>CM046000.1:0-5000000 GCA_025175895.1 Wurfbainia villosa | reverse complement strand
CTATTGTAACAGCTATTCAATAGCTTTTCCATGTAACAGTTGTTATATAGTTTCTACGATGATTAATAATCAAAATTATTATATATAAAATACCATTAAATCAAAATATTTTTTTATCAACTTGATCAAAATTACTTAATTAAACTTCGTCGAAATACTTTGAGTTGATAAAAAAAACATTTTAAAACAGTTACAGCAGCTGCTTAAATATTTGCTACATAATATAATAATAGTTAAATTCTAAAATCTTAAACTCTAAATCATACATCTTGAACACTATTATGTCAAAATACTTTATCAACTTGATAAAAAATTATTTAAATTTCATTAAAATCACTTTAAAATAATTGTAGCAGCTACCTAAGTAGCTATTATACAATTGTAACAACCACTAAATAACTACTACAATACTACAACGGTATTATATTAGTTGTTACACATTATAACAATTACAGAGTAGCTCATAATACGTTATGGCAATTAGTCATAATTGTTACAATAACGTTGAAAGTAAAGATTGTTACAACATTGAAACAGCTACGTGGTAGTTGCTATATAAAGGCTATTACAACGTTGTAATTAATAGCTACGTGGTAGTTGTTATACAATATAGCAACAAGCAACCAGCCATAGACGTTACAAAATCACTGAAAGTAATAATATTCTCTGAAAAAAAATATATGGTGGAGCGTCTACTTGATGATTTTTACAATGGAGATACTCATTTGATACTTCCTAAATGTGGGGCACTCTTTTGATTTTTACCTAAATATTTATTCTTTTAAAAGAGTCAATTTAAATTTAGAAGAAATAGTTGTTCTCTATTTAAAGCATAACTAATTTTATAAAATTAATTTTTCAAATAATATATTCAATTGGCTAAATAGAATTTTTGTTGTTGACATGTTAATTGTTAGTGACGATTGGGCAATTGGTTAATAATCAAATTGATTAAACTAAAACTAAATAAAATGATTTTTTTTAATAAATTGAATCGACCAAATTTTCCTACGAAAATTGAACAAATCACATCAATAAAAATCAATTAACTCTGTTGGAAATCGAAATAACTAAATTTTCATCATCAATCGATTGATATTTCGCATTAGTTAATTGATGATGGATAGTCGAGTTCATCAATCGATTGTTAAATATATAATTTCATTGTCCTAGTTTTCTCAGCCGAACAAAAGAGTCAGCTACTCAACTCTCTATTCGATTTTTCAGTTAAGCAATTGAGTTAAGCAATCGACTGATAAATTTTTTGTTTGATTTCCAATTGAGCAATCAAGTTGAGCAATTGATTGATAAACTTTCTATTCAATTTTTTAATCGAATGATTGAGTTGAACAATCGACTAATAAAATTTTCATTTGATTTCCATTGATAGTTGAGTTGATCAGTCGACTGCTCAACTATTTTTTTGTTTTCTTAATCGAACAGTTAAGTTGAGTAGTCAATTGATCAATTTTCTATTTGGTTTCTCAATCGAGTAGTTAAGTTGAGCATTCAATTGCTCATCTTTCTTTTTGATTTCTCCATTGAGCTGTCGAGTTGGTGAGTGTGTTATGATATACCTAAGTTCTCTAATGAGTAATGATTAATGAGCTTGTGATTAAATATCTCAAAGTGTGTCAATTTCAAAAACAGTTATATATCTAGGATATGAAATTCATATTCAAGAGCATAAAACCATGGTTGTACTAGGGGCGGATCTAGGTTGTTTTTGGGGGGGCCATAGCCCCCCCCCCCCCCAAACCCCCTCAAATTTTAAATTATTATTATCAAATTTTTATTTATTTATTTATTTGTAATTAATATTATTATATTTTAGTATGACGATCTCCCCAATATAAAATCCTGAATCCGTCTCTAGTTATACTCATGAGTCATGACTATGAGAATGCAAGAAGCTAAGGAGTGCAATGATTCTATGAACTTGTTTGTAGTTTTTTTGTGGAATATGATTAGGTACACTTTTATTATGAAGATGGGTCATTCGAGCACGTATAAATAATAGAATGTTAGATAATATGTTTATATATCATATTCACTTCTTTTGGGGGTGACTTTTATTGAATGGAGAAATAGATTTGACAACTTTTTTTATTTTAATTGTACATCTTTTTTACATATATAAGGTGTCGGTGCAATCAATTTCTAGTCAAGATTAACCAGACTCGAATTAAATTTTGATGTTTGAATAATATATGTTGACAACTGAGTGATATTCTCATTGAAATAATTATTGATCAGGGATGACCAAGTTTGGTTTGTTGGTTGAATGGAGAGATTATTAGAAGAGGGGATTATTGTGCAATCGACTTTGATGGTTGAATAAGAAGTTCAAGTCATGATTGACCGAACACTTGGCATTTAGAAGTCTAACAAGGAATTGACACAAGAGAAGTGAAGCTCAAATAAGTTATAAAGGATCGAACACTTACCGCGAGACTATAAGAGAAATTCAAATAGATCATGGAAGATCAAATACTTGACAAGTGATGGAAGTCCTAACGGGTCACGAAGGACTAGAGGTTAGGCAGATGGATAAAAGCCCTAACATATCAAGAATGATTGAATATTATGCATGAGATGAGAAGTCTAAATAAATCATTAAGAACCGAATATTTGATAATGATAAAATCTTAATAGGTCAAGGTTGATCGAATGTTTGACACAAAAAAGGGAAGTCTAAACAAATTTAAAAAAATCAGATATTTGACAATAGTAAAATCCCGGTAGATTAAAGTTGATGAGATGTTTAACACGAGAAGGAAGTCCAAACATATCAAGGAAGGCTGAATGTTTGATAATAATGAGGACTTGATGGGTTAAAATTCATCGGATGTTAGGTGAGTGAAGTCTTGATAGGTCAAGGATGACCAAATGCGAAGTGAGAGAAGTCCTAATAGGTTGTGATCAAATGAATACTAGGCAAAGTGAGATTTTAGTCTTAAAAGATGAAATAGAAATAAGGTTACTAGTCGATTGCTATAGAGTAACAATTGATTAATGAACTCTAAATCCCAAGGTTGGGGATTTGAAGAGGTTTATAGGGGTTTCGGAGTGATCAATTGACTACTAGGATTAGCAGTCGATTGATGTTATTGTTCGAGCGAAAAAAGAGTTTGGAACTCGACTGTTCAACTCAATTGATCATTTTTAGTCAATTGATGGAGAGGATCAATCAGTTAATATTATTGTTCAAGCAAATAAAAAATTTAGTACTCGATTGCACAAGTAATTTTCAATGGTTAAACTAATTATCTCTCCTTTATGACTTATAATTGGAAAAAAAAGAAAATTATTTTATATAACTTTTAATTTTTATAAATAAAATGATTTGTTAGACACATATAATTGATTTTTTGAATCGATATTCATGTATCAATAGCAAAAGAAACTCTTTGTATTGATTTATGCAACGAACTTTTTAATTTTTTCCCTTTACATAATTAAACACAATCAAAAGCAACTATCTATCTTGAAGACATCCAAAACTTTGGACATATCATGACTATAAATGCCTTAAACTCTTCTCCTTGTATAAATTTAAAAACGAGTTCATCTATTATAATCATTCTAGCAACTATATTTTTAGATGTATCTTGATTAAATTTTCAAGAAGTTAGACACACCTTGCCCTCTCTTGCACGTAGTTGTAAACTTAATTGTGCTTAAGTTGTTTCAAAAATAGGAGGGAGCCTTTTATATGAGGTCATATAAGATATGAAGTTTATTGTTCTATTCTTGTATGGATCACAAAAAAAATCTTGTCATAATATTTATATTTGACTTTAATCTCCTTATCAACATTAATAAAGTTTTTAAATTTATCTTATACCTCACTTCTCGATTTTATTGATTTTCACTTGGGTATCTTCCCTTTAAAATTTATTGATTTTTTTCCCTACCAAAGGACTAGGTTGTTGTATCAAACAACTATTATCGAGATCATATTTCTCATTGCATTGATATCTACAAATATAAACATATATTTTTCATCAAAATATATACATAAAACTTCATTAAATATTCATGTATCACGATAAAATACTAAGAAATCCAAATGTTGAACATTCATTCATAATCTATGATGAATAATCAACAAATCCTAAAACCCTAAAATGAGTCAGTAAGCACCGAGTCACTAACCTTTTATCATTAATAGTGAGTGAGTTGTTGGTGCAATCAGCCCAGGTCACGATTGACCAGGACTCGAGTTTGACTCGAGTGATGTTTTGATATTCGACAAAAATATATGACAATGTAATTGTCATGGGAAAGTCCAAGTCTTAGGTACTTGGCATGGAAAGTCCAAGCATGGGTCTTGGCAATGAAAAGTCCAACATGAGTTGGCAAGGGAAGTCCAAGTGGGACACTTGGCATTTGGGAAAGTCCAAGCATAGGTCTTGGCATGAAAAGTCCAACATGGGTTGGCAAGGAAAAGTCCAAGCTTGAGTCTTGGCATTTGAGAAGTCCAAGGGGGTTGATATTGGCGGCGTAAAGTCCAAGCGGGAGTCTTGGCAACATAAGTCCAATGGTTGGCGGCGTAAAGTCCAAGCGGAGTCTTGGCGGCGTAAGTCCAATGTGCCTTGGCGGTGTAGACACCGTTAACATGACATAGCCGATGGAAGCATCTGAAGGCTAGCGCGATGGATGAACAAGTCATGGATGACTTGGAGGGATCCGAGAGGCGTGAGGCTGATAGAGGTGGCTAGAAGGCTTAGGTCTAGGCTAAGGGTGGTCTAGCAAGTATGGGGGAACCATACTTGGGCTAAAACCTCATGTTTGAGGTGTGCGGTCGGTAGTGTCATGTGGCGGTCGATGGCAGAATCAACTAGGGTTTAAGCTGGGAAGTGGCCTAGCGTTGATCGGCGAAGGTGGGCGATCGATTGATGGCGCGATCAGTCGGCGATCGTGTGATCATCCGATCGATGGTGATGCTGAAATTGGCGCGAGAATGGGATCTCACTCGACTCGACGCGGCGGTCTAGTGGAAGGCTTGACGGTCGTGATGGTCATCATCGATCGATGATGAAATCCATTGGACTTATCGGCGTGGATCTGGGTTGTCTCCGCGACAACAAGTGGCATCGATCGTGATGGTCGATCGGTGATCGACTTGTTCGAGTAGCTATAAAAGGAGCTCGTGATGGAGGAAATTGGTATGGTTCTTTGAGGCGATTTAGGGCGAGTTGCTGCTGCAATTCAGGGTCTCCAAGTGCTACTCGAACAACCTAGCGATCAAGCATTCAAGAGCATTTGTAAAGTGTTTTTCTTTACTAGTCTTGCTTTGTATTTCATTGTATTTGCTTGTAGCTTTTGATTATTGTTGTAATCATCTTGTACGAGGTTTCTCCGCCTCCGGATTGTTTCGAGAAGGAGTGTTTATTAGTGGTTGCATGTGCATCACTAGAGCTCGTAGAGCTCGATCCGTGGAGTAGGAACCGTGCGGTTCCGAACCACATTACATACTCGTGTTCTTGTTGTGTTTGTATTATTTCGTTATTGTATTATTTCTATTTCCGCTGCGCTAATGAAATTGTAGAGACAAACGCAACGATTTCCATCAACGAACCATCACACGATGCTATTCACCCCCCCTCTAGCGGCTTCAAAGTTCCTACATGAG
Organism: Wurfbainia villosa; assembly: GCA_025175895.1. Classification (NCBI taxonomy): domain Eukaryota; kingdom Viridiplantae; phylum Streptophyta; class Magnoliopsida; order Zingiberales; family Zingiberaceae; genus Wurfbainia; species Wurfbainia villosa. The sequence continues at coordinate 4,994,362 of CM046000.1, read as the reverse complement.
TGAGTGAGTGAGTGTGTGTGTGTGAGAGAGAGAGAGAGAGAGAGGGCTTGTCATAGGAGATGATGGGAGGAGAACAAAGAACCTTCGAGGTAGCAACTGCAAGGGCTAGAGGGGTCGATAGCGATGGCAAGAGTCAAACATCAGACTGAGTAGTCGTATTAGCAATGGCTGATGGGAGGCCAAGAAGGTTGAGTGATGGTTAATCGACTGGAGGAGGAGGGGATGGAGGATTGAGGTGCTCGGGCAGGGTCACAGAGAGAGTCGGGAAACACGCCACAAACGAGATCACAGTGGAGTTGACAATCACGAGAGTGAATTTACGATTCTAGGGATACCGATTTGGAGATTTTAGTCGATTGCTCACAACATAACAATCTACTGATATCTCCTATTCGATCTAATCGATTTATGTCATGCCCCGAGAGCATGCCGTGCCGAAAATCAAACGGACGGCATCTCCCCTGTACGTGGCAACATTTCGAGTTAATACAAGGCCCGTAGGCTCACAACAACAACATAATATATCAACATAACAGCAGCGGAAATAAAGAGCACATACCCACACATACATACCAACAACATACAGGTGTACACCACCTGACAAATCCACAATCATAAAACCGTAAATAAAATGACTACACAAATAGAGTCCACGATATCACGACAAAATCCATAACAACAACAAGTCCATACATATCAAAGTCCAAGACATAACCAAAAATGAACTCCTCGGGAGACTCGGAAAACGGAGATGGGATGGATCGGTCGGCCGACTCAAGTAAATCACAAGGCTACCTATTACAGGCGATAAAAAAACCTAGGGTCGGAGGTGGTGAGTAAAACTCAGCAGGTAATCAGAGAAAACATGTAAATATATATATATATATATATATATATATATATATATATATATATATCAATATTACATGTCATTCAACAGTCTAAATCTACTCGAACAACGGGTATACATCAGCATAAAAGGTATATATGCATGCATACACTAAATAAACTGAACAACAACGATGCTGACATACCTGATCGTCAGCTACTCTATCCTGATCCAACTTGGGCAAATAACCACATCATAGGGTATAAAAGAATAGTACTAAGTCACACAATTTCCTGAATATGATCCAAGGGTATCACCGTGAATAACCAACAGGTATAAAAGTACCAGCCTACTACCATACAGGAAATGCAGTAGCATGTATGAATATGTACAAACAAATGCAACAAGCATAGTACATACAAATGCATCATCAAAGTGAGTATACATATAGATTGTATCTGTATGTATACTAATCACCATCATCCATATATATATATACAAGCAGGTATGTATATATATATAATCATATGCAAAACACCGTATGATACGGCAATGCAGCATGCATGGTCATGCCTGCTCACCCCTACTCGCTACCACGACCCCAGTGTGGCCTAGGTGGCACGACATGACAACTGTCCCAACTCACACCAACCACTGCTATAGAGTGGCCGAGTGGGCAGTATGATCAAGTAGCATGTGAGCGTAAAGAGCTCGCTACGCAACGGGGGTCCCTGCTGCTGGCTACTCCGACTGACACTACCAATGAGCGGTCAAGTGTCACGCACCCAGGGCAACTGCACGCAACTCCAACAACCATCGTCAATAATGGTAGAATGCGGCACAACAAATGCTATGTCATCACACCAGTTACTCCTCTGGAAGTAACCTGGGAGGCAGGATGACTACGACTCTCTCTCAACCCCAAGGGGAGATGATGTCGTCAGTATGCATGCAATGACATGAGGGTACTGTCTCACATACAGACATCTACCATAGACTCTCTGTTCAATAGAGAGTCACACCCAATTGATCAGTACACTCTCTATCCTGTAGAGAGTCATACTCATCTGATCATGACAAGCTAGGACCATCGGTCCGTAGCGACACAGTGTCCACGACTCACCTGACCATTTACACAACCCGTGGTTGGTAAATAAAGGTGCAACATACAGGTATGAAATGAGTCCTACATTTAGGGTCATACTTATCCACAGAGGACCTTTTTGCCAAATTTACAATTTAGGTCATCCTCCGTACTCTAACATCTACACCCTACTAAACAGTTAAACCTACTTACATCACATCTGTAACTTCTAGATCATACTAGGGAATATGTGTTATCAATAATCGAGCACACATATATATCAACGATAAGTTCAAGCATACGATAAACAGAGCATGGTCAAGGTAATATGAACACTTAACATGTTCATATCTATGTCTAAATCTGGAAATCATTACATCTACCCGACCGGTAGAAAATTACCTACCTGTTGTCAATGCGCGTGGTAATAGAGTCCTCACGTCCGCGGACCAGTCTCGTATCCACGTCCTGCAAATATTAAACATTATGATTAAGTGCAAACATACAACAAATGATTAAATCAAATCTTACATCGTCTTCATATCCCGATCAACTAGATTGATCTAGTTACACAATTAACCTAATCAATCCTCCACATTGATCCCTTAGCTTGTAAAGTTAACACCGTAATTAAACCCACCGATCTCCAACTAGCAATTATGCTAACCTACAACATTCAACTTCATATGTCAATTCCTACATTGACAAAATGGTTCGTAACCTCCCAATCCATTACAAACAGGTTTTCAATTACACCTTGTCTATCTCCAACTCCTAGCCACTCCATCGAAGGGAAACCACCATGAATCAACCAATCAAATCTGTTCACAGCTCCATCACAAGTGAACCAAAACATCACCAGTAAATCTCTAAAGAGAACGTCACTGCTAACTCTTCTCACTCAGCCACTGTCGACAATTCACAAACTGAACCCCACTGCTTTGATTCACTACACTGCCACAATCCCTCATTGAGTTCACGCAACATCACCCACAAGCACATACACAGAAAGGAAAGAGGGAAATGGATTATGCTCACCAGCCTTGGACTTCACCCGCAGCCACCTTCCTCTTACCCTCTTGTTCAATCCACCGGAACAAGCCACTGCCCGACACAGATCCTTGTTCAACCTAAGGTAAATCGCGGAAGAGATTAGAGGCCTTGCAACAAAAATCTGAATCTAGCATCGCCATCAAGCAGAAGAACATAACCCAACCTGGAGATCGAAAACATACCTAATTATCGATCCGCCCCCCCCCCCTAATCCTGCAACCCACTGTGAGCTCGGTTGGCACCCCTCCCTCTAGCCGGTTCTCCCTCCTGAATTGGCCAATTCGCCGGAAAACTCCCCCTCTGGCCGGAACGCCAAAGCGCCGTGGATGAGCTGTTCATGAGAGAACCACGAGTCGTGATGTAAAGATCGACTGAAATCAACCAAGAATCGGGCCCTTACCTTGCCCCGGCGACAACCGATAGAAAACCCCCAAATCGACTTCCTGTCGGTACAATCTCCCCGCTGCCCACCCCTTCTCCGCCGGCGCAGTGAGCTCAGGTGGCGGCAGCAACAGATCGCTCCATACCACTTGCTCCGGCAACGATCGGGAAGAACATCCCCCCGATCGAAGCGTCGCCTACCCGAACTTCCTGACCACGCGCCCGCCCGTCGCTGGCACGTCTGTGGGCATCGTAAGGGTGGTCGACCGTCGCCTGCAGAGGGGAGCCAGCCATGGTCGGCTTTCGCTTGCGGAGGGAAAGGAAGCGGCTGTGGCCGGCCTTCACTTGCCGAGAAGAGGAGGGAGCGTCCGGCGGGCGGCGTACCGTGAAGGCGAGATCGCGCGGAGAGGGGGAAGGAATCGTCGTGCGTGAAGGCAGAGGAAACGGAAGACGCTCGGTTTAAGTCGCGATGTGAAACCGTAACCGGACGAAAAATGCGTTACCGAGAGATAACGGGTCGGGTTTCTTTTGTTTAACGGGTTGGATTTCCGACCCGTTAAGCCCACTAACACTTACACACAAAAAAAGGCTTAGAAATTTCCGTTCGAGTCCAGAAAAATTCCTAAAAATTTCTGGAAAATTTCTATAGGGTATTCTCCTAATCACCCAACATTTATTATTATTATTTTTCTCGGTATTTTACAATTTAATCATTTTTCAAATTTTGAAATCGAACCAAATTAACTGAAATAATCGATATTTAAAAAAATAAATTTCTAAATTAATCAAACTTAACTTTCAATTTCAATCATTTTGATCAGTTAATTCAGTTTAATCGATATTTTGCTCACCCCTAATGAAGCAAGGGAGAGTAGAACTAGAACTTGAATAAGGCAAGATAAGTACGTTGGTTGAGTCAAATAACTACTCGAATTGAATGACCTGTGCAAACCAAGAATGGTACAATCAAGTGGGTTAGGATCATATCTAGAGCTGTCAAGTTGGGTTAGGCCCGCCGGGTTGGCCCGCCCCGCCAAACAATTTAAGCGGGTTGGGTTGAACTTTTATCAACCCGCTATTTTCATGTTTAACGGAGCGACCAGCGGAGTTCTTGGGTCTAGATGCAGGTTCAGATTGTCAAAAGACAAATTTTTCACCATTACAATCTTCTTCTATCACACATATACCTCAACAAAGTATAAAAGAAGTTAAGAGTAAAGAACAAAAGAATATTTTTTATACTCTAATTGCTTTTTATTATCTTGTCACTACTATTCTAATCAATATAGGAAATAATAACATATCAAAATCAAATAATTACCCAAGTTAAAAAATCTCAATTGAATCTCTATTTGAAAGAGTAAAAATTTACATTTACATATTATCAAGATTTAAATATTTTAGAACATTGGAAAGGAATCAAAAATATCGGTACTCAATTTTGTAAGTCAATAATTGAATCACAATTATAAGATTTTAGTTACTTCAAATATTTATTTTTTTAATCATGGTACTCTATCTGTCTTACAAATCATTACCTCAAGCCCTCAACACCTTAGTAATTTTAAATATATTTTTAAAATTTGTGTGGCCCACGGGTTGGCCCGCCTAACCCGCAACCCGCCTTGGGTTGGGTTGAGTTGGAAATTTCTCAACCCGCCGAGATGGCGGGTCTGTCACGCCCCGAGAGCATGCCGAACCAAAAATCAAACGGACGGCACCTCCCCTGTACGTGGCAACATTTCAGGTTAATACAAGGCCCGTAGGCCCACAATAACAACAATATATATGTATAAAAACAAAACTACACAAGACACAGCGGAAACAACACGACACAATACAATCCCACAGAGTGCATACCGGTATGACTAACACCAGAACATAAAGAAGCCTCGTCAAAACCCGCACCAACATGTGCATACATCACATAACACAAATCCATAACGGAATACAAATGATAACACCAAAAATCCGGACTCTCGGAGTTGAGATGAGATGATGCCAGCCAGCGGTGCTCCAAGTCCATCACGGCTCATTACAGGCGACGAAACCGAGTCCGGGGTGGTGAGTAAAACTCAGCAGGTAATAGAAAACATGTATATATGTAATATCACATGTATTTCGACAACATAATCTAGATGTACAACAGGTATATCAGCATAGTATATAAATACAAGCTTATACCGTCTAACTGAATGAACAACATAAAATACAGACATACCTGAAGTCTGCTACGCTACTCTGATCCAACCTGAACATATATCCAACATATATATATATATATAACAGGAATAGTAGATCAACTCAAAATATACTCTAGCTACAGGTCAAGGTATCTATGGTCTATCCAACACATATCAATATCTGACACAATCAGATAACATATGCAAGAAACATGCATGAATATGATGTCCACCCAAATGCAGCAAGCATAGTACAAACAAATGCAACATCACAATAATCAGATATATATATATATATAGACTGTATCCATATATATATATATATATTAATCTCAACCATCCATATATATATATATACTTGCATATATGTATATATATATGGTAATATGCAAAACGCCATCAGATACGGCAATGCAGCATGCATGGTCATGTCGGCTCACCCTAAAGCTACCACGACCCCAGTGTGGCCTCGGTGGCTCGAGCATGACAACTGTCCCAACTCAACACCAACCACTACTCTCGAGTGGCCGAGTGGGCAGTATGATCGAGTAGCATATAAGCGTAAAGAGCAAGCTACACGATGGGGGTCCCTGCTGTTGGTCACTCCGACAGTCACTACCCATGAGTGGTCGAGTACCACACACGCAGGACTACGGCACGCAAATCCAACTACCACCGTCTATAGTTGTTAAATACGGGGATTTAAAACCCTAAATTAAATGACCCAAATAATTAAGGAAATAATCCTGGAAATATCTCGGGATTTCTAGGGAATTTTAGGAATTTTTCCAGAATTTTTCTGGATTTAAACGGACTTTGTACGAGAGTTTTACGGGGATAAAGTAAAGGGGCTTTAGAGGGATCTATTTAAAGGGGATAAAGACACGGAAAACCCTAATTTCTATTTTCTATTTCTTTTTTTTTTTCCCACTTCTTCCTCGGCGGTTCCTTCTCGCGAGTTCTTCCGCCGAGCCTTCCTTCTTCCTCGCGCGGCGCCATGCGCGCCTCGCCGGCGCCCTTTCCTCCGTCGGCGATCTCCGCTCGGCTGACACGTATGTAGCCGGCCGCCGCTGCTAAAGGATTGCCGCGAGCCGGCTGTCTTTCGTCGTCGCGCCGAGCCTTTTCTTCTCTCGCGCGGCCACCGGTTCTCTCGACGACCGCCGTCGTCGCAACCTCCCTCCGCGGCCGACGATCAGGCCGCCGTTCTCTTCCTCGCGCCGACCATCGCCCGCGGCCGCCGCGCCATACCGCCTGACGCCTCTTCTCATGGCGCCGGCCACCTTGCCTTCCGCCCCGCAAGCTCCTAGTGTCACGGTGAGTGTCGCCGGTGAGGGTGGAGTTTAGGTAAATACCTAGATTTTCTCTTGTGTTCTTGATGTTCAGGGATTCTATGGGTTTGGTGGGGGCAGTGATTAGGGCAGCAAGGAATTGGGGACGGCTGAGAGGGGCTGTAAGGGTTTTGTTTTGGGAGATGGTCGCGTAAATGACTGTGAATAATGTTTGAGCCGCTGTAAATTGATTTGGAGATCTGATTTGGGAAAGGATTGGTTTTCGGTGGAATTTCTGGGGCGGGTGAGCTTGATTGGTCGATTTGGGTTGATTCCAGAGTTATTCGGGTGTTGATCGGTTGATTTGTATGATATTTGGAGGATATGAGATTTGGGTTTAATTGGGTTATAGAAGGAAATCGATTAATTATTCGATTTGTTGTTGAATTGTATATTTTGTGCTTGACTATAATTACGTTATATGCAGGTTTCGGTCACGAGGCAGGTCCCCAGTCGTGACGATTCAGTTCTTCTTGCGGATATATTTTCAGGCGGGTATTTTGACTTAACGTTTAGATTAAGTCAAATTGATATGCTAGTTAGGATAGCTTACAATAATTTTTCATGTTTATATGCCTAGTATGTTTTTGGTGCCTACTAGATACATGCATGTGATAGGATATGATTATATTTACCTGTTTGATTTGGATCATAGTATGTGGATTAGGGATATGTACATATTGGTTGTACATATCATTCGGATAGGTATATTATGAGTAGGATTTACATGCTTTAGTATCATGCACCATTTTCGCATGATTGCATGCTAGGACGGGGTTCCATTATTGTTGAGCCCACAGCTAGTTACATGGCCTGCACACACTGCCACTCATGGGTTAGTGGTACATCAGGAGGGTGTGTGCAGTTGCTCTGTCAGGCTCCGCTGGTCCGCTCATGGGTAGCGATGAGGCAGCGTGGTAGCGGGCAGGGATCCCTCCTCTGGCCTATGACACCAGGAGATGAGAGCTTAGCTCCCCCACTATGTTTGGGGCAGGAGGATAGGTGTACTCGAAAGATCCACATCCACTTTCGGTCACTCAGAGCGATGATGGCAGAGTGCACGATTGTCATAGCCCTACCCACTCGGCTTCACCATTGCGTGTGGCGGTGGTAGCGTCGGGGTGACCATGTCATTAGCACGACATGCATTTTGCAGATTGCATTTATCTTGTGTTTCTTTTTATTGATGCCTTGGATGTGCATATGATTGTCATGCATACAGGATACATGCTTATATATAATCGGACTTTATTACTTCTAGTCGAGCACATGCTCCTATATCGAGGTAGGAGATTGGTAAGTAAATCTGATCATTTTGTATTTCTTGCATACCCTATTTATGTGAGATATCTTGGCATGATATTTTTATTGTTAGCTATACCTGATTTTGAATATAAACTATAACCGCAGAGTTCTTTGAACTCACCCAGTTGATTTATATCTATTTCGAGGATGGTTTATCGGGAGAGTCGATTCTTAGGACCCCACTCGTCGTAAAGTTTTGATTTGGATATTTGTTTTTACGGTATTTGGATATTTTGGTTAGAGGACATGTATAGGTTTGGAGATTGATTTTGTATTTGGTTTTGGTGTCCTTATGGACCTTATTTGGATTTTGGATTGGTTGGATTTTGTTGAGTATTCCGCCCGGATGGCGAAGGGGTAATCTATTTATTTTAGTTTGTCATTTATTTTGGATGATGGCACGAGGCCAAATTATATAATCAAGTGTGAGTTTGGATTCCGGCCGTGTTGACTGGATGTATAGTAGCCGTAGGCCTTTGTATGTAAATTGGGATTGTCACCCGTCAGAGATCTTTGGATTTTTTGTCCGTGGGGTCTCCTTGGAGTGACAATTTATTTGCATCGAGCGCCTAGGTTTTCGAGTTCCTAGGGGTTTTTGGATTTTTTGAGTTCGCCATGTATTGGCGGAGTTTTGCAGTAATTTGGAAATTTTGGATTGGTATGGATTTCACGATTTTATGTTTCGGAAATTGAGGATTTTTGAGATTAATATGGGGTTTTGGCCTCTTGGACCTCTCGACGGTGAAATAGGTATGATGATAAATTTGATATGTTTTTATTTATGGTAATATCTCGTATTCATTTAATGAGATATGAGGCGAGGTGGGCGTATGCCTGCAGGGCGTGGTGCTTGGGGCGGCCACGCCGGAAGGACCGAGATCTTTGGTGATGAGACTTGCGAGAGAGATCTACCGAGGGTGAGCATATTGATCAGTCGATTCCAGTGGTGCTACGGAGTTGTGGATCCTCGGCCCCTCGGCGGATCCTCCTCCCGAGATACCCACTGCTGGGGCATCCGATGTACCAGCGGGAGATCCTACTGCTACACATCAGAAACCCCCGCCAGTAGGACCTTCTACTACAGACCCGACAGGCCCATCAATGGAGCCGACCCTCACGATGCTCGGCCCTACTTATCCCTCGATGTAGCCGCGCGACGCTCGGATTCGGGATTGGCTAAGTCGATGAAGAGGCGGTTAACTTTATTAGGAGAGACCGATCCGATCGTGGCTCGATCTTGGATCGAGACGATGGAGCGTACCTTCTACTATATGGTGCGCTCCGAGTGGGAGAAGGCAGAGTTAGCAGCCTTCCATTTACGAGGCGAGGCCGAGATCTGGTGGGATATGCAGCGCTCGATTATTGGCGAGCAGCAGGTTACATGGGCGAAATTTAGAGAGGCTTTTGAGAGTCAGTATTTCCCCCGGGCATATCAGATGATGAGACGTCAGGATTTTCTGAGTCTAAGACAGAATAATCGCTCAGTGATGGAGTATAATACGGAATTTAATCGGTTAGCCAGGTTTTGCCCAGAGTTAGTTGCTGAGGATAGGTCACGGATGATGCAGTTTATGCGAGGATGGGCATCTATAGGTTAGGATGGCGGGATTTGGTAGTTCTTCCTACAGAGGCGTTGGATAGAGCTTTGTTGATCGAGTCGGCTCAGCAAAGGGTTATCTGAGGCAGGAAGAGGAAACGGTGAAGATCTACTGGTCGGACCCATCGACCCACACTCTTGGACATCGGCAGTGGCGCGATCAACCGGTCGAGTCGTCATTACAGGGCATCAGCCGCCTCGAAATCGGGGCGATCTTATCTTGGTGGGCCCTCGCGGTCTTTTCAGCAGAGCCGGAGACCGCCCATTGGCGACACCTACTGTACTCGTTGTGGATCGAAAGAGCATATCATCTCAGCCTGCACCTTGGGACAGCCAGTTTGTTATTATTGCAAGCTGCCTGGACACATGAGCCGAGATTGTTCGTTGAAGGCTCAGCATGTGGCTTCCGGGGTTTCTATTCAGGGAGGACCGTTCTGCAGGACTCGAGAGGCGAGCGGCGGACCTTCAACGCCGCGGAGGCAGCTCCCCTGCGAGTCGCCTATGGTATTCATGGGCGAGTACACGATGCGTCACGGTGATCGAGGTTGATTTGAGGCCGCGATACAGATCTGATCAGCCCATGCACTGATACCCATTCGCGGCATCGATTATCGGTAGCGCGCCATCGACTAGTTGAGATCGGCACTTCGCCACTAGTTCTGATACGATCGCAGCCGTTATACCAGCCTTCCTATCAGCCTTCGTACCAGTCTTCGTATCAGTCTCAGGCTCAGGCACATCCCCCTTTGGCAGTGATACCACCTCCACCGCCACCGGAGACTGGGCGGATTCATGCGATTACCAGAGAGGATGCGCAGCGAGCCAACGAATCCGTATTTTTTCACTATATGCATTTTCAGCTATTATGCTAGTTGATACTGGTAGTTCGCATTCGTTTATTTCTCGTACTTTTATGAGAGAGATCGGTAGATTACCTGCAAGTAGATCACAGAGATTAGTCGTCTCCCTACCATCTGGCAATACATTGGATGTTACCCAGGAGGTCCGAGGTTGTCCTTTAGATTTTGGTAACATCATTCTTACGGTAGATTTATTGGTACTGGATATGGTCGAGTTCGATATTATTCTTGGCATGGATCGTACATCGGCATATCATGCCACGATGGATTGTCGACGAGGGTGGTCACATTCGCACCTCCGAACCAACCCTCGTGGGATTTTCACGCATCCGGACGGCGGTATAGCGACCATTTCGCGATTCGGGCTCGTGGCTTTTATTGCAGTTGCGGGGTTTTCTATTATCTATGATCAATGTAGAAGAGCGAGTGACTCTCGGATCGCGGACATCCCTATTGTCCAGAGTATTGAATGTCTTTCCAGAGGAGTTACCGGGTCTGCCTCCCAGAAGGCAAGTGGAGTTCATGATTGAGTTAATACCTGGGACGGCGCCGGCATCGAAAGCTCCTTATCGTATGGCCCCGAGAGAGTTGGATGAGTTAAAGGTTCAGCTCGGGAACTTTTGGGACAGAGGTTTTATTAGCCCTAGTGCATCACCACAGGGTTCTCCGGTTCTCTTCGTGAAGAAGAAAGATGGTTCGATGAGACTGTGCATCGACTACAGGCAATTGAACGCCGTCACTATCAAGAATAAATATCCCCTACCACGTATTGAGGACTTGTTTGATCAGCTCAGAGGAACATCAGTCTATTCTAAGATTGATCTGCGGTCCGGATATCATCAATTAAGGGTTAGAGATTCGACATTCGTAAGAAGGCGGCGTTATGAGTTTTTGGTAATGCCATTTGGGCTTACCAATGCTCAGCGTATTCATGGACTTAATGAACCGTGAATTTATGGATTTTCTAGATCGGTTCGTCATTGTTTTTATCGATGACATTCTGGTCTATTCTCGTTCCGAGGAGGAACACGCGCAGCATCTTCGTCTTGTTCTCGATAGGCTCCGACAAAAGCGGCTATATGCGAAGTTCAATAAATGCGCGTTTTGGTTACACTCAGTCGGTTTTCTGGGACATGTGGTTTCGAGTAGAGGTATTTCAGTTGACCCCCAGAAGATTGAGGCTGTCACCGATTAGGAGCGTAAAATCGATTCAGGAGGTTCGCATTTCCTAGGCTTGGCGGATATTACTGAGCGGTTCGTTGAGGTTTCTCGAGCATTTCTATGCCATTGACCGCCTTACAAGAAGGCGTGAAGTTCACGTGGACGAGCGTGCGAGACTAGTTTTCGTGAGTTGAAGAGGAGATTGGTGTCGGCCGATTACGTATTACCATCGAGGGGCGATGGTTTCGTTCTTTATCTGAATGCGTCTCTACAGGGTTTAGGCGCAGTATTGATGCAGCACGGCAGGGTAGTCTCCTATGCTTCTCGACAGTTGAAGGATCATGAGAAAAACTACCCAGTTCACGATTTAGAGTTTGCCGCTATTATCTATGCCTTGAAGATTTGGAGGCATCATTTATATGGTATTACGTTTGAGATTCTTACTGATCATAAGAGTCTCAAATATCTGTTTACACAGAAGGAACTCAATCTCCGACAGAGAAGATGGATGGAGTTCCTGAAGGATTATGACTGTACCATCAGCTACCACCCAGGGAAAGCCAATGTGGTTGCTGACGCACTTAGCCGGAAGTCCCGAGGGACTTTAGCTTCCTTCCGAGTTTTGGTCACGGATTTGATTCAGGGTTTCTCTGAGTTGAGCTTAGAGGAGCAGGGACCGACAGAGCAGGGCGTTCTAGTTACCATGGTTGCTCAGTCGTCTATCCGGACGAGTCCGGAGGCTCGAGCGATGTCGGCATTTACGATTCATTGGTAATCGATCACTTCGGGACAGCAGACTGAGTTCACCCTAGATGATGAGGGTATTATATATTTCCGAGGTAGATTATGTGTACCTCAGCCTCACCCGGTTATGGAGGAGTTACTACAGGAGGCACATCGCTCTCGATTTGCGATCCACCCAGGCGGAACCCGTATGTATCGAGATTTAAAGCGGTTGTATTGGTGGAACGGTATGAAGAAAGACATCGCGGATTTTGTAGCTAGATGTCTGATTTGTCGGCTCAGTGGTGAGCACCGGAGACGGTGGATTACTTAGGATTCCTATTCTGAGTGGAAGTGGGATCATATTACTATGGATTTTGTGATGGGTTTGCCGAGGACACGTCGAGGCCATGATGCGATTTGGGTAGTCGTACCGACTAACCAAATCCGCACCTTATCGATTCTGGAAGACCGACTCTGGATCGGTTGGCGAGCTATATTGTCGGAGATCATCGATTGCATGGTGTTCCGTTGAGCATTATATCAGATAGAGATCCCCGTTTCACGTCTAGGTTACATCGCAAAGTCCGCAGGCTTTAGGCACAACGGTTTAATCTTGCATTCCATCCATCCGCAGACAGATGGATACCGAGCGCACTATCACTAGAGGATTTCGAGGTGTTATAGATTTGAGGCAAGCGGGAGGATCATTTTAGTTAGTGGAATTCGCCTACAATACTTGATTATCATTCTATCCAAATGGCCCGTATGAGGCATTGTATGGTAAGCGATGTCGTACACCCACCCTCTGGGAGGAGGTTGGGGAGGCCCGATTGCTAGGACCCCAGAGCCTCGGTGATGAGGCGAGTTGGTCCGTCTTATCGACGTAGGATGACAGAGGCGCAGGATCGCGGAGAAGAGTTATGCGAGATCGTGAGCGGAGACCTTTGGAGTTCTCTGTTGGTGATCATGTATTCTTCAGTTTCACCCACGAAAGGGGTGAAGAGGTTTGGACTCCGTGGTAAGCTTGCTCCTAGATATATCGGTCCGTTTGAGATTTTGGAGAGGATCGGAGCAGTTGCTTATCGTCTAGCGCTACCCCCATCTTTGACGAGTATACATGATGTATTCCATGTGTCTATGCTGAGGAAGTATGTGCCAGATTCTACACATATTCTATCAGATGTATCAGGTTCCATTCAACCTGATGCTACTTACGCAGAGGTTCCGGTGCGGATTTTGGATTTCAAGGAACGATTTATGAACAAGGTTGTGCGACTTGTCAAAGTCGGGTGGAGTCACCACACCGACGAGGAGGCTACTTGGGAGCTCGAGGAAAAGATCAGAGCTCAATACCCCCACTTGTTTACTTAAGGTACGTGAGGTATATTTTCAGTACTTGTGGTATTTCTTACTCGTTGTGCATCTGAGTAGGAAATTTGGGGACCAAATTTTTATTAGTGGGGGAGAATGTTAAATACGGGGATTTAAAACCCTAAATTAAATGACCCAAATAATTAAGGAAATAATCCTGGAAATATCTCGGGATTTCTAGGGAATTTTAGGAATTTTTCCAGAATTTTTCTGGATTTAAACGGACTTTGTACGAGAGTTTTACGGGGATAAAGTAAAGGGGCTTTAGAGGGATCTATTTAAAGGGGATAAAGACACGGAAAACCCTAATTTCTATTTTCTATTTCTTTTTTTTTCTTTTCCCCGCCGCTAACTTCCTCGGCAGTTCCTTCTCGCGAGAGTTCTTCCGCCGAGCCTTCCCTTCTTCCTCGCGGCACCGCGCCCGCGCCTTCGCGCCCTTTCCTCCGTCGGCGATCTCGCTGAGCACGTGGCCGCCCGTGCCGCCGAAGCTAAAGGATTGCCACGAGTCGGTTCTTCGTCGTCGCTACGAGCCTTTTCTTCTCTCGCGGCCACGGTTCTCTCGACGACGGCCTGCCGTCGTAACCTCCTCCGCGGCCGAGATCGGGCCGCGTTCTCTCTCGACCATCGCCGCGACTTGGGTCGCCCACCAGCTGCAGCGCCGCCTCTTCTCCGCAAGCGCCGGCCACCCCTTGCCTTCCGCCGTCGCAAGCTCCCCTAGTGTCGCCGGTGAGTGTCGCCGGTGAGGGTGGAGTTTAGGTAAATACCTAGATTTTCTCTTGTGTTCTTGATGTTCAGGGATTCTATGGGTTTGGTGGGCGTGATTAGGCGTGCAAGGAATCGGGGGCGGTGAGAGGGCTGTAAGGGTTTTGTTTTGGGAGATGGTCGCGTAAATGGATGAATAATGTTTGAGCATGTAAATTGATTTGGAGATCTGATTTGGGAAAGGATTGGTTTTTGTGGAATTTACAGTGGAGTGAGCTTGATTGGTCGATTTGGGTTGATTCCAGAGTTATTCGGGTGTTGATCGGTTGATTTGTATGATATTTGGAGGATATGAGATTTGGGTTTAATTGGGTTATAGAAGGAAATCGATTAATTATTCGATTTGTTGTTGAATTGTATATTTTGTGCTTGACTATAATTACGTTATATGCGAGTTTTGATCACGCGAGTCCCGATCGTGATGATTGATTCTTCTTGCGGATATATTTTCAGGCGGGTATTTTGACTTAACGTTTAGATTAAGTCAAATTGATATGCTAGTTAGGATAGCTTACAATAATTTTTCATGTTTATATGCCTAGTATGTTTTTGGTGCCTACTAGATACATGCATGTGATAGGATATGATTATATTTACCTGTTTGATTTGGATCATAGTATGTGGATTAGGGATATGTACATATTGGTTGTACATATCATTCGGATAGGTATATTATGAGTAGGATTTACATGCTTTAGTATCATGCACCATTTTCGCATGATTGCATGCTAGTAGACGGGTTCCATTATTGTTGAGCCCTTGCTAGTTACATGGCTCGCATACGGTTAGTGGTACATCAGAGGTGTGTGCGATTGCTCTGTCGAGCTCATTGGTCCGCTCATGGGTAGCGATGGCAGCGTGGTAGCGGGGGATCCCTCCTCGGCCTATGACACGGAGATGAGAGCTTAGCTCCCCCACTATGTTTGGGGCAGGAGGATAGGTGTACTCCGACAGCATCCTGTCCACTCGGTCACTCAGGAGCAGTGATGGCAGAGTGCACAGTTGTCATAGCCCTACCCACTCGGCTTCACCATTGCGTGTGGTGGTAGATCGTCGAGGTGACCATGTCATTGGCACGACATGCATTTTGCATCGATTGCATTTGACTGTTTCTTTGCATTTTATTGATGCCTTGGATGTGCATATGATTGTCATGCATACAGATACATGCTTATATATGATCAGACTTTATTACTTCTAAGTCGTGCACATGCTCTATATCGGTAGGAGATTCAGTAAGCTGATCATTTTGTATTTCTTGCTTGCATACCCTATTTATGTGAGATCAGATCTGGCATGATATTTTTATTGTTAGCTATACCGATTTTGCATATCTACTATACCCGCAGAGTTCTTTGAACTCACCCGTTAGTTTATATCTATTTCGGGATGAAGGTCAGGAGAGTGCAATTCTTAGGACCCCCACTCGTCGTAAAGTTTTGATTTGGATATTTGTTTTTACGGTATTTGGATATTTTGGTTAGAGGACATGTATAGGTTTGGAGATTGATTTTGTATTTGGTTTTGGTGTCCTTATGGACCTTATTTGGATTTTGGTTTGGTTGGATTTTGTTGAGTATTCCTGCCCAGATGGCAGAAGGGGTAAGTCTATTTATTTTAGACTGTTTGTCATTTATTTTGGATGATGGCCTGAGGCCAAATTATATAACTGCGTGTGAGTTTGGATTCCGGTCGTGTTGACCGATGTATAGTAGCCGTGTAGGCCTTTGTATGTAAATTGGGATTGTCACCCGTACAGGGGAGATGCTGCCGGATTTTTTGTCTGGTGGGGTCTCCTTCGGGGCGTGACAATAGTGATAGAGTGCGGCACCTCAATGCTCTGCCCTCACACGGGTGACTCCTCCTATGAGTAACCGTGGAGGCAGGATGACTGGCGACACTCTCAACCACAAGGGAGACCTCGTCGCCAGCGTGCATGTAAATGCATGAATGCAATGTCTCACATACCGACATCCACCATAGACTCTCTGTTCTACAGAGAATCATACTAACCAGATCTACGCACTCTCTATCCTGTAGAGAGTCGTACTCAATCGATCATAATACTCTCTATCCTGTAGAGAGTCATACCAATCTAAGCGATACACTCTCTATCCTGTAGAGAGTTGTACTCAACTAATGGACACACTCTCTATCCTGTAGAGAGTCGTACTTATCTGATTATAACAAGCTAGGACCATCGGTCCGTAGTGATACCCTAAGTATCATTCCTCTGACCATTTACACAATACAAGTTCCGTGGTAACATACAACCTAAGGGTACTAGAACTAATCCTAGGTTAAAGACATTATCTACCTACGGATGACCTTTTTACCCAAAGTACAATCAAAGTTGTCATCCTGACTTTACTATTTGCACTTAACTTAAACAAATTCTAAGTTATTTACATCATCTATATGTATAACTCCTAATCATGATAAAATAAACATGATATCGCAATGGAGTTAATAGGATAGAAGATCAAGCATGCGCTAAAAAAAGAATAGGTCAAGGTAATATGAACACCTAACATGCTCATATCAATGACTAAATCGGAATGAAATATAACTACGGACGGTAGGAAATTACCCACTGTTAAATAACCTAGCTTTCGCTATCCAAGCGTACATACATCATCACTAATCAAAGTCTTGCAAGACAACATGAACAAATATTAAGTTCTATTATATAACAAGTGATCGTATCGAATGCTATATGACTTCATATCCCGATCAACTGGATCGATCTTGTTATCCACTTAACCTAATCAAGCCTTCACATCTATCCTCATTCAATTAACTGCAATTCAATTCGCTTCAATTATCAAGTACAAAGGGAATCGATCTTTCTTACACGAAATCAAGCTCCACCGCAGCACTAGACAATCCTCAACAAAGAACCTTCCTTGGCGCTCTCCTCCCCCATCGCTCAATCCGTCGGAAAGATTGTGCTCAACCTACTGCCATCACAAACAAAACGCATCACAAATGGATCCCTTCGAAGATCGAGTGAAAAATAAGGAACGGGCAGCCAAAAGGTATACCTAAATTCAACTTCACCGACGACCCTCCCCCCTTTATTCCTTGTCCACCTGCACACAACACTTGCTCCGGCAGAACTCACGAAGGCCTCCAAATCTCTTGTTCACCGACGCAATCGGCGGCCACAAGCTCCAGCGACCAGCCAAGCCAACTCATGATACCGACGATGGTGGCAAGTTACTGCTGTCGGGATCACAGAAGGGAACGCCAGATATCGAGAACGAGATAAAGGTTGTGGCTAGGGCTTGACGATGGCCAGATCGGAGATGGCAGTCACCCGGACGACGATCCGAAGAACAGGCGGTGGTCGGCGATGTCAAGGGTCAGGTCGCCGCCACGCGCAGGGCGGCGATCGCGGAGTCTGTCGCGACGCGCGGGCGGCGCGACGTGCTCTGCTCGTAGATCGTGAATCACGGTGCGTGCGTGCAACGGAGGTTGGCCGGTGTTGCGTGCGGAGAAGAAGGCGGCGTGCGAGAACCCGAGAGGAAGAAGATGCAAGGGCTGAGGAGATCGGGATCGGGAGAAGAAAGGGGATTGCGGTGAAACTGAAAATCGACGAAAGAAAAACGGAAGGAATCAATTAATTAAACCATTTAATATATTAGGAAATTGTCTAAACAGACTTTACAAAAGCCTGTTCGCTTTATCCCCATAAAATGTCCATAAGACCTCCGTTTAATCCAGAAAAATTTCTAAAAATTTTTGAAAAAATTCCACAAGATATTTTATCAATTATTGAGGAATATATTTTATTTTTATTTTATTTTATTATTATTATTATTATTATTCCGGTATTTTACAGGGTCGGCCCGCCCCTCTCCGCTAAATATTGAGTTTACGACGGGTTGGCCCGCCCCGCCATGGGTCGACCCGTTTGACAGCTCTAATCATATCGACAGATTAAGCTAGATCCGATCACAATTTAGAATTGATGGTTCGATAGTTTAAAATCGACGGTTCAATAGTCCGTGAAAAGTCAGCCTTTAACCTTATTCGTCTAAGATATGTATGGCTTAATGTTCGAAACCAACATTATATATAGTTCGACACAATATGAAATTATTATTATTTATTTTAAAAAATAAAATATATATAATTTTTCTAAAAATATCAAAAAGAGGTTGCACTTATTTAAATTATCTATGTATCCCCTTAGGATGCATTTGGTTCAAGTTTTCATGCATAACTTTGATTATATGATTACCAGGTTATTATGCATAACTTCAGAATCAAGAAAAACCTTACTCTTCTAAGGTAATGTGATTTCGGATTATATGTCCCATTATACCTTATTTGTTGACATAACGGGTATGCTATGGGAATCATTCAATATTTGAATCAAATAAGATTAAATAATATAACAAAATAGATTATCAATAATTACCTTAACCAAATGCACCCTTAGAGTATAGAGAAATCAAAGTCCACCTAGTTTACTTGCCTTTTTACCCATGTTATTTTTGGAAATATTATTATTACTCATTTCCATTTTTCTATTCTCAAAGTGTTAGTTGTATCAAATTTTTCTATCTCATCATTAAAAAGTTGTATACTTTTATTTGTTTTTCCATTTTTATTCAATCATCAAGTAATACTTATACTTTTAAAGAATTAGAAGACAAAGTAAATCATTATTCATCCAATATATCAGCTCGAGGATTAAAAGTTTATTTTATACCAATGATTGACATCGAACAAATTAGAATTAATTTTTTTTTATGATGGAGAAGATGAAAAAACTTTGAGTCTTCTACAACATCACTGTAAAATATCAAAATCCACTTTATTATTTATTTCACTAAAACCAAAATTCTCATGAACACTTTGTTCATTCTTTCAAAAAAAAAATATTTTTATAAGTTTTGAACTAATACTACTAATATTTTAAATTTTGAATATATTAGTGTCTAATCAATATTTCAAACTATATTCTTTATCAATATCAAATAAATTATTTATAGTATTTTGTACAATATTAGTAGAATTAGGAGAAGAATAATCTTTTAATAAAATTAAAGCATCATAATACATAATTAATAATTTATATAGAACACCTAATTTTAATTTAGAGTGTAAAGCAAATGCAATTAAATAAATATCAAAAATATGATAAAAAATATTTTTTTATATTTTGCTTTCATCCTTAACACAAAAGGAGATAAAAATTCATCCATAACATATTCATTTAAAATTAAAATTAAAATTACATTATAAATATTTATTATAATTAAATGAGAAGTAGGATAATAAATATCAAATAGTTATTAAATTGTATCATTAAATCCATTTAAAATTGCATAAATATCACTACATATATTTTATTGGTATGAAAATAAATATATATTAGTTTTATTAATAATTTATGTAAAAAATAAATATAATAATTTTCTATATTGAAATGAATCTTTTAATAATTAATATGTTGAATTTTAATGTATTGATACATCACTTAAAATTTTTTTAAATCTCATTCTATTAATTTTATAAAATTTATCCTATTGTTTCATTATATTAAGATGATCATAAATAAATAATAATAATTTTAATTAGTTTAATTTGATTTTTTAAAAAAAAATTATCCATCTTGAATACATAAATTTAAAACATGACATAAATAGCGAATACGATAAAATAAACCATCAATAGGAAATTAACAATTAAATTTAAGTTTATTAATATTTACAGTATTAAAACTATCATTATCAAATGACATTAAAAATATTTTATTAATTAATTTATATTATTCTAAAATTAAATATAACTGTGTGATTTATCAAAACTTGATATGCTAATAAATAATTTTGAATTTCTTGGAATTGTCGATTTAATGATAAATTATACTCATATATAAATGAATTTACTAATGATAAATTCAAATATCATAACATAAATATGTTATTATTATTTAATTACTAAATTCATTCAATTAAATTTTTTGTAATATATTGAAAAAAAAAATAAACAAATTAAATAAAAATTAAAATAAAATAATATAATAATAATATAATTTAAAAACGAGATAAATAAAATAAATTTATTTATTTATTTTATTAAAAAGAAATTAGTTATTTATTAGTATTTAGTTGATAATGCCGAGATCAAATTTTATTAGATTTAGTTAAGCTTAATTATTTTATCCGACCGATTGATTAAGTCAATTAATATAAAATTATATTAATTAAATATTTATTAGAAATTTTGGGATAAAATTTTATTAGATTTGATTAAGTCTAATTAAATTTTATTTAAGATATTGATTAAGTCAAGTAATCCAGATTATATAAATTAAAGTTTAGGTTAAGATTTGAATGACATAAATCTAGGCTATTTCCTTTGTTTTTCTTTCCTCCCCGCTTTCTCTTCTCGCTTCAGCCACAACGCCACCGCCGCCTTCTTCCCCGCGCTCCATCTCCGCCGCAGCGCCTTTCTCTCGTGCCCAACCCGACGCCACCGACAGCTTAGGGTTTGAAATAGATCGTCCTGCGACCGATTTCGTCTTGAGGGGGAGCTGTATCGATCGGATCGGATGGTGCTTCAGTACCTTGAATCGCAGCGCAACGCGCAGCCGGAGCTCGCGGAATGGTACAACGCCATGGCGGATTTGTACCAGCGTAAGCTGTGGCACCAGCTCACCGCCAAACTCGAGCAGTTCGTGCCTTGGCGGTAGTTCAGGCTGGTGATGCACTTATACAGCTGTACAATAACTTCATTACAGACTTTGAGACCAAAATTTTTCTCTTGAAGCTGGCACACTTTGCTGTGGTGGTTTCACGTCAATATTCTGAGAAGGATGCTGCAATTTACTACCTTGAGGGAATAATTGAAAATTTGCTGCATTAAATTTAGAAAAGGGAAATCAAAAGGAGTGCAAAAAGCTTGTGGATGAGGGAAAATGCACATTGGATAACATGACTGATGTTGATCCTTCTGTTCATGCTAGCAATTATTGGATATCTTCGCAGTATCATAAATCTCGAAAAGAATTTGCAATTCTATAAGAGCGCCCTTCTTTATTTGGCATACACTTCAATAGAGTCTCTTTCGGCAACAATTGCTATAATGGCTGCTCTCGATAAGAATTTTTCAAAGGATTCTGATTTGAGATAAATTGTCAGACGTGAAGACAATCAACGCATTCTACATATCAGATGGATGGTTTTATAATCTCTTTAAAATTTAGTGCATTGTTATATTGATTATGTGGTTTACTTAGGTTATCTTGTAGTTATCTTTTACGTTATTGCTAAAATTATTTTGATCATATATTTGTTGGATCCTTGGATTCTAGGTTGCTTGTTCAACCTTAGCATGTAGTTATTGATTGATATTACTGTTATACGTGTCTATTTATTGCTGAGATATAAACTAGTAAATATTGTTGGTAGATGCTTACCTATTATTTGTTGGATTGGTATCATGATTGGACTAGTGAAATAGTATAATTAAGATGATATTAATCGTTAGAGGATATATAACTTTTCTCCTATTTCGGCTGCCAGCTATGTCTCCCATTCGTGGTTGAGAGAGTCTGCAATAGAGGATATATAACTTTTTTTCTATCTCAGCTGTCAGTCATGTCTCCCATTCATGGTTAAGAGAGTCTGCAGTAGAGGTTCCTTACTTTTGAATTATGGTTACTTTGTATATTTGTAGTCGATCATGTCTCAAATTCATAGTTGAGAGAATCTATCGTAGCGTTATACTCTTGCACTACCCATTCGGAGTTAATGATAGTTAGATTCGTATGTCGTCAATAGCTAGATAGCTACCTGACATCTTGATTGCCCATGAGACTCGTTCGTGGTAGCATGTTATTGCGTGCAATCCATAGTTAGATAGCTATATACTCTGTCTGCCCATGAGTCTCGTTCGTGGTAGCATGTCGTTGCTCGTAGACACTGAGTCTTTATTGTCTTTCTACCCACGAGTCTCATTCGTGATAGCATGTGATTGCGCATAGACAGTGCTCTGTATATTGTCTATTTGTCCACAAGTCCCGTTCGTGGTAGCATGTCGTTGCCCGCAAATAATGCCCTTTTATATTACCTCGAGAGCCACGAGACTTTGTCGCGATATCTTGATGTGTATTGCTTGTAGATTGCAGTTGGTTGTGTATGTTACAGTGCATTTATTATATTGCTGACCAAGTTTGTAGCGGACCGATATTGGTACTCTGAGATTCAGATTACTCTAGTTTGTTTCCTTTGACTTCCATTATGTCCATTATGATTATGCACTATTTTCTATCCACCTACTGAGTGGTTGTACTCATCCCCTCTTCTCTTATCCTCCAGGTTAGTTGATAGAGGATGTGTCATGTTGACCTACCTTCGCGTCGCTCAGAGAGTCTCTTGCCGTGTTGGTCCCACTGCATCGTCGAGATGTTGTTTTATTTTATTATTATTGCATTTTGTTTATGCACTTTGGATTTTATCGCAGTTTGATTTGGTATCATAAAACTAATTTACTTTTAATTGATTTATATTTTAGTCGTGCATGTATGTAGTTAAATAAATACTTATATTTCTATTATTATTTCAGAATTTTTACCAAATCTAGTTCCAATATTGTATTTCTGAATATTGTCACTAAGGGGTTCCTTCGTCATTTGGATGATGAATATGCCCCCGAAGCATGACATTTTTTCTCTTTCTTACTAATTTTTTTAATTGTGTGAGTAAGTGTAGTTCGTAAACACATTTAGCACATAGGTTAGTGATCCTTGAAAAAAATCTTCAAAAGTGTATTTAGATCCAAACTAAAAAGAAAGATGCTCTACAAAATAAATCTAAGTAATGATTCTATTAATTTAATATCAAAATATTTAAATAAATTTATATTAATATCTTAAGTAGACAATGAAAATCTAGAGAGTTGCATTTAAGAACGTTAAACTCTAAATTCAGTCGGATGTTTTATTGAGATGTGTTGCTTCAATAATCAATAACTGTTGTCTGATTGAAATTTATAGGAGACTTTACAATATTTATATTTTCCCCCTATTTCTTCGGATGGAAGATGACTTTCTCAAAATATTTAGTAAAAATATATAATTTTAAAAGTAGAGTTTTCCAAAGCTTAGAAGTTACAGTACTTCCTTGTATATCAATTGTCGAAAGTTATTCTAGTTCATTATTGATAAAGAACATTCTAGAGATCCACATTCAGAATAATTATTTCGTTACCCTTCTAAGAACGAGGTAAATTTCTTTCTATTAGAATTGAAGAATCGAAGTTGAAAAGCGATTGAGATTTTAGAATTTAGAGAGAAAAATTAAGAAAATGGTATGAAAATGATGAAATGAGTAATCTATATATAGAGTTTAGAGATTAAGGATTACTAAATCATAGTTATTGATAAAAAAATAATAAAATATTTTCACTATTTAAAATTTTTTTGTATATACTTGCTGTTGGAATCGATAATGGCTAAAAAAATTAAAGTGACAGTTCAAATAGTTGGTTCATAGTTATTTTGAGCCTTGAATTGGTTATGACCATTAAGTGATGGGTCAATTATAGTTTTGGCATGTGTGATCTAGTCAATAGGTAATCAATCTGAGGTCGATCTAAGTTGAGTAAGATATTGCCTAGTGTGTTATTGGGATGTGTGAGCAAAGTGAGACGATTGTTAAGATGGGACAATTTGACTAAGCAAGACGGAGTAATAGTGAGTCAATCGAGTTATGTGGGTTAATCTAGCTAGGTGAGTTAATCATGTGATCGAGCCAAGTCTTTATGAAAATAAACATTGTATGTTTAACTATTAACTATATCTCTTTTGGCTTGACTTTAATTAGAGTAGACAAAGTACAAGAGTCTAGCATGTAGAGTTATCTAATAATGATTGTGCATAGAATTTCATCTCATAGAATTCCATTTTAGGTACCTTTTAAAGAATATTTTAAAAACATCACTTCAATTATATATAAGAATTCTCATCGTCATCACTTTCGAAATGAGTAAGATGGACTCCACATGGATTCCGTGGCTCACGATTATCTCATGGCACAGAAGATCTTAGGACCCCTCTATCAAGTTGTTTTTGATGTTTGAATCTAAAATGGATGATGTAAATTAATTCAATGAATAAAATGAGGCACATGAAAGGAATATGATAAAATGAATATATTAAGACACCTAGAGAAATGAACACAAAAAATTAGAACAAAAAGGTTGAAAAGAAATATATAAAAAAGATTTCCTAGCATCCATGATGCAACTAGTCTATTTAAGAATGGATGTAAAAGTGTTGGAAAGTCTAGAAGATTTGAAATAGAGGAGAGACAATGAAAGAAGAGGTATAATTAGATCACTTCTGGTTGATTAAATATGTGTATTCAGTCAATTAGATGATACCGAGTCAATTGTTCAATTGACTATTCATATTCCATATTCTATTAGAATGAGGGATATCAATTGGATGAGATGACTAGAGCTGTCAAACGGGCCGACCCATGGCGGAGCGGGCCAACCCGTCGTAAACTCAATATTTAGCGAAGAGGGGCGGGCCGACCCGCCATCTCGGCGGGTTGAGAAATTTCCAACCCAACCCAACCCAAGGCGGGTTGCGGGTTAGGCGGGTCAACCCGCGGGTCACACAAATTTAAAAAATATATTTAAAATTACTAAGGTGTTGAGGACTTGAGATAATAATTTGTAAGACAGATAAAGTACCATGATTAAAAAAAAAATATTTGAAGTAACTAAAATCTTATAATTGAGATTCAATTATCGACTTACAAAATTGAGTACCGATATTTTTTATTCTTTTCCAATGTTCTAAAATATTTAAATTTTGATAATATATAAATATAATTTTTTTCTCTTTCAAATAGAGATTCAATTGAGATTTTTTAGCTTTGGTAATTATTTGATTTTGATATGTTATTATTTCCTATATTGATTAGAATAGTAGTGACCAGATAATAAAAAATAATTAGAGTATAAAAAATATTCTTTTGTTCTTTACTCTTAACTTCTTTTATACTTTGTTGAGGTGTATGTGTGATAGAAGAAGATTGTAATGGTGAAAAATTTATCTTTTGACATTTCTCAACCCGCGGGCCAACCCGTCCACTAAGCCAACCGTCTGACCATGAACACATGGTCGTCTCCGTTACGTCGAAAATGGCGGATTGATAAAAGTTCAACCCAACCCGCTTAAATTGTTTGGCGGGGCGGGCCAACTCGGCGAGCCTAACCCAACTTGACAGCTCTAGAGATGACCAATAAACTGATGAGCATTAGAGAGAGTGGTTTTTTTTTTAAACTCTTCTACTTGCTCCTTCAAAGAAGCATTTTCCTCCTCCTCAACTTGGAAGAGTTTTGCTCTTTGCATTTGTAAGACTTGAGTTAAGGTTCTCTCTTATTTTAGTGGTTTGAGTTCACTATGAAAAGATTAAGCCTTTTCTTTCGATTTAATAAGAGAATTTGGAAGACATGCAATTGTTTACGAGTGTTTATCTAAAATTGAGAGTATATATACCTCATTTTTGTCTAAAGATGACTCATCGCCACTAAATTCATCTTCTTTTTTTTGTCTGAGTTGTCTAATCCATAGCCGAAAGCCATAAATGCATGGTGTTAGGTAGTTAATCTTTGGATGACTTAGATGTAGAGTCCAGGTGACCTTCAATGATTTCTTCTATTTGTCTTATTTTCTTTTGTTCCTTTTATATTAGAACATACACTTTTATAGTATCCTTTCCTACAATATTCAAAGCATATTATATTAAATTTTTTATTTTTTTATTTACATTCATCCGATGCTTGATTCTAATCTCAAAATATCTCATTTTCAACCTTTTAATTGACACTCTTGTTTCTTTGTATTAAATTTCATGAGGCGTCCCATATCACCCTTTATTAGATTGTTCATGCAATTGCAATTCAGATAAATAACTAATCCATTTTGATAAAACGATAAGTCATGCACGGACTTGTATGTATTTATCATCAATGCCCAAAGTGTGTTCAAAGAAATGCTTCTAAAACGTATGTGTTTAAGTATCAATTTTCTACTTGTTCCTTGAATTGATGATGCATCCGATATATTGATTCTTCATCTTTTATTTGAAAACTCAAGAACTAACCAGTAGTAAATCATATTAGTTGTATGGAGTTGAACATATCTTCGTGTAACTCAGAAAATTTATCTCAAAGCTCATTTACATTTTGAAAAAGTCCAACTTTATTGAGTTTGTCTATTGAGAGTCTACATTAATAGAGGATGACTATAACTTGTGCAAGCACATGAATTCTACCCAAGAAAAATATTTCATTCTTAATTTTAAATAAGTAACATTTCCTTTATCAAAGGACAGTGGTCCATAAAATTATAACAATAAAAATTACAAAATTAATATATAAAAAAGTTAGGAGTAAAATGAAATTAATAAAATTAGGTAAAAATCAAATAGGATCTCTTTTTAATTATTAGAATTAGTGCTTTTTAATTAATCATTAATGCAGTCATGGGCGGAGCCACCCATGGGCTAAGGTGGACTCTAGCCCCACATAATTTTTTATTTTTTTAAAGTTTCATTATAAATCTATTAATTATTTCTATAAAAATTTATAATATTAAATAAAAAAATAAAATATTAAATGAGAATGATAAATTTTATAAATATCATTATATTTATTTATAAGTTAATAAATATATTAATTTTAACTTATTTAATTTTTTATTTTAAAATTTGTACCAATAATACAATTCTTTAATGAATATTTTCAAATAATTCTTTTAAAACATTATCTTTATATTCATTCTTTTATATTTAAAAAATTTTATTAGAAATTTTCTCTTTTTCTGTTATGATAGTTTGTTATATTTATTAATACAAATTTTTATTGAAAAGGTATTCTCAGATGTCTATATAAAGAAATCAGATAATCTTTAGGAAAGATAATAAAATAATTTAAATTAAATAATCAAATTAAGTTGATTGTTGGAGATTGGTCTCCTAGATAGGATATGGGACTCCTATCAATTTGATATATCATTTCCTCTCTGCAACACTGTCTCCTTTTCTCTCTGCAACACTGCTGTCTTTTTTCTCTGCGACAAGCAAAGAATTCACTGTTCAAAGATAATTTTTTTTTTAATTTCTTGTCCAATAAAATTTTTTTGTCATCAATAAAGAGATAATGAGGTTTCTAAAGAATTTAGAATTCTATCGAGAAAATAATTTCAATAATCATACAACAACATGATCTTCCTGTAAATATAAACATAATTATGAAATTTAAAAAATAGTTCCTTCTAGGAAATTTTTTGAATTATTAGATTTTTTAGTTATGTAATTTTTGCATTTATTCACTTTAATATAGGAAACTTAGGGAATGAATAAAAGAAAAATTATTGACTCATTTTTCAAACCAAACAAGCAAACATCGACAAGTCAAGAGCATTCTCCATCCAATATTGATATTTCAAATTCTAGTGATCAACAACTTAACAAATCTCCTAGAGTTGATGTAGATGTCAATTCCTTAGAACTTGATTCAGCATTACGTACTCTGATATGAAAATATCATGTTAATCAAAGGGATGAAATTAGACGAGCTTATATTAAGATGAGACCATATCAACCTATTAAGAATGAGTATCCACCGACCTAATTCGGAAGTCAAAATCGACGATTCCAAAGTCATTGGTTTAAGAAATTTACTTGGTTAGAGTACTCTCCTTCAAAAGATGCTACATTTTATTTTCCATGTTTTTTGTTTGAACATAAGCATCCTCGCAATCCTGCATTTACAACAGATGGATTTAAAATTTGGAAGCGAGTTAATGATGAAGATAGATGTGCATTTTTTATGCATATAGTATGCAATACTTCGCCACATAACAATGCTATGGAATATCTTGATAATTTGATGAATATACTTTTTCATATTGATAAAGTGATGAATGCACAATCTTCAGAAGAAAAACAGAAGAACAGATTGCGACTTACAACAACTATTGAAAGCATTTGATGGCTCACTTTGCAAGCATGTGCATTTAGAGGACATGATGATTCTCCCTCTTCTAATAATCGTGGAAATTTTATCGAGATGATAAAATTTATGGGGAAAATAAATGAAAGTATTGGGGACATCATCTTAGAAAAAAGCTCCAAAAAATTGCAAAGTATACTTCACCAGATATTCAGAAAGATATCTTGAATATTCTTGTCAACCAAGTGAGAACCAAGATTTGTAAAGAGATCGGGGATGCAAAATTCTGCATTTTAGTTGATGAAGTAAGAGATATGTCTAACAAAGAGCAGATGACTATTATATTAAGATTTGTGGATATTGATGGCTTTTTACGAGAGCGGTTCTTTACCATTGTATATGTCACTGATACAACTGCTGCAACACTTAAAAAAGAAATAACTAATGCTCTTGGTTGTTATGACTTGCATATCCACAACATGCGAGAACAAAGATATGATTGTGCTAGCAATATACGTGACTCTTGGAATGAATTACAGGCTCTTTTCTTGAAAGATTGTTCATGTGCATATTATGTACATTGTTTCACTTATCGATTCAATTAGCATTAACTGCAACTGCTGAAAAAGAGATATCCATCTGGTCATTCTATTCAAAATTGAATTCAATTTGTAATCTCATTAATGCGTCTTCTAAATGTCATACTGAGTTACATTCTTCTCAAAGAATTGAAGTTGCACATATGGTAGCTACTAGTGAACATGATACTGGTAGAGGATGTAATCAAATTGGAAATTTACTACAACCTGGAAAGATTCATTGGAGTTCTAATTTTGACTCAATTTGTAGTATGATTAATATGTATAGTTATGTGATTACCGTGTTAGAAAACATGGTAGATGATGGGTCTTCTAATTCCATTGGTGGTGAAGCTAGTAGTTTGTTGATTGCGATGAAGTCTTTTGATTTCATATTCATATTACACTTGATGCAAAAGATAATGGGGATAACAAATCATCTTTGTCGAGCATTGCAAGAGAAATCCCTAGATATTTTAAATGCAATGGACTATGTTTCAACTACTAAAACTTTGCTTCATACTTTGAGAGAAGAAGGATTTATTCTTTTACTTAATTATGTGAAAGAAGTTTGTGTCAAGTATGACATTGAAATACTCCATATGGAAGCTCATTATAAATCTGCTATAGGTCGTTCTTGTCAATAAAATGATTCAATCACAGTTGAACACTACTATCGATTTGATATATTTACTGCTGCAATAAATTTTCAAATTGAAGAGTTTAATAGTAAATTCAAAGATGAGACAGTCGAACTTCTTAAGCTTAGTTGTGTTTTGAAATCTAAAGACAACTTTAAGCTTCTTAATGTTGATCACATCTATCGACTTGCTAAAAAATTCTATCCTCTTGATTTCGATGCACAAGATTTGCATCATTTGAGAATGCAATTGGATCACTATAAGCTTGATGTTACTGATCATGAAAGATTTTAAAATTTATCAACTGTTTCATAATTATGTAAAATTAATATTAGTTGAAACAAATAAGTCAAGAACTTACCATTTGATTGACAAATAAATTTTCTCATTTGTTATAGTTTATACATTATAACTATATTGCTTACTTATATATTGAATCTAATATATATATTTATTTGATAGGTTGCTTCACCTTGTTTTAACTCTTTCCGTTTCTACAGCAACAACAAAATGAGCTTTTTCAGCTATGAAACTTATTAAAATAGCTCTTCGTAACAAGATTGTAAAATACCGGAAAAATAAAAAAAAATAAAAATACCCTTGTTAATTAAGAAATTATCTTATGGATTTTTTCAGAAATTTTTAGAAATTTCTATGGATTTAAATGGAGGTTCTATGAATATTTTATGGGGATAAAGCGAACAGGCTTTTGTAAAGCCTATTTATATTGAGGAATTAATTGGTTTAAATGTTAAACATTATTTCCTCTTCGTCCGTTTTTTTTCCCCGACTCCTCTTCTTCTCCCGATTTCGATCCCTATTTTCCCGATCGCGCCATTCCTATTCCCTCCCGATCCTTTCTTCGTCGCTCCCCTTTCTCCTCCCTTTAGTCATCGTCGTTCCTTCTCACGATGCCACTCACAGCGCCGTCGGCGCCTTCTCTTCTCCGACGGGCTGTCGCCACAAGCTGCCTCTTTCCCGAGCTCGTGCTTGCCACCGCCTAAGCTGCTCCGCCACTCAGAGAGCGTCGTTGTCCCTTCTTTCTCCTTTTGGCGACTCCACCGGATCCCAAATTGAGAGCAGCGGGATCAAGTCGTCGGCAAGGGGAGACTATGGCAGCACCTCCTTCGATAGTTTAGATCCCTGGTTTACCCTCTTCTTCCTCATCTGGATTTTCTGTTGTTGTCGGGATCGACCTCATCCCGATCCTCTCCGCTCTGTTGTGGCAAACCTCGATGGTGATCATCATCCCCCCATGGTGATCAGCAGATCCATGAGCCACCGTGTTGGTTATCGACTCGCCTTCACCGCCCGATCACTATAGTCTCCGTAGAATCGGTGATCTGGGATTTCCGATCGGATAATCTGTCGCAACCCCGGGAAGTCCATTATTCCTGCTGCCCTAAGGAGATAGAGGCTCGGTTGACAGTCCAAAGCATAGGGTTTCCATCGTCGTCGATTGATCTTGGTAAGGTCTCTATTTATCTTTTGTTCTTTGGACTAAAGGTTCAGATAAAATTGATCAGAACCTATATCTTTGTGATTCTGAGATTTAGGGGATTATTGGGTTGAGAGGATCGACATCCTAATTGAGATGAAGAAAGGTGAGTTGGTTACTGGTAACTATGAATTTATGCTAGTTACATTTGATTTGTTTAGATGATCAGTATTAGTTATGGAACAAGAGGTTGTGCAAGTGAATTTAAGCTTGGTATGTTCGATTTGGGTTTTGATATCATCATTTGACTTATGATAGAATTTGTCAATGTTGTATGTGATCGCAGGACTTTGATTAGTGATAGATGGTTAATTCGGATTTACTGGAGATTGGAACCTCTTTAGCCTATCAAGAAGGAGAGGAGGTTGAATCAGTGTGGGGTAAGTGCAGATTGAGATTTCTATATAAATTGATTTAATTTGATACTGCAAGGAAATTCTATTTACAGTATATATATGGTTTAGGAAATGGATTAAGATCGGTTTAGATTCAAATTCCTATAGCATATATGATAGAGGTTGTGTATGTTGTATTTTACAGTTGGGACCTTGATTCAAGATAGGTTGATGGACGTGAAGACTATTGACACAACCTACATATCAGGTGGGTAATTTCCTACCTGGTCCGGATAGTTGTATTTCATTCAGATTTAGTCATTTATATGAGCATGTTAGGTGTTCATATTACCTTGACCCTGTTCTTTTTATCGTATGCTTGATCCTTTATCCGTTGGCTATTAACTCCTTGCTGCTATTATGTTTATGTTACCATGATTAGGAGTTATACATATAGATGATGTAAATAACTTAGAATTTGATTAAGTTAAATGCAAATGATAAAGTCCAGATGACAATCTGATTGTACATTGGGCAAAAAGGTTATCCGTAGGTAGATAATGACTTTAACCTAGGGTTAGTTCTAGTACCCTTAGGTTGTATGTTACCACCGAACATGTGTTGTGTAAATGGTCAGAGGAATGATACTTAGGGTATCGCTACGGACCGGTGATCCTAGCATGTTATAATCAGATGAGTACGACTCTCTACAAGATAGAGAGTGCGTCGAGTAGATTAGTATGACTCTCTACAGGATAGAGAGTATTATGATCAGTTGAGTACGACTCTCTACAGGATAGAGAGTGCGTCGAGTAGATTGGTATGACTCTCTACAGGATAGAGAGTCTATGGTGGATGTCTGTATGTTAGACATTGCATTCATGCATTTACATGCACGCTGGCGACGAGGTCTCCCTTGTGGTTGAGAGGGTCGTCAGTCATCCTGCCTCCTGCTACTCATGGGAGGAGTTACGGTGTGAGGCAGAGCATTCGAGGTGCCGCCTCTACCACTATAGGCGGTGGTAGTTGGATCTGCGTGTCGTAGTCTGCGTGTGTGGTACTCGACCACTCATGGGTAGTGGTCGGAGTGACCAACAGAGGACCCCCATCGTGTAGCTTGCTCTTCAAGCTTATATGCTCCTCGATCATACTGCCCACTCGGCCACTCGAGAGTAGTGGTTGTTTTTGAGTTGGGGACGGTTGTCATGCTCGAGCCACCGAGGGCCACACCGGGTCGTGGTAGCTTTAGGGTGAGCCGACATGACCATGCATGCCGCATTACCGTATCTGATGGCACTTTGCATATTACCATATATAGATACATATATGTATGTATATATATATATGGATGGTTGAGATTAATATATATATGGATACAGTCTATATATATATGATTATTGTGATGTTGCATTTGTTTGTACTATACTTGCTGCATTTGGGTAGACATCATATTCATGCATGTCTCTTACATTTGTTATCTGATTAGCCTGATATTGATATGTGTTAGACCACCGTAGATACCTTGACCTGTAGCATGAGTAGATTATGTGTTGGTATTACTCTTCCTGTTATATATATGTTGGATATATGTTCAGGTTGGATCAGAGTAGCGTAGCAGACTTCAGGTATGTCTGTATTTTATGTTATTCATTTCAGTTAGACGGTATATGCTTGTATTTATATACTATGCTGTTATACCCGTTGTACATCTAGATTATGTTGTCGAAATACATGTGATATTACATATATACATGTTTTCTATTACCTGCTGAGTTTTACTCACCACCCCCCGCGGACTCGGTTTTCGTCGCCTGTAATGTAAGACTTCGCGGATACTGAGCACCGTCTACCGACGCTATCTCATCTCACGAGGCTCCCATGTTTTATTTTGGGTCTGCTGTCCGCCGTGTATTGTATTTGGAGTTTTCTTGATGTACATATTGTATATTCGGATTTTGTCGAGGTTCTGTGTTGTTGTGTTGTGTTAGTCATACCGATATGCATGTGTGGGATTGATATCCTATTGTTGTAGTATGTTTTCGCTGTGTCTTGTGTAGTTTTTGTTTTCAGACATATATATTGTTGTTCTTGTGGGCCTACGGGTCATGTATTAACCCGAAATGTTGCCACGTACAGGGGAGGTGCCGTCCGTTTGATTTTCGGCTCGGTATGCTCTCGGGGCGTGACAAAGATGGAAGAAGAATTTTTAGCTGATTCTATGGTCATCTATATTGAACGAGAATTAGTTGAGAAAATTGATAATAATGTAATAATTAATGAATTTGATTCTAAAAAGAATTGAAGATGACAATTTTAATAGTGTTTTTCTCTATACTTTTGAATACATTGAATATTAAATAATATTATTTTATATTTTAAAAAAAATATTTACATATTTTTTATTTTTTATTTATTTTTAAATTAATTAATTAATTATTTCAATTGTAATTGGCGATTAACCTTAGGTATTTTAAAAATCCTGGCTTTGAATGCAGTGCATATCGTTTTTTGTAAACTTAAATTATTCTTTTTTTTTTTATAGCATAGCAGCAGCTACACTTCGCAACTAATACAATATCTACCATTTATGTATGTTATATCAGTTATTATTACTTTAACACTATGGCAATTATGATTCATTAGTGTTTTTTTATTGACACTAGACTATTCGAATTTTCGATTTGATTAATTTTTAAAAGCGATCGATTCTGCACTATAAATCTTCAGGATACTTCATTAATAATTGAGCCGGATATAATCGGAGCTCAAGTGACCTCTATCGATCACTAAGAATAAATTAGACAAGTGCTAATAATTTTTTTACGATTCAGTACGAATTCTGCAATTGCATCATTCTTGAACGACGATTTAATACCGAAGTCATACTCTATTCATCGGATAAACTCCAAGATTTAGAACCGTCCGAATGAATTTTTTTAAAATTCATTATCGAACGATATTATAATAAGGATTGAATTATGTTCTGCGAATTACTTATTTTAATTTTTTTACCGGTTCATAGTGGCCCTGAGTTTATTATTGTTATAATATGTGTGTGTATAGGTGATATCTTATTCAATTTAAGTTAATATCATATTTTAGTTGTTATAACTTGTAATTGCTCACCTATAATATAGGTGAGATCTTATATTACTTGAATGACTCTTATAAAAATTACTATCTATAACTATTATAATATTTTTTTGATTGATAGATATCCGAATCATCGGTCCAACTAATTTTTGAGAGTCACTAGCCCTATTTCACAGATCTTCGAGATACCTCGTCAACAATTGAACTGGATAAGATTGGAGCTGAAGTGACCTTTACCAACCACCAAAGATAAATTAGAAAAACGCTCGTAGCTTTTTCACGATTCAATCCGAACTCCTGAATCACGTCATTCTTGAATGACGGTCCAACGTTAAACCGTACTCCATCTACTGGACAAACTCTTGGATCTGAGGGTTGTTCGAATATATTTTTTCTAAATTTGTCGTCGAATGATATAGTAGTAGATGATCAAACTATATTCTCTTGTGAAATATCTCTTCATTTTTACCGCTGTATTATATCTCTAATGACATTTATAATATATAATTGATCATATGTTATAATAACTATTGATTATAGTAGTTAAATGTATGCATATGACGTTCGGGGGTTGTGGGCTAATGACGGGACATTCAATTTGGATTTTAGATATTTATAATTCAATATGATGAATTTATATAATATTTTTTTAAATAAAATGATAATTAAAGAACTAAGATGGCTGAAACTGTCCGTACTCTAATTTCTCTCTTTTACCGTTACGACAACTGCAATTTATTGGTACTATAAAAATATGTACAAGTGAGATTGTATTTTACTCAAATCAATACTAATTAATAACACATTGCAGTAGTTATAATCATAATTATCAAAACATTATAATAATTATGATTCGCATTTATTATAACATATGTGTAAGTCCTAGTCAATAGATATTATAATAGCTACTATAATATATATACAGATGATTCAATTAATTTTAATATAATAAATAAGATAGGGCGTCATTTTAATAATTAATAAAAAAATCATTTTGATGATTTTAATAAAAAAGATATATATATATATATATATATATATATATATATATATATATATATAGTTTGATATCCTAAGCGTTGTCCCTTGTGCGTGACTCGTGCACGACGATTTTTTCACTGTCCGATCGATCGTGATTGTACAGTGAATGAGAAATACACAGTGTTTCCTCTGCCACGATTTCACCCGTCCACAACTCTGATTCATCGACTGTCGGGCAAATTCTGATAGGAATCCGATCGTGATCCAATTGGCACCGGAGTTCGGCCATAATCCAATCAGATTTCGATCGGACTTTGGTGCAAACTGGATCGCGACCGGATTACAGTCGAAAACGATCGTAATTTCGCTAGAATTCGATCGGATTCCGATACCGATCGAATCGTGATTGGATTCCGGCCAGACCACCGTCAAATTTCGATCGGATCATAGCCGAAATCTGACCTCCCGCAGGCGAGCTCAAGTGGGTGTTGAGTGTGGTTACGTGCATTTCTTATTCGTCGCGCACGGACGCACAATAACATATGCTCAAGATATCAAAATTATATATATATATATATATATAGTTCTTTTCTCCTGCGCGACGGATCCCTGCGCGCCCGTGTGCGACGCGTTCCCCGCCGTCCGATCAACGCGTGTTGCCGCCGTTGCCGACGCGCCGTCCGACCACCGCCGCCGGCCGGGCGCGATCGGCAACCAATCGCCGTGATCCGGCGAGAGTGTACGGCCGGTTAGCGGCCGGAATCCGGCGCTTAACCGGCCGGAATTCTGAAGATCGCGGCCGGCGATGCGCCATCGCCGCGGCGCGATCAGGCCGGATTCCGGCCAAATGCGGCCGGAATCCGGAGCCGACGGCCGGCGTCGGCGTCTGCCGGTCGTCGCGCCAATTTTCCGGCCGCCAGAATAGGCGGCCGATTTATCGGGCGGATTCGCCGAATCCGTGGCCGGAAGGCCGATGCCGCGCCGGTCCTTCCTCCGCCGGATCCGGCCGCAGCCGGGTCCGGCCCGGTCTGGCCGATCGGCCGCGCCGTTCGGCGCGGCCGGCCGGCGATGCCGGACGGACGGCGGCCGGCCCGTCCGGCAGCCGGATTCGGCCGCGATTTGGCGGAATCGGCCCGATCGCGGCCGGCGAGCGGTCGCGCCGCGCCGGCCGCGATCTTCTAGTCTGGCGGTTAGGGCGGATTCGGCCGCTAACCCGGCCGACACTCTACCGCCGGACCGCCGGCGAGTGGGCCATCGATCGCGCGCCGATCCGGCCGGCCGAGGTCGGATGGCGCTCGGCGGCAGGGCAGCAGCGTGACTTCGGGCGGCTGAACGCGCGCGCGTTGATCGGTCAGACGGCGGAACGCCGCAGCGCGCGAGATCTGTCGCGCGGCAGATCATATCTATATATGAGTTCTTTTCTCTGCGCGACGGATCCTGCGCGCGTCTGCGGCGCGCGTTCCCGTCCGATCAGCAGCGCGTTGCGCCGTTGCCGGCGCGGCCGTCCGACCGCCGCCGCCGGATGCGCGCGCGATCGACGGCCCACTCGCCGTGTCCGGCGTGAGAGTGTACCGGCGGGTTAGCGGCCGGAATCCGGCATGCCGGCCGGAATTCCTGAAGATCGCGGCCGTGATGCGCGCGACCACCTGCCGGCCGCGTCGGGGCGGTTCCAAATTGCGGCCGAATCCGCCGGCGCGGCGTCGGCTGCCGTCCGTCCCGCGCGCAATTCCGGCCGCCATTCGGCCGCCGGCGGTCGAATCGCGGCCGCGAAATCGCCGCCGAATCAGGCGGCGATTTGGCGCCAATCGGCCGCCGAATCGGCGGCCGATTTGGCGCCAATCGGCGGATTCCGGCGGTGCGGCGGCCGATTGTGCGGACGGACCGCCACGGCCGGCGCGATCCGCCGGCGCGGTTGCAGCAATTGGCGGAGTCGGCCCGATCGCGGCCGGCGATGGTCGCGCGCCCTGCCGGCCGATCTTTCGGCCGGTTAGTCGGATTCGATACACTCTACGCCGACCGCGTCGATCGCGCCCGTAGCGTTATATATATATATATATATATATATATATATATATATATATATATATATATGATGTATGAAAACTCATACACACCAACGTACATTTCCAATAAGATTTATCAAAACAAAAATTGTAAACAAAAAAGATCGAAAGAAGAATTTGGATTAGAGAGGAAGGACCGACCGAGATCGATGAGATCAGCAAGCAACGAGGGTGGATCGCGGAGGGTCGTCGACGAGGACGGATCGCAAGCAGCGAGGGTCGAGGGGCTGGATCGCGGAGGGTTGTCAGTGAGGACTGATCGCAAGCAGTGAGGGCTTGGATCACGAAGGGTTGTCGGCGAGGATGGATTGCGAGGATGAGGGGCAACAAGGGTTGGGTTGTGGTGAGGATGAGGGCCACGCGTGAGGACGGATCGCGGAGGACCGTCGACGAGGATAAATTGCGGAGGGCCACGGCGAGGAAGGATCGCGGAGGGTTGTTGGCGAGGACGAATCATGAGGACGAGGGGCAACAAGGGTTGGATCATGGCGAGGATGAGGGCCACGACGACGGAGAGAACAGAAAACGTAGAGGAGAGACCACGCTGCGGGCTGCGCGGAGGAGAAGTGAAAACCTAGGGGATGCGGAGACGGAGAGGAGAGCTGTGGGTGTTACACGCGGAGAAAGAAATTTTAGGAGAAAATGAAACTCGCACTGAGAAAAAAGATAACGAAGCTTCCACGATGATAATTGTGCAGCATCGCTCAGCAAAAGTAATGCAGCAGAATATTTCTCTCTCTCTATATATATATAATTTTTCCCATAAAACTATTTGAGCCGAGCATCTTAATATAAAACATTTTACTTTAAAAATTAATTTTATCACCCCAGTCAAATTGACAGGTGGCAGATGGTGGGCTGCGGTGGGAGTGGTTGGGGCATTGGTATCTTTTGATGTTCCTCCTCGTTATTGAAAGCTGCTGACAGCAATTTAGTTAATTAATTACTATTTTCCATTTTCTTGCACGTACCTACTTCCTTTTAATTAGTGCTACTTAAAGACTTAATTATTGCCCTCTTCGCGGAGTCGACGCCCATCTGCGTCGAGTAAGCTGCCAGGTCCAAATCCCTTTCGACCGAAACTCGGAAGATGGCCAAGCCGAAGCCTGCGAGCAGAGGAGAGCAGCAAAAGCTCCGGTCGGCGCTCCTCGGGGCATGCTTCCTGATCTCCGTGATCCTCCTCGTGGTCTACACTTGCTACGTCGTCTTCTTCTCCGGCTGTGAGCTCCTTTTTTTTCTCGGTCTCTTTCGTGTCGATCAATCTGTTAAATTTCGGCTGTTTTGGTTGCGCAGTGACCTTTTGGCGCTCAAATCGAGCGGTTCCCCCCGTTGCCGAGGCAAAAGAAAAGATAACTGAAGATGAGGTAGCAAGTTCGCGTCGTCAGGAGGGTAAGCTTACTTATCGTCACTTCACTGTGAAATCTTTTTCTGATAGCGACGCAAATTTCTTGGAGAAGGAACCCCAATCCAGTTACCCGAAAGTTTAAATTTGTGCATCTAGTGGTAGAGTAAGAATCAAAACAAGCTATATGCATTCAGATCCGTAAATCTATGTCTAGGGAAATTGACGTCGAGGACCAACAAGTAGTAGATAGGAAGTAGGGAGAGTAAGGGAATTGTCTTTTTCTCTGCCACCGAGGCCATGCTTCTTCTAGGCATTCCAACTTTCACTAATCCTGCTAGTTTTTCAGAATTTTGAAGCTTTCTGTTCTATTCTATTAAAATTTGATAAAGCATCTGTGTATCAAATTGTAATGACTAATTCCAAGCTGAGATAGATTTTCAAATAATGATAACCTTTCAAAATGTCTTTCAGTGAACGACAAAAGCAGGATGTGTTTTAATCAGTTTAAAGTCAGACGGTGCTTTTGTTTTTCTGTAAATAACATCCATTTTTTGTGGATTTTTCTCTTTGCATTTTTTGGAATAAGTTTTTCTGATACTATTTGAGTTTCATATGGAAAAGACTATGGTTGATGGTATTCTTCCGTCCTTGGGCATCATTGTAAATCCTATCCTCTTTTGGAAGAAATTTTTCTTACTGTTAAGGTCATCTTAACTTTAAACCTCAAGGAGTACAGCTCCACTATGGAAGACAAAAACGATGAGAGAGTCTCATTCCCTAAAATGTCAAGTACCATAAGTTTAAGAGTATCGGTCATATGGACGATCAATTTACTCCTTGTGGCAAATGCATGAGCACCACCAAATCATTAACATGATGGATAAGATTTATTCACTCTGCCCTTTATCCAATTTTATCAAAAATGTGCTTTTTTGATCAAATTCATTGCTCTTCTAGTGAAAGTAGTAATGATAGCACTCAGCATAGCCTAATGTCCACATAGAGAATCATTTGTAGTTTGTGTTTATGCACATTAGCATGACTTTCTTAGGAATCTATATTTTCTTAATCAACAAGATCAGATTAAGTTTCTCCCCGCTTTTAAAAGGCATTTTTTCCATTCCAAAATAACCGGTGGCAATGACACAGGAGAAATTCTATGGATACTGTTGATTGAAAATGTTCATTTTTTGCAGCAAAACTTTTCTTCTGATATCATTTCTGATACTACTGGTATCTCCTTTGCATAATCCCCGATAGAGGGGTTAGCGGGTGACCTAAGATCCGGCCCAGAATATACGGCTCAGCTAAGAAAGGAAAGGAAGATTGACACGGGCGAATACTGAGAGCCATTGGCACGGGCGAACCTCAGAAGCCATTGGCACGGGCGAACCTCAGAAGCCATTGGCACGGGCGAACCTCGGAAGCCATTGGCACGGGTGAGTATTGGGAGCCATTGGTACGAGAGAGGTAATGAAAGCAATTGATACGACAAAGGAGAGGCGGAGGGCACTTTGCCAAGAAGCAAGATAACTGATCCTCCAAAGGGAAGTTGGGCGCGGAAGAAGAGGAATTGGTTCGGTTGATGAGGAACCTAGGGCTAGGGCTCGTGGGCTATAGACCTAAAACTAGCTTCCTCAACACGGAAGGTCGAGGAGATAGTCTAGCCTAGTTGCCTGAAAGTGGAGGAAAGGGTGTTAACGGCACAGGAGGCCCCACATAATATTCCAAAGAGTCTCCACTCCTGATATCTGTAACAGAATTATTCTCCAGGGAAAGGTGATGGCCATGTGTACGATGAAGATAACCCACGACGTTATGATGAAGGAAAGGGGGGGAGATAAAGGAGGAGGAGGCGTGAGAGAGGGGATCCATGATTATTCAACCCAAGAGAGAGAAGAAGGAGGTGATTATTCCCAGGGAGCGAGAGAAGGAGACGCAAGAGGAGAGGAAAGAGGAGGACGACCGCTTCACCGGAGAAGAAGGATAGAGTCCTGTCGTTATTATATCTCTTGTATTTTTCTCGTCTGGTGGGATTATTGTAAAAGGCTTTTTCTCCTCCACCTTCGGAAACTCGCTTTCCGGAAAGGAGGATCTTCATAGTGAAAGTGCTTGGGCATCATCCCCGGTGAGAAAACTCACCTCCGTGGAGTAGGAATCCTTATTCCGAACCATGTTATATCTTGTGTCTGAGTCTCGATTCTTTGGTCTTTGGGTTTTTGCGTTTATCTACTTCATCTTTTTACTCTTTCTTGATCATGGCTGTGAGAACCCTCGAGATCTCCATCCGTGCTTCATCGCATTGGAAAGGAGTGAATCAGACGTCACCCGTCCGTGTCGCACCGTCTGTGGGAACATTTGAGCCGGACGTCGAGATGCAACCCAAGAAATACACCAACCTGATGCCTGCGGTGGAGCGCCCCATCACCCTTCTACCATCACAACTAAAGGCCTTGATGGATGGCTATCACGAAGCCCGCTAGGGAAAGGAAAAGGACCGGATATCTGCATCCGCATTCCGGAACCTTCTTCCGAGATCTACCCCGAAATGCCTCCCCCTACTCTGACGCTTGATGGTGAGGTATTGCTTGGAGGTGGACTTGGGAAGAACACCTCGTAATACTACGCCTTTACCCAAACGCGGAGGAGCAAGGTGAAAGTCAATCCACGGACCTCTGAAGTATACGAGCCCGATCCCTTCACGATGGACATTCTTCTGAGCTCCCCATCCTACTTCCGAATCCTCGTGTCAATAAGTATGATGGTTCGACCGGATCTGGCGAGCACATATTTCATTCGACGGAGCGGCCTCGCTTCATCTGTTATACTGACGCTCGAAGTCCGAGTCTTCCGAACCACTGACCGCTCTTGAAAGTGGTTCACTACTTTACCCCGGTCTATCACTGTTTCTTGACTTCGAGAGAATGTTGATCGAGAATTTATCGGTGCAGGCGTATAAACAAAACGCCTCTATGTTAATGCATATCACCCGAGGACCTTGGAATCCCTTAGGGGTATATTCATCGATTCACTACTGCGGCCGGGGATCCCATACCCGTCTGAGTCTTTGAGGCGCTATTGGCATGAAGTGAGAGGCCCCTTCCTCGGTTCCTTGTTAAGACAACCTACGGATAATTCTGAAGAGCTCTTGGCCGTGCGGAAGCTTGATTTATCATGAAGAAGAAGGATTAAAATGCGGAGGGCGAGCAGTGCCTGATCCCAGCCCAGAAAGTTCGTCCATTGCTCTTGAGCCCCCTCGGCGGGAGTATACAAGACCTTTTGGAGGAGGTCAGGGGCCTTGTCGATCTTTGCAGTGTTCGCCCTACCCACCATTACTGTGAGGACATGGAAAGAGCGTGAAATGGAATTTCACGATCGGCTGCTTCTGGCGACCCTTGGGACACGGGGATCCGCGTAACCCCGACCGTTCTTTTGCGATATCACGAGAATCGGCCCGCGATGGTGGCGATGTTTCAAGTTACAAGAAGAATTGGATCGCCTCCATCTGCATATCCAGTAAGTCGAGTTTGAGGGGAGGCGTGTGGCGAGCCCCAGGCCTAATGTAACCGTCGAGGGCCATATAATCAACAACCGGGTCGCTTTCCAGCTGCCATCCCGGAGGTGCGTCCTCGAAGGCCATCGGGTGAGGCCCTTCTCAATCTAGATGACATTCCCCTGCGGGAGTTATTCATGTTATAGGTGGAGGACCTCTGGCGGGGACTCGGCCGCACGAAGTCATCGCCCGTCTCATGGAGGATTTGGCCATCGTCGCCGACCGGACTATTGAGTTACGCCTTGGTTTCGTTCGGGCGGAAGATCTGCAGGTGTCCTGCGCCCCACGGGCGCCTTGGTTATCGCGTATCCACGGCGATTATGAAGTGGCGGGTACTTAGTTGACTCGGGAAGCTCTGTTAATATCCTTTTCGAAGCCTTTGGACAAATGCTGGTGAAATGCCCAATTAGAAGGCGTGTACTCCCTCTTGATTCGCGAGCACATGGTTCACGAAGGAACGGATATCGTTACCTTTAACTCTGGGTGTAAAACCTAGCCAAAAAATCAGTATAATTCCTTTCCTTATTGTGGATGCTCCGTCCACTTATAGCTATTCTTGGGCGTCCTTTCCTCACCCTTTTGAGCGTGGCTTCTCCGTACCACAGTGAAATTTCGATGGAGTCGATTGGTGGGTGAAGTTAAGTGGAGAAACGAAGGCCTCAGGAGTTGCTACGTGCAAATGGTTGGAGACGATTAGAAGAAAGCCCGAACCAGGGACCTGAAGCGCAAAGGTCATGCGTCATCAGCGATGTCTGCGTCTGGAGAATCCCCCAAGTCGATAAAATAGAGGAGGAGAGGTGGTGGAGATCGCTCCGGGAAAGGCCACGAGAATAGCCCAGCGGTTGGATGTCAAAGAAGAGTGGTGGCTTGCACGAAGGAGAATGAAGACATCTTTGCAAAGGATGTGTGCATGATCTCGAGGATCCACCCTCGTGTGGCGGAACATCATCTCAATATCATTAAAGGGCAGGCGTCAGCGAAGAAGGCGACATTTTGGACGAGAAAGGACAAAGTCATAGCGGAAGAAGTGGACAAACTACTAAGCGGGTCATGTAAAGAAATCCGAGTTTCGAATGGGTCTCTAATGTAGTTTTGGTTCCCAAGCCTTGGGGCAATGGAGGATGTGTATCGATTTCCGTGATTTGAATAAAGCATGCGTACTAAAGGCTGCTACCCCTTGCCTCGTATTGACCGATTGGTGGATTCTACGGTGGGATATGAAGTGGTATCCCTAATGGATGCATATCAAGGGTATCATCAAATACCTTTGGCTCAGAAGATCGAAGAGGTTAGCTTTGTATTTGCGAGGTTATATGCTTATGTGGTAATCGTTCGGACTAAAAATCTGCAGGAGCCACCTATCGGCGCCTTATGGACAAAATCTTGTGGAGCGAAAGGGAAGAATGTGGAGGTATCGTGGGCGACATCTTGGTGAATCGAAGGTCACTCGGGATTTAGTCAAGGACTTAAATGAAACCTTAAGCTACATTAAAGGCGGTTTAATATGAAGCTAAACCCTAACAAATGCATGTTCGGGGTAAAGAGTGGCAAGTTCTTGGGGTACGTAGTGACGGAGAAGGGGTATGCAACTGACCACTGAAAGTGCTGAAGCCCTATGCTGACATGAAGTCACCTGTAGTCTGCGAGAGACCCAAAATTGGTGGCGAGGATTGTTTCTTTATCGATTTATAGCGGATCGGGAATGATTGCCTTTTCAAGAATTTTGTCTGCAATTCTAAATTTGATGGGATGATCAATGTGGCAGCTTTCCGAGTTGAAAAAATATTTGGCTAGACTCCTGCTAGCATATGGATGTATCTGTGTATCGGAAGGAATTTGTCGATTCGGTGTTATTAAAACAAGAAGGTTCCCATCGTGACCTATTTATTACACGATCGTATCTGAAGGGGCGAATTCCGTTATCTGGAGAGAAGTTGGCGTATATCCTAGTACTAACGCGCAAATTAAGGCCGTACTTCTTGGCTCGTCCCATCAGTTCTAACACACAGAATTGGGTAAGGTCGTCACTAAGC
This sequence comes from Wurfbainia villosa, assembly GCA_025175895.1. Classification (NCBI taxonomy): domain Eukaryota; kingdom Viridiplantae; phylum Streptophyta; class Magnoliopsida; order Zingiberales; family Zingiberaceae; genus Wurfbainia; species Wurfbainia villosa. The sequence continues at coordinate 4,949,613 of CM046000.1, read as the reverse complement.
GAATTTCTCTGGAAGATTGGCGAATGGGTAGTAGAACTAGCGAGTATGATATTCACTACCAACCTCGAGCGGTTATCAAGGCCCGAGCACTCCTCGTGATTTTGGCGGTACCTTGCGGTATGGAAGAGGTTGGCTGAAGGAGGAGGATCGAGGCATGGAATATATTCGTAGGCGGTTCTTGAGATCTGCCGCGTGGCGTTGGCATCTATTAATTTCCGGAAGGTGAAGAAACTCGATTAGCGATTAAGCGGAATATCGGGCATCTAATAATGAAGCGGAATATGAAGCCATTCTAGTGGGACTACGGTGCTTCGCGGCGAGAGCTTCTTCCATTGTGATCCACTCGGACTCCCGATTGGTAATATCACAACTTGAGAGTTCTTTTGCGGTTCGGGAGGAAAAGTTTGCGCATAGGTATTTGAAGACTTTTGAGAAAGAAAAAGCTCAATTTAAATCGAGTCCTCTTGAAGCAAATCCGCGGGAGCATAGCTTGGGAAAAGCGGATGAATTGGCTCGGATGGCTAGCACTATGGGAGAATAAAATCCTCGGAGGCAATCCATATAGCGTTAAACTTCCTTAGCAATATCAGCGTGGAGGAGAGGCGTACAGAATCAAGCTAACTCTTGATTGGAGGGCCGACATCATAAGCTTATTTGCGCAGGAAGATCTGAAGGGAAAATAGCGGCATCCACTTTAATAAACCGAGCTAAGCAGGTTCATCCTCTTAAATGAAGACTATACAAGACTTCTTTTGGGCGACCCTTGTTAAAATGCAGGAGCGAGGATGCGGAATGGGTACTCAGAGATCCATGAAGGATGTTGCAGCAATCATTTAGGAGGAGCTTTAAGAAAGGCTTTATTGGCGGGATACTTGGCCTACTCTTGACAAGATCTTGCTCGTATAGTGCGAACTGCATCGCTTATCGAAACATAGCAACCGTTACGACGGCGGTGAGTTAATGAAAGCGTAATCTCTTCTTATCCTTTTGACGATGGGAATAGATATAGTGGGCCCGATCTGCGCACCTTTCTGAGAAGTTTTGTTAGTAGTTGTGGATTATTTTCCCGAATGGGTGGAAGCGAGCCCTTAGCGAAAATTCACGAGAATCTTGTATCTGATTCTTATGGAAAAATATCATTTGTCGGTATGGTATTCCTCGGAAAATAGTCGGTGACAATGGGCGGCAGTTCGAGGAAAAAGATCCAAGAGTGGTGCTAAAGTCTCAACATTCATTGAGACTTTTACTTGGTAGCCCGTCCTCGAGCAAATGGCGGTGGAGGTAACTAACGGGATCCTCATTCAAGGATTAAAGACTAAGTTGGGTGCTCGGAGAAGCTGGGTAGAGAGTTACGGCATCACGTGGGCTTATCGAACCACGCCCGAGCGGAGAAACTCCCTTTAGTTTGGTATACAGGCGGCCGTTATTCCGAGAGGTTTTGTTGAATGGCGCTCGGATAAAGGCATCTGAACCAAATCGAACCAACTTATCCGAAGATTGGACTTGGTGGAGGAAAGGCGGGAGATACGGAGGCGGCGGAATTTTACAAGCAAAGTGCAGTGAGCCTTTAATAAGAAAGTGATGCCTCGGAGATTTCAAGAAGGAGATTTGGTTTTGCGTAAAGTCGACCCAGGAGACCACGGAAAGCTAAGCGCCCGATTGGGAAGGACCTTACGAAATAACCGCTATGCGTAAAGTCATATTATATGAAGGATGACCAAGGCAAGAGCTTCCACGACCTTGGAATGCCCTTCATTTAAAACTCTTCCATCTTGTATGAGAAATATGGGATAGAAGAAGAGATTATGAAACTCGAAGGAAGTACTCCTTGAATTGATTGCGTTCATTTAGAGGTCAGTATTTTCAAATTTCATTAAGGGGCTACTTACAAAAGCAATACGATGTGTTAATAAGTCTTGGAAAAGAAAAGGAAAAGCAGAGAATACATTCACATGTCAAAATGTGATATTAAATTACTGACTTAAATCGGTCGGGAGGAGTAGCAGTAGCCGACCTCTCGATTTAAAGAAAATGAAGGATAATTTGGAGGAGAGGCAACCCTTGGCGGCGTATTGCGAACGCGTCATTAAATCCATCTTGATAGGTGGAGCGCATTAAAATAGTGAGTCGCTCCTCGCGATTGGGAGATCGAGCTTCGCTCTCGATCGACCTCTCGCGTGTCTCTTCTTTGCTCTTGAAGACTTCGGCCGCATCCACATAAGCGCGCGACACCTCCATAATAGCATCGGCGAGATGGAGACATCATCGGCTCGGGAACTTTGGTCTGCTTTATGAGTCGTCATCTCCACCCGTATTTTGGCGTGGAAGCGAAATCCCTCTTGCCGGAATCTGATTTGGTTGGGCGAGTTCGGTGCTCATCCTGGAGAGAAGTTTCTGCTGCGTGAGCGGGCGTGAGCATCGGAAGTTATAAGGGATGAGTTTTCTTCACTCTCCTGCACAAGTGCACGATGTCCCCCTATCTTATCTTGTGCTCGTTGATATTGAATCCGAAGGCGGCGATGGCGTCGGAATCTTGTTGCTTCCCCTTGAGGAGCTCTGCTCTGCTTTAAGGCGTAGTAACTCTTGGTGAGGAAGATTCTGCGCCGAGAGGTGGATTTCTCTTTGTGGGACGAGTGGCTCTGCCCTCGGGCGTGGTTGCGCCTTTAATTGCGATAGTATGTCGGCATCCTCTGAATTTCTTTGGCGAGCTTGGCTATTGCTCTTGCAGTGCGATTATTGTATGGCGAGTCGTTCTCGATTTTGAGCATCCGTCGAGCTTTCCGTTGTTGGCGCTCCCATTCTTGGGCTTGAACTTGGTGTTGATGAAGGAAGCGATCCAATTCTTTATGGTTGGTCGGGCTACATCACCGGTCGAGGAAAAGAAATTGATCGACTAAACAAAGCTAAGAAGCGAGTAAGAAACATACAGTCGAGCATGGCGCGGACCTTCCATCACGAGGAACCACTTCCTCGAGTTTAGAATCAGAAGACTCAGGGAGAAAGGGAAGAGGGCAGGACGGAAGATCTTTGAAGAAGGAACCTCTCTTATAAAGGAGAGAGGAGGGTGGTATCCATCGGTTGAGAAGGAAGCCGTCGTTTGGATGGCCATGAGGTGGTAGTCGAAGCGGCAGATCCATGTTCTTAGGAAGGAGATGTGTCTACCGCCGGGTTGGGGTTGATAAGCGGAAGGAAAGGCGGAAGGAGGTTGATCGAAGGGCGGATCTTGAGGCAGCGAGAGGATGAGCATTGGTGGAGGAGCCCGCGATAGGGATGAGCGTAGAAAGCCACAGTCGAGGGCCCACCGGAGGAGGATTCTGCGGCGATGAGCGAGGGGAAGTTAGCGATGAAGGATATCCACCGCCGTGGGTTGAAAGGAAGGGTAGGGAAAGGGAAGACAGGTGATCCGTCCCACATGGGGGACATGGGAATACACCTTCCCAGTTAAATCCCAGTTCTTGAGGAAGGAGAAGAGCGATTCCGAACATCGGTGGCGGAAGGAGAAAGAATGGGAAAGTTAGTGTTTGTAAGGACCACAGCTTCCTCACGGGATGGGGTAGTGAGGGTCACCGGAGGAGGAAAGGGAGAATGGCGAGGTGAATCGGGTATGATGGTGATTGGGGAAGGTGAAGCGGAAGAAGAAGCGGAGGCGACCAGACATCCGTTTGCGGATTCGATGCGCTATCTCTGGAAGAAGTTAGAATCGTCTTAGAGTGCGAAAAGAAAAGGAAAAAGAGGGGTTGGGAAGAAAGAATCGGGGAGCGAGGTTTGGCGTGGGAGCAAAGCAGATGAAGAAGAAGGAGAGAAAGGCGGAAGGAGGATGGGAGGAGAAACTAAGACCGAAGAACCCTATAAAAGGGGGTGGAATGGGCTTCAACCATTAGTGGGCCTCTAAATGCGTGGTAAAATGGAAAGAAGGGTTTATATTTCTAAATGACCCATTATGTACTAAAGCCCCTCATTTGCGAGAGGAAGGAGGAAACAAAGAAAGAATGATATGAAGGCGTTACCTCCTTTATGCTCATTCACTGGCGCTATATACAAAAGTTTCTATCCGCGAGGAAGCGGAAGATATCCCTGGTGGTGGAGCGGAAGAACCGATATCCTTGGTTATTATTTCTTCTATATACAAGTTTTATCCTCGCGAGGAAGGCGGAAGATATCCCGTGTGGTGGTGGAGCGGAAGAACCGATATCCTTGGTTATTATTTATTCTATATACTGAGTTTATCATCCGCGAGGAAGAGCGGAAGATATCCCGTGTGGTGGTGGAGCGGAAGAACCGATATCCTTTGGTTACTATTTATTCTATATACTGAAAGTTTCTATCCCCATGAGGAAGAGCGGAAGATATCCCCGTGTGGTGGAGAGCGGAAGAACCGATATCCTTGGTTATTATTTATTCTATATACAAGTTTCTATCATGCGAAGAAGCGGAAGATATCCCCGTGTGGTGGTGGAACGGAAGAACCGATATCCTTTGTTATTATTTATTCTATATACAAGTTTATCATGAGGAAGAGCGGAAGATATCCCGTGTGGTGGTGGAGCGGAAGAACCGATATCCTTGGTTCTTATTTATTCTATATACAAAAGTTTCTATCCCCTTGAGGAAGAGGTGGAAGATATCCCGTGTGGTGGTGGAGCGGAAGAACCGATATCCTTCTGTTACTATTTATTCTATATACTGAAAGTTTACATCCTGCGAGGAAGGCGGAAGATATCCCCGTGTGGTGGAGGAGCGGAAGAACCGATATCCTTGGTTATTATTTATTCTATATACAAGTTTATCATCATGGCGGAAGCTATCCCGTGTGGTGGCGGAGCGGAAGAATTGAGATCCCCTCAGTTATATATCACTGTTTGTCCCGAAAGGGAAGGAAGTCAAGTCCTTGTTTAACCCTATATTGTTTTATCCTTGAAATAGCAGAACTAATTCATTCGATGATTCTATATCCTAAGCAGTTATAAAAGCGGAAGAAATACATCTCCGTTATAAGTAAGTTTATATGGATACGGAAGAAGTAAAGTGTAATCTGATCGAAGATCTTTGGAGAAAGAAGAAAAATGGAAAGTTCGTGGGCCTTGAAAGAATTACGTATTCGAAATCATCTAAGGAAGAATAACAAGCGGCCCTTATATATCCCGGGCGTTACGGTTCTTTCTTTAGGAGGGAGGGAAGTCCCTTGTAGGGTTGAGGTTAGCCTGATAGTTGGCGCGTACTGCGGGAAGGTCTGCTGGCGATTCCTTTGGGACCCTATCGGTTGTTGGCGTGAGGGAGCGATTATGGCGGAAATTTCCTCCAATTTGTTCTTTGTAAACACTCCGCTGTTTTTCAAGGTAGCTATGTATCAGCGATCGTTTATACATTCTCTGAAAGGCGAGGAACTCGCCTGCTCGATATTACATCCGTGTGCGAGGAAGGAAAAGGAGAATGAGAAGCTATCGGTAGAGGTCGGTAGTTTTATGGCGGCGAAGGGGAAGAGTGCATTCATTGGAAGTAGGGACCATAAATGCCGATGCGCGAGAAGCGTGGGGCGATAGTGGGAAGGTTAGCGGGACTACAATTGTAATTAAGAGTCCAGAATCACGAGACACGATAGAAGAAGGCATGTTGAATCGGATCACCGTCCTTTTGGAAGATAGAAACATTACTTCTACGGGAAAAAGACAAAGCGGATATCATTTGCTTCTCGATTTTTATTAACATATTTAAAGCGATTACATTAACTTGATCTACAAAGATTGTCCATGATTACTCCTAACAGAAGAAGCGGGAGATGTCTCTTTGGGAGGAGAAGGAGCTAATATGACTCAAGGCGCTGCCTTGAGGAGGAAGAACCGTGGACCTTCTGAAAGAGGAAGGATGAGTCTTCAGCCGGGAACCGGGACGAAAGTCAATCTTTGGTGGAAGTGGGGAAGTTATTGCACGAGGATCTCCCCCTGTATACTCCCACGTGAGGAGGATTCCACACCGGTTGTGGAAGGAGGAAAGGAGGCGCGGAAGGACCTCCTTCACGGAGGGGTGGGAGGTGGTTGGAGAGGCGGATATGGAAGGGGCGGAGGGTGAAGTGGCGATTGCGCGGTCTCGAATCTTCAAATTCCTCGAGACCCAGTCTTGTAGTTCAAAAGATTCGACTTTGAAGAAACTTGATGGGATGCCTCTTTGAAGCCATAATAAGAAGATGGCGACGAACATGGGGGCGAAGGATTTATAATGGAAGGAAAGAGGCAAGGAGTTACGGGAAAGGGAAAGAAGGCGAAGAGATCGATACCATTTCCAAAGCGATGAGAAATAAGGAAGATCGACAAGCGGGAGCTATTTAAAGCGTCGCCGAACCGGAATCGGAGCGGATATGAATGATGTCGGGTAAAGACCTTGCAGTGAATTTCAATGAAAGCCGGGGCGGGTGTAAGTAATATCGAACAACTCCTCTGATTCGAACCGAAAGTGGGGCGGAGGTGGATAATGTCATTTAATATCCCCTCCATAAGCCCGTCGATGAAGTGATTACACCATCCTATACAAGAAGGAGGAGGAGTTTTAAAAGGGGTCAGAATTCCCGACCGTCGAAGCATGCCAGAAGGTGATAACTAAGCCTATAAATAAATTCATCATTCAAAGGCGTAAGGAGGCTATTGATAAAATTATCGAAGAAGGAGAATAGTATAAATTACAATTAAAGAGTTGGGCGGGCGTTAGCTAAGCGCCTCAGTAGGATCTAAATAACTAGTATCCGTGCGAGGCGGGTATCCTCGCTCGGCATTTTTGGTCAAGACCCTCAAACCCTAGTATAAAGAGATCTACCCCTTTCTTGATATAACGCCTCTTGAGGTCGGCCTCTGCTCCTTTAATCGGTCGATATTGAGCCACACAGGTTTGACTTTCCATGATTTGATCATGAAATGTCTCTCTCGATGGCGCTTTTATAGCTCATCCTAATTTGAAAAGAGCTTGAGATACTCTGTTGGAAGATGGATTCTTTCTTTGGGCCATCGGTGATAAGGTTCGGGGAAGAGCCGTTACTGCAGAGGAAAGTTCCTGACACTTCTTTACACAGGATTCCCTGGTAAGGGCCCAGACTTGACGTTCCAGGTTAAGGCGGTTGCATTCTTGTTATTTGTGAGATAGTAGGCTGCAGTCGACCTCTTTGAGCATGACATCCATAAGATATCTTTTATACTCCTTGATTCTTGAGTCGGGATGTACCTGCTGCGGCTCACTAGATTGTAAGAAGAGGCATCTAGTTCTTATTTTTTTTGCGAGTTCCTCTTTCTCGCCGAACCAAGGCTAGTTGCATCGTGGCGTCTTCGCATTGACCCCTAAAGTCCACCTCCTTTGCCTCTTGTTCGTTTAATCGTCGCGCGAGCTCTTTCTGCTGCGACACGACGACAAAATGGCGAGTCTCCACACTAGATTGGAATCGGGCCAGGTGGGCTACCATGTTGTTATGTTGAGTGGAGGCCTAAAGGAGAGGAAAATTATCGGCATAGAAACACCCATAGCGAAGGAGGAGAAGGGAGTAAATACCTCTTGAGGTTGCCACTTGCTCACAGGCCTTGTATACAGGTTAAAGAATTTTACCTCCGAAGGGTGTCGAATTTTCAGCAACGATCCCAGAGAGGCCCTAGGAGGAACCAGAAGGGAAGAGTCTTCTCCTTCCGAAGAAGATGGGGGCTGCACGAGAGGCGAGGAAGCTGTTCTCGAGTCGGCCTTTGGAGCTTGGAGGATTCCATGAGGAGGCGGGTGGAATTCGTGTGGAGGGAGAAGAATGCAAAAATTGGGAGGGAGAATCCCCTCCTTGGGGAGCTGGAGAAGAGGCAGGGGAGGTGTTGCCTTCCCCTCGGGGTTCATAAATGATTAAGGGTCGAGCTTCCGGTTGATGGGAAGACAAGGGTAGGAGGCCGATGAACTTGAAGCTCCTTTCTTGACAAGCATGACTTCTTAGGAGATAGCCAGAGTGGATTTGCCTCTCTTAGTCGGGATCTTCTTCTTCTTGGCGACCTCGATCGACTCCCATACAAGCCTTAAATCGGATTATCTACAAGATATCTTGGTAAGAAAGATGAATGCCCTAAAAGGAAGTCACATTGCGGGATAAATGTCACCCTACCTATATCAATAAAGTCGTCAGAAGGTAGAGGCAATCGAAGTGGCTTAAGAGGAAGTTTCTAGCGGTGGTTCGAGCGATAATGCACTCTCTAAGACTCTATACACTTAGGGAAGGGACATTTGGTCCTCGTTTCTGGAAGAAGCGGTCAGGAAGGTCTACCTTCCAGTATCGAGTAAGGTAAAGCTTCCAGGAGTTGAACAAAGAAATATAAGGCTTCCCAACCCTTGTGGGAAGTAGGCGGAGTTAACAAGGAATTGGCGGTCGGGCGACTAGGCGGATAGAAGAGGCACCGCCTTAAGACTTTAATTGGAAGAAGCGATGGAATATCTGGGTCGAGAGAGGTTCAATGTTGGAACACTATGGGCTCCGATAGAATCCGGAAGGAGTTGAGTGAATTGGTTGAGGTAGTCCATAGAAGTTTAGGAGGTCCGAGATAGACTGTAATCTTTGGCAAGGATAGGCCGTTAAGAAATTGTTATAAAAAAGCATGTCAAGCCGGGAGGAGGTTTATGAGGTCGATGCAGTTTGGTCGTGAAACAACATTTTATAGAAGGCTCTATGTAGTTGTTCCTTAGGTTAAAGAAATAATGATTGCAATCTAACTGAGTTATGGTATGTTCATACCAGGTGGGTGAAGAGAGAGGTCTCCTAGAGCCATGGGTATGACGGCGAGCACTTACTCGGAGGGTAAGAAGAATCGTGTGAGAAAGGAAGAAGAGCAGTCGCGCAACACCGATGAGAATCACGGAGAAGAAGAAGAACAGCCGGATTACCAAGCACACTAACCGATACCTAGAATGAGAAGGCGAGGGTTTATATAAGGTTTTACTGCGATTTGCTTGAGGAGAAGGAGAAAGCGGAGCCCATGGACCCAGTGGGCCTCCTTGATATCTTGGGGAGTTATAAGGCAGATGATTTAAGCCAAGAAATGAAGAATAGGTCGAAACTTTATGTACATTGGAAAGTCAAAGCTTATAACTTCGGCTATTTTTGAGTTGACTAATGATACTACTGGTATCTCCTTTGCATAATCCCCGATAGAGGGGTTAGCGGGTGACCTAAGATCCGGCCCAGATATACGGCTCAGCTAAGAAAGGAAAGGAAGATTGGCACGGGCGAATATTGAGAGCCATTGCGCGGCGAATCTTCGAGAGCCATTGGCAGGCGAACCTCGGAAGCCATTACGCAGGCGAACCTCGGAAGCCATTAGCGCGGGTGAGTATTAGGAGTCATTGAGTGCGAGAGAGGTAATGAAAGCAATTGATACGTGAAAGAGAGGCGGAGGGCACTTTGCGAAGCCAAGATAACTGATCCTCTAAAGGGAAGTTGGGCACGGGAAGAAGAGGAATTGGTTCGGGTTGATGAGGAACCCTAGGGCTAGGGCGCTCGTGGGCTATAGACCTAAAACTAGCTTCCCTCAATACGGAAGGTTGAGGGAGATAGTCTAGCCTAGTTGCCCGAAAAGTGGAGGGAAAGGGTGTTAGGCAACGGCCTGGGAGGCCCCACATAATATTCCAAAGAGTCTCCACTGATATACATGAATTATTCTCCAGGGAAAGGTGGTGGCCACGTGTACGATGAAGATAACCCACGACGTTATGATGAAGGAAAGAGGGGGAGATAAAGGAGGAGGAGGCAGCAAGAGAGAGGGGGATCCGCAATTATTCCAACCCAGCAAGAGAGAAGAAGGAGGTGATTATTCCCAGGAAGCGAGAGAAGGAGACGCAAGAGGAGAGGAAAGAGGAGGACGACCGCTTCACCGGAGAAGAAGGATAGAGTCCTGTCGTTATTATATCTCTTGTATTTTTCTCGTCTGGTGGGATTATTGTAAAAGGCTTTTTCTCCTCCACCTTCGGAAACTCGCTTTCCGAAAAGGAGGATCTTCATAGTGAAAGTGCTTGGGCATCATCCCCGGTGAAAAAACTCACCTCCGTGGAGTAGGAATCTTTATTCCGAACCACGTTATATCTTGTGTCTGAGTCTCGATTGCTGGTGCTGGGTTTTTGCGTTTCATCTACTTCATCTTTTTACTCTTTACTGATTGCGGCCTGTGAGAACCCTCTGAGATCTCCATCCGTGCTTCACTGCATTGGAAAGGAGTGAACAGACGTCACCCGTCCGCATCAATTTCAATTGAAGGTTGAGTCAATTGAAACATTTTAATATGCACCATATTAGTCTTGCCACAATAGAGCACAAACACGTAAATTATTTCTGCCTTGTGGTAATAAACAACACCAATTCATTTTACAGATAATCGAAGTGAAGGTATAACTTGGAATCATGATATGCAAATAACTCATATTATTTAAACACACTTGGCATCTTTATTCTACAAACATAGCAATGTGTCCAAGTAGATGTAATGCTTGACTTACCCATGCTTTGATTTCCTCTGTGAATTTATTGCAAATTATTTATGAATTATGTTTGGGAATCTATTGGGATGAAAGATTACACTTTTTTTGCTGTATCTCTAGTAGCGCTTCTACTTCTAACATGCATGTTGAATTTTATAGTAGTAATGTCTTTTCTGTTTACAAATTGTTGATGAAGACCAAGCAAACAATAAATTCATTTGCCAAAACAAACCAAAGTTGAGATAAAATTGCCATGCCAAATTATTCTTTTGAAAAACCTAAAACTGCAGTTAGTCTTAACCTAAAATTCTAACCTGAAAACTAACAATTGTAGCCAAGCATATCAATTTAACTTCAAGCTTATAAATTCTGTGCAGATGTCAGGCACCAAGAAGAGAAATTACCAAGCAATCCTTTTTGTGATTATTCAAACAGAAGAAATGATTATTGCGAAATGAAGGGTGATATTAGGATCCATGGAAACTCTTCCTCCATTTTCGTTGCTATATCCTCCATTAATACTACTAAATTACAAGAATCATGGAAGTTAAAGCCTCATCCTCGGAAAGGAGATACCAGAGCAATGGCTCGTGTCACAGAAATGTCAGTGAAAACTATATCCAGTCACAATGGGCCAATGTGTGCCGTGCATAACTCAGTTCCAGCAATAATCTTCTCAACTGGCGGTTACATGGGCAACTTTTTTCATGACTTCACTGATATACTTATCCCTATCTTTACGACTTCCCAACAATTCAATGGAGAAGTTCAGTTTCTCATAAGTGAGATTCTTCCATGGTGGAATGAGAAGTACAAAAAGCTACTACAACCACTCACTAACTATGAAATCATTGACTTCAACCAGGACCAAACGGTTCGCTGCTATCCAAATGTTATTGTTGGTCTTAAATTCCACAAGGAGATGAGCATTGATCCCTATGCATCCCCGTATGGTTTGTCAATGGTCGACTTTGGACGACATGTCAGGAGATCTTTTGCACTGGAGCGTGATACAGCAATTAAACTAGGACCAGTTCAAGATAAGAAGCCTAGACTTCTTATCATTGCAAGGAAGTTTACAAGAAGATTTGCCAATGTCGATGAAATAGTGAGAAAGGTAGAAGAATATGGCTTCGAACCTGTTATTGCGGAGGCAAAGTATAATGACGTGGCTGAATTTGCCCAAATAGTTAACTCGTGCGATGTGATGCTGGGAGTTCATGGTGCTGGATTAACTAATTTTGTCTTCCTTCCAACTAATGCAGTGGTGATCCAAGTTATTCCCTTGGGTGGATTGGAAGGGATAAGTTGGATTGACTTTGGACTTGGTACCATAAGCATGAAGATGCACTATTTGCAGTATACTATAAGTCTGGAAGAGAGCACACTGACAGAACAGTATGCGAGAGGTGATCCAGTGCTTTCGGATCAAAAGGAAGCTTACAGAAAACATGGGTGGGGTCCTATGATTGAGTTGTACTTTTTCAAACAAGGCGTGAATCTCGACATGGCAAGGTTTGGCAGTACTTTATTGCATGCTCTAGAGCTTCTTCATCAACAGTAAATATCGGTGCTTCTTCAAAGTTCACTCTGTTAATCCCTTGACGACCGACAATATTATCATTATGATTAGAAGTGCCTTGTCAATTATTTTCAAGTTGATCAAATTCATACGCTATGAAGTTTTTTAAGTATAATTCTAGAGGAATATGCTAGTTTGTTTGCATTTGTGTCAATCTAATAAGGTTCTTAAATGCTCGTAAAATCATGTTCCAACATCGCATCCTATGCACTAATATGATGTCGGATTGTAGGAGATAAAAATGATTAAATAAATGAGAATTTTCTTTGTTTAAGAACTTTTGGTGTTTGATGAGGACAGGAGGAAAATTTTTGCATGCTCTCACATTGTATATGCATGATTCTTTTTTATAAATTTTCTGTGAAGTAGGTTTAAGTCAAATTGTATTTGTTCTTTTTGCTTATCCCTTGTGTTTATTATTTTATTGTGTCGAAGTAGATTATTGTCAATTTATAACTTCAATTTTGAAATATAAAGAGTGAATTTTGATAAATTCAAATAACTACCTTATTGGAGTGACCTACCAGTGTTTTTTCAACAACTTAGTGTAAGGCTGTCCTTGATCATAGTGTGTCGTAGCATACGTTTCTAGATTGAAAGAGCAGTTCATCTATGGTTTTGCAAGTAACTAGAGCAGTCAATATAGAAGATAGACTTGTTTAACCATGGGAGGAACCTTAGTGATGTGGTCACTTTTCTAGGTACCTCCCGTCGAGTCTTCAGAAGAGGTGGGATTTCTACGACTGCAATAATAAATCTCAATCTGTTAAGATTTACACACGTCAGACGACCATTGACACTTTCCGACGAAGGTCCTTCGATATTTAAGTAAGTCAGACAAGTTGAAGTGAAATAGTAACAATGCAAGTAGTGTAAGTTAGAGAGAAAGAGCATAGCACGAGCAGAGCGCCAAGAGAGAAATTTCTTTTATCTTAATATGTCTTTATATAACATCATTTGAGATTCTTCGAGCACCTAGGTGATCCATCAGTAATGACGCTTGTTAGGCAGTTAGGGAATAACCTCTGACAGGAATCACCTCGTGGCGCGTCATGTGTACCAGAGTCAACATCAAAAGAGGTCGTTAGGGCCGAGGACCACACATCACCGCATGAAATAGGAATCTTTTCTGTGGTTCCCGCCCCCCGAGTCACTTTGTCCTGACTCGACCTGCTTCTATCCCGAGTCATCCCGCTCTCTATTCGACTTGTTTTTATTTTCCATCCTTCCCAAGTCACTCGGCTCCCAACTCGATTTGCTTCTATTTTTTGCCTTTCCTGAGTCATTCAGCTTCCGACTCGGCTTGTTTTTGTTTTTTACCCTTCTCTAGTCATCCCACTCCCGATTCAGATTGCTTCTGTTTTCTATTCTTTCGGAGTCACCTGACTTCTGACTCGGCTTGCTATTATTTTCTATCTTTTCCGAGTCATTCATCTTCCGACTCAGGTTGCTTTTGTTTTCTATCCTTCCCCGAGTCATTTGACTTTCGGCTCGGTTTGCTTCTATTTTCTATCCTCCGGGATATTATCTTATATTGCTATCTATTCCCCGTATCCTTGAGGCGAGGTTATATCCACATCACTTCGAAACATTAAATAATTCTCCCGAGCCCCCAGGGCAAACTCAGATGGCTAGTGCAACCGTGTTAAGGTTTAAAAGGGCAAGGGGTCGATTCCTGGAGGTGATGATCAGGCTACCGATGACTCTGTATTTTTGCGCTAGCCACTTGAGACCTAATTTACCCCCTTCATACGTAGGGACAACGGTGGGGGGCTACTAACGTGGCGGTTACACATTTTTTTATTAAATAATTCTCCCGTCAAAGGTTCGATCCAAATTTTCATTTCTCAGATTGAAATGTCATGTTTGTTGAGATATTAGGTCTGATGGATTCTAGCAAGCTAACTGACTGATGGGGATTGGAGAGGCTAGGCAGGTTGGTCCAACAAACAACTCGACATGTGGTGTGGGGTAGGTTGATCGAGTGGGATGAGCAAATCGAGTGAGTCATGCAAATCTGTCATGTGGCATCCGAAGTAAGATTGATTCTCTAGTCTATGTCGGTCAATGGGACCATTCGATCTGAGTCAACTAAGTGGATCAGTTGGACTGTCATCAAGCATCATGGCATCATGATATAGCTGGATGACTATTAGACAAGACAAGCTAGGCACACGAAGCTGGTCAAGTGAGACTAATAAGGCAACTATAACTTCTATAGTAAAAGATGATTATGTTCATCTCAGTATTTTTCATGGTCGATTCTTCGCGATGACAAAGGGAGAACAAGTCATCTATAAGGAATCAAGTAACAAATTTGATCATTTTATAAAGTATTTTTATGTGTGTTTGACAGGCAAGTATTCACCAAGCATTTTATATAATAGAATAGTGTACTTTTTTTTTTTCTTGCATTAGAAAATTTTTCAGTTGGATTTTTATTGTACAATTTTAAGAAGATATACTCCTTTTTGTTTGATACCTAAATACTCATGTATTACTTATAGAACAGTATTATTTTAGAGCTATTTTTTACGATACATCATCATCTTGGGAGCTGCTTTGAACAAAGCAATACTATCTTGGTCTGTGTAGTATAAGATGATTATGTTCGCATGGTGTTCTTCACTATTGGTTACTGTGCATTTCAGTGATAGCGAAAGAAAATAAATCATAGAGAATTATATCCCTTAATTCGTTGATCAAAAATAGCGAAAATTTTTTAAGTTTCGATTTCTGTTTATCTATAAAAAATATTTGCACTATTCTAATAAGGGATCGTAGGGAACAAAGCAATATTAGTTTGAGATTATACTTGGGATATTTCACAATAAGAGATAGGGATCTTTTTTATTAAAAAAATGCTGTTTAATTTTCTATCATCTATTTTTTAATGATATGTGAAAATCTTTTGATTTTTTTTTAATTTTTTACATTTTGGATCGTCAAAAGGACTGTTTTTTATTTATTATCAAAAGAATGTCCACCTCATTTTTTTCATAAAAATATCGTTGTTTTTTCTATTACGAACATAATTGCTACGGTATAAGCCTTATCTTCCGCGGGCCAAACGGATGGTTAATATAAATATTGTACAATAAAACACAAATTAATTCTCGCTTTCAGTAGGGTTTTAGTTTTTTATTTATCAGATATCATAAGATCAAGAAGTTTATCGTGATTTATTCTCGTTCTTCATTGCAGTATTATAATATGATGTTATTAATTTTGCAAAAAGATTAAAATCGATAATCTAAAGGACTCTATTGATCTGTTCTACGATTATTATGAGAGAGATAAATTACGAGAGTCTTTAGTCTTAACGCGATTGATCAGAATAGAGAAGGACCATCTGAGTCCAAGGAGAAATTTTAGATTTCTTCGAAATCGATCTGTGTTTATTTTGCAAGTGTCAACCTATCCTAATCAATACATTATCTTCGTAGAAATAATATAATATTATTAATAGAGATAGAAATGAAAGTGTTAATAATGATAATTACATAGACTAAAATCAATGAGCACTCACAGTTCCTTTTAAGAGCATTCACAACCCATCTTATTATAACATCATTCACTTCATAAAAATCATGAGGTCCAATATCACATATTCATTATAACAATATATTTCTTTCATCCACATTCCTTTTAACATTAACATTGGATCCCACAATCCATTCAATTATCTTAAAATTATATCATATTAAATAAAAATATTTTAAAAATATTAAAATAATAATAATTTTACTTTTAAAAAATAATTAACTATTTTATTTATTTTATTTTTTAATAAATATAATTAAAAATATATGTGGGGTGGACCAATAGGGGTTCTCTTGAACACGTTCAAGAGGTATAACACCTCTCCGTAATGCTTTAGTACGAAGGGGGGAGAGAGGTGTTATAACACCCCATTAACGTGCATTACAGGTGCTCTAATAATATATTTTTTTCATTTATATTTTTTTTAATATTAATATTTATTATTTATGGATTTCACAGTTCATTTGATCATCTTAAAATTATATCATATTAAATAAATATATTTTAAAATATTAAAATTAATAATAATAATAATAATCTTACTTTAAAAAAAATAATTTTAAAAAATCCACTCAATTTTTAATTTTAAAATCTATAAATTTTTTAATACATATAATTAAAAAATAATAAAAAAATACACACATACATGGGCAGCCAGAGAGGCTAGCTCACTCTCCATTTGCATGAACGCGTTTCATATTTTGTTATAACATATTAATATAGCCACTATGAATGCTAAGGCTCCATTTGATATACTGTAATCTATCTTGTAATATAATTCAGATTATATTACAAGACAGATTCATTTATTTATTACTATCTTAGAATTGTAATGTAATGTAATCTGGATTACAAAAATACTAAAGTTTTATAATCTGGATTACAAAAGCTATGTCAATGATTACATCTGAACCGTTTGTATCACGATAAATTGCATTGCGTGCATCTACAATGTGATTTATTCCATGCATGCAAATGTAATTTATTACATGCAAATGGGAAATAGATTGCATTTGGCGATTAGCGGCGGTCGATCGGCGACCGACAGCCGACGGATGATCGGCGATCGGCGACGACCGGTCGATCAGCGGCAATCGGACCGACTCGAGGCGGCGGTCGACGATCGGCAATGATCGGCCGACGATCGGACGATCGACGCAGCCGACCGACGACCCGATGGCTATCACCGTGATCGGCGGGATCGGCCGACGATCGCAAACGGACGACCGACCGATGACGATGGCTATCTCGGCGTGATCGCAATGGCCGACGCCGACGATCGGCCGGGCGCTGGTATCGACCGTGATCGGCGGCCGACCGACGATCGACCGACCAAACGCAACGACCGATGGCTATCGGTAACGACCGACAATGGCCGGCCGACCGTCAGCGATCGGTGGCGCATCACGGCGATCGGTAGTCACCGCCGACGGCCGGCAGCGGCCGATCGGCCATTGGCGATCGACGGTGACCGGCCGACGATCGACAGGCAGTCGTCGGTTGGTCATCGGTCGACCAGTCGATCGTAGGTTGGTCGCCGTCATTGTCATCATTGTCGATTCATTCCTATCGTCTTTGTAATGAACACCAAACAAAAGAATGTAATGCCCTTTGTAATCCAAGATTACATACAATTTGTATCCAAACATAATAATCTAATCAAGATTACATTGCATTCCATTACAATTTGAATTACATTACAACTTAGATCACATTAGGTCCTATCAAACGCAGCCTAATTGTTTATCTTACAATACGACAAACCCTATTTTTCTCATTTTGTAAAAATAATATTAATGATGTATTTAATTAAAGAGTCAAGTCGTAAGACATTTCATACTCCAACACATTTATGAGTTCGGATTGATGAGTATTTTTTTATTTATTCAAAGATCTTTTTCCACAAAGATTATAATATGTCAATTTAGTGATCTTTAATTAATTTATCGATCTGCTGTACGATTATTATAAAAGAGATAAATTATAAAGGACTTTATGAATTTTGATATGATGACTAAGATATACAAGGGACATCTGAATTAAAAAAAAAAAAGACTTTGAATCTTCTTTCCTCGAAATTGATTTTTATTTTCTCCGTAAATTCCATGATATCTTAGCCACCGCTCCGATCTTTCTCAATAGAAGAATACGTAGGATAAGATTAATCATCTATAAAAATTAGTCGAAAATTAATCGAAGGCATACCTTGATGCTTAAAAAAAAACATAAATCTAGGGAGTGTAATGAAATTTTCCCGAAGAATACCTAATCCGTGTTTCCCTTCTCTCCTGTTTCGGCGACCCCTTTTTCTGCGTCCCAACCGGCGTCTCTCCTCCGTCGGCTTCGTGGGAGAAAGGAAGCGAGACGGAAGCCATGGATTTGCTGAGGCGCGAGCTCGAGAAGAAGAGGAAGAACGTGCAAGCAGACTTCGGCGGCCGTAAGTTCCTCAAGCGCTCCGAGATCGACCAGAAGGCGATGCAAAAGCTCCGCGAGGAGGAACAGCGGAGCCTTCTCTCCAAATCCAACTGCTGCAACCCTAACACCACTGCCGCCACAACCATCTCCTCTTCCTCCTCCACCGTTACCTCCTCTTCCGTCGAGGAAAAACCCGCCTCTTCCCTCCCCCCTGCTCTCGCCTCAGCCGCCGCCTCCAAGAAGCCCCTCGAGATCCTGTCCGAAGAGAAACGCATCGATGATCTTGTCCTCCCCCGCCAGGAAGTCATCCGCCGGCTTCGCATCCTCAAGCAGCCCATCACTCTTTTTGGCGAGGACGACGACGCCCGTCTTGACCGCCTCAAGCTCACGCTCAAATCCGGCGTCCTGGAAATCGACAGCGACATGACCGAGGGTCAGACTAATGATTTTCTTCGAGACATTTATGAACTCCGTAAGCGGCAGAAGTCTGGCTCTGCGTCTTCGTTCTTGCGTGACCGGGCAAAGAGCAAGAGGGATGACGGGGATAGGTTGGAGGATGATGGGGTCGACGCAGATGTGGATAAAAATCTGAGTGGGGATGGAGGGTCTTCCGGTATGGATACTGACAAGGACCTGAAGCGCATGAAAGCCAAGTTCGAGGATCTCTGCACTGAGGACAAGATACTTGTTTTCTTCAAGAGGCTGTTGAATGAATGGAACCAGGAACTGGATGAGATGCCAGAGGCAGATAAAAGAACAGCCAAAGGGAAGTCGATGGTTGCAACTTTTAAGCAGTGCGCTCGTTATCTGAACCCATTGTTCAAGTTCTGCAGGAAGAAGGTATGTCGTTGGTTTTCCCAATAATAGAATAATTTGCATCAGTTGCTCAGTTCCTCTTTGTATATTTTCTGCTGTAGGGAACTCACTATCCCTTTGTTCTGAACTGTCTATCTCTTTGATCCTTAACATTTTGGTTCTTTCTTCCTTATATGATTCTATTATTAATACGATATCTGATGCAAATTAGGAATCTTATTTTAATTTTTAAAATTTTCAGACAAATTTATTAATGCAGATTCATCATTTCAGTAGAATAAGTTATTTAAGTTAATTTTTTAAATTTGCTATTGTTTTGTTTTATGATAATATGTTATCTTTCATGGATATCAAATTGATACTAGGATATTTTTCGTGGTTATCAAAATTGTTAGAAAAACATTTAAATATATTGGATTATTAGGATCAATGAAATCGAAATTACTAGGAAAAAATAGTTCAATATACTGGTTACAAATTATGTTCAACCATAATAGGGATGCACATTTTGTTTTATTGAATATCATATTTTTAACAAATATATAAATAATAAATGTTGAGGGAAAACTCCGAGAGATATACTTAAGATAGTACAGACATAGTCTACCAATAAATGCTCCAATTAGGCGATATGAAACTATGTCAAATACACACATCAAATGAGGAAGAGGAAGAGAAAAACCAAAAAAGATTTGGTTAACAACAATAAAACAAGGCGAAATTTATTTAAGTATAGATGATGATACAGTAGGGGATAGAGTCTAATGACGTAGGAGGATCCATATACCCGACCCCACTTAGTGGGATAAGACTTGGTTGTTATTGTTATTGTTGTTGTATATAAATAATAAATATTAGGCTTGATAAAGTTAGACTAATAATACATAGTAGATTGTACCAATATTAGTAATGAGATTATTATTGTGATCAAGTTGATAATATCATACTTTTGTTATCTGATAAAAAACATATTTTAGAACTATAGGTCATAGTAGATCGGTCATATAAATCTATATGTATGATATCCTCAATAACAACACATTATGACTATCAATATGGAAGCAATAAACGACAAAACTGTGTTGTTATAATTAGGAAAATTAAAATGTATTGCAACAAATGTTAAAATGTTATTTATTATTATAAATTTGATAGTATTGTGTTATTAATATTATTCGATAAATGTAGATTATTATTTAATATTTATTATAGGGCTTATTTGGAAACCTAAATAAAAGGGCAGTCCAGTGCACGAAGCTCTCGCCATGTAGGGTCCCGAGGAAGGGCTTATTGTATACAACTTTATCCTGTTTTGCAAGAGATTATTTTCAGGACTCGAACCCGTAATCTCTAGGTTACAAGACAACAACTTTACCATTGCGCCAAGATTCCCCTTTATTTGGAAATCGAAATCACATTCAAATTTGATTTCTAAGATTTATCACAATAGACAATAATTTCTCTTAATAATCTCATGTAAAGAGATGAGGTGTTTGATTAAGCTTGTGGTAATTTATGAATAGCAGCAAGGGTAAATGTTCGATCTCATGAGCAATCACGAGTGGTGAAGAGGTTAAGAAACCTAAGTTGGATTCAAGAAAGAAAACAAACCACTTGCCATAATGCAAGGTTGAGAAACCTAATCCATCCAAGTTTCAACTTATCTCATTCATTTTTGCTCTCAATTTGATCAAATTATAATCTTTTTTTTTTATTTTTTAGTTGAATCTAATTATGTAATTTATTTCTATGCAATTTCTTTTGATACTATTTTAAAATTTCTCGATGATCTTTCTAAGACAATTGATTTCTCAGAAAAGATTGGTTGCCCTTTGCTGATATTGATCTAACTCAGGAAATCCATATTGGTAACTATCAATCATGACAACTATGATATTATTGAATAAGCTTATTTATGACACAATATTGTTTTTGTTTCTTTCCATTCAATTGAGAGTTTTACTAAGCTTGTATGAAAGAGATACATAATTACATTCTAACTTCAGGAATGAATTTATGCTGATTAATAATATTATAAAGTGTATGGTAATGCAATAGATTATCTCATTGTATTTACAAACTTGAATTGTCTGATAAACTCCTATAAGAGTTGTCTTGTTCATTTTATTGAGGTATTTTATGTGGCTAGTGATCTTAATGCTTTTTTATATAACTTCCTAACATATTTGGGCAATAGTTTGATTTTTTAGAATAGGGATTTACTAGTCTCTGCCCTTTCATGTTGACTTTGTCATAGGTTATACAACTTTAATTTTTGAGCCCATACTCATGATCCTCGACACTAGTATTTCTACACACTAAGATTTGATTAGTCACGACGATTTCTTATTCTTTAAAAGGGGTAATTGAAAAGAGGAGAGGGTCAATAAAGTAAAAGCTATTTCTAAGGATAATAAGGAACATAGAGATGCACTTTTTCCTTACTCATTAGAAGGGGAGACTAGTATGCAAAAGTTGTGTACCTTGAAGGTCAACGCTTAGATGTTGTTCCAATAATTTCTTACTCTTTAAAAATGGTGTTAAATTGAGATGCTGACAATTTGCTGGGAGTTGAGTACATTCTTGTAGGGGAGAATGTTGCAAATTAAGGATCTTTTAAAGGCCTTATTTATCTATTTTGACAGACCCTCCTATTTAGGTGAATAAGTCAAAGATTTTTTTAATTGATAATTTATCTTGTTTAGGAGAATAGGGTATTTTTGCCGACCCCACCTAGTGGAAAAAAGTTTAGTTGTTGTTATTGTTGTAGGAGAATAGGGTATTTTGGCATAAAATATGATTTTATTTTGGCTTGTTCTCAAGTTTATTTTAGAAGGGGAGTTTTAGCGCAATAGTAAAGTTGTTGCCTTGTGATCTAGAGGTCACGGGTTCGAGTCTTGGAAACAACCTCTTGCAAAGTATGATAAGATTATGTACAATAAACCCTTCTCCGGAGCTCTGCATGGTGGAAACTTCGTGCACCGAGTTGTCCTTTTTTGTTCTCAAGTTTGTTTGAATAGATTTTCATTGGATAATACAGGATAAACATATCTGACCTTTCTTCTATATCCTAAATGAGTTGTTTAGTTTTAGTTCATTCTCTAGCGAGTATGTTGTTTCTTCAATGCCTTTTGTTGTCAAATCTAGTTATGTAAGAACGGTCTCACTGAAATGATGAAATCCTGGTAAAAATAACCATAATTCGTTAAATCCACTTGGCTGAGTTTACTTGGATGAAAAGATAGGAGGGGGAAGGAGATTTCAAGGAAAACCTCATAGAAAGAGCATGAATCACTCGTACATTTTTATATCACTTTTCCTCTCGACCTCCTTCCCTTCCTATCTTTCTACCCAAGTAAACTAAACCCCAGATTTAAGTGAAAAATGGACGTAGAGCAAGGAGATGTAATTATTCAACGAGGTAATTACAATGCAGGGGGATTTGTTCATTTCAACCAAGTAAAAATAGTTGTATTATATTAATTACTCAATTCCATATAGTCATTTGAAAGAACCATTTGTGCCCAAAATTTTCTGGCTCTGTCGAAGTCTAATGATTTAAGATGGATATATCGACTTTCCCGAAGACAACAGATGAGCTGGTGTAGAGGCTACTCACAAACACTAGATTGCAATTTTTAAGGTTCTTTTTACCACAGTCATTTTCTAAGTCGTGTATTTGTTCTTGTTCTTTGTTTATTTTTAATGATCTGTCCAGTTTATCTTGATCACTGATGTTCATTGTTTTTGATCATTTTTTATCCATCTCAAATCCAGCATTTCTGATTATTTTAAATAGTGAATAGTGGACAATGTCAGTATGGGGTGTTTTCTTTTTCTCTCACTCCCATACCCTTTTTGATTTTTCTTGCACCATCTTAATCCATACCTGCTTCCATCATGTACAGTCATTAGCTATTTCTGTCTATATTTTTGCTGATCCTGGGTATCATAATTCATTCATTACCCTTCTTTTTATCTCTTCGCTTTATAGGACACAATGATAAAAATATCTTGTGAATTTTCTCAATGACATTGTAGAAGAAAAAGATGGCATGTCTAAGGCCCTGTTTCCTAATCTGAAAAAACGGGGGACGGAGAAAGAAGGTGTGGAAAAAGGTGGAAAGTATAACTATTTCCTTGTTTCCTTAGGAGTGAAAAGTTGAAGTGAAAATTTTCTAGAAGGAATTAAATCCTTTGAATTAGCTGCAACCCACAGACCAAAATGATCAGAATTTTTTTTTTACATCACTTTTCCTATGTGGTCATCCACAATTTGGACCACTTATTCCAAGAGATTTCCTACCCTTCATAGGAAACGTGTAAGAGAATATATTCATTTTTTGTTCATAGATTTGTTTCCCTACTACTGGTATTTTTTTTCCACCTAGTTTTCCTTCCCTCATAGGAAACACAAGCTAGGAGTGGAGTATAGAGCATAGTAGTAGTGAAAAATAAAGAAAAGTTGCAGAAGACATCTCATAGGTGAAGCAAATAAGTATTCATTGGATGTGGTGATGAGGAAACAGTGATCTAACTACTATCCAATTGCTAATAATGTGAAAAGCTTTTCCTTATAATAACAGGAACTGGTATAAACATGAAACTACAACTAAACGAAGTTAAATCATGCCACAACCAGGAAATGGTCAGCTCTTTTCCTAGAAGCTAGGATTATCAATTGAAAGGTGGCAAATGCTTTCTTTTCTACAAATAGATTGAAGAATGAGTTTTTACACCAAATAAACAATGTACAACTTAAAGCCACGAATCCAAATTGGTTGGTACATGGATTACATTTAAGATCCATGCTTATGAGGGTTTGGCTGCTAAGGATTTTCATCCAGGCTTGCTTGGAACAAACATTGTCAATTCTAAAAAAAAAAAAAGCAATAGCAATTATGTGCAGTGGACCATCACTAGTTCATATGATGTACCAGCACAATAGGGATTACATTTAACTATAGGAATATTTTGGTAATTGCTGTATACAGGGTAGTTTGTAATAGTGTCTTCTTCATGCCTATGTAAAGGCTAGGTACCCTATTTAATTAGAGTACTTGATTGAATCTGAAGTCTTCAGTTCTAGATCATTTTCTGCTTTCTTTCCTCGCTTCAATCTCCCTCTCGTGCTGCATTATATCTAGTTCAGTTCTATATATTCTATCTACATCTTTCCTTTATTCCACTTGTATACTAAATTAAGAAATTTTATTAACTTATTCTGGTAAATTTTGCTATACCAATATAACTTGCTAAAAACTGTAAATCTCCCATTTTGAGATAGGTGAATTTTGTATTTTCAGGTTTTTGTTGCCCTTATATTTGTCTGGCATATCTGCTGTTTCTTTGTCATTGTATAATGGTGCACAGATCAACCCAATAAATGTCAGTTGATCTCAGTTGGATCATCCAGATTATGTATTTAGAAAGGCCGATTCTCTTCATTTTTATTGCACGGTTATGGCTTGAGGTTTTAGGATGTTCTTTCCTGAATTGGACTGTGAGCACTTGATAGTCTTCATTTCAAATTATCTTGCCGGTTAGTTTGACCAGACGAATTATTACTTGCCAGATTTTGCCACTTTTCTGCTTTGGAATTTATTAGTGGCTTGAAATGTAGAATTACTTAAATCTGAAATCAGCATGGTCTTTCCATGCTATGCTTGTTAAAAGTACTAGGCTAATAGATTATTATGTATTCACTTTAGTCCACATTGGTATTTTATATTCAAAATTATGTCTAGAGTCCTATACATACCCACAATTATTGTTCTTGGCAGACTCTACATGGTATCAGAGCCACCTTTTTGACTTACGGTTGCAAGGGTATTCTTTAAAGGGCTGCAACCTTCCCTCTCCATTCCTTCGGCTTTCTCTCTCCGATCTGATTGGGTATCTCTTATCTACCGCAAATCTTATTTTACCTCTTGCCTAATCGCCTTAAACAATGACGCAAGCCCATCGATGACTCTTCTGTTGCTTTCATTGCCAAATTGAAGGCTTAGCCAAAGCCCAAGCCTAAGACCTACTTGAAGACATCCACTTTGCTTTTCCTTCATGAATTCCAGTACATCCTTCCTAAGTATTTCAATTTGTGGCCACAGGGCAACTCCACTCTTATGAGTGCATACATTTCCTGTCTAATTTAATCTTTTTATTGATTCTTATTGTTACAGAAAATTAAATGCTGGTTTCAGATATTCTTTTGCTCTGATATAATGTTTTTTTTTTTTTACAGCAACTTCCCAGTGACATTCGTCAAGCATTGTTGGTTGTTGTGGAGTGTTGCATGAAAAGAGATTATCTGGCTGCCATGGATCAGTACATCAAGATGGCAATCGGAAATGCTCCATGGCCAATTGGTGTAACTATGGTTGGCATCCACGAGCGCTCTGCTCGTGAGAAGATCTACACAAATAGTGTGGCTCATATCATGAACGACGAGACCACGCGTAAATATTTACAGTCTGTTAAGAGGCTTTTGACATTTTGCCAACGGCGTTATCCTGCAGATCCATCCAAATCAGTAGAGTTCAATAGTTTAGCAAATGGAAGTGATTTACTTTCTCTTCTATCCGAGGAAAGACATACTGGAAACGGATCCTCAGAAGAGAGGCTAAGATTGTTGCCCGCACCAAGGGAATGATCCAACAAGTTCAAATCTGGTACAAATCCTTAATCCCTATCGGATATCCCTTTTCGTGTATGCCAGTTTTTATAACCATGCCAACTCTTAGTTAATATTTGCTTGGTTGAGACAACTCTAGGCAGGGTTACCATCTCTAAGATGGTGGAATTCTATTTACCTCGATGCATGACAGACTTCGCCGGGATTTGTCCATCCGATACTTTTGTCTATTTGTAGCCTTATCATTTGTGTAATTGCTTGGAATGGTAATTGTGTGTCATTCAAGTTGCTATGCAATCCACTATTCGCTGACAAAGATTGCAAAATTGTAAAGTTTCTAGATATAGATTTCCTATGGTCATCAGTTTATGCTTTAAACATTTTGTGTGTGGTCATAAAAGGTGAATTTGGAATACTTGTAGAAATTTCAAAAATGAATATCTATTCCTCATATTATATATTTTATTTTTCAAATGCAGAACTTGCCCTTTGTATGTCTAAATGTAGATGTGATAAGATCATTATATTATACTCCTGTAGGTCTTAATTGTCTAGCTATCTATCCATGTTCTAAGATTTACATGGCCATTCATCTAAGCCCATAAAATTTCATTTGAGTCCTGAGATGTGTATTTTGGCTTTTGTATAGTCGTTAAGGTAAACAACTATGAATATTTTCATTTCGACCTGTATATGGCTATCAAGACCAAAGTCCCCCCCCCCCACCCGACGAGAGGACTAAGAGGCGGTAGAATTGTCTCAAAAAGCAAGGGTCAATTTTTGGGAGTTACAAAGTTTTTCGGGATGTCTACCTTTTTACCGTACTAGTTCTTAATTTGGCAAAAATATTTATCGTGGTTTATCTCTTTTCATTTAGCTATGGAATCGACGATGAGAAGATGTCTGAGATGAGCGTATCACCTTTTGTCTTAAGAAGGAAATTAAATCGTTGCACATTCTTTTATCCATTTGACAGTGTTCTCTTAGGATGATATGTTGGTCAGAGCAACGTAGATGTTACAGATGGACAGGAGTTGATTTTCAACATGGGATTTAAAATTTTCATTCGACTTCAAAATTTTTTTATTGTTTTAGTCAACAGGTAAGGGGTATAATTCTCTGTGATTTATCTTCTTTTATCATCACTATCGACGACGAAAGACGTTGGAGTTGGAGGGGAATGTAATTATTTTTTCCTATATAATAAGGAAATTATACGCATACAAATCTTTGTTAAAATAATGAGACACATCCATCAACAGATCTCCAAAAATACAAAAAGTTTACGAGTCATGCTCCTGCTAGTGTAATCAAATTGGTAGACAATAGAATAACTATATACAGTTTACACTTGGGGTGTGTTTGTTTCAAGTAATTATACATAACTTTAGTTATATATTACCAGGGAATAAAATATGGAATAAAGTATAATCTTTGATAAAAATCTTGTTTAGTTGGATGTTTTAATATATAACTTAGTTTAACATTTTACTAAATTATCCTTTGTCTTTTGTTCAATTAATTCGACGACGACGATGAAAATATTAATGATGACGGTAGTGATCGGTCGGCGATAGTGCTCGGCCGACCGACGACGGCGGTGATCGACCAGTGGCCGACCGACGACGGCGGTGATCGGTCGGTCGACGACGGCGGTGACCGGTCGACCACGGCGACGGTTGACTGGCCCGCGGCGATGACGGTGGTCGATCAATCGGCGGCAGCAACGACGATCGATCGACAAGCGGCGACAACGATGGGCGATCGATCGGCGCGGCGATTAATTGGGCGGCGGTCGGCCGACGTAGATGGCGCAGAACCGCTTGGCGGTGATGAGTGGCGGCGGGCGAGGCGACGACGCAGCGAGGCGGCACGGGTGGCGGCGCGCGGCAGCGATAGCAGCGATGGCGATGGTAGTGGCGGTGGCAGTTGACGATGGGCGATAGGTGACGGGCGACGACGATGGCGGCGGCGACGGTGAGGCCGGGCGGTCGGCAGCATCGGCGCAAGCGGCGACGACGGCGGCGGCGGCGGCGACCGGCCGGCGGCGACGATCGACGGCGAGCGTGGCGGACGGCCGGCGACGGCGGTGGCGGTCGATTGAGTTTTGACAAATTGACATTTAATATATTGCTAGGGGTAATATTGAAAAAAAAATTTCTTTAACTCCGGGAATCAACAAAAGTCTTGGTTCTTCCTATTCCTCTTAAAAATGTTTTTGTCCATAACCAAGTAATGAATAATTATCAGATAATTGTTCATAATTTAAACCAAATAAGATTTTTTGTTGATAACCTAACAATGTTATCAATAAAAATTTCCAACCAAACACACTCTTGGAGATCTGTTGGCGTTGATAGTCGACTAGTCGTGCTGGGCTGAGCTACCTATGACTATGTACGTAACTAGAATATAAAGCAACAAAACGTGCTCAACGCAACCAATAACCATACTCGTAAAAACAAACTAACAAGTAATTAACAAAAATAATTGATGGTTCTCCTTTCATGTCTAAGCATTTATCATCGTTTCTTTCTAGCAATGATCCAAATGGCTCTATGATCTTTGCTTTCAGCGATGACCCGAACAACTCTAAGACTTTGCAGGTCAACACTCATCGGTGAATATTGGCATGATCAATGTGACTTCTCCAACAGTCAAGCTATGCAAATGAAAGAACAAGTTATGTAAAGAAATGAAAAACTTAAACATAAAGAAATCATTATTACCCTTATATAGGCAGAGGAATAAGGATCCATGTGAGATGTCATGTCTGTTCCATGCCGACTGCGATGTCGGAGGAGAATTGTTTCACTTTGTCGATTACATAATCGACATTGATTTCGATCATTGTAGATTGATAATCAAGACATGCATTACGCCCTTTGAGCAAGCAATTATGTCTAGCGATGATTTTGACTGGAAATCGTCAGAGGTTGAGATCGAAAAAGGTGCATAGCTTGACCAGGATGTCTCCACTTGAACAAGTCTAGTTGGACAAAGAATGAGTCAGCTAATAAAGCTCGTCCAGACAGAGTCAAAGAGATATTATCTTAATGGGAACGATCCCGAGTGCATAAAGAACAATTTATATCACGCAAGAGTGTAACAAAAGTAAGAAATACCACTATCCATAGTAGCCACCTTGTTCAAGGAGTAATGAAATTAATCAATGCAAAAGGAAATCCATAATCACTATGTGACGCCATATCATGCACCTAGTGTACAATGCCACTCTATCTATAAGATCCTGAGTATTGGTACCATCTTTAAGGTGTACATCAAACTTCAAAGATCTCGCACATTGTGACCTTGAACTCATTTTTAATGTGAATTCTTACACCTCGTGCCCTTGCCAAGTAGATAAAATGAGATTTCTAAGCAAAGTTCCCTTGCCATTAATGTACATGAGAGATCTTGCACTCTTGCGCTAACTTTAGATTCTCACAAAACACCATCAAATGTTTAGACGAAGCCTCTGTTTTAGGGTCCCATGACTTTAGTAGCAAACGATGATCTACTCACCCCAAGTGCCCCTTAGAACTAGCCTCGTAGCATTTTGAGAGAAGTAAATTATGGTAATGGAGTGACCTCATACGGGATATCTCAAAACTTGAAATCATACTATTTCAAGTATTAACTCCACTTTCCTAATGAAGTTCCTAATTTGTCAAAACTATAAAATTTTGGGCATCCTATTTGCTACAAGAGCCTCAATTTACTCAAGGGCGGATCCATAAATTTTGTTTAGGGGGTACAATTCATATAGAATAACAAAAGTATAATTTATATCAATTAAAAGACGAATGAAAAGGTTAAAATATTATCATCAATTCACCTTTACGATCTTTCATTTTTTTGACAATAATTTATGATACAATCATTTAATTTGATAAGTTACTAAATGATCATCCATTCTTTTTCAATAGATGGCACCAAAGAGTCATTTAACCATTGATCACTCATTCTGTTACGAAGTCGATTCTTCACAATTTTCATAGCTGAAAATGTTCTCTCAACTGTGGAAGTTGCAACTTACAAAATCAAAGCCACTGTTAAAAGCTTGTAAACCAATGGATATGTTATGTCTCTTTTATTTTCCACTATTAGTCGAGTATTGCCACTCAATCTCTTTAAATTTAAAAACTTAATATCTAAGTGAACATCTACGATGAAAATTTGAAACTGATTTGAGAGTTCCAAAAGGTCAATATCAATAAAATCTCTTGGATAGAATTTGGCTAAATGAATCAATTTTTGATTGTCAAAAGAAGTAAAAGAATTAGATGAATTTAAATATGCAACACAAAGCAACAATTCAGTGTTGGTCTAATTAAATTGACTATTTAGTTCTTGTAATTGCATATCAATGACATGTTGAATAATTCAATATGGGTAGTAATGAAAATTTGTCATATCTTCAATTCTGCATCGTGATCTTCCTCGAGCTACAAATGCATCATCTATATTGGGAACATGAATAAAATATTTTCACAAAAATTGGGAGTCACATCTAATAAAGAACTCCACCTATCATCTCTCATTGATTGAAGGCGATGTTTAGAAATATCAATCAATCTCATAGCATTCTCAATATCTTGATCTTTCCTTTGCAAAGTTTGTGACAACTCATTTGTTATTTCCAATAATGATTGCATCAAATGAAGAATAATAACAAACTTAAAAGATTGTATTGCCTCTAGTAAACGAGATGTCTTGCACTTTTTATCCGAAAATAAGCCCTCTTCCACAATTACGTCAAGTACATCAACCACAAATGCAAATAATATAATGAAACTATTTAGAGTTCTGTAATGTGATCTCCAATGTGCATTACCAGGACAAGCGAGATATGTCTCTTGATTCAATCCTTGTCCACTAAGGATTTCTTCATTTTCTAGACTATCAATTATTCTAGTAACTTGTGACTCTCGCAAAGTATCTTACCATTTACATGAGGCTCCATCCACATTAACAATATCAGAAATTAAATTGAAAAGTCCGGTAACAAATACATGTTTCCTTGCTACTGCCACCAAAGTTAATTGAAGTTGATGACTGATAAGCAAAACAATGACTATAATGTGCAGACTTGTTCTCTTTCAAGATGAGAGTTTTAAGTCTATTATACTCACCTTGCATATTGCTAGTCCCATCATAACCTTGACCTCGCAACATTGAAATACTCAAACCGCCAGTGCTTCTTTTAGTGATTTTGTAATAATACTTGTAATATGTTTAAGATCCAAA
Organism: Wurfbainia villosa; assembly: GCA_025175895.1. Classification (NCBI taxonomy): domain Eukaryota; kingdom Viridiplantae; phylum Streptophyta; class Magnoliopsida; order Zingiberales; family Zingiberaceae; genus Wurfbainia; species Wurfbainia villosa. The sequence goes on along the minus strand of CM046000.1, from coordinate 4,918,906 downwards.
AATTGCTTAACCACACATCCACTTTTATCCAAAAAACTCAAAACAATAGTCATTTGCTCTTTTGTAGACACATCACGAGATTCATCAATAATAACTAAAAATAATCCATCACCAAGCTCTCTAATTATAGCATTAGTTGTTTCAAATGTTGTAGCTCTCACAATATCTTTTTGAATTTTAGGTGAAGTTAACTTCATATTCCCAAGGGCATTTTGAAATAGAACTCTCCTAACTTCTTCATTATTGCCAGTAAGAAATTGTAATAGCTCAACAAAAAGTCCTCGGTTACTTGAATCTTCAAATTCATTGTGACCATGAAATGGGAGACCATGATTCATAAAAAATTTATTGCACTTGACTCCAGTCGAATCCTATAATCATTTTTCGCTTTCTCTGTTGCTTTAACAAAATTATTCTCAACATGTTGTTCTTGATTTAGCAAGTCTCTGTATTTACCGAAAACTAAGTTATGAACACTATTAGATCCCCCACATGCTCTCGTAACTTTTCTTTCTTTTTTCAATTTGTAAAACTTTCACTAACAAATTTATCACCACCCTCTTCTCCCCAACCTCTTAACAAAATAGTAATATAGACAAATCACATCACCTTAGTAATGCTATACTCTAACCAATCAAATTCATCAAATCATGATGGATTAAAGTTTCTTGGGTTGTTAATGAAATCGCTAATTTTGAATTTATGCACAAGGAGTTGGCATGAGCCTCTTAGATAATATTCTTTTCAAATTCTTTCAAGGATATTAAGTTCATAATTCATAATCCTAAGTCTTAGTCTTGAATCTGACGGAAGATCAATTACATCTGAACTAATACGAAGGATATTAGAATACTCTTGAGATTTTTTTCAACACAAATTTCATAACTCCTTTTTTCAATCGATTGATGAGTATTTTTTTTTTTTTAGAAGATGATGATTTTTGAGCATTTGATTTTCTTAAAAAATATCTTAACATAGTTCCACAAAAAATAATCAAAGGTATATGTCAAGAAATAAAAATACTTAGAATCAATCATAAACGATAAAACTGATAAATATTCAACAATCAACACTCCAAAATAATAAAAAAGATTTAAGATTTTTATTATCAAAATAGATGAAAACTCAAAAGCACCAAACTAACAATTAACACGTAAAGAACAACAAATAAATATGATTTATGCTTACAAAATGTCAAAATTGAAAGACTAAAAGGGGAGGGAAGTAAGGGAAAATGTGATACCTTCATAAATCACAAACTAAAGGATGAGAATGTTTTTTTTTTTGGAAGAGAGCAAGAGACTGTCGACTAAAAAGGATTGGAAAGAGGGTTTTTGTGGTTTTTTATTTTAGGATTTTATGACTTTTTATTTTTGCAAAATAAATTTATTTTATTAATTAAAAATTTAAAGGTATACAAAGTAATTTCCCTATAGTCCTTTTAAGTTATAGGTAATTCATCCACCTTAAGTGAATTTTGCATGACGAAGATTCTCCCTCTTGATTTCATAGATGATCTATGATCACTTGAATCCACTAAGATGAAGAACAACATTAGGGATAAATTTTACCAATATATGATACCTCAATCCCCAATATTAGAGTAATATTAAACTTTCATAATTATTTCACAAGGAAAACAAAGTCACTTCTCACACTTAGAAGGGAGACAACTAGGGTTTTGTTGTTCAATCTTTTTGTAGCAAAGATGATAACGTTCACTCGAGCATCCCTTCAAATCATCCCCACAACATCTAAAGAAGAATAAATCATAATGACCAAGTGACCTCCTAGATAGGAGGACATTAATCTCAAGTAGCATGTATCTCAGTGGAATCGATCTTTGTCTATTGCAACAACTTTCCACTCAATTACCAACTCGACTATGTTTGTAGAGATTTGTTGCTATTCAATCTTAAAGAGAAAGAAGGGGCCAAAGTAGAGGAGGAATAAAAAAAGGAAGAAAGAAATTATTGAGGAAAAAAAGTGTCACTGCCATTGCCGCTTATTGACAACTCGATCACATTGATTGTGATCTAGATCACGAAGGTGATCGATTGATGTCACAAGCGAGATGAGGAGATGGAAGAGAAGCTTGAGAGTTTGGTGGGGAGAAGAGAGAAGAGAGAAGAGAGAAGGTTTATAAAAACCTAAATTTAAAACCTCACAAAACTCAAACATAATCACGGTTGAACTATTCTAACCCTAGTTTGATTTGGTTTAGCCCAAACTTGTCAAGATAAGATCAAATCAAGCCCAACTTAAACTCACATAACCTACAACACAAGACCCCCCTTATGAGACCAATCAAACTTAAAATAGATCTGAAATCGATCATTCAACTAAAAAATACTCGTCTAGTACAACTTTATTAACGGTTAAAAATTTAAAATCATAATACACTTGAAAATTAATTGATATTCCCCTAATAAAAAAAATTTCTCTCAGAATTTAATTGAACAAGGGGAACAAGTAAGACTATTTGATATGCATCACTTTTGAGGAGTAAAATTAAAGTTCCATATTGAAAAAAAATATAAAAAAGATCATAAATTAAAATATCTTTATTAGTATGAGATATTTTGGATAAAATTCAAAAATAAATCTACAAGAATTTAGACTTAAAATGAATAATATCATACCATTGTAGAGTTATGTAAATTTCATTGGACCTAACAATTGATATCAGAGCCATGATCCAAATCGAGTTATGTCGGTGGAATAGTAATCTTAAACGAAGGAAGTTAGGACTTTCATATCTAGATCAAGAGAATCAGACACTAGATAGAAAGTTTAATTGAGTCAGAAAGATCGGACAACTTACAGGAAGACTTGATGAGTCAAATACCAAATAAAAAGTCTAGTTGGATCAAGAGGCCTGGACAACTGACAGGAACACTTAATGAGTTGAGGATCGAATATCAAATAGAGAAAATTATTTGAGGACAAACAGACTTGAGGGAGACCCGATGTGATCCTTTGTTTGGGAAGAGATAATCGATGAGTATAATCAAAATCTCACATTAGCTAATATCTCATAGGTCTAATCTTTTAAGCTCTTGTTATAGAATTTATCATTGTAAAATAGTTTTTTGCTTTTAAAAGATATGCGAGGAGGAGAAAGATAATAAACTCTATAAATTTCATCGGATCTAACCGTAGTCAAGAGTATCAATGGTTTGTCAAACCCGCTTTTACTAAACTAATACCCTTATTCCACATGGGACCTTAGTTGCATCGAATTCCATTTACCTTGGCACATTAGCCAAAATGTGCTTCGAGTCCAAATCATATTTTCTCATAATTCGATCAGAATCCGACTGCTATTCGACCGGACTCCTATGCCAACTGGATCACAATTTGAATTTGATCGAGTTGCGGTCGTCAACGGTCGTGACATTGGCGACCACAATTGCAATCCCATCGCAGTTTGATCGGAATCCAACTCGATCCGACTGACATAGGAGTCATATCGGATCGCGATCGGATTACTATCGAAATCGACCATGATTGAAGTCGGAATTGGTCGCGTTTACGATCGCTAGTGGCCTTGGCATTGGCGGTCACAATTTGACTAGATTCCGTCTGCAATCCAATCAAAATCCGACCACGGTTTGGTCATCATTGGAGTCTAGTCAGATCGCGATAGGATTCTAGTCGGATTACGGTCAGATTCTAGTCGGATTGTGGTCGGAATCAACTATAATTGCGACCGAATTCCAATCGAAATCCGATTGAAATTTGATAGCAATTCGGTCGATCGGACGACGATGGCGACAACGACCTCGACGAATTCAAGTGTTGGCTATAGTGCTTATCGGAGAAAAACGTCGCGGGCGAATCACCGTGCATTTTTCATTTATTATGCAATTCCGTCAATCGAACGGCTCACAGCGTCGCGCATGGGCATGCACTGATCATCGCCTAGGATTAATGAATTATATATATATATATATATATATATATATATATATATATATATATATATATATATATATATATATATATATATATATATATATATATAATTTAGATTTTTATCGACTCGAGTTTGATGCGTAGGAATACACCGTGCACGATTAGAAATATACAGTACCGTGTCTTTTGATCGGATTTAAATAGCGATCCAATCGAAATTCGACTGTGATTCGATCGAAATCAGATTCCCATCGAATCGCATCCGCCAATGAATGTGATTGTGGTTGCGATGCTGATATACCTTGCGATCACGATTCGATCAAATTTCAGACGAAATTCAATCGTGATCGAATGACACATGCATATTAGATTCAGTGGTCGATCTATAGTACGGATAACAATCAAGATGAAAAATTTAATCGGAAATCATTAAAAAGAAAAAAATTATACATTCTCAAATAATCGAATTAAGTCACGCACGGATCGTACATCGAGCGTCGTCCGACGTATCAAAATTATTTATCGACCTGCTTGAATAGTTGTGTCATCTTTTCTCTTCTTTTGTGCTTTTAGTTGAAAATTTGGATGCACTTTCACCTCCTCTAGCTCATCCTTTATCACTCGAACATCCACCTCTATTTTACTAAAAAATGTCGCAATTTTTGATAAATAAATTAAGAGGACAGTGTCTCTTTTTTTTTAAAAATAAAAAATAAAAAATAAAAAAATTAACAAATTGGTAAAGTTTAGCCATATAAATTATTATTATTATTTAATTATACCAATTTAAGCGATGATGATCTGGATACTTTAATTCCTCCTTTTATTTTTTTTTTGTTTATTCCTCAAAGTGGATATGTATATATACAACAAGAAGAAGAGTAAAGTAAGAGAGAGAAATCAAAAGCGACATGGTCTGAGACGGGAGGTCTTGTCGTCAGCAGCAGCAGCAGCAGCAGCAGGCTCAGTCTCCCGCTGCTTCCTTCTTACCAACTCACGCACCAGATGAACACGAGAGCCTTGTGATCTTCGGCCGCTTCCTCCTCCTCCTTCTCCTCCGCCACACTCGATTCTTCGACTTCGACCTCCATTTTGCTTATCTGTATCACTCTCCTGTCCCCTCCCCTCCTCTGTGTCCCCCATAACTTTTACTGTTCAACTTGTCGGAGAGTTCTTGTTTGTTCTTCCGCCACTCACAGCTGTGGTGTAGATTCTGTAAGCGATGGAGGTGTGTGCCCTCGCTGCGATGGATTCAGGTCCAGTTCGCGGAGACTTAACGCATCAGATTCTTCCTTTTTTGCTTGTATTGGAAGGGAAAGGGAGAGGGAAGTACTGTTCTTGTGCTTGAATTTCTGGAAGGGAAAAAAAAAATCGAAGCTTGTGGTTGATCTTGTGCTCCATACGTTGCCAATGGCAAGCTGCGGTCGTTTCTTCTCCCTTCTTGTGCTCGCTCACCTTGCGCTGGCCGGCTTTTTGCGCACCTCCGCGCGGCTGGCCGACGAGGCCACCATGGCGGGCCTACAGAAGGAGCTTCCCTATGCCGGTTGGGACTCCGGCAGTTCCAACTACTGCTCGTGGCGCGGCGTCGTATGCAGCGTCGACAACGGCTCCGTCGAGATGCTCGAGCTGCCCCACCGCAACCTCCAAGGTAACATCTTTCTCGTTTCCAAGCTAACATCTCTCAAGTTCTTGGACCTTTCGAGCAACATGCTCCGCGGACCCATTCCTTGGGCCATCGGGAAGTTGCAGGCGCTGGAGTTCCTTGATCTGTCAATGAACAAGTTTGATGGCTCGATTCCCCCTTCAATTGGTAGTCTAATTAACCTCAGATCATTGAACCTTTCGAATAATTTGCTTTGGGGCGAAGTACCTGATGATTTGAGGAACCTAGAGAGATTGCAGGATCTGCTTCTTTCTGGGAACAAGCTCAGTGGTTCTCTTCCCGGATGGGTGGGCGATCTCGCCGATTTGAGGGTCCTCTCCGCCTACGAGAATAGCTTTGTCGGTGTTATTCCCAAACGCCTGGGCTTGATCTCCCAGCTAAAGGTTCTCAATCTGCATTCCAATCAACTTGAAGGAGGAATTCCCGACAACATCTTCCGGTCAGGGACCTTGGAAGTGTTGGTGCTGACGATGAACAACTTGAATAGCAGCCTCCCTGAGTCGATTGGTAACTGTAAACATCTCTCGAATTTTCGAGTCGGGAATAACAATCTCATCGGGAGCATTCCTGCTTCGATCGGCAATATGAGTAGCCTTACCTACTTCGAGGCCGATGACAATCATCTCTCCGGCGAGATTGCTCCAGAGTTTGCACAATGCTTGAATCTCACTCTTTTAAACTTGGCCTATAATGGTTTTACTGGGATTGTTCCTGACGAGCTTGGGGAGCTCAAGAACCTGCAAGAATTCATCGTCTCCGGCAACGACCTCGGAGGCAAATTTCCCAGGTCAATGCTGAGGTGCAGGAGCCTTAGCAAACTCGATCTAAGTTACAACCGATTCAATGGAAGCTTGCCTGAGGACCTTTGTGACATGTCGAGATTGCAATTCTTGCATCTGGATCACAACTTCATCAGTGGGGAGATTCCTCGAGGGATTGGAAATTGTAACAGGCTGCTCGAGCTGCAGATTGGGAGTAACTCTCTCACCGGTGTCATCCCGCCTGAGATTGGTAAAATAAAAAACTTGCAAATTGCTCTCAATATCAGCTTCAATCGTCTCCAAGGGCAAGTTCCTCAGGAACTCGGCAAGCTCGATAAGCTAGTGGCTTTGGATGTGTCCAACAATCAACTTTCTGGATACATTCCAACAGATCTCAAAGGCATGCTAAGTTTGATTGAGGTCAATTTCTCAAACAACCAGCTAAGTGGCCAAATACCGCTTTTTGGACCCTTTCAGAAGAGTCCTCAGTCGAGCTTCCTAGGAAATGAAAGGCTATGCGGCGATCCGCTGACTTCAGATTGTGGAACTCTGTTCGATTCCGACTATACTTCAGATCGCCACAAGGTTTCGTATAAGGTAATACTTGCTGTAGTTGGTTCTGGTTTAACTGTCTTCATTATGGTATCAGTCGTCGTGGGCTTCTTTATGTTAAGAGAGAAACAAGAGATGGATGCCAAGGCAAATAAAGTTGCAGGAGATATAGTTATGACTCATCCAGAGATAGCCGCTGGAAATGTGTTCGTCGAGAGTTTGCGACAAGCAATAGACTTTGTAAGTGTTGTGAAAGCGACGCTGGATGATTCGAACAAGGTAAGCAGTGGCACGTTCAGCACTATGTACAAAGCTGTCATGCCTTCAGGGCTGGTAGTTTCAGTGAGTAGGCTGAAATCTGTAGACAAAACTGTGACTCACCATCAGAACAAAATGATCCGAGAGCTCGAGAGGTTCGGAAATCTCTGCCATGCCAATTTGATGCGGCCTATCGGTTATGTCATCTACGAGGATGTCGCACTCTTGCTTCATCATCATATGCCGAATGGAACACTAGCGAATCTTCTTCATGATACAGCGGAATCTGAGTATGAGCCCAACTGGCCAAGAAGGTTTTTTATTGCAGTTGGAGTTGCTGAAGGATTAGCTTTTCTTCACCATGTTGCGATTATTCATTTGGATATTTCTTCGAGTAACATACTTCTCGATTCACATTTTAATCCATTGTTCAGGGAGATTGAGATATCGATGCTTTTGGACCCGTCGAAAGGAACTGCAAGCATCAGTGCATTGGCAGGATCCTTTGGTTACATACCTCCTGGTAACTTAAGAAATACATTCTTTTCATTTTACTTGTTCGTCGTTTGGTACCATCGCATGGAACTGATGCATCGTTGCGTTTGTTTGTTTGTTTTCTTCTTCCTTTTCTATCAGAATATGCCTATACAATGCAAGTTACTGTATCTGGAAATGTTTATAGTTTCGGAGTGGTGTTGCTCGAGATCTTAACATCCAAGTTACCGGTGGATGAGATCTTCGGCGAGGGCATCGATCTGGTCAAATGGGTTCATAGCGCATCCGAGCGAGGTGAGACCCCAGAACAGATTATGGATGCGAGACTCAGTGCATACTCATTTGCTTGGAGGAAACAAATGCTAGCGGTTTTAAAGATCGCGATGCTCTGCACTGATAAGACGCCGGCAAACCGGCCAAAGATGAAAAAGGTAATTGAGATGCTGCTCGAATCAAAAGATAACTAGAGGATGTTCCGGTAGCTGCTCTTGCGCCGTGCTACAGAGATACAAAGCATCTCGAGCATATCTAGAACGATCATCGAACATTCCAAATATCACTTCTATGAAGCGGTATTTACGATTAGCACTTTGATCTCCAAGTTAAGAGAAAACTTGTAAGTTTGAACGATGAGCTGTCAGTTTCGCTCGATTCGAAATGCTATTTAACGGCCTCTCGTGCAGTTTCCGGTATACCTCTCTGTTCATTAGTCACTACATTTAGCAGCCTACCAAGCATTACAGTAGTGAACTTGACATGCTTTTGTGAGAGCTGATCTTGTCAGTGTGTTTATCATATTAATGTTAAAAGTCCCCTAAAGCTACTTGTCTTGAATGTCACATAAATGGTTTGGCTCCTAATTCTAAGCTTTAGTAGCTTAACTAATGATATGTTCATGAGTAACAAGGAAATGAAAAATCTGGCTTAGCTTTTTTATTTCTGATAAAGTAGATAGTGAGATACTGATACAAGTTGAGTTTGAAGGATAATTTGAAAATCTCATTTGTTGCTAAGTGTGGGTTGGCATTGTTTCCACTTTATTAAGCTTTGAGAAAATGGGATAGTAGTGTGGACCAGATGATGTCTAAAAGGCATCTCCAGACACACTCAAAGGCAGTTGTTTGACCTTTTGGTACACAGCATTATTGTTGGCACACACCATTTCCATGTGAATCAATAATCATCATGTTGCATTTCTTCCAGGAAGGATTGCCCTTCCTTTATGACCTTATCTTAAAATAAATTTATTAAAACAGTGTTTCTTTTTTGTTTTTTTTTCTTCCTCGCACTGTGATCTTAAATTTATGATGCAGGAGCACCTAATATATAGAGTCTATTTTTGCTTCTGTATATGGACGCATCACATTTCGAATCTCAGCAAGAAAAAAATGTATCATTCAAAAACTCTCATAGTTTTTTTTCATATTCTCTTCCATGGGTATATTTCATTCTGAGATTGACCATGGTTTGTCCGTGATCCCCACTGCGATCATAGTGTACACCATTGTCTGTTCGTGGTCCAGTCAACGAGCATAGCTCAGGTTGTTGAGGAAGGAGAGATCATCCAATGGAAATCACGATTTATTTGCGGTCCCTACTATGATCGTGGTTCTTATCACGGTCAATTCATGATCCAGTCTACAATCGTAGCACCCTGCCACTACATTCTAGTAATTTAGAATTTTGACTTTTTCTATTTAATTATTTATTTGAATTTTTCTTCTTAATTGTTTAATTAAAAATATTTTTTTCAATTAAATTTATAAATGGATTCTCTTTATTTGTGACCATCTTTGCGATTTTTTCTTATTCATATGAGCTCGATAAGAGCATTGATAGCCCCGAAATTACAATACAACAGTAGAACATCTAACTTGACTTTTAGATACCTACAATTTGATCTCCAACTATAGTAAATTTATAAAAAAAATTCGAAATAAAATGACAAATCAAGAAAACTGAAACTATCAGGACAAGTTCCTCTTTTAAATATAAAACAATCTTAGAAGGATTGCTAATGTGATAGTTTTTTTTTAAAATAATGGTTAGCTAGTAGTCAAAATCATGAATCATTAATAGGATCAAATCCTTAAGAATTATCCTCTTTATTCAAAAAATAAAATGTTACTCTTGAGTCAACTTTGTTAGGAAAACACAAGTGTGCTCCAAGTGACTGAATTCAATCAAAGATATAGATATTTTGATGTATAGTAAAAAAAAAGTTCAAGTTATGTCCGCACTGATCTCCTGCCTTTAGCTGGAGGCAACTCCCTTGCTAGTGCACCCAGCACTGACTGGATTGTCTCGAAGGGGCACTGATTGGCTGAAACTCCCTTCCATGCTTGCCTCTAGATACAGGAGATCTACCCTTTGTCCCCTCACCTCCCATTGAGTCTACTCAGAACTAACAGACCCATGAACAGGAAGCAATGACCCATGAACAGTGCAGTACCTTTAGAATGGTTCAAAAGAATCTAATGAAACATTGATAGGGCTCTATAGCTCTCAACTACAGGGTCTCCTAGTTTTCTACTACATGTATGAGAAGTGGTAGAATAAGTGCTCTGTCAGAAGGCACAGAGTCTTTTACCTTATGACCCCTTTTCCAATCAGTTGTAGCATGTTGGGAGAATTCTACAATTGTGAGCTCTGTGTCCTTGCTCTAGGCATTTCAAACACTGAATCTAGGTCGAGGGATAAGGAACTCAATACTAAACCAAACCCCAAGCCACAAACTTTTACAAGCAGAGTTCATAGATAAATTTAGCTTGTAATAAGTGTCACAGTCTGAGAAGAAAGATACGCACAAGTACTACAGCACAAACAGATAAGGTGATTGATAGTTGGTAGCCACCAAACGGGTCTGAAGGTTCAGTTAGTGAGATTTCTTCTTCCTCCGTTTGTCCTCAGATTTCTCGGATGCATTTTTCAACTGAACAATAAAACATTTTTTTAAAATAAAATAAAATAAAAGAATCAATTGGCTAAATAAAGAGCGTTCGAAGTAAAACTCAGCTTACCATGATGACGAGAATGCGGACAAAAACAGCAACAAAATCTGTAAAGAGAGTAAGAGCATGTTTCACGTAGTCCAACTCTCCATGATACGCTCTCTCCAAAATCTCTTGGGTGTCGTAGATCATGTACCCGACGAAAATTAACAGTCCGAGGTAGAGCTGGAAAGAGAATCAAATTTAAAGTACATAGGTCGAACACACGTAGCGAAGAACTTCCGCGATTCACTTGTTTTCTACTGAAAAGTAAAAGCTTACCTCGATCTTGAACCCAGCAGTAGATTGACCAAAGATGGAACTAGCGAACTGCAACCATATGAGGATGGAAACGCCAGAAGACAGCAACCCGCCCAAGTAAAGATATTCTCTCCTCTTGGCAAGCAGGGCGGCTCCTGAGAAACACGCAAATGCAATGGCAGTCCCTACAAAGGCAGTGACAAGTATGCTGCAACAAATATCAACCATCAGTTATGTGTGTAACCCAACACTGAAATGGAACTAGCTATGCCTCGCCAAAAAAAATAATGAAACAACACACAACTAATGCACTTGGATGTCTGTAGGCTCTTTCATGAATACTAATGTTTTACTAAATGAGTTTTATTATATCAGGAACAATTAACTATAAAACCGAGTATCATATCAAAAACAAATAAAAAATTTTAAATTAAAATTAACTATAAATAAAGATAAAGAGGATGAACTATTGGAACCAATATCTGATAGCATATTGTGTATTGTTGGTATGATCTAGCACAAAATTCATGCAAACATGTATCGTGTTGCAACATGCTTAATTTAAGCAGAAGGTACAGTGATGAAAACAATAAAATGGCATTTACTCATAACAATGTAAGTGGATTCCTAATCCCCCACTGGTAGCTCCACAAGAAAGAATGAGTTTGCAGTTCAGAGATTGGGAAGTATAGAAAACTAGGAAGGGGAATGGGAAGAGGAAGAAGACCGGAAGGAAAGGAATATAAATGAGTTATTCATGCTTCATGTGAACCCAGAAGAACCTCACACCATAATTCACATATTATGCTTGAAGGACATCAAAGAAATCATACTAAGATCAATCACATTTTTGGATGCTGATGAAAGTTTGTCAGCTAATTAATAGCCCTTTTCTATGCTTAACACAGAGCAGAGATAGCCTTTCCGTTAGTGGAGCTCAATACACAGGACAACACAAGGTTGGCAACACAACAAAACTTAGAACTCTATCATCAGCAAATGTTGAGGGTATAAAACAAAATGATAATGGAGCAAACTTTTGAAAATGCAAACACATCATTGCACTTCAATGCTTCATCCCTCCATCAGAATAATAGATTTCTCTTTGCAATTGTTCAAAATATGCAAATGTCATAGTTTGAGGTTTAAGCTGAACGATACATGCAACTACATCTAATACCCCATGAACACACGCAGCTACTCCTAATAACATCATGAAAAGGTAATCAAACTATTAAACGTGTAGATTTATTTATTAAAATTTTAAATTTCAAATCTTCTTTAAATATGACCATCTCTATCTCCTCCTTCACAACATCCCCTGTTCGTCCTTCTAGAATAAAGGTGACAAGTTTTTGTTTATTCACTCAGGAGAAGAAAAAGCTAGGCTGCTGCACCTCTAAGAGCCATCAGAGCTTCCATGTTCTCATTTGAAGACATAGCTACCAATAAAAGGAGAAGCTATGAGAAACTAGCTAATTTCATCTCTAAGAGTCATTGTCAAGTGTACTTGCATGAATTGAATCAATATTTAAAGAAAATGGCATCTATGTGCCTTTACCAGTTATTCCACTGATTATATCTATTTTACACTATGTTTATTTCACAAAAAGTTTTATGTGAACTTAAACATGAATACACAAATTTCATAGGTGATAATATAAATGACTGACTGTGTCGAATAGTGAAAACAGTGTTTTTGTTTCTTCTCTGATAGGAGAAAACTAGGTCGTTGCATATCTAGGGTCATCATCAAAACTTATACACCAAGGGCAATTCATTTGAATACTTACCCATTATTCTTCCAAGCTTTTATATCTAAATCACCAATGATTTCAAATTATTCAAGGTAAAAAAGAAATTGAATGTGATATTAAATTTCAGTAATAAGAAATGAAATGACTGAATATGATGTAGAATCATATGGTCATTACTTTAAGGGTGTGTTTAAGGTAATTGTTGATAACCTGTTTGGTTATATGATTTAACCTTGCTTGGTTCAAGTATTGAGTGATTCCCAAGTAATGGAGCATGCCCTCCACGTCAGCAAATGAGATATAGTGGGGCATATAATTCGGAATCACATTATTTTGAAAAAATAAATTTTTTCTTGATTCCAGTGTTATGTATGATAACCTAGTAATCACATAACCAAGATTATATATGAAAACTTGAGTCAAACACACGCTAAAAATTTGGAGAAATCTCTGAAGGAGACATGAATAGACGCTAATACACTAATCACGGATGCACAAAATTTATGAAACCTCCTAAGTAGTTGTGTGTGCTTTTTATAGAAACAGAAGAAATGAGGTCAATTCAATATAGTGTATTCAGTCTTCACAAATATAAATGAAGGCTGCCAAAAAATATCCCTTCACCTATGAGTTATAGCAAATGTGTCTAGTTATACAATTTAATTTATTAATTACTACTCAAAGACTTTGAATTATGTGAAAGATTGTTGAATTTATTTTATGATGATTATAATTAAATGTCATCATTCCAATCACTTGTTTGCTTTCTTTCATACCGATGAGGCTAATTGTGGTTGCTATTGTTCTATTTTTAATACAACTAGAATCATTGTATCTCTAGGAAAATTGAATTAACTTTTAGGACAAAGCTATCAACTTTAAGTGGACCACCTAACTCTGAGATTATCTATTTAGTTAACAACTGGTTATAGCTCTCACTTTGAAATCTTGTAAGAAATACAATCTCAACCGGTACCAACCTATACAACTCACATAATTCCCAAGACTAAATATCAATATGCATATTTCAAAGAATATATCTTGAACTTGTCTAGCAACTTATCAGATATAAATAAACTTGCTGCAAACAAAGCAAAAGATATCTTGAAAGGGGAAAAAAAAATCATCAGGCTACATATACTAACAAAGAAAAACAGTACCTGTAGTCGAAGTCAATGGCGAGTTCAATCAAAGGGCCAATGGAAGCCCCTTCGAAAACAGCTGCTGCCATCAGAAGCCCAAACCTCTTTTTCTGTTGCAAGAAAGAACAAATCAACAAAAGGAAGAAGCCATTTTTATCTTCTCTGCAGCAAATGATCACGAAGAAGAGCTCACCTCTTCATATGGGGGCACGGAAAGCAGCCACATGATGCTAACAAAGCAACCAATCATCGTCAAAAATCCGCCAACGTTCATCAAAATGTGGAGATAAGCTCCAGCAGCTGACGCCGCGAGCGCGCAGCATAGCGTCAAGTAAACCTGGATCACAACTCCAATCGAGAAATCAGAAAAGAGATCATAATTTCCAGCAAAAACTAGAGCAAACCAAATCCTGACAAACAAGTAAAAGGGGGAAACAAAGCAAAATCACGAAATTTATTCGATATCAAAAGACACACAACAGATCCTTAAGACAACTATCGAATACGAGGAGAAAAAAAAAAAGAGAAAAGGGGGCATCGATCCGTACCAGCATCAGGTGGTTTTGAACATTCGAAGGGATCCGACCGAAATTTTTGAAGGAATTCCGCGTCCATCCTCCAAAGGACTGAGATTGGGATTGGAAGAACGCATCCATCTCTCTCTCTCTCTCTCTCGACGAACAAGGAAAACAGATCGAAGTCTCCGGGCGAGGAGAGAAGTCTCGTTCTCCCTTCGCCCTTTATTATACGCCACTGGTTGCCATGATCAAACGTTGGCTTCTTCTGGGAGCGTCTCCGGGGTTCGTGCGACTGCAGGATCAGTCACTTTACACCGTTGGATCACTGACCGATCGTACCGGCGAAACTACACCGTCAGATCGGATCAGAGCGGGGCGGTGGCAGAGTTCGTCGCGTGTTTCCGCTCGTTGACTTTTTTTATCCATCGGTGACGCGGTTCCGCCAATGGGATCGATGAATTTCGAGGAATGGGGCCCACGAAATTTCAGCATAATGTGATTGACCGAGCGATGGTATAAAATCACATATAGCGTTCCTAAAATCCGACCACCGTTTAGAATCAATCTAGGTAATTCGAATCTCATATTTGATGTAAATAAAATAATTCGACAATTCAAAATTGATGATTTAATAGTTCATAAAATATTAATATTTAATTTTACCATTTAAATTTATTATTATTATTATTTTAAAAAATTAAATGATAAAAAAGAGTTTGTATTTATTTAAATTGATTATATATCCTTTTAAATTTTAGAAAAATTAAATTCACGTAGTTTTCTTATCTTTTTATTTTATTATTAAAAAAATTTAAATAATAAAAAAAATATTTATATTTATTTAGATTGACTACCCATACCCTTAGAATTTAAGAGAATCAAAGTCTATATAATTCTCTTATATTTTTTTATCGTTTTAACTTAAGAGGTGACATTGTCACTCACTTCCATTTCTTATTCTCGTAGTTGTAGTTCCTTCGATATCGAACTCTTCTGCTTAATCTTCAAAAAATTATATTTCTTATATTCTTTTTTCTATTTTTGTATAATCATCAAATAATGTTTGTGTTTTTAAAAAATCATAAGACAAAGTATAATATCGTTCGCCTAATATGTTCCCTCTAGAACTGAACATTTATTCTATGACGACGGTTGACACCGAACAAGCTAAAATTTCTTTTGTGATAATGAAGAGAATAGAAAAACTTTGAGTCTTCTGTGACAATTATCATAACATATCCAAATTTGTTTTACGATCTTATCACTAAAATCAAAAGAAGACATCAAATAATTCTCAAGTTCCTATTTAGAACTTGAGAATCCTCGTGAATGTTTCTTCCATTCTTTTAATAAAAACTATACTTTTGTATGTTTTATATTATTACTTCTAATATTTTAAAGTTTCGATATATTACTTTCTAATCCATATTTTAAACTATATTCTTTATAAATTTTATATAAATTATTTCTCGTATTTCTTATTATAATAGTACGATTAGGAGAAGAAAATTTTTTTATTTGAATTAAAGCATCATAATATATAATTAACCTTTCATATAAAATATCTACCTTTAATATATGATCTAAAACAAATGCAACTAAATAAATATCAAGAATATAATAAAAAAAATCTTATTTTTCTTTCATTGTTAATATATAAAAAATAAAAATTCATCATTAATATATTCATTTAAAATTAAAGTTATATTATAAAAATTCATCATAATTAAATGAGAAGTGGGATAATAAACATTAGAAAATTGTTCGATTGCATCACTAAATACTTTTAAAATTTCGTAAATACTATTACATATATTTCATTGATGTGAAAATAAATATATATTAGGATTAGTAACTACTTGAGAAAAAATAATCATAATAATTCTTTCTATTGAAATGATTTTTTTAGTAATTGATAAGTTGAATTTCAATATATTGGTACATCACGAGTAAATTTTTTTAGGTCTCATTCAATTAACTTTACAAAATTTACTCCATTGTTTCATTATATTAGGATGTGACCATAATAATAAATTACAATTTTAATTATTTTTATTTGATTTTCTAAAATTTTTAATCAATCTTAAAATATGTCATACATAGTGAATATGAAAAAATATACCACCAATAATGTATTGATAAATTAATTTAAGTTCATTTATACTTGCGGTATTAGAATTAGCATTATCAAATAAAATTGAAAATATTTTATTAGTTAATCTATATTCTTCTAAAATTAAACATAATAATTGAGAAATATTATAAGCAATATTTGATTCGTTAAAAAACTTGATATGCTAATATATATTTTTGGATTGTCCAGGAATTATCGATCCAATGCAAATCATACTCATATATAAATGAATTTGTCAATAATCACTTCAATATCTGAACATAAAAATATTTTATTATTTAATTTACTAAATTCTTCAATTAAATTTTTTTTCCTTGTTTAACTATTTTTTTAGAAATAGATAAATATATTTAAAACATCAAGAGGTTACAATCTTAGTCATACAATCCCACACCCACAATCACAATCAAGTCGTCAACCAAGAGTACATAAGACATGCATCCCATCCACACCTTACATTCACTGCAAGTCCATAAACCGAAACACATGGACTTGGATCTTGCAAAACATCCTCTCAGCATCAGGAGTTATCCCTTCATAGCGACATTTATTGCAAGCCTCCCACAAGACATATATCATACATAAAACGGCAAGATACCGAACCTTCATCTTGCGGTCTGTCCCCTTGTAGTGTTGCATGATAGTGCAAAAAAGCTCCTCAACTGATCTGACCTCATATTTGATCTCTATCCATCATTGCATCTTTCTCTATAGAGCACATGATACCGAACATTCAAAAAACAAGTGGGTGTTTGACTCATCCTGGCTCTTACAAAGCACACAAACCTTGTTCGGCTCATAATCCATTCTATCCACCGTTTGGAGTCTCCCATGCACAAGTAACCACAATATAAACTTGTGCTTTGGCATAATTTCTGACCTTCATACCACCGGTACCCAAGACACCTCCGCATCTCTTGGCTTGAAGAACTTATAGGCATTTGCTACTCCATTCCGTTCTGAAGCAAACCAATCGATCATCCTCATGTTTGCTTCACCATTCCCACTCTTGGCCCTTTGGATCTTATTCCGAATATGCACAAGACGCTTAATAAAAGATGAATTTGACGCCTTAGCCTCCCAATGCCAAAAATCAACCCCTTTTATATAGTGTTGGTGTACCCACAGGATCCACATTGAGTCCCTTTTTATTTGTATCCCCAACAATGTCTTGCTAAGTAGAGCTTCTTTTCATGCATGAAGGTCCCGAAGTCCATATCCCCCCTTCTCTTTGGAATGACATAGAGTTACCCACGTTATAGGAGGATGCTTAGAGGACCACACAAACCTTCGGCAAATAGTTTCAATCCTCTTAATGACGCCAATGGGGATAGGGTGCATGGTGAGCCAATAACACAATATTTCTTGAAGAACCGTGCTCACCAATTCTAGGCATCCAGCATATGATAATGTGTGTTTTGGCCAAGTGTTGATCTTCTTTGTAATGACATCAAGCAAAGACCCATAATTTGCTATCCTGAGTCTTTCCGCCGCTAGTGGAATCCTCAAATACCGGAATGGAAACATCCCTTCTTGAAAACCAATGATTTGGAGCAACCTTCCCTTTATTATATCATCAATTCCTGTCATGTCCATGTGTGATTTCTGTAGATTAGCCCTAAGGCCCGCCTCATTACCAAATCACTCCAAACAGTCCGCTAACACCTTGATAGAGCTTTCATCCGTCCGGACAAACATCATCAAATCATCAGCATATGCAAGATGAGTGATACCAACCTCATTGCACATAGGATGAAAATGAAAGGAGGGCAGCGTGGAACCGACCTTCAGCTGTCTCAATAATACCTCAATACATATATCGAAAAGCAAAGGAGATAAGGGATTACTTTGCCTCAAACCCCGCATACCACTAAAGAAACCGTAGATGCCACCATTTAATGAGATAGAATATGATACCGTGGTAACACACTCCATAATCCACCCACAATATCATTAGGGAAACCCAAAACCAATGAGGGCCGCCATGAGGAAATCCCAATCTAGCTATCATGTCAAAAGCTTTCTTCAAGTCCACCTTGAGCATATATCTTGGTGAGATCCTTTTGCGGGCATACTTTCGGAATAGTTCTTGTGTCAAGCTGATGTTGTCCCCTATGGATTTCCCTTGCATAAACATCACTTGTGTCGGATCCAACAAATACCCCAAAACCTTAGCCAATCGGTCGGCCAACACCTTAGCAATTACTTTGTAGAAGACGTTACAACAAGAAATAGGTCGGTAATCCAAGACTCTCGGGACATGGCCCGCCTTTGGTACCAACGAGATCAACATGTGATTCCATTGCTTTAGCACCTTCCCACCTTGAAAGAACTTCTATTGTAAAATACCACGAATAAATTTTTTTCCATTTAAGATTAGTATCCCTATTATTCGTAGTTAGAGAACTTATTTTTAGGGATTAAATTTAAACCATGGTTAGTATTTAATTTAATCAAACCTTGGTTTAATTAATGGTCAAGGGGGGGTTAATTGAATCTAGGGTTAAAGGATTATAGGATCTTTAAACCCAATCCAATATGAGGAAACCCGATTCGTTTCCTTCCCATTAAACTCCCCGTTTCGTCCGTTTCTTCACCGCACGCACGTCGAAATCTTTCCTTCGGTTTCTCTTCTTCTCCAACGCAGTCGGCGACCGAAACCTCCCTCTCCTCTCGCTCGTTTTCTCTCCTTTTCCGCACGACCGCTCCGATTCCTGCCGCCCGGAGGTTCATCGGCTCCTCTGCTCGAGTGGACGGCGACAGGGTGCTCGCGGACAGACCAGAGCAACGAAGGAGGCTCTCAATTTTGGGGGCTTGGGTCAACGGCGGCGGCACTGTGCTCGGGTAGGGAAGACGACGACTGGCTGCCGGAGCCGGAGTTTCCAGCGTGAGCTAGGGCAGTGCGTCGGGGGGCTTTGATTTCGTCGGTGAGCAGAGCAGTCAGTTGGGGGCTCTCGATCTTGGCAGGCAAATAGGGCAGGTGAGCATGGATCTCTCCATCAGTAGGTTTCTCCTTCCCCATCTACGATGAATTTCCATCTCCGACCAATTTCGTTCCTTCTGTGATTACAGCCATCTTCGAGTTTTCCCTCACGATTCTAACCTCCGTTGCCGATCAACGCTGGAACAAGGTAAGATGTGGATGTTTCTTGCAGTGGACGGGATTTTAGAATCCTATGGATTTACCGTGACCTAACCTGAGTTTGGGCAGTGGTAGGTTTCGACGGACGGTGGAACTAGGGATTGTTCTGTTGGTGGAGACTCCAATCGTTGGTAAGCACGATTCCTTTCCGAATTGTTCTGTCAGTCCAGTCCGATTTGTTGAATCGCTGTGAGAATATTGAATTTCCTTATGTGTTATGGCTATAATTGTAGTTTCTACAGGCGGTTGGAAGTTGATTCACGAAACTAGGGCAGCAAGGAACTGATCGGGCAAAACTGAGCAATTGGGGGAAAGTTCCAACCGTTGGTAAGCTTGGTTTATCACATGTTCATCAGGGAATGTTGCTAATTGAATTTCTATTATCGCGCAACCGTGAGTGATCGGAGGAATGGAGTAGGCTGTGAGTGGTGGTTAGCCGGTTGTGAGGTTTTGTTGATTGTTTAACCCGGCTGTGAAGCAGTAGCTTTGGTTGGGCTACGAAAAGAGATGTGTATCGGTGTGAATATGAGTTAGATTTATACTTAATTTGTTAGTAATCCTGTTACATCAATTAAGTATAAAAAGATTAATCTACATGAGATTGATTTGGTTGAATGGGTATGGAGTTGGATAAGTTAGGTTAGCACTTTTGCTAATTGAAACGGTGAGTTAAATTAAATAGTCAAGCTTAACTCTTTGAGCTTCTAATTCGTATTCGATAAAGGGACGCGAATATGGAAACGATAGAATAGTAAATGATATACATCTATTGTCATGTGCTTGAACTTAATGCATATCATGGTTTGTGCAGGACGTGGATACGAGGCAGGACCGCGGCCGTGAGGATTTTATTGTCGCGAGCTTCTTATCAGGTGGGTGATTCCTACCCCGGTCAGGTAGTAATGCATACAGATTTAGATGCATGATCATCTTAAATGATCATGTTACCTTGATCTTGTTCTATTCATCTTATGCTTGATACTTTATCCTGGCTTTTAACTCCTTCGCTATCATGTTATGTTACCATGATTAGGAGTTATACACATAGATGATGTAAATAACTTAGAATTTGTTTAAGTTAAGTACAAGTAGTAAGGTACGGATGACAACCTGATTGTAAATTTGGTAAAAAGGTCATCCGTAGGTAGATGATGTCTTGAACCTAGAGTTAATTCTAGTACCCCTTAGATTGCATGTTTCTACCGACCATGCATTATGCAAATGGTCGGGTGAATGGTATTTAGGGTGTCGCTACGCACCGGTGGTCCTAGTATGATACGATCAGTTGAGCACGACTCTCTACAGATGATAGAGTGCGTTGATCTGGTTAGCATGACCCTCTGTAGAGTAGAGAGTCTATGGTGGATGTCCATTTGTGAGACCTTACATTCATGTCATTTGCATGCATGCTGGCGACGATGTCTCCCTTGTGGTCGAGAGTGTCGCCAGTCATCCTGCCTCCACGGTTACTCATAGGAGGAGTAACCGGTGTGAGGGCAGAGCATTGTAGTGCCGCACTCTATCACTACAGACGGTGATAGTTGGATTTACGCGTCATAGTCCTGCGTGTGTGGCACTCGACCACTCATGGGTAGTAGTTGTCGGATTGACGCCAACAAAGAAGGACCCCATCGTGTAGCTTGCTCTTTACGCTTATATGCTACTCGATCATACTGCCCACTCGGCCACTCGAGAGTAGTGGTTGGTGTTGAGTTGGGACAGTTGTCATGCTCGAGCCACCGAGGCCACACTGGGGTCGTGGTAGCTTTAGGGTGAGCCGACATGACCATGCATACTGCATTGCCGACTTATGGCATTTTTGCATATTACCATATATATACATATATGCATGTATATATATATATGGATGATTGTAATTAGCATACGTATATAGATGCAGTCTATATATAGATATGCTTATTGTGATGCTGCATTTGTATGTACTATGTTTGTTGCATTTGTTTGCACATATTCATACATGTTATTACATTCTTCTGTATGATAGTAGGCCATCACTTGTATACTGGTTAGTTATTCACTGTGTTACCCTTGACCCGTAGCAGGATGTAGTATGAGTTAGTTTTATTCTTTATACCATATGTTGGGTATATGTGCTCAAAGTTGGATAGATGTAGCGTGAGCGCACGCTGCCTGTAGGTTAGATGGTATATACATGGATATATTATCATGCTAGTGATACCAGTAGATTTTACTGTCGAAATACATGTGATATTAATATACATGTTTATCTATCACCTGCTGAGTTTTACTCACTCCCACAGACCACAGGTTTTTCTGCCTGTAGCAGTAGAGATCTTCGTGATTTACTTGGAGAGTCATGGCGATCCATCCCATCTCCACCTTTGAGTCTCGAGGATTTGTGATTTGTATTGGTGTTATGGATTTTGTTCTATGTATGGACTTCGTCTTATGTTGTGGATGTCACTTTGTGTCGATGTTTTATGTACGGATTTTAGTACCGTGGTCTTGTCAGGGGTGTACACCCGTATGTTTTTGGTATTCTTGTTGTGGTATGTGTTTATGTTTCCGCTGTGTGTGTTTGATATACTTATATCTATTCATTATTATGTTGTTGTGGGCCTACGGGCCTTGTATTAACCCGAGATGTTGCCACGTACAGGGGAGATGTCGTCCGTTTGATTTTCGGCACGGTATACTCCCGGGGGCGTGACAACTTTATTAATGCATCGAGTAGAAGGTTCTGCGATGCCATATTGTGATGTTGTTTTTGAGTCTTGGATTCTCGGGAGTCGGTATATTTTTCGGTTTTGATTTTTTTTGTGAGATGGGATTGACAGCGGCATAAGCTCCGGGCAACACGAAGTAAGTATTCCTGATAATCTATATTTTAGTTAGATGCTTATCTAGACTTGTTCAACAGGTGAATACTGTCAGAGTTATGCCACCTGTTCAGACTCGTGGTCGAGGCCGTCCATCCAGGCGAGCAGCCAGAGGGAGGGGACGAGATACCGTTGAGACTGAGCCTGCTGCTCAAGCACAGCCTCAGCCACCCCCTATTGGTGATCCGGAGCCTCAGAATCCGGATACACCACTGACTACGCCAGAGCCCACAGAGTCCAGTAGGCTCAATGATAAGTCACGGATACTCGTGTTAGCACGATCAGCCAAGGAGAAGTTCACCTTGTTCAGAAGTCCGACCCATGGATTGCCCGATCTTGCTGGAAAATATGGAAGACACCTTCGAGTATATGAACCGCATGCATGTGGAGAAGGTGGGCCTTCGCATATCATCTCGAGATCAGCTATCACTTGGTGGAAATTACGTAAGACTCGCTTGGGGAGCGTGGGATTACTTGGTCCACTTCGAGATGCTTTCGAGGCGTGATTTCCTTGCGTTTTACAAAGACGACGTCAGGAGTTTCTAAGCCTGAAGCAAGGTGATCGTTCTGTTATGGAGTACAACGCAGAGTTTACCAGACTATCAGAGTTCTGCTCTCATCTGGTAGCACAGGATTCAGACCGGATGTACCAGTTCACCCAGGGCCTTGCAGCTTATATCAGAGCGAGGATGTCAGGATCTAGCATTACCTCCTACAGGAGGCATTGGACCGCGGCCCTCTTTATCGAGATGACTTCCCAAATCTCCAAGGAGAAAGATATCGAGAAAAGATGACTAGGGCAGCAGCAGAACCGAGGGTTCACTCGGGGACTCAGAAGAAAGGGGAGTAAAAAGAAACTACGCGAGGTGCGACAGAAGGGTCAGCTAGATCGCAGAAAGGGAAGCGTCCAGCATCAGAGTTCTCTGGAGGGTCTCAGAAGAACCATAAGAGTCAGAGCAGAACTGGATGTTATAAATGCGGCTCCGGAAGTCATAGAGCTCCAGAGTGTCCTTTGAGCAATGGCCATGCTACTATTGCAAGCAACCCGGACATACTAGCCGAGACTGTACGTTGAGAGCACAGTTGGAGTTTCCTGGTAGCTCTAATAAGGGAAGACAATCCAACAGCGGCAACAGAGACAAGACGCGTATGCGATCTTATGGGCCAGAGGCCCGTACCTCCACGGCGCACTTATATCGGATGCAGGAAGCGCTCCTACGGTGATGCCGACAAGCGATCCGATATCCTGCATCTCCTGATCTACTACCCAGGTACTGCCGCCGTCTGCTGCCCGCCTCATAGTTACCTTATGCACCGGTGACTCGGTCTTCGACTCGAGCCGATCCATGAATGGAGGCACACTACTACTGTCCGGATGCGTATGACGAGCATGTATCACTAGAGAGGAGGCACTGATGGATCGATCATCTGCGTATGGTTTCAGTTTATGCTATATATGCTGATACGTTGATAGATACAGGTAGTTCCCATTCATTTGTATCTAGAGTATTTCTGAGTAGAGTTGGAAGAATCCCCAGGGTTCGTTCTTGTGGGTTAGCAGTATCCTTGCCATCAGGAGAGGTGCTAACTAGCCACCAAGAAATCAAGGGTTGCCCATTAGACTTTGACGGGCATATCCTTACAGTGGACCTTCAGGTCTTGGAAATGATAGAGTTCGATATTATTCTCGGTATGGACTGGTTGGCCGCTTATCACGCTACAGTGGATTGCAGAGCAAGAGTGGTGACTTTTCGACCACCAGATCAACCAGCTTGGGAATTTGTTGGTACTAGAGACGATGGATTATCCATTATATCAACTTTACAGGCTTAGAAGCTATTGGCCCAGGGTTGTCAGGGCTATTTGCTATCTCTGGTCAAAGTTGAGAACGAAGGACTACCACCCCTCTCTGATGTGCGAGTAGTCCGAGAGTATCCAGATGTATTTCCCGATGAACTTCCAGGCTTGCCACCTCCTAGGCAAGTTGAATTTGCGATAGAGGTGATTCCAGGGACCGCGCCTATATCGAAACCTCCTTATCGGATGGCGCCAAAGGAGCTGAATGAACTTAAAGTTCAACTGCAGGAGTTGCTGGATAATAGATTTATCTGACCTAGTGTTTCACCATGGGGAGCATCGGTACTCTTTGTCAAGAAGAAAGATGGATCCTTGCGGTTATGTATTGACTATCGACAACTGAATGCAGTCACAGTTAAGAACAAATATCCACTGCCGAGGATAGAAGATTTGTTCGATCAGCTTAAGGATACATGTGTGTATTCTAAAATTGATCTCAAGGCCGGATATCATCGCCCGGATAAGAGATGAGGATGTTCAGAAAACAGCTTTTCGCACTCGTTATGGGCATTACGAGTTTCTAGTGATGCCTTTTGGTCTCACGAATGCCCCAGCTGCATTTATGGACTTAATGAACCGGGTATTCTTGAGGTATATAGATCAGTTCGTAATAGTGTTCATCGACGATATATTGTTTTATTCTCGATCCGAGGAAGAGCATGAACAACATCTGCGGATAGTATTGGAAATTTTGCGACAGGAGCAGTTGTATGCCAAGTTTAGCAAATGTGCGTTCTGGTTATCCTCAGTGGGTTTTCTTGGACATGTGGTGTTCAACAGAGGTATTTCTGTAGATCCCCAGAAGATTGAGGCGATTACCAGTTGGGAGCAGCCAAAATCAGTTCAGGAGGTCCGTAGTTTCCTTGGTCTGGCCAGGTATTATCGGAGATTCGTGGAGGGATTCTCGAGTATCGCCATGCCACTCACTCGTCTGACTCGGAAAGGGGTCAAATTCGCCTGGTCAGAGGCCTGTGAAAATAGCTTCCAGGAGCTTAAGCGACGGCTAGTTTCTGCACCAATCTTAGTGATTCCTTCTGGTGTTGATGGGATGGTTCTCTATACGGATGCTTCTATCCAAGGGTTGGGTGCAGTCCTGATGCAGTCCAACCGTGTGGTATCTTATGCCTCCCGTCAACTAAAAGATCACGAGAGAAATTACCCGATTACGATCCTGGAGTTAGCCGCCATTATTTTCGCATTGAAGATATGGAGGCACTACTTGTATGGGATTACCTTTGAGATCTACACAGACCATAAAAGTCTGAAGTACCTGTTCACACAGAAAGAGCTGAATCTGAGACAGAGACGGTGGATGGAGTATCTGAAGGATTATGACTGCACCATCCAGTACCATCCGGGAAAGGCTAATGTGGTAGCAGATGCGCTGAGCAGGAAGTCTCGTGGAGTTCTGGGTATCGATCCGAGCGATTCTTGATCTAGTTCGACAGCTTCTCGAGTTGGGATTGCGAACACGCCAAACACCCCAGGGGATATTAGTTTCTATGGTTGCCCAGTCCGCCATTGCCGAGAGGATCAAGGAAGCACAAGTCGCTGATCGGATCTACGATTCTTGAGCGGCCGACGATAGACTCGTAACGCCGACGGATTTCTCGAGCGACGAGAAGGGTGTACTTCGTTTCCGAGGACGACTATGTGTTCCGGACACACACCCAGTTAAGGAAGAACTGCTACAGGAAGCACATCAGTCGAGATTTGCTATACATCCTGGTGGTACTCGGATGTACCGAGATTTGAAACGCTATATCTTGGTGGAACGGTATGAAGCGAGATATTACGGACTTTGTTGCACGATGCCTAGTATGCCAGCAAGTGAAGGCCGAACATCAGAAACCTGGGGTTACTTCAGGAAATCCCGATCCCGGAATGGAAGTGGGAGCATATCACGATGGACTTCGTTACGGGATTACCCAGAACCCGTAAAGGACATACTGCGATTTGGGTGATCGTGGATCGATTAACGAATCAGCTCACTTCCTTCCGTCGTGAGACAGATTCATTGGATCGTCTAGCGGAATTGTACTGCCGAGAGATCATCAGATTGCATGGTGTACCATTGAGTATCATATCTGATAGAGATCCGCGCTTTACTTCCCGATTCTGGCAGAGTCTGCAGCAGGCCATGGGCACAGAGCTTCGACTCAGTACAGCCTTTCATCCGCAGACAGACGGACAGTCCGAATGTACCATTCAGACTTTGGAGGATCTATTGAGATCTTGCGTCATGGATTTCGGTGGCAGTTGGGAGGATCACATTCCTTTAGTGGAATTTGCCTACAACAACAGCTACCACTCTTCTATCCAGATGGCTCCATTCGAGGCATTATACGGCAGACCCTGCAGATCTCCTGTGTTATGGGAGGAAGTTGGGAACGCAGCAGATATTGGGGCCTCGAGTATCCGAGGATGCGAGTTGGTGCAGTGATCGACGACTGCTATCTCGAGGGCACAGGATCGCGAGAAAAGTTATGCGGACCGAGGCGAAGGCCTTTGGAATTCTCGGGGGACCACGTATTCCTACGAGTGTCGCCCACTAAAGGAGTCAAGAGATTTGGGCTAAAAGGAAAATTAGCTCCACGCTATATTGGTCCATTTGAGATATTAGAGCGGATTGGGGGTGTAGCTTATCAGTTGGCTTTACCTCTGACACTTGCGGGTGTTCACAACGTATTCCATGTATCTATGCTGAGGAAATACGTGCACTTGATCGACCATGTCCCTGAAGAAGTTCCAATACCACTCCAGGCGAATGCGACTTACGAGGAGACTCCGATGCGGATTCTGGGTCGCAAGGAGCGACAGCTGCGGAACAAAACCATCCGACTTGTAAAGGTGGGATGGCAGCATCATACAGATGAGGAGGCTACATGGGAGCTGGAAGATACTATCCGAGCTCGATACCCTCATCTATTTACCTGAGGTATGTGGTTATTTCGGAAAATGCTTGAATTAATTTTTGCATTTGAGTACGAAATTTGGGGACCAAATTTTAATAAGTGGGGGAGAATGTAAAATACCACGAATAAATTTTTTCCATTTAAGATTAGTATCCCTATTATTCGTAGTTAGAGAACTTATTTTTAGGGATTAAATTTAAACCATGGTTAGTATTTAATTTAATCAAACCTTGGTTTAATTAATGGTCAAGGGGGGGTTAATTGAATCTAGGGTTAAAGGATTATAGGATCTTTAAACCCAATCCAATATGAGGAAACCCGATTCGTTTCCTTCCCATTAAACTCCCCGTTTGTCGTTTCTTCACCGCACGCACGCCGAAATTTTTCCTTCGGTTTCTCTTCTTCTCCAACGCAGTCGGCGACCGAAACCTCCCTCTCCTCTCGCTCGTTTTCTCTCCTTTTCCGCACGACCGCTCCGATTCCTGCCGCCCGGAGGTTCATCGGCTCCTCTGCTCGAGTGGACGGCGACAGGGTGCTCGCGGACAGACCAGAGCAACGAAGGAGGCTCTCAATTTTTGGGGGCTTAGGGTCGGCGGCGACTGCGGCTCGGGTAGGGAAGACGACGATCGGCCGTTTGAGCCGGAGTTTCAGCGTGAGCTAGAGGCCGTCGGGGGGCTTTGATTTCGTCGGTGAGCAGAGCAGTCAGTTGGGAGCTCTCGATCTTGGCAGGCAAATAGGGCAGGTGAGCATGGATCTCTCCATCAGTAGGTTTCTCCTTCCCCATCTACGATGAGTTTCCATCTCCGACCAATTTTGTTCCTTCTGTGATTACAGCCATCTTTGAGTTTTCCCTCACGATTCTAACCTCCGTTGCCGATCAATGCTGGAACAAGGTAAGATGTGGATGTTTCTTGCAGTGGACGGGATTTTAGAATCCTATGGATTTACCGTAACCTAACCTGAGTTGGGCAGTGGTAGGTTTCGACGGACGGTAGAACTAGGATTTTCATTGGTGGAGACTCAATCGTTGGTAAGCACGATTCCTTTCCGAATTGTTCATCGATCCGATCCGATTTGTTGAATCATTTGTGAGAATATTGAATTTCCTTATGTGTTATGGCTATAATTGTAGTTGCTACAAGTGCGGTTGGAAGTTGATTCACGAAACTAGGCGAGAAGGAACCGACGGGCAAAATCGAGCAATTGGTGGAAAGTTCCAACAGTTGGTAAGCTTGGTTTATCACATGTTCATCTGTGAATGTTGCTAATTGAATTTCTATTATCGCGCAACCGTGAGTGATCGGAGGAATGGAGTAGGTCAGTGAGTGGTGGTTAGTTTTGTTGATTGTTTAACCCGGCTGTGAAGCAGTAGCTTTGGTTGGGCTACGAAAAGAGATGTGTATCGGTGTGAATATGAGTTAGATTTATACTTAATTTGTTAGTAATCCTGTTACATCAATTAAGTATAAAAAGATTAATCTACATGAGATTGATTTGGTTGAATGGGTATGGAGTTGGATAAGTTAGGTTAGCACTTTTGCTAATTGAAACGGTGAGTTAAATTAAATAGTCAAGCTTAACTCTTTGAGCTTCTAATTAGATTCGATAAAGGACGCGAATATGGAACGATAGAATAGTAAATGATATACATCTATTGTCATGTGCTTGAACTTAATGCATATCATGGTTTGTGCAGGACGTGGATACGAGGCAGGACCGCGGCCGTGAGGATTTTATTGTCGCGAGCTTCTTATCAGGTGGGTGATTCCTACCCCGGTCAGGTAGTAATGCATACAGATTTAGATGCATGATCATCTTAAATGATCATGTTACCTTGATCTTGTTCTATTCATCTTATGCTTGATACTTTATCCGTTGGCTTTTAACTCCTTGCTGCTATCATGTTATGTTACCATGATTAGGAGTTATACACATAGATGATGTAAATAACTTAGAATTTGTTTAAGTTAAGTACAAGTAGTAAGGTACGGATGACAACCTGATTGTAAATTTGGTAAAAAGGTCATCCGTAGGTAGATGATGTCTTGAACCTAGAGTTAATTCTAGTACCCCTTAGATTGCATGTTTCTACCGACCATGCATTATGCAAATGGTCGGGTGAATGGTATTTAGGGTGTCGCTACGGACCGGTGGTCCTAGTATGATACGATCAATTGAGCATGACTCTCTACAGGATAGAGAGTGCGTTGATCTGGTTAGCATGACCCTCTGTAGAGTAGAGAGTCTATGGTGGATGTCCATTTGTGAGACCTTACATTCATGTCATTTGCATGCATGCTGGCGACGATGTCTCCCTTGTGGTCGAGAGTGTCGCCAGTCATCCTGCCTCCACGGTTACTCATAGGAGGAGTAACCGGTGTGAGGGCAGAGCATTGTAGTGCCGCACTCTATCACTACAGACGGTGATAGTTGGATTTACGCGTCATAGTCCTGCGTGTGTGGCACTCGACCACTCATGGGTAGTGACTGTCGGATTGGCCAACAGCAAGGACCCCCATCGTGTAGCTTGCTCTTTACGCTTATATGCTACTCGATCATACTGCCCACTCGGGCACTCGAGAGTAGTGGTTGGTGTTGAGTTGGGACAGTTGTCATGCTCGAGCCACCGAGGCCACACTGGGGTCGTGGTAGCTTTAGGGTGAGCCGACATGACCATGCATCTTGCATTTCTTATGGCATTTTTGCATATTACCATATATATACATATATGCATGTATATATATATATGGATGATTGTAATTAGCATACGTATATAGATGCAGTCTATATATAGATATGCTTATTGTGATGCTGCATTTGTATGTACTATGTTTGTTGCATTTGTTTGCACATATTCATACATGTTATTACATTCTTCTGTATGATAGTAGGCCATCACTTGTATACTGGTTAGTTATTCACTGTGTTACCCTTGACCCGTAGCAGGATGTAGTATGAGTTAGTTTTATTCTTTATACCATATGTTGGGTATATGTGCTCAGGTTGGATAGATGTAGCGTAGCAGACGTTCAGGTATGTCTGCAGTTCATATTGACTTTTGGTTAGATGGTATATACATGGATATATTATCATGCTAGTGATACCAGTAGATTTTACTGTCGAAATACATGTGATATTAATATACATGTTTATCTATCACCTGAGTTTTACTCACTCCCACGGACTCGGGTTTTTACATCACGCCTGTGCAATTGTAGAGATCTTCGTGACGACTTGGAGCTGCGCCGGCGATCCATCCCATCTCCACCTTTTGAGTCTCCCGAGGATTTGTGATTTGTATTGGTGTTATGGATTTTGTTCTATGTATGGACTTCGTCTTATGTTGTGGATGTCACTTTGTGTCGATGTTTTATGTACGGATTTTAGTACCGTGGTCTTGTCAGGGGTGTACACCCGTATGTTTTTGGTATTCTTGTTGTGGTATGTGTTTATGTTTCCGCTGTGTGTGTTTGATATACTTATATCTGTTCATTATTATGTTGTTGTGGGCCTACGGACCTTGTATTAACCCGAGATGTTGCCACGTACAGGGGAGATGCCGTCCGTTTGATTTTCGGCATGGCATACTCCCGGGGGCGTGACCCTTTTTATTGTAACGACCGGGCCCCTGTTGGCGGAATTCGGTGACCCCTATTGGTCAACGACCGTCGCCCCTGTTGGCGGAATTCGATGACCCCTATTGGTCAACGACCGTCGCCCCTGTTGGCCCGTCGTTACTCACATGGACTTCCCACCCCTGGAAGTGGGTTTTTGCCTTCCCCAGGATTCGAACTCTAGACCTCCAGGCTAAGTACTAAAGTTTATGAATCCTGGTAACCAAGTGATCCAGACCGTCGCCCCTTTTCCGAGATGTGCCCAAACTATTTCTTATTCAGTTTCCTTAATCGGCCTTTCAACCTCAACTTTTCATTGAGCACAAACTGTGTGTTCCCTATTACCGAGGCTGCCCATGAGTCCTCCACTGTTTGCAAGAAGCCTTCATGCATCGGCCACATATTGAGAAACTTGAACGACCTATTCGGTGGTCGGTCCTTTGGAAGGGTGTGGACTATTCCACAAGAGTGGTCCGAAAGGAAACCGAAGTCATGTACTCCACATAAGCATCAAAATCTATCGTTAACCAATATGAATTCACCAAGGTTGTATCCAATTTGGAAGATACCGTACCATTTGTCCAAGTGAGTCTACACCCAATAGAGCGAAGGTTCACTAACCCACACACTTGAGCAAACATTTGAAGATCCCTCATTTCATAATTTGTAACCGGAGACCCCCTTGCTTGTCTTCCATTGATAGTATTGAATTGAAATCCCCCATAATCATCCACGACTCAGAAATAGTCTTCCCAAGATCCACAAGTGCCTCCCATAATGGCTTTCGAGAACCAATTGAGTGCAACCCATATACAAAAGTCACCAAGAAACCCCTTCCAGATATACGACATCTAACATGACAATGAATGAATCAATCTGTCATCATAATAACCTCAACAACAGTCTTCTATAGATCCCACAATAGCAAGATACGATCTCGGTCAGACATATTGAAGTTGTGAACATGCCCCATACCTGAAAATCGCCTTTGCATAATCGGATCAATAGAATCCCCCATAAGCTTTGTCTCCAGTAATGCCACGACTTGAACATCTTTATGCCTAAGGAGGTGTTGCGCCCCTCCTTGTCATGTGGAAGCCCTAAAATAATTTTTTAATTGTATGAATAAGTGTAGTCATAGGAACATATGGATTAAGAGATTCTTGACAAAAAGCTTCATATGTGCATTTATATTCAAAACTAAATGAAAGAGGTTTCATAAATAAATCAAGTTAATAATTCTTTTAATTTATTATCAGAAAAAATTGTTAAAGTTGCTAAAGTTCTTTTGCAATTAATCACCTAACTCAAACTTTACTAGACAATTGTTCCGGCTTCGATTTTGCAATTAATGTTTCTTTATCTATTTAGTATCTAGTTATTTAATTCAAAATTCTTCGGTTGAAATTTAGTATCCACCTAGATCATATTTATAGGTGGAAAATTTTGATGCTTAGATGAGAATAATATAATAATTTTTATATGACAATTAAAGTTCTCTGATTGCACCACTAAATAATATGATAATTTATATATATTTAATTAAGTTGTATAAATATAGATAAAAGTTGGATAATTATTCAAAATTAGATTAGTCAAGAATATATAAATGGGTTAAATTAGTTTTTAAATGTGGTATAGAATTTTATATATAATCAGTCTGCATTTATCCAAAATTTGTTATTCATGTCAACAGTGTGACAATTTGTTTAAATATGATTTGGATTATTTTCGAGGACATCTTTATAAGTAAGGATTTGACAAATTATACAAAGTATGGAACTTTCATAGAGAATTTGTTGCATCATCCAATAATGTACATATTGTTAATGAAAATGAATATGATTGTGATATTGAAGAAGAAGATTTTGAAGACATGTTTACTGATTTATGAAATGTTGAAAGTTTCAATACAATTGGATATCAATCAGATGATATTAATGAAAACATGAATGAAAATAATATTAGACGAAGTTATACTTCAATATTTGAAGAAACACAAAAAGAATTGTATCACAATTGTACTAATTTTTCTATATTCAATTTTTTAGTCAAGCTAATGCATGTGAAGGTGTTAAATGACTAGAACAATAAATATTTTAATATATTACTTCAGTAATTATAAGAGACATTTTCCAAACCGAATGCAATTCCAAACTCTCGTTATGAAGCAAAAAAATTATTAAAAGAGTTAGGATTTACATATAGGAAGAATAATTGTATGTTATTTTGAGGTGAGCACGTGAATAAGGACACATGTTTAGTGTGCAAGGAGCCCAGATACAAGTATGACGGGATGAATAAGAAAAAGAATGCTCAGAAAATTCTTCGATATTTTCCTTTGAGATCAAAATTTAAACAGTTATTTATTATGAAACATACAACAAAAGATATTAGATGACATAAAGAAAAGCAGGTTGAAACAAATGATGTATTAAGACACCCAACATATAGTGAATCATGGAATGAATTTGACATTTCACATGGAATATTTACAAGTGATCCAAGAAATATTCGCTTAGGATTGGCTAATGATGGTTTTAATCTATTTGCAAACATGTCAAATATTTATAGTATATGACATATTATAGTTGTAAATTATAATTTGCCACCATAGAAAATGATGAAGTCATCATACTTGATTATGTCTCTTTTAATTCTTAGGCCTAAATCACTTAGCAAAGAGATAGATGTATTATTAGTTGTACCTAAAATTTGAAGGGTCCGAATCGAATTTTAAAAACATATTGATGAATTAATTTTTGGGTCATTCATATTAATTTTTGGGCCCTTTTCTAAGAGAAATTTAAAATATTTTAAAAATGGGCCTGAGGCGATCGCCTCTTTGGCCTTACATTAGGCACGACCCAAGTATACTTACAACATTTGATCAACGAACTGAAGGAGCTATGGGATTACGGGGTGGAAGCATATGATGCATTGACTGAATAAGTATTTCAATTACATGATATTGTGATGTGGATCATTCATGACTTTCCAACATACGGAACAATATCTGGATGAAGCACAAAAAGTTATAAAGCATATTCATTATGTATGCATGAAACTAAATCTCAAGGATTAAGGAATAAAATATGCTAAACATGTCACCGTCGATTCTTGAATGTTCAACACCATGGCATAAAAATAAGATTTCAATGGAAAGGTTGAAAAGGAAGGACCACCACAAAGATTTAATGGTTATGAGATTTTAGCACAGTTAGATGTGTTACCTCTAAGTGACATTCAGTAAGCATCTTTCATTAAGTAAAAAATGGCAGCACTCTTTGGACGATACAAATTGGGTAAAGAAGTCTATATATTTTGAGTTAGACTATTGGTCAGATTTAAAGTTGAGACACAATTTAGATGTGATGCATATTAAAAAGAACATATGTGATGTTTTGGTTGACACATTATTAAATATAGATGGAAAGTCAATGGATACTTTTAAAATAAGATTAGACTTACAGGACATGGGGATTATAAGTGAATTACATTTACAAAAAGTAGGAGACAAATTCAGGAAACTATATGCAAGTTACATGTTGACATTGGAAGAAAGATGTGAATTTTATCAATTTTTAAAATATGTGAAGTTTCCAAATGGATATGCTAATATATCTAGAAATATAAATGAAATTCAAGGAAAGTTATATGGACTAAAATCGCAAGTTTGGTATGTATTCTTGTAAAGAATACTTCAAGTGGTTGTATATAAAATTTTTCCAAAAGACATGTGGCACACTAATTGAGTTGTATTTTTTTTTAAATATTACTGTATGATCTTTACACATAGCGGACTTATGTAAAATATAGAAGCAAATAGTTTTCATATTGTGTAAGATTGAACGAATATTTCCCTCGATATTTTTTAATATTATGATTCATTTGACAGTTCATTTACCTCGTGAAGTCATGTTAGATTGACTTATGTCGTCAAGATGGATGTATTGTAAAATACCCCAAATAAAATTTCCTATAGAATAATATCTCTATTATTCTATAGAATAATATCTCTATTATTCTTTAGATAGAGATCTTATTATTGGGTAAATTAAATTAATGTTGGATGGTTAGGGATTTATTTAAATCTAACCTAGGTTAAAGCTTATGGAGTTAAATAAACATAACCTAGGTTTAATCCTCTTAAAGTGGATCGGTTCTTTCCTGTAAACCCGACCCAATTTTTTTCCCAAACCCGACCCGTTCCTTTATTTCCCACCGGTTTCATTACCTGCGCCAAACGTTTTTCTCCCCATTCGCGACTCTTCCCTTCCGAAACACGCGACCCTCCTCTTCTTCTCCGCGATCCAGCGACTGCTCGCTGTCGACGACCTCTTGATGGGAAAATTGACCGAAGGGGAAGGAGGTCGACACCCTTGCTTCTCCGCGATCCAGCAATTGTCGGCGGTGCCGTCGAGTGGGAGAGCCAGCGGGAGTGGAGGGCTCGACAGCGGCTTCTTGGTGTCGGATTTTGGGGGGCTGCCCTTCTAGCTGAGCATCGTCGGAGCGAGGTAAGAACCAAATTTGTCTTACCTTGGGCGAGATTTTGGTGTTACGTTGGTTTTCTTTTGTTGAAATCCCTCTATGATTTGGGCAGTTGACCTTGAGCCAGTGAACAGGGGATTTCCACGGAAGTTAGGGCAGCGATGTTGGCATTAGGTTTTTCGACGAACCAAACAGATTGGGGGAGTGCAACCGGTGAAGTCACAGAATTTTAGTATAATCTCGTTTCTCTTTTCCACTTCTGTCTGGTGTGTTTGATGGATTGTGAGTTGTGAATGATTGTGGTGTGTCAATGCCTTTGGATCCGACGGGTTATCTATCAATGGATCGTAGTATGGAGGCTGGTATTAGAGAATGACCCACTTTGAAGGGAGATTCTGTTCTAGGCTATGGAAGGGCAGTGTTGTGAGGTAGGTTATTTGATTTATCTATGTTTACAGCAGCAATTGAGCTTAAGTTGACCCTGTTCACAGTTGTGAATGAGCATTCTGGTGGGCAACGAGTATCTCCAATTATGCCTCCTCAGTTGGCGTGGATCTTATCCGGTTGTAACCGAGTGATTAAGGGGTACTTTCTTCATCCTTTGACCTAGTTGTTGGGTGATTGATTTTGGTAAATAGGGAGATGTATGTAAGGAGTTATGGTGTTCTGTTGCATTTGTGGTGAAGTTGTGGAAGATGTGTTGAGTGTTAAGATTAGTTGAAGTTGTGTAAGTGTGGATAAGGTTGGTAAGTTCAGATATGAGTATTTATAAATGCATAATAATTTGCTAATTGATCTAATGGTTGATAGGGATTAATGTGGAAGATTGATTAGGTTAATTGAATAACTAGATCAATCTAGTTGATGGGGATACGAAATCGATGTAGGATTCGATTTGATTATTCGTTGTATGCTTGCACTTAATCATAATGCTTGATATGTGCGGACATGAATACGAGACAGGACCGCGACCGTGAAGATTTCATTAACACGATCTATTTAACAAGTGGGTAATTTCCTACCCTGGTTAGATAGTAGTTAAACCCTGAAGTATATAACTTCATATTATTATCACTTTGACCTTAAATCCACTCTAGTTTTTCTAATGCTTGATACTTAGTCTTTGACCTTTTTAAATACTCTATTGTTGTTATCACATTTTCGTTCATCATGATTATGAGTTATAGATGTGATGCATGTAAGCCTATAGTTATGCAATTAGGTGTATTTAGTAGAGTACGAATGAAGACTTGAATTATAAATGAGATAAAAGGGTCATCTTGGGGAGTGAGTAATGTCCTGAACATAAAATTGAATCTTATGTTAAATCCTTGTGTGGTGTACCATTTCGGATCATGTGATTATGTATGGTCATGTGGATTGTCGATAGTGTGTCGCTACGGACTGGAGGTCCTAGCTTGATTGTGATCAATTGAGTATGACTCTCTATATGATAGAGAGTGCGTTGATCAGATTGATATGACTCTCTATAGGATAGAGAGTGTTATGATAGAGAGTGCGTTGATCAGATTGGTATGACTCTCTACAGGATAGATAGCGGAAGGTTAGTTTACGGTGTTTCATAGGGATTTTGATCCATGAGTTTGCTATGCTGGGTTGTATAACTTTGAAGGTACTTTTGAGTATTTAACTTGTGTTATACAAAGAAAGTAGAGTTAGTTGCATACCATTATCGGGATCAAGTCGGTATTTGGTGGAAGATATAGGAATTAATCTTCGGGGAATAATATATCACTGATCATGGTTTAGTGATGTTGTGAGAGGTGTTGGTGCAATCGGCCTAGGTCACGATTGACCAGGACTCGAGTTGGGCTCGAGTGATGTTATGATGTGTTTTGATGTTTCGACAAAAACATATGACAATATAATTGTCATGGAAAGTCCAAGTCGGACACTTGGCAATGTAAAGTCCAACATGGGTTGGCAAGGAAAGTCCAAGCATGGTCTTGGCATGGAAAGTCCAACATGGGTTGGCAAGGGAAAGTCCAAGCTTGAGTCTTGGCATTTGAGAAGTCCAAGGGTTTGATATTGGCGGCGTAAAGTCCAAGCGGGAGTCTTGGCAGCATAAGTCTAATGGTTGGCGGCGTAAAGTCCAAGCGGGAGTCTTGGCAGCATAAGTCCAATGGTTGGCGGCGTAAAGTCCAAGCGGAGTCTTGGCGGCGTAAGTCCAATATGCCTTGGCGGTGTAGACACCATTAGCATGACATAGCCGACGGAAGCACCTGAAGGCTAGCGCGATGGATGAACAAGTCATGGATGACTTGGAGGGATCCGAGAGGCGTGAGGCTGATGGAGGTGACTAGAAGGCTTAGGTCCAGGCTAAGGGTGGTCTAGTAAGTATGGGGGAACCATACTTGAGCTAAAACCTCATGTTTGAGGTGTGTCAGTCGACTGGTGCCATGTGGCAGTCGACTGGACCGAGTCAACTAGGGTTTGACTGCGGGTTATGGCCTAGCGATCGCCATAGGTTAGCGGTCGGTGATAGCTCAGCGATCGGCCCGATAGTATGATCGGTCGGTGCTCGAATCGACCCGCGAGAATGGAGTCGAGACTCGACTGGTCGAGTGAGGACTCCATCAGTCGACTGATGGTAGTTCCGTTGGACTTATCCAACGTGGAACTAGCCGTTGTCTCACGACAACAGTGGCATCAGTCGACTGATGGTCTTGATCAGTCGACTGATAGACTTTTTCCAGCACAGGTTGAAGCTATATATATGGAGCTCGTGATGGAGGAAAAAGGAACCGGTTCTTGAGGGCTATTGGGGCGATTTGTTGGTGCAAATCAGGTCTCCAAGTGCAAGCAAGCAACCAAGCATTCAAGCAATCAAAACAAGTGTTGTAAAGTCTTTTCTTTACTTGTATTTCATATTTACATTGTATATTGCTTGTATTTCATTCTTACTGTTGTAAGATTTATTGTAAGGGGTTTCTCCGCCTCCGACTTGTGTCGAGAAGGAGTGCTTATCATTAGTGAGTGCGTGTGCATCACTAGGGCTCTTTAGAGCTCGATCCGTGGAGTAGGAACCGTGCGGTTCCGAACCACGTTATATCATTGTGTTAGCTTGTTGTCTATTTCGTTATCGCTTTTATTATTTCTATTTCCGCTGCGCACTAACGAAATTGTAGACACAAACGCGATCGAATTTCATCTACGCTATTCACCCCCCCCTCTAGCCATTCCAACAATTCCTAACAAGTGGTATCATAGCCCGGGGCTCTTCTACGGATTAACAACCGGGAGCTAAGGTGAAAGGCTAGAGGGTGAAGATGGAATTCCAAGACAAGCTTGGATGAGAAATCAACACTCCACCTCCATATGATCCAGAAGATTTTCCGGCATGGAGAGCAAGAATGGAAACATTCTTGATGATGAACATAGAGGATTGATTCATCCTCATTGAAGGTCTTGAACCCCCTAGGGATAAGAAGGGGAATGTCCTAAAATTGAAAAAGTGGACCCAAGAGCAATGCCAAAAGCTCAAGACCGAAGTTAAGGTAACGAAACTTTTGGAAGATTTAATCCCTAATGATGTCTTGTGCAAGTTATGGGATTACATGTATGCCAAGGAGCTATGGAGAAAATTGGCAAGATACCATGAGGAGAGTTCATCCTCAAGTGAAAGTGAGGAATCGGAAGTTGAGATGGAGTCAACTTCCGAATCTGAGAAAGAAGAAGTAGAAGAGGTGGAAGAAGCATCTACTTCTAGGATTGAGGAGGATAGACCATCCTCTACACCGGAGCAACCTCAAGAAGAGCTCTCAACATCCGATCAAGATGAGGAAGCTCAAAATTCAACTCCGGCACCTACCACCACCCTAGATAACTCAAACACTTTATTTTCAAACAAAAATCATATTATGTGCTTTGAGTGTAGGGAGTATGGGCATTACAAGAGCAAATGTCCAAAGAGGATCAAGAAAACTCCTTCGGCGCCTAAAAGTCAACAAAAGTCAATGGACGCCGGTTCTCCAAGACAAAAGAGCAAGGAGCATGTCATTTGCTTAATGCACACTACCGGGTCATTACTGAGTCAATGCCCAAAGAAGAAGAAGAAGGGGCAAAGGGGAGCATCACAAGTAGGGGAAGCCACTAAGGCAAACCCTAAGGTATATTTAAATAATGATAAGTCTAATTTAAAGCATGCTAGAACTAATTTTAGCAATTGTGGTATGTATCATAAAGAGCATGCTAGAAATAACAAGCATATGTGTTTAGGAGTTAAGAATGTTCATCTTAAGAATAAAGAGAAATTTGGGACTAATGTCCTTAGAAAAACAATACCTAAGAAATCTATTAAGAAAATCCAAGAACATCTAGGTTTTAATCCAAAATGGACTAGGCATTCGCCAAGAAAGTCCAATGCCCAAGAGTTAAATAAAAATTCTAAAATTGGGCAATTAGAATTAGAAAACCAAGCCTTGAGGTCAAGGCTTGAGAAATTGGAAAAGACCCTAAACAAAATACAAAATCAATCTCAAGGGTCAAATTGTCAAACTCGTAGGTCAAGAAGTCAAAATCAACTTCTAAGACCTAAGAGTCAAAAGTCAACCAAGGGCAAGAATGGTTTGGGTCACAAACCTAAGTCCAAGGTGACTTACCATAGTGTTCCGTTTGACTATGGGACACTAACTAGGTCTAGGAAGACCAAGGTCAATGGGGAAGTCATTCCTAGAGTTGACCAAGGTTTGTGCCTATTGGCCATGGTTTCGAAGAAACCTAGGATGGCCACTGAGAAGGTTGTTAGGGAGGCAATCCCTAAGGTTAACCTAGGCAAGACCAAAATGACCAAGGCTAATAAGCCTAGGAGGGTCATGAGGAAGGTATCTAGGGAAGTTATCCCTAAGGAATATCTAATTAACCCTAGGAGCTCAAATCGATTTTGGGTTCCTAAGAGCGTGATTGATTCACGCTAAGATGGATTTAGGGTGTGCCAACCTTGATTGGATGGGTAGTTAACTCAACCATAATAAAGGTGGCACCTTAAGGTTACTTTCAAGGTTATGATTACTTTGGAAATATCCTTGAGTCTTAATCTCAAAGAATTTTAGGTTGTGTCAATATATATCTTGAAAACATGAAAATCAATAAAATTGACACGATCTAGTTTTAGAGGTCATAGTGTGTACCTTTGATTATTGGCACACTTTGGAAGGTCATATATCAAGAAATGTGTGGTTAAGATGTAAAAATAACATCTAGAGTGATACTCAAGTGCCACATAACTTGATGTCTTGTATTCACCATGCTTCATATGTTTTACCATATGTTTGCATGGAATGAATGTCTAGGATAGATTACATCTCACAAAACAAGTCTTTTACCTTGATTGTGTATTTCCACACTTAGAAAGGGTGAGATGTTAGGTTTTGGAAATCATTGAATGTTAATGTTTGCAAAAATGAAATAAAACATTAAAATACATTAACAAATACATAAATAAAAGTATAACGTCAATACATTCGAAATACAAGAACTAACGTGATAAAATGGAATAATTAAGATGATAAAAGATTTGATATGATACGGCCATCAGTGCTAGCTCATGACTCGATCGATCGAACATCGATCGATGTGCTATTCACCGAGGCCAAGGCCATCACCGAGTGCTCGACGAGCGATCGTGATGATGTACGCCATCGAGGATGAGCAACATCGATTGGCCCGATACCGTAGCACGTTACGAGAATGTTCGGCGATCGATTGCCGAGCCGAATCGATCATTGCCGATCGGTAAACCCGTAATAAGCCGATCCGATCGATGCTCCACATCGATCAATCGTGTTTTTAAAATGCGAACCGCTAGGGTTCGGCGTTTCACGCGACGAAAGCCTTCTTCCTCCTTCGGTCTCCGATCGCCGACTCCCTCTCCGACCAGCTCTTCCGGTGTGCCAACCTTCCAAAGTCCTAGGTTTGATAAGCATGTCTCTCCTCTTCCATTTCTGACCTATCTTGGAGCTCTAGTTCACGCGATTTAGGGTTTATTGCTCTTGTTCCGTTTAGGGTTCCGGCGACTGAAGCTTTCCGGCGACTTTTCTGGCGATCCTCAGCAACTTTTGAGTCTTCCCTCCGGCACACACATGGCGCCTAAGTAACAACTTTTCTTTCCGAGCCCTAATTTTCATTTCCATTACAATGGAGGTTTATCTAATCGTGTATTGTTGCCATTGCATTGCATATCATCACATTACATTCATAATAGGAGAGCCCGTAGGAATGAT
The DNA here is from genome assembly GCA_025175895.1 of Wurfbainia villosa. Lineage (NCBI taxonomy): Eukaryota > Viridiplantae > Streptophyta > Magnoliopsida > Zingiberales > Zingiberaceae > Wurfbainia > Wurfbainia villosa. The sequence continues at coordinate 4,877,335 of CM046000.1, read as the reverse complement.
TCATCCGAGAGTGACTCTCGGTTGTACCAGCCTATGTTGGTTAGGTACATCGATAGGAATTTTTTCAATAGGCATTGTAGTGACGTCATGGAACTAATTGCATACTACAATTTGATGAAGATTGTCTTGTGCACGCATCCAATCAATGATGACCTTATTAAGGAATTCTACCAAAACCTTAAAAAGGTAGATGACTACATACACTACTCGCGTTGCAAAGCGCGACTTAGAGTTCACTCTGCGATCTGCAGAGTTTCTCGAGTGTAGGCCTTGGATGACACCTTCATCTTTTACCCTACCATGGACTTTCCTCTAGAGCCTTTTGCCCACATCTCTATGGAGTCCATGCATGAGCATATTTTTGGTTATCCTCGCCCACCGCCTGAATTTATTTCCTATCACCGAGTTACAGACTGACAATGTCCTTTACAAGGTCATTGTTGGGTGTTTTCTGCCCATTGTCACTCGGGGTCTGGCCAAGATTCGGCCTCCCCATCTCTTTCTTCTATATGCCATGCGTCATCAGTTAGACATAAACTTTGCATTGAACATTTTCCACTGCATTGTGCACTTCACTTCCCCTGTACAAGGGAAAGTGCATATGCCTTTTGGACATATCATCACAGCATGGCTCGACTCCGTAGGCATCAACATCCATAGGGGCTCTCTGCGACAGCTATCGGAAGTGTACGACTGTATATCGATTCCAGAACTTCTCCTTAGCGAAGCTACGGATGAGCGCTGGACAGATGGAGTTGGCGCCTCGACCACCCAGGGCACACAGACAGCCTCCTCCACCGCCCAGAGAGGCGACAGAGGACCACGAGGATACAGAGACCACTGATGAGGATGACCAGATGCCAGCAGACACATCAGCGGCTGGTCCATCAGTTCGTCGTGGCCGGCTGGAGTCCAGATTTCAGGATTATCAGCAGTCGGTGGACTCTAGGCTGTCAGAGATACTGGCAGGCCAGGCATCCTTCAGCGCACGGCTCGATAGGATGGAGGAGTCCCAGGGCCGCATGGAGCAGCATCAGCTCGATATGCTAGAGATGATGCGGGCCTGGACTCTGAGTCAGCAGCCTCCCCCGCCGCCACCTCCTGCGGACGATTAGAGGATATTAGATTTTTTTGGTTGTCATTTTTGTAGTGAGATTGAGCATAGCCAATCTCCATTTTGAATGTAAAAGACAAATTTTAAGTTAAATGAAATCTTTGTTTCTGAAAAATCTTGTGTGTATGAATGAATATTTATATAATTGTATTGCTATCATATACCATGTCATGACATTGTTTAGGGTTACTTTAGATGTCATGTGTTCTTAGATTTCATATTATTTCATGACATCATGATTATGAGCATATGCTTATTTATATCATCTTAAATGCCATAATCATTCATGCATTTAATTAAAATTGATTTAAGGACTATGACATGACTTGGAGTCCCATTTATAAGGGAATCAAGTAGAGTTGCTTTAGAAAATGCATGAAACCCTAGTTTAGGGAGAACAAAACCCACATCTCACATCTAATTGACATGTATGTGTATTTATACACCATAGATACATGTGAGATGCTAGGATATGAGCTAAGTTCAAGGTGCATAGTTTTTGCATCTAGATGAACTAAAACTCATCTAATTTTAGTTGTGGATCATTAGGAGAGCTCGTGTACAAGTCACACATATAGAGCCCAAGGAATATGATCCAAGATAAGGTTTTGAAAACATTTTAAAATCATTTTAGAAAACCTTGGTGAAGTCTATCTTTTGATAGCAATCACCATTGATGAAGTTGATACAAATTAGGGCCAAAACATTGAAAATTTCAATGGTTTTGAGTTTTGTATCAAATTCACTATTTTATGGGTAAAATATTTTTCAAACATTTTTTCCCCATTGTATGTGTCATAGGTATTATACGTATCAAGTTTCGTGATTTTTCGATATACGTATAATTATTTATGATTTTCTGAAACTCGATTCTGATAACTGAAATTCGAAAATTTGCTTATCGATCGATCTCTGAGTGGCGATCGATGAGTGTGTCAGTCGACTGGTAGCTGACAGAGTCGACTGCCAAGGCTGATTTCGGGAAAACTAAGTTTGGTTAGTCCGTGTTCAGCCATGGCAAAGGTCCCTAACCACTCCTAACCCTAGGATATGCTTTGGGAAGCATTATAAAGGGTGAAAAGCTATTGGATATGGATTAGGAGAGTTGTTTAGGGTTTATATCAATTTTAAGGTGTGGAAAGTTAAATGTTGAATCTCTAACCTTAATTTTGACGGTTTAAAGTTCCTATTGGCTTAGGGACTTCCCAAGGACATTGTTGGTGCAATGGTCAAGGGGGAGCAAGCCTTTAGGGGGAGATATCCATCTTGGGATGATGGATGTGTTTTTCTCCTTGAAGGGGAGAATGTTATCAATTTGGAAAATTGATGGATTTTTAGAAACCCAATTTGGAAATTGGGAGAGTGAATAGGATTGCCTCTCTTGAGTGATATGAGACTTATCATTAGGAAGATGGTAGGCATCCTAGGTATTTTTGAACCAAGGGGGAGATTGTAAGATCTCATTGGGACATGAGACATTGACCTCCTTGGAGAGAAAACCTTTTTGATGTTAGTCAAAAAGGGGGAGAATGTTTGGGGGAGAACATTTGGGATAATTGGTAAAGGATTTGAGTTAGTATTCTAACTCAATTATTTGTTTGGTTTTTGTCAAACATCAAAAAGGGGGAGATTGTTGGTGCAATCGGCCCAGGTCACGATTGACCAGGACTCGAGTTGGGCTCGAGTGATGTTATGATGTGTTTTGATGTTTCGACAAAAACATATGACAATATAATTGTCATGGAAAGGCAATGTAAAGTCCAACATGGGTTGGCAAGGAAAGTCCAAGCATGGTCTTGGCATGGAAAGTCCAACATGGGTTGGCAAGGGAAAGTCCAAGCTTGAGTCTTGGCATTTGAGAAGTCCAAGGGTTTGATATTGGCGGCGTAAAGTCCAAGCGGGAGTCTTGGCAGCATAAGTCCAATGGTTGGCGGCGTAAAGTCCAAGCGGGAGTCTTGGCAGTATAAGTCCAATGGTTGGCGGCGTAAAGTCCAAGCGGAGTCTTGGCGGCGTAAGTCCAATATGCTTTGGCGGTGTAGACACCGTTAGCATGACATAGCCGACGGAAGCACCTGAAGGCTAGCACGATGGATGAACAAGTCATGGATGACTTGGAGGGATCCGAGAGGCGTGAGGCTGATGGAGGTGACTAGAAGGCTTAGGTCTAGGCTAAGGGTGGTCTAGCAAGTATGGGGGAACCATACTTGAGCTAAAACCTCATGTTGTCAACTAGGGTTTGTGGGTTATGGCCTAGCGCCATAGGTTAGCGATCTGATGGCTCAGCGATCGGTGATAGTATGATCGGTCGTGGTGTAAGTCGGCCGGAGAATGGAGTCGAGACTCATTGGTCGAGTGAGGACTCCATCGGTCGTGATAGTCGCCGATCGATCGGTGATGGTAGTTCCGTTGGACTTATCCAACGTGGAACTAGCCGTTGTCTCACGACAACAGTGGCATCAGTCGACTGATGGTCTTGATCAGTCGACTGATAGACTTTTTTCAGCACAGGTTGAAGCTATATATGGAGCTCGTGATGGAGGAAAAAGGAACCGGTTCTTGAGGGCTATTGGGGCGATTTGTTGGTGCAAATCAGGTCTCCAAGTGCAAGCAAACAACCAAGCATTCAAGCAATCAAAACAAGTGTTGTAAAGTCTTTTCTTTACTTGTATTTCATATTTACATTGTATATTGCTTGTATTTCATTCTTAATGTTGTAAGATTTATTGTAAGGGGTTTCTCCCCTCCGACTTGTGTCGAGAAGGAGTGCTTATCATTAGTGAGTGCGTGTGCATCACTAGGGCTCTTTAGAGCTCGATCCGTGGAGTAGGAACCGTGCGGTTCCGAACCACGTTATATCATTGTGTTAGCTTGTTGTCTATTTCGTTATCGCTTTTATTATTTCTATTTCCGCTGCGCACTAACGAAATTGTAGACACAAACGCGATCGAATTTCATCTACGCTATTCACCCCCCCTCTAGCCATTCCAACAATTCCTAACAAGAGGGTATTTTCCCCATGTTATTCCTTTGACTTATTGTTAGGGAATTCTTGAGCTTCACGTAGGGTGATCGTCGGTAACGGGAATACCATGCAGAGTCATTAGACTTACAGAGTTTATGCTCACTTATTAGCTCAAGAGTGTAAATAGATGTCTTAAGCCACCCAGAGTTATTGGCTTACATCTAGTTATCGACTGCATGCAACAACATGCTACCACGAATAGGTCTCGTGGGCAGTCGATTATCCTAGGGTGTTAAGCCTAGGGTTATCTAATACATCTAGCATAGAACGTCTATCAAAGTCGATAAAAATCATCGATCTACCAATAAGTACGTCGAGGTTATTATGCCTAGGGTTCCAATAATGTTGTTTCATTCCTGAGATCTGCTCTTACGACATGACCTCATCTAAATTATACCATCTACTAGTCTCAATCATGGTATCAACCGCAATAATACATAACCAAATAAGCATTTTACCATGATGTCCAATAATAACAGCAAAAACATACTAATAGAAATCAATGACTGAAATTAATAAAGGTATAACTAAAGGCGTCATGCCAGTACGAAGTCAAGACAATACTAAATAGAGCATCAAGTGCAAATACACTATAAACCACGTAAGCAACGTAATCATATCACCATGCACTAAAATCTAGAGAGTTAAAGAACCAATATATACCTTCTAAGCATTTATCTCAATAATCTAGGTTCCCTTCAGTGGTAGCTAATGGTACAGTCCTAATCCTTCAGGAACTCTATCCATCTCCTCTGTCGGAGATTGAGTTCCTTCTGCGTAAAAAGATATTTGAGGCTCTTATGATCAGTGAGAATCTCAAATGTAATACCATACAGATGATGCCTCCAAATCTTCAAGGCAAAGATAATAACAGCTAACTCTAGATCATGTACTAGGTAATTTTTTCTCATGCTCCTTCAACTGGCGAGAAGCATAAGAGACCACCCTGCCGTGCTGCATCAGTACTGCACCTAAACCCTGGAGAGACGCATCGATATAAAGGACGAAACCGTAGTCCCCTGATGGCAATACCAGAGTCGGTGCTGACACCAGTCTCTTCTTCAACTCCTGAAAGCTGGTCTCGTAGGCCTCTGACCACGTGAACTTCACGCCCTTCCTGGTAAGGCGTGTCAACGATATAGCAATGCTCGAGAAACCCTCAACAAACCATCTGTAGTATCCGGCTAAGCCCAAGAAACTGCGAACCTCCTGAATCGATTTCGGCTACTCCCAACTGTAACAACCTTGATCTTCTGGGGGTCAACTGAAATGTCTTTGCTAGAAACCACATGTCCCAGAAAACCGACTGAGGGTAACCAAAACGTGCATTTACTAAACTTCGCATATAGTTGCTTCTGTCGAAGCCTATTCAGGACAATGCGAAGATGTTGTGCGTGTTCCTCTTCGGAACGGGAATAGACCAGAATGTCGTCAATAAAGACAATGACGAACCGATCTAGGAAATTCATAAATTCACGATTCATCGAGTCCATGAATACTGCTGGAGCATTGGTAAGCCCAAATAACATTACCAAAAACTCATAGTACCCATATATGGTACGGAATGTTATCTTCTGAACATCTAAATCTCTGACCCTTAGCTGATGATATCCGGATCGCAGATCAATCTTAGAATACACTGACGTACCTTTGAGCTAATCAAACAAGTCCTCAATACGTGACAGGGGATATTTATTCTTGATGGAGACGATGTTCAACTGCCTGTAGTCGATGCATAATCTCATCGAACCGTCTTTCTTCTTTACGAAGAGAACCGGAGAACCCCAGGGAGATACACTAGGGCGGATAAAACCTCTATTCAAAAGCTCCTGAAGCTGGACCTTTAGCTCGTCCAACTCTTTCGGGGCCATACAATAAAGAGCTTTCGATGTCGGCGTCGTCCCCGAAATTAACTCCATTGTGAACTCCACTTGTCTTCTGGGAGGCAGGCCCAGTAACTCCTCTGGAAAGACATCCGGATACTCTCGGACAATAGAAATGTCCGAGATCTGAGAGTCACCACTGTCCCCGGCGTTGATCAATGACAATAGAAAACTCTGACAGCTGTGTGATAAAAGCTTCCGAGCCTGAATCGTAGAAATGGTCGATATACCATCATTTCTGGTGCCAGTGAAATCTCACGAGGGTTGGTTAAGAGGATGGAACGTACCACCCTCGTCTGGCAATCCACTGTGGCATGATACGCTGTTTGTCAGTCAATGCTAAGTATGATGTCGAATTCGATCATGTCGAGAACCAACAAATCTACCGGAGTATAACGCTACCAAAATCTAATGGACACCTCTAACCTCTTGGGTGACTTCTAATTTATCCCCAGAGGGCAGAGATACCATTAATCTTTGTGACCTAAGTGTGGGTAGTCTACCAATCTCTCTCAGGAATGCCCGAGAAATAAATGAATGTAATAACCAACTACACCACAACACCATGTGAAGTCTGACCCTGATCGATAGGCTCATTCTTCGTAGACCTTTCTGGCAACTCCATTGCCAGAGACCTCAATGTCCTCTTGCATGGCTGCCCTGCACCACGCCTCGGCGCGAGAGCACGCCACCTCGTTTCATATCTGCTAAATTATTACCCAAGTATTACTACAAATAAAAAATCAATAATTTCACCTGTTAGCCATCTGGAAATGTCCTATCGCCGCCAAGTCCCCAATACGATCTTGTCGAATTATGACTCTAAAATATCCGAAATGCCAAATCGACGGAAATCCGTAAAAATTCGAAAATGTACAAGTTGACCTGCCAAACGTGGAGAACTCCGAAAACCCAAAAAAATCCCTTAGGAACTCGGAACCTAGGCTTTGATACCAAATAAATTGTCATGCCTTGAGAGGGGTACTTGTTCGACGAAAATCGAACAACACCTCCCCTGTACTGCGGACAATTGAAACCTGTATACAAGGCCCACACGACCCACTATACATCGGCCAACATGGTCGGAATATAAAACATAATGCAAATAGTATATGGCCTCAGGCCAACAACCCAAAGAACATACGAAGCCTAAAACTACTAAACTCACCTCTTCTGTCATCTGAGCAGGAATACACAATCACACACATGACCAAAACAAATCGAACAAAAAGTCCATAAGGACATAATAAAATGCTACCAAACAACCACGAGTATAAAATTCTACAAGTTTGAAACATAGAGTACTAGAGATAAAAATGCGGAAGCCTGAAAACCAAATAACGGAGTCGTCAGATCAGGGGACTGGCAACTACACCCTCCGGAAGGCTTCATCCTGAAATAAAAGAGATATCAACGGAGTGAGTAAAACTCAGCGGATATCTAACAGTCATGCATAGTAAACTATAAGTAGCAATAATAATTATGCTGGTACAGTTTCTCAACAAAAATATATACCTGAAACTGTACATACCAGAATCACCTAAGCTGACATAAAATACATCCACACAAGCATATGTAGAATCACCAAAATAAACAACATAATACCTCCTGTATGTGCATGACAATTATATGCAACAACCAAAAGTGCAACAAGCAATGCATATAGTAAAAATATATGCACATGATGCAATGACCTGTGTCACCCCTGACGCCAGTCAAGCCACTGTCATGTCATGTGTGTCGGCCGAGTGGATAGGGTATTTCAGGTTAGTGGTATTTCAGGTGTGTGTGTAGCTGCTCTGTCAGGGCTCCACGATGGTCGCTCTACTCTAGTGCTAAATAAACAAATAACAAGTATCAAAGTGATAGAGCATAATATAATAAGCATATGAAAAGACTACAACACGTACTAGATAGTGACCGAAACCTGCATAAAACATGATTACCATCAATTCATATAGATATAAAAATCTGACAACTCTACAGGAACACATTCATCCACAGCCATTCACAGCACTCACAGCTCATCTATGACTCACACTCACCTTCACAGTCACCTCTCACTCAACCCAAGCCAAGCAACACCAATTCACAATCGACAACAACCAAACAGAACCTCACAGCCATCTCAACTGGCCAAGGTTCCCACTCACAGCCACACAACTCCTTCCCAGCTCACACATAGAACACTCAAATCTCTGGAACATAACCACTCTTCACAGTTTAGATGATCTTACCGAGGGATCTATCCCACAACACTGCAGCCATCGATTTCCGACAAAAATCAGTGTGTACAACCCCCCTCTTCTCCGATTTGCTCTATTCACCAAACAACACGACACCAAGATGTCGCTGCCCTATCACTATAGAATTAGGGCTACACAGAAAAATGCGATCGGAGATGAAGAACTGCATCAACTCACCTAGCTCTGATGACCACCGACAGCGATTCCATATCCCCTGTTCCTCGGAGAAAAACCCGCACTCAAGATCACTTGCTCTGGCGATGATCGAGAAGGATAGCTTCTGATCGATATGTCGCCGACTGAAACTCCCGGTCACGCATGATCTCTGGCTGCTCTGGCTCGTCCGTCGGCACCAGCGAGGAAAATCGCTCGTCACCGCTTGCTGCAAGGAGGAAGACGTCAAGAGGGAGAAGTCGGCTGCGACGAGAATAGGGATGTGAGAGATGAGTCGCGAGGAAGCTAGGCAGATCGCAAGGAGGAAGAACTCGCATGCGGCGACCTATGGAAGCAGAAGAGGCGCCGACGACACTGTGGGTGGCGTCGCAAGAAGAAGCGACGACGACAATGAGGAAGGGGAAGAAGAAATCGTAGTTGTGCGTGAGAAGGAAATCGGGGAAATAGGAATAGACAATCTAGGTTTATAACTTGGGTTAATTAAACCTCTTAAATAATCTAAACGAACCCTTTAAAAGCTTGTTTTTCTTATCCCCGTAAATATCTCGTACAAGCCCCGTTTAATTCCAGAAAAATTCTGAAAAAATTTCTAAAATTCTCCAAAAATCTCGAAAATAATTCCTAGGATTATTTTCCTAAATTTTGGTCATTTAATTTAGTATTTTAATTTTTTGTATTTAATACGAGGCTATTGTAATTCTGTTGTTGGCTAAAAAATAGACAGTCGACTAATATATATCGACGACTTTAGTATATTTCGTCGTCAATATCAGTGATTTTTCTCTTTCCGATATACTAGATTTTGCGACGAAATATTTATTTTTTGTGACATTTTTTATTTCATCGGTAATATTAACGACGAAAAATTGATATTTCATTGCTAACTTCTCTTAGCGACAAGCTTATTATGACGAAACTAGCGACGAAATAATATCATCGTTAATATTATTTAACGACGAATATTTGGTATTAGCGACGAAAATAGTTCGTCGTTATTTTCCATTTTTCTTGTAGTGTTTAATGCGCATGTAAAAAGTCCTTCCATGGCTAGTTAGGATGGTGCATGATATTTCTTGGATTCAGATGATCCACATGTATCTTGTTCATCACGTCAAAATTCATAAGACCCTCCGTGATTTATCTCCCTCACAATGATCATGAGACAGATTGATGAGGATCACTAGATTGATGGATTCCAATCTCTTAAGAAGGATGATGTATGACAAACTATAAAAATAAATAAATAATAAATCAATTTTTGACCGATTAAAATAATATACAAATTATAAATATTTTAATTAAATTTAATTCATATGTAAACATATACTAAGTCATGAAGATGATAAAAATATAATGGATGAATATGAAAGATTCATAAATGGAGGAACAATTAATGTGAACTAATGTCAACTAAACAACTAAAGAGTCCCCTCCACAGTACTATTATGTTATAGTAAAAAGATGAAATGATTTCTCAATAATTAAAATTTCAACTCACGTCGCGCAGATTATACTTTTATGGTGCTCGAATTACTAATGATATTGAATTATCTATTAAAATTCATTTGTACTTTTTAAATTCAGATTTTTACCTACATAATTTAATATATTTATAAAAAAAATTGAGCAATAGAAAAAGAGAACGAAGAAGAAAGGAGGGCGTGGAAAAAGAAAAATTAATTGATTTTTTTAAAATATAATTACCAATAAAATATTATTTGATAAATTACTTTTTAGATATTGAAATTACTGGGAAAAAAATTTCTAATACTTTTATCCAATTTCAACGATGTAATTTAAAAGTTAAAAATTGGTATAGTGTTGAAAAATTACAAAAAAAAAAAAAAGATATCGGTGCCATGATAAATACTATAGTTAAAATTTATTTTAGTCTTTAAATCATTATAATTATAGACCGTAATTGATTTGGTCGATATTCATGAATATTTTACCCGTCAAATCGATAATTTATTTTGGTTAATTAGGAAAATTTCACCTATAATTCTTTCTGTTTTTTCATAATGATCCAATCTAGCTAACTCAATATCACTCCATATGAATGATATGGTGGTTAAGATATGGTGGTGCTTATAGAAATAGTATGGATCGATTTTGGAGGAAGTCTAAAATTTTTTCCTGGATTCAAATGACCTCATATGTCTTGGTCATTACGTTAAGGTCCATTTATCTCCCTCACAATGGTTATGGGACAGATGGAGACTGTTAAATTTACGATTTCAATCTTTTATAAATATTATGATCCTTATTCGATGCTTTCGTTAGTCAACTCATTAATTACCTCTTTAGCCAACCTAATTCAAATAGAGAGAGGGTATGTCTCTTTTAATCCGCTATCATTCAGTCGACTCAAATTGAAATAAAACTTTTATGTTGAAAATTAGGATTATAAATAATGAATAAATTTGATATTCGATTAAGTAAGAATTCATTTATGTTCGTCCAATATGCATCAAAGTAAATTAATAAATAACTTGATAAATTAAATAAATAAATTTGAAGGTATATATGTTCGATTTGTTAATGTTCATAAAAAAATATTTATAATTAAATTCATTTAAAATTCATTTATGAATTTATTTATATTTATTTATAAATAAGGATTAAAATATTAAAATTTTAAACAAACAAAAAAAGTTTAATTTGACGTAAGCTTAAGCAAATTTAAATTGAACTGATTAAAAGCTCAATATTCATTAAACAAATCAAGTTCAATTCAAACTCAAATCAAATTCAATATATAAAAAAAATAAATCAAATTTGAACAGATTTTTCAATAGTTTAATTAATTTTAAACTTGACTTTGTTCGATTTAATTATCTTATCAAATAAATTTAAATATTATAAAATTTAATTTAACTTGACTCGTTTACAACTGTAATAAAAATAGAATATTTTGAGTCGACTACCAAATCAACTGTCCTGGTGATCACTGAACTTAATTTTTAATCGACTGAAATTACTCATCAATACTTCACACATCAACAAAAACTTATTTTTTTTTTCATCAACTACATTCCTAGTAAAATTTTATCCAAAAATAAAATAACAAGTCACTCTTAATTTCTCAAGGCTCACCTTAGTTTTTATTTACTAAAAGATCTTGAGTTTTCCATTTAACGGTTTGGAAATAAGGGAATGAAATGAATCTATTTGGTTAATGAATTTAGAAATTAAGGAAATGAAATGATTCTTAATTATTTAAGAATAGATAAAATTCAAGGGGACGATGAATTTAAGATTCATTCTCATTGTCCACCATCATCTTTGTCGTCGCCACCATCGTCGTCGTTCATCGATGCCCTCTGTTGCCATTGCTCGCTGTTCACCACCGTCGGCTATCTGTCATCGGTCATCATCCGTCGGTCATCATCCGTCGAGTATCATTCGTCGCCCATTGCTCATCGCTCGTCGGCCACCCATCACCGTCGATCGTCACCGTCGTCAACAATCATACTTAATTCGGATTTATGCTTTTGGATATTTCTTATCCGCTACGAGGCTTCATTTTTCGAGTCTTTCTTATCTACTAAACAATGGCAGAGCCAAGTATCAGTTTATCTGGACTTTAGTTCGAGATCCAACTTAAAATCAGGTATATCATAATCAATTAATTTTAATTTTTCAGATTAAATTTAATAATTAATTCGGGATTTCTTCCATTAAAATTTTAATTCGAATATATCATATTAAAGTCCTCTTAGAGTTCTCCATCTATAAAAAAAACTTATTATTTTTTTTATTTATCAAATATTCGATCGACTTTAATTTATTTGAACTTCTTTTAACTTCATCTGTTCAGACAAACACATCGCTGAACACAAGATTAACCTAACTTAAACTCTTTTAACGACGTCGTCAAAATACTCACTTGACAAACACATCACTAAACACAAGATTAACCTAACTTAAACTCTTGTTTAACCACATTAAAATAATCTATCCTAGCTAGTTTGATTAATATTCTGGATATGATTGCACCATTCACCTCATCTTCAATAATTGCTTCCGTTGTTTCCATGGGAATGACATGGTGACTAAAATACGGCGGTGTTCGCAGAAGTGATATGCGTCGATTCCGAAGGAGGTCTAAAGTCTTTTCATTGATTCAAATAACCTCCATGTATTTTGATCACCACGTCAAAGTTCATAGGACCCTTTGTGATTTATCTTCCTCATAATGATCGTGGAATAGACCGATGGGAGCCGTTAAATTAGCGGTTCCAACATTTTATATAATAACTGCTTCGATCCACTGTCCCCACGGAGAGGGCGCATTAGTTAGGACAGGACGACAGTTGCGAAATGAACATGGATCGATTTCGAATGAGGGTCTAAAACCTCTCCCTGGGCTCAGATGACTCTCCTTGGCCCTGACCAATCACGTCAAGGCCAAAAGTCCCCTGCGATTTACCTTCCTCGTAATAGTCGTGTGACAAATCGGTAGGGGTCGCTAGTTTGACAGTTCCAATCTTTTTACGGAATAACTGCTTTTGTAAGGCTACGATGTAATAGTAAGACGTCTTTTAGTTTTTAAGTATTTACGGTTCGATCTCCAATTTTGATAAATTTATAAAATTTTCGTTCAATTGAAATGACAAATAAGGAAGTTAAAATTGTCTGTACATATAAATATTTTTTAATTTATCTCTCTTTTATATATATATATAACTTCTAATATGATAGTTCCAGTTACACCGTTCATCATTTAATTAATTATCTTGTTGCTCCGTCACATTACTGAAGCACTGTGTCAATCAACATTCCCGTAAAAATTGAAAATCTGTCTAATTAGCAGTCCTCTGCCATTCATCCCAAAGCTGAGATGAGAAAGAGGTAAATCGCGGGGGGATGAGGTCCCTTGATACGGTGACAAGGTAGAGGGGGATCATATGAAATCAGAGAAAATTTTAAATCCCTCATCCGTAATCGACCCATGTCCATTCTACAAGTAATCTCTGTCTTACCATTACACCATCCCATGGGAACGCCAAACAACATTCCTTAGAGACTTCGTGTGCGGATAACGATGGGGTGAGGATATTCATGTAATGAGAATTATTTGATTTTCACGCTGTGCAAATATTCGGTAATACTTGAATCATTCGTAATGCCAACTGTTGATTGAAATTCAATTGTAATTTTTTAAATTTATTTTAGTAATCCATGACAAATTTCTATTGCATTGATAACGATGAAAAAGAGATATTCATATAATGAAAATTCAATTTTTATATTGATTAAAAAGAAGATATTTTTATATTGAATAAATATCCATTAATCATATTTGAATCTTTAATCATCTGTAAAAAATTGGAATCATCAATCTAACGATTCTTATCGGTCTGTTCTATGACCATTATGAAAGAGATAAATCACGGAGATCTTATGGGTCTTGACGCGGTGATCAAAAAACATGAAATGATCATCTGAATTCAAAAAAAGATTTTAGATCTTCTTCAGAATCATCTTTGTTTTATCCATAGATTCCACCGTGCCTTAACAATCATGCTATCCCCATAGAGACTCTTGTTTTTATTATGGAATATGATACAAAAATTCTCTTTCCGACATTCGGCGACCTTGGAAATTTACGTAGATAAAAACTATAACCCGGTGCACGAAGCTCCCGCCACGCGGAGTACCGGAGAAGGAATCCATTGTACGCAGTCTTACCTTGCTTTTTTTTTTACAAGAAGTTATTTTCAGAATTTGAACCTGTGATCTCTTGGTCACAAGACAACAATTTTACCTTGAAAATCTACGTAGATAGTTCATTAAAAATGACATTATAATCGATTGATATTCAATTATACTTTTTAAATTTATTTTGGGAAAAATTTTCGTTGGAATGAACCAATGATTTTCAAAATTAATCAAATGACTTGTAGTAATGATAAACTTGCAGCAGTTAAAAGATGGTTAAGTTCGTTCTAATGTCTTTCACCGTCAGTTCATCTATGATCGAATGTTTTTTCACGGTGATCGCCCGATGTAGATCTGAGAGGAGACAAGAGGACATTTGCATTTTCCCAGTCTGAAATACTGATCGAGCGAGTCAAAGCTCGGTCACAGTCCGAGATTTCTGCTGCTGTTTCCGGCCGGCGTGGATTGGCTCTAAGCAGCCGCGAGGCGGCAGGCAAAGCAAATTTCCAGGTGGGGAAAAAAAAAAAGAAAAAGAGGAAAAAACTTCTCTTTCAACTGCGCAGCTCCCCTGAAGAAGGAAGGAGCTTCATAATGAATCCGGCAGCTGCGAAGTTGCGCTGCGAATCTTCCCCAATCTCGAGGAAGATCCCTCCGACAAGTACGTCCGCCCTCGCGACACTGTGCGCGCGTGGCGTACTCGGCGGGCTCACAAACAAGAAACGCCCACATCTTTCGTACATCGGCCAAAAAGAAGGAGAAGCAGCAGCCGAAACTGTTAAGAACAGAATAATTAAAGCCGCAGACATAATCGTATTAATCGTCGAGTCCACTGCGACGAATTACAGCCGGTTAATCGTCTAAATTCATGCACGAGGTGATCATCGATCGTAGCGTGGAATCGGATCAGTTGTCTGCAGGATTCTCGGCGCCGTAGGAGTTGAGCGTCAGTTCCAAGGAATCCACCGCCGCGCCGTTGAGGTCGTAGACATGCGGCTCCTCCGCCCGCGGTTGGTGACCGCCGGAAGGGTTACTGTAGCAGTGCATGCCGGGAATGAGGCATTGGCCGCCGTTGATCTTGCCGTTCGACGCGTGGTGGTAGTAGTAGTAGTTCTCGACTGATCCCTGCGCTGCTTCCTGCTCTTGCTCCTCCTCCTCCTCTTCCTCCTCCTCTTTCAGCGTGCTGATGGGGAACAGCTGCAGGGTCTCGATGTCGCGCGCCGACATCTCGGCGTGCGCCGCGGAAGCGTGCCAGTGGTGCATCCACGTCGACGGCGGCTGCGGCGGCGTTGGGCTCCCCGCCGGTACTCTTCCCGGCACGCAGTAGTCCTGTTCATAGACACACCGTGCAACGTCAAGACATGCATCACCTCACGATCAGTGCAATATTGGAGTCAGAATTCTGCCGCGCTATGATCGAGTTACTTTGAAGTTCGGCTCGGCGAGCAGGGCAGCATCGAAACCGCCGTCGTTCGCGCTCTGCCCGGCGACGCCACCCATCCTGTTAGCAAAACCTGCACCACGCGCGGCAAACAGCAACCGCGATCAGCAAAACGGAACGATAAATCGGCATCAAATTATGCGAGAGCAGCGGTACTATTCTTGGTGCAGGTGTCGTTGGAGGATGACGCGGCGGCGGCGGCGGCGTTCGCTAAGTCCACGGTGAGCCTCTTCTTCTGGCGCTCGCGCGCCTTATGGTTCTGGAACCAGTAGAAGACGTTCTTGCCCTCGATCTTCCCGTACTGCCGGAGGCGCGCGGAGATGCGCTGGATCTGGTCGGCGTTGGGCGAGCGGAGGCCGCTATTGTAGTAGAGATCCCTGAGGATGCGGATCTGGTCGCTAGTGGGGATCCAGCGCGTGCTCGACTGCCGGCAGAGAAAGCCGCCACCAGCCTTGCCACCGCCATTGCTTCCTTCCTCCTGTTGCTGGCCATGCTGCATGTGGCCATGGTGGGAATTAGAATTCGAATCCATGGAGGTAGGGGATAATGTCGATCGGAGCTAGCTAGCCAGCAATGGCGGAGAAGGTGAGGAGGGAGGGTATTTGTAGGCGGAGAGAGATAGGGAGTGTCAGGAGGATATCTTTTAGAGAGGGACTGAAGGTGACAGGTGGGAGATGGTGAGCAGGGAGAGAGTACAAGGCTACGGCAAACACAATCATTACAGCTGATGGAAGCAAAAACAGAGAGAGAGAGAGTTTTGTGTATTTCGACGAGGAGAATGAAGGAATGGAATGGAATGGAATTAAAGTAGTAGAAGAAGAAAAAGGTAAATTAAAATAAATAAAAAATAGGGGACTGTGGATACGTAAATATGCTAGTGAGAAGGTTCAATGAAGAACAGTGGATGAGGGGGGTGGCTGTGAGTGATACAATGGCCGATGTCTCTCGGGAACGTATCATTATGATTGGGGGATTGACTACTGAGGGCTGCTGCAACTGCAAGGTGTGCTCCCACTGTAGTTAGCCTTCCCTTGCCCTGCCTTTTGGATTATCCACTGGGTTTAGTTTAGCTTAGCTTAGCTTCGCTTCCTTAATTCCATGCATGTGATTCTTTCTTTCTTTCCTCGCCAACGTATTCAATTTTATATATATATATATATATATATATATATATATATATATATATATATATAGGATTTTTTTCTTCACGCGATCAATCATTCGTGCCGTCGCGACGCACCGAGTCACTCTCACGCCGTCTGCCGCCTCGTCGCCGCCTCATTGTTTACCACCTCGGCCGCGGACTGCGCGATCGATGGCCGGTCGCCCCGTTCGGAGGGACTCGGGCGCCGCCGGATTCCCCAACCGACAAATTCGCGCCGGGTGGCGGCGGTCGATTCCGGTTGAATCGCGGTCGGTTCGACCGAATCGCGGCCAACCGCGGCGCCTGAGTCCCTCCGGAACGCCGGCGACCTGGCTGTCGATCGTGCCAGGTCCGGCGGCCGGACGACGCGGCGGCGACGGCGACAGCGGAGGTGGCTCGGTGCATCGCGGACGAGTGCGGATGATTCAGTTGCGCAAGAGAAGAAAACTCTCTCTATATATATATATATATATTGCAAATCTTGTCCGCTCGATCACAGTGATTTTACTGTTCACACATGTGAAGTGAACAATTATACATATATATCAATTGCCCTCTTGGCTACCGTTTTATAAAAAATAAAAAATAAATAAATAAAATGATAACTTTTAAAAATACTGGACTATTATATATATATATATAAAAGATTATTATGTTATATAAATTATGTATGAGTATCCGTGAATATACAATCTTGAGGATTCAAGAATTAAATATAATATTTATCTAATTGGACGATAAATAATGAAGATATTTATGGAATATATATATATATATATATGTGAGAACACTTATAAACATCTCCATTATTCATTCTTCAATCCTCTAACATAATTGACTCTGGAGGAAGATTGTTAGGGCCCTTGCTTAGAACTCAAAAAATTTTAACACTAAATACTCAAAATTTAGGGTTGAATATTTAAATTGTACAGTAAAAATATGATACAATTTTCAAATTTTACTTAGAGACTTAGGAATTAATTTTCAAATCAGGATCGACTCTGATTCAAAGATTGAGCTATAATACTTATTCGATCGGAAAATAGATAATGAAGATATTTATGAATATTCACAGATAAATTATATTGAAATCATTTCTATATATATATATACACATGCGCGTGCGAAAGTATTAGTGAAATACAGTTGATATTTGAGTGTTTAGTTCAATTCAGCCGAAGCATTCAAAATTTAATTTGAGTATATTTAAATTAAAATTAATTATACAAAAAAAAAACTAAATCAATTTTCACGAGTGCAGTTAAAATCTACGAGGGTTATTATTTTATACGAGAGCGAGAAAGAGTGCAATAGCTGAAGAATGAATGAATGAATAAAAAAAATCCTTTAATAATTTGATTAAAAAAATACATGTTAAAAACAAAAGAAGAAGAAATAGTTTTTTTGGGGAATTTAAAAAATTCAAATAAATAATGGAAGAATATCCATTCCGTAGTAGTGAGTCAGTAAGTGTGTACACTGTGGCAGGATTGAGTTGAGTTGAGTTTCAAAAAAAGGGATGTGACTTGAGAGTGAAGTAGTGAGATCCCTTCACATGATCCCCTAAAAGTCATCTCCCTCCTGCTGCCCCCCGCTTGCTCACTGCGGCGCTCTCTTTCCTCTTTTTGCGCACCTCTAATTGCAATCACCTGCTCTCCTCCCCTTTACTAAAATCACGATTACGCTTAGTACAGTTGCTGTGGTGATTAAGACACAATAAAATTTACGAATAAGATAAGGATCGATTTCGAAAAAGTTTTAAAATAATTTTTTTAGATTCAGATGATCTCCACATATCTTGACTACTACGTCAAGGCTTTTAGGACTCTCTATAATTTATCTCCCTCACAATCACCGTGGGACAGATCAGTGGGGGCCACTAGGTTGACGAATTCTAACCTTTGTGGACGATTACGTTAATCTCAAGGTATGACGGCGCTTGCAGAAGTGACATGGATCGATTCCGAAGGAGATCTAAAATTCTTTTTTAAATTCAGATGACTTCCATGTATCTTAGCCACAAATTATGACCTTCATGTATCAATTATGTTTTTTTATCAATTGATAAGATTTCTGAGTCTGAATGAAAATTTTAAATCTCATATCGAGATTCAACTCCTATATACTTCTAACAGTATCTACGTTGCTCTAGTCAACGGACCATCTCGAGGAGACATCTACTCTCCTCCCCTTGAACTAAAATATGCTGTTATGGCCTTTAGGGTGTGGCACGATGATTAAGAGTGGAAGGATATTATCATACTGTTACAATTTAATTTTTTTTCATCAACATTATTCCTTGAGAATTCTATGTCGAATTTCTACCTAGACAGATCGAGTGCGGGCCCTTGTTGGTGGGTTTGAACTAAATTGTAGAGGTCATCCATTGACAACCCCATTGCGTCAAACTCCTGATTTACTAGATGTGCAACAACTTAGGGGCAAGACCACCACCTTAGGAATAGTCGAGCCTTCGACTTTTTTTTTTGATAAAATCTAAAAATAAATCCATACAAATTTAGATATAAAATAGTTAATATTGTACTATTATTGAAATATATATATATATTTCGCCTGTAAAATTGATAGCATAGTTAATAGTCCAAGTTAAATTATGAATCTCGAATGAAAGAAATGAGAACTCTCATGTCAAACATTAATTTGACATCTCAATTGAATCGTAAAGATCGAACAACTGTGAATCATATCTATGAAAAACTTTCGTGTGACTAAATTATCCTCTTTTAAAATTAATTGGATCTTAAGAGCTATCTATTAGGATCTATTTACACTTTTTTAATTTATTGAAAATTTTTAATGAGATCGATTGTCCATCTTTAAGATTAATCAGATTTTAAAAATTGAATATCTAAATTATCAAATAATAATAATAATAATAATTCAGAGTCTCCAAATTCAATTCCCGTTGAAAATAAAATTCGGAATGTCTAATTCTAAATGTAAATAAAATTATGCTTCTAAATTTATTAAACTCCATCTTTTTTTTTCCTATATAAAACTACTTTTTCATTTTTATTATTTAATAAGTCAAAAATCAATGCCCATCATCTCATAATAATTATTAAAAAAACAAAGATTCGTGAATAAAATCGAGTAATTTATCTCACTTTATATTATTATAGAACTGATATTAAAAAAATATTTAGAATGAATATTATCGCTTTTGCAATAAATAATAAAAAAACAAGGTAAACATAAATTTAAATTTCGTTTTTTAAGTTCTTTAATTTTGTGACAAAGAAATTACGAGGAACTTTTTGTTTTTAATTCTTTTTTTTCTTTTAAGATTACTATGCTTTCTGTTGGTAGTTTAAGCATCTAATTAGAGATTATCTAAATAGTAATAAACAAAAGATGAAGCTGGAAAATTAAAGAAAACTGGAAAAATGAAAAACTTACAGAACCTTCACGCCGAGTGGTAATGGAAGAAGATGCTTTCTGTCTAAGGAGCAATCACCGCGAAAGCTCCTTCTCCTCCACAAGCCAAGTCCCAACCGTGCCTCGGTGTTCCTATCTTGCGCTCTCCGACGGCGCCTTCGACGCCAAACCTAAAACCTCCCCTTTCTTCGACGCAAAGACACCCTTTATAAAGGTGTTTTGCGCCGCACGAATGCGCTAATCACAAGACTTATAATGCCGGCACACATCGCATCAACGCAACGTGCACGATGTGGTAACATCTCCCACTCGTCCAAAATATATCACATAGATAAAATAGTCACAAAGACCACGTCGCCGTTGGCTCGTCGTTATTTATTACGGTCGTCGCCGCCGCTGGTTGCCGTTACCACCGATTTTCACTCGCAGTTTTAGCTCAGATCTTCCAGTGCTAAGAGCATTGTGTTTATGAATCCCGCAACCAAGTGATCACTTGGTTACCGTGATTCATAAACTTTAGTACTTAGCCTGGAGGTCTAGAGTTCAATCGGCTTGGTTGCGAGTTCATAAACTAATCTGGAGTCTAAATCGAATCTGAGGCTAAACTCGAGTGTGATGATCGGCAGGGCCAGCGAGCGTGATCGATACAATGATAACAACAGACCCAGCGAGGCGACGGTGACATAGTTGTCAATTTCCACCAATAGGGAGTCCTATTATATTTAGTCACATAGACCAAATAGAGTCGGAGTCATTAGTCCCAAATGACTAATAGAAGTTTCTAGTCACATAGACCAGAATCATGTCGGAGATTATAGTCCCAAAAAACTAATAGAATAGAGATCAATAGTCACAAAGACCATTAGAACAACCAATTCATACTTAGGAAAATGGCTCGTGCGACAGCAAGCACACTGAGCAATCCATTGCTATGAAAGTTGTTACACCTTACATAGCTGCTCACAGAGCGATCAATGCTAAGAAAAGTTGTTACGCCTAACTTAGCCGCTCTATAAATGGTGTATAACCATTCTCTGAATGACACATAGTCACTCACCTGATGACCCATTGTCATCCTCCAGGTGACTCCCAGCCATTTACCAGGTGGTACTGAACCTTTCTCCTGGTGGTACTTAACCGTTTTCCTGGATATAATGTCTTGCTATTTGCCCAGATTAAATAATCTCCATTTACATCAATATGAACATCTATAATCCCTCATTATGACCATCAAGTCAAGAGCATGTTCTATATTCTTAATATTCATAAACATTTCCATATATAACAGAAATGGGTCGACCAGTGAATAATTATCAAAGGATGTAAACATATTTAATCTTCCTTTTTAGTGTGAATCCATTCATTTTAATCAGTCGCTTTCCTAGTCATGTTCCATAGACCGAATCATCCATAGTCAATAGGTTTACATGCTAAAGTAGCAAACCCTGATTAAAACTTTAAGAAGACACCTAAATAGTCACAAAGGGCAAACGCTGAGATCAACTTATAATCTCAAAAGGGCTCACATAGTAGAGAAGCAGGGATCCATTCTCCTACTACCCTTATTGTCGTCTTAGCACACGTGGTATGAATCACATGCTACGATGTTATTCTCTTTATCAATAAAGAGCGCATATTAATCTCAACATCGTACAGATTTTGATCCAGACATTCCAAATGTCTAATCCTGAATTCAATATATGAATTCTAATCTGGCTCACAAACAGGTATAATAAATGTTGGGAACATTTACTTCGATCACTTTTCTTAAATGATCTTATCTTGATACATAAATCAAGACGACTCTAACTTATAGGTATGTATCCCATACATATAGCTTCCAAAGCTATCCTATAAGCAATAGTCTTACCCCTATTCGTACATAACAAACAGAGATGATTGTCCATGTGAGAGGACCAATCACTACCTGTCAACATGCTCACCGAGATTTTATTAGAATGTAACATCACATACACTGAATAAATTATGGCTTGCATTAAACAATCAAATTACAATATCCGATTGTCATTATAAATCTGTTACATTCTACAAAGTCCCAAAGACTTTACATGCTCATTAAATGACTCTCTAGTCATTGGCTTAGTAAAAGGATCTGCAAGCATAGCTCGAGTAGGGATATACTCAAGAATAACCTTCTTCTTAGCAACAATATCCCTGATAAAGTTGTATTTTATAGCAATATGCTTGCCCTTGCTGTGATATTTGAGATCCTTGGAAAAAGCTATCGTAGCTTGACTGTCACAGTAGACAGTCATTGAACTCCCACTGTCTTCAGCAATCTTCAGATGCTTTAGGAACCTTCTTAACCAGACCGCTTCTTGTACAACTGCCGAACATGCCACATATTCAGCTTCCATGGTTGATAAGGCCACACAGGCCTGTTTCTTGCTGTTCCAAGAGATGGCGCCACCATTCAACAAGAACGCATAACCTGATGTAGATTTTCTATCATCTAGGTCCCCAGCCCAATCTGCATCTAAATATCCCATCAGGCTCATATCTGATCCTTGATAATAGAGACTGTAATCTGTCGTTGCTTTCAGATATCTAAATATCCTTTTCGCCTTTCTTGTCTCGGTTTGGTGAACTACCGACTAAGTCAACAACATAGCTGATATCGGGACGAGTACATAACATAGTGTACATTAAACTACCAACAGCACCGACATATGGTTTTTTATTCATCTCGGTTATTTCATTTGGAGTTTTGGGACTCATACTCTTGCTCAGAACAGTACCTTTCACAATAGGTGTCTGTTCACTGTTGCAATTGGACATGCTGAAATGTTGTAACATCTTATTTATATAAGACTCTTGAGATAAACCCAAAAGTCTCTTAGATCTATCCCTGATAATCTTTACTCCTAAGATGTATTCAGCTTCTCCCATATCTATTGTGTCAAACTGTTATGAAAGCCACTTTTTGACTTCTATCATAAAACCTATGTCATTTCTTGCAATCAGCATATCATCAACATATAACGAAAAAATGACATACTTTCCTTTATCCTTCTTTAGGAAAATGCAATGATCCTCATTGATCATTTCGAAATCATAAGATAAAACCACTTCGTTAAATCTTATGTTCCATTGTCTTGATGCTTGCTTTAGCCCATATATAGATTTCTTCAATCTACATACTTTATCTTCTTGGCCTTCAACAACGAAACCTTCTGGTTGAACCATATAGATTTCTTCATCAAGCTCACCGTTAAGGAAAGCGGTTTTTACATCCATTTGATGTAACTTCAAATAATAGTGAGCCACTAAAGCCAAAATGACTTGGATTGACACAAACTTTACTACGGGAGAAAATGTCTCCTCAAAGTCAATACCCTCTAATTGGGTAAATCCTTTTGCAACTAGACGAGCTTTGTATCGGTTAATCGATCCATCAGCTTTCCTCTTTATTTTTAGAATCCACTTATTCCCAATAGCCCTTCGACCAGGAGGAAGATCGACTAACTCCCAAACATGATTCTTAATCATTGACTCCATTTCTTCAACCATTGTAACTTTCCACCTTTCTCCAGCTCTAGAGCCCAGAGCTTCCTTTACCGACTGAGGTTCCTCATCGTTAACAGGGAGTGTAATCATTGCCTCATTCTCAATATCAAACCTTTTCTTAGGTTCAATTTTACGAACACTTTTTCGTAAGTTGGGTGGAGAAGTCACCTCGCGGATCAGGCAAAAGTACTTCCCACCGGTCGACTAGTTCCGTATCCCACTAGACACTCCCAGCTTGATAATAACGTTCTTCCTCAAATAGAGGAACTGCCTTATCAACTTCACCTCTCGCTGGGAACTCGCCGAGAAAAGTGGCATCTCTAATCCAATTCAGATTGTTCCATCTTGTTCTCACCTATGAAAAACATAACCTCGAGGTATCGTAATATCTTATAAAGATACACGCTTACCTCTAGGTCCTAGTTTTCCATACTATGAACAGATAGCAAACTGACTTCTGTGGTCTCGTATTTCCCAACTGCTTTTCGCCTGGCCCACCGCTCATACGGGGTAGTTGGAACTGACTTTCAAGGCACTTTGTTATATATAGGTCAGCTAATACAATGCATCTCCCCAAAAGGAGATCGCAAATTAGCTCATGCCATCATAGACCTAACCATTTCGAGAAGAGTCCTATTTCTTCTCTCAAAGAACCCCATTTTCCTGGAGTTCCAGGATCGCAATGCCTAATAATCCCTTTATCATTACATATTGTCTCAACATATCGTATAAATATTCTCTACTACTCCAAGGTAAAGTCTTAACCTTACGCTCGCTTGATTCTCAACTTCGTTCATATAACGAATGAAGCAATCTAATGCTTCAAATTTGTGAGAAATCAAATACACATGACCGAAACGAGAGAAATCATCAATAAATGTAATGAAATAGGAAGCTCCATGTCTAGCCCTCACATTCATTGGACCACAAATATCCGAATGAATCAATTGCAATGGTGACTCTGCCCTAATTGCCTTACCGAATGGTTTCCTAATTGCTTTTCCAGTAAGACAATGCTCACATATAGACAAGCTAACCTTAGCTCGAGAGCCCAATAAGCCCTCTTTAGCTAATCGATTCATGCGATCTTGTCCTATATGTCCTAATATAGCATGCCAAATATCATCAGTTATTTCTGCATCACTAGTAAGAGCAATATTTGAAAAATAATTATCAATCGCACAATTGTCATTTGGTTCCACATCAAGAACCATAAAATCATTCGTTAAAAAACCATAACTGATTGACACTGAGTCAATCTTGAGTTCAACACACCGACTGTAAAAATTTATACAATACCCTAGATCAAGAAGACAAGTAACAGAAACAAGATTCCTCCGAATCTCAGGAGCATACAAGACATCATGTAGAAACAAAGTTCTTCCACCACGTTGGTTATGTTTGGAAGTGCCTCCTCCTTTGTCTTCAACTCTTGCATTATTTCCTTCATATATTCATTTATTTCCGGTACTCCACATATGTAACTCGCTCCCGAGCTACATGGTTGGTTGCTCCCGAATCTATTATCCACAAAGGATAAGAATCAGCCAACAACACAGAACTAGCAACAAGATGCTCAGAAGACAGAATGGAAGTTACCTTTCTTGGCTTGGTACACTCCAGATCATAGTGACCCTTCTTGTCACAATTAAAGCAAGTTATCTTGCTTTTAGGTTTTTTCCCTGTCTTCTTGTTCTTCTTCTTCTTGATTGGGTCAGTCCCACCTGTAGCTGCAACTTCCTTCTTCTTTCCCTTCCCTTTCTTGAACCATCTACTTTTCTTGGATCCATATGATCCAGCAGAACCGTACCAAATAGGTTGGCGCAGAAATCCTCATGATTCTACTCTCTCCGCCTCAAGTTCTACATGGCGCGAGACATCAGCGAAAGTCTTAATACTCTCGCTGTGAGTAAGGGTCTGCTTCATGGTCTCCCAAGAATCTGGAAGAGATCGAATGACTGCCTGAACTTGTTGTTCATCTGTCAGCTCGTGACCGGCAATTTTAAGCTCCCGAATCATATTCGACATCTCCCTGAGATGTTGAACCATCTTGCTCGAGCTATCGACTTGATCGGGTTGCTGCATCGACTACCAGACTTGTCCTTAAGGGCAACCCAGATAGCATGAGCTGAAGGATATGGCTCATACTCAAAAACTAGGTCATCTATCATTGAACTAATCATGATGCCCTTAGCAGTGGAGTCTTTCTTCTTCCATGCCTTGTAGGCATCAATATCTCGTCTGTTTTGTGTAGTGGGACCATCTATTGGTTCTACCATGACCTGATTTACAGCCTCTAGAACTTCTTGTTCCTCAAGTACATACTGTATCTTGAGGTGTCAGATATTGTAGTTATCCCCATTGAGTTTCTCACCCTTATTGAGTTCAGCTATGATGTTTTTAGTTGTCATAACCTAACATAAATAAACACATTATTTAGTTATTCAATGTATGATTTTATGTATGTAATCTACAAATTGACTCAACGTAGATTCGATTTGGTTTACAAAATCAAGTGACAATCCAATTGCCACTCATCATCTGTATGTACCAATCGAATCGACTTTGATCAATTACATTACATACATCCCATATTAACATGATATTATTAAATGAACCTATCATTTAAATTGTACTCAATATAATCAAATCAAAGAGTAAAATATCGTGCGTCATGTAGAGTTAACAGCATAAAATGAACATATCATTAAATTAAACTTGCTGTACATTGTCAACAAATAACAAAGATAACTCTACTAAGAATGTTACATATAACATTCTTCCTACTCATAACTGAAAAATAAAAACTAAACAACTAGATAGATAATCATTACTCCCACTAGGACAAACACTAGTGCAGTAATGATCCAAGCATGCCCAATCTTCTTGGGTTGAACCAGGACATCCCCCGTCGAGATGCGCTCAAGATGATGCCAGGATGCAGAATCTTCTGTAGGACACTTTTGAAGCGATCCAAAAGGAAAGATTCCATCAGGGTCCTCTTCCGAATCATCCTCTGGATCATCACTATGCACCTCACAAGCCTCGTAGTGAAGCCAAGGCGATAATCGGGTATAAGAGACACGCCCTCATATCGCCTCGATCTCATTAATCTCACTCGTGTGTGATGTGGCAGTGAGCGGACCAGAGCCCAAATTCTGTAATTCTCCAGAATCGGAAACTCCTGCATCTCGAGTCTCCAGAACAATCTATCAAGCCTCCTAATGTGCCACCCGACTCCATGAGCTGAGTCATACTCTATCCCCTGGATAGCCTCTCTCAGCCGATTACGCAACACATCACGTCTAGTCATAGTGGTAATCATCCGTGCCATCTGAAAAAATTGAAATTAATTAAGTCGGTACAAAAACTGACAAACCAGTACATATACCGGCTTAATTCAATTTATATATAGGCATGGATCTATAAATCAAGAATAAATTTTCTTGATTTTATGGAGGACAGTCGACTGACTTAGACCAGTCAAATGATACCCTTACCAATCGACTATCATCTAAGTGTAATCGGTCTAGACTGTTTTGACTTGACGATTTATGTGAAAACCAAAACTCCTTTATTTCTCTGTGAATACCTTAGGCACTCGAGTGAAATAAAACGGTTGTTTAATTTTTCATATTATTCTTAGCCATCAACTCTAGTTCATTTGGTCTATCTTTAAGTTGTTTATTTCAAGTCTTAATTGCTCCAAACAATTGCTTGAATTATTGAGTCATGAGTCAAGTTAACCAAAGTCAACTTTTGTTGACCAACAATTGACCTTTCTAAACCGCCCGCCAGAACCGCGTCAGCGAGAACTTCGCCAGCGGTAAACCGCTTGGCTCGGCGGTAAACCGCCTGCCAGCGGAAATCGCCGCCAGCGGCGAAACCGCCGCCAGCGAAACCGCCTCGCCAGCGGTAAAACCGCCTCCGCCAGCGGAAAACCGCTCGCCAGCGGCGGTAAACCGCTCGCCAGCGGTAACCGCTGGCTCGGCGCAAAACCGCCTGCCAGCAGAAACCGCCGCTCGGGCGGTAAACCGCCTAGCTGGGGCGGTAAACCTCTGGCGGGCTCAAAACCACCCTACCAAGGCTCAAAACCACCCTGCCTAGGCTCAAACTACCCTGGCAAGTGGTAAACTAGCATGCCTAGTAAGGAAACCACCTTGCATGGGCTGAAAATTACCCTGTTGGGGCTCAAACCGCCCTGGCAGGGATCAATCTACCCTGCCATGCGTTGAAACCACCCTTCCAGGGTAGTTTCGACCAGGGCAGTTAGCCCAGAGTGGTTCTCCACTCGACAAACCACTCTGGAATGACCAGAGTGGTTTTTCCAGAGTGGTTTTCCACTCGACAAACCACTCTGGAATAACCAGAGTGGTTTTCGACTCACCGCAGAAACAGTGATTTCTGCACTGTTCATCGTCTTCTTTCTTTCGTTTTTCACGATAAACAATTTTTCTTTTGCAGAAAAAAAAATCTAATCTCTATTAAATGCTTTCCAACCTGGCTCTGATACCATTGTTGGTAGTTTAAGCATCTAATTAGAGATTATCTAAATAGTAATAAACAAAAGATGAAGCTAGAAAATTAAAGAAAACTGGAAAAATAAAAAACTTACAGAACCTTCACGCCGAGTGGTAATGGAAGAAGATGTTTTCTGTCTAAGGAGCAATCACCGCGAAAGCTCCTTCTCCTCCACAAGCCAAGTCCCAACCGTGCCTCGGTGTTCCTATCTTGCGCTCTCCGACGGCGCCTTCTTCACAAAACCCTAAAACCTCCCCTTTCTTCGATCGCAAAGACACCCCTTATAAAGGGGTGTTTCTATACGCACGGCGCGCTAATCACAAGATTTTGCGCATGTACACGCTGTAATCGCAACGCAGTACGACGTGGTAACACTTTCTTTGGTCTTATTCAACGAATTCATTTTGATAAAAAAAAATATTGGATCAAAAAGTTTATCTATGTCGTCTAAATAATAGATTAAAGGGTATGTAATGTACCAACCTATTGCACGGGGATAGTATATTGATAAATGCGATGTAAAATTTATATAAGGAATAAAATTTTATCTCTCACATCAATAGATTATTTAATATCCGAGTCGGGTCACATCCTCCATCGTATTTGTTAACGCACCAAGATTAGTGACTATCCATGATCTACTGTCTCTCATATTTGTGTGGCCAAGTGAAAGACTACTAAGTTGACAGTTCTAATCTTTTACACAAAAGACATGTAATGTAGATAGAAGTGAATTAAAAAAAAAAAAGGAGAAAATTAGTTCGACATTGTCTTGCAAAATTTTTGAAGTTAGTTGAATCATTTGACTTAGTATCCAAACCAACTAGGTTGGTTGATTAGGCAAACCCTAAACTATTTGATCAGCTAAACTCAATAGATCAAATTAAGTTAGACCACATATAACTAAAGTCGCGTTAAATTTTATTATTTAAAAACATATCAATTGAAAAGGGTACCAATTTGCACTTTTTTCTCTTAAAAAAGAGAGCCATTTCGAAGGATTTTAAACATAAAAAAAATCTAATTCGAGTCTCACTCAAATACTAAATTATCTTTCTCCTTTCCACTTTTATTATTATATGATTGTTCGATACAAAACACATTCATGATCGAGAAAATTGATAGATCTTATGGATCCCTCGATGGATCGTGCATCCGTATATGCAATCGAAGAAACGAAAAATAAAACAATCTGTACACAGGATTTTATCGATC
The DNA here is from genome assembly GCA_025175895.1 of Wurfbainia villosa. Lineage (NCBI taxonomy): Eukaryota > Viridiplantae > Streptophyta > Magnoliopsida > Zingiberales > Zingiberaceae > Wurfbainia > Wurfbainia villosa. The sequence continues at coordinate 4,847,987 of CM046000.1, read as the reverse complement.
GATCTACAAAAAGTATGCAAAATAAAAACAGAAAAAAAGAAGCGTAATCGAAAGCATAAACATGCACCTAGATCCGGAGACAACATGTCGGAAGAATCTGAAGTCGAAAGAAGTCGAAAAAGCCGAAGGCCTTGATTTTCCACAGGTCGAGAGAGACGGCCCCGTATGCTCTGCCCGATGGGAAAAAGAGTCAGCTGAAATCATCGCTCTCCTGCGGGGATCACACCCTATATATATTATTAATCCAAAATCCGTTAACAACACATCAATGCTGACGGTACGGGTTAAAGAGTTCTACACATATAAATCCAAAATTCATTAATAACTCACATCCAATAACACAAATCCATTAACCAAAACTATAATAGTTAGACCACTTTAATCGGGTTCAAACCAATACAATACACTCAGATGTATTACGATAATCATATGTAAGTCCACCACCAACAGAAACTCCATAGTAAAAGTAAAAGACAATTATGTTCGCTCTTAGTGTTCTTCATCATCGATCTTTCAGTAATAATGAAGAGAGATAAATCATAGGAGGACTATATCCCTTAATCCGATGATCAGAAACAACAGAGAACTTCTAAGTCCGGATTAGGATTCTAGATCTTACATCGAGATTCAATTCCTGCGCATCTATAACAGTATTTACACTATTCTAACCACCGAACCGTCCAAAGGGTACAAGGAAACTCAATGTATAAGTAGTAAGAGTATTTCTAGTTGTATTTTTTAGATGGGAGCACTAGATTAAATCTCTATGAGAGCTTAAACTTCACCTTAACACTATGAACTTCAACTTGCCTTTGAGTCGGATTTTGTAGAATAGTTATTCTTTGTTGAATAGTTTTGAATAATTAAAATTTGATTCACATTTTCCTAGTAACACATGGATTATGATTATTAAGCCACAAAAGTAGCATGATCCCTTAAAATTTGTTTTTAAGCAAGCCAATCCATGTGAAGTAATATACATGTGTTGGTCTCCGAGAGGCATGGTGTGTTGCTAATGGGGGAGCTAGGATACTCATGCAATGAGGTTTTCATTCTTATGTTGCATAAATATTCGTTAGTGGTGTTCGAATCACTCGTGATGTTGAATTATCCATCGAAACTCAATTGTGCTTTTCGGATTTATCTTGATGGTCAATAGGGAAACTTACTGTGACATTGAATTGGTCACTTCTAGAATTAATCGAATCACAAGACCTGAATATTTAAATTATCAAAATAATTAATAATAATAATAATAATAATACACATGTGTGACTCTAAATTAGCTTCCATTGGCACAAATAACATCCAACTAATACTAATAATTTATAATATGGGAGGGGGTTTGATAGATATATTTGTATAAGATATAAATATCATAGTTAAAATATAGGAGGGAGACAAGTATTCTTTATGGCTATAAAATACTTGTAAAATTTAAATGGAGTTTTTATAAAATGATAATATACTTGCTATATTATATAGAATTGAATATTGAATTGTTAAGCAAGTATATAAGTAAAAGATAAAAGTTATAGAGATGAAGATATTAAAGTGAATATACAAATATATGAGGATGGAGAATAAGAAATAAGAATATTAGATAAAAAGTTAAAAATGTCATTGTCTATTAAAGAAAAATTTTGAGATACACATTTACAATGATAAAGACTAATATTTAGGCATCTAATATATACCCCAGTTAAATAATATGATAACATGATAAATATGTACATTAATAGAAAAAAGAGTGGTAAAAAATTTGATTAACAATAATAAAATAAGATAGAATTTATTTAAATATAGATAATAATACAATAGAAAACTAAGTCTAATGGTACAAGAAGACATACATAGTCGATCTAAAGACTTAGGTGACATTTGGTTGGTGGGTTTGGAATGAGGGAATGAGAATGAGAATCATATAGAGTGTTTGGTTAATGGTTTTAGGAAGGAGGGTTTGGAAATCAATTCTAAATAATTGGAAATCAACAAAACCCATCTCATATGGTGGGTTTGGGCGCCGATCACATCGGCGCTGGCCGCCGCTGGTCGCGGCCGCCACCACGACGAGACACCCACCGCTGGCGGCCGTCGATCGTTTGGCCGTCACCGTGTTAAATACTGAAAATTTAAAATATTAAATTAAATGGCCAAAGAATTAAGGAAAATAATCCTAGAAATTTTTTTGGGATTTTTAGGAAATATTAGGAATTTTTCCAAAATTTTTCTGAATTTAAACGGAGCTTGTATGAGATAATTACGGGGATAGGGAAAACAGGCTTTTAAAGGGCCCTTTTAGTCTAGGTTTTCTATTTTTATAATTTCCGATTTTTTTTCTTCTTTCTCTCGGTTTCGCACGCCGCCCCGACAGTTATTTCTCGCGAATAACTCCTTCCGCCACAGTTCGTCGTCCGACCTTGATGTTGCGTTGCCGCGGCCGCTCGCAGTCGTCGACGCCGACGCCGACGCCGAGTCCCTGTGGGCGGTCGTTCCTTCGCAAGCGTCGGTCACCGCTCCTCATCTCGCCGCAGCCTTCCGCCGCCGCCGACGGCGCGCTGCCTCGCCACCGACGGCGCGCGGCCTCGCTAAAGAGCGTTGTCATCGCCTCTTCCTTTCTCCCCCCGCCGCCGCTAGCCTAGTCGCCGCACGCGGCCGATTTGGGGCGAGGTCGCGATCCTCGCCGGTGGTCGCCGAGCAAGGTAGAGCCTGGATTCTGTTCCTCGACGGATTGAAAGTCCTAGCTGTGGATTTCCTATTTGATCTTGATCAGTGATTTTGGACAGTGATAGTGAGCGTCGATTGCCGATGAACAGGGGATGGCAGGAAGCAAGATCGCCGTGTGGAGTGCTAGGGCAGCAGCAAGAAATTTCGGTGAACAGAGATTTGGGAAGGATTACTGTCGAGAGATTTCCAAGGCTGGTAAGTTTGAGCTAGCCTCTCTTTTAGCTGTAAAATTGTTAGATTTTTGAGTGGTTGTGTTGTGGTAATGGTGGATAGATCTAGGAGTGGTTTGTTTATGGGCAGCGAATAGATTGGGGTTGTTTTCCCCTGTGCCATATCTGATTTCAGGTAAATCCGTCGATTTCCCTATTAGTAGGATTAGGGTTTGGAGTTAGTGGTTTTGGACAGATGGTTATAGTCGACGTGATTACTGGTTGAGGGATGAGTTGGTGAATCAACCAGTGAATTTCATATAACCTAATCATCGGATTTCTTGTTGATCCGAACGGATCTTTGTAAAGGGAATAAGAACTGATGGCTGTGAGTTTATCATTAGGTGAGTTGTTAACGGCTGTAAATGGATTGTGGGTGACAAGTTGTGGGATCCAAGTGTTGGATCGGGTTTGAGGTAAGGATTGGTTGAGTCGTGTGTATGTCACCTAGAGTTAGGTTGGATTCATATTTATGATCGGTTCAGTAATTATGTATGGAGGATTGATTAGGTTGAATAGGCTAATTAAATCAATCTAGTGGATCGGATATGAGGTCGATGTAGGATTCGATTTGATCATTTGTTGTGAGATGGATAATATTTTCATATGATGAATATTGATCATGGTGAGATTAATTGCAAGGATATGTTCTTGGATTGAGGAGTTAATCACAATTTATGACCTATGGGTTGAGGGTATACTTGGAGATACATAGTAGTATTTAGCACGTTGTCGTGTGCTTGGATTTGATGGATTTATTTTGGATTAATTAGTTATGGAAGGAATCGATTATGTATTCGATTTGTCGGTGAATGATATTTTGTGCTTAATAATAGTTATGCTTTATGCAGGTTTCGGTCACGAGGTAGGATCACGGTCGTGACGATCTGGTTCTCTTTGCGGATATTTGGCAGGCGGGTATTTTGACTTATCTTTTAGATATAGTCATTGTTGATATGCTAGTTAGGATAGCATGCAATAATTTTCATGTTTATATGCCTAGTATATTGTTGGTGCCTACTAGATACATGCATTTGATCAGTATGATTATACCTTCCCTATTTTATTTGGATCATAGTTACTTAGATTATGGATATGTACATATTGTTTGTGCATATTATTCGGATAGGTGTATATAGTTGGATTTACATGCTTTAGTATCATGCACCATCTTGCATGATTGCATGCTGGCTGGACGGGGTTCCATTATTGTTGAGCCCACAGCCAGTTACATGTCCTGCACACACTGCCACTCATAGGTTAGTGATACATCAGGAGGGTGTGTGCAATTGCTCTGTCAGGCTCCGCTGGTCCGCTCATGGGTAGCGATGAGGCAGCGTGGTAGCGGGCAGAGATCGCTCCTCTGGTCTATGACACCGGGAGATGAGAGCTTAGCTCACCCACTCTGTTTGGGGCAGGAGGATAGGTGTACTCCGACAGCATCCTGTCCACTCGGTCACTCAGGAGCAGTGATGGCAGAGTGCACAGTTGTCATAGCCCTACCCACTCGGCTTTGTTGATGCAGTAGGCACCTAAGTCGAACCTGAGTTTTGATTATAGCAAACGATACAAAGTTAAGCTCATGTCGTTATCTCACGAGCTGAATCGAGTGTGCAGAAGATTGTTATAGCTGGAGCTAAAGGCTAGCGACACCCGGAGGAAGCCGCGATGGTCGGGCGACACCGGGAGGACTTCGGAGGGAGCCGAAGGAATCAGGTGGAGACCGAAAGCAAGGCTTCAAAGGTAAATGTTGAGGTAAGCTCGTGTGAGTGAGCGTAAGTAAGGTCGAGTCCTCCATACGGGGACATCCTTAGGCGACGATCCGACCAAGACTTCCCATGGAAGGTCTATGTTGAGATCGGATGGCAAGTGGCCGTCGAATTCACTTATATTTCGAGCTAACTCTTTATTACAGTCGAAAAGTCTAAAAATCAGTTCAACCGGCCAAAAATCAGTTCAACTGCTAAGCCATCGCTCAACTGCCAAGGATCGCTTCAACTCCGAGCCATCCTCAACCGGCCAAGAAATCAGTTCAACCGATGGTCAAAAATCAGCCTCGAGGAGTCAAGCTTTATCACCATTTTTCAAGGAGTTTTGTGCCCAATTCCTATTGGTTGAAGACTCATTCGATGAGGGGCTTAAAGGCTATAAAAGGAGGTCCTAACCTAGGATTTCATCATCAATTCTAAGCCTCCAAAAGCCTCCGCAAAGCTACAACTTCTCCGACAACGAAGTGCTTCTTCTCCGACGTCTAGGTTTATTTGTTTTCATTTTATTACGTCGGTTAGAGTTTTATTTCAGTTTAGTACTTTCATTTTCGGAGATTTTATCGTAACGAGGAGAGGGGGAGTGTCCCTCTACCTCAAGCTTTGTTCTTTACTTGTATCGATTAAACTCCTACCTCTAAAGGGGAGGAGTTCTTTAGTGTTTTTGCCCTCCGTACGTGGTCGAGGACCGCTAGGGACTTGGAGTAGTAGCCGAAGGCTACGAACCAAGTAAAACTCCTTTGTCTCTTTTTACTTTACATTTACATTTCCGCTGCAATTATTTATCTCTCGAGTTTTAACGAACGAAAAGAAAAGAAAAAGGTTTTATCGCTATTCACCCCCCTCTAGCGATCCGCTTCGATCCAACAATTGGTATCAGAGCCGGGGGTTGCTAAGATTTGGTGAAACCACCAATCTAGCCATTTTACAAAATTTTTTTCTTTTTAATTCTGTTTATTTCAGATTTATTTCGCTTTGTTATTTTTCTCCCGCACTACTAATCCAAGATGCGAGTCTTGGTACTTTTTTTTTGTGTTTTTGTCGTTGCTAGTTTCTTCGTCTTCGTCTCCTTGTGTCTTTTGTTCTAATGGCCCATCTCGAGGGTTTTAGCACCGTCCGACCTCCATTTTACAACGGAGATGACTTCCGTTATTGGAAGGGTCGGATGGAATGCTTTCTCAAAACCCAAATCGAGATGTGGATCATAATCCAAACGGGTTTCACACTTCCGACTAATGAAGTGGGTGACTCCTTGGATTATGATCAATGGACCATTGCGACAAAACGACAAGTCGAAGCCGACGCCAAGGCAACACAAATCCTCCAATGCGGCTTATCCAAGGAAGAGCTAAATCGTGTCGGCCCCTTCATAAGCGCAAAGGACCTTTGGACAAAACTAGTGGAGCTACATGAAGGGACCGATAAAGCCAAGGTATGTAAGCGTGATCTTCTATTCAATAAACTATATAACCTAAAAATGCAAGAACTGAATCCGCGACGCAATTCGTTCGGTTACGTATTGCTCGGTTCACATGCAATGACTCGGTCGCGGTCGGTGGTTGCTTCTGCCCAGGCCGTGCGCTTGGAGCATCAGGGACCACCAGACGGAAAGGTGGAGTGGCCGGATAGACTTCGAGGCGAGGCCAGGATTTTTCTAAACTTAGATTAGATGAACTTTTTTCTGATTTTGAACTTCATGAGAAGTCTAATTTGGAACCCGAGAAAGGTATAGCTTTATTTGCAGGTTCAAAGAAGAAAACCGCTAGCAAGCCACCACCGAAGGAAGAAGAGGATGAGTCAGATTCGGAGGTCGACTCAGAAATGGAAGCCGAACTAGTCATGTAAAATACGGGAAGAAAAAAAAATGGATTAACCCGTAATCAATTGGGATTAATTAGGCTTAATTAGTGGGTCGAAATGGGTCAGAATGGATCAATAAATTATACTGAAATGGGCTTAATGAACCAATCGATTGGGTTTGGGTTGAGCCGGGTTAACGATCAATGGAACGCATTAAAAAGGGTGCCGAACGGCGATCGCCTCATTTTCACCGCGATCTAATTTCTTTTGTCATCGCTGCTCCGCGATCGTCGTCGATCTCCGCTCATCGGGCGCCCTGGCTGCGAGCAGAAACGGCGCCACCACTAGGCCGATCTCCGAGGATCGAAGGGTTCTCATTGGAAAACCGCGACACTTCCGTGACAAAGCGGCTGCCATTGAAGGTAGGTCGATTGTTGTTTTCCCTGTCGAGTTAAGGTTTGCTACTAGCTACGACTTTCGATTTTAGCCTAGCTCAGTGTTTGGGCATTGGAGTCGGTTTGCTTGAGCAAAGAGGGAAAAGTCGCCGCCGGGTTAGGGATCGAGGGGACGAGTAAGGTGGATTTCCATGTGTTGTCCGATATTGTTAGCTTGGTTATGGTTTGTCGATGTGCTTGATATGGAATTTCTTCTGAGCAGAGGGTAAGCCGAGTAGGCCGCCAGGAAGGTCTGAGTGTGCTTTGGTGTGGTGTTTTGTAGATGATTAAAGAAGTCGGGATGGTTTCTCAGTAAATTAGGGATAAACAAAGTGGATTGAAGTTGTTAATTAGGTTTTCCTTAGATTAGTTCTGTGGATGATTTGTAGTGTGGATGTTCGATGTTTTGAGATTGTAATTTATAGACTCTCGTTAGATTTACGTTGAAGTTATTGATCTGTGTGGGATGTTGGTAATTGCTATGAATTAATGTGATGGTAAGCTGCCGAAGGGTGGTTGGAGGTTAGTTCATTAGAGTATGTTTTGATTTGGAGATTTTAGTGTTTGGATCATATGGGTTATGATGTATAAGCTTAGGAAGTGGTTATAATGTCTTTGGGAAAAGAATACGAATATAAATGAGTTAGTATTTTATTCGTATTATTATCGAGCTTTACGCTTAATCCTAATTTGTTATTATGTGCATTTGGGATACGCGCATGAGTGAGGATTATACGAGCAGATCATGTGGGTAATATCTACCGTCCTGTAGTTTTGATCAATTCATCATGATCTTGGATTTATGTTTATACCTGTTCACCTTAAATCCACTCTTATTTAATCATATGCTTGTACTGCCTTGACCTTTGAGATATATACTCTGGTACTTCATTGATTATCTAGCTCGGATAGGAACTATAAACCCTATTATGTATTAGCTGATGGATGTTCAGTAAGTACAAGTGGTTAGGGTTATCTTTGTGACTTCAGATTGGGTTACTGTGTTACATCACTAGGGTTAGGTGATGGATTGGATTATGGAGTCGATTGTTATATCATACTCGTATTAGTGGTGCATCTATGGTGGATCTAGTTGTCTATGCATAGATAGGTGTGTGGTTGTCAGTATGTGACCATGGACTAGAAGTCCTAGTGTGATGGTATATCCATTAGGGATTGTATGCATGTGTATGGTTATATGGATGGTCGATTGTATATCGCTACTGACTAGAGGTCTTAGCGTGGTTGACTGTCAGATGAGTATGACTCTTTATGTGATAGAGAGAGTCTTATGGATTGTAGTCCTTGCATAGTTGACTTTTAGTTGACCAGGACTCCCCGTGGGATAGGGAGTGTCGCGAGGATACATGTATGGAGCTATGCATCATCACATTGCATGCATGTTGTTGACTGGGTCTCCTTGTGGATCGAGACAAGTCGTACCATCCCGCCTCCCCCGCCACTGTAGTGGTAGCAGTGGTTGAGGGCGAGCATCGATTGGATGTGCCGCTCGACCACTATGGATGGTGGTAGCCGGAGATGCGCACCGCCACCGCGTGCAGTGGTGTTAGCACTCGCCCACCTATGTACGGTGGTTGTGTGAGGTGCTTGTCTCCGTGCAGCGGCGCTTGTCTACTCATGGGTAGGACAACGTGGCTTGCAAAGGGCCCCTAGGAGTAGTTAGCTTTTACGCTTACACGCCACTCACCATACTACCCAACCTCGCCACCGAGAGTGGTGGCACCGAGTCGGGCTAGTTATCATTTGTTGTGCCACCTTGGCCACTCTGGGTCGTGGTTGACTGGTCCGCAGACGACTATGCATATGCATCACGATATATACGTATGCATGTATTTGATATATGTTTTACATATGCCCGTGAGATGTCATTTGATTGAGCTATGATTGTATTGCACATGCCAGACATCATGATACATGCCATTTGCATTTTATTTATCGCTATGTGTTGAGCATGATACATGCGCTGATTCGCATCGTTATATGCATTTGATTAGCATCATGACATTGTGTGGTACCGGACCGGTTATTATACAGTGATCATATCGCTCATATGTCCGAGTATTGGTCGTATGGGATTCGACCGCACGTTATATGGTTATGTTATAGTATACCGGTTCGTGATGATCTAGCATATGACGCTACGCATCGCCGTCACGCTGGTACATTACTTTATGTTCGATTGATCAGCTTTAGTATATACATTGCGTATGACTTTCTGTAGTTACTTGTTATCGAGTTGGATAGACCGTATGTCTATTGGACTCATCTTTGTGATACCTGTAGATCTTCACATGTATACTTGTAGATTTCTTTACCCTATATGTTCATGCACTTTCTATATATTACCCCTGAGTTTATACTCACCACCCCTGGACCCTGGGTTTTCTGTCGCCCAGATAACAGGTAGAAGATTCCTTGGACGTTTGGAGCTCCGCCAGCTGATCCCATCTCACACCGAACATTTGGGGTTTTTCCACGTATTTGCTTCCGCTGTTATTTTGTATTATGGCCATGTATAATCAGTGTTGTATCTGGCTGTGGATTTGTACGTTATTTTGTGTAGTATGTTAGAGTCGCACCGGTGTGCACCTCTTGTATTGTTGTGGATATATTGTTTGGTATTGTCCATTTATATATTGTTGTTGTGGGCCTACGAGCCTTGTATTAACCCAATATGTTACCACGTACAGGGGAGATGCCGTCCGTTTGCTTTTCGGCACGGCATACTCTCGGGGCGTGACAAGTCAACCTAGTTCGGAGGATAGTCAAGGGCCGAAAATGAGTCGTCACTCGACCCAACGAAGGTAAGCCTAAAAGTTCAAACATAAGATGTTATGAATGCAACAGGTTTGTACACATTAAGTCCGAATGCCCAAAACTCAAGAGCAAGGCACCAAATACAAAAAGGCACTCAACGCTACTTGGGAAGAAGCTTCCAAGGAAGAAGACAACGATCGAGTCCTTATGGCTAAACCGGTGGAATCAGAGACGGAGTCGGAACCGGAACTTGAATCGGAAACCGAAGATGAGTCAGACTGCGAAGCACTATTCAAGACAAGCCACGGATACGCATCCGGTTCAAAAGATAAACTCAAGGTAAGTCGCTCTCTTATTACCACACTTTATAGTGCAATTAAGTTTTTAAATAGAAAGTTAGCTAAGTCCGAGTCCAAGGTCAAGACCCTGGTTGAGGAAGTTAAACTCCTTAAACACGAGGTCTCCCTAACCTCTTCGACTAGTCGAGTTCAAGAGAAGGACTCAACTCGAGTTGAAAAACTCGAAGTTGAGAACTCACTCTTAAAAAGTCAAGTCGAAGATCTTAGGAATACGTTGGAAAGGTTTACTTTGGGATTCAAAGGACTTGACCTCCTACTTGGATCGCAAAGGGCCGTGTACAACAAGGCCGGACTAGGGTTTAGCTCAAACACGACCAATAAGTCATATATGTCAATCGTAAGTAGACATAGAAAACGTGTCCAAGCATGGGTCCCTAAGACCACCTTGATTTCAAACTTAGGATCAAACCAGTACTGGGTTCCTAAGGACCAAATCCACTATGTGGAGAGACCGAATCGATTCAACGGTCCAGGGGGAGCTAGTACGAAATTTGTTTGTGTTTTAACTTAGAAATTGCATGCTTAGGTTTTTATTTAGTTTGATTTTCCTTTTTAGAATGGTTAGATATGACTATAACTCGTCAATACTTGATAACATAGTACCAGGACGCGGCGAGATGATAGTATGCTAGGAAAGCGGAGTCTTGTGTATTCGGACTAGATAAGGCGTATCTAGTTCGGTGCACTTGACCGAGCGGAACTAGCTGAAGCTACCTCGCCGTATCCTAGACTAGTTAGACCAGGAAGTGGTCTTAGGTGAGTCAAGTCTCTATTTTCTTGAAAATGACTTCGTCTAAGGAAGTGGTCGTTGTTCCGATCAAAGAAGGCCTCTGTGCCTCGCCACGACCTGGAAGCCATGATCTTGAAAAGGTGACTTGATGAGCCTAAGGTCAAATCCGATTCTAACGCAAGGTTGACAAGTGTTTAAGTCATTAAACTTAATTCAACTAAAAAATTGGAAGTCATCTCACAAGAACATATAGGATTAACATGTTTGATCATATAGACATGGGTGAGATGATTTAGGTTAATAATCTTCAACCAATTTTTAATAAATCCAATATTCGATCCAACTACCTTGCGTGTGGGATCAATGGATGTTGGACAGTGGTTGCTCCCGACACATGACCGGGGATCAACTCAAGTTTTCGAAGCTTCGATTCAAACGACAAGGATTGGTAGCCTTCGGAAATAACGGCAAGCTCAAAATCATCGGATCAGGTGATATTGAGCTCAATTCAAATTTTGTTATTCAAAATGTTTATTAGTAGAAAATTTTCAATATAATTTACTTAGTGTAAGCCAATTGTGTGATAATAACTATAAGGTCATATTTCTAGAAAATGAATGCGTAATTAATACAAACGAAACCTCTAAAATAATTCTTAAAGGGACTAGAAATAACAACATTTACACTATCAACTTAACTAACTCCTAAACTAAGTGTCTTATGACACGGCAAGAGGAATCATGGTTGTGGCACCGACGACTCGGTCACTCACACCCAAGACTCATCCACAAGATGAGTCAGAGTGACTTAGAGGTTTGCCTAACCTCAATAACTTGGATAATAAAATATGTAATGCTTGTCAACAAGGTAAACAATCTAGGACACAACATCAACTAACTAGTCAAGAACGAACCAAAAGTGTGCTTGAGCTCCTACACATGGATCTATTTGATTCACACGGAGCTAAGTCACTTAACGGAAGTAAATTCTGCTTAGTCATAATTGATGACTATTCTAGATTTACTTGGGTTAGGTTCATCAAACACAAAATTGATACCCTAGATCAATTAATCAATCTATTTAAGTTAATAGAAAATCAACAAAGCATTAAAATCAAAAGACTTAGGACTGATCATGGTGGTGAATTCTAAAACCATAGGTTTACAGAATTCTGTAACCTAAATGGATACCACCATGAGTTCTCTTGCCCTAGAACTCCACAACAAAATGGCCTAGTAGAACGCAAAAATAGAACCCTACAAGAAGCCGCTAGGACAATGCTTAATGAGTATAACCTACCCGATAGGTTTTGGACGGAAGCCGTGAATACGGCATGCTATGTCCAAAATAGAATCCTTATGGTAAAGAGGCACCTTAAGACCTCATACGAGATTTATCACGATAAAATACCTAACATCAAGTACTTTAGGATATTTGGGTGTAAGGTACATATCCTAAACACTAAGGATTACCTAGGGAAATTTACATCCAAAACCACGACCGGAATCTTTCTAGGATACTCGACTACAAGCAGAGCCTATAGAGTATATAACCACGACACCCTTAGAGTCGAGGAGACTATCAATGTAGTTTTTGATGAAGGACACGAACCTACAAAACCCCCGGCAACCCCAATTAGCGAGCCGATTCATACTAGACCTAACTCGATCCGAGATCAGGTCTAGTGTTAATCCTAACCTAAGTCAACCAAGTCACTCTATCGACCAAGTGATAGATGACTCCAACCAAACTAGAACTCAAACGAGTCATCCTATGGATCAAGTTGTAGACTCAAACCCAAATCCAACTAGGACTCAAACGAATCATCTTATCGACCAAGTGATAGGTGATCCAAGTCTAGGAGTTCGAACTAGAGCCTCATACAGAAACCTTAGTCAAATATCTTTGATTTCTAAAATTGAACCCAAAACTATTGACCAAGCTCTTCTTGATCCCGATTGGATTATTGCAATGCAAGAAGAGTTGGCTCAATTCACTAGGAACGAAGTATGGGAATTAGTACCACCACCTAAAGATAAAACAATCATTGGAACAAGGTGGGTGTTTAGAAATAAAATTGATGATAGAGGTGAAGTAGTTAGAAATAAAGCTAGACTAGTTGCTAAAGGGTTTAGTCAAGTCGAAGGTTTAGATTATGACGAGACCTATGCCCCAGTAGCTAGATTAGAGTCCATTCGAATGCTATTAGCATATGCAGCACATCGATGATTTAAGTTGTTTCAAATGGATGTGAAATCTGCATTCTTAAATGGATACATTAAAGAAGAAGTTTATGTTAGTCAACCCCCCGGTTTCGAAAGTTTAGATACTTCGTTCCAGTTACATGTTGCTAGATTTAGGAACATAAAAGCGATGTGCATTGATGCGTCTAGCAACACATCATTGCAAGATTTGGTCTTAGGTTCATATGTGATGAACCAGGCGTGTAGATTAGGTTTCGTAAAAACCTTAGGTAAAGACATATTCATAGCCCATCTCGTAGATGATATTATTTTGGAACCACCAACTCAATCCTACTAAATGAGTTCATTTCACTTATGGAAAGTGAATTTGAAATGAATTTAGTAGGTGAGTTAAGTTTCTTCTTAGGTCTACAAATTAAACAAACTAAAGATGGAATATACCTACATCAACGCAAATATACTAGGGAATTAATTAAGCGCTTTGGAATGCAAGGCTAAAATTATTAATACCCCAATGGCAACTAATGTGAATATAGAAGAAGATGTAATCGAAATTCAATTGATTTAAAATACTATAGGAGCATAATAGAGTCTCCTTTACCTAAGCTGCAAGCCGCACGATATCTTATTTGCAGTAAGTATGTGCCTTAAGGTTTCAAACTGTGCGAGTCTCACCTAACTCTAGTCAAGCGTATCCTTAGATATCTAAAGGGTACACTTAATGTCGGTATTTGGTATCCTAGATCTACTGAGTTCGAACTAACCAAGCTACTCGATTCGGACTATCATGCGGTAGTAAGCTCGATAGAAAGAGTCACAGTGGTTGTTGTCAACTTCTGGCTCGAGTCTAGTGAGTTAGTGCGATGGAAAGCAACAGCTTTGTTGCCTTATCTACCATAAAGGAATACATCGCGATGGGTGAGTGTGTCACTGACTTCTTTGGATGAAGCACACTCTCATGACTTTAAGTTAGACTTTACGAATACTAAACTTCACGTAGATAACATTAGTTCAATTAATCTTACAAAGAATCCGATATGTCACTCTATGACCAAACATATAGAGGTCAAACACCATTTCATTCGAGAACATGTGGCCAACGGAGCCATACAACTCGAATACGTCGAATCAAAGTCTAACTTAGCAGACCTATTTACTAAACCCCTACCCGAAGCCGAATTTAGTCTATTAAGACGAAAATTGGGCATGTGCGTAGTAGAATAGGAACTTGCAAATTATATTTTCTTACTACTATTTCTTAACTTTCATTTTTTATGGAACTAGTATAGGACATACCTTAGATATCATGCACCTATAAATTTAAGGAGCCAATACATCTCACAACACATAGGACTATGTGTTTGTGTACTTAGCCACGTAGATGGGCATGAGATGTTAGGACCTTACTCCTGGTTCCAGATGTAGAGCTAGTGCATCGCTATGAACCACGGAGTATAATCATACATACTAACCGACTCTGACCAGGACTGGTTGATCTTTCATATCAATCAAGCCAAATATGAGTCGAACATCTTATAGATGAATTTATTTTCAGTATATTATTTTCAAAATAATGTGGAACATGCTTGGACTTTAAATTTAACACTTATTTTTGTTTTCCACACACACACTCACTCTTTTCGATATATGGCAAAAGGGGGAGAAAAAGGCCAAAGTTAAGGGGTCAAATTTTTTTTTGATAACTTAACTCTTACTTTATATTTAAACCAAAAGTTAACTTTAAGTTTTGAAAACTTATTAAAGGCCAAGTTAAGAGAATTCTTAACTTAAACTTATTTGTGGCGTCAACGTTTTACTTATTTTTTATTATGCCCTTAATGTTTTACTTAAGGGGGAGAAAGGGCCAAGTTAAGAAGAACTCTTAACTTAAACGTTTTACTAAGGCCAACTTTAAGTAATGTTAATTACTTAAAGAAACCCTCAAAGGGGAGGATTAAGGTCTTTCTTCAAGACTCACCCTCGGTCAAGGGGGAGGTTTCCTCAAGGGGGAGTACTTGAAGAAAATCCTTACTACTCCAACTTAATCTTCTTTATTTCTTGTTTCTAATGCACATTATTCTTCATGCTTTCTATTTACTTAACTTTGTATGTGGGTTTGCCATAAATCAAAAAGGGGGAGATTGTTGGTGCAGTAGGCACCTAAGTCGAACCTGAGTTTTGATTATAGCAAACGATACAAAGTTAAGCTCATGTCGTTATCTCACGAGCTGAATCGAGTGTGCAGAAGATTGCTATAGCTGGAGCTAAAGGCTAGCGACACCCGGAGGAAGCCGCGATGGTCGGGCGACACCGGGAGGACTTCGGAGGGAGCCGAAGGAATCAGGTGGAGACCGAAAGCAAGGCTTCAAAGGTAAATGTTGAGGTAAGCTCGTGTGAGTGAGCGTAAGTAAGGTCGAGTCCTCCATACGGGGACATCCTTAGGCGACGATCCGACCAAGACTTCCCATGGAAGGTCTATGTTGAGATCGAATGGCAAGTGGTCGTCGAATTCACTTATATTTCGAGCTAACTCTTTATTACAGTCGAAAAGTCTAAAAATCAGTTCAATCGACCAAAAATCAGTTCAACTGCTAAGCCATCAGTTCAACCGGCCAAGGATCAGTTCAACTGCTGAGCCATCAGTTCAACCGGCCAAGAAATCAGTTCAACCGATGGTCAAAAATCAGCCTCGTGGAGTCAAGCTTTATCACCATTTTTCAAGGAGTTTTGGGCGCAATTCCTATTGGTTGAAGACCCATTCGATGAGGGGCTTAAAGGCTATAAAAGGAGGTCCTAACCTAGGGTTTCATCATCAATTCTAAGCCTCCAAAAGCCTCCGCAAAGCTACAACTTCTCCGACAACGAAGTGCTTCTTCTCCGACGTCTAGGTTTATTTGTTTTCATTTTATTACATCGGTTAGAGTTTTATTTCAGTTTAGTACTTTCATTTTCGGAGCTTTTATCGTAACGAGGAGAGGGGGAGTGTCCCTCTACCTCAAGCTTTGTGCTTTACTTGTATCGATTAAACTCCTACCTCTAAAGGGGAGGAGTTCTTTAGTGTTTTTGCCCTCCGTACGTGGTCGAGGACCGCTAGGGTCTTGGAGTAGTAGCCGAAGGCTACGAACCAAGTAAAACTCCTTTGTCTCTTTTTACTTTACATTTACATTTCCGCTGCAATTAATTATCTCTCGAGTTTTAACGAACGAAAAGAAAAGAAAAAGGTTTTATCGCTATTCACCCCCCCCTCTAGCGATCCGCTTCGATCCAACAGGCTTCACCATCACGTGTGAGGCGACCGACTGGCGTCAGGGGTGACCATGTCATTGGCACGGCATGCATTTTGCATGATAGCATTTGTATTGTGTTTGCTGCATATTTATTGCTGCCTTGGATGTGCATATGATTGTCATGCATACAGGATACATATTTATATATATGGTGAGGACTTTATTACTTCTAGTCAGGCACATGCTCCTATATCAGGGTAGGAGATTCAGGTTAGTACAGTCCTGTTGTATTTATTTCTTGCATACCCTATATGTGAGACTGTACTGACATGATTTTTATTGTTAGCTATATCTAACTTGCATATCGACTATACCCGCTGAGTTCTTTGAACTGACCCCATTGATTATATCTATTTCAGGATGAAGCTGTCAGGAGAGTCCAGCTGCCAAACCCCCTCGTCGTGGAAGTGTATTTGGTTCTTTGTTTTTGGTTTTGGAAATCTTGTTTAGAAGATATATTTAGGACTGGAATTGGATTTATGTATTCATGGATTTTTTTTTGTGTCCTTATGGACCTCTATTCAAAGTTTTGTTCTGGATTGGATTTCGATTGAGTATTCCTGCCCAGATGGCAGAAGGGGTAGGTTTATATGTGATATACTTTTGGTTATATCATTTGATTGTTGGCCTGAGGCCTATTTTACTATCTGCGTGGATTATTTGGATTCCGGTCATGTTGACCGATGTATAGTGGTCGTGTAGGCATTGTATGGAAATTTGTATTGTCACCCGTACAGGGGAGATGCTGCCGGATTTTCGTTTGGCGGGGTCTCCATCGGGGCATGACACGTCGACTGCCGATCACTAGCCACCGCCCATCGCCCGCTAACCGTCGACCACCGTCGCCCGCTAACCGTCGACCACCGTCGATCGCCCCCATTCCTAACTTATAAATCAAACAATATTATTGGAATGACTAAACTCATTCTCATTCCAGTCTACTATCAAGCTCATTCTCATTCCTATTCTCACCTTCAAACCAAACGCCACCTTAATCATTATTGTTTATAATTAAGCTAATCTAATATTTGAAAACAAATGAAAGAAATATATATATTATATATATACACACAATCACAATAGCAATCAAGTTTTATCCCATTATGTGAAATTGACTATAGGACTGATGATATTCACATATCTCCACAATAATATGATATTGTCTTATTTGAGCCTAAATCCTCATGAATTTAATTTTGTACTTTACTCAAAAAGTCTCATATCAATGGAGATATATTTTTCATCTTATAAGTTCATAATCTTTTTCATATCTTACCAATGTAAAACTTTATTTTACTCTCAACAATCTCTCCTTGTCAGTTGTTCGGTCCTCCTGATCCAACAGAGCTTCCTATTTAGTGTCTGATTCTCTTGATCCAGACATGGGAGCCCCCACTTCATTTGTTTGAGACTCATGTTATGACTTGGACCATTGACTCCGATATCACTTGTTAGGATCGATGAAATTCGCATATCTCTATAATAATATGATATTGTCCACTTTGAGCCTAAATCCTCATGGATTTATTTTTGGACTTTATCCAAAAGATATCATACCAATTGAGATATCTTTTTTCATCTTATAAGTCATAACTTTTTTCATGTCTTACTAATGTAAAACTTTGATTGTACTCTCAGTAATCCCAATCTAAAATTGTAAAATTAAGGAGACAATTAGATGAAGAACGAAGGGCTAATAGTAGAAGGAGAAAGAGAAAAGGAGTGAAAGAGGTTTGACACATTGTAGTAAAAAAGTGATAACACTCGTCCTAAACATCCTTCTAGATCAGCCTCACAACATTTGGAGAGGAGTAACTCATGTTGATCAAACAACCTTCTAGGTGGGTGGACATTAATTCCAAGTGGCATGCATCCTAGGAAAATCAATCTTTGCCCATTGTAATAATTCTATCACCTGGAAAGAGGTAAATCACAATGATTGAACAGTCTCCTATGTGGGAGGACATCAATTCCAAGTGGCATGTATTATAGGAAAATCGATCCTTGCCCATTGTAATAATTCTATCATTTGAATATCAATTTGATTATACTTGTGGGGTAGATATGAGGCTTGACATATGCAATATAGAGAGATGGATATAACTCAACTACAATTTGGAATCGATGGTTTAACGGTTCATAAAATATTGACCCTTAACCTTAATAGTCTAAGATAGTTACAGTTCACAATTCGGAACTGTTATTTACAACTCAAAATTATTTATTTAAAATTTTTAAATAATTAAAAAAAAGATTTCACTTATTTAAGTTGTCTATATATCCCCTTATCTATAGGGAAATCAAAGTCTACGTAATTCTCTTACCTTTTTTTTTACCCTTTTAATCTTAGGAAATGACATTGTTACTCACTTTCATTTCATATTCCCATAGTTGTAGTTCCTTCGATGTCAAATTCCTCTACTTCATCTTTAGAAAGTTGCATTCTTTGTATTTTTTTTCTGCTTTTGTTCAATCATTAACCAATGTTTGTGCTTCTAAAGAATCGGGAGACAAAGTAGAACATCATTCGTTTAATATATTCCCTTTGAAACTAAATGTTTGTCCTACTGCAACAGTTGATACCGGACAAGATAAGATTTCTTTTGCGATGATTAAAAGAATAAGAAAACTCAGAGTATTTTACGACCACTATCATAAAATATCAAAATTTATTTCACTATCTCTATCGCCAAAATCAAAAAAAGTCGTCAAATAATTCTCAAGTTCTTATCTGAAACTTGAGAATTCTCATGGACGTTTTGTTGATACAATCGGCCCAAGTTGACTCGAGTTTGACTCGAACAGTATTTTGATGAAAGACAAAACTTATGACATCGGATTGTCATAGGAAAGTCCAACATGGAGTTCGCATGGAAAATCTAAGCATGGGGCTTGGTGTTGAAAAGTCCAAAGTATTGTGAAGTCGTGCACTTGGTGCATTTGGGAAGTCTTGAGGACTTGGCAAGTTCACTAGGCTCGGGGTCCTTGAGTCGGTGAAGGATGGCATTGTGAAGTCGTGTGCTTGGTGCATCCGAGGGATCGCTGGACGGGGAGCGAATGGAGTGAGGCCCAAGGGAAGCATACTTCGAGGGCAAGAGACGCGAAGGATGGCGTTGCAAAGTCGTGTGCTTGGTGTATTCGAGGGACGTAGGCCGAGGGAAGAGAGCTTCGGTGGGGAACTCCATGAGGGATGAGGTGGACTTGGCCAAGTGGCTAAGACTGAGTGTCGGATGCTCAAACAACTTGGTGTTTAAGGTTTTATCCGACATCAGTCGACTGACATAGGTGTCAGTCGACTGCTCTAAGTCGACTAGGGTTCGACTGGTGTTCGACTAGGTTCTGGTATCGGCGGCCGATCGTCGAGGGATGGCATCGATCGATAACTCCATCAATCAATCGATGAGGAGATCGATCGATCGACGTGTTTTCGCCACGTATGGTTTCATGAGTGCTCGCGCCAGCACTCGACTGATGGGATCATCCGTCGACTGATGGGCATGATCAGTCGACTGATGATGGATCCGTTGGAGTTTTGCCAATGTGGATCAAGTTGTTGTGAGATAACGGCTACAGGATTTGTCGACTGATGGTCACGATCTGTCGACTGATGGGCGCGAAATCATCTTGATGTAGGTTATAAATGGAGCTCAAGATGGAGGATTTCGAAAAGACTTTTGTGAATCTTTTGGAGGGGAATTGCTGTTGCATTCCAGACCTTCAAGAGTCATCTAAAGAAAGCAACAAACAAAGGTTTCAAAGCAAGCATTGTAAAGTGTTCTTTACGTGTATTTGTATTACTTGTATTTCATATTACTTAGTGTAATTGCTTGTGAGAGATTTCTCCACCTCCGACGTGTTGTCGAGAAGGAGTGTTGTTAGTGTCGTGCGCATAACACGAGCTCGTTGAGCTCACCCCATGGAGTAGGAATCATTCGGTTCCAAATCACGTATATCTTGTGTATTGCGTGTGATTGTATTGTTGTAATTATTTCTATTGTTTCCGCTGCATATATTAACGACAATTGTAGACAAGCACGCAAGAACAATCGTATTCCACCGTACGACGATTGAGGACTATTCACCCCCTCTAGTCGGCCACCAACGTTCCAACAAGTGGTATCAGAGCTAGGAGCTTGTCGAGGACTAACCGTCAACACAAGCACGACAAGATGGCCGGCTACAACCTCCAACCACCAAAATTCGAAGGAGATTTTCAATGGTGGAGAAGAAAGATGGAGGTATATTTAGAAACCGATTTCGATTTCATCTTAATTATTGAAAATGGTTTTGAAGTGCATAGGGATAAAGAAAACAATCCACTAGAAAAATTAAGATGGACCAAGGACCAAATGAAGGATTTCAAGATAAATCTCGAGGTAATCAAATTGCTTAGTGATTTGATTCCTAACCATATTTGGTCTAGGCTAGGTGAATATAGGAATGCTAAGGACATATGGGGCAAGGTGATCAAATTTCATGAAAAGCCCACATTGGTCAATGAAGAGGAAGAATGTCCATCAACATCCGAATCCGAGGATGTTGCGGAATCACCATCCACCTTCGATGATGTTGATGATTTGGTGGAGACCTTCACCTCTAGCATTGAGGGGGAGGAGAGGCCTTCCATCCCGGAACAAGTTCAAGAAGAAGCTTCAACATCCGGGAGAAGTGAAAATTCCCTAGGTAACTCAGGTATTGTGATTATAAATAAAAATCATATAACATGCTTTGAGTATAGGGAACAAGGGCACTATAAAAGTAAGTGTCCCAATAAGGTGAAGAAGGCTAAACCAACACCAAAAGCCAAAAATGCCGGAGTCCCCACAATTAGAAGCAAGGAGCACATTGTGTACTTCAAATACAACCAAATGGGGCATTACCGAAGCCAATGCCCTAGGGGGAGGAAGAAAGGGCAAGAAGGTGTATCTCATGTAGGGGGAGCTTCTAAAGCTAACCCTAAGGTAAATTTAGTTAATGCACCTTCAATTCCTAGGACTAAAAA
Organism: Wurfbainia villosa; assembly: GCA_025175895.1. NCBI lineage: Eukaryota > Viridiplantae > Streptophyta > Magnoliopsida > Zingiberales > Zingiberaceae > Wurfbainia > Wurfbainia villosa. The sequence goes on along the minus strand of CM046000.1, from coordinate 4,826,691 downwards.
GCATGCTAATTATTTTAGTTCTCTTGCAATTATTAATAAAAAGCATGCTAGTAGAAATAATAAGTTTTATTATTTATGTGCTAAGCATGTAAATTCATCTAAGAACAAACCTCGGACCAATAACACTAGAACTATTTTACCTAGGGAATCAATTAGGAGAATAGAAGAAAATTTGGGTATTAATCCCAAAAAGTCTAGGCACATGCCTAAGAAGAAGAGGTCTTCCCAAAAACCTAATGATAAATCAAAATTGGGAAAATTAGAGTTAGAAAACTAAGTCTTGAGGTCAAGACTTGAGAAAATGGAAAAGACCCTTAAGATTATAGAAAATTCTATTCAAGGGTCAAATGCCCAAAAGTCAAGACCTAGGGTTCAAGAACGGTCTAAGGGCAAGGAAGGTTTGAGTCACAAATTTAAGCCCAAGAAGACTTATCATACTGTTCCCTTTAATTATGGAACAACTTCTAGGTTTAAAAAAACCAAGGCTAATAGGGAAGTCATCCCTAATACTAGCCATGGTGTGTGTTTAGTGGCTAAGGACTTAAGAAAAACCAAGAAAGCCACTAAGAAGGTCAAAGGGGGAGTTACCCCTAGGTTTGACTTAGGAAAGACCCAAAAGACTATGGCTTCAAAGCCTAAAAGGGTCATTAGAAAGGTATCTAGGGAAGTTATCCCTAGTGAATACCTTGTTAATCCAAGGAGCTCCAATAGGTATTAGATTCCTAGGAGTGTGATCGATTCACGCTAGATGGGTTAGGGTGTGTCAACCCTAAGTGGATGGGTAGTTAACCTAGCCATGATGAGTTGACACATTAGGATGTGCCAATGTGTTTGAGAAGTTGAAAATTGATTAAATTGGCACGATTAGGTTTTAGAGGTATTGGTGTGTCATTTTGAGTTTATGACACATTTAGGAGATAATGGTATTAAGGCAAAATAGAATTAATTCCTAGAAATGGCTATTTGGATTTAACACTTAGGTATTTTATACTTTAGTATATTTTACTTGCCATGATTTATTTGACTTGCCATGACATGACATCATTTTCATTTTTATCTCTAAAAATGTCATGATCATGTTTTAGACCTAGTTGTATATGTCATGTATGCTAAAATTTCATTCACATGCCATGACATCATGATTTTGGCACATGCTTAGTTATATCATATATATGTCATAATCATATTATGCATAAAATAAAATTAATTTAAGGACCATTGGCATGATTTGAAGTCTCATGCATAAGGGAATCAAGTAGAGTTGCCTTATAATATGCATGAGACCATTAAAGAACAAAAACTCACATCTCACTAGAATATTTGACTTGAATGTGTTTTTCACATTTAGATACAAGTAAGATATTTAGGAAAAAGGAATTAAAAGTTTCAAAAATATTTTGAAAACATTTTGAAAAACCTTGGTGAAATATATCTTTTGATAGCTATCACTATTGAATGGGATGATACAAAGAGGGCTCATTATTGAAGCTTTTCTAAACTTTTGAACTTTGTGTCAATCTCACTATTTTGTGGGTAAAATAATTTTCCAATATTTTTCACCCATTATGATTGTAATAAGTAATATACATACAAAATTTTAAGATTTTTCAACTTATGTATATTTACTTACGAATTTCAGAAATTCATTTCTGAAAATTAGAAAACTGTAAAATGCAGTTATCAGTCGATTGCCAAGGAGGCCAATGATCTGATGTAGAAGGAGTCGATCGATATATGATTGATCAATGATCGATACTATCGGTGGTTAAGCCCATGTTCAGCTATGTTTAGGTTCCCTAACCACTCATAACCCTAGGACATGCTTTGAAGAGCATTAGAAAGGGTGGAAATCCATTGGATATGGATTAGGAGGTTTGTTTAGGGTTTGTATCAATTTTAAGGTATGTGAGAGTTCATTGTTGAACTTTGCCTTAATTTTGATAGTTTTGTGTTCCTATTGGCTTAGGGGCTTTCCAAAAACATTGTTGGTGCAATGGTCAAGGGGGAGCAAGCCTTTAGAGAGAGATATCCATAATGGGAAGATGGATGTGTATTTTTCCTCATGGGAGGAAAATTGAGGGATTGTGCCTCTCTTAAGTGATACGAGATTATCACTAGAAAGATTGAGGGCATGTCAAGAGGAAGATTATAAAATCTCATTGGGATATGAGACATTGACACCCTTGAGGACCTTTTTGATGTAATGTCAAAAAGGAGGAGAAGTTACCAAGTTATCAATTAAGGTTCGTTGGAATTCTCATTGGGATATGAGAATTGCCAATATGGGAGAATTGGTAGACTTTAGATGGTAGTTTTATCAATCATCAAAAAAGAGGAGATTATTGGTGCAATAGGCCCAGGTTGACTCGAGTTTGACTCGAGCAATATTTTGATGATAAACAAAACTTATGACATCGGATTATCATAGGAAAGTCCAACATGGAGTTGACATGGAAAATCCAAGCATGGGGCTTGGTGTTGAAAAGTTCAAAGCATTGTGAAGCCATGCGCTTGGTGCATTTGGGAAGTCTTGAGGACTTGGCAAGTTCATTAGCTAGGCTCGGGGTCCTTGAGTCGGTGAAGGATGACATTGCAAAGTCGTGCGCTTGGTGCATCGAGGGACCGTCGGACGGGGAGCGAATGGAGTGAGACCCAAGGGAAGCATACTTCGAGGGCAAGAGACGCGAAGGATGACATTGCGAAGTCATGCGCTTGGCGCATCCGAGAGACGTAGGCCGAGGGAAGAGAGCTTCGATGGGGAACTCCATGAGGGATGAGGTGGACTTGGCCAAGTGGCTAAGACTGAGTGTCGGATGCTCAAACAATTTGGTGTTTGAGGTTTTACCGGACATCAGTCGACTGACATAGGTGTCAGTCGACTACTCCAAGTCGACTAGGGTTCGACTGGTGTTCGACTAGGGTCTGGCTGAGCAGTTGACTACCGAGGGATGATAGTCGATTGATAACACCATCACGATCGGGATGAGGAGATCGATCACCGATCGACGCGTGTTTTCGCCACGCGAATGGTTTCGATCAGTGCTCGCGCCAAGACTGATCGATGGGATCATCAGTCGACTGATGGACATGATCAGTCAACTGATGATGGATCCGTTGAAGTTTTGTTAATGTGGATCAAGTCGTTGTGAGACAATGGCTACAAGATCAGTCGACTGATGGTCACGATCAGTCGACTGATGGGCGCGAAATCAACTTGATGCTGGTTATAAATGGAGCTCAAGATGGAAGATTTCGAAAAGACTTTTGTGAAGCTTTTGGAGGGGAATTGTTGCTGCATTCCAGACCTTCAAGAGTCATCTAAAGCAAGCAACAAACAAAGGTTTCAAAGCAAGTGTTGTAAAGTGTTCTTTACGTGTATTTCGTATTTGTCTTTTTATTGCTTGTATTTCATATTACTTAGTGTAATTTCTTGTGAGAGGTTTCTCTACCTCCGACGTGTTGTCGAGAAGGAGTGTTGTTAGTATCGTGCGCATAACAGGAGCTCGTTGAGCTCACCCCGTGGAGTAGGAACCATTCGGTTCCGAACCACGTATATCTTGTGTATTGCGTGTGATTGTATTATTGTTATTATTTCTATTATTTCCGCTGCATATATTAACGACAATTGTAGACAAGCATGCAAGAATGATCGTATTCCACCGTAGGACGATTGAGGACTACCACCCCCTCTAGCCAGCCACCAACGTTCCAACACGTTTCACCTATTATTTTAGTAAAAGTTGTACTTTTGTAAGTTTTTACATTACTACTACTAGAGATTGTTTCATCTGAGTGACGAAGTCATGCACGCTTGTGCGCGGAAAACTACAATGAACGGTGATTTTCACTATTCATCACACTGCGATGAACAGTGAAATCACTATTCATCGCAGTTTTCCGTGCACAAGCGCGCATCGATCTGGCACTCAGGTGATCATTTGGCACTACTACTAATATCTTCAAGTTTCAATACATTACTTTCTAATCCATATTTTAAACTATATTCTTTATAAATTTCATATAAATTATTTTTAGAGTTATGTACTATAGTAGTAGGATCATGAGAAAAAAAATCTTTTATTGGAATTAAAACATTATAATACATAACTAATATTTTGTATAAAATATCTAACTTTAATCTACAATCTAAATCTAAAGCAAATGCAACTAAATAAATAGCAAGAATATGATAAAAAAAAATCATATTTCTTTCATTATTAATATTCAAGAAGATAAAAATTCATCGTTAATATATTCATTTAAAATTAATGTTATATTATAAAAATCTATCATAATTAAATGAAATGTATGATAATAAACACCGAAAAATTATTTAGTTGCATTATTAAATACTTTTAAAATTTCACAAATACTACTACATATATTCCATTGATATGAAAATAAATATATATTAGGATTAGAAACTATTTGAGAAAAAAATAAACATAATAATTCTATATATTGAAATGAATCTTATAATAATTGATAATTGATAAGTTGAATTCCAACTTATTAGTACATCACATGGAAATTTTTTAGGTCTTATTCCATTAATTTTATAAAATTTAATTAGTCTTATTCTATTAATTTTATAAAATTTACTCTATTGTTTCATTGTATTATGATGTGATAATAAATAAAAAATTTTAATTTTAATTTATTTCCTAAAAATTTTAATTCATCTTGAACATACAAATTTAAAATATGATATACACAACAAATATAAAAAAATATACCACTACCAATAATAAGTTGACAAATTAATTTAAGTTCATCTATACTTACGGTATTAGAACTATCATTATAAAATAAAATTGAAAATATTTTATTAGTTAATCTATATTCTTCTAAAATTAAATATAATAATTGAAAAATATTTTGATCAGAGTGTAATTCGTCAAAAACTCTATATGTTAATAGATATTTTTAAATTGTCTAGAAGTTATCAATCCAATAATAAGTCACACTCATATAGGAATGAATGTGTCAATGATGACTCCAAATATCTGAACATAAAGAAATTTTATTATTTAATTTACTAAATTATTCAATTAATTTGTTTTCCTTGTTTAACTAAATTTTTAATTGTACGAGTAAGTATAATTCTGGAAACACGTTTAGCAGATGGATTAAGAGATTCTTGATAAAAAATTTCAAATGTACATTTAGATTTAAAACTAAATGAAAGATATTTTACGAAAATGAATCTAACTAATGATTATCTTAATTTAATATCAGAATATTTAAATAAATTTATATCCGTATCTTCATTGGATGAAGAAAATCTGGAAAGTTGCATTTGAGAACAGTCAATTTCAAATTTCATCGGGTGTTTTATTTTGATGTATCATTTAATGACTCATAACCATCGTGCCATTAAAATTTATACGAGATATTATAATATTTATATTTTGCCTGTATTTATCCGGAGGGAAGAATGATTTTCTCAAAATGTTTAAAAAAAATGACGATTTCAAAGTAAAGGATCCCACACCTTGGAAGTTTTGATACAATTCTTTTTGTGTTGGTTGTCGAAAATTGCTCTAACTCATCATCAGTGAATTGAATCTCATCGGATTCAGGATCAACATTCGGAATAAAGACCTCCTTGTCCATTCGAAATCGAGATGAATCGTCTTCCATTGAAATCAGAGTCAAAAAATCGAAGCCGATTAAAATTGAAGAATCGAAAACGTTTGAAATAGCAAAATTGAAAGAGAAGATTAGTAGAAAAGATATGATGAAAATGATGAAATGAGTCTCTTATATAGAGAGTCTAGAACATATATTACAGAGATTGAATCATAGTCATTGATTAAAAAAATGATCAAATGATCTCGATCATCAAAATTCAAAAAAAAAACTTTTTAATCGATTAGAATCGACGGTTCCAACAACTACATTAAAAAATAATAATCCTTGAACTAGCGATTTGAACCGCTAATTCAGTGGTTATTTTGGGTTGATAGAATCGGAATCGGTTAGTCTTTCGACGGATCAATTTCGATTTTGGCCGATTAGTCCGGATCAATGGGCAATCAATCCATTGATTCGATATTACAAGTTTGGGTGGATTCGAGTCGAGTTAGACTTATTCCGTGGTCAGATCTAGATGGATAAAGATGAAATATATATATATATATAGACACACACAGAGAGAGAAAGAAGAGAATGATAAAAATATAGATAGGGTGTAAGAGAGAGAGAAGGACGACACAGTATCTTTAGTGATATCTTAAGGAAATCTTTTGGGATCTCCTGTGACACCCTCACAGCCATGCAGTTGATGATTGCATGCCCAAACCAAACTTGCGTACTCATCCCTCCATCAGTAGCCACCCCCTCTATAACCAGAAATCACACAGACAGACCTCTCTTTTTAAACTATTCAAACCCAAAACTCAACACACACCACATGCATGTCTAATTAACCTTTTTCTTTTTCTTTTAAAAAAATATATATTTATGTTAAAAAATTTATTTTAATTATATTTACCCCTAAATACATTCTATACGTCTCTCCCTTGCCAAAGACCTATTACGTGCTCATCCCATGCTCTAATCTATTAATTGTGCTCGTGCGCAACTAGCTAGGCACCGTTATACATACGCATTCACAATCGAGATGGCGAGATGAGGAAGATGAAATTAAGGCATAAGAGAGACATTTCAATGTATTCGACTCCTTTCCTTTTTCCGCTCGTTAAATACAGTGAGGACGACGGTATCGACAATATCATTTTCTCTTCCCTTCCACTCGCCTTGTGTGCCCCCTATATGAGTTTTGTTATTTGAATTTTAGAAGACATTAATTATTGAAATTCTAACTAAAATTGTTACATGGATTTAAACGATCTAAATTTCAAAGATAAACCCTCTTTGTATTTTGTAGTCATTGATAGAGTCATTTTTTATGTCTTTGTTTTTCATTTTTGACTAGTTTAGATTCGTATAATAATTTTCGGCAATTTACTAAACAACGCACGTGAAGTTTAGAATTGTTCAAACGGTATCATATACTTTCATATTTATCAAATAGCGTATTTAATTTCCTTTTTACCCCTCCCGCCAAATAGACTTGCATCATTGTGGTGCTAGAATTTATAATTCCAGTACCACAGTGGTTCTGGAATTGTAAATTCCAGCACCATAGTGGTGGTGTTGAGATTGCAACACTATTATGATGCTGAAATTGTAAATTTCAATACCACTATAGTGTTAGGATTATAAATTTCAGTACCACGTTGGTGGTGTTGGGATTGCAACACCACTGTAGTGCTAGAATTTGAATTCTCAGTACCACGTTTGGATGGTTCGGAATTTCTACTGTGGTGCAGGTCTATTTGACAGGAGGGGTAAAAAGGAAATTAAGTACGCTATTTGGTAAATATGAAAGTATGAGATGTTGTTTGAATAATTCTAAACTTCATATGCACTGTTTGATAAATCGCCGAATAATTTTAGTTAAAATTAATATGAACTTAAACTTTATGATTAAAAAGATGACCCCTTTATTATATTCCCTAGAACCTTTGGTACTCTTAACTTTGTTGTTTAAGTTTTAAGAGGTCATGTAATCAGAGTCGCTCAAAGAGAGGACAATTTTAACATTAAATATTTAAATTTTAGAGTCTAATATTTAAATTACACAGTAAAAATAAAATTCAATGTTTAAATTTTATTCAGGGTCTTAAAATCCAATTTTCAAATAGGATCGACTCAATGATCTTAGAAAAAAAAATGTTATATAAATCTCAATTGCTAAAATTTTATAGATGACCTCTCTATCGTGTTGCCTAGAAACTCTTTAGTCATTTGATGTTCAAAAAAAATATTGAACTGCTATATTAGCGGTCTCTTCTGACTGTCTCTATCGGTGAATGAGATAAATCAGTATTTCATATGACAAGTACAAAGGAGAGGATTGATCGATAGTTCAGAATCATAATCTCTTTAGAAATTGATCTTTGTCAACTTAAGAATTATTCCTATATACTTACTAGTTTTGGAGTGCTCCAAGTTCTATGTTTTGGTCGTATCGGAGGCCATGTAGAAATTTTGACCAAAATTAATATATCGATCATAATTATCTAAATTTTAGAGACAATCCCCCCCCTCTATTTTACTCCCTAAAGTTACTTATATGCTCTTTATTTCTTCATTTTTAAAACTTTGAGCGGTTTAAGTCCATTAGCAATTTTTTCCAAAATTATTACGTGGATTTTTTTTTTACTCAATTAAAGATTTGAGAAAAGAGATACACACATATTGAGATTATTGAGACTGCATTGATAAGACATAAAAAATTTTATGCCCTTGTAAGACAAAAAAAAAATCTTCATTAATATGATTAATATGAGATCTTTTACATAAAGTTCAAAAAAAAATTATAAATATTTAGGTCTAAAGGAACAAAGATATATGAATTTTATCAAACTCAACAAGTAGTATTAAAGTCAATAATCCAAATCGAGCCATGAGTCTCGAACGAAAGAAGTGGGGGCTTCTATATTCGGATCAGGAGAATTAGATATCAGATAAGAAGTCCAGTTGAATCAGAAGGATCAGACAGTTGATAAAAATACTTATTAGACACTAGATAGGAGGACCAGTTAACTAACAGGAAGACCTGATTGGACTCCAGACAGAAAGTCTAATTAAATCGGGAGGATCGAACAACTGACAGAAGATTCAGTTGGAACACTAAACAGGAAGTCCAATTAGATCATGATAATCAGGCAACTAGTAAGAAATACTTAGTGGGACATCAGACTAGAAGTCAAATTGGATCAAGAGAATTGGACAACTAACAGGAAGTCTTTCAAAGATAGATGTATAATATCATACTATATAATAATTTCATCGGTATGAGACCTTTTGAGTGAAGTTTAAAAATAAATCTATAAATATTTAAATTCAAAATGGATAATATTATATCATTGAAAGACATCGGACCAATAATATACACACAAAAAAAACTTTAGAGTCCACCTATGATATCTTATTTTACAAAAAAAAAACAAAACTTTAGAATCCACCTATGATATCTTATTTTCAATCAATTATATAAGAACTTGTTCATGCATACAAAACTACTATATACAATATTTCATTTATCAATCTAAGTTATTATAATTACTACTCTGATAATACAAAGGTTGGAACCCACCAACCTAGTGACCCCTACTAGTCCGCTTCCGGACCATCGTAAGAGAGGTAAATTACAGTAGATATTTGACCTTTGAAACTAGTAATTAGCGCATGGAAGAATGACACCCTCGTATTTGCGAGGGATTGACCTGTTGTCTTATGATACAACAACTGTATGCGCTAGCCACTAGTATTATAATTACTACTCGAACATTATATATCAACTCAAAGATATGATTTATCACTAATATTCACATTCGTTGTAGGCTTGACTGTGTGATCATATATAGCAAAAATGATTACGTTCGTCCTTAATATTTTTCACCATTGATATCTCGATGATGATAAAAGAAAATAAATTATAAAAGAACTATACCTTTTGACTCGTTGGACAGAATAGTGGAGGACTTTCTAAACTCAGATAGAAATTTTAAATTCCACGTCAAGAATTAATTTCTGTTTATTTATAATAATATTTATATTGTTCTAGTCAATGGATCGTTCCTAAAGGATTTTGACTATGTGACCATATTTCATATTGTGGATCTTGAACCATGACATAGATTTAAGAAATCTCCTTCGTCTTTTTTATTGTCCCATTTTTTAGAATAAATAATTCTGCTTTTCGAGACTGTCATTTACTTTAATTTGCCAAGTCGATATAGCTAATTAAGGGTACATTTTTTTTAGATAACTAGCTAGTTTTGGGTCATTTAGTCTCCATGTGATACGACAAGTATCAAGATTTATAGTAGCAATCAATTTGACAATATCATTTTTATAAAAATAAAAACTATTATAGTTAAGTAAAAATGAAAAACCATTCTCATCTACACAAAAAAAAATATTTTTAATCATATTAGTAATGTAGTAAAAGCCATGCCATGTAAGTTTATAATAAACTTGAAGAGTGTCCGTGCAATCATGTCACAAATGAGAAGTTTCAAGGTTTGACAATTATTTAAGTTTAGATTAATAAATGAGATCTCACTTAAGTTACGAGTGACCGTCTATGTCGATCAAATGACCGGATACAAAGTAAGAAAAGATAAAAAGTCTAAGAAGATCGAGGATCGAATTCTTAGCAAGCAGGAAACCTAAGTAAATCGTGAGATCAAATGCAAAGTTAGATGAAGATACATTGACAAAAAAGTTCCAAGCACAAAGTTCATGTGATTGAAGGTTCATCTAACATGAGATAATTGGAAAATGAGGGTAATAATGATTAGGCTTGAAGAGAAGCTCTGGTTTAAAGGTTTAGGGATAACAACCTTTTATTTTATGATTCGCCCAATCAATTGATAAGGTACAACAATCGACTCCTTAATCCTAAATTCAAATTCTAGACCAATCGATTTGAAGGGTTGAACTCAGAATTCGAGGCTTACATTATTGTTATATTAAAAAAATATGGAACCGTTACTTTAGCAGCTCTCGTACGACTGTCTCATGCCTAAAGTAAAGAGATAAATCAGAAAGTATTGTGCAAGCAACCTTAGCTTCCTTGATTTTGTCATCCTATTTGAAAGAAAATTCTATAAGTTAGTCGTAGCTGGGGATTGAACCGTTGGTGCCTAAGAACCGAGTTAGACGCTCTGTCGCTGCATCGTAGATCGAGGTACAATAATTGTTGTATCAATTGATTGGTGATTGGTAAGCAATTCTAAGCCAACAAAAGGTACTCAAATCGATTGATCTATTCGACTGAGGGCTTCCAATCGATTGGAAGAGTTTTATGAGCAAACATAGGCTTGCCAAATTGATTGGTAGATCGATTGGCCGAAATATAGTTTCTCGAGCAAATAGAAGTCTGCCAAATCGATTGATCGATCGACTGAGCACTATTAGTCGATTGAAATTCAAAATCAAGTTAATCTCAATCATGGAGTTGGAGTCGATGACTATTCAACCGATAATCAATGGTCACCGATCGATTGGTGAGTTATGCCAATCGATTGGGGCAGCAAAAAGTAATGGGGATTTTTCTAATGGATGAGGTTACCGTTTCATTGCTATCTTTGAACTTGCCATCCGCCTCAAGCCTCTATTAGCAAAATCTTCGAGAAACCAAAAGAAGGAGAACCGAGCCAAACTTGCAATCTCTTTGTTTCTTTAAATTTGTTGTAATTCTATTGTAAGAAAGTTTCTGTACTTTTGATTTTTTTTTTTCCAAAAAGGAGAAGATTTAGGGAAAGAAAATACGAAGAATGAATCCTTAGATTAGTCACCTCTAGGAGGAGACGGATACCAAGTAAAATCATCAGAGTTAGCATTGTACGTGTGGTGCTTGTGTCGCTTCCAGATTTTCGCTGCCTACGATCAAGACGATAAGCGATTTGAGCTATTCAACCATAGCTCGCAAGGTCCCGGCAGAGAGTAATATCAAGTGGTAAATCCTTTTGGCTAACATTGCCTACCTCACCTAAAGTAAGGCTCCTTACCTTTAACCCTTGCACAAAAGTACAAAAGTGAGCACCAAATTTAGTATCCAATACCCACGATGATGACGAATTAGAGGTAGAGAGATTCACTTCAATCACATGAATCGTGAATTAGAAGTTTTTTTTCTCCCGCGGAAAGAGTCTAGTGACTAGCGCATGTAGATATTGTATTATAGGACAACGGATCAATTCTTCGCAAATACGAGAGTGTCGTCTCTCCATACGTTAGTTATTAGTCTCAGAGGTCAAAGATCTACCGTGATTTACCTCCCTTACGATTGTCCGAGAACGGATTGATAGAGGTCTCTAGGTTGGCGGATTCCAATCTTTGTAATTATGAATTAGAAGTTTTCATCCCATGTGAGGGCCTTGTGATTAGCGCGGCAATAGAGTTGCATCAATAAGCAAGGGTCAATCTTTCAGAGTGTCTGTCCTCCTGCCGTGCTAGGTTAGACAATATACTCCTTGTGATTTACCTTATTCGTGTTGGCTATGAGACCGATTGGCAGGGGCACTGAGGGTGAGTGAATCATCTTTTACACTAATGAATTAAAAGTTTTTGCCCTAGCGGAAAGGATCCAGTGACTAGCGTATGTAGAAATTATATAATATAACAACGGATCAATTCCTCATAAATACGAGGGTGTCTCCCTCCATACGTTAGTAATTAGTCTCAAGGGTTAAAAGTTCATCGTGATTTACCTTCCTTATGATGATCCAGAAACAGACTGATAAGAGTCGTTAGATTAAGTTGGTAGATGTCAACCTTTTGCACAACGAATTAGAAGCTTTCATATCTTTCTTCTTTCTTTTCCTTCGTAAGAAACTCGAAACTCCTAGTAGATCGATGCAAAAGGTAACTAGTAATGTTGCATGAGGCAAGAGCAATGCTGAAAATAATATTCGTTGATTTAATATTATCTACTTTGAGTATAAATACTTAAGGATTTATTCTTGAAAATTATCCAAAAATTTTATACCAATTGAAATATCTTTTCATCTTATAAATCCATAATTTTTTTTTCATATCTTTTCAATGTAGGATTTTGATTGTACTCTAAATAATTCCTCCTCTCATATGTAGGACCACATCGACTCCTCTCAAATTCATCCGTCCTCGAAGAACTTCCTCTGTTCGATATTCGATCCTCAACTCATTATGTCTTCTTGTCACGTCTAGTTCTAGAGTTTCTACTTCTTTCATTCGATGTTACTATTTCTAATATCAATTGTTAAATTCGATGAAATCCATATATTTTCATTATAATGATATGATATTTTTCACTTTGGACTTAAATCCTCATGAATTTATTTTTGAATTTTATTCAAAAATACCTCGTACTAATAGAAATATCTTTTCATTTTATAAATTCAAGATATTGTTCATATTTTTTTAATATGGAACTTTGATTGTACTTTCAATATGCTCTCGATGATGAGACGAAGCGATACATTTCTAATCGTATTATTTATAAGTAATTGTATTTTGATGCTTTTAAGTGAAATTTAATTGAATTGCATCTCTCGTTAGTTTCTATTAGTTTCCAAACATCAATGGAAATGGAAACGAGGGAAAAAAATTTGAGTTTCCAAATGACTAGTTTTTCATCTTCCAAGTCCCAAATACGAGTGAGGCCGACAAATTAGTGAAGGGTCAATTAGGTAGGTAGTCCTTGCCATTTGTAAACGAACTAAGGTCATATTTGGTGAAGGGTAATCAATCTTATAATGTAATCAAAATTATATTACAAGATGAATTAATTTGTTTGATCCAATTTTAAAGTCGTAATGTAATATAATCGAATTATAAAAGAGGAGGTAAGATTCGTAATCTGAATTATAATAGAAAAACTATGTAATCCGATTACATTAAAGAATCAATATTTATCATGACAAATATATTCTTTTTTTATTTTTCTCATTGCTTCCCGACACTCGTCGACAGTGATCGTCGATGACGGTCGTCGACAATCGAGGGCGGCCGATGGTCGGCGGTCGACCGACAATCATGACAAATATATTCTTTTTTATTTTTCTCATTGCTTTCTGATACTCATCGACAGTGACCGATGATGCCGATAACCGAGGGTCGTATAGCAATAGAAATTTGTCGATAGTCGGCTGATCGACCAACAATCGGATCGGCACGATCGGCGCTGGCGGCCAAACGGCCGACGCGACGATCGGCGGATGGCGATAAACGACGATCGACGGCCGACGGCCGACGGCGATCGCGGTCGATGGTTGACGATCGCCGACCTGGCCGTGGCCAAACGGTCGACGGCCAAACGATCGATGGTCGACTGGTCAATGTCGGCCGATTGATCGATATCAATGGCCGATTGATCGGCGATCGATGCGATCAATGACTTACCCGATGACCGGTGATCGACGATCGACGACGGTCGACAATCGGCTGACGATCGACCGGCAACCGCCGACATAAGGAATCAACTAGGAATTTAATTATCTTCAAATGAAATTATAAGAATATTTTTGTCATTTTATAATAATATGAATTACATTCTTTATAACAAATAATGGACACCAAACAAACGAATGTAATTACTTTTGTAATCAAAGATTACACACCAATCGCTAACCAAATACAGTAATGTAATACACATTACATTACATTACATTACAAACTTGACTACATTAAAAGGTTGATTATATTACCTGGTACCAAACATAGCCTAAACACTCATGAACAAGTTTGGTGTTCGGTTCGATAAGAACTCGTTTACGTTCGTTTAATATACATCAAAATCAATTAATAAACAAACTTGAACAATTTGATAAATTAAATAAATAAGCTTGAACATATATGTGTTCGGCTTGTTAATGTAGTTCGTGAACAAACTCATTTAAAAATTATTTATGAACTTATTTATACTCATTTATAAATAAGAATTAAAATATTAAAAGTTTAAAATAAACAAACAAGTTTAAATAAATCAAACTTAAATGAGTTTAAATCAAGTTTGATGCAAGTTTGAATCGAACTTGATTAGAAACTTGATATCTAATAAACCAAGTCAAGCTTGAATAGCTTTTTCAATAACTTAATTAGTTTTAGGCTCACTTGGCTCGGTTTGATTATCTTATCAAATAAATCTGAACACTATAAAATTTAACTTGACTTGGACCGTTTATAACCCTACGTTCAACTCCGAAATTGTTGGGCAAATAACTTTTGAGAAAAAAAAGAAAACACATCTAATGTGAATTGTAACGATTGATTGAGCCTAGGCTTAATAGGTTTCGATTAATGCCGACAAGTCGAAGAAGTATAAACGAGTCAAACTCATAAGTCATGCTTAACACAAAGTGGCTATAAGAAAGTACGACAATGACTAAGACTAACAAGTCAATGTTACCAAAAGGAGTTAGTCATGCCAACAGGTCAGGCACCACATGGACCCAATAGATTCATTTCTATGTTTGACTCGAGCCTAGGCATGCAAACCAAAAAAATTAAAATTAAAATTAAAAAAATGATAACCTCATGTATAGGGGCGATCATGATCCAGAATTATTGATTCCGATTTATCATACAATAGAATTAGTCACCGACGATTTTGGTTTTGATTCATCATCCATGGAATTGGAATCCAAACTGAATTGTTTACGAACCATTTCGATTCTTTAGAATTCGCTTCCAGTTCGAATCATTCAGAATCGAAATTTAAATTTTTTAATTTAAATTCTCTCATGTAACTATATTATTTTTCAATTCACCATTTATTTTAATTTAAATTATCTTGTATTTAAATAATATTTAAACTTAAGTTTTGTACGTCGAAATTTAATTTATACTGGTTTATTTATTTTATATAATATTTAATCAAATATTTATCGTAAATAAAATTATCATCAAAATATATTAGAACAATAAATTCATATTAATAAATTAAAAAGAAATATTATATATATTATCATTATTATAATAACCATATATTGCATATCTTATTCTTTTATTTTACAATTAAAAAAATAAACATAATTTATATAAACTAAACTGCCTTCCCATCCTTTTAGATCCAAAGGCCTCAAAATCGTTGTAATTCATTTATCATTTGAATATATGACTTTTGTATCTTAATTTAATTTAAAATATTATCAGAGATAGCAATTAATATATCTTCAATTATGATTTTAAAAATATAAGAATGGAAATAGAACTATATGTCTCCAGTTTCGATTTCTGAATCGAAATCGAAAAAATAATTTTGATTCAATTTTTAAACCATCAATTCCGATTCAGTTCACGATTTGAATTGAATCGTGATCGCTCCTACCTATATAATATAGTTGCCAACCTTGTATTCTCAACTCCTCCTCTTTGGTCATTTGAAATGACAAGCAATCTTTAGCTTTCATGGTATCTAGCGCCTTCATACAATAACAATCACTAGAAAAAAAAAAGAAAGTATTATTGACATAATTTTCTGTCAAAATAAATTTTATTGATAATTTACTAACCAAATAAATTTTGATCAATATTTTAAAATTTTAAAAATATCATTCAAAATCATTTTTTGATTTTTTTTTAAATAAAAATTTCATGCCAATTTTTATTTTTTAAAATTCTATCAATTACTAGCAAAAATTTGGCTAGTGATTTTAATACATAACAATTAACTTATGACCAACATTTGATTGGTAATTGTATTAAAATTTTAACCGATAAATTTTTAATTAAACTTTTAACTTTTTCATATTATTATTATTATTTTCTTTTCTATTCCCACGTTCTCCACGCCTCTTCCTCCTCAACTAATATGGTAACCACCTCTTCCTTCTTCCACCTTCCTCCAATCATCTTCAACATCCTCCATGTCCTCTCTCTCCTTCGACTTCATTCTCAATGTCTATCCTTTTTAGAAGTTACACATTCCAATCTTTTATACAATATTCATCTTTTCTTTTTAGATTGACGAATCCAATCTTTTACATAATTTTTATCTCTTCTCTATTCCCATGGGGATGACATGATGGTAAGCACAGTGCGACACTTATACAATGAGCATGGGTCAAATCTCGTAGCTAATAAGGTAGAAATATCTACCCCGAGTAATACCTTCCACTGTGTCTGTCATACACGTCAAGATTATTGACCATTCGTAATTTACCTCTCTCACAATAGTCCTAAGACTAACTGATGGGGTCGCTAGGTTGACAGTTCCAACCTTTTATACAATGTTCATTCCTTCTCTAGTCCTCTCGAAATGGTTCGTTAGTTAGAACAGCATAGATGTTATTACAAATGAATAGAAATTGAATATCAACGTGAGATGTAAAATCTTCCCTCAAATCCAAAAACTCTCTACTATTTCTAACCAATCGATCAAAGGGTATAGTCTCTCATAATTTACTTATCTTTATCATCACTGAAGGATCGATGATGAGAGACACTATGGACGAACATATTCGTCTTTTGCTGCTATAAATGTCTAACTCTTCTCCACTGAGACATGGTACAACAATAAAATAGCAAAATAATTTTTCATACAATGAAAATTTAATTTCTTTTGAATATCATTTTTAAAAAAAAATCAAATTTAAACTCCTAGAAAAGTCTAAATTATTTACACTGGACCGTTGAATGATTTGTTAGTCCTGTCTGCACTATCAAATTTATTACGATGGTCGATAGAAAAAAATTTATAGGATCAAATCCTATATCAAAAAATAACCAGATCAAAAATCTAAACCCTTAGAAAAGTCAAAGAATTGATTTTTTTTATTGGCACCAATTATTGGAGCCTTCGGCTCTCGAAGACGTGCTGTCTGAAAATACAAACTCTCAATCTATACTCAACTCAAGGTCATATATTCAAATTTTTTCAAAATTTAAAATCGAATTTATCTCAGTAAAAAAATAAATTGTTACTATTGAACAAAGATAATTCATTCATCATCCCCATAGAAGAGCCTTGTGATTAGTATGGCAACAAAATTGTACCAATCAACTAATATTCGAAGATTATAAATTTTTCGGAATATCTATCCTCCTGTCGTACTAGTCTTAAGTTGGATAATATACAACTCCCAGGGTAAACCCAAATAGCTAGTACAGTCGTGTTAAAACTTGAAAAGGCAAGGGATCGATTCCTGAAGGTGACGACCAGACTACTGATGATTTCGCATTTCTACGCTAGCCACCTGAGACCTGATTTATTTCCTTCCACACGTAGAGGTAACGGTGAGGGCCGCTAATGTGACGATTCCATATTTTTTAAATTGAATAATATACTCCTCATAATTTATCTCATTCGTATTGACTGTAAAATCAATTGACAAAAAAATGGAAGACAAACCACTTTTTTATCAAGAAAACAACGCCTCCTGTATCCACACACCATTAATCACCGCACATTGCTTGTAGGTGACATGGCTCCAACATGTGTACAGTTGGTTCATGTATGGCTCAGGGATTATAATAGAAAGTATTAATCAATAGATTTTTTTTTTTTTTTGATAATTTATGTCTAAACTTTGCTCAATTAATTTAAAAAAAAAAAGACGGTCATTCTTCAGTTTCATCCCCCATTAATAAAGCACTCAGAGAATAACTCGGATTAAAATTTTAATCCCGCTGAGAGCAAATTGAAAATCAATCTATTAATTGTGCT
This sequence comes from Wurfbainia villosa, assembly GCA_025175895.1. Taxonomy (NCBI): domain Eukaryota; kingdom Viridiplantae; phylum Streptophyta; class Magnoliopsida; order Zingiberales; family Zingiberaceae; genus Wurfbainia; species Wurfbainia villosa. The sequence continues at coordinate 4,808,462 of CM046000.1, read as the reverse complement.
CTATATTTATCCGATGGATCTATAACAACAAAAGATAATTACATTTATCCTAATATCTTTTACCGTCGATCCCTCGGTGATAATGAAAGAAGATAAATTACGAAGAACTATATCCTTGATCTGTTAGCCAAAACAACGAAAATTTTGTGAATCTGAATAAAAAATTTTAAATTCATATCAAAAATCAACTCTTACCCACTATAATAACATCTTCATTGCTCTGATCATAACCAAGGAGATAATTATCTGATGGATGAACTAACAAAAAGACTATCTACTCTCAGAATTAATCGATAGCTAGAAGTTTCAACGACTGAATTATTAAAAAAATAATAATTAATAAAATTGCATATGGATAGAGAGAGAGAGAGAGAGAGGGGTAGAGGGGTAGTAGGCAATGCAGATGGTTGCAGGCCTGCCTCTGCTATATAATTCATTCTCGCACTCATTCATGATGAAGTCTCTCTTTCATTCTCGCTCCCCACAATCCACATTAAACAGTGAAGTACTTGACAAATGGCCTGAGCTGAGCATGAAGTTTCCACATATGTATCTGCCAGCTCCAGGTTTCACATGCAGCTGACCTAGTGACTTTCAAGCAAGGCAAGGTGAGCAGTAACTTTTAGATATGCATGCTCACCTTCAGTTCCTATCGAGGCAACACATATCTGACTCCACTCAATCCTTTTGCAAATTAAATACTCCTCATCTGACACTCCTCCTTTTGCTCATCCACCCCTGTCACTGTTCACTGAGTCCCCACACCCACAACCAGCAGCAGAGAGAAGATATCTCATGTATCATATATGGGCACTGGCAGCACCCCTAAGGCCCTAGCTGTTTGGAGGTGGTGGACTAGTGGTGAGATTGTATAGGTTTAGCAGCTTATTTTATAGAGATGATAACAAAAAAGGCTTTTTTTTGTGTTCCAGTCAAATTAAAAGTTGACATTGGAACTATTCTAAGAATAAGTTAGCTACTGTCATTATAGTTGTATGTCCATTGGTAGTTTAAGTTAATAGATTAAAATGCAATTTCTCAAAGAGGAATTTGAATATTATACAATTAATATAAAGAATTAATTTCTTTAATTAATAAAATATTTTGTATTTAACTAGCCCTGTCACTTTGATAGTCCAGTTGCTCATTAAGTGAGACCTTGGCACACCCTCTCGAAGTCACTAACAGGGCAGTGGTAGGCATTGCCTTTCTTTATCCTTGAATAGTCTCTATGAAACAAAACTCACCTTAGGCGTTGGCAGTCAATCTCTGGACCATATGCATAAATGAAAACACTCGAATGCAGCAATTAAGAGGATATCGCGATATACGTAAGGTATTGTGAGTCTTGGATTTGCCGGCCGACCGAACTCGGCATAAGTCTCGAGTCCTCACCAAGGGCCATCATCTGAAGGTTGAGAATCGGTGAAGGCCACGGGTCGATATCTTCCAGGTTGGTCTTTGCCGAGAGGGAAGTTCCAGAATGAATCAGAATTCTCATACAATATATAGAACACAATAAGCGAAGCCAAAAAGAGGCCCACCAATAGCAAGTAGATCTGCCATTCTGTAGGAGGAAAAAGGACAACAAAACCTAAACGCCAAAATCATAAAAGATGAGAAAGTTAAGAGTAAAATAGAATGATATACCCTTCCAATCTGCAGGTACATTGAGTTCGGTGAGCTTGAACCCCCATTGGCTTGAAGTAGAAATAACAACCCTGCATGATCCGCAAGGGAAAATTTGAACTAATTAGATGACCATCTTCAGAGTGAAAATTCCATATTTGTACGTGTACACTGACAAGTAATTAAACGAAAGTGCTAATAAAGAAAAATATATATATATCAAAAGCATGCAATGAGTTGCCTTGATATTTTGCTCCCTGCTTATCTATTTGAGCAAATATTTTTTTATGAGATTTTAATTCGCAAACATCTTAAGTTGCAGATGAGACTATTTTCCTTCCTGTCTTGAAATAAAAACTTGGTAATTCAGAGAAAGGAAAAACAGAAGCACCAACAAAATGTCTAGCTTACGATACCTTTCTTTAGGAGCAAATTCCAGCAATGAAATGGGAGTGCCAAGATGAAGCTTCTTGCTCGAGTGAGAAATTGACATTGTCTTCACTTCGACTATGCACATATCACCATCTTTGCTGCCACTGTTTCGAGGAATGATAGCCAAATGCTCATTGGCAAAGAAATAACTATTTCTACACATGTATCACTGTCTTTAATAACCTATTAGCATGTTAAAACAGGTACATTCAATAATTATCATACTCATCCTAATTTTGTTATTCTGAGAATAAGCACTATGGAGCATGGAATTTGCATAATCATGGCAAGAGGGGCTAACAAAACAAGAGAAAGGAACTACAATAGAGCCGGATATGGAGAAAGAGAGATGATACAGGTGGAAAGAAATAGCTATTTAGCAAGATCATATTGAAAATATTTATTTATTTATTTTTATCCAGTAATCTTAGTTTTGTTTTGCAGTGTGCTTAGTATTAAGGATGCACATATAATGGGCTTAGTGAAGTTGGCAGGGGTTTTGACTCTCATTTCTTTCTCCAGCTCATTCTCGTCTTACTCCCACTAGGTTTATCATTAGATCCAATGCCTCTTCCATAGCACCTATAACATTTGCACATCGCCACCTAAAACCACTGTTACTGTCTTTTATTTCAAATTGGGTTTACACTTCAGTAAACTGAATCTATGCAGTGGCCCTTCGCTTATCTCTCTATAAACCCACGCAAAGTCCCCAAACTAAGTCAAGATGCAAACTACAACTTGAGAAGAATGACTTTAAACCAGTAATATTAAACACATCATTCATGATAATGTCACTCAAAAGCAAAAATCTCAACATTAAATTTCACTCGCATAATCTCTCAAGCTCTCATGCCTCAAGGTCTTTAATCTCATCAATGTTCCTCACCCTAGAGTCAACCTCGTCAAACCTTTAGTACCTCGGATGAACCCAGCTCTACGAGTTTACTCAATGTCATCCTCTTAGCCTCTACGTTCACCTCATTTTGTGCCACTTTAGAGTTCACCTGCTGAACCTTCAATACTTCAGAGGCACCAACCTCTCTGAGCTTGCTCCATGTTGCCCTTCTCCACGCCGAGTTCACCTTGTTATGGCTCTTGAAGCCATCAAACTAATAACCACTCAATGCTCCTCATCCTAGAACCTACCTCGCGAGACCTCCAATTTCTTAGATGTACTGAGTTCTCTAAGCTTGCTCTATGTCATTCTTCTACCCTTGCCTCCGAGTTCATCTCCTATGAAACTTCTTAGCCATCAAACAAACGATCTCACAATCACATCAAACCATACAAACTAGATCTTAATGAGTCAGACCACTCTACGAGCTCCAAATGCAACACTACTCTAAGTCTCCACACTTTGAAGTACCTATAAAAAAAAAATAGGTCAAATTTAATTTAAACCCCTTGTCAAGCATAACAAACTAACCTAGTCAAAGCTGACCACTTGAAAAAATCATTTCCTCAACAAATATTCCTTATGTATGAAAATGATGACAGAAGAAAGAGGTTCACAATTTGTCCGGAGTCAGTTTCTCCTTAATTGAGAAAAACAATATTATTTGAGAATAGGTATAAAATTGAGGGTTGATTTCCTAACTTAGAGGTATTTAAATTTTTACGTGTTTGTTAAATTTTTAAGTTTTATAAGTTTTAATTTTTTTTTGTAATTTATAGGATAAATTAAGCCTTACCTTTAGAAGACATGATCTTTGTCATCGTTTACAGTAGGATTTAACTCATGTATTTGATTGTTCTTTTAGTTATGATATTTTTCTTTCCGTGGGTTTTTTAAGTTTGATGTTTTTTTCCCAATGTGATTTTACTGCTACATCAAAAACTTTTTGTTAATGTTAAGTGCTTTGAACTAAGAGAGATGATGAACAATAAACTTATTCATGTACAATGTTTACAAGATCCTGAAGTAGACAAGCATTTAGCCCCCGGGCTATAGTGCAGTGGTAGGGTGTCCACACAGATAATCAAGAACCCCTGAGTCGATCCCTAACTACGGCGCATTTGCAAACTTTTCCCCAAATGAGGGTCGGTCCCTTGGGGCACTCAAGTCTGCTAAGGCAGCCCATGCTCGCGCCCGCTCAATTTACCTCCCTCTTCGATTAGAGGCAACTGAGGGGGGTCGTTAATATGACAGTTCCACATTTTTTTAAAAAAGTAGACAAGCATCTATTGTTAACTAAAGCTAAGAGTGTTTTCTCGCAATGAGATTAGCACCTCATAATGCCCCAGTGTTGATTATAGTTGCACCCAAGACAATTTTAAAGGCAAATGACCAAGATAAATAGTTGGTACACCAAATTTGACATAGCTTCAAGTCAATTCTGCCAGGATCCCTTGATCTTACCTAAGAAAATACTTCTCTCAGCCCTTCCTTACTTTGGATGAGTTTATAAGTTTCTGTGGAAAGGGAAACAATTTTAAGGACAAAACCATCATCTGTGGAAAGGGAAATAATATTGTAATGTCTCGTATAAATTTCAATCAGGGTTGTATTAGGAATGAAATGAGGCTTCTCATCAAAAATCCATATAGATAGTTGGATAAACAGTAACAAATTGCCAAGAGCAATCACAGCCTAAGAAGGTACAATAACAGGATAACAAAGAAAGTTAAAAAGAGAAAAGCCAGGAAAACATAATTCAAGATCAGCTGAAAAACCTTGAGCACAGTCAATGATTCTTTATATGTAAATTTGATTTTATTAGGGATCAAACAAGGCTTATTCTCATTAAAATGAGTACTCGTATAGACATTTGGACTAAACAGTAACAAATTGCCAAGAGCACTTACAGCACAAGGTACAGTAAAAGGATATAATGCATGCAAAAAAGTTAAAAAGATCAAAAGAACAGGAAAATATAACGGTTCAAGATGACTTTGAAAAACATTTAGTCATCGTATGATTTAGCAAACTATTCATTGCATTTTATTAGAGGTGAAACAAGAATTATTCTCATTAAAATTAAGAACTCATAAACAGTTGGATCAATCAATAACAAATTCCCAAGATAACTTGAGCCCAATGTACAGTAACAGGATATCATACGCCCAGAAAAGCTAAAATGGGAGAAAGGCCAAGAAAAATAAGAGTTCCTGATGCAGCAGCGGAAGGAGAGGGTTTGATTGTTTGAAGATATGTGGGGCAGAAAAGTGAATATATAGTTTTAAAGATGGTGAAGTATGTAGAATCTTAGGCATCATGCAAACCCTACACATCATATACCAGACAAATTATATCACTCAATCTGGAAGCTTAGATGTTTTAAAAAATTTCACTCTTCTATTTCATACTAGTAGGTGGACTCTTAGAACATAGGCAACAAAACAAACATGGCTCATAAACTTTGATTGACTCTTGCGATGTCTTATAAACAATAAAGACATGATTACACACCTTTTGACTTTTGACTGACTCTTCAACTTCTCAAACTCTTACTTTTAACATGGAATTACTAGACTTTACATTAGTTTCCAAAATAGGTTTATCATTATCCAAAGTATGCCAAATTAAAAATTGGCCTATGGAATCCTTACTTTTGCACTTACGAACTTTCAGGAAAGTGTAATTTGTCTCCATCAATTCCAAGATACCTGAAAAACTTTCTTCAGGGCAGTTGATAGTTTTCTATATGTGAATTTGATTTACCAAATATTGCATTTTATTAAGAGTGAAAGAAGGTTTATTCTCATTAAAATTAAGTACCCGAATAAACAATTGGATTAAACATAACAAATTTCCAAGAGCACTTACAGTCCAAGGTACTTCCCATCCAAGCTAATTGAAAGAACAGAAGTAGGCTTTCCCATTAGCTTCTTATATCCAATTCTGTTCCATGTACTAATATCCCATACTGCAGTTACTGCTTTATTACCTATTTTCAGCCAAACTCGTGACTATTCAGACAAATTAGTAATTGAAATGACTTTTTTAGGTTGATGGTTAGCAACCTTTTTGGACAGTACAAAATAAGAAAGGTTTGGTTCCATCTCTAGAAAATCGGCAACACTCAATCCTCTCATCCTGAAACAAGACATAGAAAAGACACTATAAACAACAGATCTCAGAACTTTATAAACAACAAATACATGACACTGAAGGGAAAGCTTACTGCAGTTCGAGTTAGTGAAACTAGCGGAGCACCCTCAGCTATCTTCCATATTCTTGCAGAACCATCAGTAGAAGTTGAAACTAAGAATTCCGAGTCTAAGCTGATAAATAAAGTTCAAAGAAAATGTACTATGTAAGCATCAACCCATTACTAGCATGATAACTATAAATAATGTGTGGCACTTTGAGGTAAATCTAGTGATAGTACAATTTTGAAAGTAACCTTATGAAAAAACTCATAACTAATCAGTTAGCTCAGGAAAAATTAATAGTCACAAATTCATCCTAGTTATGATAAACTAGTTACTGAAGTTCCAAATTAAGAATATTTGTGCAACTCTAGAACGTAGCTCATGCTTTCACAAGTTTTCGGCTACTTTGATATCAAATTCATTCATGTTAAACTCATACTTATAATCAGGAATATATTACATTATATAGCATTAACAATTTTATATTAATCTCATTTATATGCTGCATCAAATGCTACTGGAGGTTAATAACTATATCTCTACCTATGGCTCTTCTTATAAGAACTGTGTTATTAAATTATCCCATATATTTCTACCCCAATCAGATCAAGTAAATGAAAAACAAATTTAAATAGGTCATCAGATCCAAACTTCGAGCTGCTTGACATGAAGAATATTGGATCAACTTATGGGCAGTTGAAATATATGCAAGATAAGTAGACATGATGCTCTTCACATCAAGTCCAAACACAAAGTACTGTGGGACTCAGATATCTCTTTATTCTGTGCGAAAGCATATCAATGATAATGAAATATAATTAAAAGAGGAGAAATAAAGAGTGATGCAAAAGGGATTATTTACCTGATATCCATGTCTCTAAAAGATTTATGAGCTTTTGGCTCATCCAAGAGCAAATTCAAGGTTGGCCAATGAATTATTCTAAGATGTCCATCCTGAAGTGAAAAAAAAAACACTTTTAAGTGTTCAATTAAGTAGATGTTGAAGCAGAGCATCAAAGCACACTCATTATATGATTGTGTATTACATGCATTGTTTATATAGAGTTATAGGTTTATCCTACTCATCAGCATAAGTTTTCTGTATTTTTCAATTTATATATTTTAATTGAGTTCATATCAGTTGCCCACTAACTTTCAATTTGAAACAACAACCATTTGCTCTATTTTTATGAGATATCACTTGTTATATCTTTAATTTAAAAAAATATATACAGATACAAAATTAAACATCAAAAAAGCAAAACAAATGAACCAACATAAAAATAAAAAAATAATAAATAATAAAAACTTTTCTATATCCAAAAGTTTTTTAAGAAGTCATTCCTTTTTCCTTTCATATTTTGAAAATCCCATGCCTTTAGAAATTGTGTATTAAGCACATTGTACATATAGAATTATTCTACACATCAGCATAACTTTTCTCTTTTCTTTCAATTTATATATTTTAAGTAAGTTCATACTAGTTGCCTGATAACTTTCCTTCTAGCCAAGACATGAGAAAAAGACATACTGAGAGAAAATTAAACGTCAAAAAACGAAAACAAATGAACCAATATAAAAAATAAAAAACAAACTAATAGTTTTTCTATCTCACCAAAAGTCTTGTAGAAGTTCTATCTCACAAAAATGGATGAGTCATTTCCTCCTTGCATTTACCCGCTATCTTTTTATTATGAAATGACTAGTGGTACATCTCCTTCCATGTTCTACCTCAGCTGCTACACGCTCCGTTTTCAGCATTGGTGACTACCAAATTAACAGAAGAAGGAAACCTCCATCTCATTGGTAAAAATGGCTACATGACATCCAGATCTCCAGAATGGCAACCTCTCTGGTCCTTCATCTTCTCCACTCACCTTTGTTGCCAACTGCTATGTACTCCTCCAGTTTTCTAGCATTGGTGACTCACATCGGCACTGCTCAAAACATCTACTTCATTGGCAAGGCCAATACAGCAACCCTAATTTCCAGAAATGGTAATCTCCGACCGTTTTATTTTCCTTGTGGCATTTGGTCCCTTCCAGTTTATCCCCGACAAGTTTCAATTCAGAGTCGTCTTAAGTTCGATGGTGGTCAGCAAGTACTTCTTTTAATGGAATCATCTTCCAGCTTTTGTTTTAAAAAAATGGTGTCACATGGTATATGAATGTTGATCCTTTTTTTCAAGTGCCTATTAAAACTAAAGACTATTCCCCAGTGGATAAAATATCTATCAGTATTCCAAATCAAGATTTCAAGGTATAAGTGGCACCTGTGAGTATCAATAATTATGTCAATAATTCATATGTATCTCTTCAATTTTCTTACTATTGAATTGTTTAGATTCAATTCTCTTATGATATATGGATATTGAATGTTAACCCTGACTTTTACAAGTGACTGTTAAACTAAAGACTTTTTCCCAAGGTATAAAATATCAATCAGCATCCTAAGTCAAATAAGCACCGATAAGTCGATATATTAGATGCTCAGCTCATGCATAGTTATGGCAACTAATTCATATGTATCTTTTTATATTTTTCTTTATCAAACTATCTCATTGAATTTCGAATGTACATAGCTACTCCATGCTACCTCAATATCCAAACATGTTAAGAAATTTAGTACACTGCAACATATAAATACAACACCATTAACCAAAAATATATGCACACTAACTTTCCTCAAACTCCTCATTGACTAGCTAATATTTCAAGACTTTACTCAACTGAAATTTTTATATCAACTATAAAAAGTCTAAAGAAAATTTAAAAACAAAAAATCCAATGGAAAGCTATGTTAACAGTTACATATCTAAATATGTTCATGAAATACATTAAGCTCAAAGAGAATAAAGAAAAGATGACAATTTACCAAAGGCCACCAAACCCAACTTTTCAGAAGATCCGAAAGGTGCATCTATTTTGATATTTACCAAAGAGCACACTTGTTTCTCAAAATCTCCCTCTACCATCACCACATCCAAACCAAAGCACTAAACCAGTCTCTACCTACCCAAATCGACCCAACCCGCAACAAGAAGTCAAAACCTCAATTCTTTCGTCAAACCCTTTTGCCCAAATGTGTTTAATGGCCCTAAAGGCTTTGGATTCATGTCAAATTGATATTGTTGCTCTCCTATAGTCTCCAAAGTTTGCATATAGTCTTGTTTTGGATTAGTGTTTTTTAGGGCCATCAAGCACATTTGCCCAAAAGTGTTTGATGACCCTAAAGAGCTCAGATTTGTGTCACATCAGCACCATTGCACCCCTAATCACTGTTTAAATTTGTACATTCTTTTTTTGTAAATTTGAATCACTAAAATGGTACAATGATTTTGATTTGGCACAAATTCAAGCTCTTTAGCTCCATTAAGCAATTTTGGCTAAAAAACTATTGATGTTTCTGAAGGGTTCAAAATCTAAAAAGAAAAATATGAACAACCTTTGGGGAAATTAGAAGTGTAACGGTGCTCATTTTGTACAAACCTAAGGCCTTTAGGGCTATCAAGCAATTTCAGCCAGGATCATCAAGCACTTTAGGTTAAAAATGATTGATATCCCTTTAGGGCCATCAAGCAACTTTTTACCAAAAGTATTTAATGGTCCTAAAGAACTCCAAATCTAGGGGAAAAGAAATATGATAGCACTTTTAGCCAAAAGTATTTGATGGTTCTAAAGAACTCCAAATCTAGGTAAAAAATATGATTGGATTTAGAAGATCACTATGAGTAGAACGGTGCAAATTTAGTGTAAATTCGAGCCCCTTATGGTCATCTATAGTTAAAAGTGGTTAATGGCTCTAAAGGGCTCAAAATATGAAAAGTAGATGAATAAACTCAGGGGAACATTAGGAGTATAATAATGTTTATTTGGAACGAACCAAGGACCTTTAGGGCCATCACGTGCTGTCAACTGATGTTCATAAAGCACTGATGATTAAAAGTTATTGAATGCCCTAAAAAGCTTGAATTTGTGACAAATTGGCACCATAGTATTCCTAGTTGTTCCCTGAGATCGTCCATGTTTTTTTTCTAGATTTAGGGCCACAAAGCACTTTTGGGCAAAAGTATTTAGTGGCTCCAAGTCTAGAAAAAAAAATGAATAAAGTCAGGGAGCCGCTAGGAGTGCAAATGTCAATTTGGCACAAAATCAAGTACTTTTTGACAAAAGTGCTCGATAAAATAACTATGGTTTTGCCTTCTTCTCATAGTTTGATACTTTGATTCAAGCAGAGACAGATTTGGCACTTTAGTTGGAGCATGTAAAGGGCAGAGGAAACTTTTAGGAAACAAACAAACAAACATACCCTTTGGAAAATAACAAAGTCAGTTGCACCTTTTAGGTATTCAATAAAGTTGAATATGTCCTTTGATCAAATGTCTAAGAAAAAAAAAAGTTTTGGTGGAAATTATATTACCAATAATATATTGCAAACAAGATTGTCATAGCATTTCTTATAAAGATAGGATTATATTAAGGATCAACTTTAAGTCTATATCTTTGTATACTAATCATGAAGTAATTAACTAAACACATAAAATACATTACTATGGTGCATATTGTTTATAGATACATTATTTTGGTTGATGAAACCTATAAAGAAATAATGCTAAGCTCGAATCTTGAGAAAAAAACTAAAAATAAAAAGTTTTAAGCTTATTAAAGTAAAAATAGAATATATGAAATTTGAGTTTAGTAGTAATAGAAGCAGGGTTGCATTAGGTTCAAGAAGTAGAAACCGCCAATATTGATCTAAAGCTTGGATGAAAAAGGTTGAGGGTTGTATTAGATTACCAATAAGTGTCAAATATAAGCGAATATTCTATGAATAGATCCATTAAACTATTGTACTAATGCTATATTATTCTTTAAAAAAACGCATAGCAAGATCCGACTGTAATGTCTCGACAAGGACTACTATATCTCCATGAGAACTTAGGTGTAATATTAAATATGCAAAAGTTCTCGTACTATAGGTCGGATAAAAACAAACATTATAGGAATATTAATTGTCTTAGATTTGGAACATAGGACCATTCACTATAAAGCAATGGAGATAATATATATGATGATTAGAAGAAAAATTAATATTTGTGTTTGCAAGAAATAAAATGGATAGAGAACTCGAAGTTTAAGTTATGGTACACAGAAAAAAAGTAAAATAAAAAATAAAGTAGATAGTATTCTAGATAGTTCGTATGAACTAGGAATAGAGGATATGATTATAACTCTCAAGATAATAGTGATGAAAGAAATTATTAATGTAATTAGCACATATACACTTCAAATAGAATGAGATAAAACCATCAAATTTAGGATTTGGGAAGACCTAGGTGAGGTAATACAAAAAATTCCGCAAAAACAAAATGATTTTGATAAGAAGAGATTTAAATGGGTATATAAGAGTGAGAAATGAGGAACATTATAAGGTGCATGGGGATTATGGTTTTGGAACAATAAATGAAAAAAAAAATTATATTAGATTTTTGCAATAGAATATGAACTTATAGTAGCTAGTATGATTTTCAAGAAAAAAGAAAAACACTTAGTTATGTTCAAAAGCGAGAATAATAAGTCATAAATTAACTTTCTTTTGGTTAAAAAGAAGAACAAAAAGATTTCCAAAGATTGCAAGATTATCTCTCGATAACTTAAATACCCAAAATAGGTTAATAGATTTGGATATACACCTCAAATATAGTATCAATAAAAGAAAAACGTGCACGATTTCTAAAATCAAGTGATGGCAATAAAAAATGAAAAGTAAAACGTATTTAAGGAGAGGGTAAGAGTACAAATATTATGAGAAATATATAGCGACTCAAATACGACATGGGATAAGATGATATTTAAATTAAAAATGGTAGCCAAGAGTGTATTCGATGACTAAAAAAAATATACACTGCCAAATAAAGAATTTTGGTAGTAGAATGAGAAAGTATCGGAGAAAGTGAAGGAGAAATAAATAATCTATAAGTTATTATACATTTGTAAGAACAAGGAAACGTAAAAAAGTATGCAATAGCTAAGAAAAAGAGCAAGAGAACGGCGAGTAAAAGTATGCAATAGCTAAGAAAAAGAGCAAGAGAACGGCGAGTGAAGTCAAGAATGAAACCTTTGAACGCTTATATCGACAACTGGATACAAAAAAAAAAGGAACATCTATAGAATAGTTAAAGCAAAGAAAGAAAGATAAGAGATCTTATCCAAATAAGATGCATTAAAGATGAATGCAATATGGTACTAGTAAATGATAAGGAAATAAAAAAAAAATAATAGAAGAGGTATTTTCATTTAACTTTTTAATAAAGATTTAGATACTAACTTAACTTAAGTAATTTAAATAGACTAGAGGAGTATAGAAATTTAAATTTTTATCGTAGAATTTAAATTTAAAAAGTAGAATAGATTTTAAATGGGATGTAAAATAGAAAAGTAGTTAGACCAAATGATATTCCAATAAGTAGAACAAGACAGTATCGAAGAAAGTGAAGAAAAAACAAATAACCTATAAGTTATTATACACTTATAAGAATGAGGAAACTTAAAAAGTATGCAATAGCCAAGAAAAAGAGCAAGAGAACGGTGAGTGAAACCAAGAATGAAGCTTTTAAATGCTTATACCGATAACTAAATACAAAAGAAAAGAAAAGAGACATCTATAGAATAGCTAAAGCCAAAGAAAGAAAGATAAGAGATCTTATCTAAATAAGATGCATTAAAAATGAATGCAATATAGTGCTAGCAAATGATGAGGAAATAAAAAAAATGATGGAAGAGGTATATTCATCAACTTTTAAATAAAAATTTAGATACTAACTTAACTTGAGTAATTTAAGTAGACTATAGGAGTATAGAAATTTAAATTTTTATCATAGAATTTAAATTTCAAAAGTAAAATAAGCTTTAAATGGTATGTAAAATGGAAAGGTATGGAAGTGTTTAGGGAAGCAAGATATTAAATGACTTACGAAATTATTCAACCTGATATCCAAAAAAAAAAAAAAATCGAACAATGGAAGATAAGGACTCTAGTCCCCTGATATAAAAATGAAGTAAACATACAAAATTGTATGAATTATAAGGGTATTAAGTTAATAAGTCATACTATTAAACTTTAAAAAGAGTAATTGAAAAAAAAACTAAGGAAAAGGAAAGAAGCTACGGTGACTAAAAATCAATTTGAATTCATGCCCAAAATGTCAACAATAGAAGTTATACTTCTTCTCAGACAACTAATTGAAAACATTAAGAATAAAAGCAAGACTTACACGTGGTATTTATCAACCTAGAAAAAGCTTATGATAGAGTTTCGAAAAAAATTATGTAGAGAATTTTAAAAAAGAAAGGTATTAGCATAGTATATATTCAAATAATTATGGATATGTACGAGGATATAATGACAAGAGTGAAGACTCCAAGCGGATTAACTGAAATACTCCCTATAAAGATAAAGTTATATTAAGGATCAACTTTAAATCTTTATCATTACATTAATAATGGATGAACTTACTGGGCACATTCAAGTCACATTACCATGGTACATGTTATTTGAAAATGATGTTGTTTTAGTTGATGAGACATGTGAAAAGTAAATGTTAAATTCGAATTTTGGCAGGAAACAATGGAAGTGAAAGAGTTTAGACTTAGTAGAATAGAGACAAATATATGGAATTTAAATTTAGTAGCATTAGGCATAATAAAGCAATTATTAATATAAGAGATAATGATTTATCTATAACTGAAAGTCTTAAGTATTTAGTATTATTTTTATAAAAGGATGAAAGGGTTGAGAGAAATATCTTATATATAATACAAGATAGTTTTAATGAAGGAGCGCATTAAGCGTTCTTTATGATCGTAAAGTACCTCTAAAATTTAAAGAGGAATTTTACAAAACGATGGTTAGACCTCCTATGTTATATGAAGCTAAATATCAGACTATAACTAGAGCACATAAACAGAAGATGAGAGTTACAGAGATGAGAATGTTAAAATAGATGTGAGGACATAAAAGATAGAAAAGATAAGAAATGAGAATATTAAAACGAAAGTCAAAATTGCATCTATTGAGAGAAAACTCATAGAGACACGTTTTAAAATGATACGAACATGTACTTAGACAACCAACAAATGTTCCAATTAGATAATGTGAAACTTGTTAGTGCCTATAAGATTCATATATCTCTAAAATTGTATAATATTGTCCACGTTGGGTATAAGCCCTCATGGTTTTATTTGTGGATTATACCCAAAAGGTTTCATACCAATGGAGATATCTTTTTATCTTATAAGCACATGATCCTTTCCATGTCTTACCGATGCAGAAATTTGATTGTATTCTCAATGCTCCCAACAACCCCCCCCCCCTCCATCAAATGAAGGACTACATTAGGCCCCCCTCAAGTTTATCCGTCCTCGAAGGTCTTCTTCTGCTTGATATCCAATCCTTAACCCACTAGGACTTCCTGCCAACTGTCTAGTCATCCTGACCCAGCTGGACTTCCTGCCAGTTATCCGATCCTCCTGACCCAACTGGACTTCCTGCCTGGTGCCTGATTTTCTTGATCCGAACATGGGAGCTCCACTTCCTTCATTCAAGGTGTATGACTTGAAATGGACCATGACTATGATACCAATTGTTAGTGTCTATAAGATTCATTATATCTCCACAATGGTATAATATTGTCCACTTTGAGCTTAAACCCTCATGGTTTTATTTTTGGACTATACCCAAAAGGTATCATACCAATGGAGATATCTTTCATCTTATAAGCACATGATTTTTTTCCATGTCTTACCAATGTGGGACTTTGATTGTATTCTCAATACTCCTAACAAAACTATAACAAATATACACATTGAATGAGAAAGAATAAAACCAAAGAAGACTTAGTTAGTAACTATAAAATAAGTTAAAATTTATTTAAATATAGATGATGATAAAATAGGGGATAAAATTCAATAGAATAGAAGAATCCATATAGTTGACTGCACTTAATAGAACAAGGCTTGGTTATTATCATTGTACTGGTAATAGGTGTAGTAAGGTAATTGTTAAAATATGAGATAACAAGTTATCTACAATTAAGAGTTTTATGTGTATGGGATCATTTTTGCAAATGGATGGAAGGGTTAATAGAGATGTTTTTATATAGGATATAAGTAGAATAGTTGAAATGAAAACACCGAGTGTTCTTTATAATCGTAAGATACATCGATAGTTTAAAAAGAAATTTAACAAAAAAAAAGGCGATTAGATATGTTATTCATATAGAGTTAATGTTAGACTATAAATTGAACACGTGTGGAAGATAAAAGTCACAAAGGTGAGACTGTTAAGGTGGATGTGCAAATATACGAAGATAGACAGGATAAGGAATGAGAACATTACAAAGAAAATTAGGGTTATGCCTATTGTGAAAAACCTCTGAGAGACTTGTTTAAGATGTTACTAACATGTACGTAAGCGACTATAAATGTCCCAATTAGGCGTCATGAGACTATGAGAACTATGTGCATTAATCAAGAAAGAGGAAGACCAAAAAAGACTTAGTTAGCAATGATAAAACACTAGATGAAGATATAATAAAGGATTGAACCCAATGGTGTAGGAGGATCTATATAACCTAGTTTACTTAGTAGGATAAAAGATTGATTATTTTTATTGTATATCACAAACAAGTTTGTCAAAATCGAGATCCTAGCAAGGAAACGAAAGAGGCTTTAGGTTCAGATTGTAGAATCGAAGCATAACATCATAAATTAACAATTTAATTACAAAAGTCTAAAATTATATTTGACATTTATAATTTGGAATATATAATAACATTAACATATTGCAATAAAGAAAAGAAGTTTCAGTGGAACCCTACGTTGGCAGTAATATATTGCAAACAAAGTTGTCAAGATTGAGATCCTACCTCGACCTAGGAACTGGAATGGAATAATAGGTTCAAATTGGAAGATCAGAGCATAAGATCATAAATCAACAATTTAACTAAAATATTCTAAAATTATATTAGATATTTATAATTTATCATATGTGCTAACTTAATATAATATATAGTATTGTTATGAACATTTGGACACTTACATTCTAATATCACAACAGATAAATAAAATTATTTATATAGTAAAAATATGAAAGACGATGGAATTCATGCTCCATATTTATATAGCAACTAACAATTTCTAATATCAAACTTTAGAATGTCTAGTTGAATATACATATATCTATCTAGTCATTAGTCATGGTTGTTGGGACCAAGATCTTATGTGGAAACGATATGCAAATGTAGGATCCAAATCATAAGTTCATAAGATCTAGCCTAATGTAAATCCTTGGGCCATTTAAGTCAGTTTGGATCTTAAGATCCTAACATAAACTTAACTATTACCAAAAAGCAAATGTGTTCAAAAAATAGCCAAACAAACAAAATATAAAAATGTGCAGTGTTCCGAAGCTTTTGCAATTTCAATAACATTCTACAGAAGTACCTGGATGCCCCAGTTGACAGAGGTTACACGATAGAAAGAGTTTCTGAAAGTGGTTGAACTATAAAAAGCTACAACAAAGTTTTACCTGGATGTCTTAGCTGAAGTTTTACCAAAGTTAATGTGAAATTATATTATCAATCTTTATACATCTAAAAAAATTTTAGTAATCATATTTTGTATTGCTAAAAACTAACTTTAAAGCTATTTTACCAATTTTAATATTATATATATCTCAAAAAGATTTTAAATCAATCTCAAATTTGAAATTTAAAGTTTAAAATATTACACTAATATACTAATTCTGAATTTGTTTTCAAATAAATTGTGAAATTAAAAAAATATTGTTTTTTGATATTTTGTAATGATTTAGTTTTCTTTAGATAATTAATTCAAATATAATAATTATGGATTCATTTAAAATTAGCTTAAAAATTCATTTCAAAATTAATTAACTTAATTCTGGTTGATTTTTATTATAATTGAATCTAATTTATCTAAGTTAATTTTTACATTTATTTGTGCAACGTCCAAGTTATGACTTGTAATAGATAAATATGCATGCCAAGTATAATTGAAGAATAGTCTAGGATGCAAGAAAATACATACTTCTCCACCAACAGCAAATTTCAAACCATCTGTACTAAATGCCAAACATTTCTGAGTGCCAATGGATTGGATAGCTGGAAGATCCTTGGCTAGAATCTTTATGCCCAAATTGTGATAGTGTAAGTCATATAATCTGCAAATAAAAGAGATGAACTGTTTTCTGAAATCTCCCACTGAAAGTTAAAGCAAAAACAGATTGTGATAAATTTGTCACTCTACAAAGCAGAAGCATTTGATTTGTTGAGGAGAAAATATAAAGGGAAAATGAATTGCAAGAATTTCACATGAAAATAGGTCTGAAATATTAGAAGTTTTCATTCCTAATTTTATAGTTAAGTACGGAGTACATTATCACCAAATGATCAATTTTGACATATTGTAAGTAAAAAGTTCAGTTTCGTGATAATCAAGTAACTAAGAAATAAGAGGAAAAACAATTTGTTTGATTGCTTAAGTTAGAGGAAGAAAGTGTAGAGGTCCAGGTAATGTTAAATGCACAAGATAATGAAAATCAAAAGATTTCTTGCTTATGTTAAAGCATTCAAGGAAGATGGAAAAATTACTATATAAATTATTTAATAAGTACTCTAAGTTTTGTTTTAGAGACTGAAATTACAATATGTTTAGGAATCATCAATTTGTTTAAAATAATAGCCTGAAAAATATTAAGAATCTGTAAAGAAAATGGAATTTGAATGCAGGCAGGTAAGTGTGTAATATAATATTTTTCAAAAAATATAGACTAATTTAGGAGATAAAAGTATAATTAAGATATTCAATAAAATCTTAAAATTTGAAATGTCGAAAGAATAGAAGAAAAGTTTTTTTGCTACATATATAAAAAATTAAGTTGATAAGTTGCGCAATGAAACTTTAGAAGAAAAAAAATTACCGAAGGAAAATAATAAGAGACAAGAAAAATATATATAAACATCAATTTAATTTCATGTTCAGAAGTTCACCCCTAGATGATATTTATTTAATAAAACAAACTAATGAAAAAATAAATGTTAAAAAGAAGAAAAAATTGCACATGATATTAATTTAGAAAAAGTACTATTATGTTCATGTGATAAAATATATGCATGATAACGTAGTTAATAGTGGTACAACTAATGGGTAAGTGATAAATGAGTAACTACAAGTTCACATCAATTGTCTTGTATCTATATAAGTTAGCACTAACAAACTTGTTGTATTCAAGAAAAACTTCCCAAGTGTATATTATTTTCAGACAATGTCATACAAAAGTGATAAGATAGATTAAATTAAAAGCTAGAATTGTGAACAAAAACTTTAGGAATTAAATTAAAGGTTTAAGTCAATAATAGTGAAAACTTTAGGAATTAAATTAAAGGTTTAAGTCAATAATAGTGAACATACAGAATGAAGTTTCAATCATGGTTTAAAATTTTATTCTGTACCAAGGGAGAACGGTAAATTCCGCTCGTGTTGTATAGCACCGTGATCCTATGACAACTCCCCGCGGAGGTCATCGTGAACTCTACAATGTCGCGAGGTCACATGGGTACCACAATCCTGTGGCACAACCTCCACTAAGTTGCGAGAGTGTCGTGATCCTTCGCGGGGTTGCGAGGGCGCTACAATTCGTCCCCCCCCCTATTTAAAAATACTGAAATCATATTGACACGACATGATACGATATTGAAACCGTATCATTTTGGTCATAAATTGAAACTCCAATATGGCTCGAAAGTTTAAATCATGATTTCAATAATCATTTCAGTAATAAGAAAATAATTAGAGGAATAATTAACCGCATTAGACTGCTTTATTTTAGATATCCTGACTCAACAAGAATATTGATGGATATATCATAGGTAGAATAAGGAATAAAAATGAGAAGGAGCTTCCGGAATGTGATTCTTATGTGCTTCCTATGTGAAAGGAAAAAAAAAATTACATGCCTTTGATATGACTCATCATACTTTGGGGATCAAATTTGAGATAATATGTATATCTGTGAGGTTGCTAGAAATGATTTAAAAAAAAAAAAGAAAGAAGTCTAATATCCAAGAGCAATTAGGTTTAGCTCCAATTGATGTATTGAAAAAAAATATTTGAGATGGTATGGATATGTTTAAAGGTGACAAATACATTATATGGCAAAAATCAAAAGAGTATCTCTTTTTATTTAATCAACGAAGAAGCTTTATTAATAAAAAAAAAAGGCATCCTACCCGGTGAAGTCTACCAAATTTACCCCTAAAATCCCACTGCATCTCACTTGTCAACCAAAGAAAAAAAAACAATCGGTTGAACAATCCAGTATAACGCGCATCACTTCACAGAGTCAGACAACAATTTTAGTAAAAACTATTATATGAGCTATAAATTAAAAAAAAGTATATCAAACAAATTATAATTTAAAAAATTTACTAGGGAATAAAGTGATCCAAATTCTATTACAAATTTTATAAACAAGTACATGAGTTATAAATTTAAAGATAATTATCAGAAATATAATGTTTTAAAAAGTATAGATTAAAAACACAAAATGTAAATCATTAAAAAAAATAGAGATTAAAGTAAAACATTTTTGTAAGTTTAAGAGAAAATTAAATTTTTTTATAAAAAAATGAAACATAGATAAAATATGTTATAATTTTGGTTAAAATTGGTCGTGTAACACTTTTGGTCAAAAATATTATATCCATCTAGTAGTTTTGACAAGACCGTGTGAGAGGTTATATAGCAATTTTATTAAAAATTATTACATACATGGTCATTTTATTAGTCAAGTTTTGAATAAATATATGCAATCAAGAATTACATTGCAGTCCATCATGCTTTCCAAGTGTCATCTAACAATATTACCCAAAATTACTAAATGGTCATTTCTAAGATAATTTTTGAATTGAATGATAGGTCCATTTTATGGGACAGTTGGAGTCTAGCCATGTTTTCAAATTGAGTGAACGCCTTAAAAATAGTCATGTAAAGCTTTATATACAGTTGTTAAATGGTTGTGTAATAGTTTGGACCAAAGAGACAACACGGTCATTTTTTAGTCAATTTTTAAATTCGGATAGATAAATGTACTCTAAAAGGTCATTTGAATCTCCGCATGCTTTTGAAGTGACCAAACTACTCAAAAATGTTCTTTTAGCAATTTTGCCAAAAACTACTATATAGTCATTTTGAGTCAAAGTTTAAATCTAAAAATAGATGCACTCAAGTATTATATGTTGTTGCAATCGGTCCAGGTCACGATTGACCGGACTCAAATTTGACTAGAGCAGTATTTTGATTTTAGACAAAGCATATGACATGTGATTGTCATGGGAAGACCAAGTGTATAACCTTGGCTACGTAAGATGCTTAAACAACTTGTGTTTGAGGTTTTACCCGACAACAATCAGCTGGTGGTATGTCCCAGTCGACTGGTGAAAGTCGACTGTTGTTCGACTGCATCGTATGCCATGGCAGTCGACTTCAGAATTAGGCAGTCGACTGATGACTTGAGCAGTCGATTGTCATGGATGGCAGTCGATTGTTGATCGAGGACGCGAGCAGAACGCTAGGTAGTCGACTACGAGGTTGGCAATCAACTGATGGTAATTGACAGTCGATTGCCAATGTATCCGTTGGTTGAAATGCCAACGTGGATTAGGCCGTTGTCTCACAACGGCTACAGGAGCAGTCGACTGAGGCTTTATGGCAATCGACTGCTAGGCGCGGAATCAGTCCGAGACAAGCATAAAAGAAGGAGCTTAGGGAGGATTTCCACAGCGATATTTGAGGAGATTTTGGAGGAGAATTGTTGTTGCATCCCATACCTTCAAGAGAAAACCAAAGCAAGCAACAAGCAAGTGATCAAAGCAAAGTGTTGTAAAGTTTTCTTTACTTGTATTTCATATTGTCTTTGTATTTTGCTTGTACTTTTGTATTACGTTTTGTAATTGCTTGTACGAGGTTTCTCCACCTCCGACGTGTTGTCAAGAAGGAGTTTAATTAGTGGTGTGAGCATCACTAAAGCTCATTGAGCTCGCCCCGTAGAGTAGGAACCCTAAGATTCCGAACCACGTATATCGCGTGTGTTTGTGTATTCATCTTTGTATTCGCATTTATATATTGTATTTCCGCTGCGCTAACGAATATTGTAGACGAACAACGCACATGGGCTATTCAACCCCCCTTCTAATCGGGCCACGATCCTCCAACAAGTAGTATCAGAGCAAGGAGGTTGTCATCGGACTCACCGCCGCGACAACAACGAAATGGTCGGCATCAACATCCAACCACCGAAATTCGAAGGAGAATTCTCATGGTGGAAAAAACGGATGGAGGTATACTTCAAAACTGATTTTGATATTATGTTAATTATTGAAAATGATTTTGAAATGCTTAGGGATAAGGAAAACAAGCCAATAGAAAAATCAAGATGGACCAAGGAATAAATCAAGGAGTTCAAGACAAATATCAAGGTAATCAAAATAATAAGTGATTTGATTCCTAATAATATTTGGTCTATATTAGGGAATTATAGGGATGCAAAGGACTTGTGGAATAAGGTGGTCAAATTCCACGAAAATTCCGAACCGGCACAAGTAGAAAAGGAAGTCGAGGAAGAAGGTTCATTAACATCCGAGGATGTGGATGAATTAGAGAAAACCTCCACCTCTAGCATTGAGGGGGAGGAGAGATCTTCCATCCCAGAGCAAGAACAAGGAGAAACATCTACATCCGAGAGAAATGAAGAACAAGAAGAAAATTTCTTAGGTAACTCATGCATTTTAGTCAAAAATAAATATCACATTATATGCTTTGAGTGTAGAGAAGTCAAGCATTACAAGAGCAAATGTCTAAATTTGGCTAAGGAGAAAGTGTTAGCGCCAAAAGTTCAAGTAAAATCAAAGGATATCGGAGTCCTCACTAGGAAAAGCAAAGAGCACATTATGTGCTTCAAATGCAACCAAAGGGGATACTACCGAAGTCAATGCCCTAGGAGGAAGAGGAAAACCCAAGAAGGAATATCACATATAGGGGGAGCTTCTAAAGCAAACCTTAAAGTATATTTTAATGCACCTTCTAGTTCTAAGGTTAAAAAGCATGCTAGAAATTATTTTAATTCACTTGCTATTGCCCATGAACATAAACATGCTAGTAGGAATAGATATTTTTGCGTATGGGCTAAATCCTATGAACTTACATCTAAGGACAAACCTAGAAACAATAACTCTATACCTATTTTACCTAGGGAGAGTATTAGGAGGATAGAAAAAAAATTAAGCATTAACCCTAAGAAGGGTAAGCACATGTCTAAGAAGAAGAGTCCTTCCTAAAAGATTAATGAAAAATCAAAGTTGGAAAAATTAAAATTGGAAAACCAAGTCTTGAAGTCAAGGCTTGAAAATTTAGAAAAGACTAGTAAAAATGACAAATTCATTTAAGGAGTCTAATGGTCAAAATTTAGGTTCTAGGGGGCAAGAACCAACAGGGGGAAGAAAGGTTTAGGTCACAAACCTAACTCGAAGAAGACCTACCACGATGTTCCATTCGATTAATATGTAGGTCTATGAAAACCAAGGTTAATAAGGAAGTCATCCCTAAGGTTAACCATGGTGTGTGTCCAGTGGCCAAGGGTTTTATAAAACCTAGGAATACCACTAAGAAGGCTACTAGGGAGGCAATCCCTAAGGTTAACCTTGACAAGACCCAAATGACTAAGGCTTCAAAGCCAAAAAGGGTCATTAGAAAGGTATCTAAGGAAGTTATCCCTAGTGAATACCTTGTTAACCCAAGGAGCTCCAATAGGCATTGGGTTCCTAGGCGCGTGATCGATTCACGTTAGATGGGTTAGGGTGTGGCAACCCTAAGTGGATGGGTAGTTAACCTAACCATGGTATAGTTGACTCTTTAGGATGTGCCAATGTGCTTTAAGAAGTTGAAAATTGATTAAATTGACACAATAAGAGTTAGAGGTCTTGGTGTGTCATTTTGGGTTTTGGCACACTTGGTAGAGTTGGTTAATATGACAAAATAAACTTAATTCTATCAAATGACAACTAATATTAAAATCTAGGTATTCCTATATCTTTACCTTTTATTTGTCATACTTCGATTGTCATTTACCATGTCATGACATCATATTTATTTTTATCAAATAAAATGTCATGATTTATGTTTAGGAATGTCATGTTATGCTTAAGTTAGAATCACATGTCATGACATCATGATTATTGGCACGTGCTTATTCATGTTATCATTTATGGCATGATCATTATTCATACATTAATTAAAATTGAGTTAAGGACAATGACATGATTTGAAGTCTCATGCATAAGGAAATCAAATAGTGTTGCCTAGAAAAATACATGAGATCCTAAATGAACAAAACTCATATCTCACAAGAACACTTGACTTGTATGTATTTCATACACTTAGATACAAGTGAGATATTAGGAGAATGAATTTAAGATTTCAAAATCATTTTGAAAAACTTTGGTGAAGTCTATCTTTTGATAGCAATTACCATTGAAGGAGGTGATACAAAGTAGGATCAAACATTGAAAATTTCAATGGTTTTGAACTTTGTGTCAATCTCACTAGTTTATGGGTATTTTAATTTCTAACTATTTTTCACCCATAATGTCTGTTATAAGTAATGTACGTATGAATTTTTAAGAATTTTCAAAATACGTATTTTTACTTATGAATTTCGGAATTTCGTTTTTTAACTCTAATTTATGTACTGTGCAGAAATCAATCGACTGGTAGCTGAGAGAGTCGACTGTCAATGTTGATTTCGGGTAAACAAGGTTTATTAGGCCCATGTTCAGCTATGTCTAGATTCCTTAACTACTCCTAACCCTAAGATATGCTTTGGAGAGCATTTGTAAGGGTGAAAATCCATTGAATATGGATTAGGAGAATTGTTTAGGGTGTGTATCGAATTTTAAGGGAGGTGAAAGTTCAATGTTGAATTTTTGCCCTTAATTTCGATTGTTTAGTGTTCCTATTGGCTTAGGGACTCTCCAAGGACATTGTTGGTGCAATGGTCAAGGGGGAGCAAGCCTTTAGGGGGAGGTTATCCATCTTTGGATGATGGATGTATTTCTCCTCATGGGAGGAGAATTGGGGGATTGTCTCTCTTAAGTGATATGGGACTTATCACTAGGAAGAGTGAAAGCATCCTAGATGTGTTTTTGGACCAAGGGGGAGATTGTAAGATCTCATTGGGATATGAGACATTGACACCCTTGGGGAGGACCTTTTTTATGTATGTCAAAAAGGGGGAGAATGTACTAATTGGGGTTAGTTGGAATTCTCACAAGATGTGAGAATTGCCAATTGGGGATAATTGGTATACTTGAGTTAGATCGCCTAACTCAAAGGTGTTTGCGGTCTTGTCAAACATCAAAAAAAGGGCGATTGTTGGTGCAATTGGCCCAGGTCACGATTGACCGGACTCCAGTTTAACTCGAGCAGTATTTTGATGTTAAACAAAACATATGACATGTGATTGTCATGGGAAGACCAAGTGTGTATCCTTGGCCACATAAGTCCAAGTGTGTAATCTTGACGGTGAAAGTCTAAATATGGGGCTTGGCATTAGAAGTCCAACATGGAGTTGGCAATGGAAGACCAAGTGCGTAGCCTTGGTCACGTAAGTCCAAGTATGTAACCTTGGCGGTGAAAGTCCAACATGGATTGGCATTGACAATGGGAAGTCCAAGTATGTAGCCTTGACCACGTAAGTTCAAGTGTGTAGCCTTGGCGGTGAAAGTTCAACATGGGTTAGCAAGGGAAAGTCCAACATGGAGTTGGCATTGGGAAAGTCCAAGTGTGTAGCCTTGGCAATGGGAAAGTCTTGAGTGCTTGGCAAGGTCACTTGTCTCATGGCTCAGTTCCTTGAGTCGGTGAAGGATGGCACGGGGAGAAGCTGTGAGCTTAGTGCATCCAAGGGACCGCCGGACAAGGAGCAATAGAGTTAAGCCAAAGGAAGCAGACTTTAGGGCAAGACGCGAAGAATGGCACGGGGAGAAGTCGTGAACTTAGTGCATCTGAGGGGCGTAGGCCGGAGGAAGAGAATTTCGATGGGGAACTCCATGGGAGGATGAGGTGAACTTAGCCAAGTGGATAAGATCAGTGTCGGATGCTCAAACATTGGTGTTTGAGGTTTTACCCGATGGTCGGATACTCAAACAACTTGTGTTTGAGGTTTTACCCGACAACAATGATCGTGAGTGGTATGTCGATCATTGTTGTTTAATGCGTCGTATGTCATGTGATTATTTGCGAAATTAAAGCGATCGGTGATAAACTGGCGATCATTGCCGTAGATAACAGATTGGCTTCAGTCGAGGGCGGCGAGCGCTCGATGGCCGTGATCATCGGCTCTGAGTTAGCGATCGTGATGGTAATTGTGATCATTGCCGGTATATCCGATGGTGGAATGCAGCGTGGATTAGTCGTTGTCTCATGGCCAATTTCTAGGAAGCGATCGGGGATCTTATGGCAATCGATTGCTAGGCATAGAATAGCCCGAGACAAGCATAAAAAGAGGAGCTTGGGGAGGATTTCCACATCGATATTTAGAGAGATTTTGGAGGGGAATTGTTGTTGCATTCCATACCTTCAAGAGCAAACCAAAGCAAGCAACAAGCAAGTGATCAAAGCAAAGTGTTGTAAAGTTTTCTTTACTTGTATTTCATATTGTCTTTATATTTTGCTTGTACTTTTGTATTACGTTTTGTATTTGCTTGTACAAGGTTTTTCCACCTCCGACATGTTGTCGAGAAGGAGTTTAGTTAGTGGTGTGAGCATCACTAGAGCTCGTTGAGCTCGCCCCATGGAGTAGAAACCCTAAGGTTCCGAACCACGTATATCGCGTGTATATTGTGTGTGTTTGTGTATTCATCTTTGTATTCACATTTGTATATTGTATTTCCATTTATTAGAATATTGTAGCAAGCGAATTCCAATGAGCAATGCACCTGCTATTGACCCCCTTACAGCGGGACCACGATCCTCGATATTATATTGGGTCAGTCGATCTTTCGGTGTCGTATGGTAATTTTGAGTAAACCTGCTACATAATCATCTCTAAGTTAAATTTTGAATTTGAAAAGATAGATACACTCAAAAGTCTACCCATGATGAGTTAACCATGTCATGGTCAGTCTCAAGTCCGGATAAAAAAAGATAATTGCATTAGATTGTCAACCAATGTTAAACTAAGGTAAATATTCAATGAATGAATTCATTAACTATTGTGTTGATGCTAGATTGTTCCCCGGAAGGAACGCATTGTATGGTTCGACTATAACGTCTCAGTAAGGATCGCTACATCTCCAGAACTCGGGTGTACAAATAAATATGTAAAAGTTCACGTTACAAGATCCAACTATAATGTATTGACAAGGTCTGCTACATCTAAAGGTGAGTAATTGGTTAATAACCAAACCAACCGAACCGATTAAATCAAAATCGAATAAACCAAACTTTTTTTGAACAAACCGAATCGATCAAACTTTTCAACAAAACCAAACAAACCAAACCGATAAAAAATCGATTAATTAGGTTGAAAACCGAACAAACTGAATTTTTTATCATCAGTCGACTGATATTTTCATATCAGTCGATTGATTATGGTCAATCGACTGATGTGAAATATCAGTCGACTAATGATGGTGAAGATCGTGGGACTCAAGATAATTAGTTGACTGATTTGCAATAATCAGTCGACTGATGAACTCCAGTTTGGTTTAATCGGTTTAACCGATTATTTTCGTTTTGAAATCGAAACCGAACCAAATAAACCGATTAGACCAATATTTAAAAAAAAAATGAATTCCCGAATAAACCGAACCAAAAAGTTTGGTTCAGTCGATTTATTCGGTTTAACTGAATTATTGCTCACTCCTAGCTACATCTCCATGAGAACTTGGGTGTAATTTTAAATAGACAAAAGTTCTCACACCATAGGTTGAGTAAGAACAAATATTATAGGAAAATTAATAGTCTAAGATTTAGAACATAGAACATAAGAACCCTCATTGGTAAAGCAATGGAGGTAATAGATACGATGATTAGAAGAAGAATTAGTATTTTGTGTGAACAATAGACAAAATAGGTAGGCGAGAAGGCAAAGATGATGGAGAACTCAAATTTTAAGTTATGATACACAGGAAAGAATAAAACAAGAAATGAAGTGAGTATTGTTGTAGATAGTTCGTCAAAGGATGAAGTTGTAGAAGTAATTAGACAAAAGAATAGAAATATAGCTCTCAAAATAGTAGTGGAGAAAGAAACTATAAATGTAATTAGTGTATATACATCTCAAGTAGGATTAGATGAAGATATCAAATCAAGGTTTTGAGACGACCTAAATAAAGTATTATAAAATATTCCGTCAAAATTGTTTTAATAAAAGGCAATCTAAATGGACATGTCGGAGTGAAAAATAAGGAATGAAAGAGGGTGCATGAGGTTATAGGTTTGGAACAAAAAATGAAGAAGGTAAAATTATATTAGATTTTGCGATAGAATATGACCTTATACTAGCTAATATATTTTTCAAGAAAAAAAACACTTGGTCATGTTCGAAAGTGGAATAATAAATCGCAAATTGACTTTTTTATAGTTAAGAAGAGGGATAGAAAGATTTTTAAAGATTATAAGATCATCCCTAGAAAAAACTTAACTATCCAATATAGGTAACAGTGTTGGATATACGCTTCAAGTATAGTATCAATGGAAGAAAAAATATACATGACTCCTAGAATTAAATAGTGAAAATTAAAGGCTGGGAAACATAACATATGTAAAAAGAAGGTAAGAGAACAAGTATTAAATGAAATATACGATGACCCTAATATGAGATGGGATAAGATGGTATCAAAGTTGAAAATAGTAGTCAAGAGTGTACTCGATTAGACAAAGGGGAATGCACCATCAAGTAAGGAATCTTGGTGGTAGAATAAGAAAATAAAGAAAAAACGAACCTATAAAGAATTATATATTTGTAAAAACAAGAAAAACTTAAAAAATATATATACAATAGCTAAGAAAGAGACTAAAGTTGCAGTGAATGAAGCTAAAAATGAAACTTTTGAATGGTTATATCAAAAATTGGATACAAAATAAGAGGAAAGAGGCATTTATAGAATAGCTAAAGTGAGAGAGATGAAGACCAAAGATATTATCCAAATAAGATGTATTAAAAATGAATGCAATAGGATACTAGTGAATGATGGAAAAATAAAAGAGCAATGGAAGAGGTATTTTAACAAACTTTTTAATGAAGGTTTAGGTGACCAACTTAACTTGGATAATTTAAGTATGTCAAATGAGTATAGAAATTTAAATTTTTATCGTAGTATTCAAATTTCAGAAGTAAAATAAACTTTAAATGGGATGTAAAATGGAAAGTCGTTGGACCAAATGATATTCCGATAAAGGTATGGAAGTGTCACGGGAAACAAGGTATTGAACGACTTACAAAATTATTTAATATGACATTAAAAATAAAAAAGTTTGATCAATAGAGGGTAAGTACTATAATTTCCTTATATAAGAATAAGGAGGACATACAAACTTGTACAAACTATAAGGGTATTAAACTAATAAATCATACCATGAAACTTTGAAAAAGAGTAACAGAAAAAAAAAAAAAAAAAGCCTACGATTTTTGAAAATCAATTTGAGTTCATGCTTGGAAGGTCGACAGTCGAAGTTATATATCTTCTCAAGCAGCTAATTGAAAACTATCGGGAGCAAAAACAAAAATCTACACATAGTATTCATTGACTTAGAAAAAGCTTATGATAGAGTTTGAAAAGAAATTATATGGAGAATTTTAAAAAAAAATGTCAGGGTAATATATATTAAACTAATTAAGGATATGTATGAAAAAGTAATGTCCAGAGTAAAGACTTTAAACGGATTAACTGAAACATTTTTAATAAAGATAGGGTTATATCAACAATCAACTCTAAGTCTCTATTCTTTTACAATAATTATGGACGAGCTCACTTGACACATTCAAGATACAGTACCATGGTGCATGTTGTTGCAGATGATATTGTTTTGGTAGATAAGACACGCGAAGAAATAAATGCTAAACTAGAATTTTGACGAAAAATACTAGAAGTGAAAGGTTTTAGGCTTAGTAGAGTAAAGACAGAATATATGAAATTTAAATTTAGAAATATTAGGTGTAATGAGATAAGTGTTAAGATAGAAGATAATGAATTGTCTAAAACTGAGAGCTTTAAGTATTTATGATCATTTTTGTAAGATGAAAGAGGAATTGAGAGAAATATCTTACATAGAATATAAGCAAGATGGTTGAAAAGGAGAAGAACATCGGGTGTTTTATATAATCGTAAAGTACCTCTAAAACTTAAAGAAAAGTTCTACAAAAAGACGATTAGGCCTGCTATGTTATATGGCATTGAATGTTGGGTTACGACTCGAGCACATAAGCAGAATATAAGAGTTGCAGAGATGAAGATGTCAAGGTGGATATGTGGACATACGAAGATGGACAAAATAAAAAATGAGAGCATTAAAGAAAAAGTTGAAGTTGCAACTATTGAGGAAAAATTCCGAAGACACATTTAAGGTGGGACGGACATATACTTAGACTACCAATAAATGCTCCAATTACGCGATGTGAAACTATAATAAATATACACATCAAACGAAGAAAAGGAAGATAAAAAAAGACTTGATTAGTAACAATAAAACAAGATAAAGTTTATTTAAGTATAGTCGACCCCACCTAGTGGGCTAAGGCTTTATTGTTGTTGTATAGATGATGATATAATCGGGGATAAAGTCCAATGGAATAGAATAATCCATATAGTCAATCCCACCTAATGGGATAAGACTTGGTTGTTGTTGTAGATACACTCAAGAAGGCCATAAAAGTGTACCATATTTTCAAAATGACTAAATACCATGTCAAAGTTTTATACGTAGCTATTATGATGTTGTGTAGTAATTTGGCCATGGATTAACAATTTTGACCAAAATTATCAAAAAATTTAATTTACATTCCATTTTTTTATCTGTTCATAAACTTATAAAATCTGAATCACTTTAATCTTATTATTTAAAAAAATATATTTGATGATGGTTTTTAAAAATATTTTTTAAAGAGCTAATTTTTTTAATTTATAACTCATGTAATTTTTTTTTGAAATTTTAATGGTATAATTTCTATCACTTTGCTTTTTATTTTTTAAGAACATGTATAGTTCACTTCGTTTTTTCTTTTTTGATCAACTCTTTTTTTAAATGTATAATTCATTAGTAATTTTGAGTGAAATGGCTATATAAGTCAGCTTAATGAAGCACACACATAAAACCAATTGGTCAGACAGTTTGATTAATTTGGGAGGACAGGTGAAGGTGCAGCAGAATTAAAGGTGGCAAATTTAGCAGAAAATATCAAGTGGGATGCCATTTTGATCATAAATCAAAGGTGCATCCTTTGATGATTCAGTAAAAGGGGGCGGTTTTTTGTTTTTTGCCATAGGTTCTATAGTTAAAAATGATAATGAGAGAAACTAATTTGAAAAGACATAGATATGTTTAAAGAAGAAAAAAACACTCTGTAAAATTCAATTGATTAAAGTGAGCATAAGGCATAGAAAAATGAAAGAAAATTTTACTTAATATCATAAAAACGATTTATTAGTTTGGATATTAATGATGATCTAGGCTTGCATTAGAGCCCAATGAAGAGATAGGCTCCATATAGTTGACCCTAAAGTTAGATCAAACATAATTTGATAATTATGATGATCGAAAAGAAATTTTAATATCCACTAAGATATACTAGTAAAAATTGTTGAGAGGGGTGCCAATAAATTCAATAAAAGATGGTTCTTAGAAGAATGAAAGGTTTTCACATGAAACCAAAGAAATCATTTTTCTACTCAAAGTTGACCTGTTTTCATGCAAAATATCCTCAATATTGTTAGCATATCCATACCTTATAAACTGTAAAGCTCATTAGTTTTTCTTGATTTATAGGGTTTATCGGGAGGTAAGTTGCAAGTATGGTTTATAAACTTTGACAATATTAAAACCCAATAGTCATTGTGCAAGAAAAAAGAATCATAGTGAATTTTCTCAGGAAATTTAGGAATTTCTTACAAAATTGGTCCAAATGAGTCCAATCTGTCCGCTCATCCATAAACCAACTACTCAAACTAGTGGGGCATCAGATGTTGCCCCCCAAGTATTTACAATTTATTGGTAATTTTCTTCTAAGATACAATGACTCGCTATTCAAAATATGAGCACTCAAAATTTCAAGTCCTACTGAACTTGCGAACCTTACAACTCCCTAACGAGATGTAAAGGAAAAGAGGAACGTGAGGAGAGATTTGCAACTTAAGTTAGGAGTGAATTAAACAGAAAGAATGGGGCTCTATTTATATGGGTGAAGGGAAGCACTAAATTGTAAATAAACATTTTTGGAAGACGTTTCTACAAAATTCCCTAATTAATAGGGATTTCTCCTTCTCCGCAATGAGGTAACACAAGCACCCATTTTGTTGCTCTCTCCCACCCAAAATTCAGTTTTTTTAGTAGCTAGAACTATGTTCCATGTTCCGACACAAAGTGTGGGTGCATGGCATGGCAAACAAGATGTGGGAGAGAAGGGCATCACGAAACCTCATGTTTTCAAGTTGTTTCTCTACTTTTCAATTGGCCAAAAAGGTGTTTCCTCTCTAATTCGTGTCATTGAATCCAAGGCACAAGAGAGAAGAGGGACAGCACATGATTTGGTGTACGTTGCATGTTTCTCTCCGTCTCATAGGGCAAAGTTATGTTTACTGCTTTGTTTGATGCAAACAACATTATAGGATGCTGTTGAACTTGAGAACTTGTGCTTGTTGACCTTGAGGCATCACCGGTTTCACATGTTGGGCACAAAAACCAAAGAAAGCATGATTTTAGAAATCGGTCTCTACATGGTGCGAGCGATGAAGCCTAAGTCATGACTGCCAAACATTACTTATTTATGTGGTTTGTGTGCATTTACTTGTCTGTTGTTTGCTGTCTGGCTAAAGTAGCAGATGACAATGACTATGAAATTTAATTTGACCTTCAAATTTTAATTGAGTTTAATTAATTCTCAAATCAGTAGAACTGAATTATTCAATCTCCATCCTAGTCAAATTTTGGAATTTGCTGATCTCATTGTCTTAGCTAATTACACATCTTAATTGGTCCCATTATAATTAACACTCACGCATTCTCAAGTTAGCTTTCATACATTCATACGTATAATCCACTCTCATGTGCAAGTCAATGCCTTCATCCAACAAAATTGAACCAACCCTTTATTTATTTAATTATACTCGACATTAATTTTTCATTTATAGGGAAAGAGAGTGTTGGCACAATGATAAAATTGCTATCGTGTGATCTAAAAATCACATATTCAAATTTTGAAAATAGTCTCTTACAAAAGAAGAGTAAGATTGCATACAAAAGATCCTTTTCTAAGACTGTATTAATGGGAACTTCATACACCAAGCTGTTTTTTTTTATTAATTTTTCATTTACCTGAGAAATTGATTTGCAAAAGGATTACTTGTTCAAACAACTGATTAAGGAACCCAATTTCCAACACTCAAAAGGCACAAGCTTTTAATATTGTAGTATGATAAGAAATTATGATAAGGAGGCAACTGGTGCAACTCACATTGACAAGTAAAATCTCAATCGCCAGCACTGAAGTCGGGTGGAAGTTGTTTCCCAAGATAATCAATAGATAGCTTCGTGCATTTCAAATTGTATCTCAAAGTAATGGTGTTGCATTCAATTCTACTCACCACAAATTGAGGTTTGTTTGAGTAAACTATCTTAGATAAAAAATTTATCTAAATTAGGCTTTTTTTCCCAACTATCGAGAAATTCATCAACGACAAAGTAACGTGACAAGTAGCAATTACCCTAGTCTATGGAAACCCCCAAACTGTAAAATACATGGAATGTTCACCTGCAGCCGCTGGCGGTGGAGCAAACGAACTCGTCCCCACTAGGATGCACAGCGAACCCCAGTGGCTCACCTCCCTCCTCATCCCTGATCACGAACCTCGCCTACACAACACAATTCAATGTCACTCTTGGTCAACGTATCCCAAAAACTAACGGGGACAAACAAAAGACGGGCGAGGAAACCGAATACCGTACCAGGGGATCGGGGGAGAGGGAAGCGGTCTTGGGGTTGAACTCGAGGATGTCGATCACGGGAGGGCAGGAGTGATTCTTCGCCCTTCCCAGCACCACCAGTAACCGCTTATCCGGTCCCTGGATCCACGCTGCGCAAATCGCCGGCCCCGCCGTGTCGTCTCCCTCCATCTCTTCCTTCTTCCGATTCTCCACGATCTCCAACGAAGATAGGGTTTTAAGGAAGAGGCGACGACCAAACTTCGATCCTCACGCCGAAGAGAACGTTGTCTGCTTGTCGAAGGTCGTGGGCTGTGCAACAGTGGAGACGGGGGAATATTCTGAGGGCGATGCCGCAGGATGAGATATGTTGTGTCCCTTTTGACTTTGCTTTTTGTTTTTTGTTTTTTTTTTCAAATATGCTCATCATAATTGAAACAAAAAAAAAAAAAATACCGTCAACGATATCAGACAAGTGCGATTCACACGGTTTTGCTAAAAATGGGGGGAAAAATCATACGTTCGTCAGCATTCTTCCCACGACGCGCAGGTTTGGAATTTACAAAGGATATATTTATTTTTTAAGATATCTTTGAATAACTAGTGGAATTGAAAGTAAGCTATGGTTCTAAATGACTAGTTATTATTTTTGATAATTTTTAAGGTAATCAAGTAGTCAATTGCTATGAATCGATTAAAATTATATATAATTGATTGGTAGCCGTTAAAATACCTTTATTACAAAATTTAATAGTAAAGAGAAAAGTGATAAAATTTATTGTTATTTAAAAAAATGCAATGTATAAGACTACGTTTGACGTAATATAATCGAGCTTATAATATAATGTAACATAATCTTAATTATATTACCGACGACGGAAGTGAAGGCGACGACAAACGACGCTCGATGGCTGCGAGGGGCCCTTGACAATGACAGTCAACGATCGATGATGCATCTGATGCCCAGGCGACGACGATAGCAACGGTGACGATCGATGTCAATTGGTGAACATCCAACGTTTTTCAAATTACGACTTGAAATGTAATCGGATTACATATGTTTTACTTTGTAATCCAGATTACAAAACTTTAGTATTTTTTGTAATCCAAATTACATTATATTATAATTTTAAAATGATAATAAATAAAGTGATCAATTTTGTAATGTAATCTAAATTACATTACAAAGTGGATTAGAGCACACCAAAAGTAGTCTAAATATTTTAAAACACCGAAAAACAAAAAGTAATACAAATTTAAAATGATGCGAAATTTTACAATCAATTTTTTTTTTTTTTTTTGTCAAAAGTGTCTTAGCACAATCTACATGATTATTTCTTCTCATTTTAAATTTTGCACATTAAGGATCATTGGCTCTATGTGATATAATGTCTTAAAAATAGTTATATTGTAACGATCCGGCTCATATTGGCGGAATTCGGTGACCCCTATTGGTCGACGATCGTCGCCCCTGTTGGCCTGTCGTTACTCACCTGGTCTTCCCACCCCTGGAAGTGAGTTTTTGCCTTCCCCAGGATTCGAACTCTAGACCTCCAGGCTAAGTACTAAAGTTTATGAATCCTGGTAACCTTGATCTCGAATCACGGGAAGGCAAAACCCACTTCGAGGTGGGAAGACCAGTGAGTAACGACAGCAGCGGCGACGACTAATATCGTCGACGTCGCGCCGATAATAGGCAGTCGTTACAATAAAAAGGCGTCTTTTTATTGTAACGACCGGGCCCCTGTTGGCGGAATTCGGCGACCCCTATTGGTCGACGACCGTCGCCCCTGTTGGCGGAATTCGACGACCCCTATTGGTCGACGACCGTCGCCCCTGTTGGCCCGTCGTTACTCACCTGGACTTCCCACCCCTGGAAGTGGGTTTTTGCCTTCCCCAGGATTCGAACTCTAGACCTCCAGGCTAAGTACTAAAGTTTATGAATCCTGGTAACCAAGTGATCAAGCAAATATCAACCTACTACCATACAGGAAATGCAGTATCATGTATGAATATGTACAAACAAATGCAACAAGCATAGTACATACAAATGTATCATCAAAGTGAGTATACATATAGACTGTATCTGTATGTATACTAATCACCATCATCTATATATATATACAAGCAGGTATGTATATATATATAATCATATGCAAAACACCGTATGATACGGCAATGCAGCATGCATGGTCATGTCTGCTCACCCCTACTCGCTACCACAACCCCAGTGTGGCCTAGGTGACACGACATGACAACTATCCCGACTCTAGCCGCCACCACTCTCGAGTGACCGAGTTGGGTAGTATGATCAAGTAGCATATGAGCGTAAAGAGCTCGCTACATGCACGGGGTCCCGCTGGCCACTCCGGACCGCCGCGATGAGCAATGAGTGTTACGCACCAGACAATGCCGCGCGACTCCAACAACCATCGTCAATAATGGTAGAGTGCGGCACAACAAATGCTATGCCCTCACACCAGTTACTCCTCTGGAAGTAACCTGGGAGGCAGGATGACCGACGACTCTCTCTCAACCCCAAGGGGAGACGATGTCGTCAGTATGCATGCAATGACATGAGAGTATTGTCTCACATACAGAACATCTACCCTATGATGTGATTATATGCCCAGGTTGGATCAGGATAGAGTAGCTGACTACCAGGTATGTCAGCATCGTTGATGTTCAGTTTATTTAGTATATGCATGCATATCTATTGTTATGATGATGTATACTTGTTGTACGAGTAGATTAAACTGTTGAATGACATGTAATATTGATACATATATTTACATGTTTTCTCTGATTACCTGCTGAGTTTTACTCACCACCTCCGACCCTGGGTTTTTCTGTCGCCCAGGTAACAAGTAGAGGTCTTCGTGACGACTTGGAGCTGCGCCGACCGATCCATCCCATCTCCGTTTTCCGAGTCTCCCGAGGAGTTCATTTTTGGTTATGTATGGACTTGTTGTTGTTATGGATTTTGTCGTGATGTCGTGGACTCTATTTGTGTAGTCGTTTTATGTACGGTTTTAGTGTTGTGGTCTTGTCAGGTGGAGTACACCTATATGTTTTTTTTTTGTATATGTGGTTGTGGGTATGTGCTTTCTGTTCCGCTGTGTGTTTGATATCTATTTAGCTGTTTATTATGTTGTTGTTGTGAGCCTACGGGCCTTGTATTAACCCGAAATGTTGTCACGTACAGGGGAGATGCCGTCCGTTTGATTTTCGGCTCGGCATGCTCTCGGGGAGTGACAACTTTATTGGTATCAGAGCAAATTCCACCTCTCGGGGCGTGATACCATTAATGTAACGACCGGGCCCATATTGGCGAAATTCGGCGACCCCTATTGGTCGGCGACCGTCGCCCCTGTTGGCCCGTCGTTACCCACCTGGACTTCCCACCCCTGAAAGTGGGTTTTTGCCTTCCCCAGGATTCGAACTCTAAACCTCCAGGTTAAGTACTAAAGTTTATGAATCACGGTAACCGCACTGGTTGCGATTCATAAACTTTAATTAGCCTGAGGTCTAGAGCCGTGCAGAAGGCAAAACCCACTTCCATGGGTGGGAAGTCAGTGAACAACGACGCCAACGAGCGACGCGATGATACATCGCCGAGCCAATAGGTCGTTAGATAAAACATCTTTTATTGTAACGAGGACCCCTGTTGGCGGATTGGCGACTATTGGTCGCGCCGTCGCCATGTTAGCGAGTCGGCGACCCTATTGGTCGACGTCGCCTGTTGGCCGTCGTTACTCACTGGACTTCCCACCCACGAGTGGGTTTTGCCTTCCCATGATTGAACTCTAGACCTCGGGCTAAGTACTAAAGTTGGTTGCGGGATTCATAAACTTTAGTACTTGGCACGGAGGTTTAGAGTTCGAATCTGGGAAGGCAAAACCCACTTCGGTGAAAATCAGTGAGTAACGACGGCCAACAGCGGCGACGATCGTCGACCAATAGTCGTCAAATCGCCCGATAAAGCGACGATGCGTCGAAACGATAAGTCGCCGATCATCAGCGAACGATCGTTACAATAAAGCGCCTTTAATGTAACGACCTGGCCTATTGGAATCGACGACCGGAGTCGGCGGGTAGCTGTTGGCTGTCGTTACTCACACAGTCTTCCACACGAAGTGGGTTTTGCCTTTACCGAGGATTCATAAACTTTATTACTTAGCACGGAGGTCTAGAGTTGAATCACGGGAAGGCAAAACCCACTTCCAGGTGGTGGAAGATCAGTGAGTAACGACAGCCAAGCGGCGACTTCACTAAGAACTCGGTGTGATGATTGAGATAGTAGAATAATAATTATACTATCACGGTTCGATTTCTCTTTAATAATAGGGTCTAGGTCGAACTATGAGTCATCCACTGACTCCATCATGCTCCTTATTTATCATGATGAATGGTATCCGTGTAGCAGGATCAATACATGCCCATAATTAGTCGGAATGAGGACTCTTGAGTTATATAAAAAAATAGTCATATATATTATTTTATTAGTCTCCTAAAATAATCTATTTGTTATGAAATATCAAGAAAATAGAATATTTTTTAGTGAAAATGAAAGAGGAATAATTTTATTCCTTTCGTTTTCTCCGATCTATCTCATCTATATTATTTTACAAAGATACATGTGTATATATATATATAGATAGATAGATAGAGATATAAGAAACGTTTCTATTTACTATGGTAACCTTAAGGGTGCATTTGGTTGGGGGGTTTTGTTGATAACCTTGTTAGGTTATCAACAAAAACCTTGTTTGATTTAGGTTATAAATAATTACCTGGTAATTGTTCATTACCTGGTTATGGACAAAAATCTTTTTAGGGGGAATGGGAAAACCTTAGAGAACCAAGGTTTTTGTTGATTCCCGGGGTTAAGGAATTTTTTTCCAATATTACCCCTAGCAATATATTAAATGTCAATTTGTCAAAACTCAATCGATTTGTCGCCCATCAGCCTCCGCGCCGCTTCGCCGTCTTGGCCACTGCCGTCGCGGCCATCGGCCGCCGATCGCTGCGTCGCTATCGCTTCGCCGTCGCCGCCGCGCCGCCCTACTCGCGATCGCGCTCGCCTGCCATCGCCGCCATCGTCGCCGTCGCCGCTTCCGCCGCCGCCGCCGGCCGATCGCTGCCCATCGCTGATCGATGCCGCGCCATTCCACCACCGTCGCTGCCGGCCAGCATTGTCGCCGCTGATCTATCGCCCATCATTATCGTCGTTGATCGACCGATCACCGTTGCCGCCGTCGATCGGTCGGCCACCATCGTCGCCGCATTATCGCTGCTGTCAATTGAGCAAAAGACAAAGGATAATTTAGTAAAATATTAAACTAAGTTATATATTAAAACCTCCAACCAAATAAGGTTTTATCAAAGGTTATACTTTATTCTAAGGTTATGTTTTATTCTTTTGTAATCACATAACCAAGGTTATGTATGATTACTTGAATCAAACGCACCCTAAAGGTTACTCATAGACATTCAATCAATAACGTAAATTATTCATAATACTTCCCCTTGGATGTCTATTTTATAAAGAATATGCCTCGTTAAAATCTTACTAGAGAAAAATCCAGTGGAACAAAAACCCTAGTGAAGGAAAAATAGTACGTCCTTCTTTATACATGTATTTCGATATAATACTCCCCCTGTTAAGGACATTACTTAATATCTTTATAACGTCGCATTCTAATCTTATGGATCAACTTCTCAAATATTGTTGTGGGTAATGATTTTGTGAATAAATCTGCAGGATTCTCACTTGATTGAATTTTGTGTACACCAATGTCTCCATTTTGTATTAAATCATGTGTGAAAAATAATGTCGAGGAGATATGTTTCGTCCTATCACCTTTGATATATCCACCTTTTTATTGGATTATACAAGCTGCATTATCTTCATAAAGTATTGTTGGAGTCTTCTTATTTATTAACAAACCACATGACTCTTGAATATGATTAATCATTGCTCTAAGTCATACACATTCACGACTTGCCTCATGAATTGTAATTATTTCAGTATGATTTGATGAGGTAGCTATTATAGTTTATTTCATAGATCTCCAAGATATTATTATGTCACCATATGTAAATACATATCCCATTTGTGACCTAGCTTCGTGTGGATCTGATAAATATCCTGCATCTACATACCCAATTAATTGTGTATTTGGTTCATATGGGTAGAATAGACTCATATCAATTATTCCACGGAGATATCGAAAAATATGTTTAATTTCGTTCCAATGTCTTCTAGTTGGACCAGAACTATATTTTGCTAATAAATTTATAGCAAAAGCAATATCAGGTCGGGTATTATTAGCAAGGTACATTAAAGCAACAATTGCACTTAAGTATGACACTTCAGGACCAAGAATTTTCTCATTTTCATCTCGAGGATGAAAATGATCCTTTTGTATATCAAGTGATCAAACAACCATTGGATTGGTTAATGGATATGAATTGCTCATATTAAATTATTTTAAAACTTTCTCAATATAAGTTGATTAGTGAACAAAAATTCCATTCTTTAAGTACTCGAACTGTAGGTCGAGACAAAATTTAGTTTTACTAAGATCTTTTATTTCGAACTCTTTCTTTAAATAGTTTATTGTATTAGAGATCTCTTCAAGAGAGTCAATAATATTCAAGTCATCAATATAAACAACGATTATTACAAAACCATGTATGAACTTCTTTATAAAAATACATGGGCAAATATGGTTATTTGTATAAGCATCTTATAGCAAATATTCACTAAGACGATTGTACCACATTCGTCCAGATTGCTTTAAATCATACAGAGATCTTTGTAATCTAATAGAATATAATTCTCGAGAATTACATATTTTTTTAAATCTTTAGTCCTTCTGGGACTTTCGTGTATTTGTCATTATCTAGTGTACCATATAAATATGTTGTAACGACATCCATCATCTGCATATGAAGTCTTTTCTGTCCTATTAAACTAATAAGATAACGAAAAGTAATAACATTCATTACAGGAGAATATGTTTCTTCATAATCAATTCCAGGTTGTTGCGAAAAATCTTGTGCAACTAGTCAGGCTTTATATCGCACAATCTCATTTTTCTCAATTTTTTTCGTACAAATACCCATTTGTATCCTATTGGTTTAACACCTTTTGGTGTTTTGACAATAGACCCAAAAATCTCATGTTTAGAAAGAGATGTTAATTCTGCCTGAATTGCTTCTTTCCATTTTGGCCAATCTTCTCTTGATTGACATTCCTTTAAAGTCATGGGTTCAAATTCCTTATTTTCACTCAAAATATCAATTGTCACATTATATATAAATATATCATCAATATTTGTATTTGTTCGATCCCATATTTTCATTGTAGAAATGTAATTTATTGATATTTCTTGATTATCTATTTCAACTTCTTCTGGAAGTTTTTCTTCTTGGATCAACTTATTTTATTTTTCTAGATGATCAATTTGTCCATGTGTTCCCTTTTTCTTTCGAGGGGTTTTATCTTTAGAATATGTTGGTCTTCCACACTTCAAGCATGGTTTTTGTTCATTTGTCGAGAGAGGTCTTTTAAATACATCAATTTTGATAGGAGCATTTTCTATTGGAACATGTGATTTTGTTACTCATTTTGGATCAGAAAAATTATCTGACAATTGATTTGCAATCTATTACAAATGAATGATTTGTTGAACTTCTAGTTAACATTGTTTTGTGCTAGGATCAAAATCACATAAGGATGGATTATTCCATATAATCTCTTTTTTCTATCTTTTCTTTACTAGTATTATTACCCCCTAAAGTTGAAAAAAATGCTTCATCAAATCGACAATCAAAAAATCTAGCAGTAAAAACATCTTCTGTCATGAGTTCAAGATATTTGATAATACATTGAGAATCAAAACCAAAATAAATACCTAATTTCCTTTGAGACTCCATTTTTATTCTATGAGGAGGAGCAATGGGGACATAAACTGCATATCCAAAGGTTCGTAAATGAGAGATATTATATTCTCTTCTAGAGACCATTTGGAAAGGGGAAGCTTGAGAATTAGTGGGTCAGATGTGAATTAGTGTTGTTGCATGTAAAATTGCATGCCCCCAAGCATAAATAGGAAGCTTGGATTTCAACAGTAATGGTCTCGCTATTAATTAAAGACGTTTAATAAATGACTCTGCTAGACCATTTTGAGTATGAACATAAGCTACAGGATGCTCAATCTTTATACCAATAAACATGCAATAGTCATTAAATGCTTGAGAAGTAAACTCTCTAGCATTATCAAGGCGAATTGTTTTGATGGGATAATCAAAAAAATATACGCGTAATCGAATTATTTGAGTAAGTAATCTCGAAAACACCAAGTTTCGAGTTGATAATAAGCACACATGTGACCATATTATAGATGTATCTATTAAAATCAACAAATATCTAAATAGTCCACATGGTGGGTGAATTGGTCCACATATATCACCTTGAATCCGATTTAAAAATGTAGGACATTCAAACTCAATCTTACTCGGTGACACCTTTACTATTAATTTGCCTCGATAACATACAACACATGAGAATTCATTCGATTGAAAAATCTTATGATTCTTCAATGGATGTCTGGAAGAATGTTCCACAATTCGTCGCATCATTACAGATCCAGAATGACCCAATCTATCATGCTATAAAAGTAATTCATTTTGACTAGTAAACTTCTGATTTACTACAATATTTATTTCAATTGGTTTAATGTATGTATGATAAAGGCCCGAAGAGAAAATAAATAGTCTTTCCAAAACTTTTTTATGCCCCATTTTAACATTAGTAATGCATAAATACTCGTTATTTTCCATATTAATTGTTTCTATATGATGGCCATTAAGGTGAATATCTTTGAAACTTAATAAATTTCGGTGGGACTTGGGTGAATATAATGCATTACTGATCAAGAAATTTATTTCTCCTGGTAGTAAAATGCTTGCTCTTTCGGAGCCTTCGATTAAGGTTACACTACTAGATATAGTATTTGTTGGATATTTGACGCCGCTAGAGGGGGGGTGAATAGCGTTTACTATGCGTAGATGGAAAACGTTCGCGTGCTTGTCTACAATTTTCGTTAGCGCAGCGGAAACAAAGATAATAAAGCAATAACGAAAACACAAACACACAAATGCAAGGATATAACGTGGTTCGGAACCGAACGGTTCCTACTCCACGGATCGAGCTCTAACGAGCTCTAGCGAAGCCAATGCAATCACTAATCAATAAACTCCTTCTCGACAACAAGTCGGAGGCGGAGAAACCTCGTACAAACGTTTACAACAATAAACGAAAGGAATACAAGCAAATACAATGCAAAACTAGTAAAGAAAACAACTTTACAAATGCCTTTGGATTACTTGCTTGTTGATCACTTGAACCGTGGTTGAAGACCCTGATTTGCAGCAGCAAATCGCCTCAAAAACGTCCAAGAAATCGCTTAAGAACTGATGCCAAAAACCCTCCCGTCGAGCTCCTTTTATCCTTGCGCGCGACCTAGATTTCCGCCCATCAATCGACTGACATAAGTCACCAGTCGACTGATGCCATTGTTGTCGTGAGACAACGGCTCGATCCACGCTGGAAAAACTCCAACGGATCTCTTGGCGATCGCCAACATCGCGCCGATCGTTATACCAGTGCGATCGCCACCGGCTACGGAGTGTTCTGCTCGATATTGAGGTCGGTCATCGCCGACTTGGCACGATCATTGACTCGACACCGATCAGCTACCAATGAACGAGCCGACACTCATCGCTCCAATGAGCAATGATCGCAGAGCATTTCACTCTAAATTGGCAAATAACTCGTCGACTCACGGCAGTCGAACCGGCCATAATGTCAGTCGACTGCCAACCTCAAAAATGAGGTTTTAACCCAAGTATGGTGCCCCCATACTTGCTAGACCACCCTTAGCCTAGATCTAAGCCTTCTAGCCACCTCCATCAGCCTCACGCCTCTCGGATCCCTCCAAGTCATCCATGACTTGTTCATTCATCGCGCTAGCCTCTAGGTGCTTCCGTCGGCTATGTCATGCTAACGGTGTCTACACCGCCAAGGCACATTGGACTTACGCCGCCAAGACTCCGCTTGGACTTTACGCCGCCAACCATTGGACTTATGCTGCCAAGACTCCCGCTTGGACTTTACGCAGCCAATATCAAACCCCTTGGACTTCTCATGCCAAGACTCAAGCTTGGACTTTTCCTTGTCAACCCATGTTGGACTTTTACATTGCCAAGACCCATGCTTGGACTTTTCCCTTGCTAACCCATGTTGGACTTCTCAAATGCCAAGACTATGCTTGGACTTTCCCTTGTCAACCCATGTTGG
The DNA here is from genome assembly GCA_025175895.1 of Wurfbainia villosa. Taxonomy (NCBI): domain Eukaryota; kingdom Viridiplantae; phylum Streptophyta; class Magnoliopsida; order Zingiberales; family Zingiberaceae; genus Wurfbainia; species Wurfbainia villosa. The sequence goes on along the minus strand of CM046000.1, from coordinate 4,764,665 downwards.
ACTTTTACATTACCAAGACCCATGCTTGGACTTTTACATTGCCAAGACCCATGCTTGGACTTTTCATGTCAAGTGCTCAAGACTTGGACTTTACCAAATGTCAAGTGTTCCACTTGGACTTTCCATGCCAAGTACACAAGACTTGGACTTTCCCATGACAATTACATTGTCATATGTTTTTGTCAAAACATCAAAACATCACTCGAGTCAAACTCGAGTCTTGGTCAATCGTGACCTGGGCCGATTGCACCAACAGTATTCACATTTTGTTTTTGCATGATAAGATGAGAGAAATATCTTTTACTTTTGAGAATTGTATGTGTAATTGCACTGTCGACCAGACAGAGATTTTCATCTTTAATCTTTGACCCAATAATATTCATAAGTCTTTAAAAAAATAAATAAATAAAAATAGCAATAAGTTTGAATTTATTATAAAAATAATTACATTAATTAAAATCATCATACTCAACATTCTCAAGAAAGTCACCAATTTCTAATTGGAGTAAATTTTCAAGACCCTCAAAAATATTATTAGGGTCATTATTTTGATATAAGATATTTGCCTCCACATTTTTATCCTTTTCCTTCAACGAGGCTTGATAAAGCTTGACAAGATGCTTTGACATATGACAGGTATGTGACCAATGTCTAATCACCCCACATCGGTAGCATTTATTCTCAACATTCTGATTAGATTCATTTTTTTCTTGTTTTTATCATTATATTTTCACTTCTGATTGTTTGTATGTCCACCATCATTATGATAAACATTCCGACTACGGTCATGACCACAACCACGATTACAACCATGACCACGATCGCTGTAAAATATCGAGGGAAAAAATAAAAATAAAAATAAAATATTTTTATTGTTAATTGATAAATTATCTTGTGGATTTTTTTAGAAGTTTTTAGAAATTTTCTGGAATTTAATTGAGTTCGTATGATTGAATCGGAGGAAGATTAAGGCTTAAATAGGGGATTGGATTAGACTTGGGCTAGCTCGACCACCTAAAACAGCCGATCGTCGCTTTTATTCTTAGACGTTTCTTCGGTTTCTTTTCCTTGCCGATCGACTTCTTCCTTATCTTTCCCGATCACGATTTTTCCTTCTCATTTGCGTTTTCGCCCCCCCCCCCCCCCCCGTTTCTCTCATTCGCATTTTCTCCTTCTCTCCACCGTCGCTGCCCGAGCCCTAACTCATCGCCGCCGTGCCACTCGCCACTGCGAGAGAAAGAGCTACTGCTGCCGGTGCTGATCTCTGCCCCGACCTTGTTGTCGCCGCTGATGGCCGCCTCCTCGAGTCGTAGCCACTGCCACGCACACCGCCGCTACCACCGCTCGATCTTCGCCCTTCGTCGTCGTTCTTCTGTCGTCGCCACTTTCTTTGCCGTTCGATCGCTACTTGCGCGATCGTAGGCTTGTCGTCGTGTGGCGGCACCTCGAAGCGAATCGCCGCCTTTGCTCTCGTCGCTGTGGATTTGTTCCGGTTGTCGCCCATTGCAGTTGAAACTCCATCGCCAACTTTCGACTGCATTAGGGCAGCGAGGGAAATTGCCAGCGAACTGAGCAATTGGGGAGATTCCAATCATAGTGAATCGAGAAGTGGATCAAGTCGGATGGTGTGCTATGTTGGGGTTTGTTTGGCTGTGAAGATGATTGAGTGTTTGGTGGGCAGCGGGTGTTGTTGACCTTCTCCTATATTGGCGTGAATCGATCCTGTTGTTGCCTTGTGGTTGAGAGGTGAGTTTCCTTCATTTGTTGTTCTTCTTAATTGATGAGTAATTGATTCTAGGGAATAAGTTGATGTATGGAAGGATTTATGATGCTCTATTAAAGGGACCGTAAACGAGCTGGTGGAAGCGGAATGGATTAGGAGGTAAGGTTTTTATATGTTGATTAAGTTAACATATTTCTATAGGATGAACAAATTTAATTATGGAGTGATAATTAATTTTTGATGAACATATCATATTATGAGGTTGCTTCCAATTGGGCTATTTGAATTTTAATTCGAAACCTTGGATCAAGAAGTTGTGCTAGGAGAGGCTAAACTTGGTAAGTTCATATTTAGATGTTTATGGATGCATACTGTGGTTACAATGGATTCGATAATTAATGAATGGTATGAGATTGTACAACTATGGGAATTAGTTGATCGATCAGGGATTAGGATTGGATTAGACTCATATTCCTATAGATTGATTATGTTAGTGTTGAGTTATGTTTGTATGTTAAATTGCAGAACCTGAATTCATGACGGTCCTTTGGATGTGAAGACTCCTCGATAAGTCTTCGAATCAGGTGGGTAATTTCCTACCTTGATCAGGTAGATGTAATTGCATTCAGATTTAGTCGTAGATATAAGCATGTTAGGTGTTCATATTATCTTGACCCTGCTTTTATTTATATTATGCTTGATACTTGTCGTTGCCTATATTTACTCAAAGGTTGATATAATATTTCTTTTATTATGATTTAGGGTTATAGATGTGATGTAAATAGGCCTAGATGATTAGTAGGGTGTAGATGTTAGAGTACGGATGATGACCCAATTTATAAATTGGCAAAAAGTTCATCCGTGGGTAGGTAATACCCTAAAGGTAGGATTTATTCCAATACCTGTATGTTGCATACTTATTACCAACTATGTGTTGTGTAATGGTTAAGTGATGGGTGATTAGTGTGTCACTATGGACTGGTGGTCCCAGCTTGATATGGTTAGTCGAGCACGACTCTCTATAGGATAGAGAGTGCGTCGATCAGTTGAGTACGACTCTCTACAGGATAGAGAGTCCGTCGATCAGTTGAGTATGACTCTCTACATGATAGAAAGTGTATTGATCAGATGAGTATGACTCTTTGTTGAACAGAGAGTTTGTGGTAGATGTCTGTACATGTGATAGTACGTTCATGTCATTTGCATGCATTCTGACGACATAGCCTCCCTTGGGGTTGAGAGAGTCGTCAGTCATCTTGCCTCCCAGATTACTCCCCGAGGAGTAACTGGTGTGAGGATAGAGCATTTGTTGTGCGACACTCTACCACTATAGACGGTGGTCATTGGAGTTACGTGCAGTTGTCCTGAGTGCGTGACACTCGACCACTTATAGATAGTGTCAGTCGGAGTGGTCAGCAGCAGGGACCCCCGTTGTGTAGCGAGCTCTTTACGCTCATATGCTACTTGACCATACTGCCCACTCGGCCACTCTAGAGCGGTGGTTGGTGTTGAGTTGGGATAGTTGTCATGGCGTGCCACCTAGGCCACACTGGGGTCGTGGTAGCAAGTAGGAGTGCGCAGGTATGACCATGCATGCTGCATTGTCGTATCTTATGGCGCTTTGCATATATATATATATATATATATATATATATATATATGATGTTGCATTTGATTGTACTATGTTTGCTGCATTTGGTTGTACATCATATTCATGCATGCTTCTTGCATCTGTTATACGGTTGTGTCGGATACTTGTATATTTGTTGGACAGACCATTAGATACCTTGACTTGTATCATGAGTATATTATGAGTTAGTATTACTCTTCCTGTTATATATGTTAGATATATTCTCAGGTTGGATTAGAGTAGCGTAGCAGACTTTCAGGTATGTCTGCGTTATATGTTGTTTATTTGGTTAGACGGTATATGCATGTATTTATATATTGTGTTGTTATACCTGTGGTACCTTTAGGTTATGCTGTTGAATTACATGTGATATTTGATATATACATATTTTTCCTATTACCTGCTGAGTTTTATTCACCACCACAGACCCTGAGTTTTTCTGTCGCCCAGGTAATAGGCAGCCGACTTCGTGATGGACTTGGAGCACCGCTGGCTAACATCGTCTCATCTCAACTCCGAGAGTCTGGGTTTTTGGGTTTTCATTAGTGTTCCGATATGGATTTGGTTTATGTGATGTTTTGTAGTGATTGGACGTTGTAAATGTTATACTTTTCTTTTTTCTGGTGTTGTTATGGTGTTTCTGAGTTGGTGTTAGTCATACCGGTATGCATGTGTGTAGTTTGTGATGTTGTTGTATTATATTTCCGCTGTATTTTGTGTATTTGTTGTATTTACCTTTATGTGTTATGTTTATTGTGGGTCCAAGGGCCTTGTATTAACACGAGATGTTACCATGTACAGGGGAGATGTTGTCCGTTTGCTTTTCGGCACGACATACTCTCGGGGTGTGACAATCGCGTCCTCATCCACAATCATTTTCAAATCCTCGTCCATGTCCAAAATTGTTATGAGTTGCCCTATTCACTTCAGGGAATGGACTAGAGTCAGTTGGACGAGATTCATGATTTTTCATTAATAACTCGTTATTTTGTTCAACCACAAGCAAATAAGAAATTAGTTCATAATATTTCTTGAACCCTTTCTCTCGATATTACTGTTGCAAGAGCATATTCAAGGCATGAAAAGTAGAGAGTGTTTTCTCTAACATATTATAATCAGTAAATATTCTCTCCACATAACTTTAATTGAGAACTGATTTTAAAAACGACTGAATTATATTCATTCAAAGATTTAAAATCTTGGAATCGCAAATGAATCTAATCATAACAAGCTTTAGGAAGTATTACCGTTTTTTGGTGATTAAACTTTTCCTCTAAACTTTTTCATAACTCAAAGTGGATCTTTCACTATTAAATACTCGATTTTTAAATCTTCGTGGAGGTGATGACGGAGAAAAATCATTGCCTTGGCTCGATTTTGCAAAGTCTCTTTTTTATTTTGTTTAATTGTTTCTCCGAGTCCATTTGCATTCAAATGGATTTCAGCATCAAAGATCCATGATAAGTAAATTTTTTTCGAAATGTCGAGAGCCACAAACTTAAGTTTGGTGAGATTTGCCATAAAATACTAACACATAAGTATAAAATTAGAATAAGATTTATATAAGCGTAAAAATAATACAATATAGAATAAGAATTATAAAAAAAATCAACAAGTGTATCGTAATATTTTATGATTCAATGAAAAGATTATGACCTATTTCACCTTATGATTTATAAAGGTTAATAATAAGACAAGTTGATAATTTTGAAATAATCTTGTCATTCAATAAATTATTCAAATTCATAAATTATTAATGTGTGATCATTAGATCAAAATTCTTGATTTACCCAAATAAGAAAATAAAAAGAAAACATATAATATTTAATATCATATCATTAGTTCTAATATTAGCTATGCATAATTATATCGAATTTATCATAAATTATTAATAATAATTTTAGACAATAATAATTAGTTATATGAACTATCAATTCTTATATATAATATTGTCAGAAATAAAAACTAATATATAACCGAATTATTTTCTAATTTTTTTGAAAATCTAATGCTATCAAAGTATAATTTTTAAAATTATAAAAGCTTAAAATTGTGATTACCAAAGATAAATTTTGACATTGAGTTTGTGTAAAATTGGAACAAAAGTCGTGCTAAAAATGTGTTATGAAATATCAAAAAAATATAATATCTTTTAGAGAAAATGAAAGAGGAATAATTTTATTCATTTTGTTTTCTCCAATTTATCTCATATATATATATATATATATATATATATATATATATATATATATATATATATATATATAATTATTCATAATACTATTCTCTTTGTTGAGATTTTAGACACTGCATTAAGATATTTTAATAAAAATAACTTTGCAACACTAAAAGGCTAAAATTTATGCAAGATTATATATATAATTCGGTGGCCGGATTTCGACCACAATTCAATCGACATCAGAGTCCGATCGGATTGCGATTGGAATTCGATCGTATCGTGGTCGGATTTCGGTCGGACCGCCATCGGATTCCGATCAGATCATGGTCGAAATCCGACTTTTCGTCGACGAGTTCGAATGACGTTGGGCGTGATTACTATGCACTTCCCTTCGTCGTGCATGGGATGTGCAAAAATGGACACTCAGGATATCAAAACTCTCTCTCTCTCTATATATATATAGGCTAATTATCTCCTGTGCGCCTGTGCACGTCCTTCTCATAATATAGTGAAATCACTGTGCTATGCACACACACTCTTAGTGTGCACAGATGTACATTGCTTCTGTGTGCAAGAGAAATATATATATATATGCCCATGCGCTCCATTGTCCATCACGCGCGATGCCAGCATCGTCGCCGCACTGTCCGCCCAGCGTTGCCCATCGGACTGAGCGTGATCGACGTGCAACTCGTCGGCGGTCCGACGAGGCTTGTCTTCCGGCTGATTAGAGATCAGAATCCGACGCAAAATGGTCGGAAGTGACCAAATCACGCGGCCGACGGGATGCCCGATTGCGACAACCATTCGGCCGATCGAGTATAGCGGACGGACTGACATTGACTGTCGGTTTGTTCGCTATACTCGGGCGGTCGAATCGCGACCGAAATTGACCGCCAAAATCGGGCAACTGATTTCGGCCGCCACACCGTAGTATTTCGATCGAATCGCGATCGGAATCCGGTGGCGAACGGATCGGCAGGCGACGTTAACCCGTCTACCGTCGAATTTCGACCGCGATTCGATTGAAATCCAGCCCGATCGCGACTGGCAGTGGTCGCGCCACCGTCGACCGTGTGATTTGGTCATTTTTGCCCATTTTGCGCCGGATTTCAACCGCTAACTGGCCGAAAGTCGAGCTCCACCGGACCGCTGGCGAATTGTGCGTCGATCGCGCTCGGTCCGATGACCGACGGTGGTCGGACGGTGCAACGACAACATTAATACCGTGCGTAATAGAGGTGGAGCACACGGGCGTATATACATTCGGGCGCTCAGGAGATCAGTTCTATATATATATATCCTGAATCTATCTATATTCATTATTTATGATTTTCAGCTCTTAGGGTTATTTTCACTAAAATAATTTGATGATTCAAAGGAGATTGGATTCATGTCGAATGAACATCCTTGTATTTTTACATCTGTGCTCAACATTTTAGGGCCATTAACCTAAGTCGACTAAAAAAAATTTGATAATAAAAATGGCTCAAATTCACACGAATGAGCATCATCTAATCAAACCAAAATAATTTTTTTTTGACTCTTTAGAGTCAAAATTTTAAACAAAGAACATAGACAAATTTAGAGGGCTGAGTATCAATTTAATGTTGTTTTTTTTTAAGAATGAATTGTTGGATATTGGGCATGATCAATACAGTTTTGTAAGGAAAAATCGAAGTGTCATCAATCGATCAAAGTTTGAATTGACTTTAAAATTGAAATCTATATTTCGCGTAGATAAATCTAAATTATTAATTTACTCAAAACTGATTATCGATCAATGAGAAATTAATTGTTTAAAGTCAATCCAAAATAATATTAATTACAGATTAATATTATAAAAGGAAATAAATGGGGAATAGTCTCACATCGGAAATTTCAAAGGGGATTTGCTTTTTATATATGTTGTTGTGTTAATAAAGTTAACACAAAAAACACAGATGCTCTCTTCTAATGAGCGAGTAGGTACTCATACCTGCGAGCCCGCGACCCGCCACATGCACACGCATGCACACACGCACGAGACCACAGGTGCAATGGGCGCTTTGTTGGCACACTTTGCACACGCTGTGTGATACTCGGTTGGAGCAGAGAGAGATGATCAAGATGCTGACTATGTAGGCAATAGATGGTAACCATTGGATCGAAGAGGGATGATAGATTGCAAGTGATGCGATCTGGATCGTTGATCGGGAAGAGTTGCAATCTGATCGTTAGTGATGATGGTTGATCTGGAGCGTTGATCGAGTGGATTGCTGCATCCATATCTACAACTGAGATGAAGGGTTACAACTCTCTAGATCGAACGACCTAGATGCATCCTAACCAAAGGATGCAGACTCCAAAAAGCCTACGAGAAAGTTCGTAGGTCTCAGAATTTATAATGTTGCTATTTCGAGACGTCGTCATTGTATCTTGGGAAATGAATTACTGATATTTGTAAGTGTTAGAAGATCGATGGTCGGCTAGAGGGGGGTGAATAACCCTCTTGGTATGATGATGTTAATCGCTCGTTGCGTCATCTACGAATTACGGTTAGCGCAGCGGAAATATAAAACTAAAGTAAAACAATTAAGACAATGCAAAGAAACAAAGAATGCAAATGCTAACAAGAGTGTGTAACGTGGTTCATGGTCTTGCTGCTAATCCACGGACTGATTCGTTCTAGGTGAATCACGCCTAAAGATTCACTAGTCTCTCCTTTGCACAAAGCTAGGTGGAGGTAACCTTTCTTTTACAATCTCTCCCTCTTACAATAAGATTGAAATAAAAGCTAGTAAGATGAGTAAAATTCGTTTTAGGCACTTGGGAGAAGTTTAGAGGTTAAACATTCACCCCCAAGATGACCCAAGACCCCTTCTTATAGAGAAGAAGTCTTTCTTCCCGTTGGGCACCGAGCAATCGACTGATGCAACCATCAATCGACTGCTGTTGTAGTTGTTGCCTCGCAACGACTTCATCCACGTTGGATTTTAACCAACGGCTCCCACATCAGTCGACTGATCTTCCCATTAGTCGACTTATGGAGTCAACAGTCGAGTGGTCGACGCTCAAGCTTCTGTGCCCAAAACCCTCAACATCAGTCGACTGATCTTCCTATCAGTCGACTGTTATTCCTTGGTAGTCGACTGTTCGGCCAGAAATCAGACTCGAACACCAGTCGAGTCTTCAGTTGACTACCATATCATGGTAGTAGACTGATGTCGGAAAAACTCATCCGACACTTAGCCATTTGGTCAAGTTCACCTAAAAGCTACCCCGTCCCGGGTTACAATCGTTCACTCTTATCTTCCCTTGGAGTCCCTCACCTTGAAGTTCTCTTCGTCCGACCACGTCCCTCGGATGCACCAAGCGCACAACTTCGCAATGTCATCCTTCGCGTCTCGCCCTGAAGTCTACTTCCTTTGGCTTCACTCCAATGCTCCTCGTCCGGCAGTCCCTCGGATGCACCAAGCGCACGCCTTCTGTAAATGCTCTCCTTCACCGACTCAAAGACCGAGTCATGAGATGGTGATTTGTCAATGCTTTCGCCATGTGTGAATTACTAAGTCCTGCACGACTTCAGCACACATATCAAATCCATAATCAACCTAACTTAAATCTTTTGCCACACACATCATTCATGGATTGATTGTCCTAACAGTAAGCACCTGTAACGAAACAATATCATTTTACGGAGATAGTATTGAATACTAGTCTTGACGATCTCATATCAGTTTTCATCCGCGGCAAACACCGTATCGATATTCTGTCAACATGAATTTGAGTCTTTTTTTATTGTCAAAATAGCTTGATGCCCCTAAAAAGCTAAAAAAATCATGAGTAACATACATATATTCGAGTAACACCACTATAATGGACACGATTTTGAGTTTTTTTTTTTGTTAAATTATTTCGGCAAAACCAACTTAATAGTGGTCAACATAACTTGTGCTTCATCATATCTTATAGACCAAGATGGTCCGACCCTATATAAAACTTTTATTCATCACTAAAATAAATTTGAAAAGTACAAATGAATTATAACGAATAGTTCAATATTTCTAATAATTCGAGCACTGCAAACATCTAATGATGATGTGTAAGTTTGAAATTCTAATTGTTTGAAAAAGTTATTTCAATTTTTACCATCACTGCTCCAAGGGGCAATTTTTTTTATTGATCGAGAAAAATTATAAACTTTGTTTTCTTTTTATTCATGATATAAATAATCACATGATTACTATAATTAAATTGCCTATTTCTGAACAATTTGATTGAGTGTTCACTTTAATAAATCATATTTATGTTTACTTAATAATAAAAATAATATATAAAAATAAATAAGTTTGAACATTTACAAACTTATATTATTAATATACGAACAATTTATTAATAAATTAATTTTATGTACAATTTAATTATATTTTTATTTAAATGTGCACAAATATAATAATTTATAAAGTTTATAATATATTAAAAAAATATTAGAAAAACTCAAGTTGAATAAAAATTTTAATTGATACTGTTGCTACTTTTTCCCCTTAGTGGAATGAAAGAATTCGTATGTAAGATATTATCTGAAGCAAAGAGGTGGCTCGGTAGGGCGGATCTGAGAAAATCGATTCGATAACATTGGTCTGGGTAAATTGGCTCGACCGAGTGGGTTAGGAGATTAGCTCGGTATGGAAAGTATAAGAATCGACTCGATAAAACAGGCTTGGAGATTGGTTTGGTATGGGGAGGATAGGAGTTGGTTCGAGTTATTCTAAGAAGTCTAAGAGCTATGCTACGTCTAAGCAGTAGGTTTAGACTAGCTTTACAAAGAGCAAGCGGGTGAAAGGGATGGGCTAGAATATTTTCTAAAATATTGGTGAGAAGTTTGTTATACAACAGATTAGGACTCCACATAATATTCGGAGGAGTCTCCGCTCTCCATTTCTGTAACATAATGATTCTCCAAGTAAGCAAGGTTGCCACGTGTATGGCGATAAAGGATGTTCGTTATGCAATAGCTAACCGGGGGGAGAGGAGGAAGATAAAAGGCAAAGGAAAGACAAAGAAAAGGGGATCCTCAAATTCCAACAGCGAAAGACGAAGACACACTTGAAGAGGAGAGTGACCACGTCGCTGGAGAAAGAAGGAAGAAGAAGACAAGGAGAGTAGCGAGTTCTATTCTTTCAAAATTTGTGTATTGAGCTAACTGTAAGAGGTTTTTTTCATCCGCATCCAGAAGCTTTTTCCGCGAAGGAGAAAGTTCACAGTGAAAGTGCTTCGACACCGTAACTCGTGGGAGAGCTCACCTCCGTGGAGTAGAAATCCTCATTTCGAACCACGCTAAATCCTATGTCTACTCTTTTCTTTGGTTGTGCGTGTTTTTCTTTTTCGTATTTCATTACTGTTGCGGTCAGAGAGAATCCCAAGCTTTCCGCACGCACCTTGGTATTGAACGAAGATTAAAAAAATCCATCTACGACCACATCATTAATAAATAAGATTGAATAAGATCGATAATATTGTTAACAAATAAGAATAAATTTGATAAGTAAATAAATAAATTTAAGTTCAACTCGGTTAACCTCCTTCAAATTCCCAAACAAATGCAATAAGATTTTTCTCAATGCAAAAGAGTTCTTATTAATTTATGTGCACGAAGAAAATGAAAGGCCTCTCCTTATAATCTGCGTAATTGAATTATAATAATAACCTCAGATTATGATGCAGAGCATTCATTTCACTATAAGATATTTAGGATTCATGAATTTATAATTTTTTTTTCTAAATAAAAAGATAAATTAAAAAATTTGAGACTATCCGTATAAATACTTTTCAATTGATCTCTTATTTAAGCGTGGAAGTCGGAGTTATTGATGTGATGATTTCACATAATTAAAATATAATTTTTAATTATACATTTTAGGTTTTTTACTAATCTAATTAATATTGGAATAAATAATTTTTCTATTTTATTTCAAAAACACTCACGGTGGTACATCAACAATTAACCTCCATAATTAATCATCATATTAACGGTTCTTTCTGACTATCTCTATAGATAAAGGAGAAAAATTAAGATTCCAAATTAATAAGTGCAAAATAGAGGATCTATCAACTTAAAAATTACTTCTTTGTATTTATTAATTGGGACGACTCCGAAACTTACCTCCACAACTTTAACTCCATGGTAAGTATATTATAACTGAGATTTAAACTATGTTATTTTAAGAATCCACTGCAACGTTCGTTGCAAGATAATTTTAACAAACATTGAGGGCTGAAAGAGAAAATTTGTAAATTTGGATTTGCATCAGATATTTGGGGCCATTTTAAATCAAAATTTAAAATGAAAAATCCCCTTTAAAAGGGCAGCTTCGCCCCTCTCCTCTACCCTGATGGCCTTTACCGCCCTACCTGTGTAATAGCGGCCGATGCCGCCTCCTCTCGTCGCCTAAAGTCTCAGGAAGCCCTGCATTGGGAGCGATCTCGGTCGCGATCCGCTCTTGCGCGATCTCCATCCTCGGTTACGCGCGATCCCCTCACCGGCTTGATTCTGGTGAGATATCGTCGCCCTGATTCCTTCTTCGCTCTTTTGATTCATGAAATAAAGCCCTAGGTCAGCTCGATGGCTGTTCGTTTGGATTTGCAACCCTAGGGTTCGCCTCGCGTAGGATTGTTGCGATTTGTCATTATTCGGTAGATTGCTTGACGAGAGAACGTGTTCGGTTGTTCATAGGGCAGAACTGTTTTTCTTTCGATAGGGCAATTCTGTATTTCCTGGATGTTAATAACCTGTGGTAGTATGGAGCAGGTAATCATTTCTTTTGCTGTGATTGCTTCTACTACTGATGATGGTCAGATAGGTTCTGTAGTCTGCACAAGGGATTTGTTTGGTTGATTAGAATATCTATGCACAGTGACATGTTTAATGGCATTCGACCAAACTCTGTGTGATGTGGATGCGTCAAGCAACCACGAGGAGATACATAGCCGCTGGCGTTTTTGTCTGGTTTATAGGTTCACACTGACGGTGCATTTATTGACAAAACAATTGAAGCCTTTTTTACATCAATTATCTAGATCAACATGGTCTTTTACATTCGTGAATAGATTTATCTTACCTATAAATTTATAAAATTATAAACTTGTTTCTTAATTTTTTTATTCAAATACATAAAATATATTCTTTTTGTAAATTTTTAAATCTTAAATATTTCATAATATATTACGATTTAAAAAAAATATAATTTTTTCATATTATATAAACATTTAACCTAATTTATAAAGACAACAACATTGCTAGTTAAGCTCAATAAAAACTTCAAACTTTGCTCGATGAGAATTTTAATTAACAAGCTCGAATAAACTTGATAGGTAAATAAACAAGCTTGAACACAACTAAGCTTAGCTCGGCTAAGCTCATTTAAACCCCTAATGACATGCTGCAATATTTTCCTTTTATTGGTTTGCAATGAAAAGATTCCTTATTAATTTATGCATTGAGATATCTTATATATGTAGATGAAGAAAATGAAATGCTCTCATTGTAGTTCTCTCCCTGCTCTGAACTCCTCCGTATTATAATTATAATAGAAAGATGATTTTATCAAACATTGATGGTTGAATGAGCCAATTTGTAAATTTTGGGGCTGCATCAAATATTTAGGGCCATTTTAAATCAAAATTTAAAATGAAAATTTTCCTTAAAAAGGACCAGCTTAGGCTGCTTCACTCATCTCCTCAACCCTGCTGACCTTTACTGCCCTACATGTTTAGTGCTCCTCTATCACCTAATTTTGTTATTGCTGCCATCTGCATGATTGAGGTTTTGATTCTGTCTTGTGTTGTCTCACTATGCACTATCGTTTTTGGATTTGCATTGTTGATCAGACATATTGATTTTATGAAATATTGGGATTCCAGTCCTTCATGTTGCATGCTTTAGTGTTTCTTTGCAGAATTTTGCTTATTGTACTTTGAATTGAACTAGAGTTAGGATGTGTGTGGCCATGTTCCGTAATGTGTTGTATATGTATACTTCATGTGTTTTTATTTTGATTTATGGTTGTGCTTCTTGACCACAGGGGTTCCAACTGCATTGCGACAGTGATGGCAAAAGAAAAACAGCGCGCAAAGGAGTAAGTTGTTTCCCTCCTTTTTCCTTCATCTATCCTTTACCAGAGTCATTCATTTTCTCCTGTTCCAGTCTCTCTGTCATATTAATAGTTGATGGTTCAGCTGCTTGAGTTCGTTGAACCTCTTTTGTAAATTTGCATCAGTTTCTGTTAACCAAATTAATACACCTTTGTTTGATTTGTAAGCTTTTGGTAAGTGTGAACAAATGACTAGAACTGCAAAAATGGCACCTGGAATTGCAATTGCTTGCAAATGGAAGAAGTAGAGATCCATGCTTTATATAACATATGAAACAAGAAGTATATCATCCTTGATTGCAGATGTTTACTAATAATTTCGAAAATTAATCATGAAATATAAACTTCAACTTCCTTGAGCTGTTTTTAATCACTTTGTTTTGTCTATATGGTTGCACAGATAAAGGATCTATGATGATATTCTTCTCTAAGGACTCATAATCTTTTGTGTTTGTCAAACAAAAGGACATGGGTTGTTCTAAACTGTGATTCTAAATGTTTGAAAACATTGAATATGCATAACATATCATGTAAATGCTTAGTACCTAAACTGTGATATGAACCTAGCTCATTTCTGTGATTTATGCTTCTAGTCTTCCATGTAGTGTAATTAGATCCACATGACTAATTCAGATTGAGCTTGACACATGACTTATGTTATGACACTCTAGATAAAATGTACATGCTCCAATCCCATTTTTAAAGATCTTTACAAATATTAAATATTCACTTATTATTTAGGAGTTTCCTCCCCTTGCATTTCTTCAAGGTTCTGGTGCATTTTTTTACTATTTAGGAGTTCCCTCCCACTTTTGATAGATCTAAAGGTAAATTTTTAATGAATTTTATAAAAATGATGAAAGCAAATTCTTCCAGCTATGAATCATGCTTTAAGTTGTCACAGTAAATTCTTTGATGAATCCAAAAGTAAATGATTTGGTATATCTAAAAAGTAAATACTTTCATCGACATGAATTTTCCACGTGTTTCAGTATCTCTACAAAAATGATGATTTCTTATAGCTTGTATATGAGTTATCTTCTAGGCTTTGTTGCATGCTTATATTATTCAGTGATTCCCTTCCTCTTTTGTTAGATCTTATATAAATCTTCTAAAATGCTTAAGTTTCCTGAAATAGAAAAAAGATATTCCAGATGCTCTTTAATTTTCCTTTTTTGTCCTTTCCACATTGTCAACTTCCAATATTGTTGGATACACTACCTTCATTGTTTACAGTAATCAACAGTGTCGAACATGTTTAGGTGTAGGCTGTACAAATTAATTTGTTCAGTATGCTGATTTTTTTGCAAATTATCATCTAGTGAGTGTAAGCTTAATCTCTTCTGCAGATCTAGTTCTTCAATAAAGGAATCCAAAAGCTTTAAGCGCAAACTTGAAAAGAAACAAAAGTTCTATGCAAGTAAGTTGCCTTTCATGTGAATCATTGTCACTTCGTATTTAGATATATGTTTATTCGTTTCATTTTTGTTTGTTGGTACTTACCAAGCAGTTCAGTTGGTTTTAAAGCAAGTTTAGTTATTAATGGCATGCATAGATATACTATATTTAGGGCTTAAAGTTGAAGATGACAAGATAATGAAACTCTGTTAAGTTGCCAATTTTATAATTTTATGTTGACTTGGCTTCCATTTTGTGAATTGCATTGTGTGTTGTGTCAATCATGTTGATGAGTATCATTTCATGTTGAGACATGACACCCCTTGGTATGTTAAAATTGAGATAACAATTTTTTTTTGTAATTTATCTCCATACAAGATACTGTCAAATCATAACATTCTAGATGGAAAGCAATCATTGAACTTAATGTCTTTTTCTTTTTCTTCTTCATCTCTTTACTCCTTCCACCTCCAATTCACCATCTACACCATATACCACAATGTCCGCACGATACCGAAACATTGTCATTCATGTCAAAGAATAAAATATCAGCACGGCTTGAGATTTGGAATCTTGGGTGGTTCTAAGGGGCAAGGAAAAAAGAAGCACAAGAATGAGGACAAGAAGTCCTTTGGATCTTCTAACAACATCAAGATGAAATCATTGGATCTTCTAACAACATCAAGTTGAAGTCTTTAGTTAAAGACAGAAGATAATGCAATGTGCTTTCACTACAAGAAGTTGGGTCATTTGAAATGCAACTATAAGTGGTTGCAGAGGTGAAGAAGAAGAAAGCTTTAGGAGCTTATACATTAGATATCCACATGATTGAAATAAAACTCTTTGCCTTTAAACCATGATCACGTCTCTTCCTCTAGACCATGATGATGGAAATTGGATTCTAGATGTGGTGTTACATTTGTACTTTTGTGCAAGGGGTTGAGAAAATGAGGAAACTTGTTTCAGAAGAGATAAGCTTACACATGGGGAATTATGTAAGAGTTGCAATATTAGCCATAGGAATATACCGTTTGTCATTGTTGTCTGTTACTATATTTTTAGTGTGACTAGAATATTATTTCAGTTGCTTGTATGAACAAGTGTGAGTTTATTTAAGAATAATAGTTCTTTTTATAAAAAAAAGATGTTTATTATGAAACCACTAAACTATGTAAGGGCCTGCATGACTGCATGTCCTAGATCTCAACATTTTTGTGTGTCATGTAGAATCCAAGCGACTCAAGTCATGTGTTCTGAATAAAGTTTATCTTTGTCATCGTCTTCTAGGTTATGCATATGAGAATCGGGTATGCAAATTTCAAAAGCATGAATCCTTAGCCTCATTTGATTGGGAATCATTTGAGGTATGTGAGTCTTATTTACTTGGCAAGATGACCAAGTTATTGAAAGGGTGAGTGAACTAGAGCTATATTTGACCTGATAGATCTGAGTGTATGCCATTCAATGTCCATTGTATGGAGGCTTTGCTTACTTTATAAGCTTTTCGAGTGACAGGTTGTGTGTGTTCTTGATTAAACATAGATCTGAAGCTTTTAAAAGTTTAAAGAATACAAACTTAAAGTACAAAGGCAAGGAAGAGTATTAAGGCACTTTGATCGGATGTGGCAAATAATTATCTACAACACAAGGTTTTTAGCTTAGTTGAAAGAGAAGGAAATTGTCTTTTGGTGGACTCCTCTGGAGACACCATACTACCATAGCACAATGGTATTTTTGAAAGGAGCAACCGAACTTTATTGGTG
Organism: Wurfbainia villosa; assembly: GCA_025175895.1. Classification (NCBI taxonomy): domain Eukaryota; kingdom Viridiplantae; phylum Streptophyta; class Magnoliopsida; order Zingiberales; family Zingiberaceae; genus Wurfbainia; species Wurfbainia villosa. The sequence goes on along the minus strand of CM046000.1, from coordinate 4,747,840 downwards.
GGAATGCGCATTTTATATCGCGTACATGTTCTCTACAAGGTGCCCTTAATGTTTGTATAGAGTTCATATGATATATGGAAGGGTAAGTGTCTTTCTTACAACATTTGGGCATAGAATAACTTATGGGATCTAAAGTGCATTATGATTTTATATTATCCAGAAGATAAACAAAGTACTTGCCTGAACCCCTAAACAAATTTGGTTCAGCCATAATCAGGTTAAAACAAATCTAAATCGAACATGATTTGAACCCACTTAATTCTAATTAGAAGACCCTCTTGATAAACTCATTAATTCCAAAATTGGACTCTAATTAATCTCCAAGTATCATCAATATTAGTTTGATTCAACTCTAATAAAAACCAAATCCACTTAAATTTGAGTCTAACTAAACCTAACTTATAATCAACTTCTGATTGCAATTAATCCACCTTAAATAAATTAAATATAACCTCAAAAATTGACCATTGTACCTTAACTACTTCAATTATTATTAATTTTGACAATTTGTCCTTATTTAAATTTTAGGGTTAGCTGGTAATGATGTAATATGATAACAAGCCCAACTATCTGGATTTGAAATTTATCATATAGTCTATAGATTTTTACTTTTCATATGTAAAACGGAACTTGGGACAGTTCATGTTTAGAATTACTAAAATATTATACCATGGGAATATTGAAATTGTTTGATTATTGCTTATGTATAGCTTAGTTTTCATGCTAGTGCTTTCTTTTATTCTGAGTAACTTTTCATAATCATGAGGTTGTGCAATTCCTATTACTTAAATGTTTATGATTGTTCTTTAAAAAGTTTTAATCTTCTTTATCAAGTAAATTTGAACCTGAAAAACAAAATTCTTATTTGGACTTTGTCATCATTTCAGAAGTTAAAGATGCTGTTGTTTCCTTGAGTGCAAAAAAATCAATTGGCAAGGTAACTGAGCTTTATTTTCTTAACTGTTTTGGTTTCTTTGTTAGTCATTGTTTGATCATGCTGCTGTTAATAATGTTAGGGGTGGCTCTTCTATTATTCCCATCAGCAGCTAGTATATCATTAGGATTTTGATATCACTATTAGTTGCAAATATGTTTTCATCCTGAAAATTGCTTAATCATTCTCGATACTTCAGTACCTTGGACATGTTCTCCAACTTTAATGTTGTCACTATTTTGTGAGAATTTGCTAACGCTGTGTTTTTTTTTCTTCACTGTGTATATTGCAACACATTTTTTTGCAAACTAAAACACTTAGCTCGGACAAACTCTTCATGGCATGCAACTATGACCAATGTGAAAAAGTTGTCATTATGAATCAATAATCAATATCTAGTTGTGCTTTTAGGTTTATACTTACTAATAATTGTACTGGAAAACCAAAACATATTATGTCAAATTCCAATCATTAGAAAAATTATAATTAAATTCACTGAAGTAATGTTGATAGTTTTCAGAGCCTACCATTGTAAAGATAAATACGATACAAATTGTCAGATTACTTTTAAGGACTATATATGTGAATATGATATATATTGTCAGAGTACTTGTAAGGACTATATATTGGAAGGAAGTTGTACAACGTACCCAGGACTTAAACACTAGATCATGGTAAGCAGGAAGCACACATGGCATTGACATATTGCATAGTTAACATATAGGTGTCAATCAGCTTCTTCAAATATTTAGGGAAGTTAAAGTGGGAGCCATTCTCCAGACGTTGCATTTATACTGTATGTAGAATGGGCGCTAGCTTTTAGCGTAACTAGATATTACATTTATACTGCATATGGTCTATAACTCTGCCAATGAACTTAAGGTATGTTAAATTAGAACACATTTTCCTTAGCTGTACGTCATCACTATGATACTTGATGGCAGCATGGTTCAAATAGTTTCAGCATCTAGTCCTTTGTACAACTCTTCCAGATTTTAATCCTGTGTTCTGAAAGTGGCTTGATAAAAAACTACCAGATTATAATCTCGAAGTTAACTGGTCTTGTTTATACAGAAAAAAAGAGAGAGGAGACAACGTAAGTTGAAGGCATATGATCTTTCAGCACTTTCCCAATTTCTTCCTGATTTGAATACCATCCAGAGGCCTATTAGTTCCAAAAACTTGAAGCCAAACTCCAAGGACAGGCAGAAACTAGTGTAATGACCTGAACTCTTGTAATTTTTTCTTTTCGTTTCTACTATCTCCACCTGGTAATGCGATGCATTTTATAGTCAAATAGAAGGTGCTCACTTCAAGCGGGTGTTGGATGATCCTGTGTTCCAGATGGACCCACTCGCTGCTATCAATGAACATCTAAGGAGGACTCAGCCTCCTCCAGAAACCTGCAAGGAACAGATCTCCGGAAAAAAACAGAACAAGAAAAAGAAGAAAAAACCCTCATCTGGCTCTCAATTGATGGATATATGATGCATTACTTCTTAGCCGGACTTTTAACTATTTGGCCTCAGTTTCCCGGTGATATTAAAATTAACCATTGGCCTCTTTTGAATGTGGCTGTTGTAACTTGTCTGTCTATACCTATTTTGATATAGTATGTAGCAAGCCATTTTCTGTGATTTTCGAGTAAATTACAGGTGATTCGATCCCCCATTGCGTTTCAACATTCATCGGTGGCTGATTATGTCTACTAATATACCTCTCCAAGAGATTGTGATCAAGTACTGTTATGAAAAAGAGAGTTGCACCAATTGATGGAACTATTCCATGCCAGGTTGGATTTTTCTTGAACTCCATGTTTAGATCATTTTTCACATACGATGCCCTTTTGACATGGTTAACTTGCTGTCAAATTGTGAGGTCTGCTCAGTTAACTCAGTGCAGGTTTGAATATGGTGTTTTTGGTTGAAAGAAATTTTGGAACTGCTCATAATTTCATCAACTCATTCGTCACTGTAGGAGATAACCTCCGGGATCCCCTGCAATAAACAGCCCGTTTGCTTGTCACTGATCCTTCACCAGTTCTTCCTAGCTGATTGTCGGCATAACTTAGGGGATCCTTTGTAGTCGACATTTGCACCTCATTTGGACCTCCATTCACCATCATCAAGGGTACCTGTGAAGCCCTCTTCCTCATAGTGGACGGGCATAATTCTCTCCATCATCACCTTCCTTGTTCTAGCTCGCATCCTTGGACGCATGACCTTGTTTGCCGTTGCACAAGTTGTCATCCGTCCGGGAAAGTGATAGGTCGTTGTTGGTCTAATGGGTGCCTCTCCCTTTTCTTTTTTCATCACTACGATTGATTTAGATTTAGTTTCGTGTTTGTCTCACTTGTAACCGAAGCTAATCTATTATAGCTTTCAGGCACAGTGCAATAGTAAAGTGACTCATAAATTAATACAGTTTGATTTTTTATTGGAATAAGTTCGACTTTCAATTTTGAAAAAAAATTTGAGCAGACCATTTTGAGTTGGATATGGATCGAGAATTTATCTTCTCGAACAGAGTACGTCTTCGATATCGAATTTATCTTACAGGGATGGTGTAATTACATTGTCGGATTTAGATGTTGAGTTGTGAGTATTTTTCTGATGTATTTTAGTGGCTAATGAAGATCTCACCTGCACTTGAGATTATTTAGCATTCTATCAAGAGATTCGTTAGTTGGATTGATCACGTCCCCATGGGGACGGCGCGATGGTAAGACAGGGTGTTGCTTGCAGATTGGGCTGGGTTTGATTCTGGATGGGGGGGGGTCTAAAATCTCTCATGGCTTCAGATGGACCCCTCCCTGTCTTGCCATCATGTCAAAAGACTTTGTCTCCCCCGTGATTTACCTCTCTCTCGCCAGTGTTCTAGGACGGATGACTGCTAGTTGGACAGATTCTCAACTTTTGCAGGTTAGTTGGATTGATCACATTTGGTGTTAATAAATAAACAAAGATAATCTATTAGGGTGCGTTTGGTTCAAGTAATCATACATAACCTTAGTTATGTGATTACCAGAGAATAAAACATAACCTTGGAATAAAGTATAATCTTAGATAAAAACCTTGTTTGGTTGGAGGTTTTAATATATAACTTAGTTTAACATTTTACTAAATTATCCTTTGTCTTTGCTCAATCAATTCGACAACAACGACAGAAATATTAATGACGATGGCAGCGATCGGCCGACCGACGACGGCCGACGACAGTGCCCGGTCGGTCGGCGACGGGCGACGACGGACGACGGATGACAAATCGATTGAGTTTTGACAAATTGTCATTTAATATATTGCTTGGGGTAATATTGGAAAAAAGTTTCCTTAACCCCGAGAATAAACAAAAACCTTGTTTCTCCAAGGTTTTTCGATTCCCCCTAAAAAGGTTTTTGTTCATAACTTGGTAATGATCAATTACCAGGTAATTGTTCATTACCTGGTTATGAACAAAACCTTTTAGGAATCGAAAACCTCGAGAACCAAGGTTTTGTTGATTCTGAGGTTGAAACTTTTTCCAATATTACCCCTAGCAATATATTAAATCTCAATTTGTCAAAACTCAAAATTCATCGTCGTCATCGGCCGGCCGCCGCATCGTCATCGCCGCTCGCCGCCAGCCGCTGTCGCCGCCGCCGCCCGCCGGATCGCCGCCCATCACCGCTGTCGTCGCCGCCGCCGTCGCCGCGCCGCCGCTCGCTTGCCGCCGCGCGTCGCCGATCGCCTCATGCCGCCGTCGCCGCTTCGCCGCCGCCGCCATATCGCTCGCCCGTCCTGCCGCCGCCTCCGGCCCTTCCGCTGGCCTCCTCTCGCCTCGGCCTCCGGCCTGCCGTCGCCTTCGTCGCGCTCGTCGCCGCTTGCCGCCGCCTGCCGCGTGCCGCTTGCCGCCGTCGCTGCCGTCATGCGTCGCTCTGCCGCCGTCGCGCCGTCGTCGCGCTCGCCTGCGCCGTACCCGTCGCCGCCGCCGCCGTCGCCGCTGCTGTCGCCGTCGTTGCGCCGTGCTGCCGCCGTCTGCCGCCGGCTTATCACGGCCGTCGCCGGCCGCCGCCGTGCTGCCGTCGTTGCCGCCGTCGTAGCCGGTTGCCGCCGTCGCCGTATCGCTCGCCGCCGTTGTTGCTTCATGCCGCCGTCGCGGCCGCCGCCGCACCACCGCCAGCCATCGCACGCCGCCGTCGCCGTCGCCACCGCCGCTGCGCCATCGCTGCCACCATCGCCCGCCGCCGCCATCGCTCGTCGCCGCGATCGCCCGCCGTCGCGGCCGCCATCGCCGTCGCGCCGCATCGCCGCCGCTCGCTGCCGATCGCCATCGCGTGCCGACCGATCGCCGTAGTAAAATGTTAAACTAAGTTATATATTAAAACCTTCAACCAAACAAGGTTTTTATCTAAGGTTATACTTTATTCCAAGATTATATTTTATTCTCTAGTAATCACATAATCAAGATTACGTATGATTACTTGAATCAAACGCACCATTGTAGTTTTCTGTTACCTTTGTTTTCATGGGTCGGCCCATTGAAGAAAGAGCGAACCCTGATATAAATCAAAAACTTAAGTCCATTTATGTTGGAATGTTCTTCAAACTCGACAGTAAAAAATAATAATGTTCACCTTCAATAATTTTCATTATCGATTCCTTAATAATAATGAAGATAAATCATAGAGAGCTATGTCCTTTGATCTGTCGATTAGAAACAACAGAGGAGCGAGAATTTTAAATTTCATATCAAAATTTAATCTATGTTCATTTATAATAATAATATATGCTGTTTTAGTCAATGTATAATCCCGAAGGGACGAAATGTTTTCCAGACTCTACTTGATAGTAGCTATTAAATAACTATTACAATTTAGCAATCATTTAAATAATTATTACAATAATATAACAATTATTTAATTTCTCCTTCAACAAAATTACGTTAAAAGGTTTAAGTGATCTTATCAAATTTAAGTATTTTTTACTAAATCATTGATTTTTTTTAAAATATAAAAGTGTTCTGAGTACGATATTTTTATTAAAATTGATTGATTTATTTTAATATGTTATAACAGCTGCTCTATAATTACTATAATAAAAGGAATATTTTTTATATAAATGCACTATTGTTTTTTTTATTGTAAAAAAAGATGATCTTTTGATTTTTGCTCTATATTAAATAGATTTTGTCAAAATTATTGTACCTTCGAGTTTGATTAAAATTGATCAAGCACTTTGTTTAAAATTGTTAAATTAATTTTGATCAATTTAATAAAGTTACAATAATTTTCTTCAATATTATAATATTTTTAATTAGCTTTAGTTTCCTTTGGAAGTAATTTTGAACATTAGAGTAGTTTTAATCAACATTAGAAAAGCTATTAATATTAGAGTTTTTTTTATAATTTAAGTATCCTAATTCCAAGGAATAATTTCAATTAAGTTGGAACAATCTTGATTAATTTTTAAGTACTAATTAAAAATTAAACAGTTTTATAAAAATTATAATTGAAAAAGTATTTAAAAAATAAAAATACTTTTTAAATATTTTTATAAACGTCATTTGACAATAATAAAAATAATAAAAGTCCATTTAATTTTTTGCCGAATTTAAAAATTACTTAAAACCCAAATCATTTCTTCCGGACATATAAGCATTTTTTATATTATTCCGCGTACAAAAGTTAGGGAAAAGACTTTCAGTCTCCTCTCTCTCTCTCGTCTCCGGCCGGCGCGCGGCGACCTTTGCACACCATAGAGCTGTTGCCCCGCGCGAACCTGGAGGCGGCCAGAGCGCTTATGGCGGTGGGCACAACAGACGGCGATCGTAATTTGCAAAGGGTGGCAATGGCAGGGACGAATGTGAGGACTTCTCCTTCCCTTCTCGCCCCTCACTTCCTGGCTTAGATTCGGCTGCTTCCCTCATGGTTCTTATTTATTCCGATCTCCTCTCTTTTCTTTTTCTTCTCTTCTATCCTTGTTAATGATGATAATATAATGTTTATTTTTCTTGGATGCTCATATCATACGACACACTGACTTCCCCACTGATGTTGTCTTTGTCATTTCTTGCACTTGATATTCATACATACGCAAATTTTGAAATTCTTTAATCGACCATTCAAACTACCCCCAAAGTCAATCCTCATACCCTAATTTATCAGTAAAAGTTTCAAAAGTCAAAATTTTGGCCTTCATATAATTTTCTGTGTCAGCAAATGAAATCTAACAATTTCCCCCCGAATGAAACACCGCCCAAATATTTGTTGTGAGACCAACACAAACCAGATACCCAAAAGCCCTTTTTTAAATGCCTTCTCGAATTTTTTCTGTTATTGTGGCAGCCACTGGGAGTTGTTCTACAAGTTTTCTCCTTGTGATGTACGTCAAAATTGTGAAGACATTCTCGGAGACCAAATAGCCTTTAAAGGATAGTCCGGTGCTTGAAGCTCCAGCTAATGCGGGGTCTTAGGGATGGGTCGGACCACATTAGTTATATTGTATGTAGTTTTACCTTGCATTGTAAGAGATTATTTTTGCTACTCGAATTCATGACCACAAAGTCACACATAGATTTTACTGTTGCGTCAAGACTCCCCTTTAAACCAAATAGTCTTTAAAGACTAAAAAAAAATTCTCAAAATGAAATTTTATTGTCTAGGGAGAGCTTGACATAGATTTTACTTATTTTCTTTACTTTTTATGTTAGTGTTTAGAGGTTATTTAAGGGAGAATTGGAAGGGTTTTTACAGATAGTATGAGCAATGGCTCGTCAAAAGTTCTATGTCATCTTACTTTCATATTATATAGACTTGGATCTTCTTCGTGAATTAGGTTAAGCAAAATATACTATTTCATTCTTGGTTTGCTTGTATGATTGTGCATGTTATTTTTATTGAACTGGAGGTTATTGTTCTTGGTTGTACTCAATGTGTTTTGGTATTATTATATGTATATATTAGTTAATATATCAGTCAATTAGCCTAATTACACTTTCCTTAGTTGGTTTCTTTCCTAAGATAAATTCCTAGTTTGTATATAAATATACCTCATCTTCTATAATGAATGGAGAAGATTCTTTTTGTCTCAAGTAACATGGTATCAGAGCTAATTTGAAATTAGGGGTCCATCTCTGCCTCTTCTTCCTCTCATGCATCTCCGCCTCTTCTTCCTCTCATGTACATGAGATGGCGCTCCTTCTCACATACGTGCGACAACACTACTTCTTGCCGTAGAAGTCACTACGCGTCTTTGACCTCAGTGTTGGCCGAATCCCGACCCTTGCGACCCAACCTTCAAGTTCGTCCTTGACACCCTCGATTGAGACAAGGCACGTTATAGTGATCTAACCCTAGATGCCTACCTTGCCCTCCTCGTTGATCTCAGCCTCTCCATCACCGCCTCCAACCTTGCTTTCCTCAATGCGAGCAACACCTACATGCGACTGCAAGTCACGTCGTCCTGTGCACTAAGCAACCATCGTTGTATTGTTTTTCTGGACGCCATGTGCTTCCTACACATGACAACAACTGACATGTAGCCTCCACTTGACAGCCGACGCTGATATTGGCGAGCCACTGGTGAGCCTCCGTGTGACAGCAACCGACGTTGATATTAATCTTATAGCTGAAAATAAATCTTCTATTGTGACAGATGTGGCGCCCGTGATGTCTAAAATCACATATTATAAGCTAAATGGTTCAAACTATTTGGATTGGGGTAAGATTGTTCGTTTGTATCTACGAAGTATTGACAAAGATGATCATTTGATTGATGACCCCCCTCAAGATGATTCAAAGAAAACACGGCTTAGAGAGGATACTTGCTTGTTCCTTTAAATTCGAAATTGTATTGATAGTGAGGTAATTGGTTTGATCAATCATTGTGAATTTGTTAAAGAGCTGATAGATAATTTAGAATTTTGGTATTCTGGAAAAGGGAATCTCTCCCACATGTATGAAGTTTGCAAAGCATTTTACCGTGTGGAAAAACAAGATAATCCTCTGATGAATTATTTTATGGCGTTCAAGAAGACATATGAGGAGCTTAATATGATGCTGCCTTTTAGCCTTGATGTGAAGGTTCAACAACGTCAACGAGAGCAGATGGCTATTATAAGCTTCCTAGCTGGCTTATCTCCTGACTTTTGGGTCCGCTAAGTCACAAGTTCTCTCAGGATTCGAAGTATCCTCTTTACAAGATGTATTTAGTCATGTTCTCCATACAGAAAGTACTGCACCTGCTCCGCTTAGTAGTGCTTTGGTAAGTCGCAATACTAATTATGTGCCTGGGAGATTGACTAGTCACAATGGAAACAAAGGAAGTGGCTCATAGGACTTTGAAACTCGAACGCTGAATTCAGATGGTATTATGTGCAACTGTTGTCGTAATCCAAGTCATACAAAGTCTGAGTGTAGAAAGCTTCAATATAAAAAACAACAAAAAAATTTGGCCCATATTGTGTCCACAAATGATACCTATGATAAATCAGTTCTTATCTCTGCGGATGAATTTGCCAAGTTCTCAAAATATCAGGAATCACTTAAGTCTTCATCTTCCTCTGTCACTGCTATTGCTAATTCAGATAAACAAAACACATGTCTTCTTTCCTCATTCACCAAATGGGTCATTGATTCTGGTGCCACAGATCATATGTCAGGTAATTCTAGTCTCTTTCCTACTTTTCAGTCCAAAGCTAACACTCCTACCGTTACTTTAGCTGATGGGTCTTCATCTTGTATTAGTGGGTTTGGCACTATCAATTCTATCCCTTTGCTTCCTCTCCTCTGTCTTATATTTACCTAATTTATCTTTTAATTTGCTCTCTATCAGTCAACTAACTCGTAATCTTAACTGTTGCATCTCATTTTTTTTAATCATTGCTTATTTCAGGATCTTTTGACGAAGAAGATTATTGGTAAAGGACATGAATTTGGAGGCCTCTACATTCTTGACACACCATTCCAGAATTCTTTTGCTTGCTTAAGTGTCACTTCTCCTTTCAAGACTCATTGTCGGTTGAGACATCCATCTCTCTCTTTGCTAAAAAAGCTTTGTCCACAATATGGTAAGGTGTCTTCATTAGATTGTGAGTCATGTCAGTTTGCAAAACAACGCCGTCTTATTTCGAGTCCTAGAATAAATAATCATGCTACTGTTCCTTTTGAATTAGTTTATTCTTATATTTGGGGTCCTTGTCCTATTTTATCTAAACCTGGTTTTAGGTATTTTGTTACTTTTGTAGATAATTATTCTCGTGTAACTTAGTTTTACTTAATGAAAAGTCGTTTTGTGTTATTTTCTTTGTTTTGTAGATTTTGTGCCGAGATTAAAATTCAGTTCAATGTGTCCATCTGTACTTTGCGAAGTGATAATGTCAAAGAATGTACGTCTGGTTTATTCTAATCTTATATGAGTCAGAATGACATGCTTCATGAAACCTCTTGTGTTGATACTCTATCCCAAAATGGTGTGGTTGAATGTAAAAACAGACATCTTCTTGAAGTTGCACGGGGCCTTTTATTCTAAATGAATGTTCCCAAACTATTTTGGGCCGATGCAGTTTCTACAGTATGTTTTCTTATTAACTGCATGTTATCCTCTGTTCTTCATGGTGAGGTCCCTTACAGAATTCTTTTTCCCAATAAATCGTCGTTTCCTGTTAATCATAGGATATTTGGTAGCACTTATTTTGTTTAGGATGTTCGTTCGCATGTCACTAAATTAGATTCCAAGTCTTTGAAATGTATCTTCCTTGGTTGTTCTCGTCTTCAGAAAGGTTATAGGTGTTATTGTCCTAGTATTAACAAATATCTTGTCTCAATTGAAGTTACCTTCATGGAAGAAATACCTTATTTCCTGTCCTCACCTATTCCAACTTGTCAAAGGGAGGATGACGATTTGTTGGTATATTCTATCACATCCTCTGCACCTGTCCCAGAATCGGTTCATGTCAAACCTCTTGTTATTCAAGTCTACTCTCGGTGTCAACCTTTTGTTTCATGTCCTACTACTTCGTCATTAGATTCAGTCCCGAGTGATGATCTTTCTATTGCGTTACGCAAAGGTAAATGCAGTGTACTTATCCTACTTCTTTTGTTTCTTATAATAGCTTGTCATCTTCCTCTTGTTCTTTTATTGCTTTACTTGACTCTATCTCTATTCCTAAAATTGTCCGTGAGGTCATATTTCATCCTGGTTGGGAAGATGCAATGATAGAGGAGATGATTGCTTTAGATGACAATGATACTTGGGACTTGGTTGATCTACCTTCAAAGAAATGGACTATTGGATGTAAATGTGTATTTGTAGTTAAAGTAAATCCGGATGGGTCATTTGCTAGATTAAAAGTCCGTCTTGTTGCCAAGGGCTATGCTCAGACCTATGGTGTGGATTATTCTGACACTTTTTCTCCTGTTGCAAAGTTGACATCTGTTCGATTATTTATTTCAATGGCTGCTACTCATCATTGGCCTTTACATCAACTTGATATCAAGAATGCTTTTCTTCGTGGTGATCTTCAAGAGGAGGTGTATATGGAGCAACCTCTTGGTTTTGTTGCTTAAGGGGAGTCAGGGTGAGTTTGTCATCTTCAAAAATCTTTATATGGTTTGAAATAATCCTCGTGCTTGGTTTGGAAAATTTAGTCATGTTGTTGAAAAATTTGGTATGATGAAAAGCAAGTTTGACCATTCTGTGTTCTACAAGCAGTCAGGAGCTGGTATCATTTTGTTGGTTGTGTATGTGAATGATATTGTTATCACTGGAAGTGATACTATGGGAATCTCATCTCTTAAATCTTTCATTCATATTTAATTTCACACGAAAGACTTGGGGGTGCTAAAGTATTTCTTAGGAGTTAAAGTTACGAGGAGTAAAAAAGGTATATTTCTATCTTAGAGAAAATATGTCTCGACCTATTAACTGAGACAAAAAATTGGAGGCAGAGCCTTGTAGTGCTCCAATGATTCAGAACATGCACCTCATAGGAGATGGGGAACTATTTAAACATCCTGAGAAATATCGAAAGTTGGTTGGGAAGTTGAATTATCTTACTGTGACTCTTCCAGATATTGCATATTTGGTTAGTATTGCCAGTCAGTTTATGTCATCTCCAATAGTTCATCATTGGCAGCATTAGAGTAAATTTGGTGTTACTTGAAAGGAGCATTCGGATGGGAATCATATATGCAAATCATGGACACACTCATATTGAATGTTTTTCAGATGCAGATTGGGCAGGTTCCAAAATGGATAGAAGATCTACTCTAGGTTACTGTATCTTTGTTGGAGGAAATTTAGTCTCATGGAAGAGTAAGAAGTAAAACGGTGTGTCACGATCCAGTGTAGAGTGAGAATATAAGGCTAAGACACAGTTTGTGTGTGAGATAATATGTATATATCAACTTTTGACTGAAGTAGGACTTAAAATTTCAATACCAACAAAATTGTGGTGTGATAACCAAGTTGCTCTTCATATTGCATCGACTTTTGTGTTTAATGAGCGAACTAAGCACATTGAAAATGATTGTCATTTTGTTCGTGAGAAAATTCAACAAGATTTGATTTCTATAGCATATGTGAAGATTGGAGAACAACTAGAGGATATCTTCACAAAAGCGTTAAATGAGGTTCGGATTGATTATCTTTGTAACAAGTTAGACATGATTAATATCTATGCTCCAACTTGAGGGGGAGTATTATCTGGATATATTAGTTAATATATCTGTCAATTAGCATAATTATGCTTTTCTTAGTTGGATTCTTTCCTAAGATAAATTCTTAGACACATTCCATCATGTGACTTTACAGGGCAAGTGACTTCATAGTCTAGGCACACTAGTTTAGATCCATGGTGGACAGTTTCAGTGATGAATTAAAGCACCTAGGCAATTAAGGTTAATTCTACTAGTGATATCTTGGTAGTCTAGATATCAAAAAGTAATGAGAGAGTGGACTTATTTCCCCAAAAGTAATGATAGAGTGATATTGGAGTATAGAAAAAGTAGCGCATCTAAAGCTTCATAATTAATGCTGCTGTTAGCATACAAGACATATATGTTTATTATGAGATGGCAAAGGTTAGAGGGTTCTTTATTCAAAGGTTTAATGAGAGTCAGCTAACTATGTGAATTCTCTTTATGACAGTAGGGTCTATAAGGTACTTGGCCAAAAAAAAAAAAAAAAACAAAAAGAAGAAGGATACAAGCCATTATAGTATGTGAGAGCAATTGAAAGAATGAGGTGGAAATACCATCAAATTATGCCTAATAGATAATATTGTCAATATAGTGCTCAACATATACCATAGAGCATTATGTAGATATTGGAGGAGTGTTATTTGATAACTGTTAGAATATTATATATATGGCTAGGGATAATTATTTCCTAGGATAAGAGTTTGATTTATTTTTTAGGATATGATAGGATTTGATTGAGTCCGTTGAATATGCCATAACTTTGTATATAAATAGGGCATCTTCTATGTAATAAGGGATTTTTTTTTATGAAATAACATGGTATCAGAGCATTAGGTTTTCGGTTTCCGCCTTTCGCGTTTTTTTCCCCGTCGCTGCTCGCGTTCTTTTCCCGAATGCGACGTTCCAAGCTGCAGACGCAGGTGCTGCTCCTGCGCGTTCCTTTCCCGAACGCGACATCTTCCTCGCGCGGACGCCTCCCTCCGGCGACGATCTGCGCGATACGCGAACGCCTCCCTCCTAGTGCGGACGCCTCCCTTCGGCGATTGGATGATAAGTGGATTGAAGACCTTCTTCACCGTCGATAGCCAGCTCGTCTTCTTCCCCATCGATCGATCTCCGGAAAATCCGCCTCCCTCGCGACACGCGACGACCTCCTCCCTCGCGGCTCGCGATCAGCTTCTTTGCTTCTGCGACATCCCTATAGTCGCGAGGACCCTCCCGCCGGACGCAGTCTCTCCGCTGCTCCTCTCCTTGCTCCGCCGCCTGAGACCTTCTTCCTCGCAGACGCCCGCGCACTTATGGACTTCCCTGATCCCGAAGTCATCGTGGCCGCTGTATCCATTCTCTCCAGCCAGCTGTGCCACCGCGGTTGCGTCCCCAACCGCGATTAAGAAGGCCCTCCGTGGCGCACTAGCTGCCCGCGTAGCTTCTTCCTCGTCTCTGCAGGCAACAACAACTCGCGGCCGATATCGCAAGTTAGAAGTTCTTCGCATCGCCCTGCAGACGTGTTTCAGCCAGCAACTTGTAGATTCGCCGGCCAACATTTGTTGGAGTTTCTCACGCCTGACCCCTTCTCTTTACTTATGATAACATCGTCTCCATCGTCTGGACTCGCCGTTCGTTGCGGCTGGCTCCGGACTTTGAAGCCGGATTTCCCAATCTTTACTAACCACGTCACGACACCGCTGTCATCTGAGCTCTTGGATGGTAAGAACAATTCTTCTTGGGCCTCCCACATTAAGCTTTGGCTTGTTGGACAGGGTTATGAGACACATCTAACCCAAACTGAGGAGAATATTCAAGTCGCCGATCGTCCTTTATGGAAAAAGGTTGATGCTCAGTTGTGTTGCATTATCCGAGCCACCATCCATCCATCTCTTAGGGATGTCTTCCGCACTCACATAACTTGCAAAGATGTTTGGACACAGGCTCAACAACTGTTTACTAATACTTCTCGGCGACTCTATCAAGTTTGTGAAGACCTCATGAATATCCTTAGTACTCATCAGATCAAGGATTCTATGTCAACCTATCTAGGATCAGCCTCTAGCCTTACATGCGAGTTGATGACTGCTCACTGCGGCCACTTATATCTGAGCTTGAAAATCGGAAGAAATTTTTATGCCTTATGGCCTACAAATTACTCTCTCATATTCGTGATCGGATCTGGCAGCGAGGCCACCATGGACTCTACCTGGGCGACTCTCCTCCGTGTCCCTGCAAAAGTCTTGACGTTGCCATCTTCCATTCCTGTTGGCTCTTCAGCTTTGGTCTCTCGAAACAATAACAGACCTCTACCTCGTAAGAATGGAAAAGGACGTCCTTGGTGTGATCATTGTCACCGACCAGGACACACAATTGATAAATGTTGGAGTCTCCATAGTCGACCTCCTCGTGCTGCTCAGATCGCCCAGAGTTCTGTCACTTCTTCAACTTCCACTTCACAGTCGACATCAGATCCAAATCCACCGTCTTCCTACGATGACTTTATGAAATGATATGAGGATCGACGGGATTCTAATTCCACTATTGCCGTTACATAAGCTGGTAATTCCTTTACTGGCATATCTCGCTCTTCGGATCCCTGGGTACTTGACTCTGGGGCCACCGATCATATCACGAGTAATAGATCTCTGTTTTCTTCACTATCTACTTCCGGTCATTTACCTTGTGTTACCATGGCAAATGGTTCTCAAACTCAGTCCCAAGGTGTTGGTATTGTTCATCCTTCCCCATCTCTTCCCATTCATAATGTTCTTTATGTTCCCGGAGTTCCCTTTAATTTGTCATCAATAAGTCAGCTTACACGATCTCTTGATTGTGTCATCTCATTTACTAAATCTTCTGTTTCATTACAGGACCGGAGTACGGGGAGGATGATTGACTTCGGATGTGAGTCTCATGGCCTATATCGACTTCAACAAAACTCTCTTGTTGGTGCGGCGGCGGCATCTCCACTTGTTATTCATGCTCAGTTGGGACATCCTGGTCTCGATAAGTTAAAACGGTTACATCCTAGTCTGTCTCACTTAGGGTCTTTGTCTTGTGAGTCATGTCAGTTAGGAAAGCATGTTCGTAGTTCGTTTTCTCCTCGCATTATAAGTCGGGCTGCGTCCCCCTTTGCTTTGGTTCATTCCGATGTTTGGGGTCTGAGTCGTGTTGCTTCTTCATTGGGGTCAAGATATTTTATTACTTTTATAGACGATTTTTCCCGTTGTACTTGGTTATATCTGATGAAGGATCGTTCGGAATTGTTTTTTATTTTCCAATCTTTTTTTAATGAAGTAAAAACACAATTTGGTATCCCCTTCGATCCTTGCAGAGTGATAATACACGTGAGTATCTATCTACTCCGTTTCGGACCTTCTTAGCATCTCATGGCATATTACATCGGACATCTTGTCCTCATATCCCCCAACAGAATGGAGTTGCAGAACGCAAGAATCGTTATCTTCTCGAGACTACCCGGACTCCTCCTTCACTCTCACGTTCCTCTTTGGTTTTAGAGTGACGTTATACTTACTGCATGTTATCTCATTAATCGCATGCCTTTCTCCATTTTACAGGGTTAAATACCACATCATGTACTTTATTCGAAGTAGTCCCTTCATCCTTTACCACCTAGGGTCTTTGGTTCTACATGTTTTGCTCATGTTCTTGATCCTGACATTGATAAACTCTCTCCTTGGTCGCATAAATGTGTTTTCCTTGGATATCCACAGTCTCAGAAAGGGTATAAGTGTTATTCCTCTACACTCCGTCAGTATTTCATCTCTATTGATGTCATGTTCTTTGATTCAGTTCCTTTCTTTAGGTCTTCAGAGTCGTCGTCTGAGGTTCATCCTTCTATGCTTGTATCAGTCTTTGATCCTCCGGAGGATTCTCTATCACCCTCAGTCTCAAGTCCTCCTTTGCAGGTTTATCAACGCCGTCCTCGTCTCACGCTACTACACCGACCGCGTGGATCATCTCCGGCGGATCCTCTGCTCCTTCTTCTGGTCTAGTCTTCTGACTCTGATATTCCCATTGAACTTCGGAAAGGTATATGTTCCACTCGTAATTCTTCTCCTTATTATGTTTCTTTGAGTTACCATCGTCTTTCTCCTTCCTATTATTCTTGTCTTTCCTCCTCGTCGTCTATTTCTCTTCCGAAGACCGTAGGAGATGCATTTGCCCATCCAGGATGGAAACAGGCTATGCTGGACGAAATGAGTGCTTTACGGAGCTGTGGGACTTGGGACCTCGTTCCTCTACCACTAGGAAAGACAGTTGTTGGTTGTCGATGGCTATATACGGTGAAGGTTGGTCCAAACGGAATGGTTGATCGGCTTAACGCTCGTCTCGTTGCTAAAGGCTATACTCAGGTCTTCGGATTGGATTATGGGGACACGTTTTTTTCTGTTGCCAAGATGTCCTCTATACGCTTATTCATGTCCATTGCTGCGATTCAACACTGACCTCTATATCAGTTGGACATCAAGAATGCGTTCTTACATGGTGACCTACTCAAAGAAGTCTACATGGAGTAACTTCCGTGTTTTGTTGCTCAGGGGGAGTTTTCTGGTCTTGTGTGTCGCTTACGAAAATCTTTATATGATCTCAAGCAGTCACCCAGAGCATGGTTCGGTAGATTCAGTGTTGTAATTCAACAGTTCGGCATGACTCGGAGTGAGGCTGACCATTCTGTCTTTTATTGCCACTCATCTACTGGTTGCATCTACCTAGTGGTTTATGTTGATGATATTGTTATCACAGGTAGTGATTATCTCGGGATCTCACAGGTGAAACAACAAATTTTTAAACATTTCCAGACAAAGGATCTCGGCAGACTTAAATATTTCTTGGGGATAGAAGTAGCACAGTCCAGAAATGGGATCATTATATTGCAGAGGAAGTATGCAATGGATATTTTAGAAGAAACAAAAATATTAAACTCAAAGACAGTTGACAACCCTATGGATCCTAATGTTAAACTCCTGCCAAATCAGGGGGAGCCTCTACCAGATGCTGAACAATACAGGCGATTAGTAGGGAGACTAAGTTACCTTACTGTTACTCGTCTAAATATCTCATTTGCAGTAAGTGTAGTAAGTCAGTTTCTCAACTCTCCATGTAAAGAACATTGGGATGCTGTGATTCGCATTGTTCGATATATCAGAAGCGCTCTAGGAAAGGGCCTTTTGTATGAAGACAAAGGATATACTCACCATAAGTATATTCGATGCAGATGGCGAGATCTCCAGTGATAGGAGATCTACTTCTGATTTTTGTATATTTGTCGGAGGTAACCTTGTTTCTTGGAAAAGCAAAAAGCAGAATGTTGTGACAAGATCCAGTACAGAGGCAGAATATTGAGCTATGGCCATAACTAGTCAAGAGCTTATATGACTCAAACAGTTGCTTCAGGAGCTAAGGTTTGGAGATGTTACACAAATGTCACTTATATGTGATAACCAGGCCGCCATGCATATCGCCTCAAATCCAGTTTTTCATGAGAGGACAAAGCATATTGAAGTCGACTGTCACTTTGTCAGAGAGAAAGTCATATCTGGAGAAATATCTACTAGTTTTGTTAACTCACATGATCAACTAGCAGATATATTTACTAAGTCACTGAGAGGTCCCCGAATTGACTACATATGTAACAAGTTGGGTGCATATAATTTATATTCTTCAGTTTGAGGGGGAGTGTTAGAATATTATATATATGACTAGGGATAATTATTTCCTAGGATAAGAGTTTGATTTATTCTTAGGATAGAGTTTGATTGAGTCCGTTGAATAGACCCTAACTTTGTATATAAATAGGGCATCTCCTATGTAATAAGGGATTCTTTTTTTATGAAATAACAATAACCATTGCATCAACTAGATTTTTGTCAAAAGGCTATATACAGATAGCAGATGATAGAGACATAATGAGCATCAAAGCAATTTTTAGGGTCTTGTGGATGAGTTAGCCAAGGTTGCTGAGGACATATCAGATGATGGCTTAGTACTAATTTTGACAACTTTACTACTTTATTCATTTTATACCTTTATGGAGCTATTCGTAGTTGACAAGAGAAAGCAAAGTGAGGCTACAAGAGGAGACAAATATAAGTATTGCATATGTTTATGGAGGAAGGAGAAAGCAATAATTGTATTGGTAGATCACAATCTAGATCAATCTAAGTGTATCCAATCTCATCTAGGATCTTGATTAAAATCCAAAAAAAAATGACGAGAAGGTTTGATAGGATAGATTTGTGACGGGCAGGAGAATAGAGGGTCAGCATCTTGACATGATTCACACCTCGAATCACAATGGGATAAAGAAGAAGGAGAGCAAAATAAAGGGTTTTGCTAGCGTCTAAGTAGGATCAATCCCTCAAATCTCAATGGAGTGAGGGAACAAAGTGAGAAAGTTCTTTCTGGTGTCTTAAATTTGACACTTTCCTTGAATTGTGATATAAGGGAGAGAAGGCATAGAAGGATGGGTTGGATCATCTATATAGAAGGAAGAGCAAACAGGTGCTGAATTTGTGACAATATTTGTTGGATTTGCAATGAAACAAGATTAGAGTGTTGCAACCATATAGTTTGAAATATAGTACTGTGCTGAGTGACACAGTCCAAATACATTGTTCCGATAAATTATCAAAACTACGATACTACTCAGCATATGCAATATCTCTAGTGTTGTTTCAACCATGTTAATAAGTTTTGTGTTCTACCATCACTTGCCACCCCCCCTTAACATGCTATAATACAAGTCAAGATGAATTAAGATAATGTTATTATTATTTTTAGCTTGTGTCCATGCAAGATAATGCTACTATGGTTTTGTACATGGAACACAAATTCCGAACTTAAGTATATAGTTGCCTTCTTTTTTTACCTTCATCTCCTCCATCTTCCACTCCAATTCACCCGTTACATATATGGAAATATTGGTATAATACCAAAATAATGTTGTTTCAAACAAAGACCAAAACTCCAGCAAGTTGAATTTGAACCTTGATTGCAACATTATAAGCTTGTTTTGGTGTGTGGTGTGTGTGTATGCATTTGTGTGTGGAGGAATGAGGTCTTGATTGATAGAATGACAATCCATATCAACATTTTAATGACGGTCTTTAACTCCTAGACAATAAAAAATTTAATTGACAGGTTACTTCCATTTATAAAAATATCAATAAACAATCCACTTACATTTTTTTAAACCAATCAATAATTTGCTTTGGTCTATAATCTAACGAACCTCGACAAGCAATCCCTTATTTGTTTGACTTGATTGAAGGCCATCTTTGTCTAATATATATATATATATATTAATAGTAGCAAATACTAATGTAATACTTTTCCGTTGTAAGCATTTTTGCATCCTTTTAATACAACTCTAACTTGAAACAATAATTTTGTAATTATAAAAAATAATATATTAGAAACGAAAGATTTTACACTTAGTAGAGTAAAAAGACAATATATGGAATTTAAATTTAGTATTGTTAGATACAATGATACAATTGTTAAGTTAGGAGATAATGAGTTGTCTATCACTGAAAGTTTTAAATATTTATGATATTTTTTTGCAAAAGAATGGAGGGGTTAAGAGAGATGTCTTACATAAAATACAAGCAAGATAGTTGAAATGGAGGAGAACATTAGATATTCTTTGTGATCGTAAAGTACTTTTAAAATTTAAAAGGAAATTTTATGAAACGATAGTTAGATCTGGTATATTATATAGAGCTAAGTGTTAGACTATGATTCGAACACATGAGCAAAAGATGAGAGTTGCATAGATGAGAATGCTAAGATGGATGTGTGAACATACGAGGATGAATAAAATAAGAAATGAGAACATTAGAGCGAAAGTTGAGATTGCACCTATTAAGGAAAAATTTTAGGAGACGTGCTTAAGATAGTATGGGCTGAACTTAGATAACCAGTAGATGCTCTAATTAGGCAAAATGTGAAACTATTACTGATATACATATCAAACGAGAAAGAGGAAAATCAAAGAAGACTTAGTTAATAACGATAAAATAAGATAAAATTTATTAGGGGATAAAGTATGGTTTGAAATACCGATCCGTTTTGGATCGGTAGAAATATTAGGGGTTTTTCTCGTTTTGACGTGGTATCGATACCGACATGCCCGCGAGATGCAGGAACAACGGCGACGGGACGATGGCTGACCTCCGCTGGGTAGCAGGGCCTCGCCCGGGGCCACGACAACCACGGGCGGCCTAGCACGGTCAGAGTAACGCCATGCGGCCTCACGCGGGCGCGGCCACGGCCTCGGGCGGCCTCGCTCGGGCCGCACGGGCGGCCGCTGGCGACATTAGCGGCGCGGCGCGCTCGCATGGCTAGGAGCGACAATTGCATATACGGTTAAGGATCAATTAACTTTCCAAACTATAGTTTAACTATATGTTAAATAAAATCAATTAAAATTTAATAAAAATATTTTAAAATTTATTTTATTAATTTATATATTATAAATAATAATTTTATTATTATTAAATTTTATTTTATTTTTTAAATTCTATTTAATTGAAATTAATTTTATTATTATAATTAATTTTTTAGTATTTTTAATCATTTTTTATTTTTAATATTTAAATTAAAATTTTCATTTTTAATTTATATATTTTATATTTAAAAATTATTGAAATTTATCGATATACCACGATACGATATCGAAATCATATCGTTCCGGTCGCGAACCGAAACCTCGATACGAGTTGAAATTTTAAGCCTTGGGATAAAGTTCAATGACGTAAGAGGATCTATATAGTCGACTCCACCTAGTAGAATAAGACTTGATTGTTGTTGTTATTGTTTGTTAATTATAACTTCATAGCTAGAATGCGGAATCTTAAAATTGGATTTCTCTATATTAATTTCATAATATGGAACAATCATATCGTTTTAATTAATCATTTATGCATTGCATCTATTAGATGTATGTATTTTTTTGAATATCTGTTTTAATCCTATTATGTAATTATTTTTTAAAATCTAATTATGAATCTAATTAATTATACTTACATTTGTGACATGATTATATTATTTTTGACTAATATAATTAGATACTTAGATATTGAAATGCATATATTATGTTTTTTTAGAGACACTTAGTTAATAGATTTTAATTTAATACATTTGGTATGGAAATTGTAATTTGTATATTATGATTTTTGAATTTTTTATTATCCTATAATATCCTTTTTTCACTTTTTTTTTTTGAATTTTTTAACCAATTCTGTTCTCACTGTTTCTACTGATCAGATACATTTGGTATTTAAAATTTTCAAACAATTGGTAATGATTCTAATACTCATTTCGCCAACTGTAGGGAAAGTTGTTATAGGAAATCAACACTTACATAGCGGGTATCAAAGGGGAAGTTATCAAGACAAGGATCTCAAGAATGCAGGTCTAGAAATCAAGTTTAGTGTTTCGAATGCATGACACATGATATGATCACTAGACACACTGGATAAGATATTGTTTTGAGAAACAGCAAAGGCTTATGGTAGAATGCAAATAATGAGATTAAAGATGTTATTGCTGTTATTTTCTTAGAGGAAAAAGAACATTCAAGAACTAGATGTTTGAATTCAGCTTGCATAATCATGCTTGCATTAGGAGGGTGTAGCTTGACATGTTTGATAAGAGTTTTCAAAGACGTCAAATCTGGGACAAGACCTTGAGGTGGAGGTAGGTGTGGCATAAACAGACTTGGTCTGCCTGGGAGGAAACACAATGCATCTTGGGCAGGTGGCTTTATCCCAACAATTGTAGACTGCCTTTGTTTCAAAGATGAGAAAGAATCTAATTTCATGAAGTCAATTCTATAGTATCATTACAAGTCTGCAACCGAGTTTATGAGATTAGATCAGGGGAAAAGATTCTGATGTTCTTTAATTCTCTGGCAAATCAGTATCTTTGGCTGTGCCTAAAATTGCCAGGTCTGAGAGGCTGCATGTCATATTTGTTATTGTTGGATATTATAGCACAGAGAGTAAATTTTCCTTTTGAGCCAGATCATGGTTGACATGTATTAAAAGTATGCCACACGGTCTCACCCCTCCAATCATCACCCTAACACTAACGGGAGAATATTATATTCTCATTTTTTCACATTATTCATTTGGAACTTCAGATGTGTTTGTTGTTGAACAGTCTTATGGTTTACCTTTTCCAAAAAACCAAACACTATTACTGCGTTCAATGTAACATGTATACCTACTCTTTTGGTTCTAATTGTTATGTTCTGTTTTGGGTAGCATCTTGCTTGTAAGGTGACCTGTGATGCTTTCTTCTTTTACCTCTAAAATTGTACTAGGAGGTTGATTAAATTCCTCCTAATTTTTGAAATTGTATCCATTGATCATAATTACTTGTCCTATTTTTTTTATCTTCTCATTTATAGGCAATCAACGACAGTGATGTCCACGGCATCGTCCTGTCCTATCTAATTCATAATTGTTTCAAGGAGACAGCACAAACATTTCTTGCTTGTACTGGGATGAGCCAACATGTTGATTATCTTGTAGAAATGGAGAAACGAAAAAGTAGGTCACTTGTAGTTACAGCTTTTCTTACATGGTTTTTAGCGATTTGGACCTTCTATTTTGACACATTGTTACTTTCTTTCCTCTTCTTGTCGATTCATAATTGTAACTATTTGGAAATGAGATGTGAATAATGGATAGCCATGGAAATGTCAACACGAGTTGCTACATCCCAGCTTGCGATTGTTGATTGCTTTTCTTGCAGCATAACAGAAAGCTTTGTTAGCTAGTATTTTAGCATTTACTTTTCTGTTTCCCCCATTTTATAATCTTAGGTGGAGACTTAACATATACTAAATTTCTGGAAATTTAACATCTAATGCTTCAATTGGTTAGAATCAAAATCTTTGTTGCAATGACCTGTAAGTGCCTGGTATCTAATCCTCCAACCTTAAACTTGTATGTTGATTGACGCTTCTTGGTTGGTTTCCTACTGCCTACCAAGTTTATCACTCGTCGCCCTCCTGAAAGCTTAACAAAATTTTTTGGCAATTGATTACCATTCAGATGTTGTTACAGCACAAAACACACATTGTGATTTTGTATCCTAGGTCACTCTTTTATTCTTTTGATATTATTTATCCTTTTTCCATGAAACTGTTCTCTGAGCCATTGTGTTTGGCTTGCTCTGTAATATGATCCACATGCTTATGTATTGGGACATTACCTAGTAGCTTAAATTTTCAAGGATGGATAAATGGTACTCAATCAAAATCGTGAGCAGAGTTATTTTTCTTAGTAAGTAGAAGTTATTTTTCTTATTAAGTACAAGTTATTTTTCTTATTAAGTACAATGTATACTAAGTTTATCTTTAGAGTTTAGCATCTTCAATCAAGCTAGTCTGAAGATATTTATCTAATTAATTCTGGTGCAGTTAAGCATGTGATAGCCATCACATGCATACATTACATGCATCTGTGCACTTTTCTTTGTCTTGGTGTTTTTTTTTCTGAAGATGTTATTTTTTTCTGGCTAAGGTCATATACTCATCCATTGTAGATACATCTGAATCTAATTTGAGTGCCTGATGATTTAGCATAGACCTATATGAAAGTTAATCAAAGATTTCTGGATTTGGTTTATGTATGAAGCTAGTCTCAATTATATATGGGTTGCAGCAGGTCTGTACGCTGTGCATTGCAGCTACTTCTAGTTTCTGGAATGGTGATAACAATGTAGCCTTGTGGATATCAATGACACTTGTGGTGTTGGTCATTGACGGAAATTATTATGATTTGTTGAGTTAGAAGTTGGAAGGGTAGTAATAATGGTGTTGCATAATATGACGATGATGTTTGTCTTTGCATTCCATAGTATCTCTAAAACCAACCACATGGGATTCAAGTCTTACCCAGGCAAAGGCTGCAAGATTATATTGTCTGTTTATAATCTTGACAACATTGGCCATGAATGTATCTACTAATTGACATTTATTGGAAGTTTCCTGTCTAACGATGATTGCGATATTATGAGGAAATTTTATGTAGATATCTAGGATAAGAGTGAGATGAAGAATAGAAGGATCTGGATACATTTTCTCAACTGTTTTTTGATTATTTATCTTGTTTCCTATAGATGCGTGCCTTTTGTAATGTTTAAAGTGACATCCATGTCAACTAAAAAATAAATTCAAATGGTCTAGGCTTGAAAATACCAGAAAATGTATATAATAATCATAATAAAAACATATAATGGTATCTTATATGCTGGTTTGAACTCACTCGAACAGTAATTGATATTGTTTCTTAAAATTAGCACTCCAAGAAATCAAAGTACCACATAATTGTACCACATAATATACGGTGTAAAGTTACAATTTTGAATATAGATTAACGGTAGAGGAAACTGCCTAGAGAATTTGACCCTAATAATTTTCACTATTACTCTTAAAATGGTAGTTCCTAACTCGTTGGCTTGTTCGTGTTCCATCCCTTGTGTGTTGCTTAGTGCACTGATTCCATGTGTACTGGTTTGGTGATGAGATCCCTTTGTAACCTACTAGGATACTTGCCTACTCATGGAACCTCTATGATTGTCACATCATGCTTTCCCACACCTTTCTACACCCTTGTTTGAATGAGACACTTTTGCAACTTGCTCATTGCTCACAATCGGAATGTTTCTGCATGTGACCTCTATTCACGAGAACTATGCTTGACCTTTGCCTGAGAATTCTACACATGCCTTTCCTTCTTATGAGCACCACATACAACCTCCACAAATACGCAGCTAGTTTCCTTGCATCTCGGAGTAAACAAATTCAGTGCCAATAAGAAATAGCCTTGAATACCCACTATGAACTGTTGTTTTTGCTCTCTTTACTGACACTTTCTAGCTTTTCCTTTGACAAGGAATTGAGCAATACTTACCTTGCTGATACGAAACTCACTAATTCTTCTTTGGATAACGGTGAAAACTTTAGAGAGTGTTTGGTTTCATTTTCGTTTTTCATTTTTGCCACATTTTTCCGTTTCTTAGAAAATGATTTTTTGACATTTTCTGTTTTCCAATCAAATAAGCTTCATTTTTAGAAAACGAACATGGAAAATGTCAACCGATCAACGCTTTCTGCATTTTCTCATTTTCGTAGAAAATGAAAATGGAAAATACGTAAACCAAACACCCCTTTAGTTTTTGGCTATCGAGCTTTTGTCTTGTCCAATATTGAGCAGTAGTTCTGCCTTTGATTAGAGAACCTTTGAGAGCTCCCTCGATTTAAAATTTCAGTTTCTTTAGCTACATCCCAGTTGCATCATAACACTGATCCTCTATTCTTTTCTGGCTCTATGACGGTTTTCATAGAGAAATTGAATGAGACAAATATGCTTTGTAGGCTTAAGCAGCTCGAGTTCTGTTTACTTGTAAAGGAAGCTGAAGCATCTCACCGCCTAGGCTGGAAAGATTCTTGAATCTACCACAGCCTTATGGAAGTGGATTGATATTCCTAGCTTTATGAGCATCTTTAGTTATTTTCTCCTACTATAAGACTTAGACAAAGCCTAGGGATTTGTATGCAAAAGGATCGGATGCTTTTCTCCTACTAGTCTTAGCAGGTAAATTTTAAGCAATAACTAGCGGAATGCTTTTCCATGGTAGCTTTTATGCAAAACAATCTTTAGGAAAGCAAATTATGTAATTATTTAACTTTTGCATGATTCTTGTAGACCTACTACCTGAAGTCAATTTTAATTTTCTGAAACATTCCTTGGAGCTAAGTGTTGGTACCTGGTCCTTCTCCATTTTGATTATCTTCAGCAATTCTCCATCATATAACTGAGGGGAATGCTCTCAAAGCAACGGAGCTAACAGAACAGCTAGTGCCCAACTTACTGGAAGACAACAAAGATCTACACTTTGATCTGCTTAGCCTTCACTTTATTGACCTAGTACGTTCAAGAAAAGTGTAAGTGATTTTCTATTAAAACTTAGTTATCACATAAATGATATTGTAGATCTTTTGTTTGTGTAATCCATCATTCATTCATAGTAATGAAGCATTGGAATTTGCTCAAACCAAACTCACACCATTTGGAAACGTGGCAAAGTATGATGAGAAACTGGAAGTATGATTTAGATCTAACCTAACATTGTATTTCTTCCTAATGTAATTAATAATTATAGGGAGTTCACATTTCTCATTCATCAGGATTTTGCCACGCTGTTGACTTATGAGGAGCCCGAGAAATCTCCAATATTTTATCTTCTAAGCCCAGAGTATCGAGAAAATATTGCAGATAATCTGAATAGGGCTATCCTAGGTATTCTACATCTTAAAATTTTCTGTTGCACACTCCCTCTATTCGTATTAGTTTTTGAGATTATGTAATTGCCTGCTTTTATTTTGAATGTTAGTTCATGCAAATCTCCCAAGCTATTCTTCCATGGAGAGATTGATACAGCAAGCAACTGTGGTTGGACAGTATCTACATGAAGAACTTGGCAAGGTTAGTGGTTAATAATCTATTTGGAACTAAGATTTCCCTTATTGTTTCCAAAGAGTGCAGAGCATGATGGCCTGTCTCTACTTGTGTCTTCTTTGCTCCTTTTCTCTTTAGAAAAGACTATTGGTAAAATTTATTAGGGTTATTTTGCTAGGTAGTCCTTACCTTATACCTTGATATACGTTACTATTATTACTTTTTTTTGTTACACTGCATAAGTTGTTATATTTACAATTGAGCTCTATTCTATTTATAATTTCTTCTTCAACACTTCCGTTTTCAAGCTAGTTCAAAAGTATTTTAAAATCTCAACTGGTTACAGATATACTCAATAAGCAAATCTTCTAGTTGATTAGAAGTAACGAAAGAGGTGTAGGACATCTTTAGGCTGTACCTTTTTCTGGATGAAGTAACAATTTATCTCAACATATTCCATGCTCTCTTGAAAAACAAAATTGAAGCAACTTGCTTGATAGCTTGATTATCAAGTATTACTTCTTTAGTGCACTCATAATGTTATGTTGATTGCTTGTTTCCATTTAAGTCATATGAGTTCACATGTAACAATTGTTTGCATCTATACTTAACGTAGCTATAAAGTTTACTTCTTTCTCTTTCAGCATACCAAGTTGCCTTCAAGAGCACAACAACCTGATGTTTTCTCCTATCTATGGGAGAGTCTACCCAATCTACAATTTTACACCTCGTAACCTATAAATGGTCATGCCGACAGTATAAAGATCGTTTCCTATGTATTTTTGGGATATCATAGCCTTTCTAATGTTACTTCCAGTGATCATGACACAGATTCGGTCTAAATTAGGATCCATGAGAGTATCAATTGATTTTGCTCCTAAAATACCAGCCTCCTTGAGCAAGTGAAACACATTTTCATTGAGAGACGAATTTGTCCCTCTGACTGAATAATCTTTAATGCTAGGGAAGTACTTCAGGTTGCCAAAATATTAAAATTACTGGTGAAAGTACTTCAGGTTGCCATATAATCATTTTAGGAGTAAGATGTCCTAAATAAATTATGAACTTAAAAGTGGATAGGAATTGACTTCCAGAGTAAATGAGTGTAATCTTGAATAGAAACAAAATCTTAGTACAAGTTAATTTAGCAACTTAGTGAGTTTGCTAATAGATAATAATTTAAATTATTTTTGGGTATTTAAAGAACTCAGGAATACTGAATGAGATGGTGTTGGATTGATCTGACCATTATCCTGAACAGATGAGTGGCTTATCTGCTAGAATAAGACTCCTTGGATGCGTTATAGGTTTAAGATGAGAAAAAGGTGATCTTACAATACATATGAGGCTCTCAAATTGAGAATCCAAATGTTATATCTGGTGATGTGTTTCATGTAGGCCCCATTAACCAAGAATGACAAACATGGAGATGATGCAATCTAAGTAACTCGCCACTGAAAAACGGTCCATACTCGATGAGAATGTGAATTGTTTAGGACCGGATGGCTTTACTACCAAGATGACCATCACCAGAGATTTGCTTTGAACTGTGGCATACTGGTTAAAGGTGGGACAAGAATATGCAATACTAGTGACAGAAAATAGGGATGCAACTTGCAATTCTATGGAAATCTGCTTCTAAAAATTAGCAGAAAACAGAAAACAAAGTGTTTCTGGAAATATGTTTCTGCTATATAAATGGAATAGGACAATGAATTCTGCTTTAGAAGTGACTGGAAGAATACTTTACAGAGCAGCACCTAGAAATCACCTTAATTCGCACTGAAACATTATCCACCGGAAGAGAAAAGCATCCAGAGCAATAGACTTGAAAAATCCTGCAAATAGAAGAAATCTTTAAGACTCGGGATAAATCCAGCAGTAAAGCAATTGACTAATCAGAAACAGGTTAGAAAGGAGGAGAAGCAGAAATTGCTGGAAAACTGAAAAAACAAATCAGTAGTAAAGCACCAAACTGATTGAAATTTGCATTACAGAACTTGTACTAAAAATATAATTTTATTATCGGTTCTAATCTATTTACCTTTTATATTAATTTTATGTCCATAGATATAACATTATTTTGTGTTGTTGATTTACTAATAATTAGATATTTAGTAATACAACAGATGTTGGTTCTTAAGATTTTGTAACATGTATCATAATAATTAATTTATTGCTTCATTCTCACTTTTTATTTTCCCCATAAATTGAGATTTTATTGGTCATAGCAATCCAAGGCAATCAATACTTGTATTTTTTTTTTATTATGCCATCTTGATCCTAATATTGGTTTTGATTATTTTGTTTTTATCCTATCGCTTTCTTCGTTAGTTGAATAATAAATTCAAGACGTGAAAATTCCTACTCATTAGTATTTTATGTCCATTCATCGCAACTATTCTCTCAAAACTATATTTTATATATGTATATACTTTGGTCAGTAACTCTAATCCTAGTAGTTATATTATCATACATATCCTTTATTGCATTTAGCATATTACTAGATTTTTTTTTCCTTTCTAAAGCACACCACAATGACTATTTAGATTCTAAAGCACACCACAATAACTATTTAGATTCTCTACCAAAATCTTTTCAAGTCAATAAACTTGTGCAAATGCTTCTCATCAATATTGCTTTCAAGCATGAAAACTAAATTGATTTTCAACAATGTTCCTTAGGTCTTTTTATAAATTCTGCAGTTTTATGATGAACATGGTAATTTAACCCATGGTATGAAATCTCGACCCGTGTCGAGCGATACGGGCAGAATTTATCATTCCGCCCATCGCTCGACACCGGTACAGGTGGTACTGGTATTGCGAGGCCACGGTGGCCTCTGCAGGGGTTGCGGCGGTGTCGTGCGGCCTCCAAGTTGGCCATGGCGACATCGCGCGACCCCAGCGGAGGCCGCGCGACGCTGCTGCGCAACCTCCGAAGGTCGCGAAAGCTTCGCGCAGCCTCCACGAGGAGTGCAATGGCTCTGCAAGCGAGCGTGGTCGTCGGCAACGGGATTTGAACTGTTTTAATAATCAACTTTTCAAATTATAGTTCAAACTATATGAAAAATTAATTAAAACAATTAAAATTTAATAAATTTGTCTTATTAATTTAAAAATATTTCATAAATTATTTTAAAATTTATTTTATTAATTTATATATTATGAATAATAATTTAAAATTTATTTTATTTTTTAATCCTATTTAAATTAATTTTACTATTATAATTAATTTTTTGATATTTTTCTTTCCATAATTATTTTATTTGTTTTTAATATTTAAATTTAAATTTTTATTTTTTATATTTAAAAATTATCGAAATTTACCGATACAGCACAATACGATATCGAAACCGTATCGTTCCGGTCGCGGATCGAAACCTCGATACGAATCGAAATTTTAAACCTTGATTTAACCTGCCTTTGTTGTGACTTGCATGGAGCAGTTTACTAGGATTTCACATCATGCCTCATCTCCATTTTCGTCTAGGATCATGTACTAAGCATTCTGCTACTTTCCATGAAATTCATAGTTGCATTACTTATTACCTTTTATTTGTGGACCAAACTGATTAGTAATTCATTTTCATTCCAAGTCATATCTAGTACTCGTGCGCTTCATATTGGGAGTATCATGGATAGCACTTGTTGGTTTGCTATAATTCTTGTTGCAACTCGATCAAGGCCTGACACAATCTCATGTTATCTCGATCATGCCCAACTGTGCAATACGATCTCCCCGCCCTTCCATTGTTATCCCAATTTGCTTTTTGAAATTTCTTATATTCTTGTTTGTTGAATGAGATTCAAGGACATTCTTACTCTTGAAAGTTGTTAATTTACAGGATGGTCCTCCCTCGTTTTCTTTACGTGCTTTTCTGAATAACTAGTCGTGAACAGAAAGAACATCATCGAAGTAGGAAGCATCAAAATTTCCATTGCTACATGCTAGAATTGAAAGCAACCTTTGCATTTGGTTGCATCCTAGTTGTGTTAAACTATATGTAAATTACTAATTGTGTGACGAAAACTCTCTCCTAAGAATTCTCTTATTCCATTATATATCTATTCCAGTAGTTTGTAGAGGTTGATGAAATGTTATCCTCGTTCCTTTCTGAAACACTATTGCAACAATTTGATAGTCTATTGTATTATCAAATGATGGTATATCTATTTATTTGGTTTTTGTTTGAGATAAGCAAGGCAAAAACAAGATGAGTTCCGATATTGAAATATATCAGTGAATTGAATGTTCATCTAGTAGATACTCGAGTCGGCCCGAAGGCGGAGTACATGTTTTCGTCGAACTACAAGTGAGTACATAAATGCTAATCACTTGGCTCTACATTCTTTAACTAGATTATGGACTAAGCATGCATCAACATCTACTCAGCTTTACATCCTTGAACTACTTGTGAACTAAGCATACATCAACAATTACTTCGCTTTACATTCTTTAACTCGATTGTGAATTAAGCAAACATCAGGTACTTAGCTTCACTTTAACTAGATTGTGAGCTGAGCATAGATCATCAACTGCTTAGCTTTAGATCCTTACAATATGCTTTATTAATATTTGTAAAATATTTAAAAAACTTGATTGTCCGTAAAAAGTTGAAACCGTCAACCTAGCGGCTCTCCATCGGCTTGTCCCACGACCAGAAGAAGTTAAATCACGAAGGGTCCTATGGACTTTGACGTGGTGACTAAGACATGCAAAGGTCATCTGAATTCAGGAAAGAGTTTTAGATCTCCTTCGGAATTGATCTATGTCTTATTCGTAAGTATCACTATGTCTTAATCACCATGTCATCCATATGCAGGCTAAAAAACTTGATTGTGAATTTAGAAATAAAATACTGATAGATATCATTTGAAAGTATTGATTATGATGGGCTCAGCATGTTAGTTTCGTGAGCTGCACACTTGATTTTCCTAAATTAAACGATTGAATTAGGTTAACTTTTAATTTAAATAGATTTTGAATCATTGGTTGAGTGTTGCATTCAGAGTATGATTTGCCTCTCAATAATAACTATGCTAATTTTTAAAATAAGTTTTAAGTTTTTTTTTTGTTCCAGATATACACACTAAAATTATGGAAATTTATTTCTAAAGGATCGAAAAATAAAATTAAAATGTGATTTAACATTTAAGTCAATGAACCTACTAATCTATTTTCTTAATTAATTAATTAAATTTTTTATAATATTTCATTGAGTCATGCGATTATATATCATAAAATAATTCAGGAATTGAATTGATAAAATACAACATGAAGAAGTCTTAATAAATTGAAGGCTAGCGTGAGAACATATTTGTTTCCAAACGTGATAGATTAATATTTTATTATAATTTCAAAAAAAAAAAAAATACAATTTGGTATTAAAAAATTCAAATTCTTGCTTAAAAATAGTTGTATAT
The DNA here is from genome assembly GCA_025175895.1 of Wurfbainia villosa. NCBI lineage: Eukaryota > Viridiplantae > Streptophyta > Magnoliopsida > Zingiberales > Zingiberaceae > Wurfbainia > Wurfbainia villosa. Next base: position 4,715,317 of record CM046000.1, on the reverse strand, counting down.
TTAGAATTATCAATGACGACCAATCAAATCTTATTCTATTAGTTGGGGACTATATAAATATTTCTGTTATTCGACTCTATCTTCTATTATATCATCATATATACTTAAATAAATTTTATTTTATTTTATTATTGCTAATTAAGTCTTTTTTATCTTTCTTTTTCTCATTTGATATACGTATTTGTCATAGTTTCACGTCGGCTAATTGGAACATTTATTGGTCATCTAAGTACATATTTGTATCATCTTAAATATATCTCTCGGAGTTTTTCTTCAATAGACGCAATTTCAACTTTCTTTTTAATGCTCTCATTTTGTATTCTGTTCATCCTCGTATATCTACATATCTATCTTAACATCTTCAGCTTTGCAACTCTCATTTTCTGCTCACATATTCGAGTCATAGTTTAACATTCAATGTCATATAACATAGTAGATTTAATCGTTGTTTGGTAGAACTTTTTAAGTTTTAGAAGTACTTTATGAGCATATAAAACACTCGATATTTTTCTCCATTTTAATTATCCTGTTTGTATTTTATATAAGACATCTCTCTCAATCCATGCATCGTCTTGTAAAAATGATTCTAAATACTTAAATCTCTCAATTCCAAACAATTAGTCATCTCCTATCTTAACACTTGTCTGAGTTGTCTCATTGCGTCTAATATTATTAAATTTAAATTCCATATATTCTCTCCTTACTCTACTAAATCCAAAATATCACTTCTAATATTTTTCGTCAAAATTCTAATTTAATAATTCATCCTTCACGTGTCTCATCTACCAAAACAATATCATCTGTAAACAACATTCACCATAGTATTATGTAATGTGTCCAGTGAATTCGGTAATGATTAATGTAAAAAGATAGAGACTTAGGGTGCGTTTGGTTCCAGGTTATAATGGATAACTTTGGTTATTCATCTAAGATTATCCTTAATGACTTTGTTTGGTTCAAGGGAAAAGTGATTCCCAAGTAATAAAGCATGTCTGTCATATCAGCAAATGGGGCATGCAACTCGGAATCACATTACCTAGGGGAGGGTAAGTTTTTTTTTATTTCGAGGTTAACAAATATTTTTTTCTCCAAAATTATTCCTCAAATTTTAATTTCGTCCTAATATAATCAAAATCTTAGTCGATCGCTCGTCGTTACCATCGTTGATCGTCACTGTCGACCACCGGTCGTCGATCGTCGATTGTCGACCGTTGCTGGCAGCCACAGTCGATTGCCGACCATCACCTTCATTGATGTATGGTGTCGTCGACGATCACCAGTTATATTGTTGATCGAATGATACTAATTTTCTTTGTTGAACCAAGGATAATATAATAAATATTAAACTAGATTATACACTAAAAATTCCAAACAAATAAATTTTTATTACATTATTTAGGATTGAACCAAACAACAAGTTATGTTTCATTCCCCCATAATCTTGGTTATGTGATTATCTGGTAATCACATAACCAAGGTTATACATGATAACTCGATCCAAACTCACCTTTAGAGTTAAGTTGGTCACCTAAATCTTCATTAAAAAATTGATGAAAATATCTCTTCCATCATTTTTTTATTTCTCTATTATTTATTAGTACTCTATTGCATTTATTTTTAATACATCTTATTTGGATACGAAGAATTCTAGAAAAGAGAGATGGATTAATGGTTAACCTATTTAATGCTAACCTCTTCCACTACTATTTCGATATGAAGAATTTTATAAAAGAGGTAGAGAATTTTATTTTGCATCCCATTTAAAATTTAAGTTCTACGATAAAAGTTTAAATTTTTATACTCATTTTACCTACTTAAATTACTTGAGTTAAATTAGTCATCTAAACATTCATTCAAAAGTTGATGAAAATAACTCTTTTATTTTTCTATCATTTACTAGTATTATATTGTATTTATCTTTAATGTATTTTATTGCATTGATTTTTAATATATTTTATTTTTTTCATCATTTACTAATACTTTATTGGCTATTGCATTCATTTTTCTTTCTCTCATTTTAGCTATTCTATAAATATTTTTCTCTCCTTTTATATCTAATTTTCAATATAACTATTTAAAAGTTTTATTCTTAACTTCATTTATTGTTTTTCTTACTTTCTTTCTTGGATAATATATATATATATATATATATATATATATATATTAAAATATTTTCATTCTTATAAATATATAATTCCTTATAGGATGCTCGTTTTTATCCTTTCCTTTCTTTTTTTATTTTTTCATTCCACCATCAAGATTTCTTACTTGGTGATGCATACCTTTTTGACTCACCAAGTACATTCTTGACTATTATTTTTAACTTTGATATCATTTCATTTCATATCGTATTAGGGTCATCATATATTTTATCTAATATTTGTACTCTGATCTTCTTCTTAAATGTGTTTTATTTTTTCATCCTTTAACTTCCACTATTAAATTTTAGGAATTATATATATTTTTCTAGTTATACAAGCAGGATGGTTGAAATGGAGGAAAATATCGGGTATTTTATGTGATCGTAAAGTGCCTCTAAAACTTAAAGGGAAGTTCTACAAAACGGCAATTAGACCTGCTATGTTATATGAAGTTGAATGTTGGGCTACGACTCGAGCATATGAGCAAAAGATGAGAGTTGTAGAGATGAGGATGTTAAGGTGGATGTGTGGACATACGAGGATGAACAGAATAAGAAATGAGAGTATTAGAGAAAAAGTTGGTGTTGCATCTATTGAAGAAAAGCTCTGAGAGACACGTTTAAGGTGGTACGGATATGTACTTAGACGACCAATAAATGCTCCAGTTAGGCGATGTGAAACGATACCAAATATACACATCAAACGAGGAAGAGGAAGACCAAAAAAGACTTGGTTAGCAACAATAAAACAAGATAAAATTTATTTAAATATAGATGATGATATAGTAGGGGATAGAGTTCAATGACGTAGAAAGATCCATATAGCCGACCCCACCTAGTGGGATAAGGCTTTGTTGTTGTTGTATATATATTTTTCTAGTTAAGTTTTCTCCAGGAATGACTTTGTAATTTTTACAAATATTCATATCTCTTTTTCTAACTATAAGAAAGTCAATTTGTAATTTATTATTTTCACTTTTGAATGTGATCAAGTGTTCTTTTAAAAAAAAAATATATTAGCTAATATAAGGTCATATGCTATCATAAAATCCAATATAGTTTTACGTTTTTTATTTTTTTATTCCAAACTCGTAACTCCATGCACCCTCTCATATTTTTTATTTTTTACTTTGACATGTCCATTTAAATCGTCTCATATTAAAATCATTTTATTTGACGAAATATTTTATAATACATCATCTAGATCATTCCAAAACTTTAATTTGACATCTTTATCTAATTCTGTTTGAGATGTATATATACTAATTACGTTCATAGTTTCTTTCTCCGTTACTATCTTAAGAGCTATAATTTTATTTTCCTTTCTAACTACTTCTATAACTTCATCCTTTAACGAACTATCTAAAATAATCTCACTTCATTTCTTGTTTTATTCTTTATTATGATCATAATTTAAAACTTATATTCTCTATCATTTTTGTCTTCTCACCTACCTATAAAATATTAATTTTTCTTTTAATTATCGTATCTATCATCTTCATTGTTTTACCAGTGAAGATTCCTATGTTTAATATTTCAAACTTTAGACTATTAATTTTTTTATAATATTTATTTTTATCTAACCTATGACGTGAAAACTCTTACCTATTTAACACTATATCTAAGTTCTCATGAAGATGTAAATGATCTTTGTCGATATAGTATAGTCAAATCCTTCTATGCAAATTCATGTATATTTATTATTATATTTTAATAGATTCATTCATTAAATGTTTACGTCGAGAAAGATCGTAAAGAGTTAGATAAAAGTTATTGTATTATGAAAAATAATTACCGATAAATTATAAACACTTGAAATGAAAAAGTATTCCATCTTTCTTCTTTATTTAACCTTAAATTCTAAACTGATCCAAAAGGGTGCGTACACATCGAAGTGATTTAACATCTGCTAATATAAAATTAGTCATCAATAACGTTAAATAAATAACTATAATATATAGTTAGTCATCAATAACATTAAATAAATAACTATAATATATAGATGTCTCTAACAGAAAAACACGTCGTGGATATTTAAAATATGGCACTTCGAATTTCAATTATTGGAGCTGTTTACCGGAAAAAAATCAGTTGCTAGAGGATCAAATGATTAACGCACAAATTTGTTACAATATCCTTAAGAATTGTAAAATTTTGTTCCCTCGGGGATGACGCGATGGTAAGGCAGGATGATCGCTTTAGAAACGGACTGAGGTCGATTCCGGATGAGGAGTCTAAAATTTTCCCTGGTATCAGATGACCCCCCTCTGCCTTACCATCGTATCCAGGGACAAAGTCTCCCCCCTGTGATTTACCCTCCCTCTCGCCGCAGCCCTGGGACGGATGACAGGGAGCTGCTAGTTGGGCAGATTCCCAACTTTTGAAAGAATTGTAAAAATTTTCGAGAACGCTTATCCTCCTGTTTCATTAGCTTTCAATTGAATATAAAAATATCTTTTATAATTTACCTCTTTTACGATGATTATAAAATCGATTGATAATATCCATCAGGATGACGGTTTCAGTTTTGCTACAATAATGAAATTGTTGGAGGATCGGTGACCAATTTGAGAGAGATGAATAGCCTCTTGATCATAGATGATGGAAATTGATTGCTTAATTGTCTACAAATCTATTAGCGCAGCGGAAATATAGTTAAACACAACAATTAAACAAAATACAAGAGAAAGAAAAGGATGCAAACTCGAACACAAGTGTGTAACATGGTTCATGATCCTTACCGCTAATCCACGATCCAATTATTCGTTCCAGGTGAATCACGCTTAATCAAATCCACTAGATTTCTTCTTTTGCCCAAGCAAAGTGGAGGTAACCCTTCTTACAACACAACACTCCTTCTTACAATATAATTGAAAGAAATGCAAGGAGGAGTAGAACTCGTATATGCCACTTAGGGAATATTTGGGAGCATGAAGATTAACCTCGCCAAAGCCCACACCCTCTCTTTTTATAGAGATGGGCAAATTCTTCCTGTTGGAGCTTTATCAGTCGACTGCTGCATGACAACAGTCGACTGCCACCTTTTGCAACGACTTTTGACGACATTTGATCTGCGATTGTCACCGTCCAACGGAAACCTTGACAGTCGACTGATGATTTTATCAGTCGACTGATGACCTCATAGCCGACTATTCAGTTGGCTATGAGTGCTTCTGTGCCCACACGAACTCCAGTAGTGGATTGTCATCCATGTCGATCATTGCCGATCAACTACTAATGTAGCGATCCATTGCGTCAGTAACCAATCGAACTCATTCGACTTGGATCAGTTCGACTGTCCATTCTTGGCAGTCGATTGGTGTCGGGTAAACCTCAAACAAGAGACTTGTTTGAGCATCCGACAGTCGGATAAAACCTCAACCTACTCGGTTGAGCATCTGACACTTGACTTAGCCATTCGGCCAAGTTCACATATGAGCTACGTTATATTTCGCTCATTCTCTCATCTCCCTTGAAGTCCCTCGCCGAAGTTCTCTTTGTCCGACCACGTCCCTCGGATGCACCAAGTGCACGACTTCGCTATGTCATCCTTCGCATCTTGTCCTGAAGTCTACTTTTGGCTTCACTCCAAAGCTCCTTGTTCGACGGTCCCTTGGATGCACCAAGCGCATGACTTCCACAATGTTATCCTTCACCGACTCAAGGACCGAGTCATGAGATGGTGAACCCACCAATGCTATCATCAATCTAACTCCTGTGTGAATTACTAAGTCCTGCACAACTTCAACACACATATCAAATCCATAAATAACCTAACTTAAACCTTTGCCACACACATCAAAACCACATCATACATGGGTTGATTGCCCTAACAATCTCTCTCTTTTTGATGTGCGACAACCATGTTTAAGTTAAGTAAAACATTAACATACAAACATAAGACAATAAAGCATGTAAAACATGGATATCAAACACTCCCCCTAAATACATGCAACTCCCCTTTAACACATGCTAATTTTCTCCCCCTAGCATGATTAATTTAAACCCACAATTTCTCTCCCTTTGACATCATCAAAAACATCAAACATCTATAATAAAGCATGACATCAAAGTCTAAAAGGAGAAAAAAAAAACCAAAACAGTGCTGATTCAGCGATCATTACTATCAGCATGGCAATCGATTGACACAAGTAAATCTGGATTTTCTGATTTTCCAGACGAAATTCAGAAATGCATTAAAAATTCCATAAAATTTGAAAAATCATGAAAATTTGAAAACACATTTCTCATAAGTCCCTTTATCAAAGAAAAATAGTTTTTCATTAAAATTCATTTAATTTTCCAACATTTGACAAAAACTCAAGTCTTAAAAACTTTCAAAGTTTTATCAATTTTTGAACCTATTTTGCTTTGAAGTGATTTAAAACATAAATACACAGAATGTAACTCAAGAAATGGTTTTGAAATTATTTGAAATATCCAACCATGATCTTTGGACAATATGTTTATGAATTAAACATATGTTTTCCCCATAATTAGTCTATTATTGCTATCATGATACTTGTAATGATCATCTAAATGTCATAAGTATTAGTGGACCATTTGTATCAACCTAACATCTCACCCATGCTATGTTTTCAATCAAGTTAACCTATAGTGAGTGTGAGATGTACCTAAGGTATTTATACTTAACCAACAATTTCATACAATTCTACCCAAGGTTAAATATCATCCTAAAACTCCCATTATGATCATAACACAAACATGATCCTAATTGTATATCATGATCATAATAAAAGTAAATCATCAAGTATAAATCATGATTTAAGCATTATCAATAATTACACATCATGATAAAACAAATACATCATTCAATTCCTAGGTCACACATTATCATCACCCAACACTAAGTCAAAAATCACCTACATCATCCTAAGTCAACCATTTAACATGATATAAGTAAAGTCCACTTATGGTTGACTTTTCTAGATTCCTCTAACCCTTGAGGATTGACTTGGGAACCCAATACAAATTCTTTCTAATGAGGTTCACCAAGTATTCCTTTGGGATCCATTTCCCAGCTACCATGTAGTTTTAGCTTGACCCCTTGCAATTAAATAATGGTAGACCTTCTCATTCTTAGTTCCCTTATAATTTAAGTCTTTCTTGTTGAAACTAGCCCTTTGACTCCCAATGATCATATTAAGGGTGTTGGAGGCAATAGTAAACTTTTCTAAGGCCTTAGTCAAATAATCTATCTTTTCCCTTAAGGTCTTATTTTCCTCAACTAAGCATGCATCACTAGTCATAGAAGAAGAAGCATTATCGTTAACATTTAAACATGCATTTTCTAGCTTTTCTTTTAATTTTTGAATTTGATCAAACATGTATTTATTTTTCTTCTTAGTCTTAAATAGATTCCTAGTTAGGCTAGTAATCATAGAAACTACATCATTGGAGGGTAATTTAGTTACTTTGCTTACCCAATCTCCTTCCGATGATGATGATGATGAAGATGAGGACGATCCCCCTTCACTCGAGCTCTCCTCCTCACTTGAGCTTGTTTTTTTTCCCGATGAGGTGGACTCTAAGTCTTCTATTGTCATAAGTGCAAGGTTTGTGAATGCTTGTTCTTCCTCCGATGATGATGATGGATCATCCCACGTCACCGCTTTAAGATTGTGGGCTTTTGTCTTCTCATTTTCTTTTGACTTCTTCTCTTCATCCTTCTTCTTGCTCCCTTTCTTCTTATCTTCTTTCTTTATCCTTTCTTCCTTGCTTTGTTTAAGAGAGGATAATCATCTTTCATGTGTCCCTCTCCTTGGCAATTGTAGCAAATGATTTTTCTTCTAGGCCTTCTCCTATCATGAGATTTGTTAAACTTAAAATTTTTTAATGCACACCTTACCTTCCTTACCATATATGCTTCATCATTTCTATTCATTGATAAGGATGATGAATCTTCATCGGATGAGGAGGGTGGCGTATCCTTCTTCTTCTTCTTTCCCTTATCGGCCATTAGTGCTATTCGCCTTGGCTTTATGCTTGGTTCTTCAATTATGCCTGCAAGTCTAGTTTCATGTAATTGCATGGTAGAAAAGAATTCTTCTAGAGTACTTACCTCTAGATTCTTGGAGATGTAAAAAGAGTCCACCATGGAGCTCCATTTTGAAGACCGAGGGAATGCATCTATCGCATTCATTATCATATTCCGGTTCGATAGTTTTTCTCCTACACTTGATAAACCGGTTATTATTTCTTTAAAGCATGAAGTAAAGATAATACCTTCTCTCCCTTTTCTAACTTGATGTTACTCAATTGTGATCGGAGGAGATCCCTTCTTGCTAATTTGGCTTCCGAAGTGCCTTCATGAAACTTCACTAGCTTCTCCCACATCTCTTTGACGCTTGCACATTCTCCTATCCAGTTCACCTCTTATTGAGGAAGCACATTAAATAGGTGATGTTTTGCTTTTGAATTCGCCAAGTACTCCTCTCTTTTGCTTCTTGGTCCATCACGATTTTTCTAGCATTCTCCCTTCGTCGTCCCTAGGTATCTCGAAACTGTTTTCCATTATCAACATGATATCAAAGTCGGTCTCGAAAAATACCTCAATACGCTTCTTCCACCATGTGAAGTCGCTCTCGAACTTGGGTGGATGAATGTTGGAGCTGGCCATGTTGTCGTGCTTGTGTTGGAGATGAGTCCGCAACAAATTCCTGGCTCTGATACCACTTGTTGGAGGATCGGTGGTCGACTAGAGAGGGGTGAATAGCCTCTTGATCGTAGATGATGGAGAGATCGCTTAATTGTCTACAAATACTATTAACACAGTAGAAATATAGCTAAACACAACAATTAAACAAAACATAAGAGAAAGAAGAGGATGCAAACTCGAACACAAGTGTGTAATGTGGTTCACGATCCTTGCCACTAATCCACGATCCGAGTCGTTGCAAGTGAATCACGTGTAACTAAATCCACTAGATCTCTCCTTTTGCCCAAGCAAGGTGAAGGTAACCCTTCTTACAACACAACACTCTTTACAATATGATTGATAGAAATGCAAGGAGTATAACTCATGTATGACACTTAGGGAATACTTGGGAGCATGAAGATTAATCTTCCCAAAGCCCACACCCTCTCTTTTTATAGAGAGGGGCGAATTCTTCCCGTTGGGATTTCATCAGTTGACTGTTGCATGACAGTAGTCAACTGTCGTCTTTTGCAACAGCTTCTGACGATGTTTGATTTGCGATCGTCACCATTGAATGGAACTAATGACCGATCGATCACCAACTTTGAGTGCTTCGTGCGTGCAAACTCAAATTGCGATGCCGTGATCAATTGCTAATGTAGCGATCCATTGCTAATCGGAGCTCAAATTGTCGCACACCAGTCGAACTCATTCGACTTGGATCAATTTGACTGCCCATTCTTGGCAGTCGACTGGTGCCGGGTAAACCTCAAACAAGAGACTTGTTTGAGCATCCGATGGTCGGATAAAACCCCAATCCACTCGATTGAGCATCCAACACTTGACTTAGCCATTCGGCCAAGTTCACCTATGAGTTACGTTATATTTCGCTCATTCTCTCATCTCCCTTGAAGTCCCTTGCCGAAGTTCTCTTCGTCCGGCCACGTCCCTCGGATGCACCAAACGTACAACTTTGCAATGTCATCTTTCGTGTCTCGCTCTGAAGTCTATTTCCTTTGGCTTCACTCCAAAGCTTCTAGTCCGGCGGTCTCTCGAATGCACCAAGCGCACGATTTCTGCAATGTCATCCTTCACCGACTCAAGGACCGAGTCATGAGATGGTGAACTCACCAATGCTATCATTAAGCTAACTCCTGTATAAATTACTAAGTCATACACAACTTCAACACACATATCAAATCTATAAACAACCTAACTTAAATCTTTGCCACACACATCAAAACCACATCATACATGAGTTGATTGTCCTAACAGAAATGAATAGTGAAAATTTCAAATTTACCTAATAGACAAAATAAAAAGATGGGTCATTCATCTTCAAAATTAATTAATTAAGCCGCTACGAGTCTAGATATTTGAATCATCATCATAAAAAAAAAAAAACCTAAAAGATGTCTCCACCCTCAAAGTAGGTCAAAAACAAAATTCTCATTCGGGCACCGAAAAGATGTCTCCGCCCTCAAAGTAGGTCAAAAACAAAATTCTCATTCGTGCACCGACACTCCTTCATTTTAACCCATTAGCATATTGATGAATTGACGAGATCCAAACTAGTTGAATCGATCTAATTAAGAAATTCCAACGATTTGCCTCAATGACATTTATCGACTACCATTTGATTTTGCACTGCGATCCGAATAGGTAGATTATACAACCAAATAAAGCATTCAGTCAATTTACATGTCTATGAAGATTACTATTACCGTATCTATCATCAAACATTTTGTAGATATCATATATCTCAAAGTTTAATGTTTATTGACAACCTAACACAACTCTTCTTTATCCAAACTCGAGATCACAGAATTCACTCATCATCGCAGTCATTTGATTTTGCACCGCGATCCCGTCACAGTCGAATAGATAGATTATACAACCAAACAAAGCATACAGCGAATTTACATGTCTACGAAGATTACCGATAATCTTCAATATATATACTACACTACACAAGCAACAACTACGGCGACTTCAGTATCTATCATCAGACATTCTGTAGATATCAGATATCTCGAGCTTTTCCCATCAGAAGAAATACTTGGAGAACATGGATTTACTAGCCGGTTTCTTCTGATCACCAAGCCAATGTTGCATATGAACGCCGATCGCGTCCAAATACAGTCCACTTCTTCCATGAAACCCGACCACCTTTCCTTCCGTCGCTTTGGAAGTGAAATAGCTTCCCACCTCCTCCCCAAACGGTCCATACTTCCCTCTGGTGGAGTGAAATGTCAGGGACTTCACGACCTTGATGCTTTCATCGTAACTGTTGGTGCAGGAATAGCCACTCAGGCAATTGAGGACTTCATTGGGGTAATCAAACTTGACCTGCAAAAATGTTTTCCTCAAACTGTTAAAATGAGCAAAAGAAGCTAGCTAGCTATTAGATCGATCGATCGAACGAGCGAGCAAGCAAAGCAAGCAAGCATTAATGCTTCTGAGCTACCCTGTGGGAGATTTCTCCACTGCTTCCATGTCTCACAGACCAGACAGATTGGCCACTCCGATCGTACTCTATTTGTATGGAGTTGATCACATCTCCCCTCGTGATGTACACTTGCTTGATCCCGGAATATACTCCATCATCCCATGGCTTACCGCCATTCCCACCCCAAGGTCCAGGATCAGTCGAGGCTGGTTCTTTGATCATCCCATATACGACCTGAAAAGGGATTTTCTAAAAGAGAATTAATCGAATAGGCTTCGTCAAATTAGATAGAATAAAATTTTTTTATCTAGAATATTTATTTGAATACTTCAATTGATACAGATTGGATAAGTTCTCCTGAAGATAAGTGCTAGCTCTACCAGTGAATATGTAATATTTCTTGGACAAAATCTTATCTCATAAACTTCGAAAAAACAACCTACAGTTTCTCGCTCAAGTACTGAAACTAGTTGAATATAAAACTATAGTCAATACAACATATGAAATTATTTGACTTTAATCACTTCTTTCTGAATTACATCTCGTGTCAAATACTATGCACACCGAAAAATTAGTGTGACAATATTAGAGCGACATATCTTATGGCAAATCCGATCTTTCATGCTCATACAAAATATATTCGAGAGTGAGTTGCAACTAAATAATTATCTGTCTCGTATATTTTTACAGAAGATCAAATCACCGATATTTTTATTGAGTCATTATCCAGACACCGTTTCAATAAATTGACAATCAAACTCAACGTGAAAGATCTCCCGTTGAATTTGCAGGAGGAATAAAAGAGAATTAAACAAATAGACTTTGTCAAATTAGACCGAATAAATTTTTCTTATCTAGAATATTTATTTAAATACTTCAATTGATTTGGTCTTGTAATATATCTATAAATACCCTGTTTATGTATAAAACATATCAATGAAAAATACTTTTAATAATTCTTTCTACGATTCATGTTATTCTAACCTTTTCTACATCAATGGCCAATGGCATAAACAAAATGCAAGGCTAGAGATTCAAAGATATAAACAATTTCAAGATCAAGGTACCTCTTCTTCGATTCCTCTGGAAGAATTAATTTGCTTGCCAGGCCAACGAGAGTAATCCAGCAATGGGATGGCCACTTTATTTCTTAAAGTCGAGGCCACCTTTCCTTCAAGAACATGAACACCAATACTATCGACAAACCATCCACTTCTGCCATGAAATCCAACAACCTTCCCGTCGACTAATAAAGACGAAAAGAAGGTTCCTTCCTCGTCTCCATATGGTCCATAATCCCTCTTCGTTGTGTGGAACGTGAGCGATTTCACCGCGGTCGGTCCCATTATCATAGTCGTTCCGAAGTAACCAGTTACATGTGTTAGGATCTCGAATGGGAAGTCAAAAACCACCTGCACAAAGAGTGTTAGGATTGTTAAGATACTTTGCACTTGCCATCTAAGTTCCTGATTTATCTCCTCCTCCAGTAGAGACAGATGTTACCTTGTCAGTTCTAATTCCTCCGCTACCGCCATTTTTGTTTCCCCACACGGCCTGACCGTTTCTATCATACAAAACCTTTATGGAAGTGATTCCAACATTGCGAGTTAACTTGATCTCTCTGATACCTGTATACACACCATCATCAAAAATTGTTCCTCCACTGCCACCCCAAGGGCCATAGGTTAACGGACCAGGCATCGAGTATCCTCTTTCTGAAGGGTAGCTAGGGAGAGAAATCATCTAGATGAACAAAGTAAAACATATTCAACATCAATGAATTGAATGCACTCTGTGAGTTTGATTGATAACTACTATACGATCGTTCCAATGTTGTATTTTAACAATATTTTTGATCAAAACATCAATTGTCAAGTCGAGGTTCTACCATGAATCGTTTAAATCAAAATATTACCTTAGAATTTCCTGAATTCTGAATACTTCTATACTCTGGTGCAGGCAGTACTGTTTCTCCCCTTGTATAATTGTTTGAGAGGATTGCAAAATTGTCCCCCCTTCCTCTCACTGCAAGAAATATATCATATGCGTTGCTACTTGTTCCATTCATTCCGTCCATGATCCTATAGCCAGATTTCTCACTGATGCTTTCTTGACTTTGCAAAGAAACTATGGCTTTAGACTGGCTGGGACTGCCCAGTTTCTGTAGGTAAAATCCAATGGAATCAAGATACCAGCCTGCTCTTCCATGAAAACCGACGATCTTGCCATTGCTCATTGGGAATGAGAAATACATTCCTCGTTCGAAACCGAAAGGTCCATACTTTGATAGATTGCTCTCGAATATTAACGATTTTATGATGATTGCGCTCCCGCTTGAGAGTGATCCATAGTAGCCACACACTGAAGTTAGATATTCGACTGGATAATTAAGTGTTATCTGTGAAACAATAATGATTAGCACACAACAGAAGCTTAAAAACCCTGTCATGGTAATTTACTGTGTATACTAACTAGGCAATCTTTGATGGAACTGTGGAAAAGAACAAACCACTATGATAGTAAACAATTGAGCCCTGTTACATTTGCCATTTGATAAGTTGGTTCAAGATATTGGACAACCTCAGTGTTAAAGATAGACTTAATTCTATTGAGTCAATCCACTGGATGATGTGTAATTGCAACTGACAAAATAAGTATCTCCTTAGGCTACACTTTTTCTCAGACAGTGCAATCAGTATATTTTTTTTCCTTTCATGAAAGACAAGACCAAAAGTAATGTGCACGAAAGCTTTGATTATAGTAGTACTGTTGGTGCCTAAGTTAGAGGTTTTGTCGGACATAAAAAAAAAGAAAGATTATCGGTGCAATTGACCCAAGTCACGATTGATCATATTCGAGTTTAATTTGAGTAGTATTTTGATGTTTGACAAAACGATCGACAATGTGATTGTCATGAAAAGTCCAAGAATGATCTTGGCATTTGAGAAGTCCAAGTCATGGGTACTTGACAATTGAAAAATCTAAGTATTTATCTTGGCAGCATAAGTCCAAATGTACCTTGGCAAAGTTGACCCGGTTAGCATGACAATAACCGATGGAAGCATCTGAAGACTAGTGTATAGATGAACAAGTCATGAAGGACTTGGAAGGATCCAATAGGCGTGAGGCTGATGGAGATGGCTAGAAGGCTTAGGTCTAGGCTAAGGGTGGCCTATCAAGTATGAGGAAATCATACTTGAGTTAAACCTCATGTTTGAGGTTTATCAGTCGACTGAGATTATGGACTAGTCGACTGACCGAGTGTTTGATACTTAACAACCTAGTCAACTTAGAACAGTCGACTGAGATTATGACTAGTCGACTGACCTGATAGTCGATTGAGCTTCGACTGCTCAGGTGTCGACTGCCATGGATGGTAATCAGCTGCTTTAAGCGGATACGAGTACAGAAGCTCTGGTAGTCGACTGACCAGTCAACTACCGGACAACAGTTGATTGCTGATAAGGGCAATCAACTGCTAGGATATCTGTTGGGCAAGTTCCAATGTGGATGAAGCTATTGTGAGACAACGAATGGGAGAGCAGTCGACTTGGGCCTTTTGCCAGTCAATTGCTAGGCGAAGAATCAACCCGAGCTTAGCCTTATAAGGAGATTTCGTAGAGGATTTGGAGATGCCAGTTCTTAGAGCTTTTAGGGAGCAATTGCTGCTGCATTCTAGGTCTTCAAAACCCTTTAAAGCAACCAAAAGATCAAACAATCCAAAGTGCACTTGTAAAGTGTTTTAGTTCTTATACTCTTTCATTTGCTTTGTATTTGGTTGTATTTCATTGGATAAACTTGTTGTACGAGGTTTCTCCACCTCCGGTATCATACCGAGAAGGAGAAATTTATTAGTGGTGATGTGCATCACTAGAGCTCGCTATTGAGCTCGCCTCGTGGAGTAAGAACTCTAATTCCGAACCACATTATATCTTTTGTATTGCGAGTGTTTATTGTATTTTGTTATTGCTATTTGTTTCCGCTGCATTAACAAGTTTTGTAGACGAACACAATCGAACGAATTCCAAGCAACGAATCGGCGAATCGCTATTCACTCTCCTCACCTCTCTTGCGGACATATCGGTCCTCACAAGTACAAGTTCATTAACTTAATTAGTAAATTAATTAGCTTAGTGGTAAATCAGCTTAGCCAAACAAGCCCATGTGTGATAAGAGTCGTAATTCTATACTATGGCTTTACGTTCGACTTGGCAACAAAGTTTACTTCTTTCTCTTCTAAGATATAAGGTAACTCCTGTCCATGGAAGAGTATGCCTAATTTGAATATAACTCACAACTTGTGGATGGCCATGGCCATGGCCATGATATGATAGACCCTTTCATTGAGCATGCTTGAGATACTATTGAATCCTTAAGGCCGCTTTGTGATAATCATCACGTTGAGCCTTAAAAAGTTGACGAACTACATCGATGATGATGGGATATCAAGTTTGATGATTGTAAGGAAATTCATCTTTGCTTTTCCAACTAATCTTCTATGCTTCTTGCGATCGGTAACAACTCTCTTATCCCCACGGGGATGGCGTGGTGGCTAAGGCACGGTGGAGTTTACGGATAAAATAAGGATCGATTTCGGAGGAGGTCTAAAGCTCTTTCCTGGCTTCAGATGACCTCCACGTGTCTTGGCCATCACGTCAAGGCCCATAGAGCCCTCCGTGATCTAATCTCCCGCACAATGACCGTAGGACAGGCCGGTGGGAGCCACTAAGTTGGCAGATTCTAACCTTTTGCGATAACAACTCCCTCTATTATATAGAGGAAATTTGCATCAGTTGTGGATGATAAGTTATTCGACCTTTATTGAATTTTGCTCTAGTATTATATGGACTTGGATTCTCCCCATGAACACTAACAAAAAGAGGGTTGATGATGATAGTCACACCCCACAACAAGTTTATCATTTTGTTAGATAAAAAAAATAAAATCAAATCAATATAATCAATAGATCATTTACCCTAAACCCTAAATTGCTCTAGTTCCATTTTCCTATGTCTGTATTAGTATACAACGGGCAATAAGATCGCATCAAGATGCTACAAGAACTATATTTGGATATAAAAGTAGGTAATTTGAGGTGGTGGATTCTATCAAGTACTATATAATTAATAATTGGTTCACCCTAAATCCTAAATTGTTCTAGTTTCGTTTTCTATGTTTGTGTCAGTATACGACGGGAAATATTGTCACATCGAGATGATTCTAGATCCTACAATTTGTGTAAAAGGCGATTCGCTCGCCTTCAGTGCCCCCGTCAATCGGTCTCACAACCAACACGAAAGAAATAAATCACGGAGAACATATTGTCCAACTCAGGTAAGGGTGAGCAATCGATTAATAATCGAACCGACCAAATCGATTAAATCAAAATCAAATAAACCAAACTGTTTTTTTTGAACAAATCGAACCGATCAAACTTTTCAACAAAATCGAACAAACCAACCCGAAAAAAATCGGTTAATTAGGTTTAAAATCGAACAAACCAAATTTTTTTATCATTAGTCGACTGATTATGGTCAGTCGACATCTATGAAATATCAGTCGACTGATGATGGTAAAGATCGTGGGGCTCGAGGCAATCAGTCGACTGATATGACAAATCAGTTGACTAATGGACTGCAGTTCAGTTTAATCGGTTTAATCGATTATTTTCGTTTCGAAATCGAAACCGAATTGAATAAACTAATTAAACTGATATTTTAAAAAATAAATTTCTGAATAAATCAAATCGAAAAGTTCGGTTCGATCGATTTATTCGATTTAACTAAATTTTTGCTCACCCCTATATCCAGGGGTAGCCCGACAGGAGGGCAGACAATTCGAAAGGCTTGCAACCTCTAGGGATTGACCTTTGCTCATTGATGCAATTTTGTTGTCGTGCTAGCCACAAGACCCTCCTATGGGGACGATTCTAGATCCTACAAGAACCTTATATAAGTAGGTAATTTGAGGTGGTGGATTCTAACAAGTACTATATAATCAATAATTAGGTGGCGTTTGGTTTAGGAGTTTGGGAATGAAGGAATGAAATAATAGAAATATAAAGTGTTTAGTTAATGGATTTGGGAATAATAATTTTAGAATGGTTCCTAATTATTTAGGAATGGACAAAACCCCCCAAAAGGGATGGATTTAGAATTCATTCCTATCGGCGCTGAAATCTCTCGATCTCTCTACTCTCTCTCTCTTTCTCTATCTACTGCTCCTTCGCCATTATCGTCTTCGCTTCGTCGCCATCGTCATCATCGCAATCGCCACCGTCGTCGCCTGTCAATGTCGTATTTGCTGCAGTCGCCCGTCGACGCCACCACCGCTTGCCACCCGCTGCCCTCGTCCCTGTCGTTGCCGCCCCCACCGCCACCCACCCACTGTTGTTGCTAGAGCTGTCAAACGGGCCGACCCATGGCGGGGCGGGCCAACCCGTCGTAAACTCAATATTTAGCGGAGAGGGGCGGGCCGACCCGCCATCTCGGCGGGTTGAGAAATTTCCAACCCAACTCAACCCAAGGCGGATTGCGGGTTAGGCGGGCCAACCCGCGGGCCACACAAATTTTAAAAATATATTTAAAATTACTAAGGTGTTGAGGGCTTGAGATAATGATTTGTAAGACAGATAGAGTACCATGATTAAAAAAATAAATATTTGAAGTAACTAAAATCTTATAATTGTGATTCAATTATCGACTTACAAAATTAAGTACCGATATTTTTGATTCCTTTCCAATGTTCTAAAATATTTAAATCTTGATAATATGTAAATATAAATTTTCACTCTTTCAAATAGAGATTCAATTGAGATTTTTTAACTTGGGTAATTATTTGATTTTGATATGTTATTATTTCCTATATTGATTAGAATAGTAGTGACAAGATAATAAAAAGTAATTAGAATATAAAAAATATTCTTTTGTTCTTTACTCTTAACTTCTTTTATACTTTGTTGAGGTGTATGTGTGATAGAAGAAGATTGTAATGGTGAAAAATTTGTCTTTTGATATTTCAACCTCGCGGCCAACTCCGTCCACCACTGGCCAACCGTCTGACCATGACACAGCGGTCGCTCCGTTTAGGCCCACCAAAATGGCGGGTTGATAAAAGTTCAACCCAACCCGCTTAAATTGTTTGGCGGGGCGGGCCAACCCGGCGGGCCTAACCCAACTTGACAGCTCTAGTTGTTGCCCCTCCAACCAACAGTATTGACAATCATACCTAATTCCAGTTTATAAGCTAAACAATATTATTGAAATAACAAAACTCATTCTCATTCTAATTCTAGTACACTATCAAATTTATTCCTATTCCTATTGTTGCATTCAAATCAAACGCCTCACCCTAAATC
Source organism: Wurfbainia villosa (assembly GCA_025175895.1). NCBI lineage: Eukaryota > Viridiplantae > Streptophyta > Magnoliopsida > Zingiberales > Zingiberaceae > Wurfbainia > Wurfbainia villosa. The sequence continues at coordinate 4,696,713 of CM046000.1, read as the reverse complement.
CTAAATTGCTCTAGTTTCATTTTCTATGTTTGTATTAGTATACGACAAGAAATACGATCACATCGAGATGATTCTAGATCCTACGAGAATTATATTTGGTTATAAAAGTAGGTAATTTGAGGTGGTGGATTCTAACAAGTACTACCTGAATCTTTTCTATGTTTGTGTCAGTATACGACAGGAAATACGATCACAACGAGATGATTCTAGATCCTACAAGAACCATATATGGCTATAAAAGTAGATAATTTTAGAATGCTATCCAAAGTAACAAGGGAAAGCAATTAAGCTCTTCACATGGGAAACCCTAACCTTGTCGATTCTTGCACCCCCATCGCCGCCATGCTTCTCCGACCAGACAGAGCACCCTTTTTGGTCATACTCGAACTGAACCGAGACGATGCCTGCTCCATGGACCACAACCACCTGCTTGATTCCAGTGTACACGCCATCGTCCCATAGGCTCCCTCCCGGCCCTCCCCACGGCCCGACCACTATCGGTCTTTTCTTCTCCGACAAACTCTGCAAGCAAACATCAAATCCACAAGAGATTAATTAGTAACGTACGCATACAAATCGCTGCCCTAAATCACCAGCAGCATTCATTCGGTTGAAGAAAGAAAATACCATTTAGATCGACGACTGTGGCCGATGAAGCTCAAGGGAGCTAAAAACTCAGAACTTAATTGGATCTCTTTATAGCGAGAAACGGGGAAGGAACAATCTGCGATCATACGCAGTCGATCGAAAAGAGACAGGAATTCGATTCGATAGCGAAACATCGGAAACCGATTGCAAAAGGATTCTTCGAGTTGACGATGAAAATTTAAAGCACGAAAAAAAAATGGAATTGTGGTTCTCATTTCGACGTGAAAGGCAGATTCTCATTCCGAAGGAGGAGGCCATCTACGCTTGGGTACGTTTGGGAGGAGACGAGGGAAGGATATATTAGGAGAGGGAAAATTTTAAACCGGGTAAGAAAGGGGTGAGAGAAGGAAAGAGAAAAGTAATTTTTTTTATTAGCACATTAATTTCTTAGAATAATCAATCCGACTCTACAGTCATATGGAAATAACTCTTCGACAGTTGAATCAGAAGAGTTCGGAGTCCCTACGGATCTTTACTAACCACCTGCTGGATACAATAGGGAAGCGTTCGCAATCATCCCTAAAAGGTTATCAAACGCCAAAGCTTTTTACTTCATCTGTCAGACAAACTCTTGCACAAAGAGTCGCTCCCATAGATTTTTTTGAAATTCGTCGCCGAACGTTATTTCAGTAGAGGATCAAATTGAGTTCTCACGTGGGATATCTTTTTGCTTTTATCATTGCACTGTACTCCCGAGGGCATCCTCCTAATTCCTTGTACAAAAGAAGATTTTCTTATATTAATGAATCACCCTCGACTCCATCCAATTCAAAATGGATTGCGGATTAGATGTATCCGTCCATATACCATAAAAAAAATACTAAAATTACTCTGTCATTTTCTCTAAAAAAATACAATTTTAAAGTGTTGCTTGTACAATAAGAGTTCAACTAGAGATGTTATTTTCTCCTATTAATTGAGTATGATAAATTAAATTAAGTTCACTTAATACAATAAATGCATAAACAAATTAGAAATGTTTTACGAAAGAAAAGGGGTCTTTTAACTTTCTTGTCGACTAATTCAAATTTGTCACGGGCGGACCCGTCTTGATTTACAACTCGTACAGATTGATTCGTTTAAGTCTATCAAATAATGAGTTGATAAAATTTCGATCAAATCCATTTAAATTATTCAATGGGACGAATTAATCCAACGGATCTAATTCAAATTGACAACTCTATCTACACTAATATCCTTCCAACTTCAAATCATTGAATTAGAAAAGGAATTTAGGATCACTACGGGGAAAACATTATTTAGCGACAATTCATTTCATCGCTAACTCATTATCATTCGTCGCTATTAATATTTAGCGACGACTACTATCATTGCTATATGCTTGTCATGAATCAAATTTAGCGACGATTTATTCTTATTTCGTTGCTAATATTAACGACATGCCAAAACATGTTGCTAAGCTATCGCCGCTAAACTGGGTTATTTTTTTGGGATGATGATCGGAATGTTCGTTGCTAACGTTAGCGACAATAAATATTTATTGTCGCTAAATATGAAGTTTTTGCGATAAATATAATATTTTCGCCGCTAACAACAGAGATCCCAAAGGGCTAAACAGGCATCATGTGGATATCACAATGACAGTGGAGGCTCTATTTTAGCGGTGAAAGTTTATGTCATCGCTAAAAAATTTATTTTTAGCAATGATGTATAAATATTCATCACTAAAAACATAAATTTCAGAGGGCTACACGGACAACACGTTGAAATCTCCACAACCGTGGAGCTCTGTGCATTAGCGGCGAAATAAGTATTTGTCGCTAAATTTTTTTTTAGCGACAAAATCATATTATTCGTCACTAAAACAAGGAAATCCAGAGGGCTCCATGGCTATCCCAAGACTGGACCACGATCGCGACGAATTTAATGAATTTCATTGCTAACAACATATATTTAAAAATAATAATTTTATTTATTTATATCCTGTAATACAAAATCAACTCACATCATTCATAACTAAACTTCACAACATTTACAAAATTTATTGATAAATATCATAAAGTAAATTGCCAACATCAAATGCACAATTTTAACAATAAATTTTTACTTAACATATCTAGTGCATAGCATCAAAGGCACAACTTTAAGTTTACAACATCAAAGTCACAACTATAACGAAACTTAAGTTTGTACCATCAAGCTCACATCATCAAAATCTAAGGTGGAGGAGGAGGTAGAGCTGAAGAGGAATCATGGTAGCCCTCGAGCTATAGTGCAGTGGAAAAGACATCCATGTCCATGCTGAAGCCCAAGTACCCCTGAGTCAATCCCCAACTACGATGTATTTGCGAACTTTTTTCTAAATGAGGAGCGGTCACTTAAGATGCTGGGTACACTGAGGCAACCATGCTTGCACTTGTCTGATTTACCTCCTCCACTGATAGGGGCAGCCGGAGGGGGTCGTTAATGTGGCGGTTTCACTTTTTTTTTGAAGAGGAATTATGGATCAATGATTGTAATGCTCCAGGTATAAGCCGATTAAGTATTTGTTCAAACATAGCTTGTCTCGATCTCATTAATGTCAACTGATCTTGGGTGCTTGCTAATTGAACTCGGGTGTTTGATTACTCCTCTTCTATGCCTTCTAGTCGTTGCTCGGTGGATTCAAGTTTTTCACGCAATGTTGCGTTAGTTAATCTAGATGAGAATGTGACATTTGAAGAAGTGTACCTAACTAGCTTTGACCCACTTCCAAGTCCTCTAATGTATCCAAAATGAGTACCGAAGACTTGATCACAAACTTTATCTATAATTTGGACTGCATCGATGTCATATTTTGTATTTTCTTGTGTTTGAACATCACACAATCTCATTATATCATCCTAAGAATAACAAACATGTTAAAATTATCTTTAAAAATAATTATGTACATTTAAGCACAAATTCACTAAATCATATCATAGTATATGTACGCAGCTTTGACCCTCTCCCCAATCCACCTTTTTTATGAGCTATAATGAGTATCATTAAAGACAGTAATCCGATCTCTTCGTTGTGATTGATTGGTCTGAAAAAAATAATGTGTTAATATTTTAGTTAACAAACAATATACGATAACTATAAAAGTTGTATTTACACCATTCTAACTATATTGAATGAATGATTTAGGATCCCAGCGATGGTTATATAGGAGTTTTGCTCGATTTTCTACATTTTTTATAGATCGTGTCTACTACAAAAAAAATTGTATAAATAAAAATTAAAGCAGTAGTTAAAACAAATAACTAAATTTTTATATTAAAAAAAGACATTTAGTATAGAATGAGTTACCTAAAATGTCTCTGATTCAAACAGAGCACACATATAGTCCTAGTCATCTTGCATCTCACAAAAATCAATTGGGATATGTTGCCACCACTCACTAGGAGGAAGGTGCAATAGACTCTTATAATGAGTATGCATTTTATTTCTATTGTCTCTATACCTCACACATTAACTGGTCGATTTCCTTTCTGACCGATGATGAACCATTCTGAAAACTGATATCAAAAGCAACTTGAAAAAAGTAACAATATCAATTTTGCATGTGATTAGTAGTATAGTGGTTATAAAAATATTAAATTACTTATACTGACTGATAATCGATTGTATATCATCCTTTTATTGTCCGTGGGGGCATGCTTCCAACCTTTAGCTTGTAAAGGAGCAAACTTCTTTATTGACAGACCTAATTCGGTTATAAATAAAGTTGCATTTGGGCTAATTGGATGCCCATCGTTCTTATGAAAATTAATCGGTAATTTATCCCGTTCATCGATCTACTGTCATAGTCGATCAAAATGTATGCCACATGTCGGTCGAAATAAAAATGCAAAAGTATTAACAATTAACAAATCAAATAATTAAATAAATAGCAAACTAAATAATTTTTTTGTAATTTAAGTACAAAACAACTAACCACTAGAAGAACTATCATCATCAGGCGTCTGCACAACTGATAGATGCTTAATCCTTTTGGACGACATGACTATCACATAAGCACCATATATAGATCAATAAGTAATGAAACTTTATCATATATAAATGAAGAAAAACATAAATACCATGTAAATAATTCTAATCACTATCATCATCTGATAAAAATAATTGATCATCTGCCTCACTTTCAATTTCAGTATCTTCATCCTCATCATTAAGAATACTTTGAGCATCCCTACTCAACTCCACTTGTGCATTTGACATATGTATATGTTGATAAATGTTCAACATCTAATTTACAAAGTTGGGATATCTTTAAGTCTTCACCAACTACTGAAGTTGATTCAATAAATGAAATTTCTTGGTTAGGCTCTATATTCAAAATATTTTTATATTCAAATACTTCATCAATTTTAGTTACTTCGTATATGTCTCAGTGTTGAACCTTTTGCACCATCTTCCAATGACCTCCATGCTTTATATCATTTAAATAAAACACTTGGCTTGCTTGTATTGGGACCGTTTGGGTGTGCTAAAGGGGGATGAATAGCGATTCATCGATTTATTGCTCGTTTGCATTCGTGTTTGTCTACAAGTGTTAGTACGCAACGGAATACAAATACAAACACAAACACGACACAAGGATTTTTTCTTGGCTCGGAACCCTAGTTCCTACTCTACGACCGAGCTCTAGTTAAGCTATAGTGATGCACACCACCACTATGAACTTCTCCTTCTCGAAAATAATCTAGAGGTGGAGAAACCTCTTACAATGAGATTACAAGAAGAATGCAACCAAAAACGAAATACAAAGGCAAATAGAAGTAAAGAACACTTTACAAAAGATTGCTTTGATTGTTTGATGCTTTGGTTGTGTTAGATAGCTTTTGAAGACATGAAATACAGCAGCACTTTGCCTCAAAATCGCCCAAGAACTGCTTCTTCGTTCCTCCACGACAACCTCTTTTTAAAGCCTCCAATGGGCTAATTCGTCACTTAACAGTCGACTATTCTTACCCACCAATCGACTGTCTAGTTATCTGTTGTCTCACAACGGACTAATCCACGTAGGATTCTGCTTCAACAATCAACTTCCATTACTCATCAGTTGACTGCCAAGCCATTAGTTGAATGCCCAATCGACTACGAGATATTCTATGCTAGTGTCCAATAATGACAATCGACTGCTCTACCCAGCAGTTGATTGCCAGTGGTCAGTCAACTAGTCTAACCCACTAGTCGGCTGCTAGAGCCACAGTCAGTAGTCGAGCCTTTGTCGACTACTCTACTAGTCGACTGTCAAAGTCAACTAAACCTCTCTAGTGTCGTGCCTTCAACTAGTCGACTGACTAATTCCATCAGTCGACTAGTAAATCTCAGAACTGAGGTTTAATCCAAGTATGATTCTTTCATACTTGATACTCACCCTTAGCCTAGACCTGCGCCTTCTAGCCACTTCCATCAGTCTCATGCCCTGAGGGTCCATCCGAGTCCTGCATGAATCCTTCACCCTTCATGCTAGCCTTCAAGTGCTTTCATTGACTTTGTCATGTTACTGGGTACCCTTAACCTACACCTAAGCCTTCAAGTCACTTCCATCAGCTTTAAGCCCTTGGTTCGAGTCCACGACTCCTCACTCTTGGCCTTAGCCTTCAAGTGCTTCCGTCGGCCTTGTCATGCTAACAAGTCTACCTTTGCAAAGTCTCCAAACTTAGACTTTCACTGCCAAGGTTACACACTTAGACTTACATGGTCAAGACTACACCCTTGGACTTTTCTTTTGTCAAATACCCATATTTGAAATTTTTCTTACCAAGACTCCACCCTGGGATTTTTCCTTGCCAAGACTCCACCATTGAACTTTTCCATTGCCAAGTATCCATACTTGGACTTCTCCATGTCAAGTGTCCAACTTGGACTTCTCCATGCCAAGTATTCAACTTGGACTTCTTCATACGTAGACTTTCACTCGAGTCCTACTCGAGTCTTGTCAACCTTGACCTGAGGTTAATTGCTCCAATAATTTCCATCTTAAATAATTTCTCTCATATGGCCTTGGATATTTCAATCATCCTCTAGTCATATGATCAATATATGGTCAAATCATATTGTCAAACCAATTGTCAAATCCATTGTCAAATATCAAAATCTTACTCGAGTCTGGTCAATCATGACCTGGGTCGATTGCACCAACAATTTATTCCTTTTTGACGAGGTCCAGTCGACTAGAAATATAAAATTCCATAAATGCAAAGTAGCGGGAGCCAGCTGACATGGAGTCGACTGGACTAGGTCCAGTCGATTGGAAAGCCTGAAATACTAAATCGACGGATTGATTTGGAGTCGACTGGAGCGTGTTCCAGTCGACTGGAATAGGCTTATAAAAGAAATGGAGGACCAGCTCCGAGCATAAGAAATATACTACAACGAAGTATTGTTGCATTCATTCTCCATCCGCAAAAGTTCTGAAAAGTCGACATTCCGATACTCCAAGCTTCGACTCCATCTTCCAAGTGTCGATATACCTTTGTATTTACATTTCGCTTACTTGTACTTAAATTCAAGAAGGAAGGTAGTGTGTTATCTCTCTCTCTAATCCTTGCAAAAAGCGAACTCTTCCGAAGTTGAGAGTTCTTAAGTCGGAGGGTCTTTTAATAAATTGTCCATCGAGATGACTCTTAGAGAGTCGTGGGCCTTGGAGTCACAACCCGACTAGGGTTGCGAACTAAGTAAAAGATTTTGTGCATTTTACTTTACTTAATTTAAATTTTCACTGCAAACTTTGATTTAGTTTTAATAAAAACAAAAGTTTTAAAAGAGAAAGAAAATTTATATTCTCCGAGATTCACCCCCCCCCCCCTCCCTTTCTCAGGAACTCGCAATCCTACAATTGGTATCATAGCAAGGGGTGTTCCGATTTTGGTGAAATTACCAAAGTGAGCTCTAAGAATTTTCTTTATATTTGTTTCTTGCTTTAATTTTAAATTGTGCACTAAGATCAATTTTTTTTAATATTTGACCATCTTGCTTTAGTATAAGTTACATTTTTACACTAATGAAATCTTACTCTATTTTTGTAACTCTAAGAATATTTATTTTAATAATAAAAATTCTATATTTTTTTTAAATAAAAAATGTCACACTTAGAAGGTTATAACACCGTTTACCCTCCTCTCTTTAACGGAGAGGACTTTAGCTATTAGAAGCGACGAATGAAATGCTTCTTGAAAACTGACATAGAGATTTGATTTTCAATTAGGAAAGGGTTTACTTCTCCGGTAGACTACTCGGGCGAGTTGTTAGATACGGATAAATGGACCGCGGATATTAGGAAAAGAGCTCTAGTCGATTATAAGGCCCTTAACACCTTGCAATGCGGACTAACCAAAGAAGAGATTAATAGAGTCGAATCATTTAAAAATGCTAAAGAATTATGGGATAAGTTAAAAAATTTACATGAACAGGCTAACTTGGGTCAAATCGAGAATGGTATAGTTTTGATGGCAAGATAAAAAAAACGAGAAAGAAATCCAAAGCGAAAAAGAAAAAGAAAAAGGCATCTAAGGAAACCTTGGACAAATCATCATCGAAAGAATCAGATGTAGACATCCCAAAGACGAGCTTCGTCACATTCATGGCAGTCGACGAGTCCAAAGCTGAATCAAGCTCTGAGTCCGAGAGAAGACATGGATCCACATCCGTTTTCGAAGGACTAGACGAGGTAAACTCTCCCTTAGAAGATAAATTGTACGACATCATAGTATGCCTAGGTAGGAAATTAGTTTATTCCGAGAATCGAGTTGACTCACTTCTTAAGGAAGTCTAAGTACTTAAGGAGCAAGTCAACTCAAAGACTTCAACTTGCCAAGTTGAGGATAGAGACTCAACTCAAGTTGTAAAGCTTGAGGAAGAGAACTTCATCTTGAAAAGGCAAGTAGAAGACCTCACCGGAATGTTAGAAAAGTTCATCTCGGGCTCCAAGTATCTCAACATAATGCTTGAGTCTCAATGAGTCATGCACAACAAATCCGGACTCGGATACAAGGCTAAGGACACAAATAGATCATATATGTCCTTGTTTAAAAGAAATACTAAGAGTCGAGTCCAAGCATGGATTCCTAAGTCTAGGTTAGTCAACCAAGTTTGATCGAACCAATTTTGGATTCCCAAAGGTCAAGCTCACTTAGTGAACAAGACCTATCAAAGCTACCACTCAGGGGGTGCTAACTCTCTTCTTGTTTCATTAATCAGTTAAACTCTTACATGCTTAGTTAGTACTAGCTTAATTTAGAACATACTAGATAGGAAATAAAGTAGTTTAAACTTGAACAACCTAGTACTAAGACGAAGTGAACTGATAGTAAGTTAGAGAAACTCTTCAAAGTATATGTCTAGGAAGTGGTCCACTTGATATCGAAGGTCATATGTCTCGCCACTATCTGGTGTACTAAGTTGAGTGAAACTAACCGATGCTAACTCAATAAGTTTCTTACTAGTTAGACCAAAGCTTAGTCCAAAGCGAGTCAAGTATTTGATTCCTTGATCGACTTTGTCTTAGGAAGTGGTCCACCTGATATCCAAGAAGGTCATATGCCTCGCCACTATCTGGAAGTTGATTTTGGAAAAACTTACTTGATTAACCTAAGCTAAACTTGAATCTAATACAAATTTAAACACTTTTAATTTTCATTAAATTTAATCAATATAAAATGAACAGTCATCTAACAAAACATATAATGATTAACGTTTATTGAAAACCTAGAATTGGTGAGATGAATAAGGACAACTCAATTAACCTATGGGTGAGTTTTACGGCAATATTTTAGGGGAAGTATAAGAAAAATCATTTTGAAAAACTATTACATTGTTAGTTCAAAATATTTTGATCAAAAATTATTTACAAAATATTTTTAAAATAAAGTTTAAAAAATAAAATTCAAAATCTTATGCTAAGATCGCAAATTAAAAATGTCTAAATAATTATTTTCAAAGTTTAAGTTAAAATATTTCTGAAAAACTTATTTTGAAAACGTAAAGTAAAAGCATCATTCTAGGAAAAGATCAAGAATTTAGGGGAGCATAAAAGATTTGTTTTGCTAATTTATGAAATGTTTAATACCTTTTCAAAAATTAAGTTTTTTAATTTAAATTAAAATGAGAAATGGTCTTAAGGGGGAGAGAGAAATGTTTAAGAGTTGAAAAATAACTCAAGTAATTCACTTGAACTTAATAAATTGGTCTTATTAATTTAAGTAATACTTAGAACTTATCCTAAGTGATTTAGCTTTATCTAAACTTGGAAGATGAAGCTAATTAAGTCTAAACTTAAAATGTACACTTCAAAATTTAAACAAATCATGATCGAATCTATGTTTAGAGCTTTCGAAAAATTAAAATTTCTATCATCATTAATAAGAAGTTGTCTTGAACATTGTTTTTGAAAATCTATAAAGTATATTTTAATATGGGTTATTTTCAAACTAATGAAAAAGAGAGAAACCTTTTAGAAGACTAATTTCAAATTAAAAATGCACAAGAAGTACTACTAAAAAAAATATGGAATCGTCATATTAGCGGCCCCCTCCGACTGCCCCTACCGGTGGAGGAGGTAAATCAGGATCTCAGGTGGCAAGTACAAAGGAGGAATTTATGACATTTAAAAGTTTATTTAATGAAAAGTATAATGTTGATCTTACTCTAAGGGGGAGAGAAAGAAATCTAAGAAAGCAAGTAACATGAACTCATCTTTCTAAGCTACTTAAACTTAGTGTTAATTTTTATCCTAAATAGCTTAATTAAAAAATTTAGAAAATAGACATGCAAAAGGAAAGTTAAAAGGATGTTAGCTTAAGCTAAATCTACACTTAAAATATTTACCTAAAAGACATTTACCTTATGGACCATTTTTATCCATGCTTGATGTCTTAGAAAGTTTTAAAGCAAATTTCTATCATGATAATCAAATTTGCATCATTGATGAAAGACATAGGAGGAGGAGCTTAGAAAAATTATATTCAAAATGTTAAGAATTTATTTTTGAAAGCTTGCTTGTAAAAATCTAGATATACTATTTTCAAAACAATAAGAGATATTTTGAAAATTATAAGAAGCATATGTTAAGGGGGAGGTTGTATTGTATCAATATTTTTTCAAAAACATGGAAGTTATGGTTTTAAACTAATGCACTTGAATATTTGAAGTTTCATTCATACAGTTTCAAACTTAGTGAAAGAACTTAATTCTAAGGGGAAGCTATACAAAACCTGCGTTTCAAAATAAACTTGTCCAAACCCATATTTCATAAATAGGTTTTTGAGTCTATAAAGGTTTTCTATCTCACATAATTTTCAAAAAAATAAGTGACAATTTGGAATATTTCTAAATATTGTTTTTGAAATTCCAAATAATTTTTTAAGAGTAAGAAAATGCTAAGGAAGAGTTTGATCTTTGATAAGTTTTTGAAAATTTCAAATCTAGTATTTCAAACTTGAATATTTTCAAACTTTGAATAGTTTCATATCTCTTATGATTAAAGTTCTCAAACTTCAAGTAATTTGAAATTGCAGTTTTGAGTTTGAAAATAATCTTTTTCATGACTTAGAAAATTTATGTGAACTTTGTATATAATCATGGGACATTGCTAAACTCTTTGGCATATAATTTATTTTTGTATTTTGATGTATGTCAAAGGGGGAGAGAGTGCGTTTAAGTTAGAACTTAGAATTGAGAGATGCATTTGTATATCCATGTATAAGTTAGAATGGAGAAATGCGTTTTTTTGTAATTCATGAATTAAAGATTGGTATTTTTAATTTTAACATTAAACGATTATCATACATCAAAAAGGGAAAGATTATTGGAGCAGGGATCACCATTCTTGTATTTTGATGTATGAATCGGGGTAAAATGTTAGGATGAACCTATGAATTGATATGTGTGTTAAGTGTGTAGAATTAACAGGAAGTCCTAGTAGTTCGGGCAGACTAGATACTAGGCAGAAGACTTGATAGATCAGGAGGACCGGACACTAGGCAGAAAGTCCAGATGGGTCGTGTGGACCAAACATATGGAAGAAGACTGATTGGGGCAGGAGATCGGACAACCCGTAGGAAGCCCAGCTGGGTCAGGAAGACCAAACAACCGGGGGGAATCCCTGGTAGGTCAGATCGGATGTCAAGCACGATAAGCCCGACAGGACAGCCAACAGGTGAGCCTCGAGTGAAGAGGTGAGACCGAGTCCTCTGTTGGGGGACAAGGTAGGCGTCGATCCTGTAGGATCGAAATATTCCAAAAGAGGGGGGTGAATCTCGGATGTTATAATTTTCTTTATATTTTAAAACTTATTTTTATATTTTGAAAACGTTGAAGAGTTTGCAGTGGAAATAAAATGAAATAGAGACAAGTTTCTTTTACTTGGTTCACAATCCTAACCGGGTTGCTACTCCAAGGCCCGTAGCTCTTCCGAGAGCTACCTCGATGGGCAATCACTATATACCCTCCGATTCGAGAACTCTCGACTTCGAAGGGGTTCGCTTTTTACAAAAATATGAGATGGGTAACACTCTACTCTCTCTTTGAAGTCAAGTACATACAAGCGAAAATAAATACAAGAAACTAAGAGCTACGTTATACCGACACTTATGGAAGTTTTGAAGTAGGCACGGAGTGTCGGAAAAATATCTTTGTGAGGAATCGAAGCTCTTGTAGACGAGTATGAATAGAGACAGCACTTCGACGTAGTAGTAGTATCTTTTTCGGAGTTGGTCGAGCATTTGTTTTATAAACCTTTTTCAATCGACTGGAATGTCTTCCAGTCGACTCCACATCAGCCCATTGATATGAAACTTCTGATCTTCCAGTCGACTGAACATGCTCCAGTCGACTCCAGGTCACTCGACTCCGTATCGGGAAGTTTAGCTCTTAAGTCGATTGAAACTCTTTCCATCTGCGCTGTCAGATCTTCGATCGATCACCAGTTTATCCTGTCAACCAGGTATCCAATTGACTGCTCCATACCCAGTCGACTGGACTTCAGTCATTTGTAATATATTCAGTCGAGTGATCCTTGCAAAATAAGATTAGCACAAATAGATAATATCAAATATGATAGTAGTAGTAATACTGCTCGATCTCGACTTCTAAGTCCCACATGGACTCTCCGTCGGATCGACGTCTATCTTTGTCCTCCTACAGAGGACTCGACCTCACCTCTCCACTCAAGGCTTACCTGTCGGACTTACCGTTCTTGATATCCGATCTGACCCACCAGGGCTTCCACCAGTTGTCCGGTCTACCTGATCTAGTTAGACTTTTTATCGATTATCCGATCTCCTGACCCAACTGGTCTTCATGCCAAATGTCCGGTCCACTCGACCCATCTGGACTTCATGCCTGGTGTCCGGTCCTCCTGATTTGTCAAGACATTTGCCTAGTATCTGGTCAACACGACCTACTAGGACTTTCTGTTAAGCCTGCACACTTAACACTGATATTAGAACACAAGTAAGTCCTAACTTTAACTATGGTTCATACATCAAAACCAATGAGTGATGCTCTCTGCATCAACATATCCGACAAATAGTCTACATGGGACTAAGAAGTCGAGATCGGGTGGTATTAATATTGTCAATTCATATTATATTGTGTATTGTAATAATCTGGTTTTGCAGGTTTCCAGCCAACTGAAATCCATTCGACTAGAATACTCAGTTGGCAGTTTTGAGCTGGCAAACGCTGCAGATGCTATGGCCGAGATGGCAGGTACTCTAGGTGACTGGACAAGGTCCAGTCGATTGGAAATGCAAAATTACAGAAATGTAGAGGAGCGGGAGCCGGTTGACATGGAGTTGACTGGACAGGTCCAGTCGATTAGAAAGCCTGAAATACTAAATCGATGGGCTGATTTAGAGTCGACTGAAGGGTATTCTAGTTGACTAGAATAGGCTTATAAATGGAATAGAGGGCCAGCTCCGAGCATAAGAAATATACTACAACAAAGTGTTGTCTCATTCATTCGTCATATGCAAAAGTTATAAAAAGCTGACATTCTGACACTCCGAGCTTCGACTCGATCTTCCAAGTGTCGGTATACCTTTGTATTTACATTTTGCTTACTTGTACTTAAATTCAAGAGGGAATGTAGTGTGTTACCTCTCTCTCTAATCCTTGTAAAAAGTGAATCCCTCCGAAGTTGAGAGTTCTCGAGTCGGAGGGTCTTTTAGTGAATTGTCCATCGAGGCGACTCTCGAAGAGTCGTGGACCTTAGAGTAGCAACTCGACTAGGGTTGTGAACCAAGTAAAATATCTCGTGCATTTTACTTTACTTAATTTACATTTCCACTGCAAACTTTGATTTAGTTTTAATAAAATATAAAGTTTTAAAGGATAAAGAAAATTTATATTCTCTGAGATTCACCCCCCCCCTCTCTCGGGAACTCGCGATCCTATACTCGTGTCCACTAACGACAGTCGACTACTCTACCCAATAGTCGACTGCCAGTGACCAGTCAACTAGTCTAACATACCAATCGACTACTAAAGCCATAGTAAGTTGTCGATCCTTCGTCAACTACTCTACCAGTCGACTAGGTCATAACCCCAGCACCATATGAATTATTGCATGTATGCAAATAAAAGAGAAGAATTTAATTGACATATAATATATCGTAGGAATGCTAAAATAAGGTATGAACATCATAAATATCTTCACCTCATTATCCTCTTCTATTGCATGTTAACTTTTTAAAAAAACCAAATCTCTTAGGCCCATTAATGGATTTCGGTCAAAATTCATTGATGGATCTAAAAACTCCAATCAGATTTATTCCAAATGTTATAAGTATCTCAGAGTTTATATGTGCCCAAAAATATGCTCAAAGTTATTAACGACAGTGATTAAAATATTTTCAATGTTTTTGACTTAAGACTATTGACACATATGTATAACTTATCGTAAGAATGTCGAAACTAAGAATGAACATCATAGTTACCTTCACTACAATACCCTCTTCCATTACATGTCAACTTCTCAAAAATCTAAATCTCCTAGGTCCATCAATGGATTTCAATCAAATCTCAAAAAAATAATTGTTGCATGCAAATAACAAAGGAAAGAGAAGAAAAATATCAGTTTGGACAGAAGGACAAAATGGGAAAGAGGTGCACCTTTTGAGCATTTTTAAACCTTGTGATGCTTTTTGGACAATCCAAAACTTTAAGTGCACTCTTTGATAAATTGCCGAACTAATAACATAATATAAAAATAACTTCCGGTATAGATCAACTTCTTTACAATTATTGAGAATATACCAGTGTACTTTCTTATACAAAGTCACTGGCAATTTCAGAATATATTGGTTGCTAAACACTCTTATTTGCTGTGAGAAAATACTTAAATTTCATATTACTGGTTGAACATCTTTAGTTCATCTGACTTACAAAATCTTATCTCAATTTGACTTATATATAATGAAATGAAAGTCAATATCTCATTTACAATGTACCCTTCTGCAATAAATCTTTATTATGAACATGTTTTTTAGTCTGCCTAAATATCGTTCAAAGGGATACATTCATTGTGATGACACAGGTCCAACTAACATAGCTTCACGAGGTAAATAAACTGTCAAATGAACTATAATATAAAAAAAATATTGGGGAAATATTCATTCCATTTTACACAGTATAAAAACTAATTCCTCCTCCATTTTACATAAGTCCACTGTGTAAAGATCTTGCAGTTATCTTTTTCAAAAAATCATATAACTCAATTAGTGTGACTCATATGTCTTTTCGAAAAAAATTTACGTACAAACATTGGAATTATTCTTTGCAATAATACATGATAATCATGTGATTTTAGTTCATATAACTTTCTTTCATTTGCATTCACATTTCTAGATATGTTAGCAGCATATCCATAAGGAAACTTCATATATTTTAAAATTTGATCAAATTCATGTCTTTGTTCCAATGTCAACGTGTAACTTGCAGATAGTTTACTGAATTTGTCTCCTATTTTTTGTAAATACATTTCACTCCTAATCCCTATGTCTTGTAAGTCTAATCTTTCTTAAATGTATCCTTTGACTTTTCATTTATATTTAATAATATGTCAACTAAAGCATCACAAATATTTTTTTCAATATGCATCACATCTAAATTGTGTCTTAACTTTAAATCTGGATAATACTTTAATTCAAAAAATATAGACTTCTTTACCTAATTTGTATCATCTAAAGATCGTTGTCATTTATTATTTAATGAAGGATGCTTACTAAATGTCACTTGGGGTAACGCATCTAACTGTGTTAAAATCTCATAATCACTAAATCTTCGTGGTGATCCTTATTCAACCTTTCTATTAAAATTTTTATTTCTATGCTATGTGTATTGAATATTCAAAAATTGACAATGACATGTGTAGCATATTTTACTCCGTAATCCTTGAGATTTAGTTTCATACAAACATATTGGACATATTTTATAACCCTTTGTGTTCCATTCAGATACTGTTCTATATACTAGAAAGTCATAATGGTTCACGTCACAGTAGCATATATAATTGAAATACTTGTTTAGCTAATACATCATATGCTTTCACCCTATCATCTAATATCTCTTTCAGTCCGTAGATCAAAGGTCGTAAGTATATATCAATCTCTTTGTCAGGTGATTTAGGTCCATGAATCAAAAGATACATAATCAAATATGATGGTTTTATCATTTTTCATGGTGGCAAATTATAATTCACAAGTATAATAGGCTACATACTATAAGCATTTGATATGTTTCCAAATGGATTAAAATCGTCAGTAGCTAATCCTAAACGAATATTTTTGTAGATTACCTATAAATATTTCATGTGAAACAATAAATTCTTTCCATGATTGATTATCTTCTCGGTGTCTTAATACACTATCTGTTTCAACCCACTTTTCTTTAAGTCATCTCATATCCTTTATTGTATGTTTCGAAATAAACAACTGCCTAAGCCTCGGTTTCAGAGGAAAATATCAAAAAAATTCTGAGCATTCTTTTTCTTGTTCATCCCATCATATTTGTATCTAGGGTTTTTGCACACTAGATATGTATCTTTATTCCCGTGCTCATTCCAAAATAATATACAATCATTTTTACATACATGCATCTTCTCATATGTCAATTCTAACTCTTTTAATAATTTTTTTATTTCGTAATGAGAGTTTGAAATTACATTTGGCTTTGGAAATGCCTCTTGCAATAACTGAAATAACATATCAATAGATTTATTACTCCAGTCATTTAAACCTCCATATGCATTAACTTTATCAAAAAATTGAATATAGAAAAATTAGTACAATTGTTATACAACTCTTTTTGTGGTCTTCAAACATTAAAGTATAACTTCATCTAATATCATTTGTGTCACGCCCCGAGAGTATGTCGTGCCGAAAATCGAACGGACGACATCTCCCCTGTTCGTGACAACATTTCGGGTTAATACAAGGTCCGTAGGCCCACAACAATAACATAATATAACATAACAACCACAGCGGAAATAGAAAGCACATACCCACAACAAATATACCAAAAATATACAGGTGTACACCACCTGACAAGACTACAGTACTAAAATCGTACATAAAGCATCGACACAAAACAAAGTCCACAACATAAAGACGAAGTCCATACATAAACTAGAGTCAATAACATAGAACAAAATCCATAACACAAACACAAATCCTCGGGAGACTCAGAAAAACGAAGATGGGATGGATCGTCGGCGCAGTTCCAAGTCGTCACGAAGATGTCAACCTATTACCTGGGCGACAGAAAAACCCAGGGTCCGTTGGGGTGGTGAGTAAAACTCAGCAGGTAATAGAAAAACATATATATATATGTAATATCACATGTATTTCAATAACATAATCTAGAGGTACAACAGGTATATCAGCATAGTATATAATACAAGCATATACCGTCTAACCAAATGAGCAACATAAAATGCAGGCATACCTGAAGTCTGCTACGCTACTCTGATCCAACCTGAACATATATCCAACATATATATAATAGGAAGAGTAATACCAACTCATAATCTACTCATGCTACAGGTCAAGATATCTAATGGTCTGTCCAACACATATACAAGATCCCTATAACAGAGCATGCAAGAAGCATGCATGAATATGATGTACAAACAAGTGCAGCAAACATAATACAATCAAATGCATCATCACAATAAGCATATATATATAGGCTGCATCTATATATGTATACTAATCACAATCATCCATATATATATATATACATGCATATATGTATATATATGGCAATATGCAAAAATATCATAAGTCGGCAATGTAGCATGCATGGTCATGTCGGCTCACCCTAAAGCTACCACGACCCCAGTGTGGCCTCGGTGGCTTGAGCATGACAACTATCCCAACTCAACACCAACCACTACTCTCGAGTAGCCGAGTGGGCAGTATGATCGAGTAGCATATAAGCATAAAGGGCAAGCTACACAATGGGTGTCACGCCCCGAGAGCATACCGAGCCAAAAATCAAACGGACGACACCTCCCCTGTACGTGGCAACATTTCGGGTTAATACAAGGCCCGTAGGCCCACAATAACAACAATATATATGTATGAAAATAAAAACTACACAAGACACAGCGGAAACATACTACAATAATAGGATATCAATCCCACACATGCATACCGATATGACTAACACAACACAACAACACAGAACCTCGACAAAATACGAATATACAATATGTACATCAAGAAAACTCCAAATACAATACACGGCGGACGCAAAGCCCAAATACACACGGGAGCCTCGAAGGTGAGATGAGACGATGTCAGCCGGCGGTGCTCCAATGTCATCACGAAGTCTTCACATTACAGGCGACAAAACCGTGGTCCAGCGGGGTGGTGAGTAAAACTCAGCAGGTAATAGAAAACATGTATATATATGTAATATCACATGTATTTCGACAACATAATCTAGATGTACAACAGGTATATCAGCATAGTATATAAATACAAGCATATACCGTCTAACTGAAATGAATAACATAAAATGCAGACATACCTGAAGTCTGCTACGCTACTCTGATCTAACCTGAACATATATCCAACATTTATATAACAGGAAGAGTAATACCAACACATAATCTACTAATGCTACAGGTCAAGGTATCTATGGTCTGTCCAACACATACCAATATCCGACTCCATCGTATAACAAATGTAAGAGACATGCATGAATATGATGTCCACCCAAATGCAGCAAGCATAGTACAAACAAATGCAACATCACAATAATCATATATATATAAACCGCATCTATATATATATTGATCTCAACCATCCATATATATATATATATATATATATACATGCATATATGTATATATATATGGTAATATACAAATCGCCATCAGATACAGCAATGCAGCATGCATGGTCATGTCGGCTCACCCTAAAGCTACCACGACCCCAGTGTGGCCTTGGTGGCTCGAGCATGACAACTGTCCCAACTCAACAACAACCACTACTCTCGAGTGGCCGAGTGGGCAGTATGATCGAGTAGCATATAAGCGTAAAGAGCAAGCTACATGATGGGGGTCCTCATCGTTGGTCACTCCGACATTACTACTACATGAGTGGTCGAGTACCACACACGCAGACTACGCGACGCAAATCCAACTACCATCGCCTATAGTGGTAGAGTGCGGCACTACAATGCTCGCTCACACCGCCATTCTCCTCCTATGAGTAAGAGGCAGGCGGATGATATTGCGACACTCTCAACCACAAGGAGACCTCGTCGCCAAAGTGCATGCAAATGACATGAATGCAATATCTCACATACGTACATCCACCATAGACTCTCTATTCTACGTAAAATCATACTAGCTGCAGATCAACACACTCTATCCCGCAGAGTCGTGACTAATCGATCATGATACTCTCTATCCTGTAGAGAGTCATACCAATCTAATCGACGCACTCTCTATCCTGTAGAGAGTCATACTCAACTGATGGACACACTCTCTATCCTGTAGAGAGTCATACTCATCGAATTATAACAAGCTAGGACCACCGGTCCGTAGCGATACCCTATGTATCATTCCTCTGACCATTTACACAATACATATTCGGTGGTAACATACAACCTAAGGGTACTAGAACTAACCCTAGGTTAAAGACATTATCTACCTACGGATGACCTTTTTGCCCAATGTATAATCAGGTTGTCATCCGGACTTTACTATTTGCACTTAACTTAAACAAATTCTAAGTTACTTGCATCACCTATATGAATAACTCCTAATCATGATAAAATAAACATGATATCAGCAATGGAGTTAATAGCCAACGGTAAAGGATCAAGCATACGATAAAAAGAGCAGGGTCAAGATAATATGAACACCTAACATACTCATATCTATGACTAAATCTGAATGCAATACATCTACCCGGACCAGGTAGAAAATTACCCACCTGTTAAATAGCTCTGCTCGTTATCCAAGCGTACAAGCATCTGTCACTAATCAACGTCCTGCAAGACAACATGCAACATTAACAAATTCTGTCATAAGTCCAATGATGGTATCAAATCCCAAATCAAACTTACCAAGCCTATCTTTCCTGGAACAACTTCTTGTTCCAAATTTCAGGATCCCATAGTCGAAACAAAAGCAAATGCTTCCAAGTAGCAGCCTTCACACGTAATCTGCCGTAATTACATCACTGATAAAATAAGTGGAAAAATCAATCCCCAATTATAACACCTACACTACAGCTTCCCTATACTGTATGAAATTCCAATATCAACACCATTACCACTATAAAAGATAAGATTTGGTCTGAACTTACCCATCGCAGTCCCTTCAATCTGAACACTTCACATCCAACCATCAAAGGAGCAGAAAAACAAACCTTGCTAACATCGCCTAGAACCCATTACAAACCTTCATGAAAACTACTCCTTGCATCCATAATTCAAGAACAGAACAAAAACATCACAACTGTAAATACAGCTTACCTGTCTTAGAAATCTCTCGGCAGTCACCATTCCCTTCCTTCCTCAAATTGCACGCTAGGGCCAAAACTTCTCTAACAGAAGCACAAGCCATTGCATCGTTCTGAGATTTCAATTCAAACTTCATGTCTTTCAAAATTGAATGTGCTCTGAGTGCTCGAAATTTGTTGTGTAAATTGTAAGAACTCAACCTACCATTTCGTTGACCCCATCCCTCAACTTGTTGCGAGATGAAGTGATGATTGAGCACAGGGGAAAATCGAGCGAAGCTGCTATCTTCTAGTTTCCGTAGGAATCATGGCGTAGACCGTCGGTGGCTACAAAGTGAAAGCCCGCGGTGCTGCTCGCATCTGAGATCTGCCCAAGGAGTAGGTGATGGCGGCCAGTGGAGAAAAAAAAAGGCTACTGGCGCTCACGACGAAGAAATCCAGAGGAGGAAGAAAGTTACGACTTGAGCTCCGGCGACGTTGGCTCACATCGATCAGTCGCGTTGTGCCAGCAGAAGAGTCGGCGACAATCCAAATCGATGATGACCGCCGCAGATCATAGGAACTCAAGGAAAATCGGCCGTCGAGACTGCCCGTGGTGGTCGGAGACACATTGCCTTGCAGCGAAGAGGCGACGGTACGAGTCTTGCTCAGGCGACGGCGAGAGATCGAAAGGGAGGAAGAAAAGGGGGAGCGACGGCGGCGATGGGGCGAGCTCGAGTGTGGGCGGTGCGTGGGGAGAAGAGAAGGTGCAGAGGCTTGCTCTCACGTCGATGGTGAAATCGGCGATGGGTTAATGAGAAAGGCGGATGGCTTTAACAGAGGGCGGCTGAGGAAACGCACGCACGGGAGGAGCCGCTCGCGAAGAGGAAGGGAAAGAGGAGGAGATCGCGCGAGTGGAGGAGATACCGAAGAAAAATGCTTGGCTTGAGCGAAAACGGATCGGATCTAGTCAAACAGGTTGGGTTTGAAAATGTGGGTCGGATCCGGTTTTAAAATCCTATAAGCCAACCCTAGATCAAAATAATCCCCCTTAATCATTAAGCCATGGTTTGACTTAATTAAATTCCTAATCATGGTTTACATTAATTCCTAAAATAAATTCTCTAACTACAAATAATAGAGATATTAATCTTTCGAAAATTTTATTTATGGTATTTTACATTCTCCCCCACTAATAAAAATTTGGTCCCCAAATTTCCTACTTAAGCACAATGAGTAAGCACTATCATGCTAATCAACTCAAGTACTTCGAGAAAAGTAAGGCACCTCAAGTAACAAGTGGGGGTATTGAACTCGAATATGATTTTCTAGCTCTCATATAGTCACTGACATCACTCACCTATACTCCCAACAGAACTTCTATAGTCTGGATAATACACTATGACTAACCACCTAACTGCAGGTGAACAACTGCACCAGAGTGAAGCTCTATATCAATGACATGTTAGAGACTTTGTTGGAATCATACGGTGAATCCTGAATCACTATCGGAAACGATACCCAAGGAAACTCCAAGAAAATTGAAAATCTCCTTACAGTATAATTTCGTCGAGCAACCAGACAAAATTCATCTTACAGCTTTGTAGAAAATGAGCAGACTGATTAACCGACCATCGATTATTCAAATCGCATCAAGTCCTTTCCGAATTATGGGCAATCCCATAACGAAATCAATAATGATATACTCCCACTTCCAATCTAGAATCGGAAATTTTCTAGAGCAATCCAGCGAGTTTCTGATGTTCCTCCTTCACCTACTGACATACTAAACATCGAGCAGCACAATCTGCTATATCCCTCATCATATCGTTCAACCAGTATAAAACCTTTCACTCTTGGTACATCCCAATACCATCAGGATGTATAACAAATCTCAATTAAAGTGCTTCCTGTAGCAACTCTATAGTAGCTACACATTAGCTAGTCAAAACTCCATGAGCATTTCTGCTCCATATAACTACTACACGAGATTATAACTGCTAAAATCACTTCACGTGTGTAACAACTTATCTCATAGTTTCTTAACCGTCGTAAGCATAAGATACGTCTCATGCAACTGTATTAGATTCGTTCTGATCCCTAAAACGATACCTTTGAGTACAACATCCTTTTATCCACTCCGAAAGGATTAACTAATACTCATGTAAAAGTTAACCGCCGTCTAGGTCTTGTAAACTGATTTCACCAACTTCCGACTAAATGATTTCCATCATCACCTTTGTCAAACAAGTCTGTGGTATAGTAATGCTTAAAAGCATCCCATCCACATTCGTAGGAATAACAAAATCAATACAAGGAAACAACAACTACGGTGGTCGACTGCGCAACTCCAATTACCACCATCAATAGTGGCCAAGTTACGCAACTCCAACAATTACAAAAGGATCCAATCGTGTTCAGGATACACGATTCTCAAATCCAGTGACGACTAAATCGTTAATTAGTCTAGCAACTTAATCGAAATTCATACAATTCATACCAAGTATGAAATTGTCGTCTTTACACACCTGCATCCTCTTTACTCTACGCTGATGATATATATTAATCATCACAACGACAATGATAATTGTATGACTCCATGTCACTACAATATCAACCTTAGAGTATACACAGGTGTCCTTTGCTGATCTAAACAGATCATTTACCCACAACGAAGGATCTTCATTTAAAATAACTACTGTATTCATCATCGATAATCGATGCATAATTTCAAAGGTTTATCCCTCTTTTATCAATGAGTTCCAGATCTTCTCAAGGAGGAATACTGGGATAGATAAATATCCCCTCCAACATCTCCTATGATTGCAACTCACATTATTCCAATTCTTTTATAGTGTTTAACAACACTGATACCAATAAAAATATCACTCGATATGTGATCTTCGATACCGAACTATTTTCGCAATCATTTCGATCGCCTACTCCACTTGCCTATGCAGCGGCAAGTCTAGGAGTTCATCCGAAACTACATCCGAATGCTCTCGGATTATACGCACATCTGAGAGACATAATCATACTATAATCTCCACAACTTGACCATCCGTAAGGATATGTCTACAGTAAAGATATGTCTATCAAAGTCTAAGGGCATCCCTTAACTTCTTAATCGTTGGTCCTCTTCTCACCCGACGATAGAGATACCACCGACCCACCAGTCGATGTATAGAAACCTTACTAATCCGAACTAAGAATGTTCAAGACACAGATACCTGTAACTACAAGCATCTCTCAATATATTAACATTGAGGGTAAACTAAAGTAATACCCTGAATCATCAATTATCTATCGATCCGATCCCAAAGGCTCCACGCAGGTCTCGGCCTTTCTTCGAAGAGAATAAGATCAAATCCAACTGTCCGCGACAAAACGATCGCATTTCTGCGATGAATGATCCAAGGATTTTTTTCCTAGATCATCCGATCCCATCACTTAATCCTACAAGCTGCAACTGTAAAATTCTAAATAGACACGACCTTCGTCGTATACTCTCTCTTCTGTACTAAGCAACTCACATCTGGAGGTAACTGTTGTTGTCTGCTGAATCTCCTAAGATGTCTTCTGTTGATGCTGCTTCTGTGCTGATCTCTGCTGAAGGGGAGTATCACGGAACTTCAACCACGCCTGAGGTAGTAGGTTGATGCTGATTAGGTAACCCACATCTTCTGTGTTGATCTCTGCTGTCGAGACGATGCATCTTCCTCCCGGAACACCATCGATAGTCTTCAACTGAATCTTCAAAGTACACCTCCTTCACGGTACTGGTTGCTCACAATAGCGACAGCTGAACTGATCCAACGGATAATCTGACTTCGCGTGTCTTTGTGGTCCGCACTGCACACACACAATTCCTTCGGAGTCTTTGTTCTGATTTTGCTGATATCCATAAGAACCTTCTGATGATCTGCGATTGGTCTTCTATAATCGGAAAGTAGCCCCAAGGCCTCTGACTCCGATCTTGCTCCTTTTATCCAACATTCGGAGGCTTATTACTCCAATATCTGACTTGCAATATCTGCTTATCGATCTTCATCTCCTAAACACTTATACGGAGTCATTCCTAAACTCCTGTCTCAATCCAATGTCTTCCGGCAGGATCTGGTAGAAGATCCCGACATCCTAATCCAACTATAAGCTAAACTTTGGGTGGCTTAAATCATCCATCCATCTTCTTGAGCTATTAGGTGGCCGTAACCTCCGCAAGTCTCACGACTCTGCACAGTATACTGTTACTAACCGATCACCCTTTCTTGAAGCTCAAGAATTCCTTACAATGTGTCACTAAAAGTGACACAGGGGAAATATTCTCTTTCAACATCACTAAACCATGATCAAGTAATATATTATTTCCCGAAGATTATTTTCTGTATTTATTACCAAATACCGGCTTGATCCCGATAATGGTATGCAAATAACTCCTCTTTCTTAGTATAACATGAGTTAAGTACTCAAAAGTACTCTCAAAGTTATACAACTCAGTACGAACAACTCAGGGATAAAATCCCTATGAAACTCCATAACCTATCCTTCCGCTATCTACATCGCAATAGTCTACAAGTCTGTTCATTACCCATAGGTAATGATCTGACTAGCACAGTTAGTGAAAATCTCTAAGGTTGAAATCTCTGATTTCAACCAGAAATGTGATGACTTGACCCATGTTTTTCCGACTCGGTATCAGTAGGCTCTCAAAGGTAAATCACCTTTTCGACACGGGTTCAAGACTCACAGACTCAACAGGTCGTTCCCGTAGTCAACTCATACCACGGTTATGAATAATAACCAACACACTACAAGTTATTCCCTGGTATAAGTATCTAAATGCATAGCTAACCTAACTGGGAGTATAAACCCTAAAGGTCACTCCGGTTGGTCGCCTCGGTGGACGACCCCTACTACAACGCTGCACAGGTGTCATAACTCTATTGTATACACCTACTGATCAAGTTTAGATAAATATCTACTAAACCACAAGTTTTCAAGAATTCTTACCTCGTGCTGCTTGGAGCTCAGGCCGCTGTCTATCTCATCTCAGAAAACCAAAACCGAAATAAATCGACTCCCGAGAATCTAAGACTCGACACAAAAACAATATTGTATGGCATCGCAGAACCTTGGGCTCTGATACCACTAAAGTTGTCACGCCCCGAGAGCATACCGAGCCAAAAATCAAACGGACGGCACCTCCCCTGTACGTGGCAACATTTCGGGTTAATACAAGGCTCGTAGGCCCACAATAACAACAATATATATGTATGAAAACAAAAACTACACAAGACACAGCGGAAACATACTACAACAATAGGATATCAATCCCACACACATATACCGGTATGACTAACACAACACAACAACACAGAACCTCGACAAAATCTGAATATACAATATGTACATCAAGAAAACTCCAAATACAATACACGGCGGACGCAAAGCCCAAATACACACGGGAGCCTCGAAGGTGAGATGAGACGATGTCAGCCGGTGGTGCTGCAATGTCATCACGAAGTCTTCTACACAGGCGACAAAAACCCGAGTCCATGGGGTGGTGAGTAAAACTCAGCAGGTAATAGAAAACATGTATATATATGTAATATCACATATATTTCGACAACATAATCTAGATGTACAACAGGTATATCAACATAGTATATAAATACAAGCATATACCGTCTAACTGAAATGAATAACATAAAATGCAGACATACCTGAAGTCTACTACGCTACTCTGATCTAACCTGAACATATATCCAACATATATATAACAGGAAGAGTAATACCAACACATAATCTACTAATGCTACAGGTCAAGGTATCTATGGTATGTCCAACACATACCAATATCCGACTCCATCGTATAACAAATGTAAGAGACATGCATGAATATGATGTCCACCCAAATGCAGCAAGCATAGTACAAACAAATGCAACATCACAATAATCATATATATATAAACCGCATCTATATATATATTGATCTCAACCATCCATATATATATATATACATGCATATATGTATATATATATGGTAATATACAAATCGCCATCAGATACAGCAATGCAGCATGCATGGTCATGTCGGCTCACCCTAAAGCTACCACGACCCCAGTGTGGCCTCGGTGGCTCAAGCATGACAACTGTCCCAACTCAACAACAACAACTACTCTCGAGTGGCCGAGTGGGCAGTATGATCAAGTAGCATATAAGCGTAAAGAGCAAGCTACACGATGGGGGTCCCTACTGTTGGTCACTCCAACAGTCACTACCCATGAGTGGTCGAGTACCACACACACAGGACTACGGCATGCAAATCCAACTACCACCGTCTATAGTGGTAGAGTGCGGCGCCACAATGCTCTGCCCTTACACCAGTTACTCCTCCTATGAGTAACCGTGGAGGCAGGATGACTGGCGACACTCTCAACCACAAGGGAGACCTCATCGCCAGCGTGCATGCAATGACATGAATGCAATATCTCACATACAGACATCCACCATAGACTCTCTATTCTACAGAAAATCATACTAGCCAGATCAACGCACTCTCTATCCTGCAGAGAGTCGTACTCAACTGATCATGATACTCTCTATCCTGTAGAGAGTCATACCAATCTAATCGACACACTCTCTATCCTGTAGAGAGTCGTACTCAACTGATGGACACACTCTCTATCCTGTAGAGAGTCGTACTCATCGAATTATAACAAGCTAGGACTACCGGTCCGTAGCGATACCTTAAGTATCATTCCTCTGATCATTTACACAATACATGTTCGGTGGTAACATACAACCTAAGGGTACTAGAACTAACCCTAGGTTAAAGACATTATCTACCTACGGATGACCTTTTTGTCCAATGTACAATCAGGTTGTCATCCGGACTTTACTATTTGCACTTAACTTAAACAAATTCTAAGTTACTTGCATCACCTATATGTATAACTTCTAATTATGATAAAATAAACATGATATCAGCAATGGAGTTAATAGCCAACGGTAAAGGATCAAGCATACGATAAAAAGAGCAGGGTCAAGATAATATGAACACCTAACATGCTCATATCTATGACTAAATCTGAATGCAATACATCTACCCGAACCAAGTAGAAAATTACCCACCTGTTAAATAGCTCTGCTCGTTATCCAAGCGTACAAGCATCTGTCACTAATCAACGTCCTGCAAGACAACATGCAACATTAACAAATTCTGTCATAAGTCCAATGATGGTATCAAATCCCAAATCAAACTTACCAAGCCTAGCTTTGCTAGAACAACTTCTTGTTTCAAATTTCAGGATCCCATAGTCGAAACAAAAGCAAATGCTTCCAAGTAGCAGCCTTCACACGTAATCTGCCGTAATTACATCATTGATAAAATAAGTGGAAAAATCAATCCCCAATCATAACACCTACACTACAGCTTCCCTATACTGTATGAAATTCCAATATCAACACCATTACCACTATAAAAGATAAGATTTGGTCTGAACTTACCCATCGCAGTCCCTTCAATCTGAACACTTCACATCCAACCATCGAAGGAGCAGAAAAACAAACCTTGCTAACATCGCCTAGAACCCATTACAAACCTTCATGAAAACTACTCCTTGCATCCATAATTCAAGAACAGAACAAAAACATCACAGCTGTAAATACAGCTTACCTGTCTTAGAAATCTCTCGGCAGTCACCATTCCCTTCCTTCCTCAAATTGCACGCTAGGGCCAAAACTTCTCTAACAGAAGCACAAGCCATTGCATCGTTCTGAGATTTCAATTCAAACTTCATGTCTTTCAAAATTGAATGTGCTACAGAATTATCGAAATTTGTTGTGTAAATTGTAAGAACTCAACCTACCATTTCGTTGACCCCATCCCTCAACTTGTTGCGAGATGAAGTGATGATTGAGCACAGGGGAAAATCGAGCGAAGCTGCTATCTGCTAGTTTCCGTAGGAATCATGGCGTAGACCGTCGGTGGCTGCAAAGTGAAAGCCCGCGGTGCTGCTCGCATCTGAGATCTGCCCAAGGAGTAGGTGATGGCGGCCAGTGGGAAAAAAAAAGGCTACTGGCGCTCACGACGAAGAAATCCAGAGGAGGAAGAAAGTTACGACTTGAGCTCCGGCGACGTTGGCTCACATCGATCAGCCGCGTTGTGCCAGCAGAAGAGTCGGCGACAATCCAAATCGACGATGACCGCCGCAGATCAGAGGAACTCAAGGAAAATCGGCCGCCGAGACTGCCCGTGGTGGTCGGAGACACATTGCCTTGCAGCGAAGAGGCGACGGTACGAGTCTTGCTCAGGCGGCGGCGAGAGATCGAAAGGGAGGAAGAAAAGGGGGAGCGGCGGCGGCGATGGGGCAAGCTCGAGTGTGGGCGGCGCGTGGGGAGAAGAGAAGGTGCAGAGGCTTGCTCTCGCGTCGATGGTGAAATCGGCGATGGGTTAATGAGAAAGGCGGCTGGCTTTAACAGAGGGCGGCTGAGGAAACGCACGCACGGGAGGAGCCGCTCGCGAAGAGGAAGGGAAAGAGGAGGAGATCGCGCAAGTGGAGGAGATACCGAAGAAAATGCTCGGCTTGAGCGAAAATGGATCGGATCTAGTCAAACAGGTTGGGTTTGAAAATGTGGGTCGGATCCGATTTTAAAATCCTATAAGCCAACCCTAGATCAAAATAATCCCCCTTAATCATTAAGCCATGGTTTGACTTAATTAAATTCCTAATCATGGTTTACATTAATTCCTAAAATAAATTCTCTAACTACAAATAATAGAGATATTAATCTTTCGAAAATTTTATTCATGGTATTTTACATTGGGGGTCCCTGTTGTTGGCCACTCCGACAGTCACTATCCATGAGTGGTCGAGTGCCACACACGCAAGACTACGACATGCAAATCCAACTACCACCGTCTATAGTAGCAGAGTGCGGCACCACAATGCTCTGCCCTCACACCGGTTACTCCTCCTATGAGTAACCGTGGAGGCAGGATGACTGGCGATACTCTCAACCACAAGGGAGACCTCGTCGCCAGCATACATGCAAATGACATGAATGCAATGTCTCACATACAGACATCCACCATAGACTCTCTATTCTACAGAGAATCATACTAACCAGATCAATGCACTCTCTATCCTACAGAGAGTCATACTCAAGTGATCATAATACTCTCTATCCTGTAGAGAGTCATACCAATCTAGTCGACGCACTCTCTATCCTGTAGAGAGTCGTACTCAACTGATGGATGCACTCTCTATCCTGTAGAGAGTCGTACTCATCTGATTATAACAAGCTAAGACCACCGGTCCGTAGTGATACACTAAGTATCATTCCCCTGACCATTTACACAATACATGGTCGGTGGTAACATGCAACCTAAGGGTACTAGAACTAACCCTAAGTTCAAGACATTATCTACCTACGGATGACCTTTTTGCCCAATGTACAATCAGGTTGTCATCCGGACTTTACTATTTGCACTTAACTTAAACAATTTCTAAGTTACTTACATCACCTATATGTATAACTCCTAATCATGGTAAAATAAACATGATAGCAGCAATGGAGTTAATAGCCAATGGTAAAGTATCAAGCATACGATAATAAGAGCAGGGTCAAGATAATATGAACATATAACATGCTCATATCTATGTCTAAATCTGAATGCAATTACATCTACCGGACCAGGTAGGAAATTACCCACCTACTGTCAATGCTTGTAGTAATAGAGTCCTCACGTCTGCGGACCTATCTCGTATCCACATCCTGCAAATATCATCAATTACATTTTAATACAAGCAGACTATTAAAAATACGAATTAATTACTATATCGTTCTTATAGTCGCATCCTTTTTATCGAATACGATTTAGGAGAAATCCCCCCAACTATCCAAGGTTGATTCACTATAACTAACCTTCCAAATCCCTTAGCTTTATCCACTCAGATCACTCTCAACCTACTCGCACAAGCTCACACTCAAGCTGTTCACAGCTCCATAACAGAGCACAACTCGAATGTATCCCCGATCAACTCGCTACCAACCATTCTACATCGAGGAACATTGAAATCTGACCGAGTCGAGGGGACCCACAGCTCACCCTTTTCTACTTCCTTTACACACAGCTATGCAGCCGCTGAAGCCTACCCTATCCAACTTGCTGGCATATTGGTATCTACATCTCCCCAACCACAACGATCAGAAGACATTCCAACTAAAACTATATCCATCACAGCTATGGAAACAATAACTAGCCAGATTACTGAAATTCCAGATCCAGCTCCTAGCTCATTTACAACCATACCACAGAACATCACCTACCATTTAGATAATCTTACCAAGGACTCTATCTCACGACATTACAACAACTGATTTATGATAGAAACCGGTGTGAACAACCCCTTCTCTGCTCCACTTTGTTCATCGGACAGTCCAACACCGAAGGGAAATTCACCCTCGGATCACACAACCCATTCTGCCCACAGCTCCATCACGAGCATGAACAGAACATCAGAGCCCTTTTAAATGACCAATTACAGCTCCCTCTAAGCCTACCACGACGAAACAATTAAACAATCGACGAAAGAAAAAGGGACAGTTTGAGATATACCTGCCCTGGATTCCACCAGCAGCCCTTCCCCGTCCTATCTTCTTGTTCACTGATTCTGCCCAAACACAGATTAGGTCACATGAGGGACATCACAAATTGGAGTTGTATCCTCGTCCCAAAATAATGAAGCGATCACTCTTACCTAGTTCCAGCACTGATCGGCAACGGAGATCAGTAATCGCGAGGGAAAACTCGAAGATGGTTGTAACCACAAAAGGAACGAAATTGGTCGGAGATGGAATTCATCGTAGATGGGGAAGAAGAAACCTACTGATGGAGAGATCCAAGCTCACCTGCCCTATTCGCCTGCCAAGATCTTTGGTGCCCTAGCTTCGACATTGATAGGCAGTGAGAAACCCCAACCGACGGCTCTGCTCACCGGCGAAATCAACGCCCCCGACGCACTGCCCTAGCTCACGCTGGAACCTCCGGCTCCAGCAGCCAGTCATCGTCTTCCCTACCCGAGCACAGTGCCGCCGTCGTTAACCCAAGCCCCCAAAATTGAGAGCCTCCTTCGTTACTCTGGTATGTCCGCAAACACCATCGCCTGTCACCGTCCACTCGAGCAGAGGAGCCGACGAGACTCCGAGCGACAGGAAATCGAAGAGGTCGCGCGGAAGAGGAGAGAAAGCGAGCGAGAGGAGAGGGAGATGTCGATCGCAGGTTGCGTTGGGGAAAAGGATGACGGTGGAGTCGGGGTGAACGAAGGAAGAACGCTCGGGTTTTAATGAAAAGTTGGCGATCGGTGAAACAGAAGAGGAAGTTGCGTCTTGCGTTACGAAGGGGAAAAACGGATCGGGTTGAGTTTGCTTAACGGGTTGGATCCAATAAGCCATTAACCCTAGATTCAATTAACCCAATTTTAATTGAACTATTAAAATTTCCTAAGCTAGGTTATATGTAATTAACTCCTAACCATATGATTTTTTTTTCTGATATTTTACATTCTCCCCCACTTATTAAAATTTGGTCCCCAAATTTCGTACTTAAATGCAAAAAATTAATTCAAGCATATTCCGAAATAACCACATACCTCAGGTAAATAGATGAGGGTATCGAGCTCGGATAGTACCTTCCAGCTCCCATGTAGCCTCCTCATTTGTATGATGCTGCCAACCCACCTTTACAAGTCGGATGGTTTTGTTCAACAGCCGTCGCTCCTTGCGACCAAGAATCCGCACCGGAGTCTCCTTGTAAGTCGCATTCACCTGGAGTGGTATCGAGACCTCTTTCAGAACATGGTCAGATTGCGGCACGTATTTCCTCAGCATAGATACATGGAATACGTTGTGAACACCCGCAAGTGTCTGAGGTAAAGCCAACCGATAAGCAACACCTCCAATCCACTCCAATATCTCAAATGGCTCAATGTAGCATGGAGCTAATTTTCCTTTTAGCCCAAACCTCTTGACTCCTTTGGTGGGTGACACTCGTAGGAATACATGATCCCCGACTGAGAATTCCAGAGGCCTTCGCCTCCGATCCGCATAACTCTTCTGTCGATCCTGTGCCTCAGATAACCGTCGTCTGATCACTCATACCAACTCTGCATCATGCTGAATACTCTGAGGCCTCAATATCTGTCGTTCCCCAACTTCCTCCCATAACACAGGAGATCTGCAGGGTCTGCCGTATAATGCCTCGAAAGGAGTCATCTGGATAGAAGAGTGGTAGCTATTGTTGTAGGCAAACTCCACTAAAGGAATGTGATCCTCCCAACTGCCACTGAAATTCATGACGCAAGATCTCAATAGATCCTCCAGAGTCTGAATGGTACGTTCGGACTGTCCGTCTGCCTGCGGATGAAAGGCTGTACTGAGTCAAAGCTCTGTGCCCATGGACTGCTGTAGACTCTGCCAGAATCGCGAAGTAAATTGCGGATCTCTATCAGATATGATACTCAATGGTACACCATGCAATCTGATGATCTCTCGGCAGTACAATTCCGCTAGACGATCCAATGAGTCCGTCTCACGAATCGGAAGGAAGTGAGCTGATTTGGTTAATCGATCCACGATCACCCAAATCGCGGTATATCCTTTACGGGTTCTGGGTAATCCCGTAACGAAATCCATCGTGATATTTTCCCACTTCCATTCCGGAATCAGAATTTCCTGAAGTAAACCAACAGGTTTCTGATGTTCAGCCTTCACTTGCTGGCATACTAGACATCGTGCAACAAAGTCCGTAATATCTCGTTTCATACCATTCCACCAGTATAAACGCTTCAAATCTCGGTACATCCGAGTACCACCAGGATGTATAGCAAATCTTGACTGATGTGCTTCCTGTAGCAATTCTTCCTTAACTGGGTGTGTGTCCGGAACACATAGTCGTCCTCGGAAACGAAGTACACCACTCTCGTCACTTGAGAAATCCGTCTAACGTTCCGAGTCTATCGTGCTGCTCAAGAACTGCAGATGTTGGTCACTGACTTATGCTTCCTTGATCCTCTCAACAATAGCGAAATGGGCAACCATAGAAACTAATATCCCCCGGAGTGTTTGACCGTGTTCAAATAATCCCAACTCTAAGAACTGTCGAACTAGATCAGTAACTGCTGTCAGATGACTGGCCAGAACTCCACGAGACTTCCTGCTCAGCGCATCTGCTACCACATTAGCTTTTCCCGGATGATATTGGATTGTGCAGTCGTAATCTTTGAGATATTCCATCCACCGTCTTTGTCTCAGATTCAGCTCTTTCTGTGTGAATAGATACTTCAGACTTTTATGGTCTGTGTAGATCTCAAAGGTAATCCCATACAAGTAGTGCCTCCATATCTTCAATGCGAAAATAATGGCGACTAACTCCAGATCGTGTACTGGGTAATTTCTCTCGTGATCTTTTAGTTGACAGGAGACATAAGATACCACACGGTTGGACTGCATCAGAACTGCACCCAACCCTTGGATAGAAGCATCCGTATAGAGAACCATCCCATCAACACCAGAAGGAATCACTAAGATTGGTGCAGAAACTAGCCGTCACTTAAGCTCCTGGAAGCTAGTTTCACAGGCCTCTGACCAGGTGAACTTGACCCCTTTTCGAGTCAGGCGAGTGAGTGGCATGGCGATACTCGAGAATCCCTCCATGAATCTCCGATAATACCCGGCCAGACCAAGGAAACTACGAACCTTCTGAACTGATTTTGGCTGCTCCCAACTGGTAATCGCCTCAATCTTCTGGGGATCTACAGAAATATCTCTGTTGGACACCACATGTCCAAAAAAACCCATTGAGGATAACCAAAACGCACACTTGCTAAACTTGGCATACAATTTCTCCCGTCGCAATGTCTCCAATACTATCCGCAGATGTTATTCATGCTCTTCCTCAGATCGAGAATAAATCAATATATCATCGATGAACACTATCACGAACTGATCTATATACCTCAGGAATACCCGGTTCATTAAGTCCATAAATGCAGCTGAGGCATTTGTGAGACCGAACGGCATCACTAGAAACTCGTAATGCCCATAATGGGTGCAGAAAGCTATTTTCTGAACATCCTCATCTCTTATCCGAAGCTGATGATATCCTGAGCGTAGATCAATTTTAGAATACACACATGTATTCTTAAGCTGATCGAACAAATCTTCTATCCTCGGCAGTGGATATTTGTTCTTAACTGTGACTGCATTCAGTTGTCGATAGTCAATACATAGCCGCAATAATCCATCCTTCTTTTTGACAAAGAGTACCGGTGCTCCCCATGGTGAAACACTAGGGCGGATGAATCCATTATCCAACAACTCCTGCAGTTGAACTTTAAGTTCATTCAGCTCCTTTGGTGCCATCCGATAAGGAGGTTTCAATATAGGCGTGGTTCCTGGAATCACCTCTATCGCAAATTCAACTTGCCTAGGAGGTGGCAAGCCTGGAAGTTCATCGGGAAATACATCTGGATATTCTCGGACTACTCGCACATCAGAGAGAGGTGGTAGTCCTTCGTTCTCCACTTTGACTAGAGATAATAAATAACCCTGACAACCTTGGGCCAATAGCTTCTGAGCCTGTAAAATCGATATAATAGATAATCCATCATCTCTAGTACCAATAAATTCCCAAGCTGGTTGATCTGGAGGTCGGAATGTCACCACCCTTGCTCTACAATCCACTGTAGTGTGATAAGCGGCCAACCAGTCCATACCGAGAATAATATCGAACTCTATCATTTCCAACACCTGGAGGTCCACTGTAAGGATATGCTCGTCAAAATCTAATGGGCAACCCTTGATTTCTTGGTGGCTAGTCAGCATCTCTCCTGATGGCAAGGATACTGCTAACCCACAAGAACGAACCATTGGGATCCTTCTGACTCTACCCAGAAATATTCTAGATACGAATGAATGAGAACTACCAGTATCAATCAAAGTATCAGCGTATATAGAATAAACTAAAACCGTACCCCGTATGACTGATCCCTCAGCCCGCTGCGCCTCATCTCTGGTGATAGCAAAAACTCGTCCAGTCTCGATATTTGTCGGTTGCATCCCCGATGAAGAAGTGGTGTGCCTCCACTCGGGTTGAGTCTGACCGTAGTCTTGGTAGTCAGATGCGAGCATAAGATAACCGAGTGGGTGGTAACATCGGCGGTATACTCTGGATAGTATATCACTGGAGAAGTAGGATACTGGATAGCCGTCGGCATCACTGAAGGGGCACCCCCCTGTATCTAATACAACTGTGCTTGTGGAGATAATGGCTGCCTCTGACCATAAGACTGCATCTGCAGTGCTGTCCTCTATTACCGCTGCTGGTTGGACTTTCTTCCCTTGTTAGAGCTATCAGGAAACTCCAACTGCGCTCTCAATGTACACTCTCGACTGGTATGTCCGGGTTGCTTGCAATAGTAGCAAATAGGCTGCTCCAAAGGACACTCTGGAGCTCTATGATTTCCGGATCCGCATTTATAACATCCAGTTTTGTTCTGACTCTTACGGTTCTTCTGAGACCCTATAGAAAACTCTGATGTTGGACGATTCCCCTTCTGTGATCTAGCTGACTCTTCTGCAGCACTTCGTGTAGTTCCTTTTTGCTCCCCTTTCTTCTGAGTCCCCTGAGCTGAACCCTGGTTCTGCTGTTTACCCTTAGTCATCTGCTTCTCAATATCTTTCTCCCTGGAAATTTGCTGGGAAGTCATCTCGATGAAGAGGGCACGGTCCAATGCCTCCCTGTAGGAGGTAATGCTAGATCCTGACATCCTCGCTCGAATATAAGTTGCTAGGCCCTGTGTGAACTGGTACATCCGATCTGCATCTTGTACTACCAGATGAGAGCAGAACTCTGATAGTCTGGTAAACTCTGCATTGTACTCCATGACGAAACGGTCGCCTTGCTTCAGACTCAGGAAAATCTGACGACGTGCCGTAGCAAACGCGGACGGAAAGTATTGCCTCCAGAAAGCATCTCGAAAGGCGGCCCAAGAAATCCCTCGTTCCCCGAGTAGAGTCTTCTGTATTTTCCACCAAGTAATGGCCTAGTCCCTGAGGTGATACGCAGCAAGGCCCACCTTCTCCACATCTGTACAGTTCATGTACTCGAAGGTGTCTTCCATATTTTCCAGCCAAGACCGGGCAATCCATGGGTCGGACTCCCCTCGGAACAAGGTGAACTTTTCCTTGGCCGAACGTGCTAACACGAGTATCTGTGCTTTATCATTGAGCCAACTGGACTCTGCAGGCTTTGGCATAGTCAGTGGTACATCCGGATTCTGAGGCTATGAATCACCAATAGGGGGTTGTTGAGGTTGTGCTTGAGTAGCTGGCTCAGTCGCAACAGTATCTTGTCTCATCCCTCTGGCTGCTCGCCTGGATGGACGACCTCGACCACGAGTCTGCACAGGTGTCATAACTCTGACAGTATACACCTGTTGAACAAGTCTAGATAAGTATCTATCTAAAGTATCAATTATCAGGAATACTTACTTCGTGTTGCCCGGAGCTTATGCCGCTGTCAATCCCATCTCACAAAAACCAAAACCGAAAAATATACCAACTCCCGAGAATCCAAGACTCAAAAACAAAATCATTGTATGGCATCGCAGAACCTTCGGCTCTGATACCAATAAAGTTGTCAAGCCCCGAGAGTATGCCGTGCCGAAAATCGAACGGACGACATCTCCCTGTTCGTGGCAACATTTCGGGTTAATGCAAGGCCCGTAGGCTCACAACAATAACATAATATAACATAACAACCACAGCGGAAATAGAAAGCACATACCCACAACAAATATACCAAAAACATACAGGTGTACACCACCTGACAAGACTACAGTACTAAAATCGTACATAAAGCATCGACACAAAATAAAGTCCACAACATAAAGACGAAGTCCATACATAAACTAGAGTCAATAACATAGAACAAAATCCATAACACAAACACAAATCCTCGGGAGACTCAGAAAAATAGAGATGGGATGGATCGTCGGCGCAGCTCCAAGTCGTCACGAAGACGTCAACCTGTTACTTGGGCGACCCAGGGTCCGTTGGGGTGGTGAGTAAAACTCAGCAGGTAATAGAAAAACATGTATATATGTAATATCACATGTATTTCAATAACATAATCTAGAGGTACAACAGGTATATCAGCATAGTATATAATACAAGCATATACCGTCTAACCAAATGAGCAACATAAAATGCAGGCATACCTGAAGTCTGCTACACTACTCTGATCCAACCTGAACATATATCCAACATATATATAACAGGAAGAGTAATACCAACTCATAATTTACTCATGCTACAGGTCAAGGTATCTAATGGTATGTCCAACACATATACCAGTATCCGACACAACCGTATAACATATGCAAGAAGCATGCATGAATATGATGTACAAACAAGTGCAGCAAGCATAATACAATCAAATGCATCATCACAATAAGCATATATATATAGACTGCATCTATATATGTATACTAATCACAATCATCCATATATATATATATATATATATATATATGTATATATATGGCAATATGCAAAAATGTCATAAGTCGGCAATGCAGCATGCATGGTCATGTCGGCTCAACCTAAAGCTACCACGACCCCAGTGTGGCCTCGGTGGCTCGAGCATGACAACTATCCCAACTCAACACCAACCACTACTCTCGAGTAGCCGAGTGGGTAGTATGATCGAGTAGCATATAAGCGTAAAGAGCAAGCTACACGATGGGGGTCCCTGTTGTTGGCCACTCCGACAGTCACTATCCATGAGTGGTCGAGTGCCACACACGCAAGACTACGGCATGCAAATCCAACTACCACCGTCTATAATGGTAGAGTGCGGCACCACAATGCTCTGCCCTCACACCGGTTACTCCTCCTATGAGTAACCGTGGAGGCAGGATGACTGGCGACACTCTCAACCACAAGGGAGACCTCGTCGCCAGCATGCATGCAAATGACATGAATGCAATGTCTCACATACAGACATCCACCATAGACTCTCTATTCTACAGAGAATCATACTAACCAAATCAACGCACTCTCTATCCTGCAGAGAGTCGTACTCAACTGATGGACGCACTCTCTATCCTGTAGAGAGTCGTACTCATCTGATTATAACAAGCTAGGACCACCGGTCCGTAGTGACACACTAAGTATCATTCTCCTGACCATTTATACAATACATGGTCGGTGGCAACATGCAACCTAAGAGTACTAGAACTAACCCTAGGTTAAAGACATTATCTACCTACGGATGACCTTTTTGCCCAATGTACAATCAGGTTGTCATCCGGACTTTACTATTTGCACTTAACTTAAACAATTTCTAAGTTACTTACATCACCTATATGTATAACTCCTAATCATGGTAAAATAAATATGATAGCAGCAATGGAGTTAGTAGACAACAGTAAAGTATCAAGCATACGATAATAAGAGCAGGATCAAGATAATATGAACATATAACATGCTCATATCTATGTCTAAATCTGAATGCAATTACATCTATCGGACCAGGTAGGAAATTACCCACCTGTTGTCAATGCTCATAGTAATAGAGTCCTCACGTCCGCGGACCTATCTCGTATCCACGTCCTACAAATATCATCAATTACATTTTAATACAAGAAGACTATAAAAATACGAATTAATTACTATATCATTCTTATAGTCGCATCCTTTTTATCGAATACGATTTAGGAGAAATCCCCCCAACTATCCAAGGTTGATTCACTATAACTAACCTTCCAAATCCCTTAGCTTTTATCCACTCAGATCACTCTCAACCTGCTCGCACAAGCTCACACTCAAGCTGTTCACAGCTCCATAACAGAGCACAACTCGAATGTATCCCCGATCAACTCGCTACCAACCGTTCTACATCGAGGAACATTGAAATCTGACCGAGTCGAGGGGACTCACAGCTCACCCTTTTCTGCTTCCTTTACACATAGCTATGCAGCCGTTGAAGCCTACCCTATCCAACTCGCTGGCATATTGGTATCTACATCTCCCCAACCACAACGATCAGAAGACATTCCAACCAGAACTATATCCATCACAGCTATGGAAACAATAACTAGCCAGATTACTGAAATTCCAGATCCAGCTCCTAGCTCATTTACAACCATACCACAGAACATCACCTACCATTTAGATAATCTTACCAAGGACTCTATCTCACGACATTACAACAATCGATTTCTGATAGAAACCGGTGTGAACAACCCCTTCTCTGCTCCACTTTGTTCATCGGACAGTCCAACACCGAAGGGAAATTCACCCTCGGATCACACAACCCATTCTGCCCACAGCTCCATCATGAGCATGAACAGAACATCACAACCCTTTTAAACGACCAATTACAGCTCCCTCTAAGCCTACCATGACGAAACAATTAAACAGTCGACGAAAGAAAAAGGGACAGTTTGAGATATACCTGCCCTGGATTCCACCAGCAGCCCTTCCCCGTCCTATCTTCTTGTTCACCGATTCTGCCCAAACACAGATTAGGTCACGCGAGGGACATCACAAATTGGAGCTGTATCCTCGTCCCAAAAGAATGAAGCGATCACTCTTACCTAGTTCCAGCACTGATCGGCAACGGAGATCAATAATCGCGAGGGAAAACTCGAAGATGGTTGTAACCACAAAAGGAACGAAATTGGTCGGAGATGGAATTCATCGTAGATGGGGAAGAAGAAACCTACTGATGGAGAGATCCAAGCTCACCTGCCCTATTCGCCTGCCAAGATCTTTGGTGCCCTAGCTTCGGCACTGATCGACAGTGAGAAACCCCAACCGAAGGCTCTGCTCACCGGCCAAATCAACGCCCCCGACGCACTGCCCTAGCTCACGCTGGAACCTCCGGCTCCGGTAGCTAGTCGTCGTCTTCCCTACCCGAGCACAGTGCCGCCGCCGTTGACCCAAGCCCCCAAAATTGAGAGCCTCCTTCGTTGCTCTAGTCTGTCCGCGAGCACCATCGCCTGTCGCCGTCCACTCGAGCAGAGGAGCCAACGAGACTCCGGGTGGCAAGAAATCGAAGAGGTCGTGCGGAAGAGGAGAGAAAGCGAGCGAGAGGAGAGGGAGATGTCGATCGCAGGTTGCGTTGGGGAAAAGGATGACGACGGAGTCGGGGTGAACGAAGGAAGAACGCTCGGGTTTTAATGAAAAGTTGGCGATCGGTGAAACGGAAGAGGAAGTTGCGCCTTGCGTTACGAAGGGGGAAAATGGATCGGGTTGAGTTTGCTTAACAGGTTGGATCCAATAAGCCATTAACCCTAGATTCAATTAACCCAATTTTAATTGAACTATTAAAATTTCCTAAGCTAGGTTATATGTAATTAACTCCTAACCATACGATTTTTTTTTCTGGTATTTTACAATTTGCATCCATATTTTCATTAATATCATCTGACTGAGACCCAATGGTGTTGATACTTTCTGTATTTCTTAAATCAGTAAATATGTCTTCAAAATCATCTTCTTCAATTTCACAATCATGTTCATCTTCATTGACAATATTTATATTATTAGATGATGTAACAACTTCTTTATAAAAGTTTCGGACTTTATGTAATTTGTCAATTTCTCACATATAAAAATGTCGTTGAATATAATCCAAATCATATTTTAATAAATTGTCATACTGTCGACATGGATAACGAATTTCAGAGAAATTCAAACTGATTATATAATTCTCTGCCACATTTAAAAACTAATTTAACCCATTTAAATATTTAAGACTAATCCGATTTTGAATCATTATTTAACTTTTATCTATATTTATAAAACCTAGTTAAACATTTAAAAATTATCCTATTATTTAATGGTGCAATCGGAGAACTTTAATTATCATCTAAGCATCAAAATATCCCACCTATAAATATGTTATAGGTGGATGCTAAATTTCAATCAGAGAACTTTGAATCTAAATAATTAGATATTAAATTGAAAAAGGAACATTAATTATAAAATCAAAGAAATCGATACTAAATTAAATTGATATAATATTAATTAACAAACTTTAAATATTTATAAAGTATCAAAGCACTTGTTGGCTAAGTCCCTTGTCATGGGTATTTGAAAGTAAACTAGTAATTATAGATAATATATATAATTTCTATCGTTGATAGTGTATTTACCATCAAGATAAATTAACTTTCATGATTTTCATATAATTCCTAAAATTATTATCTTACCATCTCAAATTATTAAATTCATCTAAGT
This sequence comes from Wurfbainia villosa, assembly GCA_025175895.1. Lineage (NCBI taxonomy): Eukaryota > Viridiplantae > Streptophyta > Magnoliopsida > Zingiberales > Zingiberaceae > Wurfbainia > Wurfbainia villosa. The sequence goes on along the minus strand of CM046000.1, from coordinate 4,654,801 downwards.
AGCAAAATAATCCTTTTATCTTAAGCATAATAATAAAACTAAAATTATAATGAAATAATTATAAATCCTACCTAACCAATGGAGAGATACCGAGAAAAAATTCTTACTTGGCTCGAGAAAAAATCTAGGCAGAGGCGAAGTCAGAGCCGGAGCTGGAGTAGGAGAGATGGTCAGGGTTGGAGTCAGAGCGGAGCCAAAAGAGGTGGAGGTAGAGTCAAAGAGATGGTCAGGGCTGGAGGCGGAGAGGAGAAGGGAGCGCGAACAAATCGCCAGAGTCGGAGGCGAAGCCGGAGAGGAGAAGGGGGGTGGAGGTGAACAAATCATCGAGAAATCGTCGAAGCCGAAGGCGGAAAGGAGATGGTCGGAAGTCAATGTCGGAGTCGGAGCTGAAGAGGAGAAAGAGGCATCGAGAAATAGATCGGAGGAGAGAGTTGGGGAGGATTTTTTTATGTATCTTAGCAATGAATATAGTCATTTCGTCGCTAAGATTAGTAAATATTAGCGACGAAATAAAAATTTTTCATTGCTAATATTATTTAACTATTAAAAAACTTTTTATAAAAAAAATTAGCGATGAATAAAGATAGACATCGCAAATGTATTATAATCTCAGTGATGAATTAGGATACTTCGTCGTTAAGATTTTATTCTTTGCGAAATGAAATATGTTAGAAACCAAAATAAAGTATTTCGTCGCTAACTGTTTATTTTTTTAATAAAAAATATTTTTTATATGATTATTTATGAAAACCTAATATTTCGTCACTATTAATATTAGTTAGCAATGAATTAGTAAGTCATCGTAAAATTTTCGTCTCTATTTCAATGATTTCTTGTGATGGATGAAAATAATCAAGTAAATAAGAAAATAATATTATCCAGTTAAAATTATATTAATTTAAAGATAATTAAAATGTAAAATATTTATGTTTTTATAAATTTAACTCAGCAGTAAATATAAAAACAAATATTTAAAATAAAAGAATAATTTAATTTTAACGGATATGATTTTTTTTCTCCTCGTCAGAGATGGTATTCCAATAAGAGACTAATATACACGAATTTTAATTTTATGAAGAATAAATAAATATGAATAATTTAAAATTATTAAAAACAGTCCAATACATAAAATCCTCGTCATTTAGAATTTAAAAAAAATCTATTGTACGTGATTTTATTTTATTTTATAAGAGATTATTTTGAAAATTTGAAACCCTAAACCCGTGGCTTATAAATCACAAAACTCCCCTTCATTTTAAAATTATTAAGTAAATAAAAAGTAATATTTTTTTTAGAAGAGGAATTTCCTTTACATCCCAAATAATGTGAGGTTCGTTTGATGTTATGATTGCTTATGTATATATAGATTTGTGAATAATTCATGGATAAGGAGGACATAGCTAAAGTTTGAGAACGATAGATAATAGAAATAATTAATATCAAAATAGAATGTGTAAAGATGAGAACCGTTAATCTAATAGTTTTTATCGGTTAGAGAGATAAAAAGAAATATTAGATCGGCGACGGTGGCGGTAAATTGTCGGCGAAGCGATAAGCGGCCGGCGAGGCGATAAGCGGCACGGCGAGGCGGCAGTGGCGAGCGGCCGTGGCGGCGATCGGCGGCGAGTACGCGATGCGACGGTGGCGGGCGATAAGCGAAGCGCGGCGGTGGCGGCGGCGGCGACAGCGGGCGGCGGCGACGCGGCAGACGACGGCAAAGACGGCGGCGGCGACGACGGACAAATCGATTGAGTTTTGACAAATTGTCATTTAATATATTGCTTGGGGTAATATTGGAAAAAAGTTTCCTTAACCCCGGAAATCAACAAAAACCTTGGTTCTCTAAGGTTTTCCGATTCCCCCTAAAAAAGTTTTTGTTCATAACTTGGTAATGATTAATTACCAGATAATTATTTATAATCTAAACCAAACAAGATTTTTATTGATAACCTAACAAGGTTATCAACAAAAACCCCCAATCAAATGTACCTTATGAGTCTTGACGTGGTGACCAAGATACATAAAAATCATTTGAATTCAAAAAAAAATTTAGACCTCTTTCGAAATTGATCCACATCAAATTTATAAACATCGTCATCTTCTCAGTTGAGACAAAATAGAATTACGTTGTTATTTGTCCCTGCGTGGTTTCATACAAGTATTCTTCTCCTTCCTTCGTCCAAACGAATTAAGATCTATTTCTTTTTATGATGAATCAAAAATTATTAAATTAATATATTCTAATTTTTTGCACAGTAAGACGTGCATATCAATACGTTCAACGAGCATCGCCCAACGTGATCTCTCCGGAAGAAAAGAATTTGTGCATACATTTACTTAAATAATTAAATAAATTTAGCCCTGGGAGCACGGCACGTTGTTATAAGCGGAGTTTTCTTCTGAAAATGCTCGGGGTCGATTCTATTTTGACTGTACGTACTGCACGGATGATGGTACACGATGTCCTCCGTACCATCGTAGTCGGTCCATCAGACGCTCACGAGATCCTTTTACGATGGTCATACATTATCCTGATTTATCCTCATTGATCGGTGGGAAAAATTTCATGGAGTCGAACCGATCGGCCCTGAAGATTAATAAGCATAAGCTCGATACCTCATGTGAATAGAAAAAAAAAATTAAAATTTAATAATATCTAAATAAGTCAAACTTAACTTAAAAAAAAGGTCAAATCAACCTTGTACAATCTTTTTTTTTTAACAAATTAATGAATTTTACATCGACATAACTTACAGCTTAGTTAAACAATACAATAAGATTTGATTTATTTATCCCTACTAATATTTTTAAAAAAATCAAATGACACGCATCATATTTTTCATATCAAATATATTATTATTTCAATTTACTATAGCAGCTATTAATAACTATTATAATATGTAGCTACTGCAATATATAAAAAAATTATACATGGAACACTTTTATATAAAAAAAATATTTACTAACTTGATGAAAATTGCTTTATGTTCATCAAAATTATTTTAACACGTTGAAAATCATCATAAAGATTTTGTTATAAGCAAGTATTGATTTATATATTATTGTAACAGTCAATTAATGGTTACTATAATATTATAATAACCAATTAATTATAATAGTTATACAGTAAATTTTATCGAGTTAAAAGTGATTTTAATTAATTTTGAGTAATTTTAATTAAATATAAAAATGGTTCGTACAAAGATTTTTTTGAGTTAAATTTTTTTATTTATATTTGTTATAGCCTGCAACACATTTGCTACACTAATACATATAAAAGAGAATCGATCTCTTGCCCTTTCAAGCCTTAACACGGCTGCACTAGCCATCTGAGTTTACCCTGGGGGCTAAAACCATTCATCGCTCTCGCTCGGGTGATAAGCTGACGCAACCCAGCTCGGCACACACTAATACATATAAGTTGATTGATGTAATTGCTCCGTAATTAGTAGCGATTATTCACACCCCATTAAATATTATATACACTTCAATTTTTATAAAAAACTTTAAAATGTCCTTTCTTCCTTTCACTTTTGGCTTTCTCAGTGCTCGAGCACGCGCGTGATCCCGAGCACCCATTGTCGCGCAGCATCATTGACAAACGATCAGATTTTGACTGCGATCCGATCGACGTCATAGTCCTATTGGATTCCGATTGAATTGCACTGAAATACATCGCTATTGCGATCGCTAATGCTGCGACCGCAAATGCGATTGATTCCGGCAACAATCCGATCGAAATCTAGCAGTGGTTCGACCGACGTCGAAGTCCGATCGAATCGTTATCGGATTCCGATCAAATCGCGACTACAACGTTGGCGATCATAATGAAGGCAATTTCGATGGCAATTTGACTGGAATTTGACCACAGTCCTACCGAACTCTGATGTCGATCGGATCGCAGTCGGATTTCGATCGAAATTTGGCCCCTTAGTGGTGATGTCGAGCAACAACGGATGCTCGAGTGCGGGTGTTGAGTACGGAGAAAGTCGAAAGTGAAAGGTAGAAAGGATATTTTTAGGATTTTTTTTATAAAAATTAAGATTTGATAGAACGTGGAATCGTGGATAGTCACTTCCATAAGAATATTTTCGATATAAAAAGTATAATAGAGTGTTTTGACTTCTTTTAAAAAAAAAAAAAATTAACGACCTTTTAATTTTTACAAAAAAACCTTTAATAAATTCTAAAATATAATAGGGCTTTTTAGGTAAATATTCAACCTACCTCATCGTCCGAATGCGCTCGCGTCATCTCTTACTTAAAATGACGGTGGCGCGTTCGCAGTGGAATCAACCGTTCTCCTCTATAAATAGCATCGACGTCTAGTTCCCTTTCCGGTGCCCTTGGTTTAAGCCCTAATCGTTCTTTGAGTTCTGACAGAGCAGTAATCCGATGGCTGGCGAGGGAGCCGTGATCGCGTGCCACACAGTCGACGAATGGAACCAGCAGATCCAGCTCTCGAAGGAGTCTAAGAAGCTTGTAAATTTCCAAATCACCCGATCGCTTTCCCCCTTTACTATTATCGAATATTTATTTGCATTTTGGATCTGCATGCCCCAATCTAGAGTCGGTTCCTTTTGTATATCTCCTGGTGCTGTGTGCGATCGCTTTTTTTTGACATCGATCTGCTCTTGTTTGATGCATAATGTATATGTTATTGCCCTTTGCGATCGATTTTAGGTAAATTTGATTTATTTTCCTTCGATGCACGTACCTCGTTATTGATCATCTGTTAGAAAGGTGCCATTTTTTGAACAAGTTAGGGTTTCTGTATACATAGATCCATGGCCTTAGGTTGGTCCAAAGGTCTTACATATTATCTAGTCGCTTTCTCACAGGGAGAAGTCTGGTGACAGGAGTACTGCTCCCCACAAAATGGTATATCTGGTGGCGTCTTTGCGCTGATGATCGCAAATGAATTCGTTGATTGGCTATGCACGCGAGTTATGAGTGTTTGATAATGTCTTATTAGGGGAATTGAAAGGAACGATTGAACAAATCTAGTATTCATATTTGTGGCAGGGTGATGCCAGAGAGGAAGATCCAAGAGAGTGAACTAATATGATCGGATACTTGTAAATAAGTCGGAGATAAAACTTTAATAATAGTAGTGTGCTCGATTGTGAAAAAGCATCCATGTAACCAACCTCACATGTGGGATGTTTTTCTGTTGCTGCTACTTGTAGAACTTGGATTTATTGTAAATTGATGCATATTAGAGAGCAAAAGCTTTTCTTTCCCCTTGTTGTCCACCTAGTAGCAAAGACTTGGGGGATAGATGGACATTTGAGAGAAAAAAAAAAAGGATGGAACTGTCATTTGAAATTATCGTTCCAGCTTATCTCTATGAAGTCAGCTAACAAGATAATTTGGCCTCAATCAGTTCTATCTTCAAGATCATTTGGCTTAATGCAAACTGTTTAGGCGCTGGGAGTAGCTTTGTATATATGCACGTAGTTTATCTAATAGAGAGAGTGAAGGGAGTAATCTCACGACTTTCAATTTTGTTCCACTTCTCTCTATTTTTCTTGGTTAAACAACTGAGTGATACATTGCTTGTATTATTTAAGAACTACACTACTTTTGTTTGGAGACATTACTAGTTGGTTGGTATTCCTGTTCACTGGTTTGTTTCTTTGGCTATATAAATTCCATTAACTTCTTTTCGAAAGTGGGTACAAGTCGAGTTGTATAATACTACTGCACACTTGAATTGGCTCTAATGTGCTGATGGATTGTAGGTGGTGGTTGATTTTACTGCTTCATGGTGCGGACCATGCCGAATGATGGCCCCCATCTTTGCTGAATTAGCTAAAAAGTTCACCAATGCGGTTTTCCTAAAGGTGGATGTCGATGAGCTGAAGGTGAGCAACATTGACTCCTATAAATTGTGGCATTTTTATATCTTAGTCGCATTTTAGTCATACACTTTCGAATTGTTCCCCAAACAACAGACTGTTTCCCAAGAATGGAAAGTAGAAGCAATGCCAACTTTCATTTTCATCAAGGAAGGGAACTTAGTTGATAAACTTGTCGGCGCTTCCAAAGACGAATTGCCAAAGAAGGTTGAACTGCACTTGTCGAGTTAATTATCTGCAACTGACTATTTTATGATAAATAAGCGTACAACTGGATTGCTGTCATTTTATGCTTCTAAATTTGAATCTTCTATGATTAGTATGTTGGAAGGAGTGTTGATATTCTTTAAATTTATCATCTTACTTTGAATGATTTATGTGTGTTCTCTCTACCTGAATGGAATTCACCTTGCATAATCTACCTTCACCAGCCAGGCTAAATGTCAATTACAGTCGATCAAACTTTACCTTGACAATAACTCTGTTGAGCTCTATGTACATTTTTTTAGCTTTAAATAACATGCTAAGCTAGAAAAAGTTCTACTCCAGACCTTCCATTCAAGACTTACATTGTGCTTAAACGGTATGATATTCCATTACTTGCAAATAATTCATCACATTTTAACACTTATCAGACAGATATGTGTGATGCTACTACAGCTAGGTAGTAGTTGGTGGCAAACACATTTCGATATATATTTTTTTTATTGAATAACAAATCTAGAATGGCCTTGCATATTTTCTTAAATCCAGAGTAATGTTTTACTATTTTACAAATCTTGCACATTATTTATAAAGCATTTCAAAACCTAGCACTTATTGAGATTGCATTGGACTTTTGTTAGAATGTTGATGTAAATGCTAAGTATTTGGGAAATTGATTTTAGAATTTTCATTTGGCACTATCCTTCCATTACTATATAAAATCACGTTCTCAAATCATTTAATATCAAGTTATGATCATTCTTCATGGTTTTTTTTTCCCTCCTTTCTGAAAGTTCTTAGATGTTACAAGTTTGTTAATTAAGCCTTAAAATTTAAAGTGCTCATATTTCTTCAAGATATTGGTTATGATATCTTAGGAGATGATTATTAATAAATCGTAAGCATTTAAGTGGAGCAATATTATTTTAAAGAAAGAGTGTTTAATTCCTACCTCAACATATCTTACCCAAAAGATGTGTCGATGACTTGAGATGGAAAAATTGTTGGTGATGATCATCGTAAGAGGGCGAGTTAATCTATTTGAAACACAATTAAGTGTCGAAAGTTTTGGCATTCGACCAATGCTCTTTGCCATTGAGTCCGCTTTATTCTAAGTCGTCAAGCCATCAAATGCACCAAACTCTTTGAATTTGCGAATCTACCACTCAATGCTCTATGCTCTAAAATCTATTAAACTCCTCTAAAGTTTCACCACTTATCTATGTTGCTAACCATTGAGCAAAACTCGACTCAATTTTATCAAGCCATTAAGCTCTTTTGTGGACTATTTCAAGTCCTTATACGCTCATACGTATGTTAGTAACAAGAGTAAAAACCTAATCTAAATTACATAGCCAACGCATTAAAATAGCATGGTCAGACTCGACCACAAAAAAAGCATAGTTTCTAGCAATTTATCCTTTTTAGTATTAGACAATCCATTTAAGTAACCGAGCAATAAAAAAATTCAAAGTTCCTTGTCAACCTAAGCTCCTACCCTTCATCACCAGGTTGAATTACTTTAAGGTTTTTTTTTTTTATTGAGGGAGAGATTTACTAACTTTAAATTCTATATTTCTCCTCCTTTGTGAAAAACAAATGGCTAAAATATCACCCACAAAAAAAATTGGGAACCATTACATTAGCAGCCCCTATCAATGAAGGAGATAAATCAAAATCATAGATGATAAGTACAAAAGAGAGGATCGGTTGATAATCGAAAGCGGTGCAAAGGAGAGGATCAGTTGATAATCGAAAGCGGTGAAGCTCCTAAGAATTGACCTTTGTCCACTTAAAAATTATTTTTTTACACTTACCAAATGGGATAGCTCTGGAGCTGATAAAATATCACCCACAAGAATACATGTAAGCATGATCATAATAATGTTGTGATATAACTATTGAGAATATTTAGATTTGCATAGTTCTAGATCATTAATCTAAAGCTATCAAGTCAAGCCTCCAAGATAAAATAACATTGTTTTGTTGTTAAAAAAAAAACTATGCAAATGTCTAGAATATCATTAGTGAAAGGGAATAAATGACACTAAAATTGATACCTATGTGAAATAAAATAATATTTTGAGCATTGATTATACACTTTCAGAGTTATCTATTATATCATAATTTTCTTTCCATATGTAACAATAAATGTTAAATATATTTCATTGGCAATTTATATTATAGCCACTCCTATTATCTAATCTGATAGCTAGCCTAGTGGCCATGAATTGAAACCTCATTGAGTGAATATTCTTACATATTTACTGTCCTTTGATCTCTCTGACAATTGTTTTAATCCCAACGGTATATGTTCCATGGAACATTTCCTTTCTTTGACTAATTCCGCTCACATACTGAGCATAGAAGGCATTAATTAGCTCCCACGGAGATGGCGCGGTGGTAAGATAGTGTGGTTGTTTTGGATACGGAGTGGGGTTGATTTCAAAGGGGATCTAAAATCCCCCCTGGGCTCAGATGGCCCCCCCACTGTCTTGCCACCGTGTCAAGGGACATAGTCCCCCCCGCGATTTACCTCCCTCTCGCCACAGCCCTGAGACGAATGGCAGGGGGCTGCTAGTTGGGCAGATTCCCAACTTTTTGGATAGAAGGCATTAATTAGCCCCCGCAAAAAGGGCCTAGTGACTAACGTATACAGACGTTGTATCATAGGATAATGGGTCAATCCCTCGCAAATATAAGGGTGTCATCCCTCCATGCGCTAGTTACTAGTCTCAAGGGTCAAAGTTCTACCGTGATTTACCTCCCTTACGATGGTCCAGAGACGGACTAGTAGGGGTCGCTAGATTGACGGATTCCAACCTTTGCATCATAGAAGGCATTAATTAGCCCCCCGGGATGGCTCGATGGTAAGCGCATGGTGACGCTTGCGAGGATGCTCGGATTCGAAACCAGACGAGGGGTATAAACCCCCCCCCCCTCGAGCTGAATATCCTTCCTTGCGCTTACCACTGAGTTAATGGGCCAAAGGTCCACCCCGTGATTTACTCCCTCACAGTGGCCGAGGGGCCGGTCGGTTGGCGATTCCAACCTTTTGCGATAGAAGGCATTAATTAGTCTCCATGGGATAGCACATTGGTTGGGACAAACAATACTTGTGAAATGAACACGGATCAATTCTGGAGGAAAATATAAAATTCTTTCTTTAACTCAGATGATCCTCTTCTGTTTTGACCAATCACATCAAGATTAAAGACCCCCGTAATTTACCTCCCTCACAAAGATCGTGAAACAAATCGACCGGAACCAATAGGTTGACGGTTCCTATCTTTTTGTGAAATAAAAGACATTAATTAGATTTCATGAGTGAATCGAATGGTGACAAATTTATTATAATGAACAAAAATCGATTCTTGAAAATTATAAAAAATTTTGAAGATACTTAAGGATCATTTGGTAAAGAGAAAATTTTCCATTTTCTGTTTTTATTTTCTGAGAAAATAAAAAAACACGTTTGATTGACGTTTTCCATCTACATTTTCTAGAAAATAAAGAAGCGTTTTCTGAAAAACTGAAAAACTCCAAAAAAAAATCATTTTCTGTTTTCATTTTAATTTTCCAAAAAATAAAAAAATATTTTCTAAAAAATTAGAAAACACTAAAAAATCATTTTCTATTTTCTGAAAAAAGAAAATAAAAAATAAAATATTCTCCTACGAACCAAACGCTACCTTATCCTCTCACCGTATAATGCTCGATTGGGCCATAAAAGACTCTCATTATTTCCTTCCCTTATGATAGTTGTGGATTCGACTAATAAGAACAATTGAGATGAACGCATTACCTTTTTACTATAATAAAAAAAACATTAACTATGATCATCAAAAAATAAGGATCAATTTTTGATGGACACATATCCACCAAGAAAAAGAAAAGAAAAAATCCTTCTATTTGAATGGTCTTGTGATGATCGATTATAAACTAATCTCATAATTTATCTTCCTTCGTGTTATCGTGGAACCGACATTGAAAAATAAACATTATCATTTTGTGTATCAATAAAAGACACTAATTATGCTCCCACCGATATACCATGATAGTTATCAAATGACAGATTTATATCAATAGACTAAAAATCAATTTTCGACGAATATACTCATAGGGAAAAAAATCCTCTGAATAGTCATGTGATAATCGACTATAAATCTCATAACTTATCTCTCTTCGTATTACTATAAGACTGACATTGAAAGACACTAAGGTAAATGTTATCAGCTTTTACATCAATCAATAAAAGACACTAACTAGCCTCTGACTCATCACAGGCAATGAATAGCATAAGCTTTGGCAGCAAAAAAAAAAAAAAAAAACACCATGCTTACTGAACAGACAATAGTTTCATTCTTTTATCACCAGTGCAATGAGTATGAAAACAGAGCTCAACCATTTCTTTTTCCTACTTTGGAAACAGAAAAGAACTATGCACATCATTATTTGTCTGTGATCTTCTTTACTACTCACTCTAAAAATAATATTTACCTGCACGCATTTTCATAACTGCAAAATGTAAAGTGAAATCAGGTTAGAAAAGCATCTGCTTCAGCAGCTTCAGATTGGTGATGGAGCCAAAAGAGAGTCCTCTTCTTGCAGTGTCGGAGATGTTGCACTGTATTTCAGGAGCACTCAAGCTGGCTTCTCTGAATGCTTGTGTTATGAGAAACAAAACTGGTCAATAGACATTAGTGAGTGTTTTTTTTTTTCTTTCTTCCTTTTTTTTTTTCTTTTTTTCAAAATCTCCCACTCCTTGACTATAAACTGGTAGGCATAGAAATCAGGATGTTCTTTTCCTGCAAGAATAAATAGGCATTCAAGATTCTTGGCACATTCGATGCAAATCGGAATAGAAGCGAGATATACCTTCAAGCTTAGTTTTGGAGAATTACATGCTCTTTTTAGCCTTGACAATAGGTTTAAGTAGATATATCAGTTTTCTAGCTAGTGGAGAAATGCCAAACATGGTTTGGTTGAAGTAATACCGATCTGCTCGATCAAAAGAACTGCTTTCTGCTTCGCGAAAAGGTATAATATGAATGCCTAGTGATACTGAACATCTACGACATGAAAAAGAAAAGAATGAGTTAATAGGCAACCCCACCGAGAGAAAGCGATATTCGAAATGCAGCATTTCGGGTATAGAAATTCACCTAAGTGTTAGACTGAGATCTTAGTCTCATGTTTCAGAAGTTCAGTCCTGCGTAACCATGTGAGTATGGTAACAGTTCTTCAACCTCCACACGTGAACTACAATAACCTGTGTCCTTCTTGGATCTACTGTAATCGATTGTTTCAACCTCTGCATTGAAAATGCTGAAAACAGGCCTATGATCAGAGAACCTGGATTCTCCTCGGACATAAGACAACTGATTAAGACCGCCTCCTAACCATAATATGCGATCGCACCTACACATGAACATAAAGTCAGTGAGTTCAATAGTCGATTGTGATCTCAGCATATTTCATTGTAAAGATTAGTCAATTTTACCATGCAGGTGTTCGTCGCTTCTCTTTAGGATTCATGTCATCTCCCGCATATCGATCTGAGTTGTTTGAATATTTATATGTCGGAGGAAAATATATGCTTCCTTCTTTCCATCCCTTGAATACTCGACCACATCGTTGTTCTATCCTAAGCTGTTCAAAATAGCGTGTGAAGATATGATACTAAACTTTCATTACTGGGAAATGGCACCGACAAAAGGAATCACAACTTCCTTAAAAGCACGAAAAAACGTCATGATCTTATATCGAAAAGGATCCAAAATGGCATTTTTCTAATCACATTCTATGAACCATTATGGAGAGAACGGTTCGCAAAATTACATATGGAGCTCCACTATTATTATGGGTGTCTTTTGTGTCACTTTCCCTCCTATCTTCTATCCAAGTAAACTAGTCCCTATTGTGATCAGAAAATAGTCGATAAATTACCTGATCTTTTTCCAATAATGCTCTCCAATTCCGCATCTCAACCAGAGTCTTCACAGACCGATAAGAAAGAGCAAGTCGGTAATTTAGATCCCCGAGCCATACTATGCGACTGAAGAGAAGGAAAGGGAGTAGGTTCATTGAGGCCTCTCATGGTTTTTGTACATGGAAGGAATCCAAAAAAAAAACATGCTTGTGGGAAGGGACTTACTCGTGATCGAGAATTGTTTCAGGAGATTTTTCATTATCGCCTTTCTGGACCCTGGGAAATCGAGTCTTCTTTAGAATCTCCATGACGTCAGAGTTTCTGCGTAACTCGTCTCCCTCCTTCTGCCCTGAAGTTAAGTGACTACAGATGAAGCAGAAGGTTGTTTGATGCAACGACATACTTATTGAGATAGAACCCTGTAAGAAAAGACATTTTCTGTTCAGTTGTGATTTTTCAACAAAGGCAAACCAGAACAATGATATCGATTTTCATAGAATCTACTTGGGCGGGTCTTGGGGAAACAAAGAAAGTACTCAGTTCCGAGTCATCGATTAAAAAAGTGTACAAAGCACTTGTCATGTTTGAGTAAAGAAAAGAAAAGTCATCACACTAGAAATTGTCAACCCAATGTTAATCTTTATCACATCAAAAGAGACTTATTAAGATGCATACCATAATATGTACAATAGTAAATCGAGAAACATTTCATTACCTTGTTTCCAAGATAGCCCATTAATCCACGCCCGACACATGAAACCTTCAAGTTTCTCACATCCTCTCGAATATCACTGCGAACCCAAATTGTAAGAAATATTCCAACCATTTGCTTGCTTGCAACCAAACAGTACCTGACAATATCTCCCGGTAAAGATCACCATCGTTCGAGCAAAAATTACATTGAACCAGACATGGGTAAGGGTTCGAACAAGATCTACTAAAAAAAATTTGAAGGTAATGACTACCTAGAATTTGCAGATGACCTTTCACTTTTGTTGGAACATGGAGGACCTCCATAAGCATAAAATGGCGAGAAAAAGATTGACGTAGGTGACTCTTCGTCAATGGTCTCATCGTCAGACGATCCTTCAGGACCTTCACCTCTTAAACTGGGATCAAAATCACTTGGCCTGCTTCCAAAGCTAACTCTTTCACAAACACTGAACCTGCGATCCAGCATGGGGTGAGGGAGTGTGGTATTCGCCTCCATTCTTAAACTACGACTGAGCGAATGAAAGGAACGACGGTGGAGAAATGATGAATTCTTCTTCTTCAGTGATGATCTTTCAAAATCAGCATTTAGCTCCAAGATAGGACTTGGAACAGGAGATGGAGTATGGTAGCTGTCTGAGCCACATGTGTCAGGGCTATTCAGGGTCTTCCCAATGAGCCACAACCACTTCTTAGCTGGAACATTGTCTTCCGTACCGAGAACGTTTCCAGCATTAAGTGGAACAATCTCTTGAAACCTGAAAATTTTTATATGTAATGGATTAGCATGAGTTAATCATATCTCAGTTGTTTCGTGCTACAATTTCATTATGAATAGCTAATAGAACTGTCAAAATACTGACCCTAAAACATAAATGTCTGCGGGAGAAGAGGCATGTATCCAATCCAAGAGATTCAAGTTCTTTGGCGGGGGCCTTCCGCCCACATTCCAAGTCGCAACAAAGGTCCTAAAGAACAAAACATCGGCAATTCAAATCAATTACCACATTTCTTAGAACAGAAGAGCGAATAGAATAGATTTACTTGTAATCCTGAATGTCTGTTATTTGAGCTGGATGAAGATCAAACCTTCCTCGCTGAACTTGATCTATGCCCTTCTGCAATGATTTGTCTGAAGTGACAAATAGATAATTGTTGAGAATGATTGGAATTCGAAAAAAACAAAAGAAGACTAATAAAACGCATAAAGGTACAAGCTACTTAGTTGTGGTCCAAACCCTGTAACCAAAGGCACATTACAGTTACCTGTTCTACTTTTCTTGCATGTGCATGCCTCCCTCTCCGAGAAGTTGGCTCTCGATTGTCTACTACCTATGGAGACAATGGATATTCTTAAAGTAAGAACAAGAATAAGAAAAGCTAAGATTCAATGACATTTCATCCATCATCTTCAAAAGCTTATAGACTTGCAATTTTTAACAAAAAAACAAGAGAGAGATTTGTCTAATGTTCTAATAGCAAGAAGTAAATCAGTTCAAAACCTATGCACATCTTGATTGTTACTAGCTTTATAGAAACATTAATTAAATCGACCTTGAGGAGTAGAGTTTTACTACGCAAAATACTCTAAAGAAAAAAGTAGATATAAAAAAAAATGGAAATAGCAATTTGAGAAGAAGAAATCAGGCATACCCTTGCCAACCATATCATCAGCATGGCTCTCCTGACCTTTGATTTTGATGTTGAACCATTTTTTGAAAGCCTTGGACCATGACAGCTGCTCCCAAACATTGGACAAAATGAAACACGAGTGAATCAGCAACCTAGAGAATGAGCAAAGAAAAGCTTAAAACAGAAATCGAATGCTTCTGTTTCGACACCTTGCTTGCCTTGGAACTTTCATCTCTCATCGTTGCAGCACTCAAACCTTCCCAAGGATCTAGCAATCTGAATATTGTAGGAGCCAAATAAGCTGAAGAAGTCTATGGAGAAAGAACACCAAGATACGCTAGCTTCTAAGGAGAAAGAGGATCAAATAATGCAGAAGCTTAGAACAAGTAGATTGCATTATTCATGAGCTTCCTGCACAGGATGAAAGCAGCAGATCAGCAACACAGTCGGCTGCCCAGATCAGAAGGATAGAAAGAGAGAAGGAAAAAAAAAAGGATTTTGACTCTTCTTCACGAGGTTTGGGATCCAGAACCTTGACTCTGAAGAAAAGCGGCCGAGAGCCTCAGACTGCTCCAAAACCTTGTCGCAGAAGCTCAAAATCCGATTTTGCGGGGAGCTAAAGCAATGTAGGTAGCTAGCAAGGCGAGAAATGGAGGAAGAAGGAGAAGAGGGCAGCAAGGAAGGAAGGAAAGACAGTCACTTTCAGGTCTTCGAGTTCTAAACCTCCATCCCAGGGTACAACATCACACAAGGCATCCCATTTGAGGGAGGAATAAAGTGCAGCCATCGAGCCTCGCCTCCTTCTCCCCTTTTCTTGCGGTCTCTGGACCCAAATCCAAGGCTAAACCAAAACAGCGCAACGCATTTAATAATCACAACAACAGTCGCAAAACATGCATTAAAAAAAAGGAGAGGAGAAGAGGGAGAGAAAAAAAAAAAAAAAAATACGCCTCGCTTCGCTGGCCGATGCCCCAGTCATGGTGGTCAGCTTGACGCACACTTCTCCATGGAGTCTTACCATGGGAGCAAAAAAGAGTAGCAGTTAAAGGAACAAAAAGATAAAGTTAACTCCTTGCTTTGGTTTCAGAGGTTTAATCTGCATGGGTAACTGCGTTAGGATCAGGAAGACTTGCGCAGTTCCATTTTCGTCCTTCAGCTCGGTGGGAGTGAGCTTGGCGTGTCTTGTCCTGTGCGTCGGAATGAATGATTGCTTTTTTCATGGAATAGGAAGCCTGCGGCCTGCCTGTGAGATTCTGCATTGCTTGTTCCTTATAACTCTTGTGCGTGGCGAGGAGGAGGCAAAGTGCTGCGCTGTGTTGCCTCCTCGTTGGCTTTTGCTCGTTTAGATTTTGATGAAGATAAGCCGGAGCTATCAAGTTTGTTGAATTGAATTGAAATTTTATTAATTTATTATTTTAATGGATCTAAATGAATCAATATGTGTAGATTGTAAGTATAGATAGGTTGACTTGTGACGAATTTGAGTTGGTCTACGGATTGAGAAATATTAAAAGAAGATAAAATTTATGAAAAAAAATTATTTATTTATTTTTATTAATATTCTAATACTAATAAAGTAGGTTGCTCATAATTACGATTTTTTTATTACACATACACTTTAATAAAATGTAGAAGAAGTTAAAGAAAATAATAAAAGAAATTGTGAATCTAGACGGGTTGTCCCGTGGCAGATTTGAATTGACCTACGGGTTGAGAAATATTAAAAGAAAAAATATGCGAAAGAAAAATTATTTAAATTTTTTTATCAATATTCTAATACTAACAAGACAAGTTACTCATAATTTTCGAACGTGTTGCTGGGAATTCAAATTTCAACATCATTGTAGTACTGGGATTTAAATTCTCAGCACTACGGTGGTGGTGCTGGAATTGCACCACCACTGTGGTGTCGAAAATTTAAATCTCAACACCACAGTGGTGTTGGAATTTGAATTTTCAATACCATAGTAGTATTGAGATTGTAAATTTCAACATCACAATGATGGTGTTGGGATTGCACCACCACTATGGTACTGAGAATTCAAATCCCAACACCATAGTGGTGCTGAGATTGGAATTCTTAACTCCATGTTTACAAATTAAATGCGTTATTTCTGAAGGGTAAAAAGGAAATTAAGTGTACTATTTGATAAATATAAAAGTATAAAGTATTTTTTTTTTTTTTTTTTGACAATTTCAAACTTACCACTGGTTGATAAATCGCTAAAATGACAATAATAATTTGATCTTGTTTAGGATGTAAGATCCTATATAGCTTTGGGTCCATTCCCCAATGAAAACAAGTTGCCACCAAAGTTTTATGAGAAAGGGGGACTACAGTAAATGTATTTCTTTAATTACAATTACTAACAAAAGCATTTATATACATCTTAAATAAAAATGTTTGCACAATATACATCTCTATAGCTTCATAATGCGAGGACGGAACACGCAGGTTTGTGACACTGCATACAAATGACGTAATAATTAAAAAAAATTATTAAATCAAATAAGATATTTTACATGAATTCTAGCCCGTGTTGAATAGTTTAGGAATTAAAAAAATAAAATAAATAGAAAAAAAAAATCCTAAACTGATTCAGCAGTAGCGTGCGGGTTAGAACAGAATGACAAAGAAATCATGTTTTTTTTAAGTATTAGTGATTCGATTCCTACTTACGAGATATTATAAGATATTTTTTTCAATGGAATAAAAAATTTTGGAATGCTAAATTGTTGAATCGATTACTATGAATACTTTTAAATTTATTTTGATGATCGATAAAATTTTTTATAGAATCAAAACGATCACTCATAAAATTAATCAAATTGAAAAGTTGGATAGCTAATACTAATTAAGAAATAAAATAAAATTTAGCCCAACCCATCTAAAACTATTTGATTCGCTACTCTTATTTAATCCTATTTTCTGCTTATTCGATCGGTCCATCTCGATTCCATTTTGTACGATAAAATTTAATTATTATTATTGTTGTTACGGATCAATCCGCCTAATTAATTAGCCTTGCTTGACCAACTTGGTCAGACCAATCAACTCATCTAATTGGCCTATGCTAATCACTCTGGCTAGACTAATTATATCAACTTGTTCAATTAATTCGCCTATCTCATTAGAACCCATCAACATAATGTAAAATTTAGACCAACCTACCTGCTAAAATCACCTAGTTAATCAAACCAATTAGACTAAATTGTGCAAATAACAGATAATTATATTGTGCAATTAACAAATCAAGCCGCTTGAGATTAATTGCTTGACCACCTTCGGAGACCGTGCCGTTGTCTTTTAAAATAGTGATGGACCCGCTATTGGCCAGCGAAGCTACCATTTAAATAGCTGCAACCGGCCCAGGGAAAGCATTTGGCCACCGACAGATGCCCTTCTTCGCTCGTTAATTAACGATATAATTACCGAATGCATGCCTCCTAATCATGATCATGTTCCCTCCTCTTCGCAATTTTGAAAATATTTAATTCTTTATTATTATAATTATTCAGAAGTGATCAGTCGTCTATCGATACCAATTTTAATCAAATCAAAAAATGAAAATTTTGTAATTAAATTTGTTCATCCGTAAAAAATTGGAATCATCAATCTAGTGATTCCATCGATTTTTTCATGACTACTGTGAAGGAGATAAATCACGAAGGATCTTATGGACTTTGATATGACGATCAATTAATTTAGAAAAAAAAAATAGATCTCTTTTGAAATCAATTCATGTCTTATTTGTAAATATCATTGTATCTTAATCATTATACTATTCTCGTTGGGATAATTAAATTTGTTCATCGAAAAATAATTCGATGGACGAAACTCTCTTGGAGAGATTATTTTTGTAACTTAAGTTTGTAATTTTTGAGTCAATAGTAATTTTATCATTGAATGGAAATTTTCCTTTTAAATTTGTTAATAAAATATTTGGAAAAAATAATTGAGTTTACAAAATTATTTTAGAATGGAAAAACTAAAAAATAAATTGTATGGAAATAAGATAGATAAAGTGCATGAGTATGAAATTTTATTTTATTTTTTCATTATTATTTTCAAAGTCTACAACATCACTTAGTCCTCTTCATCAAAATCATGATCGAATAACGATTACGATGTAATGGTAAAACATCAACAATGTAAAATTAAATATCAAAATTCAATCCATTCCAAATGAGATAACAAACTACGGACGTTGGACTATTAAATTATCCACTATGAATACTTTCAAATTTATTTAGATGGGTGATAAAAAAATTTTATAGAATCAGATTGTCCATTTTCAAAATTAGCTTGACTAAAAATCAAAATACATAATGCCAACTTAAAAAAAATCATGACTCAAATTTAAAAAATTGGAAAAGGAGAATGGAATTTTAAAATCTTAAATTTAAATGTGAAAAAATATTGTCAGCGAGTTTTACAAATAAATTCAAATATCTGAATATGATATTTGGAGATAAATAAACGAATAATATTTAAAAAGTTTTGTTCGGGATATTTGCATTTAAAAAATTATAGTATCACTTTAATCTTTCTTCTTATTTTTTCCATTTTGTAATAATATTTTTAAATCTATTTAAAAAAAAAAATCATAACTTATTCGTAGATTTTAAAAATTTATAGTGAAAATTATACCACTGTACTCTCTCCTAATTTAAAGTGTGCGATGGACAATTTTGAAAGAAAAATGCTCCTTTCACATTTTTTTAATATATAATTGCTCATTTTAAAATAATCAATTAACTCAAAAAATTAGTATTATAGCAGCTGTAATCAGTTAATTATACGTGCATTTCCCCTTGAATTTTAAATCTCAAGAGATCGATGCATTGTATTATATTATTGAAGTTTGTTCGTATTTTTTTCGACGATTTATCAAAAAGTACATGTGAAGTTAGAATTGTTCAAACAACATCTAATACTTTCATATTTATCAAAAAATGTACTTAATTCTCTTTTTATCTCTTCCGTCAAACAGACTTTCACCATTGTGGTGTTGAAATTATAAATTTCAACACCATTGTGGTGTTGCAATCCCAGTACAATCACCGTGGTGTTGGAATTTACAGTTTCAGCACCACTGTGGTGTTGCAATTCCAGTACCATATTGATGGTGTTGAGATTGCAACACCATTGTGGTGCTGAAATTTAAATTTCAACACCACGTTTGAATTGTTCGAAATTTTCATTGTGATGCAGGTTTGTTTGGCGGGAGGGATAAAAAGGAAATTAAGTGTGTTATTTGATAAATATGAAAGTATGAGATGTTGTTTGGACAATTCTAAACTTCACGTGCTCTGTTTGATAAATTATCGATATTTTTTTTAAAGTGAACAAATGACTTAACAATATCATACAATAATTTTGACCAAAATTAATATATAATTATTTTTTTGTTCGAATTTAAATATATTGATGCATTTTAAGAGTCTACTCGTGCATTCAAAATAATTAAAAGACTCAAAATTAATTACGTGATGATTTTTATCAAAATAAAACTAATAATTTAGTTAAAATTTCTACACCAATCTAATATTTGTTTTTATCAAAATATTTAAATTTCCATCTAGCTAGCAATTTAGTCGTGAATCTAGCTAGTAAATTTAACTTATATAGCAAATTTTATCAAAATCTGTTATATGAATTTAACAGTTTTTGCTAAAATAATTTCATAATAATTCTGATGAAACTCGGTCACTTTTAAAGAATAAATGCACTTTCACTTTCCGAGCTACGGTGCAATAACAAAATATTTATATAGTCTTTCAGACATTTTTAATTTATTTTTAATTGTGTTATATTTTTATAATTTTTTTTAAATGGATAATAAATCTTAGAACATTAGATTATTGAGTCTGTAAGTACTCCATCAATTTATTTTAACGACGAATGAAATTTTTTAATAGCATTAAATTGATGAAGTCGAAGCCTGAAAATACTATGTCAATTATAAAATGGACCCTCCCATTTTAAAATGTATTTATATATTAAGATTCAAATTCGAACGTAACAGTTAAATTTTGGGGAGGACATCAATAATGTGGCACGTGCGTGATGGATCTTTGTCATCGATTCAATGCGATTGAGAAATGCACAGTTTTTTGTCCGTGCCCACATCTCTTCTCGCTCGACTACTGTAGCTCGGAATCCGTCGGCGAACGGTCGGAATTCGACCATCGTCAGGTCGTCATCGGCTTTCGGGCGGACGATGCTCGGAATCGATGACGGCCTGATGGCGGCTGAATTCCTACCGTATCGTGGTCGCCAATGTCGTGGCCACTGGCGACCGCGATCGCACCGGATTTCGACCGGGATTTGGCCGTCCATCGAAGATTCCGACTTGCAATGGTCGGTCGAGAAGAGATGCGCATGCGGACTGAGAACTGTGCATTTCTCAATCGCATTAGATTGACGATCGAGATCGCGTCGTGCATGGGCACAGACAGATGAAGCGCACAGGAGATCAATTGATCTGTTGAGCGTCGTATGCTCGTATGTTGTGCGACTCGTGCATGACAGTTTCTCCACCGTCCGATTCAATTGCGATTGCACAGTGAATGGAAAATGCACAGTGTTTCCTCCGCCATACATCTCACTCGCCAGCGCTCACAATTCGTCGTCGAGGCGGCCAGATCGTGGCCGGATTCTGACCAAACTGTCGTTGGATTCTGGGTGGATCGTGGGCGGAATCTGACCTCCTGCTCGCAGGTTCGACGACATCGAGCACGATTGCTGTGTGTTTCCCTTCGTCGCGCACGAATCACGTAGGAGACGACGCTTAGCAAATCAAAACTCTATATATACGAGTTTGATATCTTGAGTGCCTTCTGTTGCGTGACGATTTCTCCTTCATCCGATCGATCGTGATTGCACAGTGAATAGGAAATGTACAATGTTTCCTCCACCGCGCATTTCGTTCGCCAACCGCTCCAATTCGCTTGATCGCGGTCGGATTTCGGCCACGATCCGATCGGATTTGGTGTCAATCGAATCACAGTTGGACTCCGGTGTCGATCGAATCGCGGTCGTTTTCGGCCAGATTCCGACCCCGATCCGACAAACATCGGAGTCCGACCAGATCGTGAAAGGAATCTGACCATATCGCGGTCGGAAACAGCCACAATTACGGCCGCTAGTGTCGCGGCCACTGGCGGCCGCAATCGCGGTCGTTTCCGACCGCGATTCGGTCGATTTCCAACTACGATTCGACCGAACTTCGGTGTCAGCCGAATCGCGGTCGAATTCCGGTCGGACCTTCATCGGATTCCAGCCGAAATCCGACTTCCCACCGACGAATTTGAGCAGGTGTCAGGCATGGTTACTGTGCATTTCCTTGCGTCGTGCACGAGACGTACAAAAACAGACGCTCCGGAGATTAGATTTCGGCTGGGTGCTTGCCTTCACGCACGCACACTGACGCACATGGGCGGGAGATTAGATTTCGATCACGATCCATCGGAATTTGGCGACGATTCAGTTGGAATTCACCCTCGATCCGTCTGCGACGAGTTCGACCGCCATTTTCGCGGTGGCGGTGGCGTGGCGCTTGCGATCCGATTCGACTCGATCCGAAATCCAACTAATCCGACCAGACTCCAGTGTCGATTGAATCGTGACCAGATTCCAACCAACCACTAGTGAATCAGAGCTATGGGCGAGTGAAATTATAGTGGAGGAAATACTGTACATTTTCCATTCACTGTACAATCGCGATTGATCGGACAATGGAGAAACCATCGCGCACGAGTCGCACAGGAGATGACGCTCCGGATATCAAACTTGTATATATTTATGATAGTTTTTAAAAATTTAATTCATTATATATAATATATATATATATTATCCTATAAAATTCATTCATGAACATCTTTATTATCCATCGTTCGTTTGATATTTTAAGATCTAAGAATTGGAATATATATATATATATATATATATATATATATATCGTTTGATTATTTAAAATTCAAAAATTGAGATATAGTATTTGACAATGAATATGAGAGATGTTCATGTATGAATTGTGTAAAAATATTATGTCAAAATTTATATCGCCTTTTCCCTATTATTTTAAAAAAATTTACCCTCTAAAATAAGCATGATATAAGATTTCGTTCACCCAATCATGTTGACTTTAACTCCTTGTAATTGTTTGACTATTTGCCCGTTGTCACGTGGTCATAAAATCCAAGCATCTAAGTTGATAAACTAATCTTACCATCCATTGTCGGTTAAGGTAGTTGACCTGCTTTTCCGGTCCAATTCCTGCAACAACAAATCAAAACCCTAACGACTCAAAACTCATCTGGCACAAAAACAGCATCAAATTAGGCAGTTGGTCACCAACACGAACCTAAGCTCCACTATTTAAACTCCCCACCTCTTCGATCTCTCTCTCGGACCAGCACCACTTACCTTATCGATATCTACTACTACTCCTCCAATCTCATTCCGCATTTCGACTCCAGAGCCATGGATCGCGACCAAGGGGTCGTCGTCTTTGCCTTTGTCACGATCATGACCATGTTCGTAGGGATTGTTTCGGCACAATCTTCTGGATGCACCACCGCGATCATTAGCCTCGCGCCTTGCCTCAATTACATCACCGGCAATGCCTCCGTGCCTTCCTCTTCGTGTTGCTCGCAATTGGCCCGGATCGTCCAGTCCCAGCCGGCGTGCCTCTGCTCGGTGCTCAACGGCGGTGCCTCGTCGTTCGGCATCACCGTCAATCAGACCCGGGCATTGGCAATGCCCGGTGCTTGCAAGGTCCAAACTCCACCCGTGAGCGAGTGCAACAGTTAGTTCTCTTGTCCCTTCTTTTTTTTTTTTGTACATGTCTTGTGCTCAAGTGCGAGAGCAAGTTTCATTTGTTGTATGGTTATGGCAGATGGGGCAAAGCCTCCGACTCCTTCACCGGCGACCCAAGCGACGCCGGAAGCCCCGGCCGATCCTTCGGAAATATCGCCTCCGACGACAGGTACTAGTTGGTTTAATTAGCTTACAATTCAGTTCCAATGTAATGCGATTCGACTCGAGTTCGATATAAAATGGTGCAGAGGGTGGGTCAAAGGCTACTCCAACTGCCCAGGCCACAACCTCAGATGCTGCCAATGCTGTTCGATCGCTTGCGACTTCGATTCTTTCGATCTCGTTCCTTGCCGCTTGCGTCTCGTTCGCCAGACTCTGATGGAGTCCTATCGACCGTTGCTCGCTCGTGTGTTTATTTAGTTTCATCGAGCTTATATATATGGTTAAGTTTGTATTGTTTCTGCCTCCTCGGCTATGCTCTCGATTGAAGTTTAATTTGTTGCAATTAATGATTCATTATATGATCTGAATGAGACATTTCTGCATCTATTTCCGGTTTGTTTCTCTCCGAAGTAATATATAGGAACCACAGGAATGACGGCAAAGAAATTTTTTTGTAAATTTTGAAAGAGAAATTTTAAAAAAATTGTTGGGTTAGATGCTATTAAATTTAATTTTGTTTGATAGTGCCAAAGTTGTAGCCAAAAAAAAAAAAACAAGAAAAAGAAATTGTCACGCTGACAACTTTTACCGATCAATACGTCTCATATATTTCACAAGAGAGATAAATCATAAGAGATATTTTTATACTCAATTGAGTATAAACGGAATGGGAAGACAAGTGTCTCCAAAAGACTTTGTAGTCTTCGTGGATCGACTTTTATTCATAATAGCAAATCTACTGCTAAATTAGCCATCCGACCCTTTCACATATGGGTGAGCAGAAATTCGATTAAACTAGACTGAATCGACCGAACCAAACTTTTCGATTCGGTTTATTCGAAAATTTGATTTTTTTTTTTTTAAATATCAGTTTATTTGGTTCGGTTTCGATTTTGAAACGAAAATAATCGGTTAAATCGATTAAATCGAATTAAAGTCTATCAGTCGACTGATTGTCTCGGGCCACAATCTCCACCATCATCATCAGTCGATTGATGATAAAAAATTCGATTTATTCGATTTTCAACCTAATTAATGTGAATGCAATCGGCCCGGATTGACTCGAGTTTGACTCGAGCAGTATTTTGATAATAGACAAAACTTATGACATGGGATTGTCATAGGAAAGTCCAACATAGAATTGTCATGGAAAATCTAAGCATGGGGCTTGGTGTAGAAAAGTCCAAAACATTGCGAAGTCATGCGCTTTGTGAGAAATACATTGCGAAGTCGTGCGCTTGGTGCATTTGAGAAGTCTCGAGGACTTGATAAGTTCACTAGGCTCGGGGTCCTTAAGTCGGTGGAGGATAACATTGCAAAGTCGTGTGCTTGGTGCATCCGAGGGACCGCCGGACGGGGAGTGAATGGAGTGATCCCAAGGGAAGCATACTTCGAGGGCAAGAGACTTGAAGGATGGCGTTGCGAAGTCGTGCGCTTGGCGCATCCGAGGGACGTAGGCCGAGGGAAAAGAGCTTCGGTGGGGAACTCCATGAGGGATGAGGTGCACTTGGCCAAGTGGCTAAGATTGAGTGTCGGATGCTCAAACAACTTGGTGTTTGAGATTTTACCCGACGTCAGTCGACTGCTCCAAGTCGGCTAGGGTTCGACTGGTGTTTGACTGAATAATGTCTGGTTGATCAGTCGACTATCGAGGGATGTCAGTCGACTGATAACACCATCAGTCGACTGATGAGGGAGATCAGTCGACTGGTAGGAGTGTTTTTAGCCACAGGACGGTTTCCAGTCGAGTGCTCGCGCCATCACTCGACTGATGGGATCATTAGTCGAGTGATGGGCATGATCAGTCGACTGATGATGGATCCGTTGGAGTTTTGCCAACGTGGATCAAGTCGTTGTGAGACAATGGCTATAGGACCAGTCGACTGATGATCACGATCAGTCGACTGATGGGTGCGAAATCAGCTTGATGTAGGTTATAAATGGAGCTCAAGATGGAGGATTTCGACAAGACTTTTGTGAAGCTTTTGGAGGGGAATTGATGCTGCATTCCAGACCTTCAAAAGTCATCTAAAACAAACAATAAGCAAAGGTTTCAAAGCAAGCGTTGTAAAGTGTTATTTACGTGTATTTCATATTTGTCTTTGTATTGCTTGTATTTCATATTACTTAGTGTAATTGCTTGTGAGAGGTTTCTCCACCTCCGACGTGTTGTCGAGAAGGAGTATTGTTAGTGTCGTGCGCATAACACGAGCTCGTTGAGCTCACCTCGTGGAGTAGGAACCATTCGGTTCCGAACCACGTATATCTTGTGTATTGCGTGTGATTGTATTGTTGTTATTATTTCTATTGTTTCCGTTGCGTATATTAATGACAATTGTAGATAAGCATGCAAGAACAATCATATTCCACTGTACAACGATTGAGGGCTATTCACTCCCCTCTAGCCAGCCATCAACGTTCCAACAAGTGGTATCAGAGCCAAGTCGCTTGTAGAGGACTAACCGCCGACACAAGCATTACAAGATGGCCGACTACAACCTCCAACCACCAAAATTCAAAGGAGATTTTCAATGGCGGAGAAGAAAAATGAAGGTATATCTAGAAACCGATTTTGATTTCATGCTTATTCTAGAAAATGGTTTCGAATTGCCTAGGGATGAAAGCAATAGGCAAATTGAGAAGTCAAGATGGACCCAAGACCAAATCAAGAACTTCAAGACAAATCTCAAGGTAATCGAATTACTTAGTGATTTGATTTCTAACAATATTTGGTCTAGGCTAGATAATTTTAGGGATGCTAAGGACCTATGAGACAAGTTGATAAGATTTCATGAAGAGCCCACTTTGGTTTATGAAGAGGAAGAATGACCATCAACATCCGGATCCGAGGATGTTGAAGAATTGCCTACCACATTCGAAGATGTTGATGATTTGGTGGAGACCTCCACCTTTAGCATTGAGGGGGAGGAGAGGTCTTCCATCCCGGAACAAGTTCAAGAAGAAGCTTCAATATCCGGGAGAAGCGAAAATTTCCTAGGTAACTTAAGTGTTGTTATTATAAATAAAATCATATAACTTGCTTTGAGTGTAGGGAACAAGGACACTATAAAAGTAAGTATCCTAAGAAGGTGAAGAAAGTTCAACCGGCACCAAAAGTCAAAAATATCGGAGTCCCCACAATTAGAAGCAAGGAGCACATTGTGTGCTTCAAATGCAACCAAAGGGGGCATTATAGAAGTCAATGCCTTAAGGAGAGGAAGAGAGGACAAGAAGGAGCATCTCATGTAGGGGGAGCTTCCAAAGTTAACCCTAAGGTAAATTTAGTTAATGCAACTTCAATTTCTAGGGTTAACAAGCATGTTAAAAATTATTTTAGTTCTCTTGCAATTATTAATGAAAAACATGCTAGTAGAAATAATAAGGTTTATTGTTTAGGTGTTAAGCATGTAAATTTATCTAAGGATAAACCAAGGACAAATAATACTAGAACTATTTTACCTAGAGAATCAATTAGGAGTGATACGGACGGGTGATGGCTGTTCACTCCTTTTCAATGCAGTGAAGCACTGATGGAGATCTCAGAGGGTTCTCAGAGGCCGCAATCAGTAAAGAATAAGAAGATGAAGTAGATGAAACGCAAGAAACCGACGCCAGCAATTGAGACTCAGACACAAGATGTAACGTGGTTCGGAATAAGGATTCCTACTCCACGGAGGTGAGCTTTTCTCACCGGATGCAGTGCCTAAGCACTTTCACTATGAAGGCCCCCCTTTACGGAAAGTAAGTTTCCGAAGGTGGAGGAGAAAAACCTCTTACAGTGATATCACAAGACGAGAAAAATACAAGAGATGTAACAACTACAGATCTCCCTCCTTCTTCTCCGGCGAGACGGTTGTTGCTCTCCTTCTCCTCCTGCGTTCCCTTATCTCTTGCTGGGTGGGAATAATTGTCGGTCTCTCCCTTTTTTCCCTGCTTCCTCTCCTTTTATCTCCCCCTCTTTTCCTTCATCGTAACGTCGTGGGTTATCTTCATCGTACACGTGGCCACCACATTTTCCTGGAGAATAATTCAGTTACAGATATCAGGAGTGGAGACTCTTTGGAATATTATGTGGGGCCTCCCAGGCCGTTGCCTAACACCCTTTCCTCTATTTTTCGGGAAACTAGGCTAGACTATCTCCCTCAACCTTCCGTGTTGAGGGAAGCTAGTTTTAGGTCTATAGCCCACGGGCGCCCTAGCCCTAGGGTTCCTCATCAACCCGAACCAATTCCTCTCCTTCCCGTGCCCAACTTCCCCTTGTAGGGATCAGATTGTGCTGGCTTCTTGGCGAAGCGCCCTCCGCCTCTCCTTTGCCGTATCAATTGCTTTCATTGTTAAATACCGAAATTTAAAATATTAAATTAAATGGCCAAATAATTAAGGAAATAATCCTGGAAATTTTTCGGGATTTTTAGAAAATTTTAGGATTTTTTTTGGAATTTTTCTGGATTTAAACGGGGTTTGTACGGAGATAATTAATTTAATGGGGAAGGTTATAAATTAATGAAAAACCTAACCTAGGTTAATTGGGGAAATCTGGTTCATTGCGCTCAGTTTTATTTTTCTCGCGATTCCTCACCGTAACTGCCTCTTCCGCCGCGCCCAACACTTCGCGATCTTCTCCTCGTCGCCGTCGTCACGGGCTACAACCTCTCCCGTGCGCGACCTCCCATTGCCAGCTATTTCCTTCGCCGATCAAAGGTGCTCAGCGTCCTTCCTAAACTTCACTGCTCGAGCTCGCACTGGCTTCCCGTGCCCTAACCATCGCCGCCGCTTGAGGTCGCCCCACCACCATCGCCATGTCGGCCGCCGCGAGGTTGATCTGAGGCCGATCACGTCTTCTACTTTTCCCCGAGTTGTTGCCGCACCTAGTAAGTCTGATACCATTGCTGCTCATGTTGGTTTAAGGATCGATCGGCAGCCCAGAGCACAACTCTCCACTAGCAGCGATTGTTTTTTTGTTGGTGGTGAGCGTATTTGAATTAGGTTTCTCTTTTTCACTGATTCGACAGTGGACTCGGGTCTGGAACCCTAAATTGGAGCAAGAAGCTATGTGGGTGAAGTTCATAGCTCATCTGTAGTTGGGTGGGCGATAAATAGTTAATGGGATAAATTAATGAATCATGATGGTAAAGGTGGATTGGGATGAATGATATCTCAATTTGTACTCGGTTAATTAATCGGGATACAAAGTCATTGTAGGATTAGGATTTGATCATAATATTAGAATTGACCGTGTAATCTAGTTATATATGCTATATTTGCAGGACTTTGATTGTGATAAATTCTTGGACGTGAAGACGGTTAGCATTTACTACATATCAGGTTTATGTCACGAGGCAGGTCCACGGGCGTGAAGATTTCGTTCTTGCGGATATATATATTCAGGCGGGTATTTTGACTTGTCTTTTTGATATAGTCATGTTGATATGCTAGATAGTTATAGCTTACAATAGTTTTCATGTTTATCTACCTTGCATGTTATTATGCCTATTTGACACATGCATTTGATCAGTTTATAGTTATACTTTCCCTGTTTTACTTGGATCATGTATATGTACCTTTTTATTGTGCATATTATTCGGATACGTATGTTAGTTGGTATTACATGCTTTAGTGTCATGCACCATCTTGCATGATTGCATGCTGGCTGGACGGGGTTCCATTATTGTTGAGCCCGCAGCCAGTTACATGGCCTGCACACACTGCCACTCATGGGTTAGTGGTACATCAGGAGGGTGTGTGCAGTTGCTCTGTCAGCTCATTGGTCCGCTCGTGGGTAGCGGCAGGCGGCGTGGTAGCGGAGATCCCTCCTCCGGCTATGACAGGAGATGAGAGCTTAGCTCCCCACTATGTTTAGGCGGGAGGATAGGTGTACTCGACAACATCATGTCCACTCGGTCACACTCAGAAGCGATGATGGCGAGTGCTGTGATTATAGCCCTACCCACTCGGCTTCACCATTGCGTGTGAGGCGGTAGTGGGCGTCGAGGTGACCATGTCATATGCACGACATGCATTTTTACCATTGCATTTGTATTGTGTTTGCTGCATTATTGTATTGATGCCTTGGATGTTGCATATGATTGTCATGCATACAGGATTCATATTCATTTATGGTGATGACTTTATCTCTTATAGTAGGGCACATGCTCCTATATCAGAGTAGGAGATTCAGGTGAGTACAGTCCTTTTGTATTTATTTCTTGCTTACTATATATATGAGATTGTACTGACATGATTAGTATTGTTAGCTATATCTTGCTATTTATATCGACAAATATCCGCTAAGTTCTTTGAACTTATCCCGTGGTTTTATTTTTTTTTTATTTCAGGATGAAGCTGTCAGGAGAGTCCAGTTGTCATATCCCCCCCCTCGTAGTGACAGTTTCTTAGTTGTTTGAGTTTTGGTTTGAATTTTGTATAGAAGATATGTTTAGGCTTGGAAATGGATTTATGTACTCGTGGATTTTTGGGGTTCTTGTGGACCATTGGTCGGATCTTATTTTGATTTGTTTGGTTGGGTATTCCTGCCCAGATGGTAGAAGGGGTAAGTCTAGTTAGTGTAGACTTTTGTTTACCTAGATTTGTTGGCCTGAGGCCTTATTATTATCTGCGTGTGTTTGATTGGATTCCGGTCGTGTTGACCGATGTATAGTGGCCGTGTAGGCCTTGTATAAAATTGATATTGTCACCCGTACAGGGGAGGTGCTGTCGGATTTTCGTCTGGCGGAGACTCCCTCGGGGCGTGACATTCATTAACTCTCCCGTACCAATGGCTCTCAGTATTTGCCCGTACCGATGGCTTCTGAGGTTCGCCCGTGCCAATGGCTCTCAATATTCGCCCGTGCCAATGGCTTCTGAGGTTCGCCCGTACCGATGGCTTCCAATATTCGCCCGTGCCAATCTTCCTTTCCTTTCTTAGCTGAGCCGTATATTTTGGATCGGATCTTAGGTCACCCACTAACCCCTCTATCGGGGATTATGTAAAGAAGGTACCAGTAGTATCAAGGAGAATAGAAGAAAATTTAGGTATTAATCCCAAAAAGTCTAGACACATGCCTAAGAAGAAGAAGCCTTCCTAAAAACCTAATGAACAATCAAAATTGGGAAAATTAGAATTAGAAAACCAAGTCTTGAGATCAAGACTTGAGAGAATGGAAAAGATCCTTAAGATTATAGAAAATTCTATTCAAGGGTCAAATGCCCAAAAATCAAGATCTAGGGTTCGAGAACGGTCTATGGGCAAGGAAGGTTTGGGTTACAAACCTAAGCCCAAGAAGACTTACCATAATGTCCCATTTAATTATAAAACAATTTTTAGTTCTAGAAAAACCAAGGCTAATAAGGAAGCTATCCCTAAGACTAGCCATGATATTTTCTTAGTGGCTAAGGACTTAAGAAAAACCAAGAAAGCCACTAAGAAGGTCAAAGGGAGAGTTACCCCTAGGTTTGACTTAAGAAAGACCCAAAAGACTATAACTTCAAAGCCTAAAAGAGTCATTAGGAAAGTATCTAGAGAAGTTATCCCTAGTGAATACCTTGTAACCCAAAGAGCTCCAATAGGTATTGGGTTCCTAGGAGCGTGATCGATTCACGCTAGATGGATTAGGGTGTGTCAACCCTAAGTGGATGGGTTGTTAACCTAACCATGGTGAGTTGACACATTAGGATGTGCCAATATACTTGAGAAGTTGAAAAATGATTAAATTGACACAATTAGGTCTTAGAGGTATGGGTGTGCCATTTTGGGTTTATGGCACACTTGGGAGATAATGGTATTAAGGCAAAATAGAATGAATTCCTAGAAATGGCAATTTGGATTTAACATTTAGGTATTTTATAACTTAATATATTTTACTTGCCATGATTTATTTGTCTTACCTTTTCATGATATCATTTTCATTTTTATCTCTAAAAATGTCATGATCATGTTTAGACTTATTTTTATATGTCATGTATGCTAACATTTCATTCACATGTCATGACATCATGATTTTGGCACATGCTTAGTTATATCACATATATGTCATAATCATATCATGCATAAAAAAAAATTGATTTAAGGACCATTGGCATGACTTGAAGTCTCATGCATAAGAGAATCAAGTAGAGTTGTTTTAGAATATGCATGAGACCATTAAAGAATAAAAACCCACATCTCACTAGAATATTTGACTTGAATGTATTTTGCACATTTAGATACAAGTGAGATGTTTAGGAAAAAGGAATTAAATGTTTCAAAAATATTTTGAAAAACTTGGTGAAGTCTATCTTTTGATAGCTATCACTATTGAATGAGATGATACAAAGAGGGCTCATTATTGAAGCTTTTCTAAACTTTTGAACTTTGTATCAATCTCACTATTTTGTGGGTAAAATAATTTTCTAATATTTTTCACCCATTATGATTGTAATAAGTAATATACATACAAAATTTCAAAATTTTTCAATTTATGTATATTTACTTATGAATTTCAGAAATTCATTTCTGAAAATCAAAAAACTGCAAATGCAGTTGTCAGTCGACTGCCAGGGAGGCCAGTTGATTGATGTGGGAAGGAGTCGACTGATACTGCTGTTTTCGGGTAAACCTTGGTGGTTAGGCCCATGTTCAGCTATGTTTTGGTCCCCTAACCACTCCTAACCCTAGGATATACTTGGGAGAGCATTAGAAAGGGTGGAAATCCATTGAATATGGATTAGGAGAAGTGTTTAGGGAGAGTATAAATTTTAAGGTGGATGAGAGTTCATTGTTGAACTTTGCCTTAATTTTCATTGTTTAATGTTCCTATTGGCTTAGGGACTCTCCAAGGACATTGTTGGTGCAATGGTCAAGGGGAGCAAGCCTCTAGGGGGAGGTATCCATTATGGGAAGATGGATGTGTACTTTTCCTCATGGGAGGAAAATTGGATTGTCTCTCTTAAGTGATATGAGACTTATCATTAGAAAGATAGTAGACATGTGTGTTCCTCTAAGGGAGAGATTGTAAGATCTCATTAGGATATGAGACATTCATACCCTTGGGGAGGACCTTTTTGATGTATGTCAAAAAGGAGGAGAAGTTACCAAGTTACCAATTGAAGTTACTAAGTTACCAATTGAGTTTGAAATTATCATTGGGATGTGAGAATTGTCAATTAAGGATAATTGGTAGACTTGAGGGATAGTTTTGTCAATCATCAAAAAAGGGGAGATTGTTGGTGCAATCGGCTTGGGTTGAATCGAGTTTGACTCGAGCAGTATTTTGATGATAGACAAAACTTATGACATGGGATTGTCATAGGAAAGTCCAACATGGAGTTGGCATGAAAAATTCAAGCATGGGGCTTGGTGTGGAAAAGTCCAAAGCATTGCGAAACCGTACGCTTGGTGCTTGGTGAGAAATGCATTGCGAAGTCGTACGCTTGGTGCATTTGAGAAGTCTTGAGGACTTGACAAGTTCACTAGACTCGAGATCCTTAAGTCGGTGAAAGATGACATTGCGAAGCCGTGCGCTTGGTGCATCCGAGGGACTACCGGACGGGGAGAGAATTGAGTGAGGCCCAAGGGAAGCATACTTCGAGGGCAAGAGACGCGAAGGATGACGTTATGAAGTCATGCGCTTGGCACATCCAAGGGACGTAGGCCGAGGGAAGAGAGCTTCGGTGGGGAACTCCATCAGGGATGAGGTGGACTTGACCAAGTGGCTAAGACTGAGTGTCGGATGCTCAAATAACTTGGTGTTTGAGATTTCACCCGACATCAATCGACTGACATAGGTGTCAGTCGACTGCTCCAAGTCGACTAGGGTTCGACTGGTATTTGACTGAACAGGGTCTGGCTGATCAGTCGACTACCGAGGGATGACAGTCGATTGATAACACCATTAGTCGATTGATGAGGGAGATCAGTCGACGGATAGGGGTGTTTTCAGCCACAAAATGGTTTCCAGTCGAGTGCTCACGCCAGCACTCGATTGATGGGATCATCAGTCTAGTGATGGGCATGATCAGTTGTCTGATAATGGATCCGTTGGAGTTTTGCCAACGTTGATCAAGTCGTTGTGAGACAACGGCTACAGGACCAGTAGACTGATAGTCACGATTAGTCGACTGATGGGCGCGAAATCAGCTTGATGCAGGTTATAAATGGAGCTCAAGATGGAGGATTTGGCCAAGACTTTTGTGAAGCTTTTGGAGGGGAATTGCTGCTGCAATCCAGACCTTCAAGAGTCATCTAAAGCAAGCAACAAGCAAAGGTTTCAAAGCAAGCGTTGTAAAGTGTTCTTTACGTGTATTTCATATTTATCTTTGTATTGCTTGTATTTCATATTACTTAGTATAATTGCTTGTGAGAGGTTTCTCCATCTTCGACGTGTTGTCGAGAATGAGTATTGTTAGTGCCGTGCGCATAACACGAGCTCGTTGAGCTCACCCTGTGGAGTAGGAACCATTCGATTCCGAACCACGTATATCTTGTGTATTGTGTGTGATTGTATTGTTTTTATTTCTATTGTTTCCACTGCGTATATTAACGACAATTATAGACAAGCACGCAAGAATGATCGTATTCCACCGTACGACGATTGAGGGCTATTCACCTCCCTCTAGTCGGCCACTAACGTTCCAACAATTAATCGATTTTTTATCGGTTCGATTTGTTCAGTTTTATTGAAAAGTTCAGCCGGTTCGATTTGTTAAAAAAAATAAATCGATTTCTTCGATTTTAATTTAATCGGTTCGGTTATTAATCGATTGGTCACTCTTACTTTCACATATGATGCAAAGATTAAATATGTCAATCTAACGATCCTTATCAATCTGCACCCGACCCTTTTATCAGGGATTTCAACGTGACATTCTATCGATAATTACTACAAAATGCACCATTTCACTTCATTATTGACGGTTAAAATGTGTTTAACGACCTAAACTTTTTATGAATGGAAAGGTTTTATTTTAAAAGTATGTTACATATGTTACACCAAATGTAACATCTATACTACAGTCCCATAGTAGTTAGGGACTAAATCAAATTAAATTTTATAGTATTTAAAATTATTTAATAATATAATTAAAATGAATTAAAATATATTTAAAATTAATTAAACTATTGAAATAATGGTTCAAATTCAATTTAATTTTTTTCAATCAAATTTAACTTATTTAATTGATATCGAACTTCTAATTAAATTCAATTTAAATTTATTTAAATTCGACTGGTTTAACCATTATCAAATTCAAATTTATTTATTTGTTTAATATTTTAATAAATTTTTTGTGATTAATTGGTATAAACAATTCCAATAAATATATAAAATAAGTTTAATCATTAATATTATTCGTGAATTTTATTAGTGTACAAGATATATTCATAAATATTGTTCATCTTTAGTAAAAAAATGATTACATTCACTCCTAATATCTCTCATCATCAATAATGATGAAGGGAAGTAAATCACGAGGTGATATACCCGTTGACCAAAAGTGACGGAGGGTTTCTGAAATCAGGTGAGAATTTTAGATCTTACATCAAGATTCGATCGATCTCTGCCCATCTGTAACACCTTATGTGCACTCTAGCCAATATATATATATATATAGTTTGTTCATTTAATTTATAAAATTGTTTAAATTTATTTATTTAATTGACTTTGATACATATTAAATAAATATATAAACGACCTCTTATCAAGTCGAACGCTTGAAATTCATTGCTTATTCATAATTACTATTCATTGATCACATACGTAATACGACGAAATGGATATAATTCTTGTATTTTTAAATTTAGTTGAATATAAAAATTAAATTTTTTAATTTATTAATAATTCATATGTCTAAATTTTATGGGATCCATCTTAGATTTAGATGATTATTCTTTTGATTAGTAGATAAATTAAGAGTACAATTTATATATTCGATTTCTAAAATATTAAAGTTTTAGTGAAAAGTCAAAGTCGTGAGGACAGTCTTATGTCATTTAATTTGATATTAAGATTAAAAGTTTTACTCAATTAATTTGAAGATAAATGTTATTTATTTATTTTTTCTCTCGAGTATTTTATTGATATAGTGTATTTTTAAGGAGAACCAAGAAGTTAACGGGGCGTTGGAAAAGAGGGATAAATGTTGGCAGTTTTAAAACATATAAAGACACTTTTAATTTGAATAAAAAAATATTCAATGTTATCATATTATATGCCGGTTTAACAATATAATTATTCATATTTTTGAGAAATTTTGGAACTCAAAACATTTTTCACTTGAAAAAAAAAACTCAAAACATTTTTAGCCAATCTAATTTTATAAAATTAAATAAATAACGGTAGATTTTATTAGGGTCGAATCAAATGTTAATAAATAAATTTAATGTTCGACTCAATAAGAACTAATTTATCTTCATTCAATATGTATTAAAGTCAATTAATAAATAAATTTTAACAACTTAATAAATTAAATGAATAAATTTGAATATATATATATATATTCGATTTGGTAATATTTATGAATAATATTAGTGAAAAATGTTCACGATTAAATTTATTTAAAAATTATTTATAAATTTATTTATACTTATTTATAAATAAAGATTACAATTTTAAACAAATAAATATGCTTGACTTACTTAAAAATTTAATAATATTTAAATAAGTCGAATCAAATTTATTAAAAGTTTGATATCTATTAAAAAAGTCAACCTCAAGTCAAATTCACTCTAAAGAAAAAGAAATCACGTCAACCTTGAATAATTTTTTCAATAACTTAATTAATTTTAGACTTAACTCAACGTATTTTCTTATCAAATAAATTTGAAAATTATAAAATTTGACTCTACTTAATTATTTTATTAAATAAATTTAAACTTTATAAAATTTAATTTAGTTCGACTTGTTACCGTCTTAAATTTTGAAAATAGAGAGTCCTCACAGGAACGACGTGCTAATTAGTACGATATAAACTTGTATTAGAAAATAAGGATCGATGTCGTTCTCAGTGGGATGTAAATATCCACACCAGATTTCATGTTCTCTACGATACTAATTAGATTTCACATCACAGTAAAAAATTATTCGTAATTTATTTTTCTTCATCGCACCTTAGGATCAACGGTCGAGGTGTGTCCTTTTGTTAAAAAAAAAAAAAAAAAAAATAGGGCCAAGGCTAAATTTTATTAATCACCCACCCAAATTAATTTTGTTAAAATCTTGGATATTGTTAATTACTACCCTGTTTGGATAAAGTCGGGCGAGGAAGGATGCTCCGTCTCTCTGCCTTCGTCGCCTCTCCTCTACCTTGCTTCTCTCTCTCTTTCTCTCTGTTTATCTGCTTCTCCATAGTTCACTACTAAAATGATAGCAAACCCTACAATCCGCCATGGTAGCTCTCATCCTTCTCCATTTACTCCTCTGGGGTTGCCCCTTTTCCATTCGCTCCGGACCAGCAGTCGCCCTCTCACCTTGCCTCGCTGCGTATCGGTTCCTCCATTTCGATTGGAACATTTTTCTCTATCTTCCTTGCCGTCGCTGAAGTGGAAGAGGCATACCTTCCGCGCGGCGCTGGAGTCGAACTCGTCTGTGGTGGGCGGCGCGGCAGATGACGGGACCACATCGACGCTCAACAAATACTCGGTGGAAATTCCCTTCGGCAGTCGTCAGGTGGGATTCTTTTTAATTCTTTGGATTTGCTTCTTTATCCTCTTTTGTGGTCTTAGTGTAGGATTGGTCCAGGGTGATTTGGCCTTGGCCTGATTTCGTCAGTGGCTGAGGAGGAATTGTGATTCCCACTGGAAGCGGCGCATTGCTATCCTCTTGTAGTCGGAACAGTGGAGAAGAGTTACAAGAGGAGGAAGGTTCGACTCAATTTGTTGCAGGAGGGAGGTCTGCTTGGGTGGTCTCGGCCTCTATTCTGGTACAGGAAGGGGTCCGCTAGAGCGGTTCCGTCCAGTGGGAATATCTTGGAGTTGAGGAGGGCGCAAATGGATGCTGATTCGATAGAGGTGGCCACTTGCTTGGTCTGAGGCTGGTGAATTCCATAGAGGGCCATTAGTGACGTTGCAGTGGCTCTGTCGTTTTTTTTTTTCATGTTTGTCTTCTTTTACCCCATCCCGTAGGAATAGCCAGTTTCACTTATGGCTGATGGAGAATGACTCGTTGCAGTATTAAGAAGAGACCTCTTGTACGTTGTCCAACCATTTCAATATTAGTGAGGTGTCAAACGGAGGGCAGATTAGTTCTCGAGATTTCTGATCGTATATGTGGGCAAGTTGTGCAGTGTCATTGAGGTACTAGGACGGCGTGCCTTCACTTGTGCAAGTTAATATGACGTCTACTCAGAGGTGAAGAAGTTTTCCACTTGGCTGGTCATTATGAATGATTGTGATTGCTGAAGCTCCAGTTCTCCTAGTTTCCCAACTTGTTTAACATGAAATTGACGGTCACACTTTGATAGTCAGATTTTCAATCCTGTCATATCTTAAACCTTAAGGGGTCCCCTATGATGGGTCCTTCGAGCTAGTACTTTGGTGTTGGAGTTTTGAGAAAGAGGTTTCTCGGTTAAGGATTCTATGCTTGCCCCCAAAGGATGAATATTTGCCAAGGCCTTTTGGTATGCCTGAGCTTGCTTTTATTGTGCGGCTACCTTCTTCCCCTATTCAGATTTCAATTTTGGGTGACTCTTACCTCCTGGCAATCTTCTTCTCTCTTTTTAGCCGTTTTTAGCACGATCCTCTAACATCTACTTTTGGAACTTTTTTTTGGCCCGTTGTACTTGCTTAGAGAGTGCCAAAAGGATGGACGTTTGCCAAGGTCTTTTGGTATGTTGGGGGTCTAGCAGTGCTGCTCCTCTCTTCCCCTATTTAGGGTACAATTTGGGTGTCTCCTACCTATGTGGTTAATGCAACAATCTATACCTTTGCAACTTTTCTTGGCCTTCTACTATCTGCTCAGTGAGTGTTTGGAGATTTGTTAACGATTCTTGTCCATGTTTGGCTCCAATACCAACTTGTTACATGACTAAATGCAATACCACGTCTATGGGTGATTCAACCTCAACTTAATTTAGTCAAGACGAAGGAGGAATTATGATTCTAATAGGTGCTACCCTTTGAATATTTTTCATGACCAACTATGATTGTATGTGTAGCTAGCAGCAATGTTGAATGCGATTCCATTTCTCAATAATTCTTTCAATTGAAAGATTTTATATTAAACAATTATCTCTATACTTTTTAAATACAATTTATTAATATAATTTTTCTTTTGCTTGTCACATTGTCTTTCTTTTGCTTCTTCAATTGGCAACCTTTTCCTTATGGTAGCTCTGTCAGTAGGAGTCTGATCAGTTACCCCTTGCATTTCAGCTTTCCTTGAGTGCTTCTTTCTCGTTTACTTGTTTAATGGCTTTCTTTGAATGACTTCTTCGTGTAATGATTCCGTTTTAAACCTTCCCGTATTATCCTCACTGAGGTTTCTTCTTGCTTCAAGGGTAGAAAAATTGAGAATGCCTGCTATATATGTTGCACATATATTAATGATACTGTTCATTTTCTTTAGCTATAGTTTCTGATTGGTAGTGTTCCATGTTTTTTCTTTTATATTCTGAATTTTTGATTTTGCTCAAATCTTCTTATTTCAGATATTGGTGGAAACGGGGCATATTGGCAGACAGGCTAGTGCTTCTGTGACAGTAACCGATGGGGAGACTGTAAGCCTGCCTTTTATTACACAATCCTGACTCTACTTCTTTCTTTTAAGAACTTGTATTTCTGAAAGGTCACTGCCTTAAAAAATGATTATGAATGTGATTTCCTCATTTGTCTTTCCTGTGAATGATTTATAGTGGAACACAATAGACCCAGAGGAGTTCTACTAGGAAAAAAGTCTTATCCTCTCGTCATTGTTGTTGATTCAATAGCTAAGATGCTCATGATGACAACTATTCACAAAGTAGTTTGTTCGTTGGGGCCTTGATAATGTCCATTTTTAGCTCATCTTTTCTATTTGTGGCATAGTGCTGAGAACAATTGAACCATGGTTCAAGTCTTGTACTGCATTATTTACATGTCTGACAAAGGT
Organism: Wurfbainia villosa; assembly: GCA_025175895.1. Lineage (NCBI taxonomy): Eukaryota > Viridiplantae > Streptophyta > Magnoliopsida > Zingiberales > Zingiberaceae > Wurfbainia > Wurfbainia villosa. The sequence goes on along the minus strand of CM046000.1, from coordinate 4,615,417 downwards.
TTTAAGGATTACTTGTACACTTCTGTACAAAGGACCAAGGGCTGTAAACATATCAATCTTCAGGCTGTCTGACTAGGTATCCCTCCATGCTATTTGGAATGTCAGATGCCAAGCTAAACTCTTGTTCTTCCTCATTTTTGCAAGAACTCCTCATTTCCCTTCTTACCGCTCTTACTTCCGACATCTTCTCCCTCTTCTTTAGGCACCTACATTTGATGCCACACTATCTTTGCTTTGTGCGGTGCCACTTGACTGTTGGGAGATGAGAAGACAACCTCTTATGCAGCTGCTTCGTTGCAATGCTCTTTTCCGATGAACATGCCACCTTCTTTATCTCCTTAGAAAGCCCCTGAGTATTCCTTCACCAGGGAACTAATTAGTACATGCTGCTACTTGTGGGCAGCATCAACTATGGTTTAGTTCTTGCTTATATACAACGCATCTTTAGAGGCTTAACTGGTCTTCTTTTGTATTGGAGAATATGTTCTGATAGCATATACAAGTCCTCAGTCCTTGCTTTATGATATACAATTCAATTCTAGTGGTGGTCTAGTTGCTTTTTTTGGTTTAGAGAATATTTTGGGCCTTAGTAAAGCTCTTGTAAGCTCCAACTCTCAAAGACTTTTAGTTAGCCTTTCTTAGGTTGGAGAATATTTTAGGTCTTACCAAAGTCCTTTTAACACCTCCAATTCTTAGCAATCTTATTCTTTTAAGGCTTAAAACTTCTATAAAACTCTCCTAAATTTCCTTTAGTTTTTTTTTCCAAACCTACATAGTTTGTTATGTTATAGCGATGAAATTGCAAAATGTTGATACTCTGCATCTTTTGCACATATATTAGGCTCATCTTACTATTGTAAATGCATAATCATTGAAGACTCTAGGCGGACTAATTGAAACGTTTTCTATAAAGATAAGATTATATCAAAGATCAACTTTAAGTTCATATTTTCTTACATTAGTTGTAGATGAAGTCACTTGATACATCCAAGATGCATTACTATGATGCATGTTTGGAGATGACATTGTTCTAGTTGACGAGATACGTGAAGGTTTAAATGCTAAGTTTGAATCTTGGCGGAAAAAACTGGAAGTAAAGACAATATACAGAATTTAAATTTAGTAATGGTAAATGCAACAAGATAATTGTTAAGATAAGAGATGACAAGTTATTCATTATCTAAGTTTAGTTTTGCAAAATGATGTAGGGGTTGATAGAAATATTTTATATAGGATATAAGAAGGATGGTTGAAACACAGGATGATGTTGGATATTCTTTGTGATTGTAGGGTACTTCTAAAGCTCAAAGGAAAGTTTTATGAAACAACGATTATATTTACTATATTATATAGAGCGGAATATTGGACTATGAATCGAGTATACAAGTGGTAAAGGAGAATCATAGAAATGAGGATATTAAGATGGATATGTGAGCATACGAGGATGGAGGAGATATGAAATGAGAACATTAGAGCAAAAGTTGATGTTGTGCTTATTGAAGAAAAACTCTAAGAAATGTATGTACTTAGATTATCAATAAATGTCCCATGATGTGAGACTGACAAATATATACATTAACCGAGGAAGAGACCAAAGAAGGATTAGCAATGATAAAATAATTTAAAATTCATTTAAGTATAAATGATGATATAGTAATGATTTGAATCTAATGGTGTAGGAGGATATATATAACCGATCCCACTTTGTGGGATAAAGACTGAGTTGATAATATTATAATGTCAACAAAAGCCATTTTGGTAACATCATTCAACCATTAAGAATTGATCAACCATTTAATTGTTCCACTTCACATAGGCTACAGTGGTGGCCCTGGTATGAGCTCCTACCTTATCCTTTTGTTTAGAGGGACACCATCATTAGTCAGGGACAACATTAGATGAGACTTCAGTGAGAATCGCTGATGCCTCTGTTAGAGAAAGTGAAAAATGAGAAAATTAGGCTTGTATAAGTTTAAGAGGAAAGACTCATCTGGATCATTTGCGGAGCAAAATGACTAATTCTGCTAAGGGCTAACTTCTCATCGGAAATGTTAGAATATTGTAGATATGATTAGGGATAATTGTTATCCCTAAATATCATTAGGAATAATTATTACTTAGGATAGAATTTTTGATTTATTCCTAGGATAGGGTTTGATTTATTCTTTTGAATAAGCCCTAATCTTGTCTATAAATAGGGCTTCTTTCATGTAAGTTAGGTGTTCTGAATTACACAATAACATGGTATCAGAGCCCTAATTTTTCACCGTTCGCAATCTTCCGCCGCGTTCTTCTCCGGACGCGTCTTTCGCCGCATTCTTCTTCACGCTACGCCTTGTCATTTGAGGCCGTCCTCCTCTCGGGCGCTTCTTCGCGCGCGCCGGACTTCCGCGGCGGCCTCCGGCGCCGGCTCACAGGTGCCCTCTTCCTCCTCGACTTCCTCTTGCGCGAGACGCCGTCAATCGAGATCCCGCACCTCCAACCGCGATCCGCCGCCTGAGCTCCTCGATCGTCTCTTAGCTTGCCTTTTCCTCCTCCTCTGGCAAGTCAAAGCTCACGCCGTCCGCTCTTGCAACCGGCTGCGAGCGAGTTCTTGGCGACTTCCTCGATCCGTGGCGCCGACGAGGAGTGTTCGACCTGCTAGAACTGCCTTTCGACACAAGAGAAGGCTTTCGACTTCTTTGGGCGCTTTTTCTTCTCTCGCTTCTGGCGTACTCAGTGACCTCCTTCACAACTTTGACGGTCAGCGAGAAGCGACCTTGCTCTTCGTCGCAGAAGAGTCCTTGGCGCCTTAGTCGGTCGAAAGACTTCATGAAGTAGAACCGATAGTAGCGATACATGTCGTTACGTCGGACTACCTCGATACTTGGCCGGAGTTTTCGATTTTTACCAACCATGTGGGCCGCTCTCGTCGAGTTCTTGGATGGTAGAACTACTCCTCTTGGGCCTCTTATATTGAGCTTTGGCTTGTTGGGCGGGGTTATGAAAAGCATCTGGCCCGAAGAGGATATTCAAGTGGTCGATCGTCAGATTATGGAGAAAAGTTGATGCTCGGTTGTGTTGCATTATCAGAGCCACCGTCCGTCCATCTCTTGGGATGTTTTCCGAACTCATAAGACTGCGAGGATGTTTGGATACAAGCTCAACAACTTTTACAAACACTTCTCGGCGACTCTATCGAGTTTGTGATGACCTCGCGGCCGTTCTTAATGCCGTCGGATCAGGAGTCTATATCGACTTATTTGGGATCGATCTAGCCTTACGTGTGAGTTGATGACTGCTCCCACTGCGATCCCACTCTGTGCGAGCTTGAAAATCGGAAGAAATTTTTATGTCTACGGCATTATATGGTACGCCGCGATTACTCTCATGTTCGTGATCGGATCTGGCGGCCCAGAAAGCAACCATGGACTCTACAGGCGACTCTCGCCCGTGTCCCTACGAAGTCTTGACATTACCATCCTCCGTTCGATTGACTCTTGGCGTTGGTCTGCTGGAAATAACAGCAAACCTCCACCGCGTAAGAATGGCGAAGGGCGTCCTTGGTGTAATCATTGTCGCAAAGGACACACGATTGATAAATGTTGGAGTCTCCGTGTCGACCTCCTCGTCTTGCTCGGATCGCTCGAGTTACATCGCGTCTTGACTTCGATTCGCGATTGACATCGCTCGACTCCGCCTCGGATCGATACGGCTCGACTCACGCCTTCTATGATGACTTTACGAAGTGGTATGAGGGTCGACAAGTCTAATTCCCTTGTTGCCGATTACACTGGTGGTAATTCCTTTCTTTGGCATATCTCGCTCTTGGGTCCTTGGGTACTTGACTCTGGGGCCACCGTCATATCCTTTGGTAATAGATCTCTTTTTCCTCACTATCTATACAGTTATTTACTATTGTCGCTATGGCAAATGGTTCTCGATTCGATCCCAGTGTTGGTATTATTCGTTCTTCTCCATCTCTTCCCATTCGAATGTTCTTTATGTTCGGAGCTCCTTTAATTTATTATCAATAAGCCATCTCACTCGGTCTCTTGATTGTGTCATCTCGTTACTAAATCTTACATTTCGTTGCGGGGCCGAGATGCAGGGAGGATGATTAGCTCGGATGTGAATCTTATCTATCTCCAGAAAACTCTCTTGTTGGTCTTGCGTGGCGGCATCTCACTTATTATCCATATGCTCGGTTGGGACGTCCGTCTTGATAAGTTAAAACAATTACATCTGATGCATGTCTCACTTAGAGTCTTTATCTTGTGAGTCGTATATCGGTTAAGCGGCGTATGTCGTAGTTCGTTTTCTCCTCGTATTATAAGTCGACTCGTCTCCCTTTGCTTTGGTTCGTTCGATATTTGGGAATTGCAGTCGTGTTACCTCTACATTGGGGTCGCGATATTTTGTTACTTTTGTAGGCGATTTTTCGTTGTACTTGGTTATATCGATGAAAGATCGCTCTGAATTGTTTTTATTTTTGATCTTTTTAATGAAGTGAAAACCTGATTTGGTATCCCTCTTCGATCTTTGCGGTGTGATAATGCGTGAATATCTATCTACTCCGTTTGAACCTTTTTGGCATTTGGCGTATTACATTAGTCTTGTCCTCATACCCCCGAGAATGGAGTCGCGAGCCTTGAGAATCGCCGTCTTCTCGAGATCACGGACTCTTCTCCTCCATCTCGCGTTCCTCTTCGTTTTTGGGGTGATGTAGTACTTACTGCATGTTATCTCATCAATCGCGTACCTTCCTCTACTTTCTACGGTCAAATACCTCGTATACTTTATCAAAGCGGTCCCTTTCTCCTTTACCACCTAGGGTCTTTGGTTCTACATGTTTTGCTCGTACTCTTGATCACGACATTGATAAACTCTCTCTCGATCGTAAATGTGTTTTCCTTGGGTATCGAGGTCTCGAGAAAAGAGTATAAGTGTTATTCCCCTACTCTCAGTCGGTATTTCATCTCTGCCGATGTCGTTCTTTGATTGATTCCTTTCTTTGGGTCTTTAGAGTCGTGCGAGTTTAAATCCTTCATGCACTCGTCTTTGATCCTCCGGAAGTTTTCTCTATCACCCCGGCCCAATTCCTCCTCAGATTCTGAGGTTTATCTAGTCCTCGTTACCTTTCTCTTGCAGCCACGACTCTGCCGTAGAATCATCTGCGGGCGGATCCTCGCTCCCTCCTCGTCGATCTTACGAATCGATATTCCCATTGCCCTTGAAAAGGTATCGCTCCACTCGTAATCCTTCTCCGCATTATGTTTCTTTGAGTTACCATCGTCTTTCTCCTTCTATTATTCTTGTCTTTCCTCTTTGTAAATGTTTCTCTTCCAAAGCGGGAGATGCATTTGCCCATCCGGGATGGAAAGCAGGCTATGTTAGGCGAAATAGCGCCTTCTGAGTTGTGGGACTTGGGATCTCGTTCTCTACCACGGGAAAGTCGATTGTTGGTTGTTGATGGGTATATCTGATGAAGGTTGGTCGAGACGGAGCGGTTGATCGGCAAGGCTCTCGTTGCTCGAGGTTATACTCGGATCTTGGATTGGATTATGGAGACACGTTTTCTCTGTTGCCAAGATGTCCTCTATCGCTTACTCATGTCTAATCTTTGCGATTCAACAGTCTCTTTATCGGTTAGACATTAAGAATGCGTTCTTACATGGTGATGCTCGAGGAAGTCTACGTGGAAGCGACCTCCGTGTTTTTGTTGCTCGAAGTCTTACGGTCTTGTATGTAAACTTGCGAAAGTCTTTATATGGTCTCAGCGATCACGCGGAGCATGGTTCGGTAGATTTAGTATTGTAATTCAGCGGTTTGGCATGACTCGGGCGAGGCCCGGCCATTACATCTTTTATCGCCACTCATTTGGGTGCGTCTACCTAGTGGTTTATGTTGATGATATTGTCATCACGCGGTAGTGATCATCTCGGGATCTCACGGGTGAAACAACGTATTTTCAAACATTTCGGAATAAAGGATCTCGGCGAGACTTAAATACTTCTTGGGAATAAGTAGCGATCGAAAATGGGATCATTATATCTCGAAGGAAGTATCTGATGGATATTATAGAAGAAAGCAGAATGTTAAACTCAAGGCATTGACAACCCTATGGATCCTAATGTCGGCTCTCTTAAATCGGAGGGAGCCTCTCTAGATCTGAGCGATACTGAGCGATTAGTAGGAAGACTAAGTTACCTTCTTTATTACTCGTATAGATATCTCGTTTTGCGGTAAGTGTAGTAAGTCGGTTTCGACTCTCCGTGTAAGAACATTGGGATCTTTGTGATTAGCATTGTTCGATATATATCGAGGCGCTCGAAAGAGTCTTTTGTATGAAGACAAAGGGCATACTCGAGTTATAGGATATTACGTCGATGCGGGATCTCCCATTGATAGGAGATCTACTTTTGGTTTTGTATATTTTGTCGAGATAACCTTGTTTCTTGGAAGCAGCGAGAATGTTGTGGCAAGATCGGTCACGAGCGAGTATCGAGCTATAGCCATGTAGCGTCAGAACTTATATGGCTCAAACAGTTGCTTCAGGAGCTAAAATTTGGAGACGTTACACAAATATCACTTATATGTGATAACCAAGCCACCATGCATATCGTCTCAAATTCAGTTTTTCATGAGAGGATAAAACATATAGAAGTCGACTGTCATTTTGTCAGAGAGAAAGTCATATCTGGAGAAATATCTACTAGTTTTGTTAACTCACATGATCAGCTAGCAGATATATTTACTAAGTCACTGAGAGGTCCCCGAATTGACTACATATGTAACAAGCTGGGTGCATATAATTTATATTCTTCAGCTTGAGGGGGAGTGTTAGAATATTGTAGATATGATTAGGGATAATTGTTATCCCTAAATATCATTAAGAATAATTATTACTTAGGATAGAATTTTTGATTTATTCCTAGGATAGGGTTTGATTTATTCTTTTGAATAAGCCCTAATCTTGTCTATAAATAGGGCTTCTTTCATGTAAGTTAGGTGTTCTGAATTACACAATAACAGGAAAAAAACTTATTCTTCTATGCAAGAGCAGATATTTCAAACAAAGCACCAGATCTTATATAATAACTAAACACTAAATATTCTATGTGGGATTAAAGCCATAACAATTATAACTCTTATCTCTAATAATTCATACTCTCCCTTAAGTTGGAACATAAATACTATCCATATCTAGATTATTAAATAAAATAGAAAATAACTTGTCAAATGAAACATAAAATTGATTGAGATTCTTGCCAAACATGAAGACAATTCAATCATAATGCAACAGCTAAGAAACTGACAGTAAGATTTTCTGTAGTGATCTTAAATAAAATCTGATGACTGGACTCGATGAAACTATGAATAGATCTTACCTTCAGATAAATAACCCATATAACCTTCAAATGAGTCAATTAATTTTCTTTCTTCACTTTCCCTCAAAATAAGATACCATAAGGTTTTGAAGTTTGGAAAGTTTGTGAAGACTTGTGAAAGATTGCAGAGGAAAAATAGATAACTTCTGGTATTCACTTGACGATGATTTAATATGAACAAACTGAGTAAAGCCAATATATTCCAAGCGATTTCAGGGAGGAGACCAAATAAAGTTGACATTTGCTTGAAAGAAATAGGATATTGACGAATAGATTCATTAATTTATCTTTTGATGTTGCAATAGATAGAAAGATTGTTAAAAATTTTGGACATAAAATCAAGGTTCCAACATCTTTTTCAAAATTGGAGAAATGCTGGGAAGATTCTGTTGATTCTAGTCATTTTTCTTTGGGAGAGGAAGATGTCAGGAGAGACATTGACTTTGAGAGGAGATCTTTGCAGTGAGAGACAATTGTAATCTTATCTCAATCACGACAACAATTTATCAAAGATGAATGAAGGTTGAAGTGTGCTGGTGAAATCTAAACAGTATTTCAAGCAGAAGTGAAAGACGAAAGGAAGATGCAATATCAGTGTTTAGGAAGTTATTCTTGATACTCCCATTTGACATTGACACTGTTGAAGCTCTTTTTCTATTAGTTTTTGCTTCTATGCTCAACCTTTTAATGTTGCTGATCCTATGGATATGTGATATATGGGTCTAAGCTTGGGACTGTATGTGCTGGTTTTTAACTTGCTGTTTGAGTAGTGGAAATACTTTATAGTGGCGGCAGCAAATTTTGTAGATACAATGGTTTAAAATTTTGATTTGTGCCAGAGTTTTAGTTTAGGGCTGGAACAATATGATTTTGGTATTGTATTGTGCTGTGCCAATAGAGTTTTAGTACTTTTTTAAATATAAAATATATTAATTAAAAAATATTATTATTAATATTTTGATTGTTATAAATGCTTATTATTAGGTTAAACTAATATTTTAAAATTTAAGAATGAGTAAAAGTCAATTTATGGTTAATCAAAGTTGACATATGATGATTAATATTTTCCAGATATTAAATTCTTTTTACTCTATACGTTTGGAGTTGCAGATTGTTTACTGTTCGGTGTGCTTATCTGATGTACCTAGTGAGCCTTCTGATTTTTTCCCACTCACTGTAAATTATCAAGAGCGTCTCTCAGCTGCTGGTCGAACTAGGTACGTTTCATACAGAATTATTTAATCTTGTTATCTGCCTTCTTAATTGCTGATATCTTTCATGGATCCAGTGGTGGTTACTTCAAACGAGAAGGGAGAGCAAAAGATCATGAGGTCAGGATAAACAATTTTTTCAGTGTTGCAGAAAGTTTTATGTTACTAAAAACGTCATGGTATTCTATGTTCTGTTTTCAGTTGTTTTTCCTTTTACACTTGTTGCTTCACGATATTTCTGCACCATGGGCATGTGCTGAGTTAGGCATGAGTCGTTCTTGGGCTAATTCATTTAATCTGACCTACCATGATTGGCCAATACAATAGGAATAAGAAATTAAAACTACCACAATTACATTTAAAAGTTAGATATATTTTATTAAATTTTCCTATGATGACGACGACGACGACGACAACAACAATCAAACCTTATCTCACTAGGTGGGGTCGACTATATAGATCATTCTACGTCTTTGGACTCTATCCCCTACTATATCATCATATATACTTAAATAAATTTTATTTTGTTTTATTGTTGCTAAATAAGTCTTTTTTGGTATTCCTCTTTTTCGTTTGATGTGTATATTTGTCATCGTTCTACATCGTCTAACTGGAGCATTTATTGGTCGTCCGTCCATATCACCTTAAATGTGTCTCCCAGAGCTTTCCTTCAATAGATGCAACTTCAACTTTCTCTTTAATGTTCTCATTTTTTATTTTGTCCATCTTTGTATGTCCGTACATCCACATTAACATTCTCATCTCTGCAACTCTCATCTTTTGCTCATGTGCTCGAGTTATAGTCCATCATTCAACGCCATATAACATAGCATGTCTAATTGCAGTTTTGTAGAACTTTCCTTTAAGTTTTAGAGGTACTTTACGATCACATAAAACATCCGATGCTTTCTTCTATTTCAACCATCTTGCTTGTATTCTATGTAAGACATCTTTCTCAATCCCTTCATCACGTTGCAAAAATAATCTTAAATATTTAAAACTCTCAGTTCCAGACAATTCGTCTTCTCCTATCTTAATACTTGTTTCATTACTTCTAATATTGCTAAACTTAAATTCCATATATTTTGTTTTTACTAAGCTTAAAACCTTTCACTTCTAGTATTTTTTGCTAAGATTCTAGTTTAGCATTTACTTATTCACGTGTCTCATTTACCAAAACAATATCATCTGCAAATAATATATACCATGATATTGTGTCTTGAATGTATCCAGTGAGTTAGTCCATGATTAGTGTAAAAAGATAGGGATTTAAAGTTAATCTTTGATGAAACCATATCGTTAATTAGTTTAATATATATTACGCTAACACCTCGCTTTTCTAGAATTCTCCATATAATTTCTCTTGAAATTCTATCATAAGTTTTTTCTAAGTCAATGAATACCATGTGTAGATCCTGCTTTTGCTTCCGATACTTTTCAATTAGTTGCTTGAGAAGATGTATAACTTCTATTGTTGACCTTTTTGGCATGAACCCAAATTGATTTTCGAGAACCGTGGTCTCCTTCCTTAATCTTTTTTTATTACTCTTTCCCAAAGTTTTATGGTATGACTCATTAGTTTAATACCTCTATAGTTTATGCAAGTTTGTATGTCTTCCTTATTCTTATATAAGAGAATTAGAGTACTTACCCTTTATTGATCAGACATCTTTTTTGTTTTCAATATCATGTTGAATAATTTTATAAGCTATTCAATACATTGTTTTCCTAGACACTTCTATACTTATATCGGAATATCATATGGTCTAACGACTTTTTCATTTTGCATTCTATTTAAAGCTCGTTCTACTTTTGAAATTTGAATTCTACGATAAAAATTTAAATTTCTATACTCATTTGACTTACTTAAATTATTTAAATTAAGTTTGTCACCTAAACCTTCATTAAAAAGTTGATGAAAATACCTCTTCTATCGCTCTTTTATTTCTTCATCGTTTGCTAGTACCCTATTGCATTCATCTTTGAAGGGGAGCTTTGGCGCAACAATAAAAGTGTTGCCTTGTGACCAAGAGGTCATGGGTTCGAATCCTGAAAATAACCTCTTGCAAAGCAAGGTAAGGCTGCGCACAATGGATCCTTCCCCGGGACCCCGCATGGCGGGGGCTTTGTGCATCAGGCTGCCCTTCTATTGCATTCATCTTTAATACATTTTATTTAAATAAGATCTTTTATTTTTCTTTCTCTCACTTTAGCTATTCTATAAATGTTTTTCCCCCTTCTTTTGTATTTAATTTTCGATATAACCGTTCAAAAGTTTTATTCTTAGCTTTATTCACTACTTTCTTAACCTCTTCCTTAGCTATTGTATATTTTTTCAAGTTTTTCTCGTTCTTACAAGTATATAATTCTTTATAAGCAGTTTATTTTTCCTTCATTTTCTTTTATACTTTCTCATTCCACCACTAAGATTCTTTGGTGGTGCATATCCCTTTGACTCACCGAGTACACTTTTGACTACTATTTTTAACTTTGATACCATCTTATCCCATGTTATATTAGGGTCATCGTATATTTCATCTAATACTTGTACTCCTACCTTCTCCTTAAATATGTTTTGTTTCTCATCCTTTAACTTCCACAACTTAATTCTATGAGTCGTATATATTTACCTTCCATTAATACTATGTTTGAGGCGTATATCCAAACTACTAATCTATGCTGGACAGTTAAGCTTTATCTGGGGATGATCTTACAATCTTTACAAATCTTTCTTTCTCTCTTCCTAACCATAAGAAAGTCAATTTGCGATTTATTATTTCCACTTTTGAATATGGCCAAATGCTCCTTTCTTTTCTTATAAAAAACATATTAGCTGGTATAAGAAAGATATACTTTCTTTCTTTTCTTATGTTATTGCAAAATCCAATATAGTTTTACCTTCTTTATTTTTTGTTCCAAACTCATAGCTCCCATGTACCCTCTTATATTCCTCAATTTTCTCTCCGACATGTCCATTTAAATCACCTCCTATTAAAATCATTTCATTTGACGGAATATTTTGTAATACTTCATCTAGGTCGTTCCAAAATCTTAATTTGGTATCTTTATCTAATTCTGCTTGAGGTGCATATACACTAATTACGTAATAGTTTCTTTCTCCACTACTATTTTGAAAGCTATAATTTTATCTCTCTTTCTAACTACTCCTACAACTTCATCTTTTAATGAACTATCTACAATAATACCCACTTTATTTTTGTTTTACTCTTTCCTGTATACCATAACTTCAAATCCGAGTTTTCTATCATCTTTGCTTTCTCGCCTATCCATTTTGTCTCTTGTACACACAAAATATTAATTTTTCTTCTAATCATTGTATATACTACCTTCATTGTTTTACCAGTGAGAGTTTCTATGTTCAATGTACCAAATTTTAGACTATTAGTTTTCCTATAATATTTATTCTTACCTAACTTATGGTGTGAGAACTCTTGTTTATTTAATACTACACCCAAGTTCTTATGGAGATGTAGCGGTTCTTGTTAATACGTTATAGTCGGATCCTGCAATGCAAACTCTTGCATATTTAATCACTACACTCGGGTTATGGAGATGCATCAATTCTTGTTGAGATGTTACAGTTGGATCCTGTAACGCGTTCTTTTCGGAGAGCAATCTAGCATTAACACAATAGTTTGATAGATCCATTCATTGAATATTTGTTTTAGTTTAACGCTGATTGGCAACCTAACACAACCCTCTTCCTTTTTCTAGGCTTGAGATCGGTCACGATAAGGTTAACTCATCATGGGCAGAGTTAAAATTATTTGATATACATAAATTTAAAGATTGCATTTTATAATTTTTTTGGGACCATATTTGACCTCTTGGCCTAGGAAGGTTTGGCTTGTATAAGGATAAGGTGTCACAATTTTGCTCCTATTTTGATATACTTGATCATCTCTCTGAGGTCTTGTCCTTTATGTTCTAGGCAACGTATGATCCTTCTCAACTTTATTGGAAAGAAGCGTGGAAAACTATGGGGAAGCAAACAAACATAATAGCTCGATACCTAGGCTTTCATTTTCAATAAGACAAAGAAAAAGAGATAGAAAAGAAAAAACCTATGCCATCGAAGCCAAGGGTAGTAATGAAGACCTGCTTGGTAGCTACAAATTAGAGGAAGATAAGGAATTCTGCTCCCAAGAGAAAGAGAAAAATAGTATATGTTAAGATTATATAAATAATAAAATACGAAATTTAGGGATATAATTTATGATTTGATTAAGTCTATATAATCTCTCTCTCTCTATATATATGAGATTGATGAATAAGATTTATAACATACTTTTTAACTTTTCTAAAATTTCTTAACATGGTATTAGAGTAAACCTTAGTTGTTATTCTAAACCTTAGTTGTCATTCTAAACGCTAGCTGTCATTCCAAATCCTATCCTCCTCTTCTATTGTTGATTAATACTGACAATTCTTCTCTTCCACTAGCCGTTGTTGGCCTAGAAGGAATCACTAATTTGTCATCGCCCAGATTCTAGTCATTGGAATCTTTGCACGTAAGACACATGCCGTTATGAGTTTTCTGGTCTAGTCCCATGCATCGACAGGTGAAAACACATTTATTATTTGAAATCTCTCCGGTTGTCACTATTTTGTTTGCTCGGCTCCATACAATATCTTCGCATATCTAGTTGAGTGAACATCTATTCGGATGTGGGATTTTTTTTGTACGATAGGTTTAAAATTTCTTTGGTATTTTAGATTTAGTTCTTTGATTTCTTTTGTTCTTGCTACTTTTGAGTGATATGGTTGAGAAGAAGTTTGTCGTCATCTCTGTTGATGAGTATGCCAAATTCTCTCATTACCAAGAATCATTAAAACCTTCATACACACCAATTACTATTATCGGCAAGTCAAGTAAATCAAATGCATGTTTTGTTTCCTCATTTTGTCCAAACGGATCATTGATTCTGGTGTCACAGATCATATGCTAGGTAATTTTAATTTTTTCTCTATTTTTTAGTTACATACCTTTACCTTTATTTGTACTATTACTTTAGCATATGGGTTAACTTCTTGAGTTCTTGGGTTTGACATAATTACTCTAGCTCTTTTAATTCTATTATAGTTTGTCTTAAGCTTACTTCAGTTGTCTTTTAATTTAATTTTTGCAAGCAAACTTACTTGTACTTTAAGATTATTAGTAAAGGACATGAGTTTGGAGACTTTTACATCCTTGATGTACATATACCAAAGTCAATCGCTTGTTCTGGAATAATCACCATGTTCGAATCACACTGTCGGTTGAGTCTCTTTTAGTATTGAAGAAACTTTGTCCCCAATTTTATAGTCTATCTTCATTAGATTGTGAGTCATGTTAGTTTGCTAAACACTATCATCTTATTTCATTCAGATGTTTGATGATCTTCTCCTATTATATCTTAACTTGAGTTTAGATATTTTGTTATTTTTGTTAACTAGTATGACATAATTATACTTGATGAAAAGTGGTTCTGAGTTATTCTTTCATTTCTCTGCCTTTTTCTTGATATTAAAACTCAAAATGACATTCTCCATTATAATTCTTGTGTAGACATACCATTTCACAATGGGGTTGTTGAGAGAAAGAATAGACACCTTGAAATTGTAAGATCTTTATTATTACAAATACAGGTTCCTAAACAGTTTTGAGTAGATGTAGTTTCCACGACTTTCTTTCTAATTAATCATAGGCCATCGTTCTTTATGGTAAGACTCCCTGTCGCGTTCTCTTTCCAAATAAGTCATTGATTCCTATTGAATTTAGAACATTTGGTCGTATCGACTTTGTTTTGAATACTCATTCTCAGGTCATAAAACTTGATCTAAAATCTTTGACGTGTGTTTTTCTTGGATATTCTTGGGTTAAAAAAGGATACAAATGGTATAGGACATGGATCAAGAGGAATATGTCATCAAGAATAAACCTATTTTATGGGAGACTTAACAAGAACATATTCAGATTCAGTAGGATCAGAAATAGAAGATGAGACAGTATAGAATAATAAATCATCATCCTCCCATAAAATAGGACGATTCTTAAGTGATGATCTATCAATTGCTCTTTACAAAAATAAACATCTACTTATCTAATATCTTCTTTTGTGCCTTATAATCACTTATCATCATCTACTTTTTCCTTTATTGCATTTCTTAATTCTATATCACTTCCAAAACCTGATCATGAAGCTTTATCTCATCTTAGTTGGCATAATGCTATGCTCAAAGACATGAATGCTCTGGATGACAATGATATTGGACCTTAGTAAAATTACATGTAGAGAAGAAGACAATTGGATGCAAATGGGTGTTTGCAGTGGAAGTGAATCTTGATGGGTCTATTGCTCATCAAAAAGGCCATCTTGTTGCTAAAGGCTATTACCAAACTTATAAAGTGGATTATTCTGATACTTTTTCTTTTGGTGCTAAACTTACTTCCCTAGTCATTGTTTCTTGTTGAGATGATTTGGAATCCCCGAGTGAAAATTTTTGCATGTGATCATAGAACTGCGTAGCATAAGCAAACAGGAAGTGAGGGCATGTAGAAAAACAGTCAAATCAAAATTGTAACTAGCCCAACGTGTAACTAAGCAGCTCAACAGTACCAGGAAGTTATTTTTCCCAGGCCTGCAATTCCTTTTTGTTATGAAGGTAGCACAATGTTTTCTATAATGAAGCCATGTTCAACAGCAGGGCAGCTTGAAGCAACTTGATGGCCGTAGAACTGAAAGACTTTAGAAACATCTCTGATCCAAGCCCCACCATACGCCCCACACTTAGAAACAAGCAAATGGAGTCAATCTCCCTCTATAAGTTGCAGCTTGGGGGCTATAAATTTTTTTTCCTTAAATTTCACTTCACATTTGTTGCATGACCTAAAGCAAGGGGGATTAATGGTATGGGGGAATTGATCCGGACAGTAAATGACTGCTTAGATGGTCAACATGTGTACAAATTAGACTTGCCCTTGTGGTAGCCCACAACACAGTAGGTGGACCCAACCAAAGGATATTTGGCACAAAGGCATTGGCCATTGCTGACATCCAGTGTATAAAATTTGCAGTGCAATACCATCATGAGACTTGATGTAGCGGAAGCATATAGCAATAAAGATTTAGCTTGTTGATTCACACAGAATAGCCAAGAAAATGTTGATGTTGCGGAAGTGTGTAATAACAAAGGATTAATCTGTTGATTTGCATAGAATAACCAGGATAATCTAATATTGTGGAAGCGTTCTTAGCAAAGATTAATTTGTTAATTCACACAAAATAGTTAGAAAAATCTAATATTATGGAAGCGTGCGGTAGTAAAGATTAACATGTTGATTCACATAGAATAGCTAAGAAAATCTAATGTTGTGGAAGCGTGCGATGACAAAGATTAACTTGTTGATTTACACATAATAGCTTGAAAAATCTCGAAAATATGATAAACATGACACCAAAATCGAACCATCAAACAACTCAAGAACTAAGAACGAAGTTGACGAAGTGAAAAAGAAAATAATCTCACATAGAGGAATAGCTCTCACAGAGAAAAATTAAATTAAAAATTATATTAATTCCAAGATACCCAAAATAGATAACTCGAGACTCCTTTTATAAACTCGACTTAACAATAAATACAGAAATAAATATTTTAAATAAAGAAAATGTGCTACTCTTAATAGGGATTGTAATTATTCCCTATTTATTACCAAAACAAAAAATGGTAATTACTACATGATAGCAACTACATTTATAATTCATTGCGGATGCATTATTCTTGAGTTTTTTTTCCAAGTTATTTCATTTATCATGGATGCATCAATTTGAAATTTATCAGTAATTTCCTTTTCTGCATTATTTTTTTCCTTGTGAGCATAACTTTTGGTGGCTTTATTACTGCACATAGGCGCAAAGAGAAATTGCAACTTGCAAGTGTTGCTGTGAGTTAGCATGATAGATTTTAGGAGAGTGCAAGAGGCAAAGCAAATATGCTCTGAAGTCCTCCTTTGGCAAGCTTGCCGTACTTCAGCAAAAGCTCTCACCTTGGTGGAGCATAGCCTTAACGCGAAGCAACTATGACACAATGGGTTTACACTGGACAAAATCCAATTTACTTGCCCCGAGTGCTTGACACCTTGATCAAACTTGATTGTCACACCAAGCAACACAACCAGACTTGTGATTGCGTCGGGTGAATTATACTCCCTAGAATTTGCTTTGGTTGAACCCAAACTCTACTTGTACTAATCCAGTTATGAACCCACATTGTCTTCTAAGCCAAACTAATAAATTTGGCATACTACTTTATCAGTTGTTATTCTGACCAAAAGAGGAATTAGACTAATAATTTATAAAAGCTTATATTTTGTAAAATAAATTATTTTAAATTTAACAAAATTTTTATATAATTATACCTAATCAAACTTGTTATAAAAAACCATATATATAAAATACCTCATGGTTTTGTATAATATAAACCATAAGCCACATTTATATAATAACAGCTAATATACTGAAATACATATTAATTTAATTGGGCATATACCTTTCTTTGAGTAAAATCAGATCTGATCTGTAGCTGGTGGTCGAATTGACTGGTCCTATTCGGTTTAAAAACTTTGGTTTTATCTAGAGTACCAGTTTGATAGATGCATCTAGAAGGCCCCACAAAACTATAAAAGTCTAAGATGAATCCCTAAATTTCGAGCCACATTAGTGAGTTGCATCAATAAGTGTGCTGTGTTTGAGACTTGTTATCTGTATGAGATATTTATTGCTCCTTGTGACATCAATTTTGTATCGAAGATTTGGGTGAGTTCTGTTTGATTTTAGTGCAGCATAACACTTCTTCCTCATTTGATGTTCCTATATTGATTTATCTCATGCATTATAGCCCATGTACGTACTCATCAGATCAGAGCACTTTTCCAGTTCTTAGAGTTCTTGAGTATGACCTATGAGCATTGTCTTATTTGATTTTTATCGTGTAGTTGGTTGTAATCTTTGATTCTTGTCCATTTACCTTCCTATGCACATATTGATACTATGACATCACAAGAGGGTGGATATGAAATACAAGTCAAAGTAATTCTCATTCTTTGACACTTGCATTTAGCTATTTTGAGATATTTGATATTTCGGGTGAAAAATTATTAAACTTTTTTTTTCTTTCAGTTGATAGCAGTAGTTTGCAACTGAAATATGATAATATGTGTTGTACTTTCTCAATCCACAATTCATAATTCTAATATAGTTCATGTATATATTTCTTGTGATTGTAGGACTTGCATTGAGTTGTATAGATCTTATGTAGTTTTTGTACTTTAGATTTCTTTTATAGTTTTTATTTTATAATTCATATTAGTTTTTGCATGATATAACTTTCTGCCGGTTATATTTTATATATCTCTAAATTTGTAGTGGAAGCGGAACTAGTTTAAAAAAATCCTCAAAAATTGAAAATTGCTTAAATCCAAACTGAATTAAACTGAAAAAAAAATAATTTGGGGATTTTTTTTTTTTTTTTTGGCAATCGGTCTGGGTGCATTTTTTTTTTTGTGATCCATATCAAACCGGGTCTGATCAGGTCAACTTCTTAAAAAAAAAACCATCTCGACCCATGCCCGCTGCTACCGTTTGGTGCATGAGAGCATGTGAGCTACTTACTCACGCAAGTTGGAAGCGTGCTAGAAGGTTGGTAACTTAGATTACTACATTGTTTGCCCAGAATATGAGATGGTCTTAGACTTTTGTGAATACCCTATTGATGATTGTGCTGTGCTAGTGAAGCAATCCTTTGAAACTTGGGCTTTTCATTAAACTAATATTCCTTCTGAACACTTGATATTCCTGTTGATTGCATGTAAGTTTTTTTTCAGAAATAACCATGTTGGGTACTTGTATCTCCACTTTTGTCCAATACTTGTACTGAAGCTACTTAACACATACAAATTAAAATGTTGATTCACAACAATTGGTGTTTGATCTTGGTTGAAATTCAATGGCATGAAGCTACTATATGCCAGGTTATGATAATGCCTCAAGTTACAATCCTTAAGCAATCGATATGCTAGTCATTTACCCTTGTTGGCCCACATTTGAGGAATCTTTTCCCTGAGCGTCAGTTGCACAACCCCATGGAAGACTATCTCCAAAGCTATCACTAAGCAATCTTTGAGCAACCAATCATAATATTGATCAAACTTTGACAATCACCTCAAGTCTGCAAATTTAGATGTCAAAGGAAAGTAGAGTGAACATAATATGTAAAATGGAGATAGGAAAGACGTGCATGAGCATATATAATTTAAGAGGTTAACAACAAAAGAGATAATTTATATTTTCACAGTTTGAATACCATTGATTATTATTCCTTTCTTGTTAATTCAACTTTCATTCATTCTTTAATTAATTCCATCGATTTTTCTTAATTTCTCATTTTCAACAATAAATATATGTTGTTATTTAAATATATACAACAACAACAACAATAAAGTCTTATCCCACTAGGTGGGGTCGGCTATATGGATCCTTCTACGTCATTGGACTCTATCCCCTACTAGATCATCATCTATATTTAAATAAATTTTATCTTGTTTTATTGTTGCTAACTAAGTTTTTTTTGGTCTTCCTCTTCCTCGTTTGATGTGTATATTTGTCATTGTTTAACATCGCCTAACTGGAGCATTTATTGACCATTTAAGTACATGTCTGTACCATCTTAAACGTATCTCTCAGAGCTTTCCTTCAATAAATGTAACACCGATTTTTTTTCTAATACTATCATTTCATATTCTGTCCATCCTCGTATGTCCGCACATCCATCTTAACATCCTCATCTCTGCAACTCACATCTTTTGTTCATGTGCTTGAGTCGTAGCCCAACATTCAACGCCATATAATATAGCAGGTCTAATCGCCGTTTGTAGAACTTCCTTTTAAGTTTTAGAGACACTTTACGATCACTTAAAACACCCGACGCTTTCCTCAATTTCAACCATCCTGCTTGTATTCTATATAAGACATTTTTCTCAATCCCTCCATCATCTTGTAAAAATGATCCTAAATATTTAAAGCTTTCAGTTCCAGACAATTCGTCATCTCCTATCATAACACTTGTCTCATTATGTCTAATATTGCTAAACTTAAATTCCATATATTCTTTCTTTACTCTACTAAGTCTAAAGCCTTTCACTTCTAGTGTTTCCCGTCAAGATTCTAGTTTAGCATTTACTCCTTCACGTGTCTCATCTACCAAAATAATATCATCTGCAAACAACATGCACCACGGTACTGTGTCTTGAATGTGTCCAGTGAGTTCGTCCATGATTAGTATAAAAAGATAGAGACTTAAAGCTGATCCTAGATGTAATTCTATCTTTATTGGAAATGTTTCAGTTAATCCGTCTGAAATCTTCACTCTAGTCGTTACTTCCTCATACATATCCTTAATTAGTTCAATATATGTTACACTAACACCTCTTTTTTCTAAAATTCTCCATATAATTTCTCTTGGAACTCTATCATAAGTTTTTTCTAAATCAATGAATACCATGTGTAGATCCTGCTTTTGCTCTCTATACTTTTCAATTAGTTGTTTGAGAAGATGTATAACTTCTATTGTCGACCTTCCTGACATGAATCCAAATTGATTTTCGAGAACCGTGGTCTCCTTCCTTGATCTTTTTTCTATTACTCTTTCCTAAAGTTTCATGGTATGACTCATTAGTTTAATACCCCTATAGTTTTCACAAGTTTGTATGTCTCCCTTATTTTTATATAAGGGAATTAGAATACTTACCCTCCATTGATCAGACATCCTTTTTGTTTTCAATATCATGTTAAATAATTTTGTAAGTCATTCAATACCTTATTTCCCTAGACACTTCCATATCTCTATCGGAATATCATCTGGTTCAACGACTTTTCCATTTTGCATTCCATTTAAAACTTGTTTTACTTCTGAAATTAGAATTCTACGATAAAAATTTAAATTTCTATACTCATTTGATTTACTTAAATTACCTAAATTAAGTTGGTCTCCTAAACCTTCATTAAAAAGTTGATGAAAATATTTTTTTACCGCTCTTTTATTTTTTCATCATTTACTAGTACCCTATTGCATTCATCTTTAATACATCTTATTTGATTAAGATCTTTTGCCTTCCTCTCTCTCATTTTAATTATTCTATAAATGTCTCTTTCCCCTTCTTTTGTATCTAATTTTCGATATAATAGTTCAAAAGTTTCAGTCTTAGCTTCATTCACTGCTTTCTTAGCCTCTTTTTTGGTTGTTGTATATTTTTTCAAATTTTTCTCATTTTTACAAATATATAATTTCTTATATGCCGTTCGTTTTTCCTTGACTTTCTCTTGCACGTTCTCATTCCACCACCAAGATTCTTTACTTGGTGATCCATGCCCCTTTGACTCACCGAGTACACTCTTGGCTACTATTTTCAATTTTGATACCATCTTATCCCATGTCGTATTAGGGTCATTGTATATTTCATCTAATACTCGTACTCCTATCTTCTCTTTGAATATATTTAGTTTCTCATCCTTTAACTTCCACCACTTAATTCTAAGAGTTGTGTATATTTTTCTTCTATTAATATTATGTTTGAGGCGTATATCCAATACTACTAACCTATGTTGAGTAGTTAAACTTTCTCCAGAGATGACCTTATAATCTTTACAAATCTTTTTATCTCTCTTTCTCACTAAAAGAAAGTCAATTTGTGATTTATTATTTCCACTTTTGAACGTGACCAAGTGTTCTTCTCTTTTCTTAAAAAATATATTAGCTAGTATAAGATCATATGCTATTGCAAAATCCAATACAGTTTTACTTTCTTCATTTCTTGTTCCAAACCTATAACCACTATGCACCCTCTCATATTCGTTATTTTTCACTCCGATATGCCTATTTAAATCGCCTCCTATTAAAATCATCTCATTTGACGGAATATTTCATAATACTTCATGCAAGTCATCCCAAAACCTTAATTTGGTATTTTTATCTAATCCTATTTGAGACGCATATACACTAATTACGTTCATAGTTTCTTTCTCTACTACTATTTTGAGAGCTATAATTCTATTCCCCTTTCTAATTACTCCTACAATTTCATCCTGTAACGAACTATCTACAATAATACCCACTCCATTTCTTATTTTACTCTTTCCTGTATACCATAACTTAAAATCCGAGTTTTCTATCATCTTTGCCTTCTCACCTACCCATTTTGTCTCTTGTACACACAATATTAATTTTTCTCCTAATCATCGTGTCTACTATCTCAATTGTTTTATCAGTGAGGGTTCCTATGTTCCATGTACCAAATCTTAGACTATTAGTTTTCTATAATATTTGTTCTTACCTAACCTATGGTGTGAGAACTCTTGCTTATTTAACACTACATTAAAGTTCTCATGGAGATGTAGCGGTCCTTGTCGATACGTTACAGTCGGATTCTGCAACACGAACTCTTGCATATTTTTCACTACACACGAGTTCTGAAAATGTAGCGGTCTTTGCCGAGACATTACAGTCGGACCCTGTAACGCGTTCCTTCCGGAGAACAACCTAGCATTAGCACAATAGTTTGATTGATCCATTCATTGAATATTTGCCTTAGTTTAACATTGGCTAGCAACCTAATGCAACCCTCCTCCTTTATCCGGGTTTGGGATCGGCCACGACAAGGTTAACTTATCATGGACGGAGTTGTTGTTACTTAAATATATAACTCAATATAACTATTAAATTGGCGAACGACTTGCAATCCATCCTTTTAGAATGTGTCGTATATGCCAAAGTGAATGACTTGCAATCCATTTGATATGAAACATCATATATAAATATAAGGGTGAGCGACCTACAATCCACCCAGTAGAGATTCATCGTATATACACAGGATGAACGATCCACAATCCATCCAATATGAAATACATTATATGTATGCATATATACATACATGTATATAGGGTGAATGACTAACAATCCATCCGAAATGTCTCACATAAAAAGGATGAATGATTTGTAATCCACTCTGTGAGATAACTCATATAGGAATAGAGTGAACGATTGCAATCCATCATGTGAGGTAAAATTATTTCAATTTTAGCCGAATTCTATGAACGCGAGGAAAAAACTTGAAAGTCTTTTATAAAGTGAGGAGCAGAGGCTCTATATTTATAAAGAATTAATTTATTGCTCACTTAATATGAATAATCTCACAACTTTTATGGAATATAGAACCGAAGTTCTATTACATAAGGGCTACATTTGTTTCTATATCAAAGTTGCATAACTTTTATAAGCGTTCAGTCCAAGCTATGTCATGGTATTTAGTTATAGGCAATCATCTTAACAAAATCATTTTCATTATACATTCACTTTAATTCTCATAAAGGTTGGAGTTCCTTTTTTTTTTAGGGAACTATTCTAAGTTTCCTTATTTTACCTTTAAATCTTAGATAGACTATTGTAAATATCATTTATTTGCATAAGGTACAACAATTTAATAAACAACAAAGATTGTAACTGAGATGTAAAAGGGTATGTAATTAATTTTCTTCTACAGGATAGAATATAAACATTAATTAATATATCACTAACATTTTCCTAATTAAGGTATAATTTAAATTTTCGATGCAAATATCATTCATCTTTCTATTATCATCTACCTAATTTATCACTAGAATTATTTAAGCCCTAAAGTATGAAGCTTAATCTATTTTCTATTTCAAGAGTAAGAAAATCTTGAATCATTTTTTTCTATCTCTCGTATCAATTTAATCAATAGGAATATTCAAGCCATAAAGGGAAAATCTTGATCTACTTCCTATCTTAAAAGTAATTCATCATAAATTATTTATTTATTTTCAGAATGATATAATTAATCTTGCACAAGGTCGTTACAAGGGAAAAACAAATAAGAAAACTCCATTTAAATTGAAGGCCTTTACTGTGGAGTGTCAACGACACAATGATGACAAAAACAATAGAAGCGATGTAGTTGATGGGTGGTCGCTGCTGCAGCTGCAGTGTTGATGGGTGGCGGCGATAGTGAGAGGTGGGTTGGCGGCACGGAGAAAAACGACGGCGTGAAAGGACTATTTTTTTTTTTTTTTGGATGGAGAAAGGAGTTAGGGTTTGAGGGTTTTAAAAGAGGAAGGAGAGGTTGCGGCACGACAGAAGAGATTAGGCTATTAGGTTTTAATTGCATTTTGCAAAAAGGTCTGGCAAGTTTTAAAAATTACAACTACACCCCTATTTGTAATAATTTTTTTATGTATACAACAATATTTCCATAAAAATGATAAGAGAATCCTTTGCAACCAACTTAAATATGTGGCGGGACATTATTGATGACCATGCTACTCTGACTGTTTTTGTTACTTGTAGATTCTACATATTGTAGTTTTTTTTTTTTGGAGTTATTATGGTTGCTTTCTTGTCTTTTTCAGGTTCTTATTTGCAGGTTGATAGATAGACCATTGCGTCCAACCATGCCAAAAGGTTTCTATCACGAAACACAAATATTATCATGGGTAAGCTGCTGTGGCTTCTTCATAGCTATTAATTGGAATTTGGCCAAATGTGATGCTCTTGTGCTTTCATGTAGTAGTATATTAAAATGATAGTTAAAATGTTCTTGTTGCACTCCCCAAATGAGTGCAACTTATCACAAGGCGTGACAATTGCAAAACGTGGTAGTTTTCTCTTAATTTTATAGAACAAGTTTATTGATCTTGTTCTGGATGCATATGAAACTTATTTTTTTGTTTAGGAGGAAAATATTTTTCCTTCCAAAAAAAAACAAAAGGAAACTTGTTTATGCTTTTGTACTCTGTATTCGTTAATGATTTCAATTTTTTCAATAAATGCCTTAATGATACTTTCTACTTGCTGTTGATAACAAGCAAAGTCAACTACCTAATCTATTGGTGGAGGATGCCTGCTACACCATGAGACTGTATTTCAGTATATCTTTAATTTGTTGTTGCTAATTTCATGTTCATCTTATCAGCTCCTTTTGAGAATGTTGTGTAGTTCAGTCTGAAAAAGGTCAGCAACTGCTGGAATCATGTTGCTAGTAGCAAAGTTAATTTTTGTCATCTGGTCCAACATATATAGCATATACTCAATTCATAAGGATGCTTCTGATGTGGTTATCTTTCACTTTGTTAGTTGATCCTGTCCTTTAGTTTTTTTTCCTTTCATCTCACTGGATCAGCTATTACTTCTTGTTATTGAAGTTTCCTATATTCTCTGAAGAGATTGCTTCTTTTACTTGTAATATTAAACCTGGTCAGTGAAATGGACTTTGTGAAAATTTTAAATCTTCATTCTCAGTTAAGTCCTTAGTTTCTGATCTTTTACTGACCATAAAAATGGTTCCTTGCTATCAGCTTTGAAATTGTGAAGTGTGATTGCCGTTAACATCTTAAATTGCATAATCTTATGTTCTGTAGGTATTTAGTTATGATGGCATTCATTCTCCTGATTGTTTAGCTGTCACTGCAGCAGGCATAGCTGTGTAAGTCTATTTAATGCACGTTTATGTATTTTGTCTTGTTTCGACCAGAGATACTGTTACTAGTCTCTTCAATTTGAACCATTGGTTAATTCCAGTGCAATACTTTGTGCTAATTATTGCTTAAACGCAGAGCTCTTTCGGAAGTGCCTAATACAAAAATAATTGCTGGAGTCAGAATTGGCTTAGTGGGAGATCAATTTATTGTCAATCCAACTACCAAAGAGATGGAAGAGTCAGAATTGGATTTGATAATTGCAGGGACTGATAGTGCTATATTGATGATAGAGGTTTGATCTTTAGAATTTGACTCTTTTATATAGAATTTTGTAGCCATTGATCTGCAAAAGCAAACTAATAGTATCTAATATATTTTAATATTAGGTACCTATCACTCTAATCGAGTTCAAAGACCAAATAGCATCCATGTTGCTAAACATAAATTTATAGGGATTAACATGACTTACAATTGCAGTATTATTCTTTGCAATGAGTTAAGTTAGATAGATAAACATGTAAATAATTTGGATCGTTGTGAGCTCATACTATGATTGTACATATAATATGTATGGATCAAGATGCTTTTATTCTTACTGTTTTTTTTTGTTTCCAAAAGCATCCATTTTTTAAGTACTTTTGCTATAGTTTAGTCTTATTGCGAATGAACCTTGATTGGCTCATAAAGTATGGATGTGCTTACAGAAAAGTTTAAAATCTTCACTTACGTGGCAGTTTCGGTCTTTGAATGGAATGATATAGTTTTGGCATGATATCGGTGGCTCTGATGCGTAGGGAAAAAGAAGAAGAATAAGAGGAGTGGGAAGGAAGCCTACTTGAGAAGGTGGAGACTGACACTGGAGAAACACGAGTCATGATCTCTCCTACGAGCTTCTTGTAAGTTTTGAAACTGGGAGAAGAAGCTCCTCACAATCATTCATATCATTTAAGATTTTATGTGAAAAGGAGCTTACAAGCTTCAATGCGAATTGTGCAAGACATTAGAGCATGGACGGAGGCTCTCAGATGAACAATTGGAGATACATGAGCTGGGGGAGGGTTGCAGACAAATGGATGAAGATGCATGGGCTCAAGGGTCACGTGGAAGGTTGTGGATGAACTTGGGCTCAAGGGAGGGTTGTGGAAGGAGATTGGTCTCATGGAGGATGCTCGTAACGATGGCACAATAACAGAAACAGTCTTTTGCTCACATACAAGGTATTGGAGCTTCTCGCATGCTGGCCAACGGGTGGAATAAACAATTTTATCTGTCTAACCGTCATGGATTGAGATTTGAGATGATGTTTCCAGGTTCATCTTGACCTTAAAATGGAAGGTCTGCTTTGTTTTCTCAGTGGAGGCTGCTGCTATGCCTTCATATAGGTTACTGCATGAAGTGACTAGCAACATTGTTATTGATGTGTATTTTAGAGAAGGGCAGATATGGGTGCTTTGAGCTTAAAATGACAAGTGCACCTTGTAGTGCCAATGGAGGCTGCTGCTATTGCTTTACATTGGGGCCAGGAGGCTACTAACAATGAAATCTTCAACTAGTATCTGAGAGAAGAGCAAAGTATCTATGAAACAGATGAGCAAGAGTTTGGCGGTAGAGGTGTTGCAGAGACATGGAGCGGTGAAGGAGGGTATGGTATCATGATCATATGAGGAACATTTGAAGACGGGACAAACAAGAGATAACTGCAGTTGACACAAGTTTTTGGCAAGAATGGTGGGATCTATGGTTAGGAGAATCTGATACCAGGAAGATAAAACTTGAATTTGTGTAGCTTGGATTAGATCTGGAGGCAATGCAAACTTGTGTCTACTGCAACTTGGGATGCGGATCTGGACAGTGGGCAATGCAAGATCTGATCTGAGGGAACTGTACAACCTGGATCAGATTGCATGAAGAAGACGCTTGAGAAGATGCAGTCCTGAATGCACAAAGTCTAATTGGCTGTGGCAAAAGTTCCTAGGTGCTCATAATTGGAGAGTAGGGATATAAATCATTGTGGAGGAGGAGACATAAGAAGAGACAAGTGTATCACAAAAACAAAAGGATTTTTAAGGGAGGGGATGCCATTGTTTCAATATACTCGTTTCAAATCCCTAGGGGTGTTGAAGATAAAATCCACAACTCTGAGATAGAAAACATGCTTTAATACAAATTTGAGAGGGAAACAGAAGAAAACTATTATACCACATGCGCACACAGACTTGACATTGGGCAATGCAAAAGCTGATCCAAGACGGGACAATGCAACCTGGATAAGATTACATGGAGAAGCACACTTGAGAAGATGCAGTTCTGAAGATTCAGTCTATTTGGCTATGGCAAAAATCCTTATGTGCTCAGGATTGGAGGATAGGGATAGAAATCATTGTGGAGGAGTCATAAGGAGAGACAAGTGTAGTACAAAAAGAAAAAGGATTTCAAGGAACGGGAGGCCTTGTTGTCTCATTATACTTGCTACATTCAATTAATGGGACCGAAGATAAAATCTGTAACTTTGAGAGAGAAAACATGCTCCAATACAAGTTTGAATTGGAAACAAAGACGAACATGCACATATATATAAAGGACTCTAGCATGCCCATAGACAAAATGTGATATGTGGGACTAAACGTACCATATTAACTGTGCTAACTCTAAGAATGATCAATATGGATTGCACATTTCTTTAAAAAAATAATGGCAAATTAACTATAAATAGGAAGGAATTGCAAATTAATTCCATGTATTTGTATCCAGGATGACTCACTACAAGTCTGTGATATGGGGAAAAGAATCATTCAAACAACTTTAATTTTACAGGATTTAAGGTGATTTTCTAGCTGAAATATTTGATGGCTTCCCATTGACAGTTCAAGGATCAATATACTAACATTCAACTGATCTTAATCGAACAACTTCAATAAAAAGTATTGATGCCTAAACCATGATTGGTGTCTCCTGGTACAAATTAGAGGTGGACTAATGGAGAGATAGTGGCAGGTGGAGGAAAGAGAGAGTCTACTAGTGCTTTATATACCAAGGAGAATAAGGAAGCTGCAATGGCGAATGTGGATGATGAATGGGTTAGCATGCTATTTTCTTGTTTTTTAATCTTTTTTTTTGGGAACAATTTTTTGCTTTAGTGATACTATGCTACTTCTATACCATCAGTATTTGTGTATGATTCCATAACTTTCTCTTAGGCATAGCTGTGCTTGCCTAGTTGAATAAAGTCAATAAGTCAATAGTTTGTTAACTTTAGTCTGGATGAGGGTTAATAATAATTCTAAGCAAGCATCTAAACGTAATATATTTTTTTTAATGCAGGGCTACTGTAACTTCCTCCCCGAGGAGAAATTGCTTGAGGCAGTAGAAATTGGGCAGGTATTGTTACAAGTTTCTTTTTAGACTTTTTATTACATTATATATGCAACTGTAGAGGTTGTTTGAGGATGTAGGAACTAGGCAAGTACTTCTCACCAATTCGGAGACGTGACTGCAATTTAACATTTTTTGCTTTTCTTTATTGGTTAAATTATATGATGCAGATGCGCATGAAAAGAAAATTCTTATATATTATGTCCTCATTGAGTTCAGATAGCATAGTTGTTGGTGTTTAAAACCAACAACTCCATTCATTTTCTGGTCTGTTTACTGTTATTTTTAGAATATATAGATCGTGGGGTTAGCTATGTAGGTTGAATGCTACCTGAGTAGAAATGAGGGTGACAAGAATTTTATGACGTCTCAAAGTATTTTCCTAAGGACCAAACTTAGGTACTAAGAGAGGGCGTCATGAACAAACAAAGTTGTTAAGTGGAGGTCCTCATAAAAAATAAAAGACTATCACGATCTAACTCCTCATGGACTGTGACTTGTGGCCCTGATATGTCCTTCGAGTATCAACCATTCATGTGGGTATTTTTGGTAGATGTCATGATTCAATAATAGTATAAACCAGAATCTACCTAAACTAACTAAACTCAATGTCAACTTCAAGAGACTTGACTATTGTGATGTTATTGATTACTGAGGCCTGCATGGATTAAAAGGCTAATTTGGTTGTCTTGGCTTGATCCTTCTCTTGTGCTCACTTCTGGTTCGTGCCAAGTGTTACTTCATCATTTTATCATCAATTCATGCACTCATGTTCTTTGTCCTCGAGGTTAGCAGACTGCTTGAAGCCAATTGCACTCATGTTCTTTGGCCTTGAGGTCAAGGTTTAAAATTTCGACCTGTATCGAGGTTTCGGTTCGCGACCGGAAAGATATGGTTTCGATATCGTATCGTAGTGTATCGATAAATTTCATAAATATAAAATATATAAATTAAAAATGATTAAAAAATACTTAAAATTAATTATAATGATAAATTAATTTAATTAATTTCAATTAAAGAGGATTAAAAAAAATAAAATAAATCTTAATAATAATAAAATTATTATTTATAATATATAAATTAATAAAATAAATTTTAATTGATTTTATTTAACCTATAGTTAAACTATAGTTTGGGAAGTTAATTGAATTTCATTCGCTCGTTCGTCGTCTCCGCGGTTGCGCAGAGGCTCCGCGCGCCGCCGACAACCTCTGTGACCCCACGCGAGGCCGCCGGTGGTCGCTGTGGCCCCGAGCGAGCACACGGCCGCTGCTCGCGCGGCCGCCGCGATCGCCATGGCCTTGCGGAGGTCGCCGGTGGGCGCCGCGCCCGCGGCGAGGCCGTCTGTGCCGCCGCGGCCTCGGGTGGGGCCTCGCTATCGTTCCTGTCTCGCAGCCGCTGCGGCCCCGCTGGAGGTCCGGCTCGTTCCGTGTCTCGCGAGCCGTTGCGGCCATTGGAGTCATTGTCGTCGTTCCTCGTCTCGCATGGCGTGCGGTATTAGAACGAGAAAAACTGGCCTCTTAGGCTAAAAATCAATTCATAAGACTATGGAATGATTCATCATGAGTGTTGAGTAATCAGGAAATAACACATACAAATGTTTATTTAGCATAGCTGTTGATGCTAAAATGAACTTATGAAGTTGCAAGCAAAGAACAAAAATTAAAATACTATTAGCAGCAATAAGTTATGGGTTCAATTGACAATAAAATGCTAAAAAATAGATTAGGTTGTCTTTGCTATAATGGACCAACCTTTGTTGTAAATTGTATAACACAGAAGTTGGCTAATAAATTTTATAATTAGATTTAAATAGTTTATAAAGGTATCTTTGTTATAAAGAGGGAAACCAACAAATTCTACTTTAACATGATTAAAAGTTATTTAAGAAATATGAATATTACTATTGATATAATTTTACTTCTATCGAGGAATGATATTCATGTTGTTAACCCAAATGGTTGAGTAGAAATGGGTTGATGAATATGATTAGATTGGTAACCATTCACCTAAAGCTTAAGTTACTAGGAAAAGTCTAACTTTTAGATTTACAATACATCAGTTAATTGGTATTCTTGCTGAATTAAATGGGATGATATTTTGTTTTTGTTTTTGGTAGTCTCAGGATTCATTGTTAGATATTGATGCTTGAAGGAACGGGTTCTATTCTTTTCAATAACATTGTGAAGTTGACTATTGGTCTCTTCCTATGTGTTTGAACATGAGTTTCGTTGTCTATATTATTTGTTTCATAAATTTTCTTCTACTAATTGATTAGACAGATAGATGAGTGCAATACTTGTTTTACTTGATTATCCATCTTCATTATATCTTCCGAGGAAAACTTTTTCACATCTCCATTTTTATCACTGACTAGTTGTGTCTCTGTGGTTGCCATTGTTTTATAGATTTTGTTGTTAAATAATGCTTTGGTCATTGTAATGTTTTTTATTTCTTTTGAAATGATTAAAGTGCTTTCTTTCCCAGAATTCTTTTGTAACGTTTTACAGATTTTTATGATTAAAGTGTTTCCTAACATGCTCCTTCAACGCTAGGTTGCAATAAGAGAGATATGCCATGGAGCAGAGGCCTTGGTAAAAAGGTGTGGAAAGCAGAAAATGGTTGAAGCTATCAAGTTACCTCCAAATGATCTTTATAGGCATGTTGAAGTATGTACTCTCTCCTACCTTACTTTTCATCGACTCATTGCCTCAACTTTCCTAGAGCATGATTGAAAGTTTCTGGCAAAATTTTTTTTTTTTTTTTTTGAGTGAATATCAAC
The DNA here is from genome assembly GCA_025175895.1 of Wurfbainia villosa. Taxonomy (NCBI): domain Eukaryota; kingdom Viridiplantae; phylum Streptophyta; class Magnoliopsida; order Zingiberales; family Zingiberaceae; genus Wurfbainia; species Wurfbainia villosa. The sequence continues at coordinate 4,584,135 of CM046000.1, read as the reverse complement.
ATAGGTTTGCACTTGTATTGGTAGCTTCCTACTGTTTTTCTTGTTTAGGTCGAAAGTATGTTGGTATAATGCAGTACGGGCCTTGTCTATTTTTGTATAAATTGAGATGAAAAGTCACTCTTACCTTGCAGCCAGAGATCATTAAATGAGAATGGACAAGATCATCAGATGAGGAACAGGTAGATGGAGAGATCTAAGTTTCTTTCAAGTCTAGAATTTCTAGATTGTGAGTGGGCATGCATGGTAGATGAGTACCACCACGTGGTGGGTGATTGGCTTTGTTATAAGATGGGGTTCAACATATATTTTTGTTGTTTGTATTAATTTATAATAATTGATATTAATTTTTAATTTATAAAGGGTAGCTTGGTTTACGAAGTTTCCATCAGTTCAGGATTCTGGAGAAGGGTCGGACCACATGAATCTATTATGCACAACTTATTCTGAATTGTAAAAGGCTGTATCTGTGACTTGAATCGGTGACTATAAAGTCACATGACAATAATTTTATCATTGCGTCAAGGCTCTTCTTCAATTTTTAATTAATAACTCAAGTATAATATATAAACTTATAAAGTATACTTTTAAAGTTTTAATCTAATATATATTGATATTTCTTATAAGTTATCCATAAATATATATGTTCTTATTTCCACATTTTTATAAATAAATTCTATCGTTAAAATTATAAATTTACAACAATTAAATATAACTTATAACTCATGAATTAATGAGAAAATTATCAAATCTTCCCCTCTATAGCCTTGCCCCCTCTACCTTTAGGCATTATTCATCACTATAATGTTAGCTTTAATCCTCGAAGAGAGAATATTTACAATTAGGTGGCCTTTGGTATTTACCTTCAGGTCTCTAGCACTCCCCCTAGAGTTGGCAAAAAACTATTATGAATACGTATCTTCTTGTTATAAATATACTCAGTCTTAGCATCTCTTAAGGCTTGGTTAGCAAATCTATCACTTCGATTGGATTTAAGTTTTTTTTCCCTGAAAAAGTGTCTGTAAATCTTTATTGTTTGGTTATCTTATGCAATATTGAACTAGAAGCTCTGTGCATGAAACTTGATTGTCTTAGTACAACTTTATACTATAGACTATCTTCCAACTCAATCATTTGCTATTTTAGCTCAGAAAGAACATTCCTTAGGTACCATAGAATTCTCAAAACTTCCTCCACATGATCATTGTATCTAATCTTAAGAAATTGATTTATGTCATTATGGATGATATGTCTGCTGTAGCGACGGGGCTAATTTCCTAATTCATCTTCTATACTTTTCTAGATTGGATAATTGACTCCCTTGCCCTTGCCTTGGCATTAATTTGATATTCAGGTCCGCAAAGATAATTGTCTAAGCTTCCCTATACCAATTTTCTTGAAAATATTGCATATGCATTTTTGGTAGGAGGATCATTGTTCTTTTCCTTTAGTCGGTCATCTCTATACCAAGAAGTATCCCTCAAATCCTTAAATTTTAAAATGTAGATGAAGGTATGGCTTTAGCATGGTGATCCTTGTAGAGTGCTTTGAAACATGCTTGATTATCCTAAACTAAAGAAAAGCTGAATTCAATTTACTAACAATGCTCAAGTGGTTGTTCTGGACCATACTTGGAGACCATCAATTTGCATGTTAAACCTTCTTTTGAGCCAGAAACCTAGAGGTTGCTCTATGTATAGTTCTTTTAGAAGGTTGCCAGGGAGGAATAGAAGGATATTCTTGATATCTAACTAGTCAAGGCGCTAACAAAATATGTTGCTAAGACAAGGAACAGTAAAATTGAATGAGGTTATGCCACAAGTAAAAAGGTATTAAGGCAATCTACTTTATGAACCTTTTTCCTTAGCCACCAATCAAGCCTTCAACTAATCTATGATGGCTATATAGGTGATTCTTAAATATGATTGTCCATTTACAACTTTAAACTCGAGGAAGAGATACTAGATCTCATCTGACATTAGAATTTAGGATCTCCATTTTCTTGACAAAAGCATGTCTCCACCTTGGATACAAGTGTGCCTTCAAAATAGGCTTAGAAGTAAAATGTAAAGCTAAAAAATAAAGGTATAATAGATAAGTGACACAACAATAAAAGATAAGGAACAAAGAATGAGATAAGAGGTTGAACATCTAGGAATGGCCCGACTGATGATGTACTCAAATCAATATTCTGGCACACAAACATAAAGTCAACAATTAATGTCAGTAGCACAAGTGCTTGTGTGTGTTCGGTTGGTCATGTCTATGCAATAGAAATAAAAAGATCAACTAAAGCACAACACTACCAATATTATGTGGTTCAAAGATTCTACTTTTACTCTACGACCTATGACACATTCAGTGTCACTCTAAAAAATTCTACTAATTCATCCCTTCACAATATGTAATGGGGTTAACCTCTGCAAAAAAAACATCTCCTTGATCCAACTAATGAAATTTCACAAGCCATTATAAGTTTGATTCTTAATAGGGGTTTCGTTCAACAAATCCTCTTCTCTTCCTAAAAAAAGATTAAATTACCAAAAGGTTGATGATGAAAGCCTTCTAATCCTTGTCCAAGACACTCTTTTGAGCACCTTAAGCACAAAAAATTGTGTAAATGTTGAGTCTTGGGTGTTTGAAAGCTCTTCAAGAGCTTATAAAAAAGCTTTCCTATGAATATATTCCTGTTTCTAGTTGATTGAAATATCCTCAAATCGACTGGAAGCTTAAATGTGACCATTGGACGACAATAAGAATATCATTAATTGACTAAAACATTATCCATTGTTGCTCAAATAGAACTCTTATGTTCACCTAAAACCTACATTCAATTAATTAATGCGTTGCTGGACATGCTCTAGTCGACTGGACCCTAGGTTGTCTAGCTTCATTTGGCTTACAACCAAAGGCTAGAGACTTGAGTCAATTGATAAAATATGATCATGACTCGGGAGACTATCAACACAAGGTTACATATACAATTCGATTTAGAGAAACACCTTGATCCAAGCCTTAGCTCTTGAGCCAACTGAGCTCCTTCTCGAGTTCTAATACACAACTTGGTCTAAGCTGAGATTGTGGTAACAAGCTCCGACACCAACACATTATCAACTTTCTATCTATCATGTCCAAGCTCCATATCGAGCTTCAATTTATCATTGAGCTTTAATGTACCAACTTGATCCAAGCCAATCTTTTAAGCAATGAACTCCTCACTAACCTCCACAATCTCCACGATTGCCATATGTACTATCCAAGTACCTACACACTTAATGGACATATCAAAATCACATAAAACGCCTAATTTAAACCACATTGCCTACACATGAGTCATCCCAACATTACGACTACCTTTTCTTAGATGAATAGGAAAATCCAAATCAGAGGCTCTATCTAATTGGAAGGTGATGTTGGGTGAATCCTGAATTTTCATTCACTTCAATTGTAAGCCGTCAGTGATGGAGGCTCTGGTGTTGGTGGGGACTATAAACAACTCAGTCATAAACTTAGAAATAATGCGGGCTCTTACCAAAAAAGAAAAAAGAGGAGTTGTCTCAAAGAATGTAGCATCAACAAAGATAAATACATGAATTTAGAAGAGAAGTAATGATGCCCCTTCTTTGGTTGATAATAGAGAAGTAAGTTAGATTTAACTGCTCTAGTTTATAGTTTACCTCTTTCTAGATGAACAAAACAATTATATCTAAATGTTTTAGGCAAAAACAGATATAATCATTACCATCATAATAAAGAGAACTTGATCATGAAGAATAGAAGTCATAGTTTATCAAATAACATATTGTAAGGGCTGTATTGTAAGTGGAACTCTTATGTAAATGAGAAGTGTACAAGTAGTCTCAAGGAAGTAGTGGTTCTTCCTTTAAGCTATACCATCTTGTTGGGATGTATGCAAACAAGATTAGTGATGAAGATTATCCTGGGTAGAGGTAAAGGATTGGAGGACTGAGAAAAATGTTGTTGCTTTTTAACACCTTAACAAATGCTTCAAATTGGGTTTGTATCTCAACACAGAAGAAAGAATACAAAACTCACTTAAAAAGATCTTTTATTTGGAAAAGTAAGTTTCTCTTGAAAAACTAAGTTTAGAGCAGACCCAATTAGGAGCTGAAATATCAGAATGACTAAATAAAATGGTGCATATTCTATTCATTGCTGATGAACATAGATCGTGCATTGTTTCTCAACTGAAAAATCTTAAGATAAACTTGGCTCCATGTTACAAAGATTTTGAAGATTTGGATTACCAAGGCAGTTGTGAATCTATAGAGGAAATTAAATGTTCAACCACAAGAGTAGATGAACATTGTACAAGTAGTCTATCCTGACCACTAAAATCACGCCTAATGCCATTGCTTTTCTTGTCAGTGAACTTTGAATGGAAATAGAGTTATAACTAAATATTATGTAACAATAAAAAATTTAGCAAGGATAATGAATTTGAAGTAAAATTGAATGAAGCAGTAAAAACTCTTCCCACTGGCTTCTGGATTTTGTCAATGTGAAAAAAAATTGACAGGCATGGCATAGGTAGGTGAACTAAGTGATATACGAGTAGAGAATGTTTGGCTATTGCTAAACATGTGTTTGATGAACCCTAGCTTGCGGAATGTGTTATAAATGTTATAGAAGTATCTCTTTATGTGAGACAACATTTGATCGAAAGGAGGCATCTATTGTAGCTTAGATCCGAAGAACTGTATACTTCTCAATAGAAATTGTGATAATGAAATTAGAGCCAAAGGAGAAGGGAGTAGCTATGGTTGATTGTTCCACATGTGTATTAAAGATGAACTGATGGGCAACATGTGTGTCTTTAACATGCTTAAATTTCCTACAATGACAGCTGAGTGGTTATTTGGGAATTGAGGGGAGTTCTCAAACGTTCATCAATTAGAGGGAGAATTGTTTCTCGTTTTCAAAGGAAAGTTGGTTGTATGTGCCAAAAGACAGTGTAGATCATTGTGGAGACAACACCATTACCCCAATCTTGTTATGGTATCACAGTAAGATTAATCATAAACATTAACATGGTCTCTACACCATCGGCTCATGCAATGTAACATAGTGGTGCTGAAGCCTTCTCTGTACATAGGAGGGCAGCATCTTGCTGCTCCTTGTGCAGGAAATAAAGAGGATTTGACATCTTGTTGCATGCATTAGAAGAAACAGAAACTCTTCGTGTCCTTTCTCGCAGAGGATAGGAAGAGAAGGTAACAAATCTATCTCATTCTCAAAGTGTTAACTAGTCATGTCTCCACTTGTCAAACTATCATCTTAATACATGTCATCTGCATATTGGGCATGTTGTCACATGAGAAGTATATTCCAATAAAGTATAATTGACAGAAAAAACCTAATTCTTCACCCCATGTCATCAAGTAACTCTCATTGTTTGATTTTACAGATACACCACCAAAATGCGACTTCCCATGAGAGAAAAAGCACACGGCTGCCACCACTTGTCACTCCTTCAATTGTCATTAACCTTAGAGAAAAATAAGATAATTAAAAAGTGATGGAGAATTAATGTTTTACTACTTAATAGCGTGGGCAAATACCCTATGTGGAAGATGACATCATGATGATTTAGCATGTGAATACGTTACCAACTAATAGATTGTTACGGAAAAATTACTTGTGGACAGGTTTTTTAGGATTTCAGGCAGTATGTGGATATACTTTTAAAATATGTAATAGATTTTTGAACTTATCAAGTACATGATTTTATTTAACAATAGACCCAAATAACTATACCTGAATCTTAAGTAATATTGATATTATTTATATGTTATTTATATTCTGAGAAGTTATATTAATAATATTGTAAATTATTTTCTCAGAACGGTAAGGTTGCTGCCTTGTGACCAAGAGGTCATGGGTTCAAATCCTGGAAACAGCCTCTTGCAAAAAGCAAGATAAGGCTGCGTACAATGGATTCCTTCTCCGGTACCCCGCGTGGTGGGAGCTTCGTGCACCGGGTTGAAATTTTCTCAGAAATTATACATTTATCAAAATTTTTAATTTAATTTCAATTTAAATATTAATCATTATTTGTTGTTACTACTAATTTTTTTCCCCAAAGGATGATTCTAAAAGTATGTTGCAATGAATTACTTGCCGTTATAATGGCATATAGATAAGCAATTAGCATAAAAACAGCACGTTAATAATCTAGCTTGGTAGCATGCACAACTATCAAAGTGTTGCAGCTTATAACTTATTTCTCCAAAACTTTTATTCAATTGATTATTTAAGTGTATAGTTTATTTTTTGGACATACGAAGATGAACAGAAAAAGAAAGAAGAAGAGAACATTAGAAAGAAAATTAGAGTTGTGTAAGGGAAAATTCCGAGAGACGTAATTAAGATGGTATAGATATGTGCTTAGGTATTCAATAAATGTCCTAATTAGACGATGTGAGATCATGACAAATACGCACATTAATAGAGGAAGAGGAAGACAAAAGAAGATTTGATTAGCAATGATAAAAAAGTATAAAATTCATTTAAATATGGATAATGATGTAGCGGATCAAGTCCAATGACATAGGAGGATTCATATAGTTGAACCCCACTTAGTGAGATAAAGGCTTGGTTGTTATTGTTGTTATAGTTTTTTTTTGGAGGCAATGAAGCCAAATGAAAGGGAATTAAGAGAGTAAAGGTTCATCTTGGTGCACTTCAATGCTTACCTTGTGCTGGCATGATATGGTATTGAAATATTTTCGTTCCAATTGAGGATCAATATTTTAGCACTGAGAGATAATTCAAACCTTGCACTGAAGGCCCTAAAGTATAATACTGTAATCCATGTTGCAGTAAATAGTATTCTAACTACAGCTTGCAACACTCTTGTAGAAAGTCCATTTTTCTGATGAACATAAAAGGACTTGAGCTGTCCAGGCAACACAAATGAACTTATGATCTCCCAAGTGTTTGGAGTAATCATGTTACCTACACATTTTAACAAAGTCTCTGACATACTGCATTGTTCATTTTAAGCCTCGCCGTTTCAAGATCTTCTCTTGTCAAAAAATTTAAAGTCAAAACGCCTTTGGAATAGGACTATGTTTTTGTCGGAAGATACTAAGTATTTTCAGTTTTGCACTGATTGAAAAACGATTAACAGTGAATGAACTTTACTCTAAAAAAGGTAGGTTGTAAATTAATTGGAAAAGAAAAGGGTAGAGAACTATTCAATATTGACTTGTGAAAATTGATGATTTGACAAAGCGTGAATGTGGAACTAGTTTGTGAATAAACATAATAATGCAATATTAAGCATATTCTTTATCTAAATTTACATGGATATGTGCTTGTACATTTATGACTAATTATACTTGCATATTAACAAACATTTTCTTGTTTTTTGGTTAAACAATGATTTAGTCCCACAGGCCACAGATGAATTTGCATTGCTAGGCTAACCTTCTTTCTTTGTCTGTAAATAAGTATTTTTTGTACTCAGGACATTGCTGGGGATGATTTGATAAAAGCACTACAAATAAAAAACAAAACACCAAGAAGAAGGGCTCTTTCTGCTATAGAAGAAAATGTTTTAAAGATACTTACAGAAGAAGGCTACATTTTCAAAGAGGATACCTTAGGAGCAGCTGAAGACTCTGATAATATTTATGTGGATGAGGAGGAAGAAGATCTTATAGTGGCGGATGGTGAAGTTGATGAAGGTGATGTCCATATAAAGCCTGTCTTGCGTAAAGCTATGCCCTTGGTGAGTTTCCCTTGACTTCTAAATGGTAATTGTTTGCAGTGTATAACATATTGTTTTATTTCTATTTTTCCTATTTTGATCGATTACTGTATCGCTTCTCTTTGAATGACCGTGATTTGACCTTTGGTTTCTTCATCAACATCAAAGACCTGAGAAGTCTTTGGTAAATGTGCCTATTAAGTCCTCCAGTCAAACTCTTTTTACTAACGTGTATAGTTGTTAAGCCGTACCAATTATTTGAGGATGTCCATACAACTCTTATCCCTCAATTGTGCTCAATGAAAATCTGTAACTTAAAAAAAAAATTATTGTTTTTATAAGATTGACACTACCATTGCACTTTCTTCTCATATATATTTAACTTTAACTGTAGGCTATTGATGATGAAATATTTTTTCTTGTTTCATCATTTGTTAGAATCATGGTTTGAAATTCCATACTATGTCAGGCGAAACTTTGGTAAATTACCGAAATTTGATACCACTTAGTACAGAAAATGTCTCTTTTCTTTACTTCATCTTCTTCCTCTTTCAACCTCGAATCCATCATCGACATCATGCATTAGAACAATAGTATCGTACCACTCAAAACTACAATTGTTAGCATGTTAATTTATTATTTTAAAATTTTAATTTATTTTTGCAATAGGATTATATTTGGAGGTATATAAGTCAAGTGGAAGGGGATTTAGAAATAAAAGTCATTTAAATTTACCTAAGCATGCTTTGGAGCATGCGCAAATTGCGAATGTTGACATGACATGCTACAAAAACTAAATTGTTTGGTTAGAAACTGGAACTCATGGCACAAAATGATACCTTATAAAATTTTTCTTTTATCTTGAAGGGGATGTGATGATGACACAAGAGTAGCTTCTCTCCATTTCGACCCTCTATTCTTTCATCATCTATTCCTTCCACGTCGTATACTAGAAGATCCAAGATATTTAGAGCTCTTAGTTACAAGGATTTCATGATCATCCCTCTTAATTATTCTATCATTTTTAATTTTTTTTTTTATTGAAATTGCATTTCTTTTATTAGAATTTTGTTCTACTTCCTTGCATTGGTGGGAGATTTGTGCACCAGATTATTATTATTTTTTAGTTTTATTACAAACCGGGAACTTGCATCAGTCTTCACGGGCTGTATTTGAATGCAGGTGTTAGATACTCCTAGAATAAATAATGTATATACCAAACAAAGTGCACTTGGAAGTGTATTTTTGAAATATTTGTTTCGAGCACATTGAAGGGAGTCTTAGCGCAATGGTAAAGTTGTTGTCGTATGACTTGGAGGTTACGGGTTTGAATAATGGAAATAGCTTCTTGCAAAGCATAGATCCTTCCCTCGGATCATATATTGACAAGAGCTTCGTGCACCGAGTTATCTCTTTATTTGTTTCTAGCACATTAATCAATGACCTTATACTGGTTGATATTGTATTATATATATTTGGTACTCCTAGAATGTATATTCTAGGTACCAAACATAGTCCACGTGGAATTGTTTTTTGAATTATTTGTTGCACATATATTGATCTGTGATCTATACTAGCTGGTGGTTGGTTGAGGGTATTTATTTCTTCATTAGATTGCTTAGTTAATTATAAAATTTGAGTTGATGTCTATTTAGATTTGGAATATACATATTGTCTTTGATATGGTAACTTTCTTTCTTAACTTAATTAATATATGGACTGACATTTTCTTCCTTCTTTTTATTTTTATTTTCTTGCTTTGGGAATGGAGAACAACAGTCATCCTATTTTTTCCTCTTTTCTTATCATTGGAATGCTTATAAGTGAACATCTTGTTAGGTGCTAACAGGTAAAAAGCACATATATTAGCTGGATTTGACATTGAGAAATTTGCTTTCTCTTATTACTTGAGTAGACATGGTGAAATAAACTGTTTTGTCAAAGCAATGTTGTCATGGACTAGGCTGATATCCTTCTATTGCAGAAGCCATTTTCTCTTGTATTTGCCCTTACCTTTATGTTCAAATTTGACTGAGAGAAAAGAATTGGCAGTGTGTCAACATTGCCTTGCAAGAGTGTGTATTTAACTTCTATTGATCTACATGTAAACCATTGCATTGCTTATGTGTAAATAATTTTGTTCTATGCCCCTTTCTCATACTTTTTAAGTCTTTAACATAGTCTATCTTGTCATAATTTAGTTATTCTCTGAAGTTGATGTGAAGCTGGTCTTTAAAGAAGTTTCATCCAATTTTCTCCGGAAGCGTATTGTGGAGGTATTGTTTTCCGTATACTGATGCAGTTTACACGCATGCTGAATCTGTTTATGCTTTCACATGACAAAGTACAAGCTCCAAAAATGTGAATTCCAATAAGAACAAAAAATCCACATTTGGAGAAGGCAAATAGGTCCTACAGAGCCTGGCACAACTCCACAAGATGGAATACCAAACAATTGCAAAGTCTCAACCCAACATAAAATGGAACCTAATTGGCAGAATTTGTAGCTCAATCAACTACACACATCAAAATCACAAGAAACCAACTCCCGCACATTTTATCTCCTTGAGGTCGATGGATCTGCCCCTTGACATATAATATGTCATTTAGTCTTCTCCCTTACATATGCAATATCTTACACACATATATATCAACAACATGCTCACCACCCAGCTGTTAGAAATTTTTGCAGCACATGATGAGCCACCAAACCAAACCGTTGATATAACCTTGAGATAGAAAAGAGGGGTTGTAGAATGCACCTTGACACAATATTTTTATTTTGGAGTTGAATCATTGGTTAGCTCGAATAGATCTGTTGGAACATTATACTCTTTATGGATATAAAGTACTATCATATATTATTACATGTGATAATTGAAGTACTAATTCTTAATTTGATCACAGTGAGCATAAGGAGCCACTCACCATCCCTCAATTACACACTTAGTAAATTCCAATCAATCAAACATATAGTCGAATCAAAATCAATCACATGGAAGAGAAAGGACATCATCTTAGATATAATTAATTGCAATGGCACTTCCTTCAGGAGCCATCACTTGGTCTGATCCTAAATAAATCAAATCCAACTATAAACCAAATTTAAGTTGTAATTTAATCTCTATCCAAATCAATTTGATCCTGATTCATTTCTATTTCAATGAACAAATAACCAACCAAATATCGAAGTACAAATTGCATTGGACAGCATTTCTTTCTATGAAAACCTAAAATGCAAAATACAAAATCAATAGTGAGGCAAAAAAAAAAACTCAAACATGGACAATTGAATCTTTGCTGCAGGCTTTTTTTGGTTAATCAGATAATGGGAAACATCTTTTTTTTGGTTAATCAGATAATGGGAAACATCTTTTGGTTACATTATTCTCAAGAAAATCACTTCATGGTCCTCGGATTGATTGTGTTCATATAAATTGTTTTGAAGATATTTTTTGATTAAGAATATGTTTTTGTTTCCTGCAACCTTTTTCCTTGTGTACTTCATGCTTTAAATTTACATGACAGTTACCATTTCTAAAGTAATACTTTATTAGAATGCTGGATCTATCTCAGCGTACAATTTGCCTCCTCAACATCAATACAGCCTCCTCTTACATTATGTCCTTTAAATTTTCTGCTTCAACATTACTCTGTTAATTAATCAATTCATCTATTCCTTAAATTCGAGAAGAACACAAGAATGGCAAACATCAATTATCACACTCTTAATTTGTATTTTTTCTTAGCTTTGTTAAAGTTTATACACTTCCAAGCACAGGATGGAAGACGTAGTGATGGTCGAATACGAACAGAAATCCGCCCAATAAACTCACAATGTGGATTACTTCCTAGGGCACATGGAAGTGCATTGTTCACTCGTGGAGAAACACAGGTAAAGTGAACTAAAGCTCTACTTTGCAGTTTTCAGCATAAAGATTCTCTTGATATGTCTGTTATTTTTGTTAGTGTTTAGCTGAGTCATATTAAAGAAGCTTTAACTGGCAGCTGGGAATTAATGTATAACTTGTTGACCATGTGAAAAATTAGAATTGAAAGGAGGAAGAAGATGAAGAAGAAAAAAGAAGATAAGGACAATTATATACTTAAATTTAAATTTTATTTTTTATCTGGAATGGTTTGATTTTTATATTGTTTTTGTATCAACACGGACTAAAAAAAAGTATATTATCTTAATTTATATTGATTAGCATGCTAAAAAGTGTTGAGTGTTAATATGAAATGATATTCATCAACATGAAACTTGATTGACACAATGACATGAAAGACATCGTCCGGTGCTGAGTAATATTGAATTTTGATAATTTATTAGAATGATATTCGACTGAATCGCTTGGCTTGGTATGCCATTCAAACCATGGTTCAAAATACTAATGAAGTTTGAAACATACTGTGAAATTATAAAAAGTTCAAAAATATTGTCAAAAGATTTGAGTTCAAATATGATTGCAAAAACAAAAAATACACGTAATCATATCCCAAATTTTGTCCATGAAGATGTTTTGCAAAGGATTTTCTGTTTGTGTTGTTTTTCCATCTAGATATTTTTGTTAAAAACAAAAACAAAAAAGTGGTATTTTTGAGGGAAAGCTACTTGCTGGTCATTGCCAACCAAAAGGCTCTGGTTGGGTTTTCAACTTTATGGGCCCTAATCTTGGGGCACTTCTCCATGTTTTTCAGATAGTGGGATGCTCTTAAGATTCATGAAACCTACCTTTGACATTATTGTTTTTCAGTCACTTGCAGTGGTCACTCTTGGAGACAAGCAAATGGCACAAAGAATAGATAATCTTGAAGATACAGAAGAACTAAAGAGATTCTATCTTCAGGTATGTCTTATTTCTGTGGAAATTCATATCTTGTAAATAATCTTTGAGCGGAATATTGTTTCTGTTGTTATTTCTTTGATTGTCATATAATTTTATTCATATGGTCATGCTAATTGACCAATTACATGTTGGTGCAATTGTCACAGCAATTATAAGATATGACGACAGTTGCTTCTGATACGTTTCTTACTTTTAGGGTAAATTATTAAAAGTGTCTCAACTTTGACACTTTTAACAAGGAGAGTCTGAACTCTGAACTTCCAATTTTAATAACTGGGAAGATTGTCAGAAATCCCCAAAGTTTGAAAACTGTTTTCCCCTACCTTGACATGGTAGTTCTCAACTTTAGTAAAATTATGCATCATTGTTTTGATGCTATATACAACAAATCAGGGTTTAAAGTTTCATTTTGTGCCGATCGGCATATGAGAAACATTTCATTCCATGGCCAAGCAACATGTGGAATAGCTAAGCACTGCACATCTCCTCGGATTGAGTCTTCCACAAGCATTAAAGCAGCATGACCGTGAGACTCTTTTCTATCATGCTAGCCATCTCGCAAGCACCTTCAATCTTGCAAGCACCTTCAGCTGGCTTTGCATGTGTTCTGTGAGCTAAAGTGGCACAATAAAACCAGCAAGCAGGCTCTGCAAGTCTTCCACGAGCAGAAGCGTCATGATGAAACCAGCAGGTTCCTCTCCTTTCCTCTTCTTTCACTGCCTCCTCTCCTCCCTTTCTTTTGCCACCACCTTTCCTTCCCCTGTTCTGCCTCCCTCCCTTCCCTCCTTCCCCCACCACCTCTCCTATCCCCTTCTTCCTCCACCTCTTCTGGTGTTCAGCACAACTCTGACATGACACTCAACATGCATGACACTGTCTTGATCCAACTGGGGATCTAAACCCAGCTTGATTCGAGATTTCAAACTTTATAATAAATCATCTTTACCTTTAAATCTTCCTAAAATGATGATTTACACCACTTACTTTTGAGAGGTGCACATTGTTTACTACAAACTGCTTCAGGAAATGTTTTCTGCATTTTCCATTTTTTGGCAAATGGGAAGTGCCCCACCACCTCTCCTATCCCCTTCTTCCTCCACCTCTTCTGGTGTTCAGCACAACTCTGACATGACACTCAACATGCATGACACTGTCTTGATCCAACTGGGGATCTAAACCCAGCTTGATTCGAGATTTCAAACTTTATAATAAATCACCTTTACCTTTAAGTCTTCCTAAAATGATGATTTACACCACTTACTTTTGAGAGGTGCACATTGTTTACTACAAACTGCTTCAGGAAATGTTTTCTGCATTTTCCATTTTTTGGCAAATGGGAAGTGTGGTCATAGAAAAATGGTTTCAACCAACACTAAAATGGTAGATTTGAGGATAATATATCTACCGTCCAGAAGATGAAGTTATTTTACTGAGTCAAGATGCACCCAACATAATGAATCTCTTTTTTTTTAAAATAAAAAAATACATTATTTGATTATTTATTCAACTGGATCCAACTGATTCATCACTTTAGATCAATGATGATATAAGTATTTTTAATATTTTAAAAGAATAAAATAATAATATGATTAACAGATTAAATATTTCAGCTTCAATAACATAAAACAATACATATTATGTTGAACAAAAATAGATATTTCAGGTTCAACCACACAAAATTATACATATTATGGACAAGAGTAAGTATTTCAACGACACATTATGGTTGATATAGAAGCATAAGGTTGTGACATGCTCCTATTATGTTAATAAGGTATATCACAACATCAAGCTGCCACGTACAATATACCTTCCTGTCCCTTTTATTTTGGTTTGTCATTTTATGCAATCCAACAAAGGGGAGCCTTGGCACAACGATAAAGTTGTTGTCTTATGATCTAGAGGTCACATATTTGAGTTTTGGAAATAGCCTCTTGCAAAGCAGGATAAGACTGCTATACAATAGACCCTGCCTCAAAATCCTGCATGGTAGGAGCTTCGTGCACCGGACTGTCCTTTTATTTTATGCAATCCAACAAAATTATTACCTCATTTCTCAATTGTTAGAGATCAGGTGATCAAATAGCAAATTTGCTAGCCAAATCCTCAAGGGGCCATAGGGTTGGTCAAGTATATTCACGACATATGAGTTTTTTATACATCTTTGAATAAGTTTCAGGGTTTTTTAGGAACCTCTTTGTAAACTCAAGATCTAGTTATAAATGCCAACTGTCATAGGGTAAAGTGTAAAGTTGTAATAATAAATATTAATATAGGTAAAAGAGAATACCTAAAGTAATAAACCTTAAAAAGTTTCCCATTTATTTCAAAAACATTAAATGTAACTAAACTCAAGAATTCAAACATGTATGCATCAACTTTTAAAGTATAATAATTATGCATTAGCTAGTTAGTGTGCAGAATTGTCATTAATATGTAACACTGCATGCTGACATGAATATTTTACAAGCATGTTACATATGATTATAGATTAATTGTGAGTAAATTAATGTGTAACTTCAAAATACAACCATATTAGTATGTAATATGTACAAATTATTATCTATTTTGAACGAGAAGCAGATCAATCAAAAATCTTATTTGTACTTTAAAAAATATATGTGTTTACAGCAATTTTTTTTTTTATTTCAGCTATTTGTCATAATTGTTAACATTTAGGTTATAATCAGCAATTAGTCCTCGATCAGTAATGCTAATGATTGAAATGTTGAGCTATATCCCAGCTAGCATTGATGTAATTTACTATTTCACCCACTGATGGACAAGCGAGATGGCTTCAACACTAAAATGGTTGCACGTGATTATTTCGGCACCAGAGTGGCAATGTACGACAAAGAGGGAGAGCCCGAGGGAGAGAAGAGAGATCGAGGTAGGAGAAGGGGAGAAGGTACTAGAAGAAGAATGAATAGAAAAGTACCATGGAGAGAGAGAGAGAGGGAGAAAGATGGGTGACTAGTTAGGCGAGTACATGAAAAGAGAGAGAGAGAAGCATAGCAACCGTGACAAGCACAACAAGTAGTGAGTGAGATAGAGGAATTCGGTAGGAGAGTACATTAATAAAGAAGAGAGAGAATTAAAAATAATTTCTAATGTTCTATAGTACCATTAACCTAATTAAATATCATTAAACTGGACTATTCTATATATAAATTTAGTTTAGTTTTAAATTGAGAAAATAGATTCAAATCAAGTATTCCCATCCTAATCACAATGTGTGCTCATTAGGCCCATCTAACCTCCTAAACCTACTATCACTTGAGCCCAAAACTCAAAATTTGGTTCGATTTAGCTCAATTAGTCATTAAAAATTTTAAAAAAATAATTCAAAATGAAAAAACTTTAATAGGATAAAAATTTATTATTTAACATTGACATTTTTTTTTGTTCCAACTTTTATGATGTTAGGATCGAGAGACTGTACGAGAAAGCAACTAAAAACTAAGGTTCCAAAACTCAAAATTTGGTTCGATTTAGCTCAATTAGTCATTAAAAATTAAAAAAAAAAATTCAAAATGCAAAAATTTTAATAGGATAAAAATTTATTATTTAACATTGACATTTTTTTTGTTCCAACTTTTATGATGTTAGGAGAGATCGAGAGACTGTACGAGAAAGCAACAAAAAACTAAGGTTCAACAAAGGCTTGTTGAGCTTCTTTTCTTTTGTGTCTTCTCTTAGCTTTGGTTTGAGCGTTAAAGAACAACTAGGTTTGGACACAATGTTTTGATTAAATGAAAATTTGTTTGATAAAGTAAAAAAAATTCATTTATTTTTCTTTCACCATTTTTAGTTCATTTAATTGAAATGTCATTGAAGATACACGATGCTTGTAATAGGTGTGATTGAAGTGTTAGATTAAATTTTATGAAAGATTTTCAAATTTTGAATTTGATTTATTGAAAAAAAATCTTAAATCCAAACTACAAAATTTTGAGTCGAGTTTCATATTTTCAAAGATCTTATGCTCATATGCAAAATTTTAAATTGAATTTAAACCTAAAATGTAATATTTCACATCCAAAAATAAAAATCTTAGATCTCTTTATTTTTCATCCAATCTAGTAATTGCAGTTATGTGGAAGAAACAAAACCAAATTAAAATCAAATGGTATAATTTTAAATTATTTTATTGCATTCAAGAACTTTATTTAGGTTTATAAATAAAATACAAGAAAAAGGTGATATTTAATGCTTAAAGTACTTATTAAATACTCGCGGATAAAATTTAAACACAATTTTGTAAACATATATAAATATATGTTAATTTTTCATTTTAAGCACAATTACATCCTCAACAATGAATGCCTCTTGAGACTTCAAATATGAAATTGCTCAAATGTACGGAATTCGGAAGTAGATCACGACAATTTTCTCATTTTTCATTATGATGTTCTACTTGCAAAAGTGAATATTATAAATCTAAACAAAAAACATACAACTTATAAGTGACTAAGGTTAAAAATTAAAACTTAATTGGTTACCTGCATTTGTAGCTCAGAAGGCTGGAATTTCCAAATATAAACATGAGAACAATCATCTATTAGCAATCTAATTAATTCTTAAGTAAATTATTAATTAAAATAAAAAAGTAATTAAAAGTTATAGTTTGAATTAAGTAAAATTAATTATGATATTATTAGTAATTCAATTAAGTAAGTATTAAAACTGTATCGTACCGGCATCTCATGATATGATACCAAAATAGTATCATTCCAATGGTCAAAATTTTAAACCTTGGGCAGTGTAACTCAAGATAGTATTTTGGATAGCAGAGTATGAACACAAACACAATGGTCTGTGGTACGTGGCCAAATAACAAGATACTATTCCATTTGCCCCCCTTGGTGCCCAATTTCTCATAAAAAAAACAAGACACCAGAAAAAACCAGTTTAGGACTTTTAACATTGGTCAAAACGACATCTTGATAAAACTTCCATAGTGTTGCTTTCTTTGCCAGTGTTGCGTGAATCCAGTTAACAATTGAGATTTCCTTGTTATAATCATGATCTTGAAGAGGTACCCAATTGTAGTTGATCATGAAAACAGTAGTATATCTAAGTGCTTTAGTCTAAAACAGTAGTTGATCACTGTTTGTTGTCTGTCTCCATGTTTGATTGAATCTAACAGTCAATTAGGATTTGCAAGTTCAGGCTGACAAGATTCAGTATGTCAGATTCAATCCCTTGTAATGTTGTATTATATCTGTGGAATTTCATTTCAGTACTCATTTCCACCATCATGTGTTGGTGAAGTTGGGCGCTTAGGAGTTCCCAGTAGGAGGGAGGTTGGTCATGGAATGCTTGCTGAAAGGGCAATTGAGCCTGTTTTGCCTTCTGAAGAGGATTTTCCTTACACTATTCGAGTCGAGAGTACCATAACCGAAAGTAATGGGTCATCAAGGTAATCTTTCATCCGCAAATTCATTTTCTGCATGGTGTACATAACTCTCTCTCTCTCTTTTCTTGCAAGCAGTTAACTCATTGACAAGTAATTTATAAGTGCATGTCTGTGTGTGTATATTTATGTATATATTTGAAGTTATGACTATAGCGAAGTCTCTTTTTTTTACTTTTTTTCTTGATCGATTCCAGTATGGCATCAGTCTGCGGTGGTTGTTTAGCACTTTTAGATGCAGGAGTTCCTATTAAGTCTTCTGTTGCTGGTATTGCAATGGGTATGGTCATGGATACTAAAGAATTTGGAGGAGATGGGACCCCACTTATTCTCTCTGATATTACTGGATCTGAGGATGCTTCTGGAGATATGGATTTTAAGGTAGGACCTGGTTGCTATTTTCTTCTTTAAATAACATTATTCACTTTTGAATTTGTATTTTTTTATATTTAGTACTAATATATCTCAAGGACAACTTCATTCCTAGTTATTTAACTTTGCAGATTGCTGGTGATGAGAATGGTGTTACTGCATTTCAGATGGACATCAAGGTTGTTGATTGATCTGAGAACCATATAAGTTTTTTTTTTCTTTTTTCATGTCATACACGTCTATTATGTTTGCTTCAAGTCAACTGTATGAACTCTATATGCATGTGGAGGGTGTTTAGGTTTTCATTGACTTCCTATGCTTTTATAGGTTGAAGGGATCACTTTGCCAGTAATGCAGAAAGCACTTATTCAAGCAAGAAATGGGCGCAAACATGTTTTAGGTGAGCTACATTGTCCATATAGTGGCATGCTATATTTTGGTAACTTCATTGCATAACTTTTTTGACAAATGATTCACTACGTCTCTAAATGCCAATTTCACTATTGGCTAATCCAAACTATATATGTGCCATGTAAAGTTTTTCAAGTTATTGGTGGTACGTAGGGAGAACAAAGGCACTTTAAGTGCATTCAACGTAGCTTGCTCAGAGGGTACCACGTTATTACTAGCCTGATTATCGACCATTCTAGAATACTTATCCAAAATCAACCCTATCCAATATTTTTATTTACTAGATGTTACAATGCAAGAAGGGAGCCTTGACACAATGGTAAGGTTGCTGTCTTGTGACCAAGAGGTCACGGGTTTAAATCCTGGAAACAACCTCTTACAAAAAAAGCAAGGTAAGACTGCGTACAATGGATTCCTTCTCCGGTATCCCGCGTGGTGGGAGCTTCGTGCATCGGGTTGTAGTTTACTAGATGTTACAATGCAATAGAAAATTGTCATTCCAATTCCAAGTTAAGATCTGAAAAAAGTTAAGAATTATGTTAGACACTGACAACTAGACAGCCAACATAAAATGTATCTAGAAATTGTGAGCATTGATGTTAATCGTATTTGTTTTAGGGCTATGTCATCTGTCCAATGTGGCACAAAGTGCATACACCTAGGATTCTCATTTTTTGGTCAGTGCAAGTAAATGCATGATTAGGAAACAAGTGTTGGTGATCGATTGGAAGCTAGAGGGGGGGGGGGTGAATAGCTTGTTTTTCGTCTCTATAAAAAGATTAGCGGAAGCACAACAAAAATAATAATAACACAAATGAAAAACAATGCTAACACGATTCTTTTACGTGGTTCGGAGATAGCGCTCCTACTCCACGGTGATCCTTGAGGTGGATCAACCCTAATCAATATCACTATGAAGCTTTCCTTTACAAATACTCCTCCTCTTCTTACAAAAGATGTAGATGAAGCTTAGAGAGGAGAAAGAGATTTAGAATCACTAGAAAGCTTTGAAAAATCGTGGAGGCTTGAGAGTATTATCAGAGAATAAGCATTAACCCCAAAAACCTCCACCAGCCCTCTTTTTATAGAGAGAAGGCTGATTTTCCCGTTGGAGCACCATCAGTCGACTGATGCACAACATCAGTCGACTGCCGGCGTGGTTAACGACTTCTGAATAGCCGGATTCGCGGGATTCAGAGTCGTTACCTCCAACGGCATTCTCATCGATTGGATCGATCCTCCATCGATCGATGGAGTGATCGCCGAGTAATCACAGCCGCAATGAGTGAGACTCCATTCTCGCGTGCAGATGTTTAGCGATCGATCGCCATCGCGGCGGTCGATCGATCGCAACATCAGTCGACTTCCATTGCCAAGGCAGTCGACTGATTGTCAGGGTTTCACCCTGACTCAGTCGAGCACCTGACCAGTCGACTGATACATCTCTTCCTTAAGCCTTGCGCCTCCAGGATCCCTCCGAGTCCGTGACTTGTTCATCCTTTGCGCTTTGCTTCCAAGAGCTTCCTTCCGTTTTGTCATGTCTTGGGTTTCCTTTTGCCAAAGCGTGCTTGGACTTTACGCCGCCAAGTCTACATGTTTGGACTTACGCTGCCAAGACTTGCCTTTGGACTTCCTTTGCCAAAGTCCGTTTGGACTTAATGCCGCCAAGACAACATGCTTGGTCTTATGCCGCCAAACCTTTACCTTGGACTTTTCTTGCCAAGATCATACTTGGACTTTGCCTTTACCAAGTCTTCATACTTGGATTTCCCTATCACTTGAACATGTTCACAATTAGATCACAAATTGTTGCCTAACTTAGATGATTATCCAAACATCAAAATATATAAATGCTTGGGGCATTGTTGCACCAACAACAAGTAAACCTAATATACTTAGAGAAATGAAATAGGTCAGAGAAGAGACTAGAAAAATGGGCAATATGTGTTTTAGAATTTGGCATAGCTAACATAAAAATGAGTAGGTATGATGATAAATAAATATTAAGAATGAAGTTGCCAAAGTCGAGATAATTGGAAAATTAGCGTACTTTATGGCCCTTAATTAAGATCAGGTGATCAAATCAATATGAATTTAAAAAAATCTCAGTGATATTATTCATAATATACTTGTGACTATAAACCTACACTTGAGGGAACAGACAAGCATTCTGGGAGAGCATAGGAAGATATTACACATTGAGACTTTGAATTTGGGGAAGAAACAAAGCAAGTAATATGATTTCAGATTCAATTACTTTTAAGACTAACAATAATTATAGTCCTATCAGTTTTTTCTCCTTTATAGAAAAGTAGAAAAATTTATGTGCAGAAAATGTAAAGTCATACTTTGGGTATGCTTAACTAATCAACACCTATAAAAAATGTGGATATAGGTTGTAGGAAATGTCAACGGCATTATGTTAGTCTCAACTGTTTTGGGTATCCTGGATGCATGTTATCCCTCCATGGTCTTGGGAAATGTGAAAACCAAAAATATTGTTTCTAGTTTTACAAGATGATGATATTTAAAAAATAATGTCAAAGGTGGAATTAATAAAGAAGAAATCTGGAATGAAAAGATTAATAATAAAATAAGGAATATGATTATGAATTCTTGGTGTAGCATATAGAGAGTTGCTGTCAGGGAGAAGTTGTATAAATAAGCTATCTTGAAGAAATATTAGTGGTGAAAATTGAGGTAAAAAGGTTAGAATAGAGTTCAATGACTATTGAATGGACAATAACTGCAACCTGGGAACTAAGAAGTGGTGAAGAATATCGCCGGACTGCCAAAGTTAGGTAAAGGTTTTAGAGATTTAATAACTTTAGATGTGCGAAACATGAAGGTCAAAAGGATAAAGAAATCAAGAAAAGAAATAAATATTTATACAAATCAAGGAAAAAGTGGCTATAGGATATGATTTTACCATGTTAAATTGTAGGTGGTCGAACTTGACTTAGGGAACTTCTATCCAATTGTTCAATGCCATAAACAACCAAGGTGGATTCCAATAACATATACTAGAGATGCAAGCATGGTTGGACTCACCTTTTTAGTCTCACATTCTTTTGGTCTCCTATCAAAAGAAACCAGTAAATCATGATTTTATTTCCAGATGAAATGATGAAGAGCTCCCCTCAACCATCAAGGAAGCTTTCAAAATATGCTCCAATTATTCATATTATGAAGGTAATCGATTAACTTTCCTTTATCTCTTTGATAATATTTTTTAATTTTTATACTGTTGCTGTCCCTTCTCTGTCAAAGGTTCATCAACTTTGTTTCAGGTTAAACCTGACAAACTCAATATAATCATTGGCACTGGTGGGAAAAAGGTTAAAAGCATCATTGAGGATACCGGTGTAGATTCTATTGATACAGAAGATAATGGCTTAGTAAGCATTGTTTGAACTGTTTTTAGGTACTCATTCCATGTCTGACATTCACATGGAATAATAACTTCATCTCTCAGATTAAGATTTCTGCAAAGGACCTGTCCAGCTTAGAGAAATCAAAATCTATCATAGCCAGTTTGACAATGGTTCCGACTGTTGGTGATATTTACAGGTAAGATCTTACTGGTAGTACTTGGAAGATAGATGTGGGTACTTCAAATCATCATTTTTCAAAAGGTGTCCTTATTGGGTTGTGTGGTCATTTATTGTTTACTAAGACCAATTAAGATTGAATGGGAACCTTGGCTCAATGGTAAAGTTGTTATGTGATCTAGTGGTTATGGGTTTGAATCACATAAGCAATTTCTTGCAATGTAAAGTAAAACTGCATACAATAGATCTAATGTGGTTCGACCCTTTCTCGGGATCCTGTATTAGTGGGAGCCTTGTTGACCTGGCTGCCCTTCTTTAAGATCAATTAGGACTTTTAATCATACCCCTCACATGCATGTGTCCTCATGACACAGTACAAGCACAAAGAGTCTCACAAACTGGACTCATCTAAGAAAAGAAAAAGATGTAAAGAATGAGTTAGAACAAAAGCAAAGAAGAGGAAGGGGAGGAAGCTTAACTACCTCTTGTTGGGCTTTGTAGGAGGCCCATGTTATATTAGATCAATCTGTAATATAATTTATGTAATATATTAATTAACAACTTCATTTTAGCTATATATAAGACAAATTAATTTTTAATTTTTGTGTCTGTATACCCATATACCCATGCCTAAAATTTGGATCCTTTCCTATCTGGCTGCATATCCTTATTTTGAAAAAAAAAATATATTTAATGGTTTAAAATGTTGTTATGTTTTTGACAAAATTAAAACTTACCATTTTGGTAAATTATTGAAATCTAACATTGGCAAGCATGAATAATCTCTCCTATGCCCTCATGTCAATAAGTGTTGTTTGGTGTTGATACTCGATATGTTTTAGCATGCTTTGACACACACCCAAGCTGGTTGAGATAAATTCAACTAATATTTGTTATTTCTTTTGTTTCTCCAAAATTCTAATTTATTTAATTATCTCATTTATATATTTTTTTTAAAAGAAAAAGAGCATCTCTACATTAAAGTAAAAAAAATTAATTCAATTTTAATTCTATCTAGTTGGTATATTTTTATTTTTTTAATTGTAGAAAAACTAAATTAAAATATCAAATGAGTCAATTTCATGAATTTCATCCCAGCACACTTTATTAGGTACTGAAGCATGTTGGATGTTGAATCATGTCGAGTATTAATGCAACAAAATATTAATCAGTTTATTATCTAATTGTTGACTCTTTAATTGCTATAATTTTAATCTTAAAAGGAAATAAACTAATTGGAAGGAAATAGATTAAAAGATTAAAACTATCTAATTTCATCTTGAGACACTTTAATGATGTAGAAGTGTGCCTAAGTGTCGACACAGTTCAAGTTGAGGATTGAAACCCTGACATCGAATGATATTAGACATTCACGTGTCAACATCTTGATCCATACCTACGTTGAATACTTGTGCTTGAGTGTGAGTAACATAGAATGAGTATTGGCCCATCCTGTTGAAATATAGGTCTCTATTTTTATATAATATTTTTTCTTTATTTTCTTTTCTTCTCATGTTCCTCGCCTCCTTTATTCATCTTTTTTCCTTTTCTCCTGATAAGTCTAGCGCCAGAATGTTGGAGATCTATATAATTTAGCAAATAGAACTTTTGAAAGATTGTACCCAGAATCCATGTTAAATTTCTGAGAAAAAAAAATCAAATGTGGGTCTTTTTTCAGTTTGATTTATGGAACAGTGAAAGAAGAGTGAATCAATAATCATTTGTACCATGTAAAGAATCATGTAACTTCACTAACAAATGATCAAGAAATTTAAATTCTTCGTGGGTTTATGGTCTCAATTGTAATTGCATCATTCCATTCTTATTATGTGATGTTCTGTTTCCTTTGGTCACATCTGAGCAATCAAAGAAGTTGGTCAGTGTTAAACCACCAAAAATACATCCAAACAAAGGCACATTGCGGTGGGTTTTTGTTTAGAACGCTACAGTTTTTCAGGGGCAAATCAATTTGACATTTCAAAGATTGAAGATATTAATTGTTTAAGTCAGGTATTTCAATTATAGCTGCAATTAGTGGATGAAGGGAACTGATTTTTTGTCTCATGATATTGTTCCAATATTTTTTTCATAAACTGACACATTTCTTCTGATTGAACACAGGAATTGTGAAATCAAATCGATAGCACCTTATGGAGCCTTTGTAGAAATTGCACCAGGAAGAGAGGTTGGCCTTAATTTGGTGGATTGTTCAATGCTTACCAATAGAATCAATATAATGGTTTTTTCATGATAATTTTTCTTACTATTGATGCCAGCCAGAATATGTTAATGGATACTCCTATTAGTCCAAACATATGGTTAGTATATGCATTGTAGTTTCTTAAATGCTACAATGAGAAGTTTTTTACATCTCAGTTGTCCATGGTTTAAAATTTCGAGCCGTGTTGAGATTTCAATCCGCAATCGGAACGATAGAGTTTCGGTATTGTATCGTATCGTACTGATATAGTTTCGGTAATTTTTAATTATAAAATATATTAATTAAAAATAAAAATTTTAACTTAAAAATTAAAAAATAATTTAAAAAAGACATCGAAAAATTAATTATAATAGTAGGATTAATTTAATTAATTTTGATTGTATAGGATTAAAAAAATAAAATTTAATAATAGAAATATTATTATTCATAATAAATAAATAAATTTTAAAATAAATTTATGGAATATTTTTAGATTAATGGTATAATTTTATTAAATTTTGATTGGTCTTATTTATTTTATCAGGAGTTGATTGAAATTATTAACTTAAGTTCTAATTAAAATCCAAAAGTTCGACTCACCCGTTCAACCCTATACGCATTTCTGCAATCTCGCAGGGCCATCGTGGCCTCTGCAACCTCGCAGAGGCTGTCGTGGCCTCTACGACACTGTGGAGACCCGCCATGGTCTCCACGACACTGCGGCAGCCCGCGGAGGCCCCCAGTGGCCCGCAAAGTCCTCCACGATCCCGCGGCGCCCTCTGTAAGTGTGTCGGTGTTGTATTGGTGCAGCGGGTGGAACGGCAAATTTCGTTCGTACCGCTCGGCATGGGTTGAGATTTAAAATTATGGTGTTGTCTATTATCCTTCTTTTGTCAAGATGTGCATGGCTACCTTTGTGTTGTTACTTCTGCTCTAAACTGTTCACCATTCTATCATTTAATATATGCTGCCTTCTTCGTTTACTATAGGGCCTATGTCATATCAGTGAACTTAGTTCTACTTGGTTGGCCAAGGCTGAAGATGTAAGAACAATATTTCTTGTTGTTGTTTATCGTACATGCACACATCATGTCCATTGAATTGATCAAATCTCATTTGCTTTGTACCTTATTTCAGGTCATAAAAGTGGGAGACCGCATCGATGTGAAACTTATTGAGGTTAATTGACTATCCACATTTACTACATTTGTTTCCTGTGCTTCCCTCTTAGCTTAGCTTTGAGCTAAGGTTTTTAGTTTTTCTTAAAGCCTGTTTCAGTTAATATTTTTGTAATACAATTAAAAATGCATTAAGAAGAAAGTTTCACTCCATTAACCTCAATATTAACAATCTTAAATGAACAGACCAATAACCTTCTGATACACTTCTTACATCTTTGCTGTTTATAAAATTCTGTTTTCCCTACACATGCACAAATATATGATTTCTAAACTAGTTAATATTCCCGATATACCTGATCCATAATCGTATAACATGGATCAGAATTCTTGATAACAAAATGAGGAACTTGAATAAAAGCTATTATGTCGTCACTTAGTTTAGTGGTTGGACCAAAATTATCAGCTTCATGTGGGTATAGAGTAAACTTTTGAGCTTCAGTTTGAGAGGGATGATTCTGAATATTGTTGCATCGCCTAATGAATATAGTAGACTATACTTTAATCAGATATTTAATTTCTTCTACTTTGTTTGTTTGGTTGATTTGTTCATGTTCAAAATATATCTAAATGGTGTTTCCCATTTGTAGGTAATCTTTGAGATTAGATCAAATAATTTGGCCAAGAATTCAAATTTCAATCTCAAACAGGTTTTTTAGGATTGCGATAATGTCTAGATTTGAGTCGGAAGATGAAGTTGTATGACTGAAGTTATCAAACTACTGACACCAACATTTATATATATATATCATATGTTTCTTTTGGCAGGGGTTAAATGGTCTACTGCCACCTAGGAAGAGGAATTTTGCTTGTTTGTTATATGAGTTGTTTATTAGTGTACCTAGTGTTCGTGATGCTTATATTGTTTTTATGATTATACAGAATTATAACAACATAAAAGTAGAAAAGTGTAGGCCAATAAACTAGTTTCATGTTAAAGCAGGTATGAGGCAGGTCAATCTGGATATATCTTCAACTTTGTTAATTAAGCATAACTAATCAAACTTCATACATACAACAAGTTGGTGCTGCATTGGCCTTTTTAAATATTTATTTGTATTACTTTCATTTCCTACCAATTAAAGATTGTGAACTGGTGGGTGCTTTTGTTCTCTTAATTCTATCTGGATTTAACTTTTGTGAATTGATATTATGATGACAATATTTGGATTCTAGATTAACGAAAAGGGTCATCTTCGATTAAGCCGTCGAGCCCTTCTTCCTGATGGAGATCTGGACACAAGTGGTAAAAAATCAAATAATTCCATGAAAGAGAACATTCCTCCTGAGGATAGTCCTACTACAATTACAGTGAAGAGGCCTTTGAGACAAGATAAAGCTGGAAGGACTGCAGAAAAATTTGAGAATCCTAAGAAAATGATCAAAGTTCCGCCTAAGGTAGTTACCTCAGCTCAAGAAAGTATGAATGGCAAGTCCCAGGAAAAGCTGAGGAAATCAGCTAGCGCTGTTAAAGATGGTATGTCGACGAAGACTAACTGATGATCACACATAAAACAAATGCTGCTGTGGTTCCATTGGATGACATACCAAACCCTGAAATTGATTCATATTCCTTTCTAGCTTAACTCAGAAGTCCCAAGTAATGGAATAGTCCAGCAAAAGATTTGAAGGTGCAGAAAAGAAGATGCTAGTTTCTTTTACTCTTGAACTTATTCTTTATACTTCGAATTTTACCATTGTCATTCCTTTCGGGCCCGAGTAGGAACTAATTAGATCGTCCAATTGGGCTTTGAAACAGGATTTATGGCATTTCAGTTCAGAGATTTTCCAAATACCAGTTCACTGGTGCTTTGATGCATTAACATATCCCCTCTTTTGCATTAGTTGGAAGGCAATATGTCCACTGCATCTTTATTTTGATCCAACCAGGAAGAGAGAACCAAGTACAAACAAGAGCAACTAAAGCACTGCTGCAATGATTTTGGGTGAGAGGGAGAGGAGAATATGAAACTAAATTCATACCCTTCATAAACGTTTCACTAACTTATTCAGATGTTTCGGCAACAACTGAAATGATGAATGCCTTGAAGGTTAGTTTGTTTTAGTTGTTCATGCAAGGAATACCAAACTGTATTCATATCCTCAAGACAAATTCTCCGTTAACTTATTTTTCAACTGTAACTATGAGTTGATTCAATGTTGTTCGTTTTAATTGTTTACATTCAATGGTCCTCCAAAAATGATAATAGTTGGAGATTGTGTTTTAACTATATGCTATCTACCTGTTTATATTTCAGTAAAGGTTGGAAGTTTGTGTTCTTCGAACAATCACACTGAATATTCTTCGAGGGGCATGGCCTGAATAAATTGTTTATATATTATAACAGACTTTTTAAGCAATTTGGACTAAAGTCCTATAATCATCTAGTTTTCAAACACTGGATGGGAGTAATTATCAAAAATGACTTTGTGATGTAATTAATTTGATCTTTAATTGTTTCAATTATTATTACTTATTGCATTTCAAGGATCTAGCAAATGAAGAAAATTGATTTATGAACGGATGCAACTTTTTTTAACCTTGTTCTCAACTTAGTCGTCTGAATTTGCATCAACTTTGAATCAGTTGGATTCACCTCTAGCGTTATCCTAGATTTCGTAGGGGTATAACCTTGTTTCGTATATGAACTATATGCTATCTACGATTACGTTCACCTTTAGTATCGTTGGTCATTCGATAATGATAAAAATAGATAAATTATGAAGGTTATATTTCTTGATTTGTTGATGAAAAATAATAGAGGAAAGATTTTATATTTCTTATTGAGATTTCATCTCTGTCTATTTATAATATCTACAACGATTTATCAAACAACGCACGTAAATTTTAGAATTGTCCAAACATCGTTCCATACTTTTATATTTACCAAATAACACATTTAATTTCTTTTACCTCTCACAAATGCATGCACTGTAGACATTGCATTCGTTGTGTTGGGATTACGCCATCGCTAGTCTTTGGAATTTGAATTTCCAAGATTACGTTTGGGATTTTCATCATGTGCGTGCATTATGAGGGATAAAAAGGAAATTAAGTGCGCTATTTGATAAATATAAAAGTATAGGGCGCTGTTTGGGCAATTCTAAACTTCATATGCGTTGTTTGATAAATTATCGTAATATCTATGTTGTTCTAGTCAATAGGTTGGTCAATAATTTTTTACTCTTGATGCCACGAACAAAATTATCAACTAATAATTTTATGAAATTCCTGAAGATACGAAAGAACTTATTTTTATGGGAGGACCTTGTGGCTAGCACAGTAGTAAAGTTGCACCAATAAACAAAGAGCAATCTCTGAGGGTTGCAAGTCTTTCGGAGTATCTATTTTTCTATCGCGCTAGTTTTGAGTTGAGCAATATGCTCTTTATTATTTACTTTCTTCATGTTGACTGTGAAACTGATTAGCGAGGATGCTAAGGACGAACGAATCGTCTTTTATACTAATGTGATATATTTGTTATCCCCACAAGGATGATCTGTTGACTAAAATAACGTGGTTATGACATAATGAAACAGAGATCGAATCTCGATGAAAATCTAAAAACAGAGGTCGAATCTCGATGAAAATCTAATAACCCTCTCGGGCTCAACTCAAACCCCTCCGTTGTTCTAGCCAATTGGTCAAGGGACAAAATCTCCTTTCTTGATTTACGTGTTGATTGTAGAATCAACTGACATAAATGCTGTGATAAACAAATCGCCTTTTACCGTTTACCGCAATGTGATACATTTGTTGATATTTGACCTTTCATGTATAAAGGACTACTGTGATAAATAGCTAAAGTAGGAATATAATAACATTTGCTTTTGTATGTTTGGTGCAGTTGAATCTACATTGAAATTTTATTTTATTTTTAACTTGTAATTATTTATTTCCAGCATTACTAATTACCAAATAAACATAGTTAAGAAACCAAACTAAAGAGAGTCAAGATTTAATTATCTTCTATCACTAAAACTCGCAGTAGGCAAGATAGAACTTGAACAAAAGCATGGCAATTTTGATCTAGCAATCTATAAAATAGTTGCACATGCTAAAAATATTTAAGAAGCATCTCAAAGGGCTTCAGAATATCAACACACTAGCCACTGTCCTTGAGGCATGAATGCAAGTCATGGTAAAAGAGTTGCCTGATACAAACATCTTTCTTGCTAAAGAGGACCAATTCCTATGATCAATCAGCTGTCCAGCTCTGCTCCACTATGTCGCGAACTTTTCGATTGTATTCCCGTTTGTTTTCGCTGAACATCCGAGCTGCCTCAGAATTCGCAGGCGAGTTCGGGTTTGGATCACAGAGAAGTGACTGCATAGAAAGCTCAGTGTAAATCTTTAGTTGCCAAATGGATAATTACTGAAGCAAGTTTTCCCCTTTTTCTTGCTTCTTCTAGTCGGTCAGAAGTTAAAACACTTCCAAGATTGAAACTAGGAAGTTGAAAGAAGAATACTAATAAGAGAAAGTGTTCAAGGTGGATGATGATCCTTATCTTGGCTAAAATAATTTATATGGTTTAATGTGAATCACCTACTGCATCAATCTTTTTTAGTAAAACTGCAAATTGTTCTAGAGAGCATGGCTAATTGGTCAGTCTTGATTCAAGAAATATTATTTCCTAAAATGCTCCTCTTATTTCTCCTTGAGTACTATTGGTTCCTGAAAAATAAACTATTTTCCAAAACAGCTCGGGAAGAATGACAAAAAAAAAAAAATACTGGCCTGTATAGAAGTGAGTATTGCTGCAACATCATATATGGGACTCCACTGATTCTGCAAAATGTCCAAGCAAATGCTTCCATCTGCATAGACTGATAAGAGAGCAGAGCCAAGGTTTTTCAAGTGTTTTCTCATACATGTGATGCACAAATAACCCAAGGAAAACAAGACCAAAGATGAATTGAGTATGTACTATTCGGATGGAACATTCGGGAGACAAATCGGACAGTAGGTGGCTTGTTGGGGTAGTCTTCGGTAAATTGCAAAGTTAGCTTGAACGTCCCTGGTGAATCATTATAACCATAAGCGACTAACAATGCGACGAAGAACCTATAGCAATCTAACAAAGTCACACAGGTATATAAATCCCTTGTATAATCTCTAAAGCAATTTATGTGGAAATCCATGCCATGATCTTTTCAGCACAATAAAGAAAGACCAAATGCACGTGATGGTATATAACCTTCCATAACTAAGAGGGGAATTCATGTATTTGTGTTAATCACAAACAATAACCTAGACTTTGAGATTTGCAGCAAATACTGACGAAATCAAATGTATCTTATGGAAATAAGAAATTTGATTAAGGTTTTTCAGAAACATGAATGAATAAGAGGCAGATTGATAAAGTAATTATCGGAAAACCAGAAAAAAATAGTAAGATAATCAAAAACCATATTAACATGAAACCTGAATGGCAAATAGAATACAAAGCCTCCAGGGTTGTCCCAGTTGATAAGTACAAAGGGGTAACTCTTAAATGGATATGAGTCAATTCCCAGGGATTTTATTGCCTTGGGTTATCGATCGACCCTCTCCTTTGCACTTGCCACCTGGGATCCTGATTTATCTCCTCCACCGGTAGGGGCAACCGGAGAGGGCCGTTAATGTGGCGGTTCCACATTTCTGAATGGCAAACACAAGCCCAATGTTCAGTAATATTTCCGAATGAAATAAGTCTAAGACAGACTTCTCACCTTTTGAACCCATCATAATTGAAATGTTATAACAAAGCAGGGGGAGAGCATCTAATTCCATCGACAACACAGATGGTTCGACCATTAATAACAAAACATGTAGTTGAATAGTAGAATAAGTTATTTGTCGGGTCATTTAAAATCTGTAGATAAATAAATAAATGAAAAGGTCATGAAAACCTAGTTAAAATGAATTGCTAATTGTGATATGAGCTGTATAAGCTAGAATTCGAAAATAAGTTTGATCTGCACGGCAACCATATTCAAGAATCAGGAATCTGAGCTGAAAAGATTGGCACTTCGCCAGTCTTGCAATAAATTTTTATACTTGGCCTTGTTCCATGTGATAAGGAACATTCCTTATGTAGTTTAAAATTAAAAAGTTCTATATTGGGAGTCTTAGATTAGGAAGTTTCCAATTTTTAAAAGTTGCAAGTTATTATTTTGAAATACTCAAAACAAATTCAGGAAGTTTATATTTGATTAGGATAAGTTTAGTAATTCACGTATTTGGGCTCTTCATGTACCCATACCAATGCTAGTGTCCAACACTCAAATATCAACACTTCAACCCTAACACTATGAGTGAATAGTTGATATTTCTATTGATTACGTGTGAAAAAAAAAAATTGAAATAACCATGACAACACTTGGATTCACACACTTGATAAATACTAGTACCTAAATCCAACTAACATAGTTTAGAAATTAGTTATTTAGTTACAAAGCTTGTAGGGGCAAATTTGTTATATTTCTAATATTGAGTAATAGATGGACCTTTATATACGATCCCAACCCGCTATTATTGATTATGTTCCAATTAATTAAATTTTGATTCACTATAATTGTTTCTTCTTGCGAGACACCAAATGAGCCACACAACTTCACGAGATTTGTTGATTGAGATAGGTGGATTTCTTCTTCCAACTTTTACTGCACCAGTTGGTGTCGAAGTCAAATCCTAATTTGGCACCATCCACCTTTTGCCCAATTCCTTCTCTCTCTACATTGTTCTGAAATGTCCTCTCCCTCAATTAAGGTTTTTTAGATTGAAATCGGGATCACAAAGCCCAAGCCTTATTAAGATTTACCTGGGATGTAGATACTACAACAACAACAACAACAATGTCTTATTCCACTAGATGGGGTCGACTATATGGATCCTTCTACGCCATTGGACTTAAATAAATTTTATCTTATTTTATTGTTGCTAATCAATTTTTTTTTTTTGTCTTCCTCTTACTTGGGATGTAGATAGTTTAGGAAAATTTGGACCGTAGGATTGTAAATCCTAAGGTCCAAATACCAACTGTGACTACCGTGCCTACAGCTATCATCACGTCCATATCTCAGATGCTCAATCTCCATCAAGAAAGTTTCTTGCTGATTTGACAAAGATCTCAAAATTTCTTTCCAATAAACACGATTTGGATGTCATCTTGAACCTAGCCCCAACTAACCCATAGTAACAATAATGTAATATAAATTACCTTGATAAAAAAAAAAAATATTATCTTGTCAATGCTCTAATAACATCATATGTTACTAACCTGATTTTTATTAACTATACTATTTATACACATTTTTTTGTGTTTTGTGTTTTTTGTCACTAATTATTTGATATTTAATGAAACAATTTAACATATTTTTTCTCTATTTTGATTTTTTTTTCCCTTATTGATCCAGACTTCATCAATCTAACACGGTAGATATTTAGACTATCTACCATTTGATCCAGGTAACAATACTGGTTTTGACAATACTGCAATTAAGAATTGTTATGCAGACCAAAATGGAGGGGAGAGAGAAAATGTAAAAAAATTCTTGAGGCTTGGAGGTCTTCAGCAAGAGAAAGAAACAAAACAAACAACAAAAGACCTATAACACTTCTTTGACTTCAGTAAAAGTTGTTGGTGCAATCAACCTCAGATGAAGAAAGATTGACAAAACTTGAGTTTGGCTCAAATTGAGTTTCGATGTTTGACAATGTGACAATATAACTATAGGATGATATGTGACATCCAAGGTCATATGAAGGAGAGTGTTAGTGTGATAGGAAGTCAAGTAAGTCAAGGTTGACCGAATACTTGATGACG
Organism: Wurfbainia villosa; assembly: GCA_025175895.1. Lineage (NCBI taxonomy): Eukaryota > Viridiplantae > Streptophyta > Magnoliopsida > Zingiberales > Zingiberaceae > Wurfbainia > Wurfbainia villosa. Next base: position 4,550,616 of record CM046000.1, on the reverse strand, counting down.
AGTGTGAAATCCAAGTGAGTCAGAGAAGACCGGACACTTGGTGGGTGAAAGTCCGACAGGGAGTTGATAAGTGGTGATATCCAAGTGGGTCAGGGAAGATCGGACACTTGGTAGTCGAAAGTCCAATAGGAAGTTGGTAAGTGTGAAGACCAAGTGGAAAATGATTGACCATACACTTGGCATAAAATGAAAAGTCCAAGCAAGTCAAGGAGAATTGGATGTTTGGTGTTGGTAAAGTCCTGTCAGATCACGATTGGTCGGATGCTAGGCAAGGAAAGTCCAAACAGGTCAAAGAGGACCAGATGCTTGGTATCGGTAAAGTCTTGGCAAGTCACAGTTGACCGGATGCTAGGCAAGGAAAATCCAGACAGGTCAAGGAGGAATGAATGCTTAGTGTTGTGAAGTCTCGACAGGTCACGATTGATCGGATGCTTGGCAAAGTGAATTCCCGACAAATCAAGGTGACCGAATGCTTGGCAAAGTGAAGTCCCGACAGATCAAAGTGACTGGATGCTTGGCAAAGAGAGGTTCCGATAGGTCAAGAATGATTGGATGCTAGACGAGAAATGTCCTGATAGGATGAGATCAACCGGATACCAGGTGAAGCGAGAGTTGGCTTGAAATAAGGTTGATCGGTTAAGGCCAGTTGCCTAATGGTCTTGATCAGTCGATTGGGTCAATGCTCGGGAAGCACTCGGGGGACTGAGGAAGCGACACTTGGAAAGAAGTGCTCAGACAAGCAGAGAACGCAGTGCTCGGGACTTGAGTGCTCCAGTCGGAGATTCGGGTGCTTGGACAGTTGACTGGTGGGTGTGACCAATCGATTGGTCACTCGCTCTCGAGACGAGGAACGGAGCTCGGTGCTCGGGCGACGGGCGCTTGGGTTTGTGCTCGGGAAAAGTCGACGCTCGAGAGGTGCTCGAGCAATTGGCGCTCGGGCCGGTGCTCGGAAAAAAGCCGACGCTTGAGAGGTGCTCGGGCGACGGGCGCTCGTGTCGGTGCTTGGGAAAAGTCGACGCTTGAGAGGTGCTTAGGCGACGGGCGCTCAAGTCGGTGCTCGGAAAAAAGCCGATGCTTGAGAGGTGCTCGGGCGATGGGCGCTCGTGTCGGTGCTTGGGAAAAGTCGACGCTCGAGAGGTGCTCGGGTGAGGAGCGCTCAGGAGGTGCTCGGGAAGCAAGAAGTGGGTGCTTGAGTAGTCGCGACTGGGATACTCGGGAATGAGGTGGGAGGCACTCGAGACTCGAGTGCTCGAGAGGGGCTCGGGAAGTGCTCGACAGTCGATGCTCAGGGTGAGAAAGTCAATGCTTGGGAAGCTCGCGATGGGGCAGTCGACTGATGTGGTTGATCAATCGACTGGTGACACTGTAGCTGGGTACAAAAGGTTGGAGAGTCGATCGACAACATTGTAGCCGAGCATAGAAGATTTGAGAGTCGATTGACTAATCGACTGGTGCACTGCAATCCGATGTGGATCATGTCGTTGGTGAGACAATCGAGCAATGGTCGATAGACCAGTCGACTGAGGGTAAGACCAGTCGATTGATAAGCAGAAATCAATCCAATGCCAAGCTGGGCTTCATGAAGATTTGAGTGGTCGATTCTTGGAGACTTTGAAGGGGATTTGCTATTGCATTCTGGACATTCAAGGAGCTTTCCATAACAACCAAACAACAATCAAGCAAGAGCTTCCTTGTGTAAAGTGTTCTTAAGATTGTATTTCATTTTTTTTTTACACTTATATTTGGTTGCATTCTTTATACAAGCTCAGGTTGTAAGAGGTTTCTCTATCTCCGAAAGATTTCCAAGTAGGAGAAAGTAATAGTGGTGATCTATCAGTAGGAGATAGGTCGTGGAGTAAGAATCGAGGATTCCGAACCACATAAAATCTCAGTGTAGTATGTTGTGTTTGTATTTTGTTTTATGTTTCATTTTTCCGCTGTGTATTAACTCTTTGTAGACAAGCATGAGCATGCAATCGAACATCGAATCAAGAACGCTATTCACCCCCTCCCCCTTTAGCGTGCCAAGGTCCTAACAAAAACAACTTTAGATAAAGATTTCAGCGGGATCAAGAACCAACTGGCCTTCACTTTTACCTTTTTATTTTTTTTTTATTTTTTCTTCTTCTACTACTTATTTCTATACATCCAAACTCAATAATGTTAAAAAAATATATATAATTATAGGATTGTTCATCTCTAATGTTCAACCCTTATCTGCATGAAATTTTTTATTTAGACCCTTGAAACAATGATCTTAAATACACCCAATATTAACATAAAGTTTTGTTCTTGAATTCAGCCCAAAATAAGTACTGACAAGAAAAACTAACCTTTAAAAGATTGCTTAATGAAAAATTAATATGCATGATAGCATTGTTAAGATCACAACTATGAACTTCTCAAATTAATGGAAAAAAAATGAAGCATACTCATAACACTGCCTTAATTATTATTGGTCGTTGAGAATTGGAAACTGATCAATTGGATTAATAGGAGATACCTTATTTAAGGGATTGTAATTTGCTATTATTTTTGGGAAATTATTCATCAAATTCTCGCAAGATTTGTCTTTAGGTTTTTCCTTATTTTTTAATAACCATCTTGTATTTATTCCTTTCAGAATGTTGGAATAGATCAAATTTTTTTTCCTTATTTCCTAGTATTAAAGCTTCACAAAACCTAGTTGAGCATAAAAAAAAACAATGATCAACTCTCCTTCAACCACCATCACTCCATTGGCAAACCTCCTACCCCATCCTCCACCTTGTCTGTCGATTAACAGCTACTCTAAGAATCTTTAGAGAATGGTTTGGACATGCACTTCTCATGATCAAAGGAAAAGAGAAGTAAATGTATATCTCTGTCGGATTTATCAACCTCATCTACTGACACCAAGGTCTAGATCTCAAGTCATGATAGAATTTCGATATTGGACTAAAACAATGTGATTTTTTGGCACCACACTAAAGAGTCAACACATGGTGCCAATGGTGAAATAGAAGTAAAGAGTGGAAGAAGGTAATGGAGAAAACAAAAAAAAAAATGCAACTACATACTTAGGGGCAACATTTTCAGTGTTTTGGTCTCTTGTCGAATGGTATTGCTTTGGCACCATATTGTATTGATATTCAACATGCCTTGGTATCCATCTAACATTGCCAAAATGAATTTAAATGAGTTTTTTCCTTTAATACTCTCATTTAATTTACTAAAGCATTAAATAGTCAATTGAATTAAATTTTGTACTATAATATTGTACCAATATTCAACATGCATCAAGATATCTTAAAAGCATGTTAAGATGATTTCAAATGAATTTTAATCATTTAATCATCTTTTACGTAGATTTTCTACTTTAATGAGACTATCAATTAGTAATTAAATTAAAAATGAATTTATTCATTTCTACTTCAATGCATGCAGCGATGAACTCCTATAAGTTTTACAATGATAATCATATAGCATTTAACTTATTTTTTTATGAAAAAAATATATATAGGAATTGAATAATAAATTCTTCATGCGTTTTCTTAAATTTAAAGGGAAAATAGTTTACCTTCTCTTATTTGAATAGAATAGGAAGAGAAGACAACAATTCAATTTTCCTATCCTTTCCAGTGAGAGAAAAAAAATTGATCTCTATTTGGATAGTGTCTATCCTTTATAGTGTAAAAGGTTGGAATCCGTCAACCTAGCGGCCCCTACCAATCCACCTCCGTACTATCGTAAGGGAGGTAAATCACAGTAGGTCTTTGACCCTTGAGACTAATAATGAGCACATGGAGGGACAACACCCTCGTATTTGCGAGGGATTGATCCGTTGTCTTATAGTGCAACGTCGGCATACGCTAGTCACTAGACCCTTCCCGGGGGGGCATGACAGTGCCTACCCTTGATTGTACTGAACGAAGAGACCTCACAATTATTATTCCTTGTTCTAGTGTTCTTTATGGCCCAAACATAACTCAGTGGCTTCCGTTTAGATCAGATTTCTCAAATTTGAGGAATTGCATAACCAGAGAAAGAAAATAGCCGCTTTAGGAAGATATTAAGCCAAATAATAACAGTGGAGAAGAATGGCTAAATTATGAAAAAGGAACAAATTTGACCAACTAGCAAAGGGGATCATACAAATCCAGTCCATGAAACATCTGATACCCCTAACTCTTTACCTAAAAGCTCGATCGGGAAAAAGAAAGAAGAAAACTCACCTCCATCCCATGGGGTATCATCAGGGCTGCAAATCCAGACCAAAACGCGTTAAACCCTCGTCTAGAGACCCAATTTTAGCAGAAAGATCCAAGCTTTCACCAAAAGCGCCAGTGAAAATGAAAGGGCGGAAGCGGAACACTCACCCAAAGATCACGGCGTTCCATAGCATGATGTTATTTTCATGCGGCGCACCGCTGATCCCTGCCGGCGGATCCTGCTGCAACCTCTTGAAATCCCGCATCAGTCGCTTCCTCGCCGGCGTCGACATCGACTCCCCGTTGCTCCTCACCAAATTTCGGAAATTTCCTTCTCTTTCTTATGCTCCACTCTCCCAATGTCTCCGTATCTTCCTGCCCGGCGGAAGACGAAGGATCGCGGAAAGGGAACCGCTTGGAAAAAAAAAAAACAAAAGGAGAAAAATGAAACCTTTTCATTTGCTCCGTGTTTACAAACGCGGAAAGCAGAGGAGAGCCGCAGTTTACTTGAGCATCAAGTGACTCTGTTTACTTGAGCAAATGAAAATGGAAGGCCGATCTCCTCTTTGTTTTCAACGGCAAACCCGCGGTATCCTAATCTAGCTCGCGTCTTCGTTTGTCGACTCACGACGTCAACGTTGGCTTTTTTTTTTCACCGAATATTTAAATTTTTAATCTGATTAATTTTGGAGATATCGATTCTATTCCATAAAAAATTTTTATCGATCATCAAAATAAATTAAAAAATATTCACAATGAACAATTTGATGTTCTCAAATGTATCACTTCATTTAGAAAAAAATCATTGTAAATATATTGCAGTTGAACATCGAATCAGAAATATTTGAGAAGCTATATAAGTGCATTGCATCTCAGCCCTTAGGGGCAACGTTGGCTTCTCTTGTTTTTTTTTTTAATTTTTTTATTAGTATCAAGTATCCAAGTTTACGGCTCAATTAATTTTAGAAATGATCAATCTGATCACCACATAAATTTCCAATCAATCACCAGGATACATTGAAAAATGCTCATACAGATAACCTCAACAACTTTAGTATTTTTGATTTGTCATCCTATTTGGCTTTCTCTTGTACTATCACCTCATTTGTCATCAATATATGGTAAGGACACTGCTCATGAGCAATAAGTGTTACCTCACATTCATTTAGGGTTATAAGCAAGACAAATTGAGCTGAGATTTATGTTGTTGAAGGTAGTAAATCGAATTGAGTTAAGTTTAAAATGAACTAATTAAACTATTGAAATAATTGTTTAAGTATGATTTAATTTCTTTTTTATAAGCTCGATTCGATCTTAAATTATTTAAATATTATCAAGTTCTCCATTCAAACTTGAATAATTATTTGAAACTTTTATATTCTAAATTTATTTAGTTATTTAACGACCTTGATATTACAAGTTTATTTGTTCATTTTGAAATTTATTTTTTTATAATTAAATATAATTTACAAATTTCATTCGTAAATATTATTGATAAATGATTCACAATATGAACATTAATATATGTATTTAAACTTATTTAATTGACATTATGTATATATAATAAATATAAATAAATTTTTATCAAATTAAATATCAAATTTACTCGTAAACATTGGAGATGAAAAGGAGGTGTTATTTGGACCGACTCACACTAAATTTGCTCACTTGAACATAATATCTATTTTTTAAATAGTTTAAATCACTTTTAAAAGGAGTCTGAAGAATTCAAAAATTAATTCATAAAATTTAATTTAAGTTATCAAAATTTTAGATGCAACTATAATAGAAATATTTTAAATCTTGCATTTGTATTCAATTTTTTTTTTTAAATTTGAGTCTACTTTTACTCATCCTTTTGTGCCATTGACCCTGGCACGAAAAGAAGAAAAAAAAAAAAAAAAAAAAAAGAGAATCAAGTTAGCACAAAAACTAAAATCAACTTGTAATCATTTTCTGTCCATTTTTTATGGTAGATTGATAGTTCATTCATCTTAGTATCTTTGTCAATCAATCTTATAATCAATATGAAAAAAATTAATCACCGTATATATTTATCTTATCAGCATTTGAACATGGTGAAGAGCGACAGAGAGGTATATGCAAATAATTTATAAAAATAAAAAACTTCATCAAATTTTTTGACCACTTTTTATAATGTCAGGCCCTTATTTTATTTATGGAAGATTTTGTCCAAGCCACATTCGTAATAAATGATTTTTCTATCCAGTAAAATTATTTGGATGAAAAAAAATTCACAATAAGATGATATATAAATCAATAAAATAGTCCCTACGGAGATGACGCGATAGTAAGACAGAGATTTGCTTGCAGAATGGGCAGAGGTTGATTCCGAATGAGGAGTCTAAAATCCCCCCGACTTCAAATGACTTCTCTTCTGCTTTGTCACCGTGTCAAAGAACCTCATCCCTCTGCGATTTATCTCTCTCTCGCCGCAGTCTTGGGACGGATGACAAAGAGCTCCTAGTTGAACAGATTTCCAATTTTTACGGAATAAATCAACAAAATAAAACAGTTTTGTGTTGCTTTTGATTGCCACGAGCTGAATCAAATTGTCACTTTTAATTTTCTACATTTTGCAATCTAAAAATAAAAATTCATTTATTTTTTTTATGATTATTTTTTAAATGGACGATTTGACTCCATAAAAAATTTTCATTAGCCATTAAAATAAATCTGAATAGAGACGAAATTAAATCAATAAATAATCCAGTGGTACAAATTATTTGGGTCCTTTCGGACGTTCGAATTTAAAAAATTTCAAGGAGCAATCTCTCAGAGGAATAAACTTGTGCTGCCTAGCTAGCTAACATTTTTTTTAAAAGCTTATTTTTATAATAAATTTTACCCCAAGCTGATCTACAGTTCATTTGATGCTAATTTTACATAAAAGTGTAATTAACAATTTACCAAACACAGCTCCTAAAGTTCAGAAATGTCCAAAAAACGTAGCATGGTTTCAGATTTACCAAATCGCGCACCTAATTTCAAACAGGATCGCAATTTAATGATGAGAGAAATTTTCATGTATCAGAGCCCTCTTGGAAATTCGAACCATCTAAGCGATAGAGAATTCAAATCGACCACTTATCGATTTCAATTTATATCCGATTTACGAAATATTCTTTGTGAATACCTAATAAAACCTCGAATATCAGAAATTTTAGCCACGGATACACAGAGGGACACTACTCAAACTTAATGGACTTGGATTGGATCGAAAAAGAAGTGAATAAGACAATCAATGGATTTTGACCGAAACCCATTGATGGACTTAAAGAAGTCCAAATTTTGAAATCTTGACATAGACTGAAAGATCTTACACCATGAATTTTTGATATGTCGAGGAAACTTAGTTTTAATCCTCCTATCTCCCAATTTTAACTTGTGTCGAAAAAAAATGGTACTGAAAATTAAGAAACTGGTGGAAGATAGCCGAATTGAAATTTTGACCGTGGATTGGAATTTCCAGCACCACAATGGTGTTGGAATCCCTGCAACACCATTGTGGTGCCGAAATTCAATCGACACCGTATGAAATTCCAATTCGATTGACCACACGATGGTGCGGAATTGCAATAGTTCAGCTCTTCGATATGCACAATCTGTTCATATTCTATATGACTTACAGAAAAATTAAATGCCTGTTTTTTTTTGGAGGTACTTCAGCTATTCGAAAGATTATTTGTGTGATTGCTAGTGGAAGTAGTGAATTATATTGCTTTTCAGATTATTTGATCAGTGCTTCTGACAGTAGTAGAGACATGATGAATTAAAGCGCATGCCCAAGCTCCAAGTCACTGAACTATCTATTTGATTTTCATGATGTTGTACAATAATCGCTTCGCTTTGTCCATGAAATCCTCGCAGGCTTTGCTTCCTTGCATCGCTTCTAGCTAAAACAAGCTACGCCTTCCGGCTCGAGTGTTGTTGTTGTGTGAAACCTGCGCCCATCGATGCAGTGGATTTTCTATCGTAATCGAATTGAATTTCAAAGACCACTATGGTGCCGGATTGAATTTCAAAGACCACAATGGTGTTGCAGGATTCCAACACTATGTGGTCTTCGAATTCCAATCCCAAAGACCACAGCGGTCGAGAATTCCAATCCCAGCACCACTGTGATGCTGAAAATTGCAATGGTTCAGCTCTTCGATATGCATAATTTGTTCATATTCTATATGACTGACAGAAAAATTAAATGCCTGTTTTTTTTGGAGGTACTTCAGCTCTTCGAAAGATTATTTGTGTAATTGCCAGTGGAAGTGATGAATTATATTGCTTTTCAGATTATTTGATCAGTGCCCGGCGGTAGAGTAGAGACATGATGAATTAAAGCGTATGCCCAAGCTCCAAGTCAGCGAACTATCTATTTGATTTTCATGATGTTGTACAATAATTGTAACTTTGCTTCGCTTGTCATGAAATCGCAATTTGCTTCCTTGCAGACGCCCTAGCTAAAACAATCTGTTATGCCTACCGCCACCGAGTGTTGTTGTTGTGTGAAACCTCGCGATCCATCGCATGCGTGGATTTTCTATCGTGGTGGAATTGAATTTCCAAAGACCACCGCGTCTTGGATTGGAATTCCCAGCACCACAATGGTCTTGCAGGGATTCCAACACCATTGTGGTGCTGGGAATTCCAATCCCAGCACCACTGTGATGTTGAAAATTGCAATGGTTCAGCTCTTCGATAGGCATAATTTGTTCATATTCTATATGATTGACAGAAAAATTAAATGCTTGTTTTTTTTTGGAGGTACTTCAGCTCTTCGAAAGATTATTTGTGTAATTGCCAATGGAAGTGATGAATTATATTGCTTTTCAGATTATTTGATCGATTGCCGGCGGTAGTAGAGACATGATGAATTAAAGCGCGCCCAAGCTCCAAGTCAACAACTATCTATTTGATTTTTATGATGTTGTACAATAATTGTAACTTTGCTTCGTTTGTCTGTGAAATCCTGCAACTTTGCTTCCTTGCATTGCCCTAGCTAAAATAACTGTTACGTCTTCCGCTGGCTCGAGTGTTGTTGTTGTGTGAAACTCTGCGTCCATCGCATGTAGTGGATTTTCTATCGTGGTACTGGAATTCCATTCCAGCTACGGGTGCCGAATTGTAATGGTTCGCTCTTGATATATGCAATCTGCTCATATTCTATATGGTAATGTAAAAAATTAAATGCTCTGTTTTTTGGAGGTACTTGACTCTTGAAAGATTATTTGTGTGATTGCCAGTGGAAGTGGTGAATTATATTGCTTTTCAGATTATTTGATCAGTGCTTCTGACAGTAGTAGAGACATGATGAATTAAAGCGCATGCCCAAGCTCCAAGTCACTGAACTATCTATTTGATTTTCATGATGTTGTACAATAATTGTAACTTTGCTTCGTTTGTCTGTGAAATCTTGTATATTTGCTTCCTTGCATTGCCCTAGTTAAAACAACTGTTATGTCTTCCGCCGGCCCGAGTGTTGTTGTTGTGTGAAACCCTGCGTCCATCGCATGCAGTGGATTTTCTATCGAGCCGGAATTTACAATTCGATTATCGTGGTGTTGGAATTGGAATTTCGACCATCAGCCGAGATCAAATTTTCAACACTACAATGATGTTGCAGGGATTCCACCACCATTGTGGGTGTCGGGAATTCCAATCCCAAAAGACTGGTGTTGGAAATTTCAATCCCAGCACCACAGTGGTGCTGGAATTGTGAATTTCAGCACCACTATCATTATCTTTCATCAGTTTCTTAACTTTTAGTACCATTTTTTTTCGACACAAGTTAAAATTGGGAGATAGGAGGATTAAAACTAAGTTTTCTCGACATATCAAAAATTTATGTTATAAGATCTTTTAATTTATGTCAAGATTTTGAAATTTGGACTCCTCTAAGTCCATCAATGGGTTTCGGTCAAAACCCATTGATGGTCTTATTCACTTCTTTTTCGATCCAATCCAAGTCCATTGAGTTTGAGTTGTGTCCCTCTGTGTATCCGTGGGCAAAATTTCTGATATTCGAGGTTTTATTAGGTATTCACAATAATATTTCAGAAATCAGACCGATATAAATTAGAAATCAGATAAAAAAAAGGTGGTGTTGGGATTTGAATTCCCAGCACCACGTTTAGATGGTTCGGAATTTCCAGTAGTGATTCGGATGCATGAAAATTCTCTCTCATCATTAAATTGCAGATCTGTTTGGGGGGAGGTAAAAGAGGAATTAGGTGCGCGATTTGGTAAATCTGAAACCATGCTACGCTTTTTGGACATTTTCGAACTTTAAGAGCTGTGTTTGGTAAATTGCCGAAGTGCAATTAGACATCATGATTTTTTCTTTACAAAGAATTAATCAAAGTTCATCACATATGGTAGTTAATCTTAATTAGAGTTTAAAAGACTTTTTTGGGGTCAAAGATTAAAACGTTTTTTAAATGTAAAAAAGTTAAAATGAAATTTCATTCTATAATATCATCTCCTAGAAGCTATAAATGTTTAAATCATAATTCATAAAACTGAATGAATGATGATAAAAATAAATAATGCCTCAATATATTCCTTATCTCAAAAATATTCTTATTTTAATAGGTAACGCCCGAGTTGCTATTAATTGCAATAGTTTTAAGAAAATATTGATCAAATTTAAATATATTTAGTAATTTTAATGGATTAAAATAATTTTAAAAATTATAGTAATATCGAAATAAGTTTAAGGGGCATTATTTTAATTTTTTTCAATGAAATTTCATTCTATTTCCACGATATCATTTTCTTAAAACTATCATAATTTATAGAAGCGAATGAATGATTAGGTCACATTTTTTTTTTTTTGATAATCTAAATATTCAGAGTTCGATCCAACTAAGTCTTAAAAATAGACGATCTAACACTACTAAAGTTCTCATCGATCATCAGAATAAATTAAGAAATGCATGTGATAGAAAATCTAGCTAGTAGCTCAGTATCTTGAGATTTATCATTCTATTAGAGAAACATCTTTATAGTGCGTCATAATTGAAGATCGAACTCTAAGACTACGTTTGGTAGGATCGGACATAATGTAATCAAATTTGTAATGTAATTAAGTTTGTAATATAATGCAACGTAATCTTGATTACATTACTATGTTTGGTCAAAGAATTATATGTGACCTTTGATTATAAGAGTGATTATATTCTTTTATTTGATATCCATTACAAGGACGATAAAGGTGGTCGGCAACAGCGACGATGACAACGATCGATTGGTGGCGATGATCTACATGCGACGACAATAAATCGGTCGTCATCGATCGACTGTAGTCCAATGGTGGTCGCCCAGTGGGCGACAACCGGTCGATGGGCGACGGGCGACGGACGACGATCGACCGACGAGCGAGGGGTAACGACCAATCGATGATCGATGACGATCGATGGCAGCGGGCAACGGGCACCCAACGGTGATGGCATTGGCGAAGATCAACATCAAAAATTGAACGTCCAATGCTTTTAATTTCATATTAATTATGACTTGGAATGTAATTGGATTATATAGATTTTATTTTGTAATCTAAATTATAAAATTTTAATACCTTTTAGAATCAATATTATATTGCATTATAATTTTAAATGATAATAAATAAAATAACTAATTTTGTAATATAATCTTAATTATATTACAAAGTTAATTATAACGTATCAAATATACTTTATTACTGTTGCGCCGTTGCCCCGGAGAATTAGGTCACCGTTTCTTTTCACGTACGTAAAGAAGGAAAGAAAGAAAGCAATTGTTAACATTCAGCGGAAAGCGCCACTTTAAAGTATATTGTTGGTTCCACTCTCCTCTCCTCTCCTCTCTCTCTTTACCATCTCGGCGTCGCTGCTACTGTGAAAAGATGGAAGAACAGCCGTGCACGATGGGACGTTTCATGTTTACATGGAGGGGCGTGTTGGCCGGGCACCCATGAAACGTCACTCCTCTATCTCGTTGCCCTTTTCAGATGCCATTTACTTGCACAGAAACTCCACAAAGAGATACAGGAGACACAGTGGTGATTTTGTTTGGAGTTGGATGATGCGCATTGCTGTAAAATGGTTCAAAAATGATAAAGTCTTCTGCTATACGATGCATTTATAATCTAATATTTCTTATTCAATTTTCAATTATATAATGTACTATAGTGCATTTTTTTTCAATGATAAAAATTTAAAATGTATTGTTGAATCGTTCAATGGGAATATTTTTTCAGATATATTTAAGATTAAAAATAACAAATCAATATTTATCTTTGCGTGTGTATATATATTTAATCAAGGTGGAATGGAAGCTTTAACAGACTCTAATTCAACTAGGGCTATGAAAAATATTATATTATATGTTTCTCTCTTGATTTTTGATTTTCTAGTAGTTTTTTCTTTTATTTATTTATTTTGAACCATTTAGGCTGATCATGACGGTTTGATCAAACCTTTATATAGTCAAAAAATATTAACTTTGCCCCTAGGGACACGGTGCAGTGGTAAAGTAGAGTGATATCTTATTTATAGATTAATACAGTTCGATTCTATGTTGGAATAAGTTTGGCTCTGAATTTTAAAAAAATTTAGACGGGTGGATTTCAGCCAGATGTGGATAGAGAGTTTACCTTCTCGAATGGAGTATATTTTTGGTATTGGACCTGCCTTACAAGGACAACGCAACTGTATTGCAGGACTTAGATGTTGAGTCATAAACACTTTCCTGATTTACATTGATGGTCAGTAGAGCATATCTCACATAGAAATTACTTAGCGTTATGTCAGAGATTCATGGAGCTGAATCGACCATCTCCGAGATTAATCAAGCCGAATGTAAGTAGTTTTTGTAACTGCTTGCACACATTGCCACACGCACTACACATAGTGCAGTGCACTGCAGACCGCCAAATCCCCTATAAGGGGGTGTCCAAGTCGTAGAGTTAAAGAGAGGTTGTTGTAGAAGTGTTGTCGGAGAATGAAACGACTGTATGTTGGATAGAAGAGAGCATCCAAGGGGCGGCTGAGTTTTGATTTGTGGTACAGAGAAGACTTTTCATTTGTAATCATCTTTCTGACAGCAGACAAAAAGATTGAAAGGTCTTCTCCTTCATAAATCGATAAGATAAAAAGAATTCCAACGAACTCACTGTAAATTTTACAATTTTATTGACAACTTTATATTTCATGCAAACTTTATCGCAAATACCAACACTGAAAGCTTGGATACTTACTACGCTAGTAAAAAAAATTAACTTAAAATTATATCTTTTATTTATATATATATATTTTAATTATCATTTTGAGCACTCTTTTTTTAGTTTTTTTGTCAAAAATTTATGATAGCCTAAAGGGGATGAAAGTTATTATATTAATTTTATCGTATTTTGAGTTACTTTGAATCACTATAATGTTTTGATCAAATTACATCAGACTTAAAATGACTATATAATTAAAAATTATATCATATAGGTCAACCTACTAATTAATCTTGCGATAGTGTTTTTGTTCTATAATATGATTTTGAACAATTTTGAGTCATTAAAGTATTTTGGACAAAACACTTTGTTGAACAAGAAAAGGTCTTAAAATCATATCGTATTGACACAATTGTGCCACTACTAGTCTTCTAATAGTTTTTATGTTGTTTAATAATTATTTTGAGATTTTTTTTGTTGTCAAGGAGTTTTAGCCAAAACACATGGATAATAACAACGGCTCAAAATTATTTCATATGAACGCCATTACATTCTTCTAGCCTCTTGATAATGTAATTAAAACGGTTCAAACGATCGATAAAAGAATTGAAACGATATTAATGGACTAGCTAGTAGGGATAATATTAATTTGGAGCATTTTGTTATCAGGGATGCAAACATAATTTTGAGCTCTTTGAGGCCATCAAGGTGTTTGACTAAAACGAATCAAACTCATGCATAAATTAAGACCATAAACACCATCAAGAGATTAGTAGAAATACAATAGTATTGATATTCAACATTTCAAGCTCTTTTCTCGCTAAAATGTTTTAGTAAAATCACATTAATGGCCTTGAATAGCTTAAAATTATGGGTAAAGAAGACTCAAAATCATAGTTAAAGAGGGCTCAAAAGTATGATAAAAGAAAGCTCAAAATCATAGTTAAAGAGGGAAGAAATAATGTATATTTGACATGATTTTGAGTCCATTTTTATCATCGAAATGCATGTTTTGGGCAAACAACTTGACAACCAAAAATGACTCAATATATGCTCTAAGGGGCATAGTGTAGTGGTAAAGCGGAGTGACATCTCACAGGTTAGCGTAGCTTGATTTTTTACTGGGATAAATTTGACTCTGAATTTTGAAAACAAACTTGGGCAAACGTGAAATATATCGAAAATAAAAATAATCATAATCATAATCATAATCATAAATAAAAATAAATAAATTATATATATATATATATATATATATATATATATATATATATAATTTAAAACGGAATTTAGTCATTTATTTGTATTTTATTTGATGATTTCGGGATAAGATGTGGAATAGAATTTTATTAGTCGGGACCAGATCTAATTAATATTAATCATTATGTTGATTAATTTAATTAAGTATAAGATTATGTAAATTAAAAATCCTACTTAGGGTTTAATGAAAGCCTAAGTTAGAAATCTATTTCCTCCCCGTGCGTTACTCTTCTCGCATTGCGTCCACCGTCGCAGTTCCTTCTTCTCCTCGCGTGCACACCTGCTGCCATCGTCGCAAGCTGCCATCGCTCCTTGCCTTCCCCGCGGCGAACAAGGGTTCCGCTGCCCTCTTCTCCTCACCCACCGGTGTTGCACGACTCCAAATGGGTGATGCCTGTTGGGGATTTGACGTCGCTAGAGGGGGGGAGGGGTGAATAGCGATGTGCCCGTACGTAGATGGAATTCAATCGTGATCGTGTCTACAATTTCGTTAGCGCAGCGGAATATAGAAATAAAAGCAATAACGAAATACAAACAATCACGAACACAAACACAACACGAGATATAACGGGGTTCGAAACCGAAACGGTTCCTACTCCACGGATTGAGCTCTAACGAGCTCTAGCGATGTCAATGCAATCACTAATCACAAATACTCCTTCTCGACACAAGTCGGAGGTGGAGAAACCTCTTACAATAGATTACAACAATAATTTAAAAGCGACAAGCAAATACAATGAAGAATAATGCAATACAAGTAAAGAAAACACTTTACAAATGCTTTGGATTGCTTGCTTTTGGTTGCTTGAAGAGTGGTCTTGGAGACTCTGATTTGCAGCAACAAATCACCCCAAAGATGCTCAAGAAAACCATTGCCAAAAATCCTCCCGTCGAGCTCCTTGATCGATCGCTTATGGCACGGAGCATTCTCGTGTTTCATTGAATCGGCAATGATCGCAACCCTGCAATGATCGCCAGATATCGGGCTCGATCGCTTCTAATGAGGCCGACCGCCGCAGCGATTCAGCCTCTTAAATGGCGGTCGAACTCAGTCGACTCACGGCGGTCGAACCGGCCATAATGCCCGACCGCTTGCCAACCTCAAGAATGAGGTTTTAACCCAAGTATGGTGCCCCATACTTGCTAGACCACCCTTAGCCTAGACCTAAGCCTTCTAGCCACCTCCATCACCCTCACGCCTCGGATCCCTCCAAGTCATCCATGACTTGTTCATCCATCATGCGCTAGCCTCCGTGTGCTTCCCTGGCTATGTCATGCTAACGATGTCTACACCGCCAAGGCACATTGGACTTACGCCGCCAAGACTCGCTTGACTTTACGCCAACCATTGGTCTTATGTCGCCAAGACTCCGCTTGGACTTTACGACGCCAATCAAGTATCCCACTTGGACTTTTCATGCCAAGTACCCATGACTTGGACTTTACCTTGCCAAGACTCATGCTTGGACTTTTCATGTGCCAAGTGTCCCGCTTGGACTTTTCATGCCAAGTACTCAAGACTTGGACTTTACCAAATGCCAAGTGTTCCACTTGGACTTTTCCATGACAATTACATTATCATATGTTTTTGTCGAAACATCAAAACATCACTCGAGTCAAACTCGAGTTCTGGTCAATCGTGACCTGGGCCGATTGCACCAACAATCTCCCCCTTTTTGATGTTTGACAAAAACCAGACAAATCATTTGAGTTAGACCACTAACTCAAATCCCTTACCAATTATCCCAAATTGGTAAACACTCTCCAAATGTTCTCCCCCAAACATTCTCCCCCTTTTTGACTAACATCAAAAAGGTTATCTCTCCAAGGAGGTCAATGTCTCATGTCCCAATGAGATCTTACAATCTCCCCCTTTTTGAGGATGCCTACCATCGTCCTAGTGATAAGTCTCATATCACTCAAGAGAGGCAATCCTATAATCTCTCCCAATTTCCAAATTGGGTATAAAAAACCCATCAATTTTCCCAATTGATGATACTCTCCCAATTAACTTCTCCTCTCCAAGGAGAAAAACACATCCATCATCCCAAGATGGATAACTCCCCCTAAAGGCTTGCTCCCCCTTGACCATTGCACCAACAATGTCCTTGGGAAGCCCCTAAGCCAATAGGAACTCTAAACCATCAAAATTAAGGTTCTAAGTTCAACATAGAACTTTCACTCACCCTAAATTTGATACTTTGACCTAACACAGCTCCTAATCCATATCTAATGGATTTTCACCCTTTATAATGCTTCCTAAAGCATATCCTAGGGTTAGGAGTGATTAGGAACCTTTTCCATAGCTGAACACGGGCTAAATAAACCTTGTTAACCCGAAATCAGACCTGGCAATGACTCGACGAATCACGATCACATCATTATCACCGATCACACATGTAGGCCGATCGACACCGAAAATCTCGATTTTCAGCTATCAGAAATGAATTTTAGAAATTTATAAATAATTATACGTAATTCGAAAAATCGTGAAAATTCATACGTATAATACTTATGACACACACAATGGGTGAAAAATATTTGAAAATTATTTTACCCATAAGATAGTGAGTTTGATACAAAACTCAAAACCATTGAAATTTTCAATGTTTTGGCCCTATTTTGTATCAACTTCATCAATGGTGATTGCTATCAAAAGATAGACTTCACCAAGGTTTTTCAAAATAATTTTAAAATGTTTTCAAAACCTTATTTTGGATCATATTCCTTGGGCTCTATGTACATGACTTGTACACATGCTCTCCCAATGATCCACAAATAAAATTAGATGAGTTTTAGTTCATCTAGATGCAAATACTATGCACCTTGAACTTAACTCATATCCTAGCATCTCACATATATCTAAGGTGTATAAATACACATACATGTCAATTGGATGTGAGATGTGGGTTTTGTTCATCCTAATCTAGGGTTTCATGCATTCTCTAAGGCAACCCTACTTGATTCCCTTATAAATGAGACTTCAAGTCATGTCATAGTCCTTAAATCAATTTTAATCAAATTATCTTAAATGCATGAGTGATTATGACATTTGAGATGATATAGATAAACACATGCGCATAATCATGATGTCATGGCATAAGATGAAATCTAAAAACACATGACATTTAAAGCCTTAATCCTAAACATGTACATGACATATAGAATGATTAGAACTAGGCATGATGTCATGACATGGCATATGGCAATCAAGGCATGACATATAAAATATATAGGTATAGTAATACCTAAATTTTAATATTAATTGCCATTTGATATGGTTAGATATATTTTGCCATATTATCATTAATCTCCCTAGTGTGCCAACAACCCAAAATGGCACACTAACACTCTAAACCCTAATTGTGCCAATTCGACCATTTTATCAAGCTTCTCAAATAATATTGGCACACCCTAAACTCTTTTAGGATTCAAATCAAACCACATTCCCAAGGTAACCATAACCTTGAAAATGACCTAAAATGCCTCCTTTATCATGGTTGAGTTAGCTACCCATCCAATCAAGGTTGACACACCCTAACCCCATCTAGCGTGAATCAATCACGCTCTTAGGAACCCAAAACCGATTTGAGCTCCTAGGGTTAATTAGGTATTCCTTAGGGATAACCTCCCTAGATACCTTCCTAATGACCCTCCTAGGCTTGTTAGCCTTGGTCATTTGAGTCTTACCTAGGTTGACTCTAGGGGTAACTCCCCTTGCAATCTTCTTAGTGGCCACCCTAGGTTTCCTTGAAACCCTAGCCACTAGGCACACCCTTTGGTCAATTCTAGGGATGACTTCCCTATTGACCTTGGTCTTCCTAGACCTAGTTAATGTCCTATAATCTAATGGAACACTATGGTAAGTCACCTTGGGCTTAGGTTTGTGACCCAAACCTTGTTTGCCTTTGGTTGACTTTTGTCTCTTAGGTCCTTAGTGTTGACTTTGACTTTTGGACCTTTGACTTTGACCATTTGACCCTTTAAATTGGTTTTGTATATTCCTAAGGGTCTTTTCAAGTTTTTCAAGCCTTGACCTCAAGACTTGATTTTCCTTTTCTAATTGCCCGATTTTAGAATTTTGATTTAAATCTTGGGCATTGGACTTCCTAGGCATATGCCTAGTCCATTTAGGGTTTAGACCTAGGTGCTCTTGCACCTTTCTAATTGTCTCCCTAGGTAAAAATTTTCTAGAGTTATTTGACCTAGGTTTGTCCTTAGATAAGTTGTTTTTAGGGACATTAGTCCCAAATTTCTCCCTATTATCTAAGTGAATATTTTTAGCTCCTAAACAAAAGTATTTATTTCTATTAGCATGCTTTTCATGGCAAATTGCTATGGAATTGAAATTTCTAGCATGCTTTTGCTTGTAAATTGAAGAAGGAGCAAAATTAGAAGTTACCCTAGGGTTTGCCTTAGCTCCCCCTACATATATAGCTCCTTCTTGGGTCTTTTTGCTCCCCTAGGACATTGATTTCGGTAATGCCCCGGTTTTCGGCACTTGAAGCAAATGACTTGCTCCTTGCTCTTTTGCGTTGAGGGACCGGTCTCCTTGACTTTTGGCATGGGTGGAGTCTTCTTAACCCGTTTAGGACACTTACTCTTGTAATGTCCTTTCTCCCTACACTCAAAGCATATAATATTCATTTTATTATTAATTGACATGCTTGAGTTACCTAGGGTGGTTGTGGTGGTCGGAGTGGATTCTTGAGCTTGCTCTTCCTCTCTACCGGATGTAGATGGTTCTTCTTGTTGCTTCGGTATCGAGGATGCCCTAATCTCCTCCCCTTCTATCCTAGAGGTGGAGGTCTCCTCTTCTTCCATCACTTCTACCTCTTCCGATCTGGATGTTGATTCCCTATCAACCTCCGAATCCTCTAGCTCTTTGGATGTTTCTTCTTGAGCTTGAGAGGGTGATGGTCCTTCTTCTTGGACGAGTGATAGACTTTCATGGAGCTTGGCCAAATCGCTCCATAGCTCCTTGGCATCCACGTAGTCACCTAGGCTACACAAGAGATCATTAGGAATTAAATCAAAAATGAATTTGATTACCTTCTTGTTTTTATCGAATTGTTGGAGTTGCTCCTCACTCCATTTCTTCTTCTTGAGAAACCCTCCCTTTGGTCCCTTAGGATATTCAAATCCTTCCATCAATGCGGACCACTCCTCAAGGTCTCTCATCATAAAAAAATCTTCAATTCTCGCCTTCCAAGAATTGAAACCTTCTCGTCCATAGAAGGTGTAGGGCACTGGTGTGTTGATGTCCCAACCTAATTGATCTTGGACTTCCATCTTTTACCCTCTAGCGTCTTGCTCCCGGTTGTTAATCCGTTGAAGAGCCCCGGGCTTTGATACCAAATGTTGGGGATTTGACGCCGCTAGAGGGGGGGGGTGAATAACGATGTGCCCGTACGTAGATGGAATTCAATCGTGATCGTGTCTACAATTTCGTTAGCGCAGCGGAATATAAAAATGAAAGCAATAACGAAATACAAACAATCACGAACACAAACACAACACGAGATATAACGTGGTTCGGAACCGAAACGGTTCCTACTCCACGGATTGAGCTCTAACGAGCTCTAGCGATGCCAATGCAATCACTAATCACAAATACTCCTTCTCGACAAAAGTCGGAGGTGGAGAAACCTCTTACAATAGATTACAACAATAATCTAAAAGCGACAAGCAAATACAATGAAGAATAATGCAATACAAGTAAAGAAAACACTTTACAAATGCTTTGGATTGCTTGCTTTTGGTTGCTTGAAGAGTGGTCTTGGAGACTATGATTTGCAGCAACAAATCACCCCAAAGATGCTCAAGAAAACCATTGCCAGAGCTCCTTTATCCTTCCGCGCGACTGGATTTCCGCCCATCACGATCGCCATAAGTCACTGATCGATACGAGGAGACAACGACTCGATCCACGCTGGAAAAACTCCAATGGATTTCTTGGCCGATCGCCAACATTGGCGCCGATCGCCACCGCGAGTCGATTACCCAATGGCCACTCGGAGCATTCTCGCGGTCATGAAATCGGCAATGATCGCTAACCTCGGCGATCACCGATCATCCTCGATCGCAATGAGCAGCGATCGCTGTAACTGATTCAATTCTTAAACGGGCCGAACTCAAGTCGACTCACGGCAGTCGAACCGGCCATAATGCCAGTCGACTGTCAACCTCAAGAATGAGGTTTTAACCCAAGTATGGTGCCCCCATACTTGCTAGACCACCCTTAGCCTAGACCTAAGCCTTCTAGCCACCTCCATCAGCCTCACGCCTCTCGGATCCCTCCAAGTCATCCATGACTTGTTCATCCATTGCGCTAGCCTCCAGGTGCTTCCCTCGGCTATGTCATGCTAACGGTGTCTACACCGCCAAGGCACATTGGACTTACGTCGCCAACCATTGGTCTTATGCTGCCAAGACTCCCGCTTGGACTTTACTCTGCCAATATCAAACCCTTGGACTTCTCAAATGCCAAGACTCAGCTTGGACTTTCCCTGCGCCAAGTGTCCCACTTGGACTTTTCATGCCAAGTACCCATGACTTGGACTTCTCATTTGCCAAGACCCATGCTTGGACTTCTCATGCCAAGTACTCAAGACTTGGACTTTTCCAAATGCCAAGTACCCATGACTTGGACTTTCCCTGCGCCAAGTGTCCCACTTGGACTTTTCATGCCAAGTACCCATGACTTGGACTTTACCTTGCCAAGACCCATGCTTGGACTTTTCATGTGCCAAGTGTCCCACTTGGACTTTTCATGCCAAGTACTCAAGACTTGGACTTTAGCAAATTCCAAGTGTTCCACTTGGACTTTCCCATGACAATTACATTGTCATATGTTTTTGTCGAAACATCAAAACATCACTCGAGTCAAACTCGAGTCCTAGTCAATCGTGACCTGGGTCGATTGCACCAACAATGCCGGCGCCGTGGCTCGCCTCGACGGGCACGCCGCCTTTCTCGGAAAACTCGGAGACGATGAGTCTGGCCAGCATCCGATGTTCCAATGGTGTCACGCCCCGAGAGTACGCCGAGCCGAAAATCAAACGGACGACATCTCCCCTGTACGTGGCAACATTTCGGGTTAATACAAGGCCCGTAGGCCCACAACAACAACATAATATAACATACTAATAACAGCGGAAAATGAAAACCACATACCCACAACATAGATAACAAAACATACAGGTGTACACCACCTGACAAGTCCCCAGTTATTAAACCGTAAATAAAACAACGACATCACGACAAAGTCCATAACAAAACAAGGGTCCATGACATAGGACCAAAATCCATAACACATAAACAAGTCCAAGCCATAAGAGAGAAAAACAAAATGAACTCCTCGGGAGACATCGGAAAATGGAGATGGGATGGATCGGTCGGCGCAGCTCCAAGTCGTCACAAAGGCGTCTACCTGTTACCTGGGCGACAGAAAAACCCAGGGTCGGAGGTGGTGAGTAAAACTCAGCAGGTAATCAGAGAAAACATGTAAATATATGTATCAATATTACATGTCATTCAACAGTCTAAATCTACTCGAACAACGGGTATACATCAGCATAAAAGGTATATATGCATGCATACTCTAAATAAACTGAACAACAACGATGCTGACATACCTGACCGTTAGCTACTCTATCCTGATCCAACCTGAGCATATAACCACATCATAGGGTATAAAAGAATAATACTAACTCACACAATATCCTGAATATGATCCAAGGGTATCACCGTGAATAACCAATGTATACAAGTACGACCTACTACCATACAGAAATGCGATTATCATGTATGAATATGTACAAACAAATGCAACAAGCATAGTACATACAAATGCATCATCAAAGTGAGTATACATATAGACTGTATCTGTATGTATACTAATCACCATCATCCATATATATATATATATACAAGCAGGTATGTATATATATATAATCATATGCAAAACACCGTATGATACGACAATGCAGCATGTATGGTCATGCCTGCTCACCCCTACTCGCTACCACGACCCCAGTGTGGCCTAGGTGGCATGACATGACAACTGTCCCAACTCATACCAACCACTGCTATAGAGTGGCCGAGTGGGCAGTATGATCAAGTAGCATATGAGCGTAAAGAGCTCGCTATGCAACGGGGGTCCCTGCCGCTGACTACTCCGACTGACACTACAGATGAGTGGTCGAGTGCCACGCACCCAGGACATCTGCACGCAACTCCAACAACCATCGTTAATAATGGTAGAGTGCGGCACAACAAATGCTATTTCCTCACACCAGTTACTCCTCTGGAAGTAACCTGGGAGGCAGGATGACTGACGACTCTCTCTCAACCCCAAGGGAGGCGATGTACGATGCATGCAATGAATGACATGAGAATCTTGTCTCACATCAGACATCTACCATAGACTCTGCTCAATGTGAGAGTCACACCCAATTGATCAAGATACTCTATCCCGTAGAGAGTCATACTCATCCGATCATGACAAGCTAGGACCGTAGCGACCTGCCCACGACGACTCACCTGACCATTTACACAACCCGTGGTTGGTAAATAAATGTGCAACATACAGGTATGGAATGAGTCCTACATTTAGGGTCATGCTTATCCACAGAGGACCTTTTTGCCAAATTTACAATTTAGGTCATCCTCCGTACTCTAACATCTGCACCCTACTAAACAGTTAGACCTACTTACATCACATCTGTAACTCCTAGATCATGATAGGGAATATGTGATATCAATAATCGAGCACACATATATATCAACGATAAGTTCAAGCATATGATAAACAGAGCAGGATCAAGATAATATGAACACCTAGCATGCTCATATCTATGTCTAAATCTGAAAGTCATTACATCTACCCGACTGGTAGGAAATTACCTACCTGCTAAATAGCTCCGTGAAATAATATCTTCATGTTCATGGATCTGCCTCGTATCCACGTCCTGCAAATATCATCATTCCCAATTAAATTCAAGCACTAACATAAACGATCGGTAGGAAAAGGAATCTAACCCAATCCTAATCCCAAATCTTACCAATAGAACAACTCTATTCACTAACTACTAACCATCGATTCAACTACAACATCATTTATAATTATCACACCATAAGTGTAATTCAATCTAAATCTACACTTACCTTCTACAACGTCTTGATCCACCTTTGAAGTAGTAATCTATATCAATTAGATAGATAAGTTGAATCCTTACTCACTTTATCTTCATCAACAAAATCCATCACAAATCAAAGTCCTGCCATTGACAGTTAATTAGTTGTAAATCAAACTAATCAAATCCATATTTCAATCCACAACACTTACCTTATTCACCTACGTCATTGTTCTAATTCAAATCCAGCTTCTGTCCAAAGCACCAATATCGATTCACACATAGTTGAGCTCTCTCTCGAGCACACAACTCATCAACAACAAAACAATATCCAATTAGCTATCAACAATTTACGTTGAAGAATAGAAATCTGACAACATCTATAGATCAATCTAGAACTTACCCCAACTTCAATCCTTAGCTCACAGAACCATGGAGATCCCGATCGTAGCTGCCCATCCATATTAGAAGCTTGTCATTACAAAGATCGCAGAATAACAGCTCGCGATCAAAAGGACATGAAGACACAGCTGCGACCGTTTTCCCCCAATTGCCCTTATATTTCTTCATCCGCTCATCGGAACACCACAACACACAAGGAAACAAATCCAAAATCCCAGCTGCCATCAGAATGCTCGGCCCTG
Source organism: Wurfbainia villosa (assembly GCA_025175895.1). Lineage (NCBI taxonomy): Eukaryota > Viridiplantae > Streptophyta > Magnoliopsida > Zingiberales > Zingiberaceae > Wurfbainia > Wurfbainia villosa. The sequence goes on along the minus strand of CM046000.1, from coordinate 4,526,171 downwards.
CTTAAATCTGATCTCCACGGCAGATTCAACAACCTCTACCATCAATTAAATACCTAAAGAACAATTAACTCCAAATCAAATCTAGTTAACAACAACCACCACAGCATCAAGGACCATCACAAAACTTCGATCAGCAATGAAGGATAGCCTCGACTTACCCAATTCCGACGACGATCCCCTGTTGATCTTCAAATTCAATTGTATATCAGTTCTCAATCGCCTATAATTGCAGTAGAACCCATGTGCCAAATTCGGAGATACATCCCACTTTGATCACCTGTAATCACATTATACCACAGAATCATACTTGACAGAGAAAGAAAGAGGGAGCTTCAAATAGATACCAGCAAATTTAAGCTATGCTGGCAGTACTCCTCCCCCAATCACTCTGTCCGTTGGAACTCCTCCTGCTGCCCTAGTACGTCGAAAATCACAAGAGCAGTTCATAATCGGCAACCCGGAAGAAAATCGCTGCAGCTCTCCAAGCTCCCAGTGAGGCCACTCGCTCCCTACGAAGACACACGCCGAAATCTCGCACGGGGAAAGCCGCGATCGATGGTGATAGGGAAGGCGACGTTGCTGTGCTTGCGCGCAGGGACGGCAGAACAGGAGGTGCTCTGCTTGGGAACCTCGAGAGGTCGTGGGCGGTCGCGGGGCGGCGGTGAGGTGAGGACGACGACCATGGGCAACGACATGGCGAGAGAGAGGGGACGACGACGAGGCGCGACGACGGGGCGCGGCGACGAGGCGCGGCGACGGGGTGCGACGACTGTCATGGCCGGCGCACGAGGGAGAGGCGGTGATGGAATGGAGGGGAAAGGGAAGATCTGCGTTGTCGGGATCGTGCAGAAGGATCGGCAGATCGGCAGAGAAGAGGATCGGGCGGAGAAAGTCGATCGTCGACTGAGGGAGAAAAAGGAATCGGAGAAAAGAAAAGAAAAAAAAACCGACGGAGAAACGGAAAGATTTGGTCTAATTAACCCATTTAATACATCGTAAAAGATAGCCTAAACAGGCTTTATAAAAGCCTGTTCATTTTATCCCCATGAAATATCCATAAAATACCCGTTTAAATCCAGAAAAATTTCTAAAAATTCCTGAAAAATTCCACAAGATATTTTATCAATTATCGAGGAATATTTTTTTTCGATATTTTACAAATGGAGTCGACGCCGGAGTTCTGTTTGACACCGACGCTCGCACAACTCTCGCTTCTGACACCCTCCGCGCCGATGGCGGCGGTGAGTTCCCTTAAACCGGCCTCTTGAGTGGGCTCAACCGAGAATCTGCGACCCGTTACTGAGTAAACAGGAGGTCTCCGTCGACATCTTTGACCTTGGGAGCCAGGGATCGACAGCGGGTTCACGTGACCGACCTGGGAGCTTCCCTAGCCGATCACCGCTAGAGCGAGGCGAGTTGATGTCGTTACTCGATCTTGGACGAAATCCCTTTCCGTTTGTTATCCCTATCACGTTGAGTGGGGATTTTGTGCAGCGGGTAGGGGGAGTTGTTCAAGTGAACAGAGGATAGGAGGAAAGAGGGCTGCCGAGGGACTTCTAAGGAAGGTAAGCGGTGTTTACAACTTTAATTTGAGTACTGTTGAATTTCTTTGCTGCTGTGTATGGATATTTGTGATGAGATTGGTGCTTGGGGGTCAGGTGTGTTGATGTCGACTGTGAATTGGAGGTTTGTATGGCTGTGAGTGAGAGAAGAAGGTTTGGTTGAGTTGTGTGTATGTCACCTAGGGTTAGGTTGGATTCATACTTCTGATCGGTGAGATGTTCTGTATATTGTTATGGAGTTGTGAATTAGGCTTGAGGGAAATGAAGGATTGATTTAGGATACTGTTAAATTCCCTTGCTGCAATGGGGATGGTTGTGATTGGGTTTGATGTCGGTTGTATGACCGTAATTGGTAGGTTAAGTGAGCTGTGAATGGTTTAGATGTGTTTTGATATATAGTGTAGCTATTTGGATTTTGATCCGGTCTGTGGATGGTGGATTTGATGGATTAAGTAGTTAAGTCGTCTATTTTGGGTTTCGTGGTGTGAATGTATTAAATATACATGCTGAGGGTCAGTAGGGGGTTTCTAATTCGTATTCGATAAAGGGATGCGAATATAGAAACTATATAGTAGTAATTTAGCATGTTGTCCATGTCAAGCCATGAACCTTGAACGAAGGAAGTTGAGCTCCCATGTCCGGATCAAGAGAACTAGACACCAGGCAGGAAGTCCAGTTGGGTCGGGAGGACCGAACAATTGGCAGGAAGTCTAGTTGGGCCAGAAGAGCTAGACAACTGACAGGAAGTCCAGCTGGGTCAGGAGGATCAGACAGTTGACAGGAAGTCCTGGTGGGTTGAGATCGGACTTCAAATAGAGGATGCCCTTCGAGGACGGATAGGCTTGAGGGGGGTCAATGTGGTCCTTCATTTGAGGGAGGATTGTTGGAGTATTGAGAATACAATCAAAGTCCCACATTGGTAAGACATGGAAAAGATCATGTGCTTATAAGATGAAAATATATCTCCATTGGTATGAGACCTTTTGGGTAAATCCCAAAAATAAAATCATGAGGGCTTGGGCCCAAAGTGTATAATATCATATCATTGTGGAGATATGTGGATCTTATAGGCACTAATAATTGGTATCAGATAAATTGTCACGCCCCGAGAGGGATATTTGTCCGACAAAAATCGGATAGCACCTCCCCTATACTGTGGATAATTGAAACCGGTATACAAGGCCTACACGACCCACTATACATCGGCCAACACGATCGGAACATTAAACACCACAATACATATAACATAAGGCCTCAAGCCGACATCAAAAGTAACTAAAAAATGTCTAGACTTACCCCTTCTGCCATCTGAGCAGGAATACACAATCACACATACAACCAAAAATATATCGAAACCAAAAGTCCACAAAGACTTAAACTAGTACCACCAAAACGACAAAGAGTCTAAAGTTTTACAAGTTTGAAACACAAAGTCTTAGAAATCAAAATGCGGAAAAACTAGAAAGAGGATGGCAGAGTCGGCAGATAAGGGGGGGCTGACAATTGGACTCTCCGGACGGCTTCATCCTGAAATGAACAAATATTAACGGAGTGAGTAAAACTCAGCGGATATCTAATAGTCATGCATAGAAAACTATAAGTAGCAATAGAAATCAAGCTGGTATAGTTTCTCAACAGAAATACATACCTGAAACTATACATACCAGAATCACTTAAGCCTACAAAAATACATCCACATAGATATATGAAGAATCACCCAAAACAATATAATACCTCCTGTATGTGCATAACAATCATATACAACAACCAAAAGTGCATCAATTAATGCATATAGTAAAAAAAAATATATGCACATGATGCAATCACCTGTGTCACCCCTGACGCCAGTCAAGCCACCGACATGTCATGTGTGTCGACCGAGTGGGTAGGGCTTTCTTAACATGTTTGCTCTGGCTAGAGACTCCATGAGTAACAATCCTGACAAGAGGCCTAGGGTATACATCTCCTTTATCAGGAGTGGTGAATCCTCTATGAACTATTCAAACACCTTCGATCACTTTGGCTCATACCTAATCATTTCAGAGTTACACCTACTATGTAGATGGATGCGAAGAAGTCAAAATATAAGACACCATGATCAAGGTGACTTGAATACTTCAAGTCTAAGGAAGCTCGCACTTAAGCTACAATGAGATCTTCAATGATATATAGAATCATATGAAGTCTCATAGCAGGTCACTGTAATGAATTAGTTACCATAACTAGCATTCACATGTTCACTCTCAGTATCCCTATGCTTCCATTCAGTGAGCATCGAATATTTGGATAAACCAAGGAGCATAACATGTGCTAGTCTCATAGAATCGATAATATTCAATCTCATCAATTCATCAACTAGGGATAGTTTCAATACTTACATGATTACGCATGATAAGATACCCGCTAATTGTGATCCAATTATAATTTCTTTCATGTCATGCATCGTATCGTGGACTTCAGTACATGAGTTTAAGATTCAATCAAATATATAGATAATGTATACTCAAATAGTGAATTTTATTAATAACTTCTAAAACGATTGCACATCTCAATTACATCAGTGACGACTTCCATGTCTAGATCAAGAGAACCAGACACCAGACAGAAAGTATAGTAGTTGGGTCAGAAGGATCAGACAACTAGTAGGAATATCTAATGGGACACTGAGCAAAAAGTCGATGAGGATCGAACTACTGATCACACAGAGATCCTGATGGATTGAGAATCAAACATCTAGCAAAGGAAATCTTTCGAGGACGATGTGATCCTTCATTTGAGAGAGAAATTATTGAGATCACTGGAAGTATAATCAAAATCTCGCATTAGTAGTCCGAAAATAAAACACGATGACTTATGTCCAAAGTAGACAATATCATATCATTGTATAAATATGTGATTGGAACTAATAATAAATAATTTTAACCACACGACTTAGGAGAAAAAAAATTAGTAATAAAATATTATCAATAAAACTTTTAATAACAATTGTAAATGTTAATGGCTCTATACCTTTTTTTTAATGAATTTCCACATTAATATAATTGAGTTATTACATGTACTAAATACTATTGATGAGGTTATTGTCTAACAATAAACTTTTTAATCTATCACTGTCGTTTTATTCTACAAATTAGTTTTTTATATACATAATGTATTAATATAATTCATCGATAATAAATGAAATATGGCCAATCCAATTCAACGTGTAGCCAATGAGATAATCAATATAATCATAGTTATTTTCACAAGGATAATTATATGGAGTTTTTTCAATCAATACTTGTAATGAATTTTAGTTTAATTTGATAGTATAATAATGAAAAACGTTCCAATTTTAAAATCATTGGAATAACTCCTACTATTTTTAAACTATTGTATTCATTTCCAACCATTAACATCATTATTTCATTTGATAAAATAATGATATAATAAGTATACCACATGTGTCGTATACCAAAGTGCTAAAAAGGTTATCCAAGTTTGGCTCAATTTCTTTCTTAAACTTGATCTTGGCTTGAGTTTAAATTTTTTAAATATTATCGAATTTTTAATTTGAGCTTATTTGAAAAGTTTACATTTTTAAATTTATTTGATTGGTTAGTTAGTATATGTAATATTAATTACAAATTTATTTATTCATTTTGAGAGCTTCTTCTTTAATCACTTATACACTTATACATTTATTTAGAGCTTTATTGATGAACATATTTCATAGTTTTATCTATAAACATCATTCATAAATATTATTCACAAATAATCGCAAATGCTGAGATGCATACCCTACCTCACGAATCTCTAACAGGGTGCTATGTAATTCATAGGCGAGATATACTCCGACGACCACAATCATAAATCAGGAAATATTCGCATGGGCAGCACATCAATAGTGCACAATGTCCTTAATTTTTCACTCTATTTGGAGGCAAATCTTGTAAATGTATCGTGATTGGAGATCAAATTATGAGTACTTAGAAATTGAACTGGCTGCACCCTTAGCCCTGAGGCACTACAAGAAAAATGGTATATAGCGATGATTTTTTTCGTCACTAATATACAATATTCACCGCTAAATAATATTAATGATGATAATATTTCATCGCTAGTATCACTGCAATAAGTTTGTCGCTAAGAGACATTAGCGATAAAATATTAATATTTCGTTGTTAACATTAACAACAATGAAAAAAATGTCGCAAATAATTATATTTCATTGCTAAATCTGAAATATCGGAAAGGAGAGAGTCACTGATATTTGCGATGAAATATATTCATTTCGTCGCTAATAATCAGTCGATTATGAAAGAAAGCAGTCGACTGTCTATTATTTGGTCAGCCACAGAATATTTTTTAGTCGACTGGTCAGCCACGAAATATATTCATTTCATCGCTAATAATCAGTCGACTGGTGGACGAAAGCGGTCGACTGTTCATTATTTGGCCAGCCACAAAATGTTTTTTAGTCGACTGAATATTTTGCGATGAATATTTCACATAATTCGTCGCTAATATCTTATAACAGTCAACTGCTTTATTCGGATAGTCGACTGAGATATGCAAAATTTCGATGTCCATATATCGAACGTTAGCGGTGATATTAAAAAAATTCGTCGCTAACCTTGCAAATCCTGATGCCGGATATCGACGGTTAGCAACGAAATTTAACAAAATCGTCGCTAATTATGCAAATATAGATTTTCAGAATTCCTTTTATTTGTATTCGATATCCTGTAATACAATATCAATTACGCAATTTATTTCAATAGCTAACTTAAGAACATACAACTCAAACAATTTAATAACAATTACATTTAACCACAACTAATCACATAACATAATCGAAATACATAATTATAAACCAAACTTCTAGTCTAAAACATCCAATTTTACAAATTCATGGTATCCAAATTCAAAAATATTCAAGTTCACAATTTCACTAGCTCAAAATAAAAAGACTCACAAACTCTAAGATGGAGGAGGAGCTAAAGATGACTCATGTATCAATGATTGTAATTAATGCTCCAGGTGCAAGCCGATTTAGAATTGTTTCAAACATATCTTGTCTTGATCTCATTAATGTCAACTCATCTTGGGTGCTTGCTAATTGAACTCGAGTGTTTTCTAGCTCCTTTTGCGTCCTTTCTAATCGTTGCTCGATGGACTTAAGTTTTTCACGCAGTGCTGCGTTAGTTAATCTGGAGGAGGAGATGGCATCCAAATAAGTGGATCTAACTAGTTTTCGCCCACTTTCAAGTCCTCTAATATATCCAGAACGAACACTGAGGACTTGATCACAAACTTGATCTGATATGCAATCTGGACTGTATCGATGTTCATCTCCAATTTCTTGTGATTGAATGTGCTCATCTCGTAGTCTCACCATATCACTCTAAGAACAACAAACATATTATTAATATATTTAAAAATAATTATGCAAATTTAAAAATAACTTTACTAAATTATATCGATTATATTTTACGTATGCAGCCTCGCCTGTAATGACCTGGCCCCTATTGGCGGAATTCGGCGACCCCTATTGGTCGACGACCGTCGCCCCTATTGGCCCGTCGTTACTCACCTGGACTTCCCACCCCTGGAAGTGGGTTTTTTGCCTTCCCCAGGATTCGAACTCTAGACCTCCAGGCTAAGTACTAAAGTTTATGAATCCTGGTAACCAGTGATCCAGGATCACTTGGTTACATCGCCTCTCCCCACTCCACCCTTTTAACGAGCTACAATGGGTTGTATTAAAGACAGTAATCAGATCTTTTCTCTATGACTGATCGGTCTGAAAAATATTATAATATGTTAATATCAAAAATAACAAATAATATACTGTAACTATAAAGTTTGTACTTACATTGTAGTAACTGTATTGAATGAATGATTTCGAGTCATCTCGATGGGTATATGGAAGTTGTGATTGATTTTGTGAATTTGTTGTTAATCGTGTCTATAATACAAAATTTGTTAAAATAAAAATTAAAGCAATAGTTGTAGAACAAATATTTTAATTTTTATATAACACATGTAAATGATATAGATTGAGTTACCTTAAATTTCTCTGATTTAAATAGATCACACATATAGTTCCAATCTTCCTATATCTCACAAAACTCAATCAGCATATGATGCCGACACTCAGTAGGGGGAAGATGCAGGAGGCTCTTATAATGAATGTGCATCTTATTTCTATTGTCTCTATACCTTGTACTCATTAACCTATCGGTCTTCTTTCTTACCGGCGTTGCCTACTCGGCAAAACTAATATCGAAAGTAGCTTAAAAAATACCAATATTGAAATTTATTAACGAAGGATGACGAATTATAAAAATATCAAATTACTCGTACTTACTGATAATTGATCATATATCATCTATTTATTGTCCGTGGAGATATGCTTCCGACTTTTAGCTTGTAGGGGAGCAAACTTTTTAATTGACAAACCTAAGTTTATCATAAAAGTAGCTGCATTTTGCCCGATTGGATGACCATCGCTCTTACGAAAGGTAATGGGTAATTTACCCCTTCCTCAATTTGTAGTCGGAGCCGATCAGAGTGTGTGTCTTGTATCTCTCTATGTGTCGGACGAACTGTAAATAAAAAATTATTAACAATTAACAAGTTAAATAAATAGAAAATTAAATAAACATATTTAAACCCAAATAACTAACAAGTAAGAGAACTGTCATCGTCAGGTGTAGGCACAACTAGGGGCACTCAATTTTCTTAGGCGACATAACTATGACATAAGCATCATATAGATTGACATATAATAAAAGATTATCTTAAATACATGAATTATAAATGAAGAACAATATAAATATCATGTAAATACATAAAATCACTATCATCATTAGAAAAGGATAAATGATCATCTGCCTCACTGTTAATTTCACTATCTTCACCCTCATCAATACGATTACTTTAAGCACCCCTATCCAGATCTGCTTGTGTATTTGTCATATTTATTTGTTGATTCTCAACATCTAATCGACATAGTTGAGTTATCTCTAAGTTTTCACTGACTACTAAAGTTGAATTATTAGATAAAATCTCTTGATTTGACTCTATATTCAAGATATTACCAAACTCAAAATCTTCAGATACTTCATCAACTTCAATTACTTTGTATATTTCTCAGTGATGAACCCTTTACACTACCCTCCAATGACGTCCATGCTTGATATCATTCAAATAATATACTTGATTTGCTTGGTTTGCCAAAATGAATGGGTCATCATCGTACCATATTTTAGAAGCGTCAATATACAATATATCATACTCTTCCACCAACGATTTTTTTTGGGAATACATTGGAACCATTCACACTAAAATAATTGGACTTTATACCTAAAAGAGTAAAATATTTGAACCACATCCTTCAACACACCAAAAATTTCCAAATTGTCCCCATCGTCAGAGTATGGTACGCTGACCCCACTATTCTAAGTAGTTATGCGTGAATCACGGAACCTCGTATGATATCGAATATCATTTATGATGCATGCATCATATAGTTAAATCTCAACATCAGGTCCCATTGCTAAATAGTACAACTCATTTGTGATCTCTGAATTTATAAAAAAATTTAGCGCTATAATTTTATCCCTAAACTACAGTGAAAAATCTTGCTCATGATATTGCATAACTTGATCAGCATGAACCTTTTGTGACATAAGTTGTAGATTCTCAATGTATAAAAACTTAATCAATTTAAAATTTATGAATGAAATAGAATTAAAATAATAATTTAATGTAAAAACTTACTTTCGATATCGATCGACTTCTTTACAATTGTTCAAAATATATCAATGTACTTTCTTAAACAAAGACAATGACAATTTCAGACTGTGTTGGTTGTCAAAGACTCATGTTTGTTGTGAGAAAACACTTAATTTGAATATTGATGGTTGAACATCTTTGTTCCGTTTCGGCCTAGAAAAGCTTGTCTCAATTTAACTGATATATAACGAACTGAAAGTCAACACTTCATTTACAATATACCCCTATGCAATAGATCCTTCACATCATGCTTTATTACGAACATATTTTTTTAGTCTTCCTAAATATCACTCAAAGGGATACATCCATCGTGACGAAACTGGCCCAGCTAACAAGACTTCACGAGGTAAATGAACTATCAAATGAACCATAATGTCAAAAAATATCGGAGAAAATATTCGTTCCATTTTACATAATATCAAGACTATTTGCTTCTCCATTTTACATATGTCCGCTATGTGTAAAGATCTTGCTGTAATCTTTTTGAAGAAATCACATAACTCAATTAATGTGCTACATATGTCTGTTGGAAAAAAATTTACGTATAGAAATTAGAAGTATTCTTTGCAACAATACATGACAATCATATGATTTTAGTTCATATATCTTTCCTAGATATATTAGCAGCATATCCATATGGAAACTTCACAGATTTTAAAAATTGACAAAATTCACGCCTTTCTTCCAATGTCAACATGTTTCTTGAATTTGTCTCATACTGGTTGTAAATGCAATTCACTTCTTATCCCCATATCTTGTCAGTCTAATCTTGCTTTGAGAGTATCCTTTGACTTTCCGATTATATTTAATAATGTGCTAATTAAAATATCACATATATTCTTTTCAATATGCATCACATCTAAATTGTATCTCAACTTTAAATCTGACTAATATGGTAACTCAAAAAATATATACTTCTTTACCCAATTCGTATCATCCAAAAATATTACAAGAAAAATGAAAAATAGCGACGAAATTTTTTCGTCGCTAATACCAACAATTCACCGCTAAATGAATTTTATGACGAAAATATTTCATTGCTAGAGTCGTCGTAATAAGCCTGTCGCTAAGACACATTAGCGACAAATTAATACGTTTTCGTCATTAATATTACCAACGAAATAAAAAATGTCGCGAAAAACAAAAATTTCATCGCAAAATCTAGAATATCGGAAAGAGGAAAATCACTGATATTGGCGATGAAATATATAAAATTCGTCGCTAAATATCAGTCGAGTGACGCAATAAAGTTGTCGACTGTCAATTTTTTTGGCCAGCCACAAAATCGGAAGAGACTCGACTAGCGACTCAACTGAAAAGTTAACGAAATTTTTTTTTAATTTCGTCGTGAAATATCAGTCGACTGACGCAATAAATCACTTGACTGTCTATTTTTTGGCCAGTCACAGAATCGGGAGACCCTCGACTGACAACTCGACTGGAGACTCCTTTGTGAGGAATATTATAAAATTCGTCGCTAACTTCATACAGCAGACAACCACGTCAATTGACGACTCAACTGATACGCCAAACTCTAGCGACGATATTAGAAATTTCGTCACTAACTCTCAAAATTCTGATGTCGTATATCGATAGTTAGCGACAAAATTGGAAAAAATCGTCGCTAATAATCAAAATACAGATTTCCAGAATTCATTTAATTTGTATTTGAAATCCTATAATACAATATCAACCACACAATTTAACTTAACAACATACAACTCAAACCATAAAATCAACATATACATTTAACAACAACTAACATAACATCTAATTTCATAAATACATCAAATTTAAAGACCAAAACATTCAATTTCACAAATTCATAGTGTCATGCCCCGAGGGAGTCCCCGCCAGACAAAAATCCGGCAGCATCTCCCCTGTACGGGTGACAATACCAATTTTCATACAAGGCCTACACGACCACTATACATCGGTCAACACGACTGGAATCAAAACAACACACGCAGTGTAATAATTAGGCCTCAGGCCAACAAACAAATGACAACCAAAAGTATATCACATATAAACCTACCCCTTCTGCCATATGGGCAGGAATACTCAACCGAATCCCATCGAATAAAGAAAAATCCGAATAAAGGTCTATAAGAACACCAAAAATCCACGAGTACAAAAAAATCCAACTTCATTCCTAAAACATATCTTCTAATAAAAAATCTAAATCCATAAAACAATTAACTAATAAACTTTCGCGACGAGGGGGTTTGGCAGCTGCACTCTCCTGACAGCTTCATCCTGAAATAGATATAAATCAACGGGGTAAGTTCAAAGAACTCAGCGGATATAGTCGATATGCAAAGTAAGATATAGCTAACAATAACAATCATGTCAGTACAGTCTCACATATAGGGTATGCAAAAAAGAAATACAAAAGAACTGTACTTACCTGAATCTCCTACCTTGATATAGGAGCATGTGCCATACTATAAGAGATAAAGTCATCACCATATACAAATATGAATCCTATATGCATGGAAATCATATGCAACATCCAAGGCAGCAATAAAAATACAGCAAACACAATACAAATGCTATCCATGCAAAATGCATGTTGTGCAAATGACATGGTTACCCCTGACGCCAGTCAGCCGCCTCACACGTGATGGTGAAGCCGAGTGGGTAGGTGTCACGCCCCGAGAGTATGCCGAGCCGAAAATCAAACGGACGGCATCTCCCCTGTACGTGGCAACATTTCGGGTTAATACAAGGCCCGTAGGCCCACAACAACAACATAATAAACAGCTAAATAGATATCAAACACACAGCGGAACAGAAAGCACATACCCATAACCACATATACAAAAAAAAGCATATAGGTGTACTCCACCTGACAAGACCACAGCACTAAAACCGTACATAAAACGACTACACAAATAGAGTCCACGACATCACGACAAAATCCATAACAACAACAAGTCCATACATAACCAAAAACAAACTCCTCGGGAGACTCGGAAAATGGAGATGGGATGGATCGGTCGGCGTAGCTCCAAGTCATCACGAAGACCTCTACCTGTTACCTGGGCGACAGAAAAACTCAGGGTTAGAGGCGGTGAGTAAAACTCAGCAGGTAATCAGAGAAAACATGTAAATATATGTATCAATATTACATGTCATTCAACAGTTTAATCTACTCGTACAACAAGTATACATCAGCATAACAATAGATATGCATGCATATACTAAATAAACTGAACATCAACGATGCTGACATACCTGGCAGTCAGCTACTCTCTCATGATCCAACCTGGGCATATAATCACATCATAGGGTATAACAGTATAGTACTTACACAATATCCTAACCTGAGTCAAGGGTATCACTATGAATATCCGATAGGTATACAAATATCAACCTACTACCATACAGAAAATGCAGTATCATGTATGAATATGTACAAACAAATGCAACAAGCATAGTACATACAAATGCATCATCAAAGTGAGTATACATATAGACTGTATCTGTATGTATACTAATCACCATCATCCATATATATATATATACAAGCAGGTATGTATATATATATAATCATATGCAAAACACCGTATGATACGACAATGCAGCATGCATGGTCATGCCTGCTCACCCCTACTCGCTACCACGACCCCAGTGTGGCCTAGGTGGCACGACATGACAACTATCCCGACTCCAGTCGCCACCACTCTCGAGTGACCGAGTTGGGTAGTATGATCAAGTAGCATATGAGCGTAAAGAGCTCGCTACGCAATGGGGGTCCCTGCTGCTGGCCACTTCGACTGACACTGCCAATGAGCGGTCGAGTGCCACGCACCCAGGACAACTGCACGCGACTCCAACAACCATCGTCAATAATGGTAGAGTGCGACACAACAAATGCTATGCCCTCACACCAGTTACTCCTCTTGAAGTAACCTGGGAGGCAAGATGACTGACGACTCTCTCTCAACCCCAAGGGGAGACGATATCGTCAGTATGCATGCAATGATATGAGGGTACTGTCTCACATACATAACATCTACCCTAGACTCTCTGTTCAACAAAGAGTCACACCCAATTGATCAGTACACTCTCTACCCTGTAGAGAGTCACTCATCTGATCATGACAAGCTAGGACCATCGATTGTAGCGATCGTCACGACTCACATGACCATTCACACAACCCGTGATTGGTGAATAAATGTGCAACATACAGGTATGGAATAAGTCCTACATCTAGGGCCATACTTATCCACAGAGGACCTTTTTGTCAAATTTACAACTTAGGTCATCCTCCGTACTCTAACATCTACACCCTACTAAACAGTTAGACCTACTTACATCACATCTGTAACTTCTAGATTATGCTAGGGAATATGTGTTATCAATAATCGAGCACACATATATATCAACGGTAAGTTCAAGCATACGATAAACAGAGCATGATCAAGGTAATATAAACACCTAACATGTTCATATATATATCTAAATCTGGAAATCATTACATCTACCCGACCGGTAGAAAATTACCTACTTGTTGTCAATGCGCGTGGTAATAGAGTCCTCACGTCCGCGGACCAGTCCCATATCCACGTCCTGCAAATATTAAACATTATGATTAAGTGCAAACATACAACAAATGATTAAATCAAATCTTAGATCGTCTTCGTATCTCGATCAACTAGATTGATCTAGTTACACAATTAACCTAATCAATCCTCCACATTGATCCCTTAGCTTGTAAAGTTAACACCGTAATTAAACCCACCGATCTCCAACTAGCAATTATGCTAACCTACAACATTCAACTTCATATGTCAATTCCTACATTGACAAAATGGTTCGTAGCCTCCCAATCCATTACAAATAGGTTTTCAATTACACCTTGTCTATCTCCAACTCCTAGCCACTCCATCGAAGGGAAACCACCATGAATCAACCAATCAAATCTGTTCACAGCTCCATCACAAGTGAACCAAAACATCACCAGTAAATCTCTAAAGAGAACGTCACTGCTAACTCTTCTCACTCAGCCACTGTCGACAATTCACAAACTGAACCCCACTGCTTTGATTCACTACACTGCCACAACCCCTCATTGAGTTCACGCAACATCACCAACAAGCACATACACAGAAAGGAAAGAGGGCAATGGATTATGCTCACCAGCCTTGGACTTCACCCGCAGCCACCTTCCTCTTACCCTCTTGTTCAATCCACCGGAACAAGCCACTGCCCAACACAGATCCTTGTTCAACCTAAGGTAAATCGCAGCTGAGCAGCAAACAAGGAGGAAGAGATTAGAGGCCTTGCAACAAAAATCTGAATCTAGCATCGCCATCAAGCAGAAGAACATAACCCAACCTGGAGATCGAAAACATACCTAATTATCGATCCGCCCCCCTAATCCTGCAACCCACTGTGAGCTCGGTTGGCACCCCTCCCTCCAGCCGGTTCTCCCTCCTGAATTGGCCAATTCGTCGAAAAACTCCACCTCTTGCCGGAACGCCCAACCGTAGTGACGCCGTGGACGAGCTGTTCGCGTGAGAAAACACACTGAGATGGAAAGGATCAACTAAAAACAACCAAGGAACGTGCCCTAACCTTACTCCGACGACCACCGTGTGACCCGTGGTGGCATCTCTGTCGCGGCGATCACGCCGTCGATCGGCTCATGCAAAGGTGTCGTCGAGAGCCCGGGGAAGGGGAATCGGCCTGCCCTCCAACCAAACCTTCCACCGAGAGGAGAGTTTGGCCCCTGTCGCTTTAGAGATGAAGGGGAGGCGATCGACTGCATCGCGGAGAAGAAGATCGGGTGGAGGTCGGCTGGCTCCGATGAAGATAGGATGGAGATCAGTTGGCTCAGGCGAAGGTAGGGCGGAGATCAAGCGGAGCGGTGAGCTCGAGCATGGCCGACGCGCGGGGAGGAGAGAAAGAAATCGACGCACGATCGGGAAAAGAAGAAGAAGAGTTGGGGGAAAAAGAATCGACGAGAAACGGAAAAAGGATCGGCGGAAATAAACGCGTCAGTTAACCCCTTTTTAATTCCTCAATATAAACAGGCTTTACAAAATCCTGTTCGCTTTATCCCCATGAAATATCCATAGAACCTCCATTTAAATTCAGAAAAATTTCTAAAAATTCCTGAAAAAAAAATTCCTCAAGATAATTTATCAACTAACGAGGAATACATTTTTTTTTCTGTGGTATTTTACAGTAGGGCTATGACAACTGTGCACTCTGCCATCACTGCTCCTGAGTGACCGAGTGGACAGGATGCTGTCGGAGTACACCTATCCTCCTGCCCCAAACAGAGTGGGGGAGCTAAGCTCTCATCTCCCGGTGTCATAGACCAGAGGAGGGATCCCTGCCCGCTACCACGCTGCCTCATCGCTACCCATGAGCGGACTAGCGGAGCCTGACAGAGCAACTGAGCACACCCTCCTGATGTACCACTAACCCATGAGTGGTAGCGTGTGCAGGCCATGTAACTGGCTGCGGGCTCAACTATAAAGGAACCCCGTCCAGCCAACATGCAATCATGCAAGATGGTGCATGATACTAAAGCATGTAAATCCAACTAAAAATACCTATCCGAATAATATGTACAATCAATAAGTACATATCTACGATCCAAGTAACTATGATCTAAGTAAAACAGGGAAGATATAATCATAACCGATCAAATGCATGTATCAAGTAGGCACAAAAACATACTAGACATATAAACATGAAAATTATTGCAAGCTATCCTAACTAGCATATCAACCTGACTATATCTAGGAGATAAGTCAAAATACCCGCCTGATAAAATGCTCGAGAAAACAACCAAATCGTCATGACTGTGAACCTGCCTCGTGACCGAAACCTGCATACATCGTAACTATTGTTAAACACAAAAATGCAATCCTCTGCTAAATCGAATACTTAATCGATTTCTTACATAATCCAATTAACCCAAATTAACTTTCAATTTCACTAATTTATCCAATCCTTACACAGTCGACCAAAATCACCCAAATAGAACACCTCAACCCTCACAGCCAACCCACTCAAAGTAGATCCATCCCACAGATCAAAATTTATCCGAAATCAACCAACAATCATCCAACCATCCTGTAACGACCGGGCCCCTATTGGCGGAATTCGACGACCCCTATTGGTCGACGACCGTCGCCCCTGTTGGCCCGTCGTTACTCACCTGGACTTTCCACCCCTGGAAGTGGGTTTTGCCTTCCCCGGGATTCGAACTCTAGACCTCCAGGCTAAGTACTAAAGTTTATGAATCCTGGTAACCAAGTGATCACTTGATCACTTGGTTGCAGATTAAACTTTAGCTCTGAAATCTGAGTCGAATCGAGAAGGCAAACCACTCGGTGAAATCGGTGGTAACGACGCCAATAGGACGATCGGCGACGACCAACAGGGGTCGCCGATTTCCGCCAACGGCGACGATCGTTGACAATAGGTCGCGCCAATGCCCTCGTTACAATAAAAGGCGCCTTTTTATTGTAACGATCGGGCCCCTATTGGCGGAATTCGACGACCCCTATTGGTCGGCGGCTCGTTACTCACCTGACTTCCCACCTAGTGGGTTTTGCCTTCCCGATTGAACTCTAGACCTCCGGGCTAAGTACTAAAGTTTATGAATCCAGTAACCAGTGATCTGTCACGCCAGAAGGAGACCCCTTGAGGCGAAAATCCGGCAAAGATCTCCTGCATGCGGGTGACAATCTCAATTTACATACAAGGCCTACACGGCCACTATACATCGGTCAACACGACCAGGAATCCAAACTCACACGCAGTTATATAATTTGACCTCGGGCCATCAACCAAAATAAATGATAAGCGATCTACCATAAATCAATTTACCCTTACGCCATCCGCGAGAATACTCACCAAAATCCAATCAAACCAAAATCGAATAAGGTCCATACGGACACCAAAAATCCAAATACAAAATCAATCTCTAAACCTATACATGTCCTCTAACCAAAATATCCAAACCATAAAGCAAATATCCAAAATAAAACATTCACGACGAGTGGGGGTCCGGCAGCTGCACTCTCCTGACAGCTTCATCCTGAAATAGATATAAATCAACGGGGTGAGTTCAAAGAACTCTATGTATAGTAGATATGCAAAGTAAGGTATAGCTAACAATAAAAATATCATGCCAGTACAGTCTCACATAAATAGGGTATGCAAGCAAGAAATACAAAATGACTGTACTTACCTGAATCTCCTACCCTGATATAGGAGCATGTGCCTGACTAGAAGTAATAGAGTCCTGACCATATATAAACATGTATCCTGTATGCATGACAATCATATGCACATCCAAGGCATCAATACAATAATGCAGCAAACACAATACAAAATGCAATCCGTGCAAAATGCATGTCGTGCCAATGACATGGTCACCCCTGACGCCAGTCAGCCGCCTCACACGCAATGGTGAAGCCGAGTGGGTAGGGCTATGACAAAGCACTCGCCATCACTTTGCTCTGAGTGGACCAGTGGATGCTGTCGGAGTACACCTATCCTCCTGCCCCAAACATAGTGGGGAGCTAAACTCTCATCTCCCGGTGTCATAGACCAGAGGAGGGATCCCTGCCCGCTACCACGCTGCCTCGTCGCTACCCATGAGCGGACCAGCGGAGCCTGACAGAGCAACTGCACACACCCTCCTGATGTACCACTAACCCATGAGTGGCAGTGTGTGTAGTTATGTAACCTGGCCGGCTCAACAATAATGGAACCTCGTCTACAAAGATGCAAAAATGGTGCATGATACTAAAGCATGTAAATCCTACTCAAAATACCTATCCGAATAATATGTACAATCAATATGTACATATCCATAATCCAAATAACTATGATCCAAGTCAAACAGAGAAATATAATCATATCCTATCACATGCATGTATCTAGTAGGCACTAAAATCATACCAGACATATAAACATGAAAAAGTTATTGTAAGCTATCCTAACTAGCATATCAACTTGACTTAATCTAAAAGTTAAGTCAAAATACCCGCCTGAATATATATATCCGCAAGAATGAAACCAAATCGTCACGACTGGGGACCTGCCTCGTGACCGAAACCTGCATAAAGCATGACTATAGTCAAGCACAAAAATACAATTCAACGACAAATCGAATAATTAACCAATTTCCTTTATATCCCAATTAACCCAAACTATTTCCAATTTTCCTTGTCCATAAATATCCATACAATTAATTTAGCCCAATTAATTCCAAATCAATTAACCTAATTCATCACCTACAAAAATATCCTCAAGATCAAACAATATCACCCAAATCCCATATCCTCCGAATACCGTACCGATCAACCGAATAACTCTGGAATCAACCCAAATCGATCGATCAAGCTCACCCGCCCTAGAAATTCCACCGACAACCAATATCCCCCAAATCAGATCCCCAACTCAAATTTCTCAAATTCACAGTCGACACCCTTGCACGACCACCTCCAAAACAAAACCCTTACATCCTCTCACAACCGGTACTTCCTTGCTACCCTATCATTGCCCCTAACCTCACTCACCGATTCTCTTCAATTCCTCTCCTCACAACATCGGTCAACCAATCCACAAAAGAAACCCTTACCTACTCCGACGACCACCGGCCAGAAGCACAAAGAAAGGGAACAACTGTGGCGATCGTCGAGATTGGCCACATCGATCGGCGCGTCAATCGCGAGAGGAGCTCATGCGATCGTGGGCCGGCGAGCGCGAGGAAGAGGCGCGGCCGACGAAGGAAGCCTGATGCGTCGGCGCGTTTATTGTCGGCGAGACGGCCTTCGGCGTCGGCAGGAGCGGAAAGAAAAGGCTCGCCGCCGGAGAAGAGGGTCAAGGCCGCAGGCCGGCCGCTGCAGGAAGAAAGAAGAGGGCGCGCTGGGAAGAGAAGGCTCAGAGAAATAAAAAAAATAGAAATTAGGGTTTCCGGTTTAGGTTAATACCCCTTAAATAAAGCCTAGTTATTTTATCCCCATAGAAATCTCATACGGAGTCCGTTTAAACCCAGAAAAATTCCGAAAAAATTCCTAAAATTCCCTAAAAATCTAAAAAATAATCCCTAGGATTATTTCCCCGAAATTTTGGCCATTTAATTTCGTATTTTAAATTCCAGTATTTTACACATCCAATATCAACCGAATACAATACGATCAACCGAAAAACACCAAAATAGTGCTTACCAGCCCTAGGATCCCACCGGCAACCAATATCCCCAATTCCTCTGTTTGTCGACCCTAGGTAAACTGCCCAAATTACAGACCGAACTCAACCAATAAAAATGATCCACAACAGCCCTAAAAATCCTATCCAAATTAAGACAAAAGTAAACCCTTACCTTGATCCGATTGAGACTCACCGCTCCTGAACAGTACAGAATGGAACACTACCGGCACACGCTCCAAGCCGCTGCCCTAAATCGCTGTCCAAACACAATCCACTGTCAAATTGCAGAAAATACCGCAGGGGTTAGACAAAACACAAGTCGACCCCTTACCTTACTCCGACGATGCTCGGCCAGAAGGGCAGCTCCCCCACCGGTAGAAATCTCCACTCGATTTGCCCTAATCACCTGTTTCGACAACCACCGGAGAGACCACAACCCCCAACGGAGGCGGCGACAGCACGGTGGTGTGAGACGGCGACACGCACGGCGCTGACCCCTGCTTGTGGTGTCGGACGCACGGCCGACAGCGTCGGGCTGCTGGCTGCGAACGCGAGGCCGGCGACGTCGGGCTGCTGGCTGCGGACGCGAGGAAGAGAAGAGGCTCGCGGCGGCGGTCCTATGGCAGAGGAGGTCGGCGCATGTGCGAGTCGGGCGACGCGAGGAAGAAGGGGCTCGGTGGTTCGTTGGCTATGGGTGCGACGCGAAGCGAAGGCGAGCGCTGCCGGTGAGCAGCGACGATGGCGCGCCCTCGGCGTCGAATGACGCTGTGGGTGGCGGCGACGCCCTCAGCGTCGGACAGCGCTGTGGGTGGCGGTGGCCTGATCGTCGGCGGAGAAGAGGTCGCGAGAGAATCCGACGACGGAGAGGAAAATGCGAGAGAGAAGAGAGCGCGGAAGAGGGCTCGCGCGAGAGAACTGCCGACTAAGGAGATGGGGTCGCGAGAGAGAAACCGACGCGGCGGGGAGAAAAAGATCGGGAAATTAGAACTAAGAAACCTAAGTTTATTAATCCTATTAACTAGTCCAAACAGGTCCTTTAAAAGCCTGTTTATTTTATCCCCGAAATTTTCTCGCACGGACTCTGTTTAAATCCAGAAAAATTCCTAAAATTCCCTAAAATTCTCGAAAATTTCCCAGGAGTATTTCTCTTAATTTTTGTCCATTTATTTTGGTATGTTAAATTTTCCGTATTTAACACATAGTATCCAAATTCACACACATTCAAGTTCACAATTTCACTAAGTTAAAAAAGAAATGTTCACAAACTCTAAGATGGAGGAGGAGGTGGAGTTGAAGATGACTCATGGATAAATGATTGTATAGCTCCAGGTGCAAGCCGAATCAGAATTGCTTCAAACATATCTTGTCTTGATCTCATTGATGCTAACTCATCTTCGGTGCTAGCTAATCGAACTTGAATGTTTGCTAGCTCTTCTTTCACCTCCTCTAATTGTTGTTGGGTGGACTGAAGTTGTTAACGCAGTGTTCCGTTAGTTGTTCTGGAGGAGGAGCTGACATCCAAAGAAGTGGATCTAACTGGTTTTGGCCCACTTCCAAGTCCTCTAATATACCCAGAACGAACACCGAGGACTTGATCACAAACCTGATCTCAATCTGAACTGCATCGATGTCATCTCCGATTTCTTGTGATTGGATGTGCTCATCTCACAGTCTCACCATATCACCCTAAGAATAACAAACATATTATTAATATGTTTACAAAGAATTATGCAAATTTAAAAATAACTTTACTAAATTATATCGATTATATCTTACGTGTGCAGCCTCGGCTCTCTCCCCACTCCACCCTTTTGACGAGCTACAGTGGGTTGTATTAAAGACAGTAATCTGATCTTTTCTCTGAGACTGATTAATCTGAAAAATATTATAATGTGTTAATATTAAAAATATCAAACAATATACTATAACTATAAAGTTTGTACATATACCGTCGTAACTATATTGGATGAATGATTTTGAGCCACCTCGATGGATAATGGTAGTTGTGCTCAGTTTTGGGCATTTATTGTCGATCGTGTCTACAATATAAAAATTTGTAAAGATAAAATGTAAAACATGAGTTGTAGAACAAAAATTTTAATTTATATATAACTCAGCTAATTGGTATAGATTGAGTTACTTGAAACTTCTCTGATTCAAATAGATCGCATATATAATTCCAATATTCCTGTGTCTCACACAACTCGATCGGCATATGATGTCGACGCTCGGTAGGAGGAAGATACAGTAGGTGTCATGCCCCAAGAGTATGTCGTGCCGAAAAGCAAACGGACGACATCTCCCCTGTATGTGGTAACATTTCGGGTTAATACAAGGCCCGTAGGCCCACAATAATAATATAATATAAAGATATCAACATACCAAACACAACGAAAACATACGGACAGATAGAACAAGATACAAAGACCCAACTGTGCACTCTGGAGTGACTTAGACACATCAAGAATCATAATAGAATCACATCAAAGACCAAATACATACAACACATCCGTATATCGTAAATATGGAAACAATACAGGATAAAATCCCAACACGACAATACAACAGAATACCACAAATCGTAGTAAACCTCTATCCGTTTGGTGTGAGATGGGATTAGCTGACGGAGCTTCAAACGTCCAAGGAAATCTTCTACCTGTTACCTGGGGGACAGGAAACCCAGGGTCCGAGGTGGTGAGTATAAACTCAAGGGTAATATATAGAAAGTGCATGAACAACATATAGGGTATAGAGATCTACAAGTATACATGTGAAGATCTACAGGTATACAACATGAGTCCAATAGACATACAATCCTATCCAAATCTAATAACCAGTAACCACAGTATAGTCATACTCAATGCATATACTAAACTAATCAACTGAACATGAAGTAATGTATCAACATACCTGACGGTATGCAACACCATAAGCTATATCATCCTGAACAGATATACAATAACATAACCCATATTATGTACAAGGTCAATCCCATACCTGACCAACACTCAGACATATGAACAGTATATAATCACATGTAATAACATTTCGGTCCATACTAGACTATGACATGACGCTAATCAAATGCATACAACAGTCTGGACCAACATATATATCATGCTCAACACATAACAGTATAAAATATGCAAATGACATGTATCATGATGTACAAACATAAGCAGCAATCATAGCTCAATCAAATGCAGTATCTCACAGGCATATGTAAAATATATATTAAATACATGCATACATATATATCAGCAATGCATATGCATGGTGAATGTCTGTGGACCCGTCCAACCACGACCCCAGAGTGGCTAGGGTGGCACGACATGACAACTATCCCGACTCCAGCTACCACTACTCTCGAGTGGCCGAGTTGGGTAATATGACTGAGTAGCATATAAGCGTAAAGAGCTAACTACTCCTAGGGGTCCCTGCTACTAGCCACGCCGTCCCTACCCATGAGTAGACAAGCACCGCACATAGGACAACTGCACATCATGCAACCACCGTCTATAGTGGGCGAGTGCACTAACTACCACTCTGCACAATGACCAAGTGTGCATCTCCAGCTACCACCGTCTATAGTGGCCGAGCGCGGCACATCCAATGCTCTGCCCTCAACCCTGCTACCACTACCCCGTGTGGCTGGGGAGGCAGGATGACTGACGACCCGTCTCAACCACAAGGGAGACCTAATCGCTAGCATGCATGCAATGTAATGATGCATAGCTCCATACATGTATCCTCGCCACACTCCCTATCCCACGGGGAGTCCTGGTCAACCAAAAGTTAACTATGCAAGGACTACAATCCACAAGACTCTCTCTATCGTACAAAGAGTCATACACATCTGACAATCAACCACGCTAAGGCCTCTAGTCAGTAGCGAGATATCATCGATCGTCCATATAACCATACACATATACACAATCCATAATGGATATACCATCACGCTAGGACTTCTAGTCAATAACCACATACTGACAACCATACACTTATCTATGCACAGACAACTAGATCCACCATAGATGCACAACTAATAAGTATACGATACAATAATCGACTCCATAATCTAATCCATCACCTAACCCTAATGATGTAACATAGTAACCCAATCTGAGATCACAAAGATAACCCTAACCACATGTACTTACTGAACATCCATCAGCTAACACATAATAGGGTTTATATTTCATATCCGTGCTAGATAATCAATGAAGTAATAGCAATATATCTCAAAGGCCAAAACAGTACAAGCATATGATTAAATAAGAGTGGTTCTAAGATCAAAGTAATAGCATAAGTCCAAATTCATGCACCAGATTCAGATCAAACTACCTGACCAGGATAGATATTACCCACCTGATATGCAATCCATGCTATCCATCTCCACGTCCATGTATCTATGACAATTAAAGTCCTGTAACAATAGATTACAGTTAAGTATCATCACACATCTAATGATCGCATCAAATCCTACATCAACCTTGTATCGCGATCAACTAAATCAATGTTAACAATCGAGTAATACTAAATCTAAGCTATAGCAGTAGCTTACCATCCAGTCTTACACACCGATCGGATCACACCATAGGGAAAACAGCTCAGTGACTCCGATTGCTGTCGGAAAGTCCAAGCTCTGTTGTAAACAGAGTTATCCAAGCTTAATGTTACTGTGAACAACAATAACCCATCCTCATCAACTGCTGTAAACAAAAATACACAAACCTACCTCACAACTGTAACTCACCTAGTGCATCTTCAATCACAGCTGCCCAAATCCAAGTATAGGTATTAGATCCATCTACGCCTTGCTTCCATCGTTTCTTGACCCATGGTCTTAAGTCACAAATCGGTCTCCATTGCCATTTCACCAGATCCGAGCTCACACCTCATCAATACTTCCCGTTCCAACCTTAGCCGCCGGATCTCCCTCTTGGCCTCAACATCAGCTCGCAAAATCCAGAGAAGCAGGCCGCGACTGAGCACAGCGGCATCAGCCAGTTGCTCCGGCGACAATCGACCAGAGCAAATCACCATTCGGCAGAACAGCGAGGCAGGAGGAGCTGTGGCGGTGAAGACATCGCCGTGTTGATCTCACAAACAGCTGACCAACGCCAAGGCAGTGATGGAAACCGCCGATCAACCTCGTGACCGAGAAGGCCGACACGGTAGCTCAACACAGGATCACAAATCGACGGTGAAGCTGTGACATTGGAGTTGATCACGATCGAAGAAGGCAGTGATGCCCTGTCTCTGAGCTAAGCTCGCTCAAGGGAATCTAGCAGCAAGATTGAGCTCGCGACGACCATCGAAACGAGTAAGGGTTCGAGCCTCAGATCGAAATCGAAGAGGAAAGTCGGAAATGGGGAAGAAGGAAAGCTGTCGATCGGAGAAGATAGGAAGAAACGATGGAGAAGAGGAGCAAACCTCACGATGGAGCTCGACACCGGAAGGAAAAGGAGCCGCTGCCGTCGAGATCGAGAGGGAGCCGTCGGCGATGGTGAGGAAGAAGAATCAGGGAAAAATGAAGGAGAACCCGAGATCGCGATTGAGGAAATTGGAGAAATAGGAAATCGGGATTGGGGATTTGATTAAAGGCCGAAACTATTTATTTAGGTAATTAAACCTTAGTTTTAATTAATTAAATCTCAATCAATCCCATTAATCCAATGATCCCTAATAAATTTTAAACACAAACAACTATTTAAGAATTTAATCTGATTTTTTTTTCTGTATCTTACATTCTCCCCCACTTATAAAAATTTGGTCCCCAAATTTCTGACTCATTTATGAGTACGAGATGTCACAACAACCATCTCAAGTATCTGGAGAAAAGTCACACGCCTCAAGTGACTAAGTGGGGTACCAATCTCGAATATTATATTTCAACTCTTATATGCACTCTCAACCAACCTATTAAGAGGTAAATAACTGTACCAGAGTGGAGCTCTATACTCATGACCGGTGGGAGACTTTGCCAGAATCGTAAGATGAAACATGAATCACTATCAGAAATGATACTCAAGGATACTCCATGGATATAATTCCATCAAGCGATCCAACGAAATCCACCTTATGGCTCGGTAGAAAACGAGTAGACTTGACTAATCGACCACCGATTATCCAAATCGCATCACATCCTAACCGAATTCTAGATAATCTCCCATAGCAATCTAACGTACTAAGCTCCCACTTCTATCTTGGTACGTAACCCTACTGGTCACTAATATTCCACCTTTACTTGTTGGCACACCCAACATCGAACAACGAAATCAACTATGTCCAACATGTATCGTTCCACCAACAAGGATGTTTCAACACACTATTTTCTTCGGAGACGGAGAATTCCTTTCTCACAAGAGAAATCAATCTACTCTCCAAAATCCACTCTACCACACAAACTGGGAGATTATAATGACCAAACTCACTAGTTGCATCAATCCATGTTCTAGCAACTCTATAGTAGTTACCCGGTAACTAACCAAAACTCTATGAGCACTTCCGCTCCATACATTTACAAACAAGATAATAATTGCTAAGCTCCACATCTTATCTCGTAGTTCCTCAACTGACGTAGGCATAAGACACGCCTCATATAACTGCATCGGAATCGCTCCAATCCCTGAAATGTTGCATCTATGTGTAGTACCCTTCCATACCCAACGGAAGAACTAACTAACACTAATGCAAAAGTCAGTCATCGTCTAGGCCCTGAAACCTAGCTTCACTAACTTCCGACCAGGTGATTTCCATCACCTTCTTGGTCCAATAAATCAGCGGTATAGTAACGCTAGTAACATCCTATCAACCTCTACGGTATCAACCAGATCAATCCAGGGAAACCACAACTTCCCTTAAGATTGTGAATATATCCCAAAAATATATCATCCACAGATATGATGACAATCGATCTCAAATACTCCAAGAGTACTTGATTCCTTAAATCCATGAATGACTAAATCGTCGATAAGTCTAACAACATTATCAACAGCTCATATATTGTCGTCTTCTATACACCTCCATCCTTTTTACTCTAATATGATGATAGCCCAATCATCACATCGACAATGATAATTGTATGACACTAAGTCATTACAATATCAACCCTCCAATCGTAGATCAACCCTAGGATATACACAGGTGTCCTTTAGCTAATCTAAATAGATCATCTATCCATGACGAAGGATATTCATTCTCAACTACTACATTCCAATCATCGATAATCGATGCATAACCTCAAAGGTCTGTCTCTCTTTTAACAAAGAATTTCGGATCCTCTCAAGAGAAATAGCGTGATGGATAAATATTGTCACGCCCCGAGTGAGTCCCCGCCAGACAAAAATCCGGCAGCATCTCCCCTGTACGGGTGACAATACCAATTTTCATACAAGGCCTACATGACCACTATACATCGGTCAACACGACCGGAATCCAAACACACACGCAGGTAATAAAATAGACCTTAGGCCATCAATCAAAGCAAATAGTAAACCGTCTATATCAACTAGGCTTACCCCTTCTTCCATCTGGGCAGGAATACCCAACCAAAACCAAATCGAAATAAAATACGAATAAAGGTCCATAAGGACACCAAATATCCACGAGGAGATAAATCCAACTCCAATCCTAAACATATCTTCTAATCAAGAATATCCGAAACCATAAAAACAAATAACCAATAAAACTGTTACGACGAGTGGGGTTTGGCAGCTGCACTCTCCTGACAGCTTCATCCTGAAATAGATATAAATCAACGGGGTAAGTTCAAAGAACTCAGCAGATATGGTCGATATGCAAAGTAAGATATAACTAACTATAAGAATCATGCCAGTACAGTCTCACATATAGGGTATGCAAGAAAGAAATACAAAAGGACTGTACTTACCTGAATCTCCTACCCTGATATAGGAGCATGTGTCATACTATAAGAGATAAAGTCATCACCATATACAAATATGAATTCTGTATGCATGGAAATCATATGCAACATCCAAGGCATTAATAAAAATGCATCAAACACAATACAAATGCTATCCATGCAAAATGCATGCCGTGCAAATGACATGGTCACCCCTGATGCCAGTCAGCCGCCTCACACACGATGGTGAAGCCGAGTGGGTAGGGCTATGACAACTGTGCACTCTGCCATCACCACTCCTGAGTGACCAAGTGGACAGGATGTTGTCGGAGTACACCTATCCTCCTACCCCAAACAGAGTGGGGGAGCTAAGCTCTCATCTCCCGATGTCATAGACCAGAGGAGGGATCCCTGCCCGCTACCACGCTGCCTCATCACTACCCATGAGCGGATCAGCGGAGCCTGACAGAGCAACTGCACACACCCTCCTGATGTACCACTAACCCATGAGTGACAGCGTGTGCAGGCCATGTAACTGGCTGCGGGCTCAACTATAAAGGAACCCCGTCCAGCCAGCATGCAATCATGCAAGATGGTGCATGATACTAAAGCATGTAAATCCAACTAAAATGCATAACCGAATAATATGCACAACCAATAAGTGCATATCCATGATCCGAGTAAAACAAGGAAAGTATAACCATAACCGATCAAATGCATGTATCAAGTAGGCACAAGAACATACTAGGCATATAAACATGAAAATTATTGCAAGTTATACTAACTAGCATATCAACATGACTATATCTAGGAGATAAGTCAAAATACCCGCCTGATAAAATGTCCACAAAAAGAACCCGATTGTCACGACCGTGAACCTGCCTCGTGATCGAAACCTACATACAACATAACTATTGTTAAGCACAAAATGCAATTCACCGACAAATCGAATACTTAATCAATTTCTTACATAACCAATTAACCCAAATCAATTTCCAATTCCACTAATTTATCTAACCCAGATGCTTAATAAAATCTCGGTCACATCCCACCTAATATAACTGTCATTTCGTCCAATTAATAGAACAAGATTTTACAACCCCTATTCCAAATCAACAATCCTCCAACACCAACCCATTCCACAAAGTACAACCATAAATGAACCAAGAAGGGCAAACCACAGCTTACCGTCACTTGGGTCTCCACCGACCTAACATATCTCGATCCTCTGTACACCGGAGCAACCTAAGCTCCAGGGCACTCACTGCCTAAACCATAGATCCAAGTTAGGATGAGAAAATTCCACAACCATTCATCCCTAAACGTAACCTCATAGCTAACTCACCCAAAATAGATCCATCCCACAAATCAAATCACTTTATGAACCATCCCCAAATCCAATCTGCTCACCACACATAACACAACCCAACCGATTCCCACCAGTTCCTCTCCTCACTACATCGGTCGACCAAGCTCCGTCCAGTCGTTGGAACCTCCACCGACAGCACACCCTCTACACAGAACACAGCCTATTCAACCTAATTGCAACCCCTTCACCCCGAACACAGTCGGCCAACAAGACTCCCTAACTCACAGTCGTCCAAGATAGGAAAAGGAACAACTATTACCTACTCCGGCGACCACCGGCCAGAAGGGCAGAGGAGGCGTCGACTGTGGACGGCGAGCATGTGATGCTGACCCCTGCTTGTGGTGTCGAATGCAAGGCCGGCGGCGATCCTGTGGCTGCAGGCAGGGGAGAAAAAGAAGAGGCTCGCGGCGACAGCTGCGAGTGCGCCCAAGGGGCAGAGCAGCGGCGTGCGCGAGGTCGGGGAAAGAAACAATGAGGAAGAAGGGCGAGAGAAGGAGGCGTGAAGGCGCGCGGCAGAGATGAGAATGGTGAGAGCGCCTATCGACGCGGCGTGTCTCGGATGAGCGCAGAGAAACCGACGGAGATGCAGGCGCGGAGGGAGGTTGCATGAGAGGAACTGCCGAAGGAGGAAAGGGGTCACGGCGGAAAAAATAAAAAGAGGAAATAAAATTAGGTTAATGTCACCGATTAACCCCCTTAAATAAGCTCCATCAAAGTCTATTTATTTTATCCCTGTAATTATCTCGTACGGACTCCGTTTAAATCTATAAAAATTTCTAAAAAATTCCTAAAATTTCCTAAAAATCTCGAAAAAATTCCAGGATTATTTCTCTAAATTTCTGGCCATTTAATTTAAATATTTAAATTTTCAGTATTTAACATTCTCTCCCACTAATAAAAATTTGGTCCCCAAATTTTCTACTCAGATGCATAACGAGTAAGAAATACCATAAGTACTGAAAAATATATCTCACGTACCTTAAGTAAACAAGTGGGGATATTGAGCTCTGATCTTTTCCTCGAGCTCCCAAGTAGCCTCCTCGTCGGTGTGGTGACTCACAGAGCCTTGACAAATCGCACAATCTTGTTCATAGCTATGGATTCCTTGTGATCAAAATCCGTACCGGAACCTCTGCATAAGTAACATCAGGTTGAATAGAACCTGACACATCTGACAGAATATGTGTAGGGTCTGGCACATACTTCCTCAGCATGGACACATGGAACACATCATGTATACTCGTCAAAGATGGTGGTAGCGCTAGACGGTAAGCGACTGCTCCGATCCTCTCCAAAATCTCAAACGGACCAATGTATCTAGGAGCTAGCTTACCTCGGAGTCTAAATCTCTTCACCCCTTTCATGGGTGAGACTCGCAGAAATACATGATCACCAACAGAGAACTCCAGAGGTCTCCGTCTCCGATCTGCATAACTCTTCTGGCGATCTTGCACCTCTGTCATCCTACATCTGATAGTACGGACCAACTCTGCCTCATGCTGAGCTCTCTGGGGTCCTAGCAACTAGGCCTCCCCAACCTCCTCCCAGAGAGTGGGTGTACGACACTGTCTACCATACAATGCTTCATACGGGACCATTTGGATAGCCGAATGATAGCTGTTATTGTAGGTGAATTCCACTAACGGTAAGTGGTCCTCCCAGTTGCCCCCAAAATCTATAACACATGACCTCAGCAAATCCTCTAGTGTCTGAATGGTCCGCTCAGACTGTCCATCTGTCTGCGGATGAAATGCAGTACTAAAATGAAGCTGCGTGCCTAAGGCCTACTGCAGACTCTGCCAGAACCGGGATATGAACCGGAGATCTCTATCTGATATAATGCTCAAAGGAATACTATGCAATCGGATGATCTCCCGACAATATAACTCTGCCAAATGATCTAGAGAGTCTGTCTTTCGAATCGCTAAGAAGTGCGTGGATTTGGTTAGTCGGTCAACGATTACCCAAATCGCATCATGACCTTGACGTGTCCTAGGCAAACCCATCACAAAATCCATAGTAATGTGATCCCACTTCCGCTCAGGAATAGGGATCCTCTGAAGTAATCCGGCTGGTCTCTGGTGCTCAGCCTTCACCTGCTGACAAATCATACATCTAGTTACAAAATCTACTATGTCTTTCTTCAAGTCGTTCCACCAATACAAATGCTTTAAATCTCGATACATGCGGGTACCGCCTAGGTGGATTGCAAATCGAGAGTGATGAGCCTTCTGAAGTAACTCCTCCATAACTGGGTGAGACTGAGGTACACATAATCTTCCTCGGAAATATATAATACCCTTATCATCTCGGGTGAACTCAGTCTGTTGTCCAGAAGTTATTTGGCTGCCAATAAACTGCAAATGTTAATCATTGGCTTGAGCCTCCCGGACTCTCGTCCGGATAGACGACTGAGCAACCATGGTAACCAGAACACCCTGCTCTGTCGATCCTTGCTCCTCAAGGCTCAACTCAGAGAAACCCTGAATCAAATCCATGACTAAAACTCAGAAGGAAGCTAAAGTCCCTCGGGACTTTCGGCTAAGTGCATCGGCAACCACATTGACTTTCCCTGGGTGGTAGCTAATGGTACAATCATAATCCTTCAGAAACTCCATCCATCTCCTCTGTCGGAGATTGAGTTCCTTCTGTGTAAACAGATATTTGAGACTCTTATGATCAGTAAGAATCTCAAACGTAATACCATATAAATGATGCCTCCAAATCTTCAAGGCAAAGATAATAGCAGCTAATTCTAGATCATGTACTCGGTAGTTTTTCTCATGCTCCTTCAACTGGCGAGAAGCATAAGAGACCACCCTGCCGTGCTGCATCAGTACTGCACCTAAACCCTGCAGAGATGCATCAGTATAAAGGATGAAACCGTCGTCCCCTGATGGCAATACCAGAATCGGTGCTGACACCAGTCTCCTCTTCAACTCCTGAAAACTAGTCTCGCACGCTTCTGTCCATGTGAACTTCACGCCCTTCCTGGTAAGGCGTGTCAATGGCATAGCGATGCTCGAGAAACCCTCAACGAACCATCTATAATAACCGGCCAAGCCTAGGAAACTGTGAACCTCCTGAACTGATTTTGGCTGCTCCCAACTGGTGACAGCCTCGATCTTCTGGGGGTCAACTGAAATACCGCTACTAGAAACCACATGTCCCAGAAAACCAACTGAGGGTAACCAGAACGCGCACTTATTGAACTTCGTATATAGTCGCTTCTGTCGGAGCCTATCCAAAACAAGGCGAAGATACTGCGCGTGTTTCTCCTCGGAACAGGAATAGACCAGAATATCGTCAATAAAGACAATGACGAACCGATCTAGAAAATCCATAAATTCACGATTCATCAAGTCCATGAATACCGCTGGAGCATTGGTAAGCCCAAATGACATTACCAAAAACTCATAGTGTCCATATCTAGTACGGAACACTGTCTTATGAATGTCAGAATCTCTAACCCTTAATTGATGATATCTGGACCACAGATCAATCTTAGAATATACTGATGTACCTCTGAGCTAATCAAACAAGTCCTCAATACATGGTAGGGGGTATTTATTCTTGATAGTAATGGTGTTCAACTGCCTATAGTCGATGTACAATCTCATCGATCCATCTTTCTTCTTCACGAAGAGAACCGGAGAACCCCAGGGTGATACACTAGGGCGAATAAAACCTCTGTCCAAAAGTTCCATGAGCTGAACCTTTAACTCGTCCAAATCTCTCGGGGCCATACGATAAGGAGCTTTCGATGCCGGCGCCGTCCCAGGAATTAACTCAATCATGAACTCCACTTGCCTTCTGGGAGGCAGGCCCGGTAACTCCTCTGGAAAGACATCCGGATATTCTCGGACAATAGGAATGTCAGCAATCTGAGAGTCACCACTATCTTCTACATTGATCATAGATAATAGAAAACCCTGGCAACCGTGCAATAAAATCTTCTGAGCCTAAATCACAGAAATGGTCGCTATGTCGTCGTCCCGGATGCCAGTGAAATCCCACGAGGGTTGGTTCGGAGGTCGGAAAGTGACCACCCTCGTCTGGCAATCAATTGTGCCATGATATGCTGACAGCCAATCCATGCCAAGGATAATATCGAACTCGACCATGTCCAGTACCAATAAATCTACACTAAGAATGATGTTACCAAAATCTAAGGGACAACCTTGGACCTCCTGGGTAACGTCCAATGTATCACTGAATGGTAGGGAGACAGTTAATCGCTGTGATCTAATAGTAGGTAGTCTACCAATCTCTCTCATAAATGTACGAGAAATAAGTGAATGCGAACTGCCAGTATCAATTAGCATAATAGTCAAAAATGCATAAAGTGAAACCGTACCGTGAAAAACGGATTCGCTGGCTCGCTGCGCATCCTCTCTGGTAATCACATGAATCCGCCCAGTCTCCTGTGGAGGTGGAGGTGGTATCACTGCTAGAGGTGGTTGTGCTTGGGCAGACGATCTGAAGGTGGTACGAAGGTGATATGAAGGTGGTATAGCAGTGCCGATGCTTTGCTGCGTAGCTACGGTTGATCTGAACTAGTGGTGGGGGCGAATCGATATCGATGGCTGCTCTGCGGCATCTTTATACCAGTGGGGGGATCTGCATATATGATATCTGCGGGCCTGAAGCGAACCACCTGTGACACGTCGAGCCGTGTACTCTGTCCATGAATGTCATATCGACTCTGTAGGGGAGCTGTCCTCTGCGGCGTTCGAAGGTCCGCCGTTTGTCCCCTCTCTGGAGTCCCAGTGGCCTTAGCAGTCCTCCCCGTATAGAAACCCTGAAAGCCACATTCTGAGCCTTCAACGAACAATCTTAGCTCAGGTGTCCAGGCAGTTTGCAATAATAGCAAACTGATTGTCCCAAGGTGCAGGCTGAGACGATATGCTCTCTTGATCCACAACGAGTACAATAGGTGTCACTAGTGGGTGGCCTCCGGCTCGGCTGAGAAGACCGAGAGGGCCCAGCTGAAGATCGTCCTGACTTCTGAGGCCGGCTAGATGCCCCAGAGTGACTCTGACCCGACTGACTGCGGCCACTTTGCTGCTGTCCAGTAGTCTGTGGTTGATGGGTCTGTCATGTAGTTCTTTCTGTCTGTTTCCTCTTCCTGTCAGTATTAACTCTTTGTTGAGCCGACTCGATCAACAAAGCTCTATCCAATTCCTCTCGGTAGGAAGAACTACCAAATCCTGCCATCTTGACCTGGAGATACCCATCTAGTCCCTGAACAAATTGCATCATGCGTGACCTGTCCTCAGCAACTAACTCTGGACAAAACCTGGCTAACCGATTAAATTCTGTATTATACTCCATCACTGAGCGATTATTCTATCGTAGACTCAGAAAATCCTGACGGCGCATCATCTGATATGCCCGTGGGAAATACTGACTCTCAAAGGCCTCTCTAAATCTCGCCCAAGTAATCTGCTGCTCGCCGATGATCGAGCGCTGCATGTCCCACCAGATCTCGGCCTCGCCTAGTAAATGGAAGGCCGCCAACTCTGCCTTCTCCCACTCGGAGCAGACCATATAGTAGAAAGTACGCTCCATTGTCTCGATCCAAGACTGAGCCATGCTCGGATCAGTCTCTCCGCTGAATATGGTGAACCGGCTTTTCATCGACTTTGTTAAATCGGGAATCTGAGCTCGTGCCGTAGCCACATTAGTAGGATGAGTAGGGACCATCGTAGGAGCTAGCGAAACAGATGGTGCCACTGCATCTGTGAGGCGAATCTGCAGTGGTCGGCCAGGCTCAGCGATGGGCATGTCGGGTCTGTAGTAGTAGGTCCTACTGGCGGGGGTGTTTGGTGTGTAGCAGCAGGGTCTCCCACTGGTACATCGGATACTCCAGAAACGGGTATCTCTGGAGGAGGAACCGCCGAGGACTGAGGATCCACGACTCCCGCAACACCAAGTGGAATCTGACCCTGATCAATATGCTCACCCTCAATAGATCTTTCTGGCAACTCTGTCGCCAAAGATCTCAATGTCCTCTGTCGTGGCCGCCCCGCACCACGTCTCGGCGCAGGAGCACGCCCACCTCGTCTCATATCTGTTAAATTATTACAGATGTTACCCGAAGTAAAAATATATAAAATTAATCATCATACCTATTTCACCATCAGGAGAGGTCCCGTAGCCGCCAAAACCCCAAATTGACCTCGTCAATAATACCTCGAATTTCCAAAACTTAAAAAAATCGTCGGAAATCCATACCAATCCAAAAATTTTCCAAATTGCCTCGCAAAAACCTACCAAATGTGGCGAACTCCGAAAAATCCAAAAACCCCTAGGAACTCGTAAACCTAGGCTCTGATACCAAATAAATTGTCACGCCCCGAGTGAGTCCCCGCCAGACAAAAATCCGACAGCATCTCCCCTGTACGGGTGACAATACCAATTTTCATACAAGGCCTACACGACCACTATACATCGGTCAACACGACCGGAATCCAAACACACGCAGGAGAGGAGGTGGGCGGCAACTAGGTTAGGGTTTTTGGATTAGGGTTTAAGCCCTCTTTTATAGAGAACTAATTCTCTTAATGGTTATTGGATCATAACCATAAGGCCCGTTAACCCGCTCCATTAATATAAGTTAAAATAAACCAAACCATGATGGTTTATTTTAAGTTAAAACGAAGCGAACCAACTTTTGGTTCATTCGTTTAAAATAAACCAAACCCTTTGGTTTATTCTCCTCCATTGGATTAGAACCAAACCATTTTGGTTCATCCATTATGTCTTCATAAGACACGGCCCATCCACGCTTCCATTGTGACTGAAATGATTTCATGCTTGCTTCTTGTTTGGTCCAACCAAACCTAGTTTCTCTCGGTCTGAGAATCTCATTCTCAAGCTCGTTTTAAATCCTTCGGATTATGCTCATTGTGCGTGTGACCAAATAGGTTCTCGGTTTATGTTGGTCATCTATAATTAACCATTAATTATAGAACGATCATGAGTGACACCTAGTAGTACATCATGATCCCCAATTAACCGAAAAGATCAACGGTTGATCCAGAACTATTTCTGAAACCCTTCAGCAGCTCGAATGAATCGTGCCCCATTCCCTTCAGCCATCTTATACCCACTTGGTTCAGGACATGGTCTATAGTGTCAGTCCCCACTAGGCTGACTACGTCACACCTAGCCCAAGTATCATTTCCTCGTTCTACAGATTCTAGTTACTGTACATGTATCGAAGAGTACCTTACTCTAAACATGTAATGCTTTGGCCAAAGACTTTAGTAACAATTCGACGAGAGGCCATGAGTATACATCTCCTCGCAAGGAGTGGTGAATCATTTATAGGCTATTCAAACACCTTCGATCACTTCGACTTATACCCAATCATCCCGGGTCCACATCTCCTTAGAGATGCTTGCTTAAGATGTCAAAGCATAAGTCTCCATGATCAAGATGACTTGAATACCGCAAGTCAAAGGAACATCGCACTTAAGCTACAGTAAGAACTTCATTGACATATCTATATATGTAGAGAACCATATGAAGTCTTACGGCTGGTCACTCCAATGAACTAGTTACCATAACTAGCATCCACGATTAACTCCGGACATCACAATGGAAAATCAGCTGCTTGGATACACCAAGGAGTATACCTCGTGCTAGTCTCGACAGAATTGATGGTGTCCAAATCCATCAATTCATCGACTAGGGATAATTCCGATACATCACAATTACACATGTAGAGATACTCACTAGCTATGATCTAATCACAAATTCTCTCATGCTGTGAATCGTATCGTGGACATTCAGTAAATGAGTTTAAGATCCAATCAAATACATGAAACATGTATACTCAAATAGTGAATCTTCATTTATCATATAAATGGTTCATACATAAGGCGATTGCCTTAGGACATCTCTCATATATTACTAACACTTACCTTAATCTCCTACTCTAATATAGGAGCATGTGCCATACTATAAGAGATAAAGTCATCACCATATACAAATATGAATTCTGTATGCATGACAATCATATGCAACATCCAAGGTATCAATAAAAATGCATCAAACACAATACAAATGCTATCCATGCAAAATGCATGTCGTGCAAATGACATGGTCACCCCTGACGTCAGTCAGCCGCCTTACACGTGATGGTGAAGCCGAGTGGGTAGGGCTATGACAACTGTGCACTCTGCCATCACCGCTCCTGAGTGACCGAGTGGACAGGATGCTGTCGGAGTACACCTATCCTCCTGCCCCAAACAGAGTGGGAGAGCTAAGATCTCATCTCCCGGTGTCATAGATCAGAGGAGGGATCCCTGCCCGCTACCATGCTGCCTCATCGCTACCCATGAGCGGACCAGCAGAGCCTGACAGAGCAACTGCACACACCCTCCTGATGTACCACTAACCCATGAGTGACAGCGTGTGCAAGCCATGTAACTGGCTGCGAGCTCAACTATAAAGGAACCCCGTCCAGCCAGCATGCAATCATGCAAGATGGTGCATGATACTAAAGCATGTAAATCCAACTAAAATGCATAACCGAATAATATGAACAACCAATAAGTGTATATCCATGATCCGAGTAAAACAGGGAAAGTATAACCATAACCGATCAAATGCATGTATCAAGTAGGCACAAGAACATACTAGGCATATAAACATAAAAATTATTGCAAGTTATACTAACTAGCATATCAACATGACTATATCTAGGAGATAAGTCAAAATACCCGCCTGATAAAATATTCGCAAAAAGAACCCGATCGTCACGACCGTGAACCTACCTCGTGACTGAAATCTGCATACAACATAACTATTGTTAAGTACAAAATGCAATTCACCGACAAATCGAATACTTAATCAATTTCTTACATAACCAATTAACCCAAACCAATTTCCAATTCCACTAATTTATCTAACCCAAATGCTTAATAAAATCTCGGTCACATCCCACCTAATATAACTGTCATTTCGTTTAATTAATCGAACAAGATTTTACAACCCCTATTCCAAATCGACAATCCTCCAACACCAACCCATTCCACAAAGTACAACAACCACAAATGAACCAAGAAGGGTAAACCACAGCTTGCCGTCACTTGGGTCTCCACCGACCTAACATATCCCGATCCTCTGTACACCGGAGCAACCTAAGCTCTAGGGCACTCACTGCCTAAACCATAGATCCAAGTTAGGATGAGGAAATTCCACAGTCATTCATCCCTAAACGGAACCTCATAGCTAACTCACCCAAAATAGATCCATCCCACAAATCAAATCACTTTCTGAACCATCCCCAAATCCAATCTGCTCACCACACATAACACAACCCAACTGATTCCCACCAGTTCCTCTCCTCACTACACCGGTCGACCAAGCTCCATCCAGTCGTTGGAACCTCCACCGACAGCACACCCTCTACACAGAACACAGCCTATTCGACCTAATCACAACCCCTTCACCCCGAACACAGTCGGCCAACAAGACTCCCTAACTCACAGTCGTCCAAGATAGGAAAAGGAACAACTATTACCTACTCCGGCGACCACCGGCCAGAAGGGCAGAGAAAGCGTCGACTGTGGACGGCGAGCGCGCGACGCTGACCCCTGCTTGTGGTGTCAGACGCAAGGCCAGCGGCGATCCTGTGGCCGCAGGCGGGGGAGAAAAAGAAGAGGCTCACGGCGACGACTGCGAGTGCGCCCGAGGGGTAGAACAACGGCGTGCGCGAGGTCGGGGAAAGAAACATCGAGGAAGAAGGGCTCGGTTGCTGCGGAGAAGGAGGCGTCGGGCGCTGCGGTCAGAGATGAGAATGGTGAGAGCCGTCTATCGACGTGCGTCGTCTGGACAGCGAGCGCGCAGAGAAACCGACGGAGATGCGGACGCGGAGGGAGGTTGCGCGAGAGGAACTGCCGAAGGAGGAAAGGGGTCGCGGCGGGGAAAATAAAAAGAGGAAATAAAATTAGGTTAATGTCACCGATTAACCCCCTTAAATAAACTCCATCAAAGTCTATTTATTTTATCCCCGTAATTATCTCGTACGAACTCCGTTTAAATCCAGAAAAATTTCTGAAAAATTCCTAAAATTTCCTAAAAATCCCGAAAAATTTTCAGAATTATTTCTCTAAATTTTTGGCCATTTAATTTAAATATTTAGATTTTCAATATTTAACAAATATTCCCTCCAATACCTCCTATAATCGCAACTTACGTTCCTCTAATTCCCACAATGTTTAGCAACACTGATACCAATAAAATCATTTCCCAGTATGAGATTTTCAATATAGGAACTATTTTCGAAATCACTCCAATCGCTTACTCCACTTGCCCATGCAGTGGCAAGCCCGGGAGTTCATCCAAAACTACATCCGAATACCCTCGGATTATACGCACATCCAAAATACATGTTATACCTCATTTCAAAAATTTAATTATCCGTAAGGATATCTCTATAATAGAGGTATATCTAGCAAAGGCTAAAGGTATCCCGTGACTTCTTGGTTATTGATCAATATCTCACCTAACGGTAGAGAACAATCACCAACTCACAAGTCGATAGGAACCCTTCAAATCCTGTCCAAGAATATTCTAGACCCAGCTACCTGTAACTACCAGTATCTTGATATATCCGCAAATAGGGTAACCTAAAGTAATACCCCCCCCCCCATGACCAATTCTTCGGTCTTCTATACCTCTTTCCGAGTAATCATGTACACTCGTCCAACATCTGTTCTTGACGACTAAGCTCATGTAGATGCAAAAGACTACCATGGAGGAACTGAAGTCAATTGTTGAACTGAGATACAATACCCAAAATGTCTGCAATGGTGATGGTACACACTGTTGTACTGACAGAGAATATATAACCGGTTGTAAGGTACTGAAGAACTGCCAACATCATAGCACGCTCCAACTCTGCAAATAGTATAGCTGCAACTGGAGAATTCCGCATAGATACGACCATCATCGTAAACGCTCCCCTCTGTATAAAGGATAAACACGCCTGGGAAGGTAATAGTTGTCGTCTGGACTTCTGAGTCTTCTAAGATGTCTTTTGCTGATACTGCTGAGTAAATTGTTTCTCTCGGATGGAAATATCAAAGAGCTCTAACTATATTTGAGGTAGTAGATCGCTGCTGATGTGATAACCCAATCTTCTGTAATGATCTCGGCTTTCGAGGTTGTGGATCGTCCTCTCAAAAGCTTCATCCATAGTCTTCAACTGAATCTTCAAAGTACATACTCTCTTCGTAGATATCGGCTACTTATAGTATAAACGGATAAAATGATCCATCGGATAATCTGACTCTGGTGTCGTCGTGACCCGCACTTCACGCATATAATCTCCCTTCGGAGTCTTTCCTCTGATTTCACTGATAAATATGCGAAGATGCTGACGATTTGCAGTCGGTCTTCTATGATCGAAAAACTCTCCAATAGTAGCTCATGACTCATAACTCCAATCTTGCTCCTTTTGTCAAACATTCGGAGACTTCTGATTCCAATAATTTGACTTGCAATATATGTTTATCAAATCTCCAACTCTTAAAACACTTGCTACAGAGTCATTTCTATACACATGACCTAGTCTAATGCCTTTAGGTAGGATTTGGTAAGAGATCCAAACATCCTGATCATGATGCCAGCCAATAAACCGTGAGTGGCCAAAACCAATCCAATCACATCCTTGAGCTATTAGGTGATCGTAACTTTCGCAAGTCTAACGACTCTACATGACACCTTTGTTACCAAACGATCACCCTACTTGTAGCTCAAGAATTCCCTGACAATGAGTCAAAGAAGATGACGTGGGGAAATACTCTCTTACAACATCACTACACCATGGCTAAGTGATGTGTGATTTCCCGAAGGTTATTTCCTATCTCTTCCACCACGTATCAGCTTGATCCCAATAATGGTATGCAACCAACTCCACTATCTTCGTATAACACGAGTTAAGTACTCAAAAGTACTCTCAAAGTTATACAACCTAGAATGACCAACCCAGGGATCAAAATCCCTATGATACACCACAAACTAATCCTCTACTATCTGCATCAGTAATAGTATATTCGCTTAGTCCATTACCTCACAGGTAATGATCTGATAAGCATAATTAGTGAAAATCCCTAAGATTTTAATCTTTGATCTCCACGAGAAATGTGACAGCCTAACCCCTGCTTTCCGACTCGGTATCAGTCGGCTCTCAAAGGTAATTTACCTTTTCGATAGCAGGTACATGTCTAATAACCTCAACATGTCGTTCCCATGGTCAACTCAAACCACGGTTACGATTACTAACCAACACCCTACAAGTCATCCCTGTTATAAGCAACTAACTGCATAACCAACAGAAGGATATGTAATAACAATTAACATACCTTAAACCTTGTAGCTCGGAGATGTCCGCAACAGCCAGATCCTAGAACTCACAAAACCAAAACCGAGTAAATCAAGACTCGATGTCCGATCGAAATAAAATCCGAAAATGGACTTCGCAACCTAGGGCTCTGATATCAATAAAATTGTCACGCCCCGAGAGTATGCCGTGCCGAAAAGCAAATGGACGGCATCTCCCCTGTACGTGGCAATATTTCGGGTTAATACAAGGCCCGTAGACCCACAACAATAATATAATATAAAGATATCAACATACCAAACACAGCGGAAACATACTGACAGATAGAACAAGATACAAAGACCCAACTATGCACTCCAGAGTGACTTAGACACATAAAGAATCATAACAGAATCACATCAAAGACCAAATACATACAACACATCCGTATATCATAAATACGAAAATAATACAGGATAAAATCTCAACATGACAATACAACAGAATACCACAAATCATAATAAACCTCTATCCGTTCGGTGTGAGATGGGATCAGCTGACGGAGCTCCGAACGTCCAAGGAAATCTTCTACATGTTACCTGGGCGACAGGAAACCCAGGGTCCGGGGTGGTGAGTATAAACTCAGGGGTAATATGTAGAAAGTGCATGAACAACATATAGGGTATAGAGATCTACAAGTATACATATGACGATCTACAAGTATACAACATGAGTCCAATAGACATACAGTCCTATCCAAATCTAATAACCAGTAACCACAGTATAGTCATACTCAATGCATATACTAAACTGATCAACTGAACATGAAGTAATGTATCAACGTACCTGACGGTCTGCAACACCATAAGCTATATCATCCTGAACAGATATACAATAACATAACTCATATAACATACACGGTCAATCTCATACCTAACCAACACTCAGACATATGAACAATATATAATCACATGTAATAACATCCCGGTCCATACTAGACTATGACATGACGCTAATCAAATGCATACAACAGTCTGGACCAACATATATATTATGCTCAACACATAGCAGTATAAAATATGAAAATGACATATATCATGATGTACAAACATATGCAGCAATCATAGCTCAATCAAGTGCAGCATCTCACAGGCATATGTAAAATATATATCAAATACATGCATACATATATATCAGCAATGCATATGCATGGTCACTGTCTGCGGACCCGTCCAACCACGACCCCAGAGTGGCTAGGGTGGCACAACATGACAACTATCCCGACTCCAGCTACCACTACTCTCGAGTGGCCGAGTTGGGTAGTATGACTGAGTAGCATACAAGTATAAAGAGCTAACTACTCCTAGGGGTCCCTGCTGCTAACCACGCCATCCCTACCCATGAGTAGACAAGCGCCGCACACAGGACAACTGCACATCATGCAACCACCGTCTATAGTGGGCGAGTACACTAACTACCACTCTGCACAATGGCCAAGTGCGCATCTCCAGCTACCACCGTCTATAGTGGCCGAGCGCGGCACATCCAATGCTCTGCCCTCAATCCTGCTACCACTACCTCGAGTGGCCGGGGAGGCAGGATGACTGACGATCCGTCTCAACCACAAGGGAGACCTAATCGCCAGCATGCATGCAATGTAATGATGCA
This sequence comes from Wurfbainia villosa, assembly GCA_025175895.1. Taxonomy (NCBI): domain Eukaryota; kingdom Viridiplantae; phylum Streptophyta; class Magnoliopsida; order Zingiberales; family Zingiberaceae; genus Wurfbainia; species Wurfbainia villosa. The sequence continues at coordinate 4,483,398 of CM046000.1, read as the reverse complement.
TAGCTCCATACATGTATCCTCGCCAAACTCCCTATCCCACGGGGAGTCCTGGTCAATCAAAAGTCAACTATGCAAGGACTACAATCTACAAGACTCTCTCTATCGCACAAAGAGTCATACACATCTGACAATCAACCACGCTAAGACCTCTAGTCAGTAGCGAGATACCATCGACCGTCCATATAACCATACACATACACACAATCCAAAATGGATATACCATCACGCTAGGACCTCTAGTCCATAACCACATACTGATAACCAAACACTTATCTATGCACAGACAACTAGATCCACCATAGATGCACAACTAATAAGTATACGATACAACAATTGACTCCATAATCTAATCCATCACCTAACCCTAGTGATGTAACATAGTAACCCAATCTGAGGTCACAAAGATAACCCTAACCACATGTACTTACTGAACATCCATCAGCTAACACATAATATGATTTATATTTCATATTTATGCTAGATAATCAATGAAGTAACAACAATATATCTCAAAGGTCAAGGTAGTAAAGCATATGATTAAATAAGAGTGGATCTAAGATCAAAGTAATAGCATAAGTTCAAATTCATGCACCAGATTCAGATCAAACTACCTGACCAGGGTAGATATTACCCACCTGATATGCAATCCATGCTATCCGTCTCCACGTCCATGTATCTATGATAATTAAAGTCCTGTAACAATAGATTACAGTTAAGTATCATCACACATCTAATGATCGCATCAAATCCTACATCAACCTTGTATCGCGATCAACTAAATCAATGTTAACAATCAAGTAATACTAAATCTAAGCTATAGCAGTAGCTTACCATCCAGTCTTACACATCGATCGGGTCACACCATAGAGAAAACAACTCAGTGACTCCGATTGCTGCCAGAAAGTCCAACCTCTGTTGCAAACAGAGTTATCCAAGCTTAATGTTACTGTGAACAACAATAACCCATCCTCATCAACTGCTGTAAACAAAAATACACAAACCTACCTCACAACTGTAACTCACCTAGTGCAGCTTCAATCACAGCTGCCCAAATCCAAGTATAGGTATTAGATCCATCTACGCCTTGCTTCCATCATTTCTTGACCCATGGTCTTAAGTAACAAATCGGTCTCCATTGCCGTTTCACCAGATCCGAGCTCACAACTCATCAATACTTCCCGTTCCAACCTTAGCCGTCGGATCTCCCTCTTGGCCTCAACATCAGCTCGCAAAATCCGGAGAAGCAGGCGGCGACTGAGCACAGCGGCATCAGCCAATTGCTCCGGCAACAATCGACCAGAGCAAATCACCATTCGACAGAACATCGAGGCCGGAGGAGCTGTGACGGTGAAGACATCGCCGTGTTGATCTCACAAACATCTGACCAACGCCAAGGCAGTGATGGAAATAGCCGATCAACCTCGTGAACGAGACGACCGACACGGTAGCTCAACACAGGATCACAAATCGATGGTGAAGTTGTGACATTGGAGTTGATCACGATCGAAGAAGGCAGCGATGCCCTGTCTCCGAGCTAAGCTCGCTCAAGGGAATCTGGCAGCAAGATTGAGCTCGCGGCGACCATCGAAACGAGTAAGGGTTCGAGCCTCAGATCAAAATCGAAGAGGAAAGTCAGAAATGGGGAAGAAGGAAAGTTGTCGATCGGAGAAGATAGGAAGAAACGACGGAGAAGAGGAGCAAACCTCACGACGGGGCTCGACACCGAAAGGAAAAGGAGTCGCTGCTGTCGAGATCGAGAGGTAGCCGTCGGCAATGGTGAGGAAGAAGAATTAGGGGAAAATGAAGGAGAACCCGAGATCGTGATTGAGGAAATTAGAGAAATAGGAAATCAGGATTGGGGATTTGATTGAAGGCCGAAACTATTTATTTAGGTAATTAAACCTTAGGTTTAATTAATTAAATCTCAATCAATCCCATTAATCCAATGATCCCTAATAAATTTTAAACACAAACAACTATTTAAGAATTTAATCTGATTTTTTTTCTTCTGTATCTTACAGTAGGCTCTTATAATGAGTGTGCATCTTATTTCGATTGTCTCTGTACCTTGCACTCATTAATATGTCGCTCCTTTCTTACCGATGTTGCCTTCTTGGAAAAATTGATATTGAAAGCAACTTGAAAAAAAAATACTAATAGTGAAATTTATTAATGAATGATGGTTGATTATATAAATATCAAATTACTTATACTTACTGATAATCTGTCATATATCATCTGTTTATTGTTCGCAGGGATATGCTTCCAGCTCTTAGCTTGTAGGGGAGCGAACTTTTTAATTGACAGACCAAACTCTATCATAAAAGAAGTTGTATTTGTCTTGATAGGGTGTCCATCGCTCTTATGAAAGGTAATGGGTAATCTACCCCGTTCCTCAATTTGCCATCGGAGCCGATCGGAGTGTGTGCCTTGTTTATCTCTACATGTCAGATGAACTATAAATCAAAGAGTGTTAACAATTAACAAGTTAAATAAATAGCAAACAAAATACACATATTTAAAACCACATAACTAACCAATAGAAGCAGGAGCATTGTTATCGTCAGGTGTAGGCACAACTGGGGGACTCTCAATTCTCTTAGGCGACATAGCTGTGACATAAGCATTATATACATATCGACGTATAATGAAAGATTATATTAAATACATGAATTATAAATAAAGAACAATATAAATACCATATAAATACATCTAATCGCTATCATCATCTGAAAAAAATAAATAATCATCCGTCTCACTATCAATTTGACTATCTTCACCCTCAGCAATACGATTACTTTGAGCGCCCATATCCAGATCCACTTATGCATTTGTCATATTTATTTGTTGATGCTCAACATCTAATCGACATAATTGAGTTATCGCTAAGTCTTCACCGACTACTAAAGTTGAATTATTCGATGAAATCTCTTGGTTTTGCTCCATATTCAAGATATTATCACCCTCAACATCTTCAATTACTTTGTATATTTCTCGGTGGTGAACCCTTTGTACGACCTTCCAATGACCTCCACGTTTGATATCATTCAAATAATACACTTGATTTGCTTAGTTTGTCAAAATGAATGGGTCATCATCGTACCATATTTTAGAAGTGTCAATACACAAGAGATCCTACTCTTCCACTAATGATTTTTTTTTGAATTACATTGGAACCATTCGCACCAAAATAATTAGACTTTATACCTAAAAGAGTAAAATATTCAAACCACATCCTTCGACACACCAAAAAAAATCCAAATTGTCCCCATTGTCAGAGGATGGTAGCTGACCCCTCTATTCTGAGTAGTTTTGTGTGAATCACGAGACCTCATATGATATTGAATCTCATTTACAATGCATGCATCATATAGTTGAACTTCAGCATCAGGTCCCATTGCTAAATAATACAACTCATCTTGATCTCTAAATTTGTAAAAAAAATTAGCGCTATAATTTTATTCCTAAATCACAGTGGAAAATCTTGTTCGTGATATTGTATAACTTGATCAACATGAACCTTTTGGGACATCATGTGCAGATGCTCACTGTATAAAAACTTATTCAATTTAAAATCTGTGAATGTAATAGAATTAAAGTAATAACTTAATGTAAACACTTACTTTTGATATCGGTCAACTTCTTTACAATTGTTCAGAATGTACCAATGTACTTTTTTAAACAACGACAATGACAATTTGAGACTTTGTTGGTTGCCAAAGATTCTTATTTCCTGTGAGAAAACACTTAATTTGCATATTGATGGTTGAACATCTTTATTCCGTTCCGGCCTAGAAAAGTTTGTCTCAATCTGACTCATATATAACGAACTGAAAGTCAATGTCTCATTTACAATATACCCCTCTGCAATAAATCCTTCAGGTCGTGCTTTATTAGGAACATATTTTTTTAGTCTTCCCAAATATCGCTCAAAGGGATACATCCATCGTGACGAAACTGACCCAACCAACATGGCTTTACGAGGTAAATGAACTATCAAATGAACCATAATGTCAAAAAAAAAAATCGAAGAAAATATCTATTCCATCTTACATAATATCAAGACTATTTGCTCCTCCATTCTACATATGTCCGCTATGTGTAAAGATCTTGCAGTGATCTTTTTGAAGAAATCACATAACTTAATTAGTGTGCTACATATGTCTTTTGGGAAAAATTTACGTACAACAATTGGAAGTATTCTTTGTAACAATACATGACAATCATGTGATTTTAGTCCATATATCTTTTCTTCATTTGCATTCACATGTCTAGATATATTAGCAACATAACCATCTGGAAACTTCACATATTTCAAAAATTGACAAAATTCAGGCCTTTCTTCCAATGTCAACGTATAACTTGCATACGATTTCCTGAATTTGTCTCCTATTGACTGTAAATGCAACTCACTTCTTATCCCCATATCCTGTAAGTCTAATCTTGCTTTGAAAGTGTCCTTTGACTTTCCGTCTATATTTAATAATGTGTCAATTAAAGTATCACAAACATTCTTTTTAGTATGCATTACATCTAAATTGTGTCTCAACTTTAAATCTGACCAATATGGTAACTCAAAAAATATAGACTTCTTTATTCAATTTGTATCATCTGAAGATCACTGTCATTTTTTACTGAATGAAAGATGCTTACTGAATATTACTTGCGGTAATGTGTCTAACTGCACTAAAATCTCATATCTATTCATTACTCGTGGTGGTCCTTTTTCAACCTTTCCATTGAAATCTTTATTTCCATGCCATAGGTGTTACACATTTAAGAATCAACGGTGACATGTGTAGCATATTTTCTCCTTAATCCTTGAGATTTGGTTTCATTCAAACATACTGTATATGTCTTATAACTCTTTGTGTTCCATCCAAAAACTGATCCATATGCTGGAAAATCATGGATGGTCTACATCACAGCAACATGTAATTGAAATACTTGTTCAGTCGATGCATCATATGCTTCCACCCCATCATCCCATAGCTCCTTCAGTTTGTTTATCTGAGGTCATAGGTATACATCTATCTCTTTGACAGGTGATTTAGGTCTAGGAATTAAAAGAGACATAATCATATATGGTGGCTTCATTATTTTTCATGGTGTCAAATTATAATTCACAAGTATAACATGACACATACTATAAGCAGTTGACATGTTTCCAAATGGATTAAACCCATCAGTAGCCAACCCTAAGCGAATATTTCGTGGATCACCTGCAAATATTTCATGTGCATTGGAAAATTCTTTCCATGATTCACTATCAGCTGGGTGTCTTAATACACCATTTGTTTCAACTCACTTTTCTTTATGTCATCTCATCTCTTTAGCCGTATGCTTCGAAATAAACAGCCGCTTAAGTCTCAATTTCAGAGGAAAATATCGAAGAATTTTTTGAGGATTCTTGTTCTTATTTATCCCTTCGTACTTGTATCTAGGCTCCTTGCACACTAGACATGCATCCTTATTCTTGTGCTTATCCCAAAATAATATACAATCATTCATACAGACATGTATCTCTCTCATATGTCAATCCTAACTCTTTTAATAATTTTTTAACTTCATAATAAGAGTTTGAAATTACATTCGGTTTAAGAAATGCCTCTTGCAATAACTGAAGTAACATATCAAAAGATTTATTGCTCCAGCCATTTAACACCTTCACATGCATTAGCTTCACCACAAAATTGAAAATCGAAAAATTAGTACAATTGGGATACAGTTCTTTTTGTGTTTCTTCCAACATTGAAGTATAACTTCGTCTACAATCATTTGCATTCGTGTTTACATTAATATCATCTGATTGAGGCTCATTGTTGTTTAGATTTTTTGCATTTCGTAAATCATTAAACATGTCTTCAAAATCATCTTCGAAATCATCTACTTCAACATCAAAATCATTTCCATCTTGATTGACAATATTTATACTACTGGATAATGTAGAAGTTTCTCCATAAAACTTCCAGATTTTAAATAATCTATCGAATCCCCACCTATAAAGATGTCCTCGAACATAATCTAATTCATATTGAAACAAATTGCCACATCGTCGGCAATGGATTTTCGATAAATTCATACTGATCATATAATTTTATGTCATATTCATAAACTGATTCAACCCATTTATATATTTAGGACTAATCCGATTCTGAATCGTTATCTAACTTTTATCTAAATTTTTAAACCCTGGTTAAACATATATAAAATATGTTAATTTTCAATAAAAGGAATTTAGAAACTTAAATTTAGTTATCACATACAAAATAATTAAAAAAATTATAATTTAAATCTCACAGAACATAACCTACAATTTGCATTTTAACTCTATGTTTATCATCGAACATTATAATCTAAGAATAAGAAAACCCTAAACTTATCCTCTAATCGCAAAATAAACCTAAAATCATCATCTAATTGAAAAAGTATCTTCAAATTTATCATTTAAGCAATAAGTTACTGCTTGATTACCATAAATAGGTCCAAATCTAAATGATAAAAAAATCCTAAATTCATCATCTAATCCCTAACATAACCCTAATTATATATAATCTATAATAACCTTAAACCCTAACAAAACCCTAAATTCATCATCTGAGTATAACAAAACTCTAAATTTATTATCTAATCATAACAACAATATAAACAAACCCTAAATGTAAAATCTTGAAGAAAGAATTCGACCTAAGTCTTCACGTCGAAGGATGAGCTTGAAACAGTGCCAAGAAAGAGGTCGGAGGCCGGAGCTGGAGAAGGAGGTCGGAGGTCGGAGCTCTCGTCGGAGCTGGGCAACCGAGAGAGAAGCACCTAGAAGAAGTCATGCGCGAGCGGAAGCTCGGGCACTAGGCTTGTCGCCGGAGCTTGTCGCCAGAGCTTGTCGTCGAAGAGTCGCGCGAAGCTTGTCGCTGGAGAATCGCCAGAGAGCAGAGAATCGCCGGAAGATATGAAGCTGTCACGGAGAAAATGGGAGAATTGACATGGGGGAGGGTTTTTTTCATGGATATTAGCGATGAAATATTTTTATTCGTCGCTAATATTTATTTTCTTAGCGACGAATTTATAAATTTTCGTCGCTAAAGAAAAAATGTCAGCCCACATAATCGAGTTCACTTGATTGGCCAATCGACTGAATATTTAGCGATGAATATTTATTTATTTCATCGCTAAGTACCAGTCGAGTGGCCGATTTGACTGCTATTATTGGTGACGAATTTATATATTTCCGTCGCTAAAGCAAAAATGGCAGGCCATAGAATCGAGTTCACTCGACCTGCCAATCGATTGAATAGTTTGCGATGAATATTTATTTATTTTGTCGCTAAGTATTAGTCGAGTGGTCAATTCGACTGCTATTATTGGCGACAAATTTATAAATATCGTCGCTAAACATCATATATTAGCGACGAAATTTAAATATCATCGCTAATACTCATTTAGAATATAGTCTAGTGACGAATATTTTTATTTTGTCACTAATATATTTTATATTTGCGATGAAAAAGTAATATTTCATCGTAAATGTAATATTATTTACGACGATCAAGAAATTCATCGTTAATTCCTAGTTTTAGCAACGAATTATTAATTCTTCGTTATTTTCTATTTTTCTTGTGGTGAGATCGTTGTCATTTTTTACTAAATGAAGGATGCTTACTGAATGTCACTTGAGATAACGCATCTAATTACGCTAAAATCTCATATCCATTAATTATTTGTGGTGGTCATTCTTTTTCAACATTTCCATTGAAATATTTATATCTACGCCATGGGTGTTGAACATTCAAGAATCGATGGTGACCATGTGTAGCATATTTTACTCCTTAATCCTTGAGATTTGATTTTATTTAGACATACTGGATATGCCTTATAGCCCTTTGTGCTTCATTCATAAATTGTTCCATATGTTGGAAAATCATGAATGGTCCACATCACAGCAGCATATAATTGAAATACTTGTTCAGTCGATGCATCATATGCTTCCACCCCGTCATCTCATAGCTCCTTCAATTCGTTTATCAGAGGTTGTAGGTATACATCTATCTCTTTGTCAGCTGATTTAGGCCTAGGAATTAAAAGAGACATAATCATATATTATGGCTTCATCATTTTTCATAGTGGTAAATTATAATTCACAAGTATAATAGGCCATATACTATAAGTATTTGACATGTTTCCAAAGGAATTAAAATCGTCAGTAGCCAACCCTAAGCAAATATTTCGTGGATCACCTACAAATATTTCATGTGCATTGTCAAATTCTTTCCATGATTCACTATCAGCTGGGTGTCTTAATACACCATCTATTTCAACTCGCTTTTCTTTGTATCATCTCATATCTTTGGTTGTATGTTTTGAAATAAATAACCGCTTAAATCTTGGTTTCAGAGGGAAATATCGAAGAATTTTTTGAGGATTCTTTTTCTTATTCATCTTTTCATACTTGTATCTGGACTCCTTGCACACTGGACATGCATCTTTATTCTCGTGCTCTTCCCAAAATAATATACAATCATTCTTACATACATGTATCTTCTCATATGTCATTCCTAACTCTTTTAATAATTTGTTTGCTTCATTATGAGAGTTTGGAATCACATTCGATTTAGGAAATGTCTCTTGCAATAACTGAAGCAACGTATCAAAAAATTTATTGCTCTAGCCATTTAACACCTTCACATGCATTAGCTTTACCACAAAATTAAAAAGCGAAAAATTAGTACAATTGTGATATAGTTCTTTTTGTGCTTCTTCCAATATTAAAGTATAACTTCGTCTAAAATCATTTGCATTCATGTTTTCATTGATATCATCTGATTGAAGTTTATTGCTGTTTATATTTTTTGTATTTTGTAAATTAGTAAATATGTCTTCAAAATCATTTACTTCAATATCAAAATCATTGATGGATGATGTAGAAGCTTCTTCATGAAAGTTTCATACTTTATATAATTTATCTAATCCTCACCTATAAAGATGTCCTCGCACATAATCTAACTCATATTGAAATAAATTGTCACACCGACGACATGGACAATAAATTTTTGATAAATTCAGATTATTCATGTAATTCTCTGCCACATTTAAAAACTGATTCAACCCATTTATATATTCAAGACAAGTTCGATTCTGAATCGTTATCCAACTTTTATCCATATTTTAAAATCTGGTGAAACATATATTAGATGTCAAATTATTTAATAAATAAGTCTTATAAATAAGTTTGATGGTAACTTTTAATATAATTATTTTAGCAACTTAAATTTATTTATCACATCAAAATTAATCATAAAATTTATGATTTAAACATCAAAATAACCATAAGAATCAATATATCTAACAAATTATAATCTGAGAATAAAAAAACCGTATCATTATCCAATAAATTTCAAAGTAATCCTAAAATGATAATCTAAATATCAAAACATTTCCAAATTTATCATCTAAGCAACAAATTAAATCTAAGTAATCTTTTTATCGTAAGCATTAAGAAAAACTATAATTCCTACTTCCTTAACCTTAACCCTAAAAATATCTATCAAACATATAGACAAATCAAGTAGATCATATACAATGGGTAGGGTTAGATGATTAGACATTCTTGCAAGCCAAATTGTACAATAAAATATTAACAAGTAAAATTTAAATGTTCCTAAAGTGTCGTAGTACTTGATGTACTATAAATCTCTTTTCATAGGGACTTAAAGTAAGGTATTACATATAATTTTTATCGATCGTTAATTTCATATTTACTTAGGTGCATGAATAAATATGGATAAATATATATATTACAAGATAAATTTACACACATGATTTACTAGATAATTTCTATATATAATTGTCATCCAAGTATAAAAAAACTCTAAATTCATCATCTAACTATCCAAATATCCCTAAATTTATAATCTAAAATTCATCATCTAAGTATCCAATATCCCTAAATTTATAATCTAAATTTTATCATCTAAGTATCCAAATATCTCTAAATTTATAATCTAATCATAACAATAACATAAAAAATATCATTAATTTTATTTTAAAACATATATAGAACAATTGCTACAAAAAACCTAAGTCAGAGATCGAGATGGAGACGGAGCCAAGCAAGACACTAGAGCTAGAGACAGAAGTCGAGTAGGGGGCCAGAGTTGGAGATCAAGCCGGATAGCTAGGAGAACGACGGAGTCGAAGCCGGAGGGCGGAGTTGGTGGACGAGAAGCGAGAGGCGAGAGGCAAGAGGCGGAAGAGAGATGACTCGTGGGAGCAGGACTCAGAGCGGAAGAATGATCGGAGCAGGAGTCGGAGTGGAAGAATCGCCGAAAGTGGAGGAATCACTGGACGAGTAGGAGTCGGAGCGGAAGAACCGCTGGAAGAGCGGAGTCGCGCGGAAATTTGAGGGAATACCACGGGTCGAGGGTTTTTTACTCATATATTAGCAACGAAAATATATATTTCATCGCTAATATGTATTACCTTAGCGACGAACTTTACAATTTCGTTGCTAATATTATCAATATTAGCGATGAACTATACATATCATCGCAAAAAATAGGTGTCATCAGTCGACTGTCGGTATCCACCAGTCGATTGCTCATAATTTTGAATAAAGACTAGCGATGAAATAGTAATATTTCGTCTCAAATATGACATTATCCCGACAATTAATTTTTTTAATATGTTTATTTACGACGATCATAAAAATCGTTGGTAATTGTTACTGTTCACGATAAATTACTATTTTGTCGCTATTTTATTAATTTCTTATAGTGATCATACAATTATTCAAATTTATTTATCTAATTGATCGTGTGCATGTTGAGTAAATGTAACTAAGCTTCTAACAAATTGAACATTAAACTTACTCATGAATATAAATATTTAGTTCATACTTTGATGATTGAAGAAGAGCTAACTTTGGAGCAACGACAAAATTATAGTCATGTGACCTAGAGATCACGAGTTAGAGTTTCGAAAATAATCTCTTACAACGTAAGAAAAAATTGTATATAACAAATTTTTTGTATGGGGCTTGCATTGAAGGAAAATTTGTATACCGATCTATCTTTTATTTTCATGATTTTAAAATTTTAGTAGCATTTTGACAATGAGAATAAATATTTCGTAGCCTCAAGGGGCACGGTGCAACTGTAAAAGCGGTGCGATATCTCTCAGACTAGTGTAGTTCGATCCTTTATCATGATAAATTCGACTCTGAATTTCGAAAAAATTTGAATAGATGACCTTGAGTCAGGTGCGGATTGAGAGTTTACCTTCTAAGACGAAGTACGTCTTTGGTATCAAATATACCTTATAGGGACGATACGATCACATTATCGGACTTAGCTGTTGAGCCATGAATATTTTTTGATTTATTTTGGTAGTTGATAGAGATCTCGATTAGAAATTATTTAATGTCCGATTGAATATTCATGTGCTCGAATAGATCATTTTCAGAATTATTAATGCGGAAGTCACGAATAAACAAAATAAAAATTTAGTGCGAAATGAAATTCACATATTAATTGAGAGAGAGAGAGATGAGTCGACACAAAGATTAATGATTTGCGTGAACAAGGAAACGAAGGAGCTAGGGCAGCCTCTGCAAAGTGGGGACCAAATCTAACAACAGCCGAGAGAAGATCTAGCTGGGACCCGCCGCCGCAGACGAGCACCGCGCGCGATCTTTGTGGCGCGACAGCAGCCACCGATTCCGCGTGCCCTACCTCCCTCCTTCTCCTCCTCCCCCTCTCAGCCAAACTCCTGCTCACTCTGCTCAATTCCTGAACATCTCAATTAACTCCACCACCATTCCATCGTTATAATAAAATTCTGAACAAGAGGAACAGAAGAGAGAGAGTGTGTGTGCGCACTGTGCAGTTCAGTACGATCTGTGGGTGGAAGTAAACGCCAGCCAGCCAGCCAGCCATCGCTGCACATTCTGAACCACTGTTGACAGTGACACTTCATCGCTACACAACAAACCTCTCTCTCTCTCTCTTTATTGTGTGATTCAGTGAAATGGCTTGTTCAGAAATGAAATGACAAGTTCAGAAAGTTACACCTCTTATTTGCCCATCACCAATCACAAAGGCATGCACAGTTCATAAGCTCCAAAGTATATCTCGGTTCAGAAACAGCTGCTGTGATTATGCAGCTAGCTAAATGCATAGAGATGCATGGTTAATAGAAGCCTGCACGAGGGCCTTGCTCTCCCCCTCCAGTTGCTCCTATTCCCTCGTCGAGGTTCGCTTGCTGGTTACTGCCTTCTAGGGTTAGCCCGAAATGAATGTGAGGGAAGTGCGCCCACTGCATGCATGCAGATACAGTAGATTATGAAGCTTTCGGACCAAATAAAAATATCAAGGAAATTTAAAAAAGTATATTTAATGTCTGCTCGTGATTTAATATAATTGAAGTATTATATAAATCATAATCTTCTTGCCAAACTTCAAATTAAGAGAGTATAGATTTTCAAGAGAATATATAATTTAATTAGGTTGTATATTCTAATAATAGTTACAATATTTAGAGCACTAGCTACTTAGTGACATAAAATAATATTTTATAGGGAATTGGTTGAAAGGTTTTTAATATGCAACTCCTGAATGATGTGTGTCAGTCATACTTCAAAGGGCCAACGCTATCAATTAATATTGTCCAAGAATGAAAGCCTCATCATCCAAGAAAATGTCTAAGAATGTCCAAGCAAATTATACATCAATAGAATATGGAGATATAATTAGACATCACTTCTAATAATAAAGAATATTTTCTCATTTTTTCTAGTCATTCTTATTGATAATTAATAATATTCTCTTTCAATTATCATGTCGACGTACTTCTCACTAGAATGGTTCTGTTTAAAGAAAGAATTTACAATCGAATTGAGACTACTTGGACACTCCATTTGCACATGCATGTTCCTCGTCCTATTATGATGATGTCATGCTTATTATTTGCTATGTCGTCGCACTTCATGGTTAGATTCCTTTTAGTGGTCTTTTTTTTCTCGACGATGTGATTCATTCTATTCGAGTGCATCTTTCTTGGTGTCTTTTAGCTATGATAAGTTTTCAATTCCTTACCCTACATTCTATTCATCTCATCAATTGTAAATTTTCAATTGCACTTGCATTGTACTTAGTGTCTTTTAGCTATGATAAGTTTTCTTCTCAACCTATTAAATTCATCTTTCTCGTTTACTCTCATCTCTAAAAGGTCTTATTGATGCTATTTTCCTTTATAATGTTGTGTCTTTGACTTGGACAATTTTTTCCCTTCATAGTCATCTCTATTAGGAAGCAGAATCTTAGTGCAATGATAAAATCACTACTGTGTGATCTTGAGATCATAGGTTTGAGTCATGAAAATAATCTCTTGTAATATAAAATAAGACTGCGTACAATGTATCAAATGTGATCTAATCCTTCCTCGAGACCTACATAGATGGAAGCTTCATACCCCGAACGAACTACCCTTTAAAGTTATCTCTATTAGCCTTAACTCATGAGGTTCTATCTATCACAACACCAATATCTTTCCCCATCCCTACCATCAACTTCTCCTTACTTATGCTTGTTGATGTTCCACTACCTAATGATCCATTAATTATCGTCCCTCTTCGTCAATGATGATCAGACCAAGCTATAGCACCACATACCTTGAGACTCCATCATGCTCTAGTCACTTATTACGGTCTCAGATCTACCTCTTGATTTAGATTTTTCCATTACTATAAATGCTCTAAGTCTTATCCTCTTGGCCACTTTTTTTCAGTGTTTTATTATTGTCCAAATGCTATATTTTTTTTGTCCACATAGTTTATCCCTAGATATATCTAAAAGGTTCTCTAAGATCCATAGGACATTAGACTATGCTAGATGAGATGAATTCACTTCATGCTAACGACATTTAGGGTGTGTTTGGTTCAAGGTAATTGTTGATAACCTATTTGGTTGTATGATTTAATTTTGTTTGATTCAATTATTGAATGATTCTCAAATAATAGAGCATGAATGCTATGTCAGCAAATGGAAGAGTAAGGTTTTTTATTTCAAAAATATACATGATAATTTAGTAATTACATAACTAAGGTTATATGTATTAAAACTTGAATCAAACGCACACTTAGGACCTTGTCCCTATTCCTCTTAGGAAGTTTATAATGGGATGCAAATAAGTATTCATATTGAAGTGTTCTTCAAATGTTAATTGTTATTGTCGAGTGGTGAAGTGATACACTAATTTATTGGGATACATTTCTCCAATAGCTAATATTAGTGTATTTATTTCTCTTCGGTGACTATTTTTCACTAGTTTTTACATCACAACAATATCTTATAAAGGTCTATATAGAGAAACCTATAGGGTTTGCTTTCAGGGAAAGCTAGACCAGTGTCCAATTGTTGAAGAAATTATTGTACGATCTAAAACAATATATGGGAGATTGGTTTAAGAAGTTTAACTTGTCTCTTCTTTGGCATGACATGACTAAGAGTGTTATGGATCACTCAATATTTTATCTTATCCCTCAATCAAAGAAGTGCATCCTTATTGTGTATGTGAACGATAATTTCAACATATATGATGATTCTACCACATCACAAAGTTGAAAACTTAACTTCTTCAACACTTCTAGACGAAGAACTTGGGTGATCCTAACTACTTCCTTGGGATAGCAGTAGCCCACTCAAAAGTAGGGTTGTAAATGTATTAAACGTTCATGAACAATTAAGCTTAGTGTTTGACTTAATAGGAGCTCGTTTATATTCGTTCAATATGCATTAAAATCAATTAAATGAACAAACTTAAATAGCTTGATAAATTAATTAAACAAGCTTGAACACATATGTGTTTGACTTGTTCATGTTCATGAACAGAGTTTATGAACACATCTTGTAAACTATATTTATGAACAAAACTCGTGAACCATGTTCATAATCAAATTCATTTATGAACTTATCTATGAGATTGTTCATACTCACTTAAATTGTTTATAGTAATCAATAAAATAAAAATTAAAATATTAAAACTTTAAACAAACAAACAAGCTTGACTTAAGAGTTTGATAACATTTAAACAAGCTTGATTCGAGCTTGAACCAAATTTGATTAGATGTTCGCTAATTAATTAAACAAGTCAAGTTCAATTTGAGCTCGAATCAAGCTCAAGCTAAAACAAGAAACTAAGCCGAGCTTGAATAGTTGTTTTAATAGCTTGGTTAATCTTAGGCTTAGTTTGGCTCAGCTTGGTTATCTTATCAAATAATCCTGAACAATATAATTAAAGTTTGGCTTGATTTGGTTCGTTTACAACCTTACTTAAAAGTATATAGAAAGAGTCCGACCACATTGCTCATGATAATTGGAATTTTAAAACTTGCCTAGACACTAGGTAATTAATATGTTATATATCATTTTTTTTTTTTGCATAAAGAAATTTTATAATGTGAAAATTTTCTATAACAATTTGCTAATTAATCAAAATTGGCAATATGATAAATTCTAGCGATTATACTCACATTCTTTGCTGCAGCACCAAAAGCTTCCTTGTGACTAATATCAGGATTGTTGGCTTTTATCCTTTGTATCTCCTCCCTCGATTGCAAATAACACAATTCAGTTATAATTAGACCATATAAAGATATCGAAGATTTATGTTTTACCATAGAAGTAAACAGAGATCATGATATCCAATTTAATTATTATTAACTTGAAAATGAAAATTTTGAAAGATAAATATAGTTTGTCATATTTATTTCTCATTTTTCCCTTTATTAATCAGTTATATAAAGAACAAGTTAATGAAAATGTTTATTATTATGTGTGTACCTGATAAACTTGTTATATGCAGAAGGAACACGTTGCCTCTTCTCTGGGGCTAATAAAAAAAATAAAATAAAATAAAAAAGAATTAACCAAACTTTAACCTAATAAAAAGAGGCAAAAAAAAAAATTACAAGTAATTGTTTTATGTAAAATGTTTTCTTAGTATCTTGATAATAAGTTACATTGAAATCTTTGCAATTTTCCAAAAAGAGAACACAAAGGTTTTATTTAATTTGTCATATTTTATGTAATTTAATTGTAATAATATATAATTACTCAATGCACAAATATGCTTGATGATTTTGCTTATGTGCTAAGTTAGAGGTTATTATTATTATTATGACTCTATAAGTCATTTATGGAGTATTATGGGCACGAAGGCATTCAAAATGGAGTAAAAATCGCACCTAAACTCCAAGGTCAACTAGCAATTTGCATCAAAAAGGAAAAAATAGCACTACTAGAAGGTAATTTAATTAGGGGTTAAACCTACAGTCCCAATAGGCCTCCTACGAAACTAGTGCTTAATGAAACTTCATTAGAAGCCTAGTGTAAGAAAGAACCTAAAGTAGGTCATCTCAAAGTTCTTTTAGTGCGTATACTATACTTAATATTCCTTTGCAATATTGAGAGGAGTACTATGATAAAAAGAAAAAGTGAGAAGCTAATATTTATCGAGTATAGAGATGAATCCAAAGAAAAATAAGCTCGTCGTCTAAAGGGATGTGATCTTTGATGAAGCAATAAGTTAGAGTTGAGATTCATCTCCTAAGCCATCAAAAATTCATAAACCAACTTCTCCTATGACATCGAACTTAGTTCCATTGCCAAATATACTCAACAACATCGCGCCTATCTTTCGTTCCATCATCAATTCATACACACCCTCTACTACTTTGAGATTCAATGGACACAAATGCACCTTCGAAGAAGAACCATTCTACGTCGTTTATATAACGACTATCAGTTTAATTTCTTTAATTTGAGCCTCAAGATTTCAAGGAAGCCGTTGCCATTAAAGAACACCGAATTGCAACCGTTTGAAAGAACCAAACATGGGAGCTTGTTGATTTACCAATCGATGTTCTAATTTAGATATCTCTTTGACATTCATTTTGAACTTTATTTTTTCTTTTGAACTGTTTTTAGATCGGAATAGGAAAAAAAATCGGGTGCTTACGACGCAAGGCTATAATCTCTTGATCATCATTTAGTGAGTACATCAAAGAGCTCTTGCCATACTTGGAGGATGAGCCAAGATCTATCCTACTACTTTGAGCCCCCAAGTTCTGCACTTCAACCAAACAAAAACTTGTTAACTATTTGCATGACAACAAAATTATGACGAGAAAAATAGGATCAAAAATATTTTATATATATAAAAAAACAATAAATAAAAATTCTAACATAAATCTAATGTCTGAATGTGTTCTTTCTTCAGTACAAACTGACTCAGGTTCCTGCTCCACCTTATGTTCTCTTTTGCTGTTCCTATCTCTTTCTTTCTCAAACAGAAGTAAGCAACAATGCTAGTAACTTTCATCTATATATCTAAGTTTTCTTGACTTCATTATATATATATATATATATATAATATATATAATATGAAATTTTTAGGATGCAAATGATTAATTAACCTGCAGTTGCTGAAGAGGGAAAGTTTGAGAGAAACCTCCCATGTTGACATACAGGAGATTAGCACAATGGCCACATCTCACTGTCACAATGTGGAACAAGCTATTTCCAGGAACACTCACCTGCATAAACACCAACATACAAACCATGATCAAGCACTGATTGACTTTAAGTTTCTGAACACGAGTGACTCTCAGTCTCAATTTCAAGTATCAGTAAGAGGATGTGGCACAAAGTGCCACTATTTGAATGACCGTGGATTTTCTTCTTCATCGTTTGCTAGCTCTTAGGAGCTCATTCCCTGGAATGGAAGAGAAATTCAAACAAAAAAGAAAGAAAGAAAGGGAAAAAAAAAAAAAAAAACCAAAGCTGCTTCTGAGAACAGTAAATTAAAGCTTGAGCTGAATGCTTCATGCCATTTTATCACTTTTTTTCACCATTCTGACACTTCTTCTGACTTCTTCAGGATGAGTGAAAGCTAGCAAAGATCCACCACTGACCAGGTATATATAGGAAAATGGCAAATAATTCTTGCTTCTTCAAAATCACTAATGGTTAGTGGGAGGACAGACGATTATATTATTTCAGCAAAGGAAAATAAATAACTAGTTAAACAAAATTGATATATTTGTGGAACTAGATGTCAGTAATTAATATCAGCTTGTTTTTTAGAAGTACATTTAACAAAAGAAGCATAATCTCCAGCAGAATTTAATTAGAAGCTAATGTGATCAAATTCCATGGCTTTTTTACTCTTAAAATTAAATCGACAGATACTAATCTTGCTGCTGCTGGATCATTCAGCAGTAGTACATCCTTAATTAATCTGTTATTGTACAATCAGATCTTCATAACTTGACGGATGAGTTCGTTTAGGGTTCCATGTAAATATTTTTTTTTTCTTCTGTATATCTTTTTAAAGAAGGAAACAGTATTTTTATGAACTGAATTGTTTATCTTAGAGATCTAGCGAGTTGTTTTCCTTCTACCAACCTTCTGAATTTACCTAAAATTCCATTTGATCAAGGGGCATCAGAGAGAAGAAGAAGAAGAAGAAGAAGAGATAGAGGGAATACCGCAAGGATTGTGTTGCACAAGTTGCAGTGGAGGTAGCAAACCTGCTCAGGAACGATCTGTGTTGCCATTTTCGATCTCGAGAAGGGCTGCAGAGGGGGCTATCTACATGTGCAAAGGGTGGAAGATCATGGAACAGGTGCAAGTATATGTACCCCCCAGCTGAGATATCTGTGTATTATGTAGTGGGAGCTTCAATTCCCTCCTCCTCTCTCTTGTTTCTTTCTTTTGTTGTCTTTGCTATTGTTGCTATTTAATTGCAATCTTTTGTATTAATTAGATGGAGAGGCAAAATGGGGAATAAGGTTGTGTGGTGTAATAGAGAGAGAGAGAGAGAGAGAGAGAGAGAGAGAGAGAGAGAGAGAGGGACAGGGTGTGGGATATGAAGAAGGTGGTGGGGGAAAAGGTTGTCACTGAATGAATGAGTGGGTGGCAGTCTCTCTCCCCAAATTAATTATAACCCTTCACCACCCCCACATGTTTTGCCTAACCTCTTTCTCTCAGTATCTTTTGATTCCTTAAGACCAAAACAAAGAGCAAAGTGATGCCAATTATCAACTACATATGTTGACGATAAGTCAATATCAATATTATATCGATAAAAAAAATAGTTTTAATGGAAATATAGAATGGTCTCATATTAAAAAAGACAAGGTAAATTTGTTTATTTATATTAATTGCTTTGTCGAGCTGATGTGATTATTATTAGATGAGAGACTCTCTCTTATGTCTGAGATAGTGAAGTTGATTAATAGCACAAATTTAGGCTCACTTCCACTACTACACACTCTAACGACAATCTCCTATTCTGTCTTTATCTCTGATCAATTCTTTTTCTTCTTCTTCTTCTTCCTTTCCTCTTAACTACAGAATTCAGTTCGCCATAGCTAAAGTAGCTTAACCATTGTATCTGAGAAAATTGATCATCGATTCAAATCTTTGAACACCATCGAAATAGGGATGAATCTATTTTAAAAAAACTAAGACCACCATATATTTCAGTTTCCTCTTTTACAAAGTTGCCTCTATGCAAACTCATCCAACATGATCAGCATATGCTTCTTAATTTCCTTTTCCTTGTGAAACTGCCATAGGAGACCACAGTGAAAGAGAAAAGGTTGAAGGGTCAGTGATCTAGTTGAGATTTCAATTTGTCATCTCGTGGGACATGTACTGAAAATATGTTTTTTCTTTTATGAAAAAATATATATATTCTCTTTTAAATGTGATGGTTGTGGTATTTGTTAATGGCATTTGTTATGTCTCATTCTCATGACTGATCCAAGGTTGTACTGCTTGTCTTTGCCTGCATGCTTTTATCTGCAATGTTCAGATTTGAGAAGCATGGCCAGTACCCACCACTAAAGAACAATGAGTACTATTCAGATAAGATATTTTCATTACAACTTAATCGTTTACTGTTAAAAATATTTGTTACAAATTTTTTTTACTAATAGATTAAGCAAAGACAAAGAGTAAAAATCATTAAAAAAGTGTTTTCTTAAAATAAAATTAAAGGACATCTTATCATGATCATATTGAAAATATCCTTATTCTACTGTGGAAATAGCTGCTACCATATGTAAAATTAAATTAATTCAATTTGATCAAAAAATTTATACATTGAGCACTTTAATTTATATCAATTTTTTTTACTAACTTGGTTAAGATTGTTAAAACTTAATCAGAATCATTTTGACATGGTCAAATTTACTATAAAACTATTTTAACAATAATTAATTGGTTGTTATAATATTGTAACAGTCATTATTTGATTGCTACAACATTAATTAGCTGTTATACTGTTGTAGCAGTAAATTAATTAGTAGCTATTATAATATTTTTATTGTGAATTTGATTATGTGGAAGTGATTTTGATAAATTTAAGAATTTTTAACCAAATTAATAGAGAATTTGTTGATATAAAAGTGCTCTATGTATATATTTTTTGATCAAATTAAATTAATTTATTCTTATCTATTGTAGCAACTACACTGAAATAAAGACATCTTCCATGGGAGAAAAATGATGAGACACATCTTTTGAACTTTTTTTTTTTTTAAAAAAAAGAGAGCATCCTTTTAATGATTATAATTATCAAAAGCGCCTTTTAAATTTGTTGCCTAAACTAATGTATGTAATGGGTTCAAATAGTATAATAATTAGGTCAATAGACAACTAACAAAGGCAGTAGGTTCATCCGTTGAAGATGTACTTGGTTAAGAATTTCATTTTATTATTTTTTTTATAAAAGTTGAATTTAAATTGAACTTGTGGAGTTTTTTTTTATTTAGTGTATTTTTGTTGACTTTCATAAAAGTTGTTTGAATCACTATTAGCTAGCAAACTTTTTTTTCTAAAATTAAAGCTTTTGGGATATGATGTGTAGATTGTTTTTGGATATATATTACTAATATATTTTAGGTAGAGTTCAAATATTAATTGCTTGGCTATAGAATTGAGTATTTGATGATAAAATTCATGTTTATAAATGGGAGTTTTGGTGTGACAATAAAATTATTCCTGTGTAATCTATAGATTAGTGGTTCTACACTACAAAAAAGCTAATCTTTTGCAACGAAATTTGAGTCAAAATTCATTGCAAAAATTTTTGCAACGAAATTTGGTTTTCGTCGTCAAATTTCACGATGAAAATAAATTTTCGTCGCCAAATTAGGTAGATATGTGTTCGGCAGAATTTAGCAACGAATTAAGTTTTCGTTGCAAAATGTGGACTAGCAGTCAACTGCCTATATCTATCAGTCGATTGCTAATGGACCAGTCAACTAAAAATAAATTTGTGGAATGCTACAATATTACTAGTCGATTACTATATACAACAATCGATTGATAGTCCACATTTGGCAACAAACAAATATTTCATCGCAGATTTGGTGATGAAAATAAAATTTCGCTGCAACTTATGGACAAACATCGACTTCTATGTTTTTATAGTCGACTGATACTCAGTAGTTATGGTCGTGAACCATCAGTCAACTGGTGGATGTTTCCAGTCGACTGATGTCGTAGGTTATGCAACAAAATTATATTTTCGTCGCCAAATTAGCGATGAAAATTTTTTTTGTCGCTAAATTTGCGACAAATTTTGTTTTCGTCGCAAATTTGAAAAAATATGAAAAAAAATGCTATTATATAATTTACTATTTTTACCTGCTTTTATAAAGTTTACACCAAACACATCTAATAATATATAAAAATTCACGTATCAAATTTGATAAATACATCTAATCATTCAAAATGATTCATCAATATAAATAATAAATCATTCATCGTATGAAACTTATAATACAAAAATATCGAATGTAGCAAGTCAAGAAACATTTAGGTATAAAATTGAAACATAACTACCATCATCAACTCTCGCGTATCTTTCATCTCGCATATCTTCCCTCTCAATAATTGATCCTGCAACTAGAGAAGGAGATCCTACAGTTGGAGAACCGAAGATCCTGCAACTAGAGAAGGAGATCTTGCAGTTGGAGAACTAGAAGATCCTGCAACTAGAGAAGGAGATCCTGCAGCTGAAGAAGGGGTCGAAGACACATGTCCTGCAAGTGAATCAAACGATACAGGGGTTGAAGCAGAGGAAGAGAGTATTCTTCCATCACTATTCTATCTATAACCGCCACATCGAAACTATCAATCATAATTATTAGAATAATAAAGTAAAAAAAATCGCATCTTCATCGGATATATAATGAATAATATGAAAAAACTTATCATATTTTATCTGAAGTACTAGACGCAGAAATAATATACTAATATATCAAAAAATTCTCTGATGCCTTATAACTTACCATTTTTTTCTTCGCTTGATTTGCATCGCTATCTATATGTGATTTCTTAACTTCTCTACCCGAACTCTCGCCTTCGACTTTCCTCTGGTTTAGACTGGGAATAATATCTAGTAACATGACATGAAGAGGATCTGTCAAAAAATTTTCTAACTTCTTGTGTCGTCCTGAATTGACATTCGTGGTTTGCATGTTCATTAATCTTTATTCGGGTATTTTTCCGCACTATCTTACTCATTTATCGCTTCGAGTCAATATTTGTCAAGCAATCCAATCTGATCTTTAACAACAAGTATACTGCCTAAAGAGTCGCATGCTTTAGTCGTTAACTCTGTGGCTTCTTTCGAGTCAACAAGTATATTGCAATGACTTAGAAGAAGATATAGAGTTGATGACTAAAGCATGCGACTCTTTAGGCAGTATACTTGTTACTAAATATCAAGTTGGATTGTCTGACAAATATCAACTTAAAGCGATCAAAGAGCAAGATAGTGCAGGAAAAAAATTCGAAGAAAGGTTAATGAACACGCGAACCACGGATGTCAATTCAGGATGACACAAGAAGTTAGAACAATTTTGACATATTCTCTTCATGTCATGTTACTAGACATGATTCCAGTCTAAGCCAGAGGAAAGTCGAAGGTGAGAGTTAGACTGGAGAAGTTAAGATACCACATATAGATAGCGATGCAAATTGAGTGAAAAAAAATGTAAGTTATAAGAAACTGTTGGCCATCTTCTCAAAGACTGGTGACATCTTGTAAATATGTGGATCAACATAGGCGCTTATTGTTGGTGCAATCGACCCAGGTCACGATTGACCGGACTCGCGTTTGACTTGAGTGATGTTTTGATGTTCGACAAAAACATATGACAATGCGATTGTCATGGTAAAGTCCAAGTCATGGGTACTTGGCATGGAAAGTCCAAGCGGGACACTTGGCATTTGAAAAGTTCAAGTCTTGAGTACTTGGCATGTAAAGTCCAAGCATGGGTCTTGGTAAGGAAAAGTCCAACATAGGTTGGCAAGGAAAAGTCCAAGCATGGAAAGCCCAACATGAGTTGGCAAGGGAAAGTCCAAGTTTGAGTCTTGGCATTTGGAAAGTCCAAGGGGTTTGATATTGGCAGCATAAAGTCCAAGCAGGAGTCTTGGCGGCATAAGTCCAATGGTTGGCAACATAAAGTCCAAGCGGAGTCTTGACAGCGTAAGCCCAATGTGCTTTGGCGGTGTAGACATCGTTAGCATGACAATAGCCGATGTAAGCACCTGAAGGCTAGCGTATGGATGACTTGGAGGGATCCTATAGGCGCGAGGCTGATGGAGGTGGCTAGAAGGCTTAGGTCTAGGCTAAGAGTGGTCTAACAAGTATGAGGGCACTATACTTGGGTTAAAACCTCATGTTTGAGGTGTATCAGTCTATTGGGACCATGGGTCAGTCGACTGGTGTGAGTCAACTAGGGTTTGACTACGGGAAGTGCCCTAGCAGTCGACTGCCAGAGCTTGGCAGTCGACTGATCTGGTGATCAGTTTACTGATGCTCAGGATCTCGGGCATAGAAGGTTCTCTAGTTGAATGATTGCGTCGACCACTCAATTGATTGAGACATCAGTCGACTAATGGGTATGGTCAGTCGACTAATGTTTTATCCATTGGATTTTTCCAGCGTGGATCTAGCCGTTATCTCATGACAACAGTGATATCAGTTGACTGATAAGCAAAAATCAGCCCGAATTGCAGGTTTAAAAGGAGCACGAAGGGAAGGTTTTGGCATCAGTTTCTTGGACGTTCTTGAGGCAATTTGATGGTGCAAATCAAGGTCTTCAACCACGATTCAAGCAATCAACAAGCAAACATCTAAAAGCTTTTTGTAAAGTTTTCTTTACTTGCATTCTATTGTATTTGCTTGTATTCTTATTGTATTATTGTTGTAATCTTTGTACGAGGTTTCTCCGCCTCCTACTTATTGTCGAGAAGGATTATTATTGTTATAGTGGTGTGTGTTTGCATCGCTAGGGATTTTAGAGCTCAATCCGTGGAGTATGAACCATTCGATTCCGAACCACATTACATCTTGTGTTGTGATTGTGTTTGTGTTTATTTTCATTGTATATTTTGTATTTCCGCTGCGTATTAACGTTTTGTAGCAAGCATGATCGAATTCCTCCATCGAGAAGTGAATGAGGTATTCACCCCCCCCTCTAGCGGGCGCAACGTTCCTAACAATTGGTATCAGAGCTCGGGGCTCTTCTACTGACTAACAGTCGGGAGCAAAACCGCTAGAAGAAGAAGATAGAGTTTGAAGAAACACTTGGATGAGATATCAACACGCCGGCCCCTTATGTGCTATATGGATGAGAAGGCTTTAATTCATGAAAGAGAAGAATTGAAGTCTTCATCATGATGAGAGATTTTGAAGAATGGTCCATTTTGATGGAAGGATTCGAATATCTAAGAGGACCAAAGGGAGGATTCCTCAAGAAGAAAAGATTGAGGGAAATAAAAATAAGAAGGTAGTCAAATTTATTTTTGATTTGATTCCTAATGACATCTTGTGTAGCCTAGGGGATTACATGGATGTCAAGGAGCTTTGGAGGGAATTGACAAGATTCTATGAAGACCCATCACCGGCTCAAGAAGAGAAGGTCGAAGATGAATCCTCATCCTCACAAGTAAGTGAGGATTCGAAAGTTGATAGGGAGTCAACCTCTGAATAGGTGGAAGAAGAGGAAGAATTGGAGGAAACCTCCACCTCTAGGTTTGAGGGGAAGGAGATTAGGGAATCCTCAATATCGGAGCAACAAGAAAAACCATCCACCTCCGATCGAGAGGAAGAGGAAGCTCGGGACTCCCCTACCATGGAAGGTAACTCAAGCATTTCAATAAATAATAAAATTCATATTATATGCTTTGAGTGTAGGGAGCAAGGACACTACAATAGTAAGTGCCCGAAAAGAGTAAAGAAAGCTCCTCCGACACCAAAAGTCAATGAAAAAGTCAAGGATACCGGTGTCCCCACCAAGAAGAGCAAGGAGCACGTGGTGTGCTTCAAATGCTGACAACCAGGATACTATAGGAGTCAATGTCCTAGGAGAAAGAAAGGAGCATCACATGTAGGGGGAGCCTCTAAGGCAAACCCTAAGGTACATTTTAGTAATGCACCTTCTATTTTAAATGTCAAAAAACATGCTTTTAATTCTCTTGCTATCACTCATGAAAAGCATGTTAAGAATAATAGATTTTATTGTTTATGAGCTAAGAGTGTTGACTTTAGAACTAAGGAGAAATTTGGGACTAATGTCCCTAGAAAAACTCTTCCTAAGGAAAGTATTAGGAAAATAGAAAACCATTTAGGTATTAACCCTAAGAAGGGTAGGCATATGCCTAGAGGAAATGGTAATGCCTAAAGACCAAATAAAAAATCAAAATTTGGGCAATTAGAGTTTGAAAATCAAGTCTTAAGGTCAAGACTTGAAAAACTTGAGAAGACCCTTAGGATTATGCAAAATCAAATTAAATGGTCAAATGGTCAGACTCTAGGATCTAGAAGTCAAAGCCTAGGGCCTAGGAGTCAAGGTCAAAGACCTAGAAATCAAGAACCGTTCAAGGGCAAGCGTAAGCCCAAAAAGACCTACCACAATGTTCCATTTGATTATGGAACTCATGTCACGCCCCGGGGGAGTCCCCGCCAGACGAAAATCCGGCAGCATCTCCCCTGTACGGGCGACAATACCAATCTTGCATACAAGACCTACACAACCACTATACATCGGTCAACACGACCGGAACCAAACTACACATGCAGGTCATAAATAGGCCTCAGACCAACAATCAAAGAAAATAACAAAAGTCTATCACATCTAGATTTACCCCTTCTGCCATCTGGGCAGGAATACACAACCAAATCCAATCAAATAAAAATCTGAATAGAGGTCCATAAGGACATACCAAATATCACCAAAACATTAACGAATACATAAATCAAACACCAGTCCTAAACATATCTTTTAGTCAATACCAAAATAATAAATCAAATAACAAGAAAACTATCATGATGAGGGGGTTTGGCAGCTGGACTCTCCTGACAGCTTTATCCTGAAATAGATATAAAACAACGGGGTAAGTTCAATGAACTCAGTGGATAATAGTCGATATGCATAGTAAGATATAACTAACAATAATAATCATGTCAGTACAGTCTACTAATCAATAATAGGGAATGCAAGAAAGAAATGCAAAAAGACTGTACTTACCTGAATCTCCTATCCTGACATAGGAGTATGTGCCAAACTAGCAGAAATAAAGTCGTCCGACCATATACAAATATGTATCATGTATACATGACAATCATATGCAACATCCAAGTCAGCAATCAAAATGCAGCAAACACAATACAAATGTCATCCATGAAAAATGCATGTGATGCAAATGACATGGTCACCCCTGACGCCAGTCAGCTGCCGCACACGCGATGGTGAAGCCGAGTGGGTAGGGCTATGACAACTGTGCACTCTGCCATCACTGCTTCTGAGTCACCGAGTGGATAGGATGTTGTCGGAGTACACCTATCTTCCTGCCCCATACAGAGTGGGGGAGCTATGCTCTCATCTCCCGGTGTCGTAGACCAGAGGAGGGATCCCTGCCCGCTACCACTTTGCCTCATCGCTACCCATGAGCGGACCAGCGGAGCCTGACAGAGCTACTGCACACACCTTCCTGATGTACCACTAACCCATGAGTGACAGCGTGTACAGACCATGTAACTGGCTACGGGCTCAACTACAAAAGAACCCCATCCAGCCAGCATACAATCATGCAAGATGGTGCATGACACTAACGCATGTAACACCAACCAAAATATGTCTCCGAATAATATGCACAACAACTAGGTACATATCAATGATCCAAGTAAAACAAGAAAGATATAACTAAAAGCTAATCAAATGCATGAATCAAGTAGGCACAATAACATACAAGGCAGTTAAACATAAAAATTATTGCAAGCTATAACTAACTGGAATATCAACATGACTATATCTAAAAGATAAGTCAAAATATCTGCCTGATATAATGCTCAAAAACAATGCAATCGTCACGCCCGTGGACCTGTCTCGTGACCGAAACCTGCATAAAATATAATATAATCAGATTATATTACCAACCCTAATATCAAGTCCAAAACCTAACGGATTAAGCTATCCCCTTAACCGATTCACTCACTACCGTCATATATCCACACAATAACAGGCCCCATAACCTTCCCTCCAATCACACTCATTCACAGCCTGCATAACCCTAATTTATAGCCCCTAATAGACCATAACTTCGACTCTTGATCCACAGTAGATGATCCACTCTGTACCATCCCCTTTGATATGCAACATAAATTTATCCAGATACCACTCACCTTACTTAATCTCCTTTATTTAACTCAATTAACAAATCAATCTTTAATTACATTTGATAGAATCAAAAAGGGAAAATCCTTCGGCTTACCCAATTAATTCAGCCCAGCCGAACAAATCCCTCTGTTTCGCGGCGTCAATCAGCGATCGCCGGGTACCGATCTCAGCCGATCTAGGGCTCACGGAACAAGGTGTGCCAGCCTGAGCAGAGGGAAGGAGATCCGACGATCTCGATCCGCCAGAGCAGATGGCATCTTGGCTCGGCCGGCGTAGTGACGATAGAGGGGATGTGGTGAGGCGCGATCGAGAGATGAGAAGAAGCGGTCGGCGCTCGTGTGTCGACGATGGAGAGGAGAAGGTGACCACAGGCTCAAGCGGCGTCATCTGTGGCAAAGGAGGACGGCGTCGTCTTCTGGTTGCGGTGGCTACGGGCGCGAGGAAGAAGCGATGGCGGCGGTTCGATGGCTACGGACGCGAGAAAGGGGAAAGGCTCGGGCGGCTAACGGCGCGAGAGATGGGAAAATAGGAATAGAAAAACCTAGGTTTAGATGTTTATATAACTTGGGTTGGTTATTAATCACGGGTCGGTTCGATTAAATACCACTAACCCTAGATTAGGTTTAATTATTCCATAAACTTTAATTATCCCCTTAAATCTCGTACAGGCTCTGTTTAAATCCAGAAAAATTCTAGAAAAATTTCTAAATTCCCGAAAAATTTCCAGGATTATTTTTCTTAATTCTTTGGCCATTTAATTTAATATTTTAAATTTTTCGTATTTAATATTCTCCCCCACTAATAAAAATTTGGTCCCCAAATTTCCTACTCAAATGCAAAATGAGTAAGAGATACTACATGTACTGAAAATATATCTCACGTACCTTAAGTAAATAGGTGGGGGTATTGAGCTCTGATCTTTTCTTCAAGCTCCCAAGTAGCCTCCTCATCGGTGTGGTGACTCCACCCAACCTTGATAAGTCACACAATCTTGTTCCGCAACTATCGTTCCTTGTGATCCAGAATTTGTACCGGAACCTCTGCGTAAGTAGCATCAGGTTGAATGAAACCTGACACATCTGACAGAATATATGTAGAGTCTGGCACATACTTCCTTAGCATTGACACATGAAACACAACATGGATACCAGCCAAGGACGGTGGTAGCGCTAGGCGATAAGCGACTGCTCCGATCTTCTCTAAAATCTCAAACGAACCAATGTACCTAGGAGCTAGCTTACCATGGAGGCCAAATCTCTTCACCCCTTTCGTGGGTGAGACTCGAAGGAATACATGATCACCAATAGAGAACTCCAGAGGTCTCCATCTCTGATTTGCATAACTCTTCTGACGATCCTGCGCCTCTGTCATCCTACGTCTGATAGTACGAACCACCTCTGCCACATGCTGAGCTCTCTGGGGTCCTAGCAACTGGGCCTCCCCAACCTCCTCCCGAAGGGTGGGTGTACGACATTGTCTACCATATAATGCTTCAAACGGGGCCATTTGGATAGTCGAATAATAGTTGTTATTGTAGGCGAATTCCACTAACGGCAAGTGGTCCTCCCAGTTGCCCTCGAAATCCATAACACAGGACCTCAACAAATCCTCTAGAGTCTGAATGGTCCGCTCAGACTGTCCATCTATCTGCGGATAAAATACAGTACTAAAATGAAGTTGCGTGCCTAAGGCCTGCTGCAGACTCTGTCATAACCAAGACGTGAACCAGAGATTTCTATATGATATAATGCTCAAAGGAATACCATGTAATCTGATGATCTCTCGACAATACAACTCTATCAAACGATCAAGAGAGTCGGTCTTCTGAATCGCTAAGAAGTGCGCGGATTTGGTTAGTCGATCAACGACTACCCAAATCGTGTCATGGCCTTGACGTGTCCTAGGCAAACCCACCACAAAATCCATGGTAATGTGATCCCACTTCCACTCAGGAATAGGAATCCTCTGAAGTAGTCTGGTTGGTCTCTGGTGTTCAGCCTTCACCTGCTGACAAACTAGGCATCTCGCCACAAAATCTGCGATGTCTTTCTTCATGCCGTTCCACCAATACAAACGCTTTAAATCTCGATACATGCGGGTTTCGCCTGGGTGAATCGCAAATTGAGAGCGATGAGACTCCTGAAGTAGCTCCTCCATGACTGGGTGAGACTGAGGTACGCATAATCTGCCCCGAAAATAAACTATACCTTCGTCATCTCGGGTGAACTCAGTCTGCTGTCCAGAAGTTATTTGACTGCTAATGTACTGTAAATGCTGATCACTGGCCTGAGCCTCCCGGACTCTCATCCGGATAGACGACTGAGCAACCATGGTAACTAGAACACCCTGCTCTGTCGGTCCCTGCTCCTCAAGGCCCAACTCGGGGAAACCCTGAATCAAATCCGTGACTAAAACTCGGTAGGAAGCTAAAGTCCCTCGGGACTTCCGACTAAGTGCATCGGCAACCACATTGGCTTTCCCTGGGTGGTAGCTAATGGTACAGTCATAATCCTTCAGGAACTCCATCCATCTCCTTTGTCGGAGATTAAGTTCCTTCTGCATAAATACATATTTGAGACTCTTATGATCAGTGAGAATCTCAAATGTAATACCATACAGATGATGCCTCCAAATCTTTAAGGCAAAGATAATAGCAGCTAGTTCTAGATCATGTACTGGGTAGTTTTTCTCATGCTCCTTCAACTGATGAGAAGCATAAGAGATCACCCTGTCGTGCTGCATCAATATTGTGCCTAAACCCTACAAAGACGCATCGCTATAAAGGACGAAACCGTCGTCCCCTGATGGCAATACCAGAATCGGTGTTGACACCAGTCTCTTCTTCAACTCCTGGAAACTAGTCTCGCACGCCTCTGACCACGTGAACTTCACGCCCTTCCTGGTAAGGCATGTTAATGGCATAGCGATGCACGAGAAACCCTCAATGAACCATCTGTAATAATCGGCCAAGCCTAAGAAACTGCGAACCTCCTGAACTGATTTCGGATGTTCCCAACTGGTGACAGCCTCGATTTTCTGGGGGGTCAACTGAAATGTCTCTACTAGAAACCACATGTCCCAGAAAACCGACTAAGGATAACCAGAATGCGCACTTACTGAACTTTGCATATAGTCGCTTCTGTCGGAGCCTATCCAAAACAAGGCGAAGATGTTGCGTGTGTTCATCTACAGAACGAGAATAGACCAGAATGTCATCAATAAAGACAATGACGAACCGATCCAGGAAATCCATAAATTCACAGTTCATCAAATCCATGAATACCTCTGGAGCATTGGTAAGCCCAAATGACATTACCAAAAACTCATAGTGTCCATATCTGGTACGGAACGCTGTCTTTTGAACGTCTGAGTCTTTAACCCTTAATTGATGATATCCGGACCATAGATCAATCTTAGAATATACCGATGTACCTCTGAGCTGATCAAACAAGTCCTCAATACGTGGCAGGGGATATTTATTCTTGATAGTGACCACATTCAACTGCCTATAGTCGATTCATAATCTCATCGAACCATCTTTCTTCTTCACGAAAAGAACCGGAGAACCCCAGGGTGATACACTAGGGCAAATAAAATCTCTGTCCAAAAGCTCCTGGAGCTGGACCTTTAACTCGTCAAACTCTCTCGGGGTCATACGATAAGGAGCTTTCGATGTCGGTGACGTCCCAAGAATTAACTCAATCGTGAACTCCACTTGCCTTCTGGGAGGCAGGCCCGGTAACTCCTCTGGAAAAACATCCGGAAATTCTTGGACAATAGGAATTGTAGGGGATCGATACGGCCGGCTAGAGGGGGGGTGAATAGCCCTCTTACGATGGATGTCGTAATTCGTTCGTTCGTCGTACGTGCTCGTCTACAATTGTCGTTAATACGCAGCGGAATAACAATAGAAATAACAACAATACAAGCACAATCAATACACAAGCATATACGTGGTTCGGAACCGAATGGTTCCTACTCCACGGGCGAGCTCACCGAGCTCTAGTTATGCGCACGACACTAACTATAACACTCCTTTTCGACTACACGTCGGAGGTGGAGAAACCTCTCACAAGTAATTACACTAAGTAATGAAATACAAGCAATACAAAGACAAATACGAAATACACGTAAAGAAAACTTTACAACGCTTGCTTTGAATCCTTTGCTTGTTGCTTGCTTTAGATGGCTCTTGAAGGTCTGGAATGCAGCAGCAATTCCCCTCCAATAGCTTCACATAAGGCTTGGCGAAATCCTCCAACTCGAGCTCCTTTTATAACCTGCATCAAGCTGTTTCGCCTAGCGATCGCTATGCCAAAGGCCCGATCATTGCCTCAGTCATGCCGTTGTCTCACAACGGCCAGATCCACGTCGGACAAGTTCCAACGGATCACCTACCAGTCGACTGATGATGCCCATCACCGATCGTGACCCAAGAGTCGATCGGCCTATCGGCTATGGAGCGTCATGCTCGACACTCCCATCACGATCGCCATCCCTCGGCGATCATTGCACGACTTCGATCGATCACATCCATGGCGATCGCCAAGCACAAAACCCTAGCCTTACACCAGTCGAACTCTAGTCGACTTGGATCAGTCGAACCGACACCTATGCCAGTTGACTGATGTCGGGCAAAACCTCAAACATAACGATGTTTGAGCCTCCGACACTCAGTCTTAGCCACTTGGCCAAGTCCACCTTATCCCTCATGGAGTTCCCCACCAAAGCTCTCTTCCCTCGGCCTACGTCCCTCGGATGCGCCAAGCGCACGACTTCGCAATGCCATCTTTCGCGTCTCATGCCCTAGAAGTATGCTTCCCTTTGGGCTCACTCCATTCGCTCCCCGTCCGGCGGTCCCTCGGATGCACCAAGCGCACGGCTTCGCAATGCCATCCTTCACCGACTCAAGGACCCCGAGCCTAGTGAACTTACCAAGTCCTCAAGACTTCCCAAATGCACCAAGCGCACGGCTTCGCAATGCATTTCTCACCAAGCACCAAGCGCACGGCTTCGCAATGCTTTGGATTTCCCATGCCAAACACTGCGCCGACGGCCGAATGCTTTGGACTTTCCCATGCAAACACCAAGCGACGGGACTTCCCATGCCAAGGCTTCCCCCTTGGATTTCCACACCAAGCTCCATGCCTGGATTTTCCATGCCAACCCATGTTGGACTTTCCCATGCCAAGGCTTCCCCCTTGGACTTCCACACCAAGCTCCATGCTTGGATTTTCCATGCCAACCCATGTTGGACTTTCCCATGACAATCCCATGTCATGAGTTTTGTCTATCATCAAAATACCATCAAGGTACTACTGGGCCGATTGCACTAACAATCTCTCCCTTTTTGATGATTGACAAAACTACCATCTCAAGTCTACCAATTCTCCCATATTAGCAATTCTCATATCCCAATGAGAATTCCAACGAACCCTAATTGGTAACTTGGTAACTTCTCCCCCTTTTTGACATTACATCAAAAAGGTCCTCCCCAAGCGTATGAATGTCTCATATCCCAATGAGATCTTACAATCTCTCCCTTGGAGGAACACATGCCTACAATCTTTCTAGTGATCCCATATCACTTAAAGAGAGGCAACCCAATTTTCCTCCCATGAGGAAATACACATCCATCTTCCCATGATGGATACCTCCCCCTAGAGGCTTGCTCCCCCTTGACCATTGCACCAACAATGTCCTTGGAGAGTCCCTAAGCCAATAGGAACATTAACCAAATCAAAATTAAGGCAAAGTTCAACAATGAACTCACATCCACCTTAAAATTGATACTCACCCTCAACCCAACTCCTAATCCATATCCAATGGATTTCCACCCTCTCTAATGCTCTCCCAAGCATATCCTAGGGTTAGGAGTGGTTAGGGGACCTTAACCTAGCTGAACATGGGCCTAACCAACAAGATTTACGAAATCAGCTTGGGCATTGATCAAATCGTAAATCATGCCACCCCATCGATCATTCACGATCACATATGGCGATGATCGATAATCGATTTGACGATTTAAATGGATTTCCGAAATCCATAAGTAAATATACGTAATTTTAAAAATCTTGAAAATGCATACGTATAATACTTATCCTAAACACTATGGGTGAAAAATATTAAAAAATTATTTTACCTACTAAATTAGGAGATTGATACAAAGTTCAAAAGTTTAGAAAAGCTTCAATAAAGAGCCCTCTTTGTATCATCCCATTCAATGGTGATAGCTATCAAAAGATAGGCTTCACCAAGGTTTTTCAAAATGTTTTCAAAAAGTTTTCAAAACCTTTAATTTCTTTTCCTTAAACATCTCACTTATATCTAGATGTGTAAAAACACATTCAAGGCAATTAATCTAGTGAGATGTGGGTTTTTGTTCTTTAAAATGGTCTCATGCATATTTCTAGGCAATATTATTTGATTCCCATCAAATCATGCCATAGTCCTTAACTTCATTTTAATTCATGCATGATATGATTATGGCATAGATATGATATAGATAAAAACATATGCCAATATTATGATGTCATGGTATGTGAATGAAACTTAAGCATACATGACATCTAAACATAAATCTAAACATGATCATGACATTTTATAGATAAAAATGAAAATGATGTCATGACATGGCAAGGCAAATAAAGCATGGCAAGTAAAATATACTAAGGTATAGAATACCTAAGTATTAAAAATTAAGTTGTCATTTCTAGGAATTAAATTCATTTTGCCTTAATGCCATTCATTTCCCTAGTGTGCCAAAAACCCAAAATGGCACACAAATACCTCTAAGACCTAATTGTGCCAATTTGAATCATTTTTAACTTCTCAAGCACATTGGCACACCCTAATGTGTCAACTCTACTATGGTTAGGTTAACTACCCATCCACTTAGGGTTGACACACCCTAATCCATTTAGCGTGAATCGATCACGCTTTTAGGAACCCAATATCTATTGGAGCTCCTTGGGTTAACAAGGTATTCTCTAGGGATAACTTCCCTAGATACCTTCCTAATGACCCTTTTAGACTTTGAAGTCATAGTCTTTTGGGTCTTTCCTAAGTCAACTCTAGAGGTGACTCCTCCATTGACCTTCTTAGTGGCTACATTTGATTTCTTTGAGGTGTTAGCCACTAAACACATACCATGGCTAGACTTAGGGATGACTTCCCTATTAGCCTTGGTTTTTCTAGACCTAGATGTTGTTCCATAATTAAATGGAACATTATGGTAGGACATAGGTTTGTGACCCAAACCCTTCTTGCCCTTAGATATTTCTTGCTTTCTAGGTCTTGACTTTTGAACATTTGACCCCTTAACCGAATTTGATATTATTTCTAGGGTCTTCTCCAATTTTTCTAGCCTTAACCTCAAGGCTTGGTTTTCTAGCTCTAATTTCCTCAATTTTGAATTTTCATTAGATTTTTGAGGAATGATTTTCTTTTTAGACATGTGCCTAGATTTCTTGGGATTAACACCCAAGTTTTCTTCTACTCTCCTAATTGACTCCCTAGGCAAGATATTTCTAAAATTATGAGTCCTAGGTTTGTCTTTAGTCATATGAACATGCTTGGCACCTAAGCAATACACCTTATTATTTCTCCTAGCATGCTTTTCATTTATAATTGCAAGAGAACTAAAATAATTTTTAGCATGCTTTTTAACTCTAGGAATTAAAGGTGCATTAACTAAATGTACCTTAGGGTTAGCTTTAGGAGCTCCCCCTACATGAGTTGCACTTTCTTGCCCTTTCTTCCTCCCCCTAGGGCATTGGCTTCGGTAGTGTCCCTTTTGATTGCATTTGAAGCACACAATGTGCTCTTTGCTCTTGATTTTGGGAACACCGGCATCGTTTGACTTTGGGTTGACTTTTGGTGTCGATGCCTTCTTCTTAGCCAATTTAGGACATTTACTTTTGTAATGCCCTTTCTCCCTACACTCAAAACAAATAATATAATCTTTACGATTAATTATAATACATGAGTCACCTAGGGAGTTGGTGGAAGCCTCTTCCCGATCTTCACTTCTCCCGGATGTGGATGCTTCTTGTTCTTGCTCCGGGATGGAAGATTGCCTCTCCTCCCCCTCAATGCTAGAGGTGGAGGTCTCCACCAAATCATCAACATCTTCAAATGTTGTGGGTTCTTCTTCGACATTTTCCTCTTCTTGTGCCGATTGGGAATTTTCTTGGAATTTCATTACCTTATTCCATAATTCCCTTGCATCCCTATAATCACCCAATCTAGACCAAATAGTGTTAGGTAACAAATCACTAATCAACTTGATTACCTTGAGATTTGTCTTGAAGTCTTTGATTTGGTCTTGGGTCTATTTTGATTTTTCAATGGGCTTGTTGTGTTTGTCCCTAGGCATTTCAAAACCATTTTCTATAATAATCATAAAATCAAAATCGGTTTCTAGGTATACCTCCATCCATTTCCTCCACCAAGAAAAATCTCCATCGAATTTCGGTGGATGGATGAAGCCGGCCATTTGTAGTGCTCTCGAGTGGTTAGTCCTTGAAGAGCGACCTCGGCTCTGATACCACTTGTAGGGGATCGATACGGCCGGCTAGAGGGGGGTGAATAGCCCTCTTACGATGGATGTCGTGTCGTTAATTTGCTCGCGTGACGTGCTCTAGAAATAACAACAATACAAGCATAATCAATACACAAGCATATACGTGGTTCGAAACCGAATGGTTCCTACTCCACGGGCGAGCTCACCAAGCTCTAGTTATGCGCACGACACTAACTATAACACTCCTTTTCGACTACACGTCGGAGGTGGAGAAACCTCTCACAAGCAATTACACTAAGTAATGAAATACAAGCAATACAAAGACAAATATGAAATACACGTAAAGAACACTTTACAACGCTTGCTTTGAATCCTTTGCTTGTTGATTGCTTTCGATGGCTCTTGAAGGTCTGGAATGCAGCAGCAATTCCCCTCCAATAGCTTCACATAAGGCTTGGCGAAATCCTCCAACTCGAGCTCCTTTTATAACCTCGTGATCATGTTTGCGCTAGCGCTGATCGCCAAAGGCCCCGGCCGATCGCTCGTAGCCGTTGTCTCACAACGGCCCGATCCACGTCGGACAAGTTCCAACGGATCACCTACCAGTCGACTGATGATTCCCATCACCGATCCGGTGACTCAAGAGTCGATCGCCTACGGCTACGGAGCGCGCTCGCGCTCATCGATAATTGTCATCACGATCGGCGATCTCTAAGAATGATCGCCGATTTCACCGATCGCCAAACATGACACGATCGCTAAGCACAAAACCCTAGCCTTACACCAGTCGAACTCTAGTCGACTTGGATCAGTCGAACCGGCACCTATGCCAGTCGACTGATGTCGGGCAAAATGTTAAATACGGGGATTTAAAACACTAAATTAAATGGCCCAATAATTAAGGAAAATAATCCTGGATATATCTCGGGACTTTTAGTGAATTTTAGGAATTTTTTCGGAATTTTTCTGGATTTAAACGGACTCTATACGAGATTTTTTCGGGGATAAAATAGATAGGCCTTATTTAAGGGGGGTATTAACCTAAACCGGTAACCCTAAGTTTTATTTCTTTTTCTATTTCCTTTTTCCCCGCCGCGCCGCAACCATTCCCCTCGGCAGTTCCTCGCGCGAGTCCTTCCGCCGACGCCCTCCTTTGCTTCTTCGCCAGCGCCCTTTCCTCCGTCGACGATCTCCGCTTCGCCGACCACCGACGCGCGCCGACCGCCGCGGCTAAAGGATTGCCGCGAGCCGGCTGTCTTTCGCCGCCGTGAGCTTCTTCCCCAGCGCCTGCAGCCACCGGACTGCTGCCGCAAACCCTGCTGCCGCAAACCCTAAGTGTCGTCGGTGAAGTGGAAATTTCGGTATATATCTTGTTTCCTATCTGTGCAAGTGTATGTTGCTATAGTGAATCTGTGATTTTGGGCAGTGATCGGTGAGTGTTGATGGTGCCGGTGAGTAGGGGCGAGGGAAGGAATTGGGGACGGCTGTGAGAGAGGTTGTAAGGGTTTGATTTGGAGGGTGTCGTGTGGTTAGGGTTGGATGTGTCGGCTGTGAATAATGTGTGAGCCACTGTAAATTGAGTTGGAGAACTAATTTGGGAAAGGATTGGTTGTCGGTGGAATTTCTAGGGCGGGTGAGCTTGATTGGTCGATGTGGGTTGATTCCGGTGTTATTCGGTTGATCGGTATGATATTTGGAGGATTAGGAATTAATTGGGTTAATTGAGATATAAAGGAAATCGATTAAGTATTCGATTTGTCGTTGAATTGTATATTTTGTGCTTAACTATAGTTATGCTATATGCAGGTTTCGATCACGAGGCAGGTCCCCGATCGTGACGTTTTCATTCTTGCGGATATATATTCAGGCGGGTATTTTGACTTAACTTTTAGATTAAGTCAAATTGATATGCTAGTAGGATAGCTTACAATAACTTTTTCATGTTTATATGCCTGGTATACTTTTGGTGCCTACTAGATACATGCATGTGATAGTATATGATTATATTTCCCTGTTTGATTTGGATCACAGTACATGGATTAGGGATATGTATATATGGATTATACATATTATTCGGATAGGTGTTTTGAGTAGGATTTACATGCTTTAGTATCATGCACCATTTTCGCATGATTGCATGCTAGCTGGACGGGGTTCCATTATTGTTGAGCCCGCAGCTAGTTACATGGCCTGCACACACTGCCACTCATGGGTTAGTGGTACATCAGGAGGGTGTGTGCAGTTGCTCTGTCAGGCTCCGTTGGTCCGCTCATGGGTAGCGATGAGGCAGCGTGGTAGCGGGCAGGGATCCCTCCTCTGGTCTATGACACCGGGAGATGAGAGCTTAGCTCCCCCACTATGTTTGGGGCAGGAGGATAGGTGTACTCCGATAGCATCCTGTCCACTCGGTCACTCAGGAGCAGTGATGGCAGAGTGCACAGTTGTCATAGCCCTACCCACTCGGCTTCACCATTGCGTGTGAGGCGGCTGACTGGCGTCAGGGGTGACCATGTCATTGGCACGGCATGCACTTTGCACGGATTGCATTTGTACTGTGTTTGTTGCATTTTTTATTGATGCCTTGGATGTGCATATGATTGTCATGCATACAGGATACATGTTTATATATGGTCAGGACTCTATTACTTCTAGTCAGGCACATGCTCCTATATCAGGGTAGGAGATTCAGGTAAGTACAGTCATTTTGTATTTCTTGCTTGCATACCCTATTTATGTGAGACTGTACTGGCATGATATTTTTATTGTTAGCTATACCTTACGTTGCATATCTACTATACCCGCAGAGTTCTTTGAACTCACCCCGTTGATTTATATCTATTTCAGGATGAAGCTGTCAGGAGAGTGCAGCTGCCGGATCCCCCACTCGTCGTAGATGTTTTATTTTTGGATATTTGCTTTATGGTTTGGATATTTTGGTTAGAGGACATGTATAGGTTTGGAGATTGATTTTGTATTTGGATTTTTTGGTGTCCTTATAGACCTTATTCGGATTTTGGTTTGATTGATTTTGGTGAGTATTCGATTAGCGAGAAGGGGTAAGTCGATTTATAGTAGCTTATACTTGATTTTGGTTGATGGCCTGAGGCCAATCTATATAACTGCGTGTGAGTATGGATTCCGGTCGTGTTGACCGATGTATAGCGGCCGTGTAGGCCTTGTATGTAAATTGGGATTGTCACCCGTACAGGGGAGATGCTGCCGGATTTTCGTCTGGTGGGGTCTCCTTCGGGGCGTGACAATTTATTTGGTATCAGAGCCAGGTTTTCGAGTTCCTAGGGGTTTATGGATTTTTCGGAGTTCGCCACGTTTGGCAGGTTTTACGAGGTAATTTGGAAAATTTTGGATTGGTATGGATTTTCGATTTTATGTTTGAAATTGAGGATTTTAATGAGATTAATATGGGGTTTTAGCGCTCGGACCTCTCTCGACGGTGAAATAGGTATGATGATAAATTTGATATGTTTTTATTTATGGTAATATCTGTATTCATTTAATGATATGAGGCGAGGTGGGCGTATCCAGACGTGGTGGGGCGGCCACGCCGGAGGACCAGATCTTTGGTGATGACTTGCGGAGAGATCTACCGAGGGTGAGCATATTGATCGGTGATTCACGTGTCGGGAGTAGTGGATCCTCAGTCCTCGACGGATCCTCCTCCCGAGATACCCACTGCTGGGGCATCCGATGTACCAGCGGGAGATCCTGCTACGCACATCAAACCCCGCCGATGGGACCTTCTACTACTGCACCCGACAGGCCCATCAGTGGAGCCGGTCAGCCCTCACTCAGTATCGGCCCCTACTTATCCTATTGATGTAGCCAGCGCGACTCGGATTCGAGATTAGCGAAGTCGATGAAAAGCCAGTTCATGTATTGTGAGAGATCGATCCGAGTGTAGCTCGATCTTGGATCGAGGCGATGGAGTGTACTTTCTACTATATGGTATGCTCAGAGTGGGAGAAGGCAGAGTTGGCAGCCTTCCATTTATGAGGCGAGGCCGAGATCTGGTGGGACACGCAGCGCTCGATCATCGACGAGCAGTAGATTACCTGGGCGAGATTCAGAGAGGCCTTCGAGAGTCAGTATTTCCCACGGGCATATCAGATGATGCGTCGTCAGGATTTTCTGAGTCTTCGACAGAATAATCGCTCAGTGATGGAGTATAATGCAGAATTTAATCGGTTAGCCAGGTTTTGTCCAGAGTTAGTCGCAGAGGACATGTCACGCATGATGCAATTTGTTCAGGGGACTAGATGGGCATCTGTCGATGGCGATTTGGTAGTTCTTCCTACCGAGAGGCATTAGACAGAGCTTTGTTGATCGAGTCGGCTCAACAGAGGGTCAATACTGACATGTGAAGAGGAAGCGGTGAAAGAACCACAGTCGGACCAGCAGACCACCGGACTTGCCAGCAGAGTGGCGCGATGCGGGTCGAGTCATTCAGGGCATCTAGCCGGCCTGTAAATCGGGGCGATCTTATCTTGGTGGGCCCTCGCGATCTTTTCAGAGCCGGAGACCGCCCATTGGCGACACCTACTGTACTCGTTGTGGATCGAAAGAGCATATCATCTCAGCCTGCACCTTGGGACACGGTTGCTATTATTGCAAGTGCACGGACACATGAGCCGAGATTGTTCGTTGAAGGCTCAGCATGTGGCTTCCGGGGTTTCTATTCAGGGAGGACCGTTGCGCGTCAGGACTCGAGAGAGGCCGAGATAGCGGACCTTCGCAACGCGCCCAGAGGACTCCCCCTGCAGGAGTCGCCATGGCATTCATGGAGCGAGTACACCGGTCGCACGGTGTCACATGGTTCGGCCAGCGATGCAGCATTGATGCGGCCTCAGCCACCGGCGTACGACCATTCGCAGCAGCGGCCATTAAGTATAATATCACCGGCACCTACGCCACTAGTGGCGGTGATACCACCTCCACCGCCACCGTGGCGGATACATGCGATTACGAGAGGATGCGCAATGAGCCAACGAATCCGTATTTGCGATGCGGTTTCACTTTATGCATTTTCTATTATGCTAGTTGATCTGGTAGTTCGCATTCGTTTATTTCTCGTACTTTTATGAGAGAGATTGGTAGACTACCGCTAGTAGATCACAGAGATTAGTTGTATCCTACATGCAGCGATACAATGGATGTTACCAGAGGTTCGAGGTTGTCCCTTAGATTTTGGTAACATCATTCTTACGGTAGATTTATTGGTCGGACATAGTCGAGTTCGACATTATTCTTGGCATGGATTGGTACGTCGGTATATCATGCCACGATGGGTGGACGAGGGTGGTCACATTTCGACCTCCAGAACCAACCTCGTGGGATTTCAGGCATCCGGACAGCGGTATAGCGACCATATCTGCGATTCGGGCTCGAAGCTTTTATTGCACGGTTGTGGTTTTCTATTATCTATGATCAATGTAGAAGGCGGTGGTGACTCTCAGTTGCGGACATCCCTATTGTCGAGAGTATCGAGATGTCTTTCCGGAGGAGTTCGGTCCGCCTCCCGGAAGGCAAGTGGAGTTCATGATTGAGTTAATACAGGGCGGCCACAGCATCAGCTCCTTATCGTATGGCCCCGAGAGAGTTGGATGAGTTAAAGGTTCACTCCGGGAACTTTTGGGCCAGAGGTTTTATTCACCCTAGTGCATCACCACAGGGTTCTCCGGTTCTCTTCGTGAAGAAGAAAGATGGTTCGATGAGGCTGCATCGACTACGAGTGCGCAAGAATAAATATCCCCCGCCACGTATTGAGGACTTGTTTGATCGGCTCGGAGGTACATCATCTATTCTAAGATTGATCTGCGGTCGGATATCATCAATTAAGGGTTAGAGATTCGACATTCGAGAAAGCGCGTTAGTACGGATATGGACCCTATGAGTTTTTGGTAATGCCATTTGGGCTTACCAATGCTCCAGCGGTATTCATGGATTTAATGAACCGGGAATTTATGGATTTTCTAGATCGGTTCGTCATTGTTTTTATTGATGACATTCTGGTTTATTCTCGTTCCGAGGAGGAACACGCGCAGCATCTTCGTCTTGTTCTCGATAGGCTCCGACAGAAGCGGCTATATGCGAAGTTTAATAAGTGTGCGTTTTGGTTACACTCAGTCGGTTTTCTGGGACATGTGGTTTCGAGTAGAGGTATTTTGATTGACCCCGTAAGATCGAGGTCATACTAGTTGAGCACCAACCGATTCAGGAGGTTCGCAGTTTCCTAGGCTTGGCCGGGTATTACAGACGGTTCGTTGAGGGTTTCTCGAGCATTTCTATGCCATTGACACGCCTTACCAGGAAGGGCGTGAAGTTCACGTGGACAGAGGCGTGCGAGACTAGTTTTCAGGAGTTAAAGAGGAGATTGGTGTCAACACCGATCCTGGTATTACCATCAGGGGACGATGGTTTCGTTCTTTATACCGATGCATCTCTACAGGGTTTAGGCGCAGTGTTGATGCAGCACGGCAGGGTAGTTTCTTATGCATCTCGCCAGTTGAAGGATCATGAGAAAAACTACCCAGTTCATGATTTAGAGTTTGCTATTATCTATGCCTTGAAGATTTGGAGGCATCATTTATATGGGATTACGTTTGAGATTCTTACCGATCATAAGAGTCTCAAATATCATTACTGAAGGAACTCAATCTCCGGCGAGGAGATGGATGGAGTTCTGAAGGATTATGACTGTACCATCGCCTACCATCCAGGAAAGCCAATGTGGTTGCTCGATGCACTTGCCAAGTCCCGAGGACTTTAGCGTCTTTCCGAGTTTTGGTCACGGATTTGATTCAGGGGTTCTCTGAGTTGAGCTTAGAGGAGCAGGGACCGACAGAGCAGGGTGTTCTGGTTACCTTGGTTGCTCAGTCGTCTATCCGGACGAGAGTCCGGGAGGCTCAGGCCAGTGATCAACATTCTGATTCATTGGTAGTCGATCATACGGACCGCAGACCGAGTTTACCGAGACGAGGAGGTATTATATATTACCGAGGCAGATTATGTGTACCTCGGCCTCACTCGGTTATGGAGGAGTTACTACAGAGGCACATCGCTCGATTTGCGATCCACCAAAGTAACCCGCATGTAATGAGATTTAAAGCGCTTGTATTGTGAACGATTTAAGAAAGACATCGGATTTTGTAGCTAGATGTTCCGATTTGTCGCAGTCAAGGCCGAGCACCGAGACCACTAGATTACTTCAGAGGATTCCTATTCCTCGAGTGGAAGTGGATCATATTACTATGGATTTTGTGATGGGTTTGCCTAGGACACGCCGTCATGACACGATTTGGGTAGTCGAGACCGACTAACCAAATCCACAAGACTTTATCGATTCGAAGACCGACTCTCGGATCGGCCAAGTAGCAGCTATATTGTCGGAGATCATCGATTGCATGGTGTTCCTTTGAGCATTATATCAGATAGAGATCCCCGTTTCACGTCTAGGTTCTGGCAAAGTCTGCAGCAGGCTTTAGGCACACAGCTTCGGTTTAGTACTGCATTCCATCCGCAGACAGATGGATAGTCTGAGCGGACCATTCAGACACTAGAGGATTTGCTGAGGTCCTATGTTATAGATTTCGAGGCAATCGGGAGGATCATTTACCGTTAGTGGAATTCGCCTACACAATATGATTATCATTCGGCTATCCAAATGGCCCCGTATGAGGCATTGTATGGTAGGCGGTCGTACACCCACCCTCCGGGAGGAGGTTGGGAGGCCCAGCTGCTAGGACCCCAGAGAGCTCAAGATGAGGCGTGAGTTGGTCCGCAACTATCGACGAGGATGACAGAGCGCCAGGATCGCCGTAAGAGTTATGCAGATCGTAGACGGAGACCTTTCGAGTTCTCTTGGTGATCATGTATTCTGCGAGTTTCACCCACGAAAGGGGTGAAGAGGTTTGACTCGTGGTAAGCTAGCTCCTAGATATATCGGTCCGTTTAAGATTTTGGAGAGGATCGGAGCAGTTGCTTATCGTCTAGCGCTACCCCCATCTTTGACGAGTATACATGATGTATTCCATGTGTCTATGCTGAGGAAGTATGTGCCAGATTCTACACATATTCTATCAGATGTATCAGGTTCCATTCAACCTGATGCTACTTACGCAGAGGTTCCGGTGCGGATTTTGGATTTCAAGGAACGACAGTTGCGGAACAAGGTTGTGCGACTTGTCAAGGTCGGGTGGAGTCACCACACCGACGAGGAGGCTACTTGGGAGCTCGAGGAAAAGATCAGAGCTCAATACCCCCACTTGTTTACTTGAGGTACGTGAGGTATATTTTCAGTACTTGTGGTATTTCTTACTCGTTGTGCATCTGAGTAGGAAATTTGGGGACCAAATTTTTATTAGTGGGGGAGAATGTTAAATACGGGGATTTAAAACACTAAATTAAATGGCCCAATAATTAAGGAAATAATCCTGGATATATCTCGGGACTTTTAGTGAATTTTAGGAATTTTTCCGGAATTTTTCTGGATTTAAACGGACTCTATACGAGATTTTTTCGGGGATAAAATAGATAGGCCTTATTTAAGGGGGGTATTAACCTAAACCGGTAACCCTAAGTTTTATTTCTTTTTCTATATTGGTATTAACTCAAACCCAGAACCCTAAGTTTTATTTCTTTTCTATATTTCTTCT
Organism: Wurfbainia villosa; assembly: GCA_025175895.1. Classification (NCBI taxonomy): domain Eukaryota; kingdom Viridiplantae; phylum Streptophyta; class Magnoliopsida; order Zingiberales; family Zingiberaceae; genus Wurfbainia; species Wurfbainia villosa. The sequence goes on along the minus strand of CM046000.1, from coordinate 4,438,454 downwards.
CCCGACGATCTCCGTCACGACCACCGACACACGGCCACGGCTAAAGGATTGCCGCGAGAGCCGTGCCTTTTCGCCACGCTTAGCTTCTTCCCGGCTACCGCAGCCACCGGATCACGCTGCAAAACTCACGCCGCCGCAAACCCTAAGTGTCGTCGGTGAAGTGGAAATTTCGGTATATATCTTGTTTCCTATCTGTGCAAGTGTATGTTGCTATAGTGAATCTGTGATTTTGGGCAGTGATCGGTGAGTGTTGATGGTGCCGGTGAGTAGGGCAGTAGGGAAGGAATTGGGGACGGCTGTGAGAGAGGTTGTAAGGGTTTGATTTGGAGGGTGTCGTGTGGTTAGGGTTGGATGTGTCGGCTGTGAATAATGTGAGCCATCGTGAAATTGAGTCGAGAACTAATTTGGGAAAGGATTGGTTGTCGGTGGAATTTCTAGGGCGGGTGAGCTTGATTGGTCGATGTGGGTTGATTCCGGTGTTATTCGGTTGATCGGTATGATATTTGGAGGATTAGGAATTAATTGGGTTAATTGAGATATAAAGGAAATCGATTAAGTATTCGATTTGTCGTTGAATTGTATATTTTGTGCTTAACTATAGTTATGCTATATGCAGGTTTCGGTCACGAGGCAGGTCCCCGATCGTGACGTTTTCATTCTTGCGGATATATATTCAGGCGGGTATTTTGACTTAACTTTTAGATTAAGTCAAATTGATATGCTAGTAGGATAGCTTACAATAACTTTTTCATGTTTATATGCCTGGTATACTTTTGGTGCCTACTAGATACATGCATGTGATAGTATATGATTATATTTCCCTGTTTGGTTTGGATCACAGTACATGGATTAGGGATATGTATATATGGATTATACATATTATTCGGATAGGTGTTTTGAGTAGGATTTACATGCTTTAGTATCATGCACCATTTTCGCATGATTGCATGCTACGGTTCCATTATTGTTGTGAGCCCATTAGTTACATGGCTCGCATAATACACCGCCACTCATGGGTTAGTGGTACATCAGAGGGTGTGTGCAGCTTGCTCCAGTTCACTGGTCCGCTCATGGTAGCGACGAGGCGTGTAGGGTAGCGGCAATGATCCCTCCTCCGGTCTATGACACCGGAGATGAGAGCTTAGCTCCCACTATGTTTGGGGGCAGGAGGATAGGTGTACTCGACAAAGATCCTCGTCCACTCGGCCACTCAGAGCGTGATGGCAGAGTGCACAGCTTGTCATAGCCCTACCCACTCGGCCACCATTGCGTGAGGCTACCGATCAAGGGCGTGGTGACCATGTCATTGGCACGGCATGCACTTTGCACGGATTGCATTTTGTATTGTGTTTGCTGCATTTTTATTGATGCCTTGGATGTGCATATGATTGTCATGCATACAGGATACATGTTTATATATGGTCAGGACTCTATTACTTCTAGTCAGGCACATGCTCCTATATCAGGGTAGGAGATTCAGGTAAGTACAGTCATTTTGTATTTCTTGCTTGCATACCCTATTTATGTGAGACTGTACTGGCATGATATTTTTTTATTGTTAGCTATACCTTACGTTGCATATCTACTATACCCGCAGAGTTCTTTGAACTCACCCCGTTGATTTATATCTATTTCAGGATGAAGCTGTCAGGAGAGTTCAGCTGCCGGACCCCCACTCATCGTAGATGTTTTATTTTTGGATATTTGCTTTATGGTTTGGATATTTTGGTTAGAGGACATGTATAGGTTTGGAGATTGATTTTGTATTTGGATTTTTGGTGTCCTTATAGACCTTATTCGGATTTTGGTTTGATTGATTTTGGTGAGTATTCCTGCCCAGTTGGCAGAAGGGGTAAGTCGATTTATGGTAGACTGCTTATCCTTTATTTTGGTTGATGGCCTGAGGCCAATCTATATAACTGCGTGTGAGTATGGATTCCGGTCGTGTTGACCGATGTATAGCGGCCGTGTAGGCCTTGTATGTAAATTGGGATTGTCACCCGTACAGGGGAGATGCTGCCGGATTTTCGTCTGGCAGGGTCTCCTTCGGGGCGTGACACAAAACCTCAAACATAACGATGTTTGAGCCTCCGACACTCAGTCTTAGCCACTTGGCCAAGTCCACCTTATCCCTCATGGAGTTCCCCACCAAAGCTCTCTTCCTTCGGCCTACGTCCCTCGGATGCACCAAGCGCACGGCTTCGCAACGCCATCCTTCGCATCTCATGCCCTAGAAGTATGCTTCCCTTTGGGCTCACTCCATTCGCTCCCCGTCCGGCGGTCCCTCGGATGCACCAAGCGCACGGCTTCGCAATGCCATCCTTCACCGACTCAAGGACCCCGAGCCTAGTGAACTTACCAAGTCCTCAAGACTTCCCAAATGCACCAAGCGCACGGCTTCGCAATGCATTTCTCACCAAGCACCAAGCGCACGGCTTCGCAATGCTTTGGATTTCCCATGCCAAACACCAAGCGCACGGCTTCGCAATGCTTTGGACTTTCCCATGCCAAACACCAAGCGCATGGCTTCGCAATGCTTTGGACTTTCCCATGCCAAGCACCAAGCGCACGGCTTCGCAATGCTTTGGACTTTCCCATGCCAAACACCAAGCGCACGGCTTCGCAATGCTTTGGACTTTCCCATGCCAAACACCAAGCGCACGGCTTCGCAATGCTTTGGACTTCCCCATACCAAGGCTTCCCCCTTGGACTTCCACACCAAGCTCCATGCTTGGATTTTCCATGTCAACCCATGTTGGACTTTCCCATGCCAAGGCTTCCCCCTTGGACTTCCACACCAAGCTCCATGCTTAGATTTTCCATGCCAACTCATGTTGGACTTTCCCATGACAATCCCATGTCATGAGTTTTGTCTATCATCAAAATACTATCAAGGTACTGCTGGGCCGATTGCACCAACAAGAATGTCAGCGATCTGAGAGTCACCACTGTCTTCTACTTTGATCATAGATAATAGAAAATCCTGACAACCGTGTAATAAAAGCTTCTGAGCCTGAATAGCAGAAATGGTCGATACGTCGTCGTCCCGAATGCCAATGAAATCCCACGAGGGTTAGTTCAGAGGTCGGAATGTGACCACCCTCGTCTGGCAATCAACTGTAGCATGATATGCTGACAGCCAATCCATGCCAAGGATAATATCGAACTCGACCATGCCCACTACCAATAAATCTACAGTAAGTATAATGTTACCGAAATCTAAGGGACAACCTCGGACCTCCTGGGTAACGTCTAACATATCACCGGACGATAGAGAGACCGTTAATCGCTGTGATCTAATAGTAGGTAGTCTACCAATCTCTCTCATAAATGCATGAGAAATAAATGAATGTGAACTGCCAGTATCAATTAGCATAATAGTTGAAAATGCATAAAGTGAAATCGTACCACGAAAAACAGATTCGTTGGCTCGCTGCGCATCCTCTCTAGTAATCGCATGAATCTGCCCAGTCTCCGGTGGAGGTGGAGGTGGAGGTGGTAGCACTGCCAGAGGTAGTTGTGTCTGGGCCTGAGACTGATACGAAGGTTGATATGAAGGCTGATACGAAGGTTGATACGAAGGCTGCGACTGGTACTGTACCGGTAGTTGCGGTTGGTCTTGAACTAGTGACGAGAGGCGCTCTGACATCAATGGCTGAGGTCGCGATCTTTATACGCATGGTTGGGGCCGCACATGATCGAGTTCCTTAAATGTAACCTGTGACATCGCACAGTCTTGCATCGAGTACTCCTGTCCATGCATGTCATATGCGACTACTGAAGGGGAAGCTGTCCTCTATTGGCGCTGTGAAGGTTTGGATGTATGCCCCCCTCTCTGAGTCCCAGACTGACGCAACTGTCCTCCCTGGATAGAAACCCCGGAAGCCACATGCTGAGCCTTCAACGAACAATCTCGGCTTAGGTGTCCAGGTAGTTTGCAATAATAGCAAACTGACTATCCCAAGGTGCAGGCTGAGACGATATGCTCTCTCGATCCACAACAAGTATAATAGGTGTCACTAGTGGGCGGCCTCTAGCTCTGCTGAGAAGACTGGGAGGGTCCAGCTGAAGATCGTCCTGATTTATGAGGTCGGCTAGATGCCCCAGAGTGACTCTGACCGATCAGGGGCCACTTTGTCGCTGTCCAAAGAATCGGGTCGCTGGGTCTGTTCTGTGGTTCGTTCTGTCTATTTCCTCTTCCTGTCAGTATTAGCTCTCTATTGAGCCGACTCAATCAACAGATCTCTATCCAATGCCTCTCGGTAGGAAGAACTGTCAAATCCTGCCATCTTGACCTGAAGATGTCCATCTAGTCCCTGAACAAATTGAATCATGCGCGACTTGTCCTCAGCGACTAACTCTGGACAAAATCTGGCTAATCGATTAAATTCTGCATTATACTCCATCACTGTGTGATTATTCTGTTGAAGACTCAGAAAATCCTGTCGGCGCATTATCTAATATGACCGTGGAAAGTACTGACTCTCAAAAGCCTCTCTGAATCTCTCCCCGGTAATCTATTGCTCGCCGATAATCGAACGTTGCGTGTCCCACCAGACCTCGACCTCGCCTCGTAAATGGAAGGCTGCCAACTTTGCCTTCTCCCACTCGGAGCAAACCATATAGAAGAAAGTATGCTCCATAGTCTCGATCCAAGACTGAGCCACGCTCGGATCAGGCTCTCCGTTGAATAATGTGAACCGGCTTTTCATCGACTTTGCTAAACCGGGAATCCGAGCTCTTGCTGCAACCACATCAGTAGGATGAGTAGGGGTCGTCGCAGGAGCTGGCGGAACTACTGTAGATGGTATCGCTGCATGAGCAGGGACAGATACCGAGTGAGGGTCGTCCGACACCACTAATAGGCCTGTCGGGTCTGCAGTAGTAGGCCCTACTGGCGGGGTTGTCTGGTGTGTAGCAACAGGGTCTCCCGCTGGTACATCGGATACCCAGAAGTGGGTATCTCTGGAGGAGGAACCGCCGAGGACTGAGGATCCACAACTCCTGCAACACCATGTGGAATCTGACCCTGATCAACATGCTCACCCTCAGTAGATCTTTCTGGCAACTCCGTCGCCAAAGATCTCAATGTCCTCTGGCGTAGCCGCTCCGCACCACGTCTCGGCGCAGGAGCACGTCCACCTCGTCTCATATCTGTTAAATTATTACCATATGTTACTACGAGTAAAAACATATAAAATAAATCATCATACCTATTTTGCCGCCAGGAGAGGTCCCATCATCGCCAAATCCCCAAATTGACCTCGTTAGTAATAACTCAAATTTCTGAAACATAAAAATCGCCGGAAATCCATACAAATCCAAAAATCCCCAGATTGCCCCGCAAAAACCTGCCAAACGTGGTGAACTCCGAAAAATCCAAAAACCCCTAGGAACTTGAAAACCTAGGTGCTCTGATACCAAATAAATTGTCACGCCCCGGGGGAGTCCCTGCCAGATGAAAATCCGACAGCATCTCCCCTGTACGGGTGACAATACCAATCTTGCATACAAGGCCTATACGACCACTATACATCGGTCAACACGACCGGAACTAAACTACACACGCAGGTCATAAATAGGCCTCAGGCCAACAATCAAATAAAATAATAAAAGTATATCACATCTAGACTTACCCCTTCTGCCATCTGGGTAGGAATACACAACCAAATACAATCAAATAAAAATCCGAATAGAGGTCCATAAGGACATACCAAATATCACCAAAACATTAACGAGTACATAAATCAAACACCAGTCCTAAACATATCTTCTAGTCAATACCAAAATCATAAATCAAATAACAAGAAAACTATCATGACGAGGGGGTTTGGCAGCTGAACTCTCCTGACAGCTTCATCCTGAAATAGATATAAAACAACGGGGTAAGTTCAATGAACTCAGCGGATAATAGTCGATATGCATAGTAAGATATAACTAACAATAATAATCATGCCAGTATAGTCTACTAATCAATAATAGGGAATACAAGAAAGAATTGCGGAAAGACTGTACTTACCTGAATCTCCTATCCTGACATAGGAGCATGTGTCATACTAGCAGAAATTAAGTCGTCCGACCATATACAAATATGTATTCTGTATGCATAACAATCATATGCAACATCCAAGGCAGCAATCAAAATGCAGCAAACACAATACAAATGTCATCCATGCAAAATACATGCGATGCATATGACATGGTCACCCCTGACGCCAGTCAGCCGCCTCACACGCAATGGTGAAGCCAAGTGGGTAAGGCTATGACAACTGTGCACTCTGCCATCATTGCTCCTGAGTGACCGAGTGGACAGGATGTTGTCGGAGTACACCTATCCTCCTGCCCCATACAGAGTGGGGGAGCTATGCTCTCATCTCCCGGTGTCGTAGACCAGAGGAGGGATCCCTGCCCGCTACCACGCTGCCTCATCGCTACCCATGAACGGACCAACGGAGCCTGACAGAGCTACTGCACACACCCTCCTGATGTACCACTAACCCATGAGTGGCAGCATGTGCAGACCATGTAATTGGCTGCGAGTTCAACTACAAAGGAACCCCGTCCAGCCAGCATGCAATCATGCAAGATGGTGCATGACACTAACACATGTAACACCAACCAAAATATGTCTCCGAATAATATGCACAACAACTAGGTACATATCAATGATCCAAGTAAAACAAGAAAGATATAACTAAAAGCTGATCAAATGCATGAATCAAGTAGGCACAATAACATACAAGATAGTTAAACATAAAAATTATTGCAAGCTATAACTAACTAGCATATCAACATGACTATATCTAAAAGATAAGTCAAAATACCCGCCTAATATAATGCTCGAAAATAATGCAATCGTCATGCCCGTGAACCTGTCTCGTGACCGAAACCTGCATAAAACATAATATAATCAGATTATATTACCAACCCTAATATCAAGTCCAAAACCTAACGGATTAAGTTATCCCCTTAACCGATTCACTCACTGCCGTCATATATCCACACAATAATAGACTCCATAACCTTCCCTCTAATCACACTCATTCACAGCCTGCACAACCCCAATTTACAGCCCCTAATCGACCACAACTCCGACTCTTGATCCACAGTAGATGATCCACTCTTTACCATCCCCTTTGATATGCAACATAAATTTATCCAGATACCACTCACCTTGCTTAATCTCCTTTATTTAACTCAATTAACAAATCAATCTTTAATTACATTTGATAGAATCAAAAAGGGAAAATCCTTCGGCTTACCCAATTAATTCAGCCCAGCCGAACAGATCCCTCTGTTTCGCAGCGTCAATCAGCGATTGCCAGGTACCGGTCTCAGCCGATCTAGGGCTCACAGAACAAGGTGTGGCAGCCTGAGCAGAGGGAAGGAAATCCGACGATCTCGATTGTCAGCATAGACAGAGATGGCTGGCTGCCCTACTACGGCGATTTATGGGGCGACTTGGGTGAGACGACACCGAGACGAGAAGAAGCGGTCGGCGCTCGTGCATCGACGATGGAGAGGAGAAGGCGACCGTAAGCTCAAGCGGCATCGTCTGTGGCAAAGGAGGACGGCATCGTCTGTTGGTTGCGATGGCTACGGGCGCGAGGAAGAAGCGGTGGCGGTAGTTCGATGGCTACGGACACGAGAAAGGGGAAAGGCTCGGGCGGCTAATGGCGCGAGAGATGGGGAAATAGGTATAGAAAAACCTAGGTTTAGATGTTTATATAACTTGGGTTGGTTATTAATCACGGGCCAGTTTGATTAAATACCACTAACCCTAGATTAGGTTTAATTATTCCATAAACTTTAATTATCCCCTTAAATCTCGTACAGACTCCGTTTAAATCCAGAAAATTCTGGAAAAATTCCTAAAAATCCTGAAAAATTTCCAGGATTATTTTTCTTAATTATTTGGCCATTTAATTTAATATTTTAAATTTTCCGTATTTAACAACTCAAGTTAGGTCTTGGAAGACAAAGGTCACAAGGGAAGTCATCCCTAGAGTTGACCAAGGTGTGTGCCTAGTGGCTAAGGTTTCAAGGAAACCTAGGCAAGCCACTAAGAAAGTTACAAGGAGGGTCACCCCTAGAGTTAACCTAGGCAAGACCACAATGACCAAGGCTAACAAGCCTAGAAGGGTCATTAGGAGGGTATCTAGGGAGGTCATCCCTAAGGAATACCTAGTAAACCCAAGGAGCTCAAATAGATTTTGGGTTTCTATGAGCGTGATCGATTCACGCTAGATGGGTTTAGGTGTGCCAACTTTAAATGGATGGGTAGTTAACCTAACCATGGTAAAGGTGTCACTTTAGGTCATTTCCAAAGTTATGGGTATCTTGGAAATAAGTTTGATCTTATATCCTAAAAGATTTTAGGATGTGCCAATATATTTTGGAATTATGAAAAATCAATCAAATTGGCACAATTTAGGTTTAGAGGTCTTAGTGTGTCATTTTAGGTTTTTGGCACACTTTGAGAGATAAGTAATAATATGGCAAAATGAGACTTAATAATAACAAATGACAATTAATATTAAAATTTAGGTATTATTATACCTATATATTTTATTTGCTATGCTTTGTTTGTCATATATCATGTCATGATATCATGTTTATTTTTATTATATAATATGTCATGATCATGCTTAGGACTATTTTATGTATGTGTTTTTAGTTTTATATCATATGTCATGACATCATGATCATTGACCATATCTATTTATGCTATCATTTATGCCATTATCATACTTCATGCATTTAAGTTAATGAAAATTGATTTAAGGACTATGGCATGACTTGAAGTCCCATGTATAAGGGAATCAAGTAGAGTTGTCTTAGAAAATGCATAAAATCCTAGTTTAGGAGAACAAAACTCACATCTCACAATCACATTGACTTGTGTGTATTTTATACACCCTAGATACATGTGAGATGCTAGGATATGAGTTAAGTTCAAGGTGCATAGTTTTTGCATCTAGATGAACTCAAACTCATCTAAAATCATGTAATGAATCATGGGGAAAGCTAATGTACAAGTCATGTGCATTGAGCCCATTGATCATGATCTAATATGGGTTTTGAAAAATATTTTAAAATCATTTTAGAAAATCTTGGTGAAGTATATCTTTTGATAGCAATCCCCATTGATGAAGTTGATACAAAGTGAGCTTAAACATTGAAGTTTTTCTTCAATTTTGAACTTTGTGTAAATTTCATTATTTTATGGGTAAAATATTTTCCAAATATTTTTCACCCATTATATTGGCCATAAATATTATACGTATGAAGTTTCATGATTTTTCAAATTACGTATAATTATTTATGCATTTCCGAAATTCATTTATGATAATTGAAAATTAGATTTTTCAGTTATCAGTCGACTGCCCTTGTTGGCAGTCGACTGATGTGAATGGCAGTCGACTAGTTGACTGATAGAGTCGACTGTCAGGCTGATTTCGAAAAAATAAGGTGTGTTTAGTCCATTTTCAGCCATGTTAGGGTTCCCTAACCACTGCTAACCTAGGATATGCTTTGAGAAGCATTATAAAGAGTGAAAATCCATTGGATATAGATTATAAGAGTTGTTAGGGTGATGTATCAATTTTAAGGTGAGGGAAAGTTCAATGTTGAACTTTGAACCTTATTTTTGATGGTTTAGAGTTCCCATTGGCTTAGAGACTTCCCAAGAATATTATTGGTGCAATGGTCAAGGGGGAACAAGCCTTTAAGGGGAGTCATTCATCATGGGATGATGGATGTGTTCCTCCTCATGAGGGGGAGAATTAATGGGAATTTGAAATACTCAATTTGGAAATTGGGAGAGTTTATAGAAGTGCCTCTCTTTAGTGGTATGTGACTTATCACTAGGAAGATTGTAGACATCCTAGATGTTTTTGGACCAAGGGGGAGATTGTAAGATCTCATTGGGATATGAGACATTGACCTCCTTGGAGAGAACGTTTTTGATGTTAGTCAAAAAGGGAGAGAAAGTAAAATTACCAATTTGGGATAATTGGTAAGGGAATTTGAGTTAGGGGCCTAACTCAAGGGTGTTTTTGTCAAACATCAAAAAAAGGGAGATTGTTGGTGCAATCGGCCCAGATCACGATTGACCAGACTCGAGTTTGACTCAAGCGATGTTTTGATGTTCGACAAAAATATATGACAATGTGATTGTCATGGTAAAGTCCAAATCATGGGTACTTGACATGGAAAGTCCAAATGGGACACTTGGCATTTGGAAAGTCCAAGTCTTGAGTACTTGACATGTAAAGTCCAAGCATGGGTCTTGGCAAGGAAAAGTCCAACATAGGTTGGCAAGGAAAAGTCCAAGCATGGGTCTTGGCATGGAAAGTCCAACATGAGTTGGCAAGGGAAAGTCCAAGCTTGAGTCTTGGCATTTGGAAAGTCCAAGGGATTTGATATTGGCGGCATAAAGTCCAAGTGGGAGTCTTGGTGGCATAAGTCCAATGGTTGGCAGCGTAAAGTCCAAGCGGAGTCTTGGCAGCGTAAGCCCAATGTGCCTTGGCGATGTAGACACCGTTAGCATGACAATAGCCGATGGAAGTGCCTAAAGGCTAGCGTATGGATGAATAAGTCATGGATGACTTGGAGGGATCCGATAGGCGCGAGGCTGATAGAGGTGGCTAGAAGGCTTAGGTCTAGGCTAAGGGTGGTCTAGCAAGTATGGGAGCACCATACTTGGGTTAAAACCTCATGTTTGAGGTGTATCAGTCGATTGAGACCATGGGTCAGTCGATTGGTGTGAGTCAACTAGGATTTGACTGCAGGAAGTGCCCTAACAGTCGACTGCTGGCCTGAGCAGTCGACTGATGCTCAAGATCTCGGTCACAGAAAGCTCTCCAGTTGAGTGATCGCGTCGAACACTCGACTGATTGAGATATCAGTCGACTGATGGGTATGGTCAGTCGACTGATGGTTTATCCGTTGGATTTTTCCAGCGTGGATCTAGCCATTGTCTCACGACAATAGTGACATCAGTCTACTGATGGTCCCGAGCAGTCGACTGATAGGCAAAAATCAGCCCGAGTTGCAGGTTTAAAAGGAGCATGAAGGGAAGGTTTTGGCATCGGTTTCTTGGACGTTCTTGAGGTGATTTGCTGGTGCAAATCAGGGTCATCAACCACGGTTTAAGCAATCAATAAGTAAGCATCTAAAAGCTCTTTGTAAAGTTTTCTTTACTTACATTCTATTGTATTTGCTTGTATTCTTATTGTATTACTGTTGTAATCTTTGTACGAGGTTTTTCCGCCTCCGACTTGTTGTCGAGAAGGAGTATTATTGTTATAGTGGTGTGTGTTTGCATCACTAGGGCTTTTAGAGCCCAATTCGTGGAGTATGAACCATTCAGTTCTGAACCACGTTACATCTTGTGTCGTGATTGTGCTTGTGTTTATTTTTATTGTATATTTTATATTTCCGCTGCGTATTAACGTTTTGTAGCAAGCACGATCGAATTCCTCCATCGACAAGCGAACGAGCTATTCACCCCCCTCTAGCGGGCGCAACGTTCCTAACACTTATTGTATGATAAAGTTTGAAACCTAAAAAAAATTAATGTAAAGGAAAAAACAACAATAAATTCTCTAGGGAAGAAATACATAAAATCTGTTGGTGCAATCGACCCATGTCACGATTGACCAGACTCGAGTTGGACTCGAGTAGTGTTTTGATATTTGACAAAGGAGTTGACCGTTGTTTGACAATGGGTTGACTAGATGGTTGACTTAGGGTTGACCATAATGGATAAGTCCAAGCATGGGTCTTGGCAAGGGAAAGTCCAAGTCATGGGTACTTGGCATGGAAAGTCAAAGCATGTCTCTTGGCAAGGGAAAGTTCAAGCTTGAGTCTTGGCAATTGGAAAGTCCAACATGGGTTAACAAGGGAAAGTCCAAGCTTGAGTCTTAGCAAATGGAAAGTCCAAGGGTTGATATTGGAAGCATAAGTCCAAGGGTGAATCTTGGCAGCATAAGTCTAATGGTTTAGTGGCGTAAAGTCCAAGCGGTAGTCTTGGCAGTGTAAGTCCAAATGTGTCTTGGCAGTGTAGATCAGCTTAGCATGACAATAGCCGATGAAAGCACCTGAAGGCTAGCATATGGATGAACAAGTCATGGATGACTTGGAGAGATCTGATAGACTTCAGGTTGACGAAGATGGTTAGAAGGCTTAGATCTAGGCTAAGGGTGGTCTAGCAAGTATGAGGGCATCATACTTGGGGTTAAACCTCATGTTAGAGGTTTGTCAGTCGACTGGGGCTTTGGACCAGTTGATTGGCCAAGTGTTTTGACACTTGACAGTCGAGTTGAATCTGGGCAGTTGACTGAGATTATGACCAGTTCACTGGGATTATTGTAGGGTCGCGGTTGGCCGGCTAGAGGGGGGTGAATAGCCCTCAATCGTCGTATGGTGGAAGTCGTTCTCGTTCGTTGCTCGTCTACAAACAACGTTAGCGCAAGCGGAATATACTAATACACAACAATAAAGATAAAACAAAGTAAAGAGCAATTCGCTAACAAACAAGATATAACGTGGTTCACGGCCTCGCTGCTAATCCACGGTCCGATTCGTCCCCGGTGAATCACTCCGCAACCAATCCAATATTGGTCTCTCCCTTTAGCCAATGCAAGGTGGAGGTAAACCCTTACAACTCAAGAACACTCCTTCTTTTACAATAGATGTGAAAGAAACTAGAAGAAGGAGTTTAACACTTGTGGAGCACTTGGATGATAGTTTAGAGAATGAGCATTAGCCATCCAAAAGCCCACACCCTCTCTTTTTATAGAGAGGGAATCATGACTAGTGCCGCTACAAAATACGCCGATCCCGACCGCAGAGTCCAAGGCAGATCGATATAACCATCGGGCCGACTATCGCCCGTGGCCGATCGTTAGTCGGCCAGGAGGTTTGTGCCCGCGATCGCCTTCATCGGGCCGATTGCACCTGGCACGATCGATGGTCCGGCAATGACTACCATTCTGATGGCAAATGATCACGGGCCAAACACCCACTGCCGAACACCGGTCGAACCCCGCTCGATTCGAGCGATGACTGCCATCTCATGGCAGTCGACTGATGTCGAGAAATCTCATCCGACACTTAGCCATTCGGCCAAGTTCACCTAATGAGCTACTTACATTTCACTCATTCTCTCATCTCACTCGAAGTCCCTCGCCGAAGCTCTCTTCGTTCGCGGCCATGTCCCTCGGCAGCATCAAGCGCACGGCTCTGCAATGCTCCTTCGCGTCTCTTGCCTTCGAAGTCTGCTTCCTTGGCTTCGCTTCAAGTAATCTCGTCCGACGGTCCCTCGACATCATCAAACGCACGGCTCTGCAATGCCCCTTCTCCGACTCAAGCACGAGGTTGTGAGTGGTGAACCCGCCAAAGCTTCATGTGCGAATTACTAAGTCCTGCATGACTTCAACGGACATATCAAATTACAATCATCCTAACTTAAACCCTTTGCCACACACATCAAAACCATATCACGGGTCGATTGCCCTAACAATCTCCCCCTTTTTGATGTGTGGCAATCCGTTTAAGTTAGGTAAATATTTGATAAAAATATTAAGGTAAGAAAGCATGTAAATAACATGATTAGCAACTCTCCCCCTTAATACATGAAACTCCCCCTAAATATTTCTCCCTTACTTAAACATATATATTTCTCCCCCTTTAACACCATCAAAAATATTAAACAAAGTTTATATAAGCATGACATCAAGTCTAGAGAGAATCAAACCAAAAATAAATCAAAAAACCTAATAAAATCAGGTTACTGTGCTTGTACGCAGACATCGATCATCTATATCACGCATGGCATCGCACAAGTAAAATCGCTTTTCAGTTTTCGATTTAGATTCAAAAATACACTATAAATTCCAGAAAATTCAAAAAATAGTGAAATTTTGAAAACACATTTCTTTTAAGGTTCTTTATCAGTGAAAAATGAGTTCTCATGAAAATTCATTATATTTTCAAGGATTTGCCAAAAATCCAAAAGCTTCAAAAATAACTAGGTTTTTGATCAAGTTTGTATCAATTTTAACACCTAGTTTTGCTTTCAATTGTTTCAAAAGCATGAACACACAGATTTTAAAGTAAGAAATTGTTTTGAAAATATATGAAATATCCAACCATAATCTTTGGGCAATATGTCTATGAATTAAACATAAGTCTTCCCCATGATTGATCTATTATTGTTATTTGATACCTTAAATGACCATCTAAATGTCATAGACATTAGTGGACCATTAGTATCATCCTATCATCTCACCTATGCTAAGTTTTCAATCAAGGTAGCCTATGGTGAGTGTGAGATGTATCTTAAAGGTATTTATCTATACTTAACCATTAATTTCATGCAATTCTACACAAGGTTAAGTATCATCCTAACATCCCACATGATCATAAAGACATATATGTATTGATTTCACATTATGATCATGAAACAAATGTATTCATCAATTTATAATCATGCATTAGGTATGAATTATGATAATAAGTCAAGTATCACCCAAAATATGATTTAAACCCTAATGCCCATGATTATATGTCAAATATCAAGATCATAAATCATAATTGCAAACATATATAACAATTATATTAACTATCATGATTTAAGCATTATTATCAATTTATGGGCACATTATCATCACCCAACACTATTTCTAAAATTAAGTCCCGCCATCCTAAGTCAACTAAAAATATGATATAGGTGAAGTCCACTATGGTTGACTAACCTAGGGTTTTCCTAACCCTTAAGGATGGATTTAGGAACCCAAAGTAAATTCTTTCCTATGGGGTTCACTAAAAATTCCTTAGGGATATATTTTCTAGCTATTGTTTTCTTTTTGTCTTGACCCCTAGCAATTAAACATTTATAGGCATTTTCATTTTTATTTTCCTTATATCCTAGGCCTTTCTTATTAAAGCTTGCCTTTTGGCTCCCTATGATCATGTTAAGGGTGTTGGAGCCTATTGTAAATTTTTCTAGGGATTTGGTCAAATGGTCTACCTTTTCCCTTAACATTCTATTTTCCTCAATGCATGCATCATTAACATCAAGAGGCATATAAAGATCATGTGAGCATGCATCATCATCATTAACATGTAAACATGCTTGTTCTAATTTATTTTCTAGATCCTTAATTTGATCAAGCATGCATTTATTTTTCTTCTTTGCCCTAAATAAATCCTTAGTAAGGCTAGATATCATGGAAACTATTTTCTTGGGTGAGAGATTCGTTACCATAGTCTCCATGTCTTCTTCTTCGGATGAGGAGGATGATGATGAGCCTCCCCCTTCACTATAGCTCTCCTCACTTGAGCTTGCTTCTTCATTTTCGGAGGAGGAGGAGTCTAGGTCGTCAAATGCCATTAGGGCAAGGTTTGAGTAGACATGTTCTTCCTCTTCTTCGGATGAGGATGATGAAGAGGGATCATCCCATGTCTTTGCCTTTAATGCTTTGGTCTTTCCATTTTCTTTGGCCTTCTTCTCTTCTTCCTTCTTCTTGCTCCCCTTTTTCTTCTTTTCTTCTTTCTTTCTCCTCTCCTCTTTGCTCTTGTTCAAGAGGGGACAATTGTCCCTTATGTGTTCCTCTCCTTGGCAATTATAGCAAATTACCTTCCCCCTTGGTCTTCTTCTCCTATCATTAGATTTATTAAATTTAAAATTTCTCAAAGCACGCCTTACCTTCTTTACTATGTATGCTTCTTCAGTGCTATCCATGGAGGAAGAGGAGGATGCTTCATCGGAGGAGGAAGGAGTCTCCATCTTTTTCTTCCCCTTGTTGGCCACTAGTGTCACTCCCCTTGATGGTTGAAATTTTGGCTCTTCTACTACTCCTTCGAGCCTTGTTTCGTGGAGCTCCATGGTTGAGAAGAATTCCTCCAAGGTGCTAACTTCTAGGTTCTTGGAGATATAAAAGGAGTCCACCATTGAGCTCCATCTTGAGGACCGAGGAAAGGCATCTATTGCCTTCATGAGCATGTCCCTATTTGAAAGCTTCTCCCCTACACTAGATAAACCGGTTATTATTTATTTAAATCTAGCATGTAGAGATGTTACCTTCTCCCTTTTATCGAGTTTAATGTTGTTGAGTTGGGAGCGTAGGACATCTCTCTTTGTTAGCTTGGCCTCGGATGTGCCTTCATGAAGCTCCCCTAGCTTCTCCCACATCTCTTTGGCACTAGAGCATTCCCCAATCCGGTTTACTTCTTGTTGGGGGAGTACATTGAGGAGATGGTTCTTAGCCTTTGAATTTGCAAGGTGCTCCTCTCTTTGTTTTTTAGTCCACCTTGATTTGTCTAGTATTCTCCCCTCTTCATCCCTAGGCATCTCAAAACCATTTTCCATTATAATCATAATATCAAAATTGGTTTCAAAGAATACCTCCATTCGCTTCTTCCACCAAGAGAATTCGCCTTCAAATTTCGGTGGGTGAATGTTAGAGCCGACCATCCTTGATTGTGCTTGTAGCGGCGGTTAGTCCATTAACAAGTTTCCTTGGCTCTGATACCACTTTGTAGGGTCACGGTTGGCCGGCTAGAGGGGGGTGAATAGCCCTCAATCGTCGTATGGTGGAAGTCGTTCTCGTTCGTTGCTTGTCTACAAACAACGTTAGCGCAAGTGGAATATACTAATACACAACAATAAAGATAAAACAAAGTAAAGAGCAATTCGCTAACAAACAAGATATAACGTGGTTCACGGCCTCACTGCTAATCCACGGTCCGATTTATCCCCAGTGAATCACTCCGCAACCAATCCAATATTGGTCTCTCCCTTTAGCTAATGCAAGGTGGAGGTAAACCCTTACAACTCAAGAACACTCCTTTTACAATAGATGTGAAAGAAACTAGAAGAAGGAATTTAACACTTGTGGAGCACTTGGATGATAGTTTGGAGCATGAGCATTAGCCATCCAAAAGCCCACACCCTCTCTTTTTATAGAGAGGGATGATTTCTTCCCGTTGGCCGCTATCAGTCGACTGCTGCCTTTGGCAGTCGACTGGCGCCGCTACAACGGCCTCTGAACACGTCAGATCCCGACCGTTGTAATCCAATGGAACCCTTGACAGTCGACTGATGCCTCCGTAGCTGACTGGTCACCGACCACGGAGGTTCTGCAGGTTCGCGACGCTTCATCACCGATCGCCACCCTTGGCAATCGATCGATGAGTCCGGCAATGATCACATTCCATGGCAGTCGAATGTTGGGCCAAACACTCACCAGTCGAACACCAGTCGAACCCCGTTCGACTTAGAGCAGTCGACTGTCATTTCATGGCAGTCGACTGTCATTTCATGACATTCGACTGATGTCGGGAAATCTCATCCGACACTTAGCCATTCGGCCAAGTTCACCTAATGAGCTACTTACATTTCACTCATTCTCTCATCTCACTCGAAGTCCCTCGCCGAAGCTCTCTTCGTTCGCGGCCACGTCCCTCGACAACATCAAGCACATGGCTCTGCAATGCTCCTTCGCGTCTCTTGCCTTCGAAGTCTGCTTCCTTGGCTTCTCTTCAAGTCATCTCGTCCGACGGTCCCTCGGCAGCATCAAATGCACGGTTCTGCAATGCCCCTTCTCCGACTCAAGCACGAGGTTATGAGTGGTGAACTCACCAAAACTTCATATGCAAATTACTAAGTCTTGCATGACTTCAACGAACATATCAAATTAAAATCATCCTAACTTAAACTCTTTGCCACACACATCAAAACCATATCACGGGTCGATTGCCATAACAATTATGACCAGTCGACTGGGATTATATCCAGTCGACTGGTCGGGAGTTGGCTAGCATTCGACTATGGGAAATGACCTTGGTAGTCGACTACCAGCATTGGGTAGTCGACTGATGGCTTGAACAGTAGACTGCCATGGATGGAAATCGACTGCTGGTCGAGATTACGGGAGTTAAACGCTCGACAGCCGACTAATCAGCTGGCTACGACCTTGGTAGTGACTGATGGGTAATGGCAGCCGACTGCTAGTGTATCCATTAGAGTTTTACCGACGTGGATTAAGTCGTTGTGAGACAACGACTACATGAGCAATCGACTGGGGCCTTATGGCAGTCGACTGCTAGGCGGAAATAGCCTGAGTTGTAGCTTTAAAGGGAGCTCAAAAGGGAGGATTTAGCAGCAATTTTCTTGGGCGATTTGAAGGGGAATAGTTGGTGCTTTTCAGTCCTTCAAGGCTAGTCCAAGACAATCAACAAGCAAGCATCCAAAAGCATATTTGTAAAGTTTTTTTTATGTATTTTTGTGTATTTCATTTGTAATTGCTTGTATTTACTTGTATTACTTGTGTAATCATTATACGAGATTTCTCTGCCTCTGACATGTTATTGAGAAGGAGTTATTAGTTGTGTTTGCATTGCTAGGGCTCTTTTGAGCTCGACCCATGGAGTAAGAACCCTAAGGTTCCGAACTATATTATATTTGCATGTTATGATTGTGCGTGTCATGTTTTATTATTGTTATTATTATTTCCGTTGTGCTAACAACATTATAGACTATCAAGAATGATCGAATTACGTCAAGCGATCGAACATGCCATTCACCCCCTCTAGCGCTCATCGAGATTCCTAAAATTGGTATCATAGCACAGGGCTCTTCTACGGATTAACAACCGGGAGCAAAAGCACTAGAGGATGGAGTTGTCAAAAGATGGACTTGGATAGGACATCAACACTCCAATCTCGTACACGTTCTATGGATAAGAATACTTCAATCAATGGAAGACGAGGATTGAAGAATTCATAATGATGAAGGACTTCGAAGATTGGTCCGCCTTGATGGACGGTTCGTTTATCCAAGAAGTTTGAAGGGAGGATTCCTCAAGATGAAGAAATGGACCGAGAAATAACTCCAAAATTTCGATAGAAATAAAAAGATAATAAAATTCTTTAGGTGATTGAATTCCTAACGATGTTTTGCCCAAGTTAGGTGAATATAAAGATGTAGAGGAATTTTGGAGTGAATTGGCCAAGCTCCATGAAGAACCATCCATGGCTCAAGTAGAAAGATAGTCGGAAGAAGAAGCAAGCTCATCCTCACAAGAAAGTGAGGAGTCGGAGGTCGAAAGGTGTTCGACATCCGAGGAGGAAGGAGAAGTAGAAGAGGTGGAAGAAGTCTCCACCTCTAGGATTGAGGGGAAGGACATTAGATCATCCTCAATGTCGGAGCAAGAAGAACATAAACCATCTATCTCCGATCAAGAAGAAGAGGAAGTTTAAAATTCCACCACCACCCTAGGTAACTCAAACACATGTGTTAATAATAAAATCCATATTATATGTTTTGAGTGTAGGGAAGCCAGACACTACAAGAGCAAGTGTCCGAAACGGGTCAAGAAGACGGCACAAGTCGTTCCAAAGGCCAAGAAACTCGGTCCCCCAACAATTAAAAATAAGGAGCACATCATTTACTTCAAATGTAAACAAAAAGGGCATTATTGGAGTCAATGCTCTAGGGGGAGGAAGAAGGGCCAAGAAGGAGCATCACAAGTAGGGGGAGCTTTAAAAGCAAACCCTAAGGTAAAATTCAATAATGGACCTTCAAATGTTAATGTTAAAAAACATGCTTTCAATACTCTTGCAATTGTGCATAATCATAAGGAGCATGCTAGAAATAATAGACTCTATTGCTTAGGTGTCAAATCATATAAAGGTTTGATTCTCCTAGAACCTAGACTCTATTGCTAGAAACAATTGTGCATAATCATAAGGAGTCAAAACCTAGGTTCTAGGAGGCAAGGCTCATCCAAGGGCAAGAAAGGTTTGGGTCACAAAGCTAAGCCCAAGGAGACCTACCATAGTATTCCATTTGATTATGAAACTAAATCTAGGTCTAGGAAAACTAAGATCACAAGGGAAGTCATCCCTAGAGTTGACCATGGTAAGTGCCTAGTGGATAAGGTTTTAAAGAAACCTAGGTAAGCCACTAAGAAGGTTATAAGGGGAGTCACCCCTAGAGTTAACCTAGGCAAGACCTAAATGATCAAGGCTTCTAAGCCTAGAAGGGTCATTAGGAGGGTATCTAGGGAAGTTATCCCTAGTGAATACCTAATTAACCCAATGAGCTCAAATAGATTTTGGGTTCCTAGAAGTGTGATTGACTCACACTAGATGGGTTAGGATGTGTCAATCTTAAATGGATAGATAGTTAACCTAACCTTGGTAAATGACACTTTAGGGCATTTCCAAGGTAATAGAATACTTTGGAAATAAGTATGAATCTTAAATCCTAAAAGATTTTAGGAAGTGCCAATATCATTTGGGAATTATGAAAAATTGATCAAATTGGCACAAATTATGTCTAGAGGTCATAGTGTATCCTTTTGGATTTTTGGCACGCTTGGGAGATAAGTTGATAATATGGCAAAATAAACTTAATCCTAACAAATGACAACTAATATTAAAATTTAGGTATTCTTATGCCTTATATTTTATCTGTCATGTCTTGATTTCTATATAACATGTCATGACATCATTCTTATTTTTAATCATATAAAATATCATGATCATGCTTAGGGTTTATCTTTATGTCATGTATGTTTAGATTAAATCATATGTCATGACATCATGATTATTGACACATATTTATTTATGTTATCATTTATGCCATAATCATAATTCTTGCATTTAAGTTAATTAAAATTGGTTTAAGAACTATGACATGACTTGAAGTCCCATGTATAAGAGAATCAAGTAGTGTTGCCTTAAAAAATGCATGAAACTTTAGTTTAGGATAAACAAAACTCACATCTCACATCACATTGATATGTGTGTGTATTGATACACCCTAGACACATATGAGATGCTAGGAAATGAGTTAAGTTCAAGGTGCATAGTTTTTGCATCTAGATGAACTCAAACCCATCTTATACCATGGATGAATCATGAGGAAAATTTATGTACAAGTCATGTGCATTAAGCCATAGACCATGGTTAAGATTTTAAAATCATTTTAGAAAATCTTGGTAAAGTCTATCTTTTGATAGCGATCACCATTGATAGAGTTGATACAAAGTAGGGTCGGCCAAAACATTAAACTTTTCAATGGTTTTGAACTTTGTGTCAATCTCATTATTTTATGGGTATTTTATTTTTCAAATATTTTTCACCCGTTATGATTGATATAAGTAATGTACGTATGAGTCTTCAAGATTTTTTAAAATACGTATTTTTACTTATGAATTATCAAAATCTGATTTCTGAACTTAATTTCTGCAAACTGCAGAAATCAGTCTACTGCCAAGTATGGCAGTCGACTAGCATCAAGGGTAGTCGATGCGGCGCCTCGACTACAGCTACTATCACTCGACTGGCCTTAGGAGCAGTCGACTGCCAGACCTGATTTCGAGTAAACAAAATTTGTTTAGCCTGATTTTCAGCTGTGTTAGGCTACCCTAACTGCTCCTAACCCTAGGATATGCTTTGGAAAGCATTTGAAAGAGTGAAAATCCATTGGATATGGATTAGGAGAATTGTTTAGGGTATGTATCAATTTTAAGGTATGTGAAAGTTCAAGTTTGAACTTTTAACCTTAATTTTGATAGTTCAATGTTCCTATAAGTTTAGGGGCTCTCCAAGGACATTGTTGGTGCAATGGTCAAGGGGGAGCAAGCCTTTAGAGGGAGGTTATCCATCATGGAACAATGAATGTGTTCTTCCTCATGAGGGGGAGAATTTTAGAGAATTAGAAAATGGGAGAATGTGAGATGCCCAATTTGGAAAATTGGGAGAGTTTGTAGGATTGTCTCTCTTGAGTGATATGAGACTTATCACTAGGAAGAGTGAAGGCATCCTAGGTGTTTTTGGACCAAGGGGGAGATTGTAAGATCTTATCGGGATGTGAGACATTGACACCCTTGGGGAGAGCCTTTTTGATGTATGTCAAAAAGGGACAGAATTGGGAGAATTTGGGGATTCCCAATTTAGACAATTGGGATGATTGGTTTGAGTTAGTATTCTAACTCAAAGGTGTTAGTTTTTGTCAAATATCAAAAAGGGAGAGATTGTTGGTGCAATCAACCCAGATCACGATTGACCAGACTCGAGTTGGACTCGAGTAGTATTTTGATGTTTGACATTGATGTTTGACAAAGGAGTTGACCGTTGTTTGACAGTGGGTTGACTAGATGGTTGACTTGGGGTTGACCAAAAAGGAGAAGTCCAAGCATGAGTCTTGGCAAGGGAAAGTCCAAGTCATGGGTACTTGGCATGGAAAGTCCAAGCATGGCTCTTGGCAAGGGAAAATCCAAGCTTGAGTCTTGGCAATTGGAAAGTCCAACATGGTTTGGCAAGGGAAAGTCCAAGCTTGAGTCTTGGAAAATGGAAAGTTCAACATGGGTTGGCAAGGGAAAGTCTAAGCTTGAGTCTTGACAAATGGAAAGTCCAACATGGGTTGGTAAGGGAAAGTCCAAGGTTTGATATTGGTGGCGTAAAGTCCAAGGGTGGAGTTTTTGCAACATAAGTCCAATGGTTTGGCAGCGTAAAGTCCAAGCGGTAGTCTTGGCAGCGTAAGTCCAAATGTGTCTTGGCAGTGTAGACCAGCTTAGCATGATAATAGCCGATGGAAGCACTTGAAGGCTAGCGTATGGATGAATAAGTCATGGATGACTTGGAAGGATTAGATAGGGGTCAGGCTGACGGAGGTGGCTAAAAGGCTTAGGTCTAGACTAAGGGTGGTCTAGCAAGTATGAGGGCATTATACTTGGGGTTAAACCTCATGTTTGAGGTTTGTCAGTCGACTGGGGCTTTGGACCAATTGACTGGCCAAGTATTTTTACACTTGGTAGCCGAGTTGACTTTGGAATCGACTGGAATTATGACCAGTCGACTGGTCGGGAGTCGACTGACGTTCAACTGTGGGAAATAGCCTTCACAGTCAACTGCTAGCATTGGGTAGTTGACTGATGGCTTGAGCAGTCGACTGCTGGTCGAGGTTGCAGAAGTTGAATACTCGGTAGCCGACTGATCAGTCGACTACGGATTTGGCAATCGACTAATGGTTAATGGCAGTCGACTGTCAGTGTATCTGTTGGAGTTTTATCGACGTGAATTAAGTCGTTGTGAGACAACGATTACAGGAGCAGTCGAATGGAGCCTTATTACAGTCGACTACTAGATGGAAATCAACCCGAGTTGTAGCTTTAAAGAGAGCTCGAAAGGGAGGATTTAGTAGCAATTTTCTTGGGCGATTTGAAGGGAAATAGTTGGTGTTTTTCAGTCCTTCAAGGCTAGTCTAAGGCGATCAACAAGCAAGCATCCAAAAGCTCATTTGTAAAGTTTTCTTTACGTGTTTTTGTGTATTTCATTTGTAATTGCTTGTATTTACTTGTATTACTTGTGTAATCATTGTATGAGGTTTCTCTGCCTCCGACGTATTGTCGAGGAGTTATTAGTGGTGTTTGCATCGCTAGGGCTCTTTTGAGCTCAACCCGTGGAGTAAGAACCCTAAGGACATGTACAATCTCAGATGATGATCGATTATTAATTGTAACCTTTACACGAAGTCTTTGGATATAATATTTTCACAACTTCAACTATCAATAATCATCTTACACACCTTGTCTGCAATGATGCAAGTCATGTGAAAGACATTTGTCCTTAAACATCCTTTGCTTCCTCCTTTGAGGTGAGAAGGCTCTTGCGAACAATCAATGTCTCCTAACCATCTCCATGTAGTACTTTGTCAACATTGTCTTCTTCATCGGCGGGGTCGACCATGTCTTCTTTAATCAACAAATTTTTGCCCTTTTCTGGTTGATGAATTTTTTGTACTCAATGACTTTATGTCCTGGTTCACTACATCGAAAAAATTTAAGAGTAGATTTAAGAAGAACCTAGGGTGTCATTGGATCATTAAGAATTTCGAGTTCACGACTTTGTTGCTTCTCAATTGTCAATGTGTGTTGATAAGTCTCTAAAATAATCCAAAGAGAATGCAAACTAAGAATATCTTGAAAGGATTATTACAAATCTCTCAAATATTGAGTTATCCGTTGTTCCTTTTGTTAGTAATATATGAGAGGTGTCCTAAGATAATCGTCTTATGTTTAAACCATTTATATGATAAATGAAGATTCACTATTTGAGTATATATTTTTTCATGTATTTGATTAGATCTTAAACTCATTTACTGAATGTCTACAATACGATTCACAGTATGAGAGAATTTGTGATTAAATCACAACTAGTGAGTATCTCTACATGTATAATTGTGATTATTGGAATTATCCCTAGTTGATGAATTGATGGATTTGGACACCATCAATTCTGTCGAGACTAGCACGAGATATACTCTTTGGTGTATCCAAGCAGCTGATTCTCACTAGCTGGAGACATTGTGATATCCGGAGTTAATCGTGAATGCTAGTTATGATAACTAGTTCATTGGAGTGACCAGTTGTAAGACTTCATATGGTTCTCTGCATATATGGATATGTCAATGAAGTTCTTACTGCAACTTAAGTGCGATGTTCCTTTGACTTGCGGTATTCAAGTCATCTTGGTCATAGAGACTTATGCTTTGACATCTTAAGCAAGCATCTCCAAGGAGATGTGGACCCGGGATGATTAGGTATAAGTCGAAATGCCCAAAGGTGTTTGAATAAACTATAAAGGATTCACCACTCCTTGCGAGGAGATGAATACCCATGGTCACTCGTCGGATTGTTACTAAAGTCTTTGGCCAAAGTATTACATGTTTAGAGTAAGATACTCTTGGATACATGTGCAGTAACTAGAATCCATAGGACGAGGAAATGATACTTGGGCTAGGTATGACGTAGTCAGCCTGGTGGGGACTGACATAATAGACCATGTCCTGAACCAAGTGGGTATAAGATGCGTGAAAGGGATGAGGCACGATTCATTATAGCTGCTGAAGGGTTTCAGAAATGGTTCTGGAATCAACCGTTGATTTTTTAGTTAATTGAGGATCATGATGTACTACTAGGTGTCACTCATGATCGTTCTATAATTAATGGTTAATTATAGACGGCCAACATAAATTGGAAACCTATTTGGTCACACGCACAACGAGCATAATCCGAAAGATTTAAAACGAGCTTGAGAATGAGATTCTCAGTTCGAGAGAAACTATGTTTGGTTGGACCAAACAAGGAGCGAGCATGAAATCGTTTCAGTCGCAACGGAAGCATGGATGGGTCGAGTCTTATGAAAACATAATGGATAAACCAAATTAGTTTGGTTTGTTTTAAACGAATGAACCAAAGTTGGTTTGGTTCGTTTTAACTTAAAATAGACCAACTCGGTTCGGTTTATTTTAACTTAAGTTATTGGAGTGGGTTAACGGATTTTGGTTATGAACCAATAACTCTAAGGAGAAGGTTTCTTAATGGTTAAGAAACACGTGCTCTATAAAAGCTCGGGTAGAGGCTTAGAGAGCCCTAAGTTTATTTTTGGAAAATTCTCTTCCTCTCCTCTCCCTCTCTTCGCCTTGTCGCCACCCAAGGGGTTCCACGCCAACCCAACTTTTGTGCCACCGTCCACCCCAGCTGTCAGCGTCCAGCTGCTGCCGACCACTCCTCCGGTGACCCTCCAACGATCCACCTTAGCTCCGGTGACCAAGGATCAGCCGACCATCTCCTTTGGTCGGCGCTAAGTCCTCCACCAAGTGTCCAGTTTTTGGACAGCTTGTTTCCTTCTTGTTGGAGCATCATTTGGACTGCGTTTGGAGCTCCGACAGCGACTTCCTTACCAGGGATTGGATCTCTGGTAATCATCATAGGTGGAGGACCAAGGTTTCGTCAATCAGTTGACGAATACCTCTCTGGAGAAGCGAGTTTTTGGGGACTCATTTTTGCATCCGAATTTTGATTTGGATTGTGATTTCCTCTCGATGACATCGTCTTCGACACGAGGCTAGTGACTCCTACGAAGACGAGGCTCGTAGCTTGGTGAAGCTATCCCGACAATACTCGACGTGGATACGGATAGAGGCAATTCTAGCGAGAGTTGCTATGGTTGATATCATTTCCGCTGCACGTGATACGTCATGTATAACTAACATAATTTCCTTTTATTGCAAAATTTGAAACTGCGATTATGTCTACACATGTTGTATCTTGCATGCGTGTGATGTGTGTGTTGTAATAAATTAGATTTATTGCTTTTAATTCTTTTATTGTGCACATGTTTACGAAACATATTCGAACACACAATCGTCGCGGTGTCGAGGAAACCCAACAGTAGTATCAGAGCTCAAGTTATGTTTCGACATAATCATAAAATTATTTTGCAATAGTCATAATTGTATTTATGGAAATTTTCTACTTTTGGAAAGTTTAGAAGTGTTTATGGAAATTTTCTAATTTTGGAAAGTTTAGAAGTATTTATGGAAATCTTCTACTTTTGGAAAGTTTAGAAGTATTTATGGAAATTAACACTTTCCATAAATAAAATATATGATTAGATTTGAAAATTTATTTCCTAATTTAATCATGATTTGATTTGGGGAATCAAATCTAAAACATATTTTATTTCTATAAATAGTTTTGACAATTTAGGAAATTTATTTCCTAAATTAAATTTGACTTTCCTTAATTAAGACTTTTTATAAATAAAATATGTGATTAGATTTGGAAATTTATTTCCCAATTTAATCATGATTTGATTTGGGGAATCAAATCTCAAACATATTTTATTTCCATAAATAGTTATGACATATAAAGAAATTTTGTACATGTCATAATTGTATGTCATATAATTGCATTAGATGCATATCATTATGTCATGCGTGTCATGACATGTAAATGTATGTCATGTATGTCATGTCATGTAGATAATAGTTATTTGCATGCAAAGAGGAGGAAACATTAAAACCCTTACACAATATTAAAGCCTACACCTTCTATTAATATGGTTAGAACCAGAGTTCTATTTTTTGTTTGGGTTGTTGGACTCTCTCCAAGCCCGGCTCGAACCTGAACATGTTCAAACCATGGAATAGTTTAATACTAATATAGTAAGAGTCAGAGATCAATCGTTAGCTTTGGTTGTTGGACTCTCTCCAAGCCGGGCTAATTGGTTGAATGCACTATAACCATATTAAAACTATTTTTTGATTAATGGGTTGCCTTTAACCTGGAGCATCGGCTTGTTGGACTCTCTCAAAGGTTGATGTGAAAGGAGATGAAGTTGGGTGTTATGCATATGATGCATACTTGTTAATGAGTTAACAACCCGATGTATGTTGAACATTCAATTAGTTGATAGCACATTGTGATAGTTGCATATATGTGATATGTAATCGGTATACTTGATACCTACCATTGTAGCTATAAATGACTTGTTGGACTCTCTCCAAGGTTATTCATATCTATGTTGGATATCAGCCCATTCGGAGATGGACTTGCGATCTCCCGAAGTGATTTTGGGGTTTTAAAATTTCGAAAAATGAATGGGATTTATAAATATATGTTGATGCATTTTAAATCATCTTTCTCATATATGCTCGATTTGTATTTCTAGGTTAATTGATTGATCATGATGTCGTTGAATTTGTGCTCTATTTTGAATTTGAATAAATTGACTGGGCCGAACTTCTTGGACTGACTTAGAAACTTGAGAATTGTTCTCAAGGCGAAAAAGCTTGGGTATGTCCTTGAAGAGTCTCTTCCCGCCCGTCCTAGTGATAACGCAACTCTGGACCAATTGTTATCTTATCAGAAACATGTGAGTGATTCTGAACTAGTGAGTTGTATCATGCTAGCTGCGATGGTACCTGAGCTGTAGAAGCAGCATGAGCATATGGATGCTCATACTGTAATCTTTCATCTCTATGAGTTGTTTGATGAGCAAATGAGAACTGAAAGGTTCAAAGTCTCCAAGCTCCTCTTCACCTCTAAGATGCAAGAAGGTTCATCTGTGGTACTGCTCAACATGCTGAAGACTATGGAGCCTTTTGTGAAGCATGAGCAGGGGACGGTGTTGTTAGTTGATTCCTCGAAGAAAGGTTCTAAGAGGAAGTCAAAGGAACAACAGAAGGGGAAGAAGAAAAAAACTAAAAGGGCAGAACCAGCTCAAAAGGGCGCTTGCTATCATTGTGGCAAGGAGGGTTATTGACGAAAAAACTGTAAGATTTATCTTGAGTCCGTGAAGAAGAAGAAGGCATCTGATGCCCCATCCTCTTCAGATATCTTCGTTATTGATTATCATTCTAGTTCCTCAAACACTTGGGTATTAGATACTGGGTGTGGCTCACATATATGTAATGATATATATGGGCTAAGGAATAGAAGAAGACTCGTCAAGGGAGAGTCAAATTTACGTGTTGGGAATAGAGCAAAGGTTGTTGCACTCGCCATCGGAACGTATTTGTTGAGACTCCCTATAGGACTTGTCTTAGAACTGGATAATTCTGCAAAAGTTGGGAATCTGCCCAACTAGCAAGGAACTGGATAATTACTTTTATGTTCCTTCGTTGATAAAGAACATCATTTCTATTTCTTGTTTAAATAGAAATGGGTACCATTTAACTTTTAGTAACAATTGTTGTTACATAACTTTGAATGACATTCTTTATGGGACTGGAACTTTAAACAATGGTATTTATACGTTGGACGTATCCAGTGACATTTTCAATATCGAAGCAAGCAACAAGCGTGCTCGAAAAGATAATCAATTAGACTCCTACATGTGTCATTGTCATCTTGGCCATGTGAGCAAGAAATGCATGTCCGAATTACACCGATGTGGAATTTTGGAATCGTTTGAATTAGATTCATACGATACATACGAATCATGCTTAAAAGGCAAGATGACTAAGTTACCTTTTACGGGAAAAGGTGAATCAGTGGGAGAGTTACTTGGTCTAATACATACTGATGTATGCGGACCTATGTCAACTCAAGCTCTAGGAGGCTATGTTTGGGTATGTTTTCTTGATGAAACACAAGTCTGAAGCCTTTAAAAAGTTCAAAGAATTCAGAAATGAAGTAGAGAAATAACTTGGCAAGAGTATTAAAATACTTCGATCGGATCGAGGTGGTGAATACTTGAGTCAAGAGTTTCTGGATTATCTAAGGGACAATGGTATATTGTCTCAATAGACTCCGCCGTATACACCACAACTTAATGGTGTATCTAAGAGGCATAACCGGACTTTGTTGGACATGGTCAGGTCGATGATGAATCATGCGAATCTTCTCAAGTCCTTTTGGGGTTATGCACTTCAAACAACTATTTACTTGCTAAACAAAATGCCAACCAAGGTAGTCTACTACTCCATATGAGATATGGAATAGTAAGAAACCTCATTTATCTTACTTGAAGATATGGGGTTGTCCTGCTTATGTGAAGCGGACTGTATCAGACAAACTGAATGCTAAATCTAATAAATGTCTATTTATTGGATACTCTAAGGAATCGAGGGGTTACCAATTCTATCACCCTGTGGAACAAAAGACGTTTGTTTCAAGGCATGATTTGTTTCTAGAGAAAGAGTTTCTCTTGCAGGAAAACAGTGGGAGTGTCGTTGAGCTTGAGGAGGCTCAAGAGACTTATAAACATTGATGAGATATCTGGTGAAGCACCACAACCGATAACTCATAGCGATGAGCCATCGGCTGGACCAATTGTGACACCACATTTTCGTAGATCTGGTAGAACACGTAACATTCCTGAGAGATATGGATTTCTCGTAAGTGAATCAAACGACGTGTTACTCATTGATGATGAGGAGTCTATCAATTATGAAGAAGTTCTGAAAAGTTTAAAAAGGGATAAATGGCTTAAAGCCATGAAGTCAGAAATGGATTCCATGTATGAAAATCAAGTTTGGAACTTGGTTGACCCACCTGAAGGCATAAAGTCTATAGGGTGCAAGTGGGTATTCAAGAAGAAAACCGACATGGATGGTAATGTGATTGTCTATAAGGCTAGATTGGTGGCGAAAGGGTATCGTCAAAAGCAAGGTGTTGATTATGACGAGACCTATTCACCTGTTGCTATGCTTAAATTCATTCGGATGCTCCTGGCCATAGCGGCTTATTACGATTATGAGATATGACAGATGGATGTGAAAACATCTTTCCTTAATGGAAACCTACTCGAGGACGTGTATATGATACAACCTGAGAGTTTCACATCGGTTGATAAAACCAAGGTATGCAAACTGCGACGATCCATATATGGACTGAAGCAAGCATACAGGAGTTGGAATATCCGTTTTAATGAGACAATCAAAAAGTTTGATTTCTCACAAAATTCGGACGAACCTTATGTGTACAAAAAGGTTAGTAGGAGTGCAGTCGTGTTCCTAGTATTATATGTCATGACATATTACTTATAGGAAACGATGTTTCTGTCTTACAGTCAATTAAAATTTGGTTGTCCAAGACGTTCTCCATGAAAGACCTAGGAGAAGAAACCTACATCCTCGGGATTAAGATCTATAGGGATAGATCGAATCGATTGCTTAGTCTTTCGCAGTCTACATATATAGACCGAGTGCTAAAGAGGTTTAGCATGTCAGAATACAAGAAAGATTTCCTTCCCATCAGGCATGGGATACACCTTTCGAAGTCTATGTGTTCGCGCACAAAAGACGAGAGGATTTGCATGAGTAAGATTCTCCATGCATCTGCAATAGGATCTATCATGTATGATATGTTATGTACGAGGCCCGATGTATCGTATGCTCTGAGTGTCATGAGCAGATACCAGTTTAATCCAGGAATGGGTCATTGGGCGGTTGTTAAGACGATCCTTAAGTACTTAAGAAGAACTAAAGATGTGTTCTTAATATATGGAGAAGGGGACATGGTGATACGCGGGTATACGGATGTCAGCTTCCATACAGACAAGGATGATTCCAGGTCTCAGTCTGGGTACGTGTTCACCTTGAATGGGGCGCAATGAGTTGGAAAAGTTCCAAACAATACACTGTAGCAAATTCTACCACAGAGGTAGAATACATTGCAGCTTCAGAAGCAACAAAGGAAGCGGTTTGGATCAAAAAGTTTATTTATGAACTTGGTGTGGTTCCAACCATTGTTGAAGCAATACCGATTTACTGCGACAACAATGGAGTAATTGCACAGGCGAAAGAGCCAAGGTCTCATCAACGATCCAAACATGTGCTTCGCCGCTATCATTTGATTAGAGAGATCATAAGTAGAAAGGAAATACAAATTGAGAAGATTTCCACTGAAAATAACTTAGCGAATTCTTTAACTAAGGTCTTATCTCAAACTAAGTTTGAGGGTCATGTTAGGGCTTATGATATTAGATACCGTGGCGATTGGCATTAGGCTAAGTAGGAGTTTGTTAGTAATATATGAGAGGTATCCTAAGGCAATCGCCTTATGTTTAAATCATTTATATGATAAATGAAGATTTACTATTTAAGTATACATATTTTCATGTATTTGATTAGATCTTAAACTCATTTACTGAATATCCACAATACGATTCACAGCATGAGAAAATTTATTATTGGATCATAACTAGTGAGTATCTCTACATGTGTAATTGTGATGTATTGGAATTATCCCTAGTCGATGAATTGATGGATTTGAACATCATCAATTCTGTCGAGACTAGCACAAGGTATACTCTTTGGTGTATCCAAGCAGTTGATTCTCACTAACTGGAGACATTGTGATGTCCAGAGTTAATCGTGGATGCTAGTTATGGTAACTAGTTCATTGGAGTGACCAGCTGTAAGACTTCATATGGTTCTCTGCATATATGGATATGTCAATGAAGTTCTTACTGCAACTTAAGTGCGATATTCCTTTGACTTGCGGTATTCAAGTCATCTTGGTCATAGAGACTTATGCTTTGACATCTTAAGCAAGCATCTCCAAGGAGATGTGGATCCGGAATGATTGGGTATAAATCGAAATGCCCGAAGGTGTTTGAATAGACTATAAAGGATTCACCACTCCTTGCGAGGAGATGTATACCCATGGCCTCTCGTCGGATTGTTACTAAAGTCTTTGGCCAAAGCATTACATGTTTAGAGTAAGGTACTCTTGGATACATGTGCAGTAACTAGAATCCGTAGGAAAGAAAATGATACTTGGGCTAGGTATGACGTAGTCAGCCTGGTGAGGACTGACACAATAGACTATGTTCTGAACCAAGTGGGTATAAGATACGTGAAAAGAATGGGACACGATTCATTGTAGCTACTGAAGGGTTTCAGAAATGGTTTTGAAATCAACCGTTGATTTTCATATTAATTGGGGATCATGATGCACTACTAAGTGTCACTAATGATCGTTCTATAATTAATGGTTAATTATAGACGACCAATATAAATTGGGAACCTATTTAGTCACACGCATAATGAGCGTAACCCAAAGGATTTAAAACGAGCTTGAGAATGAGATTCTCAGATCGAGAGAAACTAGGTTTGGTTGGACCAAACAATGAGCGAACATGAAATCGTTTCAGTCGCAATGGAAGCATGGATGGGTCGAGTCTTATGAAGACATGATGGATAAACCAAATTGGTTTGGTTCTAATCCAAAGGTGGAAAATAAACCAAAGTGATTTTGTTTGTTTTAAACGAATGAACCAAAGTTGGTTTGGTTCATTTTAACTTAAAATAGAACAACTCGGTTCGATTTATTTTAACTTAAGTTATTGGAGCGGGTTAACGGGTTTTGATTATGAACCAATAACTCTAAGAAGAAGGTTTCTTAATGGTTAAGAAACATGTGCTCTATAAAAGCGCGACTAGATGTTTGGAGAGCTCTAAGTTTATTTTTGAAAAATTCTCTTCCTCTCCTCTCCCTCTCTTCTCCTTGCCGCCGCCCAAGGGGTTCCATGCCAGCCCAGCTTTTGTACCGCCATCCACCCCAGCTGTCGGTGTCCAGCTGTTGCCGGCCACTCCTCCGGCGACCCTCCGGCGATCCACCTTGGCTCCAGTGACCAAGGATCAGCCGACCATCTCCTTTGGTCGACGCTAAGTCCTCCACCAAGCTATCCAGTTTTTGGACAGCTTGTTTCCTTCTTGTTGGAGCGT
This sequence comes from Wurfbainia villosa, assembly GCA_025175895.1. NCBI lineage: Eukaryota > Viridiplantae > Streptophyta > Magnoliopsida > Zingiberales > Zingiberaceae > Wurfbainia > Wurfbainia villosa. The sequence continues at coordinate 4,405,414 of CM046000.1, read as the reverse complement.
CATTTGGACGGCATTTAGAGCTCCGACGGTGACTTCCTTACCGGGGATTGGATCTCCGATAATCCTCATAGGTGGAGGGCCAAGATTTCGTCAATCGGTTGACGAACACCTCTCCGGAGAAGCGAGTTTTTTGGGACTCATTTTTGCATCCGAATTTTGATTCGGATTGTGATCTCCTCTTGATCACATCGTCTTCAACACGAGGCTAGTGACTCCTACGAAGACGAGACTCATAGCTTGGTGAAGCTATCCTGATAGTACTCGGCGTAGATACGAATAAAGGCAATTCTAGCGAGAGTTGCTCCGATTGATGTCATTCCCGCTGCACATGATACGTCAAGAATAACTAGCATAATTTCCTTTAATTGTAAAATTTAAAACTGCGATTATGTCTACACATGTTGTATCTTGCATGCGTGTGATGTGTGTGTTATAATAAATTAGATTTATTACTTTTAATTCTTCCGTTGTGCACATGTTTACGAAACATGTTCGAACACACAATCGCCGCAGTGTCGGGGAAACCCAACACCTTTGTCTCATATAAATCATTGCGAGTGACTAACTGATAAAATTCCTAGGTATACTTGTCGATCGATCGGGTGCCCTATCTTAAAGTATGTAGATGATGAAATAATGACTGGAAATATCTAAAAGGAAGGAATTGACCTTTCATCTTTTCTCAATCAAAAATTTTGGCCTTATCCTGCTTCTCACGTTGCGCCACAATTATTTTCACCAAGCGGATGCTTGACCCTTGAGCTTAATCGCGATTAACTTCACTTTTGCACGATCGAAAACTTCTTTGAAGTAAAAAATCCTCTCAACTTTGTTAAGTCAATCAATGGAATTTTTTATGTATAATGTGTCGAAAAGCTCGATGTAAAAAACCAAGGTATTTATAACGTCCTTCACGACCACGGTGGTCTCACTGATATGAATTTTCAAAACTCGAGTTAGAACGTCGATCCAATACATCACGATTTTCCAATTCTCACGCAACCAAGCATTGAGATAGTTCCACAACTTGTATCTGTAGATCCTCGATGGTCTCTTGGGAAATTTGATCTAGGGGTACAACTTCCTCAGTTGGAACTAGAGCCGACCTTTGGGGAGAGCAACTAGGGCCCTCGCCCAGGGTCCAAAAATTGACCATCAAAATAATCTATATAAAATGGTCCAATTTTTAACAATAATAAAAATTTTATCTATAAAAGGGCCCAAATTTTATGATTTTGCTTAGGGTCTCTATACACTGAGGATCGACTCTGATCGAAACTTACCTATCATGATCACGATCACGTCCTCATCGACCTTCCATGGATCTAGCATTCTGATACCAATTGACGTAAGCGAGGGTAAAAGATGGCTAAACCTTCCACATGCAACGTTAGGAGAGAGGCAATAAGAGAATCGAAGGAGGAAAGGGACAACTCATAAATAAAGAGGCTCAACCTCTTGGTTAAACGAAACCAAACAAACGATATTATTTCAAAATTGAAAGTATTCATTACAAGAGCCTTAACCCCTGTTTAAATAGTCTTGAAAAGGAGAAAAGTTCAGAACAAACAAGAAAAATTCAAAACTACTTAAAAAATAACAAAAATCTAATTTAGCAACGACGTACCACGATCATGCCATGTTCTCTATTGGAACCCCTTTTTAGGTTCCAAAATGGGATACAACCATGCTAAAGGGCATGAGCAGGCTGTTTTGACTATTGAAGAGTTCGAATTCATCTCTCTAAGCCTTATAATGAAGTATGTTTACACTTAGAATCCACGAGATATCGAAATCTTTATTGGTGGTCTCAATTATCATTCATCATGAGTTAGAAAGAAGATATGATCTCATCGTAATATACGAATGGTCAGCATCAAAATATAAGGAAAATAAAAACAAAAAACTAGAAAACCTTTAAAAAAACATTTTTTTGAGAAAGTTGCAAACTTGGGGAATCAAATAGCTGGGTGGCAGTTTGAGAAATGCAAACTTTAAGGGGGTATGTTGAACAATGTAAAACTTTCTGGGTTATTATGAAATGTTTGTTGACAATAAAATAGAAGTGTCTCTGCCACGAGGCTCGACGGCGCAACGAACCGGTTCCCATCGTCGGAAGAAACCCCGAAAAACAAAAACTAGGGTTTATCGCAACTACAGCGCCGGCGGCGAGCCGATCGAAGCAGTATTAGGAGAATGGGAGGGAAGAAGGGTGTAACTGACGGGCTGGGCCGAGCTCTGATCAAGCAGCACAACCAGATGGTACGGGATGCGAAGGAGAAGGGCCGCGCGCTACACCTCCAGCAGCGGCGCGTTCTCGAATCCGTCACCGACATCAGCGACATCGATGCCGTCCTAGAGAAAGCCGCGGAGGCCGATCGCGTATACTCCTTCGATAACCCCTCCGCTAATGTCCTAATCAATATGTGCGTCTTCCTTCTCTTGATGGTTCAAATATTTAATGAATTAGTTTTTTTGTTTATTCTTCCAGGTACAAGAGATAAATGTCATTTTTTTTATTTATCTGAGAGGATCGGGATCGTTCTGTCTACATTTTGCTTATCTTTCTGATAATCCAATTTCCCTGTGACTCTGCTGATGATTTGTATATGGCCTGGAACAGAGACTCTAGCGCGGACATGGATGAAATGACGGAAGAGGAGAGAGGAAAACTGAGGAAACAGGAGGAAGCTTTGTATGCTAGCAGTCTCCGGATTCCTCGCAGGTGCAATTGCATGCTTTTTTTGTTTCAACTTTGCATTTTCTCTACTGTGGATGTGTGTATGATCCGCAGTTAAATGGTATACAGGCCACCTTGGAATGCTCAGATGTCGGTGGAGGAGCTTGATGCCAATGAAACAAAGGCTTTTCTAGAATGGCGGAGAAGTCTCGCAAGGTCATTTTTTTCATAGGCACAGCATAATATATCTTGCTATTTTCTTTCCTTTTTAGCTGAGATGGATCTATTGACCATAGTTGGATTTTGATCGTACATTTTGCTCTTATATGCCTTTCGTCACATTCAATTTTTTTTTCTTCTTTAAGAGGAAACTATGCCTTTTGAACTCATTCATTGTTTCCAACCCTTTTCATGGTATGTGGATTGGCAGAGCTTGAGTTGTTTTATAAATTGCCACCAGTTTCTCAAACCATAGTTTCCTTCTTAGAAAGGACAGTAGTCACAAACTTTTTTTCACAGTTGAAACCATACATCATAACCTGGCTTACCTACCCAGAACACCATCCACTGAATGCCAAGATTGATGGGGTTGGATTTTGTCGACCTTTTGCATGAAATTCAACCATTGTAGTTATTTTCCTTATGAAACTTTCACTTTGTTTTTCTTGGTTTCAGAATCTCACATTTGCATGATATTTTGTAGACTTGAGGAGAATGAGAAACTTTTACTTACTCCTTTTGAGAAAAACTTGGACATTTGGAGACAACTTTGGAGAGTTCTTGAAAGAAGTGACCTGGTAAGTGTTTTTCTCTTCTTTAACTTACATTTAACAATTACTTTTCTTGGTGGTAGTACTTGATGTAACTTCTTGCTGCAATTTCTATCTATTTGAAAAAAATTTAATTTATTAAAAAACTAAATATCTTTCTTATGCATTGCAAATTTGCAATAGAATTGACATAATGAACACTCGGAATATCTCTACATGTTATTCAGGAAGTAAATGACCTAACTACAAGAAAGTAAATGAACTTAGATCCTGAAATTGGTCTCCTTGTGGGAGCACATTTTTGCAGTGTATTTCCGGCTGACTAACCATCTTATTAATATCTACCCTTTTTCTTTGTGATACTTGCATGTGAATGTTTGCAGCTTGTGTGTCAGTTTGAGAAGTTTGATTCATATGTTGAGTTATCACATGAATAATGTATTGTTGTATAAAAATATGTAAGATAGGTAAGTTTTAATGAATTTCAACTCTTTAATCATGGTAAATGTATTGATTGATCTGTAAATTCTCTGTAGACATTCTGTTTATTCAGTTACATTATCAGCTTCGCAGAATTTATTTTCAATCAGGTGTGATTATCTTTCATGAAATATCTGATGGAAACTAATACTACTGAATCAAACTCTTAGATTGTGATGGTGGTTGATGCTCGGGATCCACTATTTTATCGTTGCCCAGACCTTGAGGTTTGTTTTATTCTTTTTAGTGCTATGTTTCTTATTTTTTGTTTGTAAACATTATACATCTGTGGCTATGTTTTGCAAAGTTCAGCACTGCTAGTGCTGTTTAGTTTCTCAGTTCAGTGATCATGTCTACAGAATTTAATCTCAATATTATTGGGAAATTCATGATGTCACTTTCTGAATTTCCTGTAATATTATTTAAACAACATATAATTGGCAGCCCTAACCTTGGGAACCAGGACATATCTGGTTTTTGGCTTAAGATTTTAGCAATTCACTGGTGGCAGGATGTATTTTACTAAAAGAAACTTAAGCTAGTATGCCCATCTGTCAAAAAGGATATGGTTACAAGCATGCTTCCATTGATGAGTAAACGTACTTTTGAGGTCCGGTGGAGCTCAAAAGCATGTACATGTGTGAGAAAGTAATTCTGTCAATACAACTTCACTCTCAACTCCCAAAGAATTCCAATTTTATGGTAACTGCCAGTCCAAGGCAATGCTATGCATTGATGAAAATATGTTCAGCATATACAATCCGTTCAGTTACGAATTAATTCCTCATCTATATGAAGAGCTGATTTCTGGATTTCTTTTTTCCAATTTGTTTATGCCGATTGGACTTGTATACTTCTCAATTCCAGAAAAATTCAATGGCTAGGAATGTATCGGTTTAAGCAAATTCATAAGCCTGATTTCAAGTGGCAGTCGGTACTGGTTGGTATGATGGAAGGCATCGTTCTGACCATTGACAGATACAATATGCATAAGCATGGATAAATGGCATTGTGCTGGGCATACTAACACAATTTAAGTGGTGTTGGCTTAGATATGCTTGTCTCTCAGTTGGTTTCGACTGAAATTGGTTGAGACGGTTGGATTTTCCTCATCCTTCAATTCTTTGTATAGACCATAGGGGGATATAGAAACATGGAAAAAGAGAGGAGGAAAAGATGGGAAGCACCACCCAAGCACCAATAGCAACGAAAAGGAGGGGAGATAGCACAGTCGAAGAAATTGACATGTGGCAATATCTTTAAGCTGAGCCTATTCCAGTTCTAGTTGTGTTAGTCTGAGTTCAACTCGTAGTGGTTAATTGATAATTTATAGACATGAAGAAACTAGTTCTATCACTAGATGTCTTTTGAGTAGGGTTGTGCAAAAGTTCGGTTAAACCGAGTAAACTGACCGAACCGATCAAAACTGAAAGTTTGGTTTGGTTTATTCAGAAATTTAATTTTTATTTTAAAAAATATCAGCTTTTTTTTTCAAAAATTCGGTTCGGTTTTCGGGTTAAAAAAATCAGTTTAACCAAATTGGACCATCAATCAATTGATGTATGGAATCAGTGGACTGATGGAAGATGATGAAGAGCACATGATGTTTTTTAGTTGACTGTCCAATTCGATTGGTTGATATCAGTCGACTGACAATCAATTAATTGAGTACAGAATATTTTCTAGTTGACTGTTCAACTCAACTGATGTGTATCAGTCGATTGATAGTGTTCATCAGTCGACTGAAGTTGAAAAATTATTATTTTTGGATTTGGACGGAATTAACCGATTTTGTATCAGTTTGATTGGTTCGGTTTTGTTGAAAAGTTCAGTCAATTCAATTAATAAAAAAAAATCGATTTATTCTGTTTTGATTGAATTACTTCGGTTAATAACCAATTGCTTACCTCTACTTGCGAGCATTATTTATTCGAGGTATCAACAAATTATGAGGCTTGACCTTATTATAATGCTACAGGAACCAATGCTCTATCCAATGCATGACACCTTTTTTGTGATTAATAATGAAAATTAGTTGAGATGCTTGTAATATTTTTTTGGTAATTTGTTGATTTAAAATTCTAATTTAATTGACTCTAATTATTAGAGGCAAAGCAGCATTGGAGGGCATGATAGATGGAATCCAACAAATTATAGATTCTACTAACATCCTAGTTATGGGAGGATATACAAAATTCCGTGATAGTACAATTTGCTTTTATGATGAATTAAAACGAGTAGTTGACAACCAAATGAGAGACCACATGTTACAAACAATATGTACATATAGGAGTAGAGAGAATCTATTAAGTAAATAACTTGACCTTGGATAATATTACCCAAGAGGCTTATGGACCACCTCCCTGTGAATCTCATGCAACTTCTAATATGAAATAATGGTTATGGAGTGAATTGTCATTCCCACAGCCATCATTCTTTGTCGCCATATGGATGAGTTTGCATGAAATTGTGCAACGAGCTTGTGTGCCTTTTGCATTATGCATGAGTTTGCCTGATATTCGTGGTGTTGTCACCTGCACTGACCATCCTTCTGCCTCGAAGCAGTTGGCAAAGCTTTTCTTGCAATTAATTCAATTGGGTATGACTATTTGATTTTTACAAGAAATTGTTTAATCGACCTGATACTAGCCAATTTTTTGTTGATTTCAGTCAATTTAAGGTGATTCAGGCTTCTAGCTGATCCTGGAAATTATATATAATAGATTCTATATAATTTTGCCAGCAGTCGCCGGAATCTACTCAACTAATCTTGAAACAATTTAAGCAGCAACAAAATGGATTGAGGATAGGGTGTCTTTTGTTTTTTTTTAGCAGGGTTAATATCTGGTGGAAGGGCATAAACCAAGATCATATAACTATGGTAGTGGTATACATCTGATATCCTCAAAATTAATTATATTACATCATAGAATATCATGATTGTTGCTCTTTTACTTGATGTGACTGATCCAATGTTGTTACGGCCCTTAAATCTTTGCTTTAAACTGATTGATCTAATGCACTTGTTCAGCCACCTTGTGGTTATAGTAATAGAATTTCTTTCAAATGACCAGCAATATGCAAGAGAATTGGACGAGCTCAAAAAAACACTTCTACTTGTCAACAAAGCAGATCTTCTACCAATCAGTGTAAGGTGGGTTTTTCTTGGCCTTGATATCCTTTGTACATAAGAGTATCACTCTGAAGTATATACTCTTTGTTTTACTGGGATCTGGCAGACGTCAGTGGGCGGAGTACTTTCATCGACATGATATTCTTTTTGTATTTTGGTCCGCTAAAGCTGCTTCTGCTGCTATGGAAGGCAAACCATTTCTTGTTCAATTTAAAGAAGAGATAACGCCAGAACAACCCATCCAAGAAGATTTAAATACAAAAATATATGGCAGGGAAGAGCTTTTGGTTCGTTTGCAGTCTGAAGCCGAAGTTATCACAGCACGTGAGTCTAGGAACAATGATAATAGAGGTGGAAGACATTTAGAAACTAGCAATGTGAATCCAATTGGCAAGCAAGTAGTTGTGGGTTTTGTTGGTTATCCTAATGTTGGCAAAAGCTCTACCATAAATGCTTTAGTAGGACAAAAGAGGACTGGTGTGACCTCTACCCCTGGTAAGACGAAGCATTTCCAAACAATTGTCATCTCTGATGAACTTATACTTTGTGACTGCCCTGGTCTGGTGTTCCCCTCTTTCTCCAGCTCGAGGTATGAAATGATTGCATCTGGAGTTCTTCCCATTGATCGGATGACTGAGCACAGGGAGGCAGTGCAAGTTGTGGCCAATAGAGTTCCCCGGAAAGTCATTGAGAGCATATACAACATCACTTTGCCAAGGCCTAGGTCCTTTGAACCACAATCAAGACCACCGTTGTCTTCTGAGTTGCTTAGGGCATATTGTTCATCCCGCGGTTATGTTACCTCAAGTGGGCTGCCAGATGAGACTAAAGCTGCACGAATAATCTTGAAAGATTATGTGGATGGGAAGCTTTCTCATTATGAATTGCCACCGCGAGATAAAGATGCAGAAGTGGATGACGCAGATGACATTGTCAATTCAAATTATTCGTCAGACGACGAACAAAATGCTTGTGATCCAGATGGCCACTGTACAAATGTTGAAGCTGGTGCCAAAGAACATTCTCTAAGCAATCTTCTGGATGATCTCAAATCATTTGAGTTGGCTGGTGCATTAGCATCTAAAAATTCCCCGGCAGCAAAGAAGAAAGCTGCAGCCTCTTCACATAAGGATCATAAGAAGCCTCAGAGGAAGAAAGATCGCTCCTGGAGGGTGGGAAACGATGATGGTGACGGGATGCCTGTTGTTAGAGTGTTCCAAAAGCCTGCCGTTAACTGGGCAAGCATTGCGGCATCCAATAGACAATAAGCATGTTTGATTTTCCTCGGTGTAGGAAAACTGCATGACGATCGGCAGGTATCACCTATGCATCCAGAGCCTTACTAATTGTGATATGTATTTAAATTTATGTTTATTTTATGTTTTGTGTTCTTCAAATGATTGCTCCTGGGTAAGAATGTTGCTTTGCAACAGTAATTCATCCATGATTTATCTAGCTCCAGCCTAGTTGTCTTGGATCTTTATAGTTAACATTTAGGCACCCAATGGGAGGCATGGCATCCAGTTCCCTGTTCAATTAGAATCTGAGTAGAGTAGCTGTATTAATAATGCATTTCTCTTTAGCATTCCATAGGTTGAAAATTTTATCTTGTCTTAACAAGGTACTTCTCTTCAGCATTCTACAAAGTATTCCTTGATTGTGCTTGAATTGTGTTTTGATTTGGAGAAGAAAAAAAAAAAAGACTGGGGGGGAAGAACTTCCTTTTTCTACCCACTCCTTGCAAGGAAAATAATCCCTCATGTAATGATAATAACAATAATGTGAGGGGAGTATTTAAAATGTTAATGGGTGATTATGATTGGTCATTAATTAAGAGAGAAGGAAGACTTTACTTTTTCTAGACACGCCTTGCAAGGATAATCATCTGTGTGGGGAGCATTTACAATGTTAATGACTGATTATGATTGGTCATTAAGAGAGTGCCAAGTTAGATGAGGTGGCGGGGGAGATGGCAGTTGAGATATCTCCACCACTTCCATTGTCACTTCCAAGTGATGGCATTTTTACATGAATGACAAGACAATTAGAGACTTTAATGAAATTGATTAATTGAATATTCAAGGCACACGATTTGAATAGTTCTTTTCGAACGTATATGTATTTCATTTTGTGGCTCAAATGGATTAGAGAAGCTTATGATGTGATTGTTTTTGTATGCCAAATATTTTGGTCTATGTTTTGATCATGCTTAACTCTTGCAAACTCTATAAATGCCCATTATTTAACTGTGATGGCCCATTAGAATTAGGAATCTTCAGTTCTTTAAACTATTATAAGTTGATATTTTTGTAACAAGTGCATGAAAATGATTGGTAGAGGGTTGATGATCTCACGACTAAACTTTATTTATTTAGTTCTTGTATCCATTACAGATAAAGCCACAAATTTAAATGGAAAATAGTTATTTAATTTACAGGTTACTCATGTTAATCAAGCTCGAATTCATCAATTACTAAGTTTATTCCTCTTTAAAAAAAAATAAATCAAATTTACAGATTGGAGTTTTAACGCAATGATCATCTCCTAATGCCTAAAAATCTTGTCATAGGCGAGAAGAATTTTGCTCAAAAGAGCTACAAATTGGGAGGATAAAATTTCATCTTTGCTTCTGAAGCATTTTTAATGTTTTCTTTGTCACTTGGTAAAAAAGGGAAAAAAATTATAAATATTTTTGAGCGAGCATTAAATGGCAACCTAAAACAATTAAATTGTGTTTAAAGCATGCCTCAAGACACTATTCTGATATTAAGTTGATCAAAATCTTAATGTTCAACTTTAGTGCTTTTGTGTACTCTGAACGATGGAATAGATGGATCAAAGAAGGAAAGAATCCAAGTGAAAAGAATTATAAAAATAGAAAAAAAAAAACAACATTAACCATCAAATTTTATTCCATTAAATGAAATTGACTATATGAATTTATCTACATAATTAAATTTATCCTTGTTATATCATCGTATATATTTAAATAATTTTTTATCTTTTTTCTATTGTTGTTAATTAATTTTTTTTTATCTTTTTTTTCTTTGTTTGATGTGTATATTTGTCATAGTTTCATATCGATTAATTGGACTATTTATTGAACATCTAAATATATATTCATACCATCTTAAATGTGTTTTTTTTAGTTTTCTCTTAATAAATATAATTTCGATTTTTTTCTAATATTTTTATTTTTTATTTTGTTCATTTTTGTATGTCCACACATCCACATAAATATTTTTATCTTTGTAATTCTCATCTTCTATTTTTGTGCTCGAGTCGTAATTCAATATTCATCGTTATATAACATAGTAGATCTAATCATTATTTTATAGAATTTCTTTTTAAATTTTAGAAATATTTTACGATCATATAAAATATTCGACGTTTTTCTTTCTTTCAATTGAGCAACGGTGCCACAAGGTCACTTACGGTTGTCGCTCACAACTACAACATTGAAACTTCTAACGACCACGAGCGAGGCCACTCGCTGACCTTGGGGAGAGCTATTGAGCTCTCGTCCGGAGCTCAAAATTTAATCGAGTTTTATAAAACTATTAAAAAGGATATTTTTTTATACTTTCGCACAATGTCCATTAAAATTTTCATCGACTCTGATTGTCGTGATCGAGGCTTGCAAATGCCACGAGCAACCTCATGCATGGTTGTTGCAGCTCGCAGTAGCATTTTGAGTTGTTCGCTGCCATGAATTCGCGGTGCCACTGAGAGAGATTAGAGTGAAGGGAAAGGAAGTTTATGTCACCCAATTTTTGGCAGTGTTACCGCCGAGATGTGGATTCTGAGATGTCCAATCGGTGAGAGCGGCGAAGGTCTGTTGACTCGGACAGAAGGGCAGCTGATGCTGCAGGAATCCGAGAGGAAGAGCCCACGTGTAGGAAATGAGCTGAATGGTTGCTCCTGCACAGAAAATCAAGTCAAGGGCGCCGAGAGAGATCTCGACGAAACTCTTCCAACACTCAAGATAGATTAGTAGGAAAAAAAGATGTAAACGAAAGTGAAGAGAAGAGTTTCTAAGGTACCTTACCTCCATTTTTTGACGGAGGATCATATATATAGGAGAGTCCACCTACAAAGAAATACGATAGACGTAGACGGTATGGCTATCCAGAGTACTAACCTACCCTTAGAGGTAATAGGAATCATTACCTCCATAAATACAGCAGGCGTATGAGTTATAATTAATGTTTGTCGTGTGGTTGATGGGAGACAACTCTCTTTTAATGTAGGGAACAGGTCTCTGGGGATCAATATGGGTGTTTGTCCTCTGGTTGTAGGGAACCCATGATGAGGGATGTCTTGTTGGTCATCTGAATATGATTGACTGTCACATCTTTCAGCCAACTTGGATAAGATATACTTGGGAGAAACATGTAGGCGATGGGACCTGATACGGTCCCGAGATGGGGCCGAGATGATGAAGGATAGTCGAGATACCATGCCTATGGGAAATGATACGGTTGATACGGAAAATAGTCAAGACGCGAGATGTCTTAATATAATTGCCGAGATGCAAGACGTCTTAATAGAATTGCCGAGACAACCTAATATCCGCTGTAAACGGGTCGACCTGGTACCATACCGTGACAGAGTGACTTGACTATCCAATTGTCATCACCATATGGATAATGGGCAGGTAGTTCCACTTGATATCAGGCAGATAAAAAAATTTCTAAAATTTGATTGTTATTTTTTAATTCCGTTCATTAATTTTTTTTTATAATAGGGAGAAAATAATGTTTAATTTATCCTTTCTTTCCTTGGTCCACGCCTAGTACGTAAACAGGACGTAGATGACGTTGGTCAACCCCGGAACAAGTTGGTCGACGGTTGCACTGTTGCGAAGTCAAAGACGGTCGATTTCATTAGCGTTAACTTAAGCCTTTGCATTTGACTTCGACTTTGACTTTGCCTCTGTGTGGATTTAGAAGCGTCGAAAGGAGAGTAGCAACAACGTTGTCCTTAATTTTAATTAGAACATCAAGCCGAGGCAGGCAGAGCACTCTCCACGCCTCATCATCTGCTGCTAATTAATCACATCGCACGGTTAAATCCGTGCCCTCGTACGTCGCCTCATCAGCTCGAGTCAGAGGATGATGCAGCTGGACACGGGCGGAACCAGCCCGGCCTAATTAACGGTCCAATTTTTTTTCCCGGGCTGACAGTTAAAAAATTAAAAATGAAACCGTGTGCTACAGTTTTTTTTTTTTTTTATCCCGAGCTAATACCCGAGTAAGCTACCGCATGACTCCGCAGGCTTTTAGAACCTATAAAACAGAAATTGAGAATCAACTTGATAAACGAATTAAAATAATTCGTAGCGATAGAGATGGAGAATATGGTGCACCGTTTGATGAATTTTGTTCAGAATCTGACATTATCCATCAGACAACTGCGCCTTACTCACCTCAATCAAATAGTGCTGTCGAACGTAAAAATCGGACACTCAAGGAAATGATGAATGCCTTGTTGATAAATTCAGGCTTACCCCAGAACTTGTGGGGGGAAGCCTTATTATCGGCAAATCACATTCTCAATAAAATCCCTCACAAGTAAAATGATAAAACACCATATGAACTATGAAAAGGTCGTAAGTCATCGTACAAATACTTGAAAGTATGGGGGTGTCTGGCAAAGGTCGAAGTACCCAAGCCAAAGCAAATGAAAATCGAACCTAAAACGTTCGATGCAATATTTGTCGGATATGCCCAAAATAGTAGTGCATATCGGTTCATAGTTCACAAGTCAGACATTCCTGATATTCATGTGGGAACAACCATAGAATCTCAGAATGTGATATTCTTTGAAAATGTATTCCCAAATAAAAGAGGAAACATTCAAATTGATAGCAACGAAAGTTCTAACAACAATGACGTCTCTGAACTTAATTGTCGTAAAAGGACTATTGACTATCAAAATGAAGAGTCACGTCGGAGCAAACGAGCTAAAGTTGAGAAATTGTTCGGGCCGGACTTTATGACTTTTATGTCAGAAACGGATCCAAGAACATTGAGTGAAGCTCTCTCTAGTCCCAACGCCCCATTATGGAAAGAAGCAGTCAATAGTGAAATCGAGTCCATCATGAATAATCATACTTGGGAATTAGTGGATCTTCCTTCTGGTGCTAAACCATTAGGCTGTAAGTGGATACTAAAACGCAAGTATAAAATTGATGGATCTATTCACAAGTATAAGGCAAGACTTGAAGCAAAAGGGTACAAGCAAAAGGAAGGCTTTGATTACTTCGACACATACTCACCGGTGACAAGGATTACGCGTCTATCTGAAGTCTTGATAGTCATCGCAGCATTGTATGACCTTGAAATACATCAAATGGATGTTAAGACTGCATTTTTAAATGGTGAGTTGGAAGAAGAAATCTATATGGAGCAACTCGAGGGGTTCATAGTTCTAGGAAAAAAGGTGTGCGAGACTTGTTAGAAGTCGTTATGCGGACTAAAACAAGCGCTAAACAATGTACGAGAAATTTGACAAAATAATGTTGTCAAGCGAATTCAAAATAAATGAATGTGACAAATGCATTTATGTCGAAGATACACCTAAAGGTTATATAATCATCTGTCTATACGTAGACGATATGCTCATAATGGGTAGTAACCATGAGATAATCATGAGTACAAAGAAAATGTTGACCAAGAATTTCGATATGAATGATATGGGTCAAGCTAATGTTATATTGGGAATTAAAATTCTCAGGACATCTGAAGGGATAGTTTTGACACAATCTCACTATGTAGAATCGGTGTTGAAGAAGTTGATGCGTCACGATCTCTCTCTGATAAAAACACTATGGATCTAAATCAACACTTAGTGAAAACCAAGGTGAGCCCATATCACAATTAGAATATTCGGATAATAGGCGGTTTGATGTATCTTACAAATTGCACACGTCAGGATATTACTGTGTGGTTAACAAACTAAGTCGGTTTACAAGTAATCAAACGATACCCATTGGAAAGCAACGTCACGAGTTCTTAGATATTTGAAATATACTATGAACTATGGATTACATTTCGAAAAATATCCCGCTGTCTTAGAGGGATATTGTGATGCTAATTGGATATTAGATACAAAAGATTCCAAATCCACTAGTGGATATGTATTCACAATTGGTGGAGGAGTGGTATCTTAGAAATCCACTAAGCGAGCGTGCATTGCTCGTCAACTATAGAATCGAGTTTATAGCACTAGACAAAGCGGTGAATGGTCGCGGAATTTCTTGGAAGATATTAAAGTGGACAAAACACTGTCTGCCGTACTTATACATTGTGATAGTCAATCGGCGATTGGAAGGGCACAAAGTAGTATGTATAATGGTAAGTCACGACATATACATCGTAGACATAATACCATTAGGCAGTTGATCTCGAATGGAGTAATTGCAATCGACTATGTCAAGTCTAAAAATAATTTAGCAGATCCTCTTACAAAGGGGCTAAATCGAGATCAAGTATACTGCTCATCGAGAGGAATGCGATTAAAAATCTACAACTAAAATGACTGTAGCGGTAACCCAACCTTGTTGACTAGAGATCCCAAGATCTTGGTTGATGGGACACGAGATTCTGAAGTTGTGTTCTGACTGCGAGATATATTATCTCTATCCCAGTCTTAGGATGAATATGTGTTGTCCTACCACATGTAGTGAGGTTAAGCTTATGTTTTTAATGACTTCTATACCTTTATAAGGTGGAGTATGGTAGGATACTCTTGATAGAAGTGTCACCTATGTGAGTGTGAAGACAGGTCGCTTCAATGAAACACTCATGAATCCAAGATGGTGTCCATGGCCAAAACAGAACCAACCATGAGAACCAAAAGTAGGTGAGATAAGTTCTTGTGTGGGTGTTATTGTCTAAGTATACACAAACAGTTGAGCAGTTCAAAACATTATGTTCACTGCGCAGCCTAGTATGCTCGATAGCACTCTACTACGGAAGGTTCAAAGCCACAAGCTACCTCTCTCGATGCATTGACTTATCGATTGGACTCTCGTAAAAGTGTCAGCATGCATACACTCATTAATTTTCATTCATGTGGGGGATGTTAGATATTGGGTCTTATAAAGACCAATATACGGTTTTGAAAAGGAAAATCGATGTGCCATCAATCATTGAAAGTCTAAATTGACTTCAAAATCGAAATCGACATTTTGAGTAGATGAATCTAGACTATTAATTTGCTCAAAACCGATTATGGGTGAATGAGAAATTAATTGTTAAAGTCAGTCTAAAAATTATTAAAGGAAGTAAGGGGAATAATAGTCCCACATTGAAAATTCCATAGAGGAATTACTTCCTTATATGTGTTGATGAGTTAATTGAGTTAACTCAAATAAGCACATATACTCTCATCCAATGGGCGAGCAGGTGCTCGCACCTGCAAGCCCGCCACCCGCCACGCGCACACGCGCGCAATAAGCGCTTTGTTGGCGCACTGATGTGTCATGTACACATGACACTCGGATGGGCATGGAGAGGTGACTGGCTGCTGACTGGGTAATCGGATGGACACGTTGGAACGAAGAGAGTGAGTAGCGCGATCTGGAGCGTTGATCGCGAAGATTCACGATCGGACCGCTGGTGATTACGATTGATCTGGAACGTCGGATTGACTGGATCGCTGGATCCAAATCTGGCGGCTGAGATCAAAGGATGATCTGAAAGGTTACAATCATCCAGGTCTAATGGTTGAGATTAAAGGGTTTGATGAAGGGTTACAACCCTCTACATCCAATGGCTCCGATTAAACTCATCAAAGGGCACCTCATCTCTTCACTTAGTATAAATAGATCCCTAGAGAATGGAATAAATCACAAAACTCAAACTCATTCCCTCAATTTCTCATCTCATCCATACATCCTCTGCATCCAGAGTCCAAAAAGCCTACGAGTAGGTTCGTCGGTCTCGGAATTTGTAGTGCTACTATTCCGAGATATCGTCGTTGTATCTTGGAAACGAATTGCTGCTATCCGTAAGCACCTGAGCGGATCAATATCGTTTTACGGAGATAATGTCGAACACTAGCCTCGACGAGATTATATCAGATTGTTGTCTCCTCGATTATTTTAGAAAATCTTTATCAACAATCACATAATCAAGGTTATGTATGATTACTTTGAACCAAACGCACTCTAAAGAGTATCCATTATCAAGGGGCGAACCGCGAGCCCACCTAAAAAGAAAATTTTTATTTTACTTTTAATTTATTATATATTTTTTTTCATGTTCTATACCGTTCTCAATAATTAGTCCGATATAATTTTCAATTTTGGTTGGAGTTTTGAAATAATTTTGATCAAATTTAAAAAAATTTTATCAAGTTTATAAAGTATATTTTTATATAAAAAAAATCATATTTAATAATTTTAATTGAGTTAAGTTAAAAAATATATATATATTGAATTGATTTATTAACACTAGTTAATTACAACGCAATTGCTAGTGTTTTAATAGATAAAATAATATCGAAATAAAGTTTATTTCAGTATAAGAAATATATTGTGTTGCTATTTTATTTTTTTCTTTAAAAAAAAAAGAGATATCTTTAATTTTTTACCCTCGTGTATTTGTATTTATAGTATTCTATTATATAAAATCTTTATTGGCGCCTTCATTTAATCCTAAAAAAGCTGGGTTAGGATTATGAACAAAAAATTACTTCCCCAATTTCAGTTGATCTTTTATTCTTACGATTTTGACCATTTCAGTTGATTTTTTTTTCCTGAACAATTATATTTAATATTTTAGTCGATTTACTAGTCAATTAGAGGCATCAAAGTCGAATTAGTTGGAGTCTTTGCTCATGAGATTTTAGAGTATTTTTGCTAATAAAAAACGCTTTGCTAATTCCACGTGCTTGTCAAGAATTTAAAAGCTTGACAAAAAGGTGAAGACTTCGCTAACTTAACCCTTTGGTCATTTGCTGTCTTCTTTTAGTTTATTATTGTTACAAATAGTAGTTGCTAGAGATATAAAAAAAAATCCAAATTTAAAATCCAAATTAAATTAAATTCAGATTTATTAGACAAGCGTGGTGGCTAAGGCACGGCGGTACTTACGGATAAGCCATTGATCAATTCCAAAAGAGGTCTAAAATTCTTTCCTAGATTCATATGACCTCCACGTGTCTTAGCCACTACGTCAAGACTCATAGGACCCTCCGTGATTTACCTCCCTTATAATGACCGTGGAACAGGGCAGTGGGGGTGCTAGGTTGACAGTTTTAACCTTTTGCGGAAGTCTTTCGTGAGCAAAATATTGAGTCTGTCTTCGAAGTGAATAGATCTATCTTTGAAGATGAACATACTACTAAGTCTATTTTTGAAGGTAGATAGATCTATCCCGAAAGGCAAATAGACTATCAAGTCTATCTCTAGGGGTGGACAAACTGGCGAATCTGTCTTTGAAAATTATCGAGTCTATCTCTGAAGGTGAACATATTTTCGAATTTATCTTTAGAGGTAAACAGATCACCGAGTCCGTCTCTGGAGGCACACAAATTGTCGAGTCTGGCTTTAGAGGCTGACAAACTGTCGAGTCTATCTCTAAAGGTGGACGAACTTTTGAGTCTGTCTATGAAGGCGGACATACTTCTGAGTTTATCTTTAGAGGCAAATAGACTGTCAAGTCTGTCTTTGAAGACGGACAGACTTTGAAGTATATCTTTGAAGGCAGATAAACTGTTGAGTCTATCTTTGAAGGTTTTTCAATCGTAATCCAGTCGAAATTCGATGGAGATTTGGTCGGATTCGGATTCCGATCGGATCGCAATTAGAATTCGACACGATTGCAACTGTTAGTGGTCGCGATGTTGGTGACCATGATCAGGTCAAATTTCGACCGTAATCTGATCAGAATCTGACTATGATTCGATTGAAATTTTGTCATGATCTGACCAAAATTCGATCGTGATCTGGCTACGATATGATCGAATTTCAATTTTGGTTAGATCGCAAACAAGTTCAAGCAAAATTGTTATCAGAATCCAATCAGATTCCGACAATGTTGAGCGACAATGGGTGCTCTGGTGGGGTGCTCGAGTGTGTGGAGGAGAAAAGTTACTATGCATTCCCACATCCCGCTTGATCGGATGACGGACATGCGACAGAACGAACAACAAATCACAATCACGCATAGGCACAGGAATTCTCACCCAACATATCAAACTTGCTGCTGAGCACCCATCGTTGCGCGCTAGTATGCGATAATTCTCTCCACCGTCCGATCAAAAGAGATTGTATAGTAAATGAGAAATGCATAGTACTTTCCTTCGTCTCTTCTTTTCTGATGAGCACTATAGCCCAACCTCTAAATCCATGGGGGACGCCGCCACCATCATGCCGACCGAATAGCAATAGGATTATGATCGAAATTCGATCACAATCGCAGCCGCTAGCGACCACAATCGCAGTTGGTTCCGGTCGCAATCTAACTGGAATCCAACTGTGATCTGGTTAGACTCCAGTGCTAATCGGATAGCAGTCGGAATCTAATGCGATTACGACCGCAATATATTCCGACCGCAATCTAGTTGAAATCCAACTACTCAACGGCGATACTGAGCGGCAGAGGGTGCTCGGGTGCTCGGGTGGGAAGCAAAGTTCGGGCATCGAGTGGGAAGGGGTGCTCGAGGCGTGGGAAAAGCTAGTGCTCGGGCAAGACGGAGTGCGACAGAGTTATTGTACATTCCTCGTTATCGCACACGAATCCTGCGTCATGTGTCACTCAACATAACAACCCCATAAACCCATAGGGGTCGCCACTTCTGTTCGGCCAACCAAACTGTGGTCAGATTACAGTCATCCAATCGAATTACGGTCGGCAACACCACAGTCACTGGAGGCCACAATCGCGATCGATTCTGATCGGATTGCGATCGGAATCTAGTCGAATTGTGGCTACAAACATTGCGACCGCAATAATTGCGATCGATTTCGGTTGCAATCCTGTCAAAATCCGACTGGGATCCGGTCGGAATCCGATTGGGATCCGATCAGAATCCGACTTCCGCAAGATCACAGTCAGATTTTGACAAAATTATGGCCGGATCATGGGCAAAATCTAACCAAATTGCGGCAGCAGTGACGAGCGACGATCGAATAAGAAACACTAAACATTCCCCCTATTACTGTGCTTGCTGGGGCACACACGAGTTGTGCAGCATAAGGGATGCAGCGTAACATTCTCGTGTGTGTGTGTGTGTAGAATCCTGATACGCTACGTACCTTATGTTGTGTGACTCGTGCGCGACAGCGTCTCAGCTGTCGGATCAAAATTCCGATTGCACAGTGACGGGGAACGCACAATGTTTTTTCCGCACGATTTTCACTGTTGTCGTCGTCGATTCACCGTCGATCGACCGACACCGGAGTTCAACCGAATCCCAACTGATTTTCGGCCAGACTCCGGTGTCGGCCCGATCCCGGGCAATTTTCAACCGCATTGCGGTCGAATCTAAGTCGGAATCCGGCCTTCCACCGGCGAGATAAACGACGTCGGCGTGCGGTTACTGTGCATCGCACACAGTCAGGCAGCGAAACGACGCTCAACATATCAAGTTTGTATATATATATATATATGAGTGTCTTCCATTGTGCAACTCATGCACGATAATTTCTCCAATGTCCAATCCATCGCGATTGCATAGTGAATAGGAAATGCACAATGCTTCCTCCGCCGTGACTATCTACCACCCATAGCTCGGAATCGTCGGTGACCGACCTGATTCTAGTCAGATCTTGTCGCGATCCGATCAGACTCCTGTGTCGGTCGGATCGCGGTCGAATTTCGAACAGATTATGATTGAAAATCGATCGAATCACAGTCAAAATTCGGCCTTCCGTCGCCGATTTCGAGCTATCATTGCGACATGGTTACTGTGCATATTTCTGAGTGAAGATTCATGGATGCCTCGAGAGTGTGTGTGTGTGTGTGTGGATGACTCAAGTGCATGCTTATAGCTCTTGCAGATGGCATCGAGGTTGCTATGGTAAAACATAAAGTCTCTCCTTAGGGACTCATGATTGTTCAAGGCTTTGCTTGAGTATTTCGGGCTTTTCGAGTATCACAACCTTCTGAGTACCATAATTTACCGAGTTTTGCATGTTCTCCAAGTTAGTATCTCCCGAGTATCATATGTTCTCTGAATCAGTATTTCCTAGCATTCCCTAAGCTCTATATCAACACTTCTCAAGCACTTCATGGTCCAAGCGTAAAAGACTTTCTCAAGCATTTCCTGAGCACTATTAGCTTCCCCGAGCCTCATCTTTCCTCTTGGATCACACTCCCGAGCATTCGACCAATATGACATGGGAAATCCACCTGGAATATTCTTGTCTCAGCAATATATGATAAAAAAGAAATATGTTAGAGCGTATGGAGGTTCAACACTATATTTGTCCCCTAACAACCCGATCGACAAAGGACATAGCTAGAAAATAACCTTGATCTGTGAAGAAATCAGAGGCTCAATATAAGAGCGGTGGAGGCTTCTGGGAAGGGGGTTGGCTCTTCGTACTCTTCTTCTCTAAGCACCCTTTCATTTTTCTTTCTTCTATATCCTGTCTGACTTAAGCATCGGAGGGTCATCACTTGATTACCAGTGGTGCCATCTAATGCACGTTAATCTTGACAAGATTTACTATTGCGGTCGTAAGAACCCACCCTCTCCCATGGACTTAGTGAAGGGTACCAAAAGCGACTGCATCAGTTGACACCGTTTGTGAGAAACTCTGAGCAAAACGTCGAGATGCATCGCAAGGAGTTCCCTCAAGGGATTTCCTCATCGGAGGAGGTCCTATCACCATGACACACAATCAGTCGGTCATGATCATGAAGAAGAGAATAGATGATGTATTGCGCAAGAAGGTAGGGGAACTGGACCTCTCCAGGCCCACTCTATGGAGCTATGCTAGAGATTCTGACAGCCTCCTAGGCCTTTCCTAGTCAACTATCGACCAAGAAGTCTGAGCTCCTTCCATGAGTTCAACCAGAGATAGTCGGAATGACCACTATGATTTTTACAATTACACCGTCGTCTCTCAACACGTTCCCCAATCCCTTATGGAAGCCTCAACTCTTCCCCATGGCACCCAAACCCAGACGACTAGCTATGTTCACATTCTCCAGCAAGCACCACACCAGAAATAGCTTGTATCCAGCGCTGGATACTCCCCTGGCTCCGACAAGCTACCCTTTAGCACCAAAGTGGTCATACGCTGTTGATTCACTTCCAAATTTCACTCGTCCACATTCTTTTGTAGCAATAGTAACAAGAAGAGCTTGAATAGAGGATTTTGACAAAGGGAATTTCCCTTCACCAGATCCACCGATCACACCCTGCCTTGGGCACTAGTGTCTCCTCCTATCGAAGAAGTTTTGGTTTGCACCTGATGATTAACGTCGGTGCCTTCATAAGAGCTCCCAAGAAATCTCTTCGGTGGAGCAGCCAACTCTTGTTTCATGAGAAAGCTTCTTCAGCTCCTACTGCACAGATCCATCGCTGGGTATACTTCAACAACTTTCCATCATGTTTACTTCAGTCAATCTATAAGCTTTGATCAGTGAAGAGTAAGTGTAATAGAATATCGTCGCCTTCTGTATAATGAGAAGAGAAATCCTCTCTCTAAACAGACTCTAGAGATGCTTTGCTCCACTCTAGTTCTTATCCTTGGTTTGGCTGAGCGTTCAATGGTTTGCCTCTGCAACTATTCCATGTCCCTAGTGTCAGACCCCTTGTACCATCACCGACAAGCCTTACCTTCTCATTAAGGTGGTTTCCTTACTGTTACTCGGTCATAAGAAAGTGATCGTAGATGGAGTCTCACTTGCCTAAGCACCAGCTTGTCCGAACACCTGAGTTCTCTTTCTCGAGTTCTGACTTGGTCGAATGCTCGAGATCTGGCTTGTTTGAGCGCCAGAGCTATTCCCAAGGACATGCTTGCCCCAGTGCGGAGCCTCTTCCCCGAGGCTGAGTGCAGAGTAGGGGTGTAAACGAATCGAGCCGGTTCGTGAGCTTTTCGAGCCGGTTCAAATAATATTCGATTCGAATTCGAAATTATCGAATTCGAGCCGAACTCGAATATGTACAAATATTTTTCGAATCGAACTCGAGCCGAAATAATACCGTTCGAACTGTTCGCGAACTATTTTTTTATTTTTAAATTTGAATATTAAATCGAGTATTAATTTTCGAATATCAAACCGAGCCTCATTCGAATATTAAATCGAGCCTCAATTTCGAATAGTAATCGAACCGTTCGAATTAATATTCGAAAATTTCGAATCGAATCCAACTCGAGCTTTGATTCGAATCGAATTCAAGCCCAAAATTATTAAATTTTCGAATTTCGAATCGAATTCGAATATCTCAATTCGAACTTCGAATCGAACTCGAATACTAAATTTTTTTAAAAATTCGATTCGATTCGGTTCGTTTACACCCCTAGTGCAGAGTCACTTTTCTAAGCATTGACTTTCCGAGCTCCTTCCTCTCCGTCTCTAGCAATGGTGAAGGTGAGAGGCGAGTTTGCTGTGTCTCTCCTCCTAGCACTTCTGTTTGTCTTGCACTCTTGTCATGCCTTCTACCTCCACGATGTTGCTCCTTGATTTCCACAAGATTCTTCGGCACTTGAATACCGACAAGAGAACAAGGAATGACCTGTAATTGTTGGAACAGTGCAGAACAGAGCCGAAATAGAGGAGGTTTGTTGCTGTCGATTGCTCGTTGCTTGCACCACTTACATCTCCTTGTCGTCAATGGTAGATTCTCCTTCTAATAGAGATGATGCACGTCACTCCGACCAGTTAACAAAGTTGTTGTCATCGAGTACTATCTAGAAATGTTTCTCGAAAACCAGTTAGGTCATGGTCATTCCACAATAGTTCCCCACCAGGAAACCCTATATACGATGTCTCCCTTATCTCGATCGTTTCTTGCTTGGTTTGATCCATCCGATTCCATCTCCAATGCCATCAACAACAGAAGAAACCTCCGGCGAACAATGGCTCTTGAACAGTAGCCCATTAATTTCCTTGATTAATCTTCAGTGCTATCTCCAATGAACAATAGCCGCGATCAAAACACCCTTGATTTCCCTGATTAATCTATGCCTAGGTTCCAAAGAGAAGGTAGAGCTTCTCGCTCTAAAAAACTATTTTTCATTCGATGATTTTCCTGGTGTCCTTGAACTTTGTCATATCCATTGCAAGTCGTAGGGAATTATAATTGCTCAAAGAAGGAAATCCTCTCAAGAAACTAGTAGTTATGTCTTCTTGAGATGTGTTATCATGCACAATGGTGGAACTTTATATGCATTTCTTGGGCATCCATGGGGACCCTTTGCTAGGGTTGTTTTTGCATATACTTGGATGAACTCTTGCATTAGACTTTCGAGTGGCACAATTGGGATAATTCTGGAAATGAACGAAGCTCTATCTTATTCCCCTGAGTGGAGGTGATGCGGAGAGGAAAAAATATTGTTAGGGCTCCGTCGAGATAGCTCATGAGCCCTCGGGCTAATCGAAGTGTTCCCACAGAGTTTCAGCTTAGTTCGACCAAGGCAGTTCGTAAGCTCTTGAGTCAGCCGAAGCGCTACCTTATTCCCCCGAGTGGAGGTGAGGCGGGAAGGAGAGAAGGGTGTTAAGGCTCTGTCGAGACAACTCATAAGCCCTCAGCTAGGTAGAAGGTTTGATGAAGTCTCAGCTCGGTTCGGCTAAGGCAGTTAGTAAGCCCTCGAGTCAGCCGATGCATTGTATATTTCCCCTGGAGCAATGGAGTGGGGAGGAACGAAGTATTCTTATTATTTCTTCCGAAGCGATAGAGCAGGGAGGAACACAATATTCTTATTATTTCCCTGATAACGAGGAGGCACAAAGCGTTGTACTTAGCCTAACAAGGAGAAGCAATCACGAAACATTGACCTCAACCTGATAGGGGGAAGTGGTCACAAACCATTGTATTCGGCTTGATAGAGAGAAGCAGCCACGAAGCGTTGAACTCGGCTTGACAGGGAGAAGGAACCACGAAGCGTTGCACTCGGCATGACATAGAGAAGAGACTATTAAGCATTGTACTCGTCCTAACAGGGAGAAGTGATCACAAAGTGTTGTATTCAACCTAATAGGGAGAAGCGACCACAAAGCACTGTATTTGACCTGATAAGGAGAAGATACCACTAAGCGATGTAGTCGGCTTGACAGGGGGAAGCACTGTATTCAACCTGACAGGGAGAAAGCGACCATGAAGTGTTGAACTCGGCCTAACAGGGGTAAGCGATCACGAAGCGTTGTATTCAGCCTGATAGAGAGAAACGACCATGAAGCGTTGAACTCGGGTTGACAGAGAGAAGCCACCACGAAGTGTTGTATTCGACTTAATAGGGAGAAGCGACCACGAAGCGTTGAACTCGGCTTGATAGAGAGAAGCAGCCACGAAGGGTTGTACTCGATCTGACAGAGAGAAGCGGTCATGAAGCATTGAACTCGGCCAGAAAGGGGGAAGCAGTCATGAAGCACTATATTCGCCCTGATAGGGAGAAGCGACCACGAACTGTTGAACTCTGTTTGACAGGGAGAAGTGACCACGAAGTGTTATATGCTTGACAAGGAGAAGCATCCATGAAGTGTTGTACTCGACTCAACATGGAGAAGCAACCACGGAGTGTTGTTATGAAGTCTCAATATTTCACTCACCCGATTAAGGCAGTTTGTAAGATCTCCGCCCAACTTGAGTCCTTTTATATGGAGTGTCATTATGGAGTAGAGTATTTCATTCGCCCGGCCAAGACAGTTCGTAAGCCCTCGACTCGGCTCGAGTCCTTTTACATGGAGTTTTGTTATAGAGCGGATTATTTCACTCGCCTGACCAAGACAGTTCGTAAGCCCTCCACTCAGCTCGAGTCCTTTTATATGGAGTGTTGTTATGGAGCGGAGTATTTCACTCACCCGGTTAAGGCAATTTATAAGCCTTCCACTCGGCTCAAGTCCTTTTATACGAAGTGTTGTTATGGAGCAGAGTGTTTCACTCACCCGCCCAAGGTAGTTCGTAAGCCCTCCGTCCGGATCGAGCCCTTTTGTATGGAGTGTCATTATGGAACATAGTATTTACTTGTGTAACGACCGGGCCCCTGTTGGTGGAATTCGGTGACCCCTATTAGTCAACGATCGTCGCCCCTGTTGGCGGAATTCGGTGACCCCTATTGTTCCCCAGGATCACTTGGTTACCAGGATTCATAAACTTTAGTACTTAGCTTGGAGGTCTAGAGTTCGAATCCTGGGGAAGGCAAAAACCCACTTCCAGGGGTGGGAAGTCCAGGTGAGTAACGACGGGCCAACAGGGGCGCCTTTTTATTGTAACGACCGGGCCCCTGTTGGCGGAATTCGATGACCCCTATTGGTCGACGATCGTCGCCCCTGTTGGCGGAATTCGACGACCCCTATTGGTCGACGACCGTCGCCCCTGTTGGCCCGTCGTTACTCACCTGGACTTCCCACCCCTGGAAGTGGGTTTTTGCCTTCCCCAGGATTCGAACTCTAGACCTCCAGGCTAAGTACTAAAGTTTATGAATCCTGGTAACCAAGTGATCAAGAATAAATTGTCACGCCCCGAAGGAGACCCCGCCAGACGAAAATCCGGCAGCATCTTCCCTGTACGGGTGACAATCTCAATTTACATACAAGGCCTACACGACCACTATACATCGGTCAACACGACCGGAATCCAAACTCACACGCAGTTATATAATTTGGCCTCAGGCCATCAACCAAAATAAATGATAAACAGTCTACCATAAATCGACCCCTTACGCCATATCAGGCGAGAATACTCACCAAAATCCAATCAAACCAAAATCCGAATAAGGTCCATACGGACACCAAAAATCCAAGTACAAAATCAATCTCCAAACCTATACATGTCCTCTAACCAAAATATCCAAACCATAAAGCAAATATCCAAAATAAAACATTCATGTGGTGGGTCAAGAGTTGCACTCTCGGCGACTTCATCACGAAATAGATATAAATCAACGGGGTGAGTTCAAAGAACTCACTGGGTATAGTAGATATGCAAAGTAAGGTATAGCTAACAATAAAAATATCATGTCGATACAGTCTCATAAATAGGGTATCTGACAAGAAATACAAAATGATTGTACTTACAGATCTCCTACTGATATAGGAGTATGTGCACGACTAGGAGTAATAGAGTCGACCGTATATAAACATGTATCCTGTATGCATGACAATCATATGCACATCCAAGGCATCAATACAATAATGCAGCAAACACAATACAAAATGCAATCCGTGCAAAATGCATGTCGTGCCAATGACATGGTCACCCCTGACGCCAGTCATCCGCCTCACACGCAATGGTGAAGTCGAGTGGGTAGGGCTATGACAACTGTGCACTCTGCCATCACTGCTCCTGAGTGACCGAGTGGATAGGATGTTGTCGGAGTACACCTATCCTCCTGCCCCAAACATAGTGGGGGAGCTAAGCTCTCATCTCCCGGTGTCATAGACCAGAGGAGGGATCCCTGCCCGCTACCACGCTGCCTCGTCGCTACCCATGAGCGGACGGCGGAGCTGACGTGAGCAACTGCACACACCCTCCTGATGTACCACTAACCCATGAGTGGCAGTGTGTGCAGGCCATGTAACTAGCTGCGGGCTCAACAATAATGGAACCCCGTCCAGCTAGCATGCAATCATGCAAAAATGGTGCATGATACTGAAGCATATAAATCCTACTCAAAATACCTATCCGAATAATATGTACAATCAATATGTACATATCCCTAATCCATATACTATGATCCAAATCAAATAGGAAAATATAATCATATCCTATCATATGCATGTATCTAGTAGGCACCAAAAGTATACCAGGCATATAAACATGAAAAAGTTATTGTAAGCTATCCTACTAGCATATCAATTTGACTTAATCTAAAAGTTAAGTCAAAATACCCGCCTGAATATATATATCCGCAAGAATGAACCAAATCGTCACGACTGGGGACCTGTCTCGTGACCGAAACCTGCATAAAGCATGACTATAGTCAAACACAAAATACAATTTACCGACAAATTGAATAATTAATCGATTTCCTTCGTAACCCAATTAACCCAAACTATTTCCAATTTTCCTTGTCCACAAATATCCATACAATTAATTTAGCCCAATTAATTCCAAATCAATTAACCTAATTCATCACCCATAAAAATATCCTCAAGATCAAACAATATCACCCAAATCCCATATCCTCCGAATCCGCACTGATCAATCCAATAACAGAATCAACCCATATCGACCAATCAAGCTCACCCGCCCTAGGAATTTCATCCACAGCCAATATCAACACAATTGCACAACACCCTCCAAATAAAACCCTCACCTCTCACATACGAATAGCCATCACATAAGAAACGAGAGAAGGGTAAATCACCACTTACGCCTTAGAAATCCTTCGACAACAACCTTCCTTTATCCGTTGTTCGCCAGAAGCAAGCGACGATCGTGTTCGCCCATAACCAATCCATCACAATCGTGGAAATATCGCAGGTTAGACAACACCCAAGTCGACCCCTTACCTTGCTCCGGCGACCACCGACAGAAATCGAAGTCTGCGACTGTGGCAGAGAAGGCCGGCGAGCACACAGGAGGCTGTCGGGGTGGCTGTGGCGGCGCACCAGCAGGAGGGGCGGTCGGTGCGACGCGCGATCAGGAGTGAAGAGTCGCCGTATGAGGCGGCGACGCGGCAGTGGCCGAGGGGTAGGCGGTCGCAAGGTCGAGTGGCAGCATCAGTGGCGGAGGAGTCGGCGCGCGCAGAGAAGAAGAGGCGTCGGACGGTGAACTGCGACGACCGCAAATTGCTGCTGCTGCTTGCGGTGGCTACGGCGCGAGGAAGGGGAACGACTCGGCAAAGAAGGGATCGGCCTGGTCCTCGGCGAAGAAGAGACCGGCGGCGGAAAAATAGGGCGCCAACGGAGGAGGGATGGCATCGGGGAAAAGAAGGCTCGCGAAAAGGGAAACTGTCGAAGGAATAGTTGCGGCGCGGCGGGGGAAAAAGAAAATAGAAAAATAAAAACTTAGGGTTTCCGGTTTAGGTTAATACCCCTTAAATAAAGCCTATCTATTTTATCCCCGTAAAAATCTCGTACGGAGTCCGTTTAATTCCGGAAAAATTCCTAAAATTCCCTAAAAATCTCGAAAAATTTCCAGGATTATTTCCTTAATTATTTGGCCATTTAATTTAATATTTTAAAATTTCCAGTATTTAACATTCTCCCCCACTAATAAAAATTTGGTCCCCAAATTTCCTACTCGTATATGAGTACGAGATGTCCCAACAACCATCTCAAGCATCTGGAGACAAGTCACACCTCAAGTGACTAAGTGGGGTTACGGATATCCTTTAAAAATCACATCACCCTTGCTTCTAGTAGCCCTTCCAAAATATGAATAGTATCTTCTTGAGTGGATCTCTATATCCGTGACCTATTAAAGACTTTACCATAATCCTAAGGTAAATCTTGAATCGCTATCGCATCTGATACTCAAAGATACTCCATGAACTGGAAATCTTCATAGTATAAACCTATCCAGCGATCCAACAACTCATCGTATGGATCTAGAGAAAATGAGCGGACTTAGCTAATCATACTAAGTCCTTTTCCGAATTCCAAATAATCTCCCAACACTGTCCATCATACTATACTTTCACGTCCATCTCGGTACAGAACCTTGCTGATTATTTATATACCACCTTTACCGGACTTCCAAATCAACTATGCTCCGCATGTCGTTCCACCACGGAGAACAATTCAATACTTACTATTTTCCGGATACAATCCTATACATCTGCAACATATAGAACCTATTGCAATCTTCAGCAATACTTATCAAAATATCGTGACCAAGTCTCGTGGATCTCGGAGTAATGCAAAAGGCACTACTTACGGGCAACGACATGCTACCACGACCGGTACTCATAGCCAGTCAAGATGCCATGTAGCTATCTAGCCACCTACTACATACAAATTCCAATATCACTAATTCCGAACCAGTAGAGCAAAAGTACAACTCTATTGTAGATGCTCTCTATCATCACAATAGGAATCTATCTGTTGTTCCCGAATCAATAGTAACTCTTCCTAAATTCAAATGCAACTACACAGTAGCTAGCTAAAACCCCATAAGCATTTCTGCTCCTCACCTCTACAAAACAACATAACCACTCCTACTAGGTCCACGTCATATATATATATGACAACCCATCTCGTAGTTCCTCATTTGACGTAACCATGGAATACGTCTCAATCAACTAAATCAGAAATGCTCCATTCTCTGAAACATCGCATCCGCATATAAATTAACTTTCCTTTCACCCGAGAATGATCACACAACACTGGTGTAAAAGTCAACCATCGTCTGAGTCTTGAAACTAGGTTCACAAGCTTCAGACTAAATAAATTCCATCACCCGTCAGCGATGTAGTACCACTAGAGCATCCTATCCATATCTATGGTAATAATCAAACTAAATATCAAAAAAAAAATCACCATCTACAGTGGCCGAGTGCTCAACTCCAACTGCCACCATCACAAATGATCCAATCGTGTCTAGAATACACGATTTCCCAAATCCCTGGATTACAAAGTCGTCAATAAGTCAAATAAGATAATCCAAAAGCTCATACAATTCATACCAAGTATGAAATTGTCATCGCTACACACCTGCATCCTCTTTACTCTAGGCTGATGATATATCAATCATCCCTACGACTTTGATAATTGTATGACTCCCTGTCACTACAATATCAACACATCAATCATAAATCAATCCTAGAGTATACACAGGTGTCCTATAGTTGATCTATATAGATCCTCGATCCACCATGAAGGATATTCTTTTCCTTCTACCACTACCGCATTCCATCATCAATAATTGATGTATAACCTCAAAGGTTCATATCTCTTTGAACAACAAGTTCCAGAGCTTCTCAAGAAATAAAATACTGGGACAACAAATATCCCATCCAATACCTCCTTTAATTGGAACTTAGATTCTTCCAATTCCCATAGTGTTAAGCAACACCGATACCAACTAAATTATCCTGAAAAAAATCGTCATTCTAACAAATACCTCTTGGCATCATCAACCTTGCCAATTACGAAAGACCGATCGATGGCGGTATCTAAGCAACTCGATTGGATTCTGACCAAATGAATGACATTGCCTTGAGTACATCACGAGCTTTAACAACCTTGTGCGCTTTACACTAGCCCTCAGCCAACGCACCATAAGTAAAAATATTAGCTCGTAAAAATAACATTACCTCAGTACCAAATAAATTATCTCACAGTAGGGGATCTTCGATATCGAAACTATTTTCGAAATCACTCCGATCGCCTACTCTACTTGCCTATACAGCGGCAAGCCTAGAAGTTCCTCCAACACTACATCTGATTACTCTCGAATTATACAGGCATCCGAGAGACCTTCTTATACCATCATGTCACAAGCATAACCTCCAAGTTAATATCCAGATATTCACATCATATCAACCAAGTCAACTATAAAACAATTAAGTCAACTCTCTCACCATAATATAACATTTCCATCAATCAACCTCTAAACATCCAAAATCATTTTCATACCCCTGTGATAATCATCACAGTAATCATCTCAACATCTCACCTATCAGTGGAAACACTATTAATCCACATAATCCAAATATAAAAAAAAATCTTTTTAATCCTATCAGTGCATATTTTAACCACAGATATCTGTAAACACCTGTATCTCTCAATATATCATCAAGTAAGGTAAACTATAGTAATACCTCAATGATCAATCCTTCAATCATCTGATACCAACCTCAATGATCAATCCTTCAACCATCTACAACTCCTTTCGAGTAAAGATGTAAACTCATCCAACTTCTGCTCTTAATGGATTCCCTATTTCACAGTGATCT
The DNA here is from genome assembly GCA_025175895.1 of Wurfbainia villosa. Taxonomy (NCBI): domain Eukaryota; kingdom Viridiplantae; phylum Streptophyta; class Magnoliopsida; order Zingiberales; family Zingiberaceae; genus Wurfbainia; species Wurfbainia villosa. The sequence goes on along the minus strand of CM046000.1, from coordinate 4,374,323 downwards.
AGAAAAAGAATTCGATAACTGTATGAATCTAGGTGTATACACCTCTTCCTCTCCTTTTCTTCAAGAACCATACAACCAGCCTCATATCTCCACAAGTGTACAAACCACTTCTGATAGCGACATATATCTGAGGAGAAAACTTAAATCCATATTCCTGTTTTCCACTGGGAAATGAGGTGTTTCATCCATCTTTCATTCCCGGATGTAGCCTTGATCAATATCGAACATCAACATGGGAACGAAATAATGTCACGTGAATTCAGCTAGAAAAGCACGTTCACGACTCCTACCGTTACCTTATCCGAAGTGTAGGTTATTATCACTAGATTGACTACACTATTCTCTTGAGACCCTTGTTGCAGTCATTTTTATAAATATGACTCACCCTAATGCCTCCCGATAGGATCTGATGGAAAAATCCAACTATCCTAATCCAAATGTAAGCAAATAAATTGGGGGTGATCGAAGGCAACTCAATCACTATCTTAAACCATTAAGTGGAGGTAAACTCATGAGTCTATTAAACTCTATAGTGAAACTCCATTATCAATTAATCACTCAACTTAAGGCTCAAGCATTTCCCAACAATGAGTCATACAAAATAACATGGAGAAATACCGTCTCTCAAAAATATCCTGAACTCGTGATCCCGTAATTGGTTATTTCCCCAAATAAATTCCTTCTACATATTCCACCAAGTAACAACTTGATCATTGCAATAGTAAGAAACTATCTCCACTCCTATATAATTACCAGTTAGGTACTTATCAGTACCTTCAATATTATCAATCTAAGGCTCAAGTCGCTCAAGAATCAAAATCCCTATGGAACTTCGTAACTTAAACCTCCAATGTCGTGATCAACAATAGTATACCTTGTCCAATACCTGGGGTAATTATCTCGCTTAGCATAATCAGTGAAAATCTCTAACACTGTAGTCCTTGATTTCCACAACCAATGTGACGACTTGACACGCTCCGACTCGTCGATCGGCTCTAAAAAGGCAATGCATCTTTCGTACATGAGTCCAAGACTCACTGAACAAGTCATTTGTGGTCAACTCCATCTACGATTACAAATAGTGACCAACACACTAAATGTTATTTCCTGTTATCCACCAACACATAGCTAAATCTAACCTGGAGTATAAACACTACGGCAACTCCGGCTGGTCACCTTGGTGGGCGACCCCTACTACGAGTCTGCACATGAGTCAAAACTCAATAGACCCTTTCTGACAACTCCATAACCAGAGATCTCACTGTCCTCTTGCGTGGTTACCCTGCACCACGTCTCGGTGCAGGTGCACGCCCACCTCGTCTCATATCTGTTAAATTATTACATATGCTACTAGAACAGATGTTACTAGAAGTAAAAATATATAAAATTTTCATCATACCTATTTTGCATGAGGAGAGGTTACATCATTGCCAATCCCGTATTGACCTATCGTCATAAATACTCGAATTTCCTAAAAATAGAAATCGTCGGAAATCCATAGAATTCCAATATTTTCATAATTGCCTCGTAAAACCTGCCAAACGTGGCGAACTACGTTAAATTCAAAAACCCCTAGGATCTCGAAAACCTAGGCGCTCTGATACCAAATAAATTGTCACGCCCCGAAAGAGACCCTTGAGACGAAAATCCGGCAAATCTCCTCACGGGTGACAATTTCAATTTACATATATACAAGGCCTACACGGCCACTATACATCTGGCCAACACGAGGAATCCAAACTACACGCAGTTATATAATTTGCCTCGTGCCATCAACCAAAATAAATGATAAATACAAATACCATAAATCAATCTTACCCTTCTCGCCATCCGCAGAAATACTCACCAAAATCCAATCAAACCAAAAATCAATAAGGTCCATATGACACCAAAAATCCAAATACAAAATCAATCTCCAAACCTATACATGTCCTCTAACCAAAATATCCAAACCATAAAGCAAATATCCAAAATAAAACATTCACGATTTAGTGGGGTCCCAAGAAATGTGACTCTCCCGACCTTTCATCCTCAAATAGATATAAATCAACGGGTGAGTTCAAAGAACTCATGTATAGTAGATATGCAAAGTAAGGTATAGCTAATAATAAAAATATCATGCCAAGATACCTCACATAAATAGGGTATGCAAGCAAGAAATACAAAATGATCAGATTTTACTCAATCTCCTACTCGATATAGGAGCATGTGCTCGACTAGAAGTAATAGAGTCCTCGACCATATATAAACATGTATCCTCAGATGCATGACAATCATATGCACATCCAAGGCATCAATACAATGCAAAGAAACACAATACAAATGCAATCGGCAAAATGCATGTCGTGCTAATGACATGGTCACCCCGACGCAACACCACACGCAATGGTGAAGCCGAGTGGTAGGGCTATGACAACTGTGGCACTCGCCATCATCGCCCCGAGTGACCGAGTGACAGTGATGTCGCCGAGTACACCTATCCTCCCGCCCCAAACATAGTGGGGAGCTAAGCTCATCTCCTGTCATAGGCCGAGGAGGGATCCCCGCTCGCTACCACGCCGCCTCATCGCTACCCAATGGAGCTCGACAGAGCAATCCACACACCTCCTCGATGTACCACTAACCCATGAGTGGCAAGGTGTGTGTTATGTAACTAGTCATGGCTCAACAATAATGGAACCTCCAAATAGCATGCAATCATGCAAAAATGGTGCATGATACTAAATGTAAATCCTACTCAAAATACCTATCCGAATAATATGTACAATCAATATGTACATATCCCTAATCCATATACTATGATCCAAATCAAACAGAAAAATATAATCATATCCTATAACATGCATTTATCTAGTAGGCACCAAAAGTATACCAGGCATATAAACATGAAAAAGTTATTGTAAGCTATCCTACTAGCATATCAATTTGACTTAATCTAAAAGTTAAGTCAAAATACCCGCCTGAATATATATCTCCGCAAGAATGAACCAAATCGTCACGATCGGGACCTCGCCTCGGATAAACTCGTATAAAGCATGACTATAGTCAAACACAAAATACAATTTACCGACAAATTGAATAATTAATCGATTTCCTTCGTAACCCAATTAACCCAAACTATTTCCAATTTTCCTTGTCCACAAATATCCATACAATTAATTTAGCCCAATTAATTCCAAATCAATTAACCTAATTCATCACCCATAAAAATATCCTCAAGATCAAACAATATCACCCAAATCCCATATCCTCAATATCCAAATAACACCGGAATCAACCCAAATCGACCAATCAAGCTCACCCGCCCTAACAATTTCATCCACAGCCAATATCAACCCAATTGCACAACACCCTCCAAATAAAACCCTCACAGCCTCTCACATTGACACGAATAGCCATCACATAAGAACAGAGAAGGGTAAATCACCACTTACCGGCCTTAGAAATCCTTCGACAACAACCTTCCTTTATCCGTTGTTCGCCGAAGCAAACGACGATCGTGTTCACTGCCCATAACCAATCCACTGTCAAATCGTGGAAATATACCGCAGGGGTTAGACAACACCCAAGTCGACCCCTTACCTTGCTCCGGCGACCACCGGCAGAAATCGAGTCCGCGATCGCGGGCGTAGAAGGCATGAGCACCAGAGGTCAGGTGTGGTGGCGGCACTGCCAGGAGGGGCTCGGTCGCGACGCGATCGAGTGAAGAGTCGTGGCAGACGGCGACGCCGTGGCCGAGGGTAGCGGCCGCAAGGTCGAGTGGCGATCGGGCATGAGGAGGCGGGCAGAGAAGAAGAAGAGGCGCTTGACGGCTGACCGCGACGACGCAAATCGCTCGCCGCGGTGGCTCGCACGAGGAAGGGGAACGGCTCGGCGAAGAAGGGATCGGCCTGGTCCTCGGCGAAGAAGAGACCGGCGGCGGAAAAATAGGGCGCCGACAGAGGAGGGATGGCGTCGGGGAAAAGAAGGCTCGCGAAAAGGGAAACTGCCGAAGGAATAGTTGCGGCGCGGCGGGGGAAAAAGAAAATAGAAAAATAAAAACTTAGGGTTTCCGGTTTAGGTTAATACCCCTTAAATAAAGCCTATCTATTTTATCCCCGTAAAAATCTCGTACGGAGTCCGTTTAATTCCGAAAAAATTCCTAAAATTCCCTAAAAATCTCGAAAAATTTCCAGGATTATTTCCTTAATTATTTGTCCATTTAATTTAATATTTTAAATTTTCCAGTATTTAACAACTTGTCCCGTTGAGACAGTTCATAAGCCCTCTGCTCGACTCGAGTCCTTTTATATGGAGCGGAGTATTTCACTCGCCCTGCCGAGGTAGTTCGTAAGCCTCTCGCCCAACTCGAGTTCTTTTGTATGAAGTATTATATTTTTATAGAGCAGAGTATTTCACTCGCTCCTGTCGAGACAGTTCGTAAGTCCTCGCTTCGGTCATTCCCTTATCTGACTGTGGTTTTACATAAGCCCTCGAGTCAGCATCTTTTTATTCATCTAAGGTAGTTCGTAAGCCCTTGAGCCGATCGTTATTATCTGAGACACTATGTAAGCCCTTGAATTGACTTTTCTATATTCGATCGAGGAAGTTCGTAAGTCCTTGAGCTGTTCTCCTCCCCATTTGGCCAAGTCAATTCGTAAGCCCTTGAACCAACCTTCTTCTTATTTGCCGAGGCAGTTCATAAGCCTTCGAGTTGATTACTTTCTTACTTGCCAAGACAATTCGTAAGTCCTTGAGTTGATTATTTTCTTGCTCACTGAGACCGTTCGTAAGCTCTCGCACCCAATTCAGTCGAGACAACTTATAAGCCCTCGCATCCTAGTTAGTCGAGGTAGTTTATAAGCCCTCAAGCTAATCATTTTCTTATTTATCCAAGGTAATTCATAAGCCCTCATTATGATCGACAGGACATTATTGATGAGTATAATATCTTCGAATAAAGGAACAGGGGCAGAGACATGGTATGACACAAGATGACGAAATAGTATAGTTGAATTAGACTCATCAGAGTGAATCGTTTAACTATTTCAGGGTGGGTTACTAATGATACTGCTTGAATGTGCCCAAAGATAAATGATGGTATTTGAGATTTCTAAATGAAGATTCATGGATGACCCAAGTGCATACTTATAACTCTTCCAGGCGACATCGAGGTCGCTATGGTAAAACATTAAGTCCCTCCCTAGGGACTCATGGTCGTTCAGGGTTTTTCTCAAGTATTTTGGGCTTTTCGAGTACCGCAACCTCCCGAGTTTCACAGTTTCTCGAGTACTGCATGTTCTTCAAGTCAACATCTCTCGAGCACCATATGTTCTCCGAGTCAGTATTCCCTAGCATTCCCTGAGCTCTATTTCAACATATCGCAAACACTTCCTGCCCCAAGCATAAAGGACTTTTTCAAGCATTTCCTGAGCACTATTGGCTTCCCTGAGTCTCATCTTTTCTCCTGAATCACACTCCGAGCATTCGACCTATATGACATGGGCAATCCATTTGGAATATTCTTTGTCTCAGTAATATATGGCAAAGAAGGAATATGTCATAGCATATGGAGGTTCCACACCGTATCTGTCCCCTAACAAACCTGATCGACAAAGGACGTAGCTAGAAGATAAGCCTTATCGACGAAGAAATAAGAGGCTCAATATATATAAGAGCGGTGGAGGCTTCTGGGAAGGAGGTTGGCTCTTCCTCTTCTTCTCTAGACACTCTTTCATTGTCTTCTTTCTCGAGGTTCTTCTGCTTCTTCTTTTCCATTATTTTACTGTACTTAATATATTTTTCTTTCTTCTATATCCTGTTTGATTTAAACATTGAAGGATCGTCGTCGGATTACCAACGTCACCATCTGATGCATATTATCCTTGATAGGATTTACTATTACAGTCATAAAAACTCATCCTCTCAATCAATGGCGTTTGAAAAGATCGAGACGAGAGGTCTTTGGACATTCAGTGCAGTGCATTAATGAATGCTAGTAGAGCCTTGCCCTTAATTTTTCTTAATTAGTATTAAATATTTAAATTTAACTCTGATTAATTTGGAAGATGATCAATTTTATTTCATAAATTATTTTTTAACGATCATCAAAATATAATAATAAATATTTGTACGGATAGTTTATTTATAATTTTATTTGATTTTTTTTATGAATATACTATAATTGAAAATTAAATCATGAATAATCAAGAATTGAATATCGTATCGCTGAACTATAACCCCGAGGACGAGTCGATTCTGGCCTTTGCAAGTATTTTGCATCGATCAAAGGTAGCAAATTGCAACTTGCAAGAAGAGGTGGTATTAGCGTTCAGAGGCTAAATTAGAGAATAAGTTGATAAAATAATTTATTTTAATATAATAAGTATTCGAAATATAATATTTTTAACTGATTTTTTTTTTAAAAAAAATAGACTGATTTATTTAATAATATATGTTATAGTGGTGTTATTTTAATAAAAACAAATAGGACGGCGATTTATGTTTTACCCCCTTAATTTTTTTCATGTTCCACATTGATCCTTTACGCCCAGTTTACTTGAGAGTGCAGAAAATAAAATCAAAGAAAATTTTCCACGCTATATATTTGTATCTTTTTATTTTCTATCTGCGGCTTTCTGTTCGATTCTGCGGTGACCGATTTTGACATTAAAATAATCTATTGAACCTAGGGCATGTGATCGTTCATTTCTCTTTTTTTCTCTCCCAACTTCCTTTTTCCACTAAAGTTTCTTTGTCACCGTGCTTACTCAACATCCTTCCGTGTCAATTGACGGAGTTCGCCGGCAACTACGTTGGCCTTTAGCGTACTACAACGAAATTTCACCATCGATACTGTGCAACAATCTAGTCACATGTTTCTTCTTTTTATGTTTTATTATAACTCGAGATCGATGTGTTTTATTCTCTTGTAGTTTTTATATTTCATTACTATTATTTTTGCAGTCCTCATATTGTTTTTTCCTTTGTTGTATTGAGATTTCATTGTTCTATACTTTGCTGCTTCAAATACTTGATTAAATGAGTTTTCCGCATCGCTTAGAAAACACATGAATGAGTTCAAATTAGTTATTTTTGTTGAGATTAAGAATTTTATTTGATCTTTCTTTAGTGTTTACGGTGTAACATAGTATAGGGCCTAAATATCTTCTTCTTCTTCTTTTGTTTTCTTTTTTTATGGTTTGGAAAAAAAAATCGAGGTAATGAGTGAACATAAATAATTGGAATCGAATCCAGTTAAACTATTTAGCAGTACAACAAATGAGAACAATGTAGAATAAAATTAGGCAGTAGGCAAAGTAATAGTTTAAGAAGATGAGAGGCATCTTCAATCCTTTGGTGTAGTAACAATTGATGGTCGTTGAAGCATCCGTTCATAGGTGAGTTCTCACATGCAATGTAATTCTTAGCTTCTGCTCTCTCACAAAGCTTTTTTTTTGTCTTTGAAGATATTATTGCGTTGCATAAGAAGTTTCTATTCTCTCCATCTAAGATTGAGTTTTAACAATAATTATTATTACTTTTTGTACAAGTTTAATACAATGGAGTGGGATAATGGTGAAGGAGATGATTAAAATATTGATGATTATTATGAAGAGAATAATAGTAGTTCGGATGAGAGTTCGAATGATGAAGTTTTTATAAATAAAAATTGTGTAGTTGTTCTTTGGATGATATTGAAGGATATGAGAAAATATATAGATAGAGGTTTAACAGAGAGCAATGAACAAAAAGATAATATTCGACGTTCTTTATTGCACAATCTTATGACTTCTACCAATGCATGTCATAGTATACTTGGATGAGTTTGGATGATTTTAGATGCTTGTGTGAAATATTAAAGCACAACAAGAGTGTAAAAGGCAATAGGAATTCAAGTGTTGAAGAAAAGATTGCTAAATTTTTATATTTGCTTAGTCATGATGTTAAGAATCAAGAATTGAGTTTTTTCTTTCATCGTAGTACAAGGACTACTAGTAACCACTTTCATGAAGTCTTGAAAGCCATTATTGCCCTTCATGCTGAATTTATAAAGTAACCAGATGAATCTGAAATTTCTCCTGTTACAGAGAGTAGTAACAAGTTCTACCCTTACTTCAAGGTATTTTTTTTTCATTTGAACTTTAGGAGGCTTGTAATATACTTTGTAGCCACATGTGCCAATTATCTCCTAATTGCAGGATTGTGTTGGTGCATTAGATGAAACTCATATACGTGTTAAAGTATCTGATGTAGATACATCTCGATATAGAGGAAGAAAGGATTGGTCAACTACTAATGTAATGGCTGCATGCTCTTTTGATTTGAAGTTCACATATGTCCTAGTCGGATGGGAAGGAACTGCATCTGATTTTCAAATCATCAAAAATGCACTGTTCAGACGTGATAAATTGATAATTCCACATGGTATCTAGTTTATAAATAATGTTCATTAGTGGACAATATTTGGAAGTAAATATAACTAACTTATATTCTTTGATTTGGTGGTTGGTAAATACTATTTAGTTGACTCTGAATTTATGTTGAAGAGGGATTTGATTACTCCTTATCGAGGAATTCGTTATTACTTAAAAGAATATTCGAGATGTGGTCCTACAAATGCAAAAGAGTTATTCAATCTTCGACATGCATCTCTTCATAATGCAATCGAGAGAGCTTTTGGAGTTCTAAAGAAAAGATTTCCAATTATTACTAGTGGAATAGAACCTCATTATGAAAGTGACATTCGTACAAACATTATCTTAGCTTGTTATATTCTTCATAATTTCTTAATGGGGGTGGATCCAGATGAGAGGTTAATTAATGAAGTGGATTGTGAAATTCTAACAATGAAATGAGTTCCAATGAAAGACAGGACGATGACTGGAAGCAAGGGAGTATGATTAGGGATAACATAGCTAATGCTACGTGGTTAGATTACAATATTGACTAAAGAAGGGTCATTTGGATCTATTAGAAAATTATCATGAGATTATGATGTAGTATATTGATTATGTGTGATTCTTTAGTGTACTACTTATATGCTAGCAATGTTTGATTCGGATAATGTAATGTATTGAATATGCTATTTGATAAATTTTAATGTTAGATATTCATCTATTGGATTTTAATTTTGTTGTATACATGGAATTTGCTTGTTTGTCCAATATTAATATGCCTGCTAGATAATTTTTTTTTTTCATGTTCATGTGTGCATTTGATGCAGGTACTGATTAGGAATGAGTACACCAACTGAACAAGTCAAGAAGGATGTAATTAAGCGGACTGAAGAAATGGATATGATCTTTATAGATGCTAAGATAGAACAACAAGTTAATGGTAATCGAGTAGGTGGAACTTTCACATCTACTACATATAAAGATATGGTTGTCATTTGCAATGAGAAGATTAAATTCCCATTGACGAAAGATAATTTGAAGAACCGAATAAAAACATTGAAAAACCAATTCAATTCTTGTTATGATTTGTTTAAGAATACAAGTGGAGTACAATGACATGCTGACAGTAAAAGATTTGAGGCTGAGGAGGAGATTTGGAAGCAACTTATTAATGTAAGTATTAATAATATATGTTAATTTATATTTAGTCATTTTAATAAATTGATGCATTTGTAATTATGTTTAAATTTGTCTAGGCTAATCCATCAATCAAAAAGTGAAAATATACTCATGTACCTCATTATGAGAAATTGTTTGAGTTGTTTGCTCATGATAGAGCAAACGGTCAAGGAGCTTCCACCGCTGCTGAAAGAAATATTAAAATTATTTTAGAGGAAGAACAAAGAAATATTAGACTAGATGATGAACATGCGAGTTTCGAAGTGGTCTCTAAGAGTCCACCATTTAATGAGCAATCCAAAAAGAGAAAGTTTGCATATGTTGATTCATATGGAAGTAAGAAAAATTCAACCATCGACATTAATGTCAAGTAAGTTGTTGTCGCAATTGATCGTTCAAATTCAGTTATTGAAAATAGGCCATTTCGTCAATAAAAGGTTAATGAGGAACTCTACAAAGCTCTACTCTGTGCTAGTGTTCCAGATAAAGATATACTTGGTGCGTATCTATTTGTAGGAGAGAACAATGAGAAGATGATGCTTTTTTTTTTGGATGTCCACTAGAGAAGAGGTTTGATTTTCTAAAGATGATATTCCCTTTTTGATTTTGATGAGCTATGCCAACACGAATAGTTACATTTTGCAAGGTTTAAATAGAGACGCAAGTAATATTTTGGTATAAGAAATTATAAACTTTATAATTGAATATTTTAGTTGACAATAATTTTGGTAAACTTATAGACTATATTCAAATAGTATTTATGATAGATAATTTCTAGTTGATATTTAGTTGATAATAATTTTGTCGTGCTTATAAATTATTTTTAAATAAAGTTTGTCGGCAAAATTTTTTTCTTTTCAAAATAACCTTGAATTGTAAGGAAGATATATTGAATATTATTTTTAAAGATATATTAATAATTTCAAACGGTAGATTATATCTTGATTAATAATAATTTTATAATTATCAAAATAGAATGAATATTATTTCAAAATTTTAATGCAAAATTTATCCAGAATATATTCAATTTTAATACTTTTCTTATTTCCATCCGTAACTTTTATATTGAGAAAAAAAAATTGTGTTTAGAAGAATAGGGTATTTTGGATAATAAATAATTTAATTTATTTTTGTTTATTTATCTAAGTAAAAGTTAGGGGTGTGCAATCGATCGATTAAATTGAAAAAATCGATCGAACCAATCGAATTTAAAAGTTTGATTCGGTCCAATCGAAAAATCGAATTTTTTATTAAAAAATATTGATTTATTCGATTCGATTTCGGATTTGAATAAAAAAATTTGATTTAATCGAACTAATCGATTTTAATTGAAGCAGTCGATTGAATAGATCATTCGATTGATTTAGTTATTAATCGATTGATTTGAGTGATTAATCAATTATTGAACATGAAAAATCAAATTTTTTAATTTTTAATTGAAAAATAATTTATTTATTTATTTCAAATGATTCGGTGAAAAATTATCGATTCAATTTTAATAACCGTACCTTTCCCTTTCCTTTTCATCCATCCACCATCCAGTCTCCGGATAAACATGGTAATATTAATGAGTAAAATAAGTGGCAGGAGGCGAAATCAAACGAAAATGAAATGAAAATGATTATTTTTCTCCTTAAAATATCCAAATCATTTTGACGGTCTCTTTCTCTCTCTCATCAGCGGAGTGCCCACGCCATCTCCCCCAATGTGAATCTCCCGTCCGCCGCCAGCTTCCCACCGTCGCAACCAGGATTAGGGTTCTTCTCCGGCGCCGTTTCTTCTTCTCCTCCTCCTCTTCGTCGTCTCGGTCTCTGGAAATGGTATCGTTTTGAGCTGGTAGTGTCGGATTCATCACACTGCCGCAAATCCCCTCATCCTTTGCGATGACCTCATTCTCGGAAGATCCTATTCGCTCGCGCGGGCATACCGCGGTAACGGAGGTGGAGGAATGGGAGGGAATCGACCACTTCGATCTGCTGCCGGACTGCTTGCTCCTTGTCGTCTTCAACCTGATCGGCGACGTCAAAGACCTGGGAAGGTGCCGCGTCGTATGCCGTCGCTTTAGCGCCGTTGCCCAGCTCGTAGAGTCCGTAGTCGTGCGCATCGACTGCGTTATCTCCGACGACCCCTCCACTTCCCGCGCTACGAGTCCTGGCGGGGATAGGGGCCGTGGTTTCATCTCCCACCTAGCACGCATCGTCCTTGGAGGCATCGTGAGGCCGTTACAAGCCCTCGGCCATATCCTCGCCACCTCTGCTTCCGTTTCCTCCAGCCGAAGGTCCACGCTCTCGCCTCTTCCTTCCTCCTCCTCCCCGATATTATCGGATGTCTGCCACCTTTTTCCCACCGAAGGACTGAAGAACTTTAAGGATATTCGCTATCTCCGGATTGAGCTTCCGGTTGGGGAGCTTGGCCTCGATGACGGTGTTCTCTTGAAGTGGACGGCCGAGTTTGGGTCGACCCTTGACAGCTGTGTCATCCTTGGCGCTGCCTCTGTTCTCTCCTCTGCGTCTTTCTCGCCTATATCATCGAACCCCAACCCCGACACTAGCTTCCAGGATGCTTGTGTCAGTGATGACAGCGGCAGCATGCCGGAATCATTTTACAGCAACGGAAACTTGAAGCTTAGATTGTTTTGGACGATCAGTTCCATGATTGCTGCCTCAGCACGGCATTACCTCCTCCAGTCAATCATCAGTGATCATGAGACTCTCGAGACTTTGGAGCTTTCAGACGTTGATGGACAAGGGTTGCTGAAGATGAGCCGGCAGCAGTTGCAGGAATGCAGGGTGAAACCATTGTCTACAGCTGGAAGCTCACAACGAACCCTGGTGCCAGCCCTCAGTATGCGGCTATGGTATGCGCCTTACCTGGAGCTACATGGTGGTGTAGTGCTCAAAGGGGCAACTTTGGTGGCTGTTCGTCCAAGCCAAGAATTGGGAAGCGAGTTTGCTTGTAACAGAGATTGTGATGGTGCCATTGTCTCGTCAGACATGTGCTGGATTTCCAGTGCATTCAAAGAGCCGTACAGATCAGCAGTAGCAATGCTTGTGAAGAGGAGAAGTTACTTTCTCGAGATGAATTCCTTCTGAGATTAGAAGGATGATGCAATCCGCCATCATAGAAAGGTAGAATTCCTTATACTGTTCACTGATTGTGATTACCTTCAAGATATTATATTTCTCAGTAGTAAATTTATATAGTGTGATAATAAAGATAGACTGGTGAAGTTTATGGCATTTGAATAGAGCCTCTCCTAATTATTCTTTAATGGCTGTTTCTAGTTCCCATGTTTTGTTATATACTAGAAGTTGCACAGAAGTATTTCCCAAGTTGTTGTTTTTGTTGGTGTTCGTTCGTGCATGTGATATTTGTAAACTGCATTTATCATAGGCTGCCATTGTTACAGTAGTGAGTGTGATGGATTTTTTTTTTCTCCTTTTGAAGCTTTTGCAACTTAACTAAAATCCTACTGCTAGTGATTACTTGTCAAATCATGTATAATATTTTTCTCATATCATAGGCTACTTGTGAAAGTGCTGGGATTTTATCATATCAAACTAATTACAATAATTATTCTAGAGGTAATGATGGCCTTTTCCCTATACACTCGAGGTATTTGGTCCAGAGGTAGAAGGTGATGATGATGCTTTATGCACATATACTGTTGAAGACCAATTAATTTAAGCTCAAAGTGGTTCTCAAACTTGTTTACCCAATCAGAATACTACTTTCAGTGATATTTTTCATATTATGCTGGATAAGTTAGTGATTTATTAGGTAATACTATTTTACTAACTGATCATTTACTTAGATTTTGGTTCTATGGCAGATAATATCTGCCTTTCTACGCCATGGAATGCTGCTTGTGGTAATCGTTATCAGGTGATGTTGGATGAACAAATATTGCTAATGGCCAATTATCCATCTTATGTTTTTTTCTTGACATTTTATATAAAGTATTTAAATGTTAATGACTCATGCTGATTTTCAATTTAGTTTGAATTGCTTTATAGTCAATTTTGTTTAGCATAAATTATTTACCATTCTTATTCACCATTCAGATTTTGAAGATCTAGAGGAGACTAAAGCATGTTCAAAGGAAGACAATCATTAGCTAAATGACAATTAATCAATATGATACACATTATTGGTGAAGTTTTACTAACGTGGCCCATCAATGGTGACCAGCCCATGATAATCTGCTAATTCCGAGCTGTGCTGCTATCTGTTGGAAACTGAAGAAAGCATTCTCATGCTCGCAAATTTGGTAAGGGTGATGTTTCTCCCACCTTTTTAGCCATTCTAAAGTGGAATATGAACTTTTGATAGATTATTGTGCTCATCCTGTATATTGTCAACATGATCCACTTTGGTTTCATTGCTACCAAAATTGTATCAAATCTTATGAATTTGCCTTTTGTTGCAAAGCTCGTCACTGCATTCTCATGCCAAAATCGCTTAGGCCATGGTGTCATTTGCATGGTGTATGTTTTGTCCATCGCTGATGTGTACACTGTTATTCTCCACTGCAGGGATCAAAAGTTTAGTGGGTTGGGATTTTCTTTAATCTTGCAGTATTTCTTTGTTGCATACAAGTTTTTCTCAAAGATTGGTTAGAAATTGCAACTTGTCAGACAAGAATAAGACTTTCTTTTCATGGAACCTTGTATAAGTTTCGTCTTTGTTACTATGGAATTTATTTGTTGCTTTAGAAGCACTGCATTGAAATTTCCTTAAGTTAGCGTCATCACAAACATACTAATGAGGAATAGGATGAGCTAGAATAGCCAAGGAAGATAATAGATAGGAGTGTTGCAAGGATTAGAGATAAGTTGGGGTTAGAACTATTTTCACTTTAGAGATTCATTAGGAATAAGCTATAAAGGACTTCCAAGTGTTAAATATGGATATTTTTGCACACAAACACGTGTTAATGTATCGAACCTCTCCAACATCACTATGAGTGTTAGCACATCAATTGTTGACCTATTGTCACTTGAGGAATTTGTGAGTTTCAAAAAGCTCACTTAAAGTTTAAAGATTATTTTGTAGGTATGATAGCATAAAGCAAGAGAGAGATAAGTCACTTTCTAATTTCACAAGCAAGTTTGTTGTGGCAGTTAGGTAGGTGGATGGTTTAAATTTAGTTGTCCTGATGATCACCTTTCAAATTTCCCTGAGGTTGCTAGGGTCTAATATTCTTTATGTGAGAACCTTATCCAAAAAAAAAAAAAAAACACAACTCTCCTATGACACGCCTTTAAAAGGGAAGTAAATTGAAAAATATTCGTGCGAACAATCTCAGCAATCCAATATTCGTGATTTGTCACTTCGTTTAAAGAAAAATTTTATAAATTCATTGTAACTGGGAATTGAATTCTAAATATTTAGGAGTCAAATTTAATGCTTTGCCGTTGAACTGTAGCCTCGGGGCTATGAAAATCTTATCAAGACTATATTGAAAATTGGAGAGGGAGAGTAGATATGCTACGTTCAAAAGCATATTACCTATAAGTGAGTTCATTCGATCACTTAATTAGATAGTCGACTACTATTGAAAATAGATTGTTCACTATTTGACTTGAGTCGATTAGAAAGGTCTTGAGTCAACTTAGAAAAGTCTCCATTAGATGGATAAGATTCGCTATCATAATTAATTGAATTTTCTGGAAGAGGTTAAATCAACTGACTTGGATATGAATCGATTGAATTTGGTTCGTGTCAATTGAAAATGGTATCCATTGGCATATGACTTTGCAATCTTATCAAATTTAGCCAACTGGATAAGGTTGAGAAAAATGTAATAGTGTCATGTCCTATGATATAATTTTGTTAAATTAAAGGATACCTCTTAGCTGTAAAAGTGGTTAAGGCATGACAATATTTGCGGATAAGACATGGATCGATTTCGGAAGAGATTTAAAGTCTTTTTATGTATTCAGATGATCTCCATGTATCTTGATCATCATGTCAAAACTCATAAGGTCTTATGTGATTTATCTCTCTCACAGTGGTCATGGAATAGACCGATGGAATCGTTAGATTGATGGTTTCAACCTTTTACAGAGAGAGTATCTCTTAGCGACAATATAAGTAGGAAGATAGAACTCATTAACTCAATACAAATATCAATGCAATACATAAATCGACAAATTACTAAATGTTAATGTATGTATAATTATTCATGTGTACATCTTAAGACCAAATGAGGTAAATACTTTTAATAAACACCAAAGGTTAGAAAAGAAAAGAAAAATCAAAACGGTAGAAAAAGAAACTAAATAACTCGATGTTAAATGGGTCGACAAGTCAAGATCTTTGAGCAGTTCTAAGAATAACCATCTGACTATGTAGATATATAAACTCTTTATTTGCTAACTCAGAGGCCAACGGAAATAAACGATAAGTATAAATTTATTCAGCGAATATAAGTAAGAAGATGCATGCATTAAGGAGTTTATGAAGGTCAAAAGAAATCTATGATAATCAAATCTCATAATCAATTATCATTTATACCACATATCCATCTACTCATCCACTAATCCTGTTCGATAACATCGACACAAGTACGATAAGATATGAAACAAACATAATAAAATAGATTAGTCGAACCTTGAGTTAGTTATGTATTAACTGTTGATGACAATGTTAGGGATCAATTGTACACTAGAGGGGGAGGGGGTGAATAGTATTCGTGACTCGATCGCCAATTTTGTTCTTACGTTGGTGTGCTTGTCTACAAACATTAGCAGCGGAAATAAAAAAAAATATAAACAAAAAACAAAGCACAAGCACAGATCACTACACTAGGATTTTATGTGGTTCGGAATTTTCGATTTCTACTCTACGACCTAATTCCTACGATAGTCCCACTATCACTTCCTCCTCAGAAACCTTCCGAAGATGAAAAAACCTCTTACAACATCTGGAGCTTACAATAGATGCAACCACAACAAGTATAAAGAAAACAAAGCGAATACAGTAATGAAACACTTTACAATAATGTCTTTGCTTGATCGCTTGTTTGGTTGCTTTGGAATCCTTGAAGGTTTGGAAATCAGCAGCGTTTCCCTTTTAAACTCCTCAGAAATCGACACTTGAAGACGTCACCAAGTCCTCTTTTTATAAGCTTGTCCATCGACTGATCTCTGCCTACCAGTCGATTGGTCTTACCCCAGTCAATTGGTTAATCGACTGTTTACTCACAATGGCTCGATCCATGTTAGATTTCAATCGATTAGTCAACTGTTCTACTCCATCAGTCGATTGCCTAGCCTCTAGTTGAATTGGCCAGTTGATTCTGCGAGCTTCTATGCATCTGAACACTTAAGCCAATCAACTGATTCATTGTGACTACTGTTTCTCATTTTCTCAAGTGCTCATTGCCCGAGCAACACAGTTGCTGCCCCGAGCACCCACGATCGAGCACGTTCGAGTCCCCAACTCGGGCGTTTACCATTGCCCAAGCACTCGAGCACCACTGCTTTCTCAACGCATGCCCGAGCACCTCCAAGTCTCGAGCACTATAGTCACCCAGTGCCCGAGCACCTCGAGAACTATTTCTTCGTTTCACCTGACCACTCGAGTACTCGACTCGGACATTTCTCATCCCGAGCATCGCTCATGACTTCTGGAGCACCGCTCGGGACGAACTCCTAATCACCGCTCGGGATATACTCTCGAGCCACGCTTGGGACTTCCCGAGTTTGAGCGCTAACCCAAGTGCTCGAGTTTCACAATGCGTCCCGAGCGCCCGTGATCGAGCACCGAGTTGGGCATTTTTTAGTTGCTCGAGCACCTTTTGCTTCCAGTGCCCGAGCACCCAAGTAGCTTTCCCATCGCCTATGCTCGAGCGCACTGCTCACGCACTTTCGGTCTCTGACTTGGGCATTTCTCAATCGCCCAAGTACCAACTCCGTATTAGTCGACTACTGAATAGCTCAAGTCGACTGATACCGCAACAATTAGCTTATTCCCAAGCTAACTCCCACTTCACCTGGTATCCTGTTGACCTCAACCTATTAGGATTTCTCTCATCTGACATCCGATCACTCTTGATCTGTTGGAACGTTCCTTGCCTAGCATTCAGTCATTCGTGACATACTAGGACTTAAGCATGATCACCTTGATCGACCAAGTCCTCACCTGCCAAGTACGGTCACTCTTGATCTACCGGGACTCCACTTACATAATCATTCGGTCACTCTTGACTTGCCAGGATTTTATTTGCCAAGCACGGTCACCCTCGATTTGTCGGGACTTCACTTGCCAAGCATAGTCGCTCTGACATGTCGGGACTTCACTTGCCTAGTCATCTGGTCACCTTGACCTATCAGGACTTCATTCGCTTAGTCATCCGGTCACCTCGATCTATCATAACTTCCTATCACCAAACATCTGATCCTCCTTGACCTGTTTGAATTTTACTTGTCTAGTCATTCGGTTACTCTTGATCTACTAGGACTTTACGCTAAACTCTATACGACTACGGATGTCCCATATCATCCCATAATTATATTGTCAAATATATTGTCAAACATATTCTCAAATATCGAACTCTACTTGAGTCCAACTCAAACTTAGTTAACCTTGACTCGATATTAATTGTATCAATAATCTTCCTAATAGACAACACATTACCATGACAATCTTATGGGCAGTCAAGGTGCATAGGCAAGTGTTGATTGTTGATGACAACATGTTACCACGATAATCTCATGGACAATAATAGTGCATAAATAGGTACTGATTGTAGACACAACATGCTACTACGACAATTTTGTGGGCAGTCATGGTGCATAGATAGATATTGACTCGTGGGTAGTTAGGGTGCATAGATAAGTACTAAATGTGGACGACAACGTTCTACTATGCTAATCTCGTAGGTAGTCTGAATGTATAAATAGATATTGATTACAGGCGACAATATGCTACTATGACAATCTCGTGGCCAGTTAGGACACCTACATAAGTAGTGTAACAATATAAATCAACAACTATGTAACTTGATAAATGTGAACATGATATTACAAAGATGCAAATAAGAGTAACAAATATGACTAGTAAACAAGATACTTAGATATCAATCAGGACAAAAAGTTGAAAAGATAAATATCAAAATATATTAAAGAAGTGTTTGTAGCTCAGTAGTTAAGTCTGGTGATACAATCGCGTGTTCTTGTAAAACAGATTCAACGCCGAAGAGTACACCATCCAAGAAGGTAAACTCCCAATCTATATCTGACTCAGAGTTGAATTTATTCCAATAGAGAATCGAACCGTGCTAATCTGTGAAACACCACACTGCTTTACTACAACACCGTGTCCTTAGAGGCAACTTATGGAGCTCTTCTTGTCCTAGGCTATTAGAGCTCTTGACACATCAATAATTCATACTCCTCGTCATGCAACCCTCTAGATGTCTCATATCATCATTTGTTGATCTTTAGTAGGTCTCTGAGTAATCGAGCCAAACCAACTTGATCACCCTAAGTAAACTAACATGACTTAATTTTGTCGAGTCACAAGCTATGAGTTTCATGTGCATCTTATCATATCCATGCAAACTTCAGTCAAATATCCATAATATAAGCAAACATGATCTAAACTTTTTGCTTAACGCATTAAAACATTCTTGGTCGAACACATCCAAATGGAGCACAATTTCATGAATATACTTAATACATCAAAACATCTTAATAGAACATGACCACTTAAGATACAATTGCACCAATACATCATTCCTTGATGATGTTGCACAAAGACTCGAATCCAAGATTATGTTTTACTCGTGACTTTTTACACTTTTTTTGCTTTCAAGATTTCAACCTTGTCGATGTTCTCGGATGCTCAAGGGCAATCTTCTTTGATCACTCTAAGTCCACTTTGGTAAAGCCATTAATCCATTGAAATGGAAATCACTCTGTATTTCTCATCCTATAGTCTACCTCGTTAGGAATTTCTAATGCCTTTATGCTCTAATTAAATCATCCTTCATTGATCACCTCTGTGTCCATATCGTTATGAACCTCTTAGTCATCCATCATAATATGTCCAACTCGTAATCCTCACTTGGATTTAGAAGTCCTTCGTTGTTTCTGATAATCAGATCAAAAGATATAGTTTCCCATGATTTACTTTTCATTATCATTGAGGGGCCGACGGTGAAAGACATAGGGATGAACATAATCGTCTTTTGCTGTTACAGATAATATGTCAAACTCACTCCTATAGATTGGTGTAGTTAGTAACTGTATGAGTACTTGTCGCATAAGATAGTATGAGTACTTGCCACATAAGATATTTAGGTCAATTTCTAACGAGTATGAAATGTTTCATTGGATTTCTAATCTTCCTCGTGCAAAGGAACCACTGTGCCAGGATAAAATCTTTCATGATTTGTCATCCTTTATTAAGTCGATAATCGACCATGAGAGATGTTTGATGTGAGCATTATTATATTTTGTCACATAATTTATTCAACTTAATTACAAAGTCATTTTTGTTGGTAAAAGAGACAGGATGGATTGTGTTGTAATGATAGTGCCGCCAATAAGGGACATAATTATTTTGTACTTATGATATTTAAATTAATATTTAATTAACTTTTAATTAATTATCAATGTGATTCCAAATTTCAATCGTACAGACTTTTAGATATAATTATAAAAAATTTAAATGATCAAACTCTTTCATTTGACTATCAGCAATGAATCTCAGACTACCCTAATTTTAAAAATGATGATTTATATAAAATATTTTATGTCATGTTATTATTGTGCGATATAAATTTTTTTATCAGCTGACATCACAATGAATTTTTAGGGACACCTCTAAATTTGAAAATTAATAACGAATAAAATATGAATTTGAATTTGAAAAATAAAATATCTGTTTTTTGATCCCCTTAAGTTATTTACGAATACTGTCCAAAAAATTAATGATAAATATTTTATAGAAAATAAAAAATAAAAAGAATTAAGAATTATTATTATTTTTTTAAATCAGGACGATTCAAATGGAATGTTACGGTTTTAGAGAGTTTGTCGGCGAGTGGCGGATCGCTGGACCCCAGTCTCCGAGCTCCAGCTCAGAGCCCACGTTAAGTTATGACCGATGCGTCTCTGTACCCGTCCCGAGTGGACCCGAACGGCTGGCTCCCAATGCTTCCTCTCCACCTCTTCTCTCCCTAGCTCTCGTGCCGATCCCTAGCTTTCGAATCGGCATTTGCCGCCTTCTCACAGTCGATCTCACTTCCCAAGGGGAGCTTCCAGAGCTGGAGCTGTGGAGCTGAAGGTTTAGAGCTCGGATCTGACTCCGTCGAGCACGGTATCGTTGGAAGACCAACCGCTTGTTGTTGTTATCGTCGTCGTTATCATCTTATGCGGTTTTATGAGGACTTTGTTTGAATGCAGTGTTCGTCTGGTAGATGTCGTTTCCGGAGCTGAAGGAGCGGCACGCGGCGGCGACGGCGACGGTTAACACTTTGCGGGAGCGGCTGAAGCAGAGGCGGCAGCAGCTGCTTGACACGGACGGTGCTGAGCTTATTTTGTCTCCCTGGATTTGACCTTTTTGTTCTTTATTGAGTTCGTGCTCTTCTTTTGACTTGGATCTTTTCATGCGGTTTTGGTTCGAGTAGTGGCTAGGTATACGAAGACCCAGGGGAGGACGGCGGTCAACTTTAGCTCAACGGATCTGGTTTGCTGCAGGACACTTCAGGGACACACTGGCAAGGTAGTCCAACTTTCCCTCGGGATTTATCGCCCATATAGATTTCCTGTTGACTGTTGTTAACTTCCGATAGTTGACAAGTACTTCATGAAGGACACTTGTATGCTGCCAAACTTGTTGCGCGTCATTCGCAATTTTAAAGAAATTGGATAGACATTCCTTAGGCATAAAAAATGACAAATCGGATTTTATCTCCCTATTATTATTATTATTGATGCAGTAAGGAAATAATCCATTTTGTTGAGTCCTCTCAGAGAGTGGTTCGCAGAGATGGTGCACCTCACCCAACAAATTCCTATCCAATGTCAGCACGGGTCATAGGGCGCCGGTGGTCCAATGACACCTTTCCGATGCTTAAGTTAGACAAGAGAAGATGTAAAGGAATGTCAAGTGTAACTAGTACAACAAAAGTGTAATCCAAGCTTTTTTATATCTCAACCTATCTTTATATAGTAACTCCGAGGCTTCTCGCCGACCAGGGTTATCTCCTAGTGGTGCCCTTTGATGGGTTGTTAGGGGACAATCATTGTAGAGAATCTTCACATGGCATGCCACGTGTTCGGAAGTTAACATTGGGAGAGACCGTTAGGGAGACCAGATATGACAGCCGTTGAGAGGAATCCTCCGGTGGTCTCCGGGTTCCCTTCTCCTTATGCTCCTGACTCTTGAGTTTCATACTTTTCATGTTTTCGACTCCTCTGGATTTCATGAGTCACCGAGTTACTGACTCCTTTAACTCATGACTTTCAGAGTTCTCGATTCCTTCGACTCCCGACTACTCAAATTGCTGAGTTCTCGACTCATGTTTTTGATTTTCGAGTACCTGACTTCTGAATTTCTCGACTTTCTAGGTTCTCGAGTTTCTAACTCCTCTGGATCTTGCAGGACCCGAATATTCGAGGTCCCGAGCATCCGATTACCTGAGCCCCTGTATCCCCGAGCTCCTCCTGGGTCCCACAGACCTTCTTCCTTTACTCCACTATCCCAATTATGTACGTTGACAAGTATTTAGTCGAGAATCTATTTCCAGTGGTATCATTAGCCACCCTTACCCCCTGAAATAGTCAGACAATTCGAATAAGTCTGAGTCAGATGATTCAAATATGTTTGATGTCAATGGGTCTTTTCTTATATATACTCCACTTTAGCCGGACTGAGAGCTTATGAACTGTCTCGATTAGACAACAATACTTCTTTTCTCTTCTGCACTCTAGGCGGAGTGGGAGATTGTGTCACATAAAGATACTTCGAATAAAGAGAACCCTAGCTAAGTCGAGAGTTTACGAAGTGCCTCGGTCAGGCGGGTGAAAATACTTTTCTTCATATCGCTTCATAAAAGAATGCCTGAGTCGGACTCAAAGCTTACGAATTGCCTCAGTCGGGCAAGTAAAAATACTTCGATTCGAATAACATTTCATAAAAAGGGACACTTAGGTCGGACCGAGGGCTTACGAGCTATATCGGCTGGGCCAAGAGGATACTTCACACCTCCCTGCTTCACCACTAGTCGAGGGAATAATAGAACGCTTAAGTCGATCCAAGGTTTTACAAATTGCCTCGGCTGGGTCGAGAGGATACTTCACACCTTCCCACTTCACCACTAGTCAGGGGAACCCCACTTCATAAGGGGCACTTGGGCATGACCGAAGATTTACGAATTGCCTCAGTTGGGTTGAGTGGAATACTTCACATGAAAAACTCGAGTCGGATCGAGGACTTCCGAACTGCTTCGGTCGAGCTGAATGACACACTTCACTTTATAACACCATGTCATATGCAAACACTAGAGCTGAGCCGAGGGCTTACAAACTGTCTCGGTTGGGTATAACAACACTTCATCCCTACTCAGCCGGACCGAGGGCTTACGAATTGTCTCAGCTGGGCTAAGTGGGATACTTCACTCTATAACATCATTTCGTATAAAACACACCCGAATCGGATTGAACGCTTACGAGCTGTCTTTGGTGGGCTGAGTGGAACACTTCACTCTATAGCACTACTTCACTTGAAAAATCTGAGTCGGACCAAGGGCTTACAAACTACCTCGATTGAGTATAACAACACTTCATCCCTACTCAACCAAACCGAGGGCTTACGAACTGTCTCGGCCAGGCTAAGTGGGATACTTCACCCTATAACATCATTTCATATAAAACACACCCGAACCGGACTGAACGCTTACGAATTGTCTTTGGTGGGCTGAGTGGAACACTTCACTCTATAGCACGACTTCACTTGAAAAATCTGAGTCAGATCGAGGGCTTACGAACCACCTCGACCGGGCTGAATGACACACTTCACTCCATAACACCACATCATATGCAAGCGCCAGAGCCGGGCCGAGGGCTTACAAATCGCCTCGGTTGGGTATAACAACACTTCATCTCCACTCAACCGGATTAAGGGCATACGAACTGTCTCAGCTGGGCTAAGTGGGACACATCGCTCCATAATATCACTTCATATGAAACACACCCGAACCGGACTGCGGGCTTACGAACTACCTCGGCTGGGTTGAGTGGAATACTTCATCTCACAATATCTCTTCATATAAACACATTCGAACCGGATCGAGGGGTTATGAACTGCCTCGGATAGGTTGAGTCGTCTTCGCTTTATATGTCCGGGGGAATTATACTTCTGCGACGCACTGCAGCTGGATCGAGGGCTTACGAATTGTCTCGACTGGGCAGAGTCCTCTATGCTTCACATGTTTGGGGGAATTATACTTCTGCGATGCACTCCAGTCGTACCGAGGGCTTACGAACTGCTTCGGCTGGGCAGAGTCCTCCCTACTTCATATGTCTGGGGGAATTATGCTTCTGCGACGCACTCTAGTCGGATTGAGGGCTTACGAACTGCCTCAGTTGGGCGGAGTCCTTCTCGCTTCACATGTCCATGGGTTTACGACGGATTTTAATCGGACCAA
Organism: Wurfbainia villosa; assembly: GCA_025175895.1. Lineage (NCBI taxonomy): Eukaryota > Viridiplantae > Streptophyta > Magnoliopsida > Zingiberales > Zingiberaceae > Wurfbainia > Wurfbainia villosa. The sequence continues at coordinate 4,350,104 of CM046000.1, read as the reverse complement.
GGGCTTATGAACTTCCTTGGCTGGACAGAATCCTCCCTGCACCATATGTCCCATGGAATTATACTTCTGCAAAGCACTTCAGTCGGACCGAGGGCTTACGAATTGTCTTGGCTGGTCAGAGTCCTTCCCACTTCACACGTCTAATGGAATTATGCTTTTGTGATGCACTCCAGTTGGATCGAAGGCTTACGAACTGCTGGATAAAGTCTTCCCTGCTTCACATGTCCAGGGGAATTATACTCCTACAACGCACTTTAATCGGAGCGAGGACTTACGAATTCCCTTGGCTGAGCAGAATCCTCCCCACTTCACATGTTCAAGGGAATTATACTTCTGCGATGCACTCCAGCCGGATCGAGGGCTTACGAATTGCCTCGGTTGGACAGAATCCGAGCTCGTTTCTTCGCTCCTCTCCGCTTCACTACTTTGGGAGAATATTAGCACTTCAACCGGATCGAGGACTTACAAATTGCCTCGGCTGAGCCAATCTTGACTCTTCGCTCCTCCCCGCTTCACTATTTTGGGGGAATACAAGCACTTCGATAGGGCCGAGGACTTACAAACTGCCTCGGCCGAGCCAAGCTCGACTCTTTGCTCCTCCCCGCTTCACTACTTCGTGGGAATACAAGCACTTCGACCGGACCAAAGACTTACGGAATGTCTTGGACGGGCTGAGCTCAGTTCTTCGCTCCTTGTTTCACTACTTCGGTGGAATACAAGCACTTCGATCGAACCGAGGACTTACGAGCTATCTTGGTCGGGTTGAGCTCAGTTCTTTGCTCCTCCCCGCTTCACTACTTCGGGAGAATACTAATACTTCGATTGGATCGAGAATTTATCCGCTTTACTACTTAAGAATAGCACTCCGAGGATTCGAATTGCCTCGGTCGCGAAGTTCGCTCTCCTCTCGCTCCTCTCCTATTTCAGGGGAATATAAGCACTTTAACTGGATCGAGGAGTTACGAATTGCTTCGGCCGGGCCGAGCTCTGCTCTTCGCTCCTCCCCCCTTCACTACTTTAGGGGAATACTAACACTTTGACTGGACCGAATACTTATGAACTGCCTTGGTCGGGCCAAGCTCAGTTCTTCCCTCCTCTCCGCTTCACTACTTCGTGGGAATACTAGAATATCAACTGGATTGAGGACTTATGAATTGCCTCGACTGGGCCGAGCTCGACTCTTCGCTTCTCCCAGCTTCACTACTTCGAGGGAACACTAGCACTTCGATCGAACCAAAAACTTTTGAATTGCCTCGACAGGGTAGAGCTCGCCTCTTCGCTCCTCCCTGCTTCACTACTTCGGGGGAATACTAGCACTTTGACCGAACCAAAGACTTACGAACTACTTCGACCTGTCGAGCTCGGCTCTTTGCTCCTCCCAACTTCACTACTTCGGGGGAATACTAACACTTTGACTGGACCGAGAACTTATGAACTGCTTTGCCCGGGCCGAGCTCAGCTCTTCGCTCCTCCCCGCTTCACTACTTCGGGAGAACACTAGAACTTCGACCGGACTGAGGACCTACGAACTGCCTTGGCCGGGCAGAGTTCGGCTCTTCGCTCCTCCCCACTTTACTACAAGAGAATACTAGAACTTCGTACAGATCGAGGACTTACGAATTGCATTAGTCGGATCAAGCTCGACTCTTCGTTCCTCCTTAGCCGTTATTTGAGGAATACTAGCACTTTGGATCAGGCGAGAACTTACAGGCCTCCTCATTGGCGGAGCTCGACTCTTCGCTCCTCCCCGCTTCACTATTTTGGGAGAATACTAGCACTTCGATCGAACAGATGACTTACGAACTGCCTTGGTCTGGCCGAGCTCGGTTCTTCACTCCTCCCTGCTTCATCGTCTTGGGGGAAACTCACTTCATAAAAAGTACTCAGGCCAAACCAAATACTTACGTTTTACCTTGGCTGGGCTAGGTGAATACATTTCTTTATTAAAAATGAGGCTTCACAAACATTTATAACATACTATTACCATATATCACCTCCTCTGTTCCCTTTCACCCTGGGTAATTTTGGGTTGTGAAGGGTACTCGGTCATCATCACTCCCATGGACTTTCCCCGGGAGGTTTCTACTGGAAATGACTTGAAGCCGCTCGATCTTGGGACTATCGACCGAGAGGTGTCATCTTTCCCGACGAAGCTTGTACTTACATCTTGTCCCTTCGAGATCTGGTGAACCTTCTAAGCCTCCTCTATATTAATGTTCTTCTCAGCTCGGCCAAGCAATTCATTGTAGCTTCCTGAGGGCTTTTTAGCTAGAGAACGGAAAAAGGTTCCATCCTTCAATCCTTGGGAAATTACTACCATCAGGACTCCGAGAGTAGCAGTATAGACCTCCAAGGCGGCCCGAGTGAACCGTTGGATATACCCCTTAGGGGTTCAGTCAAATCCTGCTTTACATTAAACAGACTAAAAGTAGTCGGTTTGTACTTCTTACAACTAGCAAAATGTTGCAGAAATGCCTCACACAGGTTGTTGAAAGATGTTAGGATCATGACCGCAGTGACTAAAACCACTACTGGGCTGATCCCACCAAGTTAGTGATGAATACCTGACACTTAATAGCGTCCGAGTATTAATGTAGACGGACTGCATTCTCGAACTTGCAGACATGCTCCTCTGGATCAAACGTATCATCATACTCTCCCAGATGGAGAGAGCGGAAATTTGAGCTCCTCTAGCACCATCTCTTCCACGAAAGGAGTTGGCTTTCGTCGCACCTTGTACGTCAGCAGTTGATTTTCTTCCTGCTCCTCGCAAATGAAGCGAGGAACAAGTCAAGTTGTCGGTCGACACTTAGCTGCTCAATATTCTTCCTACTCCTCCCTTCTTCCTTGCTAAGAAGAGGAGGAAAATTCTGCTCCTTTATATGAGGCAAGGTCCCTCCTCACTCCTGCGGTGGGGGTCATGGACGGCTAGCCTTCCCGCTACCTTGGGTCAATGCCTCTTCCACTGCCTTTTGCATAATCGCAGCTAGCTGACCACGGATTAAGGTTATGGGGTTCTCCTCTGATGCGGAGAGTGAAGAATGAACCTCGTGAGATCCCATTATCTATGTCTCGCTCAAGGTTTCCATAGATGACACCAAATGATGCTGTAAAGAAATAACCCCTTTTGCCAAATCCTCTTGGAGAGCTGGTTCACAGAGATAGTATGCCTCACCGTAGCAAATTCCTATCCAATGTCAACACGGATCAGAGGGCGTCGGTGCTCTAGCGATGCCTCTTCGATACTTAAGTTAGACAGGAGAAGATGTAAAGGAATGCAAAGTGTAACTAGTACAACAAAAGTGTAACCCGAGCTTTCTTTACCTTAACATGCTTTTATATAGTATCTCCGAGACTTTTCGCTGACTAGGATTATCTCCTAGTGGTGCCCTTTGATGGGCTATTAGGGACAATTGTTACAGGGAATCTCCACCTGACATGGCATGTGTTCAGGAGTTATCATTGGGAGAGATCGTTAGGGGGGTCGAATAAGACAACCGTTGAGAGGAATCCCCCGATGGTCCTCGGGTTCCTTGCTCCGTATGTGAGTTCCCTACTTCTCATGTCCTTGATTCCTCTGGATTTCCAGAGTAGTCGAGTTCCCTACTCCTTTAACTCTTGACTTCCCGAGTTGTTGAGTTTCCGATTCCTTCGACTCTCAACTTCTCGAGTTCTCGACTTTCGAGTTCTCGGCTTCTGAATTCCTGACTTCTCGAGCTCCCGACTACTAAGCTCCCGACTCCTTAGGATCTCGTGGGACCCGAATGCTTGGGGTCCCGAGCGCTTGATTACCTGAGCCCCTATATCCTTGAGCTCCTCCTACGTCCCACAGACCTTCCTTTCCTCCACTATCCTAATTCTCCATATCTATAAGTATCTAGTCGAGGATCCGTTTCCAGTGGTATCAATTATTATTATTATTATTATTCATCAATTATAAACATATTACTGATCTCAGAACAATTTGGACGTACATTTAGGCGTGAAAGCTTTAACATACACTCTTTTTTCTTTAAATTGAAAGGGCATTGCTTCATTTATTTGGACAACAAAATCAGGAGACTCTTTAAGACTGGTTGAATTTTATTATTTAGTATCAAACAGGTATATGATCAATGGTCTAAGCTCCCCGAGCCTGGAGCATATGCCTTCACATGTATGGCAGTTGCTTAAAAATACATGCGGCTATGACTCCTCAAGGCTTAGCTAGCCGACTTGTTAGCATGCTTATTATTATTACTAGAATAGTACCCAACTGAGACACCCCAGTTCCTTCTCATAAGCTTCATCATGGCAGCCAGGCCCTCACTGCAGATTGATTCATTCATGATGCCACAACCATCATTGCCATTAGTTTCAACCTGTAACTTCTTGCAACCAGGGTTCCTTGCCTTCTTCGATTCCCATCTTCCTGCCAATTTGCCACCCAAGGTGTTATGCTTAAAATTACTCACTAATCAATGTTTTCTAGAAGGGTGACATATGTACTTAAATTAGAATCTGATACATGTCCTTGTAGGGTTTAATTGATACTTGAGACATTCCTAGGTCAAGTTGACGTCGCTAGTAACTTCTCCACCTTACAATTTCTATTGGACATGCACTTGCTCCAGGGCCTATAAAACAGGAGCCAAAGTCATCAAAGAGGTGGGCCTCAAACTAGTGGAGGAAGAATGACTATAATAACTAATTAAATAGGGCGTCAAAAAATTGTCCACTTCAAGCATCTTTGACCCCACTTTGATCTGCTTATTGGCATTCACTTTACTAGTGCTTCACTATCTCCTTTGAGCTCACTTAAACTGAACACAACCGCAACCCATTTAACCTGCCTTGAAGGAGTCACTATTTCTCATTTGAACTTATACAACCTGACAACACCCACCTTGATTGAGCTTGAACCTGTATAGGTGAATCAAACTCAACACTGATCCCAGTTCAATTGAACCCTGTAACACCTTAGCTACTTTGGTCCACCACTCAAAACCAAATTTGGAGTGAGATTAAAGTACTTGTCTACTATTTGTCGCTCCCTGACCTTAATATATTAGTATCATCTATAGGAAAGACATTTGGCATGGAGGCTAGAGAAAGAGAGTAGAAAGAACCAAGTTATAATTCACCAAACACACTAGTTTGAAAGTTCCTAAAGGAATATATGAGAGGTGTCCTAAGGCAATCGCCTTATGGTTGTACCATTTATTTGATAAATGAAGATTCACTATTTGAGTATACATGTTTTCATGTATTTGATTGGATCTTAAACTCATTTACTGAATTTCCATAATACGATTCACAGCATGAGAGAATTTGTGATTGGATCACAACTAATGAGTATTTCTACATGTGTAATTATGATGTATTGGAATTATCCCTAGTCGATGAATTGATGGATTTGGACACCATCAATTCTATTAAGACTAGCACGAGGTATACTCTTTGGTGTATCTAAGCAGCTGATTCTCACTGGCTGGAGACATTGTGATGTCTGGAGTTAATCGTGGATACTAGTTATGGTAACTAGTTTATTGGAGTGACCAGCTGTAAGACTTCATATGATTCTCTGTATATATGGATATGTCAATGAAGTTCTTACTGCAGCTTAAGTGCGATGTTCCTTTGACTTGCGGTATTCAAGTCATCTTGGTCATGGAAACTTATGCTTTGACATCTTAAGCAAACATCTCCAAGGAGATGTGGACCCGGGATGATTGAGTATAAGTCGAAATGTCTGAAGGTGTTTGAATAACCTATAAAGGATTCACCACTCCTTGCGAGGAGATGTATATCCATGGTCTCTCGTCGGATTGTTACTAAAGTCTTTGGTCAAAGCATTACATGTTTAGAGTAAGGTACTCTTCGATACATGTATAGTAACTAGAATCCGTAGGACGAGGAAATGATACTTGGGCTAGGTGTGACGTAGTCGATCTAGTGGGGATTGACACTATAGACCATGTCCTGAACCAAGTGGGTATAAGATGAGTGAAGGGAACGTGGCACGATTCATTATATAGGATTTCTTTGAAGGGTTTTAGAAATAGTTACGGATCGTAGTTGATCTTTTCGGTTAATTGGGGATCGTGATGTACTACTAGGTGCCACTCATGATCGTTCTATAATTAATGGTTAATTATAGGCGACCAGCGTAAGCGAGAACTGTTGGTAACACGCGACGGCGTAATCAGAAGGATTTAAAGCGAGCTTGAGAATGAGATTCTCAGAGAAACTAGGTTTAGTTGGACGAACATGGAGCGAGCATGAAATCATTTCATCATGAATGGAAGTGGATGGGCCGTGTCTTATGAAGACATGATGGATGAACCAAATTGGTTTGGTTCTAATCCAATGGAGGAGAATAAACCAAAGGGGTTTGGTTTGTTTTAAACGAATGAACCAAAGTTGGTTCGGTTCGTTTTAACTTAAAATAAACCATCATGGTTTGGTTTATTTTAACTTAAATTAATGGAGCGGGTTAACGGGCTTTTGGTTATGATTCGATAACCATTAAGAGAATTTGTTCTCTATAAAATAGGGCTTAAGGGTTTTTCGTGGATAACTTTTGGTGTTGGAAAACCTAGCCACCCTCTCCCTCTCTTCTCCTTGCCGCCGCCCAAGGGTTCCACGCCCTTGACTTTTTGCCATGTCTCCACTTCTAACTGCCGTCAGCCATTACTCCTCCGGCGACTCACCTTGGTTCCGGCGACCAAGGGTTGGCCGACCATCCTCTTTGGCCGGCGTAGCATCCTCCACCAAGCTGTTTCCTTCGTGTCGGAGCGTCGTTTGGAGCTCCGACAATGGCTACCATGCCGGGGATTTGATCTCCGGTAATCCTCATAGGTGGGGGATGAAGGATTCGTTAAACGGTTGACGAATACCTCTCCGGAGAAGCAAGTTTTGGGGACTCGTTTTTGAATTCGAATTTTGATTCGGATTGTGATCTTCTCTCGATCACATCGTCTTCGACACGAGGCTAGTGACTGGTACGAAGACGAGGCTCGTGGCTTTGTGAAGTCATCCCGACGATACTCGGCGTGGATACGGATAGAGGCGATTCTAGCGAGAGTCGCTCCGGTTGATGCATTTCCCGCTACACGTGATACGTCAGGTATACGTAGAGTAATTTTCTTTTATTGCAAAATTTAAAACTACGATTATGTCTACACATGTTGTACTATGCATGCGTGTGGTGTGTGCGATGTAATAAATTAGATTTATTGTTTCTTATTTCTTCTTACATGTGCGTATTTACGAAAGCATGTTGAAACACTTCATTGCGGTCGAAACCCAATGATGGTATTTACCTTGAGTTGTGTTTCGTAATGTCGTAAATTGTTTTCAGATAGTCGTAATTGTATTTATGGAAATTTTCTACTTTTGGAAGTTTAGAAGTATTTATGGAAATTTTCTATTTTGGAAAGTCTAGAAGTATTTATGGAAATCTTCTACTTTTGGAAAGTCTAGAAGTATTTATGGAAATTAACACTTTCCATAAATAAAATATTTGATTAAATTTGGAAATTTGTTTCCTAATTTAATCATGATTTGATTCGGGAATCAAATCTTAAATATATTTTATTTTCATAAATAATTTTGACAATTTAGGAAATTTGTTTCTTAAATTAAATTTGACTTTCCTTAATCAACACTTTCCATAAATAAAATATGTGATTAGATTTGGAAATTTATTTCCTAATTTAATCATGATTTGATTTTGAGAATCAAATCTCAAACATATTTTATTTCCATAAATAGTTATGACATATAAGGAAATTTTTATACATGCCATAATTGTATGTAATGTAATTGCATTAGATGCATATCATTATGCCATGCGTGTCGTGACATGTAGATGTATGCCATGTATGTCATGCCATGTAGATAATAGTTATTTGCATGCAAAGAGAATGAGACATAAAAACTCTTACTCAGTATTAAAGCCTACACCTTCCATTAATATGGTTAGAACCAGAGTTCTGTTTCCTGTTTGGGTTATTGAACTCTCTTCAAGTCCGGCTCGAACCTGAACATGTTCAAACCATGAAATAGTTTAATACTAATATGGTAAGAGTCAGCGGTCAATCGTTAGCTTTGATTGTTGGACTCTCTCCAAGCTGAGCTAATTGGTTAAATGCGCTCTAACTATATTAAAATTATTTCTTGATTAATGGGTTGACTTTAACCTGGAGCATCGGCTTGTTGGACTCTCTCCAAGGTCGATGTGAATGGAGGTGAAGTTGGGTGCTATGCATATGATGCATACTTGTTAATGAGTTAACAACCCGATGTATGTGTGAATATTCAATTAGTTGATAGCACATTGTGATAGTTGCATATATGTGATATGCAATCGGTATACATGATACCTACCATTGTAGCTATGAACGACTTGTTGGACTCTCTCCAAGGTTGTTCATATTTATGTCGGATATCAGTCCATTTGGAGATGGACCTACGATCTCTCGAAGTGATTTTGGGATTTTTGAAATTCGAAAAAATGAATGGGATTTTGTAAATGTATGTTGATGCATTTTAAAATCATTTTCTCATATATGCTTGGTTTGTATTTCTAGTTTAATCACTTGATCATGATGTCTTTGAATTTGTGCTCTATTTTGAATTCGAATAAATTGGTGGTAGAACTTCTTGGGTGACTTGAAACTTGAGAATTGTTCTCGAGGCGGAAAAGCTTTCGTATGTCCTCGAAGAGCCTCTTCACGTCCCAGTGATAACACAACTCTGGACGATTGTTGGCTTATCGAAACATGTGAGTGATTACGAGCAGTGAGTCGCGTCATCTTGCGCGATGGTACAGTGCGAAGCGGCGTAAGCGTATGGATGCTCATACCATAGTCCTTCATCTTTATGAGTTGTTTAGTGAGCGAGTGAGATTGAAAGGTTGAAGTCTCAGCTCCTCTTCACCTTCGGATCTGAAGGTTAAATCGTAGTCTTGCTCAGCATCTTGAAGACTATGGAGCCTTACGTGAAGCGTAGCGGGGGCAGTCTTTATTAGTTGATTCCTCGAAGAAAGGTTCTAAGAGGAAGTCAAAGGAACAACAGAAGGGGAAGAAGAAAAAGCCTAAAAAGGCAGAACCAACTCAAAAGAGCACTTTCCATCATTATGGCAAGGAGGTCCATTGGCGAAGAAACTGCAAGATTTATCTTGAATCCGTGAAGAAGAATAAGGCATCAGATGCCCCATCTTCTTCAGATATCTTCGTTATTGATTGTCATTCTATTTCCTCAGACACTTGGGTATTGGATACTGGGTGTGACTCACATATATGTAATGACATACATGAGCTAAGAAATAGAAGAAGACTCGTCAAGGGAAAGTCAAATTTACGTGTTGGGAATGGATCAAAGGTTGCTGCACTCGCCATCGGAACGTATTTGTTGAAACTCCCTACAGGACTTGTCTTAAAACTGGACAATTGCTTTTATGTTCCTTCATTGATAAAGAACATCATTTCTATTTCTTGTTTGAATAGAAATGGATACCATTTAACTTTTAGTAACAATTGTTGTTACATAACTTTGAATGACGTTTTTTATGGGATTGGAACTTTAAGCAATGATATTTATACGTTGGACGTTTCGGTGGCATTCTCATATCGAGCGGCAAAGCGTGCTCGAAAGATAATTAATTAGCCTCTACGTGACGTATCGTCTTGGCCGTATAGCGAAAGCGTATGTCAGAATTACAGATGTAGGTGGAAGCGTTGAATTGGATTCATATGATACGTCAAATCACGTGCTTAAAAGCGAAGATGACTAAGTTACCTTTTACGAGAAAAAGGTGAGCGGGTGGGAGAGTTGCTAGGTCTAATACATCTTGATGTATGTGGACCTATGTCGACTCAAGCTCTGGAGGCTATATTACTTCATTACCTTCACCGATGATCTCGCGGTTTGGGTATGTGTTCTTAATAAAACAGTCCGAAGTCTTTGAAAGGTTGAAGAATTCGAAATGAAATGAAACAACATGTGAGAGTATTAAAATACTTGATCGGATCGAGGTGGTGAATACTTAAGTCGAGAGTTTAGATTATCTAAGAGACGATGGTATATTGTCTCGATGGACTCCGTTATATACACGCAGACATAATAGTGTATCCGAGGCGTGCTTAGGACCTTGTTGGGCGTAGTCGGTCGATGATGAATCATGCGAATCTTCCCAGTTCTTTTGGGGCTATGCATCGGCAATTTGTTTACTTGCTAACGAGAACTGACAGGTAGTCTCTACTTCATATGAGATATGGAATAGTAATAAAACCTCGTATATCTTATTAGAAGATATGGGGTTGTCTTGCTTATGTGAAGCAATTTGTATCGAGACATTGGATCTTAAGTCGATAAATGTCTATTTATTGGATACCACAAGGAAGCGAGGGTTACCGATTACATCGTTACGTGGAGAAAAGATGTTTGTTTGAGCGTCTTTGTGTTTACAGAAAGAGTTTCTCTTGCGAAAAGCGATAGAGTGTCGTTGAGCTTGAGAGGCTCGAGAGACTCGAATAGACATTGATAAGATACCGGTGAAGCACCAACTCGTAGTGATGAGCATTAATTTGAACTATATTAATGACCGCGTCTTCGTAGATCTAGTAGAAGAACATTCCGAGATATGGATTTCTCGTAAGTGAATCGAACGACGTGTTACTCATGATGATGATGAGAATATGAAGAAGCTCGAAAGTTCGAGAAAGGGATAAGTGACTTAACGCCGTGAAGTCGAAAATGGATTCCGTGTATGAAAATCAATTTGGAACTTGGTTGACCCTTTGAAGGCGTAAAGCCATAGGGTGCAGTGGGTTTTTGAGAAGAAAAGCGTGTATGGTAATGTGATTACTATAAAGTTAGATTAGCGTGAAAGGGTATCGTTAAAAGAAAGGTGTTGATTATGGCGAGACTATTCACTGTTCTTTATGTTTGAATCCATTCGGATGCTCGGCAGTAGTGGCTCATTCGATTATGAGATATAGCGGATGGATGTAACAACTTTTCTTAATGGAAACCTACTCGAGGGCGTGTATATGATACTGACACGAGTTTCGTATTGTTTGATAAAACAGGTATCTGTTGCGACGGATCGGTATATATGGGTGAAGTAAGTATCCGAGTTTGGAATATCCGTTTTGATGAGATAATCAAAAAGTTTGATTTCTCACAAAATCCGGACGAACCTTATGTGTACAAGAAGGTTAGTGGGAGTACAGTCGTGTTCCTAGTATTGTATGTCGATGACATATTACTTATAGGAAACGATGTTTCTGTCTTACAGTCGGTTAAGATTTGGTTGTCCAAGACATTCTCCATGAAAGACTTGGGAGAAGCAACCTACATCCTCGGGATTAAGATCTATAGGGATAGATCGAAACGGTTGCTTGGTCTTTCACAGTCTACATATATAGACCGAGTGCTAAAGAGGTTTAGCATGTCGGAATCTAAGAAAGGTTTCCTTCCCATCAGGCATGGGATATACCTTTCGAAGTTTATGTGTTCGCGCACAGAAGACGAGAGGATTTACATGAGTAAGATTCCCTATTCATCCGCAATAGGATCTATCTTGTATGCTATGTACGAGACCCGATGTATCGTATGCTCTGAGTGTCACGAGCAGATACCAGTCTGATCTAAAAATGGATCATTGGGCGGCTGTTAAGACGATCCTTAAATACTTAAGAATAATTAAGGATGTGTTCCTAATATATGGAGAAGAGGACACGGTGATACGCGGGTATACAGATGTCAGCTTTCAGACAGACAAGGATGATTCAAAGTCTCAGTCTAGGTATGTATTCACCTAGAATGGAGGCGCAATAAGTTGGAAAGATTCCAAACTTGACTCTATAGCGGATTCTGCCACTAAGGCGAGAATCATTCTGCCCGGCAACAAAGGAAGCGGTTTGGATTAAGTTCATCTCACGATGATGTGGTCATCAATGATCGAACATGCTACTTTGCATTATCATTTGATCAGAGAGATCATAAGTAGGAAGGAAATACAAATCGAGAAGATTCCCACTGAAAGGAACTTAGCGGATCCTTTAACTAAGGCCTTACCTCAAAGTAAGTTTGAGGATCATGTTAGAGCTTATGGTATTAGATACCGTGGCGATTAATATTAGGCCAAGTGGGAGTTTGTTAGTAATATATGAGAGGTGTCCTAAGGCAATCGCCTTATGGTTGTTCCATTTATTTGATAAATGAAAATTCATTATTTGAGTATATATGTTTTCATGTATTTGATTGGATCTTAAACTCATTTACTGAATGTCCACAATACGATTCACAGCATGAGAGAATTTGTGATTGGATCACAACTAGTAAGTATCTCTACATGTGTAATTGTGATGTATTGAAATTATCCCTAGTCGATGAATTGATGAATTTGGACACCATCAATTCTATTAAGACTAGCACGAGGTATACTCTTTGGTGTATCCAAGCAGCTGATTCTCACTGGCTGGAGACATTGTGATGTCCGGAGTTAATCGTGGATGCTAGTTATGGTAACTAGTTCATTGGAGTGACCAGCTGTAAGACTTCATATGGTTCTTTGCATATATGGATATGTCAATGAAGTTTTTACTGCAGCTTAAGTGCGATGTTCCTTTGACTTGCGGTATTCAAGTCATCTTGGTTATGGAGACTTATGCTTTGACATCTTAAGCAAGCATCTCCAAGGAGATGTGGACCCGGGATGATTGGGTATAAGTCGAAATGTCCGAAGGTGTTTAAATAACCTATAAAAGATTCACCACTCCTTGCGAGGAGATGTATACCCATGGCCTCTCGTCGGATTGTTACTAAAGTCTTTGGTCAAAGCATTACATGTTTAGAGTATGATACTCTTGGATACATGTGCAGTAACTAGAATTTGTAGGACGAGGAAATGATACTTGGGCTAGGTGTGACGTAGTCGACCTAGTGGGGATTGACACTATGGACCATGTCCTGAACCAAGTGGGTATAAGATGAGTGAAGGGAATGGGGCACGATTCATTGTAGCTGCTGAAGGGTTTCAGAAATAATTTTGGATCAATCGTTAATCTTTCGATTAATTGAGGATCATGATGTGCTACTAGGTGCCACTCATGATCGTTCTATAATTAATAGTTAATTATAGACGACCAACATAAACTGAGAACTTATTTGGTCACACGCACAACGAGCGTAATCCGAAGGATTTAAAATGAGCTTGAGAATAAGATTCTCAGACCGAGAGAAACTAGGTTTGGTTGGACCAAATAAGGATCGAGCATGAAATCGTTTCAGTCGCAGTGGAAGCGTGGATGGACTGAGTCTTATGAAGACATGATGGATGAACCAAATTGGTTTGATTCTAATCCAATGGTGAAGAATAAACCAAAGGGGTTTGGTTTGTTTTAAACGAATGAATCAAAGTTGGTTCAGTTCGTTTTAACTTAAAATAGACCAAACACGGTTTGGTTTATTTTAACTTAAGTTATTGGAGCGGGTTAACGGGTTTTAGTTATGAACCAATAACCGTTAGGAGAATGTGTTGTCTATAAAAACATGGCTTAAGGGTTTTTCGTGGATAACTTTTGGTGTTGGAAAATCTAGCCACCCTCTCCCTCTCTTCTCCTTGTTGCCGCCCAAGGGTTCCACGCCGCCCAGCTTTTTGCCGCCGTCCTCCCTTGCTGCCGGCGTCCAGCTGCTGCCAGCTACTCCTCCGGCGACCCTCCGGCGACTCACCTTGGTTCCGGCGACCAAGGGTTGGCCGACCATCCTCTTTGGCCGGCGCAGCATCCTCCACCAAGCTGTCCAGTTTTCTGGACAGCTTGTTGCCTTCGTGTCGGAGCGTCGTTTGGACGACGTTTGGAGCTCCGACAGCGGCTATCATGTCGGAGATTCGATCTCCGGTAATCCTCATAGGTGGGGGACGAAGGATTCGTTAAACGGTTGACGAATACCTCTTCGGAGAAGCGAGTTTTGGAGACTCGTTTTTGAATCCGAATTTTGATTCGGATTGTGATCTTCTCTCGATTATATCGTCTTCGACACGAGACTAATGACTCGTACGAAGACGAGGCTCGTGGCTTTGTGAAGCCATCCCGACGATACTCGGCGTGGATACGGATAGAGGCGATTCTAGCGAGAGTCGCTCCGGTTGATGCCTTTTTCGCTACACGTGATACATCAAGTATACGTAGAGTAATTTCCTTTTATTGCAAAATTTGAAACTACGATTATGTCTACACATGTTGTACTATGTATGTGTGTGGTGTAATAAATTAGATTTATTGTTTCTTATTTCTTCTACTGCGCACATGTTTACGAAACATGTTCGAACACACATTCGCCGTGGTGCCGAAAATCCAACAATTATAATTCACCAAACGCACTAGTTTGAAAGTTCCTAAAGTATCAATCGAGTCAGGATGGGTCAAGCTCGGGCAAAAAATTCAAAGATCCTTAGAGATAGGGACGCATAGAAAGCGATGAATACTCTATGGAAAATTATGGTAGGAACAATGAGGAAAGTGTTTTAGGTGCTGGCAAGATGACTTTGAGCATTTCAAGAGGGAGAAAAGTGTACCAAATCTATGGACCTAATTGTAGGAGTGTATTTTTCACAGAGAAAGGAAGAAATGAGTTTGCCAATTGGGAAGTGATTGAAGCTCAAAACATAATTTGTTCTAGAGATATAGGAGGAAGTTGTACCAAATAATCAACATGAAAACTTATAAACAAACTATAACCCAGTGCACAAAGCTCCCGCCGCGCGGGGTACCGGAGAAGAAATCCATTGTACGCAGCTTTACCTTGCTTTTTTTTGAAAGAGGCTGTTTTCAGGATTTGAATCCGTGACCTCTTGGTCACAAAGCAGCAACTTTACCGTTGTGCCAAGGCTCCCTTCTAGAGATATAAGAGGAAGTTGTACCAAATAATCAACATGAAAACTTATAGTGGACGCTAAATGACTTAAAGAATATTAATGTCTTAAATTCCTGGACATCATAGTATGAGACCTTGAATGCCTTGTGTAAGTTTTTCAGACTACCTTGGAGGCAGTGACACACTGATGGTTTTCACAACCTCTTTTGTAGTAGATTGCAAGTTTCAAAGATCTAGCTCATAGTTTCAAGACACATTTCGTTTTAGTAGTCAAATTGCTTGAAGGCTTAGAACCTTATAATGCTTAAGTGAGGGAAGATGAGCCACTTTCAAATTGCTTGGACTTAGGAGATGGTTCATTCAGATTCCCCGCTGATTAGGCGACTGTTGCATATAAGGGATCTGATTTTGGTGGCAACGGGGATGGTAGAGGTGGCAGGACAGCGGCTTGAGGACTGGTTTTCAAGAGAGGGAGGGGTGGCATAGGCGGATCTATGCATGGACTATGGGGGGCACGACCCCCCAGTCCATGCGTTTTAATTAAAAAAATATTTATTTTTATAAATTTTTTTATATAGTAATATATTTATTTTTAGTAATATAATTATTATATAAAATATTTTCCTTCCCGAAATTCTATATTTATTTTCTCTTTATAAAAATACTATATAATTAATTACTATATAAAATATAATTACTATATATTTATTTTCTCTCTCCTCCGTCTGATTTCTCATTTTCATCTTCTTCGAAATCCTAAATTTCATCTTTTCAATTGTTTCTAGCGCGTCGTAGCCGTCATCCACAATTTCTCTTCATCCACTGCTCACACGTTGCGACTCGCGAGTCCGTCGCTGTGCATTGGTTAGTCGTTGTCCCTGCCAACTCGGTGTTGCAGTCGCATCTTCCACGACTACCGTTAGCCTCCGCTTCACGCGCACAATCACGTTGTGATTGCGGAAGTTATTCCATCGGTGTCACCGCGTTTGCGATCCACGCCATCGCTCGTTAATCGATCCGAGGTTAGGTTAATTAAGATTTTATTTAATTAATTTTGAATTTTGATTAATCGGATCATTTGAATTAATTAATTTAGTTGGATTTAAATAATTAATTAGATTTAGATTAATTAAATCTTGAGTTTAATGGATGACTTCAGATTAATTAATCTATTTTAATTGATTAATTGGTTTTAGATTGGTTAATCGTTTTAATTGATTAATTAACTTTAAATTAATTAATTAAATTTTGATTTAATTGATTAATTGGGTTTTATTAATTTATCTAATTAATTAATTAATTAGCGTTCGGTTAATTAATTTATTTGAGTTAGATTAATTAAATTTGAATTTAATTGGTTAATTGATTTAGATTAATTAATCTGTTTACTTAATTATCTAAGGTTAGATTAATTAAATTTGAGTTTAATTGATTAATTGAGATTAAATTAATTAATCTGAGTTAGGTTAATTGACTAATTTGATTTTATCTAATTAGTATAATTAAAGCTCATTTAGGCTCGAAAATTATCAATTAATTAATTGATTAGTTTGGTATAAGTATAATTAAGGTGTCATTAATCCACAAAGTGCTAATTTAATGAAGTAGTTAGATTATTATTTCGATGCAGAAGACTACTTGGGCATAGATGTTTATTTGAGGTAGAATACAGACAAACAAGGATGGGTCATAGTGGCTTTGATGGTTGATTTTAATAGAAAAGTTAATGTGGTATTCTCTCATGAGCAGCATGATTTGGATTAAAATGTTTAATTATCATGGAGGATCTCCTGTGATTTTTCTTGACATTTCTTTTCTAGCTATTCGATGGTTTCTTCTTCTTCTGGTGTTATCTAAATATTCTTTCGCAGTCTCTTAAATGTTTCTAGCTATGCATGAGATAAGTTCTCTTTTTTTTTTATTCTGCATTACCTTTATTATATTTAATATATTTTCTTTCATCTATGACGATTCTGACTTAAACATCGGAGGGTCACCATCAAGTATGCCAACAGTGATTTAATTCGTGTTAATTTTTTTAGAATATTTACTGATGCGGTAGAAGAGAATCCCTTCTCGATAATACAAGATCAAAGAGCGAAAAATTTAAATTGCATTACGGCCCCACCAAATCTAAAATCCTGGATCCGCCCCTGAGGGGTGGCAAGAGTACATGACTTCTTCAGATCGAGCGACACTAGGAAGGCATGGGCCCATACAGTATGGAAGTTATATCTTCAGTCGAGTCATGTGGTTACCTTCTGGATGTTGGCTTGGCGACGACTTCCCACTAGAGATAGATTGGAGTATTTGGAAGATCGACAGTGTGTCTTCTGTGGTCAAGCATTGGAGATGCAGGAGCATATATTCTTTGTGTGCCCCTAGATTGGAGAGTTATGGTGGAGGATCAGGCGCTGGTTTGCATATAAGGCAGGAGATAATCTACAAACAAGCTATATGCATTTTCGAGAGGCAATACCGGGGGAATAAGGTGTTGATAAAGGCTCGACATTTGACCTTGTCGACTGTCATCCATTATGTATGAAGAGATAGGAACCAATGTTGTTTTGGTGAGGGACGACTTAAGATTGAGAGGATATTTATAGATGTGCAGATCCATATGTACAGATCCTTAGGAGTCTTCTCTACTCTAATACTCTATCAGATACGAGGGGTGCCTAGGGGTCTATCTTTGTATTTCGTTATTGTGCTATGAATATTTTGCTTAAAAAAAAGAAAGAATTTATTGAGGAGACCGACAAGTGGACAATTCAAACTCAAATGGTTGTGATGAATACCTTTAAATTTACATTATAGACTTTCTAGTTGTGCACTCTTATAAAAGGATTATGTTGAAATGTTGGAAAGGACAAGTAAATATGCTACATGATGTAGGCAACACATGCATCAAGAATGACATCTTGAAGGAATGAAAATCCAAGAAGTTTTTGATAGGGGAAACTATGGAATTTAAATGGTGTTCCTCCTCTAAAAATAGGAAGACATGCTCCATGGTCTTAGGTACTTATCTAGATAAACGATAAACAATTGTCATTGTTTGATTCCCAATCTATTCAATGTCTTTCATAAGCACTTATCCATAGTTTTAAATCTTGCATTGTGCTTAGCATAGTTGAAATGCATCATTTTAATAAATTATGGAAATGTAAAACTATTTGGCAACTATTCCAGGTCAATAGGTCATGCCTACGTGGCTCTACTATACTTTGGTTGCGACTTTTAGTATGACTGAGATCCCTTGGCTGAGACATGCTAAGACCTCCAGTTTGGTTGAGATTAGCTGAGACCTCTAATCTAGGTGACACCCTTTGGTCGTGACCTCTTGGTCGAGACTGGCCGAGACCTCTAGATTGACCGAGACCTTTGGTCTGGGTGAGACCCTTTGGCCGAGACCTTCTAGTTTAGGTGAGACCCTTTGGTCGAGACCTCTAGGCTAGCCAAGACCTCCAGTTTGGGTGAGACTCTTTGGCCAAGACCTCTAGTCTGGGTGAGCCAAGACCTCCAATCTAGCCGAGACTTCAAGTCTCACTAAGTCACTCTAGTCAAGATACCCAGTCTCATTTGGACTATGAGAAAGCTGGGCCGAATTAGCTGGTGTATTTGATCCCGATAAAATCCAGCGCAAGAGATAACCATCCACGATAAGTGGGGGCAATGCTTATCCTAATAAGGGATAAGTGAGGGTGATGCTGATTTTGATAAGGGATATGAGATCGTTTCTTTAAAAAAAAAAGTGGAACTGCCATATTAACGGTCCCTTCCGGTTGCTCTTACCAGTGGAGGAGGTAAATCAGGATCCCAGATGACAAGTGCAAAGGAGGGGATCGGTCGATAGCCCAGGGCGGTGAAACCCTCGGAAATTGACCCTTGCCCACTTAAGAGTTACTTTTTTGTACTTACCAACTGGGATAGCCCTGGGAGCTGAGACCATTTCTTTCGAGAATGTAGGGGATGTGGTCACACTCTAATCGGATAAAAGACACTTTATCAGAGATAAGTGGTGGATGTGGATGTTAAATAAGGGGGGATTGCTCTTCTTGAAGGGCACTTTTTTGCGATTTCTCTCCATTGTTCTGCAAACTTGATGTTATATCATTGAAAAAAGGACTCAAAGGGCTTATTCATAAATTCTTAAACTTATTGGACCTTTTTGCAAAAGAAAAAAAAAATTAAAACCCACGAAGCAACCCTTTTCTTCCGCTTCCTCTTTCGCCGCCGATCTTTTCTTCTTCTTCTTTGTTTTTTTTTTATTTTTCCTATTTCGTTTTAACCCTTAATCTCTCTAATCAATCTCTATATAAATCTCATCGCCATTGTCATTGCCAACTTCATCCCTATCGCCATCGTTGCCGACGCCATCATCCTTGCTGCTCACCGCCGACATTGCTCGCCGTGGCTGCTAGCGTTGCCATCGGCACACCGTCGTTACTCCTTGGAAAAATCAGATAAATTGAGGTGGAATTTTCTTGTTTTCACTTAAACGATCTTGTGCATGATTAATTCTATCACGAATAAGTTATGATGACTCTGGAAGTAGATTAAGATTTTCAATTCAGTAATAATAGTTTTAAATCCAGCGTGATTCATCCTCCAACACCTCCCAAGTACTAAATTAATTAAATTTGGTAACATAATTAGTATACAATTTGTTTCTTATGACTTGTACGGACAAAAATCAACATAAAGCTGGGTTTTCATTTTCACCTATGATTTTTGATTATTTGATTTGTACTTTAAGTGCTTCTTGAATTTTCTTTTTGTATGCTTACTAAGTTCGATAGGATTGAGTGGGTGATTGTGTTTTGGTCAGCAGTTGCCAGGATTGAGATCAAAGTAATCATTTGTTTTTTAAGACACGATTTCTTTTTGGATTAGTAGGAAAAAAAAATCTCATTCACCGTGCAATAACGATTGATGAACGGTGAAAATCGTGTCGCATACGAGTCACGCATGAATTGACGCATAGGACATCAGAACTCCTTAGAATAATTCCCTTTAAGGAGAACTCGAGATTTTATGAAAATTCAAGGTGAACAGATAACGAAAACAATTTTATGAAGATGATTACTTATAACTAAGTTCTAGAGCTTTGACTCAATGGTTGTAAGAAGTTATATTACTTGCCTAACTAATTAATAACAAAATGAATATAACCTTTGTGCTATAGAATTTTGGTTCTATAAGCAACAAAAAGTTATAAGATTGTTCATATTGAATAATTAAATAATGCTCTATAAATATAGAGCTTTTACTTTGTTTCTAAAAGTAAATAACTTCTTCATAGGGTGGATTGTAGGTCGTTCATCCTATTTTTATGTGAGACATCTCATAGGATGAATGATAGGTCGTTCATCCTATTTTTATATGAGATATTTCGAGTGGATTGCTGGTCGTTCACCCCATATCTATGTATGTATATGTGCATACATAAGATGTACTTCGTATTAGATGGATTGTAGGTCGTTCATCCTATGCATATACGATACATCTCTAATGGGTGGGTTGCGGGTCGCTCACTCTCATCTTATATTTATATAGGATGTATTTTATATTAGGTGGATTGCAGGTCGTTCATCTATTAAATGCTTATATTAAATTCTATATTTATATAAGAGCAATATGTGTTTCATGTTGAAATGAGAAATTGGGAAAAAAAATCGATGGAATTAATTAAGGAGTGAATAAGAGTTGAATTAACGAGAACGGAGTAATAATTAATGGGGTATAAAATTTGAAAAATATAATACTCTCTTTTGTTGTTGACCTTTTGAATTATATATATTCATGTAGACCTTTCTTTACTCCACTTTACATATTGTGCTCACTCTCTATTTCTTTGACCTCCAGTTTCGCATACTCGAGACGATTATCATGGTTCGATCAATATTATGATGAGTAGTTCAGAGATTTCTCAGCGATAGCTTGGAGATACCTTCTACAGAGTCCATTTAGTTTATTTTTTTCTTGCATTTTGATATTTTAATAGTTTCTTTCATTGTTTTGTATGAGTCAGTTTGTTAGTCATGTCATGGTATAGTCGAATTAGTATTTTAGAGCAAACATATAGTTATATTATTCTACATCATTTAATAAAGTGTTGCATATTTATGTTCGTACAGCTTGGTGTACCCTATGTGAGTACTCTATGAGTTTTGATGCAGTGATGAATATTGTTCTAGTAGGGAAGCTATCCCTTATATAGGGATGGAAGCTTCCGGGTCATGATAATATTTATTAGTATCAGAGCCTAGGTTGATGATCTGAGTCTAGGAGTTCATAATTTGGGGTGTTTTGATATCATGAATGGATTATAGAGTTGTCTCCAAATATAGTCGAGTGTCTGAGTAAAGTAAAAGTTATGAGTTTATCTTATTGTAAAATTATGTATAACCTTGCCTCACCCTTTGAGTTCATTGCAGACCATTATGCGAGGACGAACTACTACAACCGGCGATCACGATCGAAAACATGCTCGTGTTGTTGAAGAACTTGAGCGAGGTCCGTCACACCCTCTCATACCAGAGGACTTTTTTAATCAACAAGTGACTCAAGAGTCAGAATACCCAATTGAACAGTAGGACGAGTCAAAGACTAGTTCGACAGAAGACTAGAGATAAATCTAGCTCACCCACAGAAAATATTCCAGTAGGTAAGGCTAGAATACTTTTTCTTGCAAAGTCGGTAAAGGAGCGATGCATTCCTTTCCATGGTACCACTAATCCATGGGAAGCTCGTGACTGGATAGAATATTTGGAAAACACCTTTGACTACATAGCCTGTAGAGATACAGAGAAGGTACAATTAGTTACCTACTTCTTTCAGGGACAAGCAATAGTTTGGTGGCGTATTCAGAGACATTTTTGGGACTAGGTCTATCTCATAGAAGCAATTCAAGGAAGCATTTGAAAACAAATATTATCTAGAAGCTTTCAGTGATGCAAGACGTCATGAATTCTTAAGTATCCGACAAGGAGATCGCAGCGTATTGGACTACTGTGCTGAGTTTGATAAGTTAGCTGAATTTTATGCACCATTGGTAGCAATTGATGCAGATCGTCGCATACATTTTGTCCAAGGGCTTGCACCTTATATCCATATTCGGATGTCTAATTTGACTCTCATGAGTTTTAAGGCGACCCTAGACAGAGCCATTTCCATTGAAGCAACACAACGACGATTAAATCAGGAAAAGGAATAACATCGAAATAAATCTCAGTCAAAGCATCGAGGAAAAGAACGACAATATGATAGGAGAAACTTTTAGAATAAAGGCCAAGATAAGGGAAATGCTATGGAGAGTTCCCCTCACTTAAGGAATAGAGCAAAGAATAGGAACACATCATTTCATAGCTCCTCACGTTCGGCTAATACCCATCAAATAAGAAGATTGAATGATTCAGAGATTGGAGTTCAGAATCGATATTATCGTTGCGGGCATGAAGGACATCGGGCTTCGCAGTATCATCTAGATCAAAACATATGTTTATACTGCAAACTACCTGGACATCAAAGTAAGGGCTGCACATTACAAGCACAACATAGGTCTATGAGATCTCAGGCGCCACAAGGACCATCATTCCAACATCGTCTAGCTTTGCTGCAACAACAAAGGAATCAATAGAGATTCCAACCAACTTGACCATAGTTATCTACTTCTTAGCAACAATACTCTCAATCACAGATGTACCAGTTGCAAGCACAATCTATACCTCTATATCAGTCCACTCAATACTTCTATTCTACTCAACCGACTCAAGTTCCTATGCAACCGCTCTTGACATATGCACCCTCAAGAACCTCATCTCAAAGGCTTTCTACTGGACGGGTATATGCGATGACCAATGAGGATGCACGTCGAGTTGATGGGTCAGTTATTAAAGGTATCATTTCTATTTATGGCTTATTAACAATTCTATTAATTGATGTTGGTAGTACACATTCTTTTATCTCTCCGAGTTTCATAGCTAAGATAGGGAAACAACCAATATCACTACCATTTAGTCTGGCTGTTCTTTGGAATTTGATGGGTATTCTCTTCTAGTAAATTTATTAGTCTTGGATATGTCAGAATTCGACATTATTCTAGAGATGGATTGGTTATCTGAAAATAATGCCTTCATAGATTGTCGAGCAAAAGTTGTAAACTTTAATCCTCCTGGACAAGTTCCTTGGAAATTCAATGGTGTTTGAGACTAAAGTTTACCAATTATCTCTACATTATATGCTCATAAATTATTGTCTAAAGGGCGCAAAGGCTATATATCTATGATCAACATGGAGGTCCCCAATACAGAGTTATTAGCTAAAGTTCGAGTAGTCAAGGAATTAATTGATGTATTTTCAGATGAATTACCTGGGTTACCTCCAATATGTTAGATAGAGTTTGCTATTGAACTACAACCCAGTACAACTCCAATATCTAAGACACCATATCGCATGATACCAAAGGAATTAGAAGAGCTAAAAGTTCAGTTGCAGGAGTTGCTTGACAAAGGCTTAATACGACTTAGTGTATCCCCTTGGGGTGCCCTAGTTCTTTTTGTTAAGAAGGATGGTACGATGAGGCTCTGTATTGACTATCGACAGTTGAATGCAGTGATTATGAAGAATAAATATCCGATTCCATGGATTGATGACTTTTTTGATTAATTGAAGGGTATTTGCATTTACTCTAAGATTGATTTAAGATCAGGTTACCACCAACTCAGAATCAAGGAATACGATATTCAAAAGACAACTTTCAGAATTCGTTATGGTTATTATGAATTTCAAGTGACGCCTTTGGACTTATAAATGCCCCCGTAGCTTTTATGGACTTAATGAATAAAGTATTTCTCGATTACTTAGATCGGTTCGTGATCATTTTTATTGATGACATCTTAGTATATTCAAGATCGGAGGACGAACATGAAGAGCATTTGTGTATAATATTGGAGACTTTACGTAGAGAACATCTCCATGCAAAATTTAGTAAGTGTGCATTTTGGTTACCTTCTGTGGATTTTCTTGGACATATAGTCTCTAAGGAAGGCATCACGTTGGATTTACAAAAGATTGAAGCATTATATGGTAGAGCGTGTAGATTACCTGTGTTGTGGAATGAAGTCGGCGAACGTTAACTACTTGGTCCGCAATGCATTCAGAGAGATGCAGAGATGGTCAAGATGATCAGGCAAAGACTATTGACAGCACAGAGCAGACAAAAAAGCTATGCAGACAAGAGACAGAGAGAATTAGAGTTCTTAGAGGGAGACCATGTATTCCTTCGGGTATCTCCTATCAAGGGCGTAAAGAGATTTGAAGTTAAAGAAAAGTTAGCACCTAGATTTATTGGGCCCTTTCAGATTTTCGAACGGGTGGGCCCAATGGCTTACAGGTTTGCTCTGCCACCTTCACTAGCGGGAGTACATAATGTGTTTCATGTGTCGATGCTGCGGAAATATATTTCAGATCTATCTCATGTGCTTGAGAGTTTGACAACACCTTTGTATCCCGATATTACTTATGAAGAATATCCAATTCGTATCTTGTAACACAAAAAACATCAACTTCGCAAAAAGAAGATACGTTTAGTGAAAGTGGCGTGACAACATCACACTGGAGGCCACTTGGGAGTGTGAAGAAGATATGCAAGAACGATTTCCTCATCTCTTCTCTTCAGGTAACTACTTAAATTTGGAGGGCCAAATTTATTTTGGGGGATAGGATGTTATATCATTGAAAAAAAAGAACTCAAAGGGCTTATTCATAAATTCTTAAACTTGTTGGACCTTTTTGCAAAAGTGAAAAAAAATTTAAAACCCACGAAGCATTCTTCCGCTTCCTCTTTCGCCATCGATCATTTCTTCTTCTTCGTTTTTTTTCTATTTCTCCTATTTCGTTTTAACCCTAAATCTCTCTAATCA
Organism: Wurfbainia villosa; assembly: GCA_025175895.1. Taxonomy (NCBI): domain Eukaryota; kingdom Viridiplantae; phylum Streptophyta; class Magnoliopsida; order Zingiberales; family Zingiberaceae; genus Wurfbainia; species Wurfbainia villosa. Next base: position 4,325,313 of record CM046000.1, on the reverse strand, counting down.
ATTTCTATATAAATCTCATCGTTGTGATTGTTGCCAGCTTCATCCCTATCGTTGCCGTTGCCGATGCCATCATCCTTGCTGCCCACCGTCGACATTGCTCGCCGCGACTGCTAGCATTGCCATCGACGCACCGTCGTTACCCCTTGGAAAAATCTAATAAATTGAGGTGGAGTTTTCTTGCTTGTTTTCACTCAAACGATCTTGTGCATGATTAATTCTATCACGAATAAGTTACGATGACTTTGGAAGTAGATTAAGATTTTCAATTCAGTAATAATAGTTTTAAATCCAGCGTGATTCATCCTCCAACACCTCCTAAGTACTAAATTAATTAAATTTGGTAACATAATTAGTATACAATTTGTTTCTTATGACTTGTACGGAAAAAAATCAACATAAAGTTGGGTTTTCATTTTCACCTATGATTTTTGATTATTGATATGTGCCTTAAGTGCTTCTTGAGTTTTCTTTTTGTATGCTTACTAAGTTCAATAGGATTGAGTGGGTGACTGCGTTTTGGTCAGCAGTTGTCAAGATTGAGATCAAAGTAATCATTTGTTTTTGTAAGACATGATTTCGTTTTGGATTAGAAGGAAAAAAAAATCTCATTCACTGTGCAATCACGATGGATGAACGGTGAAAATCGTGTCGCATACGAGTCGCACACGAATTGACGCGTAGGACATTAGAACTCCTTAGAATAATTCCCTTTAAGGAGAACTCAAGATTTTATGAAAATTCAAGGTGAATAGATAATGAAAACAATTTTATGAAGATGGTTACTTATAACTAAATTCTAGAGCTTCGACTTAATGGTTGTAAGAAGTTATATTACTTGCCTAACTAATTAATAATAAAATAAATATAACCTTTGTGCTATAGAATTTTGGTTCTATAAGCAACAAAAAGTTATACAATTGTTCATATTGAATAATTAAATAATGCTCTATAAATATAGAGCTTTTACTTTGTCTCTAAAAGTAAATAACTTCCTCACAGAGTGGATTGTAAGTCGTTCACTCTAATTTTATATGAGATACCTCACAGAATGAATTGCAGGTCGTTCATTCTATTTTTATGTGAGATTTCGAATGGATTGCAAGTCGTTCACCCTATATCTATGTATGTATATGTGCATACATAAGATGTATTTCGTATTGGATGGATTGTAGGTCATTCATCCTATGCTTATACGATACATCTCTAATGAGTGGGTTGCGGGTCGCTCACTCTCATCTTATATTTATATATGATGTATTTTATACCAGGTGGATTGTAGGTCGTTCACCTATTAAATGCTTATATTTAAGTTATATATTTATGTAAGAGTAATATGTGTTTCATGTTGAAATGAGAAATTGAGAAAAAAAATCGATGGAATTAATGAAGGAGTGAATAAGAGTTGAATTAATGAGAACGGAGTAATAATCAATGGGGTACAAAATCTGAAAATATAAATATTCTCTTTTGTTGTTGACCTCTTGAATTATATATATTCATGCACGTCTTTCTTTACTCCACTTTGCACATTGTGTTCACTCTTCATTTCTTTGACCTCTAGATTCGCAGACTTTTGGCGATTATCAAGGTTTGGTCAATATTTTGATGAGTAGCTCAGAGATTTCTCAGCGATAGCTTGGAGATATCTTCTACAGAGTCCATTCAGTTTATTTTTTCTTGTATTTTGTTATTTTAATAGTTTCTTTCATTGTTCTGCATGAGTCAATCTGTTAGTCATGTCATGGTATAGTCGAGTTAGTATTTTGGAGCAAACATATAGTTATATTATTCTACATCATTTAATAAAGTGTTGTATATTTATGTTTGTACAACTTGGTGTACTCTTCTTGGGTACTTTTTATGGTTTTTGATACAGTGATGAATATTGTCCGAGTAGGAAGGTTATCCCTTATATAGGGATGAAAGCTTCCGGGTCGTGAAACTTGAGATCGCTACACTTTTTTGGCATCATGCCGCCGGTCAATGTTGGTGGATAGCATGTCATGTCAACACTTGACACAACACTGGTCAAAATGAATTAGATAATGTTAGTTATTTTTTTAGCTTGTACCTATTCAAGATAATGCCTAAAATGCATAACTATACATGGAATTCAAAGTTTGAAGTTAGCTACATAGTTGTCTTATTTTATTTTATTTCATTTTTGTTTTCTTTCCACCTTCAATTTGTCACTGACACCATAGATATATTGAAATGTCGACATGGTATTGAAATAGTATCATTCTAGTAAAAAATTGAAACTCTGACACAACTAGAAATTTTGAACCTTAGACTCCTTGAAGTACTTCTGGGACTATGAAGAACATAGACATGATACAAATGAGTGCATTTGTTTGAAGATTCAAATATTCAATAGGCAAGGGAACCTACATAAAATCATGGTTTGAAGAAAGTGGAGTAAAAAGGAAAGGAGCTAGTTCAAAAACCTTGGATCTTGTGTTTTCTGAAGAGAATGTCATCAAGATTAGTTTGGATCATTAGGATCCTCTAGAGGTTTGATTTCAGTTGGCGACAAATTAGTATAGATCATTAGTATCCTTCAGTAGTGTAATTTCAGACTGTCAAATGTTTGATCAGGAGAGTGTTCTTTGACATAGGCTGTTCAATCAAAGTGATCAATTATGTATACTCCAAGTCACTTTAAGGTGAGTGTACCTCTTTAACAGGGTTCACCGACAATGGCATAGGGACAGCGAAACAATAGCTTTGATTTATCATGGAAGAGTAACCACGTGTTCAAGCTGTGTAAGTCATATTTTTGATGGTGGATTTGACCTTGGCATATAATGCAATCTTGGAGAAGGGAGCCTTAGCGCAACGGTAAGGTTGCTGCCTTGTGACCAAGAGGTCACGGGTTCAAATCCCGAAAACAGCCTCTTGCAAAAAAAGCAAGGTAAGACTGCGTACAATGGATTCCTTCTCCGGTACTCCGTGTGGCGGGAGCTTCGTGCACCGGGCTGTAGTTTTTTTATATAATGCAATCTTGGGGAGGTCGAGTTTAAGTGAATTAAAGGATGTGATTTCAATTTACCACAATGATGAGGTTTCCAACTCCAAAAGAAGTCAGGGTGGTTGGAGTTGATCTTGTTGAGTCAAGGAGTTGTTAAAAGAACTTGTTGAAAATGTCCAAGGACTCTGTGTATCAAATCGAGGAGGCAAAGATTGGGGTCAAGAAGACTCAGGTTCAGGTGGGCTCTAAGGATGGAAGTTGGAAAAGCTGACGAGGGGCTTTGTAACTAAAGTGTAGTAGTTTGAATTTACTCTCAAAGCTGAGCTAGTGCAGCCATTTAGAGAGCATGACTTTTGGGAAAGTAAGGAGAGGAAGCTAAAATTAGTAGCATATCTGAAGGAAGTTGTGGCATAGGGGATTTTACAATCTTGGATGAGTTTAAGAGCTTTTTTGCCTAGTTTTTGGTGGGCATGCTGGGATACATACGGAGATTGTGGAGTATCAGTTGAATGTTTTCAGGGATAATGTCCAACTGTTTCAACAAAAAGCTTGAAAGTTTGCAAAGGAAAGGAGAGAAGCAGTGGGTGAAGAGGTGGACAAGCTGCCCAGGGGCTATTTCATTAGGGAGATTGAATTTCCGATTGATTGTGAAGAAGCCCAATAGGAAATGCTGAATTTGTATGGTTTCTGTTAATTTGTAATTCAGGATATCAAACTTACATGAAAGAAGCCCTATTTATAGACAAAATTAGGGCTTATTCAAAAGAATAAATCAAACCCTATCCTAGGAATAAATCAAAAACTCTATCCTAAGAAATAATTATTTCTAATGATATTTAGGGATAATAATTATCCCTAATCATATCTACAATATTCTAACACTCCCTCTCAAGCTGAAGAATATAAATTATATGCACCCGACATTACGTATATCGATTAATTGGGGACCTCGGTGACTTAGTAAATATATCGCTAGTGTGTGAGTTAACAAAACTAGTAGATATTTCTCCGGATATGACTTTCTCTCTCGATAAAGAATCGACATATGCTTTGTCCTCTCAAAAAACTGGATTTGAGGCGATATCGTGGCGGGCGGTTATCAGCGTATAAGTGACATTTGTGTAACGTCTCCAATTTTAGCTCTGAAGCATTTTGAGCCTATAAGTTCTTGGTAGCTAAGGCGCTATAGCTCGATACTGCCTCTGCTGGATCTTGCGACATTCGCTTTTTGCTTTTCCAAGAAAGCAAGGTTATCTCCAACAAATATACAAAAACCCGTAGATCTCCTATCGATGGAGATCCCGCCTCTGCGTAATATCCTATAACTCAGAGTATGTCCTTTGTCTTCATACAAAGACCCTTTCTGGGCGCCTCGATATATCGACAATCGAATCACAAGATCCCAATGTTCTTTACGTGGTGAGTTGAAAGCGACTTACTACACTTCTGCCAAATGAGATATCCGATATGATGAGGTAACTTAGTCTTCCTCTAATCGCTTTGTATCGTTCAGATCTTGTAGAGGCTCCCGATTGGTAGGAGCTTGACATTAGGATCCGTAGGGTTGTCATTGTCTTTGAGTTTAACATTCCTGTTTCTTCTAGAATATCCATCATGATATTCGAGATATAATGATCCCATTTTGGGTTTGTCTATTCTCCCAGAAGTATTTAAGTCTCGAGATCCTTTCGGAAATGTTTGAAAAGATGTTGTTTCCTGTGAGATCCCGAGATGATCACTTACTGTGATGACAATTTCATCAACTTAAACCACGAGGTAGATAGATGACCCAAGATGAGTGGCGATAAAGATGAGAATGATCGGCCTCGCTCAGTCTACCGAATTGTTGAATTACAATACTAAATCTACGAACCATACTCTGGGTGTGCCGAGACCGTATAAAGATTTTCGCAGCGCACAAGACCGAAGACTCCCCTGAGCAACAAAACACGGAGGTTGCTCACGACTTCTTGAGCGGTCACCGTGCGAACGCATTCTTGATATCTAAGCGATAAAGAGACCGGTGTTGAATCGCGCGATGGTAAGCGTATAGAGGACATCTTGCGGAGAAAAGCGTGTCCCCATAATCTAATCGAATCTCGAGTATAACCTTTAGCAACGCGAGGCAGCCTTAAGGTGATCAATCGCCTCGGACGACCTTCATGTATATACCCATCGACCAACAATGGCACTTTCACGGTGGTAGAGGCAGCGAGATCCCAAGTTCCACAACTCAGAAAGCACTCATTTCGTCTAACATAGCTTTGTTTCCATCCTGGATGGGCAAATGCATCTCTGCGATCTTTGGAAGAGAAACAGAGCACAAAGAGGAAAGAAGAATAATAGGAAGGAGATGAGCGATGGTAACTCAAAGAAACATAATGTGGAGAAGGATTACGAGTGGAGCGTATACCTTTTCGAAGGGCAATGGGAATATCAGATTCAGAAGACTGGACCAGAGGAGGGAGCGGAGGATCTGGCTCGAAGATGATTCCATGCGGTCGGTGTTGGCGCGAGCGAGGGCGCGATAAACTGCAGCGGAGGAGGGAGGTGGGGGTGATAGAAACTTCCGAGGATCAAAGATCTGACGTAGAAGGATGAAACTCGGATGATGACTCAAAGACCCGAAGAAAGGAATCGAAAGAACGTGGCGTGCGAGATGAAATCTGGAAGCGGAGAGTAGGGAATAGCACTTATATCCTTTCCGAGTGGGTACCCAGGAAAACACATTTATCGATCAGGAGAGAGTTTATCAATGCGGGATCAAGAGCGTGAAGCAAAGCATAGAACCAGACCACTAGGTGGTAAAGGATGAAGGGTGTTTCGGATAAAGTCATGATGAGGTATTTGACCTGTAAAGTAGAAGAAGCGATCACGATTGATGAGATAGCATCACGATGTCACCCTAAAGCGAAGAGGAGCGTGAGAGTGGAGGAGAAGAGTCAGGGTGGTCTCGAGAAGATGGCGATTCTTGCGTTCTGACTCCGTTCTGTTGGGGGCGAGGACAAGACTTAGATGTAATGCCGTGAGATTGCAAAAGGTTTGAAGCGAGTAGATAGATATTCACGTGCATTATCACTCTGCGAGGATCGAAGAGGATACCAAATTGTGTTTTGACCATTAAAAAGATTGAAAAATAGAAAACAATTGAAGCGATCTTTCATCGGATATAACCAAGTCTGTGGAAAAATTTGTCTGAAAAGTAACAAAATATCGTGACCCCAATGTAGAGGTAACACGACTCGGACCCCAAATATCGAATGAACCAAAGCAGGAGAAGTAGGCTCAAAATGCGAGGAGAAAATGAACTACGTCGTACATTTAACCCATGACTCGCGGACAAAGACTACAAGTGAGACAGGACTAGGATGTCTAATTGGCATAGTGGATAAGAGAATCTTTGTCGCCGTACCAACAAGAGAGTTTTGGTGAAGTTGATATGAGACCGTAGGACTCGCGAGCCAATCATCCTCCCATACTCCGGTCCTCGATGAAACGAAGATTTAGTGAATGAGATGACCTGATCAAGAGACCGAGTAAGTGGCTTATTGATAATAAATTAAAGGGGGCTCAGGAGCATAAAGAACATTACAGATGGGAAGAGATGGAGAAGAATGAGCAATACCAACACCTTGGGGTAGTCGAGAACCGTTACATGGTAATGAAGGGTAAATAACGGAAGTAGATAGTGAGGAAAAGAGATCTATTCAGGTGATATGATCGGTGGCCCAGTCAGTACCCAAGGACGAAGAGCGAGATATGCCCGTGAAGGAATTACATGTAACGGAGCAAGAAGGGAATTAGACCCTCGTACCACTTGAAAGTTATAGGAAGGCGGTGGAGTTGATGGTGAACTAAGCCAAGCGTGTGAACTTTGAAGCGATCCGAGAAGGTCGACCATGGACTCAGCGATCAATCGTGTGTCACGGTCGGTGATGATTACACAGGCGTCCTTTGCCGTTCTTACGCGGTGGAGGTTTGTTATATTTCGAGACCGATCTTTGAAGAGTCATTGGAGCGGAGGATGGTATCGAGACTTTGGTAGGGACAGAGAGTCGCCGTGGAGTCCGTGGTTTGCTTACATGGGGCTAGGATCGATCACGAACATGAGAGTAATGTCGTAGGACCATATAACGCCAGATAAAAATTTCTTCCGATTTTCAAGCTCTGTGATAGAGTGGCGCGGTGGGAGCAGTCATTGAATTCACATAGAAGGCTAGAGGCGATCCCCAAATAAGTTGATAGATTCCTTGATCCGACGGGCATTAAGAATGGTCGTGAGGTCATCACAAACTGATGATAAAGTCGTCGAGAAGTATTCGTAAAAAGTTGTTGAGCTTGTATCGAAACATCCTTGCAGTCTTATGAGTTACAAGACATCCCAAGAGATGGATGGATCGTGGCTCGGATAATGCAACATAAGCGAGCATCGACTTTTCTCCATGGGGCGATCTTCCACTTGAATATCCTCTTGGTTTGTGTAAGATGTTTTTCATAACCACAACAAGCCAAAGCTTCGATATAAGAAGCTCAGAGGAGTAGTTCTTACCATCCAAGAACTTCGGGACGAGGCGGTGCGCCACATGGTTGGTAAAAATCGGAACTCCGACTCAGTATTGGAGGTAGTCGCACGAATAACACATTATTATTACTCGATTGGGTGGGTCTGACAGAGATGGGGAATGAACTGCACAAATCAGGAAGAGATCGGCAGACAGGGATGCTTTTACTGTGTCGAAGTCGTCGAAGGACACAGGAAAAGATCTACCGTCGTAGAACTGTTGCAGCGTGGTAGCTTCGTAACCGGGAGGAGAGAAGCGTGAGACCGAGCTCGCGGCAGGCCAGGCTCAGCAAAGGAGGAAGATGATGTTGTGGATTCGGTAGTCGGGAACCAGATGGCACGGGAGAGGCGGAGGCGAAGCCGTCCTCCTCTCCGCGATGGGCGGTGGTCGCGGCGAAGGCGGCCGTGGATGTAGGCGCCGCGACTTTCGATTTCTCTGCTGCCTACGGATCGTGGACAAGGATCAGGAGAAGAAAGAGGCGGTGCGACGGCGAAGGCGGCGGCGGCCGCGATGGTGCGATCGCGGAGTCGGACTCGAAGCTTTCGGCGATCACCGGGCGCGCGCAAAGGAGCCGATCTTCGCGGTGTGGCGCGACGGCGAAGAAGCCGGCGGCCGATGCTTCGGCCACCTGAGCAGCGGTGAAGAAGCGGCGTAGGGCGTCGCGTGCGGAAGAAGCGACGGAGAAGAAGAACGCGGTGGTGTTTAGCCGATCGTCGGCGTGAGGAAGCGCCTGAGGAAGAAGAAGCGTGGGAGAAGAACGCGTCGGGAGGAAGAAGAATGCCTCTGATACCATGTTAATTTGTAATTCAGGATATCAAACTTACATGAAAGAAGCCCTATTTATAGACAAAATTAGGGCTTATTCAAAAGAATAAATCAAACCCTATCCTAGGAATAAATCAAAAACTCTATCCTAAGAAATAATTATTTCTAATGATATTTAGGGATAATAATTATCCCTAATCATATCTACAATATTCTAACAGTTTCACTTATCCAACTAAGGTATATGTCCAAAGAATTGTTTCCACTGCTTCAGATTAGTGGTGGTTACTACAGCTGGGTTTGAGATGTTGAACTTCTTGGAGGACGACTCCTATACATCATTTCAAATATCTAAAGGTACTAATGAAGTTATACCTTTTGGTTTGAAAAATGCAGGTTCTACCTTTTTTTAGTATGCTATTCAAGAAGTTGATTGGGAAATTATGATAAGGAACATGATGGTTAAGGGTAAGTTGAAAGGGAGTCATGTGGCAAAATTGAGGGAGATTATTGAAGTGTTTAGGGATTCTAGGATGAGGCTGATTTCCTTGAAGCGCATCTTTGGGTTTGGGTCAAGTAAATTTCTAGGTTTTATGGCCACTAGTTAAAAGACAGAAGTGCAATTGGTAAATGAGCATGTGGCACCATTGAGTTGGTTTCTACTGAAATAGGCGGAAAGATGTGCTCCTTTATTTAATGTTCTGGAGGCCAAAGAGTTTTGAGTTGGAAAGAAAGGGAAAAAAAATCAAGGGGAAGGGTGGGGAGTGGGGGTGGAGTAGCAGGTAACCTTTGGCAGATTGGAAGAAGTAATTGGGAGTTTGTCTTAGCTCGCCTGACTAGAATCTGAGTATGGGGAATCAATTAATGTTGTAATTGTTGGAATATAATTATGTTTCTCGTTCAATTTTCCTAAAGGACAAAGAAGGGAAGGTGCATCTGATGTAGTTCAATAGTCATGCTACGGGAGAAGTTGAATTGAGGTGAAATTATCGATTAAGCTTTGGTTTTGACGGCAAGAAAGCATAAGCCTTCCTTTCAAAATGTATTAAGGTAACTCAATTTTAAATAAAAATTATATTTGATATGATTTTCTGTTAGCTTCATCTTAATTGTAGCTACATCATTAATATCTCCCCTTGAATCTTTATTCTTATAATTGAAAATGATAAGGGATGTGCTTTATATGCTAGAATATTATTGAACTAAAAGGAGATGAATTTTTCTTATAAGCCTCTACTATGTTAATAAACCAATTGCTGTCGTTTGAGACTTCTGAGTACATATTGTCAGATGAATCCCACTTGGTATAAACCCCTAGCTTTTCCCTCTCACACTGCTGATTTCTCATTATTTTGCAACTGCTGTTATGAATCTTAGGGATACCACATGATGGTTTTTGTTTTCTGAGAAATTGTTAGGTCTATTCACTGGATTGGACCCCTGAAAGGAATCGCATAGTCAGTGCCTCTCAAGATGGGAGGCTAATCATATGGAATGCTTTGACGAGTCAGAAAACTCATGCCATTAAGCTTCCTTGTGCATGGGTCATGACATGTGCCTTTGCTCCAAATGGAAATTCTATTTCATGTGGTGGTCTTGACAGTGCATGCTCCATTTTCAATCTTAATTCTCAAGTCGACCGTGATGGGAATATAGCAGTTTCACGGGTTCTCATGGGGCATAAAGGCTATGTGTCCTCATGTCAATATGTCCCTGATCGAGAAAGTCATTTGGTTACCAGCTCAGGAGATCAGACATGTATATTATGGGATGTTACCACTGGACAAAGGATTTCTGTATTTGGTGGAGAATTTCCTTCAGGTCATACATCTGATGTATTGAGGTATTGCAGTGATTTCTTTTTGAACCAAACTTGATGACTAGTGGAAAATTTTCTGGATGTTGTGCTCTTTATGATTAGAGGGATGTAGACTGAAATAATCTGATTTTGTAGGTTCCTCGCTGAGATGTATTTCGAGTAGCAAGTTTATCATTTCAGATTACTGTAACCATAGTTTTGTCTCTCTGTCATTTCTCATTCTGGTTCTTATTATATCACACAAAATCATTACAGCCCCTGATCATTTTAGTATAAGAAAATTCTCAGATACTTGTCAAAATAATGTTCTTAACAGCTAAGCTTCTAGATTTAAAATTTGGCAGATACAATTTGGAATTTGTGTTACTACTCATTGCATTGCTATTGTGTCTTTCAATTTTTTGTCATTAGTTCTGACAGAAATATCAATCAAATTGCTTGGAGTAATTACACAATTCCTATGGAAATAACTGGTTAGACTTAATGGGATTTGGCACAAAGAGTACTCTAGTTTTCTATTTTTTTTCCCTTTTACTTTTTTTGTGCTGTTATTGTTAGAGATAGAGAAGTTGGATTCAGATTGCATAAAGATTTGACAAGAAAGATACCTATAGGAAGCTTTCATAAGTATATAATTTTCCTGCAATTTCATGTACCATAATTTCTCAAAAAATTTTCCATAGGAAATAACGGCTATCTCGCTGAGTCATCAAGCATGCACTGCTTGATGACTTTGGAACCTAAAAACTTAACATGCAATAGAGAGAAGAGAAGAAGATTTGCATTTTTTTGTCCCTGGTTGAGACTCTTGTAGCTGTTTCATAGTAGGTCAGGCATATGCCTAGAATGTCTGTCCCTGTTTGGGAGTGCCTATTCCAAAGGGATTTAGTCAGTTGCAGATGTCTTACTCTTCTTTTCTTCTTCTTTCCTTTTTTTGTGATATATACATCAAATTTGAATTCATGGAATAAGAAAGGAAGTGATATACTTTATTAATATAAGTGAGAAAAGAATAATTTTCAAAAAGATGTAGGATTACAAGAATAAATGAAAATGACTTGCATTGTTATGATATGAATTCCTATTAATTCTTCTCGTGGAGATACCCAATTGGGATTCATGGAGAAGGAATAGATGGACTGTATCTATATGAATGGATAAAGAGCGAGTTTAAAGAAATATGACATGTGGGATTAAAAGAATGCGAAGTCTAATTAATCATTTTACAGGGAAAATTATCGATAATCAGATATTCCCCTTTATTACCCATTGAAATAATTATTACCCATTTAAATGTTTAGGAAATATTATTAACAACTATAAGATAACTTACTTATCTTCCCTTGGGTAACTTCTATAATACAATTAATTGGTATGAGGAAGAGGATTGAAAGACTCAAAATTATTCATGGAACTACATTTATGCACTTCCTTTTGTCACTTTCCCTTGTTCCCCTAATATATTCCATCCAAGTAATCGACCTTTAGTTTGACTTCCATGCTTTAGATTAATCACCAAAAGAATCTGTTGATACATCTGAACCTTCCAAGTATTTAGATATCAAAAGTTACCTGTAAGAATCTTCTTATAGATATTAATTGTCCACTGCTATTTCCCTCATTTTTTTTCTGAGATATTTATATCTCAGTTTGGGAACATTTAAATCAAATTTCTTTTGAGGCCACAAGCTGGCGTTGACTATTGTTGTACAAGTGACTTGCCATATTGGAAAATAGGCCTGCAACTTCTGTTGTATCAGATAATTTCATCCAAATTTTCATGTTTCTATAAATTGCCTACAACAGAGTATGAGTGAGAATCTGTTTTATAAACGCAAGAGGAAAAAACATACCACTTGGTATAAGTGACATTTCTGCTTGTTTCCATCTATTCCTTGTGCAAATGCCTAGGAGGTCAAGCTTCCATGTGCTAATTCAGCAAGTTTAGGCTTCTAAAATATTCTATTCAGCTGTTATCACAAATGTGAAGCATGGTAATTGGTTCCTCAAGGTACTAAAGCATGAATGTTTGAATCACAGTGATTGGGATTTTCTCAGTGGTCTTGTTGGTAAAGGCAATGCCAATTATGTTATCTTTATGTTCTATAAAAAGGAGTAGGCTAATGCCTGACTTCCCTGTTTTCAAAATATGAAGTAGATAGCTATCTGCATCTTTAACTGAGGGCTCAAAGCAATTCTCTCAAAGTAAAAGACATTTCTTGCATGCAATCTTATTATTAAGAAAAAAGAATATAACTTTCTTATATTATATGATCTCATCCAAAAACAATTTCCCCTTCCACAGTGTATCAGTCAGCAGCTCAAATTCAAATATGTTCGTCTCTGGTTCTTGTGATGCAACTGCTCGATTATGGGATGCTAGAATTGCTAGTCGAGCAATTAGAACTTATAATGGTCACCAAGGTGATGTTAACACTGTCAAATTCTTCCCTGATGGCCAGAGATTTGGTACTGGATCAGATGATGGCATGTGCAGGCTATTTGACATGAGAACTGGGCATCTGCTTCAAGTATACTCCCAACAACATAACAATAATGAACCAGATTTTCCCATTGTCACATCCATAGCATTCTCTATATCTGGAAGACTGCTTTTCGCTGGGTACTCAAATGGCGACTGCTTTGTGTGGGATACCCTTTTAGCTGAGGTATGTGTTTCTCCTTGTGCAATTGTGCAGGGATCATAAATTTTACATTTCTTAGATCACTCTGGAAGCAAATTTTATTTAAATTGTGGAGGATCTGAAATAGTTGATGTCATGTTTGTGTGATTTGAATCATGGGATATTGATCATATCGTGGTTGATTATTAAGAATTTTATTATCTTGGAGATTTTAGGGTGCATGTCTGACTAGCATAAGAATAGCAAGAATAGCAAATGAGAAACAAAATGATTTTCTGTTTTGGTGTTCTCATCTACTAACAGACTGTCTCTAACTATCCTTTTGCTCATGGTTGGTGGGGTCACTCTTCTGTTACTATAACAAGTCAAAATCATTCATATTTCAGTAATGGCCGACTTAAAGTATCGCTTCTGCAATGGCTGAAATGCTCTTAATTGCTTAGTATCTTGCTGTATATGCATAATTTGTATGCATGTGGCATTAATCCACATAATGCGATGTGTGCAAATATTGGATGATAATTAACAGTGGAGTAGTCTAATTTTGAAATACATGAATTTGGTTACATGTGCATAAATTTAATAACTATTGATTGATGTCCTATAACATTTTTTCATAAAATAGTGGAGGGCTACACCTGCCAACAAGAACTTATAATAAATAAATCACTATTAACTGGGAATGATCATAAAACAGTATGTAGCAGATTTAGGAATAGCTTGGGCAGACTGTATGCCTGTTTTCTACATGCATTGGACTTGGGCATGGTAAACATTAATAATTTAATGTTGCAAAGGCATATTGTAATACCATCAAGAAGCATATCAATGTCTTTTCAGGTTGTTCTTAATCTTGGTAAGCTACAGAGTTCCCATGAAGGTCGCATAAGCTGCTTGGGTTTATCAGATGACGGGAGTGCTCTATGTACAGGAAGTTGGGACAAGAACCTAAAGGTAAATATTCCCATTTTATTTCTAGTGTATTGTCTGCAAATGCGGACCCACTTAGTACGATAAGATTTGTTGTCTGCAAATGCATTTCCACTTGCAACCATTTGAATGCACCTGGTAGAATTTCGATAACCTATCTTCCTAACTTCTTCAACCAAATACTCTGCGATTACATTTTTTACCCATAACTATCTAAATCTTATTGTTTGAATAAGCTAATTGATGCATCTTGCTTGAGGACAAATGAAGATTAGAACAAATCAGGATGTATACTACCTGAGCTCCGTTGAGCACTCTGACATCCAAGTTCTTACTGTAATGGAACAATACTTTTTCACAACCAGTTGCAAATAATAATTATATGTGACATTTCTGGGTGCATATATAAAGACACTTTTTTTTTATCAGTTTTTCCACCAATCAATTCTCAGTTTACCCATCAGCAGTCTAAGACATACACGTGCCTTTTAGCATTAGCTGATTTTACTCTCGAGGGCTCTATTATACCACTGCAGTGTTGCACTGTACTTGGTCTTACTGTTTAAAAAATGTGCCAGTTGCTCAGTTGAAATTTATCATTTTGCCTGTTTACCCAACATGGCCAACAAGTTGACACATGAGTCAAGTCTTGCATGAGGTATGACAAGAGGTTAGCACAACAAGCTTGCAGATGTATTTAATTAGGTAAGCCTCTCACAGCTCTCACCTTCTTCTTTGCCCGCCATTCCTTATCATTTTTCATTCTCGTCATCACCATCATAATCCGGATATGTTTTCTGTCTCAATGGAGGCTCAGTGAGCTGTAAGAGTTTTAAGAAGGAGATTGTGGTCAATGCAACAATAGAAGATGAGTATATTGCAGTCTCAGAGGTAGTAAATGAAGAGTTTAGATCGCTAGTTTATCGGTGAACTCGAGTAGTTCCGAGTATTATTGATCTAACCATAGTACTCTACTGTGATACCAATAGAACCATTGCTCAAACTAAGGAACCATGGTATTCGAAACATGTACTCAGGTGGGTCCACCCAATAGGAGATTTTAGGTGCCTTTTGTGTTAACCACACAGCCTAATATGAAGCGCTTGATGCCCCACTCTAAGATATGATAACCTTTGCTTTAATGCAATTTGTGTGATAACAAAGTACTTTTGATACCACTTGATGGGGTTGGAGAGTGCCTTTCAGTTCTACCTGCTAGAATCGCTCATCTCAAACCGCACATTTGTGAAATCAATTTGATGCCTCGCACACTTGTGATATTGATTTGGTGCCTCTAGAATAAACAAATTACCTTCATTATAAGTCCACTTGGTTGAATCTTTTTGAGCAATTTGATGTTGTTCAAGTGTAAATGTGTTGGCTATGTCCTGTACAAGAAGTCTCAATCCTTGTACTTTTCTCTCGATGATGGAAAGTATGAAAACATAACTTTGGTGATCTACTGATAAAATAATAATAATAATAATAATAATAATAATAACATTCTTGAGATAGAAAATCCCCCCCTTTCCAATCCTTGTTTTTTAGCCTCTTAAACACGCCCCACGTGACCTCCAAAGTTCTGGAGCTCTATTCTGGTGATAAATTTGCAGCTTTCATAAAGTTTCACATTAGTAGTTTTAAAGTTAGTATTTATTTGATATTATTCAGCCAGTTGCTGGCCATAACTATCCATACGAACCATGTGAAAATTTTGACAATTGTCTTTTGAGGACTCACTATCAGTAAGCAGAGTGCAAATATGACATTTATTTATTTTATTTTTTTGGTAAAAGGATTGATTGATGTCCTACAACTGTTCTGGCAGATTTGGGCTTTTGGAGGATTGAGGAAAGTGATCTGACGCTGCTTAATTCGGACTCAAATATTGGAGATTAGATTGACGGTCAAGTCACACATTTCCTATATATGCATTATGCCAGGCCACAAATGCTAGCTCAAGAAATTTGCACTGCTAGTTTCTTTCCATAGCTTTCAATGGGGCTATAGGTTTCTATTAGTATTTTTTTTAAAAAAAAACAATTATCCTTTTACTTTTCTGTATTGGAATTTGGAGCTTGTTTTCTTCGGCAAACTTTATTTATATACGCTGGTTGATTTTATAGTATAACAATACCATTGAGAGTTCATTGGTTTTAACTCTTCATAGAATAGAAAGACCATACACTAGCCTCCATGACCACGGTGCATCGGTAAAACAGAACAACTTACAAGTTAGAGCGATTGAATTTTTTATTGAAATAGATTTGATTTTGAATTTTGAAAAAAATTTAAACAGATAATTTTGAGCCAAGTGTGAATTTGAAATTTGTCTTCTTAAATAGAGTACATATTTAATGTCGGATCTGATGATCGTATCATTAGACTTAACTGTTGAGATATAAATATTTTTTTAATTTATTTTGATGATCGATGAAACATATTTAATTAAAGAGTTATTTAGCATTTTGATAAATTTTTTTGGGATGGATAGATTATTTTTAAAATTTATCAAGTTGAAAATTTGAATATATGATATTTCCCAAAAAAAAAAAAAAAAGGCCAGATACCAACAGCAAAAGCTCTGTCCACAGTTATTATGAAAATAGGTTTCAGAGAATCATCCAATTCCATCTAATTCTTTAAGATTGTTGGGATCCACCACCATGGTTGACATCGCCGGAGCCACCTTACGAGTCCAAGAGCAGTTGTCTCTTATTTTTTTGGAGACGATAGTTACCTACTGAATCAGCCAAAAAAAAAAACATTAGAGAACTCATTTTTGTACAAAAGATAGAAACTGTCAACCTAACAGTTTCTATTAATCTGCTTTCGGACCATTGTAAAGGAGGTAAATCACGATGGATTTTTGGTCCTTTGAGACTAATAATTAGCACATGGAGGGATGGAATTTCATTTTTGCAAGGAATTGATCCGTTGTTCATTTGTATAACTTTCTATATGTGCTAGCCACTAACCTCTTCCCGCAGACAAGAAAACCCACGAATGTATCTAGGTTGTGTAAACTTCAGTGTAGCAGTTGGTTTTCATATGAGATATACCCCATAAATGTCAAAGTATATTGAATCTTACATGAGATGGTTGGCCATAACCTCATGTCTAATGCCTTTCTCCATTATAAACCAATACCATAAGCCTATCTGGTTGTTGATAGGGCTGAGTAAAATATCGATTAATTAATCTATTGAATTGGTTGAAATTGAAAATTTAATTCAGTTAATTTGAAAATTTATTTAAAAAAAATCAATTTAACCATTCAGTTTTAGATTTCTAATTTAAAATTTTGATTTAATCGAATAAATTGAATTAAAGATATTATAGGTTATTAATCGATTGTTAAAATTCTAAAATATATCCGTCGGTTGATGATTTTGAATTGAATTTTTGATTGTCAATCGATTATTATATTTTAATAATTGACTGGACATCATTAATCAATTAATAATGAAAAAAATGATTATTTAAATTTTTGATTGAATTAATAAAGTTTTTATCATTTGATTTATTTGATTTTTATTGAAAAATTCGGTCGTATCGATTTGTTCAGTGTGGACTAATTCGGTTACACACCCTCTTGAATCATTCAAACATCGCAGTAGCGATAGAAGTCAGTTTCTTTGGATCGGTCTCACTTTTTTGAGCTGATGAATCTGAAACACACATTGACACTTGTTCTTATTACAACACTGTGCTCTCATTTCTTCTGCTCTTACCTTCTCAAACATATTTTTTTTATTTATTTACGAATTACCAGAACTAAAACAATAGTTTATTCAGCTTATCATTCATTATCGAGAGCAATCTGGTACAAATCAATATACACTACGCTTGGCACTGATACTCGGGTACATAGGGGTGTAAATGAACCGAATTTAAAAAAAAAAATTAGTATTCCAGTTTGAGTTCAAAATGACGTATTCGAACTTGATTTAAAGTTCGAAAATTTAATAATTTTGGATTCGAATTCGATTCGAATCAAAATTTAAGTTTTGATTTAATTTGAAATTTTTAAATATTAATTTAAACAATTCGATTCCTATTCAAAATTGATGTTCGATTTAATATTCAAATACTATTAAAGTTATATTAATTATATATAATATTGTATATATTTAATATATAAATTTTTTTAATAAATAAAATATTAAAATTTACGAACAATCGAACAATATTATTTTTGCTCGAGCTCGATTCAAAAAATATTTGTATATATTCGAGTTCGGCTCGAATTCGATAATTTCAAATTCGAATCAAATATTATTCAAATCTGTTCGAAAAGTTTGCGAACTGACTTTATTCGTTTACGCCCCTACTCGTAAATCAAGCCCTACTGGATACCAAAATTATCCAAAGCGATACATGCCATCTATGCACATGAATTGCCCATTGATGTCCTCACAGAGATGGCATATTGGTAAGGCCGTGTGACAGCTTGCGAATGAGATACGGATCGAATCTCAGAGGAAGATCTAAAATCTTTTTCGGATTCAGAATGATCCTCCACGGCATTGCCAATTGTGTTAAGGTCCATAGGACCCCGTGATTTATCTCTCTCACAATGATTCTAAAATGAATCGATGAAGACCGTTAGATTAACGGTTCCAATCTTTCGTAAAATTGCCTATCGATACTGAAGAGGCCGCGGCTGCCGGCGGTTTGATCGGGTGGTAGCCGTCCATCACAAATAGCTGCATCTCCTCATATGGTTTCCAAAGCCTTTTTCTTTGGTTGATGAACCAGTTATTGATTTGCTTCTGGTCGAGGCCGGTGGACTCCGCCAGCTCCACCTCCTCCATGTCCTGCATTTCATGCCATGAAGGTGTCAAGGCGATCGAGAGCTAGTTATCGAATTCATGGAGTAGAACTGGAGGAGATACTGATGGATATAGCCATTTGTAGTGCAGCTCCCACCAGTTGAGAAGCTTCCGCCGGGCATCCTTTGGTAGCTTTCCCTTCTTTTTCTTGGAAAGTTCTTGCCTGAGGTCACTTAAGTAGCTGCCATACTTCTTCAACAGGTTCTGCTTCAGCTCTTCATCTCTTCATCTCAAGGATCGGCCTCTCCCCCGCGGTCACCATCCTCGTCCTTGTCGGAGGAACCAACCCCTGCACAATTTTCAGCTTTGATCAGTTACGAATTAATGCATACAAAGCTCCAACAAACACTGCTCGAGCATCACATCGTAGCCAAACAATGTAAAAAAGAAAATATGGTCGTCTTATCTTGTTCATTTAGAGGCGTAAACAAGATGATCTATCTGAACACTAATACAATTTCAACAGCTCCGGAGTGCGGCGCTGGTGAATCAATGAGTAAATTTATACAACGGACAAAAGTCAATTTCGAAAACGATTTAAAATCTTACCTCATGCTCAGATGATCATCTATTTTCTTACAAATCGTGTCCACGGATATAGTCCTCCCGTGATTTACTCCCTCTTGAATTCTGAAGAGCCGAGACAAAAGGACCGCTCAATTGACCGTTCAAATCTTTTGCACAACTAATACAATTTCAACAACTTTGTGGATGGCTTGAACATCAACCAAACAACTTAATTCTTTGTTGTGCCTTGTTTCTAACACTCGTTGCTCTCACAGTGTTAGACAAAAATAAGAGAGGAAAATAATAATAATAAATGGATCAATATTCTTGTTTACTCCGATATTATTGTTGGATTTTATCTTGCTATTCGATGGATTTACAAGTTGATTTAGAACACATGAATTTGTCATTAAGGACGAACTCAAATAAAGTGAACTAATGGATGTATTCATTACGAGTTTGGTTTAATTAATGTAGATTTTACATGTTTAGAAACTCGTTAATATGCTTTTTTATTAGTATTGATGAACTGATAATGGAAACATATCTAAAAAAAATGTGGAACCGCCACATTAGTGGTTCTTCATCGCTGTCCCTATGTGTAGAGGGGGATAAATCAGGTGTCGGGTCTTAGCGTAGAATTCGAATCATCGTTAGTAGCATCGAAATGCTTTCAAGAATCGATTACATATCTAAGGTTAAATAAAGGGTTGTGGTCCTCATCAAGTTAAGTAATGCAATGAATTATGATGTCGTCGCAATAACTCCAACGAAGATCAAACTCCGTTGTAGTTTCTCAAGTTCTTTTCAGGTGATATCGAGACAATAGCAATGTCTATGGACTCGGGTTCGGATTTAGTGTTGTCGTCATTTCCATTTGACTTATTTTATGCTAAGAACATGATGATAACAAGGCCCCGTATATAGAAATGTTCTTGTTTAATTTGGTTGCATGAATATAGAATAATTCTTTAATTTCATCATGTGCATTAGGTTTTCGACGATTTCTGTCTCAATGCATCTTTTGCGATCTAACGCAATGAAACAACACATATTCATCGAATTTAGGAATAGAAAATCTAGGATTTGTGTTGGTTTTGAGTTTTTCATATTTTTTTCACCAAGAACAATGACGTATTTTAGTAACTATTACTTCTTTTTTTTGCAAAAATTGTCACCTTTAATCTAAAAAAAAAAATCAAACTATGTCAAGAGCAATCGACTGGTACATTGCATCAGTCGACTGTTGTACATAAAATATGACATAGAATATTTTAGGATTGATCAATATACTCGATTGATCCTATAAATCAACTACCATTAAGGAACAATCAATTATTTTTTCTTAAATTGCGCACAAAATATTTTAGGATTGACTGTCATTTAAGGATAGTCGACAAATGTCCACGGAGTCGGAGATAGTGAGTGTTTCAATCGACTAGGATACTCGACTAATTCAATTAATCGATTGTCAGTAAACATTAGTCAACTAACATGGTTAACTTGAGCATAGTAGTTTTAACAGTCGATTAGGTAACAGTTCAATGCAACACTTGACTGATGTGGTTGACTCAAACATAATAGCTTTAGCAATTCACTGTCATCAGTCAACTATTGGTCTATCACTCAACTATTATTTAAGGATTAGACGACTATTTATGTTCAATTAGGTTTTCCTAGAGTTTTTGTATATTTAGTTGCATATATATTACTAAGTTAAACTAATACTATTACGAGTGAAAATTATTAGATAAATTTAGTACATTTTATATGGATAGATGTATAATCTATGTTAAGAATAATTTTCCCTAAGAAAAAACTATTTTTAGATCAGATATATGTTTAAAATGGCTCACATATAAAGCATGAATATTTTTGATAATGCACATAGTATATCGATCTAAAGGAAGCATATTGTATGATTGATTAAGGTTAATATGAGTTGTGTTTGGAAACACAACATGCTCACGTAGCTCATATGAGGCAGGGGCGGATCTAGGCTATTTTTGAGGGGGCTATGGCCCCCCAAACCCCCCTCCTCTCAAATTTTAAATTATTATTATCATTTTTTTATTTATTTTTAATTAACATTATTATATTTTAGTATAACGCCCTCCCCAATATAAAATCCTGGATCCGCCTCTGATATGAGGTATCATTTTATCAATCATGCATATAATGTGTCGATCCAAAGAAAGACATATTATGTTGTCGATTTAGATAGTCATGAGCTATGATTAGAGAGTATCACTAATAAGTTATAATTTAATTCAAAAATTATATACAATATTGTACTTGGTATCTCATTAAGAGCCTATAAATATGCATATTTTTATGTTATATCTCTTTTACTAGGTAAGTTTATGAAGTTTAACTGGCTAAATCGTATGTTAAGATTTTTTTGAGAGTTTTTTCAGATACTCAATGTTTTGATTGATTTTGTTAAGCGCTTGATTTTATTTATTTCTATTTTCAAGAAAATTTTCTAAGATTTTTAATACTTCTTGTTTCTTTTCGAAAGATACTCCTGCACCAATAACTAAGTTTGTGATTATGTTTAGAAGCTCCCCCTACATGTGATGCCCCTTCTTGCCCTTTCTTCCTCCCCCTAGTACATTGGTTTTTGTACTGTCCCCTTTGGTTGCATTTAAAGCACACAATGTGCTCTTTGCTTTTCCTAGCGGGGACTCCAACATTCTTGGCTTTTTCTTGAACTTTCGGTGCTGGTAGAATCTTCTTAATCTTTTTCGGACACTTGCTCTTATAGTGCCCATATTCCCTACACTCAAAACACATTATATGATTTTTATTTATAATCACAATACTTGAGTTACCTAGGGAATTTTTGCTTCTCCCGGATGTAGATGCTTCATCTTGATCTTGTTCCGTGATGGAAGACCTCTCCTCCCCCTCAATGCTAGAGGTGGAGGTTTCCTCCAAGTCATCCACATCTTTGAATGTAGATGACGATTCTTCAACATCCTCGGATACGGATATTGATGGGCATTCTTCCTCAGCTTCCTTCTCCGATTGAGCCAGTTTGGGATGTTCATGGAATTTGACTAATTTGTCCCATAAATCTTTGGCATCCCAGTATGCACCTAGCTTGCACAAGATATGGTTAGGTATTAAAGCTAATAGTATTTTTGTTACCTTAACCATTGTCTTGAATTCTTAACGTTGCTCTTGTGTCCATCTTGATTTTTCCATCGGCTTTCCCTCTTCGTCCCTAGGTACTTCAAAACTATTTTCCATGATTAAATCGGTTTCGAAATATACCTCCATCCTTTTCTTCCACCAGGAAAAGTCTCCATCGAATTTCGATGGATGGATGTTGTAGCCGGCCATCTTGTCGTGCTTGTGTTGGCGATTAGTCTGCAACAAGCTTCTCGCTCTGATACCATTTGTTGGAGGATCGGTTGCCAGTTAAAGGGGAGGGAGTGAATAGCCTTTTGCATATACGATGGTGGAAATCGTTCATTCATTGCGTGCTCGTCTCTACAATTCGTTAGTGCAGCGGAAATACAAATAACAAGTATGAATATATGAGACAAATACAAAGCACACACAATACACCAAGATATACGTGGTTCGGAACCTTAGGGTTCCTACTCCATGGGTGAGCTCAATGAGCTCGTGTTATGCGCACGACACTAACAACAACTCCTTCTCGATAACACGTCGGAGGTGGAGAAACCTCGTACAAGCAATTACACTAAGTAATATAAGCAAATACAAATAAAAGAAGAAATACAAGTAAAGAATACTTTATAAAACTTCACTTTGATCGCTTGCTTGTTGCTTGCTTTGGATTGCTCTTGAAGGTCTGGAATGCATCAGCAATTCCCCTCCAAAATCGCCCCAAAATCTCTTGCAAAATCCTCCATATCGAACTCCATTTATAACCTATATCGAGCTGATTTTGCGCCCATCAGTCGACTGATCGTGGCTATCAGTCAACTGGTCCTATAGCTGTTATCTCACAACGACTCGATCCACGCTGAAAAAGTTCCAACTGATCCATCATCAGTCGACTGATGATGTTGATACAAAGTGAGCTCAAAACAATGAAGTTTTTCTCATTTTTGAACTTTGTATCAATTTCACTATTTTGTGGGTAAATTATTTTTCAAATATTTTTCGCCCATTGTATTTATCATAAGTATTATACATATGAATTTTTGTAATTTTTCTTATTATGTATAATTACTTATGAATTTTCGAAACTTAATTTTGATTTCTGATTTCTGCATTTTGTAGATATCAGTCGACTGATGCTTGATGGCAGTCGACTGATTACTATCAGAGTCGACTGTCAACGCTGATTTCAGGTAAACAAGGATGTTTAGCCCATGTCTCAGCTAAGTTAGGCTACTCTAACTGCTCCTAACCCTAGAATATGCTTTGGAAAGCATTAGAAAGGGTGTGTATCAATTTTAAGGTGTGTGAAAGTTCAAGTTTGAACTTTTGACCTTAATTTTGATGGTTTAATGTTCCTATTGGCTTAGAGACTCTCCAAGGACATTGTTGGTACAATGGTCAAGGGGGAGCAAACCTTTAGGGGGAGATATCCATCATTGGATGATGAATGTATTCTTCCTCATGAGGGGGAGAAATGGGAATGTGAGATGCCCAATTTGGAAATTGGGAGAGTTTATAAGAAGTCTCTCTTAAGTGATATGAGACTTATCACTAGGAAGAGTAAATGCATCCTAGATGTTTTTAGACCAAGGGAGAGATTGTAAGATCTCATTGGGATATAAGACATTGACCTCCTTGGGGAGAACCTTTTTGATGTATGTCAAAAAGAGGGAGAATTTATAGGAGAAGTTATGGGAGAATTGGTAAGGAGATTTGAGTTAGGTGGCCTAACTCAATGTTTTGTTTGTGGTTTTTGTCAAACATCAAAAAGGGAGAGATTGTTGGTGCAATCGGCCCAAGTCATGATTGACCAGACTCGAGTTGGACTCGAGTAGTGTTTTGATGTTTGACAATAGTTTGGGGAGATTATTGGTGCAATCGACTCGGGTCACGATTGACCGAACTCGAGTTTGACTCGAGGGGTATTTTGATTTTTGACGATGGTTTGACTATATGGTTAACATGGGGTTGACCATATGATGGGAAAGTCCAACATGGGTTGGCATGGAAAGTCCAAGCATGGGTCTTGGCAAGGGAAAGTCCAAGCTTTAGTCTTGGCAATTGGAAAGTCTAACATGGGTTGGCAAGGGAAATCCAAGGGGTGATATTGGTGGCGTAAAGTCCAAGTGGGAGTCTTGGCAGCATAAGTCCAATGGTCAGGGGCGTAAAGTCCAAGTGGGAGTCTTGGCAGTGTAAGCTCAATGTGCCTTGGCGGTGTAGACCACGTTAGCATGACAATAGTTGATGGAAGCACTTGAAGGCTAGCGTATGGATGAACAAGTCATTGATGACTTGGAGGGATCCGATAGGCGTGAAGCTGATGGAGGTGGTTAAAAAGCTTAGGCCTAGGCTAAGGGTGATCTAGCAAGTATGAGAGCATCATACTTGGTGTTAAAACCTCATGGATGAGGGTATCAGTCGACTGATATTATGGGTTGTTGATTGATGTAAGTCGACTGTAGAAAATGGCCTAGCAGTCGACTGCCAACATTGGGCAGTCGACTGATGGCATGAGCATTCGACTGATATGGTGATCAGTTGACTGATGGTCGAGTTTTCAGAGACGGAAAGTTTCCAAGTCGACTGTTAGGATTTTACAGTCGATTGATGGCTAGATCAGTTGACTGATAGCCTATCCGTTGGAACTTATCCAATGTGGCTCGGGCCGTTGTGAGACAATGACTACAGGAGCAGTCGACTGATGGTCTCTATCAGTTGACTGCTAGGCGAAATCCAGCCTGAATGCAGGTTATAAATGCAGCTCGTGGAGAAGGTTTTTGCCATCGATTTCTTGGGCGATTTGGAGTGATTTGCTGGTGCAAATCAGAGTCTTCAAGGCTAGTCCAAGGCAATCAACAAGCAAGCTTCTAAAAGATCTTTTGTAAAGTGTTCTTTACATTCTTTTGTTGTATTTACTTGTATACGCTTGTTGTTTATTTGTATTGCTGTTGTAATCTCTTGTACGAGGTTTCTCTGTCTTCGACTTATTGTCGAGAAGGAGTATTTTGATTAGTGGTGTTGTTCGCATCGCTAGAGCTCGTTTGAGCTAAATCCGTGGAGTAGGAATCCTAAGGTTTTGAACCACGTTATATCGCTTGCGTATTTTGTGTGATTGTGTATTCGTCTTCATAGTTGTATTGTGTTTCATATTTCCACTGCACTAACAAGTTTTGTAGAAACAAATACGATCGAAATCCATCGATGTACGATGAAACGCTATTCACCCCCTATAGCGGTCATTACGGTCCCAACAATAATAGATGAGAATTTAAAAATAAAAAATTTACAACAATGTGTCTATAAAATGGATATCACCATGAATATTCATGCCCTAGAACACCTCGACAAAATGGAATAGTAGAATGGAAAAATAGAACTCTACAAAAGTCGTTAGGTCAATATTAAACGAATATAATTTACCTAGTTACTTATGGGTCGAGGCTATAAACACTGCATGTTATGTGCAAAATAGAATAATAATTAATAAAATACATAATAAAACATCTTATGAAATCTTTAACAATAAGATACCTACAATAAAATATTTAAGAGTATGTAGATGTAAAGTATTCATTTTGAATGCAAAAGATTATCTTGGAAATTCTCTTCAAAAACGGATGAAGGAATATTTCTTAGATATTCAACCACTAGTAGGGCCTATAGGATTTATAATAAGAAAATCCTAAAAATTGAAGAAACAACGAATGTAACATTTGATGAAGAGGAGCTTAACGATGGTTAAAGAAACACAATAAAAGATAATCAAGAAGGGGTAAATGAAACCATACTTGACGAAGAAGTGCAACCCAATGTCAAAACAACTTAAAGACACCTAGAATTAATCCAAACCATCCAATTGAATGGGTATTAGGAAATCCAACTCTAGGAGTTCAAACTAGGTCTGCCTTAAGAAACATAAGTCAAATCACCTTAATATCAAAAGTAGAACCGAAGTCAATAGATGAGGCTTTACCTGATATTGATTGGATAATAGTCATGTAAGAAGAACTAGCACAAATTGAAAGAAATGAAGTATGAGACTTAGTACCTCCACCAACAAATAAATCAATCATAGACACTAAATGGATATTTAGAAATAAATTAGATGATCAAGGAGAAATCATAAGGAATAAAGCTCGATTAGTAGCGAAAGGGTTTAGTCAAGTAGAAGGGTTAGACTACGATGAAACTTATGCCCCAGTAGCTAGGCTTGAGTCAATTAGGATGTTGCTAGCCTATGCAGCACACAAAAGGTTCAAGCTATACCAAATGGAGTTAAGTCTACATTCTTAAATAGAGTAATAAAAGAAGAGGTATACGTAAGTCAACTCCCAGATTTTGAAAGCTTAGAATACCCTAATCATGTATACAAGTTAAAAAGGCCTTGTATGGACTAAAACAAGCTCCTAGAGCCTGGTATGAAAGATTATCTTCATACTTAATTTCAAAAGGCTTCAGACAAGGTCAAATTGACTCAACTCTCTTCGTGAAAGCTTTGGACCTATATATTTTCATTGCTCAAATATATGTTGATGATATAGTATTTGGATCAATAAATTCAAATTTTTTAAAAGAATTCATAACCTTAATGGAACAAGAGTTCGAAATGAGTCTAGTAGGTGAGTTAAACTTCTTTTTAGGTCTACAAATAAAACAAACAAGAGACGGTAATTATATATATCAAAACAAATATACAAGAGAGTTAATTAAAAAATTTGGAATGGAAAATGCAAAAGAAATAAAAACACCCATAGCAACAAAAATTTTATTAGATAATGACAAAGAGGGAAAGTTTGTAGATCTAAAACACTATAGAAGTGCCATAGGAAGTTTATTATACTTAACTACAAGTAGACCTGACATACTATTTGTAGTAAGTATGTGTGCTAGATATCATACTTATGCTAAGGAATCACATTTAACACATGTTAAAAGAATCCTAAGATACATTAAAAGAACAATTAATGTAGGAATGTGGTACCCAAGAACTAATAACTTTGAGTTAGTAGGATACTCTGACTCAGACTATGCTGGGTGTAAACTGGATAGGAAGAGTACTAGTGAAGGATGTCAACTCTTAGAATCATGCTTGGTTAATTGGTTCAGTAGGAAGCAACATTGTGTTACTCTTTTCACAACTGAAGCCGAATATATAGCATTAGGAGTGTCTTGTAGGGGATCGATCGGCCGGCTAGAGGGGGGTGAATAGCCCTTTGTCGTTGGATGGTGGAATTTGCTCGTCTAGACAATTGTTAGCACAAGCGGAATACTAATAAAGACAAGAAAATAAACAAAAAGAAATACAAACAATGCTAACACGAAATATAACGTGGTTCACGGCTACGCCGCTAATCCACGGTCCCCGATTCGTCCTCGGTGAATCACTCCGCAACCAAATCACTATCGGTCTCTCCTTTGCACTAAGCTAGGTGGAGGTAACCCTTACAACTCAAAGACACTCCTTCTTTTACAATAGATGTGAAAGAAAACTAAGAGAATGAGTTTGAATCTTGTAGAGCACTTGGATGGTCACTTAGAGTATAAGCATTAGCCTCTCAAAGCCCCACACCCTCTCTTTTTATAGAGAGGAAGCTTTTCTTCCCGTTGGCCGCCATCAGTCGACTGCTGCCCTTGGCAGTCGACTGTCGCCACTCCAACGGCCTCCGAACACGTCGGATCCCGACCGTTGTAGTCCAATGGAATACTTGGCAGTCGACTGATGGATCCCATCAGTCGACTGCTGCCTCCGTAGTCGACTGCCCAGTCGGCTACGAGTGGTTCTGTGCCCGCGATATCCTCTGGCAGTCGACTGCCATTCCATGGCAGTCGACTGCTGGGCATAAACCCATCAGTTGGATACCAGTCGAACCCATTCGACTCAGAGCAGTCGACTGTCATTCCATGGCAGTCGACTGATGTCGGGAAAACTCATCCGACACTTAGTCATTCGGCCAAGTTCACCTAATGAGCTACTTACAATTCACTCATTCTCTCATCTCACTCGAAGTCCCTCGTCGAAGCTCTCTTCGTTCGCGGCCACGTCCCTCGGCAGCATCAGGCGACGACTCTGCAATGCTCCTTCGCGTCTCTTGCCTCCGAAGTCTGCTTCCTTGGCTTCGCTTCAAGTCATCTCGTCCGGCGGTCCCTCGGTAGCATCAAGCGCACGACTCTATAATGCTCCTTCTCCGACTCAAGCACGAGGTAGTGAGTGGTGAACCCGCCAAGACTCCATGTGCGAATTACTAAGTCATGCAAGACTCCAACGCACATATCAAATCATAATCACAACCTAACTTAAACCCTTTGTCACACACATCAAAACCTTATTATGGCAAGAGATTGCCCTAACAATCTCCCTCTTTTTGATGTGTGACAATCCGTTTAAGTTAGGTAAAAACATTTGATAAAATATTAAGAAAGGAAAGCATGTGAATAAACATTATTAGTAACTCTCCCCCTTAATACATGAAACTCCCTCTAAATATGTTCCCCCTTACTTAAACATATAGTTTCTTAAACATATAGTTTTCTCCCCCTTTGACACCATCAAAAAGATTAAAAACAAGTTTATATATCATGACATCAAGTCTAGAGAGAAACATAACCAAAAACATGCCTTAAAATCGTGTATCAAAAATTGTTGGGCTGTTTTTTAGGTGAGCAATGATCACTATCAAGATGGCAATGACCGGGCACAATGAATTAAATTCGATTTTCTCGATTTAATTTCAGAAATGCATTATAAATTCTAGAAAATTAGAAAAATAGTGAAATTTGGGAAACACATTTCTTTTAAGTATCTTTATCAATTAAAAATAGTTTTTCATGAAAAATCATTATATTTTCCGAGATTTGCTAAAAATCCAAAAGCTTTAAAAACCACTAGTTTTTGAGCATGTTAGTATCCATTTTAACACCTAGTCTTGCTTTGGATTGTTTCAAAACATGAATACATGGATTTTAAAGTAAGAAATTATTTTAAAAACATATGAAATATCCAACCATGATCTTTGGGCAATATGTCTATGAATTAAACATAAGTCTTCCCCATGATTGGTATATTATTGCTATTTTGATACTTTAAATGACCATCTAAATGCCATAGGCACTAGTGGACATTTGTATCATCCTAACATCTCACTCATGCTAAGTTTTCAATCAAGGTAGCCTATTGTGAGTGTGAGATGTATCCTAAAGGTATTTGTATGTACTTAACCATTATTTTCATGCAATTCTATCAAGGTTAAGTATCATCCTATCATTTCACATGATCATAAAGATGTATATGAATTAATTTTACATTATGATCATAAAATAAATGTATTCATCAAATTGTTATCATGCATTAGGTATTTCATAATGGTAATAAGCAAATATCACCTAAAGCATGATTTATACCCTTAAAGCCCATGACTATGTGCCAAATATCAAGATCATAAATCATGATTGCAAACATACATAGAAATTTCATTAACTATCATGACTTAAGCATTAATATCTATTTATAGGCACATTATTATCACCTAACACTATTTCAAAAATGTTGTCCCGCCATCCTAAGTCAACCAAAAATATGATATAGGTGAATTCCATATGGTTGACTATCCTAGGGTTTTCCTAACCCTTAAGGATGGATTTTGGAACCCAAAATAAGTTCTTTCCTATCGGGTTCACTAAAAATTCTTTAGGAATCCATTTCCTAGCAATTACTTTCTTTTTGTCTTGACCCCTAACTATTAGGCATTTATAGGCCTTTTCAATTTTCTTTTCTTTATAACCTAGGCCTTTCTTATTGAAGCTTGCCCTTCGGCTCCCAATTATCATATTCAATGTATTTGAGCCAATTGTAAATTTTTCTAGGGCTTTGGTCAAATAATCTAGCTTTTCCTTTAAAGCCCTATTTTCTTCCGTTTCAGTTACGTATTGCTCAGAAGCAACACTTCCTCGTGAGCATGCATCATCATGACTAGAAGAAATATTATCATTTACATTTAAGCATGCTTTTTCTAGTTTATTTTCTAAGTCCTTAATTTGATCTAGCATGCTCTTATTTTTCTTTTTAGCTCTAAATAGATCCTTAGTGAGGCTAGAAATCATAGACATAATTTGCTTAGGGGGTAGATTCGTTACCTCACTTACCAAATCCTCTTCCGATGATGAGGATGTAGAGGAGGCTCCCCCTTCACTTGAGCTCTCCCCACTTGAGCTTGCTTCATTTTTGGAGGAGGAGTAATCTAAGTCGTCAAAGGCCATCAATGTCAAATTTGTGACAAAAGCATTCTCCTCTTCCGATGATGATGAAGATGATGAGGAAGAAGGATTATCCCATGTCTTTGCTTTGAATGTCTTGGCCTTCCCTTTTTCTTTGGCCTTCTTCTCTTCTTCCTTCTTTTTTCTCTCCTTTTTCTTCTTCTTTTCTTCTTTCTTCTTCCTCTCTTCTTTGCTCTTGTTTAGGAGAGGACAATTATCCCTTATGTGTCCCTCTCCTTGGCAATTATAGCAAATAATTTTCCCCCTTGGTCTTCTATTCCTATCATTAGATTTATTAAATTTAAAACCTTTTAATGCACGCCTTACCCTCCTTACCATATAGGCTTCTTCCGTGCTATCCATGGAGGAAGAGGAGGACGCTTCATCGGAGGAGGAGGGGATCTCTATCTTCTTCTTTCCCTTGTATGCCATCAAGGCTACTCCTCTTGAGGGTTGAAACTTTGGCTCTTCTTGTATTCCTTCAAGCCTCGTTTTGTGAAGATTCATTGTTGAGAAGAACTCCTCTAAGGTGCTCACTTCTAAGTTCTTGGACATGCAGAAGGAGTCCACCATTGAACTCCATTTTGATGACCGGGGAAAAGCATCAAATGCTTTCATGAGCATGTCCCGGTTGGAGAGCCTTTCTCCTACACTTGTTAGTCCAATCAAAATTTCCTTAAACCTAGAATGCAATGATGTTACCTTTTCTCCCTTTTCTAATTTTATGTTGGATAGTTGGGATCGGAGGAGGTCTCTCCTTGCAAGTTTGACTTTCGAGGTGCCTTCATGAAGCTCTACTAACTTCTCCCACATCTCCTTTGCACTAGAGCATTCCCCTATCCTATTCACTTCTTGTTGGGGGAGTACATTGTAGAGGTGGTGTTTGGCCTTTGAATTTGCCAAGTATTCTTCCCTTTGCCTCTTGCTCCACCTTGATTTTTCCAATGGCTCCCCATCTTCATTCCTAGGCATCTCGAAACTGTTTTCCATTATTAATAAAATTTTAAAGTCGGTTTCAAAGAATACCTCCATTCTTTTTTTCCACCAAGAGAATTCGCCTTCGAATTTTGATGGGTGAATATTTGAGCCAGCCATTCTTGAGTGTGCTTGTTGTGGCGGTGAGTCCTCGACAAGCTTTCCTTTGCTCTGATACCACTTGTAGGAGATCAATCGGCCGGCTAGAGGAAGGTGAATAGCCCTTTGTTGTTGGATGGTGGAATTTGCTCGTCTAGACAATTGTTAGCGCAAGCGGAATACTAATAAAGACAAGCAAATAAATAAAGAGAAATACAAACAATGCTAACACGAAATATAACGTGGTTCACGGCTATGCCGCTAATCCACGCTCCCCGATTCATCCTCGGTGAATTACTCCGCAACCAAATCACTATCAGTCTCTCCTTTGCACTAAGCTAGGTGGAGGTAACCCTTACAACTCAAAGACACTCCTTCTTTTACAATAGATGTGAAAGAAAACTAAGAGAAGGAGTTTGAATCTTGTAGAGCACTTGGATGGTCACTTAGAGCATAAGCATTAGCCTCTCAAATTCCCACACCCTCTCTTTTTATAGAGAGGAAGCTTTTCTTCTCGTTGGCCGCCACCAATCGACTGCTGCCCTTGGCAGTCAACTGCCTCCACTCCAACGGCCTCCGAACACGTCGGATCCCGACCGTTGTAGTCCAACGGAACACTTGGCAGTCGACTGATGGATCCCATCGATCGCTGCGTAGTCGATTGCCCACGGCTACTAAGCGGTTCTGCGTCACGATATCCTCTGGCGATCATTCTGGGCATAAACCCATCAGTTGGATACCAGTCGAACTCATTCGACTCAGAGCAGTCGACTGCCATTCCATGAAAGTCGACTGATGTCGGGAAAACTCATCCGACACTTAGCCATTCGGCCAAGTTCACCTAATGAGCTACTTACAATTCACTCATTCTCTCATCTCACTCAAAGTCCCTCGCCGAAGCTCTCTTCGTTCGCGGCCACGTCCCTTGGCAGCATCAGGCGCATAGCTCTGCAATGCTCCTTCGCGTCTCTTGCCTCCGAAGTCTGCTTCCTTGGCTTCGCTTCAAGTCATCTCGTCCGGCGGTCCCTCGGGAGCATCAAGCGCACGACTCTGTAATGCTCCTTCTCCGACTCAAGCACGAGGTAGTGAGTGGTGAACCCGCCAAGACTCCATGTGCGAATTACTAAGTCCTGCAAGACTCCAACGCACATATCAAATCATAATCACAACCTAACTTAAACCCTTTGCCACACACATCAAAACCTTATCATGGCAAGAGATTGCCCTAACATGTGTGACACAATTATTATGGATGATACACACACTTAAATATTTTGAATTAGAATATAAAAAAGTCAAAACATTAGTTGATAACATAAGTTCAATAAACTTAACTAAAAATCCAATTTACCACTCACGTACTAAACATATTGATGTTAAACATCACTTTGTAAGAGATCATGTGGCAAAGGGAAGTATTGAACTCAATTATGTTGAGTCCAAGTCTAATTTTGCCGACATTTTTACTAAATCACTTCCAGAAGCTGAGTTTAGTATCCTTAGAAGACAACTTGGGTTATGCTTAGTAGACTAGGCCTCTTTAATGGTTCATTATTCAAAATCTATTTTTTTCTAAGTAATATTATTTTCTTAAAGGAAAATTAAAAATTGATCTAGCTTAGGTCAAGTTTAGATTTCATGATCCTATAGACCTAGGTAAGCCTTCACATCTCACAAACACCTAGGACTAACTATTTGTGCATTGAGCCACGAAGATGGGCATGATATAATAGGATTGCACTCCAAGTTTCAGATGTAGATTCAGTGCATCGACATGAACCAAAATTGGATTTAAAAAGTAAATCAATCACTTCGGTGACTAATTCTAATCCAAAGCTTAATGATAATTCTATATCACTTGAGCTACTAAAGAGTTGGAAATTTATTTTAAGGATAATTTTTAGATATTTATTTTCAATATATTTTATTATAGGAATTCATGCTTGAACATCTCTTATCTCATTTGCACTACCTTAAAATTTGAAAATTTAAATGCTTAAATTTACGAGAAGTTTTGAAAATTCAAAATTATTAAAGCTTGAATTAAGGGGAGCTTAAAAGTTTTCAAATAGAGTACTTTTGAAAAACTTGAGGGGGAGTGTTGATAAAGTTAAATAATTTTCGAAAATAGAGTTTTAAGAAAGCCTTGAATTAAGGGGGAGAAAATTTTTTATAAGGTATTTTCAAAATTTTAGAAATTTTCTTATACTTTATAATTTTGAAACAGTTGTATACTTTGAAAAAGCACATTTTCAAAAGCTTAAGTTAATAATATTATATGACTTAGCTTATTTTGAAAATCCTAAGTGTGTTGAAAAGCTTAAGTACTTTGAAATAATTAGTTATGCTTAAGTACTTTGAAATGTATATGAAGTAAAATATTTAAGCAACTTTCATAAATTTATTCATTATTTTGAAAGCTAATACCTTGAACTCACTTATTGACTAATGAAATTCGCAAACCTAGAATTTTGGCATTTGAAAAATAATAGTATTTTGATGTATACCAAAGGGGGAAAGAGAGGTTTAAAGTTAGTATTTAAAGAAAACATTTACATTTCATGCATATGAACTTAAATGTTATACATCATGCATATGAACCTAAATGTTATAGTTTGATGCATTACTTTTATATGTTGAATTTAATACATTGCAATTTGAATCTCCTAACTTTAATCGATGTATTGTCATACATCAAAAAGGGGGAGATTATTGCTGCAGGGAGCATCACTCCTTAGTTTTGATGTATGAACCATAAGTTAAAGTTAGGATTTACTTGTATTTTGATATTAGTGTTAAGTGTGCAAGCTTAACAGGAAATCCCTAGTAGGTTAGGCAGACCGGATACTAGGCAAAGCATGGAAAGTCCTAGTAAGTTGTGTTGATCAGATACTATGCAGAAGCCTTGATAGATCATGAGGACCGAACACTAGGTATGAAATCTAGATGGGTCGAGTGGATCAGACATCTAGCATGAAGATCGATTAGGCTAAGAAACCAAACAATCGGCATGAAGACCAGCTGGATTAGGGAAACTGGACAGCTGGCAGAAGTCCTGGTGGGTCAGATTGGATGTCAAACATGGTAAGTCTAGTTGGGCAATCGGCAAGTAAGCCTCGAGTGAAGAGGTGAGGCTGAGTCTCCAAGTGGGGACAAAGCTAGACGTCGATCCGACGAATAGTCCACGTAGGACTAAGAAGTTCAGATCAGACAGTATTACTACTGCCATTATATTTCATATTGTATGTTTTGTTAATCTTATTTTGTAGGGGACCTGTCGACTGCAAGGATTTTAGTCGACTGCGTATAGTCTAGTCGACTGGATACCTAGTTGGCAAGATAAGTTGGTGATCGATCGGAGATTTGGAGACCAAGATGACAAGAGCTCTAGTCGATTGGGGAGGTCCAGTTGACTGGAAAGGTGAAATTCTCGATGTGAAGACAGGTGACCTGGAGTCAATTGGACCAAGTCCAGTCGACTGGGAAGGTTGATGTACCAAATCGATGGACTAATTTGGAGTCGATTGCAGGGAGTTCTAGTTGATTGGAAGAGGCTTATAAAAATAATAGAGGACCAACTCCGAAATTAATTATTGGCTAAGACGTTCAAGTGTTGTTATTATCTTACCTCACCTGCAAAAGCTTTGATACACCAACACTATACGAGACCGACACCTTAAGCATCATCTCTTAACTTCAAGTGTCGGTATATTTATTTTTATGTAATTACTTGTTGCTTATTGTACTTAAATTGTAGAGGAAAGGAAGCTTGTTACCTTAATCTCATTTTTATAAAAGCGACACCCTCCGAGTTTGAGAGTTTCAAATCGGAGGGCTCTTTAGTGAATTGCCCATCGAGGTAGCTCTCGGAGAGCTACGGGCCTTGGAGTAGCAACCCGGCTAGGGTTGTGAACCAAGTAAAAATCATCTTGTCACATTTTATATTTCCGTTGCAATTACTATTTTATTTTAAAATCTAAAAGAAATTTTTTTATAACTTCCGAGATTCACCCTCTCTCTCGAAACACTACGATCCTACGATCCTACACTCCTCACCTTCACACAACTCCTAATTTATAAGAGAAGTGTTTACAAACACAATGAGCCATTTCTAACTCAGAAAACACTATTAGGGTAATAAAGTTGGTGCTGAACTAACTAAAATTGATCCAACACTACACTCGACTAGTCGACTGGTCAATACCACCAGTCGGCTGGTAAACCTCAAAACTGAGGTTTAACCCAAGTATGATATCTTCATATTTGATATTCACCCTAGGCTTAGACCTAAGCCTTCAAGCCACCTCCATCAGCCTCACGCTCTCAGGGTCTATCCGAGTCCTCCACGACTCCTTCACCCTTTGCGCTAGCCTTCAGGTGCTTCTATCGACTTAGTCATGCCATCGGGTATCCTTAGCCTAGAACTAAGCCTTCAAGCCACTTCCATCAGCCTCAAGCCCTTGGTTTGAGTCCATGACTCATCACCTTTGGCCCTCATTATAACGTGTCTACCTTTTCCAAGAGGTCGCGCCTTCGAGACTTCCATCGCCAAGTCTCCAAACTTGGACTTTCACCGCCAAGACTACACCCTTAGACTTACACGGATAAGACTACGCCCTTAGACTTTTCCTTTGCCAAATATCCATATTTGGACTTTCCATTGCTAAGACTCTACCCTTGGACTTTTCCTTTCCAAGTATTCATACTTGGACTTCTCTTTGCCAAGAATCTATTATTGGACTTTTTCATTGGCAAGTATCAAATCTTGGACTTTCACTCGAGTCTCACTCGAGCTTGGACAACCTTGATCTGAGGTAGATTGCTCCAACAATCTCCTCCATGACAATCTCTCTCATATGATCTTGGATATCCCAATTATCCACTGGTTATATGATCAATATATGACCAAAGCATATTATCAAACCCATTGTCAAACATTAAAATCCTACTTGAGTCCCACTCGAGTCTGGTCAATTGTGGCCTGGGTGAATTGTATCAACAATCTCCTCTTTTTTGATGTTTGACAATATCTTTGAATTAGGCTAACCCATAAGCCCAACTTGATTCTTCTTATGTCAAGGCATAATGAAAGTTTCATAACTTAAACCATTCATTTCTCCCCTTTTGGCATACATAAAAAAGTCTACCAAGATTTTCAATGTCTCATCTACTAATGAGATCATTCATTCTCCCCCTTGTCTAACATCATCTTAGATGCCTTCACACCTCTTAGTGACAAAACCTTTATCATAAATGAGAGACAATCTCATTTAACATTCATCATTTCTTGATGGATAAACTCCTCCTAAAGTCTTACTCCCCCTTGACCATTGCCCAACTATGTCCTTGGAGAGTTCCTAAGCCTCTAGGAAATTTAAACCATAAAAAATAAGAGTAAAAGTTCAAACTTGAATTGAACCTCCCTTAAAATTTGATCTTCACCCTAATCAACTCTCCAATTCATTTTCAATGAACATTTTCCCCTTCCAATGATTCTCTAAGTATATCATAGGTTTAGGAGCAGTTAGGGTACATAGGGGTGCTAATAAATAGCTAAACAATCTTTGTTCAACTAAAATCAGATATAGCAGTCCACTGTCACTACCGCCAATCGACTACCTTCATGTAGCAGTCGACTGAAGCCTGATTTTTCAGAAATCAAACCTTCAAAATGAATTTCGGAAATGCATAAGTAATTCTATGATTTTCAAAAAATCATAAAATTTCATACACATATTACTTATGCTACATACAATGGGTGAAAAATAATTTTATATTAAAATATCCATTAATTTGAAGAATTGATACAAAGTTCAAAAGCATTGAAACCTTCAATGTTTTGCCTAAGTTTGTATCAATCTTATTAATGGTGATTGCTATCAAAAGATAAGTTTCACTAAGGTTTTCCAAAATGATTGTAAAATAGATTCAAAACTTATTTTCAATCATGCTCTATGGGCTAAGTGTACATGGCTTGTACATTAGCTTTCCTCATGATTTCTTAATGTTATGTTATGAGTTTGGGTTCATATAAATGCATCATATGATCACATTGAACTTACCTCATTTTCCTACCATCTCACATGTGTCTAGGGTGTATCAATACACACACATGTCATCATATGAGTTTTGTGAGATGTGTATTTTGTTTTTCCCTAAATCTAAGGGTTCATGCATTATAGTAGGCATATCCATTTGATTCATTTATCTAGGACATAAAATAATGGCATTTGTCCCTAAAGTCAATTTTATAATCTTAATGTATGAATATGATCATTGCATAAAGTGATTGCATAATTTGAAATATTTGTCTATGATTCATGATGTCATGACATAATAGAAATAAACTTGAGTATTATCATGACATTTATCACTCTAGGTGCTATCATGACATTTTAAATGATCATATGAAGCATGATGTCATGACATGATATATGTCAAACAAAGCATAGAAAATTTTATAATATCAATGTATAAAAATACCTAAGTCTTAAGCTTAATTGTCATTTTCTAGAATTATACTCAATTTTCCATAATGACAATTTAACCCTTGAGTATGCTAAATTCCTAAATTTTGGCACACCATACATATAACCTAATTGTGTCAATTTTAATCAATTTTTCATCTTATATTAAATCCATTGGCACATCCTAAAACCTTCTAGGATAAATTTCTTATCTCATTTCTAAGGTATCACATTACCTTAAAAATGCCCTAAACTGTCAACTCTATCATGGTCAGGTTAACTATCGATCTATTTAAGATTGACACACCTTAAACCCTATAGTGTAAAGGGATCACGCTTCTATGAACCCAAAACCTATTGGAGCCCCTTGGGTTTACAAGATACTCACTAGAGATAACCTCCCTTAGTATCTTTCTAATGGCCCTACTAGACTTGAAAACCTTGGTCATTATAGTCTCATTAAGGTTAACCCATGGGATATCTTCCCTTGTAACCTTCTTAATGACTTTCCTAGGTTTTTTTAAACCTTAGTCATTTGACTCTTACCATGGTCAATTCTAGACCTTGGCACTCCTAGACCTAGGATTTGTTCCATGGCTATATGGAACACTATGGTAGGTAGGCTTATCTACCTTGGACTTAAGTTTGTGACCCAAACCTTTCTTGTCCATAGATGCACCTTGCTTCCTAAATCTTAAATTTTGACCATTAGACCCTTTAATCGAATTTGTCATCTTATTAAGGGTATTTTTCAATTTTTCAAGTTTCGACCTCCAAACTTGATTTTCCATTTCTAACTTATCCAATTTTAATTTTTCATTAATTCCTTAGACATATTTATTTATTCTAGGCATATGACTACCCTTCTTAGGGTTAATGCCTAAATTGTTCTTATCATGGTTATCTCTAGGGTTCTCCTTAGATGTTGACTTGTCCTTTATCCTAAGATTATAATGCTTGACCCATACATAAAAATATTTGTTTCTAAATTGATCCTTAGGCTTACTTTCATGATATCTAGCATTTAGAAAATAAACCTTATTACTAACATGTCTTTTATCATGACATTGGCAATGATTTTCTTGGGCGATTTGGAGCGATTTGCTATTGCAAATCAGGGTCTTCAAGGCTAGTCCAAGGCAATCAACAAGCAAGCATTCCAAAACAATAGTTGTAAAGTTTTCTTTACATTGTTTTGTATTTTCATCTTGTATTTGCTTGTTTACCTTGTATTACTTGTTGTAATTCATTGTATGAGGTTTCTCCACCTCCGACTTGTTGTCGAGAAGGAGTTTATTGTTTAGTGGTGTTTGTGGCATCGCTAGAGCTCTTTAAAGCTCAATCCATGGAGTAGGAACCATTCGATTCCGAACCACGTTACATCTTGTGTAGTGCTTGTATTTGTGTTGTATTTGTTTTATTATTTCTATTTCCGCTGTGTATAACACATTTTGTAACAAGCACGCAACGAATTCCATCGACACATCGAAATGTACTATTCACCCCCCCCTCTCTAGCGGTCATCGAATCCCCAACAGTTGTGATCGATTTTGGTCATTTGTTGCTGATCATGTCTACAATATAAAAATTTATTAAAATAAAATGTAAAGCATGAGTTATAGAATAAATATTTTGTTGGTGCAACAATGCTCCAAGCATTTATATGTTTTGATATTTGGCTAATCATCTAAGTTAGGCAATATCTTGTGATCTAATTAAACATGTGTTTAAGTGACAGGGAAATCCAAGGATGAAGACTTGGTAAAAGGAAGTCCAAGTATGATCTTGGCAAAGGAAGTCCAAGGGATGGACTTGGCGGCATAAGACCAAGCTTGTAGTCTTGGCAGCATAAAGTCCAAGTGAACCTTGGCAAAGGAAGTCCAAAGTAAAGTCTTGGCAGCATAAGTCCAAGCTTGTAGTCTTGGCGGCGTAAAGTCCAAGCATTTGGCAACCCAAGACATGACGAAACCGAAGGAAGCTCTTGGAAGCAAAGCGCAAAGGATGAACAAGTCGCGGACTCGGAGGGATCCTGAAGGCGCAAGGCTTATTGAGGAGCTAGAAGGTTGAGTCTAGGTCTAGGGTATAAAATCAAGTATGAATTACTCATACTATGTATCGATCGGCGTCGGCGTCGGCCGAGTCTGATGAAACTCGACCATCACGATCCGCTTGGTGAGCTGATCGATTTCGCGATCACCGATCGCCAAGGGCATCAGTCGACTGATCAAGGGAAATGTCGCCACAGAATGCAGTCTCACTCGACTGCTGCCTTGATCACTCGACTGATCACCCCATCAGTCGACTGATGGAGGGATCAGTCGACTGATCACCTGGCCGTTGGAAATTGCGGCTACGAATCTCCGCGGAGATCGCATTTGGTCGCTTAGCCAGCGGCAATGATGGTATGCATCACCGACCGATCGATCGCTAACGGGAAAACAACCCTCTTCTATAAAAAGGGGCCATGGGGAGCTTGGTGAAGCTAGTGCTCTTGCTCCTAACTATACTCTCGTGCTCACCAAGCCTTCCAAGTGTTTTTAGTGATTTAAATCCTCCTCTTCTCTTGTTCTTGATCATCCATCATTGTAAAGAAGAGGAGAGCATTGTAAGAAAGGTTTCTCCACCTTGGTTCATCCAAAGGAGGTTTTAGTGAAGGTTGATTAGGGCTAATCCATCTTACGGATTGCCGTGGAGTAGGAGCGTCATCTCCGAACCATGTACATCGGGTGTTAGTCTTGTTCTTGCTTTGATTTGTGTTTATATTTTGTATTGCTTCCGCTAACATTATTGTAGAAAAGAAGAAAGGCTAATCACCCCCCCTCTAGCCGTTCTAATATTCCTAACAAGTGGTATCAGAGCCCTGTTAGCTTGGAAGATCTCACCATCAACCAAGACATCAATGGCTCTTCAAGAGGGATATAGCATCGCAAAGCCACCGCTCTTCGATGGGAGTCACTTTGCGTATTGGAAAGGTAGGATGAAGTACTATCTTATGAGTAATATTGAAATTTGGCATAGTGTTGTAGATGGCTTCGAGGAACCGGTGGATGAACATGGACATCCTATTCCAAGAAAGGATTGGACAAGAGAAATAAACAAGAAATTTGAATCAAATGCAAAGGTCGTCCTCACCATCCAATGCGGCGTCACAATGGAGCAACTCAACAAGGTGGGGCCTTTTGAATCCGCCAAGGAGCTATGGGAAAAGCTCATTGAGCTAAATGAAGGTTCCAAGGAATCAAAGAGGGCCAAGAAGGACCTATTAATTGGACAACTTCAAGCCTTCCAAATGAAGATGCATGAAACCGTAAGTCAAATGCATGGAAGGTTCAAGGAAATTGTAAACGGACTCCATATCATAGGTGAGCGAGTTGACAACCGGGATTTGGTAAGGTATATTTTACAAGCATTCCCTAGAAATTCTTTATGGACTTCAATAGTTGATGCCATTAAGGTAACTAGGGATTTATCTCAAATTAAAATTGATGAATTATTTTGTGAGTTTGAATTACATGAGCAAACTAACATGTCCTCTAAGGAAAAGGGTTTAGCTCTATTTGTTGAAAAGAAGGACAAGAAAGAAAAGAAGAAGAAGGAAAGAAAAGAAGCATCATCATCATCCGAGTCGGAGGATGAGTCAAATGTGATGGGGACTCATCTATTGAAATGTCAAATTTCTTAAATAAGCTTTATAGAAAGTCAAGAGAGTTCAAGAATAGAGAAGCAAGGAAGGGGTCTCATTCCTCAAAAGGTAAATTTAATGGTAATTCAAGTTTTAGCAATAATGTGATTTGCCATGCTTGCAATAAGAAGGGGCATATAAAGCCGAATTGCCCGGAGCTAAAGAAGAAGGAGGAAAAGGAAAAGAAAAAGAAGGACAAGAAGGAAAAGAAGAAGAAGGAGACCATGGTGGCTCAAACCACATGGGACACACCAAGTGTTGAAGACTCTTCATCCGATGATGAGCTTTGCCACATCACACGCCATGTGGCACTCATGGCATTAGAAGATGATTTCGGCACATCAAGTCAAGAAGATTCTTCAAGTGATGAATCGTCATCTAGTGACGATGAGGTAATGAATTCTCCCAAGGTTATGCTTCTCTATAAATCAATTGCTTATCTTAAAGAAGCTCTAGATAAGTCAAAATCTAAGGTTAAGAGCATGAAGGTAGAACTAAAGGCCATTAGGAATGAAAAACCTTCACATATTGACTCTTGCATGCTTAGGGAAGAAAATGACAAACTTAAGGATGAGGTTAGTGAATTGAAAGTATGTTTAGAAAAATTTTCAAATGGCTCAAAGTGTCTTGATATGATTCTAAGTAGGCAAAGAGCGGTTTATAACAAGGCCGGTTTAGGGTATAAGCCAAAAGAAAAAGAAGTTGCTTATATTTCATTAATAAATAGGAAAGCAACTATTAAGGGTAAGGTTAAGAAAGCTTGGGTACCTAAGAAGTTTTTGCTTAATATTACCGGTTCAAATGTTTGGGTACCAAAAGCTTGTGTTTTTCATGTGATTTAGGTAGGAGAGCGAGGGATGTGGATTGTGGATAGCGGTTGCTCAACACATATGACCGGGGATGTGAGCAAGTTCTCCACAATTAAATATGTGAAGAAGGGAGCGGTGTCCTTTGGGAATAGTGGAAAACTCAAGATATTAGGTAGAGGAACAATTGAGGTATCCCCCAAAATTATTATTCACAAAGTCTTGCTAGTTGAAAATATGAAATTTAATTTATTAAGTGTTAGTCAACTTTGTGATGCAAACTATCATGTATCTTTTGAATCCTCTAAATGCATGATTAGACACAAGGAATTAAATGATTGCATGTTAGTTGGATATAGGAAATCAAATATCTATTATGTTGATCTTTCATATGCTTCTAACATTTCTACTAAGTGTTTTGTTGCAAAAGAAGAGGAAAGTTGGCTATGGCATAGAAGATTGGGGCACATCAACATGAAAAACATAGCCAAGGTAGCCAAGATGGAGTTGGTCAAAGGGCTACCAAAGATCAAGTATGTCAAGAACAAATTGTGTGATGCATGCCAAGAAGGAAAACAAACAAAGGCATCACACAAAGGTAAAACTCTAACCAATACTTCTTTACCACTAGAATTATTGCATCTTGATTTATTTGATTGCCATAGTACTCCATCTTTAAATGGTAATAAATATTGTTTGGTTATAGTAGATGATTTTTCTAAGTATACTTGGGTCTATTTTATGAAACATAAGGATGATACCTTAGAAATAATCATAGGATTTAGTAAAAGGGTTGAAAATGAAAAGAGTCTCAAAATCAACCGGATCCATAGTGATCATGGTGGTGAATTTGAAAACCTAAAATTTTCACAATTTTGTTTAGAGCAAGGGTACAAGCATGAGTTCTCTTGTCCTAGAACACCCCAACAAAATGGGGTGGTGGAAAGGAGAAATCATGCCCTACAAGAGGCGGCTAGGACTATGCTTAATGCATATTCTCTACCTAGCTACTTGTGGGCGGAAGCGGTTAATACCGCTTGCTATATCCAAAATAGGGTTCAAATCCATAGGTTTTTAGGAAAAACACCATTTGAATTATGGAATGGGACTATACCCACAATTCATTATTTCAAAGTCTTTGGATGTAAAGTTTATATTCTAAATACCAAAGATAACTTAGGAAAATTTGAATCAAAAGCGGATGAGGGAATCCTAGTTGGATACTCATCCACAAGTAGAGGGTATAGAGTCTACAATATGAGAACCAAAGGGATTGAGGAGTCTTCCAATGTTCAATTTGATGAAACTACTAGTACCTACCCTAGAAAGTCCTCCATTGATAAGGATATTAATGACAACAATCAAGACATTACCCAAAA
Source organism: Wurfbainia villosa (assembly GCA_025175895.1). Classification (NCBI taxonomy): domain Eukaryota; kingdom Viridiplantae; phylum Streptophyta; class Magnoliopsida; order Zingiberales; family Zingiberaceae; genus Wurfbainia; species Wurfbainia villosa. The sequence continues at coordinate 4,281,480 of CM046000.1, read as the reverse complement.
ACTTCAAAATTTGACCATTAGGGGTAATGATCAAGGGGGAGGAAGAGGAGACTCCGATGATGAAAGAAGGGTGGAAGATAACAATGATCAAATTGAAACCCCTTCTAGAAACCTAAGAATCCATCAAGATCATCCACTTGACCAAGTAGTAGATCTATCTCAAGGAGTAAGAACTAGGTCATTTCATAGACCTCCTACTAGTTAAGTTGCTCTTATCTCACAAATTGAGCCCAAATCGATCAATGATGCATTACATGATCCGGATTGGATTTTGGCAATGCAAGATGAATTGGCTCAATTTGAGAGAAGTCAAGTGTGGGAATTAGTACCTAGACCCGATGATAGCACCATAATTACTACAAGATGAGTCTTTAGGAATAAGCTAGATGATCAAGGAAATATCACTAGAAATAAAGCTAGGTTGGTTGCTAGGGGATTCAATCAAGTTGAGGGGCTTGACTATGATGAGACTTATGCCCCGGTTGCAAGGTTAGAATCTATTAGGATTCTCTTAGGGTATGCTTCCTACATGGGATTTAAACTTTACCAAATGGATGTTAAATCGGCATTCTTAAATGGTTTTATTAAGGAGGAAGTATATGTAGAGTAACCACCCGGATTTGAGAACATAGATTATCCAAATCATGTATGTAAGCTTAGGAAAGCATTATATGGGTTAAAACAAGCTCCCCGGGCATGGTATGAAAGATTGTCATCCTTATTAATTTCTAAGGATTTTAGAAGAGGCCAAGTAGATCAAACTTTGTTTATAAAGTCAACGTTAAAAGATATATTCATAGCCCAAGTATATGTTGATGATATCATCTTTGGGTCAACAAATGATGATCTTCTTCAAGACTTTATAAAAAATATGGAAAATGAATTTGAAATGAGTTTGGTTAGAGAGCTTACCTTTTTCCTAGGCTTACAAGTCAAACAAACCAATGAGGGTATTCATATTTATCAAACCAAATATGCAAATGAAATGATCAAGAAATTTGGTTTGGAAAATGCCAAAATTGTAACCACTCCTATGGCCACTAGCACTAGGATAGATAGTGATCATGAAGGTAAATCAATTGATCTTAAACTTTATAGGAGTATGATTGGTAGCTTACTATACCTAACCGCTAGTAGACCCGACATTTTATTTGCGGTAGGTATGTGTGCAAGATACCAATCTTGTGCCAAAGAATCACATTTGGTAGCCGTCAAAAGAATATTAAGGTATGTTAAAGGCACCCTAAATGTAGGACTTTGGTATCCTAGGACTAGGTCATTTGAATTACTTGGGTATACCGATTCCGATTATGCCGGGTGTAAATTGGATAGGAAAAGTACTAGTGGTGGATGCCAATTTCTTGGGTCCTCCCTAGTTAGTTGGAGTAGTAGGAAGCAACATTGTGTTGCTTTATCAACCACCGAAGCCGAATATGTGGCTATGGGTGGTTGTGTAGCTCAATTACTTTGGATGAGACATACTCTTGTGGACTATGAGCTACACTACTCTAACATTAAAGTTTATTGTGATAATGTGAGTACCATCAACTTGACCAAAAATCCGGTACATCACTCTAGGACCAAGCACATTGAAGTGAAACATCACTTCATAAGAGATCATGTGGCAAGAGGGGACATTGAACTTAACTATGTAGAATCTAAGTCCAACCTTACCGATATCTTCACCAAAGCTCTTCCCGAAAATGAATTTTCATCTTTAAGGAGAGAGCTTGGTATGTGCTTTGTAGAGTAAAATTCTAGGTTTGCATGATCCCATGTTTATATGTTATCTTTATACCTTGATACATCTCACCAAAAGCCTTAAGAAACCTTGATTTTTGTATTGAGACACTTAGAACCATGTGAGATGATAGGGAAGGTGTACTTGACTCATCATGCTTGTTATGATGCATTACTATGAGCCAATGACACACCTAGAGACATAAATACCTTATGGACCAACCATTGGGAAGGCTTGTATTCAAGTAATGAGTACATAGCTCTAAGAACATGGTTGGAAATTCCAAATCATATATATTTTAAACTATGTTCATTATATTTTGGAAAACAGTTTTCAAGTGAATCACAAAAGTGATACAAAGTTTGAAAATTCTTTAGAACTTTTGTAAGTTTCCAAATTTATATCAATCTTGAAATCTGGAAAACATATATTTTTCAAATTATTTTTCCCTAATAGAGTATGATTTCAAAAATGTGTACGCAAAATTTCATGATTTTTCGAGATTTCTGGAATTTCTACCGCATTTCAAAAATGGTGAAAAGGTCAAATTTCGATTCAGCATAGTGATCGAGTTGAATATACCGACTGATACACTGGGTTTTCTGATAATAAGCTCCATTTTCTGATATTTGGTGTATTTTTGATGTCCTAACACTCTAGTATGATAATATTGCGTATAAACAAGTTTTAGGACTGCTTAATACAGTGGTTTAGGGGGAGTTTCAATAAATTCTATCCTTTTATCCCCAAAATCATTGTTGGTGCAAAGTTAGGATTTAACTTTTAAATTTTAGATTATGCTTTGCTTCAAATGTAATTTACATCCTATCTTGGATTAAGGGGGAGCTTAATTTCAATCTAATACCTTAGTCCAAGATCCAACACTCTTAATTCTTTCATCCTTCTCTTTTTGATGTATGTCAAAGGGGGAGAAGGAATGCTTAAGTTAGATGATTATGCGTGTATCTTTAAAGACCTAACTTAAATGATTGTCAAACATCAAAAAGGGGGAGATTGTTGGTGCAACAATGCTCCAAGCATTTATATGTTTTGATGTTTGGCTAATCATCTAAGTTAGGCAATATCTTGTGATCTAATTAAACATGTGTTTAAGTGACAGGGAAATCCAAGGATGAAGACTTGGTAAAAGGAAGTCCAAGTATGATCTTGGCAAAGGAAGTCCAAGGGATGGACTTGGCGGCATAAGACCAAGCTTGTAGTCTTGGCAGCATAAAGTCCAAGTGAACCTTGGCAAAGGAAGTCCAAAGTAAAGTCTTGGCAAAGATAAGTCCAAGTCAGAGTCTTGGCGGCGTAAAGTCCAAGCATTTGGCAACCCAAGACATGACGAAATCGAAGGAAGCTCTTGGAAGCAAAGCGCAAAGGATGAACAAGTCGCGGACTCGGAGGGATCCTGAAGGCGCAAGGCTTATTGAGGAGCTAGAAGGTTGAGTCTAGGTCTAGGGTATAAAATCAAGTATGAATGATGTATCGATCACGATCGTCAGTCGCTCAGTCAGGATGAAACCACGACCATCAATCGATCGCCTTGGTCAGAGCGATGATCGATTCTGCGATCGATCGCGACCGCCAAGGGCATCGATCGACCGATCAAGGGAAATGTCGCACGGAATGCCTCTCACTCATCGCCGCTTGATCACTGATCGATCACCCCATCCCGATCGATGGAGGGATCGATCGATCACTGCCGTTGGAAATTGCGGCTACGAATCTCCATGGAGATCGCGTTTGAGCCGTTGCCGTAGAATCGATGGTATGCATCAGACTGATCGACGCCCAACGGGAAAAACAGCCCCTCTTCTATAAAAAGGGGCCATGGGGAGCTTGGTGAAGCTAGTGCTCTTGCTCCTAACTATACTCTCGTGCTCACCAAGCCTTCCAAGTGTTTTTAGTGATTTAAATCCTCCTCTTCTCTTGTTCTTGATCATCCATCATTGTAAAGAAGAGGAGAGCATTGTAAGAAAGGTTTCTCCACCTTGGTTCATCCAAAGGAGGTTCTAGTGAAGGTTGATTAGGGCTAATCCACCTTACGGATTGCCGTGGAGTAGGAGCGTCATCTCCGAACCACGTACATCGGGTGTTAGTCTTGTTCTTGCTTTGATTTGTGTTTATATTTTGTATTGCTTCCGCTAACATTGTTGTAGAAAAGAAGAAAGGCTAATCACCCCCCCTCTAGCCGTTCTAATATTCCTAACATATTTTAATTTTTATATAACACAGATAATTGGTATAGATTGAGTTACCTGAAATTTCTCTGATTCAAACAGATCGCACATATAGTTTCAATCTTTCTGTGTCTCACAAAACTCGATCGGCATATGATGTCGGAGCTCAGTAGGGGTAGATGAAGTAGCCTCTTATAATGAGTGTGCATCTTATTTATATTGTCTCTGTACCTTACACTCATTAATATGTCAGTCTCCTTTCTTATCGATGTTGCCTCCTCGGCAAAATTGATATCGAAAGCAACCTAAAAAAATACAAATATTGAAATTTAGTAACGATGGATGGATGGTTATATAAATATCAAATTACTTGTAATTATTGATAATCGATCATATATCATATGTTTATTGTCCGTGGGGATATGCTTCCAACTCTTAGCTTATATGGGAGCGAACTTCTTAATTGATAGACCTAACTCTATTATAAAAATAGCTGCATTTTGTCCGATAGAATGACCATCGCTCTTACAAAAGGTAATGGGTAATTTACCCTGTTCCTCGATTTGTCGTTGGAGTTGATCAGGTTGTGTGTCTCGTGTCTCTCTAGGTGTCGGACAAACTATAAATCAAAAAGTGTTAACAATTAACAAGTCAAATAAATAGAAAACTAAATAAATATATTTAAAACCACATAACTAACCAGTATGAGCACTATCATCATCAGGTGTAGGCACAATTGGGGGGCGCTCAATTCTCTTAGGCAGCATAATTGTGACATAAGCATTAAATATAGATCGACATACAATGAAAGATTATCTTAAATACATGAATTATAAATGAAAAACAATATAAATACATTTAATCGTTATCGTTATCTGAAAAGGATAAATGATCATTCGTCTTACTATCAATTTCACTATCTTCACCCTCATCAATACTATTACTTTGAGCGCCCTTATCTAGATCCACTTATACATTTGCCATATTTATTTGTTAATGCTCAACATTTAATCGATATAGTTGAGTTATCTCTAAGTTTTCACCGACTACTGAAGTTGAATCACTAGATGAAATCTCTTGGTTTGACTCTATATTCAAGATATTACCAATCTCAAAATCTTCAGATACTTCATCAACTTTAGTTACTTCGTATATTTCTTGGTGGTGAACCCTTTCTACTACCTTCCAATGATCTCCACGCTTGATATCATTCAAATAAAACACTTGATTTGCTTGGTTTGCCAAAATGAATGAGTCATCATTGTACCATATTTTAGAAGTGTCAATACACAAGAGATCATACTCTTCCACCAATGATTTTTTTTTGGATTACATTAGAACCATTCACACCAAAATAATTAGAATTTATACCTAAAAGAGTAAAATATTTGAACCACATCCTTCAACACACCAAAAAAATCTAAATTGTCCCCGTCATCAAAGGATGGTACACTGACCCTACTATTCTGAGTAGTTCTACATGAATCACGGGACCTCGTATAATATCAAATCTCATTTACAATGCATACATCATACAGTTGAACTTCAGCATTAGGTCCCATTGTTAAATAGTACATGTCACGCCCCGAGAGTATGTCGTGTCGAAAAGCAAACGGACGACATCTCCCCTGTACGTGGCAACATCTCGTGTTAATACAAGGCTCGTAGGCCACAACAACAACAACATATACATATATGTAAACAAACCACAGCGGAAACTAAACCACAACATCACAAACAGCACACATGCATACCGGTATGACTAACACTAACTCAGAACACCATAACAAAACCAGAAAAAAGAAAGGTACAACATTTACAGCATTCAATCACTACAAAACATCACATAAATCAAATCCATATTGGAACACCAATGAAAACCCAAAAAACCCGGACTCTCGGAGTTGAGATGAGACGATGCCTGCGAGCGGTGCTCCAAGTCCATCACGAAGTTGGCTACCTACCTGGGCGACAGAAAAACTCAAGGTCCATGGTGGTGAGTAAAACTCAGCAGGTAATATAAAAACTTGTATATATCAATATCACATGTATTTCGATAGAAAAATCTACAGGTATATATCAGGTAACACTAGCATGATAACATATCCATGTATATACCTTCTAACCAAAGGCGAATATAAAATGCAGACATACTTGAAAGTCTGCTACGCTACACCTATCCAACCTTAGCACATATCCATAATATATCCATATACAGGAAGTCTGCTCTAAAACCATATAACGACATAAATACAGGTCAAAGAATGCAATAGACAATCCAACAACTATACAAGTATCCTACACGACTGTATATGCAATGCGGGTAGCATGTATGAAGATGATGTACAACCAAATGCAACAAGCATAGTACAATCAAATGAGCATCACAATAAGTATATATATATAGACTGCATCTATATATGTATACTAATCATAATCATCCATATATATATATATATATATATATATATATATATATATATATATATATATATATATATATATATATATATATATATATATATATATACTTAATATATATATTTATACTACTAACAATCATATATATATATATATATATATATATATATATATATATATATATATATACATGCATATATGTATATATATGGCAATAGGCAAAAATATCATAAGTTGGCAATCCAGCATGCATGGTCATGTCAGCTCACCCTAAAACTACCACGACCCCAATGTGGCATCGGTGGCTCGAGCATGACAACTGTCCCAACTCAACACCAGCCACTACTCTCGAGTGGCCGAGTGGGCAGTATGATCGAGTAGCATATAAGCGTGAAGAGCAAGCTACACGATGGGGGTCCCTGCTGTTGGTCACTTCGACAGTCACTACCCATGAGTGGTCGAGTGCCACACATGCAGGACTACGACACACAAATCCCACTACCACCGTCTATAGTAGTAGAGTGTGGCACAACAATGCTCTGCCCTCACACCGGTTACTCCTCCTATGAGTAACCGTAGAGGCAAGATGACTGGCGACCCTCTCAACCACAAGGGAGACCACATCGGCAGCGTGCATGCAAATGACATGAATGCAATGTCCCACATACAGACATCCACCACAGACTCTCTATTCTACAGAGAGTCATACTAATCAGATCAACGCACTCTCTATCCTGCAGAGAGTTGTACTCAACTGATCATAACACTCTCTATCCTGTAGAGAGTCATACCAATCTAATCGACGCACTCTCTATCCTGCGGAGAGTCATACTCAACTGATGGATGCACTCTCTATCCTGTAGAGAGTCGTACTCAAATGATCGACGCACTCTCTATCCTATAGAGAGTCGTACTTACTGATCGACGCACTCTCTATCCTGTAGAGAGTCGTACTCAAACTGATTATATCAAACTAGGACCATCGGTTCGTAGCGACACACTAAATATCATTCACCTAACCATTTACACAATACATGGTCGGTGGTAAAACATGCAGCCTAAGGGTACTAGAATTAACCCTAGGTTCAAGACATTATCTACCTACGGATGATCCTTTTTCCCAATTTATAGTCAGGTTGTCATCCGGACTTTACTATTTGCACTTAACTAAACAAATTATAGGTTACTTACATCACCTATATATATAACTCTTAATCATGATAAAATCAAACATGATAGCAGCAATGGAGTTAACAACCAAAGGTAAAGTATCAAGCGTAAAAGTAAATAAGAACAGAGTCAAGGTAACATGATCATATAAGATGATCATGCATCTAAATCTGTATGCATTAAAACTACCTGACCAGGGCAGAAATTACCCACCTGTTGTGTAGACTATGCTGTTAGTCTCCACGTCCAAAAGACCATCCTGTATTCAGGTTCTGCAATTTAACATACAAACATAACTAAGCATCTTCTTCCATTTGCTATTAATCAGCTAGCCAATAGTAATCTAGTTGTAGATGTAACATTAACTTCACAACGTAGCTTCAAACTCACCTAACTTAGTTACAGTTGCTAAATAGCTCAATCCAAATAGGAAATGGCAAGCTTACTCACATTTGTCTTCATCACCCGCACTAAGAGGCAGATTAGAAGCAACCAGCCATATTTCTTTTGCTCACGGTGAAGAAGAGGTAGGACCTAATCGTTTCAATTTAACGTAAGGTCGACGAAATCTAATTCAACTAAAGTCTCCTCCCTGCAATCAAAATTATATCAAATATATACCCAATAAATCTCATATCCCCTAACCCCAAAATCCACAATTCAGGTAAACAAGGGAATCACAGAGTCATTACTAGGAATCGGAGGTAGCCTTCTTCCTCATCGCAGCAATGATGCAGCCCAAAACCCTGATCCATGCTTGATGGAGGATGTCACAGCCATCCAAACTCATCACCTCATAGTCAACCGACAAAATTTCACACCACACCCGAAATCAATCAACCAACACAAACAACATACTCAAAGGAGGAGATAGTTCGAGTTTTTACCTGCCCTTGGACTCCATCGGCAGAAACCACAACCCTAGAAGACTCCACCGGCAGCCTAACCCTTCTTCTATCCCCTGTTTGCTGGCACTAACTGCTGCCCAAATCACGAATCCAGGATCAACCAATGCAAATCACTGCAGGGAATCAGACAAAGAGAAGTTGTCCCTTACCTAGTACCGATGATCTCCGACAAAGAAATCCTCACAATCGAAGCGCTACCGACGCCACCGGGGCCCTAGCAACTCCACCGATGCAAATCTCCTCCTATCCCCTGTTCCTCGGAGCAAATCCACGCTCCATACCACTTGCTCTGGCAACGATTGGGAAGAACAGCTCCCGATCGAAGCGTCGCCTACCTGAACTTTCTGACCATGCGCCGGCACATCCGTGGGCACCGTAAGGGTGGTCGGCCGTCGCTTGCAGAGGGGAGCCAGCCGTGGTTGGCCTTCGCTTGCGGAGGGAAAGGAGGCGACTGTGGTCGGCCTTCACTTGTAGAGAAGAGGAGGGAGCGACGAGAGGCAGAGAGATCACGAGAAAAGGAGTCACGGCTGGGAAATAAAGGACGCGATGGAGAAACGCTCGGGAGAAGGAAAAGCCAAAGGAAATTAACGCTTGGCGTTGATAATTGAGAAGCGAGTCGGGTAAGAAAATACCGGGCCGGGTTTAGGGAAAAACAATCGGGTCCGACGCTGATCAATCCATTAAATCCATTGACCTTAGAGTTTTACCATTAAACTTAAGCCAATTGAACCCTATTAAGCCCCTCATAACCAGATGACCCAAACAGGCTTTCCCAAAGCCTATTTAATCTTTCCCCGCAATAGTCATAGAAATTTCCATTTAAGTCCAGGAAAATTTCTAAAAATCCTTGGAAAATTCCATAGGGTATTTTCCTAATTAACAAGCATTATTTTATTATTATTATTATTTATTTATTTATTTATTTTTTTCTCGGTATCTTATATTCTCCCCCACTTAATAAAATTTGATCCCCAAATTTTGTACTTAAATATAAGAACCAATACAGGAAATATCTGGAATGACCACATACCACAAGTGACTAGACGAGGGTACCGAGCTCGGGTAGTATCTTCCAGCTCCCACGTAGCCTCCTTATCGGTATGATGCTGTCATCCAACCTTTACAAGTCGGATGGTTTGTTCCGTACTGTCGCTCCTTACGACCAAGGATTCACATCGGAATCTCCTCATAGGTCACATTAGTCTGAGGTAGAATCAGAACCTCTTTCAGAATATGATCTGAACGCGGAACGTATTTCCTCAGCATATAAACATGAAATACGTTATCAACACCCACAAGTGTCGGAGGTAAAGCCAAATCGGTAAGCTACACCCCCAATCTGCTCCAATATCTCAAATGAGCCAATATAGCATGGAACTAATTTCCCCGACTTCGTCCCATAACATGGGAGATCTACAAGGCCTACCGTATAAGGCCTCGAATGGAGCCATGAGAATATAAAAGTAGTAGTTGTTGTCATAGGCAGATTCTACTAAATGAACGTGATCCTCCCAACTGCCTCTGAAATTCATGACAAGGGATCTGAATAGATCCTCCAACGTCTGAATGATATGCTCACTCTGTCCTTACGTCTGTGGATGAAATGTGGTACCGAATCGAAGCTTTGCACCCATAGCTTGCTACAGATTCTGCCAAAAATCACGAGGTAAATTGTGGATCTCTATCAGATATAATACTCAAAGGCACTCCGTGCAATCTGATAATCTCTCGATAGTACAACTCTGCCTGACGATCCAACAAGTCCATTCTACGAATAGGCAGAAAGTGAGCTAATTTGGTTAGTCGATCCACAATTACCCATATCGCATCATGCTTTTTTTCGGGTTCTAGGCAATCCCATAACGAAATCCAAAGTGATATGCTCCCACTTCCATTCCAAAATCAGAATTTCCTGGAGCAATCCAGTGGGTTTCTGATGTTCAACCTTCACCTGCTGGTATACAAAAAACTCAACAACAAAGTCTACAGTATCTCTCTTTATACCGTTCCCACCAGTATAAACATCTCAAATCTCGGTACGTCCAAGTACCACCAGGATGTAGAGCAAATCTCAAATGATGTGCCACCTGTAGCAACTCTTTCTTAAGTGGATGTGTGTCCAGAACACATATCCATATTAGAGCCAGAAAATTATCTTCTCACAAGAGAAGTCCATCTACCATCCAAAATCCACTCCGCCACACACTCTGTAAGTGCATGGAAGACTATAGCGACCAATCTTACCTGTTGCAACTATTCGCGTTCCAACAACTCTATAGTAGCTACCCAGTAGTTAGTTAAATTCAATGAGCACATCTGCTCCATACATCCACAAATCCAGATAAATAACTACTAAAGCCACACCATGTATATGACAGCCTATCTTGTAGTTTCTTAACTGACGTAGGCATTAGATACGTCTCATGCAACTGTATCGGATTCGCTCCGATCCCTGAAACGATGCATCTGCGTATAACATCCTTTCATCTACCTCGAAAGGATTAACTAATACCCATGAACAAATTAACCACCATCTAGGTCCTCTAAACTAGTTTCACCAGCTTCCGACTAAATGATTTCCATAGTATTTAGTAACACTTATATCAATCAAATTATCACCTGGTATGGGATCTTCGATACCGGGACTATTTTCGCAATCATTTTGATCGCCTACTCCACTTGCCTATGCAACGGCAAGGCTAGGAGTTCATCCGAATGCTCTCAGATTATACGCACCTCTGAGAGACATAATCATACCATACTCTCAATAATTTGACCATCCGTAAGGATATGTCTACAGTAAAGATATGTCTATCAGAGTCTAAGGGCATCCCTTAACTTATTAATTGTTGGTCCACATCTCACCTGACGGTAGAGATACCACCGACCCACTAGTCGATGTATAGGAACCCTACTAATCCGAACTAAGAATGTTCTAGACAAAGATACCTGTAAATTACAAGTATCTCTCAATATATTAACCCAGAGGGTAACCTAAAGTAATACCCTGAACAATCAATTATCTGTCGATCTGATCCAAAGGCTCCTTGCAAGTCTTGGCCTTTCTCCGAAGAGAAGAAGATCAGATCCAACAGTCCGCGATAAAGCGGTCGCATTTCTGCGATGAATGATTTGAGGCTTTTTCCTAGAGCATCCAATCCTATCCCTTAATCATACGAGCTGCAACTGTAGAATACCGAATAGATACGACCATCATCGTATACTCTCTCCTCTGTACAAAGCAAATCACATCTGGAGGTAACTGTTGTTATCTGCATGAGTCTTCTGCGATGTCTTTTGCTGATGCTATTTCTGTGCTGATCTCTACTGAAGGGTAGTATCAAGGAACTCCAACCATGCCTGAGGTAGTTGGTCGCTGCTGATTAAATAATCCAATCTTCTGTGCTGATCTCTGCTGTCGAGACGATGCATCATCCTCCCGGAACACCATTGGTAGTCTTTAATTGAGTCTTCAAAGTATACCTCCTCAAATGTACTGGTTGCTTACAATAGCAATAGATGAACTGATCTAACAGATAATCTGACTTCGCGTGTCTTCATGATCTGCACTGCATGCACATAATCCCTTCGGAGTCTTTGTTCTGATTTTGCTGATGTGCATGAGAACATCCTGATGATCTGCGGTTGGTCTTCTATAATCGAAAAATCGCTCAAAGCCTATAACTCCGATCTTGCTCCTTTTATCCAATAGTCGGAGACTTCTGACTCTATTAAGTTGACCTGCAATATTTGCTTATCGGTCTCCAACTCTTAAACCCTTGTACGGAGTCATTTCTAAACTCCTGTCTCAATCCAACGTCTTCCGGCAGGATCTGGTAGAAGATCTCGGCATCCTAATCCAACTATAAGCCAATAACTCTGGGTGACTTAAATCATCCATTCATCTTCTTGAGCTATTAGGTGGTCGTAACCTCTGCAAGTCTCACAACTTTGCACAGTACATTATTACTAACCGATCACCTTTTCTTGAAGCTCAAGAATTCCTTACAATGTGTCACTAAAAGTGACACGGAAAAATACTCTCTTTCAACATCACTAAATCATGATCAAGTGATATATTATTTCCCCAAGATTATTTTCTACATTTATCACCAAATACCGGCTTGATCCCGATAATGGTATGCAACAACTCTTCTTTCTCAGTATAACATGAGTTAAGTACTCTTAAAGTTATACAACTCAGTACGAATAACTCAGGGATAACATCCCTATGAAACACCGTAACCTAGCCTTCTCCTATCTGTATCAACAATAGTCTACTTGTCTTGTCCATTACCCAACAGGTAATGATCTGACTAGCATAATTAGTGAAAATCTCTAAGACTGTAATCTCTGATTTCCACAAGAAATGTGACTACTAACCCCTGCTTTCCGACTCAGTATCAGTCGGCTCTCAAAGGAAATTCACCTTTTTGATAGCAGGTCCAAGACACACAGACTCTACATGTTGTTCCCGTGGTCAACTCAAATCACGGTTACCAATAATAACCAACGCACTACAGGTTATTCCCTGATTAAACATTAAATACATAACCAACGAAATCGAGAGTATAAACACTAAAGATAACTCTGGTTAGTCGCCTCGGTGGATGACCCCTACTACAAGTCTGTACAGGTATAATAACTCTAAATGTATACACTTGTTAATCAAGTCAAGATAAGTATCCAACTAGAAAATAAGTCATCAGGAATACTTACTTCGTGCTGCTTGGAGCTCATGCCACTATCACATCTCATCTCAGAACACCAAAACCGAACAAATCGACTCCCGAGAATCCAAGACTCGACACAAAATAACATTGTATGGCATCGCAGAACCTGGGGCTCTGATACCACTAAAGTTATCACGCCCCAAGAGTATGTCATGCCGAAAAGTAAATGGACGGCATCTCCCCTGTACGTGGCAACATCTTGTGTTAATACAAGGCTCGTAGGCCACAACAACAACAACATATACATATATATAAACAAACCACAGCGAAAACTAAAACACAACATCATAAACTACACACATGCATACCGGTATGACTAAAACCGACTCAGGACACCACAACAAAACCAGAAAAAAGAAAGGTACAACATTTACAGCGTCCAATCACTACAAAATATCACATAAATCAAATCCATATCGGAACACCAATGAAAACCCAAAAAACCCGGACTCTCGGAGTTGAGATGAGACAATGCCAGCCAGCGGTGCTCCAAGCCCATCACAAAGTCGGCTACCTGTTACCTGGGCGACAAAAAAACTCAGGGTCCGTGGTGGTGAGTAAAACTCAGCAGGTAATAGAAAAACATGTATATATCAATATCACATGTATTTTGATAGAAAAATCTACAGGTATATATCAGGTAACACTAGCATGATAACGTATCCATGTATATACCTTCTAACCAAAGGTCAATATAAAATGCAGACATACCTGAAAGTCTGCTACGCTACACCTATCCAACCTTAGCACATATCCACAATATATCCATATACAGGAAGTCTGCTCTAAAACCATATAACGACATAAATACAGGTCAAATAATGCAATAGACAATCCAATAACTATACAAGTATCCTACACGATCGTATATGCAATGCGGGTAGCATGTATGAAAATGATGTACAACCAAATGCAACAAGCATAGTACAATCAAATGCAGCATCACAATAAGCATATATATATATAATGCATCTATATATGTATACTAATCACAATCATCCATATATATATATATATGGCAATATGCAAAAATGTCATAAGTCGGCAATGCAGCATGCATGGTCATGTCAGCTCACCCTAAAGCTACCACGACCCCAGTGTGGCCTCGGTGGCTCGAGCATGACAACTGTTTCAACTCAACACCAACCACTACTCTCGAGTGGCCGAGTGGGCAGTATGATCGAGTAGCATATAAGCGTGAAGAGCAAGCTACACGATGGGGGTCCCTGCTGTTTGCCACTCCAACAGTCACTGCCCATGAGTGGTCGAGTGCCACACACGTAGGACTACGGCACGCAAATCCCACTACCACCGTCTATAGTGGTAGAGTGCGGCACCACAATGCTCTGCCCTCACACCGGTTACTCCTCCTATGAGTAACCGTGGAGGCAGAATGACTGGCGACCCTCTCAACCACAAGAGAGACCACGTCGCCAGCGTGCATGCAAATGACATGAATGCAATATCCCACATACAGACATCCACCACAGACTCTCTATTCTACAAAGAGTCATACTAATCAGATCAACGCACTCTCTATCCTGCAGAGAGTCGTACTCAACTGATCATAACACTCTCTATCCTGTAGAGAGTCATACCAATCTAATTAGCGCACTCTCTATGTTGCAGAGAGTCGTACTCAACTGATGGACGTACTCTCTATCCTGTAGAGAGTTGTACTCATCTGATCGACGCACTCTCTATCTTATAGAGAGTCATACTTATTGATCGACGCACTCTCTATCCTGTAGAGAGTCGTACTCAAACTGATTATATCAAGCTAGGACCACCGATCCGTAGCGACACACTAAATATCATTCATCTGACCATTTACACAATACATGGTCGGTGGTAAAACATGCAACCTAAGAGTACTAGAATTAACCCTAGGTTCAAGACATTATCTACCTACGGATGATCTTTTTTCCCAATTTACAGTCAGGTTGTCATCCAGACTTTACTATTTACACTTAACTAAACAAATTATAGGTTACTTACATCACCTATATATATAACTCCTAATCATAATAAAATCAAACATGATAGCAGCAATGGAGTTAACAACCAAAGGTAAAGTATCAAGCGCATGAGTAAATAAGAACAGAGTCAAGGTAACATGCTCATATAAGATGATCATGCATCTAAATCTGTATGCATTAAAACTACCTGACCAGGGCAGGAATTACCCACCTGTTGTGTAGACTATGCTGTTAGTCTCCACGTCCAAAAGACCATCCTGTATTCAGGTCCTATAATTTAATATACAAACATAACTAACCATCTTCTTCCATTTACTATTAATCAGCTAGCCAATAGTAATCTAGCTGTAGATGTAACATCAACTTCACAACGTAGCTTCAAACTCACCTAACTTAGTTACAGTTGCTAAATAGCTCAATCCAAATAGGAAATGGCAAGCTTACTCACATTTGTCTTCATCATCGGCACTAAGAGGCAGATTAGAAGCAACCTTCCATATTTCTTTTGCTCACGGTGAAGAAGAGGTAGGACCTAATCATTTCAATTTAACGTAAGGTCGATGAAATCTAATTCAACTAAAGTCTCCTCCCCTGCAATCAAAATTATATCAGATATATACCCAATAAATCTCATATCCCCTAACCCCAAAATCCACAATTCAGGTAAACAAGGGAATCACAGAGTCATTACTAGGAATTGGAGGTAGCCTTCTTCCTCGTCGCAGCAATGATGCAGCCCAAAACCCTGATCCATGCTTGATGGAGGATGTCACAGCCATCCAAACTCATCACCTCACAGTCAACCGACAAAATTTCACACCACACCCGAAATCAATCGACCAACACAAACAACATATTCAAAGGAGGAGATAGTTCAAGTTTTTACCTGCCCTTGGGACTCCATCGGCAGAAACCACAACCCTAGAAGACTCCACCGACCGCCCAACCCTTCTTCTATCCCCTGTTCGCCGGCACTAACTGCTGCCCAAATCACGAATCCAGGCTCAACCAACGCAAATCACTGCAGGGAATCAGACAAAGAGAAGCTGTCCCTTACCTAGTATCGACGATCTCCGACAAAGAAATCCTCACAATTGAAGCACTGCCGATGCCACCTCCCCGCCCTAGCAACTCCACCGACGCAAATCTCCTCCTATCCCCTGTTCCTCAGAGCAAATCCACGCTCCATACCACTTGCTCCGGCAACGATCGAGAAGAATAGCTCCCGATCGAAGTGTCGCATACCTGAACTTTCCGACCACGCACCCGCTCATCGTCGGCACGTCTGCGGGCACCGTAAGGGTGGTCGGTCGTCGCTTGTAGAGGGGAGCCAGACGTGGTCGGCCTACGCTTGCGGAGTGAAAGGAGGCAGTTGTGGCCAGCCTTCACTTGTAGAGAAGAGGAGGGAGCAGCGAGAGGCAGAGAGATCGCGAGAAAAGGAGTCGCGGCTGGGAAATAAAGGACGCGATGGAGAAACGCTCGGGAGAAGGAAAAGCTGAAGGAAATTAACGCTTAGCGTTGATAATTGAGAAGCGGGTCGGGTAAGAAAATACCAGGTCGAGTTTAGGGAAAAACAATCGGGTCTGACGCTGATCAATCCATTAAATCCATTGACCTTAGAGTTTTACCATTAAACTTAAGTCAATTGAACCCTATTAAGCCCCTCATAACCAGATGACCCAAACAGGCTTTCTCAAAGCCTGTTTAATCTTTCCCCGCAATAGTCATAGAAATTTCCATTTAAGTCTAGGAAAATTTCTAAAAATCCTTGGAAAATTCCATAGGGTATTTTTCTAATTAACAAGTATTATTTTATTATTATTATTATTATTTATTTTATTTTATTTCCCGGTATCTTACAGTACAACTCATTTGTGATCTCTAAATTTGTAAAAAAAAATTAGTGTTATTGTCATGCCCCAAGAGGGGTACTTGTCCGACGAAAATTGGACAACACCTCCCTTGTACTGCGGACTATTGAAACCTGTATACAAGGCTCACACGACCCACTATACATCGGCCAACATAGCCGAAATATAACACGATAATACATATAATATATGGGCCTCAGGCCAACAACCAAAGTAAATAAAAGGTCTAAAATCTCTAGACTTACCCCTTCTACCATATGAGCAGGAAAACACAACCACACACCTAACCTAAACAAACCATACAAAAAGTCCATAAGGACATAATCAAATACTACCAAACAAGCACGAGTATAAAATACTACAAGTTTGAAACATAGAATACTCGAGACAACAAAAACATGCGGAAGCCTGAAAACCATATGACGGAGACATCAGATCAGGAGACTGGCAACTGGACCCTCCGAAAGGCTTCATCCTGAAATAAAAGAGATATCAACGGAGTGAGTAAAATTCAGCGGATATCTAATAGTCATGCATAGTAAACTATAAGTAGCAATAATAATCATGTTGGTATAGTTTCTCAACAAAAATACATACCTGAAACTGTACATACCAAAATCACCTAAACTGACATAAAATACATACACACAAGCATATGTAGAATCGCCAAAACAAATAATATAATACCTCCTGTATGTGCATGACAATCATATGCAACAACCAAAAATGCAACAATCAATGCATATAGTAAAAACGTATACACATGATGCAATCACCTGTGTCACCCCTGACGCCAATCAAGCCACCGACATGTCATGTGTGCTGGCCGAGTGGGTAGGGTTGTGACAACTGTGCACTCTGTCGTCACTACACCTATGTGACCAAGTGGACAGGATGCTAGCGGAGTATCACCCTTCTGCCTCATGTATGTATATGGGATCATCACCTCGTCTCACGACAAAGGAGGGATCCCTGTCTGCTACCACGTCGCAATACTAATCACCTGAGCGACCACCGTGGAGCCCTGACAAAGCAACTACACACACACACCTGAAATACCACTAACACACGAGTGGTTGTGTGTGTAGATAATGTAACTGACGATGGACTCAACTACTAAATAGCATCATCTCCTACCGAGGAGTCGTGAGCGTCAGTCATGCAATAATGCAAGATGGTGCATGTCACTAATGCACGATATGTTGGAGATTTGATGCCGCTAGAGGGGGGGGTGAATAGCGTTGTGACCGTACGAAGATGGAATTCAATTGTGATCGTGTCTACAATTTCGTTAGCGCAGCGGAATATAGAAATGAAAGCAATAACGAAATACAACAATCACGAACACAAGTATATAACGTGGTTCGGAACCGAACGGTTCCTACTCCACGGATCGAGCTCTAAAGAGCCCTAGTGATGCACACGCAATCACTAATCAATAATAACTCCTTCTCGGAACAATCCGGAGGCGGAGAAACCTCGTACAAGGATTACACTAAGTAATACACAAGATACAAGCAAATACAAGTAAGAAATACAATGCAAGTAAAGGAAAAACAACTTTACAAGAGCTTTGGATTGCTTGATCTTTGATTGCCTTGAACTAGCTTTGAAGGACTGGAAAGCACCAACTTCCCCCTTCAATTTCGCCCAAGAAAATCGCTGCAAAAACCCTCCTTCCGAGCTGCCTTTATAACCTGCGTCGGATTTACCTGATCGATCGCCATAAGTCACCCGATCGGCGATACCGCGTTGTCGTGAGACAACGGATCGATCCACGCTGGAAAAACTCCAACGGATCTCTTGGCAGTCGACTGCCAACATTGGCAGTCGACTGCCAGCCGCGTAGTCGACTGCCCAGTCGGCTACGGAGCATTCTGTGCTCGCGGCTGAACTAGCGCGATCATTCCGACTTGGCGATGATCATGCCGTAGACATCGATTCGGCGCTCCCGCAGCGTCGCATCAGCGATTCGGCTCTTAACGGCAGTCGAACTCAAGTCGACTCACGACAGTCGAACCGGCCATAATGTCAGTCGACTGCCAACCTCAAAGATGAGGTTTTAACCCAAGTATGGTGCCCCCATACTTGCTAGACCACCCTTAGCCTAGACCTAAGCCTTCTAGCCACCTCCATCAGCCTCACGCCTCTCGGATCCCTCCAAGTCATCCATGACTTGTTCATCCATCGCGCTAGCCTCCAGGTGCTTCCCTCGGCTATGTCATGCTAACGGTGTCTACACCGCCAAGGCACATTGGACTTACGCTGCCAATATCAATCCCCTTGGACTTCCCAATGCCAAGACTCAAGCTTGGACTTTCCCTTGCCAACCCATGTTGGACTTTCCATGCCAAGACCCATGCTTGGACTTTCCATTTGCCAAGACCCATGCTTGGACTTCTCATTTGCCAAGACCCATGCTTGGACTTCTCATGCCAAGTACTCAAGACTTGGACTTTCCCAAATGCCAAGTACCCATGACTTGGACTTTCTATGCGCCAAGTGTCCCACTTGGACTTTTCATGCCAAGTACTCAAGACTTGGACTTTACCAAATGCCAAGTGTCCCACTTGGACTTTCCATGCCAAGTACCCATGACTTGGACTTTACCTTGCCAAGACCCATGCTTGGACTTTCCCATAATCACATGGTCAACCCCAGTCAACCATCAAGGTCTTCCTCGAGTCAAACTCGAGTCCGGTCAAACATGACCCGGGTCGATTGCTCTAACAATCTCCCAAACATATTAACCGACATTAATGTCAAACATAAATGTCAAACCACTTTATCAAATCCCTTTGTCAAACATCAAAACATCACTCGAGTCAAACTCGAGTCTGGTCAATCGTGACCTGGGCCGATTGCACCAACAATCTCCTCCTTTTTGATGTTTGACAAAAATCAAACAAATCATTTGAGTTAGACCACTAACTTAAATCCCTTACCAATTATCCCAAATTGGTAAACACTCTCCAAATGTTCTCCCCCAAACATTCTCCCCCTTTTTAACTAACATCAAAAAGATTTTCTCTCCAAGAAGGTCAATGTCTCATGTCCCAATGAGATCTTACAATCTCCCCCTTGATCCAAAAATAAATACCTAGGATGTCTACCATCTTCCTAGTGATAATTCACATATCACTCAAGAGAGACAATCCTATACTCTCTCCCAATTTCCAAATTGGGTATCAAAAATCCATCAATTTTCCCAATTGATGATACTCTCCCAAAAACTTCTCCTCTTCAAGGAGAAAAACACATCCATCATCCCAAGATGGATACCTCCCCCTAAAGGCTTGCTCCCCCTTGATCATTGCACCAACAATGTCCTTGGGAAGCCCCTAAGCCAATAGGAACTCTAAACCATCAAAATTAAGGTTCTAAGTTCAAACTTGAACTTTCCATACCCTAAATTTGATACTTTGACCTAACACTTCTCCTAATCCATATCCAATGGATTTTCACCCTTTATAATGCTTCCCAAAGCATATCCTAGGGTTAGAAGTGATTAGGAACCTTTTCCATAGCTGAACACGGGCTAAACAAACCTTGTTAACCCGAAATCGACTGCAATCGACTCACGATGTCAGCCGATCACACTATATCATCGATCGCCACATGAGGCCGATCGATCAAAATCTCGATTTTCAACTATCAGAAATGAATTTTAAAAATTCATAAATAATTATACGTAATTCGAAAAATCATGAAAATTCATACGTATAATACTTATGACACACACAATGGGTGAAAAATATTTGAAAATTATTTTACCCATAAAATAGTGAGTTTGATACAAAACTCAAAACCATTGAAATTTTCAATGTTTGGTTCTATTTTGTATCAACTCTATCAATGGTGATTGCTATCAAAAGATAGACTTCACCAAGGTTTTTCAAAATGATTTTAAAATGTTTTCAAAACCTTATTTTGGATCATATTCCTTGGGCTCTATGTACATGACTTGTACACATGCTCTCCCAATGATCCACAAATGAAACAAGATGAGTTTTAGTTCATCTAGATGCAAAAACTGTGCACCTTGAACTCAACTCATATCCTAGCATCTCACATGTATCTAAGGTGTATAAATACACATACATGTCAATTGGATGTGAGATGTGGGTTTTGGTTCATTTAAAACTAGGGTTTCATGCATTTTTCTAGGCAACCCTACTTGATTCCCTTATAAATGGGACTTCAAGTCATGCCATAGTCCTTGAATCAATTTCAACCAAATTGTCTTAAATGCATGAATGATTATGACATTAGAAATGTTATAACTAAGCATATGCTCATAATCATGATGTCATGGCATAAGATGAAATAAAAAAAAACACATGACATTTGAAACCTTAATCCTAAACATGAACATGACATATAAAATCATAGAACTAGGCATGATGTCATGACATGACATATGACAATCAAGGCATGATATATAAAATATATAGGTATAGTAATACCTAAATTTTAATATTAATTGCCATTTGATACAATTAGATATATTTTGCCATATTAACCTTAATCTCCCTAGTGTGCCAAAAACCCAAAATGACACACTAACACTCTAAACCTTAATTGTGTCAATTTGATCATTTTATCAAACTTCATAACTAATATTGGCACATCCTAAAATCTTTTAGGATTATAATTCAACCCTATTTCCAAGGTATCCATAACCTTGAAAATATCCTAAAGTGCCATCTTTACCATGGTTGAGTTAACTACCCATCCAATCAAGGTTGACACACCCTAAACCCATCTAGCGTGAATCAATCACGCTCTTAGGAACCCAAAACCGATTTGAGCTCCTAGGGTTAATTAGGTATTCCTTAGGGATACCCTCCCTAGATACCTTCCTAATGACCCTTCTAGGCTTAGAAGCCTTGGTCATTTTGGTTTTGCCATGGTTAACTCTATGGGTGACTCCCCTTGTAACCTTCTTAGTGGCTTCCCTAGGTTTCCTAGAAACCCTAGCCACTAGGCACACACCATGGTCAACTCTAGGGATGACTTCCCTATTGACCTTAGTCTTCCTAGACCTAGTTTGTGTTCCATAATCAAATGGAACACTATGGTAAGCCACCTTAGGCTTAGGTTTGTGACCCAAACCTTGCTTGCCCTTGGTTGACTTTTGACTCTTAGGTCCTTGGTATTGACTTTGACTTTTGGACCTTTGACTTTGACCAATTGACCCTTGCATTTGATTTTGCATAATGTTGAGGGTCTTTTCAAGTTTTTCAAGCCTTGACCTCAAGGCTTGATTTTCCTTTTCTAATATCTCAATTTTTTATTTTTCATTTTCTCTTGAGATATTTTTATTTCTAGGCATATGTCTAGATTTCTTAGCATTAAAGCCTAGATGTTCTCCTATTTTCTTAATGCTTTCCTTAGGTAATATATTTTTAGGGACATTAGTCCCAAATTTCTTCTTGTTTCCTAAGTGAACACTTTTAGCACCTAAACAAAAGTATTTATTTCTATTAGCATGCTTTTCATGGCAAATTGCAAGAGAATTAAAATTCCTAGCATGCTTTTGACTTTTAAATTTAGAAGATGCATTATTGAAATATACCTTAAGGTTTGCCTTGGAGGCTCCCCCTACATGTATAGCTCCTTCTTGGGTCTTTTTGCTCCCCCTAGGACATTGATTTCGATAATGCCCCGGTTGCCGGCACTTGAAGCAAATGACTTGCTCCTTGCTTTTCTTGGCATTGGGAACACCGGCTTCATTGACCTTTGGAACCGGTTGAGCCTTCTTGACCCTTTTTGGACACTTACTCTTGTAGTGTCCGGATTCCCTACACTCAAAACAAATGATATGAATTTTATTTGAACCTTGAGTGTTTGAGTTACCTAGGGTATTTGTGGTGGTGGAAGGTGTTGGAATTGAAACTTCTTCATCTTGACCGGATGTGGAAGCTTCTTCTTGATGCTCCGATGTTGAGGAAACTCTAATCTCCTCCTCAATCCTAGAAGTGGATACTTCTTCCACTTCCTTCACCTCTTCCGATCCAGATGTTGATTCCCTATCAACCTCTGAATCCTCAAGCTCTTTGGATGAAGATGTACTTGCTTCTTTTTGAGCTTGAGAGGATGAGCACTCTTCTTCTTCTTCTTCTTCTTGGACCAATGATGAGTTTTCATGGAACTTTGCCACTTGGCTCCACAACTCCTTAGCGTCCATATAGTCCCCTACCATACACACAATCTCATTAGGGACCAAATCAAGAATAAATTTTACTACCTTCATGTTTTTCTCGAAGGCTTGGAGTTGATCTTCACTCCACTTCTTCTTCTTGAGGAATCCTCCCTTTGGTCTTATTGGATAGCTAAAACCCTCCATCAAGATAGACCATTCTTCGAAGTCCCTCATCATTAGGAAGTCTTCAATTCTTGACTTCCATTGCTTAAACCCTTCTTGTCCATAGAAGGAGTAAGGGATTGGTGTGTTAATGTTCCATCCCAATTGTTCTTCCATCTTCACCCTCTAGCTCCTTTGTCCTAGCTCCCGGCGGTTAGTCCGTAGAAGAGCCCCGAGCTCTGATACCACTTGTTGGAGATTTGACGCCGCTAGAGGGGGGTGAATAGCGTTGTGACCGTACGAAGATGGAATTCAATTGTGATCGTGTCTACAATTTCGTTAGCGCAGCGGAATATAGAAATGAAAGCAATAACGAAATACAACAATCACGAACACAAGTATATAACATGGTTCGGAACCGAACGGTTCCTACTCCACGGATCGAGCTCTAAAGAGCCCTAGTGATGCACACGCAATCACTAATCAATAATAACTCCTCGGAATAATCCAGAGGCGGAGAAACCTCGTACAAGGATTACACTAAGTAATACACAAGATACAAGCAAATACAAGTAAGAAATACAATGCAAGTAAAGGAAAAACAACTTTACAAGAGCTTTGGATTGCTTGATCTTTGATTGCCTTGAACTAGCTTTGAAGGACTGAAAAGCACCAACTTCCCCCTTCAATTTCGCCCAAGAAAATCGCTGCAAAAACCCTCCTTCCGAGCTGCCTTCATAACCTGTGTCGGGCTGGATTTCCGCCTATCAGTCGACTGCCATAAGTCACCAGTCGACTGATGCCACTGTTGTCGTGAGACAACGGATCAATCCACGCTGGAAAAACTCCAACGGATCTCTTGGCGATCATCGCCAACATTGGCAATCGATCGGCCACCGCATAATCGATGCCTACGGCTCACGGGCATTTCTGTGCTCGCGGTTGAACTAGCAATGATCGTATCGACCTTGGCGATCAATCGTCAGAGACATCGATTATTGCTCCCATGAGCAATGACCGCCAGAGCAGCTCAGCCTTTCTAAACGGCAAATAACCTTGTCGACTCACGGCAAATGAACCGCCATAATGCCACCGATCCGCCAACCTCAAAGATGAGGTTTTAACCCAAGTATGGTGCCCTCATACTTGCTAGACCACCCTTATCCTAGACCTAAGCCTTCTAGCCACCTCCATCAGCCTCACGCCTCTCGGATCCCTCCAAGTCATCCATGACTTGTTCATCCATCGCGCTAGCCTCCAGGTGCTTCCCTCGGCTATGTCATGCTAACGGTGTCTACACCGCCAAGGCACATTGGACTTACGCCGCCAAGACTCCGCTTGGACTTTACGCTGCCAATATCAATCCCCTTGGACTTCCCAATGCCAAGACTCAAGCTTGGACTTTCCCTTGCCAACCCATGTTGGACTTTCCATGCCAAGACCCATGCTTGGACTTTCCATTTGCCAAGACCCATGCTTGGACTTCTCATGTCAAGTACTCAAGACTTGGACTTTCCCAAATGCCAAGTACCCATGACTTGGACTTTCCATGCGCCAAGTGTCCCACTTGGACTTTTCATGCCAAGTACTCAAGACTTGGACTTTACCAAATGTCAAGTATCCCACTTGGACTTTCCATGCCAAGTACCCATGACTTGGACTTTACCTTGCCAAGACCCATGCTTGGACTTTCCCATAATCACATGGTCAACCCCAGTCAACCATCAAGGTCTTCCTCGAGTCAAACTCGAGTCCGGTCAAACATGACCCGGGTCGATTGCTCCAACAATCTCCCAAACATATTAACCGACATTAATGTCAAACATCAATGCCAAACCACTTTGTCAAATCCCTTTGTAAAACATCAAAACATTACTCGAGTCAAACTCGAGTCTGGTCAATCGTGACCTGGGCCGATTGCACCAACACGATACACCTATCAACCCATGGCTTCCTATGGTATGTACCAATAGGAGCCCATATCAAATAACCTAAGTACATAAGTCTATGTACACATGCAAGATATATTCATTCTTCATTAAATGCCCAGTATGTAAGGTATGTCACTACTCTAGTGCTAAATAAACCATTGACAAGTATCAAAGTGATAGAGCATAATATAACAAGCATATGAAAAGATTACAACATGTACTAGGTAGTGACATACCAGGGCAGTCAACCAGCACAGAAAACTACTACTAGCTATAGTAAATAATGCACCACAAGATGACAATATCTAAAAGAAGATAAGTCACAGATACCCGCCTGCTATGAAGAATATCAATCGTCCTTAAGCTCGTGGACTTGTCTCGTGACTGCAACCTGCATATAACATAATTACGATCAAATCCAAGCACACAACAACGTGCTAATTAACTACCATATCGTTCCTATATTCACGTCCTTTTATAGAATACGAATTAGAAACCCCCCACTGAACCCTCAGCTGGTATATTTAATACATTCACACACCGAAACCCAAAATAGCCGACTTAACCACTTCATAGCTCAAAATCAATCTGGATAACTCTTGGGCAACACATAAATCTAATCCACAACCATCTCAACCGACCCACAACCCAATTCACAACTGTACCGTCGGCCAAAACCCAATCACAGCCGTGTCAAACCCATAACAACCTCACATCTAAACCCCCCGACAGCCAACTCAACCAAATAACACCTAAAAATCATGCTATAAATGCTGCTTACCTACCTTAGAAGTCTCTCGGCAGCCCTCTTCCTCCTATCCTCTATTCACCGGCTCAAAACCTGCCCAATTCCACGGATCAAGCTCAACCAAGGAACAAAAATCCAAGCTTGACCTTAGATCTCATCCAAGGAATAAGGGAGTCGGCTCTTACCTTGCTCCGGCGACCACCGGCAGAGATCGTAGCCCCCAACGGAGGTGGTGACGGCATGATGGTGTGAGACGGCAGCACGCACAAGCTCTGATCCCTTTAATCACGTTGTCTGCCTGGGTGTAGCAAAGGTGCCGGAGGTCGGGCGCAAGGCTGGCGGCGTCGGAGTTGGGCAATCGCTGCCAAGGAGGGGTCGTACCATTCCATCGTGCATGGAGAAACCAAAGGGGCGGCGTCGAGATTGAGCGGCGGTCGCGACATTGTGGCTGCAGCTTGCGACTAGAAGTGGATTCGCGAGAAGAGGGGTTCGCGAGAGGATCGCGAGGAGGGGGAGTCGGGTCGCGAGGAAGAAGAGATCGCGAGAAGGTGGTGCGGCGGAAAATAATCTGGGTCGATAAAAAATTAAAACTGGATATCCCCTTTTTATAAGACCTAAACCTAGGCTAGGCTTTTATTAATCCCTCATTAATCTACTTATCCCCGTAAATCCCATACAAGCATCGTTTAATTCCAGAAAAATTCTAGAAAAATTTCTAAAATTCTCCGAAAATCCCAAAAAATTCTTAGGATTACTTTCCTAAATTTTGGCCATAAAATATAGTATTTAAAATTTCCATATTTAACATTCTCTCCCACTAATAAAAATTTGGTCCCGAAATTTCTCACTCGAATGTATAATGAGTAAGAGATAACACACTTAGTAGCACAAGTACTGAAAGTATATTTCACATACCTTAAGTAAACAGGTGGGGGTATTGAGCTCTGATCTTTTCCTCAAGCTCCCAAGTAGCCTCCTCATCGGTGTGGTGACTCCACCCGACTTTAACAAGTCACACCATCTTGTTCTGCAACTGTCGTTCTTTGTGATCCAGAATCCATACCGGAACCTCTTCGTAAGTAGCATCAGGTTGAATGGAACTTGACACATCTGCCAGAATGTGTAGGATCTGGCACATACTTCCTCAGCATGGACACATGAAATACATCATGAATATCAGCCAAGGATGGTGGTATCACTAGGCAGTAAGCGACTGCTCCGATCCTCTCCAGAATCTCGAAATGACCAATGTACCTTGGAGCTAGCTTACCACGGAGGCCAAATCTCTTCACCCCTTTCATGGGTGAGACCCGCAAGAATACATGGTCACCAATAGAGAACTCCAAAGGTCTTCCTCTCCGATCGACATAACTCTTCTGACGATCCTGCGCCTCTATCATCCTTCGTCTGATAGTACAGACCAACTCTGTCTCATGCTGAGCTCTCTGGGGTCCTAGCAACTGGGCCTCCCCAACCTCCTCCTAGAGGGTGAGTGTACAACATTGTCTACCATACAATGCTTCAAACGAGGCCATTTGGATAGCTGAATGATAACTATTATTGTAGGCGAATTCCACTAATGGCAAGTGGTCCTCCCAGTTGCCCCTGAAATCCATAACAGAGGGCCTCAGCAAGTCCTCTAAAGTCTGAATGGTCCGCTCAGACTGTCCATCGGTCTGAGGATGGAATGTTGTACTAAAATGGAGCTGTGTGTCTAAGGCCTGCTGCAGACTCTACCAGAATCGGGACGTGAACCGGGGATCTCTATTTGATATAATGCTCAAAGGAACACCATGCAATCTGATGATCTCCCAACAGTATAACTCTGCCAAACGATCCAAAGAGTCAGTCTTTAGAATTACTAAGAAGTGTGCGAATTTGGTTAATCGGTCAATGACTACCCAAATCACGTCATGGTATTGTTGTGTCCTAGGCAAACCCACCACAAAATCCATGGTAATGTGATTCCACTTCCACTCGGGAATAGGAATCCTCTGAAATAACTCGGTTGGTCTCTAATGCTCAGCCTTCACCTGTTGGCAAACTAGGCATCTAACTACAAAATCTGCGATGTCTTTCTTCATGTCATTCCACCAATACAAACGCTTTAAATCTCTATACATGTGGGTTTCGCCTGGGTGGATCGCAAATCGAGAGCGATGAGCCTCCTAGAGTAACTCCTCCATGACCGGGTAAGACTGAGGTACGCATAGTCTGCCACGGAAATAATAATACCCTCGTCATCTCGGGTGAACTCAGTCTACTATCCTAAGGTTATCTGGTTGCCAATGAACTGCAAGTGTTGATCACCGGCCTGAGCCTCTCGGACTCTCGTCCTGATAGATGACTAAGCAACCATGGTAACAAGAATGCCCTACTCTATCGGTCCCTGCTCCTCAAGGCCTAACTCAAAGAAACCTTGAATCAAATTCGTGACTAAAACTCGGTAGCAAGCTAAAGTCCCTCGGGACTTCCGGCTAAGTGCATCGGCAACCACATTGGCTTTCCCAGGGTGGTTAAGTCTAGGGTTACAACCCTTCGAACATGAACGCTTATCACGGCCGATAAGATCATAAATCTACTCATAAACACGTCGAGACAGTTAAGTCTAAATTATATCATTTCTACCAATTCAATCATGCATGCTACACCATGCTACCACGAACAGGTCTCGTGGGCAATCAGAGTGTATAACTATCTAGTTATTGACTGCACGCAACAACATGCTACCATGAACAGATCTCGTGGGCAATCAGAGTGTATAACTATCTAGTTATCGACTGCACGCAACAACATGCTACCACGAACAGATCTCATGGACAGTCAGATTGTATAACTATCGACTGCACACAACAACATGCTACCACGAATAGGTATCGTGGACAGTTAGAGTGTATAACTATCGACTGTACACAACAACATGCTACCACAAACAAGTCTCGTGGGCAGTCAGAGTGTATAACTATCTAGTTATCGATTGCACGCAACAACATGCTACCACGAACATGTTTCGTGGGCAGTCGATTATCCTAGGGTGTTAAGCCTAGGGTTATCCAATGCATCTAGCATAGAACGTCTATCAAAGTTGATAAAGATCCTCGATCTACCAATAAGTACGTCGAGGTTATTATGCCTAGGGTTCCAACAATATTGTTTCATTCCTGAGATTCGCTCCTACGGCATGACCTCATCTAAATTATACTATCTACTAGTCTTAATCGTGGTATCAACCGCGACAATACATAACCAAATAAATATTTAACCATGATGTCCAATAATAACAGCAAAAACATACTAATAGAAATCAATGACTGAAATTAATTAAGGTATAACTAAAGGGGTCATGCCAGTACGAAGTTAACACAATACTAAATAGAGCATCAAGTGCAAATACACTATAAACCACGTAAGCAACGTAATCATATCACCATGCACTAAAATCTAGAGAGTCAAGAACCAATATATACCTTCTAAGCATTTATCTCAATAATCTAGGTTCCCTTCAGTGGTAGCTAAGGGTACAGTCCTAATCATTCAGGAACTCTATCCATCTTCTCTGTCGGAGATTGAGTTCCTTCTGCGTAAATATATATTTGAGACTTTTATGATCAGTGAGAATCTCAAATGTAATACCATACAGATGATGCCTCTAAATCTTCCAAGCACAGATAATAGCAGCTAACTCTAGATCATGTACTAGGTAGTGTTTCTCATGCTCCTTCAACTGGCGAGAAGCATAAGAGATCACCCTGCCGAGCTGCATCAGTACTGCACCTAAACCCTAGAGAGATGCATTGGTAAAAAAAACAAAATTGTCGTCCCTTGATGGCAATACCAGAATCGGTGCTGACACCAGTCACTCCTTCAACTTCTGAAAGCTGGTCTCGTAGGCCTCTGACCATGTGAACTTCACGCCATTCCTGGTAAGGCGTGTCAACAACATAGCAATGCTCGAGAAGCCCTCAACGAACCATCTGTAATATCCGGCTGAGCCCCAGAAAATGCGAACATCCTGAATCGATTTCGGATGCTCCCACCTGGTAACAACCTCGATCTTCTGGGGGTCAACTGAAATGCCTTTGCTGGAATCCATGTGTCCCAGAAAACCGACTTAGGGTAACCAGAACGCGCATTTAATGAACTTCGCATATAGTTGATTCTGTCGAAGCCTATCTAGGACAAGGCGAAGATGTTGCGTGTGTTCCTCTTTGGAACAGGAATAGACCAGAATATCGTCAATAAAGACAATGACCAACCGATCTAGGAAATCCATAAATTCACGGTTCATCGAGTCCATGAATACTGCCGGAGCATTGGTAAGCCCAAATGGCATTACCAAAATCTCATAGTACCCATATCTGGTATGGAACGCTGTCTTCTGAACGTCCAAATCCTTGACCCTTAGCTGATGATATTCGGACCACAAATCAATCTCAGAATACACTGATGTACCTCTGAGCTGATCACACAAGTTCTTAATACGTGGCAGGGGATATTTATTCTTGATGGTGACGGCGTTCAACTACCTGTAGTCGATGTATAATCTCATCGAACCCTCTTTCTTCTTTACGAAGAGAACCAGAGAACCCCAGGTAGATACGCTAGGGCGGATAAAACCTCTATCCAAAAGCTCCTGAAGTTGGACCCTTAGCTCCAACTCTTTCGAGGTCATATGATAAGGAGCTTTCGATGTCGGCGTCGTCCCCGGAATTAACTCAATTGTGAACTCCACTTGCCTTCTGGGAGACAGGCCCGGTAACTTCTCTGGAAAGACATTCGGATACTCCTGGACGATAGGAATGTCCAAGATCTGACAGTCACCACTGTCCTCGGTGTTGATCAATGATATCAGAAAATCCTGACAGTCGTGTGATAAAACCTTCCGAGACTGATTCACAAAAATGGTCGATATATCATCATTTCTGGTGCTAGTGAAATCCCACAAGGGTTGGTCAGGAGGATAGAACATAACCACCCTCGTCTGGCAATCCATAATGGCATGATACGCTGTTAGCCAGTGCATGTCAAGTATGATGTCAAATTTGATCATGTTGAGCACCAACAAATCTATCGTGAGTATAATGCTGTCGAAATCTAATGGACATCCTCTAACCTCCTTGGTGACATCTAATTTATCCCCAAAGGGCAGAGATACCATCAATCTTTGTAACCTAAGGGTGGGTAGTCTACCAATCTCTCTCAGGAATGCCTAAGAAATAAATGAATGTGATAACCAACTACCCCATGACACTATGTGAAGTCTGACCCTGATCGACAGGCTCATTCTCCGTAGACCTTTCTGGCAACTCCATCGCCAGAGATCTCAATGTCCTCTTGCATGGCTGCCCTGCACCATGCCTCGGCACGAGAATACGCCCACCTCGTTTCATATCTGCTAAATTATTACTCAAGTATCACTACAGATAGAAAATCAAAATTTCACCTATTAGCCATCTGGAGATGTCCTGTCGCTACCAAGTCTCCAATACGATCCTATCAAAATATGACTCCAAAATGTCCGAAACGCCAAATCGATGGAAATCCGTAAAAATCCAAAAATGCACAAGTTGACTTGTCAAACGTGGCGAACTCCGAAAACCCAAAAACCCTTAGGAACTTAGAACCTAGGCTCTGATACTAAATAAATTCTCACGCCTCGAGAGGGGTACTTGTCTGACGAAAATCGAACAACACCTCCCTTGTACTGCGAACAATTGAAACCTGTATACAAGTCTCACACGACCCACTATACATTGGTCAACATGGCCGAAACATAACATGACAATACATATAATATATGGGCCTCAGGCCAACAACCAAAGTAAATAAAAGGTCTAAAACCTCTAGACTTACCCCTTCTACCATATGAGCAGGAAAACACAACCACACACCTAACCAAAACAAACCAAACAAAAAGTCCATAAGGACATAATCAAATACTACCAAACAAGCACGAGTATAAAATACTACAAGTTTGGAACATAGAATACTCGAGACAACAAAAACATGTGGAAGCCTGAAAACCATATGACGGAGTCGTCAGATCAGGGGACTGGCAACTGGACCCTCCGAAAAGCTTCATCCTGAAATAAAAGAGATATCAATGGAGTGAGTAAAACTCAGCGGATATCTAATATTCATGCATAGTAAACTATAAGTAGCAATAATAATCATGCTGGTACAGTTTCTCAACAAAAATATATACCTGAAACTGTACATACCAAAATCACCTAAACTGACATAAAATATATACACACAAGCATATGTAGAATCACCAAAACAAACAATATAATACCTCCTGTATGTGCATGACAATTATATGCAACAACCAAAAGTGCAACAATCAATGCATATAGTAAAACCGTATGCACATGATACAATCACCTGTGTCACCCCTGACGCCAGTCAAGCCACCGACACGTCATGTGTGTCGGCCGAGTGGGTAGGGTTGTGACAACTGTGCACTCTGTCGTCACTACACCTATGTGATCGAGTGGACAGGATACTGGCGGAGTATCACCCTCCTACTCCATGTATGTATATGGGGGACATCACCTCGTCTCATCTCCTCGTCTCACGACAAAGGAGGGATCCCTGTCTGCTACCACGTAGCAATACTAATCACCTGAGCGACCACCGTGGAACCCTGATAGAGCAACTACACACACACCGAAAATATCACTAACCCACGAGTGGTTGTGTGTATAGATAATGTAACTGCCGATGGGCTCAACTACTAAGTAGCATCACCTCCTACCGAGGAGCCAATGATCGTCAGTCATGCAATAATACAAGATAGTGCATGTCACTAATTCACGATACACCTATCAACCCATGGCTTCCTATGGTATGTACCAATAGGAGCCCATATCAAATAACCTAAGTGCATAAGTCTATGTATACATGCAAGATATATTCATTCTTCATTAAATGCCCAGTATGTAAGGTATGTCACTACTCTAGTGTTAAATAAACCATTGACAAGTATTAAAGTGATAGAGCATAATATAATAAGCATATGAAAAGATTACAGCATGTACTAGGTAGTGACATACCAGGGCAGTCAACCAGCATAGAAAACTACTACTAGCTATAGTAAACAATACACCACAAGATGACAATATCTAAAAGAAGATAAGTCACAGATACCCGCCTGCTATAAAGAATACTAATCGTCCTTAAGCTCGTGGACCTATCTCGTGATCGCAACCAGCATATAACATAATTACCCTCAAATCCAAGCACACAACAATGTGCTAATTAACTACCATATCATTCCTATATTCACCTAAAATAGCCGACTTAACCACTTCAAAATCAATCTGGACAACTCCCGAGCAACACATAAATCTAACCCACAGCCATCTCAACCGACCCATAACCCAATTCACAGTCGTACCGCCAGCCAAAACCCAATCACAACCGTGCCAAACCCATAACAACCTCACAGCTAAACCCCCACAGCCAACTCAACCGAATAACACCTAAAAATCATGCTATAAATGCTGCTTACCTGCCTTAGAAGTCTCTCGGCAACCCTCTTCCTCCTATCCTCTACTCACCGGCTCAAAACCTGCCCAATTCCACGGATCAAGCTCAACCAAGGAACAAAAATCCCAGCTTGACCTTCAATCTCATCCAAGTAAAAAGGGAGCTGGCTCTTACTTTGCTCCGGCAACCACCGACAGAGATCGCAGCCCCCAACGGAGGCAGTGACAGCGCGGTGGTGTGAGACGGCGACACTCAAGAGCATTGATCCCTTTAATCGTGTCGCCTGCCTGGGTGTAGCAGAGGTGTCAGAGGTCGGACGCAAGGCTGGCGGCGTCGGAGCTGGGTGATCGCTGCCAAGGAGGGGTCGCACCGTTCCGTCGTGCGTGGAGCAACCGAAGGGGTAGCGTCGAGCTTGAGCAGCGGTCGCGACGTCATGGCTGCGGCCTACGGTGAGAAGTGGATTCGCGAGAAGAGGGGTTCACGAGAGGATCGCGAGGAGGGGGAGTCGGGTCGCGAGGAAGAAGGGATCGCGAGAAGGTGGTGCGACGGAAAATAATCTGGGTCGGTAAAAAATTAAAATCGGATATCCCCTTTTTATAAGACCTAACCCTAGGCTAGGCTTTTATTAATCCCTCATTAATCTAATTATCCCCGTAAATCCCGTACAAGCACCGTTTAATTCCAGAAAAATTCTGAATTTTTTTTTTAAATTCTCCAAAAATCTCGAAAAATGTCTAGGATTACTTTCCTAAATTTCGGCCATAAAATCTAGTATTTAAAATTTCCATATTTAATAGTTATAATTTTATCCCTAAACCACAGTGGAAAATCTCACTCGTGATATCGCATAACTTGATCAGCATGAACTTTTTGTGACATAAGTTGCATATACTCACTATATAAAAACTTAATCAATTTAAAATGTGTGAATGAAATAGAATTAAAATAATAACTTAATATAAAAACTTACTTTCGATATTGATCAATTTCTTTACAATTGTTCAGAATATACCAATGTGCTTTCTTAAACAAAGATAATGACAATTTCAGACTGTGTTGGTTGCCAAAGACTTTTGTTTCCTATGAGAAAGTACTTAATTTGCATATTGATAGTTGAACATCTTTATTCAGCTCCGTCCTAGAAAAGTTTGTCTCAATTTGACTCATATATAACGAACTAAAAGTTAGCGCCTTATTTATAATATACTCCTCTGCAATAGATCCTTCAGGTTGTGCTTTATTACGAACATATTTTTTTAGTCTTCCCAAATATCGCTCAAAGGGATACATTCATCGTGAAGAAACTGACCCAGCTAACATGGCTTCATGAGGTAAATGAACTGTCAAATGAACCATAATGTCAAAAAATACCAGAAAAAATATCTGTTTCATCTTATACAATATCAAGATTATTTACTCCTCCATTTTACATATGCCTGTTGTGTGTAAAGATCTTGTAGTAATCTTTTTGAATAAATCACATAACTCAATTAGTGTGCTACATATGTCTGTTGGGAAAAATTTACGTACAACAACTAGAAGTATTCTTTGCAACAATACATGACAATCATGTGATTTTAGTCCATATATTTTTCCTTCATTTGCATTCAAATTTCTAGATATATTAGCAACATAACCATCTAAAAACTTCATAGATTTTAAAAATTGGCAAAATTCACGTCTTTCTTCCAATGTCAATGTGTAACTTGCATACGGTTTCCTGAATTTGTCTCCTCTTGGCTGTAAATGCATTTCACTCCTTATCCCCATATCATGCAAGTCTAATCTTGCTTTGAGAGTATCCTTTGACTTTCCGTCTATATTTAATAATGTGTCAATTAAAGCATCACAAATATTCTTTTCAATATGCATCACATCTAAATTGTGTCTCAATTTTAAATCTGACCAATATGGTAACTCAAAAAATATAGACTTCTTTACCCAATTTGTATCATCCAAAAATTGCTATCGTTTTTTACTGAATAAAGGATGCTTACTGAATGTCACTTGGAGTAACGCGTCTAACTGCGCTAAAATCTCATATCCATTAATTATTCGTGGTGGTCCTTCCTTTTTAACCTTTCCATTGAAATCTTTATTTCTATGCCATGGGTGTTGCACATTCAAGAATCGACGGTGACATGTGCAGCATATTTTACTTCTTAATTCTTGAGATTTAGTTTCATTCAGACATACTGGACATACCTTATAGCCCTTTGTGCTCCATTCAGAAACTGTTCCATATGTTAGAAAGTCGTGAATGGTCCACATCACAACAACATATAATTGAAATACTTATTCAATCAATGCATCATATGCTTCCACCCCATCATCTCATAGCTCCTTCAGTTCATTTATCAGAGGTCGTAGGTATACATTTATCTCTTTGCTAGATGATTTAGGCCCAAGAATTAAAAGAGACATAATCATATATGGTAGCTTTATCATTTTCCATAGTGGCAAATTATAATTCATAAGTATAATAGGTCACATACTATAAGAATTTGGCATGTTTCCAAATGGATTAAACCCATCAGTAGCTAACCCTAAACTAATATTTCATTGATCACCTGCAAAAATTTCATTTGCATTGTCATATTATTTCCATGATTTACTATTAGTTGGGTATCTTAATACACCATCTATTTCAACTCGCTTTTCTTTATGTCATCTCATATTTTTGGTCGTATGCTTCGAAATAAACAACTGCACTTAAGTCTTGGTTTCAAAGGGAAATATCGAAGAATTTTTTAAGGATTCTTTTTCTTATTCATCCCTTCATACTTGTATCTGGGATCCTTGTACACTAGACATGCATCCTTATTCTCGTGCTCATTCCAAAATAATATACAATCATTCTTACATACATGTATCTTCTCATATATCAATCCTAACTCTTTTAATAATTTTTTTACTTCATAATAAGAGTTTGAAATCTCATTTGGTTTAGGAAATGTCTCTTGCAATAACTAAAGTAACATATCAAAAGATTTATTGCTCCAGCCATTTAACACATTCACATGCATTAGCTTCACTACAAAATTGAAAATAAAAAAATTAGTACAATTATGATACAGTTCTTTTTATGTTTTTTCCAACATTGAAGTATAACTTCGTCTACAATCATTTGCATTTATATTTTCATTGATATCATTTGATTAAGGCTCATTGCTATTTATATTTTCTGTATTTCGTAAATCAGTAAACATGTCTTCAAAATTGTCTTCGAAATCATCTACTTCAACATCAAAATCACTGATAGATAATGTAGAAGCTTCTCCATGAAAGTTTCATACTTTATATAAGTTATCAAATCTCCACCTATAAAGATATCCATGCACATAATCCTACTCATATTTAAATAAATTATCATACCGACGACATGGACAATGAATTTTCAATAAATTCAGATTGATCATGTAATTCTTTGCTATATTTAAAAATCAATTCAACTTATTTATATATTCAGGACTAATCTGATTTTGAACATATCAAATTATTTTTAAACCTATTTATATCCATATTTTAAAACCTGATGAAATATATATTAGATGTCAAATTATTTAATAAATAAGTCTTATAAATAAGTTTGATGGTAACTTTTAATACAAATATTTTAGCAACTTAAATTTATTGATCATATCAAAATTAATCATGAAATTTATGATTTAAACATCAAAATAACCATAACAATCAATGT
Source organism: Wurfbainia villosa (assembly GCA_025175895.1). NCBI lineage: Eukaryota > Viridiplantae > Streptophyta > Magnoliopsida > Zingiberales > Zingiberaceae > Wurfbainia > Wurfbainia villosa. The sequence continues at coordinate 4,244,297 of CM046000.1, read as the reverse complement.
AGCTAACAAATTAACTCTAAACAACCCTTTTATCATAAGCATAAACATAAAATTATCATAAAATAATTTATAATTCCTACTTAACCTTAACCCTAAAAATATATATCAAACATATAGACAAATTAAGTAGGTCATATACAATGGGTGGGGTTAGATGATTAGACATTCTTGCAGACCAAATTTTACATTTAATCTCTTTTCATGGGGACTTAAAGCAAGGTAGTAATAGGTATTATATATAATTTCTATCGATTGTTGATTTCATATTTACTTAGAGACATGATTAGATATGAATAAATATATTACAAGATAAATTAACCCAAATGGTTTATCAGATAATTTCTATAATTATCATCTAAGTATAACAAAATCCTAAATTCATCATCAAGTATCCAAATATCCCTAAATTTATCATCTAATCATAAAAAATAATACAAAAATATCATTAATTTTATTTTAAAACCTAGAAGAAAGAATCCGAAAAAACCTAAGTCGTCAGAGGTTAAGCTTGAGACGGAGCCAAAAAGGACGTTGGAGCTGGAGACGGAGGCCAAGCACGAGGTTAGAGCTGTCGTCGGAGTCGAATAACTGGGAGAAAGATAGAGTTGGAACGGGAGAGAATCGCTGGAAGACAGGCACTCGCGGGGAAGGCCATTGGGCTGACCAAGAGAGAAGTCAGAGCACGAGACAGAGACGAATAGTTGAAACAAAAGATGGAGCAGAAGAGAATCGCCGGAGAAGAGAAGTCACGCACAGAAATTTGAGGGAATCGGCCGAGTTGAGGGTTTTTTCTTCGTAATTTAGCGACAAAATAAATATTTTCGTCGCTAATATTTACAACTTACCAATGAAATAAATAATTTTGTCTCAAATTAGAGGCACCATCAGTCCATTGGTGGTATACCCCAGTCGACTGACCATAATTTGTCGACCACAGAATATTTTTTAGTCGATTGATCAGTCAACTGTCTTTCTTCGTGATGAAATTTTAAAATATCATCGCAAATCAGTGGCTCCATCAGTTGAATGTTGTATACACCAGTCAATTGCGAATATTTTGGCCACCTATACGAGATGTAGCGATGAATTATTTTAATTCGTCCCTAAGGTTTTCATATTACCGATGAAATTATATTATTTCATCGTAAACATAACATTATTTCGATAATTAATAATTTTAATACATTTATTTACGACGATTATAAAATTCATCAATAATGTTTATCATTAGCGATGAAATATTAACTCGTCGCTAATATTTTATCGCTATTTTACTGATTTCTTGTAGTGCTAAACTTAAATTTCATATATTCTATTTTTACTCTACTAAGCATAAAACTTTTACTTTTAGTATTTTTCACCAAGATTTTTGTTTAGTATTTACTCCTTCACGTATCTCATTTATCAAAATAATATCATCTCTAAATAACATGTATCACGGTACTGTGTTTTGAATGTGTTTAGTAAGTTTGTTCATGATTAGTATAAAAGATAAGGACTTAGAGTTAATCCTTAATGTAATTATATTTTTATTTGAAATGTTTCAGTTAATCCGTTTGATGTTTTCACTCTAGTTGTTACTTTATCATAGATATCTTTAATTAGTTCAATATATACTATGTTAACCAATCTATTTTTTAGAATTCTTCATATAATTTCTCTTGGGACTTTGTCATAAATTTTTTCTAAATCAATAAATATCATGTGTAGATCTTGCTTTTGCTCTCGATACTTTTCAATTAGTTGTCTGAGAAGATGTATAACTTCTATTGTGGACCTTCCATGCATGAATTTAAATTGTTTTCGATAATCGTGGTCTCCTTTCTTAATCTTTTTTCTATTACTCTTTCTCAAAATTTCATGGTATGATTCATTAATTTAATACTCCTATAGTTTACACAATTTTATACGTCTCTCTTATTCTTATATAAGAGAATTAGAATACTTATCCTCTATTAATCAAATCTTTTTTTATTTTTAATATCATGTTAAATAATTTTGTAAACTATTCAATATCTTATTTCCCTATGCACTTTCATATCTTTATCGGAATATTATTTGGTCCAATGACTTTTCTATTTTACATCTCATTTAAAGCTTATTCTGCTTCTGAAATTTGAATTCTACGATAAAAATTTAAATTTTTATGCTTATTTGATTTACTTAAATTACCCAAGTTAAGTTGGTCATTTAAATCTTCATTAAAAAGTTAATGAAAATATCTCTTCCACCGTTCATTTATTTCTCTATCATTTACTAATATCCTATTGCATTAATCTTTAATACATCTTATTTAGATAAAATCTTTTGTCTTCCTCTCTTTCACTTTAGATAATTTTATAAATATCTCTTTCTCCTTTTTTTTATCTAATTTTCAATATAATTATTCAAAAAATTTATTGTTTACTTCATTCATTACTTTCGTAGCCTTTTTCTTATATATTTATATTTTTTTTTAAGTTTTTTTCATTCTTACAAATATATAATTTCTTATAAACGGTTCGTTTTTCCTTCACTTTCTCTTATACCTTCTCATCCTACTATCAAGATTCTTTACTTAGTGGCATATACTTATTTGATTCGCCGAGTACACTCTTTGCTATTATTTTCAACTTTGATATTGTTTTATCTCATGTCGTATTAAGCTTATCATATATTTCATCTAATACTTGTACTCTTATCTTCTCTTTAAATATGTTCTATTTTCATCATTTAATTTTCACCATTTAATTTTAGCAATCATGTATATTTTTCTTCTATTGATATTATATTTGATATGTAAATCCAATACTATTAATTTATATTGGATAGTTAAGTTTTCTGAGGATGACCTTATAATTTTTATAAATCTTTCTATCTCTTTTTAATTATAAAAAAAATATTTTATGATTTATCATTCCACTGTATACTAGAGAAAAAAATCCAATGAATAAATGAATGGTTACTTTAATAATCAGTTTGATTTATCTAGAAAAAAAAAGATCAATTCTTTCGAAAAAAGACTAGTGTGTTTAACCATATATCGACACGGCTAAAAATTCAATTATATTATGTAATAATAATAGAAGCAAATTGATAAATTTATAATGCCAAATAAGAATTGATTTTGTTAGGATTTAGATAATTGATCCTTCCATCTAAGAAATCGTTCATATCTCGAGGCGAGCAATAAAAAACAGGAGTGAATGTTTTTATTAATAGAAGAGGCATGGACAAAAGAAAGAATAGATCCTTTTTCTCTCTATTTATCCTTTGGAAAATAATAAGGGGATAGATTAAAAAATTCAACTGCAGCTCAATATTTTGAGATTTTTTTTATGTATTTGAAATATGACAAAATCAACTTTCCTGTATTATTTTGTTCTAAATTTCCTGGGTTCAATCTTTCTTTGTAGTGCAAAAGGAGTCACAGTCTCTCTTATCTTCTCTGTAAAAGTTGAGAATTTATTCAATTAATAGTCCTTTGTTATTTATTTTAGAATATTGACGAGAGGAAGATAAATTATGGGAGAGACAAAATCCTTTGATACGGTGATAAGACGGAGAGAATCTATCTGAAGTCAGGGGGAATTTTAGACCTCTCATTCAGAAACGAATCATGTTCATTCTACAAGTAATATTTTATCTTATCATTACCATCCCGTGGAGATATAGTCTCTCTTGTCGATTCTATAACAAAAAGATAAAGTAAATCATGATTATCTATGATTTAGATCGCCTTGACTAATACAGCAGAGGATAAACACTTGGATATGACTTTTTGGTTGAGAAAAAAAATTGACAATTAATGTGTCATTTCTGGTGGAGACGAGTTCAACCTGCTCTCAAATTTTTAGAATAGTGTCGTGAGGTCAATCACGATTTTAAAGGTTTTTTAATATTTTTAAAATAAAGTATTCATAATAATATGTAAAAATAATGATGATGATGATAATAATAATAATAATATAAACTTCATGAATAAATGAATAATCTAACGTAAATTATAAGAATAACAAGGTTATTATTGAATTTGAATAAAAATTTAAAAAATATTCATGAATAAATATTTGATTTTTAATAAATAAATTTGAAAAGATTAGATAAGTGAATAAATAAATTTGAAAGTTCGATATATATATATATATATATATATATATATATATATATCAATTTTTTTAATAAATTTGAAATATAATTTATATACATTTAGAAATCAAATTTAAAAATATCCATCTTATTTAAAATTCAAATTCTGTCTCGGCATTTCTTTTAAAACTATTTTGCATTTTTTTTTAATCTGTATCCAAGCTTTGCTCGGGATTCGTAGTTAGATATTTTAGATTTACTCTTAAAGAAAATCTAATTTTGATGTTTTAAAAATAAATTTCAAAGGGTGTAAAAGATATAAGTCATGCTTTTGGTTCAATAATATCCATATAATCTCTATTATGAATATTTTTTATTTATTCTGATAATCAATAAAAATTTTATATATATTCCACAGCTTTTGTCTCACCAGTAAAAAGAAAATTTTAGATGTCGAGAAATTAAGATAGAGTCACATGTACTTTTTGAATTTGTCTGATAATTATTTATAGAGTCAAATATATATCTTCAAGATTAATCGAAACAGTCGTTGAAATCGATAGCCTCTCTTCGATGGAGAGTAAAGATCCTAAATTATCAAAAAATAAATAAAGTAAAGGGTGTCAAACAACCTCACTCATTGGTCACCCAGGGCTACCAAGGCTCTTGCTCATGGTCCAATATTATAATGAATAATGTGAAAATTTCTTTTTAAAATAACAATGTGTATGTTCGAAAAATAAAATTAAAACGCACTTTATAATTTTCATGCTCATTTTAGATGTATTTTCCTTTTCTCTCTCTAAATTTTCGATTGATTCATCAATTACTCTATAAAAAAATTAGAACTATCAATCTAACGGTCTCTATATATAGGTTCCACGATCATTGTGAGAGAGATAAATCACGGAATCTTGACACGTTAGTCAAAGACAATGAAAGATCATATGAATCCAGAGAAAAGTTTTAGATCTTTCTTCGGAATTAATTTATGTCAATTCTACAAACGTTATATTGTCTCAGTCAATACGTCATCTCTATAAAGACTAAATGATTCATCAATTACTAAAACTTAAATTAGATGTTTACCTTAAAGTATTAATTGTATTCATCTTATATCACGGGAGAATTTTTATGACTAACGCTATAGTAAAATTATACTAATGAAATAAGGATTAATTCTCAAAGATTATAAGTTTATTGGGATGTCTATTTTTTTACCGTATTAATTTTGAATTGTAAAATATATTTTCTATGATTTATTTTTTATGATTTATCTTCTTTATATATAGATTATGAAATTGACGGAAAGCATTGAAGGTAAAAGAATCACCATTTTTCATCAATTAACTACTGCATTCGTCACGTGCAATATTAAAAAAAGTCTAAGTCTAAGTCAATTACAGAGTTCTTGATATAAGATTTGTTATTATATTATTAACTTTAGACCATTTTATTAAATATGATATAGTCAAATGCAGATTTCTATTATAATATTTGTTATTATATAAATATTTTTTGGACTATTTTATTAAATATGATCTGACGCACGGACTTACGCCATGCCTCATTTTCGTTTCTTTTTAAAACACTAGAGCATATTATAAATTTAAAAAAAAAAATCTGGTACCTTTTTTTATAAAAAAACATTAAAAAAAACTCAACTTATTTTTTATTTCTAAAAGTACACGTTTATTTTAATATTATTATAACTAGCATATATAAGTTAAAAATAAATTAACCAACTTCAATCAAAATCATCAGTTAACATACTATTATATTAAAAATAATATTTATTAGATTAATTAAAATTACTTAAATTTAATTAAAATCATTTTAACTCGATAAAATTCACTTTAACTTTAACAATTCAATTTATAGTATTACAACAGTTATACAGAGAGTTCATAGATTATGTGTCATATATTCACATTAGCATGCATGACTAAGAAGTGCAATCATGTGACAATCAACACTATCATATAAGATATATTCCTTAATCGTGCATAAAAAGGACACAACATATCATTTTGTATGTGTATATATATAGAATGCTCAGGGACACGATTAGATGACAGTCAATGATCAACGCTATCACATGAAGAGCACTCTTCATTCACGCAAGTTGTCGTGCACATGAACGTACAGTATTAAGTTGATGTAAGATCAAAGAAAAAATCGTCTTCGACTCATTTCATAGAGAAATCTAAATTACTTCCTAAAAAAGTCCAAAAATTAATCTATTAATATTTTTTAAAATTCATTTCGAACTATTAAAATTTTAGATACGACCTATATCCACACAGTGTATTACATCCATGTGTATATATATATATATATCAAATTAAAAGTATTTTAATAAAATTTATATAATTTTAATTGACTTGTTAAAAAATATTTTAAAAATAATATATATATATATATATATATATATAGAAGAATTGCTCCGTGGAGTGTCATTTTTTTTTGCTCGATTCTGTGCGACAAGGAAATATACAATAATCATGCACCGACACAGTCGATCTCACAGGCGGAAAGTCGGATTTCGACTACAATCCAAATGCGATTCGATCGACATCGGAGTGCGGCCACAACCCGGTCAGATTCCGACCGCTATATATATACAGTTTTGATCTATTGTGCGTGTTATGTTGTGCAACTCGTGCATGACAGTGTCTCCGCCGTCCGATCAAAATCGCGATTGCATAGTAATAGGGAAATGAACGATATTTTTTCTGCACGATTTCACCGTCTGTGGCCACTGATTCATCGCTCGCCCGTCAGATTCTGACTGTGATCCGGTCGGTACTGAAGTCCACCAGCAATCTAATTGGACTCCGGTGTCGATCGAATCACAGTTGGATTCTGATCGAATTGCGACCAGAAATGACTGTGATTCGGTCAAAATCCGATCAGACTCCGGTGCCGACTATATCACGATCGAATTCCAATCGAACTGATGTTGGATTCTCGCCAAATCATGGTCGGAATCCAACCTTTTGCCTGCGAGATCGACGACGTCAACATACGATTACTATGCATTTCCTCGTCACACAGAATCGGACAAAAAAATCATACTCAGCGGATCAAATATATATATATTAGCAACTATTAAATTACAGAAATAAGAATACTTTTATGATAAAAGATATGAGCATTGTTCTAATTTTTTTTTAAAAAAAAATCGTTATAAATGTGACACTTTTACTTTTTTTTTTTAACGCTTTTCGTCGAAGCAATTTTCCGCCAATGGAGTAACATTGGCAGTGATGTAATTATCGACAACTCGAGACCTTTTCCTAATGCTTCCTTCCTCATACATCTCCCTTTCACTCGCACAATTCTTTTCCGTTGTCTTCCTCATCTCTCCTCGTCGCCGAGCTCCTCCTCCTCCGTCCGAAACTCTCTAGCTTTCCGATCTCTCCGGCGTCCAGTGATTCCATCCGATTCCTCTTGCCCCATCCCGGCTTGGCTTCCTCCCTCGCCGGAATGGGATCCGCCTTCTGATCCGCCGCCTCCGCTCCTACCCGCGTTCGATCTCCGACCCAGTGTATCCCATCCTCCGCCGGTTCTCCCAGATTGCGACTATGGCGATCCGTGTCACCATCTCCTTCTCCGGCTTCCTCGCCCAAAACCTTGCCGCTGCTGCGGCGGGGGTCCGCTGCGGCGGAACTGCTCGGCTTTTCCACGACGGCGGGCGTCCCATCACCCTGTTCGCAAGGCCTACTTTTGAGCCTGACCCCCCTCCGCGGATTCTCGAACGCCGATCCGTCGCTCGTCGGGACTCGCCCCGGGTTTTCTTATCCGAAGCCACGCAGGCTAAGGACTGGGGAACTTCTCTCGCCGCTGGCTTGTTCTCTGTGATCATGTCCGGGTCTAGGTCAGCGAGAGGTGGTGCGATGAGCATCTCTTCGATGTCGGCGATGGGATTCAAGCCGTCGTCTTTGATCCCTCTTTTCCGGACGTCCAGGTGGTTCCCGTGCAATGAGTTCCTTGCCGGGTCGAAATGGGTCGACCTCGTGGATAAGGGAGGGACTGAATCTTCAGATCCTCCTTGGAAAGAAACGAAAATAATCTCCACTGGCAAACCGACTGGAGATTCCAAGCACTGTTGTCGTTCCGGTCCCAGGGTGACTTTGATGAAAGAGTTGGAAGAAACATATGAAATGAGCTCCAGCGAGAAAAGGAGCTGGATCTCCCGATTCCTGAGTTCTTGTTCAGATGATGCCAAGACATTGTTTGCAGCGGTGTCCGTTCCACTTCTATATGGATCATTCTTGGCAGAGACAAAATTGATCCCTTCCAAGTCGATGCTTCCAACATTTGAAGTTGGAGATCGAATTTTGGCTGAGAAGGTAGCTATGAATTATTTTACTCTCCTTGTGGATTATAATTACTTTTTAACTTTTTTTTCGTAGTTATCACATTATAGAATCTGTTAAAACAAAAATTGGTATGCGTTACTAATTTTACATTCATTTATTAGGGTATTTGTGCTGATAATATTATTTTCTATGGCTGAACTAATGTGTCCGTGGTAGAACCTTTTAATTACTATAATGGTGCAAAGTAATTGTTGATTTATAACACAATATAGTGTCAGAAAGAATGACAAATAAAATGTTAAATAAGTGGTCTTTCAAATTTTATTTGCTGCTGATCAGTATCTAGTATTAACTGAATTATATTGATTGATTATCAGTTTCTACTTTGCTAACATTTATTGTGCATGTTCAAATTTCAGGTCTCGTATCTGTTGATTGATTATCAGTTTCTACTTTGCTAACATTTATTGTGCATGTTCAAATTTCAGGTCTCTTATCTGTTTAGTGAACCTGAGGTCACAGATATTGTAGTCTTTAGAGCTCCTGCAATCCTTCAGGTATTTTTGGTTTTTCTTTTTCATCCTAATCATTTATTTGATGAAATAGCTGAGAACCAAAATTTGGTTTTGTAAATGTGATCATTGATTCAGAAAAAATCCTTTTGTGCAGGAATATGGGTTTACATCAAATGATGTCTTTATTAAAAGAGTTGTAGCCATAGCTGGGGATGTTGTTGAAGTAAGCTTGTTTTCTGCTTATTCATGTTCTTGCTAATTTTGTGACTGGATTGGAAATCTTTATAGCCTTTTTCCAAATAATTGTTAAATCACTTGCATTCCTTTATTTTTATCAGGTTCACGGTGCCAAATTGTTGGTGAATGGGGTGATACAGGATGAGGAATTTATTCTTGAGCCACTTGACTATGAAATGATGCCGGTGGTATGTCATGTGATCTCACTCTTTTTCAAATATTTAAAGATGAATTGACTTTCATTTTCTTGTGCTGCTAATATTTGATGAAAGATGTTTACTTCCATTGTTTCTGTGTGGTTCTCTCTTATTAATTCCTAAGAATAAATCTCTTTTAGCTATGATTAGAATACTGGAATATTCAATTAATCGCACTTTTTTTTATTTCTCTTACATGCTCTGGTCAAGTTTTGGTTGATTTCTTTCAGAATACTACAAAGATAGTACCTTATGTGCCCTAAGCTTAAAATTTTCTGTGACACATAGGACTCTGTTTTAGAAAGCAAGAGAATGCTAGTTTCTCTTTTACTTGTTGAGCACATATTAAAATTTTGAGCAAGCATGTAAAGTTAGAACGTAAAATTGTTATTGTTTCTCAAAAGGAAAGAAAACCTATAAAAGTTTGTCTGGAACTAGAGATTTTAGACGAACTAACAAGCTGCTAAATTTCTGGGAAACCTTCAATTTTGTATTATTTAGAGTGTGAGCAACTCTCTTGCTCCACATTTTCGTCTCAACAAACTTTGTTGAAATTTGTGCTCTATGAACTTCTAAAACTTATCTTTGATTTGCTTTACTGATTTCTGGATTCTCATATGCAGTTTGTGCCTGAAGGTTGCGTCTTCGTGCTGGGGGATAATCGTAACGACAGCTTTGACTCTCATAACTGGTGAGTCCTGAGTTAGCTAGATAGCCCTTTAGAGGTTGCTTTTTAAAGTAACTGTAATGTTTTAGAATAAATTTTGATATGGAAGACTTACTACCATCATTTTGTTGTTTCAGGGGGCCTCTTCCCGTAAAGAACATTCTTGGAAGGTCAGTGCTACGCTACTGGCCTCCATCAAGAATTTCTGACACTATCTATGAACCTAGTGTGATGCCGAACACGATGGGAGTTTTTTGATGCGCTTTTCTTTCGCAAGAACCACATAATTGCTGAAGAGGTGGCTTTTGCGAGAGTACTTACCTTTCATTTTTCATTTATCTGTTTCCATTTTACCGATTCTCGGACAATGCTTTCAATAGACTTGATATCTAAGCCATCTGTCAAATTGTATTATGCCTAATCATCCCAAACTGTTTTGGCACATTGCTCTGATTTATTAGTACTAAGCAAAAGATTGGCATTTCATAATATTGAACCTTTTGCTTTGCAGGACTCATAATGGTTCCCCAACATATAATTCATCAACATTAAGACTAGGGGACATTTATTCCTTCTCTAGCACTTACAATTTGAGGAAATCTGATGAAGATTCAGCCCACTGATGAATAGGGTTGGTTCCTTTTTCCCTTCTTGTGCAATGGGAGTTCCTACTATTTTTAGATAGATTCAGGGAGGTCTCCTGATAATGGAGAAAAATATAGTCCAGATGAGGGTCCCTTATCGGTGATAGGGTCTAGTGCATAACCCACATTATTCACTATGCAGATTCAGTGTAAAGATCCCTACTTAGTCGCAGGATTTAGTCTGGTCATTCTTAATAAATAGGGGGTGATTCTGCATGAAGACTTTGCAGTAGTTTCATTGCCACAACATGGAGAGGATTTGTGTGCGAGATGCAATTGTTTCCACTGCCACGATTTTTTATTTTTTATTTTTTTGAACCGAACTTTGATACTCTAGACTGTGGCACAACTCTACTGTTGGCCTCTTTATTATTTGTGATTCATGAATGCTCACCGATCATTACATTACGAAGTCGAACTTATTGTTAGATAGTAAAGTACTAAAGAAGCTAGTGAGCTTTTTCTACCAAGGCATGTAGAATGGCTGCAAAGTGTTGTGCTAACTTAGAAAAAGTGCTAACAAGAAATATGACAGTGGATTTATGCAACTTGTATTTCTCGTATTGTTTGAAAGTTCAGTTCTTGATTGGATGGAATTGATGGGAGATCAATGGCTGCACTTCGAAAGGCACTTTTCAAATGGTGTTTATATTATGGTCACATCCTGTGACTATTGTTCAGAGGGTGATCCATGGTGACAGGATAAATTGAGCTTGCTCTGTGACCATGGATCACCCTCTGATTCCATTATACTCCTCTAATTTATCCTAGTGAATAGTATCTATGGGACAGATATATCCTCAAAAAATAATTGGGCCAAAGATTTGGACACTTGAATTATATATATATATATATATATCACCATGCCACATATTCATTGATGTCAGCAAACCACAAATCACTAAAAAATTTAGTCAAGATGTTCGTCTAACAACTGCAGGCAATGAGCAAATAAATATTTAATTAGAAAAAAATGATATCATATTCTATCCCGCTCCATGGGACCACTTCTCTCGTCTATAGTCTCACCCAACGATACATTAAATATAGGACATAAATCCTCAGTTATTTTTAGTCATTGGATTTAAGGGATATAGATTTCATGTGTTTTATTTTTTTTTATATCATTCAAGAATGGACGATGGAAAATATTGGAATGAATATAATCACTTTTTCACTGTTAGAGATAAATTAAATATAGGATAAAAGTGAAAAAAAGGGATGAGACATTTTTTTAAAAATTGAAATGTCTTTTTCACAATAATGAAAATAATGGGCGCCCGATATTTTATATTAAAAATATTTATGCTACAGTGCATAATAATTTTAACAAATTTCATAATAATTTCTATTGTTGCAGCTTATTATAGCATTGGAACAACTACTTAGGATTTTAACTAATTTAAAATGATTTTAATGAAATTTAAATAAGTTTGATTAAGTTTATAAAAAAATATTTTAATATAATAGTTTTTTATATAATAACGTTAATTAAATCGAAATAGTTTTAAAAAAAAATTGATGTTTTTAACTGTTAGAACAGAATTACAATACAAAATATTTTTGATATAAAATATATAATAAGGTGCTCTTTTATTATTATTAAAAACACCTCCTTCCAATCATTTATCCTTTTTATTATAAAAAATTCTTTTAACAGTAATAAAAAATAAATAGAATCTTTTGATTGTTTTGCCGCAGTTTATATCCCACCCACCGCCAACAGTAATCGTCATTTGGACCCCACTATGGCCCACTTGCTGTACAACTGACGGTATGCAGGTACAACGTACATTCCTACCTTCGACTGCGACATTGAACTGGGACCAGAAACCGTCCCCATTCATTTTGCGAGCAAAATTGTATAACAAAGCGACGACGAGCAAAAAGCAGGAAGAAGAAGAAGAAGAAGAAAATGGTGCTGGTTTTCGAGACCGCTTTCGTCCAAGCCCCCGAGCACCGGCCGAAGCCGGTGGTGTCCGAAGCCGGCGGAATCCCGGTCATCGATCTCGCCCCGATCCACCTCCTCGACGGCCGCCTCGAGTCGCCCCTGCCGCCCGAGTTGGAGGCGCTGGTGGCGCAGGTGGAGGCGGCGTGCCGCGAGTGGGGGTTCTTCCAGGTGATCAACCACAGTGTCCCGCTAGGAGTGGTGGAGCGGGCGTGGTCGGCGGCAAGGGGCTTTTTCGGCCTGCCGCCGGAGGAGCGGAGCCGGGTGCGGCGGGACGAGGCGAACCCGCTCGGATACTACGAGGCGGAGAACACCAAGAATGTGCGGGACTGGAAGGAGGTGTTTGATATGGTCGTCTACGAGCCGGCCTTCATGCCCTCTCTGGCGGCGGACGGCGAAGATGCCGATGAGCCGATCCAGCTGCGAAACCAGTGGCCCCAGTCTCCGCCTGGATTTAGGTAAACTTTCAACTCTATGTTCAACAAATTGGAAGAGGAAAAAAAACTATTAGGGTTCCTGATCCATATCTGGATATGGATCAGGAACCCTAATAGTTTTTTTCCTCTTCCAATTTGTTGAACATAGAGTTGAAATTTCCTTCGGATTCTTGCTTATTTTCTAGTATTTATCAACGGATTGAGGCTATACTTTCATCCTTCATGTCTAATGCTCGATATCCTGAAAAATTTTACAGTTATTATCATCTACACTTGGGCAAATGCTAAATAAAATTGAAGTTCCTAAGCTCAACAAATTTGCAGTAATTTTTTTTATTTTCGCCTTCCCGCGATGCTTTATCTCATGCATGCTCTTTAAACTACATAGAACTGCAATCATTTTCAAGCAAATGCTTATGAATTTCCACAATATAGTTGTGTGTTTCCTCTGAACATTACTGAGACACGGACAACTTCTTAAAGCTTTATGGTTGAAGAATTTATTCATGATATTGGATTTTCATTAGTCTCAAAAGTTTAGTCGACAGAAACATCTCGACATGCATAACTTATTTGAGCTGGATTATAGCATTGGTCTCGAATCAATGTTTAATCGACAGAAAGAGACAAACATACATGAATTATTTGAGTTGGATTATCATGGGTGAAATTCATATATTTTCATAATGATGTAATATTGACCATTTTAGATTTAAATTTTCACAAATTTACTTATCTAAAAGGTCTAATATCAATGGAGATATTTTTTTATCTTATAAGTTCATATTCTTGTCTTTCTAATACAGAACTTTGATTGCACTCCTAATATCTCTCCTCAAACGAAGGATCACATCGAGGCCCCCTCTCAAGTTCATTTATTCTCGAAAGACTTCCTTTGTTTAATGTCTGATTCTCAATTCATTAGGTATTTCTACTGTATGCGATCCTCCCCGATTGATTGGAACCGCATGCAGTGTCTAACCCACTAGGTCTTCTTTTTTGTTATCTGATTCTTATGATTTAATTCGACTTTCTGTTTGATATCTAACCCATCAAGTTTTCCTATCAATTATTCAGTCCTATTGGCCCAACTTGATTTCCTATTTTGGTATCTAGTTCTCTTAAGCCAAATATATGAGTCCTCACTTTCTTCGGTCGAGATTATTATTCCATTCATATGGCTTGACTTGGATCATGACTCTGATATCAATCATTGAGACCGATAAAATTTACACATCTCCATAATAATATAATATTATCTACTTTGGATTTAAGTCCTTATGAATTTATTTTTATATTGATCCAAAAGATTTCATATAAATAGAGATATCTTTTTATCTTATAAACTTATGATATTTTTCATATTTTTTCAATATAAAATTTAATCGTACTCTCAACATTACGAGTCTCCGATACTTAGTCGATAGAAATAGGCAAACATACAATTGGAATTTGGTTGATAGTAAAACAACATGCATCATTCTTTTCCCGTGTGCTTGGCTTTGCAGGGAAGCATTGGAAGAGTATGCCAAAGCCACAGAAGTGTTAGCTTTCAAGTTGTTGGAACTGATCGCGCTTACCTTGAACCTGCCGGCGAAGAGGCTGAATGGCTTCTTCAAGAATCAGACCACCTTCGTGAGGCTCAACCACTATCCACCCTGCCCCTCCCCTGACCTTGCCCTCGGCGTCGGTCGGCACAAGGATGCCGGTGCCCTCACCATCCTCGCCCAAGACGATGTCGGTGGGCTCGATGTCAAGAGGCAATCCGACGGCGAGTGGGTTCGCGTTAAGCCTATCCCCAATTCCTTCATCATTAATGTCGGTGACATTGTTCAGGTTTGGAGCAATGACAAGTATGAGAGTGCAGAGCACAGGGTTTCGGTGAACACGACGACAGAGAGATTCTCGATACCATTCTTTTTCAACCCTGCGCACTATGTGATGGTGAAGCCATTGGAGGAGTTATTGGATGAGAACAAGGTCGCCGAGTACGACGAGTTCAACTGGGGGGAGTTCTTCATGACAAGGAACAATAGTAACTTCAAGAAGTTGGATGTGGAAAACATCCAGATATATCACTTCAAGAAGAGCAAGTGATGTGAGAAAAATTCCTGTTCATGAGATCTTGTAAGATGAAATAAAATGGGTGTTTGATGCTGTTGAAACTATATGATGTTCCAATTGAATCAACTATTGGGTTATTATTATTATTATTATTATTATTATTATTATTATTATCTCTATTTCCTCCTTATGATTTCCTACTATTTGATCTCTTCATTTAATTTCTCAGTAGTAATTTGCTAAGAAAACGTGGAATGAGAGTAAACGTTTGTTCTTTGTTTTCCTTTGGAGAACAGTTTATTTTTATTATGCTTAAAATGTTTTGTGTGTAAAAAATAATTAAAAACTTTTCTTTTAAAAATACTATTATAATATCAATTGAAAATTAATCAATGTTGGTGAAAACTACTAAATCTGTTGCTGTGGTGTAGTGGTTATCTCGATTGTCTTACACACTAAAGGTGCCAATTCGATCCTAGGCAGCAATATTTTTTAACTATCTATTTTTAATTTTTTTTCTTCTAATTTTACAAAATCAATTATATGATAAGAGTAATCTTTTATGTTGATATCTGTGGTATATTTTATTTAGAAAATATAGTTTATTCATTGATAATACGGTTTAAGTGACTGTTAAATTTACTAGCTAGCCGGTAGGGTCTAATAGGAAGAGGAGGCTACAAAGTATTTTTAATGTCGATTCCACATCAATACTGATGTGGAGAGAAGTACTCTTAGTCAGGTAGCAGAGTCGGGTCAATAGGTAGACTGAGCTAGAACTCCAGGGTAAAACCTGATCAAGAACGACATGAGTTTAGTTTGGGTATGTTAGAAAATAATAGTATCTTACTTCAGCATTACCCTGCCTTAGCCGTGTCTCAGCTCGGAATTATCTTACCTTAGCCATGTCTCAGCTCAAATTTATCTTGCCTCGACAGTATCTCGGCTCGGCTCCGAGATCCAAACTCAGGAAAGCTTTTTGGTCCCCTCCATGGTGGTCACGTCTTATTCTCTATTAGAGGCTCCCTGTCTTTGTTAACGCATCGTCTATTCATTGATAAGGACATGCCTCCCAAGATTCGAGGTTCATACATCAATTTATCCTTATTTATGATGTCATGCCTCTTCAGAGCCAAAGCTCGTACAACGTTATCTCCTTATTAATGAGATCATATCTCTCAAGATCCCTTCTGTATGACTACCTCTTTGACGAGTCATACTTCTCGTGATTCTTCATCAGGGTTCACGCCATCAAGTTTGTATATATACAGGTAAATGAGAGAAAGGAGGTCTCTCCAGAACTTCTGGATCTCCTTTGATTCTCTACTTTCAGCTACCCTTCTCGTTCTCCACGTCTTGACTTGAGCGTCAGAAGGGCCTTGCCGAGAACCATCTCAGCGCCCTCTCTTACTCATTTGCTAGCCATTACAGGTGAAGTCCACCCTAGCTTCAGAAATCGATCGATTTCCACCACCCAGAAGACAGACACTGCTGACTACTCAGAGGACCGAAGTAGCCTCAACCCAGTCGACCTCTCTTACTTCGACCATGGGCATCTTACATCGTTGATCCCTCTCATCTCTCAACCTCAGTCAGAACATAATTGACACCATCTGTGGGAAGTTTTTAGTTGAGGCATAGAGATGAGAGGTCGTAGAGAAGATTCAGAGAATCAAGGTTCCACGGAGAAGGAGGCTTTGACGAAGGAGCACGTCATCACACTAATCCACACTACAATGGGGGAAATTTTGCAAAGATATTTTTCCCAGAATGCAATCCCAGTGTCGGTGTCTCCTGTCCCAACTCCAACATCGCCTATCCAGGTTCCGATACCCCCATCTTCAACCCCAATCCACCTAGCTCTGCCTGAGTCATCTTCCATCGCACCCCCAAGGGAACAATCTCGAGAAGTTGCATCTCAGAAATCTTCTATAAGGGATCCCAAGGAGGAAAAAGACCCAATGAGCAGTCAACGTACACCTTTCTCTCAAGATATTGTATCCTAGAAATTGTCCAAGCATTTCAAGTCATTACAAATAGGGGAGTATAACAGCTCCCCTAATCCGGAGGACCATCTTGGTCGGTTTGAGAAGGCTACTCTGTTGCATCACTATATTGATAGAGTAAAGTATAAGGTCTTCTCTATAACCTTAGTCGGACCTTCTCAAAGATGGTTTGATAGACTTCTAGTTGGCTCCATCCAATCATTTGAAAACCTGAGTACTGTCTTCCTGTAGCACTTCGCCAACAGTAGCGGTATCATAAGACTACTCTCAGTCTCTTGTCCATGAAACAAAGGGGTCAGGAGTCCCTGGGGGACTATATTCACCACTTCAATCGGGTAGCCAAGCCATGGACGTACCTTCTGCTATAGCAGAGACACTAGTCAACGCCTTCTCTCAAGGATTGAGGCGAGGCAATTTCTTCAAGTCCCTGATGAAGAGGCCCCATGTCGATTTTGAAGTTTTGTTGGGTTGAGCTAAGAAGTACATCAATCTGGAGGAGGCCGAGAAAGCAATGAATGAAGATACATCAGAAAGGCCAAATTCCATTCGACCAAACAAGAGGATTCCCTTCCCTGTCCAAGCTTGGCCGCCTTACTTGATCAATAGTTACGCTCCTAGTCGAGCCAAAGAAAGAGTTGTCCAAGCCGTACAAGAAGCACCGAGGCTTCCAGCCATCTCAGGATAGCCTCAAAGATTTTGCGCCTTTCACCAAGTGTATGGGCATTCTACACATGAATTCCATAAGTTGGTTGATGAAATTCGACAAGTAGTCCGAGATCAGTAGCAAAGCCTGGAAGCAAGACGTGAGTGGCCAAGGCTCGAAGCCAGACCCAAGCCGATGAGACTCGAGGCCAGGCCTGAGCCAAGGTACGTCGTCGATGTTGGATCAAAATATTCCAAGAGAGAGGTTACAATTTTCTTTTGAATTTAAAGCTTATTTTTATATTTTGAAAACGTTAAAGAGTTTGCAGCGGAAGCAAAATGAAATAGAGATAAATTTCTTTTACTTGGTTCACAACCCTAACCGGGTTGCTACTCTAAGGCCCGTAGCTCTTCCGAGAGCTACCTCGATGGGCAATCACTATATACCCTCCGATTCAAGAACTCTCGACTTCCGAGGGGTTCACTTTTTACAAAAATATGAGATGGGTAACACTCTACCTTCACTTTGAAGTTAAATACATTCAAGCAAAAATGAGTACAAAAGAAAATTAAGAGCTAAGTTATACTGACACTAATGGAAGTTTCGAAGTAGATACGGAGTGTCGAAAATGTATCTTTGTGAGGAATCGAAGCTCTTGTGGACGAGTATGAATAGAGGCAACACTTCAATGTAGTAGCAATATTCTTCTCGGAGTTGGTCGAGCATTTGTTTTATAAACTTTTTCCAGTCAACTAGAATGTCTTCCAGTCGACTCCATATCAGTCCGTCGATATGGAACTTCTGGTCTTCCAGTCGACTG
Organism: Wurfbainia villosa; assembly: GCA_025175895.1. Lineage (NCBI taxonomy): Eukaryota > Viridiplantae > Streptophyta > Magnoliopsida > Zingiberales > Zingiberaceae > Wurfbainia > Wurfbainia villosa. The sequence continues at coordinate 4,225,726 of CM046000.1, read as the reverse complement.
AACACACTCCAGTTGACTTCAGGTCACCCAGCTCCGCATCGGGAAGTTTGCCTCTTCAGTTGACTGAAACTCTTTCCATCTGCGCTGTCAGATCTTCGATCAATCACTAGATAATCTTGCCAACTAGGTATCTAGTCGACTGATCTATACCCAGTCGACTGATCCCTGTAAAATAAGATTAGCACAAATAGATAATATCAAATATGATAGCAATAGTAATACTGCTCGATCTCAACTTCTAAGTCCCACACAAACTCTCCGTCGGATCGACGCCTAGCTTTGTCCCCCTACAGAGGACTCGACCTCACCTCTCCACTTGAGGCTTACCTACCGGCTACCTGTTGGACTTACCATTCTTGACATCCGATCTGACCCACCAGGGCTTCCACCAGCTGTCCGGTCTACCTGACCCAACTGGACTTGTTGTCGATTGTCCGGTCTCCTGACCCAACCAGTCTTCATGTCAAATGTTTGATCCACTCGACCCATCTAGACTTCATGTCTGGTGTCCGGTCCTCCTAATATATCAAGACATTTACCTAGTATCCGATCAACACTAATAGGACCGGTAACTACGCAAGAGAGGGGGAGATATATCATTTTTTTTCAATTCTTTTCTTTTTATAACAAAAGACGCAGTAAATAAACTAACAACAACGCGATCACACAGAGCACAACTACGCAGCCGACTCACAAACAACCAACAAAAAGAACGACGCAGCCGATTTTACTTAGTTCACAGCTCTCTCCTAGACTTGCTAGTCCAAGTCCTACCTCTATCTTTTCTCTTTTTTGAAGTAAACTTCAAAGGCGGAGAAACCTCTTAAAAGGCTTACAGATTACAGACTCTCTAGATATGAAATTAATACAAGAATCTGAATGAACCGATAAGTAATAACTAAATATAGAACCTTGACAAATATGCAATCCTAGACAATCACAGATAGAAAATAGTAAAACAAAACCAACAAACAAGACCTTTACAGCTGAGACGAAGGATTAGCGCATTGGCCGCAAGTGCAGCAATTTCCCCAGTTGTCCAGGTTGACAAAACACTAACCGAGCATAAAGTTTCCAACAGCAGGAGCAATGGGCGCAGCTTTTCAGAGCATAGATGGAAGCAGAGGAGCTGTAATCTTATCTCACGGTCAGAGGTTCTAAGAGCATAACAAGAGCATTTTTGGGCATTCGTTGTGAGAGCGATAGTTATCAAAGTTGTTGCAACCAACCAAAAACAAAGCCAGTTTTTTTTTTGCGCAAACCCTAATCCCACAATGCTTGATTTTTCCTCCAATCACCAAATCACACGCACTCCTTGAAGCTTGGAAAACGTCCTCGATTCAAGGTGTTTTGTCAGCCATTCGAGCGAGACCCTGTAAAAGTCAGACACGCGAAAGAACAGATAGAATTTCCTTGCCAGAATCGCGAACTCGTTTCCCACCAATTGAGTGAGCCTTGCGTCTGTGCGTTTTCACGAAGGGCTAGTCGAGGTACCGCCTCGACTACATAGGTCGAAACACAGGTTTGATCTCTTACCTACTAGGACTTCCTGTTAAGTCTACACACTTAATACTGATATTAAAACACAAGTAAGTCCTAACTTTAACTATGGTTCATACATCAAAATCAAGGAGTGATGCTCTCTGCATCAACAGTCGACCCCAATCTCGAGAACCTGACCATCGAGCCAAGGTACCTCGGAGACCTCTCAAGCTACCCCTGAGACAACACACCTCTCGGTTAGAAGATCCTCAACAAGAAACATAGGATACCCCTCACTGAGGTACGATCAATATGATCACTGAAGGAGTAACAAATGGGATTCCAACCGCGCCAGAAAAGCTCATGGATGGTGCTCGAAGAACATAGAGGTGGGGACCAGCAGGGGTCAGGCTAAAGGACCCTCAATCGACTTCGAATCTAGAGACTTGCAAGGAGTGTTAACTCCCCATGATGATGCCCTAGTGATCCGAGCCACTATAGCCAACTATGACGTAGCTCGGATATTCATCGACATAGGTACCTCAGTTAATATTTTATTTAAAGAAGCTTTTGACTGCATGCAGATTGATCGAGTCAAGCTCTAGCCAATGAACACGACTCTTTTTGGAGAAGGAGCCACTCCACCGGACTATGACAATTACCTTCACAGTGGTTGAAGCTACCTTGGCGTACAATGCCATTCTCGAGAGACCAGGCCTACACTCCTTTCAAGCGGTGGTCTCCACATACCACTAGATAATGAAGCTCCTAGTTGGTAATCAAATTGGTGAGGCAACAGGAGATCAGAAGGTGGTCAGGAAATGTTATATAGAAGAAGTGCAGACTGGCACCTAAAAAGTAGAAGGACAGAAGGTGTCACAGTGTACACTCTCCATTAGGCACTCCTGACCGAAGAAGAGGAAGTATGAATTTAGCGGGACCAACGTGAGAGAACCGTCAGAATAGCTGAGGACCTCCCTTCTGAGCTAAAGCAAAAGATGATCTGATGCCTCTCTGCTAATCGTGACATCTTCGCCTGGTCAGATGAAGTAGCCGGTAGGATCCCTCAGGCGGTAATGGAGCATAGGTTGAATCTCCTGTCGAGATCTTGGCCTGTGAAACAAAAGAAGGGGCACTTTGGCTCTAAGAAAGATCGAATTATCATAGCCAAGGTGGAAAGATTGATGGGGGTTGGCCATATTAGAGAAGTTCAATTTCCCATATGGTTATTTGATGTAGTCTTGGTGCCCAAGCCTGAGGGCAAGTGGAGGGCATGTATATACTTTAGAGATCTCAATAAAGTGCGCCCTAAAGAGTGCTACCCGCTATCTCGAATAGATCAATTAGTTGATTCGACTGCAGGATATGAGCTTATCTATATACTTGACGCCTACCAAGGATACCATCAAATCCCTTTGGCCAAAGAAGACCAGGAGAAGGCCAATTTTGTTATCTCGAACGGTACCTTCTGCTACCGAGTCATGCCATTTGGACTCAAGAATGTCGGAGCCACATATCAAAGGATGATGGATCGAGTCTTTCGACATTAGATTGACCGGAACATAGATGTCTATGTGGGTGACATATTTATTAGTGCAATCCACCCAGGTCACGATTGACCAGACTCGAGTTGAACTCGAGTAGAATTTTGATGTTTGATAATGGGGTTGACTATTGTTTGACGATATGGTTTGACCATATGACTAGTGGATGATTGAGATATCTAAAGTCATATGAGGAAGATTATTTGAGGGAGATTGTTGGAGTAATCAAACCTCAAGTCAAGATTGACCAGACTTGAGGGGAGGTTCAAGTTTGGATACTTGACATGGAAAGTCCAAGAATGATCTTGACATAGAAAGTCCAAGCATGGTCTTGACATGAAAGTCCAAGTTTGGACACTCGGCAGGAAAGTCCAAGAATGATCTTGGCATGGAAAGTCTAAGCATGGTCTTGACATGGATGCCCAAGTTTGGATACTTGACATGGAAAATCCAAGAATGGTCTTGACACAGAAAGTCCAAGTTTGAGGATTTCCTATTATTATTATTATTATTATTATTATTATTATTATCTCTCTTTTCTCCTTATGATTTCCTACTATTTGATTTCTTCATTTAATTTCTCAGTAGTAATTTGCTAAGAAAACGTGGAATGAGAGTAAACGTTTGTTCTTTGTTTTCCTTTGGAGAACAGCTTATTTTTATTATGCTTAAAATGTTTTATGTGTAAAAAATAATTAAAAATTTTTCTTTTAAAAATATTATTATAATATTAATTGAAAATTAATCAATGTTGGTAAAAAATACTTAATCTGTTGCTGTGGTGTAGTGGTTATCACGTTTGTCTTGCACACTAAAGGTGCCAATTCGATCCTAGGCAGCAGTATTTTGTAACTATCTATTTTTAATTTTTTTTTTCTAATTTTACAAAATCAATTATATGGTAAGAGTAATCTTTTATGTTGAAATCTGTGGTATATTTTATTTAGAAAATATAGTTTATTCATTGATAATATGGTTTAAGTGACTGTTAAATTTACTAGCTAGCTTTTAGGGTCCAGTAAAAAGAGGAGGCTACAAAGTAATTTTAATGTCGATTCCACATCAATACTGACATGGAGAGAAGTACTCTTAGTCAGGTAGCCGAGTCGGGTCAATAGGTAGACTGAGCTAGAGCTCCAGGGTCAAACCTGATCAAGAATGATACAAGTTTAGTTTGGGTATGTTAGAAAATAATAGTATCTTACTTCAACATTACTCTGCCTTAGTCGTGTCTCAGCTTGGAATTATCTTACCTCAGCCATGTCTCAGCTCGAATTTTTCTTGCCTCGACAGTGTCTCGGCTCGGCTCGGAGATCCAAACTTAGGAAAGCTTTTTGGTCCCCTCCACGGTGGCCACGTCTTATTCTTTATTAGAGGCTCCCTGTCTTTGCTGATGCATCGCCTATTCATTGATGTGGATATGCCTCCCAAGATTTGAGATTCATACGTCAATCTATCCTTATTTATGATATCATGCCTCTTCAAAGCCAAAGCTCGTACATCAGTATCTCCTTATTAATGAGACAATGTCTCCCAAAATCTCCTTTATATGGCTACCTCTCAATGAGTCATACTTCTCGTGATTCTTCATCAGGGTTCACGCCATCAAGTTTGTATAGATACAGGTAAATAGGAGAAAGGAGGTCTCTCTAGAACTTCTGGATCTCCCTTTGATTATCTACTTTCAGCTACCCTTCTCGTTCTCCACGTCTTGACTTGAGCATCAAAGAGGCCTTGCCGGGAACCATCCCGATGCCCTCTCTCACTCGTTTGCTGCGAAGTCCACCCTAGCTTCGAAAATCGATCGATTTCCACCACCTAGAAGACGAACACTGCTGACTACTCAGAGGACCGAAGTAGCCATAACCCAGTCGACCTCTCTTACTTCGACCGTGGGCATCTCACATCGCTGATCCCTCTCATCTCTCAACTTGAGTCGGAACATAATTGACATCATCTGTGGAAAGTTTTTAGTTGAGGCATAGAGATGAGAGATCGCAGAGAAGATTCAGAGAATCAAGGTTCCCCAGAGAAGGAGGCTTTGACGAAGGAGCACGTCATCACACTAGTCCACACTACAATGGGGGAAATTTTGCGAAGATATTTTTCCCGGAATGCAATCCCAGTGTTGGCGTCTCCTGTCCCAACTCCAACATCGCCTATCCTGGTTCTGACACCCCCATCTTCAGCCCCAATCCATCTAGCTCTGCCTGAGTCATCTTCCGTCGCACCCCCAAGGGAACAATCTCAAGAAGTCGCATCTCAGAAATCTTCTATAAGGGATCTCAAGGAGGGAAAAACCCCAATGAGCAGTAGAGGTACACCTTTCTCTCAAGATATTGTAACCTAGAAATTGTCCAAGCATTTCAAGTCATTACAAATAGGGGAGTATAACAACTCCTCTGATCCGGAGGACCATCTCGGTCGGTTTGAGAAGGTTGCTCTGTTGCATCACTATATTGATAGAGTAAAGTGTAAAGTCTTCTCTATAACTTTAGTCGGACCTACTCAAAGATGGTTTGATAGACTTCTAGTTGGCTCCATCCAATCATTTGAAGACCTGAGCACTGTCTTCCTATAGTACTTCACCAACGGCAACGGTATCATAAGACTACTCTCAGTCTCTTGTCCATGAAACAAAGGGGTCAGGAGTCCCTGGGGGACTATATTCACCGCTTTAATCGGGTAGCCAAGCCATCGATGTACCTTCTGCTACATCAGAGACACTGGTCAACGCCTTCTCTCAAGGATTGAGGTGAGGCGATTTCTTCAAGTCCCTGATGAAGAGGCCCCCTATTGATTTTGAAGTTTTGTTGGGTTGAGCTAAGAAGTACATCAATCTGGAGGAGGCCGAGAAAGCAATGAATGAAGATACATCGGAAAGGCCAAACTCCATTCGGCCAAAGAAGAGGATTCCCTTCCATGTCCAAGCTCGACCGCCTTACTTGGTCAATAGTTATGCTCCTAGCCGAGCCAAAGAAAGAGTTATCCAAGCCGTACAAGAAGCACCGAGGCTTCCAGCCATCTCAGGATAGCCTCAAAGATTTTGCGCCTTTCACCAAGTGTATGGGAATTCCACACAGGAATGCCATAAGCTAGTTGATGATATTCAACAAGTAATCTGAGATCAGTAGCAAAGCCTGGAAGCAAGACGTGAGTGGTCGAGGCTTGAAGCCAGACCCAAGATGATGAGACTCAAGGCCAGGCCTAAGCCGAGGTACGTCGTCGATGTAGGATTGAAATATTTCAAGAGAGGGGGTGAATCTTAGAGGTTACAAATTTCTTTTGAATTTAAAGCTTATTTTTATATTTTTAAAATGTTAAAGAGTTTGCAGCAGAAATAAAATGAAATAGAGACAAGTTTCTTTTACTTGATTCACAACTCTAACTGGATTGCTACTCTAAGGCTCGTAGCTCTTTCGAGAGCTACCTCGATGGGCAATCACTATATACCCTCCGATTCGAGAACTCTCGACTTCAGAGGGGGTTCGCTTTTTACAAAAATATGAGATGGGTAACACTCTACCCTCTCTTTGAAGTTAAGTACATACAAGCGAAAATGAGTACAAAAGAAAATTAAGAGCTAAGTTATACCGACACTAATGGAAGTTTCGAAGTAGATACGGAGTGTCGAAAATGTGTCTTTGTGAGGAACCGAAGCTCTTGTGGGCGAGTATGAATAGAGGCAGCAATTCGACGTAGTAGCAGTATTCTTCTCGGAGTTGGTCGAGCATTTATTTTATAAACCTTTTTCAATCGACTGGAATGCCTTCTAATCGACTCCACATCAGCCCATCGATATGGAACTTCTGGTCTTCCAGTTGACTGAACACACTCCAATTGACTTCAGATCACTTGACTCCGCATCGGGAAGTTTGCCTCTTCAGTTGACTGAAACTCCTCAGTCGAATGAAACTCTTTCCATCTGCACTGTCAGATCTTTGATCGATCACTAGCTGATCTTGCCAACTAGGTATCCAGCCGACTAATCCATACCCACTCAACTAGACTTCAGTCATCTGGAATACATTCAGTCGACTGATCCCTGTAAAATGAGATTAGCACAAATAGATAATATCAAATATGATAGCAGTAGTAATATTGCTCGATCTCAACTTCTAAGTCCCACACGGACTCTCCGTCAGATCGATGCCTAGATTTGTCCTCCTATAGAGGACTCGGCCTCACCTCTCCACTCGAGGCTTACCTGTCGGCTACCTGTCGGACTTACCGTTCTTGACATCCGATCTGACCCACCAGGGCTTCTACCAGCTATCCGATCTACCTGACCCAGCTGGACTTTTTGTCGATTGTCGGGTCTCCTGACCCAATCGATCTTCATGCCGAATGTCCGGTCTACTTGACCCATCTGGACTTCATGTCTGGTGTCCGATCCTCCTGATATGTCAAGACATTTGCCTAGTATCCGGTCAATACGACCTACTAGGACTTCCTGTTAAGTCTGCACACTTAACACTGATATTAGAACACAAGTAAGTCCTAACTTTAACTATGGTTCATACATCAAAATCAAGGAGTGATATTCTCTGCATCAACAGTCGACCCCAATCTCGAGAACCTGACCATCAATCCAAGTTATCCCGAAGATCTCTCAAGCTACCCCTGAGACAACACACCTCTTGGTTAGAAGATCCTCAACGAGAAACATAGAATACCCCTCACTGAGGTACGACCAATATGATCATTGGAGGAGTAACAGATGGGGGATTCCAACCGCATCAGGAAAGCTCATGGATGGTGCTTGGAGAACATAGAGGTGGGGACCAGTAGGGGTCAAGCTAAAGGACCCTCAATCGACTTTGAATCTAGAGACTTGCAAGGAGTATTAACTCCCCATGATGATGCCCTAGTGATCCGAGCCATCATAGCCAACTATGATGTAGCTCGAATATTCATCGACACAAGTACCTCAGTCAATATTTTATTTAAAGAAGCTTTTGACTGCATGCAGATTGATCGAGTCAAGCTCTAGCCAATGAACACGACTCTTTTTGAGTTTTCTAGGCATGAAGTCCTGCCTCTCGGCCGAATCGACCTGCCCTTATCCTTGGAGAAGGAGCCACTCCACCGGACTATGACAACTACCTTCATAGTGGTTGAAGCTGCCTCGACGTACAATGTCATTCTCAGGAGACTAGGCCTACACTCCTTTCAAGCGGTGGTCTCCACATACCACTAGATAATGAAGTTCCTAGTTGGTAATCAAGTCGGAGAGGCAACAGGAGATCAAAAGGTGGCCAGGAAATATTATGTAGAAGAAGTGTGGACTGGCGCCTGAAAAAGTAGAAGGACCGAAGGTGTCGTAGTGTACACTCTCCATGAGGCACCCTAGACCGAAGAAGAGGAAGTACGAATTTAGCGGGACCAACGTGAGAGAATCATAAAAATAGCTGAGGACCTCCCTTCTGCTCTAAAGCAAAAGATGATCCAATGCCTCTCTTCTAATCGTGACATCTTCGCCTGGTCAGATGAAGTAGCCGGCGGGATCCCTCAGGAAGTAATGGAGCACAGGTTGAATCTCCTATCGGGAGCTTGGCTTGTGAAACAAAAGAAGCGGCACTTTGGCTCCAAGAAAGTGTAGGAACGTCGGTGAGCGCTAGAGGGGGGGGTGAATAGCGTGTTCGTTCATCGACGAAACTCGATCATGTTCATCTCTACACTTCATTAGTATGCAGAATATATATATATATATATATATATATATATATATATATATATATATATATATATATATATATATATATATATATATATATATATATATATATATATATATATATATATATATATAAAGCATAAACTAAGTACGACAAACACAACAACACAAACACGCCGATATAACGTAGTTCAGCTCAAATGAGCTCTAGCGATGCCAAACACCATTAATAATCACAAACACTCCTTCTTGACAACAAGTCGGAGGCGGAGAAACCTCGTATAAGGATTACAATAGTAATACAAAGAAACAACAAGCAAATACAAAGTAAATATAACAAAATAAGTAAAGAACACTTTACAAAAACTCTTTTGAATGCTTGCTTGTTGATTGCCTTGGACTAGCCTTGAAAGACTAAAAAACACCAACTATTCCCCTTCAAATCGCCCAAGAAAATCGCTTAAATAATCATGGTGAAATCCTCCATGAGTTGCTTCTTTATAACCTGCATCGGGTTGATTTCGTGCATGGCAGTCGACTAGCAATAGTGTCGTTGTCTCACAACGACTTAATCCACGTCAGCATCCAAGCCAACAGATACACTGGTAGTCGACTGCCATTACCCAATGATGGCAGTTGACTGTCAAGGTCTTTTGCTGTAGTCGAACCCTAGTTGACTCACAGTAGTCGACTGGTCATAATCCCAATTGACTGCTACAAGTCGATTCGGCTATCAAGTGTCAAAACATTTAGCCAATCAACTAGTCCAAAGTCCCAGTCCACTGATAACCTCGACCATGAGGTTTAACCCCAAGTATGATGCCCTCATACTTGCTAGACCACCCTTAGCTTAGACCTAAGCCTTCTAGCCACCTCCATTAGCCTCACGTCTATCGGATCCCTCCAAGTCATCCATGACTTATTCATCCATACGTTAGCCTTCAGGTGCTTCCATCGGCTATTGTCATGCTAAGTTGGTCTATACCGCCAAGGCACATTTGGGCTTATGTTGCCAAGACTACCGCTTGGACTTTACGCCACCAAACCATTGGACTTATGCTGCCAAGACTCCCGCTTAGACTTTACGCCGCCAATATCAACCCTTGGACTTCCCAATTGTTAAGTACCCATGACTTGGACTTTTCTTGCCAACCCATGTTGGACTTTCCATTTGCCAAAACTCAAGCTTAGACTTTCCCTTGCCAATATCCATGCTTTCACTTTTCATGTTAACCCATTTAGACTTTCCAATTGCCAAGACTCAAACTTGGACTTTCCCTTGCCAATACCCATGCTTGGACTTTCCATGCCAACCCATGTTGGACTTTTCAATTACCAAGACTTAAGCTTGGACTTTTCCTTGCCAAGACCCATGCTTGGACTTTCTATGTCAAATACCCAAGACTTGGACTTTCCATGACAAGTATGTTAGGGATTGGACGCTGCTAGAGGGGCCGCGGGGAGGGGGGGGGGGTAAATGGCGCATCTTCGTTGACTTGACATAATTCGTGTGTGCTTGCTACAAAATTGTTATGCGCAGCAGAAATAAAGATAATAAAGAAATAATAAAATATACAAGCACACAACACACAAGAACACGCCGATATAATATGGTTCGAAACCTTAGGGTTCCTACTCCACGAGTTGAGCTCAAACGAGCCCTAGCGATGCACAACACCACTAAACAGTAAACACTCCTCGACAATAAGTCGGAGGTGGAGGAACCTCGTACAATGATTACAAAAGAAATACAACCAATTACAAGTGAAATACACAAAAACACGAAAGAAAACTTTACAAATGCGCTTTGGATGCTTGCTTGTTTGATTGCTTGAACTGCACTTGAAGACCCTGATTTGCATTAGCAAATCACTTCAAATCGCCCAAGAAATCGCTGGCGAAGACCTCCCCATCGAGCTTTTTTTATGCCTCTGCGCGACCTGGATTTTCGCCTGGCAGTCGACTGTCGTAAGATCTCAGTCGACTGCCAATAGTGATGTTATCTCACAACGGACTTAATCCACGTCAGCATTCAAGCCAATAGATACACTGGCAGTCGACTTCCATTACCCATCAGTCGATTGCCAGCCTCGTAGTCGACTGATTAGTTGACCATCGAGCATTTTGAACACCAGTAGATGACTGTCATCCATAGCAGTCGACTGCCCAATGCTAGCAGTCGACTGCCAAGGCTATTTGCCATAGTCGAATGCCAGTTGACTCACAACAGTCGACTGGTCATAATCCCAGTCAACTACCTAGAGTCAACTCGGTTGCTAAGTGTCAAAACACTTAACCAATCAACTGATCCAAAGCCCCAGTCGACTGATAACCTCAACCATGAGGTTTAACCCCAAGTATGATGCCCTCGTACTTGTTAGACCACCCTTAGCCTAGACCTAAGCTTTCTAGCCACCTCCATCAGCCTTACGCCTATCGTATCCCTTCAAGTCATCCATGACTTGTTATTCATACGCTAGCCTTCTGGTGCTTCCATCAACTATTGTCATGCTAACTTGGTTTACACCGCCAAAGCACATTGGGCTTACATTGCCAAGACTACCGCTTGGACTTTACGCCACCAACCATTGGACTTATACTGCCAAGACTCCCTCTTAGACTTTACGCCACCAATATCAACCCTTGGACTTCCCTTGTTAGTTATATATGAGAGGTGTTCTAAGGCAATCGCCTTGGTTGAACCATTTATATGATAAATGAAGATTCACTATTTCAGTATACATGTTTTCATGTATTTGATTAGATCTTAAACTCATTTACTGAATGTCCACGATACGATTCACAGCATGAGAGAATTTGTGATTGGATCACAACTAGTGAGTATCTCTACATATGTAATTGTGATGTATCAGAATTTTCCCTAGTCGATGAATTGATGGATTTGGACACCATTAATTCTGTCGAGACTAGCACGAGGTATACTCTTTGGTGTATCCATGCAGCTGATTCTCACAGGCTGGAGACATTGTGATGTCCAGAGTTAATCGTGGATGCTAGTTATGGTAACTAGTTTATTGGAGTGACCAGCCGTAAGACTTCATATGGTTCTCTGCATATATAGATATGTCAATGAAGTTCTTACTGCAGCTTAAGTGTGATGTTCTTTTGACTTGCGGTATTCAAGTCATCTTGATCATGAAGACTTATGCTTTGACATCTTAAGCAAGCATCTCTGAGGAGATGTGGACCCGGGATGATTGGGTATAAGTCGAAATGATCGAAGATGTTTGAATAGCCTATAAAGGATTCACCACTCCTTGCGAGGAGATGTATACCCATGGTCTCTCGTCGGATTGTTACTAAAGTCTTTGGCCAAAACATTACATGTTTAGAGTAAGGTACTCTTTGATACATGTGCAGTAACTAGAATCCGTAGAACGAGAAAATGATACTTGGGCTAGGTGTGACGTAGTCAACCTAGTGGGGACTGACACTATAGACCATGTCCTAAACCAAGTGGGTATAAGATGAGTGAAAGGAATGAGGCACGAATCATTATAGTTGCTGAAGGGTTTCAGAAATAGTTCTGGATCAACCGTTAATCTTTTCGGTTAATTGGGGATCATAATGTACTACTAGGTGTCACTCATGATCGTTCTATAATTAATGGTTAATTATAGACGGCCAACATAAATCGAGAACCTATTTGGTCACACACACAACGAGCATAATCCGAATGATTTAAAACAAGCTTGAGAATGAGATTCTCAGACCGAGAGAAACTAGATTTGGTTGGACCAAACAAGGAGCGAGCATGAAATCGTTTCAGTCGCAATGGAAGCGTGGATGGGCCGTATCTTATGAAGACATGATGGATGAACCAAATTGGTTTGGTTCTAATACAATGGTGGAGAATAAACCAAAGGGGTTTGATTTGTTTTAAACGAATGAACCAAAAGTTGGTTCGGTTCGTTTTAACTTAAAATAGACCAAATCGATTTGGTTTATTTTAACTTAAATTAATGGAGCGGGTTAATGGGTTTTGGTTATGAACCAATAACCATTAGAAGAATTTGTTCTCTATAAAATAGGGCTCAAGGGTTTAATGAGAGCCCTAACCCTAAAGTTGCCGCCCCTCCTCCTTGTGTAGCCGGCGTCAACTCCTTGCCGTCGCCCACCACCGCCCAAGCCCCTCTTGTCGGCGTCCAGAAGCTGTCGTCCTCCCCTCTTGCCGACGTCGAGCTGCTACCGGAGGAGCTCTGGTGATCTTCCTTGGCTCCGACGACAAGGTGAGCGTCTAGCTTCTGTTAGTAATATATGAGAGATGTCCTAAGGCAATCGCCTTATGTATGAACCATTTATATGATAAATGAAGATTTACTATTTGAGTATACATGTTTAATGTATTTGATTGGATCTTAAACTCATTTACTGAATGTCCACGATACGATTCACAGCATGAGAGAATTTGTGATTGGATCACAACTAGTGAGTATCTCTACATGTGTAATTGTGATGTATCGGAATTATCCTAGTCGATGAATTGATGGATTTGGACACCATCGATTACAGCCGAGACTACGCAGTATACTCCTTGGTGTATCAAGCGGTGATTCTCCGTGGAGACATAGTGATGTCGGAGTTGATCGTGGATGCTAGTTATGGTAACTAGTTCATTGGAGTGACCGGTAGTAAGACTTCATATGGTTCTCTGCATATATAGATATGTCAATGAAGATCTTCTTGTGGCTTAAGTGCGATGTTCCTTTGACTTGCGGTATTCAAGTCATCTTGATCATGGAGACTTATGCTTTGACATCTTAAGCAAACATCTCTAAGGAGATGTGGACAGGATGATTGGGTATAAGTCGAAGTGATCGAAGGTGTTTGAATAGCCTATAAAGGATTCACCACTCCTTGCGAGGAGATGTATACCCATGGCCTCTCGTCGGATTGTTACTAAAGTCTTTGGCCAAAGCATTACATGTTTAGAGTAAGGTACTCTTGATACATGTGGAGTAACTAGAATCCGTAGGACGAGGAAATGATACTTGGGCTAGGTGTGGCGTGAGTCGACTAGTGAGGGCCCGACACAATAGACCATGTCACGAACCAAGTGGGTATAAGATGAGTGAAGGAATGGGGCCGCGAATCATTCATTTCTTTGAAGGGTTTGAAATAGTTACGGATCAGGTTGATCTTTTGGTTAATTGGGGATCATGATGTACTACTAGGTGCCACTCATGATCGTTCTATAATTAATGGTTAATTATAAGCGACCAACATAAACCGAGAACCTATTTGGTCACACGCACTGCGAGTGTAATCCAAAGGATTTAAAAGCGAGCTTGAGAATGAGATTCTCGGCCAGAGAAACTATGTTTGGTTGGACCAAACATAAGCGAGCATGAAATTGTTTGATCATGCAATGGAAGGCGTGGATGGGCTCGTCTTATGAAGGCGTAATGGATGGACCAAAATGGTTTGGTTCTAATCCAATGGATGAGAATAAACCAAATGGTTTGGTTTATATTAAGCGAATGAACCAAAGGTTGGTTGGTTCGTTTTAACTTAAAATAAACCATCATGGTTTGGTTTATTTTAACTTATCTTAATGGAGTGGGTTACGGGCTTTATGGATATGATCCATTAACCATTAAGAGAATTAGTTCTCTATAAAATAGGGCTTAAACCCTAACCTAACACCTAATGAAGAGTTGCCTTGCCCAACATAGAGTTGCCGCCCACCCTTGTTGGTGAATTGGCGCCCAACCTAAGTGGCCGCCGCCCATCCTTTGTGCCGCCCGTTCAAGTCATTGCCGGACCAAGCTTCAGCAGTGAACCTCCGGCGACCCTCCGTGATCTCCTATAGGTTTGGCATCAAGGTGAGGTTTTCTCTCCTTGTTTTGGCGGCGCCTACTCCTCCACCAAGCTGTCCAGTTTTCTGGACAGCTTCTCCTCTCGTCGGGCGTCGTTTGGGCGGCGGTTAGTGCTCCGACAGCGGCTAACATACCGGGATTTGATCTCCGGTAATCCTCTGAGGTGGAGGGGCGAAGGATTCGTCAAGCGGTTGTGAATACCTCTCCGGAGAAGCGAGTTTTGAGAACTCGTTTTGGATCCAAATTTGGATTCGGATCGTGATCATCTCTCGATCACGTCGTCTTCAACACGAGGCTAGTAACCCGTACGAAGACGAAGCTCGTGACTTAGCGAAGTCATCGAGGAGCTCGGCGTGGATCTGAGATAGAGATGATTCTTACGAGGATCGTTCCGGTTGATGCCGTTCCCGCTACACGTCATACGGAAGGTATAACGTAGTTTAATTTCCTTTTATTGCAATTTTAATTTACGGTTATGTCTACACTTGTTGTAATAGCATGCGTGTGTTGTGTGTGTTGTAATAAATAGGAGTATTTATTATTTTTATTGCTTCCGTTGTGCTCATGTTTACGAAACATGATCGAACACACACACGCCGCGGTGCCGGAAACCCAACAGTGGTATCAGAGCCCAGGTTGTGTTTCGACATAATCGTAAAATTGTTTTGCGATAGTCATAATGTATTTCTGGAAGTTTTCTAAATTTTGGAAATTTAGAAGTATTTATGGAAATTTTTTAATTTTGGAAAGTCTAGAAGTATTTATGGAAATCGTCCACTTTTGGAAAGTTGGAAGTATTTATGGAAATTTATATTTTCCATAAATAAAATATTTGATTAGATTCTGGAAATTTGTTTCCTAATTTAATCATGATTTGATTTGGGAAATCAAATCTTAAAATATTTTATTTCCATAAGTAGTTTTAAAGATTTAGGAAATTGGTTTCCTAAATAGATTTTCCTTAATCAAATAATTCCATGAATAAAATATGTGATTAGATTTGGAAATTTGTTTCCTAATTTAATTATGATTTGATTTGGAGAATCAAATCTTAAACATATTTTATTTCCATAAATAGTTATGACATATAAGGAAATTATATACATGACATAATTGTATGCCATGTAATTGCATTAGATGCATAACATTATGCCATGCGTGTCGTGACATGTAGATGTATGCCATGTATGCCATGCCATGTAGATAATAGTTATTTGCATGCAAAGAGGATGAGACATAAAACCCTTAATCAATATTAAAGCCTACACCTTCCATTAATATGGTTAGAACCCGAGTTACATTTCTTGTTTGGGTTGTTGGACTCTCTCAGCTCGGCTCGAACACGAATATGTTCAAACCATGGAATAGTTTAATACTAATATGGTAAGAGTCAGAGGTCAATCGTTAGCTTTGGTTGTTGGACTCTCTCCAAGCTGGGCTAATTGGTTGAATGCGCTCTAACCATATTAAAACTATGTCCTGATTAATGGGTTGGCTTTAACCTGGAGCATCGGTTTGTTGGACTCTCTCCAAGGTCGATGTAAAGGGAGGTGAAGTTGGGTGCTATGCATATGATGCATACTTGTTAATGTGTTAACAACCCGATGTATGTGTTAACATTCAATTAGTTGATAGCACATTGTGATAGTTGCATATACGGGATATGCAATCGGTATAGATGATACCTACCGTCGTAGTTATGAATTGCTTGTTGGACTCTCTCCAAGGTTGTTCATAACTATGATGGATATCAGCCCATTCGGAGATGGACCTACAATCTCCCGAAGTGATTTTGGGGTTTTTGAATTCGAAAAATGAATGGGATTTATAAATGTATATTGATGCATTTTAAAATCATTTTCTCATATATGCTCGTTTTGTATTTCTAAGTTAATATATTGATCATGATGTGTTTGAATTTGCGTTCCATTTTGGATTCAAATAAATTGACTGGGCCGAGCTTCATGGACTAGCTTAGAAGCTTGAGAATTGTTCTCAAGGTTGAAAAGCTTGCAAATGTCCTCGAAGCGCCTCTTCCCGCCCGTCCTAGTGACGATGCAACACTTGACCAATTGTTGGCCTATCAGAAACATGTGAGTGATTCTGAACAAATGAGTTGCATCATGCTAGCCACGATGGAACCCAAGCTACGAAAGCAGCATGAGCATATGGATGCTCATATCGTAGTCCTTCATCCTTGTGAGTTGGTTGATGAGCAAGTGAGATTCGAAAGGTTGAGTCTCAGCTCCTCTTCACCTACGAGATGCTAGGAGGTTCATCGTAGTCTTTGCTAATATCTTTGAAGGCATGGAATCTTACGAGAAGCATGAGCGAGGGGCGATCTTTGTTAGTTGATTCCTCGAAGAAAGGTTCTAAGAGGAAGTCAAAAGAACAACAGAAGGGAAAGAAGAGAAGGGCTAAGAAGGTAGAACTAGCACAAAAGGAAACTTGCTATCATTATGGCAAGGAGAGCCATTTGCGAAGAAAGTGCAAGATTTATCTTGAGTCCGTGAAGAAGGATAAGGCATCGGATGCCCCATCTTCTTCAGAAATCTTCTTTATTGATTGTCATTCTATTTCCTCAGACACTTGGGTATTTGATACTGGGTGTGGCTCACATATATGTAATGACATACATGGGCTAAGGAATAGAAGAAGACTCGTCAAGGGGAGAGTCAAATTTACGTGTTGGGAATGGAGCAACGGTTGCTGCACTCGCCATCGGAACGTATTTGTTGGAACTCTCTGTAGGACTTATCTTAGAACTGGACAATTGCTTGTATGTTCCTTCGTTGATAAAGAACATCATTTCTATTTCTTGTCTAAATAGAAATGGTTTCCATTTGACGTTTAGTAACAATTGTTGTTACATAACTTTGAATGGGGTTCTTTATGGGACTGGAACTTTAAGCAATGGTGTTTATACGTTGGACGTATCCAGTGACATTTACAATATCGAAGCGAGCAACAACAGTGCTCGAAAGGATAATCAAATAGACTCCTACATGTGGCATTGTCGTCTTGGCCATGTAAGCAAGAAACGCATGTCGAATTAGATGGGGAGTGCGGAATCGTTTGAATTGGATTCATACGATACATGCGAATCATGCTTAAAAGGCAAGATGACTAAGTTACCTTTTACGGGAAAAGGTGAACGAGTGGGAGAGTTTCTAGGCCTAATACATAGTGATGTATATGGACCTATGTCAACTCAATCTTTAGGAGGCTATAGCTACTTCATTACCTTCACCGATGATCACTCACGGTTTGGGTATGTGTTCTTGATGAAACACAAGTCGAAGCCTTTGAAAGGTTCAAAGTATTCAGAAATGTAGTAGAGAAACAACATTAATAGAGTATTAAATTACTTCTATCTGATCGAGGTGGTGAATACTTAAGTCTATAGTTTATTGATTATCTAATAGTCAATTGCATATTGTCTCATTGGACTCCACTATACACCCATGACATAATGGTGTATCCGAGAGGTGCTTAGGACCTTGTTGGACATGGTCAGTCAATGATGAATCATCGACTCTTCCCAAGTCCTTTTGGGGTTATGCACTTGACAATTTGTTTACTTGTTAAGCAGAATGTCTACAAGGTAGTCTCAACTACTCCATATGAGATATGGAATGGTAAGAAACCTCATGTATCTTACTTGAAGATATGGGGTTGTCACCTTATGTAAAGCTGTATATCGGACAAATGGATGCTAAGTCGATAAATGTCTATTTATTGGATACCCTAAGGAAACAAGGGTTACCAATTCTATCATCTGTGGAACAAAAGGTGTTTGTTTCAAGGCATCTTTGTGTTTCTAGAGAAAGAGTTTCTCTTGCAAGAAAGCGATTGGGAGTGTCGTCGAGCTTGAGGAGGCTCGAGAGACTCAAATAGACATTAATGAGATACACGGTGAAGCCACAGCGTACAACTCATAGTGATGAGCAATCAATTTGGACCTATTGTAACACCACATCTTCGTAGATCTGGTAGAACCACAATATTCTGAGAGATATGGATTTCTCGTAAGCGAATCGAGCAGACGTGTTACTCATTGATGATGAGAGCCTACGAGTTATGAAGAAGTCTTGACAAGTTGAGAAAGGGATAAGTGGCTTGGTGCCGTGAAGTGAAATGGATTCCATGTATGAAAACCAAGTTTGGAACTTGGTTGACCCACTGAGGCATAAAGCCTATAGGGTGCAAGTGGGTTTTCAAGAAGAAAAGCGACATGGATGGTAATGTGATTACCTATAAGGCTAGATTGGTGGCGAAAGGATATACGTCAAAAATAAGGTGTTGATTATGGCGAAACCTATTACTTTGTAGCTATGCTTAAATCCATTCGGATGCTCCGGCCATAGCGGCTCATTATGATTATGAGATATGGCGGATGGATGTAGACTTTCCTTAATGGAAACACCTCGAGGGGCGTGTATATGATACGACTGAGGTTTCACATCGGTTGATAAAACCAAGGTATGCAAATTGCGGGTCCATTTATGGATTGAAGCAAGCATCCGAGGCTGGAATATCCGTTTTGATGAGACAATCAAAAGGTTTGATTTCTCACAAAATCGAGCGAACCTTGTGTGTACAAGAAGGTTAGTGGGAGTGCGATCGTATTCCTAGTATTGTATGTCGATGACATACTACTTATAGGAAAGCGATGTTTCAATCTTCTGATCGATGAAGGTTTGGTTATCCAAGACATTCTCCATGAAAGACACAGGAGAAGCAACCTACATCCTTGGGATTAAGATCTATAGAGATAGATCGAAGCGGTTGCTTGGTCTTTTAGCTACATATATAGGCCAAGTGCTAAAGAGGTTTAGCATGTCGGAATCCAAGAAAGGTTATCGCCCATCGGGCATGGGGTACACCTTTGAAGTCTATGTGTCCGCGCCGAAGGCGAGAGGATTTGCATGAGTAAGATTCCTATGCATCATGATAGGATCTATCATGTATGCTATGTTATGTGCGAGGCCCGATGTATAAATGCGCTCTGAGTGTCTGGCGGATACCAATCCGATCCGAGGAATGGATCATTGGCGGTGTATTAAGGCGATCCTTAAGTACTTGAGAAGAACTAAGGATGTGTTCCTAATATATGGAGAAGGGTACATGGTGATACGTGGGTATACGGATGCGGATCCGCACGCAAGGATGATTTCATGTCTTAGTCCGGTATGTATTCACCTAGAATGGGCGCAATAAGTTGGAAAGGTTCCAAGCTTGACACTATAGCGGATTACGCCACTAAAGCGAGAATCGTTGCGACTTTAGGCGTGAAGCGGTTTGGATCAAGTAGTTCATCTATGAACTTGATGTGGTCTCATCGATGATCCGAACATGTGTAGCCGCTATCATCTTATCGGAGAGATCATAAGTAGGAGCGAAATACAAATCGAGAAAATTCCCACTTTGAAAGGAACTTAGCGGATCCTTTGACTAAAGCATTACCTCAAAGTAAGTTTGAGGGTCATGTTAGTGCTTATGGTATTGGATCTAGTAGCGATTGGCATTAGGCCAAGTGGAGTCATTAGTAATATATGAGAGATGTCCTAAGGCAATCGCCTTATGTATGAACCATTTATATGATAAATGAAGATTCACTATTTGAGTATACATGTTTAATGTATTTGATTGGATCTTAAACTCATTTCTTGAATGTCACGATACGATTCACGGCATGAGAGAATTTGTGATTGGATCACAACTAGTGAGTATCTCTACATGTAATTGTGATGTATCGAATTATCCTAGTCGATGAATTGATGGATTTGGACACCATCGATTACGCCGAGACTTACAGTATACTCCTTGGTGTATCAAGCGGTGATTCTCAGCCTTTGGAGACATAGTGATGTCGGAGTTGATCGTGGATGCTAGTTATGGTAACTAGTTCATTGGAGTGACCAGTAAGACTTCATATGGTTCTCTGCATATATAGATATGTCAATGAAGATCTTCTGTGGCTTAAGTGCGATGTTCCTTTGACTTGCGGTATTGAGTCATCTTGATCATGGAGACTTATGCTTTGACATCTTAAGCAAACATCTCTAAGGAGATGTGGACCCGGGATGATTGGGTATAAGTCGAAGTGATCGAAGGTGTTTGAATAGCCTATAAAGGATTCACCACTCCTTGCGAGGAGATGTATACTCATGGCCTCTCGTCGGATTGTTACTAAAGTCTTTGGCCAAAGCATTACATGTTTAGAGTAAGGTACTCTTCGATACATGTGGAGTAACTAGAATTCGTAGGACGAGGAAATGATACTTGGGCTAGGTGTGACGTAGTCAGCCTAGTGGGGACTGACACAATAGACCATGTCCTGAACCAAGTGGGTATAAGATGAGTGAAGGGAATGGGGCACGAATCATTCGAGCTGCTGAAGGGTTTCAGAAATAGTTCTGGATCAACCGTTGATCTTTTCGGTTAATTGGGGATCATGATGTACTACTAGGTGCCACTCATGATCGTTCTATAATTAATGGTTAATTATAAACGACCAACATAAACCGAGAACCTATTTGGTCACACGCACAACGAGTGTAATCCAAAGGATTTAAAACGAGCTTGAGAATGAGATTCTCAGACCGAGAGAAACTATGTTTGGTTGGACCAAACATAAAGCGAGCATGAAATTGTTTCAGTCGCAATGGAAGCGTGGATGGGCTGCGTCTTATGAAGACGTAATGGATGGACCAAAATGGTTTGGTTCTAATCCAATGGATGAGAATAAACCAAATGGTTTGGTTTATATTAAACGAATGAACCAAAGGTTGGTTCGGTTCGTTTTAACTTAAAATAAACCATCATGGTTTGGTTTATTTTAACTTATCTTAATGGAGTGGGTTAACGGGCTTTATGGATATGATCCATTAACCATTAAGAGAATTAGTTCTCTATAAAATAGGGCTTAAACCCTAACCCTAACACCTAATGAAGAGTTGCCGCCCAACATAGAGTTGCCGCCCACCCTTGTTGGTGAATTCGGCGCCCAACCCTAAGTGGCCGCCGCCCATCCTTTGTGCCGCCGTTCAAGTCATTGCAGCGTGACCAAGCTTCAGCAGTGAACCTCCGGCGACCCTTGATGATCTCCTATAGGTTTGGCATCAAGGTGAGGCTTTTCTCTCCTTGTTTTGGCGGCGCCTACTCCTCCACCAAGCTGTCCAGTTTTCTGGACAGCTTCTCCTCCTCTCGTCGGAGCGTCGTTTGGACGACGGTTAGTGCTCCGACAGCGGCTAATTTACCGGGGATTTGATCTCCGGTAATCCTCTGAGGTGGAGGACGAAGGATTCGTCAAACGGTTGACGAATACCTCTTCGGAGAAGCGAGTTTTGAGAACTCGTTTTGGATCCGAATTTGGATTCGGATCGTGATCATCTCTCGATCACATCGTCTTCAACACGAGGCTAGTAACCCGTACGAAGACGAAGCTCGTGACTTAGCGAAGTCATCCCGAGGAGCTCGGCGTGGATACGGATAGAGATGATTCTTACGAGGATCGTTCCGGTTGATGCCGTTCCCGCTACACGTCATACGGAAGGTATAACGTAGTTTAATTTCCTTTTATTGCAATTTTAATTTACGGTTATGTCTACACTTGTTGTAATAGCATGCGTGTGTTGTGTGTGTTGTAATAAATAGGAGTATTTATTATTTTTATTGCTTCCGCTGTGCTCATGTTTACGAAACATGATCGAACACACACACGCCGCGGTGCCGGAAACCCAACAGCTTCCTTATTTGGTCGGCGCTAATCCTCCACCAAAGCTGTCTTGTTTTTTGGACAGCTTGTTTACTTCGTGTCGGAGCATCGTTTGGACGACGTTTGGAGCTCCGACAGCGGCTTCCTTGCCGGGGATTCGATCTCCGATAATCCTCATAGGTGGAGGATGAAGGATTCGTCAAACGGTTGGCGAATACCTCTCCGGAGAAGCGAGTTTTTGAGGACTCGTTTTGAATCCGAATTTTGATTCGGATTGTGATCTTCTCTCGATCACATCGTCTTCGACACGAGGCTAGTGACTCGTACGAAGACGAGACTCGTGACTTTGTGAAGTCATCCCAAAGATACTCGGCGTGGATACGAATAGAGGCGATTCTAGCGAGGGTCGCTCCGGTTGATGTCGTTCCCGCTACACGTGATACGTCAGATATACGTAGAATAAATTTCCTTTTATTACAAAATTTGAAACTATGGTTATGTCTACACATGTTGTACTATGCATGCATGTGATGTGTGTGTTGTAATAAATTAGATTTATTATTTTATTTCTTCCGCTGTGCACATGTTTATGAAATATGTTCAAACACACACTCGCCGTGGTGCCGGAAACCCAACATCCCTTCCCAACCCATGTTGGACTTTCCATTTGCCAAAACTCAAGCTTGAACTTTCCCTTGCCAAGACCCATGTTTGGACTTTCCATGCCAACCCATGTTAGACTTTCCAATTGCCAAGACTCAAGCTTGGACTTTCCCTTGCCAAGACCCATGCTTGGACTTTCCATGCCAAGTACACAAGACTTGAACTTTCCATTGCCAAGTGTCCCACTTGGACTTCTCCATTATGGTCAACCCCAAATCAACCATCTAGTCAACCCATTATCAAATAATGGTCAACTCATTGTCAAATATCAATGTCAAACATTAAAACATTAATATCAAACCACTACTCGAGTCAAACTCGAGTCTGGTCAATCGTGACCTAGGTCGATTGTACTAATAATCTCCCCCTTTTTTATGTTTGACAAAAAACAATATCTTTGAGTTAGAACACTAACTCAAACCAATCCTCTCAATTTTCCAAATTGGGAGTTCTCAAATTCTCCCTCTTTTTGACATACATCAAAAAGGCTCTCCCCAAGAGTGTCAATGTCTCATATCCCAATGAGATCTTACAATCTCCCTCTTGGTCCAAAAACACCTAGGATGCCTTCACTCTTCCTAGTGATAAGTCTCATATCACTCAAGATAGACAATCCTACAAACTCTCTAACTCTCCAAATTCTCCCTCTCATGAGGAAGAACATATCCATCATCCCATGATGGATAACCTCTCTCTAAAGGCTTGCTCCTCCTTGACTATTGCACCAACAATGTCCTTGGAGAGTCTCTAAGCATATAGGAACACTAAACCATCAAAATTAAAATTAAAAGACCAACCTTGAACTTTTACACACCTTAAAATTGATACACACCCAAACAACTCTCCAAATCCATATCCAATAAATTTTCACCCTTTCCAATACTTTCCAAAACATATCCTAGGGTAAGAGTAGTTAGAGTAGCCTAACACAGCAGAAATCAGACTAAACAAACTTTGTTTACTCGAAATCAGACCTGATAGTCGACTCTGAATGTCAGCAGTCAACTGCCCTTGATGCCAGTCAACTGTCATCCATGGCAGTCGACTGATTTCTGCAAATGCAAAAATCAGATTCAGAAATCGAAATTTGAAAATACATAAGTAAAAATACGTATTTTGAAAAATCTTGAAAATTCATATGTACATTACTTATAACAAATACAATGGGTGAAAAATATTTGAAAATTAAATTACTTATTAAATAGTGAGTTTGACACAAAGTTTAAAACCATTGAAAAGTTTAATGTTTTGACCCTACTTTGTACCAACTCTATCAATGGTGATTTCTATTAAAAGATAAACTACACCAAGGTTTTTTAAAATGATTTTAAAGTGTTTTTGAAAACCTATATTGGATCATGATCAATGGGCTCAATGCACATGACTTGCACATTAGCTTTCCCCAAGATCCACCCATGGTATAAGATGAGTTTAAGTTCATCTAGATGCAAGAACTATGCCCCTTGAACTTAACTCATTTCCTAGTATCTCACATGTGTCTAGGGTGTATAAATACACACATGTGTCAATGTGATGTGAGATGTGGGTTTTGTTAATCCTAATCTAAGTCCTCATGCATTTTCTAAGGCAACACTACTTGATTCTCTTATACATGGGACTTCAAGTCATGTCAATTATCCTTAAATCAATTTTCATAAATCCTAAATGCATGAATGATGATTATGACATAAATGATAGTATAAATGAAATATGTGCTAATAATCATGATGTCATGACATACGAAAACAACCTAAATAACACATGACAAAAATAGTCCTAAGCATAATCATGACATTTTATATGATTAAAAAGAAATATGTGTCATGACATGGTAATGACAAACAAATCATGACAAATAAAATATAAAGCATAAGAATACATAAATTTTAATATTAGTTGTAATTTTTTGGAATTAAATTTATTTTGTCATAATAACACTTATCTTCTAAGTGTGCCAAAAACTCAAAATAGCACATCATGACCTTTAAACCTAGTTTGTGTCAATTTGATCAATTTATCAAACTTCTTAAATAATATTGGCACATCCTAAATTCTTTTAGGATTAAAATTAAACCTTATTTCCAAAGTACCCATGACCTTGAAAATGACCTAAAGTGTCAACTTTGCTATGGTTAGGTTAACTATGTTGGTGCAGTGGGCACCAAAGTCGAACCGATATTTTGATTATGGCAAAAGGCTCAATAGTTAAGAGTATATTTGTTATCTTACGAGCTCAATTAAGTGTGCAGAAATGCTAAAGTTGAGCGGAAGGTCTGCGACACCCGGTGGGAACCGAGGTGGTCGGGCAACGCCAGAGGGATTTCGGAGGAAGCCGAGGTACTCGGGTGAAGACCGGAAGCGAGGCTACAAGGTAAGCTCGTGTGAAAGCGAAGCAAGGACGTTAAGCGTAGATCCGACCCAATACCTCCAATGGAAGGTCTAGGTCGAGATCAGTTGGTTAGAACCATCGTACTTTATATTTTAAGCTAACTTGTACTGCAGTCCAAAACCCTTTGACCCGATGTCTACTACGATCAATTCTTGGTCTAGTTCGATTTCGAGAAGAGCTCGAATTTCAAGGGGTGAATTTGGACTTGACTCGTGTTTTGGTACAAAGGGTGATGTGGCATCAAGGTGGACATCAAACCATCACCAAGCTTGGACCCCCAAAATTAGGTGATGTGGCATCAAGGTGGACATCAAACCATCATCAAGTTGGGCGCCCAAAATGAGGTGAGTTGGCACAAGATGGTTGGCAAACCACCATCAAGCTTGGGCGCCCAAAATGAGGAGAGTTGGCACAAGATGGTTGGCTCCCATGATGTGGCACAAGTTGGATGGCTCCAACAAGTTGGCGTGAAGGCCTCCTTGAGGTGGCACAAGGTGGTTGGATGAGCACCTCATCCTTGAGTTGTGGCACAAGGTGGTTGGATGAAGCACCTCATCCTTGAGTTAGGCGCAAAGGATGTGGATGAGCAAGACTTGGGGATAAGAACCTCACCTTGGACACTACCTATGTCTAAATTCATAGATCAATATCCATAAATAGACATGTTCACGCCAAGCAAAAAATATAAGAAATCAAGAGCTCTCAACGTAAATGCTTGCCGCTACTACTACTCACATTTGCTCTGACGAAGTCTGCCGACAACAAGCTGCATCTTCTACTTATAAGAGTTGTCGGTATATTTATTTAAGTTCTACTTCTTTAAATTGTCTTTGTGCTTTAATCGTAACAAGGAAAGGGTCCTTTGCCTTGATTTCTTTGTGATCGTTGCTCCTACTTCCAGCGAGGAGGAGTGGTTTTAGTGAATTGCCCTCCGTGCGTGATCAAGGATCACTAGGGCCGTGGATTAGCAATCGAAAGATTGTGAACCACGTAAAAATATCTTGTCTACTTTATATTTCATTGTGCACTCTCTACTTGCTTTTACTTATTGCAAAGTTTTTTTAACGACAGTATCGCTATTCACCCCCTCTGGCGACACTTTGATCCAACAATTGGTATCGAGTAAGGCGCTAAGATTCGGTGAAACCACCAATCTAGCTTTGTTTTCTTTTTTCACAGATTTTTATTTATTTATTTCTGTTTTTTATAATTATTTCACTTGCTTATCTTCTCCTACATATAGAATTGCATTAGAGGCTTTAGGATCCGGATAAGGTTGTCCTTGGGTTAGATCGAGTAAGGTTGTCCTCGGAACTTCAGCGACATTCGCATTTGATTGTTTATTTCTTTTTGCAAGTTACATTTTATATATATTTTTCTTTACTTCACCTGCTACTAATCCAAGGCGAAAGTCTTGGAATATTCTTCGTGTGTGTTTTGCAAGATTCTTTTCGTTCTTCTTCTTGTTTTTAAATGGCCCATCTCGAAGGGTTTAGCACCGCCCGACCCCGTTTTACAGCGGTAATGACTTTCGTTATTGGAAGGGTCGGATGGAATGCTTTCTTAAAACCCAAATCGAGATGTGGATCGTAATCAAACCGGTTTCACACTTCCTATTAATGAAGATGGTGAATCTTTGGGTTACGATCAATGGTCAAATTCCATGAAAAACAAGTAGAAGCCGATGCCAAGGCAACTCAAATCTTGCAATGTGGGTTGTCAAGGAAGAGCTCAACGCGTCGGCCCCTTCATTAGTGCAAAGGACTTATGGACCAAGCTAGTGGAACTACGAAGGCACCGACGACACGAAGGTATGTAAAGAGATTTACTTTTAAATAAATTGTATAACTTGAAAATGCAGGAAAAGCGAGACCGCAACTCAACTACATGCTCGTATCCAAGACATCGTCAACCAACTCCATGCCATTGGACAAAGGTCGAGAATCGCGACCTTATCGGTATTCTCTTAACTCGTTTCCTAGGACCACCTTGTGGGCATCCATGGTCGATGCCTACAAGGTCTCCAAGACCTTTCTAAAATTAGGTTAGGCGAATTGTTTTGAACTTGAATTACATGAGCAAACTAACGCGTGGTCAGGCCGAGAAGAGTATTGCGTTAGTTGCGAGTTCCAAGAAGAAGAAGCCCGCAAGCAAGCCACCCCGAAGGAAGAAGGCGAGTCCGAATCGGAAGTAGACTCGAAATAGAATCCGAACTAGTCAATCTAGTTAGGAAGATGATCAAGAGGCGAAAATGACCAACAACTCAAGGTAAGCCTAAACCTAATTCAAATACTTCTAATTTTAGATGCTATGAGTGCAGCGAGTTCGGTCACATCAAGTCCGAGTGCCCAAAGCTAAAGAATAAGCATCAAAGACCAGAAAGCGCTAAGCGCTACTTGGGAGGTTATCGGAGGAAGAAGGCGATATCAAGCTCTAATGGCCAAGCCGGAGACGACTCGAAAGCCGAAGAAGAGTCAGTCTGAATCCGATGATGAGCTTCCATTCAAGACAAGCCACGGATCCGTATCCGGTTCAAAAGAATCATTAAGGGTAAGTCGGTCGTTACTTAATACTTTGTATGGTGCAATTAAATTTTTAAATAAGAAACTAGCTAAGTCCGAGTCCAAGGTCGAGACCCTAATTGAGGAGGTTAACCTCCTCAAACATGAGGTCTCCCTAACCTCTTCGACTACTTGTATTCAAGAGGAGGACTCAACTCAAGTTGAAAAGCTTGAAGTTGAGAACTCGCTTTTGAAAACACAAGTCGAAGACCTTAGGCTACGTTGGAAAGGTTCACTTTGGGATCAAGGGACTTGACCTCTTACTTGGATCACAAAGGGCCGTGTACAACAAGGCCGGACTCGGGTTTAACTCAAATACAACCAATAAGTCATATATGTCTATAGTAAACCAACATAAGAAAAATGTCCAAGCATGGGTCCCTAAGATCACTTTGATTTCAACTTTAGGATCTAACATGTATTGGGTTCCCAAGGACCAAATTCACTATGTGAATAGACCCACTCGATTCAATGGTCCAGGGGGAGCCAATACAAAATGTATTTTTGTTAAGTCTTAGAAATTGCATGCTTAGTTTTTCCTTTATTTTTAGAATGGTTAGATATGACTCATAATCAACTAAAATCCTACGAAAAGATTGAGCCTCGGGGAGCCTCTTTTCAAAAATAACTAGTTAGACCAAGATGTAGTCTCAAGTAAAGTCGAGTTATCAATTTCTTGAAATTAGCTTTGTCTAAGGAAGTGGTCGTTGTTCCGATCAAAGAAGGCCTCTGCCTCGCCGACACGGAAGCTAATCTCTTGAAAAGATTACTTGATGAGCTTAGACTAAATCCGAATCTAACCTAATGTTGGTTAATTTAAATTCATTAAAATTAATCAAGTAAAATTGAAAGTCATCTCACAATAACACATAGGAATAACATGTTTTGATCATGTAGATATTGGTGAGATGATTTAGGTTTAAAAACTTACAAACAACCCTTTAGTAATTCCAATATCCGATCCAACTACCTTATATGTAGGATCAATGGATGTTGGGCCGGTGGTTGCTCGAGCACAGGGGATCAACTCAAATTTTGATTCACGATTCAAGCGACAAGGATCGGTGGCCGGAAATAGCAAGCTCAAAATCATCGGATCGGTGATATTGAGCTCAACTCTAACTTTACAATTCAAAATGTCTTATTAGTAGAAAACTTTCAATATAATTTACTTAGTGTAAGCCAATTGTGTGATAACAATTATAAGGTCATATTTCTAGAAAATGAATGCGTAATCAAGATAAATGCAACATCTAAAATAATACTTAAAGGAACTAGGAATAGCAACATCTACACAATAAATTTACCCAACTCCTCAACCAAGTGTCTTATGACACGTGAGAGGAATCTTGGTTATGGCACCGAAGACTAGGACACTCACTTTTAAGACTCGTCCACAAGATGAGTCGAGTGGCTTGGTTATAGGTTTGCCTAAACTAAACAACTTGGATAATAAAATATGTAATGCTTGTCAACAAGGTAAACAATCTAGGACACAACATCAATTAACTAATCAAGAGCAGACCAAAAGTGTTCTTGAGCTCCTACACATGGATCTATTTGATTCACATGGAGCTAAGTCACTCAATGGTAGTCAATTTTGCTTAGTCATAATTGACGACTATTCTAGATTTACTTGGGTTAGGTTTATCAAACATAAAAATGATACCCTAGACCAACTAATCAATCTTTGTGGGTTAATCGAAAATCAAAAGAACCTTAAGATTAAAAGACTTAGAAGCGATCATGGTGGTGAATTCGAAAACCACGAGTTTCTGATTTACGTAACCTAAGCGGATACCACCATGAGTTTTCATGTCCTAGAACCCCACAACAAAATGGGTTAGTCAAATGTAACCCTACAAGAAGTCGCTTAGGACAATGTTAAACGAGTATAACCTACCCGATAGATTTTGGGCAGAGGCCGTTAGTACGGCTTGCTATGTCCAAAATAGGATCCTTATGGTAAAGAGGCACCAAAAGTCCTCGTACGAGATTTATCACGATAAAATACCGAACATCAAATACTTTAGGGTATTTGGATGCAAGGTACATATCTTAAACACTAAGGATTACCTAGGGAAATTCAAATCCAAAACCCCATCGAACCTTTCTAGGATACTCAACCACCAAGAGAGCTTATAGGTATACAATCACGACACTCTTAGAGTCGAAGAAACCATTAATATAGTTTTCGACGAAGGACACGAACCTGCTCAACTTAACAAAACCAACTAGCAAATCAACTTATAGCAAACCCGACTGATCTTGAACTTGAATCTCGTCCTAACCCTAAGTCATCCTATCGACCAAGTGATAGATGACCCTAACCCAAGTCATCCTATCAATCAAGTTATAGGTGATCCAAATTTAGGGTTCGAACTAGAGCTTCATATCGAAACATTAGTCAAATCTCGTTAATTTCCAAAATCGAACCCAAAACTATTGAACAAGCACTTCTTGATCCCGACCGATTATTGCTATGCAAGAAGAGCTAGCTCAATTCACTAGAAATGAAGTCCGGGAATTAGTACCACCACCTAAAGAAAAATCAATTATTGGAACAAGGTGGGTATTTCGAAATAAACTTGATGATAAAGGTGAAGTAGTTAGAAATAAAGCTAGGTTAGTCGCAAAAGGGTTTAGTCAAGTCGAAGGTTTAGATTACGATGAGACCTACGCCTCGTAGCAAGACTAGAGTCCATCCGAATGTTGTTAGCATACGCACATCGAGGTTTTAAATTGTTTCAAATGGATGTCAAGTCAGCATTTTTGAATGGATACATTAAGGAAGAAGTTTACGCTACCAACCTCCCGGATTCGAAAATCTAGATAAACCTGACCATGTCCTTAGACTTAAGAAAGCCCTATATGGACTCAAACAAGCCCCAAGAGCTTGGTACGAAAGGCTTTCGATCTATCTTAAGTCCAAAGGATTCAACCAAGGTTTAGTCGACCCAACCTTATTCGTAAAAACCGTAGGAAAAGAAATCTTTATAGCCCAAATCTATGTAGATGATATAATTTTTGGAACTACCAACTCGATCCTGTTAAACGAATTCATCTCACTTATGGAAAGTGAATTTGAAATGAATTTAGTAGGAGAGTTAAGTTTCTTCTTAGGTTTACAAATTAAACAAACTAAAGATGGAATATATTTACATCAACAAAAATATACTAAGGACTTAATAAATCGATTTGGAATGCAAGATGCTAAAATAATTAATACACCTATATCAACTAATGTTAATATAAACGAAGATGTAGAAGGAAAACCCGTTGACCTAAAATACTATAGGAGCGCAATAGGAAGTCTCCTATACTTAACCGCGAGCCGACCCGACATTTTATTCGCGGTAAGTATGTGCGCAAGGTTACAAACCTGTGCCAAGGAGTCTCACCTAACC
The DNA here is from genome assembly GCA_025175895.1 of Wurfbainia villosa. Classification (NCBI taxonomy): domain Eukaryota; kingdom Viridiplantae; phylum Streptophyta; class Magnoliopsida; order Zingiberales; family Zingiberaceae; genus Wurfbainia; species Wurfbainia villosa. Next base: position 4,194,443 of record CM046000.1, on the reverse strand, counting down.
CTAGTCAAGCGTATCCTTAGATATCTAAAGGGCACGCTAAACGTAGGTATTTGGTACCCTAGATCTACCGAGTTTAATCTAATCGGCTACTCGACTCGACTATGCCGGTAGTAAAAACGATAGAAATATCACGAGTGGTTGTTGTCAAATCCTCGGCTCGAGTCTAGTGAGTTTGTGCAGTAGGAAGCAGCATTGCGTTGCCTTATCTACCACCGAAGCCGAATACGTTGCGATGGGTGAGTGTGTCTCTCAGCTCCTGTGGATGAAGCACACTCTCCAAGACTTTAGCTTAATCTTTAACAACATTAAAACCTACATAGATAACATCAGTTCAATTAACTTAACTAAAAATCCAATATGTCATTCTAGGACAAAACATATAGAAGTTAAACACCACTTCATTAGGGAACATGTAACTAATGGAACTATACAACTAGAGTATGTTGAGTCCAAATCAAAACTAGCGGACATCTTCACCAAACCACTACCCGAAGCCGAATTTAGTTTATTAAGACGAAAGTTAGGTATGTGCGTAATAGAGTAGGATTTAAATTTTTCTATATATGTACTCTATTTTTGCTTCTTTTTATGAAATTAGCCTAAGTCTTACCTTAGAAATCATATACCTATAGATTTAAGGAGCCAACACATCTCACAACACATAGGACTAATGTGTTTGTGTACTTAGCCACGTAGACGGGCGTGAGATGTTAGGACCTTACTCCTGGTTCCAGATGTAGATTCAGTGCATCGATATGAACCATGGAGTATAATTATTTAAAATTAATCAACTCCTTCAAGACTTATTGATCATTCTATATCAATCAAGTCCAACCGGAGTTGTACATTTTAGATGAACATATTTTCAAGCTTATTATTATTTAAAATATATATATATATATATATATATATATATATATTGGGAACTTGCTTGGACTTACAAACCCTAAAATATATTTACAAACTTTTTGAGTTAAGGCAAAAGGGGGAGAAAGTCACAAAAGTAAGGAAGAAAGTAAACAAAATTATTACCTTTTATATTAAGTAATTCCGTTTACTTAAGCAACTATTAAGGGGGAGTAAAAATTATTTTTCAAGAACTCACCTTCGGTCAAGGGGGAGGTTACCTCGAAGGGGAGAACTTGAAACAATAATATTTCTCACTCATGCTTAATCTTTATGCTAGCTCACTCATGCTTAATCTTTATGCTAGCTCATTCATACTTAATCATTATGCTAGCTCATTCATATTTAATCATTATGCTAGCTTAATTTTTCCTTAACTTTTGTGTCGGTTTGCCATGAATCAAAAAGGGGGAGATTGTTGGTGCAGTGGGCACCAAAGTCGAACCGATATTTTGATTATGGCAAAAGGCTCAATAGTTAAGAGTATATTGTTATCTTACGAGCTCAATTAAGTGTGCGTAAATGCTAAAGTTGAGCGGAAGGTTCCGCGCGACACCCGGTGGGAACCGAGGTGGTCGGGCAACGCCGAGGGATTTGGAGGAAGCCGAGGTACTGGTGAAGACCGGAAGCGAGGCTACAAGGTAAGCTCGTGTAAGCGAAGCAAGGGCGTTAAGCGTAGATCCGGCCCAATACCTCCAATGGAAGGTCTAGGTCGAGATCGGTTGGTTAGAACCATCGTACTTTATATTTTAAGCTAACTTGTACTGCGTCCAAAACCCTTTGACTGCGTCTACTACGACCAATCAGCTTTGGTCTAGTTCCGACCTCGAGAAGAGCTCGAATTTCAAGGGGGTGAATTTGGACTTGACTCGTGTTTTGGTACAAAGGGTGATGTGGCATCAAGGTGGACATCCAAACCATCACCAAGCTTGGACCCCCAAAATTAGGTGATGTGGCATCAAGGTGGACATCCAAACCATCATCAAGTTGGACGCCCAAAATGAGGTGAGTTGGCACAAGATGGTTGGCAAACCACCATCAAGCTTGGACGCCCAAAATGAGGAGAGTTGGCACAAGATGGTTGGCTCCCATGATGTGGCACAAGTTGGATGGCTCCAACAAGTTGGCGTGAAGGCCTCCTTGAGGTGGCACAAGGTGGTTGGATGAGCACCTCATCCTTGAGTTGTGGCACAAGGTGGTTGGATGAAGCACCTCATCCTTGAGTTGGCGCAAAGGATGTGGATGAGCAAGACTTGGGGGATAAGAACCTCACCTTGGACACTACCTATGTCTAAATTCATAGATCAATATCCATAAATAGACATGTTCACGCCAAGCAAAATATAAGAAATCAAGAGCTCTCAACACGCCGTCGTAACGCCGCTACTACTACTCACATTTGCTACGACGAAGTGCCGCCGACAACGAAAGCTACATCTTCTACTTATAAGAGTTGTCGGTATATTTATTTAAGTTCTACTTCTTTAAATTGTCTTTGTGCTTTAATCGTAACAAGGAAAGGGGGAGTGTCCCTTTGCCTTGATTTCTTTTTGTGATCGTTGCTCCTACTTCCAACGAGGAGGAGTGGTTTTAGTGAATTGCCCTCCGTACGTGATCAAGGATCACTAGGGCCGTGGATTAGCAATCGAAAGATTGTGAACCACGTAAAAATATCTTGTCTACTTTATATTTCCGCTGTGCACTCTCTACTTGCTTTTTACTTATTGCAAAAGTTTTTTTTAACGACACCGTATCGCTATTCACCCCCCCCCCCTCTAGCGACACTTTCGATCCAACAAACTACCCATCGAATCAAGGTTGAAACAACCTAACCCATTTAACGTGAATCGATCACACTCCTAGGAACCTAAAACATATTGGAGCTCCTTGGGTTAATTAGGTATTCACTATGGATGACTTCTCTAGATACCCTCCTAATGACCTTCTTAGGCTTTGTAGCCTTGGTCATTTGGGTCTTATCTAGGTTAACTCTAGGGGTAACTTCCCTTGTAACCTTCTTAGTGGTCTCCCTAGGTTTCTTCGAAACCTTAGCCACTATGCACCTACCTTGGTTACCCTTAGGGATGGCCTTGTCATGCCCGCCCTTTTTTTCCTCGTAATCTTAGGGGTTAAAAGGGCGGTGCGACGCGATCATACATACATGCATTTACAGCGGAAGAATTACATACATGCATTTACAGTGGAAGACTTGAAACTTCTTTTTTTTTCTTTTTAAAAACATAAAGCATGAAACATGGAGCATGCATAATCATTTCATAAGTACTTAGTTCAAGTTCATGATAATCAACTTAAAGGACACCAAGTAGCAACCATCAACATCAAGTAGAGTTCGACTCTTAACAACTATCATGCAAAACTTAAAGAGAAAACATGCCTAAGTCTTTGAACATAAAACAAATCTCTTCCACCATGCCACTACCACACACACTTTGTCCCTCCTGCTGCTCCCTTTAGTTTAGCCATTCTTTACCCTTATCTACAGTACAAGGGAGCATGAAACTATAAACACATAGGCTTAGTAAGATCCTTTCCTACTCACAAAAGTCATACATCAAGAATTAGACATAGAGTAGTGACATGATCATTTAAGAACATATAAGCATAGCATTCATATAAGAGTAGTGTCATGATCATTTAAGAACATATAAGCATAGCATACATATAAGAGTAGTGTCATGATCATTTAAGAACATATAACCATAGCATTCATATAAAAGTAGTGACATGATCAATTAAGAACATATGAGCATAGCATTCATATGAATATCATAATCAATCAATTAAGAACATATAAGCATAGCATTCATATAAATATCATAATCACATAGATATGAAAAGGGGTATATGCAAGATGCTCTTTTAAAACATATATTTTATAGGTACTTAAACATAATCTCAACATATTGAGCCCGACATTGTACCACATACATCATCATCTTTGTGCGCATCCCTAATAGACCCGAGGTAGCTAATCTCGAACCTACTAGGGTACTAGGTCCGTACTACGACCATCGACCTCGGGGCAACATAACATAGAAGCTCATCCTAGGCCCGTACTATGACCGTCGACCTAGGGCAACATAGGAGCCCATCCCATACTAGGTTTGTACTAGGTCTGTACTATGACCGTCGACCTAGGGGCACGTAGGAGCCCATCCCTTGGACCTTGTTAGGGTCCGGTACAAGCCATGCAAAAAGTAAAATAGCATATCATGTTCCTTATCATAACATATCATGTTCTTTATCATAACATAAAGAGTGCTCTTAGTCCTCATTCATAGGGAAGCATCTCTTAGGCATTTTCATCATACATACTTGTTCATCATGATGCAATGAGCATAACATAATCATACATTCATACAATTAACATGGACATAAAGTAGTGGCATAAACAAATCATGCTATCATAAAGTCTAACTATCAACATGTTAACATCATATATAGATATATCATGGCATGGAAGATCATGGGTGAGCATGAACAAGGTTTGGCCGAAACTTCCAAGGGGAAATCTTAAGAATTCAAACCCTAATTCGACTTGTACAAGGTCTAAATATCAACATGTTAACATCATATACATATAAACATGGCAAGGGGAAATCATTGGTAGCCTAAACATGGTTTGGCCGAAACCCTAATGGAGGTTTTTAGGGATTCAAATGCTCCACAACTTACACAAAGCCTAACTAACATCATATTAACATCTTATATACATGTAGCATGACATGGAGGATTATTAGAGGGCATGAACATGGGTTGGCCGAAACCCTAAGGGAGGGTTCTTAAGAATTCAACCACTAAAATAACTTGTACAATGTCTATCTAACATCATATACATATATAGTATGACATGAAACATCATTAACAAGCATAAACATGGGTTGGCCGAATCTTCATTGGGGGCTCTTAACACTTCAAACCCTAAAACAACTTGTACAAGGTCTATCTAACATCATACTAACATCATATACATATATAGTATGACATGAAACATCATTAACAAGCATAAACATGGGTTGGCCGAATCTTCATTGGGGGCTCTTAACACTTCAAACCCTAAAACAACTTGTACAAGGTCTATCTAACATCATACTAACATCATATACATATATAGTATGACATGAAACATCATTAACAAGCATAAACATGGGTTGGCCGAATCTTCATTGGGGGCTCTTAACACTTCAAACCCTAAAACAACTTGTACAAGGTCTATCTAACATCATATACATATATAGTATGACATGAAACATCATTAACAAGCATAAACATGGGTTGGACGAATCTTCATTGGGGGCTCTTAACACTTCAAACCCTAAAACAACTTGTACAAGGTCTATCTAACATCATACTAACATCATATACATATATAGTATGACATGAAACATCATTAACAAGCATAACATGGGTTGACCGAAACTTCATGGGGGTTCTAACAAAATTCAAACCCTAAACAACTTGTACATGGTCTAACTAACAACATGTTAACATCAATTACATATAGATCATGACATGGAAGACCATTAGGAGCATAAATAGGACTTGGTCGAAACTTCAAGGAGGGGCTTTGGAATCAAACACTCAAATCAAGTCTATCTATCAACAAGTTATCTTCATATACATACAAAACATGGCATGGAAACTCATTAGAAGCATGAAAGGGGTCTTGGCTGAAACTTTCAAAGAGGGTTTTTAAGAAATCAACAATCGAAATAACTTGTACTGTAGGTGAGGGGATACTTACATCCTTTCGCTTGTTTAGCAATAGGATATACCCTAGATGGTGTCAAGACAAGAGCCCTTTTCTTCCTTGCTTCTTGAGGTTTTCGAAAATGGAAGAAAGGGGAGATAGGGTTTCGGTGGAGGAAGAAGAGAGGAAGAGGAGAATGACAACTTGGGTTCTCTTGTCTCCTCATACTCCTATTTATTCAATTGAAGGTGTCCCTTAGCCTCCCTTACCATTATCTATCATTTCTCATACCCTTCTAATAGCACAACCCTGTTGGGCTTCTGGTTATCGGATGCATCTTAAGGTTTAGTTATCTACTTGGAGGTTCAGGGTTCAAACCTTGGGCCATGCATCCCTTTTTGGCTCTATTTTCTTTTATTTTTGAAAGAGCCCACATAAAAGCCCATTATGATCATGCAAAAATTCCTATAAAATTTTCTAGAAATTTTATGGGCGTTACAGGCCTCCCTAGTAACCTTGGTCTTCCTAGACCTAAATTATATTCCATAATCAAATGAAACACTATGGTAGGTCTCCTTGGGCTTAGATTTGTGACTCAAACCTTTCTTGCTCTTAGGTGGACCTTGCTTCATAGAACCTAGGTTTTGACTCCTAGATCCTAGAGTTTTACCATTTGACCATTGCATTTGATTTTGCATTTTCTTAAGGGTCTTTTCCAATTTTTCAAGTTTTAACCTCAAAACTTGATTTTATAATTCTAATTGCCTAATTTTTTATTTTTGATTAAGTCTTTGGGCATTATCATTTCTTTTAGGCATATGTCTATCCTTCTTAGGGTTAATGCCTAAATGGTCATCTACCTTCCTAATACTTTTCTTAGGTAGGATTGTTTTAGAGATGTTAGTCTCAAATTTCTCCTTAATTCTAAAATTATATGATTTGGCACCTAGGCAATAAAGTTTATTATTTCTAGCATGCTCCTTATGATTGTGCACAATTGCAAGAGTATTAAAAGCATGCTTTTTAACATTAAAATTTGAAGGTGCATTATTGAATTTTACCTTAATTAGGGTTTGCTTTAGAAGCACCCCCTACATATGATGCTCCTTCTTGCATTTTCTTCCTCCTCCTAGGGCATTGACTCCTATAATGCCCCGATTGTTGACACTTGAAACACATCACGTGCTCATTGCTCTTCCTAATTGGGACACCGACATCCTTGACCTTTGGTGTCGATTGAGCCTTCTTGACCTTCTTCGGACACTTTCTCTTGTAGGGTTCGGCTTCCCTACACTCAAAACAAATTATCTGATCTTTATTTTTAACTAAATTGCTTGAGTTACCTAGGTGGATGGTGGTGGAATTTTGGACTTCTTCATCTTCTCGATCGGAGGTAGATGGTTCCTCTTCTTCTTGCTTCAACATTGAGGATGATCTAATGTCTTCCCCCTCAATCCTAGAGGTGGAGGCTTATTCCACCTCTTCCACCTCCTCTTCCTCCTCGGATGTCAAACACTCCTCGACCTCCGAATCCTCATTTGCTTGTGAGGATGAGCTTTCTTCCTTCTCTTCTTTTTCTTGTGTCGAGTGAGGATCCTCATGGAATCTTGTCAACTTGCTCCATAGCTCCTTGACATCCATGTAATCCCCTAAATTACACAAAATGTCAGTAAGGATTAAATCAACCAAGAATTTTATTACCTTCTTATTTTTCTTGAATACTTGGAGTTGCTCCTCGGTCCACTTCTTCATTTTGAGGAATCCTCCTTTTGGCCCTTTTGGATATTCAAATCCTTCCATCAATATGAATCAATCTTCAAAGTCCCTCATCAAAATGAATTCTTCAATCCTTGTCTTCCATTGATTGAAGTCATCTCGTCCATAGAACGCATATGGAATCGATGTGTTGATGTCCCATCCCAACTTTTCTTCAAATTCCATCTTCTTTCTTCTAGCGCTTTGCTCTCGGTTGTTAATACGTAGAAGAGCCCCGGGCTCTGATATCACTTGTTAGGGATTGGACGTCACTAGAGGGGGGGGGTGTGTAATATACGGAAAAAAAAAATGGATTAACCCGTAATTAATTGGGATTAATTAAGGGATTAATTAGGCTTAATTAGTGGGCTGAAATTGGGCTGAAATGAAATTGGGCTGAGATAGGCTTGGGCTGAGATGGGCTTGGGCTGAACATGGGCTTGGGCTGAATTGGAATTGGATCTGGACTGAACTCGGATTAGACTTGGACTTGAGTCAAGTGGTTAAACCGGCTTAGCTGAACCCAATCGGATTGGGTTTGGTTTGGGCTGGGTTAATCAAGTTGGTGTCGAACGGGATATAAAAAGGGGCTGCGGATGCAAGAGCGATCAGATCGCGATCCCCATTTCCCTTCTCCGCCGTTTCGCTGTTTCCGCTCCGCGCGATCGCGTCTTCCTCTTCGGTTCGTCGGCGATCTGGGAAGAGTAGCTCGACAACAACGCCGCCCTAACTGATCTCTGGCCGGAGGTCAGTAGGTCTCGGCTTTAGGGTTTTTAAGTGATTGCTGTGCTTGGAGGATCATCGGTGTAGTCGTCGCGGTGGTGAGCTACCGTCGAAGGTTAGTGATCTTCTTCCTCTTTTGGAATGGGAGTTTAGATCTAGATGGGAATGTTTGTTTTAGCTCAGATCGGTTTTTGGCAGTAATCGGGAGTTGGATTGATTCGGCGAGCAGTCGGGATTTGGAAAATATCGCCGCCGGTGAAGGTTGGACTCGGTAAGTGGATCTAACCTAACATTCCATCTGCGGTATAGTGATTTTGATGTTCTGTTAAGATGAACTTGTGTATTCAATGGATTGGATGTGGTGAGTTCAATGTTGTTCCTTCGTTTCTGTGTTGGGAAATTTCTGTGATGTTGGTGGTTGTTTGAATCGGAACTATGGTATGATGATTGTTAGGAATTGTAGTTGTGATTCAGGATTTAATCTGTTATACGGTGATTGTGGATTTGGGTTTGTTGATTCGGGTATTGGTGCTCGGGTAATACTAGTTGTTGTTGATATGTTTGGATCGTTATTAGCTAAGGCTTGATCGTTACGAGTTAGTAAGGATTTGATCGATGCGTTGATATTTCAATTGTTCAGCTATAGTGTAGTGTTTGAATCAAAGATCGGTTGTGTGCGGTGGGTTGAGAATCGTAGCTGTGATTTGGAGAATAACTTGTGATAAGTTTCAATCGGGAATTTGAGTGCTTGTGATAGACTTCGATTTGGGAATTAGGCTGTGATTGGAGTGGTAAGGTCTGATCCGGTGTTGATTTAAGTTATATGATTGCAAGTCGATTGTGCCGTCTGTGTGTGTGAGTGGGGAAGAGCGTAGTTGGTAATTGCTATGGATTAATGTGTGATGGTAGTGGTAAGGGTGGTTGGAGGTTAGTTCATTAGAGTATGTTTTGATTTGGAGATTTTAGTGTTGGGATCATATGGGTTATGATGTATAAGCTTAGGAAGTAGTTAATTAGGTTTTTTTCCTGTAGTTGATCTATGTAGTTGACCTAGGTAGTGTATCGAATTTGGGATACGTAGGGTTCTTATTCGTAGACGGGAAAAGAATACGAATATAAAATAGTATTTATTCGTATTATTATTGGAGTGTTATGCTAAATCCTAATTTGTGATTATGTGCAGGTTTGGGATACGGGCGGGCCGCTAGTGAGGATTATCTGAGCCGTGTCGGTGGGTAATATCTACCTGGTCCGGTAGTTTGATCAATTCTAGTGCATGACATTTTTACATATGGTTATTCTTGTTTACCTTAGATCCACTCATATTGTATCTTGTGCTTGTACTTAACCTGCGATCTTTGAGATATTGTTGTTAATCTATCATACCTTTATCTCGGATAGAAATTATAACCCTGTTTGTATGTTAGCTGATAGGTATTCAGTTAAATGCACGTAGTCACTAGTGTGGACTTAGATGGGGTTACCGGGTTCCATCACTAGGTTAGGTGATGAGTCCAAATTATAGGGTCGATCATTGTACCGTACATATATTAGTGAGTTAACTTGATGAACCTATTTATCTGTACATAGGTAAATAAGTTGGGGTTACGGATCAATCGTCCTTGCATGGTTGACTTTTGTTGACTAGATCTCCTTGTGGATTAGGGAGTGTTGTGGGGATGTATGTGTGAGCTATGCATTATTACATTTGCATGCATGCTGATGACTGGGTCTTCCTTGTGGAAGAGACGGGTCATCGGTCATCCTGCCTCCCCGGCCACTCGGGATAGTGGTAGCAGGGTTGAGGGTAGAGCATTAGATGTGCCCGCTCGACCACTATATATAGTGGTAGCTGGAGATGCGCACCTGGCCACTGTGCAGAGTGGTGTTAGCACTCGCCCACTATAGATGGTGGTCGTTATGACGTGCAGTTGTCCTGTGTGCGGCGCTTGTCTACTCATGGGTAGGGACGGCGTGGCTTGCAGCAGGGACCCCTAGGAGTAGTTAGATTTTTACGCTTATATGCTACTCATTCATACTACCCAACTCGGCCACTCGAGAGTAGTGGTAGCTAGAGTCGGGCTAGTTGTCATTTGTCGTGCCACCCTGGCCACTCTGGGGTCGTGGTTGGGCAGTCATGACAGTGACCATGCATATGCATTGCTGATATATATGTATGCATGTATTTGATATATGTTTTACATATGCCTGTGAGATGCTGCATTTGATTGCTGCATATGATTGTACATCATGCTACATGCCTTTTTGCATATTTTATATACCGTTGTGCATGTATTGAGCATGAGTGTGTACTATTTGGATTATGTCATGATATACCTGTTCAGGAGGTTATAGATCATATGGAGGACAAATCGTCAGGTATGTACATTACTTTATGTAAGTTGATCAGTTCAGTTTATGCTATGAGTAGGACATATATGTGATTACTGATTACTATGCTTAGTACTGTATGTCTGTTGGACTCATGCTGCATACCTGTAGATCTTCACATGTATACTTGTAGATCTTATCCTGTATGTTGTTCATGCACTTCTATATATTACCCCTGAGTTTTATACTCACCACCCTGGACCCTGGGTTTCTATGCCTGTAGTAGATAGAAGACTTGGCGAGACTTGGAGCATTGCCACCTGATCCCATCTCGCCGTTTTCCGAGGGTTTTTGCTTCCCATCGCATGTATCTTTATATGGACTCTTATTGTTTTGGAGATCATGCTGTAGGTTTCTCTTTTGATATCCAGTATGGATTTTATTCTAGTATGGACGGATATACCGATGTACTTATGTTGACTAGTTTGTATTTCCATGTGTTGTCTTCCGCTATTGATGTTATACGTTTTGCTGTGTTGTTATACATTTTGATATGTGTTATCTTGGTGCGACTTTATGCGTATTGGAATTATGTCATAAGTGCCGTCAGTTGGCGGATGAGTCTACCTCGGGGCGTGATAATTTTATTGGTATCAGAGCTCTAGGTTGCGATGCCATGCAATAATGTTTTTGTCGGACTTTGGGACCTCGGAAATCGTTTTGATTTGATTTGATTTCGATTTTGGTAAGATGGGATTGACAGAGGCATGAGCTCCAAGTTGTCCGAAGTAAGAAATCTTAACACTTAATATTTTCTGGTTAAATATTATGGAAGTCGTTCAACAGGTGTGAACAGACGATATTATGGCACCTGTTCAGACTCGTAAGAGAGGTCGACCATCTAAACAGCCTACTACCGGAGGACCGGTTGATCAGGAGGAGCCACGACAGTCTCCTACTAGAGGTTCGGAACCTCAAGAGCCTGATGTACCCTTGACTACGCCCGCTACAGTTCGGTTGGAGTCGAGTCAAGGCACATATACCGGTGTTAGCACGGTCAGCCAAGGACCGATTCACGCTATTCCGAGGCGAGTCTGATCCCTGGATTGTACGGACTTGGTTAGACAATTTGGAGGATACATTTGAGTTTATGAGTTGCACCAATGAGGAGAAGGTGGGTCTAGCAGCTTATCATCTTCGGGAGCAGGCGGTTACGTGGTGGAAAATGCAGAAGACCTTGATGGGAGAGCAGAACATCACAGGCGATTTCGAGATATATTACGGAGGCGATTTTTTCACGCGTTCTACAAAGACGCCGTCAGAGTTCTTCTTAAGCCTTAGCGGATCGATCAGTTATGGAATACAATGCAGAGTTTACTCGATTAGCGGAATTCTGTCCGCGTCTAGTAGCACAGGATGAGGACCGGATGTTACAATTCACACAGGGTCTGCTAAAGATATGGAGACATTATCTATATGGGATTACTTTTGAGATCTATACGGACCATAAGAGTTTGAAATATCTTTTCACTCAGAAAGAATTGAACCTTAGACAGAGGCGATGGATGGAATACCTAAAGGATTATGATTGCACCATTCTATCATCCGTAAAGCTAACGTTATAGCAGATGCACCGGCGAAGTCCCGTGGGATTACGGCTAGTCATTTGACCGCGATGGATCGATCTTGTTCGACGACACTCGAGTTGGGGTTGCGAGCAGTCAAACATCCGAGGATATTGGTATCTATGGTTGCCCAGTCTGCTATTATTGAGAGGATCAAGGAGGCACAAGCTAGTGATCAGCATCTGCAGTTCTTATGCAAAGACTCGACTCGGGGGACGAGCATGATTTCGTCGAGGACCGAGTCCTCCGATTCAGAGGAGATTATGTGTTCGCACACACATCCGATTAGGAGGAGTTATTACGAGAGGCACATCACTCGAGATTTGCTATACATCCTGGCGGTACCCGGATGTATCAGGATTTGAGGCGTTCATATTGGTGGGACGGTATGAAGAAGGATATTGCGGATTTCGTCGCTCGATGTTTGGTCTGCTAGCAGGTGAAGGCTGAACATCAAAAACCCGCCGGATTGCTACAGAGAATCCCAATTCCGGAATGGAAGTGGGAACATATTACGATGAATTTTGTTACGGGGTTGCCCAGAACCCGTAAAGGACATGATGCGATTTGGGTGATTGTGGATAGGTTAACCAAATCCGCTCATTTCCTTCCGATTCGTGAGACTCATCCATTGGATCGACTAGCTGAGCTATACTGTAGAGAGATTGTCAGACTGCACGGAGTACCTTTGAGTATCATATCTGACAGAGATCCGCGTTTTACTTCACGATTCTGGCAGAGTCTTATGCTATGGGCAGAGCTTCTCGATCGCATTTCACCCGCAGACGGATGGACAGTCGGAGCGTACTATTCAGACTCTGGAGGACTTATTGAGATCTTGCATCATGGATTTCGGAGGCAGCTGGGAGGATCACGTTCACTTGGTGGAATTCGCGTATAATAATAGCTATCACTCTTCCATTCAGATGGCTCCCTTTGAGGCTTTGTATGGTCGACCCTGCAGATCTCCAGTATTGTGGGAGGATGTTGGGGAGCGACAGTTATTGGGCCCTCAGAGTATTCAGCACGATGCAGAGTTAGTTCGTGTTATCAGACGACGATTGTCAGAGGCTCAGGACAGACAGAAAAGTTATGCGGATCGGAGGCGAAGACCCCTGGAGTTTTCTATAGGGGATCATGTGTTCCTACGTGTATCGCCTACGAAAGGAGTCAAGAGATTCGGAATTAAAGGAAAATTAGCACCCCGCTACATTGGACCCTTCGAGATATTGGAGCGGATTGGAGGTGTAGCATACCGATTGGCTCTACCTCCGACGCTTGCGAGCGTTCATAACGTATTCCATATTTCTATGCTGAGGAAATACGTACCGCATCCGGATCATGTTTTGACGGAGGTGCCAGTTCCACTCCAGCCTAACGCGACATATGAGGAATTTCCCGTGCGGATTCTTGGTCGCAAAGAGCGTCAGTTACGGAACAAAACCATCCGCCTTGTAAAGGTTGGATGGCAGCATCACACTGATGAGGAGGCTACCTGGGAGCTGGAGGATATCATCCGAGCTCGATATCCTCACCTGTTTACGTGAGGTATGTAGTAATTCAAGAAATTTCTTATGTTGATTACTGCATATAAGTACGGAAATTTAGGGACCAAATTTTATTAAGTGGGGGAGAATGTAATATACGGAAAAAAAAAAGGATTAACCCGTAATTAATTGGGATTAATTAAGGGATTAATTAGGCTTGATTAGTGGGCTGAAATTGGGCTGAGATAGGCTTGGGCTGAGATGGGCTTGGGCTGAACATGGGCTTGGGCTGAATTGGAATTGGATCTGGACTGAACTCGGATTAGACTTGGACTTGAGTCAAGTGGTTAAACTGGCTTAGCTGAACCCAATCGGATTGGGTTTGGTTTGGGCTGGGTTAATCAAGTTGGTGTCGAACGGGATATAAAAAGGGGCTGCGGATGCAAGAGTGATCAGATCGCGATCCCCATTTCCCTTCTCCGCCGTTTCGCTGTTTCCGCTCCGCGCAATCGCGTCTTCCTCTTCGGTTCGTCGGCGATCTGGGAAGAGTAGCTCGACAACAATGCCGCCCTAACTGATCTCTGGCCGGAGGTCAGTAGGTCTCGGCTTTAGGGTTTTTAAGTGATTGCTGTGCTTGGCGGATCATCGGTGTAGTCGTCGCGGTGGTGAGTTACCGTCGAAGGTTAGTGATCTTCTTCCTCTTTTGGAATGGGAGTTTAGATCTAGCTGGGAATGTTTGTTTTAGCTCAGATCGGTTTTTGGCGATGTCGGGAGTTGGATTGATTCGTGGGACCTAACATTCCATCTGCGGTATAGTGATTTTGATGTTCTGTTAAGATGAACTTGTGTATTCGATGGATTGGATGTGGTGAGTTCAATGTTGTTCCTTCGTTTCTGTGTTGGGAAATTTCTGTGATGTTGGTGGTTGTTTGAATCGGAACTATGGTATGATGATTGTTAGGAATTGCAGTTGTGATTCGGGATTTACATTATCACGGGTAATACTAGTTGTTGTTGATATGTTTGGATCGTTATTAGCTAAGGCTTGATCGTTACGAGTTAGTAAGGATTTGATCAGTAACGTTGATATTTCAATTGTTCAGCTATAGTGTAGTGTTTGAATCAAAGATCGGTTGTGTGCGGTGGGTTGAGAATCGTAGCTGTGATTTGGAGAATAACCTGTGATAAGTTTCAATCGGGAATTTGAGTGCTTGTGATAGACTTCGATTTGGGAATTAGGTTGTGATTGGAGTGGTAAGGTCTGATACGTTGTTGATTTAAGTTCTGTGATTGAAAGTCGATTGTCAGCCGTCTGTGTGTGTGAGTGGGGAAGAGCGTAGTTGGTAATTGCTATGGATTAATGTGATGGTAAGCCGCCGAAGGGTGGTTGGAGGTTAGTTCATTAGAGTATGTTTTGATTTGGAGATTTTAGTGTTGGGATCATATGGGTTATGATGTATAAGCTTAGGAAGTAGTTAATTAGGTTTTTTTCCTGTAGTTGATCTATGTAGTTGACCTAGGTAGTGTATCGAATTTGGGATACGTAGGGTTCTTATTAAATGAGCGGGAAAAGAATACGAATATAAAATAGTATTTATTCGTATTATTATTGGAGTGTTATGCTAAATCCTAATTTGTGATTATATGTACAGTTTGGGATCTGAAAGCGGGCCCGTGTGAGGATTATCTGAGCCGTGTCAGTGGGTAATATCTACAGTCGATCAATTCTAGTGCATGACATTTTTACATATGGTTATTCTTGTTTACCTTAGATCCACTCATATTGTATCTTGTGCTTGTACTTAACCTGCGATCTTTGAGATATTGCTGTTAATCTATCATACCTTTATCTCGGATAGAAATTATAACCCTGGTTGTATGTTAGCTGATAGGTATTCAGTTAAATGCACGTAGTCACTAGTGTGGACTTAGATGGGGTTACCGGGTTCCATCACTAGGTTAGGTGATGAGTCCAAATTATAGGGTCGGTCGTTGTACCGTACATATATTAGTGAGTTAACTTGATGAACCTATTTATCTGTACATAGGTAATTAAGTTGGGGTTACGGATCAATCGTCCTTGCATGGTTGACTTTTGTTGACTAGATCTCCTTGTGGATTAGGGAGTGTTGTGGGGATGTATGTGTGAGCTATGCATCATTACATTTGCATGCATCTTGTACGAGTCTTCCTTGTGGAAGAGGCGGGTCATCGGTCATCCCTGCCTCCCGCCACTCGGGGTAGTGGTAGCAGGTTGAGGCGAGCATTAGATGTCTGCGCTAAACCACTATATATGGTGGTAGCCGGAGATCTCGCCACCGCTTGAGTGGTGTGCTTAGCACTCGCCCACTATAGATGGTGGTCGTTATGACGTGTAGTTGTCCTGTGTGGGGCGCTTGTCTACTCATGGGTAGGGACGGCGTGGCTTGCAGCAGGGACCCCTAGGAGTAGTTAGCTTTTTACGCTTATATGTTACTCATTCATACTACCCAACTTGGCCACTCGAGAGTAGTAGTAGCTAGAGTCGGGCTAGTTGTCATTTGTCGTGCCACCCTGGCCACTCTGGGGTCATGGTTGGACGGGTCCGCAGACAGTGACCATGCATATGCATTGCTGATATATATGTATGCATGTATTTGATATATGTTTTACATATGCCTGTGAGATGCTGCATTTGATTGCTGCATATGATTGTACATCATGCTACATGCCTTTTGCATATTTTATATACCGTTGTGCATGTGTTGAGCATGAGTGTGTACTATTTGGATTATGTCATGATATACCTGTTCAGGATGTTATAGATCATATGGAGGACAGACCGTCAGGTATGTACATTACTTTATGTAAGTTGATCAGTTCAGTTTATGCTATGAGTAGGACATATATGTGATTACTGATTACTATGCTTAGTACTGTATGTCTGTTGGACTCATGCTGCATACCTGTAGATCTTCACATGTATACTTGTAGATCTTACCCTGTATGTTGTTCATGCACTTCTATATATTACCCCTGAGTTTTATACTCACCACCCTGGACCCTGGGTTTCCTGTCGCCCAGGTAGTAGATAGAAGACTTCGGCAGAGACTTGGAGCATTGCCACCTGATCCCATCTCGCCGTTTTCCGAGGGTTTTTGCTTCCCATCGCATGTATCTTTATATGGACTCTTATTGTTTTGGAGATCATGCTGTAGGTTTCTCTTTTGATATCCAGTATGGATTTTATTCTAGTATGGACAGATATACCGATGTACTTATGTTGACTAGTTTGTATTTCCATGTGTTGGCTTTCGCTATTGATGTTATACGTTTTGCTGTGTTGTTATACATTTTCGATATGTGTTATACTGGCTGCGACTTTGTACCGTATTGGAATTGTCATAAGGGGGTGCCGTCCGTTGGCCGGACAGAGTCTACCTCGGGGCGTGACAGGGTGAATGGCTTGTCTTCGTTGACTTGATTAAATTCATGTGTGCTTGCTACAAAACTTGTTATGTGTAACGGAAATAAAGATAATAAAACAATAAAAAAATATACAAGAACACAACACATAAGAACACGCCGATATAATGTGGTTCGGAATCTTAGAGTTTCTACTCCACGGGTTGAGCTCAAATGAGCCCTAGCAATGCACAACACCACTAAACAGTAAACACTCCTTCTTGATAACAAGTCGGAGGCGGAGAAACCTAGTACAAGGATTACAAAAGTAATACAAAAAAATACAAGCAATTACAAGTGAAATACACAAAAATACGTAAAGGAAACTTTACAAATGCTCTTTAGATGCTTGCTTGTTTGATTGCTTGAACCACACTTAAAGACCCTAATTTGCACCAACAAATCGCTCCAAATCGCCCAAGAAATCACGGGTGAAAATCTCCCCGTTGAGCTCCTTTTATGCCTCTGTGCGACCTAGATTTTCGCTTGGCAGTCAACTGCCATAAGACCCTAGTCGATTACCAACAGTGTCATTATCTCATAACGGACTTAATCCACGTCTTCATTCAAGCCAATAGATACACTGGCAGTCAACTGCCATTACCCATCAGTCGACTGCCAGCCTCGTAGTCGACTGATCAGTCAACTACCGAGCATTTTGAGCACCAGCAGTCGACTGTCATCCATAGCAGTCGATTGCTCAAGCCATCAATCGACTACCAAGGCTATTTGCCGCAGTCGAATGTCAGTCGACTCACAACAGTCGACTGATCATAATCTCAGTCGACTGTCCAGAGTCAACTCAACTGCCAAGTGTCAAAATACTTGACCAATCGACTGGTCCAAAGCCCCAGTCGACTGATAACCTCAACCATGAGGTTTAACTCCAAGTATGATGTCCTCATATTTTCTAAACCACCCTTAGCCTAGACCTAAGCCTTCTAGCTACCTTCATCAGCCTCACGCCTACCGGATCCCTCCAAGTCATCCATGACTTGTTCATCCATACGCTAGCCTTCTGATTCTTCCATCGGCTATTGTCATGATAACGCGGTCTACACCGCCAAGGCACATTGGGCTTACGCTGCCAAGACTACCGCTTGAACTTTACATCGTCAACCATTGGACTTATGCTGCCAAGACTCCCACTTAGACTTTACGCCGCCAATATCAACCCTTGGACTTCTCTTGCCAACCCATGTTGGACTTTCCATTTGCTAAGACTCAATCTTGGACTTTCCCTTGCCAAGACCCATGCTTGGACTTTCCATGTCAACCTATGTTGGACTTTCCAATTGCCAAGACTCATGCTTGGACTTTCCCTTGCCAAGACCAATGCTTGGACTTTCCGTGCCAAGTACATAAGACTTGGACTTTCCATTGCCAAGTGTCCCACTTGAAATTCTCCATCATGGTCAACCCCAAGTTAACCATCTAGTCAACCCATTGTCAAACAATGGTCAACTCATTGTCAAACATCAATATCAAACATCAAAACACTAACATCAAATTACTACTCGAGTCAAACTCGAGTCTGGTCAATCGTGACCTGGGTCGATTGCACCAACAAAGTACACAAGACTTGGACTTTCCATTGCCAAGTGTCCCACTTAAACTTCTCTATCATATGGTCAACCCCATATTAACCCATTGTCAAACAATGGTCAACTCATTATCAAACATCAATGTAAAACATCAAAACACTAACATCAAACCACTACTCGAGTCTGGTCAATCGTGACCTGGGTTGATTGCACCAACAATCTCCCCATTTTTGATGTTTGACAAAAACCAACATCATTGAGTTAGAACACTAACTCAAACCACTCCTCCTAATTGTCCAAATTGGGAATATCAAATTCTCCCCCTTTTTGGCACACATCAAAAGGCTCTCCCTAAGGGCGTCAATGTCTCATATCCCAATGAAATCCTACAATCTCCCCCTTGGTCCAAAAACATTTAGGATACCTTCATTTTTCCTAGTGATAAGTCCTATATCACTAAAGAGAGGCAATCCTCACTTCTCTAAAAACTCAAAATTCTCCCTCTCATAAGGAATAACGCATCCATCATCCCATGATGGATAACCTCCCCCTAAAGGTTTGCTCCCCCTTGACCATTGCACCAACAATGTCCTTGGAGAGTCCCTAAGTCTATAGGAACACTAAACCATCAAAATTAAGGTTAAAAGTTTAACCTTGAACTTTCACACACTTTAACCTTGATACACACCCAAACAACTCTCCTGATCCATATCCAATGAATTTTCACCCTTTCCAATGTTTTCTAAAGCATATTCTAGGGTTATGAGCAGTTAGGGTAACCTAACATAGTTGAAACATGGGCTAAACATCCTTGTTTATCCGAAATCAGCATTCGCAGTCGACTATGTCAGTCAACAGTTGACTGTCCTTGACGTTAGTCGACTGCCATAAGCGGCAGTCAATTGATTTCTACAAATGCAGAATTCAAAAATCAGAAAATAAAATTAAAAAAAATATAAGTAATTATACATAAATCAAAAAATCACAAAAATTCATATGTATAATACTTATGTCAATCATTATCGATGAAAAATATTCCAAAAATAAAATATCCATAAAATAATGAGATTAATACAAAATTCAAAACCATTGATAACTTCAATATTTTTGAGCTATTTTGTATCAACTCTATCAATGGTGATTGCTATCAAAAGATAGACTTTACTAAGATTTTCTAAAAGAATTTTAAAATGGTTTTGAAAATCTATTTTGAACCATGGTCTATGGGCTTAATGCACATGACTTGTACATAAGCTTTCCTCATGATTCCTTCATAGTATAAGATGAGTTTGAGTTCATCTATATGAAAAAACTATGTACCTTAAACTTAACTCATTTCCTAGCATCTCACATGTGTCTAGGGTGTTTGAAAACGCACACATATCAATTTGATGTGAGATGTGGATTTTGTTCATCCTAATCTAAGGTCTCATGTATTTTTCTAAGGCAACACTACTTGATTCCTTTATACATGGGACTTCAAGTCATGTCAATTGTCTTTAAATCAATTTTCATAAATCCTAAATGCATGAATGATGATTATGACATAAATGATAGCATAAATAAAATATGTGTCAATAATCATGATGTCATGGCATGTGATTAAACATAAATATACATGACATAAAACAAATAGACCTAAGCATTATCATGACATATTATATAATTTAAAAATGAATATGATGTCATGACATAGTATATGACAATCAAATCATGGCAAATAAAATATAAGGCATAAAAATATCTAAATTTTAATATTAGTTGTCATTTGTTTGGATTAATTCCATTTTGCCATATTACCAATTATCCCCCAAGTGTACCAAAAATTTAAAATGTCACACTATGACCTCTAAACTTAGTTTGTGCCAATTTGATCAATTTTTCATAGCTCTCAAAATACATTGGAACATCCTAAAATCTTTTAGGATTTAAATTCAAACTTATTTCCAAGGTATCCTAAAACCTTGAAAATGTCCTAAAGTGTCAACTCTACCATTGTTAGGTTAACTACCTATCCACTTAGGGTTGACGCACCCTAATTCATTTAGCGTGAATCGATCACGCTCCTAGGAACCCAATACTTATTGGTGCTCCTTGGGTTTACTAGGTATTCCTTAGGGATAACTTTCCTAGATACCCTCCTAATGACTCTCCTAGGCTTGATAGCCTTGGTCATTATGGTCTTGCCTAGGTTAACTCTAGGGGTAACTCCCCTTGTAATCTTCTTAGTGGTCTCCCTAGGTTTCTTTGAAACCTTAGCCACTAGACACTTACCATGGTTTTCCTTAGGGATGACTTCTCTAGTAGCCTTGGTTTTCCTAGACCTAGATTGTGTTTCATAATCGAATGGAACACTATGGTAGGTCTCCTTGGGCTTAGGTTTGTGAACCAAACCTCTCTTGCCCTTGGGTGGACCTTGCTTCCTAGATCCTAGGTTTTGACTCCTAGATCCTAGAGTTTGACCATTTGACCCTTGCATTTGATTTTGTATTTTTTAAGGGTCTTTTCAAGTTTCTCAAGCCTTGACTTCAAGGCTTAGTTTTCTAACTCTAATCTTCCCAATTTAGATTTTTCATTAATCTTTTGGGAATGAGACTTCCTAGGCATATGTCTATGGTTCTTGGGATTAATGCCTAGATGGTCCTCTACCTTCTTAATAGTTTCCCTAGATAGGATTATTGTAGGGATATTAGTCTCAAATTTCTCCTTATTTCTAAAATTACAACTCTTAGCACCTAAGCAAAAATATTTGTAATTCCTAGTATTTTTTTCATGAACAATAAAATTTGAAGGTACATGACTAAAATATACCTTAGGGTTTGCCTTAGAGGTTCCCCCTACATGTGATGCTCCTTCTTGAGTCTTCTTCCTCCCCTTAGGGCATTGACTCCTATAATGTCCCCATTGTTGGCATTTGAAACACACCACGTGCTCCTTGCTCTTCCTAGTGGGGACTCCGACATCCTTTGATTTTTCTTGAATGTTTGGCGCCAGTTGAGTCTTCTTGACTTTCTTAGGGCACTTGCTCTTATAGTGCCCATATTCCCTACACTCAAAACACATAATATGTTTTTTATTTTGAATTATTGTGCTTGAGTTACCTAGGTCAATGGTGTTTAGCATCGGAGTTGATTATTCACTTCTTCCGGAGGTTGAAGCTACTTCTTGCTCTTACCCTTGCTCTAGCAATCTAATCTCCTCCCCTCAATCCTAGAGGTAGAGACTTCTTCCACTTCTTCTTCATTGGACGTTGAGAACCTCTCAACTTCCGATTCCTCAAGCTCTTGAGCCGATGAGCATTCTTCGGCTTCTTGGAATTGTTCTTCACTTGAGGCCAGTGATGGTCCTTTATGGAACTTTGTCAATTCGCTCCAAAGCTCCTTGGCATCCTTGTATTCACCTAAACTACACAAAATGTCATTAGGGATTAATTCAACCAAGAATTTTATTGCCTTCTTATTTTTCTCAAATTCTTCGAGTTGTTATTAGATTGTAAAAAGAGCGCTAGAGGAGGAGGGTGAATAGCGCACGAGAATTCTTTTCGTCGATACGATTAAAACATAAGAAAAGAGTAAAAGCACAGCGGAATTGTAAATGACACGAGTTGGTTTTACTTGGTTCACATCCTACCGATTGTTAATCCAAGGTCCTAACAGTCCGAGACCGCGTACGGAGGACAATTCACTAAAACTTCTCCTCGTTGGAGATAAGAGACGACAATTACAAAACTTCGAGAAATCTTGAGGTAGAGAGACAAACCCCCTCTCCTCGGTAGGATAAAAGCTCAATAAAAGAAATGAAATACAATAATTAGAAGTAACCAAATATGAAATTGATACCGACAACTAAGAGGGTGAAGGTTGAGCTCGTGTCATTGGCGTTTCGACAGTGCTTCGTCATCGTAGAGTCATCGTAGAAGAGTAGCATTACGAAGGCATTTTTAGAGCTTAGAATGATGACCTAAAGGGGGTAAACCCCCCTTCTTTTATATCCTTCCCACCCCCTAGACGTTGAGATCAAGTTCTATCCAAAAAGGCCACCTCACCCTAAGATGAGGGGATGAAGCTTGACTCTCATCGAAGCTGGAATTTGAATGACAGTCGACTGATCAACCCTATTAGTCGACTGATACCACCAGCAATTGATTGTTGCTAGGGTTTCTAGCTACACCAACAAGTTAGCTCAAAAATGAAAGCAATATAAGTGAATTTGATGGTCACATACCATCCGATCTCAACCTAGACCTTCCACGAAAAGTTTTGGTTTGATCGTCGCCTTAGGACATCCCCGTACGGAGGATCCAACCTTGCATTCACTCACACGCATGAGCTTACCTAGAGCTTACCTTAGGTCCTTGTGACTTGAAGCTTTGCTTCAAGTCTCCACTTGAGTTCTTCGGCTCCCTCCGAAATTCTCTCGGTGTCGCCCGACCACAGCTTAGCTTGACATTCCTGCACACTTGGTTTAGCTCATAAAATAATGATATAACCTTAACTTTTGTGTCTTTGTCATAATCAAAACTTAGGTTCGATTATCTGGTGCCTACTGCACCAACAATCTCCCCCTTTTTGGTCTATGACAAACCGATACAAAATTAAGGGTAACACTTAAAGCATTAAGTAAATGAAATGAATATGAAGCATAAATCAAATGAATATTGAATATGCATAACTTAATAAGTTAGTGTGAGTAACTTAGTGAGTTAGCTTCAGTAAGAGTAAAAGTAAAACTCTTTTTCAAGTCCTCCCCCTTGACCTTAGGTGAGTACTTGAAAAAAAAAGTTCTTAGTTCTCCCCCTTAATGGTTGCTACTTAATAAGTTAAGTATAAGCCTAAAAGTTTAAATTAAATTTTAAGTTAAGATATCAAAAGTTAACTTTTGATCTCTTAACTTTGGCCTTTTCCTCCTCCTTTTGCCATTAAAAAGGTTAACTATAAAAAAAAAGGTTAAGTAAAGTAATTCAAGCTTACTTAACTTGGGTCGATGTTTTTAAGTTAGATGCAAGTTAAGTTATTAAAAATATAAAATTAATTTTTGATCCCTTAAATTTGGCTTTTTCTCCCCCTTTTGTCATAAATAAAAAAAAGCGGAGGAGAGGGGGGGGGCGTTTGGAAAACACATTTTCTTAAAAAATATAAGTCCAAGCATGATCCAAATAAATTTTGAAAATAATAGTTTAAACATAAGCTCATCTATTTGTATGTTCAACTCTATTTGACTTGGATTGATATAGAATGATAAATAAGTTCTGATTAGAACTGATTAATTTAGATAATTATACTCTATGGTTCATGTCGATGTACTAGATCTATATCTGGAACCAGAAGTAAGGTTCTAACATCTCACGCCCATCTACGTGGCTAAGTACACAAACACATTAGTCCTATGTGTTGTGAGATGTTTTGGCTCTTTAAATCTATAGGTGCATGCTTTCTAGGGTAAGCCCTGCATGAAAAATAAAAAATAGAGTATAAAGAAAAGTATAAGTTTTTAAGTTCTACTCTATTACGCACATACCTAATTTATGTCTAAGCAGACTAAACTCTGCTTCGGGTAAAGATTTGGTAAACAAGTCTACTAGATTCGATTTGGACTCCACGTATTCGAGTTGTATGGTCCCGTTAGCTACATGTTCTCGAATAAAGTGGTGTTTGACCTCTATATATTTGGTTCTAGAATGACAGATTGGGTTCTTGGTTAAATTAATCGAACTAATGTTATTGATATAAATTTTAGTGTTGTTAAAGTTTAAGTTAAAGTCTTGGAGAGTGTGTTTCATCCAAAGAAGCTGAGCCACACACTCACTCATCGCGGCGTATTCGGCTTCGATGGTAGATAAGGCAACACAGTGTTGCTTTCTACTGCACCAACTAACTGGACTCGAGTTGAGAAGTTGACTACAACCACTCGTGTTCTTTCTATCGAGTTTACTACCGGCATAATCTGAGTCGGAGTAGCCGATTAGTTCGAACTCGGTAGATCTAGGGTACCAAATCCCTATATTTAGTGTACCCTTTAGGTATCTAAGGATGTATTCAACCAGCATTATGTGTGACTCCTTAGAACAAGTTTAAAATATTGCACACATACTCACTGCGAAGAGTATATCGAGTCGACTCGCAGTTAAGTACAAGAGACTACCTATCGCGCTCCTATAGTATTTTAGGTCTATTGGTTTTCCTTCTAAGTCTTCTCCTATATTGACATTTGTATCCATTGGTGTATTAATTACCTTAGCGTTTTGCATTCCAAATCTATTAATTAATTCCTTAGCGTATTTATGTTAATGTAGTAAATTCCTTCCTTAGTGTGCTTAATTTGTAAACCTAGAAAGAATGTTAATTCTCTTACTAAGTTCATTTCAAATTCACTTTCCATTAGTGAAATGAACTCATTTAATAAAATTGAATTGGTTGTTCCAAAAATTATATCGTCTACATAAATTTGGGCAATAAATATTTCTTTGCCTATGGATTTTACGAAGAGGGTTGGGTCAACTAAGCCTTGGCTAAACCCTTTACACCTGAGGTAAATAGAAAGTCTTTCATACCAAGCTCTAGGAGCTTGTTTTAGTCCATATAGGGATTTCTTAAGTTTAAAAACATAGTCCAGTTTGTCTAAACTTTCAAAACCTGGGGGTTGACTAATGTAGACCTCTTCTTTAATAATTCCATTTAAAAATACTGACTTCATATCTATTTGAAATAGTTTGAATCCTCGATGCACAACATAGGCTAATAACATTCTGATCGATTCTAATTTAGCTACGAGGGCATAAGTTTCGTCATAATCTAACCCCTCTACTTGACTAAAACCTTTAGCGACTAGTCTTGCTTTATTTCTAACTACTTCACCTTTATCATCGAGTTTGTTCCGAAATACCCACCTTGTTCCAATAATCGATTTATCTTTAGGTGGTGGTACTAATTCCCAAACTTCGTTCCTAGTGAAGTGAGCTAGCTCTTCTTGCATAGCAATAATCTAATCGGGATCAAGAAGAGCTTGCTCAATCGATTTGGGTTCAATTTTCGAGATTAATGAGATTTGACTAAGGTTTCTATATGACGCTCTAGTTCAAACCCCTAGGTTGGGATCACCTATTACTTGATCAATAGGATGATTCGATTGTAGCATAGACTGACTCAGGTTAGGATTTGTACTAGATTCGTTTTCATGGTCAGATTCGGGTCTAGTATGAATTGGTTCTTTGGTTTCATTAATTAATGGTTTCTTCGATTTTTAGGGTTTCATTATTATAGACTCTATAGGCTCTACTTGTGGTTGAGTATCCTAGGAATATTCCGGTATTCGTTTTAGAGGTGAACTTACCTAAGTAGTCTTTAGTATTTAAGATATGTACCCTACATCCGAATACCCTAAAATATTTAATGTTGGGTAATTTTTCATGGTATATTTCATAAGAGGTCTTAAGGTGCCTCTTAACTAGTAGGATTCTATTTTGGACATAATAAGTCATACTAACAACTTCTGTCCAAAATCTATCGGGTAGGTTGTACTCGTTTAACATGGTTCTAGCAGCTTCTTGTAAGGTTCTATTCTTTCACTCGACTAGACCATTTTTGTAAAATACGAAAAAAAAAATTATTAAATTAAAATAAAATAAAATAAAATAATAGCCCTTGCTAATCGAGAATTAGCTCATGGAATTTATAGGAATTTTTAGAAAATTTTCCGAATTAAAAAGGAGTTCATACGAGAATTTAAGCCTAAATGGATATTTGGGTTAAACCTAGGTTAGCTTGGGCTCAACTTAGGCTAGGTTTGACTTAGGTCCGGTTCAAGTTTAGGCAGAATGGCTTATAAGAACCCGATCCCGACTTCCCTCAGATCGCGCGATTTCTTCCCTTCTTTGTCGCCGATTCTTTCTCCGCCGCGATGCTTTTCCTGATCGCCGCCTTCTCCGTCGCAAGCAACGATCTCGTTGCCGCCGTCGCCGAGGTCGTCGGAGGTTTCCTCAGCGAGAATCATCAGGTCAGAAGTCGGCCCTCCCGCCGATCTCGGATGTGCCACTAGTGCTCAAACTCGATTTGGTTCTGTCGTCGCCAAGGCCAAGGGAAGCTCGATCCACACTATGCTGATAGATCCTTTGCTCTAGGGCGATTTTCGGTCAAGATCACAATTTCATCGAGGCTGATTGCAGTGAGTTCGTCGTCGCCCAGAGTTTGGACAATTGTTGTTTTCACCGTCTCCGATCCAAATCGCCAGTCGCTGGATTGCATAGCCGCCTGCCGTCGGTGAGCTATTTCTGTTGGGTTTCGTTCTTCTTCCTTGCGCTTTCATCATCGCCAGCCCTATCGGTCGTTTCTTCCTCCCCGCAGCTTGATGGGTTTCGGTGAACCATCCCAAGCCGTCTCAGCAACTCCACAGCTTGGATTGCTCTGCGTCTTCTCCGTCCCTCCCGAACCGTTTCCGGAATCACGCCACAAGAACCTCCAAAGATCATCCGACAGCCTATTTCCTTGTTTTGTGAGCTTGATCTAGCAATGGTCGTCGATCCATCAAATCCAAGCATTTCCCCATCACAGCTTCTTGGATTCGAGTCGCTTGTGTTAGATTTGGCACGGAGTGTATGCCTGAAGTTAAGAGGTTCATTGATTTAAATTTAGTAGTATGTTGTAGGATTGGTGTGCTTGATTCATTTCTAGATCGAGGAGTTGATTGGGACCTTGATATTATGTTAGACGATAGATGAATTTTCATCAGCCGTATTGGTGATGATTCAATCGGATCAAGGAAGGAGAAGACAGCTAGATTTTAAGCTGAGAAATCCAAGTGATAATGGGTTGATCCGTGAGTGTAATAGATAGTGGTTTGTGGTTGGTAAGATGTGTGTATGGTGTTTGTGTAGTGACCTATGATTGTTGTCGTATTGCTATGTTTCAGCATAGATTAACTGTGGTGATTTTAATGTGGGATGTGTATTGTAGGTGATACTCTGTTTATGCCCTGTTATGAGAGCTATGATTGGTTTTGGGTATCAAATTGGGTTAATTGGAGTTTCTACCTCGTAGACGAGGAAAGGATGTGAGTATAGAAACGATACAGTGTTTAGTTCCTATGTTTGTTGGATACTTGTACTTAATCATTGTTGCTATTATTGTACAGGTTTGGGATACGAAGCGGGTCTGCGGCCGTGAGGATTATTCGAGCTTCGTATCAGGTGGGTAATATCTACCTGGTCTGATAGTTTTGATCAATTCCAGTGCATGATCTTGGATATATGTTTATACCTGTTTACCTTAAATCCACTCTTATTTAATCATATGCTTGTACTGCCTTGACCTTTGAGATATATATACTCTGGTACTTCATTGATTATCTAGCTCGGATAGGAACTATAAAACCCTATTATGTGTTAGCTGATAGATGTTTAGTAAGTACATGTGGTTAGAGTTATTTTTATGACCTCAGATTGGGTTACTGGGTTGCATCACTAGGTTAGGTGATGAGTCCAAATTATGAGGTCGGTCGTTGTACCATATACATATCAGTGTGTTAGTTTGACGGATCTATTTATCTGTACATAGGTAAATAGGTTGTGATTACGGATTTGTCGTCCTTGCATGGTTGACTTTTGGTTGACTATGTCTCCCCGTGAGTTAGGGAGTGTTGCGAGGATTTGTGTGTGAGCTATGCATCATTACATTTCATGCATACTGACGACTGGGTATGCCTTGTGGTTGAGACGAGTCGTCATCCTGCCCGCCTCCGCCACTCGGGGTAGTAGTTTGCGAGGTTGAGCAGAGCATTGTTGTGTGTGCCGTTCGGCCACTATGGATGGTGGTAGGGAGATGCGCACTGGACACCGCATGCAGTGGTAGTTAGCGCACTCACCCACTATAGACAGTGGTCGTGTGATGTGCAGTTGTCCTGGGTGCGGTGCTCGTCTACTCATGGGTAGGGACGGAGCAGCTAGCAGCAGGGACCCCCGTGTGGGTAGCATATAGCTCTATGGCGGGCTAGCTACTGTTTCATACTACCCAACTCGGTCACTCGAGAGTGGTGGCGGCTGGAGTCGGGATAGTTGTCATGTCCTGCCACCTAGGCCACACTGGGGTCGTGGTAGCGAGTGGGGTGCACAGGCATGACCATGCATATGCATTGCTGATATATATGTATGCATGTATTTGATATATGTTTTACATATGCCTGTGAGATGCTGCATTTGATTGAGCTATGATTGTTGCACATGCTTGTTCATCATGATACATGTCATTTGCATTTTATTTACTGCTATGTGTTGAGCATGATACATGCGTTGATTCAGACTGTTATATGCATTTGATTAGCATTATGTCATTATGTGGTACGGACCAGGTTGTTATTACAGGTGATCATATACTGTTCATATATTAAAGTATTGGTCAGGTATGGGATTGACCTAGTACATTATATGGGTTATGTTATTGTATATCTGTCAGGATGATATAGCTTATGGTGTTGCAGACCGTCAGGTGCGTTGGTACATTACTTTATGTTCAGTTGATCAGTTTAGTATATACATTGAGTATGACTTTACTATAGTTACTTGTTATTAGATTTGGATATGACTGTATGTCTATTGGACTCATGCTGTATACCTGTAGATCTTCACATGTATACTTGTAGATCTATCCTTATATGTTGTTCATGCACTTTCTATATATTACCCCTGAGTTTATACTCACCACCCCGGGACCCTGGGCTTCCTGTCGCCCAGATAATAGGTAGAAGATTCCTTGGACGTTCGGAGCTCCGCCAGCTGATCCCATCTCACACCGGACGAATGGATATGTTTTCTGTGTTGTTGTATCCTTACGGATTATTGGTTTGAGTTTTTCCCTGTATTGTTTCCGTATTTGTGATATGCGGACAGATTGTATGTATTTGGTCTTTGATTCGATTTCTGTTATGATTCTTGTCGTGTCAAGTCACTCCGGAGTGCACAGTTGGTCTTTGTATCTTGTTGATCTGTTTGAATTGTTTCCGCTGTGTTTAGTATGTTTGATATGTTGATATCTATGTATATCATATTGTTGTTCTGGGCCTACGGGTCTTGTATTAACCCGATATATTGCCACGTACAGGGGAGATGCCGTCCGTTTGCTTTTCGGCACGACATACTCTCGGGGCGTGACAATTTTGTTGTGGGGTTTTAGGATAGGAGAACTCATGGTGGTATCCGTTTAAGTTACAGAAGTCCGTGAACCTATGGTTTTCGAATTCACCACCATGATTGCTTCTAAGTCTTTTAATCTTAAGATTCTTTTCGTTTTTTATTAATTAACTTACATAGGTTGGTAAGTTGGTCAAAGGTATCACTTTTGTGTTTAAGGAAACTAACCTAGGTAAACCTAGAGTAGTCGTCAATTATGACTAAGCAAAATTGACTCTCATTTAGTGACTTGACTCCATGAGAATCGAATAGATCCAAGTGTAGGAGCTCAAGCACATTTTTGGTTCGATCTTGGTTAATTAGTTGATGTTGTGCCCTAGTTTGTTTACCTTGTTGACAAGCATTATAGATTTTATTATCCAAGTTGTTAAGGTTGGGCAAGCCTCTGACTAAACCACTCTGACTCATTTTATGAATGAGTCTTGAGTGCGAGTGGCCGAGTCATCAGTACCACAATCAAGATTCCTCTTGTTGTATCATAAGATACTTGGTTAAGGAGTTGGATAAGTTAATTGTATAGATATTGCTATTCCTAATTCCTTTAAGTATTGTTTTAGAGGGTTCATTAGTTTTAATTAAGCATTCATTTTCTAAGAATATAACCTTATAGTTGTTATCACACAATTAGCTTACACTAAGTAGATTGTATTCAAAATTTTCGACTAATAGAACATTTCGAATTGTAAAGTTAGAGTTCAGCTCAATATCACCTGATCCGATGATTTTGAGCTTGTCGTTGTTTCTGAAAGCTACCGATCCTTGACTTTTAAATTTTAGCCTCGAAAATTTCAGTCGGCCTCCGATCATGTATCGGGAGCACCCACTATCCAACATCCATTGATCCTACACATATAGTAGTTGGATCGAATATTGGATTTTTAAGAGTTGGTTGAAGTTTATTAGTCCTAGAATCATCTCACCCTTTCTACATGATCAAATATGTTATCCTTATGTGTTTTGTGAGATGACTTTAATTTTACTTGTTTAAATTTAGTGAATTGAAACTGATCAATCTTGAGTTAGATTCGGATTTAATCCTAAGCTCGTCAAGTAGCATTTTCGAGAAATTAGCTTCCAGGTCGTGGCGAGACACAGAGGTCTTCTTTGATCGGAACAATGACCACTTCCTTAGACAAAGCCAAGTTCAAGAAATTGATTACTCGAGTCACCTAAGATTACTTCTTGGTCTAACTAGTTTAGGATACGACGAGATAGCTTCAGCTAGTTCAACTTAGTCGAGTGCACCAAGCTAGATATGCCTTATTTAACTCGGACACAGGACTTCATTTCCCTATCATACTATCATCTCGTCATGTCCTGATATTATGTTGTCAAGAACTGACTAGTTATAGATCCTATCTAGTCGTTCTAAAAATTAAAACAAAATACCTAAGCATGCAATGTCTAATTTCAAGTAATTGAACAAATAAATTTAGTACTAGCTCTCCCTGGACCATTGAACCGATTCGGTCTTTCCACGTAGTGGATTTAGTCCTTGGGAACCCAGTACTTGTTATATCCTAGTTGTGAAATTAAGGCGGTCTTAGAGACCCATGCTTGGACTTGTTTTCTATTACAGTTTACGATTGATATATACGACTTGTTAGTCGTATTTGATCTAAATCCTAGTCCGGCCTTGTTGTACACGGGCCTTTGCGATCCAAGTAGTAGGTCAAGTCCCTTGGATTCCAAAGTAAACCTTTCCAATGTTTGCCTAAGATCTTCAACTTGTTCTTTCAAGAGTCAGTTCTCAACTTTGAGTTTTTCAACTCGAGTTGAGTCCTCTTCTTTACCTTGAGTCCTTGACTAGTCGAAGAGTTTAGGGAGATCTCGTGTTTAAGGAGTTTAACCTTCTCAACTAAGGTCTCGACCTTGGACTTGGACTTAGCTAACTTTCAAGTTAAAAACTTAATTGCATTATATAACGTATCAATTAAAGACCGACTTACCTTGAGTTAACCTTTTGAACTGGATAAGGATCCGTGACTTGTCTTGAATAGAGACTCATCGTCGGATCCAGAGTCGGACTCTTCCTTGGGTTTGGTCAACTTGGCCATGAAGACGAGGTTGTTGAGTTCGTCTTCCTCCTTCGACGATTCTTCCCATATAGCGTTGAGCGCTTTCATGAACTTTGATGCCTTGTTCTTGAGTTTTGGACACTCCGACTTGATGTGTCCCAACCTGTTACACTCATAGCATCTATAGTTGGAATTTGATTTGGACTTATCTTCTTTGGATTGGTTGACGAGTCATCTTCGGCTTTTGATCATCTTCCGAACTAGATTCACTAGTTCGGTTTTCATCTCACCATCTATCTCTGACTCGTACTCGTCTTCTTCCTCCGGTGGTGGTTTGCTTTTGAGCTTCTTCTTCGGTCTTGTAAATAAGGCAATACTTTTCTCGGCAGGGGCTGAATTAGACTGTTCATGAAGTTCAAATTCAAAAATATTTCATCAAGTATAATCTTAGAAAAGTCCTTAAAGACCTTGTAGGCATCAACCATGGATGCCCACAAGGTAGTCCTAGGAAAAGCGTTAAACGTGTACCTTATTAAGTCCCAGTTTTCGACCTTCTGTCCGATCGAATGTAGACTATTGACGATATCTTGGATCCATACATGTAATTGGGTTGTGGTCTCGTGTTCCAGCATCTTAAGAATGTATAATTTATTAAACAATAAATCCCTTTTATATACCTTGGCATCGTCGGTTCCTTCGTGTAGCTCGACGAGCTTGTTCCACAAGTCCTTCGCACTGATGAAGGGGCCAACGCAGTTGAGCTCTTCTTTGGACAAGCCACACTGTAGGATTTGCGTAGCCTTGGCATTGGCTTCCACTTGGCGTCTCATGGCATATGTCCATTGATCGCAATTCAACGATTCACCATCTTCATTAGTCGGAAGTGTGAACCCAGTTTGAATTATGATCCACATCTCTATTTGGATTTTTAAATAGCACTTCATCCAACCATTCCAATAACCGAAGTCATCTCCATTGTAAAATGGGGGTTGGGTGATGCTAAACCCTTCGAGATGAGCAATTTAAAAAGAAAAGGGAACCTCGCAAAAACAAAAATGACAAAAGGTACCAAGACTCTTGTCTTGGATTAGTAGTGCGGGAGAAGGAAATTAAATGAAATGAAAAGACTTAACTTACGAATTGCAAAATCAAAAACGAAAAGAAAACTTAAAACCAAATGCTAGATTGGTGGTTTCATCAAATCGTAGCGCACCCGCTTTGATACAAATTGTTGGATCATAAAAAGAGCGTTAGAGGGGGGTGAATAGCGCACGAGAACTCTTTTCGTCGATACGATTAAAACACAAGCAAAGAGTAAAAGCACAGTAAAATTGTAAATGACACGAGTTGGTTTTACTTGGTTCACATCCTATCGGCTGCTAATCCAAGTCCCTAGCGGTCCGAGATCGCGTACGAAGGGAAATTCACTAAAACTTCTCCTCCTCGTTGGAGGTAGGAGACGACGATTACAAAACTTCTAGAAATCTTGAGGTAGAGAGACAAACCCCCTCCCCTCATTTTGATAAAAGCTCGATAAAAGAAATGAAATACAACAATTAGAAGTAACCAAATATGAAACTGATACCGACGACTAAGAGGGTGAAGGTTGAGCTCGTGTCATCGGCGTTTCGATAGTGCTTCGTCGTCGTAGAAGAGTAGCGTTGCGAAGGCATTTTGAGAGCTTAGAATGATGACCTAAAGGGGTGAAACCCCCCTTCTTTTATAGCCTTCCAACTCCCTAGACGTTGAGATCAAGTTCTATCCAAAAAGGCCACCTCACCCTAAGATGGAGGGATGAAGTTTGACTCTCATCGAAGTTGAAATTTGAATGGCAGTCGACTGATACCGCCAGCAGACGACTGTTGCTAAGGCTTCCAGCTGCACCAATAAGTTAGCTCGAAAATAAAAGCAATATAAGTGAATTTGACGGTCACTTACCATCTGATCTCGACCTAGACCTTCCACGGGAAGTCTTGGTCGGATCGTTGCCTAAGGACGACTTCGTACGAAGGACTCGACCTTGCATTCACTCACACACATGAGCTTACCTCGAGCTTACCTTAGGTCCTTGTGACTTGAAGCTTTGCTTTAGGTCTCCACCTGAGTTCTTCAGCTCCTTCCGAAGTTTTCCCGGTGTCGCCCGATCACAACTCAGCTTAACATTTTTGCACACTTGGTTCAGCTCATGAAATAATGATATAACCTTAACTTTTGCGTCTTTGTCATAATCAAAACTTAGGTTCGATTATCTGGTGCCTACTGCACCAACAGTTGTTCCCCAGTCCATTTCTTCATTTTGAGGAATCCTCCTTTTGGCCCTTTTGAATATTCAAATCCTTCCATCAATGCGGACCAATCTTCAAAGTCCCTCATCAAAATGAATTCTTCAATCCTTGTCTTCCATTGATTGAAGTCTTCTCATCCATAGAGCGCATATGGAACCAACGTGTTAATGTCACATCCCAATTTTTCTTCAAATTTCATCTTCTTTCCTCTAGCGCTTTGCTCCATGTTGTTAATCCGTAGAAGAGATCCTAATTTTGATACCAATTGTAGGAACGTTAATGAGCACTAGAAGGGGGGTGAATAGCGTGTTCATTCATCGATAGAATTCTGTTCGTCTCTACACTTCGTGTGTGTGTGTGTGTGTGTGTGTGCGCATAAACTAAGTATGACAAACACAACAACACACAAACACGTCGATATAATGTGGTTCGAAACCTTAGGGTTCCTACTCCACTGATTGAGCTCAAATGAGCTCTAGCGATGCCAAACACCACTAATAATAATAAACACTCCTCAACAACAAGTCGGATGCGAAGAAACCTCGTACAAGGATTACAACAGTAATACAAAAAAACAACAAGCAAATACAAAGTAAATACAACAAAAGAAGTAAAGAACACTTTATAAAAACTCTTTTGAATGCTTACTTATTGATCTCCTTAGACTAGCCTTGAAGGACTGGAAAGCACCAACTATTCATATTCAAATTGCCCAAGAAAATCACTTAAAGAACCATGGTGAAATCCTCCATGAGCTGCTCCTTTATAACTTGCATCGGACTGATTTCGCACATGGCAGTCGACTGTCATAAGGCCCAGTCAATTGCCAACAGTGTCGTTGTCTCACAACGAATTAATCCACATTGGTATCCAAGTCAATGGATACATAGGTAGTCGACTGTCATGGTCATACCCGATTGATAGTCAGCTACCAAGGGTTCTGCTCCCGCATCCTTGACTAGCAGTCAACTGCCCTCCATGGCAATCGACTGCTCAAGTCATCAGTCGACTGTCCAATGCTGGCAATCGACTGTTAAGGCCTTTTACCATAGTCAAACCCTAGTCGACTCACGATAGTCAATTGGTCATAATCTCAATCGACTACTACAAGTCGACTCGGCTGCCAAGTGTCAAAACACTTGGCTAATTGACTGGTCCAAAGCCCCAGTCGACTGATAACCTCAACCATGAGGTTTAACCCCAAGTATGATGCCCTCATACTTGTTAGACCACCCTTAGCCTAGACCTAAGCCTTCTAGTCACCTCCATCAATCTCACACCTATCGAATCCCTCCAAGTCATCCATGACTTGTTCATCCATACGCTAGCCTTCAGGTGCTTCCATCGTCTATTGTCATGCTAAGTTAGTCTATACCGTCAAGGCACATTTAGGCTTACGCTGCCAAGACTACCACTTGGATTTTACACCTCCAAACCATTGGACTTATGCTGCCAAGACTCTCGCTTGGACTTTACGCTGCCAATATCAACCATTGGACTTCCCAATTGCCAAGTACCCATGACTTGGACTTTCCTTGCCAACCCATATTGAACTTTCCATTTGCCAAGACTCATGCTTGGACTTTCCCTTGCCAAGACCCATGCTTAGACTTTCCATATCAATCCATGTTGGACTTTCTAATTGCCAAGACTCAAGTTTGGACTTTCCCTTGCCAAGACCTATGCTTGGACTTTCCATGCCAACCCATGTTGGACTTTTTAATTGCCAAGACTCAAGCTTAGACTTTTCCTTGCCAAGACTCATGCTTGGACTTTCCATGCCAACTACTCAAGACTTGGACTTTCCATGCCAAGTACACAAGACTTGGACTTTCTATTGTCAAGTGTCCCACTTGGACTTCTCTATCATATGGTCAACCTTATAGTCAACTATTGTCAAACAATGGCCAACTCATTGTCAAACATCAAAACACTAACATCAAACCACTACTCGAGTCTAGTCAATTATGACCTAGGTCGATTGCACCAACAGAAAGATCGAATTATCAGAGCCAAGGTGGAATGATTGATGGGGGTTAGCCATATCAAAGAAGTTTAATTTCCCATATGGTTATTTGATATAGTCTTGGTGCCTAAGCCTGAGGGCATGTATAGACTTTAGAGATCTCAATAAAGCGCACCCTAAAGAGTGCTACCCGCTACCTCGAATAGATCAATTAGTTGATTCGACTACGGGATATGAGCGTATCTATATGCTTGAGGCCTACCAAGGATACCATCAAATCCCTTTGACCAAAGAAGACCAGGAGAAGGTCAATTTTGTTATCTTAGACGGTACCTTCTGCTACCAAGTCATGCCAATTGGACTCAAAAATGTCGGAGCCACATATCAAAGGTTGATGGATCGAGTCTTTCGACATTAGATTGACCAGAACATAGATGTCTATGTGGGCGACATACTTGTTGGTGCAATTGGCCCAGGTCACGATTGACCAGACTCGAGTTGGACTCGAGTAGAGTTTTGATGTTTGATAATGGGGTTAACTATTGTTTGACGATATGGTTTGACCATATGACTAATGGATGATTGAGATATCCAAAGTCATATGGGGGAGATTATTTGAGGGAGATTGTTGAAGCAATCAAACTTCAAGTCAAGGTTGACCAGACTCGATGGGAGGTCCAAGTTTGGATACTTGACATGGAAAGTCCAAGAATGGTCTTGGCATGAAAAGTCCAAGCATGGTCTTGGCATGGAAGTCCAAGTTTGGATACTTGGCAAGAAAGTCCAAGAATGATCTTGGCATGGAAAGTCCAAGCATGGTCTTGGCATGGATGTCCAAGTTTGGATACTTGGCATGGAAAGTCTAAGAATGATCTTGGCATGGAAAGTTCAAGTTTGAAGTCTTGGTCACGTAAGTCCAAGTGTGTAGTCTTGGCGGTATAAGTCCAAGCATTGAGGCTTGGTAATTGGAAAGTCTAAGGGTGAGATTTTTGACAGTGTAAAGTCCAAGCATGTAGTCTTGGCGACATAAGTCAAAATGAACCTTGGCAAAGCAAACCCGGTTAGCATGACATAGCTGATGGAAGCACCTGAAGGCTAACACGAAGGGTGAAGGAGTCGTAGAGGACTCGAATGGACCCCGAGGGCGTGAGGCTGATAGAGGTGGCTAGAAGGCTTTGGTTTAGGCTAAGGGTGGTTGATCAAGTATGAGGGGATCATACTTGGGGTTAAACCTCATGTTTGAGATTTACCAGTCGATTAGGATTTGAGATTCAATCAACTTGCCAAGTGCACGACACTTGGGAGCCTAGTTTGACTTGAGCAGTCGACTGGTCGAGGCTTGACTACTGATTTGTGGCTCTGGCAGTCGACTGCTAGGGTTTAGTAGTCGAATGATCACTAGCAGTCGACTACTATAGTTGAGCAGTCGACTGGAATTAAGTGGTCAAGGAACAGATTGTTCGACAGTCGACTGGTGTCTATGGTAGTCGACTGCTAGGTTAGGGTAGTCGACTGTTCGACTTAATCTGATGTGGATTAAGTTGTTGTGAGATAATGATACAGTATCCAGTCGACTATTAGGTAAGAGAAGTCGACTGGAAGACAGAAAATCAGCCCGAGCGAAGTTATAAATGGAGCTCAATGGGAAGATTGAAGGAAGTCGATTCTTGGTGATGTTAAAAGGGATAAGTTGATGCTTTCCAAACCTTCCAAGCTATCCAAAGCAACCAAAGCATGATCAAACAATCAAAGCTTAGTTGTAAAGTATTTTTATTATATTTCGATTTTCTTAGTATATTTTGTTGTATTTCTTATTGTTGTAAGAATTTGTACTAGGTTTCTCCACCTCCGGTGTCATACATAGGAGAGGTGCATAGTGAGGGTCGATTACTATAGCACCATCGTGGAGTAGAAACCATAGTTTCGAACCACGTAAAATTATGTGTATTATACGTGTGTGTCACGCCCCGGAGGTGTACCCTATCCGGCCAACAGACGGAACCTTTTGTGACAATATAGGACAATTGATACACAACCATCTAGTCGCAGCCAACACATCAAACCTATAATATATATAAGAAGACTAATAGCGGAAGACAATCACAATAGAGTTATAAACTCAACAAAACTGCATACCAGTATGACTGACTATAAAGTAAAGGAATACCATAATGAATCCAAAAAGGAAAATGCGAACTCCAACAAATAACCAACAACACAAACCACCATATGAATCCAAGTTTGTAACCAGAAACATCCGATAATAAACAAAAATAAATCAGGACCCTCGGAAGTGAGATGAGACGGAATCAGCTGACGATGCTCCAAGCCCCTCACGACGTCTTCTACCTACCACTTGGGCGACAAAAAAATCCAGGGTCTGTGGTGGTAAGTATAAAACTCGACAGTAATATGAAAGGTAGTGCATGCATATCATGTATCATATGAAGGTCAACAGTATACAATCTAACGGTACCACAGATATCCACCAGTATAAGATAACTAATGCATAAACCAACTGAACAACGTAAGGTACTGACATACCTGAAGATCTACAACGATACAACTCATACAACCTGAACACATATACCACAATATACACATACAACATGTAAGAACAATCCTACGCATGTAATCAACACACTGTCATACTAACATCCTACAACACATCATGATACTGGTCAAGGTATACAACAGTCCGATCAACTTGTACATTGGTATCTCACACACGACAGTATAGAATATGAAAATAGCATGCAAGATGATGAACAACTATATGCAACAAGCATAGCTTAAACAAATGCAACAACGCAACAACCATATGCAAACACCATCACACATGGCAATGCAAATACATGGTCATGCCTGCACAACCCACTCACTACCATGACCCCAGTGTGGCCTAGGCAGTACGACATGACAACTGTCCTGACTCAACAACAACCACTACTCTCGAGTGGTTGAGTGGGCAATATGAATAAGTAGTGATAAGCTAAATAGCTATAAGTTACACAATGGGAGTCCCTACTGTTGGCCACTCCGACTGTCAATATCCATGAGTGATCGAGTGTCACACACCCAGGACAATTGTACTCAACTCCAACTACCACCATCAATAGTGGTCAAGTGTGGCACAACAGATAATCTGTCCTCACACCAGTTACTACTACTATGAGTAACCACAGAGGTAGGATGACTAACGACCCTCTCAACTACAAGGGAGATCAAGTCGCCATCATGCATATAAATGGAATGAATGCACAACCACACTTACATACATCCACAACACACTCTCTATCCCACAGAGAGTCATACACAATTAACAGTCAACTACGCTAGGACTTCCAGTCCGTAGCAACCCACTACCAATAACCCACACAACCATAAACAGATACATTATCCATAGTGGATGTACAACAAAAAGGAAGATGAAACGACCATCAACTCTACATTAAGAACATCACCCACCCTCGGATGATTAATCCTGACGACACAAGTCAAGTCTACAACCATACTCAGCTATGTACATATAGTTAAGCATCTATAGGTCCACATACTATAGTGTCGGTAATTCATAACAACGACGAATGAAATATAACATCAATAACAGTGCATCTCAAGTGAAAAAGCTAAGTATCAAGCACAGAATAATAGGAGTGGAGTCAAGGTAATAAAATCATCAATATAAAATCTCATGCACTAAGATTATTAACAACCTGACCAAGGTAGAAATATTACCCACCTGATATGAAGCTCGATGCAATAATACTCACGCCCGCGGACCTATCTCGTATCCACGTCCTACACATATCATTAACTACGGTTAAATTTAAGCACATGACAAACATACAAATTAACTACTACATTGTTCCTATATTCACATCCTTTTATCGAATACGAATTAGAAACCCCAATCACCCACTCTTCACAACCCCGGATCCACATTCATCCAGCTACCATCAACTCACATCCAACCCATTCACAGCTCCCACAACAATATACAGAGCATCTCACAGATCAGTTTGCTATCAACAATTCACACCGAGAAATATGAATCCAACCTAACCCTAGATGAAACACACAGCTCAACCAAGTCTTCTTCTCTCACTCACAACTGCACAAATCCCCCAAACCAACCACCATCCAGCCTGCTCCACCGAAGGAACTCACCCTTCAGATCAAAACACCTCAACAATCAATAGAATCGAACAACCAGCAGATGAAGAGAAAAGAATGGATCGAGATTTACCATCTCTTGAGACCACACCGACGATAGTCCTCCCCTATTCCACTCTGCTCAATGGAAACAACTCCCACTACCCGTTGCCAGCCACCACTGCCAACCACTACTGCCCACAACACAAAATCCCAACTCAAAGTGATAGGGATTACAAACGAAAATGGATCTCATCCAAGATCGAGGAAGAGCAACATCAACTCACCTAACTCCGGCGGCGATCGGGCAGGGAAGCTCCCAATCTGGCAGCATGAAATCGCTGTCGATCCCTAGCTCCCAAGATCGAGGACGACCGACGAAGTTTGATCAGTGTCCCTCCCTCCAACTGGATCTCCCACCGGAAGAGAGCATCGACAGCAAGGTGTTTTTGGAAAAGAAGAGAAGGAGAGAAACTCGCGATGGGGTCGAGTGTGGCAGAGAGGAAAGGGAATAAAAAAAACTGAAGTAAAATTTGGATCGACTTTAAGAAAAGAACCAGACCCCCTTTATAAGCCTTAAACCTAGGTTAGGTTTAATTAATCCCTAACTATCCTCATTATTTAATTATCCCAATAATAAGTTCTTTAATTAAAGAATAATAAAGATATTATTCTATAACAATTTATTTGTGGTATTTTACATTCAGGGAAAGAGGCTTCAATACCAGTCTAGTCAATCACGCTTAACGTATCATTCGACTAGACAAGAGAGACCTATGATGTGGAGAGAAGTACCCTTAGTCAGTGGACAAGTCGGGTCAATAGGTAGACTGAGCTAGAGCTCCAGGGCAGACCTAGTCAAGAACAACATGAGTTTAGTTTGGGTTTATCAGAAAATAATAGTATCTTACTTTGGCATTACCTTGCCTCAGTCATATCTCGGCTCGGAATTATCTTACCTCAGTCATGTCTCGGCTCGGAATTATCTTGCCTTGGCAGTGTCTCGGCTTGGCCCGGAGATCCAAACTCAGAAAAGCTTTTTGGTCCAAGCCGACAAAGAAGTAG
The DNA here is from genome assembly GCA_025175895.1 of Wurfbainia villosa. Taxonomy (NCBI): domain Eukaryota; kingdom Viridiplantae; phylum Streptophyta; class Magnoliopsida; order Zingiberales; family Zingiberaceae; genus Wurfbainia; species Wurfbainia villosa. Next base: position 4,153,252 of record CM046000.1, on the reverse strand, counting down.
ATATACCCCTCCCTGGTGGCCACGTCTTATTCTCTATTGGGGGCTCCCTGTCTTTGTTGATGCATCGCCTCTTCATTGATGAGGCATGCCTCCCGAGATTCGAGGTTCATATGTCCGCCTATCTTTATTTATGATGTCATACTTCCTCAGAGCCAAATCCCGTACAACGGTATCTCCTTATTAATGAGACCATATCTCTCAAGATCCCCTTCGTACGACTACAACTTCTCCGACGAGTCATACCTCTCGTGATTCTTCATTGGGGTTCATGCCGCTAGGTTTGTATATATACATGTAAATGGGAGAAAGGAGGTCTCTCTGGAATTTCTGGATCTCCCTTTGATTCTCTACTTTCAACTACCCTTCTCCTCGTTCTCCACATCATGACTTGCATGTCGGAGGGACTTTGCCGGGAACCATCCTGACACCCTCTCTCACTCATTTGCTAGGCATTTCAGGTGAAGTCCACCGTAGATCCAGGAACCAATCGATTTCCACCACCCAAAAGATGGACATTGTTGACTATTCAGAGGACTAAAGCAACCACAACTCAATCGGCCTCTCTTACTTCGGTCATGGGCATCTCACATCACTGATCCGTCTCATCTCTCAGCCTTAATCAGAATAAATACGAAGAGAGAAATTATAATCGATCTTTGATTGTATCAACATCAGACATAGTTGAGGACAGTTCAGACTCCCCTATTTCTTTTTCTCCTCTGTTTCAACTTTTTCCATTTCCCCCAGTTTCTGAAGAAACAAACCCGATCAGCTTTAAACTTTTCATCATCTTGGAGCAAGGCATCCCTTCTTCCTCTAGTTAAAACCTTTATGCTCTGCTCTTTAATCTGTTGCAGACAAAATGTTCCAACTCCAACTCTCTTCCTCAACCAAAGAAGCAATTCAATCCCAATTCTCTCTACTGTTTTGATCCCTAAACCATTTGCCTAAACCATGGGCAGCTTGTTGTCATCCCCCAAAAGAAACCAGTCCAGCTCATCAGTGAGCATCCATTTCCTTGTCTTCTTTCCCCCTGATGGAATCCATGATAATTCGGTTGGATTCTCTTGGTCCCGAAGCACAATTATATACTTTGCTCCTCATTTCCTCCCTTGGATTCCCCCATTAGGAGAATCTCCAACACAATTATGGCTCCACCAGAAACCACTGACAAAGAAAGCTTTTGATCAGCAGTGTAGTTGTCCTTCCATTTGATTCCTGCAGCCGATCGACAAAATCTAAGCAACGGTGTGAGTTAATCAGATTCCCTTTGGTAGAAGCTCTGTTGCTTAGATTACAGAACTATTGCAGTTACGGAACTTGATTACAGAATGTGTCTCTGAATCTATCGCGGTGTTATAATAGTAAAACACCCAGATTACATTTGGTAGAACATAATATAATCATATTTATAATGTAATAAGTTCGTAATGTAAAATAATATAATCTTGATTACATTATTATATTTGGATAAAATTTATATATAATCTTGAATTACAAAGATAATTATATTCTTTTGTCAATTTGATATCTTATATTCATGACTTGTGAAATTAAGTCATCAGTTGATCTACATGTTAGTCTCAACGTATTATAATATTATCCTTGTATATTAATACTTGATTGGGAGCAGTTACGAGTAATGTTTTAAGTATATATCTACAGTATCCCACTATTAAAATATCAACTTGATATGTCATAGATTAGAACTAACTACTGGTCGACGATGACGATCGACCGACCGATGGCGACGATGGCGACGGCGGAGATGACCGATCGGCCGCCGTCAACGACTAGCTAATAACCAATCAACCAATGACGGCAACAAATAATGACAATCGACTTTGATTGTTACGCATCCGATATTTATCAGATTATGGTTTGAAATATAATCGGATTACATAAATTTTATTTCGTAATCCAAATTATAAAATTTTAATGTTTCTTATAATTCATATTATATTATATTATAATTTTAAAACGATAATAAATAAAATAATCAACTTTGTATTACTGCATATCAAATGCAGTCCAAGTCATGAAGTTAAATATCACATTAACTGAATTTCTCACCTTCATGTGTTGAATAGCATCGTTTAACATTTTTCCATGAACATTAAGGTTGGTAGTTTGTGGCAACAACAATAAAAAAAAAAAAAAAAAAATTTGGTTTTTTTATCAGTTGAATAAACCTCTTCTTCGATGAATCACTTTAGTTACATACATTAGTTAAACAGCAAGTGAAGTCTTTAGTTGTGAATTCTGTAGAAAGAATGATTCAATCTTTGATCTTGCTGTAATGAAAACAATTGATATCATTTTCACACGGAGAACAGAAACTTAAAAACTTAAGGGAGCATTTGGTAGAGAGAAAATTTTCTGTTTTCTATTTTCATTTTTTGAGAAAATGAGAAAACGTATTTGATTGGCGTTTTCCATCTCCGTTTTCTGAGAGAGAATTTTTTAGAAAATTGAAAAACAGAAAAAAAACTATTTTCTGTTTTCCAGAAAATAGAAAATGAAAAAGCTACCAAACAGCCCCTAAGGGTCGTTTGGCAGGGAAATTTTTTTTTATTTTTTATTATAAAAAAATACATTTGATTGATATTTTTCATCTCTATTTTCTAAAAAATAAAGGAACATTTTCTAAAAAAATAAAAACCTTCAGAAAATCATTTTCTATTTTCATTTTTATTTTTTTTAAAATAAAAAAATATTTTCTGAAAAATTAGAAAACATTAAAAAATTATTTTCTATTTTCTAGAAAAGAAAAATAGAAAACAGAAAATGAAAAATTCTCCCGCGAATCAAACGCTATCTAATTAACTCCGAACGTCAAAAAAATATATGGAATTCTAATCTGATCCCTTTTTTATAGTTTAAGTACACGAGTTATGTTCCACGAGAGAATCAAGTAGCTAGCACAAACGATAGAATTGTCTCAAGAAGTAAAGATCAATTTTCAAAGACTACAAAACTTTTCGAGATGTCTATTTTCCACCGTGCTAATTTTTAATTAGACAAAAATATCACTCATGATTTATCTCTCGTATAATGATTATAAGACCAATTAATAGGGACTATCAGGATAACAAATTTCATCTTTTGTTCAAAGAATAGGATTTATTCTTTATAAAAAAAAATAGGAAACTCTATTTTTTTTTTATAAAAATTTAATAAATTTTTCTTAAAAAATTAAACAACTTTTTCTAAAAAAAATAAATCTAACTAATTATAAAAATTAATAATTTAAATAATTTTTAATAAATTAAATATCATCAAGTAAATCTTAATTTAAAAGATTAGTTGAGCAACTATAAAAGTAAAAGCGTGATACGATAGACAATGATAAAATAAGCAAATGCTAATTCCATTTTTTTTTTAAATATGATTCTACACTCCTAGATTCCTATTCCACGATTTAGAAAATTCTAGATGAATCATCCCTCAAAAAATGAGTATACTTTTTTTCTTCTTATCAGAGGCAGAAAAAATATTATTACAAACATTTTTACAAATAGGATTAAATAAATAGCAAGACAAAGAAAAAATATGTAAAGAGAATGAAGCTTAGAGATAGATATCTTAAACCCAAATAATAAAAAAAAAATAGAATCACCCCATTAACATATGCAACATTTCCGTCAATTGTATTCTTTTTGTTTGTCGCTCAATTTCAATTAGATCTCTATTGATTTTTCTTTTAATAATTTGAATGTCCCAGATATTTAACTTGACTATTCCTGAGGTGAACTTTTCAATCCCATATAAAATTTTTCACCATCTATCAAGATAAATTTAGATTGCATAATCATGATCAATGGATAACCTATCGATGCAAGTAGTTGGTGTCCCTCCAGAATTCAAACTCAAAAATTCCAATGAGCAATCTCCGAAAAGAATCGAGCATTTGCAGCATGGAAAATCACCCTATTATTCTACCGTCCCATTGTGCTCTTATCAATTGCAAGTACATCTCCATCCATCAGTGTCTTTCTATGTATAAAATTCTAGAAAATAATTCGTATACTTATAAAAATTACATAAACATAAATATACCTGAAATATGTAGATGTCGAATCGTCTGGCACTGCTAGATCTATGCAACTCCTGAATCTCACAGTTGGGATGAAAGTCACGAAGGTTAGTTCGAACTTTCACCACAATCTTCACAATGTCGCAACCCTAAGCTCGATGACGACGACGATCTCTTGTTCTACTCAACAAGAGAAGAGTTTTTGCAACTCTACGGCGCTTGCCTTCACGCAAAGCACTTGACACAAGAATTCGCTACCTTCTCGCAACATTCACACAAGAAACCTCACCGTTTCTTGTTCACAACCCTCACACACACAAGAAGCCTTCTCGCTTCTAATGCTCTGAAATATGTAGCAGCCTTCCAACACTTAGCCAACAGACAACAATGCATCATTCCATTCCTTCTTCTCAATGAAAGATATTTTTAGGAAGAATGGTGGAGATTATGAGGTGGGATAATGGGGAACCCACTATCCCATGCCCCACATGGGCACAACTTCCTACCCCTGCGTGGGCAGGAATTAACATCTCCCACTTGCGCACGAGGATATATAATGTTTAATTTTCATTAAATCACATCTCATGCGATCCATCACATATCACCCTACTAAGCTTTCACACAAAGTTGGATGTCGTGCAACTTACGAGTACACCTACATATAAAAAATTACTCTATACATCTGTTAGGATGATAGAGTAATCATCTTTATATCATAAGATACAATCTCACTGCATCTCAGAACTAAGACTTATTACATCCAATCGAACTTCTTTCCTCATCAAAAGTATTCCCAGATATTGTTCGATATTATATTCACTAATATATTTTATCCCTCCTCGGATAAATATAAAAGACTAGTCGGTGAATATTAAATTCTAATAGAATGTCAATTGGTCTTCCTTTTTTCAAACTATAATCTATTAGTCATAACTCAACTGCTTTCTTAGACCTATCCATCAGTCCGGGTCATCAGTAAACTGACTAAAGTAGCAACACTGAATCACAATCTCAAAAAACAACTGAAAGTAATAAGGGAACAAGAGATCCCTCCCAAAGGATCTTGGATCTTACACAATGGGGCCCAGGGATATAATTTACTGTCTCAAGTAATATGACTCTCACTTTCCTTAGTCGATTTATCACATGCGGTATGAAACACGTGTCACAGTGTTATTCTCCATTTATCATAAGGACATATGTCATATTTCTCTAACACTGTGTAAGTATAGGACTCAATCTACACATAAGACTCTACACAGAGATCTCAGAGAGAGTCTCTTAAAGACAGTATCAAAAATTATATGTGATATTTGAGATCTCAAACCTGGCTACTTGCATGTCACATGGATGTGACTAAATCCATATCGATTAATCGCACATGACATCATCCTAAACACATATCAGGGCAACTTAAGTTTTAGCAGGGTTAATATCAAAATCTCTTACGGCTAGAAATCGTCTAATCTCCACTCTAGGAGTTGGTCACTCATGTGAGAGAGTGAACATGTTTGCCTGACATATCTATTATATCACATAATATACATATATAACAAGTGCAACATTATTATTGGACTATTAATGCACATTGAGTCGTATATTTCATTAAGCATCATTGTCATTACAATACAAGTTGAGAAAATTTTAAAAAATATGAAAACTTAATGACTCTCTATGTCCCACAAAGAAATCTCTCGTGATAGGTTTGGTAAACGGGTCAACCACTATGTTGTGTGTTGAAATGCATTTAATAATCACTTCATTCTTCTCAATGATGTCTCTTACATAATAGTATCTGGTATCTATGTGTTTAGTTCTGCTATGAAACTTAGGGTCTCTTGTGTAAGCGATGGTGACCTGATTATCACAATAAATTATTATTGGTCTCCCACTATTCGCTACAACTCCTAAGTCATCCATTAGTCTTCTAAGTCAAACACCCTCTTGCACTGCTCCTGAGCATGCCACGAACTCAGCCTCAATCGTAGATAGAGCAACACATGTTTGCTTCTTGCTGCTCCAAGAGATGGCCTCGCCATTAAGCAAGAAAGCAAAACCTGATGTTGATTTGCATTTATTCAGATCGCCTCCCCCGTCGGCATCTAAATATCCCACGAGATGCAAATCACCTCCCCCATAACACAGAGAGAAGTTCGTAGTTCCTTTAAGATATCGAAAAATCCTTTTCACTGCTCTCCAGTGACCCCTTCCAGAATTTGCTTAATATCTACATACCACACCGACTGTATAACATATGTCCAGTCATGCATACAACATTGCGTACATTAAACTTCCTACTGCACTAGAATAAGGTACTTTCCTTATTTCCTTTATTTCTTCTTGATTCTTAGAACAATTCATCAAGTTTATACCCTCACCTTTAGCAATCAAAATATCTATGGAATTACAATTACTCATTCTAAAGTGCTCAAGAATTTTCTTAATATAAGTCTCTTGTGAAAAAGCTAGAAATCTTCTTGAGCGATCTCTCTGGATCTGTACTCCAAGGATAAACTCAACTTCACCCATATCTTTAGTGTCGAAAGTGGATGATAACCACATTTTAATGGTTATCAGATATTCAATGTTGTTCCCGGCCAATATTATATCATCCACATATAACGACAAAATCACAAATGAGTTATTTGATCTTATTATATTGACACAATGATCCTCCTCGACCATTGTAAAATTATAAGATATCACCTCCTTGTGAAATCTTAGATATCATCGCTTGGATGATTGCTTAAGGTCATATATCAACTTTCGAAGTTGACATATCTTATCTTCTTGACCTACTTGAACAAACTCGAAGGTTATTCCATGTAGATCTTATCATCCAAACTTCCATTAAGGAAGGCAGTCTTCACGTCTATCTAATGTAACTCTAGATCTAAACTCGCTATAATCACTAAAAGTACAAGACTCAATCTCAGTTATAGTCCCATCCGTATGTTCTTCTAGAAACACATATCCTTTGGAGTGATCAGAGTATCTAATAAAGATACACTTCTTTCCTCGCGGGCCTAACTTGTCATATTTGTGCGAAGAATTATTAACATTGTAGCACAATCCCATGGTCTCAAATGACTAAGGACAAGTTGCCTCCCCGTCCAAAGTTTGTATGGGGTACTGACTACAGACTTAGTTGGAACGCGATTAAGGACATAAGTTGCAGTTAATAACGCATCTCCCCAATGGGAGATTAGTAAATTGGCCTGCGCCATCATAGACCTCACCATCTCCAATAGATTTTTATTCCTTCTCTCAGCCACTCTATTCTGCCGAAGAGTAGTAGAAATAGTCAGTTGTCTTGTAATGTCGTTCTCAAAACAGAGCTCTTTAAATTGCTCAAATAAATACTCGTGCCCACGATCAATTTTGAGAGTTTTCACCCTCAAATCTAGTTGATTTTCTGTTGGAGGATCGGTGGCCGGCTAGAGGGGGGTGAATAGCCCCAATATCGTAGACGATGAAATTTGATTGCTTAATTATCTATGAACAAGGTTAGCGCAGCGGAATAATAAAAGACAATGCAGAGACAAAGAATACAAACACAAACACCGAAGATGTAACGTGGTTCACGACCCTTATCGCTAATCCACGACCCGATTCATTCCAAGTGAATCACGCCTAATCAAATCCACTAATCTCTCCTTTGCACTAAGTTAGGTGGAGATAATCTTTCTTACAAGAATCACTCCTCTTACAATAACATGAAATTAAACACAAGGAAGAGGATAAAATCGTGTAGGCACTTGGAAGTATGTTTAGAGATGAAGCATTTTTCATCCCAATTGGCCCAAGGCCCCTTCTTATATGGAAGAGGTCATTCTTCCCGTTGGATACCGAAAGCGATCGATGATCGACCATCGAGTTGACTCTCTAGTCGTTACTGCAATGGCCTTATCCGTCGGCTTCTAGCCAACGACTCCACATCGATCGTGATAGATCGATCGGTGATGGAACCATCGATCGGTGGCCAAGCGATCACTCGACTGATCAACCTTCTGTGCCCGAACTTGCCTCGATCAGTTAACTGTCGTCCCTTGGCAGTCGATTGTCAAACCCTAGCAGTCGACTGTCAAACTCTAGCAGTCGACTATTGGGCCAAAAGCGGCTCAATCGAACATCGGTCGAGTCTAATCGACCTAGAGCAGTCGATTTCTATCTATAGCAGTCAATTGGTGTCGGATAAAACCTCAAACCAACCTTTGGTTGAGCATCCGACACTTGACTTAGCCATTCGGCCAAGTTCACATATGAGCTACCCCGTCCTGGGTTACAATCGCTTACTCTCATCTCCCTTGGAGTCCTTCGCCTTGAAGCTCTCTTTGTCCGGCCACGTCCCTCGGATGCACCAAGCGCACGACTTCGCAATGTCATCCTTCACATCTCACCTTGAAGTCTGCTTCCTTGGCTTCACTCCAATGCTCCTTGTCCGACGGTCCCTCGGATGCACCAAGTTCACGGCTTCCGTAATGCCATCCTTCATCAACTCAAGGATCGAGTCATGAGATGGTGATCTTGCCAATGCTTTGTCAAGCTACCCATGTGTGAATTACTAAGTCTTGCATGACTTCAACACACATATCAAATCCACAAATAACCCAACTTAAACCTTTGTCACACACATCAAAACACATCATTCATGGGTTGATTGCCCTAACAATCTCTCCCTTTTTGATGTGTGGCAACCATGTTTAAGTTAAGTGAAACATTAATCAAAATACATAAAGAAGGAAAGCATGATGGATATCGAACATGAATATCAACTCCCCCTTGACACATGCTAATCTCTCCCTAACATGATTAACTTAAACCTAACCATTTCTCCCCCTTTGACACCATCAAAAACATCTAACATAAGTTATATAAGCATGACATCAAGTCTAAAGAAGAAAATCATCAAAAACTAACTCAAAACCTGATAAAATAGGTTACTATGCTCATGCATAGTACATCAGTCGACTGAATCAGGGCATCAGTTGACTGACACCTATATTTTAGAATTCCTGATTTTCGAAGTCCAACTTCAGAAATGCATTAAAAATTCTAGGAAATTCAAAAAATCATGAAATTTGGGGAACATATTTCTCATAAGTCCCTTTATCAATGAAAAATGATTTTTCATGAAAATTCAATCAATTTTTGAATGTTAGGCAAACACTCACAAATTGTAAAAAGTCTTAATTTTGTATCAACTTGAAAGCTAGTTTTGCCTTAGAAACTTTTCAAAACATGAACTTGCAAATTATCAAACGTAAAATGGTTTTAAATCATTTAAAATATTCAATCGTGATCTTTGAGTAGTATGTCTATGAATTAAACATATGCTCTCCCCATGATTGGTCCATTATTACTATCATGATACCTATAATGACTCATCAAAATGTTATAATCATAAGTGAGTCATTTGTATCATCCTTAACATCTCACTCATGCTATGTTTTCAATCAAGTTAGTCTATAGTGAGTGTGAGATGAACCTAAAGGTATTTTTACTTAACCATCAATTTTCAAACAATTCTACCAAGGTTAAGTATCTATCCTAAAATCCATCATGATCATAAAACAAAATTATCATTTAGTTTGCATATTATGATCATGCAACAAATATTATCATGATTATAAACAAGTGTAAAATCAAGCATAAATCATGATTTAAGCATTTAATTCATGGGTTACACATTATCATCACCCAACACTCAATCAAAAATCATCACCCACATCCTTACAAGTCAACCATTTTACATGATATAAAGTAAGTCCACTCATGGTTGACTATTCTAAGGTTTTCCTAACCCTTAAGGATGGACTTGGGAACCCAATACAAATTCTTTCTAATGGGGTTCAACAAATACTCCTTTGGGATCCATTTCTTAGCTACCATTGTTGTTTTAGTTTGACCCCTAGCAATTAGGTAATGATAGGCCTTTTCATTTTTGGTTCCCTTATAACCTAGGCCTTTCTTATTAAAACTAGCCCTTTGGCTCCCAATAATCATGTTTAGGGTGTTGGAGCCAATTGTGAACTTTTCTAAGGCTTTAGTTGGGAAATCTACCTTTTATCTTAAAGTCTTATTTTCTTCAATACATGCATCATTAACATTAAGAGGAATATAATCATCATGTGAGCATGCATTATTAATACTAGAAGAAGAAGCATTATCATTAACATTTAAACATGTTTTTTCTAGCTTTTCTTCTAGGGTCTTAATTTGATCAAGCATGTATTTGTTTTTCTTCTTATCCTTAAACAAATCCCTAGTTAGGCTTGAAATCATAAAAACAATCTTTTTAGGGGAAAGATTTATTACCATACTTTCCATATCTTCTTCCTCCGATTCCGATGAGGATGAAGATGAAGCTCCCCCTTCACTTGAGCTCTCCTCACTTGAACTTGTTTCTTCCTTTTCTGAGGAGAAGGAGTCCAAGTCTTCTATTGCCATGAGTGCAAGGCTTGTGAAGGCTTGATCTTCCTCCGATGAGGATGGATCATCCCATGTCGCTTTGTGTGCCTTGGCTTTCCCTTTTCCTTTTGATTTCTTCTCTTCATCCTTCTTCTTGCTCCCCTTCTTCTTCTCTTCTTTCTTTCTTCTTTCTTACTTGCTTTTGTTCAAGAGGGGACAATCATCTCTTATGTGTCCCTTTCCTTAGCAATTGTAGCAAATAATCTTTATTCTTGGCCTTCTTCTCCTATCATTAGATTTATTAAATTTAAAATTTTTTAATGCACGTATTACCTTCCTTACCATATATGCTTCCTCATTGCTATCCATTGATGAGGAAGTTGAATCCTCATCGAATGAGGAGGGTGGCATATCCTTCTTCTTCTTCTTTCCCTTTTCAGTTACAAGTGCTACTCCCCTTAGTTGACTCTTTGGTTCTTCTACTATACCTTCAAGTCTAGTTTCGTGAAGCTTCATAGTAGAGAAAAATTCATCTAGAGTACTTACCTCTAGATTCTTTGAAATGTAAAAAGAGTCCACCGTGGAGCTCCACTTAGATGATCGGGGAAAAGCATCTATGGCCTTCATGATAATGTCCCGATTGGAGAGTTTTTCACCTACACTTGTCAAACCGTTAATTATTTCTTTAAACCTAGAGTGTAGTGATAATACCTTCTCCCCTTTGTCAAGCTTGATGTTATTTAGTTGAGAGCGGAAGAGATCTCTTCTTGCTAATTTGTCTTCCGAGGTGCCTTCATGAAGCTCTACAAGTCTTTCCCACATCTCTTTGGTGCTTGTGCACTCTCCAATTCGATTGATCTCTTGTTGGGGGAGCACATTGAAAAGGTGGTGCTTGGCCTTTGAATTTGTAAGATGCTCCTCCCTTTGCTCCTTGGTCCACCTTGACTTCTCTAGTAGTCTCCCCTCTTCATCCTTAGGCATCTCAAAATCATTTTTCATTATTAACATGATATCGAAGTCGGTTTCAAAGAACACCTCCATACGCTTCTTCCACCACGTGAATTCTCCTTTGAACATAGGCGGATGGATATTGGAGCCGACCATTATCGATGATTGTTGCGGCAGTGAGTCCGGTGACAATCTCCTCGCTCTGATACCACTTGTTGGAGGATCAGTGGCCGGTTAGAGGGGGGTGAATAGCCCCAATGTCGTAGATGATGAAATTCGATCGCTTAATTATCTACGAACAAGGTTAGCGCAATGGAATAATAAAAGACAATGCAAAGAGACAAAGAATACAAACGCAAACACCGAAGATGTAACGTGGTTCACGGCCCTTGCCGCTAATCCACGACCCGATTCGTTCCAGGTGAATTATGCCTAATCAAATCCACTAATCTCTCCTTTGCACTAAGCTAGGTGGAGGTAATCTTTCTTACAAGAATCACTCCTCTTACAATAAGATGAAATTAAACACAAGAAAGAGAAGTAAAATCATGTAGGCACTTGGGAGTATGTTTAGAGATGAAGCATTTTTCATCCCAAGTGACCCAAGGCTCCTTTTTATAGGGAAGAGGTCATTCTTCCCGTTGGGCCGCGTGATCGGGTCGCCATCGATCATTCTTGCTATCGTTATCTGCATAGCCGGCCTTATCCACGTCGGCTTCTAGCCAACGACTCCCACATCAGTCGACTGATAGATCAGTCGACTGATGGAGCCATCAGTCGAGTGACCGAAGCGATCACTCGACTGATCAACCTTATGTGCCCGAACTTGCCTCAATCAGTTGACTTTTTTCCCTTGGCAATTGACTGATGGTCGAGCAGTCGACTGTCAAACCCTAGCAGTCAACTGTTGGGCCAGAAGCAGCTCAGTCAAACACCGGTCGAGTCCAATTGACCTAGAGCAGTCGACTGATACCTATAGCAGTCGACTGGTATCGGGTAAAACCTCAAACCAACCTTTGGTTAAGCATCCGACACTTGACTTAGCCATTCGGCCAAGTTCACCTATGAGCTACCCCGTCCTGGGTTACAATCGCTCACTCTCATCTCCCTTAGAGTCCTTCGCCTTGAAGCTCTCTTCGTCTGGCCACGTCCCGCGGATGCACCAAGTGCACGACTTTGCAATGTCATCCTTCGCGTCTCGCCCTGAAGTCTACTTCCTTGGCTTCACTCCAATGATCCTCGTCTGACGGTCCCTCGGATGCACCGAGCGCACGGCTTCCGTAATGTCATCCTTCACTGACTCAAGGACCAAGTCATGAGATGGTGATCTTGCCAATGCTTTGTCAAGCTACCCATGTGTGAATTACTAAGTCCTGCACGACTTCAACACACATATCAATTCCACAAATAACCTAACTTAAACCTTTGCCACACACATCAAAACACATCATTCATGGGTTGATTGCCCTAACATTTTCAACCTCGCTAATAAACCTCCTTAAGCATTTAAGTGACTCAAACTTGTACAAGATCAGATAGACATAATCAAAATGTATGTAGTCATCTATAAACGTAATAAAATATGTTTCTCCATTTCGTGCTCTCACATTCATGGGTCTGCAAATGTTGGAATGAACCAACTGCAATGGAGTCCCAGTTCTCACTGCTTTCCCAAATGGTTTTCTCGTAGATTTACCTGCTAGACACAAAAGGCCAACTCAACCTTGGTTAGCTGGCCTAACGCGCCACATGTTGCTAATCAGCCCATCCTCTCTTGTTCTATGTGGCCAAGTCTACTATGTCATATACTCACATCATCTACTACACTATCAGATGCAAAGGCAATAGGAGACATAAGATAAAACTTATGAAATGAAATCAAATTAAGTGCATATAATCCCTCGTGAACTATTCTAGAACATATTAAAGAGTTGTCATACAAGATAGAAACATTAAAGTTTTCTATACAAATATTATATCCTAACTGATCTAGACTACGGACAAAAATAAGATTTTATCTAATCTCCAGAGCATACAACACATCATGGAGATACAAGACTTGATTACTTTGCAGCATCAACTTGCAAGTGTCAATCTCACTCCACGAATGCTCCGTTCCCCACATATAGCCTTCTCGCATGTGGACTAATACAATGAAAATCTACATATGCACTCCTATCTCGAGCTACATAGTTTGTTGCTCTTGAGTCTACAATCCACAAAGGAGAAGAGTTAGCGAACATCATACTAGATGACACATAATTCGAACCATGTGAAGAAAAAGTATATACCTTTCGCTCATGAAATTCGTGTACGAAATGTCCAAGATTACCACATATATGTAGCATCGGACTTTACTCTTTACGAGCTCCTCCTTCTTGCTTTTATATCCCTTCTCATTAGTCTTTGGCTTCTTCTTGCCAAGAACCTTGGTCTTTTTCTCATTCTCTCGCCACTTACGCTTGGTACCTCGGGAGCCTTTACTCAACTTTGCAATATTAGCATAACCCGAAGTAGACTTGGTCACCTCCTATCACTCCTCCTTGAGCTTGCAGTACCTACTCACATCTGTAAAAGTACGAATACTTTTTGTGTGCCTGAGATAGATTTTAACTATGTCCCAGGAGTCAGGCAAGGATTGGATCACACCCAATACCTGAAGCTCATTCGACATCAACTCTCTCATATTCTTCAAAAAAGTTATCATACTCGACATGTGCATTAAATGTTGCTTCATAGTATCATTAGACCTCTTCTTATAAGTAATAAATGTATACATCAGCATCCTCAACTTAGGAGCTGAAGGGGTGCCATATTGCTCTCTCAGAGCTTGCCAGACCAATAATGCAATAGGATAATGTTCATAAATTGAGATTAGCTCATCATGCATGCTACTAAGAAGAATTATTCTAGTTTGGTCATCCTTCTTCTTTCATGCATGATACATCTCCTGATCCCGTCTCGCTTGTGTCATGGTACCCTCCCCAGGGTCCACCATGTCGTGCTTAAGAACCTCCCCAAATTCTTGCTCCTCGAAGAGGAACTGAACATTTCGGTGTCAAATCTCATAATTGTCACCATTCAGTTTGTCTCCCTTTACGAGATACAAAATGGCACTCTTTGTTGCAGCCATGTATCTATCACATAAATAAAGAGACGTAAATGACTATTGATGCTTAATATCTCAATTATGTACATTACTAATTATCAAAACTAAAAATGACTCGAATACAAATTCTAAGACAAGTGTATGAATCAATAGACATCATACACTACAATTTAAAATTGTATCTCACCATTCAAATTAAGATGCAGTATACAATTAGTCACATTATACTCTCAAGGCTAATCTACACGTCGTCGAGAAAGTCTATACACCGTCAAACAATGGCAGTGCTTTCGGTAAGCCTACGCACTATTGAAATGTTCCATATATTTCGGAGTTAAATCTCTTCGTTGTCTCAGAGACCCTCGACTTAAGTTGAGTCATATCTAAAAATCCTTCTCAATCTTCAGATCAAATTTTAAATAACCTCAAAATCTCACTCAGTTTTAAACACTCTGCATAGCACCTATCTGCATCTCAAGTACTTCCACTCGTGTTAAGATCTCGAGATCCTCAACAACCTCGAGAACCTAGGTTCTTACATGTGCCAAACTCTCGCAAGTGTCGTCGACTGCTTTATCGACTTTATAAAGCACTTCTGAGCTCCACAAGGCAAAACCCGAGCCCCACAATCCTATGGCCGAGCACTTAGTGCTCTGGCAGAGCACCTCTTGTGCTAGCCGAGTAGTCACAGCGTTCTCCCCGAGTAGCTATAGTGTTTTCCCGAGTACAACACATCACAACCGAGCACCACAAGCTCTAGTCAACCACCTTGTGCTCTGGCCGAGCACCTAGTGTTTTGGCCGACAACTAACAATGTTAGTCGAACACCATATGCTTTTGTCGATCACTTCATGCTCTGGCCAAGTACCTATTGCTTTGATCGAGCGCCTCTTCATGCGGCCAAGTACCAATCCTCAGTCGAGCACCCTGCGCATCGTCGGACACCTACGCGGGCTGTCAAGCACCTCTGTGGGTGGCCAAGTACCAAGCGCATAGCCAAGCACTTATGCGTGTTGCTGAGCACCTGTGAGCGCGATCGAGCACCTCC
Organism: Wurfbainia villosa; assembly: GCA_025175895.1. NCBI lineage: Eukaryota > Viridiplantae > Streptophyta > Magnoliopsida > Zingiberales > Zingiberaceae > Wurfbainia > Wurfbainia villosa. Next base: position 4,137,700 of record CM046000.1, on the reverse strand, counting down.
TCATGTTGCCGAGCGATCGCACGCTATCGAGCACCCTATGTGTTGTCAAGGGTCATGCTCCCAGTCGACTGTTTCTTTCTGACAATAGACTACTGAGTACTGCACGTGCACCTGAGCACTGCACGCCTAGTCAATCACCAACAGTGAACTACCACTATCTCCTATTATGCTCGGGCGACGTGGAACACTATTTATCGTCTTCGATGAGAACTGTGTTCCGTGTAATAGCCTTTTCTTGAGTTTTAACTCAAGAACATTGAACACAAACTCGATTACGCATTCAACTGACTCTGATACCAATCTAAGAAATAACTCGTATACTTATGAAAACTGCAGAAACATAAATATACCTGAAATATGTAGATCTTGAATCGTCTGGAATTGTTGGATCTATGCAATTCCTAGATCTCGCATCCGGTATAAAAGTTACGAAGGTTAGTTCGAACTTTCACCACAATCTTCACAATGCGGCAACCCTAAGCTCGGTGACGACGATGATCTCTTGTTCTACTCAACAAGAGAAGAGTTCTTGCAACTCTACAATGCTTGCCTTCATTCAAAGCACTTAACACGAGAATTCACTGTCTTCTCGTAGCATTCATGCACAAAAAACCTCACCATTTCTTGTGCACAATCCTCACACACACAAGAAGCCTTCTCACTTCTAATGCTCTAAAATATGTAGCAGCCTTCCAACACTTAGCCAACAACCAACAATGCATCATTCCATTCCTTCTTCTCAAGGAAGGATATTTATAGGAAGAATGGTGGAGATTAAGAGGTGGGAACCCATTATCCCATGCCTCATGTGGGCACAACTTCCTACCCCTACGTGGGTAGGAACTAACAAAAATCTTCATCAAATTAAGGTGGATGAAACTTCAATTCCTACGCCCATTTGTTCTTAAATGTCAATTCAAATTTTGAGCAACTCACTCTGACACCGAATATGAGATTGACAATGGTCCAACTAAAGGAGGGGCGAATAGATAGTGCAAAATTTTCCCACAAACATGTGAAAACTAAAGACAAGTGTTAGTAGAATGTGAGTTCTAAAGTTTGATTGGTTCGGTTGGTCAGGTCGAAGTTTACACCCAATGAAAATGAAAGAAAACTAAACACTATGCTAACACAATGGTATTACATGGTTATGAAGACTTTATTTCTACTCAACACCCTTAATAGTTTCATTGTTATGATCATCTCTTTACGAGAGACAACGAAGGTAAACCTCTGCAATCTAAGGCTTAATTGAGCCTTGGCTCAAACAATGAAATTTTACAAGTAATCACAAGCTTAACCTTAAATGAGAATTTCACTCGCAAATAAATCTCACCTCTCCCTAAGGATGACAATAAATACAATGGAAATAAGCAAACAATATAGTGCTCGTGGATCCTTTTGGATTTCGATTAGCTTGAGAGAAAAACATTTGGAATGTAAATGATGTAATTGAGACTAGAATTTCTCTAAAAAAAAATATAGAACCATCACATTTGCCGTCCCCTTCGGCTGCTCCTATTGATGGAGGAGGTAAATCAGGATCTCAGGTGACAAGTACAAAAGAAGGGGTTGGTTGATAGCCTAGGGCGATGAAACCCTCAGGAATTGACTCATGCTCATTTAAGAATTATCCCTTTACACTTACCAACTGGAACCTTAGGGACTGAGACTAGAATTTCTCTAAGATCTTAGTCACAAAGGTTTTAATAAGTCAATTTTAGACAACTCCATTGAACAATATATGTTTGGAGATATAGAAAAACTAGTCCAAATTTAATTACAAATCAATTTAGATTTATCTGTTGAGTGATTTGAATCGATAATCTCAATTTATTGCCTTTGAAGGTAAGACCAAGGCGAGATGCTGAGTTCGAGCAGGCAGTTGGATCATCAAGATCGAGTGCTCCAAAGATTCGACTAGTAGTCAGGTCTCCAAAATTGAGCGTTGAGTGCCCAAGCACCGAGTGCCCAGTGCCTAGTGCCGAGAGTCGAGTGTCGAGTGTCCGATCCTATTGCTTAAAAACTAACGAGACGAGGTTTGCATTCAACGCATATTCTTTAAAATAAATTTGGCATATGTCCGTTGTACTTCAAGGTTGTCGTGGGTCATCTATTTTCCAAGATACAATAGCGAACCATGATCCCCATCAAGCATTGGTTGTCGCAATGAATTGAGAAGCACTCAAATACTATCACAAGTTCTGTCGAGCAGGGAGAGATGCTCGACATAGAAGGGAACACAAGTGGATAGAATTATCTATTTTTATGATAATTATGGATTCTCATTAATCATATTAATGCATCCGTAATAATTGAACAAAATACAAATAATTCAAATGACAAAATATTAATTTATTCACTTGGATAAATTTTATCTTAATCGGTCTAGTATTTGACGTGCACAAGTCATACTTATACACGAGTCAACTTGATTCAGTACAATCCAAACCTCACAATTCAGTAAGAGAGAGTTTTTGTAAGATATCAGATAATAAAATACCCCTTGTTAATTAAGAATTATCTTATGAAATTTTTTAGATTTTTTTTTAGAAATTTCCTTAGAATTAAATGGAGTGTCTATGGCATTTTGTGGGCAAGGATTTAATAAGCTTTTACAAGGCCTATTTAGATTATCTTTTGTTAAGGAGTTAATAGGTTTAATTAACCAATGTTATAAATGTTAAACCTAAGTTTATATTTCTGAATTTCTTCCCAAATCCTCCGATTCTTTTCTTCTCACGCCGCACCCTTTCTCATTCGTGATTTCTTCCTCATCGCCGACTTCCCTCTTCTTCCACCTGTAGCTCCTTCTTCTTCCTTGCGGATTGATCTGCTCTTCCCTTATCCTCCTCACCGATGATATTTCAGCATCACCGCAACTCAGATCGGATGTGGGACTCCCTTTGCGTGAGTTTGATTCGGCGATGCCATCCATTGCTTGAGCATCAGTCATTTCTTCTTCTTTTCTTCATCTTCGACGCCCATGGACAATGTCAGCGCCTCCATGCTCAGTTGATTATTGTTTTCATTGCCTGCTTCATCGGTGAGCTGCATCAGTCGTAGCCGATCCTCTTGCTCGCACATCGCAGTCGATTGACATGAGGTCGATGTCACTTTTCATACTTGCTCGATCGGTTGGGAAGCTCAGATTTGCCTCTATCCTCCTTGTCTTCCTCCGTGGCGTACCCAATTGGGTTGCCAACAATCTAGTGAAGGAGATGGGTGTTATTAAATTGGAGTTAGGTAAGTTTTGATTTGAGTATGAATATACTATAAGATTGCTATAGTAGAGTTAATTGTTGGACTATATAGCTGATTGTTAGGTAATGAAGCTGATCTGAGTTTTGTTTTGCTTTTGATTTGGTTGGTTGATGCAGATATAATACCTATACTTGGATTTGGGCAGCTGTGCTAGGTGAGTCTCGATCTGAATAAGTTACGGTTGTAGATTGATCTTTACAACTGAGTTTGGTGTAGGGTTACTGAATAACAGTTAAAGGAAGAAGTTATTTGGTTAGTGGAGATTGGGTATATGGACTTACAGGAAGGCTAAATTAGGATTAGTTATGTGGAATTAATCAGTGGGTGATGAACTGTATGTGATTAAGGTGCTAAAGGATTATGTGTTAATTCGGTATTAGAGGGAACTAACACTTAATTAAATTTGTATTGTTACAGGACTTTGATTCGAGGTAGAATTTGGGTATTGAAGACAATTGATATTCTATATATCAGGTGGGTAATTTCCTACCCTAGTCAGATAGTTGATAAATCTTGGTGCATGAGATTTTATATCGATGATACCATTACCTTGACTCCACTCCTATTATTTTGTTGCTTGATACTTAGTCTTTGAACTTTAAGATGTTCTGTTGTTATTGTTATATTTTGTTCATCATTGTTATGGATTACAGATGCTATGGTATGTGGACCTATAGATGCTTAATTATGTGTTTGTAGCTGAGTACGTTTATAGACTTGATTTGGGTCATTAGGATAAATCACCTAGGAGTGGGTGATGTTCTAAAATGTAGAGTGAATTGTCGTGTTATATCCCTTTACATTGTGTGTCTATTATGGATCATGGATTTGTGTATGATTGTGTGAATTGTCGATAGTGGGTTGCTACAGGTTGGAGGTCCTAGCATGGTTGATTGTCGATAGTGGGTTGATACGGACTGGAGGTCCTAGCATAGTTGATTGTCGATAGTGGGTTGCTACGGACTGGAGATCCTAGCATGGTTGATTGTCAGTTGTGTATGACTCTCGGTTGGATAGAGAGTGTGTTGTGGATGTATGTGTGTGTAGTTATGCATTCATTGTATTTACATGCATGCTGGCAACTTGGTCTCCCTTGTGGTTGAGAGGATCGTCAATCATCCTGCCTCCACGGTTACTCGTGGTAGTAGTAGCTGGTATGAGGGCAGATCATCTATTGTGCTGCACTCGGCCACTATTGATGGTGGTAGTTGGAGTTGCGTTAAGTTTGTCCTGCGTGTGTGGTACTCAACCACTCATGGGTAGTGATAGTCGGAGTGGTCAGTAGTAGGGACCCCCGTTATGTAGCTTATAGCTCTTTGGCTTATCGATATTTATTCATACTGCCCACTCGACCACTCGAGAGTAGTGGAAGTTGTTGAGTTGGGACAGTTATCATGTCGTGCCACTTAGACCACACTGGAGTCATGGTAGCGAGTGGGGTGTGCAGGCATGACCATGCATCTGCATTGTCATGTATGATGGTTTCTGTGTGTGTGTGTGTGTGTGTGTGTGTGTGTGTGTGTGATTGGTATATATAGATATATTCTATATATGCTTATGAGATGTTGCATTTGATTGAGCTATGTTTGTTGCATATATTTGTATATCATCTTGCATGCTATTTGCATATTTTGTACTGTTGTGTGTGGGGTACAGTGTAGTAGTTGGATCGGGCTATTGTACGCATTTGATCAGCGTTATGTTATTGTATAGGATAGATCAGGTTCATTATGTATTTGTTTACATGTTGACCATATGACTGTGTTGATTACAGGTGTAGTATTGTTCATACATGTTGTATATGTTATATTATTGTATACTTGTTCAGGTTGTGTAAGTTGTGTCATTGCAGACCTTTCAGGTATGTCAGTACATTACGTTATGTTTAGTTGGTCAGTTTGGTATATTCACTGATTATATTTATATTGATAGTTATTTGTTATTACATTTAAGATTGTATATCTGTTGATCTCCATGTGTTATATGTTATTCATGCACTATCTTTCATATTATCGTTGAGTCTTGTACTCACCACCACAGACCCTGGGTTTTCTCGTCGCCTAGGTCACAAGTAAAAGATTCCTTGGGTGCTCAGAGCTTAGCCAACTGATCTCATCTCCCACTGAATGGTTGGATATTTATTCCATATCGTTGTATTCTCTTGGATTGTTGGTTTTGGGATTTTATCCTATATTATTTCCGCGTTTATAGTATACAGATGTGTTGTATGTATTTGGTCTTTATTATGAATTTGGTTTGGATGTTGATTCTATTATGATTCTTGTTGTGTCAAAGTCACTCCAAAGTACATATTTGAGTCTTTGTATCTGTATTATTGGTTGGTGTATTTCACTGTGTTTTATAGCTTGTGTGTATTAGCAGCTATTTGAGTCATATATCGATTTTATATTTATATTGTCACAAGAGGGTACCGTCCGATCAATGGACAGACATACTCTCGGGGCGTGACAATTTTATTGGTATCAGAGCCCTAAGTTGCGAAGCCCACTTTCAAATTTTATGTCATTCGGACATCAAATTTTATTTTACTTGGGTTTGGTTTTGTGAGTTTTGGGATCTGACTGTAGCGGGATATCTCCAAGCTACAAGGTTTCAGGTATGTTAATTGTTATCACATATCCTTCTTGTTGGCTATGCATCTAGTTGTTTATAACATGGAATAACATGTAGTGTGTTAGTCACTATTCATAACCGTGATTTGGGTTGACCACGGGAACGACATGTTGAGTTTATTAGACATGTATCTATTTTTCGAAAAGGTGAATTTCCTTTGAGAGCCGACTAATACCGAGTCGAAAAGCAGGGGTCAGGCCATCACAATTCTTATGGAGATCAAAGATTACAGTCTTAGGGATTTTCACTAACTATGCTAATTGGATCATTACCTATAGGGTAATGGACAAGGTGAGTATACTATTGTTGATGCAGATAGTGGAGGATTAGTTACAGTGTTTCATAGGGATTCGGATCCTTGAGTTGGTCGTGCTAAGTTATATAACTTTGAAGGTACTTTTGAGTACTTTACTTGTAATATACAGAGAAAATAGAGTTAGTTGCATATCATTATCGGGATCAAGCCGGTACTTAGTGGAAGATGCAGGAAATAATCTTCGGGGAATAGTATATCACTTTGGTCACAGTTTAGTGATGTTGTGAGAGAGTATTTTCTCGCGTCATTTTCTTTGACTCATTATCAGGGAATTCTTAAGCATCAAGTAAGGTGATCATTTGGTAATGGGAGTATCATGCAGAGTCGTTAGATTTGCAGAAGTTAAACCCACCTAATAGCTCAAGAATGTGAATGAATGTTTTAAGTCACCCACGATTTATTGGCTTACATTCGGATTAGGATGTTTAGATCTTCTATCAGATCCTACCGGAAGGCATTAGACCGAGTCATGTGTATGGAAATGACTTCGTAGTAAGTGTTTTAAGAATTGGAGATCGATAAGTAGACATTGAAAGTCAAATTATTGGAATCAGAAGTCTCCGAATGTTGGATAAAAGGAGAAAGATTAGAGTCATAGGTCATGAGCTACTTTTCCGACCACAGAAGACCAATCGCAGATCGTCAGAATCTTCTCATGTTTATCAGCGAAATCAGAAAAAAGACTCCAAAGGGATTATGTGTGTGTGGTGTGGATCACGATGACACGCAAAGTCAGATTATCTGATGGATCATTTTATCTGCTCCTACTTTAAGCAACCATAACATATGAGGAGAAGGTGTTCTTTGAAGACTCAGTTGTAGACCATTGATGTTGCTTTCAGGAGGACGATCCACAACATCGAAAGCAGAGATCATCACAGAAGATTGGGTTATCACATCATTAGTGATTTACCACCTCAGGCATAATTAGAGTTTCTTGATACTTCCATCTGGGAGAAGCGATTTACTCAGCAACATCAGCAGAAGACATCTTAGAAGACTCATGTAGACAACAACAACTGTTACCTCTCCAGGCGCATTTATATCATTTGCCAAGTTGGAGCGTGCTATGATGTTGGCAGTTATTCATTACTTTACAGTCGATGGTGTACCCTTTTCCAGCACAACGGTATTTACCACCTTTATTACAGTCATTTTGGTTGTATCTCAGTTTCAGCAGTTGATTTCGGTTCCTCTATGGTAGTTTTTTTGCGCCTACATGAGCTCAGCCGCCAAGAGCAAAAGTTGGACGAGTTTACGTGATTACTAGAGAGGAGACACAGAGGATCGAAGGATTAGTCATTTGGAATATTATGTCAGTTTATATACTGATTGATTTGAATAGTTCACATTCATTAAGTTTAGAATGATTCTAGATGGGATTAGAAGAGTTTCTATACATCGACCTTGTGGGTCGATGGTATTTTTACCATCAAGTGAGATGTTGACCAACAACCAAGAAGTCAAGGGATGCCCTTAGACTTTGATAGACATATCTTTACTATAGACATATCCTTACGGATAGTTAAATTATTGAAATCATGGTATAATATGTCTCTCAGATGTGCATATAATCTGAGAGTATTCGGATGTAGTTTCGGATGAACTCACAGGCTTGCCACTGCATAGGCGAGTGGAGTATGCGATTAGAGTGATTTCAGGAATAGTTTTGATATTGAGGACCTCATACAGGGAGAAAATTTTTGATGATTACTTTACCAATTGAGGTAATGATATTTTAGAGCCAAATATTTTTACTTATGGTGCGTTGGCTGAGGGCTGGTGTAAAGCTCACAAAGCAGTTGAAGCTCGTGATTTACTCAATGCAATGTCATTTGATTGGTTGTCAGCCTAATCATGTTATTTTGATACCCTCATTGATCGGTTTTGCAAAGTTGGCAAGGTCGATGATGCACAAGAAGTATTCGTTAGAATGATGATTTTATCGGGTGATAATTTTATTGGTATCAATGTTGCTAAACACTATGAAAATTGGAAGAACATAAGTTACGATTATAGGAGGTGTTGAATGAGATATTTATCTATTCCAGTATTTCGTCTTGAGAAGATCCAGAACTCTTTGTTAAAAGAGAGATGGACCTTTAAGGTTATGCATCGATTATCGATGATGGAATGTAATAGCTGTTGAGAATGAATATTCTTCGTTGTGGATAAATGATCTATTTAGATTAGTTGAAAGATACATGTGTATACTCTAAGGTTGATTTATGATTGGAGTGTTGATATTGTAGTGACTTGGTGTCATACAATTATCATTATCGGTGAGATGATTAAGACATCATCAGCTTAGAGTAAAAAGGATGCAAGTGTGTAGAAGACGACATTTCATACTTGGTATAAATTTTATGAGTTGTTGATAATGTTGTTAGACTTAGTGACAATATGGACTTGAAGAAATGAGTATTCTGGAAGCAATTGGACCAGTTTGTGGTTGCCATCTTAGACGATATTTTTGGATATATTCACAATCTTAAGGGAAGTTGTGGTTTCCCCGGATTTATTTGGTTATTACCATAGATGTGGATATGATGTTTTTAGCATTACTATACCACAGACTTGCTGACCAAGATAGTGATGGAATTCACTTAGTTAGAAGCTTATGACACTCATTTTCAGGGCTTAGACGGTGGCTAACTTTTGCATCAGTGTTAGTTAATCCTTCCGGGGTGGATGGAAGGGTTTTGTATGCAGATGCATCATTTCAGGGATCGGAGTGATTCCAATGCAATTGAATGAGACGTATCTTATGTTTACGTCAGTTGAGGAACTACGAGATAAGTTGTCATATACATGAAGTGGATGTAACAGTTATGATTTTGTCGTAGATGCATGGAGCAGGAGTTCTCAAGGAGTTTTGGCTAGCTACTAGGTAGCTACTATAAAGTTGTTAGAACATGAACAGATGCAACAAGGGATATTGGTGACTATAGTTTCCTAGTTACTTCCAATTCTGTGGGGTAGAATGGATTTTGGATAGTAGATTGATTTCTCTTGTGAGAAAATAATTCTCCATCTCTGAGGAGGATAGTGGGTTCCGGAGTTGCATTAGATTTAGGAAGAGTTGATTCAGGAGACTCGTCATTCGGGATTGATGATTTATTCAGATTGTATCCAAAAAATAGCAAGTTTTGAAACATCCGTGTTGGTGGAATGACATGTAGGGCGTGGTTAATTTCGTAGTTTGATGATGGGTGTACCAACAAGTAAAGGTGGAATATTAGTAACCAATAGGGTTATATACTGAGATGGAAGTGGTAGCCTAGTACGATGGACTGTGTTGGGAGATTATCTAGAATTCGGAAAAGACTTGATGTGATTTGGATAATCGGTGATCGATTAACTAAATCCGCTCATTTTCTTCTGATCCATAAGATGAATTTGTTGGGTCATTTGATAAATTTATATTGCTAGGAGACTTTCAGTTTCATGGAGTATCCTTGAGTATTATTTCCGATGGTGATTCATGATTCACTATACAATTCTAGTAAAGTCTCCGACAAGCCATGAATTTAGAGCTCCACTTTGGTACGATTATTTATCTTTTGATAGATGGTCAATATGAAGGTACTGTTCATATTTTAGAAGGGCTATTGAAAGCATGTGTGATAAATTTTAGAGGCTATTAGTACCCCCACTTAGTTACTTGAGGTGTGTGATTTTTCTCCAAGTACTTGAGTCGAGCAGTGTAGTATTGCTTACTCATCGTACTTGAATAAGAAATTTTAGGGCCAAATTTTTATTAGTGGGGGCGAATGTAAGATATCAGATAATAAAATACCCCTTGTTAATTAAGAATTATCTTATGAAATTTTTCAGGATTTTTTTTAGAAATTTCCTTAGAATTAAATGGAGTGTCTATGGAATTTTGTGGGCAAGGATTTAATAGGCTTTTACAAGGCCTGTTTAGATTATCTTTTGTAAAGGAGTTAATAGGTTTAATTAACCTATGTTATAAATGCTAAACCTAAGTTTATATTTCCGAATTTCTTCTAAAATCCTCCGATTCTTTTTTTCTAACGCCGCACCCTTTCTCATTCACGATTTCTTCCTCATCACCAACTTCTCTCTTCTTCCACCGGCCGCTCCTTCTTATTCCTTGCGGATTGATCAGCTCTTCCCTCATCCTCCTCACCGATGATATTCCGGCATCACCGCTACTCAGATCGGATGTGGGACTCCCTTTGCGTGAGTTCGATTCGGCGATGCCATCCACTACTTGAGCGTCGATCGTTTCTTCTTCTCTTCATCTTCAACGCCCATGGACAACGTCGGTGCCTCCTACTCAGTTGATTGCTGCTGTCATCGCCTGCTTCATCGGCGAGCTACATCAGTCATTGTCGATCCTCTTGCTCGCACATCGTAGCCGATTGACATGAGGTCGATGTCACTTTCCGTTGCTACTTGATCGGCTGAGAAGCTCAGATCTGCCTCTGTCCTCCTCGTCTTCCTCCGCGACGTACCCAGTTGGGTTGCCAACAATCTGATGAAGGAGATAGGTGTTATTAAATTGGAGTTAGGTAAGTTTTGATTTGAGTATGTTATGAATATACAATTGGATTGTTGCTGTAGGGTTAATTGTTGGATTATATAGCTAATTGTTAGGTAATGAAGTTGATCTGAGTTTTGTTTTGCTTTTGATTTGGTTAGTTGATGCAGATCTAATACCTATACTTGGATTTGGGCAGCTGTGCTAGGTGAGTCTCGATCTAAATAAGTTACGGTTGTAGATTCTAAATAAGTTACGGTTGTAGATTGATCTTTACAGCTGAGTTTGGTGTAGGGTTGCTGAATAACAGTTAAAGGAAGAAGTTATTTGGTTAGTGGAGATCGGGTATATGGACTTATGGGAAGGCTTAATTAGGAATAGTTATGTGGAATTAATTAGTGAGTGATGAACTGTATGTGATTAAGGTGTTAAAGGATTATGTGTTAATTTGGTATTAGAGGGAACTAACACTTAATTAAATTTGTATTGTTATAGGACTTTGATTCGAGGTAGACTTTGGGTATTGAAGACAATTGATGTTCTACATATCAGGTGGGTAATTTTCTACCCTGGTCAGATAGTTGATAAATCTTGGTGCATGAGATTTTATATTGATGATACCATTACCTTGACTCCACTCATGTTATTTTGTTGCTTGATACTTAGTCTTTGAACTTTGAGATGTTCTGTTGTTATCGTTACATTTCGTTCATCATTGTTATGAATTACAGACGCTATGGCATGTGGACCGATAGATGCTTAATTATGTATTTGTAGCTGAGTACGGTTGTAGACTTGATTTGTGTCATCATGATAAATCACCTGGGAGTGGGTGATGTTCTAAAATGTAGAGTGGATTGTCATGTTATATCCCTTTACATTGTATGTCTGTTATGGATCATGGATATGTGCATGGTTGTATGGATTATCGATAGTGGGTTACTACGAGTTAGAGGTCCTAGCATGGTTGATTGTCGATAGATAGTGGGTTGCTACAAATTGGAGGTCCTAGCATAGTTTATTATCGATAGTGGGTTGCTACGGACTAGAGGTCCTAGCATGGTTGATTGTCGATAATGGGTTGCTATGGATTGGAGGCCCTAGCATGATTGATTGCCAGTTGTGTATGACTCTCGGTTGGATAGAGAGTGTTTTATGGATGTATGTGTGTGTAGTTATGCATTCATCATATTTGCATGCATACTGGCGACTTGGTCTCCCTTATGGTTGAGAGGGTCGTCAGTCATCCTGCCTCCACGGTTACTCGTGGTAGTAATAGCTGGTGTGAGGGCAGAGCATCTGTTGTGCCGCACTCAACCACTATTGATGGTGGTAGTTGGAGTTGTGTGCAGTTTGTCCTGCATGTGTGGCACTTGACCACTCATGGGTAGTAATAGTCGGAGTGGCCAGCAGCAGGGACCCCCATTGCGTAGCTTATAGCTCTTTGGCTTATTGCTACTTATTCATATTGCCCACTCGACCACTCAAGAGTAGTGGTAGTTGTTGAATTGGGATAGTTGTCATATCGTGTCACCTAGGTCACACTGGAGTCGTGGTAACGAGTGAGGTGTGCAGGCATGTTCATGTATGATGGTTTCTATATGTGTATGTGTGTGTGTGTGTGATTAGTATATATAGATATATTATATATATTCTTATGAGATGTTACATTTGATTGAGCTATGCTTGTTGCATATGTTTGTACATCATCTTGTATGCTATTTGCATATTTTGTACTGTTGTGTGTGGGGTACAATGTACGAGTTGGATTGGGTTGTTTACATGTTGACCATATGACTGCGTATTGATTACAGGTGTAGTATTGTTCATAAATATTGTACATGTTATATTGTTGTATACTTGTTCAAGTTGCGTAAGTTGTGTCGTTACAGACCTTTCGGGTATGTCAGTACATTATGTTATGTTTAGTTGGTTAGTTTGGTATATACACTGATTATATTTATACTGATAGTTATTTGTTATTACCTTTAAGAGTGTATATCCGTTGATCCCCCTATGTATATATGTTGATTCCCATGTGTTAGATGTTGTTCATGCAATATCTTTCATATTACCACTGAGTCTTGTACTCACTACTGCAGATCTTGGGTTTTCTTGTTGCCCATATTACAGATAGAAGATTCCTTGGGTGCTCAGAGCTCCGTCAGCTGATCTCATCTCACACCGAATGGTTGGATATTTATTCCATATCGTTGTATTCTCTTGGATTGTTGGTTTTGGGATTTTATTCTATATTGTTTCTACGTTTGTAGTATACGGATGTGTTGAATATATTTGGCTTTTATTACGAATTCAGTTTGGATATTGATTTCTATTATGATTCCTGTTGTGTCAAAGTCACTCCGGAGTACATATTTGAGTCTTTGTTTTTGTATTATTTGTTGGTGTATTCTACTGTGTTTTATATCTTGTGTGTATTTACAGTTATTTTGAGTATGTATCGATTTTATATTTATATTGTCACAAGAAAATACCGTACGATCAATGGACAAATATACTCTCGAAGCATGATAATTTCTCTCCATTATTTATTCCCAATATATATGCTTATGAAATAATGTAAATCAATTATTAAATTTTGAAACTTTCAATGTAAAATTAAAGTTTCTTACGCTGAAATTTTCTTCGTCCATTCTTTTTTTTTTTTTTTTCATTCACATTTTTAACATATTTAATGTCAATGACTCTCGAGCCAGTTAACTTCCCAATTAACTATGAGAAAGTTAATAGACTAAACTAAATGATAATCATTTTATTCACCACCTAGAAATCACATTCAAATAGTCAATCAATTAAAAAAACTTGAATAATCCCCCAAAAGTGGAGGACTTAAATAGATCCATTGAATATGACCTTGGAGTTTATATCACAGTTGAAGGTTTCACAACTAAGTCCTGGATAATATGCCCGTTGCTTATAGAATATTAGAATTATTGAACCTTTTAGTGACAAACGATTCTGCCACGCTTCATTTTTTTACGACTACGACCTCGTAATTAAGTTTGTAATGTAATGTAAAATAATTTTAATTATATAATTATATTTGATCAAAAAATTATATATAATTTTTTATTACAAAAATGACTATATTCTTTTATTTGATATCCTTTATAAGAATGGCAAAGGTGGTCGACAACAAAGGGTGGTCGGAGATGGCGGCGGCGTTGATGGTGGTTGTTGGGTGGCCAACAACATTGGGCAATGACTACCGACGGATATCGATGTCGGTCGACGACTACCGACGGACATCAGTGTCGATCGACGATGGCCATCAGCGTCATTGGGTGGGGACCGACGGTGGTTGTCGGCGTCGCCCGACGACCGACAACGATCGGTGGCAATTAACGGCGGTTGGCGATGCCGACCGATGTGTTCGTCGTCAGCGGTGGTCGCTTGCGTCGATCAACGATAGTCACCGACGACGATCGACGGTGGTCACCTGTGTCGGTCGACGGTGGTCATCGGCACCGGTCATCAATAGTCATCGGTGGTGGTCATCGACGTCGAACGACAGTGGTCACCAACGATGGTTGCTAGTGTCAGGCGACGGTGGTCGACGGTCAACGATCGACAGTGATCGCTAACGACGAGCGATGGTGATCGCCGACGACGACCGACGATGGTCGTCAATGGCTACTGGCGATGGTCGCCAACGGGCAACGGATGGGGGGCGACGATAAGAGATGCTCGGTGGTGGCGGACGACGCTCGACGACGACAATCAACGGTCAGTGATGCCCAGTCGACGACGGCAACAACAGTGACGATCGACATCGATTACTGAACACCTCACGCTTTTCAAATTACGGCTTGAAATGTAATCAGATTACATAGATTTTACTTTGTAATCCAAATTATAAAATTTTAGTATTTTTTGTAATCTAGATTATATTACATTACAATTTTAAAATTATAACAAACTAAATAATCAATTTTGAAATGTAATCGGATTACATAGACTATGATACAATAACAAAATGTTCATATAGTCTTTCAAATATTTTCATTTTCATTATTAATTATGATATATTTATAGAAATATTTTCAAATATAATGACAAATGTTACTATGTTGATAGATCGTCCTGATTTATTTCGATAAAATATTTCTATGAGATCAAATTAGTCCAAATCGAAGATTTGAAAAAATGGAAAAAATTTGACACAAAAATTTAGGTAGAGAAGCAAATAGAATATCTCACTTGGACAAAGTTGTGAATTGAAAATTACCAAGTAGCTTGGTAAAATTTCCTTGAATGGTGACCATATTTTATCTCGATCAACAAGATAATTTGCTTAATTTCAGGGGTCCGACAGTAAAACTGCTCCAACTTTAACAACTGTCCACCTCATTTCCTACCTCCTCCTGTTTTCAAACTCCAAAACCATATCCATCCAAACTGACCAGTGGCCCCCGCGGCTCCGGCCATTAGCCGACGGATAAAAAAATGGTGAAAGTATGAAAATAATTTAGGAAGATTCCACACTCGTCGAGTCGCAGGCGGTGACTCGACCGCGCCGCTGCATTACGCGACGACTCGTCGTGTTCCTCGACTCCCCGGTTCGACGGAACCGGGCCGCCTTCGTTTCTTCTGTATAAACGGGCCACGTTTCCGTCTTCTGTGTGACTGTGTCGCTGGGGAATGAATGCCCTTCTTGTCTTCTCACTGGGGAGCGAGGGATCCGGGAGAGAGAAATGGAATTGACGGAGGCAGAGGTCAGATTGGACTTGGCTATGTTCGCGGCGAGGACCGTGGCCGGTTTCCTGAAAGCGGCGTCGGAGACGGAGAGCGGAGACAGCAGGGTGGCGAGGCTGGAGGAGTCGGTGAGGAGCCTGGAGGAGGAGAGGAGGAAGATCGAGGTTTTCAAGAGGGAGCTTCCTCTGTGCATCCACCTGATCACCGATGGTCGGTTGGTTTCTAGGTTTCTTAGACCCAAAAGAGGAATCTTTCTTATTGATTGTATTTCTTAACTGGCGTATTTGGTGTCCTAATGTTGCAGTGATCAAGGGGTTGGAGAAGGAGCTTGAGCAATGCAGAGGCGAGAGATATGCTCGTGTGTTCGGAGAATTGATCCCCATTGGGCGAAAATTCGAAGAGGAGGAAAGGAGGGTAAAGCTGGAAAGGGGCGCCGTCGAGACGATGAAGCGGATGAGTTATTCTCAGCGCTGGATCGATAACTCGGCCAGAAACGATCGTAGGGATGATGAAATCGAGAAGGTTGAGGTACAAAGGATAAATTTTTCGATCGTTTTCTTGCCAATTATTATTATTTTTTTGTTGTTTTCTTGTTTTTCAAGTTAATCTTCGGGCTTGTTCGTTCGCAGGGCAGCGGCGATCTTAATCGCAAGAAAAATCAGAACTTGTTCCTGGAATCGAAGAGATTGGGCGGCGGCAGCGGCGCCTTTGTGCCTTTCAAATGTCCGTTCACTGTTGCAACGAACTCCAAGGAGGAGAAGCTCGACTTTCCAGAGAAATCTACTCATACCTCAGCGACGGATAGCGGGGCTCTTGCTCTCTCCGCCGTCAACGACGGCCACCGTGCAAGTAGCTCCGCTTCCAAGGGTGCCAGAAGGGCCGCCCCATTGAAGACGGACGACCACCCCGCCAGCTCACAGTCACAACATCAGGCACCGAGAAAAGTGCGGCGGTGCTGGTCGCCGGATCTACATCGCCGCTTTCTTTCCGCCCTCAAACAGCTCGGCGGAGCCCAAGGTTAGATGCCGACCTTGCCCACTCTCTGAAACCTCAAAATTGGACTCGCTTACTATTTTAGAATGCTAAAACCATGCAAAATTGCATCTTTAGGAAGCTTAATTTCTCAATCACGCCTATCCTAGAAAATCTTTTGGTCATCTTTCAATTTGGTAAAGCGATATAAACTTAGATCTTTAAGAAAATTCTGCCTTTCTTTCCACCGGATAAAATTCAATTCTAACTGTAATTTTCTTGATGATCATACAGTGGCTACTCCTAAGCAGATCAGAGAACTGATGAAGGTGGATGGCCTCACCAACGATGAAGTGAAGAGTCATCTGCAAGTGGGTTTACTCATGAACTTCCTCCTTTCAAATTCCTTTCCATGGATCACTGTCAAAAAGAATTTCTTCTTCATTTCAGAAATACAGATTGCATGCAAAGAAAGTATCCACTTCAGATTCAGAGAACCAACCTATTCCAATAGCAGGTGGTGTTCCTGTTGCTGAAGAGCAACACAGCAGTTCCTCGCGACCGAGTGTTTCTCAATCCAACTCTCCGCAGAGTCCTCTTCAGCTCGCTCGATCTAACACCGCCGGCAATAGTCTAGAGGAAGATGGGAAATCTGAGAGCTATAACTGGAAGTGATGCTTTTTACTAGTAAAGATACTGAAGAACTAGGATAGCTCAGGTGTTGTAAAGCTACAATTCAGAAATCAATGAGGCTTTTTATGTATGCTGTGCAACTTCTTCTGCAAACTGGGCACAGAGCTCTCTGTTTTTGTTGATAGAAGAATATAAGAAAGAGATCTCTGTTCGTTTGAGTTTCTTACACTGGAATTTGCCTGTTCAAGATACATTTCTGCCAAGGATTGCGACTGGTGAAGCGATGGTTCATTCCAGCTACTGAGAAACATTAATAAGTTTTTGATATCAAAATTCTTCATTCTTCTCAGTTTTTTTTTTCCTAATAGAATTCTGATCTGTCTTCTTCCATCCTCGGATCCGAATGCGTACAGTGATCTTTTTGATATGAAAAATAGGGGAATCTGTCAGTGCTCACGATCGGTGAGAGGACATCCAGCTTTAAGCATTTGACAGTGCAGAAGCTTTGACGCTGTGGAAAAGGAGGAAAATGAAAGCACGAACAGTCCGTCACACTCTTTTTTGTTGTTATTATTTTGAAGATGATCAATTCGGTTCCAGATAAATTAACATTTTAAAATTTTTATCAGAAAAAAAAAAAATTACAGTGCACCATAAATTAGGAATTGAATAATGAATAGGGGAGGAAAGAATAAATAAGGTGAAAGTAAGAAAGGTAAAAGTCTTTCTTACTTGTGAATTTTTACTACCAAATAACGCGTCAAGAAATTACATGAACATTTTACCATTGAATCCAACACTTGCTAATTTCATACCATATTAATTTTTAGATATTCGATAATTTATCAAAAAGCACACCTCAAATTTAAAATTTTTCAAATACAGTTTCATAATTTCATATTTATCAAAGAGTACACCTTATTCATTTTTTATCCCTTCCGCCAAACGTGGATATCAAGCTGACCGAAAAAAAGATGGTACTGAAAATTTAAATCTCAGACCCACTGTATTCCTGAAAATATAATTTTCAACACCATCTTTTTTTTCGTCAGTTGATATTGTATGTGATGCTAGAAATTTAAATCTCAGTACCACTGTATTTCTAGGAATATAATTTCTAGCATCATTTTTTTCCTAGTGCAGCTTGATATTGTACTTGATGCTGAGAATTTAAATCTCAGGACCACTGTGTTCCTGGGAATTTAATTCCCAACACCACTTTTTTTTAGACGAACTTGATATTGTACGTGGTGTTGGAAATTTAAATCTCATGACCACTGTGTTCCTGGAAATATAATTTTCAACACCACCTTTTTTTCGGTCAGTTGATATTGTACGTGGTGCTGAAAATTTAAATCTCAGGATCACTGTGTTCCTGATAATTTAAATCTCAGGACCACTGTGTTTCTGGGAATATAATTTTCAACACCATATTTTTTTCGACCAGTTTGATATCCACGTTTAGCGGGATGGATAAAAAAAGAATGAGATGCGCCCTTTGATAAATATGAAACTATAGGATTGTATTTGGACAATTCCAAACTTGAGGTGCACCCTTTGATAAATTACCGTTAGATATTAGGAATAATAATATGTTCGTGACCATATATATATATATATATATATATATATATATATATATAAAAGATGAATTTATTTTCATGAAAAATTTTCATCAACTATTAAAATAAATCCGAAAAGCATAAGTTTAATATCATAAATAATTTAAATATTACATACATATAATATATACTAAGTAAATCTCAAACCCTCCTCGTATAGAAAACTATTTTATTTTTTATCATCTCATCGAACCCTAAGGGATGAGATATGCTTGAGTGAAGTAACAACAAACAAACGATTGATGCACTCTATCATCGTGTTTATTGTCGGTGATAGGTTCGTAGAGACAGAGACTATTTGTTATGGAGTTCAAGTGTGGATTGTCAAAATGGAGTTAGTGTTTAGGTAGTAGGAATGATGTTTTTGATCTAATATTTTTATAGTTCTTGGTATAATAATTGATAAATCAAGATAATCTAATTTAGTATATGGTCCGAGGTTTTAAAGATTTGATATCAATTTTGTAGCTACTAATTTGTTTTTATTTTTTTATTTTATATTTTATTAAGAAAAATTACTCTTTTACTATCAATCTGATTTTTTAGTGACAAAATAAATTGTAATTTGGAACAATCTTAAAGCATGCAATAATACTAATGAATGTTGTTAGCGGTAACAATTAAGATACAGAAATTTATCAAACAGTACACGTGAAGTTTAGAATTTTTCAAACAGCGCTCCATATTTTTATATTTATCAAATAACGTACTTAGTTTCCTTTTTATCCCTCCCACCAAATAGACCTACACCACTGTGGTGCTGGAATTGTAAATTTCAGCACCACTGTGGTACTGAAAATTCAAATTTCAATACCACAGTAATGGTGCTGGGATTACACCACTACTATGGTGTTGGGATTTGAATTCCTAACACTATATTTGGGATTTCCACTGTGGTGCAGATCTGTTTGGTGGGAGAGGTAAAAAGGGAATTAAATATGTTATTTGATAGATATAAAAGTATGGAACGTTGTTTGAATAATTCTAAATTTCACGTGCACTGTTTGATAAATCGTCAATTAAGATAAATATTTACCTTGTTATACAATCGACCAAATGCAGCGAAAGATGATTTTTTACTTTTAAACACAATAACAACGAGTAAAAAAACGTATAGATCTATCGGTCGTGTTTGATTTATCATTTTATTTGAAAAAAAATTATAAATACATCACAATTAAAAAAATTAAGAATTGAATTGTAGATATTTAATAATCGAATATCTTACCACTGCACTGCACTTAACACTAAAAGCAATATTATCCATATTAGATCTTATAAAATTCATCTCTCTTTATAATAATATAATATTATACGCTTTGAATTTAAATTTTCGTATATTTATTAAAAAAAATTCATATTAATAAAGATATTTTTTCAATTTATAATTTCATAATTCTGTGAAATTTTTATTATGCTTTTAACCATCTTAACGATCTAGCATTGGATTTAAGGGTTTGAGAATTAGGAAATAAAATGATCAATTAATGAATTTAAGAATTAAGAGAATGGAATCATTACTAATTATTTAAGAATGGACAAAATCCAATGGAAATGATGGATTTAGGATTCATTTTCATCGGGCACCGTTGTCTTTGTCGTCGTCGCACCATCATCGTTCGTCGGCACCGCCCGCCACCCACACCGCCGGTGGTCCATCGTTGTCGCCCGTCGCTCGCCGCCTGCAATTGTTGACCGTCTGCCACTGATCGTCACCCATCATCTGTCACTCGCTGTCACCAACAGTCGTCGCCCATTTGCTATTGGCCACCGCTCATCGCCCATAGGTCACCCGTCACCAACAATCATATTTAATTCCAATTTATAAACTAAATAATAATATTGAAATAGCTAAACTCATATTCATTTTAATCTATTATCAAACTCATTCGCATTCTTATTCTCACACTCAAATCAAACATCATCCTAGTGTTTATATTTATATGGTTTTGGACGTGAAATAAGTACAATTAATCCTTCAACTAGAGCACACTGTAATCATCTCATAAGGGGGTTAATATATTTTAACTCTTAACTCTTAGGGTGCGTTTAATTGGGGGGTTTTGCTGATAACTTTATTGGTTATCAATAAAAATCTTGTTTGATTTAGATTATGAATAATTACCTGATAATTATTTATTATCTAATTATGAACAAAAATCTTTTTAGGGAGAATCGGAAAACCTTAGAGAATGAAGATTTTTATTGATTCCCGAGATTTTTTTCAATATTACCCCTAGCAATATATTAAATGTCAATTTGTCAAAACTCAATTGATTTGTTATCGGTCGCTACCCGTTGTCACCCATCGTTGTCGCTGCCGCCGATCGATCGTCGCCGCTGCTGCCGTCGATCGATCGCCACCGCCGTCATCGCCGGTCGGCCGATCATCGCCTGGCCCAATCACCATTCTTGTCACCAACCATCGGTCGGTCACCACCATCGCGCCGACCAATACTACCGATCATATTTAAGACAGTAAAATATTAAATTAAGTTATATATTAAAACCCCAAATCAAATAAGATTTTTATCAAAAAAATATATTTTATTCTAAGATTATATTTTATTTCTTAGTAATTACGTAATCAAGATTATATATGATTATTTGAATCACCCTTACCGATTAAGACTCTTGAAATTGTTGCATATATACTCAAAATTTATTATGTTGCTATCGATTGTGCAGATAGTCACAGAAATATTATTAGGAAGCGATGATTCTCCCTCGGTGCTCAAGTCTTTCGCAGTCTTTCCCCTCTCTCTGTCTGAAGAATAAGCCTTCAATTCGAACGGTAATTCTCGACCTGAATGGCTAAGTGGTCTTGCACATCAACACTTATCAGTGGACTCTAACATAACCAATATAACCCATTCAACGATTAAATCAACTCCAAATTGAAAAAAAGAAGGAAAATTTCCATGTCATATAGGATATTATCAATACAAATGTTACACATTAAAAAGAACTATTATAACTGTAATTGGCATCTGCATGCGGTAATGAAATTCGTTGGAGTCTAAAATTATAAGTCATGAATCTCGATTGGAATGTGCATCTGGAAAAATAAGGATCTGTGTAAACCTCAAATATCGAATATCTTGTGGAGGTCGTCGGAGGAGTATCAAGATAGATTCCGTATGAGTGTGCGTGCGAGCGCAATGAAACTATCCCATACAAGTGAAATGGATCTTAACAAATGGAAGGAATCTCGAATATCATCGACATTAATTGTGCATATAATCATTGTTTGAGATGTTTGTTGGATATTGAATCTTAAATGATCAATACGGTTTTGCAAGAAAAAAATCGATGGGTCATCAATCGATGAAAGTGTGAATTGACTTCAAAATCGAAATATATGTTTCACGTAGATGAATCTAGACTATTAATTTGCTCAAAATCGATTACGGGTGAATGATAAATTAATTGTTTTAGGCTACGTTTGGTAAGGCGTAATGTAATCCAAATTGTAATGTAATCTAAGTTGTAATGGAATGCAATGTAATCTTGATTACATTACTATGTTCGGATACAAATTGTATGTAATCTTGGATTACAAAGGTCATTACATTCTTTTGTTTGGTGTCCATTACAAGGACGATAGGAATGGATCGACGACGATGACGTAGTCAACGACGACGATGACGGCGGCCAACTAGCGATCGACTGGTCGGCCGATGACCGACCGACGACTGGCTGCCGGTCACCATCGATCGTCGACGACCGGCCACTGTCGGTCGTCGGCCGATCACCCGCCGGTCGCCGTCAGTCGCCGCCCGACGATCGGTCGTTTGGCTCACCCGATCGCTGACGGCCAGCATCGCCGGCTGTCGACCGATCACCCATCGGATCGCCGGCGATCATCGATCGGATCGCCGGTCGATGCCGCCGATCGTCGGCCGATCGCCGCCGGGCCGGCCGACCATCACGGCCGCCGTCGATCGTTTCGATCGGCCGGCCGCCGATCGCCGGTCGATCGCCGTCGGCCGGTCGATCGCCGCCGGCCGCCGATCGTCCGCCGATTGTTGACCGACCGACCGACCGACCGACCGACCGCCGTCGATCGCCAAACACAGCCTAAATCCCATTTGCATGCAATAAATCACATTTGCATGCATGCAATAAATTACATTTGCATGCATGCAAATGTAATTTATTGCATGCAAATTGGAAGCTTGTAATGTAATCCGGATTACATAGGTTTTGGTTTGTAATCTAGATTACAAAACTTTAGTGTCTTTTGTAATCCATATTACATTACATTACAACTCTAAGACAATAACAAACAAAGGAATCTACCTTGTAATGTAATCTAGATTACATTACAAGGCAGATTACGGCATACCAAACATAGCCTTAAAGTTAGCCCAAAATAACATTAATTGCATATTAATATTATAAAAGGAAGTAAATGAAGAATAATTCCACATCAGAAATTCCAAAGGGAATTTGCTTTTTTTTTTAAAAAAATGATAAATATATATATAATGGGAGAATGACAAATGGTCAATACACCTAACTTACACATCAGTACATCATGCAACACCCACTGTGATTACCATGAACCACAACGTTCCAATCAAACTCCATATCACACACTCAAACTAACCAACAACCACATGATGCAAAAAGTCATAAAGAGAATAATACAGCACTAGCGCACTCCACGTCTATATCTGCTCATCCTATCAATCCATAAAGCGATAAACATGTATTTTCACCTTGCGCACCATCTTATCCACATCCGATAATAGCCCCTCAAATCAGCATCGATTGCGAGCTTCCCAAATGACATATATCATGGAAGAAATCCCCAGGTACCTAGCTCTGTACTTTAGGCCTGATCCCTTTGTAGCATTGCCCCATAAATGCCAAAAGATCCATTACATTGCTACCAACATGATCAATCTCCAACCATTGCCTCACCCTACTCTCACAACATTCCTGCAACCGGACATTCAAGGAACAAATGCAGATTTGATTCAAGATTGGTCCTACAAAGTACACACTCCTTATCCTGTACGCAATCCATGTGATCCACTGTCTGTAGCCTCCCATGAGCAAGCAACCAAAGCATGAACCGATGGTTTGGCATAATCTCCTTCCTCCAGACCACCGACGCTCAAGATACCACTGAAGCCTTCGGCTTGAAGAACTCATATGCATTCACCATCCCTTTCCTCGCCACCGCGAACCAATCCATCATCCTCATGTTTGCTTCACCAATTCCACCACCCCCTCCCTAAATCTTGTTTTTCACCTCCACAAGCCACTTGATGAGAGGTGAATCTGCCATCTTAGCCTCCCAACTCCAGAAATCCACCCCCTTTATGTAATGTTGGCCAATTCATTTGCTCCACAGCGATTCCCTACTTGACTTTATGTCCCACAACATCTTACTTAGCAAAGCCTCATTCCATGTTCGTAGATCCCGAAGCCCATATCCACCATGATTCCTCGAAAAACAAATAGTGCTCCACGCCACTGGGGGATGTTTAGATGCCCATACAAATGCCCGACATATACCATGAATCTTCCTAATCACACCACGAGGAATCGGGAGCATAGATATCCAATAACACACTAACCCCTGAATAACATAATCCACCAGCTCCAATATGCCTGCATAAGACAAGGTGTGCTTTGGCCAAGCATTGACCTTCCTCGTGATAGCCTCAAGCAAAGGTCCATAGTTAGCAATGCACAACTTCTCCGTCGCCAGTGGTATCCCTAGATATCTAAATGGGAATGTGCCCTCTTGGAATCCAATAATGCCTAGCAGTTAAGCCTTCATCACAGCATCTACACCCGTCATATACATATGCGACTTCACCGGATTAGCCCACAAACCCACCTCAGCCCCAAACCTCTCCAAGCAGCACGCAAGCACCGTGATCAAACTGACATCCGCCCGTGCAAACATCATCAGATCATATGCATAAGCAAGGTGAGTGATGTCGGCTTCCTTGCACATAGGATGGTAATGAAAAGATGGTTGCAAGGTAGCGTCCCTCAGCCTCTGTGACAAAAGCTCAATGACCAATCCAAAAAGCAGCGGTGAAAGTGGATCCCTTTGCCTCAACCCCCTGCGACCACTAGAGAACCCATAAATGCCTCCATTCAGAGTTATGGAATATGTGACCGTCGTAACACACTCACGAACCAAGCCACAGTATAGTTGGGGAAGACCAAAACCAGCAAGTTGAAGGTAGAGGTTTCGCTTTGTTTTGGTCATTTGTGCATGACAATCCTATCTCATGTACCCGAATTAAAATTTTATTAATTAAAACTAATTCGGACAGAGATGAATTACCCAAGCAATCGATTCATCATCGTGCTATTCGATTTGAGTGGTTGCTTAAACAAACTTATTGTTCAAGCAACCTAACTCTTTTCCTCGATTAGCCGCGGAATAGATGATGAACGGATCGTCGATTTTTGTGTTTATGATCGGGGTCCATGTCAATCAACAACATGCAAAATACAAAAGGACAAGAACTAAAATTAAACAAGATTATACCTCTTGTTTTACCTCTTGATCTTCTATTGTATTCCTATCCTCTGCTTGGACGTCATGTGGGCGACGATCTTCCAAGAATTAAAGCCTCCTAGACTACGTATCTTCCCTTCTTTGTTTGCTCCAAACAAGGGAAGAAAACTCTCCCTTCTTCTCCTTTCTTGTGCCAAACACAAAGCTTTCTCCTCTTCTCCTTGCTTGTGTCGACCACCAAAACTGCAAGTGTGGTGTCCGCCGACCCTAAGGAGAGGAGAGGAGATTGAGGAAGAGTGAACACCCTTCCTCCTTGCTTGTTGTCGCCAGCCCTAGGAGAGGGAGAGGAGGTGTCGGCCCTAGGATAGGGAGAGGGAGCCGCCAGCCCTAGGAGAGGGAAAGGAGGCGCCGGCCAAAAGGGAGGAAAGGAAGGAAACCCCTAACTCCTTTGTTGTTGTCGGCCCTAGGAAGCAAAACCCTAAACCTTGTCTTGCCGCCTCCCTCTCCACCACTTATCTTAGGTCTAGGCTTCATAAGGTATTTATAATATGCTACAATAGGGACCATGAGGAGGAGTTGGATCTTGGTCACCCAATGGATCTGAACCACATATAACCCGATTCATTAATTATGATCCATTCCACTAAAGGATCATCATTGATCTACCTCACCAACCCCCATAATTAAATATGAGCTCCACATATTATTTGTACAAAATATCTCCCCGTGTTTAAGATATCGAATGTCCATTAATTAATTAAATTACTGACAATTTAATTAATCAATATCTAACTCCATGAGTAGTATCACTCATCCTTATCATCATGTTGGACCAAGTCCACCTGCAAGATTTACGTGATGAACTTTATGAGCTCCTTAAGGGGACATCATCATCCTAGTGTATAGGACATGATTTCCTCTTATAATCAACGACACGCCATGTAAATAATATTATTTTCTAACTTACCAGGCCTATCGATTTAACACATAAATCTTGCTTACTGGTAAATCAAAGAAATAATACTAAGTACATGTGTCCGTTATTATATCGAGATTAAGAGTATGTACATCATAATATCTGAGGTCTGATTCAATTATATAGTCAGTATAAATTGAATCACCTCTAAATCGATCCTGCTTAATACACACAAAGTGTACTAGTATAATTCTATGGTCAAGATAAACCAATACCAAATTACACTGCAACCATATCAATGGTTTGTCCAAAACCATCTTGGTTGTGATCCTCTACTTATACTCTACAAGGAACTGATAACATAATCTTCTGTGCAATATCACACACTATGTTATTTACAATGTAAAGTATCAAATAATATGCATAAATATAAAATGCAAACAATGATAATGTGATTCTTATTTCAAAATGAAAATATTCATACAAAAGTTAGACTTTTAATATACATCCTAATAATCTCCCACTTATACTAAAAGACTATGTTGTCATCAACTGTCATACATCTGATTCTCATTCCCTCCACATGTCTATCAAAAGCTCTCGCTGGAATGACCTTAGTGAAAGGATCTATCAGGTTATCCTTTGATGCAATCTTGGCGACATCAACTTCTCCTCGCTTTACGATCTCTCGTATCAAGTGGTACTTGTGCTCTATGTATTTACTTGCCTTATGGGCTCGTGGTTCTTTCGAGTTTGCAACTGCACCACTGTTATCACAATAAATTGTGATAGTTTTGGGCAAATCAGAAATCACATCCAAGTCTATCAAGAAGTTCCTGAGTCATACAACTTCTTTGGCTGCCTCAAAGGTTGCCACATACTCAGCTTCCATGGTGGAGTCTGCCACGCATTTCTGCTTGACACTCCTCCATACAATGGCTCCACCTCCCAAAGTAAGCACATAACCCGAGATAGACTTACTGTTATCCCTATCTGATTGGAAGTCAGAATATGTGTAACCCATAGGGAGTAATTGATCTGCCTAGTATACCAGCATATAATCTCTAGTCCTTCTTAGGTACTTCAATATATGCTTTATCGTAGTCCAATGTCTCTGTCCTGGATTACTCTGATATCTGCTAACCATGCCCACGACAAAGCAGATATCCGACCTCGTACATAACATAGCATAAATGAGGTTTCCTGCCGCCGAAGCATAATGAACCCCCTTCATCTCCTCTATCTCCTTTGACGTTCTAGGACACATCTCTTTAGATAAAGGTACTCCATGCCGAAAAGGTAGAAAACTTTTCTTGGAGTTCTGCATGCTAAAACGAGCTAGAATAGTGTCTATGTATGAAGCTTGAGATAAGCACAATATCCTTTTTTTGCGATCCCTTATAACCTTGATCCCAAGGATATGTCCCACTTTTCCCAAGTTCTTCATATCAAATTGTTTAGACAACCATACTCTTACGTCTGATAACACTTTGATATTGTTGTCAATGAGCAAAATATCATCTACGTATAGTACAAGAAATACCACTACGTTTCTGTCACATCTCTTGCATACACAAGACTCATCCGGACTTTGAATAAATCCATATGACTGGATTACCTCATCAAAGCGGATGTTCCAAGATCTCGAAACTTGCTTTAATTCACAAATGGATCGATTAAGCTTGCACACGAGATGCTTTTTGCCCTTTGCAATGAATCCCTCTGGTTGCTCCATATAGATGTTTTCTTCAAGACTTCCATTAAGGAAAGTTATCTTGACATCCATCTGTCAAACCTCATAATCCATATGAGCAGAAATAGACAAGAGAATCCGGATAGACTTAAGCATGCCTACCAATGAAAAAGTCTCCTCATAATCGATACCCTCTTTTTGAGTATTCCCTTTCACAACAAGTCTTGCTTTGAAGGTCTCTACTTTCTCGTCTGATCCTCTCTTTCTTTTGTAGATCCACTTGCATCCAATGACTTTTACACATTGGGTGATTTTACTAGCTCCCATACCTGATTTGAATCCATAGATTCTATCTCAGAATTCATCGCCCTTTGCCAAGACACCGCATCTTTATCTTGGAGTGCCTCGTCATATGTCCATGGATCAGGTTCATATTCGCCAGGAATCAAATCTCCTAAGAACATAAATCTATCAGGTTGTCTAACAACTCTCCCACTATGACGAGGTATCACCTGTGTATCCTCTGTGACACGCGGTGCAGTCACTTGTGGTATGTCCTCTTGTACCGTTGGTACTGAAGTAGTGACTTCCCCCTCTTAATTCCTCTAGAACAATCTTGCTCATGGGCTTGTGGTTCATCACATAGTCTTCCTCTAAAAATCAGGCATTCATACTAACGATCACCCTCTGATCTCTAGGACTATAGAACAGACCACCTTTCGTTCCTCTAGAATAGCTTACGAACAGGCACACTTCTGTACAAGATTCCAACTTACCAGCATCTCCCTTCGACACATGTGTTGGACTACCCCAAATCCGAATATGTCTCAGACTAAGTTTTCGCCCAGACCACAATTCTATGGGAGTAGAAAGTACTGATTTAGATGGTACCAAGTTCAGAATGTATACTGTCATTTCCAGAGCATACCTCCAGAACGAATCTGGTAACTTAGAATAACTCATCATCGATCTAACCATCTTCATAAGAGTCCTATTCCTTCGCTCCGCCACACCATTCTGTTGGGGTGTACCAAGTGTAGACAGTTGGGATTGAATCTCAACCTCTGATAAGTAACTCCTATACTCTCCCGAGAGATACTCACCACCACGATCAGATCATAGTATCTTGATACTTTTACCTTGACATTTCTCCACATCAGCCTTGAATTCTTTGAACCTGTCAAAGCATTCAGACTTGCAGTGCATCAAGTAAATGTATCCATATCTTGAATAATCTCTATAAAAGAGATGAAATATTCAAAACCACCTCTAGCCTGGATAGACGTAGGCCCACATAAATCAGAATGAATCAATTCCAACACATCTTTGACTCTATACCCCTTGGCCTTAAAAGACCTCTTGGTCATTTTACCTTCCAAGCAAGATTCACAGGTTGGGAAATCTTCCACCACTAATGAACCCAAAGGTCCATCAACTATCAATCTTTGAATTCTACTTAGGTTAATATGACCTAACATTAGATGTCAAAGATATGTTTGGTTCATTTTCGAAGGTTCTTTTCTCTTATTAGATTTAGAAGATGAGTTATTTATTTCTATTTGTATCGTGGTAGTTTTTGGTTCAAGAGTGTATAATTTTCCTACCAACGCACCAGAATAGATAATCTCCCTATTCTTTTTTATAACAACTCTATCATTAAAAGAAATAGAATACCCATCCATAAATAATTTAGAAACTGAAATCAAATTCTTTCTAAATGTAGGTACATAAAGGCAATTTCTCAGAACCAAAGTTTTATTTCTATCAAAAGATAAATAAATGTCTCCCACTGCAATAGCCTCCACCTTCGTAACATTGCCCATGTAGACGATAATCTCTCCCTCAACTAGTCGTCTGATTTCCTAGAACCCCTGCAAAGAATTACAGACTTGATCAGTGGCTCCCATATCTACACACTAGGTACTGGTAGATAACACCGCTAAACATGTTTCAATGACTAAACTAAAAGATATACCTTTGTTATATTTTTAGTTAGGACAATCCGCCTTCCAATGTCCAGTCTACTTGCAAGTGAAGCACTTACCTTTCGGCTTCTTCACTCCTGCCTGAGATCCTGCCACCATCTTTGCTACACCTTGTTTCTTCTTCTTCTTGCCTTTCGGCTTAGAAGTAGAAACCTTTTGAGCAACCATGACATGAGCACTCTAACAAAAAAGCCCCTCTATCGCCTGAAGTTTTGTCAGAAACTCCGCCAACGAATACAACCTCTTATTCATATTTTAGTTTAGGCGAAACTACTCAAAACTTCTAGGTAGAGATTGGAGAGTGATATCGACCTAGGTTTCCCCATCGATCTCCTCTCCAAAGACTTCTATCTCATTCAAATGAGTCATCATCTTAAGAACATGATCTCTCATGGGTGTTCCCTCAATCATGGTGGTCGTCATCAAGTTCCTCATAGCTTCTTGCCTAGTAGCCCGATTCTGGTGTTCGAAAAGTTCCTTGAGATTGAGCATCATGTCATAGGCAGTAGTCATGGCCTGATGGTGATGTTGCAATACATTTGACATAGAAGTCAAAATGTAACACCGTACCATCTCATCTGCCTTGATCCACTTCCTATAACTCTCTTTCTCTTTTTCACTAGAATCATCCGTAGACTTAGGAGGATATTCTTCGAAGAGTACATATTTGTACTCCTTAGCAGTCAAGACAATGTCCAGATTTCGTTTCCAATCAACATAATTAGGGCCAGTAAGTTTGTTTTCTTTTAGAATTACAGCAAGTGAGTTGAAAGTCATTTTGAAAAACCTAAGAATCACAGTGATCAAAACATTAGATTTCAAAAATTTATGTGCCTTCCGATGGGGAAGTACACACGCTCCTAAATAATTTCCTATAACCACATTTTACCTAGTGATCCGTAAAACAAACTCATCCG
Organism: Wurfbainia villosa; assembly: GCA_025175895.1. Taxonomy (NCBI): domain Eukaryota; kingdom Viridiplantae; phylum Streptophyta; class Magnoliopsida; order Zingiberales; family Zingiberaceae; genus Wurfbainia; species Wurfbainia villosa. The sequence continues at coordinate 4,107,032 of CM046000.1, read as the reverse complement.
ATATAGAGGAAGACACTCAGAGTCAACGCATAAGTTTGTTCGCATCACATGTCAAATTGTAATGGAGGCCTCGGGAATTAAAAAATATCCTTCTCCCACTTAGTAATTTAAAATTAAAGAATTTTCAAACACACAACATGCATATCAAACAATAAACAATAAATATGAAAAAAAATCTAACTATTATGATTTTTGTTTTTCAATATGCTTCCCGTCGTGTCACCACCTCATCCGCTCCTCCCTTTACCATGCGCAAGCCACAAGGGGATTCGAGCCAAGATAAACTATTTTAATTTACATCCATCGATCCTATACTCCACAAAGGAGTGTACAACATATCTAGATCAAAAGTAAATTAAAATGAGCGACTAAATAATGTCGTATTTAATTACAAAAATTAAATACTAATTAGCCTCGTCAACCCCGAGGATTCAAATAATTAATTATAATAACACACACACAATCACATACATTCACATAGCCATAATAGTTGGATCTTATGCCTGCAAGCAAAAAACTAGCCTATGCACATCCTACTATTATCCGGCATAAACAATATATGATAAATGTGTGAAAGTAACCGAATCCAAAATACACAAAATCGGAAACCTAGCTCTGATACCAATTGTTAGTGCCCATAAGATTCACATATCTCCACAATGGTATGATATTGTCCACTTTGAGCCTAAGCCCTCATGGTTTTCTTTTTGGGCTTTACCCAAAAGGTCTCATACCAATGGAGATATCTTTTTATCTTATAAGCACATAATCTTTTCTATGTCTTACCAATGTGGGACTTTGATTGTATTCCCAATACTCCAATACAAGTGCAGTCATGAGAAAATCTCAATCAACCATATCAAAAGCTTTCCTCAAATCAACCTTGAGCATGCATCTAGGGGAAACCCTTTTCCGCACATACTTCCGAAGTAGTTTCTGAGTCAAACAAATGTTATCTCCAATAGAATGCCCCTGCACAAACGCCACCTACGTCGGATCAAGCAAATACCCCAGTACCTTTGCTAGCCGTCCAGCCATAACCTTGGCAATAACCTTATAGAATATCATGCAACAAGATATCACCTATAATCAGAAACCCCTGGAGCATGATCCGCCTTCGGTACCAAGGAAATCAATGAATGGTTCCACTTCCCCTCCCTAAAGAATTCCTGTATAGCAACAACAAAATCTGCTCCGACAATGTCCCATGCCACTGTGAAAATTTTCACACCATAACAATCCAGACCCGGTGCCTTCTCCCCACCAATATCATACAAAGCAGCCTTTATCTCCCGGACCCCCACCTCCTCCACCAAGCTTGCAGCTTGAGCGGCATTCAGGGACCGACCAGAAATGGAGCTACCATCCAAGGGACTGCACTTCCCCTTACGCCCAAGTAGATCATGAAAAACATCCACAAATTCACTTGCTACCTCCTCCAAACTCGATGTTTGCTTTATGTCCCGCTTAACAAGTGTAATGATAGCATTCCTCTTGTCATTTCTTTTCACCACATCATGGAAAAATCTGGTACTTTTATCTGCACACCGTAGGTAAACATTCTTCGCCCGTTGTTGGTAGAATTGCCTCTCTGCCTCCCCAAGAAGAGTGGTTTGCTTCCTCATCAGATCATAATCCTCAGGGATTTCCCCTCCCTCTAATATACCCCTTTGCACCTCCTCCAGATCCGCCTTGGCCCTCCTCGCTTTCTCTGAGATATGCCCAAAATACTCCTTGTTTAGTTCCCTCAACTTGTACTTTAGACGTCCCAACTTGACCTTGAGCACATATTGCATCCTCCCAAAGACCGGAGGCGCCCATGCCTCCACCACCCGCCTGAAATCATCATGTAGCGTCCGCATATTCAAGAATTTAAAGGGACGATTAGGTAGCCTATCCTTCGGCATAGTGTGCACCACCCCACAAGAGTGATTCGATATACATCCAGGGGCTAAGAATTCCGCATACGCATCAAATTCTGCCATTAACCAATGTGAGTTTACCAAAGCCCTATCAAGCTTAGAAGAACCCGTATCATTCGTCCATGTAAGCCGACAACCAATATAACGAAGGTCCACTAACCCACATGATTGAACCACTTGTTGAAAATCCCTTGTTTCATAATTTATAACAAGTGCTCCCCTGTGCTTGTCTTCCAATGATAGTATCGAATTAAAATCCCTCATAACCATCCAGGGCTCAGAAGTATCCCCACCAATCTCCATAAACACCTCCCATAATTGCCATCGTGCTCCAATAGAATGTGGCCCATAAACAAAAATCACCATGAATGCCCTTCCGGAGACTCGACACCTTATACAACAATGCATGAACTGATCCTCCATCCAGATGACCTCCAAATCAGCCCTCTGTTGATTCCATAATAGCAACATGCATCCACGGTTAGACATACTAAAGTTATGAACATGCCCCATACCTGCAAACCGCCTCCGCATAATCTGATCAAGTGAATTCTTCGCAAGTTGTCTCCAATAATGCCATAATCTGAATATCTTTATGCCCAAGAAGGTGCTTCACCCTCCCCCCCCCCCCCCCCTTGCTTCAGGGACTTATGAAAGCTCTGAATATTCCATGCATCAAGCTTCATTGGACACCTTCGCGGACTGCTCACGTCCGTAGTCGACGACCACTTCGATCTGCCCCCACCACTCCTTTCACAATTCTACTTCCCTTACCAATACTTACACTTTCTACCAAGGTCGGATTTGAAATGGCTGCCTCCATGTAAGAATTTGCAGTCGCAGACGAAGTAGTAGAAGATTCCCCAACAACCACTGCGCCTTGAGAAGATTGAAAAGGTCGATGTTCAAAGTTGTCCACTGCACTCCGCTCCACTGTTTGCACCCCTTGTACATGACCATCTCTTGGAGACATAATGTGACCCTGTGATGGTTCCTTTTCACAAACTTCCTGCTGCTCCACCTGCCCCCCAACTTGTCGACAACCCACCAGCACACCATCAAGTCGAACCACCTCAACCGGTCTCAAGCCTGCGCCCTCCCTCAGACGCTCTTGCTGGCTAATATCCCCAGCAACATCAACCTCCTCCGGAGCAGGATACGACATCAAGGGAAGTTCCACTGCAACTGGTACCAGGCTAGCAACTGGCACCATTGCCAACAGATTCTATTCTTCCGGATATCCAACACACACATTCTGATTAGGCACCCTTTCTTGTTGTCTTGAACACATTTGATACTGCCCCCTCAGCACTCCTTGACCATTAACATATTGTGAACGACGACGGATAGGTCGACGACCAGTTGCTCCCCGTGCATCAGCTCCTACCTCAGCCCGTACATGCGGACCTACAGTTGTAGCATTATTTCGATAAAAATCAGCATGATGACCAATCTTTCAGCACTTCTCGTAGAATTTCGGCAAGGTCTCATAGACTATACGGAGATCCACATGAGATCCTGTCGGTAATGTAATCGGAACCTCCAAAACTCGCTGCCCAAACACCGGTACCTCCACCATCATGCGAACATACACAAGGCGCTCTCGTGTACGCGTCATCTTATTTGTGTACAATGGTTTCCCTATCTCCGACCCTACCATACTCGGCACCTTTTGTGACCAACAGTCCGGAGAAAGCCCATGAATCTGAACCCAAGCAGGAACATGTCGTCCATCTTCATTAAATAAGAAACAATGCGGCATAATCTTCAAGAAAATCGAAATACCATATGCAAAATACGACCCCCCTTGCAGGACGCTATCACGATCATCTTGCATGTTAAATCGATAGACCACCCATCCATTCTTATGCATGAAAAACTTGTATGCTACCTTCCATTGTTCAGCCACTGCAATAACCCCTTTTCTCCCAGGATATAGCCCTATAAAACAACCCACCAAATAGAAACTCATGGTGTCTTCAATGTTGTCAAGATCATCATACTCAAACGCAAGTCGGTCACCCTTGCCCTCATAGTGGTCCAGATGCATCACCTGCTTCATTTTCCTATTATCAGTAAATAGTCTTGGCCTGGCCTTATCAACCCCTTGATCATTTGTCACAGCCCCCGCATCATCTTCAATCACTTCCGCCTCCACCTGCACCTTCGGCGCCTTAGCTTCTGACGAAGTCAGATTCTCCTCCTGAACAGAGGCGTCACCCACATCCCCTTGGAAAAGAAACTTCAACACCCCCCCCCCACCCACACACACACAACTCCGCCTACCACAACATCCACGCTCACCCCCTCCTTGTCGCCCACCACATCAGCAACTACACATTGGTCTTCTCGTTCAGCCAGCCCTACCACATACCCCTCCACATCATCCAGCGATTCTGTCACGCCCCGAAGGAGACACCACAAGACGAAAATCCGGCAACATCTCTCCTGTACGGGTGACAATCCCAATTTACATACAAGGTCTACACGACCGCTATACATCGGTCAACACAACTGGAATCCAAACTCACACGCAGATAATAAAGATAGGCCTCTGGCCATAAACCAAATTAAATGCATAATATCTATCACAACTATACTTACCCCTTCTGACATCTGGGCAGAAATACCCACCAAAACTAATTCCACAAAATTGAATAAAAGTCCAAAAGGACACCAAAAATCCACGGATACAAATATCAACCTCCAGTCCTAAACATGTCCTCTAATCAAAAACCAAATACCATAAAACAAATATCCGAATCAAATATTCATGACGAGTGGGGTCCGACAGTTGCACTCTCCTGACAGCTTCATCCTAAAATAGATATAAATCTACGGGGTAAGTTCAAAGAACTTAACGGATATAGTTGATATGCAAAGTAAGATATAGCTAACAATAAAAATCATGTCAGTACAGTCTCACATATAGGGTATGCAAGAAATAAATACAACAGGACTGTACTAACCTGAATCTCCTACCCTGATATAGGAGCATGTGCCTGACTAGAAGTAATAAAGTCCTCACTATATATATATATATATATATATATATATATATATATATATATATATATATATATATATATATATATATATATATATATATATATATATATATATATATATATATATATATATATATATATATATATATATATATATATATATATCCTGTATGCATGACAATCATATGCACATCCAAGGCAGCAATAAAAATGCAGCAAACACAATACAAATGCTATCCGTGCAAAATGCATGTCGTGCCAATGACATGGTCACCCCTGACGCCAGTCAGCCGCCTCACACGCGATGGTGAAGCCGAGTGGGTAGGGCTATGACAACTGTGCACTCTGCCATCACTGCTCCTGAGTGACCGAGTGAACAAGATGCTGTCGGAGTACACCTATCCTCCTGCCCCAAACAGAGTGGGGGAGCTAAGCTCTCATCTTCCGGTGTCATAGACCAGAGGAGGGATCCCTGCCCGCTACCACGCTGCCTCATCGCTACCCATGAGCGGACCAGCGGAGCCTGACAGAGCAACTGCACACACCCTTCTGATGTACTACTAACCCATGAGTGGTAGTGTGTGCAGGCCATGTAACTGGCTGCGGGCTCAACAATAATGGAACCCCGTCCAGCCAGCATGCAATCATGCAAAAATGATGTATGATACTAAAGCATGTAAATCCTACTCAAAATACCTATCCGAATAATATGTACAATCAATATGTACATATCCATAATCCAAATAACTATGATCCAAGTCAAATAGGGAGATATAATCATATCCTATCACATGCATGCATCAAGTAGGCACCAAAAGCATACTAGGCATATAAACATGAAAAATTATTGTAAACTATCCTAACTAGCATATCAACAATGATTATATCTAAAAGATAAGTCAAAATACCCGCCTGAATATATATCCGCAAAAAGAACCAAATCGTCACGACTGGGGACCTGCCTCGTGACCGAAACCTACATATAGCATAACCTTTGTTAAGCACAAAAATACAATTCACCGACAAATTGAATAATTAATCGATTTCCTTCATAATCCAATTAACCCAATTAATTCCTAATCAATTAACCTAATTCATCACCTACAAAAATCCTCAAGATCAAACAATATCACCTCACCATCCCATATCCTCCGAATACAATACACTGTCAAATCACAGAAAAATACCGCAGGGATTAGACAAAACCCCAGTCAACCCCTTACCTTGCTCCGGCGATGCTCGGCCAGAAGGGCAGCTCCCCCACCGGCAACAATCTCACCCGATTTGCCCTAATTGTCTGCTCCGGCAGCCACCAGAGAGAAGGGCAGAGGAGTCCGGCGTGACCTCGACGTCGGGCTGCTGGTGGCAGACGCGAAGGGAAGGCGGCGCTTGCGGAGGAGAAGAGGGGCGTCACGCGATCGCGGAGGGAGGTTGCGGCGTCGGACGGCGAAGGGGAGCACGCGCCGGGGCGGCGGCGGCGGTTGATGGCAGCAGCGTGGCCGGTGATCTGACCGTCGCGAGTGGGGGCTCGGGCGACGGAGACCAGTTGAAGCAACGACGGTCAGAGATGAAGAGACCAGTGAGAGCCGTCTGCCGCTGAGAAATCGACGAAGAAGCGGTCGCCAGCGAAAAAGAGGGCACCGACGGAGAAGAGAGATGGCGTCGAGCGGTCGCCGACGGAAAAGAGGGCGCCGACGGAGAAGAGAGATGGCGTCGGGCACGGCGAGGAAGAAGAGGCTTCGGCGCGTGAAGGAACTGCCGAAGGAGGTAGGAAGTCGCGGCGGGGAAAATAGAAAATAGAAATTTAGGTTTTCAGGTTTAGGTTAATACCCCTTAAATAGAGCCTATTTATTTTATTCTCGTAAAAATCTCGTACGAACTCCGTTTAAATCCAGAAAAATTCCGAAAAAATTCCTAAAATTTCCTAAAATTCTCGAAAAATTTCCAGGATTATTTTCTTAATTCTTTGTCCATTAATTTTACATTTTTAATTTTTTTCAGTATTTAACATTCTCCCCCACTAATAAAAAATTTGGTCCCTAAATTTCATACTCAAATGCACAACGAGTAAGAAATACTACAAGTACTGAAAATATACCTCACGTACCTTAAGTAAACAAGTGGGGGTATTGAGCTCTGATCTTTTTCTCGAGCTCCCAAGTAGCTTCCTCGTCGGTGTGGTGACTCCACCCGACCTTGACAAGTCGCACAACCTTGTTCCGCAACTGTCGTTCCTTGTAATCCAAAATCCGTACTGGAACCTCTACGTAAGTAGAATCAAGTTGAATGGAACCTGACACATCTGACAGAATATGTGTAGAGTCTGGCACATACTTCCTCAGCATAGACACATGGAACACATCATGTATACTCGTCAAAGATGGTGGTAGCGCTAGACGATAAGCAACTGCTCCGATCCTTTCCAAAATCTCAAACAGACAAATATATCTAGGAGCTAGCTTACCATGGAGTCCAAACCTCTTCACCCCTTTCGTGGGTGAGACTCGCAGGAATACATGATCACCAACAGAGAACTCTAAAGGTCTCCGTCTACGATCTACATAACTCTTCTGACGATCTTGCGCCTCTGTCATCCTACGTCTGATAGTACGGACCAACTCTGCCTCATGCTGAGCTCTCTGGGGTCCTAGCAACTGGGCCTCCCCAACCTCCTCCCAGTGGGTGGGTGTACGACACTGCCTACCATACAATGCCTCATACGGGGCCATTTGGATAGTCGAATGATAACTGTTATTGTAGGTGAATTCCACTAACGGCAAATGATCCTCCCAGTTGCCTCCGAAATCTATAACACAGGACCTCAGCAAATCCTCTAATGTTTGAATGGTCCGCTCAGACTGTCCATCGGTCTGCGGATGGAAGGTAGTACTAAACCAAAGTTGTGTGCCTAAAGCCTGCTGCAGACTCTGCCAGAACCTAGACGTGAAACAGGGATCTCTATCTGATATAATGCTCAAAGGAACACCATGCAATCTGATGATCTCCCGACAATATATCTCTGTCAAACGATCCAGAGAGTCGGTCTTCCGAATCGCTAAGAAGTGTGCGGATTTGGTTAGTCGGTCTACGACTACCCAAATCGCGTCATGGCCTTGACGTGTCCTAGGCAAACCCATCACAAAATCCATAGTAATATGATCCCACTTCCACTCGGGAATAGGAATCCTCTGAAGTAATCCAAGGTCTCGGTGCTCGCCTTTACTGGCGACAAATCAGACATCTAGCTACAAAATCCGCGATGTCCTTCTTCATACCGTTCCACCAATACAACCGCTTTAAATCTCGATACATGCGATTTCCGCCTGGGTGGATCGTAAATCGAGAGCGATGAGCCTCCTGTAGTAACTCCTCTATGACCGGGTGAGGCTGAGGTACATATAATCTGCCTCGGAAATATATAATACCCTCATCATCGCGGGTGAACTCGATCATTGCCCGGTTATCCGACTACCAATGAACTGTAATGCCGATCATCGTTCGAGCCTCCCGGACTTTCGTCCGGATAGACGACTGAGCAACCATGGTAACCAGAACTCCCTGCTCTTTCGGTCCCTGCTCCTCAAGACTCAACTCAGAAAAACCCTGAATCAAATCCGTGACTAAAACTCGGAAGGAAGCTAAAGTCCCTCGGGACTTCCGGCTAAGTGCATCGGCAACCACATTGGCTTTCCCTGGGTGGTAGCTGATGGTACAATCATAATCCTTTAGGAACTCCATCCATCTCCTCTGTCGGAGATTGAGTTCCTTCTACATAAACAGATACTTAAGACTCTTATGATCAGTAAGAATCTCAAACGTAATACCATATAAATGATGCCTCCAAATCTTCAAGGCGAAGATAATAGCGGCAAACTCTAAATCATGAACTGGGTAGTTTTTCTCATGATCCTTCAACTGACGAGAAGCATAAGAGACTACCCTGCCATGCTGCATCAATACTGCGCCTAAACCCTGTAGAGACGCATTTGTATAAAGAACGAAACCATCGTCCCCTGATGGCAATACCAGGATCGGTGCTGACACCAATCTCCTCTTCAACTCCTGAAAACTAGTCTCGCACGCCTCTGTCCACGTAAACTTCACACCCTTCCTGGTAAGGCGTGTCAATGGCATAGCAATGCTCGAGAAACCCTCAACGAACTGTCTGTAATAATCAGCCAGGCCTAGAAAACTGCGAACCTCTCGATTTGTTGCTCCCAATCGTGTGACACCTCGATCTTATGGGGTCAATCAAATACCTCTACTCAAAACTACATGTCCCGTAAAACCGATCAAGGTAAGTAACGCGCATTTATTGAACCGTGATATAGTCGCTCACGAGCCTATCGAGAACAAGACGAAGATGTTGCGCGTGTTCCTCCTCGGAACGAGAATAGACCAGAATGTCATCGATAAAAACAATGACAAACCGATCTAGGAAATCCATAAATTCACGGTTCATCAAATCCATAAATACCGCTGGAGCATTGGTAAGCCCAAATGACATTACCAAAAACTCATAGTGTCCATATCTGGTACGGAACGTTGTCTTCTGAATGTCAGAATCTCTAACCCTTAATTGATGATATTCGGACCGCAGATCAATCCTAGAATAGACTGATGTACCTCTGAGTTGATCAAACAAGTCCTCAATACGTGGCAGGGGATATTTATTCTTGATAGTGATGCTCAACCGCTCGTAGTCGGCACGCCTCATCGAACCATCTTTCTTCTTCACAAAGATAACCGGAGAACCCCAGGGTGATACACTAGGGCGAATAAAACCTCTGTCCAAAAGTTCCTGGAGCTGAACCTTTAACTCGTCCAACTCTCTCGGGGTCATACGATAAGGAGCTTTCGATGCCGACGACATCTCAGGTATTAACTCAATCATGAACTCCACTTGCCTTCTGGGAGGCAGGCCCGGTAACTCCTCTGGAAAGACATCTGAATACTCTCGGACAATAGGGATGTCCGCGATCTGAAAGTTACCACTGTCTTCTACATTGATCATAGATAATAGGAAACCTTGGTAACCGTGCAATAAAAGCTTCTGAGCCTGAATCGCAGAAATGGTCGCTATACCGTCATCCCGGATGCCAGTGAAATCCCATGAGGGTTGGTTCGGAGGTCGGAATGTGACTACCCTCGTCTGACACCCATGGCATGATATCGCGACCAATCCATGCCAAGGATAATGTCAAACTCGACCATATCCAGTACCAATAAATCTACATTAAGGATGATGTTACAGAAATCTAAGGGACAACTTCGGACCTCCTGGGTAACGTCCAATGTATTGCCAGATGGTAGGGAGACGACTAATCTCTGTGATCTACTAGTAGGTAATCTACCAATCTCTCTCATAAAAGTACGAGAAATGAACGAATGCGAACTACTAGTATCAACTAGCATAATAGCTGAAAATGCATAAAGTGAAACCGTACCGCGAAATACGAATTCGTTGGCTCGCTGTGCATCCTCTCTGGTAATCGCATGAATCCGCCCAGTCTTCGGTGGAGGTGGAGGTGGTATCACTGCCAGAGGTGGATGTGTCTGGACCTAAGACTGATATGAAGGCGGATACGTGGGCTGATAGGAAGGCTGGTATAACTACGCGATCGCATCTGACTTGGCCAGGCGGTTGATCCCGAACTAACGGCGAAGTCGCACCGACATCAGATTGGTCGCTATCGCGAATGGTATTGTACGTGGGATCGTGATCTAGATCGCGGTCTTGAAACCAACCTCGTGACAACGTGACGGGCACCGGTGTACTCGTCCCATGAATGTCATAGGCGACTCGCGCAAGGGAGTTGTCCTCTGCGGCGCTATAAGGTCCGCCGTCGCCCTCTCTCGAGTCCTGCATCGACGCAACGGTCCTCCATGGATAAAAACCCCAGAAGCCACATGCTGAGCCTTCAACGAACACTCGGCCAGATGTCGTGCGCTTTGCAATAATAGCAAATCGATCCCCAAGGTGCAGCCGAGATAATATGCTCTCTCGATCCACAACGAGTACATGGCTATCACCCGTGGCGGCCTCGGCTCACGCCGTTGAGAAGACCGGAGGGCTCACCAAGATCGCCCCGATTTACGAGGCCACTAGATGCCCTGTAATGACTACCCAACGATCGCGCCACTGGCTGTTGTCCAAGAGTCCGTGGTCGCTGGTCTCGACCAGGGTTCTTTCACCGCTTTCCTCTTCTGTCGGTATTGACCCTCTGCTGAGCCGACTAGATTAACAAAGCTCATCTAATGCCTCTCGGTAGGAAGAACTACCAAATCTCGCCATCTTGACTGTAGATGCCCATCTAGTCCCTCGAACAAACCGCATCATCCGTGACCTATCCTCAAAGAACTAATTCCGACAAAACCTCGCTAACCGATTAAATTCTGATTATACTCCATCACGGAGCGATTATTCGTCAGAGACTCAAAATCTCGACGGCGCATCATTTGATATGCCCGTGGAAATACCGACTCTCAAAAGCCTCTAAATCTTGACAGTGTAACCCCGTCACGATAATCGAGCGTGCATATCCCACCAAATCATGGCTCGCCGTAAATGGAAGGCCGCTAACTCGCTTCTCCCACTCGAGCAGGACCATATAGTAGAAGGTATGCTCCATCGTCTCGATCCAAGAGGATCGGTCTCTCCACGAATAAAGTGAACCGACTTTTCATCGACTTTGCTAATCCCGGAATCCGAACTCGTGCCGCATACATCGAGGATAAGTAGGGTCGAGCATCGAGTGAGGCCGACCGGCCCATTGATGGGCCTGCGGGTCCAGTAGTTGAGTCCTCTTGGCGGGTGTGTCGATGTGTAGCAGCAGGTCTCCATTGGTACATCGGATACCCAAAGAGTGGGTATCTCGAGGAGGATCCGCCGAGGACCGAGGATCCACAACTCCGCAAAAGACCAGTGGAATCGACCGATCAATAAGCTCGCCCTCGGTAGATCTTCCGCAACTCGCGCCAAAGATCTTCGTCCTCTGGCGTGGCCGTCCCACACCACGTCTCGGCGCAGAAACACGCTCACCTCGTCTCATATATGTTAAATGAATACAGATATTACCACAAATAAAAACATATCAAATTAATCATCATACCTATTTCACCGTCAGGAGAGGTCCCGTAGCTGCCAAAACCCCATATTGATCTCGTCAAAAATCCTCAAATTTCTGAAACATAAAAAAAATCATCGGAAATCCATACCAATCCAAAATTTCCAGATTACCTCGCAAAACCTGCCAAAACATGGCGAACTCCGAAAATCCAAAAACCCCTAGGAACTCGAAACCTAGGCGCTCTGATACCAAATAAATTGTCACGCCCCGAAGGAGACCCTGCCAGACGAAAATCCGACAGCATCTCCCCTGTACGGGTGACAATCCCAATTTACATACAAGGCCTACACGGCCGCTATACATCGGTCAACACGACCGGAATCCAAACTCACACGCAGATAAAGATAGGCCTTTGGCCATCAACCAAATTAAATGCATAATATCTATCACAACTATACTTACCCCTTCTGCCATCTGGGCAGGAATACCCACCAAAACTAATTCCACAAAACCGAATAAAAGTCCAAAAGGACACCGAAAATCCACGGATACAAATATCAACCTCCAATCCTAAACATGTCCTCTAATCAAAAACCAAATACCATAAAATAAATATCCGAATCAAATATTCACGACGAGTGGGGTCCGACAGTTGCACTCTCTTGACAGTTTCATCCTGAAATAGATATAAATCAATGGGGTAAGTTCAAAGAACTTAGCGGATATAGTTGATATGCAAAGTAAGATATAGCTAACAATAAAAATCATGTCAGTACAGTCTCACATATAGGGTATGCAAGAAATAAATACAACAGGACTGTACTAACCTAAATCTCCTACCCTGATATAAGAGCATGTGCCTGACTAGAAGTAATAAAGTCCTCACTATATATATATATATATATATATATATATATATATATATATATATATATATATATATATATATATATATAGATATATATATATATATATATATATATATATATATATATATATATCCTGTATGCACGATAATCATATGCACATCCAAGGCAGCAATAAAAATGCAGCAAACACAATACAAATGCTATCCATGCAAAATGCATGTCGTACGCGATACGGGTCACCATCGATGCGGTAGCCTCACACACGATGGTGAAGCCGAGTGGGTAGGGCTATGACAATCGCACTCTGCCATCATCGCTTCCCGAGTGGCCGAGTGAACAAGATGTCGAGTACACTATCCTCCCGCTCAAACAGAGCGGGGAGCTAAGCTCTCATCTCCCTGTCAGATCAGGAGGAGGGATCCTCGCCCGCTACCACGCTGCCATCGCTACCCATGAGCGGACCAATGAGCTCGACAGAGCAATCGCACACCCTCTCGATGTACCACTAACCTACGAGTGGCGGTGCGGCAGTAAGATGAATCGCATGGGCTCAACAATAATGGAACCCCGTCCAGCCAGCATGCAATCATGCAAAAATGGTGCATGATACTAAGGCATGTAAATCCTACTCAAAATACCTATCCGAATAATATGTACAATCAATATGTACATATCCATAATCCAAATAACTATGATCCAAGTCAAACAGGGAGATATAATCATATCCTATCACATGCATGCATCAAGTAGGCATCAAAAGCATACTAGGCATATAAATATGAAAAATTATTGTAAGCTATCCTAACTAGCATATCAACAATGATTATATCTAAAAGATAAGTCAAAATACCCGCCTGAATATATATCCGCAAAAAAGAACCAAATCGTCACGACTGGGGACCTGCCTGGTGACCGAAACTTGCATATAGCATAACCTTTGTTAAGCACAAAAATGTAATTCACCGACAAATCGAATAATTAATCGATTTCCTTCATAATCCAATTAACCCAATTAATTCCTAATCAATTAACCTAATTCATCACCTACAAAAATCCTCAAGATCAAACAATATCACCTCACCATCCCATATCCTCCGAATACAATACACTGTCAAATCACAGAAAAATACCCCAGGGATTAGACAAAACCCCAGTCAACCCCTTACCTTGCTCCAGCGATGCTCGGCCAGAAGGGCAACTCCCCCACTGGCAACAATCTCACCCGATTTGCCCTAATCGCCTGCTCCGGCAGCCACCGGAGAGAAGGGCAGAGGAGTCCGGCGTGACCTCGACGTCGGGCTGCTGGCGGCAGACGCGAAGGGAAGGCGGTGCTTGCGGAAGAGAAGAGGGGCGTCGCGCGGCCGAGGAAGGAGGTTACGGCGTCGGACGGCGAAGGGGAGCACGCGCCGGGGCGGCGGCGATGGTTGCTGGCAGCAGCGTGGCCAATGATCTGACCGTCGCGAGTGGGGGCTGTTGGTGCAATCGGCCCAGGTCACGATTGACCAGGACTCGAGTTTGGCTCGAGTGATGTTTTGATGTGTTTTGATGTTTCGACAAAAACATATGACAATATAATTGTCAAGGAAAGTCCAAGCATGGGTCTTGGCAAATGGAAAGTCCAACATGTGTTGACAAGGAAAGTCCAAGCATGGGTCTTGGCAAATGGAAAGTCCAACATGAGTTGGCAAGGAAAGTCCAAGCATGGTCTTGGCATGGAAAGTCCAACATGGGTTGGCATTTGAAGTCCAAGGGGTTTAATATTGGTGACGTAAAGTCCAAGCGGAGTCTTGGCGGCGTAAGTCCAATGTACCTTGGCGGTGTAGACACCGTTAGCATGACATAGCCGATGGAAGCACCTGAAGGCTAGCGCGATGGATGAACAAGTCATGGATGACTTGGAGGGATTCGAGAGGTGTGAGGCTGATGGAGGTGGCTAGAAGGCTTAGGTCTAGGCTAAGGGTGGTCTAGCAAGTATGGGGAAACCATACTTGAGTTAAAACCTCATGTTTGAGGTGTGCCAGTCGACTGGTGTCATGTGGCAGTCGACTGGACCGAGTCAACTAGGGTTTGACTGCGGGTTATGGCCTAGCTGATCGCCATAGGTCCGAATGATCGATCGTGATCACCGATCGGTGCTCGAGAATTCGGCCACAGAATGGAGTCCAGACTCGACTGGTCGAGTGAGGACTCCATCAGTCGACTGATGGTCACAATCAGTCGACTGATGTTAGTTCCGTTGGACTTATCCAACGTGGAACTAGCCGTTGTCTCACGACAACAGTGGCATCAGTCGACTGATGGTCCCGATCAGTCGACTGATAGACTTTTTCCAGCACAGGTTGAAGCTATATATGGATTTCGTGATGGAGGAAAAAGTAATCGGTTCTTGAGGGCTATTGGGGCGATTTGTTGGTGCAAATCAGGTCTCCAAGTGCAAGCAAGCAACCAAGCATTCAAGCAATCAAAACAAGTGTTGTAAAGTCTTTTCTTTACTTGTATTTCATATTCATTATTGTAATTGCTTGTATTTGTATCTTATTGTTGTAAGATTACTTGTAAGGGGTTTCTCCACCCTTGACTTGTGTCAAGAAGGAGTTTTATTGGTTAGTGGTGTTTGTGGCATCGCTAGGGTTCGTACGAACCCAATCCGTGGAGTAGGAACCGGTTCGGTTCCGAACCACGTTATATGCTCTTGTTGTGATTTATGTTGTGTCCATTTCGTTATTGCTTTTATCATTATATATATTCCACTGCGCTAACGAAATTGTAGACACGAACGAGATTGAATTCCATCCATGATCGGGCGAGACGCTATTCACCCCCCCCCCCCTCTAGCCGTTCCAAGGGTCCTAACAAGTGGTATCAGAGCCCGGGGCTCTTCTACGGATTAACAACCGGGAGCTAAGGCAAAAGGCTAGAGGGTGAAGATGGAATTCCAAGACAAGCTTGGATGGGAAATCAACACTCCACCTCCATATGATCCAGAAGATTTTCCGGCATGGAGAGCAAGAATGGAAACATTCTTGATGATGAACATAGAGGATTGGTTCATCCTCATTGAAGGTCTTGAACCCCCTAGGGATAAGAAGGGGAATGTCCTAAAATTGAAAAAGTGGACCCAAGAGCAACGCCAAAAGCTCAAGACCGAAGTTAAGGTAACGAAACTTTTGGAAGATTTAATCCCTAATGATGTTTTGTGCAAGCTAGGGGATTACATGTATGCCAAGGAGCTATGGAGAAAATTGGCAAGATTCCATGAGGAGAGTTCATCCTCAAGTGATAGTGAGGAATCGGAAGTTGAGATGGAGTCAATTTCCGAATCGGAGAAAGAAGAAGTAGAAGAGGTGGAAGAAGCATCTATTCCTAGGATTGAGGAAGAGAGACCATCCTCTACACCGGAGCAACCTCAAGAAGAGCTTTCAACATCCGATCAAGATGAGGAAGCTCAAAATTCAACTCCGGCACCTACCACCACCCTAGGTAACTCAAACACTTTATTTTCAAATAAAAATCATATTATGTGCTTTGAATGTAGGGAGTATGGGCATTACAAGAGCAAATGTCCAAAGAGGATCAAGAAAGCTCCTCCGGCGCCTAAAAGTCAACAAAAGTCAACGGACGCCGGTTCTCCAAGACAAAAGAGCAAGGAGCATGTCATTTGCTTCAAATGCCGACTACCGGGTCATTACCGGAGTCAATGCCCAAAGAAGAAGAAGAAGGGGCAAAGGGGAGCATCACAAGTAGGGGGAGCCACTAAGGCAAACCTTAAGGTATATTTAAATAATGCTCCGTCTAATTTAAATATTAAGAAGCATGCTAGAACTAATTTTAGCAATTTTGTTATGTATCATAAAGAACATGCTAGAAGTAACAAACATATTTGTTTAGGAGCTAAGAATGTTCACCTTAAGAATAAGGAGAAATTTGGGACTAATGTCCCTAAAAATATATTACCTAAGGAAAGCATTAAGAAAATAGGAGAACATCTAGGCCTTAATTCTAAGGAATCTAGACATATACCTAGAAATAGAAATATCTCAAGAGAAAATGAAAAATCAAAAATTGAGATATTAGAAAAACTTGAAAAGACCCTCAACATTATGCAAAATCAAATGCAAGGGTCAATTGGTCAAACTTTTAGGTCAAATAATCCAAGTCAACAAGTAGGATCTAAAAGACAAAAGTCAACCAAAGGCAAGAAGGGTTTGGGTCAAAAACCTAAGCCTAAGGCGGCTTACCATAGTGTTCCATTTGACTATGGAACACTAACTAGGTCTAGGAAGACCAAGGTCAATGGGGAAGTCATTCCTAGAGTTGACCAAGGTTTGTGTCTATTGGCCAAGGTTTCGAAGAAACCTAGGATGGCCACTAAGAAGGTTATTAGGGAGGCAATCCCTAAGGTTAACCTAGGCAAGACCAAAATGACCAAGGCTAATAAGCCGAGGAGGGTCATTAGGAAGGTATCTAGGGAGGTTATCCCTAAGGAATACCTAATTAACCCTAGGAGCTCAAATCGGTTTTGGGTTCCTAAGAGCGTGATTGATTCACGCTAAGATGGGTTTAGGGTGTGCCAACCTTGATTGGATGGGTAGTTAACTCAACCATGATAAAGGTGGCACTTTAGGTTACTTTCAAAGTTATGGTTACCTTGGAAATATCCTTGAGCCTTAATTTTAAAGAATTTTAGATTGTGTCAATATATATCTTGAAAACATGAAAATCAATAAAATTGACACGATCTAGATTTAGAGGTCATAGTGTGTACCTTTGATTATTGGCACACTTTGGAAGGTCATGTATCAAGAAATGTGTGGTTAAGATGTAAAGGTAACATCTAGAGTGATACTCAAGTGCCACACAACTTGATGTCTTGTATTCACCATGCTTCATATGTTTTACCATATGTTTGCATGGAAGGAATGTCTAGGATAGATTACATCTCACAAAACAAGTCTTTTACCTTGATTGTGTATTTCAACACTTAGAAAGGGTGAGATGTTAGGTTTTGAAAATCATTGAATGTTAATGTTTGCAAAAATGAAATAAAACATTAAAATACATTAACAAATACATGAATAAAAGTATAACATCAATACATTCGATATACAAGATCTAACGTGATAAAATGGAATAATTAAGATGATGAAATCGAGATCTTCTGATTTTCAGAATCGAAATCGATATCACGATCGATATTTATCCGATCGATAACATCAGAGCGTGATAATGATACGGCGCCATCACCGAAAGTGCTAGCTCCATGACTCGATCGATCGAACATCACCGATCGATGGTATCGTTTCACCGAGGCCGAAGGCCATCACCGAAAGTGCTCGACGAGCCGAGTGATGTGCACATCACCGATCGATGAGCAACATCACCGATCGATGATATCAGAGCACATTACGTAAGGTTCATCGGTCGATTGCCGAGCCGACAATGATCACGGCCAGGTAAACCCGCATAAATCAAGACCGATCGATGCTCCACATCACCGATCAATTATGCTTTTAAAACGCGAACCGCTAGGGTTCGGCGTCTTCACGCGACGAACCTCTCTTCGCCTTTCCTTCTCCGATCGTCGTCTCCCTCTCCGACCGACTCTTCCGGCCGTGCCAACCTTCCAAAGTCCTAGGTTTGATAAACGAGCCTCTCCTCTTCCATTTTTCACCTATTTTGGAGCCCTAGTTCGCGCGATTTAGGGTTTATTTCTCCTGCTCGATTAGGGTTCCTGCAAGCTCTCCGTGACTTTTCCTTGATCCTCAGCAACATTTGAGTCTATCCTCCGGCACACACATTCAAATGGCGCCTAAGTAATGATTTTTCTTTCCGAGCCCTAATTTTCATTTCCATTACAATTTAGGTTTATCTAATCGTGTATTGTTGTCATTGCATGTCATATCATCACATTGCATTCATAATAGGAGAGCCCGTAGGAATGATCCAGAGGTGAATCTCGATCGTAATACAACCTATGTTGGTTAGGTACATCGATAGGGACTTTTTCAATAGGCATTGTAGTGATGTCATGGAATTAATTGCATACTACAATCTGATGAAAATCGTCTTGTGCACACATCCAATTAATGATGACCTTATTAAGGAATTCTATCAAAACCTTAAAAAGGTGGATGACGGTTACACTACCAAAAAACGCGAGTTAGAGTTCACTCCTGCGATACTGCAGGAGTTTCTCGAGTGTAGGCCTTCAGATGACACATTTATTTTTTACCCTACCATGGACTTTCCTCTACCTGAGCCTTTTGACCACATCTCTATGGAGTCCATGCATGAGCATATCTTTGGTCATCCTCGTCCACCGGCCCAGAATCTATTTCCTATCACCGAGTTATTCGCGACATGACAATGTCCTTTACAAGGTCATTGTTGGGTTTTCTTCCCATCGCCACTCGGTCCGCCAAGATTCGACCTCCCATCTCTTTCTTCTATATGTCATGCGTCCATAGGTTAGACATTAACTTTGCACTAAACATGTTTTATTGCATTGTGCATTTCACCTCCTATACAAGGAAAGTGATATGTCATTTGGTCATATCATCACAAAGATGGCTCGACTCAGAGGCGCCAACATCCACAGGCTCATGCGGCGCTTCTCGAGGTGTACGATCAGTATATCGATTCGTAACTTCGTTAAGCTAAGCTACGGATGGCGCTGACAGATGGAGTTAGCGCCACGACCACCACCCAGTATGCAGACGGCCTCCTCCGCACTCCAGAGAGGCGACAGAGGACCACGAGGATCACGAGACCACGATGAGGATGACCAGATCGGCAGACACATCACGACGGTCCATCGGATCGTCGTGGCCATGAGTCCAGATTTCAGACTATCTGATCGGTGGACTCTAGGTCGTCGAGAGATATTGGCGAGCCGGGCATCCTTCAACAGACGCGTCTCGATAGGATGGAGGAGTCCTGTGGCGCATAGAGCAAAGATCACCGATATGCTAGAGATGATGCGGGCTGGACTCGAGTCGTGACCTCCTCCACCGCCCCCTCCTGCGGACGATTAGAGGATATTAGATTTTTTTGTGGTTGTCAATTTTTGTAGTGAGATTGAGCATAACCAATCTCCATTTTGAATGTAAAAGACAAATTTTAAGTTAAATGAAATCTTTGTTTCTAAAAAATCTTGTGTGTATGAATGAATATTTGTATAATTGTATTGCTATCATATACCATGTCATGACATTGTTTAGGGTTACTTTAGATGTCATGTATTCTTAAATTTCATCATATGTCATGACATCATGATCATTGGCCATGTTTTTAATAATGCTATTATTTATGCCATGATCATACATTCATGCATTAACTTGATTAAAATTGATTTAAGGACTATGGCATGACTTGGAGTCCCAGTTATAAGGGAATCAAGTAGAGTTGCTTTAGAAAATGCATGAAACCCTAGTTTAGGGAGAACAAAACCCACATCTCACATCTAATTGACATGTATGTGTATTTATACACCATAGATACATGTGAAATGCTAGGATATGAGTTAAGTTCAAGGTGCATAGTTTTTGCATCTAGATGAACTAAAACTCATCTAATTCCATTTGGATCATTAGGAAAGCTTGGGTACAAGTCATGTGCATAGAGCCCAAGGAAAATGATCCAAAGTAGGTTATCAAAAACATTTTAAAATCAATTTAGAAAACCTTGGTAAAGTCTATCTTTTGATAGCAATCACCATTGATAAGATTGATACAAAGTGAGCTTCAACTTTAAAGTTTTTAGTCACTTTTGGATTTTGTATCAATCTCCTAATTCAATGGTAAAAATATTTTTCCAAAATTTTTCACTGATTGTATGTGTGTTAAGTAATATACGTATCAAGTTTTGTGATTTTTTGATTTACGTAGAATTACTTATGCATTTCCAAAAGTCGAGTCTGATTGAAAATCTATCACCGATCGCTTCTATAGTGCAATGATCGATGACATATTGACTCGATCGATCTTTGTGGTCACTGATCGTATTGTTCGTGATCGACCGATGGATTACATCAATCGTAGTCGACAGCAGTAGTCGACTGATAGCCTGATTTCGGGGTAACCAAAGTTGTTTAACCCGATTTCAGCTGCGGTTAAGGTCCCTAACCACTCTTAACCCTATGATATGCTTTGGGAAGCATGATAAAGGGTGAAAATCCATTGGATATGGATTAGGAGAAGTGTTTAGGGTTTGTATCAATTTTAAGGTGCTGGAAAGTTTAATATTGAATTTCTAACATTAATTTTGATGGCTTTGAATTCCTATTGGCTTAGGGACTTCCCAAGGACATTGTTGGTGCAATGGTCAAGGGGGAGCAAGCCTTTACATCAATTGGGAAATTGATGGGGACTTTTAAGAGACCCAATTTTGAAATTGGGAGAGTAAATAGGATTGTCTCTCTTGAGTGATATTGGACTTATCACTAGGACGATGGTAGGCATCCTAAGTATTTTTGGACCAAGGGGGAGATTGTAAGATCTCATTGGGACATGAGACATTGACCCTCTTGGGGAGACAACTTTTTGCTGTTAGTCAAAAAGGGGGAGAATGTTTGGGGAAAAACATTTGAAGAGTATTTACCAATTTGGGATAATTGGTAAAGGATTGGAGTTAGTATTCTAACTCAATTATTTGTTTGGTTTTTGTCAAACATCAAAAAGGGGGAGATTGTTGGTGCAATCGGCCCAGTCAGACACCGGTGACTCGAGTTTGGCTCGAGTGATGTTTTGATGTGTTTTGATGTTTCGACAAAACATATGACAATATAATTGTCGAGAAAGTCCAAGCATGGGTCTTGGCAAGGAAAGTCCAAGCATGGGTCTTGGCAAATGGAAAGTCCAACATGAGTTGGCAAGGAAAGTCCAAGCATGGTCTTGGCATGGAAAGTCCAACATGGGTTGGCATTTGAAGTCCAAGGGGTTTAATATTGGCGGCGTAAAGTCCAAGCGGAGTCTTGGCGGCGTAAGTCCAATGTGCCTTGGCGGTGTAGACACCGTTAGCATGACATAGCCGATGGAAGCACCTGAAGGCTAGCGCGATGGATGAACAAGTCATGGATGACTTGGAGGGATTCGAGAGGCGTGAGGCTGATGGAGGTGGCTAGAAGGCTTAGGTCTAGGCTAAGGGTGGTCTAGCAAGTATGGGGGAACCATACTTGAGTTAAAACCTCATGTTTGAGGTGTGTCACCGACCGTGCCATGGCGCGACCGACCGAGTCCAACTAGGGTTTCGATCGCGGGTTATGGCCTAGCATGATCGTCATAGGTTGGCAATCGATCGATGGATCGAGCGCCGATCGATCGATCGTGTGATCACCGATCGGTGCTCGAGAATTCGCCACGCATCGGAGGTCGACTCGACCGGTCGAGTGAGGACTCCATCACCGACTAATGGTCACAATCACGATCGATGGTAGTTCCGCTTGGACTTATCCAACGTGGAACTAGCCGTTGTCTCACGACAACAAGGGCATCACCAACCGATAGACTTTTCCAAAGACAGGTTGTCAAGCTATATATGGAGCTCGTGATGGAGGAAAAAGTAATGTCAGTTCTTGAGGGCTATTAGGCGATTTGTTGGTGCAAATCAGGTCTCCAAGTGCAAGCACGCAACCAAGCATTCAAGCAATCAAAACAAGTGTTGTAAAGTCTTTTCTTTACTTGTATTTCATATTCATTATTGTAATTGCTTGTATTTGTATCTTATTGTTGTAAGATTACTTGTAAGGGGTTTCTCCACCCTTGACTTGTGTCAAGAAGGAGTTTTATTGGTTAGTGGTGTTTGTGGCATCGCTAGGGTTCGTACGAACCCAATCCGTGGAGTAGGAACCGGTTCGGTTCCGAACCACGTTATATGCTCTTGTTGTGATTTGTGTTGTGTCCATTTCGTTATTGCTTTTATCATTATATATATTCCGCTGCGCTAACGAAATTGTAGACACGAACGAGATTGAATTCCATCCACGATCGGGCGAGACGCTATTCACCCCCCTCTAGCCGTTCCAAGGGTCCTAACAGGGGCTCGGGCGACGGAGAACAGTCGAAGCAACAACGGTCAGAGATGAAGAGACCGGCGAGAGTCATCTGCCACGGAGAAATCGACGAAGAAGCGGTCGCCGACGAAAAAGAGGGCGCCGACGGAGAAGAGAGATGGCGTCGAGCGGTCGCTGGCGGAAAAGAGGGCGCCGACGGAGAAGAGAGATGGTGTCGGGCGCGGCGGGGAAGAAGAGGCTTCGGCGCGTGAAGGAACTGCCGAAGGAGGTAGGAAGTCGCGGCGGGGAAAATAGAAAATAGAAATTTAGGTTTTCAGGTTTAGGTTAATACCCCTTAAATAGAGCCTATTTATTTTATCCCCGTAAAAATCTCGTACATACTCCGTTTAAATCCAGAAAAAATTCCTAAAATTCCCTAAAAATTCCGAAAAATTTTCAGGATTATTTTCTTAATTCTTTGGCCATTAATTTTACATTTTTAAATTTTTCAGTATTTAACAGATTCAACTAGGATAGCACCTTGGATTGACAAGTCCACATCATCTGCCACCATCTCAATATTGACCAAATCATCCACTTTATCAGCTGTCACATGTTTCCTACTTTGCATAGATTGCTCACCTTCCTCTATTACTGCTCTTCGTTTTTTATTTTTGCCCATTTAGTAAGCACACTTGAAATTGGAAACTTATCTCCAAACAAGGAAGCACAACCACCATATAAGGAAGATAATAAACCAATAATTAATGCAATGAATACCTCCTCCAACTTGCCTTTATCGGAACAATTCGAATCCTCCCTCTCACCCACTCTTCCTTGCGTCAAGCACAGTCGGAGAAGATGACAAAGTTCGTCGGATTCTCCAATGGATCGTCGAAAAACTACCAGCCCTCACGCCCCTTGCACCTCTTGCACTTCCACTGCCCACGCCAACTAGAAATCTCTGAGAACTCTCTTCCCTTCCGGCCAAGCCGTCCTAAACTAGCAACCTCCTAACTAGAAACCTCCAAGAACACCCTTCCTGTCCCTTCCAACCTTCACTAATAAATCATGGTATTCTTGATACTACTAGAAGGTAAAACCCTTTTTGTTGATATGATACAAGGAGGTTGCATATGTGTTGTTGTGTTAATGAAGTTAACACAAAAAGCACAAATGATCTCTTCTAATGGACAAGCAGGTTCTCGCACCTGCGAATCTACCACTCGCTACGTGCGCAATGGACACTTTGTTAGCGCATTTTGCACTTATATGATAATCGTTGGATCGAATAGGGATGATGGATCGCAAGTGACCCAATCTGAAGTGTTGATCGTGAAGAGTCGCAATCTGACCGTTGATGATGAAGGTTTATCTGGAGCGTTGATCGAGTGGATTGTTGCATCCAGATTTAACAGCTGAGATCAAAGGACTATCTGAAGGGTTACAACTCTCCAGATCGAACGATCCAAATAAATCCTGACCAACGGTAGCAACCAATCAGCAAAGGGTACAAGAAGGTTCCTCTAGGCGATGGAAATCACTCAATCAAATCATTCATACTTCTCATCTTCTGCATCTAGAGTCCGGAGATAATATTGAACATTAGTTTCGACGAACTCATATCATTTTGCATCCTTTCGACGACAATCATCGGAATCACAGATACTCAACAATGTTTGGAGAGGATGAATAATTAAAAAATTTCGAATTTTATTGCATATGCAAGATAAAATAAACTCATTAATTTTTGTATCATGTTAGTACGTGGATTTTTAATAGCGTTGAGTTATTTTAAAATGGAAATAAGCTAAAAACAAAAATGAATACTAACATAATTAAGAATTTTACATGGTCCAAAACGTAACCTCAATCAAGGTGAATCATTTCAAAAACAAAATGAAAAATGAAAAAGAAAACACTAAAATTACTAAAATTTGGAAAATAATAAATTACTAAATGAATCTCATTTTTTTTTCAAAGGTGAAAAAATCTTATACAATAAATTTATTATCTTATAAAAATGTAACAGTAAGAACAATAGAAAAATTACTAAAATTTCAAAGAGAAAAAATAATTTATGAGAGCTTTTTTTCCTAGCTACTTAGTTGTCCACTATTCATGCACAATTATCACGAGAAAACACCTCTAACACTTGTATGACTTCTAGCGGTAAGAAAATAATTTATCATCAACTATTATCATCAACTACAATTTAGAATTCATTTAGTTGTCTCTATGAGAGGACCAAGTGATTAGTGCGGACGATAGAATTGTCTCAATAAACAAAAATCGATCCCGAAGAGTTGCAAACTTTTTCGAGATATCTATCATTTCACCGTGATTTATCTATCTTCATTTAGTTATGGAATCAACGATGAAGAACGTCCGAGAGGAGTGCATCACCTTTTACCCCGACCTAAGAAATCATTTAGTTGTCTGTTGTGAGTCAATGGTGAAACGACTAGAACCTTATGTGTCTAAAGACTTTAAGGGTGTATTTTGGTTCAGAGTTTTTATTTGTAATTTCGATTATCAACATGTAGATATATTATTTTATGCT
Source organism: Wurfbainia villosa (assembly GCA_025175895.1). Classification (NCBI taxonomy): domain Eukaryota; kingdom Viridiplantae; phylum Streptophyta; class Magnoliopsida; order Zingiberales; family Zingiberaceae; genus Wurfbainia; species Wurfbainia villosa. The sequence goes on along the minus strand of CM046000.1, from coordinate 4,081,612 downwards.
ATTTGATTTAAGATAATTGTCAATTCTAAAATAATGAAGGATATATGTTATGTCATCAAAGGGGGCATATAACTTGGAATCTGATTATCTTAGAAGCGTAAAATTTGTATTGATTTTGGAGTTAACGTAGTCAATTATTTGAAATTTTCAAAAATCCCTTATATGAGTGAACACCCAATCAAAATCAATCTAAGAGTAATAGAATAAAACATTAAAATAAGTTATAAATTAAAACCTTTAAATAAATAAGTTTTTATCATATTATTTAAAATTGAATCAAACAATATAAATTACATTTTAATCCTCGTAACTTTGATTATATAATTTACAATTCATTTGCCTAAAAACTCCATGTATATTTTAAGCCTTCGTTATTTTCATGCCTTTTGTTCTAGGTCTACTTCTGGATCTTCACTCATATTATATAATTTATACGATTTCCCTTTAAATTTTTATTTTTATTTTTTAAAAATATTTTTGATAAAATTTGAATAACTTTTTAAAAATTTTAATTTAAGCTGTAATTTTTTATTAAAATTTGTATGTGAATTTGCGAATCACTACATAAATCATCGTTATTAATGCGTGCATATCCAAGTCTACTTTTTTTTAAACGAGGTGACTAGAGCACAACACACAAATCAAATTAGATACACTTTTGATATTTTATAAGGAGAAAAAAAAAAGTCCTTCAAAACGATTTATTGATTAGTGGATATTATTACAAATGGTACATAAAAAATGGAGCATTTTTTATTTTTATTTTTTGAAAAAACAGAAAAATATATTTGATTTGCATATTCTATCTTCGTTTTTTAAAAATAAAAGAATATTTTTCTAAAAAATTAAAAAAATATAGAAAAATCGTTTTTCGGAAAATAGAAAATAAAAAAAGGAAAACGAAGAAGATTTAAATCAAACGCAGCCTTAAAATTTTCATTCGATTCTTACTATTATTATTATTATTATTTACCAATGGATCTATTTTTCTGCATCATCATCGAAAAACTCGAAGGACGTGGGGGCGTAATAAATATAATAAAATAATAAAGACGTCGAATGCCAGGTAAACGGATTGACTTGGCGCAGCTTCTTCCTCGAAGCCGCGTAGCGAAGCGATGCCCAAACAAATATCAAGAAAGAGAGATGAAACCCACCCCGACCTCCTCCTCTTTGGCTCTTTCCCCCTTCCCATCCAATCGTAGGGTTTCGAGCTTCTACCGCCTCCATGGGCGACTTCATCGCCCGCGCAGGATCAGGGTTGCGGTTATAGATAGGGCTTCGGCTTCGACTTCGGCTTCGACCTTTGCGCTCAGGCATCTGGCCCGTACCATGGTCGACCCCTCTCGCCGTCGCCATGCCTTGGTGGAACCGTAAGAGCGCCGGCTCGCCTTCCTCCTCTTCCTCCTCGCCATCTTCCGCCGCCTCCTCTCCCGGATCCGCCCGCAGCCGCTCCAGGGACCTTCACTTCTGGTCCCGTCGTGGCGACTCCCAGAGGCGCCTCACCCGCCTCCCCGAGTTCGACCGTCTCGCTGAAATCGATTTGAAAGGGCGATCGTTCGACTCCGCCAACGCCGACCCGAGATCTGGGAGCTCGGCCACCGCTTCGCGCTCCTCCCCTGGCAATCTCGACGGTAACCCTGGCCGGACTGTGTTGGCGCCTGTGCAGCTACCGCATCCGCTCCCTTTGCCTGAGTCGGCGACGCCGGCAGTTGCATCGCCTCATCGGGATCCTACACAGGTACAGGCTTCGGGGTTGGGGTTCCCGTCGCCTAACTCAGTGAGCTGCAGACTTCCTTCTCCGATAGAGCTTACAAAGAGACTAGAAGGTAATGAAGGGACTCATGGGGCCACAGAAGTTTCCTCTGTCATGGAGCCACCCCGCGATAAGACCTTCATAGCTGGTGAAGTTGGAAGGTGAGCTTATTTCTGATTCCTTCTCAAACGATCCAATATTTGTTGAATATACTAGCAGTTTCAAACATCCATAATCAAAGTTGGTGTCGACACCTTCAGTATTTAACCAATAGATAACAAGAATGCTTATTCTGATGGCATGTATCAGATGATTTTTACAATTTGATCTAATAGAAAACCATTTAATACTTGCAAACAGAGTTACTTGATTTCTTTTGATTGTTCACTGTATATGAGGTACTGTTGTTGTACTAGATTATGTTAATGAGCTATCTTTTTTGGCCACTATTTATTTACTTCATTAATCTGTATTCCCTCTTCAGTTAGTAGATAACATTCTAATTTTGTGATGAGATTCCTTTGATTTTTTTTTTGTGTAAATGTATTTAATGATGATATAGTTGGGGATTAAATTCAATGGTGTACGAGGATCCATATAGTTGACCTTATCTAGTGAGATAATGGCTTGATTGTTGTTGTGTTATTTATTAGACATACTTAATGAGCTATTTTATGTTTCTTACTATGATGATGGTTTTTCTTGTAAAGGCTTACGATTGTTTAATATTGCAATGAATAGCTGCTCCAGCATTTGATGAAAACACCAGCCTTTTGAAAAGGAATAAAGAAGATAGAAACACACCTATAGTAGTTGTAGAGATGGATGAAACATAATCAAAATTAGAGTAAATATTTTTAATATTACTAACGAGAACTATGAGAATGATAATTATGATTACATTGGGTAACGAAACTTGTATGCTTATTTTGTTCTGCTCTTCATTATGAAAGCAATGATGTAATCCCAATACCATAAGAACATTGGTGCAGAAAATACCTGCCTTTCATAAGTGGATCATCCTTGGGTCACAAACTTATCTAGCAAAAATAAGTCTAGCTTATTCTTAAGGCATCAGGGAATTAAACAGGCAGATACACAGCTACAATAGTATTAAAGGTGGATGAAACATATTGAAGAATAGAGTAATTGTTTTTAATATTTTTTAAGAACAACAATGGAAGTGATGATTGTGACTCCAATGGGTTAAGTCATCTTGTAGTATGCTTATTTCATTTTGTTCTTCATCAAGCATAGCTTATTCACAAGTAATCTACCTTATAATAAATATGAAAACTGTTGCACTGGGACCCCGCATGGCTGCAAAGCAGGGTAAGGTTACGTACAATAGACTCTTTCTCAGGACCCCGTATGGTAGGGACTTCGTGGATTGGACTGCTCTTTTAATAACTATGAAAACTATAATTGTGAATACATTCATGTAATTAACCTCAGTATTCTTATTTTGTTCTGCTCTTTGTTATGAAAGTGATGTATTGCAGTGCCTTGAGGACATTGTTGTTGGAAAGCCCTACTATTCATAAATGGATCATCCTTGTGATACAAACTTCTTCAGTAAATATAAGCATAGCTTATTCCTAAGGTGTGTACCTCACAATTTTGAAAGATTTATCTACTATGATGGTCATTGAGAGTAACAATGATGGGGATTGGGGAGTAGCATTGAAACAATTGGAGCATAAATCAGTCGTTTTAACTTTTGTTAATGTGTCTGTGGAGCTAAGCTAAATCTATGTTTTTTTAGGCTGAAAAATTCATTGGAGATTGACACACTTTTCCATTCAGCTATTGTTATGATTTCTTCATGCTAATCATTTTGTCACTGTTTCAGCATCTGTTATCTCCTGTTTATGGATTTGTGAGCATAGAAGTTCTCTGTTACATATTTTGAAAGTTGAAGCATCTTTGGATTTGGAAAAATTGCAGTTCTTTGGTTTCCAGTGGTCATGCTCTTAAAAGATTGTATTTTTTTTTTTTGTTTTTTCTGTAGTGCAATGGCACTGCAAAGCTAAATCTATGGTGGTCCTTTGGAACTTGGTTGATTTTTCTTTACTTGCTTCTTGGCAGTAGGTTGCCTCATCAGATTTTATCCAGAAATTCAGAACATACAGGCATCTCAAGAAATGGGTTTACTTTTAGACGTCAGAAAAAGCTATCTCAAGATCCAAATTATAATGGAACTGCTGCCTTCAGACTCAATATACCTGCTAAAAGTGCTCCAACAAGCGGATTCTCAAGTCCTGTGCACAGTCCCTTGTATAGTCCTCGAAGACTGAGTAATGTGGATTTTTCTACTTTTAACACTGCAACTCCAGGGCGGCAAGTCTGGTCTTCTCTGGAGATCCCATTCGCTGAATTGCTGCCAGCTTCCTCTCCTGAGAAAATTATTCCAAGTCCTGATCGTTCACCGCTTCACAGTCCAACAGTTCCTGACCCAAGAACCTGGAATCTCAGCGCACCTTCTTCCCCTTTGAACACAAGGATGTTCTCAGATATTGCAGCATCTCATGAGAATGGCAGTAACTCTAATAGACACCCACTTCCTCTTCCTCCTGGAGCTATATCTCCTTCACATTCTGGGTTCTCTCATCAGAATGGTGTGAAACCCGAGGCATTGAAAAGCCAGTGGACGAAAGGGAAACTAATTGGTAGTGGCACATTTGGGAATGTTTATGAAGCTACCAACAGGTGTGTATAGTATCTGTTTGATAGGTGTTTCAAACCTCATTTGGCCATCTTATTGGACTGAAAGTTTCAACAGGCACACAGGAGCTTTATGTGCAATGAAAGAAGTTAATATAATTCCCGGTGATGCCAAATCTGCAGAATGCATAACTCAGTTACAACAGGTTTGATTTTCATCCATGACAACAGTAACAATGCCTTGCGTTAATTTATGGCATAAGTCATCTTTATCTCCTCACTTTTGGATTTACAAAGATTACTTTTCAATTTAGCTTGATTGTATTTAGAACTTAGATTGTTGATGCTTAAAAGTTGAAACTTCTAACCTTCATTCTTAAGTGTTGAAATTGGAAACTTATTGCATTAAAGAGGTCAATAATCATTTTAATTATTGTTTTTCTATTTTTTTTTTTTGTGGTTTAAGTTACTCTGTTTCTTGCTATGCAGGAAATCAAGTTTCTTAGCCAGTTTGAGCATCCAAATATTGTCCAATATTATGGAAGTGAAACAGTAAGCCCCTTTTTGAGGCTACCGTTGGTACCTATGCTAGTGTCTGAAACTTGTTCTGTTCATTACCTTATTTACTTCTTTTCATGCAGATCGATGATCAGCTTTACATATATCTAGAGTATGTTCATCCTGGCTCGATTAGTAAATATGTTCACCAACACTGTGGAGCTATGACAGAGTCAGTTGTCCGCAGTTTCACTCGTCATATTCTCAAAGGGTTGGCTTACTTGCATAGTAAGAATATAATGCACAGGTCTGTATCCTTCTAGTTACTGTGAACTCCTTGCACTTCTATGGTAATGCATGCTGTTGCATCTACACTCATTTCCCTTAAAAGGTTGACATTCTATATTCACTGCAATTTGAGTATAATGTATAAAGTAGTATATATAAATGCATTCCTAGAGAGCAAATTCTTCTACAATATGCATCGGCGAACCCTCATTAGGTATTTCCTTTAACCATGATGAAGTACAATGGTTATTTTCTCTAAATTATACATGGCATTAGAGCACCCTTTTTTGGGGTTACAGAGGCATTTCCCTCAGGCTGAGACCATGATGAAGTACAATGGTTATTTTCGCTAAATTCACCATATACCCTTTTAAATTGGTCCGTCCTTTATTACTTTATCTAGCTGGCTTAATGCTATGTTTTTTATTGTCTGATAAACTTTCATATTTGTTTGTGGAGTAAATTCATGAATTAAGTTTATTCAGATTATTTGATTAGTTTTATTTTTGTTTGCACAGCTATAAGAAAATACAATATATGTGATACATTTGTTCTTTAGCTCTCATCTTGGCCTAGCTTAACATCTTCTGAAGTGTGTTTCTACTACTGCTTATTGACATTCCAGCAATAGATGACCCCGCTTAGTCTAAATAATACCAACACATGCAGGGATATCAAAGGAGCAAATTTGCTTGTTGATGTACATGGTGTCGTCAAGTTGGCCGATTTTGGGATGGCAAAACATGTGTGTTGCTATTCACTGTTTTTATGTATTTATTTTTCTGGATTTTATTTTCTACCTTGTGTCTACTGGAGGATTATGTGCTTCTGTGTTTGTTTACTATATACAAATTGTTGTTATTTTGTTTCAGTTATGGTTTGTCATATTAGTTTTCCCTATATAGACATGTGTAGCTTGTTTTAGTGTTGGTCATTGGCATGGCCTGCTATTTATTGAGAGTTTCAGTATGTTACTTGCATCTTCCATTTACCCTCTTGTCCCACGATTGTTTGTTGTACCTCTTCCTTCTCCATGGCAAAAAGTTTCTGTATTGTGCTTTCACTGACTTGGCATGTCATGTCAGTGAAACAATGCTTGTGAAGTCCATGTAGGCAATTCTAACTTGCAAATTAAAGTTGGATCATAATTGAAATAAAAATGAGAAATTTATGTAGAAGTTTACATTGTATATAGACAACAATTAACTCAACAGACGATTACCAGATTACATTGTTCATTGCAGACTGCTTATCTCAAGGAAATCACACAATCTATTTTGCTCATTGACCCTTCAAGGGTTGGTAGATGTTGAAATTTTCCTTCTTGTTTCTAAATTTTATTGTCCTCCATTCTGGAGATTTTGAACATAATGGTGACAACTCTTTGGTGGCTCATCTTATTCTTTTTATTATTAATCTAAGGTCTTTCCAGTTTGCATAAAACTAGGCTTAGCTAGGATGATGTAGCAGGACTGACAATATTTTATACAGAGAACAAACTGGAGAAATTCAATTAAATTGAAAAAGTCGATTTGATGTTTGCAGGCCCTTTTATGCAACAAATAAAAGGTTCATTCTTTGAATTAATTCTCCTAAAAAATGAATGCTTTACTTGCTTGATGATATGTACTATAAATAACAAACTTTAAGAAACCTAAAACACAGAATATTTTCAAACTTGAAAACTAAATCTTAGCCCTAGTAACCTAAAATTAATTCATCTACAACATTACTTCTAAAGACATGCGGAGAATCAATTTTTCTCGTAATATGATTAAATAAATTGGACAGAAGGCCTCCTCGAGTAGTTGTTATTTGACAATTTGAGTTCGAGTACAAGAGAATAAAGTATCATATTTATTAGGTACTTTTTAACAATTATTAATTAATATAATTTTTCTAATGTCTATATGTCTTCCATGTCAATTGAATAAAAATTTCAGTCTATTGTCAAGTTACGATAAAGAAAACCAACTCTACATTTTTATGAATTTTCTAATGGTGAATAGTCATCGGACACATCAAGAAGTTCTTAACCAGAACCAATTCTTAAATGGATATCTTGCATTTTCTATTGCATTATATTTGTTCTGTTTAATTTCGTGTTTTTTTTTTATTTCTTGGGTAATATAAATGAGTTGTAATCAGTGGCCTAAGTCATGACCAACATGTCAATCAATTTTTGCTCAAAACAATAGGAGGTTCTATGAAGGCTATTTCACTAGATTTTATAAGGTCAAATCATTAAGGAATGTGATTTAGTCATCAAGTTACTATAAGGTCTAGTCTCATGGATCAGTCAATGATTCTTTATCCTTAAGAACAGGATAACTTGGTGGCACTATAACATTTTTGTGCTGGTTTGAGAATGTTTTATCGACTATCACATACTTAGAATTATGTGAATCAATTAACCATTCTTTGTATTTAAGTGAAGTTGAGGCTTTGGATGTTGTCTTTGAAGTAGTTGCACTTTTTGATAATATACTTCTTTTTCAACTTAAGACATGGCTTTTTAGATTTTATATTATTGACTCTCTGCCACTTTGTTATTAGTTTTGCTCTTATGATAGTATTCAATTTCTGTAGGTTTATGGTAGACTTCGCCTAGTGAAGAGAATCTACCTTTTATTTGAATTTATAACCCAAGTAAATTAATGAATTGAATAAGGGTCAACCTATATTATTCCTTGATATCATAATACCCAATGCCTAAGTAAATTTTCAAATGTTTTGCTACAGCTAAGTTTGATGGTTTAAATTTATGTATTTCTAATATGGTTCATAGGAAAGGTGTATAGTTAAAGATTTTTCTTTAAGCATGTCTTATTTTCAGCCTGTGTGAAAGTGTTGTATAAAGTTAGCTTTCTTAGAGGCTCATTATATCATACTATTCAAAGTAGTTCTTTATGTCAATTAACCCGATTTAATGCAAAAACCCTTTTTTTTAATGATGGATAATGGTTATACTGAAATAAAGACCTAATGCATAATGTTACTTTTATTTGTGAATAATGTCTGAAGATATGTGAAATTTTTGGAAAAAATTTATCAATTCAAATTCACATACTAATAAAATAATTTTTAAAATAGAATTTGCAATTATGTTGAAGTGATCTGAGCTAATCCTCTATTAAAATCGACACTAGGTGCAAGTCTCGGCGAACAAAGTGATTGTACTTTATGTCTGTCCTTTCTTCTAATTGGCAACCAACTTTGTATAAGATTTATGAGCTTGACACTGCTTCCAAATTTCTCATTGTATTGTACAAGATCCAAGAATCGTCACCAAATTCCAGTAGTTGTGGCAAGGCCAATTGCTTTATTTTTTTATTTTTTTTAAATGCTCTCAGTCTAGTTAATAAATAAAACCTGGTCTCCAGCAACGCTAGACTCACAAAGAGGTGACTTGCAACAATGCAATTATCGGAGGTTGTGTGATTGCTTGAAGGAGGGCTTGATGTTGGATTGTAGGTTGCGGAATGCAAGATCTCAGGAGATGATGTCAGGGCTGCTAGTGGTTGGATGGACAGAGCAAGAGGTGTAGGCGAGGAGATGCATATGGATGTGACAGCTTGGGTGACATCAGTATAGATCAAAGAGGAGATGGAGTCTACAGTTGAAGAAGATGCCATCGACAACTTAACCATAGTTTATCACAAGAGAAGAGTCATTTTTTTTAGTAAGATTTGATGATGCAAGAACATGTTAATGTCAATCTCTATGAGTGATGTCTTGAGGTGGTTCTAATGGTGTAGAGTAAGTGTTGACAATTCATGAGACTAATTGCAAGTGACTAACATTGAACTAGGTGGCAGCAACACAATAAAGAGGCTTTCTTCTGTCTTGCTAGTGGTGGTTGGGATAATGAGCTATGAGGTGCCGGCGACACTTGTGGGTGTTGGTGAAGTAATGACACATGGGTGTGGAAGCTACTTGTCTCTCGAGGTGTGTTCAGGAGGGATTTAGGGTTAAATTTAGCAATAGAAAGGAGAGAGAAGATGAGCTAAGTAGCAGTTGCCAAATTGGGAATCCAATTTCGTAGGAGCAAACATGAGGTATGCTAGAGGAATCAGGATGAAGCACTTTTGGGAGCAGTTTTAGAAATTCGGCTCTAATTTAAATTGATGTAGCATGAGAGAAAAACAATTCTATACCAAAGAAATTTAAACCAAGTGAACTCAAATTTTATTAGCTACAAGTAAAATAAATAAAGGGATTAGGGTCTCTTTTGAAGGACCAACACTGACCTTTAAGAAGTTATCTATTATCTAATTACTTGGTAAACAAATACTAATTCCTATAATAATTTATGTTATAAAATTCCTATTTCTAAAAATCTAAAATTTCTTTTTTATAAATTCCAAATTAGAATTTTCTAATTTCAAAATAATGGCATCACATTGTCTTAGATAAAATAACTTTTTTTTTAAAATAAAAACACGAGAAGAGACCCCCTATTTCTTGGTCTCAAAACTCCCTAGTCTGATTAGTGTTTTACTATATCCAAGAAATATGTAATGCCGTAATGTGATTCAGGATTTTAGCACTAACCTAATAAATAATGTGCTTTAGGATTTTAGCATAATCTCAGTTTTCACTTGCATTCATTCATGTTATATGTAATTATGTACATTCATGCCTATGCACCTTGATATCCGGTGTAGATACTTACAAATAAATCTTTTCATGTAAGTATTGTTTGATGTTCTTTGTTTGTTTGCATGCTTTTGCTTATGTTGATGTGGCTAACATTTCCTTTTTTGTCTTGTTGAACAGTTGAGTGGTGTGGCAGGGGCTCTTTCATTAAAAGGATCACCATATTGGATGGCTCCAGAGGTAATTTTCTTGATTGCGATTATTTCCTGTTGGTTTTGTTATTGAGGTTGACATTTGTGTCTTTCTTTTTTACTATGCAAGGAGACAGTGAATATGAAATAGTTTCTGTTAGTTGGTTTGTGCCCTGTGTAAGAATCAAAACTATGGATTCTTTTTTCTTTTTCTTTTTTTTTTTTTGCTTGGTGCACTTAAAAGATAGCATTTCAGCTATGCTTGACGATCCATCTATATTAACAAATTGACACAAATTTATTTAGCAGAGTGATCAGGTCGACTGACATGATTTAATATCTTACCATCTGGTTGTATGGTAAACCTAACTTTATCTTAGAGTTGTTGGTGTTCTAATGTAAATTAGGAATTTAATTTTTATTTTTAAATATCTGAGAGTTTATGTTGGTACGCTTTCCTCTTTAAGAAAATTAAGTGTTCAAAAAAAGTCTCCATGTCAAAAACTCTCCAAGTTGATAATTGTTTTTAAAAGAAATCCCCCAAAAGCAGTAGCAATACAACAAAATAATCAACATTCCACAACCTCCAAGGAAACAGCTCAATCAAAGGATAGAAACTCAAATAGTGACTATTCTCAGTTTCCCATCTGAAAGTACCAATATTCTATGAACAAAGAAAAACAGAAATTGGGCGGGCTAAGCTACCTGAAGCTGAGCTGCCAGAAAGCCTTCTTGGCCTCATTCTCCAATGTACTGAGCTGAAGCCACTGCACCCTGCGCTAGATTTGCACCCACGCTGGATGTTTGTACTTGTGGTGTCCGAGTAATAGATTTTTTGTAGGTTAGTGCTTTTTTTTCTTCGACAAAAGAGGAGGCCAAAATTGTGCATACCATATGTAGATTAAATCACACAATCTAGAAGTTAGACAAAAGGAGTCTCATGACTAGGTGAAAATAGAGGCCTGGATTGTAGGAATTAAAAAGCCATCAAAAATCCCAAGACAATGACATGCCACTGATTAGCTACTGTGTGTTAGGATTTGTGCAATTAGAGAGGGGGAGGTGGAGGGGTGAATTAGGTGCGATCATATAATTAAAAAAAAAGACTTATATAATATTTCCCTTGAGTACTAGTTAATGCACAATAGAAATAAAATAGATAAATGCACATAAAAAAACGTCTAAGGTGGTTTAGTTTAGACCTCAAGTACTACTCTATGGTTTAATGACTCCTTAGGTGAGTCACTCCTTACATCCCCCTACAATGAAAAAATGTCTCCTTCCAGGAGGTAGAGAAACCTCGCATAAAATTCTTATTTTTCTTTTTTGATAAAAGATTTAGTAATTAAGGTACAACAAAAAAAAAACTAATAACAAAAATAAAAATTGAACCTTTTGAGAGAACCTTTCAAGAGAAGGATCTCCTTCAAGGTCACTAAGAGCACTTTGAGGACGAGAAACTATTTGGAGAACAAAAGTTTTGAGTATATCATTTTTTTATATATATAGGTAGACAACCTTCCCCTGGTTCATCTGCCAAGGAAATCTAAAGTGCAACTTATGCACATTCAGAAGCCAACCTCCAGAATATTCGTCTATAGTGGGATTCGAACCACTATAGCCCCCAGGGCAAACCCAGATGGCTAGCGCAGTCGTGTTAAGGCTTGAAAGGGCAAGGGGTCGATTCCTGGAGGTGACGACCAGACTACCGATGATTCCGCATTTCTGCGCTAGCCACCTGGGACCTGATTTACCCCCCTCCACACGTAGGGGCAGCGGTGGGGGGCCGCTAATGTGGCGGTTCCACATTTTTTTTATAGTGGGATTCGAACCTTTGAGTATATTGTTGATTGCCTTCAAGTTTGTCTCGCTTTCCTATTTGTAGTCGCAATCTAGACGCTTTTAGTTGAGTCATATCGTTTATCAATCGATTGAAATGCCAATCTCAGAAGCTTATTTGCAGTGAATATTTCTTTTTCAAACAATTTAAAGTTCTTCCAATCAACTCAAATCTTCATTAATAAATTTCAATTGGCATTAGTCGACTCAACTGAATAAACATTTTCAATTTTAATGACTTTGTCTTATTCAACTTGAGTTCTAGTCAGCCAACCCACCTTGGATAAATCTGCGATGTTTGATTGATGACTCGACCCTAGTCGACTACATTTATCCCAATTGACTCATACTTAGTCGACTCAAATTTTGCTGTAAATATTATCCTACAAAGAAAAATTCTTGAGTTGACTTAAGATCATGTTACCCAACTTAACTTTAATAAGTTGACTACTCAGTCAACTAAAGCAACTTTAGTTGGCAGCATTACATTTTAGTCAACTCAAGCCAGGATCAAATGCGATTCACGAGTAGGTCATCAATAGTCAACTACCTAGTTGACTCAATTGTCCAAATATGTTCAACTTCGAGCTTATTCATTAAGTTCAAACTTGGACACTTGTTCCATGGTCAAGTATATGTCTAAGGTCTACATAAAAAATTCAAAATTATGTTCACTCATGACGTCTCACTTGTTTTTATGTCAACATTGCTCCTCGCCCTCGAGTTCTTATTGATCAAAGTCTTTGAGCCACTAAACCAACATCCTCTTGACATGTTTATCTAACCTAATGCGTGTGGAACATGAGCTACCTTCTCCACATCATTCTTTCAGGAGATCCAAACTCCTGGTCTTTTACAACTTGTCAGAAAATCCTTGCATCGTGGTCTTCTTTATTTGCCAAGCACCTCTTAAACATTTACCTTTGCTAAGTTTCTAGTATCCTTGACCTACGTGTACTTCTCCATTTACCAAGTAGCCCTTGTATTTTTCTTTGACCTACTTAGTATTTTCCAACTTATACCCTCAATTCCTTGTCTAGTTCCTACACTTGCACACTTGACACTCATTAGAGTAAAATAAATTTAATTTAATTTAAACTCTTTACCAACCACATCAAAACCATTGACATGGTCACTACTCACATGGCCACTTAACAAGTTAATCGGACTCAACTACTTAGGCATAATTGCAGCAACACTATATACATAACTAGGACCAGCCAACAAGCTAGTAATATGGACAAAGCGTAGCCAAACACTGACCACCATCTCAACCACTACTAGAAGGCATACAATGATACAAACACAGTTGGGCAATAACACTCTTGATTCTGAAGGCTTCACAAATGAAGCAAAGTCCATTACTGTTAATTGGAGGAGGACGCTCTCAAACCAAGGTGGCCATTGTTAGTAGGCACAGTGTCCAAGAAATTGATGCCAACTTTGCTGGCTTGCATTACGAGAACAAAGAATGGCGAGGGCTTTGATTTGACATTCCATGGGCGTTGGCCACACATATATAACAACTGCTATGGGGAAAATGTTTCAGTGGTCTACTGCAATGGCTCCACTCTATAGGAGGATGAATATGAGATTGAGGACACTGAGGGAAGTGCTCCTAGACTAAGATGTAGCTGTCAGCATTCCATCTTCATCCTTCTCTAGTACTTTGTCATTCATTTACCAAAGGAATTGTAGACTCCTCATTAGGGACGTCGGTTTGCCTATTGATGCAAGGATACAACAGATGCAGCTGAGGGTGCTGAGCACAAATGCATCACAGGAGGAGCACATGCTGAACAAGGTGTTGGCGAAAGGGAGCCTTAGCTGGGAGCCTAGGCTCAGTGGGCAAACAGGCGATAACATGCTTGAGTGGGGTGCACAAAAAGCCCTGGTCAAACAGCCTCAAAGGCTTGATTGAGGAGCATAGGATAAGAGGAAGTGCAGGTTGTGGGATTGAAGGAAAGGAGGGAATCCAGCTGACATTGGCGGAGCAGCTGGGATGAAGGGTACTTCTGTGGTGCATCTAGGATTTCATTTGCCCATTTTAGAAGTTGCTGGGTTAAAAGAGAAATGTGATTTTCCAAATGTCCAAGCATATTCCTCAAGCAAATGCCGCCTTTTTTCTTATTCAAGTTTACCAATCATACTTAGAACTGTACAATTTCATAAGGTTTTTAGTACTGGTATCCTTCTGATCCTCTCCTGTATTTGATATTTGATTACAAGTTAAGCTGTATGTTGTCATTTCTTTTCATCTATAAATTTTTATGGAACGCCAATGAAAAAATTCTGAAAGTTTTATAGGAATTGTTTTTTTGGGCCCTTCATTTTAGCACCTGGGAATTTGCAACCTTTAACTGAGTACTCGTCTTTTCTCACCAAATGTTTTTACCTGTTATAAATGTGGCTACTCCTGTTTTTGTTTATTTCACACCCATTGGACACAGGACTATATTTGTTTCTGTAGCATTTATCAACCCTGTTATAAAACCAGGTAAAATCTTGTTTTTTTTCCTCATGAAAGCAATTCAAAAATACAATAACAACAATCAAACCTTATCTCATTAGGTGAGATTGGCTATATGGATCCTCTTGAGTCATTGGACTCTGTCTCCTAATATATCTTCATTTATATTTAAATAAATTTTATCTTGTTTTATCATTGCTAATCAAATTTTCTTTGATCTTTCTCTTGTAGCAATTCAAAAATATTCTTTCAAAATTGATGTTGACATAAAATTTCGGTATTTACATGGGAAAAACTTCAGATGCTGCTCTCAACTACTTCCAAATTATCCTCTGTTTGCACATCCACTTAATATACATCAATTTTAATTCTTTAACCCATTTCCTCTATTTAGGTTATGCAAGCCACGCTGAACAAGGACATTGGCTATGATCTTGCTGTTGATATTTGGAGCTTGGGATGTACTATTATTGAGATGTTTACAGGAAAACAGCCTTGGAGTGGTTTAGAAGGGGTAGTTTTCTTGTACACCGCTTGTTATTTATGGTTAGATGCTCTATTTTTCTTTGTTTTTAGATTTATAAATTTATGAACATCACCAGTCAAACCATCATATATAAGCTTACAAATGCTTGTAAAGATAATTTGGACAAATATACACATTAAATTCACAGTTTCTTATTGGTTCTTGGTTCTTGATAATTCATCCTATTTAATTTTATTAAATTTGACAACCCGGATTAATATGACTTTTGTACTATGGACTTCCTTTTCCCATAATGATTGCTACGAAATTGAATTTTTTTTCTGGTGTTCATATATGATTGGGCATAATAACAAGCAAATTTACACTGGTAGTTGTTAACATATATATTGAACAGCATAATGAACGACGCCATGCTAGTTTAAATCATTTTGTTAACTGTCAGACCATTTCCTGAACTAGGCACTTCTTCCAGATTGCTAGTTTTGCTCATGATATTTATATTTTTTCCTTGAAAATTGCATCAAATGTGACAAGGGTAGTAGACAAGGGAGTAAAAACAACAACTTAGTTTTCCATGGTGACTCCTTTCTGGCTTTGTCAATATATGTGAGGTCGAGTAGGAACCATTGTTGGTTAATATGAAATGACAGATCAAGGAGCCAATATTATTGCTATGCAGTACTTCTGTATTGTAGGTCATGGCATCAAGCTGTCTAGAATACTTCTTGACAACTCTTCTTTTTATTAGACTTCTTCAAGATCAAAGAAATCATTTTTTGATTGTCAAAGACTCAACAAAGTTACAAAATGGAGTCCATTTCCTCTTGTCACAGGTCTGAATTCTAGTATGAATGGGTTTTGGCTCCCTTTTCTTGCTATAATAATCTTATCCTAGTTTTTCACTATATAGTCTCTTTCAGCCTGTTGTCTTAGGATTGGCAACTGGTCTTAGGAGAACAGGCTATACCCTCGGAAAAAAGTATTGCATGCTCATGACAAGTTTGCTTCATGCCTTTTCATATCCTTCGCTCCATCTCAATTAGACCAGGCAACCAGAACGGCAAACTTTGTTTTTTCTTGAGAATGAGATTAGTGTCTATGGGTTTGGTAGTATTCCCATTTCCTACCATTCCTTGTTCGTGCCATAGTACATGGGCAAACACTGATTTTAGTGTTCTAAACATGTTTCTATCAGCTGTGAATGTTCTATTTGCAGCACATTTAAGTTTTCAATTGTGGCTTCCTTTCAGCATGTAGTTATTTTGAAATGTGTTTTTCTTTTGCTGTACTGTAAATATTCTTCTTTTTAAATGTAGTTTTCAGCATGTAGTTATTAAGACTATCTTTTTAAATTCAAAGATTTCGCCCGTTTTTGTGCAATAGTTCAGAGTTGAAACTGATGAAACATGATTGCTAAGAAGTGGGGTGAATAATTCAGATAGATAGATGAACATCAAATTCTTTAAGTAAAAATTCTGGATAAGTCAGACCTATTATTCACAAGAAGATATTAAAGATGTACAGTTAATAGGACAATGAATAGGCATATGAGCTCACGAGGAACTCCTGGAGTCTTGTATGACTGTCACGTTCTTCTTAGGTTATGTAAAATTTTGTGACATTATGGTTGGGTTCGTCATCCCTTCGTTGATTTGTGTTAGGAATTTTAAATACGCATAACAAAAATATTTCTAAGATGAGAATGCTGTGATGTGTTGAATTGCTAGAAAGAAGAAGCAAAAAAATAAAGTCCTGGAGTTAGGTGAAGGTTCATTAGGCAGTAAAAATGAGAGTAAATGCTTAGGATGATGTGGATATATTTAAAGACAATCAATAAATTTTGTACAAAAGTTTAAAGCTGTTAAAATTTAAGGTAAGTGTTGTGGAATAAAAGGAGATCAAAGAAAATCTAGTCAACATAAATAAATGATTAAGATATCTGATACTAATATGTCTTTGCATCAAGTAGGATTAACATGGCTTGATAATGATGGTGATAATTTGCAATGCACTCAGGATTTGTTACAAGTAAGAAAAAAAATGCAAACTGATAGATAGCAAGCTTTGTTCCAAGGATTACAGTCACACTGTATATTTCGGCTCTCAAAGTAATGCCTAACTGATTGAATTAGTATAGTATAATGACAATGATAATTTGCAAAAAGTAAAAACATCAGAAATTTTGTTACAATCCCACTGGATATAGCAGTTCGGATTGGCAAACATGTCTTTTGGTTGCTGTGGTTGTAATTTTGAAGTTGGATACTTCTCAAAAACTTGACAGTTGGATAACCATGTTTTGCTGGAATTGGAAATCATGACTATATTTGTGACTTGATAGATATTCAAAGATTCATTTAATATGTTATATTTAGTTATTCTTGGAATATCACATTCTTTAAGTCACTTATTGACATTTTATGGTGTACTTGGTTCATGCGAATATGAGTTGGTTACATTGACAACAGGCTGCAGCTATGTTCAAAGTCTTGCATAAGGACCCACCAATACCGGAATCGTTGTCTGATGAGGGTAAAGATTTCCTTCAATCCTGCTTTCGTAGGAATCCTGTTGAGAGGCCAACTGCCTTGATGTTGCTTGATCATTCATTCATTCGGTTCTCCCACTACAACTACAATATTCTTGGTAATCCCGAAGGAATTCCAGGGAGTAAACCAACCGTAGGTCATGGTGTTATTCAACTAGCTTTACAAATAATCGTTGCTTTATCATTTCAAATGAAATAAGTCTCATATCATTATGATAGGAAAATACTGCCTGCCCAAAAGAGAAAAGTAAATCACGAAGTGAGCTGTGTGTCAAAGGAAAAAACTCGAGCAATGGGTAAGCATGCTGTTTGCTTAATATAGGACTGTTCAACTTGTTTCCTTTCAAGTGGTACAAATAATATTTTCCTCTTCAGGGAAAATTGTCACTCTCATCTAGAAACTTCTGAGACAACAGCTTCTCCTGTACCACAATCTGCTTCCGAGATTAGTCCTAGCATGTCGTCACCACAGTCAATCCATCTCAGATTGAATTCAGCTAGTGATCCTGTGAATACTCTAAATGGTGTGCCGTTGGTTGCAGGAAATTTTCAGTTGTATGCATTACGCAAGCCACACGAGAAGGTTCACTAGATCTTATAATTAGGCTTCCGTGCAGGATTGTACCGAACTTAACGAATCCCAAGATTAGGATTTTCCATGGCTTCAAAATGAAGAAAAAGATTGTTCAACTCATGGTCGTGATCGTTCAACACTGCTGCCATTAGTCCATTCTCCACGGTGTTTTTTCATCAGAGGTTAATGTGGGAATTATCATCAACCAGGATGTTACATTTTTCTGTTTCTTTTTTTTTTATTTCTTGGCCTATAGATTCTCAGAATTAGTTTGCCTCAATCTGCCGATAGTAGTCTGGGAAACAAAGGCTGGACGATGTAATATGCTCCTAGTGTATTGTAGCACTTCGTCGGGAGGCAGAAGTTCCATCGAGACCCTACTGTAGAAGTTTGTAGTAAGAGCAAAGTGCAGATGTGATGTAATATATTTTAATCTGTAGCTTTTAGTAGGTATATCCACAACGCAGGGTCCATGAATAGCAAAGCTTATGTTATGCTTTTCTTAACAGTGACATTGCTCATCTTGCATGTCATATGCCTGTGAAATTGCTTATTTATATACCTAGCTCAGATAATGATCTATAACTGCTTTTATACTGCAGTAGCTGGTCATTTTGGTTGTATGCATGTGTTTTCCTCACTGAGCAGTGTTTCTGTTGGCAATTAATCGGCCTATTTCATGTATTACTTGGTTGGCTTCTTCTACTTTTTATAGTATTAATGTGAAGCATTCAAGTGGCATATTGCGATAGGCCATATTAGTGTCAGTTTAGCTTGTGAATGTAGCAGATGCAATCGAACTTCAGATACCTTTATAGGGACCAAAAGCATCCAATTTTATTTAATTTTATTTATTTATTTATTTTACTTGCATCAGTTATTTAATTTTTTGATTTGATTAATTTTGGAAATAATCGATTCGATTCTATGAATTTTTGATAAAGTGGCAAGTAATTTTTATACGAGATATGCTCTGTCGATCATTTAGTTTGTGAGATACTGTCTCGCTTTAGGTATTGTGTTTTCAGCAATTTTATCCTTTGAGTTACAGTGCAATAATAGAATATTCATATAATTTTTTTTTTATGTACTCTCAGATCGATTTTCATATGGTGCACTGCAACGGGAAGACATAGGATCAAATCGAATAATGAATCTGACTAAATCAACAGCCACGAACTAAGCTAAACACTGATTTGACATAAACAAATCTGGAGAACGCAACGGAACTTTTCAGTCAATTTGTCCTAATATAAGATCGCAAGTTTATACTATTATTTGTAGCGGTCCCAAATCTAAGCAAGTTGAGTCAAATTCCCTTCTTTTTTTTTCAGTCGATTCAAATTGTTATCGTTGTGAATTTAGGATTCTTTCAGTCGACTCAATTCAAATAGAAAGTGGTTGACCTTTGTTTAATAGGAAATTGCTTAATCGAAATGTAGAAAATCTCAACTTGGCTCAAAATCCAGCTCATTAATAACTTAGACCTAAAAAACTTTCTTAGGCAAATGTATGCCTAAGAAAAACCTGTCTCCAAAAAATGCAAGATTACAGTTGCTCGTAACCATTTAAGACTTACCCAAATACCTCGAAAGTAAATCTTCTTTATCTTTCTAAAAAAAAAATAACATAAAATAAATATACTATAGCTAAAAATGGACTTAAAAAATCCAAAAAATTTACATGAATATCTTATCACTGACCATAGCAGCTTTCTTTATCTTTCACAAGACCTCATGCATGTTAGTCTTTTTTTTTTAATATATATCTTTCAAATAACTCTTGCACTTTTCCATTTGCCGACATTTGTTACACTTTTTCATCTGTCACATATCCAATTTCGTCATCACTACAGCATGCTTACAAACATATCAAAACAATTAAAAATTTATCTTTTATTAATCGCATCAAAACAACCAAATGAACTTACTATTTACATCATGATTCTACCAACAATCTTCTCACTGCATTTGCCAAGATGGAAGCTCCACGTGCTTCCACACTCCATGAGATTGCTTCGATCAAGCTTCAAGACAAAACTCCATGAACTTGAAATGATCCACAATAGAATTAATTCTACACAAGTCTAAGACAATGTTTGTCCTTGGCTCTAACAAGCTCATGTCAGGGTCAATACTGTTAATAAATATTAACTTTTCACATAATTTATGCAGAATGAAGGTCTAAATTAATTTCTCAAACAAGCTTCCCTCTATTTATCAACAAGGAAGAAAGACCATCAATTGAAAATCCAAAACCAAACAACAGGTTCACCTTTGGGCAAAACATCGAGTCGTTTTGCAACACCACCACATGACATAGGTAAAGTCAGGTTTGCTCGCGGCATCAGGATTACAGCACCCAGATGCCCAGTCCCTGAAGCTAAATAGCAAAGATTAAAATAAAAAAAAGGACAGATTTTACAGGCATTCAAAAAGGTGCTCCTGAGTATACTTCGTAAATGGAAAATGTTAGATATAGACATGCGACACGCTTCAACACTGTATAAGGCTAATAAGCTACGGTTGTTCCAGATTTGTTTCTTTTGGCAGAACCAAAGCAACAAGGCACTCTGCTGGTTGAGGTGCAATGGCCAGCAAGGAGCATGTGTCCAGCGAGTAGGGGAGGATAAAGAGCAATCTCGTCCACATGGACTTGCCCGCCGAAAGCTTTATCACTCCAGCACAATCCCTTTGTCTCAAATATGAAGTGAAGTCCTGTATCTGCAACAGAAGAGTAAATATCATTACAACGACTTATTGAGTATCATCTAGTTTCAATCGGAATAATTCTCAAGGAATAAAGCAAGCAATGCTAACTCGAACCAAATACAATTGAAAAATTATAGCATTGACGTCGAACAAACACAGTTCAGAAACTAAAGCACAATGGTTTGTCATTGGATGTTTCTAGAGTATCTAATGGAGAGCCTGCAAACACATGTCGATTAGATCATCCGCTTTGATAAGCTAACATCCCAACCAGGCAAGCGATTAGACACCGCATGTTTAGGTTTTTTGATTAATCGCCTCTCCTGGAGGTTGCATATGGTTTTATCAAACACACAAGCAATCATTCATGTAGCCACACGAGTGTTCACCAACAAGCACCAAACAGTGGTGGAATGGGTGGTGGCCCAGTATCCATTGTGCCAGCACAACTGAGTCAAAAACTCCCTCCTCAGTCACATTGATACCTATGAAGACACCATGATGTTCTCACGGTGGTCGACTGGCAAGAAGGAATTCTCCCAGAGGAGGTTTTCCTCGCAGCATTAAAATGCAGGAGTCTCCATCGATGACAATAACAATAGGTGGTCAAGTGGCACTGATGAAACATAGACGAGAGGAGGTTGATTCCTCGTATGTAGCTTAGCGATGGTCAAGTTGTCGAGGAGTTTGAGAGTGGACTTTTTATAGTCAATAGGGAAGATGGTGGCTGAAAAACATATTCTCTAGCAAGCCACAAGAGCAATTACCAAGTTGCTTCCTATTGCTTAAACTGAGAAAGCAGCATACTCTGGGAGGCCCTCCTCCCAGCAGTTTATGTAATTGTTGTTGCAATGCAATGTCCTTTAATGCACCTAACATAGATAAATTTGTTTAAACGAGTTAAGAGTAATAGGAAAATTAGTTTAGTGGGTTTAATCCCACATTAGTATATTGGTTTAGAGTTATGTTCATAGTTTATATATGATAATCTCATCAAAAGCAATAATTAATTCCTCGTGGTATTAGAACCTACTTCATTAGGATTTTACAAAAGTAGTATTTAGCCAAGGGGAGACTGACGACCTCCCTTTATTCCCCATGATCCTTTCTCTCTCTATTCCTTGTTTTTCACCATGTCAAGGGGATAGCTGATGATGCCTCAACTTGCAACACAACCTCTCAATTCATCCAGTGCAGGTCTTGGCCCTTTGCCTGAGACACAAAGCTTCCTTGCATCTACAATACACAAGGCATGAGAGCCCTAAACAGGCAAGGGCCAAGTGGACTTGCATGGCCCACAAGCCAAGCTGAGTGTAGCTTAAACCAGTGCCAATTGAGCCCATGAGAGACTAAAACCAACCCAGATTGCTCCCACCCCCAACCCACCCTAATTTCCTTTTTCAAATGGTAAAAAATCAACAATCATACTTCTAAAACAGTGAGTGAAAATTTAAACTAAAAAAAAAAATCCTCAATTAGCATTTTAGTCCCAATCATAAATTTTAAATATTCTCCTTTTTATTTTTATATAATTTAATCTTTTATAATATTTTGAGGAGAATAAGATCCTATTTAAGAAAAAATTAATACTTTATGAAAAATAAATATGAGAAATAAAAATATATTTCAATTTATCAAATGAATTCAAAAAGAAGATTGGTAGATCAAGACAAATATCAATTAAAAATTTTCAAATTATAAAATTTCATTTGATTGGAGAGAAAAGTAATATATTGCAATAGCATATTCTTGATGACAAACTTTTTTTCATATGATTTAATTTCATATTGCGTTAGGTTGAATGTTCAATGAATAACCGACTCCAATGCATTGCAATAGATAGAAATTAAAGGCAATTACTATCATTTTCAAAATTTAAGTTCTCTTTGTGTAAAATAATTGAATTATTATTATTTTTATCTTGTTACACGAAATTTTTTTGTAGGTCTAACTTCCACAGATATTTTATAGTTAATTTTCAGCATCAATAATGATAAATAAAGAAAAAAATATTGTTAAACATTTAAATGAGTTCTAGCACTGCCAATACCTTTCCGATCAGTTTTTCAAAAATAAAAATTATTTTTTGAAAATGGTTACAAGTCCTTAAAAAAATGGAAAAATTGGAAAGTTTAATTTTTAATGGTTAGTATGATGCTAAACCCATTTCCTTCACCTCTTTCTCGTTTCTAACAAAACAAAAAATAAAAAGTAAAAATAGAGACAAATATTTCTAGCAACTCTTTTTCAGTTTTAATGGTTACAAATAGGTCCTGATTTTAGTTCCCAAAATGACCTATGAGATGAGACAATTACTTCTCACAACCAATTTAGCCATAGATGTTATTTATCTAATAAAAGAACTAATGAAAACGATCAGGAAAAAAAATTTGCATATAATTTTTATGATTAGGAAAAGCTTATGATACTAGGCAAAATATTAGGGTGGATTTTGTAGAAGAAAAGAATAATTAATAATTATATTGATGTATAAATGATATCTAAATGATAATGTTCTCTGAGTGTTAGGACTATTGGTAGTGAAACAAATAATATTATTATAACTATGGATTTGCATCAAGGGTCAGGTCTAAATTCCCTAACATTTTTACATAAATACTAGGATGAACCAACAGACATTCAAGATGGCAAAAACCCAAATAGTTTGAATTAACACATCTTGATGAAAATGAAAATGAAAATGACTAAGATAAAGATTCAATATGAGACTGCACTGTAATGCATGATCCTCTTTATACTTGGGAAGAATAAAAGAGAAAATACAGTATGGATTCCGTAACCAAAATATGATTGAGTGTATAAAAAACGTTTTCAGATCTGGATTAAAGTACAATGCAGTGGGGAAAAAAATACTTACTCCTTTTTTATCACTTGTGGTGGAAGGTAGCAAACGGCAGACCTCTCTCTACACCATGTAATGTATAAATCAGTCAATTACAAGAAGAATATAACCAAATATGCTAATTTCTGCATAAAACCTAATGTCATACTAGCAGGATATGAACAAACAATATGAAAGAGGAACGGTAGGGGAATGCTAAAAGTTAATTCATACAGAATTGGAGCAAGGATGCACACAAAGTTTATAAAAAGAGAATGCAATACTAGTAAACTGAGTCCAACAATGGATGTTTTTGCATACACGAAATATAAAAAAATGAATAAGAAAAAAATTAGGATTTGGTGATTTTGTATACATGAAATATAAAAAAAAAGGAAGGAAGGAAAGAAAGAAAAGAACAAAATTAATTAGCAAATAGTCATTTAAACAATGGTTCAAAATTTTGTACCATTCGGGCAGCGTAGGCGGAATTTATTTTTACACTCATCGCCCGACACTAGCATCGGCACCTAAGGGCACTATAATCCCGTGGCGATTCGGCGAGGTTGTCGCGATCTTGCGGTGACCTTCGAAGAGTAGTGGGGTTGCAGGGGCATCGCGATACTCGCAAGGACTCTACGACATCACTACATGACCTCCCCGAGGTCACAACGCAACCTCACAGAGTCATAAGGGATCGCAACGCCTTCGCGACCCCGTTGAGGTTGTGCCACGATCCACCCCCACAACCTCCACGAGGTCATGGGGCATGCTTTCTTTCCTTACTTTTTTTTAATTATTTTATTTTTTGTATTTTTTATTTTCTAAATATTTAAGTTAAATTTTTTATTTTTTATTTATATTTAAAAAATATCGAAATATATCGACATGATAGGGTACCGATTTGAACATCCTTGGGGTAAAGGTGATGCACTCACCCCAGATGTCCCTCATCGCAGGTCTCACAGTTAGATGAACAGAGGTATATGGTTTTGAACATCCTTGGGGTAAGGTAAAGTGGAGTAATGTGAAAGACTATTGATTTGCAAAAAGGTAAGCCTCAAACTGCCAGTCTTTCTATAAAAATTTTCATGATGGATGATGATGCAACAATAACAACAACCGAGCCTTCTCCAAAGTTCATAATAGAAAATTAATAGGAAAGTATGTGAACTGGTGATCTGAACTCTATAATCACCTTAAAGGTTTGACTATGTAATATGCCATGAAGGAATTCAATAAATAGATTTATGATGCCAACGAGAAAATAACAACCATAAATGTTGCTCTGTGGATAAAACAAATTTATTCCTTCGTAGTTAATGCATGCTCAAAAATAATGTATGGTTGCTCCTAATCATCAAATTTGTTATTTTATATGATATAATATATCAATAAAACTATCGAGAATATTGGTGGAACAAATTCAGCAAAGATAGTATTGGAGTCTAATCCATCACCAATTTGGTAATATTCCCATAAGCCCAGCTTAAATGGAAGGTCATATGTAAGCAGTAAACACCTTTTCCTTTCAAACCAATATAGTTTTAACCATCAGCACATAATTTCATATTGAAGCGCACCAATTATCCCCCTCTGAGAAACCTACCAAGGCAACTGATTCCAGAAGAGGCTGATTTTAAGAAGATAAAATCCCAATAAATCCTTGAGTCTTGTTGCTGGCAGATAGTTTGTAGCCTATCCATCCTTACATAATAGAGCTTTCCAATGGCCAATGTACTTGAATTAGAAATGATTCATGAACCTACAACTGACAAGAACTGACTTCTAAAAATAGCAAATATGAAAGGCCAGTTTCTAAATGACTGCTATATTGAATTCACATTTCTTAATAAATAAATTTACCAAATCCGAAGCAACAAAGAATCCCATCAATAGTTAGTTCCTTTAGTTGACAATCCTAGTCCCTAATATCTTGGACTAAAACAAATGTAGCTTCTGTCATTCTTCTTTAGTCGATGTTTCCTTGAAATGGTACACCTATGTCTACTTTGCAGAATAGCAGACTGCACCAATACAAACCACCTATCGGCCACTGGCCTGTATGGGCACACAAGCATACTAGAAAGCAATTTCACATGCTAATTCTTCTACAACAAATAGCTAGTTCCTTCAACAATATTAAAGTAAATCATGCAAATAAGAAATTTAAATCATGCAAATAAAAGTAAAATGAAGGTAGCCTGGCAGAATATAATGGTGATTCCAAGGGGTCTTCATGAACTCACTTTATGCGGTGGAGTGTTTGCAAAAGTCGACTTAACATGTTGAATGTCTGTGCGCTTTGTCACGTCTAACCTCAGAGGCCAACTGCAACATCACAAGCAGAGAAATTCATTAAAACTTTGCATAAACCATCGGATACAGAATCAAATATGAAAAATTAAATCTTACTCTGCTGGCTCTGATAATGTGTTTGAATATTTACAGGCAACAGAGTCCTCTCTAACTGCATAAATTGTGCAATAGTGAACACCACTTTTTGTAAGATTGCCTTGCCACTGATGGTGAGAAGATAATACACTTGCTTGTAAGAGGAAATCCTTGGATTGCTGCAAAGGAGGAGAGTTTGGAGGAGGTGGAACAGAGGGTGGCTGTGAGGGTGGCGGTGGAGGTGGAGAAGAAGGTAATGGGGGTGCCACATCTGATGGGAGAGGAGGTGGTGGGACTATATTTGGTAAAGGAGGAACATTCACTACTTGATCAAGTCTCTGCTGCATGGCAGCTCCTGGCAATTGTGAAAGTGGAGTAATAGAAGAGGGTATAAAAGGAACAGGATATGTATTCATATTACGGTTATCATGGAGCATCATTCCTGTTAGAGTTCGGCTTAAGGGAGGACCTCGACCAGAACTATCCCAACAATTACTTGGAGTGAAATAGACAGGGTGCACCAAAGGCGCTGGTAATGGCGGTGGTATGATAGAGCCACTATGAGTCATGCTAGGGCGGTTGGGTATGCTACCCTTACCAAATATCTGTGGTTCGTTTTCTTGCTTTATGTAATGCCAGTTTCTGTCAATAGCATTGGTTGCTGGACCTAGTCATCAATCATCGATAGTGTAGAGCTAGTAAGAATATATGGAAATGGACAGGAAATTCTAGCCACCTCAATGCAGTACTCACCAGGGAATGATACATCCATGGGCATCTCTCGAATTTCAGCACCGGAAGTAGGATTCCAATTTGACTGGAATGCTTGGCCATGCTGCAACTGCTTTCCTAAATTGTCTACATGTACTCTTGGGGATACTGGCATATGGTGGTGACCAATATCAGGTTTATTTGCAAAAGATCTAGCATAAGGATTTCCTGGTTTACTTTCAAAACCTGCAGACCCAAATTCTCCTGGAGATGGTGAATATCCCAAGGCATTTAATGACCTTGGTGTGGTTGATTCTCCATGATACACAGGGACTCCAGTATTCCTGCGAAAGGTTAGAGGGACATAAATAGCTCAACACCAGCATTAGTTGATTAAGATTTCAAAAGGAGATTATTCAGCCCGATGAGCAAAAATTCAAGAAAAAAAGATTTATCATGAGTTGTACAAAGGAGACACTAAAGAAATGAGTCAGAGATAAACTAAACAGTTCTTGTGAAGATTAACTACAATAAAGAGAAATCTTTGTGATGAGAAAATTAGACCAAAAGGTAGAACTTAAGAGGAAAGTTAAAAGTATGAATTGTAAATGAAATGCCAGAATTCACTAGGGAAGCCAATGGAGTAAAGGTACATCTAGCGTGCTAAGCTTCCACCAATGGGAAAGTTAAAAGTGATATAGCTACCATGCTAGACTTCCACCAACAGATGACTGCCATGCTAGGCTTCCACCATTGCAAGCATTCAAAGGTTCACTACATGTAGTCTGACACGGCTGCATGCAAGCTTAAAGCAGTAGAGATTGTTTCTGTACCTTGATCTTTTATGATCCGAGTTCTAAAGAAGCAATGATAGAATTTTTCAAATTAGTAAAAACCATTTCTTTTTCTTTTACTTATAGTGAAATGTTTTACATTTAACAAAACCTTATAGTTGAACTCAAATTTATCCTTCACAGACCTCTAAAAAAGTCAACTCCTTGATCTACTTCAAAAACAATTGCATACTGCAATAGCTCCAACCAAGCACTAAACACTCCAGAAAGGATGGAGTCCTCGTTTGAAATCTAGGAAGAACCAGAAGGTGAAAGATATCCTTTTGTTGTAATAAGAAAAGGATCAGGCAAATAAAGATAGAAGCATATGAAAGTTACATAATTAAGAATTTTAGATATATTGGATTTATTAATGAACAAGAAAGAGATACTAGTAAAATTATCATTAACACTAAAAAAATGGTCGGTTGAATTGGAGAAAAAGGTATTTTGTTATCATGTGCCCCTTAAGCTGAAAGGAAAACTTCTCAAGAATGAGGTACAACGGACCAGTCAGAATGTTTAATAATCAGAAAACATATACAACATATTTCGGTTCGCAACCAGAACGATACGGTTTCAATATCGTATCGTGGCTTATTGATAAATTTCGGTGATTTTTAAATATAAAATACATAAATTAAAAATAAAATTTTTAACTTAAATAATAAAAATAAAAAATGATTTAAAAATATTAAAATGTTAATTATAAAATTAATTTAATTAAATAGGATTAAAAAAATAAAATAAATTTAATAATAATAAAAATTATTATTTATAATATATATATTAATAAAATAAATTTTAAGATAACTTTATTAAAATTTAATTGATTTTATTTAATCTATAATTAAATTATAGTTTGAGAAGTTGAATAAATTATTTCTGCTCGTCGTCGTTCCCGCGGCCTCATGAAGGTCGTGAGCACCGCCGACAGCCGCTGACCCATTGTGGCCCCGCGCGAGGTAGCTTGCATCCACTGCGTCCCCATGCGAGGTTGCCTGTGGTTGCCAAGCGAGCAGCCTGCAGCCGTTGCGACCTCATGTAGGTCGCGCGCAGCTACCAATGACTGTTGTGGCCTCGCATGAGGCCCCCGATAGCCGCCGCGACTCCGATCGAGGCTCCGCTGCCCTGCAAAAGCCCGCCATCGTCGTTTCCGCATCTCGCGGGCGTGCCGGTATTGGCACCACATCAGAACAAAAAAAAACTACCCGTTTCGGACGAAACAGGTATGTATTTCAAACCATGTGTATGGGTTTAATAAAAAAAATCAGAGACAGAAAATACTAATATATAAGAGACATTAGGTGTAGCTTCAATAAATGATTAAATGAGAGAAAATATGTTGAGGTAGTGCTGGTGTGTTCAAACATGACCAATAAATCTTATATTTAGATAGGTTGAATTGGTTTATGTTGAAAGAGTAAGAGGTAGGAGACTAAAGAACACTTTAGTTTATGTAATAAAAAAATTGAGTTAATTGATTTGGATGTTAATAGCAAAATAACCTTGAAAAGAGTTCAAGAAAGCAATAAGATCTTTCAACCAACACCAAATAGTTGGATGACAATGATGACAACGTTATCTAAGTTTTCAGATAATAAATTACTATTTTCCAGAAGAAATACCTATTTTTCATCATTTGTACAGTTTCAAAAAATGACTACCTAAGCCTCATATACAGTTGCCTAAGAATTTGGAAGGAAATCATGTAACAGCCACATAAAAGAACAATCCGGTGCACGAAGTTCCCGCCATACAAGGTCCTAGGGAAGGATCCATTGTACGCAACCTTACCTCACTTTGCAAGATGTTGTTTCCAAAATTCGAACCTGTGACCTCATAAGGCAGCAATTTTATCGTTGTGCCAAGGCTCCACTTCATAACAGCCACATATGCAATTAAAATATATCTATGTTGTTGGTTTTAATTGATTATATATTTTGCATATTTCTGAGGATGAATTCGACTTAGTTGATTAATATCTTTTTTGCATATAAGGTAGTCATTGTTATCAACATAATTTTTAAAATATATTTTTTTAATACTGATCGCATATGTGAATGCAATGTCAACCGCATAGCATCTACACACACGTTTTGAAACCTTAATCACCTGGTCGCTCATCTAGTTGGTATCATGATTCTGAATCTCTAAGCTGATTAACTATGTCAGAAACAATGACAAATGGACTTGGCCAAATTCCATAAATTTACTAAGTGGATGGCAAGTATCATTTGAGAAAATTTTAGCAGACTGACAAATTTACATTAGATGGTTTTATCTGTGCATAGCACATACAAGTTTATTAAGCAAATTTTGGACAAGATGTTTCTGATATTAACTAAAATACACAATGATGGAAGGAAAAGTATAAACAATTTCAATTATGGATATCAAGAGAAATTTATTCATACCTGAATTCAGCTAGAAGGAACATGTCAGGACAACTCTGTATATTTCCTAAAGCTGTAGCAGCAGCATCAACACTGTTAAACTCTATAAACCAGCAAGAGCTTTGCAAGCCTACTCGTGTCAATCTAACTACAGCACCAACATTTCCAACAGCAAGATTGCACAAGGCCCTCAAATCATCATCTTCAAATGGTGCAGACAAGCTACCTGATATAGTAATGTAGAGAGTGTTTGAAGGTGCTTCATCTTTCATGGAAAGTGAATAGTTTTTCTGCTTATTGCTTTCATGAGAAATTTTTTTATTAAAATTGTACTTAGCACAGAGCGCTGAAATGAAGGAATGCAACTGAGATATTTGGGGGTTGCACTTTTCAGCACTAGCACCATACAACGTTGGGACCTTGGGAGAGAAAAGCACGTTGTCAGCAGCACTACCAATGTTTCTACTCATAGCTTCCACTTGAATTGTTGTAGACCCAAACCTTGCACCATGCAACTGAAACTTTGCAAGGTCTGCAGCTTCATGTAATCGGAAATCTATATAACAGCAACCATTTGGTCTGTCAAAATGCCATCCTGTAACCTCTCCAAATCTCGAAAATGCATTGATCAACTCCATTTCTGGGACAGAGGCATCAACATGCTTTACTAAAAGTTTAGCGAACTTATCCTGTGTAAGTTCACCAGTATTTGACTGTCCTTCAGGCAGTGAAAATGTTGCAGTTGCAGCTCCAGAAGTAGATGAATTTGTCGTCACACCAATATCAGTACTGTGATGGTGCTTCCTAGCTCCAGCACCACAACCATCTGAATCCTTCACAATTCCTAAATTAGACTGACTTCTTTTCAATTCTCTTGGACCAGATGTGTTCTCCAAGAATTGGCTTTCATGATCCATTTTCTTCAAGTTGGCCAACCTCTCCCCTCCACTAAGGCAACTTCCATCCTTTTGCAGTGCATTTATCTCATGTGGCAATGGGCAAAAAGACCTAACATGTTGGGCAGTTGCATTTTCAGCAGAATCATTACTTCTTTTCTGTGCATCAGCTGAAGAACTGTCAGAAACTCCTGACAATATATCCTTTGAAACATTAAAAACTCTATCATGCTGAGGAGGGTACTTATTAGCCACATATGAGCTGCTGATATCTGCATATTTTGACACGTGCGAGTAGGCCATGTCATTCTCTTCATGATCTGCTCCATCAATGAACTTTGACAAAGACCCTATTGCATTTTCTAAAATTGATAATAACTCTTTAGTAGCCTGTGTCCCATGTAATCTGGATAATTTTCTACAATAAGAAAATATCCAAACTCCCAAGGATGGATCATTTTTAATTGCCTGCATAGAGAGGCCAGAGTTATTAAGTTTGTGAATGTTTGAATATCACAATCATGCAACAAAGAACACACCTAAACATAAAATCAAGTACTAGAAAATAGAATTCTATATCAGAAATTAAGATTTTTGGCAGTTCTTTTAGCCTTTATGTATAGAGTTGGACAATTACAGTAAACTCTAAAAGGAGGTATTTGCAAAGCAAAATTCTCTTCAGCACTCTTGTAGAAATTTATGTTTAACAATTTAAAAAATATTGATTCATCTCTCATTCAAAAAGAACAATTCTCTATCTAAATCTATGTATGAGTTGAAGGGGAACTTTGGTACAATGGTAAAGTTGCTACCATGTAACATGGTGGTCATAGGTTTGAGTCGCAGAAACATCCTCTTACAATGCAGGGTAAGATTACATACAATAGACCCTTCCCTAGTATTCTACATTGGTATGAGCTTCATGCACCGAGCTGCCTTTTTTAAACTATATATGAGTTGGGAGAAGAAATTTCGGACAAGAACAAATTCACTGTTTCCGCCTCCAATGTCGAAAAGCAATCTATTACGTGTGGATATGCAGCATGCACATAACGGAATAATTCTTGCAATTAGAGTTGCACAAAATGACATAACCTATAGATAAAGGCTCATTACTTTTCAAGAACTTATAGTCTCAGCAAAGCATTTTCACAAAGCACAACAATATATTACTCGGTGCCTACTGGAAGTTACTTTAGGAATATCAAGGGTTGAAATAAACTCATGCTTTATCAAGGTATGTTCCCCACAAAAATGTTTACTTTTCACTGTATCTATTATGCTATCTGAGATGAATCCATAATGAAATAATCTCTGCTGGAAGTTGTGAATTAGTTTAAAATATCAATACCTTTCCCAATAAACAATTATTGGATTCAAACACCGTTTTTTCTAGTTTGTCATTATTTGCTTTTGTTTTGGTTTGATCATTTCCATCAGAATCTACACCAGTTCTTGCTGATTTTGGACATGGTGAAGATGGATCAATTTCTCCATCTGAAACATTAATTTTTTCGTTCTCAGCACCATTCAAATGACTTGTCACCTGACGGAGAAAGAACTGTGCTCCGCTATGTAGAGTGTTATCATTTCCACCAGAAACAAAGAGTTCAAAGCAGGCTGCAAGTAAGTTCTTTGGGAAGGCAAATAATATGCAAAGCAAACTAAGTGCTCGAAGCTTAAATAACCTATGCAGAACAGGTTCATTTTCCTCCTTATCATCCTTCATTTCACGAAGGAATTCCATTGGCTCTTGAAGCTTTTCAACTTCTCTGCCAGCTACTGGATATATATCCTTACCCTCAAAAGTTGAAACAAAAAAAGTAAGAATGCTTGAGAAAACTGCAGAACAAATGCCCTGAATGACAGAGGATGTTGGTGCTTCAGATGATGCTGTGCAAGAAATGTCAACCAGTCCAAAAATACAAGTTTTAACAGTTTTGTATGCCACACTATCCATGTCCTCTCCTCTCATGATTATAGCCAGACTCCAATTATACATGTTGATGGAAACCCTAGCTGCTGCTTCTAGAGCAGTAGGACAGAATGATGCATACCGAGGAATAAGATCAGCAACTATACGTTGCACACTCGTACAACCTACAGAACAGAACAGCACAGATATTTCATTTAAAAGAGCCAGATTCATGTTTCATAACATAGCATGATATATAAATTGTACTTACTGCAGAAAGAAGGTTGCCATGCGTAATAGTTTAATAGAAGAATCCATGAAAAATGAACATCACAGTATCACTTTCAAAGTTGACTGTGAACCTAAACAAAACCTACTGCTAAATACTGTGCTTCTACTAGAACAAGAATCAACTCTCCAACACCACAGACCAGTAACAAAGCTATAATTGAAGAGGCTTACAACATAAAATTAGATCAAGGTTTTTAATAACTAATGGAATTGCCTACATTTAGATTTATAAATAAAATACTAATCTATGAGAGCAACAAGGTGAAGCTCCAATAGGTACAAAAATGAGATAAACTGGATGATATGATATAGAGATTGTCAAGTGAGATTAAAACATTCTAATGTTGTGCAGTTACACGAGTTGAATTAATTAAAGTGCAAGTTCTAAGGAATTTAGGAAGACCAAAGAAAACTTTATTTAATGTAATTACAGTTTATAGCTGTCAAAATCAAGGTAAGGTTGCGTACAATGGATTCCTTCTCCGGTACCTCGCGTGGCGGGAGCTTCATGCACCAGGTTGTAGTTTTGTAGTTGTCAAAATCATATAATTCATGATTCATACAATAAGATGGACTACATAGTTGTCAAAAATCATATAATTCATATCATATGATGGACTGTGTTCACATATACAGCAATACAATTCATACTTATGAATTGGAAATAAAAATAATTGCGGTGCCTCAGTATGAATATATATGATCAGCTAGAAATTAACATGACCTAAATATTCAATAAATTAAATCAAAATTATTATAAAGATTGAAAATAAGGATGAATTTTTTATTATAGGAATGAAATCTCAAAATTCATAATGACAAAAAATAATCAAGTGGAAACACAGAGTTGTTGATAGCCAATAGGCATCTAATAATGACTAAGAAAAACAAATATTGTGTCACATTGAGACATAGAATGGCAATAAGTGCAACATTTTTAATAACTTAGAAGTTTTTTTGTCTCAGTTGTCTTCAATTTGGTGACAATAATCTTTCTATGTCAAAAACATTTAAGAAAAAAGTTTCTTATTACTCATTCTATTCTAATTTTTAGTCGAATGAAATTAAATAATAATTTGTATATTATCATCAATCGAAGACATGAAGTTATAAATTAAGAAGAACTTACTCCACGAGCTTAATTCAACCCTAAATGTCAAGGAACTTCAGTGGAGGACCTCTTAGGTATTTATACATATCTTAAGAGACCTCATTTGAAGTTGTGGTACTGAGAAGTAGCATTTATCTCTCTTTTCTCATATTCTACTTTCTTTAACACACTTATTTTATTTTGCTATTAGGTGAAATGTTGCAATGCTTTGCATAACTTTAGATTTCAAAATTATTTTGAATAAAGTATACTTAAATTTTTACCATATTTTGAATTTTGATTCACAATTCGATATGATTCACATTTCAATAATTCAACAAAACGATCCATGATACAATCTTAATTCGATAACTTGGATTGCAAGTGATATAATGGATTCAAGTATTACTACTGATATAGCCTTGCATAAAATGTAATGGAGGAATAAGATCCTTAGTTGGGGCAAGCATAATTTGATAAAGTCAATATACCTACATTTGAGTTGATCAAATTGGTTGGTATGCACCAACACACATGCGAGATAGACATACTTGGATATCTCAGTACTAATTGGTATGATTTGTACACCATTATAACAATAGAATGAGGTGCTTCCAATGAACTATAATATAGGTAAGCAAGTTATTTATCTTCGGTGCTTATGAAACTCGAAATACTCAAGGTTCAAAAGAGTTTATCTAAAAATTTGATAAGAAGACATGACGCAAAATTTTGTCATTTCATCAACACATAGGGAGACTTGTAAAGCCTTTGTGGTAATTCAATTTCCTGTATTATCACAAGTTTAACCTACTAATAGAGTCTTGTTTCAGTAGAAATGTGGAGAGGAAGAAATGGAAAGGAGAGGAAGGCAAAGACATAGGAGACAAAGAGAAAGGAAAAGTCTCTTATTAGAACAAATAAAGAAGAGAGCAAAAACAATATCTATTTTTTTCCTACAGTGCCCTTTGAATTAATGATTTCATTTATCTGGTTAAAGTTTTACAAATTAAAACTACACCATAAGCACAAAGGCCTACTAAGGATCAAGCAAAGGTAAAAAATATTAGATGTGAGTAATACTGACTTACCCTGGTGCTCCTTAATGATTTAAAGTAATCATTTCTGACATCAACTCTTCCAAGAATTAAATCAATGCCGGTTAAATTTGATTCAATTAAGGATATCTACACCATAGGGTCCATTTAAAATTGTAACTACAGATTGGATGGGCATAAATTGGTTTCATTATGCTGATGCATATCAAAATTAGTAAAATCTAGAGACGTTCTTTTTCTTTCTGGAACAGTAAATCGGATAATACTGCTCCAATACTTTTTTGTATCACTTAGCCTTTATCTTCCCTTGAGTTTTTAAATAAGTATTTGGGTGGAGAAAAAATAAATCATATCTTTGTATGTCAATCCCTTCTACCACTTTGGTATCCAACCAAAGGAACACAAATTATGCTACTCTCTATTGTTAACCAAACACATAAAAAGGACCTTTTCTTTTCCTTTCTCCCATTCTTCTCCAATATAAACAAGCCCAATAATTTTCAGATGAGTAAAGGAATGTTAGGAAATGGATTGGAACTCGTAAACAATAAGAATGCTGGAGATTGCATGATGTAGTAGTATAATTCTCTTCAATTTTATGTGATCTATGACAACAATAAACGAAGTGCATACTATTGACAACTGAAATGAAATCTCTACCAATTGTAAGTAGAAAATATAATCGACCCTTTGGAGTTGAAATTTCGAATGAACGTCAATACTAATTTTCTTTTCATGCTGATGGAAGAATACACAAAGATCAAGCATTTTTTGGGAGATTCTTAGCTTTAGGTATTTTGGAGGGAAACTCGAAGAAGAGAAAGAGGTGCGAGAGAGATGGAACCTCTGGAGGCGGTAATCAAGGCCAGATATGCCTGCTCAAGTTCCGGCATGAGGCGAGCATCCTTCTGGGAAGTGCAAAATTTGATCCTTCGGTAGCAATCTACCAGATTCCTGATCTCCTCCTTGTTCCTCCGCCTGCGGATAATTTCCTCCTGCGAAGGGGGTGGGGGAGGGGACGAGACGAAGGCCTTCTGCGGAGGAGGAGGGGCGCGGTGCTCCAGGATTGCCTCGTAAAGCTTCCTCTTCTTCGGTGGCTGCTCTGCGGCCGCCATCGTCGGTGCGGCGCCCAGGCGTGACGAGGTGTTGACGCCGCGTTAGGGATTCCGCCGCTCCGGCACCACTCGGTAGGATTTTGCTACTGCCTCCTTTTTTCGGTCTAATGGGTCCAAAGTAAAGCACAGCAATGGCCGGAACCGAGGTAAAATAAAAATAAAAAAATTAAATAAATATTATATAATAATAGAAACCATGACTAAATATAAATAAATATTATCCTACCAATTCATCCATGAATATACATGAAGATCCTTATTATTCATTATTTAATCTCTTAGAATTCAAGGATTTTACTATATTACATACCTAATCAAACGTAGATAACGAAGATACTCACATATTAGTTGTGTAGTATAATATTTACATATATAGAGAGAGAAATATTATGTTACACAACTCTTTCATGAGTATTCGTGAACATCTCTATTATCCATCGTTTGATTCTTTAGAGTTCAAGGATTGGGCTAAAGTGTGCACTCGATCGGACGATGAATAATAGAGATGCTCATGGATGCTCACAGATGAGTTATGTATATATAAATATTACGCTATACAACTCATCCATGAGCACCTCTGTTATCAACCTTTTAATCGGGTGTGCATTATAGCTCAATTTTTGAACCTTAGGGGATAGACGATTGAATAATGAAGATATTCATGTGTGTATTATATATATATATATATATATATATATTCTGATCTCCTGCGTGCCGAAGTCCTGCGCGTCCGTTGACAATTTTTGACACCCATGTGCGGTGTCGGCAGCATCGTCATGCAGTCCAGCCATTGTTGACCGTCGGATCGGATGCGATCGACGCACAACTTGTCGACGGGCCGATGGGGCTCAACTTCCGAGCGATTAGCGCTCGAAATCCGACACAAAACGATCGGAAATGACCAAATCACGCGGTCGATAGTGGCATGCCATGCCGCGCGATCGATCGGCCGAATTCGATCGAGTCGATCGGATGGAGCCGATGGCGATGTCGGCGATTCATCCGCTATACTCGGACGATCATGATTCGGCCGTCGGCAGATCGAATGGCGCCCGAAATCGGCCGCCAGAATCGAGCGCTCAATTTTGATCGCCACACCGCTGGATTCCGACCGCAATTTGGTCGGAATCCGATCCGATTGCGGCCGACAGTGGGCACGTCACTGCCGCACGCGTGATTTGGTCATTTTCGACCGTTTTGCGCCAGATTCTGGGCGCTAATTGGCTGGAAGGCGAGCCTCGTTGGACTGCCGACGAGTTGCGCATCGATCGCGCTCGGTTTGTGATCATTAGTGGCTGGACGGTGAGGCGGCGACGCCAACACTGTGCGTGGGTCGGACGGTAAATCGCATGGAGCGCACGGACGCGTAGAACTTCAGCGTGCAGGAGATCAGTTTTCTATATATATATAATCTGATTAATTATAGGGTGATTGGTTTGGTCCTATAAATATATGATAAGACACTAAATAATTTTTAGATGAGATATGTTATATTGATCGCTAAAGTAAATTAGGGAAGTGTTTGAGATTTAGCAGTTAAATCCGACTACGTGGTCGTACGGTCCCTGTAAAATAGATCCGATGTCGAAGATGTAATCCATTTGAGAAGATAAATTCTCAACTCACATTTAGTTTAAGGTTGTCTGCTTAAATTTTTTTAAAATTGAGAGTCAAATTTATTTAATTAGAAAATCGCTTAAGATACCATACATTCTACTTTACTACTGCACCGTATCGAAGGGCAATAGAAACTTATAATGTTTTTCAATGGTAGACAAGATCAATTAATCTATCCCGTTAAAATAAAATAAAAATAAAAATCAAATTGGT
This sequence comes from Wurfbainia villosa, assembly GCA_025175895.1. Taxonomy (NCBI): domain Eukaryota; kingdom Viridiplantae; phylum Streptophyta; class Magnoliopsida; order Zingiberales; family Zingiberaceae; genus Wurfbainia; species Wurfbainia villosa. The sequence goes on along the minus strand of CM046000.1, from coordinate 4,043,616 downwards.
CCCGTTAATTTTAGACCATAATTCAGATTCGAGTTCAGTTGACCATCAATCTAATCTAACAACAAATAAACCCAAGATTACAAGGTGATCACGATCGCAATAGCAATGGTTTCCTCTAAGTTCGATTGTTATCGTCAACTCATCAACTCAATACGATTGATATCACTGTGACCTATTTTAGGGATTGAGATGAAGAAGGTCATGCATGAAATACTGATTAAACCAGTAGGACACGACCCGAGGGAGTCGACCGGACTGACAGAGTGAAAGTGTAGAATAGGAAAGATGAGCTCTAAGATTAAAGGGAGACCAGATGAACAACCCGGGGATAAGTCTGAGAGCTGACTCGGGAAATGAGTCAGGGATTGATCCGGGGAGTTACAAAATGCATGAGGTACTGGGTCTCACAGCCAGAGTGAGTTTAAGTATTAGTCTGGCAAGGCAAAATAAGTAGTGTATACCTTGACATAAATGAGCGAAGAGGATCTAGTTGAGACGGGGACAGAGTCAATATCAGATTCAGTAAAGGAAGAGAAGGTGAAAAGTGAGGGCAAAATATTTTTCGAGACGGTAGTTTACGAGAGTACGATATGATATAACAAATTAGGACCCCACACAATATTCGTAGGAGTTTCCATTCTTTATCCTCCTAACAGAATTATTCTCCAGGGAAGAGGAGTCTTCCATGTGGACGGTGATCAGGACATTTTGTTATATCACAAGGAGCAAGGGAGCACGAGGAGGATAAAAGCCAAGGAGGAAGGAGCGAGAGAGAAAGAGACTTTTTTTCGAAGCTAGCGGGAGATCACCCTCACTTCCAATTCCACGACAAGGGAAGGGAGACATTGCCTCGGAGAAGGAGAAGATTAAAGGAAGAAGAAGAAGATAGCAGGGAAACTGGGGCGGTTCAGATTATCTCTTTATACTGTACACATCTGAAGTTGTAAGGGATTTTTCTCTATCTCTAAAAAGATTTCCAAAAAGGAGAAATTTTATAGTGAAAGTGTTTTTGCACCATAGCTGATATGAGTTGCGCAAGTCAAGATCCTATGGAAGACATTTCATTGATTGAAAGCCCACATTTCGTAACACTACTTAGCTAGAATGAAGACCAAGAGCCTTGCAATTAATTCAAGACCAAGAAAGAAAGATGACTCTTTGCCACTCCTAGTCAAAAATAAAATGCAACCTTTCATTCATTTTCCTAGTTGCATGTATTTGTTTAATGGTACTTAAATGCGTACTTGTTTAATTGAACTTTGCTATTAGAAAATTTATGTATTTAAGGAGATGTAACGAGTGAAAAAAGGGATGAAAAAAGAATGAGTTCTGTTTTCTCTTTCTAAAGACCGAGAGATCCTTTATCCGAAAAACTATAGAGTTCGATGGTGCTTGTGTTGTATCCGATCATTAGTTTTCTCGCAATCAATCGTAAATAGGTGGTGTCATTGTATCCGATTCGGGACTGACAATCGCAGCTTGACATCAATAGCTCACTATAGAACTCACCCCCGTAGAGTAGGAATTGAAATTCCGAACCACGTTAAACCTTGTGTCTTTGCTCTTTGTGTTGGTTTTTATTCGTCATCTATTCATTTTTCTATTACTATTGCGGTCGGAGAGAACCCTAAACCTCCTTAACATTCTTCTGCGTTAAAAGAAAGTGAAAAAATCTACATATATCCGCATCAATGATATTATTTTTTTTTTTCCAAAAATATTACTTCGGTTGGTTGTCTCCTGTCAAAAATTCTCAATAGCAAATTATTATTGATATACGGATCGATTACTATTTTAGGAGGATGTTTTTGGGTATAGTCTAAAATTCGCATAATATTTTATAGATATATTATCTAATATAGTATGGAAGCATTGATTCTACTGTATTCATTAAATTTATCTTTTTATTCATTATATTTGTCTTAGTATTGAGTTTAGTTGTCAGACAAATGTAACCTGTGAGTTATTCTTTTGCTATATAATATTGACTTAGAACAAACTAAGTGGTATTGTTAAATCATCAAAATAAGATATATTTATTACTATATGATAGTCAAAAAAATTCTTGACTTTGATCCTAGATGAATTAACATGTTAATTGATAATATGCAAATTTGTCAACAAACTCATTAAGTGACCTAATTTGTATTATTAAATATAAATATATACATAGAACTCATAACCCCCCTTATCATTAGTATTAATAGACTTTTAACATATTAAACTCAACATATTTATGTGATGTGGTCTCCCTTAAGAATTATGTTATTTTCCGAAGTTTTGGAGTCATCTCCCACTTCCGAAAAATCAAGTCCTACCACTAATTTATTTTTGATTATCAGATTTTTTCCATGGCAATAAAAGCAAGAATACGTGTGATTTATAATTCTTTATCAAGTTTCCATTGCATTTCGATTTTACATAAATAATATTATAGTTCTCGTTCTTTATCTGATTTTTTTTATTGATATCAGAATATTCGAATCTTCGATCCGATTAATTTCTTGGAGTAATCGGCCTAGTCTCATGAACCTTTGAAACGCTTTGTCAACAACTGAGTTGGATAAGGTCGGAGTCCAAGTAGTCTCCAACGACCATCAAAGGTAAATTAGAGAAACACTTACAGTTTGTTATTCGCTCAAATTAACTCAGAATCAGATCATCTCCGAATGATTTCAAGTCGCATCTCGAATGAATTTTTCTAAATTCACCATCGAACGATATCGCAGCAGAAGATTGAGCTATATTTCCCTCTGAAATGTCTTTTCATTTTTGCCATCGCACTGTACCATTGATATGCTATATCATTGATAGATTAAATTCATCAAATTTAACTTTATTTTTCTACTAACATCAGTATTCAAATCTTCATCTGATTAATTCTGAAGATGATCGATTCGCTCTTATGGATCATTGACAAAGTATTAAGTAATTTTTAAACGAGGTATACTTCATCAGTCATCAAAGAATCTAAGAATTACTCACGACTAAATTCGGCGACAGGATCACACTATCTATATAAAATAAATTCCATATCGAAAATGCACTCTATCGAAGATCTACGTGAATCGGCTGTCTAAATTTGTTTAGAGATTTACAGTCAAATTTGCCTTTATTGTATTTGTAAAGAAGAGAGAAGGATGGCAATGCTTAAGAGGGTGCTTTCGTTTACCAGGCTGCAACAGGCAACAGCTAAGCCTGAAGAACTTGACAGTGAAGAACATGACAGTGAACGCCACTGCGGCCTGCAATGCTCGATAAGAAATTGGTAATGAAGGTTTTGATCTGTCCTTTTCCGGCGATCGTCACCCGTCTCTCCTCCTCGCCACTTCCATCTTCCACGTCCACCAGAGTGATGCTCATGTTGTTCCTCACGATGCACAGCTTCCCCATGAGAGGGACCAAAGCCGCCGCCTCCACAGCTCGGGAGCTCCCCGCGTGCGCCTTGCTGTCCCTCCCTCTCCTCCACGAGTCCGTCGCATGATCGTACACCCTCAGCCTGCAGCCGTCCTTGCAATCCGAAGCGAAGAGCTTGCCGTCGATGCAAACCGAGGGGTTCCTCCAGCCGCTCACCATGCCGTCGAGCACGCTCTCCCAGGTGTCGCTTTCCGGCGCGTAGACTTCGCTGAGAACCTGCCGCTGCGCTCCGAGCCCTTTCAGGAACCATTTCCCTTGGTAGATGCCGCCGGCGAAGGGCACCATTGGGCTGCTCAGCTCGGCGACGAACGACCACCGGTTCTTGCTTGGGTCGTACACCTCCGACGACCGGAGGGACCTGTGGACGCCCTCGCTCTCCCCGCCGGCCACGTACAGGCGGTTATTGATGACGCAGGAGCCGAAGAACTGCCGTCGCCTAAGCAAGTCCGGAGCGCGGTGCCACTTGTTGGTCCTGGCATTGTAATAGACCATCCTCCTCATCGAGCCCTTGCGGGGGTCTCTGCCGCCGAAGAGGTAGAGATGGCAGCCACTCAGGGCCGCGCAGCCGAACCCGACGGCCAGCGAGTAGTCGTCGGGGATGGGAGGGAGAGGGTGCCATGACCGGTGGACGGGATCGAAGGCCTCCCAAGAAACCCGGCCATCCCGGCCGTCTCTCTTGATGACGTAGAGCCATTCCTCGGCGAGGCCGAGGCTCCTGCGCAGGCAGTAGAAGTAGTTGCCGGCGAGGAGGCGCTGCCACCGCCTACATACCAGCCTCAGCTTCCAGTGGTCGGCGCGGGGCACGCGGACGAGGCAGGCGACGGCGAGGTCGTCGGGAAGGCCGGGCAGCAAAGGAGATCCGCCTCGGCTTCTTTCGAGTAAGTCTGGCTTGATATTGCCGTTGGTTCTCACAGGATGGATCGAGGTTCTGATGCTCGGATGAACACAGAGCTTCAAGGTCGGCACATACTTTTTGGCTCCGGCGACCGTCTTGAATCCGGCATCCACTCTGCAGAGGCACGCTGAGCTATCGACCTGCAGACCAAACCGCGCGTTCTTCTTGTAAACAAAAACTTGCGTCGTAATCATCAAGAAAACGAAGAAGATTTAGCAGAGGAAGAAGGCAGGAAGATCTAGCTCACAAGAGGAGGGTGGTTTCTTCTCAATTGAGCTTCTCCGTCCAAACTCATCATTTCATAAGCAAGAAGAAGAAGAAGAAGAAGAAGAAGAAGACTCGTGATTGATTGTAGGTGGAAGGAAGAAGAAGCAGGAGGACGAGGCGGCGGCTTAATTCACTGTCCTCTGTTTTCCCTCTGTGTGTGCATTGGAAGTGCAGTGGTTCGATCTGGGAATTTGAAGTCTTATTGTCTGATTGCGCTCCTCAGCCTTAGTATTGTCCCCATGGGACATCGGGCAAAAAGTGAAAAAAGCAAAAAAAAAAAAAAAAAAAAAAAAAAAAACTCTCTTTATTATTATTATTTTAAAAAAACTTAAAATAATACTATTTTTTAATTCCATATAAAAAGTTGGAAACTGTCAATCTAACGGATCTTATCTCCGTCTTCAGACCATCGTAAGAGAGATAAATCACGATAGATCTTTGACCCTTAAAACTAATAATTAATGTATGGAGGAATTACACCCTCGCATTTGTAAGAAATTGATCCGTTGTCCAATAATACAACGTCTGTATGCCTTCCCGTATTTTTTAATTCCAAAACTTTATATACTAAGTTAAAATTATTTAAATTTAAATCAAAAAATTTATTATTAATCTTCATTCAATCAAATAAATATTATAATTTAATTTTTAAATTTTAAAAATATATTCAATATTATAGTTCAATCTTTAAATTTTAAAAATATATTCAGATTCTTATCTATTTAATTAATTTTAAATATAGTGCCTAATAAATAATCTCTATAGTCAAATTTTAATTAAATTTAATTAATTTCGATCTGGAGGTAAAAAAGAAATATATATATATATATATAAGTCAATTATGTGACTTTACGATTTCACAAAGGTTGCAACATCCTTGTACAACCTTTGCACAAGGCCATGATATTCTCCATGGTCGCCCTTGACGCATTGGTAAGTGATCAAAATTTATGCAATGAATAAAGATTGATTTTAAAGATAAATCTAAAATTATATTTCGGAGTCTAGCTTTTTGGTAAAATAGATAATTGGGAGGTGCCTTTTGATTTGTACTAGTTCTGATAAAACGGGGCCGGGGATGGATGTTGATTCTACGCCACCATCTCGCAGTCAACTCGATCCAATCATTTAGGCTTTTTTGTTTTTTTTTTTTTTCCATTCATCGATGTTGCAAGATCTAGCCTCAGGGGACACGGTGCGATAGTAAAAAAAAAAATAATAATAAAAAATCTAGGGGTACGATATAGTGATAAAAATAGAAAAGCATTTCAAAGGCAATTTGATCGTGCAATCTTATTCAACGATGAATTTAAAAAAAAAATTATTCGAACGATTTTGGAGTTCAAGAATTTATCCGGTAGACGGATTACAATTTCGATATTGAACCGTTGTTCGGAGATGATGCGACTACGAAATCTAGATTGAACCGTGAAAAAATTATGAGCGCTTTTCTGATTTATTCTTGGTAGCCGATGGAGGTCACTTGAGCTCCGACTTTATCCGACTCAACTGTTGGCGAGACATATCGAAGATCCGTGAGGGATAGTCGATCACTTTCAGAGATTAGTTGGACCGAATATTCAAATATCTTGATGCAAATCAAAAAGAAAAAAAAAAGAAAATCTTCTTTGGACTATTCGATAGTTAGAGCAGTGTAAGCTGTTATAGATGGATAAGAATCGAATTTCAATATAAAATTTAGAATTCTTATTCAAATTCAAAAATTCTTCATTGTTTTTGACCATCGAATCAAGGGTTATAGACTCTCATAATTTATTTTTCTTCATCATCATCAATTGATGGAATGATGATGGATGTTGAAAGTGAATGTAATTATCTTTTGTAATTGACAGTAAAAAAAAGGAAAATAATTTTTTTAAAGAATTAAAAATTAAAAATTCATATGGTACAAATTAAATATACGTAGTGCTCGAACTATCAGTGATTTGAATTATCTGTACTTTTCAAATTTTGTTTTGATGATCTATAAAAGAAAATTATCGTATAATCAGATTATTAACCTTTAAAATTTAATAGGATAGTAAAATCTATATATTTGAATTATCAAAAAAAAAAAAAACGCTATGCATTAATGGGTCTGACCAGCATAATTTAGGGCATGGATACAACCACTAGCACTAAGGAGATGGTGGAGCAATAAATGACGAGACGTGGATGTGGATGTCCTATATTTTTATTTTGTTTTGTTTTATTTTATTTCTTTCGATATTCCACACCTACTCACTCTATCGTGAAAAGTTCTAAATGCCCTTCAAACTCACCTACGCCACTCGCCCACTTGCCAAAATAAATAAATAAATAAATAAATAAATATATATATATATAAAGACTTAATAAAATACTCACGATCAATCTCTTTTGATTGATTGAGCACGAATAAAATTTATCTTTAGTACATTGAACTATTAGATCGATCTTCTTCAAAATTTTATCAGTAATTTATCTAAGAGTGCATTTCAAATTCGAAATTATTCAAACACAGTCTCATAGTTTTATATTTACCAAAACACGTATTTTATTTTCTTTTTAGCCCTCTCGTCAAATAAATATGTAATTAATACTGAGATTGATATTGTACGTGATGCTGAAAATTTAAATCTCAGGTCCACTGTATTTCTGAGAATATAATTTCTAGCACTATCTTTTTTTCGACCAGTTGATATTGTACGTGATGCTGGAAATTTAAATTCTAACATCATTGTGTTATTGAGAATATAATTTCCAGCACAATCTTTTTTCTAGGGCAGCTTGATATTGTAGTGGTGCTGAGAATTTAAATTTCATGACCACTGTATTCCTGAGAATTTAAATCCCAGGACTTCTGTATTCCTGAAAATATAATTCTTAGCACTATCTTTTTTCTAAGCGAACTTGATATTGTACACGGTGTTAGGAATTCAAATTCCAGAACCACTGTGTTCCTGGGAATATAATTTCCAACATTATTTTTTTTCGGCCAGCTTGATATCCATATTTGGCGGGAGGGATAAAAAAGGAATGAGGTGCACCCTTTGGTAAATATGAAACCATGAAATGTTGTTTGAATAATTTTAAACTTCACGTGCGCCCTTTGATAAATTGCTGAAACTTTATTAGTTCGAACATAAGGGCGACTTTGGAGATTCAGAAGTTGGCCACAGTAAGAGATCGAATTTCTTCAAATCGATTGACAGAAAAAGAAGTACTTCGGACCTGAGAATATTAAAAAGTAGATGAGCAGGGGTCGAGAAGCACCTCGGTGACACCCCTCCGATGCTCAAGTCAGGGAGTAGAGAAAAAGAGGAAAAATTGAGAATGCAAAAAAAAGTAGAAAGTGATTCCAACTTATCAAATTTGAGATCCCCTTACTTTTATATATAGAGAGAAGGGGTTCACCTTTATGGATGAAGGCTAAAAGACACACTTTTATAGTTATTGAGTTCTTTTCATCTGTTTGTCAACTTAAATAACTATCGAGCTAAATCAAATTGATTTAATCGGAAGGAACCTGTGTATGATTCCAATGAATCTTGAGTTGATCCATTTTAACTTCGGCAATTTATCAAACACAGCTCTTAAAGTTCGGAATTGTCCAAAAAGCGTAGCATGGTTTCAGATTTACCAAATCGCGTACCTAATTCCCCTTTTACCCCTCCCGCCAAACAGACCTGTAATTTAATGATGAGAGAGAATTTTCATGCATCCGAACCACTACTGGAAATTCCGAACCATCTAAACATGGTGTTGGGGATTCAAATCCCAGCACCACCTTTTTTTTATCTGATTTCTAATTTATATCGGTCTGATTTCTAAAATATTACTGTGAATACCTAATAAAACCTTGAATATCAGAAATTTTGGTCACGAATACACAGAGGTACACTACTCAAACTCAATGGACTTGGATTGGATCGAAAAAGAGGTGAATAAGACCATCAATGGGTTTTGACCAAAACCCATTGATGGACTTAGAGGAGTCCAATTTTCGAAATCTTGACATAGACTGAAAGATCTTACAACATGAATTTTTGATATGTCGAGGAAACTTAGTTTTAATCCTCCTATCTCCCAATTTTAACTTGTGTCGAAAAAAAATGGTACTGGAAGTTGAGAAACTGGTGGAAGATAGTGGTAGTAGTCTTTGGAATTCAATTCCAAAGACACCGTAATCTTGAATTGGAATTTCGGCTGCGTAATCGGGATTGGAATTCTCAAACCGATGTGTCTAGGGCAGCTTGATATTGTAGTGGTGCTAAGAATTTAAATTTAATGACCACTGTATTCCTGAGAATTTAAATCTCAGGACCTCTGTATTCCTGAAAATATAATTCTTAGCACTATCTTTTTTCTAGGCGAGCTTGATATTGTACACGGTGTTGGGAATTCAAATTCTAGAACCACTGTATTCCTGGGAATATAATTTCCAACATCATTTTTTTTCGGCCAGCTTGATATCCATATTTGGCAGGAGGGATAAAAAAGAAATGAGGTGCACCCTTTGGTAAATATGAAACCATGAAATGTTGTTTGAATAATTTTAAACTTCACGTGCGCCCTTTGATAAATTGCTGAAACTTTATTAGTTCGAACATAAGGGCGACTTTGGAGATTCAGAAGTTGGCCACAGTAAGAGATCGAATTTCTTCAAATCGATTGACAGAAAAAGAAGTACTTCGGACCTGAGAATATTGAAAAGTAGATGAGCAGGGGTCGAGAAGCACCTCGGTGACACCCCTCCGATGCTCAAGTCAGGGAGTAGAGAAAAAGAGGAAAAATTGAGAATGCAAAAGAAAGTAGAAAGTGATTCCAACTTATCAAATTTGAGATCCCCTTACTTTTATATATAGAGAGAAAGGGTTCACCTTTATGAATGAAGGCTAAAAGACACACTTTTATAGTTATTGAGTTCTTTTCATCTGTTTGTCAACTTAAATAACTATCGAGCTAAATCAAATTGATTTAATCGGAAGGAACCTGTGTATGATTCCAATGGATCTTGAGTTGATCCATTTTAACTTTGACTTCTGCTTGGCAAAGAGTATTGTTGTTGTGTCCCTATTGTGACCGAGAAACATGCATTCTCGAAAACGGAACAGATTACAGAGTGATTATCTTGTCAAACTAAGCTTAGGACGTTGAGTTGATCTAAATGTCAAATTGTGCCAAGCCAATATATGTATTGAAACGAGTTGAGGCTCGAATTGACCCGTGCATTGTTGAACTGAGTTCTATCTCAGTTTGACTTATATTTGACACCTAGCGAAGAATATTTCCTATCAATGCCAATAAAAAAACAAATATGACACATTGAGCAAACTGAATTATCCAAGATAAACCCATCAACTCGACGAGACAAGTAAACTAAAGTGATCAGACAAGGCAAGGGGAGTAAAGAAGCTAAGTGTTGGTTAGTTATGCCCACGTCGAGGCATGGGATAATGGATGATCCCATTATCCCACCTTCTTCTCTTTCTTAGAAGATACTTCAGGTGAAAAGTTATGTGTAGAGACTAATGATTACTTGTGGGAGGTAGTGAGAAGGCTGCGGAAGGGTTAGAGTTCTCGAGTGCATGTATTATGCGTGTAGGTAAGCAGTGCAAGAATTCTTATCTCTTGTTGAGAAGAACAAGAGATCTTTGTCGTCACAAAATTTTAGGATTGTGACGTTGCGGTGGAAGTTCGACTTGTGATTTCCATCCCGACTATAGAGCTTCATTCTCTGAGTTGTTGTTCAAGTCAAGTTCTTGCGATCTCATTGACATCTACACATTTGAGGTATACTTTAATTTTCGCAAATATTTTATATATGTTAAGGTCATGTATACCTAACATTGGTATCAAATTCAAGTTGAATGCGAAAGCGTTCAACATTCTCTGAATTGTCTTTGCGGAGAAGATGAATAATGAATTTTGTTGAGTGGATACTGATTGAGAAAAGTTGTTCGAGCACTTTGAAGGCTCAGGGAAGAAAAGTGCGAAGCACTTTCTTTTCTCATCTCACTCCTAAGCGAGAAAAGTGCTCGGGGCGATCGGAGCATGAGAAACAGTATCACATGCAAGGTGATCGGGCACGTGGAGGTGCTCGGGTTGCCAACGCCCATGAAGCACTCGACCTCCCGTGATTTTCACTCGGGTTCGCTCGGGATAGATTTTCTCATCAAGCGAGGTGCTCAGGCACATGGAGGTGTTCGGGGTGCCCACGCGCATGAATAACTCAGAAGGTTTGTCAAGTTCGGCTATGCACAGGAGTTCCTGAGCACCCAGAGGTGCTCGAGATGTAGCTCTCGATTGCGCGTAGAAGTTCCCGAGTGTATAGAGGTGCTTGGGCTGCTCAAGATGCCCGAGCACGCAAAGGTGCTCGGGATGCGCACACAGCAGTGCACTGCTCGGATGCCCACACGCGTGAGGCGCTTGAACATGAGAAGTGCTCGGGCATGCGGAGGTGCTCGGGGCGCATATTCTAAGGTGCTCGAGCGTACATAGTGCTCGAGCACACGGAGGTGCTCGGGCATCAAAGTTGAGTATTGCGGTGAGTCGGTGCTCGAGAACTGTAGTACTCGGGCACACCATAGTGGTCGGGGTGCATTGTGGTGCTCAGACAACCCCAAGAAGAGGTGCTCGGGTCACAGTTTTTCTCCTAGGCGTGATGAGGTGCTCATGACTGAGAAAAGGTGCTCGGGTTATGCGTAATTCTCGGGCTCAATGTGAAACCCAGAGTCGCATGAGTGGTGCTCGGGCTCGATGTGAAGCTCGGAGCCACGCGAGTGGTGCTCGGGCATGCATTCTCGGGCGCCGAGTGTTGCTCGATGCTAATGGTGCTTGGGAGTTCCTCTAGAGTGGTGCTCTAGAAATCTCCAATTCTCGGTCGCGAGTACTCGACGAAGCTAGGAAGTGCTCAGAGTACTCTGCAATGAGGTCAACAGTGCTCAAGAGTGCTACGCATGTCTCACGGCTCAACATATTTGAGAAGAGTAAGGGATGCTCAGGTACTCGGGAAGAGCCGATGAGCTCGGGAGCTCGGCATGAGTAAGGTTCTTGGTGCTCGAAGTCGCTGAGGATCTCGAGAGATCGACACGAGTAGAGGCACTCGAGTCGCACTGAGTTGCTTGGCACGAGTAGTAATGCTTGACAAATATCTGAATTCATTCGGACTTAGCCCGGAGAGTGGGAGTAGTCTACTCTGACTAGGCCTAAGCTGATTGTCTTAGAGAAAACGAAGAGGTCTAACTCTAAGATATGTGAAAAAAGGCTACCGGAGAATGGCGGCATGAAAACTCTCAAAGTGATGCATATAGACCCGGCCACGGTCCGGGTCCGGGCCGGGTCCGGGTCGAAATCGCGGGGTCCGGGTTGACAAAATACTGACCCTTAATCGGCCCGCTCGTGGCCGGTTACGGTCCGGGTTATGGAACCGCCGGTTCCGGTCCGGGTCCGGGTCGAGTCCGGGTCCGATCCGGTCCAGGTCCGAGTTCGGGTCCGATCCGGTTAATCGTCGTCTTAGCTAAATAAATAAAAAAATAAAAAATGATGTAAATAATTAAAATAAAAAAAAAATTGCACAATGAAACTTATAAAAACTCTATCAAATATTTCATTATCTCAATACAAAATATATTACATCTTGGACTTAAATAAAAAAATCTATTACAATAAAAAAATCAAATACATTTCAGTCGTATTCGGTATTTTCTCCCGTCGTCGTAGTTCCGGATGTTCCTTCTGTTTCGTCTTGGTCTTCTTCGTCACTTTTAATATGTTGGGTTCGACTTGCAGCTTTTGACCAATCATTGAGTAAACATTGCGCTTCCAAATTTTTCGGCCTTAAGCTAGAACGTCTCTCGTCCAATGTATTTCCTCCGATACTAAAAGCTTGTTCCACTGCAACCGTTGAAACTGGACAAGCTAGAATTTCTTTTGCCATTATAGATAAGATTGGAAATATTTGAGTTCTTTGCGACCACCATTTTAGAATGTCGAAGCTTTCTTCATCTGCATCACTAAAATCAAAAGAAGTGGTCAAATAATTCTCAAGTTTCTGACTGGAACTTGAGGATCCTCGTGGACATTTAGTCCGTTGCCTTAATAACAATTGTGTTTTAGTGAGTTTAGAAGTAATAATACTAGTTGTAGTGGATTGATGTAATTCATATCCAATAGTTTGTTCACCATATTTAATGTTATATTCATTATAAATATCATGTAAATGAGTTTTAATATTAAACAAAATCAAAGGAATATTAGGAGCAGTTTCGGTAATAGGGTTTAAAGATTTATAATATAATGCTAACATATCTTGCAAACCATCTAATTTAAGTATAGGATCTAAAACAAAAGCACATAAAAATATTTTAGGAATGTTTAAGAAATATTTTTCCCATTTTTCTTTCATTACATAAATACATTGAGATAAATAAGTATCATTTGATTGAATATGTTCATTAAAAATACATGCAATATTACAACAATGTGTTAAAACTAAATGTGAAGTTGGATAATAAACACCTGATAATTGGTCACTAGCATTACTAAAAACTTTTAAAATTTCATAAATACTAGTGCATATATTTCATTGATTTAAAAACAAATAAATATCATATGATTGAACATGTTGATGAAAAAATATATATAATAAATCTTTGTATTCAAAAGTAGATAACAACAATTTATAAGTAGAATTCCAACGAGTCGAACGCCACGCAAACCGCTTAGGATACCATTTATTTTACAAAATTTTCTCCATTCTTTCATAACTTGAGGATGTGTCCATAAATAATGAATTGCACTCCTAATTGGTTGAATATGTGATCCTAAATTTTTAAGTCCATCTTGAACACACAAATTTAAAATGTGACATGTACACCTAATATGAAAAAATCTTCCACCTATTGATGGTTTACATATATCAATAAGTTCACTAATACTAGAGGTATTTGCACTAGCATTATCAAAAGAAATTGAAAAAACTTTAGAAGTTAGACCATATTCTTCTAAAATAATAAAAATAAGTTATGAAATATTTTGTGTTGTGTGTGTTTCGTTAAAACATCCATATGCTAGCAATCTTTTTTGAATGTCCCAATTATTATCAATCCAATGACAAGTAATACCCATATATGAACAACTTTGCCAATGATCACTCCAAATATCGGAACACAAAGAAACTTTACTGTTTAAACTAGAAAATTCTTTAATCAATTCTTGTTTTTGTTCTAAGACTAATTTTAAAAGTGTACGTTTTCGAGTATTTCTTGGGATACGTTTAATAGAAGGATTTGCACTTGTAGAAAGCCAATTTTCAAAAGATAATTCATCACTAAAACTAAAAGAAAGTTGTTCAATTGCACAAAATTTAGCAGTTTCTTCTCTAAATCTAGTTTCGTCAAATTTAAAGAGTTTAGATTCGTTACCCCAACCCGATTGAGAAGAGAATGTCGGAATTTGAGTTTGAGAACGATCAATACCAATTTCCAGCGGATGATTTCTCTCCACATGTCGAGTAAGGGTTCCGTAACCTCCTCCTTGTTGAAATTTGTAACATTTCGAACAATATTTGTATTTTGCTTGCATATCACCGGAAGGGAGCGTTACTTTTTCGAAATGTTTGGTGAAGATATCGGATGCGGGGCGAGACACTCGAGTTGGTCTTGTAGCCGTAGAACCCGCCATCGTACTAGATGTATTGCTCATACTTTCTTGACTTTGATGATGATGACGTATTTGAAATTCATCACCGGAAATATCAAGATCATAGTCGGCGCCGATATCGAATTGAGGTGAATCACCGCCTTGCTCGAACTCGAACTCGAACTCGGGCGGTGGTGGCATTATGCTCTTTCCCTTTCTGGTACCGACCGCACCCTTACGACTTGATCCGACTCCAGACATTTGTAAAATATGACTTGAGAGTTGAGACTTGAAAGCAAATGAGGGAATGAGAATTAGAGAAGAGAAGTTGTGATTTGTGAAAAAATGAAAGGGAATGGAGGTGTATTTATAGGAAAAAAAACATAAAAAAAAATAAATCCAACGGCCGACCCGGCGGGTCGGCCGTTGCACAACGACCACGAAATCGTGGCCGTTGATGATCAACGACCATGAAATCGTGGCCGTCGATTTTTTTGCTTTAAAAAAAAACGGTCGACCCGCCGGGTCCGGGCCGGGCCGACCCGGCGGGTCGCCCGTTGCACCCCAACGGCCACGAAATCGTGGCGGTTAATTTTTTTTTTTTTTTAAACTGCCGATTCATTTTTTTTCCAGTTCGGTTTTTTAAAAAATCGGGACCGGACTGCCTAATAGGCGGTTCGGTCACGGTTCTGGGTCAAACCCGTTGACCCAGTTAACCGGACCGTTGACCACGGTCCGATTCCGGGTCGGGGCCGGGTTTGACCCGGACCTTGGCCGAGTCTAGATGCATAGGCTTATCGAGCGTATTATAGTACATGTGACTATTTGTGTACCACATTTTAATTCTAGGTTGTGATATATAGTGTTTGTTGATTCATATGCGAGTCATTTTGAATTTTGATGATTGGTAGGGTATACAAAGTAGAGACATTAAGTATTGATAGTCACTTACATCTCTCTATTATGTATGACAGATATATGGTTGCAACCAAGAATGTCATACTGGATTTCATAAAGGGAGACAAGTTGACTGGTGACAACTACAATTTTAGCATCGGAAGGTTCAATTTGTCTTCGAGAAATAAGAACTCGGGAGGTTTTTAAGCACGAGATGGTGGACTCTGAAGAGGGTACCATAACTCATGCTAGACAAGATCAGGAGGTATATCACGCTTGAAAAAAGAAGGATGACCAAGATAGAATAATTTTTCTAAACAATATGCACAATGAACTAATCTCGATCTATGAGCAATATCCTACAACGATGTCGGTCTAGTTTGCTCTTAAAGAGCAATATGACACCCATCAACTCTAAAGTTGAAGATGCTATCTTATAAGTTTATTTCTAAACAATATTTAATATATATATCAAATATGATTGTTTCTCTGAAAAGTACAAGAATACGGTGAATGATATTTCCTCCCTGTCAATGCCAATAAAAAAAAAAAGACAAATAGGACAAGTAAACTAAAGTGATCAAACAAGTCGAGAGGGGAGTAAAAGAAGCTGAGAGACCAGATGACCCAGATCACCCTAAGAGACCAAGTGGCCAAGCAAGCCAAAGATACTAATAGAAGATACAAACTAAAGAGTCAAGAAGAAGTATACGAAAGGGGTAGCCACTTGGGTTTGCCTTTTTGTTTGGAAGCTTGTGAAGTTAAAGATGCCTTCTTAAACGATTTATCATTAGAAAAAGACTTTATTTGACCATCATGACTCATATTTGAAAAATGATGCTTTTCGCAAAGTGATTACTACTTCCACATGATTAAATTTAGCTATAAAACTCTATTATCTCGCAAAAGGTTGAATGGCCAATTTAACGATCTCTATCATCTTGTTCCATGATCATTATGAAAGAAGTAAATTACGGAGAGTTTTATGAATTTTGACATGATGATCAAAATACATAGAAGTCATTTGAATATAGAAAAAGACTTTAGACCTCCTCTGGAATCGATCCATGTCACTTTTGAAAACATCGTCGTGCTTTAGCCACCACGTCATTCCTGTGAGACTTGAAAACTCGATTATCACTCCATATACAATTATGTAATTAAGATGGCATTTGATTGATGAGTTTAAAATGATGGAATGAGAATGAAAATCATATAGAATATTCAATTGATGGGTTTGAAAATGAGGTTTGAGAATCATTTATGATTAGTTGGGAATCAACAAAACCTATCCTAAGGGGTGGATTTGAGTTTCATTCTTATCGATCCATCGTTGTCCGTTATCGTCTGTCGTCCCTCACCGGTTGTCGTCGGTCGATCGTCGCCCGTTGTCAACTGGCCAATGCCCGTCGACCATCGATTGATGCTCATCGCCCGCCGTGCATCGCCCGTTGCCCGCCGCCCGTCGCCAGTTGTCCGTCGCTCGTCGCCTACCAAGCGATCCCGCAATGGTCGCCGGCCGACGACGGTCGTCGGCAATCACCCATCGCCAATCGACGACCATCGGTTGTTGGTGGTGTCGGTGGCAGCCGATGGTGCCGTTACCCGTCGACGACGATACTTATGTCTGCCTCCGTCATCATTCTTAACTTATAAATCAAAAACATTATTAGAATAGTTAAACCCATTTTCATTTCAATCTATTATCAAATTCATTCATATTTCTATTTCCACGCCACCTAAAAATCTTAGATGATACAAGAGAGAGATATTGATCCACGTGGTAGTCCATATAGCGCCACCTAAAAATCTTAGATGATACAAGAGAGAAATATTGATCCACGTGGTAGTCCATGTAGCCGAGGACTTAATCAACATTAATCTTGATAACTTCAAGGTCAAAACCAAGTCAATTTTAATTTAGATTTGGACTGGAGTTCAATAATTTGGATATGTGATAGTTTAATCAGAATCATTACTCTGGTTTCTTAATCAATTTGACAGTCACAACCATTAAAAATGATGGCTGCGACGTTTCTTCTAAACGGTCGCTCAATCTCGTCCAAACAAACCATCTCATTGTTATAATGCATATATATTAAAATCATTGAAGATGATTAATGGCTAGAACAATTGTATCTAAGAAAGAGACACGACGACGATTGTCACATTTATCTTTAGAGCCCGTGGCAGAGGGAGGTCGTTGTGGAAGTATTATTTCCATTGCTCTGGGATTTGCCTTCGGAGATTTTTCTTAACCTTGTGTTTCAGCCGTTCCTAACACAATTAATTTAGCATATGTTATCCATTCTTCATAGCAATCCCATATGTGATGTGTAACTACCATGAAATTGTTTGATAGAGAGCACACCAATGCCCAAATCCGATAGTTGTTGAGTATCGGAAATTTCTACTGTTCGATCGAGTCTCCAGAAAAGATCATCGAGCCTCCCTATGTGTCTGATAATCTCATCATCAGAATTATAAATTATCTCTTCGATAGTTTCCCTTAGTTGATTTCATAACACATCACGATGGATCATTGTAGTGATCGTCCGTGCCATCTGAAATTAAAATAAATCAAGTGAGTACATAACCGACTAACCAGTACGAAACCAATTTAATTCAATTTATAAGTGTTGGATCGAGCGGATCGCTAGAGGGGGGGGTGAATAGCGATAAAACTTTTCGTTCGTTTCGTTCGAGTAGACACAGCAGAAGATAGAGTTAAACAAAAAGACAATGGTATTTTTACTTGGTTCGTAGCCTTCGACTACTACTCCAAGGTCCTAGTGGTCCTTGACCACGCACGGAGGGCAAAACACTAACGAACTCCTTATCGTTGGAGGTAGGAGTTAATTGAATACAAAAAACCACAAAAGCTTGAGATAGAGGGACACTCCTCTCCTCGTTACGATAAAAAGCTCCGAGACAATAATATGAAAAGAGATAAACTAAATTAAAACTTATACCGACGAATAAGAAATGAAAACTTAAGCCTAGATCGTCGGAGAAGTAACACTTCGTTGTCGGAGAGTTGCAGTGTTGCAGAGGCTTTAGGGAACTTAGAATTGATGAGAAAACCCTAGGAGAGACCCTCCTTTTATAGTCTTTGAGTCCCTTCTCGAGAGGATCTTCAACCAATCAGATTTGAGCACCAATCCCCTTGAAATGAGGTGATAAGTCTTGACTCTTCGAAGCTGATCCTTGACCATCAGTCGACTGATGGCCATCATCGATCAAGCGATGGCGACATCGATCAGTCTTGGCCGCGGATAGTCGTGATGGGAATGATCAGTGCTCAGTGGCGGTCGGAATCAAAAGTTGGCTTAACAAAAATATTATTTCGACGACCGCCGACCGTCCGATCTCGACCTAGACCATCCATGGAATGTCTTTGGTCGGATCTAAGCTTAAGACCACCCCGTAAGGAGGATACGACCTTACTTACGCTCACACACACAAGCTTACCTCGATACTTACTTTGTAGCTCTTGCTTTCGGCCTTCAACTTGATTCTTTCGGCTCCCTCTGAAGTCACTCGAGTGTCGCCCGACCACCGCGGCTTTCTCCGGGTGTTGCTAGCCTTCAGCTCCAGCGTTAGCACTTTTCTGCACACTCGATTAAGCCCGTGAGATAACAATGTAATCTTAACTTTGAATCTTTGCCATAATCAAAACACAAGTTCGATCATCTGGTGCCCCTGCACCAACAATCTTCCCCTTTTTGATCTATAGCAAACTTACGCAAAGTTAATGAAAAAATGTAATGTGGAAAAAGAGTAAATGTACATGATGCACTCATTATAATCAATTCCCCCTTAACTTTAGGTGAGTTTTAGAACAAAAAGTTAATCTTAAAAATTTTAAATTTTTGTTCTCCCCCTTAACTTGTGCTCTTCTCCCCCTTTTGCCATAAATCAAAAAAAAAAAAAAATTTGGGGTTGTATATAAAAAGTAAGGGTTTTTTAACAAAAAAAGTAGCATGCATAAAGATTATCTAACATGAGTCCAGACATGTGTTTCGATTTACTTGGTTCGAGGTATAACCCTTTGCACCAACAATATAAGTCTTGAGACTAATTTGATTTTCAAAATACTTATAAAATTAGCTTTGAGTTTCAAAATACTTATATTCTAATAACTTTTGAAAATATATAACCCTTAGGGTTAGTTTGCTCTCCCCCTTAATCAAGTATATAAGGTATAGAAGAGTTAAGGGGCGCTAAACATTGACTTAGAAGATTGTATATTTAGAGTTTTGTTCGAGTATAAGTAAACGTTTAAGTTCGATAGTTTGAAAAATAGATAACATTTTTGAAAAGATTATGTAAGTGAAATTGTTCCTTATTCATCTCACCCATTCTAAGTGTCTTAGAAATGGTTCACCTTATATGTTGTGTGAGATGACTCCAATTTTATCTTGATTAAATTTAATGATTTGAAATTGGTCAACCTTGCGTTAGATTCAGATTTGATCCTAAACTCATCAAGTCACCTTTTCAAGATCTTGGCTTCCAGGTCGTGGCGAGGCACAGGGGCCTTCTTTGATCGAAAAAACGACCACTTCCTTAGACAAAGCCAATTTCGAGAAAATAGTAACTTGACTCACCTAAGACCACTTCTTGGTCTAACTAGTCTAGGATACGGTGAGGTAGCTTCAGCTAGTTCCACTCGGTCAAGTGAACCGAACTAGATACGTCTTATCTAGCCTGAATACACGAGACTCCGTTTTTCTAGCGTACTATCATCTCGCCGTGTCCTGGTACTATGTTATCAAGCATTGACGAGTTATAGTCCTATCTAACCATTAAAAAAAAAGTTTAGGTTACCAGATATACTATTTTGGTATTAGCTCCCCTTGGATCATTGAACCACTATGGTCTGGTCAAGTAATGAACTTGATCCTGGGGAATCCAAAACCTATTGGTCCTTATATGTGAGTTTAATAAAGTTTTCGGGACCCAGGCTTGGACTCGATGATGACTATGGTTTACGATAGACATGTAAGATCTATTCGTAGTCTTTGAGCTATATCCGAGTCCGACTCTATTGTACACGACTCTCTGAGTTCCAAGAAGTCAGTTAAGATTCTTGGACCCCGTCGAGAACTTGTTCAATCGAGCTTCGAGCTCTTGGACTCGTCCTTTCAAGAGAGAGTTCTCTTCTTCGAGTTTTTCAACTTGAGTTGAGTCCTCCTCTTGAACTTGACTAGTCGAAGAGTTTAGGGGTGTCTCTTGTTTGAGGGTTTCAACCTCCTCAACCAAGGACTCGACCCTAGACTCGGATTTAGCTAATTTCCTAGTTGTAAATTTAATTGTATTGTAAAGTGTATGAATTAGTGAGTGACTAACCTTAATTTTCCCTTTCGGTCCGACTTTGAGTTGCTTCTCGAAGTAGTCCTCGAGTTCGGAGTCGATGTTGTAGTTAGATTCGGATTTGGACTCTGACTCGGACTCTTCGGGTCTTGTCATGCACGCTATGCTGACGCCTTCTTCATTGTCCCATGTTGCATGAAATGCCTTCTTTTGATTTGATTTGAATTGTGCCTTCTTTTGGTTCTTTAGTAGCCTCCTTTCCCTCCGAACGATCTTCCGTACTACGTTCACTATTGCTTTCACCTCTTCGGATTCAGACTCTGATTCGCCTTCGGATTCGAGTCCATCTTCTTGCCTGGTAGGTGGCTTGCTTCTTTGTCCTGCAAGTAGAGCAATATCTCTCTCGGGCCAGACCACGTTAGTCTGCTCGTGAAGTTCAAACTCGAAAAATAACTCGTCTAACCTAAGCTTTGAAAGGTCCTTAGAGACCTTGTAGGCATCGACCATGGATGCCCACAAGGTAGTCCTAGGAAATGAATTAAGAACGTACCTTAGGAGGTCACAGTTTTCGACCTTGTGTCCGATAGTGTGCAGGCCGTTGACAATGTCCTAGACGCGGGCGTGTAGTTGCGTCGTCGTCTCGTGTTCCTGCATCTTAAGGTCATACAACTTATTGAAAAGAAGGTCACGTTTACATACCTTAGCATCGGACGTTCCTTCATGTAGCTCGATTAATTTGTTCCACAGGTCCTTTGCACTGATGAAGGGTCCGATGCGGTTGAGCTCCTCTTTGGATAGACCGCACTGTAACATTTGGGTTGCCTTTGCATCGGCTTCGATTTGCCTCTTGGTTGCATTGGTCCACTTGTCGAAGTCCAAGGGCTCGCCTTGAGCATTGGTGGGTAGAGCAAAGCCGGTTTGGATGATTATCCAAGTCTCGACTTGTGTTTTTAGAAAACACTCCATCCGACCTTTCCAATAACGGAAATCATCTCCGTTGAAGAACGAAGGTTGGATGGTGTTGTACCCCTCAATGTGGGTCATTTGGAAGGAAACCCTTGCACACAAAATAATAAAAAAAACACGAGAAAGGTTTCAAGACTTCGCCTTGGATTAGCAATGTAGGAAATGAAAAGAAACAAAAGAAATAAACAAGAAATAACCAACTAAAATAAAAGATGAGCACTTACAACCTTCTATGTCCCCTAAAGGGTACTAAATGTTGGTTTTTGGGGATGAAGACAACTTTTTACGAGGGTAAACCCTTTAAGAAGTGTAGATCTCTCAGAGAGCTTCGTTTTGGTAGGTAGCCCATTTCTTGGGTCAACTTGTACGCAAAGTTATGTCCGTTTTACCATCGGTTACTCCAAAAGCGAATACTTGCAAAAAAACCAAAAGAAGAGTACCAAGACTTCGTCTTGGATTAGTAGTGCGGGAGAAAATTTAAACGAACGAAAAAAGATTTGTAAAATTTAAAAACAAATCTGTATAAAGGCTAGATAGGTGGTTTCACTAAATCTTAGCGCCCCCTGCTCTGATACCAATTGTTGGATCGAGCAGATCGCTAGAGGGGGGTGAATAGCGATAAAACTTTTCTTTCGTTTCGTTCGAGTAGACACATCAGAAGATAGAATTAAACAAAAAGACAATGATATTTTTTACTTGGTTCGTAGCTTTCGGCTACTACTCCAAGGCCCTAGTGGTCCTTGACCACTCACGGAGGGCAAAACACTAACGAACTCCTCCTCATTGGAGGTAGGAGTTAATCGAATACAAGAAACCACATAATCTTGAGGTAGAGGGACACTCCCCCTCTCCTCGTTACGATAAAAAGCTCCGAGACAATAATATGAAAAGAGATAAACTAAATTAAAACTTATACCGACGAATAAGAAATGAAAACTTAAGCCTAGATCGTCAGAAAAGTAGCACTTCGTTGTTGGAGAGTTGCAGCGTTGCGGAGGCTTTAGGAAACTTAGAATTGATGGGAAAACCCTAGGAGAAGCCCTCCTTTTATAGCCTTTGAGTTCCTTCTTGAGAGAATCTTCAACCAATCAGATTTGAGCACCAATCCCCTTGAAATGAGGTGATAAGTCTTGACTCCTCGAAGCTCATCCTTGACCATCAGTCGACTGATGACCATCATCAGTCGACTGATGGCAGCATCAGTCGAGTGCTAACCGCGGACAATCGACTGATGGATGACAATCGAGTGCTCAAAGCTGGCAGTCGACTGATGCTAGCTGAAATCAAAAGTTAGCTTAACAAAAATATTATTTCGACGGCTGCCGACCGTCCGATCTCGACCTAGACCATCCATGGGATGTCTTTAGTCGGATCTAGGCTTAAGACCACCCCGTAAGGAGGATACGACCTTACTTACGCTCACACACACAAGCTTACCTCGATACTTACTTTGTAGCTCTTACTTCTGGCCTTCCACTTGATTCTTTCGGCTCCCTCTGAAGTCACTCGAGTGTCGCCCGACCACCGCGACTTCCTCCGGGTGTCGCTAGCCTTCAACTCCAGCGTTAGCACTTTTCTGCACACTCGATTAAGCCCGTGAGATAACGATGTAATCTTAACTTTGCATCTTTGCCATAATCAAAACACAGGTTCAATCATCTGGTGCCCCTGCACCAACAATAAGGGCATAGACCTAACATAAATAATCAAGAAAATCAATATTCTTGATTTTAGGAGTTTTTTCGATAGATAGGTCCAATCGACCATTCGACTCAACTAATAACTATTAACTTGGAAATCAAATTCTGAATTAGTTTGGGCATCCTCAGTTAATTCTGAATCAGCCTTAGCCAAGAATCAATTTGGCTAGCACCTTTTGTGCCTTATCTCCCTAGTACGAGTTGTTTATACCTAGTTCAAGTTGTTCTAACAACTACTTGATATTTTGCTCAATTATGAGATTAGTTGACCATTGTCAACTAAAGCATGTCAGCCAATGTCGATTATTGTACTTACTCAGTTGAGTACCACACATCGTGCTTACTCATTAGAGGCTTTTTGCCAAACTACTTCTATAGAGCTAAGTCGCTTCTACTGAGTGAAAGCAGAGCAGTAGCCGAATGAGCCGCTTCACGAGCCGCTTTCTCCCGAAGCCACTCTCTAAAGCTACTCTGCCGAGCTACTCTCTCACCGAGCTTTCTCAGAGTTGCTTTATGCCCGAGCCGCCTCGGTCAATCGCCTTAGCCGAGCTACTCTGTTGAGCCGCTTTAGCTGTTGCTATCTGCCGAAGCCGCCTCTACCGAAGCTACCTCAGTTAGCTCTTTGTCAAGCCGCTAAGAGCTACCTTAGCCGAGCCGCTCTCCCCAAGTTGCTTTGGGCTTGAATCGCTTTTGCCGAGTCTACTTTAGTCTAATCTCGCTAAGCCGCTTATCGAATCGTCAAAAGCCGCTCTATGTCGAATCGCATCAGCCGAGCTGCTCAAATCGGGTATGTTTCCTACTCGAAAAATATCGGAGAAAAGTCGTGCACTTCACGCTCCTGCGTCCCAAACACAAAGTGCTTTGGGCAACACTTTTCTCATGACAACCACTCGACAGAAATTCTATTTTCAAGATTTCTCATATTGTTTATCTCCTTCCTCGTGAAGAATCCGTGAACAGTATTTCATGCATAAAGAAAATGCAATCTAATCTAATGAGCTCTGATACCAATGTTAGAAAACGATTACCATAAATTTATGCATGAGTATTTATAAAACTCGAAACACTTACTGTTCTTTTTTGAAGCTTCCTCTAATCTTGTTGTTCTGCGAAGAAGAAGATCCTTCGATCTTTGCTCGCTATCCGAAGAGCAATTACGAACTCGAAAAACACTTCTTGGTTCACAAACCAAATTCCAGCAGTGTCTCAGATGTTCCTCTGCGATTCACATACACCACGCTCTCACTGCACAACTCTTATCTATGATTTTTCATCATATTAACTCCTTATAAATTGGATAGAGACCATTCCAAAACCTCTTAGAGACCTTTCATCTCCAAGAAATAAAACTTTGGCTGCACAATGTATGCCCAACCCATCAATATCATGTTAATGCAAGAGACTTTCCATCTCCTTCAGCTTTATCGGTTTTGCACAGTAATGAGCATACTGCATAATAAAGTGCAATTAATTCTCACATGAATGACGACGCTAACATTGTAAATATAGAAGCTAAGTTTGTGCTCAATGATATGAAAGGTTGGAATCCGTCAATCTAACGACTCTATCAGTCCGTCTTTGAATCATCGTAAGAGAGATAAATCTTTATGCTCAAGCCCTTACATGAATTATTTCTTCTATTTGATAGGAGGAAGGGCCTAGAAGCTCTAAAGAGAGCCCATTTAAGTGGATCTTTGTGAATGTGATAAAGAAATTGAGAGGCCTCGGCCCTCATAGACCAAACTTAAGTGTGTGTTAGTGTTTTTTAAATTTGTAAAATTCGAAATTAAAATTATATTTCAAATTTAATGGTATTAATTATTCAATTTAAAATTGTTGTATCTATAAAATAGATTATGTGGGCACTTTCACTATAAAATAAAATTGTTATTCAATAAATTTATGATTTAACTTGTGGATTGAGATCAATTTAGTTTAACCAATTGAACAAATGATTTGGTGCTCGATCAATTCAATTTTCGTACCAATCAAAATGATAAAGAATTTTCGTACCAATCGAAATGATAAAGAGGTTAGCAGTTTCAATTAGCGGCGGTTAAATTAGATAATCTTAAGATTCTTTTCTTTCAAATAAACAAAGATCGTCGATGGAACGCTCGATTAATGGGTAAGTGATTATGATAAATTTTTTTTATCAGTGTATCTGAACCTTCGATCCGATTAATTTATAAAAATGAATGATCGATCATGTTTCACGGACCTTTGGGATATATTGTCAACAACTGAATTGGATAATATCGAAGTCCAAGTGATCTCTATCAGTCACCAAGGATAAATCAGAGAAGTACTTGTAGTTTTTTCACGGTTTAGTCCGAACTCTGCAATCGCGTTATTCCTGAATGATGGTCCAACGCCGAAATCATACTCTGCCCATCGAACAAACTCTTAGGCTCCAGGACTGTATAAATGGATTTTTCTTAAATTCACTGTTGAATGATATTGCAACAGAAGATTGAACTGTATTTTTCTATAGAATATCTCTTCATTTTTGCGGTTGCACCGTGTCCCAAGGGCACAATAAAATCATCTTCGCTTCTTATGCAATTCAACTTGAGTCTTCTTAAGCAATGTGTTTGGTGTTGGTTCAACATCATTCACAGATTAAGTTCTTATGATCTATGAATCTATATATCTTTGTGTAACCGCTCGAGGCGGCAGCTGCAGCGTGCACACGTTGCAGAGCAACGTGTGCACGCACTGCACGAAGTGCGCAACCGCACCTCATGCAACACAGAAGAAGAACACCCCCTTTATAAGGGGGTGTGCGTCCAAAGGCTAGAATGGGAGAGAACGCCGAAGCGCTGCTTGAAAGGAGAGTGAAGTGTAGTCAGAGTGAAGAGCGAACACCAAGGCACGATCAGAATTTGTCTCATGAAGAAGTAGGACTCTTCCGTTGTGATCGGTCCTCAGACAGAAGCCATCTTCTTCCTTTGCTGGATGCGAGAAATTTCTGACGGAATCTCTGTAAGTTTTTTTTTACAACTTCTTTCTTTCATTTAATTTGTTTAGATTAACTCGATTAGATGATAAAAACTACCAACATTGATATCAGAGCCCTTATTGGTAAGCATCTATTCGAGATTAGAAAATTTTTATTTCTGTAAATTCATGTTCATCGCAAAATCGTGAAGAAGAAGATGAACAGTGTTTCTGTCGAGTGGAAAACCACTCTGGACAAATTGCCCTGGCCATTCCAGAGTGGTTTGTCGAGTGGAAAACCACTCTTGACAAACCGGCTTGGCAGTTAGACCGGTCTAGAAAACAAACCGGTTGAATAGTTCCTGACTAGTCTGACGTCAGACTGGTCTAGAAGCATAAACTGCCGTGAAAACTACTACCTGCACAATTTCTGCCGTGGCGGCGGTTGAGAGCAGCCAGCGATTTCACCGGCGGCGGTTTTGCTT
Organism: Wurfbainia villosa; assembly: GCA_025175895.1. Classification (NCBI taxonomy): domain Eukaryota; kingdom Viridiplantae; phylum Streptophyta; class Magnoliopsida; order Zingiberales; family Zingiberaceae; genus Wurfbainia; species Wurfbainia villosa. Next base: position 4,017,109 of record CM046000.1, on the reverse strand, counting down.
CTTTGCCGGGGCGGTTTAGCGTCGGCGGCGGTTAAGCAGTGGCGGCGATTCACCGACAAGCGATTTAAGCCGTGGCGTGAGCTTTCACCTCGGCTAGGCGGTTAAACCAGGTAGGGATTTCACCGGCGAGGCGGTTTAGCTTCTTGCCGGGGCGGTTTACCACCGGCGAGGCGGTTGAGCCGCTAGCGAGCGATTTCACACCGCCAAGGCGGTTTATTCTTGCGGGGCCAGATTTCTTACCGTCGACTAGGGCGGTTAAACCGTTGGAAGGGCAGTTTCACCGTCGGCAAGACGATTTAACTGCTACCAAGGCGGTTAAACCGCTGGCAGGACAGTTTCACCCCGGCCATAGCGGTTAAACCGTTGGCAGGGCAGTTTCACCGTCGGCCAGGGCGGTTTAACTGCTGCCAGGGCGATTTTACCACCGGCCAAAACAGTTAAATCGTTGGCAGGGCAGTTTCACCGTTGGCGATGGGGCTTAATCGCCGCGGCGGTTTACCGTCGACAGAGCGGTTAAACCATCGGCAGGCGATTTCACCACCGGTAGGGGCGGTTTAACTCTTCGCCAGGCGGTTTTATCGCCAGGCGGTTAAACCGCCGCGAGTAGTTTCATCACCGGCAAGGCGGTTTAACTACCACAGGGCGGTTTTATCGTCGGCGAGGCGATTAAATCACCGACAGGCGGTTTCACCGTCGGCGGGGTGATTTAATCTTCTTCGCCAGGCGATTTTATCACGGCCAGATGGTTAAACCGTTGGCGAGGCGTTCATCGCCCAGAGCGGTTTTACCGTCGGTCGAGGCGGTTAAACCGGCGGCGGTTTACCACCGCTAGGCGGTTTAATCTTTGGCGGCGGTTTCACCATCGGTAGGGTCGTTTCACCGCAAGCGGTCGGTTTGGGAACGGCCACGAACGTCGGTGGTTAGCATAGAAGATCGATTTGAAACCGGTCGAATTCAGGCGGTCGGGAATTCACTTAAAGTGGTTGGGAACCACAGTAAGTGCCCAGGCAGTATAGCTAAGTCAACTGGTGGTCAACCAAAGTTGACTAAGTTGACTTTGGTCAACTTGACTCATGACTTAATAATCAAGTAATTGTTTGGAACAATTGGGACTTGACATAAACAACTTAGAGATAGACAAAATGAACTAGAGTTGATGCCTAGGGACGATGAGAAGAAAAAGAATACTATACATATTGCTTGTTCCTGGGGTACTCAGAGCAAATTGCATGGTGTTTGGATTCTTACGGTCAATTTTGAGTCTTCATGGTACTAGTTGACTAAACTTAGATGATGGTCAATTGGTAAAAGTACCAATTGACTGGTTCTGTCGACAGTTCTCTATAAAATCAAGAAAATTTGTTCTTGATTTATTGTGATAGTTCTATGCTATTAGGATGTATACTGAAAAGTCTATCTTTTGTATGAATATCTTTATTTTTGAAATAAGAATCACATGATCATTGTTTGCATATTTATGGTTATGCAATATTGTCTAATACATTACATTGTAGATAACATAGTGTGTGATGTCACACGGGAGATTATGTTATCGGCTCCTTGTAAAGTATAAGTAAAGGCTCACAACTGAGATGGTTTTGGACAAACCATTGATATGGTTGTAGTGTGATTTGGTATTGGTTTGTCTTGACCATAGAATCACACTAGTGCACTTTGTGTGTATTGAGCAGGACCGACTTAGAGGTGATTCGATTTATTGCTGACTACATAATCGAATCAGACCTCAGATATTATATTGTACATGATCTTAATCCCGATATAATAACGGGCACATATACTTAGTAGTCATCTCTTTGATTTGTCAATGGGCGAGATTTATAGATTAAATCGATAGGCTCGGTAAGTTGGGAGATGATATTATTTATATGGTGTGCCGTTGATTATAGGAGGAAACCGTGTCCTATATATTAGGATGATGATGTCCCCTTGAGGAGCTCATAAGGTTCATCATGTAAACCCTGCAGGTGGACTTGGTCCGGCATGATGAAAAGGTTGAGTGGTACTACTCATGGAGTTAGATGTCGATTAATTAATGGTCAGTAAATTAATTAATCGACGGACATTCGAGATCTTAAACACGGGGAGAAAATGTACAAATAATATATGGAGCTCATATTAACTTATGGGAGTTGGTGAGGTAGATCAATGATGATCCTCTAGTAGAATGGATTATCATTAATGGATCGAACTTTATGTGGGCTTGATCCATTGAGTGGCCAAGATCCAACTACTCCTCATGGTCCCTATTGTAGCCTATTAACACCTCATGAAGCTTAGATCCAATGGATGAAAACAAAACTCTAGATCCAAAGGTAGAGATTAAATCTCTAGATCCGACGGTTGAGATTAAATCTCTAGATCCGACGGTTGAGATTAAATCCCTAGAACCAATGATGGAGATTAAAAGGAGGCTTGAGCCCAACTCTATAAATATAGGGCTATGGCTTGGGCGGCAACTTGATGGATGAGAATAGGGTTTGCTTCCCTTGGGCGGCAAGTAATCCTAGTTTTGTTAGGATTAGGAGTGGGCGGCTAGGGTTAGGGTTTGGGTGTTGGTTGTGGGCGGCAACATGAGGAGAAGGCTTTTTCTTCTTCTTCCAAGGTTTGGTCGGCACCTATCCTTCTTCCCTCTACCTTGGCCGGAGCTCAACCTATTCTTCTTCCCTTCATCCTTGGCCGGAAATTAGGAGAGCTAGGTTTAGGGTTTGGGTGGCAACAAGGAGAAGGATTGCTTTCTTTTCTCTTCTCCATGTGTTGGTTGGCGCCCATGACCTCATTGATTCTCCTTTGGCCGGTTCCTATACTCCATGTTCTCTTCCTTGGCTGACGGCAACATCGAGTCTATTGACTTGGTGGCCGGTTCTAGATAGGAAGAAGAGTTTTGTTTGATGATCTTCCTTTGTTCGGAGTGAACAAGAAAAGGAAGATTGGTGATCTAGGAGGCTTCGACTTTTGGAAGATCATCACCCACACGACGTCCAAAAGGAGGAAAGACATACAATAGAAGATCAAGAGGTATAATCTTATTTATTTTGATTAGTCTTCCTTTGTATTATGTTTATAATTGCTTTTCAATTATATGCATGTTTTATGTATGTGGCTAAATAATACTTGGATCCCGAACATAAACACAAAAATCGGCGATCCATACATCGTCTATTCCGCGGCTATTCGTGGAAAAGAGGTTGGTCGCTTGAACAACAAGTTTGTTCAAGTGACTACTTTAAACGAATAACACGACGATGACAATGTTGCTTGGGTGTTCTCTTTTGTCTAGGATTAAATTTTTAATCCGGGGACATCGATGGGATCGCCATGAACAAGCGACTGAGTTGAAGTGGGAAGCGAAGTTTCCCCTCACGGACTCGAAGACATAACCAACACATGCCTATATATAAATTGAATTAAGCCAGTATATGTACTGGTTTGTCGATTTTGTACTGACTTAATTAATATCAATTTTCAGATGACACGGATGATTACCACTATGACTAGACGCGATGTGTTGCGTAACCGGCTGAGAGAGGCTATCCAGGGGATAGAGTATGACTCAGCTCATGGAGTCGGGTGACACATCGGGAGACTTGATAGATTATTCTGGAGACTTGAGATGCAGGAGTTTCCGATTCTGGAGAATTACAGGATATGGGCTCTGGTCCGCTCACTGCCACAACACCTGAGTGACATAGCGCATCAGATCTGAGGGCACTATGAGGGACGCGTCTCTTATGCCCAGTTATGCGCTGAGCTGTTTCACTACGAGGACTGTGAGGTGTATCGTGAAGATCCAGAGGAAGATTCAAATGAGGACCCTGATGAAGTCTTTCCTTTTGGATCGCTTCAAAAGTGTCCTTCAGAAGACTCTGCATCCTGGCATCATCTTGAGAGTATCTCAGTGGGGGAAGTCCTAGTTCAGCCCAAGAAGATTGGACATGTTTGGATCGTTGCTGCACTAGGGTTGGTCCTAGTGGGAGTAATAATTATCTATCTAGTTTTTTTAGTTGTTTTTTTTATTTTTCAGTTATGAGTAGGAAGAATGTTATGTGTAACATTCTTAGTAGAATTATCTTTGTTATATGTTGACAATGTACAACAAGTCTAATTTAATGACATGTTCATTTTATGCTATTAACTCTACATGATGCATGATATTAATTTGCTCTTTGATTTGTTCATAATGAGTACAATCTAAATGAAATGTTCATTTAATAATATCATGTTAAGATGAGATGTATGTAATGTAATTGATCAAAATCGATTGGATTGACACATACAAATGATGAGTGAGAATTTAATTGTCACTTGATTTTATAAACCAAATCGAATTAACATTGAGTCAATTTATAGATTACATACATAAAATCATACACTGAATAACTAAATAATGTGTTTATTTATATTAGATTATGACAACTAAAAACATCATAGCTGAACTCAATAAAGGTGAGAAACTGAATGGGGATAACTACAAGATCTGGCACCTTAAGATACAGTATGTTATTGAGGAACAAGATATTCTAGAGGTTGTAAATCAGGTCATGGTAGAACCTGTAGATGGTCCCACTGCACAAAACAGGCGAGATCTTGATGCCTACAAGACATGGAAGAAGAAAGACTCCACTACTAAGGGAATCTTGATTAGTTCAATGATTGATGACCTAGTTTTTGAGTATGAGTTGTATCCTTTAGCTCATGTTGTCTGGGTTGCCCTTAAGGATAAGTACAGTGGAGTCAGTCTGAGCAAGCTTTGACAGCTGACGATCAAGTTTGACAGCTATAAAAACACCCGAATATTACTATGGTTCAACATCTCAGGGAGATGTTGAATATGATTCGGAAGCTTAGAATTGTCGGTCACGAGCTGACAGACGAACAACATGTTTAGGTAGTTATTCGATCCCTTCCAAATTCTTGGGAGACCATGAAGCAGACCCTTACTCACAACGAGAGTATTAAGACTTTCACGGATGTCTCACACCATGTTGAGCTAGAGGTGGAGAGAGTAGAATCCGCGAGGATTTTTGGCCAAACCTACTTGGCTGTCAGTTCTGCTGGATCATCTGGATCCAAGAAAAAGAGATGGTTCAAGAAGGGGAAGGGAAAGAAGAAAGAAGCTGCTGTTGTAGGTGGGACAAGCCCAATCAAGAAGAAGAAGAACAAGAAGACAGGGAAGAAACCTAAAAGCAAAGTGACTTGCTTTAATTGTGACAAAACGGGTTACTACGCTCGGGAGTGTACCGAGCCAAGAAAGGTAACTTATAGTGTAAAATACTGAAAAAATAATAATAATTAATACCCTTGTTAATTAATAAATTGTCTTATAGAAATTTTCCAAAATTTTTTGAAATTTTTCTGGATTTAAATGGAGGTTCTATAGATATTTCATGGGGATAAAGTAAACAAACTTTTGTAAAGTCTGTTTAGACTATAATGAGGTGTTAAATTTCTCAATAAATCCGATTCCTTCATTTCCCGTCGGTTCCTTATCGCAACTCACAGTCGACTGTTTCTCTGTCGCGCGCGACCTCTCCTCTTCGTCTCCGGAGCGACCAGAGCCCGATCCCTCTTCCCGATCGCCTTCTCTTCTTCTCATCTTCGCCCGATCTCCTTCCCCGCTCGCTGCGTACGCCACCGAGCCGTAGCCTCGTCGTCGTTGCTTCTTCCCAACTCGTCGAGGTTCTTCTTCATGGTGAGCAGGCAGCATCGGCCGAGCGCTGCCAGTGGTCGGTGTCCATGGGTCGCCGATCCATCTCCGCGCCGCTCATCGTTGCCAGATTCCTTCCTCTTCCAGTCGCCGCACTTCCTCTTCTCACGAGCGCACGCCACCGTCGCGAGAGATCGGCTGTCGCCGCCCTAGGGCCTCCTCTTTGTCGTAACAGTTCGAGCGCTCTCCTTCCTTGTTCCGGTGCGCGATCTTCATCCCTCCATCGGCGGGTTGGGAGCTCCAACCAATGACATTGTTGGGGTATGTGAGTTCAGCTTGGTGAGATTTGCATCGTCGCCAGCCTCACGACTCAAATCGCCGTCGATCAACCATCGATCAACATCTCACTCCGATTTTCAAAGGAGGAACCAGTAAATTTGTAATTTCTGAGGGTTCCAACGATGTTGATGTCTTCATCATGATCGTGTGCAGCCTTCTGTTCAATACTTCGAGCGTTGTGGTGCTTGATTGGTGTTGTCTTCCTGTGGATTGGATCAAGGGGTTGTTGTGAATTCAACTGCTGTGATTGAGTGATGGTAAGGCGATAAAGGTGAGGGAAAATAGATTTAATAGGTTACCGATTATGAACTTTGTGATGAATTGTTAGTTATTGGTTGGAATTCAGTTTATGAATTAGGTGCGGATTTGAATGAAGGATGTGGGGTTGGATAGTGCAGATTCAAGGTTCTACACCGGATCAGGAGACCAGTGTGATTAAATCAACGTGAGATAAGTCTGTTTATATTTCTGTTCTATGAAATGTGGATATAAATAGTTATCTTAAAGGCGATTGGATTGGTAAAGATGGTCGGTTGTTCGACATCCGACAAGCAAATGCGTAGTTTGTCTTAGGAAAGAAGGTAAGGTTTGAATTGAGATTTTAGGTAAATGTGTGGGTTAGGGATTTAATCCAAACTAACTTGATTGATCCAGATTGGATGCCTATGTTGGGATCAAAGAATGGTGGTTTAGATGTGATATTATGATGTTGGAGTCAGATCCGATGAGGATCAAGAAGTTGAGCAGATGGAAATAAGGCTTGGTAAGTATAGATTTGGTTGTTCATAGTTGTGTATCCGTTCTGTTTAGTAAACTGATTTGGATATGCTATAATTATGTAGCGGTGATAGTACCTGTTCATTACATGATGATGTTTGATTTATTTAGATTAAATTGAGACCAGACTCTTTAAGCAGATTAAGAAGTGGTTGAGATGGAAACAACATGAGGACTTTGATATGAGGCAGGTTCACAGATGTGAAGACAACTTGTATTCTCAGACAAGTCGACAAAACAAGTGGGTAATTTTCTACCCTGGTCAGGTAGATGTAATTGCATTCAGATTTAGTCGTTGATATGAGCATGTTAGGTGTTCATATTATCTTGACTCTGCTTTTATTTATCTTATGCTTGATACTTGTCGTTGGCTATATTTACTCAAAGGTTGATATCACATTTCCTTTATTATGATTTAGGGTTATAGATGTGATGTAAATAGACCTAAAAGTTTAGCATGGTGTAGATGTTGGAGTACGGATGATAACCTAATTTGTAAATTGGGTAAAGGTTCATCCGTGGATAGGTAATGCCCTAAAGGTAGGATTTATTTCCAATACCCGTATTTTACATACTTATTACCAACCATGAGTTGTGTAATGGTTAGGTGAAGGGTGATTAGTGTGTCGCTACGGACCAGCGGTCCCAGCGTGTTATGATCAGTCGAGTACGACTCTCTAGAGGATAGAGAGTGCGTCGATCAGTTGAGTACGACTCTCTATTGGATAGAGAGTTATGATTAGTTGAGTATGACTCTCTACAGGATAGAGAGTCCGTCGATCAGTTGAGTACGACTCTCTACAGGATAGAGAGTGTATTGATCAGATGGTTATGACTCTTTGTTGAACAAAGAGTCTGTGGTAGATGGTTGTACGTGTGATAACATATTCATGTCATTTGCATGCATTCTGACGACATAGTCTCCCTTGGGGTTGAGAGAGTCGTCAGTCATCTTGCCTCCTAGGTTACTCCCCGAGGAGTAAATGATGTAAGGGCAGAGTATTTGTTATGCCGCACTCTACCACTATAGACGGTGGTAGTTAGAGTTGCATGTAGTTGTCCTGGGTGCGTGATACTCGACCACTCATTGGTAGTGTCAGTCGGAGTGGCCAGCAGCAGGGACCCTCGTTGTGTAGCGAGCTCTTTACGCTCATATGCTACTTGATCATACTGCCCACTCGGTCACTCTAGAGCGGTAGTTGGTGTTGAGTTGGGACAGTTGTCATGTCGTGCCACCTAGGCCACACTGAGATCGTGGTAGCGAGTAGGGGTGCGCAAGCATGACCATGCATGCTGCATTGCCGTATTTTATGACGCTTTGCATATTACTATATATATGTATATATATATATATATATATATGGATGGTTGTGATTAATATATATATAGATGCAGTCTATATATATATGCTTATTGTGATGTTACATTTGATTGTACATCATATTCATGCATGCTTCTTGCATCTGTTATACGGTTGTGTCGGATACTTATATATGTGTTGGACGGACCATTAGATACCTTGACTTGTAGCATGAGTATATTGTGAGTTGGTATTACTCTTCCTGTTATATATATGTTGGATATATGCACAGGTTGGATCAGAGTAGCGTAGCAGACTTTCAGGTATGTCTGTATTTTTACGTTGTTCATTTAGTTAGACGGTATATGCTTGTATTTATATACTATGCTGATATACCTATTGTACCTCTAGACTATGTTGTTGAATGACATGTGATATTTGATATATATATGTTTTTCTATTACCTGCTGAGTTTTACTCACCACCACGGACCCTGGGTTTTTTTATCGCCCAGGTAACAAGTAGAAGTCTTCGTGACGGCTTAGAGCACCGCTGGCTGACATCTCATCTCATCTCCGAGACTCTGGTGGTCGTTTTGGACTTTTCGCATGGGTGTAGTGCATTTGGAGTTTTTCGTGATGTATTATTGTTGTTGTATGTTTCTTTCTGGTTTTATTATGATGGTTCTTAGTTTTGGTGTTAGTCATACCGGTATGCATGTGTGTGGGAATGTATTGTTGTTGTATTGTTTCCGCTGTGTATTTGTTGTAGTTAGTTTGTTATGTTATTGTGGTTTGGTTATATTTTTATATGTGTTGTTGTTATTGTGGGGCCTATGGGCCTTGTATTAACCCGAAATGTTGCCACGTACAGGGGAGATATCGTCCGTTTGCTTTTTGACACGGCATGCTCTCGGGGTGTGACAACTTTAGTGGTATCAGAGCCCTAGGTTCTGCGATGTCATACAATATTTTTGTGTCGAGTCTTGGATTCTCGGGAGTCGATTTGTTTTGGTTTTGGTTGGTTTTCTGAGATGAGATGTGACAGCGGCCTGAGCTCTAAGCAGCACGAAGTAAGTATTCCTGATGACTTATTTTTTTTTCTAGTTGGATACTTATCTAGACTAGATTAACAAGTGTATACTGTTAGAGTTATTATACCTGTACAGACTCGTAGTGGAAGTCGCCCACTGTGGCGACCAACCGGAGTTGTCGATAGGGTTTATACTCCCGATTTTGTTGGCTATGCTTTTAGTGTATATAACAGGGAATGACCTGTACTGTGTTGGTTATTATTCGTAATCGTGGTTTGAGTTGACCACGGGAACGACTTGTTGAGTCTGTGAGTCTTGAACCTGTGTTAAAAAGGTGATTTACCTTTGCGAGCCGACTGATACCGAGTAGGAAAATAGCGGTCAAGTCGTCACATTTCTTGTGGAAATCAGAGACTACAGTCTTAGGGATTTCCACTAATTATGCTAGTCAGATCATTACCTGTTGGGTAATGGACAAGACAAGTAGGCTATTGTTGATGTAGGTAGCGGAAGGCTAGTTACGGTGTCTTATAGGGATTTTTATCTCTGAGTTGTTCGTACTGAGATGTATAACTTTGAGAGTACTTTTGAGTACTTAACTCATGTTATACCGAGAAAGAAGAGTTGTTTGCATATCATTATCGGGATCAAGCTGTTATTTAGTGATAAATGCATAAAATAATCTTCGGGAAATAATATATCACTTGATCATGGTTTAGTGATGTTGAAAGAGAGTATTTTCCAGAAAGGGTGATCGGTTAGTAATAGTGTACTGTATAGAGTCGTAAGACTTGCAGAGTTTACGACCACCTAATAGCTCAAGAAGATGAATGAATGATTTAAGCCACCCAGAGTTATTGGCTTATAGTTGGATTAAGATGCCGGGATCTTCTACCAGATCCTGCCAGAAGACGTTGGATTGAGTCAGGAGTTTAGAAATGACTCCGTACAAGTGTTTAAGAGTTGGAGACCGATAGACAGTTATTGTAGGTCACCTTAGTAGAGTCAGAAGTCTCCGACTGTTGGATAAAAGGAGCAAGATCGGAGTCATAGGCCTTGGGCTACTTTCCGATTATAGAAGACCAATCGCAGATCATCAGGATGTCTCGTGCACATCAGCGAAATCAGAACAAAGACTCCGAAGGGATTATGTGTGTGCAGTGCGGATCACGAAGATAAGCGAAGTCAGATTATCTGTTGGATCAGTTCATCTGTTGCTATTGTGAGCAACCAGTACAATGGAGGAGGTGCACTTTAAAGACTCAGTTGAAGACTATCGATGGTATTCCAGGAGGAAGATGCATCGTCTCGACAGTAGAGATCAACACAGAAGATTGGGTTATTTCATCAGTAGCAACCTACTACCTCAGGCGTGGTTGGAGTTCCTTGATACTACCCTTAAGCACAGAAGCAACATCAGCAGAAGACATTGCAGAAGACTCATGCAGACAACAACAGTTACCTCCATATGTGAGTTGCTTTGTACAGAGGAGAGTATACGACGATGGTCGTATCTATTTTGTATTATACAGTTGTAGCTCGTAGGATTTAGGGATGGATCAGATGATCTAGGAAAAAAAATTCCCGAGGCATTCGTCGCAGAAATGCGACCGAATTATCGTGGACTGTTGGATCTGATCTTATTCTCTTCGGAGAAAGGCCGAGACATGCGGGGAGCCTTTGGATCGGATCAGCAGATAATTGATCGTTCAGCGTATTATTTTAGTTTACCCTCTGGGTTAATATATTGAGAGATGCTTGTATTTATAGGTATCTTTGTCTAGAAAATTCTCAGTTTGGATAGAAGGGTCTTTCACATCGACTTGTGGGTCGGTGGTATCTCTACCGTCAGGTGAGATGGGGATTAACAATTAAGAAGTCAAGAGATGCCCTTAGACTTTGATAGACATACTTTCACTGTAGACATATCCGTACGGATGGTTAAATTGTTGAAAGTATGGTACGATATGTCTCTCGGATGTGCGTATAATCTGAGAGTATTCGGATGTAGTTTCGAATGAACTCCAAGGCTTGCCGTTGCATAGGCAAGTGGAGTAGGCTATCAGAGTGATTTTTTTTGAGATAGTGTCGATATTGAATACTTCATATGACTGATAAATTTTGTTAGTATTAGTGTTGTTAAACACTATGGAAATTGGAAGAATGTAAGTTGTGATTATAGGAGATGTTGGAGGGGATATTTATCTATCCCAGTATTTCTCCTTGAGAAGATTCAGAACTCTTTGTTGAAAGAGAGATGAACCTTTGAAATTATGCATCGATTATCGATGATGGAATGCGATAGTTGTTGAAAGTGAATATCCTCTGTTGGGGATAACTGATCTGTTTAGATCAGCAAAGGACACCTGTGTATACTCTACAAGTTGATATTGTAGTGACATAGTGTCATACAATTATTATTGTCGTTGAGATGATTAATATATATCATCAGCGTAGAGTAAAGGGGATGCAGGTGTGTGGAGACGATAATTTCATACTTGGTATGAATTGTATGAGTTTTGATTAAGTTGCTAGACTAATTGACGATTTAGTCGCCACTGGATTTGAGAATCGTGTATCCTAGACACGATTGGATCAGTTTGTGGTTGTTGGAGTTGCGTAACCTGGCCACTGTTGATTGTGGTAGTTGGAGTTGCGCACTCGACCACCGTAGATGGTGGGTTGCCTTGCATGGTTTGGTTAGTACAATATATATGGATAGGATGTTTTAGCATTACTATACCACGGACTTATTTGACAAAGGTGATGATGGAAATCATTTAGTCGGAAGCTGGTAAAGCTAGTTTACAGGACCTAGATGGTGATTAACTTTTACACGAGTATTAGTTAATCATTCTGGAGTGGATAAAAGGACGTTGTACACAAATGCATCGTTTCAGGGATCGGAGCGATTCCAATGCAGTTGCATGAGACGTATTTTACGCCTACGTCAGTTAAGAAACTATGAAATAGGCTTTCATATACATGACGTGGCTTTAGTAGTTATTATCTGGATTTGTAGTTGTATGGAGCAGAAGTGCTCATTGAATTTAACAAGCTACTGGGTAGCTACAATGGAGTTGATGGAACGCGAACAGTTGCAACTTGAGAGATTGATCGCTAGTCTTCCATGCACTTACAAAGTATGTGGTGGAGTGAATTTTGGATGGTAAATAGACTCCTCTTGTGAGAAGATAATTTTCCGTCTCTAATATGAATATGTATTCTGGACATGCATCCACTTAAGAAAGAGTTGTTGCAGGAGGCACATCATTAGATAATTGCTATTCGTCCTGATGGTACTCGGATGTACCGAGAGTTAAAATGTTTATACTGGTGGGAACGGTATGAAGAGAGATACCACAGACTTTGTTGCTGGATATTTAGTATACCCGTAGGTAAAGGCTGAACATCAGAAACTCGCAGAATTGTTCCAGAAAATTCCAATTTCGATTTCGGAATGGAAGTGGGAGCGTATCACTATGGATTTCGTTACGGGATTGCCTAGAACCCGTAAAGGACATGATGCGATTTGGGTGATCGACTAACCAAATCAGCTCACTTTCTGTCTATTCGTGGAATGGACTTATTAGATCGTCTGGTAGAGTTGTACTGTCGAGGGATTATCAGATTGTATATCGTGCCTTTGGGTATTATATATGATAGAGACTCGCGATTTACCTCACGATTTTGGTAAAGTCTGCACCAGACCATGGGCATAGAGCTTCGACTCAGTACAATGTTCAGCTGCAGACAGATAAACAGTCTGAGCGTACCATTCAGACATTAGAGGATCTATTAAGATCTTGTGTCATGGATTATGGAGACAGTTGGGAGAATCACATTCCTTTAGTGGAATTTGACTATAAGAACAGTTATCACTCATCCATACAGATGACTTCTTCTGAGGCCCTATACAGTAGACCCTGTAGATCTCCCGTGTTATGGGAGGAAGTCGGGGAACAAGTATTTCTGCGTGGTCTAAAATGAAAGTTATCTCCACACTACGTTGGTCCATTTGAGATGTTGGAGTGGATTGGGGGTGTAGCTTACCGGTTGGCTTTACCTCCGACACTTGCGGGTGTTCATAACATATTTCATGTTTATATGCTGAGGAACTATGTTCCGCGTTCAGATCATAACCTGAAAGATGGTTCCGATTCTACATCAGTCTAATGTGACTTACGAGGAGATTCCAGGGTGGAGCCTGGGTTGCAAGGAGCGATAGTAGTGGGACGAAAACCATCTGACTCGTAAAGGTTGGATGACAACATCATACCGATGAGGAGGCTATGTGAGTGCTGAAAGATACTATCCGGGCTCGATAGTCTCATCTATCCACTTGAGGAAGATATGTGGTCCTTTCGGAAACTTGCTTGAAGAAATTTTTGCATGTTAGTACGAAATTTGGAGATTAAATTTTTATAAGTGGGAGAGAATGTAAAATACCGAAAAATAATAATAATTAATACCCTTGTTAATTAATAAATTGTCTTATAGAATTTTTTCAAAATTTTTTGAAATTTTTCTGGATTTAAATGGAGGTTCTATAGATATTTCATGGAGATAAAGTAAACAGGCTTTTGTAAAGCCTGTTTAGACTATAATGAAGTGTTAAATTTCTCAATAAGTTCGATTCCTTCGTTTCCCGTCGGTTCTTTATCGCAACTCACCGTCGGTTGTTTCTCTGTCGCGCGCGACCTCTCCTCTTCGTCTCCGGAGCGACCAGAGCCCGATCCCTCTTCTCGATCAACTTCTCTTCTTCTCATCTTCGCCCGATCTCCTTCCCCGCTCGTTGCATACGCCACCGAGCCGTAGCCTCGTCGCCGTCGCTTCTTCCCAACTCGTCGAGGTTGTTCTTCACGGTGAGCAGGCAACATCGACCGAGCGCTGCCAGTGACCGGTGTCCGTGGGTCGTCGATTCGTCTCCGCGCTGCTCATCGCTGCCAGATTCCTTTCTCTTCTAGTCGTCGCACTTCCTCTTCTCACGAGCACATGCCACCGCCGCGAGAGATCGACTGTCGCCGCCCTAGGGCCTCCTCTTTGCCGCCGTAGTTCGAGCGCTCTCCTTCCTTGTTCCGGTGCACGATCTTCATCACTCCATTGGCGGGTTGCGAGCTCAAACCAGTGACATTGATGGGTATGTGAGTTCAGCTTGGTGAGATTTGCATCGTCGCCAGCCTCACGGCTCAGATCGCCGTCGATCAACCGCTGATCAACAGCTTACTCCGATTTCCAAAGGAGGAACCAGTAAATTTGTAATTTCTGAGGGTTCCAACGATGTTGAAGTCTTCATCATGATCGTGTGCAACCTCCTGTTCAATACTTCGAGCGCTGTGGTGCTTGATTGGTGTTGTCTTCCTGTGGATTGGATCAAGGGGTTGTTGTGAATCCAGCTGCTGTGATTGAGTGATGGTAAGGCGACAAAGGTGAGGGAAAACAGATTTAATAGGTTACCGATTATGAACTTTGTGATGAATTGTTAGTTATTGGTTGGAATTCAGTTTATGAATTAGGTGCTGATCTGAATGAAGGATGTGGGGTTGGATGGTGTAGATTCAAGGTTCTACACCGGATCAGGAGGCCAGTGTGATTAAATCAATGTGAGGTAAGTCTGTTTATATTTCTGTTCTATGAAATGTGGATATAAATAGTTATCTTAAAGGCGATTGGATTGGTAGAGATGGTCGGTTGTTCGACATCCGACAAGCAAATCTGTGGTTCATGATTGTGCCGAAAAGAAGGTAAGGTTTGAATTGAGATTTTAGGTAAATGTGTGGGTTAGGGATTTAATCCAAACTAACTTGATTGATCCAGATTGGATGCCTATGTTGGGATCAAATAATGGTGGTTTAGATGTGATATTATGATGTTGGAGTTAGATCCGATGAGGATCAAGAAGTTGAGCAGATGGAAACAAGGCTTGGTAAGTATAGATTTGGTTGTTCATAGTTGTGTATCCGTTCTGTTTAGTAAACTGATTTGGATATGCTATAATTATGTAGTGGTGATAGTACCTATTCATTACATGATGATGTTTGATTTATTTAGATTAAATTGAGACCAGACTCTTTAAGTAGATTAAGAAGTGGTTGAGATGGAAATAGCGTGAGGACTTTGATATGAGGCAGGTTCACGGATGTGAAGACAACTTGTATTCTCAAACAAGTCGACAAAACAGGTGGGTAATTTCCTACTCTGGTCAGGTAGATGTAATTGCATTCAGATTTAGTCGTACATATGAGCATGTTAGGTGTTCATATTATTTTGACCATGCTCTTATTTATCTTATACTTGATACTTGTCGTTGGCTATATTTACTCAAAGATTGATATCACATTTCCTTTATTATGATTTAGGATTATAGATGTGATGTAAATAGGCCTAAAAGTTTAGCATGATGTAGATGTTGGAGTACGGATGATAACCTGATTTGTAAATTGGGTAAAGGTTCATCCATGGATAGGTAATGCCCTAAAGGTAGGATTTATTTCCAATACTCATATGTTGCATACTTATTACCAATCATGAGTTGTGTAATGGTTAGGTGAAGGGTGATTAGTGTGTCGCTATGGATCGACGGTCCCAGCGTATTATGATCAGCCGAGTACGACTCTCTACAGGATAGAGAGTGCGTCGATCAGTTGAGTATGACTCTCTATTAGATAGAGAGTTATGATCAGTTGAGTATGACTCTCTATAGGATAGAGAGTCCGTCGATCAGTTGAATACGACTCTCTACAGGATAGAGAGTGTATTGATCAGATGGTTACGACTCTTTGTTGAACAGAGAGTATGTGGTAGATGGTTGTACGTGTGATAGCACATTCATGTCATTTGTATGTATTCTGACGACATAGTCTCCCTTGGGATTGAGAGAGTTGTCAGTCATCTTGCCTCCTAGGTTACTCCCCGAGGAGTAACTGGTGTGAGGGCAGAGCATTTGTTGTGCCGCACTCTACCACTATAGACGGTGGTAGTTGGAGTTGCATGCAGTTGTCATGGGTACGTGGTACTCGACCACTCATTGGTAGTGTCAGTCGGAGTGGCTAGCAGTAAGGACCCCCGTTGTGTAGGAGCTCTTTACACTCATATGATACTTGATCATACTGCCCACTCGGTCACTCTAGAGCGGTAGTTGGTGTTGAGTTGGGACAGTTGTCATGTCGTGCCACCTAGGCCACACTGAGATCGTGGTAGCGAGTAGGGGTGCACAAGCATGACCATGCATGCTGCATTGCCGTATTTTATGACGCTTTGCATATTACTATATATATGTATATATATATATATATATATATATATATGGATGGTTGTGATTAATATATATATATAGATGCAGTCTATATATATATGCTTATTGTGATGTTGCATTTGATTGTACTATGTTTGTTGCATTTGATTGTACATCATATTCATGCATGCTTCTTGCATCTGTTATACGGTTGTGTCGGATACTTATATATGTGTTGGACGAACTATTAGATACCTTGACCTGTAGCATGAGTATATTGTGAGTTGGTATTACTCTTCCTGCTATATATATGTTGGATATATGCACAGGTTGAATCAGAGTAGCGTAGCAGACTTTCAGGTATGTCTGCATTTTTACGTTGTTCATTTGGTTAGATGATATATGCTTGTATTCATATACTATGCTGATATACTTGTTGTACCTCTAGACTATGTTGTTGAATGACCTGTGATATTTGATATATACATGTTTTTCTATTATCTGCTGAGTTTTACTCACCACCACGGACCTTGAATTTTTCTGTCACCCAGGTAACAAGTAGAAGTCTTCGTGACGGTTTGGAGCACCGCTGGCTGACATCTCATCTCATCTCATCTCCGAGACTTTGGTGGTCGTTTTGGACTTTCCGCATGGGTGTAGTGCATTTGGAGTTTTTTGTGATGTACTATTGTTGTATGTTTCTTTCTGGTTTTATTATGGTGGTTCTTAGTTTTGGTGTTAGTCATACCGGTATGCATGTGTGTGGGATTGTATTGTTGTTGTATTGTTTTCGTTGTGTATTTGTTGTAGTTTGTTTGTTATGTTGTTGTGGTTTGGTTATATTTTTATATGTGTTGTTGTTATTGTGGGCCTACGGGCCTTGTATTAATCCGAAATGTTGCCACGTACAGGGGAGATATCGTCCGTTTGCTTTTCGGCACGATATGCTCTCGGGGCATGACATCTAGTCTGTCTTCTGAGCATTTTGTTGTTAGTTCTATGTTGTTGGCTGATTCTTATCCTTTGTAGATTATAGATTCGGGAGCAACCAACCATGTAGCTCGGGAGCGAGTTATATATATGGAGTACCGTCGGGTATCAGTTGGCAACAAATGGTTATATGTAGGAAACAATGCAAGAGTCGAAGTCAAAGGAGTCGACACTTGCAAACTTAATCTTCGGGGTGGAAGAATATTGTTTCTACATGATGTCTTGTATGCTCCTGAGATTCGGAGGAATCTTATTTCCGTTACTTGTCTTCTTAATTTAGGGTATTGTATAAATTTTTATAGTCCAAGATTGACTCAGTATTAATCGGTTATGATTTTTTAACGAATGGTTTTGTGGTTCTTGATATGGAACCGAATGTCAATTGTGCGATTGATAATTATTTTTCAAATATTTCTCTTACTAGTGATGCAGAAATAATTGATGATATTTGACATGCTAGATTAGGACATATATGACAAGATCGCATGAATCGGTTAGCTAAAGAGGGCTTATTGGACTCTCGAGCTAAGATTAGCTTGTCTATATGTGAGTATTGTCTTGCTAGAAAAACAATTAGGAAACCATTCGGTAAGGCTATTAGGGCAGAGTCACCGTTGCAATTGATTCATTCGGATATTTGTGGGCCAATGAATGTGAGGGCTAGACATGTAGCTTCCTATTTCACTATATTTATTGATGATTTCTCTTGTTTCGGTCATGTGTATTTGATTTCTCACAAATCTGAAGCATTGGATTGCTTCATTCGTTATATGAACGAAGTTGAGAATCAAACAGAACGTAAGGTTAAGACTTTACGCGCTGACCGTGGTAGAAAATATTTGTCTGATATGTTCAAGACAGTATGTAATGATAAAGAGATTATTAGACAACTGACGATCCTTGGAACTCCACAGCAAAATAGGGTTGATGAGAGAAGAAATAGGACTCTTCTCGAAATGGTTAGGTCTATGATGGCGCAGGCTAATTTGCCGATCTCCTATTGGGGAGATGCATTGCTAGCTGCAACCTATATACTTAACAAAGTGCCTTCAAAGTCAGTTCCATCTACCCCATATGAACGATGGACAGGCAGAAAACCAGATTTGAGAAATCTGAGACCCTGGGGGTCGGTTGCATATGTTCATTATAATTCTCATAAATATGGAAAACTAGGACCTAGAGGTAAGAAGTGTATCTTTATAAGATATTCTGATACCTCAAAAGGTTATGTTTTCATAGGTGAGCAACAAGATGGAACAATCTCCGAATTGGATTTCAGAGATGTTACTTTTCTTGAAACTGAGTTCTCAGCTAGAGGTGAAGTTGATAAGACAGTTCCTCTATTTGAGGAGGAAGAGTCGTTATCAACTGGACAAGTGTCTAGTGGGATACCTGGAACTAGTCAATCCAGTGGGAGTACTTTGCCTAGTCATGGGATGACTTCTCATCAGCCCAACTTACGAAAAAATGTTCGTAAGATCAAACCTAAGAAGAGGTTTGATATTGAGAATGAGGCAATGATGATACTCCCTGTTGACAATGAGGAACCTCAGTCAGTAAAGGAAGCTTTGGGCTCTAGAGCTGGAGAAAAATGGAAAGTTGCGATGGTTGAAGAAATGGAGTCAATGATTAAGAATCATGTTTGAGAGTTAGTCGATCTTCCTCCTAGCAAAAGGGCTATAGGGAATAAATGGATTCTCAAAATAAAGAGGAAAGCTGATGGATCGATTAACCGATACAAAGCTCGTCTAGTTGCAAAAGGATTTACCCAATTAGAGGGTATTGACTTTGAGGAG
Source organism: Wurfbainia villosa (assembly GCA_025175895.1). NCBI lineage: Eukaryota > Viridiplantae > Streptophyta > Magnoliopsida > Zingiberales > Zingiberaceae > Wurfbainia > Wurfbainia villosa. The sequence goes on along the minus strand of CM046000.1, from coordinate 3,997,975 downwards.
ACATTTTCTCCAGTAGTAAAATTTATGTCAATCCGAGTTATTTTGGCTTTAGTGGCGCATTATGACTTGGAGTTACATCAGATGGATGTAAATACCGCTTTCCTTAACGGTGAGCTTGATGAGGAAATCTACATGGTTCAACCAGAAGGTTTCGTTACTGAAGGCCAAGAAGATAAAATATGTAGATTGAAGAAATCTATATATGGGCTAAAGCAAGCATCAAGACAGTGGAACATAAGATTTAACGAAGTGGTTTTATCTTATGGTTTCGAAATGATCAATGAGGATCATTGTGTTTTCCTGAAGAAGGATAAAGGAAAGTATGTCATTTTATCATTATATGTTGATGATATGTTGATTGCAGGAAATGACATAAGTTTTGTGATAGAAGTCAAAAAGTGACTTTCATCACAATTTGACACAATAGATATGAGAGAAGATGAATACATCTAAGAAGTAAAGATCATCAGGGATCGATCTAAGAGATTTTTGGATTTGTCTCAAGAGTCTTATATAAATAAGATGTTACAACACTTCAGCATGTCTAATTGCAACAGTGAACAAACACCTATTGTGAAAGGTACTGTTCTGAGTAAGAGTATGAGTCCCAAAACTCCTAATGAAATAGCCGAGATGAATAAAAAATCATATGCCAGTGCTGTTGGTAGTTTAATATACACTATGTTGTGTACTCGTCCCGATATTAGCTATGTTGTTGGCTTAGTCAGCCGTTTCCAGTCCAACCCAGAACCGAGACACTGGAAAGCAGTGAAAAGGATATTCAGATATCTAAAAGCGACGATAGGTTACAGTCTCTATTATCAAGGATCAAATATGAGCTTGAAGGGATATTCAGATGCAGATTGGGCTGGGGACCTGGATGATAGAAAATCCACATCAGGCTATGCGTTCTTGTTGAATGGTGGCGCCATCTCTTGAAATAGCAAGAAACAGGCATGTGTGGCCTTATCAACTATGGAAGCTGAATATGTGGCATGTTCGGCAGCTGTACAAGAAACGGTCTGGTTAAGGAGGTTCCTGAAGCATATGAAGATTGCTGAAGACAAAGGAGTCCAAGGATCGCTTCATCGTCACTAAGTCGCTATAGCTTTCTCTAAGGATCCCAAATATCACAGCAAAGGCAAGCATATAACAATAAAGTATAACTTTATCAGGGATATTGTTGCTAAGAAGAAGGTGATTCTTGAGTATATCCCTACACGAGCTATGCTTGCAGATTCTTTTACTAAGCCAATTACTAGAGAGTCATTTAATGAACATGTAAAGTCTATGAGACTTCGTAGAATGTAACAGTTTTGTAATGACAATTGGATATTATAATTTGATTGTTTTTAATGCAAGCCATAATTTATTCAGTGTATGTGATGTTACATTCTAATAAGATCTCGGTAAGCATATTGACAGGTAGTGATTAGTCCTCTCACATGGACAATCATCTCTGTTTGTTATGTATGAATAGGGGTAAGACTATTTCTTATAGGATGGGTTTGGAAGCTATATGTATGGGATACATACCTATAAGTTGGAGTCATCTTAATATGTGTATCAAGATAAGATCATTTGAGAAAAGTGATCGAAGTAAATGTTCCCATCATTTACTATACCTGTTTATGAGCCAGATTAGAATTCATATATTGAATTCAGGATTAGACATTTGGAATGTCTGGATCAAAATCTGTACGATGTTAAGGATAACATGCGCTCTTCATATTGATGAATAGAATAACATCGTAGCATGTGATTCACACCACGTGTGTTAAGGCGACAATAAGGGTAGTAGGAGAATGGATCACTGCTTCTCTACTATGTGAGCCCTTTGAGATTATATGTTAATCTCAGCGTTTGCCCTTTGTGACTATTTAGGTATCTGCTTGAAGTTTTAATCAGGGTCTGCTACTTTAACATGTAAACCTATTGACTATGGATGATTCGGTCTATGTAACATGACTAAGAAAGCGACTGATTAAAACGAATGGATTCACACTAAAAAGGAAGATTAAATATGTTTACATCTTTTAAGAATTATTCACTGGTCGACCCATTTCTGTTATGTATGGAAATATTTGTGAATATTGAGAATATGGAACATGCTCTTGACTTGATGATCATTATGAGGGATTAGAGATGTTCATATTGATGTAAGTGGAGATTATTTAATCTGAGCAAATAACAAGACATTATATCCAGGAAAACGATTAAGTACCACCAGGAGAAAGGTTCAGTACCACCTGGTAAATGGTTGGGAGCCACTTGCAGGATGATAATGGGTCATCAGATGAATGACTATGTGTCATTCAGAGAATGGTTATATATCATTTGAAGAGCGGCTAAGTTAGGCGTAATAACTTTTCTTAGCATTGACCGCTCTATGAGAAGCTATGTAAGGTGTAATAACTTTCATAGCATTGGATTGCTCAGTGTGCTTGCTATCGCACGAGCCATTTTCCTAAGTATGAATTGGTTGTTCTAATGATTTTTGTGACTATTAATTTCTGTTCTATTAGTCTTTTGGGACTATGCTCTCCGACACGATTCTGGTCTATGTGACCGAATACTCTATTAGTCATTTGGGACTAATGACTCCGGCTCTATTTAGTCTATGTAACTAAATACCTCTTATTGGTTTATGTGACTATTTTGTCTATGTGACATGCTTTGGACGAGTGGGAGATGTAACCGCTCGAGGCGGCAGCGAATATAGACAGCGTTGCCTGCACGGCGCGCACCGCACTGCGTAACACAGAAGAACACCCCCTTTATAAGAGTGTGTGCGTCCAAAGGCTAGAATGGGAGAGAACGCTGAAGCGATGCTTGAAAGGAGAGTGAAGTGTAGTCGAAGTGAAGAGCGAACACCAAGGCACGACCGAAATTTATCTCGTGAAGAAGTAGGACTCTTCCGTTGTGACCGGTCTTCAGACAGAAGTCATCTTCTTCCTTTGCTGGATGCGAGAAATTTATGACGGAACCTCTGTAAGTTTTTTTTTACAGCTTCTTTCATTCATTTAATTTGTTTAGATTAACTCGATTAGATGATAAAACTATCAACACTTTGGGATAAAAATGTGATGCGTTCACTTCAAATGTTTTTCATCGTTAGTGATCCCACAACTAAATGAAGGAAGATAAATCATGAAAAATGAGACTTGATCTAATCAACTGGTGGATACGATTATTTGATAGTTGATTGATGGTATTGACTAGTCGAATGATCGAGTAGTCTACTTGAGCACTCAGAAGACTTAGTGCTCAGGCAATCAACTATTGTGGTGAGACAGTCGATTGACTAGAGTTGTTGGGACTCGGACTCGAGCATTCAGATGACTCAGGAAATAGTGATCCGATGGAGCAGTCGATTGGTGTGATGAGGCAAGCTTCAGTGGACAGAAATACAAAATATTTCTGAGTCGACTAATGACTATGAGCAGTCGATTGATCGACTAAAATTCAACATGAGTTAAGTCATCGTGAGACAATGGTCTAGTGACTAGTTTTTATCCAACTAAAAATTAGCACACGGTGGAAGAGTAAACACTCCAAAAAACTTTGCAATTATCGGAGATTGATCCTTATTTTTTAGGATAATTTTATCGTCCGTACTAATCACTTGGTCCTCCTGTGGATACTTTGATGCTAAATATTGGTTATCTCATGAATATTCTACGAACTATACACGAAAAGCAAGCATTTGAAAGGGAACATTGTTTTATCACATATAAACTTTCAAGCAAATGATTTCTTTTTGCAAGATTAGAACCGTCAATCTAATGATCTTCATCGGTCTGTTACACGGTCATTATGAGAAAGGTAAATCGCAGAGGGCCTACGGTCTTGATACGATTAGTCAGAGCAGAAGAGGATCATCTGACATCATAAAGAAATTTTAGATCCTCCTCTGAAATCGATCGGTACATATTTATTTCGTAAATACCACTCTATTCTAATCAACGTGCTATCCCGAACAACAAATGGTTTGTTTTAAGCATTATTGTCGGAGAAAATAGGCTTCATCGTATCTCATTGTTATCTTATTGTCGGAATAGAGTATCGACTTTGATATAGTGGGATTGACAACGCGGCAAACATAGACACGATGACTCATCAATTAGACAATAATGAACCCTTTAAACAAGCAAAGTGTTTAATAATTTATTTTCGCTCAATGCAAATTGAGTCAACTTCCAACAGCTTTAGTTGGAGAAGGAAAACTAAAGTAAAGAGATTGATTAATAATTAAGCATTACTCTATCTAGATTATTCCTTGATCAACTCTCTATTGGCCTTATAAGTTTAGGAACTTTATCGAATAAACAGACAAACAAACAAAAAGAAGAACTTTCATTCATTTTCTTTTGCATCCTTTGACATGATGACACAAGTGATAAAAGAGTACATGATATATCCTGGGCAAAATATTAGAATTTGTTAATCTAATGATGACACAAGTGATTCATTTTCTATCAGTTCGCTCCTGACCTATTATAAGAGAGGTAAATTGTGGAAAGTTTTTGACTCAAGTCCGTTGACAAATCGCATAAAGAATCGACACTATGCAGAAATAGGGATTGACTCTTACTTTTTTTTTTTAGGACAAATTCTATATATATTTATCATCCGAACTAATCCACGGGATAATACCTGATATATATACCTAATTTATGCACATGCATTGATCAGTATTCTAATTATGACTAGTTTCTTAGTTCATAGCCAACCAATTTTTTTTTTATTTTTTTAGTTATCATTAGATATTCAATCTTTGATCGAACTGACTAATCTCGGGGCAATCGATTCGGTCCTATAAAATTTTTTCAGTAGCTATTAGGATAAATCGAAAAGTATTCACAGTGGATGACTTAGCAGTCCAACATTTTAGAATTTATTATCCATTTAGAGAAAAATCTCTTTAAACACATCATAATTGAGGATTGAATCTAAAAAATTTGAGACCGTATGGATGTCTTGTTTGCATTGTAATTTTAGATTACTACGAGTACTTATCGATTTATTTTGATGATCGATAGAAAATTTCTATAGATCAAATTAATTGCTCTCAAGATTAGTCAGATCGAACATCTAGATATCCGATGTCAACTTAAAAAAGCAAAAATAGCCAGCCAATTCTTTATAGGTAAGCATGAACAATTAGGTCTTATTGCCAAGCAAGAAACCGCCAACACTGAACCATCTCTTCTTCTCCTCATGCCACATCAAGCTCTCATGCAAATCCATTAACTCAATATTTAATGGAAGTAGAGTTGGCCACAGAGAAAAAGCATGTTCGATGTTTCAAGTTCTCTAAACTTGGCGTCACCTTCCACTGTATGTATTAACTACCAATTTTAGGTCTTTGAACTCCAAAATAAAAAATGATTATGTTCACTGAGACTTTCTAAAGTAAAGACTTGTGATCAGTTATTCGTTTCGGTTGCACACGATGTTTGATCTATCGTCTAATTATATGAATGTATAATAAATGAAAAATACATAGCGCTTCTGCCGAGTGAGTTATAATCTATTCCTGAACCTATCGAGTCGTCTGTGTCGTTCTCAGTGCGACATTGCCATTGCTAGCAGACCCACGGTCGGATTGACATCTAGCCTATGGTCAAACTGGTCATGCACGAGCACCGCGAGTTGGCGCTCGAGCATTGTGCCCGAGCTCCATTCCACCATGAACGTTGCGAACTTGGAGCTCGACATCGTCATTGAGCGATCGGATTCTGACCGATATCTGCCCCGATAGCAATCGTAGTGCATCCCTACGTTATGATTGTGATCAGGTCGAATTTTGACTGAATTGTGGCCGTGACACATCCTGATGTTGTGATCGTGATTGCATTAGATTCCAACTGCGATTAGACCAGAGTCGGAGTCCATTTGGATCGTAGTCGAAATTCATCTCAATCGTGCCCGCAAAGTCGGGATGTGTCGCAACTATAATTGGATCAAATTTCGATCGCGATTCGGTCAGACTCTGACTAGCTCCGATCAAATCACGGTCATCAGAATCCAGCCTATCAGCATCGATGTCGAGCTCCTAGCTCGTGGCGATCGCGACAACGTGGAGCTCGTGCATGCGGATACATAGGCATGTGCGGTGTGCTCGAGCGGATGGAGAGTTAATGTGCATTTCCATCCCGCATATGCAATTGGATGAAGAATTATATATCAAATGAATGATGAATCTACATCGTGCACGAGAACCCACAAAGCCAGCGCGCATTATTTCAAACTCATTCTAAAGTAATTAGGTTTTTTTTTGGTCTCATCTTAGTTTGGTACCACTCAACAACCACTTATGTGAGTTGGTGCTTGGTAGTTGTGAACCACATGGATAGTTGTACTATATTTGAGAAAGCTCGTTTTGTTTCATTATATTTGCTTGTATTATATTAATTATATGAACTGCTTTTTGATTACATGATTGTTAAAGGAAATGAAGAACAAACACGGAGGACACGATTTCGTGAGGGGGGAATCAAATCAAGATTACGTTATAATTTTTAAAGGTTATAATGGAATTATAAAAGAAGAGAAAAATTTCATAATCTGAATTATAAAAGAAACGATATGTAATTTGATTACATTATGGATTCAATATTTTTTATGATAAATATATTTTATTTTTATTATTTTCATTGCTTTCTGATAGCTGTCAATGATGACCACCGACGACGGTTGCCATTGTTGGAGGTCGAGGACAAGGGGTGATGACTGAGGGTCGATTGACGATCGACGATAAGTCGATCGACGATCGATCAACGATCAACAGTCGACCGGTGATCGATCGGTCGACCAACAATCGATAGTCGACCGACGATCGATCGGCGATCGACGACCTATCGACGACCGATGGTCGGTTGACAACTGGTGACCAATGATCGACGAGAAATCGATCGAGATCGATCGGCGGCTCGATCGGCGACCGACGATCGATAAACGAAATTATATGGATTTTTTTATAATAATATGAATTATATTTCTTATAACAAATAATGAATTATTATAATAATTTTTGTAATAAAAGATTACACACTAATTACTAATCAAACATCGTAATGTAATGTACATTATATTATATATATTACATTACATACTTGATTATATTATAAGTTTGATTAATTATTCCGTACTAAACATAGTCGAAATTAGATGACATAAATTATATTAACATTACTTATTTAGTCATTAATTTTATGAATCGAAATAAGTATTTTTCCAACCAAGTAGACTATATGACACAATAAGTAACTAGCTATTTTAGAATCCAAAGAATTTATCTAATCTCTTTTTTCGCATGACATTTCGATTATCGCTTTTGAATCAGTTTGATTTTTGTTTTGTTTCACCACTGCATTTGTTGTAATAAATTAGATCTCCAAATTAATTTATGAATGGTCTTTATCCCTTCTAAAAAATGTAGAACCGTCACATTAACAACCTTTATCGCTGCCCCTGCGTGTGGAGGGAGATAAATCAAGTGGCTAACGCAGAAATACAGAGTCATCGATAATCTAATCGTCACCTCCAAGAATCGACCCCTTGCCCTTTCAAACCTTAACACAGTTACGTTAGTCATCTGAATTTACCGTGGGGCTAAGTCTTCATCCCTTCTCGATCACATGCTAGCTGCTTTCAAACTCGATCATTAGAATAATATATGTTTTGGTCAGAGGCGAATTTAAAATTTTATATTGAAAAGATTGTCATACTAAAATATAATAATATTAATTTTAAAAAAATATATAAATAAAATGGATGGAGGGAGAATCATGGCCTCAAAAACTCTCTAAATTTGCTCACAGTTGGATTTCTAATATGACAATTCATTCTATCAAATAATAGTGGTCTCGTCGTGCTTAGTTCTTTTTTCATAGCTATTTTTAATAAATGTTAGTTTTGATATCAAATGTAGAATCAAAATATTTTAGTGTTGCACTTACAAGAGAATAGAATTATGAACTTTAGCTTCTTTTTTTTCTTCCTTTTTTTTCTTCAAAAAACCAACAAATTCATATACAACAAAGTATATTAATCCTTTTGTAAGATAAATAATAATTTCGAGTTAAAAAATGATACATTCCGTCGACATTATATAATATTAATATACTAAATAACGCGTAGATTTCATTATAAATGTAGTTGACTTCCTATTGAAGTAAACATTGTCGTATAGTTTACGTTTTATATATTGCATAAGTAACTTCCGTGCATGAACACGTTATTTATGTCATTCAAATCCTATTTAGTAATTAATTAACATGGCGTTTTCTCGAAAGAACTAATTAGTCAACGAAAAAACCTTGACCAAAAAGTTCTTCGACTTAACCAAAAAGAGATAATCCTCGAATAAAATGGCTTGGAAAAACTAAAGAATTGTTCAAAAAATCTCGTCCATCGAGAAAAACCTTTCCAACCTAGTTGATATTCGAATGGTTGACTTGCAATTCTAGGAGAGAACGGTTGGACCTAATTTTTAAATTTTACAATAAAAATAAAATTCAATTTTTATAAATATCGTTAAGACCTCAAGATCAAATTTTAAAATCTGAACCGACTTACTTTGTAACACAGAGCAAGCTTTTATTTTTTTTAGGGTTTATGTTTTCTTTAAGAGACCATTGATTCTCCTGTTTAAAAGGCTATTCGGACAATAAAAGATTCGAAGTAAGAGTTATCATTTTTTATTATTAGTATTAGGTATCTAAATTTTAGGTATGATTAATTTTTAAGATGATCAATTTTGTTCGCATGGACAACCTAACAGTTACAATATTTTTTATTTGTCATTCCATATGAAAGAAAATTCTACGAATACATTATATCTGATAATTGAACTATGAATATTTAGGAGTTGAATTGAATGTATTATTGTTGCATGGTAGTCCAAGGTGCCGAGCTGAACTAAAATCGAATTGATCTCGAGGTTAAAAAAAAAAAGAAAAGAGAACCATTTGAGTAGTTTAATCTCGATTTAACTTAGCTGCTTATCCTATCAAAAAAAGAATTTATATAAAAACAAAATTTAATTTAGACCACTTATAAAATATTAGAGCTGTGAATCTTTCATCTTGATCTCACAAGAATTAAAAGGAAATAAATTATAAAAGAATTATATTTTAGACGCAATCAATAAAATAAAGAATAATCATATGAGTCCGAGACGTAATTTTAAATGGCTTTCCAAATTAACTTTTATCTATTATATAAATTTCTCTACTAATTTATCAAATTGCCGTATGCGCAGTGGCTTAATTTAGGTCACCTCGACGAGATCCTCAGATGCATTACATCCACTTGGGAACGACGCGTGATAGTCACGTGCATGATGGCTCGACTCACTCTCTATTTATACCCTTCCTTGCACGTCCTCTTCTCTCATTCCCTCAATTTGATTTCTTTCTTCTTTTGTCTTTTTGGGGTTTTTTTTTTCTTTCTCTTTTTCGTTCATTTCCACAAAAATCGGTTTTCCTTTCCTTCTTTCGTTCTCCCCGATCGTACCTCAGGATCAGAATCGAGAAGCAGCGTAATCGAGCACAAAAGATGCTGAATGATAGTGGAGATGGAGGAGCTCTGCCGCTGGCGTCCTTGAACCACATCTCCATCGTCTGCAGATCGGTGGAGGCGTCGCTCGATTTCTACCAAAACGTCCTCGGCTTCCGCCCCATCCGCCGCCCGGGCTCCTTCGACTTCGACGGCGCCTGGTGCCCCATTTCACTCGCTCTGACCGATCTCCTCCGTATGTCGCTCTGTTTTCGTGATCGATTCTTTCTTTATGCGGCAGGCTCTTCAACTACGGAATCGGCGTCCACTTGCTCCGATCCGAAGACCCCGAGAAGCTTCCCAAGAAGAGGGAGATCAACCCTAAAGACAACCACATCTCCTTCCAGGTGATAGATTATCTCATCGGTCGTCGCCCTCTGTTCTGATCGGTAATTTTGGCACAGTAAAATTGACCGGGGAATCGATGTGTGATGGTGCAGTGCGAGAGCTTGGCGTTGGTGGAGAAAAAGCTGAAGGAGTTGGGGATACCGTACGTCCAGAGCGGCGTGGAGGAGGGCGGCATCTACGTGGACCAGCTCTTCTTCCATGACCCCGACGGCTTCATGATCGAGATCTGCAACTGCGACAACCTGCCGGTGATCTCCCTCTCCGGCGAACCCATCATGGCCTGCAAGAGAGCGGCCACCCTCATTCCCCAGCAGCACCAGCAGCAAGCCGTCTAGTCCAACTCTCTCTCTGGGATGTGTACGAAACAGACAATGAAGTCGTGAAGGTCAGGCCAGCTGTCGTGTTGTGTTCATCCATCCATCAATGTGTTATCATGCACCTCTCTGTTTTGCATGCATGCGTTTTCTTATCAGATCGAACCGATAAATGGAAATAAATAAATAAATTGTGTCAATAAGCGATCGGATCAAAGTGAAATATTTATAAAATCCCTTCCAATTAAATATCGTCCAAATTAAAAATTAAAATAAGAGAAAATTTAAATAGTAAAAAAAAAATTATGATCTCATGTCCAACTGGCCTATTTTCATGAGTATCCGTCCGCATTCAATTTTCAACTGGCCGATTTAGTAGATCCACTTTTAATTATAGGATTTGGCTAATAATTGGATTGATCGTACGTGTTTCCGCAATAATTGAGTTCGACGGCTGCTTGCTCTGTTTCTTTCTGCCACATCAGTAGCGTAACCCGATGTGGTAAAATGGTCGGAAGGTCTGTCGCCGAGCTTTTCTGCAACATTTTGATGGCGATGATGACATCCGGACGGACAGTGTCGATGTCCCTGCCACTGGCATCGGCATGTGACATGGCATCCTATGTTATGTGCTTTGCTTTTCCTCCCTGCGCAGTGGGGGGATGCGATGCAATGCAAGCGCACGTGACGCGCTCTCTTTTCTTTTCCGGCGCTGTGAATATTTAGGTGTCCTTTTGAGTTGAGCGTCGGAAAAGGAGGGAAAATGAATTTAATAATAGATTAGAATGATAATGAATTTAGTAGTTTTAATAATGTTATTTAATTTATAAATTAGAAATGAGAGCGGAGGCGACATCATCATCGGTGGATTGCACCGGTGGCAGGCGGTATCAAAGAGCGATGGTCGACATCTGTCGGTGATCGACAGACGACGATCGACAAGTGGCGGTCACCGGTGGCATCAACGGGCGACGGACGATCATCGATGAGCGACTAGCGACGACTGCAACGGATAGCGACAACGACGAATCGATGGGAATGAAACTCAAAATCGACCCTTTTCTGACTTCATTTCCATAAAATTAGAAATGATTCCAAGACTTCATTTCCAAATCCATTAATCAAATCCTATATTGCTCTCATTTTCATTCCCTCGTTTCAAACCCATGAACCAAACACTACCCTAATTTCATGGGTTAGTGTTGGTGCAATAAGTCTCGGATTAATATTAACCAAACTTGAGTGAGACTCGAGTAGTGTTTTGATATTTGATAATGAGTTGACAATAAATTTGACCATTGTTCAACAATATAGTTTGACCATATGTTCCGCAAAAGGTTAGAATTCGCCAACCTAGCTAGCAACCCCCACCGACCTATTCCACGACTATTGTGAGGGAGGTAAATTACAGAGGGCCCTATATGAACTTTGACGTGGTGACCAAGATATATGGGGTCATCTGAATCCAGGAAAGAACTTTAGACCTCCTTCGGAATCGACCTTTTCGCAAGCTCTGCTGTGCTTTACTCACGATGCCATCCCCGTGGGGACAAAGTCATATGTTGATCATATGATTAGTGGATGATTAGGGTATCAAAAGTCATATGAGGTAGATTATGTTGGGACTTATATGCCCGCTAGGGGGGGGGGGGTGAATAGCATTTCATCGCTTCACGGAATTCGATCGTTCTCGCGTGCTTGATTGTCTACGATGTTTATTAGCGCAGCGGAAATAATAGAAATACAAAACAAACATAAATACAATCACAACACGAGATGTAACGTGGTTCGGAACCGTATGATTTATACTTCACGGATTGAGCTCAAGCGATGCCAACACACACCGCTACTCAAATACTCCTTCTCGATAATACGTCGGAGGTGGAGAAACCTCGTATAAGTAATTACAATTGTAATAAAAAGAAATACAAGCAAAATACAATTGAAATGTAAAGAACACTTACATATTAGGTTTTGAGTGTTTTGCTTATTGGTTGCTTGGATGAGATTGAAGAACCTTGAAATGCACCGTATTTCACTTTCAAATCGCCTCAAGAAAGCTCCCAAAGAACCATTAGCCGAATCTCTCATGAACAACTCCTTTTAACTTGCATCGGGCTGGATTTCTGCTTGGCAGTCGACTGCCATAAGGCCCCAGTCGATTGTCAACACTGTTGTTGTGAGACAACGGCTCGATCCACGCTGAAAAAATTTCAACGGGAGTCTCATTAGTCGACTACCAACATTGGCAGTCGACTGCCAGTGCTCGTAGTCAACTGTCGAATCATCTACGAAGCATTCTGTGCTCACGACTAAATCGTCAATCGACTGTCATATATGACAGTCGACTGCCATCGGTCGACTGATCCAATGATAGTCGACTGTCATGCCTTTTCGGCCCTTAAATGACAGTCGAGCACTAGTCGACTCACAGGAGTCGAACCACCCATAATCCCAGTCAACTGCTAAGTGTCGACTCGGCTACCAAGTGTCAAAACACTTGACCAGTTGACTGATTCATAATCCCAGTCGACTAACAAACCTCAACCATGAGGTTTAACACTAAGTATGTCGCCCCCATACTTGCTAGACCACCCTTAGTCTAGACCTAAGCCTTCTAGCCACCTCCATCAGCCTCGCACCTATCAGATCTCTCCAAGTCATCCATGACTTGTTCATCCATACACTACATTCAGGTGCTTCCATCAGCTATTATCATGCTAATGTGGTCTACACCGCCAAGGTACATTGGACTTACACTGTCAAGACTCCGCTTGGACTTTATGCCGCCAACCATTGGACTTATTCTGTCAAGACTCCACTCTTGGACTTTATGCCGCCAATATTCCCCTTGGACTTTCCAATTGCTAAGTCTCAAGCTTGAACTTTCCCTTGCCAACCCATGTTGGACTTTCCATGCCAAGACTCATGCTTAAACTTTCTTTTGCCAAAACTCATGCTTGGACTTTCCATGTCAAGTACACAAGACTTGAACTTCTCCCATGACAATGATCAAATCATCGTCAAACATTAAATATGACTTGGGTCGATTTTGTAGAGGATCTCATGACCGCTAGAGGGGGGGGGGGGTGAATAGCTCGTTCGTCGTCGATGGAGGAATTCGATCGTGCTTGCCTATGATTGTTAGTACACAGCGGAATATGAAAAATACAATACAAATATACAATCACAATACGCAAGACAATCGATGTAACGTGGTTCGGAACGGAATGATTCATACTCCACGGATTGAGCTCTAGCGATGTGACCACACACCACTAATCCAATAAACTCCTTCTCGGAATAATCCGGAGGTGGAGAAACCTCTTACAAGATATTACAATAATAATACAAGTAAACAACAAGCAAATACAAGTGAATACGATAAAAGAAATGTAAAGAAAACTTTACAATCGATTTTTTGGAAGCTTGCTTGTTGATCGCTTTGGACTAGCCTTGAAAATCCTGATTTGCACCAACAAATCGCCTAAGAAAATCATGTCATAAATCTCCTTCACAAGCTCCTTTTAAGGATCCACTCGGGTTGGATTTTCGCCTGGCAGTCGACTGTCAAACTGTAGCTGTGAGACAACAACTTGATCCATGTTGGAAAAATTCCAATGGATCTCTTGGCATCATCAGTCGACTGATAGCGCCCATAGCCGACTGTCCAGTCGACTACGAAGCATTCTGTGTTCGCGGCCGAAAAACCTAGCATGACAATGATCAGTCGACTACCAAGGCATTTTCAGCTCTTAACCGACAGTCGAGCTCTAGTTGACTCACGACAGTCGAACCAGTCATATTGCTAGTCGACTACAAACCTCAAACTCATGTTTGGTGTTCCCATACTTTCTAGACTACCCGTAGCCTAGACCTAAACCTTCTAGTCACCTCCGTCAGCCTCGCGCCTATCGGATCCCTCCAAGTCATCCATGACTTGTTCATCCATACGCTAGTCTTCAGGTGCTTCCATCGGCTATTGTCATGCTAATGGTGTCTACACCGCTAAGACACATTGTACTTACGCTGCCAAGACTCCCGCTTGGACTTTACGCCGTCAACTATTGGACTTATGCTGCCAAGACTCCACCCTTGAACTTTACGCCGCCAATATCAAACCCCTTAGACTTTCCAAATGCCAAGTACCTATGACTTGGACTTTCACCGTCAAGACTACACCCTTGAACTTACGTGACCAAGACTACACCCTTGGTTTTTACATGCCAACCCATGTTGGACTTTCCCTTGGCAAGACCCATTCTTGGATTTTACATGCCAAGTACTCAAGACTTGGACTTTCCCAATGTCAAGTGTCCCACTTGGACTTTCCATGCCAAGTACCCATGACTTGGACTTTTACAATGACAATCACATTGTCATATATTTTTGTCAAACATCAAAGCATCGCTCGAGTCAAACTCGAGTCCGATTAATCGTGACTTGGGTTGATTGCACCAACACTCTCTCCCTTTTTGATGTTTGACAAAAACACTCTTGAGTTAGGCCCATAACTCAAATTCCCTTACCAATTATCCCAAATTGGTAATTTTACCTTTCTTCCCCTTGTTGACTAACATAAAAAATGTTCTCCCAAGGAGGTCAATATCTCATATCCCAATGAGATCTTACAATCTCCCCCTTGGTCCAAAAACCTCTAGGATGCCTATAATCTTCCTAGTGATAAGTCTCATATCACTTAGGAGAGACAATCCTATAAACTCTCCTAATTTCCAAATTGGGCATCTCAAAATCCAATTTTTCCATCCATTATCCCATGATGGATACCTCTCCCTAAAGGCTTGCTCCCCCTTGACCATTGCACCAATAATGTCCTTGGGAAGTCCCTAAGCCAATAGGAACTCTAAACCATCAAAAATAAGGTTCAAAGTTCAACATTGAACTTTTTCACACCTTAAATTTGATACATCACCCTAACAACTCTCCTAATCCATATCAAATTAATTTTCACCCTTTATAGTGCTTCCTAAAGCACATCCTAGGATTAGGAGTAGTTAGGAAACCCTAACATAGCTGAAATTGGAGTAAACATACCTTGTTTATCCGAAATCACAGCGATCGACTCTATCGGTCAACGATCGACTTAGTGCTCATTGTTATTGTATGATAAAGGCGATCGGTGATGCGAAAAATCCGATTTTCAATTATCAGAAATGAATTTCAGAAATATATAAATAATTATACGTAATTCAAAAAAATTATGAAACTTCATACGTATAATACTTATGACCAATACAATTGGTGAAAAATATTTTACCCATAAAATAATGAAATTGACACAAAGTTCAAAAGTTGAAAAAAAAACTTCAATATTGAGCCTCTTTGTATTATTTCATTCAATGGTGATTGCTATCAAAAGATAGACTTCACCAAGATTTTTCAAAATGATTTTGAAATATTTTTAAAACCTTTAATTTTATTTTCCTAAACATCTCATTTGTATCTAAATGTGTGAAACACATACAAGTCAAGTTCTAGTGAGATGTGGGCTTTGTTCATTTAGGGTCTCATGTATTTTTCTAGGCAATATTATTTGATTCCCTTATGAATGAGACTTCAAATCATGCCTTAGTCCTTAGATCCATTTTATTTATACATGAATGATGATTATGGCATAATGATATAAGAATAAAAACATGGGCCAAAATCATGATGTCATGGCATGTGGAAATATAAAAACTAAACATACATGACATTTGAATAACCCTAAGTATTATCATGACATTTTATATGATAAAAATAAATATGATGTCATGACATGACAAGACAAACAAAGCATGATAATTATAAAATACTAAGGTATAAGATGCCTAAGTGTTAAGCCCAAATTGTCATTTCTAGGATTAAATTCATTTTTGCCTTAATGTTATTTATCCCCCTAGTGTGACAAAAACTCAAAATGACATACCATGATCTCTAAGACCTAATTGTGTCAATTTAATTGATTTTTCATAATCCCAAAAATATATTGGCACATCCTAAACTCTTTTAGGATCATAATTCAAATCTATTTTCAAGGTATCCATAACCTTGAAAATAACCTAAAGTGCCACCTTTACCATGGTTAGGTTAATTACCTATCCATTTAAGGTTGGCACACCTAAATCCATTTAACGTGAATCGATCATGCTCTTAGGAACCCAAAAGTTATTTTAACTCCTTGGGTTAATTAGGTATTCTTTAGGGATAACCTCCCTAGATACCTTCCTAATGACCCTCCTAGGCTTGATAGCCTCGGTCATTGTGGTCTTGCCTAGGTTAACTCTAGGGGTGACTCCCTTTGTAACCTTCTTAGTGGCTTCCGTAAGTTTCTTTGAAACCCTAGCCACTAAACACCTATCTTGATCAACCTTAGGGATGACTTCCCTATTGACCTTGGTTTTCCTAGACCTAAGTTGAGTTCCATAATCAAATGAAACATTGTGATAGGTCTTTTTGGGCTTAGGCTTGCCCTTGGTTGACTCTTGCTTCCTAAACCCTAGGTTTTGACTTCTAGATCCTAGAGTTTGACCATTTGACCATTTAATTTGATTTTGCATAATCCTAAGGGTCTTTTCTAGTTTCTCAAGCCTTGACCTCAAGGCTTGATTTTCTAGCTCTAATTGTCCAATTTTTGATTTTTCATCTCTTCTTTGGACATTATTTTTCCTAGGCATATGCCTAGTCCATTTAGGGTTAAAACCTAGGTGATCTTCAATTTTCTTAATAGATTCCCTAGGTAAGATTTTTCTAGGGACATTAGTCCCAAATTTCTCCTTATTGCTAAAAGGGACACTCTTAGCACCTAGACAATAAAATCTATTTTTACTAATGTGCTTTTCATGAGTAATAGCAAGATTGATAACATTATTTCTAGCATGCTTTTGTCTATAACTTAAAGAAGGTGCATTAATAAATTTTACCTTAGGGTTAGCTTTCAAGATTCCCCTTACTTGTGATACTCCCTCTTGAGTCTTCTTCCCTCCCTTTGGGCATTGACTCCTATAGTGCCCCTTTTGATGACACTTGAAGCACACCATGTGCTCTTTGTTCTTCTTGGTGGGGACTCCGGGTTCATTGGTCTTTTTGTTGACTTTTGGTGCCGGAGGAGGTTTCTTGACCCTCTTAGGGCACTTGCTCTTATAATGTCCGGCTTCCCTACACTCAAAGAAAATTATATGAATTTTATTTTGAACTAAATTGCTTGAGTTACCTAGAGTGGTGGTCGGTGCCGAAATGAGTTCTTCATCTCTCTCAGAGGTAGATGACTCTTCTTCTTGATGCTCCGAAGTGGAAATCCTCTCCTCCCCCTCAATCCTAGAGGTGGAGGTCTCCTCCAATTCTTCCTCTTCTTCCACCGATCCGGCAGTTGACTCCTCTTCAACTTTCGAATCCTCACTTGTTTGTGAGGATGATGTGCTTGCTTTCTCAGTCTCCTCCGATTGTTCCAATGAACACTCTTCGGCTTCTTGAACCGGTGATGGGCCTTCATGGAATCTTGCCACTTGGATCCATAGCTCTTTGGCATCCATGTAGTCCCCTAAACTAGACACAATATTATTAGGTATTAAATCAATCAAAAATTTCATTACCTTATCATTTTTCTCGAAGGCTTGGACTTGCTCTTTGGTCCATCTCTTCTTCTTGAAGTATCCACCCTTTGGTCCTCTTTGATAGCTAAATCCCTCCATCAAAATGGATCATTCTTTAAAATCCCTCATCATGATGAAGTCTTCAATTCTTCTCTTCCATGAATTGAAGCCTTCTTGTCCATAAAGCGCGTACGAGACCGGTGTGTTGATGTCCTATCTTAGTTGTTGTTCAAATTCCATCTTCCCTCTAGCTTGCTCCCTCAGATGTGAAGCCGGTGAAGAGCGACCCGCTCTGATACTAATGGTAGAGGATCTCGTGACCTCTAGAGGGGGGGAGGGGGTGAATAGCTCGTTCGTCGTCGATGGAGGAATTCGATCGTTCTTGCCTATGATTGTTAGTACACAGCGAAATATAGAAAATACAATACAAATATACAATCACAATACACAAGACAATCGATGTAACATGGTCAGAACTGAATGGTTCATACTCCACAGATCGAGCTCAAACGAGCTCTA
Source organism: Wurfbainia villosa (assembly GCA_025175895.1). Taxonomy (NCBI): domain Eukaryota; kingdom Viridiplantae; phylum Streptophyta; class Magnoliopsida; order Zingiberales; family Zingiberaceae; genus Wurfbainia; species Wurfbainia villosa. The sequence continues at coordinate 3,979,638 of CM046000.1, read as the reverse complement.
GTGATGCGACCACACACCACTAATCTAATAAACTCCTTCTTGGAATAATCCGGAGGTGGAGAAATCTCTTACAAGATATTACAATAGTAATACAAGTAAACAACAAGAAAATACAAGTGAATACAACAAAAGAAATGCAAACAAAACTTTACAATCGATCTTTTGGAAGATTGCTTGTTGGCGCCTTGCACCAGCAAATCGCCCAAGAAAATTATGCCATAAATCTCCTTCATGAGCTCCTTTTAAGGCTCCACTCGGGCTGGATTTTCTCCTGGCAGTTGACTGTCATAAGTCCCCAATCGACTACATAACTGTAGTTATGAGACAATGACTTGATCCACGCTGGAAACATTTCAACGGATCTCTTGGCATCATCAGTCGACCGATAGCGCCCGTAGCCGATTTCTCAGTCGGCTACGAAGCGTTCTGTGCTCGCGGTCGAAAAACCCAGCATGACAGTCGACTGATTCAATGATCAGTCAACTGCCAAGGTATTTTCAACCCTTAACCGACAGTCGAACTCTAGTCAACTCACGGCAGTCGAACTGACTATATTGCCAGTCGACTGCAAACCTCAAACATGAGATTTTAACCTCAAGTATGGTGTCCCCATACTTGCTAGACCACCCCGTAGCCTAGACCTAAGCCTTCTAGCCACCTCCGTCAGCCTCGCGCTTATCAGATCCCCCCAAGTCATCATGACTTATTCATCCATACGCTAGCCTTCAAGTGCTTCCATCAGCTATTGTCATGCTAACGGTGTCTACACCGCCAAGGCACATTGGACTTACGCTGCCAAGACTCCCGCTTGGACTTTACGCCGCCAACCATTGGACTTATGCTGCCAAGACTCCACCCTTGGACTTTACGCCGTCAATATCAAACCCCTTGGACTTTCCAAATATCAAGCACTCATGACTTAGACTTTCACCGCCAAGACTACACTCTTGGACTTATGTGGCCAAGACTACACTCTTGGTCTTTACATGTCAATCCATGTTGGACTTTCCCTTGCCAAGACCCATGCTTGGACTTTACATGCCAAGTACTCAAGACTTGGACTTTCCCAATACCAAGTGTTCCACTTGGACTTTCCATGTCAAGTACCCATGACTTGGACTTTTACCATGACAATCACATTGTCATATGTTTTTGTCGAACATCAAAACATCGTCGAGTCAAACTCGAGTCCGGTCAATCGTGACCTGGGCCGATTGCACCAACAATCTCCCCAACACTTTGCCAGATATCAATGTCAAACATCAAAACACTATTCAAGTCAAACTCGAGTTTGATTAATCGTGACATGGGCCGATTGCACCAACAATCTTCCCCTTTTTGATGTTTGACAAAAACACCTTTGAGTTATGCCTAACCCCTAGCTCAACTCTCCTTACCAATTATCCCAAATTGATAGTTTCACTTTCTCCCCCTTTTGACATACATCGAAAAGGTTCTCCCCAAGGAGGTCAATGTCTCATATCCTAATGAGATCTTACAATCTCCCCCTTAGTAAAAAAATATCTAGAATGCCTTCACTCTTCCTAGTGATAAGTCTTGTATCACTCAAGAGAGACACTCCTATAAACTCTCTTAATTTCCAAATTGGTCATCTCACATTCCCATTCCTTTCCCTCATGAGGAGGAACACATCCATCATCCCATGATGGATACCTCCCCCTAAAGGCTTGCTCCCCCTTGACCATTGCACCAACAATGCCCCTTGGAGAGTCTCTAAGCCTATAGGAACACTAAACCATCAAAAATAAGATTAAAAGTTCAACATTGAACTTTCCCACACCTTAAAATTGATACATCACCCTAATAATTCTCCTAATCCATATCAAATGGATTTTCACCCTTTCTAATGTTTCCAAAGTATATCCTAGGGTTATGAGTGGTTAGAGAGTCTTACCATAGCTGAAATCAGGCTAAACAAACCTTGTTAATCCGAAATCAGACCTGACATTTGACTCCTGACAGTTAACAATCGAACTTCCCTTCATCAATCGACTGCCATTAAGTGGCAGTCGACTGATAACTGAAATTTTCGAATTTCAGTTTCAGAAATCGAACTTTGGAAAAACATAAGTAATTCTACATATTTTGAAAAATCGTGAAAATTCATACGTACATTACTTATAAGAAATAAAATGGGTGAAAAACATGTGAAAATAATTTACCCATAAAATAGTGAAATTGATACAAAGTTCAAAAGTGAAGAAAAACTTCAATATTTGAGCTCACTTTGTATCAACATCATCAATGGTGACTTCTATCAAAAGATAGATTGCACCAAGGTTTTTCAAAATGATTTTCAAATTGTTTTAAAACCTTATATTAGATTATGTTCTTTGGTCTCAATGTACATGGCTTGAACATAAGTTTTCCTAATGATCCATCGATGATTTTAGATGAGTTTGAGTTCATCTAGATGCAAAAACTATGCACCTTGACCTTAACTCATATCCCAGCATCTCACATGTATCTAGGGTGTATCAATACACATACATGTCAATGTAATATGAGATGTGGATTTTGGTTCATCTTAAACTAAAGCCTTATGCATTTTTTAAGGCAACACTATTTGATTCCCTTATACATGGGACTTCAAATCATGTTATTATCCTTAAATCAATTTTATTAATGCATGAATAATCATGACATAAAAGATAACATAAATAAACATTACCAATGATCATAATGTTATGACATATGATATAATCTAAATATACATGACATTAAAAGACAAACCCTAAACATGATCATGACATATTATATAACTAAAAGTAGATATGATGTCATGACATATTATATGATAAGTCAAGCATGACAAATAAAATGTAAAGGTATATAATACCTAAATTTTAATATTTGTTGTCATTTTTTATTATTAAACTCATTTTTCCATATTATCAATTTTCTTCCAAGTGTGCCAAAAACCCAAAATGTCACACTATGATCTCTAAATCTAGTTTATGTCAATTTAATTGATTTTTCATAATCTTAAAAATATATTGGCACATCCTAGGATTATAATCATCCTTATTTCTAAAGTACCTCATTACCTTAGAAATGACCTAAAGTGTCACATTTACCATGGTTATGTTAACTACCTATCCATTCAAGGTTGACACACCTAAACCCATCTAATGTGAATCAATCATGCTCCTAGGAACCCAATATCTATTTGAGCTCCTTGAATTTACTAGGTATTCCTTAGGGATAACTTCCTTAGATACCCTCTTAATGATCCTCCTAGGCTTAGAAGCCTTGGTCATTTGGCTTTTACCTAGGTTAACTCTAGGGGTAACTCCCCTTGTAACCTTCTTAATGGCTTCCCTAGGTTTCCTTGAAACCTTAGCCACTAAGCACCTACCTTGGTCAACCTTAGGGATGACTTCAACCTTGGTTTTCCTAGACCTAACTTGAGTTCCATAATCGAATGAAACATTGTTGTAGGTTTCCTTGGGCTTAGGTTTGCCCTTGGTTGAACCTTATTTCCTAGGCCTTTGACTTTGATTTCTTGACCTAGATTGTTGATCATTTGACCCTTTAATTTGATCTTGTATATTCCTAAGGGTCTTTTCCATTTTCTCAAGTCTTGACCTCAAGACTTGATTTTTCTTTTCTAATATCTCAATTTTTTATTTTTCATTAAATCTTGAGATATTCTTATTTCTAGGCATATGTCTAGTCCATTTAGGGTTGATGCCTAGGTGGTTCTCAATCTTCCTAATGGTCTCCCTAGGAAGGATTTTTCTAGAGACATTAATCTCAAATTTCTCCTTATTACTAAAGTTGACATTTTTAGCTCTTACGCAATAAAATATATTTTTACTAGCATGCTTTTCATGGGTAATAGAAAGATTACTAAAATTATTTCTAGCATATTTTTTAACATAAGTTGACAGTGCATTATTAAAATATACCTTAGGGTTTGCCTTAGAGGCTCCCCCTACATGTAATGCTCTCTCTTGAATCTTCTTCCTCCCCCCTAGGACATTGACTCCTATAATGTCCCTTTTGGTTGCATTTGAAGCAAATGATGTGCTCCTTGCTTTTATGTGTTGGGGGACCGACATCCTTGGTCTTTTCTTGAGGTTTTAGTGCCGGTTGACTTTTCTTGACCTTCTTAGGGCACTTACTCTTATAATGCCCTTGTTCCCTACACTCAAAGCAAATTATGTGATTTTTAATTTTACCAAGATTTCTTGAGTTACCTAGGTCAATTGTGGGAACTGGAGTTGATTCTTCATCTCCTCGACTGGAGGTAGATGGCTCTTCTTCTTGCTCCGGCATGAAAGGTGATCTCTCCTCTCCATCAATTCTAGAGGTGGAGGCTTCTTTCATCTCTTCTTCCTCTTTTGATCCAGATGTTGATTTCCTATCAACCTCCAAATCCTCAAGCTCTTGGGATGAAGATGTGCTTGCTTCTTCTTGAGCTTGAGAGGATGAATACTCCTCTTTTTCCTCTTCTTCTTCTTCTTCTTGGGCCGGTGATGAATTTTCGTGATATTTTGTCAATTCGCTCCAAAGCTCCTTGGTATCTTTGTACTCACCTAACTTGGACAAGACATTATTAGGAATTAAATCACTCGACATTTTGATTACCTTAATATTTGTCTTGAACTCTTTGAGTTGTTCCTTGGTCCATTTTTCAACCTTGAGGATTCCACCCTTTTTGCCTCTTGGGAAATCGCAACCTTCTATCAAGGTGGACCAAAGCTTGATATCCACCATCATGAGGAAGTTCTCAATTTCTATTTTCCATGAGTTGAAGCCTTCAAATCCATAGTCCTCATAAGATGGTGGTGTGTTGATGTCCCGACCTAATCTTTCTTCAAATTTCATCTTTCCCTCTAGCGCGCTTGCTCCCGGTTGTTAATCCGTTGAAGAGCTCCTAGCTCTGATACCACTTGTTGGGACATGTATGCCTGCTAGAGGGGGGGTGAATAACGTTTCGTCGCTTCACAGAATTCAATCATTCTCGCGTGGTTGATTGTCTACGATGTTTGTTAGCGCAGCGGAAATAATAGAAATGCAAAACAAACATAAATACAATCACAACATGAGATGTAACGTGGTTCAGAACCATATGGTTCCTACTCCACGGATTGAGCTCAAATGAGCTCTAGCGATGCCAACACATACTACTACTCAAATACTCCTCGATAATACGTCGGAGGTGGAGAAACTTCGTACAAGTAATTATAACAATAATAAAAAGAAATACAAACAAAATACAACTGAAATGTAAAGAACACTTTATAAACTAGATTTTGAGTGCTTTGCTTGTTGGTTACTTGGATGAGATTGAAGAACCCTGAAATGCACCTGCACTTCGCCTTCAAATCGCCTCAAGAAAGCTCCCAAAGAACCATTAGCCGAATCTCCCACGAACAACTCCTTTTAACCTGCATCGGGATGGATTTTCGCCTAACAATCGATTGCCAACACTGTTGTTGTGAGACAACGGCTCGATCCACGCTGGAAAAATTCAAACGTGACTCTCATCAGTCGATTGCCAACATTGACAGTCGACTGCAAGCGCTCGTAGCCGACTGTCCAGTCGTCTACGAAGCATTATGTGCTCGCAACTAAACCGTCAGCCGACTGCCATATATGACGATCGGCCCGCCATTGCCTTCGGCCCTTAAGCGGCGATCGACCACTAGTGACTCGCGATCCGAATCGGCCATAATCGGATCGGCTGGCGAGTGTCGACTTGGCTGCCAAGTGTCAAAACACTTGACCAGTCGTCTGATCCATAACCCTAGTCGACTGACAAACCTCAACCATGAGGTTTAACACTAAGTATGGTGCTCCCATACTTGCCAGACTACCTTTAGCTTAGACCTAAGTCTTCTAGCCACTTCCGTCAATCTCGCGCCTATCAGATGCCTCCAAGTCATCCATGATTTATTCATCCATATGCTAGCCTTCATGTGCTTCCATAAGCTATTATCATGATAATGTGGTCTACACCGCCAAGACACATTGGACTTACACTGCCAAGACTCCGCTTGGACTTTACGCCGCCAACCATTGGACTTATGCTGCCAAGACTCCACCCTTGGATTTTACACTGCCAATATTCCCCTTGGACTTTCCAATTGCCAAGACTCAAGCTTAGACTTTCCCTTGCCAACCCATGTTGGACTTTTCATGCCAAGACCCATGCTTGGTCTTTCCTTTGTCAAGACTCATACTTGGACTTTCCATGCCAAATACACAAGACTTGAACTTCTTCCATGACAATGGTCAAACTATCGTCAAATATCAAATATGACCTGGGTCGATTGCACCAACAATCTTCCAACACTTTGTCAGACATCAATGTCAAACATCAAAATACTACTCGAGTCAAACTCGAGTATGGTCAATCGTGACCTGGGTCGATTGCACCAACAGATTATTTAGGGGAGATTGTTAGAGCAATCAACTTCGAAAGTTAAAGTTTGGACACTTGACAAGAAAAGTCCAAATATAGATATTTGGCAAGGGAAATATAAAGGTATAGTCTTGCCGACATAATTAAGTCTAACTGTGTAGTCTTGATGACATAAAGTCTAAGTGAACTTTGACAATTAGAAAGTCCAATATTGAGTTGGCAAGGAAAGTCTAAACATGGTCTTGGAAAATAGAAAGTCTAAGTCATGGGTATTTGATAATTGAAAGTCTAAGTCATTGGTACTTGGAAAAGGGAAGTCCATGTTGGCAGTATTAGAAATACAATTAAAGTCCCACATTGATAAGACATGAAAAAGATCATGTGCTTATAAGATGAAAAGTTATTTCCATTGGTATGAGACCTTTTAGATAAAATTCAAAAATAAAACAATGAGGGCTTCCCAAAGTGAACAATATCATGCCATTGTGGAGATATATTAATCTTATAGACACTAACAATTGGTATCAGAGTCATGGTCCATGTCAAGTCATGCACATCGAATGAAGGAAGTGGGGCTCCTATGTCCGGATTAAGAGAACCAGACATCATGCAGGAAATCCAGTTGGGTCAGGAGGACCGATCAACTAGCAGGAAGTCTAGTTGGGTCTGAAGGACCAGACAACTAGCAGGAAGTTTAGCTGGGTCAAAAGGACCAGATAGTTGACAGGAAGACCTGGTGGGTTGAGAATCGAACATCAAGCAGAAGAAGTCCTATGAGGATAGATAGACTTGAAGGGAGGCCCAATGTGGTCCTTCATTTGAGGTGGAGATTATTAGGAGTATTGGAAATACAATCAAAGTCACATATTGGTAAGACATGGAAAAGATCATGTGCTTATAAGATGAAAAGATATCTCTATTGGTATAAGACCTTTTGGATAAAGTCCAAAAATAAAATCTATGTGGGCTTAGACCCAAAGTGGACAATATCATATCATTATGGAGATATGTGAATCTTATAGGCACCTACAATCCAACGGTGAGATTTTGGCAACATAAAATCCAAGCATGAGTCTTGACGATATAAGTCCAAATGAACCTTGGCAAAGGACCCAGTTAGTATGACATAGCCAATCTGAAGGCTAGCGCGAAGGATGAAGAGTCACGGACTCGAGGGATCCGAGAGACGTGAGGATGATAGAAGTGACTATAAGACTTAGGTCTAGACTATGAGTGGTTATCAAGTATAAAGGGATCATACTTGAGTTAAACCTCATGTTTGAGGTTTATCAGTCGAATGAGATTATGGACCAGTCGACTAGTCGAGTGTTTAACACTCGAAAGCCTAGTTGTCTCGTATCAGTCGACTAAGGTTATGCCCCAGTCGACTGGAGATTCGATTGTTGTTGTGTGCCACTAGTAGTCGATTGTCATGTATGAGCAATCGGATAATCGATTGACCTTGAGTAGTTGATTGTCATATTTGACAGTTGACTGGTGTTTGTAGATACGAGCATAGAATGCTCGATAGTCGATTGGTTAGTCGACTATGGGCTTGACAATCGACTGTTAGCAAGGGCAGTTGACTACTGAGGTATCCATTGGCTGGAATGACAACGTGGATTAGTCCGTTGTGAGACTACGAATAAGGGAGTAGTCAATTGGCGCCTTTTGACAGTCGACTGTCGGGCACAAAATCAACCAACTGCAGGTTATAAAAGTAGCCGCTCATGGAGGATTTCAGTTAAGGTTTCTTGGGCGATTTTGAGGCGAAGTGTCAATGCATTTTAGGGTTTTTAAAGGCATCTCCAAGCAACCAATAAGCAAGTAAAAACGATCTTCTTCGTAAAATTTTCTTTACTTGTATTTTATTGTATTTGCTTGTATTTATTCCTTATTGTTGTAAGAACATTGTAAGAGATTTCTTTACCTCTAGATTGTTCCGAGAAGGAGAAGTTGATAGTGATGTATGCATCATTAGAGCTCAACTAGATCTCGGTCGTAAAGTAGGAAGTAGGAACCCTAGTTCTGAACTACGTAAAATATTGTGTATTGCGTGTGATTGTGCTATTTATTCACATATATTCCGTTGCGCACCAACATTGGTCTAGACGAGCACGCGATCGAATGAAGAAATCAAGAAAATGCTATTCACCCCCTCTAGCGCAACACTCGATCCTCAACAAGTGGCATCAGAGCAAGGTTTCTCTTCAAAGATTAACAATTGAAGGAGCACGTGCTAGTGGAGAAAAGAAAGGAATGGAGTTGCCAAAGCTTGGACTAAATCGCGACATCAACACTCCACCTCCCTACGAATTTGACTGACAAGGGGGATTTGAGCATTGGAAGGCAAGTATAGAAACCTTCCTCATGATGAACATCAAAGGCTAGTTCATCTTGACGGAAGAATTTGAAGCCCTCACGGATAAGAAGGGAAGAGTCTTCAAAATCAAGAAATGGATCAAGGAGCAACGACAAAAATTTAAGACCGAGGTTAAGGTAATAATTTTTTTTTAACAAATTTAATACCTAATGACATCTTGTGCAAGCTAGGGGATTATATGGATGTCAAGGAGCTATGGTGCAAGTTGATAAAATTTCATGACAAGTTCTCACGGACACAAGTAGAGAAGGAGTCCGAAGAAGAAGAGTGCTCCTCATCTCAAGCTTATGAAGACTCGGAAGTTGAGAGATGTTAAACATCCAAAGAGGAAGAATCATCATCATCATTGCAAGAGCTTGTAGAGTCGGAGGTTGAGAGGTGCTCAACGTCCAAAGGAGAAGAAGTCGAAGAGGTTGAAAAAGCTTCCACCACTAGGATTGAGAGAGAGGAGAGATCATCACCGAAGCTAGATCAAGAACAAGAAGAGCCATTTACATCCAGGAGGAGTGAAAAATCCGATTAAGCTTCCCTCACAATTCTAAGTAACTCAAGCATTCTAAATAAAAATAAAAATCATATAACATATTTTCCGTGTAGGGAGCAAGGGTACTATAAGAGCAAGTGTCCTAGATTGAAGAAGAAGGCTTAACCGACACCTAAAGTTAAGGACAAGTCAAAGGAGACCAGAGCGCCGATAAGGAAGAGCAAGGAGCATATGGTATGCTTCAAGTGCCAACAAAAAGGACACTATAGAAGTTAATGTCCTAGAGGGAGTCACCTTACTAAGGACAAAAGGAAGATCTCAAATGTAGGGGAGCTAAGACAAACCCTAAGGTCATTTAACCATGCTCTTTATTTTAGTAATGGTAAGAAATATACTAGTGATGTATCACATACTAATACACTTGCAATTTATCATAAGAAGAATGCTAGCAATAAATATTTTTGCTTATGAGCCAAATATGTCAATTTACTTAAGGACAATCCTAGAACTATTCTACCTAAAAAAACTCTTAGGAAGATAGAGAACAATCAAGACATTAATTCTAAGAAGAGTAGACATATACCTAAAAGGAAAAACAATGTCCAAAGAACAAATGAAAATTCAAAATTGGAGGTACTAGTGGTAGAAAATTGAAGGCTTGAGAAATTAAAGAAGACCCTTAATAAGATGACAAATTCAAGTAAAGGGTATAATGGGCAAGGTTTATTGGAGAAAATTCTTAATAAGATGACAAATTCAAGTAAAAGGTCTAATGGGCAAAGTTTATGTGTTAGAAGGCAAGAACTACCTAAGGATAAAAAAGATTTAGATCACGAACCTAAGCCCAAGATAGATAAGGCTACCTATCATAATGTTTCATTTAATTATGGAATTATTCCTAAGTTTAGGAAAGTCAAGGTTACTGGGAAAGTCAGGTATTTACTTTTCTATTTTGTGCTAAATCTCGGTTTATTATTTTATTTGGAACTTCTTCTATTGGGTGTTTGATCGTTCACTGATTTCCCCCCTTTTTTTTGTTCGACTAACTACGAGGAATGCTTAATATTATGAAAAAAAAATGTTTTGGATTTTCCAAGGGCATGCCGCTTTGTATCTTTGATTTTTGTTGTTTTATCAGATTCTGGATGATAGACATTGCATCTGAAAACCAAGGTATTCGCCATTGCATGTTTTGCGCATTGTTAGGTCAAGAACGGTTAATAATCTGTTCTTTTGGGTGATCATCTGCTATATTTCTGAATATTGATAATCTTACCTTATGCTTTAGGATCTGAGAGAGGTTTTACCATTAGAGTCAGGAAGAGGAGTAAGGTGGAGATTTGGACCACGAGGCAAGTTCCATGTGACTCCTGGTGGAGTGCAGAAATTATATCTGGTAATGGACATACGTATACAGTGAGGTGTGATGGATATCCAACAGGAAGCAAAGTGGCAGTGGACAGAGTGCCTAGAAAAGCCATTAGGACATGTCCTCCACAATTAGATGAGGTCAATGAGTTAGGATTGTTGATGTCGGTATACATACTAATATGAACTATCATCACAGCTTCATAACATCTCAACTCACAATCCGATGATGTTAATACGAAAGTTATCTCGTTCTCCTCTTCCAGATGAGAACTCTCTAAATTTTGCTCCCTTCTTCCACACCTCTCTTTCTTGCACTCCTTCTCTTTCTTTTTACACTTGCATACTTCTCACAAGAAGTATGAATTTATAGGAGAAGATGAGAATGTGGATAGTCATGTCATAGGAGAGTTATTAACATTTACTAATGTTAGTGGATTTATGAGATAACTCCATTATCTCATTTGAATGCTCCATAGTGAACATAAGTTACTAACATGTGAATGCCCCTTAACGGACATAAGTTACTTACAGTTGATGTTGCTGAAGTGTTCGACGGTTACTCGTGGATGCTAGCTGAAGTGAAGAAGATTATTGATAAGGATTACTGTGCTGTATTGCTCCTAGGATCATTCCGGGAGTTCTAAGCCCACAAATCTCACATAAGGAGGCAGCTATCTTTGGCACGACAACAAGTGGATGGTGATTCAGAAGGAAACATTCTCATTTTTCTTAGTATTCAATTTTGGTTAACAATTAGATGACTCTTAGTTGCACAAATTGGAATAGACTTGTTATTGATATCTTGTAGACTTTTTTCAAGCCATTTCAGTCTCTTGTTATTTTGATTTCATATATATTATGGTGCTTGTGCTTTCTGGCATTTGAATTTACTTCCGTATTTTGATACCTGAATTGTTCTTTTGCACTTACTAGTATTGTGGAATGGAAAATGATACCAACAAAATAAAATAAAATAAAATAAAATAAGCAGCTCGATGAGAGGAGGGAGATCTGGTTAGTATAGGACTCTACCATGTGAGAAGTTGCAGAGTTATGCTGAAAGCAACCATCTTCTAGCGCCAAAGTTTGAGGCTTTTAAACTTTGCTTCCGTAGGTTTTGATGGGCAAAACATATCAGTTTAGGTACTTCTCTGTGTGTGCAAATAAAATATATAGAATTTAAATTTAGCAATGTTAGATATAATAAGATAATTATTAAGTTAGGAGATAATAATTTTTTTATAATAAAAAAGTTTAAATATTTAGGATCATTTTTTACAAGAGGATAGAGGAATTAAGAGAGATGTCTTACGTAGAATGTGAATAGGATGGATGAAATATAAGAAATCATCCGGTGTTCTTTTTTATTGTAAAGTACTCTTAAAATTTAAAAAGAAATTTTATAAAATAACAGAAACATTTACTATGTTATATAAAGTTGAATGCTCGATTAGGATTTAAACACATGAGTAAAATGTGAGAGTTACATAAATGAATATGCTAAAATGGATGTGTAGATATACGATGATAAATAAAATAAGAAATGAGAATACTAGAACGAAAATTAAAATTACAACTATTGAAAAAAATTCGAAAAATACATTTAAGATGGTACACATATGTATTTAGATGACTGATAATGCTCTAGTTAAGTAATATAAAACTATTAAAAATATGTAAATCAAATGAAAAAGAGAAAGATCTATAAAAATTTATTTTGCAACGATAAAATAAAATAAAATAAATATAAATATAAATGATGATAGAATAGAAAATATAATCAAATGATATAAAAGTATTCAAATATTTGACATCACATAACAGGATAAAACTTAAATGCTAGTGGTATTTTTTTTTAATTTTTTATTGCCTGTCATACATGCATTGTCAAAAGGAAGTTTACTAGATATTTCAGTTTCTTCTTACAATTGACTCTTTAATATGAGCATTAAATGTGTAAATCAAGACCTCTATCTTATTCTTATATCAGTTTATGGACTTTTGTTTCTTTCTATAATTATTTCAGATTTTTATTTATTTTGTCTGTGGTAGATGCATTATAAAAGGAAGCTTCCAGGTATATTTATGAAGTTTCTCCTTGATTTACAATTATCTCTTTATGAGCATTATATTGCCTATCTAAATTTGATTTATTGTCCATAATTGTTCCAAAATATCTCGATCATTTTCTCAGCTATTATTCTCTAAACAATTTTATCTTTCTTTAACGTTTTATAATTTCTTTTAAGGTCACAACAGACATGGGAATAATATTTTATTTCTCTTATTAATCTATATTTTATGATGAATTATTTATGCTGATGATGTTAAATTGATGTATTATCTTCTTTTTAGATTTTTTTTTCCATTTTTTTTTGAAGTCAACCAACATTTCTCGATATTTTGGGTACTAATTCTTAACCAAAAGTCGTTTTTTATTGCTTTCCCATATTTTAATTCTCAATTAGGATCAAAATAGAGGTCAGTAAAATTTCGATTAAACTGAAATCAGTGAAGTTTAATTCTAGCAATTGATTGTTATAATTAGTTAGCTATTAGGTTACGTTTAAATTGTTTTTTTTTTAATATAAGGGCATTTCTAACGATGGAATAAAAGATTGAAACCGTTAATTTAATAGTCCTTTCACTTCGGCTCTCAGAATTCGAGAAGAAGTAAATCACGGAAAGACTATATCCGTAGACGTGATTGGTAAAACAATGAGTAGTCATTTGAACTCGGAGTAAGATTTTAAATCGCCTTTGAATCGATCTTTGTCCATTATATAAATTCATCTATTGATTTATTAACGTGTCAGAATCCATGAGCTTTTGTATGGTGTCCAGTATTACGTTATCCATATCACATCAAAAAGTCTCACTCTATATTTATATTTTATATTACATATAAATAATATAATAATAAATTTATAATGATTATTTCTACCATAATTATTTTTTAAAGATTAATTATTAAATTCATATAATTAATAACATCAATTGATATTAATAATTTGAAAATAAAATTATATAAATACGGCAGTATATTAAATAAAAAATAACAATTATAATAATATATCAATTATATTAGATCATATCTCTATTTAATTTTTTAAATTATTTTCTCATATATACAAAATTATTTCAGTGTTATTTTATTGATATCTTTCATAAAATTTTAATAATCTTTGTAAAGAATCTCAGTTTCTTGCAATAGTTATTTTTTTACATTTACTATTTTTTAATTTCTTATTGTGTCGATGTTTTGTTCTATTTTGTTAATTTCTCTATTTTGGATTTTCCTTTTTTTTTTTCATCGTCTTTTGTCCTATTGGATGAATGCAGACTTCATAGTCACCCACATCAATATTTATATCCAGTTTTGAGTTGGAAATATACCCCTGATTCGGATGTCCTTGTCTTTTGTTAGATTGATGACCAATTGAATGTGGAGTATATTTTTCATGCTCACTAAGAATCCTCTATATATACATAAACTTGAAGTCATTATTATTATTGTTGAATTTTCACATATTGAGTGCATTCTTCAATACATTCTCGTTACTTCAACTTTTTTATGATGAGAATAAAAATTAGTATAGTATGTAGAAAATTCATTTACCATCGGTGTAAATTTATAGTAGTGTGATTTTAACCACTTTCAAATTCTTAACACAGTTCAACAAACCAATAATTGTTATAGTAATCAACGATACGTTTCTAAAAAATTTGATCATTCTAGTCATTACCAATGATTGTATCAATGTTGATAATGACCCATGACTTTGTAAGGATCATATCTTCATTGAAATACCAAATTGTCCGCTTCAAGTCATTTATCTTCGGTTTATATTCAAGCTCTATCTGTGATCAGTGGTGACCACTAAGTTCCTGGAATAAATGACGACGTTACGAGTTCTTTGTTGCTAATAGCTGTATCAACACTAGTCCTTATTGATTCGTTCGAAGGCATCATCGATGATTGAGAACGAGAAAATACATATGACGAAGTTGATATCCCAAATTGATTATCCATGATCGATCAATCTTAGGATGAATACATACAAAATAGAGTTGAGTTAATATTACTCGGATTTATCAAAAAATTTTAAAATTTTTGAAATTTTGAAAAATTTAAAGGATATTATGGAACATATGAAATCTTTTAAAAATTTAAAAAGTATTGTATACGAGAGAAAAATTGATAATATTGAACATTTGAATGAATATAAATATTTTGAGAAAATATGATTTCTTTCACATTTGGATAATTCAAAAAATTTATAAAAGAACTAAAATTTTCATCTATTTTAAGAAAAAAAGAAGTAGAAAATAATAAGATCTCAAGAAAGAAAAAACAGAAAGTTATAGGATGAATAAAAAAAATAGAGTGAAGATATATTTATAGATAAATTTTATTTTTAAAAAATAAAAATTAATTATCAAATAATGACTAAAAATTAGTCGTTATTCAACGACTCAAATTAATTATTTTTGACCATTCAATAATGTTTCTTTTATTAATTAGATTTTTTACAAACAAATAAAAATAAATATTTTAAAATTATTTTATAAAAAAAATTAATTAGATTTTTTTTTTTTTGTACAAAAAAAATTTAGAAAACGATTCTAAAGGAGAGAGCTCCCTCCCACGATAGGAGGGAGCATTCTCCAACCATTCAGTCACCTTGTGAGAGCTCTGAGGAGTTATGCTCTAAAAATTTTAAAAGAGTAATTGTGACTTAAGAACTAATAATAAATCAATCGAGTTGGGAAGTGGATTATTCAATAATAATTTAGTAATATCGAGTGACGAGTGATGTACTAATAAATTTTTTAATTGATTGATACAGTTAATTATTCAGGTAGTAATTTAGTTAATTTAATAATCGATTCAATTAATTAATTTTATATCAATTTAGTTTATTTAATTTTATTGGTAAATTTTAGTCTATTAAATCTTTCTAAATTCGATTAAAAATTGATGCTCTATATTGTATTTTCTATTGACACCATGACGTTCGAGCTTTGATCCGATAAATTTTTAGGACGATTAACTTGGTCCCATTGTTCTACGGAGATGCCTCTTCGATAACTAAGTCGAAAGATATCAGAGTTCCTACAGATCCCACAGTCCAGACTTCACAGTCATATTATCTCTGAAAGACTGTTTAACGTCGAAGTCTTACTCCATTCGTAAGATAAATTCCTGTACAAATAGTCATTCCAATAGATTTTTTTTTTAAATTCATCGTTAAATATTGTCTTAACAGATGATCGAATTATGTTCTCTTATGAGATATTTTTTTACTTTTACCATTGCACCGTACCCATGAGATGCTTTAATTTAACCAACTGAGCTATTATAAATCATATCATAAGGATCAAAAAATAAGCTCACATGACTAATCCAGTACGCAAGTACAAAGAGATTTAGTAGTGTACATAGATCAATTCTCGGGAAATTTATCGCCCTAGTCTATTGATCAATTCCCTTCCTTTGTATTTATCAATTGAGGCCATGATTTATTTTATCCATTGGCAGGGACAATCGAAGGAACTGTTAATATGACAATTTCATATTTTTATAAAGATAAAAAATAGCAACAATCCTTTTCTTTTTCATGACAATTGCAAAAGGGAAAAAACATATTTATGATTTTATTTAATTGCCCTTTTTTATGAAATTGAAAAAGAAAAAAAAATATTTTTGATTTTACTAAATCAATTTAAAGTGCTTTCATTGAGATTTGAACTCAAGACCTCCCGCTTACTAAACGGGTGCTCTAACCAACTGAGCTATGAAAGCTACCGTGACTGAAATAATATGGCTTAATATAGTTAGCTACTTATTCTTAGGATGTGCAATTTGGAGTGTTTCTCAGATGAATTACATTTAAGTCTCTTACATGTTTTTTCTAGATCAATTTTGGTGTTTTTTAAAGATTTTTTTTTTTCTGTTTTTCAATATTTTTTTTATTAGTATCAAATATCCAGTGCTTTGGTCTGGCTAAGTTTGGAGATAATATGTCCTGTCCCATAGATTTTTGTCGGGATGTTAAATAATCTATAAGTGAGATATGCTTCATCAATCATCAATATAAGTCAGAGAAATATTCATAACTCAATAGTTAAATTCGGCAATGTAGTCGTGTTGTCTCTCTAAGGTAGGTTTAACATCGAAGATGTACTCTCTTCGAGAAGATAAACTCTCTATCTTTATTTGATTCAAAGTCGTTTGTCAAATTTTTTTTAAAATTCAGAATCAAATTTATTTCAGCTATGAAATACTATCACGCTTTACCGTAACACAATGTCTATGGGGCATGCATTCTTCAAACATTAGATCCTCAAAATCCCCCTTCCAATGATTGCTCGAGTGTAAAAATATTTCATGTTTCTAACTCCTAACCCGAGTTAAAATTTAACCTAAAAGATTTAAGATTAATTAATTATCATCTATTGAAATTTAAATTAGGCCCGAATTAAAATCCGAATAAACCATCGCTTTTTAACTCCGTCACTGACCCTAGAACTTTCCTAAAGAGTTATCTCAAATTATATTATTGTTTTATTTTACAAAAGATCGAATATGTGAAAGTGAAATGAAGGGTTCGGTTCGTCTCCATGGAGATGACGCGATGGTAAGATAGGAGATTACTTGCAGAATGAACATGGATCGATTCCGGATGAGAGATCTAAAATCCTTTTTGATTTCAGATGACCTCTCTCTATCTTGCCACCGTGTCAAAGGACCTCGTCTTTTTCTATGATTTATCTCTTTCTCACCGCATTTCTGAGATGGATGACATGGAATTACTAGTTGGACAGATTCTCAATTTTTACAGAAATAAAGCGTCCGAGGAAATATCAAGTCCCTTTCGTGGTTGTTGCCACCTTTTAGTGTTAGTTCAAAAGTTAGTTCCTTTTTCTCTTTCTTCCTTGTCTGTTAGTTCGATAGTAGTTTACTTGCTACACCATTAAAGCAGAAACTTCCATTAATTCCACGCTCTCTCTGCTCTGTTTTTTTGTTTCACTTTGATATTCAGAAGAATTTACAAACTTTTGGAAGATCAGATTCTCATTCCTCATCGAAATTCTGGATGCTAATTGATAAACTAACAATGAAGAACAGAATTTGGCCTCTGAAACTTAGCTTACCGTGCAATGATAAAACGTTTATACAGATTCTCAATTATAATTATAATCTACTATAAGAATTTTGGGATGATGAATTCTGAGATTCTAGATTATGGATCGTCCACTTCCCATTCCAAAAAAACTAGATATTTGATGCTAACTATCAAAATTTGACATGGACAAGATGACAAAGAACAAGAAAAGCACCGAGAAGACAAGACAGTCAAGTAGCATCTAAAACTAATTAATGGGCGGCGGCGGCGGCGGCGGCGACGACGAGGTCAGTTTGCTGTTGCAGAAGACGACGGTGGACTTGGGCGAGCCGTTGTGGCACCAAGAGGAGCCCGACGGCGGCACGAACCCCCTCGGCAGCATTGCGGAGAAAGCCACACCGGCATTCTCCCCTCGCCTCCCTTTCCCCCTGACTAACCTGCTCCCGTCGCCGCTGTAAATCCATGGCCGCGGCTTGAAGACGCGGACGCGGCCATGGCGGCCGTCTCTGACGCTTCTTCCTCCGGCGCCGGAGACGGAAAAGGATGCGGAGGGAGGGAGAGAGGAGGAGAGGAGGAGGAGAAGGAAGAAGAGGAAAGAAGCGACGAAAGCCATCAGAGACCGGAGGCTGCTGCATGGGGGAGAGACATTTGGTGGGGTGGTGCAGCAAAACAGGGGAGGGACATAAAAAGGCAGAGAGGCCGAGCAGTTTAGCACTGTTAGTTAGTAGCTACCAACCTGATTTGGATCTGAACATCCAATTCAATCCACAAAATCTAAACCTGAAAGAATTTTGTTCTCACAATCATTAAGACTGATCGACTTTCGAGAGGAAAAAGAGAATTATGAAGGGTTTAATGCTGTTAAAGGACAGTAGCTAGTAGATGAGTTTGGACCCACGGCGCCGTTTCTCATATCATTTTGCTTCTTCTTTCTTCTTCCTCCTCCTCCTCCTTCTTCTTACTGAATTCGATCGAGTTCTTTCTGCCTGAGGTTTCGCACTTTGATTGAGATGAGACGAGATGATTAATTGGGTTTTAAAGTTGCATTTAAATTGGTATTTAAAGCTTTGAAGGCACAGAAGCGTGAGTTCACCGACGCTTTCAGTTGGGTGTGTCTTCGAGCCTTGTTCAAACATTCAAGAAGCATTAAGTTGCCATTGATTTGTCTTAATAATGTCTGTCATTAATGTTTCTTTAATGCTCTGCAAATCACTGAATATTCGTTAGTTTCCATGTTTTCTTTTGCTTAAGAAAAGATTTAGGCAGGAGAAATTTGGATCTCCTTCCTTCGACCGGGCAACTGTTGCCACTGGATTCAGACCGAGATCGCGATCGAGATCGATGTTAGATTCGCTTCACAATTGGGCACTGACTATGCTATCATTATAATGGCTTCGACATGATGCAAGTAGACAATAACTCAGGTTTGTGAATTGCTCAAGGCACTTTGAGAAGGCACATACATAGAGTGAAGAGTTGCTCAAGGGCTTCCCGACTCACATTGTCGAGTGTCTTCTCGTAATCATGGTTAGCCAAATCGAGTTAATTCCCTTTAGGTTATATCTACTTGAACTAAGTAAGAGACAGTAGGATGACAATGAAATCTAAGGAAAAGGAATAATTGTATCATATAAATAGATTTTATGGATGGGATCACAAGGAAAGAAATAGTACTCACTATTTAATTTAGTTTAATAGGGACTTAAATTTTCATTTCCTACTATTCCATGTAACCTTGGGATAAATAATAATAATAATATCCTGGTTAACTAGAGAAATTAATGATTGAATTAAAACTAATTTTCTAATCTTTATGTTTCAATTTTAAAATGTTTTTTTAACATATGAATTTTTAATAGTTTGCCAGATTAAACTTCAGTGCCCATCATTTAATACATTTATAAGATCCAAAAACACTTCTAGTTACTTCACTTTAGGCCTTTAACTCATGCTAAAACAAGCTTGAAGTCCACATTAAACTTCAATTTCATGCCCTAAACCCCTTGTCCATAACCTTAAATTGGATTTATAAAACATTCTATTCGCTTCCTCCCTTACCGAAACTAGTTCTTTCGAATAAAAGTTCTCGTAGATTCGAGAATGAAATTATGAATTAGTAACTGCATCCAATCCTCGAAAAAATTATTGTTGCGTGACTTAGAGATTACAGATTCGAATAATAGAAATAGTCTCTTGCAAAGCAAGATAAGACTATATATAATAGATAATTTCCTAGGATTCCATATTTGAGGAGCTTAGTTAATGCACTGAATTACCCTTTATCCAATCTCTGAAAAAATCCCAATTGTTTTGAACTTTCTATTTTTTGAAATGTGATATAGAATCCCATGAAGGATCAAACCTTATTCCATGATAAGATTCCTCTTTCTTATCCTTAAGCAAGCCCCCGAGAGGGCTTAGTTGATCATGATGTACGGTTCGAGTTAGCTTGCTTACTTAATTTCTCATCTTAAGGTTTTTATGGCCACTTCCAACTTTCTCTGTTGCCATCAAGAGTGCATCCAAATTTTGGGGTGTCAAGTTTTCTTTCTTTGGAGATAATTATATTTTAAAACAATGTAAAAAAAAAAAAAAATTGAGTTTCATCCTTCCTAGGAACTGGGAGAGGTTGACTTCTGAACAATTGATTTTCTACTAAACTACATATTGTTGTTAGTGATACAATTGGGGACAGTGCAGTTGAGAATTGTGGTATTTTCTGTGAGCAAGCAGCTATCTTCAACTTGCCTAAGACCAAACACAGTGATCGTCTTCCTCCGCGAGAAACAAATGGTCTCCATCTCGAATAACTCCAATGTCGTCGACTTCCACACTATCTCGATTGAGTACCTTTATAGGATGATGGTTAGTGAACTTTTCACCTGCACACAGTCTCAATGGTCGATCAATATGGTGCACTGAATTCTTTCTTTAGATTTTAACTGTCGAAAGTAAAACTTACTAGCAATTTGGAAGAGGTTCTCCAAAGAATCAGGCAAGTTTATGAGTTTCCCTATATCTTCTTTCGAACTCGTTATCTTTCTCGAAAGCTTATGAAGGACAACTCTTCTTCTAGTCATCTCCATGTTACTACTATCAGTTGAACTGGATGTCTCTCTTTGGACTTTGTAACTCTCCTTACTAGAAAGGAGGCGGCTCTGATTTTCGCTATACGAACCATGTTCCTCCTCGACTACTCCGGCAGCTAATCCTTGTTGTAGTTTTAGTTTCTGTAAAATGAAATCAAGAAGAACAAGGTGTCAGAAATGCAGTCTACTTGATCTATCTACTAGGGAGGTTAACTCAATCTATATACCTGCTCAAAAAAGTTCTTCATGATCATGTTCGCATCGTCTACATTCTCCTTGATCATGCTCATAACTACGGTGCTACTCAATCTTAATATTTGTGATAGTTCGATGGTTCGAGCAGTAAGTGGCTGCGGGCTGCAACATAGGACCCCGATCTCCCCGAATACTTCTCCTGGTCCTAGCCTTCCATGAACCTGTTCGAATAAAAACACACACATTTAGAGACATGTTTTAGTATGAAACTTATCACGCAAATAAACTTAACATACTTGCTCGGTCCCCTCGATGCATGATCTCAAGTCCTGTGATTGAGTTGAGCAAGAAAGTGTGATCAGCTATTCAGGAACCACATTATTAACAAATGAAAGAAGCTATTTATTACTTACCACTGCTCCTGTTACTACTATGTATAGATCTGTTGGTGCCTCATTTTGTAGTATCACATCTTCCCCGGGAGGGAAATACTCGGCCTGCGTCTCTATTGCCTGCTTATCGCAAAGAAAGCGATGTAAAAAATGTTAACTGTTATTGAGGTTTGGATACTATAATCGAGAAGTTGTCGGTTCAGATATTTTGATGATATCTACCAGTTGATGAAGGAATTCGAAGGAAACTCCATGGAAAAGGTAGGCCTGCTGTAGAATTGGAAAGAAGAGGTTGTATGCTATGCTCGAACGGATACCCTTGGGAAGGTCATTCAAGGTGTCTTGCTGCTTTAGCCCTTCTGTTTTGAATCTTAAACATATGTGAGACAACATTTGATCCTTGATCCACTTCGGAAGCTGATTTCTCGTCGCAAATTCTGTGGCTGCCTCAATGGTGTCCCTCTGTCGCATCCAATTATTGTCAAAAGAAGATTATGGAAGACAAGTGATTACTTTCAGAGACAGTTAAAGAGATTCAGTCTCGAAGATGGTTTTGTATTAGCTTAAGCAATATAGATCAATGACTACATGCGGTAACTCGAGCAACATACCTTCCGATGAATCTCGAACAAGTAGAATGTTATCTAGGATGGTAGTATGATAAACTCAAATCTAGAACAAGTAGACCTCATGACTTGTGTGTGTCGACCAGAAGTTATCGCACTCGATGCACTTTGTGAAATAAACTGATGACTATAACTCATTTGCTAAGCATACAAAATCAACCAGACAGTTTAAGATGGATTACAATGATTTCTGATTCTCGGAAAGAGGAAGAACACATACAAAGTGTCGCGTGCGGCTGGTTCCATGGACGACAAGGTTTGTCATATTTCCGATAAGGTAAGCTGTGAGCCCCAAGTTAAACCACATGTAGAAGATGCCAAATAACATTTCTCTAGTGTTTTCAGCATGCAGGTCCCCATAACCAGTTGTTGTCAGTGTTGTAATGGACCAGTAAATTGCAGTCACATATCTGACCCATAGACTTGCAGATCTAAAGTTTGGCATGGCTGCACCTATCCATGTCCTCCTCGGATCAGGGTATCGATCGGCAATGAGATAATTGAAGCATCCGGCACAATGCACAGCAAAGAGAGTTACCTGAAGCCAACAACAAGTGTGAGTACAGTAGATTATTCAGTATTCACCACCACTTTTGTTTGGACACAAAGAAGTGGAGGATGATAGCTCGAAAGCTTACTAACACAAGCTTTGTGCATCGAGTCCAGAAATAGTTGAACCTGATGTCCTTCTCGAGTCTATCGAAAAGAAAATGGCACATGATGTTAAAACCATTTTCCCTCTCAATCCAACTTTGAAAACACTGTAATTTTCAGGATGCAGACCTCGAGAAGAAAGAACTAACCCGCCGCAGTCGCCATAGTCTCAACATATTCAGTACTTTGAAACCGAGATCATCGCCGTCGCCTCTAAACAGAAGGCTGATTGCCTCAAACGGAGCAGTCGATAAGATATCGAAGATGAACCCGGAGGACAGGTATCTGTATGCTCTTGATAAGTAAATAAAGAATTTTTGAATCTTAGGACAAAGAACCATGCACACACAAACCTGACTGCAATTCTCTTTGGATCATCAATCAAAACGTACGATTTTCGATCGAGGCGAGCCACGAAGAAGGTAAGCACTATATCGATTGCGAAGAAACTGTTGAGAATGTTCTCAATCCATAAAACCTTTGCTGGGAGATATCTCAGGAAAGCCAATTCAAATGGGCAAATCCAGGCTGAATAAATGACAAGTGGAATCAGGAACATCTGCCAAGCTCTGTGAATCAACACAAAGAAGTCATTCAGTCAGTCTGCAGATTAATGATGAATACTGTCATTCGAATTTGTTCAGTGCTTCACCTGTAATGAGAATCGAAGGGTGATATCACGAACCTCCTCAGCTTCACTGACTGGTCGATATGTGCCCCCAGAGATGGCAGGAGGTCACTGGAGAAGCTGTAGTCCCTGCTTTCCCCATGGAAGCCATCATGAGAAAGGAACTGAAAACCCAAGAGGAGCATGTTGTTTTGCTTGGGTTGGGAAGGCAAAGGTAGTTGTGTGGAGTAGAGCAGTTATAGCTGGGATTTTGTACACAACATGGATTGTCTGGCTCAAGGAGAAATCACATGCTGAGAATGGAGACTTGTCCACAACTGCTATGACAAATTTCTGAAGATCATAAAACTTGATGCAGTCCATAGATATATGTGAAGGTTTTACATTGTTCACATGTGTTTTGTCCCTGCCTTTCCGTATGCTGCAGCAAAGTTGAAGGGGAGAGGTGGGGTGTGGGTCATTAATGGAGGCTAACCATCCCCATCTTAAGAGGTTGGGTGGTCCTTCGCCTCCTGAAACCCTCCACTGGTTTCTTCTCTCTTGTGGCCCTCTTCGTTCATGTCTTGTCATGGCTCAGTTTAAGCTGAATTCTCCGGTCATTATTTGTATCTGTTTGAAATGAGTCAACTATCTCTCATGGTTTAGGGAATTAGCTCAAGCATATTCCACTTTGCTTCTTTAGATCGGAAAAAAAGGCAAGTAAATCTTTTGTTAATTAATCATTGTCAATGATTATGTTGACTTAATCAGTACAGAAAATATGTTTAATAATTGCATAGTCAACTCGACTTCAGCCTAGAGCCACAATGGGCTCGACCTAGAAGCTTGATTATCGAGTTGAGCGGAGGTCGATTAGATAGGACAGACAGTTAGACAATGATGTTATGCCCTCTCAGCTTTGACGGTTATATACATTAATGACCAAGACAGACATATGTGAGATTTCGTTTGAATGGCTGTGATAGTTACACGGTTAAATGATTGTGAGTTCTTCGTGGTAATCTCCACGGGATAGTGTGATGGCTATAATACGACGGAGTTTGCAGATAAGACAGGGGTCGATTTCGAAGAAGATCTAAATTCTTTTTCTGGATTCAGATGACCCTCATGCATGTGTCTTGGCCATCACGTCTACGCCCATAGGACCCTCGCGATTTACCTCTCTCATAATGGTCGTGGGACAGACCGATGGGAGCTGCTAAGTTGACGGTTTCAACCTTTTGCGGAGTTCTTCATGGTCAAATTGCAATTATATTTTTTTTTTCTTTGTTAAAGGTTTTACTGGCATGGTTAAATTTAGTTAGCCAATATAATTTTTTATTCATTGTGAATGGTTAAGCAATAAATATTATTTATTTTTTTACTGAAAAATATTAAAAATATTAAGGTGGATGGAGAATTATTATTCTTTAATCATCTTTATAAAACCATTCGATAAACTAGGGTTGACTATAAGAACCAAGGGACCTAGATTAAGTCGAGTGGCTAAATAGATTGAATAGGCCCAGGGGATTAGAAAAGTTTGATGAAATTAGGAAATTAACTAAACTAAATATAAATCATTGTTGAATGTCAACAACCTTAGCTCTC
Source organism: Wurfbainia villosa (assembly GCA_025175895.1). Lineage (NCBI taxonomy): Eukaryota > Viridiplantae > Streptophyta > Magnoliopsida > Zingiberales > Zingiberaceae > Wurfbainia > Wurfbainia villosa. Next base: position 3,954,702 of record CM046000.1, on the reverse strand, counting down.
CATTGTCATAATCTCATCGTACAATCTTATATACCATTATGAGATTTGGTAAACGATCCATATCTTGATAACTTATTTGTCGACTGTTGCCTGTCGAGACGATGATGGTGAGGTGTCCCGGTGGCGAAGACAGCAAGGGCCGACAACTCGGATGAAGAGGGCTGACGCGGAGGGAAAGCAGGAACAGCAGGGATGTCGTTCCGGTCGTGAGCCGAGCCGAATGAGAGTCCTGCAAGACAACAAGCGGTTAAGGGCGCCGAGAGAGATCTCGGCAAGGCCCCTCCGACGCTCAAGGCAGGGAATCAGTATGAAGATGAAGAAGAGAAATGTAGAGATGAAGTTAAGAATGTGCGAACCTCCCCCTTCTTCTCAGGGAAAGCCATATATATAGAGGGGGAGCTACCATGATGGATCTGTCGGTAGAATGTGACATGACCTCGGGGAGGCGTACACCACGATCATTACCCTCAGAACTATAGCGTGGCGTGAGGTGCAATTAATACACATCCTTGATTGATAGGAGACAAATCCTAATTAATCGCGAGACATCCATCCCGAACCATGAGGGGTTCGCCTTTTGTCGAGAGAGATGATGATGATGAGGATTGCTAGGTCGACTTGTGAGTATGAAATAACCGCCTTCTCTTTTGTCAGAATAAGATAATTTATATGGAGAAGTCGTATATCGAGATGGCGATGTCTTTCTTAGAGATGTAAGGTGGATGAAGCGAAAAGTCATTCAAAGAAAAATAGAGTCGGTGGGGACGTATGACGTCGACATAATAAGTAACCGGCAAGGAGCGGGCGTCTGGAATAATGCATGGGTCGTGAAGAGTTCGACTAAGTGATCTCCTTATTCGACGGATGTATGAGATGAATTACCTAACATGTAGCGATGGTTTTACCCGGCATCATAGACATCCCCCCCAAAGTCTAGTCGAAGGAGGCGTAAGTCTGACTGACTAGACTTGTGTAGAACATAAAAAGACGAGTCTGTAAGGGATATTGATGTTTATGCTAAGATACAATGCTGTTGAGATAAAAATACTTGAAACAAACTGTGATAGGCGATATCAGAGGAAGAAGACCGAAAGCCGGATAACGTACACTTGGGACCAGTTGTGATAAACGATTCCCAAGGAAGAAGGTCGCATAGGCTATACTTGGGATCAGCTATGATAAGCGATACCCAAGGAAGATAGCCGAATAGATAACACTTGGGACTAGCTATGATAAGCGATACCCAAGGAAGAATAATCGAATGGATGTACTTGGGATCAGCTGTGGTAAGCGATACCCAAAGAAGATAGCCGAATAGATAACACTTGGGACCAGCTATAATAAGCGATACCCAAGGAGAAGATCGAATGGTCAGACTTGGGACCAATTGTGGTAGCGATACCAAGGAAGATAACCGAATAGATAACACTGGGACCAAATTTATAATAAGCGATACCCAAGGAGAAGATCGAATGACTGTACTTGGGACCAGGTGTAGATACCTAAGGAAGATAGCCGAATAGATAACACTTGGGACCAACTATGATAAGCGATACCCAAGGAAGAAAATCGAATGACTGTACTTGGGACCAGCTGTGGTAAGCGATACCCAAGGAAGATAGCCGAATAGATAACACTTGGGACCAGCTATAATAAGCGATACCCAAGGAGAAGATCGAATGGCTGTACTTGGGACCAGCTGTGGTAAGCGATACCCAAGGAAGATAACCGAATAGATAACACTTGGGACCAGCTATAATAAGTGATACCCAAGGAGAAGATCGAATGACTGTACTTGGGACCAGCTGTGGTAAGCGATACCCAAGGAAGATAGCCGAATAGATAACACTTGGGACCAGCTATGATAAGCGATACCCAAGGAAGAAAATCGAATGGTCATACTTGGGACCGGTGGTGCGATACCCGAAGGAAGATAGTCGAATAGATAACACTTGGACCACTATGATGATAAGCGATACCCAAGGAAGAAAATCGAATGGCTGTACTTGGGACCAGCTGTGGTAAGCGATACCCAAGGAAGATAGCCGAATAGATAACACTTGGGACCAGCTATGATAAGCGATACCCAAGGAAGAAAATCGAATGGTTGTACTTGGGACCAGCTATGGTAAGCGATACCCAAAGAAGATAGCCGAATAGATAACACTTGGGACCAGCTATGATAAGCGATACCCAAGGAAGAAAATTGAATGGTTGTGCTTGGGAGCAGCTGTGGTAAGCGATACCCAAGGAAGATAGCCGAATAGATAATACTTGGGACCAGCTATGATAAGCGATACCCAAGGAAGAAAATCGAATGGCTGTACTTGGGACCAGCTGTGGTAAGCGATACCCAAGGAAGATAGCCGAATGGATAAGTGGTAAAGTGACCTTGCTGTAATGCGCCGTGATAGGCGACTTTGCTGAAAGAGAGAAGGTTAGCGCGAGGGCTTACGAACTACCTCGGCCGAAATACGGAGAAGGTCGGCGTGAGGGCTTACGAATTGCCTCGGCCGAAATACGGAGAAGGTCGGCGCGAGGGCTTACGAATTGCCTCGGCCGAAATTTTGAGAAGATGGGCACGAGGGCTTACGAATTGCCTCGGTCGGAATGCCAAGAAAGGTCGGCGCGAGGGCTTACCACCTGCCTCGGCCGAAATGCGGAGAAGGTCGGCGTGAGGGCTTACGAATTGCCTCGGCCGAAATGTTGGTGCAACAATGCCCCAAGCATTTTATGTTTTGATGTTTGGATAATCATCTAAGTTAGGCAACAATTTGTGATCTAAATTGTGATGATGTTTAAGTAACAGGAAAATCCAAGTATGAAGACTTGGTGAAAGAAGAGTCCAAGGTAAAGGTTTGGCAGCATAAGACCAAGCATGTTGTCTTGGCAGCATTAAGTCCAAACGGATCTTGGCAAAGGGAGTCCAAAAGCAAGTCTTGGCAGCGTAAGTCCAAGCATGTAGACTTGGCGGCGTAAAGTCCAAGCACGCTTTGGCAAAGGAAAACTCTAGACATGACAAAACCAAAGAAAGCTCTTGGAAGCAAGGCGCAAAGGACGAACAAGTCACAGACTCGGAGGGATCCTGAAGGCGCAAGGCTTAAGGAAGAGCTAGGAGGTTAAGTCTAGGTCTAGGGGGTGAAATCAAGTGTGAAATATTCACACTTGATAAGTATCGATCGATACGATGTATCGATCCGACCGGTCGTGCTCGATCGAGTCGGATGAAACCACGACCGCATGATCACGTGACCAAGGCGATCGATGTTGCAATCGCTGGGCGGTCGGTCGATAGACGTAAAAACGAGCACAGAATGGAGTCGCACTCGACTGCGGCCGTGATCACTCGACTGATCACTCCATCCGTCGACTGATGGAGGGATCAGTCGACTGATGAAAGTGTCGTTGGATGAAACGACTCTAAATCCCGCGAATCCGGCTATTCAGAAGCCGTTAACCGCCGTGACCGATGTTGTACATCACGATCCGATCAGCTCCAACGGGAAAATCAACCTCTTCTCTATAAAAAGAGGGCTGGTGGAGGTTTTTGGGGTTAATGCTTATTCTCCAATCTTTCTCAACAACCTCCACGAATTCTTTAGCTTTCTAAGTGATTTAAATCTCCTCCTCTTCTCTCTAAGCTTAGATCTTCATCTTTTGTAAAGAAGAGGAGTTGTGATGTAAAGAAAGCTCATTAGTGGATTTGCTTGGATTGATCCACCTCGAAGGATCGCCGTGGAGTAGGAGGCGTTATCTCGAACCACGTAAAAGGCCTTGTTTGCGTTTGATTTTGTTTTTACATATATTATTGTGTTTTGCTTCTAATCTTCTTGTAGAAACCGAAAACGCTATTCACCCCTCTAGCTATTCCGATTCCTAACAAGTGGTATCGAGCGGATCGCATCGGAAGATCTAGCAATCAACCGGAGCAAAGATGGCATTTCAAGAGTATAGCACGGCGAGGCCTCCGTTCTTCGGCAACAGCGATTTTGGATATTGGAAAGGTAGGATGGAGTATTATTTAATGAACGATATTGAAAATTGGTTTAGTGTTGTAGATGGTTTTGAGAAGCCGGTCGACGAATTCGGAGCACCACTACCGACAAAGGATTGGACAAAAGAGATGGCCAAGAAAGCACAAGCAAATGTAAAGTAACGACCACACTTCAATGTGGTCTATCCAAGGAGCAACTTTCTAAGGTCGGGCCATTCAATTCCGCAAAAGAGCTTTGGGAGAAGCTCATCGAACTCAATGAAGGATCCAAAGAGACAAGAAGGGCCAAGAGGGACCTTTTGATTGGCCAACTCCAAAGCTTCACTATGAAGACAAACGAAACCGTGAGCCAAATGCACGGGCGCTTCAAGGAAGTAATCAACGGACTACGTTATAGGTGAAAAGGTCGCAGAGACCTTGTGAGGTATGTACTACAAGCCTTCCCTAGGACCACCTTATGGGCCTCAATGGTAGATGCCTATAAGGTTTCTAGGGATCTTTCATTAGTTAAATTAGATGAGTTATTTTGTGAATTTCAATTGCATGAACAAGCTAACACTTCATCCAAAGAGAAGGGTATAACTCTTTTTGTAGGAAAGAAGGAGAAGAAGAAAATGGAAAAGAAGGAGGTGTCTTCCTCATCCGAATCAGGAGGACTCATCAAGTAGTGAGGATGAGTTGTCGGAAGTGAGGTAGCACACTACGTCCAAGAAATTTGGTGGGAAGTCAAGGAGGCTCACCAAGAAAGATGTGAAGAGGATGTTTCAATCCTCAAGAGGTAAATCTTCTAACAATTCAAATTCTATTTCTAACGTGGCGTGTTTTGGTTGCAACAAGAAAGGGCACATAAAGCCAAATTGAACTAAAGAAAAAGGAGGAGAAGGATAAGAAGAAGAAGGAAAAGAAGGAAAAGAAGAAGAAGGAGGCGATGATGGCACAAACGTGGGATACTCTAAGTATGGAGGAGCCTACCGACGATGAAGAAGTTTGCCATTCAACCCGGAACTTAGCCCTCATGGCATTGGAAGAAACCGGAAGCTCAAGCGAGGAGTCTTCTTCCTCTTCAAGTGATGAATCATCATCAAGTGATGATGATGAGGTAAATGACTCACCCAAAGTAGATTTACTTTATAAGACTATTGCATGTTTACAAAATGCTTTAAATAGATCAAAAACTAGGATTAAAGATCTAAAATTAGAAATCAAATCATTTAAGAATATAGATGCATCATGTGATAAATCATCTAGTGATAATGATTGTACTCTTAGGGATGAAAATGATGACTTAAGAAAAGAAATAAGTAAATTAAGAACATGCCTAGAAAAGTTCACTAATGGTTCCAAATATCTAGATATGATTATTAAGGACCAAAGGGCAATTTACAATAAGGCCGGTTTAGGATATAGACCTAAGGAGAAAGAGGTAGCATTTGCATCCCTAGTTAGTAGAAAATCCATGATTAAAAGCAAGGGGAGAAAAACATGGGTACCAAAGAAATTTATAATTAATGCTAGTGGTCCTAAGATTTGGGTACCTAAGGATTGTATTTTTCATGTGACATAGGTAGAAGAACCAAGCTTGTGGATAGTTGATAGTGGGTGCTCAAAGCATATGACCGGGGATGAGAGAAAATTCTCCACTATCAACCACACTAGCCAAGGAAAAGTGTCATTTGGCAATAGCGGTAAACTTAAAATTCTAGGAAAGGGCACCATTGAGGTATCTCCCAATCTTGCTATTCATAAAGTTCTATTAGTTAAAAATATGAAATTTAACTTACTTAGTGTAAGTCAATTATGTGATGCAAATTTTGATGTTAAGTTTGATTCCTCAAAATGCTTTATAAGACACAAAACTATAAATGATTGCATGTTAGTAGACTTTAGAAAATCAAATATATATTATGTTGATTTATCTTATACTACTAATCCTTCCACTAAGTGTCTTATTGCAAAAGAGGAAGAAAGTTGGCTTTGGCATAGGAGACTAGGTCACATAAACATGAAGAATATAGCCAAAATAGCAAAATTGAAGCTAGTCAAAGGATTGCCTAGAGTCAAATATCTCAAGGACAAGATATGTGATGCTTGTCAAGAAGGGAAACAATCAAAAACATCACACAAAGGTAAAAATTTACTTAGTACCGCTTTACCATTAGAATTACTACATATGGATTTATTTGATTGCCATAGTACCCCATCTATAATTGGTAGTAAATATTGCTTGGTAATAGTAGATGATTTTTCTAGGTTTACTTGGGTGTTTTTCTTGAAAAATAAGGATGAAACCTTAGAAATAATCATAGGATTTAGCAAAAGAGTAGAAAATGAAAGAAAACTCAAAATCAACCGGATTCGTAGTGATCATGGTGGAGAGTTTGAGAATTCTAACTTTTCAACTTTTTGCTTAGAACAAGGGTACAAGCATGAATTTTTTTGTCCTAGAACACCCCAACAAAATGGGGTTGTGGAAAGAAAAAATCGTGCCCTACAAGAAGCGGCTAGGACAATGCTTAATGCATATTCTTTACCTAGCTACTTGTGGGCGGAAGCGGTTAATACCGCTTGCTATATCCAAAATAGGGTATTAATTCATAGGTTTTTAGGAAAAACTCCATTTGAATTGTGGAATGGTACAATTCCAACAATTCATTATTTTAAGGTCTTTGGATGTAAAGTCTATATCTTCAATACCAAAGATAACCTAAGTAAATTTGAGTCCAAAGCGGATGAGGGAATCCTAGTTGGATACTCATCCACTAGTGTAGGATATAGAGTTTACAATAAAAGGACTCAAAAGATTGAAGAATCTTCAAATGTTCAATTTGATGAAACTTCAAATACATACCCTAGAAAATCCCCTATTGATGATGACATAAATAATGAAAATCAAGAAATTACCAAACAATTTCAAGATTTAAACTTAGGAGGTATTAATCAAGGGAGGATTGGATCAAGGGGAGTAAGGGATGACTCGATGAACTTAGGATTGAAGTTAATCATGATCAAACTCAACTTGATACACCTCCTAGAACCATAAGAGTTCATCAAAGTCACCCATTAGATCAAATTGTGGGTGAATTATCTCAAGGAGTTAAGACTAGGTCATTCCATAGGGACCCCACTAGTCATATAGCTCTAATTTCTCAAATTGAGCCCAAAAACATTAAAGATGCATTACTTGATCGGATTGGATCTTAGCAATGCAAGATGAATTGACTCAATTTGATAGGAGTCAAGTGTGGGGAGTTAGTTCCTAGACCAAGTGAAAACACAATTATTACTACAAGATGAGTTTTAGGAACAAACTAGATGACCAAGGAATATCACTAGAAATAAAGCACGATTAGTTACAAGGGGTTTTAATCAAGTCAAGGACTTGATTATGATGAAACATATGCCCTTGCTAGATTAGAGTCCATTAGAATACTTTTAGAATATGCCTCCTATATGGGTTTCAAACTCCATCAAATGGATGTCAAATCGTCATTCCTAAATGGGTTTATTAAGGAAGAGGTGTATTTAGAACAACCTCCAGGGTTTGAAAATATGTACTACACAAACCATGTATACAAGCTTAGGAAAGCTTATATGGTTTGAAACAAGCTCCGGGCTTGGTATGAAAGATTGTCAACTTTCCTAATCTCTAAGGATTTCAAAAGGGTAGTATAGATCAAACTCTCTTTATAAAGTCAACATCTAAGGACATCTTTGTAGCCCAAGTGTATGTTGATGACATTATCTTTGGGTCAACAAATGATGAACTTCTTCAAGACTTTATTCAAAATAGGAAAAGAGTTTGAGATGAGTCTAGTTGAGAATTAAATTTCTTCCTAGGTTTTGCAAGTTAAACAAACTAGTGAAGGAATTTACATTTATCAAACCAAATATGCTAAGGAAATGATTAAGAAATTTGGTTTAGAAAATGCTAAGGTAGTGTCAACTCCAATGGCAACCAATACCAAAATAGATAGTGATAGTGAAGGAAAACAAATAGATCTTACCCTTTATAGGAGCATGATTGGTAGCCTCTTGTATTTAATCGCTAGTAGACCCGACATATTATTTGCGGTTGGTATGTGTGCTAGGTATCAATCATGTGCTAAGGAATCTCATTTAGTTGTCGCTAAAAGAATTTTAAGATATGTCAAGGCACACTAAATGTAGGTCTATGGTACCCTAGGACTAGGTCTTTTGATTTAATTGGGTACACCGATTCCGATTATGCCGGTTGCAAATTGGATCTAAGAGTACTAGTGGTGGATGCCAATTCCTTGGGTCCTCCCTAGTGAGTTGGAGTAGGAAGCAACCTTGTGTTGCTTTATCCACCACCGAGGCCAATATGTGGCTATGGGTGGTTGTGTAGCTCAACTCTTATGGATGAAACATACCCTAGAAGATTATGAGCTATCTTACTCCAACATGAAAGTATTTTGTGATAATGTAAGCACCATTAACTTGACCAAAAATCCGTGCATCACTCTAGGACTACACATGAAGTGAAGCATCACTTCATTAGAGACCATGTGGCTAAGGGGATATGAGCTCAATTATATTGAATCCAAGTCCAACTTAGCCGATATATTACCAAGGCCTCCCCAAGTAGAATTTTCATCACTTAGGAGAGAACTTGGAATGTGCTGGTTGAGTGAAGGTGTAGGTTTGCATGATTCTATAGAAATACTAGGTTTATACCTTTAACCATCTCACAAAATACCTAAGAAACCATGATTTTTGTATTGAGCCACCTAGACAACATGTGAGATGATAGGAAGATGCACTTGGTTCATCATGCTTGTTATGATGCATTACTATGGACCAAGTGTCATCTAGAGACATTAATCCTTAATTGGACTAATCATTGGAAGGCTTATACACAATTGATGTGCATATAGCTCCAAGAACATGATTGGAAATGTCAATAAAACATATTTTAAACTATGTTTATCATACTTTGAAAAACTATTTTCAAGTGAAACACAAAAGTGATACAAAGTTTGCAAAATTTTAGAACTTTTGCTAGTTTCCAAATTTGTATCAATATTGAAATCTGGAAAACATATATTTTTCAAAATATTTTTCCTTGATAAAGTATGATTTCAGAAATGTGTACACAAATTTTCATGATTTTTCGAGGTTTCTAGAATTTGACGCATTTTGAATTTAAAAGGTGATTTTAATTATTCTGGTATAAATGATCGTTCGGTAAACCGATCGATGATACTGTATGGTTTCGGAAAATCAGTCTCATTTTCTAAGGTTTAGGGTAGTGTTGATATCCTAAAGCAATAGCATGATAGTATTGAGTCTAAACAACGTGTATAATTTAATGCCATGTTTTAGAGGAGTTTCACAAAATATATCTTTCTCCTCTAAAAATTTACATTGTTGGTGCAAAGTTAGGTTTTAAACTTTCAAATTGTTTGATGACTTTAGCTCCACATGTATTTTATATCTTGGATTAAGGGGAGTTAATCTTTAAATCTATGCCTTAGTTCAAGATTGTTACACACTCTTTCATGATATATATGTTTTTATCTTTCTTCTTTTTTGATGTATGTCAAAGGGGAGAAGAAATGTTTAAGTTAGAATTGGAATTGAATACATGATGTGATAATATGCGTATCTTTAAAGACCTAACTTAAATGATTGTCAAACATCAAGGGGGAGATTGTTGGTGCAACAATGCCCCAAGCATTTTATGTTTTGATGTTTGGATAATCATCTAAGTTAGGCAACAATTTGTGATCTAAATTGTGATGATGTTTAAGTAATAGGAAAATCCAAGTATGAAGACTTGGTGAAAGAAGAGTCCAAGGTAAAGGTTTGGCGGCATAAGACCAAGCATGTTGTCTTGGCGCAGATTAAGTCCAAAGCGGATCTTGGCAAAGGAGTCCAAAAGCAAGTCTTGGCAGCGTAAGTCCAAGCATGTAGACTTGGCGTAAAGTCCAAGCACGCTTTGAGAAGGAAAACTCTAGACATGACAAACCAAAGAAAGCTCTTGGAAGCAAAGCGAAAGGATGAACAAGTCAGACTCGGAGGGATCCCGAGGCGCAAGGCTTAAGGAAGAGCTAGGAGGTTAAGTCTAGGTCTAGGGGGTGAAATCAAGTGTGAAATATTCACACTTGATAAGTATCAGTCGACTGATATGATGTATCGATCGTCTCGGCCGAGTCGGGATGAAACCGACCAGTGAATGATCACGTGACAAGGATCGATCGATGTTGCAATCACCGCTTGGCGGTCGGTGATACGTAAGCGAGCACGGAGAATGGAGTCGCACTCGACTGATCACTCCATCGGTCGACTGATGGAGGGATCAGTCGACTGATGAAAGTGCCGTTGGATGAAACGACTCTGAATCCCGCGAATCCGGCTATTCAGAAGCCGTTAACCACGCGTGATCGTGATGTTGTACATCATGTGATCGAGCTCAACGGAAAATCAGCCTCTTCTCTATAAAAAGAGGGCTGGTGGAGGTTTTTGGGGTTAATGCTTATTCTCCAATCTTTCTCAACAGCCTCCACGAATTCTTTAGCTTTCTAAGTGATTTAAATCTCCTCCTCTTCTCTCTAAGCTTAGATCTTCATCTTTTGTAAAGAAGAGGAGTTGTGGTGTAAAGAAAGCTCATTAGTGAATTTGCTTGGATTGATCCACCTCAAGGATCGCCGTGGAGTAGGAGCGTTATCTCCGAACCACGTAAAAGGCCTTGTTTGCGTTTGATTTTGTTTTTACATATATTATTGTGTTTTGCTTCCGCTAATCTTCTTGTAGAAACCGAAAAATGCTATTCACCCCCCTCTAGCTATTCCAACGATTCCTAACACGAAATACGGAGAAGGTCGGCGCGAGGGCTTACGAATTGTCTCGGCCGAAATTTTGAGAAGATGGGCACGAGGGCTTACGAATTGCCTCGGCCAGAATGCCAAGAAAGGTCGGCACGAGGGCTTACCACCTGCCTCGGCCGAAATGCGAAGAAGGTCGGCGCGAGGGCTTACGAACTGCCTCGGCCAAAGTGCGAAGAAAGTAGGCGCGAGGGCTTACGAACTGCCTCGGCCGAAATACGGAGAAGGTCGACGTGAGGGCTTACAAATTGCCTCAGTCGGAATGCCAAGAAAGGTCGGCGCGAGGGCTTACGAACTGCCTTGGCCGAAATGCGAAGAAGGTCGGCGCGAGGGCTTACGAACTGCCTCGGCCGAAATACATATCCTCCAACTCCAAAAAACCCGCGGAGTCGACAAATGAATAATTGTGTACCTTCATAAAATATTACCGAGTAGCATGAATTACCTTCTCTGGCCAACCGTGGAGTATGAGCTGAGGGATACTGGGAGGACGAGCCGGTGTATTCTACTATAGAGATTTGCTCGAAAGACTTGGCATCTTGTCAGCTATAATGCTAGGAGCAAGGGGAGACTCTATGTTGATTACCGAAGTCTTGCCCTTTTTGGGATCTCTTTTCCTCGGTGTACAAGAAGGCTCTTCTTCTGAAAATTATGGCAATGAGGCAGTTGATGATGACAACTCAGCTGGTACTGAGGTCACAGGAGCTACCCCCAGGGATTTTAGAGTGGAGCAGACAGAAATCGACGTTGGACCCTGAACCGGGTTTGGAGAAGCCTGCACTGGGGTAGCTCCCCGGGGCAGAAGGTCGCACCGAACGTCTTTTATGGTGGTCTTGACAAGGGCTATGATGCTCTCCCTGGTCATATTCCCTTCAGTGGAGTTGTGGTTACCGGAGTTCGCTCCTTGGTCTCCCATCTTTGCCTCAGGCGTTATTTATTTTGTTTCCACGGGCGCGCCATTTATGTTGCTGTCGCCGAGGCGATGATGGTGAGGTGTCCGGTGGCGAAGGCAGAAGGGCCACAACTCGGATGAAGAGGGCGACACGGAGGGAAGCGAAGCAGCGAGGATGTCGTCGTGGTGAGCCGAGAATGAGAGTCTGCAAGACAACAAGCGGTTAAGAAGGGCGAGAGATATCTCGGCAAGGCCCTCCGGCCTTCAAGGAATCGGTATGATGAAGAAGAGAAATGTAGAGATGAAGTTAAGAATGTGCGAACCTCCCCCTTCTTCTCAGGGAAAGCCATATATATAGAGGGGGAGCTACCCCGCCAATGGAATCTTGTCATGAATGTGAGCATGACCTCGGAGACATACACCACGATCATTACCCTCGCATGACTATAGCGGTAGCGTGGGGTCGCAATTAATGTACATCGCGCAATTGATAGGAGACAAATCCTAATTAATGCCGCAGACATCCATCTGAACCCTGACAGAGGGGTTCGCCTTTTTGTCAGAGAGAGATGATGATGATGAGGATTGCTAGGTCAGCTTGTGAGTATGAAATAACCGCCTTCTCTTTTGTCTGAATAAGATAATTTATATGGAGAAGTCGTATATCAGAGATGACGTGTCTTTGCCGAGATGTAAGGTGGATGAAACGAAAAGTCATTCAGCATAATAGGAGTCCGAGCTGAGACGTATGACGTCTGACATAATAGAAGTCCGAACCGAGACGCGGAGCGTCTGGAATAATGCATGGGTCAAGCTGAAGAGTTCCGACTAAGCTGATCTCCTTATTCGGCTTCAGATGTACCGAGATGAATTACCTAACATGTAGACACAGTAGTTTTACCCGGCATCATCGACTAAGTCGAGAAGTGTTAGTCGTTAACCCTTGGATAAGATTTTCTTTTATTTGATGAGTTTGTTGATTTGTTTTTACCAAAACTATTTACTTAATTGGTATTGTGATTTTCAAAGAACCGAGGACCTAATGAGAGGCAAACTTTAGAGTAACTCGAAGGACGATGAAGTGCATTCGAAGGACTAAGAATTTTACTAGAGAAGATCCTTGTGCATTGTAAATATTTTATTATTTTCTTTGAAATGTTCAAATTCTTTTATCATAAATACTGAATTTAAATAACTTTTAATATTGAAAATAATTTGTGGTCCTCCTGTGGTTCCTTCACCTCTATATTTAGTCTCATGATTGTTCCAAAAGAATATTTGTGATTATCTAAAAAATTATCTATAAATATTTATATAAAAAAAAACACACGCTCTCTCTTTGTACTAGAATGCTTTGTTTCAACCAAAAACTTAAGCTACAATTCAAATGAATTGCCACAAATGTTGCACTATGATTAGTTGGTAGTCAAATGATGATGATGACTAAGTTGTCCATCCAATAATAGATGTCTTGAATGTCTTCTAGCAGAGCAAAACATTTTGAATTTAAATTTTTATGATTTTATTTTTGATTTCATTTAAAATGTCTGATATCAATGGGAATATTTTTCATCTTTATAAGCACATTTTTTTTTTCTATTTTATCAATGTAAAATTTTGATTATATTTCTAATACTCTTAATAATCTATTTAAACGAAGAATCATCAACGCTCGATCCTCAATGGTCGATATCAATTGTCGATTGTCAAACCATTGAATTTTCTATCTGGTGTCTGATTCTTTTTGATCTGGACATGAAAACCCCACTTATTTCGTTCAAGGTGGTGTGTGATTCTCTTGATCTGGATATGAGAACCTCACTTCTTTCGTTCAAAGTGTATGATTTGACATGCATCATGACTTGAATACTAATTATTTGTGCCTATAAAATTTACATATCTCCACAATGATACAATTTATTCATTTTGGATCTAAACTTTCATGATTTTATTGTTGGACTGCATCCAAAAAATCTCATATCAATGGAGATATTTTTTTTTCATCTTATAAACATATGATCTATATTTTATCAATGTAAAACTTTAATTGTATTTTCAATACTCTCAGTATGCATAAGTCGTGTTTTGAATTTATCCGTTACCAAAATCAATTTTCAAAAATAATCTGAAGAAATCTGAACACCTAAATTATTAAAAAAAAAATCCCAAGTGTCACCTAACTATAAAAAAAATAGAATAAATGTGGGAAAAGAGTCGCAAGGGCACAATAGTCACACCTTCCTTGGTTTTCTTGCTCTCTCCTTTCATCATTAAGCACGTAGCTCTCCGTGAAGAGGACAATAATTCTCATATCTTTATTTTCTAGATTCGGAGGAATGACTAAGTTGACTATTTGTGTAGAATAATAATATAGAAAAAAAAAATTCTAGGATGGGGACATGGAACTTAACTAGTAGTTCCAATGTCTCTACGAGCATTAATTTTCTTTATCTTATCTTTGGGAAAGAAAGAGCCAAAAAAAAAAAAAAAAATCAATTGCAAATAGTTGAGATGTTCTTTCAGCAACAAAGAATATAAGTGAGCCACGCAAAATTGAGTTTGAGTTTTTTTTTTAGAGCAAACAAACAAGGATAACTTTTTTGGCACCGATAATAATTATCATTCGTACAATTCTTTTTTGGTAATCGGCTAGGAGTCATCATCGATAACATTTTCGTGGCATTTCGTCTCAAAGGCACACTGTATTCATTTTTAAAATTTATTATATTTGTAATTCACATTACCTATATTGACATAGTCAACAATAATATTTTCTGATAGCTACTGAGGTGTGTTTATATTTGTTCGTAGAGTCTCACACAAGAGTATCGTGTCGATCTTTATGTTGTATTCCTTGACACGTACTTGAGGTATTTGTAGTGCAATCGATTTTATGTCAAAGTTGACTTGATCAAAATTGAGTTGGATTTGAATTGAATTTTGATATTTGATAATATGACTAAAAGTAAAGGATGGTGTGTGAGAGATTGTTGGTGTAATCAATCTTTGGACAAGACTGACCAAATTCGAGTGAGGTTCGAGTTGAGTTTCGATATATGTATGACAATATGACTATGGAATAATATGAGACATCCGTAGTCATATGAAGTTTAATGTGAAGTCAAGTAGGTCAAAGGTGTCAGATACTTGACGAGTGAAAAATGCAAGTGGATCAGGAAAGTCCAACCGGAAGTTGACAAGTGTAAAGTCTTAGTAGGTCAAGGGTGATCATGCTTGACAAATGAAGTCTTGACAGATCAAGGAGACCAAATGATTAGGCAGGTGAAATCCCGATAAGTTAAGAGTAATCGTGCTTGGCGAGTGAAGTCCCGATAGATCAGGATGACCGTGCTTGACAGGTGAAGTCCAGATAGATCAAGGTTGATCGTGCTTGGCAAGAGAAGTCTTGATAGATCACAGTTGATCGGACGCTGAGCAAGAGGGATTCCGACTGATCTAGAGTGATCGAATATTGGACAAGAAAAATCCTGATAGATTGAGGTCAATTAGATACCAGGTGAAGTGGAAGTTGGCTTGAAATGAGACTAACTAAGGCATCCGTCGACTGGAGATAATTATCAGTTGACTGATACATCATAAGTCGCTTGGGGATGTCAGACAGTGCTTGGGCAGTTGATTGGATACTTGAACAGTCGACTGGCTATTGTGAAAGGCACACAGAAAGTCTCCGAATCAATTGACCAATTCGACTGATGGAGAAGTAGTTGATTGATGGGCGAGACAAATCGACCGATTGACTGAAATATAATGTGGATCAAATCATTGTGAGTAAACGATCGAGGGACCAATCGACAAAGATCAACCGATGCCAAGCTTATAAACGAAAAACTTCATGAAGATTTCAACCGTCGATTTTCTTGGAGATTTTGAAAGGGATTAACTGCTACAATCTAAAAGAGATTTCCATAGCAACCACAAATAATCAAGCAAAAGTATTTTTTGTATAAAGCGTTTTTTTTTTCAGGAAGTCATCCATCCATCCATTCATCGTGTTGTGACAGTAGGAACACCTAACTTCTCTACGGGTTGCACTAAAGCATAATTGAGCATCCATCCACTCACCCATGTCGTGACAATTGGGATTATCCTTATGCAAGGGTTGCACTAAAGCATAATTGAGCATCCATCCACTCACCCATGTCGTGACAATTGGGATTATCCTTATGCAAGGGTTGCACTAAAGCATAATTGAGCACCATGCTAGTGCTAACATGCTTCAGTCGGTATAGCCTCCTTTGCGGTGAGTTGCTTTAACACAACTTTAAGCAGGGAGAACCGGCAAGTCATCCATTCATCCATTCATCCATTCATCACAGTAGGAACACCTAAATTCTCAATGGGGTTTAGAGGAGTAGCTGGAAAATTTTCTTTCATTCTCACTTTTTTTTTTCTTTTAAACAAGAACTTTCAATCTCACTTCGCACCATAACTGGAACACTCTGTAGGTTTTACTAAAATAAAGCAGAATTATCCATCAGGAAAGACACTGAACAAGAGACAAACATGGCAGTAAACATCTGAATGTTTAATACACTGTTACTCTGTTCTATACGGTTGTTCATACGGTTCGTGCGAATCAAGTGAACGACGGATGTTCTTCATACTAGTGATCGATAACAATTATCAGCGGGATTGAATTGATCCATCAACAAAGTGTAGCTGAAAGTTTGGGTGCTTCTCTCTCCCTTTCAGTGTGCTGAAAACTGCTCTAGTGATTTTAAGTCTTCCTGTGCAAACAAATATCGATTTGTCAGTGAAGAAATCACAATTTGGTTTCAAACAAAATGATTACGAAACTAACTACTTGTCTGTAGATAAAATGCAGCTTCTGTAAGCAGGATACTGAAATATAAGGATGGAAATTGATGCGATATGAATCGTTGTCTCTGTGTTAATATTAGATGAACTCACTAATCATATGTAAGAGAGATAAAACCACTTCTGAGTGGCAGTTGATGAGAGTGTTTAGAGATTCAACTCAAGTCTTGATTTGAGAAGAAAAACTGAGGCTTTGTTTAATTCACATAGCATGTCGAACGATGGATAAGAAGCACTAATCAACCAGAAAAATATAAGTGCCCAAACTGGAATTCTATTTCTATCGTTATTACCTAATCATGGATTCCCTATTCTCGTTCTCTTCCACCAAGATACAAGTAGGAAATGATGTTCAGCAAGATATTCGTCGGCGCCTGACCACATCGACTCAGGCACTCTGTCCAGCCCACACCAATGCCTGCCGCAATGGTGGATCGGGGAGGACCCATTTGACAGCGAGACTGTCACCGACTTTGATGAAGCGGGATGTTACCTAGGAAAGCAAGTCATGTGGCTGTGGAGGTCAGAGGGTTCTGGATCGTATGATCATGCACCGCTCGTGGCTATACTACCTCTTGAATCGTAAACTTCGGCCTGTTATTTATCCACCCAATGAAAGGTTGCTTCCCGTCTATTACTCTCTCGACTGCTTTTGAATCATCTTTCCCCTTGGCCATAAAGAACAAACTCATCAAATACCACTTTACGCATTAGCTAGATCAATATCTTTTCTCATCACAATTAAATAGAGAACAAAATACTCAAGGAGCTGACAAACAATTTAGAGACCTCTGTATAGAGGGTACCATTTCAAAATCTAGGGCCTGAAGAGATAATACCTATATCATGAAGGCATGTAATTGTTTTATCCGTTTTCATTTAGAATTTGTATGCATTGGAATTCACCATTTATCCAACTTGTTATCATAAATTACCGATCCACTTATCTAATTGCATTGTTTGATAAAGTTATTAAAATGCTTTTGTAGTTTGTCATCAAGAATCAGACCAATGAATGAAGATGAAACTGTAATGGTGAACAATAAAGTTGACGAACACTAAGGAAAGAAACAAATATCTATCATGCTTAAAATAAAACTAATGATTTCCTCAAATAAACACAAAACTAACAATTTACTCAACAGAAGGCAACACTACCAAACTAGCAAAAGAAGTAACATATGAAAGGAACAATAGTTCGATGTAGACATAGTCGTTACCTCAATACAATAAATATTAACAGTTGACCGTGGAATAATTATTTGTATGAAGAATCCATCCAAAGCACAAAAATCTCCTAAAGTTTCAGGTCGAGATCAATACCACCAACTAGCGGTTCTCTCATCTTAGATGGCATTTTCGCATTTCTAATTGGACCAGGAGGTAGGAAATTATAGAACAGTACTCGATTAGATGAAGAGATATTGCCTGAGCTTTTCTGCAGAATATAAACAATTTACTCAAACTACTATCCACCAAAACAAAGACACCATGAAGTATTTTTCTTGCCTGATTATGTTGCAAGCTGAAATTAGAACAATCACACTGTCGATACAGAGGGTTGCTAATAGATCTCAAACTTGATGCGGAGACCGAACCTAAGCTAAAACAACCACCATCATTCCCCCTGCAACCGTCATTGTTCCTTTTCTCACTATAAGGATCCGAACTCGTCAAGTCCATGAAAGAAGTTGAAGTGGTTCCTCTGAGATGGAGCATGTTACTTCTCTAAACAAGCTAAATTTCAACTTAACAGAAAGAAAATCATCAAGTACCTAACAGCTTGGAATTCATGCTTTCTCAAATTATTGCCATTTGTCGACGAGCATTGATCTGACCTTTTCCGGGAAGTGTTTGGGATTGGTGGCCAGAAATCGTCTCTGGAGGGCAAAGATTTTTGAGGATAATAAGCTGTGAGATTGTCGAGATGAGAAGGCCGAGACCGCTTGTTACCAACTATCTCTACTAGATTCTAGCAAAATTAACGACAATCACAATGCAACACATACATTCAACATTGGCCAACGTAACCAAAAGTTCTTCCCCATACCTTTTCCTGATCTCTCCAACAAGAAAGCAAGTCGTAATTGTTTGAGGTATTTTGGTTTGAAGGGGGCTCCATAGGATGGCTCACTCCAGGAGACATGAGAAATGTCGAAGAATTCGCCTGCAAAACATGCAACTTCCATCATTTCAAATCAGTAAAGCAGGCCAGGAATCGGAGAACAAGCTTTGCCAACCAGTTCAGTTGGTGGCCGCTGTTGCTGCTCTATGTAGGCCAAGTTTGTCGATCGGGCATAGCTACTGAAAAGAGGTGTCTCGATTTTCATCACGGAAGGATCATCGTTAAAATCGACAGCATCCCAAAGCATCGAGGAAAACCCTGGCGGTTGTTGTTGGTGCGGCTGTCGCTGCTCATTGATGGCAGCGGCATCGGTTACATGCCGTGGCGGCGGGAAGGCTAGGAGGTTGCGAACCGAAGGTGTGGCGAAGAAAGCAGAAGAGGCTCGTGGCTTGGCGACAGAGTCGGCAGGCTGTGAAACTTCTGAGGAGGAAGACGCGTCGCCGGCGTTCTTGTGCTGCTCTTCGAGGCATCGGAGACGCTCCAATTGCGCGACCCCGAGGCCGCGCTGTGGTGTCTTATTGATCCTGCTCCTCTTTGAGGACTTGACCGCCGCCGCCGCCGCCGCCGGCGGCGCGCACGAGTCGTTCGACGGAATGCCGCGCCCAACCTTGATCTGGTGATGGTCCTCGAGCACCATGGCTAAGAGTAGAGGAGGAGGAGAAGACAGAGGCAGCAGCAGCAGATCGGCATTTTATAGAAGAAGAGGCGGAAGAGCAGGAAGGGGATCCAAATCGAGAGGAAAAAGGTAGGCGAATTTTCCGGATTCAAAGAGATGTTGATTAAATCTTGTACCAGAGCGGTTTGTCGCCCATATTCTCGCTCCACTCCTTCCGATTCTCGAGCGCAAGCTTCGAGGAAGGAGAGATCTGTCGCTCCTCGTTCTTCCTCCATTTTTCTTTTGCTTTTTGGTTAGATTTGATCCATGGGATTTTTTTTTTTGCTTTTTGTTATCCTCTCTATTTGCTATTTTTGGAAAAAAATACCTTTCATCGCATCTGGACACTGATACGGTAAAAAATAACCGATCGTTTGGTACAGGATAATCAGATTTGTAACGTAATCAGAATTATATTATAAAATAATTTATTTTATTTAATAATATTTTAAAAATATAATATAATATAATTATATTACAAAATAAGAGTCAAGATCTGTAATCTCGATTATGAAAGAAAAATTATGTAATTCGATTACATTACGGATTCAATATTTATCATGAAGATCTGTAATCTCGATTACGAAGGAAAAACTATGTAATCCGATTACATTACGGATTCAATATTTATTATAACAAATATATCGTTCTTTTATTTTTTTCATTGCTTCCCCGTGTTCATCGATGACGACCACCGACGACGGTTGTCGGCCGACGATCGACGACCGATCGGCGATCGACGATCGATCGATGGATCGGCGATCGACGGTCGATGACCGATCGACGACCGATCGACGACCGACCGACGATCGACCGGTGGTCGGTCGACGATCGACAATCGGCGATTGATCGACGACTGGCGATCGATCGACGACCGACGATCAGTCGGCAATCGACGACCGACCGACGACCGGTTGATGGTCGCGATCAGCCGACAACCGGTGACCGATCGACGATCGGTCAGCGGTCGACGACCGACTGATGGCCAGTGATCGACGATCGACAACTAAGAATTATATTACCTCAAGAAGAAATTATAAGGATATTTTTATCATTTTATAATAATATGAATTACAAATATGGATACCAAACAAACGAATGTAATCACTTTTGTAATCAATGATTACACATTTATCGTTAACCAAACACAGTAATATAATACACATTATATTACATTACAAACTTTATTACATTATAAGATTGATTACATTGTTGCATGGTAACCGATTTCCCTTTTTCTACGTGGTTGCAAAAAAGGTTGAAAAAAAAAATCCATTAAATCTAATTAATTAATTAATGGAATAATCTAAATCAAAAGTTCAATTCCATTAATTTAAATTTTTATTTTTTTAATAAAAAAATCCATCAATTTGATTTAATTCCTTGGAATTTTAAATTTAAAAATCCAATTTAATCGAATAAATTAAATTGGAAATTATCAATAAATTAATATATTGTATCTGAATGATGATCTTTAGTCAACTATTAAAATATATTAATATGAATTAAATTTCGAAATTTTATATTTGTTCAATTGACTATTATATTTTAACAGTTAATTGATAATTTTTAATCGATTGTTAAATTTTAACAGTCGATTGATTGATATTCTAAATCAAATTTGTTCAATTCGTTTGATATGAAATATCAATAAAAAATAATTAATTAAATCGATTTATAAGTTCAATTTCTATTGAGAAATTTAATAGGTTTAATTTGTTAAAAAAATTGATTTGTTTAATTTCAATTTACATTTAATTATTAATCAATTGTTCACAATAGGGTAGAATGCATTAGCAAAGCTAGGAAAAAAAGTAAAATTTGAATTTCAACGGGGATGACTATTTTTAAATATATATAAATTATATTTTAAACTTATACAATAAAATCAGACTTTTTTCTTCTTAAATTCAATGATAAATCAAGATGTGTTGACGCAACAATATCCCAAATATTAATATATTTTGATGTTGTTGGAGTATTGAGAATATAATCAAAATTTCACATTGATAAGACATGGAAAAGATCATGTGCTTATAAGATGAAAAGATATCTCCATTGGTATGAGACATTTTGAATAAAACCCAAAAAAAAAAACCATGAGGGCTTAGGCCCAAAGTGGACAATATCATGTCATTATGAAGATATATGACTAACAGATGCTTGGATAATCATTTGAAGTTGGTAATAATTGCGATCTAACAATGATGAATGTTTAAGTGATAGGAAAGTCCAAGTATGAATCTTGGCAAAGGAAGTCTAAGTGTGAAGACTTGACAAAGAAAGTCCAAGGGTGAAGCCTTGGCAAGAGAAGTCCAAAGGTGAGTCTTAGCAACATAAGTCCGAGCATGTAGTCTTGACACCGTAAAATCCAAGTAGGACCTTGACAAATGAGAGACCCAAAACATGATGAAACCGAAGGAAGCTTTTGAAGGCAAGCGCAAGGATGAAAGAGTCGTGGACTCGGAAGTATTCTGGAGGCACAAGGTTGATGGGGAAGCTAGAATGTTTAGTCTAGGTTTAGAGTGTGTTCTCAAGTATGAATTAGTCATACTTGAGGTGTGTCAGTCGACTGGTAGGTCTCGAGTGTTCAACACTCGAAGGTTCAGAAGACTTGAGCAGTCGACTGGGGTTATGCCCCAGTCGATTGCTGAACATAAGCTCTAGCAATCGATTGATGTATAACACCAGTTGACTGGTCTATGTGTGGCTCGGCAAACACAATAGATGCTTGGCCTTGGCAGACTTGATCTCGAGTCGAGAAGCCGAGTCAAGGTCTGACAGTCGATTGGCGTGGGCACAAAATGACTGATAGCCGATTGCTCAGTCGACTAGGTTGATACCAGTCGATTGATGATAAGAGCAGTCGACTGATTAGGTGACCGTTGAATGATGACAACCGTTATCAGGCTTCGTCAGAAGCCATTGGATGTGGTCAACAGTGACACCAGTCGACTGGTAAAACCCTCAACAGGCAGAAACGGGCTGATACCCAAAAGTTGATATAAGGGGAAGCTTGGAAGCTTGAGGAGACTAATGCTAACACACGAAATTTTCATCCTCTAAGCTCCCAAGCCTTCTTCCAAGTTCTTAAGCTCTCGAACTCTTCCTTCTAAGCTTATTCTTCATCATCTTGTAAAAAGAAGAGTGTTCATTGTAAGAAAAGGTTTCTCCACCTTGGGTTCATCAAAAGGAGATTCTAGTGAAAGTTTGCTAGGGGTAATCTACTTTATGGATTGTCGTGGAGTAGGAGCGTCATCTTCGAACTATGTTACATCGACCTTGTTAGCATTGTCTTCTTTGATTTTAGTTTTGTTTATTGTATTATTTGTATTGCTTCCACTAACAAACTTGTAGAAATCAAAGAAGGGCTATTCACCCCTCTCTAGTCATTCCAAAGGATCCTACAAGTGGTATTAGAGCTTAGTTTGCTTGGAAGATTTAACCATTAACTGAAGCATCACAATAGGCTTTCAAGAGGGACATAGCATTGTGCGACCATCACCTTCGACGGCGATGACTTCGCATATCAGAAAGATAGGATGAAATATTTCCTAATGAATGATATTAAAAATTGAGTTAATGTTGTCAAGGGATATGAAGAACCGATGGATCAACTTGGAGCACCTATCCCAATCGAGGATTGGACAAAGGAAATGTATGAGAAGGCTCAAGCAAATAGCAAAGCAATAACCACACTTCAATGCTGGCTTTCCAAGGAGCAACTAAGTAAAATTGGACCATTCAATTCCGCAAAGGAGCTTTGGAAGAAGCTCATTGAACTCAATGAGAGAGCCAAGAGGGATTTGTTAGTTGGTCAACTACAACCTTCACCATGAAGACGAATGAAACGGTGAGCCAAATACATGGAAGATTAAAGGAGATCGTCAAGGACTTCATGTTATAGGTGAGAAAGTTGACAATCAAGACTTGATAAGGTATGTACTTCAAGCCTTTCCTAGAACCACCTTATCGACATCTATGGTTGATGCTTATAAGGTATCTAGAGACCTTTCACAAGCTAAATTAGATGAATTATTTTGTGAATTTGAGTTGCATGAGCAAGCTAACTTGTCTTCAAAGGAGAAAGGTATAGCTTTTCTTGTAGAGAAAAAGGAGAAGAAGAAGAAGGAAAAGAAGGAGGAGTCTTCATCATCCGGATCAGAGGATGAGTCATCAAGTAGCGAAGGAGACATGTCGGCTACCGAGATGGCCCACTATGTCAAGAAGTTGGTAGGAAAATCTAGAGGTTTCAAGAAGAAGGATATAAAGAAGATCTTCCAAGTCTCAAAAGGTAAATATAGTAGTAATTCAGATTTCAACACTAATATTACTTATTATGGATGCAACAAGAAGGGACACATCAAGCCAAATTGCTGGGAAAAGAAGAAGAAAGAAGAAAAGGAAAAGAAGAGGAAGGAAATGAAAGAAAAGAAGAAGAAAGAAGTCATGGTAGCTCAAACAACATGGGACACTCAAAGTATTGAAGACTCATCGGATGAAGATGAGCTATGCCACATCACCCGACACATGGCTTTGATGACGCATGAAGATGAATCCGAAAGCTCATCGGAGCTACCTTTTCCCATATCTCTGGCAATGAACTTCAGTATGAATTCTCAGTAGAAGCGTGGAAGGTAAATGAACGAGGGTAGCAGTTGGAATTCCAAGTCGACAAACTCAAGAAGGTTGTTTTTTTTCAGGACTTCGACAATGAGAGATGGTGGGTGGTGTACAACAACACCACAGTCGGGTACTACCCGACTTCCCTTTTTGGAGGGTTGTGCAGAACAACCACGTTGTTGTTCTTCGGTGGGGACGTGTACAGTCCGAGGATATGGGAGTCACTGCATGTCACGCCCCGAGAGTATGTCGTGTCGAAAAGCAAACAGACGACATCTCCCCTGTACGTGGCAATATATCTAGTTAATACAAGACCTGTAGACCCACATCAACAACACAATAAGTAAACATGAATATACTAAAACACAGCGGAAATATACTGACAGATAAACAAAATACAAAGACCCAACTGTGCACTCCGGAGTGATTTTGACACAACAAAAATCATAATAGAAATCACATCAAAGACCAAATATATATAACACATCCGTATATTATAAATACGAAAACAATACAGGGTAAAATCCCAAAACGACAATCCACAAGAATACAACAATACGGAATAAATATCCATCCGTCTGGTGTGAGATGGGATCAGTTGGTGGAGCTCCGAACGTCCAAGGATACTTCTACATGTTACCTGGGCGACAGGAAACCCAGGGTCCGAGGTGGTGAGTATAAACTCAGGGGTAATATGTAGAAAGTGCATGAACAACATATAGGGATATAGAGATCTACAAGTATACATGTGAAGATTTACAGGTATATAACGTGAGTTCAATAGACATACAGTCCTATCCAAATCTAATAATCAGTAACCACAGTATAGTCATACTCAATGCATATACTAAACTGATCAACCGAACATGAAATAATGTACCAATATACCTGATGGTCTGCAACACCATAAGCTATATCATCCTGAACAGATATACAATAACATAACTCATATAACGTACAAAGTCAATCTCATACCTGACCAACACTCAGACATATGAACAATATATAATCACATGTAATAACATCCCGGTCCATACCCCACTATGACACGACGTTAATCAAATGTATACAACAGTATGGACCAACACATATATCATGCTCAACACATAGCAGTATATAATATGCAAATGACATGTATCATGATGTACAAGCATATGCAACAATCACAGCTAAATCAAATGCAGCATCTCACAGACATATGTAAAACATATATCAAATACATGCATACATATATATATTAGCAATGCATATGCATGGTCATGTCTGCGGACCCGTCCAACCACGACCCCAGTATAGCCCGGGTGACACGACATGACGACTAGCCCGACTCCAGCTGCCACTACTCTCGAGTGGCTGAGTTGGGTAGTATGAATGAGTAGCATATACGCGTAAAAAGCTAACTACTCCATGGGGGTCCCTGCTGCTGGCTGCTCCATCACTACCCATGAGTAGACGAGCTCCGCACACAAGACAACTACACGTCACACAACCACCGTCTATAGTGGGCGAGTGCTAACACCACTCTGCACAGTGGCCAGGTGCGCATCTCCAACTACCACCGTCTATAGTGGACGAGCGTGACACATCCAATGCTCTGCCCTTAACCCTGCTACCACTACCCGGAGTGGCCGGGGAGGCAGGATGACTGACGACCCGTCTCAACCACAAGGGAGACCCCAATCGACAGCATGCATGCAAATGTAATAATGCATAGCTTTATATACATGTATCCTCGCCACACTCCCTATCCCACGGGGAGTCCTGGTCAACCAAAAGTCAACTATGCAAGGACTACAATCTACAAGACTCTCTCTATTGCGCAAAGAGTCATACACATCTGACAGTCAACCACGCTAAGACCTCTAGTCAGTAACGTGATATTATCGACTGTCCATATAACCATACACCGGTACACAATCCATAATGGATATACCATCACGCTAGGACCTCTAGTCCATAGCCACATACTGACAACCACACACTTATCTATGTACAGACAACTAGATCCACCATAGATGCACAACTAATAAGTATACGATAAAATAATCGACTACATAATCTAATTCATCACCTAACCCTAGTGATGTAACATAGTAACCCAATCTGAGGTCACAAAGATAACCCTAACCACATGTACTTACTGAACATCCATCAGCTAACACATAATAGGGTTTATAGTTCATATCCATGCTAGATAATCAATGAAGTAATAACAATATATCTCAAAGGTCAAGGCAGTACAAGCATATGATTAAATAAGAGTGGATCTAAGATCAAAGTAATAGCATAAGTCCAAATTCATGCACCAGATCAAAACTACCTGAACAGGGTAGATATTACCCACTTGATACGAAGCTCGAATAATTCTCATGGTCGTGGAGCTGCTTCCTATCCCAAACCTGCACATAATAGAAACTACGATTAAGTACAATCACCAGACAAATATACGAACCAAACACTACTCGTTTCTATGTTCGCATTCTTTCCTTGTCTACGAGTTAGATACTCGACTATCCCAATCTGATACACCTTAACCCAACTCACAATAGATCAACCAATCATCAATTTGGATTTCTCAGCTCAAACCTAGTTGTCTTCTCCTTCTAAAATAGCTCTTTACATCCACAACTTAATAATAACTAATAAATGCTAATTAGATCCAAATTCAAAATAGAACGATACTGAAGCATTACCACAATTTTGGATAGGTAAACCATAGAAACTTCCTCTACTGATCACCGATTTGAGCCAATCAAACCCGGCTCATCTTCTTCACCTAACAGTCACCTCCCACAATTCCTCCTCTCCAATGTTGCCCGCAACCAAGATCCAACTAGGGAACTCACGAGCTACTGCGTTGACCAGGGAGTGAAGGCAAAGATCATATCCAACCATGAGATAACTAAATAGCCCCTAAAATCAAAGTTGTAACAACAATTTATCATTGAAACTGAAAGAGGGTATCAAGGCTTACCGAACCAAATCACTACCGGCAGCCATCCCCTTCATCGTCCCCTGTTCACCGACGAGATTCTGAGTTTTGATCAGAAATTGCATCAAGAAGACAAATCTAATCCAACATCAAGGCAAACAGCGACACTCACCTAGCTACCGCAGAGATCAGCCGGAGTACAGTCGCTGCTGATCCAAGCTCCCAGCCACACGCGCATTCACCGTTCCAGCTCGCGATCGAAATGGCAGTCAACGACGCAAGTACAGACCTCCGGCACGACGATGGCAAGCCGACTCGGAGAAGAGAAAGGCATGACGATCTGAGCTCGGGGAAGAAGAGAATGGCGACGGTGGCTTGAGCTCATAGCAAATCCTCGATGCCGGGAGCGACGAACAGTGGAGAGTGAGAGCTCCGGCGATAACGCAGCAGCGATGATGACCTTGCCGAGCTCTCTCGCGTGAAGAAGTCGACGAATGGCAGCTCGGAGAAGACCGCACGATCGAGAAATCGAAGAGGGGAAAATCACGATCGGAGAAAAAACATCGCGGCGGTGGAGAAGGGAATCGCGCATTGAACAGGAGAAAAGGAGAAGGAATGCGATCGAGAAATCGGGATTGGGTTCTTAAAGCTAACCGGTTCAGTTGGGTTGGCTCAAGCTTGACCCAAATCTAACCTAGGTTAAGTCCGAGTTAACTCAAGTCGACCCAACTCCCCATTTACACTTAAATCTTCCTCTTATGGACTCCTTTTGAATCCGATTTTTTTTTTTTAAATTCCTAAAAAATTCCACGAGCTAATTCTCAATTACCAAGGGCTATTATTTTATTTTATTTAATATTATTTATTTACTTTTTTTCAATATCTTACACCGCACCCTTCCACCGCCATGGGCTCCGGTAGCTTTGCTAGCTACCACTTCATGGGCGTCGCTTTTTTTCCGACAGCTGAGGATCAAGGACTTCTCCGGGTACTACAAGTATCCTGACCCATTTGGGATCTACGTGAACCAGAGAGATTGCTACAACGCTGACAATTTTGCAGAGATTCTGTGGACGGAGCCCCTCCTCTACTATGGCGGGTCGGGTCGGAACTCTCCTTTCTGCCAGTAGATTGATCCCATCATCATATGTCATTTTTGGAACTTCTCGTAAAGCTCTTTGGCTACTAGAGAAAAACTGCAGAAACCATGGAGAAAGATGGAAAAATGAGGAAACACATTGCGAAGAACAGTACAATTAAATCAGATAAGAATGTGTCTGTAAAATCGTTTAGGAATATCATCGTCATCTCCAGCTAACGACATACAAATAGGCTTTCACAATGTTGAAGAGGAAAAACTGAAACCACATCGACTAAACAACACAACATCGAGCCCATGCAAAAGCTTGAAAGAATCGGAATATAAGAAAGTTCCCACTCCCCATGGATTTTACTCCGTCGCTAGATCGCGCAAAAAAAATGCATTTGAATTTAGAGACATTTTTGCTGGAAGAATTCAAAATTTGAAAATGAAATTACCGTAAAGGGATAATCTTCTGTAGATATAAGAGAGACGGTTCCAAAGTCGTCTCAACTTGATTGAGAAAAAAAACAACCTTTTAATTATTTTTTTCTGCGGAGATCGTACTCGTATATATAATAAATTCAAAAATGTAGGTAGTTACCAACTGCTTGCACACGTTGTCATGTGTGGCAATGTGTGCAAGTGAGGCATGCCTTGCACATGTTGTCCGATGTGGCAATGCATGCACTCTGTGTCGTGCAAAGGAGGTTGTCAAACACCCTTTAAAAGGACAGTGCGTCCAAGAAAAAAATGGAGAGGGGTTGTGAGAGGATTGCCATCAGATTGCCGAAGGACTACAGAAGAACATCCAAAAGCATCGGATTTGATTTGTGGAACGAAGAAGAGCAGTTCGTTTCGTAAGTATTATTTAGACATCAAAACAACATCAAGGTAAGTATATGTTTATATTTCTGTAATAAACCAATTTACATGATTCGTGAGACATGAATGAATCACATTGGTATCAGAGCATTGATCATTTATGATATGGTAAAATTATTTTTCACATGAATCATGTAAATTGACATATGTTACTCTCTTCTGTACGTGAGACATGAATTGAATCAATCATTGGGAAGACTTGTGTATAATTGATGTACACATAGCTCTAAGAACATGGTTGAAATGTCAAATAAAATATCTTTTAGATTATGTTGTCATATTTTGAAAAATAGTTTTCGCTTATGTCCCAATAGTGATACAAAGTTGTTTAAAAACAATGAAGTTTTTAGGATCTTTTAAGTTTGTGTCAACCTAGGAATCTAGAGAAGATATATTTTTTAAATCATTTTTTCTTGATAAGGAATAGGTTTATAAATGTGTCTGTGAAATTTCTTGATTTTTCGACATCTCTAAAATTAGTTATGCATTTCAAAACTTGATTGAAAAATCTAATTACAGCTTTTGATTTATATCAGTCGACTGTCGAATATCACCAGTCGACTGGTAATATTGACCACGGACAATGTGTCCGGTAGTCCATTGGTAGTTTATCCCAGTCAACTGAGCAGTCAACTACTGATTTTAGCAGTCGACTGTCATTTAGTGGCCAACCCACAGATTGCATTGTAGTCGACTGATATTCATCGTCAATCGACAATTGTTATTAGCCACGGGCACATAACCTTTAATAGTCGACTGACTAGCTCGACTGGACCTCATCAGTCAACTAGTGTAGTAAGTAGTCGACTGATAGCGTGGATTATAAATATCACTCGACTCGTCCGATCCGAAAAACCCTCGACACTCCTCTTTCTCTCCATCAATCCTCGCCACCGTCGACCTTCCCTTCTCTTTCTTCCTCCTCTATGGTGCTTCCACCACCACGTTCGAGCTGTCCAGCCTCTCCTTCAACCCTCGCTCTCATTCCTCTCTCTGGGAACCCTAGGTTCCATCTCAGCCGCCACTAGGGTTCTGGCTTTCCGATGCTAGGGTTCCTCTTGGACAGATTTTTCCAGTGATCTTCGCCCTCTTTGCCTTCCCTGTAGATCACTCAGTCTTCATGGCTCCTAAGTAATCCCTAAACCCTAATTTTGGTCAAATTTCTTTATCGTCTGTTGATCCTTTTGTTTGCTAACCACTTGTGTTTTTTGTTTGTTGCATTCATGCATTCATGGTGCATTTGCATTATTTCCTTAAAGGGTTAAACACCTAGCATCTAAGCGTAGGCCTTTACCTTCTAGTGAGGGCCCATCTGACCCTCAACCATATGTCGATCCACGCTTTCCCACTCCATTTCATGAATTAGCCTTCAACATGAACAAATTTCAACTCATTCTGCCTCGGTCATTAGATGACAAATTTTTCCATGCAAATTGCTTTGACATCGTGTAAATCATCAAATACTACAAGTCAGAATCCTTAGTTTTTTGTGAACATCCTATCAATTCCACTCTTTTATCTGAATTTTTCAATAACCTACAATTTGTTGGGGATGGCATGAGGTATAGGACTCGTGTTGCTCAACACGACCTAGACTTCACTCCTCATATATGGGAGGACTTTCTAGCGTGTCACCCCTATGAGAGTGATCTTGTTTTCTATCATTCTCTGCTTGAGCCTCTCCCTTCACCTTTTGCGACCATCACATTGGATTCTATCCATGACCAATTCTTTTACAGGCCTTGTCCACTTGGTGTTAATCTTTTTCTGGCCAATGACCTATCCGCCAAAGACAATGTCCTTTATAAGGTCATTGTCCATTGCCTTTTACCCATTGTCACTCGTGGGTTAGCCTTGGTTCGGCCTCCACATTCCTTCCTTATGTATGCATTCCGTCATGCCCTCAATATCAATATAAGTTTCAATACCTTCCACTGCATCATTCATTTCATCAAACCCAATAGTGGGAAGATACACATGCCCTACGGTCATATGATTACAGAATGACTTGCATCTGTCGGCATCGACGTCACCAAAGGCGTGATCAAGCCAATGACCACGAAGTACGATCGGATGAATGCTCGGACCTTCTCTTTGGCGGGGCTGAAGCCCGTTGGCGGCTCCATGACGTGGGAGGATGGGTAGCACCTAGGAGATGGAGCTAGAGTCGGCCCTGCCGCGGCTGTGGGAGACGACACTGTATCAGACTCCGACTTTACATCATGCTTTCTAGAGTTTGAGGAGTCTGTCGACACGCATCTGGAGGAGCTCAACTTGGTGAATCATGAGTTTCAGACTCAAGTCTTCTCCTGTCTTGATATGATGGAGCGACAGTAGCACAAGATGCTTGCGATTCTATGCTCCTTAGCTCCAGGATAATCGCCGCAGTATTTCCCATCCTCCTCTGGTGTTGGTGGTGCTGCTGCTGATGATACACACACGATGGAGGTTGACGATGATGCTGAAGGTCCTTAGTTGGTTATCGATGTGTGTGTGTGTGTGTTTTTTTTATTGTTTGGTACTTGTAAGACTTGTTCTTTGACACAATATTCTAATTTCATTTTGGAATGTCATGCACAATTTTATTATGTCTGTGTACTTTTTGATGAACCTATAGACCTTGATTAATATTAAGGTTTGAACACAATTTTACAATCACTTTTGAAAATCTTGGTGAAGTCTCTTGTTTGACAGCAATAATCAATGATGATATTGACACAAAGTTAGCCAAACCCATTGACGATTTTAATAGTTTTGAACTTTATTTCAATCCTATAATATAATGGGTACTTTTTATTCTCGTATTTTTCATCCATTGTACTTGACATAAGTAATGTGTATACAAAGTTTCATTATTTTTCAAATAAGTAGAATTACTTATGCCTTTTCTAAACTTATTTGCAATTCACTGATTTCTGAACTATTAGAAATTAGTTGACTGCTCTATATAGAAATCGACTATCTAGGTCTTCAGTCGACTGATGACACTGTTTTGGGTAGATTAGCTTGAGTTTATAAGCCCAACCTGGGTTGTCCTAACCCTATGGTATGATTAGCATAATAATTAAGGGGGAGTAGGACTACTCGATGCATTGGTTTAGGGGTAACCTTCCTATGATATTTTTCTAAATCCAAAAACCTATATGCATGTGGTTTATTGTTGGTGCAAAGTTAGGAATTACTATTACTTTTGCTTTCATGCTTTACTCAACATGTTATTCACACATGATAAAATATGTCTTGGATTAAGGGGGAGCTTTAAGTACATTATATACCTTAGCTCAAGACATAAACAATCTTATTCAAAAATGTCTTCATTTGATATTTGTCCTTATCTTTTTAATGTATGTCAAAGGGGGAGAAGGGAAACTTTGTTATATTCATATTGTGCTTTTATTACATATTTTAAGACCTAACTTAAATGTTTGTCAAATATAAAAAAAGGGGGAGATTGTTAATGCAACAATGCCCCAAGTATTAATGTATTTTGATGTTTAGATAATCATTTGAAGTTAGACAATAATTGTGATCTAACAATGATGAATGTTTAAGTGATAAAAAAGTCCAAGTGTGAATCTTGACAAAGGAAGTCCAAGTGTGCAGGCTTGGCAAGGAAAATCCAAAGGTGAGTCTTGGCAGCATAAGTTCAAGCATGTAGTCTTGACAGCGTAAAGTCCAAGAAGAACCTTGGCAAAGGAGGGACCCAAAGTATGACGAAATCGAAGGAAGCTTTTAAAGACAAGCGCAAGGATGAAAGAGTCGTGGACTCTGAGAGATCCTAGAGGCGCAAGGCTGATGGAGAAGCTAGAAGGTTTAGTTTAGGCTTAGGGTGTGTTCTCAAGTATGAATTAGTCATACTTGAGGTGTGTCAATCGATTAACATATTATACCAGTCGATTGGTCTCGAGTGTTCAACACTCGAAGGTCTAGAAGACTTGAGCAGTCGACTAGGGTTATGACCCAATTAACTGGTCAAGTAGTCAACTATGAGTCGACTGTTGAATATAAGCTCTAGCAGTCGATTGGTGTATAACATCAGTCGACTGGTCTATGTGTGGCTCGGCAAACACAATAGGTGTTCGGTCTTGACAGACTTGAACTCGGGTCAAGAAGCCGAGTCAAGGTCTGGCAGTCGATTGATGCAGACACAGAATGACTGATAGTTGACTGATCAGTCGACCAGGTTGATACCAGTCGATCGATGATAAGAGCAGTCGACTGATCAGGTGACCGTTGAGTGGTGACAATCACGATCAAGCTTCGTTAGAAGCCGTTGGATGCGATCAATAGCGGCACCAGTCGAATGTTAGTCTGCAGCAGTCGACTGGCAAAACCCTTAACGGGCAGAAACGGATTGATGCCCGATAGTTGATATAAGGGGAGGCTTGGAAGCTTGAGGAGACTAATGCTAACATACGAAATTCTCATCCTCTAAGCTCTCAAGCCTTTTTTTAAGTTCTTAAGCTTTCAAACTCTTTCTTCTAAGCTTATTTTTCATCATTTTGTAAAAGGAAGAGTGTTCATTGTAAGAAAAAGTTTCTCCACCTTGGGTTCATCAAAAGGAGCATCTAGTGAAAGCTTACTCAGGGTAATCCACTTTACGGATTGTCGTAGAATAGGAGCATCATCTGGACCATGTTACATCGACCTTGTTAACATCGTCTTCTTTGATTTTGATTTTGTTTATTGTATTATTTGTATTGCTTCCGCTAACAAATTTATAGAAATCAAAGAAGAGTCATTCACCCCCTTTAGCCATTTCAAAGATCCTACAAGATGGACATCAACAATGATGAATTTTAAAAATTCATTATACAAAATTAAAAAAAAAAACACTCGGTATCTTTGTTATTTCCAAAAAGACAATTTTAAATTAAAAAAATATTAAAATAGCATCCTATCTTTTTTTTCCCGTTATATTTTGCTAGTATTATTCTAGAACATTTAGCTAAAATTCCCATTTAATTAAAATTATTACATATAAATATTGTTATTTTTTTAAAACTTAATTGAAATTTATTCTAACGTATCATAAATCACCTAAAACTAATAAATTTTATTTAAAATTAACCTAACGTGTGGCACGAGGTGAATAAAAATTCGATTAAATCGAATAAATCGATCGAATCGAATTTTTCGATTCGATTTATTCATAAATTTATTTATTTTTAAAAAAATATCGATTTAATTCGTTTATTCGATTCAATTTTGATTTTGAAACGAAAATAATCGATTAAATCGAACTAGAGTTTTTTAGTCGATTGATTTGTCATATCAATCGACTAATGAATTTCAGTCGACAGATTAATACAAATCAGTCGATAGATTATCTCGAATCTTACGATCTCTATCATCATCAATCGACTGATATTTCACATCAGTCGACTGATATGAAAATATAATATTGTTCTATATATAATCAATTTTAATTAAATTGAGAGAATATTTTAATATAATATTGGTCTATATATAATAATTTTGATTAAAATAAAATACTTAATTTTTTTATATTGTAATAAATACTCTACAATTGTTACAATAATATTAGAATAAAATATATTTTCAGAGTAAAATATAAATGAGTTTTTTTTTGAAAAAAATAATTATTTATATATTTTGGGACGTCTTTTTAATTTTTGAAAAAAAAATCTGTTTTAATTTTAAACGGATAAAACTTTAGTCCCACATCTTTAACTTTCACGGATCTCTGGCCCAATAAAAGGAGATAGAAGCTCAACTTCAATCGAAGCTCGCTGGATGAAGTGATTGGATCGGACGATCCAGGAAAGTCCCCGGGTCACTCTTCGCAGCAATGCGGCCGTGTTTTCTCGGACTGCTCGATCTGATCTGAGGCTGAGACCTGTGTGGAGCTTTGATCGGGTCGTCAGTATATTGACCATTCTTTGACAGTAATTCACTTGGCCCAATCATCGGGTTAACAGAACGGGGCTCACACTCCTACGAGCAAATTTTTTTTTTTTTTTTTTCCCTTCGCGCCTCGGTTAGTCATGCCTTCATGCTATGAGACGCCCATCTGCTTAGTTGTATCCATCAACAAGGGTGAGCGAGCGAGCTATCTGTTGAATCATCCAAGCAACGTGGGCATTGCACAGCTTAAATCTACCGAAGAGGCACCCAGCTTTCACAGTACAAATGAAAGCCAGGAGGATGCTTCTGTTAACCTTCCTCTGTTTCGCTGCTGCAGAAGCGATGGGCAGGGAATCGAGAACTCTCCGTGAAAAGAAACTGTTAGCCGAGGAGAAGCTAAAACTGATCAACAAGCCTGCAGCGAAGAGCATTCAGGTTTTTTTTTCTCTCTCTCTTTTGCTATTTGTAGGAGAAAGTTAAAAGACTTTTGATTCTTGAAATTTTTCAGAGTGCAGATGGTGACATAATAGACTGTGTAGATATTTACAGGCAACCAGCATTTGATCACCCACTTCTCAAAAACCATATCATCAAGGTACAAGATCTATCGATCGATCGACAGATTGATAAATAGATGGATAAATGATCGTCAATTACTACAGATGAAACCCACTGACGATCACTCCAAAAAGAGAGATGAGGATTCATCTGAGGCTGCTACTCCCACACAAACATGGCAAAAGAGTGGACCATGTCCCAATGGAACAGTACAATCCTCCGCGTCCAACGCCGTCACTTGCTCAATGCTCCTTCCATCCAAAACTATGGGAGGAAACCATGGAATGGGGTCGGGAAGCAGGAGATCCACTCATCGAATCGGACGATAGCTGCTGGTATCGAAGGCTCGCACGCGGTCTGTCGTCCTCAAACTCCATTCCAATTCATTGACAAAGTCGTTGCATCGTGTCTCTGTATCTGTTCTTCTTATATCCAGTATGGAGTGTTGATTGGAAGCGGATACAACTACATCGGCGCCAAAGCAAGCCTCGGCATCTACAACCCCTGGGTCGAGGGCGACGACGAATACTCGACTTGCCGAATTTGGCTAAGGCAAGGAGGGTATAACGACTCAGAGTCCATTGAACTTGGCTGGATGGTCAGTGCTCTGGTTTATACTGTATTCCGTATGTAGTCGACACCGCTGACTGTCAATGCTTTTGCCCTCTGATCTACCAGGTCAACCCCAGTGTTTTTGGCGACAAGACGACGAGATTTTTCATCTGCTGGACAGTATGATTTTCTTCTAGCTTGCATCTCCACGCTGATCCTCGAATGCCGGAATAAACTAATGAACAGGCTGCTTCTTTCTCGGATCGCACAGGCCGACTCAGGGAAGGAGACGGGCTGCTTCAACCTTCTTTGCCCAGGCTTTGTCCAGACGAGCAGCGAGATAGCCCTCGGAGCTACCTTTTCCCATGTCTCCGGCGATGAACTTCAGTATGAATTCTCAGTAGAAGCGTGGAAGGTAAACGAAACGAGGGTAGCAGTAGGAATTCCAAGTCGACGAACTCAAGAAGGTTGTTTTTTTTTTCAGGACTTCGACAACGAGAGATGGTGGGTGGTGTACGGCAACACCACGGTCGGGTACTACTCGGCTTCTCTTTTCGGAGGGCTGTGCAGAACAGCCACGTTGGTGTTCTTCGGCGGGGACGTGTACAGTCCGAGGATATGGGAGTCACCGTACTCTTCCAACGCCATGGGCTCCGGCAGCTTTGCCAGCTACCATTTTATGGGCGCCGCTTTCATCCGGCAACCGAGGATCAAAGACTTCTCCTGATACTACAAGTATCCTGACCCATTTGGGATCTACGTGAACCAGAGAGACTGCTATAGCGTTGATAATTTTGCGGAGATTCTGTGGACACTTCTCATAAAGCAGGTCGGGTCGGAACTCTCCTTTCTGCGAGTAGATTGATCCCATCATCATGTCATTTTTGACACTTCTCATAAAGCTCTTCGGCTGCTAGAGAAAAACTGCAGAAATCATGGAGAAACATGGCAAAATGAGGAAACACATTGTGAAGAACAGTACAATTAAATCAGATAAGAATGTATCTGTATAGGAATATCATCGTCAGCTCCAGCTAGCGGCATATAAATAGGCTTTCACAATGTCGAAGAGCAATGTCGGTTATCTGCCCACGTGGGGGCATTTAGCCATGAATTCTATCATGAATAATAAGATAACCATCCATTATTCCATATTTTTCATTGTATTACCCCCTCTTCCTCCCTTTTATAAAAGTAATCTTATTGATGAAAAGAAGAATTGGCTAAAGGGTTGGCTAGTCTTGAGGGAAAGAGGGTTGTTGGTGAGAGGGTTGTTGTGCACAAGTAGAGCAAGAAGCGGAGAGGTTTCTTATGTGGAGTGTTGTGCGAGAAGGTGCAGTGCAAAAGTGCATACCCCTTCTTGAGTAGAACAAGAGAGAATTCTTCTCTTGTTGAGTAGAATAAGAGATTATTGTTGTCATCGAGTTTAGGATTGTGACATTGTGATATTGTGATGAAAGTTCAAACTAATCTTCATGGCTTTTATCCCGACTACGAGCGTCCATAAGGATCCGAGTTTGCAGCGGAGATCCAGCAATTTCCAATCGTTTTAGCAACTTCGACATCTACATATTTGAAGTATATTTATATTTTTGTAATTTCCATAAGTATACAATTATTTTCATCATTGGTATCAGAGCCAGATTGAATGTGAAGTTGAGTTTGTGTTCATCATTCTTGAGTTAAAATTCAAGAAATGACTATTAAACACGGAACACAGTTCTCGCGTCGCCCGAGCACAATAGGAGACAGTGATAGTGCACTATTGGTGATTGGTTGTGCGTGCAGTGCTCAATTGCACGCAAGAAGACTCGGCAAATGATCGAGAAACAATTCGACAGGAGCATGACTCTCGGACACGTGGTGCTCGCAGTGCGAGGTTCTCGCCGCCGACAGTGCTCTCGCGAGCAAGGTGATCCACTGAGTGCTTGGCCGCTAGCAAAGGTGTTCGACTGAGCACCTGCAACTCGGTAGCATGAAGAGTGCTCGACCTTACATTAAGGTGCCTGACCACGTGCGCAAGTGCTCGGTAGCACGTGAAGGTGCTCAACTGCACACGCGCGACACTCGGCTGCTGGCCTGATGCTCGACCACAGTGGCTATGGGGCTCGGGATTTGCATTGTGAAGCTCGGAAGTGTTTTATGAAGTCGGCAAAGTGATCAGCGGCACTCACGAGAAATTGACACCTGTAAGGCCCTAGGTTCTCGAGGTCGTTGAGGATCTCGAAAGCTTAACACGAGTAGAAGTACTTGAGATGCACAAAGGTGTTATGTAGAGTGTTTAAAACCAAGTGAGATTTCGAAGTTATTCAAAATCTGATCGGAAGGTTGAGAAGGATTTTCAGATATGACTCAACTTAAGTCAATGGTCTCGGAGACGACGAAAAGATTTGACTCCGAGATATATTGACCATTTCGATAGCGCATAGGCCTATCGAAAGCGGTTGCTATTGTTTGGAGGTGCGTAGACTTTCTTGGCAGCGTGTAGGTTAGCCTTGAGAGTATAATATGACTAATTGTATATTGCATCTTAATTTAAATGGTGAGATGCAATTCTAAATTACGGTATATGGTGTATGTTGATTCATACGCTCGTTTTAGAATTTGCATTCGAGTGATTTTGAGTTTTGATGATTAGTAATGTACATAATTGAGATATTAAGCATCAATAGACACTTACATCTCTTTATCTGTGTAATAGATATATGACTGCAACAAAGAGTATCATTTTAGATATCATGAAAAGAGACAAATTTAACGATGACAATTATGAGATTTGACACCGGAAGGTTCAATTCGTCTTTGAGGAGCAAAAACTCGGGGAGGTTCTTAAGCACGAGATGGTGGACCCCGGGGAGGGTACCACGACACAAGCGAGACGGGATCAGGAGATGATAATTCTTCTTATTAGTATGCATGTTGAGCTAATCCAAATTTATGAACACTATCCTATTGCATTATCGGTCTGGCAAGCTCTAAGAGAGAAATATAGCACCCCTTCAACTCCTAAGTTGAGGATGATGACGTATAAGTTTATTGCTTATAAGAAGATGTCTGATCATACTATGAAGCAGCATTTAATACACATGTCGAGTATGATCGCTTCTTTGAAGAATATAGGGGAGTCAATGTTGAATGAGCTTCAAGTAGTGGGTGTGATCCAGTCATTGCCTGATTCCTGAGAGATAATTAAGACCTATCTCATGCACACAGAAAATATTCGTACTTTCATGAATGTGAGTAGGCACTGCGAGCTCGAGAATGAGCGACAAGAGTTGGCCAAGTCTGCTTCGGGTCATGTTAACTTTACGGAGTCGAGTAAGGGCTCTTGAGAAACCAAGCGCAAGTGGCGCAAACATCAGAAGAAGACTAAGGGTCCTGGCAAGAAGAAGCCAAACACTAATGAGAATGTGTTGGTGCAATCGGCTCAGGTCACGATTGACCAGACTCAAGTAGTGTTTTGATGTTTGTGTTTTGATGTTTGAAGTCCAAGTCATGGGTACTTGACATGGAAAGTCCAAGTCATGGGTACTTGGCAATGGAAAGTCCAAGTCATGGATACTTGGCATGAGAAGTCCAAGTTTTGGGGTCTTGGCATGGAAAGTCCAAGCATGAGTCTTGGTAATTGGAAAGTCCAAGTATGGGTCTTGGCAATCGAAAGTCCAAGTCTTGAGTACTTGGCAATTGAAAAGTTCAATATGGAGTTGGCATGGAAAGCCCAAGGGTGTAGTCTTGGCCACGTAAGTCCAAGTGTGTAGTCTTTGCAGTGAAAGTTTAAGTCATGGGTATTTGATAATTGGGAAGTCCAAGGGTTGATATTAGCGGCATAAAGTCCAAGCGATAGTCTTGGCAGCATAAGTCCAATGTTTGACAACGTAAAGGCCAAGCGTGTGTCTTGGTAGCGTAAGCTCAAATGTGCCTTGGTGGTGTAGACCAGTTTAGCATGACAATAGCCGATAGAAGTACTTGAAGACTAGCATATGGATGAATAAGTCATGAATGACTTGGAGGGATCCAATAGGCGTGAGGCTGATGGAGATGGCTAGAAGACTTAGGTCTAAGCTAAGGGTGGTCTAGCAAGTATGAGGGTATCATACTTGGGGTTAAACCTCATGGTTAAGATTTGTCGGTCGACTGAGGTTATGAACCAGTCAACTGGTCAAGTGTTTTGACACTTGGCAACCGAGTCGACTTTGGGCGACAACCCGGGATTATGACCGATTGGTGATCGTCGATCGAGCCGACGACGATCGGCGTGGACGAATGACCTTGGCGATCGGATCATGGATTGCGATTGGAGCGCCATCGAGCGATCGGCGTTGGTCGAGGTCGCGAGGACAAAAAGCTCGATAGCCGACTAAACAGTCAGCTACAAGCTTTGGCAGTCAACTGCTGGTAATGACAGTCGACTGCCTGTGTATCTGTTGGCTTGGATGCCAACGTGGATCAAGTTTGTTATGAGACAACGACACTATAGGCAGTCGACTGCGACTTTTTGGCAGTCGACTGCCAGGCGAAAATTCAGGTTGCACGGAGGCATAAAAGGAGCTCGACGGGGAGGATTTTTACAGTGATTTCTTGAGCGATTTGAGGCGATTTACTGGTGCAAGTCAAGGTCTTCAAGTGCGGTCCAAGGCAAACAACAAGCAAGCATTCAAAAGATCTTTTGTAAAGTTTTCTTTACTTATTTTTTCTTGTATTTGCTTGTATGTATCTTGTATTACTTTTGTAATCTGTTGTAAGAGGTTTTCTCCACCTCCGGAGTGTTTTCCGAGAAGGAGAAGTTGATTAGTGGTGTTTTGCATCGCTAGGGCTCATTTGAGCTCAACCCATGGAGTAGGAACCCTAAGGTTCCGAACCATATTATATTCGTGTGTTGTGTTTGTGTTTGTTGCATTTTGTATTGCATTATTATTATTTCTGCCGTGCATAACAAGCTTTGTAGACGAACATGAATGAATTCCATCGAGCATTAAGAACGCGTCATTCACCCCCACCCCCTCTAGCGCTCATCGAAGTTTCTACAATTGGTATTAGAGCTTGGAGCTCTTCTACGGACTAATCACCAAGGGAGCATCACTAGAGGGTGAAAGAGGAAGATGATGGAGTTAAGTTTTAGACTAGGTCGGGACATCAACACACCACCATCCTATGAGGACTATGGATTTGAAGGTTTCAATTCATGGAAAATAGGGATTGAGAACTTCCTGATGACGGTGGATATCAAGCTTTGGTTCGTCTTGATAGAAGGTTGTGAATTTCCAAGAGGCAAAAAGAGTGGAATCCTCAAGGTTGAAAAATGGACTAAGGAACAACTCAAGGAGTTCAAGACAAATATTAAGGTAATCAAAATGCTAAGTGATTTAATTCCTAATAGTGTCTTGTCTAAGTTAGGTGAATACAAGGATGTCAAGGAGCTTTGGAGCGAATTGGCAAAGTATCATGAAAATCCATCACCGACTCATGAAGTAGAGGAGGAGTCCGAGGAGGAGTGTTCATCCTCTCAAGCTCAAGAAGAAGCGAGTACATCATCCTCACAAGAGCTTGAGGATTCGGAGGTTGAGAGGGAATCAACATCCAGATCGATAGAGGAGGAAGAATTGGAAGAAACCTCCACCTCTAGGATTGAGGGGGATGAGAGATCATCCTCAATGTCGGAGCAAGAAGAGAAGCCATCAACCTCCGGTCAAGAAGAAGAAGAAGTTCAAAATTCCCCTACCATGGAAGGTAACTCAAATATATGTATTAGTAATAAAAATCATATTGTATGCTTTGAGTGTAAGGAAGTAGAAAACTACAAGAGCAAGTGTCCTAAAAGAGTCAAGAAATGTCAACCGGCACGAAAAGTCAATGATAAGTCAAAGGAGGTCGGTGTTCAAATTTCCAAGAGCAAGGAGCATATCATATGTTTTCGTTGTCAACAAAAAGGTCATTACCGGAGTCAATGCCATAAGGGAAGGCAATCTAAGAAGGACAAAGAATGAGTCACAAATGTAAGGGAAGTTTCTAAAGCAAACCCTAAGGTATCATTTAATTATGCACCTACTAATTTTCATGATAAAAATAAGCATGCTAGGAGTACTCTTGCTATCGTTCAAGAACCAAAGCATGCTAGGAATAATAGATTTTATTGCCTAGGTGCCAAATCATGCGATTTTAGGACTAAGGACAAATATAGAAATAATAACCCTAGAAAAATTATACCTAAGGAAGCAATTAGAAAGGTAGAAAATCATTTAAGTATTAACCCTAAGAAGGGTAGGCATATGCCTAAGAGATGGAACAATGCCCAAAGAATAGATGAAAATTCAAAAATTGGACAATTAGAGTTAGAGAACCAAGGCTTAAGGTCAAGGCTTGAGAAATTAGACAAAACCCTTGCAAGAATGATAAATTCAAATCTAGGGTCAAATGTTCAAAAATTAGGATCTAGGAGGCGAGCATTGTCTAAGGACAAGAAAGACTTGGGTCACAAGTCTAAGTCCAAGGTAGACATGTCTACTTATCACAATGTTTCATTTAACTATAGAACAAATAATAAGTCTAGAAAAACCAAGGTTAATAGGGAAGTCATCCCTAAGGTTAATCATGATGTGTGTCTAGTGGCTAAGGTTACAAGGAAATATAAAGAAACCATTAAGAGGGTTACAAGGAGAGTTACCCCTAGAGTTAACTTTAACAAGACCAAATTGACTAAGATTTCCAAGCCTAAAAGGGTCATTAGGAAGGTATCTAGGGAAGTTATCCCTAGTGAATACCTAGTTAACCCAAGGAGCTCCAATAGGTATTGGGTTCCTAGGAGCATGATTTCCTCATGCTAAATGGGTTAGGTTGTGTCAATCTTGAATGAATGGGTAGTTAATCTAACCATAGCAAAGTTGACACTTTAGATCATTTTCAAGGTTATGTGATACCTTGGAAATGAAGTTTAATTTTTATCCTAAAAGATTTTAGGATGTGCCAATATATTTTGAGAACTATGAAAAATTGATCAAATTGGCACAAACTAAGTTTAGGGGTCATAGTGTGTCATTTTGAATTTTTGACACACTTGAAAGATAAGTAGTAATATGACAAAATGAACTTAATCCCAACAAATGACAACTAATGCTAAAATTTAGGTATTTTTATACCTTTACTTTTTATGTGCCATGATTTATTTATTATATGTCATGTCATGACATCATATTTATTTTTATCATATAAAATGTCATGATAATGTTTAGGATTATTTTTAATGTCATGTATACTTAGATTTTATTTATATGTCATGATATCATGATTATTGACACATGTTTAATTATGTTATCTTATATGTCATAATCATCATTCATGCATTTAGGATTAATTTAAAATTAACTTAAAGACTATGACATGATTTGAAGTCCCATGTATAAGGGAATCAAATAGTGTTATCTAGAAAAATACACGAGACCTTAGATTAGGAAGAACAAAATCCACATCTCACATCAAATTGATATGTGTGTGTTTTCATACACCCTAGATACATATGAGATGCTAGGAAATGAGTTAAGTTCAAGGTGTATAGTTCTTGCATCTAGATGAACTCAAACTCATCTTATACCATGGATGAATCATAAGGAAAGCTTATGTACAAGTCATATGCATTAAGCCCATAGATCATGGTTTAATATAAGATTTTAAAACTATTTCAAAATCATTTTGAAAAACCTTGGTGTAGTCTATCTTTTGATAAAAGTCACCATTGAAGAAGTTGATACAAAATAGGTCAAAAACATTGAAGTTATTATTGGAAGTATAGGGAATACAATCAAAGTCACACATTGGTAAGACATGGAAAAGATCATGTGCTTATAAAATAAAAAAATATCTCCATTGGTATGACACCTTTTGGGTAAAGCCCAAAAATAAAACCATGAGGGCTTAGGTTCAAAGAACAATATCATACCATTGCGAAGATATATGATTCTTATAGGCACTAACAATTGCTATCAGAGTCATGGTCTATGTCAAGCTATGAACCTCGAACGAAGGAAGTGGAGCTCCTATGTTCGGATCAAGAGAACCAGACACCAAGAAGGAAGTCCAGTTGGGTTGAGAGAATCGAACAACTGGCAGGAAGTCCAGTTGAGTCAGAAGGGCTAGACAACTGGTAGGAAGTCTAGCTGGGTCAGGAGGACCAGACAGTTTGTAGAAAATCCTGGTTGGTTGAGGATTGGACATCAAGTAGAGGAAGTCTTTCGAGGACGTATAGGCTTGAGGGGGGTTCAATGTGGTCCTTTGTTTGAAGGGGGGATTGTTGGGAGTATGAAGAATATAATCAAAGTACCACATTAATAAGACATGAAAAAGATCATGTGCTTATAAGATAAAAAGATATCTCAATTAGTATGAGACATTTTGGGTAAATTCCAAAAACAAAATCAAGAGGGCTTATGTCCAAAGTAGATAATATCATATCATTGTGAAGATATATGATTTTTATAGGCACTAACAGTTATCAATGATTTTGAATTTTGTATCAATCTCAATATTTTATGGATATTTTATTTTTCAAATTTTTTTCACCCATTATGATTGACTTAAATATTATACGTATGAAGTTTCACTATTTTTCAAATTAAGTATAATTACTTATATATTTCACAATTTCGATTTCTGAATTCTAATTTTTGCACAGTACAAAAATCAGTCGACTGCCATGGATGGAAATCGATTGGCCATAGGGGCAGTCGACTGGTAGCTGACAGAGTCGACTGCCAGTGCTGATTTCGGGTAAATAAGATT
Organism: Wurfbainia villosa; assembly: GCA_025175895.1. Classification (NCBI taxonomy): domain Eukaryota; kingdom Viridiplantae; phylum Streptophyta; class Magnoliopsida; order Zingiberales; family Zingiberaceae; genus Wurfbainia; species Wurfbainia villosa. The sequence continues at coordinate 3,910,084 of CM046000.1, read as the reverse complement.
GTTTAGCCCATGTTTCAGCTATGTTAGGTTACCCTAACTGCTCCTAACCCTAGGATATACTTTGGAAAGCATTAGAAAGGGTGAAAATCTATTGGATATAGATTAGGAGAGTTGTTTAGGGTGTGTATCAATTTTAAGGTGTGTAAAAGTTCAAGTTTAAACTTTTGTCCTTAATTTTGATAGCTTAGTGTTCTTATAGACTTAGGGACTCTCCAAAGACATTGTTGGTGCAATGGTCAAGGGGAAGCAAGCCTTTAGGGGGAGGTTATCCATCATGGGATGATAGATGTGTTCTTCCTTATAAGGGGGAGAAGTTGGAGATTTGGGAGAGTTTGAAGGATTGTCTCTCATTTAGTGATATAAGATTTATCACTAGGAAGAGTGAAGGCATCCTAGATGTTTTTGGACCAAGGGAGAGATTGTAATATCTCATTGGGATATAAAACATTGATACCTTTGGGGAGAGCCTTTTTTATGTATATCAAAAATGGGGAGAATGTGAGATTGTCTAATTGGGAGATTGGTTTGAGTTAGGTGGCCGAACTCAAAGGTTTTATGATTTAAGGTTAGTTTTTGTCAAACATCAAAAAGGGAGAAATTGTTGGTACAATCGGCCCAGGTCACGATTCACCAGACTCGAGTTTAACTCGAGTAGTGTTTTGATGTTTAACAATGAGTTGACCATTGTTTGACAATGGATTGACTATATGGTTGACATGGGGTTGACCATATTATGGAGAAGTCCAAGTGGGACACTTGACATTGGAAAGTCTAAGTTATGGGTATTTGGCATGGAAAGTCCAAGTCATGGGTACTTGGCAATGGAAAATCTAAGTCATGGGTACTTGGCATGAGAAGTCCAAGTCTTGGGGTCTTGGCATCAAAAGTCCAAGCATGAGTCTTGGCAATTGGAAAGTCCAAGCATGAGTCTTGGCAATGGAAAATCCAAGTCTTGAGTACTTGGCAATTGGAAAGTTCAACATGGAGTTGGCATGGAAAGTCCAAGGGTGTAATCTTGGCCACGTAAGTCCAAGTGTGTAGTCTTGGCGGTGAAAGTCCAAGTCATGGGTACTTGGCAATTGGGAAGTCCAAGGGTTGATATTGACAGCGTAAAGTCCAAGCGGTAGTCTTGGCAACATAAGTCAAATATTTGACGGCGTAAAGTCCAAGCGTGTGTCTTGGCAGCGTAAATCCAAATGTGCCTTGGCGGTATAGACCAGCTTAGCATGACAATAGCCGATTGAAGCACCTGAAAGCTAGCGTATGGATGAACAAGTCATGGATGACTTGGAGGGATCCAATAGGCGTGAGGCTGATGGAGGTGGCTAGAAGGCTTAAGTCTAGGCTAAGGGTGGTCTCGCAAGTATGAGGGTATCATACTTGGGGTTAACCCTCATGGTTAAGATTTGTCAGTCGATTGGTCAAGTGTTTTGACACTTGGCAGGCGAGTCGACTCTGGGCAGTCGATTGAGATTATGACTAGTTGACTGGTCGGGAGTCGACTGGCGATCGATTGCGACCGAATGACCTTGGCAATCGACTGCCATCAAGGGCAGTCGACTGTTGGTCGAGGTCATGAGAACAGAAAGCTCAGTAGTCAACTGAGCAATCGGCTACGGGCTTTGGCAGTCGACTACTAGTAATGACAATCGACTGCATATGTATCCGTTGGCTTGGATACCAACGTGGATCAAGTCCATTGTGAGACAACGACACTGTAGGCAGTTGACTGGAGTCTTTTGGCAGTCAACTGCCAGACATAAATCCAGGTCGCACGGAGGCATAAAACGAGCTCGTTGGGGAGGATTTTTGCAGCGATTTCTTGGGTGATTTGAGGCGATTTGTTGGTGCAAGTCAAGGTCTTCAAGTGCAGTCCAAGGCAATCAACAAGAAAGCATTCAAAAGATCTTTTGTAAAGTTTTCTTTACTTATTTTTCTTGTATTTGCTTGTATATCTCTTGTATTACTTTTGTAATCTATTGTAAGAGATTTTCTTCACCTCTGGAGTGTTTTCCGAGGAGAGGTTGATTAGTGGTGTTTTGCATCACTAGGGCTCATTTGAGCTCAATCTGTGGAGTAGAAACCCTAAGGTTCCAAACCACGTTATATTCGCGTGGTGTGTTTGTGTTTGTGTTTGTTGCATTTTATATTTCATTATTATTATTTTCACTACGCATAACAAGCTTTGTAGACGAACACGAATGAATTCCATCGAGCATCGAGAACACGTCATTCACCCCCCCCCCCATTTCTAGCGCTCACCAAAGTTCCTACAGAAGGGACAGAAAAGCACGAAGAAGGAACTCATAAAGAGCAAAGTCTAATGTTTTATGTGGTAATCTTAGACATTTTGCATGTGAATGTCGTGAGCGAAAGGTAGATACTTCTTCTTTACATGATTCGAGTTATGTGTCATCTAGTGTGATGTTCGCTAACTCTTCTCCTTTATGGATTATAGACTCAGAAGAAACAGACAATATAGCTCGAGATAGGAGTGCTTATGTGGATTTTCGCCGTATTAGTCCACATGTGAGAAGGCTATATATGGGGAACGGAGCATTCGTGGAGATGAGAGGGATTGACACTTGCAAAATGATACTACAAAGTAATCAAGTCTTGTATCTCCACGATGTGTTTTATGCTTCGGAGATTAGGTGAAATCTTGTTTCTGTTTGTAGTCTAGACTAGTTAGGATATAATGTTTGTATAGTAAACTCTAATATTTCTATCTTGTATGACAACTCTTTAATATATTCTGGAATAGTCCATGAGAGACTATATGCACTTAATTTGAATTCATTTCATGAGCCTTATCCTATGTCTCCTATTGCCTTTGCATCTGATAGTTAATGGATGATGTGAGTGTATGACATAGTAGACTTGGTCACATAGGCTAAGAGAGGATGAGCCGGTTAGCTGCATTTGGCATGTTAGGCCAGCTAACCAAGGTCGAGTTGCCCTTATGTGAGTTTTGTCTAGCAGACAAATCTACGAGAAAACAATTTGGGAGAGAAGTGAGAGCTGAGACTCCATTGCAGTTGGTTCATTCCAACATTTACGGACCCATGAATGTAAGAGCACGAAACGGAGCCACGTATTTTGTTATGTTTATAGACGATTACACGCATTTTAGTTATGTTTATCTGATCTCACACAAGTCTGAGCCACTAGAGTGCTTCGAGAGGTTTATTAGTGAGGTTGAAAATCAGCTAGACATGAGAATGAAAACTCTCATAACTGATCGTGGGCGCGAGTATCTGTCTGAGCAGTTTAAAGAGCTCTGTTTCGAGAAAGGCATTACACGACAGCTAACTATTCTTGCTACTCTTCAACAGAATGGAGTAGCTGAGAGAATAAATAAGACTCTATTAGAAATGATGAGGTCGATGATGATGCAAACTAATTTACCAATCTCCCATTGGAAGGATGCATTATTGACTGCTACCTGTCCTTAATCGCATTCCAACAAAGTCTGTAGTCAGTATCCCATAGGAGCTTTGGACTGAGAGACAACCTGTCCTTAGTCATTTGAGGTCATGGGATTGTGCCGCGTATGTTAATGATTCTTTGCACAAATACAACAAATTAGGCCCGCGAGGAAAAAAGTGTATCTTTATCAGATACTCTGAACACTCCAAAGGATATGTGCTCCTAGAAAAATATAGGAATGGGACTGTCACTGAGATTGAATCTCGTGATGCCATATTTTTCTAGAATGATTTTCCTAAGAGAGGAGAAATCGATCAAGATTTCATCTTCTATGAGATGGACGAGTCTACTTGCTCAGTAGATCCTAGCGACGGGATTCAAGACCCTGAGATGGATTTTAATCTTAGTGGGAGTGGTTCATCCCAAGGTGAGGATGCTCTCTCTCCTCGTCGAAGTGGTTGGGAAATGTACCTTGTCATCATTTTCCGATTGAGAATGAGACACTCATTGTGAATCCAAAGGACGAGGAAGATCCGAAGACTCTGAGAGAGGCTTTCGAGGGTTCTACAAAAGACCAATGGTTTAAGGTCATGGAGGATGAAATGGAATCGATGAAATTCAATGGAGTCTGGGAGCAAGTTGACTTACTTGAGAATAGAAAGACCATAGGGAACAAGTGAGTTCTCAAAATCAAGAGGAAGACTGACAAATCGATTGAGAGGTATAAAGCTCGTCTAGTAGCCAAGGGTTATACTCAGATAAAGGGCATTGACTACCATGAGACCTTCTCTCCAGTAGTCAAGTTTACTTCGATCCATTTACTTTTAGTGATTATCGCGAGTTTAGATCTAGAGTTACATCAGATGAACATGAAGATCGCCTTCCTTAATGGAAGTGATGATGAGATATACATGGAACAACCTTTTGAGTTTGTTCAAGTAGGTAAAGAAGATAAGATCTGTCAACTTCGGAAATCGATATATGACCTTAAGCAATCATCCAGGCAGTGGTATCTAAGATTTCACGAGGAGGTGATATCTTATGGTTTTACAATGGTCGAGGAGGATCATTATGTCTATCTGATAAGATCAAATAACTCATTTGTGATTCTGTCGTTATATGTTGATGACATAATATTGGCTGGGAACAACATTGAATATCTAATAACCATTAAAACATGGTTATCATCCACTTTCGACATGAAAGACATGGGTGAAGCTGAGTTCATCCTTGAAGTACAAATCTAGAGGGATCGTTCAATAAGATTTCTAGCTTTTTCACAAGAAACTTATATTAATAAAATTCTTGAGCGCTTTGGAATGAGTAATTGTAATCTCATAGAACTCCGATCGCTAAAGGTGAGGGCTTAAGCTTGATGATGTGTCCTAGGACTCAGGAAGAAATAAGAGAAATGAAGAAAGTACCTTATTCTAGTGCAGTAGGAAGTTTGATGTACGCAATGTTGTGTACACGACCCGACATATGTTATGCAGTCGATCTAATATGTAGATATCAAGCAAATCCTGGAAGGGTTCACTGGAGAGCGGTGAAAAGGATTTTTCGATATCTTAAAGGAACTGCGAACTTCTCTCTATGTTATGGGGAAGGTGATTTGTGTCTTGTAGGATATTTAGATGCCGACTAGAGAGGCGATCTGGATAAATGCAAATCAACATCAGGTTTCGCTTTCTTACTCAATGGTGGGATCATCTCATAGAGCAGCAAGAAGCAAACATGTGTTGCTCTATCTACGATAAAGGCTGAGTTCGTAGTATACTCAATAGTTGTTCAAGAGGGTGTTTAGCTCAGAAGACTAATGGATAACTTAGGGGTTGTAGCAAATAGTGGGAGGCCAATAATAATTTAGTGTGATAATTAGGCCTCCATCGCTTATACAAGAGACCCTAAGTTTCATAGCAGAACTAAACACAGATATCAGATATTATTATGTAAGAGACATCATTGAGAAGAATAAAGTGACTGTCAGGTATATTTCAACACACAACATGATGACTGACTCCTTTACCAAATCTATCACGAGACTCCTTTATGAGACATAGAAAGTCGTTAGGATTGTGTATTTATTGAAAATTTCTCAACTTGTACTGAAATGACAATAATGCTTAATGAAATATATGACTCAATGTGCATTAATGGTCTAATAATAATATTGCACTTGTTATATATGTATGTTCTGTGATATAATAGATATGTCAAGCAGGCAGGTTCACTCTCTCAGACCAGTGACCAACTCCTAGAGTGGAGAATAGATATGAGTGGAGATTAGACAATTTCTAGTTGTAAGAGGTTTTGAGAGCAACCTTGCTAGAACTTAAGTCGCCTTGATATGTGTTCAGGATGAGATCATATGCGACATGATCGACATGGATTTAGTCATATCTATGTGGCCTGTAAGTAACCAGGTTTGAGATCTCATATATCACCTGCAGTATGTGATACTGTCTTTGAGAGACTCTCTCTGAGATCTCTGGATAGAGTTTTATGTGTAGACCGAGTCCTATACCTGCACAATGTTAGAGAAATCTGACATATGCCCTTATGAGAAATGGATAATGACACTGTGGCATGTGTTTTATATTGCATGTGATAAATCGACTAAGGAAAGTGAGAGTCATATTACTTGAGAGAGTAAATTATATCCCCGAGCCCCATTGTGTGAGATTCGAGATCCTCTGAGAGGGATCTCTTGTACTCTTATTACTTTCGACTGTTTCTTGAGGTCATGATTCAGTGTTGCTACTTTAGTCTGTTTACCGATGACCGAGAAGATAAATTGAGATATGAGGGACAAGTTTAAAAAAGCAGTTGAGTTATGGCTAATAAATTATAGTTTGGGAAAAGGAAGATCAATTGACGTTATATCAAGATTTAATATTCATCGATTAGTCTTTTATATTTATCCGAGGAGAGATTAAACATATTAGTAAATATATAATATCGAACAATATCTGGGGATACTTACGATGAGGAAAGAAGTTCGATTGGATATAATAAGTCTTGGTTCTGGGGTGCAACGAGATTATATCTTACGATACAAAGATGACTACTCTATCACCCTAACAGGTGTATAGAACAATTTTTATATGCAGGTATACTCACAAGTCACACGACGTCCAACTCTGTGTGAAAACTCAATAGGGTGATGGATTGCATGAGATGTGATCTGATGACGATTAAAATAATATGCCCTCGTGTGTAAGTGGGAGATGTTGATTATCTACCCACGTGAGGCATTTAGCCATGAACTCTATCATGGGTAATGGGTAACCACCCATTATCCCATGTTCCCCATTGTCTTGTCTTCTCTTCCTTCCTTCTATAAAAGCAACCTTCTCGATGAGAAGAAGAGTTGCCTAAAGGGTTGGCTAGTCTTGAGGCTGATGAAGAGTTGCTAGTGAGAAGGTTGTTGTGCACAAGTAAAGCAAGAAACTGTGAGGTTTCTTGTGTGGAGTGTTGTGTGAGAAGGTGCAGTGAAAAGGTGCATACCCCTTGTTGAGTAAAACAAGAGGGAACTCTTATCTTGTTGAGTAGAACAAGAGAATATCGTCATCACCGAGTTTAGGATTGCGACATTGTGATATTATGGTGAAAGTTCGAACTAACCTTTGTGGCTTTTCATCTCGACTGCAAGTGTCCGCAAGGATCCAAGTTTATAGTGGAGATCCAACAATTTTCAGCAGTTTTAGCAACTTCTACATTTACATATGTCACACCCCGGGGGAATATTCGTCATCCAAATGACAAAGGAACCCCTTAGTAATAATATTCCGAAATACATTACTGGAACTAGATATGATAAAAACTTTAAAATAATCAGAAATATAAAATACAATTATTTTATTAACTGCATGCATGCACAACTAAAATATAAATCAATTAAAAGTAAAATAGATTTATGACACTAAATCAAATTACGATAAAATCCAAAGTGCATAAACAAAATACGATAATAATAATAAAAATAAATCGGCATCTCGACGATGCAGTGGGACCAGCACTGCAAGGGACTCTCTGAGCGACGCAAAGGTAGGTCAACAGGACACACCCTCTATCAGCTAACCTGGAGGCCAAAGAAAAGAGAGAGTGAATACAAATCACTCAGTGGGTGTATAGAAGACAGTTCATGATAATATAAACATAATGGAGGTCAAATGAAAGTAAACCCGAGTAACCCAAACCTCAGAGTACCAATATCAGTTCGCAACTAACCTGGTCAACAATATAATAAATGCACTTGCACATACACAACCAACCGCGAACCTGTAAGAAATACACATCAAGATACCACGATAAAGGCTCGTGGCTCTCGAGGTAATACAAAGGGAAACTATCCACGGGCAACAATATGCTACCACGAACGGGACTCGTAGGCAGATAGGCAATATACAGAGCACTGTCTATGCGCAACCACATGCTACCATGAACGAAACTTATGGGTAGACAGGCAATATAAAGACTCAATGTCTGCGGGCAGCGATATGCTACCACGAATGGGTCTCGTAGGCAGACATAGTATATGACTATCTAGCTATTAACTACACGCAACAACATGCTACCACGAATGGATCTCGTGGCCAGTCAGAGTATATAACTATCTAGTTATTGACTGCACGCAATAATATGTTACCACGAGTGGGTCTCATGGGCAGTCGATTATCCTAGGTTGTTAAGCCTAGGGTTATCCATCACATCTAGCATGAAACGTCTATCAAGGTCGATAAAGATCATAAATCTACTAATAAGCATGTCGGTTCCAACACATCTAACATGAAACACATATCAAGGTCGATAAAGATAATAAATCTACTCATAAGCACGTGTTCCATAAATATTGTTTCATTCCTTACATTTTCTTCTAAGGAATAATCTCGTCTAAATTATACTATTTCTACCGGTTCAATTATACATGCAACAACATACTACCACGAACGGATCTCGTGGGCTGTTAAGATGTAAGGTAGTTATCTAGCTACAGATGACACACGAAACCAGCAATCACTAACTTCAAACGGGTAGTCCAAGAGTATAACTCTACAGTAGATTCTCTCAACCATGAATGGAAGACATAATCGACCACAGGTATACAAATGCAACCATGATTTGAAAGTAAGAAAACTCTACTGCAGACTCTCTCAACCATGAATGGGAGACACAGTTCGCAGTCAATATATGAGAATCGTTATATACCTTCTAAGGAATAATCTCATCTTAATCATACTATCTTTAATAGTCTCAATCACAATATTAACCGAAATAATAAATAAATAAATATATATCAGTAACATCTACTAATTTATACCGAAGCAATAAATAAGTACATAATCGTAATATCAATCAAACACTAAAATAAATAACTACATGTTAATGATGAGAAGCAACCCAGAAACCAAGTAGAGTATAAAAAGGTCAAGCAATTATAAGGTCAAAGTAATACCAAAAAGAACATAGAGTATAAATATAATATAACCTAAGTAAACAACGTAACCAAAATAATCATGCACTAAAATCTAAAGAGGTCAAAGAAGGAACCACCCACCTCTGACTATCGAACACCAACTATCCCTAAATTTGAGGATTTACTTCAACTCCCAACTCTGTTATAATTAATTCATTATTAACTCAATCATCAATTAATCTATAAATTGATTATCTAATCAATGGTAAGTTCTCTTGTTAACTTAATTGACTCTTAATCTAATTATTTTATTATTCCATTCATTGTAAATATTTTAATTAACCTATAAATTTTATACACGAACTTAATTGGCTCCATTGAACTAATTAATACATTAATGACAATCTCATTTAATTAATTAATCCCATAAAAACTGATAAGTTCTTTACCTAAATCATTTAAGCAAGATCAATTGATTTGATTATACTAATTGAGTTTAATTATCCGAACGGGTCAATTAAATCTAACCCCAAATTAATCTAAACTCTTAATTAAATAACCTAAAGCTAATTAATCAATTAACCAGATTAACTAATCTAATACTAATTAATCTATTAAATAGGTTAATTAATCTTGACCAATTATTCAATTGAACCCAAATTAATCAATCCCGATTAATCTTAATTAATTGGTTAAATTCTGTACCTAAGTTAATTAAATAAGATCAATTGAATTAATTCTACTAATTTAATTTAATGAGCCGATTAAATAGATTAATTAAACTAATACATCAGATTGGTTAACCGAAGCCTATATAAATCCAAAATTTTAGTTAATTAATCGATTAAACAAAATTAATTAATCTAATACTAATTAATCAATTAAATAGATTAATCAGTCTTACCCAACTAATGAAATCCGATTTAATACAATCAGATTAACTCAATTAATTAACAAATTAATCCTGTTAATTTAATCAACAAAATTAAATATTACATAAACAAATTAATGAAATGGATAAATCAAATAATCGATTAATCAATATTTTTTTCAAAAAATTCCTTACCTCGTTCGTTGTCGGAAATAAATCTTGATGGCCGCCGATAGTTGTCGGACTCTGCTCACAGTCGAACAAAGGCTGGCAACGAGATTGGTGGCTCGATTCATGGTCGAAAAGAAGGCGACGACACTGTAGGTGCGATCGACAACGAGCACACAAGGGCTGCAAGAGATAGCTAGCGGTGCTGCACGAGCGCTATGAGACGACACCCGCGGGAATTGCAGGAGGTCACGTGTGTTGCAGAGGGGCCACAGGCATCGCGAGATGACGACCGACCGCTTTCAGTAGAGGCGAGCGATGGGTGTTATGCGCGTGGCATGTGCGGCTAGGGGTGACCACGATTCTGAAATCGTCGGTTTTGATTTTGGAACCACCGGTTCCGATTTATCATCTAATTGAATCAGAACCGAATCACTCATCAACGGTTTTGGTTTCGGAACCGTCGGTTCTGGTTCCTTACAGTACGATTTTGATTTTGAAACCGTCGATTCCGATTCATCATCCATCGGAATTGGAATTGAACTGTTAACCGATAGTTTCAATTCTTTACGATTCAGTTTCAGTTCAAACCGTTTAGAATCGAAATTTAAATTATTTAATTTTAAGTTACATTTCTTTAACAGACGATTTAAGTATATTATTCTTCAATTCATTAATTCGATCAATTTATTTAAATTTAAATTTAAATTTTATACGTGGAGATTTTAAATTTTTAATTTTTATGCACGTAGATTGTTATGATACAATGATATAAAATATAAATTTTAAATGATTTTAATTTTGATTTTTATGTATATTTATTATTATAATTGTGACACATTGGTAAATATTTGAATTTTGAATGAGTTTAGTTTTTTTTAAAAAGAAAATATCAAATTATTTTTAAAAATTCAATCCCGATTTTAATAAAAAAATACTCAGTTCCGGTTCCGATACTGTTCCGATTTCGGTTCCGGTTTGATTTCAATTTCGATTCGATTCCGATTCTAAAAATTTAAGAATTGGAACTGAACCATATGTCTCCGGTTCCGATTTCGATTTTGAAATCGGAACCGAAAAAACGATTTCGATTTGATTTTTGAGCCATCGGTTCTAATTCGATTCAAGGTTCGAATCGAACCATGATCATCCCTATGTGCGGCATGTGACAGCAGAAGGAAACACAGGATTTTAATTCCCAACTCAAACTTAGGTAAAATCCTCACCTAATCTTAATTTATATAAGTTTAGGTTAATTGACTTAATCAACCCTATAATTAATAAGGATTAGACATAGCCTAATTTTTATCCGAAAATCTTCTAATAATTATAGATAATTAAATTCCGTTTTAATGTAAATAAATAAATTTATTTTGTTTATTTATTTAATTTTTATATTTATTATTATTATAAATATTTAAAAAAATTTCGATATATTACAGTAAGGGTGCACGTGCAATGGAAGGGCGTGCGGTGGAAGACAAAATGAGATTTTCATTCCCAACTTAGGTTTTTTTTATTAAACTCTAACTTAGATTTTGATTTATATAACCTTATACCTAATTGAATTAATCAATAAGATGATTAATAATAATCAGAATTAGGTCAATCTAATAAAATCTTATTTCGAAATTATTAATTAAAATATTAATAAATAACTAAATTTCCTTTTAATAAATAAATAAATTTATTTTATTTATTTCGTTTTAAATTTTATTATTATATTATATTAATTTTAATTTTATTTTTATTTTTTTCGATATATTACAATATATTTATATTTTCATAATTTCCATAAGTATATGATTATTTCCATCAAGCAAAGACTAAACCACATCGACTAAACAACACAACATCGAGCCCATGCAAAAGCTCAAAAGAATTGGAATATAAGAAAGTTCCACCGATCGAGTTTTCGAAATCCCCAGCAGAGCAAAGAAGCCACTCTCTACGGATTTTACTCCGTCATTTGATCATGCAAAAAAAATAATATAATAAATATGCATTTGAATTTAGAGATATTTTTACTGGAAGAATCCAAAATTTGAAAATGAAATTTCAGCGAAGGGATAATCTTCTGCACATATAAGAGAGGCGTTCCAAAGTCTCAACTCGATTGAGAAAAAAAAAACCATTTAATTATTTTTTCTGCGGAGATCATACTCGTATATACAATAAATTCAAAAACGACTACAAGATCAGCAGAAACCAAACCAAAAGTGCTTCAAAAACATCGAGAGAGAACTGTAATGATCAAAAGATTTATCGTGTTTCCCATTCTGTAAGTCAATCGCGACGAGTAAAGGCAGATTTATCTTGAGAAACAAATTGTATTTATAGAGGCTTCGTTCATTCAGATCTCTATGAATTATGCGATAGATTCATATAAACAGGCGAAGAGAACTTGTGCGATTCAGAGATTGTGAAAGATTCTGTTAGCAACTGTTACTAGATTCTATTAGTGACGCAGATATAACTCACCGCTTGCTACGATTGTCGGAAGAGGTTCTGGAAGGACAAAGTTCTTTCATCTGACCAATCGAGCTCATCCCACCATTCTCTGTCGCATTTGATCTCTGTCAGGTTTTCAGCAATCAATGTCAGCTTCTTTAGCTTGGGACAATTCCTCACTTCCATGGTCTTCAGGGAAGGAAATGCTATTACTCGATCTCCGTCACTCAAACTCTCCAACTCCGGTACCTTTCGGAGCACTACTTTTCTTAGTCTAGGGAAGATCGTAATAGTCTCTGCAGAATTAGTCGCATCGTCTTCCACCTTGATTATCCGATCGATTGCATTGCAATCTTCAATTTCCAGTTCAAGAAGATTCTCTAAACACCTGTTCTTCCAGATAATCTTAGCTTTTGGGAGAGCCAAGAGGCGAAGGTATTCGAGGCACGACAGAGCATTGCGCACACGAAGATCACCGCCGATGATTACCTCTTCGAGATCAGGCATCGCATAGAGTCGGATCTGTACCATGTTCTGCATGTTTTCTCCGAGACAGTAAGTAGATGGAATGTCGAGAATCGCCAAGCCTCCGCAGCCTTCGATCTGGAGCCAATGCACAGCGGGTGCAAGCCTTTGCGACTCGCAGAATCTTCGAAGAGCAGTTACGGAGCTCATGGTGATGCCGAGAACCTTCAATTTCTTCAAGCTTTCTATCTCGTCGAGAAATATCCCCTCTCCGTCCAACTGCAGGGCTCCCGCCACCCTCCACCCGCTGTAACTGTTGTACAAATTCAGCCATTGCAGTCGGTGAAGACAAGGAATGACAGCTTCGGGAATGCTTCTCAAGTGCGTAGCCGATGACATCCCCAAATATCTGAGATTCACGAGACCTTGAATCTCCGTCGGCAGAGACGCAATCTTAGTGCTGGATAAATCGAGCAATTGGAGCTGGGAGAGATTTCCAATCCCCGGCGGAAGCTCTTCTACGGAAGTCTGCTGAAGATCCAGGACTCTGAGACAAGGCATGTGGGAGAAAAACTGATTGGGTATGTTTTTGAGAGGACGATTGTTTCGGAGATGCAAGTAGATCAAGTCAGGGCACTGAGGCTGGTCGGGAAGAAGAGCTATGTTGTTCCAGCCTAAAGATATCCTCTCGGCGACTCTCCACTTCTCGGCTCCAGGTGCTTCTGCAAGACCATGTCGATCTCCTATCAGCCATTTGCTCTCCTTCTTCCCGCAATCGCATTCCATCCACAGTATCATGGAGCGAACCATAGGGTGCATTTTGAAGTACTCGCTGTCGATTCTTTGTAGCAGAGACGCCGCGAGTAGCATTCCGAGAAGATAGGATGCTTCGTCTACAGTGTCCGACAACCTCTCGAAGTCGACGATGAGACCTTCGCCGATCCAGAGCTCCCTGACGTAGAATTTGCTCAGCCAGCATCCTTCCTGCACCAGAGCGAAGTAGGATGCGCACGTTCGCAATTTGTCGCTCAGACGGTCGTAGGAGAGTTTGAGAGGATGATAGACATGCTCCTCCATTCCTGGAAGCTGGAAGGGAGTCTCTTTCATGATGGCCAGCCCACGCTTCCACTCCGCGATAGTCTTTTTGCTCGCCATTGCTTGCGCCACGGTGATGAGCGCCGCCGGCAAGCCGGAACACTTTTGGACCAGAGCTCTCGCCAGATTCAGTATGAATACGTTGGTGCTGGCGGGATCCAGCTTTGCGTTGGATCGGAAGAGATCCCAGGCCTGCTCCTCCGACAAGCATTCCAGCTCGACCGTCTTCTCTGCGCCCATGCGGCTGCAGACCTCCTCCATGCGGGTGGCGAACACGATCTTGCTCTTGGACGGCGGCTGGGGAATTGGAATTCCTACGACCCCGCAGTTCAAGGGCTCCCACACGTTATCCAGCAACAGTAAAAATCTCATCTTGCTCAGCACGCGGAAAAGGCGGCCGGCTCTGTTCCTCTGCGACGCCTCGTCTTGCCACGTGAGTTTCAGTCGATCGAAGAGGGACTTCTGGAGCTCCTCCACTTTGTACCCCATCGATAACTCGAGGTAAATGACGACGTCCAGATTGTCCAGTTCCTTCTCTGGGAAATCATTGTTGAATCTTCTCAAAAGTGCCGTCTTGCCGACGCCGCCCATGCCGTGGATCCCAATGATCCCGACGTCGTCATCTCTTGCATGGCCTTGCAGTGCCTCCAGCGCTGTATCCATGCCGACGGTTTTAGGATTCGGCATCTTGAGAAATCGATCGACGTCCAGGTCGTCTGCCACGTCGCCGAACTCTCCGGCCTGCTGCATTAGGTCGGCCGCCGACGTGAGCGCTCCCTCAGCTCTGCTTCTGAGGGGGTAGCTGGAGCACACGTTGACCGGAAAGTTGCAGAGACACTTGAACATCCGGCGATAGTCGGCGTTTATGTTTTCAGCCTCGGAAGCGAGGCGTTTGACGGAGTCAAGCCAGCCGAGGACTTCTCGCCTTGGATTGAGCCCATCCCTTTCGGCCGCCTCGATTTGCCTCTTGATATCATCGCGTTTGCTCTTGAGCTGGTCGAGCTGTGCGGTCAAGGAGGAGATGGCTCCCTCGTAGGAGACGATGTAGTTGCAAGATTGGAAGCAGCAATCCTTGAGACAAGTGAAGACTGAAGTGATGGCGCCAATGATTTCGGTCATTTTTGCTCGAGAAGCAGGAGCAGCAGACGATGATGAAGCGAGGGAGATGAAGTTTCCAACCGCAATCTTTCTGAAAATTAAGAAAAAAAAAAAAAAAGTGTCGGCGTGAGACATGAGGAATCGGAGTTTTCTCTACATGAAAGCAAAGGGGAATCTTTAGTTTATTTTTATTTTCTTTTTTCCTTTCCTTTTTCTTTTTCTCTTCCTTTATTTTTTTTTAAGATTTGCCTTAAAAATACATCTCCTTCTTGAAAAAAAAAAAAAATAAAGATAAGAGATGATCTGCTGTGCGACGTTACGCTGTGCGCTTTTGTACGTAGTGATCTTAGCCGTTCGATCAAGTGCGCGTTTGAGGAATGCACAGTGCACTCGACCCCCTCCGCACCCGATCCCTCGCCGCTGTCGCCATGCTGCCGCGATCCGGCCGAATCGCGGTCGATTTGCGCTGGTTTCCGATCGCAATCCGGCCGGAAGCCGAGCTCGGTCGGATCGCCGACGAGGTGCCCTTCTAACGCACCCGGTCCCGCGGTCGGAGGTGGTCGGACGGCGCGGCGGTGACGCCGGCAACGGGCGTGGGTCGAGTGGGAGCGCACTATGCGTTTCTCAATCGTGGCGCGCAATGGACGGTCGACATCGCTGTGTGCACGAGCGCACAGCATAACGTCGCGCAACAGATCAAATCTCAAGATGAGAGATGATCTGCTGCACGACGTTACGCTGCGCGCTCGTGCGCGCAGCGATCTCAGCCGTTCGATCAAGCGCGCGATTGAGGAATGCACAGTGCACTCGACCCCCTCCGCGCCCGACCCCTCGCCGCTGTCGCCGTGTCGTCCGACTCGCCGGACCGGGTGCATTGGAAGCGCACCTCGCCGGCGGTCCGTCCGGGCTCGGCTTCTGGTCGGATTATGGCGGGAAGCTGGTGCAAATCAACCACGATTCGGTCGGATCGCAGCCAAATCACGATCGCACACCGGTCGGGAAAGGATCGCCAAGATCGACGGTCCTTTCTGCATCGGTTTATGCATCGCGATCCGGCCGAATGCGATCGGCAATGGCACTAATCCGGCCGAAGCTGCCCAGGATCGCCGATGAGGTGCGCTTCCAATGCACTCGGTCTGGCAGTCGGACGGTGCGGCGGCGACGCCGATAACGAGCGTGGGTCGGGTGGGAGTGCACTGTGCATTTCTCAATCACGGTGTGCGATGAACAACCGAGATCGTTGCGCGTACGAGCGCACAATGTAACGTCGCGCAACAAATCAAATCTCTTTAAAAGATGTCCTATTGAATTTTTTTATCCTTTAAATATTTTTGTTCCAATATTACTGTAATAATATTATACAAAACTACTATTTTAGCTTTTTTTTTTTTTGGGAGATCTAATTTGATCAAATTTTTTGTTCATAAAGCATGAGAGCATAATTAAGTCAAAATTTTCATTACCTGTTTGATCAAAATTACTCCTACTTGATTAAAACCATTTCAATACTAAAGCAAAATTATTTCAATTTGACCAAAATTACAAAAGATTGAAAACTTTCATATCAAAATATTGTTTAAAAAACTTGGTTTAAAATTACTCAAACTCAAATTCACATTATTTGTTGTATGTATAAATAATATTTTGATATAATAATATCGTATATATTATAATTTTAACTAACTTGAAATATATTTTTTCTATGTTTGTAGCCCAGAAGATCACCTTTTTAATAATTTTTTTCACGATAAAAAATCCTTTTAAAAATAATAAAAATAAGGATAATCTTTTGATTTCTTTCCTATTTTATTTATTGGATATTTTACACTTTAATTGTATTCCAATAACAACTCATCATTCATCAGCCTAAAAACTCCAACCAGCTACCCAACAAGTCTATCTAACCTATCAAACCTGACTGATCCCCCATCTAAATATTATTTTAGTCTTATAATCTTGTGAAATACGTACTAAGTCTTTTCATGAATCATTGATTAAATTTTAAATGTCATTTCGTCACCTTATTATCAATGGACTCTTCGTTCTTCTTTCTTATTCCATATATCTTGATACCAGAAAAAATTAACTCATTACTAGACAAATAGATTGGCGGTCTACCACGTCATCTAGTGCGTAGTAGGTGACGCTCCGGACTTCTATCATGTCAGACGCCCCGCGTCTCGGCCCGGACTTCTATCATGCTAGACGTCCCGCGTCTTGGCCCAGACTTCTATCGTGCCAGACGCCCCGCGTCTCGGCTCGGACTCTTATTATATTGAAGGCTTTTCGTTTCATCCACTTTACATCTCGGCAAAGACACGTCATTTCTGGCATACAGCTTCCCCGTATAAGTTATTTTATTCAAACAAAAAGGAAGACGATTATTTCATATCCACAAGTTGACCTGACAATTCTCATCGTCACCTCTCTCCGACAAAGGGGCAAATCCCTCTGTCAAGGTTTAAATGGATGTCTGCAGCATTAATTAGGATTTGCCTCCTATCAACCGCGCGACGTGTATTAATTGCAACTCACGTGCAAAAGAAGATGTCTCCGTCGGATTTCAGAAAGATGGCTGCGGCATTATTTAGGATTTGCCTCCTATCAACCGCGCGATGTGCATTAATTGTAGCCCATGCATCTGCTACAGTTGCAAGGGTAATGATCGCGGTGTACGTCTCTCTAAAGTCATATCACCTTCACTGGCATTATCTATCGACAGGGGAACTCCCTGTAGGGGATCGATTGGACGCTAGAGGGGGGGTGAATAGCGACGTGCTCGTACGATGATGGAATTCTTCCGCGTTTGATCGTCTACAATCTTGTTAGCACAGCGGAATAGTAATAACAAATAAATATAACAAGATACACAATCACAACACGATCATATAACGTGGTTCGGAATCGAAACGGTTCCTACTCCACGGATTGGGTTCGTACGAACCCTAGCGATGCCACAAACACCACTAAGCAATAAACTCCTTCTCGACAACACGTCGGAGGTGGAGAAACCTCTTACAAGTGATTACAATAAGTAATGCAAAGTAAACAAGCAAATACAAGTAAAAATGTAAAGAACACTTTACAAACTAGGGTTTTGAGCGCTTGCTTGTCGGTTGCTTGGATGAGCTTGAAGGACCCTGAAATGCACCTGCAAATCGCCTTCAAATCGCCTCACCAAAGATCCCAAAGAACCAATGTCGAAATTCTCCACGAGTTCCTCTTTTAACTGTGATCGACCGCCATAAGTCCCTCATGACCGCAACACTGTAGCTGTGAGACAACGGCTCAATCCACGCTGGAAAAGTTCCAACGGGACTCTCACCAGTCGACTGCCAACATTGGCAGTCGACTGCCAACCCCGTAGTCGACTGCCCAGTCGGCTACGGAGCATTCTGTGCTCGCGACTCAACTGGCAGTCGACTGTCATCCATGGCAGTCGACTGCCAACAGTCAACTGCTCCAATGAGCAGTCGACTGCCAAGGCAATTTCAGCCCTAAATGGCAGTCGAGCTCTAGTCGACTCACGACAGTCGAACCGGCCATAATGTCAGTCGACTGTCAACCTCAAACATGAGGTTTAAACTCAAGTATGGTGCCCTCATACTTGCTAGACCACCCTTAGCCTAGACCTAAGTCTTCTAACCACCTCCATCAGCCTCATGCCTCTCGGATCCCTCCAAGTCATCCATGACTTGTTCATCCATCGCGCTAGCTTTCAGGTGCTTCCATCGGCTATGTCATGCTAACGTGTCTACACCGCCAAGGCACATTGGACTTACACCGCCAAGACTCCGCTTGGACCATTGGACTTATGCTGCCAAGACTCCCGCTTGGACTTTACGCCGCCAATATTAAACCCCTTGGACTTCTCAAATGTCAAGACTCAAGCTTGGACTTTCCCTTGCTAACCCATGTTGAACTTTCCATGCCAAGACCCATGCTTGGACTTTTCCTTGCCAACCCATGTTAGACTTTCCATGCCAAGTACTTAAGACTTGGACTTTACCTTGCCAAGACCCATGCTTGGACTTTCCCATAATCACATGGTCAACCCTAGTCAACCATCAAGATCTCCCTCGAGTCAAACTCGAGTCCAGTCAATCATGACCCGGGTCGATTGCTCCAACAATCTTCCCAACATATTAACTGACATTAATGTCAAGCATCAATGTCAACTCACTTTGTCAAACCACTTTGTCAAACATCAAAATATCACTCGAGTCAAACTTGAGTCTGGTCAATCATGACCTGGGTCGATTGCACCAACAATCTCCCCCTTTTTGATGTTTGACAAAACAAACCTTGAGTTAGGCTCCTAACTCAAATTCCCTTACCAATTTTCCAAATTGGTAATTTTACTCTCTCCCTTTTTGACATACATCAAAAAGGTTATCTCCAAGGAGGTCAATATCTCATGTCCCAATGAGATCTTACAATCTCCCCCTTGGTCCAAAAATGCCTAGGATGTCTACCATCTTCCTAGTGATAAATCTCATATCACTTAAGAGAGGCAATCTTATTCACTCTCCCAATTTTCAAATTGGGTATCAAAAACAAAACCCATCAATTTTCCCAATTGATGACATTCTCCATAACTTCTCTCCCTCAAGAAGAGAAAAACACATCTATCATCCCATGATGGATACCTCCCTCTAAAGGCTTGCTCCCCCTTGACAATTGCACCAACAATGTCCTTGGGAAGTCCCTAAGCCAATAGGAACTCTAAACCATCAAAAATAAGGTTCAAAATTCAAACTTGAACTTTCCACACTTTAAATTTGATACTTTGACCTAACACCTCTCCTAATCCATATCCAATGGATTTTTACCCTTTATAATGCTTCCCAAAGCATATCCTAAGGTTAGGAGTGGTTAGGAAACCTTACCATAGCTAAAATTAGGCTAAACAAACCTTGTTAACCCGAATTAAATGACTCTAACAAGAATCGCCGAATCGCTTCATCACCGATCGCCAACAAGTGGCCGATCGACAATCAAATTCTCGAATTTCAGCTATCAGAATCGAATTTTGAAAAAACATAAGTAATTCTATGTATTTTGAAAAATCGTGAAAATTCATATGTATATTACTCAGTGTTCTAAAAATCGGCGATTTTACCCGATTAGGCGCCGCGTAGGCGGTGGACGCTCGTCCACCGCCCCGATATTTCCAGAGGCGACGCCGCTGGCCGCCGCAGAATCGGCGTCGTCGGCCGGCGCCGAGCGATTAATCGATGGATTCGATTAATCGGGGCGACCGACTCGGCAAGCGTAGTCGCGAATTCGGGATTCACGAATCGCGATTTCTGAATCAGTAAATCACTAAATCCTAATCGTGGCAAATTTTGGAATCCCTACCTCTTCGCTTCTTCGTCTCCGCTGCGCCCAGGGCCAAGCTTTGACTTCACGCGTGTCGCCTCTCCGACCGTCGAGTCTCTGCCTGTCTACCGCCGACCGCGTCGCCGACGGAAGCCAAGCACCGATCCGGATCCCCAGCCTCGTCGACACCCTTTCCGCTTTCATCGCTCACCTTTCTCCCCTCTCTGAGCTCTCCCTCGTCCCCGGATAGGTCGTCGGCTGCTCTGTTGTCAGCCCTTCCCTTCGTCGCACGCCACAGTCCAGACTAAGGTAAGGGATTAATTATACAAGAGTTATATGTTTTGAACTTTTGATTGTTTTCATTTTGAGAGTCGACACACGGTGAGAAACAGTGTCGCGCGATGTACATGCGCTGTGTTGTTGACAACAGCGTGTCGACGAGAAATGTCGACACGCGCTGTTGAGCACAACGTGTCACATATTTCTTACCGGCCGCGTCAGTCGCAGATGGGCGTGTTGGTTGGGCGTGTTGGTTGGGCGTGTTGAGCGCTGGAACTCCTGACACGGACGTGTCACTGATAACACGCCCGTGTTGTTTTGATACGCCGAAAATGAGATTGATCCATATGACTGCTCTGATTAAGATTTCTTTCTATGGTATCTTAGCTAATACACATATTGTGTTTTCCTTTTGTTTATTCCATTTCTTAATATTCCTCATCTAGCAATTACATACAATTCAATTTTGATGGAAAAAGCTTGATTTCAGTGTGAATTTTGTTCTGTTTATTGTTCTTGTAGTGTAGCACTGCGTGCTTTCTCTTCTTGGCATCGTAAATTGGTTTTTCTTTCCCTTACTAACAATAAATAGATCCGCCTTGCATTTTGATTCAGCTTATACAAGGGTTTCATTTTTATCCTTTGTAGTGCAGTAAAATCAAGAATGTCAGGTACAATATCTTCTGAAGCATCTAATTCAATGTCCGAGATTGATTTTCGTTTGAAGCGTAATTCCAATGATATTGGATGGGAATTTGCGGAATTGGTGGATCCTAAAAGTTTGGATAAGTTGAAATGTAAGTTGTGTGGAAAAATTACTAGTGGTGGAATTTATAGGCTCAAACAACATGTTGCCAATATCAAAGGAAATGTTGCCCCGTGTAAGAAGTCTTCGGATGAGGATAAAGTGAAGTGTAAGAATGCTATTGAAGATGCAAGAACAAAAAAGAAACAAAAGAATATGAATGAAATGGAGGTGAGAGAAGAAGTTGTTCTTGAAGAATACGAGCGAGTCGAGGGACAAAAGAATCGCGTACTCTTGGGCCTATGGATCAATTTGTATCATCATTGATCCTGATTCTTCATTGAGTGAAAGTAAGCAGACAAAACAACAACAAAATATTATTGATGCACTTTGGAAGCAAAGGACACATAGTGTGCACCAATATTTAGCTCGATGGGTGTATGAGTCTGGTATTCCTTTTCATGCCATTGACAATGATAGCTTCAAGAGGTTTGCAGAAGCGGTTGGTCAATTTGGCCCAGGTTATCGTCCTCCAACTCAATACCTATTAAGGGAGCCCTTATTGAAAGAAGAGGTAGATAGAACTAAAAGTCTATTAAAGAAGCAAGAAGAAGAATGGGCTTTGAATGGTTGTTCAATTTTGGTGATGCATGGGTGATCGAAAAGAAGAAGTATCATGAATTTGTGTATCAATTGTAAAGAAGGCACAACTTTCCTTTCTTCTAGGGAAGCATCGAATGAAGCACACGCCGGAAATTATATATTTGAATATGTGGACAAGTGTATTGAAGAAGTTGGACCCCAAAATGTAGTTCAAGTGGTAACGGACAATGCTTCGAATAATATGGCGGCAAAAGATCTGTTGAAGGAGAAGAGACCACATATATTTTGGACTTCATGTGCAACTCACACGGTGAATCTTATGCTTCAAGGAATTGGGAATCAACCTAAGTTCAAAGGGGTGATTGAAAAGGCAAAGAGCTTGACAATCTTTATTTATGCACATCACAAGACATTATCAATTATGAGAAAGTTTACCAAAAAAGGAGACATAGTGAGGGAGTAACCACGATTTGCAACCGCCTTTTTAACTTTGCAAAGCTTGATAGAGAAGAAAAGTGAACTAAGAACTATGGTTGCTAGTGAAGAATGGAATACATGCAAACATTCAAAGAGTGCAAAGGGGAAGGCGACATATAATATCGCTTTGAGTACCTCTTTTGGAATGGGGTAAGTTTTGTTTGAAGGTGTTTGCCCCTTTAATTAAGGTGCTTCGTCTTGTTGATGGGGATAATAAACCATCTATGGGTTTTGTGTATGGAGAATTACTTAAAGCGAGAGAGGATATTAAAGTGACATTCAACAATCAAGAGCTTCACTATCGTCCGCTTATTGATATTATTGATGAAAAAAGCCGTAATCGGCTTGATAGTCCACTACATTTGGCGGCCTACCTCTTGAACCCTTATTACTCCTTCAATGACCGGAGCATAGGAAGTGAAGAAGTGGTTATGAATGGATTTTTCACTTGTATTGAAACATTCTTTCCTAATGATATTGATAGTCAAAGTGACATAGTAAATGTGGAGTTATTGAAGTATATCAATAAAGTGGGGGGGTTTGGAAGAACATTGGCTATAGTGGGTGCACAAAAATGATGAGAAATATGATCCGGGTAAGAACTAAGAACTAAGAATTGCTTACTTTTTTTTGTAATTTTTAATCTTTATTGGTTGTTTCTTGATTTTGCTTGTTGGGTTTATTTTTATTTAGTTGGATGGTGGCATCTTTTTGGAAATAGTGTACCTAAATTGCAAAAGATGGCTAAAAGAATTCTTTCTTTAACTCTGAGTTCTTACAGTTTGTGAAAGAAATTGGAGTACTTTGAGGAGTAAGTATTTAATTACTTATACTAAATGTCTAAATATGTATTCAATAATCAATATTAATATTTTTCTAATTTTCTTTAATGTAGATCCATACAAAGAAAAGAAATAAATTAGATACCGGAAGGTTGAACAATTTAGTTTATGTTCAATTCAATGTCAAGATCATAAACAAAAAAAGAAGACTAGAAGAAAAAGGAGTTGATGTGCTACTTGCTAGTGAAGCAACTATGGCACAAGGATGGATTGTTGATGGTGGAGATGAAGATGTTGAGACAAATATTGAAGATGTAAGAGAACTTCACGAAGAAGAATTTGTATCGGATGAAGAAGAGGAAGATGCCATGGATTTTGAGTTTGAATCCAATACAGAGGAAGTGTTGGAGAAATATGGAGATGAACTAGAAGAAGTTGAAGAATTATGGTAAAATCTAGATCGCTCTGTAAGGTAAATCAGTAAATGATATTTTGTTTATCGGTTAAGATGATATTCACTTTATTGTTGATGTATCCTTGGTCTTGCTTTTTGGATAAAAGATCTTTTTCAACTAAACATTCACAATATGTAGGAATGTGTTTTTCTTCATTTTATTAGTGTTGGGTACGTTGCTTAATGCATAATGCTTATTGTCAAGTATTCTTAATAGTTTTTTTAATCCGTTAAATTTGTTATTGTGTCGTGCTTTATTGTGATTTGTGTGTTGTGCTCTTGTTGTTTGCAATGCTTATTGTTGCAATGTTGCTTGATGTGTAAATTGGGTAAATTATTGTTTATTGTCAAGTATTCTTGTTGTTTGCAATTGCCAATTCTTATTATTGCAATGAATTTTTAATATTGTTTGCAATTATGTTTTTAATTCTTATATTTTACAATTCTTATTGTTTATAATCTTAAACATTTTTAATATTCTTGTTACTTGTTGAGTTGCTATTAGTTATTATTTGTTACATGCATGTGGACTTGTGGAGGCTACAAAGTGAGTTTTGACTTTTGAGTGCCCCCTAATATATTATTTTTTTTATATATTATTATATTTAAAGCTTTAAAACCGCCTAGCTTAAAGGCTTAGCCGCCTAGGCGCTAGGCGGCGAGTGACCGCCCGCCTACCGCCTAGCGCTTTTTAGAACACTGATATTACTCATAGTCAATACAATGGGTGAAAAATATTTGAAAAATATTTTACCCATAAAATAGTGAGTTTGATACAAAACTCAAAACCATTGAAATTTTTAATATTTTGGCCCTATTTTGTATCAACTCTATCAATGGTGATTGCTATCAAAAGATAGACTTCACCAAGATTTTCTAAATTGATTTTAAAAATGTTTTCAAAACCTTATTTTGGATCATATTCCTTGGGCTCTATGCACATGACTTGCACACAAACTTTCCCAATGATCCACTTGTTGGTTAAAGATGAGTTTTAGTTCATCTAGATGCAAAAACTATGCACCTTGAACTTAACTCATATCCTAGCATCTCACATGTATCTAGGGTGTATAAATACACATACATGTCAATTAGATGTGAGATGTGGGTTTTGGTTCATTTAATCTAGGGTTTCATGCATTTTCTAAGGCAACCCTATTTGATTCCCTTATGAATGGGACTCTAAGTCATGTCATAGTCCTTAAATCAATTTTCAATACATTAAATGCATGAAATGATCATGGCATAATGATAGCAAAATAAAGCATGGCCAATGATCATGATGTCATGACATATGATATAAAACTAAACATACATGACATTAACCTAAAACCTAAGTATAATCATGACATATAAAATGATTAAAAGTAAACATGATGTCATGACATGACATATGACAATCAAAGCATGGCATATAAAATATATAGGTATAGTAATACTTAAATTTTAATATTAATTGTCATTTGTTGGGATTAAGTTCATTTTGTCATATTATCCTAAATTCTCTCAAATATGCCAAAAAATCAAAATGACACATTAAGACCTCTAAATCTAAATTGTGCCAATTTAATTGATTTTTTCATAATTTCAAAAATGCATTGACACATCCTAAAATATTTTAGGATATTGATTCAAAACTATTTCCAAAGTATCCATAACCTTAAAAATAACCTAAAGTGTCACCTTTGTCATGGTTGAGTTAACTACCCATCCAATCAAGGTTGACACACCCTAACCTCATCTAGCGTGAATCAAACACGCTCTTAGGAACCCAAAACCTATTTGAGCTCATAGGGTTTACTAGGTATTTCTTAGGGATAACCTCCCTAGATACCCTTCTAATGACCCTCCTAGGCTTGTTAGCCTTGGTCATTTGGGTCTTACCTAGGTTGACTCTAGGGGTAACTCCCCTTGCAACCTTCTTAGTGGCCACCCTAGGTTTCCTAGAAACCTTAGCCACTAGGCACAAACCTTGGTCAACTCTAGGGATGACTTCCCTATTGACCTTGGTCTTCCTAGACCTAGTTTGTGTTCTATAATCAAATGGAACACTATAGTAAGTCACCTTAGGCTTAGGTTTGTGACTCAAACCTCTCTTGCCTTTGGTTGACTTTTGTTTCTTAGGTCCTAGGTGTTGACTTTGACTTTTGGACCCTTGACTTAGACCACTAGACCCTTGAATTTGATTTTGTATATTCCTAAGGGTCTTTTCTAGTTTTTCAAGCCTTGACCTCAAGACTTGGTTCTCTAATTCTAACTGCCTAATTTTAGAATTTTGATTTAAACCATGGGCATGGTTCTTCCTAGGCATATGCCTAGTCCACTTGGGATTAAGACCTAGGTGTTCTTCTATTTTCCTAATTGATTCCCTAGGTAGAACGTTTTTAAGGACATTAGTCCCAAATTTTTCCTTATTTCTAAGGTTGACTTTCTTAGCTCCTAGACAAAATTCCTTATTTCTAGCATGCTCTTTATGATAAATAGGAAGATTGCTAAAATTAGTTCTAGCATGCTTTTCATAAATTGCAAGAGAATTAAAATTCCTAGCATGTTTTTGTCTATTTACTAAAGAAGGAGCATTATTAACATGATATACCTTAGGGTTTGCCTTAGTGGCTCCCCCTACTTGTGATGCTCCATTTTTTCTCTTCTTTTCCCCCTTCGGGCATTGATTTCGGTAATGTCCCGATTGTCGGCATTTGAAGCAAATTACTTGCTCCTTGCTTTTAGTTGTTGGGGGATCGGCATCCTTCGACTTTTGTTGACTTTTAGGCGCCGGAAGAGCTTTCTTTACTCTCTTCGGGCACTTGCTCTTGTAGTGCCCGGCTTCCCTACACTCAAAATAGATGATATGATTTTTATTACAAATTGATACGTTTGAGTTACCTAGGTCAATGGAGGCCGAAATTGGATTTTGAGCTTCTTTATCTTGACCGGATGTTGAAGCTTCTTCTTGATGTTGCTCCGGTGTGGAAGTTCTCTCCTCTCCCTCAATCCTTGAGGTGAATGCTTCTTCCACTTCCTCCACCGATCCGGAAGTTGACTCCCTATCAACTTCCGACTCCTCAAGTTCTTTAGATGGCGATGTGCTTGCTTGAGCTTGAGAGGATAAGCACTCCTCTTCTTCTTCTTGGACCGATGATAAATTTTCATGGAGCTTTGCCACTTGGCTCCATAGCTCCTTAGCATCTACATAATTACTTAACATACACAAGATATTGTTAGACATTAGATCAATTAAAAATTTTATCACCTTATCATTTTTCTCAGATGTTTGGACTTGCTCTTCGGTCCATCTCTTTTTTTTAGGAATCCACCTCTTGATCCTCTTGGATATTCAAATTCATCCATCAAAATGGACCATTCCTCAAAATCTCTCATCATTAGGAAGTCCTCAATTCTCGCCTTCCATTGTCTTAACCCTTCTTGTCCATAGAAGGTGTAAGGGATCGGTGTGTTGATATCCCATTCTAGTTGCTCTTGAACTTCCATCTTCACCCTCTAGCGTGCTCCCTTTGTTGTTAAATTTAGAAGAGCGGTCTCGCTCTGATACCACTTGTAGGGGATCGATTGGATGCTAGAGGGGGGGTGAATAGCGACGTGCTCATACGATGATGGAATTCTTTCGCGTTTGATTGTCTACAATCTTGTTAGAACAGCGGAATAGTAATAACAAATAAATATAACAAGATACACAATCACAACACGGTCATATAACGTGGTTCGGAACTGAAACGGTTCCTACTCTACAGATTGGGTTCGTACGAACCCTAGCGATGCCACAAACACTACTAAGCAATAAACTTTTTCTCGACAATACGTCGGAGGTGGAGAAACCTCTTACAAGTGATTACAATAAGTAATGCAAAGTAAACAAGCAAATACAAGTAAAAATGTAAAGAACACTTTACAAACTATGATTTTGAGCGCTTGCTTGTCGGTTGCTTGGATGAGCTTGAAGGACCCTGAAATGCACCTGCAAATCGCCTTCAAATCGCCTCACCAAAGCTCCCAAAGAACCAATGTCGAAATCCTCCACGAGCGATCGATTGTCATAAGTCCTTGTCAACATCAGCGTGAGACAACGGCTCAATCCACGCTGGAAAAGTTCCAACGGGACTCTCACGATCGCTAACAGATTGCGCCAACTCCGTAGTCGATCGCCTATGGCCACGAGTATTCTGTACTCACAACTCAATGAGGCGGTCGGCGGCCAGTCCATCGCTTCCTCGATGAAGCGATCAGCGTGAGGGCAATTTCAGCCCTAAATGGCAGTCGAGCTCTAGTCGACTCACGACAGTCGAACCGGCCATAATGTCAGTTGACTGTCAACCTCAAACATGAGGTTTAAACTCAAGTATGGTGCCCCCATACTTGCTAGACCACCCTTAGCCTAGACCTAAGCCTTCTAGCCACCTCCATCAGCCTCATGCCTCTCGGATCCCTCTACATCATTCATGACTTGTTCATCCATCGTGCTAGCCTTCAGGTGCTTCCATCGGCTATGTCATGCTAACGGTGTCTACACCGCCAAGGCACATTGGACTTACACCGCCAAGACTTCGCTTGGACTTTACGCCGTCAACCATTGGACTTATGCTGCCAAGACTCCCACTTGGACTTTACGCCGCCAATATTAAACCCATTGGACTTCTCAAATGTCAAGACTCAAGCTTGAACTTTCCCTTGTCAACCCATGTTGGATTTTCCTTGCCAAGACCCATGCTTGGACTTTTCCTTGTCAACCCATGTTGGACTTTCCATGCCAAGTACTCAAGACTTGGAGTTTACCTTGCCAAGACTCATGCTTGGACTTTCCTGTAATCACATGGTCAACCCTAGTCAACCATCAAGATCTCCCTCAAGTCAAACTCAAGTCCAGTCAATCATGACCCGGTCAATTACTCCAACAATCTTCCCAACATATTAACCGACATTAATGTCAAGCATCAATGTCAACTCACTTTGTCAAACCACTTTGTCAAACATCAAAACATCACTCGAGCCAAACTCGAGTCTGGTCAATCGTGACCTGGGCCGATTGCACCAACACTCCCCCTCTATATATATGGCTTTCCCTGAGAAGAGGAGGTAAGCTCTCACGCTTTTAGCTCCGTTTTCTCCATTTTCTTCCTACTTCTTCATACTAATTTCCTGCCTTAAATTGAGCGTCAGAGGGATTTTGTCGAGATCTCTCTCGGTGCCCTTAACCATTTGCTGTCTTGTAGGCCCTCCATTCGGCTCGATTCTCGCCATTCGGCTCGGCCATCAAGGCTACGCTCCAGCTGTGCTCGACCTTTCTCCACATCACTCCTTCACGTGACAGTTGTCAGCTCTTACTGTTTTCACCACCGAGACACCTCACCATCACCGTCTCTACATACAATAGATCTTAATCTTAATATACAATTTATTAGAGAAGTTAGATTGACATTGTGTTACGTGGGGACTTTAAAGCTCTCGGGCAGGCTCAACAATGGAACGAGAATTGTGGATGTCAACAGTTATGCATATATAGGATCAGAGTGCTTCTAGATTTATCTGATGGGTGAATTAGGAGAAGAGCCATTCATTCACCTCCAAAATTAATTGGTTTTGTAAAGATTTAGATATCTGAATTATTAAAAAAAATTATATAGGGAAACTTTAAAACATCATTTAATTATTTTGGACAAAATGATTAGATGGACCTAAACTAGTAGAATTAGCAAAATAAACTAATGGTTGTGTTCTTCTATTCTTCCACTCTCACTGTGATTATTTTAATGTAACTTTTGTAAGTCCATGAGTAATTTTAACTGAAACTATTTGATGGACATATATTGATTAAACTTTTGTAGTCATTGCATACCTTTTTTTTTTTTTTGCCCATTTATATTGTTTGATATATGTTTTGGTCAAAAGCAATTAAATTTCAAAAAATGAGTTTTTGTTGTGAGTTTTTGGAAATATTCTATTCTCATTTTAACTGTTTGAGTTCTAAAAGACCATATTTTATGCTCTCATTTTTGTTGTTTAAGTTTTAAAAAATCATCAAATAGTTGTTGTTCAAAACTAACTAGATGGATCTAAATTGAACAAATTTTAAATATGATCTATTTGTAGTTTGCCTTGGAGTCTAAGAGGTCATTCGGTCATCTCATCGTGATTTATCTTCTTTACAATAATCATCTGACCGATTGGTAGGGACACTCGGAGTGAACATAATCACTTTTACCATATTGCGGATATGATCCTTAAAATAATGTGAACAAAATAATATTTTTAATGCAATCTACCTCGGTCGAGATTGACCAAGTTTGAAGTAGATTTTGATGTTTAAATAATATATTTTGATGATTGACCAATATTTTCAAGAGAAAGATTGTAGTTTGATTTATAAGTTTGAAAGGAGAAATTGTTAGTATAATCAACCTCAATAGTTGAGTGAGAAATCTAAATGGGTAACAAATGACTAAAGACTTGGCAATCAAAAGTCAAACAAGAAATTAATAAGTGAAAAAATTCAAATGGGTCATAATTGATAGGACACTTTGCAGTCGAAAGCCCAATAAAAAGTTGACAAGGGCAAGATTCAAGTGGATCATGGATTTGAAGGATCAGACATTTGACATAAATGAGTGAAGTCCAAGTGAGTTATGGAGGACTAGACACTTTACATTAAAGATGAAGACCAAGTGGGTTATTTATAGAGGATCAACCATTTGATATAAAATGAGTGAAGTCCAAGTGGATTATAGAGGGATGAACATTTGATATGTGATGAAAGTTCTAACAGACTACAGAGAACCAAATATTAATCAAGTATGGAAGTTCTAGTAGCTAACGGAGAATTAGATGTTGAGCATGTGGATAGAAGTCTTAATTAATGGGTCATACAAGGATCATATGTTAGGCATGTGTGGGTCAGGCTTTTGAGTGAGTGCTCGACAATCGACACTCGGAAGCTAGACAATTGGCACTTGAATGTTTGGCAATCAGGCAAGTACTCAAGGCCTCAACCACTCGAGCACTCGGTGTTTGAGCTGGGCAGCCCTACGCTAGGGCTGTTGGGGCCCCGATTCAGGATCCAAAATTTTTAAAGTTATTAGGCCTCTTGTTTGAGGCTCAATTTTTTTTTAGAAAAAAAATAATATATATATAAATTAGGGTATATTTTAAAATTTTGTCCAAGGTATTTTTGAATTTTTACAAAAGAATGACCAACTCTGTTCTCAAACTCTCCGACTCAGGACTTGCTCAAGTCCTCTCAACTCCTCAATGGTTAGACGATCCGATAACTCAACATGATGACTTGATTATCTAAGAGCTTGGCGTGTCTTTTTGATGCAGTATGGATCAAATATCCCTATGCATAAACACTTATGCATCCAGAGAAATTAAAGTTTTTTTGTCCATTTACGCAATGCTTTTTTCTCGTTTTTTGTCTAAAATGTAATAAGTTTTAAGATATATAGAAAGATTCATATAGTTAATTTCATTTAGTAGGATAAAACTTGATTGTTATTATTATGATATGTCGATTGAAGTCGACGATAATACTCACTTAACTAATACCAAGATTTGCACTCCAATATGGTAAATCCTCTCAAAAGTTGCTTCTTTACCACTTCAATTAATGCATTCTAAAAAAATGAACCGTCACATTAGCGGTCCTCCATCGCTGCCCCTATGTGTGGAGGGGGGTAAATCAGGTCTCAGGTGGCTAGCGCAGAAATGCGGAGTCATCGATAGCCTGATCGTCACCTTCAGAAATCTATCTCTTACCCTTTCAAATCTTAACACGGCTGTGTTAGCCATCTGAATTTGTCCTGGGGA
Organism: Wurfbainia villosa; assembly: GCA_025175895.1. Classification (NCBI taxonomy): domain Eukaryota; kingdom Viridiplantae; phylum Streptophyta; class Magnoliopsida; order Zingiberales; family Zingiberaceae; genus Wurfbainia; species Wurfbainia villosa. The sequence goes on along the minus strand of CM046000.1, from coordinate 3,878,611 downwards.
CTTTAATGCATTCTAAATTGAACAGTTGGTATCATTTCGACGACCTTCTTATCTCTATATCTTTTCATATGCTCTATTTTATCCCTTTTTTTAGATAATATCTCCGTTCATGATTACATTATATTAGATATTTTTTTTACACGAGTTATGATAGATTTCTGTACGCTTACGTGCAATGCACACAGTAATAATAAAGAATGTATTGTAATTCCATTCGAGCACTCGTGCTCGACCAACTGCATTGTCTATTGACATTGTCGTTAAATGGTCGAATTTTGACTGTAATTCAATCGAAATTCAATCATAATTTCGTTGGACTCGAAGTCCGATTGGAATCCAGTTGAATCGATCCCAATTCAGTTAGATTTCAATCACGATTTGATCGGAATTCTGTCACAGTCTCTTCGGACTTCGAGTTCGATCGAATCGTGGTCACGATGCTTTTATGCGTCGCGGTTGCGATTGGACAGAATTCGATCGAATTCTAGTGATAATCTGACCGCGATCGAATGACACAAACGCTCGATTGGGGTTCAGGGGTTGACTATAATACAGATGTCAATCGACGATGAAGAATTTGATCAGAAATTATGGGAGAGAAGACACTGCATTAATTCTTAATTACTGTACATTCCGTATGATCAGACGACTGAAATCAAATCGTGCACGAACACACACCGATAAATCACACAGAGTATCAAACCTCGTTTTTACAATGTTCAGGTGTCTCTGTCACAAATAATTATTTTGCAATCCAAAGCCTTAACCAACGCACTTAAATTGTCGAACTAATTGGTAAATTGTGTGTTTATTTATGTCATAGAGATGAGTAATTCTTGTTTAATTTCCATTTGCATAATTATTCATGCATGTGAGCCATGAATTGCCACACACTCATGAAACTTTTTTGAAAACAAAATTTACATGAATGTCAAAAACTAACATTTTACAAATATATATATACATCACGAAATTTACATTAACTTATTAATTTTACATAAAATAAAATACACTGATCATATGCATTTTACATATTTATTTTGATAAATGATCGACTTTCTTCCTCCTCCTCCGCTTCATTGATTTATTTGTTTATCTATTATCGGTGCGTTTGATAGCTCGGAGTTTGACACAATGTTTGAAACCCAAAACCAAACCATACTCGAACTCGGGCGACGAGTCCATCGTCGGAGATGGTCTAAAAATGAAGTATCGGTAAAGCTCGATCAATGCAAGCTTGAGCTCTTGAATAGAAAATTTTTGCCCGATGCAAATCCGCGGGCCAATGCCGAACGGAATGTGTGCGTATGGATGTCTTTGTTTCTCTTCTTCGCAAGTTGGATCGAACCGCTCTGGTCGGAACACATCCGGCGCCGGAAACTGTTTCGGGTCTTTGGCCACCACCCCGAGTGCAAGCCAAACCCAAGTGCCCTTTGGTAGAAGATATCCCCCAATTTTCACTTGTTGAGATGTCTCTCTTGCAACTAGTGGTGACACTGTGTGCATCCTCATAGACTCCTTTATCACCTGAATTTAATTAATTCCAAATTTAAAATCATTTTCATTCCTATTCATCAAATTTGAATGGATGCATACAAATCTCAATTTTTATTACTAAAATTGCTTGCTTAATTTGTTTTTATCATTCCAATATTCCTATTTATCTATATATGAGAAATCATTGTCATTGTTCTTTTAATTAATCTAAACTCTTATTTATTTATTTATTTATTTTTGATAATCCATGTATATCACATGGATTCGATTCTACGAAAAATTCTCACTTATTATCAAAATAAATCAAGAAAGCATGGTCTAACGTCACTAATAGTTCGAGAGTATCGGATATCTAATTTATACCGTATGAATTTTAAATCTTAATTGTTTAAAAAATCATCTTATCACACCCTTACTTTGTTTCCGACTCTTATTAGCAATTATAAATGTAGTAAAAACTAACTATTTATTGAAATTTTATTTTATTTTTAAAGAAAAATGAAAATTTTATAGAATTTGAAGGCGTATATAATAAAATAATAGAAAACAAAATTTTAAGATTTTTAAGAAAATAAACAAAAGATGAAAGGGCTAGAATGGAATTTTAACGTCGTTGGGTACTTACCTGGTCGAGGTAGGGGAATTTGTTCTGCAGATCCTCCGACGTCAGCGCCGAACTCTGGGGGCCGAATCGGTCGACCTCCGCCACCAACTTCCGCTCCACCTCCGGGTGGCAGGACACCAGGTACACCGTCATCGCCAGCGTGAACGCCGTCGTCTTGGTCCCCGCCATCAGGTGCTCGTAGGCGAGCGCGCACAAGTGTCGGTCGGTGAGCAGCTCGGCGGCCGGCGTGCCCGGCTGCCTACGCGCGTTCAGAAGCGTTTCCAGGAAGTCCCTCGGCTCCCCCGTCCCCAACTTCCTCGACCTCCTCGCGATGATGGCGTCGAGCCGCGCGCACAGCCTCTCGTTGGTCCGCTCGAGCTTGTGGTCGGCGGTGCCGGGGATCCTTTTCATGATTTGGCGGGAAGGGATCTGGAGCACGGGCGCGATGAGGCCGAGCATCGTGGAGAACGAGCTGGACAGGTCCATCTTGAGGGAGGAAACCGAGTAGGTGTGCTGCTTCAGGAAGTCGGAGGCCTCGTCTCCGTCCTCTTCTCCTCCGCTGCCGTCGCCGCCGACTCCGCTGATGGCCGGGTCGCTCAAGAGCTTGAAGTCGATGCCGAAGGCCGTCTTTCCCAGGACGTCTATGGCGAGGCGGAGGGCGAGGTCGGAGATCGGGACGTCCTCGCGAAGGCGGTGGAAGTGAGAGACGGCGGAGGAGAAGGCGGCGACGTAGTGATTCATAGTGGGGATGAGGCCGGCGAGGTGGGCCGGCTGGTACAGGGCGGTGATGAGGTTTCTAGTGATCGACCACCTCGAATCCCTTTTGCGCTCACAATTTTTTAACATAATTAATTAAAAAAAAAATCTTCCATTAATAATAATAATAATAATAAATAAAAACTTCATCATACCTGCTGAGAAAAAGTCCGTTTTGCAGCAAATCGGAGCCAAAGGCAGGGAACGGGCTGCTCCTGTTCCTGATGTCCTTGAAGTTCTTGATGCCCACCTCCCTGCACAGATCTGCGTCGGCGACGATCACCAGCGGCTGCCTTCCCATATGGAACCTGATCGAGGAAGGAGCATGCATCATCGTCGACTGTAACTGTCTGTTCAGCTATAGCTAGCTAGCTAGCGCCGGCCTGCATGATGAAGCATAACTGATTACCTGAAGATGGGGCCGTAGCTCTTGGCGAAGACTCTGAGGACGTCAGGTCCGTGGCTGGCTAGGTAAGGCAGATGGCCGACTATGAACCTCGCCGGAGGGCCTGGGACATGCCTGACTTTCCAGTAGGGGACTGAGAAGTACGCGAGGAAGAGCAGAAGGAGAGAGAGCGATGCCAAGAAGAAGAAGGCAGCGGATGATGAGCTTAGGAAGGAGAAGGACTCCACGCTCGTCGTCTCCATATCTCAGCAGTGAATAGAGAGAGAGAGAGAGAGAGAGAGATATGGCACAAACAAGGGTGACCAGATTTATAGGGCTGAAGAAGAGAATGTTTAATTAAGGAACTCCAAAAGAGTTATAATTTTTTATTTTTTATTTACAAAAATACACACACTAAAATCACATCTTAAATTATCCATATTGTTATTCCCATCAATAAAATATTATTAACACAGTATAAAAGTATAAAAATCGTACAATAATCTCCGGTCGTATCATGTATAAGTAAAATTAAAGATTTATCGTGATTTATTCTTTTTCTTCGTTACAAAACTAACGAAAGAATGTTTTCACGGAGACGATGCGATGGTAAGACAGAGTATTACTTACAGAATGGACTGGATTCGATGTCGGATGAGGGATCTAAAATTCTCCTTTATTGTAGATGGATCTCTTCCTATTTTACCACCGTGTCAAGAGATTTTATCCTTCCATGATTTACATCCCTCTCATTAGTGTCCTGAGACGAATGATAGAGGACTACCAATTAGACAGATTTCTAATTTTTACAGAACTAACGAAAGAAGACCTTAGCAAGAATTTCTCTTTTTGCACAATTAAATTATCCATATTGCCAAACCACAATTTTTTAAATTATCAAAAAACGCTCCTCTCCAAAATGTTCTTTTATTTTCTTTCCTATTTTATAATAATTTTACATCAACGTAAAAAAAAAAAAATTAACTCATCTTTCAACTTATCAAAAAACCTCCTATGTTCTATTTTTTTAAAAAAATATTAAAATTTGAAAAGTCATTCTCGATTTTTAAAGAAAGGAGAAGCTCCCTTAATTATATACAGTTAATCACAGAAGCTCAGTCTCTCTAATTGCTCCTAAATATAACAGCATGATTAAAAAAAAGATAAAAAAAACATCCTAAAATATAGCAATTTTTGATAAAATTATTCCATCTTAGAAATATATTAATCTATAAAATTGCCAAACTTAAAAATCCATAGGGGTATTTTTGAGACGATCGAATGCTACTTTAATAAATTTTAAAAAAGGATTAAGAAAGTTATTTTAATTTTTCAAATCTAAATTAAGAGAAAGAGGAAGCTGTCTATATCATTAACTGCATCATTATTTTCTTTGGTTATGTATATGTCACGATACACTTGTCGACTCGTTGTTGAACGTGAGGGTTATCTAACGGTACACGTGTCTAGATTGCTTTGACTTGATTGTCTAATGTATTAGAAATGTCTTCGTCACCGTTTACTTTAAATCAAATGGGGGCATCCAAGTGCACGTTGTAAAAATTGAAGAAATATTTCATATAAAAATATAATTTGATTTTTTACTATGATATTATTTTGACGATGAATTTAAAAAATATATATTCGTACGGTTTTAGAATCTAAGAGTTTACTCGATGGACAGAGTACGATTTCGATATTAAATCGTCGTTCAGAGATGATGCGACTGCAAAACCTGAACTGAATCGTAAAAAAACGACAAATGCTTCTCTGATTGTCTTAGGTTGCGTTTGGTAGGACGTAATGTAATCCAAGTTGTAATAGAATATAATCTTGATTATATTACTATATTTGGATCAAAATTATATGTAATCTTGGATTACAAAGATTATTACATTCTTTTGTTTGATATTCATTACAAAGACGATAGGAATGGATCGACGACAATGACGTAGACAACGACGGCGACCAACCGACGATCGACTGGTTGGTCGGCGACCGACCGACGACTGGCTGCCGGTCACCGACCGGTCACCGCCGATCGTCGGCGGCCGATCATTGCCGGCGTCGATCGGCCACCGTCGATCGATCGCGCTTGATCGTCGGCCGATCCAGCCGTCGGTCGTCGGCCGATCATTGCCGGTCGATCGGGCCGATCACGCGATCGTCGGCCGGACGTCCGCCGATCGTCGCCGATCGCCGTTTGGCCGCCACCTTTGATGATCACCGCCGATCACGGTCGTTGGTAGCCGTCGATCGCTAACGCGAGCTTTAAATCTCATTTGCATGCATGCAAATGAGATTTAAGCTTGTAATGTAATCTGGATTACGTAGGTTTTATTTTGTAATCCAGATTACAAAATTTTAGTGTCTTTTGTAATTCAGATTACATTAAATTACAATTTTAAGACAGTAACAAATAAAAGTCTCTATCTTGTAATATAATCTAAATTACATTACAAGACAGATTACGACATATCAAACACAGCCTTAGTGATCGGTGGAGATTATATTACTTGAACTTCAATCTTATTCGACTCAAATATTGATAAGGTATTTCAAAAGGTCCATAGAACAAAATCAAAATCAGTCATTCTCAAAATTAATAGAGGATCGAAGATTCGAATGCTCTAATAGATTTTGATTTTGTCTCTTGACCGGAGGACCACAACAACTTGTATAGTTTATTTATTGTGGGCATGATGAATTGATGATGCATTATAATTTGGAGTATCGTTTAGGATTCACCTAAATCATTTTTAAGTCGACCGTTGCAAAAATAATAATAGACTAATATAAAATAATAATTGGTTTTATGTGCGTATGACACGATACGATTTTGTCTTATATATTTTTCCTAGTGTACATGTTGACATGGCTAGACCATTTAGACTCACTATAAAATTAGCAACTAACACCTTTAAAATTGATGTTTACGTAAAGTCTCGATCAAATTATGTAGTGAATAATTGTAATTAAGGCATTTATAATTCTTTTCCTCCCTCACTTTATGTATCAATTAATGAAGACACTCCCTCATCGATATCCCTTCTCACAAGATGTCCCCACTCCGATCCCTCATGATATCATCGGCCATTTGAGCTAACAATGCGAATAAAGATAAGTTATAGTGCTAATTATAGGTTATCATTAGCTCCTAATCCTATATGGCTATATCTGTTTTTGGTATGCTCATTAGAAAAAGTTAGGCCAAATTCAAATCGCTTCAATCACTTCGAGTGACTTATAAGTAAGTTGAGATCTCGATTGTGGATAAGGTATGCCAACTTAATTGACGACTTTACTTTACTTTACTTCATTTAAATTTAATATTAATGTAAATATTTAGGTATTAGTGGAGTAGGCTAATTAGTGGCTAAGCATATATACAATCTTTGAGAGACAACGAGCTTATTTAATTAATCTTGGGTTTCATGAATTGGAACATCATGATTATATATCTGAATTCATTCCGGTGTTTTTTTTTGTTTTTTTTACTTTCATCATATCAAAAGGAAATCAAATAAGAAATAACAATTAATAAAAAAAAAAAGCGGAATTTGTAGGTAAAAAATTTCAAAGAGTCGGACTAATAATTATTATATTCTTTATATATTTGTCACCGTCTTCTTCGTAGGATTTAGAAAAGTATCTAGAAAAAGTTGACATGATCTAAAGTGACGTAGAAATCATTGAAATCTTGACAACAAACAAATGATGTGACTACACTAGCGAATGATCGGTCAAGAGTCTAGATACTACTTGTTCATCGAATTATAATGTAGGAAGATTATTCATTGTCCTGCAAAGCGAATCCAAAGTTTTAGGTGGCGTTTCGTTGGTGAATTTAGAATGAGAGAATGAGAATGAGAATCATATAGAGTGTTTGGTTAATGATTTTAAGAAAGAGGATTTGAGAATCAATTCTAAATAATTGAGAATCAACAAAACTCATCTCACATGGGGAGTTTGAGTTTCATTCTCGTTCGTTGTCGCTCGTCGCTCGCTCGACGGTTGCCGGCCGTCGTCGGTCGCAGCCGACTGCCGGCCGTCGACCGTTGACCGTCGGCCACCGTCGATCGCTCTCATTCCCAACTTATAAATCAAACAACATGATTGGAATGACAAAACTCATTCTCATTCTCATCTACTATCAAACTCATTCTCATTCCTATTCTCACCTTCCAACCAAACGTCACCTTATATTTGGAGGTGCATACTAAAATATAATAATATTAATTAAAAAAATAAATAATTAATTAATTTTAATAATAATTACTTAAATTTTGAAGGGGCCATGACTCTCCTAAATCTTGTGAAAAGATAAGTGATTAGTATAGATGATAAAATTATTTCAAAGTTCAAGAGTCAATCTTCAAAAATCGTAAAGTTCATTATAATAATATACTAAAATAATAATAAATTTTAACAATGAAAAAATTCGTTACAAGTCTGTAATAAATTTAACGACGAAAATCAAATTTCGTCGCAAAAATTTTGCGACGAATAAATTTTGTTACAATTTTTTGCGATGAAAATCAAATTTCATCGTCAAATTTGATGATGAAATTTGATTTTTCGTCGCCAAATTTTGCAGCCACTTATTTGCAATGAAAATAATTTCGTTGCAAAATCCAATGATTTTTTGTTGTGGTTTTTTGGTGTGTTTATTCTCTTGTCGTGCTAATTTTTAGTTAGACAAAAATATATCTCGTGATTTACCTCTATCTAACTGTAGGATCGACGATGAAGGATATCTAAGGTGAGCGCATCGCCTTTTGCCCCAAGTGGAAGATTATTCATAATTTGATTTTCAATTATGATACACCATAGAGTATTTTTTTTTCCAGTAAGATGAAAAACTTAGGGTATTGGACTACTAGATCGTTTGTTGTGAATACTTTCAAATTTATCCCCATGACTAATAAAAAAAATCCATAGAATCAAATCGGTCACTCTTAAAATTAATCGATTCGAAGAATTAGATATCTAATATCAATAAAAAAAAATCTAGATGTTATTCATTCATACTTTTAGACACATTGATTATATTGATCTTGTAATTCATCCAAGACGTATGAAATAGTAGTTTTTAAAAATAATTATAATATGATAGCAATTTTTTTTAGTTTGCAACTATGAACTATGTAGTCGGTTTTTCGTCCAATTAATTTTGGAGGCGATCGATTTAATCACTTATAGTGGATGGCTTGACTATCGATAATACGACAGTAGTTGATGATAGAGAAGACATAGTACTCAAACAATATTCTTAGACCTATAAATAGTAGAGCTCGACCATGTACATATAGCTAAGCTGTGGAAACCTCTTTGGAAAAATGCAAATGGAAAATAAGATGGAAGAGACTGTTTGAAATTTATTAACATTAAATCATAATAATAAAAGTTGTCAACATGTATAGAAAAAATAATCTTTCTTTAACACACTTGTCAAATTTAATTTACACGTGTTGAATGTCGGACCGTTAGGATTGGAATTTTTTTTACTATTTTATTTTTATTTCTCAATTATGTAACGGATATATTAATGTTCAATCTGAAACGGTCGAATATTAATGGTAAATTTATAATCGCCCGGATGAAACAATTGACAATTGATGGTTCATTGTTGGCATTACGACTTGAGCAACCAAAGATAGTGAATGACTATTACTTGATTGAATATTCAATGTAGCTGAAGATCAGAACCTTTATATACTATGTTATTCCGGTGTTCAAATATAGGTGTGGCTTGCTACAAACAATATGTGCTTGTTTATATATGTGGTCATGTTATTATATTCTAGAAAATAGATATTCTTCAATGCAATCTCAAAGTACCATTATAAGGGACGAATCAATTTTAAGTAAAATGTGTTTAACACATCCCTCAATAATATTATGCGCACTTTCTCGCTTAGTAGTCTCGCCTCCAGCCCAATAGTTTTTCTTCCTATCTAGCAACCTAATCTGTCGCACAGTCCTGCCCACTTGCTTGACATATCCCTATCTAGTCTTCTAGCTTGGCAATCTGGTACAACCTTGCTTGGCCTCCAGTTTGGTAGCTTCCTTGTTTAGCCTTCTAGCTAGGCAGCTCGATAGCTTTGCTCAGGCTCCTGCTCAAAAGTTCTCTACTTAGCCTTCCAAGTCGTCCCACTCGAGGTCACTCTGTAGCTCAACTAACTTGGCCCACTCGGGCCACTTAGGCCACCTGATAACTTGGCCTACCCAACATAAGTCAGCAACTTGACACTCGACCAACTCGAATAATCGGCTCATTCAGGCATGCAACATTTTGGTCGATCAACTCAAATTCTAAGCCCACTCAGACACTCAACCACTCAGCAACATAACTCTCTCATAGGGAACTCAGCAACTTTAGACATCAAAAGCCAAAGAAAAGTGATGGTGAAAATGACCTCAGAAAAGTAGCTGATTCTGAACAATTTGACATATGCTATAAAAATTTAAAAGAATTTGATATTTGGATTGCTTCTTAGTAAGCATGATTTCCTCATTTACTTTTGAGTCGGATAGAGTTATTCTTTCTAAAAAAAAATAGAATGTTTGTAGGGAAGAATTATGTAAGCGATAAGTTATTCAAATTCAGTATAATGACTATTAGGTCTAAGATTAATAAAATAAAAGTTGTTCTGCTTACTTGCTTAATTCTTATAAATGATAGCAAAAGTAGACTAAGACATATTAATTATGATACATTGCATATATTAATTAACATATAAAATATGCATATATTCCAAATTGGAAACACTAGTGTGAGACTTATGTTGAGGAAAAATTAACAAGATCATCCTTTTAATATGTTGAAAGAAACATTAAACCACTCAACTTAATCCACACAAACATGTACGACTTAAAAGGGATAACAATACTTGGTAAAAATAAGTATTTCATCACTTTTATTGATAATAATATAAATTTTTTTGTTATGTATATCTTCTAAAAATCCTTTCAATATGTTGAAAGAAACAGTAAACCACTCGACTTAATCCACACAAACATGTATGACTTAAAAGGGATAACAATACTTGGTAAAAATAAATATTTCATCACTTTTATTGATAATAATATAAATTTTTTGTTATGTATATCTTCTAAAAAGTAAAGATGAAGCTATAGAAAAATTTATTCTTTATAAGAATAAGGTTGAAAACCTTCTTAATAAGAATAATAATGCAGTACAAAGTAATCGAGGAGGTAAATATGTGTCATCATTTGTTAAGTTTTGTGTTGAACATGAGATCAAATATAAAATAACTTCCTATACTCCTTAACAAAATGATGTTTTTGAAAGAAAGAATCATACTCTAAAAGAGATGACAAACACTCTTATATTGAGCTCTACGTTGCCAGAGAATATGTGAGTGGGAAAGCTATATTAACAACTAATTATTTTTTAACTAAGGTGTCTTAGAAGAAAATAGATAAAAATCCTTATGAATTGTAGTATAAAAGAAAACTATCCTATAAATACTTATGAGTGTGGAGTGTCTTGCAAAGGTTTTGGATCCTAATCCAAAAAAGATTAAAATGATACCAAAGACTAATAATTACATATTTATAAGATATGCACGTAACAACAATGCTTATTGGCTCTTTAGGCACAAGTCTCAAATGCTTTGTTCTTCAAATGTGTTTCCATATAAGACTTGAGATGAAGCAAATTCCTGAAAATGAGCATTTAAAACACAAGAAGAAGAACTAATTGAGGTTGAGCTTAGACAAAGTAAAAAAGCATAGGTGGAAAAATCTTTCGATGGATTTTCTCACTTTCGTATTGAAAAGCGAACCCTAAAGTTACTTAGAAGCTATAAGATGTTCCGAGGGGTTTTAAGAGAAAAGGCAATTGCATCTAAGATTGATTCAATTTTATAAAATCATATTTGAGAACTTTTGGATCTTCCTTCAGAAATAAACCATTAGATTGAAAGTGAATTTTCAAGAGGAAAATAAAATTAGATGACACGATTGATAAATATAAGGCTAGATTGATAATTAAAATTTATCGTCAACATCAAGGCCTTGATTATTTTGATACTTATTCTTTGGCATCGAGAATAATTTTCATCAAAATATTATTAACTATTGTCATTCTGTGAAATCTGGAGATACATCAAATGAATGTAAAGATGACTTTTCTAAATAGAAATTTAGAAGGAGAAATCTACATAGAGTAACCCAAAGAGTTTCTTACACCAGGGTAAAAAAAAATATATTTATAGATTAGTAAAGTCATTATATGAATTAAAACAAGCTCCAAAATAGTAACATAAAAATTTGATAATGTTATGAAGAAAAATGAATTTAAGATCAACAATGAATGTGACAAATGTGTCTATGTTAAAGACACAAAAATTACTATGTAATCTTATGCCTTTACGTAGATGACATAATAATTATTAGGAGAAATGATAAAATAATAAAATCCACTAAAGAAATATTGAACTCCATATTTTATATGAAAGACATAGGTTTAGTTGATGTACGTCTAGGAATCAAAATTCTTAAGACATTAGTGGGACTTATTCTAAGTCACTCAGTTCCATTATATAGATAAGATTCTTGAGAAATTCAATAAGGGAGGCACTGTGTTGGCTCAAATTTCGATAGATATGAGTCAACATCTATTAAAAAATTAAGGAGAGAGTATCTCTCAAATAGAATACTTTAGAGTGATTGAAAGTTTGATGTATTTGATGAGTTATGCACAACTATACTTAGTCTATGCACTAAATAAATTAAGTAGATACATGAATAATCCAAATATTGAAACACTGAAAAGAGATACTGAGAATATTGAAGTATTTGATGTATACTTGTGATTATGAACTATACTATATAAGATATTTTGCTATGATCAAAGAATACAACGATACAAATTGGATCTATGATGTGAAATACTCAAAGTCTACCAATGAGTATTTATTCACATTGGGAGGTGCATATATTTTATGAAAATCTTCTAAGAAAACTGTAATAAGTAGATCCATGATGAAATCTAAGTTTATAGCTCTTGATAAATATGATAAAGAGATTGAATGGCTACAATAATTCTTATATGATCGAAACATGTGCCGATAATTTATATACATTGTGATAGTCGATCAATAATTAGACTAACACAAAGTCGTCTATATATTGTAAGTTTAGACATATATGTTGTAGACATAATATCATTACACAATTATTCTCAACCAGTGTTATCATTATTGACTATGTAAAGTTAAAAGATAATTTTTCAGATCTGATAACTAAAGGATTAAACAAAGAGTTAGTTACAATTTCATCATAAGGAATATAATTGATGTCTATTGAACATGTTGATACAAAAAAAACCAACTTATACTTGTTGGTGCAAATAAGATTTATATATCTCTACAATGGTATGATATTATCCACTTTAGGGTTAAACTCTCATGGTTTTGTCTTTGGGCTATACCCAAAAGATCTCATTCCAATAGAGATATCTTTTCATCTTATAAGCTCATAATTTTTTTTATATTTTTCCAATGCGAGACTTTAATTATTCTTCCAATAATCCCAACAATCTCTCTTTCAAATGAAGAACCACATTAGGTCCCCCTCAAGCTCACCCGTCCTCGAAGGACTTCCTCTGTTTTATGTCTAATCATCAACCCATCAGGTCTTTCTGTCAACTGTCTGATCCTTCTAACCTAGCTTGACTTTTTGTCAGTTGTCCGATCCTCCTGACCCAACTGGACTTCCTGTTTGATATTTGTTCTCTTGATCTAGATATGGGAGCCCTCACTTCCTTCGTTTGAAACTCATGACTCGACATGGACCATTGGCTCTAATATCAATTGTTGGTGCAAATAAGATTTATATATCTTTATAATTGTATGATATTATACACTTTAGGTCTAAGCCCTTATGATTTTATTTTTGAGCTATACCTAAAAGGCCTCATTCCAATGGAGATATCGTTTCCACTTCTTTCTAATGTGGAACTTTGACTATTCTCCCAACAATGTTGACTAGAGATTCTAAGAATTAGGTTCAATGGGACAACCTAACTGCACCAACTAAGTAGATCAACATTAGAGAATTATCCAATGGTCCAATGATAGTCATAAAGAATTGAGGTTAAGCATACGACTTTTAATAATCCTTATACTTTGGGTGGGGTAATACGAATATTTATTAATTAAAAGATCATTTATGTGTGAGAGAAGTGTGATCTCTTCGAATAAATTTGAAGACATGATTCTCAAAATCTCTAATAGAACCAAACATGTTTATGACCAAGAATGGACACGACCATGAGAACTGTGTTGTATCAAGGAGTCATAGGTGAGATATATAAATGTTTACACAAATGATAAAAAAAGTTCAAGAACATCTCATCATTGATCAACCAATAAATAAATATATCTTCACAAGTAAAAATTTAAAGAGTAAAACCTACTTGCCCTATATAGGATTCAACTATTAACACTATCACATGCCTTTTTTCTATTCATGTAGGAGATTATCAAAAAAGATGTGAACGGAAAAATAAGATGGAAGAGACTCCATTGTGTAACAGATTTTAGTCTCACATTGTAAGTTTTATGACTTTAAAAATAGTTTATATTGAATCACAACAATGGGAGTTGTGAACATATATGAAGAGAGGTTCTTTCTCTCATGAGTGAGCCCATAGAGGGTACAAACCTAGGGCTCGAATTGCACTAAACTCAGGTAATTCATGTGTGAATGCAACTTGCATGTGTTGAATGTAAAAAACGAATCGACCTACATTTAGCCACCCGAATTAATGTTTTCCTAACTACCCAATTATGTAACAAACATATTAATGTTTGATCTGAAACAGTTGAATGTTAATGGAGAATCCATAACAACCTAGACAAAACGGTCAACCATTGATGACCAACTAGTGGAGTTATGACCCAAACAAGCAGGGGCAATGAATGGTCATTACTCGACCTTTCATTGCAACCAAATATTAGAGCCCTATAGAAGGAGGCTACAATCTCAGGCAGAAGATCATACAAGTAAAAGGAATCTATGTAGCTCTTCATCTACTTTCACCCCCACCTTCTATAACTCTCTATTATGTCATTCCACTCAGCAACTCTCTTCTCGTCCCATGATAATATTCAAGTATAGGATCGGTTCTCTATAAATAACCCATGTTTGTTTTATGTATATGATCATGCTGTTGTATCCTGGGAAGTAAAAGTCCAATGTAATCTCGAAGCATCATCGAAGGGGACGAATCTATTTTAAAAAAACTATGACTAACACATGCCTTGATGGTACTCTGCACACCTTCCCACTCGGCAACCACATCTCCTAGCCTAACAACACTACTTATCTGGCAACCCAGTCTACTCAGTGATCCTGCTTACCCACTCAACACCTCCCTGCTTGACTTTTTGACTTGATAGTTTAGCATTGCTTAGCACACTCGACCCACTTGAGCCACTTGGTAGTCTGACCATTCGATCACTTGGCAACTTGGGCCACCTAACAACTTGGTCTACTCGACTTAGCTCAACAACTCGACACTTAGCCAACTCGGATAGTTGGTTCATTTAGGCACACAACTTTGCGCTTAATTGACTTGGGGAGGAGGCCCACTCTAGACTTAGCCACTCAACACTCAGACTCAGCTCAAGCCGCTTAGGCATGCAGGCCATCAGGATAACTCAAGCTATCATGACAAATAAGTTTGAATTGAATTTCAATAAATTTTTAATTCAAAATATTCTTTGTAACTCTAACAACAATCTTAAATAGTAAAATTACCTAATAAATCTAATCCACCACAAAGTCTCACAATGAATACCACAACTTTCTACAAATACCTTAAGTGTGGTTGATACAGAGTCTTTTGAAACTAAGACTATATTACAAGAAGCAAGAACAAAATAAGGAAGGCAACATAAAAAAATGATATTAAAATACTATTGGATCTCAATTTGTCAAGGATCACACATCTGCATATGACTAAAAAACACGATTCAAACGATCCGCACAGAATCTGATTGACTAATCTACAACGAATATGCAAAAATGAAATCTACAATGGAAAATAAATAGAGCAATCAATCCACACATGAATCCAGAGACATTGTCTCGAAGAATCTGAAGATTGGAAATCAAAACGATCGTAAAGGCGTGATCTCCGTAGGTGCGAGGGAGACAACTCCGAAAGCTCTCAGTCTAATGGAGAAAATGAGAGAATTGTCTAATTCACTCTCCTATGGGGATCACACCCTATATATAAAGTGAGCCCATGTTAACAGTCCATCAATGCTAATGGTAATGGGGTAAAGGATTTTACAAATATATATTCACATTCAATAACATAAACCCGTGATTTAAACCAAATTAGACCACTTTAATGACAAAATTCGTGTGTCAATTGGTTAAATATATTTGCCCATCATCCAACAATCTTCCACTTGGATTACATGTGAAACCATATGTAACACACAATACCTAAGTCGACATCAACAATGCCAAAACTTTATGGGTTAAATACCTCTATAGAACAATCTGGTCCATCAACTTTATTAGTATAGGACTAAAGTGATCATAGTTGTACCATATATAATCGATAATAAGACCCATTAATAATTACATTACCAATATCATTAATGACATAGATCTGATGTGGATGTATAATATGAGAAATATATGAAATGTGATCTGTACATACCTATTCTTAATTGATCCTCTTTATGACCTAAAATTATATCTCGATCATGTTTGCAAGTGTCATATGCTAAATCACATCAGCAAACTATGATCACCTTATGACTCAAAGTCGAGTCCTACATCACATTTACAAATGTTATTTACAAATCGCATTAGTAAGTCGTGATGTCTTTATTCAGAGTGTCAAAAAAAATACACATATAAAAGATTTTTTTTTTTGCACGATAATCAAAATTTACATGTGTTCATTATATATAGAGGGCATACAAATTAACAAACAAATATAGATTCCACTAAATGGGTATTTCATCCATATGAAAGACCCCTATACACAACATATGCTAATGAAACATCTTGGGTAATAGTCTCTTGATGAGTGGATATATCAGCATAGAGTCTATCTGAATATGCTTTATCGTTATTTGATCACTATGAACTCTTTCTTTCACCTTCAAAAATTTAATGTCGATGTGTTTTAACTTCGACGAGTTATTGTTATTCTTGGAATATAATTTTACAGTTTTATTATCATAGAAATTTTTAATGGTTTGTAATGCTATCAATGATCTACAATGCTATAATAAAGTTTTACAATCATATCTCATGATTTGATGTTTTATAGCAGGTTATAAATTTTTCTTCCATCATGGAAGTTTCTATAAGCATCTATTTGATGTTTTTCCATGATATAACTCCCCCAACAAGCATGAAGACATAACTTGAGATGGACCTCCTACTGTCTAAGCATCTAACAAAATTCAGAGTCTAAATATCCAATCACCTTAAGTCGACTGGATCTTTGATATGTGA
Organism: Wurfbainia villosa; assembly: GCA_025175895.1. Taxonomy (NCBI): domain Eukaryota; kingdom Viridiplantae; phylum Streptophyta; class Magnoliopsida; order Zingiberales; family Zingiberaceae; genus Wurfbainia; species Wurfbainia villosa. The sequence goes on along the minus strand of CM046000.1, from coordinate 3,861,851 downwards.
ATATGTGTTCTTTTGTTCTTTGACGATACCACATAATCCTCTTTATAAATTTTCAATGCACTAGTCCAAAATTACTCAAATATATACCTGCCTAACATTCTAACTATATATGCAATATCCGAATGCATATACACCTGATCATACATGAGCCTCCCTATTGTTAATGCATAAGGAAGTTTCTTCTCTCTTTATGGACATTGTTGCAAGTCAAATTTGTCACGTCTAGATACGTGTGTGATAATTCTACATGTCATACCATATGAACACCTTTTCAATATTGACCTTTCGTGATAATGCAAGTAAGCCCTCGGGGCTACAGTGCAATGGCAGAGCATCCAGTTATGTTCTCAGACACCCATGGTTCAATCCCCAACTACGATAAATTTTATAGGATTTTCCTCCAAATTGAGTAACAAACCAAGGAAGTTAATGTTGCTGAGGTTTTCCACGTGAGCACTTCCCAATTTACCTCCCTCCTTCAGTCGTAGGATAGTCGTAAAGGGGGTCGCTAATGTGGTGGTTCCACTTTTTTTTGTGATAATCCAAGTATACCCTTGGATCTATCACGACATATTTGTATGTCTAATACGAAGGATGTTTTACCAAGATCTTTGATTTCAAATTTTTCTAGTAGAAATGACTTGGTCTTATGCAGTAATTGTTTACAATTATTTGCCAACAAGATATCATCCACATATAGGACAAGTATTATAAACTTGCTCTCACTGAACTTGATATATATGCATTGATCAACTAGATTCTTCTTAAAACTAAATAAAGTAACCACTTGATTAAATTTATTATACCACTGACGTGATGCTTGTTTTTAAGTCATAAATGAACTCCTTTAACTTTCATATTAGGTGCTTTGAATTAGCAAATTCAAAGTTCTCTGATTGCACCATGTATATAATCTTCTTAATGTCTCCATTAAGGAATACAATTTTGATGTTCATTTGATGTAGCTCTAAATCATAATGAGCTATGAGTATCATGATTATCCTCAAGGAGTCTTTCGTGGACACAAGTGAGAAAGCTCCCTTGTAATCAATATCCTCCTTTTGAGTAAATCCTTTGGCTATAATGCATACCTTATACTTTTTGATATTGCCGAGTGAATCTCATTTGATTTTAAATATCAATTTACAATCAACTAACTTCACTCCTTCAAGCAATTCGACAAGCTCCCATACATCATTGTCTGCCATAGACTTCATAGCTTCAATCCATCTTTTGATAGGACCATTTTTTAGTCCTATGTCAAACTCATGCTTCTGGAGAAAAACATAATCATATGAAACTATTGATCTCCTTTCTTTAGTGGATTGCCTTAAAGGCACTTGTGCTTGAGACATTTTAGGTGCTTGAAGAACCTACTCTACCATAGGAGGGTATGTCTTAACTTGAGTAGATGGTTCCTCTACTTGCATAGTAGAGGATATAGGGACATCATGAGATACTACTTCCACTAGATGTGCAATACCAACAACATAAGTTATGAAAATCATACCACTACTGGTTTCATCTGTAGTAACTAAGATAGGATGACTAGTGTTATCCTTCTCAAAAGATATATCTCTAAGTTTAGTACTCTCACTGTCTTCAATGAATTTGACATTTCTCATCTCAAAAAAGGACCTATTTGAAGGGTCATAAAACTTAAAGCCCCTTGATTTTCTAGAATACCCAATAAAATGGAAGTTCATCATCCTTTAGTCCAGTTTCCTTTCATTGAGACAATCCCAAATGTGTAAATGTCTAATGTTGGACTTCTTAACTGTCTATAGCTCATATGAGTTTTACTCACTGCCTTATTGGGTATTCTATTGAGGATGCAAATTATAGTCTTGAGTGTTTCATCCTACAAGGACTCCAGTAAAGCAGTAAAAGAGTTCATACTTCTTACCACATCTTTTAAGGTATGGTTCCTTCGCTCAGCTATACTATTCTGATGAAGAGTATCAAACATTGTGTATTGAGTCACAATCTCACACTCAGAAAGCTAATTGACAAAAGGTCTTGGACGTTCATCAGATCTATCATAACGACCATAATATTCACCTCCATGATCAGATCTAACAGCTTTGATCTTCTTGTTTAGTTGATTTTCAACTTTGACTTTGACGATCTTAAACACATCTAAGAACTCTGACTTCTAATACAAAAGATATAAGTAGGAATATCGAAAGTAGTTATTTATAAAACTAATAAAATATTTGTATTCATTCCAAGATGTCTTAGAGAATAATCCACATATATCTATATATATCAGTTCTAAAGTGTTACTATATCGACTTGCACTTTTTTCTTTTTTTTAGTTGTTTTTCTTTTGACATACTTTATGTACATCAAAGTTTGATATGTCAAAGGAATAGAGAATTCTTTATAACATTACCCTTTCTAGATGTTGTTTAAATATATGTCCAAAACATCTATGTCACAACATGAATAAATTTTCATCGGTCAAACTATGCTTCGTACCTATATTGTGCATTATTACGTTGTTCGTGAGAATTATGGTATTTAACCCATATAATTTATCTACTAGGGAACTTATACTGATAAGTATTGAATTTTGGAATATACTAAAGGTTTCATTTCTAAATGAATAAGAGTATCCTGATTTGTCCAAATAGGAAATGGAAATTAAGTTTCATCTAAATGATGGAACAACAAACATATTTTTCAAATCCAAAAATACATTGGTCCCTAGATAAAGCAAAAAAAAAATTTATAGTAGTCACTTTAGTCTTCTTATCATTACCAATATAGATATATCTTTTACCATCTATAGACAATCGACTATTAAGACAATCATACTCAGTGATAGTAATATGAGTGGTAGTCTTAGTGTCTATTCACCAAGTGTCTATAGGTAGAGTGACAAAATTGACTTCTGAACTAATAAAGTTGAAAAGATCATTATTAGATATTGTAGTTTTAGTATTCTTACTCTTATTAATGGTGCTTTCATGTTCATGGTTTTTAAAACTGAAGTCATTGGAATGTTATTTTTATCGGCATATATCATTTTATGTTATAAGACAAAAGAAAAAAACAAAATAAATGTTCACATTAATAATTATAAACATGTATATCTACAAACAATGATATAAAGTAAATACTAAAATATATTCACATATAATGAGTAACCTTTATGAGATACCAAACTCAATATTACAATTAACCTTTGAATTAAATTATAATTTGTTAGCGATATTCTCTAATCCCAACTCAAAATATTGTAATCAGTCACACAATGTATTTTCCTTTGGGCCCACATAATATGTGTAACACCCCCCTTAAGGGATGTCACGGACATTCATTCTACTAGTTTAAATCAATGACTCCTTAACATGTTGGCAGGATGTAAAATCTTCATAGAATTTAAACATTCAATAATTGAACATACATTAAAACCCTGAAGCCAAACATCAGAACCTAAATTACTAGCTAAGTCTCCATTCCAGCACCATCAATTTAATAACCCAAGATAATACCATAAAACTCAAACCACACTTTGGTTCTCTATCTTGCCTAATGTCAACCATTGTTTCTAAAATCAAGCATTAACAATGTAAAATCTAACTTGCAGGCATAAAAATATAATTCAACTCGTCTATCAAAGAAAGATGAATGATAAACTAGCACACAACTATTGATCGATTTTCCCTTGTTCCGCCACCACACACACCAAACTTCCTTCCAGTCGCCTCTTTGCATCATATCTTTTCCTTCCCCTTATCTGCAGTAAGAGGTAAATAAAACTCATAAGCAAAAGACTTAGTAAGTATATCATAATCTCACAGAATCGTCGTAAGAACCAATATAAGTGTTTCATGATAAAACATGCTCAACCTTTCTCAATACTTTGCACTTGAAATCACTTGCAATTATGATCTAAATGCATATACTTGAAAACGTGTGGTATGACTTGGAAATTTAAAACACTTATATTACTTATACTTCAAAATAATAATCATCCTCCTTTGGGCTCAGGATGGTACCAAATGTGCGCATCTCTAATAGGTCTCGGGGTAGCCAACCATCGAATTCTATTAGAGCTTTTCACTAGGCGATCTAGAGGCCTAAGGGCATTCTCGGAGCCCAAGTACATGCCTCTTAAAAGTAACATAGTTTTGTAACCTAAATACTCATACTCATAATAGCTTGACATTTTCTCAAACACCTTATATGTCTTACTCAAATTGGGAACCGCCTCAAAGCTTAAATCTTGTTTCTTCTATCACATACATATCCTTTAGCAAAACAAAAAAAAACAAAACATATAAAAGCAACCCTTACTATAGGTGAGAGACATATACTTGTAGTTTCTTATCGAACTCACTATGCGATGTTGTGAAAACCAAGGTCCCACGCATGTGTACACGTCCTCGCGGGAAAACCCTTGTCTCAAAATCCCCTTGAACAACCCCAAACCTACCACCCTTTAAGACCAAGGGTGGGACTCTTTTATAGCCTTACTACTCCTCTTTATCTTCGAAACTTTAGATGTAGGACTAATACATGTTTAGGCTTGAACCACTTGTGCTTCGTATACTTATCAAAGACATGTTCTTAAAGTTTTTATGTTTCAAATAAGAAATGTCCAATTCGTGTGATGGTATCATGCCTCCTTTATATCCTAGAGGTCTAAGGTTCAAACCCCAAGCTATTGCATTTTTCTATTATTATTATTATTATTGTTATTATTATTATTATGAATTTATTTATTTTTTATTTTTTTCGGGCATTACAATATGTGTACGATTTATAACTAAACATGAATCAGGTTCGGTTATATCAATTATAACCACAGTTCACTATTTCTTAAATCAACCGTATAACATGTCTTTCTTTGGGTCGACATATTACGTGCATGATCAATACCAATGTGTGTATAGCAAATCACTTTAAATATATATTTGGCCTAAGAATAATTTTTCTTTGGGTCAATCATCCTTAGTATAGAGATACATTCATTCACACAATGATATACTAAGTTTAGCTAATAGTTTTCACTTTGACGATTATATTAGTTCAATTTAATAATACATGTGTCAATGGATATAGATGAAATTCTAAGAAACTCAACTGTATTGTTACTATTTAATGATGTAGATGATGAAAAACAACCTTAACATAGGACTAAAAAACTTTGAAGCCACTAAAAAGGACTTAAATGATGTTTTTAGGTCTAAAACGGGTTGTTATGGGATTTCACCATGGTAACAAATGTATATCTCTGAATGAGCATCGAAGCACATCCTAGTTTCTAGTGCAATCGACTCAGTTCATGATTAATCAGACTCGAGTGGGACTCGAGTAGTATTTTAATATTTGTCAATACGGTTGACAATACATTTGACATACATATGATCATATAACAAGTGGATGGTGTGGGACATCCAAAGTCATATAAGGGAGATTGTTTTGAGGAGATTGTTGGAGCAATCAAAGGTTGACCAAGCTCGAGTGAAACTCGAATGGAAGTCTAAGTTTGGAGACTTGGCAAGGAAAAGTTTAATTATGGATACTTGACAATGGAGAAGTCCAAGAATGGATTCTTGGCAAGGAAAGTTCAAGTATAGATACTTAGCAATGGAGAAGTCCAAGAATAGATTCTTGGCAAGGAAAGTCCAAGTATGTATACTTGACAAGTCCAATGGTGTAGTCTTAGTCATGTAAGTCCAAATATGTAGTCTTGACGGCGAAAGTCAAAATATGGATATTTGGCAAAGGAAAATCCAAGGGTGTAGTCTTGATCGTGTAAGTCCAAGGGTGTAGTCTTGGTGATGAAAGTTCAAGTTTGGAGTCTTGGCAAAGGTACCCGATGATATGACAAAACCGATAGAAACACCTGAAAGCTAATGCTAAGGGTGAAGGAGTTATGGAGGGCTCAGATGGACTATGAGGGTGTGAAGCTAATGGAGGTGGCTAAAAAGCTTAGATCTAGGCCTAGAGTGAGTATCAAGTATGAGGGAATCATACTTGGATTGAACCTCATGGTTGAGGTGTACCAGTCGACTGATGGCATTGGTCTAGGCTTAGGTCTAGGCTACGGGTGGTCTAGCAAGTATGGGGGCACCATACTTGGGTTAAACTTCATGTTTGAGGTTAAAACCTCCGAGTATCAATGATCACGGTGGGCGATCATCGCGAAGATCGAGTCAATCGTGATCTTGTGATCAGGTGACTGATGCTCGATATTTCGGGCACAGAATGGAGTCGGACTTGACTGCTGGGGTTAGCAGTTGAGTGAAGGCTCGATCAGTCGACTGATGGACATGATCAGTCGACTGATGTCCTATCCGTTGTATTTTTCTAGCATGGATTGCACCGTTGTCTTACAAAGCGATATCGGATCGTGATGGTCCCGATCGATCGACGTGATAAAGTAAATCACCGGTAGCAGCTATAAAGGAAGCTCGTGGAGGAGGATTTTGCAACCGATTCTTGAGGAGTTTTGGGGCGATTTGCTGCTGCAAATCAGGGTCTCCAAGTGCATTTCAAGCAACCATCAAGCAAGCAATCAAAAGAGCAATTGTAAAGTGTTGTTTTCTTTACTTGTTATGTATTTCATTTGTATCTTGCTTGTATTTGTTTCTTACTGTTGTAAGAGCTATTGTACAAGGTTTCTCCACCTCCGGATTGTTCCGAGAAAGAGTTTATTATTTTAGTGATGTTTGTGGCATCGCTAGGGCTCTTTAGAGCTCGATCCGTGGAGTATGAACCATTCGGTTCCGAACCACATTATATTCTTGTGTAGTGTTTGTGATTGTGTATCATGTTATAGTTTTTATTATTATTCCAATGCGCACTAACACAATTTGTAGATGCAATCGTGAATGAATTCCATCGATGCATCCACGACGCTATTCACCCCCCCCCCCTCTAGCGGTCACCGAATCCTCAACAATTGGTATCAGAGCAAGGAGCTCTTCCAGATTAACACCCGGGAGAAACACCGCTAGAGGAAGAAAAATGGAGTTTTAAGAAACACTTGGATGGAATATCAACACACCGGTCCCTTATGCTTTCTATGAACGAGAGGGCTTCAACCAATGGAAAGCAAGGATTAAAGATTTTTTGATGATGAGGGATTTTGAGGAGTGGTCCATTTGTTGGGATGTATACTGAAAAGTTTATCTTTTGTATGAACATCTTTATTTTTGAAATAAGAATCACATGATCATTGTTTGCATATTTATGGTTATGTATATTGTCTGATACATTACATTGTAGATAACATGGTGTGTAGTGTCACACAGGAGATTATGTTATCGGTTCATTGTAAAGTATAAGTAAAGGCTCACAATCGAGATGGTTATGGACAAACCATTGGAATGGTTGTAGTGTGATTTGGTATTGGTTTATCTTGGTCATAGAATCATACTAGTACACTTTGTGTGTATTGAGTAAGATCGACTTAGAGGTGATTCGATTTATTACTGACTACATAATCGAATCGGACCTCAGATATTATATTGTACATGTTTTTAATTCCGATATAATAACGGGCACATATACTTAGTATTCATTTCTTTGATTTACCAATGGGAGAGATTTATAGAGTAAATCGATAGGCTCGGTAAGTTGAGAAATGATATTATTTATATGGTGTGTCATTGATTATAGGAGGAAACCGTGTCCTATATATTAGGATGATGATGTCCCCTTGAGGAGCTCATAAGGTTCATCATGTAAACCCTGCAGGTGGACTTGGTCCGGCATGATGATAAGGTTAAGTGGTATTACTCATGGAGTTAGATGTTAATTAATTAATTGTCAGTAAATTAATTAATCGACGGACATTCGAGATCTTAAACATGGGGAGATAAATGTACAAATAATATATGGAGCCCATATTAACTTATGGGGATTGGTGAGGTAGATCAATGATAATCCTCTAGTGGAATAGATTATCATTAATGGATCGGACTTTATGTGGGCTTGATCCATTGGGTGGCCAAGATCCAACTCCTCCTCATGGTCCCTATTGTAGCCTATTAAAACCTCATAAAGCCTAGATCCAATGGTTGAAAACAAAACTCTAGATCCGACGGTGGAGATTAAATCTCTAGATCCGACGGTTGAGATTAAATCTCTAGATTCGACGATTGAGATTAAATCCCTAGAACCGACGGTGGAGATTAAAACAAGGCTTAAGACTAACTCTATAAAAGGAGGGATTAGGGTGGGCGGCAAGGAGAATTAGAAGCAAGATAGGATTAGGGTTGGGCGGCTAGGGCTTGGAGGTTTGGGCCACCACAATTAAGGAAAGTTTTTCCTTTTTCTTCTTCTTCTTGGTCGGTGCCCAACTAGCCTCTCCTCTTCCTTGGCCAACGTCCAACCTCTTCATCCTCTTCTCCTTGGCCGGTGGAAACAAAGCCTAGGGTCTCTTCCCTTGGAGTTTTGGCCGGCATCCACCATCCTTCTTCTCCTCTTGGCCGGCAGCAAGCATCAAGGTTGGTGCTTGGTGGTTGGTTAAAGGAAGGAGAAGAGTTTTGTTTCTATACTTCCTCTTATTCGGAGCGAGCAAGGAAAGGAAGATCGCGATCTAAAAGGCTTCTACTTTTGGAAAATCGTCGCCCACACGACGTCCAAAAGGAGGAAGGACATACAATAGAAGATCGAGAGGTATAAATTTTTGTTTTGCTTTCCTTTTGTCCCTTTGTATGTTGTATGTTATTGTTATGTGGCTAATTTACTTGGACCCCGAATACAAACATAAAAATCGGTGATCCGTACATCGTCTATTCCGTGGCTATTCGTAGGATAGAGGTTGGTGGCTTGAACAACAAGTTTGTTCAAGTGACCACTCTAATCGAATAGCACGACAATGAAACGGTAGCATGGGTAATCCCTCTTGTCAAGGATAATTTTTTTTTATCCGGGGACATAGAAGGAATCGCCATGAACAAGCGACCGAGTTGAAGTGGGAAGCGAAGTTTCCTACCTTCACTATTTTGATGGAAAGATTCGAATATCCAAGAGAACCAAAGGGAGGCTTCCTCAAAAAGAAGAGATGGCCCGAGGAGCAACTTCAACAATTTGAGAAAAACAAGGAGGTAATCAAATTTATTTTTGATTTGATTCCTAATGATATCGTGTGTAGCCTAAGGGATTGCATGTATGCCAAGGAGCTTTGGAGTGAATTGGTCAAGCTCCATGAAGAGCCATCACCGGCTCAAGAAGAGGAGGCCGAAGATGAATCCTCATCCTCACAAGCAAGTAAGGATTCGGAAGTTGATAGGGAGTCAACCTCCGAATCGGTGGAAGAAGAGGAAGAATTGGAGGAAATCTCCATCTCTAGGATTGAGGGGGAGGAGATTAGGGCATCCTCAACACCGGAGCAACAAGAAAAACCATCTACATCCGATCGAGAGGAAGAGCAAGCTTAAGAGACCCTCACCACCACCCTAAGTGACTCAAACACCTCAATTTCAAATAAAATTCATATAATGTGTTTTAAGTGTAGGGAGTTTGGGCACTATAAGAGCAAGTGCCCAAAGAAGGTCAAGAAGCCTCCATCGGCACCAAAGGTCAAGGATGTCGATCCCCCAACAATCAAAAGCAAGGAGCAAGTGATTTGCTTCAAATGTCGATTACCGGGTCATTACCGGAGTCAATGCCCAAAGGGGGAGAAAAAGGCTAAAAAGGGAGCATCACATGTAGGGGGAGCTAAGGCTAACCCTAAGGTACATTTTAGTAATGCTCCTTCTAATTTAAATGTCAAAAAGTATGCTAGAAATTTTAATTCTCTTGCAATTTATCATGAAAAGCATGCTAGAAATAGAGAATATTATTTAGGAGCTAAGAAAGTCAACCTTATGAATATGGAGAAATTTGGGACTAATGTCCCTAAAAATATTTTACCTAAGGCATCTATTAGAAAAATTGAAGACCACCTAGATTTCAATCCAAAATGGACTAGGCATATGCCTAAAAAGAACAATGCCCAAAGATTAAATCAAGATTCAAAAATTGGGCAATTAGAGTTTGAAAATCAAGCCTTGAGGTCAAGGTTTGAGAAACTTAAAACGACCCTTGCAAAAATGACAAATCAAATGCAAAGGTCAAATGGTCAAAACCTAGGGCATAGGAGACAAGAGTCAACCAAGGGCAAGAAAGGTTTGGGTCACAAACCTAAGCCTAAGGTAACTTATCATAGTGTTCCATTTGATTATGGAACACAAACTAGGTCTAGGAAAGCCAAGGTTAAAAGGGGAGTCATCCCTAAGGTTTACCAAGGTAGGTGCCTAGTGGCTAGGGTTTCGAAGAAACCTAGGGTGGCTACTAAGAAGGTTACAAGGGGAGTCACCCCTAGAGTTAACCATGGCAAGACCACAATGACCAAGGCTACCAAGCCTAGAAGGGTCATTAGGAGGGTATCTAGGGAGGTTATCCCTAAGGAATACCTAGTAAACTCTAGGAGCTCAAATAGGTTTTGGGTTCCTAAGAGCGTGATCGATTCACGCTAAATGGGTTTAGGTGTGTCAACCTTAAATGGATGGGTAGTTAACCTAACCATGGTAAAGGTAGCACTTTAGGTAATTTTCAAGGTTATAGATACCTTGGAAATAGATTTGAGTTTTAATCCTAAAAGATTTTAGGATGTGTCAATATATTTTTGAGATTATGAAAAATCAATTAAATTTGCACAATTTAGGTTTAGAGGTCTTAGTGTGTCATTTTGGATTTTTGGCACACTTTGGAAGATAAATGATAATATGGCAAAATATACTTAATAATGACAAATAACAATCAATATTAAATTTTAGGTAATATTATACCTGTACATCTTATTTGTCATGCCTTGTTTGTTATATAACATTTCATGACATCATATTTATTTTTAATCATTTAATATGTCATGATCATGTTTAGGATTAAGGTTAAAAATGTCATGTGTTTTTAGATTATATCATATGTTATGACATCATGATCATTGGTTATGCTTAATTATGTTATCATTTATGCCATGATCATTCATGCATTTAATTTGATTAAAATTGATTTAAGGACAATGGCATGACTTGAAGTCCCGTCTATAAGGGAATCAAGTAGTGTTGTCTTAGAAAATGTATGAGGCTTTAGTTTAAGATAAATCAAAACCCACATCTCACATCTAACTTGACATGTATGTGTATTTATACACTCTAGATACATGTGAGATGCTAGGATATGAGTTAAGTTCAAGGTGCATAGCTTTTGCATCTAGATGAATTAAAACTCATCTTATCTTAATTATGGATCATTGGGAAGGCTAGTGTACAAGTCATGTACATTAAGCCCAAGGAATATGATCCAATATAGGTTTTCAAAATTATTTTAAAATCCTGTTAGAAAACCTTGGTGAAGTCTATTTTTTGATAGCAATCACCATTGATGAAGTTGATACAAAGTGAGCTAAAACATTGAAGTTTTTCTTCACTTTTGAACTTTATATCAATTTCGATATTTTAATGGGTAAAATATTTTTCGAACAATTTTCACCCATTGTATTGGTCATAAGGATTATACGTATGAAGTTTCATGATTTTTCGAATTACGTATAATTATTTATGAATTCGAAATTGAAATTTTAGTTATGATCGCTCATGGCAATGATCGATGAGCACTTCAATGATCGATATCCGAGACACTGATCGATAAGTTGATTTTGGGAAAAACAAGGTTGTTTAGCCCATTTTCAGCTACGGTAAAGTTCCCTAATCACTCCTAACCCTAGGATATGCTTTGGGAAGCATTATAAAGGGTGAAAATCCATTGGATATTGATTAGGAGAGTTGTTCAGGTGATGTATCAAATTTAAGGGGTTGGAAAGTTCAATGTTGAACTTTGAACCGTATTTTTAATGGTTTAGAGTTCCTATTGGCTTAGGGACTTCCCAAGGACATTGTTGGTGCAATGGTTAAGGGGGAGCAAGCCTTTAGGGGGAGGTATCCATCATGGGATGATGGATAGTATTTTTCCTCATGAAGAGGAAAATGAGAATTTTAAGATACCCAATTTGGAAATTGAGAGAGTTTGTAGGATTGCCTCTCTTGAGTGATATGAGACTTATCACTAGGAAGATTGTAGGCATCCTAGGTATTTTTGGACCAAGGGAGAGATTGTAAGATCTCATTGGGATATGAGACATTGACCTCCTTGGAGATACCTTTTTGATGTTAGTCAAAAAGGGGGAGAATATTTGGGAGAATTTATGGGATTACCAATTTGGGATAATTGGTAAGAAGATTTGAGTTAGTGTTCTAACTCAAAGGTATGTGTTTTTGTCAAACATCAAAAAGGGGGAGATTGTTGGTGCAATTGACTCAGGTCACGATTGACCGGACTCGAGTTTGACTCGAGTGATGTTTTGATGTTTGATATGGAGATTTGACATTGATGTCTGATAATATTTTGAGGAGATTGTTGGTGCAATCGACCCGGGTCATGATTGACCAGACTCGAGTTTTACTTGAGGGGGATTTTGATGGTTAACTAGGGTTAACCATGTCATGGAAAGTCAAAGTCTTGAGTACTTGACATGTAAAGTTCAAGCATGGGTCTTGGCATGGAAAGTCCAACATGGGTTGGCAAGGGAAAGTCCAAGCTTGAGTTTTGGCATTTGAGAAGTCCAAGGGGTTGATATTGGTGGCATAAAGTCCAAGCGGGAGTCTTGGCAGCATAAGTCCAATGGTTGGCGATGTAAATTCCAAGCAGAGTCTTGGCAGCGTAAGTCCAATGTGCTTTGGCAGTGTAGACACCGTTAGCATGACATAACTGATGGAAGCACCTAAATGCTAGCGTATGGATGAACAAGTCATTGATGACTTAGAGGGATCCGATAGGCGCGAGGCTGATTAAGGTGACTATAAGGCTTAGGTCTTGACTATGGGTGGTCTAGCAAGTATGGGGGCACCATACTTGGGTTAAACCTCATGTTTGAGGTTAAAATCTCATGTTTGAGGTGTATCAGTCGACTGGTACCATGTGACAGTCGACTGGTGTGAGTCAACTAGGGTTTGACTATGGGGAGTGCCCTAGCAGTCGACTGTCAGAGGTGGGTAGTCGACTGCTAGATCGAGCAGTCAACTGATCTTGTGATCAGTCGACTGGTGCTCGATATTTCGGGCATAGAATGAAGTCGAACTCGACTGCTAGAGTTAGCAGTCGAGTGAAGGCTCGATCAGGCAATTGATGGACATGATCAGTCGACTGATGTCCTATCCGTTATATTTTTTTAGCATGGATTGCACTATGTCTCACAACAACAGTATCAGCAGTCGACTGATGGTCCCGATCAGTCGACTGATAGGCAAAATCTAGCCCAGGCAGCAGCTATAAAGGAAGCTCGTGGATAGGGCTGTAAACGAACCAAGCGTTCATGAACGAGCTTGGTGTTCGACTCGGTAAGAGCTCGTTTACGTTCGTTCAATATGCATCAAAGTCAATTAATAAACAAGCTTGAACAACTTGATAAATTAAATAAACAAACTTGAACACGTATGTGTTCGGCTTGTTAATGTTCGTGAACAGCGTTCGTGAACAATGTTCGTGAACAATGTTCATGAACATTAACAAGCCGATTTATGATTATACTCTTTTAAAAATTATTTTTGAATTTATTAATACTCATTTATAAATCAGGATTAAATTAATAAAATTTTAAATAAACAAACAAGTTTGACTTAAGAGCTTGATAACATTTAAATAAATCAAATTTAAACAAGCTTGAATCAAGCTTGATTAGAAGTTTGATACCCATTAAACAAGCCAAGCTCAAGTCAAGCTCAAGCTCAAAAAAAAAAATACCAAGTCAAGCTTGAATATATTTTTCAGTAGCTTGGTTAATTTTAGGCTTGGCTCGGCTCGGCTTGGTTATCTTATCAAACAAGTATGAACACTACAAAGTTTGGCTTGGCTTGGCTCGTTTACAGCCCTACTCGTGGAGGAGGATTTTGCAACCGATTCTTGAGGAGTTTTGGGGCGATTTGCTGCTGCAAATCAGGGTCCCCAAGTGCATTTCAAGTAACCATCAAGCAAGCAATCAAAAGAGCAATTGTAAAGTGTTGTTTTCTTTACTTATTGTGTATTTCATTTGTATCTTGCTTGTATTTGTTTCTTACTATTGTAAGAGCTATTGTACGAGGTTTCTCCACCTCCGGATTGTTCCGGGAAAGAGTTTATTATTTTAGTGATGTTTGTGGCATCGCTAGAGCTCTTTAGAGCTCGATCCGTGGAGTATGAACCATTCGGTTCCGAACCACGTTATATTCTTATGTAGTGTTTGTGATTGTGTATCGTGTTATAGTTTTTATTATTATTCTGATGCGCACTAACACAATTTGTATATGCAATCGCGAACAAATTCCATCAACGCATCCACGACGCTATTCACCCCCCTCTAGCGGTCACCGAATCCTCAACAATTGGTATCAGAGCAAGGAGCTCTTCTACGGATTAACACCCGGGAGCAACACCGCTAAAGGAAGAAAGATGGAGTTTTAAGAAACACTTGGATGGGATATCAACACACCGGTCTCTTATGCTTTCTATGGACGAGAGGGCTTCAACCAATGGAAAGCAAGGATTAAAGATTTTTTTATGATGAGGGATTTTGAGGAGTGGTCCATTTTGATGGAAAGATTCGAATATCCAAGAGGACCAAAGGGAGGCTTCCTCAAAAAGAAGAGATAGACTGAGGAGCAACTTCAACAATTTGAGAAAAACAAGGAGGTAATCAAATTTATTTTTGATTTGATTCCTAATGATATCGTGTGTAGCCTAGGGGATTGCATGGATGCCAAGGAGCTTTGGAGTGAATTGGCCAAGCTCCATGAAGAGACATCACCGGCTCAAGAAGAGAAGGCCGAAGATGAATCCTCATCCTCATAAACAAGTGAGGATTCGGAAGTTGATAGGGAGTCAACCTCCGAATCGGTGGAAGAAGAGGAAGAATTGGAGGAAACCTCCACCATTAGGATTGAGGGGGAGGAGATTAGGGCATCCTCAACACCGGAGCAACAAGAAGAACCATCTACATCCGATCGAGAGGAAGAACAAGCTCAAAAGACCCTCACCACCACCCTAAGTGACTCAAACATCTCAATTTCAAATAAAATTCATATAATGTGTTTTAAGTGTAGGGAGTTTGGGCACTATAATAGCAAGTGCCCAAAGAAGGTCAAGAAGCCTCCATCGGCACCAAAGGTCAAGGATGTCGGTCCCCCAACAATCAAAAGCAAGGAGCAAGTGATTTGCTTCAAATGTCGATTACCGGGTCATTACTGGAGTCAATGCCCAAAGGGGGAGAAAAAGGCTAAAAAAGGAAGCATCGCATGTAGGGGGAGCTAAGGCTAACCCTAAGGTACATTTTAGTAATGCTCCTTCTAATTTAAATGTCAAAAAGCATGCTAGGAATTTTAATTCTCTTGCAATTTATCATGAAAAACATGCTAGAAATAGGGAATATTGTTTAGGAGCTAAGAAAGTCAACCTTAGGAATAAGGAGAAATTTGGGACTAATGTCCCTAAAAATATTTTACCTAAGGCATCTATTAGAAAAATTGAAGACCACCTAGGTTTCAATCCCAAATGGACTAGGCATATACCTAGAAAGAACAATGCCCAAAGATTAAATCAAGATTCAAAAATTTTGCAATTAGAGCTTGAAAATCAAGCCTTGGGGTTAAGGTTTGAAAAACTTGAAAAGACCCTTGCAAAAATGATAAATCAAATGCAAAGTCAAATGGTCAAAACCTAGGGCATAGGAGACAAGAGTCAACCAAGGGCAAGAAAGGTTTGGGTCACAAACCTAAGCCTAAGATGACTTATCATAGTATTCCATTTGATTATGGAACACAAACTAGGTCTAGGAAAGCCAAGGTCAATAGGGGAGTCATCCCTAAGGTTGACCAAGGTAGGTGCCTAGTGGCTAGGATTTCGAAGAAACCTAGGGTGGCCACTAAGAAGGTTACAAGGGGAGTCACCTCTATAGTTAACCATGGCAAGACCACAATGACCAAGGCTACCAAGCCTAGAAAGGTCATTAGGAGGGTATCTAGGGAGGTTATCCCTAAGGAATACCTAGTAAACTCTAGGAGCTCAAATAGGTTTTGGGTTCCTAAGAGCGTGATCGATTCACGCTAAATGGGTTTAGGTGTATCAACCTTAAATGAATGGGTAGTTAACCTAACCATGGTAAAGGTAGCACTTTAGGTAATTTTCAAGGTTATGGATACCTTAGAAATAGATTTGATTTTTAATCCTAAAAGAATTTAGGATGTGTCAATATATTTTTGGGATTATGAAAAATCAATTAAATTGACACAATTTAGATTTAGAGGTCATAGTGTGTCATTTTGGGTTTTTGGCACACTTTGGAAGATAAATGATAATATGGCAAAATATACTTAATAATGACAAATGACAATCAATATTAAATTTTAGGTATTATTATACCTATACATCTTATTTGTCATGTCTTGTTTGTCATATAACATGCTATGACATCATATTTATTTTTAATCATTTAATATGTCATGATCATGTTTAGGATTAAGGTTAAAAATGTCATGTGTTTTTAGATTATATCATATGTCATGACATCATGATCATTGGTCATGCTTAATTATGTTATTATTTATGTCATGATCAGTCATGCATTTAATTTAATTAAAATTGATTTAAGGACAATGACATGACTTGAATTCTCGTCTATAAGGGAATCAAGTAGTGTTGCCTTAGAAAATGCATGAGGCTTTAGTTTAAGATAAACCAAAACCCACATCTCACATCTAACTTGACATGTATGTGTATTTATACACCCTAGATACATGTGAGATGCTAGGATATGAGTTAAGTTCAAGGTGCATAGCTTTTGCATCTAGATGAATTAAAACTCATCTTATCTTAATTATGGATCATTGGGAAGGCTAGTGTATAAGTCATGTACATTAAGCCTAAGGAATATGATTCAATATAGGTTTTCAAAATTATTTTAAAATTCTGTTAGAAAACCTTGGTGAAGACTATTTTTTGATAGCAATCACCATTGATGAAGTTGATACAAAGTGAGCTAAAACATTGAAGTTTTTCTTCACTTTTGAACTTTATATCAATTTCGATATTTTAATGGGTAAAATATTTTTCGAACAATTTTCACCCATTGTATTGGTCATAAGGATTATACGTATGAAGTTTCATGATTTTTCGAATTACGTATAATTATTTATGAATTTTTGAAATTCATTTATAATAATTAAAATTCGGAATTTCAGTTATCGATCATCGCTGATGGCAATGATCGATGATAAACCTGATCGATGATATCCGAGATCCGATCGATAAGTTGATTTCGGGAAAAATAAGATTGTTTAGCCCGTTTTCAACTACGGTAAAGTTTCCTAATCACTCCTAACCCTAGGATATGCTTTGGGAAGTATTATAAAGGGTGAAAATCCATTGGATATAGATTAGGAGATTTGTTAGGGTGATGTAGAATATTTGGGAGAATTTATGGGATTACCAATTTAGGATAATTGGTAAGAAGATTTGAGTTAGTGTTCTAACTCAAAGGTATGTGTTTTTTGAGCATCAAAGGACATTGTTGGTGCAATTAGGGGAGCAAGCATTTAGGACTCGAGTTTGACTCGAGCGATATTTTGATGTTTGACATAGAGATTTGACATTGATGTCTGATAATGCTTTGGGGAGATTCTTGGTGCAATCGACCCGAGTCATGATTGATCGGACTTGAGTTTGACTCGAGGGGGATTTTGATGGTTGACTAGGGTTTACTATGTCATGGAAAGTCCAAGTCTTGAGTACTTGGCATGTAAAGTCCAAGCATGAGTCTTGGCATGGAAAGTCCAACATGGGTTGGCAAGGGAAAGTCCAAGCTTGAGTCTTGGCATTTGAGAAGTCCAAGGGGTTGATATTGTTGGCGTAAAGTCCAAGCGGGAGTCTTGGCAGCATAAGTTCAATGGTTGGCGGCATAAAGTTCAAGTGGAGTCTTGGCGGCGTAAGTCCAATGTGCCTTAGCGGTGTAGACACCGTTAGCATGACATAACCGATGGAAGCACCTAAAGGCTAGCGTATGGATGAACAAGTCATGAATGACTTGGAGGGATCTGATAGGTGCAAGGCTAACGGAGGTGGTTATAAGGCTTAGGTCTAGGCTACGGGTGGCCTGGCAAGTATGGGGGCATCATTCTTGGGTTAAACCTCATGTTTGAGGTTAAAATCTCATGTTTGAGGTATATCAGTCGACTGGTACCATGTGGCAGTCGACTGGTGTGAGTCAACTAGGGTTTGACTGCGGGGAGTGCCCTAGCAGTCGACTGCCAGAGGTAGCCAGTCAATTGCTGGACCGAGCAGTCAATTGATCTTGTGATCAGTCGACTGGTGCTAGGTATTTTGAGCACAAAATGGAGTTGGACTCGACTGTTGGGGTTAGTAGTCGAGTGAAGGCTCAATCAGTCGACTGATGAACATGATTAGTCGACTGATATCTTATCCGTTGGATTTTTCCAGTATGGATTGCACCGTTGTCTCACAGCAACAATGTCAGCAGTCGATTGATGGTCCCGATCAGTTGACTGATAGGCGAAATCCAGCCCAGGCAGCAGCTATAAAAGAAGCTCGTGAAGGAGGATTTTGCAACTGATTCTTGAGGAGTTTTAGGGCGATTTGCTGCTGCAAATCAGGGTCTCCAAGTGCATTTCAAGCAACCATCAAGCAAGCAATCAAAAGAGCAATTGTAAAGTGTTGTTTTCTTTACTTGTTGTGTATTTCATTTGTATCTTGCTTGTATTTATTTCTTACTGTTGTAAGAGCTATTGTACGAGGTTTCTCCACCTTCAGATTGTTCCGAGAAAGAGTTTATTATTTTAGTGATGTTTGTGGCATCGCTAGAGCTCTTTAGAGCTTGATCCGTGGAGTATGAACCATTTGGTTCCGAACCATGTTATATTCTTATGTAGTGTTTGTGATTGTGTATCGTGTTATAGTTTTTATTATTATTCCGATGCACACTAACATAATTTGTAAACGCAATCGCGAACGAATTCCATCGACGCATCCACGACGCTATTCACCCCTCCCCCCTCTAGCGGTCACCGAATCCTCAACACCTACCACAATATTCCATTTAACTATGAAACTAACCATAGGTCTAAGAAAGTCAAGGTTACAAGGGAAGACATCCCTAGAGTTGATCGTGATAGGTGTCTAGTGGATAAAGTTTCGAAGAAGCCTAGCAAAGTCATTAAGAAGGGCATAAAGGTAGTCATCCTTAGAATTAACCTAGACAAGATCATAATAACCAAGGCTTCTAAGCCTAGGAGGGTCATTAGGAAAGTATTAAAGGAAGTTATCCCTAGTGAGTACCTAGTAAACCCAAGAAGCTCAAATAATTTTTAGGTTCCTAAGAGCGTGATCTCTTCACATTAGATGAGTTTAGGGTGTGTCAACCCTAAATAGATGGGTAATTAACCTAACCATAGTAGAGTTGACACTTTATGACATTTTCAGAGTAATGTGATACCTTGAAAATGAGTTTAGAAATAGATCCTAAAAGATTTTAGAATGTGCCAATAGAAGTTATGAAAGTTGAAAAATGGATCATAATTGGCACAATTAGAGTAGAAGTCTATAGTTTGTCATTTTGGAGATTTTGGCACACTTGAAGGATTTAGTTGGTTATGACAAATTGGTATAAGTTTTAGCAAATGATAATTAAACTTTAAAACTTAGGTATTTATATATCTTATATTATATATTGTCATACTTTGTTTGTCAAATGTCATGTCATGACATCATGATCATATTATTATTTAAAATGTCATGATAATGCTTAGGTTAATTTGTATCATACTATGATACCATGCATCATTGGCAAATATGCTTAAATTATTCAAATTATTTATGTCATGATCATATTCATGTATTAAGTTCATAAAATTGAAATTAAGGATAGTGACATTATTTGATGTCCTAGATAAAAGAATCAAATGGATATGCCTAGATAGTATGCATGAACTCTTAGATTTAGGGAAAAAGAAAATCCACATCTCACAAAAATCATAGGATGACGTATGTGTTTTGATACACCCTGACATATATGAGATGTTAGGAAGTTGAGTTGAGTTTAATGTGCTTATATGGTATATCAAAATGAACTTAAACTCTTTCAATCATAAGGATAAATCATGAGAAAAGCTAATGTACAAGTCATGTACATCTAGTTCATAGACCATAATTGAAATTAAAGTTTGAAATTAATTTCAAAAATATTTTGAAAAACCTTAGTGAAGTCTATCTTTTGATAGGGGACACCGTTGAGAATACTAATATAAAGTTAGCTAAAAACATTAAAGTTTCAATGGTTTTGAACTTTATACTAATTCTTCAAAATAATGGGTATTTTTATATAAAGTTATTTTTCACCCATAATAATTGACATAAGTATTATACATATAAATTTTCATAATTTTTTTAGACACATATAATTACTTATGAATTTTCAAAATTCATTTCTGAAGATTGTTTTTTGCAATTGCGGAAACCAGTCGACTGGCTTTTGGAGCAGTCGACTGTCATGTCTGACATTGGTTGAACAAGATTTGTTATCTATTTATCAACACCCCTAAGTAACCTAACTACTCCTAACCCTATGATATACTTAGACAAGCATTAGAAGGGGGGAATAATCATTGAAAAAGAATTAGAGAGTTGATTAGAGTGGAGATCAAATTTTAAAGGATGTTAAAGTTCAAGTTTAAACTTTTACCTTTATTTCTGATGGTTTAGATTTTTTATAGGCTTAGAAACTTTCCAAGAACATTGTTAATGCAATAGTCAAGGGGGAGTAAGCTTTTAGGGGGACTTTGTCCATCAAGGGATAATGGATGTCAAAAAGGGAGAGAATAGAAGAATGTTTTGCATTTAGTGATAAGAGAGTATCACTAGGGAGAATGAAGGCATTCTAGATGATTTTTGACTAAGAGGGAGAATGATTGACTAAACTCGAGTAGTGTTTTGATGTTTACCAATACGGTTGACAATATGTTTGGCGTGCGTATAATCATATGACAAGTGGATGGTATGGGACATTCAAGATCATATGGGAGAGATTGTTGTAGCAATCGGTCTCAAGTCAAAGGTTGATCTAACTCGAGTAAGACTCGAATGGAAGTCCAAGTTTGGAAACTTGGCAAGGAAAAGTTCAAGTATGGAAACTTGGCAATGGAGAAGTCCAAGAATAGATTCTTCACAAGGAAAGTACAAGTATGGATACTTGACAATGGAGAAGTCCAATAATGGATTCTTGGCAAGGAAAGTCTAAATATAGATACTTGACAAAGGAAAAGTCCAAGGGTGTAATCTTAGTCGTGTAAGTCCAAGTGTGTAGTATTGATGGTGAAGTCCAAATATGAATATTTAGAAAAGGAAAGTCCAATGGTGTAGTCTTGGCGATGAAAGTGCAAGTTTGGAGTCCTGACAAAAGTACCCAATGGCATGATAAAACCGATGGAAGTGCCTAAAGGTTAGCGCGAAGGGTGAAAGAGTTGTGGACTCGGATGAACCCTAAGAGCGTGAGGTTGATGGAGGTGGGTAGGAGGCTTAGGTTTGTGCCTAGGGTGAGTATCAAGTATAAGGGGATCATACTTGGATTAAATCTCATGGTTGAGGTGTACCAGTCGACTGATGGTATTGGCTAGTTGACTGGTCGAGTGCTCGGCACTCGGGAGCTCAGTTTGGCTCGAGCAATCGACTGGAGTTATAACCTAGTTGACTAGTCATGTAGTCGACTGAGGTCTAACTGCTGACTGTGGCTCTGGTAGTTGACTGTTAGAGTTGAGCAGTCGACTGACCATTGGCAATCCGTAGACATAGGCATAGAAGGTTTGTCAGCCGACTATTGACTTATGGCAGTCGACTTCTAGATTAGGGCAGTCGACTGATCAGCAATAATCTGGCGTGCATTAGTCTATTGTGAGACAATGACACTATGCCTAGTCGATTGGTAGGTAATGTCAGTCGATTGGGATGCAGAAAATTAGTCCGATGCGAGATGTTATAAAGAGCTCGAGAAGGATGATTTGAATCCGGTTCTTGGTGATTTGGGAGAGGATTTGCTGCTGCATTCTAGACCTTCCAAGCTCGTCTAATGTAACCAACAAGCACTCAAAGCAAAAGCGCACATATAAAGTAGTTTTTTTTCGTATTTCATTTGTATATTGTATTTACTTGTTTGTGTTGTTGTTTATTGTTGTAAGCTCTTGTAAGGGATTTCTCTATCTCTGATATATTGTCGAGAAGGAGAAAGAATATAGTGGGTGTGGATCACTAGCTCAGTCGTGGAGTAGGAACAATAGGTTCCAAATCACATAAAACATTGTGTTGTATCTTGTTTATGTTTTATTTTATTTCTGCTACATATTACTAACAATTGTAGATAAGCATGATAACGAACAAATCAAAGAAATCGCGAGATGTTATTCACCCCCATTAGCATATCCAAAGGTCCCAACACTAGCACGCATTAAAACCCATCTCGAGTGAAAAGTTATGACCTCCAAAAGTTTTCTATGTCAACTATACTCGATTTCATCCATATAAATATTAGCTGACTGATTCTAATGATATTCAACTGATGTACTTCAGTCGAATGTCACAGTCGACTTGAAAATCTTCTATGGATGACTTAATAAGCATAATCAACTGATGTGTGATAGTAGTCGATTGACATGATCAGTTGAGTGCTCCAATCAACTTGCAACACTTCGGTGCTCAACCTTGAGCCTATTTAGTCGACTGATATTTGATGACAGCAAATTGATACCATAAGTCAAGTGTCTCAGTCGACTGAAAACATTTTGTGCCCAGGTTTAAGCATATCAGTCGACGCATATAAAATGTCAATCAACTGGTGTGTCCAGCCGAGTCCCACAATAAACTCGTAAATATTTTGTTCAAAATTTTACGCAAATCAATCGATTGACCCTTGCTGCAGTCGACTGATAGTGATCAACAAGTGACCCAATCAACTTAGAAACATTATGTACGCTACTTTTCAACAGTAGTTGACTAACAGTCTACATCAGTCAACTGATGTTCATATGATTCAATTTTTACGAATCAAACGTGACGGTTTCGACAAAAAAAAAGGTGATTATGCCACTATTCTTTGAGGAAAAAAGTGAAAAATATTGATCCAATGCAAAACTTAGGATTTCTAACCCTTAAATTCAATGGTTGTGTGTGTTTGAATGTATTAGATCAACATATAATACAAAACATACACATCCAGATCAAAATCATCAAATACTCACATCCTAATATTGTACCATTAGTGACTCCTAATTTGTGACTCTGATACTAATTAATGGATCTCACTTCGTCAAGGATCGCGCATCCACATATGATTCGTAAAATACGATTCAAACAATTCACACATGATCTTATCGACTAATCTACAATGAATATGCGAAAACGAAATCTATAATGGAAAAGAAATAAAGTAATAAATTCACACCTTAATTCAGAGACATCGTCTCGAAGAATCTAAAAATCAAAACAGTTGCAAAAGACATGATCTTTTACAGGTGCAAGAGAGATGACTCTGAAAGCTCTCAGCTCGATGGAGAAAATGAGAGAACAATCTGATCTACTCTCCTACAAAGATCACACACTCTATATATATATATATATAGTGAGCTCAAACTCGTTAATAATCCGTCAATACTAACGATAACGGATTAAAGAATTCTACATACATACATCCATATTCAATAACACAACTCCGCGACTTAAATCCAAGTAAATTACTTTAATGGATATTTGTTAAATATATTTATCCATCCTCCAACAAATACAACCATGCCAGCGAGGGTTGGCACTATCGACCGATGGCAGCAACTTTTCGAAGCACACTTGGAAAAAGTTGGTGCATGACTTTTGACAAAGCTTTCATCGATCCCCACACAACTGTGCAAGGGCACAAGCCCTGAAAAGAGTCATTTGCAAGAGCATTTTGGACCTTGAAGTTTTATGGAACTACTGCTCCTTGCACTTTGCTACAATGCTCTGCAATTTGGCAAAACAGTAAGCAATGGAGATTTTGTTGGTTCAGACAGAAAATCAGTGACTCAGATGGATCGACTGACCGACCGACTGATCGACCGCTTCTACTACTTTTCTTTGTCTTCCTCTGATGATGCTAGATACTTTTCGAGTTTATGACTATCCTGCATTCGATCGAAAAGTGTCTTGTGAATTTTGAAGCGATCGACTGGATAAGGATGCCACTCCGACTAGACAAAGAGCACCGTCTTTGATCGGTGTGGGCTCCTTCCGTGGGCTCCTCCTTGCTTTAAGTCACCTTCATTCGATATGGATCTTATAAGCAAATTAGAAGGGCACATACGCGATAAGTTTTGACATGATATGATATAGCACAATGTTAAGAAACATGTTACACCGCGAATTATGGACGATGCTAGTTGTGTACTACAAAGGCGAGACTAAGATAATCATGGATTTTAACTTCGCAAAACAATAATATCGCATGTGGATTTCTATCTCCTTTAAAAAAAT
Source organism: Wurfbainia villosa (assembly GCA_025175895.1). Taxonomy (NCBI): domain Eukaryota; kingdom Viridiplantae; phylum Streptophyta; class Magnoliopsida; order Zingiberales; family Zingiberaceae; genus Wurfbainia; species Wurfbainia villosa. The sequence continues at coordinate 3,837,257 of CM046000.1, read as the reverse complement.
ATATATGATACTGACTAACTTAAAATTCTTAGTGGTAAACTCATCGGTTTGATAGATTGGCAACTGAGGTAATGGCTCCTCACCGCTTTCGTCAGTTGGTCCCACAGCGAATACGAAGGAGGTGTTGGTGGTGGACTTACATATGATTATCCTAACGCATCCAAGTGTGCCGTATTGGTTCGAACCCAATTAAAAGTGATCGATCTAATCATTATAGTTTAAGTTAACGAGTTTGTATTATTGGATACGAGTTAATGGATTTTGGATCCATATGTGTAGAATCTTTTAACCTGTACTGTTAGCATTGATGGGATGTTAACAGATTTTAGGTTAACACTATATTTAGAGTGTGATCTCCGCAGGAGAGGATGATTCGACCGACTCTTATTTTTCCCATCGAGCAAAGCATCTGAGGTCGGTCTCGCTTGACCTGTGGAAGATCAAGTCCTACGGTGCTTCTTCCGACTTCAGATTCTTCCGACGATACAAACTCCGAAATCAAGTATATGGTTTTACGCTTCCGTTTTCAATTTTACTTTTGCATATTTGTTGTAGATTGTCAGACAAGATCCTGTGAATGGATCGTTTTCATTTTTCGATTACATATGTAGATACACGATTCATTGAGAAATTCGAAGGATCCATCAGGAAGTAAATCACGGAGAATATATTATCTAATCCAGGATTAGCACAGCAGGAGGACAGATATTTTGAAAGATTTACAGTCTTTGATGATTAACTTTTGTTCATTAATGTAATTCTGTTATCGTGCTAGTCACAACACTCTTCCGTGATGACATTACTCCGCATTGGATAGTCATCTTCAATGTGGCCGTATAGTAAGAAGTCGTCAAAAAGGTCAGAGTTGAGATTAGGCTTTCTTTAAAACCATATTATTTCTTCAAACATGCGGCTAATTGTAATTATCAATAATCATTTTTTTAGACGTGATAACTTTTCTACTTCAAATTACGGGGCTCGTGAACTTTCAAATATATCTTATAACTTTTTAGAGAATTAATTAAAGAACAGAAGTACACTCAAAGGAGCAAAAATATTGAAAGGAAATTGGAATAACTCTTCTATAGAAATAGAGAGGTTGTTTAAAAAAAAAAAAAAGTGGGCATTAATAATCTCTCTACGATGGTCCCATATTTGAAAGAGCGAAATAAATTAAAAAGTATTCATGTGAACAATTTCAATTTTTTTTGATTTGTCATTCTATTTGAAAGAAAATTTTATAAATTCTTTGTAATTAAAAATTGAATTGTACATATCTGAAAGTCGAACAGAATATCTTATTATTGTACCGTAGCCCCAAAGGTTAGAGAGGTTTCTTCAAGAGGTTACGTGGAATGGGTGAATTTAAATTTTGATGCTAATTTTTTTTTCATTTGCTCATGAAATTGATTTTACCAATGATATATATATATCACATTCTCAAAACCTAATAGCTTAATAAATCCAATTTAATCACTTTTAATAAACAATAAAACAGATATCGATAAGCATAAATTGTTTTATTTAATAGTTTTTCCAAATCAGCATTACCACTATAATATTCTTTTTTGTTTTTTTTTTTTGCAATTAAAGTTTCAAATACATAACTATTTCATATTGGAATTTACAAGCAAAAAAAAAAAGCATTGCACACAATTTAGCCAAATTTAACTGGCGAAATTTATTAAAAATTGGTGTGCTCCAATCTTGTATCCAACATCATTTGTCCCCGTGAACGGGCAATTGATTAGAATAGCACGAAAGCTACTGTAATAAGTAGAGATTAAATTTCGATGTGGAGTTTAAAATTTTCGTTTGAGCTTAGAAATCCTTCGTTGTTGTGGCCAACAGCTCAAGGAATATAGTCTTCCATGATTTATCTCTTTTATGTTGATTGTGAGATCAACTGACAAGGGGTGCTGGGGGCGAACGAATCATTTTTTACTGTAATTGTATCCAATATCATTTAGGCTCGGTTCTAGGTCGAACTAGATAGAGGCACCCCTCAAGATAAAAAGGTAATGCACTCATCTCAGATCTCCTTCATCGTCGTCAATCCCACAATTTGATGAAGAGAGGTAAATTACGAGGGATATTTTTCTCAATCAAGAATTAGCATGGCGAGAAAGTAGGTACCTCGAAAAATTTATAATCCTAAGGATTGACCCTTGCTTTTTAGGATAATTTCATTATCCGTATTAACCACTTGATTCTTTTGTAGAAACAAATAAAGACAACCCTCGAAAGTACTTGCAAGGATGTAAATGAACTAAATCAAACATAACTTTAACTATATTCGATTTTATTTATTTATTTATTTTTAAAGCTTTGTTTATTAAAAATGTTAAGTTCAAGCCAAGTTGGGACTTTGTATGAGCTCCATTAAGAGCTTTGTTACCTTTATAATCTAAGTAAAATATTTATCTACTTTTATAAAATTTATGTTATTTTATAAATTTAAATTTATTATGAATAATTTAAAATTGTAAAATTTTATAAAATATTATATGCGTATCTATTTAAATAAAAATAAGAAATAAAATAATTTTTTAAATCTAATTTAATAAATAAAACTAAGTTTTCTAGTGCTTGAATTTGTTCATGTAATACAAGATAAAATTATATATAATAGATTCAACATGATCAAAAAAATTTATCGAGATTGACTTGAGCCTCCTTCAATGGACTATTCTTTTTAATGAACTAAGTTTACTCGTGTTCAAACTTGTATGTGTTATATGTTCGTTTATTATTGGACGAATATAAATAATTTTTTTTTAATAAAATACTAAAATTGTTCTGAATATTTGACTGTTCGGTCAGAAAACATGACCTAAAGAGAAGTGAAAGGAAGATGAAAATAAAAAGAAGAGGGTGAGAAAAGTATAGAAAAAAAAAATTAAGTAAATAAAAATTATAAAATTATCATTCGCAACTTAAAACACTTGTCATTCATCAAAGAGAAGCACTTTTGATACATCCATTGATCTTGTTAGACTTACTCGAGTCTCTCTTCTTTGTTGTCGTCGTTGATCTTGTTACACTTATTGCTATTATCTTCGACTTTGTTCGATCATTATCGATTACCTATTATACATGTCATCCTCATTTGTGCTCGCTCGTAGTTGACCACTGACCTCTCGTGGCTATTTCGAACTTCACCCGAGCTCAAGAGGAACTCGAGTTTGTCTAACTTTGAGCGAACCAAACTCGAGTCCAAACTGCAAAATTAGGCGGACCAAAGTGCAAAATTGAGTAAATGTGGATGGGCTTCACAAGTAAACGGAGGTAGCAAATTGTTTCGGCTTCACTTCCCTCCCCTTCCGTCCAAACACACAAAGCCCGAGGCGGTTGCCCTCTCCTCCCGGTTCTGTTTCCTTCTCGGTTCGTCTACTGCGTCGCCGTCGCCGTTGCCTGCCGATCACAGACCCTGCTACTTCGGCAAGCTCCCAAATTGGATTCCTCACTCTTCCGGCTCCCCTCCGCTGCGAGCTCCGTCAGGGCCACGCAGCCTCCGGAACCACCGTGTGCCTCCCAGGCAACGAGCCAGCACTAGCGGCTACGGAACGCTGTTGTAAGCCGACCAACGCCTGCTTCCCCATCGGGCCCTGACCACATCAAATAGCGGAGCCCCGGCTCACCAGGATAGTTTCTCCAGCAAGCTGTCGGGATTCCTGCGGGTTCAGGTGGCTAACTCGAGGGCTTCTTAGCAGCAGGAGTGAAGAAGAGAGATATCGACAGTGGGGTTTAAAAATCTTATCCTTTCCTCGTTTGTCTTTCTTTATCTTATTCAATTCGAGCATCTTTCTTCCTTCTTCATTTTAATGCTTTATAGGTATCAGTGGTCAAATTTTGTGCAGTTCTGGTTAACATTTGTTGGATGATAAAATTTTAGGTGTAAGGAGCATTTTCGTGATTATAGTTAGTGTTGAGACAACTCTAGTAGATGGAATAGATGCAAATGGAACGTGGGAGTCTTTCATGAACTCCACGGCTTAGTCCCAAGGTCAGTGATAAATAGTGTTCGTTGGAATGAAGAGAATGCCAATTTTCCTGGCCTCTGAAAGGACAAAGAAAGAGATTGAAGGGGAAGAGAGGGAATAAAGAGAGAGAGAGAGAGAGATTGTTTGATTAAACTTGCTTCCTTCATTCATGTAAACATTACACGTAAAAAGACAAATTACCAACTTAATCTAACTTCTATACTGTACATAATTTGTTTACGGAAATTTTTCTAATAAAAATAACCCAACTGTATAAAGCAAATGATTTTTAACAACTTAGTTCATGATGGACTAATTGTCTTAAACTAGTTACAATTTGAATAACATGCAAAATATAATTTGATTCTATATTATTTTTGCTTATGTGGAGGCCTGATGTCGCAAAGGTTGAGCATGTAATATTACTTTTCTAAGTGGAGCAAAAGGTGTGAGAAACAAGGGAAGAGAAAAAAAAATTAAGAGTACTTGTAGCGAAGGAGGAGAGAGAATGATAAGTACCTTTAACAAGGAAGAAGAGGAAAAGGGATGATTAGTAATTTTGTGATAAAATTTAATAAATCTTAATTATAATTTAAAGGATCATAGACATAGTTGTCAAAACTGTATCTGTATTGGGGATCAAATGGTCAATATTCTACATATCGACTGTAGTAGGTCAATAGGACCGCTTAATTTTTATAGTATATATATTTTTTTGTAATATATAATAAAAAATTAAACATATATCAATAAATATAATACATTTCAAATAAAATTATTTAATAATACGATACATTAGTATATTTTTTACACAAATAGGTTTTTACTTGACATTCCTTATTATTGGGTATAATTGAGAAAAAGGTTTTTGAGACGTATCATTTCTCAATCAACACTAAATGAAGAGATAGATGAGGTGCTTGGTTTGCTTAGCGGGAGGTTTCTTGCAACATGGTTCTTCTACTGATTGCGTAGCAAATCTTTGGCAGTGAGGTGGTTCAGTTGGTTGGATTGATTGAGTTTCTTAAAATCAGTTTAGTTTAACATATTCAACCTATTACCTCCTTTTTATTCATGATTTTGGAGAATTGATTTCATCCTTTTCATTCATGATTTTGGTGAACTGTCAATCAATTTAAAACATATTAGCCAATATCTCTGAATTTCATCTTTTTTTAACTTCTCCATCAATCTATATGAGTTGATTGATTTTTTGAGGAAAATTATATTCATCCATTTCTGATGGGATTCAACTTGGACGATCTGTGTCACCATCGGCCAATTTTGACAACTATAATCATCAATATTTGGTGGTGGTGGTTGTGCCCCTTTTGGTTTTCCGTTCAACAAAACTGAGAATTATCCAATATGTCTCACTCAAATGTCCTAATACTTATGAGTTTATTTGATGCATTCAGCATTTCTGTCTTGATGGTTGTCCCTCTCAAGTTTCAGTAGTTGTCTTAGCCTTCATTTTCTTCTTTTTGTAACAATGAACTTATTATTTGTTGTTTCCTTTTTTATAGATTACAATGTGATGTGTTAATTTTCAGTGTGTACCTCATTGATCAAGGAAAAATGAGTCTGGACTTACTATGGTCTTTGTTCAACAGAAGCTATTGACAATGCGGGAACTTTTGACAATTCAAGTTGGTACTTATGCAAATTTCATTGGATCTCATTTTTGGAACTTTCAGGTATCTTATGAGATGCTTGATTTCATAATTTTAGTTGAATAGAGTGAATATTTTCTTGTTGGCTTTAAGAAGCCTTTGAAGCAATGCTGAAATAAGTAATTTTTAATAGCCAATGAGTTTCTTCAGGTGAATCTGATGTAAGAAAATTTGAATTTACTCTTCTTTTTTTTTGTACTGTGACCATGATAGTCCTCCTTTATATACTATAATATACAGCAAATAAGTAGTCTTAAACATCATAATTTTTTACCAACTGCTGCTTAAAGGTGGATGCTGGCATCAGAATCTATCTTATTTGTACTTATTTCTCAAAACGTTAACTTTGATGTTGTAGGATGAGTTGCTTGGACTTGCAGAGGAACCCAATGGAGATCCCCTTTTCAAGAGTTCATGCTTAGACATGGATGTACTTTATCGTATCGGTGAAACACAAAAGGTGAGCTTATATGTGCATTGTTTGTGTCAACTTCTCTTAATTGGATAAGAGATAGATATTATATGCCATAGATATGTCTAATGTCTTAGAAATTGAGCACGCCTTTTCTCCAGCTACAAAAGGAATAGCTTCGAAGGGTTGCTCTAGATTTCAAACCATCAAATGAAAAATGTCCTCTATATTTGTATGCCATTTTTCATAACCATTCACCTATCTGATAGAGAAACTTATAATGACTTTTTCTGTTCTTTTTTCACCTCAAACATGCCACATGGGATTCTTGATATTAATTGATGTCTACCATAATGCTACATTACTAATTTCCTTCTAAATTCGAATCTTATGCTTTTCCTCTTCCAGGCCATAAGGTTTGACCTTAGAAAAGATTCAATGTTTTTCTACCTCTCATATTTTACTTATAAGAAGTTGCATGCTAATTTTTTTCATGCATAAGACAAAAGCTCGTCGTAGCCATATTCTTTTACAACTTCACATTAATTAATATCTATTATCTGTTCTTACAATACATAACTGCAAACATTTTTCACTTCACAATGTTCATCAACTATTAACCTGTGCTTGATATACAGTCTGATCTAACCACTGTCTGTGCCAATGTCATTTGATGTGCTTACAGATAGATTATCTATATTTTTGCAGGGCATTCCTACATACTGTCCTCGTTTGCTGTCTGTTGGTTTCCAAGGTGATGAAACTTTTCATTGTTTATTTATGCTAATGCAACTGATAGCAGTAATAAATTCATATTTTCCATTCCAAATATTGTGTTACCAAGCTTACCTATAGAATAAACCTGCTTCTATCTATAATCGCATAGGCAATCAGAAGTAGACTCTTGAACATTGATGCATTTGTCTTAAATGAGCTGAAAGTGTTATTTGACATAGAAGAAAATTCTAATAAATTTTCAATTGTTAGAAAAAGTGTGGACCTCCATCTCAAATGAGATGAGACTGCTAACATGTTTCAAGAGAGCATACTTTACCTAGGGAAAAGAACAACAAAGGTTTCATTCTATAATTGCTTATCAACTGTATTTTTGTTTGTCATTTTTTTGTGTATTGTCAAAATATCTTGATGCATACTTCCATAGCAATATCAATATTTTTATATCGAGATAGTATTAACCTTTTTCCATATTTTGAAATAATTCACGTTGTAGTTATATGACATATCTATCTATTTGTTTATGTACCTATGCTAGTTATGTTCGTTGTTCTATAATTCAGAAAAAAAAAAGGTGAAATGTAGCATTTGAGGAAATGTAAGAAGGGTTTCTTTTTTATCCATGATGTTTTTTTTTTTTTACCTACCTAATGCAAGCTTGTTCTGCTTGTAAATAATCATCTTTTGCACCTGAAGACCAATTTCTGCCAATCAATTTTATCTTTGTATTTCACAGAGGCATCCATCAAATGTCGACTTTACTACAATAATCACCACATGCCTTGGTTGTCCCAACTAATTGGCATTCATTGTATGCCACTGTTGCACGCTATGTCATAGTTTGAAAAACAGTTCTCTGCTAGTTAACATGAACAAAACATAATGTTCCATTGGCTTGCCAACAACCTAAATGGGCTGCAATAAATTTTATAACCCTTCCATTGCTTCAAAAATGGTCCGAAATTCTATCTCTGCGGAACTCCGAGTGGCACAACTATGACATTTCTTCTAGCAAGGCATCATCTTCTTCCTAGGCGAGAAGGTAAAATGAGGCAGAAGATGGGCAACTTTCTGCCCCTAGGCTTTAGGTAATCCTCCTCCATTGGGTTGAATATTTTTGTTAGACCACAAGCAACACAACTGCGATTCTGTGAAGCTTCTTTTAGTGAGGCATAGTTGTCTTGGTTTAGGCATGCCCTACTCTTCTTTTAGCAGTGGGTTAGAGTAGCTACCGAGTGTGGTGATCAGGCAGGAGTTGGAAAAAATTGAATACCAAATTAGGGTTCAACATCAATTCTAATTGTTGCAACATTTGATTACTAACTAACATGCAGAGGTTGTGGCTTTTTGGGTTAATGTGTGTTGTAGTTTCCAGCAACGGCAGGTTAAAGTAGCAAGTAATGGGGTGGACAAGAAGATATTATAGGTGATCGGGCAAAAGGCATTAAAACAATCTTGAATACCGAATTAGGATTTGATTTTGATACTTTTAGTTGTGGTCTATCTTCAATCTGAAAGTTTTTTCCCTTTTTTTTTAATCATTGTACGAAACTTTAACTGCTCCCTGATAATAATATTTTTATTTTATCTAATCTGACAGTAAAATGGTTAAATTTTCCTTCTATGTGGTTGCTTTTTGTACTATGTTCTTATGCAGTTGTCATGAATGTTTTTGTCATTATCTCAAATATTATATTTTTTTCTCACAAATTGCAGGTTCTTTGGGTTCTCTAAATCTCTCTGGATTTTTGCGTGATCATATACAACCAACCGATCCTAATATCCTGACATGGTAAAGAGGCTTTCTCTCTCTCATTTTGGGCCAACTTCAGGTTAACCTCTAAAGTTTGTCCCATCCTTTGACCTTTGCTGCATTCTTTCTTTTTAATGGCAACTCCTGAAGGTTATATTTCAATTTCTATTTGAATCCAAATGGATTTCTCGAGTTGGGTTTTGACTATCAAAATAGTTATGCAAATTGGAATATTCAGACTCACTGCAACCATCATATAACATTTGGGGGATAATTGATTCTAATTTCAAAAGCGAATTTTGTAGAATGGTCAAATTTTAAGGTCATTTTAATGGAGCTGATAAAGTCACATATTAAATATTTGCATACTATGTAATATTCACATACTACGTTTTTGTATTTCTATCATTGTATGTGTATTACAAGTTCACGCATCTTTTATCTGCTTAGCTGCTGAATTGTGGCGAGTTTCTAAGATATACATGGACGCAAATGATGTTTCCGCATCTTCACTGAACGGTGTAACATAGTTTTACGATATGGTGAGGAACACGTTCAAGAAGAAATTTTCAGAAATTTAATCTGAGTTTTGAGGAATGTCTCATCTGTCATAATATATCAAACTAAATCTGAAACCAAGCAAAGTTATAGTAATAGTTTGGCAAGCAGAAATAAAAATCATGATGTAAAGATACCTCATTTGGTCGTTTCATTTTGACTTTTAAACATTTGTTAGGATTAGTCTCCAAGCAAGCGTTGCAGATTATAGGCTTTAAATTTTAACTTAATGAATATCAATATTTATAGTTATTTTTCCAGTTTTGCTCCTTGCCTTGTGCTTGTGTATGAATGATTTATTCTGATTAAGAAAGTCATCACGATTCATAAGTTTCTCTTGATACGACTTAACTTTTTCCAACCCTAGAGCTGCAAGTTGCTTAAATAGTATAAGTGAACACAATTGGTTAATATACCCCTTTCAAATAGTCTCCATATATTTTATTTTTACGTTTTTAATGTTATCTTATATGCACTATCTACATAATGAACAGGACAGGAAATGTAGCCAGGTTGGTGGCAGAACCTCACCCAAAGAATTTGTTTCTGCAGAGCTTGTATGAGGAAGAGCATGGGAAGTTAGGTGTATCTGAGGATGATCCTGGCAGCAGTCCTACGAAGCCAATTCAAGATATTGATCGGGTTGAATGCCTTGAAAATGATGTCAAGTTTTGGACAGATTTTGCCAAGGTTCAGTATCATCCTCAGAGTTTGTATGAACTTAATAACTCATGGACAGACATCAACAAGTTTGATAATTATGGAATCGGTAAGGATGTTCTCTCTGGAGGCTTGCTGCTAGAAGAGATGAATGAGAGACTGCGTTTCTTTATTGAAGAGTGTGATCATATTCAGGTTGGATGCTCATTACCTTACATATTATTATTCATTATTAAAAATATATATATCCTAATTGAAAGACTTTTTTTTTTCGGTTTGTATGGTGTGGGTGTTCAATTTGAACATGATATGCATTTTGATTGAGTTTCACTACTGAAATTGTGTTCTGATTGTCGGGGTATCCAATTTGTTGTTGATGATTTTAGAGGGTTTTCTGAATTGATTATCCAAAAATGTGCTTTGCCTCAACATAATTGAGAGAATCTAATGATTTTTTTTTTAAAAAAAATTATTTTTTTATCAAGTCAATTTGATCGTGATATGTGTTATTATCATTGAGTTTCACTACTGATGTTGCCATTTTGCTTCACAGGGTATCCAATTTGTTGTTGATGATTTTGGAGGTTTTTCTGCTGTAGCTGTAGAGATTCTTGAAGACATTGCTGATGAGTACACAAATACGCCTGTTCTGCTTTATTCTGTAAGAGATCCCTGTGCTTATGCATATGCTATTAATCAGAAATCATCTATTGCAAGAGCTCTTCATGACGCCGTCTCCTTTTCAAGGCTATCTTCCTACAGTAATTTGATGATCCCAGTTGGGCTGCCTTCTGTTAGAAGTACGCAAGCTTATGCTTAGTTATATGTAAGCTTATGTGAATATCTGACCTCAACATCGTAAAAAAAAAAAAAAAATCTTCACTTGAATTTTGAAGTCCGTCACTTTGCAAAATTTGCCTAGAATGCATCCACATCCACTTCACTGAAACTCATTATTTCTGTTTTATTTTTCTTTCCTTTTCTCATTTTCATTTTTGATTTCCATGCTTGTCTTTCTAGTTTTTGTTTTTAAGCTAACGTTTTACTTCAAATTTAAGGAGCATTATCCCCTCTACTCTTGGTGGAAGATCATAAGCCTTACCACACCAGTGCTGTATATGCTGCTTCAATGCACTGTATTAGTATTCCATTTAGAATGCAAATGCCTGGCCCTGCTACCAGTTCGGCCTTCACTTCTGGTGCTATGGATGTTGGGGAGATTGTTCACACACTTTCTGGTCAATCTAGGCAAAATATGGTGACAAGTTTGGACTTATCAATGCCACCTCCATCTTTGATAGGTAAGAATGTTCTCTGTCATTGTTTTTCATCACGCACCATAATTCTAACTAGAATAATTGCTTCTCTTTGAACAGAGGAGAATAATCAAGGGACTATTCTCAGAAATTTACATCCCTTGACCCCTGAACTTAAAGAGGATCATGAGGATTTGCTAGCTACGGAAGCCATGGTTGTCCAAGGAGCCTTTTATTCAGGTTCTTCTTCATATCTTTTAATGTTTCTTTGTATGGGTTTAGCTCGATCTCAATATATTAAATATTGATGTCAACATTTATGCTGCAGCTGCACGAGATTGTTTGAAATTGTTCCTTTTTTTATTAGGATTTTTCTTTTTTTCTTTTCCTTTTCTTTAACCTCAATAAACTGTTTTGGTTTTTGATGTAAGACTCTTTAACCTTCAAATATGGATTTTGAGGAATCTTGTAGAAATTTCCTTCTAGAGTGAGGGAATTCCAGCTGAATTTCTTGAACATCGGGATTATTACTCAAGTAATCATGGCTGTGCAAATATAGTGTTCTGGACCAATAAAATCTTTAGTTTCCTCAGACCAAAGGTTGTATTAATTCGTGACAGAAGGCTGCTTCCCAAGTTTGGCAACTGATACTGTTTCCTATTATTTATTTATGAATTTTGTCAATATTTTAGCAACTTCGCCAGATTTTGCATACGCGATTTGAGTCTTATTTGTTGTATTGAAAACAAGAAAATTCCATATGATGACTCTGAATGTGCTATGTGTAGGATCCTTGATGAATGGGGTTGAATAGCCGTTCTTCGTTTTCTACTAGAGTCGTTAGCAGAAGCAATAGAAAAACACCAATTTAAATGCGAAAACAAACTAACACGAGTTTGTAACGTGGTTCGGAGATGACGCTCCCACTCCACGGCAATTCGTAAGGTGGATTACTCCAAGTAAACTTTCACTAAAGTCTCCTTTTGATGAGAATACCAAGGTGGAGAAGCCTTTTCTTACAATGAACACTCTTCTTTTTACAAGATGATGAGGAATAAGCTTAGAAGGAAGAGTTGAAGAGCTTAAGAATTTGGAAGAAGGCTTGGGAGCTTAGAGAATGAGAATTTCATGTGTTAGCATTTAAATTGGTGTTTTTCTATTGCTTCCGCTAACGACTATTGTAGAAAACAAAGAAAGACTATTCACCCCCTTCTAGTCATTCATCAAGGATCCTACAAGTATTATCAAAGCCCGGAGCTCTCAGAAGAACAAGTTACTCCGATACCTTAACACTGTACATTATATTTGGTCTATTTTTGTTAACTATAATCTATTGACTTGTTACTGGGCTGGGTTTTGCAGGTGGTTATCGAGCAACACTATCTCAAGTTGAGGATTCAGTATGCACAGCATATCAAAGAGAACCTTCAAAACCCTTGTTCTCCCGCCGCCTTTCAGTAGCCCTCTGTCCTCTCCCAATACCACTTCCTTTTCCTTTGATCTTTGGGAGCACAATCGGTCAACACGGTGAGTTAGAGTACGAGGCAGTTCAAGGGGGTCGACCAAGAGGATCGCTTGATGTGGAATCTATCCCCGTGGCTACAAGACTAAGGTCAAGCTCCGCTATTGTGCCTTTTTTGGAGAAAAGATCAGCCGATCTACGCAAGTATGGGATAGCAAGAGGAGCCCCTGGTGCTGGGTTGCTCTTCGACTGGGGCTTCGGAAAGGACGAAGTCGATGACATGGGAGAGCATTTCATGAAACTGTTGACGCCATTCGATCCTCACTCTGGGACAACATCAGACTCAGATTAGCTTGTTCTGCTTCACCCCTCGTGTATCTGTTTTGCTTGCCAGAATTGTGTGGACGAACTTGAGGTTTCTACAATGTTCTCTCCCAGGAGAAGCATCAGAAACAGTCTAATCTGGTTTGTACTTTAATTCTAAACATTTCCTCATTTTGCAAGGTTTCTCTTTGGATTTTGATTCGAGTTTAAGTTTCTATCGGAAGTGCAACAGAAGCTACTTTGGGATCAATTTACAGGCAAAAAGGATAGTTCCTGCCTGGACCATCATAGTAGAAGAAGGGCTCTGTCCAGAGTGTCTGCAAAATTCTCAGCCCTAGTATCTGTTTACTTGGTTGCTGCATGTGATATACCGGTAACGATATTTGTAACATCCAGAGAAGTCCTTGATCGTCGAATAAAGGCAGTTTGGACTATAAACATCTCCGCCGAATAAAGCCGAAGTAGTTGTTCTGCTCGATCCTCCGAAAAGGAAAGTTGGATAATATCCGACTGGAGTGTCGACGGATACCTCCCACCGCCTTTTGTTGTCAAAGTCCTGAAAGATGCATTTTTGAGTTTGCTATGATACCTTCTGGGTACTAGTCTGGGAGTTTGAAAGTTATAGTTTACCTTTCAGGCTTCTAGCAAAAACTCTTACTGAGGTTTGCTAAGAGCCATCTCGCTATTTGTCTGAGCAAAGCGTAGACGAAAGAGGTTAAAGCAGTCTGTTTCGTTCCCTGAGTCGATCTGTTTGATTCGGAATATGCTTATGAGTTCTTAAAAGAACAGATACAGAGACATGATGCAATGACTTTGTGAATGAATGGGAATGGAGTTTGAGGATGACAGACCGCGTGTGAGCCTTCGATACCAGCAGCTATCGTCCGATTCGTTGAGTGGATCTCCTGCTTCCCAACCCCATTCCATGGTTTCCTCCCATAGTTTTGGATGGAAGGAGCATTGAGCAAGTGACGCGTTGGACGTGGAGGATTGGTACTGTTCCATTGGGACATGCTCCACTCTGTTGTTATGTTTGGCGGTTCCAACTTTTTTTACAAAAAGTGTGGGAGTAGCAGCCTCAGATGATCGTCAGTGGCTTTCATCTGTAGTAATTGACAATCATTTATCTATCGATCGATCAATCTTATTAAAAAAGCTCACGAGGTAGCTCGGATGATTCAACAGATAGCTCGCTCACTCACACGTGTCAATGGATACGACTAACTAGATGGGTGTCCCATATCATGGACCCATAATCAACCGAAACAGATTGCTCGTCGGAGTGTGAGACCGCTATGTTAACCCGATTGCTAGGCTAACCCGTTATGTTAACCAACCGAAATTGAATTGTTAGTTCTATTATATAAACGACAAGTAAATTAAGGAACCAAAACTCTCCTTGTTTTTGTTCAAGATAGGCTAAATTGCACTCCCTCTCCATTTTCGATAACATAAATTATCTCTTTCCTCTCTTAACTCCCCAATCACACTTATACAGTTTGAGCATAGTTTTTTGCCCCCGCGAAAAGGACCTAGTGGCTAGCGTATGTAGACATTGCATCAGAGGATAACGGGTCAATCCCTCGCAAATGCGAGGGTGTCGTCCCTCCATGCGCTAGTTACTAGTCTCAAGGGCCAAAGGTCTACCGTAATTTACCTCCCTTACGATGGTCCGGAGCGAGCTGGTAGGGACCGCTAGGTTGGCGGATTCCAACCTTTGCACCAAAGCATAGTTTTGTACAAACTTATCGATTTCCTATACGTTGCTAAATAAGGTACAAGATAGCCTAAGGATGCATTCATATCGAATTTGTTTCGGTGTTCAATAGCGAGGTACTCGTGGTATCTGTCAAATACTGCTTCCGTTGCCTCATGGGCACGGTGCAATGATAAAATGGTATGATATTCCACATACTAATATGGTTCAGTCCTCTGTTAAAACAAATTCAATTTTGAATTTTGAAACAAATTTGGACATTCGATCATAAGTCGAATGTGGATTGAGAGTTTGTCTATTCAAACGGAGTACATCTTTAACATTGGACCTATCTTATAGGGACAATGCGACCACGTCGTCGATCGATGGAGATCTTGCTAGGGGTTATTGCGACCCCGTTAGAAATCTATATGATCGAACCAGCCATCTCCATGATTAATCGGATCGAAAGCTCGAACACTTAGTGTCAACTAAAAAAATAGTGCTTCTATTTTTCAAAATTTCTTTTGGTCATTTGCTTTGTCTTTTTTTTTTATTGACGTCAGAGTATCCGAATCTTCGATCCGACTAATCTCTGGGAATGACTGACCCTGTCATACGGACCTTCGGAATGTCTCGTCAACAATTAAATCGGATAAAGTCAGAGCTCAAGTGACCTCCACCGACCACCAAGGGTAAATCAAAGAAGCGCTCGCAGTTTTTTTTTAAGTTCAATCCGGGCTCCACAATCGTATCGTCCCTAGATGACTGTCCAATATCGAAGTCGTACTCCGTCCATCGAATAAACTCCTAGGTTCCAGAGTCATCCGAATAGATTTTTCTCAAATTCATATTAATTCAACAGTAGAATCTGATCAATCAATCTCGATATGGAAATATAGATTTTGTCCTATTTATACTTTTGATATACTCTTTCGATTATCAAGGTATCTCTTCGGATAATAGACATATTCTTCTTGATAATATCATTGCCGGCTTAACTTTGTTGGTCATCGAATTATCTCTTTTAATATGAATATACTCTTTCAATTGCGTACTCACTTTGGTATACACTTTTTCTATTAAATTTATCCCTACGGATAAGAGTACTAAAATTGATGTGAAGGAAAGTTCTCTTTCTCTAGGATGATATTGTACATCTTGCCCAATTGCTTATGTTTTATTGGTAATTACACGTCGCCTCTGTGGGAAGGGACTAGTGGCTAATGTATGCAGAAAGTTGTATAAATGGGCAACGAGTCAATCCCTCACAAAAGCGAGATTTCATCCCTCCATGTGCTAGTTATTAATCTCAAAGGGTCAAAGGTTCACCATGATTTACCTCCCTTACGATGGCCCGGAGGCAGGCTGGTAGGGGCCGCTAGATTGACGATTCCAACCTTTTGTACAAATTGGTAATCGCATGTCTTCCAAAATACAACAATCTACGTTTCAAAATAGGAGCGTTTTAAATTTCGAATCCCGACAAACTTTCGAAACCTTAAAAATTTCAAGAGAGGAGAATTCACAATTTAATTTTTTTATTATTAAAATAGGAGTGGAGTTTTTTTTTTATAGGGACGAAGAATTTCTCCCCGAGATGAATGTGTTCTTCCAAAAAGTAAGGTGACGTTTGGTTGGTGAGTTTGGAATGAGGGAATGGGAATCATATAGAGTGTTTGGTTAATGGTTTTAGGAAGGAGGGTTTGGGAATCAATTCTAAATAATTGGGAATCAATAAAACTCATCTCACATGGTGGGTTTGGGTTTCATTCCCATTCGCCGTCGCCCGTCGCTCGCTCGACGATGCGTCATGCCGTCGATCATCGGCGGCCGGTAAATCCACCGCCACCGGTCTCCGCCGTAAGTGCCGATCATGCCGTCGTCGGTCGATCGCCGATCGTCGGTCGGCCGCCGCCGGTGGCCGACCATCGCCGCCGGTCGTTGGCCGCCGGTCGTTGTCGGCGGTCGCCGACCATCGACCACCGTCGATCACTCTCATTCCCAATTTATAAATCAAACAACATTATTGGAATGACAAAACTCATTTCCATTCCAGTCTACTATTAAACTCATTTTCATTCCTATTTCCACCTTTCAACCAAACGCCACCTACAATTTATAGGGTATGTTTTTTTATTTAAAAATTCATAAATCAAGATTATAATTAATTGATTCGATTAATCAATATATAATTAATTGATTAATTATTTAATTAATCAATTAATATGATTTAATTAATTAATCTTGAATTATTGAAAATTAATTTCGATTTTACCCCCCTTTAATAGTTCCACTCAAATTGACATTCCACGATTAAGTTCATATAATTGCATGCATCCGTGAATTCAGTTCATATGCGAACCAAACTTTCATCCGATCGTAATGGACTAATCCTTTAATAAAAAAAAATATGAAACCGTCACATTAGCGGCTTCCTCCGACTGCCTCTACCGGTGAAGGAGGTAAATCAGGACCCAGGTGGTAAGTGCAAAGGAGAGGGTCTGTCGATGGCCCAGAGTCATGACCTCTCCGGGAATTGATCCCTGCCCACTTAAAAGTTGTCTCTTTGCACTTATCAACTGGACTAATCCTTTAGTATATATATGTGTGTGAGAGAGAGAATTTCTCATTTACTAAAAAAAAATTAAACATGATGATCTACCCATGAAATAATTGTTTAGAGCATGCGTAAATTGTCGAATAAAGATGCCTTCTCAAATTATAAAGTGATAGAGATCTTTCTTAGTCTTAATATTATAAATAGATATTTTGGTTCGTTGTTGCGTAAGTCGTCGGTCATTATTTTCTTTTATGATTTTGCAAGATTGAATTGAAACTGATCATACCTCTCTTATTACATTTTTGCATCACAAGAATAAATTCCAAATATTTAGAAGTGTTCTTATTGAACTATGATCTTTTATAGATGTTTCGATAAAATGTAAGAAGTGTTCTTATTTAATTTTTTGCATCAACATGATTTCTTGGAAGCCAATAAAATAAGAACCTTCATGTATGGATGTTTCGATACATGATATTGCATCACATGTTTCGATAAAATGTAACCTACTTAGCCATGAAGCGAAAGCTAGATGCTAGATCTGAAAAGGCCCTCAAAATTTCCTTGTGCACGCTCTGGTCGTTGAATTCTAAATAGCGCATGAGAAGGTCTTCCATGAAGCTCGATTCCAATATTTTGTTCCCCTCTTCCTCTCGTTGCTTCGCATCCATCACCTCCAACATTGATTGACGAAAATCGTTGTATGGGTCCTTTGACAATACAATCGTAGTAGCGCTACTGCTACGATGATAGTGTTTGGATCCCAAACTGTTATTAGATTGCAGTCGACTCTGGCCTACAACTTGCTCATTTGTAGATGTACATTTATTGGCTTCCAAAGACACCGAAAATCGATCTTTAGCATCGAAGTAAATAATAATTAAAAACTAAAAAAAAAAAACATCTTGTAGAGTCTCTTTCAATTAGAAATGAACTAAAATCTCACAATGTTCTTACCCTTTCTACTACCATCATTGATAGACTTTGATAATACTCGTTGTAGGCCACCGACACGAGAAATTTTATTTGTTGTGATGACGGTAGAATTGCGATCATCTTGAGAGCCGATCGTTCTTTTTTTCGAATATCTACAACAGAATCTTAAGCACATTTTGCAAGTGGATCAAATAGAATTTAGCAAATCGAAATAACAAGATGTTGAACTAACAATGGTGTTCCTAAAATATGAAAAATTTTTCCCCTTCGAAAATGTCTTATAAAGAGATCGAATTATTCGAGTGTTTGAAAGGTTTAAGGGGCATGTAAAGATCTAGTTAGGGTTCGAGAAGAATGGCTTAATAGGAGATGAATTTAGTTTTTATTGGAAGATTTTAATTGGAAGTTCATTGAATTGAATGCAAACCCATGAGAGAGAGAGAGAAAAAAAAAAGAAAGAAAAAACATTAATTAAATTGATAGGATAATAAATTTTAATATTACATTGGTTGATTTTTTTTTTTTTGAAAATTTATTTTAAAGTTCAAAAATAGTATAAGGTCTAACATTTGCAAATCCTTTTGTAATAGATATACTATTTTTTTTAATATATATAAATAGTGAGTCTAAAATATATTTATTACATATATAATTATCATTCATTTAAGATAATAAGAACAAATTTACAAAAACAAAAATTATTCATAAAAAATTATACATTATTTGAAAATTCTATAAAAACTTGTTTATCTTAATAAATTAACAAGTTTGAATATAGCGTGTTTGGTTCGTTAACATTCATAAACAAAGTTCATAGATAATTTAAATTTATTTCTTAATTTTTTTATTTAAATACATAAAAATAAAAAATATAGTAACCTATAGAATTTTATAATATTAAATTATTTCTAATATATTATAAATAAATAAATACTATAAGTTTTCCCTTTTGTATAAATCTTTATAATATAATTTATAAGAACAATATATGATATTATTAATTAGTTGAGCTTGATAAAAAATTTAAACTCCATAAGATTTTTAATAAATAATGCTAAATAAGCTCGATGAGTAAATAATAAGATTAAACCCTTAAAATCTTAATTAGTTGGAAGGGACTAATTTTAATTATCCCCTAAATAGGATGTTTTCACGCATAAGCATGTCCTAAGTCAAGCCAATTTTCTAACTCCACGAATTAATTAATGTACTATGTAACTTAATAATTAAGACTAATTATTTGCATTGTAAAACAAGGCTCCTCTATATTTTCTCGTCCTTAAAGCTTAGTCGCTATCATTGCATTATTTTGGAGTAAATATCTTGCTTATCTTGTTCTCAAAGTTTCGACTCACTTGATGCTATTCTAATCTAGATAAGCATATGAGGTGAGAGGCTAGGAGGTTGATTTGTGTGGACTGATGATTACGACTTACGAGAGGGAGCTCAGTTTGAAGAACAAGTAAAAAGTCGAACTGAGATAGATTAGTTCGGAGAATAAATGAAGAGTTGAGCTAAGATAACTTAATAATTAAAACTAATTATTTGCATTGTAAAACAAAGCTCCTCTATATTTTGGAGTAAATCTCCTGCTTATCTTGTCCTTAAAGCTTCGTGGCTGTCATTGCATTATTTTGGAGTAAATTTCTTGCTTATCTTGTTCTTAATTAAAAAATAATAATAATAATAATTGGTCAGTCGTTGCTGTCTCGTAATAATAATAATAATAATAAAAAGTGAAAGAGTGCATTATTTTTCAATAATATTTATGCTTCAGTTTTTTTAACTATACATATTAAAAAAAATTGGAATCGTCAATCTAGTAATTTTCATCGATTTGTCTCGTAGTCATTATAAGAAAGATAAATCATGAAAGACTCTACTAATTTTAATATGGTGGTCAAAATATGTGAGAATCATCTGAATCCAAAAAAAAAAATTTAGATCTCCTCTAAAATCGATTCAAATCGTATACATGTCGTAAATCGTATGTATACCATCAGTTATTCATAGAACGATTATACCTGACCTACTCTGATATATATATATATATATATATATATATATATATATATATATATATATATATATATATATATATATATATATATATATATATATATATATATATATATATATATATATATATATATATACTTAAATTACTAAATAATTATAATAAAATTAATTAAAATTAGTCCAACATCATTGAAATTAATCAAACATTATTAAAATCATTTTGATCAAAACTATTATAATGTAAAAAATACAATTAGAAATAATGCGATGAAAAAATAATTGGATCAAAAACATTAATTTCAATATTGAAAGGGTTTTAGTCAAAATTGCTATAATATTAATAACGATATATCAACATTGCTATGATAATAATAGATAAGAACATTTTTTAATATATTTTTTAAATAAGATAATGCGATCGATTTCGACTATAATCCGATAGAAATCCGACAGTAGTTCAATCGGAGTTGGAGTTCGATCAGATCATCGTCGAATTTTGATCGAATCATAGTCG
The DNA here is from genome assembly GCA_025175895.1 of Wurfbainia villosa. NCBI lineage: Eukaryota > Viridiplantae > Streptophyta > Magnoliopsida > Zingiberales > Zingiberaceae > Wurfbainia > Wurfbainia villosa. The sequence continues at coordinate 3,816,713 of CM046000.1, read as the reverse complement.
ATTCGATCGGACTCAGATGTAAATCAGATCGCGATCGGATTCCGATCAAAATTTGATCGGACTGTGATTCAAATATTTATAAATCATGGATCGCACATCGCACAACATAAAAACTCTAAGTTGGATATAAAACTAAGATTCGTCTCCGTGGGGATGGCATGGTGGCTAAGGTATAACGGTGCTTGTAAAAGTAATATTGATCGATTCCGAAGAATATTTAAAGTTCTTTTCTGGATTCAGATGATCTTTACGTGTTTTGATCATCACGTCAAGATTTATAAACCTCTTAATAATAATTGTAGGACAGATTGATATAAATAAGTAGATTGACGATTTTAATTTTTTATAGATATAAAAGAGAGATTTGTTTTTTTTTTATTCCCGCCGAAATTAAATAGAAATTTCTGCGAAAGTGACACATTGCTTCGCCGGCAAGACTTTGGACGAGCTTTTATTATTCTCGGACACGGCAGAAGTCATCGCATTGCCGCCTTTAGACTTCAAATCACAAATGGCCTCTCACGGATTTTAGATAAATATTTTAAAAAAAAAAAAAAAAATTTGAGCGAGACGTGTACTGTCGGTCAACCGACAGTATTTATACGATAGAATTGGCACGAATCTAAGACCTGCTGCCACGTCCTCCAGTCGCTGCGATGGAAGGAAGAAATAAGCAAGACGATCACGGCAGCGAGCCCCCGGTCGCGGCGCACCCCCTCGGCGCCCCGCGCCGCCGCACTTGGCTGCTCGTGTTGATCCTGTTCTACCTCGGCGCCAGCGCTGCAGTCTACGGCTACAGGGCGCGCGGCGATCCCTGGAGTTTGGGCTTCTTGCTGTTCTGCTACTCCGACCTTCTGGCTCTCTTCTACTGCCTCGACAGGTTCGAGCGGGCGGCGGCGGGGGAAGGCACGGCGGAGCAGAGGCGGAGGCTGAAGGCGGTGATCTGGGCACTGGCGGCGGCGCTCATGGCGGGGTTCAGCGGCAGGGTGTCGGCGGTCCTGCCGGCCGCTCTGGGGGCCATTGTTTGGGCGATGGCCGCCAGTGTGGCGGTGGCCGGATTTTGTGGCCTCTTCTTGTTTGATCGGCGCGAGGACGACAAGCAGTGACTGCCGCTGTCTCTCTGTACACTAAATAAACATTATGTTACGTTGAAATTATTCTAGTCGTAAAATATTAATATTTTATCCTATTATAGCAATTTTGATTTTTTTTTCTAAAAAAAATTGGCATTAGATATAAATTCTTTTTAACTTACTAATATTAACCGTTCGCATGTTTAACGGATTGATCGATCCAAAGTCGGAATCAATTTGTTAAATTCGAAATCGAAATTGATTCAAATGAATCGGTTCTATAATCGAATCGGAATCGTTCCGATTCCGGTTCAATTCGGTTTCAATCGATTTTGAAATCGTTTCGGAACCAATTCGAAATCAGTTCGGAATTAGTTTTGATTTCGATTTGGATCTGATTCCAATTGCTAATTAAAGATCGAAATTTTTAGCATTCTAATATATTTACAATATTATTTTGCGATAAAAAAATATATGATCATTACACGTTAGATGAATTTGGAAGTTCATGTTCAAGGAAGGTGATCTGTAATTATTTCGGAATCGATTCGGAATTATTTCAAAATCGATCCAGAACCGTTTCAAAATCGATCCGAATTGAATTGGTTCCAAATTAAGTTAAAACTTTGGAATCGGAATCGGTTCAGAATCGATTTTGAATCGATTCGGATTGATTCCAATATCGACAAATTCGAAATCGATCGAAACCGAAATGGAACTGAAATCGAAATCGAAATAGAGAAACGCCTAATTCAATCCACTAAATAAATTTTAGAAATAGATAATTCAACGGTTTAATCTCTCAAAATGTTTATCCAATTCAAAAAATATATTTTATAATATAATTGAGAATCGAATGATAAATATTAAAAAAGTTAATTGAATATCCATTATATTTTAATCGGAGTAATCATGATTCATTTTTTGAGATTTTAGTAGCATCACAATTAAAGAAATTATGAAATTGTATATCATAAAAAAGAGAATTTTTAAAAATAAAAATAGGTTAAAATGTGATAAGCCTTGAGCGTATCATTTTTTTAAACTCAGATACTCTACTTGGCAATGATATATAATAAAAGAGATTTGAGAACAAATTCAACAAAATGTATATTTATATAGGTAAAGTTTTACTACAAAGTTTATAAAACTAAATAAACAGAAAAATTGATAAAATAAAACAAAAAATACAGCAGAATGAAAACTAAATTAGAGAATCAACAGAATGAGATCTTTGAGTGACTCTATATATCACAAAGTCAATTGAAATATTAAAAGAAAGTATGTGTTTATAAAATTAGAGATAAAAAAATAGATAGTAAATATAAATTGCTAAGCAGTAATCAAGAAAATGTACAATATTTAATTTTATTTAATAGGTCAAACGTAAAATAAGATGTAATTGTACTAATACATCTTTTAAGTCTATCCTTAATATATAAAAAGAGTTTATTTGTTGAGCGTCATTTCGTTGTTCGACTGTGCACGATATATAGTAACCATGCATTCGACATCGTCGATCTCGCCGATGGAAAGCCAAATTCCGGTCTTGATTCGGCTCGAATCCAACGACGGTCCGACCAGAATCCGATCGGCACCAGAGCCCGGCCAAACTACTATCGGAAACAGACGTGATTGTGGCTGCTAGTCGACATCGGACTCCGGTGCCAGCTGGATCCCGATCAATTTTCGATCAGAATTCGATCGGTCGATGGTGAATCGACAGTGACAATGGTAAAAATCGTACGAAAAAAATACTGTATATTCTCCGTCATTGTGCAATCACAATTTTGATCAGACGATTAAGATATTATCATGCACGAGTTACACAGCATAAGATAGTAAAATGCATAGCAGACCAAAGATATATATATATATATATATATATATATATATATATATATATATATATATATTGCACGTAACAAATGTTTAAGTATACGTTAGTCGGCGCGCGTAGGTATATATAATTTATTAATTTGATGTCTAATCGATGACGAGGCTTTAAATGATGGCATAATCTAGACGACACAATGGTTATCCCAATTGAATGAATAATCTATTTTACAGGAGATTGTAATCTAGTGGTAGATTTGTTCCACGGTGATTGTGGAAAAGTAAAATTACGAAGAATATATCCTTTGAATTTTGATCGTATTAACCAAAAGCAATGAAAAATTATCTGAAATTTTAAATTTTTCTTCGAAATTCTTATCAATTCATTAATATTTTTGTCACGAGAAGATAAATCACGAGAAATATTTTTATCCAATTAAAAACTAACACGATAAAAAAATAAATATTCCAAAAAAACTTTATAATTTATAAGAATTAATTTTACAATTATTTTATCATCCATACTAATCATTTAATCTTCTCTGCCTTGTTCTTAAAAGCTTCGTCACGGTGATCGTTCATGAATTTACGCAGAAAATTAATTAAGAGATCGAGTTATTTTATTTTCCATAATACTTATGTTTAATTTCAGTTTTTTAACTATCTACCTATACTCTAATAAGCTTAAATTACTAATAAGATGATTTAAGTACGGAAATAAAAATGAGAATGAGTTTGATAATTGATTGAAATGAGAATGAGTTTGATAATTATGAACAAAAATCTTTTTAGGGGGAATCGAAAAACCTTGGAGAATCAAGGTTTTTGTTGATTCTCGGGGTTAAGGAAACTTTTTTCCAATATTACCCCTAGCAATATATTAAATGTCAATTTGTCAAAACTCAATCGATTTGTCGTCCGTCGTCAGTCGTCGCCCGTCGCCAGCCGTCGCCGCCGCGCGTCGTCGGTCGTCGCCGCCACATAAATCACGCCGTCGTCGGCCGTGCGCCGCGTCGTCGTCGTCGGCCGTCGTCGTCGCTCGTCGTCGGCCGTCGTCGTCGCTCGTGGATTATTTGCCCGTCGTCCTCGGCCGCTTATCGCGCCGTCGCCGCTCGCGCGTCACCGTCGTCGCCGCCCGTCGCCGCCGTCGCCGGCGTATGTCGCCGTCGTCGCCGTCATCGCCGCCGTCGCCAGACCATCGCCGCCGTCGTGGCCGTCGCGTAGACCATCGTCGCCGTCGCCGACCATCGCCGCCATCGCTGGTCGCCGTAGCCACCGCGATCATCACCACCCATCGCCGGCCGCGCCGCGTCATCACCACCGCCACCCATCGCCATTGCGCCGTCGTCACCCGTCGTCGCCGTATGTCGCCGCCGCCGTCGTCGTCATTGCCGTCACGTTGCCATCGCCGTCGTCGTCGCCGCCGTCGCCGCCATCACCGTCGCCGTCGTCGCCATCGTCGACCGCCATGCGCCGCGTCGACCCGCCAGCCTCGCCCGTCGCCGCCGCGCCCAGCCGTCGTCGGTCGCCACGCCGTCGTCGCCGTCATCGATCCAGCCACCACCGTCGTCGTGCCGTCGTCGCCGCGGATTATGCTGCCGCGCTCGTCGTCGTCCGCCCGCCGCGCCGGTCGGCCTCCACCGTCATCCATCGGCCGTGTGCGGCCGTCGCCCGACGATCGCCATCACGGTTGCCGTCGTTATCGCCCGCCGTCGGCGATCGTCATTCTTGCTCGTCGTCATTAATATTTACGAATTGATTGAGCAAAGACAAAGGATAATTTAGTAAAATGTTAAACTAAGTTATATATTAAAACCTCCAACCAAACAAGGTTTTTATCTAAGGTTATACTTTATTCCAAGGTTATGTTTTATTTCCTGGTAATCACGTAACCAAAGTTATGTATGATTACTTGAACCAAACGCACTTGAGTTTTGTCAATTCCTAAATAATTAAGAATGATTCAATTCTCCCAATTCTCAAATCCATTAATCAAATATTTTATATTTCTATTCTTCTATTCCCTAATTCCTAAATCTTAAACGCCCCTGAATAATTATAATCAAATTATTTTAAATTAGTCTAACATCGTTGAAATTAGTTAAATATTATAAAAATAATTTTGATCGAAATTATTATAATATAAAATAGTTTACCAAAATTATTTTGAACGGCTTTAAAAAAAACTCCGATGGGAACTAATTAGAAATAATGTGATAAGAAATAATTTAAGTAAAAAATATTTCAATTGAAACAGTTTTAATTAAAATTGCTAAAATATGATATTCTTTTTAATATATTGTTTTAAATAAGATGTTCTTTAAGGGGCTTAATAAATTAATTCCTTTGATGTTTTTTTTTCAGTCTCACTCAATTGATCATTTAAATATAAATTTTTAAATATCAAATTAAAAATAATAAATTTTAAAAATAAAATATCAAATTAGAATAACAAATTTTATAAATATCAATATATTTATAAGTTAATAAACATATTAATTATAACTTATTTAATTTTTTAAAACTAAATTTACCTATAATATTATCTCTTTTCTTCTTTGTAGTATCGTTTTTTTCCTCCATTACAAGCAAAGAATTTATTATTTAAAGATAATCTAAATTTTTTATTTCTTCTTTAATAAAAAAATTCATTGTCAATAAAAAGACAATCAACATCGACTACTCGAGAAATGACCAACGAAACAATGAACGACGATCACTTGTAACTAAGTTATGAGATAAATGTTGCTTTGCTAGACGATAAGCAATCGCTTTGCGTGCTTTTGCTTCGCGAATGATTCTAAGTAATTGATGATCAATATTAGATAATATCAAATATGGATTGAATTCTTGATTTTCGATGATAATAAAAATAAAAGACATCCTTTTAATATTCCCCCATAAATTTAACTATTTTAAGCACATAAGTATCTCTAAACTTCATTGCTTTTAGCTATTTCTTAGATTCAATATCGTATATTCCTTTTTTTTCATCATCCTTTAAAAAAAACATATTCTTAAAAAAAATTTAAGACCCATACCATTTTAGTTGCAATCAGAAAAAAAATAATACTAAACTAATATCTAATTTACTAAATAATTTTAATAAAAGGGGGAAAATTCTTGATGACCTCAAATGGACAAAAATTACCTATTATAAATTTGTTAATATTCTTTTTAATAACAAGTTAAAAAAACACTTTTTTAAAAATAATTAAAATAAAGTTTTTTTAAATTTATTATCAAAATAACACACCATCACATTTTAATATATTTAATAATTACGAATTCGGTAAATGTTATACAATCCATATACAATTTCATAATTCCTATAATTTTGATGCTACTATCATTTCGGAATACGAATTATAGTTTTTCTCTAATTAAATAAAAAAAATATATAATATTGATCTTCCATCTCTAATAAAATAAAAATATATATAATATTAACCATCCCCGCAAATATACTATAGAATATTGTCGTCTAATTAGATTAAAAATATATATAATATTGACCATCAACTACAAATATTCACTTTGCGAAATTTAATCAGTGAAAAATTCTTTTATTTAAACAATAAATCAAATTGTTAAAAAATATATATAATTCTATTATTTAAACCAATTATTTTTAGTAAGATAGGAATCAAATTTCACTCAAAATTTGAGACCTTTAAGAGCGTTTGATTTAAGCATTTCATTTTCATTTTCTAAAAAATAAAATTTTAATTTGATTGCAAAATAGAAAATATCAAAAACTCGTTTTTTATTTTCTGAAAAAAAAAAATACAAACCAAACGTATATATATAAAAAATAAAATATCCATATTACAGAACCATAATTATTACAAGAAAGAAGAGGCAATCACTGCTTCTCGTCCTCGCGGCGATCGAACAAGAAGAGGCCGCAAAATCCTCCCACCGCCACACTGACGGCCATCGCCCAAATGATGGCCCCCAGAGCCGCCGGCAGGACCGCCGACACCCTGCCGCTGAACGCCGCCATGAGCGCGGCCGCCAGTGCCCAGATCACCGCCTTCAGCCTCCGCCTCTGCTCCGCCGTGCCCTCCCCCTCCGCCGCCCGCTGGAACCTGCCAAGGAAGTGGAAGAGAGCCAGAAGATCGGAATAGGAGAACAGCACGAAGCACAAACTCCAGGGATCGCCGCGCGCCCTGTAGCCGTAGATTGCGGCGCTGGCGCTGAGGTAGATCAGGGTTAACACGGAAAACCAACTGTGGCGGCGGCGGCGCGGAGCGTCGACGGGGTGGGGCACGGCCGGGGGCTCGCTGTCGTGATCGTCTTGTTTATTTCTTCTTTCCATCGCACCGACTGAAGAACCTGCTACACGATTTAGTTTCATGCCCTTCTATCTATAGGTGAGTGGGTGTCAAAAGATGATTCGCTCGTCCAATCGTTCCCACCGAAAGAGATAAATTAAAAAATATATATTATTCAATTCAAAATTAATTTTTATTACTCTATTACCATATTAATTACAAGTTCTCCCGTGAAGACATGTCCCGTCTATGTATGATATATCGTATAAATACTTAAAATACTGTCCTTTGACCGATAATGCCTTAGTCGGTTGGCCGGACATCTCTTAAATTATGGTTCGAATTTCAAAAAATAAAAAATAAAAAAATCCGTGAGAAAGTATTTTTGGTTTGAAAGCTGAAGGCGGCAACGGCTGTGGGCGTGTTCGAGAATCACAAAAGCGGCGGCGGCGTGTCTTGCATGCAAAGCAACGTGTCACTTTCGCAGAAACTTCGAGCGCGTTCCAAAGAATTTTTGTTAATAAAATAAAATAAAATAATCAATTTTATTTATTTATTTCTTTTAATTATTACTGGGTATCAAATCTTTTATTCGATCCATCTCGAAAATAATTTGATAATTATTCTTATGGACCTCGTGGTTAATACGATAATAAAATTATATCAATAAATAAAAATTAATTTTCGAGAAATATAAATATTTTGAAATGTTTATTTTCTTTTTACTATAAATATTGAGTGTGAAATCGATTGAGAAAAACCTTAAGAATAAGTAAATCATCTTTTTATCAATTGAAAATAATTTAATTTCGCTCATGAAATTTTAATAGAATACTGAATAATTTCTAAATTAAATATATTTTATCCGCTGTTAAAATACATCAGAAAATTATTCGTAACTTAAGAATTAAATTTGATGACGTAATTAACGTCGAATACATACCTAAGAATGTCTGATCAATTTTTTTTTCAAAATTCAAAGTTAAATTTATCTTAATTATAATTCAATTTTTAATCATATTAGAGATCACAAATTTAATTAGTAACAAATTTCTTTTTTTAATTGTCGTTTCTCCGAGAAAAATCCATGACCCACGCTCGTTTCTTCGAGGAAAACCTACAAACCTCAAAACCTAATCTCACGTGACGTTTCTTCTTATGTTCCGCTCTATTCCTTTGCTCATCTTCTGTTCCACGTAGATTGAAAAAGGAAGCGATATTGGTGCTTTCTCTTCCTCGATTTGGCGTGGATATTAGTCCTCTTCTTCTTCGATTTGGCTCGATACAATTAATTAATTTTCTTCTTCTCTATTATTTTCTTTTCGCCTTCTTTGTTCTATGTCTCATGAACATCTTCCTTAAGTAGCTGATTTTGCATGGTGTTTGATTTTCAGTTTAATATAATTGAAAGGATGAGTTTTGTTTTCTAATTTATTATACCAGAAAGAATCAGAAAAGGTATAATACTGAACAAATTAAAATAAAAAAGGAATAGACAATGTTAATCAATAATGCTAGGCTTCCGATCCGTCGCAAGACTTAACACTACAAGAAATACAATAAATAGTGATCGAAATTTCGGTCACTAAATAGATTTAGTGACCGAAAAAATCCGTCATAGTTTGTTTGGTCGTTACTTGAATTAGCGACGGAATTTATATTCCGTTATTAAATTTGTGACCGAAATTTTTATTTCGGTCACTAAATTTAACGACGGAATATATATACTCCGTCACTAAATTAGTGACGGAAATAGTGACGGAATTAACGTTCTGTTATTAATTTTATGGTAAAATTTCCCGACAACAAAATGCTATTGTCGCTAATATTTGTGACGGAAATTAATTTTTCATCGCTAATTTAGCGACGGAAATTAAATATCGGTCATTAATTTTTGCGAAGGAAATTAAATTTCCGTCGCTAAATTTTGTGACGGAAATTAATTTTTCGTCGCTAATTTAGCGATGGAAATTAAATTTCCGTCACAAAATTGATAATAAAAATATTTTTTATTCCGTCACAAAAAAATAAAAAATAGCGACGGAAATTTAATTTCCGTCGCTAATTTTATGATAAAAATATATTTTCATTTATCATAAAATATAATATAATTGCCATCGAAAATTTAAAATATTTTTTAATTATGATATAGATCATACTGATTTTATATATATATATATATATAAATAAATAAATAAATAATTCTTTAAAAATAAATATAATAAAACTTTTCTTCCGTCCTTTCTAACAACCCAAAAAAAAGAAGTGAATAATCTATTAAAAAAATTAAATAAAATAAATACCAATAAAATGCATCTCCCAATCAATTTTATGAAAAAATGAACCATATGTGAATATTTAGACTATAACAAATGAAAAAAAATCTCGTAAAATATCTATTTATGAAATACGAATTCACATACTCCGAACCCAACAAAATATTTGAATTACTTGGAAAGATAATTATAGCAGTATAAATTTCCAAGTATCTGGTTAAGTTCATATAGACAATACATGAACAACATATGAAAATTCAAGTAAACAATAATTCAAATACTTTGTCATATAAAATTCATTCACCAAATAAAACAATCACAGCAATCAAAACTCCAAAATGCCAAGAAAATTGGCCATCGACAATGTAACCAACTCACATTTACAATGGAGAACATGATTCATCAAAGAAGAAAATAAAAGGATGTCTTTGTCGGATAAGTACATGAATTAATATTTAGTACAGTTAATACTTGAACAACACTACTATTTCAGAATGTCTGTTGTGCCTCGAGAATTAGTATGACAAAAGCATACAGAAACAACAAGAAATTGACATTTGATGAACTATAAAATACCACGATACAAACTGCCATTGACAAAAGAAAGACTACCTACTGGAGCTCATCTTCTCGTGTGCTTTCATCTAGATTGTCTTGTGCCAATCTGTCATGCATGTCCTGTTCAGAAAAATCATTCTTCCAATAAGCATGTGATCTCATTAGGATGCTTAAGAAGGAATACTATCATGCCAATCATTGATTAAGTTAGTTGTAATTCAAAGTAAAACACTTACAGTAAAAAGCAGACAAACTCGAATGGTTCCATGCATTTGATTTCACACCAGAATATAAAAGAAAAACGGATAAAAAATTATTGTTTAATAGTCATGAAGTGTTCATTGTCTTCAAATTATACTTGTTCATTGTGCTTCTAACACCTTTATTTCACACCAGAAACAAAGATTAATATACATTTCCTAAACTAAACCACAAGAAGTAAAACAAAAGAATATAACTGGAAGGAAATCTTACAAGAAAATGTAAACCTAGAAAGTAGTCTAAAGCTCTAACTGCTTTGTAATCGTCTTTATTTAGGTAATAAATGAATCCTAGAGTACGGGTTGTTAAAACTATAACAGTTGATACCCTACTCAATCAGAAGGAACTCTAGTTCATCTTTTAAATTCTTACCTTCTTATGCGGAATCAAAATTGGTTTATTGCATATCCTGACTGTTGGCTAAGTTCTTATTTTATTAACCATTCTATATTAACAGAATACTTGCATTGCTATTGATAGTTAATTAGTAAGGAATAATCATTAGCTACTTCTATCATGATTTTTTTTTTTGCATGTTTATAGAGTGATAAATAAAAAAATACCTCAAAAGGATCTGGGGTTATCAGTAGTGTTGGGGTCTTGAGTCTCCTGTGAATCGAACCTATGCGGCGTTTGTGGCATTGGAAAAGCAGAAGGGCTCATTAATGAATATCGAGAAAAGTAGTCATGTATTTGCCGCTCTACTGTAGTCTTGACACGATCTTCTATCGTCCGCTCTACTACAGTCTTGACCTGATCATCTATCGATTGCTTTAATTCCGTCACCTCATTCCTCAATTCTTGATTTTCTTTTCTTAACGTTTCCATTTCAGTAGATGAAAAACTAGGACGACCCCTGAATCTAGGAACCATCAATCGATCATATACAACTTTTACTTGGGAGCCAAGGCTATAGAGGGAGTTTTTTTTCCTTCCACCAACAACATCATAATAGATATCATTTATAACATCATGTGATAGAGTCTGTAATTCCTCTCCCTCTATCGCAGGCTGAGATGCCTGTGCAACTCTATCATTCATATCGTCCTATGGAAAAAAATATTAGTATTATCAAATAGAAATAAAATCTAATCAGTAATAAAGTGTTTATTCTTACATCTATTGCTTTAGATCGAGCATCAATAAAATTACCATCTTTTTTTCGGTGTGTACTCCGAAATACCTCCCAACAATTGTCAGGTCTATCTAAGGTAGTACCCTGCACGCACATGTCTTTATAAATTAAAATAAATTAATTAATAATTATACAAATTTCCAATACTTATATATTTAAAGCTAGATCCCTGCTCACATAAACAAGAGGTTTTAATATATTGTTCATGTATAGACCCATTACCAACTTAGATTTTAATACAAATAATAACACAGCAGCAAAACTTATTTAATTGACTCGAGGCAATATTATTATGTGATTCAAAGATCTTCAATTCAAAGCAAGTTAATTAATAAATATAAAAATCTTATATAACTTTATGGTAAACTCACCAAATCTATTGCATGCTCCACAGTAGATCGTGATCCACCCGTATGCTTTGTGCATCTTGAGTTTGGGCCAGCGAGCTCAGTATTTCTATTTTTTTAGCAATCGATGAATTATGTTGTCATTTTTCTTCAGCCCATTTACTTTTTCATGTACTCTAAATCTCATCTGGTATATAGGATGGTCTTGTTCCGTTGCTTCTCCAATTGTATAACAAGTTCTTATATAGTTTTTTACAATATTTATTCCATGTTTCTTTAAATTCTACTTCATATCCGGGTTCCCATATATATTTTTTCTACAACAACATCAAGAAAATAAGTATAAAATGATATTTTACAACATTATTAATATTCAATTTACTTACCAAAAATTCATGATAATAAAAAACTTTCAGATGTTGATCTACATGCCTCCATGTAGATCCGAAAGCGCACTGATGTTCTTTAAATTTTTTTATGATGTATGCAGCTATACTATGACCATTGGGAATAAAACTGCATAAAATAAACATGCATTTTTTTGAAATAATTAATAAAATATTAAATGAATTTAAATTACAATAGCATCAATATTTACCAATCCCCAATAACTCTCAATATAATCTGGCTATTATGTATTTGTATAATATCCTCCATGATTAGATCTGCAAAATAACATTACAACAAATACTCGTTCCAACTAATAATTAAATCAGAATAATAATTAAGATATCTGATAGAACTAGTGAGATTTACATGTAAAAAGCAAGCATATGCATAACTAAATCATTAACATTAATGCTAAAATTTAATAATATAACTATCACTTTATCATATATAGTTTTCAATCCTAAAATTTAATCATCATTACAATCTGAATCATTAACATTAACATTTTTTAAGTCTTCATCACTAGATGTTATTAGTACATTAAACTCGTCACTATTGGATATCTCTCCATCATCTATTTCCTCGTAAGTGACATTTACATCTACAAGTAATTGAGATGTATTTTGGATGTGTGAATCAACAGAATGTATCTCTACTTCCTCATTTTGAAATGCATCATGGGTTTGGGTCGTGATGGAGTTTGGCATTTCTATGGTTGAGCGAGGCTTCATTTGACAAACTGCTAACCATTCACTATATCTTCTTCTCTTCGTTGGGTATTCAAGATAGAAAACTTGACCAGCTTGTACTGCGAAAATGAAAGGTTCAAACTTGTTGAATCTTTTGTTTGCATTAACTTCAATTGAATTGTACTTTGAATGTATTCTAGTACCTGTTCTTGGAGTCGGATCATACCATGAACATTTGAATAACACACACACCTCTTTATGGGTAAATTCGGATATTCAACCTCAATGATTTCATCAAGTCTACCATAGTAATCAAATTTAGTATTAATATTGTTGATAGATTCTTTTACGCAAACACCTGAATTATAGGCCAGTGTGTGTGAATCGTGTTGTGCCATATGAAATTTGAAGCCATTAACATAGTAACCAGAGTAGACTCTTATGTTATGGAGAGGTCCTGATGCAAGATCCAATAACCTTTGATCTTGCCCATCTGATCTATTTTCCTTGACCTAGAAAAATAGTTATCATATAAATTGTCAATTATATAATACAATTGAAGAAAATGCTTTATTATCTAACTTACATAGATTTCAAACCAGAATGCAAATTCTGTCTCTAACTTTTTTTCTATCTCACTTGCAGCTATTCCTGGATTCTGTAGTTGTATTTGTTGTTCAAACAAGTTGTCAAGGAATGTATTTTTAAGAAATATGATATTTTCTCCACCCCTATAACAAATAAACAAAAGTGGATAAATATTTAACTGTAGAAGTAAACTCACTTAATGTAGGGTTTAACCTCGTCACAGTTCAGGAGTATATAAGTTCTTGCTGCATGATATTCTTTGTGATTTAACCATCTATAAATAGATGCACCAAATGACCTACCATAAAACTTGAAAATAGATAACATATCTGGATCTATCGATTGAATATCATCAGAATTTTGAGGATACTTGCGATGTCTGGTTTGCACATTATCAGCAAAATAATATGAGCAGAAAGAAGATGCTTCTTCAATCAAATAAGCATTGCATATTGACCCTTCAACTTTGGCTTTGTTACGTACGTTATTCTTCAATCTCCTCAAAAAACGTTCAAATGGATACATCCATCTGTATTGCACAGGACCAGCTAATCGTGCCTCGTAAGCTAAATGAATCGATAGATGTTCCATTGAATCAAAAAAACTAGGTGGAAATATACGCTCAAGTTATAACTCCAGTTATCATAGTTAATCAATGTTATAGTAAAAAGTAATAGGCAATAAGACCCACGAGGATGATAACATTATGCCAATTTGTTGGAAGAACACTCGGAGGGTAATTCCAATTACATCTTCATTGAAAATTAAAAGTAGAATACCACATTGTTGGAGTAAGAGAAGATTATTTAAATCCCTGTAGTTGTTAAATTTGTATTGATTACAATGATGGGTGGAATTTTGATATTACTGTATCACATAAAGCTAACTCTATCTTTTTGTTCAAGTTTGCTATTTCTTGTAAATAAATTCTAAATCATGGTGTGGATTTTCATTTAAATCTCTTAAAATTTTAGTTTATTCTAATATCTAACCTTTTTTTTTATATATGGTTCTTCACATGTTTCTTTAAATATATATTTTTCAATATGTATGAATCACTTTTTGTTTCATAATATTTCAATTTGTCTTCACACAACATAAGTGTAAAATACGAAAAAAAAAAATTATATATGGATTAAACCCTGTAATTAATTGGGATTAATTAAGGGATTAATTGGATATAATTAGTGGGTTAATTGGGCTGAAAATGGATTTGAAATTGGGCTTATTTGAAATTGGGCTTGATTTGGAATGGGCTTGGGCTGATTGGTTTGACTTGGGTTAAGGGCTGAACCAAATCAGATTTGGGTTTGGTTTGGGCTGAGTTAACCGAATGGGACGAACAACGTTTAAAAGCCACAACCGATCGCAATATTCACATTGCGATCTCCGCTTCTATTTCTTCTCCGCCGCGTTTCTTCGTTCCGAGCAATCGCGCTGCAGGGTTCCAGATCATCGGCGTCCGATGAGCGTCGCTCGACGGTGCCACCTCAGTAGCTGATCTCCGGTCGGAGATCAGTAGGTGGTTCGCCTTTGGGGGGTGTCAGCATTCCTTCGCTCGACGAGTCGGCGGTGCTGTCGCCATGGCAGCGAGCTGCCGATCAAGGTACGTCGGTGGTTTTAGTTTTAGCTGGGTTTTCCTTGTCATTTCCATAGATCTGGTTGTGTTGATCGGAGTTTGGCTGAGAAACTTGGCATTGTCGCGGCAGAGTCAATTTTTCGACGATCTGTGTCTGGGATTGGGGGAAGTATCGCCGCCGGTGAAGGTTGGACTCGGTAAGATGAATCTGTTGGATCGAAAGTGTCGCTAGAGGGGGGGTGAATAGCGATACGGTGTCGTTAAAAAAAAACTTTTGCAATAAGTAAAAAGCAAGTAGAGAGTGCACAGCGGAAATATAAAGTAGACAAGATATTTTTACGTGGTTCACAATCTTTCGATTGCTAATCCACGGCCCTAGTGATCCTTGATCACGTACGGAGGGCAATTCACTAAAACCACTCCTCCTCGTTGGAAGTAGGAGCAACGATCACAAAAAGAAATCAAGGCAAAGGGACACTCCCCCTTTCCTTGTTACGATTAAAGCACAAAGACAATTTAAAGAAGTAGAACTTAAATAAATATACCGACAACTCTTATAAGTAGAAGATGTAGCTTTCGTTGTCGGCGCCGTTCGTAGCAAATGTGAGTAGTAGTAGCGGCGTTGAGACTTGATTTCTTGTATTTTGCTTGGCGTGAACATGTCTATTTATGGATATTGATCTATGAATTTAGACATAGGTAGTGTCCAAGGTGAGGTTCTTATCCCCCAAGTCTTGCTCATCCACATCCTTTTCATGACTCAAGGATGAGGTGCTTCATCCAACCACCTTGTGCCACAACTCAAGGATGAGGTGCTCATCCAACCACCTTGTGCCACCTCGAGGAGGCCTTCACGCCAACTTGTTGGAGCCATCCAACTTGTGCCACATCATGGGAGCCAACCATCTTGTGCCAACTCTCCTCATTTTGGGCGTCCCAAGCTTGATGGTGGTTTGCCAACCATCTTGTGCCAACTCACCTCATTTTGGGCGTCCCAACTTGATGATGGTTTTGGATGTCCACCTTGATGCCACATCACCCTTTGTACCAAACACGAGTCAAGTCCAAATTCACCCTTGAAATTGAGCTCTTCTCGAGTGGAACTAGACCAACCAGCGATTGGTAGTGAGCGGTAGTCGAAGGGTTTTGAGCTGAAAATATAAAAATGCGATGGTTCTAACCAGCTGATCTCGACCTAGACCTTCCATTGGAGGTATTGGGTCGGATCTACGCTAACGTCCTTGCCGCTTTCACACGAGCTTACCTTGTAGCCTCGCTTAGGTCTTTTACCCGAGTACCTCGGCTTCCTCGAAATCCCTCTGGCGTTGCCCGACCACCTCGGTTTTCCCCGGTGTCGCGAACCTTCCGCTCAACTTTAGCATTTACGCACTTAATGAGCTCGTAAGATAACAAATATACCCTTAACTATTGAGCCTTTTGCCATAATCAAAATACCGGTTCGACTTTGGTGCCCACCGCACCAACAATCTCCCCTTTTGATTCATGGCAAACCTAAAAGTTAAGGAAAAATTAAATAGCATAATGATTAAATATGAATGAGCTAGCATAATGATTAAGTATGAATGAGCTAGCATAAAGATTAAGCATGAGTGAGAAATATTATTGTTTCAAGTTCTCCCCTTTGAGGTAACCTCCCCCTTGACCGAAGGTGAGTTCTTGAAAAATAATTTTTACTCCCCCTTAATAGTTGCTTAAGTAATCGGAATTACTTAATATAAAAGGTAATAATTTTGTTTACTTTCTTCCCCTTTAATTTTGGTTAATTTTGGTTACTTTTGTGACTTTCTCCCCCTTTTGCCTTAACTCAAAAAGTTTGTAAATATATTTTAGGGTTTGTAAGTCCAAGCAAGTTCCCAATATATATATATATATATATATATATATATATATATATATATATATATATATATATATATATATATATATATATATATATATATATATATATATAAAAATATATATATATATATATAAAAAACAATAATAATAAGCTGGAAAATATGTTCATCTAAAATGTACAACTCCGGTGGGACTTGATTGATATAGAATGATCAATAAGTCTTGAAGGAGTTGATTAATTTTAAATAATTATACTCCATGGTTCATATCGATGCTTTGAATCTACATCCGGAACCGGGAGTAAGGTCCTAACATCTCACGCCGTCACGTGGCTAAGTACACAAACACATTAGTCCTATGTGTTGGAGATGTGTTAGCTCCTTAAATCTATAGGTATATGATTTCTAAGGTAAGACTTAGGCTAATTTCATATAAAGAAGCAAAAATAGAGTACATATATAGAGAAATTTAAATCCTACTCTATTACGCACATACCTAACTTTCGTCTTAATAAACTAAATTCGACCGGGTAGTGGTTTGGTGAAGATGTCCGCTAGGTTTGATTTGGACTCAACATACTCTAGTTGTATAGTTCCATTAGTTACATGTTCCCTAATGAAGTGGTGTTTAACTTCTATATGTTTTGTCCTAGAATGACATATTGGATTTTTAGTTAAGTTAATTGAATGATGTTATCTATGTAGGTTTTAATGTTGTTAAAGATTAAGCTAAAGTCTTGGAGAGTGTGCTTCATCCACGAGGTGAGAGACACACTCACCCATCGCATACGTGTTCGACTTGGTGGTAGATAAGGCAAGCGCAATCGCTTCCTCTGCACTCTCACTAGACTCGTAGAGGATTTGACAACAACCACTCGTGCTCTTTCTATCGAGTTTACTACCGGCATAGTCGGAGTCGGGTAGCCGATTAGATTAAACTCGGTAGATCTAGGGTACCAAATACCTCGTTTAGCGTGCCCTTTAGATATCTAAGGATACGCTTGACTAGGGTTAGGTGAGACTCCTTCAGCGCGAGTTTGTAACCTTGCGCACATACTTCTGCGAATAAAATGTCGGGTCGGCTCGCGGTTAAGTATAGGAGACTTCTATTGCGCTCTATAGTATTTTAGGTCAACGGGTTTTCCTTCTACATCTTCGTTTATATTAACATTAGTTGCTATAGGTGTATTAATTATTTTAGCATCTTGCATTCCAAATCGATTTATTAAGTCCTTAGTATATTTTTGTTGATGTAAATATATTCCATCTTTAGTTTGTTTAATTTGTAAACCTAAGAAGAAACTTAACTCTCCTACTAAATTCATTTCAAATTCACTTTCCATAAGTGAGATGAATTCGTTTAGCAGGATCGAGTTGGTA
The DNA here is from genome assembly GCA_025175895.1 of Wurfbainia villosa. Classification (NCBI taxonomy): domain Eukaryota; kingdom Viridiplantae; phylum Streptophyta; class Magnoliopsida; order Zingiberales; family Zingiberaceae; genus Wurfbainia; species Wurfbainia villosa. The sequence goes on along the minus strand of CM046000.1, from coordinate 3,798,465 downwards.
GTTCCAAAAATTATATCATCTACATAGATTTGGGCTATAAAGATTTCTTTTCCTACGGTTTTTACGAATAAGGTTGGGTCGACTAAACCTTGGTTGAATCCTTTGGACTTAAGATAGATCGAAAGCCTTTCGTACCAAGCTCTTGGGGCTTGTTTGAGTCCATATAGGGCTTTCTTAAGTCTAAGGACATGGTCAGTTTATCTAGATTTTGAATCGGGAGGTTGGTAGCGTAAACTTCTTCCTTAATGTATCCATTCAAAAATGCTGACTTGACATCCATTTGAAACAATTTAAAACCTCGATGTGCGGCATATGCTAACAACATTCGGATGGACTCTAGTCTTGCTACGGGCGTAGGTCTCATCGTAATCTAAACCTTCGACTTGACTAAACCCTTTGCGACTAACCTAGCTTTATTTCTAACTACTTCACCTTTATCATCAAGTTTATTTGAAATACCCACCTTGTTCCAATAATTGATTTTTCTTTAGGTGGTGGTACTAATTCCCGGACTTCATTTCTAGTGAATTGAGCTAGCTCTTCTTGCATAGCAATAATCCGGTCGGGATCAAGAAGTGCTTGTTCAATAGTTTTGGGTTCGATTTTGAAATTAACGAGATTTGACTAATGTTCGGTATGAAGCTCTAGTTCGAACCCCTAAATTTGGATCACCTATAACTTGATTGATAGGATGACTTGGGTTAGGGTCATCTATCACTTGGTCGATAGGATGACTTGGGTTAGGGGCGAGATTGAGTTCAAGATCAGTCGGGTTTGCTATAAGTTGATTTGCTAGTTGGTTTTGTTAAGGATTGAGCGGGTTCGTGTCCTTTCGAAAACTATATTAATGGTTTCTTCGACTCTAAGAGTGTCGTGATTGTATACCCTATAAGCTCTCTGGTGGTTGAGTATCCTAGAAAGGTTCGATGAGGTTTTGGATTTGAATTTCCCTAGGTAATCCTTAGTGTTTAAGATATGTACCTTGCATCCAAATACCTAAAGTATTTGATGTTGGTATTTTATCGTGATAAATCTCGTCTGAGGACTTTTGGTGCCTCTTTACCATAAGGATCCTATTTTGGACATAGCAAGCCGTACTAACGGCCTCGCCAAAATCTATCGGGTAGGTTATACTCGTTTAACATTGTCCTAGCGGCTTCTTGTAGGGTTCTATTTTTCCGTTCGACTAACCCATTTTGTTGTGGGGTTCTAGGACATGAAAACTCATGGTGGTATCCGTTTAGTTCACAATCTGTAAACTGTGGTTTTCGAATTCACCACCATGATCGCTTCTAAGTCTTTTAATCTTAAGGTTCTTTTGATTTTGATTAACCTACTGAGATTGATTAGTTGGTCTAGGTATCATTTTTATGTTTGATAAACCTAACCCAAGTAAATCTAGAATGATAGTCGTCAATTATGACTAAGCAAAATTGACTACCATTGAGTGACTTAGCTCCATGTGAATCAAATAGATCCATGTGTAGGAGCTCAAGAACACTTTTGGTTCGTTCTTGATTAGTTAATTGATGTTGTGTCCTAGATTGTTTACCTTGTTGACAAGCATTACATATTTTATTATCCAAGTTGTTTAGTTTAGGCAAACCTATAACCAAGCCACTGACTCATCTTGTGGGCGAGTCTTGGGTGCAGTGTCCAGAGTCTTGGTGCCATAACCAAGATTCCTCTTCTTTGTGTCATAAGACACTTGGTTGAGGAGTTAGGTAAATTTATTGTGTAGATGTTGCTATTCCTAGTTCCTTTAAATATTATTTTAGATGTTGCATTTATCTTGATTACGCATTCATTTTCTAGAAATATGACCTTATAATTGTTATCACACAATTGGCTTACACTAAGTAAATTATATTGAAAGTTTTCTACTAATAAGACATTTTGAATTGTAAAGTTAGAGTTGAGCTCAATATCACCGATCCGATGATTTTGAGCTTGCATTATTCAGAAGGCTCTGGATCCTTGTCGTTTGAATCGTAACCCGAAAATTTGAGTTGATCCCGGTCATGTGTCGGGAGCAACCATCCAACATCCATTGATCCTACATAAGGTAGTTGGATCGGATATTGGAATTACTAAAGGGTTGTTTGTAAGTTTTAAACCTAAATCATCTCACCAATATCTACATGATCAAAACATGTTATTCCTATGTGTTATTGTGAGATGACTTTCAATTTACTTGATTAATTTTAATGAATTTAAATTAACCAACATTAGGTTAGATTCGGATTTAGTCTAAGCTCATCAAGTAATCTTTTCAAGAGATTAGCTTCAGTCGTGGCGAGGCACGAGGCCTTCTTTGATCGGAACAACGACCACTTCCTTAGACAAAGCTAATTTCAAGAAATTGATAACTCGACTTACTTGAGACTACATCTTGGTCTAACTAGTTATTTTTGAAAAGAGGCTCCCGAGGCTCAATCTTTTAAATAGGATTTTAGTTGATTATGAGTCCTATCTAACCATTCTAAAAATAAAGGAAAAACTAAGCATGCAATTTCTAAGACTTAACAAAAATACATTTTGTATTGGCTCCCCCTGGACCATTGAATCGAGTGGGTCTATTCACATAGTGAATTTGGTCCTTGGGAACCCAATACATGTTAGATCCTAAAGTTGAAATCAAAGTGATCTTAGGGACCCATGCTTGGACATTTTTCTTATGTTGGTTTACTATAGACATATATGACTTATTGGTTGTATTTGAGTTAAACCCGAGTCCGGCCTTGTTGTACCACGGCCCTTTGTGATCCAAGTAAGAGGTCAAGTCCCTTGGATCCCAAAGTGAACCTTTCCAACGTGTTCCTAAGGTCTTCGACTTGTGTTTTCAAAAGCGAGTTCTCAACTTCAAGCTTTTCAACTTGAGTTGAGTCCTCCTCTTGAATACAAGTAGTCGAAGAGGTTAGGGAGACCTCATGTTTGAGGAGGTTAACCTCCTCAATTAGGGTCTCGACCTTGGACTCGGACTTAGCTAGTTTCTTATTTAAAAATTTAATTGCACCATACAAAGTATTAAGTAACGACCGACTTACCCTTAATGATTCTTTTGAACCGGATACGGATCCGTGGCTTGTCTTGAATGGAAGCTCATCGCCAGTTCGGACTCGGACTCTTCTTGATTTGAGTCGTGCTCGGTCGGCTTGGCCATTAGAGCTTGGATATCGTCTTCTTCCTTCGACAACTCCTCCCAAGTAGCGTTTAGCGCTTTCTTGGTCTTTGATGCGTTATTCTTTAGCTTTGGGCACTCGGACTTGATGTGACCGAACTCATTGCACTCATAGCATCTAAAATTATAAGTATTTGAATTAGGTTTAGGCTTACCTTGATTTGTTGGTCGTTTTAATCTATTGATCATCTTCCGAAAAAGATTGACTAGTTCGGATTCTATTTCGGAGTCTACTTCCGATTCGGACTCGTCTTCTTCCTTCGGGGGTGGCTTGCTTGCGGGCTTCTTCTTCTTGGAACCTGCAACTAATGCAATACTCTTCTCGGCCTGGACCACGTTAGTTTGCTCATGTAATTCAAGTTCCGAAAACAATTCGTCTAACCTAATTTTAGAAAGGTCCTTGGAGACCTTGTAGGCATCGACCATGGATGCCCACAAGGTGGTCCTAGGAAACGAGTTAAGAGAATACCTGATAAGGTCGCGATTCTCGACCTTTTGTCCGATGGCATGGAGTTGGTTGACGATGTCTTGGATACGAGCATGTAGTTGAGTTGCGGTCTCGTTTTCCTGCATTTTCAAGTTATACAATTTATTTAAAAGTAAATCTCTTTTACATACCTTCGTGTCGTCGGTGCCTTCGTGTAGTTCCACTAGCTTGGTCCATAAGTCCTTTGCACTAATGAAGGGCCGGCGGTTGAGCTCTTCCTTGGACAACCCACATTGCAAGATTTGAGTTGCCTTGGCATCGGCTTCTACTTGTTTTTCATGGAATTTGACCATTGATCGTAACCCAAAGATTCACCATCTTCATTAATAGGAAGTGTGAAACGGTTTGAATTACGATCCACATCTCGATTTGGGTTTTAAGAAAGCATTCCATCCGACCCTTCCAATAACGAAAGTCATTACCGTTGTAAAGCGAAGTCAGGCGGTGCTAAACCCTTCGAGATGGGCCATTTAAAAACAAGAAGAAGAGCGACGAAAAGAATCTTGCAAAACACACACGAAAGAATATTCCAAGACTTTTCGTCTTGGATTAGTAGTCTTGAGGAAGTAAAAAGATATATATAAAATGTAACTTGCAAAAGAAATAAACAATCAAATGCGAATGTCGTTGAAGTTCCGGAGGACAACCTTACTCGGGATCTAAACCGAAGGACAACCTTATCCGGATCCTAAAGCCTCTAATGCAATTCTATATGTAGGAGAAGATAAGCAAGTGAAATAATTATACGAAAACAGAAATAAATAAATAAAAAATCTGTAAAAAAAAGAAAAACAAAGCTAGATTGGTGGTTTCACCGAATCTTAGCCCGACTCGATACCAATTGTTGGATCGAAAGTGTAAGCTAGAGGGGGTGAATAGCGATACGGTGTCGTTAAAAAAACTTTTGCAATAAGTAAAAAGCAAGTAGAGAGTGCACATGGAAATATAAAGTAGACAAGATATTTTTCGTGGTTCACAATCTTTCGATTGCTAATCCACGGCCCTAGTGATCCTTGATCACGTCACGGAGAGCAATTCACTAAAACCACTCCTCCTCGTTGGAAGTAGAGCAACGATCACAAAAGAAATCAAGGCAAAGGACACTCCCCTTTCCTTGTTACGATTAAAGCACAAAGACAATTTAAAGAAGTAGAACTTAAATAAATATACAACTCTTATAAGTAGAAGATGTAGCTTTCGTTGTCGGCGGCACTTCGTCGTAGCAAATGTGAGTAGTAGTAGCGGCGTTACGACGGCGTGTTGAGAGCTCTTGATTTCTTGTGTATTTTGCTTGGCGTGAACATGTCTATTTATGGATATTGATCTATGAATTTAGACATAGGTAGTGTCCAAGGTGAGGTTCTTATCCCCCAAGTCTTGCTCATCCACATCCTTTGCGCCAACTCAAGGATGAGGTGCTTCATCCAACCACCTTGTGCCACAACTCAAGGATGAGGTGCTCATCCAACCACCTTGTGCCACCTCAAGGAGGCCTTCACGCCAACTTGTTGGAGCCATCCAACTTGTGCCACATCATGGGAGCCAACCATCTTGTGCCAACTCTCCTCATTTTGGGCGTCCAAGCTTGATGGTGGTTTGCCAACCATCTTGTGCCAACTCACCTCATTTTGGGCGTCCAACTTGATGATGGTTTGGATGTCCACCTTGATGCCACATCACCCTTTGTACCAAAACACGAGTCAAGTCCAAATTCACCCCCTTGAAATTCGAGCTCTTCTCGAGAATGGAACTAGACTGATTGGTAGTAGACATCGTCAAAGGGTTTTGACCCGATACAAGTTAGCTTAAAATATAAAGTACGATGGTTCTAACATCGATCTCGACCTAGACCTTCCATTGGAGGTATTGGGTCGGATCTACGCTTAACGCCCCGCTTCGCTTTCACGAGCTTACCTTGTAGCCTCGCCGGTCTTTTCCGACCTCGGCTTCCTCCGAATCCCTCAAGGCGTTGCCCGACCACCTCGGTTCCCACCGGGTGTCGCAGACCTTCCGCTCAACTTTAGCATTTCTGCACACTTAATTGAGCTCGTAAGATAACAAATATACCCTTAACTATTGAGCCTTTTGCCATAATCAAAATACCGGTTCGACTTTGGTGCCCACTGCACCAACAGAATCTAACCTAATAATGTCATCTGTGGTATTCGTTGATTTTGGGATTTGATCTGTTTTGGTGGTGCGTCTTACTGTTGGCAGCTTGAAATGTGTTAGGGCTGGAGTTCCTTCGGTGAGCAAAGGTCGAGCAGGGGTAGACTGTCGGAGAATCTACGGGGTTGGTAAGTTTCAATCCCTTTTTCCTTCGTAATTGTATGTGTGGAAAAATTCTGTTCTTATGGTTGATTGGTGTTCACCGTGATTATGGTAATTGTTGATACGGTGTTTGGTTTTGGCAGATCGCGTTTGAGGTTGAAATTCTTCAGGAATCGCTGGTTTTGCCGATGAATTGTGGAAGTTGAAACTAGTGGTTTTCGTTTGATTTGGGTGTAATCGAGCGATTCAAGGAGGTAAGATTTCCTATTCCTTGATCTAGCTGTTGGATGTTGATTTTCAGTAATGTATGGGTTATTGGTGAGGCATTGGTTGTGATCTATTCGATGGATGAAGATGATATGGGTAAGGTTTTCCTTAATTGAATAGATTATGCAAATTGGTACTCTAAACTATGATCAAGATGCTGTGCAGTGGAAGCCAAACTTGGTGGGTGTCGGATTGGGATACTTTAGGAAGGTATACTATTGTTTACAGTTGATTTTGGATGTTGTTGCTTCGATGATTGATAATTGGTGGATCGAGGTTGAGGTAAGATTTGAATTGAGTTGTGGTTCATTCAGATTTCTATTTTCCGCATAGTTTGTCCCAGTAGTTGATGAGGATGGGTTATTATTGTTCATAGTAACATTAAACTTGGATAACTCTGTTTGCAACAGAGCTTGGACTTTCCGCGACAATGAATCGAGGTCACCGAGATGTTTTTCTATGGTCCGATCCGATCTGTGTAGAGAGGCGAAGGTAAGCTACTTCTATAGCTTAGATTTAGTATTACTCGATTGTTAATATTGATTTAGTTGATCGAGATACTAGGGTGATGTAGGATTTGATGCGATCATTAGATGTATGATTATACTTAACTGTATCCTATTGTTACAGGACTTTGATGGTGATGGATACATGGACGTGGAGATGTATAGCACGGATTACGTATCAGGTGGGTAATATCTACCTGGTTCGGTAGTTTTGATCAATTCTAGTGCATGATCTTGGATTTATGTTTATACCTGTTTACCTTAAATCCACTCTTATTTAATCATATGCTTGTACTGCCTTGACCTTTGAGATAAATACTCTGTTACTCATTGATTATCTAGCATGGATAGGAATTATAAACCCTATTATGTATTAGCTGATGGATGTTCAGTAAGTACAAGTGGTTAGGTTTATCTTTGTGACTTCAGATTGGGTTACTGTATTACATCACTAGGGTTAGGCGATGGTTTGGATTATGGAGTCGATTGTTATATCATATCCGTTTTAGTAGTGCATTTATGGTGAATCTAGTTGTCTGTGCATAGATAAGTGTATGTGTGTCAATATGTAACCATGGACTAGAGGTCCTAGCGTGATGGTATATCCATTATGGATTGTGTGCCTGAGTATGGTTATATGGACGGTCGATGGTATCTTGCTACTGACTAGAGGTCTTAGCATGGTTAACCGGTGTGTATGACTTTGTGTGATAGAGAGTCTTATGGATTATAGTCCTCTTGCATGGTTGACTTTTGGTTGACTAGGTCTCCCGTGAGTTAGGAGTGTTGCGAGGATTTGTGTGTGAGCTATGCATCATTACATTTCATGCATCGACGAGTCCGCCTTGTGGTTGAGATAAGTCGTCACATCCCACCTCCGTGGTAGTGGTTCTCGAGGTTGAGGGCGAGCATTGTGTGCGTCTGGATTCTCGGCCACTATGGATGGTGGTAGATAGAGATGCTCACTTGGACACTGTTCGGAGTGGTAGTTAGCGAACTCACCCACTATAGACAGTGGTCGTGTGATGTGCGATTATCCCGTGCGTGCTCGTCTGCCATGTGGGTAGGGACTGAGCAGGCCAGCAGGACCCCGTGTGGGTAGCATATAGCTCTATGGCGCTAGCTCTTGTTTCATACTACCCAACCCTCGATTCGAGTGGTGGCGGTGGAGTTGGGATAGTTGTCATGTCGTCGTGCCACCAGGCCTGCACCGGGTCGTGGTAGCGAGTTGGGTCTTGTGACATGACCATGCATAGGCATTCAGATATATATGTATGTATTTGATATATGTTTTACATATGCCTGTGAGATGCTGCATTTGATTGAGCTATGATTGTTGCACATGCTTGTTCATCATGATACATGTCATTTGCATTTTATTTATTGCTATGTGTTGAGCATGATATATGCGTTGATTCAGACTGTTATATGCATTTGATTAGCATCATGTCATTGTATGGTACATACCTGGTTGTTAGTACAGGTGATCATATACTGTTCATATGTTGTAGTATTGGTCAGGTATGGGATTGACTCGATGTATGGGTTATGTTATTGTAAATCTGTCTGGATGATATAACTTATGGTGTTGCAGACCGTCAGGTACGTTGGTACATTACTTTATGTTCAGTTGATCAGTTTAGTATATACCTTGAATATGATTTCACTATAGTTACTTGTTATTAGATTTGGATATGACTGTATGTCTATTGGATTCATGCTGTATACCTGTAGATCTTTACATGTATACTTGTAGATCTATCCTTATATGTTGTTCATGCACTTTCTATATATTACCCCTGAGTTTATACTCACCACCCCTGGACCCTGGGTTTTCATCGCTTAGATAATGGTAAGATTTCCTTGACGCGTTTGGAGCTCAGGTGATCCATCTCACACCGAACATTTGGGGTTTTCCATGTATTTCATTGTTATTTTGTATTATGGCCATGTATAATCGTGTTGTATCCGGTGGATTTGTACATTGTTGTTGTAGTATGTAGTATGTAGTCATGCGCACTTCTCGTGTTGTTTGGATATATTGTTTGGTATTGTCCATTTATATATTGTTATTGTGGGCCTCTGGGCCTTGTATTAACTCCGATATGTTGACACGTGAGAGATGCCGTCTTGCTTCTTTTCGCATACTCTGGGCGTGACAATTTTATTGTATCGAGCCCTAGGTCATAAGTCCATTTTCGATTTTATTTCGTTCGAGATCGAGTTTTGCTTTACTCGATTTTGGTTTGTGAGTTCGGGATGTCATTGCGGACATCTCCGAGCTACAAGGTTTAAGGTATGTTAATCGCTATTACATATCATACATTGGCTATGTATTTAGTTGCTTATAACATGCATGACTTGTAGTAGTATGTTAATTAGTATTCAAGTGGTTTGAGTTTGACCACGGAGCGATATGTTATTAGATATGTACTGCATCAAGGTAATTACCTTTGAGAGCCGATCATACTCGAGTCAGCGATGGGTTAGGTAGTCACATCGCAGGAGATCAAGGATTACGATCCTAAGATTTTCACTAATTATGTTAGTCGATCATTACCTGGGGTAATGAATCACGTACACTATCGCTGATGCAGATAGTAGAGGATTAGTTTGGAGATATTCATAGAGATTTTGATCTCTGAGATGGTCGTTCTAGGTTGTATAACATTGGGAGTACTTTTGGAGTACTTGACTCGGGTTATACGAAGATAGTAGTGTTAGTTGAATACCATTATCCGGATTTTAGCCGGTACTTGGTGGAAGAGATAGGAAATAACCTTCGGGAAATAATGTATCACTTGGTCACAGTGCAGTGATGTTGTGAGATAGTATTTTCTGTTGGGAGTATGAGGAATACAATCAAAGTCCCACATTGGTAAGACATGGAAAAGATCATGTGCTTATAAGAAAAAAGATATCTCCATTGGTATGAGGCCTTTTGGGTAAAGCCCAAAAATAAAACCATGAGGGCTTAGGCCCAAAGTGGACAATATCATACCATTGTTGAGATATGTGGAGCTTATAAGTACTAACAATTGGTATCAGAGCTATGGTCCATGTCAAGCCATGAACCTCGAACGAAGGAAGTTGAGCTCCCACGTCCGGATCAAGAGAACCAGACATCAGGAAGGAAGTCTAGTTGGGTCGGGGACCAACAACCGCGAAGTCACGTGGGTTGAAGATCGGACATCAAGCAGAGAAAATCCTTCGAGGAGGGATAGGCTTGAGGGGGGGCCCAATGTGGTCCTTCGTTTGAGGGGGGGATTGTTGGGAGTATGAGGAATACAATCAAAGTCCCACATTGGTAAGACATGGAAAAGATCATGTGCTTATAAGAAAAAAGATATCTCCATTGGTATGAGGCCTTTTGGGTAAAGCCCAAAAATAAAACCATGAGGGCTTAGGCCCAAAGTGGACAATATCATACCATTGTTGAGATATGTGGAGCTTATAAGTACTAACATTTTCCCCCGTCATCTTCTTTGACTCATTGTCAGGGAATTCTTAGGTATCGAGTAGGGTGATCATTTGATTACGAAGGTACCATGCAGAGTCGTTAGACTTGCGAAGGTTACGACTATTTAATAGCCCAAGAATGTGATTGAGTTGGTTTTGACCACCCACGGGTTATCGGTTGACATCTTGATCATGATGTTTGGATCTCCTACCAGATCCTACCGGAAGTGTATAGACCGAGTCATGTGTATAGAAATGACTCCGTAGTAAGTGTTTTAAAGAGTTGGAGATTTGATAAGCAGATATTGCGAGTCAAATTATTGGAATCCGAAATCTCCAAATGTTGGATAAAAAGGAGCAAGATTAAAGTCGTAAGTCACGAGCGACTATTGGAGAGTTTTCCGATCATAGAAGACCGATTGCAGTTATCGGTAGCTTCTCATGTTTATCGGTGAACTCGGAGGAAAGACTCGAAGGAGATTATGTGCTGTGCGTTATGGTTACGACGAGACAGAGTCGATTATTCGATGGACCATTGTATCTGCTCCTACTATAAACGGTATCTACACGAGAGAGTATGTATTTTGAAGACTCATTGAAGACTATGGATGATGCTTTGACGGACGATCCACAACCTCGGAGATTATTACGTAAGATTAGGTTATCACATCGGCGATCTACTACCCGGATATAGTTGGAGTTCTTTGATACTTTCATCCTAAGAAGTAAGTTACTCAAGAAGGTAGAAGACATCTCGTAAGATTCGACATTGCATAACAACTATTACCTTCGACACAACTTTATTACCTTCCTTCCTGCACGACAACAATCAAGTACCTTCCCAGCGTAGTTATGATTTGTTGAGGAGAGAGAGAGTATCGGCGATGGTCGATCTATGCATATTCTTGATTGCATTGTACCTTTCAGAGTTGGAGGCGTGCTACGATGTCGAGCTTCTTGATATTTACAGCCGGATGTGTATCATTTGCCAGTACAACAGTGTTTACCATCTCCATTGCAGTTGTTGCAGTTTGTACCTCAGTTCCAGCAGTTGATTTCAGTTTCTCCATGATAGTCTTGCATCTATATGAGCTCAGCCGTCCAGAACAGATGTTGGACAAGTTTACAAGATTACTCGAGAAGAAGTATGGAAGACCGAAGGATCGGTCCTTCGGGGTATTACTTTAGGTTATCCTATTTGCGGATATATCGAGAGATACTGGTAGTTTACAGGTATCTTTGTCTAGAACATTCTTTGATAGGGTTCGAAGGGTTCCTATCGACTTGTGGGTTGGTGATTTTCTCTACCGTCAGTTGGGATGTTGATCAACAATTAAAGTCAAGGGATACCCTTAGCCTTTGCTAGACATACCTCTACTATAGACATATCCTTATGGATAGTTAGATTGTTGGAGCGTTGATATACTAGATCTCGGATGTACGTATAATTTGAGAGTATTCGGATATAGTTTTGGATAAACTCCTAGGCTTGCCACTGCATGGGCAAGTGGAATATGCGATTGAGGTGATTTCGGGAATAGTCCTGATATTAGGGACCTCATACCGGGAGATGATTTTATTGGTATTAGTGTTGCTAAACACTATGGGAGATTTATCTACCTCAGAGTTCTTCTTGAGAAGACTTGTAACTCTTTGTTAGAAGAGAGTCAGACCTTTGAGGTTATGCATCGATTATCGATGATTGGAAGACAGTAGTTGAGAATGAGTATCCTTCGTCATGGATAGATGATCTGTTTAGATCAGCTAAATGACACCTGTGTATATCCTAGGGTTGGTCTACGACTGGATGTTTGATATTGTAGTGACTTAGTGTCATACAATTATCATTGTCGGTGTGATGATTGAGCTATCTGTAGCTTAGAGTAAAAAGGGATACAGGTGTGTAGAAGATGATATTTCATACTTGGTATAAATTTAGGAGATGTTGATAATGTTATTAGACTTATCGACGATTTAGTTGTTCATGGACGTGAGGAATCAAGTACTCTTGGAGTATTTGAGGTCGATTGTCATCATATCTGTGGAGGATATATTCACGATCTTAGGGGAAATTATGGTGTCCCTAGATTGATTTGGTATTTACCAGAGATAAGGATGTTTTAGCGACATCAGACGGACTGGACCAAGGTACTATACCGCTGCTTTGTTGGACCAAAAAGGTGATGGAAATCACCTGGTCGGATGTTGTGAAGCTAGGTTTCAGGGCCTAGACGGTGACTGACTCTCGTGTCAGTGTTAGTTAATCCGTCCGATATGGATGGAAGGGTATTGTATGCAGATGCAATATTTTCGGGATTAGGAGCGATCCCGATGCAGTTTAATGAGACGTATATTATGTGTATGCTGATTGAGAAACTAGCGAGATTAATCATTATAGTCTTCTAGTTACTTTCTGGGTGATGTGAATTTTGACGATGATTAATTTCTCTTGTGAGAATAAATCTCCGTCTCTGGGAAGGATGGTGGTTCCCAGAGTTGCATTCGATTTAGAAAGAGTTGTTTCAGGAGACTCTTCATTCGAGAGTGATGATTTATTCGGAGTGTATCCGAAAATAATGAGTATTGGGAAGTTCATGTTGGTGGAACTATATATGAGATATGGTTGATCTCGTAATTTGAGGTTGGGTGTGCCAACAAGTAAAGGTGGAATATTAGTGACCTGTAGGGTTACGTACCGTGATGAAGTGGGAGCCTAGTACGTTAGACTGTGTTGGGAGAGCTGACTAGAATTCGAAAAGGACTTGATAGGATTTGGGTAATCGATGATCGATTAGCTAGGTTCGCTCATTTTATTTCGAGCCGTAAGAGGACTCCGTTGGATCGCTTGATGGAATTATATCTATGGAGTATCCTTGAATATCATTTCTGATAGTGATTCATGATTCATCTTATGATTCTGGTAAAGTCTCCTATCAGTTACGAGTATAGAGCTCCACTCTGGTACAGTAATTGACCTCTTAATAGGTTGGCTGAGAGCGTATGAGAGCTGGAATATAATATTCGAGCTCAGCACCCCACTTAGTCACTTGAGATCTGTGACTTTTCTCCGGATACTTGAGATGATTATTGTGATATCTCGTACTCGTATATGAGTCAGAAATTTGGGGACCAAATTTTTATAAGTGGGGGAGAATGTAAAATACGAAGAAAAAAATTTATATATGGATTAGAAGATTTCCTTAGACGTTTGGAGCTCCGCCAGCTGATCCCATCTCACACCGAACATTTGGGGTTTTCCACGTATTTGCTTCCGCTGTTATTTTGTATTATGGCCATGTATAATCAGTGTTGTATCTGGCTGTGGATTTATACGTTGTTGTGTGTAGTATGTCAGAGTCGCACCGGTGCGCACCTCTCGTGTTGTTTTGGATATATTGTTTGGTATTGTCCATTTATATATTGTTGTTGTGGGCCTACGAGCCTTGTATTAACCCGATATGTTGCCACGTACAGGGGAGATGTCGTCCGTTTGCTTTTCGGCACGGCATACTCTCGGGGCGTGACAATAAGATTCTCTTTTCTATGAGTTGTGTTTCACTTTGTTACATCAGTTGTTTATTAGAGTTGTACTGAGTTACAATTTATCTTAATTTATTTATTACATACAAAAGCTTTAAAAAAATTCCAGTGTCAAACAAAATTCAATTAATTCAACGTAATATTTTTAAATTATGTTATTTATATTAATTTGTATTTTTAATAAATTTTATAATTAATTGTTATTTTTTTAATGAGTCTATTTTTGAATTTTAAGGTTGTGATGATATAGAAGTTTATCTTTTGAAGTTGATGAGGAAATATCAAAAATTTTAAGTTTATTCTACTTTATAAATAAGTGAATGACATTAGAAATATCAAAAATTTCCAACTTAGCTAGTTGTACTTTAGATAAAAAAAAGTAGAAGTTAGGTAATTTACTATCACAAGAAGCATGAGAGTCCGAAGAATTTAAGATTCTTTTATTTTTAGTATAATTTTCTCAATTTTCAATCTTAATGTTATCATATGGTAGCTACTAATTATTGACTATATTTTTTTAAAGATTATTTAAAAAAAAAAGGGCAAAGCTTTTGTTTAATCATTATGGTGGCTCTGGACCTGTGGTTCAACACATTGAGGATGTATGTTAAATTAAAACTAATTTTATAATTGCATATTTGATTCTATATGAATACTTCTTACTTCTTTCTATTATTTTTATTGATGATATGTTGTTTATTCTTTTTTTTTATTTTAAGGGATATGATGCAATTGAGGCATGACGTTGATATTATTATGCAGAAGAGGCCAGGTGGAGAAGTGAACTTGCACAAAAGCAATATGTAAGTCATAGTTTAAGTTCATATTTGCATATTATTTTTGGCATAATAAGTTTTTGATATGGATATATGTTTATTTAATATGAGACATTAATTACTCTTTATAATGATAAAAAAGTTTCACTTTTGACAAAAATAATAGAGGATGATACTTCTTTGCCCATCTTCGATGATTTCAAGAATCTAATATTTGAATGCTACCAAGGTGTACTTGATCATAAATCTAATTATATTCGTGAATTAGGATTGTGACTCAAGCCGCCACCAAAGGTATATAAGATTTCAACATCTACTTTCTCTACATCAGTCAATGTACAAGTAAAGATGGATGCTATGCAATAGACAATTATTGCACAAGAGATAGAGATATCTCAATTGAAATAGGAAATGAAAACGATACAAGCGACACAAGCCCAACAAGAAGTCAAAACACAAGAAATATCGCAACAACTCCTCATGCGATACCAACCTAGTATATTACTACAACAATCTGAGTTGATCCTCACGCAAGAAAGAGAAGACGATCCAAATATTTCTTGATACTCTACTTAGATCTTCCAACATCTCTTTATTAATTATTTGACATTTACTTTTGTATGACATGATGTGTCTTTTGTCATTTTGGATAATATGTTACCATGTTTAAAATTTAACTTTTTATTAGTTGTTAAACTAGGGTTTTGAAATTTATTGACTATTGTGTTTTTGAATAAATGTTTGATAAATTGTAAAATAAATTAGCAACCAAACATATTTTGGATGATAATTTTCTTTTAAATACAAGCTAAATATATTTTGGTTGGTAATTTTAAAATAATATGTGGACATATATATATTTGACTAGTATTTTTAAAAAATAGGCAAGTCCTAATCCATTATTTTAAAAAATTAACAACCAAATATATAATTGACCATTATTTTTTTTTAAAAAATTACTGACAATTTATTTGGCCAATAATTTTTAAAAAACATACCAACCATCATTTTGGTTGGTAAATAATATTTACCAACCATGGATTACTAGGCAAGTCCTAACCAAATATCTTTAGTCGGTAATTCATATTACTAGCCAAAATAATAGAATTACCAATCACTTTGTTTCGTCGGTAAACCCTTCTTTTCTAGTTGATCAACATCCAATTTAGGATCGTTTATTCAAATTTTTTCAAAATTCAAATTGAACTTATCCCAGCAGATGATCGAATCATGTTAATTTATAAGATGTCATGCTACTGTACCATTCACTACAAAAATATATTAACATATCAATATATTTTAGCAACGAAAATAATTTGTTGTAAATCTGCAATGAATTTGACAATGAATTATTAAATCATAGCAAATCAGTAACAAAATTTGTAACAAAAAATACTTTATCACAAAATTAGCAACAAACTATTTATTCGTCATAGATCATTTTGCAACAAATTAATTTTTGTCGCCGAATTCATTGCAAAAATTAGGACGAATATAATTTCGTCACCAAATCTGTAACGAAAAATCAAAATCATTGTAAAGTTTGTGACGAAATTAGATTTTTTTGCAAACTTTGTGACAAAAATAAATTCATCACAAATTTTTGCATCAAAAATCAAATTCGTAGTAAATTTTGCAACAAAATCCCAACGAAAATATTTTTGTCTCTCATTTTTAATTATTTTTGAAAAACACAATGATTGTTGTAAAAGAAAAGCGCCATCTTACCATAAATTTTTGCGACGAATATAAAATTCGTCCCAAAATTTTGCGATAAATTTCATATTCGTCGTGGATTTTGTGATGAATTTTATATTGGTCGCATGATTTTGCAACTAATATGAAATTCGTTGCAGATCTTACAACGAATTTATATTTTCGTCACAAAATTACAAAGAATTCGACAATGAAAAAAGTTTCGTCACAAACTCCCATTTAATTACAACACTTATCCTTTTTCTTTTCATGCTCACGATCCCCATTCTCCAGTACACCCCTCCTACCTCTATCTCTCTCAAATTTCGATCATGATCCAACGGTGACGACTCGCGGATCGTGGTATGTTCCTCTGGCCGCCGGCAACGCCCCCCGCGCCATGGGGGTGACCCCTCCCCCCCCGACAACACGACTACAAGGTGGCTAATAGATCATGCGGTTTATCCGGTTAATGCATCATTTACATTTTTTAAATTGTTTAATGTTTAATATAATTTATACAATTTTAATATTTTGTCTCTTTTAGATTTGTCATGCGGTTGTTCGTCCTTTCAGGTGATCGATAAGTACGTAAAGCCTTCTACTGTTAGTTCATATGTTGTTTCTACCTTTAAGGTACTTTCCATTCAAAATTTTTACAATTATCATTTTACAATAAAATGTCCTTTTATGTATTTCTTTTATTACAAACTTCATTATTGATTTGATATGTTATAGTCTATAATTCAATATCATACCAAAAATAAATATGTATTAGAAGAATTTATTTTGAGTATAAATTGATTGTTGAATTAGTATCGATGCAAAATGATGATAATATAATTAATCTTTGATATAAATTTGGAAATAGAAAAAATAGAGAAAGAAAGGAGTTGGTTATATAAAAAGAACTTACCTGAATGTCGGAGTTTAACCGATGAGTTTATTATTGGGTTGAAACAATTTTTGAATTTTGCTCGTAGTAATGTTGAGTTTATGGATGAGAATAAGTTAAGGTGTCTGTGCAAAAAGTGTTATAATAGTAAATATTTTCAGTGTGATAAAGTTCAAGAACATCATTGTAGATTTAGTTTTATCCTAAATTATTATAATTGGACATGTCATGGCGAACCGTTCATATCTGATGAAGAGGTTAGACGAAATATACAAATGTCAGTTAGTGTTGATCAAAGATATTATGACCAATTCAATCTATATCAGAGAATGATTGTTGATGCAGTGGGTCATAATTTAATTATCGAACTGAGCGCTGCAAGTTCTAGTTTTTCTCAAACATATGAACAAATATATACCAGTTATTCATCACCGTTGAAGGATGTAGAAGTAACAAGTGTTAATGAAAATGTAAAAAATGAACCATATCTCTAATTTCAAGAAGTGTTGAGAGCTGCAAATGAACCCGTATGATTTGGTTGTGACGGTCACACTAAATTATCTCTAACCGCAAGATTATGAATGTTAAAGTTGAGTATAATGTGTCTGAAGATTATTTTAATGATTTTGTTCAAGTTAATGGAGAAGTATTGTCGCGTGATTAGATAATGTCCAATAATTTTTACAGTATTAAAAAAATTATGTAATAATTAGAACTTTCAGTGGAAAGAATTGATGTTTGTAGAGATGGTTGTATGTTATATTGGGAGATAATACAGATGCAGAGATTTATAAATTCTATAATCAATATAGGTATAAGAGTACTATGAGATTGGGTTGTAATAAGTTACGTAAATCATACAGACAAATATTCTACTTACCTTTAACTCCTAAATTGCAAAAGCTTTATGCATCAAAGGTAGGGGTGTGCAATCGGTCGGTTAAACCGAAAAAACCGATCGAACCGACCGAACTTTCAAGTTCGGTTCGGTTTAATCGGAAATTCGGTTTTTTTATTCAAAAATATCGGTTTATTCGGTTTTTTCGGTTCGGTTTCGGGTTTTAATCGGAAAAATTCGGTTAACCGAACTGACCGATTTTTTTCCGCGACACGCCTGTGTTGTGCTCAACACAGGCGTGTCGCACAAGCACAACACAGGCGTGTCGCACATTTCACATGTGCGACACGCCCGTGTTTCTCAGCGACACGTCTGGAGTTCCAGCGCTCAACACAGGCGTGTCGCACATTTCTCACCGGCCGTGTCGAACCGAAAAAATCGGTTTTTTCGGTTTTTAACCGAAAAAACCGATTTTTTTTTTACAAAATCGGTTCGGTTCATTGGAAAATTTCGGTCGGTTCGGTTTAGTTAAAAAAAATTCGGTTTATTCGATTTCGATTTTAATCGGTTCGGTCGGTTCGGTTTTAACCGAATGCACACCCCTAATCAAAGGTCACTGCCGAACACATGACTTGACATGCAAATCATGAAACAGAAGAAAGACTGATGTGTCATCCATCAGATGCTGAGGCACGAAAATTTTTTGATAGAACATATCCTGAGTTTGCGAATGAGACTCGAAACATTTGGTCAGGTCTATGTGCTGATAGATATGTTTCATTTGATAAATCAGGAAAAATTTATTTTTGTTAGCCAATTATCTTAACTCCATATAATCTTCCGCATGGTATGTATACGAAAACATCATATATGTTTTTAACATTGAATGTTCTTGACCCATAAAATCCGAAAAAGTTAATAGATGTTTACATGCAACCACTGATTACAAAGCTGAAACAACTATGAGATGAGGGTGTTTCTACATATGATGTTCATACTAATCCGATGTTTATAATGAAAGTTGCGCTTATTTGGATCGTAAATGATTTTCTGACTTATGGTATGTTATCAAGATAGAGTATCATTGGGATTTTAGGATGTTCAATATATATGGAGAGATCAAAGTCATTCAGATTGAAACATGAAAAGAAGATGAATTATTTTGATTGTCACAAATAATTTTTACCGCCAAATCATAAATTCAGAAGGAATAAAGAAGAATTCACTAAAAATAAAATTGAAAGAACACCTCCACCATTGAGATTAACTAGTGAATGCATATGATATGACATAGAGTGCTTAACTTTCTATCTGTTATTGAAGAACCAAATGTTATAACATATGACTATGGAAGTACGCATAAATGGACTAAATAAAGTATATTTTGGGATTTACTGTATTGACAGAGTTATTTGATTCATCATAATCTCGATGTAATACATATTGAGAAGAATATTTTTGATAATATAATAAATACAATGATGGATATTACTAAAAAAATAAAAAATAATCTGAATGCAAGAAAAGATATACGTCTCATTTATAAACGACCCATTCTTGATGTCAATGAAAATAATGTAGGGATTGTGATGTGCGGTAAAGGGGGTGAATAGTGGTTTTCCGACTTCTTTGATTCGTTTGTGTTAGTCTACAAAATGATTAGTGCATAGCATGATACAAAAGCATAAGTACAAACAAATATCAAGACAAACACACACAAATAAAAGACGATATTTTATGTGGTTCAAAATTAAGGTTCCTACTCTATGGGTTGAGCTCTAGTGATGCACACCGTCACTATATTTTCTTCTTCTCAGAAATAATCCGAAGGTAGAGAAACCTCTTACAATGTCTTACAACAATAAGAATACAAGATACAACCAAATACAATAAAAATGAACCCACAAATGTAAAAAACACTTTATAAAGAGAAGTTTTGAATGCTTATTGATGTGGTTGCTTTGAATATCTTGAAAGGTCTAGAATGCAATAGCAAAACCCTTCTCAAATGCTCAAAGAATCAGCTTCTTCCAATCTTCCCATCAACTTTTTTTAAGTCACACATTGGACTGATTTCCACCTAGCAGTTGACTGCTCACAGTACCGTTGTCTCATAACGGAGTAATCAATGTTGGATTCATCCCAATGTATACCTAAGCGATCATAATCGCCCTTACCGTGATCATGCTAAAGTCTCGATCGTATCCGTCGATGACTATCAAAGCTTCGTGCTCGTGTCACACCACCCGATCATTATGGACTAGTCGACTGATGCACGCCACCAGCCAATTGTCAGAGCACTTAGTCAGCAGTCGAGCCTTAGTCGACTACACTATCAGTCGATTGGTCATAATCCCAATCGACTGCTCCGAGTTGACTAGACTCCCGAATGCTGAACACTCGACTAGTCAACTAACCAATACCACCAGTCGATTGACAAACCTCAAAAGTGAGGTTTAATCCAAGTATGATCCTCTCATACTTGATCGATCATCCTTAGCCTAAATCTAAGTCTTCTAGTCACCTCCATCAACCTTACGTCCTTAGGGTCCATCCAAGTCCTCCACGACTCCTTCACACTTCTCGTTAACCTTCAGGTGCTTCCATTAGTTATGTCATGCTAATCGGGTCTTCTTTGCCAAAGTTCATTTAGACTTATGTTGTCAAGACTACATGCTTAGACTTTATACTATCAAAATCTCACTCTTAAACTTTCTTGTCAAGTATCCATACCTGGACTTTCACCGTCAAGGCTACACACTTGGAGTTACGTGACCAAGACTACACCCTTGAACTTTCCATTTTCCAAGTATCCAAAGGACTTTTCTATTGCCAAGAATCCAATCTTAGACTTTCCATTGCCAAGTATCCATACTTGAATTTTTCCATGCCAAGACTATTCTTGGACTTTCCCTTGTCAAGTCTCCAAACTTGAGCTTCACTATTGCCAAATATTCATACTTGGCCTTTTCCTCGAATCTCACTCGAGTTCGATCAACCTTGACCTGAGGTTTGATTGCTCCAATAATCTCCCTCAAATAATCTCCCCATATGACTTTGGATATCCCAATCATCCACTTGTCATGTGGTCAATATATGATCAAACTCATATTGTCAAACAATGATCAAATCCATTGTCAAACATCAAAACTCTACTCATGCCCTATTCAAGTCTGGTTAATCGTGATCTGGACCGATTGCACTAACAAATAGTAGGGGACCAAAGTCAAAAGTAATTTATACATTGAATAAGGATTAGAAACGAATTATTTTTAAATGGTTGAAATCATTGAGATTTATTGTTGGTTATGTCTCTAATTTTAGAAGATGCATCGATTTGAATAAATGCAAATTAATTGGTTTGAAAAGTCAGGACTATCATATATTCATAAAAAGACTAATTCCTCTCAGATTTGTGACAAAAACAAGATTCGTCTCAGATTTGACAACGGAAAAAAAAATTTCGTCGCAGATTTGGTGATGAAAAAATATTTTCGTTGTAAAAATCTGGATTATCATTCGACTGGCAATGGACCAGTCGAGACGTCAGTCGACTCAAAAATATTTTATATCCTGTTATAATATCTAGCCTGTTGGGATGTATACTGAAAGCCTAGCTCTTTTGTATGAACATCTTTATTTTGAAATAAGAATCACATGATCATTATTTGCATATTTTTATGGTTATGCAAAATTGTCTAATATTTTACATTGTAGATAACATGGTGCTTGGGTGCGGCACAGAAGATCATGTTATCAGTC
The DNA here is from genome assembly GCA_025175895.1 of Wurfbainia villosa. NCBI lineage: Eukaryota > Viridiplantae > Streptophyta > Magnoliopsida > Zingiberales > Zingiberaceae > Wurfbainia > Wurfbainia villosa. Next base: position 3,776,788 of record CM046000.1, on the reverse strand, counting down.
CCTTGTAGAATATAAGTAGAGACTCACAACCAAGATGATTTTGGACAAACCATTGGCATGGTTGTAGTGTAGCTTGATATTGGTTTGTCTTGACCATAGAGTTACACTAGTACACTTAGGTGTATTGAGCAGGACCGACATAGAGGTGATTTAATTTATTGCTGACTACATAATTGAATCGGACCTCGGATATTATGTTGTACATGCTCTTAATCTCGATATAATAACGGGCACATGTACTTAGTATTTATTTCTTTGATTTACCAAAGGGTGAGATTTCTATGGATTAAATCAATATGCCCGGTAAGTTGGGAAATGATATTATTTACATGGCGTGTCGTTGATTATAGGAGGAAACCGTGTCCTATATATTAGGTTGATGATGTCCCCTTGAGGAGCTCATAAGGTTCATCATGTAAACCCTGCAGGTTGACTTAGTCAACATGATGATAAGGTTGAGTGGTACTACTCGAGGAGTTAGATGTTAATTGATTGATGGTCAGTAAATCAATCAATTGACGGACATTCGATATCTTAAACACGGGGAGATGGATGTACAAATAATATATGGAGCTCATATTATGATATGAGGGGTTGGTGAGGTAATTCAATGATAATCCTCTAGTGGAATGGAACATCATTGATGGATCAAGTTTGTGTGGTTCTGATCCATCGGGTGGCCAAGATCCAACTCCTCCTCATGGTCCCTATCGTAGCCTAATATAATCCTCATGAAGCCTAGATCCAATGATGGAAAACAAATCCCTAGATCCGACGGTGGAGATTAAATCTCTAGAACCGACTGTTGAGATTAAATCCCTAGAACCGACGGTTGAGATTAAATCTCTAGATCCGATGGTTGAGATTAAATCCCTAGAACCGATAGTGGAGATTAAATCTCTAGATCCGACGGTTGGGATGAAACCCTAGATCCGACGGTTGGGATGAAACCCTAGATCCGACGGTGGAGACTAAGTCTCTAGATCTGACGGTGGAGATTAAACCAAGGCTTATCCCTAACTCTATAAAAGGGTGGCTTAGGGTGGGCGGCAAAAGATGATGGAGGGTTTTGGAGATTAGGGTTTTGCCAATCCTAAGGTGGGCGGCAAGAAACCCTAAGGGAGTTAGGGTTTGCCTAGCTTTAGGTGGGCGGCAAGAAAACCCTAAGGAGATTAGGGTTTGGATCTTTAGGTTGGGCGGCTAGGGTTTGGAAGAGAAGGTGGGCGGCAACTATGGGAGAGGGGTTCTTCTTCTTCCTAAGGGTTGGCCGGCTCCTACCTCTTCTTCCTTCTACCTTGGTCGGGGCCCAACCGATTTCCTCTTCTCCTCTTCTTTTCCTCTTGGCCGGCAGCACAAAGGAGCTAGGGATTGTTCCCTAGTTCGGTTCCTTGGTTGGCCATTTTATTCTCTCTATTCTTGGGGCCGGCGGCATCAATCCTTTGTGGATTGGTGGTTGGCTCAAGCAAGAAGGGAAGGAGAGTTATTCTTTCTTCGGATTGAAGAAGATCTAGGAAGCTTCAACTTGTGGAGGATCTTCGCCCACACGAAGTCTACAAGGAGGTTAGGACATACGATAGAAGATCTAGAGGTATAAAACTTTTACAAGTTTTATTATTGATCTTTGCATGTTCTTATTTATATGATAGTATGTGTTGATTATACTAGTTTGCATTTGTATGTATTTGTATAATCATGGACCCCGAAGATAAACACAAAAACCGGCGATCCGTCCGTCGTCTCTTCCGCGGCTAATCGACTAAAAGAGTTTGGTTGCTTGAACAACTAGTTTGTTCAAGAGATCGCTCAAGTCGTTAGCACGACGACGAATTGGTTGTGCTTAGGAAACTCATCCCATCCGGATTAGTTTTCATTAGTGAAAATTTTAATCCGGGGACATGGGAGATGATGAGTCTCCGAGGAATAGCACATTGCCAACAATTGGTATCAGTGCCACGGTTTCCGGTTTTATGTGTTTTGGATTCGGTTACTTTCACACACTTATCATATATTGTGTATGTCGGATAATAGTAGGATGTGTGTAGGCTAACTTTTTGGTTGCAGGCATAAGATCCAACTATTATGACTATATATGTGTGTATGTGATTGCATGTGTGTGTGATTGTATATTATTTGAATCCTCGGGGTTGACGAGGCTAAATTAGTATTTAATTGAATACGACATTGTTTAGCCACTCTTTATTTTATTTTACTTTCGATCTAGATTTCATGTACACTCCCTCGTGGAGTATAGGATCGATGGATGTAAAATAAAATAGGTTTTATTCTCGGCTCGGATCTCCGGATGGCTCGTACATGGCGTAGGAGGAGCGGACGAGATGGTGACACGACGGGATGCATTTTGGAGAACAATGCCATAATAGTTGGAAAAAATTCTGTTTTTTCCATATTTATTGCTGATTTGTTTTATATGCATGTTGTGTGTGCTTGAAAATTCCTTATTTTCAATTTACTAAGTGGGAGAGGGATATTTTAATTAATTCCCGTGGCCTCCATTACAATTTGACGTGTGATGCAACAAACTTGCGCATCGGCTCTGAGTGCCTTCCTCCCCATCAGATGAGTTTGTTTGCGGATCACAAGGTCAAATAATGGTTATAGGAAATTATCTAGGAGCGTGTGTAGTTCCACAGCGGTAAGGCACATAATCCGAAATAATTCCCTTAGTATCGTGTAATGATGCACACTTAGATACAAATAAAAGGGTATCCTCCCCATCGGAGTCACTGCTTTTATTTGTAGGGCCGAAGGGAAATCAACTATTAATTTTATTTGTCAAAAAGTAAGGTTGACAAGATAATAAAATTAATGGGTTAAACCTCCTCTTACAAATGTAGAATTCGTATACGTCCACACTATCATGGCATGCGATATTCTCGATGTTTGAGGTGTTGGTTGATTTCAAAATTTTATTGTTTGAGGAATCAATAATTTTTGTTGAAATCTACAGTAATAATAAGCATGTTGTATGTGCTTGAAAATTCCTCATTTTCAATTTACTAAGTGGGAGAGGGACATTTTAATTAATTCCCGCGGCCTCCATTACAATTTGACGTGTGATGCAATAAACTTGCGCGTCGGCTCTGAGTGCCTTCCTCCCCATCGGATGGGTTTGTTTGCGGATCACTAGGTCAAATAATGGTTATAGGAAATTATCTAGGAGCGTGTGTACTTCCACAGCGGTAAGGCACATAATCCGAAATAATTCCCTTAATACTGTGTAATGGTGCACACTTAGATGCAAATAAAAAGTATCCTCCCCATCGGAGTCACTGCTTTTATTTGTAGGGCCAAAGAGGAACCAATTATTAATTTTATTTGTCAAAAAGTAAGGTTGACAAGATAATAAAATTAATGGGTAAAACTTCCTCTTACAAATATAGAATTCGTATACGTCCACACTATCGTGGCATGCGATATTCTCGGTGTTTTGAGGTATTGGTTGATTTTGAAATTTTATTGTTTGAGGAATCAATAATATTTGAAATCTAATATTTTGATCATTGTGATTCTTAGGATTTTCAAAAATGACTTTCAGTCCACTTACTATGATACTAAAGGAAATAAACTTACTGTACCTAAATAATGTTGATTGGAAAAGATTCTAGATATTGTCTTATCTGCTAAGGAGTACAAGTATGCGCTCTTCAAAGAGTGTCCTCAAGCCATCGTTGCTCAAAAAGGTTTCTACTTCTAAGCCGAAAGGCAAGAAGAAGAAGAAACAAGGTGGAGAAAAGATGGTGGGAGGATCTCAGGGAAGAGTGAAGAAGCCGAAAGGCAAGTACTTCACTTGCAAGCAGGATGGACATTGGAAGAAGGACTGTCCCAATCCAAAACAGAACAAAGGTACTCTTTTGGACTAGTCATTGAAACATGATTAGCGGTGATATCTATCGGCACCTGGTGAGTAGATACGGGAGCCACTAATCATGTCTGCAACAATTTGCAAGGGTTCCAGGAAATCCGATGACTAGCTAAAGGGGAGATTACCATTTACTTGAGCAATGCTATGATGGTGGCGGCTATTGCAGTGGGAGAAGTTTTATTTAACTCTTGAGAATAATAAAACTTTGGTTCTGGAAAATTCCCTTTATGTACCTTTATTTAGAAAGAATTTAGTTTCAGTTTCTAAATTATTATGGATGGATATTCTATTTCTTTTAATGACAGAGTTGTTATAAAAAGGAATAGGGAGAATATCTATTCAGGTACATTGAAAGGAAATTTGAACCAAAACCTCCCACGATGCAAATTGAAGTTAATAACTCGTCTTCTAATTCCAATAAGAGAAAAGAACCTTCGAAGATGAACCAAACATATCTTTGGCTTCTTAGGCTTGGTCACATTAACCTAAGCATAATTCAAAGGTTGATAGTTGATGGACCTTTGGGTTCATTAGTGGTGGAGGATCTCCCAACCTACGAATCTTGCTTGGAGGGTAAGATGACCAAGAGGCCTTTTTAAGGTCAAGGGGTATAGAGCCAAAGATGTGTTAGAAATGGTTCATTCTGATTTGTGTGGTCCTATGACTATCTAGGCAAGAGGTAATCTTGAATATTTCGTCTCTTTTATAGACGATTATTCAAGATATGGATGACATTACGATCTGATCGTGGTGGTGATAACCTCTTGGGAGAGTTTAGGAACTACTTATCAGAGGTTGGGATTCAATCCCAATTGACTGCACCTGGCACATCCCAGCAGAACGGTGTAGCAGAGCGAAGGAATAGGACTCTTATGGAGATGGTTAGATCGATGATGAGTTATTCTAACTTGTTTTATAGTCCTAGAGATCAGAGGGTGATCGTTAACACGAACGCCAGATTTCTAGAGGAAGACTATGTGATGAGCCACAAGTCCAAGAGTAAAATTGTTCTGGAGGAGTTAAGAGCGGAAGTCACTTCTTTAGTACCACCGGTACAAGAGAATATACCACATGTCACTGCACCACATGTCACAAAGGATACACAGATGATACCTCGTTGTAGTGGGAGGGTTGTTAGACAGCCTCTTAGATTCATGTTTTTGGGTGAATCTTCTGATTTGGTCCCTAGCAAACATGAACCTGATCCCTAGACATACGACGAGGCAATCCAAGATATAGATACAACATCTTGGCAAAGTGAAATGAATACTGAGATTGAATCTATGGATTCAAGTCAGGTCTGGGAGCTCTTATGCATAGCAGTTCATATGGATTATGAGGTGTGGCAGATGGATGTCAAGACAGCTTTCCTTAATGGAAGTCTTGAGGAAAACATCTATATGGAGCAACCAGAGGGATTTATTACTAAGGACAAAGAGCGTATTGTATGTAAGCTTAATCGGTCCGTTTATAGACTGAAGCAAGCTTTGAGGTCTTGGAACATCCGCTTTGATGAGGTAAATCAAGACTTATGGATTTATTCAAAGTCCGGATGAGTCTTGTGTATACAAGAGATGTGACGGAAACGTAGTGGTATTTCTTGTACTATACGTAGATGACATTTTGGTAGTTGGCAACAATATCAGAGTGTTATCAGACGTAAGGGTATGGTTGTCCAAATAGTTTTGAAGGACTTGGGAGAAGTGGGACACATCCTTGGGATCAAGGTTAGTGTGCTAATCCCAAGCTTCATACATAGACACAATCTCGATCGTTTTAGCATGCAGAACTCCAAGAAAGGTTTTCTACCTTTTTGGCATGGAGTACCTTTATCTAAAGAGATGTGTCCCAACATCAAAGAAGATAGAGGAGATGAAGGCGGTTCCTTATGCTTCGGCAGTAGGAAGCCTCATGTATGCGATGCTCTGTACGAGACTAGATATCTGCTTTGTCGTGGGCATGGTCAGCAGATATCAGAGTAATCAAGGACAGGGACATTGGACTCCGGTAAAGCATATATTGTAGTGCCTGAGAAGGACTAGGGATTATATGCTAGTTTACCGGGCAGACCAATTACTCCCTGTGGGTTGCATGGATTGCGACTTCCAATCAGAAAGGGATAACAGTAAGTCTACCTCAGGTTTTGTGTTTACTTTGGGAGGTGGAGCCATTGTATGGAGGAGTGTCCAGCAGAAATGCGTGGCGGACTCCACTATGGAAGCTGAGTATGTGGCAGCCTATGAGGTGGCCAAAGAAGTTGTGTGGCTCAGAAACTTCCTGATGGACTTGGATGTGATTCCTGGTTTGCCTAGAACTATCACAATTTATTATGATAATAATGGTGCAGTTGCAAACTCGAAGGAACCACGAGCCCATAAGGTAAGTAAATGCATAGAGCGCAAGTACCACCTGATACAAGAAATCGTAAAGGAGGTAGAAGTTGCTGTCGCCTAGATTGCATCAGAGGATGACCTGGTAGACCCTTTCACTAAGGCCCTTCTAGCGAGAGCTTTGATAGGAATGTGGAGGGAAGGGGAATCAGATGTATGGCAGTATGATGACAGCATAGTCTTTTAGTATAAGTGGGAGATTGTTGGGATGTATACTGAAAGCCTAGCTCTTTTGTATGAACATCTTTATTTTGAAATAAGAATCACATGATCATTGTTTGCATATTTTTATGGTTATGCAAAATTGTCTAATATTTTACATTGTAGATAACATGGTGCTTGGGTGCGGCACAGAAGATCATGTTATCAGTCCCTTGTAGAATATAAGTAGAGGCTCACAACCAAGATGATTTTGGACAAACCATTGGCATGGTTGTAGTGTAGCTTGGTATTGGTTTGTCTTGACCATAGAGTTACACTAGTACACTTAGGTGTATTGAGTAGGACCGACATAGAGGTGATTCAATTTATTGCTGACTACATAATTGAATCGGACCTCGGATATTATGTTGTACATGCTCTTAATCCCGATATGATAACGGGCACATGTACTTTGTATTTATTTCTTTGATTTACCAAAGGGTGAGATTTCTATGGATTAAATCAATATGCCCGGTAAGTTGGGAAATGATATTATTTACATGGTGTGCCGTTGATTATAGGAGGAAACCGTGTCCTATATATTAGGTTGATGATGTCCCCTTGAGGAGCTCATAAGGTTTATCATGTAAACCCTGCAGGTTGACTTAGTCAACATGATGATAAGGTTGAGTGGTACTACTCGAGGAGTTAGATGTTAATTGATTGATGGTCAGTAAATCAATCAATTGACGGACATTCGATATCTTAAACACGGGGAGATGGATGTACAAATAATATATGGAGCCCATATTATGATATGGGGGTTGGTGAGGTAATTCAATGATGATCCTCTAGTGGAATAGAACATCATTGATGGATCAAGTTTGTGTGATTCCGATCCATCGGGTGGCCAAGATCCAACTCCTCCTCATGGTCCCTATCGTAGCCTAATATAATCCTCATGAAGTCTAGATTCAATGATGAAAAATAAATCCCTAGATCCGACGGTGGAGATTAAATCTCTAGAACCGACTGTTGAGATTAAATCCCTAGAACCGACGGTTGAGATTAAATCTCTAGATCCGACGGTTGAGATTAAATCCCTAGAACCGATGGTGGAGACTAAATCCCTAGATCCGACGGTTGGGATGAAACCCTAGATCCAACGGTTGGGATGAAACCCTAGATCCGACGGTGGAGACTAAGTCTCTAGATCTGACGGTGGAGATTAAACCAAGGCTTATCCCTAACTCTATAAAAGGGTGGCTTAGGGTGGGCGGCAAAAGATGATGGAGGGTTTTGGAGATTAGGGTTTTGCCAATCCTAAGGTGGGCGGCAAGAAACCCTAACGGAGTTAGGGTTTGCCTAGCTTTAGGTGGGCGGCAAGAAAACCCTAAGGAGATTAGGGTTTGGATCTTTAGGTTGGGCGGCTAGGGTTTGGAAGAGAAGGTGGGCGACAACTATGGGAGAGGGGTTCTTCTTCTTCCTAAGGGTTGGCCGGCTCCTACCTCTTCTTCCTTCTACCTTGGTCGGGGCCCAACCGATTTCCTCTTCTCCTCTTCTTTTCCTCTTGGCCGACAGCACAAAGGAGTTAGGGATTGTTCCCTAGTTCGGTTCCTTGGTTGGCCATTTTGTTCTCTCTATTCTTGGAGCCGGCGGCATCAATCCTTTGTGGATTGGTGGTTGGCTCAAGCAAGAAGGGAAGGAGAGTTATTCTTTCTTCGGATTGAAGAAGATCTAGGAAGCTTCAACTTGTGGAGAATCTTCGCCCACACGAAGTCTACAAGGAGGTTAGGACATACGATAGAAGATCTAGAGGTATAAAACTTTTACAAGTTTTATTATTAATCTTTGCATGTTCTTATTTATATGATAGTATGTGTTGATTATACTAGTTTGCATTTGTATGTATTTGTATAATCATGGGCCCCGAAGATAAACACAAAAATCGGCGATCCGTCCGTCGTCTCTTTCGCGGCTAACCGACTAGAAGAGTTTGGTTGCTTGAACAACTAATTTGTTCAAGAGATCGCTCAAGTCATTAGTACGACGACGAATTGGTTGTGCTTAGAAAACTCATCCCATCCGGATTAGTTTTCATTAGTGAAAATTTTAATCCGGGGACATGGGAGATGATGAGTCTCCGAGGAATAGCACATTGCCAACATAGCCAACGAGGCATCCCGAAGGGACTTGGTAAATGCCAAAGTTTGTAGCTGAAAAAAGACGATTGTATTCGTCCCAGTGTTCTTCATCATCGATCCCTCGGTGATGATGAAGAAAAATAAATCACGGGGGTTATGCCCCCACTTTGTAAATGCCAAAGTCTATAGTAACAAAAGACGATTACGCTTTCCGTCAGTGCTCCTCATTGTCGATCCTTCGATGATGGTGAAAAAAGATAAATCACGGGGAACTATGTCTCTTGATCTGATGGTCAGAAATAACGGAGAGCTTCTGAACTCGAATGAAGACTCTATATCTTACGGCTACATTTGATCCCTGTCTCTATGTAATAGTATATATACTCTTCTAGTCACTGGATCATCTTCGTAAAAGGTTGGAACTGTCAATCTAACGATCTCTACCGGACCGTCCCACGACTATTATGAGAGAGGTAAATCACGAAGAGTCTTATGAGCTTTGATGTGGTGGTCAAGATATATGAGAATTATCTGAATCTAAAAAAAAATTTTAGATCCATATTTTATTCATAAATATTATTGTATTTTAGCCATCACATCATCTCTACCTATACGGTCACTATATCATCTAGGGATTAATGAAATGCCAAAGTAATTTTATTCATATTTTATTCATAAATGCCAAAGTGTCTTCTGTGTTTGCACTGGTCATGGTTGTCAAGGTGATCGTGACGATTTTATATTTTTTAATTAAAAAAATGCGTGGCAACGTGCTAGGGGCGGACGGGACGGGACGGAACGGGACGGGCCGGGCCGGGCCGACCGTAACAGTGGCAGCAGTGCTATGCCACTTCCCTGCGTCGTCGTCGAATCCACTCGCGTCATCGCCAAATTCTTTGGTATTTTGATCGACCAAGCCTCCTTTTTCCTTCTTCTCCGTGTTGTCTCGCCGCTTTGATTTGCTTTTCTCTGCGCCAGCGATGTCGCCCACCTCCTCCGCTTCTCCCGGCGCTTCCGCAAACCCATCGACGGCCGCCGAGAATCTGCGGAACAGCCGGATCCTCGCCAGCAAGCTCTACTTGGACGTGCCGGCCTCGAAGGTCTCCATTCCCTGCTAGCTTCCTTCCCGTGGCTACCCTTCTTTTGTTTGCTTAGAAAAATTGGTGCGCGTCTCAGGTGCCACTCGTCTACTCGTCATCCTACGACATCGCGTTTCTTGGAATCGAGAAACTGTAAGCAAATTACCACACTCTTTGTGCGTTTTCCAGCCCCTTCGGAATCTGAATGCTAATTGGTGTTCACCTTTATTAGAGAAAGTTGCGTTTTAGGGCTGCGATGAAAGTCTTCTTCAGACCATCTTAGAATCGAAGTTGAAAAGCTATCGCGACAGGATTTTATTTTTGGTTTTACTATAGGTTTAAGCTCTTGCCAGTGAATGAGGTTAATGATTTCGACACTGTAGGTGATTATTTGACCTTGTTATTCCACGAAAATTAGTAATGTTACCAAATTGAGGGAGTTATTTTTCTTAAATATTCTGGACGTATAGTTTGATGTGCCGTCTCTCCATGTGATTTACCGATGGACTCGTAGTAGGTAGGTTGACGGGATTTCAACTTTTTTTTTTTTCAAGATGTAAAGAATTTTTTAGTTTTTAATTAAAAATAATTAAATTTTGTATTCTTAGTTGAGAGGAAAATACAGTTGTAGTATTAGGAAGAAAACAAAATTACATCAATTAATCATTGCCCAGTAGAATGTGTAGTGACGTTCATATGTGGCCAGACCTGTATATTAGAACACTTTTCCTCGATGGATTGAAGAAGGAAATAAAAGATGTATTTTTACATCTTTCTATATAATGATCGAATGCATTGGCTAATAACATAATACAATTTATGGAACTAACCTTATATATATATACTGACATACTCAATCATTAGTCAGCCGTTCCCATTTAATGGGATAAAACTTGGTTATTGTTGTTAGTGTTGTATACTCAATCATTAGTCTTATAAAATAATGAAGATATATCTGCAAAAGGATAAGGGTCCTACGTAACAGGACTCTGAGAAGTTTTTCTCCCTTTTCCTTCTTTGTTTGCCACATGCATACTTCTCTAGCTAGAAATAGATCTACTATCTGTGGGTGTGTTCCACTGGTTTTCTTTATTAACCTACTAGTTGTATGCTGTGTCCAATTGGTGCAAAGTGCAGGCTCATCTCTAATAAAAAGGCATATATGAATTGTCTTAACCTGACTTTTATTGGTTGGCTTTGTACCATAGTGTTCCTCTTTCATGCAATTGGAAAGCTTCAATATGCATGAGTAGGTTGTAAGGCCGTTGGCGTCGCTGGGGGGGGAGGGTTAATGGCAATTCGCGTCGATCGATGATGGAATTCATCGTGCTTGTCTACAATCATTAATACGCAGCAGAAATACGAATACAAGCACAAAACACTATACACACAACAACACGGATTTAACGTGGTTCGGAACTCTAGTTCTTACTCCACGGCCGAGCCCTAGCATGCTCTAGTGATGCAAACCACCACTATCAAACTTCTCTTTCTTGGTGACACACCGGAGGTGGAGGAACCTCTTACAAGTCTCTTACAACAATAAAAACTAGTTACAACAAGCAACAACAATAACAAAAGCAAATGGAAGAACAAGTGAACACACTTTACAAATTAGGGCTTTCGAATCCTTGTTTATTGGTTACTTTGGGATGACTTTGAAGGCTCTGAAATGTAGCAGCACCTCGCCTCAAATCGCCCCTCAAAAACCTTGCACGAAGGCCCCCTCAAGCCTCCTCTTATAGAGCTTCGTCGAAGCTTCCCGACCTGCAATGGTCGCTTCGCTAGTCGAGGCGCCACCTCGACTGATGCCTCAATCGAGGCGCCAGTTGAGTCCGCCTTGCATCTGAGCAACTATTTTCATGCCTATTCTGAAGTCAATCGAGGTGTCTAGTCGAGCCGCCGCCTCGATTGCTATGGGTCTCTGCTCAAGGCATGTTACTCCAGTCGAGGTGGCTGTCGACTGCTCCTAGCTTCTGTTTGAGTGAAAGAAGTAGTAGTCGAGGCGTCGCCTCGAATGCTATGGCTTTCTCAGCAACTGCGAGGCCAGTCGAGCTGACTCTTAAGACCTAACCTTGTCCAGTCGAGGCGCCGCCTCGATTGATATCCCAGTCAAAGTGGTCGTCGACTGCGCCTTGCTTCTATTCGAGTGAAAGAAGCACCAATCGATGCATCGCCTCGACTGATACCCCAGTCGAGGCGCCAGTTGAGTGCTTCCATAGCACTCACTCGACTCTCTGAGTCCCACCTCTAAGCACACCCCTTACCAGTCGAGGCGCCGCCTCGACTATAGTCCAGTCGAGGCGTTGGTCGAGGCCCCCTTGATCCTGTTTGTCTACAAACGAAGCCCAGTCGACTGTTATACCTCTACACTGAGGTTTAACACCCCAAGTATGATCTCTTCATACTTGATACTCACTCTAAGCCTAGATCTAAACCTTCAACCCACTTTCATTAGCCTCACGCCTCTCGGATCCCTCGAATTAGCGACTCTTCATTCTTATGCTAACCTTCAAGTGCTTCCATCGCCTATCGTCATGCTCTCGGGTCTACCTTTGCTAAGAGGCCTTGCCTCCGGGACTTCCCTTTGCCAAACTCGATCTCCCTGATTAGTTGGGTCTTCCCTTGCCATGACTCCTCGTCTAAGACTTCACTGCCAAGAGACCACGCCTCCTGGACTTCACTGTCAAGATTCCTTGTCCGGGACTTCACTGCCAAGAGGCCACGCCTCCGGGACTTCACTGCCAAGACTCCTCATCCGGGACTTCACTGTCAAGCACGGTCTCCTAGACCTATCGGAACTTCCCTCGCCAACTCCTCATTGGTTTTTCCAACACCAAGTGTCCGGTCTCCCTTCACCAACTTGGATTTTCCCTTGCCAAGTATCCATACTTGGATTTTTCCACACCAAGTGTCCGGTCAACCTTGACCGACTTGGATTTCTCCAACAGTCTTCCTCATATGACCTTGGATGTCCCATACCATCCACTAGTTATATAGTCAAACCATATTGTAAACCATTGTCGAACATCAAAACCCTACTCGAGTCTCACTCGAGACTGGTCAATCGTGACCCGGGTCGATTGCACCAACATAGGTGTTATTTGATATATTAGCTATGAATGATCTTAAGGCGTTGTATGGATGCTTGAGATTTTAGAATAATCTCGCCAATAGATGCCGGCACTAAAGAAGAAAGTTATAAGTTATAACATTGTCCATCTCTTCAATTTTAATTTTTACCTAGTTAAAACTATGACTGTAATAATAGATATAAGTTAGTCTATGTCGTTTGCCTTTTAGACCATGTAAAAGTTGAATATTCTGCTAGACAGACTGTTAACATTTTCAAATGCTGTAAGTAAGTTCTTGGGATATTTCAATCATGTAGGTACAGTGTGTTGGTAACCTCTCAAGTTCGTGGACTTCATGGACTACATTCTAGGAACTCCAAAATGCTACTTTATATCTGAATATGAGGGAACAAGTAGTAGGAAAGATGTAGGAATAGACTATTGTCTTAAAGGTAATGTACATTGTTTGTCTTTAGATAGTGCAAAAGTTGAATTTTGTGCTAGACAGTCTTAAAATTCTTCAAATGGTCAAGGTTTTGGGATATATCAATCATGTAGGTACAGTGTGGAGGAAACCTCTCGGGTTCTTCAGCTTTGTTCTAGGAACTCCAAATGGCATCTTAAATATCTTCATATCAAATATAAGGGACTAAGTTGTGGGAAAGATATAGGAACAGACTTGCAATTCATGGCTTCTAACTTGAGTTTGTGCCTAGCAATACAAGTCACTAACCAATATGATTATGAGAAACAAAGGAGAGAAATTGCACCTACATTGTTTTTTTTCTTTCTTTTCTCCTAGTTTCTCTCCAAATAAATAGAAGAGAAGCAAGTTCTCATCTTTCTCCTTTATTCCTCTTTGCATATCTTATTTTCAAGCTACAGGGTCTAAAGGATGCAAATGGGGTTGACGGATGCAAAAGAACCATCTTGCTCTTCATTGAAAAGCTTATTCCTAGCAAATTAACGTGTAATAACTCTTAGTTATTGCATTTTTAATTAATTTAATGCAGGCATCCATTTGATTCTTCTAAATGGGGTCGGATTTGCCAATTCTTGGTTAAAGAGGGCTACTTAGTCATGAATCAAACTGTAGAACCACTAGAAGCATCAGAAGAAGACCTATTGGTGGTAAGCTTTATTACAATACAGGAGGTATATATCAACTTTTGCCTTCTTTGATTACATGTGCTAATGTACCTTCAATCAGGTGCACTCAGAAATGTATTTGAGCAGTCTGAAAAGTAGTTTGACTGTTGCCACTATCACTGAGGTAAATTTTTTTCATTTGTTTAGAAGTATCATCTTGGGCAATGATAATTTCAACCGTCTTTAAATGTCAGTGCCAACATATACACCAAACTCTCTTTGTGCTATGAACCTCTTAATATTGTATGTGAACTTATTCTACACTCGCTGATAACAATACAACCAGTGAAGCTTCATAATCCTAATTATCAAATCGTACATTTTTAGTTATTAGAGATAAGAATGATATTCTTGCATCACTATTTACAAATGGAACATATCAAGCAAGCAGGTACCAAAAAAACTGCAACTATCTTGAATCTTCCTTGAAGATTGTCATGCAAGCCGCCTTCATGGTGAATTCAATTTTAGTAAATTAAATTAATTCAGCACTGCAAGTAAATTCATTTACAAGAAGGGTTGTGCCTTATTATTGTGGAACTAAGTATTCTATGTAGAATATATTATTGTTTTTCACAATTTGTACATAGCATATTAAATAGTGAACTGTCTCGATGGCCTGGTTTTTGTAAATAATTGTTTCGTTCATGTAAAATGTCATTTACCATATTCAGTTTTGTCTAAACTGTGTGTTATGAACAAGTCTATGTTAGTTTGGTTTTTGAAATATGTTAATAAGGGCCATATATAATCCAACCTAAGTTTTTATAGTGGATATCATTCTCTCTTTCAGCAGTGTCTTTTGAAAGTTTTAAAGCGAAGGTTTGTTTTGTTATGGTTACAAAGAAAGTTAGTAGAGGTTAGAATTGTTTCAACATTTAATGGTTTTAATAATTAATTTAATCCATCCCAGCTCCCTCCTGTTGCAATGCTGCCTAACTGCATCTTGCAGAAAAAGGTGCTTCACCCATTTCGCATGCAGGTTACTGTTTCTAGACTTGTCCTACTTTATCATCATATACAAGGAAACATGCTCCAATTTTCATATGCACAGGTGGGAGGTTCCATTGTAGCAGCAAAACTTGCTAAAGAGCGAGGTTGGGCTATCAATATTGGTGGTGGTTTCCATCATTGTTCAGCAGAAAAAGGAGGTGGCTTTTGTGCTTATGCTGACATTTCTCTTTGCATTCACTTTGCCTTCATTCGTTTGAATATTACTAGGTGGGAGGCTTGTTTGCAGATAGTTCATCTGTGACTTTCTTGAGAAGTAAATTTGCAACAGAGAGCTTAAAACAAAATAATGTTTTTGTTATTTCTTCTAAACATTGCAGAGTGATGATTATTGATCTTGATGCCCACCAAGGAAATGGCCATGAAATAGACTTCTCAAATGACAGTATGTGTCTCTTCCTTTGAGGATATGTTCAAGTGCTTGATCTGTCCTTTTATCACTCTTTTTTTATCACTTGTAGGGAGGGTTTATATTTTGGACATGTATAATGCTGGTATTTATCCATTTGTGAGTATTTCTATTTACCTATTCATTTTAGGCTTGTATATGTTACCAAGACACTACTTGTTGCAAATAATTATTTGATTAACTACTGGGTCAGTCTGAGCTTACATTCACTATTCACCTGGTTGAGATCATAACAGTTGCTTAGGTCAAAGATAATTACTAAAGAAATGGACTTGGATGTGAACTTGTAGTCAACTTGGACTTTGGGACATGACTTTATGCAAACTTTAGTTAATTTTCTGCTTCAGTTTAGGGATGTCTATCAGCTTGTTGTATTATTATCGCAAGACTTGTTGGCTCATTTGGTAGCTCTTGTTCATTAGTTTGAATTTTTTAAGTTCACCCCAAATATTTTCTCTAGACATGGAACATGTACTATATTCTACCAGAGAAGATGCGGAGGCTCTCAAAAGATCTTGTTGAATTCTTTCTTGTTTCATTTTGATGATTCTTGTTTCTTCCACTATAATCATTCTCATTGAATGGACTACTGTTACTTGGACTCATTGTTTCCCCTCATAGACATGTTAACACGATACGATGTAGGTAACAATATCAACTATGAGTTCAACAAGGAAGAAGAAGATGTAGACAAGGAAACTTACCTCCTCACACATATCTCATATAATGCTAGGGACGAGGGGTATCATAGCTATCTTGCATTGCATGGGGAAGTGAGGGGCATTGTTAGGAGAGGCTTGTGTTGCAAGCAATGTTGTGAGGGGAGGATTGAATAGCGAGCAGTGTAGCTTGGGGAGGATGTATCGCACGAGGACGAGGAGAGGAGGGGGGGGGGATGAACACAACTTAAGGCAATGGCAGAGCAAAAGTGAACATTCAGGTAAAATAGACTTAGGAAACTCACAATATATAAGATATATTGGAACATATAATTGATAAAAATATATCTCATTATAGAACTTATATAACATATTATTTTATAACTTATAGCTTATATTAAATCTTATTTTATATAGTGCAATTATATATATCTAATACAATATATACCATAATAGATCTTATAACTTAAATATAACTTGTATACTTAAATTAGAATAATAACTTATATATCTTGTAACTTACTTTTTTATTTATAAATGTAAATAAATTATTTTTTAAACTTAAGTCATATTGATAGGGTAATTGTCCAATCACTTAACTTGTTTATTAAGAAATTATTAAATGAAATAACAAATTTATTTTTAACTATAATATTGTTGTATTCTTGTACCTGTATCCTAAAGTTGTGACTCTTTGATGACGAATCTCTATATCTCCCACTTCGAAAAAAAATCACGTTAGACAGTTAAATCCATCCATACCCTTTTGTGATACTCGTATCCAAATCTGACTGACACAGGTCATGGTCGTATAACAACTAATTAAAACTAATTTTTCAATTTATTAATTAGGCTTTGACCACAATGCAGACACACAGCTAGATGAGTACAAGTTGAGCTTTGTCGAGGTCAAGAAGGGAGCTTGTGTAGCTTGCCCAAGGCGATAGCAATTTAATTGCAATGACTTATGAGTCTATCGAGTTCAGCCAAGGTGAGCAGAACTCGAGTTGAGGTGGATGTGTCTTTGGGGTCATGGGATTACTTCATCCTAGGTGAACTGGGTTTGCCATGGTGCATTTTGGAGCTGTTATGGCTGAGATTTGCCTAAGGTGGGTGTGACTTTATTAAGGTGAAGAAGTTGGCTTGCCAAGAAGGGGAGACTTAAGTGTGAGTTGCTCCAGTTGTTGCTCTAGCTCTTTTAGAAGTTGTTGAACTGACGACCTTATCAGATGCTGATGGACGCTCCCTTTGTGCCCCAATCACACTTGAAAAGTAACCAAAATATTGTTGGAAATACTATACCACTGCTTGCTTAGTCAATGAATATAAATGCTAGCCAATGTCTTTGCACTAGGTGTACCCCTAGTTGGGCCTTTCAATTTTGTTGTACATTGTTGTGCATTTACACAATTAACAAATATGGAGCTTACATGTGGCAGCCACTAGTAACAACTAATAATAGGCCTTGTTTTCTCCCACTGTAAGATTCCAACAAATTGCCATATTCTAGAAATTCCCTGCTAGAGGATTGAAATTCATTCTATGTTCACCTGAAATTCACAACATGTACTTTTCCACTAGCATGTTGAGACTAAAATCAACGTGGAGATAGTGACACCAGCTTGAACAGTTGAATCATGTTGGAGGCTTATGATGGGTGGGGAACTTGACAACAAGTGAAACTATTGGCATGATGGGGCTTAACTGACATTGGGCGCTGAGAGGATGGTGGTGATGAGGTAACGATTGAAGTTAATGATGGTGATTGATGAAGCTGATATCCCAGGTAGGGAGGGGAGGGAGAGGTAATAATTGAAGTAAATGATCAACAATGGTGATCGACAAAGCAGATATCCTAGATATGTATAACCAACTCTTCCTTCTTTGGACCACCTCATGTTGGCATAAGACACACGGACCGGTATTATGACTATCTTGTTTTGGCTTGGCACCAAGACTAGCACGGAACTAGACATTATTTAACCTTGCCTTAACTATACTACTGCCTACGAACGGCACCCATCCCCATGGAAAACCCAGTAATTAACAGCTGGATAACTTTTATGTGCTTCTTCACTGTGCATAAGCTCCTACGTAATGCCCGCTTTTTTTTTTTTTTTTGTTAAAATGGGGCCTGGAAGCCATCTATTCTTATCACAACTGTTATAACGTGTCCTGACTAGAAGCATAATGGCGCTTCTACATTTTTTCTTATAGTTGTCTGGTTTCACTAACAGGATTTTGAGGCTAAGAGATACATTGATCATAAAGTTGAATTAGTTGTAAGTTCTGAATTTCCTTTTCTGTAATTTCTGCCACTATAAATTCTACCCATCACATAGCTAAGAAATGCTTTTCCTTTTGATGGTTTGATGTTTACAGAGTGGCACTAAGACAAAGGAATATCTGGATAAGCTAGACGAAGCTCTTGAGGTAATACTTATGGTGTTGCTTGATTTTAGTCACTTTTGAACAGTCTCAATCAAGATTATATGTTGCATGTTAATTAATTGCATCATGTATGTCAGTATTATCTTCCTGTTTCCATGTAGCTGGTCGAGATAATTATGTGACTCTTGTTAAATTGGTCCTGGACATAGTTGTGCATGAGATGCTTCCTTCTAATTAGTTGAAATTCTCTATTTTAGCCATATAAATTTTCTTCCTAATTTTCTTTTCCATTTGACATCGGTGTTTTTTCATTTATCACTTTAATAAATTGGGATATTGGTCTCTAAAATCCTGCACTCTTTTAATCGTTAAGCATGTGGAAGTTAATTTTTTTTTTGCTCTCATTCCTTCCGAATGTCACATTTTCAACTTCCTCTCGCTCAAAAGCTAAACTCTGAAAAGTTATCAAATATTCAGTCAAATGCAAAGGCTTATAGAAGCATACTTTCTGGATGGGGTAGAATTGGAACGATTTTGATAAGTTCTAGTGGGATATGGAGATGATTCTCTGAGTTTTTATAACTTCAATGACAATTGATCATCATAAAAAGCCTAAAAGTTGTCAATCAAACTTCTTGAAATACCTTTTGCAAACTCTAGGCATAAGGTATCAAAATTAATTCAAAAAATACTCAATTTTTCATTTGAGGTTTATTGGACATTGCATTTGCCTCAGGTTGCAAGAAGCAACTTCAATCCTGAACTGGTGGTGTATAATGCTGGCACTGATGTCCTAGATGGTGATCCTTTGGGCAGATTGAAGGTAAGTTATGGTTTGTGTATTTAGTTGTCGATTTTGATTCCTTTTTTCAGATTCGTACAAATATTGAACCTTAAAGATCATTGGAGTTAAGAATACAGAGGGATCTAAAAAAAAAACTCCAGGGTTACAATTGAGAAAAGAGAAGGGACTAAAAATTATATGGCCAGAAGTAAAAGGGCATCGTCATCCGGCATCCGGGAGAATTTATCTGAAACAGGGTCTGTTTTTGTGCTCGTCCAGGTTAGCCCCGACGGCGTGATGACTAGAGATGAGAAGGTTTTCAGGTTTGCTAGAGAAAGAAATATACCTCTTCTTATGCTCACTTCAGGTGAACTAGATACATTTTCTTCTACTTTTGGATCACTGGCTTAATGTTACAAGATCTACATATAGTCAGAATCTTCTTGAGAATCACTGCGTATTGTAGCGCGGCGAATATAATGCATTCTCCCTTGCTAACGGGGTGCTATTTCAGGTGGATATATGAAGTCGAGCGCTCGAGTAATTGCAAATTCTATCGAAAACCTTGCCGACAAAAACTTGATAACTCTGGATCAACCTCTCGCTAAAAATTCTTGAGACCCAAACGAATGTGCGTGGAGAATCTGAATTTTAGTGTGAACATTGTATCGCATCTATACAACTGTAAATGTACTTTTTCAGAATTTTAGTGATACGATTTCTATACTCAAATGTAGCAGGGATAAAGATTTGGTTGCAGTTCTATTTCTATGCTCAGGTAGTAGATGTAAATTCAGTTTCTTATATGCTTGTTATTTTCTTTGTTTTTTGAAAATGATTTTACATTGTTTGATTATATCGATTGAATTTACAAACCAGTACTATAAATCAATCTAAACAATATGGAAAATTTATCGGATGTTCCAAATATGATTTTTAGAAAATGATTTATTGTATGTAATGTTATTCTGCTTTTGTAAAATATTATGAATGGTCCTTTTAACTGTTTGAAAATTTTATTTAATTAGGAAGGTGATGAAATTAGCATGTTTTTTTCATTCTATGTGGAATCTTTGTGTGAGCTTGCTGATGCCTAAAATATGTATTTCTGGGTATAATTTGTTGTAAAATGGTCAAAGCCATTTAAAACTAGTTGTTAAGAATGATCCTCCTACAATTAAATAAATGAATTATCAAAAAAAAATCTATTATAATTAAATCGATGTATCTAACTTCTATTTAATTTTTTTAATTAAAACACTTAATGCACCTAACCTACAATTAAATGAATGTATCTAGAGTGCTTCTTGGTTTATCTCGACGGTGAATGGAAAATTTTAGTAGGATCGGACCGATCGTTTTAAGATTAGTCAGATCAAAAATTTAGATATTTAGTGATAATAAAAAAAACATAAATAAATGAATGTATCTATCTTTCAATTAATGCTTTTTTACTAAAATTAAAGCACTCGATTACAATTAAATGAGCTTATATATTATGAGTTTTGATCGCCTGCACGTCCGTCCGTGACGTGCTCCCAGCCGTTCGATCAGTATCGTGATTGTGAAATGCACAGTGACTCCGCGCCCGACACCTCGTCGCTGTCGTCATTGCCACTTCGCCGTCCGACCACCTTCGACCGTCGGACCGGATGCGTTGGAAGCGCATTTCGTCGGCAGTTTGGATGAGCTTGGCTTCCGGCCGAGCGGCAACGGCGGCAACGGTGAGGGGTCGGGCGCGAGTGCACTGTGTAATTCTTCAATCGCGAACGGGCACGCAGCAATCGGGCGCGCAGGAGATCAAATCCGATATATTATATAAGATATAAAAAAACACATCTCCATTTTATTGTAAAAATAATAAGGATTGTTTAGATATATAAAATATTAATTGCTTTTGTTGTTGAATGCAGTATGCTAAAAAAAAATCAAAAAACCAACGTCAATCATTATACATATATAATATAAAATTAAATTCTAAAATTACTTTTCCAGCTGTCATTACCTCCTCATCTCCTCAATTTTTTTTTTAAAATGAGACCCTTTTTCCAGCTGTTGCATAGCCATATTAGCTCACACTGGCTTGACTGACAAATGTCGAATAATTCAAAAAAGGTATTTCATAACAAAAAATAAAAATAAAAATAAATTCATTGGGACGGTTTTGAAATTCAAAAGTTTATTCAACGGAGGAAATACAATTTTAATATTGAACCTTTAAATATGATACGATTATAAAATCTAAATTGAATCAAAAAAATTACGAATATCTTTTAATTTATTTTTAGTAATCGATACAACTCCTGCACAAATTTAATCAAATTTGAATCAATCATTATTACACAAAACCTTACAACATTTTTCCACAATCCAAAAACAGCAAAACAAATACGAGAGGCAAACTATAATCGTTTGATTTCTGCTTAATTTTACAAATCAGAATTCCTTTTTTTTTTTTTTTGTTCTTCTTCTTCTTCTTCTTCGATTTCTTGCCCATTTCAATTCATGGCGGTGCAAATTGTCGCAGTATTTTAGAGCGGCGAGAAGTGTCGGAGAGTGAAGAGAGGAGATTCGGTTTTACGAGATGGTGAGCTTCCAGATCTTCAGGTGGAGCTTGACTTTGCAGGCGGCGTTCGCGGTGGACGCAGTCGCCGGCGCGGCCTTCCCCCTCGGCACTGCCACGCTGACGCCGGAGCAGCGCACCTTGATCCCTATCCGCTTCGTCTTCAGGCTCCCGATCTTGACCCCCACCTTGGTTCGCACATTGACTTCTAGTGGGAGGGTCGTCCTCTTCCTCAGATCCGACGCCGCCGTGGCGTCCAGCGTCTGGCCTGAGGTTAGCGTGGCGGAGAGGTGGGTCGTGTTCTTCGCGTCCTGGACGAAGGCGGGGAAGGAGCCGTCGCCGACGTCCACCCCATCGGAGAGGACGGAGACGGAAGCAGTGTCGTAGTGGTAGACGAGCTTGCGGTTGGGATTGCGGGCGGTGACGTTGAGGCTGAGCCGGGAGGTGAGCTGCCCAGCGGCGGAGACATTGAACGCTGCGAGGCGGAGGCCGGAGACGTCGAACACAGGGCGGTGGGGGCGGTAGATGAGGTAGAATACGCCCACGGCGACGGCGGCGAGGAAAACGAGGACGATGAGGACGAGCATGAACCAGAGGCAGCAGGAGCAGCAGCGGCCCCGCCGGCGCCGCCGGGGAGGCGGAGCCTTGCGGGCCTGGGGGCGGTAGGTAGGAAGCGTGGTGCCGTAGGCCTGCCCCTTGGTCGGCGGGAAAGACGGCGGCACCCCGTTCGCGGCCTGAGGAGGCGGCGGGATGGGCTTCGACGAAGGGTACACACGATCCTCCATTGCCGTCTTCTCGGTGGTTCCGCCGCCGACACCTCGAGCTCGATGTAGGCGGTAGGGTTAGCGTTGCGGAGCGAGATTGAAGAAGAAAGGCGAGACCGCGAGGAGGAGGAAGAAGAAGGAGGGGGGAGAAGGGCGAGGAGTGGGGGCCCACCTCGTCTGGCATCAGCGTTCGATGGTGATCCAACGGCCAGGAATTCAGCCTACCAATGGACACGCTGCAGCATGTTCGTGCGATCGCTGAGTTCCGTTGAGGCGTCTACGTTGCGGAATTAAATTATTAGACGAAGGCCGAGGCCAGCTGTTCGCGACTTACGCCGCCGCTCCTTACGATTCGTGAGCGATCCGACCGCACGCATCTTGCAGCAATTCGGTGTTGGTTTAAGGTATTATTATTATTATTATTATTATTATTATTATTATTAGAAAAAAAAGAGGGGGGCTAAACATGCTTAACGGATTAATTCAATTTGGAATCGAATTGGAATCAATCCTTTAAATTCGAAACTAGAATCAATTCAAATGAATCAATTTATAATCGATTCTGAACCGCTTTAACCGATTCAAAATCGTTTTAAAACCGTATTCGATTCGATCCGGTTTGATTCTTTAATTTAAAAGTGAAAATTCTTAACATACTAATATGTCTATAAGATTATTTTGTGATAGAAAAAAGAATAGGATCACTAGTATATTAGATGAATTTGGAAGCTCAAGTTCGGAGAAAATGATCCGAAATCATTTCGGAATTATTTCGGAACCGATTTGGAATCGATTTGGAACTGATCCAAATTGAATTGATTTCAAAATTAAAACTTTAGAATCGGAATCCGTTCGAAACCAATTTTGAATCGATTCATATCAATTTCGACATCGATGGAATCGAAATCGATCATTCGAATTGAAATCAGAACCGAAGAACTGATAAATTATTTTACTAAGAAGGGCAATCGGTAAAAAAAAAGAAGATTTCTTTTTTAAAATAATAAAAAAAAGGAATTTCCCTGTATTTATTATATTAAAGTCAAAATCATTATAAGATTAGTATGCAACAATTAATTTATTGGCATTAACTGGTCGGTGTAATATTTTAATTAAATTTAAGCTATATTATTGAAGCTGATAAAAAAAATTTGATAGAAAATTACTCTTGATATATAATATTTTTGAAGTCAGAAACGGAGCACTATAATAATATTATAATAAGGGTATTTTTGAAATTTAAAATATATTAAACTATTTTTCTATTTTTTTTAAAAAAAAGAAAATTCTTTTAAAGATTCTTGTCTACATTTAATTTAATTTATTTTTTTACTCATTGTTATTGTTGTTGTATTATAACTGCATAATTTTTAAAAAATTAGTATCAGATGTTTAATTCTTTTAAATCAATTAATTATGAGAGTGATTCATTTAATTTCATAAAAAAAAATTATCGACTATTAAATAAATTAAATAAAATATTTCTATTAAAAAATATTATTTTAAATACAACGAGAATCGAATAAAAAATATTTTAAAAATTATATATTTATCACTGATACAAAAGTAATTCGTATGCTTTCAGTGTCTTTATCAATCGATCTTACAGTCAATACGAAGAAGATTAATCACGATAGACATTTACTTTACTAGTGACTGGATGTGATACTCCGTATTTAAATATATATGACCGAATTGTGCAAAAGGGTGAAATCGTCAATCTAACAGTGCTCTCACTCCCGTTTCAAGATTCGAAAAGGAATAAATCACAGGAGGATCGGAGTGCTAGACTATATAAGTGGATGTGATTAATAAGATAATAAATAGTCATCTAAATTCAGAATAAAATTTTAGATTGCCTTCAGAATCAATTCTTATTCATTATATAAATTTATTAATACGTTGCATCCGCGAAGGCAAAGACAGAGTTGACAATATGGTAGGCATGATGATCCACCGGTCGGTGGTGGTCAAGCTCAACTGTGCATGGCATTGGCAACAGCTAGCTAGCTAGCCCACGGTCGTGCATGTTTCAGGCCTGGCCTTCTCTACATAAAATATGTAGCTGCCGACAAAATAAATGTTTAAAGGTGGTGATCAGAAATAAAAATAAAAATAATAAAAAAATAAATAATAATAAAAAAATAAAATAATAAAAAGAGAAAAATGGTTGTCAATAATTGGTGAAGCTTCTGCCACCCAACAATCTCAAGTTGCATTTCTTTATTGTATTCCACCACACTGATGGAATGGTGTTCTTGCCCTCCCTTTTCATGTGGTTGGTAGGGTTGCTTGTTGATCGTTTTCTTGGTAAAAAAAAAAAAAATAAATGTACTTGCTAACAAAAATGAACTGAATAATCTAGTTAAAGTAGTGATTTCGATCTGATCCGATCCAAATTTTATGGATGGACTGGATCTTCGTGAATTTTACAGAATAAGTTTCTCCAAACGGATCAACTCTGAAGAGGCTCCGAGTCAATTGCCTTTTATTCAAACAGTACGTTCTCGATGAATCGATGGTTATTTAGATCCATAGTATCTCAATCGACAAGCGAACAAAAAGAGAATTAAAGATCATGACTATCGTTTTTAAAGAAAGTTTACCTCTATGATGGATAGAGTGATAGTTTGTTAGTACTGACCGCACTTGTTCACGTTCGTATCTGTTAACTTTCTTTACTCACGTGCCCCTTCAAACTTGCGCTTGTTCTCCTCCGCTAGCGCATTGCCCTTGCCCGACTGAGTTAGCTAGCCCTTGAGTTGAACTCCTTGGACCCTTGTTCAGGTCGAGTCTAGAATCTATAAACTTGCCACACAATACATTTTAGCATTGATGATCAAGTATGACTTTTATCCGTGGACTCCTATCATCTATCTCTATCATATTACAATCAATGGACAATCAATTCATTAGTAGGTAATTAAGACTTTCGCGATGCCAATATTTTAGTATGGATAGGAGAATGTGAATGACCTAAATTCAAATTAAATATACTCAATTAACTAGTTTTAGCCATTGTGTTTAAATTAAAGGTTGTTTTATGAATATAAAAGAGAGAGGAAAAGGAATCTCAACCTACGAGACTCTGACCTTGTATTTCTTTTATTCATGAGTTATGTTTTCTTTTTCTTTTTTTTTTTCTAATTCAATCGATCTCCATAGTTCGAATCGAGGGGAGATAAATTCTTTTATATATATATTTGCTCGGGAGTACTTCGTTCGGGACTTTCAAAAACAGATTTTTCATCGAATTAAATTCAAAAATCGAAGAGACATTCACACAAAAAAAAAATGATATTTTATTATAATATTATTCGATAATAAATTTAAAAAAAATCTATTAGATTCAAAAATTTACTTAGGGGACGAAGTACGATTTCGATATTGAATCATCATTCAAAAATGACATAATTATGGAGTTTAAATTGAATCGTGAAAAAGCTATAAGCACTTTACTTATTTACCTTTCATGGTGGATGGAGGTCACTTGGAGGTCGTAGAAGGTAAGGCGGTCAATTACTCCTATGAATTAGTCGGATCGAAAGTTCGGATACCCTGATACCGATAAAAAAAATAGAGGATCAAATCGTTATTTTTTTTTGTCTCAGCGGGAGGACTTTGTGATTAGCACAATAGTAGAGTTGCACCAATGAACAAGAGTCAATCCTCAGAGACTATAAGTCTTTCAAGGTGTCTGTCCTTCTACCATGCTAATCTTGAGTTGGACAATATATTCCTCATGATTTATTTTCTTTGTATTGACTGTGGAATCGATTGATAGGGCATTGAGGATGAGCGAACTGTATTTGTAATTAAACACTTTTTAAAATCAATATATGAATTTTTTCGGAATGTCTATCTTTTCATCCTATTAATTCTTAGTTGAAAAAAATATACCTCATCGTTTATAAGATCGAACCGCAGCATCTTTTATCCTAAATAAAAAAAATCAAACCGCAGCATCTTGGTTGACACAAATGCTCTTGCCATCTCAGTTAATGAAGAGAGGCATACATTGTGTTTTCTTGTTCCTAAAGGTCCGAACCATATGGAAAAAATTTAAATTATTTTATTCATTCTCTTGAAAAAATTATTTCTTTTTCATTTTCAATTTCTATTTCGCTTATGTTTAAAATAAAAGGAAAATATTTTTTACAAGATTTATAATAGGTTGAATATGCATTAAATATAGCTTATTAGCATCATTTTTATTTCCATTTATATTTTAATTGACTATATATTTAACTATCATAATTTCTCAACATGTTTTGAGTTTTGGCCTTGAAGAGCATGGAGGTAGTTTTTGCACGCATTGTCCAGTAACTGTACACATGCACTCGGGGAGTGCGTGTGTCCACGATTTCACAGCGCTAAAGCCCTTATAAGGGTGGGCATCCAAGCTTTGGAAGAGCCGCTGGAAGTAAGTGTAGAAATATAGAGGAGACGCCAGGAGTAAGGGAGAAGTGTCGTCAGAGAGAAGAACGAATACCAAGGCTTCGTTGGATCTTGTCTCGTGGAATAGTCGGAGCTTTCCACTGTGATTGTTCCTCAGACAGAGAGCGTCATCTTCTTCCTTGGACGCGAGAAGATTATGACGGTACCGTTGTAAGTTTTTCCAATTTTGCGTTTCATTCTTCATTTTAATTTTGCTTAGATAATCTCGAATTAGATGCTAAAACTACCAACATTGGTATTAGATCCCTTGTTGGAAAGCATCTAATAGAGATTGGAATTTTTTTCTGCAAAAAACAAGTTGTTCATCGCGAAAATCGCGTGAGGAAGAAGATGAACAGTGCAAAAATCAGTGTTTCTGTGGCAAGCAAAAAACCACTTTGGACAAACCACCCTGGCCATTCCAGAGTGGTTTGTCGAGTGGAAAACCACTCTGGGCTAATTGCCCTGGTCAGAAACTACCCTAGAAGGGTGGTTTCAACGTTAAGGCGGGCGATTTCACCGTCGGCGGTTTAACCGCTGCCCAGTATTGAACCACCGGCAGGCGGCTTTGGCGCAGAGGCGACGGCCCAGGCGGCGGTTTCACAGGCAGGCGGTTCACCGTCGAGGAAGTTTTGTATCCGCTAGGGCGATATAACCGCCGAGGCGGTTTGAATACCGCCAGGCGATGATGACCGCTTACAGGCGCTTTCAACCCCGGCCAGGGCAGTTTTACTGTCGATAGGGCTGTTTCACCATCGGCCAGGGCAGTTTAACTGCCAGCAGGGAGGTTTTGAGCATTGCCAGGGCGGTTTCAGCCATGCCAGGGAGGTTTACCACTCATTCAGGGCGGTTTACCGCCTGCCAAGGCCGTTAAACTATCGGCAGGGCGGTTTCCCTGCAGGGCAAGGCAATTTAACCCCAAGCAGGGCAGTTTGAGCCCCGACAGGGCTGTTTGTGTGTCGGTCAGGGCGGTTTGAGCTCCAGCAAGGCGGTTTGAGTCCCAGGTGTTTTGTGCACCGACTGTTTAGGCCGGCGGGCAGGACGACGCGGCCGAGCGGTTGCGCCGGCCAGCATCGCCTTCGAGCGGTTCACCGCCTCGCAAAGCTCGAGAGCAATTTATCCGCTGCAGGCTTTACCACCGCCAGTATGGCGGTTATCACCGCTGCAAGGCGTTTACCGTCCTTCCAGGGCAGTTTTTTAAAGTGGGCTGAATTTTAATTGGGCTGTCAATTAGAAAGGCCTAATTTTAATTGGGTAGGATTTCTAATTGGGCTATCAATTAGAGAAGTGGAAATTAAATAATTGGACTTAGGCTTTAATTTTGATATCCAAATTAATTTGGGCATAGGTTCATTTAATTGGATTTCAATGAAAGCTAAGTACCCAATTAACTCAAATAAGTGTTGTGCTAAGTTGACTGTGGTCAACTCAACTCATGACTAAATAATCAAGTAATTGCTTGGAACAATTAGGACTTGATATAAACAACGTAGAGATAGACCAAATGAACTAGAGTTGATGCCTAAGAATGATGAAAATGAATACTATGCATATTCGGAGCAAATGCGTGGTGTTTGGACTCTCACGGTCAAAATTGAGTCTTCATGGTACTAGTCGACTAAACTTAGATGATAATCAATTGGTAAAAGAATCAATTGACTGGTCTAAGTAAGTCTGTTGACAGTCCTCCATAAAATCAAGGAAATTTATTCTTAATTTATTTTGATGGATCTATGCCTATATATAAATTGAATTAAGCCGGTAAGTGTACTGGTTTGTCAGTTTTGAGCTGACTTAATTAATTTCAATTTTTTTCAAATGACACGGATGATTACCACTATGACTAGACGCGATGTGTTGCGTAATCAGCTGAGAGAGACTATCCAGGGGATAGAGTATGACTCATCTCATGGAGTCGGGTGGCATATCAGGAGGTTTGATAGATTGTTCTGGAGACTCGAGATGCAGGAATTTTCGATTCTGGAGAATTACAGAATTTGGGCTCTGGTTCGCTCACTGCCACAACACCTGAGTGATATAGCACATCAGATCTGGGGGCGCTATGAGAGACGCGTCTCTTATACCCGATTATACCGAAATGCTTACCATGAGGATCGCGAGGTGCATCGTGATGATCCAGAGGATGATTCGGAAGAGGATCCTGATGGAATCTTTCCTTTTGGATCGCTTCAAAGGTGTCCTATGGAAGATTCTGCATCCTGACATCATCTTGAGAGCATCTCGGCGAGGGATGTTCTAGTTCAGCCCAAGAAGATTGGGCATGTTTGGATCATTACTGCACTAGTGTTTGTCCTAGTGGGAGTAATGATTATCTATCTAGTTGTTTAGTTTATTTTTCAGTTATGAGTAGGAAGAATGTTATATGTAATATTCTTAGTAGGGTTATCTTTGTTATGGGTTGACAATATACATTAAGTTTAATTTAATGATATGTTCATTTTATGTTGTTAACTCTACATGATGCATGATATTTTTGCTCTTTGATTTGTTCATATTGAGTACAATTTAAATGATATGTTCATTTAATAATATCATGTTAAGATGGGATGTATGTAATGTAATTGATCAAAGTCGATTCGATTGGAACATACAAATGATGAGTGGGAATTGGATTGTCACTTGATTTTGTAAACCAAATCGAATTTACATTTAGTCAATTTGTAGATTACATACATAAAATCATACACTGAATAACTAAATAATGTGTTTATTTATGTTAGGTTATGACAACTAAAAACATCATAACTGAACTCAATAAAGGTGAGAAACTCAATGGGGATAACTACAAGATCTGACACCTCAAGATACAGTATGTACTTGAGGAACAAGAAGTTCTAGAGACTGTAAATCAGGTCATGGTAGAATCTGTAGATGGTCCCACTGCACAAAACAGACGAGATATTGATGCCTACAAGACATGAAAGAAGAAAGACTCCACTGCTAAGGGCATTTTGATTAGTTTAATGATAGATGACCTAATTTTTGAGTATGAGTCGTATCCTTCAGCTCATGCTGTCTAGGTTGCCCTTAAGGACAAGTACAACGGAGTTAGTCTGAGCAAACTTCGACAGCTAGCGATCAAGTTCGATAGCTACAAGAAGCGCCCGAATGTCACTGTGGTTCAACATCTCAGGGAGATGTCGAATATGATTCGGGAGCTTAAAACTGTCGGTCACGAGCTGACAGATGAACAACAGGTTCAGACAGTCATTCGATCCCTTCCAGATTCTTGGGAGACCATGAAGCAGACTCTAACTCACAATGAGAGTATTAAGACTTTTGCTGATGTCTCGCGCCATGTTGAACTAGAAGCGGAGAGAGTAGAATCCGCGAGGATTTCTGGCCAAGCCTATTTGGCTACCAGTTCTGCTAGATCATGTGGATCTAAGAAAAAGAGATGGTTCAAGAAGGGGAAGGGAAAGAAGAAAGAAGCTGTTGCTGTAGGTGGGACAGACCCAATCAAGAAGAAGAAGACAAGAAGACAGAGAAGAAACCTAAAAGCAAGGTAACTTACTTTAATTGTGACAAGAAGGGTCACTATGCTCGGGAGTGTACCGAGCCAAGAAAGGTAACTTCTAGTCTGTCTTTTGAGTATTTTGTTGCTAGTTATGTGTTGTTGGATGATTCTTATCATTTATGGATTATAGATTCGGGAGCAACCAACCATGTAGCTCGGGAGCGAGTTACATATGTGGAGTACCGTCGGGTACCAGCTGGCAACAAATGGATATATGTAGGAAACAATGCAAGAGTCGAAGTCAAAGGAGTCAACACTTGTAAACTTAACCTTCGGGGTGGAAGAACATTGTTTCTACATGATGTCTTGTATGCTTCTGAGATTCGAAGGAATCTTGTTTCTGTTACTTGTCTTCTTGATCTAGGGTATTGTATAAATTTTTACAGTCGGTGTGTTGAACTCAAGATTGACTCAGTGTCAATCGATTATGGTTTTTAATGAATGATTTTATGGTTCTTGATGTAGAACCAAATGACAATTGTGCGATTGATAATTGCTTTTCAAATATTGCTCTTACTAGTGATGCAGAAATAACTGATGATATTTAACATGCTAGGTTAGGACATATAGGATAAGATCGCATGAATCGGTTAGCTAAAGAGGGCTTATTGGGCTCTCGAGCTAAGATTAGCTTGTCTGTATGTGAGCATTGTCTTGCTGGAAAAGTAATTAGGAAATCATTCGGTAAGGCTATGAGGGGCAGAGTCGCCGTTGCAATTGATTCATTTGGATATTTATGGTCCAATGAATGTGAGGGCTAGACATAGAGCTTCCTATTTCATTATATTTATTGATGATTTCTCTCGTTTCGGCCATGTGTATTTGATTTCTCACAAATCTGAAGCATTTAATTGCTTCATTCGTTATATGAACGAAGTTGAGAATCAAACGGAACGTAAGGTTAAGATTTTACGCACTGACCGTGGAAGAGAATACTTGTCTGATATGTTCAAGACAATATGTAATGATAAAGGGATTATTAGACAGTTGACGATCCCTGGAACTCCATAGCAAAATGGGGTTGCTGAGAGAAGAAATAAGACTCTTCTCGAAATGGTTAGGTCTATGATGGCGCAAGGTAATTTGCTGATCTCCTATTGGGGAGATGCATTGCTAGCTACAACCTATATACTTAACAAAGTGTCTTCAAAGTTAGTTCCATCTACCCCATATGAACGTTAGACAGACAGAAAACTAGATTTGGGAAATCTGAGACCCTGGGGGTCGGCTGCATATGTTCACGATAGTTCTCACAAGTATGGAAAATTAGGACCTAGAGGTAAGAAGTGTATCTTTATAAGATATTCTGATACCTCAAAAGGGTATGTTTTCATAAGTGAGCAATCAAATGGAACAATCTCTGAATTAGATTCAAGAGATGCTACTTTTCTCGAAACTGAGTTCCCAGCTAGAGGTGAAGTTGATAAGACAGTTCCTCTATTTGAGGAGGAAGAGTCGTTATCAACTGGACAAGTGTCTAGTGGGATATCTGGAACTAGTCAACCCAGTGGGAGTATTTTACCTAGTCACGGGGTGACTTCTCATCAGCCCAACTTACGAAAAAGTGTTCGTAAGATCAAACCTAAGAAGAGGTTTGATATTGAGAATGAGGAAATGATGACACTCCTTGTTGACGATGAGGAACCTCAGTCAGTAAAGGAAGCTCTGGGCTCTAGAGCTGGAGAAAAATGGAAAGTTGCAATGATTGAAGAAATGGAGTCAATGATTAAGAATCATGTTTGGTAGTTAGTCGATTTTCCTCCTGGCCGAAGGTCTATTGAGAATAAATGGATTCTCAAAATAAAGAGGAAAGCTGATGGATCGATTAATCGATACAAAGCTCGTCTAGTTGCAAAAGGATTTACCCAATTGGAGGGTATTGATTTTGAGGAGACATTTTCTCCCGTAGTAAAGTTTATGTCAATCCGACTCATTTTGACTTTAGTGACACATTATGACTTGGAGTTACGTCAGATGGATGTAAAAATCGCTTTCCTTAAAGGTGAGCTTGATGAGGAAATCTATATGGTTCAACCAGAAGGTTTCGTTGTTGAAGGCCAAGAAGATAAAGTATGTAGATTAAAGAAATCTATATATGGGCTAAAGCAAGCATCAAGACAATGGAACTTAAGATTTAACGAAGTGGTTTTATCTTATGGTTTCGAAATGATCAATGAGGATCATTGCATTTTTCTGAAGAAGGATAAAGGAAAGTATGTCATTTTATCATTATATGTTGATGATATGCTGATTGTAGGAAATGACATAGGTTTTGTGATAGAAGTCAAAAAGTGGCTTTCATCACAATTTGACACAATAGACATGAGAGAAGCTGAGTACATCTTAGGAGTAAAGATCATCAGGGATTGATCTAAGAGACTTTTGGATTTGTCTCAAAAGTCTTATATAAATAAGATGTTACAACATTTCAGCATGTCTAATTGCAACAGTGAACAAACATTTGTTGGTGCAATCGGCCCAGGTCACGATTGACCAGGACTCGAGTTTGACTCGAGTGATGTTTTGATGTTTGACAAAGTATGTTTGACAAAGTATGTTAGACATAGGATTGACATTGATGTTTGACATTAATGTCGGTTAATATGTTGGGGAGATTGTTTATACAATCGACCCAGGTTATAATTGACCAGACTCGAGTTTGACTCGAGGGAGACTTTGGTGGTTGACTAGGGTTGACCATGTGTTTATGGGAAAGTCCAAGTCATGGGTACTTGGCATGGAAAGTCCAAGTGGGACACTTGGCATTTGGGAAAGTCCAAGTCATGGGTACTTGGCATGGAAAGTCCAAGTGGGACACTTGGCAATTGGGAAAGTCCAAGTCTTGAGCACTTGGCATGAGAAGTCCAAGCATGGGTCTTGGCAAATGAGAAGTCCAAGCATGAGTCTTGGCAAATGGAAAGTCCAAGCATGGGTCTTGGCATGGAAAGTCCAACATGGGTTGGCAAGGGAAAGTCCAAGCTTGAGTCTTGGCATTTGAGAAGTCCAAGGGGATTGATATTGGCGGCGTAAAGTCCAAGCGGAGTCTTGGCGACGTAAGTCCAATGTGCCTTGGCGGTGTAGACACCGTTAGCATGACATAGCCGATGGAAGCACCTGGAAGCTAGCGCGATGGATGAACAAGTCATGGATGACTTGGAGGATCCGAGAGGCGGAGGTCGATGGAGGTGGCTAGAAGGCTTAGGTCTAGGCTAAGGGTGGTCTAGCAAGTATGGGGCACCATACTTGGGTTAAAACCTCATTCTTGAGGTTGGCTGATCGACATTATGGCGGTTCGATCACGGAGTCGACTCGAGTTCGATCACGGTTGAGAGCTTTGTGACCGCTCATGGGAGCCGATCGAGTGTCGACGGCAATGACCGCTAAGGGATGATGATCACGGCCGAGTCATGAAGACAGACGTCCCGTAGCCGACCGGGCATCGACTACGGCAGCAATGACCGCCAATGTTGGCAATGATCGGTGAGAGTCCCGCTGGAACTTGTCCAACGTGGATCGAGCCGCTGTCTCACATGCCATCTGTTGTTCAATGACCGGTGATTTATGGCATGACCGCCAGCGGAAATCCACCGACGCGAGATAAAAGGAAGTCGTTCGTGGAGATTGCGGCATCAGTTCTGGGGAGCTTTCTTGAGGCGATTTGAAGGCGATTTGTAGGTGCATTTCAGGGCCCTTCAACCTCATCCAAGCAACCAACAAGCAAAGCGCTCAAACCCTAGTTTTGTAAAGTGTTCTTTACATTTCCTTTGTATTTGCTTGTATTTCTTTAGATTATTGTTGTAATCTTGTGTACGAGGTTTCTCCACCTTCGACTTGTTGTCGAGAAGGAGTTTATTGATTAGTGATTGCATTGGCATCGCTAGAGCTCGTTAGAGCTCGATCCGTGGAGTAGGAACCGTTACGGTTCCGAACCACGTTATATGATCGTGTTGTGATTGTGTGTCTTGTTATATTTATTTGTTATTACTATTCCGCTGTGCTAACAAGATTGTAGACGATCGAACGCGAAAGAATTCCTTCTACGTACGTCATCTACGCTATTCACCCCCCCTCTAGCGCCGTCGAATCTCCAACAAGTGGTATCAGAGCCTGGTGGCTCTTCAACGGATTAACAACCGGGAGCAAGACGCTAGAGGGTAAAGATGGAATTCCAAGACAAGCTTGGATGGGACATCAACACACCGTCCTGCATCATTATATGGACAAGAAGGCTTCGATTCTTGGAAGAGAAGAATTGAAGATTTTTTGATGATGAAGGACTTCGAGGAATGGTCTCTATTAATGGAAGGATTTGAGTATCCTAGAGGACCAAAAGGTGGCTTCCTCAAGAAGAAGAGATGGAGTGAAGATCAACTCCAAAGATTCGAGAAAAACAAGAAGGTAATCAAATTCATTTTTGATTTAATTCCAAATGAATTCTTGTGTAGCCTAGGTGAATGCATGGATGCTAAGGAGCTATGGAGCGATTTGGCAAAGCTCCATGAAAGCCCATCAATGGTCCAAGAAGAAGAAGAAGAAGAGGAGTGCTCACCCTCTCAAGCTCAAGAAAGTTCACCATCAATTCAAGAAGATAAGGAGGGTGAAGAAGAGAGATCATCCTCACAAGGAAGTGAGGATTCGGAGGTTGATAGGGAATCAACATCCGGATCGGAAGATGTGAAGGAAGTGGAAGAAGCATCCACTTCAAGGATTGAGGGGGAGGAGAGAACTTCCATACCGGAACATCAAGAAGAAGCTTCGACATCCGGTCAAGATGAAGAAGCCCAAAGTCCAATTCCGGTCTCCATTAACCTAGGTAACTCAAACATATGTGTTAATAATAAAATGCATATAATATGTTTTGAGTGTAGGAAACCGGGCACTATAAGAGCAAGTGCCCAAAGAAGATTAGAAAGCTCCACCGGCTCCAAAAGTCAAGGATGCGGTTCCCCAAATATCAAGAGCAAGGAGCATATCATATGCTTCAAGTGCAACTCAAGGGGACATTATAGGAATCAATGTCCTAGGGGAAGCAAAAAGACCAAAGAGGGAGCTACACATGTAGGGGGAGCTTCAAGGCAAACCCTAAGGTATATTTCAATAATGCACCTTCTTTAGTTAATAGGCAAAGGCATGCTAGGAATTTAAATTCTCTTGCAATTTATGAAAAGCATGCTAATAGGAATAAATATTTTTGCTTAGGAGCTAAAAGTGTCCATTTTAGTAATAAGGAGAAATTTGGGACTAATGTCCCTAGAAAAACCATACCTAGTGAATCTATTAAGAAAATACAAGAACATCTAGGTTTTAATCCAAAATGGACTAGGCATATGCCAAGAAAGTCAAATGCCCAAGATTTAAATCAAGATTCTAAAATTGGGAAATTAGAATTAGAGAACCAAGCCTTAAGGTCAAGGCTTGAAAAACTTGAAAAGACCCTTAGGAATATACAAAATCAATTTAAAGGGTCAAACGATCAAAAGTCAAGGTCCAAAAGTCAAAGTCAACACCAAGGACCTAAGAGTCAAAAGTCAACTAGGGCAAACAAGGTTTGGGTCACAAACCTAAGCCTAAGGTGAGCTACCATAGTGTTCCATTAGATTATGAAACACTAACTAGGTCTAGAAAGACCAAGGTCAATAGGGAAGTCATCCCTAGAGTTGACCAAAGGGTGTGTCTAGTGGCTAGGGTCTCTAGGAAACCTAGGGTGGCCACTAAGAAGGTTGCAAGGGGAGTTACCCCTAGAGTCAACCTAGGTGAGACCCAAATGACCAAGGCTAATAAGCCTAGGAGGGTCATTAGGAAGGTATCTAGGGAAGTTATCCCTAGGGAATACCTAATTAACCCTAGGAGCTCAAATAGGTTTTGGGTTCCTAAGAGCGTGATTGATTCACGCTAGATGGGTTTAGAGTGTGCCAACCCTGATTGGATGGGTAGTTAACTCAACCATGATAAAGGTGGCACTTTAGGATATTTTCAAGGTTATGGTCACCTTGGAAATACATTTGAGCTATAATCCTAAAAGTTTTTAGGATGTGCCAATATTACTTGAGAAGTTTGATAAAATGATCAAAATTGGCACAATTTAGGTTTAGAGGTTAGTGTGTCATTTTGGGTTTTTGGCATACTTGGGAGAAAACTAGAAATATGGCAAAATATAATTAATTATATGAAATGACAATTAATATTAAAATTTAGGTATTACTATACCTATATATTTTATATGTCATGCTTTGTTTACCATATAACATGCCATGACATCATGCTTATTTTTTAATCATTCTATATGTCATGTTCATGTTTAGGATTTAGGTAAATGTCATGTGGTTTTAGATCTTATTTTATGCCATGACATCATGATTATGAGCATATGCTTATTTATATCATCTAATGCCATAATCATTCATGCATTTAAGAAAATTTGATTAAAATTGATTTAAGGACTATGGCATGACTTGAGTCCCATTTATAAGGGAATCAAGTAGAGTTGCCTTAGAAAATGCATGAAACCCTAGTTTAGGGAGAACAAAACCCACATCTCACATCCAATTGACATGTATGTGTATTTATACACCCTAGATACATGTGAGATGCTAGGATATGAGTTGAGTTCAAGGTGCATAGTTTTGCATCTAGTGAACCAAAACTCATCTAATTTTATTGGTGGATCATTGGGAAAGCTTGTGTACAAGTCATGTACTTAGAGCCCAAGGAATATGATCCAAAATAAGGTTTTGAAAACATTTTAAAATCATTTTGAAAAATCTTGGTGAAGTCTATCTTTTGATAGCAATCACCATTGATGAAGTTGATACAAAATAGGGCTAAAACATCAAAATTTCAATGGTTTTGAGTTTTGTATCAAACTCACTATTTTATGGGTAAAATATTTTTCAAACATTTTTCACCCATTGTTTGTCATAAGTATTATACGCATCAAATTTCGTGATTTTTCGATGTACGATAATTATTTATGAATTTTTGAATTTCGCGATAGTTGAAATTGGAATTCGTTTACAATGATCGCCACTTGGTGGCAATGATCGATGAGAGTGGCAATGCCGACATCGTTAGAGTCGACCGCTGTGTCCGATTTCGGGTTAACGAGGTTTGTTTAGCCCTGTTCATCCATGGTAAAGGTCCCTAACCACTCCTAACCCTAGGATATGCTTGGGAAGCATTATGAAGGGTGAAAATCCATTGGATATGGATTAGGAGCTGTGTTAGGTCAAAGTATCAAATTTAGGGTGAGTAAAAGTTCTATGTTGAACTTAGAACCTTAATTTTGATGATTTAGAGTTCCTATTGGCTTAGGGACTTCCCAAGGACATTGTTGGTGCAATGGTCAAGGGGGAGCAAGCCTGTAGGGGAGGTATCCATCTTGGGATGATGGATGTTTTTTATGGGAGAATGTTATCAATTGAAAATTGATGGGTGTTTGATACCCAATTTGGAAATTGGGAGAGTGAGATAGGAGTGCCTCTCTGAGTGATATGGGACTTATCACTAGGAAGATGGTAGGCATCCTAGGTATTTTTGATCAAGGGGAGATTGTAAGATCTCATTGGGACATGAGACATTGACCCTTGAGAGAAAACCTGATGTTAGTCAAAAGGGGGAGAATGTTTTCGGGAGAACATTTGATTTACTTTTTCACTTGAATGTTTGGGGGAGAACATTTGGTGAGTGTTTACCAATTTGGGATAATTGGTAAGGGATTTGAGTTAGTGTTCTAACTCATGGTTTTATTTGGTTTTTGTCAAACATCAAAAAGGGGGAGATTGTTGGTGCAATCGGCCCAGGTCACGATTGACCAGGACTCGAGTTTGACTCGAGTGATGTTTTGATGTTTGACAAAGTATGTTTGACAAAGTATGTTAGACATAGGATTGACATTGATGTTTGACATTAATGTCGGTTAATATGTTGGGGAGATTGTTTATACAATCGACCCAGTTATAATTGACTGACTTTAGTTTGACTCGAGGGAGACTTTGGTGGTTGACTAGGGTTGACCATGTGTTTATGGGAAAGTCCAAGTCATGGGTACTTGGCATGGAAAGTCCAAGTGGGACACTTGGCATTTGGGAAAGTCCAAGTCATGGGTACTTGGCATGGAAAGTCCAAGTGGGACACTTGGCAATTGGGAAAGTCCAAGTCTTGAGCACTTGGCATGAGAAGTTCAAGCATGGGTCTTGGCAAATGAGAAGTCCAAGCATGAGTCTTGGCAAATTGAAAGTCCAAGCATGGGTCTTGGCATGGAAAGTCCAACATGGGTTGGCAAGGGAAAGTCCAAGCTTGAGTCTTGGCATTTGAGAAGTCCAAGGGGATTGATATTGGCGGCGTAAAGTCCAAGCGGAGTCTTGGCGTAAGTCCAATGTGCCTCGGTGTAGACACCGTTAGCATGACATAGCCGATGGAAGCACCGGAAGCTAGCGCGATGGATGAACAAGTCATGGATGACTTGGAGGGATCCGAGAGGCGTGAGGTCGATGGAGGTGGCGGCTTAGGTCTAGGCAGGTGGTCTAGCAAGTATGGGGCACCATACTGGGTTAAAACCTCATTCTGAGGTTGGAAATGACATTATGGTCGGCTCGATCACGAGTCGACTGACTTTCGATCACGGCCGAGAGCTTTGTCATAGCCGATCGCTCATGGAGCAATGATCATGGCGCAATGACCGCTAAGGATGATCGCCGTCGAGTTATGAGGCCGAGTCGTCCCCGGCCGACGACGGCAGAGCCGATCGCCAATGTTGGCCGATCGGTGAGAGTCCCGTTGAACTTGTCCAACGTGGATTTAGCCATTGTCTGCCATGTTGCAATGACGGTGATTTATCGCGATCGCCAAAGCGGAATAAAACCGACGCGAGATAAAAGGAAGGCTCAGGAGATTGCGATCGCCTGGGAGCTTTGAGGCGATTTGAAGGCGATTGTAGGTGCATTTCAGGGCCCTTCAACCTCCAAGCAACCAACA
Source organism: Wurfbainia villosa (assembly GCA_025175895.1). Lineage (NCBI taxonomy): Eukaryota > Viridiplantae > Streptophyta > Magnoliopsida > Zingiberales > Zingiberaceae > Wurfbainia > Wurfbainia villosa. The sequence continues at coordinate 3,737,399 of CM046000.1, read as the reverse complement.
AGCAAAGCGCTAAACCCTAGTTTTGTAAAGTGTTCTTTACATTTTCAGTATTTGCTTGTATTTCTTTAGATTATTGTTGTAATCTTGTACGAGGTTTTCCACCTCCGACTTGTCAGAGAAGGAGTTTATTGATTAGTGATTGTATTCATCGCTAGAGCTCAAGAGCTCAATGTGGAGGAACTGCGGTTCAACCACGCTATACGATCGTGTGATTGTGTGTCTTGTTATACACTATATTACTACTGCCAAGATAGAGATCGAACGCAAAGAATTCTTCACGACGCCATCACGCTTTCACTCAAGGCCAAATTTCCAACAACATTTATTGTGAAAGATATGCTTCAGCAAGGATATTCAAACTCCAAATGAGCCGATGAATAAAAAATCATAGCCTCTGTAGTTTAATATACACGGCAAGCGTATGTCGACATCACGAATGCTGTCTACAAGGGGCCAAATCAGATCGCTAACCGAAGGGATATTCGATATCTCTTGATGATTATAGCCTCAAGATCGGGATCGTAGGAAAGAGGGATTTATCAGGACTCGATGATAAAATTCATCAAAGTGCTTTGTTAACGGTGACATTTTTGTCAGCAAAGAAAGCTTGTGTGTCTTATCAAATCCAGGAATTTTACAAGAAGCTTAAGCATCATGGGATTTCAGAGAGTAAATAATGTCATCTGATACTAATTTGAATGGATAAATATCACAAGAAAGGCGATGTATTATAAAGTACAATTTACTGATATGTTGCTAAAAGATTATTTGGAGTATATCTACTGAGCCATTTTTTTAGATCTTTTTTTATGAAAGATGTAGATACATCATTTAATGGAGTGTTCATAATGTGAGAATGTAACAGCTTTGTAATGACAATCGATTGTAATTTGATTGTTTAATGCAAGTCATAATTTATTCATATGATGTTACATTCGATAAGATCTCTCATGAGCATGTGATATATGTTCATGGACAATCATCTATGAAAATAATTGATTGGAACTATTATGTATATATAAGATAAGATGAATAATCATAAATGTTCTCAAATTTTACATACATGTTTAGATGACAGAAATTATATATGAATTTAGATTAGAATTTAATAGATCAAATATAAAAATTATGTTTTGAAATATTTAGATTTTATTGATAAAGGAGAATTTAAATAGAGCATGATTCATACCATGTTCGGACAAATAAGGGTGAGGAGAACGATGCTTTATTAGGGAGATGATTATATGTTAATCTCAGATGCGATGTTGGTTTTAACAGACTTTTACTTTAGCATGAAACCTATGATTTAGAATTATTCAAATTTATGGAGAATAGAAAGCCCATTAGCTGAATGATTCCCTAAAATAAATATGTTACATCATTTTGATAATTTATTCATCTACTTTCCGGCATGAAATGTTTGAATATTAAGAATATGAATATGCTCTATTTTATGGTCATTATGAGACTAGATCATATTATAAGTGAGATTATTTTTGCAAGATAATATCCGGAAAGAGAAAGATCATTATGAAAAGGTGGAGCCACCTGGAGGAGTGCGGGTCATTATGAGATATTACACCAAGGAGATACTTATAGAGCGGAAGTTGGAAAAAAGAGGCTTCATGAGAAATAGAAGTGAACACCAACTTTCGCTTGATTGTTTCGTAGTTTCTGTAGAGAGCTATTTCCGAGAATTGTTCCTAAGTTCTTTGACTTCGCCGCTTCTTCTTTTTAATTTTTCGCACGATTAGCTAATATCATACATTAGTCTTTTAAAACTAATTTTCCTAATTTATTTTCCTAGTAAATACAATGTAACGCCTATGCGATAATCTACTATAAATATACATATACATAAAATAAAATTTTGAATGAATTAATGAAGCCCTTATATGTGCATACTTTTACGATCGATAGAAAAAAACTGTAATAATTAAAAATCGAAAAAAAAAAAATATTTTGTCATATCTTCAGAATATAAAGTAGATAAAATATTTCATCTAATTGAATGTTGAATCTTTGGATAAAGATTTACCACAACATGTATTGCACCACTAATGAATTGTTGGATCAACTGTGTCCGAAAATGCAGAGACAATATATAACTTAAATATGAAATTATAAATCAATTTAGATTTATCCGTTAAGTGATTTGAATTGATTATCTCAAACTATTTTAAAGGACCTAGCTAAACTGCTAAGACTAAGTGTTGAGTGACTGAGTTGTTGAATAGTCGAGTCGCCGGATGATTGAGTCGGCGAGTTCGAGTGGCCAAATGCTCAGTTGTCCGAGGTCAAGTATCGAGTACCGAGTGGCCGACTATCGAGTTGCCTAAACACTGAGGAGTCGAGGAATGCCTTCGATGTAAATTCCTTGAAATATATTTGAAACACCTCTGAGGTGCTTTGAAGTTATAGTGGGTTGTCTGTTTCTCAGGATACAATTGAGAAATCGTGATATCCACCAAGCACTCGTAGTTGCGGCGAACTAAAATACACCTGAGTGCTACCATAAGAGTTTTGTCAAGTGAAAGAAATACTCGACAGAAAAAAAGAGAGGGGAATGCAGATGGATGAATTATTCGTCACTCATTTCTACTCAAGATTTAGGTTCATTTTATAGGAGTCCTCCCCAAAGTTGACCGAATAAAAGCTCCATTTCTAACAATTAAGATGTCGCCATCCGTTTCACATGATACATTAATATATCAATTATCCATTATCATTTAGTAAAAATAATTTGCATGACAAAATATTGATTTATTTATTTTGGACAAATTTAGCCATGATTGATCTGACATTCATTGTGTGCTCACACACAAGTCAACTAAATTCAATACAATTCGGGATTTAGATTTGCACCTCCTATGCACGCACGTATGAGAGAGAACCTCTTTTCATATATTTGTTTACAATATATATACTTACAACACAATATAAATCAACTATTAAATTTTAAAATTTTCAATGTGGAACTAAAATTTTAATACAATGATCAAGTCTTCTTCATCAATTTCATCCCCTTACCTATTAAAATTTCTGCCATGAATAAGTGTTTTTGCCTTAGTCAAAATCTCCGAGTAGATTGAGTAGACTGAAAATTTATTTTAATCGACTGAACAATTAAATCAACTATAAATGTTTTGCTTAACAATCTTGAACTGCTAACTCGTTGTCTCATGGGTGTAAAGGTAACTCTAAGTCAGAGTCAATTCTCGTGGTCTCATTGTCGGCTATCGACCGACTTTACTCACACCGATCTGATTTACTTCCTCCTCTAGTAGGGATAGTTCGAGAGGGTCATTAATATAACAGTTCTACTTTTTTTGAACTACTAAGTCGAATTACTTATTGATAGTGTAACTATGCACACCATTCATCTCGATTACTTTTTCATTAGTTTAAATTCATATATATTTTTTTCATCTCCTTTAAATAAGTTATCAACAATTAGTTTTTATGACGTTGCAGTCCAATGTAGAGAGTTGAGAGAGGAATTGACAGGAGGTGCTGGTGACTCGGCAACGCGACGGATGGTCGATTGTGTTGATGCAGTAGGCACCTAAGTCGAACCTGAGTTTTGATTATAGCAAACGATACAAAGTTAAGCTCATATTGTTATCTCACGAGCTAAATCGAGAAAAGAATCGAGTGGGCTAGCAGACACCGAGGAAGCTCGGCGCGACACTCGAGTGACTTCGGAGGGAGCCGAAGGAATCGAGTGGAAGCCGGAAGCGAAAGCGACACAGTAAGTATCGAGGTAAGCTCGTGTATGTGTGAGTGTAAGTGAGGTCGTATCCTCCTTACGGGGATAGTCTTAAGCGTAGATCCGACCCAAGACATCCCATCGGTGGTCTAGGTCGAGATCGAACGATCGAAGGTCATCGAAATAATATTTCTGTTTAGCTAACTTTTGATTTCAGCTAGCATCGGGATCGCCACTGAGGACTCGATCGCCGCCCATCACGATCGTCGGGCAAGATTCGATCGATGTCGTCGATCGATGATGGCCATCAGTCGACTGATGATGGTCATTAGTCGACTGATGGTCAAGGATCAGCCTCGAGGAGTCAAGCTTTATCACCAGTTTTCAAGGAGTCTTGTACCCAATTTCTATTGGTTGAAGTTCCTCTCGAAAAGGGGCTCAAAGGCTATAAAAGGAGGATCTATCCTAGGGTTTTCTCATCAATTCTAAGCTTCCAAGAGCCTCCACAAAGCTACAACTCTCCGACAACGAAGTGCTACAGCTCTGACGCTCTAGGTTTAATTGTTTATATTTTGTTCTGTCAGTATAAGCCTCAATTCAATTTATTTCTTTATTGTCTCGAAGTTTTTATCGTAATGAGGAGAGGGGGAGTGTCCCTCTGCCTTAAGCTTTTGGTGTTTTCTTGTATTCGATTAACTCCTACCTCCAATGAGGAGTTCTTTAGTGATTTGCCCTCCGTGCGTGATCAAGGATCACTAGGGCCTTAGAGTAGTAGCCGAAGGCTACGAACCAAGTAAAAAAATCTACTTGTCTCTTTCAGTTTTCATTTATCTTTCCGCTGCATATAATTGTCCACTTGAACGAATTCGTATGAAAAAGTTTTATCGCTATTCACCCCCCTCTAGTGATCCGCTCGATCCAACAATTGGTATTAGAGCCGGGGGTGCTAAAATTTGGTGAAACCACCAATCTAGCTTTCTACGAATTTTATTTTTGATTTATTTTTGATTTATTTCTTTTTTTCTCTCTTTCTCATTTGTGTAGTTTTTCTCCCGCACTACTAATCCAAGATGCGAGTCTTGGGACATTTCCGGTGTTTGTGGTTTTAGGTTTTTCCGCTTCGTTCTTTTGTCTTGTTTGTTTCAATGGTCCATCTCGAGGGTTTTAGCACCATCCGACCTCCGTTTTACAATGGAGATGACTTCCGTTATTGGAAGGGTCGGATGGAATGCTTTCTTAAAACCCAAATCGAGATGTGGATCATAATCCAAACGGGATTCACACTTCCGACTAACGAAGTGGGTGAGTCCTTGGATTATGACCAATGCGACAAAAAGACAAGTCGAAGCCGACGCCAAGGCAACTCAAATCCTCCAATGCAGCTTGTCCAAGGAGGAGCTTAATCGCGTCGGCCCTTTCACCAGCGCAAAGGACCTTTGGACAAAGCTAGTGGAGCTACACGAAGGGACCTATGAAGCCAAGGTATGTAAGCGCGATCTTTTGTTTAATAAGTTATATAATCTAAAAATGTAGGAACACGAAACGACAACACAACTTCACGCTCGCGTTCAAGACATAGTCAATAACCTACACGCGATCGGGCAAAAGGTCGAAAATTGCGATCTTATTAGGTATGTTCTTAACTCATTTCCTAGGACTACCTTGTGGGCATCCATGGTTGATGCCTACAAGGTCTCCGAGGACCTTTCAAAACTTAGATTAGATGAGTTGTTTTCCGATTTCGAACTTCATGAGCAGTCTAACTCGGAACCCGAGAAGGGTATAACACTTTTTACAGGTTCGAAGAAGAAAGCCACAAGCAAGCCAATCCCTAAAGAAGAAGAAGATGAGTTCGATTTGGAGGTCGACTCGGAAATGGAGGCTGAACTAGTCAATCTAGTTTGAAGGATAGTCAAGGGTCGAAAGAGAACTGTCACTCGACCCAACGAAGGTAAGCCTAAAAGTTTTAATATTAGGTGTTACGAATGCAATAGGTTTGGACACATCAAGTCCGAATGCCCAAAACTCAAGAGCAAAGCACCAAAACACAAAAAGGCACTCAACGCTACATGGGAAGAAGCATCCGAGGAAGAAGATGATGATCGTATCCTCATGCCTAAATCGGTGGAATCGGAGACGGAGTCAAAACCGAAACACGAATCGGAAACCGAAGACGAGTCGGACTGTGAAGTGCTATTCAAGACAAGCCACGGATACACATCCGGTTCAAAAGATACACTCAAGGTAAGTCGATCCCTTATTAGTATGCTTTATAGTGCAATTAAGTTCTTAACTAGGAAATTAGCTAAGTCCGAGTCCAAGGTCGAGACCCTGGTTGAGGAAGTTAAACTCCTCAAACACGAGGTCTCCCTAACCTCTTCGACTAGTCGAGTTCGAGAGGAGGACTCAACTCGGGTTGAAAAGCTCGAAGTTGAGAACTCACTCTTGAAAAGTCAAGTCGAAGATCTTAGGAACACGTTGGAAAGGTTTACTTTGCGATCCAAAGGACTTGACCTCCTACTTGGATCGCAAAGGGTCTTGTACAACAAGACCGAACTAGGGTTTAGCTCAAATACGACCAACAAGTCGTATATGTCGATTGTAAGTCGACATAAAAAATGTGTCCAAGCATGGGTCCCTAAGACCGCCTTGATTTCAAACTTAAGATCGAACCAGTACTGGGTTCCCAAGGACCAAATCCACTATGTGGAGAGACCGAACCGATTCAACAGTCTAGGGGAGCCAGTACAAAACTTGTTTGTATTTTAACTTAGAAATTGCATGCTTAGGTTCTTTATTTAGTTTGATTTTTCTTTTTAGAAAGGTTAGATAAGACTATAACTTGTCAATACTTGATAACATAGTACCAGGACGCGGCGAGATGATAGTATGCTAGGAAAGTGGAGTCTTGTGTATTCTGGCTAGATAAGGTGTATCTAGTTCGGTGCACTTGACCGAGTGGAACTAGCTGAAGTTACCTCGCCGTATCCTAGACTAGTTAGACCAGGAAGTGGTCTTAGGTGAGTCAAGTCTCTATTTTCTTGAAAATGGCTTTGTCTAAGGAAGTGGTCGTTGTTCCGATCAAAGAAGGCCTCTGTGCCTCGCCACGACCTGGAAGCCATGATCTTGAAAAGGTGACTTGATGATCCTAAGGTCAAATCTGAATCTAACGCAAGGTTGACAAGTGTTCAAATTATTAAATTTAAAACAAGTAAAATTGGAAGTCATCTCACAAGAACATATAGTGTTAACATGTTTGATCATGTAGACATCGGTGAGATGATTTAGGTTAATAATTTTCAACCAATCTTTAACAAATCCAATATCAAATCCAACTACTTTGCGTGTAGGATCAATGAATGCTGGGATGCTGGTCAAGACTGTTTAAACAACTAAGAAGCTCAAAATCATCGGGTCAGGTGATATTGAGCTCGACTCTAATTTTATTATTCAAAATGTCTTATTGGTAGAAAATTTTCAATATAATTTACTTAGTGTAAGCCAATTGTGTGATAATAACTATAAGGTCATATTTCTAGAAAATGAATACGTAATTAATACAAATGAAACTTCTAAAACAATCCTTAAGGGAACCAGAAATAATAATATTTACACTATTAATCTAACTAACTCCTCAACCAAGTGTCTTATGACACGACAAGAGGAATCATGGTTGTGGCACCGACGACTCGGTCATTCACACCCAAGACTCATCCACAAGATGAGTCAGAGTGACTTAGTCAGAGGTTTGCCTAACCTCAATAACTTAAACAATAAAATATGTAATGCTTGTCAACAAGGTAAACAATCTAGGACACAACATCAACTAACTAATCAAGAACGAATCAAAAGTGTTCTTGAGCTCCTGCTCATGGATCTATTTGATTCACACGGAGCTAAGTCACTTAATGAGAGTAAATTCTGCTTAGTCATAATTGATGACTATTCTAGATTTACTTGGGTTAGGTTCATCAAGCACAAAAGTGATACCTTAGATTAATTAATCAACCTATTTAAGTTAATAGAAAATCAACAAAACCTTAAAATTAAAAGACTTAGGACTGATCATGGTGGTGAATTCGAGAACCACAGGTTTACAGAATTCTGTAACCTAAATAGATACCACCATAAGTTCTCTTGCCCTAGAACCCCACAACAAAATGACCTAGTAGAACGTAAAAATAGAACCCTACAAGAAGCCACTAGGACAATCTTAAACGAGTATAACCTACCTGATAGGTTTTGGGCAGAAGCCGTGAGTACAACATGCTATGTCCAAAATAGGATTCTTATGGTAAAGAGGCACCTTAAGACCTCATATGAGATTTATCACGATAAAATATCTAACATCAAGTACTTTAGGGTATTTGGGTGTAAGGTACATATCCTAAACACTAAGAATTACCTAGGGAAATTCACATCCAAAATCTCGACCGAGATTTTTTTAGGATACTCGACTATAAGTAGAGCTTATAGAGTATATAATCATGACACTCTTAGAGTCGAGGAGACTATCAATGTAGTATTTGATGAAGGACACGAACCTACAAAACCCCCGGCAACCCCAATTAGCGAGCTGATTCATACCAGACCTAACTCTGATCCGGAGATCAAGTCTAGTATTAATCCTAACCTAAGTCAACCAAGTCAATCTATTGACCAAGTGGTAGATGTTGGATCTTTGTAATGGCTAGAGGGGGGGTGATTAGTCTTTCTTTGTTTCTACAAATGCGTTAGTGGAAGCAATACAAATACAAATACGAATACGAATAAGAAACAAGAAAACAATGCTAACACCCGATGTACGTGGTTCGGAGATGACGCTCCTACTCCACAGTAATCCGTAAGGTTGATTAGCCCTAGTCAAGCTTCACTAATACTCCTTTGGATGAACCAAGGTGGAGAAACCTTGTCTTACAATGCTCTCTTCTTCTTTACAGTGATGGAAGATTAAAAGCTAGAGAAGAGGAGGTTTAGAATCACAAAAGCACTTGGTGAGCACGAGGGTGTAGCTAGGAATGAGAGCACTAACTTTACTAAGCTCCCAAGGCCCCTTCTTATAGAGGGGCTATTTTTTCCGTTATTGACGACCGATGCTCACCATCCGATCGTCGCGCCAATGACCTCCAACGGCAGATCCGCGGAGATACGAGTCGAATTTCCATCGACCAAGTGATCACGACCGATCGATCCATCAATGATGGAGTGATCATTGAGTGCGATCACGGGCGGATCGGTGATCGACATAACATCACGATCGCCATCGCCAAAGGCGATCGATGGTCGGTTTCACCGACTCGGCCGAGCACGATCGATCGATACTCATCAAGTATGAGTAATTCACACTTGATTTTACACCCTAGACCTAGACTTGACCTTCTAACTCTTCCTTCAGCCTTGCATCCGCCTTCAAGAGTTTCCTTCAGCCTCGTCATGTCTTGGGTTGCCAAATGCTTGGACTTTACGCCGCCAAGACTACAAGCTTGGACTTATGCTGCCAAGACTTTACTTTGGACTTCCTTTGCTAAGGTTCACTTGGACTTTACGCTGCCAAGACTACAAGCTTGGTCTTACGCTGCCAAGTCCATCCCTTAGACTTCCTTTGTCAAGGTTCACTTGGACTTTACGCTGCCAAAACTACAAGCTTGGTCTTATGCTGCCAAGTTCGTCCCTTGGACTTTCCTTGCCAAGATCATACTTGGACTTCTCTTTTACCAAGTCTCCATACTTGGATTTTCCTGTCACTTAAAACATGTTCACAATTAGATCACAAAGCATTGTCTAACTTAGATGATTATCCAAACATCAAAACATATAAATGCTTGGGGCATTGTTGCACCAACAATCTCTCCCTTTTTGATGTTTGACAATTATTTAAGTTAGGTCTTTAACATATGCACATAAACATATTTCAATATGAATTTTAACTTAAACATTCCTTCTCCCCCTTTGACATGCATCAAAAAGAGAAGGATTCATAAATGAAAGAATTTAAAGGTGTTGTATCTTGGACTAAGATATAAGATTGATATTAAGCTCCCCCTTAATCCAAGATATGCTTCATGACGTGTAAATAATATTTGAAGCAAAGCATAACAAAAATTCAAAAATTAAGTCCTAACTTTGCACCAACAATGGAAGTTTGGGGATGAAAAAGATATAATTTATGAAACTCCCTAAAACATCGATTAATAAATTCTAAAACTTTGTTTATACTCAATATTATCATGCTATAGTTTTAGGACATCAAAGATACACTAAATATCAGAAAATGGAGCTATTTATCAGAAAACACAGTGTATCAGTCGACTGATTTCTGAACCATTCGACTGATACGCCTGAAATCGAAATTTCAGCCTTTTCAGTCCAACTTCAGAAATACGTTAGAAATTCTAGAAACCTCAAAAAATCACGAAATTTTGTGTACACATTTCTGAGATCATACTTTATTAAGGAAAAATAGTTTGAAAAATATATGTTTTCCAGATTTCAAGATTGACACAAGCTTGAAAACTAACAAAAGTTCTAAAAAGTTTGCAAACTTTGTATCACTTTTGGCTTCCACTTGAAAACTGTTTTTCAAAATATGATGAACATAGTTTAAAATATATATGATTTGGAATTTCCAACCATGTTCTTAGAGCTATGTATTCATTACTTGAATACAAGCCTTCCCAATGATTGGTCCATGAGGTATTCATGTCTCTAGGTGTGTCATTGGCTCATAGTAATGCATCATAACAAACATGATGAGCCAAGTACACCTTCCCTATCATCTCACATGTTCCTAAGTGTCTCAATACAAAAATCAAGGTTTCTTAAGGTTTTTTGTGAGATGCATCAAGGTATAAAGCTAACATATGAATATGGGATCATACAAATCTAGAATTTTACTCTACAAAGCACATACCAAGCTCTCTCCTTAATGATGAAAATTCGGTTTCGGGAAGAGCTTTGGTGAAGATATCGGCAAGGTTGGACTTAGATTCTACATAATTAAGTTCAATGTCCCCTCTTGCCACATGATCTCTTATGAAGTGATGTTTCACTTCAATGTGCTTGGTCCTAGAGTGATGTACCGGATTTTTGGTCAAGTTGATGGTACTCACATTGTCACAATAAACTTTAATGTTAGAGTAGTGTAGCTCATAGTCCTCAAGAGTATGTCTCATCCAAAGTAATTGAGCTACACAACCACCCATAGCCACATATTCGGCTTCGGTGGTTGATAAAGCAACACAATGTTGCTTCCTACTACTCCAACTAACTAGGGAGGACCCAAGAAATTGGCATCCACCACTAGTACTCTTCCTATCCAATTTGCAACAGGCATAATCGGAATCGGTATAACCAAGCAACTCAAAGGACCTAGTCCTAGGATACCAAAGTCCTACATTTAAGGTGTCTTTAATATATCTTAAAATTCTCTTAACGACTACCAAATGTGATTCTTTGGCACAAGATTGGTATCTTGCACACATACCCACCGTAAATAAGATATCGGGTCTACTAGCGGTTAGGTATAGTAGGCTACCAATCATACTCCTATAAAGTTTAAGATCAATTGATTTACCATCATGATCACTATCTATTCTAGTGCTAGTGGTCATAGGAGTGGTTACAATTTTGGCATTTTCCAAACCAAATTTCTTGATCATTTCATTTGCATACTTGGTTTGATAAATATGAATCCCTTCATTGGTTTGTTTGACTTGTAACCCTAGGAAAAAGTTAAGCTCTCCAACTAAACTCATTTCAAATTCATTCTCCATGTTTTTTATAAAGTCTTGAAGAAGATCATCATTTGTTGACCCAAAAATAATGTCATCAACATATACTTGGGCTATAAAGATATCTTTTAATGTTGACTTTATAAACAAGGTTTGATCTACTTGGCCCCTTCTAAAATCCTTAGAAATCAAGAAAGATGACAATCTTTCATACCATGCCCGGGGAGCTTGTTTTAACCCATATAATGCTTTCCTAAGCTTATATACGTGGTTTGGATAATCTATGTTCTCAAACCCGGGTGGTTACTCTACATATACTTCCTCCTTAATATGACCATTTAAGAATGCCGATTTAACATCCATTTGGTAAAGTTTAAATCTCATATAGGAAGCATACCCTAAGAGAATTCTAATAGCTTCTAACCTAGCAACCGGGGCATAAGTTTCATCATAGTCAAGCCCCTCAACTTGATTGAATCCCCTAGCAACCAACCTAGCCTTATTTCTAGTGATATTTCCTTGGTCATCTAGCTTATTCCTAAAGACCCATCTTGTAGTAATTATGGTGCTATCATTGGGTCTAGGTACTAACTCCTATACTTGACTTCTCTCAAATTGAGCCAATTCATCTTGCATTGTCAAAAACCAATCCGGATCATGTAATGCATCATTGATCGATTTGGGCTCAATTTGTGAAATAAGAGCTACTTGACTAGTAGGATCTCTATGAAATGACCTAGTTCTTACTCCTTGAGATAGATCTCCTACTACTTGGTCAAGTGGATGATCTTGATGAATTCTTAGGGTTCTAGAAGGGGTTTCAAATTGATCATTGTTATCTTCTACCCTCCTTTCATCATCGGAATCTCCTCTTCCTCCCCCTTGATCATTACCCCTTATGGTTAAATTTTGAAGTTTTTGGGTAATGTCTTGATTATTATCATTAATATCCTTATGAATGGAGGACTTTCTAGGGTAGATACTAGTGGTTTCATCAAATTGAACATTGGAGGACTCCTCAATCCCTTGGGTTCTCTTATTGTAGACTCTATATCCTCTACTTGTGGATGAGTATCCAACTAGGATTCCCTCATCCGCTTTGGATTCAAATTTTCCTAAGTTATCTTTGGTGTTTAAAATATAAACTTTACATCCAAAGACTTTGAAATAATGAATTGTGGGAATAGTCCCATACCATAATTCAAATGGTGTCTTTCCTAAAAACCTATGGATTTGAACCCTATTTTGGATATAGCAAGCGGTATTAATCGCTTCCGCCCACAAGTAGCTAGGTAGAGAATATGCATTAAGCATAGTCCTAGCCGCCTCTTGTAGGGCATGATTTCTCCTTTCCACCACCCCATTTTGTTAGGGTGTTCTAGGATAAGAGAACTCATGCTTGTACCCTTGCTCTAAACAAAATTGTAAAAATTTAGAGTTCTCAAATTCACCACCATGATCACTACGGATCCGGTTGATTTTGAGACTCTTTTCATTTTCAACTCTTTTACTAAATCCTATGATTATTTCTAAAGTATCATCCTTATGTTTCATAAAATAGACCCAAGTATACCTAGAAAAATCATCTACTATGACTAAACAATATTTGTTACCATTTAAAGAAGGAGTACTATGGCAATCAAATAAGTCAAGATGCAATAGTTCTAATGGTAAAGAGGTATTAGTTAAGGTTTTACCTTTGTGTGATGCCTTTGTTTGTTTTCCTTCTTGACATGCATCACACATTTTGTTCTTGACATACTTGATCTTTGGTAGCCCTTTGACCAACTCCAACTTGGCTACCTTGGCTATGTTTTTCATGTTGATGTGCCCCAATCTCCTATGTCATAGCCAACTTTCTTCTTCTTTTGCAACAAGACACTTAGTAGAAATGTTAGAAGCATATGAAAGATCAACATAGTAAATATTTGATTTTCTATATCCAACTAACATACAATCATTTAATTCCTTGTGTCTAATCATACATTTAGAGGATTCAAAAGAAACATGATAGTTTGCATCACAAAGTTGACTAACACTTAATAAATTAAATTTCATATTTTCAACTAGTAAAACTTTGTGAATGACAATTTTGGGGGATACCTCAATTGTACCTCTACCTAATATCTTGAGTTTTCCACTATTTCCAAAAGACACCGCTCCCTTCTTCACATACTTAATTGTTGAGAATTTGCTCACATCCCCGGTCATGTGTGTTGAACAATCGCTATCCACGATCCACATACCTTGCTCTCCTACCTAAATCACATGATAAACACAAGCTTTTGGTACCCAAACATTTGGACCGGTAACATTAAGTAAAAACTTCTTAGGTACCCATGCTTTCTTAACCTTACCCTTAATGGTTGTTTTTCTATTTATTAATGAGATATAAGCAACTTCTTTTTCTTTTGGCTTGTATCCTACACCAGCCTTGTTGTAAACGGCTCTTTGTTGGCTAAGGATCATGTCAAGGTATTTCGAGTCATTTGTAAATTTCTCTAAGCATGCCTTTAACTCACTAACCTCATCCTTAAGTTTGTCATTCTCTTCCTTAAGAATGCAAGAATCAACATGTGAAGGTTTTTCATTCCTAATGGCCTTTAGTTCTACCTTCATGCTCTTAACCTTAGATTTAGACTTATCTAGAGCCTCTTTAAGATAAGCAATTGATTTATAAAGAAGGTTAACTTTAGGAGAGTTCATTACCTCATCGTCACTAGATGACGATTCATCACTTGAGGAGTCTTCTTCTTGGCTTGATATACCGGAGTCATCTCCTTGGGCCATGAGTGTCATATGGCGTGCGGCGTGGCAAAGATCATCATCATCGGAGGAATCTTCAACACTTGGTGTGTCCCATGTGATTTGAGCCACCATGGCCTCCTTCTTCTTCTCCTTCTTTTCCTTATTTTTCTTTTCTTTTTCTTCCTTTTTCTTTAGCTCCGGGCAATTTGGCTTTATATGCCCCTTCTTATTGCAAGCATGACAAATCACATTATTGTTAAAATTTGAATTATTACTAAACTTACCTCTTGAAGAATGAGACCCCTTCCTTGCTTCTCTATTCTTGAACTCCTTTGATTTTCTAAGGAACTTCTTGACAAAGTTAGCCATCTCACTAGACGAGTCTCCATCACTACTTGAATCATGCTCCGACTCGGATGATGATGACACTTCTTTTCTTTCTTTCTTCTTCTTTTCCTTCTTTTCAACAAATAGAGCTAAACCCTTTTCCTTAGAGGACATGTTAGTTTGCTCATGCAATTCAAACTCACAAAATAATTCATCAATTTTAATTTGAGAAAGATCCCTAGTTACCTTAATAGCATCAACTATAGAGGTCCATAGAGAATTTCTAGGAAATGCTTGAAGAATATACCTTACCAAATCCCGGTTGTCAACTCGCTCATCTATGATGTGGAGTCCATTCACAATCTCCTTAAACCTTCCATGCATTTGGCTTACGATTTCATGGGTCTTCATTTGGAAGACTTGAAGTTGTCCAATTAGCAAGTCCTTCTTGGCCCTCTTTGACTCCTTGGATCCTTCATTTAGCTTAATGAGCTTTTCCCATAACTCCTTGGCGGATTCGAAAGGCCCCACCTTGTTGAGTTGCTCCATTGTAATACCGCATTGGATGGTGAGTACCGCCTTTGCATTTGACTCGAACCGCCTATTCATTTCCCTTGTCCAATCCTTGCTTGGAATAGGGTCTCCATGTTCATCCACCGGTTCCTCAAAGTCATCTACAATGCTATGCCAAATTTCAATATTACTCATTAGATAATACTTCATCCTACCTTTCCAATACGCAAAGTGACTTCCATTGAATAGTGGTGGCTTGGCGGTGCTATATCCCTCTTGAAGAGCCATTGATGCCTTGATTGATGGTGAAATCTTTCAAGCTATCCGGGCTCTGATACTACTTGTTGGATCTTTGTAATGGCTAGAGGGGGAGTGATTAGTCTTTCTTTGTTTCTACAAATGCGTTAGCGGAAACAATACAAATACAAATACGAATACGAATAAGAAACAAGAAAACAATGCTAACACCCGATGTACGTGGTTCAAAGATGACACTCCTACTTCACGGTAATCCATAAGGTGGATTAGCCCTAGCCAAGTTTCACTAATACTCCTTTGGATGAACCAAGGTGGAGAAACCTTGTCTTACAATGCTCTCTTCTTCTTTACAATGATGGAAGATTAAAAGCTAGAGAAGAGGAGGTTTAGAATCACAAAAGCACTTGGGAAAGCTTGGTGAGCACGAGGGTGTAGCTAGGAATGAGAGCACTAACTTTACCAAGCTCCCCAAGGCCTCTTCTTATAGAAGAGGGGTTGTTTTTCCCGTTGGGCTTCGACCAGTCGACTGATGCTCACCATCAGTCGACTGCCGCTGAAGCCAACGACCTCTGAACAAGCAGATCCGCAGAGATACGTAGCCACAATTTCCAACGGCCAAGTGATCAGTCGATTGATCCCTCCATCAGTCGACTGATGGAGTGATCAGTCGAGTGATCGTAGGCCGCAGTCGAGTGCGACTACACTCTATGCTCGTATTTGCGTTGATCAGTCGATTGCCACTGCCAAAGCAGTCGACTGATGGTCAGGGTTTCACCCTGACTCAGTCGAGCACCTGACCAGTCGACTGATACTCATCAAGTATGAGTAATTCACACTTGATTTTACACCCTAGACCTAGACTTGACCTTCTAACTCTTCCTTCAGCCTTGCATCCGCCTTCAAGAGTTTCCTTCGGCCTCATCATGTCTTGGGTTGCCAAATGCTTGGACTTTACGCCGCCAAGACTACAAGCTTGGACTTATGCTGCCAAGACTTTACTTTGGACTTCCTTTGCTAAGGTTCACTTGGACTTTACGCTGCCAAGACTACAAGCTTGGTCTTACGCTGCCAAGTCCATCCCTTAGACTTCCTTTGCCAAGGTTCACTTGGACTTTACGCTGCCAAGACTACAAGCTTGGTCTTATGCTGTCAAGTCCGTCCCTTGGACTTTCCTTGCCAAGATCATACTTGGACTTCTCTTTTACCAAGTCTTCATACTTGGATTTTCCTGTCACTTAAAACATGTTCACAATTAGATCACAAAGCATTGCCTAACTTAGATGATTATCCAAACATCAAAACATATAAATGCTTGAGGCATTGTTGCACCAACAAGATGACTCTAACCAAACTAGGACTCAAACGAGTCATCCTATTGATCAAGTGGTAGATGACCCAAACCCAAACCAAATTAGGACTCAAACGAATCATCCTATCGATCAAGTGATAGGTGATCCAAGTCTAGGAGTTCGAACTAGAGCCTCGTACAGAAATCTTAGTCAAATCTCCTTGATTTCCAAAATTGAACCCAAAACTATTGACCAAGCTCTTCTTGATCCCGATTGGATTATTGCAATGCAAGAAGAGCTGGCTCAATTCACTAGGAACGAAGTATGGGAATTAGTACCACCAACTAAAGATAAAACAATCATTGGAACAAGGTGGATGTTTAGGAATAAACTTGGTGATAAAGGTGAAGTAGTTAGAAATAAAGCTAGATTAGTCGCTAAAGGGTTTAGTCAAGTCGAAGGTTTAGATTACAACGAGACCTATGCTCCAGTAGCTAGGTTAAAGTCCATTCGAATGTTATTAGCATATGCTGCACATCGAGGATTTAAGTTATTTCAAATGGATATAAAGTCAGCATTCTTGAATGGATACATTAAAGAAGAGGTTTATGTTAGTCAACCCCCCGATTTCGAAAGTCTAGATAAACCTGATCATGTCCTTAGGTTAAAGAAAGCTCTCTATGGACTTAAACAAGCCCCTCGAGCTTGGTACGAGAGACTTTCGTTTTATCTTAAGTCCAAAGGATTTAACCAAGGTGTAGTTGATCCAACCCTTTTCGTAAAAACCGTAGGTAAAGACATATTCATAGCCCAAATCTACGTAGATGATATTATTTTCGAAACCACCAACTTGATCCTACTGAATGAATTCATTTCACTTATGGAAAGTGAATTTGAAATGAATTTAGTAGGCGAGTTAAGTTTCTTCTTAGGTCTACAAATTAAACAAACTAAAGATGAAATATATCTACATCAACGCAAATATACTAGGAAATTAATTAAACGCTTTAGAATGCAAGACGCTAAAATTATTAATACCCTAATGACAACTAATGTGAATATAGAAGGTGTAATCGGAAATTCAATTGATTTAAAATACTATAAGAGCATAATAGGGAGTCTCCTTTACTTAACTGCGAGCCGACCTGATATCTTATTTGCAGTAAGTATGTGCGCAAGGTTCCAAACCTGTGCCAAGGAGTCTCACCTAACTCTAGTCAAGCGTATCCTTAGATATCTAAAAGGTACACTTAATATCGGTATTTGGTACCCTAGATCTACCGAGTTCAAACTAACCGACTACTCTGATTCAGACTATGCCAATAGTAAGATAGAAAGAGTACAAGTGGTTGTCAATTTCTCGTCTCGAGTCTAGTGAGTTGGTGCAGTAAAAAGCAACACTGTGTTGCCTTATCTACCACCGAAGCCGAATACATCGCGATGGGTGAGTGTGTCACTCAGCTTCTTTGGATGAAGCACACTCTCCGCGACTTTAAGTTAGACTTTACAAACACTAAACTCCACGTAGATAACATTAGCTCAATTAACCTAACTAAGAATCTGATATGTCACTCTATGACCAAACATATAGAGGTTAAACATCATTTCATTCGAGAACATGTGGCCAACGAAGCCATACAACTCGAATACGTCGAATCGAAGTCTAACTTGACAGACCTATTTACTAAACCCCTATCCGAAGCCGAATTCAGTCTATTAAGACGAAAATTGAGCATGTGTATAGTAGAATAGGAACTTACAAATTATATTTTCTTACTACTATTTCTTACTTTTTCATGGAACTAGCATAGGACATACCTTAGATATCATGCACATATAGATTTAAGGAGTCAATACATCTCATAACACATAGGACTAATGTGTTTGTGTACTTAGCCACGTAGATGGGCGTGAGATGTTAGGACCGTACTCCTGGTTCCAAATGTAGAGCTAGTGCATCGCCATGAACCACGGAGTATAATCATATATATTAACCGACTCTGACCGGGATTGGTTGATTCTTCATATCAATCAAGTCAAATATGAGTCGAACATTTTATAGATGAAATTATTTTCAATATATTATCTTCAAAATAATATGGAGCATGCTTGGACTTTAAATTTAATGTCTATATTTGTTTTTCACACACCTCCACGCTTTTCGATATGTGGCAAAAGGGGGAGAAAAAGGTCAAAGTTAAGGGATCAAAATTTTTAACTTAACTTATCAAAATTTTTGATAACTTAACTCACTTCAAAGTTAAGGGATCAAAATTTTTAACTTAACCTTGATAACTTAACTCACTTCAAAGTTAAGGGATCAAAATTTTTAACTTAACTTATCAAAAATTTTGATAACTTAACTCACTTCATATTTATTCACATGGGCAAAAGTTAAGTAAATGTTTACTTAACTTTAAATTTTAAAAATTTACTTAACTTGTTTTTGTTAACAAAAAGGAAGTAAAGGCCAAGTTAAGAGAATTCTTAACTTAAACTTATTTTTAAACACTATGGCCAAACGTTAATGCTTTACTTAAGAAAGGGAGAGAAAGGGCCAAGTTAAGAAGTCTTCTTAACTTAAACGTTTCACTAAGGCCAACTTTAAGTAATGTTAATTACTTAAACTCTTCCTAAATAGCAACCCTCAAGGGGGAGGATTAAGGGTTTCTTTCAAGACTCACCCTCGGTCAAGGGGGAGGTTTCTCCAAGGAAGAGTACTTAAAGAAAATCCTTACTACTCCTACTTAATCCTTTTATTATTGTTTCTCATGCACATTATTATTCTTCATGCATGCTATTTTCTTAACTTTGTATGTGGGTTTTCCATAGATCAAAAAGGGGGAGATTATTGGTGCAGTAGACACCTAAGTCGAACCTGAGTTTTGATTATAGCAAACGATACAAAGTTAAGCTCATATTGTTATCTCACGAGTTAAATCGAGTGTGCAGAAAAGTGTCAACGCTGGAGCTGAAGGCTAGCGACACCCGGAGGAAGCCGCGGTGGTCGGGCGACACTCGAGTGACTTCGGAGGGAGCCGAAGGAATCGAGTGGAAGGCCGGAAGCGAAAGCGACACAGTAAATATCGAGGTAAGCTCGTGTGTATGTGAGTGTAAGTGAGGTCGTATCCTCCTTACGGGGATAGTCTTAAGCGTAGATACGACCCAAGACATCCCATCAGTGGTCTAGGTCGAGATCGGACGGTCGGAGACCGTCGAAATAATATTTCTGTTTAGCTAACTTTTGATTTCAGCTAGCATCAATCGACTGCCAGCTTGAAGGACTCGACTGTCGTCCATCAGTCGACTGCCTGTGATCAGCATTCGATGAATGCTGCCATCAGTCGACTGATGGTCAAGGATCAGCCTCGAGGAGTCAAGCTTTATCACCATTTTTCAAGGAGTCTTGTGCCCAATTCTATTGGTTGAAGTTTCTCTCGAAAAGGGACTCAAAGGCTATAAAAGGAGGGTCTATCCTAGGGTTTTCTCATCAATTCTAAGCTTCCAAGAGCCTCCGCAAAGCTATAACTCTCCGACAACGAAGT
Organism: Wurfbainia villosa; assembly: GCA_025175895.1. Taxonomy (NCBI): domain Eukaryota; kingdom Viridiplantae; phylum Streptophyta; class Magnoliopsida; order Zingiberales; family Zingiberaceae; genus Wurfbainia; species Wurfbainia villosa. The sequence continues at coordinate 3,717,280 of CM046000.1, read as the reverse complement.
GCTACCGCTCTGACGCTCTAGGTTTAATTGTTTATATTTTGTTCCATCTGTATAAACCTTAATTCAGTTTATTTCTTTATTGTCTCAGAGTTTTTATCGTAACGAGGAGAGAGGGAGTGTCCCTCTGCCTCAAGCTTTTGGTGTTTTCTTATATTCGATTAACTCCTACCTCCAACGAGGAGGAGTTCTTTAGTGATTTGCCCTCCGTGCGTGATCAAGGATCACTAGGGCCTTGGAGTAGTAGCCGAAAGCTACAAACCAAGTAAAAAAATCTACTTGTCTCTTTCAGTTTTCATTTATCTTTCTGCTGCGTATAATTGTCCACTTGAACGAATTCGTACGAAAAAGTTTTATCGCTATTTACCCCCCCCCTCTAGCGATTCGCTCGATCCAACAGATTGAACATGGGTCGGGTAGTTCTCCATGAGTTGAAGTGGCTTGGCCAACTTCTTTCTAGAGTTTTGCCCTGTGCAGTGGTGAAATGGCTTGAGGAAGATGATGAACAATGACCATTGGGAGCTATAGATATGTCGTCCTGAAAGAGGCTTGCAAATGAGTGAGGGAAGGCACCGAGAGTTGACTTAGCAATGCTCCTCCGACACTCAAGTTAGAGTCGGAAGAAAAAAAAGGAAGGAATATAGAACAAAATAGAAGTAGGAAGAGGAGGTCTAGGGGCCCTCTTTGGGGAAGGAATCGATCCCCTTTTAACCTCCTCTGATTACCTTCATATGGAGCTTGAAGCGGATGTGGATTTCCAATAGAAAACTTGATAGTACGATTGCATCATGATGATGATGTGATTGTTCGAGGAGGATGATAAGAGACCTGTCCATGTTGTAGCAGGCGCCAATTATAAGAGAGCTTAATAAATGCGACCTACATGGTTGATAGGAGATAAGACTTCATTAATAAAGTAAGTGTCACTGTATGGAGAGGAGCTGGGGAAAGGTATACCCCCATTACTAAAGACGACCAATTCCATCAATAGGACAAACATGCCTGACATTCTCCAAGTTTGAACCTCGAGCCGATTTGGCCCACTAGCCATGAATTGGTGGGGCTTACTGACCTATACAAACTGATCTTCCTAGCCGAGATGAGGCATCAGACGGAGTCCCATTGTCGAGCTGAGACATCAGACTGCATTGTTGAGCCGAGATATACGAGTGACCCATCCTTCCGAGTCGATACATCTGAGACATCCTTGAGGTCGAGACAGTCGAGACATTGATGAGGTCTTTCCTGGGAGGCTCGAGTCTGTCCCTTCGCCTTTGCCTTTGACTAGGATCATCTTCCATCTCAACTTGACAGTTGACCATTGACTCGGCCAACCGACTCAAGGTTTTTCCCCCACATCACATGAGAGCACCAAATTGCTAGTACGGACGATAGAATTATCCTAAAGAGTAAGGGTAAATCTTCGAAAGATGTAAAGTTTTTTGGAGTGTCTACTGTTTCGCCATACTAATTTTTGATTAGGTAAAAATATTCTTAGTGATTTATTTCTCTTCATTTAACTGTGAAATCGATGATAAAAAAATATCTGAAACGAACAAATCTTTTTTTTTTCTTAAAGTTATCAACAATTAACTTTAACTAACATATCCCAATGGATTTAGGAGCCAAAATCTGCCATAAAGAGAGTTAACAAATTGATAGTGATTACTAATGCTTTGGAAACACCAACCGTCCAAAACCTTTGGAGGCCGGACAGTCTCGATGCCGAAGATCCCATTGAAGATGTCAAGCGACAAAAGAAGTGATGCAACCATGAAGAGGAAAACAAGAACACACCATGCTTATTTAGAAGCATCATCTTCTTCCTTCTTCAAAACAAAATCATGGTTCTCCATCTCTTCCAAGCCTCCGCCTCCCCCACCACCACCACGACCGCTGCCTCCACCGCCAACACCAATTTCGTCAAGATCATATACGCCGGCGGCCGCGTGGAGTTGCACGACAGGCCGGTGCTGGCCGCCGACATCATGTCGCAGCATCCCAAGTGCTGCGTGACCCACCCGGACGTCTTCCAGCAGCCGTGGGCGGTGCTCTCCCCCGACGCCCTGCTCTCTCTCGGCCACAAGTTCTACGTCGTCCCCGTCAGCACCGTCCGCAAGCTCCGACGGCATCGCCTGAGCAGGAACTCGGACCGCGCAGCGCCGCTCCACCAGGCGGCTCCGTCAGCCGTTAACGTCGCTCCCTCTCCGGCGAGCAGGCGCAAGGAGAACCTCTTCTCCCGAGGTTCATTCTTGCTCTCCCTCAGGAAACCTTTCCAATGCTTAAGGCGCCGCGGCGGCAAGGAATCGAACCTCAGGAAAGCCAAGTCCGGCAGGTCGAAGAAGAAGGGGCATAACAAGCTGGCGAAGGCAGAAGGGAGCCCGACCCGGAGGAATAACAAGTATCCTCAGACGAGGACGGGGAGTGATTCTCCGGGAACGACGCCGAGTCAGCATTGGAAGCCGAGCCTCGACAGCATCACAGAGGAGTAGAGCAGCGTTTACTGCTACTGATCAAACCAAGGATGTCCTTAAACACCATCACTCCACGAAAGTAAACAATAATAAATATCATTCATAGATGGTCGATATTATCGAGGTTCCTGAGAATGAACGATGACTGTGACAATCGAAACATACCAACTTTTCGGATTAAATCTCAATCACACTGAATGAAACAGAGAATTATACAAGGGGTTTTCGAGGACAACGTGTAAAAGAGTATTTATACCGCGGTATATAAAACCATATATACATCAAAGATCTATCTCTAATTTCGATATATTTATAAAAAAATTTCAAATGAAGTGACAATCTACGGATGATGAATTATTGAATTACTTGTTGTAAGCACTTTTCAATTTATCCAGATGACTGATAAAAAAATTCAATGGAACTAGACCGTTCACCCAGTGTCACTAAAAAAAAAAGTATTTAGATGGAATAATATTTTACCATTCGCTCATATCTCTAATTTCGATATATTTGTAAAAAAAAATTCTTCAAATAGAGTGACAATCTACGGACGATGGATTATTGAATTACTTGCTGTGAGCACTTTTCAATTTATCCAGATGACTGATAAAAAAATTCAATAGAGCTAGACCGTTCACTCAGTGTCAATAAAAAAAAAGAATATTTAGATGGAATAATATTTTACCATTGACTCAAATTTGAAGCAATAAAAGATGATTCGTTCACCTCAGCACCCTCGTCAGTCAATCCCACGATCAACACGAAAAAGATATATCATAGAATGACTATATCCCTTGATTAGTTGGCCAGAACAACGGAGGATTAGGCGATTTATAAGTTCTCAAGTTAGGTCTGTATTCTTACACAGCTCGACAATAGTCGATGCTATAATCCCCGTGTGATGGTGGAGCGGAAGAATTGGGTTTAGGTTAGAATTCATTTATGGAAGAACGGTAGAGTATCTCTACGGTTGACCAAGATAATTTATAAGTTCACATGTCAGGTCTATATTCTTACACAGCTCGGCGCTAGGCGAAGCTACAATTCTCCTGAGATGGTGGAGTGGAGGAGTTAGGTTCAGGTTAGAATTCATTTATAGAAGAACGATAGAGTATCTCTACAGCCAGTCGAGGCGATTCGTAAGTCCTCAGGTCAGGTCTGTATTCTTACGCAGCTCGACAATAGTCGAAGCTATAATCCCCGTGCGATAGTAGAGCGGAGGAGTTAGGTTTATGTTAAAATTCATTTATGAAAGAATGACAGAGTATTTCTACGATCGGCCGAGGCGATTCGTAAATCTTTAAGTTAGGTCTATATTCTTACGCAACTCGGTAATAGTCGAAGTTACAATCCCCGTGCAATGGTGGAGCGGAGAAATTGAGTTTACGTTAGAATTCATTTACAGAGGAAAGAGAGAGTATTTTTTAGGTCGTTGGCCAGATGAAAATTTTAGATTTTACATTAGATTTGATCCATGTCAATTGCAGCTAACTTCTGATGGATGGTTATCATCCTTCAATTAGGTGAGAATTATGCTTTATACATTCTCGAAGTAGTAGTAGTTACTGCCTTAGACTTTATCATCAAACGACTTTAAGTTGATAATAAGGAGCTTTCAGCTTCGTTTGCGACCGTCGATGTTATGTTGTAGGGAGGAGAAGGACCCGTGAAGGAAGAATTGTTGAGATAATAATTCTTTTGATTATGTCAAACCATGATGTTCCATGGTTCAAAAATATGATTAATGTTAGACATTTGTGTTTGATCGGTTGCTCGAGTTTGCATGCTTATTATGAAATCGAGAGCTTCGATGATGAATTTTATGTATCCACGAGGAGCTTTAACTTCATAGATGATCATCAATAGCCCTCAGGGCAAACCCAAATGGCTAGCATAGCCGTGTTAAGGCTTGAAAGGATACGGAGTCGATTTTTGAAGGTGACGACCAGGTTACCGATGATTCTGCATTTATGCGCTAGCCACCTGGGACCTGATTTATCACCCTCCACACGTAGGGACAACAATAGGGGGCCGCTAATGTGACGATTCCACATTTTTTTCATAGATGATCATCAACTAGAGGACTAGAAGATCCATGTGGTTGATCGTTGTAATTTTTGAGTTTCTTTTCGATTAAAACAAAAGATTACAACGATGAGATTTATCTTCCAAGTCGAAATTACTTCGGAAGCTACATGTCATAACCCATTATTTCATATGTTTGAGTTTGGTCGGGTCAAAAGATAAGTCGACCTTTGTATGATCCGAAATGGTTGAGTCAACCCGAGATGAAGTAATAACATGTATGTTAATGATACATTTGTAGAGTTGCTAATAGAAATCAGATCAATCAAGATCGCTTCTTTATTTTAATATAACTAATAGAGCACATTCAAGTGTGTGATTTTGAAGGAAGACAACTCGAGAATTCTTTCTAAATTAGTTTTCACTATGTATAGCTAGACTGGATCTAAGCGATCGTCGATCGGAATAGTCGTATGATATGTGCTCTATCGGAAGTGATATATAAATCCTCTATTGATTGCTCCATCTTCATAAAATTATATCAATATACTCAACTACAAGTGAACATACAAAAGTAAATAGTAACCTAAGTTCAAGGGCTAGTTGCATCTACTTGTCTATCCAAAATCTTATGGACACTGAGTAAACTATCAAATAAGTTCTCATTGCAAGTCATATCGACATATATACATTGAATCATCTAAAATTGGTCGCATATTGGATGTGTTATGACTTGAGTCAATATTCGATCTCGATGTCACTAGCTAAGACCATAGACCTTTTTAATGTCCTTAAGTGTGTTTTAGGATCATCTCATCTAGAATCGGTCCTCGGTGGTATTTAGAGGTCCTGAACAAAACTATAAAATTTGAACCATTTTATAAGTAAAAATTTTATAGAGCCCAATTGCCCTCCTCATTAGGATTGTAAACGAATCAAGTGTTCATGAACAAGTTTGGTGTTCGATTCGGTAAGAGCTCGTTTACGTTCGTTCAATATGCATCAAAGTCAATTAATAAGCAAGCTTGAACAGCTTGATAAATTAAATAAACAAGTTTGAACATATATGTATTCGACTTGTTAATGTTCGTGAACAGTATTCATGAATAATATTTATGATTAAACTTATTTAAAAATTATTTATTAACTTATTTATGCTCATTTATAAATAAGGATTAAAATATTAAAAATTTAAATAAACTAACAAGCTTGAATTATTAGCTTGATAATATTTAAATAAGTCAAACTTAAACAAGTTTGAATCAAGTTTTATTCAAATTTGAATCGAGCTTGATTAAAAATTTGATATCCATTAAACAATTCAAGTTTAATTCAAGCTCAAGCCAAGCTTAATCTTCAAAAAAAAAAAAAATCAAGTTAAGCTTGAATAGATTTTTTCCATAGTTTGGTTAATTTTAGATTTAGCTTGACTTGACTTAATTATCTTATCAAATAAATTTGAACACTATAAAATTTAGCTTGACTTGACTCGTTTATAGCTCGATCTACTCATAGTCGACTATGATCTCACCATTTCTCTTAATCTCGTCGCTAAACTAGCAACGTTAACTTTCATTCATATATACAAATCCGATTATAATCCAATTTAGGGAAGTAACAGTACTAACACAATGACACTGACGTGGCATATTCCTATTAGCCAGACAATCTTATATACAGGATTTCTGTCTTTAATTAATTCTCCAAGTCAATTTATTATACTCTTTTAATTCATACAATTATATTCTCTCCGAGAGGATTGCCTCACATAATTTTCTCTACCTCAAAATGAGATAATATTTTCATCTCAAATTTTTATTTGTTCACCTCTCTAATTTAGTCTATTTCACTAATTTACACATCCATTTGACTTAGATATTTTAATCGAATCTCGAATGCTACGACTACTCAGCTCGATTAAAAGAAAATATTGATATGAAAAAAATTATGTACTTATAAAATGAAAAAATATCTTCATCGATATGAGACATTTTAAATAAAATCTAAAAATAAAACTATAAAGTTTTAGGTCTAAAATGAACTATATCATATCATTATGAAGATATATAAATCTTATAGGCACTAACATATAGATGCGTTTGACTCAGAATAGTTATGGATAATTTTGATTTATCTATCTAATATATTATAAGTCTATTTGGTTCAGAGTTTTGATGGTTTCCGAAATAATATATTATAACTGTCACGCCAACAAATCTCAACAAATGAGGTTATTCTTTTTGGAATCACATTACCTAAGGAAATGAAGATTTTATTTGATTCTCGAATTAATATTTTATTTTCAAAATTATTCTTTAATTTTTAACAATTAGGAAAAAAAACTCCTAAAGTTCTATTAAATTTTAATTTCGCTCTACTATATAAGACCATATGTCGCCGATCGATTCGATCGCCATCGCATTCGCCGCCACCGATATCCATCGCCGCCATTGCTAGCCCATCGCCATACGAGCCGGCCACCATCACCGATCGTCCATCGTCGCGCCGCCATCGATCGATATCGTTGTTGTCGTCATCGATCGATCGATCGCTTGTCATCGCCGTCGCATCGATCGAGTGGAATCTTATAATTGAATGAAGGATAATATAGTAAAATATTAAATTAGATTATATTTTAAAATTTCTAAACAAATAAATTTTTATTATATTATTTAAAATTGAACCAAACAATATAAGTTATATTTCCTTCTCCATAATTTTAATTATATGATTATTTGATAATCATCTAATTAAAGTTATTCGCGATAAATCTCAAACCAAACGCACCCTATGAGTATTCCGTCCAGACTGAGTCAACAAGATGCATTGATATTAAAAAGCAGATTTCTCTTTAGGCCTAGCAAATCTGTTCCCTTTGGGCTCAAACAGTTTGAACCTACATGACGCAAGCCCACCTTAGCCAAATTAGTATTGAGGTATATTGGAATAACATTTATATACCATTAATAATTCGTAAATATAAGACCCGACAATCCATTAATTATAGAGTATACCTCTATAGTAATTAAGGATATATATAAAACTCTCCTTCTCTTTTGTCAATTTTTTTTTATTTTTCTCTTTCTTTATGGAAGACACTTGACTTAGACATTAAAGGAGTACTCTAATCATGCTAATTTGTACAGACCTAATTATGTTGCCCAACAAAAAAAAAAAAAAGTGTCGTTGACAATCGCAAATGACATCAGACACAAATATAAATGTGCATTGGTCTCACTATAAACACAATATTAACCAATCATATGATATGTGATACAGATCTCTATATATGGAAGAAAAACAAAGAAGATTAATTATATTCAATCATGACAATCCAGAAAAACAAACAAGGCACGAGTAAAAGATGAAGGTCAAGAATGGAGTACTGCACGGCAGAAGACACAAGGCACATGGAGTTGGGTCCCCAAATCACTAGCCTTAGATTGTACGTATAGTACAAGTACAAGAACCGATCGAGATGATGAAAATATGGGGCTCTAGCCTGCTAGCAATCATGCACCTTAATTGCTAGCTAGCTCGATCACTGTTTAATTTGCTTAATTGGCTGTCCTAAGCCTACCCTTTCCCAACGATGGCAAGATCCCTCTCTCTCTATCAGCTCATCCATGTATTCTTTAGATTTTCTTCCTCATCGAAATGGAATTATTGAGAAAGATTGAGATTCTCTCTTATCGTAGCAGTGAAAGTCTCTTTTATTTTCTTTTTGAAAAAGTTAACACTTCGTTAAATCGTCGCTGGCTTATCCGGCGGAGATTTTTCGATTCTTAAATTAGAACTTGTATGAGGGAAAGACACAAGAAGGAGTTACAGTAAGAAAACAATGAACGTAAGCAGAATGAAAAATGAGATCCTTCTCTCTTCTCCTTTCATTTCCTCCTTTTATCCTTCTCCAAATTATGACAAGTTGTCCTTCCCCTCCACGTGGAAGGCCACATGATCACATTGTTATTCTGTTAGAGAATGTTTGCTCTCGAAAATCTTCTATAGGGTTTCTAAGGTGTCCTAATTCGTTATGCTTTATAACAAACTGATGCAAGAGCGTGTCATACATGGAGTTCGCTCTCTCTCTCTCTTTTTTTTTTTCATTTTACCACTTGTCATTCCTTCCTTCGATCATACCTTTTGCTATTCTTCCCAAGTCACTACCTAGCTCGATTCTGGCAATCGAGCCGTTATCTTTATGGCTCGGCTCTATTTTTCAAGTTGTGCCCTTAGTTCGGCTCAATCCTCATAGTTAAGTTTTTCCTGACTCAGTTGTTTGCTATGAACTATGGTTCTCTCCATTTGGATCTACCCTCCAAGTCATAACTTTTCACTCTTCCTTTCTCTATTCCCCTAGTTATGTCACAACAGTATCATTAGTTACCTAGAGAGATTACCAAGAGATCGAGCTAGAAGTGTGCCTTGTGCCTTTGTCGACGACCGTACATATGAGGTCGAACTCACATACCAAGTCCTTTGCTCTTCTATAGCAAGGTAGTCCCTTGCATTCTCATAAAGAACACTCTGCTCGATCATCACTTGTGCTTAAACTCCAGTGCTTGTGGTTTTGATCGAGCATCTCATCCTCTGTTCACTTTCTTTACTAATTCCTTTTGTTTGTTCTACCTGCAAAATCCTTTTACTCTATGATGCTCGATCGATCGCCTTAATTTCTGCCAAAATCATCCAAACTCTATGCATTTGTACAAAAAGTTGGAATCGTCATCCTGCCTTTCACGTCCGTCCGGTGGTAGTAAGAGATGTAAATCATGATGGATTCTTAAGACTAAGTAATGTAGGTCGTGGAGAGATGAACCTCGCCAGTGAGAAATTGGCAATTCTTCGTTTATCTGACATTTACATGTACCACTAATTCCCTTCCACAGGGGCATCCAAACTCTATGCATGTTACATAGAGAGGAGACACTCGAGTAGTAACAATTAAAATTCATTTAAAAAAAACACTAACTCCATTTTATGCAAGTGTTTTGGACTCACATCGCAACTAGGAGAACAGGTCCTTTTCCTCTTAGGAATCTTAGGCTGCGTTTGTCACTGTGTAATGTAATCAATAATATAATGTATATTATATTATTGTGTTTAGTCAGTGATTAATGTATAATCTTTAATTATAAAAGTGATAATATTTTTTTATTTGATGCTCATTATTTATTATAATAAATATAATTCATATTAATATAAAACGATAAAAATATCCTTATAATTTTGTTTAAATGTACTAATCAAAATTTTAATTGATTCTTTGTGATCGTCAGTGCTATCGTCGAAACTCGATTGCTCGTTGTCGGTCTCCGATAGTCATGGTCGTCGGCCTCCGACAGGTGACGATCAACTGTCACCTACTGATCGATGGTCGATTGTCGATCTAGCGAGCGACGATCATCAGTCGACCATCGATCGTTGATCGATCGTCGATCTCCGATAGTCACGGTTGTCAACCTCCAACATGTGGCGATCAACGGTTGCCTACCGATCGGCGGTCGGCCGTGGCGATGATGATCGTCGCCATACCATTGATCGTGGCCGATCGTCGATTGGCCGATCATCAATTGTCGACTGGTCGATCGCTGGTTGTCGGTCGTCGATCGATCGCCGATCGATTGACAACGATGATCGTTGGTGGTCGTCGCCGACGGTCGCTGGTCGTCGGTCGTCGATCGATCACCTCCCGACTATCGATCGATCGCCGATCGATCGACGACGATGGCTGTTGGCGGTCGTGGCCGACGATCACCCTCGACGTCCGTCGATAAGCAATGAGAAAAATAAAAGAATGATATATTTATTATAATAAATATTGAATTCATAATGTAATCGAATTACATAACTTTTCCTTTATAATACAGATTAAGAATCTTGATTTTTCTTCTGTAATCCGATTATATTAAGTTACGTTTTTAAAATATTATCAAATAAACTAGTTTATTTTGTAATGTAATTACATTATAAAATTGATTACTCGTAAAATATGACCTTAGTTCATCTCTCTATCAAAACATGATCTGATATATTAAACAAGTAAAAGTTTCACTAGTCTCGCTCGAATGATGATTTTCTCAGGATCCAGCTTGGCATATGACCATACACTGCACCTCGAGCATTTGTTGTGTAGCATAGTCCCTATTGTGAGCCAATCTAATTGAAGGGGACCATCAATGCTAACTAAGACAAAGGACATCAGCTTTTGGCAGCCTCTATTATTGAATTGCTTCAATTATTATGTATGTATGTATATGTATATTCTCCTTAATTCCTTCTCCAGTCCTATATATCTCACTTTAATTGTGCTGAATCTATATAATATACATATGCCATGATTCTTAATTTTCTAGTATTCCTTTTCACTCATCCTTAGCAAAGTTTTTGAAAGAGTCGGTACAAATCTATATATATATATTTTGGAAGAAGCATCCAAAAAAAAAACATAATAATAATAATAATAATAATAATAATAATATTGGAGAATGTGCAGATCTGGCAACAGTTTGCACCGGAAACAGAGGAATTCATGGTGGGTTTGTAATTCCTTTTCCCCTCCCTCCGGGCACGGTGATTTTAATGTAGGATAATTTTTTGTTATGGACGATGTGATTATGAAATTTGAGTTGAATTGTCAAATTATAAGTATTTTTTTTTATATATTTAAATGGTTGATGGAGATTTATAGGGGTTTCGATCTCTTTCGATTTAATTATAAAAAAAAAAATCCCTATAAAATTATGAAGTCGAATTGATAATTCTCAGAGTTTAGTCGGACCAAATGCTTAGACACGGAGATGCTAATAAAAAACAGAGAAATTCATGGCCATCGAGATGCAGCACAAGGAGAAGTATACAAGGGCTAGCTCCTTCCCAGCAGTTTTTTTTTAAGGAGAAGTATAAGAAGGAATTTCATTTCCTCAATGTTTGATACGTCCATAATAATGGAACGGAGATATTCATATATAATGATGATTTAATTTTTTTTATTGGCATTGAAATGAATTTTAGAACGCCTCGATAATATGAATCTTTAATTAAGATCGAAATCTAAATGGTCTTCATCATCTCATTAAAGAATAAATCAAAAGTCTTTATAATTTTTCACGCTAAATTTGATCGCGTGTTATCGTTGAACGACGATTCGATATCAAAATCTATTTTGTCATCTGCATAAAATTCTAGATCTCAAAATCATCCAAATAAATTTTTTTTAAATTCATCGACGAACAATATTACAACATAAAATCGAACTCTATTTTATATCTCTGTGTTATTTTGATTGCTGCGCCTTGCTCCTGGAGCGATCATTTAATTTTCATACGGTATAAATGTTTGTCAATGATTTTTCGAATTATTTGTGACGTTAAATTGTCCATTGAAATTTACTTTTCAAATTTATTCTAATAATTTTTTTTAATAGGGGTTAAATCGATTATTTTTAAAATTAGAATATCTAGATTTAAAAAAAACAGAGATTTATTAAAGGGTGAATTCAGTTTTTGAAATTAAATACTCAAAGGGTGCATAATTGACTTTCTTAGATTTCTCAACTCGTCCTTTGCTCACATTCGTTGCTGTCAATTGATCAATCCGATCGAAATCGGGATTCTTTGATCGGAATGTTGGCCGTGTGATTTGGTCATTTTGGGTTGGTTTCACGCATGGAGCGCAGAGGAGATCGTCGCACAAGCGATCAAAATTCTATATATATCATGAGCGACAATCACTGTACGATGCATGAGCGATACGATATTAATTATCCGATCAAATAGAATTGTAAAATAATAGAAAATGTATAGTATTTTTTTCTGTCGTTCTCTCTTTTCCGATGAGTATACTATATTTCAACCCTTGAATCCGTCAGGATCATCGTCGTCGTCGACTGGTGAATTAGATTGCAGTCGAATTCCATTCGGATTGCAGTCGTTGGCGACTGCAATCCAATCGAATTTCGATGTCGATCAAACTATGACCAGATTGCAGTTGGAATCCAACTGTATTGCAGCCGTCAACATCGCGGTAGTTGGCGGCTGCAATCACAATTGATTTTGATCGCAATTCTATCAGATTGCGGTTCGGTCAACATTAGAATCTGATCAGATTACGATTGAATTTCAACTAAATCGCGATCAAAATCGACGACGATTACAGTCGATAGCAGCCGCACTACTTACTATAATCGTAATCGATCATTCTCACGAGTAATCATTAAATATTTTTGACTAAGTCGATAAAGTTTAAAATTTTAAAAAAAAATAAATAAATAATTATAGTTGAGTTGTTAAACACTGAGTCTTAAACTCTAAAATAAATATATTTGACAGTGGTAAAATAATTTAATTTTTTATGAAAAAATAAATATAGAGTGATTCAAATAATTTAATATAGAAATCAAGCGTGCAACAATATTAATTTAGTATGAATTATTTGAATTTAATCGATCCAAGTCACTTTCATTCGATTGATTCGAGTTTTATCATTCCTAATCGATTAGCCATTTGAAATTCAAAATTCATAGAAATAATTGATGATTTGAACGGTAAATGAGCATTTGGGGCCTACTAAACACAATCATATTTTTTATAAAAAGATTCAAAAAGTAGGCTAAACGCTTTAAAGTATTCTAAAAACTTAAATATACCAATACGCCCTTCAGTAAAATATTAGATTTTTTTTTATGAAAAATAAAATTTTATTTCAATGATGTCATTCGAAAGTCAGCTCATTTGAAATTTCCCAAGAATTAGTCAATTTTATGTGTTCATGGGGTGTCTATTTCATTGTGTCAGACACCGATATGGTCAAAGACTGACCGTAATTTATCTTTCTTTATTTAACTGTGAGATCGACGACGAAAGACATCTAAAATGAATGCATCATCTTTTACACCAAATAATGTTTGCTTTTTTATTGACTAACACTAGGTATCCAGATTCTCGATCTGACTAATCTTAAAATGATCGATTTCCAAGATTAATTTAGTTGGTAAGTACAAAGGAGTAACTCTTAAGTGAGCAAGATCAGTTCCTAAAGAGATCATAATTCTGAATTATTAATCGATCCCTTCCTTTACACTCGTCACTTAAGTTTCTAATTTATCTCCTCCATCGATAGGGACAGTCGAAGGGGCCACTGATGTGACGTTTCTACCATTTTTTTTTTTTTTTGAAGATGATCGATCCGATTCCATATAAATTTTCTATCTATCACTAAAATATATCAAAAAATACTTGTGCAGACAGTCTCAGCAACTCTAATATTCTTAGTTGAGAAAATCTTACAAATTCATCGTAATTGAAGATCGAATTTTAAATATCTACAAAGTTAAGTTGGACTCTCTGCATCTTTTTTTAGTTCATTTTTTCTTTATTTTTTCCTAGTAAATATTTTTTTAGATATAAGAAATATCATCGCAAAAATATTTATGTCATTATTAATTTTAATAATTAAAAAAATCTTTTGATATGCAAACCATTTATAAAAATAGATCTTTAGTAATACAAATTGTCTTACCGACTATGCAGATGCAATATTTCAATTCGGAAGGATGAATATGTAAAATTGACCTAAAATAAACATTTTGTTTGTTTTTGTAAAATGTTTATAAAATCCATGGCTGTTCCTTTGCCGGCACTCCTTCACCCAACTTTCTCCGGTCGCCGTCTTTTCCTCTCACCTCGCCGTCGCAATGCCCACCTCCGCCCGGGAAATCTCTTGCGTTTCTCCCTGAGATTTCCTCTTTTTGTATCCACTTCTGTCTTGCGGGATCCTCAAACCTTCTGTTTCATGGTTGCAATTCCACTTCTTTGATGGGTAAATCACTCCTACAGGGTTTCTTCTTGGATCCCCACTTTCCTCTTTCTTCCTCTCCACCTGCTTCTCGTTGCTGTTTTGGCTGTAAGTTTCCTCTCGACCAACATGCCTTGGGCTGATTTTACCTGCTCCGGTTCGTGTCGATGCACCATTGTGCTACGCGCCATGAGGAGAGCTTGAAAGACGGGGGCTTTCCCTCATGAGTGGAGCTTTGAGATATATGTGAATTGTGGATCTTGTAGTCTGGGAATGATTACTGCAGAATGTATCAAAGGTGTGAGCTTTCTTGTCGGTGGGTACTGTGTGTTCTGGCCGTTTCTTCATCGATTTGTAGACTGGAAGGTATTTTATTCTGGTATTGTCTTCCTCATCCTGATTTTGATTACCGAGCGAGAGGTTCGCAGTTGGTTTGTTTTGTGCGGGGAAAAAGGATCTAATTGGTATGCATAATATAACAGCAGAAACCATAAAGGGATATCTTAGTATGGGTATTATTTAGTCAATGTTTGCTGGAATTTGAGACGGTGTAAACGATTCTCTACTTCTGAACGCAAATTTTATGAACACTGATTCTTCGACGATTTATTGTACATTCCATTTTTTTTTTCTTTGTCAAAATGTGTTATCATAGTTTTGATATCCCAGATTTTCACTATATATGATAGTCTTGATGAATTGTCCCCTATCCTTCCACTTAAATAGTAATTATGTAATAGAAATAGAATGGTTTAAATCATAGTTCGAGATACTTTCATGGTTGGTTTTGCACCAGAGATTGTTAATGGACTTTCTCAAACTATCTTTATCTTCAAATGATTTTTGAACCGTCTTAAATAATAGTTGGATGGATGTTTTTCCTCACACTGTGTATTGTTATATTTTACACGAACAGAAAGTCTTGCAGATATGCAATAACCGTTAGATTTGTGAATTTGTATATAGATATCTTCACAGATGTTAGTAGTTTGGTATTTAAAATCTTAGTGACAATATTGTAATACTTTCTTTATTAGACTTTTATTTAGTCACAATGCCTTATGAAAATTTACTATCTTCATCACTGGCTACTCATTCAACTGCCTTCAAGCTTAAAACCTTAGCTCATGTTGCATCACTATAGGAAGTCAATTTTTCACTTTGATACATATTTTCCAAAGACTTGGTCAATCAAAGTACGACAAGTGTATGAGTAACATTTTAATAATTACATCTGTTAAAGTATTGTTTTCACAAAAATAGTCTCTTCGCTTTGCTGCAAGGATAAGGTTAAGGACAATGTCCCTACTCACCCTGTGCATGCTCTTTAACTGCTCAATTAGTAAATTCTCACTACATTGACTAGAGAGATTTTGCATTCACAATAAAGACTATAGGATTCCAAGAACATATGAAATTAGCAAACAAGGTAAGTACATAATAATTCATGTAAGCCAAATTTCTCACATTCAGTAGGTTTATGAAGACAAGTGTGTTTTCATCTTCCATCATAGATTGGGCATGCCATACAAGACAGTCATATAGTTCAAACACCTACGCAAAATTGAAGTTTTCTAGAAGTATTTTGTATAACTTTCTTTCTCAATGGTTATGTACAAAAATTTGTTGTTAACTAAATCCTATTATGATTTTTTTGAAATTATCTATAGAAATCATGAAGTGATGGCTAGCCGAGATGAGTCAGTCAGGGACTTCTATAAGTTGGTTAACTACACATCTCCCAAAGCGATGGAAATTGTTGCCATAACAGTTTTATGCTCTTCAGGCCTAAAGGCTGATTCTCCTACTTCCTGATCTAAAGTATAATTCTAATTGAGGATCACTACTTGTGGATGCCTGGAAGTCATTCTATTATTACATAGAACACATTGACTTAAATCCTAAAGCTCCACAACTGGAGAATCTGTTTAACCATTTTGCTATCAGTATGCTATTTTTCTTTGTTTCCTTTGCTTTGCTGACCAATGTGCATCCACTTCTGAATGGAACTTATGTACATCTTGAAATCTGTGGTCATTTTCCAGTTGAGACTGAACTCTATGTTGATGCCTCTCAACTAGATTTGTTATCTGGATTGGACATATACTTCTTGCCATGAACTACATTGATCCTGAGTTACTGACCACAAAGATTCCCTCAAACTCAAGTAGTTATACTTCTTACATGCTTTTATTAATTTACAAAACCACATACACTAGAACAGAAGTTGAATTTGACAGCTTATACCACCACTTATTTCAGGGTCCTCTTCCTCTTGTCTTGAAACTGTAGGCACACTTCTAATTTATGTCGAATATCTGAGAAAATTCAGTACACAAACTCAGGTCAAGTGTGGGTGACACTTAACACTTCAAGTGCTGTTTAATGCTTATTCGGCATGGAGTTCTCCATACTGATATTTTCTCTGTCATTCGGTTATTACTTTGCCAACAAATTGTATATATAATGGTGTATTTCCTAATTGAAGTTGCTTATTGCATTTTTTTTCTCACAGGGCTTAGTATGTCTCTTGCACCAGTTTCATTATCCTACACTTCACAGGGAAAAGACACTTTCCCCAAAGGTATTCATGGTTTAGTACCTAAGGCTGAGGCCTCTCAATGAGATTCAAAACTTGTGATAGTAGTTGTTCAGATACAAATAATGATGTGCTTCCTGGTTCCCTCCCATCTATGCTTCTATTGTCAACTGCTTCATCTGTTCATCTCATAGCAGGTCATAAGAGGTCAACAGCTAGTGTTCCAAATGGAAAGCGTCGGGCAAATTCTCCTGTGGCTTCAGGTTGAGCTTGTACTAACATTATTAATGGGATACTTCCTGAACTGATCTTACTACATTTCCTTTGTTTAAACAAGTACAGTGTAGGAAGTTCCCTTTTTTCACTACTATTCTGTGGATGCCATTGTTTATGAATACCTGAGTGGTTGTCCAAATGTATTGCTACACATGGCTGCATCTGGATTGATTTGATTTCACCAACGTATGCCGCAAGTCTTATTTACCTTGTTGCACAACTATAGGTCTGCCAAGATTCTCAAATCCTATTCCATCCAACAAGCCACCAGTTGTACCAAGAATAGCTCCAACAACTGCATTTGCTTCACCCAATAACAATCTTCATGGTGAGCATATTCTGATATCCATTCTTACAAATTATCTTGTAAAATTTTGGTTTAGTTCCTGATTAAATAGGACAATGATTAAACTTAAGGTTTGCAGGATCTGCAGCATCACCTAAATCAATTACCCGTCATGGCCATAGTGGGAAGAGCTTTGGCATGCAAGTTGCTTCCCCACCAATTGATACTCATAGGGATATATCTCCAACATATAACTCACCATCAAAAGGTATTCAGAAAAAAATATATGGAACACAGTATATTAATTTTGAACATTGAACCATAAGCTCAATAAATGTCTTTCCCTTCAAATATGCATACCATGCTTTATCGTGAGATCTAGTTAAATCCTTATTTTGAATTCAAACCTAATGGGAGACTAAAATGCACTCTCAAGATATCACTGTTAAATCCCCATATGGTATAGCATGCCATAAGAACCTTCTTTGTACTTCCAATTAAGAATTAATGCTTGATATACTCACTCAAATTGGATCAATACTCTTGTTAGCAGATAGCATAACTTGGGGCCATTTCCTAATATGTGCTGATGATGTGCTCAAGCCCTATGGTGATTTGTGATGATGATGATCAGCTGGAGCATGTTACACCTAACATAGGCCCTTGTTTCAGTTCACTTTTAATACGTGGGTGTTACTATGTCCATTCTATTACAAATTATCATTACTTAGCTAATTAGACCCGCTAAGAGTATAACTTAATGTAATTTGCTTAAGACACATGGTCTATATGGATGTTTCCATCCCAGTCATTGAAAGTTGACCCATCCAGTCCTATTCCTTTAGGATCCTTTCTCCAATATAATATAGAACTAGTCAAGGTTTCATAGTGGATATTTTAATATCACCCTCAACCTACGATAGTAACATATTTATGGGTTTTCTTCTTGATTGCCTTTCTAGGACACATGGATAAATACAGAAATCAGTTGTAGGGCCTGACTTGGAGTAATTTATTTCCTTATTCCTGCTGTTAGTCCTTGCAGGAAGATATGATTGAAATGTTTAAATCATTTGCATTGCACATATTGCCTCTAAACTTTCAGTAATCTTATGCTCATTTTTCATTTTGTTTTTTCTGAAGCTCCTACACTCACTCCAGCTCATGATATCTTCCCTAAGCATAAACAAAATCATCCTTCCCTACCTTCTTATCAAGGTAGCAGCTAATTCATCATATGGAAAGAAGAAGAAGAATCTTAACTGTTGGACTTAAGTTAATGTTTAATCCTATTCCATTATGCAGCCCCTTCTTTGGCTCCTATCCAGCCTCCAGCTCCTTCACCATCACCATCAATAAATTCTGGCTCAAATCACGGTACATTTCAGCTTTGTACTTTATTTATTGATAATCCACACAGATTCACTATTTCTCCTATCTTGCTTATGTTTGTTCTGACAGGGATTGGTCATTCTCCCAAAATTTCTCCCTTTGGCTCTACTTGGGCCTCAAGTGCAGTTCCACCAATGCCTATATGGTTGCTACCACCTCCACCTCCTAATTTGGGTAGTGCATCTTGCTCATAAGCCATAATTGAAACCAACTTTATCCTCTTTGATGTTTGGCATATTGACTGGGAAAGGCTATATGAAGTAGGTTTTGTTTAATTGTTAATCACTTTTATTTTTCTGCAGTTTGTAGTATGTTGGTCTGTGCGGAGCCTTACACAAATCCACCTCCTGGATCACCATGCACGTGTGTATTGCCAATCAGAGTTGGACTTTGTCTCAGTGTTACTTTATATACCTTTTTTCCTCTGGTCTCTGA
Organism: Wurfbainia villosa; assembly: GCA_025175895.1. Classification (NCBI taxonomy): domain Eukaryota; kingdom Viridiplantae; phylum Streptophyta; class Magnoliopsida; order Zingiberales; family Zingiberaceae; genus Wurfbainia; species Wurfbainia villosa. Next base: position 3,698,061 of record CM046000.1, on the reverse strand, counting down.
GTTTGCCCAAGAAATTTCCTTCGGAATCTATATGAAGCAAAGTCAAGTGCGCATTATGGGAGCAAATGTTGCCAGTGAGCAGCCTGAGAACACAATTGTTCTCATTGATTTGGTGCCTTCTGAACAGAAGTTTGATAATATTACAGCATTATTGACATTTGAGAAGTTCTGGAATAAGGGCATTGTCATAAACAAATCACTTTTTGGTGATTATGCTGTTTTATATGTTATTTATCCAGGTGTGCATCTTCTTCATTCTCTTTATATGCTGGTATTTATACTGCTAATATTGGCATCCAAATTCAGTAATTAAAAGCTTTTATTAGTTTATAGATTCAACTTTCTTAAAATTCATATTTGTCATCTATGGGATATCGCTGTACCTTAGTAATTTTGCGCCTAAAGTTATTAAATTGAAAGGCTAGGATTTCTCGACCGAACACCTTTGCTATGAGAAGTGTTTCTTAATGCACTCACTCTTACATTTTGTTTGAATAATTTGTTAAAGGTACTAAAAACATCATAAAGTAAATACATCATTCTACTTGTTGTCTTCCAACTCTGCTTATCCTTGCAGGACTTCCTCCCTCACCACCTAGAACTCCTGCTAGCATTAACATTAGTGGGGAATTTGACAATAACAACAATGGCAGGGCAATGAAGCCTCTAGGAGTTGATGTGAGAAAACAAAAACAAAAGACCAGCAGGAATTGGACTCCCGTTATTGTTCTATCATCATTTGCAGCGTTAATATTGTGTGTGGGGGCTACATTGCTTCTGTTGAAGCATCAAGGTCACAGTCATCTGCCTGAAATAGATCTTCATAAGTCACTTTCTTTATTTGGGAAATCACCAGGTATGCTCCTCCGAAGTTCAATAAATTGTCTTTTCTTATCTTACTGGAACTTTTATTTGTTAGATAACAGATGTATATAAAAAAAGAGAGGATAAATTGATTGCTGAAAATGGTAGCTAATGCCATTTCTGCAAATGTAAACATTCTTTCTTTCTTTCTTTCTCTTAGATATTTTGCATTTTCTTTCAAATGATCGACAAATATGCAGGTACAAGACACATAATATTGGGAAGTAAGCTTTTTTCAGAATCAGCTTCCATTTGCTCTAGCATCACAGCATATAATGGATCAGCAAAGACATTTACTTTAGCTGAGATTGAAAGAGCTACAAACAGATTTGATGAAGCCAGAGTTATTGGAGAAGGTGGTTTTGGCCGTGTCTATCATGGTGCATTTGAAGATGGAATTCAGGTTGCTGTAAAGGTCCTTAAGAGACATGACCAGCAGGGTGGACGAGAGTTTTTGGCTGAGGTTGAGATGCTTAGCCGTTTGCATCACAGGAACTTAGTCAAGCTGATTGGCATCTGCATTGAGGATTACACACGGTGCCTTGTCTATGAACTAATCCCAAATGGTAGCGTGGAGTCTCATTTACACGGTAAGTGAATGAAGTCTTTTAATTTGTTTTTCCAAGTGTCATCATGTATTTTAATTACCCATTACTTTGTCAACTTTATATGACTCCATGGTTTCAACTGTCAATAAGTATTGATCAAGAGTCAACACATGTTTTGGTTGTCAACTAATATTGGTATTTTGTCAGCATGACTAAACATCATTGTGTCTCTTGTGCTAATACAAGCTTAGTAGTTCAACTAAGATAGAACTATCTTGATTTGTCGGCTAATTTCACACAGGTTTGGTGGTATCAAGTGAGATAAGCTTATCTTGACCAGTAATGGATGTATGTAACTAGTCCAGATATGAACATTCTCTTCTCATGACTCATCCATTGATTCTGTTTGCTAATCATGGGGTGGAGATGAAACACTATATAAAGAGAGGGAAGAAGAGAGAGAAGCACCAAATGGATCGAAAGACATTAATGACAGTAAAAAAGAGCCATTGACGCTCAGAGAAAATGAGCTTATTTAGCTAGTATAAGTCCAACACTCAAAATAGTTGAGAGATATTTATGGATACATGGAGAAATCATTCAATACTAGATGACCACAGAGTATCATTTAATTTGTATTTAGAACATAAATCATGAGGTTAATCTGACTTGGATCACTAGGATGTTACGAGACATAATCCTTCAATTCAATGCACAACACTCATTTTGGTAGAAGTCAGGTGTCATTAGTAATTGAGATACTTGTTGCTTTAAAATTTTTATTTATTTGACTCTATAATTGGTAATGCATATATTTGTAATAAACAAGTTAAGTCGAAGAGAATCACAAAATAAGATTGGTTAAGTTGATATTGGCACACATCAAAGAGTGCCAAAGCATGCCTGAGTGCAGCACGGTACCAGCACCATTTTATTTTATACGGAAACTGATTCTCTAACACAGAACAAAACTCTTAACCTTGTACGGCTCTATTTTCTTTTGTTTGGACGGCATCATCTACTGAAGAAACATTCAAATGTACCATAAATTTAACTTTGCTTCACATATAAGAATTGATATTAAGCAGGTGCAGACAAGAAAACTGCTCCACTTGACTGGAATGCTCGTATGAAAATTGCGCTCGGTGCAGCTCGAGGCCTTGCTTACTTGCATGAGGATTCAAGCCCTGGGGTTATACATCGTGATTTCAAGTCGAGTAACATCTTGTTGGAGAATGATTATACCCCTAAGGTGTCTGATTTTGGTCTGGCTCGAACTGCCTTGGATGAGGGAGAATTGCATATCTCAACCCGAGTTATGGGAACCTTTGGGTAACTTCTACACTGTAGCCTTTGCTGTAACTATCTTACACATCTTCAAAATAGCTGCATTAACCTAAAATGACTTGTGTCATGGTTTGTTAGATATGTTGCCCCAGAATATGCAATGACAGGGCACCTTCTCGTCAAGAGCGATGTCTATAGCTATGGTGTTGTGCTTCTCGAATTGCTCACTGGTAGAAAGCCAGTCGACATGTTACGACCCTCAGGTCAGGAAAATCTGGTTACGTGGGCTCGTCCTCTCCTTACAAATATGGATAATTTGAAGATGATCATCGATCCAGTTCTCGCTACAAGTGTACTGATAGACAGTGCGGCAAAAGTTGCGGCGATCGCGTCAATGTGTGTCCAGCCTGAAGTCTCTCACCGCCCATTCATGGGCGAGGTAGTTCAGGCCTTAAAGTTGGTATATAACGAATGCAACCAGAGTAATATCACAAGAAGTTGCGACCAGGATGAGCTCTCAACTCAAGATGCAGGAGCTGGGGTGAGTAATCTATCATGTCTTGAATCTGAAAGGGTTCTATTGGAATTCGATGGGTTGGGTACATCAATATTCGATAAGGATGAAGCTGCTTCATTCCATTGGCACTCCACCTCGGGCCCTTTGGTCATCACCAAGAGCAAAGAGTTTTGGCAAAGACTAAGAAGTTTTTCAACTGGAAGTGTGAGTGAGCACAGAGCTCCAAATAGATTTGGCACAAGTTCAACTTATTGTGAACAGTAATCCTAGAAACTCTTTCTTGGATATCATAAACCTTGATGATGTGCAAAAAGCTCATAAGAGTGTGGTATCAGATTTGTAGCCAAGTAAGGATCAATCTTGCAAAATTCGTGATATTGAAGTCTCTACCTGGGAATCTGACGGGTGTTGATAGATCATGAGAGGTTGATTTTGCTTTGGATCTCAAAACTTTATCATTAATTGCCTGATTGTATGCCTCTCTTTTTTTCTTATGTTTGGATGATCTTCCTATTCTTTGTATTTTGCAAATAATTTTTTAGGGGGTGTTTCCAATTTTTAATTAGGGTTGTATCCTTGAATGCTTATTATAACATAATATTAAAAACATTTAGATTGATATGTTAAACCATCAGAAATGATAAGAGTTCTTAAAAAAATAATATTTGAGTAGGATATGGTGATGATGAATGAAAGAAAAGCTTTTAGTCCAGTGCATTGAATTTCCACCAATGTGAGATTTATACTCAATTTTATTTTACTTTGTAAGAAGTTATTTTTCATAATTCAAATGTATAATCTTTAAATCATTTCAATTGCCAAGATTGAATTTGACAAAAATTAATTTTAGTTATGCAAAAAAAAAAAACCCCCTTGGAGATAAAAAAATTACTACCAAAGTCTTAAGATCAAAACTCCTCTTCCCTCAAATGGGGGGGAAAAAAAGAAATATTGCTCCAAAAAATGATAAGAAAATATGATTTATCTTCCAAATCTTTTGGCTTAAAACCTTACTTGAATACTTGCACTAGCCCCAGATGGCAAGGAACCAACACAAGCTACAATTGCACAGATATTGTAAAATAAGAATTAAGAATAGTAAGAATTTAACAAGTAAAGCTGCTGTAAAAGCATCCAAATATTTGGCATACTTCCTGAAGAAGCTAATTTTGCCAACAAATACTCGAAATGAATGTGGAGACAGACAGGAAGAAGTTTCTCAAATGCCTTCTTCATGTTATTTGTGAATGATGCAACACTGATCTAATTTACCCAAGGCCTTTAATCTTTTATAGCTACTTGATCAGCTAATTTCACTGACCATGCTTACTGGAGGTCTCTGAGGTAGTAGCCTCAGATTCCGGAATTGATTTGTGATTCAAAGGCGACCCGTTGGCTGACTTCTCGCCTTCTCTTCTATCTCAGTTTTGCGTCGCCGATCAACTCTTCCATTTCTTCTTTTGTTGCCTCAATGGAAGATGTGTTAGACTGTTCTTTCAGCAATCTCTCCTTCTCAAACTGCTCCTTAGCCAAGGGAGAGAACTGGGAGTCCAGAGATCTTGCAGCACCAATCCATGCAAGAACAATCACCAGAAGAATTCCTCCTAGATACGGAGTCGAGTTCGCTAGAGACCCAAATGTCAAAATCATGAATTGCTGGATCAGGGCGCCGCCCGACTTTCCCAACGGGTTGCAGACAACATCAATAGCAGCCTTCCCTTTAACCTGTGGTTTATTCCAAGGAAACAAGCAATAACTACTTCAGCAAAGTGAATATCAAAGCCATTGATCCAAGAAGATGCGACGATACAACAGTGCGAACCGATAGAAGTTGAACATTTCATATGGTAAAACATAACTAGAATGAAGTCCACAAGTGGATCAAAGGGAGTGGTAACATATGGCACATGAAGATTTTCAGAGTGACTTGCCAGCAACAAAAAACTTCAATTTTTTTTTTTGCATGAACAGGCATCGGCACTCACTTCTTTGTAAGCTTCAAGTTTTGTTATCTCCAATACAAACAACTTTGTTACTTACTAGAACAAGAAACTAATGGATCAAGTAAAATCTTTCGTAAACAAAGAGAATTCTTGCCAATTGAGATCAGGAGGAAAGGTCTAGATAACACATCATTCGAAACAGATATGTGATCAAGTGAAGTCACAATGAAATACTAAGATAAAGATACTCTACGAAAGAATGATACAAACAATCTACATACTTGAGGGATAAGGAGATAGCACTGACCTTCATCTCTTCGTCCAAAGGAATGTAAGCCATTTCTTTGCAAGGATCAAACAAGCTGTATTTTGCACTCTTGCTGAAAATATTCTGCAATGCGCCTACGTAAACAGCGGCAAGCAGAGGAGTCAAACCGATACTTCCCAGGACGGGAGCCAGAGGCTCACCGAACAAGAGTAGTGAGAAGAATCCAACTCCTGTTAGAAGCAGAACTGTGGGAGTGATCATGGCTGCCACCCCCCAACCAAATTTTCGGAGAATCCATCGCCCTAGCAACATCATTGTAAATGTTGCAATACCAGTAGCGGTCGAGAAATCACCCATGAAAGATGAATACTCATTTGGACTAGGAAACTGCGAAAGTGCACACAGGTAAGCTTGAAGAAACTACACCATCATGAATTGATTTATACGTAACCACTGCACGAAAAGGTTACCTGTGCCTTGAGCTTCGACTTCCATGTGACTTCTACCAGGTTAATACTGATACCGTATGCGACCACTAAAGTGGCAAGATCCCTCACATATCTAGAGGACAGCAAAACCTTCAGGCTCTCGTTCATCCCTAGCTTTGGCTTTTCCTATACATACAATAATCAAAGATCCATTATCGATGCCCAAAAAAGAATATGCAAGAACAAACATGATTCTATGTTATTGCCCAAGCAAACCTTCTTCTTGCGGTTTGATCTCGGAAGCGATGGGTCGTTCACAACGAATTTGTTCACGCCCCAATAGATTACAGATATTACAAGGCCAAGAAGGACAACAATGCTCATCATCCCTTTCAGCGAAATTGCCCAGCCATCAACTCCTGGCCCCAAATTCTTACGTAGATTAGAGAAATATTTTACAGTCCTCCCGGAGAAGATGAGGGCGATATTAGCTCCAAGTCCAAACAATGGGTAGAATTCTTTGGCTTCCTCGACAGTAGTAATCTGCAAGGAAAATCAGTTTTAAGCATTCATGGCAATAAATCATGGAGCAAATATCAACATTTCGATCACAGAATTCACAATGCATAGTTTCTCTATGACTCAACAAAGGAATCATGAGCAAGATAAGAGAGAACAAGACAGTTTATGGAACTATAAACAACCAGTGAATCTTAAAATGAAAAGTGGTTAATCAAAGAAAAGAAAAACACTTCTGCTTCTTCATGGTCTGAACTGATAGTCATCGATCTCATTTCGAAACTTATAGATTGTAAATTGTATAAAAAAAAGAAGAAGAAGAAGTGATCACATGTATGGCAAAGAACATGGTCAAGGTAAATGGCAAGATCAAAACAATGTCAGATAGAAATCACAGATCACCTGATTGGCAAACCCCCAGAAGAGGACCGAGATGACCACACTGCCCCACAGCTCTGCCATGACGTAGAAGAGGCAGAAGCTCCAAATCCTCAAAATCGCAACGGGGCCAAGGAAGCTCGGGCCGAGCACCGCCAGCATCCGGTCTGCAAGCGCCGTGGGATGGATGGCATCTCGCAGAGGGTACAGCAAGAAGGCAAATGCCCCAAAAAAGGCTATGAAGGGGAAAATCACGGTGTAGAACAGTGCCTCCTTGGACAGCACGTTCGACAGCTTAGTGTACAGAAGCATGAACCCGATCGCCATCGGCAGGTTCACCCAGGTCTTCAGGAAAGGTATGATCTCGGCGCTGCTCCCCTTGGCCGTCACCACGAGCACGTCCTTGGTGTCCCTGAGAATGGTGTAATTGAAAAGAATACAAAAGAACATGATCCCCAAAGGCACTATCTTCTTAAGGGTCGCAATTTCGACCCCCAACAACTTAGGCTTCTCCGCCTCGCCCTCCACGAACCCAGCGCCTCCGGTGGGAACCGCGGCGCCGGCGCTAAAAGCCGGACCTTTCTTCTGCGTCCCATAAAGCGGAGTGGAAAGGAGCAGTCTTTGGGGGTCGAAGGCAGCTCTCAGCCTCGGGAGCGATGGAGTTCTCTCCTCCGAGTTAAAGCCGAGGACAGGGGAGGCGAACCGGGCGGCGGCGAAGGGGAGTCGGTGGCGGAAGGTGCGAGATTGCGGTGCGGGAGGGAGCGAAAGGAGGCCCTGAGCTGAGATAACCCTCTCCATGAATTCCAAGCGAGGCGCTGAGGGATATCTGAGTAGCAGAGAGAAGTTCGAGCAGATTTGGCGATTCAATAACCAGAATCCAACCTCGGAATTGTTATGAGGCCGTAAAAATGCCTCTTTTTATACTGCTGCTGTTCTTGAAGGAAGCAACCAAGGAAGAAGATTGAATTGCGGGAATCGAACAACAGACGCAGGCAATGTGTTTGCGAGATCGAAGCCTTCCTTGTCGCCGTCTCAAAAAAGACTGTTTGATCCGATTTGCTCGCTATTTTGTCACTTGCACTGAATGTTTTTTTTTTTTATAATTTTTTTTTCCTGAATTTTTCATCAAATTATGCTTATCCTCTTTTTATTTTTTTTTAGTTATACTATAATTATTTGACAAATTCTATTTAGTCTTATTATATTATCTTATTCATAGTCTCATTACTTGGTCTAACTCAATTGCCTTGAAGATAAGCACCCATTAGTCCATTTGTAAGCGTTCAATCCTTCGGACTTGGTGCATTGGTAATGACGATTCAATTTCTCAAATATATAAATATTCATCGTCTGATTCTCTAGAGTTTAACGATTAGACATCCAATTAGACGGTGAATAATAGAGATATTTACGGATGAATTATATATAGAAAATCCTAATGAATTAGTTATTCTTTGAGTAGGGAAAAAATCCTAATGAATTAGTGATAATTATGCCATGAAAAATAGGTGTTAGATTATGCTGAACATAACAATAGATATTCTTTGAAATTCATGGGAATATAATGGAAAATTTCATTCTCTAATCATTTAGCCCATTCATTATATATGTTATTTCATTCCTAGATTCACTTTGAGTCGATCAAATTTCCATCAAAATTAAATTGGGCGAAAAGAAATTGTAGAATGAATTTTTTGTTGTATTAGACATGAAATTAGAGGTGAATGTCAAACCTTGTTGATGTACTTTGAGGTTTAGAAGGAGATCATGTAGTTCCCACGAGGATTGTATGGTGGCTAAAGCACGACGATGTTTGTAGAAGAGGCGTGGGTCAATTTCGGAGGAAGTCTAAAGTCCTTTTCTGAATTCAGATGATCTCATATATCTTGACCACTACGTCAAGACTCATAGGACCCTTCGTGATTTCTTTTCTTCATAATGACCGTGAGATAGATCGATGGAAACTATTAGATTGACGATTTCAATCTTTTTGCAGAAGGAGATCATGTAGGAGCTAGGAGCTTGGTCAAGAGGTTGTAGAGGAGCTAGGAGAAAACCATTAATCATCGTTGGAGTTAGAATGAAACTCAAGTAACTCGTTAAGGAGAGGATGAGAGGGATGTTAATGTGCCTCTAAACTTTAGCGAAGTTTAAGTAAACAATCGAAGAGGAGGAAGATATTAAGATACATCGACAATTTATCAAACAACGCACGTGAAGTTTAGAATTGTCCAAACAGTGCCTCATACTTTCATATTTATCAAATAGCACACTTAATTTCCTTTTTACCCTTCCCACCAAATAGACCTGTAGCACAGTAAAATTCCCAAACGTGGTGCTGAGAATTCAAATCTCAGCACCATAGTGATGTTGGAATTGCAACTTCTAGTACCACTGTGGTACTGAAATTGCACAATTACTGTGGTGCTGGGAATTCAAATCCCAACACCATAGTGGTGCTGGGATTTGCAATTCCGACACCACAGTGATGCTGGAATTGTAAATTCCAGCACCACAGTAGTGGTGCTGGGATTGCACCACCATTATGGTGCTGGGAATTCAAATCCCAACACCACAGTGATGTTGAGATTTGTAATTCCAGCACTATAGTGGTGCAGATCTTTTTGACGGGAGGAATAAAAAAGGAATTAAGTGCGTTATTTAGTAAATATGAAAGTATGAGACGCTGTTTGGATATTTTTAAACTTCACGTACGCTGTTTGATAAATCACAGATACATATATAGAGAGACGGATGAATATCGAGTGCCTTCAAATTTCATTATAATCACTCCCTCCGCAAGAGAAAATAAGGCAAATCTCTATGACACTCAAGATGATTTTTTTTTCTCTCTCAAACAACAAATTATTTTCATTCTTTCTAGAAATGTAATTCAAAGCCTTGCAAAGAATTAATAGATTGCTAAGACTTTAAATTGCAATTAATTAAAATTACTATCCGTGCATATATATACTATATATTGTATTCAAATATTTTTTTTATTGGCTTGGTCAAAATTATTTAAACTTGCTGAAAAAAAATTAAAAACTATTTTGGCAGTTATATTATAGTTGTTGTAACAATTACAACGTAACTATTATTATAATGTTGTAGCAATTATGATAAATTTACTATAACTAAAGTAATTATGGTTATAGCTATTGTTATAACTATAATATATGTATTATATTGCAATTTGCCATAGTAATTATATATGGTCACAGTGGCTGTAACTATTTTAAAATAATTTTGACTAATTGAAAAAGTGGTTTTAGTCAAATGTAAATACTTTTGATCAAATTAATAAAGAGAATTAAAAAAAAACAGCGATAGATTTATTATAATTTTAATCGAATTGAAACGATTTTGATTTATATTGTATAATTGAGCTGATTGTAGTTGCAATGATAACATTGAAAAAAAAAAGGCTTTTATGAAAATGATAATATAACATACATGTTTTTCATTTTTACCTACAAGTAGATTGATTTATATTAAAGATCAATTGATTTGTGATTAAGTGTATCTTCTGATTTATCTTTTTCGTATCGATTTACCTTTGCATCTTTTGCTTCTTTTTTTTTTTCTAACATGATCAAATATAGATTAATTGAATTGTTTAGATAAAGAGGGTGCATCTTCGAGTCCAAAGCTCAAAAATATTTATTTATTTATTTATATTGAATTGAGCGACATTATTTTTTAAAATGCATCGAACGAGATTTTCTAAATACTCTTCTCTCTTATCTCTAAATCCATGAGAGAAGAATTTGTGGCCCCGTACATCATAGGACAACGGATCAATTCCTCGTAAATACGAGGGTGTCATCTCTTCATGTGATAGTTACTAATCTCAAGGGTCAAAAACCTACTGTGATTTATCTCCCTTACGATGGTCCGAGGGCGGGCTAGTAGGGACCGCTAGGTTGACGAATTCTAATCTTTTGCATCATATGAGAGAAGAATTCGTGCCTCCGCGGAAGGGTCTAGTGGTTAATGCATATGATGTTGTATCATAGGACAACGGATCAATCTCTCACAAATGCGAGAGTGTCGTCCCTCTATGTACTAGTTACTAGTCTCAAGACGGTCAAAGGTCTATCGTGATCTATCTCTCTTACGATGGTCTGAGAGTGTACTGGACTGATAGGAGTCGTTAGGTTGATGGATTTCAACCTTTTATATCATGAGAGAAGAATTCGAAGTCAACTTGGAGGGAGATTAGGGTTTTCATAGCTGATGGCATCTTGACAAAGGACTAAGCTATCCACACCTCTAAATATATTTTATTTCTAAATGCATCCATCAATATATTTTTTATTATAATTTTTTAAAAATACACTCCATGATATTTCTGTTTTATCCTTTTTAAAATCACTCGTCCGAAGTGCCATTCAACATCGTCGATCCCTCGAAATTACTGTTGCTCGACATTAGCATTCAACGGTTGTATTCTGGTCACGATTCGATCAGAATTCGATGGTAGCCCAGTCGGCATCGGAGTCCCATTGGTTTTCGATCGATTTGTGATCGGAATCAACTACGACGTTGGCAGCTACAATTCGATCGGATTTCGACTGCAATCTGGTCGCGATTCGATCGATATCGAAATCATATCGAATCGCAAAAGGATTACGATTGAATTGCAGTCAGAATTGATCGTGATTATGGCCACCCGCAGCTGAGGCACTGACGACCACAATTCGACTGGATTCTAGAAGCAATCCGATCGTAGTTCGGTCGGTCGACGACGACAATGATCCTGATGGATTTAAAGTTGGCTATAATGATCAATAGAGCAACAACACATGAAGATGAAACACCGTGTATTTCTATGTCGTTCAGTCGTAGTCCGCGAACACATTGTTGCTTGTTCGGCTACCATCTGTTAAATATATTAGGATCTATTTTATCATAATCCATCGAACGTAATACAATATGTTCAGTTTCTATAGATCGAATGAGAAGGGAAAGGAAGAAAAGCGGAAGGAAGATATTTTATAAATTTTATAAAAATAATATTTTAGACTTTTTATTTAAGAGTATTTTTGAGAAAAAAAATAGGATTTAGTTAATAATTGATTGGATGTGAATAGCTTGGTTCCTTGTGAATAATGGACGTTAAAATAAGTTTACATTTTTCTTCTTTTAAGAATAGAAAAAAAAAGGAATTTAGCTGCATTTTGCACGACTTTAAAAAAAATCCAAATTTAGAAATCAAGTCAACTCCAGTAGGCCAAAAAGTGCAACCTCTATCCCCGTTCATCCACGTGGACGGTGCTGAGGAAAGCATAGGCGGTTGGAAATTTTGATTCCCACAATTAATAAAATTAAATAGATGTATTTTTAAATAAAATATTTCTTTTGATAGATTTTTTGAACGTTTTAGGCGATGCATCGCATCCGTAATTATTTCGCGCCCAAATTTTTTCACCTTCTTTTCTTCGGCAAGTCGATTTTAACCCAAATGGGTAAGCATCCAAGCGATCGTTCATGACTCGAGCATTAAGTCTTCACGGAGATAACGTAGTGGCTAAGACACGGTGGAACTTGCGGATAAGACAAAGGTCGATTCCGGAGAAAGTCTAAAGTTCTTTCCTGAATTTAGATGACCTCCACGTATCTTAACCATCATATTAAGGTCCACAGGACTTTCTGTGATTTACCTCTCTCACAATAGCCATGGAACAGACTGGTGGGAGCCATTAGATTGACGGATTCTAACCTTTTACGGATAACCCGAGGATAAGTGTCGAGCTTTAACTCAAACGAATAAGCACCTAAGCGATAATTGATGATCCGAGTACTAAATAACTCTACACATCAACACCCGTTAGTGGGCGTCGACATCACAATGTAGTGGCAAAAGTGTAGAGACATTACACAAGAGAACGCAACTCGATCCTCTGCTGCGACATCATTCGATGGCAAATTTAGAAAAAATCAATTCGGGCGACTCTGAGACCCAGGAGTTTGCCCGGTGGACGAAATACGATTTCGGCATTGGACCGTCCTTCAAGGATTCTGCGACTGTAGAGTCGGGCTGAACCGTGAAAAAGTTATGAATGCTTCTCTGATTTACTCTTGGTAGTCGATGGAGGTCACTTGGGCTCCGATCTTATTCGATTGAGCTGTTGGTGAGGCGTTCTGAAGATCCGTGGGGCAGGATTGGTAACTCCTAAAGATTAGTCGGATCAAAGATTCAGATACCTTGGTGCCAATAAAAAAACATAATCGATGTGACCTCTTCGATTGTCAAATTAGTTTCAATTTGAAGATCATATGCAAATGAGCAAAATGTTCTTCTTTTGTTTTTTAGAATACTAAAATATCATCAATATATACACAAGTGAAAGAAGAATAGGTTCTAAAAATAATATCCATTTTTCTTGGGAAAACTTGGGTTAATCATTTCCCGAAAAAAGATTCAATTAGCTTTAACTCATATTGAATTCCTAGGAGCAGAAATTGGACAAGAAAAGATCTCGTTACAAAAATATATAACTAAAAAAATCCTAGAATTTCCTGACAAAATGGAAGATATTAAGACTTTAGATTCTTTGTAGGAGTACTTAACTATCCTAAACCCTATATAAAGAATATTGGGAAACTGAGTGTTTGGTAAAGAGAAAATTTTTCATTTTTTTTTCATTTTCTAAGAAAACGAGAAAACACGTTTGGTTGGCGTTTTCCATCTCGGTTTTCTAGAAAAATAAAGGAGCATTTTTTGAAAAATTAGAAAACTCCAGAAAGTCATTTTCTGTTTCCATTTTTATTTTCCAAAAAATAAAAAAGTATTTTCTGAAAAATTAGAAAACACTAAAAAATCATTTTTTGTTTTCTAGAAAAGGAAAATAAAAAATTCTCCCGCGAACCAACTCCAGAAAGTCATTTTTTGTTTTCTAATCCTTTATATAATAAAACTTCACTCACATGACAAAAATATTTTAATCAACAAGACGTTAACTTAATTCAACATACTAAACAATTAGTAGGCATTACCATCTCTGACTTTACTCTTAGATACAGACTACTTAGTCATAGAAACTGACGGATACGAAACAAGATGGGAAGGAGCTTTATATCGAAAACTTACAAAATATAATCCAAAATCAAGTGAATCCCTATGCAAATATGCCTCTGAAAAATATAAAGAAAAATGACATATGATTTATTTAGATTTTGAAATATTAGTAGTTTTATACTGTTTAGCTTTCATGCTTTTTATTTGTAATAAGCCAGAAATAACTATAAGAAATGATTGTGAAACAATAGTAAAATATAGTGAGCAAACTAAAACTCAAAAGAAAAGTTTAAGCACAAAAAGATGGCGCTAAAATTTACTAATACTATACTTAATAAAGGGATTAACATTAAGTGGGAACATATAAAATGAACTAATAATTTCTTGCCTAATAGACTTATTTAAAATCGCAATACTTACATTTGACTTTTACAGAAAAATGAGGAGATTTGAGTCAAAAAAAGATAAGAATGTACTATGGGAACAAAACCATGAAATTTAGTTTTCAAGAACTTTAAATATTTTCTCGACTAGAAGATCAATTTGAATATAAGGATAGAATGCTTTTAGACACAGTGCAACTTTGCCTAATTGATAATATCTGGAATATCTCTATTATACCTAGAGCTTCTAATCAGAAAATTATACTTATCAATGTTCTGACTAATTACTTTATTACAATTGTCCAAAAACCCTTGGGCAAGAAATTCTCTTATTATGCAGTTTGCTCAGAGAAGCATGTTGGAATTTTTTCTTCATGGGAAGAGATAAAATCTATATTGACACACCCATTAAGAACTTCTTATAAGGGGGTTTTACGTGCTTCAAGATGCTTTACAATTTATAAGGGCACAAGTTGGCCCTAATTACTGTATAAGTCCATCGGTGCAAAATGATGGAAGTACTTCTAAAGCTTCTTGTTCTATGATGACAATAGAAAGACTTGCAATTGGAATGTATTCCAAATATATACTTCACGGTTACTACACAATTTACTAGCATATATACATATTTATATTTGTGACTTAGGAGAAACTTCTTCCTTACAAAAATTTTGGCTTTTGTCATAGACACTTAAATGGTTTCATGAGGATCCCAAACCAGGGATCTCTATCATTTATGAAACTGAATACTCTAAGAAAAAAGAATGCTTAAAAAAATTTCCCACTTGTGAAGATAGAGATATTTTTCAATGAGATGATTGTAGATGCTAACTTACTTATTCTCTATGCAAAGCTAATATTCAGTATGAGAATTTTGAGCAGCATACTTTTAAGAGATGTTTAATTACACCCTTACTACTTATGGATTATGGGTTACTTAACAAGCTTTGGATTCAGGATTTTAAATCAACCAAAGCATTTCCCCAGAAACTCAACTTCATAATGTAAAAAGAATTAGAAAAAGAAACTTATATTATCTGTCACTTTGAAAGCACTCCTCCAGAATGGATAGACTTAAAAATTGAACTAGCCAAACACTTGATCAGAATTAATATTGAAGGAATCCATGGATATTCTGATAAGTTTGAAAACAATATTACAGATCCTTATTTGGATTGGGATGCTGAACCTTCTTCAGATCAGCAACTTGAACACTCAAGAGCCTCAGTACAAGGTGGTTCTTGGCTATGAGATACTTATTATGACCCCCATGAATATTGTCTAACTGGAGAAACATATACTGAAAAGATATACTGATCCAAAATTATGGAAACTTTATTCATTTCTTTTCCAGTTACTACAAAACATACAATGCTGATACAAACATACAAAAATAAATATGATGATTGGTATGCCAATCAAACTTATCTGAACAGACCAATATCAGACTCAAAATAGACATCACCAGCACTATCACTTGATTCCATAGCAGAGGAGAATTTAACTAATGCCATGGAAAAATAAAGTCAAGGGTATGGCCATGACCGGGTGGAAGCGGTTTTCTTTCTGATACAACCTTTAAGCATCTTTGCAAACTTCTTCAGCATCTTCTACATTGTTGAAGTAAATGGAGCATCCTTCTTTAAGTCACCTCACATCTGTATTACTGTATTATGAAGCATCTTTCTTGAGCTCCTCTGTCTATATAAGAAGTAAACTAGAAGGAAGCCAGCAGTGTGTAGAAGCTAAGCGAGAAGTGTGTGTACAAACAAATATAAAAGTGTACTGTAAAATCTTTCTGTAAGTATTTGTACTTTCTTTTATGAATATATATAAAAGTTTATTCAACATGATAGGCTAATTCTTTGATCTCCGAGAAGTTTTTGTTTAAAGCACTATAAGTATTTTCTTTGGTTTCCATGGATTCCTCAGTCCTTGTTCTTTTTTGAAGATAACTGTTTCCATAATTTAGTAAGACCTGTGCTGACGAAGACAATAAAAAAAATCTCTATATATCGGAGCACAAAGATATATGAAAACAGATGAAGTTCATTGGAATGAAGAAACCATAAGAGAATAATTATATAAAATTAAAACAAAAATTTTTCAAACCTTTATCCTATTAAATTACTCTCGTGTTCTTAGAGTTTTCTTCACTGTTATGCTGCCAAAATTAAATCCTGTGTTATTAAAAAAGCTTTCTTTACTGTTACGTTAAAAAAAAAACAAAATTTGGTATCAGCACTCTTCTATGCATACCTCAAATACCAAATACTAAAGACCTTGTTCTATGCAGACCTCAAATACAAAATACTTATTGCTGAGGTCATCGGAGGCGAATAACATCTAATAAAAACTTATGAATTTTGATAATTGATACTATAATAATGATTTTACTCAAATTACGATCTCATTCGGTGTGAATATTTTTATTTAAATAGAAATTATAAATCACAGACACTTCCTTTCCTTATTAAATTAGCATAGTTAACATAATTAATAATTAATATAGAGGGGAGCCCTAATACAACGATAAAATTATTATTTTATGATAAAAAAATCACGGATTCAAATCGTAGAATCAGTCTTATTGTTTCCCGAAAAAAAAAAAAGATAATACTACATACAATAAATCCTACTCTAAAATTCTATATGGTGAGAGCTTTGTACGTCGGATTGCTTTTAAGCTTCTATAAAAATGTTTTAAAAAAACTTTCTAATTATGATTAAGGGTAAGCTCAATTCAATTTACCTGCTGACTTGTTGTTCGACCTCTTGACTTTCTTCATGTAGTTTTGTCCCTTGAGTTATTTATATGCTTTGTACCTCTTTCGTCTCTTTCAACGCTAACGTTAATTTTTCATGTTTCCATTTTTTTATAAATTTTTTTTTTATCATTTTCCATTTTCCAACCAAATGATATCTTAAGCTGTGTTTGGTACGTAAAAAATAGAGTATTTTTCATTTTTATTTTATGAAAAAACATATTTGATTCGTATTTTTCAATTTCGTTTTTTAGAAAATGCGGAAAATAGGAAAATGTGGAAAACAAAAAAAGGAGAACGGAAAATGCGGTGAAACCAAACACTACCTTACCTTCCAGAAAACGAACCTGAAAATTATCAACCAAATACATTTTTTCATTTCTTCGAAAATGAAAATGAAAAATATTCAAACTAAATTCTACCTAAGCTTTTTTGTTTTTTTAGATGTCCGAGTCTTTGACTTGATTAATCTTAAGAGTGACTAGTCTATTCTTACAAATCTCTAACGGGATTACAAGAACCCTTAGATGAGATCTCCATCAACTACTTGAGTATATCAGGAAAGCGCTCGCAGTTTAGCAGCTAAACTCAATGATGCGACCGTGTCATCTCTGTAAGACAGGTCCGATGTCAAAGGCATACTGTTGGGTTATCTAATTCGCGGATGCGTGCTCGGTTGCGTTTCACAAACGATGCATAATAAAATTTTAATTTATTACAACAGATACATTTACACATGCAGTGTACAACACGTATGGATATAACCATAAATAAAATTTTTACGAAAACATTAAACTAAGAATAATATTTATTCTAGTTATACCTGTCGAATGATGTAAAATGGGAATGACATCTACTGTAAACTCGTCAAAGTTTGCCTTTACTCGTGTTCACGCCAAGCTCCCTCCGAATGAAGGTAGTAGTCTTGCAAGCAAGGATGATGTTTGTGCTCGGTGGTGTACGCAATAAGACGTCACAAACGGAGAGAGCGACCGCACCGAGACAGAATTTGTCCGTTCGGATAATCCCACTTTCTAGTGGCTTTAGTCGGTGGCAACTATTACTATCGATGGATAACTCGCCACAGGAGATTCCATCGGAAGTGGAGAGGACGGAGGAGGGTTGCCGGTGATTGAGATGGCCGGCGACAACTTTGTTAGGCGGTGAAAAAAAACGGGCAGCTTGGTTGTGGCGTCTAAGGAGAAGGAGAGGAGGCTTGCTCTCTTAGGATTTTCTCCTCATATATCCTCTATTATTGGATTAATAGATCAAGTTCCAAACTTAAACTCAATACTCCATATCAATAATCTTTTGGTTCAAAATCAAACCATTTGATTCATTAAATCAAACCACTCTTAATTTAAACCAAACTAATTTGGTTTGGAATTAAACCATCATGGGTTCAATCCGTCTTCGTAAGATGTGGCTCATCCAAGTTTCCATTCCGATGAAACTCTTTTCGCCCTTGTCCTTCCTCTTGTCTAATTAGATTCAGTCTCTCTCAGTTTGAGAATCCAATTCTCAGACTCATTTTAAGTCATTCGGGAAATAACTCGTAGTGCGTGTGGCCTTATAGGTTTTTGATTTATATTGACCTTCCATAATTAACTATTAATTATGAAATGATCATAAATAACATCTTGTAATATATCATAATTTCCAATTAACTAGAAAATCAACTATTGATCTCATAATCACTTTTGAACCTTTCAACGGCTACAGTGAGTTTTGTTCATTTCACTCATTTTATACCCACATTGTTCAGAACATGATCTATGTGTCGGTCCCCACTAAGTTGATTATGTTACACATAATCCAAGTTATACTTTATCATATTGAGAATTCAAATTACTCATACATGTGTCCAAGAGTACAATACTTTTAACATGTAAATGCTTTGGTCAAAGACTCTAAGTAACAATCCTAACGAGTGGTCATAGGGTATACATCTCCTTTACAAGGAGCGGTGAATCTGTTGTTGGTTATTCAAACATCTTCGGACATTTCAACTTATGCTCAATCATTGAGTCGCCCCTGGGCTCGGCCTGCCAGGGTGCCTGCTTAAGACCCAAAAATGTTTAAAGCCCGATATGACTCTTGATTAAGGCCCAACAATTTTTAGAGTAGCCCGGGACCTTTATACAACTAGGGTCGGCTCTGCCAATCATCCCGAGTCCACACCTCGAAGGAGATGTTTGCTTAAAATATCAAAGTATATGTCCATATGATCAAGATGACTTAGATACCTCAAGTCGAAGAAAAATCGCACTTAAGCAGTTAAGTTGTAATACAAACTTCATATATATATATATATATATATATATATATATATATATATATATAAAACCATACGAAGTCTTACAATAGGTCACTCTAATGATCTAATGAACTAGTTACCATAACTAACATCCACGTTAAACTCTCCATATCACAATGTCTCCGGTCAGTGAAGAATAACTGCTTAGATAAACCAAGAAGTATAATGCGTATTAGTCTCTTAGAATCGGTGATGTCTAAGCTCATCGATTCATCGACTAGAAAATATTTCAATACTTTAATAATTACACATGTAGAGATGTTCACTAGTTATGATCTCATCACAAGTTCCGTTATGCTATGAATTATATTGCTAACATTTAGTAAATGAATTTAAGATTCAATCAAATACATAATGAATGTACATTTAAATAGTGAATCTATTATTTATCTAATAAACTATACAAATCATAAGGCGATTATTTTAGGACACCTCTCAAATATAACATGTATTCCACTCGAATAGGCAAACTTTCGATCTACATTCGGCTCAGAGTCGTCTGTCTAAGTTTTTTTTTTTAATTTAGAGTCAAATTTATTTGAGTAAATAATCAAACTATGTTAATTGATGAGATGCCGCATCACTTTACTGCTGTAATATATCGAACAATTCTAAGCTTTTTGTGCCACAGTGATCTTGTGATGTCGTGACATTGCAAATAAGGTTAAATTAGTCGGAAGAAATTCTATTTTTCAGATACCATGATCATAATTTTTTATTATAGATTTTACATTCTCTTGCACCTGTAAGTATCCAAATACATTGGTCCTTGATAAATTCAAAATCTCTCTCAATTTTTAGTTATGTAAAAAAATTGGAACCATCAATCTAGCAGTTCTCATCAGTCTATTTCATAACTATTGTGAGGGAGGTAAATCATGGAGGGTCCTACGAGTGTTGAGAGCAAAACACGTGGAGGTCATCTGAATCTAAGAAAGAGCTTTAGACTTTCTCCAGAATCAACCCATGCTACTTTTGTAAGTACCGTCATATTTTAACCACACGCTATTCCCATAGGGACCTCAATTTTCAGTTCACTTTCACTTCTATAAGCATTATAATAATTGATTGGATCCAATAAAATTCATATATTTTTATAATAATATATTATTATCCATTTTAATCTAAATTCATGATGAATTTATTTTTGAATTTTACAACAAAAAAAAAAGTTTTGTATTAACAGAAATATCTTTTTCATCTTATAAGTTTATGATTTTTTTTCATGTCTTATCAACGTGAACTTTTGATTTACTTTCAATAATCTTCCATATAATGCAAGATCACATCGAGCCCCTTCTCAAGTTTATTTGTTCTCAAAGGACTTTCTCTATTTGATGTTCGATTCTCAACCCATTAGATTTTTATGTCAGTTGTCTAGTCCTCCTAATTCAATTGAACTTTTTTATATAATGTCCCACTAAGTTTTTTTCTGTTAATTGTCCGGTCCTTCTATCCTGATCCAATTGGATTTTCCGCATGATGTATTATCTTGTTAGTTGTTCGATTTTCTTGATCCAATTGGACTTTTTATCTAATATTTGCTTATCTTGATGCGGACATTAAAGTCCCAATTTTTTTTTTCAAGGCTCGTGGTTCGACTTGGACGATTGACTCTAATACTGTTAGGTCCGATGAAATTCATATATCTTTATAATGATATAATATTATCCATTTTAAATCTAAATCCTCATAATTTTTTTTTAGATTTTATTAAAAAAGTTTCGTATTTATGAAAATATTTTTTTTATCTTTTAAATTCATTTTTTTATATATTTTATCAACACGAAACTTTGATGGTACTCTCGCTCAAGTTGACCTACACCATTCAAGTCAAATAAAAAAACATTATGAATTAAATGCATATTATTATGAATATGTATTTTGTCAAAAATTATATTGCCATTTCTTCTTGGACTGGGTTAACATTATTCTGAATTTATAACAAATCAATTTAGTATCTATTAAATACATATTGTACAAAATGAAATTTAAAACATTAAAATGAAAAAAAAAACTACAAATTGATATGATTTCAAAATCTTATCTAATTCTAAATATTTTACAACAAATGTTTTTTTATTCCCTATTAACAAAATATAGAACTATCACATTAATAATTCCTCATTGCTGTCCCTATATATAGAAAGAGGTAAATCAGGTTATCAGATGATTAACGCAGAAGTATAGAATCATCGATAGTCTGATCGTCATCTCCAAAAATCGATCTTGTCCTTTTTCAAATATTAATACGATTGTATTAACCATTTGAATTTACCCTAAGAATTTATATTCCCTATCAACCGTCCCATCATGATCTTGCCTTCTAATTAGCTGTCTTCGTCTACGTAAAGTGAAGCATCGGAAAATTCAGTTGGATTTTTTATTATAATGTTGTTGGATAATAAATTTTGGAAAAATTTATTCGGATGATTTTATGATCCAGAAATTTGCTCGGTCGATAGACATAGTACGATTCAGACATTGAATTATCGTTCAACAATAACGTAACTATAAAATTCGAGCTGAACCGTGAAAAAATTACGAGTGCTTTTTTAATTTATCATCTTTGATAGTTGATGGAGACCACTTGGATTCCGATCTTATCCGATTCAGTTGTTGGTGAGACGTTCAAAAGGTCCGTGAGACAGGATCGATCACTTTCAGAGATTAGTCGAAAAAAATTCGAATATTCTGATATCAATAAAAGATATATATACATAATTTTTTTTTATACTGATTTAGGCTCGATTATTTTTAGAGATGATCAATTCAGGCGGAGCAACGTGTAACATTACTAGGATTTTAATTCGGGATTTTTTTTTTTTACATTGCAGAGTAGATTTGTAGAACATTAAATATTTTTTTACGATTAACTTGGAATAAAAAAATTAACCTGCTGATTAACTCGGAGTTGACTCCGATCGTGTCTGTCCCATCGATCGTCTAAATAAATTAAAAAAAAAACATCCACGTGGAAAATTTCAACAACTGCAACATCTTCGATTTATTATCCTAAGTTGAAAAAATATCCTTATAAATATTTAATTGGAGATTCTATTATTGTATGCCATGGAGACTCTGTGTATGTATTTTATAACTTACATTATTGAATGAATCAACCCTTTCATCATAATTATACAAAAGTTTAAGATAATTTTCTCTATTTACTTACGAAATATAGTTGTGAGTCGCTGTCATTGCCTAGCTATGAAGTTTGTAGGGTGTTAATCTCGTTGTCCTTCTTCAATTAAATAGGAGGCCGATAATAATTGAATAATAATAATAATAATAATAATAAAATATTTTATTTCAGCATATCTCTGGGTACGGCTAAAACTGATTTTAAAAATAATAATTGACTATTCTGTATGGTAATAATTTATCAAAGTATTTAATAATAATAAAAAAATATTTTGCCCGCGTAATCGTATGATGATAACGAGGCCACGACGACCATAAAAAATTGTCTAAATAATAAATAAAAGCGCCGGCTATTTGTCTGCCTTCTACTGTTTGCATACGGGCGGTTACCGATCTTGCTTGCGGCCTTCCTCGTCGTCTTCCCTTCCCTGTCTTCTTCTTTATCGATCCATTCATCCTTCCTTCCTTCCTTCCTTTCTCTCTATATACCGGCCATCAGACGCCTCCATCCTTCAATCCTCCTTTAGCAAGTAGCCGATTTGATCTGCCGCCTTGCATTTGCCAATTCGAAGATGATTAATGGCGTCGACGGTGAGCCTAAACCTCACTTTGTCCTGGTTCCCTTCCTGGCGCAAGGCCACATGATCCCCATGGTCGACCTAGGCCTCCTCCTCGCTTCTCGCGGAGTCACCGTAAGCCTCATCACGACTCCCGTCAACGCCGCGCGCATCAGAACCACCATCGACCGTGCCGCTGCCGCCGGCCTCCCCATCCGCTTCGTCGAGCTCGGCTTCCCCTGCGCTGAAGTCGGCATGCCGGAGGGCGTCGAGAACATTGACCTCTTGACGACGAAGAAGAAGATACAGTACGGGCAGAGCTTCTTCCGGGCGACGGCCCTTCTGCAGCGACCGCTGGAGCACTACATCGAGCAGCAATCGCTGCGTCCCAGCTGCATCATCGCCGATCTCTGCCAACCCTGGACGCGCCACGTCTCCAGCAAACTCCGGCTCCCTCGCCTCACCTTCTTCAGCATGTGTTGCTTCGCCCTGCTGTCCAACCACAACATCTGGCGTTTCAAGGTGTGGGACGGCGTCGAGGACGACAAGGAGCCGTTCGAGATTCCAGGGCTGGAGCAGAGGATCCTGGTGACCAAGGCGGAAGCGCCGGGGTTTTTTGCCGGGTGGGAGGAGATGGGGGAGGAGGTTCGCCAGGCTGAGTTCGCGGCCGATGGCATCGTGGCGAACACCTTTGAGGCCATGGAGGCAGCCTACATCGCCGGCTATGCTGAGGCGATGAAGAAACAGGTGTGGAGCGTAGGGCCATTCTTGCTCGGTTGCACTCCGGCCATCAGCGATAAGGCTGCCAGAGGGAACAGGGCGGTCATCGACGTCCCCCAATGCCTGAGCTGGCTCGACTCGAAGGAGGCCATCTCGGTGGTTTACGCCAACTTCGGCACCCTGACGAACATGAAACCCACGCAGCTGACGGAGATCGGATCGGGGCTGGAGGCGGCTGGGCACCCGTTTGTTCTGGTGATCAAGGACGGCGAGAGGAGCCGCGAAGTGGAGGAATGGGCGGCTGAGTTGGAGGAGAAGGTCGGGCCGGAGAAAGCGTTAGTGATCAGGGGATGGGCGCCGCAGGCGGTGATACTGTCGCACCCGGCGGTGGGGGCGTTCATCACGCACTGCGGGTGGAACTCCACTCTGGAGAGCATCACGGCCGGCGTGCCGATGATAACGTGGCCGCACTTCGGGGACCAATTCCTCAACGAGAGATTGACGGTGGAGGTGCTCGAGATCGGGGTGTCGTTCGGGGTGAAGGTGCCGATGTCGTGGACCGACCTCACGGACGAGCAGGGGCCGGTTGTTCCGCGGGAGGTCGTGGAGGAGGCGGTGAGGAGTTTGTTGGACGAGGGCCGTGAGGAGGGGAAGAAGATGAGGGAGCGAGCGAGGGAGCTGAGGGAGAAAGCCAAGGAAGCCATGGCCGAAGGTGGCTCTTCGTACCAAAACTTGACGCATTTGATCGAACAGTTCGCACGCAGTGACAACGAGAGCGTAGAAGTAAACGGAGATTAAAAGGAAGAACGAGTCGAATTTTACTTCGAAATTCGAAAAAAAAAAATTGCACAAGAATTAGAAATAAAATAATATCCGATGACTCGAGCTCACCTCACTCGGTTGATAGTTTCGATGTATTTAAAAAAGAAAAAGAATTTTTTTTTATTCAATTTGGACAGATAAAAAAAATCACTCTATGAAGCAATTCATAAACGAATTTTTAAAGTAAAAATATTTTTTCTGTGGAGTAAAGAAAGATATTTTCTTCCTTCGAGTAGATGTCGTATGTGCTTAATTTCTCGACGACTTCCCCTGTTATCCGGCGGCGAACCTTTTAAAAAACGTGGAACTCTCATGTTAGTGGTCTCTGCTCCTATATTGAGGAGGATAAATCAAATGTCAAATGATTAGCACAGAAATATAAAGTTATTGATAGTCTGATTGTCATCTCCAGAAATCATCCTCTTGCCCTTTCAAATCTTAATACAGCTACATTAGCCATTTGAATTTGCCCTGGGATTGGCGGCGAATCTTTTCAAGAACCAGCGGAGTTTCGAGGAATTAAGTCAAGGCCGACCACTTGATCGTCGCCCCCGACTGGTTGCCTGGCTGGCGGAGCTAGTCGTTGAAGGTCGTCCGGTACATCCCCACGGATCGCCGTCTTTGCATGCATCGCCTCCATGAGCCGCGGTGGAGTTCTTGACCGGAGCAGTCTGTCATCGTCGCAGTCATTCGCCGTTCACATTAAATGGCGGAGCCAGGCGGCGGCTAAACTCTGGGTTAATCATCGGAAGAGAAAAAAATACCTCGGGCTAAACTTAAATTAAATAGAAAAAAAAAAATTTTATACTGTGCTACAAAATTTTTTCCCCCAAGCTAAAGCCCAGGTAAGGTTGTACCTAACTCTGCCATTGCCTACCCGTCGACGTCGCTACACGCTCTTCATCTTGATACTTTGACGATGTTTGCATTGCGTAAAATAGTCACTCATCGTTTAATAAGATAGCATCAACCTCATCGTTGAAATCCGTTAACCTAATAGTTTTCATCGGTCTGTTCTACGATCATTATAAAGATGATAAATCATGGAGGATTCTATGGATCTTAACGTGATGGTCAAGACACGTATGAGTCATCTGAATAAAAAAAAAAACTTTAGACCTCCTCTGAAATCGATCCTTATCTTATCCGCAAACTCCGTCGTATCTTAACACTACAAAAAAGTGAAAAATAGCGACGAAATATTAGCGACGAATTGTTATTTCGTTGTTAAAACTAGGAATTAACGATGAATTTCTTGATCGTCGTAAATAATATTACATTTGCGACGAAAAAGTAATATTTCTTCACAAATATAAAATATATTAGAGACAAAATAAATACATTTGTCGCTACACTATATTCTAAATGAGTTTTAGCGACGAAATATATATTTCGTCACTAATATATTAAGGTTATTGACGATATTTATAAATTCGTCGCCAATAATAACAGTCGAATTGACCACTCGACTGGTACTTAGCGACGAAATAAATAAATATTCGTCGCAAACTATTCAGTCGAGTAAACTCGATTCTGTGGCCTGACAATTTTTACTTTAGCGATGAAAATTTAAATTTTCGTCGCTAAGATAATAAATATTAGCGACGAATAAAAATATTTCATTGCTAATATCCGTGGAAAAACCCT
Organism: Wurfbainia villosa; assembly: GCA_025175895.1. Classification (NCBI taxonomy): domain Eukaryota; kingdom Viridiplantae; phylum Streptophyta; class Magnoliopsida; order Zingiberales; family Zingiberaceae; genus Wurfbainia; species Wurfbainia villosa. The sequence goes on along the minus strand of CM046000.1, from coordinate 3,671,930 downwards.
CCCCCGTGCCGATTCTCCCATTTTCTCCCCGTGACTTCCTCTCTTCCGGCGATTCTCTTGCTCTCCGACGATTCTCCGACGACAAGCTCCGCGTGACTCTTCCTTCATCTCTTCAATTTCCATCTCATGCTCCGACTTCTCTCCTCGTCAGCTCGGCACCCTAGCTTCTGCTCAAACACGACTTCTTCTCGGTGCTTCTCTCCCGGTTGTCCAGCTCCAGCGATAGCTTCGCCCTCCAGCCTCCTTCTCTAGCTCCAATCTCCACTCCGACTTCTTCTCAACGTCGTCTCAAGCTCATCCTTCGACGCGAAGACTTAGGTTTATCCGAATTCTTTCTTCAAGGTTTTAAAATATATTTAGAGTTTTTTTTTATATTGTTGTTATGATTAGATTATAAATTTAGGATTTTGTTATACTCAGATGATGAATTTAGAATTTTGTTAGGGTTTAAAGTTATTATAGATTATATATACGGTTGTTAGGAATTTACATGGTATTTATATTGTTCTTAATTTATAATTCATGTATTTAATATAATATTTCATTATACGTCGATCTGTATATAATGTTTATGTTACAACTATGCCGCCTAAGAGAATTGAGCGCCCTCCAGTTGTGCCTACACCTGACGATGACAATTCTCCTGCTCCTACTGGTTAGTTATGTGGTTTTAAATATGTCTATTTTGTTTTCTATTTATTTAACTTGTTAATTATTAACACTCTTTGATTTACAGTTCATCTGACACGCAGAGAGACACGAGGCACACACTCTGATCGACTCCGATGACAAATCGAGGAACGGGGTAGATTACCCATTACCTTTCGTAAGAGCGATGAACACTCTACCGGGATAAATGCAGTTGCTTTTATGACAGAGTTAGGTCTGTCAATTATGAAGTTCGCTCCCCTATAAACTAAGAGCTGGAAGCATATCCCCGCGGACAATAAACAGATGATATATGATTGATTATCAGTAAGTATGAGTAATTTGATATTTATATAATCAACCATCATTCATTAATAAATTTCAATATTAATATTGGTATTTTTTCAGGTTGCTTTTGATATCAGTTTTGCAGAGAAGGCAACATCGATAAGAAAGGAAATCAATCAATTAATGAGTGCAAGGTATAAAGATAATCGGAATAAGATGCATACTCATTATAAGAGTCTACTGTATCCTCCCCCTACTGAGTGCCGACATCATATGCCGATCGAGTTTTGTGAGACACAGGAAGATTGAAACTATATGCGCGATCTATTTGAATCAGATAAATTTCAGGTAACTCAATTTATACCAATTAGCTGAGTTATATATAAATTAAAATATTTGTTCTACAACTCATGTTTTAAATTTTATCTTAATAAATTTTGATATTGTAGATACGATCGACAATAAAAACCCCAAAATAGAGCACAACTATCATTTACCCATCGAGGTGGTTCAAAATCATTCATTCAATACAGTTATGACGGTGTAAGTATAAACTTTATAGTTACAGTATATTGTTTGATATTAACACATTATAATATTTTTCAGATTGATCAGTCTCAGAGAAAATATCGGATTATTGCCTTTAATACAATCCACTGTAGCTCGTCAAAAGGGGGGAGTAGGGAGAGAGTCGAGGTTGTATACGTAAAATATAATCGATATAATTTAGTAAAGTTATTTTTAAATTTGCATAATTCTTTGTAAACATATTAATAATATATTTGTTATTCTTAGGGTGATATGGTGAGACTGCGAGATGAGCACATCCAATCACAAGAAATCGGAGATGACATCGATGCAGATCATATTTATGATCAAGTCCTCGGTGTTCGTTCTGGATATATTAGAAGACTTGGAAGTAGGCTAAAACCAGTTAGATCTACTTCTTCGGATGCCAGCTCCTCCTCCAGAACAACTAACACAGTGCTACGTGAAAAACTTGAGCCCACCTAGCAACAATTAGAGGGGACGAAAGAGGAGCTAGCAAACACTCGAGTGCAATTAGCTAGCACTCAAGATGAGTTGACATCAATGAAATTAAGACAAGATATATATGTTTGAAGCAATTTTGAATCGGCTTGCATCTGGAGCTTTACAATCATTGATGCATAAGTCATCTTCAGCTCCACCTCCTCCTCCATCTTAGAGTTTGTGAACTTTCTATTTTGATCTAATGAAATTGTGAAGTTAAATGTGTGTGAATTTGAATACTATGAATTTGTGAAATTTGATGTTTTAGACTTTATATTGGATGTATTTATGAAATTAGATGTTATGTTAGTTGTTGTTAAATGTAATTGTTGTTAAATTATTTGAGTTGTATGTTGTTAAGTTAAATTATGTGATCGATATTATATTATAGGAATTTGAATACAAATTAAATGAATTCGGAAAATCTATATTTTGATGGTTAGCGACGATTTTTTTCCAATTTCGTCACTAACCGTCGATATAAGAAGATCAGAATTTTGAAGTTTAGCGACGAAATTTCTAATATCGTCGCTAGAGTTTGACATATCAATTGAGTCGCCAGTTGATGCAGTCGTCTGTTGTAGGAAATTAGCGACGAATTTTATAATATTCATCGCAAAGGAGTTTCCAGTTGAGTCGCCAGTTGAGGATCTCCTGATTCTGTGGCTGGCTAAAAAAATAGACAGTCGAGTGATTTTTTGCGTCAGTTGTCAGGGGTGAATCCAAGATTTTATATTAGGCGGACCACGTACTAAAATATAATAACGTTAATTAAAAAAATAAATAAATAAATAAAATTTTAGCAATATGTATATAGTGAGAAATAATAATCACTTAAAATTAGGGGGTCATGCCCCCCCTAAATACCTCTAGATCCGCCCTGAGTCGACTGATATATATTTAACGATGAAATGAATTTTTTTCATCGTTAACTTGTCAGTCGAGTTGCTAGTCGAGTGTCTCCCGATTCTGTGGCTGGCCAAAAAAATAGACAGTCGACTGTTTTATTGCATCATTCGACTGATATTTAGCGATGAATTTGGTATATTTCGTCGTCAATATCAGTGTTTTTCCTCTTTCGGATATTCTAGATTTTGCGACAAAATTTTTGTTTTTCGCAATGTTTTTTATTTCATCGGTAATATTAATGATGAAAAAGTATTAATTCATCGCTAATGTATTTTAGCGACAAATTTAGTACGATGACTCTAGCGATGAAATATTTTCGTCGTAAAATTTATTTAGCAATAAATTTTTAGTATTAGCAATGAAAAAAATTCATCGCTATTTTCCCTTTTTGTCGTAGTTTAACGACCACACCATTCTACGATGACATCAACCTCACGAACTATATATTATGATTTATTATTTCATCGATTATTTTTCGAGCCGTCTTGTTCGTTATTTTTTTTAAATTGACGGTGATTATCTTTAAACAGGAAATTTTTTATTTATTGCAAAGAAAAAAAATCATATTATAAAAAAATTTAGAATAAAAAATTAAATTAGTATATATATATATATATAATGTGTTATTCTGATATTTTTATTTTTAAATTTAATTATTTTTAATATGACATTTTAAATTTTTATATGAAAATAATTACGAAATTGAAAAAAAAAAAATTTATAAAATAAATGAAATTGAGGTTCATGTTAGTCACTCCACCCTTTATTGGATTGAGCTATAAAATCTATCTAAAACAATAAGAATCAATTCTCTATTTATATAGAAGTATCCACTCTCCGTACGATTTATCAATGGACTTTGTACCAAAGATTTTTTATGATTTACCTTCTCACGATGAATTAAAAGTGGATTGATAGAGAGACTAGATTTATAGATTTCAATCTTTTACATAAGAATCAAATAGACGATGAAAATATCGTATGGAAGAGCGAGCAAGACATTTGTCAGCGTCGCCTATGCGAAGTGAGTGTGAGATTTGCCGATGAATATGCGTTGCGACCTTAAATTGTTCACCGGCGACGTGCGGCGTACCGAAATCGCCGTCGGAGCTAAATTTGGCTGCTTAATTTGAGATTTTGTCTTTATAAAATTATGTACAGTGTGATGGATCATTATTATATATTATATGTCGATAATAAAATTAATAGAACATTTATTCGAGATGTTATATGTCATGCATAAATTTTATAGTAAGAATTTTTTTATTAATTTATAAATGCTATCATTTGAATCTTTATTTGTTTTTATAAAATAATTTAATTTAATTATATGTTACAATAGTAAATAGTCATTGGATGTTATAGCAATCATTTAATAGTTGCTACAACTTTTGTAATAATCATCAATTGGCTATTACATAATTTAGTAATTATTAAATGATTGATATCATTAATTTCACAATTTTTTTGATTTTTAAAAATAATTTTAATAACTTCAATTTAGATGATGAAGAATTTTAAATATATTTTTTGACCATATTAAATCGACAATGACATTGAAATAGAGATATTTTTAAGATGAGGTTTCGGACTTTCGGTCTTTATATAATGAATTTCGAGGGGTTTTCTAATGGGAATGCTTAGTTTAATATAATTTATATTGACCGCCCATTCTATTTTTTTTTTTAAATACTCTTGATTTTGATGATTAGCGATGATGCTGTTTTAATTTATGCTATGGTTAATTGTTTGATTATATGCCATGTATAATGCTTAATTGTCTAATCATTTAAAAAATAGCTTATGATTTGAAATTGGCATTCCATTGCAAATCAAGGACAGTTTCTGAATTTCAATAAAATGGAAACCGTTTTGGTAAAAATTAATTCGAGGCGTATCAACTGGAAGTAAATTCAAAATGTTAAGGGAGTGTTTCGGTAAATTGCGCATTTATTTTTTCCACGAACAAAAAACCATTTTTTTTCTCGGAAATTTCGAGTTAATTTTCCATTATTTAAGAGAATCGAAAAAGCTTTAAATCTGTTAAATGGAGAACGATTTGGGGAAAAAAACTCGCTATTTATAGCAACGTCTCGAGCCCTCATCCTCTGTCTCTCTCTCTCTCTCTCTCTTCTCTTCTGTTGTCAATCTGCTGCATCTCGCCCCATTTTTGGCTCTTTTGCCGAGAGAAAACTTACGGCGAGAGTGATCAAGCAATGGCGATCGAAATCGATCTTTGCAGTGATTATTGATTCGATCATCTCGATTTTACGCTTGTTTTCATCCGAATTGGTGTAGGCTTGCGATCGGTTTCTCGGTCGTGTTTTTGTTTTCTGAATAAATTTAATGGCTGCCGTGGCGGACAAGGCGGTTGGGGCGGATGATCAGTTCGTACGCCGCCAGCAGGAGGCGTCGGAGGAATATCAGAGCGACGTGCGGAAGCTTGTGGATTTGATTTCCAATCTGAATCCGGCTGCTAAGGAGTTCGTCCCTTCGAATTACACTGTCCCCGGTACTGCCGCCGGCGGCACTCAGAAACCCAACGGTCGGCTTTCTGCCGATGCGCCCGTTTTCGTGGCGTTCTGTGGTTCTTATGGAGATGGACCGATTAGCAATGGTGGTAGTAGTGGGGATTCGAGCAGTGATGGATCGTCGAATAATCGGCCTAATCGCCAAGTAATTTCCTTCCTCTTTGCCTTAACTTTATGTTCATCTCGTGTTATTTATTTCGTACACTACGAATGAGTATTTTGTCTGTCATCGTTTTAGGTTTACTCGTTCCAAAAGCGCTAATTTTTTAGCGGGTTTTCAACTGTAGCACTTCGTCTTTAAGAATTACTGTAAAAATATATTAGATAGAATTTCAGAAGTGTATTCGTAATCTCCTATTATCTCTACTCTTGGTGGATTTTCATTTCTATTAGTTTATTTTTTCAAAAGGATGTTTGAACATTTTTTGTGATGGAAGTGCTATTATGTTTGTTTGCCAGTGGAGAAATGGCTATACTCAGGGTCGGAGGATGAATGATAGAGCTCGAAGAGCGGAGAGCGAGCGTAGCATGAGGCGTACGATTTATGTATCTGATCTTGATCAGAATGTGAGTAAATTTAGAGAAAACTTCACTGTTAATTCTGTTGTCGGTTAATGCCATATCCTTCTAGTTGCATTGTTACAATTTTCTAAAGGTTAAAAGTCACTTGTTGCTTTCAATAATGGATTGTTGCATAATTCTGATTCTTATGTTAATTACTCAAATGTGAAATTTTGCTTATATAATTCAGGTGACTGAAGAGAAGCTCGCCGAAATATTTTCTAATTATGGTCAGGCAAGTCCCTCAAATTTCAACTATCTGAAACATTTCTGGATGATGCAATATGGTGCATTAGTTTGCTGTTGTATTGTCTCAAATACATTGTCTACATTAATGACTTAGTAGCACTATAAGTAGCTTAATATTGATGGCAAATGTCGAGTGCTTATTGTATCGTTGGCTATATGGAATTTATATGAATGTTGAGTTTGTTTTTACCTTTCAATCCTTTTAGGAAAAGGAAGATAGTAATTCAAGCATTCACACTGTCTCATCTCTGTCCACGATTTACAACAGGAGAACACCAACAACTGAGATTTATCTAGCAATTGCCTATTTGATCAGTGGGATTCAAAAGAAGCTAATTTGAGCAGTCAGCTGTTGATGACCTGACCTACTAATTATTCATTGTATGTGATAATTTGCAATAGGCTCCTCATCCTTTGAAGCTTATTAGTTTTCATTTCTGTCCTAAATCATCAACAGTTAATATTGGTCTTTCAGCCTGGTAATTCTTCTCTATATTCAGTAAATTGCAATTGATTATTCAGCCTCCAAGAGAAAGCTGATCTGGTACTATTTGGTTTTATGTGAATTCAAAAAAATAAGATTTGAAAGTCTAAAATTTTTAATCAATAACCTTAAATGTTTTAGGTCCTCAAAGTTTAAACTTTAAGTATCGAGCAATCTAATTTATGAGAGAAGCATACAATAGATGATATTCATCTGGGGAGAAATAATAAAAAGGAGATGATTGTGGTCAATGGAGTGAGTTTCTTAACAGGTTTGATTGCTAAGAGCAAGAGAGAGGATAGGGATCCAATGCTGAATTTTTGGTAGTGTAAAGCATACTCAGAGGTGAAGAAATAAGCAAGATGGATGAATTCGATTGATTTTAAAAAGGGAAAGGAGTGTCTTCTATAAACTTAGGTTTTTAACTTTAAAAGGAAATGGTTTGATTGCCAAGACCAAGAGGGAGGATAGGGATCCAACGGTGAATTTTTTGGTAGTGGAAAGCATAGGCAGTAGTGAAGAAATAAGCTAGGTGAAGGATTTGATCGATGTAAAAAAGGGAAAGGAGTGTCTTCAATAAACTTTAGGGTTTTAACTTTAAAACTATACTGATATCACTTGCTTGTTTGCCTACATTGTTGACCCATCCATTTGAATGATTGTTTTACCACATTTTTCTTTGACTATTGTAAATTTGGTGTGCTTTAGGTAGTTGATTGTCGTATTTGCGGTGATCCCCATTCAATTTTGCGGTTTGCCTTTGTAGAGTTTTCAGAAGAGGGTGAGTTCCTAAATTTTAGTCCTTTTCATGGAGATACATATGTTAGAGTGATGTGAAAACAATAGATTTTGCTATTAGACGGTGCAAGGAAAGCTTTAGACCTTGATGGGGCTGTGATTGGTTACTCTTCAGTGAAAGTCTTACCCTCAAAGACTGCAATTGTACCCGTGAATCCAAAGTTTCTTCCTAAAGTGAGTTGGCTATTTTTTATTCTTGTCTAAACTTTTATTAGTCTTCATATGTATTTCATTCCATTTAATTTGCTTGAATATTACTAACTCTTGTGGTGCCAAGCAGTCTGAGGATGAAAAGGACATGGTTATCAGGACAGTTTACTGCACAAACATTGACAAAAAGGTAGGTTGGTGTCTTCCTTTAATTTTGTATCCATATTTTTTGGTTTGCTACTACAATATTATATGAATAATTTAGAAATATTTTCATCCATAAAATCCATTAGAATATTCTTTCCATTATCATATTCTTATCTTTTATTTTAGGTAGCTCAAACAGATGTCAAAACTTTCTTTGAGCAACTCTGTGGTGAGGTTAGTCTACTGCAACTAATTTGGCATTTTGAATAATTATGATATATGTCACAGTGATAGTGAGTTAATCTCTCTCTTTTTAAACTTTTTTTATTCAGGTTTCTCGTCTTAGACTCCTCGGCGATAATATACACTCAACACGTATTGCATTCGTTGAATTTGTTCAGGTATTAATGATGCATTTGAAATCCAAAGACTATTCCATTCATTCAATTGTACTATGCTTTTGTTTTCTTTATCAATTAAGTGGGTATTTGTATATTATTATTTTCATAGCCATCAGTGGCTAACGCAAATAAATTTCATGCCATTGGTATTTGTTGAGGGAACAATTAGGATTCCTCCTTTGGAACCGTAGGTAGCTGTCTCTCTATATATTGTTAATGAACAGGGGATATTACAAATAGCCCTTTACCCTTTACATATTTAAAGCTAACTCCTTAACGCTGAAGCTATTTCAAATATACTTGTTACAAAGATATTCAATTGATATGTTTGCGAAATGACACACACAGAAAGGGGATAGATATATCTTGAGATGTGTGTGGAATGACACATGTAGAGAGAGGACTAATTTGATTTGGGGTTCATGGATGTTCCATGCGAAGAAAGAAGAATTGATCTGACTTGAGATCCCTGGAAAGACACACAGAGAAGAGAACTCATCTGGCTTTAAATTTCTATTGAATGATGCACCTTGAGAGAGGATGGATTTGTCAAATAATGCACGTAGAATGAGAAAAGCACAATGTCTCGAGATCTATAGAATGACGCGTGCAATGCACGTGGAGAGGGGAGATCCATGGAGTTACACACGCAGAGGGAAAAAATCATATTGGCTTGATCGACTAGATTAGGGCATTTGGTGAATGTTGGATTCTTTATGCTAAATCAAAGGAAGAAAAGTCAGTCAGTGGAGATGTGCAACCATCAAAGGAAGAAATGATGATGCAAATGAAGTGGTGGTGCAATCAAACTAGGTAGGCTTCATTTAGCACTCGTGCAAAGGGTTAGGATGAGCAAATCTCAGCATCATCTGGAACATGCACAAAGAGTGAGTCTCAGACATCAGTTGAGACTTGTGCAAAGGATGACACTGTCTAGGACTTGAACAAAGGATAACGACAAAAGATGTCACATGGAGGACAAGAAAGACACCACACATGGAAGCCGAGGAAAGATGCATTGCAAGTAGAGGCAGAGGGTTGGCAGCTACACAGAAGATGTGACATGGAGGATGGGATTGACGCATAGTGGTGGCCAATTTGGAGATGCTAGACATTGGGCTTGCACTAATGGGAAGAGTGGTTATGCAAGAGGGGGAAAATTCAGATTCCTCCTTGAGAAACCAAATAATTTACTTTCATATGTTAACATAATTTAGAAAAGGTGGTCATGAGGTTATTGTAAAAGCTAGGGACATAGTAGACATATAATGAAAGTAGTTCTGCATTTTGACCATCATTGCACTTTTACAGGTGGTACTCACGGTTGTTATTCGAGCCCATAAGTGGTCCAGTTTAGGTTATACACGGACTTTCGCTTAGTTGAACTGTTAATGAACTTATTCAAGATGGAACTAAATTTGGACTCAATCTTCGCATGATCATCCCTTTTATTGTCCCATACTATTCTCATGACTAGGATATTGATCTTAATGTTATTTGATGCTTGTATAAAACATGAGAGATCAGGTTCAATTATAATGCACCAACACTTCACACTAAACGTATCTTTTGGAGAACATTCGATAAGATGGCCAATTGCTTTAAAAAGTTTACTATACCATATTGTTTCAACACACTTCGGCTTGTAGGAAGCATGCCGAACTAAATTCCAATGACTTTTACTACTCTAATCCCCTTCCATTGTTTTCCTTTTTAAAAAAATAAAAATATGGCTCCAACAATTAGATAATTAAATTAAAACTTTATTATACCATATTGTTTCAATGCTCAACACACTTTAGCATACATTGGATCATACTGAGATGGATTTTAAATGAGCTTTCTACTTAAATTTCCTTTCACTCGACTTCTTTACTTCTAAAGATAATAGGATAGGATAACAAATAAACAATCAATTGAATTAGTATTCTCAAGAAGTATATTACTAAAAGTATAACAAACTCAACTAACAAAGATTAATTAAAATTTCATTTGTCAAATCATCTAAATTTATCTCGATATCTGTTTGATTTGTCGAATCTCATCATGGTACACTCTTCTTGGTTGAGTTTGTAGGGCAGCATAAGCGAGGTTAGTCACACTAAATTTTGGCAGAACCTCTAGGTGCAGAATGAAATTTTGAATAATGGGCAGTATGTCTAGTCAGCACCTTAGAAATATTTTTAGATAAGCAATGTCGTCTACACATCATTAAGCAACACTTGGTGTCTTAATGGAGACTGAGAGAAAGAGAAATTGAGATCTATAGTTAGCTTAATATTGACATCATATAGCATCCAAATGACTGGCATAATATTTAGCTTAATGCTGGATTCAGTTGCCGGTGTCACTAAATTTGGAACTGTAGTTATTTCTTATCCCACTTATGGATACCACTCCAAATCTCCCCTTTGTGAAACTGGTGATTTATATACACTATTCCTGTAGTATCTAAGAAATTAATCTTCTCTCTAATCCTAAACACAGGCTGAAAGTGCAATTGCAGCACTAAAATGCAGCGGCATGATTCTAGGAGCTCTGCCTGTCAGGTATCTATATATATATTTTTTAAGGTTTATACCACTTGTGGCCGAAATGCTTGTTGCATTTAAATACGTTATACTATCAGTCTGAATTAAAGGGATGAATTTCTTGTGCTTCAGGGTGAATCCTTCAAAGACACCTGTGAGGCCACGCATTCCACGCTTTGCCTCCAGTTGAATCGAGTTCCATGACCATTTCCCTCCGGCAATTCTCAGAGTCGAATCTCATATGTCGCTCATTTAACTCCTTGTTCCTTCTATTTCTTCTTTTCGGCTATAAGAGCCAAATTTCGATAGCTATAACTAGTCATCTAAACAGTCAGAGCCTCTTATTAACTAGATAGCCTTTGAGTTCATGTCGTTTCTATCACCATTTAAGCTGCTGCTTCAGGCTCGTAATCTGGTACCCTTTGATTTCTAAGAAAATAAATTATCTAAATCGTTATTTAATGTGAGTGCTGCAATGGTTGTTGGAAACCAAGCAAATTTTTTAGCTGATGATATAATGGAAAATTGCATGCTACACAATTTGTAGTTGTATCTTTTACAATTTTTTTTTTTTTATGATCAATGAGATTTAGGGCTGTGTTAAATTGCCAACCAGTCACTTGTGATTCAGTAGAACTAAACCATGGAACTACTTATATTTTAGACTACTTGTTAGAAAATGTTTGCCATGCTTGAGCATTGTGCAACTTCTTGGTGTTTATGGTGCATCATCCCCGGAGTATTTAGCTTGCTTAAATTTCCCCAAGGACTTTCAGTCTTTGTTCTCTGTTGCTTGTTGTTTCCTTGCCTTTATTATGAACCGAGGAGGCAGCTGCTAATCTTGTTAAGACTAAGCTCTTCTTGCCCCTACCCGATAACTCAGGTCGACCAGGCTTGATCCTCGAATTAGTCATCTAATTCGACCTTCGGATCTCTTCGCGTCCCTTCGTGATTTTGTCGAATCACCTCGCTTACTCTACGACTTAGCTGACCTGATCTCAAATAGCTGCAGCTTTGCTTGTAACGTCGCTCAAAGATACAATGTCTTATAATTATTTCCCTGTCGAACCTAGCAATTTTTCGACCCATTTGGTTACTAGACCGACACACCGGTTTCGATTCAATGACCATTTCTTCGACCATAACAGCTACACTATTACATTTTCTTCACCTAGCCTCAAGGAAACATCATTTGATATGCTACTGATATTTGTTTCGATCTCCGACTAGTTTTCAGGCGATATCTTCCATTCATCTCTGCCATATTCGATAGGTAGTAGTTGGATGAACCGAGTCTCGTGAAAGTATCACCCAGTCATCTCAGTCGAGGCACACTCGCAGCTGCATTCGCAGCAAAATCAATCAATTCTCAGCTCATCTCGGCGAAGCGTGTTCGACTCAAGTCGACCCATTTGAGTTCTAATTAAATATAACAATGCTCGTGCTATCCTGGAATGATGAATTTTTAATTTGAGCTCCCTGATATCTCAATATATATAATTTACATATATAAGAATATGAACTTGATACAGGTACATCCAACCGTCTAATCAACTTTTATCTTGTGACGCGATCTTACATTCTTCCAAGTCATAACGAAGAGCAATTGAGCCCCAAAACAAAGATTTCAACACCTCTATGACTCCCTGATATGGATATATTTCATTTTGGATTAGAACGGGACGTAAAGGAGTTTCTAGAGGCTATCGCAGCCTATCCATGGTCACCATCATGGGCATGAATCATTCCATGGTTTGACACAGACCCTCCAGTAAGGGCCATGTCTTGCTCGTGTTTCCCCATCACAGTCGTGGTCCTCACCACAGTCTAACTATCGACTAGTCGACGACCGTGGTTCTCACTACGATCTAACCGTAGACCAAACCATGACCATGACGTGCTGTCCTAACTAATTAGGATTTTATTATTAATTTTATTTGGTTCGAATTTTCTATTTAATTTTATTTTTTAAAATTTTTAAAATTTTATATTTATTTTTTGTTTCGTTAAGAAATTTTTATTTTAGTGTGTTTATTTTTTTTAGTTTTCTTATTTGTTAAGAAATTTTTGTTAAAGTTAGTTTATTTTTTTTTAGCATTAAGAAACCTTCTCTTTCTAAGTTTATTTAAAATAGATATTCAGTTTTGATTAATAATATTCCTTTTTCATTTAAATAAAGAGGTGATCCTCTTTTGTTAGTGAATTCTCCCTCTCCTTCGATTCTCTCTGCCCCCTCTATTCTAATCTCACGCATTGAAGGTTTTTAGTGTCGCCCTGCTACCCCGTCTGTGTCAGTTGATATCAAAGATCTAGATCCATGGAAGATCAATGAGAATATGGTTATTATCGTGATCAACAGATTCCGATTGAGGAAGTCGCACCCCAAGATCAAAGTACTCGCGAGCTCATCGATTTACATAGACCAATCACGAAATTATTTCTGTGATCCATGAATAATTATTATGGTCATGGTTATGGACGTAATCGATAGGTTCCGATTGAGGAAGCCGCACCCCAGGATCGATATTCCCAAGAAACCATCAAGGATCTACAGAGACAAGTTGTAGAGTTATCTCGACGTCTATATTTTAAAGATCATAAGGTATTTAATTGACACACTACTTGGAATTTTGAACAACTGTATCATCGAGATCATTGTAATCGTGAAGAACAATATGAGGACTTTGTTTTTCAGATCAAGCTTCCCGAGTTTTCTGGCACATTACGCACAGAAAATATTCTTGATTGGATTTATGAAGTCAAACAGATTTTTTATTTCGAAGTTCCTGATTATGCTAAAATAAAGTTGGTAGTCATGATGCTTAAGGGAGAAACCTTCGCTTTGTGGTTATTATTGCGACACTCCCGAAAGAAATAGGGTAAGGCTAAGATTACTGATTGGGAGAAGATGAAAAAAATGTATAAAAGGTCATTTCTTTCCTCTTAGCTATACACAATCATTATTTCATGTTCCTACCTTGAGACAGGAAACTCGAACAATCAAGGAGCAGTCTTAGATAATGACCCTGACTCGAACTCGAGGTCGAATTCTTTTCAAAATGGGGCGAAGGATGGAGAAGCAATATTTGATTGAAGAAGACAAAGGAGACTCAATCTACATTGATTCCATCTATGACGAGGACAACCTTGAGAGCACGGAGTTCAGAGAAGATATGGAAGATCTCATCTACGATGAAGATAACGATGACGATATTGAAGAAAATATAGAAGATCTCATCTACGACGAGGACAACCTTGAAAGCACGGAGTTCAAAGAAGACATGGATGCCCCAATCTACAATGAAGATAACCGTGACGACATTGAAAAAAATATGGAAGATCTTATTTGTGACGAGGATGACCTTGATAGTACTAAATTCCAATAAGACATTGAAGATTCTACCTACGGTGATGAAATTGAAGAAGACACAAACGACTCTCTCTATGATGATGATGAAAATACGAAAGACCCCATCTATAATGATGATGAAAATACGAAAGACCCCATCTATAATGATGATGACATTGATGAGGAAATTGAAGACCCCGTCTACGATGATGACATTGACAAGGTCATTGGTGATCCCATCTACGACGAGTATGATGACGACGAGGTACTTTGTGAATATGACCACAAGATAATGCTTGATCTCTCGCCCATGAAACGAGGGATGATTGGTTAATGACAAAATATTATACTAGCATTCCGACAAGAGGATTCCACTCCTCTTTTGGTACCTTCTACCTCTTCTTTCCTTTTTATGTCTAGGGTTTTCAAGATGATCACACAAAAGAAAGCAATCTATGTCCTACCACTTCATCCAAGCAGCCTCTTCAACTCAAATCTAGATTTCTCCACCAAAGATCAAGTCTACATAATTGGAACTCGAGGACGAGTTCTTTTCAACCCTAAGGGTGCGTTTGGTTCAAGTAATCATACATAACCTTAGTTATGTGATTACCAGGGAATAAAACATAACCTTGAAATAAAGTGTAACCTTAGATAAAAACTTTGTTTGGTCGGAGATTTTAATATATAACTTAGTTTAACATTTTACTAAATTATCCTTTGTCTTTGCTCAATCAATTCGACGACGACGACGGAAATATTAATGACGAAAGCAGCGATCGATCGTCGGCAGTGCCCGATCGGCCGCCGACGACGGTGACCGACCAACGGTCGATCGACGATGGTGGTGACCGATCGATCGACGATGGTGGTGACCGGTCAACGACGACGACGGTCGACCGACCGACGGTGACGATGGTAGCCGACTGATCGGCGGCGGCAACGGCGATCGATCGACCGACAACGACAACGATGGGGGACCGATCGACGACGGCGGCGACTGGCCGGGTGACGATCGCTACCGGCCGTCGATCGGTGACGGTGGCGACGGGCAACGGCAGCGACGGGCAATGGACAACGACGGCAGGGCGATCGGCGGAGCCAGCGGCGGCGGCAATGGGCAGGCGTGGCGGCAACATCGGCGGCGACGGCAAGGGCGACGGCGACGACAATCGATTGAGTTTTGACAAATTGACATTTAATATATTGCTAGGGGTAATATTGGAAAAAAGTTTTCTTAATCTCGGGAATCAATAAAAACCTTGGTTCTCCAAGGTTTTCTCATTACTCCTAAAAAGATTTTTGTTCATAACCAGGTAATGAACAATTACCAGATAATTGATCATAACCTAAACCAAACAAGATTTTTGTTATAACCTAATAAGATTATCAACAAAAATCCTCAACCAAACGCACCCTAAGAATCTGATGCAGGTGCATCCATCACAACACGACATACTCATGTCCCTTAACATGAGTGACATAATGGAGCTAGTGGATGAAAGAGAAAACAAAAGTCCTTACGCCAAAGAAGAGGATGACATTTGTTCGAACTCGATAACGAGTTCTTTTCAACCCCGAGTGACCGATGCAGACGCATCCAACAGTTTAATCAACTTTTATTTTGTCATGCGACCTTGTCTTCTTCCAAGCCATAATGAAGAACAATTGCGCCCCAAAACAAGGATTTCAACACCTCCATGACCTCCTGATATGGATATGTTTTATTTTGGATTCGAATGAGATGTAAAGGAGTTTCTAGAGACTACCACAACCTACCCATGGTCACCACCACGGGCGTGGATCATTCCATGGCTCGACACAGGACCTCCAACATGGACCATGCCCCGCCTGTGTTTCTCCATCATAGTCGTCGTGGTTCTCACCACGATCTAACTGTGGATTAGTCGACGATCGTGGTTCCCACCACGACCTAACCATGGACCAGATCACAACCAGACGCATTGCCGTCACTAATTAGGATTTTATTATTAATTTTATTTGATTCGAATTTTCTATTTAATTTTAAAATTTTTATATTTATTTTTATATTTCATTAATAAATTTTTGTTTTAATTAATTTAATTTTTTAGTTTTCTTACTTTTAAGAAATTTTTGATATAAGTTTAGGCTCTTATAAATTTTGATTAATAATATTTTTTATTTAAATAAAGAGGTGATTCTTTTTTATTGATGAATTTCTTTCTCTTTTGATTTTCTCTGTCCTTTTTATTTTAATCTCATGCATAAAAATTTTTTAACGTCCCCTCGGTCAGAACTCCATCAATATTTTTAAAAATATCATCTTACAAAGAAGTAATCCTAAAATAGAATGTTAATAATTATCACGTCGCGATAGATTTCGAGCTGATACTCGAATGACAAGTCAGCGCAACGTCGCGATAGATTCGTTGAATTCCTATCCGACACGTGCGCGTCGAAAACGATGTCCCTGTTTGACCAATCTCCGCGATCCAACAAATGCAATAGGACACCAAGCCTCCCCTTCCAGTCAACGCCCACAGTTAGCTTTCAATAATAGACAACGTTGCTGCGTTACGAAATCTCTCGGAAACTCATTTGGCTGCGGATCAGAGAGCTCGCAACGTTTGACGTCAAACCACCGTTGACTTTCAAAACTTTGCGGCCGTACAGAAGCACTATAGATACTGCAATCCCTTCACTGTCCTCGCTACCCCGACTCGAGCAATTCCTTTGGTTAAGCATCATCAGCCATGGCCGCATTGCTCACTACCAGAATTCTCCTCCTCTTCTGTTTCCTTGCTCTGCTCGCCGGAGCCGCCAATGCTCAGCTCTCGCCGACGTTCTACGGCAGTTCGTGCCCGAACTTGGAGTCCATCGTCCGATCCGCCATGACACAGGCCGTCAACAGGGAGCAGCGGATGGCTGCCTCCATCCTCCGCCTCTTCTTCCACGATTGCTTCGTCAATGTACGTAAATTTTCTCTTCTTCTTCTTCTTCTTCTTCTTCTTCTTCTTCTTTTACAGATTTGTTATTTTTGGTATTCAGGGCTGCGACGGATCGATCCTTTTGGACGACACGTCTAGTTTCACCGGCGAGAAGAACGCCGGTCCCAATGCAAACTCTGCCCGTGGCTTCGAAGTCATCGACACCATCAAGGCCAACGTAGAGGCCGCTTGCCGAGCCACCGTCTCGTGCGCCGACATCCTCGCGCTCTCCGCTCGCGATGGTGTCGTCCTGGTAAGCGATCGATCGACGAATGTTTTACGATCATTCGATAAGATTCGAGCTCGATGTTTGTTGATCGGCGATCGCCTTGATTTCTGTAGCTCGGTGGACCGACATGGACTGTGCAATTGGGACGGAGGGACGCAAGGACGGCCAGCCAAAGCGCGTCCAACAGCGACCTCCCCGGGCCCGGCTCCAGCCTCCGCCAGCTCGTGTCCGCGTTCTCCGCCAAGGGCTTGAGCGCGCGCGACATGACCGCGCTTTCCGGCGCGCACACCATCGGCCAGGCCCGGTGCGCCACCTTTCGCTCCCGCATCAACGGCGACGCCAACGTCAACGCCAGCTTCGCAGCGCTCAGGCGGAGGAGCTGCCCGTCCTCAGGCGGCGACGGCAGTCTGGCGCCGCTGGACCTTCAGACTCCGGTGGCCTTCGATAACGAGTACTACCAGAATCTGTTGGTGCAGCAGGGCCTGCTGCACTCGGATCAGGAGCTCTTCAATGGAGGCTCTCAGGACGCACTGGTCCGGCTTTACAGCTCCAACGCCGCGGTCTTCAACCGGGACTTCGCAGCGGCCATGGTGAGGATGGGAAACATCAGCCCCTTGACAGGGAGCAGGGGAGAGATCCGAGTAAATTGCAGGAGGGTGAACTGATCTACATCTCCTGCTTCAGCAGAAAACAAAAATATATTTATTTTTGCAAAGATTGTAACAATAAAGAATGTATTATTATTATTATTATTATTATTTAATTCAATCAAATGTCAAAAGTAGATGATCTTCCTAGTTGATTTTCTTATTAAATTCTGAACACAATTTATGTACATTTAAAAATTGATCTTGCTCTAGCTAAGATATTCGTACTATTTGAATTTAAATAATCCTAATCTTTTAATTGTTTTTTTGAGTGATTTATCATTGTTTTAATAGCAAAAAAAAAAAAAAACTTTATAGAAAAGTTTTCTAGGTATTGTAGCATAATTTGATAAGATGATGCAAATGTTCTTGAGAATAGCATAAATGTCAACACTTTTGCCGTGAATTTACTTGTCTCTAAAAAAAAATATAACTATTACATTAATAGCTCCTTCAGCTGTTCTAGTGGATGAGATAAATCAGGAATCTAATTGACAAGTGCAAACGAGATGATCGATTAATAACTCAGAGTCATGACTTTTTCAAGAATTGATTCCTAACTACTTAAAGATTTACTCTTTTATACTTACCAACTAAGTTTGTCTCGAGGGCTAAATTTTTAATTGCTAAAGTTTATAAAACTATGATGTTTAAGTGTCATATAGCACTGTTAATCTAACTTTCTCAAGTATGCTAATAATATTTAAAATATTGTTGAAAATAATAATGATCGATGCATGATTTATTTAACGATGCTTGCATATATAATGCTTATTTTTTGTAATGCTCTATGCATGAATCCATCTTCAAGTTATAATCATAAGAACTATTAATTCATATTGATGTTAAATAAATTAAATCTTTACAATATACTAATGTTAAAATATCTTCTTTGTTTTTTTAATGAGGTGATATAATTTCATCTTTATTATGTTGTCTTCATTTTGATAAAAAACAAATAGACTAGAATGTAGGGGATACGATTATTTAGCTATAGTAACTCTCTTCATTTTTATCGTAGCTTACTTGTTCATGTCTTTGTTTAAATTTAATAAATGCCTTTATTTAGTTATATTAGATGCTTCACTTGGTTATAGATGATATCTTCATTGTATTAAGTTATAGCAAGTCGTCCTTTCGTTAAGTTGTAGCATATATATTTTCCATTTAATTGTATTAAGTGCCTCTATTCAGTTTGACTAGGTGAATTAGCATAACAAAAAGAAAAGAATTAGTTATTTCGAGGTGAACTAGTTTAGCATATATATATATATATATATATATATCTTATATTGAGGAAGATATTTGTTTTTGATAATTCAGATATTTAGGTCTTTAGATTCGATTAATTTTGGAAGTGACTCATCCATCCTCATTCAAGTTTTTCATTGATTACAGGATAAATTCAGAAAGTGTAATTGAATTTCGATGGATTACCCAGCATCATAAGCAATTCGAGCACTATTGATGAATATTTTGCATAACATGGAAATGAACTCTCGTTGCACGAGTGTCTCTGTTCCACCATTGCAAGGGTAGCCCCTTGTCTATGTTTTTTAGGAATATCTTGTCTACTTTTCTTTGATAAAGATGAATTGTATTAAAATTCAATTGGAAGATACGTATTTGGACCTTTCAAAACATCCTATCAATATTCGGCACACCCCCTTCGTATTGACATCTCTTAAGGGTTTAATTGTCATATCAATTACACGACACATGACATGCCTAAGTGTTGGAGCTGATGATGGAAGACGTTCAGCATCATCGTTGCTGTGTTGATCGGTTGGCTAATGTGCATTTAGTTTTTGACCTTGTCTAGGTATATTTATCGATTTCTCGGTTTCGATTTCGATTCGGTTCTAAAGTTTTAACTTTGGAACCAATTCGATCCGGACCGATTCCGAATCGATTCCGGACCGATTATAAAATGATTCCGAATCATCTTTCTGGAACTTGAATTTCCAAATTCGTCTAAAATCTGGTGATCCTATTTTTTTTCTATCGCAAAATAATCTTGTAGACATATTAACATGCTAAGAATTGTCACCTTTAAATTAGCAACCGGAATCAAATCCAAATCGGAATCAGAACCGATTCCGTATCGATTTCGAAATGGTTCCGAACCGATTCCGAAATCGATTGGAACCGAACCGAATCGGAATCGGAACGGTTCTGATTTGATTCAAGAACCGATTCATTTGAATCGATTCCGATTCCGAATTTAACGAATTGATTTCGATTCGATTCCGAATCGGATCAATTCGTTAAACATGTCTAATCCTGTCCCAAAGAGGTTTGATAATTGCACAGCTGAGGAAGACGTGCAAGGTCCAATGTCTTATCCGTCCGTTGCCAAAGTGGACAGGTTTTGCAAGCTTCATATGATAGTTTGTCATTGATGCTTATCCTGTCATTTGCTGGCAATCAGAGTGTGAACTGATGCGTATCCTACCTTATCTACTTTCTTTTTTTAGTTGGCACCGAATATTCATTCGATTTGATTAACCAGGCGATCGATTCGATCTTATGAAAGTTTTTCATTGACCGCTAAAATAAATCGAAAAGTATTTACAACGGACGATTCAACAATCCAACGTTCTAGAATTTGTCAACTCATTTAAAGGAAAATCTTTGCAAATGCGTTGTAGTTGGGAATTGAATAAAAGATGCATATCTAAGAGATTGCATCGACACTCTGTCACTTCACACTGTCTATTTTTTTTATTAGTATTAGATATCTAAGCCTTCGACTAGACTAATCTTAAGAATGACCAATTCAGCTCAACGGAAGTTTTTCATCGGTCATCAGGGTAAATTCGGAAAGTGCTCACGATCCGACGGTGAAGCCTGATCCAGCAGTCACATCGTCCCTGTAAAACCATCCAATGTCGAAGTTGATATACTTTGCTTGTGAAGGCAAACTCTTAGGCTCGCGATCCAACGTTGTCTACTTTCTTTTTTTTATTAGCACTAGGTATTCAAGTATTCGACACAACTAATTCTAGGGATGATCAATTTGATCCCATAGAAGTTTTCACTAGCCATCAGAGTAAATTCGAGAAGTGCTCATGATCCAACGGTGAAGTCTGACTTTATAATTGTGTCAAGACCTTCTAATACCAAAATCGTACTCGTGAAAGTAAACTCTTAGATTTAACACTCAGAGGTCCAACACTCAACCTAAGCTCAATACCACTAAGCACAAGTTTTTCTATATTCGCCATTAGACATGCCGTCTGTGAGATGTCTCTATTGCCTTACCGCTGCCCCATGCCCCGGAGGACAACGTTGTCTACTTTTTTTTAGTTTACATCATATATTCAGGCCTTCAACCTCGACTAATCCTCAACTCAATATTCTAGGATTTATCACTCCACTTGAAGGAAAATCTATACAAGTGTGTTGCAGCTAGGGATCGAACCAGAGATGTATGAGAAACTACATGGGCACTCTTCCTTGCACCGTAACATCAAAGGCAACCTTGTCTACATTTTTTTTTATTCTCACCAAGTTTTTGAGCCTTCGACCCGGCTAGCCTTGGGGCGATCTGTCTGGCTCCACGAAAGTTTTTTACTGGGCATCAAGATAAATCTCGCGACTGCAGCTAAGCCCGGCGACGCGGTCGCGTCGTCCCTATAAAGCAGGGCCAACATTGAAGTTGTGTACTCCGCTCGAGAAGACAAACTCTTGACGATTCACACTCAGCTCTGGCTCGTCTGTCCAAATTTTTTCGAAATTCAAAGCCAAACTTATCTCAACAGAGGATCGAACTGCGCTAGCATATGAGATGTCACCTCGCTTTACCACTGCACCGTGCCCATGAGGGCATCTTGTCTACTTTCTTGAAATATGAAACCACCATATTAGTGACCCCCCTACGATTGCTCTGCTCCTGAAGAAGGGAGATAAATCGGAAAGTACTCGCGTCAACATCCTCAGTTTCCTTGGTTTGTCACTCTATTTGGAAGAAAATTCTACAAATTCATCGTAGTTGGAGATCAAACCGTTGGTGCATGAGAGCTAAGCTTGACGTTCTGCTGCTGCACCGTAACTCTGGGGGCGATATTGTCTATTTTTTTTTTTTGATTAGCATGAAGTATCCAGTTATTCAGTTCAATTAATTCTGAGGATATATGACCGATCCTGTCCCATGGATCTATAATACGACACTCAGTAATTCTTAAGCGAGATATGCTCAATCGATCATCAGGGTAAATCAAGAAGTGCTCACATGAATAACCTCAACAATTACAATGTTCTTGATTTATCGCTCTATTTGAAAGAAAGTCTTACAAATGTATCATAGCTGAAAATGGAATTATGAGAATCTTACGCCATATTCCTGGGCGATCTTGTCTACTTTCTTGCTTGAACAGATAGGGCATTTGTGAAATTGCAGTATGACCATGAAATTGTGATCAAATGGTTGCTCGAGACCACTGTTATTAATATTTCAGTTGCTTGTTCCAGTGCAGGCATTCGATCGAATAATTAAAGGATATAAGAAGGCAAATGGTGAAACGAAAGGAGGGTATCTTGGGTATAGTACATGATTTTGTAATCTTCTAACGTAGGATGGCCGATTTAAATATTTGAAAAAATGTAGATATATAATTTTGTAAATTGTCGATTTTTATTTCATGAAATTCACATGAGTTCGTTTCAACTGCATGGATAGAATTTGACGATTATAAATATGAAAATGTGAGTCCACGTGGTTTGAACTCGCGCAAAATGGAACTCGATAGATTTGGGAAAAGATCTAGCAAGACAATTGTTAGATATTGGATCTTATAAAGATCAATATATAATTTTGAAAAGAAAAATTGTTATGCCATCAATCATTGAAAGTCTAAATTGACTTTAAAATCGAAATCTACATTTCGAGTAGATGAATCTAGACTATTAATTTGCTCAAAATCGATTATGGGTGAATGAGAAATTAATTATTAAAGTCAGCCTAAAAGTTATTAAAGGAAGTAAGGAGAACAATAATTCCACATTGGAAATTCCATAGAGGAATTACTTCCTTATATGTATTGATGAGTTAATTGAGTTAACTTAAATAAGCACATATACTCTCATCCAATGGGCGTGCAAGGGGCACTTTGTTAGCGCACTTTGTATTTAGGAGTTTAAATTTATGCTCCGGGTGACATGGCAGTGCCTACGTGACACTCGGGTGATGTGTCATGTATACATGACACTCGGTTGGGACCGGAGAGGTGACTGGCTGCTGACTGGGCAATCGGATGGACACGTTGGAACAAAGAGATTGAGTAGCGCGATCTAGAGCGTTGATCGCGAAGAATCACGATCGGACCACTGGTGATTACGATTGATCTGGAGCGTCAGATTGACTGGATCGATGGATCCAGATCTGGTGGTTAAGATCAAAGGATGATCTGAAAGGTTACAATCATCAGATCTAATGGCTGAGATCAAAGGGTTTGATGAAGGGTTACAACCCTCTACATCCAATGACTCAGATTAAACTCACCAAAAGACACCTCATCTCTTCACATAGTATAAATAGATCCCTAGAGAATGGAATAGAGAACTCAACTCATTCTTTCTTCTCATCCATCCATCCTCTGCATCCAAAGTCAAAAAAGCCTACGAGTAGGTTCGTCGGTCTCAGAATTTGTAGTGCTACTATTCTGAGACATCGTCGTTATATCTTGGAAACGAATTGCTGTTGTCCGTAAGCACCTGAGCGGAACAATATCGTTTTACGGAGATAGTATCGAACACTAGTCTCGACGAGATCATATCAGATTGTTATCTCTCCGATTATTTCGGAAAGCTATTCAACAACAATGACAAGGATTAATTAATTAAACTGGAAGTATACAAGATTTTAACACTTTCGATCCAAGCACTTCAACCTTCACCACCGCTATAGTTAATTGCAACGACATTCAATTCAAATATAGATAACGACCATGCACCGTGGATTATCACGCGCTATTCATGGAACAAACACCTGATCACGTAGCGTAATTAATGCATGCATGCAATCTAAAATTCAAAGCAAAGCAAACAAATCCGACGACGATGTGCGACCGATCCGGCCGGCCGGCCGGCGACGATATGATTAATTAGTTTAAGGCCTTGATCTTGCCCTCGTTGGCTTGCTTGAAGACGTCGGCCTGGGCCTGCGCGATGCCGTCGGAGGCGATCGCGCCGGCGAAGGCGGACCTGACCTGGGGCGTGGAGAAGGGGAACTTGGTGTTGGTCATGGAGTTGAGGAAGGCGGCGGTGCCCTCGCGGAAGAGAGCGCCGTACCCGTCGTGCCTCGTGTTCTTCAAGGCCGCCGGGATGCTGGGGTTGCTTCCGAAGATGGCGGCGCAGCTGTGGCCGAAGAGGTCGACGATGCTGCCCAGTGACCCCACGACGGCGACTATGACATCGGGGTGAGACCCCCAGTAACTGCACCAGATCCCATTAATGGAATATCCACCCTCCACGAGACCACAAACTGAAATGGTAGAACTTACTCGCATGTGCCGGTGAAGAAGGGATGGATATGCGGGTCAACCACCGGGGTGGAAGGCGAGGGGTTGACCACCGGACTACCGCCTCCTCCGGTGCTCGGAGGCGAGTGGTAGTAACCGCCTCCGGGCGTGCTCGGCGCTCCATGCGACGGCGTCGCAGTGCCGTGGTGAGACGGCGTGTGGCTGTCGTGGTCGCTGCCGCCGGAGTCTGTAAAAGGAGAAATGAGCGAGTGATTATTCGCTGCGAGCCATGAACAGGGAGCCCTAAACTATACACCCTACGAGAAGGAGAGCTCCCAGTCGAGGGAGGATAGTAGTTCTTCTGCTCCGAGAACTCCTGCTCCGGCAGACTCCGACTCACAGCCACATGCTGAGAAACCAACTCCAGTACAAGAAAGCAAACCAGAAAACCCTTCCACTCCATGCTCCACCAATTCAATGACAGCAAAGAGAAGAAGAAGAAGAAGAACGAAGGTGGTGATCCAGTGAAGAGGAGCAGTGTGTCTGCATGGGCATAAATACACGGGAAGCAGTGTTCAGATCTGGCAAGGAGCATTAACGAGCATAAATTTTGGCAGCAAGTAGTTGGAAGACATTAAAGGATCCTTGTTGAGGCAGTGCAAGGGAGAGGGAGTACTTTAGGCCATTGGCCAGCTTGTCTTTGCCTCAGCTGATAAGATTGCACATATGCAAGCATTCATGCTCATTATGTGACAGTACAGATACTTAACAGGCCCTTCCACATATAGGTTTTTAATTTAATGCAGCATTAGATTCCCATTAATTCATTAAACATACCTAAACTTAATTATTTTCATATGTAATGGATTTAGAACTCACAAAGATCGATAAAGAAATAAAACAATTACTGTTTTTTTCTCAAATTACAGTACTGTTTGGATGGCCAGTGTATTTAGTTGAAAAATAGTTAAAGGGAGAGGAGAATGAGGAAGGGAAAAGGGCGGCATTAACTGCAGCAGTTGGGTGTGTGGAGTGTGGTGTTGTTTACAGCAGTCCTTTGAATGATGTGAGTTGGCTCTCATGGTTCACAGTGAGCAGGAGAATGATGGACTTGCTTGTGCAGTAGTTAATTTGCAACACTGAGCTGCTGCACTGTGACTGCCTTTATATCATCAGTTCCCTTTATTGTGAGATTTATTACGTATCGTTTTGTGTTCTTTGAAATTGCCAAAATGACACTCCATATCTTATTTATATTAATTTTATATTCTAATGGATGGTTAAATTATGTCCATTCATATTGATACTGCTATAATCCTCCGACTTAAAAAATAGATGAAAAAAGAATGAAGGCTATGATTCGGATGATAAGATCATATGAATAAAATTATAGCTTGGGATATATAACCGAGTCAAGTGAAGCTTAGCTCGGAAAGTTAAGTAGAATTGAGAAGTTTACAACTCGGAGTGCTGAGCTGAGCTAGAAGTATATCGGTTTGATTGCTAGAATGAAGTTGGATAATGACTTGGAAAAGTTACTGAACTATAGAGAAATGATGACTCGGCAAGAAGGATTGAGTTGAAAAAGTAGCTAGAAAGGTTGATTGAAGGAATGATATATGAGTAAAATGAAGGAAAGCGAGGATCCCGCATAGTGTCTTCTCGTAAGAAGTTTGTTATTTCTCATAACCAATCAAGGTACCTCGTGGGGCCTCATAAAAGGTTCATGATAGTGCATACTCTTTAACGGTATAACAATATGATTCTTTGGACTTGTATGACTCTCTACGTGGATGGTGATCCGAATGATTTGTTACACAATAGCTGATCTTAGGAGTAGCAGATATAAAGAAAGGAAGACAGAAAAAAAAGGAGGGATTCTCATTATTTTTCTATTTAGACTCACTGTTTCAGGAGGAGGAGGACGCCGACAGGCTTCTTCTATTTCTCCTTCATCCTCATATGCATATTTTAATAGGAGAATCAAAAAGTGGACTAACAAGGAAAAGAAGCATCTTCGGTGGGAGAAAATTGAGGGAGAATCATCAGTGTGTTATTTTTTTTTTACTTTGTATAAACTCTTATCTTGTTATAAGAGGTTTCTCTATTTCTGAAAGTACTTCCGAAAAAATGAGATTGTAGTGAAGGTGTCTAGTACCAGAGCTCGCTCTAGAGCTCATCCGTGAAATAGGAATCTGAATTCTGAATACATTAAATCTCTTACAATCATCCTCTCATTTATTGTTGTGGTCGGAGAAAATCTCAATCATCTTCAACACTTTCATTTAGAAGAGACAGAAAATCTGTGTCGCATCACAGATTTAATCTAATAATTATTATACTTTATTTAAAATTTTTTAAATTAATCTACTATGATATACTATATTATTCATCATTTTATAATATTTTATATTAATCTTTTACATGAGCATTGTAAATTATAGATTTACTTATTTAATCCATTCCATTTTGATCTAATTAATCATGATTATCAAAATCAAATTTAATTTCTAATACTTTGCACATAATATCCTTACTGACTATTAACCTTGCAAACATTAATTTAACGATTTAGCGTTCAAACTGAATATCTATCGCCCACAGTGAGTTCGTAAAGAGTGCAGGGACAACAATATAATAGCCATTAAAAAGATAAAGAGACATACAATAAAGTTTGCCACGTTTATCTTATTAAGCTTTCTAATTAATTACTTTAATTACCTTCTTTACTGTGATTGAAAGACAATAATTATATATGGTTACCATATCCATGACGATACATACCAAAAACTCTTTTTATAACCAACCTGTAAATATATAACAAGCAATTATTTTATCCTTTCATTTTTTTTTCATTGTTCTTGCGGTTTCTACTGACTTTTGTAGGTCTTGCTCCATCAGAATGAGGAATCGTTTGAAGAAGATCCAGTGTCTTGCAGGAGCTATAATCAACAGGGATGTCTAATCCCCCAGAACTCATGGTTCAGTGCGATCCAAAGCACAAGATCTCTCACATTATTATATATAGAGTTGCAGTACTGAAACATGATCTGATCTTGTTTCAGAAATTAAGGTGTCTGATTTGTTTGTTACTTCTCGAGTTCTTTCCTCACACTGCAACTCCCGGAGGAACACAGAAGGGAATGGAGGTGAATCTAACGAAGGTCTTCTTTGGCATGGGGATTTCTAAAGATTGAGCTGCGTTGAGTAGGGAACTGATACCTTTGATCAGAATGCCAAAGCTAGAAAATATATCTATTTTGATATGAAAGATGGCACGGGCAACCTGATAATGTTAATGTACAGCAGAGCGAGCCTGAAAAGTCTGATGCCATCGATGATCCCGAGGCAAGTCTTATCGATGATGGGATGTACAACTCCTACAATCCAATGCATACCGTAGAACAGTGGAAAAATGTTGGAATTTAAACATTATAATTGAGCTAAATAAATAAAGAAATAAATTGAATTAAAAAAATAAACTTATAATCTTGGATATTCATGTGAGGATATGATAATTAATAGTAAATTATCATAGGATGAAAAAGAGTTTTAACGCAAACGAAAAAAATGATTTGAAGACCATGATCTACTCGAGCCATAATTATCTTTTTTAATAGTAAATTATAGTAGAATGATTTAGAAAATTCTAAATAAATTTTACTACTAGTCACATAACCCCATAAATATATCTCATTTTATAAATAAAGTCAAGATTTTACGAAAAAATTTAGGTAGAGTTTGGTTCGCGGGAGAATTTTTTATTTTTCTTTTCTAGAAAATAGAAAACGATTTTTTAATGTTTTCTAATTTTTTAGAAAATACTTTTTTATTTTTTAGAAAATGAAAATAAAAAATAATTTTTTGGAGTTTTCCAATTTTTAGAAAACACTCTTTTATTTTCTAAAAAATGGAGATAAAAAATACCAACCAAATACATTTTTTAATTTTCTCTCTCTACCAAACACCCTCTAAGTTTTCTTATTTCCTATTTCATACCATATAATTTCTCTTTAATGACAATTTAAAATTTCTTTTTATTTTTTTCAGTGCTCGGTCGACTCCTACATA
The DNA here is from genome assembly GCA_025175895.1 of Wurfbainia villosa. Classification (NCBI taxonomy): domain Eukaryota; kingdom Viridiplantae; phylum Streptophyta; class Magnoliopsida; order Zingiberales; family Zingiberaceae; genus Wurfbainia; species Wurfbainia villosa. The sequence goes on along the minus strand of CM046000.1, from coordinate 3,643,475 downwards.
AGAAAATTGATGGAGATATAATTCCCTTCCAAATTTCGATGCTCAAGACAAATAATTATGACAATTAGAGTATCAAGACGAAGACATTCTTTAAAGCTCATGGTATCTAAGAGGTTTGGAGAAAGACTACAATGAGCTGATGAGTTTGTATTAACTTAAGAGATATAAGAAAAAGAGATAAGAAGGCTCTTTTGCTAATTTATCAAGCTTTACATGATGATGATTTTGAGAAAAACTCTAGTGCTAATTCAGCCAAACAAGCATAGGAAAAGTTTTAAGTCTCATGTTAAGGAGAAGATAAGGAGAAAAAGGTATATCTTTAAACATTAAGAAGTCAATTTGATATTATTCGTATGAAAGAAGGCGAGTTGATGTCCGATTATCTATAGTCTCTATTGTTAAGATCTTGTGTCGCTAGAGGCCAGGGGGAGGAGGTGAATAGCGATTCGACTCGATTTTGATTTCGTTCGCGATTACGTTGCTCGTGTTTATCTACAAAGAGTTAATGCATAGTGGAAAATAAGTATAAATAATACGAACAATACAAATACAACAAATCAATTTTATATGGTTCGGAATCTCCGACTCCTATTTCACCACCAAGCTCCTTCGATAGTCCCACTATTCTTTCTCCTTCTCGAAAATTTTTCGGACGCAGAGAAACCTCTTACAACATGGGCTTTTACAACATGAGCAACCACATATAAATATACAAGGAAAAATGAAAGAATGAGAATCAAGACGCTTTATATAAGGAAAAATGAAAGAACGAGAATCAAAATTATTTACATGATTACGATCTTACTTACTTGTAGTTTGGTCACTTTAGAAAGACTTGGAAGGTCAGAAATATAACAGCAAATCCACTTCAAAGTCTCTAAGAACCAACACTTTCAAATCACCTCAAAACCCCTTCTTATAGGCTTCTCATCGAGTTGATTTTCACCTACCAATCAACTAGCCTTACCCCCAGTCGATTAGTCAATCGACCGTTGCTCCCCAATGACATGATCCACATTGGATTCTGGTCCATTAGTTGAATGTCAAGCCACCAATCGATTGGTCAATCGAGTTACTAACCTTTTGTGCCCCGTCACAGTAAAACATCAATCGATTACTTCTTGATTAACAATCGACTACTATTTTTTTTGTGCCCTGTTGCAGTGTCACCAGTCGACTAATCAATCCATCAGTTGTTTGCCCTTAGCCAATCGAGTTATGAAGCCATTAGTTAACTGTCAAGCCACCAGTCGACTGCTCAACCAGTCAAGTTGGTAGTTAAGTTCTGAACTCAACACTTGCTCAAGCACTGTTATTAGTCGACTGGTAAGGTTTACCAATCGACTGATACCTCAGTCTTAGCCTAGTTTCAAGCCAACTTCTCGCTTCACATGGTATCCGATTGACCTCAATCTACTATGATTTTTTTCGTCCAATATCCAATTATCCTCGATCTATTGGAACCTCCCTTGCCTAACATTCGGTCAACCATGACCTACCAGGAATTCACTTGTCAAGCACGATCATCTTGACCTGTTGGGATTTCACTTGCCTAGTCATTCAGTCACCTTGACCTATTAGGACTTCACTTACCTAGTCATCCGGTTACCTTGACTTATCAGAACTTCTCTTGCCAAGCACAACCACCTTGACATATCGAGACTTCACTTACCAAGCACGATCATTCTGACCTACCAAGACTTCACTTACTTAGACATTCGGTTGCCTTGACCTATCAGAACTTCACTTGCTTAGTCATCTGATCATCTTGACCTATTAGGACTTCCTATAACCAAACATCCGGTCCTTCTTGACTTGTTTGGACTTCTCTTGCCTTGTATCCGGTCTCCAGACCTACAATGACTTTTTCGATACTAAGAATCCAATCCTCCTTGACCTGTTTGAATTTTTCACTTATTAACTCCATGTTGGACTTTCACCACTAAGTGCCCGGTTCTCCTTAACCCACTTGGATTTTCCACTTGCCAACTCCTTATTAGACTTTCCACTACCAAGCATCCGATCCTCCCTGACCCACTTGAGTTTTCACCTTGCCAATGGTCGGTTGGACTTCACTCGTCAAGTATCTGGTTAACCTTGACCTATTTGACTTCTTATCACACCTTATCCATATGACTACGGATGTCTCATACCATCCTATAGTTATATTGTCATACATATTATCAAACATCGAAACTCAACTCGAGCTTGGTCAATCTTGACCTGAGACTGATTGCACCAACAATCTCCCTCTTTGATGTTTGAAAATATCTTTAAGTTAGGCTAACCCATAAGCTCAACTTGTTTATTCTTATGCTAAAACATAATGAAGGTTTTGTAACTTAAACCCTTTATTCTTCCCCTTTGACATATATCAAAAAGTTTTCCAAAAACTTCATATCTCATTCTCCATTATCCCTTTATTTTCTTCTTTCTCAAATCCTTCATGCTACAAGAAAAATGGAAAATATCGACAAATTATTAGTGACGGATTGTAAATTCGTCGCTAAATGTAGGATTTTACGGCGAATATCTTCATTGTCGTAAACAATATTACATTTGCTACGAAATAGGAATAATTCGTCACAAATATAAAATATATTTGTGATGCAATAAAATTCTTCGTCGCTAGACTAAGTATTAGCGACGCAATATATTTGGGAAGACTAAAAAAATATCTTCTTAATAAAGCACGACCTGAAGGATCTATTGCAGGGGGGTATATTGTAAACGAGGCATTGACTTTCAGTTCGTTATATATGAGTCAAATTGAGGCAAGCTTTTCTAGGCCGGAACGAAATAAAGATGTTCAACAATCAATATGCAAATTAAGTGTTTTCTCACATGAAACAAGAGTCTTTGGCAACCAACAAAGTCTGAAATTGCTATTATCGTTGTTTAAGAAAGCACATTGGTACATTCTGAATAATTATAAAGATGTCGACTGATATCGAAAGTAAGTTATTACATTAAGTTATTACTTTAATTCTATTTCATTCACAAAGTTTAAATTGATTAAGTTTTTATACAGTGAGCATCTACAACTTATGTCCCAAAAGGTTCATGATGATTAAGTTATGCAATATCACGAGCGAGATTTTCCACTGTGATTTAGGGATAAAATTGTAGCGCTAATTTTTTTTACAAATTCAGAGATCATAAATGAGTTGTATTATTTAGCAATGGGACATGATGCTAAAGTTTAAATGTATGATGCATGCATTGTAAATGAGATTCGATATCATACGAGTTCCTATGATTCACACAGAACTACTCAGAATAGTGGGGGTCAGCGTGCTATCCTTTGACGATGGGGACAATTTGGATTTTTTTGGTGAGTTGAAGGATGTGATTCAAATATTTTACTCTTTTAGATATAAAGTCCAATTATTTTGGTGTGATTGGTTCCAATCTAATCCAAAAAAAAAAAAAAATCTTTGGTGGAAGAGTATAATCTCTTATCAATTGACACTTCTAAAACATGGTACGATGATGACTCATTCATTTTGACAAACCAAGCAAATCAAGTGTATTATTTAAATGATATCAAACGTTGAGGTAATTGGAAGGTCGTGCAAAGGATTCACCACCGAGAAATATACAAAGCAACTGAAGTTGATAAAGTATCTGATGATTTTGAGGGTGATAATATCTTGAATATAGAGCCAAACCAAGAGATTTCATGCAATGATTCAACTTTAGTAGTCGGTGAAGATGTAGCAATAACTCAATTATGTCGATTAGATGTTGAGCATCGACAAATAAATATAGTAAATACACAAGTGGATCTGGATATGGACGCTCAAAGCAACCGTATTGCTGAGGGTGAAGATAGTGAAATTGATAGTGAGGTGGATGATTATTTATCCTTTTCAGATGATGATGGCGATTAGATATATTTACATGGTATTTATATTGTTCTTCATTTATAATTAATGTATTTAATATAATCTTTCATTATACATCGATCTGTATATAATGCTTATGTCACAGCTATGTCGCTTAAGAGAATTGAGCGCCCCCCAGTTGTGGCTACGTTTGACGATGACAGTGCTCCTGCTCCTACTGGTTAGTTATGTGATTTTATATATGTATATTTTGTTTGCTAATTATTTAACTTGTTAGTTGTTAACACTTTTTGATTTACAGTTCATCCGACACGTAAAGAGACACGAGACGCACACTCCGATCGACTTCGACGACAAATCGAGGAACGGGGTAGATTACCCATTACCTTTCGTAAGAGCGATAGTCATCCTATCGGAATAAATGCAGTTGCTTTTATGGCAAAGTTAGGGCTCTCAATTAAGAAGTTCACTCCTCTACAAGCTAAGAGCTGGAAGCATATCCCCGCGGATAATAAACAGATGATATATGATCGATTAGCAGTAAGTACAAGTAATTTGATATTTATATAATCAACCATCATTCGCTAATAAATTTCAATATTGATATTTTTTTTTAGGCTGCTTTCGATATCAGTTTTGCCGAGGAGGCAACGTCGGTAAGAAAGGAGACCGACAGGTTAATGAGTGCAAGGTATAGAGACAATAGAAATAAGATGCACACTCATTATAAGATCCTACTGCATCTTCCCCCTATTGAGCGTCGACATCATATGTCGATTGAGTTTTGTGAGACACAGGAAGATTAGAACTATATGTGCGATCTGTTTGAATCAGAGAAATTTCAGGTAACTCAATCTATACAATTTATCTAAGTTATATATAAATTAAAATATTTGTTCTATAACTCATGTTTTATGTTTTTTAACAAATTTGTATATTGTAGACACGATCGGCAATAAATGCCCAAAATCGAGCACAACTACCATTTACCCATTGAGGTGACTCAAAATCATTCATCTAATACAGTTACGACGGTGTAAGTATAAACTTTATAATTACAATATATTGTTTGATATTTTTAATATTAACACATTATAATATTTTTTAGACCAATTAGTTTTAGAAAAAAGATCGGATTACTATCTTTAATACAACCCACTATAGTTCGTCAAAAGGGTGGAGTGGAGAGAGAGCCGAGGCTGCATACATAAGATATAATCGATAAAATTTAGTAAAGTTGTTTTTTTTTGTAAACATACTGATAATATGTTTGTTATTTTTAGGGTGATATGATGAGATTGCGAGATGAGCACATCCAATCACAAGAAATCGGTGATTACATCGATACAGTTCAGATTGCAGATCAGGTTTGTGATCAAGTCCTCGATGTTCGTTCTGGATATGTTAGAGGATTTGGAAGTGGGCCAATACCAATTAGGTCCACTTCTTCATATGTCAGCTCCTCCTCCAGAACAACTAACACAGTACTGCGTGAACAACTTCAGTCCACCAAGAAAGAATTAGAGGGGATGAAAGAGGAGCTAGCAAACACTCAAGTTCGATTAGCTAGCACTGAAGATGAGTTGGCATCAATGAGATCAAAACAAGATATGTTTGAAGCAATTCTGAATCGACTTGCACCTGGAGCATTTCAATCATTGATGCATGAGTCATCTTCAGCTCCACCTCCTCCTCCATCTTAGAGTTTGTAACATTTATATTTTGAGCTACTGAAATTGTGAATTTGAATGTTTTTGCATTTGAATACTATGAATTTGTGAAATCTGATGTTTTGGACTTTAAATTGGATGTTATGTTAGTTGTTTTTAAATGTATATGTTGGTTGTATTGTTTAAGTTGTATATTGTTAAGTTAAATTGTGGTTGATATTGTATTACAGGATTTCAAATACAAATTAAATGAATTCTGGAAATCTGTATTTTCATGGTTAGCGATGATTTTTTCTCATTTCGTCGCAAACCGTCGATATACGACATAAGGATTTTGAGGTTTAACGACAAAATTAGAAATTTCGTCACTAGAGTTTGGCGTATCAGTCGAGGCGCCAGTTGACATGGTCACCTGCTGTAGGACATTTGCGACGAAATATATAAATTTCATCGTAAATAAGTCTCCAGTCGAGTCGCTAGTCGAGGGTCTCCCGATTCCGTGGCTGGCTAAAAAATAGGAAGTCGAGTCTTTTCTTGCGTCAGTCGACTGATATTTAGCGACGAAATGAGATTGTTTCGCCGTTAACGTGTCAGTCGAGTCGCTAGTTGAGTCTCTCCCAATTCTATGGCGAGCCAAAAAATAGACAATCGACTACTTTATTGCATCACTCGACTGATGGTTGGTGATGAATTTATTATATTTTGTCGTCAATATCGGTGATTTTCCTCTTTTTGACATTCTAGATTTTGTGACGAAATTTTTATTTTTGGCAATGTGTATTATTTCGTCTGTAATTTTAACGACGAAAAAGTCTAAATTCGTTGAGAATTTGTCTTTGCAACAAGCTTATTACGACGACTCTAGCGATGAAATTATTTTATCGTAAAATGTATTTAGCGGCGAATTTGTGGTATTAGAGATGAAAAAATTTCATCGTTATTTTCCCTTTTTGTTGTAGTGTCATTCTCCTTAGTGATGAATGACTCATCACTAATCAATGATCACACATTGACGGTCAACCTCCCTCTAAAAGCTTGCTCCCCCTTAACCATTGTACTAACAATATTTTTGGAGAGGTCTTAATCCCATTGGAGATCTAAACTCTAAATATGAGGGCAAAAGTTCAACCTTGAACTTTAACATCTCTCTAAGTTTAATTCTTACCCTATTTAACTCTCCTATCCATTTTCACTGAAAATTTTATCCTTTTAATACTTCTCCAGTCAGAGAGTTAGGAGTAGTTACATTACCTATGGTTATTATTGAATGGTTGAATCGAACTTGTTCAAATAAAACCAGTCCTATCAATCGACTGAGGAGTCCACTAGTCGACTGCTACATGTTCAAATTGATTAGTATCCGAAACTAGTCAACTGATAGTTGATATTCTCAAAATAGTTTTTCAGATGAGTTTTAAAAATACATAAGTAATTCTATATTTTTAAAAAAATCTTGAAATTTCATATAGACATTACTTATGTCAAATACTATGGGAGAAAAATAATTTCCTATGAAAATGCCCATCATTTTTAAAGAATAATATAAAGTTGAAAATCATTGAAAATTTTAATATTTCATGCTAATGTCAATATCATCAATGATGATTCCTATCAATAGATAGGCTTCACCAAACTTTTTCAAAAATAATTTTAAAAATATTTTCAAAATCTATTTTCAATCATTATCTATAGGCCAAATGTACATGACTTGTATATTAGCTTTCCTTATGATTTATTCCTATTATTTAAAGAGTTTGAGTTTATTTTGATGCAACATATAAGCACCTTGAACTTAACTCATGTTTATTGCATCTCACTTATGTATAAATGTTTAATACATACACACAAGTCATCCTATGGCCTGTGAATGTAGATTGATTCTTCCCTAAGCTAAGGGATCATACATTTTTATCTAGGCATATCCCATTTGATCATTCTATCTAGGATATCAAATAATAGCTATTGTCTTAATTTCAAGTGAATAGATGCATGAATATGATAATGACATATTAATTGCTTAATTTTAAAAAAAATCTATCATTCCTAAATCATGCATGATGTCATGACAAGACCAAATTACATATTAACATAAGTATCAAAATGATATGTTCTATATAATCATGTGATACATGATGTTATGACATATAACATGGCATACAAGGCATGACAAATATATAATAAGGTATACACATATCTAATTCTTCAATATATTCATCATTTACTACAATTATATCAAATATCAAATTTGATATAATGACGGTCTAACTCTCTCGAGTGTGCCAAAACTCTAAACTTGATACACCATGAACTCTAGCCTAATATGTCAATCATGATCAACTATTAAACTTTTATTTCTATTGGTACATCCTAAAATCTTTTAGGATCATGTTCTAAGTTCATTTTCAAAGTATTACTATACCTTGAAAATACTCTAAAGTATCAACTCTACTATGGTTAGATTAATTTAAGTTGACACACCCTATACCCATTTAGTGTGAAAGGATCACACTTCTAGAAATCCAATACCTATTAGAGCTCCTTAAATTTTTTAGGTATTCATTAGGTATAACCTCCCTTGATACCTTCTTAATGACCCTCCTTGGCTTCTTGAAAGCCTTGGTCACTACGGTCTCATCAAGGTCAACTCTAGGGATAGCCTCCCATGTAACCTTGACTTTCCTAGACATAGGATTAGTTCCATAACTATATGGAACCCTATGGTAAGAGTCCATGTTTTCCTTGGACTTGTGTTTGTATCTCAAACCCTTCTTATCCATAGATGACTCTTTCCTACCAAGTCCTAGATTTTGTCTATTAGACCCTTTGAACACAATTTAAGGGTCTTTGATAATTTGTGAAGTCTTGACCTCAAAAACTTGATTTTATTATTCCAATATCTCATTTTTTTTATTTTTCATTACATCCTTTGACATTCTTTTTCTTTCTAGGCATATGTCCATTTTTCTTAGGGGTATTGCCTAGATTTTTGTCTACCTTGAAAAATGCTAAAGTTATCCTTAGGTGGGATAGTTCTTGAGTTAATTGATCTAAAATTGTCCTTTGTCCTATTTTCATGATATTGAACACCTAAATGATAAATCTTATGTTTAGCATGCTTTTTATCATGAAATATTGAAATTGCATTATAAAATGATGATACCTTATGCCTTGCCTTAGGAGTTCCCTCTACAGTTGAGCTCTCTCGTATCTTGCCCTTCCTAGGGTATCTCCCCCTTGGACATTAATTACAGTAGTGACCATTTTGGTTGCATAAGAAATACATAATGTGCTTCTTGCCTTTGCATATCAAGGTTTCGACCTCTTTTGGCTTTTCTTTTGCCTTTGGCGCCACTAGAACCTTTTTCTTGATTTTTTTGACACTTACTCTTATAGTGCCCCTTCTCTCTATACTTAAAACAAATAATATGATCTTTATTTTTATAAATTGATATTGAGTTACCTTCCTTAGCGGTAAGAGAAGTGTGATCCATTTCTTCATCATTCTCTAATGTTGAGGTCTCTACTTGCTCCGGTATTGATGATTTAATCTTCCCCTCAATCCTAGAGGTAGAGTCTTCCACAACTACTTCCAACTTGGATGTTGAGCACCTCTCAACATCCGAATCTCCAAGCTCTTGAGATGATGAGCCTTCTTCTTCGGACTCATCCTCACTTTGTACCAGTGAGGAATCTTCATGAAGCTTGACTAACTTACTCCATAAACCCTTTGCATCTTGATATTTCCCTAACTTGCACAAAACATTGTTAGGTATCAAGTTAACCAAAATTTTGTTTATGTTGTCGTTTGGGTTGGATCTCAAAATTTTCTCCTCAGTCCATTTGCTCATTTTGATGAGTCTTCCCTTCTTATCCTTTAGAGCCTCGAACCCCTCTGTCAAGGCAAATCATTCTTTGATGTTCATTTGAAAGAACACATCGGTTCTAGCCTTCCATTGATCAAACCCTCCTAGTCCAAAAGGAGGTGGCGATCGGATGGCGTATCCGAATCCATCATTGAACTCCATGATTTTGATAAATCCTCTAGCTTTTGTTCCATTGGCGGTCAGTCCGATAAAGAGTGGCCTCGCTCTTATACCACTTGTTAGGCCCTTACATCGCTAAAGGGGTGAATAACGATTCGACTCGATTTCGATTTTGTTCAGGATTACGTTGCTCGTGCTTGTCTACAAAGAGTTAATGTGCAACCAAAAATATTATAAACAATACGAACAATACAAGCACAATAAACCGATTTTACGTGGTTCAGAATCCCCGATTTCTACTCCACAACCTAGCTCCTTCGATAGTCCCACTATCTTTTCTCCTTCTCTAAAATCTTCCAGAGATGAAAAAACCTCTTACAACTTGGGTTTTTACAACAAGAGCAATCAAATACAAATATACAAGAAAAATGAAAGAATAAGAATGAAAACATTTTACACGATTGCGATCTTACTTGTAGTTTGTTCATTTTAGAATGTCTTGGAAGGTCTGAAATGCATCAATAAATCTCCTTCAAAGTACCCAAGAATCGACACATTCAAATCACCTCGAAATCCCTTCTTTTAGGCTTCTTATTGGGTTGATTTTCGCCTACCAGTCGGTTGGACTTACCCTCAGTCGACTGGTCAATTGACCGTTGCTCTCCAATGACATGATCCACGTTGAATTTTGGTCCATCAGGCGACTATCAACCCACCAGTCGACTAGTCAGTTGAGTTCCTAACCTTATGTGTCAAGTCACAGTAACACCAGTTGATTGCTTCTTGACTAGAAATTGATTACCATCTTTTTTGTGCCTTGCTACAGTGTCACCAATCAACTGATCAATTCATCAGTCGATTGGCCTTAGCCAGTCGAGTTCTGAACTCCACGGCTACTCAAACAGTGACACTAGTCAACTGCTCAATGCCATTAGTCGACTGTCAAGCCATCAGTCGACTGTCAAGCCATCAGTCAACTGATCAACCCATCAATCAACTACTCAACCAGTCAAGTTGGTAGTTGAGTTCTAAACTCAACACTTGTTCGAGCACCATTATTATTTGGTCGATAAACCCTACCAGTCCACTGATACTTTAGTCTCAACTTAGTCTCAAGCCAACTTTTACTTCACCTTGTTGGTGCAATCGACCCAGGTCATGATTGACCAGACTCGAGTGGAACTCGAGTAGAGTTTTGATGTTCGACAATAGCTCACAATGTGATTTGACCACATGACTAGTGGATGATATGAGACATCCAAGGTCATATGAGGAAAACTATTGGAGAAGTCTAAGTTTTGATGACTTGGCAAGGAGAAGTCCAAGTATGAATACTTGGCAAGGGAAAATCCAAGTTGGTCAAGGGAGACCGGACACTTGGTGATGGGAAGATCAACGGAGAGTTGGCAAGGGAAGTCCCAGCATGCCTGAAAGACCGTGCTTGGCAAATGAAGTCCCGGATGGGGAGTCTTGGTAGTGAAGTCCTGGAGGCGTGACCTCTTGGAAATGAAGTCCTGGACGAGGAGTCTTGGCAGTGAAGTCCCAGAGGCGTGGCCTCTTATCAGTAAAGTCCCGGACGAGGAGTCTTGACAGTGAAGTCCCGGAGGCGTGACCTCTTGGCAGTGAAGTCACAGATAGGGAGTCTTAGCAAGGGAAGACCCGGCTAATCAGGGAGATCAAGCTTGGAAAATGTAGACCCGAGAGCATGATGATAGCCGATGGAAGCACTAGAAGGCTAGCGCAAGGATGAAGAGCCGCAGACTCGAGGGATCCGGGAGGCGTGAGGCTGATGGAAGTAGGTTGAAAGCTTAGGTCTAGGCTTAGAGTGAGTATCAAGTATGAAGAGATCATACTTGGGGTATTAAACCTCGTTGTAGAGGTATAACAGTCGATTGGTAGGTTGGATTAGTTGATTGGGCTTCGTTTGTAGACAAACAGAAGCAAGCTGGGCTCAACCAATGCCCCGACTAGATGCTAGTCGAGGCGGCACCTCGACTGACAAGGGATAGTCGAGCCGCGAGACAAAGAAGAATCGAGATAGTGCTATCTCGACTAGTTGCACTTGGAAAGCCGACCAGTCTATAAGAAGGGCTTCTTCAGGAACAGTTCTTGAGAGATCTCTTAGAGATTTTGGGGGTGATTTGAAGGGAGATGCTGCTGCATTTCAGGGCCTTCAAAGTCATCCCAAAGTGATCGACGAGCAAGCATTCAAAATCCCTAAATTTGTAACATCTATTCATTTGCTTTTGTATTTGTTTGTTTTATTCTGTTCTTATTGTTGTAAGAGCCTTGTGAGAGGTTTCTCCACCTTTGGTGTGTTCACCGAGAAGGAGAAGTGATATAGTGATGGTGTGCATCACTAGAGTCTGCTAGGGTTCGCCCATGGAGTAGGAACTAGGGTTCCGAACCACGTAAAATCCTCGTGTTGTGCTTGCTGTGTGTTTTGTATGTGTATGTGTATTTGTATTTGTGTTTCCGCTGCATACTAACAATTGTAGAACGAAATCGACGCGTAAAGCTATTCACCCCCCTCTAGCGACGCCAACAATCCTAACAAGTGGTATCAGAGCGAGGTTGTAAAATACAAAAAAAAAATGGATTAACCCCTTTAATTAATTTGGATTTAATTAGTGGGTAAATTGGGCTGGAAATGGGTTTGAAATTTGGCTGAATCTATTGGGCTTGGGCTGTATTGGGCTTGGGCTGATTGGCTTGAGCTGGATTGGGTTAGGTTAGATTTGGGTCAAGCTTGAGTCAACCCAAATGAATCGGTTAGCTTATAAGAACCCGATCCCAATTTCCTATTGCATCGCGATTTCTTCCTCCCTTCACCGCGCGCCGATTTCTTCGCCAACTTTTTCCCCGATTCTTCTTCCTCACCATCGCCGACGGCTCCCTCTCGATCTCAACGGCGACACCTCTTCTTCTCTCCGGTGTCGAGCTCCTGTATGAGGTTTGCTCAGCTCGGCATTGCTCTCTTCTTCCACCACTCGTCCGAGATCTCACCACCAGCTGCCGCCTTCGGCCTTGACTCTCCGTCGCCTCTCCCTCCCGATCTCGGCGGCAGCGAGCTCCTCTAGCCATCGGGTTTGTTTCAGCACAGGGGGCGATCCATGCAACCATCGAGCCAGCTCCTCTGATCACCTTGATCGGCCGCTCTTCCCTTTCCCCTGTTTGTTGTCGCAGCTCGCTTCTGTCGATGATTTGCCACCGTCGACGCTGAGCTAGTCGATCTCCGCTCAATGTTGCCTTATCACCACTGTCGGAGCTCTCCGCCGGGCAGTCGAGTTGCTCATCGCCACCGCCGCCGAGCTCACCGCCATCATCGACGCCGAGCTCGCCAGTCCGCCTTTTTCTCTTCCGCCGTTTGATCATCGGCACAGTGTTGGAGTTGGTGTTGCGCCGGAAAATAAGGGGGTGCTGCCGGAGGAGATTTGATCGGTAAGCGATTGATTTGTTCCCTCGATTTGGATGAAATCCTTGGTTGTGAGCTGCTGTTGGCCGTAGAGTTCAGCAGTTTTTGGAGCTGTGATTTCTCTGGTGAACTGGGCAGCATCCATTGAGCAGAACGAACAGATCGGGGAAGAGGGGATTGGCGTCGTTGGATTACTCCGGTGAACATGAGAAAGGGCTGCCGGAGATGATCTGATCGGTAAGTTTTGGGTAAGCTTATTGTTTCATCTGTATTTCTGTGTTTATGGTGAGTCTGTACGTTGAATTGAATTGGTAAGGCTGTAGTTCTCTTCGATGATCTTCAATCCATGATATAGTTTCCTAATTTGGGTTGATCAGGATTGCAAACAATTGAATTCAAAGCTATCATTGTGCTAGGTGGGGGCTTGGATCTGTGATTGCTTGCTTCTGACCTCGATAATAGCCAAGTGTTCTATTTCGTATGGTAATGCTTCAATACCATTAATATGGATCTAACTAGTATTTAGGTTAATTGGATAAATAGATCAATCTAGTTGATCGAGATACCTGGTTGATGTAGGATTTGATTCGATCATTAGATGTATGATGATACTTAACTGTATCCTATTGTTACAGGACTTTGATGGTGATGGATACATGAACGTGGAGATGGATAACACGGATTATGTATCAAGTTGGTAATATCTACCTGGTCCGATAGTTTTGATCAAATTCCTGTGCATGATCTTGGATATGTATGTTTATACATGTTTACCTTAAATCCACTCATGTTTAATCATATGCTTGTACTGCCTTGACCTTTGAGATATAAACTCTGGTACTTCATTGATTATCTAGCTCGGATAGGAACTATAAACCCTATTATGTATTAGCTGATGGATGTTCAGTAAGTACAGGTGGTTAGGGTTATCTTTGTGACTTCAGATTGGGTTACTGTATTACATCACTAGGGTTAGGTGATGGATTGGATTATGGAGTCGATCGTTATATCATAACCGTATTAGTGGTGCATTTATGGTGGATCTAGTTGTCTGTGCATAGATAAGTGTATGGTTGTCAGTATGTGACCATGGACTAGAGGTCCTAGCGCGATGGTATATCCATTATGGATTGTGTGCTTGTGTATGGTTATATGGACGGTCGATTGTATATCGCTACTGACTAGAGGTCTTAGCGTGGTTGACTGTCAGATGAGTATGACTCTTTATGCGATAGAGAGAGTCTTGTGGATTGTAGTCCTTGCATAGTTGACTTTTAGTTGACCAGGACTCCCCGTGGGATAGGGAGTGTCGCTAGGATACATGTATGGAGCTATGCATCATTACATTTGCATGCATGCTGACGACTGGGTCTCCCTTGTGGATGAGACAGGTCGTCAGTCATTACCCTCCCGCCACTCGGTAGTGGTAGCAGGGTTGAGGGCAGAGCATTGGATGTGCCGTGCTCGGCCACTATAGATGGTGGTAGCTGGAGATGCGCACCTGGCCACTGTGCAGAGTGGTGTTAACACTCGCCCACTATAGACGGTGCTTGTGTGAGGTGCAGCTGTCCTGTGTATGGCGTTTGTCTACTCATGGGTAGGGACAGCGTGACTTGCAGCAGGGGCCCCTAGGAGTAGTTAGCTTTTTACGCTTACACGCTACTCAGTCATACTACCCAACTTGGCCACTCGATAGTGGTGGCAGCTGGAGTCGGGCTAGTTGTCATTTGTCGTGCCACACAGCCACTCTGGGGTCGTGGTTGGACGGGTTCACAGACAGTGACCATGCATATGCATTGCTGATATATATGTATGCATGTATTTGATATATGTTTTACATATGCCTATGAGATGTTGCATTTGATTGAGCTATGATTGTTGCACATGCTTGTACATCATGATACATGTCATTTGCATTTTTATTTACTGCTATGTGTTGAGCATGATTCATGCGTTGATTCAGACTGTTATATGCATTTGATTAGCATCATGTCATTGTGTGGTACAGACCGGGTTGTTATTACAGGTGATCATATATTGTTCATATGTTGGAGTATTGGTCAGGTATGAGATTGACTTGATACATTATATGGGTTATGTTATTGTATATCTGTCAGGATGATATAGCTTATGGTGTTGCAGACCGTCGGGTACGTTGGTACATTACTTCCTATTCGGTTGATCAGTTTAGTATATACATTGAGTATGACTTTACTGTAGTTACTTGTTATTAGTTTTGGATATGACTGTATGTCTATTGGACTCATGTTGTATACCTGTAGATCTTCACATGTATACTTGTAGATCTATCTTTATATGTTGTTCATGCACTTTCTATATATTACCCCTGAGTTTATACTCACCACCCCTGGACCCTGGGTTTTCACGCCTGAATAACGGTAGAAGATTCCTTGCGACGTTTGGAGCTCACCGGTGATCCCATCTCACACTGAACATTTGGGGTTTTCCACGTATTTGCTTCCGCTGTTATTTTGTATTATGGCCATGTATAATCAGTGTTGTATCTGGCTGTGGATTTGTACGTTGTTGTGTGTAGTATGTTAGAGTCGCACCGGTGCGCACCTCTTGTGTTGTTGTGGATATATTGTTTGGTATTGTCCATTTATATATTGTTATTATGGGCCTACGGGCCTTGTATTAACCCGATATGTTGCCACGTACAGGGGAGATGCCGTCCGTTTGCTTTTCGGCACGGCATACTCTCGGGGCGTGACAATTTTATTGGTATCAGAGCCCTAGGTTGCGAAGTCCATTTTCGGATTTTATTTCGTTCGGACATCGAGTTTTGCTTTACTCGGTCTTGGTTTTGTGAGTTCTGGGATCTGGCTGTTGCGGACATCTCCGAGCTACAAGGATTAAGGTATGTTAACTGTTATTACATATCCTTTTGTTGGCTATGCATTTAGTTGCTTATAACAGTGCATGACTTGTAGTATGTTAATCAGTATTCGTAACCGTGGTTTGAGATGACCACGGGAATGATATGTTGAGGTTATTAGACATGTACCTGCTATCGAAAAGGTAATTACCTTTGAGAGCCGACTGATACCGAGTCGGAAAGCAGAGATTAGGTAGTCACATCTCTTGTGGAGATCAAGGATTTCAGTCTTAAGATTTCCACTAATTATGTTAGTCAGATCATTACCTATGGGGTAATGAATCACGACACTATTCTTGTCACGGATAGTAGAGGATTAGTTTGGAGATATTCATAGAGATTTTGATCTCTGAGATGGTCGTTCTAGGTTGTATAACGTTGAGGGTACTTTTGAGTACTTAACTCGTATTATACAGAGGAAGCTAAGTTAGCTGCATACCATTATCCGGATCTAGCCGGTACTTAGTGGAAGAGATAGAAAATAACCTTCGGGAAATCACACATCACTTGGCCACGGTGTAGTGATGTTGTGAGAGGGTATTTTCCCATGTCATTTTTGACTCATCGTCAGGGAATTCTTGAGCTTCAGGTTGGGTGATCGTCTGGTGACGAAAGTACCATGCAGAGTCGTTAGACTCGTGAGGGTTACGACCCCCTAATAGCTCGAGAATGTGATTGGGTTGGTTTTGGCCACCCACTGGTTATCGGTTGACATCTTGATCATGATGTTTGGATCTCCTACCAGATCCTACCGGAAGTGTATAGACCGAGTCATGTGTATAGAAATGACTCCGTAGTAAGTGTTTTAAAGAGTTGGAGATTTGATAAGCAGATATTGCGAGTCAAATTGTTGGAATTTGAAATCTCCAAATGTTGAATAAAAGGAGCAAGATTAAAGTCATAAGTCACGAGCGACTATTGGAGAGTTTTCCGATCATAGAAGAGCGATTGTAGATTGTCAGCAGCTTCTCATGTTTATCAGCGAACTCAGAGGAAAGACTCCGAAAGGAGATTATGTGTGTGCAGTGCGGGTTACGACGAGACACAGAGTCAGATTATTCGATGGACCATTGTATCTGTTTCTACTATAAGCAGCCGGTATCTACGAGGAGAGTATGTATTTTGAAGACTCAGTTGAAGACTATGGATGATGCTTTCGAGCGGATGATCCACAACCTCGAAAGTCGAGATTATTACAGAAGATTGGGTTATCACATCAGCAGCGATTTACTACCTCAGATATAGTAGGAGTTCTTTGATACTTTCATCCGGAAGAAGTAAATTACTCAAAGAAGATCACCAAGACATCTCAAGAAGACGCTCGCGTTACAACAATTGTTACCTTCCTGCACGACGCAACCTCAAGTACCTTCCCAGCACGTGGTTATGCTTTATACAAAGAAGAGATTTACGATGATGGTCGATTCACGCGATTCTCGATTCTGGCTATACCTTTCACAGAGTTGGATCGTGCTACGATGTTGACAGTTCTTCAGTATTTTTCAGCCAGATGTGTACCCTTGCCAGTACAACAGTGTTTCCCATCTCCATTGCAGTTGTTTCAGTTTGTACCTCAGTTTCAGCAGTTGATTTCAGTTCCTCCATGATAGTCTTTGCATCTACATGAGCGCGGCCGTCCAGAACAGATGTTGGACAAGTTTACATGATTACTCGAGAAGAAGTATAGAAGACCGAAGGATAGGTCCTTCGGGGTATTACTTTAGATTATACTATTTGCAGATATATCGAGAGATACTGGTAGTTTACGGGTATCTTTGTCTAGAACATTCTTTGATAGGGTTCGAAGGGTTCCTATCGACTTGTGGGTTGGTGATTTTTCTCTACTGTTAGGTGAGATGTTGATCGACAACCAAGAAGGCAAGGGATACCCTTAGCCTTTGCTAGACATACCTCCACTATAGACATATCCTTACGGATAGTTGGATTGTTGGAGCGTTGGTATACTAGGACTCTCGGATGTACGTATAATCTGAGAGTATTCGGATATAGTTTCGGATGAACTCTCGGGCTTGCCACTGCATGGGCAAGTAGGAATATGCAATTGGAGGGTGATTTCGGAAATAGTTTCGATATTGAGACCTCATACCGGGAGATGATTTTTTTTATGGGTATCAGTGTTGCTAAACACTATGGGAGATTTATCTGCCTCAGTGTTTCTTCTTGAGAAGACTTGTAACTCTTTGTTAGAAGAGAGTCAGACCTTGAGGTTATGCATCGATTATCGATGATTGGAATGCAGTAATTGGGAATGAGTATCAGTCGTGGTGGATAGAGGATCTGTTTAGATCAACTAAATGACACTTGTGTATACCCTAGAGTTGATATACGACTGGAATGTTGATATTGTAGTGACTTAGTGTCATACAATTATCATTGTCGGTGTGATGATTAAGCTATCTGTAGCTTAGAGTAAAAGGGATACAGGTGTGTAGAAGACAATATTTCATACTTGGTATGAATTTTAGGAGATGTTGATAATGTTGTTAGACTTATCGACAATTTAATCGTTCATGGATTGGAGGAATCAAGTACTCTTGGAGTATTTGAGATTGATTGTCATCACATCTGTGGATGATATAGTTATGGATATATTCACGATCTTAAGGGAAGTTATGGTTCCCTAGATTGATTTGGTATTTACCATAGATGAGGATAGGATGTTCTAGCGATACTATACTGTCGACTTGTGGGACCAAGAAGGTGATGACAATCACCTGGTCGGAAGTTTGTGAAGCTAGGTTTCAAGGCCTAGACGGTGGCTGACTTTTGTGTCAGTGTTAATTAATCTGTCCGATATGGATGGAAGGGTATTGTACGCAGAGGCATCATTTCAGGGATTAGGAGCGATTCTGATGTCGTTGAATGAAACGTATATTATGTGTATACTAGTTGAGAAACTAACGAGATTAGTCATTATAGTCTTCTAGTTACTTTCAGTTCTGTGTGACAGAGTGAATTTTGGACATTAGATTGGTTTCTCTTGTGAGAAAGTAATTCTCCGTTTCCTAGGAGAATAGTGGGTTACAGAGTTGTATTTCGATTTAGGAAGAGTTGTTTCAGAAGACTCTTCATTCGAGGGTGATGATTTATTCGGAGTGTATCCGAAAATAGTGAGTATTGAGACGTTCATTATGGTGGAACGAGATATGAGACACGGTTGATTTCGTAGTTTGATGTTGGGTATGCCAACAAGCAAAGGTGAAATATTGTGATCGGTAGGGGCACGTACCGTGATGAAGTGGGAGCCTGAATGCGTTAGGCGTGTTGGGAGATTATCTAGAATTCGGAAAGAACTTGATAGGATTTGGGTAGTCGATGGTCGATTAGCTAGGTCCGCTCATTTTCTTCCGAGCCGTAAGATGGATTTCGTTGGATCGTTTGACGGAATGATATCCATGGAGTATCCTTGAGTATCATTTTTGATAGTGATTCATGATTCACCTTACATTCTAGCAAAGTCTTCCACAAGTCACGGGTATAGAGCTCTATTTTGGTACAATTATTGACCTCTTAATATGTTGATAGAGAGTGTATAAAAGAGCTGGAATGTAATATTCGAGCTCAGTACCCCACTTAGTCACTTGAGGTGTGACTTTGCTCCGGATACTTAAGATGGTTATTGTGACATCTCGTACAAGTATATAAGTCGGAAATTTGGGGACCAAATTTTTATAAGTGGGGGAGAATGTAAAATACGAAGAAAAAAAAATGGATTAACCCCTTTAATTAATTTGGATTTAATTAGTGGGTAAATTGGGCTGGAAATGGGTTTGAAATTTGGCTGAATCTATTGGGCTTGGGCTGAATTGGGCTTGGGCTGTATTGGGCTTGGGCTGATTGGCTTGAGCTGGATTGGGTTAGGTTAGATTTGGGTCAAGCTTGAGTCAACCCAAATGAATCGGTTAGCTTATAAGAACCCGATCCCAATTTCCTATTGCATCGCGATTTCTTCCTCCCTTCACCGCGCGCCGATTTCTTCGCCGACTTTTTCCCCGATTCTTCTTCCTCACCATCGCCGACGGCTCCCTCTCGATCTCGACGGCGACACCTCTTCTTCTCTCCGGTGTCGAGCTCCTGTATGAGGTTTGCTCAGCTCGGCGTTGCTCTCTTCTTCCACCACTTCGTCGTCAGAGATCTCAGCCACGCAGCCGCTGCCGCCTTCGACGCCCAACTCTCCGTCGCCTCTCCCTCCCGATCTCGGCGGCAGCGAGCTCCTCTAGCCATCGGGTTTGTTTCAGCACAGGGGGCGATCCATGCAACCATCGAGCCAGCTCCTCTGATCACCTTGATCGGCCGCTCTTCCCTTTCCCCTGTTTGTTGTCGCAGCTCGCTTCTGTCGATGATTTGCCACCGTCGACGCTGAGCTAGTCAATCTCCGCTCAATGCTGCCTTATCACCACTGTCGGAGCTCTCCGTCGCTGGCCAGGTCAGAGTTGCTCGTCGTCACCGTCGCTCGAGCTCAAATCTGCCATCATCGACGCTCGAGCTCATCCGCTATCGCCTTTTCTCTTCCGCCGTTTGATCATCGGCACAGTGTTGGAGTTGGTGTTGCGCCGGAAAATAAGGGGGTGCTGCCGGAGGAGATTTGATCGGTAAGCGATTGATTTGTTCCCTCGATTTGGATGAAATCCTTGGTTGTGAGCTGCTGTTGGCCGTAGAGTTCAACAGTTTTTGGAGCTGTGATTTCTCTGGTGAACTGGGCAGCATCCATTGAGCAGAATGAACAGATCGGGGAAGAGGGGATTGGTGTCGTTGGATTACTCCGGTGAACATGAGAAAGGGCTGCCGGAGATGATCTGATCGGTAAGTTTTGGGTAAGCTTATTGTTTCATCTGTATTTCTGTGTTTATGGTGAGTCTGTACGTTGAATTGAATTGGTAAGGTTGTAGTTCTCTTCGATGATCTTCAATCCATGATATAGTTTCCTAATTTGGGTTGATCAGGATTGCAAACAATTCAGTGCAACTATCATTGTGCTAGGTGGGGGCTTGGATCTGTGATTGCTTGCTTCTGACCTCGATAATAGCCAAGTGTTCTATTTCGTATGGTAATGCTTCAATACCATTAATATGGATCTAACTAGTATTTAGGTTAATTGGATAAATAGATCAATCTAGTTGATCGAGATACCTGGTTGATGTAGGATTTGATTCGATCATTAGATGTATGATTATACTTAACTGTATCCTATTGTTACAGGACTTTGATGGTGATGGATACATGAACGTGGAGATGGATAACACGGATTATGTATCAAGTGGGTAATATCTACCTGGTCCGGTAGTTTTGATCAAATTCCTGTGCATGATCTTGGATATGTATGTTTATACCTGTTTACCTTAAATCCACTCATGTTTAATCATATGCTTGTACTGCCTTGACCTTTGAGATATAAACTCTGGTACTTCATTGATTATCTAGCTCGGATAGGAACTATAAACCTTATTATGTATTAGCTGATAGATGTTCAGTAAGTACATGTGGTTAGGGTTATCTTTGTGACTTGATTGGTTCTTATATTACATCACTAGGGTTAGGTGATGGATTGGATTATGGAGTCGATCGTTATATCATAACCGTATTAGTGGTGCATTTATGGTGGATCTAGTTGTCTGTGCATAGATAAGTGTATGATTGTCAGTATGTGACCATGGACTAGAGGTCCTAGCGCGATGGTATATCCATTATGGATTGTGTGCCTGTGTATGGTTATATGGACGGTCGATTGTATATCGCTACTGACTAGAGGTCTTAGCGTGGTTGACTGTCAGATGAGTATGACTCTTTATGCGATAGAGAGAGAGTCTTGTGGATTGTAGTCCTTGCATAGTTGACTTTTAGTTGACCAGGACTCCCCGTGGGATAGGGAGTGTCGCTAGGATACATATATGGAGCTATGCATCATTACATTTGCATGCATGCTGACGACTGGGTCTCCCTTGTGGATGAGATGGGTCGTCAGTCATCCTGCCTCCCCGGCCACTCGGGGTAGTGGTAGCAGGGTTGAGGGCAGAGCATTGGATGTGCCGCGCTCGGCCACTATGGATGGTGGTAGCTGGAGATGCGCACTGCCAGCGGCAGTGGTGTTAGCACTCGCCCACTATAAAGGTGGTGTGAGAGTCTGATTGTCTGTGTCGCGTTTGTCTACTCATGGGTAGGGACGTGGCTTGCGTGCAGAGGGCCTAGGAGTAGTTAGCTTTTTACGCTTACACGCTACTCAGTCATACTACCCAACTCGGCCACTCGAGAGTGGTGGCAGCTGGAGTCGGGCTAGTTGTCATTTGTCGTGCCACCCTGGCCACTCTGGGGTCGTGGTTGGACGGGTCCGCAGACAGTGACCATGCATATGCATTGCTGATATATATGTATGCATGTATTTGATATATGTTTTACATATGCCTGTGAGATGCTGCATTTGATTGAGCTATGATTGTTGCACATGCTTGTACATCATGATACATGTCATTTGCATTTTTATTTACTGCTATGTGTTGAGCATGATTCATGCGTTGATTCAGACTGTTATATGCATTTGATTAGCATCATGTCATTGTGTGGTACAGACCGGGTTGTTATTACAGGTGATCATATATTGTTCATATGTTGGAGTATTGGTCAGGTATGGGATTGACTTGATACATTATATGGGTTATGTTATTGTATATCTGTCAGGATGATATAGCTTATGGTGTTGCAGACCGTCGGGTACGTTGGTACATTACTTCCTGTTCGGTTGATCAGTTTAGTATATACATTGAGTATGACTTTACTGTAGTTACTTGTTATTAGTTTTGGATATGACTGTATGTCTATTGGACTCATGCTGTATACATGTAGATCTTCACATGTATACTTGTAGATCTATCTTTATATGTTGTTCATGCACTTTCTATATATTACCCCTGAGTTTATACTCACCACCCCTGGACCCTGGGTTTTCTGTCGCCCAGATAACAGGTAGAAGATTCCTTGGACGTTTGGAGCTCCGCCAGCTGATCCCATCTCACACCGAACATTTGGGGTTTTCCACGTATTTGCTTCCGCTGTTATTTTGTATTATGGCCATGTATAATCAGTGTTGTATCTGGCTGTGGATTTGTACGTTGTTGTGGGTAGTATGTTAGAGTCGCACCGGTGCGCACCTCTTGTGTTGTTGTGGATATATTGTTTGGTATTGTCCATTTATATATTATTGTTGTGGGCCTACGGGTCTTGTATTAACCCGATATGTTACCACGTACAGGGGAGATGCCGTCCGTTTGCTTTTCGGCACGGCATACTCTCGGGGCGTGACAGAGGTCGCTCTTCAAGGCTTAAAAACCAAGGGAGCACGCTAGAGGGAAGAAGGAAGATGGAGGAGCCAAATTTTGATTTGGGATGGGACATTAATGTGCCTCCTCCATATGAACTGTATAGAGCTAAAGAATTCGATCAATGGAAGGTAAGGATGGAACATTTTCTAATGTGTGAAATAGAAAATTGATTTATTTTGATGCAAGGAGTTGAAGTTCCTATGGACAAGAAGGAAAGATTACCCAAGAAAAAGAAATGGATAAAAGAGCAACTAGAACAATTTAAAAGAAATGATAAGGTAACCCAATTGTTATTGAATTTGTTACCTAATGAGGTTGTGTCTAGATTAGGTGAGTTTAGGGATGCTAAGGAATTATGGAGCAAGGTAACTAAGCTTCATGAAGATTCCTCATACACACAAATGGAGGAGCATCAAGAAGAAGATAGTCCATCTTCGTCCAGAGCTTATGTAGACTCGGAGGTTGATAGATGTTCAATTTCCGACGAAGACATGGAAGAAATAGTCAAAGCCTCCACTTCAAGAATTGAGGAGGAGCCTAGATCTTCAATCTTGGAACAAGAACAAGAGGAGGAGCCCTCTACCTCTGAGAGAAATGAAGAAGAAGTCCAAAGTTCTCCAATCATTCAAGAAGATAATTTAAATGCAATTGTTAAAGATAAAAGTCATATAACATGCTTTGAGTGTAGGGAAGTAGGGCACTATAAGAGTAAAATGTCCAAAAAGAGTCAAGAATACTCAACCGACACCAAGGGCCAAAGAAAAATCAAAGGAAGTCGGAGCCCAAATTCATAAGAGCAAAGAGCATATAGTATGCTTCAAGTTCCACAAACGGGGACATTACCGAAGCCAATGTCCTAGGGGGAGTCACCCACGGAAGGGCAAAGGAGAGAGTTCAAGTGTAGGGGGAGCTAAGGCAAACCCTAAGGTAATTTTAAATAATGCTCTTCCTTTACGTAATGTTACAAAGCATGCTTATAACTTTAATGCACTTGCTATTCATCATGACAAAACACATGTTAAAAATAAATTTTATTGTTTAGGTGCTAAGCATGTCAATTTAACTAAGGACAATGCTAGATAAACCTTACCTAAGGATAGAAAGGTAGAGAACAATAACCTAGGCATCAACCCTAAATGGATTAGACATATGCCTAGGAAGAAGAATATCTCAAGAGTCAATGAAAAATCAAAACTTGAGATATTAGAAGTTGAAAATCGAGCTTTTAGGTCAAGGCTTGAAATATTAGAAAAGACTCTTCAAAAGATGAAAAATATGATTAATGGGTCAAATGAACAAAACTTAGGCTATGGGATGCAAGGTGCATCTAAGGATAAGCAAGGCTTGGGTCACAAGCTTAGGTCCAAGGTAGATAAGCCTACCTACCATAGTGTTCCATATAGTTATGGAACAAGTTCTAAGTCTAGGAAAGCCAAGGCCACAAGGAAAGTCATCCCTAGAGTTGACCATGGTAAGTGTCTAGTGGCTAAGGTTTCAATGAAATCTAGGAAAGTCATTAACAAGATTATAAGGGAAGTAATCCCTAGGGTTAACCTTGACACAAAAATGACCAAGGCTTCCAAGCCTAGGAGGGTCATAAGGAAGGTATATAGGAAAGTTATCTCTAGTGAATACCTTGTTAACCCAAGGAGCTCCAATAGATATTGGGTTCTTAGGAGCGTGATCGATTCACGCTAAATGGGTTAGGATGTGTCAACTTGAATTGGTGGGGTAGTTAACCTAACTATAGCTAAGTTGACACTTTAGGCTATTTCCAAGGTAATTGGGTACTTTGGAAATAAGATTGAATCTTATATCCTAAAGGTTTTTAGGATGTGCCAATATAATTTATGAAAGTTGAAAAAAAAATTATTATTTGATCAAATTGGCATAATTAGGGTTAAAGGTCATAGTGTGTCATTTTGGGTTTTTGGCACATTAGGGAGATAAGTTGTTATATGACAAATATAGATTTAATCCTACAAATGACAATTTGGGCTTAACAATTAGGTATTATACACCTTTATACTTTATTTGTCATGCTTTGATTGTCATATACATGTTATGACATTATATTTACTTCTTATCATATAAAATATCATGATCATATTTAAGATTAATGTTTAATGTCATGTATGTTTAAATTTCATTTATATGTCATGACATCATAATTATTGACACATGGTTAATTATGCTATCATTTATGTCATAATCATCATTCATGCATTAATAAAATTAAGTTAAGGACAATGACATGATTTGAAGTCTCATTTATAAGGGAATCAAATACTATTGCCTAGAAAATGCATGAGACATTAGTATAGGTATAACCAAAACTCACATCTCACATCAAATAGACATGTGTGTGTATTGATACACTCTAGACACATGTGAGATGCTAGGAAATGAGTAAAGTTCAAGGTGCATAGATGTTGCATCTAGATGAACTCAAATTCATCTCAATCATAGGTATAAATCATGAGGAAAGCTAGTATACAAGTCATGTATACTTAGTCCATAGATCATGATTGAAATTAAGGTGTTAAAAACATTTAAAAATCATTTTGAAAAACCTTGGTGAAGCCTATCTTTTGATAGCAATCACAATTGAAAAGATTGAAACAAAGTTGGCTTAAAACATTAAAAGTTTCAATATTTTTGAACTTTGTATCATTCTTTGAATTTAAAAGTTATTTTCATAGAAAACTATTTTTCTCCAATAGTGTTTGGCATAAGTAATGTGTGGTTGAAATTTCATGATTTTTTAAATTTTCTAGAATTATTTATGCATTTCTGAAGTTGGTCTGAAAATTCGATTTAAATTTAAAACGATCGGCCTTGATCAAGGCTGCTTCCACTCAACTGAAGCCTTTCTCAGTCGACTGTTAGCACTATTTTGACTTATCAATGTTAGGTTAAGTCATCTGATCATAACCCTAGGTTAGATAACTACTCCTACACCTCTAATGTGCTTAAACAAGCATTGAAATGGTGAGATTTTCATTGGAAATGAATTGGAGTACAAATCAAAATTTAATGGTTGTGAAAGTTCAAATCTGAACTTTTATCCTAATTTTTTAGTGTTTAAGGTTTCTATTGGCTTAGGAACTCTCCAAGGACATTGTTGGTGCAATGGTCTAGGGGGAGTAAGATTTTAGGGGGATAATTATCCATCTAGGCATGATGGATGATGGTTTATCACAAAAGGGGGAAAATGGAAGTTTGATTTTCATCTAGTGATAGATCACTAAGAAGAATGAAGACATTCAAGATGAATGTTGACCAAGGAGAAGGAAGAATCTCATTAGAAAATGAGACATTGAGAACCTTGGTGGACTTTTTGATGTGTGTCAAGAAGAGGAAGAAATGCAAGGGGGTTAAGTTAGGCTTTTAACTTAGGATACCCTAATATACACAAAACCCTTAGGATACCCTAATATACATAAAACCCTAAAAAATTTCAAAATTTGAAATTCTAGATTGGGAACACTTCGTGATGCTTTGGCATAAGAAGTGTCAAGTTAGGTTTAGGGGATAACCTAACTTAACGATATTGTCAAACATAAAAAATGGAGAGATTGTTGGTGCAATCGACCTAGGTCATGATTGACCAGACTTGAGTGGAACTCGAGTAGAGTTTTGATGTTCGACAATAGTTCACAATGTGGTTTGATACCTCAAGTATGATCCACTATTGATCCACTAGTCATACTTGACAATATCGCGGCCGAATCGCGGGCGGCAGTGGCTTAGGTCTAGGCTTATGTCTAGGCTTAGGGTGAGTATCAAGTATGAAGGGATCATACTTGAGGTATTAAACCTCGTTGTAGAGGTATAGCAGTCAACTGGTAGGTTGGATCAGTCGATTGAGCTTCGTTTGTAGACAAACAGAAGCAAGATGGGCTCAACCAGTGCCTCAACTAGATGCTAGTTGAGGCGGCGACTCGACTGACAAGGGATAGTTGAGCCGCGAGACAAAGAAGAATCGAGACAGTGCTATGGAAGCACTCGACTAGCGCCTCAACTGGAGTATCAGTCGAGGCGGAGACTCGACTGGAGGTGTCGACTGGTGCCTCGACCAGACCATCTGGAAGGAGGCTCAGAGGCGAGGCGCGCTCGACCAGCGCCTCGACTGGAGTATGCGACTGGCGCTTCGACTGCTTTCAACACAGGTATGAAGACGGCGACACAAAATAAGGTGGCTCGACTGGAGAGGCGACCGTTGCACTTGGAAAGCTTCGACGCAGGTCTATAAGAAGGGGCTTTTTAGGGCTTCTTCCATAACAGTTCTTGAGAGATCTCTTGGAGGTTTTAGGGGCGATTTGTAGGGAGATGTTGCTGTATTTCAGGGCTTTCAAAGTCATCCCAAAGCGATCTACGAGCAAGCATTTAAAAGCCCTAAATTTGTAACATCTATCCATTTGCTTTTGTATTTGTTGTATTTACTTGTTTTATTCTGTTCTTATTATTGTAAGAGCCTTGTGAGAGGTTCCTCCACCTCCGGTGTGTTCACCGAGAAGGAAAAGTGATATAGTGGTGGTGTGCATCACTAGAGTCCGCTAGAGCTCGCCCGTGGAGTAGGAACTAGAGTTCCGAACCACGTAAAATCCTCGTGTAGTGCTTGTTGTGTGTTTTGTATGTGTATCTGTATTTGTATTTGTGTTTCTGCTGCATACTAACAATTATAGACAAGCACGACGATCAAAATCCATCAAGCGAACGAAATCGACGCGTAAAGCTATTCACCCCCCCCTCTAGTGACACCAACGGTCCTAACACACTTGGTATCCGATTGATCTCAACCTAGCTACCAGGACTTTTCTCATCTAACATTCGATCACCCTTGATTTGTTGGAGCCTCCCTTGCCTAGCATCTGAT
Source organism: Wurfbainia villosa (assembly GCA_025175895.1). Taxonomy (NCBI): domain Eukaryota; kingdom Viridiplantae; phylum Streptophyta; class Magnoliopsida; order Zingiberales; family Zingiberaceae; genus Wurfbainia; species Wurfbainia villosa. Next base: position 3,615,447 of record CM046000.1, on the reverse strand, counting down.
CAATCGTGATCTATTCGAACTTCACTTGCTAAGCAAGATCACCTTGACCTACTGGGATTTCACTTGCTTAGTCATCCGGTCACCTTGCTCTATCAGGACTTCACTTGCCTAATCATCTAGTCACCTTGACCTATCAGGACTTCCCTTGCCAAGCACGGTCACCTTGACCTATTGGGACTTCACTTGTCAAGCACGATCACCCTGACCTATCGGAACTTCACTTGTCTAGTCATCATGTCACCTTGACTTATTAGAACTTCACTTGCCTAGTCATCCAATCATCTTGACTTGTCAGGACTTTCTATCATCAAACATTCGTTCCTTCTTTACATGTTTGGAATTTCCTTTCCTTGCATCCGGTCTCTAGACCTGCAAGGACTTTTTCGATACCAAGCATCTAGTCCTCCTTAATTTGCTTGGATTTTTTATTTGCCAACTCCCTGTTGGATTTTCACCACCAAGTGTGTAAGATACCGGAAAAAAAAATCCCTTGCTAAGTAGGAATTACCTTATAGAATTTTTCAGAAATTTTTAGAAGTTTTTCTGGATTTAAACGGAAGTTATGGATTCAATTGATAGGGGTTGATTAAAGCTAGGCTTGGTCCTATAGGGTAAGCACCCAAACAACATTTTAAGCCCAACCCGTTAAACAGGCCTACCCGACCCGTTTTCCCCTTCGTAACGCCAAACCGAACGGCGTTTTCGTCATTCACACGCGGTTTTACTCCGCGCAGGCGTTTCTTCGCCGCTTCTCCTCTTCTCCCCGATTTTCTTCTTCCTCTCCTCCCTGAAGGTGCGATTCTTCTACTCGATCGTCCTCCTTCCTGTTGTTCTTCTGCTCGTGCTAGCCGCCCAAGCTATGCGCCGCCCTCCTCACCGTGCACACATCCCCGATCGCGAGCCCTCCCTCTCGATTGCCTCCGCTGCAGCCGTCGCCCACGCATCGCCGCCCTTGCGCGTCGGCCGGCAGCCGCGACCTTCGCACACTCGCCGTCTCTTCCCACTCGCCGACAACGCCCGATCCGCCGCTTTCTCCCTTCCGATCTACCATTTATCCTCATCTGTTGCCCTATTTCACTCGATCTCGCAGTTGGACGCCACAAGAATCGGCAGGAGTCGGCCGACTTGGTCTCTTCACGAGCTCTGGTTGTCGTCGCCGGTGCTTCTCCCCTTTTCCCCTCAAGCTTCGTCGGGGCGACTGGTCGGCCGCCAGCCATCGCTTAGGGGATATTCTTGCTGAAGTCGAAGAGTCGATCCTCACTGTGAGTGGTGAATCCGAAGTCAGCCACCTCTTTCGTTGCTTCGTTGTCGTAGCTCTCCACCTAGGCAGCAAGCATCACCACCATTGCATCCGGTCTTTGCTGCGGTGAGCTCTTAATCCCCATTGGCTCTGTTCTCTGCAAATTTGGACGACAATAAAGGGGTTTTCCTCCCTTTTCGATGGTTGAAATCCTTGGCAGTTAACAAGGAGTTCGAGAAGGACCGTCGGAGATCTGCACTTGCACTGCCGCCAGTCATTTTGCGTCGCCTGCACTGGCCGTCGGTTTTCTCCGTGATATCTTCCGATTCAGAATATAACAAATTATCCTCAGATCGGTAGTCTTTTGCCAAATTCATAGCTATCTCCTACTCAGTTTGCAACTGTGGTTATTTGATTTATGCTATGATGATCTAAGGCAGGAGGCAGGAGGATTTGATCATGGATCGGTTGTAGTGTTTGAAGTTGAGCTGGAAGCTAGATTTGTATTGGCATTGTAAGGTAAATTTTGATGGGCATATTTAAAGATATATATTGTAGAAGGGTATGTCGAATTACTGTGGTAAGTTTAGATTGGAACATGATATAGTAGTATATGATTTATTGGAAGTTAATCTGATATGGATTCAAGAATAAATGGTTAAATGGAACGTAGTGAGGAAAATGTAATCTAGGTATTAAGGATGTGATCTAGATCTATTGCTAGTTTACTATTGGTTCCATTTGTGAATTTATATATAGTGTTTGGGTATCTTTAAGAGGACCGTGAATTATATGAAACCGTGAATTATATGAATTCATAAAGGGAATGATTAGTAGGGTTTAACTAATCAGAATTTGGATTGATTTAGGGTTATGCTAGAAATCTATTGATATGCATATTGCACGTTGTAGGATTTTGGGTCGAGACATTCACGGATGTGAAGACGACTGGTGTCTACAAAGCAGGTGGGTAATTTCCTACCTGGTCCGGGTAGATGTATTGCATTCAGATTTAGTCATAGATATGAGCATGTTAGGTGTTCATATTATCTTGACTCTGCTCTTTTTATCGTATGCTTGATACTTTACCGTTGGCTATTAACTCCATTGCTGATATCATGTTTATTTTATCATGATTATGAGTTATACATATAGGTGATGTAAGTAACTTAGAATTTGTTTAAGTTAAGTGCAAATAGTAAAGTCCGGATGACAACCTGATTGTACATTGGGCAAAAAGGTCATCCGTAAGTAGATAATGTCTTTAATCTAGGGTTAGTTCTAGTACCCTTAGGTTGTATGTTACCACCGAACATGTATTGTGTAAATGGTCAGAGGAATGATACTTAGGGTATCGCTACGGACCGGTGGTCCTAGCTTGTTATAATCAGATGAGTACGACTCTCTACAGGATAGAGAGTGTGTCCACCAGTTGAGTACGACTCTCTACAGGATAGAGAGTGCGTCGATTAGATTGGTATGACTCTCTACAGGATAGAGAGTATTATGATCAGTTGAGTACGACTCTCTGCAGGATAGAGAGTGCGTTGATATAGTTATTATGATTCTCTGTAGAATAGAGAGTCTATGGTGGATGTCTGTATGTGAGACATTGCATTCATGTCATTTGCATGCACGCTGGCGACGAGGTCTCCCTTGTGGTTGAGAGTGTCATCAGTCATCCTGCCTCCACAGTTACTCATAGGAGGAGTAACCAGTGTGAGGGCAGAGCATTGTGGTGCCGCACTCTACCACTATAGACGGTGGTAGTTGGATTTGCGTGCCGTAGTCCTGCGTGTGTGGCACTCGACCACTCATGGGTAGTGACTGTCGGAGTGGCCAACAGCAGGGACCCCCATCGTGTAGCTTGCTCTTTATGCTTATATGCTACTCGATCATACTGCCCACTCGGCCACTAGAGAGTAGTGGTTGGTGTTGAGTTGGGACAGTTGTTATGCTCGAGCCACCGAGGTCACACTGGGGTCGTGGTAGCTTTAGGGTGAGCCGACATGACCATGCATGCTGCATTGCCGACTTACGACATTTTTGCATATTGCCATATATATATATATATATATATATATATATATATAGAAAACTGATCTGCTGCGCGACAGAAACTTCCGCGACCGTCCGCGACGCGCCGACTCACCGCCACTGCCGCTTCGCCGTCCGGCCACCTCCGGCCGCCGGACCGGGTGCGTTGGAAGCGCACCTCGCCGGCGGTCCGGCAGAGCTCGGCTTCCGGCCGGATTGCGGCCGAATCCCGGCGCATCGCCGCGATTCCGGCCGACCATCGCTGAGTAGTGCGCGCTCGCCGACCGCGATTCGGTCGGATCGCGGTCAATCCCGGCCGACACGTCGGGAAGGACCGCCGACGGGCGGTCGCCGGCGGATTTCGGCCGCGATTCGGTCGGAATTCGGCGATTTCGTGGCCGGCAGCGCGCCACCCGGGCCGCGCGATCGGGCGGATTCCGGCCGAATCGCCGAATCCGGCCGGGAAGGACCGCCAGTGCCGGGCGGTCCGTCCCCGACGTGGTGCGGATTTGGCGCGATCCGGCCGAATCCGGCCGATGGCGCGCGCCGCCGCCGCGATTCGGCCGGAATCGCGGCTGATCATACGGCTTCGGCCACCGAGCCGGCTCGACCGCCGGCGAGGTGCGCTTTCAACGCACCCGGTCCGACGGCCGGAGATGGCCGGACGGCGGCGAGCAGCCGGCGATGTGTAGCGCGCTGGTTATCAGACATTTCTTGATCAGCGACGGCGGCGAATTGGGCACGCAGTGATCTCTCTCTCTCTCTCTCTCTCTCTCTCTCTATATATATATATATATATATATATATATATATATATATATATATATATGGATGATTGTGATTAGTATACATATATAGATGCAGTCTATATAAGTATGCTTATTGTGATGTTGCATTTGATTGTATTATGCTTGCTGCATTTGATTGTACATCATATTCATGCATGCTTCTTGCATATGTTATACTGGTATGTGTTGGACAGCCCATTAGATACCTTGACCTGTAGCATGAGTATATTATGAGTTGGTATTATTCTTCCTGCTATATATATGTTGGGTATATGTTCAGGTTGGATCAGAGTAGTGTAGCAGACTTCAGGTATGTCTGCATTTTATGTTATTCATTCAGTTAGACGGTATATGCTTATAGTTATATACTATACTGATATACCTGTTGTACATCTAGATTGTATCGTTGAAATACATGTGATATTACATATATACATGTTTTCTATTACCTGCTGAGTTTTACTCACCCCCAATGGACCCTGGGTTTTTCTGTCGCCCAGGTAACAAGTAGCTGACTTCGTGATGGACTTGGAGCACCGCTGGCTGACATCGTCTCATCTCAACTCCGAGAGTCCGGATTTTTGGTGTTCTTATTGGTATTCCGTTATGGATTTGTTTCATGTGATGATTGTAGTTGTGACTATTGATGTTGTATCCCTTTCTTCCTTTCTGGTTTTATTATGGTGTCCTGAGTCGGTGTTAGTCATACCGGTATGCATGCGTGTTGTCGTTTGTGAGATTGTAGTATGTTTCCGTTGTGTTTTGTGTAGTTGTTGTTTTCATCTATATGTATTTGTTGTTATTGTGAGCCTACGGGCCTTGTATTAACCCGAAATATTGTCACGTACAGGGGAGATATCGTCCGTTTGATTTTCGGCTCGGCATGCTCTCGGGGCGTGACAAAGTGTCCGATCTCCAGACCTGCAAAGACTTTTTCGATACCAAGCATCCAATCCCCCTTGACCTGCTTGGATTTTTCACTTGCTAACTCTCTGTTAAACTTTCACCACCGAGTGTTCGATCCTCCTTGACCGACTTGAATTCCCCATTTGCCAACTCTTTATTGGACTTTTCACCACCAAGTGTTTGGTTCTCCCTGACTCACATGAATTTTTATCTTGCCAACATCCGATTGGACTTCACTCGCCAAATATCCGATCAATCTTGACCTACTTGACTTCTCATCACACATCATCATATGACTATAGATGTCTCATACCATCCTATAGTCATATTATCATAAATATTATCAAACATCGAAACTCAACTCGAGCCTCACTCAAACTTCGTCAACCTTGATCTAAGATCGATTGCACCAATATCTATCATTTCCAGTTAGCTAAAAAAATTACGAGAAACCATAAAAAGTAACTCTCATAGAGAAATTTCTTTGATTATTAAATTAAAGATTTGATAGTATTGCAATCATTATCGAAAAGAGGTTAATTAATTTTATCATTTTCTTACAAATTTTAAAACATCAAATTAAAAATAATTAATTTAAAATTAAAATATCAAATTAGAATGGTAAATTTTATAAATATCGTTATATTTATAAGTTAATAAATATATTAATTATAATTTGTTTATTTTTTTACTATAAATTTGTCTATAATATCGTCTTTTTTTTCTAGCATCGTTTCCTTTCTTCCATGTAATAAGTAAAGAATTCACTATTCAAATATAACTTAAATTTTATATTTATTGTTCAATAAAATAAATTTGGTTGTCGATAAAAAGACAACAAGCATCGATCACTCAAGAGGTAGTTAGCGAAACAACAACGGTGGTCACTCGTGAGGTAGATATTGCTTCGTCAGACAATAAGCAATTACTTTACGTGAGGTTGCTTCGCAAGTGGCTCTAAGCAATCGATCGATAATCAATTTCAGATAATTTTGAATTCTAACTGCATCCCTGCCTATGCTATCATAATATATGCATGTATGCATTCTAAAAAGTTTCAAAAATGAGGTTCTCTACTTTAGTTTCAATGTCTCATCCATTGGAATCATAGTATGTGATGCCCATAGAGGGCCTTTGATATGTCTATAAAATTTTTGCTCTCATGCCTTTCAGGGTCGCATCTGATGTAAGACTAGAGAGGCGATCATCTCGGGTCCATTTTTAAAATAGGTTAAATGCCTCTTTAAAATGGTCCAAAAAAAAATATATAAAGGACTCCAAAATAATTGATCAATATATTTTTTAAAATTCACTTTGGATCCTTTAAATTTTAGGTACGATTCTGATGCTTTTGCATATGTTAACAAGAAATCTTAGCGTTGTGCTTGTAGCCCCTATTTAGCTATGTGCTACAAATGTAGGCATAACTAAATTAAAATGCAGAAAATCAATGTTTGTGTTTTTTTCACGAATTAATCTAATTAAACCTTAAGTATACCCTCTTTCAAATCCTTATAATTATATGATCTATCAAATGAAATCTTAATTAGCCACTGCCTTTTAATTTATAATTGGACAACGAGAGGAGAAGGAGAACTGTCATCGTCTAGTGATTTCCTCACCATTATTTTAAAAAGTCTATCTCCAACACTTTCTGTGACCTAATCAAACCCTAGCCAGGCTTCTCGTGAATAACTAGCATTGTAGCCAATAGGCCATGCATGCATGGCGGGCGTCGAGCCATGTCACCTTGCCAGTGCAATCTCGCTGCCCATCCCCACCCTCATCGTCCATAAGTGGCCTTAACAGGCTCACTCGTGAACCTTTTCCTCCATTTTTTTTAACGAAAGCTTGTTCCACTTGGTGCTGTTCTGTTCCATCGATCGCCAACTTTTGGGGATACGATTGGTCAGTATTCTCGGCACGCCCTAAAAGATCACGTAAATTTTGATAAATATTATTTAATTTATTTTGTACTGCTATATTTTCTGTGAGGTTCCTGCAAAATCCAACTCCATCATGCATGCGTTCGTACGTGCATGCATGGCGTCTATAAATAGGCGGGAAAGGGTTTGGGGTTAGCTAACACTGTTTAGGGTTTTATATATGAACTCTGATTTGGCCTCAGCTGCTCAAATGGCGCCCAACGGGGAGATGCTCGTCGCTAATTCCTACGCCAAGGGCAACTTCGAAGGCCTGCAGCGCGCCATCTCGGACCTCTCCTTTCAGATCAGCAAAGACGCGGCGGTGGCGGCAGCGGCAGCGGCGGCGGCCGACGTGCACAAGCTTCCGCCGATCGCCGAGGTGGAGGACACCAAGTGCGAGTGCTGCGGCATGTCGGAGGAGTGCACGCGGGGGTACATCCAGAACGTGCGCGACAAGTTCGCCGGCTGGCTGGTCTGCGGGCTGTGCGCGGAGGCGGTGAAGGAGGAGGCGGCGAAGAATGGCGGGAGGCAAAGGGAGGCGGTGGAGGCGCACATGGCCCTGTGCCGCCGGTTCAACCAAACTCACCCGGTGCGGCTCCAAGTGGAGGCGATGAGGGAGATCTTGAGGAAGGCGGCCAGAGGCGGCAGGGTGGTGAGAGCCGGCGAGGCCAAGAAGGGATGTCTCACTAGGAGCTCAAGTTGCATGCCGGCCATCGCTAAGTTACTGCAACTGCAAGAAGAGCATTAGTTAACTGATCATTAAGCACCTTCTAATCAAAGTATAACCCTAATCAAACTAGAGTTTTAGGGTTCTCAGTTTTTTTTTTTTTTTTTTTTTTTGGTTAGGAGGTTATTTTTGTGGATTCTCCCCTTAGAACTTTTTTTTTTTGGGTTTGTTTTGAGGAAGAAGAAATCAGTCTCCTAGCTAGTTAGCTAAGGGGAACCCTTGTAATATTATAAGTTGTTGGGGTTTTTATAGGGATTAGGTTTGGAAATTATAGGATCCCTAGTTTCATGATAATTGTTGTGTGTGTTCAGGGGCAGTGATCAAAGAACCTTGTAACAAGGATGTAATGTTTGAAGTTAATTTAGTAATTAAACTATTTAAGTAAGATATATATTAAATAGATAATTATTGTTGGACAAAAAAACTCAAAATGGTGTCCTTTATTTTTGTTATTGGCAAAAGGGCTCCTTGGGTTTAAGAAATATATCAAGACAACACATATCTTCATAATGAAATGCGCATACTTTCGGCCTTCGAAGAACGTAACTCTTTATGTTTGATATATCTGATTCTCAATTCATCAAGTCTTTTTACTCGTTGTCCAACCCTCCTAATTCAACTGAATTTTTTATCTAGTGGCCAACCAGACCTTAATGTCAGTTATCTGATCCTTCATATCTAATTGGACTTCCTGTTTGATGTCTGATTCTCTTGATCTGAATATGAGAGCCCTCACTTCCTTCGTTCGAATTAAGCTCATGGTTCAATTTGAATCATTGACTCTAATACTACTTATTGGGTTCGATGAAATTCATATATCTCTATAATTGTATGATATTGTTCACTTTGGATCTAAATCCTCATTAATTTATTTTTGGACTTTACCTAAAAGTTTTTATACCAATGGATATATTTTTTTATCTTATAAGTTCATAATCTTTTCTATATCTTATCAATATAAAATTAAACATTGATGGTACTCTCAATAATTCAACACACTCATTTGTTACATCAGTTTTAGCTTAAACGGTTGACAACATAAAGTAAAATTGAGGCTACTTGGTTAAAATTAGAGTATTATCCAAGGTGATCAAAAATATCCCAACATGATTCAAATCATTAAAATTTGATCAAATTCGCTTCAATATTACCATAGCAATTTAGTTAAAATTACTACAAAACTTTTCCAAAACTGCTAAATATGAAATAATTTTAATTTAAAACTACTATAATGTGTAATAATTTTGACTAAAACTACTATAATATGTAACAACTTTATTCAAAATTATTACAACATTTAGCAAATTTTGGTCAAATTGATTTAAGTTATAGTAGTTTTCTAGACATTATTGCATAAATTACTGATAATTTCACACTACAAAAATACACTAAAATAGTAATAAATTTTAACAACGAAAAAAATTCATTGCAAATCTGCAATGAATTTGGCGATGAATTATTAAATCGTTATAAATCGGCAACGAAATTAGCAACAAAAAACATTTTGTCGCAAAAATAGCAACAAACTATTTGTTTGTCGTAGATTTTGTAACAAATCAATATTTGTCGCAAAATCGATCGCACAATTTGTGACGAATATAACTTTCGTCGCCACATTTGCGATGAAAAATTGAAATCGTTGCAAACTTTGTAACGAAAATGGATTCGATGCAAATTTTACATCGAAAATCAAATTCATTACAAAATTTGCAACAAAATTCTCAACGAAAAAATTTCGTCACTTATTTTTAATTATTTTTTAAAAAACACTGTGGTTGGTAGGAGGAAAAGTGTCATCCAATGCAAAATTTTACGATGAATTTGATATTCATCGCAAAATCTATGACGAATATGAAATTCATCGTAGATTTTGCGGCAAAATTTATATTCATCGCTAAATTTGCCACGAGTTTGGCAATGAAAAATAATTCATCGCAAAACTTTCATAATTAAACTCCTAACTTTCCTCTTCTCCTCTCACACTCACGATTCTCCCTCTCCCTCCAATACTCTTCTCTCTCCCTCGTATTCCAACAGATTCGACGGTGGACGTCGGATCTTCATCTCCCACGTGGCAGGGGTGTCACCCCTACCGTGGGGCATCGCTCGCGTTGTCGGTGTCGCGGCGTGGCAGGGGCGACTCCCCTGTCGATGTTGCGCGTGCGACAGGGGCGACGCCCTTACCGCGCCAGGGACGGTGCTGCAGGGGTGAAGCCCCTGCCTTTACACCTACCGACATCATGCGTGCAGTAGGGGCCCCTTGCAGGCATCGTGCGCACAAGAAGGGCCTCGTGCCGACGTCGCCGCATGGCAGGGGCCCCTGTAGGCATTGCGTGCACGACTAGGGCCCCTTGTTGACGTAGCGCGCACAGTAGGGGCCCCCTTGTCGGCGTCTTGCGTGCGGCAGGGGCCGACGTCGGCAGGGGTGACACCCCTATTGAGGTCGCTCACGCGGAGTGGTTGTCACATGTGCCAGCCCCTGACTTGGGTCATGCCGCCCCCAAGCACCTTGCACGGCTGGCACAACATCACTCCTTGGCCCGCACGCAGGTGTGCGGCACCCCCGATTCCGCGCAGTACATCCTCGGTCGGCAGCAGAGTCATCGCCCCTCTGACTCCGCTTCTCGATCGAGTCCTCCTTCAATGTCGACACATTATGACCTTAGCCTACACGATCGCGACCATTGTATGCACGATCGCGACCATTGTATGCACGGTCTGGCCCTCTGCAACGTGCACATGTTGACCTTGGGCAACCGAGATGCGCGGGTGGCTAATTCATATGGTTTGTCATATTAACAAGTTATTCAAATCCTTTAAAAATTTTAATGTGTAATATAAAGTGTACAAATTTAATATTTTATTTCTCTTAGGTTTGTCACACAGTTATTCATCCTTCAGGTGATTGACATGTTCGTAAAGTCTTCTGTTGTGGACTCATTCGTTGCTTCTATTATAGGGAAGCTATATTTTATATTTCAAAATTTTACCATTATATATATATACTATAATTTAATATCATACCAAAAATAAATATGTATTAGAAGAATTTGCTTTGAGTATAAATTGATTGTTCAATTAATATCGATGCAAAATAATGAGAATATAATTAATCATTGCTATAAATTTAAAAATAGGAAAAATAGAGAAAGAAAGGAGTTGGATGTATAAAAAGAATTTACCTGAACGTCAGAGTTTAACCGATGAATTTATTATTTTTAGAATAATTTTTGAATTTTGCTGGTAGTAATGTTGAGTTTATGGATGGGAATAATCCGATGATCTTCACTTACCGGGACTTCACTTGTCTAGCATCCAGTCACCTTGACCTACCGGGACTTCTCATCACTAAACATCTGGTCCTTCTTGATTTGTTTGAACTTTCCATCTCATGTCAAGTGTTCAGTCAATCGTGACTCACTTGGTCTTCACATTTGCCAACTCCCTGTTGGACTTACGACTACTAAGTGTTCGATTCTCTTTGATCTACTTGGATTTTTCCACTTGTCAAGTATCCAATTAATTTTGACCTATTTGACTTCTCGCTTGCCAACTCTCTATTGGACTTCTGACCACTAAGTGTTCGGTCCTCTATGACCCATTTGGATCTCTCACTTGCCAACTCCCTATTAGACTTCCAAACATTAAGTGTTTGGCCCTCCCTAATCCATTTGGATTTCACAACTTGTTAAATATCCGATCAATCTTGACTTACTTGACTTCATGCTCAACCTTGACACTACATGCATCATTGATCTATCTAATCCAATGATGACTGTACCAACAAATCTCCTTCATCACACATCCTCGGATGTCCCATACTATCCTTCACTCATTATCAACCTATTGTCATATTGTTAAATATTGAAACTCAACTTGAGCTTAACTCGGTCAACCTTGACCTGAGGCTGATTGCACTAACATATAAGTCTTATCTTTTTTTTATTGGGACCCACTACAAGAAAATGACATTTTAGAGACCGAAAATCGGTCTCTAAAATGCATTAGCAAACGTTTTAGAGACCGAATATTTGGGTCTCTAAATTTAGAGACCGAATTTAAAATCGGTCTTTAAATTTAGAGACCGATTTTAAAATCGATCTCTAATTTTAGAGACCGAATTTGAAATCGGTCTCTAATTCGGTGTTTAAATTTTAAAAAAAATATCAATAAAAATTTTGTAGAATATTTCAATAATCAATATTAATAACAATATTTACTAATAACATCCCAATACACCATTATAATATAAATACTAATAAAATTTAATTTTATTAATATTCAAATGTAGACAATTACAATACAAATACTAATTACATTTAATTTTATTAACATGCCCTGTACACAATTATAATATAAACATCCAATGAAATTCATCCTTTGAAAGTATTTTATAGTCGCTCTGTTGCATTCCGTCTCACACCACAGCATAGCTACGATACCATGGAGCTCAATTTGAGGCGCATCGAGTGGGATCCATAATCGTGGTGAGCTCCACGAGCAAACCACAAACACTGCTACATTCCTATCATATCTTGAAAAATTATTATCCTGCCAAAATAACCATCATATCAAACACTACATAAAAATAAAATTCAATATAAAACATAAATGAAGCATGAAATACTGGAATATGACAATATGAATAATATTAATCATAAATTAATGACAAATGTGACAATAAGAATATTATTCAAAAAATAATGACAAATATGATAATATATATTATATTAATAAAAAAAATGACAACGAATTATTTAGACATCGATGGAAATAATAATAATGCACCTATGTCATAAATCCCTTAATTAAGCAATGGAAGAGAGTGATCTCTACTAGTGCAAGGACTTCTTAGTCACTTATTCATATCTTATTTTACCTGTAAACAAAAATATAGTTCTATTAGTGCATGATTGATAGTGTGTCACGCCCCGAGGAAATCCTCGCCAGACAAAAATCCGACATCATCTCCCCTATACGGGTGACAATATCAATTTTCATACAAAGCCTACACGACCACTATACATCGGTCAACACGACCAGAATCCAAAACATCACACGCAGGTAATAAAATAGGCCTCAGGCCAACAAATCAAATGATATAGTAAACAGTCTATCACATCTAAACCTACCCCTTCTGCCATCTGGGCAGGAATACTCAACCGAAATCTAATCCAGAACAAAACTCCAAATAGAGGTCCATAAGGACACCAAAAATCCACGAATACATAATCCAACTCCAATCCTAAACATATCTTCTAATAAAAATCCAAATCCGTAAAACAAATAACCAATAAAACTGGCTGCGGGCTCAACTATAAAGGAACCCTGCCTAGCCAACATGCAATCATGCAAGATGGTGCATGATACTAAAACATGTAAATCCAACTAAAAATACCTATCCGAATAATATGCACAATCAATAAGTACATATCTATGATCAAGTAACTATGATCCAAGTAAAACAGGGAAGATATAATCATAACCGATCAAATGCATGTATCAAGTAGGCACAAAAACATACTAGGCATATAAACATAAAAATTATTGCAAGCTATACTAACTAGCATATCAACATGACTATATCTAAGAGATAAGTCAAATTACCCGCATGTTATAATGTTTGAAATCATGAACTTTTCACACTCGTAGACCGGTCTCGTGACCGCAACCTGCATAAAATATAATTACCATCAAATCCAAGCACACAACAAATGATCGAATCGAATCCTACGTCGACCTCATATCCGATCCACTAGATTGATTTAGTTATCCTATTTAACCTAATCAATCCTCCATATATAATTACAGAACCGATCAACATCACACCGAACTCAACAACCCAGCTAACCATAGATCACTAAAAATTAACTCACACCCAAATCATACAACCAAAGTACAGACAACCACTGTCAATAACCTGTAATTAAGTTAAAATCATCCTGTATATAATCCAACCAATCAATCGCAGCCATCCCCATTGCAGCAATGGACTTTAACAACATCCTCAATAAATCCTTCATGTTCCTCCAGCCTAATTCACAACTCCACAACTATATACAGAACACCTCACCGATCAAAAGTATAAATCCAACCTAACCCTAGGTGACTTATACACAGTTCAACCAAACCTTACCTCAAACTCAATCCAACACTTGGATCTCATAATTTGACACCCACAATCCATTAACAACTCACCTAACGATAAACTCACAGCCAACAACACTCACCACATAGAATCGAAATGGACTGCAAAAAAATAGAGTAAATTCAAGATATATATATACCTGCAACAGAATTCTCCCTCAACAAATTTTTCCCCAATTGCTCAGTCTGTCAGTAATTATCGCTGCCCTAAATCATCAAGCGATTCAACCAAGTAAAACCACTATTTGTCCAAAGTAAGGAGGGGGCGGAGCTTACCTATCTCCGACGACCACCGGCAGAAATCACAGTCCTCCAACCTGTGGCCCGGTAGCGTAGTGTGAGGCAGCGGCGCGCCACGCCACGTCGCTGCACTGGGTGAAGTAGGGTGTCGAGCGATCGGACACAAGGCCCGTGGCGGCGTCGGCAGCGGCGGTGTGGTGCGATGGCTATAGATGCGAGGAAGAAGAGCTTGCGGCCAGCGGTCGTAGTGGTCGCGGGCCCAGCGTCGCGGAGGTGAGTGAGAAGACAACGATCGAGAACGGGAAGGCGGCGTTGTCGGCGCTTACTGAGAGGAGCGGCCGACGCGAGGACCGGCGCGAGGAAGAAGAAGCTTCGCGGCTAGCGGCGGTAGGCGGTGCGTAGAAGCGAGCGGCGGCGATTCTATGGCGCGCAGGCGAGAGCGAAGAGGCTCACGGTGATCCAGTCAGCGGGCCGCGGAGGCCGCGCCAGCTGCGTGAGCACCACAGAGAAGAAGCGGTGCTCCGGTGACCGCTGTTTTGCTGCGATGAAGAAGAACGAAAGGGAGTTTGAGGTAGGAGTCGGCGGCCGAGGTCGCGAGAGAACGACATGAGGAAGAAGGCAGGCGCGACGGGGAAAGAAGGGCTCGGGAAAAAGGCGCTGCTGCGAGAAGGTGGTTTCGCGAAGAAAACCGCCGCGAGGGAAAAAAAAGAATCGTGAAGAGAAAGTCGCAAGGGAGAAAATCGGCGCACGGGGAAAAATTGGGATCGGGGAAGACATGGGAGAGGGGAGAAGAGCGCGAGCGATCGGGAGAAAAAACTTAGGGCAAGAAAAAGAAAAACATAAATTAGAGACCGATTCCAAGAATCGGTCTCTAATTTTTAGAGTCCGATTGTTAGAATCGGTCTCTAAATTATTTTTATTTTAAAAAAAAATTGAACGGGAAATAGAGCGACACGCCCATGCCAATGAAGGGCATGGGCGTGTCGGGCATGAGACATGGGTGTGTTAGCCGACACGCCCGGGGTGTGTTGAGCAACATGGGCGTGTCGGCTAACACACCCGGGGTGTGTTGAGCAACATGGGCGTGTCAGCTAACACACCCGGGGTGTGTTGAGCAACATGGGCGTGTCGGCTAACACACCCAGGGTGTGTTGAGGTCTGGAAGTTTTGATTCTTCACCTATTAACATACAAAAATACTCCAAAATAATTTTTTTGTCCAAAATATATCCAAAATACCTCGATAGAGTTTTTATAAGTTAAATTGTGTAATTTTTTTTATTTTAATTATTTACATCATTCTTTAAATTTTTATTTATTTAACTAAGACGGCGATTAATCGGACCGAACACGGGCCAGGCAAGCGGTTGCTCCACAACCCGAAGGTCGATATTTTTCCAACCCAGACCCGACGATTCCCACCCGGACCCGACGATTCCCACCCGGACCGTGGCCAGGTCTAACTAAACACAACATTGATCGTCAACGCGGTTGTGGTTACACACAATTGTGAAAAAAATTAAAATGAATTTGATCTCTAATTTAGAAACCGATTTTCAAATCGGTCTTTAATTTAGAGACCGACATAGATTCGGTCTCTAATTAGAGACCGATTCTCAAATCGGTCTCTAAATTAGAGACCGATTTCAAAATCGACTTTGAATCGGTCTCTAATTAGAGACCGATTTTTTAAAATCGGTCTCTAATTAGAGACCGAATTTGAGTCGGTCTCTAATTCAAGATTTTCTTGTAGTGACCAAGGATCTAGCTCTTCAAATCGACTAATCCTAAGAGTGATCGGTTCGATCATACGAAAATTTTTCATCACTCACCGGGATAAATTTGAAAGTATTCATAGTGAACAACCTAGCAGTCCAATATCTCAAATTTATATGAGTACCTTACCATCATACTGTAGCTCAGAGGCATGCACATAGGCCTTATCTTTATATATTGGTTTTAGATCCTAATCATCAGCGTTACCATAAGTTTAGCTCTCTAAATTGTATTTAAGTATTTTGAATCATTTGTGAACTTCTCTATTCTCGTGTTCTCAAGCTTCAATCTCAAGTTTTGATTTTTTTTTTAAATTTTAAATTTCTAATTCTATAGTTTTTATGCCTACCTAATATGGGAAAAGAATTAACTTTAGCTTTAATTGTTCCTAATTCATATTCTAGGGCCTAATTGCAGAAATAAATCATGCATTAAATTATGAAATTGAAAGCTAAAGGAAGAATTCATTATCCCATTGTTCATCATCTAAATGCTCCTTTATGGCTTGTGCTTCACTCCTTCAAATTTTCCAACAAAAGAATTAACTTTAGCTT
This sequence comes from Wurfbainia villosa, assembly GCA_025175895.1. Lineage (NCBI taxonomy): Eukaryota > Viridiplantae > Streptophyta > Magnoliopsida > Zingiberales > Zingiberaceae > Wurfbainia > Wurfbainia villosa. The sequence goes on along the minus strand of CM046000.1, from coordinate 3,599,108 downwards.
TAATTGTTCCTAATTCATGTTCTAGTGTCACTATTTGAATCTTTGCTCGCATGTGAATTATAATTTTGTCAATGCAAAATATAGATAAAAAAATGAAATAACTGACCATATGTATGCCTCTAAAGTAACTCCAAATTTGGATGTTAAAAACCTAAAAAGTGAACACAAATATTCAAAATGGATAAAGGAAAGAAGTAATGTACATTTCATAAGAGTCATAATTTGGATACTTAACTTCATTAATCTCTTAAATAGAGTGAATGATTCACAATCATTCAGCGAAAAAATCATGTCAATTTGGATAAAACCTATGAATGAGCAGAAAAATTCAAAGGTCTTTTTTTGAACGGAGTCAATTATTCTATCATTCTCAAGATTTATTATATTTTTAATTACCCTAACAAATTTTATAATTTTTATGTGAATTATATATCCAAACTCTACAAATAAAGGAGTCGTTTCCTTGTTAATTAGATTAAGGAATACAAATATTCTAACAAGCATAAAGTTCATTTTGTTATAAATAATTATTTTGATTGATCATCATAATTTATTTTTTCTTTATTAATCAAAATAAATAATTAGGTAATTTAATTTATCATAGATCTCAAATAAAAAAAAAGCGCAAACAATAAGGTAGGAAATAAACCAGCAGTAAAAGTAGGGATAATGTTTGAATTAATTCTACTTTCATAAATTAAGTCATGTACAAAATAAATATAAAGAGACAAGCAAGAAAAAAACCCTACCTAAGTCTAAAGATTTAATCATGCTCGCTACTCTTAAACATCAATAACAATGATGGCAGCGACGATAATAATGACGACAATAATGATAGTTTATGGTGTTAGTGTAGCTAATTATTATTATGGAAGGATAAACTAGTTTTTTTACTATTATTTTTATTGTCTATTTATATTTCTCTCTTCTTTGTAAATCCTAAGATTTTGAAATATAATTAGTTAGTCATCTCTTTTTGGTTATCTTTCTCCGTTGTCTTTTGTATTCTATTTACATTCTTTATTTTATTCACATAGTGTCAAAGCAAATCCATCTCATTGTATTACAAGAAAAAAAAAATATTTTCAAAATTCTTTGAGACAGGTGTAAAAGAATTGCATTTTCATAAGTTTCAATCGTTGGATCGCTTTGAAACTTTGAGGGAATATTCCTCACATCCAAGGCTATATTTTTAACGGTGGAGATCGGATTTTGAGTCCATTAAGTCCATCTTATAAGAGAAAAACATGACTATTGATTTTGTCTTCTCTTTGGAAAATCAGTAGTCAACCACAATAATGATTTCTTAAACCTAAAGCAACCACCATGGCAACAACAATTCCTCCTACAGACTCTGAAGGGACTCAATCATCTTGTAATATACGGAATGAAAATAGAAAATAATAATAATAATAATAATAATAATTTTTTTATTATTTTAATGAAATTCAGTTATTAATAATTATTAGAAAATTACAGGATAATTTTATTAGGCTTTGACTAAGCCTAATTATGATACCCAATTATAACAAGGAGTTGATCAATTCAATCAACCCTAAGTTATATATAGATAGACCTAGGTTTCTTCCCTTAATCAAGTTACGCATGTCTTTCCCGTTGCCACCTCCGTTCATCTCCTCCCGCATCGTCGCTTTCACCCGCTGCATGCATGTCTGCACCATGCAGTCGTCGCCCGTGACCATCGCTACCTCAAACCGCCGGCTTTGATTCCGACCTCTGCCGACCCTACTCGCACTCTCGGACACGCCATCACGAAGGATCGGCTCACGCACACTCTTGGCGCACTCCCCATCGGCATCACTCCATTGGTTCGACGCCGCAGATGGAATCCATTGACTGTCAGCGTCGATAACGTCGGACTTAGGTGTCGGTTATGATAGGTATACGATTTTGATTTAATTAACCTTCATTCAAATTTAGTTTAATTAATAAGTTAATTAAAACCTTGATAATTAAATTAACAAGAAGACTCGTAATTGATTAGGTAATCAATGTAAAGATTAATTGATAATTGAGTTAATAATGGATTAATTATAAATGAGTTGAAAACCGAAGCAAATCCTCATATTGGAAGATAGCTTGGTTTTCTTCCTAGCCAGCATGACTCTGTTGGAAATTTGACGCCCGCTAGAGGGGGGGTGAATAGCGTGATACCGTACGATGATGGAAATCGATCGCGTTTGTGTCTACAAAAACTCGTTATGCGCAGCGGAATAGAAATGATAAAAGCAATAACGAAATACAATCACAAACACAAACACAACACAAGCATATAACGTGGTTCGGAACCGTAACGGTTCCTACTCCACGGATCGAGCTCTAACGAGCTCTAGCGACGCCAATGCAATCACTAATCAATAAACTCCTTCTCGACAACAAGTCGGAGGCGGAGAAACCTCGTACACAAGATTACAACAATAATCTAAGGAAATACAAGTAAATACAAAGAAAATGTAAAGAACACTTTACAAAACTAGGGTTTTAGCGCTTTGCTTGTTGGTTGCTTGGATGAGGTTGAAGGGCCCTGAAATGCACCTGCAAATCGCCTCAAGAAAGCTCCCCAAGAACTGATGCCGCAATCTCCACGAACAGCTTCCTTTTATCTCGCGTCGGGCTGGATTTCCGCCTGGCAGTCGACTGCCATAAATCACCAGTCGACTGCCAACACTGTAGATGTGAGACAACGGCTCAATCCACGTTGGACAAGTTCCAACGGGACTCTCACCAGTCGACTGCCAACATTGGCAGTCGGATCGCTAACGCCCGTGGTCGACGCCCGATCGGCTCACGGGCGTTCTGCACTGACCGGCCGTGATCATTGCCATCCCTTAGCGATCATTGCGACGTCGGCCGATCGGCCTCCCATGAGCGGCGATCGTATCAGCTCTTAAAGCTCTCAACGATAGTCGAACTCGAAGTCGACTCGACAGTCGAACCGGCCATAATGTCAGTCGACTGCCAACCTCAAGAATGAGGTTTTAACCCAAGTATGGTGCCCCCATACTTGCTAGACCACCCTTAGCCTAGACCTAAACCTTCTAGCCACCTCCATCAGCCTCACGCCTCTCAGATCCCTCCAAGTCATCCATGACTTGTTCATCCATCGCGCTAGCTTCCAGGTGCTTCCATCGGCTATGTCATGCTAACGGTGTCTACACCGCCAAGGCACATTGGACTTACGCTGCCAAGACTCCGCTTGGACTTTACGCCGCCAATATCAATCTCCTTGGACTTCCCAAATGCCAAGACTCAAGCTTGGACTTTCCCTTGCCAACCCATGTTGAACTTTCCATGCCAAGACCCATGCTTGGACTTTCCATTTGCCAAGACCCATGCTTGGACTTCCCATTTGCCAAGACCCATGCTTGGACTTTCCCTTGCCAACCCATGTTGGACTTTCCATGCCAAGACCCATGCTTGGACTTTCCATTTGCCAAGACCCATGCTTGGACTTCCCATTTGCCAAGACCCATGCTTGGACTTCTCATGCCAAGTGCTCAAGACTTGGACTTTCCCAATTGCCAAGTGTCCCACTTGGACTTTCCATGCCAAGTACCCATGACTTGGACTTTACCTTGCCAAGACCCATGCTTGGACTTTCCCATAATCACATGGTCAACCCTGGTCAACCATCAAGTCAATTATAACCTGGATCGATTGTATGAACAATCTCCCCAACATATTAACCGACATCAATGTCCAACATCAATGTCAATCCTATGTCAAACATACTTTGTCAAACATCAAAACATCACTCGAGTCAAACTCGAGTCCTAGTCAATCGTGACCTGGGCTGATTGCACCAACAGACTCTGCTCTTTTTATTCGTTGTATTTCATTAGGTCGTATGTTATTCTTTCTTTATGTTGATGACATGATTATTACAAGGGATGATATAAATGAAATAGCAGAGTTGAAACTGCATTTGGTTCGTGAGTTTAAGATGAAAGATTTGGGTCCTCTATATTACTTTTTTGAGAATTAAAGTAGCTTATTCTCCTTGTGACTATCTTCTCTCGCAATCCAAATACATCGGTGTTATTCTAGAATAAGCTTGTCTATCAGACACTTGTACTGTTGATATTCTACTTGAGGTTAATACTCGGTGCTCTTCTATGTTAGTGTAATAGGCCCTAGAGGCTCAACTTCTACCCATTTAGAAAAGTAATCCACCACTACCAAGAGGAACTTTTTCTATAAAAGTGTTATAGGCATGGGACCCACTATGTACATTCCCCACTGGTCAAAGGGGCAAGAGGCAACGACGACTCTCATTAACTCGGTAGGCCACTCAGATCAGCTACTGTGCTTTTGACAAGTTTAACAAACTTGCACCAAGCGAGTTGCATCTTACTGAAGAGTGGGCCAAAAATACCCAGCCAATAATACTTTCCTTGTCAAGGCTCTTTCTCCCAAATGATTGCTTCAACAGCCCTCATGTACTTCGCAAAGCACCCATTCGGCGTCTTCCTTCCCTAAGCATCTTAACAAGGGGCGCCCAAAAGACATCTTATATAGAATCTTGTGTACCATTGTGAATCGCTTTGCTCTAGTCACCAAGATAGATGTCGCTCTCCAGTAACCTTCCCTTGCTGTAGATATACCATAATATCAACTCTCCAATTGAGGATCTGATCAGCTCCCTGAGTCACCTCTTCCACATTACATATCGTCAGGGAGTTGGGAACTTCCACACAAATTGATCCTGACAGCTTCACCCCTTTGAGAGCGCTAGCTAGTCGAGCCAATTCATCTGCTTTTCGATTATTTTCTCTTGGAATTTGTTGCAGGATGACCTCTTTGAAATGGGCTTTTTCTTTTTCAAAAGCTATCAAATACTTCTGCCACCTCTCTTCCCGAACAATAGAAGTACCCTGTAGTTGTGACACTACTAACTGGGAATCTAAATGCATGACAATTGAAGTTGCCCCAACAGCTTTGGCACCTTGCAACCCAGCTAAGATGGCTTCATATTCTGCTTCATTATTAGACACCCAGTACCCGAGGCGAATGGCTATGCGGGTTTCTTCTTCTTCAGGGGATACCAGCAGTACCCCCACTCCACTGCCTGTAGATATAGAAGATCCATCCACAAAAACATTCCACACCTTCATCCTTTCCTCTTTTTCAGCTGAACTATTTTCCAAACCGACAGGTACCTCTGCTAGGAAATCAGCTAACGACTGAGCCTTGACAACGATTCGGGGATGATAGTGAATGTCATATTCACTTAACTCCACAGGCCATTTGGCAAGCCTCCCTCAAAAACTAGGCTTAGTTACCACCTTATCCAATTCACTGTGAGTCAATACGTTGATTGGATGGGTTAAGAAATATGGCCTCAATTTGTGGGTTGTCAGAACTAGAATATATGCCAATTTTTCCAACTCAGTATACCACGACTCTACTCCTTTCAAGATATGGCTGGTATAATAAATGGGTTGCTGCTAAGAACCTTCTTGCCTCAACAACACTGAACTAATGACTCCTTCTGAAACGGCTAAATACATCCATAATGGTTCTCCTAAGACTGGTTTGGCTAGCAGAGGTAGTTCAGCTAAATACTTCTTTAATTCTTGGAAGACTTGCTCACACTGATTATCCCATTGGAATTTAGCAGTCTTGCGTAGGATCCGGAAGAAGGATAACCCTTTGTCTGCTAATCTGGCTATAAAACGAGACAAGGAAACTATTCTTCCTACTAACTTTTGAGTCTTCCGCAAATTGGTAGGTGACTTCATATTACATAATGCTTACACTTTCTCCGGGTTGGCCTGTAGTCCTTTCTCTGTTATAATATACCCCAGAAATTTCCCACTCTTCACCCCGAACAAACATTTCTTGGGATTGAGCTTCATGTTATATCGCCTAAGGGTGGCAAAAGTCTCCCCCAGGTCTGTAACTAGATCACGAGTGATTTTGAACTTGACTAGAATATCATCAACATATACTTCCACATTCTTGTCTTTCTGTTATGCAAAAATTTTATCCATGAGGCGTTGATAAGTAGCTCTTGCATTCTTCAAGTCAAACGACATCACTATATAGGCGTATAGTCCTCCTGCCGTGACAAAACTGACACACTTCTGATCGTCTTTCACTAGTGGTATCTGGTGATACCCTTGGTAAGCATCCATAAGAGACACAACTTCATACCCCACGGTAGAGTCAACCAACTGATCAATGCGAGGCAAGGGGTAGCAGTCTTTAGGGTATGTTTTATTCAAATTACGAAAGTCGATACACATCCTCCATTGCCCAGAAGGCTTGGGGACCAAAACTACATTGGACACTCATTCAGGAAATTGAATTTCTTTAACATGACCTGCTTGTAACAATTTATCTACTTCTTTAACAATAACTTTATCCTTCTCAAGCCCGAAGTACCGTCGCTTTTACTGGATGGGTCGGACGCCCCGGATGATATTGATGTGGTGTTCAGCAATACGAGGATCTATTCCCGTAAGGTCATGCACATCCTTGGCAAAGATGTCTTCATTCTTCTTCAAGCATGCTATCAGTTCTTCCTTTATCTCTAGCTGCTGAGCCACCCGAGTGACTTTGCCCCGGGCTATTTCTACAGACTCCCCTTCTTCTATCTTTTCAACTCTAGGAGGTGACTCTTCCAGCACGCATACATCAGAAATGATGACGACCTTCCCTTTGGGGTCGTCAACTCTTGCCTTCTTCTAGTCGTCCCTAACCATTTGCATATAACAGCTCCGAGCCGCTTTCTGCTCTCCCCTTGCTTCCCCGATCAGCTGCCCGACTGGAAATTTTACTTTCTGATGATAGGAGGAGGTCACCGCCTGAAAAATAGATAGAAAAGGATGACCCGGAATAGCATTATAAGTGGACAGAACATCTACTATGAGAAAAGGAATGATATTGGTGTTTTGACTGAGTTTTTTGTCCAGAGTAAGAGGCAAAGAAATTTGCCCTATGGGATGCACCATATGTCCCACAAATCCGAACAAAGGAGTAGCCACGTCCTCCAACTGTGTATTTCCTAGCTACATCTGTCCGTATACCTCCTAGAAGAGGATATTAACTGAACTTCCCAAGTTAACTAGAACTCGAGCTACCTCATAATTGATGAGAGAAATCCGAATTACCAAGGCGTCTGTGTGAGGTAGCAGGACGCCTTGCAAGTCCTCCGGCTCGAAAGACATCGGTGGCATATTCTGGATAGCTTGCTCTGTTCCAATGGCTAAGCTTTCCATAAGACGGGCATAGGACTTTCGAGCCCTATTGGAGTCTCCATCAATAGGTCCTCCTGCAATAACATGGATAATTCCCCGTGTGGGGATGTCATTCGGGGTAGATGAAGGCCTTCACTTGCTGACCCTCCTTGTGAAGTACCCTCCCGAACCGTAATTTGCTGGTCCGGTTGGAGGAGAGCTTGAGGTCTTTGGTTATAAGTTCCCAGGAGCGCTGCATTAGGTCGTTGACCTCTTCTCACCAGTCCTCCCGTCTGAGGTCGCAACTGTGGATAAGCAACTCGAATGCGCTCTAACTCCTCGTACAATTTGTAACAGGGCCCGCTGGTATGGTCGTACTCTATATGGTATTGGCAAAAAAAAGAGGTGGGGGGATTCCGAGGAACTCCTCGGTATCCCATGGGGCGCTGAAGCACGCTCTGCTGATCATATGCCTCTATTTTCCGCTCCTTCCAAGTTCGTGGAGGAGAAATGGCATCAACAACCATAATTTGTAAGGGTGGGGTAGGACAAGCTCCGGGTAGCAGCAATCTAGGCCTAGGTGCTTCGGGAATGAAAGGCCTAACATACTCTCTTCATGGAGGATCTCAGGGGGCTACGGGACGATTTCTTTCAGCTGGGGTTGCTGTAAGCGTCAGTTCAGCCTGCCTAACCTTCAGCCCTTCTTCTTCATTTATGTATTTCTCAGTGCGGCTTAGCAATTCCTCGTAGTTGGCCGCTGATTTTCTCAGCAAGGAGCTGAGGAAAGGTCCCTCTCTCAACCCATGAGGGATGGCCACCCTCAGAGTATCTGACTTTGTTGAAGGAATATTCCTAGCGGTAGAAGTGAACCGGTGAAGATACCCTCTGAGTGATTCTGCTGGCTCCTGCCTAATGTGCAGTAAGATTGAGGCATCATGCTTATAGGTCTTGCAACTAGCAAAGTACTCTTGGCGAAACACTCCTTGAAAATCAGCAAAATAGGTAATAGATCCCGAATGGAGGGTATCGAACCACTTCTGTGCAGATCCGATTAAGGTAGTACGGAAGACTCGGCACTTAAGGGCATCAGTATAGCAGTAAAGCGAGGCGGCTCCTGCAAATTGTGATAAATATTCTTCCGGGTCGATTGTACCATCATACTTACCCACTTGGGGATTTCTAAAATATGAAGGTGGAGGCTCAAAAAGAATGTCGGTGGTGAACAGACTGGGCTCATAAATTTTCGGAGCCCCCGTGGACTAACTTTCTCCTTGCTCTTCTCGCCTCATTTGTGTTACGGGTATGGTATTCTGATGTATTCTCCCCCCTAGCCCATCACCTTGTAATACTTCAGCATATGTCGCTGCCATCGGTCGAATGGGAGGAGGCCTCTCATGCGGCTGTTCTTTGGGAGAGGGCTCGTCAGAATGGGGATGAAGATATCCTGTTCTCCTCCTTTCCTTGGCCAAGGCTTCAGCTACGGTTGTATCTACCATAGCCCTCAGCTGCGAAGGTAACAATGTAATGGAGTTCTCTTCAGTGACAGAGGCCGCTGGGTGTTGTATCTCCTCTGACTGTATCTCGATGTATTGTTCAGTGATGTTTCCCACAGACGACGTCAACTGATATGGATGTATGCGGATTTTCTCGCCTCCTTTCAACGCAAAAGGACGTTCAGGAAGCTTAGGGTTCTCTCTGGCCGCAACATTAATAGAAAACGAACAAACGATATGAGAAACTGAAGTAAAGAGCATAGACACCAAGTTTTACGTGGTTCGGAATGAAGATTCCTACTCCACAGGATGAGCTCTCTCACGAGTCGTAGTGTCAAGACACTTTCACTAAAAAAATTCTCCTTCTTGAAAAGATTTCCAGAGGTGGAGGAAAAACCTCTTACAATACACGCAATACACAAGAGAATAGAGAGATCGAATTAGCCTTTTTCCGTCGTCACCTTCCCCTCCTCCTTTTCTTCTTCTTCCCTGGCGATATAGTCTATTATCGAAGCTCTCCCCCCTTTTTCTAGATTAGAATCAGAATCCCCTTCTTCCTTCTTCCTTTGCCCTTTTATTCTCCTCCTCCTTCCATGTTAGCTGTAACATAACAAACTATTTCATCACCGTCCACGTGGTAGCCCCCTTTACCTGAAGAATCATTCTGTTAAAGAGATAAAGAATGAAAACCCCTTTGAATATTATGTGGGGTCCCAGTTTATTATGCAACAGACTCCTACAAATGCTTCGGAAAATGTCCTAACCCTTCCCTTCACCCTCTCTTCCTTATCCGACTCGTACCTTGATTCTGTCCCCACCTAGACTAGATCTTTTTCACCTATCCGGTCCGAAATATACATTACTAACTCTACCTTTACCAAACTGACATTTGGGCCCATATAATTGTGAGGCCTAATACCTACTATTTTTTGTAACTACCCGAGTCAATTCCCGACTCACTTTACCGAATTAATCCCCCACTCCCTTATCGAGTCAATCTCTGACTCACTTACCGAGTCAATTTCCGACTTGTTTATCGAGTCAGTCTCCTCAACTCGTACCCCGAATTACTCATTTGATCTCCCTTTAATCCTAGGACTTATCTTCCCTTTCCTGCGCCTCCATCTTGCCAGCCCAGTCAATCTTCTGGAATCTATGTCCTCCGGTTCAACTATTGTTTCACGCATAATCTTTTTTATTTTAATCTTTAAATTAGGTAACAAATAGTATCAGTAAACTTTGTTAAATATTAAATTTTAAATTAAATAAACGAATTGAATCGGAACACAAAATGTAAAATTTAAATCGGATCAGATCTGAGTTAATTAAATCATCGAGTAGACATGGAAATAAAGATTGTATTAGTAGTTCAGTCGATTTTAAATGAATTAAAATATTTTTGAAAAAAAAAAATCTTTTTCTCTTCTCTTTTCTCTGCGCATACACAGTAACTCATCCCCTTACGGTGTCAACATCTTCTTCTTTTTGTTTTTATATTTTAAAATATTAATATTTTTCAACTCTCTATTTTACTATAGATTTTATAGACTCATTGAAAAATTTTGGTCGGGACTAGACCCGGCCAAGGTCCGGGTCATACCCGGACCTGCCCTAAAATCAGATCGTGATCAACGGTCCGATTAATCGGGTCAACGGGTTTGACCCGGACCCGTGATCGGACCGCCTAATAGGCGATTCGGTCACGATTTTTTAAAAAATCGGACCCAACTGGAAAAAAAAATAACGGAAATGAACGGCCACGAAATCGTGGTCGTTGTGCAACAGCTGGCCCGCCGGGTCGGCCCGAACCGGACCCGGTGGGTCGACCATTAATTTAAAAAAAAAACGAACGACCATAATTTCGTGACCGTTGATCATCAATTTCGTGGTAGCATCGGCGGTCGACCCGCAGTCGGCCCGACCAGCGGGTCACCGACCGGACGAGTAGTCGGCCCGACGGTAGGTCGGCCCGACGATCAGTGGTCGGCCCGAGACCAGCGGGTAATTAGTTTTTTTAATTCTTTTTTTTCTCTATAAATTCTTCCTCACTCCCTCTATCAAATCACAACTTCTCTTATCTAAATCTCTAATTCTCATTGTCTCATTTGCTCTCAAGTCTCAAGTCATTTTTACAAATGTCTGGAGCCGAATCAAGTCGTAAGGGTGCGGTCGGTGCCAAAGGAAAGGGAAAGAGCATAATGCCACCATCGCCCGAGTCCGAGTTCGAGCAAGGTGGCGATTCACCTCAATTCGATATCGGTGACTATGATCTTGATATTTCCGGTGATGAATATCAAATACGTCATCATCAAAGTCAAGAAAGTAGGAGCAATACATCCAGTACGATGGCGGGTTCTACGGCTACAAGACCAACTCGAGTGTCTCGCCCGACATCCGATATTTTCACCAAACATTTCGATAAAGTAATGCTCCCTTCCGGTGATATGCAAGCAAAATGCAAATATTGTTCGAAATGTTACAAATTTCAACAAGGAGGAGGTTACGGAACTCTTACTCGACATATGGAAAGAAATCATCCGATGGAAATTGGTATCGATCGTTCTCAAACTCAAATTCCGACATTCTCTTCTCAATCGGGATGGGGTAACGAATCTAAACTTTTTAAATTTAACGAATCTAGATTTAGAAAAGAAATTGTTAAATTTTGTACGATTGAACTTTCTTTTAGTTTTAGTGATAAATTATCTTTTGAAAATTGTCTTTCTACAAGTGCAAATCCTTCTATTAAACGTATCCCAAGAAATACTCTAAAATGCACACTTTTAAAATTAATCTTAGAACAAAAAAAAAGAATTGATTAAAGAATTTTCTAGTTTAAACAGTAAAATTTCTTTGTGTTCCGATATTTGAAGTGATCATTGACAAAGTTGTTCATATATGAGTATTACTTGTCATTGGATTGATAATAATTGGAACATTCAAAAAAGATTGCTAGCATATAGATATTTTAACGAAACACACACGACACAAAATATTTCACAACTTATCTTTGTTATTTTAGGAAAATATGGTCTAACTTCTAAAGTTTTTTCAATGTCTTTTGATAATGCTAGTGTAAATACCTCTAGTATTAGTGAGCTTATTGATATATGTAAACCATCAATAGATGGAAGATTTTTTCATATTAAGTGTACATGTCACATTTTAAATTTGTGTGTTCAAGATGAACTTAAAAATTTAGGATCACATATTCAACCAATTAGGAGTGCAATTCATTATTTATGGACACATCCTCAAGTTATGAAACAATAGAGAAAATTTTGCAAAACAAATGGCATGAAACCTAAACGGTTTGCACGTGACGTCCCAACTCGTTGGAATTCTACTTACAAATTGTTGTTATCTACTTTTGAATACAAAGATTTATGATGTATATTTTTTCATCAACATGTTCAATCACGTGATATTTATTTATTTTCGAATCAATGGAATATATGCACTAGTATTTGTGAAATTTTAAAAGTTTTTAATGATTCAATCAAATGATAATTATTTATCTCAATGTATTTATGCAATGAAAGAAAAATGGGAAAAATATTTTTTAAACATTCCTGAAATATTTTTATGTGCATTTGTTTTAGATCCTAGACTTAAATTAGATGGTTTGCAAGATATATTAGCATTATATTATGAATCTTTAAGCCCTATTACCGAAACTGCTCCTAATATTTCTTTGATTTTGTTTAATATTAAAACTCACTTACATGATATTTATAATGAATATAACATTAAATATGGTGAACAAACTATTGGACATGAAACACATCAATTAACTACAACTAATATTATTACTTCTAAACTCACTAAAGCACAAATGTTATTAAGAGAACGGACTAAACGTCCACGATGATCCTTAAGTTCCAGTCAGGAACTTGAGAATTATTTTACCACTTCTTTTGATTTTAGTGATGCAGATGAAAAAAGCTTCGACATTCTAAAATGGTGGTCGCAAAGAACTCAAATATTTCCAATCTTATCTATAATGATAAAAGAAATTCTAGCTTATCCAGTTTCAACGGTTGCAGTGGAATAAGCTTTTAGTATTGGAGGAAATACATTGGACGAGAGACGTTCTAGCTTAAGGTCGGAAAATTTGGAAGCGCAATGTTTACTCAATGATTGGTCAAAAGCTGCAAGTCAAACCCAATATATTAAAAGTAACGAAGAAGACCAAGACGAAACAGAGAGAACATCCGGAACTACGATGGGAGGCAATACGACTGAAATTGATTGAATATAATAAAAATTAAAATGTAATTGATTTTTTTTATTATAATAGATTTTTTATTTAAGTCCAAGTTGTTGAAATTTGAAATGTAATATATGTTTTATTGAGATAATGAAATATTTGATAGAGTTTTTATAAGTTCAATTGTGTAATTTTTTTTATTTTAATTATTTATATTATTCTTTAAATTTTTATTTATTTAACTAAGACGGCGATTAACCGGACCTGGACCTGGACCCGGACCGAAACCGACGGTTCCACAACCCGTACCGTAACCGGCCACGAGCGAACCGATTAAGGATCGGTATTTTGTCAATCCGAATCCGACGGTTCCGATCCAGATCCGGACCAAATCCGGACCGTGGCCAGATCTAGTCGGGACATGGAAAAGAAATCGAAAAGATGACCATATTTTAAAGTGGGAACGATTTTCATAACTAAAATATGAATAAGATGCTTTAAAAGCATTTTTTTTTTTTGAAGTTTGATTCCGACCGTCAATCAAAATCTCATATATGACGTTACTTTCAAATGATGTGAGATCTTAAATTATGGAACAGGTGGATCCCTATTGTCAAGAATATGATCTCTCATTTTTCACATTTGAGATTCGGCGATTTATCAAACAACGTTCCTGAAGTTTGAAAATGCCCAAAAAAAAGTCATATACTTTCATATTTACCAAATAGCGCACTTAATTCTCCTTTTACCCTTCAAAAATAACACATTTAATTTCCGAACGTGGTGCTGGAATTGCACCACCATGGTAGTCTTTGGAAAATTAAAGACCACAATGGTAGTCTTTGGGATTTGAATTCTCAGACCACACGGTGAATTTAAATTTCAAGATGAGTGGTGATGAATTGTAAATTCCAAAGACGACGCGGGTGGTAATCTCTTTGGGATTGCATCATCACCGTGGTGCTAGAAATTCAAATCTCAACACCACAGTGATGCTGGGATTTGAATTTTCAGCACCACGTTCAGAAATTAAATGTGTTATTTCTGAAGGGTAAAAAGGGAATTAAGTGCGTTATTTGATAAATCTGAAACTATGGGGCGCTTTTTGGACAATTCCAAACTTCAAGAACGCTGTTTAGTAAATTGTCGTTTGAGATTTGATCTTCTTCTTCCTTGTCAACTTGTTGTTCCTTTGATTGAATAATTTTCAACCTTTCAACTTGTGGATCCTCTTACTCAACCAATTCAACATTTTGAGCTTATTGCGCTTTCAAAGGCTTATCACGAAGGTGGTTGTTCTTCTTTTCTTTTCTTTTTTTTTGTCCATTTTCTAGAGGATTTCCAATGTTTTTCCAAAGGCTCTTCAAAGCTTCCTTCCAATGTCATCTTCACATCAACATCCATTTGGAGGCATCTGTTGAGTTGATTGATATGTTTTGAGTCGACTTAAATGGATTCAGTTGATTGATATGTTTTGAGTCGACTAGAATTGTGTTAAATCGATTACGATAGCAATTAAAAATTATTTTATCAAGTTTTCAATCAAGCAAATATGAGTTAAAAGTTATCCAAGGTCATTTGGAAAGCTATAAATAAAGGGATAGGCCATAGGGGGAGTTGTCCAACAAGGAAGCTATAACAAAAAGCTCTCACTCTACTCAAAACATGTGCATCGTATTTGGAAGAAAAAAAAACAAAATAGGTGCTAAATTTAAAAATCATCTAAACGTTTTACACGATCAATTAATTAAATACACAAAACTCTTAAACTCAGTGTATTAATTTGCAAATGCTAGGACATAATGGCTGTTAATGCCTGTTTCTTTCCAAGTTCCTTTCTTTCCCCAACCTTCTCTTCTCTAGCCATGGACAAGGAACCTATCACTGTTCCTAGACATTTTAGCATGTTTGTTTCCAAGTTTTGATATCCCAACAAAAGAAGACAGTTTTTTGTTCAATGGATGTGGCTTTTTGCATGACAGATATGAACCTTACGGCAGGTATGGCTCTGTTTGAGGTGGTTACTTCCCCTTGGCCTATCTGCTACTAGTGGATATGGAGTTTGTATGCACATCGCCCTCTCCCCACCTCCCATTTTGTGGTGACTAATCTTTCAAGCCCCTCGTGCCAAGACAGACGACGCATACTGAGTCGACCGACACCACATATGTTGCAGAATTAATCATGTTCAGGTAACAGGTAATGCCATCTGAAGTGGATTTTTGACCTAATTCAATCTAAGAATTATCGTTTGTGAGGTCGGACTCGATCCTCTGCGACATGAATTGGTTCTCTATGTTCGGATCGAAGACACTATCAATTGGGTTCTTAAACAGGTTCCAGATGACTTGAGACATGATCAAGAGAAACCAGCAATAATATTTTGCAACGACAATTCAACCATTGTGGTGGCAATGAACAGAATCCATCATAAGAGATCAATTAGTCAAAGAACATGGATTGAGTTGTTTAACAACAAAGAAAGAAAAGAGAAACTTGCTAGTAATGATGCTTAACTCAAAGCTTGAGCATATCAGTGTGTCTGCCTAATGCAAAGCTTTCTTCCTATGAACAGATATGTATTTCAAGCTTTTATTCTTGCCATATAACTACTATAATTTTAGCAACTGCTCTACCTGATACAATTTAGTCGACTGACCGCAAATTTTGAAAAACACCAACAATCTTGAAAGGATAATTGTCGTCGACAGCATCGCGATTATGCACTAAATCTTCAAAAAACTTTTCATCATCTCATAAAAGAAATAGCTAGAAGCTGCAGATGGGAGTACCTGCATATGCACAAACTATGACAATTAGTGATCGCAATTGTGGTAAAATATGACATTTGAAACATAGTTATGAACACCAAAGGATGAGAACCTGCAGAGTGCTGGGGACTAATCCTGCATAAAGAGACTCAACTCCTTCTCTTCTGACAAGATCAACGAAGGCAGAAGACAAGCCTAAATTGTTGGATTGCTGGAGCTGCAGCTGCCTCCTTATGACTTCTAGAGGATAGGTGACTGTCTCAGACACTGCCCCTGCAATTGCACCATACAGCAAGGTCCTCATGGCACCCAACTCACTCGTCTCACCATCAGGGCTCTTTTTTTTCATCCTGGAAAGGTGTGAGTTCTTAAGGATGTCATAGACAAGGTAGAAGACTGCACTCGATGGCCCCATGCTGATAAGGGCTGCATTCAGGCCTTTGTACAGTGAAAGGAAGCCTTCATTCTGAACCATATGGCAGAAACACCCTGCCACTCCTCCAAGAGCTTCGCCACCCGGAGCCGCCAGTCTCGTTCTTAACTATCAAGGCTTAACCATATCAAAATCAATACAGAAGAAACTAAATGTAACAATTCAATGTTAAGGAATCATGACCGATTACTGACTGTATCCATAGGAATGCATAGAATAGTGGCAAGGATGCCAGAGATGCCACCGCCAATGAGTCTGTCATGATTTGTGATTCTGTTCTTCCCCGCCGAGCGGAGCAGCCAATCCACATACATGTCGTAGGCGACGAAATTGATCGACTTGAAGGGAACCATGCGCAAGAGGTTGAGTCCATTGCCCTTCCAAAACCCCCTCAAACCTTCAGAAACCCAGATGCACTGGACAATCTTTAGCCAGGAATGCTTCGACCCCTGCACGATACACTCCAGCTTTATCCTCTCCAGCGGAGCGATGCATGTCCTGCGCACAATTTTTCGTTGGGGAAATACAACAAACAAGACATGAGCAGGGGGGGGATGTTTAGCTTAGGAGGCGACGAGACCTGGAAATCACTGTGGACACGGTGCCTGCGACGAGAAATTTGGGCATGTCATTCCACGAGCCCTTCCCTTCGGGTTTACCTGCATCCGAACTCAACCCGCCGCTGCCGCTCCCACTCTCTTTTCCTCTTCCTCCCCCGACGGCGGCCGTTACTCTTTTAGATTTGAGGATCTGCCCGACCTTCCTAGTCGCATGGATCCTGGCGCTGGCAGCCACGCTCTTCACGTCGATCAGGAAGCTCAGTTCTGAAACGGAACCGGGCCTGATGGGGAGATTGGCGAAGAGGACCTTGGACACCCAGTGGGAAATGGAGAGGGATCCGGCGAGCACTTCCTGTGGGGATTCGATCGCAAGGTAGGAATCTTTGGCCATGCTGCCGTGATCTGCCAAACACAGAGCGGACATGTCGACGACTGCTCCAAGCACTGTGAGAGCTGCGGAAATTGTCGCAATGTCGGGGCTTTTAATAGCGATAATCAGGGCAGTGCAAAAAAATGAAACATGATTCAGAAGCTCGTCCCGTAAAGGAAACTCGGAGCTTTGACGAAGAAGACAAGAAGTTTAACAGATCATTGCACGCGGCCGGAGAAAGGCAAAATGGTTGGGAAAGATTCTAATGGTCATGAGACATTTGGGGTAAGGACGCCACGTGGTTTGGGAACATACCCAATCTTGCCGTATCTATGGGCCGAATACCACTCTGTCGACAGATATTATATTCATGCACATTTGACCCCACTGCGTCCATTCGTAACGGTAAAACGTGTCCACGAGGGTGACGTATTAATTGGGATGGGACGGTATTTATGATATTTATGAAATTAACATAAATTAATTTTAAAAAAGACATCAAATAGTTCTTCTTTATCTTGACTAATTACGTCGAGACTAAAAGTTTTCTGTGATTCATCTCTCATAATGATCGTGGAACAAATTGATAGAAATTATTAGATTGACGAATCTAATCTTTTACGAAATAATGAAAAAATGAAAGTCCTATGAGATAATAAAATTATATCAATGAGCCTGAATTAATTTTCAAGAGTTATAAATCTTTCGAGATGTCTGTTCTTCTATCACACTAGTTTTGAATTAAATAATATATTTTTCATAATTTATTTTATTCATATTGACTATGAAATTAATTGACGAAAATATTGAGAGAGAACGAATCAATTTTTTCACCGAAAATGATAAAATGAAAACATCTTACTTTATCAAAAAATAATATTTTATCAAAATATTTACTATAATTTACAAAAAAAATAGCACATCTAAAGTTTGATAAAGACGTACAATTGTTTAAGAATTATATTATTTCATGCATTATTTCTAAAATTTTATCATATTAATTTTCGAAAATCAACATCCTTTTAATATTAAATTTTAAAAATCAACATCACGATAATACTAATTTTAAAAAATCAATATTAAAGTGGTGTTGATTTTAAAAATTAGCATAGCAAATAAAGTGTCGACTAATTCCATCAATTAATTTTGATTGAAATTTATTGATAGATCGAGGAGTTAAAATTATAAATCTTTGACATTGAACGAAACAAACAAAAGTATATAGAAGGTTTTTATGCTGAACAAACTTAATTATAAGCCTCTTACATATAGTTATGAGTGTATGTTAATTGACACAGAGATTGAATTTTGAAATAAGATTGTACGAGAAAGGTTTTTATGCTGAACAAACTTAATTATAAACCTCTTACATATAGTTATGGGTGTATGCTAATTGACACGGAGATTGAATTTTGAAACAAGATTGTACAAGACTAGAGAAACTTTGAGGATAAAAGTTTAAAGTATGGTTGCTCATAGGGTCGTCACTTTAAAAACCTACGAGACTTGTATTAAGTTCAATAAGAGTTGACTGGGGTCATCAATGAATTTTGACCAAAACTCATTGATGAACCTAAAGGAGTTGAAATTATGAATTATTGACATAGAATGGAAGAGAAAATACGTAAAAGATTTATATGGTAAACAAACTTGGTTTTGAGCATTCTACGCGAAATTATAAGTCTATGTCAATTAACACCGTAACACGAAAGCTAAATTTTGAAACTAGGTTGTGTAAGGCTAGGGAAACTTTGAAAATGAAAGTTTAGGACACGGTTGTATACAAGATCATTTCAAAAATCTACAAAACTTGGATTGAGTTCAATAAGAACTGGCTAAACCAATCAATAAGTTTTCATTGAAAATCATTGAAAGACCTAGAAAAGTTGAAATTATAAAATTTTGACATCGAGTGGAAGAGAAAAGTATATAAAATATTTATATAGCGAGTAAATTTAGTTCAGAGCCTCCTACGCGAAATTATGAGTGTGTGTGTTAATTGATACAAAGACTGAATTTTGAAATCAAGCTATGCAAGACTAATGAAATCTTGAGGATGAGACTTTAAGGAATGGTTGAACTTAGGTCAATACAAAAATCTACCGAACTTGAGTTTGGTTCAATTAGAACTGCTAGGACTATCAACCAATTTTGACATAAATTCATTGATATACCTAGAGTCGGTCTTCAGTGTTTAGGGATCCTGGGTGAAACAATAAAAATTAAACTCTTTTATAGATAAAAATATATATTTTTGGATAAAAATTAGATACTTTTCCTTGTAAATTTTGAAAAAAAAAAATCTTTGGGTCTTGGGTGGGAGCCAATTACCCTTGTCCAGGGTCAACTCTGAATATACCTATAGAATTTAAAATTCTGAGATCATGACATAAAGTGGAAGAGGAGAATCTTAAAAATATAAAAAATGTGTACAATCCAATTTCTAAATCTCCTATGGTGTTCAAAAGTTTGAAACTATGGCAATGCTGATTGTAGTGCTAATTTTTTTAAAATCAGAACTACTTTGTTGTTGATTTTTCAAAATCAACATCACTTTAATATTGATTTTAGAAAATCAATATCACTTAATATTGATTTTCAAAACTCAGTATTAATATAGTATTGATTTTCGAAAATCAACACTACATTTGATTTTAGCAAATGGGATAATGTAGAAAATAAGTGCAACCTTTAGTAATTCTCAAATCATGATATACTTTTTGAGAAATATCAAATTTTGAATGTGTTGTCAAAGTATTTACTTAAGTTTTCATATTAAAAAAACATATCAAACTTTCATATTTCCAAAGAATGCACTTTTTGTCGGATGACCATGTGTCCATCGTCATCCTTGCGAGCATCCTAACTGAGTGACCAAAAGATTATCATGAACGTCTTTAACTTTAAACCCTAAGTCGTAAACTCTAGGGCTGCATTTGGTAGGACGTAATGTAATCCAAGTTGTAATGTAATCTAAGTTGTAATGGAATACAATGTAATCTTGATTACATTACTATGTTTGAATAAAAATTATATGTAATCTTGGATTACAAAGGTCATTACATTCTTTTGTTTAATATCTATTACAAAGACGATAGGAATGGATCCTATCGATCGTCGATCGATCCGGCCGATCGATCGTCGATCGCCAAATGATCGATTCTTTATCGGTCACCCATCGATCACCGTCGATCGTGAGCGCCGATCGTCGGCCGATCGCCGCCGGTCGTCGTCGGTCGTCGGTCGATCACCGCCGATCGTCAGCTAACCGTCGCCGATTGTCAAACACAATCTAAATCTCATTTGCATTATTGCATGCAAATGAGATTTAAACTTGTAATGTAATCTGAATTACATAAATTTTGCTTTGTAATCTAGATTACAAAATTTTAGTGTCTTTTGTAATTCAGATTACATTACATTACAATTTTAAGATAGTAACAAACAAAGGAATATATCTTGTAATGTAATCTGGATTACATTACAAAGTAAATTACGATATACTAAACGTAGCCTAGTAGTCAAGTGGTTGCCATAACCACCTTGAGTGAGCGGACAAGTGGCATTGTTGTGACCTGGCAGCTCTGATAGCATAGTCGTCTAGTTGCTTGTTGCGTTTGCGCCTGTAAATTTTTTTTAATGAGAAGGCCATTTAAGGGAAAGGAATGAGTCCCTGGGGAAATGAAAAAAAAAATGTAATTTTAGAAATACAAAACTTAAGTATGCCCTTTCATCAAACGACCTTTATTTAATTATTTATATGACAAATTGCCTAAAACCCCCCTTCTTTTAACTTATTGACATAATAACTCCTAGCTATTAAAATAATCTGCCACCCACCCTTTTGAATTTGTAATATAATTTTAAGAATTATTTAATATGATCAAAATTTAAATGTGTGTCAAAATATGTTATATCTAAATGTACGACAGTGAGTCTCGATTAAAATTTTATCATGTTTTATTTTTTACGCAGATGTTAAAAGCGACCTTAATATTTATTATTTATTATCGTCATTTCTGTTGAAGATTGACTCATATATATGAAAATAGAAAAAAATACACGATAGAAATACTACCGTGTCAAGAGACATGGTCGGACTGTGCTAGATGTTGGAGAAAAATATACGATCAAGACACGGCTAAGACATGACCGTGCATTTCTATTGAAACACGACAGTGTATTTTTTTTATGTTGATATTAGAGCGGCCTTAATATTTATTATGGTCATTTTACGTCGAAGATGACTCATATAAAGGTAGAAAAAATACACGATCGATTGACTCTGGAGGAAAATGCATGGCGGTGACACGACCGTGCTATGAGGCACGGTTGGATTGTACTAAGGGAAAATGCACGGCCGAGATACGGTCATGCTAAAAAATATAGTCGGGTCGTGCTACGCATTAATTGGAGGAAAACACACATTCGAATTGTGTTATATACGGGAGGAAAATACACGGTCAGACACAATCGTGCTAGGAGCCATGGTCGAGTCGTGCTACGCGTTGGAGGAAAATGCACGGTCAAAATATGATTGTACCAGGAGGTACATCCGGATCGTGTTGCATCCTAGAGGTGATAGGGGAATTCGAGAAAATTAAAAAATTTATGATATTTTAATTTAAAATATCATATTTGACTAGAGATATATATATATAGATTAATTATAATTCAAAACCTATAATTTTTTATAATTTTTCTCTCGAGCAAGACAATTTTTATCCAACCATATTAAAATTTGTATTGTTCTTCTTTTCCATTTGATTTTTTCTTTCTTCCTTGTGTTGATTGATTATTACGTGTACACTATATATATATATGTATATATAATACAATATTTTTCGCAGGTGCAAAGATAATTTAAAAAAGTCAGGCAGTATGTCATTTTTTTTCTAAAAAAAAAGTTTTAACGGGTAAAATTTTTTATATCGGTACCGAACACATCACAACTTAAAAAATTAAACATTTTAATTGAAAAACAATTATTTTTTCTTTGTCTTGTAGTATCCTTAATTACAATTTAACTTTCCCTTGCCATGACTTACTTAAAAATTGATTTGCAAGTAACTCATGCTATAAAAAACCATATAAAATTAATTGCTAGTCGATTTCGATTCAAAAGTGCATTTATACACTTGGAACTTTAAATGCTCAACTTAGTGCCTCAAATTCAAAGTTGAATTTGCCCCTTTTTTTCATAGCACATGGTGATCTACAAATTTTATTGCACCATAAACAATAATAAACGACGCTCATAAGTTTATTTATAAATCAATTTACGATTATTTTTTGTTACTAACTTGGGGCACGTGAAATATAAAAAATGAGAAGAAGAAAAAAAATTCACAAGTACAAGTTTAAATCCATCTAATGCATGGATTATATATATATATATAGCTTTTAACAAATGGCTTGATGTTTTAATTAAGGATATGAATATGATCCAATATTAAGTGATCCGAGATGATGTGGATACATTTGAAACCATAGAAGAAGTGTGAGGAATTATTATAAATTGTAGTGGTTGTTGACCGCTTGTTCAAATGATTGAGTATTGAAAAGTTGCCCCTAGAGCAATGTGTGTGTTGGTTAATTATGAGATTTTTTTGATTTTTTTTGTATTTTTAGGAGTTGATTTTGTTCATTAATCATGCACGTTGTGCGAATGACGATACTCGATGTCTTTCCATCTCAATGTGATCGGCCTCCTAGTATACATAGATTTCCAACGTGCACTGGTCACGCGTCATCCTGATTTATCCTCGTTGATCGTCTAAAAATTTCCATGAAATTGAAACTGTTGACTCTGAAGATTAATAGAAGAATAAATAAAAAAAATATTGAAAAGATGAATATAATTAAGATGAAAAGTTGGGTTTAGTTCTCCTTTTTCTCGTTTTCTGCGTTTTTTTTTCATTTTTCAGAAAACGATTTTTCGATGTTTTTTAATTTTTTTCAAAAAAAGATCCTTTCGTTTTCTTGAATATAAAGATGAAAAACATCAATTAAAAACGTTTTTGTCGTATAGAAAATGAAAAATGTGACATTTTGTACGAACCAAATCAAATGCTCTCTTATTTTGGATGTGTGGATTCGACTTTTCCTTTCTCTTATTCTTGAATTTTGTATTCAGAGGGCGTTTGATGTTTGATTGATGGAGAATTTTTCAATTTTTTATTTTTATTTTCTTATAAAATGGAAAAAAAATGGAGAAAATAGTGTTTGGTTATTATTTTTTATTTTCATTTTCAAAAAAATGAAACAATATTTTCTAAAAAATTAGAAAATGAAAAAAAAAAAATTTAGAAAATGAAAAACTCTGAACGCTGTCAAACACAGCCTTAATATTTTTAGGTAAGTATATTGGTTTCTTCCTCATTTTATATCTGATTTTATTTATTTTTATTCTTATTTTTAAAATTTATTAAATATTTTCTCATGTAACTATTTTTTTTAAATTCAATTATATAGATTTTGGATCTGACTAATTTTATAAAAGATTAGAACCATCAATTTAACGACCTCTATTGATCTGTCCTATAATTATTGTGAGAGAGATAAATCACGGAAGATTTTATGGATCTTGACATGGTGACCAAAATGCATAGGGGTCATCTGAATCCAAAAAAAGATTTTAGATCTCTTCCGAAATCAACTCATGTCATTTCTGTAAGCACTTCCGTATCTTAACCGTCATGTCATATCCGTAGAAATAATTCTAGACCAATTCAATTTTACATGTATTTTTTATTGATTATTAAAATAAATCTAAGAAGTATAATTAAACTTTTATGAATGACTAATATCACGAGTGATTAAAGCACGAATATATACACGGTATAGAAATCAAACTCTTCTTTTTGCGTGCTTTGACGTATATAATATGTCATTGATATCGGAAGAAATAGGATTGAGCAAAGTATCAATTAAATTGAAATAATTATTCAACCGATCAAAATTGAAAGTTCAATTTGGCACTCACTTGCCAAGAACAAATGAGCAGGCTTCCAAATACCACTCACATTTGGCAATTTGGCAACCTGCTATAATACCACTCACTTGCCAAGAACAAATGAGCAGGCTTCCAAATGAGTCAAGAGAGGTGAATATGGAGTCTGCAAATTAACAAATCAAATGAAACTCGAGTTAAATTTTGATTTCTTATTTTTTACACAGTCCATGAAGGTATCTCTTGACTCTTCCTACTAATCCACCTTGTCGATGCTCTTCTTATCATCTTTGAGTAGGAGCAAAGAAATCGCTTGAAGCCAAATGAATATCGAATTGACACTAGTGTTTTCTCAATTTAGTTTTCATTGCTTTACTACATTTTTAGCCTTTGTGAAAGAATGATCGCGATTAAGTGTTTTCATGCATTGAGAAACTAAAACAAATTAACATTGGGTGACCAATAACATGATAAACACTCATCTTCATTGACAACAAAAATATGAAAGATAATTTCAGTCCATTTTTGTGCACAAACAGACAACAAAACAAGCTTAGCCTGTATTTCCATTTCTTATTAAGCAAACTTGGAGAATACAGCCTTATTCTAAAATCTTCACAAGACGAATCATTTCAAAATGAAACGGCTGCAAAAACAACACATTCCATCTATCAACATTACAGATTTACTTGTACAAACTACACAATAATACCAACTTCGGCTGCTGTTGTTATCATACTTTTTGTTCTCTTTTTTTTTTCCCCCTTCATTTGCATACTATTTACACTATAAATATCTTCTTTATTTTTTCCTATAAAAAGTCATCCAAACAAATAGACCACACTTTACTTGATTCAAAGAGACGAGAAAGCTACCTGCTACTTCCATTCTTGCATGGCTGAACGCAAAGAGAGATTAGGGATTATGGACCTGTGTGAAAGCTTAAGTTTGGTCACAGGAGATGTATCATATTTCTCAAGCCACGCTTTGATAACTCTGTATTCGTACGTATAACCATCAGCAGCAACGTAAGGATCGACCATCACTTCCTGTGTAGAGATTGCAAACATTTCTACTGAAAACTGAAAAAGGATAGGTTAAAAATGCATGAGAATTTAAATGAGAGATTGAGTTATACCTGTAGTATGGGACAGAAAAAATGCTTTGGCGCATCAATGCTGTTTCGTTTCAGATTGGAATAAGTATTCCCTTTGTTCAATATTTCTTCAAGCTCTGGTAAAATCTCAAGATTGAGATCAGGTCGATCCCTGCACCTTAATTGTGTGCACTGCAAAGCAAGTTTAGCTAATCTCTCTGCCTCGGTAGGGGCCCAATCTGTGATTGATGGGTCAAGTACATTAGAGAAGGTTCTTTGTTTGATAGCATTTTCCACACTGACTATCAATCCATTTGGATGCTTCCCTGTCAGCAATTGAAGTGCAATCATGCCCCAGGCATAGATATCAGACTTGGGGCGGATTGTGCCAGTTCTTTGGTATTCGGGATCCATGTAAGAGAATGTTCCAACAAGAATAGTTTCATTGTATTCGGTGAGTCCATCAGGCACGACATCATAGAGGAGTTTAGCTAGTCCGACATCTCCAATCTTGCTCACGTAGTTTCTATCCAACAAAATGTTCCCCGGTTTAAGATCACGGTGAACGATAGGCTCAGGTTTGTTACCATGTAGAAAAGCAAGGCCGCATGCTACTTCATAAAGAATCCGGAATCGAATAATACAGGGAAGTGGCTTCTTGCCATGACCGAAAAGCTGATCTTCAAGGCTTCCATTTTCCATGTATTCATACACAAGACAAGCATTCTCAAGGCAGACTCCAAGCAGCAAAAGCATGTGAGGATGATGTAGTTGGCTAAGAATTTCTACCTGCAGAAGATGAAACTGGTTTTATTTATCGTCTCTAACTGATAGTTGATATGTGTTTCATGATTGAAATTTACCTCTCTAAGAAACTGCTCTTTCTTGTCTTGTGCATTTTGAAGAAGAACCTTGATGGCTACAGGGGTATGATCAAGGGTGCACTTGTAGACACTGCCACAATTTCCCTCTCCTATTTTCTTGGCCTCAGAGAAGTTATCAGTGGCATATTCTATTTCATCCTTTGAATATCTTCGGCACCATTTGCTATTTA
Source organism: Wurfbainia villosa (assembly GCA_025175895.1). Taxonomy (NCBI): domain Eukaryota; kingdom Viridiplantae; phylum Streptophyta; class Magnoliopsida; order Zingiberales; family Zingiberaceae; genus Wurfbainia; species Wurfbainia villosa. Next base: position 3,572,967 of record CM046000.1, on the reverse strand, counting down.
GGAAATAAGCATCTATTATTTCTGATTTCTCGAACGACACTTTGCCAGCTAGATCTGCTTTCTGTCTTTCTAGGGCCTCTTGCACATGTGAAGTAAATTGCTTCACTTCCTCAACTTCTTTCACTGCTTCCAAATGCTTGGCTTTTTTTTCTGCATCAATCCATTTCAAAGCTTCCTCTCTCTCCGATGCATCCTTTATTTTCTTTTCAGCTTCAGAACATTCAGTAGAAAGTAAATGAACCTGCATAAAGAATGTGTTGAGTGGTTTAGAGGCAATAAAGTATATGAATTGATGGAAAAGCAATAGTCAATTACATATCCCTCTAAAAGAGCCAAAACATCCCATTTATCTAGAAAAGATAAACAATTGGAAAGAACGTACAAAATGGTTTTGAAGAAGAAAATATATGTGGATCGATGGAAAAGGAATAATGGAGTGCATATCCCTTCAGAAAAAGTCAAAACATCCTAACAGAATTGAATAAATATAATGATACATCCAAATTGCCAGAGTTGCAAGGGCTAGATATTCTGTCCATTTATAGATCAAAACTAAGATAAGTCAACAACCAGCATGAGGTAAGCAATATGATTTTTTTATTTTTATTTTTATGAAAGACTCATTATATAATTCAATCTTTCATTAAAAATAACAAGAAAAAATCCAACCTTCGTCTTTGCATCAACCAAATCATCGCAAACTTGATGATACTTAGCAATAGTGTCTTGAAACTCTTTCTTTAACTTTGATACTCCAGCCAAAGGTTGACTCTGAAGATTGTTTTAGACAAGAACCCGTTATTGGATATAACATTACAAGCTAGTCGACAAGCATTATTCATTAGTGATAGTCATAGAAGCTCTAAAAAGCATACTTAAATACTCTGATGGAAAGAGAACCTTTTTTGTTGTTCGGAAGACTGCCAAATGTATGCTTTTAATAGATGCCAGAAAACCATATTTCTTGCGGGTTGGAACTGATAGTATTCTATTACTTTGTTCTCCTTCATGTACTGCACTAAATTGAGTAGTTTCAGAATATGTACTGACAAATGACTTCCGGTCACTCTGAGTATAAGAGTGTGAGACAGCTCCTGTTAACAAAGGTGGTAAGGGATTAGCATCAATTTCCAATATATACAAACAAGATTAAGTATCAAGAAGATAATTCCTATCGCAACCTCCTCGACCAAGTAACTTGTGGCTGATAGTTTCTATATGGGAGCTACATGTAGGATCTGCAAGAAACAATATGTCAAGAATGATGCATAGCCTCAAGGTATAGTTTCATTGATAGGCTTTTACACATACCATCCGAGACTAATCGATCTGCAAATTTGATGATGAGCTTGCTTCGTGAGACAACAAAAATGTTGCAGAAGTTGGACGAGTATTTAAGGGTTGTCATTGGCACATCCGGTCCTTTTAATATCCTAAGAAGTTGCAATGAGTAAGAACTGGCCTAAAACAACCTATAACAACTGGGTATAGATTTTAGAAGAATCATAAGCTGTGCGTCACAGAAAAGAAATAAACCTTCTCAGCCAATTTGACGAAGATCCCAAGACAAGGTTCCTAGTTCCTGATTCCGACACATATTTCAGTAGCGCAGACGCAGGATCTTTTCCTTCCAAGACAATAGTATCAATCTACAGAAAAAGGTCCAATTTTTAAACTAACTTTCCCAATTCCAATACAGATGAATGCGCAATGGAAAGGCAACACAGGGAGGCGAGGTAACAGTCACATTTCTAGTGCCGCAAAGCCTTCTGAATTCGAAGAACACTCGCTGGGCTTTCGACTTCTGATCCTGAACGTACATGTCAACCACGTCCCTTCCCAGAAGGTCCACGGGAACAAGTTCCCCCGCTGCAAAAGCAGGATAGAAGACTTTAAAAACCACGTTTTTTTAGGGTTTTAAGGAAGGAAGAAGCGGGGGGATTACAAGGGGAGGGGATGGAGGTGATGGCGGGGATGACATGAACCAGGACGACTCGGCGGGCGTAGGGAACGAGGTGGTCGGCAGCCCAGCGGACAGCGCGGCGGCTACGGCGGCCGCCGCCGATTCCGCCGCACACGCCCACCGCTATCACGGCCTCTGAATCTCCGCCGGTCGCTCTCATCCAGCGGCGCGGTGCGTATTGTTCGACGGAGGAGGAAGAGGAGGCGGGCGAAGGGGCGCGCGGTCAGTACGCGTGCGGTTGAGATTGAGGATTGAAGAAGAGTCGCTCGGGCAGACATTGACTGAAAATCTCAAATTCACGTCAACGCTTCGAAACTTCCGAGGACGGCTGTTTATAAATACATAAAATCATTTTTTCCCCCCCTTTTACATAAACTTCATTAATCACTATGACTATCCGCAAAAATTTAGAATCGTCATTTTAATTTTTATTAGTCTATTTCATGATTATTTTTAAAGAGATAAATCATATAAAATATTATGAATTTTGACATTGTGAGTAAAATATATGGAGACCATTTAAATTTTAAAAAAAAAATTTAAATTTTTTTTTAAAATCGATTCATATTTTATTCATAAGCATCATCATATTTTAATTATTATATTATCTCGTGGAAACATTAATCACTGTGACTATGAACATTTAATAATATTACTTCCTTCAAAATTAATAACTAAATTTATTATAATCATCAAATTATGAGATAACATATCTAACTTTAAAAGTAATTTAATTGGATGAACACTTACAATGCACTTGTCATCGCGTGATTTTTTTTTAAAAAAAACACTTCAGAAATATTAACAAATGCTGACTGGTCCCATTCGATCCGATCGTTGCATGAACTTAGGTGGTCTTTAATTTAAGGATTTGAAAATGAAAAAATAGAATGATTCTTACATCGTTCTATCTCCTATCGATTGTCGTCGTCATTGACAATCATATTTAATCTCAATTTATAAATCAAATAATAATATTAAAATGATTAAATACATTTCTATTTCAATCTATTATTTAATTTATTTTTATTTCTCTTCTATAAAAATTGAGAATCTGTCCAATTAGCAATCCCTGTCATCTGTCCCAGGGCTATGATGAGAGAGAGGATAAATCATAAGAGAGACAGAGTCCCTTGACACAATACAAAACAGAGGGTCGAAGATTCAGATCTTCGACTATATATGAGAGTCGACAAATATTCAGATTGATGATTTGATAAACGTCCGAAAAGAAAATTATTTTTGCCGAGCTAAAACGAATAGCTTAGATCTCTTTCTTTCGGTAGAAGGATGACTTTAAAACTCCAGAATAGAAAGAAGAAAATAAAATATAAAAAGAGAAAATTTCTAAGATAGATGAATAATCACCGTGAATCTTACCCGAGCAATGTCCATTCCTATCGACAGTTATTCTTTAATAGTGATTTATCAAATAACACATGTAAAATTTAGAATTTTTCAAACAGGACTCTATACTTTCATATTTATCAAATAGTACATTTAATTTTCTTTTTACTTCTCTCGTCAAACAAATCTGTACCATTGTGGTATTGGAATTACAAATTTCAATATCTTATCTAAATTCAATCTGATCTGCTGTTTGTGTAATCCCGATCTCATGTGGTCTTTGGGATTTGAATTCCCACCACCACAGTGGTGGTGCAATCTCAACATCACCACTGTAGTGTTGGAAATTGCAATTCCAACTTGTGGTGTTGAGATTTGAATTTGATCTACGATTAGTCGGTGAGATTCTGTAATTCGATCAAAGTGGTAGTGTTGGGATTGTAATATAACTGTGATACTGAGATTTGAATTCTCAGAACCACGTTCGGAATTTTTACTATGATATAGATCTGTTTGACAGGAGAGATAAAAAAAAAATTAAATGTGCTATTTGATAAATATGAAAATATGAGATATTGTTTGAACAATTTTAAATTTTATATGCACTGTTTGATAAATTACTGTATAATCATGACAGTTATTCAGGTGAAATATCACAGTCCGAAGAGGCGAATATGTCATCGTCTGTTCTTTCGAACTGAGCTTATGAACCGAACTCACTTGACTTCAGATCGAATTCAGGTGGATCCGACAAATCGAGTTGACTCTGCAATTTAACGGGTCAATTACGTTGATTAAACCTCCTTCGAACCGCTTATTCTTTTCCGTGTCGATTGCTCTGCACACATTGCCAGGCCTAAGACCCGACGAACTTCTAGAAGACTTTGTAATTTTATATGGGCCCCATGCATGATTGAAGCCCATCTGAACGCAAAAAATATTGTCGCTCAGTTCACTGCTTGCTGCCGCCATCTGATACGGAGTGAATGCCCATTGGCCAACACACTTTTCTAAAGGCAGATAAGAAAATTATCTTTGATTTGCAATTCACAATTAAAATTTGAGAAATAATGGACGCTTTTTTTTTAAATTTTTAGTTTAATCGAAGTTGATATTTTGGAGGACGGATATTTGCACATGCATATGCTGACACAGACCTATAATTCAGAAGGTGTATATCTCGATCAGCTTATATTTCGATAGGTGTATATTTCGATCAATTTATATCTTAATCAGCTTATATCTCGACAGGAATATATCTTGATAAATTTATATCCCGACAAGTCAATTGATATGTCGATTATTAAAGTCAAAATATCTAACACGATAAGAAAATATATCTCCATGTCTATGTTAAAGGAACATATTCGCTGAATTAATTAATGGAGTCATGTCTCCCATCAACTATACGAACGCTATTAATTACGTCTCACACGCCGACCGCATTTATAGAGCTAATGCCCTTTATCATTTCTAAATATGGTGGGCCACTATCTTAAAGAGCTCATGCCTCCCATGTTTTTTGTATCACTCCATAGGGATTGATTCACCTATCTAAAGGTAATTTGAAAATATCAGAAGAAGTTCGAATATCTCTAATCCATTTCTCCTTTCATTGCATCGCTAGCTCCCTTTTCTTGTCAATCTTTGACTTGAGCGTCGAAGGGGCGTAATCGAGATCTTCCTCGGCGCCTTTAATGGTGTTCCCCTTTCAGGTCTCCCTCTCTCGCTCGTTCGAGATATATCAATCGACATTGCTCGAGACAAGCAATCAATCCAGCCGAGTCAGCAATCCCTCTAGTCGAATTAACGGATCATCCGATTCATCAGGTGTCGAGCCAGGCTTGTTGGTGGAAACCTTTGCATATGTGTCTTAGGTGAAACATATGCGAATGAAAATACATAGTATTTTTCCTTTTCCTCGCATGAATACTCATCATTGTCATCAAGATTCGATCATATTTCGGATCGCAGTCATATTTCGAACGCGTAATAGAAGCTAATGAGTGCAATCAGACTAAATTCCATCTGTGATCCAATTAAAATTCGATTGCAATTTGACTTGAGGAACTGTGACGACGATCTCAATAAATTCAAAAATTAAAACGATCTCGATAGATTCAAAGGCTAGGTTATAAAATTTAAGGTGCAATTCGATTAGAATTCAATTACGATCTGATCAGAATGATTGTAACAGTGATTCCGATAGATTTATTACGGTGCATACGAGACCATCAGCATATCATTTCTTTTAGTTTTATATAAGTCGTAAAATGAGTTAATTATGCACTAAAAAAAGAATAATAAAAATATTAAAATTTAAAATTTAAATGATACGTATATTTTAAAATTCGATTTTTGAATGCATATAAAAAGTATGTGTGAGCGTACGTTGACGTAAGCAGAAAAATGATGATTTTGAAAATTTGAAGGTGTTTTGACAAACGTAAGAAAGTTACGGGGTCACGATGAAACTGTTCTCTATAATTTTTACCCCGGTAGACTTTTCGCCTCGATTGATTCTCTCTTCTCTAGGAAGTCGACGGCTCTAGCTCGTTCTGACGTGTTGGGATCTCTGATCCGCCTGCGGTGCGGAGGAGGCTTGAGCATCGCTCGACCAGAACCGACATTTCTTCTGGTTGTCGTCGTCGGGGAAGAAAGAGTAGAAGAAGAGGAATAAAGGGGAGGAGTGGAGCCGATACCGATGAAGAAGACCGGGCCTGGAAATCGGAATCTCAAGCTTGCCCTCCCTCGTCAGGAGGAGTCTATTGGAAAATTTTTGTAATCGATCATCTTTTTCATCTGTGATTTGTGCTTGATTTGTTCTTTCTTTTCTGCGAGCGTTGATCTTTCGGTGACTAGTTCAATTTTTGCTTGGAGTGTAGGACACAGAGTGGCACTTTCAAGGATGGAAATCTTCTTGTCAATAAAGATGGACTTCGGATCGTCTCTCAAAGCGAAGAAGCAGGGGTAATATTTCCCTTTGTATTCTTTTTTTTTTTAATAGCACCCACTCTGACCAGAAGATGGAAAAATAAAAAAGGAACAGAATGAAAAAGAAAAATGAATGAAGTTTGGGAATAGTAACGCCATTGAGAAGCTACGATTTCAAGGTGCTCTCTAATTTCTATGAAATGTTGAGGTGTGGTATCAGGAGTTTCTGGTGACATAATTTTGAATGTCTGATTTGAATATTAGTTGTGTGGGAACTGATGCCTCTTTATTTCTTACATTGATCTTCTCTACAAGCTCTAGTAGATGCCTTGTATACACTCATTAAGGTAAAATTGCTGTTAATTGTCATGTATCCCTTTGCAGTTCTAATAGTCCATAAGGTCAATTTTCTTTTTGTTAAACTAATCCCTAATATATACTAATAATCTTTTATATGATCATAAGTAAGAACCTAAATCATTTTGCTGTTTGTTGGCTCTGTTTCTCCTTTAACATAACCCTGCTAAGTCAGCCTATCAAATGCTTGTTTAGATGATTTTCAAATGGTTAGTTGAGTCGTGTTCATTACTTGCTAGCCTCATGTAAGCCATTGGACAGTTTCAGAGACGACTAGTGGAGAAAGGAGGTAGAAGAAAGCGGAGGAGAAAGAATGTAAGAAGCAACGAGAGACCCATCAGCTAATAACTTGGCGGATATCATGTAGTCATAATGGAACTTTAGTTTCTGATTTCCAAAAATATTTAGTCCTTAGCAAGTAGCAGTTGGCCTATGTAGTATCTGTTCTTTCAGACTGTTCTTGCTCACTTCCAGTCCATTGGGTCTAATCAAGTAATTACATTGCACCGAGTAGATGGTAAAGTCTTCTGCTACGTGGTAATACATGTCAGTTGTTAACCTTATTTTTGCATGTTGATAATTAAGCATTTAAGTTTTCTGTATAGAATTGGTTCCTTCTGCTGAATCTGTAGCTTTCTCTCACAGTATTTCTTGCATTGTAATGCAGCCACATCTTATCAAACCATTGGATAATACGTTGAGTTTGGATGACTTGGATGCAGTGAAAGTAGTTGGGAAGGGTAGTGGTGGAATTGTTCAGCTTGTTCGTCACAAGTGGACCAGCCAATTTTTTGCTCTCAAGGTATATCAGATTCCTATACATTCTAATATTGGGTATGTTCATCTGATGATGCTGATCATTGAAGAATTTCTTAATAATTTTTTTCACTTCTACCATTGTCAGATATGACACTGAAATTTTTTCTCTTTTATGAGTCTCGGCAATGATGCTGTCCTTTTGGAGAGACTATATAGCTGTGTTTGTGCAATTGTGTTGTTACTTGGCAGTGTATATTAGACATTAAATGACCTCTCTTATTATACATACATACACTACTGTATATTTCCACCATAATATATTAATATAATAAGGTTGCAGCTTGTCTTCCTTTTGTATAAAAATGATAATTTTTAATCATTGTCTCCTTGTTTCTGATTGCAACTCTTTTGTAAACCCTGGCTTGGAGTATTATCACGTATTTGTAAATGTAGCTTTTTTATCTATGCATCTTAAGCTTAAGTTCTTTTGGTTGAGAATTTGGCAAAATAGAGCCCTAATATTTGTCTGTATTTTTGTACAGTATTTCCCAATCATGATTGTCTTTAGAGGAATAATATTCATGTAGCTGATCACAAATAATTCACACAAATACAGTTTAATTATGACGATAATTTCCTGATTCAGACTGCATCAGTTATCTCCTACACCTGAAAGCATAGCCTTGAGATTCTAGCAGCCAACAATCAATTCAAATATTTTTCTCTACAGATTTTGGTTTCAAGGCTTTAAATTTTTCATTTATTAATAGAATATAAAGTGTTGGTGCAATCGACCTCAGGTCAATGTTGACCAAACTTAGAGTGAGATTCAAATAATGTTTTGATGCTTGACAATACGTTTGACATTGTGTATGATAGTATGACTAGTAGATGTCTTGGGACTTCCAAGGTAATATAAGGGAGATTGTTAAGAGGAGATTGTTGGAGTGATCAACCTCAGGTCAAGGTTGGCCAAGTTTGAGTAAAACTCGAGTGAAGTCCAAGTATAGATACTTGACAAGGAGAAGTCCAAGTTTGGAGATTTGTCAAGGAAAGGCCAAGTATGGATACTTGGCAATGGAAAGTCCAAGTGTGTAGTCTTGGCCATGTAAGTCCAAGTGTATAGTCTTGACGGTGAAAGTCCGAGTATGGAGACTTGGCAAAAGGAAAGTCCAAGTGTGTAGTCTTAGTCGTGTAAGTTCAAGTGTGTAGTCTTGACAACATAAGTCTCGGAGGCGTGACCTCTTAGCAAAGAAAGATCCGGTGGCATGACAAAAATGCTGGAAGCACTTAAAGGTTAGCGCAAGGGTGAAGAGTCGTGAACTTAAACTAAAGGCGTAAGGTTGATGGAAGTGGCCTGAAGGCTTAAGTATAGGCTAAGGGTACCCGATGGCATGACGAAGCTGAAGGAAACACTTGAAGGTTAGCGCAAAGGTGAGAAATCGTGGATTCTAACCAAAGGCGTGAGGCCGATGAAAGTGGCTTGAAGACTTAGGTTTAGGGTAAGAGTAAGTGTTAAGTATGAGGGGATTATACTTGGCTGGTAAATCTCAGTTTTGGGGTATATCGGTCGACTGGTCGAGTGCTCGACACTCAGGAGCTTAAAAGACTTTGGCAGTCGACTGGGGTTATGGACTAGTCGACTGGTTGACTGGAGTTATGAACTAGTCGATTGGTCGAGTGGTTGGCTCGACCCGAGTTGGTGCTCGGTCGAATGCGACTCGGAAAAACTAACTGGTGCTCGGGCAATCGACTGGTGGTTTGGACTAGTCGACTAACCACTGACAGCCGACTGCTGAATCTAGTAGTCGATTGGCTTAAGTGGACAAGAGCACATAATATTTCTGAGTCGACTGTTGGCTCATGACAATCGACTGATGACTATGAGCAGTCGATTGATCGGCTCTAATCCGACATGAATTAGTCCGTTGTAAGACAATGGTACCGTGACCAGTTGACTGGTAGGTAAGGTCAGTCGACTGATCGGCGGAAAATCAGCCTGATGGGAGCTTTAAAAGGAGGTTGCGGTGGACATTTGAAGAAGTCGATTCTTAAGGTTTTGAAGGGGAAACACTATTGTGATTCCAGACCTTTAAGGCATCCCAAAGCAATCAAAAAGTAAAGCGATAAAAAACTCTTCATTGTAAAGTGTTCTTTGCATTTATATTTTGCTTTATACTTGTATTTTAGTTGTCTTCTTGTAAAGCTTCATATTGTAAGAGGTTTCTCCACCTCCGGTGTTATTTTGAGAAGGAGAAAGAGTTAGTGATGATGCATCGCTAGAGCTCACATTATAGCTCTGCCGTGGAGTAGGAACTAGGGTTCCGAATCACGTAAAACCCTTGTGTTGTGTTTTGTGTTGTGTATTTGTTCTATTTATATTTGTATTTGTATTTCTGTTGTGCATTAACACTTGTAGACAAGCACGACAATGATCGAAATCGAACGAACGCTATTCACCCCTCTAGTGCATCACAAGATCCTCAATAATTGGTATCAGAGCGAGGCTGCTCTTCAAGGATTCACCGTCAAGGGAGTAACGCTAGAGGATCCATCAAGATCAATGGAATTCAAAGATGGATTCGGCTACAACACACAAGTCTTCGACAGCGAAGATTTTGCGTATTGGAAAGGTATAATGAAATATTTTTTAATGAATGTTATTGAGAATTTATTTAATATTGTAGATGGATTTAAACCTTCTATAGACAAGAAGGGAAGACTCCTCAAGAAGAAGTGGACCGAGGAGCAAATTCGAAAATTCAAGATAAATGAAAAGGTAACATTAATTTTAGCTAATTCAATACCTAAGAATTTATTATATAGTATAGGAGAATTCTACGACACTAAGGAGTTATGGAGCAAATTTATTGAGCTCCATGAGAATCCCTCATCGACCCAAGGTAAAGATGACATGCCTGAAGAAGAAGAAAACTCATCATCGTGTCAAGAGCGTGAAGAGTCGGAGGTTGATAGATGTTCAACATCCAAAATAGAAGAAATGAAAGAAGTCTCCACCTTTAGAATTGCGGTGCCGAAGCAAGAGAAGGAGCCTTCTACATTCGGAGCCGAAGAACAAGCTCAAGAGTTTCCTACCACCGAGATAGGTAACTCAAATGCAATTCATAAAAATAAAAATCATATCATTTGTTTTGAGTATAGAGAACAAGGGCACTATAAGAGCAAGTATCCAAAACGTATCAAGAAGAAGACTCAAGTGACACCCAAGACCAAGGAGAAGGTCAAAGAGGCCGGAGTCCCAATGCACAAAGGCAAGGAACACATTGCGTGTTTCCGGTGCAATTAAAAGAGACATTATCGGAGCCAATGTTCGAGGGGGAGGCACCCTAGCAAGGACAGGTAGAGAGCTCAAGTGTAGAGGGAGCTCCTAAGGCTAAGGTATCATTTCATAATTTAATTGCAATTTCAAGTGTTCATGATAAAAAACATGCAAATAATAAGGTTTATTGTTTAGGTGCTAAAACATCATGATATTAAGACTAAGGACAATTCTAGGATTGTTAGCTCTAAAACTATCTCACCTAAGAATGACAACAACCTAGGCAATAACTCTAAGAAAACTAGACATATGCCTAGGAAGAAGAAGAATATCTAAAAATATAATGGACAAACAAAACTTGAGAAATTAGAGGAAGAAGATCAAGCTTTAAGGTTAAAGCTTGAAAATTTTGAAAATACCCTTAGAAGAATGGAAAATATGCTTAATGAGTCAAATGGACAAAATTTAAATGTTGATAGGAAAGAATCATCTAGGGGCAAGAAGGGTTTAGGTTATAAACCTAGGTCTATGGAAAATATAGCATCCTACCATAGTGTTTCATTTAACTATAGAACTAATCCTAGGTCTAGGAGTGTCAAGGTTACAAAGGAAGTTGTCCCTAGAGTTGACCTTGATAGGAGTCCAGTGATTAAGGCTTCCAAGGAGTCTGGAAAAGTCACTAACATGGCTACAAGAGAAGGTATCCCTAGAGTTAACCTAAATGAGTCCACAATGACTAAGGCTTCTAAGAAGCCTAGAAGAGCATTAGGAAGGTATCAAGAGAAGTCATCTCCAATGAATGCCTAAAAAATCCAAGGAGGTCCAATAGGTATTGGGTTCCTAGAAGTGTGATCCCTTCACGCTAAATGGGTATAGAGTGTGTCAACTTAAAATGGAAAGGTAGTTAACCTAACCATAGTGGAGTTGATACTTTAGAGCATTTTTGAGATATATTGATACTTTGAAAATGAATTTGGAATTATGATTCTAAAAATTTTTAGGATGTGCCAATAGAGATAATAAAGTTTAAAAAATTGATTATACTTAGACACAATTAGGTTAAAGGACAATAGTGTGGCAAGTTGGGATTTTGACACACTTGGAGGAGTTGATTTGGTAAATATGGTATTTGGTATAACTTTAGGTAATGACAATGAAATTTAAGACTTAGGTATCTCTATAATTTTATATTATAAAATTTGTCATGTTTTGTTTGTCATAATTCATATCATGACATCGTGTATCAAATGATTATTTAAAATGTTATGATAGTACTTAGATTGATTTATATCATACTAACATCATGTATCATTGACAAATATTTTTAAATTATGCAATCAATATATGTCATGATTATATTCATGCATTAGGATAATCAAATTGAATTTAAGGACAATGACACTAATTGATATCCTAGGTAAGGAGGTCAAATTGGATATACCTAGATAAAAATGCATGAACCGTTAGTTTAGGGAAGAACCAAAACTCACATCTCACAAAGACTATAAGATGACATGTGTGTATTGAAACACTCTAGATACATGTAAGATGCTAGGAAAATGAGTTAAGTTCAATGTGCTTAGATAGTACATCAAAATGAACACAAACTCTTTAAATCACGAGGAAAGCTAATGTACAAGTCATGTTCATTTGACCCATAGATCATGATTGAAAATAAGGTTTGAAAATAATTTTAAAATCATTTTGTAAAACCTTGGTGAAGTCTATCATTTGATAGCAATCACCATTGATAAGATTGATACAAGTTAGACAAAAATATTACAGTTTTCAATGGTTTTCAACTTTGTATCATTCTCTCAAAATAATGGATATTTTATTAGAAAATTATTTTTCACCCATAGTATTTAGCATAAGTAATGTGTGTATGAAATTTTAAGATTTTTCGAAAATTACGGAATTACTTATGCATTTTCAAAACTCATATGAAAATCCTAATTTTTGCGAATCACGAAACCAGGTTGGTGCTAGTGTAGCGATCGGTGGTGGAGAATCTCGATCGACAGATTCTTGATAAAAAGATTTGTTTAACTAGTTATCAGCAACCTTAGGTATCTTAACTACTCTTAACCCTATAATATGCTTAGAGAAGCATTGGATGAGTGATATTTTCATTGAAAATGATTAGGAGAGTTAATTAGGGTGAAAATCGAATTTTAAGGGAGGTTAAAGTTCAAGTTTGAATTTTTACCCTTATGTTTGATTATTTAGATTTCCTATAGGCGTAAAACTCTCCAAGAACATTGTTGGTGCAATGGTAAAGGGGGAGCAAGCTTTTAGGTGGAGTTTGTTCATCAAGACATGATGGATGAAGTTTAAAAAGGGGGAGAGTGAAGAATTGTCTCTCATTGAGTGATAAGGATTTTGTTACTAAGGAGAATGAAGGCATTCAGGATGAAGATTCGGAAAAGGGGAGAATGAAGAATTTCATTGGAAGATGAGAGACTTTTTGATGTGTGCCAAAGGAGGAGAAATGAAGGGTTTAAGTTAGGAAACTTTTATTATGCTTTGACATAAGAAGAGACAAGTTGAGCTTATGAGATAATCTAACTTAAAGGTATTGTCAAATATCAAAAAGGGAGAGATTGTTGGTGCAATCGGCCTCATGTCAATGATAACCAAGCTTGAGTGACACTCGAGTTGTGTTTTGATGTTTGACAATATATTTGACATTGTGTATGATAGTATGACTAGTGGATGTCTTGGGATATCCAAGGTCATATGAAGGAGATTGTTAGTAGAAGATTGTTGGAGCAATAAACCTCAGGTCAAAGTTGACCAAACTCGAGTAAGACTCGAGTAAAAATCCAAGTATAGATACTTGGCAAGAAAGGCAAGGAAAGTCCAAGTGTGTAGTCTTGACCATATAAGTCCAAGTGTGCAGGCTTGGCGGCGAAAGTCCAAGTATGACGACTTGGCAAAGGGAAAGTTCAAGTGTGTAGTCTTGGTCGTGTAAGTCCAAATGTGTAGTCTTGGCATCGTAAGTCCCGAGGCATGACCTCTTGGCAAAGGAAGACCTGGTAGCATGACAAAGCTGATGGAAGTGCTTGAAGGCTAGTGTAAAGGTGAGGAGTCGTAGACTTAAACCAAAGGTGTGACGCTGATGGAAGTGTCTTGAAGGTTTAGGTCTAGGCTAAGGGTACCTGATGGTATGAAGAAGTTGAAGGAAGCACTTGAAGGCTAGCGCAAGGGTGAGGAGTCATGGACTCAAACCAAAAGCGTGAGGCAGATGGAAGTGACTTGAAGGCTTAGGTCTAGGCTAAGAGTAAGTTTCAAGTATGAGGGGATCATACTTAAGTGGTAAACCTTAGTTTTGAGGTGTACCAGTCGACCGGTAGACTTGACTAGTCGATTGATCGAGTGCTCGACACTCGAGAGCTCAAAAGACTCTGACAGTCAACTGGGGTTATGGACTAGTGGACTAGTCGGTTCGGCCCGAGCTGGTGCTCGGTCGAATACGACTCGAGAAAACTGATTGGTGCTTGGGTAGTCGATTGGTGGTTTGGATTAGTCGACTGGCCACTGGTAGTCGACTGCTGGATTGAGCAATCAACTGACTTAAGTGGACAAGAACACAGAATATTTCTGAGTCGACTATTGGCTCATAGCAGTCGACTGATGGCTCAGGTAGTCGATCGATGACTATGAGCAATCGACTGATCGACTCTAATCCGACGTGGATTAATCCATTGTGAGACAATGGTGCAGTGACCAGTCGACTGGTGAGTAAGTTAAGTCGATTGATCGAAGGAAAATCAGTCCGACGGGAGCTTTAAAAGGAGGTTGCAATGGACATTTGAAGAAGCCGGTTCTTAAGGGTTTTGAATGGGAAATGCTGCTGTGATTTCAGACCTTCAAGACATCCCAAAGCAACAAAAAGTAAAGCGATCAAAAGCTCTTTATTGTCAAGTATTCTTTGCATTTGTATTTCGCTTTATACTTGTATTTTGGTTGTCTTCTTGTAAAGCTTCATATTGTAAGAGGTTTCTTCGCCTCCGGTGTCATTCTGAAAAGGAGAAAGAGTTAGAGCGGTGTATCACTAGAGCTCGGGTGTGGAGTAGGAACTAGGGTTCCGAATTATGTAAAACCCTTGTGTTGTGCTTTGTATTGTGTATTTGTATTTCCGCTACGCACTAACATTTGTAGACAAGCACGACAACGATCGAAATCGAACGAACGCTATTCACCCCCCTAGCACGTCACAAGATCCTCAACATAAAGAAGAAACACTACTAAATCTACTGGTCAATGGAATGATATGAACAAGAAATTGTAATTGATGTTTTCTCAATCAGGCTCTTAGAAATCAATTTTTTGCTGTCTTCGTTCAGCAAACATCCCTGTTGTAAGGCTGACCTGAATGATACATTCGTTATTTGCAGGCCCATTATTTTGCAAAATGATTGTAACAATTCATCATTGATAAAATGTGGATGTATGCATCTGCAAATGGACAGGAAGTTCAACCCTTCCAAAATGTATGCGTATAAAACATTACTCACATGTAACTACTACAGTCAATCCCAATGTTGCTGAATTTGGCTCTACAAAAAACTGTAAAACATCCTATTTCTCCTTCTTTAAATAATCCAACTTGACATTGCAAGCATATTGGAGCACATTTAAAGATAGAAGTGCTTGAAAACTTAATCTGAGGACATGAATGAAGTTTTAATGTTTTTTGTACTAAATCTGCAAGAAGACCAAAAAAATGTCAAAGACCAACAGTGGAGGTAAATATCTTAACCAAGGACAGAAAGGAAACAAGTGGAATTAAGGGACTAAGAGGTAATTTGCTGTAATTGTGACTTTCTAAATAATACTTAACCAAGTAATGCAAATTAGAAATTTAATTTTCAAAATCTTGAGATTGTATAAAAGTTTATTTTGGTAGATTCTCTTGTTAGTCAGGTAAGTTATTTATGTTAGTTTTTAAATTAGTAATTATCTTATCAACGTTTCATTGAAAAATGATGAACACATTCTATGATGAACAAATTCTACTTTTTGCTTTGGAACATTTATAGCTGATACATGGATTAACTATTGCAAAAGATAGTAGTTTGCCATCTTTTTTACGAAAAAGGATATTTGGATACCTATAGGTACTCTTTCATAGAAAGATGCATGACCATATAAATATGTACCTAATATTCTGTCAAAGCTTAAGTTTTCTCCATCATTTGGTTTATGTTAAACCAATCAAAGAAATGTTTGCATATCAAACATACTTTAATATTGTCTAACTTTACAAGTTAAAGACAGATCGTCATCAATTTGCACATTGGAACAGTTTGAGAATTGCTTGTGTCAAGATATTAGGTTCTCACTATCATCAAATCTTCACATGATTTAAAAAAAAAATTCATGCATCAGTCCATATTTTATTATTTGTATGTCTTTTCAGTTAAAATTTTTCATTTGTTTTCTAAATAACATTCAAATGCAACACGCTGCTTTCCTGCCTAGCATTCAAATGAAACACATGATGATGTTCTATGCTTGTGTGCTAAACCAACTCTATATTCAGAAATTCTTATGACTTTTAACGTCCAGGTTATACAGATGAACATTCAAGATGACATACGGAAACAGATTGCTCAGGAACTTAGGATAAGCCTATCAACCCAATGCCCCTTTGTTGTCCAATGCTATCAATGTTTCTATGATAATGGTGTTATCTCTATAGTTCTGGAGTACATGGATGGTGGTTCACTTGCAGATTTTCTGAAGAGCGTAAGAACAATTCCAGAGCCATATCTTGCTGCAATCTGTAACCAGGCCAGTGCTCATTGTCTTCACGAGTTATAAATTGTGATTGTATGGGTAGGAAATCATCTCTGAGCAAAGTAATTCATTCTTGCAGGTGCTAAATGGCTTGATTTATCTGCATCATGAAAAGCACATTATCCATCGTGATTTGAAACCATCAAACATTTTGATCAATCATACAGGCGAAGTCAAAATATCTGATTTTGGTGTTAGTGCTATAATTGCAAGCTCATCAGGTCAGCGTGACACCTTTACTGGTACATACAATTACATGTCTGTAAGTATCGATAAGTTCTATATTTTTAGTCTATTTATGCTCTTTTAACAGTCTTGTGGGCTAAATATCTAAAGCTTTTATCTGCATTTACACTGGCTAATTTGCCTTGACAGCCTGAAAGAATTACTGGACAAAAACATGGTCATGTAAGTGACATTTGGAGTTTGGGTCTTGTTATGCTGGAGTGTGCTACGGGCCAATTTCCTTATCCACCTTGTGATAGCTTCTATGAACTTCTTGAACAAGTGGTTGAACGCCCCCCACCCTCTGCACCTTCAGATCAGTTTTCTGCAGAGTTCTCCTCATTTATTTCTGAATGGTAAGGATGGTACCTTAATAAGTCTGACATGTGCTTTTGGACTTTAGATTTTAAATATTCTATTGGATAAGGTAGCTTTGAATGCTAAATAATTTTTGTTGTTTGCTTATTTCTCAAATTGATGTTTCTATTGAATAATAGATTGAAATTAGTTAAAAAAGAACAATCCGATGTACAAAGCTTTCACCAATACGGGATTCCGGAGAAGGGTCTATTGTATATAGTCTTATCCTCTTTTACAAAAGACTAGTCCCATGACTCGAATCCATGACCTTTAGGTCATACGGTAGCAACTCTACTTTTGTGTCAAGGCTCCCATTCATAGCTTGAAATTAGTTATAATTGGATATTTGGTTGGTTAAATTTTGTTGTTCCATTAGGCAACTATTTTAACATTTTAGACTTTCCATTAGGCAACCATGCTTGAAATTAGACTTTTCCATCGGTGAAAGTAATTTCTTGGTGGAGTGTTAACGAAATCTGATTATTCATTATCTGCACGTAACCATCTAGTGTATTAAGCATTATGATCTAGTTGAAACAATAATCAGAAACAAACTTAACTTGCAGGTCAATTTGTGCTACTACAGTTTTAGAAAAAGATACTTTGTTTATCTTCAAATGCATATTATGGGATTGTTAATTACATTTGCTTGGGTAACATTGAAAAGTTATAACATTTCTAACTCAGGAACACTAGAATAAACAAAGGTTATTAAAAAAGCTTTTGAAAACTAGTTGTGGCTAGAAGCCTCCTTCAAAATAATGTTTAATCTTGAAAACTTTGACTATTCAAAACAAAGTGTACAAGTTAATCTTGCTTGTTTTGCATCGATCTTATCCATATAATATGCTTTGAAGCTAGGTGCGTTTGTGGCTTCTCATTTTATTGTCAACTTTTAACCTTCCAAACGAGGTTTAGTGCTGATAGAGTTTGGTCGACATGGTTGAAATGTATCATTCCAATTTACCCATTGAAACCTATGGTATTGACGAGGTACCAGGTCAAAAGAGGGTTGGGACAAGGCCATTTGTTTTTTTTTTAATTTTATTTTAACTAGATAAATTCTAATTTTCTTCAACATCATATGTCCTCGAGCGATCACAAGCCATGTAATTCTCCCTGGTCTGTGATTCTTTTGTTGGTGTCACCTTCTTTAAATCTGGATTCTTCCCTCTGCATTTTTGCTGTTGACTTGAGTAAGATTCAGTTTTTATTTTGTTGTATTTTGTGTTCCACTTCTTGTTTGCTGTTGGTGTTTTCATTTGTCTTCTGCAAGTGAGCTGTATTTCCTGTTCCCTGCAAGTTCCACTTTGACGATGTCAACAGGGATTTGCTTGTCCTAACTTCGCTACAAGCTCATGTGGTAGCAAGCTGCAGTCATCATGGTACTTGATCTTTCCTCTTCAACCTGTTTGGGACTACAGATTATAGATCTATATGCAGTCCAAATCTTCTTTCAAGCTGACTTATCCAAATCTGTCCTCATTCTTTGGATCTGTTCAGTTCTTAAAATTTGCACAGTTCAAATATGTTCCTGTTTCATCTTGCTCTCGTATGGGTGATTCACCTGTGGCTTCTCCAAGTTTAATGGAAATTCCTCTTCAAATCATCAATATTGGTACATCCGAGAAAATTTTTCATGACCAGATTCACTCAAGTAGGCCCTCTACTGTTTGATATATCGATTGAGAAATATC
Source organism: Wurfbainia villosa (assembly GCA_025175895.1). Lineage (NCBI taxonomy): Eukaryota > Viridiplantae > Streptophyta > Magnoliopsida > Zingiberales > Zingiberaceae > Wurfbainia > Wurfbainia villosa. The sequence goes on along the minus strand of CM046000.1, from coordinate 3,554,240 downwards.
TACACTTCCTCCATGAGAAGACTACTCAATCTCAAAAAATTCAGCTCAGTCCATCTCATCTTTAATTCATGAGGATGCTACCACAGTTGTATGACAAATTTTTATGTTATGTCATAGATACAAGAGCTTATGAGCATGTCTGGTAAATATCACTCTTTTTTTCTATGTTCTTAAACCTACATCTTATCTTAAGTACCAACCTATAGCAGATGTCATAAAACTAATTTATGAAAGATGCAAGGGTACTCAATAAATCCAACTAATTTATGAAAGATGTAAGGGTTAATTTAAAAAATGTTTTTAAGTTTGGAGATTGTTTTAACAATATTAAAGTTTGGTGATGTGAAGCGATGACAAATATACACATTAAATGAGAAAAAGGAAGACAAAAAAAGACTTGGTTAGCAACAATAAAATAAGATAAAATTTATTTAAATATAGATTAATATAGATGATAATATAGTAGGAGATAAAGTCCAATGACGTAGAAAGATCCATATAGCCCACCTAGTTGGATAAGACTTTGTTGTTGTTGTCGTTGTCGTTGTTGTTGGAAGATGAAAGAATAGGGCTTGTAAATTCACATAATATTTTTATAATTTTGAAACTTTGTTCGATATTTATAAAAATAAAAAAAAATCTAAGAATTAAATAATTCTCTATTTCTTTTCCACATGGACTTGTTCCTTCTTAATTGAGTGTCAGTATTTTGTTAATGATATAACTCATTTGATGTCCATTTCACAAGTAAGATTTATGATAAACTTTGGTTTCAGTTTACAGAAAAATCCCAAGGATAGAAAACCTGCACAGGCTCTCCTGGTATGTCTAGTCACATATTAGTTCATTTTTCTTTTGCTTTACAAAGAGGCTGAATCATTTTCCCTCGATCTCTCCATTTATTCTGAATAACCCAGGCACATCCTTTCTTGAGCATGTATGCTGACCTGAACATCGATCTCGCTTCCTACTTCACAACGGCTGGATCACCCCTAGCCACGTTCTAAATGATTTCAGTAAGTCCATGTCTTATATTAGTTCTTGCTTATCTGCTCCTCGAAGTGGCAAAGACTTTACAATTTTTCCTTTTGTTTTCTCGAAGTGACACAGAGTGTTTTCACTCATCACGCATGATCACCAACACTACTGATCTTGCTGTCTATTCCCCTGCTGCTTGTCACCGCTGGTCATATTTTGAGTGTCGAATTGTATGCTGATGCTATTTTCATGTATTTGGTAATGCTATTGGATCATTTTCGTTTTTGTTTTTGTGTTTTTTTTTTTGTTTCAACTGGAGATCACGTTATTTGTGCGTAACTTTGATGTGTAATGATCATACGACACTGGATTTATATCAATGTTTGATGATGTTTCAAGACACAAGTCTGGTTGTTGATGACACATCTTTGGTGCAGGAATATACAATGGATGGTTCTCTTGGTTTCACTGAATTTCTTGTCTGTGTTTGGGAGTCTATAATAAATTAATATTTGCTGACAAAGTGTTATTAAATTGATGGCGCCGGTTGGTTAATATTGCAGGAATGTCATTAATTAGTAAATTGAAATTTCTCAACAATGACTGTGTCCACAATGAAATATCACCTATTTAAACTTCGAGGTGAAGTCGAATTGATTTTCCAATGGTAGAATTATAGGAATATAATGGAGTTGGTATTTGGATGATAAAATTGTTGTAATGGATAAAGATTAATTTTTATGGAGTTATTTTTTTTTAGAAAATAAATATTTTTCCATCTTAGGAGACTATTCGATTATGATTATCGTGATTTATGTTTTTGATCGATCTGAAGAGATGAGTGAATGTTATTATCTTTACTGCAATGGTGATATAATATCTATTGAGCCATCCGAGACAATTTAATACTTTTAAAAGCATTTGATTGTGCAAAATGAAATCTGTTACAGTGGTATATAGTTTATTTTTTAAATACGCTCTGTAATATTTTATTTTATCATTTTTAAAAATTGACCCTCCAAAGCTATTACTGTTTGATATCACCGGTGATCGCATGAAGCTACTATCATTTTACATCACGGTCGAGCAGTTAAATTTCAATTGTAATTCGATTTACATTGGAGTCTATTGGATTTTAATCGAATTGTAGTCGAAATTGATTGTGATTACAGTTATTAGCAGTCGTAATTTGATCGGATTTCGATTTCAATCCGATCGAAATTCAGTTGTAATTCGATCGAACTCCGACTCCGACTGGATTTCGACTGGCTTACTATCGGAATCCGACGAATTACGGCCGTTAATACTGCTAACACTGTAGTTGTTGGTGATCACAATCGGAGTTAATTCTGATAGCAATCCAATCGAAATTCACTCATGATCTAATTATATAGCTAGCACTATGGTATAACAACGAACGATTCCAATTATATTCGTGTAGATACTGTAAAAACGTAAACATTTGATCAACAAAGAATATACACATCTTAAAATAAAATTCGACACTAACAATTTAAATTGTATTTTATATTACGTTCGGAGTGGAATCCAGCACTGCTCGTGGCAATGCATGTAGACAAGGAGCAGAATCTTCGAAGGATCTGGCAGACGATCGAATAGGGTTCGTCCCCATCCTGTCCAGATCGACAAGATGAACGATGGGGGACCTGCAAAGAAATAAGTGGTGCTAGAAAGAATGGAGAGAGATTATGTTTTCTCACTTGCAGTTAGGGAGGAGGATGAATTAGTCTTTGAAAGTTGAGAATCGGTTCAATTAATAGTCTTTTGTCACTCGTTTCAGGATTGTAGCGAGAAGGAGGTTAATCATGGAGAGACTATGTCCCTAGATACGGTGGCAAGACAGGGAGAGTCATTTGACATCAGGGGGAATTTTAGATCTCTCATCCAGAATTGATCCAGTTCGTTTCCAAAGCGATCATCCTGTCTTACCATCGCATCATCTCCGAGGAAGATAAATTAGTCGTAAGAGAAAGAAGAGAGAGGACTGCATGAAAAGCCAAAGGCAGACAGTGGAATGAAGATAGCTGAAGACGGTTCAACAGTCGGGGATGGAACAGTGTTTTTTTTTTTTTTTTTCTCACAGATTAGAGGATGAATCAGTGTAGGCAGAAGGGAGAGAACTGAAGTAAGAGTAAAAGATAGCCATGGAGGTGAATTGAGGCAATCTATGATGAGTTAAAAATTGAGCATGATGATACTCTCTACTGAGGCTGTTGAAATTTCTAAATATTAACTAAATTGGATTCACAAACACAAATTCTACTTGTCTCCGAATTCAGTACGAGTCACAATAATATAATAAAATATATCTGATTCGATTTGAGATCATTGAATAGGATGTCTTAGTATAGTATCCATGATCAAATACTTTCAACTGATTGAATACAAATTTAAGTTGATCTTCAATATAGTGGTCCAACTAGATCGGTCTTCTTTTGTAGATCTTTGTCAAATCGAGCGATACTTATAGGAGGTTGACTTCAGAAGGTCAAACGATATTTGCAGAAGGTCGGCTTTGTTCGGGAGGCCAGACGACACTTACAAAAGGTCGGCTTCGGGAGATCAGATGACACTTGCAGGACGTTGGCTTTGAGAGTTCGAATGACACTTGCGGGAGGTCAAGCGACACTTATGGAAAGTCGACTTCGGGAGATCGAGCGACACTTGCAGGATGTATGCTTTCTTTAGAGATAAGTCCTCCGAATGATAATGACCAAATCATATATGAAGAATTCGAAAACGAGTGAGAAGGGGAATAAAGAGGACTTCTGTGTGTCCCTTCCGATGCTCAAATTAGAACAGGAGATTGGAAAAATAAAGACAGTATAATTGAAGAAGAGTAGAGTTAGTGTTATCCAACTCTGTTTTTCTTCTATGTGAAGAATTATATACTTACAGTAAGAAGAGACATAGAGATGTGTAGTGGAAGATATGGAAACATGGAGTCGTAAAGAGATGGGGACGTGAGTATATGGGATATGATGGTGAGTGAGCATGGAGCCATGGAGATGTAATGGAGTGGATATGTATAAAGATGGTGGCGATGTAGAGTCATGGAAATGACCAAGTCAAAGTCGACCGATTTAATCGATCTTGCCACGTGGTATCATCACGTACTAACATAATAGAGATAATTTTGGGGTTGTCATCGAGGTTCATATTGTATATCTATCAAGTTGAGAATAGGAATCTCATGAATACTTTCAAGGTCGTATTAATAGATCACTATCAACAAGGATTTAAAAATAATGAGCAGATTATACAAATTTTAAGTTCGTCATTCTCTTTTCACGTTGAGAAAAAGACAGAGGTCCAACTCATGCCAAACTAAAAGTTCACTCAGAATAAAGATTCTATAAATTATCATAACATATGTATGATACAGATAAAATTTGAAATAAGGTTTATATAGCTCTTCTTGACATATGCATAGCATAGTGGCAGTTTTCAGCTACATCATGTCAAACTTCTACACATAAATATGTGATTGTAAATCAAGAACAAGTTGTAATTAAAGTGGAGATGATTTTAGAGATCAAAATCCACATTTTGTAGGCAAATAAAATTCATGATGAGAATTAAATGTTAATAGAAAAAATGTTATAAAAATTGGATTTAAGAGCTTTGATTTTGATGCTGAGGAGTGAAGAGCAAAATGAAGAATATTGAGAAATAAAAAATTATGTAATTGTTTATTACTTCTTGGACAAAAGTGATGCACTCATTTTAGATATTTTTTATCGATAAAATGTCATTAATTCTTTACTAACTCTTTCCATATTTCGTTAAATAGATGATTGAACTTCGTGAAGAAATAAAAAACTTGAGCTGACGACTTGAGAGTTTGAAAATAATTTTCCATAAAGATTGAACTCATGGAGATGTTGATAAAATAATAATGGTTATGTCATTTTGTAATTCTGTTCTTTATTATATCAATACAAATAACAGAATCAGAAAATGATATAACTATTATTATCTTATCAACTACTTTTTCATGAGTTCAATCTTCATGATAAATTATTTTTCAGATCGTCAGCTTAGGTTTTTAGTTTCTTCATGAATTCAACTATCTATTCGATGAAATAAAAAAAAATAGCAAAGAAATATAGACATTTTAATTTAATATTAAAAGAAAATGTACTTATAACTCCAATATCACTAAGTTAATAGCAAAAGTAACAAATAATTACATGATTTTAGAGTTTAGCAACAAAGTGGTTCTCAACTTTAAAGTTCAACACCATAGTACTAGTGCTTAACTTTGAAGTTCAACATTGACAAAGTTTTAGCTCCATAATAAATAGGTTAAAAATTTTACCTTAATGGAAAAGTACAATAATCTCGCATTAAAATTTTTTAAATAAAGACAATGTTTAATTATTTTGTGACAACCCTGTTCACAGCCATATGCATTGGCTTTCCTATTCTTGTAGCTACTTCTAGGGAGGATAAACTAATTGGAACTAAGGATATGAAAAGCATCGAGCAGTGCAGGAAGCATGTGAAAGTCACTCAACAGTTAAGAAGAAAGGATTCATCATACCCTCAATAAAATTATGTCAAGTTATCTGAATCTTTTGATTTTAGAATTTTCCCCATGAAGATGATTTTAAGAAAGGCTAGTATTCTAAAGAGAAAAATATTGTTCCAAAGTATCATTTTGAATCCGACATTGTTAATATTCGAAAAAAATGAAAAGATCAGAGTACCTTCCATCACCTTTCCAACTATTTTAGCATTTCTCACAATTTCAAAAAAATATGCTACATAGGGTTGGATCTAGGCAACTAGTTCTGACTGGAGACTGATAGAGGGAAGGAGGAGGGAAAAAGCAAATAGAATCAATGTGAACCATCCTAAACACTAAAACCCCCTCAAACGGATCTTGAATCGAAACCGTATTACCCATTAATCCTTTGTTTTAGATTTTTTAAAGTATTTAAAACTATTTTAGTAATATTAATAGTGTGGTTCAATATGAATTAATTCGACCGTTTAAAATTTTTCAATGTGAGATTATTGTACTTTTCTATTGAGGTAAATTTTTTAAATATTTATCCTATATCTTTTAATATGACAAACTTTTTTGGTGTTGAACTTCAAAGTTCAGCGCACTGTGTTGGTGTTGAACTTCAAAGTTCAACACTAGCACTATGTTGGTGTTGAACTTTGAAGTTCATAACCACTTTGATACTAAACTTTAAGTCCAACATCAAACAACAATGTTGGTGTTGAACTTTGAAATCCAACATCAAACAACAATGGTGTTGAACTTTGGTAGGATTGAACTCTAAATTGGTAAAACACTAAAATTCTAAACAATATTGTTGATCTTCAAAGTATGAAAATTTGGAGGCCTCCTAGTATAACCATAATTCATTTTCATTTTTTTGACAAAGTATTTCATTAAACTTTGGCTACGTGTCAAATTGAGATGCTTTATCTAACATAAAAAAACATCTTGATGATGCCTTTGCTACTTTGGAAATGATAATTAGTTTTTTGATCTTCACATTTTGTTTCAATCCACATGCATTTAACAAAAATGACATAGCAATTACTCGAGGTGGAGAATATAGGAAGATCATATTGTCCTTGTTTTGTTTTGGTTGAATTTTCTCTATTCATTATTTTTATTATTATGATTGTTAAACTTTTGTTACAACTTGTTGATGGTGGGGATCTTACAACTTTAACAAGAACATTGGTAGAATGACAATAAGATCCTATAGTCTAGTCTAATTTACACTTGAAGGGAAATAAATATCTAAATACATTGTTGATATTAGTCACATTTATATATCAAATTTAAAAAAATATTAATTGTGATATATCATTTAAGAATATGTAATTATTAACAAAAATAGTAACTATGAGTCCTCATTTAGAAAATTCATTTTGTCACTTTAACCTATGTTATTCGGATTCAAATATACTCAATAGTACAAATATAAGTGTTGAACAATTATTTTTCTCCAAAGTGAAAAATAGAGATTTGGTAATTTGGTAAAAATGATCCAAATTTTAGATACATGAATGAGGACACAATAAAACTTCAAAATTAGTAAAATATTATGATATAATTATATTCTTAAGTATATAATTAAGATATTAGTTGTTTGCATTAACAATTCAATTGGCTATCAATATTAATTGACGTCTTATTCATTATGCAACACAAGTTGTTGGTATTAATTTTTATTACTATAAAATGATAATTTTTTATATCTTTCTTCATTTTTAGATTAATTAGTGCACTAGAAAAAAAAATAATTAGTATACAAAGAAATGAATATATCTTCCATTTGTAAATATGTAAGATAGAGGGAACAAATGTAATATTTTATATCCCTAATAATATCTAAATATGAGTAAAGCGAAGCTACCTAAGTTTCTATGATGAATAATTCTCCTTAATATCAACGGTATATGGTTATCATTTTATTGTTATGCTTTTTAGAATATTTAATATTTCAATTGATAAGTCATTTTTCTAATTAGTATTTGTATTCTTTAATCATTTTGTAATACTTAATCCCTACAGTTATGAAAAAAAATCTATTATATTGAACAATTTATTTATTTATATTTCATAACACATGAAATTTTAATATAAAAATGGATAAATGTTATGACTTAAGAAATCGGACAATTGTTTGTTCCTTTTATTATTAGCTTGTTGATTTTGGATTGATAAGTGCATTTTTATATAAAAATAAAATGTCTTTAATTCTATAATAATTCTTTTCTTGTTTTGTCAAATAAATACTTAAACTTCATCAAGAAATTAGAACTAGTTCAACACGAATTATAGGCAGGGAGGTCTATAAAATCTTCTTGCACAAGTAAAATACTCAATAATAATAATAATTTCATGAGACTTGTGAAATAATTTAAATTGCTTTTACTTGATTTTAGTTGACGATCTTAATTTTAGAATAACTAAATTGCTGAATATGAATTGTGATAATATACTTATATCTATATTACAAGTAATTTACTATTTCATGAATGCACTAATCATATAGTAATTATCTCAACACTTCTTTCGAAGCACTCCATTAGAGTTCAAGTTAAGTTCATGCACAAGCTTCCTTAAGGCTATATCCAAATCAAATAATTCATGTCAAAGTCTCCATAAGATAGAGCTCATCATAAGACATCATCAAGGTTGAATTCAAGTAAAATTCATGTCCAAATTTCCTTGAGTCAAAGCTTAGTGTAGGGCTAATGTCTTGGATTTTATGAGATAGTGTCTAGGATTGAGCAATCGATTAATGACTAAACCGAGTGAACTGAAACTGAATAAAATATTTTTTAGACAAATCGAATCAACTGAATTTTCCTACAAAAATAGAACTGATAAAAAATTAATTAATTTAATTGGAAAATTGAAAAATGAAATGTTCATACATTGAAGATCAATAACAATGTTTAGGATTTTAGGATTTACCGATTTAGTATTTTACCGATTTATAGTTCAACCTCACCAAAGTTCAACACTAACGTTGGTGTTTGTGTTGCACTTTAAAGTTTTGCACCAACATTGGTGTTTGGTATTAAACTTCAAAATTTAGCACCAAAGTGGTTTTGAGCTTTAAAGTTCAACGCCAACATATTGCTAGTGTTAAACTTTGAAATACGGCACCGACAAAGTTTTAGTTACATATTAAAAGATTGAGGATAAATAGGTTAAAAAATTTATCTTATTGGAAAAGTACAATATAATAATCTGGCATTGATAAATTTTAAACAAAGACAATGTTTGACTATTTTGTGACAAGCTTTGTTCACTCAACCATAGGTGTTGGCTTTTCTGTTCCTACATATACTTCTAGGGCGGATAAACTAATTGGAACTACGGCTATGAAAAACATCAAGCAGTACAAGAAGCATCTGAAAGCCAATCGACGATTAAAGAGAGAGAATTTATCGTACCCTCAATAAAATTATGTTGAGTTTATTCGAATCTTGTGATCCTTGAATTTTCCCCATGAAGATGACTTTAAGAAAGACTAGTATTCTAAAGAAAAAAAATCATTCCAAAGTATCAATTCGAATCAAACATCGTTTGTCACGCCTCGAGAGTATATTTATCCATCAATCGGACAGTCCCCTCTTGTGATAATATAAGATAAACTATCAATACATGACCCAAATAGCTACCATCACAGATAAGCCATAAAACACAGTGGAATACACCAATAAATAATAAAGATACAAGAACTCAAATATATGTGTACCGGTATGACTTTGACATAACAAGAAAATATAGTCGAAACCAACATCCAAATCAAATTCATAGTAAAGGTCAAATACATACAATACAACCATACACTCAAAATGCGGAAACAATATAGGATAAAATCTCAAAACAAACAATCCAAAATAATACAACAATATGGAATAAAATCCAAAAGCTCGGTGTGAGATGGGATTAGCTGGCGGAGCTCCGAGCACACTAAAGAATCTTTTACCTGCCACTTGGGCAACAAGAAATCCAGGGTCTGTGGTGGTGAGTATAAAACTCAACGGTAATATGAAAGATAGCACATGAAAAACATATAACATATGGAGATTAACGATATATAAACAGTCTAAAGATACAACAGATATCCACCAGTATGATCATAATCAATGCATATACCAACTGATCAACTGAACATAATGTAATGTATTGACATACTTGAGGGTCTACAATAACACAACTCATACAACCTGAATACATATGCCATAATATAACATATACAATATGAAAGAACAACACTACACCTGTAATCAACACAATACCATATGAACAACATATATAACAAATATATTAACGAACCCGGTCCATCCTATACAACAACATGACACTGATCAAATGCCTATAATAGTTCGATCCAACTCTTACCCTGGTACTCCACACACAACAGTATAAAATATGCAAATAGCATGCAACATGATGTACAAACATATGCAATAATCACAACTCAATTCAAATGCAATATCTCACCAGCATATATAGAATATATATATACCGATCACACACACACACATACATGTTGGGTTGCAACTGACGCGTAGATGTGTTTTTGTTTTTTCATAAACGAACGCAGCGGAATAAAATATAATAATTTCCTAAATTATTACAACATATACATCCATGCATGCAAAATTACAATACGTACGGACATATCCATCAAATAAAATTTTACATTAAATTAAGAATAAAACTAATTTTATTGTAGGTATACCTTTCAGATGATGTTGAGCCGGAAGGGCATCAACCGTATGACACTCGCGGAGCTTCGTATATACTCGTGTCCACGCTGTATCTTCGAAAGAACGACTTCTCTAAACCACGAGTTTGACCTTCTATTCGCTACTAGACGAAGCAAGAAGGTCGGGCGATCGGAGAGCAAGAAAACGGACCCAACAAAATAGGAAACAACTCTTGTTTCCTTGGTGGCCGACGACAAGCTCCAAAACCCAACTCTCCTAGGTTTGACCAAGGGCACAAAGGAAGAAACCTTTGTTCCAAGCCTCAGCCGAAGTTCCCCACTCTCTTGGGGAGGAATTGGTCGGACCTAAAGCAAGAGATGAACTTGCTAGGGCCGGCGGCAAGGAAAACCCTAACAACTCTTGTTGGTGGCAAGAAGAGGAAGGAGTAAGCGGCGAGGAAGAAGAGAAGGGGATTAAGCATGACCATTAATTAGGTTTTAGCTTTTATAATTCTTTATATATGCTCTAAACCTAATGGGTTATGGGTTAGTTGATCAAATCCACCATTAAGGCTTAATCTTATCCATTAAATCTTAATTGGGTCCTTAACCATAAAGAATGCTCATTTAATTAAAACCAAACGGGTTTGGTTTATAATTAAACCTCTTAATGTCCAACCCGTCTTCATAAGACGTGCTCCTTTCGCATTTCCGACTTGACAAATATTTTCATATTTGTCATGTGTTTGGTCCAACCAAACTCGATCTTGAGAATTCAATTCTCAAACTCGTCTTTAAGTCTTTTCGAAGGATTCGTTATGTGTGTGACCTTATAGGTTCTCGATTTATGTTGACCGTTCATAATTAACCATCAATTATGGAACGATCATGAGTGACACCTAGTAGTACATCATGATCCTCAGTTAATCGAAAAATCAACGATTGATCTTGGAACAATTTCCGAACCCTTCAACAGTTATAATGAATTGTGTCTCGTTCCTTTCACTTGCTTTATACCCACTTGGTTCAGGACATGATATATTGTGTCAGTCCCCACTAGGTTGGCTACGTCACATCTAGCCCAAATAATACTTCCTCGTCCAGTGGATTCTAATTACTTCGATATGTATCTAAGAGTATCATACTCTTCACATGCAATATTTTTGTCAAAGACTTTGAGTAACAATCCGTCGAGTGGTCATAGGGTATACATCTTCTCGTAAAGAGCGGTGAATCCTTTGTTGGCTATTCAATAACCTTTAGACACTTCAACTTATACCCAATCATCCCTTGCCCACACCTCCGTAGAGATGTATCAACTAAGATGTCAAAGTATAAATCTCCATGACCAAGATGACTTGAATACCTCAAGTCGAAAGAAACTTGCACTCGAGCTACAGTAATAACTTCACTGACATATCTTATATATAGAGAACCATGTAAAGTCTTACTGCAAGTTACTCCAATGAACTAGTTACCCATAACTAGCATCCACGTTTAACTCTCGACATCATAATGTCTCCAGCCAGTGAGAAGCAATTGCTTAGATAAAACAAGGAGTATAACCCGTGCTAGTCTCATAGAATCGATGATGTCCGAACTCATCAATTCATCGACTAGGGAATATTTCAATATTTTATAATTACACATATAGAGATATTCACTAGTTGTGATCCAATCATAAATTTTCTTATGTTATGAATCGTATTATGGGCATTTAGTAAATGAGTTTAAAATCCAATCAAACACATAAAATGTGCACTCAAATAGTGAATCTTTATTTATCAAATAAATAGTCATAAGACGATTGCCTTTGTACACCTCTTAAATATAACAATATATATATAAATCCTAAATCGTTGCCTTGTCAGTGCATGCAGTTTCCCCTTTTGGAGATCGGTGCCTTCTTCCACCTCTTGCTCAGCCACCAAAGCTCCGATGATCACCAGACAACTTAGAAAGCACCAAAATGGAGCCCAAAACCAACACTGTTGAGAGGGAAAACCAGCACAACCCTTGGGCGCCACCTTCCTATGCCAAATCAAAGCCAGAAACACTCACGCTCAAGAAAAACCAAAGAGGTGGAGCTTACTTTGCTTGCACCGCCACCCCTCACAGCTCACACACGAGCTTGCATAGCTCATAGTCGCCCAACTTTAATTTGCCTACACCAGGCCATTTGTCGACTGTTCACTGCACAGCCTGCAAGCCACCTTTGCCAGAGGACAACCCAAGCCTCACGCCACACAGAACTCTGCTAGCCACTGAAGAAGACTGCCAGTGCTACCAAGAGTCCTCAAAATTGCCTCCTAATCAATCGCCAATCATTTTCCTCTAAGACAATCCCAGGGAGAATGAAGAACTTCTCTCTCTAAGTTGGTGGGAAGTGACTGATTGAGAGCTCTTTTACGACACATCTTTAAAGAGTGAACTGTAAGTCATTCACCCATTTAAGAAAAATAATATTAAGTTTTCAGATAAAGTAAACTATAAGGAAAATTAAGAACGAATGAAATTAATTAAGAAGAGATTAATGAAGTTAAGTGTAAAAAATTATGATTTTCTCTATCTGTTATTTTTTGGATTCTTGTAAAATATAGATCATGCACTTCTTTTTTTTTACCCACTTTGCATATTTATGTTTACTTTTTGGACTTTTTAATCTCTAAGGTAATTGCTAAAATACGTGCATAACATTAGTAAAGTTATTTCAAAAGTATGCATGTATTTAAATACTTGTAATTGTCTATATTTGATCTAATATTATTGCAGTTGATGTAAAGCGAGCAAAGCTAACGGTGTGATAAATTTAGCTCGTTCGAGACTACAATATGCTATCAAAGTATAGGTTTAGGATTATGTCTCCTGCTGCATTAATTTTGAGTTGAATAATATATTTTTTATGATTTATCTCTTTTATATTGATTATGAAATCGACTGACGAGAACTCTACGGAAAGAGCCTAATGGCTAGTATATGTGATGTTGTATCATAGGACAACGGATCAATCCCTCGTAAATGCGAGGATATCGTTCTTCTATGTATTAGTTACTAGTCTCAAAGGTCAAAAGTCTATCGTAATTTATCTTCCTTACGATGGTTCAGAAGCGGACTGGTAGTGACCGCTAGGTTGACGAATTTCAATCTTTTTGTATCATAGAATCGATTGACAAGAACACTGAGGACGAATAAATCATCTTTTACATCAATAAATTTAGGATTATACCTGAGTATGTAAAGTTAAAATCATTATATAGAGAGTTGTAAATTCAAACGTTACATTTAATTATAAAAATGATTTTTTCTAACTTAACATTCACAAACAATCGATTATTATTTTCATTAATTATACCATCAATTAAATTTCTCAGTCGAATTTTATTTTATTTTTCTTAAAATTTAATTATATAATAAAATATTTTTGTATAAGATTACTTTATCTCTTCCAAAGAGAATTTAATAGTAGGTTTGTGAGGCTAAAAGATCACGAGGCATAAATTGAGTATTGCTGCTCGTGACATCTAATACATCAATTAGATTTCTCTGTCAGAGTTGCTAATATACCTCCACAAGTTTGAGAGCTTGACCTTTCTATTGTTCAGAGTTTGATCTGTTCCTGTGAAAATGACGTAGTGATTAAGATATAATGAAATTTATAGATAAAATAAAAGTTAATTTTAGAGAAAGTCTAAAACTCTTATCTAAATTCAAATGACCTCTACATATTTTAATCATCACATCAAAACTCATAGATTGCGTTTGGTTCAAATTATCATGAATAATTTTAGTTATATGATTATCAAATAATCACATAATCAAAATTACGAGGAATGAAATATAACTAAGGATTGTTTAGTTTAATCCTATCTAATACAATAAAAATTTATCTGTTTAGAAATCTGAATGCACAACCTAATTTAATATTTTATTGTATTATCTTTGATTCAAATTTAATTGGATATTTACTTAGATAAGAAAGTTTTAAAAATCATGCGTATATTTTTATTAAAATTTTCATCGATCTTTTTTAAAAAATATTAAAATATTATTTTTTATATTTTTTTAAATTATATAAATATCTAAATCATACACATGCAAAATAAAAAAATACAAAGGAAAATAGAAATAAAAAAAATATAGTTAGACATTGGATTGTTCATTTTAAATTTTTTAAAAAAAGATAGAAATAGTAGTTTCAATTGTGGTATATTTTTATTTTTTTTATACTAGGGCATGAATTGATATTTTATGATTGAGCAAGGGTATTTTCGTCTCAAAAAGTAAAAATAGAAGGGTAATGCAAAGAGAGAAAAAATTGGTTAATTTGGGAATCTGAGAAAACCTTACCATAATACCTCATTTTCTGACGTGTCATATATTGAATCAAATAAGGTATTTATTAATGACCTTGGATAGATAATTAAGATTATCAATAAATCCCTCCAATCAAATGCATCTATAAAATTTTTCTTGATTTATCTTCTTTACATTATAGAACAGATCGATAAAGACCACTAAATTAATGAATTTTAATTTTTACGGACAAATTGAGTTTGACCTAATTTTTATTTATAAATTAATAATTATATCATAGATTTTAATTATTCTGAATCTCATTGAATAAAACAACACTTTTAATATTATTAATTTTCTACTTTAGAAAAATTATAATTATTTTTTTAGTTTTATAAAAGAAAAATATAAATTTTACTTAAATTTTATATATTTATCTCTTTTTTTTTAAAAAAAATTTGTTTACAATATTTTAATTTAAATTATTAGAATTTAAATCGCTCTGAAACGAATGCAATTTATAGAGCCGGACCGGTCCGGAACAGCTCGTGCCGGCCCGACTTAGTCCCGGCCTGTTTACACGGTCAAGGTTTGATATGTACTCGTCGACCTCCTTCTCGTCGCTGCTGCCGCCGCCTTTTTTTATTTCCCGTCTGAAGCGAAGAGTTCGGGCCGGCGATTAGATTGATGGCGATACAGGTTGCTATGGGGCTCCCCAAAATCGTGCTTCTGGTAGGAGCAGGTGACTAAATTCTTCACCTTCGATCTCATCAACTCGATATCTGTTCCGCGCTTTAGTTCATACGATCCGTGTTTTTAAGTTTTTTTGGAATATCACAGGCACGATCTTGCTGCGCAACGGCAGGATGTCTGATATTTTATCAGAGATCCAGGTTTGAGTTGTTTAGTTTTGTGCTGTTTTTTTTTTACCTGCTTGATTCGGCAATGAATTGGAGATTCTTATATAACTTTACCTGATTGGTGATCAGGACATGGTCAAGGGTTTAGATAACTCTGCAGAAGAAGGATCTGTCGATTCAGAGCATGCTGCTGCACTTGCATCACAGGTACTAGTTTCATTCGTTAGCCGTGTTGAAATACCGCGCGTTGTTAATGTACATCCTTTGCATTATTTTTTTGAATTGAACTAGATTTCATCTTAAGCTTATTTGGATATTGTTTATTTTCATCGTCATTCGGGTCAACCTTGATTTTTTTTAATTTTATTTGTCTTGTTTTGGTAATAACGGGCATCCTTTGCAAACCTTTCGCTTGATTTATGAACACTGATACTTCTTATGCTTTTCAATTTCTTTCTCGCTTTTGTATTTACTGTAGTTTTCTTACACAAGTGGGGTAAATTTCTTTGTTCAGTCTGATTTTTTTTTTTGAATTATTTTTTCTCATTTAGAAATCTCACATATCAATTATATGCAGGTTCGTCGTTTGACATTGGAGATACGGCAAATTGCCTCAGCCCGTCCGATAACTGTTCTCAATGGAAATTCTGGTGTAGCAGGTATTTATTTTACACGCTTTCTCAAATGTTTAATGGGTACAGGTCTCTTTTGCTGTTTTTAATTATTGAGGTTTTCTTTGTCAAGACATTTTTTTTTATCCTTTTCATACTGCAAGAAAGAGTTGTGAAGTATGCGTTTCCAAAGATTTAAATATTGTCATCATGCTATGCATATCTTGGCAATTATTACGGGATGTACAATTTTAAGTGATACATAAAGACATTTTTTCGAGTCATTATTCTTATGTTGCTTCGTCCTTTAAAAATCTAGCTATTTCTTTTGTATATATATAAAGGATAAAAATCTTGCCTTTGTATTGAAAAAATTTGCTGAAAACTACATGTACTATTTGTACCAGGGAATATGACATCACTTGTGATTCCAATTGCCGCACTTGGAGCATTAGGCTATGGCTTCATGTGGTGGAAAGTATGTTTCTTCATATTACTAGTTTATTTTTGTCTATGGAAATTTTGTTTTCTATGGTGAACTCTCATTTGCTTATGCAGAGTAATTCTGTCAAATGGAGATTAGTTGTTTTTCCTAATTTTCTTTATTTTGGATAAATTATCAACTTAAAATATATGCTATTTTGACACCTCATTCTCTAATGGTTCTTTCTGAGTTGCTTAGTGAATTTTGATTTATATAGAGTAAGTGGCCTCCTAGTTACTTATAATTTCCTTTTATGTTTTTGATAGGGTATCTCCTTTTCTGACTTTATGTATGTTACTAAGCGAAACATGGCAAATGCTGTAGCAAGTATGACGAAGCATCTAGATCAAGTTTCTGTGGCTCTTGCAGTGAGTATCAGTTTTTTTTTATCTGCACATTTTGTTTCGACCAATATGCATATTTGAGTATTCTCATTCAATGTATATCATTTTAAGGTTGGATCTCTTGCTAAATTATGCTTACCAAGAGTAGGGAAAAAAGATAAAATATACCTAACCTTGAATTTGTTAATAGACCAGTAGAGTTATATTTTATTTTAAAGAAAATAGCATGATGATTAACAGAGATGGAGAATATAGGTACTAGCTACTTGTAAGAATCATATTATCTTTCTCTTGTCCTAGTTGAATGTTCTTTATTCATTTTTTTCATTATCATGCTTGTTAAGCTTTTGTTCCGACTTAGTCATGGCAGGAATCCTACTATTCTTCCATCTTAGTCATGGTTGGGATCCTGCAACTTTAACTATGAGATTGGAAATAAGATCCTACAATCTAGTATAATTTATACAAAAAAAAAAACTAAATGTGTTGTTGACATTTATCTAGCAAAATAACCAACCATAATTGTAACGTACCATTCGAGAATATGTAATTATCAAAAAAAATTATGAGCCATTTAGGAAAATTTTATTTTATCATTTTAACCTATGTTGTTTGGGTTCAAGTTTACTCTAGCAAGAGTTTGAATATAGGTGTTGATCATTTTTTTTTTTTTTCAAAAGTGAATATATAGAGATTTGGTAGAAAAGGTTTCAAATTTTATACATTTGTGAGGACACAATAAAGCTTAAAAATTAATAAAATATTTTAATACTATTAAATATTCTTTAAAAAAAATAAAAAACTGGCATACTAGTTGCTTGTATTTTCAATTCAATTAGCAACATTAATTGTCTACCTATTCATCTTGTGATACAAGTTGTTTGTATTAACCATTCTTTTCCATAGAATAACAAATTTTTTATTATTCTTCCTCTATAGATTAGTGAAGGGTAATCTTGACGCAACGTTAAAGTTCTTGTGGTCACTGGTTCAAGTTGCTGAAATAGTCTTTTGCAATGCAAGGTAAGACTACACATAATAGGCCCGTTCGATCCTTTTTGGGACCTCGTATTTGTAGGAGCTTTGTGTACGGGAATGTCTTTTTTTTTTTCTCTTTAGAACAATGCACTAAAAAATAAAATAATTAGTAAATAAATAAATTAATATATCTTAAAATCTTAAATAACCAAATTATGTTATATACGCAAAGGGTTGAAATACTAAGCCATGTCGGTCGATACATATGAAATTTACTAGTTTGTTGGTCGACCAACATGGGAGATAACTTTGGCATGCGACATGCGATGGAAACAGAGAGAGGAGAGGAAAAATACTGAGGAAGAGAAGGGAGGAGAGGGAGAAGGAGAGCAGTATTGGTTGGCAGGTGGTGATAGTCGGTGAGAGGAATTCAAGAGAGGATAGAAACACATGGCAAGAGAAGGGAGAAGAATTGAATTCCTAGTCACATAAACCTTACATAGTATACAATGACACGATGATTTTAAATCTTGTATATACCATTAGATAGTATATCTAATACAACATCAGTGCCTGTTGTATTTTAAACGTAAGCTTCTTATCACCTATTTTGCATACTAGCACTGCATACCCATTCCCATTTATCAAGCATCATGAAGAGACCATGTGATTGTCTTTGCTTTTCATACACGCTCAATACCCCAGTTCTTTTTTCTCTTCTACCTTTTATACTCCAACACATCACCACTCATCGCACTTCATAGCTTTCTAGGAAGTATGACTAGATTTAAAGTGACACCCATCATCTTTTCCCCGTTTCTCTAAGGTTTTAAGCTAATAGAGGAATTGGATAATGTAGAGCATCAGTATCACTACTTGCAAAATTCCAAATGACAAAAGTGACTTGAATCCCCATTTCTTCCTTCTTTTGCATCTTCATGATGATTTGCCAACAAAGGATTTTGTAAGGAGTGGTAGTAGACTTTGATTGATAAGATGTGCTCTACACTCTAATGACACTGCACTTGCGAGTTGGTTTCTCTTCCTCCACAGAAGTTCATTGTCAGTCACAAGTGCCCTTTTTCACATTCACCAAATGGTACTTTTGATCATCTTAAAGCTTGTCTGGTGAGCAAGTGCTATACTTAGATTTAAGGTGTTGACTGCCTTAATACATTCTCTTTAGTGGCTAAGATCACTTTAGTTTGTTCTTCCTCTCCCCTAGTCATTGTGTTTCACTGTCCCCTTTATCAGCTTGACATAGAAAATGGTTTCTTTCATGGTGATTTTTTAGAGGAGGTTTAATAGGGTAACCTCTAGGGTTTGTTGCTTGGTAGAAGATTACTTTGGTGTGTAAGATGAAGAACTCTCGATACAAATTGTGAGAGCTTAATTTGAGAAGTTAAACTCAACTCTTCTGCAGTATGACATGACTAAGGATATTATAGATTACTCAATGCTCTACCACATTTCACAGTCAAGAAGATAAATTCTTCTTATTGTTTATATGGACGATATTGCATCACTGATAATGACTTTATTGGGATTACAAAATTAAAAGATTACTCCTTAAATCAAGGATTTGGGTACCCTAAAGTGCTTTGTTTAATGTTTGCTCACACAAATGAAATGCCATCTATACCGTATGTGTATTGGAGACTCACATGCTAAGGATTAAAGTTAAAGATTCTCCCATGAATTCTAGTGTCAAATTAGTACCAAGTCGAGAGCCACCGACTGATCTAGGAAATACAAAAGGCTATTAGGAAAACTGGATTATCTCGTAGCCACCAAACATCTCATTTGATGATAGTGTGATTAGTCAATATGCCATTTTTCTGCCTACAAGGATCCTACATTAGTTGAAAGCTGTTTCATGAAAGATATCTTACTTTCTAATTGAAGGCATCTCTAGATGTGGAGTACTCAAATCTAGATTCCTCAACATCTATGGCTATTTGTTCTTGGAACAATGGTGACCACAAAGTAGAGTGTGGAGGTTGAATATAGGGCCATGACTCTAGCTGCATGTTAGCTCATTTGGTATAAAAATCTAATAACTGAGCTTGATTGAGCTAGGATACAACCCTACAAAGTCAATGATGTGATAATTAAGTTGCAATTCATATAAACTTGAATTCCAATTTAATGAGAGGACAAACTATAAAGTGATTGATTGTTACTTCATCAAAGGAAATGCTATCTAAAAAGATAATCTCTTTTCTTTGTTAGATTTAACAGTCAATTGACAAATTTACTTATTAAATTGCTAAGGGACTAGAGTTGAATGCACTCGTAATAAGTTGAATTCTACAATATGTT
Source organism: Wurfbainia villosa (assembly GCA_025175895.1). Classification (NCBI taxonomy): domain Eukaryota; kingdom Viridiplantae; phylum Streptophyta; class Magnoliopsida; order Zingiberales; family Zingiberaceae; genus Wurfbainia; species Wurfbainia villosa. The sequence continues at coordinate 3,534,143 of CM046000.1, read as the reverse complement.
AGAACTAGTTTGAGAGGGAGTGTTAATGAGCTAATTGAGTTCATTTGTAAATATTTAAGGTAGAGGGTTCAATTGTAATATTCCATATCCCTAATATGTATTGGTAAAGTGGGGCTACCTAAGCTTCTATAGGGAATAATTCTCCTTAATCCCAATGGCATACGGTTACCATTTTATTGTTATGCTTTATTGAAATATTTAATATTTCAGTTGTCATGTAGGCCCTTTTTTCTAATCGATAGTATTTATGCTCTTTGGTAAACACTTAATCCCTTTTATATGTAATTATGAAATAACTCTACCATTATACTGAAGAAGTTTATTTATTTATTTATTTATAGCAAGCTAAGAAACATTTGACCCAGCGAATTGAGAATTTGAATGGGAAAATGGATGAGCAAAAGGAGATATCTGGAGAAATAAAAAACGAGGTAATTGTTTGTTACTTCTGCTATTAGCTTGGTAATTTTGAAGTTGCAAGTGCATTTTCTTTTGATATGAAATAAAATTTCTTTGATTCTTTACTACAATCCGGATTTACAACCACTTTCTGAGTTATGTTTCCAAATTTAAGTTTCCTTGACTAGTTTTAATGTTAACTATTTGTAGTATCTTCCATCAAATCTTCTGTACTTGGTATGATGAAGACTGCTAGTGATTATGGACATAGGAAAATAGTATAAATATTACATCTCTTTCTGCTTGCAAAGTTGCTATGCTATGGTGTTGTAGTCCCTCAACTCTATTTTTGTTCCGCAAATAGGTAGTTGAAGTTCATGGAAAAGTTGATAATATTGGCTTTGAATTGAATAACCTGCAACAACTGCTTTGGGGTCTGGTGAGCAATTTGCCAGCTTCTGTTTAGCTGATTTTGGTGATGCAGTTCCTTTTTTAATGATTCCATAATTTTCTAAACAGAATGGGAGGGTGAGTTCCATCGAAGACAAGCAGGTGTGCAATTTGAAATTGTTGTACTTTAGTTGTTCAAAAACTTATCCTTTGTTTCCTTTTATTGCCAAATAAATACAGATCTGCATTTTATTCAAGCCATTTTCATTGTTTTTATGATTACAGAATTTTGCTTGTGCTGGCGTTATGTACCTCTGCCAGTTTGTAGAAGGAAAAAGTGGAAAAATGCCAGATTTCCTGATGGTAAGATGGCGATGGTTATATCATTTTGCGATTTTTGTTCTTTGTTTGTTATCAATATGGCCCTTTTGCTATGTTTATAATATGCATTGTTAATGATCTGATATTTAACAGAACAAAAAAAAATGCATCCTTATTTTTTATAATTTTCTGATCGTACAACTCCATACGACCAATACTTCAACAGATGATCATTTATTCTTTTATCCGGTTGAATAATCTTGCTCCCAATCCTCCTGCGATTAGGAACAATTTTCACTAGTCAGACTTTCTGTGGTGGAATATCATTGGCCTTCATGAGGAATTGAGAGATTGTTTTTGTAAAAAAAAAATAATGATAGAGATTGATGCTTCCAGTTTGGTTTCTGGGAGCTGACACTTTGTCTACGAGGGAAACGTGTTGCGTCATATGAGCCACGTTAGTGGCCAATTATATATATAGATGGTGGCTGTTGAAGGCAAATTATCGAAGGGTTTAGCCAGAGACCCTGATTCTTAGAAATCATATGCATGGCGAGAAACAAACTTTTGTTTTCTGTTTTCTTTTTGAGTTGGTCTTGGTACGATGCTAGGTGTAATTTATAGTCGTGTTTGAAACAACAATTAGCAGCTGTCATTGTGATGTGCATATTTTCAATGGAAGTTAAGATCGGTTGATTTAGTCATATAGGGAGCAGAGAACAAGTATATAAATTTGTACATCCAATGAAGATAGGCCAATTTATCACTCCCCTTCCCCCCAATTAAGATCTTAGTCCTCTTATTCTATAATGAATTCAAAGAGTTGCCTGGATTCTCTTCTTGAGAATGACCCACTTGAGGTCTTGTCTTCTCTCGTGCAATAGATTAGTGCTAGTTACCTTCCACCCATGGTTCCAATCTGTCCATAACAATGGAGAGAAATCAAGCAAGTTCAAGTGCAATCTCTTCCCCCTTCTCACACTTAAGATTTAGTTTTTTCCTGACAACCCAAAGAAGTTGGTGGATTCACTTTGCTTGGAGTTACATGTGGTCTTGTTCCCTGTGTTTCTATGGATGTGCACTGGCAAATATTTTAATAATTTCTGTTTGTGCTTGTCTCTGTGCATTTCAACTCAAATGATGTGTTCTCTATCTGCAGGATGGCTCGGTTAATGGTGGGAAACGACATTTTTTGGGAGCTAGCGAGGCTAAACAATTGAAGGTTTCTGTTTCTCATCTCAGTCTTATGTTCAATATGCATGCCCATATCATTCCACGTCTTGCGTATGTTGCACCTCCACTTAAACATCCAAGGGATGGTAGAGGAATAGTATTTTCTAGATAATTTAGTGTGTCTGACCGCTTAAGAAATGATCAGATGCCTTATAAAAGGGTTCATGTTTGGGTACTGAACAAGTCAGATTCAGCTGCATTTCAAATATCTGTGAAATATCCATATCAGAGGCTGAGAGGTTTGGTGGCTCATTTATCATGTTTCGGTGATTCTGGTGTAGAATTAATTAGAAAATGATGGAGTATGATCAGATTCACATTGTCGAAAACGCCTTCCTTTTCCTAGCAAGATGTACATAATTTATATCTATTGAAGATAGTGATCTTTATTTGCCATGTTGACCTGTAGAATATGAATGTTTCAATCACTCATGCTTCTACCATTTTTACAGGGTTTGCAGCACATAGTAGAGGCGTTCGAAACTGAAAATTACGACACGTCGAAGATTGACGAAATCATACAGAATGATACTGACTCACTGGACAACTTGAAGCCGAAGAGCTTGTCCCCGTCAGTGATACCCTCAACTCTCACCCAGAAACTTTTATTTGATTGAAGATTGATAGCTAATTGCCTAGAAAGTAATATTGTAATGAGCGATAACTTTTTTCTATTGAATTTACATCAATTTCTATTCTTCTGCAGGACTATCTCGGTCAATAACTGATGCGTATACAGACAAACACCTGGATGTATTATATCATGGGCCTTTCTCAATGCGGTTTTATATGTGCTTGAGAAATTTTCTCAGAGCCTCAATCGTTCATTTTCCATCCACTTCGTGGAGAAACAAAAAGTTTGCTTAATTGCTTTCATTAGATATGTAAATCTATGTATCTAGGCTCTTTTACTATCTGTCTTGATTGTCAAAATGCGGCGGGGCGTTGAGGGCGGGCGAATAGCTTTTGCACCACTGATTGTCAAAATGTATAAAAGTTTACTAGCAAGAACTAAGAAGTGGTTTCTCAAGGTGCTTTATCCGGTTCTGTAATCATTTCGTGGATCAATTATCATTCTGATCCATTCCAAAAATTGTTTAAGAAAGTAATTTTTCTTTCTGGATTTTACTTCTGTCATGTATTTGAAACAATTTCATCAAAGTTTTCTTAGTGTAATTTTTCTTAGCCATCATTTTTCCAATCATGTCAGCAGGTGTGGATAAGCTTTGCGAGACGAATGAACACGAAGAAGATCGTAGACAGCGGAAATCTTCACTCAGTTCTCTTTACGTCACATCGCTTAGTTGGGTGTGGAGGATTGATCCTTTTTCATTTGTACAATTTTACTGTGCACTATTTACGAGACTCTCCCATGAATACCATTCAAAGTATGGTGACAGGATTAATTAATGCACCATCTTTAATGACTTGGTTAAATCGACCTTGATATTTCATATGACAAACACTTATGCAGTTGTCTACCCGTGAAAGCTTCCATTTATCGATTATAGAATAATGGATAGGTCAATTTAAAAGTATATCCTGAATCAATTTTTGAACATTGTTTCGTTCATTAAATTGGACAAAATGAAATTTCTTTCCTTCCTTAAATTCCTTTACTTCCTCCTTCCACACCTTACAGTAAACAAAAAGTAAAAGATCTTTTTTCGGGATTCGGGTATTTCAAAAAAAAAAAAAAGTTTTATGATCCTTAAACCTTGAACATGAGCAAATAGAAAATCAAAATGAACATAGATAGGATTGAGTAATTAGCAAATAAAACTTTCAAGTAGATTTAGGATTTAGGGTTTAAACTTTTATAACCTAAATTTGGCAAATTTAAACTTGCAAGCTTATGTTCCGGCTTGGCATTTTTTTTTTTTTTTTTTTGGTTTCGAAGAGCATGGAGGGAAAAGTTTTGGCGAGATTTATGAAGAGGTCAAAGTCCGGACTTAGATGGTCATCCTGTATTTTATCAATCGTATTCACGGGCACTATCCTCTCATGATTTATTTCCTTCCGAATTTTATGGGCTAGGATGAAAGAATCGTTAAATTGACAGTTCTAATCTTTTACACAATATTAGTTATAGATAGGGTAAGCAATTGATTAAAAAATATACCGATCAAATTAAATAAATTGAAATCGAATAAATTAAATTTATTTTTAGACAAATCAAATGGACCGAACTTTGCCATTAAAACTGAATAGATATAAAGTATATTAATTCGATCAATTATCGAATCAATCGGACTCTACGGGACAATCTTTCCTCGGAAAGAATTAACCTAATAAATCAACCCTAACTACATCGAGCTAAAAAATAAAATTTCATCAAGTTTTCCAAGATTAACCTAATAAAGTAAATAAATACTTTATTTACTATAATTATTTTTGTACAAGTTAAATCAATTTTTTTTGTTTAGTTTGTACAAGTTAAACTAATATGGCTGAAGTATACCGAACCACGTGGCATGAGTCAATAGGTGAGCTGAGGTGGAAGTCAAAGAGTTCGGATATGGTCAAGCTAAGTCCAGGTGAACTCAAGTTGATCCAAACTGTGCTCATAGTTAATCAAAAGTGCTGATCAAATGAAGATATACGTCTTCTCTCCATGGACGCATGTACATTTTCTGATCTTCTCTCCGTGAGGACACGCCCATGCCCTCCATGAAGACACTGTTGGAAATCTTATCAAGGGGATGAATAATCTTTCTTTAATTTGTTTCTATAATTCATTAGCGGAAGCAAATATAAATTGAAAAATTATAATAAAAAATAAAAAAAACAATGTTGATATAAAGATGCAATGTGGTTTGGAGATCCACTCCTATTCAATGACAATCCTCAAGAAGAATTACTCTTTTTGTAAGTTTTTTACTATCTTATCTTTTAGATGAACATTAAAATGAAGAGAACCTTCTTATAATAATGATCTTTTCTCCTTATAAGATTTGATGAGTGAGATTTAGAGAAAGAGATTGAAAGAGAAAATCCTAGAAATCATTTGGAAAATACTTAGAGAGCTTTTAGGATATTTCTATGGAGGAAAACCCCTATTTTTTTTTCCCTCCAAGCTCCAAGACTCTCTTTATATAGAATCGAGGAGCCAACGGTCGAATGTATGTCGTTTCTGATCATTATAACCTAGGTCAGTCGAGGCGTCGCCTCAACTACAACCTAGCCAAGGCGTTGGTCGAGCATGTCTCACTTCTGAGCGTGCACTCTCCAAGCCCAAGCATCACAGTTCTTTCCGAGCACCGAGCACTGTCAGTCGAGGTGCCACCTCGACTGAGTAAGGTCTCGTGCTTCCCAAGCAGGATGCGCTCGAGCTCCGCTCATCCTGAGCATCGCCAGTCAAGCGTTTCTCAATCACCGAAACACCCTTTTCTCCCAATGCTTGAGCGCTGCCAGTCCAGGTGTCACCTCGACTGGGTAAGGCCATGAGCATCGAGTCGGGCATTTCTCAATTGCCCAAGAAATGCTCGTCCCAAGCACCTCCAGTCAAGGGGATATGCCAAGGTCTCCCTCGGCCTCCTTCTCATATGTTTTCAAGTCCTTCAAGGTCTGAATTGCTCATCGCTTGGAGGATCGACCTCAGAAGAAGGCCGACCTACAAATGGCCAACTTCCCAAAGTCCTATTACCTCTCAAGTTCCCAAATACATCTGACCTCTTGAGGTCCCATGTCTAGCTGATCTCTCGGATCCTAGGCAACAATTGATCTCTTGAGGCCCTGTGCCTAGCTGATCTCTCGATGTTACATACATGACCAATCTCCCGAAGCCCAGGCGATACTAATCTCTAGGGATTCAATTGAAGCTCAACCTGTGGAAACTCTTTAGAAGGAGGCTGATCTCTTGAGGCCCATTGGACACCTAATCTGTCGAATATTTGAATCCTAAGGCCCAATGGATGCCCAATCTATCAAAGCTATGTATCCTAAGGCCCAATAGATGTCGATCTGTCGAAGCTATGTATCCTAAGGCCCAGTGGACGCCTGATCTCCTGAAGCTCTCCATCCTAAGGCCTAGTGGACACTCAATCTGATAAGGATATGTAGAATACAACCAAACTAATAAGAGCGACACACTGAAGACCAACCGAAGTTGTATCTAGTTGATCGAAAATGCTTGGTTGTGGATTTATTCTACTGAGTCATCCTATCCAGTGATCTCGGACCGGATCATTTTGATGTCGTATGTGGGAACCCAGTTGATACTTTGAGATGAGAGATACGAGAGGAGGTTCAAAATGGAGAACTACCATCCCCTGTCGAAGTACCTCCGACTCGTGTAGGAGCACTAAAGTGGATGTCATTCCTGCAAAAAGAATAATCTCGGATGTTGGTACATTGAAAATCACCTGAATTACTCGATCAAAAATCTTCAATACAAGACCATTAGTTGGTTTTCATATGGATGCAACATTTACTCTCCTTGCTCTGGTTTACGTATCTTTATAGCAAGTTTGACCTTCTATTATTCTCTCTTCAATTCCACGGATCTTCTGGAGCTGAGAGATCAAGCCTACTATTCTCTCTTCAACTTTATGGATCTTCTAGAATTGAATGATCGAGCACTATTCTCTTTGACTCTGTGAATCTTCTAGAGTCAAGGGATCGAGCTTACCATTCTTTCCCCGACTCCGTGGATCTTTAGGAGTCAAGGGATCAAGGTTACTATTCTCTCTCCGACTTCGTGGATCTTCTGGAGTCAAAGGAACGAGCTTTTTATTCTCTCTCTGACTCTATAGATCTTCGAGAGTAGAAGGATCAAGTTTACTATTCTCTCCCTGACTCTGTGGATATTCAGGAGTCATGGGATCAACTTAAGTTTATTATTCTCTCTCTGACTGCGTGGATCTTCTGGAATCGAAGGATCGAACTTATTATTCTCTCTCCGACTCCACGAGTTTTTTGAAGTCGAAGGATCAAGCTTATTATTCTATTTTCAACTCCGTTGATTTTCGCGAGTCGATGGATCAAGCTTACTATTCTCTCTCCGACTCTGTAGATATTCAAGAGTTGTGAAATCTACTTGAGTTTATTATTCTCTCTCTGACTCTGAGGATATTTGGGAGTCGTGGGATCGACTTGAGTTTATTATCCTATCCCCGATTTTGTGGGTATTCTGGGATCGCCTATACAAGATAAGAATGGAAAGAAGTCAAGTGACCTTGGAATATATTTCATCTATGACCTTATCATATATAAACCAATTTACAAGTTGGGGGTTTTAAAAATATCATTCCCTTTGGTCTCAAACTATAGTGTCCTTATATTATCCCCTTTGGTCTCAAACCGAGACATCCTTATATTATTCTCTCTAGTCTCAAGCAAGACATCCAACGATTACATTTTTCCCTTGATCATGGATCAAGGCATCCAACAAATTCTTTCCCTTGGTCTTGGACCAAGGTAAATATCTCTAGTCTCAAACCAAGGTGTCCGGCAATTATATTGATCGATTCCCTTGGTCACGTACCAAGGCGTACATTAATTAGCAATTATCTCTAGTCTCAAACTCAGGCGTCCAACGATTCTTCATTTTCTTTGGTCTCGAACTGAGACATCTTTATAGTATTCCTTTGGTCTCGGACCAAGATGTCTAGCAAATTATTCTCTTAGTCTCAGACTAAAATATCCTTTAGCAATTTCCTCAATCTCGAACCAAGGCATCCTTATATAATTCCTTTAGTCTCAGATTAAGACGTCCTTCAACAATTCCCTCAGTCTTGGACCAAGACATCCTTATATATAGTCAAAATATTTTATTAATTTGATTAAAATCACTTTAATTAAATATGGAATCACTATATTAGCGACCCCCACCGCTGACCCTACCATGGAAGTGGATAAATCAGGATCCAATTGGCAAGCGCAAAGGAATGGAGTCATCGATAGTCCAAGGTCATGACATCCTCGTAAATTGACTTCTGTCCATTACAGATAAATCCCTTTGCACTTGTCAACTGTGTTAGTCTTTGGAACTGTTAAAATCACTTTAATTGTTGATTATTGAAGTTGTTTTGATACATTTAAATAATTTTAATTAAATTGATAAATAATTTTTTCATATAAAAATATTTTATGTACAATGTTTTTTACCAAATTAAATTGGTTTGTTTTAGTATATCATAACAATCTATAATTGTTGAATCAACACAAACACTGGAATAAAAAATGAGAAAAATATTATTGTAATACACGAGGAAAAATATTATATACTGCCTACTTCAATGGAAATCACACTTCCTCAGCTGCTACGAAGGCAACAATTTTTAGCACGTAGATTATTATGGTGGCAGATTCCTTTCTAATTCAATGGAAACCTCACTTTCTCTGACATCTCAAATTGAATTCCTCTTGTGAATTTCGTTAACTAATCCACTTCTCATCAAATTGAATTCCTCTTGTGAATTTCGTTAACTACGATTAGTTGTTGAGAAATCAAAATCTATATTTGTCATCTGAAATTCTGATTTATCTCTTTTACCGGTAGAGACAATCGAAGAGAACGATGCTGATCTTATTCTCTCTTGTCGGAAAACAGTTTCGTATATATAGTATGTAATGGTTTAGAGGAATAATAATAATTAAGAGAATCAATGTTTAAATTAATTTCAAATGGAATGAATATTCTGAGTGTATATAAATTTATTTAATAGACAAATCAGAAATAGAAATCATCTACTTTTAAAATTAATTAGCAAATATTTAGATCTCTGAATTATTATAAAAACATATCACATCATTATGAACCTTGAGTAAAGCTTCAAATCATGCACCTTGGATAAGAGTCCTCGGCCTCATTCCAATCTCTACTTTACTTCTGTGGTTACATGGTAATATTAGAGTCCAACCACGATTACTGATAAATCTTAGCAGACTGCTTTTATCTCTTATGATTTGGACCACAATAATAAGCATCTTATCTTTCTGTCGTATTAATTTTAGATTAGATAATATATTCCTCGTAATGTACTTTTTTCGTGTTAATTATGAAATCGATTGACGGAGATGTTGAAGATGAATGAATCACCTTTTATATTAAAAAAATAAACTCTCTCGGTCTCTCCAAAACTTCTTTCTCTCAATGTCACTCTCCCTTTTGCAAGTTCTTGCTCAATCCTCAGGCCTCTTTGTAGCTCAACCAATTTGATCGTTCATGCAGTCCTGAAAAACAAACTCAATAATTTGCCCCGGTTAATTTCAGTCTAGAAGTCGAATAAAATGTGCACTTATTGTCCTTGATTTGTAACCAGATTGAATTTAAATTGTTCAAAAAATAATTGGGCGGAGTTGGAGACCATTCTGTGATCCTTCCTTTTGGCTTCACTTTTTCTTTCTCACTCCTTTTCTCAATGCCTCCAAAAGAGACAATGAAGCATGCACCTTCCCTTTCCTGGGACCTCCATCCCGTCGTTGTAGTATCGTAGATTCCACCAGTGGGCCCACGCCTCCCTTGCACCTTCCCTTTCCTGGGACCTCCATCCCGTCGCTGTAGTATCGTAGATTCCACCAGTGGGCCCACGCCTCCCTTGCACCTTCCCTTTCCTGGGACCTCCATCCCGTCGCTGTAGTATCATAGATTCCACCAGTGGGCTCACACCTTTTCCCATCTATCGAAATCGTCGATTATAATATTTCATCTGATAGAATCGAAGTTAAATTATTCATCAACGATTCCGATTTCAATTTTGATTTTGAAATCATCGATTTCGATTTTTTACGGTTCAATTTTGATTTCGAAATCGTCGATTCCAATTCATCATTTATCGGAATCAGATCCGAATCGTTAACTAACGATTTTGTATCCTTATAATTCGATTTCGATTCGAATCATCTAGATCAAAATTTAAATTATTTAATTTTAAATTTTTTTAATTTAAATATATTATTTTTTTTCAATTCATTAATTTAATCGATTTATTTTAATTTAAATTATATTTAAATTTAAATTTTATATCAACATATTTAATTTATATCGATTTATTTATTTTATATAACTTTTAAAATCAAATATTTATTAAAAAAATTATATTTAATTAATAAATTTTATATATATATATATATATATATATATATATATATATATGTACAATATATTACCTCTTTTGATTTGTTCTTTAATTTAGCAATTAAAAAAAAATAGTTTAAACTTAATTTATATAAATTAAATTGTTTATGTATTTTTTTTATCTAAAAGAATCAAAACCTTAATAATTCATTTATCATTTAAATATGATCCTCTTATTTTAATTTAATCTAAAATATTATCCGTTGATGTATTTTCGATTATAAAATTATATAAATTTTTACTATTCTTCTTCTTCATTCTCTCTTGTTGTTTAAGATCTATTTTTAACAATTCAATTTTGATTTTAATAAAAAAAAATATTTGATTTCGATTTCGATTTCGATTCAATTTTGATTCCAATTCGATTCCGATTCTAAAAATTTAAAAATCGAAATCGAATCATATATGTTTGATTCCGATTTCGATTTTCGAACTTGAACCGAAAAAACAATTTCGATTTGATTTTTAATCATCGATTTCGATTGCCACTCTGCCTCCATCCCATCGCTGCAGTATCATAGATTCCACCAGTGGGCCCACACTGCCATGTGGCCCCTCCACACCCACTAAATCCAATTCCAATCTTCTCACTTCAACTTCCGTTCACTCGCTGTATCGTTCACTTGTCAGGCTCAGTGTTTCCTTCCGGTTTCAATGGACAAGCTCAGACTGATGTCATTGAGGAATAAATTTTAACGTTGTGTTCTGACAATTATGATCCAGAGGAGTGCAGCAGAAGCCACCGAGCTGAGCTGCCCTGCCCTGAATTCGATGCATGCAGCCAATGGAGAGGGAGCTGTGTGTGTGACAGTGCTCCTTGGAAGCTTTGGCACGTTTGTGAAACCGCTTTAACTCCACCTGCTGCCCTTCCTTTTTTCTTTCTCCCCTTCATGGATCTCTCACACACTCGCATTTGATTGAGGGAGAGGGAGCACACCAGCAAGGGGCTTCAAAGCTGGCTCGTTTTCCCCTTCCTGCTCCTCTAATCTGTTCTTTTCATCTCTTCCTTGAATTACATTTTTATGTGTTTGATCTTTTGCTACTGCTAGGAATTCCAAGATTAAGGACTAATTGAGGAGCAGAGGAAGAGGAGCAGACCAGTTCACAAGGATCAAAGTAAAGAGCACCTCATGTCTCAAAAGACCTCTTGTAGCTCCTTTCCTAATGCCCCTGGCCTGCTTGTGGGATTCACCAGCAAGGGCTCATCGGATAATTGCGGTGCTGTTTGGAGCCCTACATCTCCTTTGGACAAGGTCTTTTCCAGTGCAGGCAACCCAAACCCTGGCTCCCCTACACCAGCACGCATCCATGGCAGGCTTAAATGTTGGGACAGCAGCAGGGTAGGCCTTGGCCTCCTTGATTCTCTCAATGATGAGGAGGAAGCCAAACCTTGTGGGGAGGAGGCCTCAGGCCACTCTAGAAACAGGAACATCGTGTTTGGTTCACATATGAGGAACAGTGGCTCAACCCACAAACAGTCACAGCCACAATTTGGATCGCCCAAACCTCATTCTGGTTCTTCAGGGCTCGCTACTAAGTCTTTTAACAATGTCAAGAACTATTTGCATTCAGAGGTTCGATCAGATTCCAATTTTCAGAAGGTTTTGGGGTCCCTCCCGATAGCTTTTGGCCCTTCTCATAGACTTCTTGGCACACTCTCTTCGAGTGAGATCGAGCAATCCGAGGACTACACTTGCATTATATCTCATGGTCCTGACCCCAAACTGACTCATATTTTTGGAGATTGCATTCTTGAAAGCCACATCATAGGATCACCATCTCTTAAGAAATCCGGTCGTAAAGAGGAAGATTCACTATCATGCTCTTCGTGCAAGGAGAAACTAGATGAAGGAAAAGACTTTTTTATGCGTACGTAGGTTAGTCCGCAAACATCTCCAATTCATCTTCTTGTCCTTATAATTCAACATTAGCTCCTTACCGCTGTAATTCCTTGTGCATTGCAGTAACAACAAAGCTCTTTGTAGCTGTGTTTGCTGTGAGCAAGAAAGATTGATGGAAGAACATATGGAGAAACCCAGAATATTTTCAGCTGCCTCTCTTGGTTCATCATAACATGAGGAGATATTGCTCGATGAGATGGCCTCGGCTTCGTAGGCTTGAGGATTCAGATTCGATCAGAAGGTAAAGAGCTTGGTCATCTGGTTATCAAGACCCATGCCATCGTTGTGAAATCGATCTTTTGCAACTTCGGTATCACCGTGTACATTCATTTCTTTGTGTTCGGTGTGTTCACAGTACTGTTAATGGGATGTTGCAGGCAATTGCTTTAGCTGTCTTTTTTTCTTCTGCTCTTTCTCTTTAGTTTTCAAAATATGTTCTTTCTTTCTTCTAATGCCATTGGTCACTCTGGTAAGAAATAAAGTAAGATCGTGTACAATGAATTCTTCTCCGAAATTCCTTGCCGCGGAAGTTTTATGCACCGGCTTTACCCTTTCTTCTAATGCCATTGGTTTCAGCTGCATGTTTTCTCTAATATTTTCTGTCTTCGACTAGTCAAATTAAAAATTGATTTTGAGGTTTTCTCACATCCAGTTATTTATTCTCATCTTAGTCTTGTTTTTGTCAGTGTGGGCTCCCTTGTGTCTCTTCTTCAAGTATTTATAAATGAAAGATGTGATGGAAAATGAATCTAAGACATGCATTTTAAAATCTAGAAAGAATACAAAATAGATTTTAAGGATCTAGTTTTATAGCAAATAAAACATAAAGAAACGACAGCACACAAGTTAAATTGAATCTGATTGCAACGGAAGTGACATCCCAACGACGTCATTCACAAAATATAGAGATCCTGCAAAATGCACAAGTGGATCTTATGTAGGATGTTAAGGTAATGATGTTGATGGTGGATTTATATGTGATAGTGTCGTATTGATTCGAATTTGATTAAGTGATTTATTAATTGATTTCGGTTATTTGATGTGAGATTTAACGTGTAGAATCCGTTATAGAATGGATCTGTTATTGATGATGGATCGATAACGGATCCGATCTATTTTCTATATATAGGACATGGTCCTCGTACAAGCTGACATTCTGACAGAACCCTAGTATCCTATCGACTAGGGTTTATGGTGTTGTCACTCCATAATCCTACAAAAGACTTGCTCTCTGTTTCTTGATAGGAACGATGTACGATTTAGATCTTAAGGAAGAGGAATGATGATTGTTCCACTGCAATCATGTTTCTTTGTTTATGTTATCGTTTCATTTTAGGCTTTTGTTGTCATAGAAGCTTGATAAAACTATATTTACTCCACTGTTATATTCTATTTAGTTTTTGTATACATGCTTAGATTCGTGAATTATCTTATCTAATAGCTCAAAACCCATGAAGTCTTTAAGTAGGTTTGACATAATTGGATGCGTTACAAAATCAATATGAAAGCCCACAATTAAATTTAACAAGATGTCTACAGATTTGTGTACGAGTTGTCCATAGTCATCTCTAAACTTGTATATATGGTTCTTTAGATTTAGCCTTTAAATATAGTTACTAGAGGAAAAAAAGTAATTGAAACTTGATTTTCGTAATCAATTGTTTGAGTATGATATGCTATTTAATAACGGATAATCTATTTCATGAGAAATTAATTTTCATCCACCGATTACATTCTGATAAAACTCTCCAATGAATCATCCAAGATAGAAACCAAGCATCATTTAGTTTGCTGAACTCATCGACAATTAGCTTTCTTCTTTAGTAATTTGTAATAGTTCAATACATTATGGTACACTGAAACTATTGGAAGTAGAGAGGATTCTCTTGATCTTCATATTGAATTATAAATGCTCAAAGAAACCAGACCTTATCGAACATCAATTTCAAAGCATAATGAACAAGAAAAGTGAGACTATTAGAGGCAACAGATTTAAATTTCTCTCTTTCTTTTTTTCTCAAAATCTCTTACAACAAGAGCTTGAATAAGGCCACACAGTTGGCTTGTAACCGATTTGAGAGAATTCTCATTCAACTTTGCAATCCTTTCTTCCTATTCGCGAACCCATCTCAAGATCCTGGCATAGAATCAAATATACTTTTATCCTAAAAGGAAATATCCATAATTGAGTATCACTTGTGAAATAATCATCAAGATTTGGAACACTGATTGAGATAAGGTAAGTTGCAAATTCAAAGTATATTGTTAGAGCTTATATTGGCACTACTAGTTGAATCATCTTGAAAATGTAGAAGTATCAAACAAGTACGAAACTAACCTTTCTTGAAGATACACTGAATTGGTGAAATAGATAGGGGACTCGATGCCAAGAATTAGAAATGTTGGCATCCTTGTGGCCTCCCTGTATTGTGTCACAGTCCTGTAGCTGTTTGTTCCTGGGATATTCCCCAACACAATTGTGTTCGGCCGAGTGACCTGCATCAAAATCTTGAATAACGATACTCCAACCTGCATAGGACAATATAACAGTAAATGCTCAGCTAGTTGTGATCGCAGAAATTTCAGTAACAATAGGCCAACTTGCTCTTATTGGTTGAATTGTAAATAATTCTTACAGCTACTGCTGAGATAAGAACACCAAAGAACGCACACAAGCAAGCAAGAAAATCAAATTTGTCCAACTTCCACAACTGCAATGCACTCTTGACATCGATTAGTCCAATCGCCGCAGCAATAATGATTGCGGATATCATGACATTTGGAGTGTTGTAAAACAGTGGCATCAGAAATAGCATTGTGAAGAGCACCGCAGATGCCATGACAATGTTTGATGCTGCTGTCTTGTATCCGGCATTGTAGGTCACTGCCGATCGGGAGAATGAACCTGAAATGTGAATTGTGGTTAACTTTATATGTAACTTGCCATTTTTTTTTTCTTTGTCACAATAGATATCAAGAATAGCAAGGTGTGGATTACCAGTTGTAACATAACAAGGATATGATCCAGCCATGTTCATGGCTCCTACGGCCATCATTTCTTTGTTACCGTCAATGTGATAATTTTTGAGAGAAGCAAATGTCCTTCTCACAGCTATTCCTTCTTGCGATTTACTCAACTATTCTTTTTTAGCCATAAATCTGAACGAGTCAAAAAGGTTTAGCAGGATTACTGTCAGAGCCAAGATTCCAGTAACTATTCCTGTTTTAATTGCAGGACTCAAGTGGGGACCTTCAAAGTCCAACGTATTGGCTGGAGGGTTCAGCCCCTTCTGCAAATGCCCAATCTGTTTGAACCAACAAGTCAATTAGAACAACATGAACTGATTAACTCTTGTAAAGAAAAACTAAACAATTTATTCTTCTTTTTAGTAGATGAAAAGCTCTTACTGTTTTGATGCCATGGTTTGGAGCTTTGAAGACAAAGGAAATGATGGTGGAGAGGATCACTGAAGTCAGTGGGGCTGCTGCTGACACCCAAAAAACCTTTGACCTCCTCAAGCTCTGAGCCATACAAGTTCAAGAGTAATTTAAAATTTGGGCAAATTTTATATGTAAAGAGCTCTATGAAGTATGGAGATGGATTCAGATCTTACAATATGTCTTGCAAGCAACAGGAAAGCAAGGAATGAGAGTCCCATGACAACTGTTTGTCATGCCCATTGCTCAAATCATTAGAAAAGATCAATATTGGACAACAAAACGTCTTGATCTCAATAGCCCTTTCAGAAATTGGTGTTTCTTACCTCTCCTCTGTTCTCAAACAGACTCCATGACTGGAATAAATCCCATCATTGTAGTGAAGTGAACTATTCCAAGCAATCCCTTGAGTTGCTGAAGTGACACAATGACTGCTGCTCCCCCCATGAATCCTGTCAGCTTGGCTTGGCTTGTTTACAGCCTAAAAACTCCCATGATCAAAAGATTCAGATAAACTCGACACAATTTTGTCAGGGGTACGATGAATTTCTCCTTAACTGTCAAATGACTTTCGACTATAAACCCTTCATTTTTAGATGATTGCTCGATGTTTTCCCCTATTCCAATTAATTTATCAATCTGAGGTAGCTCCAAGAACAGCATGTGCCTATGGATGAGTAGGAAAGGCTACAAGAAAATAATGGCATTTAGAAATAAGAAATTAATAATAAATTTATGGCTTATTTAAGGATAATATTTTGAAGGGATTATTTGAATATATTTATTTGAGAATCGTATCACTTTCTACATTTGATGCTTAGGGTAAATTTGATAGAAAAGAAAATGTTTCAAATCAATTTCCCATTTAGTATGTCGAGGTCAATGTCACCTTTTAGATAATTCATGAACATTGATTGTAACTAGTTTTTCAATTTCTTTCTTTGGTGTTTTTTTTTACAAGTGGGATCAATTTCTTTGGTGGTCAATTCTTAAAATTATTTTTTCTTATTTATAATTTCCCTCACATATCAATTATATGCAGTGAACTAAATGACCGAGATGGTTTCGAAACTCCCAGACAAAATAGCCTTTAAACTCTTGAACGAGATAATCTCTAAACTTCTAAAAGAAAATTCTAAATATGAAGTAGGTATTTGTTTACGTGTTTTCTCAGTGTTTTGAAAATATTAAAAATTTTAATGGTAAAGTAAAGTGGAGAAATTTTTTTTGTATTCTATGTTTTAAATAATTACACACACAAATACAATAATTAAAATCTATTCTAAAATCAGAAAGAATAATTTATCCTAATTGATTCTCTTAATAGAATTATTTTATATAAAACCGAAATAAATTTGGATCACTAAAGAAATCAAGAAAATAATGATAAATTATAATAACAATAATAACAACTCTCATTCTACTAGGTGGGATCGATTATATCGATCCTTCTACGCCATTGAACTTCATCCCCTACTATATAATAAAATTTTCATTTTAATACTCTTCCTTAAGTTAGAGTGTGAATGCCAATAACATTCAACTTGCAAACAAGTCGATAAATGTTGTTTTACCTAACACTTTAGTGAATATATATTTTCAATCTGATTCTCACTTGATATATAGGCTATTTTAATTTTTTTCTTTGTCTATTATTTCTCTAATAATATGACATACAATCTCAATATACTTTGTTCTCGCATGAAAGACTATATGACTGCTTGATTGTCACAATATAAACTCACTTATTGAGAATGATCAATACACAAATCTTATAATAAATATTGTAGCTAAATTATCTCACAAGTGATTGAGGCCATAGATTTATACTTTGTTTTGGCCGAAGACCTTAACACAGTAGTTTGTCTTTTGTTTTTTCAAAAAATGAGAGTTTTTCAAGAAATACACAATAACTGGCCATAGATCGTCATGCAGTAATATTGTCAGCATAATCTCATCATAAAATCCTATTCAGTTTAAATTATTTTCAGAAAAAAGTAGACCTTATCTAGGTGAACCCTTTGAGTATCAAGTAAGGGATGAACTGAATCAAGATGAGATTGTTTAAGCTCTTGTATGAATTGACTAGGAGTGTTAATTGAAAATGAGATTTCTGACCTTATGATGGTCGAGTAAATTAATTTTTCTATTTGGCATTGATAATGTGTTGGATCTTTGAGCAAGTCACTATCAAAAGAAGTGAGTTTCAAAGATTGTTCCATGGGAAACTTTATTGGCTCAGCACTAAGAATATCAAGGGTATACTTGCATTGATTGATAAAAATATCCTTTTTAGCTTGTGCTATTTCAATTCCAAGAAAATACTTTAATTGTTTAAGATTTTTTAGATTGATGCAATTAGCAAAAAAACTTTGAAGCTAGTGATAACATTTTAATCATTTTCTGTAATAATTATATTATTATCATATAATAATATGATTATAAAAGAGTCTCCACACACTTATAAAAAAGGAGTACTTCTAAATTTTGTATAAATAATATTATTCACAATTTTAGAATCAATAGAATTAAAGATCCATTAAAGTATTATGTGATTACAATGCTCCCAAATTAGAAATTTATTATTGATTATCGATGGTGGCTAGACTATGCCTTTAATAAAGTCAATTTTATTCTTAGTACTTAGAGTTTTTTTTATCATACGACTCTATTATCTATAATTATTTTCGCCAAGTGATTTAGAGACCAACACCAAGCCAGGATGATCAAAATGATGCAAGGTAAAAGAACTTGATTGCTTGCTTGAACTTTCTTCTCCCATTATTGAAGTAGTATATAATTTTCGGGATCTTTAAATGTTGAAATTTTTAATGGTCAAGAAAAGTGGATGAAATTTTTTTTATATTCTATGTTTGAGATAATTACAAATATATACACAAGTACAATAATTAAAATCTATTCTAAAAGTAAAAAGGAAAATTTTATTTTAATTTATTCTCTCGATCTTTAATAAATGATTTTATTTTATGCAGAAATAAATTTGGATGATTAAAGAAATCAAAAAAATAATGATAAATTATTATAATAAAATCATTCCTTTAATAGATATAGTGCAAGCCCTTTTGCTTATTTTCAATTGTGAAGGTTTTCTTTGCCAAGTTTTTTAATTTTTTGCTTTTTCATACTGCAAGACAAAATTAGTATAGTTTTTCAAAAAGTTATATATTATTGTCATGTTATGCATATTTTGACAATTTCTTATGGGATGCACAATTTTGAGTGATGCATAAAGATTTATTTTCTTAGTTATTATTCTTGTGCTGATTCATACTTCAAAAGTTGATTATTTCTCTTATATGTTATATAGGATAAAAACTGTTTGCATTTATATTAAAAAAATTTGTTGCAAACTATTTTTACTATATATACCAACCCATACTGTTCGTTCTGCAATTGTTATTGGATCAATGGCATACTTGTTGTTCCTTATGGTATGTTTCCTCTTGTTAATAGTTAATTTTTATCCGTGGAAAATTTTTTTCTCCTGAAGTAATCTCTCATTTATCTATACAAAGTAATTATGTCAAATGGAGATTAATTGTTCTTCCTGATTTATATAAATTGAAGTAATCTTCGAGAGCTTCTTTTGAGAAATTTAACTAAGGATATTATCGACAACTTAATGCTCTACCTCATTTCATAGTCAAGAAGATGAATTCTTCTTATTGAATATATGAATGATATTGCATCATTGATAATGACTTAATTGTTGTAGAGACAATCACGAACGCAATTCAAAGAAATCAAGAAAATACTATTCACCCCCCTTTAACCGTCGTCGATTTCTCTACAATTGGTATCGGAGCAGGGTCGTTCTTCAAGGACTAATTGCCAAGAGAGCAAGCGCTAAAGAAATAGAAGATTCATCGGGAGAATTAAGAGCAATGAAGTTGCCCAACGATGTATTAGGATAGGACATCAACACTCCAATCCTATATGCATTCTATGGACAAGAAGATTTTAATCAATGGAAGACGATAATGGAAACCTTCTTCATGATGAGCTTCGAATAGTGGATGATCTTAATGAAGGGATTTGAAGCTCCCATAGACAAAAAGGAAAGACCCCTCGAGAAGAAGAAATAAACCAAAGAGCAAATCCAAGCCTTCGAGATAAATGAGAAGGTAACGAAAATTCTAATTAATGTTATTCTTCATGATTTATTGTGTAAGATAGAAAAATTCAGGGACGCTAAGGATCTATGGAGTAAGCTAGCCAAGCTCCATGAAGAGCCCATAACGGTCCAAGATAAGAAAGAAGAGGAATGCTCATCCTCACAAGAGTGTGAAGATTCAGAGGTTGAAAGAAGTTCAACATCCGAGGAAGATGAGGTTGAAAAAGTCTCCACCTCTAGGATTGAGGGGAATGAGAGACCATTGGCACCGGAGCAAAATCAAGATGGACCATCTACTTTCAAGAGCCATGAAGAACTAGACCAAACCTCCTCTACCGAGCTAGGTAAGTTAAATGCATGCATTAGGAATAAAGATCACATTACATGCTTTGAGTGTAGAGAGAAGGGTCACTACAAAAGTAAGTGTCCAAGGATAATCAAGAAGAAGGTTAAAGAGGCATCTAAGGCCAAGGAGAAGGTCAAGAAGGTCGGAGCCCCGACACAAAAGAGCAAGGAACATTTGGTGTGCTTCAAGTGATAACAAAGGGGTCATTAGCGGAGCCAATGCCCTAAGGGAAGGCAACCTAAGAAGGGCAAAGGAGAGAGCTTAAATGTAGGGGAAGCAAAAGCACTCCCTAAGGTACATTTAAATAATGCTCCTTATGTACGTAATAATCAAAAGTATGATAGAAATCTTCTTGCTATTGCTCATGAAAAGTATGCTATAAGTAATAAGTATTTTTGTTTAGGTATTAAACATGATACTTGGCCTAAGGACAATTCTAAAAAAAAATTAGCCCTAAGACTACCTTACTTAAGGATAGGAAGGTAGATAACAACACCCTAGGTATTAATCCCAAGAACTATAGACATATGCGTAAAAGAAAGAAAAATGTCCAAAATTATAATGGAAAATCAAAAATCGAGAGACTAGAGGAAGAAAATCAAGCTTTGAGGTCAAGATTTAAAAAATTAGAGAAGACCCTTGCAAGAATGACAAATTCAATTAAAGGGTCTAATAGGCAAAACTTAGAGTCTAAGAGGCAAGAACCAACTAGGAGGCAAGGTTTGGGTCACAAACTTAAGCCTAAGGAGACCTACCACAATGTTCCATTTAACTATGGAACAAACTCTAGGTCTAGAAAAACTAAGGTCACAAAGAAAGTTATCCCTAGAGTTGACCATGGTAGATA
This sequence comes from Wurfbainia villosa, assembly GCA_025175895.1. Lineage (NCBI taxonomy): Eukaryota > Viridiplantae > Streptophyta > Magnoliopsida > Zingiberales > Zingiberaceae > Wurfbainia > Wurfbainia villosa. Next base: position 3,513,053 of record CM046000.1, on the reverse strand, counting down.
TCTAGTGGCTAAGATTTCAAAAAAACCTAGGAAAGTCACTAAGAAGGTCATAAAGGAAGTCATCCCTAGAGTTAACCTAGATATATGATCAAGGCTTCAAAGTCTTAGAGGGTCATAAGGAAGGTATCTAGGGAGGTCATTCCTAGTGAATACCTAGTTAATCCAAAGTTAATCCAAGGAGCTCAAATAGATTTTGGATTTCTAGGAGCGTGATTCCATCACGCTAAATGACTTCAGGATATGTTAATCTTAAATGGATAGGTAGTTAACCTAACCATAATAAAGTTGATGCTTTAGGCATTTTTAAGGTTATGTGATACCTTGAAAATGAGTTTAGATTATTATCCTAAAAGATTTTAGGAAATGTCAATAGAAAGTATAAATATTGAAAAATTGATCAAAATTGACACAACTAGATTAATGATCAATTGTGTGACAAAATTTAAGGGTTGGCATACTCAAGGGGTTAAATCATAAATATGTCAAATTTGGTATTTGACAAAATTCTTAGATAATGACAATTAGAATTATGGCTTAGACAATTAGAAAATGAGGTAGAGCATTAAGTTGTTAATAATATCATTAGTTAAATTTCTCAAAAGAAGATCTCGAACATTACTTCAATCTGTATAACTCAGGAAGAACATCTAATCTCCATTTGACATAATTACTTTGTATAGATAAATGAGAGAATACTTTAGGAGAAAAAAGAATTTTCACGGATAAAAATTAACTAGTAACAAGAGAAAACATACTATAAGGAACAAAAAGCATGTCATTGATCCGATAACAATGGCAGAATGAACAATATGACTTGGTATATATAGTAAAAATAGTTTTCAACAAATTTTTTCAATATAAAAGCAAGAGTTTTTATCCTATATAATATACAAGAGAAATAATCAATTTTTGAAGTATGAATCAACACAAAAATAATAACTAAGAAAATAAATCTTTATACATCACTCAAAATTGTGCTTCCCAAAAAAATTGTCAAAATATACATAGCATGGCAACAATATATAACCTTTTAAAAACCTATACTAAACAACTTTGTCTTGAAGTATGAAAAGGCAAAAAAAAATGACTTAGCAAAGAAAACCTTAACAATTGAAAATAAGGAAAAGGGCTTGCACTATATCTATTAAAGGAATGATTTTATTGTAATAATTTATCATTATTTTCTTGATTTCTTTAGTCATACAAATTTATTTCTGCTTTGTATAAAATAAAACCATCTATTAAAGATCGAGAAAATCAATTAAGATATAATTTTCCTTTCTATTTTTAGAATAAACTTTAATTATTGTACTTGTGTATATATTTGTAATTATCTCAATCAAAGAATATAAAAAAAATTTCATCCACTTTTCTTAACCATTAAAATTTTCAACATTGAAAGATCACGAAAATTACATGCTACTTCAATAATGGAAGAAGAAAGTTCAAGCAATCAATTAAGTCCTTTTACTTGCATCATTTTGATCATCCTGGCTTGGTGTTAGTCTCTAAATCACTTGGCGAAAATAATTATGGATAATAGAGTCGTATGATACAAAAAACTCCAAGTGCTAAGAATAAAATTAACTTTATTAATGGAACAGTCTAGCCACCATCGACAATCAACAATAAATTTCTAATTTGGGAGCATTGCAATCACATAATACTTTAATAGATCTTTAATTCTATTGATTCTAAAATTGTGGATAGTATTATTTATACAAAATCTAGAAATATTCCTTTTTTATGAGTGTGCGGATACTCTTTTATAATCATATTATTATATATTAATAATATAATTATTACAAAAAATGATTAAAATGTTATCACCAACCTCAATGCTTTTCTTACTAATTGCATCAATCAAAAAAATCTTAAACAATTAAAGTATTTTCTTGAAATTGAAATAGCACAAGCTAAAAAAGATATTTTTATCAATCAATGCAAGTATACTCTTGATATTCTTGGTGTTGAGCCAATACAGTTTCCCATGCAACAATCTTTGAAACTCACTGCTTTTGATAGTGACTTGCTCCAAGATCCAACACATTATGAATGCCAAATAGGAAATTAATTTACTCGGCCATCGTAAGGTCAAAAATCTCATTTTCAATTAACACTCTTAGTCAATTCATACAAGAGCCTAAACAATCTCATTTTGATACAGTTCATACCTTGATACTTAAAGGGTTCACCTAGACAAGGTCTACTTTTTTTTTAAATAATTTAAACTGAATAAGATTTTATGCTGAGATTACAATGACAATATTACTGCATAACGATCTATGACCGGTTATTGTATATTTCTTAAAAAGACCCTCATTTTTTTAAAAAACCAAAGGCAAACTACTGTGTTAAGGTCTTCGGCCAAAACAAAGTATAAATCTATGGCCTCAATCACTTATGAGATAATTTAGCTACAATATTTAGTATAAGATTTGCATATTGATCATACTCAACAAATGAGTTTATATTGTGACAATCAAACAGTCATACAATCTTTCATGAGAGAACAAAGTATATTGAGATTGGATGTCATATTATTAGAGAAATAATAAACAAAGGAAAAATTAAAATGACCTATATATCAAGTGAGATTGGAAATATATTCACTAAAACATTAAGTAAAGCAGCATTTATCTCGACTTGTTTGCAAGTTGATTGTTATTGACATTCACACTCTAACTTAAGGAAGAGTATTAAAATGAAGATTTTATTATATAGTAGGGGATGAAGTACAATAGCACAGAAAGATCGATATAATCGATCCCACTTAGTAGGATGACATTTAGTTGTTGTTATTATTGTTATAATTTATCATTATTTTCTTGATTTCTTTAATGATCCAAATTTATTTCGGCTTTATATAAAATAATTCCATTAAGAGAATCAATTAGGATAAATTATTCTTTCCGATTTTAGAATAGATTTTAATTATTATATTTGTGTGTATAATTATTTAAAACATAAAATACAAAAAAAAAATCTTCACTTTTCTTTACTATTAAAATTTCCAATATTTTTAAAACACTTGGAAAACACGTAAACAAATACTTGCTTCATATTTAGAATTTTCTTTTAGGAGTCTAGAGACTATCTCATTTGAGAGTTCAAAGGCTATGTTATCTGGGAGTTTCGAAACCATCTCGGTCATTTGGTTCACCTGCATATAATTGATATGTGAGGGAAATTATAAATAAGAAAAAATAATTTCAAGAATTGACCACCAAAGAAATTGATCCCACTTGTACAAAAAAAATTACAAATAAAACACCAAAGTCAAAAATTGAAAAACTAGTTACAATCAATGTTCATGAATTATATAACAGGTGACATTGACCTCGACATACTAAATGGGAAATTGATTTGATACATTTTCTTTTCTATCAAATTTACCCTAAACATCAAATGCAAAAAGTAATACGATTCTCAAATAAATATATTCAAATAATCCCTTCAAAATATTATCCTTAAAATAGGCCAAAGATTTATTATTAATTTCTTATTTTTAAATGTCGCTATTTTCTTTTAGAATTTCCTACTCAATCATAGGCACAGGCTGTTCTTGCAGCTACCTCGGACGAATAAATTAATTGGAATAGGGAAGAGCATTGAGCAATCATCTAAAAATGAAGGGTTTATAGCTGAAAGTCATTTGACAGTTGAGGAGAAATTCACCGTACCCCTGACAAAATTGTATCCAGTTTATCTAAATCTTTTGATCATATTCAGGAAAGAAAATAAAAAGATTGAGTACCCTCTACTCCTTTCCAAATTGCTCTAGTATTCCTCTCCATTCTCGAGAGCAAAGCTAGATCTGGGTTTGGTTGGAGACTGGGGAGGAAATAAAAAGATGGAAGAAGCGAGCCGGATCCATTTGAATCATCCAAAACCCTTAATCCCCTAAACCGTTAGTATGGGATTATTATACTTTTAACTCGTTGAATTTATAAATATAATTCTTTTAATAGATTACTTATTATCTTACTTTATTTATTTATAAAATATTATTTGACTTTTATAATATTTTCAATAATTAGTATACCGAGTGATATAGTTAATTCCAAAATAAAATTATATATAAAATTATAATTATAATTGGATATGTAAATTAATCAAAAGTTATAACACATGAAATACATCTAATCATGCTAAAATAAAATAAAAGCTCGAGTACTACTTGATTATTAAACGAAAGTTAAAAAATAATAATAAAATAAATACAATTTTCAAAGGATAAGTAGAAGATTTTAATACCGAAGAAATTAAAGAACTACAAGATTTTAATTCCTCGATATCTTAAGTTAATAGATAGATAATTTAAATATGCACAACACACACACACTTAGGGTGCATTTAGTTCGAAGTAAATGAGGTCAACAAACGTCAGCAAATGAGGTTATCCATCCCGGAATCACATTGCCTAAGAAAATGGAGGTTTTGTTGGATTCCAAGGTTAACAACATTTTATTTCCAATATTATCCTTCAATTTTTAGCAATTAGGACAAAAAAACCCCTAAAATTCTATTAAATTTCAATTTCACCCTACTATAATAAAACCCTCATGCTTATCGGCTGTCGCCGTCATTATATCCAATAGGAATCTTATAATTGAATCAAGGGTAATATAGTAAAATACTAAATTAGGTTATACCTTAAAGCCTCTAAACAAATAAGTTTTTATTATATTATTTAAAACTGAATCAAACAACATAAGTTATGTTTCATTCTCCATAACCTTGGTTATATGATTATCTAGTAATCACATAACTAAGGTTATACACGATAATCTTGAACCAAACACACCCTTAAAATGCTTGAATACAGTACTTGAGATACCACTCATATTCAAGGTGCTTGAGCATGCTGCTTAGGGTGCTTGGCCGCTCAAACGTAAAGTGTTTGACATGTAAAGTACATGGGTGCAAGGTGCTCAAATTTGGGATGTTTAGACTCAAGGTACTCAGGCACTCGATAGTCAGGCATTCTATATTCGATTTCTGGCGACCTCAATCCACTCGAAGTTGGGCACTTGCCATTTGATGCTCAAGACTTGTGAACCCGTTCAAGCTTAGGAGTCGAGAGTCGGCACCCAAAAACCCATTCAAGCTAGGCAATAATTGTGACCTCAACCCATTTAGGCTCAAATCAGATTGTGCATGTGCCATTGTTGCGCACAAATAGTGTGCTAGGACGCTCAACTACTATATTTGAATTGAGTATAATAGTCGATTGTGAGACTTAACTATTGGATAACACTCTTTAAATAAAATTTTTTAAGTGACTCGATGATGATGAATGGTAGTCAACTGTTGTTGTTGAGCTAGACGGAGTTGTTGGACTAAGAGCAAAACAACATTCAAATTTAACCAAATCAGTTGACTGATGGGAGCAAGCCATTGAATGTTAAGTGAATTTCAACCTCAACCTAGGCTATAAAGGAAAGTTTTATGGAGGAATTTAAACACCAATTTTTAGATACTTTAAAAGGGAAGTACTACTACATTCTAGACCTTTAAAAAGCAATGGAAAGCAACTAAATAATGAGCAAAAGAGATAAATGTGTAAATAGTTTATTTGTATTGTATTCATTTTCATTTGTATTTTTGCAATTTTTTTACATTTGCTTGTAAGAAAAGATTTTGCATGAGATCTCTGTATTTCTAGAAAGTGTCCAACAAGGAAAAAGCAAAATAGTGATACAGTTGGGACTCTAAGTCTTGGAGTAGGAAGTGTGTTGTATTTGAGATATATCTTAAAATAATCGCCTATGTTATTAATAAAATTCACTATTTGAGTGTACATTCTTTATGTATGTGATTAGATCTTAAACTTATTTACTGAAGTCCACAATACGATACATAATATAAGAGAAATTATAATTGGATCACAATTAACGAGTATCTCATCATGTGTAATTATGTAAGTATTGAAACCTTGCTTGGCACATATTATGCTCTTTGGTTTATCCAAGCATTTGGTACTCACCAGATGGAAACATAGGGATGTTGAGAGTGAACATAAGGATGCTAGTTAAGGGTAACTAAGTCCTTGGAGTGACCTACTATAAAACTTCATATGATTCTTTATATCAATGAAGATTTCATTGCAGTTCGAGTGCAAGCTTCCTTAGACTTGAGATATTCAAGTCACCTTGATCATGACGACTTATACTTTGACTGCTTCACAACATCTCTATAGTAGATATCATTCCGGGTTGATAGAGTATAAATCAAAATTATCGAAGATGTTTGAATAGCCCACAGAGGATTCACACTCCTATTAAAAGAAGATGTATACCATAAGTCTCTTGTCAAAATTGTTACTAAAAAGTCTTTGACCAAAGCACACATATCAAGAAGAAATCCATAGGGCAAAAAACAAACTTGGATTATGTGTGACGTAGTCAACCTAGTGGAGACGAGAACATATACCATGTCCTGAATCAAGTGGGCATAGGATGAGTGAAAGAAACAAGGCACAAACAACTATAGCTACTAAAAAGTTCAAAAGTATTATGAAGTCCACGTCGACTTTTTGATCAATTGAGAGTTATGATATACTACTAGGTGTCACTCATAATATATTTGTAACTAAAGGTTAGTTATAAATAGCTAACATAGCAAGGAACTTGTTGGGTCACATGCACAATGGTGTCTCAAGAGACGTAAGACAAATTTGAAAATAAGATTCTCAAAGAAAAAGAGGATATTTAGTTAGACCAGGCTAAAATGGCACAAAATGGGAGTAACCGAGAGTAACACAGGCACGCTTGTAAAATACGAAAAAAAAAAAAAAAAAATTATTATTATGAATTAACCCTTTAATTAAGTGGGGTTTAATTAGTGGATTAATTGGGCTTAATTAGTGGGCTAATGAGGTGGATTAGCTAGTTGGATTGAGTCCATTGGGTTGTATTGGGCTTGGGCCGGAAATGGGCTAAATCTGTTTGGATTAGAATTGGGCTTGAGCTTGAACCGGTTTAGACCAAATCAGATTGGATTAGATTTGGGTTGGGCTAGCCAAATCACTCGAACGGTTTTTAAAGGATGCCGAACGAATCCGATCCGATCCGGTTGCCGCAGTTTCTTCTCCTTCCCCGATCGCAAATCTTCTCTTCAACCTTCCGCCACCGTGAGTTCGAGCTGCTGCCGACATCCCATCTGCCGTCGTCGACTGCTTATTCGAGAGGCCAACTCGACGGCGTCTTCACCGGTGAAGCTGAGATCAGTCGTCGCCCTTTTCATCGCATCGCGAGGATGGTCCGGCTGCCGCTTGAATCCAGCTTGTCGTTGATATCTCTGCCGACGACGAGGGAAGCTGGATCGACTCCGTTGACATCGCAGCTGGGTAAGCACTGGTATCGCGATTTTTCCTCTTCCTAAAATCACGATCCTGGTTTTTCCTCTGCTCTTCCTCTCGATCGCGACCTCGCCACCGGCCATGTCGCGAGCTCACCAAGCTCCGATCGTCATCTCTCCTGATTGCGTCTTCATCGCCGCTGCCACCTGAGCTCGACTGGTCGCCGCAGCCATCCTTTTCATGTGCCCTTGTGGTGTTGTCGCCGTTTTTGAGTTCTCGCCGTGAGCTCGATCACAGCGAGCTCATCCTCGCCGAGAATTGGATCGAGGGTGACCTCCCTTCCCATGGATCATGATCTGCCATGGGATTTACGAGTTTCATCGAGATTTGGGTAAGCGATTGATTTGTTCCCTTGATTTGGATGAAATCCTTGGTTGTGAGCCTCTGTCACGTAGAGTTCAGATGTTGTCGAGCCGGGTTTCGTCGGTGATTGTCAGTGGAGATCTAGGACAGGTAAGGTTGTATACTTTTGCTGTTTTCAATAATAAGTTATGTATCTCGATGGCTTGTTGTTGATGTGGTTGTATCTGCGCTTGATTTCAGTGAGTTTCTCCACTTGATTTCTATCTGTGCAGATCGGTTGTCGTCGGTATCAAGAGGAAGCTGTGGCAGGATTTCTTTCACTCTGTTTCCTCTGTGTTGGGATTATAGTGTGGTCGACGGCTAATTGGTGGTGTATTGATGAGATGAGCTCGATTATGGGAATTGCACGCCGCTTTGTGCGGAAGCGGAGATTTTCCTTGTGGATCTAATTCGGTGCAAGATGGGATATCTATGCTCGAATCGAGGGACTACGTTGGGTAAGTTTGGGTTAGTTCATATCAAACTCTTGTAAGTTTATCCTAAGTTTGTGTTGATGAAATCGACTAGGTAAGTTTGATTTGAGATTTGATATCATCATTGGACTTATGATAGTACGTCAATGATGTATGTTGATTCCGGGACTTTGATTAGTGATGGAGGCTCGTACGATGCATGACAATAGCTGCCACATAGCAGGGGTAATATCTACGTCCTAGTTGATCAATTCCAGTGCATGATCTTGGATTTATGTTTATACCTGCTACCTTAAATCCACTCTTATTTAATCATCTTTGAGATATATACTCGTCTACTCATTGATTATCTAGCACGGATAGAATTATAAACCCTATTATGTATTAGGCGAGGATGTTCGAAGTACAGTGGTTAGGTTTATCTTTGTGACTTCAGATTGGGTTACTGTATTACATCACTAGGGTTAGGTGATGGTTTGGATTATGGAGTCGATTGTTATACCATATCCGTTTTAGTGGTGCATTTATGGTGGATCTAGTTGCGTGTACGGATAAGTGTATGGGTGTCGTGATGTAACCATGGACTAGAGGTCCTAGCGTGATGGTATATCCATTATGGATTGTGGTGTCCGAGTATGATTATACGGACGGCCGATGGTATCTCGCCATCGACTAGAGGTCTTAGCATGGTTGATCGTCGTGTGTATGACTTTGTGTGATAGAGAGTCTTATGGATTATAGTCCTTACATGGTCGATTTTCGTCGACTAGGTCTCCCAGAGTTAGGAGTGTCGCGAGGATTTGTGTGTAAGCTACGATCATTACATTTCATGCACGACGACGACCGGTCCGCCTTGTGGTCGAGACGAGTCGTCACCATCCCGCTTCCTCGCCACTCGGGTAGTGGGTTGCAGGTCGAGGCGAGCGTATCATTGCGCGTGCCGCTCGCCACTACGGATGGTGGTCGGAGACGCGCGACTGCCATCGCATGAGTGGTAGTTCCGCGACTCACCCACTATGCATGTGGTCATGCGATGTGCTTGTCCCGGTGCGGTGCTCGCCTACTCCTGGGTAGGGACGAGCAACCAGCGCCAGGGACCCCGCGTGGCAGATATAGCTGGCCGATTAGCTATCGCTTCATACTACCCAACCTCTGGCCACCGAGAGTGGTGGCTACCGGAGTCGGATAGTTGTCATGTCCCGCCACCTAGCCACACGGGTCGTGGTAGCGAGTGGGGCGCAGTACGCATGCATACGCATTGCAGATATATATATACGTATTTACGTATTCGATATATGTTTTACATACGCGCGAGACGTGATTTGATCGAGCTATGATTGCGTGACACGCTGCTCATCACGACATACGCCATTTGCATTTTATTTATCACTATGTGGTCGAGCATGATACACGCTGATTCAGATCGTTATACGATTTGATTAGCATGTCATCGCGGTACGGACCGGTTATTATACAGTGATCATATATCGCTCATACGTTCCCGAGTATCGTCGTATGGGATCGACCGACGTTATACGGTTCGTTATAAGATAAATTGCTCGTGACGATCTAGCATACGGCGTTACGCATCGCAGTACGCTGGTACATTACTTTACGCTCAATTGATCGCTTTAGTATATACCTTGAGTATGATTTTACCGTAGTTACTTGTTATTGTAGTTCGAGCATGATCAGATGTCTATCGACTACATGTCAGATACAGAGATCTTCACACGATACTTGTAAATCTATCCTTATATGTGCTCATGCACTTTCTATATATTACCCCGAGTTTATACTCACCACCCCTCGACTCGGTTTTCGTCGCCGGATAACAGTGTAAGATTCCTGGACATTTGGAGCTCCACCGATCCCATCTCACACCGAACATCTGGGGTTTTCCACGATTTGCTTCGTTATTTTCAGACATGGCCATGTATAATCGCTGTTGTATCCGGCCGGGATTCAGACGTTGTTGTGTGTAGTGTGTTAGAGTCGCACCGGTGCGCACCTCTTGTGTTGTTGTGGATATATTGTTTGGTATTGTCCATTTATATATTGTTGTGCGCCACGCGCTCAGATTAACCCGATATGCTGCCACGCAGGGAGACGCCGCTCGCTTGCAAGACGGCATACTCTCGGGGCGTGACAACGCTAGAGCTAGCAAGGTCGTGCCACACTATGCCGAATCAAAACAGACAGTACAGAGCCCAACACGGTTGTGCCAGGCTTTGCCCCTTCGAACACAATTGTGTCTGGCCAACATGACCAAGCTGTGTTGCCTGACACGGGAGTGCTAGCCTCCACGGTCAAATCGTGGAGCCCAAAACGACTGTGGTTAAGGGCACCGTTCAGATTTGGTCGACTTGGTAGGACTTTGCGAAAATATGTGATATTTTGGCAAGTAATAATGATCCATTATTACCCTAATCAAGAGCTCTATAAATAGAATTCTTGGTGGAAAATGAAATGATGAGGAGATTCTTAGATCGTCTTCTTCCTTTGGCTCACAACCTTTGGTTTTCTCGATCCATAATCCACCTCTCTCGAGTTCCTCTCTACGCTTGGCTAACATCGATCAGAGAGGGACGCTCGTTGGCCTTGGAGAAATCTCGGGAAAATCCAGTATGGATACCCATAGAGACAAAGCTTGTTAGTCTTGCTCATGGTTTCTACATATTAGAAAGAATCACGAAGGTAAGAGATCTATCCTTCTCTCCTATTTCATATAATTATGTCAAAGACAAGAGATCCTGGCAAACAAATCTTCGGGATGAACATAAAAAATTTATTTTCTGCTGCGTTTGCGTCCCAGAGATTCCAACAAGTGATATCGAAGCTTTGTTGCACAGAGCTTGAGGATATCACGTGTTCTAACAAGTGATATCTGAGTCACTTTGTATATTTGACATAGATCTATGATTTAGAATTGTGTAGATACATGTATAATTGGATTTCCTATGTGGTAGGTATGTTTATACATGTATATGATTGTAGAGTTTAGGATAACATGTAAGATATAGTTTTATACTGTATATGGATGATTATATGCTATGTAAATTGTTTACAATGCATGTATACTTGCCATGTAAATTGTTTATATGACGATAAGAATGATGAGACCTAAAATAACAAAAATCTCTTGTGCAAATATTAAAGCTAACGTCTTCCATTAATATGGTTAGAACCAGAATTTATTTTCAAGTTTAGATTGTCAGACTCTCTCTAAGACTGATATGAACTTGAATATGTTCAAACCATTGAGACTTGATCTACTATTAATATGGTAAAAATCAGAGTTTCATTTCGAGTTTAGGTTATTGAACTCTCTCTCCAAGTCTAGCTAGTAATTAGATATGTTCAAACCATATTAAAACAATCTCATGATTAATGGATCGGCCTTAACTTGAATATTAATTTATTGGACTCTCTACAAGGTTAATATGGATAGAGGTGCAATCAAGTGATATGCATAGAATGTATATATGTTAATGAGTTAACAACCTAATATTTATGTAAATATTCAATTAGTTGATGACATAATGCAATAGTGATATATATGATATATAATTGGTACTGTTGATACTTACTGTTAGAACTAAGAATGACTTATTAGATTCTCTCCAAAGTTGTTCTTAGCTATAATGGATATCAACCCACTAAGAAAGAACCTACTATCTCTCAAATTCAAAATAAGAACTCTTGAATTTGATAAAATAGTAGAAGTTTTTATTGATGTGAATTGTTTACATTATAATAATTCATCTCTCTTATACGATCTTTTATATGTCTAGGTTGATAAAATTTAGAATAGCATGTCTACCTCCATTAACTTATGTTCAATTTTGGAAACCAATAAATTGACTAGGTCAAACTTCTTGAGCTAGCTTCGGAACTTGAGAATTGTTCTGTTGAGAAACTTATTTATGTTCTTAAAGAAGCTCTTCCCCAACCTCCTGCTGATAATGCTTCTGGTGATCCAAAGTTGGCCTACCAGAAATATATTGTTGACTCTGACATGGCGAGCTGTATAATGTTGGCTTCAATGTCTCCTAAGCTATAAAAGCAACATAAGCATATGGATGTTTATACAATTGTCTTTCATCTTCATGAGTTGCTTGATGACCAAGCTAGATCCGAAAGATTTGAAATCACTAAGCTTCTATTTCACTTGAAGATGCAGCAAGATTCATCTGCAGTGCAACATGCACTAAAGATGAATGACTACATTGAGCATTTGGGATCACTAGGGCTTATCATGGACTTAATTCTGCATAGTTTGACGGATAACTATTCACAATTTGTGATGAACTATCAGATAAATCATATTGAGTCCACAATTCCTAAATTAATCAACATGCTCAAAACAATATAGTCATATGTTAAGAAGGAACAGAAGGCAGTAAGGTTGATTGACTCCTCTATGAAAGGTTTTAAGAGGAAGTCAAAGTTTGGACCCAAAGGGAAGAAGAAGACCAAGAAGGAGTTAACTCCAAAGGGCACTTGCCATCATTGTGGCAAGGAGAGACACTGGAAAAGAAATTGCAAGTATTATCTAGAGTCACTGAAGAAGAAAAAGGCATCGAATGTAAAATCTACTTTAGGTATTTTCATGATTGAATGGCATACTGTATCTTTTAACACTTAGATATTGGATATCGGATATGTCTTACATATATGTAATGATATACAAGAGTTGAAGAACAACAGACGGCTAGCTAAGGGAGAAGCAGATTTAAAAGTTGGCAATGGAGCAAAAGTTGTTATAGCCATAGGGACTTATTTCTTGTAACTTCCTAATGAACTAGTTATGGAATTGGACAATTATTATTATGTTCTTGTATTAATAAAAAAAAATATTTCTATTTCTTATTTAAATAGAAAAGATTTTCATTTAATTTTTAGTAACAATGATTATTATATAATGTGGAATGATATTTTTATGCAACTGTAATTTTAAACAATAGAATATATGTGTTAGATTTGTCCAAAGATGTATTTAATATCGAAAATAATAGCAAATGTGCTAAAAAAGATAATCAATTAACCTTTTATATGTGGCATTGTCGTATTGATCATATAAGTAAGGATCACATGTCCAAATTGCACAAGTTAGGCATTTTGAAATGTTTTAAGTCAGATTCATTATATACATGCGCTTCATATTTAAAAGGCAAAGTAACAAAGTTACCTTATAAAGAAAAAGGAGAGTTAGGAATTGATACATTGAACCTTATTTATACCGATGTTTGTGGACCTATGTCAACTCTAGCAAGAGGAGGTTATAGTTACTTCATTATTTTTATCGATGATAAGCTCATGATTTGGGTATATGTATCTATTAAGATACAAATCTAAAGCCTTTGAAAAGTTCCAAGAATTTAAAAATGAAATAGAGAAACAACATGAGAAAAGTATCAAAGTACTTCGATCGAATCGAATACTTAAGCCAAGAGTCCCAAAATTATCTAAAGGATGTAATCAGATATTATCACAATGGACTCCGTCTTATACACCATAACATAATAATGTGGTAGAAAGGCAAAACCGAACCTTATTAGACATGATTAGCTCAATGATTCAATTTGCAAGTCTTCCCAAATTTTTTTTGTGAATCGAATGTCGTGTTACTCATACAGGATGAGAAATCTACTATTTAGGAAAAAGTTCTAAAAAATTCAGACATAGATAAATGACTTGCAACCATGAAGTCGGAAATGAATTCCATGTACAAAAATTAAATTTGGAACTTGGTCGACTCACTCGAAGGCATAATACCTATATAGTGCAAATGAATTTTTAGGAAGAAAACCGACATTGATAGTAATTACATATAAAGTTAGGTTAGTGGCAAAAAGCTATAGTCAAAAATAAAGTGTTGACTATGACGAAACATTTCCACCAGTAGTTATGCTTAAATCTATCCGGATACTCCTGGTCAAAAATATGCAAGCTTCAATGATTCATTTATGGATTGAAGCAAATATCCAGGAGTTGAAACATCTGTTTTAATGAGATAATCAAACAGTTTGATTTCTCACAAAATCCTGATGAACCTTACGTGTACATAAAGATTAGTGGGAGTGTAATTTTATTCCTAGTGTTGTATGTCGATGAAATATTACTCATAGAAAATGATGTCTCTGTCCTTCAAATAGTAAAAGTTTGGTTATCTAAAACATTGTCCATGAAAAATATGGGAGAAGCAACATATATCTTGGGAATAAAGATCTATATGGATAGATCTAAACGGTTGTTTGGTCTTTTGCAGTCTACATACATAGATAGAGTGCTAAAACAGTATATCATGGATGAATCCAAGAAAGGTTTCATTTCTATAAGACATAGGATCCACCTTTTATGTCTGTGCACAGAAGAGAGGATTCGATGAGTCAGATCTCATATGTGTTAGCTATAGAATCGATCATGTATGTTATATTATGTACTATATATCATATACTATGAATGTTGCCAGTAGATACCAGTCAGATCCAAGTATGGATCATTAAGTGGCTATCAAGGCAATCCTTAAGTACTTGGAAAGAACTAAGGATTTATTCTTGGCATACGAAGGCAGTGATATGGTAGTACGCGGTATACTGATGTCAGCTTCCAGACGGATAAAGATAATTTCAAATCCCAGTCTGGATAAATATTTACCCTAAATAGAGGTGCAGTTAGTTGAAAAAGTTTTTAATAAGAGATCATTGTTGATTCTACTACGGAGGCAGAGTGCATTGCGGCTTCTGAAGCAGTTAAAAAAGTCATCTAGATCAAGAAGTTCATTTCTGAACTTGGAGTTGTTCCGAGCATCGTTGAAGCATTACCGATGTACTACGACAGCAATAACGTCGTTAGATAAGCGAAGGAACCACAATCTCATTAGCGGTCCAAACATGTACCTCGTCGCTATCATCTAATCAGAAAGATCATAAGTAGAAAAGATATACAAATAAAGAAAATTTTCACCGAAAGGAATCTAGGAGATCCTTTAACAAAGTGTCTTTCCTAAGAGAAATTTGAGAGACATGGAGGTCTTAGGTATTAGATAGCGATTGACTGTAAGCTAAATGGAAGTATATTATTTTTTAGAAATGTTCTAAGGTAATCACTTTAAATGTTATTAATAAAATTCACTATTTGAGTGTATATTTTTTATGTATGTGTAACAGTCCAAATTTTAGTTCCTATATTTTTATTAGAGGAAAATAGAAATAAGAATAAGAATAGAAATAATAAAAATAGGAATAGAATAATAATAAAAAAAATATAGAAATAATTAAGAATAGGAATTTAAAAAAAAAAGTTCAAATAAATGGTTCGTTAGCCGGGGCTCGAACCATGAACCGTTGGTTTGGGGGAATAGGCTCCCTACCACTAAGTCATAAGATTACCAATGAGTAGAATATAACAAAATATATCTATAGGCGAAAAAAAGGAAGAGATTTGTTAATTTGACTAATTATTTAAAGGGGTAATTAAATGAAGGAAACCCTAGTTTATATATATATATAGATTTATTTTTTTTTATATAATCTCTCTCCCTCCTCTCTCCAACGCCGACGCCCACCCTCACCTCATCTCTCTCTCTCTCTCTCGTGTTTTTCCTCCAGCTGCCAAATCAAAAAAAAAAAAACCAAAGGGGCAGGCTTTCTCCACCGAGGAAAACAAGAGAGGAAAAAAAAAAAAACCTCTATAATTTCTTCACCGTGGGATAATTCAAGAGGGAATTTTCAAGAGGGATCTCTTCAAGGATTTAGTAGAGGATCACGCTAAAGCAAAGGAATACATAGAAGATCTTCTCTTTACAAAATCTAACGGTATAAATTGAAGAAAAAGCGTAGGAAGTAAGTATTGCTCACCTGCAGTATAAGTAGTTATCGTATATCATTGATATGTTTTTATGTGCATGTTATTTCCAGTTATGCATGGTGTTTTCGATTCACGTTTCTAGTTATGTTATGATGGTAATTCAAAGATCTTTAGATCCATGATAAGAATATGATTTATGATTATGCATGTTGTAGATGAGTTGTAACTTACAATTATATGCATGATGTAGAGTAAGATGTAAAAATATTTCCTTTATAAAGAAAATTTAAAGATGCTCCCCGTTCGAATTGGGGATTAAGAGCACAATGATCTTGATATACTCCCATTTCATTTTGAAACAAGAGCATAATGATCTTTATGGTGCTCCCATTCGTGATTTAGGGATTAAGAGCATTCATCGTATGTATAAGAATATAAGTATAAAGGAAGTATTTTACTTTTGAAAGGGCATGTATCGGACATCGATTCGCCACACGCCAAGACCCTCGATCTCGATTACCTATAGTAGGTTCGGTGGTTCACACCCGCTATTATGAAGCGCGATTGTACTATGCCGGGCTCATATCCAGGATGATTATTATTTTGAAGTATCAGTATAAGTATAAGTAAAAGTTTTCAAAGTTAATCATTTCATATCAGATACACTGTTTACAAGTTTTAAAATACTTAAGAGCATGATTTATACAAGAGACATGTAATCAGAGTTATGATTTCCATATATACGATCAATGTATCAATGTATCCAGGGCAAGAGAACTAGTTGCATGATTTCATACAGTGTATGTTTTTGTGAGCATAGAAAGTACTTACTAAGCGTTATTGCTTATAGTTTGTATTTCCTTATACTACAGATTAAGGTAAAGAAAAGTTTCAGTGAGGTGACATGGCGGACGAAGTGCTTGGAGTGTGTGGCGATGGAACAGTGGAAGTAAAAGATCCTAAGTGCAGATGTCTAAACCAGATTTTAAATTTTTAATTATTTTCTTTCTGATATTGTTGGAGTTCAATTGGATTGCTTATGGTTGAGACCAAAGAATGTTAGAGTCATATTGGGTTAGTTTTAATACTCGCACGTTATGTGAAGATCTTGAATTGATTATTGTTTGAGTGATGATTAAAGTATAGTGTCAAAAGTAAGGTCAGGAAGAAAATAAGAATAAGACAGTAAAGTAGTGACATCTCCCCTGGTAGAGAGTGGAAAGACTAGGGGGGTGTTACAGTATGTGCTTGAATCTTAAACTTATTTACTGAAGTCCACAATATGATACATAGCATAAGAGAAATTGTAATTGAATCCTAATTAGAGAGTATCTCATCAAGTGCAATTATGTAAATATTAAAACCTTCCCTAGTCGTTGAATTGATGAGATAGGATATCATCAATTTTCTGACTACAAATATTATGCTCGATTTATCCAAGCATTCGATACTTACTAGATAGAAACATAGGGATGTTGAAAGTGAACATATGGATACTAGTTAAGGGTAACTAATTCATTGGAATAACCTACTATGAAACTTTATATAGTTCTTTATATTAATAAAGATTTCATTACAGCTCGAGTGCAAGCTTTCTTAGACTTAAGGTATTTAAGTCATCTTAGTCATGACGATTTATACTTTGATTGCTTCATAACCATCTCCATAGGAGATGTCATTCCGAATGGATTGGGTATAAGTCAAAGTGATCGAAGATGTTTGAATAACCCATAGAGAATCCACCATTCTTGTTAAAAGGAAATGTATACCCTAGATCTTTTGTCAAGATTATTACTCTGAATGACTTTATAAGGACTCTCCCAATTAGGGACCAACTTCTTCACTTCTCCTACGGGGTACACCTTACACAATACTAAATCCCTGACTTGAAAATAACGTAGTACCACCCTTTTATTAAAGGACTTATGCACCCTTCTCCGATATGCCTCCATTTAGATTTAAGCCTGCTCCCGCCGTTCCTCGACCAGATCTAACTCAACTCTCCTCTACACTTCATTGTCGATAGGGTCGTAGACTTGCACTCGGGCATTTTGGAGGACCACTTCTGCAAGAATAACTGCTTCTGTCTCATACACCATACTAAAGGGGGTCTCCCTCGTAGGATTCCTCGTGGTAGTTTTATTAGCCCACAAGACACCCGAGAATTCTTCCACCTAGTTGCCCCGAGTGACCTCCAACTTGGTCTTCAATCCTTGCACTATGATTCGGTTCGTTACTTCCACTTGCCCATTAAACCGAGGATATGCCACCAAGGTGAACATATGTTCAATTCGAAGATTTCAACACCACTCCTGTATTCGACGGCCTTATAATTAGCGCCCCCATTGTCAACAACTGTTAGGGCACCCTGTAGCGACAGAATATTTCTCTATAAAAACTGGATGACTGCCCTCTCCGTGATATTCGTTAATGGCTCAACTTTAATCCACTTGGAGAAATAATCTACAATAACAATCAAGAACCTCCTTTGCCCAGAAGCTAGCAGCATTAGTCCTACAATATTCACCCCCCACTGATCAAATAGGCAAGATACCACTGATGCCCTCATCAACTCGACGGGTCACCCTAACCTACTGCTATGTATTTAGCAGTTATGGCACACTTTAACCATTTGGGCGACATCTCGATTTACTATGGGCCAAAAATAACTAGCCAAGATGGCTTTCCTTGCCAGAGCCCTTCCCCCCATATGATTATGACAACTCTTATGAATTTCTCTGAGAACCCCCGCTGCTTCCTTAGGTCCCAAATACCGTAACAGAGACCTCCCAAAAGACTTCTTGAAAAGAACCCCATCCAATACCCTGAAATTCTTTGCTCTTCTTATTACAATGGAAATCATTTTAGAATCCGTCGATAGGATACCTTCTGTTAAATACACTTCTAGCTCAGTCCTCTAATCAGGCACCCCCTCCTCAGCCTCGCTGACAGGCCCCTCATCCGCCTGTATCGCAAGGTTGGTCTCCACCCCTTCCTGACTCATCACAAAGGTGTCTGCTTCGATGTATACCAGATCCCGGGAAACCTATTGTGTTAATGAACTTGCCAATCAGACCAATTTTTCTGCTCAACTGTTTTCTTCCCGAGGAATTTGTTGCATTTGTATTTCAAGAAATTATGCCTTTAGATATTTATATGCCTCCACATACCTTGCCATGCGACTATCCTTGATGGTGAAAGATCCTTGAATATGGGACACCACCAGCTGTGAGTCTGAGTGCATATGGACTCGGGTCGCTCCCACTGCTCAGGCTACTTGTAATTCTGATAGGACCGCTTCATACTCGACCTTGTTGTTGGAGGCCTTGAACCGAGTTGTACTCCAGTTTCTTCTCTTAAATGGGACACCAGGAGTATCCCAACCCCGCTTCCATTTGCTCCCGTTGACCCATCCACAAAAACTTGCCATATGAACTGTAGCCCCTCCCTTTCTTCCTAGTCCCTTAGCTCAAGATTCAGTAATTATGCCAACAAATATGCTAGTGCTTGAGCTTTTATAGTCGATCTTAGGTTATATTGCAAGTTATACTCGCTCAACTCCACCATCCACTTTGCCAGTCATCTCGAGAAATCCGACTTGGTCAGCACTCAACCCAAATCATCGTTGGTCAGTACAATCGCTGGATGAGTCAGGAAGTAAGGTCGTAGCTTTCTAGTCGTAAGCACTAGGGCATAAGCCAGCTTCTCCAATTCAAAATAACGAAGCTCGGCTCCCTTCAAAATATGACTAGTGTAATATATAGGTTGTTGTTGTGAACCCTCTTGTCGAAGGAGTATAGAGCTAATGGCCCCCTCAAACACCGCCAAGTACCACCTCAAAGTGTCTCTCCTTCCTTAGGCTTAGCTAATGTGGGAAGTTGGGCTAAGTATTATTTCAGTTCCCGACAAGCTCGCTCACACTGGTCACCTATTGGAACCGGTCAACTTTTCTAAGTACCTTGAACCTGGAAATGAACCGAGATAAGGCGGCAATTCTCCTGACCAGCCTCTACACTTTCCTCATAATAATTGGGGTTTGCATGTCACAGAGAGCTTGCACTTTCTTGAGATTGACCTCAATTCCTCTTTCAGTCACTATGTATCTCAGAAACTTTCCATTGCGAACTCCGAATACACACTTCTTTGGATTTAGCTTCATATTGTATTGTCACAGCGTTGCAAAGGTTTCTTCTACGTCAAGAATCAAATTAGCCACCAGTCTAGACTTCACCAAAATATCGTCTACATATACTTCAACATTCCTTATCTGATGTCCGAAAATCCTGTCCATCAGTCTCTGGTAGGTGGCTCCCACATTGTTCAACCCGAACGACATCACCACATAGGAATATAGCCCTTCGACAGTGACAAAACTGACTAGGTTTTGATCCTCTCGGGCCAAGGGGATTTGGTGATATCCTTAATAAGCATTCATAAAGGAGATAACCTCATGTCCTGCAGTGGAATCTACTAATTGATCAATGCGAGATAAGGGATAGCAGTATTTAGGGCACCCTTTATTCAATTCGCAGAAATCTATATATACGTCATTGACCCGAAGGCTTCGGGACCAAGACTACATTAAACACCCACTCGGGAAATTGAATTTCCTTAATATGTCCTGCTTCCAGCAGCTTCTTCACTTCTTCCACGATGACCTTATCTTTTTCAACTCTAAAGTGTCACTTCAACTACTTGATGAGCTAAGCTCCCTTATTGATATTCAAGTGGTGTTCTGCAATGCTCAGGACAATCCCCGTCAGATCATGGACATCCCTGGCAAAGATGTCAGCATTCCTCCGTAAACAAGCAATGAGGTTTTCCTTCATCTCAGGTTCCAACTAGCTCGTCACCCAAATTATCTTCTCACCCCCAATCTCAATGAGCTCCCCCTCCTCCATGACGCTTCCCCTTGAATCCGCTTCTTCCAACACATGGACCTCAAAGCCAGCTCGGGGCTCGACTTCTTTGCCTTTAAGGCGGGCTTTCTTCTGGTCCTCCTTGATCATTTGCACAACATCCCTAGGCGACTCTTTGGTCCCCACGGACTTCTCCCACCAAGTGTCCTATTGGAAATTCAGCTTTTGATGAAGAGGGGAAGCTACCGACATGAAAACCGAGAGGCAGGGTCGACGTAGGATGGCGTTGTAGGCCAAGGGTGCATCCACCACCAAGAACAAAGCCATGATAGTTCTTCGGCTCAGCCCCTCCCCCAACGTTAAGGGTAGTGTGATTTGTTCGACTGGTCGACAGCATGTTCGGCGAAGTCGAACAGTGATGTGGCCACCTCCTCCAACTTTGCTTCCTTTAGTTGCATCTAGGTGAAGGGCTCCTGAAAAAGTATGTTGACGGAGCTCACCGAGTCCACCAACACCCAAGCCACTTTATAGTTCGCGATAGTGGCCCGAATTACCAAAGTATCACTGGGGAACACCACTTCCACCATGTCTTCGAGCCCAAAATTGATTGGAGCATGTTCTCGAGCAACTCGATCATCATGGATGGAAAGGGACTCCATCAACCGAGCATGGGCTTTACGAGCCTGATTGGAATCACCATCGGTCAGCCCTCTCACAATTACGTTGATGACTCCTCTGGTAGAGACGTTCTCAGGAGCCAAAGATGCCCCACTGCTTTGTTCTTTTTCCATAGGACCTATAGGCACCCCCTTGACTTGGTCTCCTCCTCAACGCACATAGGGATCTTGCCATACAGGCAATCCCTAATGGAAGGCTCACAGTGGCATGATTCCTCTTGGGCGAGACTCCAAGTACAGCTACAAGTGATGATGCTCCCGCCTAACCCTCTCCAATTCTCACTTCAAGCCCCGACAGCTATCGCTCGAGTGGTCATACTCCCCATGATAGATACAGAAATATTGTGCCAGAGGGTTGTGGAGAACCCCAGTATAGCCTTTCGGACGCCGGAGCACTATGTGCTACTCACAAATTGTCATATCTCTTTCTTGAGCAGTACGAGTCCGACGAGGGTGCTCGGCCATCATGACAACCATAGGTTTTCCCATTGTCACGGTTGGGAAGGGCTTGTACTTTTCGGGCTTGGAGGGCGTTGGCTAGGCCTCCTTGCTTTTCCCAGACATGTTCGATCATACATCTAGCCCCTTCACGATTAGGCGAGCCTTCTAGGCTTCCTCAACATTAATGTACTTTTCAGCTCGCCCCAGCAACTTGTCGTACCCACTGAGGGGTTTCTTCACTAGGAACCGGAAGAAAACTCTATCCCTCAATCTTTAAGAGATGGTCGTCATCAAGACTTCGAGTACAACCATAGGGACTTCTAGAGCGGCCCGAGTGAATCTTTAGATGTACCTCCTTAAGGGTTTAGCCGACTCTTGTGTCACGTTGAGCAAGCTCAAAGTAGTTTGCTGATACCTTTTGCAACTAGCAAAATACAACAAAAGGCATTGCAAAAGTTGTCGAAACCAATAAAGGATCTAAGACGAAGTAGCTAAAACAATTTTTGTATCAAGCCCACTAACATGGTGACGAATCCCCGGCATTTAACAACGTTAGAGTATTGGTGCAATGTCACTGCATTCTCAAATTTGCAAAGATGCTCCTCAAGGTTGGTTGTACCATCGGACTCTTCCAAATGAGATCGGAAGTGAGCTAAGAGTTCTTCAAACACGATCTCCGTAAAGGGAGATGATTTTCTCTAAGCCCGGTATGTTGTCAGGCAACTCTCCTCTTGCTCCTTGTCGACCAAAGGGGAGGTTACCCACACCGGTGCGCGGTCCTTTGTCAATAAATGATCCTCCCGGACTTCCTTCCCGTTCCTATTGTTTGGAATCGAAAGAACAAGAGGAAATTGCTCTCTCAAGCTAGGTTTTACCCCTTCATCTTGAGAGTTAGGTGTGGGATAACTAGTCCTTCTGGCCCGTTGGGCCAATGCCTCCTCCACCGATCTCTGGACGATCGCCACCAACTGACAGCGAGTTAAAGTTATGAGTGCCTCCTCTGAAGTAAAGGCCGAAGAGAGAACTTCTTTAGATTGCATCCTTAACGTCTTCACTCTGAAAGTTCCCACATACGGCGCCAATTGATGTGGTTGCTCTTTGACCCCTTTCACCGAGTTTTCAAGAGAGGGTGGATTCTCATGGTCGTAGCAGTACCCTGTCCAATATAACACAAGTGAAACGATCGCCAGTGCTCTGGCTACTGCCCTCCAATTCTTAAGGTAGACAGAGAAGATAAGGCTAAAGTAGAAAAGTAACAAGTATTCAGTAACAAAAGTGTCAAAGAGCAATTATTTACCTAAACCTACCTTTATATAGCATCTCCGAGATTCTTCACCCACATAGGTTATCTACCAGTAACGCCCTTTGTTTTGGGTTGTTAGGGGACAACTTATGTAGGGAATCTCTAAGAGGCATGTCACGTGTTCAGAAGCTATCATAAAGGGAAGCCGTTAGAGGACCAAAATATAATAGTTGTTAAAAGAAATCTTCTCTATAGTCCTTGGGCCTTGCTCTCGACTTTCCAAGTCACCCTACTCCTACTTGGCCCACTTCTGACTTCTTCACCTCCTAGCTTCCTAAGTCACTCTTCTTCCGACTCGGCCCACTTATGACTTCTTCACAGGTCAAACCTAATGCTCTAGAAAAAAGTAATTTCACACTTTTACGTGCTTTGCTGACTAAAATTTTTAATATTAGCTAGATCATAAATCGCATTTTAAGGCACCAACACTTTATTAAATTTTCACATGGTTAATCGGGCATGTCAGTCTGCGTTTCAAACAATGAGAAGTGAATGGGTCAATTGTCCGTGATATTCCTCATGCTAAACATTCAAGATATGCCTAAAGGACAAACAACGGATTTATATCATACTATGACCATCAAAGGAAGAAGAAACAGATTAACCTAAATATCAAACATTTTCTCACCGCCAGTGCAGTACTCCTGCGGCCAATCCGGATCAGCTCTCCGATTCAGATCAGCAAGTGTACGAATCAGTGGACTCCCCGAGGGCTTGGATGCCTTCTTATCCCCTCTGGAACCCGCCTCCGAGGATGAACGAGTCCCCCGCAGGGGGTGACGAAGCGACAGCGCCCGTCGAACACGTCACGCACGGTGGTGCCCAGCAGCAAGGTTGGACTCCTCCGACGGCAGGTAGTCCTCGTCTTCCGGATCGTAGGCGTCGTCTTGCTCCCAAGGGAGGGGCGATCAGTGGTCCTGGGGGTCGGCTTGGTGATCGTAGAAGGAGACGATGGCGGAGTCCAAATCCCAATTGTGGCCCTCGAGAAAGAAAAGGCCTTCTTCTCGGGTGGAGGCGACGATGCCAGCGAAGGCCTGCAACAGCCTCTTCTTCTCCTCCTCCTCCAAGCTACTGTCGTCGCCACGAACCTCCATCTTCGCTGCCCTTTCTTCTCTACCCATTTCTCGTTCAATTTTATTTTCTGAAAAAGTCGATTTTAGGAAAATAAAAAATGCAAAAAACAGAAAAGAAAAATGCGGTGAAACTAAACACCGCCTAAATTTGTATATTTGTATTCTCGCGACTTGAACTGTAACAAGTTTAAAGTGATTCAAATGTGCAGTGTCCGACTACTAAAAGTTGAACTTTTTATGTTTCATTTGATAGATAAAAATCGAACATATTGTGTTGCATTCGGTAGATCATGACTAAACAGATCTTAGTGTATTTGACAAAAAGTAGCTAAACAGACAATAATGTATTCGACAGATCAGGACTGAACTGTAGGATAACTAAATATTCACATAAATTAATCTCTTTTGCAGATACTGTAATCACTTACAGTGAGTTTGTCGAATTCCTGTGAACTCTACTTCGTTGAAGAAGATCATTTTAGGATATATGTTCGGAGAAATTGTTTGATCAAAGTTTGTCATCTGAAGGATGATCCCACAAAAACACTAACCACCCTTGCAATTCCACAAAACAAATCCCAACGCTTTGGATGTCCTTGGTTTTCACAGTCTTTGCATACACAACACGATGATGTTCACCTGAAGCTCCGACAACCCGACGGCAATGGACTCTATTTCTATATCTCTCTCACTTGGACGCACTCACACATATATAGCAAGGCTTTCCTCAAGCATGTACGCACGATGTGCCCACACCCAAAGTGCATCGTGGGCACGCACTGCACAATGTGCAGCGCGCGAGCAGTTTCTCAATTGCCTTCGCGAACAGTGCGCGATTGAAATTCGATATTTTCATCGTATCTTTGCCATACATTTTACAATTTCAATAACTCATCATCTTAAAATCTTTTCAAGTTTCTACACTCATATCTGTACGTCTAAGTCCGATTGATGTTCGTGCATTGAAGAGATGAGAGAGACGAGGATGAGGAGGTCACAGATGGAGTGGTTGAAGGCGCTTTGTTTTAGGATTTTTAGAAAGGGTAAAATAGAAATATTATGGGATGTATTTAAATAAATTTATGATAAAAAGAATTATTGATGAATGTATTTAGAAAATGAAGTGTACACCAAGTGAAATAGGACAGAAGGCTATAAAAATAAGATTTTGATAAAGATTAAAAATAAATCAAAGTCCACTATTGATTTTTTGGACGCCTTCCAATCTCCTAATGTTAGATCCAAGCTGTTCGAGAACACCTAAAACTATAACATGGCACTACGAGATGATGTTGGATATTACCTTCAAGGCTTCACGCATAACATTTTGCTTTGTTTATAATCGAAGAGGGCATTTGGTCCCCATGGGATGGAGTGTTGGTTGGAACAGGACAACACTTCCGGAGGAAGATTTAAAATCTCTTTTTATGCTCAGATGATCCTCCTCTGTATTGACAAATCGGGTTAAGGTCAAAGGCCCTCCGCGATTTATCTCTCTCATAATGATCATAGGATAGATCGGTGGGAGACGCTAAGTTGACGATTTCAATCTTTTGCGAAGAGGGCATGCATAAAAGAAAAATGCAAGTGAGCTTCTCAGATGAAAGGATTATCGATCAAATACCCACCTAGGCTCGATGGCTTGACCAAACTATGCCTCATACCTCATTCACCACTCCACTGAATTATTTCACTGAGAGGTATGTGAACTTTGGCAACCTATTCTTCTGCTTCAGTGTCGTTAACAATCCCTCGACATCTCGGAAAACCGCAATAACAAATAAGTCGTTCATCACTTGACAAGATCGAGAATCTGATTCATTTTTCACAAGTAAGAATACCACATCCAAAAAGGAAAAAAAAATAAAAAAGCATGCATGCTTTGAGGAAGTACGTACCTGCAGTCATATGTCAATTCTTCCCACTGGCTAATATCACGCTTTGCAAGTATGATTGTGTTCAGCACCATTAACACTTGTGGTCCAGTGACGAAAGATAGGGGCGGATCTAAAGTGTTTTTGGAGGGCCACGACCCCTCCAAATTTTAAGCGATTATTATTAAAAAATTTATTTATTTATTTATTTTAATTAACATTATTATATTTTAGTATGACGGCCTCCCTAATATAAAATCCTAGATCTGTCTCTGACGAAAGATATATGTCCTCGTATGCAAATAAGAGATATTAGATAATGCCCAGGTAGGGGTATATCTAGTGGATGGTGGTTAACCATATTATCCCATGTTCATAAACCCCATTCTCTTCTCCCTTATTTATATTTCTTGTGAAAAAGTATGAGGTATGAGGAATTGATTAGTGAAGGCCGAGGAGTGGAAGTTGCTTAGTGAGAAGCAAAGAATACTCGTGAGAAGTTTTACATTCTCTTGTTTGAAAAGAACAAGAGAGTTGTCACAACCGTCACCGGGCATAGAGTTGTGACGTTGTAAAGATTATGGTAAAAATTTGAATTAACAACTTGTGACTTTCATCCCGACTGCAAGAGTTCCACGATGGACAGATTTCACAAAGTTCTTAAGCAGTTAAGTACCGGAGTTTTGGGCATCTACATACAATGAGGTATGATAACTTATGATTCCACAATTTATAATTTCATAAGTCAACATTTGTATCAGAGCCAAATTGAATGCAAAAGTGTTCAACAATTTTTTGAGTTAGAACTAGAGAATAACTGTAAAGTATGAGATTGCGAAATGTGGTTCTCGATTGTGTCATTGTCTTTGCGGAGAAGATGATGAACAGTCTCAAGTGTCGAGCAGAACTCTCAAGTGAGAAAACTTCGTTGCTCGAAGAATCTGCCTTGGTCGAGCAGGTTAGGTGCTCAGCACATAGGAAGAGATCGCAACGGAGGAAAAGTAATCAGCGCGCGAGTTTGGCTACATAGTCGCGAACAGAGGTGCTAGGATGTCCGAAGCATGCATAGTTGCTCGGGACGTCCGAGGGCAAGAGTTCCCGAGAACGTAGAGGTCCTCAAGATGCCCGAGACGTGGTTCTAAGTCGCACGCAAAAGTTCCCGAGCACGTAGAGGTGCTCGGAATGCCTGGAAATGCAATCAAGCACGATGCTTGGGAGCGTTGTGCTCGGAGCGCAGGACGAGCGTGGGGTCATGGTGCTCGGGATGCCCGAGCACGTCGAGGTGCTCGGGATGTGCACACGGAGTGCAATGCTCAGGTCGTGCGCGTACAATGCCTGGGTGCAAGGAGGTGCTCGGGCTACGCGCATGAAGTGCTCGGCCACAACGAGAAACCTAAAGACGAGTGTCGTGGTGCTCGATCACAGCGGTACTCGACTGAGTGACACGGTGCTGAGGCACACTATGGAGCTCGGGCATGCACGTGCACGTGCATGCGAGGTTACGTTTCTCACTCGGGCACACGAAGAGGTGCTCAGCTGACGTTGTGCTCTAGCATGCGTAGTGCTCTAGCACGTGCGGTACGCATGCGACAGAGCGCAGGCGTAAAAGAGTCGACTATGAGGTGCTTGGGCCCGATGGAAAATTTGAAGTCGCACGAGCAGTGCTTGGGAACACAATGCTCAGGTGCCCAGAGGTTCTTGGCGCTGAAGCTGCTTGGGAGTTTCTCTATCGTGCTCAAGAAAGCCTCAATTCATAGTCAATGATGCTCGATAGCGCTCGGGAGTAGTCGGGAAGTGCTTTGCAGTGCTTTGACTACTCAACAATGTGCTTTGGAGTTCCCAAGAGTGCTTAACAGTGGTTGGCAGGGCTCAGTTTGATGTTTCTTGGGAAAAATTGAGTTGCGGGTACTCGGGAAGAGTCGAAGAACTCGAGAGCTCAACACAAGCAAGGTTCTCAGTACTCGAGATGTTGAGGATCTCGAGAGCACGATACAAGTAAAGGTACTCGGGTCGCACTGAGAAGCCTGGCAGGAGAAGATACTTGTTGAAAGCCCAAGCCCATTCAGACTTTGAGAATGTCTGAATAAGCCGAGTGGGAGTAGTCCACTCGAACTATCTCGATGTCTTGGAGAAGACGAAGAAGTCTAACTCTGAAAAGTGTGACCCATAGTTGCCGATGTTGGGCGCCTAGTAGACCCTTATTGTGGTGCATAAGCTTATCGAGGGTGTATTATAGTACTTGTGACTATTTATGTAATACATCATAATTTGAATGGTGAGATGCAATTTTAGATTATGGTGTATGGTGCATGTTGATTCATATCCTCATCTTGAAATTTGTATTCGAGTCATTTTTGAGTTTTGATGATCGGTAGGGTATACAAAGTTGAGATATTAAGCATCCATTGTCACTTACGTCTCTCTAATCTATGTGACAGATACATGGTTGCGACAAAAAATGTCATACTAGATCTCGTGAAGGGAGATAAGTTGAACGGTGACAATTATGAAATTTGACACTGGAAGGTTTAGTTCATTTTCGAGGAACAAGAACTCGAGGAGGTTCTTAAACACGAGATGGTGGACCTTGGGAAGGGAACCATAACTCAGGCTAGACAGGATCATGAGGTATATCACGCTTGGAAAAAGAAGGATGACCAAGCTAGAGTAATTCTTCTAAGCAGTATGCACGATCAGCTAATCCCGATCTATGAGCGGTATCCTACAACAGTGTCGGTCTGGCTTGCTCTTAAAGAGTAATATGGTGCCCCCATCAACTTCTAAGTTAAGGATGCTAATCTATAAGTTCATAACTTATAAGAAGAGACCCGATCATACTATAAAGCATCATTTAATGCATATGTCGAGTATGATTGTTTTTCTGAAGAATATGGAGGAGCTGATATCGAATGAGCTTTAGGTACTGGAAGTGATCCAGTCATTGCCTAACTCTTGGGATGTAGTTAAGACCAACCTCACACACAGTGAAAGTATCTGTACTTTCGTGGATGTGAGTAGACACTGCGAGCTCGAGGAGGAGTGTCAGGAGGTGACCAAGTCAGCTTTAGGTTATGCTTATGTTGCAAAGTCGAGTAAGGGCTCCCGGGGAACAAAGCGCAAGTGGTGCAAGCATGAGAAGAAGACTAAAGGTCCTGAAAAGAAGAAGTTATTTGTTAAGACAAATGAGAAGGGGCAAAAAAGTAGGAAGAAGGAGCTCGTAAAAGAGCAAAATCCAATGCTATATATGAGGTAAGCTTGGGCATTTCGTACGCGAGTGTGACGAGCGGAAGGTATATCCTTATTCTTTACATGGTTTGAATTTGTGTCATCTAGTGTGATATTTGCTAACTCATCTCCTTTGTGCATTGTAGACTCAATAGCAACATATTATGTAGCTCGAGATATGAGTGGTTACGTAGATTTTCGCCATTTAAATCCACATGCGAGAAGTCTATATGTGAGAAACAAGACATTCGTGGAAGTGAGAGAGATTGAAACTTTCAAACTATTGCTACAAAGTAATCAAGTCCTACATCTTCATGATATATTGTATGCTCTAGAGATTTGGCAAAATCTCATTTCTGTTCATTGTCTAGACCAACTAGGATACAATATTTCTATTGGAAACACTAAGGTTTCCATTTCGTATGACAATTCTTTAGTATGTTCCAGAATAGTCCATGAGAGGCTTTTTGCACTTAATTTAATTTAATTTCATGACATATCTTATCTATTTAAATAATATTATCTATAAATAATATGTATCATAGTACTGTGTCTTAGATGTATATAATGAGTTCGTCCATGATTAGTGTAAAAAAAATAAAGATTGAAAACCGATTCTTGATGTAATTTTATCTTTATAGAAAATTATTCAATTAATCCTCCTACGTTTTTACTTTTGTCATTACATTCATATACATATCTTTAATTATTTCAATATACGCTACACTAAGACTTTTCTTTTTAAAAATTCTCTATATAATTTCCCTTGAGACTCTATTATAAACTCTTTCGAGGTCAATATATACTATATGTTAGTCTTATTTTTTGTTCAAGATACTTTTCAATTAGTTGTATAAGAAATATATAGCTTTTATTGTCTACATTCTTGGCATAAATCCAAATTGATTTTGGATTACTGTGGTCTTTTATCTTATTATTTTTTCTATTACTCTTTTCTAAAGTTTAATGGTACGATATATTAGTTGAATATCTCTATAATTTGTATAATTTTGTATATCTCCTTTCTTTTTATATAAAAATTAGAGTATTTGCTCTCCATTGGTCAGATATTTTTTCATTTTCTATATCAGGTTGAATACCTTTGTAAGGCATTCAATAGCTTACTTGTCTAGGTACTTCTATTGAAATATTATCTGGTCCAACTACTTTTTCATTTTACATTCCATTGAAAATTTATTTTACTTCTGAAGGTTGAATTTTACAATAAAAATTTAAATTTCTATACTTCTTTGACCTACCTAAATTATCTAAGTTAATTAATAAACTAAATTTTTATTAAAAATTTGATGAAAATATTTTTTCCCTTGTTTTTTTTATTCCCTAATTGTCCAATAACACCTTATTATATTTATCTTTAATGCATCTTATTTGGATAAAATTTTATCTTTCTTTCTCTAGCTTTAGTTATTTTATAAATATATCTTTCCCTTTCCTTTGTATCAAGATATCGATATAAATGTAAAACACTTTATAGGTTGTTTATTTTCTTTCACTTTCTCCTATTTTCTTTCATTCTATCACCAAAATTCATATTTGATGATGTACATCCCTTTGATCCACCGAGTAGACCTTTGGCTATCATTTTCAACTTTAATATCATCTTATCTCACGTTGTATTCGAATTGTCATGTATCTCTCCTAATATTTATACTCTTATCCTCTCTTACATTGTCAGTTCAATTAGCGGCATTAATTGTTGTCCTATTCATTGTGACGTAGGGGATAGTGGGATAGGAATTCTCCCGCGTGCGACGTTCGAATAGAGGGTTGTAGAGAAATCAATTATTTTAATCATAATTTTGGCAGCTATACAAAATTTGATTGTTTTGATGATGATATCCACACCATGTTCTAGGACAACTTTGCTTGAACCTATATGCCTAGTTCAAGACCAAACAATAGTTCTGGTCGACCCAACCTAGCTCCAACCCATTGACAAGTGAAACTTTATCTTAATTGTTTCTAGGAGAAGACAACTAGCCGTCCACCCCTCACCATTGGTGCAAAAAGATGACTCGTTCATCCTCAGCGCCTTCTATCAATCGGTCCAATAATCAACACGAAGGAGATAAATCACGAAGAGCATATTGCCCAATCCATGACTAGTGTGACAGGACAGACACCCCAAAAGATTTGCAATCCTCAAGGATTGATTTTTACTTATTGGTGCAACTCTACTATCGTGCTAGCCAAAAGTCCTCCCGTGGGGATCCACCCCTCACCATGTTTCTTAGAGAGGACTCCCTCACTGAGATGGACTCAATGGATACTCTTTAGGCTACATTTGGTACGGAGTAATATAATCAAGCTTGTAATGTAATGTAATATATATTACATTATTGTGTTTGGTTAGCGATCGGTGTGTAATCTTTGATTACAAAAGTTATTACATTCTTTTATTTAGTGTTCATTATTTATTATAAGACATGCAATTCATATTATTATAAAATAACAAAAATACCCTTATAATTTTATCTGAATATAATCAGGTTAGTGGTCGATGCCGACTACCGCCGATCGACGATCGCTCGACAGTCGCCGATCGACGATCGATCGTGCGATCGATGGTTGACGACCAACGTCAATCGTCGGTCATCGATCGTCAATCGTCGGTCGACCATAAGTCGTCAGTCGTCGATCGTCGGCCGCCCCGACCCTTTGCCCCCGACGATGGCGATCGTCACCGTCGGCAATCGTCGAAAAGCAATGAGAAAAATAAAAGAAAGATATATTTATCATGAAAAATTTTGAGTTCGTAATATAATCGAATTACATAATATTTTTTTTTGTAATCCAGATTACGAAACTTTCCTCCTCTTTTATAATTCGATTATATTATATTGCATCTTTAGAATTGTGTCAGATAAATTTATCCATCTTGTAATATACTCTTGATTACATTTTATCCCTCACCAAATGTGCCTTTAATGTGGTCCTGGTTATGTGTCAACGTTCCCTTTAGAGTTCAGTTTGGTTTTGGTGTCGATACACATGCAGAACAGTTTGCTATGCACAAATTGAGCAGAAATGTATATATGAGACTAAATAACTTGAAAACCAAGATCCAAATTGAAGTTCTAATAAAACTATTTTATTTCAGATATAAGAAAAATTCAATTCAAGAACATTTTGTTCGCACGAGGAATAAATAACTTGACAAAAATTTTCCAGAACCAATGCCCAACAACATTCAGTTCAGATATTTGAGAAAATATTTAATTTCAAAATGATTTTATAGATACGAAGCTGGAATATATGACCTAATCTCGATTAAGTTTGTAATTTTAAATTCCAATCAATTTCGATATTCATATCTAGCTACAGAATGAAGGCGAATAAACTAAACAAGAACAAGAGCGATGATGTTAAGACATTTACAAACAATAATCGTACCTGCCAAGAGTCTAAAAGAGTTGGGAGGTATTTGGTTTATCGAAATCCGAAAGAAAATAAGAATGGATGATCTAAGGCCAACTTACAATCAATACCTTTATACCGAGGGTGCACCTCTATCGGATTTTCCGAACGCGAAAGGGAGTGAGAAGAGGAGGCTATAGAAAAACAAAAGGAACAATACTTATTGAAAATAGATGATGCAACTAACAAGAGGAAACAGGTGGGAGAATAGGAAACATGAACACCAAGAAGATAAAGAGGTTAGGGTTTTGGGAGGTTTAAACAATTATAGAGGAAAGTGGTGGTGGACGGAATGAGCTAGACACCCGAAGGTAAGGGTTATTGGAAAAGCGTGATCCGCATATGACTCCGGTTAACTGGGCGGGTTAAGATTAATCGGATCCACATAATACTTTGACCCAGTCAAAAATACGGAAGTTGTCGTTAGCGTTAGCTCCTTCTAGCATAGTATTTGTCCTTCTGTTAAAGTATTAGTTGGATCCTAGTATTTCTTGCCTCATTTGGCATTCTCACCTAAAATCTCAAGACAATTAGAAGATAAATCTTGGCTCTTTTGAAACATCATAGCAGGAGGTAGAAGAACATTTCTCTATTATTCTCTCCCCTTTGGTTGTTATGTTTTTGCAACATGGGTTCGTTTCCATTTAGGGGGATTTATTGCTAATGCTACCCTGGGGTTTCCAAGGACTACTTTGACTTTGACTTTTCTTAGGACTGTCAATTTTTCTGACCACCATCATGTTCACTTACTGACTAGGTAACTATTCTTTCATTATACATTTATCAGACTTCATTTGACTTCACTTTTCAGTCTGACTGAAAGGGAGGACATGATGGCATTTGGAGTTTCTAGTTAAGGATTTATTGTGACCTCTGGGGGTTCCCGAGCACTACCGATTTTCCTAAGAACTATTGACTTTTCCTAGCATTGTCAACTTTCCGAGCACCATCACATTTACTTCCTGACCAACTAGCCAAAGCACCCTCATGAGCGCTAGACCTTTTCCCGAACACTCATTCCGTTTACTTTTGCCCAAGCACTCTTGGAGTATAATGATCCCTCTCGGGCATTGCAAGATGGCTTATTCACTAGCTTTCTCGAGCATTCAAGACGCCTGTGTTGACCTAAGCACTTCCCGAGGTGGAAAATACCTACCTAAACACCCAGTCTCTAGTAGGGACCATAGAGGAGATTCCTGATAACGATTATCACATCTGATCCTCTAATGTCCCCCCCATGATAATTATGGAATACGTGGCAATTCATGTGTATATTCTAGTCTCCTTAATGCATAGCAAATAGAGAATGTGTGATGAGTGTGAATCATACACATATTTTAGGGTTTATTTACTATTCTTTTCTAGTACTTTATTCATATATGATGCATGAAATCTAGCATTTACCTTTATTTTACCTTTTTAGTATAAATGACTAAGGTTATGAATTTTTCTTGCAAGAACACACAAAAAAGGAGCAATCCAAAGGCCAACACGCCTTGACTATGCCAAATGGCACGACTGTGCCCACCACCACCAACGCGACTGAGTTCGAGGCATGTCAATTCTTTCCCGCCCCTGGCACATCCTAGTCGTGCCAAATGGCATGGTCGCGTCGTGATTAAATCGATAACCATTCCTCCGAATAATTCGGCTAGAAAAATCTATAAAAAGGCCCTAGGGCTAAGGAGAAAGGCATTCTAGAGATCCTAGGCATTAGAAAGGAGGCAACCATTAGGGAGCATCCTAAGGCAAGTCTCGGAGGCATGGAGAAGAAGACCCAAGTCGAAGGAAGACTTCAACCGACATTGACAAAATTGTTTTACATTCTTTCTCCTCTTTTAGATTTGTCGAATGTCTTTCAGTAATTCATTGCAATCTTCTCTCCGTGTTATGGAGTAATTCTTCATGATCTTAGGATTAGGGAATAACTCTTTGTCCAATCGTCTGGAATTGTTATAACTCTTTTATTTATCAATTGTGAACTTCTTGAATTAGTTTTACGATATGTATGTAATGTCTTGCGAGTTTACTTATCGCCTATTCACATGCTTTTGGGTTTTTTATCCCGGTTTTGTAAAACTAATCGTGAGGAACTATAACAATTAAGGGCATTCATGAAAATTGATCCACCGAGATTCTTGTGACAAGCTCCCATATTGCGATCAAGATCATCTATACATGACTGCCATGAAAGTGATTAGGACCTCTCAAGGATTTTATAATCTATCATAAAACATAATAATTTATCTAATCTTGGGTTTTATGAGTAATCGATAGTAGTGCTGCAATTGATCCGTTGGAATTCTCGTGGCAGGCTTCTATATTGCAATCAAGGTCATTTCAAGTGCTAATATTGTGAAAGTAAAAGCCAAGTTAAGTAAATATATCGGTTTGATCTTGGCAGAGGCATTCGATATCCTTATATAGGTTTCCTTCGAGAATACATATTGATATAATAGAGAATTGCCTAGACATCTAACATTGTAGCGAAACCGAAGTCCTAAGCTTGTTTCGTAATCTAGTTCTATAATCGTTTCTCGATTGTTTGGTTTCCTCTCTCATTCAGTCACCACTCAAACATTTATTCTTCTAGATAATATTTCCTTGCAATCATTCAATATTTGACTAATCTCTATGGGATCAATATTTTATTACTTAACGATGATCGTGCGCTTTTGGTTTGCACTACACATCAATGTGACATATCATATGGAGATTCCATATAACAGTTGTTCCCTAACAACCCTCCAAGGAGTATAGCAGGTGAATAGGCTTGGTCGGTGAGGTGGTTCTAATCTATTGTATAAAGTTCGTAGGAGGTAAAGGGAAGGGGATGATTGTTTTCTTTTATGGTATGCAGAGACAACTTTTCTTCCCTACACTCTCTCTGCTTTTTCTTCTCTTCTCCTCTCTACTATACAACATTTTTCTCCCTTTTTGGACGAATACTGACTTGAGCATCAGAAGGGTCGCGCCGGTAAAGCCAATCCACCATTAATGCTCTTTCAATTTATAGATCGGAATTTGTGGCGGCATCTCAAAAGATTAGTAGACTTTACACTCCAGAGGCAAGGGAAGTGGAGGAGTTCGAGTGTGTAGAAAAAGGCATCATCAATTACATTCCAATGAATCATCCAAGATAGAAACCAAGCATCATTTAGTTTGCTGAACTCATCGACAATTAGCTTCCTTCTTTAGTAATTTTTAATAGTTCAACACATTATGATATACTGGTGGAACTGTTAAAGTAGAGAGGATTCTCTTGTTCTTCATATCGAATTATGATTGAATTATAAATGCTCAAAGAAACAAGATCTTATCGAACAGCAATTAATTTCAAAGCATAATGAACAAGAAAAGTGAGACTATTAGAGGCAACAGATTTAAATTTCTCTGTTCTTTTTTTCTCAAAATCTCTTACAACAAGAGCTTGAATAAGGCCACACAGTTGGCTTGTCTTATTGCCTATCCCTTTTGTTTCTATGTTAGATTAATGTTCACAGACAGCCGAACCCAAAATCATACATTCGCCTTGTGCAAGGACGCAGCAATCGCCTCCCCAATTGTCACGAAGATGTGGTCAGACCCGAAAAGATCACAAACTCCTGATTGAGACAATTTCTGTGCTACTTCCCCAACTGGATTAACCAGAACAAGCTGCAAACCATTTTTCAGACATGTCTAGTAAGATATGAACTAGAGATTCGAACTTTAAATGGCAGTGATGGTACGAAATACTTGCCTCAAGAGATCTCTTGTCGAGTATCTTCTTCAGCTCC
This sequence comes from Wurfbainia villosa, assembly GCA_025175895.1. Classification (NCBI taxonomy): domain Eukaryota; kingdom Viridiplantae; phylum Streptophyta; class Magnoliopsida; order Zingiberales; family Zingiberaceae; genus Wurfbainia; species Wurfbainia villosa. The sequence continues at coordinate 3,476,433 of CM046000.1, read as the reverse complement.
ACAAGTGCTTCTAGGCCACTTGTATCCACAGTTGTTATGGCTGCATAAAATTCAAAGCTTATCATCAATGACATAGTAGTAGATTAACTTTTTTCCATTTGTCACAGTCACATTGTTGAACTTACCAGCCATGTCTAGGATAACCGATTTGAGGGAATTCTCATTCAACTTTGTGATCCTTTCTTCCTCTTCGCGAACCCATCTCAAGATCCTGCCATAGAATCAAATGTACTTATATCCTAAAAGGATATATCCACAATTGAGTATCACTTATGAAATAATCATCAAGATTTGAAACACTGATTGAGAAAAGGCACGTCGCAAATTCAAAGTATATTGTTAGAGTTTATCTTGGCACTATTAGTCGAATCATCTTGAAAATGTAGAAGTATCGACACGAGTACGAAACTAACCTTTCTTGCAGATACACTGAATTGGTAAAATAGATAGGGGACTCAATGCTAAGAATTAGAAATGTTGGCATCCTTGTGGCCTCCCTGTACTGTGCCACACTCCTGTAGCTGTTTGTTCCTGGGATATTCCCCAATACAACTGTGTTCGGCCGAGTGACTTGTATCAAAATCTTGAATAACGATACGGCAACCTGCATAGAACAATATAACAGTAAATGCTCAGCTTAACAATGGGCCAACTGGCTCTTATTGGTTGAATTGTAAAGAATTCTTACAGCTATTGCTAAGCCCATCTGCACTGAGATAAGAAGAACACCAAAGAATGCACACAAGCAAGCAAGGAAATCAAATTTGTCCAACTTCCACAACCGCAATGCACCCTTGACATCGATTAGTCCAATCACCGCAGCGATAATGATTGCGGATAACATGACATTTGGAGTGTAGTAAAACAATGGCATCAGAAATAGCATTGTGAAGAGCACTGCTGATGCCATGACAATGTTTGATGCGGCTGTCTTGCATCCGGCATTGTAGTTCACTGCCGATCGGGAGAAGGAACCTGAAATGTGAATTGTCGTTAACTTCATATGTAACTTGCCATTTTTTGATATCAGGAATAGCAAGGTGTGGATTACCAGTTGTAACATAACAAGAAGCACAGGATCCAGCCATGTTCATGGCTCCTACGGCCATCATTTCTTTGTTACCATCAATCTGATAATTTTTGAGAGAAGCAAATGTCCTTCCCACAGCAATTCCTTCCTGCGAATCCATTGTCGATTAGCTCGACTATTCCTTTTTAGCCATAAATCTGAATGAGTCAAAAAGGTTTAGCAGGATTACTGTGAGAGCCAAGATTCCAGTAACTATTCCAGTTTTAATTGCAAGACTCAAGTAGGGACCTTCAAAGTCCAACATATTGGCTGAAGGAGGGTTCAGCCCCTTCTGTAAATGCCCAATCTGTTTGAACCAGCAAGTCAATTAGAACAACATGAACTGATCAACTCTCACAAAGAAAAACTAAACAATTTTTTTTCTTCTTTTTTGTAGATGAAAAGCTCTTACTGTTTTGATGCCATGGTTTGGAGCTTTGAAGACAAAGGACATGATGGTGGAGAGGATCACTGAAGTCAGTGGGGCTGCTGCTGACACCCAAAAAAGCTTTGGCCTCCTCAAGCTCTGAGCCATACAAATTCAGGAGTAGTTTAAAATTTGGCCAAATTTTATATGTAAAGAGCTCTATAAAATATGGAGATGGATTCAGATCTTACAATATGTCTTGCAATCAACAGGAAAGCAAGGAATGAGAGTCCCATAACAACTGTTTGCCATGCCCACTGCTCAAATCATTAGAAAAGATCAATATTGGACAACAAAACACCATGATCTCAATAGCTCTTTCAGAAATTGGGTGTTTCTTACCTCCCCTCTGTTCTCAAACACAGACTCCATGACTGGAATAAATCCCATCTTTGTAGTGAAGTGAACTATTCCAAGCAATCCCTTGAGCTGCTGAAGTGACACAATGACTGCTGCTCCCCCCATGAATCCTGTCAGTGTTGGCTTTGATAGAAAGTCGACTATAAACCCCAACCTGCAAGCAAGAACCAAGATTCTCGAACCAAAAACTTATGGCTTGTGAATTATCTATAAAGAGCCCGAAAAGTGTCACCTGAAGAGTCCCAGGCTAAATTGAAAGACACCAGCAAAGAAGGTTGCCGTGAAGGCTAGCTGAAGAAATAAGGTAGGTTCCTTATCAGGGGAGACCACCTCCCTCAGCATGGATCCCATCACTAAAGATGCAATCGATACCGGGCCAACAGCAAGGTCCCTTGAGCTCCCAAGGACAGAGTAAATCAATGGCGGCACAAAGCTTGAGTCTGTCAAAAAATCCAGTGCAATCAGTAGTCATTTCATTTTTTTTCTCCACAAGTCGTTAAATTTAAGTATTGGAACTCACAGAGGCCAATGATGGGAGGCAAATTTGCAAGCTTAGCATAGCTAATTCCCTATCGAAGTAAATGAGAATAGTCGTGAGATAATTTGCGAGCAGTTAAGAGATTCAGAAATGAAGGTTTCATACTTGTGGGATGGCCAAGCTTGCAATGGTGATGCCTGAGATAGCATCAGACTTGAGGAGGCTAAGGCTGTAATCCGATCCCCACTCGAAGATCGGAAAGACGTACTGGAGCGCCAAGACAAGCTTCCTGACAAAAGGTTTGTTCTTGAACTGATGGAAAGGGTCATCGGGGAAGAAGAACTCAGAGAGCGTCTGCCTGAGGGACTGAAAGGTGGAGGTTTTAGGCGGTACAGAGACCTTGTGGACTTCCAAAGGCGCCATGAAAGTGCGCGAGAAGTGCATGGGATGATCCTCGAGGTCATAGCCATCTGGGAAATTCTCGACCCTGTTGGAGCTTCCGACCATGTTTGGAATTGGAACGAAGGCACACACAAGGCTGAAGAAACTTGTGCGACAATGGTGCCTACTTATAGAGGAATTGCGGAGGAAGACTGTTGATTCTGCTGCCTTTCTCTCTTTATTTCATTTTTTTAATTTGTAATGGAGGAATCAAAGAGATCAGCTAAGAACTCCACTTACTTTTTCGAGAAGGTAGCAGGCGACGAGTGGAGGATTTATGATGCGATACGCAAAGATTTGGAGGTGAACACAGAAATTTAGAGGTGCACCGCGGCAGGAGAGTTGGGTCTGCAGGGCAGGGCAGGGCAGGGCAGGGTTTTATATTTTGAATAGATCGTTAACTTATTAAGCGAAATTAAAGATTTCTTACAAATTATTTATAAATATTAATTGATTTATGTATATCTTTTGATCTATCGAGTTTGAATAGGTCGTTAACTTAAGCAAAATTAAAGATTTTTTATAAATGTTGATTGATTTATGTATAATATTTCAAACGTTTTGATATATCAATTTTGAATAGGTGATTAACTTAAGCCAAATTAAAGATTTCTTATAAATATTAATTGATTTATGTATATCAGTTGATTTATCAATTTTGAATAGGTCGTTAACTTAAGCAAAATTAAAGATTTCTTATAAATTATTTATAAATATTAATTTATTTATGTATAATATCTCAAATGTTTTGATCTATCAATTTTGAATAAGTGATTCATTTAAGCTAAATTAAAGATTTCTTATAAATTATTTATAAATATTAATTGATTTATGTATATCGGTTGATTTATCAATTTTGAATAGGTCGCTTAACTTAAGCGAAATTAAAGATTTCTTATAAATTATTTATAAATATTAATTTATTTATGTATAATATCTCAAATGTTTTGATCTATCAATTTTGAATAAGTGATTAACTTAAGCTAAATTAAAGATTTCTTATAAATATTAATTGATTTATGTATATTTCAAATGTTTTTATCAATCCATTTTGAAAAGGTCGTCAACTTAAGAGAAATTAAATTTTTTTATAAATATTAATTGATTTATATATAATATCTCAAACGTTTTGATCTATCAATTTTGAATAGGTGATTAACTTAAGCGAAATTAAAGATTTCTTATAAATTATTTATAAATATTAATTGATTTATGTATAATATCTCAAACATTTTGATTTATCAATTTTGAATAGGTGATTAACTTAAGCCAAATTAAAGATTTCTTATAATTATTTATAAATATTAATTGATTTATGCACATCTCAAATGTTTTTATCTATTAATTTTGAATAGGTCGTTAACTTAAGCGAGATTAGAGATTTTTATAAATTATTTATAAATATTAATTGATTTATATATAATATCTCAAACGTTTTGATCTATCAATTGTGAATAGGTGTTAACTTAAGCGAAATTAAAGCATTTTAAAATTTCTTATAAATTGTTTATGAATATTGATTGATTATTGTATATCTCAAACGTTTTGATCTATCAATTTTGAAGAGGGGTCAACAAAAATTCGGTTAAATGAATCAAATCGACTAAATCGACCTAACCAAAATGTTCGATTCGATTTATTCAAAAAATCATTGTTTAAAAAATTATTAATTTATTAGGTTCGATTTTAATTTCGAAATAAAAATAATTGATTAAACTGACTAAACTAAATCGGAATCTATCAGTCGCCTGATTTATCATATTAGTCGATTGATTAATATAAATCAATCGACTAGTATATCGATTAATACTTTATCCAACATAATTAATCGATTGATTAATATAAATCAATCGACTAGTATATCAACTAATACCTCCTTCGCCATCATCAATTGATTAATATGAAACATCAGTCAACTGAATATAATAATCAATCGACTAATAATACACCGTTCGAGTTTTAATCTAATTAATCAATTTTTATCGATTTAGTTCATTCAATTTTCATTTAAAAGTACGATTGATTCGGTTTATTAAAAAAAATCAATTTATTCGATTTCGATTTAGTCGATCGGTTTTCAATTATTAACCGATCCTAATTTTGACTAATTCAATTGGTATAATTTTAGATAAGCCTTTAAGTTTTTACTAATGTATTTACTTCATCAAAGAGTTATATATATATATATATATATATATATATATATATATATATATATATAGTTCTTTTCTCCTGCGCGACGGATCCCTGCGGCAGCGCGCGACGGATCCTCTAGCGCGCGTCTTGTGATGGATCCTCGCGCTGCGGCGCGACGCCGCCTCGCCGTCCGATCAACGCGCCGTTCGCTGCCGTCGACCGCCCGCGACGCCGGACCGGTGCGATCGACAGCCCACTCGCCGGCGGTCCGGCGGGAGAGTGTCTGCGGCCGGTTAGCGGCGAATCCGCGCTAACCGCCGGATTCGAAGATCGCGCCGACTGCTGGCGCGACCATCGCCGGCCGCGATCGGGCGGATCCGCCTAATTGCGGCCGGATCCGACGCCGACGGGCCGGCCGTCGGCTGCCGGTCCGTCCGCGCAATTTCCGGCATTCGGCCGCCGCCGGCGCCGAATCGGCCGCCATCGGCATCGCGCGACGCGGCGATTTCGGCCGATCATGACGGACCGGCATGGCGGAAGGATCGGTAGCGACGCCGGCCGGCCGTCGCCGCGCCGGATTCCGGCACCGCCGGAATCGCGACAGGCCGAATCGCCGCCGATCTGGCGGCGATTTCGGCCATGCGGCGATTCAGCCGGCCGGCCGAATAAGCGGCCGATTGCGCCGATTTGACGGGCCGGACGCCGGCCGCCCGTCCGGATTCGGCCGCCGGTCGCAATTGCCGAGTCGGCCCGTCGCGGCGGTCGCGCGCCGCTGCCACGATCTTCTGTGGTCCGGCCGGTTAGCCGGATTCCGGCCGCTAACCGCCGTACACTCTCCGCCGGACCGCTGGCCGAGTGGGCTGCCGATCGCGCTCCGTCCGTGGCCGTGGTGGCGGATGGCGCCCGGCGACGCGGCGGCGGCGGCAACGAAGCGTGACTTCGGGCCGGGAACGCCGCGATTGATCGGACGGCGGAACGCCAGCGACGGGCGCGAGATCTGTCGCCGCGCAATGATCATATATATATAATCTCCTGTGCGATCAATTTCTCCGTGCTCGTGCACTCTTCGTCGACCCCGCGTCACTGCCACCGTCGCCGTCGCACCGTCCGACCATCGCCGCCCGTCGAATCGGGCGCGATCGACGCGCCACTCGTCGGCGGTCCGGCGGGGGGAGTTTACCGATCGGTTAGCGGCCGGAATCCGGTACTAACCGGTCGGAAATCACCAAAGATCGTGCCCGGCAGTGGCGCGCCGCCATCGGGCCTCGCACCGGTGTATTCGTGGTGCGGCGATCGCAGCTGGACCCCGGTCCGTCCGGTATAATCGATCGGCCGTCATTCGACCGCCGACCGACCACCATTCGGCCGCCGACCAACCGAATCGCGGCCGAAATCGGTCGCCATAATCGGGCGGTCGATTCTGGCCACAATTCGGCCGAAATCCGACCTGATCGCGGTCGAAATCGGCCGCTCGATTCTGACGGTCGCACTCGGCAGTGGGCGCGCCACTGCCGGCCGCAATCTTTGGTGATTTCCGACGGGTTAGCGTCGGATTTTGACCGCTAACCGGCCGATAAACTCCCCCCGCCGGACCGCCGACGAGTGGCGCGTCGATCGCGCCCGATCCGACGGCCGGCGGTGGTCGGACGGTACGGCGGCGATGACAGCAACGCACGTGGCCCGCATTATACTCACGGTTGATCGGACGACTGAGAGCACATTGTACATGGGCGCACAGGGATCAGTCGCGCATGCGATCACCGTAGGATCTCAACTTATTTCATGTCTGTGTTTGTGAGGATTTAACAAACAACACCGTACCCGCACCCATTGAGTGGGTCTGGATTCCTTAAAGTTGATGCTCAAGTTAGCTCGCTCGACGGCAAGGCTCAATGACAATTATCATTATAGTACTAATTAGCCTAAACACCAACCTTTTGAAGGAAATCACATATCAAAATATAATATGTATTCACAAAAATAAAATAGAATACAATGCAATTCGTAAATCAAACTTAATTTTATTGAAATTTTATAAAACATGCCATTGTTATAAATTAAAATGATGACATAAAAATGATAAAAAAATGTATAGGAGTGAAGCATCGTGAAAAAGATTTAGAAAATTTGTGAAGAAGAAAGAAGCAGACAGTTCAATTCTTGAATTTTAGAAGATCATTATTGGTGTCTATAAGATTCACATATCTCCATAATAATATAATATTGTTCACTTTGAATTTAAGCTCTCATGATTTTATTTTTTAACTTTACCAAAAAAAAATCTCATATAAATGGAGATATCTTTTCATCTTATAAACACATGATCTTTTCTATGTCTTACCGACGTAGAACTTTGATTATGGAGATATCTTTTCATCTTATAAACACATGATCTTTTCCATGTCTTACCGATGTGAAACTTTGATTATATTCTCAATATTCATAACAATTCTCCATTCAAATGAATGATCATATTGGACCTCTCCCTCAAGTCTATCCATCCTCGAAGGACTTTTTTTGTTTGATATCCAATCCTTAACCTACCAAGACTTTCCGTCAACTACTTGGTTCTCCTGACCCAGTTGGATTTTCTGTCAGTTGTCCGATCTTCCTAATCAAATTGGACTTCCTGTATGGTGTCTAGTTCTTTTGATCCAGACATGGAAGCTCTACTTTCTTTGTTCGAGGTGCACGACTCGACATGAACCATGACTTTGATACCAATTATTGATTCCTATATGATTCACATATCTCAACAATAATATGATATTGTTCACTTTGCGTCTAAACTCTCATGGTTTTGCTTTTGAGCTTTACACAAAAGATCTCATATCAATGGAGATATCTTTTCATCTTATAAACATATTATCTTTTCCATATCTTACTGATGTGAAACTTTGATTGTATTCTCAATACTAATGTAGGATTTTGATTTTATTCTCAATATATAATCTTACGCAACTCATCCGTAAGCATCTAAATCTCTATTATCTATTGTATGATATCTTAGGGCTCAAGAATTGGATTATATTGCGTAAGCAATCGGACAATGTATAATATAGAGGTGCTCATATATGCTCACGGATGAATTGTATAGTATATCATTTCTCATACATTATAATTGACATATGGGATACCTTCTTTTAGAGGGGTATAGGATTGTTGGTCATAAATTCACATGTAATCTTTAGATGCGATGCAAATTTGATACTAGGTGAAGAATTAGTGATGTTGTTTGTTTATATTAGTTTTTGCAACTGGCCTAACAATCTCTCTTAGATGCTTCTATAGCGACTTAAGTTAATATATGTAAGTGAATCTTCGCTCATCTAGTTATCTTGATTCTTAAAAAATAAAACTCTCATGCTTCGATTCTTTTGTTTGCAAAGATTCACATTCATTCTTATATCTTTGTTTTGTTCTCCAAATGAATTGGACATGCGATTCCATATCAACTCTATCTCCGATCTAGGAGGCAAGAAGAATCCTTTTTTTTTATATGAATACTTTGTTGCAATTCACAAATAGATCCATGTTCAACATGCATCATCTCTCCCTTTCGAAGGTAAAATAATTGGTATTAAAGCATTATTGTGCTAAAGGTGATAGTTTAGTTGGCAAGAACTTTGGTGTACAGTGGATGTTTAAGTATTAGAGAGGATTCATTTTCATGCTCATTAATAAAATGTATAGCACTATATATCTGTTGGCATATTGATTCTCATGTTGTAGATTTTCTCTTTCAGAGGAGAGAGCTACTGTACTGATTTCGGATAGTCCTTTCAGTGTCGGCGGAGTCAATTCAACAGAGTCAATTTGGCAGAGCCGATCCGGAAGAGCTGATTCGACAGAGTCGATTTGGAAGAACTGATTCGACAGAGCCGCAGAGTCGGATGGGAGAGCCGAATGACAGAGCCGGATCACAGAGTTGAATGGCAGAGGCGCACCGCATAATCGAGCCGAATAGCAGAGTCGCAGCACTACTCGGTGTCGAGGCTTGTGGTTTCGACAGTGTTCTTAAAACAGATTTGCCCCCTCTTTCGTGCCTTCGAGGGTGATAGACGACTATTTCCCAGGATACACGCGAAAAGCCTGCAGTCGTTCCGTGACGGCTACACCGAAAAGCTATCAATCGGCGAGGGGAAAGGAGGAGAGCTGGAGGAAAAATAAAATTATTTTCCATATCTCCGACGCTTCCTCTTTTATAATTTCGTAGCATATCTCCAATTAATTACGTAATTAATGAATTAATGGCTCGCCTTTGAAACGTCTGCAATCAACTCGACCGTTGATAGCTCGCCTTTGAAAGGGATTAGAAAAAGGTTGGTTGGATCCAATTGAACAAATTATGTCTCGACCGGTCATACATTCGACACACGCAGATCGTGCTCACATACGAGTCATCTTACGGTAGTACAATTCGGGCCCTGAATTCGCACCCCCTGCGCACCCACACATGAGAGAGAGCTTTTTCCCTTGCATATGTTCACAACTACAATGCTTGTGATACATTATAAACCAATAAAGTTATCCCTCAACTTCCAATATGAGACTAAACTCCTCCAAAAAAATATTTCTCCATCCTTTCATTTCCTTATTTCCATTCACATTTCCAACATCTCAAAAGTCACATGATCCAAACTAAAATTAATATATATTAAAAATAATATTTTATTAAAAAAACTACATTTATGCATTTTAGCAAGGGGCTATCCCTTGAATATAAAAAAGATAATCATAATAACAACACATTTACATTATAATGCTAATAACAAAATAGTACATTCACATTATGATAGTAATAACAATAACACCAAATGCACATCACATTTACATTATATACACATTCCAACAATGTAGGTGTAATATGTAAAAAAATATATATTAATTTCACATCAATTTAAATAAAATAATTGCCTCACAACCAATAAAAAATTTTCTGTTTGCTATGGTCAAGTAACGATGGGGCATCTCGAGTAGGATGGTAGATTTGGGATAGTCGATGAGGCAAAAACATTTGATCCGGTTGATCATTAATCAATATATCTCAAAAAAAAAAAAGCTTTTATATTAATGATCCTTTTCGACTGTTCCTATCGGTGGAAAAGATAAATCAAAAATCTAAATGACAAATACAAAGGAGAGGATCGATCGATAATTCAGAATCATGACCTTCTTGAAAATTATCTTCTGTCCATTTAACAATTACTCTTTTATATTTACCAACTAAGTTAATATATCTCAAAGTCTAAGCACACAGTAGACCTCCGAGCGGGTAGTCAACCTATTTAATAAATAGTTTTTTTTTTTTTTTTTGTCTAACTACTAATATTTTCAAATATAAGGAGGGATTAATAATAAATATTTTCAAAAAAATAAATTATTTATAGTGATTTAATTACTCAAGAGCCATCCACTTTTGATGTCACATTAATCACGTGGATGGATATATATATATATATATATATATATATAGTACAGTGGTAGGTCATTCAATTTTACTTTCAAACATCCATGATTCGATCTTCAAATATGATGAACTTATAAAATTAAATTTTCTTTCAAATGAGATTACAACCCAAAGAAAATAGAGTTATTGAGACTATCAGTATTTTTCGATTTATCTCTCTCTTTAGACACAGTGCAGTCATAAAGGGAATGCTAATGTGACAATTCCATAACTGTTATGATGTCGTGTCCCTATATTTATAAAAATAATGCGTAATTGTTTTAAATTTAAGATGATGATACCATACAACTATGAGAAAGAGCTTGCAATGCATTTGTGATGTGTTTAGTTGAGATCAAACCCCTAGACAGTGTGTGCTAGTACTAAGTTTTATAATAGTGTGGTCTCCGTGGGGAAAACCTAGTGGCTAGCGTATGTAGACGTTGCATCATAAGATAATAGGACAATCCCTCGTAAATGCGAGGGTGTCGTCCCTCCATGCGTTAGTTACTAGTCTCAAGGGTCAAAGATCGACCGTGATTTATCTCTCTTATGATGGTCCAGGAACAAACTGATAGAGACTGTTAAATTGACGAATTTTAACCTTTGTACCATAAATTTTATAATAGTGTGATTTTAACATCTCACCGGGGATAGATCCTTCCATCCTCTCTTGCTCCACTTAGTGAGGTGATGAAGGTGGTCGTTAGGGATGGATTCAGAAGTTAGAATTTAACTAGACTATCAATTTTGAATTGAATTATAGTTAAATTCTAACTATAATTCAATTCAATTAATAGTTTTGATATTTTTTTCCCAGCCACATCCCAAATTCTTTTTTATTTCTATGCAAATTTTAAAATATTAAATTAAAAAATAATTATTTTTAAAAGTAAAATATCAAATTAGAATTACAAATTTTATAAATATCATTATTTTATAAGTTAATAATCATATTAATTCTAAATTTTTTATTTTTTTATCCACCTTCTCCTTTCCTTTGTCAATATCATTTTCTTTCTTCTATGCAACAAGTAATTTACTATTCAAATATAACCTATTCTTTTTATTTTTTATTTTCATTTTTAAAAAATTTCATCGTCGACAAAAAGACAACGAGTGTTGGCTGCTCGAGAGGTGGCCCCAAGACAACTAGTGGTGGTCGCTCGTGAGAGCGGCGTTGCCTCGCTAGTGATAAGCAACTGCTTCGTGTACAATCGTTTCACGAGCAATCCTAGGTAGTCGACGACCAATCTCAAGTAGTTTTGAATCCTAATTACGCCTCTTATCGTAAGCACTTGGACGAGATAATATTGATTTAACGAAAAATAGCTTATCTTTTCCCCAAACTCTAAACTTGTATCCGTAGACATAAATTTCCGAAGGGATGTCTTAATATCTGAATGGATAATTGGATGACTGACGAGATTAAGTTAGCAACGACCGTACTAAAAAGGGTATGTTTATCACTTGAAGAGATGTCTTAATAACTTGAAGGATACATCGAGAGTATAAACGGGATAAAGTCCATGTCATCATATCTAAAGTTATCTTTGCAAGTGGTTGCCACAAGTGTACCTCAAGCTACCTTTGAGCCAAACCTACACTCACCTCACTTAACCAAACCAAACCAAACTATATATATCTTTGGCAGAGTCGGTCCTCGATATTTTAGGGTCCCGGACGAAATAATAAAAATATGCCCTTCTATAGATATAAAAATTATTTTTCAATAAAAATTGGGTCTCTTTTCTTAATTATAAACTTAAAAAAATTTCTTTGGATCATGGACAGGAGCTCCAGCTGTCTTTGCCCAGAGCCGACTTTGATCTTTGGCCTCGATCAAACACGACGATATTTTATTTTCCAAATAACCCCAACAAGTAATACGAATGTGAGAAAAAAAGAGAGAGAGAAAGAGAAAGAAAACTCCTCGTGACGCAACATGAAAGTCCACAAACATGCTCTAGGAGCTCGGTGTAACGATTAGGATAGTAGAATAGGAACCATACAACCACAGTTAATTAAATTCCTCTGTTAGACATATTGATCTTAAAAAATTTAAGTGAATGTGAGTTTTTAGAAGTGAAGTATGAGCTATCAGTTCAACTGGATTATCTATCAATCTGTTACACTCACCGTGAGACATTTTTAAAATTAATCGGATAAAAAAATTGGACATCTACTTAATTAAAAAAAAAAAGAAAAAAAAAAAAAGAGGGACGACTGAGCAGGCCAAAACATGAATAGCTGCAGCACATGTACGCCTACCTTCCTCCTTTTCTGACAAACAAGACAGCGACAGACGATTCACTGAAAGATATGTGAAGGAAGAACTAATTAAAGAATGGCCCTGCATCAAAACTAAGGGATATATACGATTCCTTCAATTCGCTCGATCGTTACGCGGCGACGGTGAGCGTTAATTTCATATGCCTAATGCACGATCGATCAGTACTACAAGAACTGCTTGGCCAACAAGTCGCAAGATGGCTCCTGCTTCCTTTTTCTTCTTCGACCGATCGGTTTCATGGTGGTGGTGAAGGTTGAATGGCGTCTGTTGGTCCGCCCATCGCCCTCAGCGAATTCCCTAGCTACTTAATTCTCTTTCTTTGCTTCATGCGCAGGGAATCAAAACGTGTGGCTTAGCTTGTATATAAATGTTTAATTTGGCACGTACAATTCAGGAGCTGCTAAGTGTTTTTTTTTTTTTCTTTCTTTCTTCTTGGATCAGTGGAATATAATTAATTATTGTGGAGGAGGGTTGAGCATTTGGTGAGAGGTGGCAGGTTTATGCTTAATTGGAGATGGTGTGACGGCTAAAATATAACGGTGTTTGTAGAAGTGATATGAATCGAGATTTTGGAGGAGATCTAAAATCTTTTTTTTTTATTCAGATGATTCTTATATATTTTGATCATTACGTCAATGCTCATAAGATTTTCTGTGAGTTGTCTTTCTCATAATGACTATAAGATAGATCGATAGAAATGTTAGATTTACGGTTTCAATTTTTTACGAAATTAGAGATATATGAAGAATTTTGGATATTACATTCCTTGGCACTCTGATGAACCCTAGCTAGCTTGGACTTTTATACGTACGAGAACGTGATATGATATATATATATATATATATATATATATACACGAGTTTGATCTCATGCGCACTCGATTACTGTGCGCCCGTCCGCGATCGAGGAAATGAACAGTGTACTCGCGCCCCTACCCCTTGCCGCTGCCGCTGTGTCATCCGGCCACCTCCGGCCGTCGGACCGGGTGCGTTGGAAGCGCATCTCGCCGGCGGTCCGGACGGGATCGGCTTCCGGCCGGAAGCCGCCACAAAATCCGTCACGATTCGACCGAATTGCTGGCGGCAGTGACGCGATCACTGTCGGCCGCGATTCGGCCAGATCGCGATCGAATCCGGCGCGCAGTGGTCGGAAAGGACCGCCAGTCGGCGGTCCTTTCCGTGATTTTCGATCGGGATTGGCGATTCGGTCAATCGCGCGCGGGCGATGGCGGTGTCGGGCGTGGAGTTACTGTGCATTTCATAATCACGACACTGATCGAACGGCTACGAGCGCGTCGCGGACGGGCACGGAGAGATCGGTCGCGTAGGAGATCAAATATATATATATATATATATATATATATATAGTTTAAGGATAGATGAGAAACATCAAAATACTGAGTTGAATAAGGAAGGGATCCATTAAAATATCTTTATCAACTGATACAAGGAACTGAGGGAATTAAATGCAAAGAATTTATTCAATGCTTCCGTTGATAGAATTGATTACTAAGTCAGTTTGATAGTGATGTAAACAAGCCGTGTCGAATTAAGTTTAGCTGCGTTTAAATTTATTTATTTATTAAGATGGTTCAAACTTATTTATTAAAATTTTTATCGAACTTAAACCGAGTTTAATTTATTTTATTAAGCTCAACTAATAACGGAGTTAAACGTATAGTTTGCAATTTAATTAAATTTGTAATGTAATACAATGTATATATTATATTATTACGTTTGACTAGCTAGCCATGTGTGTAATTTTTAATTATAAAAATAATTATTTTTTTTGTTTGGTATTCATTATTTGTTATAAAGAATGTAATTCATATTATTATAAAATGATAAAAATATTCTTATAATTTCATCTAAATGTAATCAAAATCTTAATTGATTCCCTGTGACCGTCATCGTCATCATCGATACTCAATTGCTCGTCGTCGACCTTCGATAGCTTAGCCACGGTCGTCGACCTTTGACGGGTGGCTATATATCGACGGCCGCCTACCAGTCGACGGTTGTTGATCGATCGTCGGTCGACCGTCGATCTTCGGTTGACCACTGCTCGATCATCGATTGTTGATTGACCATCGATTCTGCTTCGTCGATCGGCCGTCGGCCGTGGCCGTCGATCGGCCGTATCGATCGTTCGCCGATCGATCGTCGGCGATCTCGGCGGTCGTCGATCGATCCGCCGATCGTCATCGCGGCCAAACCATCGATCATCGATTGGTCGCCAGTCGGTCGCCAGAACCACCGGTCACCAGTCGATCGTTGGTCGGTCGCCGATCGCCGATCTATCGCTGGTCGTTGATCGTCGGTCGGCCATCGGCCTGTCGTCGGTCGACCATCGGCCTGTCGTCGGTCGCCCATCGACCAACCGTCGCCCGATCATCGACCGTTGGTCAGTCATCGATCGTTGGTCGGTCGTCGACCGTCAATCGGTTGTTGGCTGTCGGCGACCATCGCTAGTGGTCGCCGTCGACGACCATCGGGAAACAATGAGAAAAATAAAAGAAGAATATATTTGTCATGATAAATATTGAGTCTGAAATGTAATCGGATTATATAGCTTTTCTTTTATAATTTAGAGAATCTTGTCTTTTCTTTTATAATCCAATTACATTATATTACGTCTTTAAAATATTACCAAACAAATTAATCGATCTTGCAATATAATCTTGATTACATTACAAAATTGATTACCCTTCATCAAACACAGTCTTAATTTATCTTTTATATGAAACTTGTAATATTTTCTTATTTTTAATGTATTATAAATAATTTAAAATTATAACAATTTTTAAATTACTATATTTTTATGTATTTAAATACAAAATTAAGAAAGAAATCTTTTATAAGTTAATAATAAATAAATTTATTCAATATTATTCAAGCTTATTTATTTTGTTTAAAAATTTAAATTTATTAACTCTCAAATTATTTAAGTAACTAATACATGAGATCGAAGCCCTTTATACATTAATGACACGACATATTTTTTCTAATATTTTTTTAAATTAAACTAAATAGGTTTATTTAAAAACTAAATTAACTCTCTTAAAAATTAAAATAATAATAACAACAACAAATAATTGTAGGTTATTATATTTTTAACACAGTATAATTAACCATCCTTAATCCATTATTTTCTTATTTCTAACGTATTTTTTATCTATTTAAGAAAAATTAAGAAATAAACCTTAAATAAGTTTATTTATAAATTTTGTTCATCAATGTTTAATAGACCAAGTCTAGTAGAGTTCAAGTTTATTTATTTTTAATAGAAATTAAAATTATATCAACCCTTAAATTATTTAAACAATTAATCAATCGGATCTTAATTCAGTTATATATATTGATGACACAATTTATCCCTACATGGGAACTTTGTGACTAGCAAGATAGCAGAATTGAACTAATGAGCAAGGGTCAATCATTCTCGAAAGCTACAAGTCTTTTGGGATGTCTACTCTCCTACTGTGCTAATTTCGGATTGAACAATATGCTCATCATGATTTACCTTAGCTTTGAGATCAATTGGCAGGGGCGCTGAGGACGAGTGAATTTTTTTTTACACCAATAACATAATTTATTTTTTCTAATAATTTTTTAAAATAAAACTAAATAAATTTATTTACAAATTAAATTGAACTATATGTTATTATATTTTTCTACACTTTTAAGAATTTGTCGAATATTTTAACAATTTTACGTATTCTTTAACTATGAACAAATTTTATTGAATTGAACGTCAAGATTAATTATAAACTTTTGATTCATTTACAAACAAACTATACTTAATATAACTAGTACTTATTAAATTACGTATGAGGTTCTCTCAAGCTTTGATAAGGCAAATTGAGAGTTGCCATAGATCGAAAAGTACATGTTTATCGGATTTTTTTTGAATGACACTGGGATATTCGAATCATCGATTCGATTAATCTCTGAAAGCGATCGATCCTATTTTACAGATCTTCAGAATACTTCATCAATAATTGAACCGGATAAAATCGAAATTCAAATAATCTTCATCGATCATCGAAGATAAATGAGAGAAGCATCAATTCATTGTCATTAAATAGTAGCAGTGATAACATGTGTTTTAGTTGTTGTAATTTGCATAGTATTCCTAAAATCTAGGAAACTCTTATAGTCATAATCTTTGTCATCCTTAATCCATTGTTCCTTGATCCATGGGGAAATTCTAGAACCATTTTGGTAACTTCTCTCATCAATATATAGGGATTGAATAAATTAATATTGGTTAATAATTTGGGGGTAAAAAGAACACTAAAAAAACAAACAAACAAAAGACTCCGCGGAAGTTTCACTTCTATTGAGAAGGCAAACATCCTATTGGACGATCGAGTATATGCTAACGAGTGTGAGATGGAAAATTTGTTGATGGGTTTATGAGCACAAAGATGTTTGAGATTCATTGTCATCTTCGAGTCAAGCTTAAGTTTAAGGTGACTCGATGTATGAAAGACGATAATTTATCAAACAATGCACGTCAAATTTAGAATTGTTCAAACAATACGTCATACTTTCATATTTACTAAATAGCGTACTTAATTTTCTTTTTACCCCTCCCGCCAAATAGACCTGCACCACAGTGAAAATTTCGAACGTGATGCTGGAAATTCAAATCCTAGCACCACAGTGTCGTTGCAATACTAACACAACGACTGTGGTGTTGGGATTGCACTGTCATTGTGGTGCTGAGATTTGAATTCTCAACACCATTGTGGTACTGGAATTGTAAATTCCAGTACCACAGTGGTGCATGTTTGTTTGGTGCAAGGGGTAAAAAGAGAATTAAGTACGTTATTTGGTAAATATGAAAGTATGAAGTGTTGTTTGAGCAATTCTAAACTTCATGTGCGCTGTTTGATAAATCGTCATATGAAGAAAGACTATAACCTTCCGAAATTAAAAGACAAGGGTGGAAGAAAGAGTTTTCTATTTTTTCTTATTAAATGTGAAACCGTCACATTAATAGCTTCTTTCGATTGTCCTTGTTGATGGAGGAGGTAAATCAAAAATCTAAACGATAAGTGCAAAGGAGGAGATTGATCGATAGCCCAGAGTTATGATCTCTTTGAGAATTGATCCCTGTCTATTTTAAAATTATTTTTTTATACTTACCAACTAAGACAGTCCTAAGGACTTACTTTTCTTACTAACATTGATGGGAATGAGGAAAGAGGAAAATGTGTAATTAATCATTAAGTGAAAAGGTAGGCACAAAAGGAAGCACTCTCTTTTTTGCAAAAGATTGAAACCGTTAACCTAGTGGTCTTCACAGGTCTGTTCTACGACCATTATGAGGAAGGTAAATTGTGGAGGACCTTTGGCCTTGATGCTGTTGGCCAGGGCAGAAGAGGATCATCTGAGCTCAGGAAAAAATTTTAGACCCTCCTTCGGAATCCCATAGGAACACAAAAGGAACACTCTTGGAGTGCTAGTAAAGGAGGGAAACTAAGGGTGTGTTTGATAACACGCTTTTTCCTTTTCTTCTCTCATCCCCCCCCCCCCCCCGCGCATTTTCTCTTTTTTGGAAAATAGAAAACGATAAATCGTTTTCCGTTTTTTAATCACATTCGAGCTTCGTTTTCCAGATTTTTTTAGAAAACAGAAATAGAAAACATTGTAACCAAACGTGTTTTTCGCATTTTCTCATTTTTCGTAGAAAATAAAAACGAAAACGCCATAACCAAACGCTCTCTAATTTGTTAGGAAGTCCCAAGGTAAATCCAGATGGTTAGCTCAGCCGTGTTAAGGCTTGAAAGGGCAAGGGATCGATTCCTGGAGGTAACGATCAGACTATCGATGATTCCGTATTTCTACATTAGCTATTTGACATCTGATTTATCCTCCTCTATATGTAGGAACAACAGTGGATGATCGCTAATATGGTGGTTCCATATTTTTTTTAAATTTGCTTCCCCTGTCGAATTTTTGGACATTTCTTTCTAACTAACTATACATTTTTGCACGTGGTATTTGATAGTATGAGTCGAACTTCAAAGCATCTTTATAATTTAAATTAATTTTTGATTTTTTTAAAAATAATAGACTAATTTTTGAATCTCTTTAAAAATGATGGATTAATTAATTTTTAAACTCCTTTAAAAAGTGAGTCTCAGGCAACTAGAAAGTAGACTGAGACATAGGTCTCACCTCAAGTCCAAGCCTAATTTTTAGACACTCCAAAATTTTTCTTCCTTGTTTTTAAATGTTTTTAACTTCATTTATCGTACATTGTATATATTCTTTAACATTATAAAGAACTTTAATATAGTAAATTAGACGACCTCAATAAAAAAATATTTTTATCAGTATAATTGGATCTCTTTTGCCTATTCGATCGAGACCATCTATCCTTGAAGCTCAAGTATGGGATAACTCTGAAGTTCCTACATCTCGATATCGATCGAAAGTGAAGGGAGCACTAGGCATATTTAACAGACCGATTCGATCCGGAATCGAGTCGGAACCAATCGATTAAATTCAAAATCGAAATCAATTTAGATGAACCGATTCTGGAACCGAATCGGAACCGTTTCAATTTTGATTCGGTTCGGTTTCAATCGATTTCGGAACTGATTCAGAATCGTTTCGGAACCATTTCGAAACCGGTTCGGAATTGATTCTTGTTTCGATTTGGGCTTGGTTCCGATTGCTAATTTAAAGATGGAAACTCTTAGCATGCTAACATTTCTACAAGATTATTTTGCAACGACAGAAAAAAAGAATAGGATCATCGACGCGATAGATGAATTTGGAAGTTCAAGTTCGAAGAATTTCGAAATCGGCCCGGAACCGTTTCGAAATAAGTTTGGAACTAATTCGGAATCGGTTCGGAACCAATCTGGAATCGGTCCGGAATCGATTCGGAATCGATCCGGATTGAATTGGTTTCAAAGTTAAAACTTTGGAACCGGAATCAGTTTTGAACCGGTTCCAACGTCGATGGATTCATAATCGATTAGAATCGAACCGGAACATCGTTTATGATTTTTGCTCAGTGTGCTAGAGGGAGCTATAATGATAATTAAGCGATGAGTTTGTTAACATAAATAGACTGATTTACCAAACATCGCTCATGAAGTTTGGAATTGTCCAAAAAATGTCTCATACTTTTATATTTACCAAATAACGCATTTAATTCTCTTTTTACCTCTCTCGCCAAAAAAATCTGCACCACTGTGGTGTTGGAATTACAAATTTCAGCACCACAGTGGTGCTGAAATTGCAAATCCCAGCACCATTATGGTACTGAGATTTGAATTTCCAGCACCACGTTTGGAAATTAAGTGCTATATTTCTAAAGGATAAAAAGGGAATTAAGTGCGTTATTTGATAAATATGAAAGTATGTGACACTTTTTGGACAATTCCAAACTTCAGGAGCGTTGTTTGATAAATTGCCGTAGAAAGTTTATTCTCACGTTAGTTAATTAATCTTTCTTTAGAATCTTAACAAGTAGAGCTTAATTAGTCACTAAAGAATGAAATGATCCTCTTTTCAAATTCTTGAATTTCATTTTGTTTAGGTGAAACAAATACGATACAATACCTTTCTATCTCAATACGATTAGCATATCAAATTCTAATATTTAAATTAATGACAATCAAATTTAAAACATAATTCATATGCACCCATAAAAAATACAAATCCATAAAAATTTATTAAGTCCTTTTAAATTTTACTAGACCTAATGAAAATTTTACCATTGTTTTATTTGCATTTAGTTTTTTATTGACGATAACTAAGAGAGCACGTTTTCATTTCATTAATGGTGGACTCCGCGTTGACTACGAAGACTAGGCCTGACACCAAGAATACAAAAAGCAAAAGGTCAACGTTTTGCATTTGGCCTTCCAACTCCGTTCCGCGCGTATTGATCACTTTTGTCTTTTTTTATTTATTTTTTATTATAACGGTTAACATGAGTCAACAAAGCGCAGATCGAGAGTCAAATATGTCAGACAGTTACATCAGGCCACACCTGCCCACTCACATGATTCTTTAGGATTATTTATCAAAATATTTAATTCATCCGGACTAAAATAATATACACTTATTATTATTTTTTTTATATAATTTTTTTTTATTGACACTGAAGTATTCGAACCTTTGATTAGATTAATCCCTGGAGTGATCGACCATATTCCATGGATATTCGAGATGTTTCATCAACAACTGAGCCGGATAAGATTGTAATCCAAGTGACCTCCACCGACACCAGGGGCAAATCAGAAAAGTATTCACAGCTTTTTCATGGTTCGGTCTGGACTCTGCAGTCGCGCCATCCTTGAACAACGGTCCAATGTTTAAGTCGTACTCCGTCCATCGAGCAAACTCTTGGGCTCCAGAGCCGTCCGAATGAATTTTTTCTAAATTCACCGTTGTACGATGTCGCAGCAGAGGATCGAACTGTGTTCTTTTATGAGATGCTTCTCCGCTTTTGTCGTTGCACTGTGCCCCTAGAGGCTATATAAATCTTTCTCCACTTCATATGCTATATCATCATCTATATTTAAATAAATTTTATCATTGCTAATCAAATTTTTTTCTTCTCATTTTCTAACATATTAAATATATCTTTCAAATTTTTTCCTCAATAGCAACCATCTCAAAACTAAAATTCATAAATTTTACAAAAATAATTGAATTTTAATAGACTAAATAGTTGATAAATCATATTGATGGTAGTCTATTAAAAGTCATAATTAACCCTATCAATATTTCAAACCATAAATGGATCGATAACACATGGCTAAGATCAATAATAAGGGCTCCACTCGAACAAGATTCGAATCTTTAAGCCAATAAACACCCTCAAAATGTTTTTTTCCCCATAAAAAAGATTACAAGATATTCGACATGAAGTCCTCATCCATCTAATTCATGATTAACTCCTAATCTCCTTTATCAATGCACCACTGGAGATTTCTAAGGCAATCTCTCTCTTTTTTTTTCTTTAAAAAAAATACAAAAGCATACTTCAACAGAGTATATGCCAGGAATATCCCACACCAATGGAGGAAGTTTCACAATTTTTTTTTTTTTTTAATCTCATCTGTGAGCTGCCATCATAAGCTAATTGACTTGTCTTTTGCCATCTTCCTCTCTTTTGCCTCTGAGCATGACAAGCCAGCTTTCTGTGAGGCTGCAAAGTGACAATAAAGCAAGATTAGAATTTTCAGAACCCTAATTTTGAGCTTCCCTTTCTTTTCTTGAGTGGCTAAACCACTACCTGGAAAGAAAGTGGTTGGCCCTATTACTAGATGAAAGATTGGTGTGGACCCACTGCAAGGGATATACTCTAAACCACACTTTTGAACTTGGCGCGGGAAAGGTATGCTAGTTTACGATATTCGCATTCGCGGAGATGTGTATATCTTTCTTGAAATTTATATCGAGTAGCTTTCAGTCTCATTGGATGAAGTATGGGAGTACCCAGCGACGGGCGAATGCTACGAGCCAACAGGTGTATGTGTGCTCGAATCCATTCTCCCGGTGCAAGCACAACCAATTGAATAAGCTAATCACAAGGTTGTTACTGGTTAATGAGCTTCCTAAATGAATAGATTTGCATCTCTAAAAGGAAGAACCCTAAAAGATAAGGTGGACTTTGGCAAATGAAAGCCACATTGCTCTAAGAGGCCAAAAGAAACAAGCTAAGTGCTGCATGGAGGGACAAGAAGAAGTGGAAGGGGTGCCTTAATTCAGTGCATCATCTCATCTCTCTAAGAACTTATTCCTCCACTGGGGAGCTGTCTGGTCCTCAGAAGTTCCATGAGATGAGACTGAGGAGGCTAATCCTTTGTGGATCACTTTTAGTGGAAAAACAATGAACTTCTCACCTCAATCTTACCCTAAAGAAATGGCTAGGGTAGGGTCCTTTTGTTGGGATTGCACTAGCCAAAACCTCATTGACTCACATCTATTGATGAGCCCTAGTGTTGGGTTAGCATGTAGCTGAAGAATGATTACCGAAGCACTTATCCTCAAAAACTTTGGGTCGACACAATGTTTTGAAACCCGGACTGAATCTTCAAGTACAATCTGAAAATTTGGTCCAGTCAAATGTGGTTGATCAATTGAAATGAAAGAATACAAACACGAGTGATAGCACACTTGGGGAGCATTAGGTTGGCACAGGAGGCTGGAACACTAGGGCCTCAGGTTTTTGGAAGGGCAGTGAGTTGGAGTGCAAATAGAATGGTGGTACTTGACTTGGGGAAAGAAATCCCTACTCTGGGAGAACAAGTACCAACATCAGCAATAATTTGACAAGCTTTGGTCAGAAGATCCATACCTGATATCATTGGGTTGAAGACTCATTTGTGCATGTCAAAGAATGAACAAACTCCTCCACTGCAAGGAGAATGGGTTCAATGGTGACTGCAACTTCAATCTAATGTGGAATGATCAGAATTGAGTGACAGCTTTTGCGGTGTTGACTTCACGAGATCTATTGGCAGAAGTCAGTAATGTACTTCATGACCGTCTTTTTTTTTTGATAATTCAGATATTCAAGTCTTGCGATCCGACTAATCCTGGAGGCGATTGATCCAGCTCCACGGAAGTTTTCCATCGGTCACTAGGATAAATTTGTAAAGTGCAATTGGGTTTCAACGGATGCCCCAATATCAGAGTGGTTCGAGCACCGTTGGTGGATATTTGTTCAATGTGAAAATCGAACCCTTATTGTATGGGTATCTCCGCCCCATCGTCACCACCACACTTGGATACTTTTTGCACCAGCACCAGTTGTAACTAATGAACTATGCATCCAGCAAAGCAAGTTATGTGAAGATGACTTGTCACCACTTGCCATTGTTGATCTAACTCCAGAGAAAAGCCTTTCAGCCATTATTAATTTTAAGGAAATAGCTATCTGCAAATATAGGCCAGGAAATATTTAGTCTAATAGGAAGAATATTGATTTTTTTTTTGGATGATAAATCATGGTCTAGTTTTTGTTTTCTATCAAAAATATGCAAGAGAGAATACACAGTTTGTGAGTTGTGATAAAAGCAATTGATCTTGAGAAGACTTTTAATAAGGCATCACCATAATTGGACATAACTCTAGCATAAACCTTATTGTATATATGATCAAATAATGTTTGCACAAGTGTTAATCTCGGTTCAATTTGAGCTTAAAAAGTGTTAGTCTGTATATAAGAGAACAAATGTGAGTGAAGGGTAATATCAGTGCAAAAGCCCTACTACAAGTTGTCACCTTGACCAAGTCCTCATACCCACAGACAAACTGTAGATTATATCACAATCAAGAACACCTTTTAAAGAAGAGAAGCTTTGGCTAGTGTTCTCAGCTTGTAAAAATGGCCACAACCCCATCTCCAAATACGAGTTATGTGTAAGTTATTGGGCTGGATTTTAATTCTTGGACCTCAGTAGGTAGCAATTTTGTGAGCTTTTATTAACATCTAGAATGGTGTTGGGCTTGCAAATTATCAAAAGCAAGGAATTGCAAATGCTCATTGGATTGCCATTCTCATAGATTATAATGGAGGCATCATTAGATCAAAATTGTAGGTATGTCAAGATCTCACATATCGTAGAAAATGCTAGAAAGCTGACTTTTTTTTTCCTGTTCACATCTCTCACCTCACATAACCTTAAGTCCATGTTAGGATAGTCCGGTGCATAAAGCTTCTGCCCATGTAGATCTTGAGACAGGGTCTATTGCACATAGCCTTACTTTGCTTTACAAGACGCTATCATAAAACTTATATTGGTTATACTATAAGAAATAAAACATATATTGATTGTAATACATGTAATAAATCTTATAAAGTGACACAAACTGGATAGATGCCATGTAAAAATCTAGTGCTCAACTTGCTGAATTAATCAAGTGTCAAATGGATTTCATGTCATGATTTTAATGACAGTCGGATGCATACTTGACAAATGTTATATTTTAGTATGGTATGCATATGTGCCATATTTGATGAATTTTAAAGGTCGCACTAGATTCCAAAAGAATCACAGAGACTGTTGTAAATTGATGTAGTAAGCTTTCATCTTTTCCATCAGATGGTAGTGATTAGCTTTAAAAAAAAATACTGAGAAATGTTAACTGATACACGAAAATGTACCATTAGAGTATTTTTAGTTAAATCTAATAATCTCTATCATTTAATACATAAATATAGTAGTTCTGCTTTTTGTTTCCCTTTTTTAGTTAATATGCAAAAGACAAATATGCTAAAAGATAAGATCATGTGTTTTGGTCCAATAATAAGAGGCATCTAATTTGAAAATTTTTAGAATAGTGGGTTTGATTTAAATATTTCCCTATATTGAGTGCTCAATTTGGATAATTGCTTCTCTAAGAATCCACTATCCACATCTCAACCCTCTTCTCTCACTGTAGGGAAAATGGAGATTTGGGCCCGTATAATTGTGTTCTTTCTTCAATCGTTGTATTAGTTAACCAACATGAATATTTGAGAAAGGAGGAAAACCGCAATTGGATTAGAAATGTGTTGCTTCTTCAGAAAGAGACTTGATAAGCATGTCACAACTGCAACAATTCAGTGAAGAATTCTAGAGTAAAGATCATCCAATTTCAGGTTACCAAGCAAGCAATCAAACAGAAAATGTTCAAGACTGACGGCATATAAGCTTTGAAGTTAACTTTCCTAGATAGTTTGCAGATAAATACCAGCAACGTAATGATGCACAAAGTGAGATGAGCTAAAATTCAAAGAATTAACTCACAAGTAAGCCACAACCAACCAGATCGAGAAATATTATTGCTGTTAGTACAAATTCGCCACGAGACAAAATCCTTCTCAATCTGCTGAGGCAGACCTCCCTAATGCAATTTCCTGCCATTAGGTTGCATAGATTCCCAGAAAAGATCATAGTTCCACATCTGCAAACATCAGAACCAAGGCTATAACCAAAGTAATGTGAACTATGAAGGCTTGCAAACAGATGTAATTTGTTAAGTTATGCCTCTGCTGATTCTGTGGTTCATGTACCATCGATGACAAATGAAACATTGAGTTAGAAATTAAAGTCTTTGCTCATGCCACTGTAAAAATGGAAATGATTTAGCAGACGAAAATTGAAACAAGATGAGAGGCGTCATAGTAAAGAACAATGGCTGGAATGAAATGTATGACCTTGCAAATACAAAAACACTCAGATAAAAAGTATTTATTCAGAAAATAAAACATAAAAAAGACATGAACAGTACTTGAAAATGACATGTGATCAAGGTACAAAATTTCAAGTCATTTTAAAGTTTCAGAACAATATTATTTCAGTACCGTGTTCTGTGCATAGTTCTAGTGGAGGAAGAAGATGAAAAAAAAAGACAAGACAACTTTAACACTACATACCCTGAGCAACATTGTTATATTCTGATAGTGGGTTGCTATTGTTGAATGTGGTTTTGATCAACTCCTCCATAGTTTAGCCATACAAGGTGCTCTTGGTAAGCTGCTTGCTCAGGTTACCTACATATCCTCGATGAACACTGCCTCAGTGGAGTTCCAGGGTCCTCCTGCTCATGTATGGTTTTAACGCATCCTAGCATCAAATATAAAACACAATGGCGTCAGATGTATGCCAATACAAGAAAACTAAATTTCTAGCATGCAGTTTAAATCTCAATTTTTGGAAAAAATAAAACTAAACAGCTACTTACCAGCTTATATGGAGGGTTTGTCAAGCCATAGTATGATAGAACCTTGGTAAAGTTGAAACTGATGTAAATGTTTCTTCTGCGGGTGCAATCCGCATCGAGTTTTCAAAAGTGCCTTGCTGTGTAAGCTAATGGGAAAAAATAACTACAAATGCATTTGCAGCAGTTTCTTTTCAACAAATAAATGGAGCATTCTAGCTTGAATATAACATTCTCAATTAAAACTTTTTAGGTCCAAACAAAAAACTAGCTTCCTACAACTTATCATTGAGATGTCGGGTGAAGCCTAAAATTAAATACTCCAATCTTTAGCTAAATACTGAGAAAGACTAGGTTCTTTGATTCCTTGATTTGATGAAAAATGTTTTGATTCTCAAGAGGAACTTGAACTGTTTCCTTGTTGATTAGTGAACATGCAACTAATTTTGTTTCGTGAAAGTATTTTGAATCTAGGTAATTGTCAATTTGTCAAGCTCCAGTATGTTTTGTAAAGTTAATAGGCTAAAGGATCGATGTTGTAAAACAGTATCTTGACACACCTTCGTGTGAATCACCAATCAAGTTGAAATTTTAGCTCTACGACGATTAGCTAAGGTTGGTATGAAAAATACAACAATCACTTAGTCCCAAACAAATGCTGAAAAAAACATGCTATCACCAAACTACAGGATAACCTAAACTTTAACAAACTATATAGAGGATTTCTTTTTAAAATGATAATTAACCACCATCCAAAACCTGAACCGATATGTGCAGAATAACTATTTTCTAGATATCGTTCACTGTTCATCTACATTTGTATGGAGAAATAGATTTAGAGTGAAGTGACAAAGGAAGACGACCAATGATACCGGAAGGCTATTAAATGCCTAAACCACCCTAGACTCAACAAACTTAAAATTACTTCTTTTTGCTCATTTGCCAAATATTTTTGTCCCAAATGAAACTTAAGATCTATGATTAAAAGACCATAGGATGCAGACTAAAATGCACACTCTCTGAAAAGACATACGATCATTGAAGCAAGTCAAAGGCCAAGAAACAAAAATACATTATAATATTCTTCATTAGCAATTGCTCAATCAGCCCAAGAAACAAAAAATACATCACAATCATCTTCCTTTTATTCTCCATTATCAATTGCTGAATCAGCCCAAGAAACAAAAAAACATCATAATAATCTTCTGCTAACAAAAGAAATCGTGATATTGCCTAATTCAGCTATCCAAGCGCATAAAATACCAGAAATCTACAAATATCTAGATTGAGAAATATTGACTAACAGTATGTAATGAAAGCCACGGGGTCAACTTGCATTCTTCCAAATAAAGCACGCATCCGAATTTCAAATTCAGATTAATATCAAAAGCACAAAAAAAGAAGAGATTTTGACAGCACAGCAGGGTCATACAGAAGCATTCTACATTGCTTTACCTTGACAACCTTGGCGTTGAGAGATAGCTTGCCTGCTTCACTGCGCAAGGAAGAAAACACAATGAGGCTGAACTGGATTATATACTGATACGAGAGAGAGGGGCAGACCTGCTAACGATGGAGCGGGTTTTAGCAGCCTGGCGGGAAGAGCAGGAAAAGGGCTTGCGACTTGCGAGGGAGAGGGAGGAGGCGGAACCGAGAGAGAGCGCGCCATGGCCAAGACGGTTCCGTTAGGCCAAAAAACCCTTTTTACCTTCCTCCCCATCATTTTTATCGGATTAAAATCTTATTGTTTATTAAATTTTACATTTTTTTCGTCCGAAAATGACAAAAAGTTAAGAAGACAATATATCTTAATATGAATAAACTGAATGGGTTTTTTCAAATATGACGCTTTTTTCATATTTCCTTTATCAAACAGATACATAAACTTTTGGATATTAATTTAATTATGAGTACGTTATTAATTATTCCTCAGTTAATATCTTTCACTGTAATTTTTTGAGAAATAAAAAAAATGGAAAATAGAAAGGTTTAATTTTAATTCACTTGTTATTAGCCATCTTTATCCGAATTTATTTATATTAAAAAAGGTCCAAATTGTGAAATTGTAATTTAATTAAGAGGGCTAGTCAAATTGTCTTTTCACCCTCTTCTTGACGCGTATTTACACATATACCCATTAGGAGGTGATAAATGCAAAAGAAATAAATATAGCCCCCCGATGATGATCTTTGCCCTAAGCCCCCTTTCTTTCGTACATCTTCCAAATCCCCCCACCCAAGCTGCCGCGGCCGCCGCCGCCGCCGCTTCTCCGGCCGGATTCCCTCCGCGTCCAGGTTTCTCTCTCTCGCTGTCTCTCTTCGCCTAATCGATTCGGTCTTAAAGGACACGGTTGTACCTTCCCCTTCGATTGCCTTATCCTCGCCGTTTGTGAACACGAAATCGATGAATACTGTTCTGCCGAAAACTTGATTTCTTCGTTTTCTATATTTTGGATTGCGAAGATCTTTGTTGGGTTTGACTTACTTTGAAGGATGATTTCACCAAAATGATTTGTGACGGGAGTTGTCAGATTATAAAATATTGTGAACCGTAGTGAAAGCTTATCTTTTTATTATTACCTTTGAAATTTGTTTGCTTTTGATACTTGATCCCTCTACTTTTTTCTATTTGTGAAGTGTGAATGGAGTTAGTCTTAGCTTTGCAAGAAATTTGTCCTATATTTCTATCATTGAAAAAGTATAAAAATTAAAAAAGGGAAGTTATCTAGCTTTACGAAATGCATCTCCTGCAGCATAACCTACTAAATTGAGTGGCGTAATTATTTATTTTGGTATGGTGAAGCTGCTTTCACTGCTCAAGTATTGTTGCGATCTGTTAAAATTTCATTTGAAGATCCTTAATTTGCCTACATTGGTCTTAAGTCATGGGTGCTAGGTTAGTATGTTGGAATTGAGTTATTTTTTGCTACTGAAGTACTCTACGCTATTGCTAGTCATGGTCAATCTCCATGGAAACTTTGGATATTAAGTATTTGTCGGTTTCTAGTGCAATGGTTATATATTTTTAATACATATTGTTTATTGCAGGTAGATAGAGAACAGCATGGATGAGCAGCGAAGAATAGTTGCTATTTGCCAATATGGTGGTGAATTTGTCAATAATGGTGATGGGTCTATGACATATTCTGGTGGAGAAGCTCATGCACTTGAAGTAGCTCATGGCATGAGCTTTGATTCTTTTAAGTTTGAACTTAGTAGTGTGTTCAATGTTGATATAAGTGGTATGTCCATCAAATATTTTCTCCCTGGCAACAATAAAACACTCATCACAGTGTCTAGTGACAAGGACTTAGCCCGAATGATTGATTTTACTTCTAATGTTTTGACTGCCGAGGTTTACATCATAAACAAGGTTGAGAACAGGTATGTGTGTTACAATGTTGATGTGGAGAATACCATGTTACCTAATTGGTCAGCACTTCAAACATAATTTAAACTCACAAAAGAATGTGTTCGTGTAGGATAACCGTAGCTGATTCTGGAACCGCAAACATTGGCGCAGCTGCAAATGCTCAAGATGGGAAACGAAAAAGGTTAAATAATGCTGATGTGTACTTTCTCATGAATTGTTTAGTTTAAATATATAATGAATAGCATAAAAGACTTTTGCTTCTTCAGGACAACTAAAACCCGTGTAAATGTTGGTCAACCCAATATGCCAAATGCTATACCTGGTGCAGCTGGAAATATTGCCAACAATCTCCAAAAGCAGCCAATGATGAGTGAAAATGATGACCACAGGTAAACTTATCTTTATAATTTTTAGAAGTTTGGCTATTTGATGTTATGGAACTTTTTTGCATATCTTCTTCTTTATTGCTTGCAATTTAGTATCAAGATTAATTATGGCTTATTCTCTTGTGGTTATATGCATTTTCCAATATTTTTTAAATCATTTTTGTCTCCTCGTCATCATCAAATTGTGTATCAAAGTCTCCCAAGTACCTATTATTTGAGGTTGGCTGCATAAATCTATCCTTGTATTGAGTTCTTTTGCAAAGCTATATCACTGATAATTTTCAGATTAATTAAATCATTTTACTTGCCTATGGTTGAGAATGTTATCACCTCATGTCTTTGAAATAGTTTAATATGGAAGCACCAGAAGGAACATGCTAAAAAGTGGTAAAATTGTTTAATTGTATAACTGTGTTATTTTTAACAAGGAGATTCATTGTTGATTGAAATTAGCCTTCTTATGTGAGAGTAAATTCCTGTTAACATATGTAAATGTGTGTATTAATTGGGAAAGATAATGAATGGCCTCATATGTTTCATTTAAAGCGTCTATATCTACAATCCCTGACCAGTTGTTTCATTGATTAGCTCCTAGAAAATATTCTCCACAAATCCATTTGTTGAGTTCCATCTTTAACTTTTCCTACTTGTTAAAAGTGCCTAACAGGACTTTGCTTTGGAAGTTTTACCCATTACATAACTTCATTTTGTATCTTAACGATCTTCCTTGCAATTTTAACAATCGTCCTTGCAATTGATATGATCCATTGCAAATGTAACTTCTTATGATATACTCAATTACTATTATTTTTATTGTTCACAATTGTCTAGGATGCATGCTGATGGTTTTCTTATTCCAATTGTTTCGCCAACTGCCAATATGGATAATTCCAGGCAAAGGATTATGAATTGTGACATTGTTGATGAAAGGTACTTGCCCTGAGTGGATATATGAAATGCATGTAAATGAATGATAGCTAAAATCATAGTTAGTTCTGATGAGCTGTGATTTGTAGGGCAACTGCCAACATCTTGGTCGATCCAAGTACACCTCTTTTTACATCTCTAGTAGCTACTGATGATGTCAGACCTATTAATTCAAGCTCCCACTGGGACACCATCATAAGCGGAGTGGGACAGGAATTTGATAATGCCAAGGACTTTCGATCTCAATTGTGTAATTATGCTATTGGTAAAGGTTTTGCATATAAATTTGTTAAGAATGAATCCAGTAGAGTGACTGTAAGATGTGCTGAAGAAACTTGTCCATGGCGTATTCATGCTTCGGAAACATCAAGTAAGTTGAAGTTCATTATCAAAAAAATGACTGATGTTCATACCTGCAATGGAGGAAATGGTCAGAGAAAGGCAACACGGCAGTGGCTCACCAAAATTATCAAAGAAAGGTTACATTGCAGCCCACAGTGCAAGCCCAAAGACCTTGTAAGAGAGATATATGATGATTTTGGTGTGAGTTTAACCTACTCTCAGGTTTGGCGAGGAAGAGAAGTGGCACAGAAGGAGCTTTATGATTCCATGAAAGAGACGTACAGCCAACTGCCTTGGTTTGCTGAAAGAATATTGGAAACCAATCCAGGCAGTGTTGCCTTGCTATCTACTTCACTTGATTCGAAATTCCGTCGTTTTTTTGTGTCATTTCATGCTTCGCTTCATGGCTTTGAGCATGGTTGTCGGCCTCTCCTTTTTCTTGATAGGATTCCTTTGAAAGCAACCAATCAACACAAGTTATTGGTTGCTGCATCAGTTGATGGGAATGATGCAGTCTTTCCTGTTGCCTTTGCTGTAGTAGAGGATGAGCATTATGATAGTTGGCTTTGGTTTTTAGTACAGTTGAAATATGCTGTAACCACCTCTCGAACAATTACCTTTGTGTCAAACAGGCAGAAGGGTTTGGATGAGGCCATACCCCGAGTATTTGAGGATAATAGCCATCACAGTTATTGTTTGCATCACCTTTTAGAGGAATTTAAAAATGAACTGAGGAAGAGTCCATGGTCTTCACAAGTGAAAGATGCAATGATTGGAGATTTTACCCGCGCTGCTCAAGCCTGCAGCATCGACGATTTTAATGCTTCTATTGAGAGCATAAGAAATGTTTCACCAGAAGCTGCAGAGTGGATTCTGGCTAGTAAACCAGAAAATTGGTCTGATGCCATTTTCAAAGGTTTTAGATATGATCATTTCTCATCAAACATTGTTGATTCATTTATTAATTGGATACCTGCAAAGAGAGAATCATCAGTAGTTCATATGTTTGATGCAATAATTGGCAAATTAGGAGAGATTATAGAAGAAAGGCGTGCAGCATGCAATACATGGGCAGGCCCCTTAACACCAGTTATGGAGCAAAAATTGCAAAAGGAGATGGCAAAGGCTCGAAAACTAAATGTATTATGCTCTTCCGACACTGTGTTTGAGGTTCGTGGCAATGCTATATTTGTTGTCAACATTGGAAATTGGGAATGCACTTGCAAGAGGTGGCAGATTTCTGGTCTTCCTTGTCTGCATGCCATTGCAGCCTTCAACCGGGTTGAAAAAAATGTTTACGACTATTGTTCAAGATATTTCAGAATCGAATGCTACCAATTGGCTTATTCAGAATCTATCCATGCAATACCAAATATTGAAAGCATAGATTTCTTTTCTGGTGCAAGTTCATACCCTCCCCCTACTCGTCGTCCACCAGGAAGGCCAAGGAGAAAGCGATTTAATCCCAACAAGATTAACACTGCTCTTCGACTCTGCAGCAGGTGCAAAATAGCAGGTCACAACAAGGCGACTTGTGAAGCCTTTCTCTAGACTTAATGGAGACAATCAGGTACAGTACTATTTTTAAATTGTGTGCCTTTTTTGTTCCCAAAAATAACAAACATGGTTCTTGCATAATATCTACTAACTTATTAGGTCTCGCAGTAGCTCCCACTCATCATTTTTCTTAAGGCCTTAGGTTCCTTTTTGGTTGCCACTAATCTGCAGTATAGCTCCAAAAATTTAATTTTTCAGATGGTCAATGGAAAACTTGCTAAACCAATGTATATGATCACCTTGGGGGCAATAACCTCTAGTTATTCTCTAATTGATATCGATGAGAACGACACAACCAATATGTAGTACATAATGTTGAAACTCTTAACAACAACAACAATAAGTCTTTTTTCACTAGAAGGGATCAGTTACATGAATCCTTATATGTTATTGGACTCTATCCTTTACTATATTATCTATACTTAAATAAATTTTATCTTGTTTATTATTGTTAACTAAGTCATTTTTGGCTTTCTTCTTCCTCGTTTGATATGTATATTTGTCATCGTTTCACACAACCTAACTGGAACATTTATTGGTAGTTTAAGTACATATCCATACCACCTTAAACGTCTCTCCGAGCTTTCGTTCAATAGATGTAACTTCGACTTTCTCTATAACGCTCTCATTTCTTATTCTGTCCATCTTCGTATATCCGCACATTCATTTTAACATCCTCATCTCTGTAACTCTCATTTTTTACTCGTGTGCTCGAGTCGTAGTCCAACATTCAGTGTCATATAATATAACGATATCCAAAAGGGAAAGGGATTAGTACGATACATTAGTTATACTTTTGTTATTTTCTAGTCTGCCATGATGTAAACTTTTCAGTATTCCAAAGAGAGGAAAAATAAGTGTGTGAATCTCTGTCGCTTCCGATATGCAAAAACTTAGGGGGCGTTTGGTTCGTAGAAAATTTTCTATTTTCTGTTTTCATTTTCTAAGAAAACGAGAAAATGCGTTTGGTTGATGTTTTTCATTTTCATTTTCTAGAAAATAAAGGAGCATTTTTTGGAAAACTAGAAAATACAAAAAAATCATTTTCTATTTCCATTTTCATTTTCCAGAAAATAAAGGAGTATTTTCTGGAAAATTGAAAAACACAACAAAATCATTTTTTGTTTTCTGAAAAAGAGAAAATGAAAATGGAAAATGAAAATTTTTTTACGAACCAAACGCTCCCACTTTTACAATCATCCGAGTTAGTACTTTCATGAGAATTATCAAGAAATTGAGCTTCTTTATGTTGCGTATAGAGTCTAATGAGCTATTTTCCTGCAGTTTTTATCTGTTCTCAAGCACATCTGCATTCTATCTTTTACTCAATACCTCCAGCTGTGATAGGCCTGTGTTCATGCGGTTCGCCAACTCTGTAAGACTTTGTTTAGGTTTCTTCATTAGCTGCTGCCATTTTCTCAAGCTCTGATCTGCATGAAAAGCATTGTGTTGATACATGTATCATGCTGTTTCATTTTTGCACGCAATTTTTTTTTTTTTTTTTTTTTTGTGTTGTATGATCGATGATGTCGTGTATCAAGGAACACAATGATTTCAGTTGCTGCCTTTAGTATGATCAATGGATGTTTATGTAGTTGAATCTTTTGATCTACAACTTTAGTACACTCATTGCCTGTATATTATTTTGAAGTTCCCAATTAGCTTAGCAATGATCAGAAGTGTGGCGTTGACCTTTTAGTGGTGATTTTTATTTATGTATTAATTTTAAGGCAAATATCTTTTCTTTTTTTATTTTTTGTTTTGAAAGATTCATATTCGCCGGTGGAATTACAAAACCAGACCAATATGAGCAATTGAGTTGGCTCTATCAAATATATCAAGTAATCATGAACTGTTTTATATTTTTTTGGTTTTTCTATTATGATCGTTTTGCTAAATAAGATATATGTGTGTGTATATATAGTTTTCTTTTTTACTTGAGAGAGGAAAAAGAGTAAATTTTAACTTAATATATAAAAATAAATTCTAATTAAATTATTAATTTTAAAATAATTTCGTTATTTCAAAGGAGAAATGGAACCATTGAGAATATGATAATTTATCAAAGAGTGCATTTCAAATTTAGAATTGTTCAAATACAATTTTATAGTTTTATATTTATCAAATGACACACTTTATTTCTTTTTAACACTTCCCGTCAAATGTGGATATCAAATTAACTGAAAAAAATATGACGCTGAAAATTATATTCCTAGGAACACAGTGGTCTTGAGATTTGAATTTTCAGCACCACGTACAATATCAAGCTCGTCTAGAAAAAAAAGTGGTATTGAGAATTATATTCTCAGGAACACAATAGTTCTGAGATTTAAATTTCCAGGAACATAGTGGTCTGAGATTTAAATTTTCAGCATCACATACAATATCAAGTTGTCTTAGAAAAAAGATGATGCTGGGAATTATATTCCCAAAAATACAATGATGTTGAAATTTAAATTTTCAGCATCACGTATAATATCAACTGGTCGAAAAAAAGGTAGTGCTGGAAATTATATTTTTAGGAACACAGTGGTTTGAGATTTAAATTCTCAACACCATCTTTTTTCGGCCAGTTTAATATCCACGTTTGACAAGGAGGGGTAAAAAAGGAATGAAGTGCGCTCTTTGATAAATATGAAACTATGAGATTGTGTTTGGGCAATTTCAAAATTGAAGTGCATCCTTTGATAAATTGTCGTTGAGAATATGATTCTATTTTGATTTAATTTTTAAATAGTGTAGTGTGAGAATTTTTTTCAAGTGGGATGATAATTTTTGAAATGTTGAAATGCTAAATTTTTTTTCAAGTGGGATGATAATTTTTGAAATGTTGAAACGCTAAATTATTTGTTGTGAGTATTTTTCGATTTATTCAAGTGGTCAATAATTTTTTTTTATAGAATTGAATTGATCATTTTTAATATTAATCGGTTCGGAAAATTAGATATTTGACATTTATTAAAAAAGAAAAAGAAACAGAGAAAAAGTGAATAAAAATTAGATATTTGATATTAATTAAAAAAAGAGAGAGAGAAACAGAGCAAAAGTGAATATGATCGATAACATATTTTTTATTCTGCAAAAAAAAAAAATGTCAACATATTTTTTATTATGATATTTATAAAAATCATATTCTAATGATTTTTAAGTATTTTAAGAGAATTTTAAAAATGGAAATTTTTTTGTAAGTGCATTTCATTATTATTATTAAAAATAAAGGAAAATCCTGGACTAAATACGCGAGAGACGACGGCGAGTTTGCTGGAAGGCGACGAGACGCCGTGACTCCTTCGGGCGCAGGCCGCCCCCTTGCTGGTACGCATCTCTCTGATGTACTCGAACATGATTCCCACTTTCCCTTCGTTCTCCATCGGATCTCTTCAACTTGTCACTGTTTGATCCTCCCACGTCTTTTTTTTTTCTCAGACGGAATCATTCGTATCGTCAATTTGGGGAACGGGTAAAGATTGGATTTTTATGCGCATAAGGGGAGAGGTGCGGGAATCGTTGATGACTCTGATGTCATTGGCAGGGAGGACGAGCTTGGGGGCCGGAGCTTCCGGCCTTATCTCTCTTTCTAAGTAAGTCGGTGATCAGGCCTCTCTTGCTGTCCTTTTGATCTCACACTTTTGCCATTTTTGGTTATCGTAGGCGTGGTAGGTTCTACTGCTGTAGTAGAGGAGGCGGAATGGGGA
This sequence comes from Wurfbainia villosa, assembly GCA_025175895.1. Taxonomy (NCBI): domain Eukaryota; kingdom Viridiplantae; phylum Streptophyta; class Magnoliopsida; order Zingiberales; family Zingiberaceae; genus Wurfbainia; species Wurfbainia villosa. Next base: position 3,439,816 of record CM046000.1, on the reverse strand, counting down.
CAAGTGCTAAGCTTGCGAAGAGAGCTCTCGAGACGGATATGCCTATCATGGTTAAAGTAAGTTAACTCGCATTTCTGCTTACTGATCGGGTAACGAAGTAAGAGGTCTATTTGGCTCAAGTCTGAGACGTTCTAGATTGTCGAGTTTTGATCTTTTCTTGCCATTCTTTTGCAAAGCTGCTGCAAAAAGAAGGAACCTTTGCTATCTTTTATGTATATGTTTGTTTATTTACATGACAAGTGGGAAAGTGATCTTTGTTTTCTATTGGTATTTGCATTAATAGGCTACATGCTCCGATGGTTGTGGTTCTTTTGGGAGTTCTATATTGCATTTTTTTAAGTTTCTTAATGGGATTCTTTTGCCCCTTCAGATTCAGGAACTGATGCGTGGAACCAAAGAAGCGATCTCACTAGCTCAGGTTTGACAGTTGAATCTTTATCGACACTCAATTTGCGCTGATTGTTTGCTTCATTTCTTTGATGCATTCTTTTCCCATGCCAATGCAACTTGAGACATGTTTTCCTAAAAATTTGGAAGCTAACCTAGTTTTTATAATTAGTTCTTGTAAAACTGAATTTGATTACAATAGTCATTTTCTGAAGTTGCTACTTGCCATCCATTATCATCTTAAATTTTAGTTTGATGTTGGTTTGTTTTTTCATAATTGCAAACCCAACAAAACTGAAAAGCTAAAAATTTATTTGTTTATAATTAAATATATTTATCATGGAGATTTATTTTGAATAACTCAAGATATATATAGTTTATGTCAAAAAATTACAATATGATTGCTTGATTTAATATGTTCTGTTTTAAGTGAAAATTGGTTCATATGGAGCTGCAATCCAATACACAAATTAAAAAAAGAAAGCTATGATATCTAGTTGAAATTTTGGCTCAACTTGAACTCAATTGAACCAAATCAATATTTTACTTTGACTTATATTCTGATTTAGTTCAGTTCTACTTGATTCACTATGAATCAAATTGACAATCTTGTTAATATTTGTCATAAAAATCACTGCTGCTTTTCAAATCATTTGCGATTTCTCATTCAGGGTGTAGTATATTGGAAACCACCTGAACAAGCTTTAGAAAAAGTCAAAGAACTTGTTTGGGACCCTTCAATTAGTAAATATGGTCCTGATGAAGGTCTTCCAGAACTAAGGCAGGCTTTGATTGAGAAGGTATTTCCTCATATTTACAAGATATTCCCGAGAAGATTCATCTACTTGACTTCTAAAAATTCAACTTTTTTGTTCTTTTGGGCAGTCTTAGCAGTGATGAAAAGTTCTCTAAATGGATGTAAAGATAATTTTCTGTAAAAGTAGTTGATAAAATGTTTCTCCTCTTTATAAAAAAATCTAATAGCTGATAATGTAGTAGAATCTTTAACATTTCATGGAATTGAAGTTTATAAGAGGTAGAAGAGGCCAGAATTATTGTAGATGATTATTCGAAATAACTTCTTCTAGGTAGACACGATATCCCAGGTGGGAGCAAATTATTGTTGAAAGATCCATTATTGTTAGTTGCCTTCCATTATATAAATACTCCCTCTTAGTATATGCAACTTGTGAAATATACTCATGTTGTGTGTGCTGCTCCAATTTTGGAGCTATTGATGCATTGGGTTTACAGGAAGGGTCTTGGTGCCTGGTTATTGATATAAGAGATTTTCATTAGTTTGGTGATATGATTTGTTTTCTCAATTGATACTAGGGGTGTCATAATATTTTACAACTTTTTAATTATATTCTAACCAATGTACTTATTCTTCCAGTATATAAATACTCTAACTTCACGTGTACAACTTGTGAAAACTAAAAAGACTGATAACATATGCATATTACATTCACTGTAGAAAGTAATCCTACTAATATTATGAGTTGGTTGCAGTTGCAAAGGGAGAATAATCTGAATAAGTCTGCAGTTATGGTCACAGCTGGTGCAAATCAGGTTATTACCTTTCCCATTAGTGGTTTCATCTTTTTGAGTTCTCTGTTATCTTTTGTGAGAACACCCAAGAGAAGTTGCTGATCAATTTGTTTCCATTTGCAATTTGATCATCTTAGTTGAATCAGATTAAATTCATATATGAGTGTAGGATACCATAACCTAACAAAATAATACATATGAGAAATGTCTATTGATTTGATGACAATTTGCCTTTCTAAAGTTTCATCCACAGTTTCTCTAAAGCAGATAATAAATTTACATGGTAACTAAGTGAACTCCATTGTCACTAATATGGATTAGTTCCATAAGAAATTTTATATTGTTTGTATAGGCTTTACTGCTTTAGTACTTTTGGTTAGTATGTCAGAGTTCTTAGAAGGTAAAATTGATTTGGTTTTCTTAATGGGGTTTTTGTCCACATGTGAGGATTTATAAATCCTAAATTGTTTGATTACCTTCATAAAAAAAAATAATTATTTTTATTTATTAGTATATTAGATTGCTTAGAAGGTAAAATTGATTTGGTTTGTTTATACAATGTCTTTTTTCTTTCCACGTGCTAGGATATATAAATCCTAAATTGTTTGGTTACCTTCGTAAATAAATTGTTTATTTTTTTTATTTATTCTTTGTATGTTTGACAGGCATTTGTAAATGTGGTGCTTACCCTCTGTGATCCAGGGGATTCAGTTGTCATGTTTGCACCATATTACTTCAATGCTTACATGTCATTCCAAATGACAGGCATTACCAACATATTGGTTGGGCCTACTAATCCCAAAACACTTCAACCAGATGTTGGTAAGTCTCTTGTTACTTGTTTTGCTAGAATTAAACAACTATTAGAGATATTATAAGTCATTATATATGTATAGTGGGTTGAGTCCCACACTGAATGATTCAGGTTTAGGGTTATGTTGAGTCCTATATATATAATGTAAGACATCTTTGATAATACATCAATATAATATCTCTGTCCTCCCATTTAACATACTACTGGAACAAGGGCTTTCAAAGGTTAGGGGTTCTATATTAATCGTTAAAAGGTCATGTGTTGGAGCTGTTTCAAAATTTTGGAGCGGAGTGGATGGAGACATCTAATTAAGCTTGGGTCTGGACTTTATAGTTAGAATTGGAAATTATGATTTAAAGTCTTACCCATGATGCTCTTATCTTGCAAATCTTACTCTTGCCTCAGTGGGTAAGAGTTTTCCACTTGAGTACCGTAATGTTCTTATCTTTGTTCTTTTTAGCATACATCTCTTATCTTAGAGGTGTTTATTACTTATTAATTAACCAGTGAAATGATAATATTTTTTCCTTGAAATACATAATTGGTGCAGTATGGTTAGAGAAGACTTTATCACAAGATCCAATTCCCAAGCTAGTTACTGTTGTAAATCCAGGAAACCCATCAGGGGCCTACATCCCAGAGCCTCTTCTTCTGGTACATTAGATTCATAGTTGATATCTATAATTTTACATCTCTACACGTGTGCTGCCAATTCTTCTATGTCTAATCTATTTATCTGTTTTCAGAAAATGTCAGATCTTTGTAAAAGAGCTGGTGTTTGGTTTGTTGTAGATAATACATATGAGTAAGTGCTATGGCTATCTTTTCTTTTGTTAACAACGTCATATTATTCGGTAGATTCAGCTTTTAGATTGTCCATGTTGGGGTTAATAATGAAGTAATGTCTATTAACTAAGTTTGTTATGCCTGTATGCAAACTGCAACATATTCTAGAAAATCCCTTGATAGTGCACATTGGCATAAGATGCAACCTTATTCCATGGTCATTGGGTTATACTAATGTCAAAGATGATTTCATCATCATCTACTCATTATATATGAGAATTGTTGCACTGGTTGTGTTCATCTTAGGCATGTATGTGACTCTACCTCTATACCAGTCACTGAATAATGGAGGTTGAACTATTTTTGCCTCAGATATTATCAAAATCACAATTAGTACCTAGTTTCTATTTTTTAAGGTTGTCAAGACATCTTTGATCACATAAAAACTAGTTAACCTCATAAGCATATTTGTTCATTTATCTCATCTTTCCCCGTGGTCGTACATTTTTTACTTGGCAAAATGCTCCTCATGGTTTTAAATCTTATATCACACCGAGCGTAATGGTCGAAACATATCATTTCGGTAAATCACTGAAATTTGATACCATTTGGCACTAAAGTTCAAAATATTGAGTCGTATCCTAGTTTTAGTCTTTGACTGGAAAGATATTGTTCTAGCGTCATGCCACTCTAGCGCATGGTGTTGATGATAGATTTGAGGTTGAAGGAGGAAGGAGATGAACCAAAAGAACAAGACATTGTATGTGCTAAGTAGTATAAAGGTTCGGTAATTTATGAGAATGATATGGTTTGACCATTTCCCTAGCATGATACAAAATTTAAAATCATATTCGACACATACAATGTCTCATCTCATCCTATGCTTCATCTTCTTCTTTAACTTAAATTTATTACCGGCAATGTGCATCAAAACATCAGTATGATATCGAAATGAACATCGGGATGATATCGAAATAATATCGTTCTAGTCAAAGGCCTAAATTTTGGCATAGCTCAAGATTTTCAGCCTTCATACTCCCATCTCAACTAATTAATTTTCTTCCATGCAAAAATACCACTGTTAATGTCTAAATCACATTATTACTTACGAAACATGTAGATATGACATCACAAATAACTGATCCATTGATCCACAAATTCTTTACATTAAACTCATTACTTTCTTTTTGCTGTCAAATATAATGATGCAGATACTTCATGTATGATGGTATGAAGCATTCTTGCATAGAAGATAACCACATTGTCAATCTCTTCTCGTTTTCTAAAGCCTATGGAATGATGGGATGGCGTGTTGGATATGTAAGTTCGCCGCTGTCATTGTCCTTAATTGCTGTCAGCTGACGTTTTTCTCCATCTTGCTTGCACTGTTTTTATGATCCTTTGGCTCCATTACACCCTTTTTTTGTTGAGCTAACTGCTTCCAAATTCTATCGTGCCTGATGTTCTGCAAAAGGTTAGAACCGTCGATCTAGCGGTCCCCACCGGTCCATCTCAAGACTATTGTGAGGAAGGTAAATCACGGGGGTCCTTTGGACCTTGACGCGATTGGCAAGGCCGTGGAGGGCCATTCTGAATCCGAGGAAAGATTTTAGACCTCCCTCTGAGATTCGATCCGTGTCTCACCCACAAGCTGTCACACGGCCTTACCAACGCGCCTTCCCTGTGGGGACTATCGTGCCTGATGTTCAAAACCATACACGTGTGTCGACAAGTCAAATTCTCTGAAGCCGGTTTTGTTTTCCAGAAAACAGTGCGACATGAGCAATACATGTTTTAGATCAGATTCTAGTTGAAAGATCAAAGTCTAAGTCGAATATCCATTTTGACTGCCAAGTGCCCTCTTTATAAGGTATAAAACTTAATATCTATCTGTTCCAACTGATACTTTAGGCAATCTTAGCAAGGAAAAACTAAATTATGATAGAAAAATAAGTTTTAAAAATTTGTTGGTGTGTTAATTGTTAGAGGTTATAACTATGGTACTTGAACAATATTGTGATCCAGTGATACACCAGTTGCGGTGATGCGGTCATTTTTTGGATATCTTTCGTCGAGCCTTCGGGAGAGATAGGATTCTCATGTCTGCAATAGTATCCTTGTCAAGATTAAAACGCGTCAAAAGGCTGCCGTCGGAGTTCCCAACTTACGGCCCTCCGATACTTAAGTTAGACAAGAAAAAAAAAAAAAAAGATTCATGAGAGAGATGATAGAGAGTTTTTCGTAGAGCTCTCTTTTACCTTAACTTGTCTTTTATAGCATCTCTGAGAGTTGTTATGCACTTAGGTCATCCGTATGTGATAGCGCTTATTTGACTGTTAGGTGATAACCTCTGTCAGGAATCTCCACGTGGAGAACCACATATGGATAAAAGTCATCATTAGAAAAAGTCATTAGGGGACCAAGTATACTCTGCACGTAGAAGGAATCTCTTGAGTGGTTCCCGCTTCCCAAGTCATTACACTCGCAAACTGAGCTTACTGATGCCTACCACTCTTCTCGAGTCGCACCGCTCCCGACTCAGCTTACTTCAACCTTCGCCCCTTCCCGAGTCACTTCTTCTCGAGTCACCTCCACATCTGACTCGGCTCACTTCAACCTTTTACCCTTCCCGAGTTGTTCCCGTATCCGACTCGGCTCACTTCGGTCTTTACCCCTTCCCAGGTCACTCTTATACCCAACTCGGCTCACTTCGGTCTTCATCCCTTCTTGGGTAGTTCCTGTAGCCGACTAGGCTTACTTCAGCCTTCATCTCTTCCCGAGTTGCTCCCCCACTCTGATCCGACTCGTCTATACCTTTTCCTAGTCACTTCACTCTTGATTCATTACCCAACTTGGTGACTGACATCTACTCTTGTTTTTACTACGTCTTTGGTCCCACAGGCTGAATTATATCCACATCACGTGGGTTGGTAAAAAGATGCCAGATAGGTACATGCATAAGCAACATAAAACTGAGTTAGTTGAAATAATCTTTATTATCTATAAATTATGGTATAAATTTTTGATCATTTCATGCTTTGTTAACGATAACAAGTTATGCATGGATGTCTATTTTTGGAGTATCGAATCCTAATCTTGCATACAATCTCACAGATAGCCTACCCAGAAGCTGTGGATGGTCTTGCAGCTCAGCTTCTCAAAGTGCAAGACAACATACCCATCTGTGCTTCCATCATGAGCCAGCATTTGGCTCTCCGCTCCCTCGAAGTTGGTCCGGAATGGGTTCGCGACCGGGTGCAGAACCTTGCGAGGAGCAGAGATATCCTGGTGAAAGCTTTGGCTCCACTTGGGGAAGAGAATGTTAGAGGCGGACAGGGAGCTATCTATCTCTGGGCAAAACTTCCTGAAAAGTTCTCCGATGACTATGAGATCGTCAAATGGCTGGTGAGGAAGCATCATGTGGTCATCATTCCCGGGAGCGCCAGCGGCAGTTCAGGCTACGTCCGCATCTCGTTCGGCGGCCTCAAAGAGGCTGACTGCGAGGTCGCCGCCGACAGGCTGAAGAAAGGTTTGGAAGAACTGGTGAAGGATGGCATGGTTGGGTAACTTGTAGATGCACTTCCAGAGTTTCAAAACGGAAGTTATCCTGCTTCGTTTCCCTTATTGACTGATTCAAATAACATTTCATACTCTTTTTTTTCTCCCTTTTTGTTCGATTTATTTTCCATTGCAAGATGAAGATGCAATGACAACCTACAGAATCTCTCAGAGGCTCGGATCCATAATGAATGAACTTTTCTGCTATTTAGATTTGATGCCCAGCCTCGCAAGCTTTATGTGGCATTGTATTGTATGTTCCATTTAAGACTGAAACAAAAAAAAAAATGAAATGCCAAAATTATCACAAAAAAATTCCTTTGTGAATGTTTTCAAATTTATTTATAAAAAAAATGTTGATCCTGCCATCTCTGGAGGACTTCCATATCAATTTTAAGACAACTGATGTTTTTCTGATAAATTATAATTTGTCTTTTACACTGTAAAGTTAATTGATTTTCCTTAATTATTTCATCTTAATCTGAAAATCACAATAAATAAAATGCGCTGTTATTTCCTCCTCGATAGACATAAGGATGTAAGGGTCCATCCTTTATATTTGTAGGAGTATTTATCTTTTATCGGTAATTTACCAAACAATATTTCTAAAGTTTGGATTTGTCTAAAAAACATCTCATACTTTTATATTTCTCAAATAACACATTTAATTCTTTTTTTATCCTTAGAAGTAGCGCACTTAATTTTTGAACGTGATATTGAGATTTGAATTCCCAGTACCACAGTGGTGGTGCAATTCCAACACCACCACTGTAGTGCTGGAATTGGTGTTGAGAATTTAAATTCCAGCACCACTGTGGTGCTGAAATTTAAATTTCCAGCATCACTGTGATGCTGAGATTTAAATTTTCAGAACCACGTTCGAAAATTAAATACTCTATTTCTGAAGGGTAAAAAGAGAATTAAGTACGTTATTTAGTAAATTTGAAAGTATAAGATGTTTTTTGAATAATTCCAAACTTCAGAAATGCTGTTTGATAAATTATCGATCTTTTATTCTATTAGGTATTAGGTATAGATGCAATCATTCATCGATTATGATTTATCATTTTTTTATTTAATTATGGAACGAAGAATTTCTGAAATAAACAAACGTATCACCTTTTATAAAAAAGATACAAAGTCAATTTACATAGAAAATCGTTCGCCTCGGAACTTAGTGGGACCATAAGATGAGGAACCTTCAATCCTTCTTTTGTGAAATTTCACACTGAGTTTTTATTTTTAAAATTTCAAACGTTACAATAAAAAAAGTGATTCCAGCACCTCCGTCAACTAACTCCACAGTCAACACGAAGAAGGTAAATCACGAGGATTATATCTCTTGAGTCATTGATCAAAATAGCGAAGGGCTTCTGAATATCCGAATGAAAATTTTAAATTTTATATCGAAATTTAACTCTAGCTCATTGCAAGCAACAGTTTCTTCGTTGTTCTAGTCAATTATCGATCTCGTGGGAGTTAAAATTTTAAACGCGAACTTTTAATGGTGGGTTCTGAACCATTAGTCTCACTGAATCATCAGTTGTTCCTGTTGCATTTGATTTACTTTGATTTTTTTTTTTTTATTGATAACCTTCGATCCGACTACATTTAATATACTTTGATGGATAATATCCATGAGACCGAATCAATATATCTCTGGAAATAATGGAGAAAAAAATCTAAACATTTAGATCTTAAGAAAAAAATTAAAAAAAGGACACCTGAATCATCCGTCATTGGGTTTTTTTTTTCAGATTTATTTGATGATTAATGAGAAAATTTTAATAAGACCGACGGTAAAAAAAGCAGCTGAAAAATCATGGAGCAAATGGTTTTATTTGTATTTGCTATTAGAACTGTCAAGTTGGATTGGACTCGTCGAGTTGATTCATCTTATTAAATAATTTAAGCGAGTTGAGTTGAAATTTTATCAATTCATCATTTTGACCGGCCTAAACGGATAGACCCGCACAGATTGTGGGTCTAGACGGATCGGCCCGCAATGAGTACGAATTGATCCGCGAATTGAGAAATGTCAAAAGATTGAACATGTGAAAATAAAATTGTATAAGTTCTTCGACCAATATGTTAATATTAACAAGATAAATTTTTCACCATCACAATCTTCTTCTATCACATATACATCTCAACAAAGTATAAAATAAGTTAAGAGGAAAAAACGAAAGAATATTTGATGAAGTATTCTATTTTTTTATGCTCTAATTATTTTATATTATCTTGTCATTATTATTTTAATCATCGTAGAAAATAATGACATATCAAAATCAAATAATTACAAGGACTAGAAAATCTCAATTGGAGGAGCAAAAAATTACATTTACATATTATCAAGATTTGAATATTTTAGAATATTGAAAAGGAATACAAAATATCGGTATTCAATTTTATAGGTCGATAATTTGATCTCAATTATAAAATTTTTTAATTATAGTACCTCATCGCCTTACCGATCATTATCTCAAGTCTTCGATGCCTCAATAATTTTAGAAATATTTTTTTAATTTTTTGGTCCGCGGGTTGACCCGCCTAATTTGCAACTCGCTTTGGATTAGATTAGATTGGAGATTTCTCAATCCGCCGAGATAGTGGGTCGGGCGTCCCTCCTCGCTAAATATTAGATTTACGATGAGTTAACCCGCACTGCTGTGGGTCGATCGATTTGACAGCTCTATTTGCTACAGTAGAAATTAACAAAAAAATCAACCACTTTATTTTTAATTCAGAAATATGGACAAGCCACAAAATACGAACAATCTGATCAGATACACACAACGTAACAATGGCGAGGATCACAATGAACAACGTACCATGACATGAAATTAAACACTCTCTCAACCCTGAGACAAGAGTCTTCAAACGATCAGTTGTAGCGAGTGATGCTCCTGATCCGGTTGCCGGAGACGAGGGCGCAGAAGATGGCCGGCGAGTCGTCCAGGTAGACGTCGAAGATGTGCAGGCACCTCTGTGTGATCTCGTCGTAGCCGGACCTCTCGCTCTCCAACTCCGTCACCTCCAAAACAGTCCGCTGTCCGCAATCCACCACTTCGCCAGGGGGGTTGAAGACTACAGGATCAGAGCACAGCTCGACGACGGCCATCTTGCCAGCGGCGGTGACGGTGAAGTGGAGGCCGCTGTGGCTCACGCAGTCGAACCAGTTGACTCCATCTGTGTATCTCGGCATCGTCGCTGCAAGGCAATCGATCGAACAAGAGGAGGAGAAATTAAGCAGATCGATAGAGAGATGAAGACGATCGTATTCTCTGTTCTTGGTAGAAATATTTATATATATATATATATATATATAGTTTCTGATTGAGAATTTTTAGCAGTTAGTTAACATCGTTAATTAGTCTTGATTCACCCCGATTAATCAGAAAAACCGGAACAAATTTAATTTTTGGCGGTAAAACACAGTAATTTGATTATTATTATTAAAACCCGCTTTAATATAATTTGTCAGGAAGCATTTTTAGTATAAAAATAAAATAAAATCTTACTTTTCCAAGGCTCCATTTTTTTTATGAAACATTCCTAAAATACAATATAAGATACTTAAATATATTATAATTAATAAATTATTTTTTCGTGCAGCCGTACCGTGTCCGTAATAGAGAACTTTTAGATCTATTATCCGGATTTTCAAATATTTAGAATAAATAAATATATACGGTTAAAAAAATAATATTTATAGAATAGAGAACTTTAGGGAGCGTTTCGGCAGAAATTTTTTCATTTTCTTTTTTTCTTTTTCAGAAAATAGGAAATAATTTTTTTTATAATTTTCAATTTTTAAAAAACACTTCTTTATTTTTTGAAAAACGAAAATGAAAACAAAAAATATTTTTTTATTTTTTAAAAAATACTCTTTTATTTTCTGAAAAATAAAAATGAAAAATACCAACAAAATACATTTTTTCATTTTCTCAACAAATAAAAAAATTTACTACACCCCCTTAATTTCTCAACCAAACGCCCCCTAATTTCTTTATTTATATATAAGTTAACAAAATTAAAATAAAAAATTAAAATTAGTCATTGAACAATAATTTTTTTATTCTATTTTATTAATTTTTTTAAAATAAGAAGTAACTCTCCAAACTTAATTATATAGAAAATAATTTTCTTCGATAACAATGGATCAAATTTAAATTAGATTTTATATTCTATCTCCATTCTCATTTATTATATTCATTTTCATCCCGTCGAATATTAATTTTCATCCTCATATTCATATTCATCAAAAGATCGGATCGATATATTCATACTTTATTCAAATAACTTATTATCATCTAAATTATATTTTTTTTTCTTTCAAATTTGAATTATTTAAATAAAACTAGTTATGAATATTTAACAAAGTCTTAAGAGAACAATAAGAAAAAAAAATCAAAGATAAAAATTAATAAACTAAACCTCGTAAAAAAAATATTAACAATAATTTATTTCAATACCAACAATCTAATGGAGTATTCGAATCAAAACCCGATTATTCAATTATTTAATTAAATTTTAAAAAATCTTTTATATCTTTTTTCATTCGGATCAAATATATTCGAATAAAATTGGCATTCCTATCAAGGAGAAAAAGTTCTTTTTGTTGTCCCTTGGGGGATGACTTGATGATAAACACAAGGTGATATTTATAAGGAAACTCGGATTTGAAATCAAACGAGGGGTCTAAAACTCCCCTTGGGATGAAATACTCTTTCTTGTGCTTACCACCGAGTCAAGAGTCAAGGGTCCATCCTCGATTTATCCCTCTCACAATGACCGAGAGGTCGATCGATGGGGACCGCTAGTTTGACGATTTTAAACTTTTGTGAAGAGTTCTTTTTGTTGCCCTAGCACGAGGAATTTGTTGGTTAGCACGCAACAGATTTATGGACAAGGATGCAAGAGTGAATTCCCAGTGTGAGGTGAAATATCCACCTAGTTTCCTCCCTCTTGTGTGCTGGTTATTGACCAAGTTAAAAAATCCGTATGATTTATTATCCAGACAGATCGAAAAGCCCAGAATATCACCTTTGCCGCCAAGAATTCGTTTACTTTTATATACGACCTATACTGTAAACGAAGGCATCCTTAGTATGTATTGTCTCAGAATAATTTAATTTTGATCCTGATTAAATTATATTAATAATACCTTTTTCAAAATCTTCAAAGTGGAATGTTCTCACTGTGAGATTGAGTGGGTGACTAAGGGGAGCATCAAAGGTGCAATAGAACCAAAGAATTTAGGTGGTTTAGAATTAATTTTTAATTTTTATTTTATCACTTATGAATTGATTGGAAATTTTTTAATTTTTTCTTTCTGAGAAGTCTTTTTGGAGGTGAACACAACTTTGATAAAAAATTAAGAGGGTCCCTTATTATCATCTTCATCTAAACGCTCCTTTTTCAATATATATGTTGTCCAATTTACTCGTGAGCATTTTTATTATTCATCTCTAAAATTCAAAGATTAAATTATAATACTCATCAGAAAAACAATGAATATATATATATATATATATATATATATATATATATATATATATATATATATATATATATATATATATATATATATAACATCCGTGTGTGATAATGGAGACTGCATAGCTCTCGCCCGAGCACCCTACTCCAATTCCCACTCGACACCGGAGCATCTCTACTATTTGACATCATCGTCGAACGATTGAATTCGAACCACGATCCGGTTGGAATATATCAAATTGCAGATGCTAATGCTGTGACTGTTAAGGATAGCAATTCGGTCGAAATCTGATCGGACTTCTGTCACGATCGAATTCTAATCGGATTATGGCCGCTAGCATCCACGACGATGGCAACCACAATTCGGTCGGATTTCAACCATAATCCGATAATGATCCGATCAGCTGGTCGATCGGATTGTGGCAGCGAACACAGTCGCAACTCCGACGGATTTAGGGGTTGTCTATATTGCTCATCAGAGAAGAACATTGCAAGTGAAAGGAATGTGGATTTTCTATTTACTGTGCAATTATGTGAGATCGAACGAAGATCGGAGGGCTCACGGTGTGTCGCACACTAGCATGCACGAATCGTGTGTACTTTTATTATTCACCGTTTGATCACTTACGCATTATAGCCCAATTCTTAAAACCTAGGGGATTAGATGATAGATAATAGAGGTACGCATATATATATATATATATATATATATATATATATATATATATATATATACACACATACATAATTCATCCGATCGCTTGAACACTATAGTCCAATCCTTGAGCCTTAAGAGATTAGATGGTAGATAATAAAGACGATATTCAAGGTGTTCACAGATAAATTGTGTAGGATAACATAAATCTTACACAATTCATCTGTGAGCACTCGTGAGTATTTTTATTATCCACCGTCCGATCTCCTAAGGTTCAAGAATTGGACTATAGTGCACATCCAATCGAACGATGAATGATAAAAATACTCATATATGTTCACGAATAAATTTTATAGAATAGTATTTCTCTCCCCCCCCTCTCTCTCTATATATATATTAACTAAGCTAATAAAGAGTATTTTAATGTAATAATTCTCCGTGTACAATAACTCTGATAAATTGGAGCAATTTTATTTTATGTTGTAGCAATTTTCTTAAAAAAAGGAATCCTCTTGATTTTTTTTACAATTATAATAAATAAAGTACACTAAAAAAATTGTAAAATTGTGGAACTTAAAGGTCTTTACCTTGAACTTGAAAATAAAAATAAAAAACAACAAAATAAATACAATTATTATAGTAGTAGAACAAGAAAATGAGTACTTTGTCACAATAGAATTTAATCTTGTGTGAGCTTCACTTGGCTCCTTTTTATAGCCCTCTAAATCATCATTAGCATGCTCTAATAGTTGCTTTATATTAATGTCAATCAACAGTTTTACATCATTTGTTGATCAAAGCTTGATTCGTTCAAAACTAAACTTGTTCGTTATTATCTTTAGTTGACTCAAAACTATTCCAATCAATTGTTATCAATATCAGTTAATTCTAGCACATATTAGTCGATTGTTTTAGATAAACATGTAAGCTTAACTCTCAAACAATCTTAACATAATCGACTGATTAAAACTTTCAGCTTTGCTCAATCAACTTTATACCAATTAGTTGACTAACTATAGGTAAATTTCTATTCAATGGCATGATATTTCTAATTCAAAATTAATTCAATTCACTTTGTTGCAAACAAAAATATTCTATTTGGTAAGAACAGTCTTAATTCCCTATTTAATCAATTAACTAATCATCAGTTTATAAGGTTGAATTATTTAGAATAAAAACTTTCTATTTGTAAGAATGCATCTCCAACTACCTAGCAGAGCCAACCCATATGATTTGGAGGCTCTAGGCAAAACCCTGATAAATGGGCTCTAATCCATAGTTAATTTTAATACATAAGAATTTTGGAGCCCTATATAAGAGTATTAATGCTATTATAGAGGTTTGGGCCTTGGACGGGCGCCCCACTTGCCTTGGCCCAGGGCCGACCTTGCTACCTAGTCAACTAATTATGTATCAATCAATTGAACTATCATCCAGTTAACTTAACTCAAAATAAAATATTTTTATTTGCAAGCAATATGCCTTCGATCAACTTCCTAATTGATGTTAGTGTATATAAGATTCACATATCTCTACAATGATATTATATTATTCACTTTGGGCTTAAGTTCTTATGATTTTATTTTTAGACTATATCCAAAAGGCCTCATACCAATGGAGATATCTTTGCATCTTATAAGCATATGATTTTTTTTATTTCTTACTAATGTGGTACTTTGATTGTATTTCTAATACTTCTAATAATCCCTCCTCAAACGAAGGACAACACTGGGTCCCCTCAAGTCTATTCATCCTCAAAGGACTTTCTCTGCTTGATGTCTGATGCTCAATCCACTAGGACTTTCTGCCAATTGTTTGGTCCTCCTGGCCCAGTTGGACTTCTTGCCGGTTGTTTGACCCTTCCGATTCAATTGGACTTTCTGCTAGTAGTTCGGTCCTCCTGACCCAACTAGATTTCCTATTTGGTGTCTGGTTTTCTTGATCCTAACATTGAAGCTCCACTTCCTTCGTTTGAGGTGCATGACTTGACATGGACTATGACTTTGATATCAATTGTTAATGCCTATAAGATTCATATATCTTCACAATGACATGATATTGTCTACTTTGGATCTAAATCCTAATAATTTTATTTTTGAGTTATACCCAAAATGTCCCATATCAAATAGAGATATCTTTTTTATCTTATAAGTATATGATCTTTTCCATATCTTATCAATGTGAAACTTTGATTATATTTTCAATACTCCCAATAATTGATTCACTAATCAATCAACTAAAAGTAATCACAACCAATTTAGTCATTGATTAAACTCCCAAAAATACCTATTTTTTTTTTATTGAGGCATCACTTAAATAAAAGATCTACCTAGGCACCCAAAATACAAGTTACTCATAGTCTCTTATAACTCATATGTCAAGATATTTTACCTTGGGACTTTTTGTGTATTAGGTTGGTCGACCTTGATCTAAGACCTCATTTACCAAGAGATCTCATCTCAAGGCCTTCCTTGTGTATAAATATCTATTAGAGTTTCTTATTTATCGATCTTTGTTGAACTTTTTCTTTGTTAAATGTCCAGTCTATTGGTGCAATCAACCTTTAGTCAAAGTTGATTAAGCTCAAGTTAGGCTCGAAGGGTAGACATATGCCTAGGAAAAGGAATTCCCAATAGAAAGATGAAAAATCAAAAATTGGAAAATTAGAGGTTGAAAATCAAGTTTTGAGGTCAAAGCTTGAGAAAATAGAGAAGACCCTTAGGAAAATGGAAAATATGATTTTAGAGTCTAATGGACAAAATTTAGGAGTTAGAAGGCTAGGTGTATCCAAAGATAGGAAAGGTTTGGGTCATGACCTAAGTCCAAGGAAGTCATGTCAACCTACCATAGTGTTCCATTTGACTATGAAACTAAATCTAGGTCTAGGAAAGTCAAGGTCACAAGGAAAGTTATCCCTAGAGTTGACCATGACAAGTGTCTAGTGGCTAAGGTTTCGAAGAAATCTAGAAAAGTCACTAGTAAGGCTACAAGGGGAGTTACCCTTAGGGTTAACCTTGAGAAAATTCAAATGCCTAAGGCTTCAAAGCCTAGGAGGATTATTAGAAAGGTAGCTAGCGAAGTTATCCCTAGTGAATACCTAGTTAACCCAAGGAGCTCAAATATATTTTGACTTTCTAGGAGCGTGATTTTCACACGCTAGATGGGTTTAAGGTGTGCCACCCTTGAATGGATAGGTAGTTAACCTAACCATGGTAAAGGTGACACTTTATGGCATTTTCGAGGTTATGTGATACCTTGAAAATGAATTTAGATTTATATCCTAAAAGATTTTAGGATGTATCAATAGAATTTAAGAAGTTTGAAAAATCAATCATAATTGACACAATTAGGTTTAGAGTCAATGGTGTGTCATTTTGGATTTTTTGCACGCTTGGAAAATTGATTTATTATGACAAAATGGTTTAATCCTAGTAAATGTCAATTAGACTTGAAATCTAGGTATGCTTATACATTTGTATTTTATTTGTCATGCTATATTTGTCATATGTCATGTTATGATATCATATTTCATTTGATCATATAAAATGTCATGAAAATGCTAAGGTAATATGTCATATTTGTACTTAGGTTTATATTTATGTCATGACACCATGATTATTGGTAAATGCTTAAATTATGCAATCATTAAATGTCATGATCATATCTCATGCATTTAGGATAATTAAAATAAAATTAAGGGAAATGACATGATTTGAAGTTCCATGATAAGAGAATCAAATAGAGTTGCATAGATAAAATGCATGAAACCTTAGAGATAAGGAAGAATAAAAATCTACATCTCACAAAAATATTAAATTGATATATGTGTATATTGATACACCCTAGACACATATGAGATGTTAGAAAAATGAGTTAAGTTCAAGGTGCGTAGATGTTGCATCTAGGTGGACTCAAACTCATAATATAACATGGATGAATCATGAGGAAAGCTAATGTACAAGTCATATACATCTAGCCCATAGACCATAGTTTAAAATAAAATTTGAAAAATATTTTAAAATCATTTTGAAAAACTTTAGTGAAGTCTATCTTTTGATAGCAATCACCATTGAACAAGTTGACACAAAGTTAGGCAAAAACATTAAAGTTTTTAATGATTTTAAACTTTGTATCAATCTTGTAATTTAATGGATATTTTAATTTAAAATTATTTTTCACTCATTGTATTTCATGTAAGTAATGTATGTATGAAATTTCAAAGTTTTTCAAAATACATATATTTACTTATGCATTTTCAATTTTATTTCTGAAAACTGATTTCTGTAGTTGCAGAAACTAGTCGACTACCGCCTTGGGCAGTCGATTGGTGTTAAGGCAGTTGATTTATTTCTGATTTCAATCGACTAATGGTGTTGATTTCGGTTGAACACGGTTTGTTTAGCCATGTATAAGCTATCCAAGGTTACCCTAACGTCTCCTAATCCTAGGATATACTTTAAAAATAATTGGAATGGTGAAATAATCATTGTAAATGATTAGGAGAGTTTTTAGGGTGGAGTATCGAATTTTAAGGGAAGTTAAAGTTTAAGTTTGAACTTTTACCCTTATTTTCGATGGTTTAAGTTTCCTATAGGCTTAGGAATTTTCCAAGGATATTGTTGGTGCAATGGTCAAAGGGGAGCAAGCCTTTAGGGGGAGTGTGCCCATCTTGGGATGATGGATGCAATTTTGATTACAAAGGGGAAGAAATAAGGGTTTAGGTACTTTCATTATGGATTGCCTCTCATTTAATAATATGTGATTTATTACTAGGAAGAGTGAAGACATCCTAGATATCTTTGGACCAAGGGGGGAGAATGTAGGATCTCATTGGGAGATGGAACCTTAGAAAACCCTTGGTAGTCTTTTTTATATATGCCAAAGGAGGAGAAGTGAGATTTAAGTTAGGTAAACCTTCACTATGCTTTGACATTGAAAAAGTTAAGTTGGGTTATTGTTAGCCTAATTTAAAGGTATTGTCAAACATAAAAAAGAGGGAGATTATTGGTGCAACAAGCCCCGGGTTAATGTTGACAAAATTCGAGTGGGACTCGAGTAGTGTTTTGATGTTTGACAATGAGTTGACAATGGATTTGACTATTGTTCAACTATATAGTTTGACCATATGATTAGTGAATGATTGGGATATCCAAAGTCATATGGGAGAGATTATTTGAGGAAGATTGTTCGAGCAATCAACCTCAAAAGTCCAAGTTTGGATACTTGGCAAGGAAAGTCCAAATATGAATATTTGGCAAGGGGAGTCCAAAGGTATAGTCTTGGCAGTATAAGTCCAAGCATATAGTCTTGGCGATATAAAGTCCAAGTGAACTTTTGCAATTGGAAAGTCCAACTTGGAGATGTCAAGGAAAGTCCAAGCATGGTCTTGGCATGGAAAGTCCAAGCATGGTCTTGGCAATTGGAAAGTCCAAGTCATGGATACTTGGCAAAGTGAAAGTCTAAGGGTGTAGGTTTGGCGACGTAAAGTCCAAGCATGGGTCTTGACGACGTAAGTCCAAATGGATCTTAGTAATGTGAACGTCCAAGGGTCTAAGTTTGGCGGCCTAAAGTCCAAGCATGGGTCTTGGTGGCATAAGTCCAAATGAATCTTGACAAAGGATTCGGTTAGCATGATATAGTTGATGGAAGCACTTGAAGGCTAACACGAAGGATGAAGAGTCGCAAACTCGAGGGATCCAAGAGGCGTGAAGCTGATAGAGGTGGCTATAAGGCTTAGGTCTAGGCTAAGGGTAGTCGATTAGGTATGAGGGGATCGGACTTGGGTTAAATCTCATGTTTAAGGTTTACCAATTAACTGGGGTTATGGACCAGTCGACTGGCAGAGTGTTTGACACTCGGGAGCCTAGTTGACTCAGAGCTATTGACTGGGGTTATGACGAGTCGATTGGTCGGATAGTCAATTGAGCTTCGACTGCTCAACTTATGTTCGGACAGTCGACTGCCAGTTGTGGGCAGTCGATTGCCAATGATATGCAGTCGACTAGTTGTAGTGGATACGGGCATAGAATATCCCATAGTCGATTGGTCTGTCGACTACAGGAGCAGCATTCGACTGTTGGTAAGAGTAGTCGACTGCTGATGTATCCGTTGTGTAGATTCAAGCATGAATGAAGTCGTTGTGAGACAATAGATAGACTAGCAATTGACTGGTGTCTTTTGGCAGTGGACTACTAGGCGCGAAATCAGTCAACAGTAGGTTATAAAAGGAGCAACTCATGGAGGATTTTAGAAAAGATTTTTGGGGTGATTTTGAAGGGGGAGTATTGTTGCATTCCAGACCTTCAAGAGCAATCCAAAGAAACTAAAGATCAAGCAACCAAAGCTCACTTCTTGTAAAGTATTTAGTTCTTTGTTCTTGTATTTTATTTGTATTTCATATTTGGTTGCATTCTTATTATTGTAAGATCTTATAAGAGATTTCTCCACCTCCAGTGTCATACCGAGAAGGAGAAGTTTGATAGTGATAGTGAGCATCATTAGAGCTCAATTAGAGCTCACCTCATGGAGTAAGAATCCTAGTTCCGAACCACATAAAATATTGTGTTGTACATGTATTTTGTCTTTATTTCTATTTTATATTGTATTTTGCTGCGTATAATATTTTTGTAGACAAGTACGACACGAACACGATCGACAAAATCGCAAAAGTTGCTATTCACCCCCCCTCTAGTGCGTTCACTGATTCCTCTACAGACCTCCCTTATGACCTTGATTTTTCTAGATCTAGGACTAGTTTCATAATTAAATGGAATATTGTGGTAAGCTGGCATGACTTCCTTCGACTTAGGTACTAAACTTTTCCTATCCTTGGATGCACCTTGCCTCCTAACTCCTAAGGTATGCCCATTAAACCCATTTAGCATATTTTCCATCTTCTTTAGGGTATTTTCTAAATTTTTAAGTTTTGACATCAAAGCTTGATTTTCCAATTCCAAATGTCCAATTTTTGAATTTTCATTTTTTTTGTTTGAGCATTCCCCTTTCTTCTAGGCATATGTCTATCCTTCTTAGGGTTAATGCCTAGGTTCTTGTTTTTTACTTTCCTATCCTTAGGTAGGGTAGTCTTAGGGTTAATGGTTCTAGATTTGTCCTTAGATTTAAATTCATAGGATTTAACTCTTAAGAAAAAATACTTATTTCTAGTATGTTTTTTATCATGAACAATTGCATGTGCATTAAAATCATTCCTAGCATGCTTTTTGTTATTGCACAAAGGAAGAGCATCAATAAAATTTACCTTACGATTTGCCTTAGCTCCCCCTACATTTGAGCTCTCCCTTTTGCCCTTCTTAGGATGACTCCCCCTAGGACATTGGCTTCTATAATGCCCCTTTTGATTTCATTTGAAGCATGTCATGTGCTCATTGCCTTTCCGTACCGTGGCTTCGGTCTCCTTGCCCTTCTCCTTCTCCTTCTCCTTTGACACTACTTGTGCCTTCTTCTTGACTTTACTCGGACACTTGCTCTTGTAGTGTCTTACTTTCTTACACTCAAAATATGTTATATGTTTTTTATTTTTAATACATGCACTTGAGTTACCTATAGGAGATCCGTGAGCTTGTTCTTCACTTCTCCTGAATGTGGAAGGTTCCTCTTGTTCTTGCTCCGGCTCTGGTGATGATCTCTCCTTCCCCTCAATCCTTGAAGTGGAGGCTTCTAAGATTTCTTCTACCTCGTTCGTTTCGGATATTGAACACTTGTCAACCTCCGAATCTTCAAGCTCTTGAGATAATGAACTTGATTCCTTTGACTCCTTCTTATCATCTTGGGTCAGTGAGGGATTGTCATGGAGCTCAATCAACTTATTCCATAACTCTTTAGCATTCCCATAGTTACCTAACTTGGACAAGATATTATTAGGTATCCAATTTATTAACATTTTGGTTACCTTTTCATTGGTCTCAAATTCTTGAATTTGATCCTTCGTCCATTTCATCTTCTTGAGGATCTTTCCCTTTTTGTCCATTGGAGCTTCGAACCCTTTTACCAAAATAAGATAATTTTCTAAATTACATATAAGAAAATATTTCATCCTACCTTTCTAATACCTGAAATCTTCGCAGTTGAAGACGGGTGGAGCATTGATGTCGTAGCCCAATCCATCGTTAGGCAACTCCATCTTCTCTAGATGCTCCCGATGTATCCTCTTTGGCAATTACTCTCTTCTTCCTCTAGTGTTGCTCCATTGGTTGTTAATCCTTGAAGAGTGACCCGCTTTGATACCAATTGTTGGGACCGTGATGTGTGCTAGAGGGGGGTGAATAGTGGTTTTCTGACTTCTTCGATTCGTTCATGTCCGTCTACAAAATGATTAGTGCGCAGTGGAATACAAAAGCACAAGTACAAAGAAATACCAAGACAAACACACACTGTGATGCATACCATTACTATATCTTCTCATTCTCGAAAACAATCCAGAGGTGGAGAAACCTCTTACAATGTCTTACAACAATAAGAACACAAGATACAATCAAATCAAGCAAAAACAATAACAATGAAAACACAAATGTAAAAAATACTTTACAAAGAGAAATTTTGAATGCTTATTGATGTGGTTGCTTTGAATGTCTTGGAAGGTATGGAATGCAACAGCAAAATGTAGGAACGTCGGTGGCCGACTAGAGGGGGGTGAATAGCCCTCTTTCGTCGTATGAACGGAATTTTTTGTCTACAAATATAATTAGCGCAACGGAAACAAAACTAAACAAGCAATTAAGCGAGAAACAAAATAGACAATGCTAACAAACAATATAACGTGGTTCACGACCTCGCCGCTAATCCACGGTCCGATTCGTCTCTGGTGAATCACTCCGCAACCAATCCACTATTGGTCTCTCCCTTTAGCCCAAGCAAGGTGGAGGTAAACCTTTACACCAATGAGATCACTCCTTTTACAATAGATATGAAAGAAAACTAGAAGGAGTTCGAGCTTTGTGGGGCACTTAGTAGGATGTTTAGAGCATGAACATTAACCATCTACAAGCCCCCACCCTCTCTTTTTATAGAGAGGAAGCAAATCTTCCCGTTGGCCACTATCAGTCGACTCCAACGGCTTCTGACCAAGCCGGATTCGCGGGATTTGCGGCCGCTTTCTCCAACAGTCGGATGATCAGTCAACTGATGGTATCATCAGTCGACTGATGTCAACTTCTAGTTGAGTGACGACTCGCTTCTGTGCCCGTACACAGTGCGATCAGTCGACTGCTTCCATTAGCAGTCGACTGATGTCGACTTGATTCAGCAACCAAACACCAGTCGAACCCATTCGACTTAGAGCAGTCGACTGCCATGTCATGAAAGTCGATTGGTGTCGGATAAACCTCAAACTTAACATCTGTTTGAGTGTTCGGCGGTCGGGTAAACCTCAACCCTTGCGGTCGAGCCTCCGACACTCAGCCATTCGACCAAGTTCACCTAATGAGCTACTTACATTTCACTCATTCTCTCATCTCACTTGAAATCCTTCGCCGAAGCTCTCTTCGTTCGCGGCCACGTCCCTTGGCAGCATCAAGCGCACGGCTCTGCAATGCTCCTTCGCGTCTCTTGCCCTCGAAGTTTGCTTCCTTGACTTCGCTTCAAGTCATCTCGTCCGGTGGTCCCTCGGATGAATCAAGAGCACGGCTCTGCAATGCTCCTTCGCCGACTCAAGCACGAGGTTGTGAGTGGTGACACTTGCCAAAGCTCCATGTGTGAATTACTAAGTCCTGCAAGACTCCAACGCACATATCAAATCCAATCATCCTAACTTAAACCCTTTGCCACACACATCAAAACCATATTATGGGTTGATTGCCCTAACAATCTTCCCCTTTTTGATGTGTGGCAATCCGTTTAAGTTAGGTAAACAAATAACAATAAACATAAGCAAGGAAAGCATGTAAGTAAAAACATGAGTATAACAACTCCCCCTTAAACATGCAACTCCCCTTTAAGACATGCTAAAATTTTCCTTTTAGCATGATTAACTTAAACTTCCCTATTTCTCCTCCTTTGACACCATAAAAAATACTATCCAAATGATATATAAGCATGACATCAACTCTAAAAAGGAAAAATACCCAAAAGCCAATCAAAACCCTGATAAAATCAGGTTACTGTGCTCGTGCATAGTACATCAGTCGACTGGTTCAGACTACCAGTCGACTGACACACACATTTCACCCATTTCTGATTTTCGGACCGAAATTCAGAAATGCACCAAAAATTCCAAAAAAATTATGAAATTTCGAAAACACATTTCTTTTAAAGTTCTTTATCAGTGAAAAATGAGTTTTCATGAAAATTACTTATATTTTCAATAACTTACCAAAAATCCAAAAGCTTCAAAAACAACTAGTGTTTTGATCAAGTTTGTATCAATTTTAGCACCTAGTTTTGCATTAGATTGTTTCAAAACATGAACACACAGATTTTAAAGTAAGAAATTGTTTTGAAAACATATGAAATATCCAACCATGATCTTTGGACAATATGTCTATGAATTAAACATAAGTCTTCCCCATGATTGATCTATTATTGCTATTTTGATACTTAAAATGACCATCTAAATGTCATAGGCATTAGTGGACCATTTGTATCATCCTATCATCTCACCCATGCTATGTTTTCAATCAAAGTTATCCTTATGGTGAATGTAAGATGTTCCTAAAGGTATTTATGTACTTAACCTTCAAATTCATATAATTCTATACAAGGCTAAGTACCACATGATCATAAAAGCATATATTCATTGATTTCACATTATGATCATGAACCACATGTATCTATCAATTTGTAATCATGCATTAGATATAAAAACATGACAATAAGTCAATCATGATTTAAACTATTTATGGGTGCATTATCATCACCCAACACTATTTCAAAAATTTGTCCCGATCATCCTAAGTCAACCAAATAATATGATATAAGTGAATTCATTTTTGTTGACTAACCTAGGGTTTTCCTAACCCTTAAGGATGAATTTAGGAACCCAATACAAGTTCTTTCCTATGAGGTTCACTAAATATTCCTTAGGGATCCATTTTCTAGCTATTGTCTTGTTCTTGGCTTGACCCCTAGCAATTAGGCAATGATAGGCCTTTTCATTTTTGTTTCCCTTATATCCTAGGCCTTTCCTATTGAAGCTTGCCCTTTGACTCCCTATTATCATGTTCAAAGTATTGGAGCCTATAGTGAATTTTTCTAGAGCCTTAGTCAAATGGTCTACCTTTTCCCTTAAAGCCCTATTTTCTTCAATGCATGCATCATTTACATCAAAAGACATATAGTCATGTGAGCATGCATCATCAACATTAACATTTAAACATGCTTATTCTAATTTATTTTCTAGGGCCTTAATTTGATCTAGCATGCTCTTATTTTTCTTTTTGGCCCTAAATAAATCCCTAGTTAAGCTAGAAATCATGGAAACTATTTTCTTAGGAGTTAAATTCGTTACCATAGTTTCCATGTCTTCTTCTTCGGATTCGGATGAGGATGATAATGAGCCTCCCCCTTCACTAGAGCTCTCCTCACTTGTGCTTGATTTTTCTTGCTCGGAGGAGGAGGTGTCTAGATCATCAAATGCCATTAGAGCCAAGTTTGTGACAAAGATATTTTCTTCCTCGGATGATGATGATGAGGAAGGATCATCCCATGTCCTTGCCTTGAGTGCCTTGGTCTTCCCCTTTTCTTTGGCCTTCTTTTCTTCTTCCTTTTTCTTGCTCCCCTTTTTCTTTTCTTCTTTTCCCCTCCTTTCTTCTTTGCTTTTGTTCAAGAGGGGACAACCATCTTTTATATGTCCCTCTTGTTGGCAATTATAACAAATAATTTTCCTCTTGTGCCTTCTCCTATCATAAAATTTGTTAAATTTTAAATTTCTTAAAGCACGCCTTACCTTCCTTACCATATAAGCATCTTCATTGCTATTCATGGAGGATGAGGAGGATGTTTCATCGGATGAGGAGGGAGTCTCTATCTTCTTCTTCTTCCCTTTGTTGGATACTAAGGCTACTCCTCTTGATGGCTTAATACTTGATTCTTCACTTATTCCTTCAAGCCTTGTTTCATGGAGCTCCATGGTTGAGAAGAACTCCTCCAAGGTGCTAACTTCTAAATTCTTGGAGATGTAGAAGGAGTCCACCATTGAGCTCCACTTCGAGGACCAGGGAAAGACATCTATAACCTTCATTATCATGTCCCGGTTGGAGAGCTTCTACCCTACACTTGTTAGGCCAATCAAAATTTCTTTAAACCTAGAGTGTAAAGAGGTTACCTTTTCTCCCTTTTCGAGTTTAATATTTGTTAGTTGGGAGCGGAGGAGGTCTCTCTTTGTAAGTTTGGCCTCTGAGGTACCTTCATGAAGCTCTACTAGCTTCTCCGACATCTCTTTAGCACTTGCGCACTCTCTTATTGAGGGAGTACGTTGTAAAGATGATGTTTGACTTTTGAGTTTGCCAAGTACTCCTCTCGTTGCCTCTTGGTCCATCTTGTCTTCTCTATTTGCTCTCCATCTTCATCCCTAGGTATCTCGAAATCATTTTCCATTATTAATAGAATTTCAAAGTCGATTTCGAAGAATACCTCCATGCGTTTCTTCCACCACGCAAATTCTCCCTCGAACTTCGGTGGGTGAATGTTAGAGCCGATCATCCTTGATGTAGTGCTTGTTGCAGCGGTTAGTCCTCGACAAGCTTCCTTGGCTCTGATACCACTTGTAGGAACATCGATGGCCGACTAGAGGGGGGTGAATAGCCCTCTTTCATCGTATGAACGGAATTGTTTGTCTACAAATATAATTAGTGCAACGTAAACAAAACTAAACAAGCAATTAAGCGAGAAACAAAATAGACAATGCTAACAAACAATATAACGTGGTTCACGGCCTCGCCGCTAATCCACGGTCCGATTCGTCTCCGGTGAATCACTCCGCAACCAATCCACTATTGGTTTCTCCCTTTAGCCCAAGCAAGGGGTAGGTAAACCTTTACACCAATGAGATCACTCCTTCTTTTACAATAGATATAAAAGAAAATTAGAAGAAGGAGTTTGAGCTTTGTGGGGGCACTTAGTAGGATGTTTAGAGCATGAACATTAACCATCTACAAGCCTCCACCCTCTCTTTTTATAGAGAGGAAGCAAATCTTCCCATTGGCCACTATCAGTCGACTGATGCTTTCATCAGTCGACTCCAACAACTTTTGACCAGGTCGGATTTGCGGGATCCGCGTTCGCCTTCTCCAACAGTCGGATGATCAGTCGACTGATGGTATCATCAGTCGACTGATGTCGACTTCCAATCGAGTGACGACTCGCTTCTATGCCCGTACACAGTGCGATCAGTTGACTTCTTCCATTAGCAGTCGACTGATGTCGACTTGATTCAGCAACCAAACACCAGTCGGACCCATTTGACTTGGAGCAATCGACTGTCATGTCATGGCAGTCGACTGGTGTCGGGTAAACCTCAAACTTAACATCCGTTTGAGCGTCCGACGGTCGGGTAAACCTCCACCCTTGTGGTCGAGCCTCCAACACTCAGCCATTCGACCAAGTTCACCTAATGAGCTACTTATATTTCACTCATTCTCTCATCTCACTTGAAGTCCCTCGCCGAAGCTCTCTTCGTTCGTGGTCACGTCCCTCGGCAGCATCAAGCGTACGACTCTGCAATGCTCCTTCGCATCTCTTGCCCTCGAAGTCTGCTTCTTTGGCTTCGCTTCAAGTCATCTCGTCCAGCGGTCCCTCGGATGCATCAAGCGCACGGCTCTGCAATGCTCCTTCGCCGACTCAAGCACGAGGTTGTGAGTGGTGACACTTGCCAAAGCTCTATGTGTGAATTACTAAGTCCTGCAAGACTCGAACGCACATATCAAATCCAATCATTCTAACTTAAACCCTTTGCCACACACATCAAAACCATATCATGGGTTGATTGCCCTAACACAAAACCCCTTTCAAATGCTCAAGAACTGGCTGCTTCCAATCTTCCCGTTGAGCTCCTTTTAAGTTACCTAGCAGTCGACTGCCCCCTAATTCGTTGTTCATAATGGACTAATCCATATAGGCTTTCGCCCAATGGATACACTAACAATTGACTGCCCTTACCAGCAGTTGACTATCGCACTACTAGTCGACTGCCCAATCGACTACTAGAGTTTCTGTGCTCGTGTCCACTATCAGTCGACTGCCCAAAGTCTCAGTCGACTGGTAAACCTCAAAAGTGAGGTTTAACCCAAGTATGATCCCCTCATACTTAATCGATCGCCCTTAGCCTAGACCTAAGTCTTTTAGCCACCTCCATCAGCCTCACGTCCTCAGGGTCCATTCGAGTCCTCCATGAATCTTTCATCCTTCGCGTTAGCCTTCAGGTACTTTCATTGACTATGTCATGCTAACTGGGTCTTTTTTGCCAAGAGGTGGTGCCTCCGGGACTTCTCCATTGTCAAGCCTTAATGCTTGGATTTTCACTGTCAAGACTACACTCTTAGACCTATGCGACCAAGACTACACCCTTGAACTTTCCTTTGCCAAGTATCCATAACTTGGACTTTCACCGCCAAGACAACACACTTGGACTTACGTGGCCAAAACTACATGAGTTTCGTTTGCCAAGTATCCATACTTAGACTTTCCCTTGCCAAAACTTCACCCTTGGCCTTTTCCTTTTGCCAAGTATCCAAACTTAGACTTTCCCTCGAGTCTCACTCGAATATGGTCCACCCTAACCTAAGGTTTGATTGCTCTAACAATCTCCCTCAAATAATCTCCCCATATGACTTTGAATATCCCAATCAGTCACTAGTCATATGGTCAACATATGGTCAAATCATATCCAACCGTATTGACAAACATCAAAACGCTACTCGAGTCTCACTCGAGTTTGATCAATATTAACTCGGGACCTATTGCACCGACAATTGGCAATAGCATAACCATGTAACTAATCGCGAGTGCAAATAAGAGTTTGCACTTTTTCTTAAAAGATGTAACTTCTACACTTAGTAAGCACCTGAGCACCAATGGAAAAAATATTATTCTATGCAACAGTAGTTATAGAAATAGTCAAAACATCACATGCCATTAGTGCAAGGGTTGGATACCGATGCTTTTTTTTAGTGTTTTGCACAAGAGTACCGATGCTTTTGATTCTTCCAATTCTCCAAAACATCTAAATCTTGATAATATACAAATTCAAATTTTAGCTCTTCCAAATAGAGATCTAATTGAGATTTTCTAACATTTGTAATTATTTGACTCTCATATACTATCATTTCTTACATTAATTGGAATAGTAGTGACAAGATAATATAACCCAATTAGAGTATACAAGAAAAAAAAAAGGTATTCGAGTACTTACATTAAAGATTCTTTTCTTTAACTCCTTCTACACTTTGTCGAGGTGTATATGTGTAAAAGAAGATTGTGATTGTGAAGAACTTGCCTTATTAGTATTAGAATATTGGTCAGAAAGCTTATACAATTATGTTTTCACAAGTTTCATCTTCTTTTGGCATTTAACACAATCACTCTCAACCTTTTAATTAAAAAACTCCAACATCGAAAGCTTTATTCATGGATTAAGAATGCCCCAGATGCAAGCACCATGCTATATTGAATCCAATACTTGTCAAACTTCTCCATCATTCTTTTACACATATAACGTATCACCTCATCTTTATTCGATAAGTTTTCCTTTAACAAAACTTCAATCTTTCAAACTTACATAAAATACAAATTTGATGTAGGATAAGAAAAACCAAAGATCAAATTGGAGCCTTATAAAATGGTTAAAGAAACTCACATATTTCTCTCCTATTTTTTATAATTCTTATTGTTGAATCGAAAAGAAACAAAAGTTTTTTTTTATATTTGATGGCACTATCCGACATTAAATATGTTGAGTTTCAACGAATAGACACATCCAATTGCAAATCAATACTAGTCTTCAAACCTTTAACATACTTGACTGATTCTCTAATTTTATTCAAAGCTACAGTAGAAAATTTCAAATCTTCTTCAAAAATTAGATTCAATATATGAGCAGAACAATGGATATGAAAAAACTCACCGTCACACAATAAACTATCATGCTAAGAGAGTTGCTCTTTCAAATGAACTTGCATATTGTTATTACTAGATGCATTATCCAATGTCAAAGAGAAAATCTTTTTCTCAATCTCCCATTCATTCAAATATTCAAATAATTTTGCAGCTAATTAAACTCCTGAATGTGGAGGAGGCATATGAGAAAAATTAAACATTTTATTGTTCAATTTCCAGTCATTATCAACAAAATGAGCGATCAAGCAAATATAACCCTCACTAGTGCATGTCGTCCACAAATCTGAAGTTAAACAAACTCTATTATAAATAGTAGCCAAACATACTTAAGTTCCTCTTTCTCCCTCAAGTAGATTCGGTTAATATCATAAACAAGAGTATTTCTAGAAATACAAGCAACATCAAGATTTAAGTACTTCATCCAAGCTCTAATACCATCATACTAAACAAATGAAAATGATAAATCATGTCTAATGATTGCACAAGATAATAACTCAAGTGAAATCTTTTGATCTATTTTTCTAGACCTCATCTTCCCATCTTGATCAAGAATCATTTGTCCCATGTCATGTAACTTTAATTTGTCGCAAGTTTTAAGATGACACTACAATTAATGTAGAAGTTTCATAAAGTTTACCCCCACATTATACTATTTTTTACATCCATTATATTCGTCTTTATTTATACTATCATTGCCTTTAATTTTCTTAAAATGCATCAATATATTAGAAATTTATCTAAACCTTTTAATTGACCCCTTATCATGCTTAGCACTTTCCAATTTATCAACATCTAAAATAAATGTTTGATTTTGAGAAGTAGAGTTCATTTCAAAACCAATATGTAATAAAAAAAATAATAAAAAGAAAAAATAAATTTCAATTTCATACAAAATCAATCAAATACAAAAAATGACACAGCAGCGAGCTGGGCACAAATGATGCAAACAAAAGCCTTGCAATGCTTGATGCACAAATGATTTAAGGACATGTGTTGAGGTATGAGGACAAATAGAAAAAGGTCGTGCAAACTAAAAACATCGAAAAAGGAAGGGAAATAGAAAGAAACTAGGAAAGGAAGCAAAAAATCTCACCTTAACTAAGAGCTTGGAGATCTCAGATTAGGGAGGCAAGAATTGTTGTCTATTGGACTGGTGGGATTTGAGCTTGGAGATCAAGGAGTGTTAGATTGTCGGACTGGCGAGAGGTGTTGCCACGTTGAGGCAGTAACCGACGACGATGGCAAGGCGAATGGACGAATGGGATAAAGATTAGAGGCAAATGACACTGGTAGAGGTAGGGTTTTAAGTTTTAACTTTTACGATTATGACTTATGAGAAACAAAGAGAGAGACTGAGAAGGGGTGGGCTTTCTGAGAGAAGGGCTTTTGGTAAAAATGAATGACAACGATTAGTAAAAGAAGGGATTTTACAAAGAAGGGTTTCAAAAAGCATGGTTGTTTGGTAAAAATAAATAGTGATGATTGAACTATCTGAGAGAAGGGATTTTCTCAATCAGCGAGCCAACCTAAGCCCACCATGGATTGACCTCTCTAGACCTGCAATCTACACTAGTTGATCTGTTTAGGTTCATAAAAATAACAAATTGATAAAATTCCAATCCAATTTGCTTAAATTATTTGGCAAGGCGAGCTAATTCAATAGATCCAACCCAACTTGACAACTCTATTAGTGATCGATTTATCAGAAAACATGTCATGTTTACTGCTTCTATCCATAAGTTCTTTGCAAGTCCAACATTCAATTTAAGACATCGAGCTCTCTCGACTAGAGACCTATGCATCCTTTTCACCACACCATTTTGTTGTAGTAGCTTGTGTACTATGTAATGTCTCTTGATACCATGTTGCTCGTAAAATTCTTGAAACTATAAATTCGTGTACTCAATACCATTGTCTAACCTAAGACATTTTAGTTTCCTACTGGTCTGATTTTCTACTTCAGTTTTCCACAATTTGAACTTTGATAAAGTTTCTAACTTATATCGCATGAAATATATTCGAACCTTTCGTGAGTAATCATCGATAAAACTCACAAAATGCATATGCCCACTATGTGATGCTACACTAGTTGGTCCCCAAAGATCTCTATGAATGTAATTCAGAATTTCTTCTATCTTGTGTGTGACTATCTTGAACTGCACTCTACTTTGCTTTCCAAGAACACAGTACTTGTAGAAGTTGAGTTTGCACGTCTTGATACCCTTCAATAAATTTCTTTTATGAAGTTCCAGCATTCTACGCTTACCCATATGAGCCAACCGTATATGCCACAAGACTGTATTATCTATTTTAGATTCTACAACAACAATTCCACCTACAATTATAGTTCCTAGCAGCTTATAAATGTTTCTTGCTAACTTTTGTCACTTCATCACCATCAAAACACCCTTGCTAACTTTCATGGTTTTGCTCGCAGATTTATAGCTGCAATCATTACCATCTAAGGTACCCAAGGAGATCAAATTCTTCCTCGGATATGGTACATGTCTAATATCACATAATTTTTTGACCACACTATCAAATATCTTGATTTTGACATTTTCTATTCCAATGACTTTGCAGGATGCATCATTACCCATCAAAATAGAACAAAGTTAACCTATTTATAAGTGTCAAACCAATCTCTGTTAGGTGTCATGTGATGTGAAAATGCTGAATCTAGGATTCAAGAATCTATCAATTGCTCTGAACTCAATAAGACAGAATCTATGATTTATAACTGCAATAATTACCATCTAAGGTACCCAAGGTGATCAGATTCTTCCTCAGATTTGATAAATGTCTGACATCACATAATGTTCGAACCACACCATAAATATCTTGATTTAACATCTTCTATTCCAATGACTCTACAGGATGTATCGTAACCCATCATAAAAGAACCAGAGTTAACCTGTTTATAAGTGTCAAATCAATCTTTGTTAGGTGTCATATGATATGAACAACTGAATCTAGGATTCAAGAATCTATCAATTGCTCTGAACTCGATAAGATAGAAAGCATATCTCCATTGTCGCTCACTTAATTGTCTTCTTCTACTATATTGCAGACTTCGATGAACCATCTTTCTCTGTATTAGCCTTCTTTTTATATGGACAATCTCTTTTGATATGACCCTTTACTCCCCATTTGTAGCATGTGATCTTCTTCTTTCTTGATTTAGATCGGTCCTTATTATTTCCTGATCCATGTCGAGTATTGCTCCTTCCATGTTTTGATTACCTTTCACCACATGTCCTTCACCTTATGAAGTCTCATCACTGACTTTTTTTTGCTGATGAAAACCTAATAGGGCACTTGTGACCTCCTCCATGTTGGGAGTATTGGGAATACAATCAAAGTCCTACATTGGTAAGATATGGAAAAGATCATGTGCTTATAAGATGTAAAAATATCTCCATTGGTATGAGGCCTTTTGAGTAAAATCTAAAAATAAAACCACGAGGGCTTAGGCCTAAAGTGGACAATATCATACCATTGTAGAGATATATGAATCTTATTTGCACCAACAATTGATATCATAGTCATGGTCCATGTCAAGTCATGCACCTCGAACGAAGGAAGTGGAGATCCCATGTCTGATCAAGAGAACCAGACACTAGACAGAAGTCCAATTGGGTTAGGAGGACCGAAAAACTAGAAGAAAGACTAGTTGGGTCAAAAAAGACCGAACAACTAGCAGGAAGTCCAGCTGGGTCAAGAGGACCAAACAGTTGATAGGAAGACCTAGTTGGTTGAGGATTGGACATCAGGCAGAGGAAGTCATTTGAGGACGGATAGACTTGAGGGGGGAGGGGCAATGTGGTCCTTCATTTGAGGAGGGATTGTTGGGAGTATTAAGAATACAATCAAAGTCTCGTATTGGTAAAATATGGAAAAGATCATGTGCTTATAAGATGAAAAAATATCTCCATTGGTTTGAGACCTTTTGGGTAAAGCCAAAAAATAAAACCACGAGTGCTTAGGCTCAAAGTGAACAATATCATACTATTGTGGAGATATATGAATATTATTTGCACTAACACTTCATATTTAGAGTTTCCTTTCCCTATATTAGAGTTGTTAGTTATATATGAGAGGTGTCCTAAGACAATCACCTTATATTTAAATCATTTATATAATAAATGAAGATTCACTATTTGAGTATATATGTTTTCATGTATTTGATTAGATCTTAAACTCATTTACTGAATGTCCACAATACGATTCACAGTATGAGAGAATTTGTGATTGGATCACAACTAGTCAGTATCTCTACATGTGTAATTGTGATGTATTAGAATTATCTCTAGTCAATGAATTGATGGATTTGGACACCATCAATTCTGTTGAGACTAGCACGAGGTATACTCTCTGGCGTATCCAAGCAGTTGATTCTCACTGGCTAAAGACATTGTGATGTCTGGAGTTAATCATGGATGCTAGTTATGATAACTAGTTCATTGGAGTGACCAGCTATAAGACTTCATATGTTTTTTTACATATATGGATATATCAATAAAGTTCTTACTGCAGCTTAAGTGCGATGCTCCTTCGACTTGCAGTATTCAAGTCATCTTGGTCATGAAGACTTATGTTTTGACATCTTAAGCAAACATCTCTGAGGAGATATGGACCCGGGATGATTGAGTATAAGTCGAAGTGTCCGAAGGTGTTTGAATAACCTATAAAGGATTAACCCCTCCTTGCGAGGAGATGTATACCCATGGCCTCTCGTTGGATCGTTACTAAAGTCTTTGGCCAAAGTATTACATGTTTAGAGTAAGGTGCTCTTGGATACATGTGCAGTAACTAGAATCCGTAGGATGGTAAAATGATACTTGGACTAGGTATGACGTAGTCAACCTGGTGGAGACTAACATAATATACCATGTCCTGAACCAAGTGGGTATAAGATGAGTGAAGGAAACGGGACACAATTCATTATAGTTGCTGAAGGGTTTTAGAAATAGTTCTGGGATCAACCGTAATTGGGGATCATGATGTACTACTAGATGCTACTCATGATCGTTCTATAATTAATGGTTAATTATAGACGACCAACATAAACTGAAAACCTATTTGGTCACACGCACAACGAGCATAATCTGAAGGATTTAAAATGAGCTTGAGAATGAGATTCTCAGATCGAGAGAAACGAGGTTTGGTTGGACCAAACAAGGAGTGAGCATGAAATTATTTCAGTCGCAACAGAAGCATGGATGGGCCGAGTCTTATGAAGACATGATGGACGAACCAAATTGGTTTGGTTCTAATCCAATGGTGGAAGATAAACCAAAGTGGTTTGGTTTGTTTTAAACGAATGAATCAAAGTTGGTTCGGTTCGTTTTAACTTAAAATAGACCAACTCGGTTCGGTTTATTTTAACTTAAGTTATTGGAGCGGATTAACGGGTTTGGTTATGAACCAATAACTCTAAGGAGAAGGTTTCTTGATGGTTAAGAAACATGCGCTCTATAAAAGCGTGACTAGAGGTTTGGAGAGCCCTAAGTTTTGTTTTTGGAAACTTCTCTTCCTCTCCTCTCCCTCTCTTTTCCTTG
This sequence comes from Wurfbainia villosa, assembly GCA_025175895.1. Lineage (NCBI taxonomy): Eukaryota > Viridiplantae > Streptophyta > Magnoliopsida > Zingiberales > Zingiberaceae > Wurfbainia > Wurfbainia villosa. The sequence goes on along the minus strand of CM046000.1, from coordinate 3,404,940 downwards.
CTGCCGTCCAAGGATCCACGCCCAGCTTGTGCCGCCGTCCAACTTTGTGCCGCCGACGTCCAGCTACTGTCGGCCACCCCTCTGGCGACCCACCTTGGCTGCGGTGACCAAGGATCAGTCGGCCACCTCCTTTGGCCGACGCCAAGTCCTCCACCAAGATGTCTAGTTTTTGGACAGCTTGTTTCCTTCTTGTCGGAGCATCGTTTAGACGACATTTGGAGCTTCGACAATGACTTCCTTGCTAGGATTGGATCTCCGGTAATCCTCATAGGTGGACCAAGGATTCGTCAAGAGGTTGATGAATACCTCTTCGGAGAAGCGAGTTTTGGGGACTTGTTTTCGAATCTGAATTTTGATTCGGATTGTGATCTTCTCTCAATCACATCGTCTTCGACACGAGGCTAGTGACTCTTACGAAGACGAGGCTCGTAGCTTGGCAAAGCTATCCCGATGGTACTCAGCGTGGATATGGATAGAGGCAATTCTAGCGTGAGTTACTCCGGTTGATGTCATTCCCACTGCACCTGATACGTCAGGTAGAACTAGCGTAATTTCCTTTTATTGTAAAATTTGAAACTTCGATTATGTCTACACATATTGTATCTTGCATGCGTGTGGTGTGTGTGTGTTGTAATAAATTATATTTATTGCTTTTAATTCTTTCGTTGTGCACATGTTTACGAAACATATTCGAACACACACTCGTCACGGTGCCAAGGAAACCCAACAGTGGTATCAGAGCCCAGGTTGTGTTTCGACATAATCGTAAAATTATTTTGCGATAGTCATAATTGTATTTATGGAAATTTTTTACTTTTGGAAAGTTTAGAAGTATTTATGAAAAATTTTTAATTTTAGAAAGTCTAGAAGTATTTATGGAAATCTTCTACTTTTGGAAAGTTTAGAAGTATTTATGAAAATTAACACTTTTCATAAATAAAATATGTGATTAGATTTAGAAATTTATTTCCTAATTTAATCATGATTTGATTTGGAGAATCAAATCTAAAATATATTTTATTTCCATAAATAGTTTTGACAATTTAGGAAATTTATTTCCTAAATTAAATTTGACTTTTCTTAATTAACACTTTTCATAAATAAAATATGTGATTAAATTTAGAAAATTATTTCCTATTTTAATCAAGATTTGATTTGTGGAATCAAATCTCAAACATATTTTATTTCCATAAATAGTTATGACATATAAGAAAATTTTTGTACATGTCATAATTGTATATCATGTAATTGCATTAGATGCATATCATTATGTCATGCGTGTTGTGACATGTAGATGTATGTCATGTCATGTAGATAATAGTTATTTGTATGCAAAGAGGATGAGGCATTAAAACTCTTACACAATATTAAAGCCTACACCTTCCATTAAAATGGTTAGAACCAGAGTTCTATTTCTTGTTTGGGTCGTTGGACTCTCTCTAGGCCCGGCTCGAACTTGAACATGTTCAAACCATGGAATAGTTTAATACTAATATGGTAAGAGTCAGAGGTCAATCGTTAGCTTTGGTTGTTAGACTCTCTCCAAGCCGGGCTAATTGGTTGAATGCGCTCTAATCATATTAAAACTATTTCTCGATTAATGGATTAACTTTAACCTATAGCATCAACTTGTTGGACTATCTCCAAGGTCTATGTGAAGGGAGGTGAAGTTGGGTGTTATGCATATGATGCATACTTGTTAATGAGTTAACAACCCGATGTATGTGTGAACATTCAATTAGTTGATAGCACATTGTGATAGTTGCATATATGTGATATGCAATCGGTATACTTGATACCTACCATCGTAGCTAAGAATGGCTTGTTGGACTCTCTTCAAGGTTGTTCTTATCTATGTTGGATATCAACCCATTAGGAGATGGACCTACGATCTCCCGAATTGATTTTGAGGGTTTTTAATTTTGAAAAATGAATGAGATTTATAAATGTATGTCGATGCATTTTAAAACATCTTTCTTATATATGATCGATTTGTATTTCTAGGTTAATTGATTGATCATGATATCTTTGAATTTGCACTCTATTTTGGATTCAAATAAATTGACTGGGCCAAACTTCTTGGACTGGCTTAGAAACCTGAGAATTGTTCTCAAGGTTGAAAAGCTTGTGAATGTCCTCGAAGCGCCTCTTCCTGCATGTCCTAGTGATGATGTAACTCCGGACCAATTGTTGGCCCATCAAAAACATGTGGTTGATTCTGAATTGGAGAGTTGCATCATGCTAGTCGTGATGGTACCCAAGCTGCAAAAGCAACATGAGCATATGGATGCTAATACCATAGTCTTCCATCTTCATGAGTTGTTTGATGAGAAAGCGAGATCTGAAAGGTTCGAAGTCTCCAGGCTCCTCTTCATCTCTAAAATGCAAGAAGGTTCATCTATAGTGCAGTTTGTGCTAAAGATGAATGGGTACATCGAGCGACTGGCTATCCTCGGGTTTGTAATGGATCATGAGTTAAATATTGACTTAATTCTGCATTGTTTGTCTAAGAGTTTCTTACAATTTATGATGAACTATCGGATGAACAAACTTGAATCCACTATTTCTAAGCTCCTCAATATGCTGAAGACTGTAGAGCCTTCTGTGAAGCATGAGGAGAAGGCGATTCTGTTAGTTGATTCCTCAAAGAAAGATTCTAAGAAGAAATCAAAGGAACAGACGAAAAGGAAGAAGAAAAAGGCTAAGAAGGCAGAACCAGCACAACAGGACACTTGCCATCATTGTGGCAAGGAGGGCCACTGGCGAAGAAACTGCAAGATTTATCTTGAGTCCGTGAAGAAGAAGAAGGCATCTGATGCCCCATCCTCTTCAGGTATCTTCGTTATTGATTGTCATTCTATTTCCTTAGATACTTGGGTATTGGATACTGGGTGTGGTTCACATATATGTAATGATATACAGGGGCTAAGGAATATAAGAAGACTCGTCAAAGGGGAGTCAAATTTGCGAGTTGGCAATGGAGCAAAGGTTGCTGCGGTCGCCATCGGAACTTATTTACTGAAGCTCCCTAGTGGACTAGTCTTAGAACTGGATAATTACTATTATGTTCTTTCTCTAATAAAGAACATTGTTTTTATTTCCTGCTTAAATAGAAATGGTTACCATTTGACGTTTAGTAACAATTGTTTTTATATAACTTTGAATAGCGTACTTTATGAGACTGGAACTTTGAGCAATGATATTTATACGTTGGACGTATCCAATGATATTTTCAATATCGAAGCGAGCAACAAGCGTGCTCGAAAGGATAATTAGTTAGACTCCTATATGTGGCATTGTCGTCTTGGCCATGCAAGCAAGAAACGCATGTCCGAATTACACCGATGTGGAATTCTGGAATCGTTTGAATCTGATTCATTTGATACATGTGAATCATGCTTAAAAGACAAGATGGCCAAGTTACCTTTTACTAGAAAAGGTGAACGGGTGGGAGAGTTACTTGGTCTAATACATACGGATGTATGCGGACCTTTGGCAACTCATGCTCTAGGAGGCTATAGCTACTTCATTACCTTCACCGATGATCACTCACGATTTGGGTATGTGTTCTTGATGAAACACAAGTCTGAAGCCTTTGAAAGGTTCAAAAAATTTAGAAATGAAGTAGAGAAACAACTTGGCAAGAGTATTAAAATACTTCGATCGGATCGAGGTGGTGAGTACTTGAGTCAAGAGTTTCTAGATTATCTAAGGGACAATGGTATATTATGTCAATGGACTATGCCATATACACCGCAGCATAATAGTGTATCTAAGAGGCATAACCAAACCTTGTTGGACATGGTCAGGTCGATGATGAATCACGCGAATCTCCCAAGTCCTTTTGGGGCTATGCACTTCAGACAGCTGTTTATTTGCTAAACAGAATGTCGACTAAGGTAGTCTCAACTACTCCATATGAAATATGGAATAGTAAGAAACCTCGTTTATCTTATTTGAAGATATGGGGTTATCCTGCTTATGTGAAGCAGACTGTATCAGACAAATTGGATGCTAAGTCTGATAAATGTCTATTTATTGGATACCCTAAGGAAACGAGGGGTTACCAATTTTATCATCCTGTGGAATAAGAGATGTTTGTTTCAAGGCATACTGTGTTTCTAGAGAAAGAGTTTCTCTTGCAAGAAAATAACGGGAGTGTCGTTGAGCTTGAGGAGGCTCAAGAGACTCCAATAGACATTGATGAGATACCTGGTGAAGCACCACAACCAATAACTCATAGTGATGAGCCATCGGTTGGACCAATTATGACACCACATCTTTGTAGATCTGGTAGAACATGCAACATTTCTAAGAGATATGGATTTCTCGTAAGTGAATCGAACGACGTGTTACTCATTGATGATGAGGAGCCTACTAATTATGAAAAAGTTTTGAAAAGTTCAAAAAGGGATAAATGGCTTAAAGCCATGAAGTCGGAAATGGATTCCATGTATGAAAATCAAGTTTGGAACTTGGTTGACCCACCTGAAGGTATAAAACCTATAGGGTGCAAGTGGGTTTTCAAGAAGAAAAACGACATGGATGGTAATGTGATTACCTATAAAGCTAGATTGGTGGCGAAAGGGTATCATCAAAAGCAATGTGTTGATTATGATGAGACTTATTCACCTGTTGCTATGTTTAAATCCATTCGGATGCTCCTGGCCATAGCGGCTCATTATGATTATGAGATATGACAGATGGATGTGAAAACAGCTTTCCTTAATGGAAACCTATTCGAGGACGTGTATATGATACAACTTGTGGGTTTCACATCGATTGATAAAACCAAGGTATGCAAACTGCGACGGTCCATATATGGACTGAAGCAAGTATCCAGGAACTGAAATATCCATTTTGATGAGACAATTAAAAAGTGTTGGTGCAATCGGCTCAGGTCATGATTGACCAGACTCGAGTTTAACTCGAGTAGTGTTTTGATATTTGACATTGATGTCTGACATGTGTTGGGGAGATTGTTGGTGCAATCGACCCAGGTTAGTATTTGATGTTTGACGATGGTTTGACCATTATCATGGGAGAAGTCCAAGTCTTGTGTACTTGGCATGAAAAGTCCAAGCTTGAATCTTGGCATGGAAAGTTCAACATGGGTTGACATGGAAAGTCCAAGCATGGGTCTTGGCATGAAAAGTCCAACATGGATTGGCAAGGGAAAGTCCAAGCTTGAGTCTTAGCAATTGAGAAGTCCAAGGGTGTAGTCTTGGCAGTGAAAGTCTAAGTCATGGGTACTTGGCAATTGAGAAGTCCAAGGGGAATATTGGCGGCGTGAAGTCCAAGGGTGGAGTCTTGGCAGCATAAGTCCAATGGTTGGCGGCGTAAAGTTTAAGTGGAGTCTTGACAGCGTAAGTCCAATGTGCCTTGGCGGTGTAGACCATATTAGCATGACAATAGCTGATGGAAGCACCTGAAGGCTAGCGTATGAATGAACAAGTCATGGATGACTTGGAGGGATTCGATAGGCGTGAGGCTGATGGAGGTGACTTGAAGGCTTAGGTCTAGATTAAGGGCGGTCTAGCAAGTATGGGGGCACCATACTTGGGTTAAAATCTCATGTTTGAGGTGTATCAGTCGATTGGGACTATGGTCAGTCGACTGGTGTGAGTCAACGGGAGTTTGACTGCAAGAATTGACCTAGCGCGATCACAGGCATTGGGCGATCATTCGGCCCGAGTAGTCGATGGTCGAAATTGAGCGAAGCTTTCGAGTTGATTTGTTAGGGTTTGGCGGTTGGTGAAGGCTTGATCGATCGTGATGGGCATGATGATCTCCGTTGGAACTTATCCGACGTGGCTCATGTCGTTGTCTCACAACGGCTACAGGAGCAATCGACTGTTAGGCGGAATCTGGCCCAAGGAGTAGCTTTAAAGGGAGATTGAGGAGGAGGGATTTGACATCGGTTTCTTAGACGTTCTTGAGGCGATTTGCTGATGCAAATCAGGGTCTTCAACCATGGTTCAAGCAATCAATAAGCAAGAATTCAAAAACTCTTTGTAAAGTTTTTCTTTACTTGAATTTTAGTGTATTTTGCTTGTATTTCATTCTTATTGTTGTAAGAACTATTGTACAAGGTTTATCCACCTCCAGATTGTTCCGATAAGGAGTTATTGTTATAGTGGTGTGTGATTGGCATTGATAGGCCTCTTACGAGCCCAATCCATGGAGTATGAACCATTCGGTTCCGAACCACATTACATCGTATTGTTGTGCTTGTGTTTGTGTTGTATTTATTTTATTATTTTTATTTTCGCTGCGTATAACACTTTTTGTAGCAAGCACGCGATCGCAAACGCGAATCAATTCCATCGACAAGCAACGACGCTATTCACCCCCTATATCGGTCATGAGATCCCCTATAAAAAGTTTGATTTCTCACAAAATCCGGACGAATCTTGTGTGTATAAGAAGGTTAGTGGGAGTGCAGTTGTATTCTTAGTATTGTATGTCGATGACATATTACTTATAGAAAACGATGTTTCTGTCTTACAATCAGTTAAAATTTAGTTGTCCAAGATGTTCTCCATGAAAGGCCTAGGAGAAGAAACCTACAATCTCGGAATTAAGATCTATAGGGATAGATCGAATCGGTTGCTTGGTCTTTCGCAGTCTACATATATAGACCGAGTGCTAAAAAGGTTTAGCATGTCAGAATCCAAGAAAGATTTCCTACCCATCAAACATGGGATATACCTTTCGAAGTCTATGTGCCCGCGCACAGAAGATGAGAGGATTTGCATGAAAAAGATTCCCTATGCATCCGCAATAGGATCTATCATGTATGATATGTTATGTACGAGGCCTGATGTATCATATGCTCTGAGTGTCACGAGCAGATACTAGTCTGATCCAGGAAGGGATCATTGGGCAGTTGTTAAGACGATCCTTAAGTACTTGAGAAGAAATAAGGATGAGTTTCTAATATATAGAGAAGGGGACATGGTGATACGCGGGCATACGGATGCCAGCTTTCAGACAGACAAGGATGATTCCAGGTCTTAGTCTAGGTATGTGTTCACCTTGAATGGAGGCGTAGTGAGTTGGAAAAGTTCCAAACAAGACACTAGCAGATTCTACCACTGAGGCAGAATACATTGCAGCTTCGGAAGCAACAAAGGAAGCGATTTAGATCAAGAAATTCATTTATGAACTTGGTGTGGTTCCAACCATTGTTGAAGCAATACCAATTTACTGCGACAATAATGGAGCAATTGCACAGGCAAGAGAGCCAAGGTCTCATCAACGATCCAAACATGTGCTTCGCCACTATCATTTGATCAGAGAGATTATCAGTAGGAACGAAATTCAAATCAAGAAGATTCCCACTAAAAAGAACTTAGCGAATCCTTTAACTAAGGCCTTACCTCAAAGTAAGTTTGTGGGTCATGTTAGGGCTTATGGTATTGGATACCGTGACGATTGGCATTAGGCCAAGTGGGAGTTTGTTAGTTATATATGAGAGGTGTCCTAAGGCAATAGCCTTATATTTAAATCATTTATATGATAAATGAAGATTCACTATTTGAGTATACATATTTTCATGTATTTGAGTATATCTTAAACTCATTTACTGAATGTCCACAATATGATTCACAACATGAGAGAATTTGTGATTGGATCACAACTAGTGAGTATCTCTATATGTGTAATTGTGATGTATTGGAATTATCCCTAGTCGATGAATTGATGGATTTGGACCCCATCAATTCTGTCGAGACTAGCACGCGGTATACTCTTTGGTGTATCCAAGCAGCTAATTCTCACTGGCTGGAGACACTATGATGTCCGGAGTTAATCGTGGATGCTAGTTATGGTAACTAGTTCATTGGAGTGACCAGCTGTAAGACTTCATATGGTTCTCTATATATATGGATATGTCAATGAAGTTCTTACTACAGCTTAAGTGTGATGTTCCTTCGACTTGCGGTATTCAAGTCATCTGGGTCATGAAGACTTATGCTTTGACATCTTAAGCAAGTCTCTAAGGAGATGTGGATCCGGGATGATTGAGTATAAGTTAAAGTGTCCGAAGGTGTTTGAATAGCCTATAAAGGATTCACCATTCCTTGTGAGGAGATGTATACCCATGGCCTCTCGTCGGATTGTTACTAAAGTCTTTGGCCAAAGCATTACATGTTTAGAGTAAGGTACTCTTGGATACATGTGCAGTAACTAGAATCCGCAGGACGGAGAAATGATACTTGAACTAGGTATGACGTAGTCAGCCTGGTGGAGACTGACACAATAGACCATATCCTGAACCAAATGGGTATAAGATGAGTGAAGGGAACGGGGCACGATTCATTGTAGCTGCTAAAGGGTTTCAGAAATGGTTCTGGGATCAACCGTTGTTTTTTCGATTAATTGGGGATCATGATGTACTACTAGGTGTCACTCATGATTGCTTTATAATTAATGGTTAATTATAGATGGTCAACATAAATCGGGAACCTATTTGGTCACACGCACAACGAGTGTAATCCGAAGGATTTAAAACGAGCTTAAGAATGAGATTCTCAGATCGAGAGAAACGAGGTTTGGTTGGACTAAACAAGGAGTGAGCATTAAATTATTTCAGTCGCAACAGAAGCATGGATGGGTCGAGTCTTATGAAGACATGATGGACGAACCAAATTGGTTTGGTTCTAATTCAATGGTGGAAGATAAACCAAAGTGGTTTGGTTTGTTTTAAACGAATGAACCAAAGTTGGTTCGGTTCATTTTAATTTAAAATAGACCAACTCGGTTCAGTTTATTTTAACTTAAGTTATTGGAGCGGGTTAACGGGTTTGGTTATGAACCAATAACTCTAAGGAGAAGGTTTCTTGATGGTTAAGAAACATACGCTCTATAAAAGCGCGAGTAGAGGTTTGGAGAGCCCTAAGTTTTATTTTTGGAAACTTCTCTTCCTCTCCTCTCCCTCTCTTTTCCTTGTCACAACCCAAGGATCCACACCCAACTTGTGCCTCCGACGTCCAGCGACTTCCGGACATCCCTCCGGCGACCCTCCAACGACCCACCTTGGCTGCGGTGACCAAGGATCAACCGGCCACCTCCTTTGGTCGGTGCCAAGTCCTCCACCAAGCTGTCCAGTTTTTGGATAGCTTGTGTCCTTCTTGTCGAAGCGTCGTTTGGACGGTATTTGGAGCTCCGACAATGACTTCCTTGTCGGGGATTGGATCTCCGGTAATCCTCATAGGTGGAGGACCAAGGATTCGTCAAGAGGTTGACGAATACCTCTTTGGAGAAGCGAGTTTTGGGGACTCGTCTTCGAATTCGAATTTTGATTCGGATTGTGATCTTCTCTCGATCACATCGTCTTCGACATGAGGCTAGTGACTCCTACGAAGACGAGGCTCATAGCTTGGCGAAGCTATCCCGACGGTACTCGACATGGATACGAATAGAGACAATTTTAGCATGAGTTACTCAGGTTGATGTCATTCCCACTGCATGTGATACATCAGGTATAACTAGCGTAATTTCCTTTTATTACAAAATTTAAAATTGCGATTATGTCTACACTTATTGTATCTTGCATGCGTGTGGTGTGTGTTGTAATAAATTAGATTTATTGCTTTTAATTCTTCCACTGTACACATGTTTATGAAACATGTTCGAACACACACTCGCCGCGGTGTCGAGGAAACCCAACAAGAGTTGTAATCGGGTTCTCGTAGGTAGGAGATTGATACTGCTGTTACTTCTTTTCTATGAATAAGATAAAAATATCCGCGCATAGGATGCTATCCGAACCAAGTAGCTGGTTCGGCAGGGGAATCGGGGAAGAATGGTTCGGGCACGTCAGTCTGGGGCAATTGGAACGGGAGGATAGTTTAAGGTAGTTGGCATGGCGGGTCTATCATGAAGATCATTTCGGTACGGGACGGACAAGAATCGGCTCGGTCTAGCAGGCCCAGAAATGGTTTAGTGCAGGAAAAAGAGGAGTTGGTTCGAGCTACTAGGAAGAACCTAAGGGCTACGCTACACGTGAGTGGTAGGTTTAGGTTAGTTTCGTCGAAGGCAAGTGGTTGAAAGAGATGGGCTAGCATATTTCCCGAAATGTAGATAAGAAGTTGTTACACAACCGAAGAGGGCCCCCACATAATATTCCGAGGAGCCTTCGCTCATCGTGTCTGTAACAGAATGATTCTCCAGATGGGCAAGGTGGTCGCGTGTACGACGAAGGAGGCTCGCGATGCAACAACTGGCCAGAGGAAGAGGATAAAAGGGAAAAGCAGGACAGGAGAAAGAGGATCCGCATTTTTGCCAACAGGTGAGAGACGAAGGCACATCCGAAGGGGAGAGCAACCACATCGTTGGAGAAGGAGACTAGGAGAGTAGTGAGCTCCATTCTTCTAATACATTCTTGTGTATTTGAGCTAATTGTAAAAGGTTTCTCCTCCACCTCCGGAAGTTCTTTCCGTGAAGGAGGACGTTCATAGTGAAAGTGCTTTGGCACCGTAGCTCGTGGGAGAGCTCACCCCCGTGGAGTAGGAATCCTTATTCCGAACCACGTTACATTCTGTGTCTTTGTTTGTTGCCTGTGTTGACATGTGTTTCTTTTCTTCACATTTCATTTTACTGTTGCAGCCGGAGAGAACCCGAAAGCTTCCCTTGCGCTCCCCTATGTTGAAAGGAAGCCAGTAAACCTTTTTTCCCCCATTACCGCATCAGTGATGAAGGTAAAGAGTTTGACAACATCAGTGTCTTATCTTCATCATCGATCTTCACATCAATTCACTTCAAATCACTAACAATTTGATTGAATATATCTAAGTGTTGTGTCAGATCAATGCTCTCTGTCATCTTAAGCCCAAATAATTTCTACTTATAGAGCTTGTTCGTCAATGACTTGGACATATATTGACTTTTCAATTTCTGTCAAACTACCACCGATGCTTCTTCATCCATAATGTGATACATTACACCATCCGTTAGACACGACCTAATTGTTGTCATCACCCTTGCCTGTAAATCCTCCTAGTCCGCCTTCTCTATACTATCCGATTTCTTTACTCCTAGTGCCTTCATATTACCTTGTTGCACCAGCAAATCCTTAACTCTCCTCTAGCACAAATCGAAGTTTCTGATTCCATCAAACTTCACTAGATCGAATTTTGTAGAAGAGATCCTTGCTATGTTGATCCTCATGATACCGCTTGTTGGGGTTGACATGCAACAAGAGTGAAGAAAATGACAATTAAAGAAAGAAAGCCGAAGAAGAGAGAGACACAAGGAATTTAATGTGGTTTGGCAAAAACGGACTACTCGACAAAACAACCAAGAGAAATCTCTCTCTCTCTCTCTCTCTCTCTCTCTCTCTCTCTCTCTCTCTCTCTCTATATATATATATATATATATATATATATATATAAATATATATATATATATATATATATATATATATATATATATATATATATATATATATATATATATATATATATATACACCACGACCTGGTCATGTCGCTGAACACGACTGTGCCATCTCCTCCAGATGTAACATGACCTTAACCGTGACACAGTCGTGTCATTGCCTCTTGAACATAACACGACCCTGGTTGTGTCGCTGGACATGGTTGTACCATCTCCTCCATAACATAACACAGTCGTACCATTGCCTTCTAAATGTAACATGATCCTGGTCGTGTTACTGGACACAGTTATGTCATCTCCTTCATAACGTAACATGACTCGGTCGTGTCACTGAACACGACAGTGCCATCGCCTCACTTGATTCTTTAGCATGCTCTACGGCTTAACCATGGTTCGAACCACGCTCGTGGTTGCTTCTCTCTCTATATGAGCCACCCTCAACATGACCAAACTCAACTGATCATTGAGCGAGACAATAAGTGAAAGGGAAATTTATTGGAGAGGGAGATTATTAGAGTAATTGACCTCAAGTCAAAGGTTGACTAAGTTTGTATTTTGATGTTTCGATGGTTGAGCGAGAAGTCCAAGTCGATCATAGTTGATTGGACACTTGACAATCATAAGTTTAACAAAGAATTGACAAAAATGAAGTCAAAGTGAGTCATGGAAAACTAGACATTTGACATGAAAGGTGAAGTTCAAGTGGGATATGAAAAATCGAACACTTGGCAAATAGATAAAAGTCATAATAGGTCATAGAGAATCCAATATTGGGTATATGGATGAAAATCATAACAAATTATAAAGGACTCGATATTAGACATGTTGAGAAATTCTAACAAGTTAAGAAGGATCATATGTTAGGCGTGAGTAGGAAGTCCTAACAAGTTATAGTGGATCAATTGTTAAGTATGTGAATGGAAGTTCTGACAGATCATGGAAGACTATATATTAGACATAAGACAAGAAGTTCAAACAAGTTAAGGAGGATTAAAAGTTTGACAATCATGAAGTTTCAGTATGTCAAGGTTAATTGAATGTTAGACACAAGAAAAAATGTCGAAACATGTCAGGAAGACTAGATATTTGGTAATAGTAAAGTCTTGGCAAGTCAAGGGTGATCAAATGTTAGATGAATAATGTCATGATAGGTTGAGATAAATTAGATACTAAGCAAAGTGAAAGTTTTAACTTTGAGAAGACTAAAACAAAGGTATTAATCAATTGATATGATTTATTAGTTGATTAGTGAACTATAAACTACGAACTTAGGTTTTGAGGGGGTTTAAGAAGGTTTACAGTACAATCAATCAAGTGATAATTATTAAGAGTCGAGTGATGACATTGTTGGAGCAAACAAAATATTTAAAATTCAATTGATCATTATCAGTCGATTGATGATAGAGGATCAATCGATGGTTGTAATCAATGTTAAATTGAAAAAGTCATTCTGTAGATGGAATGTTCGGATTTACAATATAACACTAACCGATGAGAGTAATCAATCTATTATTAGGTTGTTTCCAACTACGACTTAAAGCCTATAAAAAGGGTTTCATAGAGAATTTTGGATACTAATTTTTGAAGGTCGTAAGGGAAAGTATTGATATATTCCAAACCTTCAATAGACAATAAAAAATAATCAAAAGCCCTCAAAGTAAATATTCATCATTTAATTTGCATTATTCTTATTCTCTATTTGTATCTTTGTATTTATTTTGTGTTGCTTGTAAGAAAATAGATTTGCAAAAGATTTCTTTACCTCTAAAAGATATTCGATAAGGAAAAAAGATAATGGTGCTATCGCAAGAATGTTAGACTGTAGAGTAGGAATTAGAAATTTCAAACCATGTAAAATTGATTTTTATTTGTTACATGTTCTATTTTGTTCTATGTTTTGATAAATTTCAAATTGTTATTCATCTCCTCTATAGCGACGTCACAATCCCAACATAATTAACCTCATTCTACTAAATGTTTAATCATTCATCTGTCTATACCACTTTCCTTTTTTGCTAAATGTCTAATCGACCTTACTCCACTTGGTTTTCATTTATCTATCAGCATCATTTTACTAAATGTTTAATAAACCTACACTCGCTTAAACTTCCATTGTACTTATAATTCAATATCAAATAATTTGAACTTACATACTAACACATTCATTAATAACAATAATATAAATTTAACTTAAACCGTTCACCAAATATATTAGTTTGATTAAACCACTTGAAGTATCATTGCACCACGACATATAATTTGTTTCTAGTAAATTAATTATTTCATTTTAAGTTTACTTGGCAATATAGCTTTTGATGGGGTAGGCACTGAGAATGGATTTCACTTGTTAATTTAGCATCCAATTCTTAATAGAACTTTACAATTACAATTAGTAAGACAAACTTATGTCACCAATGAATTAATTAAATATACCAAAATAAATTTCCAAACAAGTTATTCAACTATTTTAGACCATGTCTTTTGGGTTTAGGGTTTAGGATTTATGACCAAAATACTAAACCTTTCAATAATCTAGAATAAATACTATGACTTGTTATTTTTGATTTATTTATCCACTTATTTCTCTTTTAGAAATAAGGTGCGATGAAATATAAATAAACAAAATCTGAACAACCATGCAATGAATCGATAAAAGAAAATTCATAGCCCCTAGGGCAAACCCAGATGGCTAGCGCAGCCGTGTTAAGGCTTGAAAGGGCAAAGGATCAATTCCTAGAGGTGACGACCAGACTACCGATGACTCTGTATTTCTGCGCTAGCCACTTGACACCTGATTTATCCCCTCCACATGTAGGGGCAGCGGTGGGGGGCCGCTAATGTAAAATACCACGAATATATATATATATATATATATATATATATATATATATATATATAGGGATACACTTAGACCTAACCTAGATCTAAATGGTTTGTGTTTAAATTAATGGAACTTAGGGTTAAATTAACCTAGGCTTAATTGAATTTTGGGTTAATGGATTGTAGGATTAAACCCAAACCCGCTAACCCTCAAAAACCCGAACTGCTTCCTCTCCCTTTAACGCACGCGACTTCTCCGCGCAAAACGCCCAGCCGCACCTCATTAACCCCGATGGCGACCCTCTTCGATCGTCAACTCCACTGACTTCTCGCCGACGTCGCGGAGTGCTGTTCCCAGTCAGAAAATCCCTCCTTTTCTTCTCCACCGCGCTGACCTCCTCCGCGACGCGACCCTGCACCGGAGTTCGCCGGCTCCTCACTGAGTGGACGGCGTTTAAGCGTTTCCCTCACTGGCTACTGACGAGCCGGAGCAGTAGGGTGCGCGCGATTGGAAACGTGCGTTGACGATCGCTGTGAGTGCTAGGTAAGGCGCTGTCCGATCTCGTTTTTTTTCCTTTCCCTGACCTTGACCTAGCAAATGGGGCAGAAATTGGAGCGCTGGTGGTCGCCGGTGAGTAGAGCCGCCGGATTTAGGTTCTGGTCCAAATAGTGTGTGGTCGCCGTCGCTGGGGAGTTGCTGTCGGATTCCGAGAGTTACTGTCGGTTTTGGGATTGGGCTGCCGGAGGAGATTACAACAGCAAGGTAAAGCTTGTATTTGGGTCGGATTTTTGGATGTTCTGTGACTTGCCGTGACCTAATTTGGTTTGGGCAGTGAGTTCGATCAGTTGAACGGGGCTGCCAATTCAAGGGGATTTGCTGCCGGTGTTGCTTCAATTCGCTGGTAAGCACGATCCATCTTTTCTTTTTTTCCCTACTGTCCCGTGTGTTGTTTGGTTGTCGATGGTGCTTACTGGAGAGGTGGCTGTGTGGATGTGAACAGGGGGCTGGCGTTGGAAATGTGGTTGGATATGTCGTGAATGGGTTCTGTTAGTGTAGATCAATTCATTAGTTGCCTTGATTTAGCTAGTTAATAATGGTTAAATAGTTGGGTATCTAATTGGTGGAACTGGGTTTGAATTAATAATAAGGGTTGGTCGATGGTGAGGTTTTGTTGGGTGTTTGACCGGTTGTGAAATAGTAGTTGTGTTTAGGCTACAAATAGAGATGTATAGCGGTGTGAATATGGGTTAGATTTATACTTAATTTGTTGGTGATCCTGTTGCATCAAATTAGGTATAAAAAGATTAAATCTACATGGGATTGATTTGGTTGAATGGGTATGGAGTTGGATGAGTGGGTTAGCACTTTTGCTAATTGAAACGGTGAGTTAAATTAAATAGTCAAGCTTAACTCTTTGAGCTTCTAATTCGTATTCGATAAAGGGACGCGAGTATGGAAACGATAGAATAGTAAATTATATACATCTATTGTCATGTGCTTGAACTTAATGCATATCATGGTTTGTGCAGGACGTGGATACAAGGCAGGACCGCGGTCGTGAGGATTTATATTGTCACGAGATTCTTATCAGGTAGGTAATTTTCTACCGGTCAGGTAGATATAATGATTTCCAGATTTAGACATAGATATGAACATGTTAGATGTTCATATTACCTTGATCATGCTCTGTTTATCGTATGCTTGAACTTACCATTGATATATATGTGTGTTCGATTATTGATAACACATATTCCCTAGCATAATCTAGAAGTTACAGATGTGATGTAAGTAGGTCTAATTGTTTAGTAGGGTGTAGATGTTAGAGTACGGAGGATGACCTAAGTTGTAAATTTGACAAAAAGGTCCTCTGTGGATAAGTATGTCCCTAGATGTAGGACTTATTCCATACCTGTATGTTGCACATTTATTCACCAACCACGGGTTGTGTGAATGGTCATGTGAGTCGTGAACAGTGTGTCGCTACGGACCGATGGTCCTAGCTTGTCGTGATCAGATGAGTGACTCTCTACAGGGTAGAGAGTGTACTGATCAATTGGGTGTGACTCTTTGTTGAACAGAGAGTCTAGGGTAGATGTTCTGTATGTGAGACGGTACCCTCATGTCATTGCATGCATACTGACGACATCGTCTCCCCTTGGGGTTGAGAGAGAGTCGTCAGTCATCCTACCTCCCAGGTTACTTCCAGAGGAGTAACTGGTGTGAGGGCATAACATTTGTTGTGCCGCACTCTACCATTATTGACGATGGTTGTTGGAGTTGCGTGCAGTTGTCTTGAGTGCGTGGGACTCGACCGCTCATTGGCAGTGTCAGTCGGAGTGGCCAGCAGCAGGGACCCCCATTGCGTAGCGAGCTCTTTACGCTCATATGCTACTTGATCATACTACCCAACTCGGTCACTCGAGAGTGGTGGCGGCTGGAGTCGGGATAGTTGTCATGTCGTGCCACCTAGGCCACACTGGGATCGTGGTAGCGAGTAGGGGTGAGCAGACATGACCATGCATGCTGCATTGTCGTATCATACGGTGCTTTGCATATGGTTATATATATATATATATATATATATATATATACATACCTGCTTGTATATATATATATATATGGATGATGGTGATTAGTATACATACCGATACAGTCTATATGTATACTCACTTTGATGATGCATTTGTATGTACTATGCTTGTTGCATTTGTTTGTACATATTCATACATGATACTGCATTTCCTGTATGGTAGTAGGCTGGTACTTTTATACCTGTTGGTTATTCACGGTGATACCCTTGGATCACATTCAGGATATTGTGTGATTTAGTACTATTCTTTTATACCCTATGATGTTATATGCCCAGGTTGGATCAGGATAGAGTAGCTGACGGTCAGGTATGTCAGCATCGTTATTGTTCAGTTTATTTAGTGTATGCATGCATATATACCTTTTATGCTGATGTATACCCGTTGTTCGAGTAGATTTAGACTGTTGAATGACATGTAATATTGATATATATATTTACATGTTTTCTCTGATTACCTGCTGAGTTTTACTCACCACCTCCGACCCTGGGTTTTTCTGTCGCCCAGGTAACAGGTAGACGCCTTTGTGACGACTTGGAGCTGCGCCGACCGATCCATCCCATCTCCATTTTTCCGATGTCTCCCGAGGAGTTCATTTTGTTTTTCTCTCTTATGGTTTGGACTTGTTTATGAGTTATGGATTTTGGTCCTATGTCATGGACCCTTGTATTTATGGACTTGTCGTGATGTCGTTGTGTTATTTACAGTTTTGACTGTGGACTTGTCAGGTGGTGTACACCTGTATATTTTTGTTATGTATGTTGTGGGTATGCGCTCTTTATTTCCGCTGCTGTTATTTGTTATTTGTTATATATATTGTTGTTGTTGTGGGCCTACGGGCCTTGTATTAACCCGAAATGTTGCCACGTACAGGGGAGGTGTCGTCCGTTTGATTTTCGGCTCGGCATGCTCTCGGGGCGTGACAACTTTAGGGGATCACTTGGTTACCAGGATTCATAAACTTTAGTACTTAGCCTGGAGGTCTAGAGTTCGAATCCTGGGGAAGGCAAAAACTCACTTCCAGGGGTGGGAAGTCCAGGTGAGTAACGACGGGCCAACAGGGGCGACGGTCGTCGACCAATAGGGGTCGCCGAATTTCGCCAATAGGGGCCAGGTGCCAATAGGGGCCAGGTCGTTACAATAAAAAAACGCAAAGAGTGAATGAGTCATGGAGGACTCAGATGGACCCTGAAGGCGTGAGGCTGATGGAGGTGGCTAGAAGGTTTAAGTTTAGGCTAAAGTTGATCGATCTAGTATAAGAGGAGCATACTTAGGTTAAACCTTATGTTTGAGGTTTACCAATCGATTGGAGTTATGGACCAGTACACTGGCCAAGTGCACAACACTTGGGAGCCTAGTTTACCTCGAGCAGTCAATTGAGATTATAACCAGTCGACTGGTTGTGTAGTCGACTGCTATCTGTGACTTTGACAGTCGACTGCTAGACTATGGTTTAGCAATCGATTGAAATTAAGTAGTCAAGGCATAGAATATTTTACAATCAACTGCTAAGGTTGATCAGTCGACTGAAATTAAGTAGTTAGAGTATAAAATATTTTACAGTCGACTGGTGCCTATGACAGTCAACTGTTAGGTCAAGGCAGTTGATTGTTTGACTTAATCTGATGTGGATTAAACCATTGTGAGACAACGGTATTGTGACAAGTTGACTGCTAGGTAAGAGCAATCGGTTGAATGACGAAAAATCAGCCCGAGGTGTGCTTTATATGGAGTTGCGATGGGGAGGAGATGGTAGCCGGTTCTTGGAGCTTTTAGAGAAGAATTGCTGCTACATTACAGGTCTTCAAAGTCTTTCAAAGCACCTAAAAGATTAAGCAATCAAAAGTGCACTTGTAAAGTGTTTAATTTTGTACTCTTTCATTTACTTTGTATTTGATTGCATTTCATTGTATAAACTTGTTGTACGAGGTTTCTCTACCTCCTGATTATTTTCAAGAAAGAAAAGTTGATAGTGGTGTGTGCATCACTAGAGTTCAACTAGAGCTCAGCCGTGGAGTAGGAATCGTAGGTTCCGAACCACATAAAATCCTTTGTCTTGAGCTTAATTGTGTTTGGTTTTGTGTTTTGTATTTGTATTCCGCTGCGTACTAACACTTGTAGGTAAGCACGAATGCAAATGAATGACGAATCGGAGAAATTGCTATTCACCCCCTCTAGTACGCACAAATCGATCCCTACAATTGGTATCAGATCGAGAATGCTCTTCAAGGACTAACCGCCAAGAGAGCATAAGTGCTAGAGGAGAAGAGAAGATGGAGTTGGCCAAAGATTGATTGGGCTATGACATAACCATTCCACTCGTCTTCGACCACGAGGATTTTGGATATTGGAAAGGTAGAATAATGCATTTTCTTATATGTAACATAGAATATTAGTTTATCCTTGTAGATGGATTCGAATGGCCAAGAGCTTCGAAGGGTGGATTTCCTAAGAAGAAAAGATGGACCGAAAAGCAACTTCGAAAATCCAAGATCAATGGTAAGGTAGGCAAATTGTTAGTTAAATTAATACCTAATGATATTTTATCCAACATAGGTGGCTATAAGGAGAACCGGTTAGCATGACATAGCTAGCTAATGGAAGCATCTGAAGGCTAATGCGATGGGTGAAGGAGTCGTGGAGAATTCAAATAGACTCTGAAGGCGTGAGACTGATTGAGATGGTTTAGAAGGCTTAGATCAGGTAAGGGTGGTCGATCAAGTATGAGGGGATCATATTTGGATTAAACCTCATGTTTGAGATTTACCAATCCACTAGGGGTATGAATCAATCGACTGGCTAAGTGCACGACACTTGGGAGTTTAGTTTGACTCGAGTAGTCGACTGAGATTATGACCAGCCGACTGAAGCTCAACTGCTATTTGTGGCTTTGATAGTCGACTGCTAGGGTTTAGTAGTTGGCTGCTAGGGTTTAACAGTCGATCGATCATTAACAATCGACTGCTAGGGTTGAGCAGTTAATTGGAATTAAGTGGTCAGGACATAGAATATTTTACAGTCGATTGTTGGTTTATGACAGTCGACTAATGCCTATGAAAGTCGCTACTAGGTCAGGACAGTCGACTGTTCGACTTAATCTGATGTGGATTAAGTCAATGTGAGACAATGATATTGTGACCAATCAATTGCTAAGTAAGAGCAGTTGATTGGACAATGGGAAATCATCCCGAGGCATGCTTTATAAGGAGATGCAATAAGGAGGAGATGGCAGTCGGTTCTTAGAGCTTTTAGGAAGGAATTGTTGTTGCATTCTAGGTCTTCAAAGTCTTTCAAAGTAATTAAAAGATCAAACAATCAAAAATGCACTTGTAAAATGTCTTGATTTTGTACTCTTTCATTTGCTTTGAATTTTGTTGTATTTTTTTTTATAAACTTGTTGTACGAGGTTTCTCCACTTCTAGATTGTTTCTGAGAAGGAGAAGTTGATAATGGCGTGTGCATCACTATAGCTCAACTAGAGCTCGACTGTGGAGTAGGAACTGTGGATTCCGAACCACGTAAAATCTTTTATCTTGTGCTTGTGTTTGGGTTTGTATTGTGTATTTATATTTGTATTTGTATTTGTATTCCGTTGCGTACTAACACTTGTAGATAAGCACGAACGCGAACGAACGACGAATCGGAGAAATCACCATTCACCCCCCTCTAGCACGCACAAATTGATCCCTATAGCTCGCACTCATTCGATTTACCTCTCTCTTCGGTTAAGGACGATTGAGAGGGATCACTAATGTGGTGGTTCTATTTTTTATATATAAAAGAAAATCAAAAGCCCTCGGGGTATAGCAAATTAAGTTAGCAAGGCACGATCAGTGTAAAATCATGCATTGCAGTTTGAGACTCAACTACAATGAATTTACGAGATTTATCCTTCAAATGGGGCGCATGCTAAAAGATGCTAGATTGGTTGCTACTCGTGCTTCTCAATTTACCTAGATGGCTGGTGGAAAACTTCCGTGAGGTTGGACCAACCACTCCCAAAATTAGTCAAGCCTAAGGCTTAGATATCTGGTGCCAACTAAAAAAAATCAAAAACCTCTAAGGGCATAATATAGCGGTAAACAGGGCAATATCTCATATGCTAGCTAGTGTGAGTCAATCTTCTGCTGGGACAAATTCAGATTTGAATTTTGAAAAAATTTGGGCAGGCGACCCTGAACCGAGTGCAAATTAAGAGTTTGCCTTCTCAAGCGGATTACATCTTCGACATCGAACCTACCTTATAGGGACAGAGCAATCGCGTTGCCGGACTTAGCTACTGAGTCGCAAGCACTTCTTTGATTTATCCTGATGGTCAGTCGAACATATCTCATATAAGGGTTAATTAGAGCCGGATCGATCATCTCTATGATTAATCAGGTCAAAAACCTGGATATATACTGCTAGTAAAAAAAAAATCAAAAAGTACCCCTTATTTTCATTATCAAATAAAGAATACTTAACTTATACAATATTCTGTTCTAAAATATTTGATCATCTTAGAATAAGTTTAACCAAAACAACTTCAAAATTAGGTAGCTTTAATTAGTCAAAATAACTCTAATATAAAACAGTAATTTTGTTCAAAACAACTTAATTAGTATCGGAAACTTTTTGATCAAAACAGTTTTAAGATAGAACAATTTTAATCAAAAAATAGCTCCAAGATGACCTAATTCTAATTAAAATTAAATATCTCTAAATTAAAGCGCATATCATTAAATATAATTATGGACACATGCTACCGCCTCCGATCAGCTGAGGCGAGCGATGCCCCTGATCCGGCGGCCGGAGACGAAGGCGCTGAAGGAGGCCAGCGAGTCCCCCAAGAAGACATCGAACAAGTGCCGCCACGTTTCTGTGCTCTCGTCGTAGACGCTGCTCTCGCTCTCTAACTCCGTCACCTCCAAAACAGTCCGCTCGCCGCACTCCACCACGCCGCCGACGGGGTCGATGACCACAGGATCAGAGCACAGCTCGACGACGGCGATCTTGCCGGCGGCAGTGACGGTGAAGTGGGCGCCGCCGTACCCCACGCAGTGGAACCAGTCGAAGCCATCTGTGTATCTCGGCATTGTCGGCGAGCGATCGATCGATCAAGAGGAGGAGAAATTAAACTGCATGCAGGCAGAGAGATGGATCGGAGACGATGAATCGATGATGTTCTCCGCTCTTGGTTGAAATATATATATATATATTTATAATTTTCTGATCGAGAATTTTTCGTAGTCAGTTAAAATCGTTAGATAATCTGCAGATATCTGTGAGAAAAAACTGGAACAAATTTAATTTTTGGCGGTTAAACAGTAATTAGATTCTTTAGTTTACTGGAGCAACTTTAAATATTTAATTGGAATATTTTTATATGTTGCGCTTCAGTTTTAATTTAAAAAATATTTAAAGAGTGTTTCATTTCATTTTCATCTCAAAATACGAGATCCTTCTACTATTATTGTAGTAATTTAGTAAAAATAATGCAAAATTATTTCTATTTAACTAAAATTTATATTATATTAAATATTGTTATATCAATTTTCAACTAATTTTGCCAAATTCACTTTAATACAATTATATTTGTATATCGATTCTGAATAAAATTTATAATAATTTTAAATAAAATTATTATAATAATATTAAAAGAAGAGTATTTTTTTAGTAAAAAAAATGAGATAAGATAAAGTTTAATGGTAAGTATAAAATAAACTTTAGTCAAACGACATTTATGTGCCATATTGAGTCACGCAACTATATATATATATATATATATATATATATATATTATAAAAACAAAAAAGAATTAAAAAAAATATGAATATTTAAAATTCATCAAATGTTCTTTTTAAAAAAAAAAATAGAAAATCGTCACATTAATCTTTTCACATTGCTCCTATTGATAGAGGAGATAAATCAGGATCCCATATGACAAGTACAAGGAGGGGTCGATCGATTGCTTAGGACGGTGAATTTTTTGGAAATTAAACTCTGTCCATTTAAAAATTATCTCTTTACATTTATCAACTGAGATAGTCCTAGAACTATTAAATGTCTCTTAGATGAGAGGTTTAGTTGTCCCTAAAAGAGTAAATTTTAGAAGAAT
The DNA here is from genome assembly GCA_025175895.1 of Wurfbainia villosa. Classification (NCBI taxonomy): domain Eukaryota; kingdom Viridiplantae; phylum Streptophyta; class Magnoliopsida; order Zingiberales; family Zingiberaceae; genus Wurfbainia; species Wurfbainia villosa. Next base: position 3,382,035 of record CM046000.1, on the reverse strand, counting down.
TGAACTTTGTTATATCTTGAATCATATCTTAATTCATGGTTAATCAAGAATGATATGATATATCATGCTGATGTTGTACGTATGAATCATGTCTCGCATCGTGTTGTCCACACGGAGATGATGCGTTGATTGGGACAGAATGATACTTTGCGAAATGAGTATGGGTCAATTCTGGAGGAGGATCTAAAATCTCTTCCTGACCTCAAATGACCCTCTTATACTCACGATTTATCTTTCTCACAATGGCCGTGAAACAAATCGATGGGAGCTCCTAAGTTGACGGTTTCAACCTTTTGCGAAATGTCTAACATAGTGTTAATAGGTGCAATTGATAATTATATAGATATTTATCACATGAGGTCTTTGTTGGTGCAATCGGCCCAGGTCACGATTGACCAGACTCGAGTTTGACTCGAGTGATGTTTTGATGTTTGACATGGGATGTTTGACAAAGTGGTTTGACATTGATGTTGGACATTGATGTCGGTTAATGTGTTGGGGAGATTGTTTATACAATCGATCAAGGTTATAATTGACCAGACTCGAGTTTGACTCGAGAGAGACTTTGATGGTTGACTAGGGTTGACCATGTGATTATGGGAAAGTCCAAGCATGGGTCTTGGCAAGGTAAAGTCCAAGTCATGGGTACTTGGCATGGAAAGTCCAAGTGGGACACTTGGCATTTGGGAAAGTTCAAGTCTTGAGTACTTGACACAAGGGAAGTCCAAGCATGGGTCTTGGCATAGAAAGTCCAACATGTGTTGGCAAGGAAAAGTCCAAGCTTGAGTCTTGGCATTTGAGAAGTCCAAGGGGTTTGATATTGGCGGCGTAAAGTCCAAGCGGAGTCTTGGTGGCGTAAGTCCAATGTGCCTTGGCGGTGTAGACACTGTTAGCATGACATAGCCAATGGAAGCACCTGGAGGCTAGCGCGATGGATGAACAAGTCATGGATGACTTGGAGGGATCCGAGAGGCGTAAGGCTAATGGAGGTGGCTAGAAGGCTTAGGTCTAGGCTAAGGGTGGTCTAGCAAGTATGGGGGAATCATACTTGGGTTAAAACCTCATTTTTGAGGTTGTGATTATGACCGACATTATGAGGTTCATTGCCGTGAGTCGACGAGTTATTTGCCGTTTAAGAGCTGGAATTGCTCACGGCGGTCATTGCTCATTGGAAGCGATCAAGCGATGTCGGCAGCGATCGGTCGACAAGCGACATCATTGCCCGGTGAAATTCTGCGAAGAATGCTCCGTGGCCGAGGCGATCGATCATTTCTGGCGTGTAACGATCGCCAATGTTGGTAATCATTGGTGAGAGTACCGTTGGAACTTGTCCAACGTGGATTGAGCCGTTGTCTCATGCTCTGATGTTGGCAATCGGGAGGACTTATGGCGTCGGTCGGTAAATCTAGCCCGATAGAGGATAAAAGCAGCTATTCGTGGAAGACTCGATCATCAGTTCTTTGGGGGCTTTGGTGAGGCGATTTGAAGGCGATTTGCATGTACATTTCAGGGTCCTTTAAGCTCATCCAAGCAACCGACAAGCAAGCGCTCAAAACCCTAGTTTGTAAAGTGTTCTTTACATTTTCACTTGTATTTGCTTGTTTACTTTGTATTACTTGTTGTAATTCATTGTACGAGGTTTCTCCACCTCCGACTTGTTGTCGAGAAGGAGTTTATTGATTAGTGAGTGCATGTGCATCACTAGAGCTCTTTAGAGTTCGATCCGTGGAGTAAGAACCGTTTCGGTTCCGAACCACGTTATATCTTTGTGTTCGTGATTGTTTCATTTCGTTATTGCTTTTATTATTACTATTCCGCTGCGCATAACGAGTTTTGTAGAGACGATCACGATCAAATTCCATCTACGTACGGGCAATGCGCTATTCATCCCCCTCTAGCGGCCTCAAATATCCTAACAGTCTTAAGGTTAATTTTTAATGGGTGCAAAATATCTCATTAGATTTTCGACGTGTTGCATTACGATAGAGCAAAACTTTCCATGATTTATTACCCTTCGTTAAATAGAAGGACCGATCATGTGTAACACCATTGTTTACCGCTCTTGATTTGAAAATTAAATTTTAAAGTTCTAAATGAAATTTAAAAATTGAATCTATACAATTTAAATATTGAACTTTAAAATTTGAATATTTAGTGTTAAAAATTTGAGTTCCAGAGGAAAACTCTAGTAGTCCTCCCTATAGACCAACTCTCGATCGCTCTCTTGTCGCTCAACCTAACTAATGGACCAAGTCGAGAAGGGTATTATATGAGTCATGCTGAATACAATTCAAACTAAATTGGGTCTAGCCTAGGGGTGTAAACGAATCAAATCGAACCAAACTTAAAAAAAAAATTAGTGTTCGAGTTCGAATTCGAATTCGAACTGACATATTCGAGCTCGATTCGAAGTTCGAAAATTTAATAATTTTGAACTCAAATTTGATTCAAATCAAAGCTCGAGTTTGGATGCGATTCGAAATTTTCGAATATTAATTCAAATCATCCGATGACTATTCAAAATTAATACTCGATTTAATATTCAAAAATTGATGTTCGATTTGATATTCGAAAATGTACAAAAATTAAAGATCTAATTATCATAAAATTATATAAATATGAAGGTTCACGAGCAATTTTATTTCAGCTCGAGTTTTATTCGAAAAATATTTATACATATTTAAATTCAGCTCGAATTCGATAATTTTAGATTCGAATCGAATATTATTCGAATTTGTTCGAAAAATTTAAGAATCGACTCGATTCCTTTACACCCCAGTTCAGCCTTGTCCCAGATGAGACAACCTCATTTACACCGATCCTTGTTAGGCCAAGTTCATTGAATATTAATATTTATTAGCCCTAGAGAGAAAGTGCCCATTGCGAACTTGGACGGCAAGGCGGCGGAGAGGCGAGCCGAAGTCGAGGGGGAACGAGGCGCAGGAGGAAGACGATGGCGTCTGCCGCGGTGGAGAAAAACCAGCCGGCGGAGGTGGAGGGCGAGATGTGCGCGCTAGCGGTGCGGGTGAGAGGAGGCGGAGGCGAGGGGTTGCGGCAGTACTACGTCCAGCACATCCATGATCTCCAACTCCAGATCAGGCAGAAGGCGAACAACCTCCAGCGCCTCGAGGCCCAACGGAATGATCTCAACTCTCGAGGTTCGGAATCCCTTCCCTTGATGTGTGTTTTTGCATCATTGTCTACGATGCCCTAATCCTGAGAAGGTTTAGGATTTTCGCTACTCGATAGAAGTGGTTCTCAATTTGATTGTACTTTTTCTGCGGGTAATTTAGGATCGGATTCTTAACAAAGATTTTAGCGATAAAAAGGGATAGATCCGCCACAATAACTTTTCTGGTTGTTTGATGTTTGGTGCTGTGGTTGCAGTCAGAATGCTTCGAGAAGAGCTTCAGCTGCTTCAGGAGCCTGGTTCGTATGTTGGAGAGGTGGTGAAAGTGATGGGGAAATCCAAGGTCCTAGTCAAGGTAAATCAGTTGGCCCATTCGTTCCGCCACAAAGTAACAAGAATCCTGCATTTTTTTTTTATAATTTCTTTTAAGAAGTAAAGGCATCTTGATCCTAACAATTGTTCTTCGTACAGTTTATGCCTGCAATATATTTTGCACATGCATCTGTGTGTCCGCATTGTCTCGTTCTTCTCCTATCTAATGTTCACAACTGAAAGTTCCTTTGAGTGAAACTGTTGCGCCATAGTAACTGTATGGCAAATTGCTTAATATTTTTCTAGTAACTTGGTTTTTGTGATGTTCTAAAATGTTGTTCAAAGGTAAGAGGAATTAGTTTGTTGACTCTTTCAGTGTCATTTGGTTTCTTTGTATGTGAAATTAAATTGCATGCATCTTCACGAGTCATTGCACTGAAGGAATCTGATTTGGCTAGCAACTATTAAAAACTGCACCAGATCCAAACTAAAATTACAGAACACTATTTTTTTTGTTTCCAAATCAAACTGTATCTAACCCAAATAGCTTGTCAGGAACCAATGCTTTGTTGTTTGATTTGGTTTTCAAGTACTAGATTGTCCACTTGTGAATTGGTTTTAAAAAAAAAACACAATGCTGATTGCATGGAATGTTTTGGTTGATGAAGGGTTTACTCCCATTCACCTAGTTCAACTTTTTTCGTTAAATGTTTGTACAGTAACTTAATTTAGTTAGAGAAAGACCTTGGTAATAGACCAATAGATTTGACAATAGGGAGCTTGGAGACCAGCAAAGAAGAGTTCCAGATATTATGTTGTTTGTTGTAACTATTTAGCAGCTGTCTTGCACAAAGTAAGAACTTTTCTGAGAAATAAATTCATCCTTATCGTTATAGGATCAGAAACTAACCGTGTCAAATCACCCTGCTAAGAACAATTAGAACAGCAAGAGAAACTGACAAAAATAAATGGCTAATTTACATTGGCAGGCTTTTATATTAGCAACCAAGCACAAGTTTTTTCTCTCCTTTATTAGAAAACTGCACAAGCTCAACAAGTTTTTTCTCTCCTTTATTAGAAAACTGCATGAGCTACAGCTTTCATACAGGTGTTGTAGAATCATAGTATTCATTAAGGTTTTCAAATCAGTATGGCTCAGCCGATAGCATAATTGCTTAGGTAGTTAATATAGTTGATTTATTCCCTAATAAAGTTAATAATATTAATAAGTTAAATATGTATGATTCTAGATGGCATCAGAATCTTTTACCTTCATTATTAGTATTACAAAACTGTACTTATTAGGTATTATCTGGTACCAACTAAAATTAATCTTGCCTATTATATAACAAACCTTATATAGTTTCAGTATATCTAATATAATAATCATAATGGTATAAAAAAAAATTTTACCTGGGATTTTATGTTCCCTATTCTATTTAACCTGATGAACTCTCCCCATGATCCTTCTAATGAGACTCAAATGACCTTCCTGGTTCTCAAAGTTGAAATGTCTAATATATTCTATTTCCTTTCTAGTTCTCACATAATTGGATCTCCTCTTCCTCCTCATTGACGCCATTAAGAAGCATTGCAATGGTTCCGGTAGAGGTGCCAAACAGGCTAGGTGCTCGTAGTCTGACACAGTCTAGCCCAGCCAAAAGCTAGGTTGAGTCATGCCTTTCTCAGCCTGGAAATTGGGTCGGGCTAGGTGGCAGGGTTTAGGTGGAGCCGGGCATGACCTATGCTAAGGCTTGTGCTTGGCACGGCCTACAACATGATTTTAATGGTTAAAAACACATGATATGTCTAAATTATTCACCGATTTTTAAGAAACAGCTATTTTGGATTTTTTTTATATTAAATTAACCCTAAATTTACCAAAGTAGCCCAAAATTTTTTCTATAAATATCAAATTTTATTTTATTTTTGGACTTGTTTTTCTGTTTCTTATGAATTTTATATTCTTAAGAAAATTTTCTATGTTACTACAGTTTTGTAGCTCTTTTTTGTATGTATTTGAGACATGAAACCTAGTGTAAATAAGCTAAGTTGTAGCTGGAGCTTTTATACAAACTCTCTTGCATTAACTTGGGTATCTGTAGAATTTCAAAAATCTTGAGTAATATTTGAAATATTAGCTTTGATATATACATTTGATCATTGCTTGTTGCAAATAAATTTGCACATATTTAATGCATTCCTTTGGACAACAGAACTGGCACAACTTTGGTTATTTAAATAGTGTGGTTGCTAATGCAAACAGCATTATGGCTACTTCAGGTTCATCCAGAAGGAAAATATGTTGTTGATATTGATAAAAGCATTGATATCACTAAGTTGACACCATCAACCAGAGTCGCACTTCGCAATGACAGTTATGTTCTTCATCTTATCCTACCCAGCAAAGTGGACCCTCTGGTCAATCTAATGAAAGTGGAAAAGGTTCCTGATTCAACCTATGACATGATTGGTGGCCTTGACCAGCAAATCAAAGAGATTAAGGAGGTCAGTGAAGTTTCAAGTGTCCATTTCCTATTTCAGTTTAAGATATTCCCTTTGTCTATTGAAATATCAAGGTCCTATAATAAATGTCTGTGTCTCTATTCAGGTTATTGAGCTTCCAATCAAGCATCCTGAATTGTTTGAAAGCCTTGGAATTGCTCAACCAAAGGTATAGTCATCTTATCCATGGCATATCAGAATGTTTGCCTAATATGTGTTATTTTCAGGGAGTCTTGCTTTATGGCCCACCTGGCACAGGGAAAACTCTGTTGGCAAGGGCAGTTGCTCATCATACTGATTGCACCTTCATTAGGGTTTCTGGTTCTGAGTTGGTTCAGAAATACATTGGAGAAGGCTCTAGAATGGTCCGTGAACTGTTTGTTATGGCTAGGTACGTTATGTTCTACTTTTTACTAATAAATTCCATGAATATGTCTTCTGAAAAATATGTTTTAGCATAGAATGCTCTTTGGCAATTGTAATCTTGTTACAGATAGGAATTGGGCTTTATATCTCAGTCGTAGGACTTTGTATCTATTAATCCAAAAGCTTGATGTTTGCCTTTGTAATTAAGAAGATATAATTGTTCATGAGAATAACAAATTGTCTTTTACGATGCAAATATTGGTCCTGCAGGGAACATGCTCCATCAATTATATTCATGGATGAAATAGACAGTATTGGATCTGCTAGAATGGAGTCTGGTACTGGCAATGGTGACAGCGAAGTGCAGAGGACAATGCTAGAGCTTCTTAACCAGCTTGATGGGTTTGAGGCATCAAACAAAATTAAGGTGCGTTTATATTTACATATTCATTGGACTACATAAAAACAGATCTCCTCGGTGCATCCTTCTATACCTTTCTTGACATTATTTTCCTTTTTTTTTTTCAGGTTCTAATGGCCACTAACCGGATCGACATCCTAGACCAAGCACTTCTCAGGCCTGGTAGGATTGACAGAAAAATCGAGTTCCCAAATCCCAACGAAGAGGTTGATAAATAATCTACACATCATAGCACTATCATTATACATATGGCTTTGTGAGACATTCTAATATAAAATATCAAATTGCATTGCAGTCCCGCTTCGATATCTTAAAGATTCATTCAAGGAAGATGAACTTGATGCGCGGCATAGATCTTAACAAGATTGCGGAGAAGATGAATGGAGCATCCGGAGCAGAACTTAAGGTAATCATCGCATCATTGCCTGTGCTGTGGCTAATCTTATCTGAAACTTTTGTTCTCCGTATAACATGAAAAGAGATTGGCGTGTACCACATGAAAAAGACAACCTCTTCTAAATACAATTATAGAAGGTATGGCGCGTCGGTAAGAGCTTGGGGGTCAGCAAGCCGGTTCGATCATGGAGGAATTCGCCGTTTCCACTCGGCTATGCGGTTATGGAGGCGGGTTCCTGCACACTGAGGGTTGGTAGCTGCGGACTCGACAATTGGCGTTAAACCCCTCACGGCGACTTGGTGGCGCGTCTTCCTGATTTACCCTTGTGGGCCGGTGGAGACTCTTCGGAGGCCGTGGGGCAGGGCCGGTTCGCCAAGTGGACTAGTCGGGCAAAGCTTGGATACCACTTGTAAATCAAAAAAAAAAAAAAAAAAAAAAAAAAAAAAAAAATTATAGAAGGTAATAATTCAAGGATTTGTTATGATGATTTCTTTTGCAGGCTGTGTGCACAGAAGCTGGGATGTTTGCGCTCAGAGAACGAAGAGTTCATGTTACACAGGAGGACTTTGAGATGGCAGTTGCTAAAGTCATGAAGAAAGAGACCGAGAAGAACATGTCCCTCCGAAAACTGTGGAAGTAGATCTCTGTTACTTGTCGACTTCGCAAGCTTATTCAGTCGCAGGACCCACAGAGCAATCTTTTAAATTCTATAAAGCCTGCAACTCTGTGCTAATACGCCCAGGGTAAAATATGTCGAACTACGTGATGCTTGTGCACATTCTCAATCGGCATGGGGAGTGCTTGCTGATATTATGTTTTTCATATTCAAACCTTTCCGTCTGATTTACATTGAAGCACTAAGTTGATGTATCAACTATCAACTAGTTTAATTTTGATGGGCAGCGACATGGTCGTGCTCAGGATGTACGATTATTACCTTCATAACCATCAAGTCTTGATTGCTTTATATCTGATTTCTCCGTTATGGATTCGATGCTATTATATCAGATGAATATTGTGACTCGAGCAGGATTCTGGAATCAGATTTTGATCAGGTAGTTCAATCGACAATGGGAGAAGATAAGTACAATATTAAAAAGGCATTGTTTTGCAGTAACGTACGAGCATTGATTTATGACTTCAAATTAAATTTTAAAATCATGAAATCATGATTCTATTTAATCGATTGTTCATACTGCTATTCGAATTGAATTTTAAAATTATAATTTTATTCTCTTGTCGATTGATAAAAAAAATAATTATTTTAACTTTCAATTGAATTAATTGATTTTTCATCGATTCAATTTTATTATAAAAAAATTGATTTATTAGATTTTAATCGATCAATGGCCATATCTTTATCCATTTTCAATTAATCAATCAATGGCCACATTGAACTCTTCTTCATTCTTTATGTCTTTATCGAATTTGTCGAACAGATATTGTCTCTCAATTCCAGTGATATCGTAGATTACTTCGATGCAGTTGATCGTGGGAAACGACGTCCATTTTTCACTATTGTTTGTTCATTAATTATTTTCGAGTCAAATATAGCAGAGGCGGGGGGAGCTGCATGTGGTGGAAGAATTAAGAGACATGGCCAGCGAAGCCGTCGGCGCCGTCGCAGAATGCCTGGCTCAGGCAGAGTCGGAGTCGGAGTCGGAGGAGGTCCGCGCCATGGCCCTCCAGACTCTCTCCGGCCTCACCAGGCTCAGCAGTCACAACCGTGACCTCGTCGCCCTCGCCGACGGCGCCCTCCCTCTGCTGCTTTCCCTCTCCGCCTCCCCTCTCGCGCTCTCCACCCTCCTCCACCTCTCCCTCAACCCAAACCTCAAGAAGCCGATCGCCTCCGTCGACGGCCTCCTCGGGCGACTCAGCTCCCTCCTCCTCTGCCCTTCTGCCTCCCCGCAGGTCGCCGCCCTCGCGGCCTCGCTCGTCTGCAGCCTCGCCATGCACGACAAGAACAAGGCCCCGCTCGGCGTCGCCGGCGCCGTCGAAGCCGTCGTCCAGACACTCGCCATCGCCACCACCTCCCCTTCCGCTGGAGCGGCGGCGCACCACCTGCTCAGCTCCCTGGCAGAGCTGGGGCATTTCCACGGGAACTGCACCCTGGCCGTCCGTGCCGGGGCGGTGGCGGTGCTGGTTCGAATCCTCAGCGGTCCGGCGGAGGACCTCGCCGGAACAGCCTCGGTGGTTCTGGCGAGGCTGGCGAGTTTCGAGGAGGGGATGGGTGCGATCCGGGAGGTTCCGGGGGTGGCGTGGGTGCTGCTGGAAGCGGTGCGGAAGGGGTGCATTGTCGGCCGGGAGAGCGCGATGGAGGTGCTGGTAAGGCTGCTGAGGGAGAACCGGGAGCTGACGCAGGAGGTGGCGGCGAGCGAAGACACTTCCTCACTGCTCGCCGATTTGTCGATAAGAGGATCGGCAAAGCTGAGGGACCAGGCTGCCCTGCTCATGAAGATGATGGACGACGCAGACTTCAAATTCACCATCTAAATCCACACCACAATCCTAAACCCTAAGGTTGCGTTTGGTAGGACGTAATATAATTCAAGTTGTAATGTAATCCAAATTGTAATAGAATACAATGTAATCTTGATTACACTACTATATTTAGATACAAATTGTATGTAATATTGGATTACAAAGGTCATTACAATCTTTTGTTTGGTGTCAATTACAAAGACGATAGGAATGGATCGACGACGATGACGGCGGCCAACCGGCGATTGATTGATCGGCCGGTGACCGACCGACGACTGGCTGGCGATCGTCGGCCGATCCGCCATGCCGATCGCCGTGATCGATCGCCGTCGATCCGGCCGTATCGTCGGTCGTCGATCGATCGATGCGTCGGTCGTCGGTCGGCCGCCGTCGATCGTCGATCGGCCGCCGCCGGTCGTCGATCGGTTGCCGTCGATCGTCGGTCGCCGCCGCCGTCGTCGGTCAGCCGCCGCCGTCGTCGATCGCCGCCATGTTTCGTGCCGCCATCGTGTCGTCGGTCGGCCACGCCGGTCGTCGATCGGCGCCGTTGATCGTCGTCGGTCGCCGTAGCCGATCGTCGATCGGCCATCACCGATCGGTTGGCCGTATCGCCGATCGTCGATCGACCGGCCGATCGTCGATCGCCAAATTCAACTTAAATTTCATTTGCATGCAATAAATCACATTTGCATGCATGCAAATGGGAAGCTTGTAATGTAATCTGGATTACATAGGTTTTGTTTTGTAATCTAGATTACATTACATTACAATTTTAAGACGGTAACAAACAAAGGAATCTGTTTTGTAATGTAATCTGGATTACATTACAAGACAGATTACGACATACCAAACGCAGCTTAAATTAAAACTCTCTCTCTCTCTTTTTTTTTTTTTTTTGCATTCGATTAAATAAAAGTAAATTTGAAGCCTGACGATGAAAATTTAAGCGGAGAGATCAGTCACAAATTTAAGTTGAGGGATTCTCTGGCGTGGAGATTTTTTATGAAATTTATTTCTTCAAAAACAGCTCAGACTTTATCGTTGCTTGAAATTTGGGGTTTAGAGTTGAGTAAACCCTAAACCCCAAACTCAAACCCTAATTGCAATTCTCTGTTTCTGCACAACTAATTTCTCATGCTTAACTGCAATATTCTTTATCCCAAGTACTCAATAACCCTCCAATTGTGCAAATAGATTTATCTTTTGAAAACATTTTTGTGAATCCTAAAAAACAATGATTAGCCTCCGGATACGGTGCAGCAATAAAAGCGAAAAAGTATCTCACAATGTAGAAGAATCTAATTTGATCTTCTACTACGATATCGTTCAGCGATAAATTTAGAAAAATTCATTCGGACGATCTTAGGGCTTAACAGTTTATTTAGTGGAGATGATACGAATGAATTGTCGTTCGGGAATGAAGTGGGCTGCGAGCAGGGTTGAGTATAAAAAAAGGCTAATGGCCTTCTGATTTATCTTTGGCGGTCGGTAGAAGTTATTTGGGCTCCAACCTTATTCGGCTCAACTATTGACGAGACGTCTCAAAGGTCCGTAGGATAGGATAGGATCGATCACTCTCAGAGATTAATCGGATCGAAAGTTCGAATATTCTGATGTAATAAAAAAATGACAATACTAATAAAAAAAAAAATAATGATTAATGAAACGAAGCTTTCGCCTCGTGATAAAATTATTATACATAGAAATCACGAATTTTTATAAAGTAAAATAATATTTTTTGTTTTTTTTTTTTGAAATCTTGCATTAACAAAAATTTAGTTGATTGAACTGTCCATAATTTTTTTTTCCAATTTAATCCTTTAAATACATCTGATTAAACTGTGACAAGCATCACATACTTATCATCAAATTTAAGGAGACAATAAATTAATTAGTTATCAATAAATATTTTTTTAAAAAAAAAATCTTTTTTAAAAATAATAAGAGCAAACGAATATAAATGTTGACTTAATATGGATATTTAATTTATAAGTTTAAAAATGTCAAAAATATAAATTTTAAAGATTATAAATTTCAAAAAATCTTAAATTAAAAATAAAAAATAGACAGCATATGAATTGTATCATACATTTTTTTGAAAAGTCAAGAGTTTATAAAATATTAAAAAATATATAAATTTTAAAATTTTATTAATTTAAAAATATCATAAAATATATATATTAAAAAAATAAATATACACCATACACATTCTATAAATATATGAGAAATTATTTTAAAAAAATAAGTAAAATATAAATAAAAATTAATCATGAGTTTTAACTAAAATTTAATTCTAAGTAATTGTTTTCTTCTTTACAATCATTCAAGATCAAACAACTTAAAATGACTAAATAACCGTTTTAATTAAAATGATTATAAAACTATTTTGAGTTCTTTTTTAATTTAAATGGATAGATGTGTTATAAAGCCAATTAGAGCTTCAGATGTATTTTCAAAATGACCAAATTACTTCGGATCAAAACTAAAAACATGCATTCTCACTCATACTTTAAATTTTTAAAGTGATTAAAATCGAATAGTTTAAAAGACGAATTTTTAAACATGTATAAATTGTATTTTATACATTATTTACCCATTATTTTTTTAAAAAAGCTATTATATAATTATTTTAGAATATTTTTGGAATCTAAATAAAATAGATGCACTTTAAAAAATCTCTAGAGTTAGTATATGGCAATTTTAATCAAAATTATTTTATAAAATAATTAAAATTATTACAAATGTATTTAAAAAAAAGATAAAGATATGGTTATTGTTGTTGTTTTTTAAAAAATTAAAAGATTTTATTTTTTTTAATATATATGTAACCCAAGTTATTTTTTAAAATAGATATAAATAGTAAACATATTAAGAGAATGGGTGAGAGTGATTAATTTTCGGGATTTAAATCCTGGCATATTTTTTTTATTTTTTTTTCATTTTCGGGATTTAAATCCCGGTAATGAATAGAAAAAATAAAAAAACAATAATTAAACTATTGCCGATATTTAAATCCCGATAATAAAAATAATAAAAATAAAAAAATTATTGTCGGAATTTAAATTCCGACAATAAATAGAAAAAAATTAAATTTATTTTTTTTAATTATCGGGATTTAAATTTCGAAGAAGTTATTTTTTTAATTATAATTTAATAAAATTATTTTATAAAACAGTCGATCGTCGGTTGACCGTCGTTGGCCGTCAGTCGGTTGACCGCCACCGTCACCGTTGATCGGTCGTCGACGGTCACTATATAGTCGATCGGCGATTGACGATCGACAATCGTTAATAGGCGGTCGATGGCAATTGGCGATCGACAACAAACAACATAGTACCGACGATGACGATCATAAGGAATCAATGACTAGTCGGCGATTACATCGACAGTCGTCAATAGGCGACCGACGACGACCGTCGATCGACACCAAGCAACTGAGTATCGATGATGATGATAACAGTCACAAGGAACCAACTAGTATTTCGATTACATTCGGATGAAAATGTAAAGGTATTTTTATCATTTTAATTTCGTCCAAATATAATCAAAATCCTGTTGATTCCTTGTGATCGTCATCGTCATCGTCGATACTATGTTGCTTGCCGTCGTCGACGATCGCCTATCGATGATTGTCGATCGTCAGTCATCGCCCGATTGTGTGGTGACCATCGACGATCGATCGACAGTAGTGGTGGTGATCGACTGACGATCGATCGACACTCGACTATTTTATAAATTAATCTTATTAATTATAATTAAAAAATAACTTCTTAAAAAAATAGTGTTAAAAAAATAATGTGATACGATTATTTTAAATTTTGATTATTAAAAATAAAATAAAAAACATATCCAAAATTTAAATACTAATAATTAAAAAAACAGATTTAAGTTTTTTTTCATTGTCGGAATTTAAATCTCGGATACCAAGATTTAAATCTCGACAATGGAAAAAAAATAAAAAAATAAAAAATTATTGTCGGGATTTAAATCCCGAAAATGAGCAAAAAAAAAAAAACCATTGAGATTTAAATTTCAGATATATTTTTTATTTTTTTAATGGAGTTAAAATAATCGAATTAAATTATTTTTTTAACAGCGACATTATTTTTTTAAATTATAATTAATAAGATTAATTTATAAAATAGCTAGTCGTTGGTCGACCATCGTCGATCGTCGATCGATCGCCGTCGTCGTCGTCGACCAACTGTCGACGGTCGCCGCACGAGGGGGTCGACGACTGACGATCCATAATCGTTAGTTGGCGGTCGACGACGATCGCCCATCAGCGACAAGCAACATTGTACTGACGATGATGACGACGGTCCTAAGAAATCAACTAGGATTTTGATTATATTCAGACGAAATTAAAATGACAAAAATACCCTTATATTTTCGTCCGGATGTAATCAAAATCCTAGTTGGTTTCTTGTGACTTTCATCATCATCGTCGGTACTCAGTTGTTTGCCGTCGGTCAACGGTCACTGTCGACCGCCTACCGACGACGGTCAACCGTCAATCGCCGACAGACCGTTGATTCCTTATGATCACCGTCATCGTCAATACTATGTTGCTTGTCGCCGATTGTTGATTGTCAATCGTTGACCAATTATGCGGCGACCGTCAACGACCTATCGACGACGACAATGGAGGGCGATCGATCAATTATCGATCGACGATCGACGATCAACGATAGTCGACCAACGACCGACAATCGACGATTGACGATCGATTATTTTATAAAATAATCTTATTAAAATTCCTATAATGAAAAAATAAAAAAAAAAATATGTTGAAATTTAAATTCCGACAATCTCATTCTCATATTAAATTTAACTTTTACTTATTTTTTACTATTTATGTCTATTTTAAAAAATTTCTCTGTTTTTTAGTGACAAAATGTTTATTGTTTAATTTAAACGCTCTAAAGGCAGCTACCTACGGAAGCGGAAAACACGTGGATCGAGATTTTAAAGCGAACCTATTTATAGAATAAACAAAGGAAGAGTCAACGTACAGATAAATCAACCACATGCGACTGTCGCAGCACGCCGTCGACCGAGACTTAGGAGCCGCTTCGCAGGTTTCTGCGAACGGTCACTTTGAGAAGACGACCGCCGTTTAACGCTCCCCTCACATCCTCCGTCCGAAGTCGCTTGCGTTCGCAGGCTAATCTTGACCATGGCTTCCTACCTTGTCGTTAACTTTTTAAATCGATGCTGCTCAACTTAATTCCAGGGCGGAGACGACCTTCTGGGACGGCGCTAACCCTAGTCCTCGAAGCCTTTGCTCCTCGTCGTCCTCGCTGCCTCGCAGCCATGCCCATCAACCTCGAATTCCATACCTTTGCTGGGAACCCGCTGAGATCCTCCAACTCGGACTCTACGTCTTCCCCCATATCCGCCCTCGACGCCCTCAAGTCTTTCCTATCCGGTGGAGATGCCGAGTCCTCCGCCGTTGCTAGGGTTTTACCTTTCAGAAAAGGCCGAGCTTGGGTTCGCTCCACCGACTCCACATCGGATTTGGCCCCGAAATGGAGCATCGGATGGGTTTCTCCCGCAAAGGTGAACGGTATCCCGGCGGAATCCTTTGTGTACTTGGGATCAGATCCCGAGGAGGAAACCGGCACTGTTTCTTGGGCGGCTGACGTTTCTAACGCAGAAAACCTTCAGCTGGGGCTCCCTGGGGATGGGTTTGGATTCGTCGATCTGAGGACCTTAATGGTTGCTACCGACTGTTCTGATTCAGATGCGATGGGGGCGTTGGCCATTGCTGGACATGTAATAACCTGTTCTTATCTCTTGATTCCGCTGTTTTTTTGTAGGAGAATTGATCGCAAAAGAGCTAACCTAATGATAGCCAATGCTCATCTGTTTCATCAACCATTTGTGACCATGAAAGCTACTTATTCCTACTTCTTATTTGAATTTCAACCGATCAATCTGATGATGGACATCGCTGTTCTTGATAATGCTTGTGCTATTCCTCCTTTTTGAATGCATGCAGATCTCTGTGAATTTTGGTAACAGACCTTAAGTTTCAACTTTTCCTCCTTGTGTCCTATTAGGCCGGGGCACTGCTGGAGTGGCACAGAACATCGAGATTTTGCGGGCACTGTGGATCTCCCACAGCTTCCATTGATGCAGGAAGAAGAAAGCAATGCACCAACGAGCCCTGCAAAAAGAAGATATATCCACGAGTTGATCCCGTATGGTTTCATCCATCTACTTGTGTCATTATTCAACTGTTTTATTTGCTCACTGATGTGCATATGGATTATGGCTTGGAGCAGGTTGTAATTATGCTAGTTATTGACAAAGAGAATGATCGTGCATTGTTAAGCGACCAATCCAGGTTAGCGCCGCGTCTATGGACTTGTCTTGCAGGCTTCATAGAGGTATTGGTCCCATATTCAACCAACTGATATGTTTTGCTTTATTGATAAATTAGTATGATTACAATATGAACTACTTTTTGTTCAGTTTGAATAACTTTTTCCTTTTGTAATGTTTGCTCAAATGGGTATCATCGGCACTACATCATAACTGCTAAATGTTATTAGCCAGGGGAGAGCTTAGAAGAGGCCGTAAGAAGAGAAACTTTGGAAGAGACTGGTATTGAAGTTGGTGAAGTTGTTTATCATAGTTCTCAGCCATGGCCCGGTACCTACTTTTCTCTTCATTCTGATTTTTTTAGAGTGTGGCATATTTTGACAGAGTAACCTAAGATTGCATTTCATTACATTTTTT
This sequence comes from Wurfbainia villosa, assembly GCA_025175895.1. Taxonomy (NCBI): domain Eukaryota; kingdom Viridiplantae; phylum Streptophyta; class Magnoliopsida; order Zingiberales; family Zingiberaceae; genus Wurfbainia; species Wurfbainia villosa. The sequence continues at coordinate 3,365,676 of CM046000.1, read as the reverse complement.
TATTTTTGCCTCACTACTCTCTTGTTTGTTACACACTTCCAAAACTTAGGAAACAATCTACTTGTTTGGTTATAAAAGGGAAATCTGGATTTGTTGCGACAATTTTAAGAATTAACTTTGAGTGAAAGGAACACAAAAAGGTTTAAGAGCGGATTGATAAAATTTATTCTTGCAACTCCCGTTTCTCTCTTCACTCCTATTCATCGACTTAAGTTAGCATGCTACTATAGTATTTTCTGGCACATTCTTGGTTCTATTTGAAGGTCTGCATTTAAATTTTAAACTGGATATGCATAAACTTTTATGAAGATAACCCCCATTATTTTCCAAAGAAGGTAACCCAATAGATTCCCTCAATTAGGTAGTTCAGGGAACTTCTTGCTGAGAGCAAGTAGATACAAACAAAAATAAATGCAAAGTAGCTAGTTTAAGGTTATCCGGCCAGAAGAAACAATCCCTTGAGCTAAACAATGCCATAAGGTTTAGAAATAATGGTTCTCATGATGAAAATGATGTAACATCCTAAACATTAAAGGAGATGAAGAAATTGGAACACAGAATTTGAATGCATTTAGTAAATAAAAGGCAAGTTGTATATCTTTCTTGCATCCAACTGTACATGGTTTTGCTTGCCACAGGCACTCTTTTAAAATTTTGGCACACGATTCAAGTATCTTTTGAATATTTTTTTTTTGGTTAAAAAATATTCATTAGAACAAATTAACATAATGTGTTTGCAATTTGAATGTATTTAGCAACTAAAGGCATGTTGGGCATCCAACTATATTTGATTTTGCTCAACATTTGAGCACTTGAATAATTCAGTCACTGGTTCATGAATCTTTTGAAACCTTCAATTTCCTCATGATAGCAGATAAACAAAATATGCATGCTCAGCCTTTTGCTTCTGTTTTGTTTCTCAACTTACATAAAGAATGGGCTACTTGTTTTGATGAAATCTAAGACTTTCTCAGTTGGACCTGGCAGTATGCCTTGCCAGTTGATGATGGGGTTCTTCGCCTATGCCAAAACATTTGATATTCATGTCGACAAATCGGAGCTTCAAGGTAACTACAGTCAATAGCTTTCGAGCAAAATGTTACGGTAAAACCAGTTCATAATTTTGTTCTCATCACGCTAGATGCGCGGTGGTTTAAAAGAGAGGATGTGAAGAAGGCTCTCACTTACAATGAATACGAGAGAACTTACAAAACATCTGCTTACAAAGTGAATCAAATCTGCAAGGGTCTCGAGAGAGGTCAGTTTTCCGCCGCAGACTTGAATACTGGAAGTGGAGATCTTGCGCCAATGTTTGTTCCTGGACCCTATGCCATCGCTCACCATCTTATATCGTCATGGGTTCATGAAGATGCACATTCTAGCAATGGGTTGCAGTCTAAACAATTGAGTTCCCTCTCAAACTTATGATTTAATGATTGCCTGATCAATGCCTGGGAATAATTTGGCCAAATTTGTGACCATGCCTCCACTACAACTACTCCAGTTACAGGATGATTTCTCAGTTCCTTCTATCAATAATTCTCGTGGAGGTTTTAAGAGTCAGACTTTTCAGTTGTTTTTAATCTGGTATGTTCTTTTGATGGTATACTTGTAATTTTATAATTAGTCAGAGATTGTTATTTAACATGCTCATGGCCAAAAGGAGCTCAAAATAATGGATAATGATGAGAAATATACTCTTACAAGACTTGGAAGGATATAATAGTGCTCATATGTCTAGATCTTGCAAATCGGATAATAGATCGGTTTCGTGTTTTGATACAATCTACATACAATCCGAAAATATTAATTCATATTTAATCCGTTTAATTTTTTGTGTCAATGAGTTCAATTCGAATACGAATCATTTAATTTTGGATAGATACAATGTGATCCATTAGACACGAAAAAAATGTATGTAAAATGAATTGCAAGATACGATTTGAATCAATAGACATAAAACGATCCATAATTACATGAAAATGTAATAACTTAAATAAAATATAAAATAGATTACTAGACATGATTCGAATCAATAGACGTGAATAGATCCATAAGTATACAATAATATAATAATTTAAACAAATGAACTTATAAAAAATTAACAATCTCCATAATTCACGTTATCCAATTGGGATTATAAGTGCATGACATGACCATAAAATATACATTCTAGAATTATTATAAAAATATAAAATAATTTTCAAAATTGTCATCATTATTTAAACTCGTAGAAATCATACAAATGTTATCTATTTCCTTTCTTTTTCAAGTCTAATTTTTTTTAAAGTAAAAAAAAATAAATGGGTCTAAAGGATCTAACGGATCCAGAAGACAAGATATTAATTCGGCACGAAATTTTACGTCTCTAACGGATGGATATGAAATAGATGCGAATTCGAAAATGAACGATCCAAATATGAAAAAAATGGATATTTGTTTCGTGTCCAAATTTATCAGGTCTAGATATGACATGATTTAGAGTCTTTTTTAACCATCAATGTGTTTTAGCTAAGGCACTTTGATGGCTAACAAGGGCTCAAAATCATGGTTAAAGAATTTTGTAGAATACAGAGAAAGCAGCCGCAAGAACTCCACGCGAAGAAAGCGAAGACAAGAGTGTAAGAATTGGTCTCGTGGTTATCATAGTAAATAGCAACAATGTGGATGCAGATGGTGCTGTGAGGGAGTGAGTTAAGAGAGGGTGAGGGATTATGTGGTAAAATGTGATAATATTTATGTTATATGTCTTTCATGATCGATTTTTTACTCGATATGATAAATCACGGAGAATTTTATTCTGATATAATGATGTTTTTATATGGAAGAGATCGAGGACAAGGGATCAAGGATAACAAAAATGGAGGTGTATCAAGATGAGAGGGAACAACATCTTTTGATAGGTTTGATATTTATTTATTTTTTAATTTGCATCAAGTATCATGTACGATTTCTCTTTCCTATTAGTTTTGATGGTCAACCGATCCAATTCTACGGCGAGCGCCACCGACTAACGAGGTTGAATCAAGATAGTACAGGGTCAGTGTACATTGGAAACTCATGTTATACCAGGGATTCGATCACGCTGAGACGAGGAGCATCGAGCACCATCATCCGTACAACACGCACTATTGGGACGGAATCAATCTCTGGAAGCGTAAAAGGGAGTCTCGTAATTAACCGCTGTGCTATGTCCCTGGGGACTTGATGGGTTTGATACTTGAACTTTAGGGTGATGGTCGATTTGCTGTGGATGTGGTTTGAGAGAGGGGGTTCGAGCAAAGGGATATTTTGGTCATCACCTGGTCAAAGTTGGATGGCCAGTATAGGGTAAATAGTTCAATTTTCAAAGGATGGACATAGGTCAATTTTCGTCAAAGATGAAGTGATTGTCCTATACTGTACTAAGCATCAGTATGATCGTAGATCGATCCTATCTATCTTTATACAAGTTGACCTTAAGGGACATTTGAAGTAAACGATATCACCTTTTGCAAGGGAGGATAAAATAGTTAAATCATGTGACAAAACTTTTTTTAGTAAATTTGAAATCACATTATGCATTTTGAGTCATGAAATTTTAAAGCAGATGGTTCGATAAAATAGTTAAATTGTGATAAAAAATAATGACGTTCACATGCCAAGCACTTCTCATAATCAATTCTCGACTTAATGAAGAGTGATAAATCATAGAGGATTTTATCCTAGTACAGTAATTTCTTTGCATGGAGAGGTCAGGAATATGCTCATGTAAATTAATTCGGATGGTAAATGCACATAGAATTTATCTAAGGATGGAAGGGTCAATCCCTCACTTGATATCGACTCATCATATAATTTACTATTGGACTTTGGACCAAAACTTCCCATGATTTATCTCCCTTGCGATTATCCGAAGATAAATTAGTAGAGATCATTAGATTGATGAATTTCAATCTTTTGCCCAAGGTTAAAAACCCAACAAAATTTATTACACCCGTTGAAAATTAACTTCAAAATCTCATAAAATAAGCACACCAACTGTGCTTGCCCACATTTAACTATTTTATCATTCACCCATTATAAGATAGTTAAATCAATTTCATATTCGTATGAAAAAAAAGTAATTCAGTGTACGAAGCTCTCACCATATGAGATTCTAAAAAAGAATTCATTGTATGCAAAAGATTATTTTCAAAATTTGAATCTATAATCTCTTAATCACGAGATAACAATCTGTCCATATTTATATGACCTGTTTAATAAAAAAAAGCAAAGTCTCCATACTCTATATATGATTATCGTCACCTTTCTACACATTATAATTTTTTTTTTTTTACTACAATAAATTAGATTCTCGGAAATAAATTCCAAGAATCATTTCATTAAACAAAAAGCATCGTATCTGTCGAACAGTGGAGAGTCCTAATTCTGAAGCCCTCATTAGTGGTGTTCTTGTGCATGACCCTCATCGTATTCAGAGATAACCGTTGGATAGACGATCAGGTTATCCGGCAACAATAGAGGTGGATTACCGAAGCGCTAGAGTCCTAGTGGCTAGAGCGTGGAGGTATCCAGTTCAAGGTCTCATGTTCGAACCTCAAGGACTGTAGGAATTGCAACCCCCACGAATAAGTGCGGGGTTCAACGAGCAGTGTCCGGCGGGCTAGACTGAGTACGCTCCAACAGGGAAAGTTGAACCGTTCACCCAAAAAATCCTTCGGGGTTTCTGAAGAGGGGAGTCCTTCGGGGCTGGTGGCGGCAACTATAAAAAGTTTACCCATCTCAGTTTTTGTCCCCACGGAGATGGCGCGGTGGTAAAGTGGTGTGGTTGCTTTGGATACGGAGTAGGGTCGATTCCGGAGGGGATATAAAATCCCCCCTGGACTCAGATGACCCCCCCATTGCCTTGCCACCGTATCAAGGGACATAGTCCCCCCGCAATTTACCTCCCTCTCATCGCAGTCCTGGAACGGATGGCAAGGGACTGCTAGTTGGATAAATTCCCAACTTTGGAACAATAGAGGTGGATTTGACAAGAAGCAGCAAATTGGTATATATCATACCTAACATTGTACTAATAATTGATGAATTTTTTAGAAATGTTCAAGTCTCTATTCTGACAAAGAGATACGAGCCTAATGTTGGCTTTGTATGAGGTACAAGGTATACAAGACGTGATTGATTATCTCACAAGCCACGGAGTGCGAGCATTACCAGGACGAAGATATTCTACTTCCTCCCTACAAGGCTTGAATTGGACTATCAGGCCAACACAAATAACTCTCTCATACAACCCTTGGAGGCAAATAGCAGAAACTTATTGGATGAACGGATATCCTTGAGCTTCTCTAACTATGCAGCTGCAAGAATTAGTCAAACACCCCAACTAAGATGCTACGAACAAAGCCAATAGGAGTTCTATGATTCTTTGATCGAAGAACGATGCCAATTACAATATCACTTTACATGTTTGAATTTCAAAAGCAAATGAATATGCTTGTATAACAACTACATTTGCATAGCTACACAATTCAAAAACCATCTTTAACTCCAAAGGCACAAACAAAATATGCTTACAGGCAGGATGAACAGGTGAGTAGGTCGATCAGTTTGCTTTTGCCATTCCATGTGAGTGATGGTCCGGGCACGGAGGTGTGAGAGAGGAAGTGCAATGACAGGAGCAACCAGGGCTAAGTTGGAACCACTTTCCCTTGTCTGCTCGCTTGTCCTTCCTTGACCAAGTAAACAAACCTGAAAGTCACAGTTGAAGGCCTTTGAAGACCACAAGTTCACCATGAGAGAGAATTAGTTTTGATAGTTTAAATGAAACAATGAGTGAATATCAACAAGCATATCCAGACTTGTTCTAGAGAAAAAAAAAATTTGCAGATAAAAGCCAAGTAATGCATCATACAAGAATACATTCATGGATAAGTCCCCAAGCAGGGGCATGGACACTAAAACTTGCAATCATAGTACAAAGTTGATACATAATTTTGTTTCCACTGCAAATGAAATGCATCCTCCAGGGAAAACGTCTAAAGAAGAGGAACTTTTCTGCAAGCAAACTCAACAGTAGAATGGAGACTGAAACACTAGAGACTATTATCAGGCAAACCACGGTTCAAACGACACCAAATACTAGATAGAACAAGCCAGAAAAAGTGCCCAAAGACACAACGTAACCAGTTTAGAAGCATTTCCGGTGGACGATTGCTGGACCAGATTCTTCGTACTCTCCCTTGGTAATCCACATCTGCAGGTTTACAAGATACAGTTTATCAGTTACCTAATACCATATAAAATCTTCCATCATACAAGAGCATATACGACAGACACTTCACCTGCTGGAAAGTGCTGAGGGATGCAAGGATAGAGCCTCCAATCCAAACACTGTACTTTCGCTCAGGCGGAGCAACCACCTTAATCTTCATGCTGCTTGGAGCGAGCGCTGTGATCTCCTTGCTCATACGGTCAGCAATACCTGGGAACATAGTGGATCCGCCGCTGAGCACAATGTTGCCATATAAATCTTTCCTAATATCAACATCACACTTCATGATGGAGTTGTATGTTGTCTCGTGAATTCCAGCAGCTTCCATGCCAATTAAGGATGGCTGGAAGAGGACCTCTGGGCATCTGAATCGCTCAGCCCCGATGGTAATAACCTGTCCATCAGGAAGTTCATAGCTTTTCTCCACCGCTGAGCTAGTCTTGGCAGTTTCCAGCTCTTGTTCATAGTCAAGAGCGACGTAAGCAAGCTTTTCCTTGATGTCCCTCACAATTTCCCGCTCAGCGGTGGTGGTAAATGAATAACCTCTCTCCGTGAGGATCTTCATCAAGCAGTCGGTGAGGTCACGACCAGCAAGATCCAATCGAAGAATGGCATGAGGTAGAGCATATCCTTCATATATAGGCACAGTGTGGCTCACGCCATCACCAGAATCAAGCACAATACCTGAGAATATGTGTCATAGGCATACCTTAGTTGAAAAAGAAAAAGAACAAAGGAGCTAATGAGAAAAATACTAACCAGTTGTGCGACCACTGGCATAGAGTGAAAGGACAGCCTGAATAGCAACATACATAGCAGGCACATTAAAGGTCTCAAACATAATCTGGGTCATCTTTTCTCTATTCGCCTTCGGATTAAGAGGGGCTTCTGTGAGCAATATAGGGTGCTCCTCGGGAGCAACACGAAGCTCATTGTAGAAGGTGTGGTGCCAGATCTTTTCCATGTCATCCCAGTTGCTGACAATTCCGTGCTCAATAGGATATTTCAATGTGAGAATACCTCTCTTGGACTGTGCTTCATCACCAACATAAGCATCTTTCTGTCCCATCCCAACCATAACTCCTGTGTGGCGAGGCCGACCTACAATACTTGGGAAAACTGCCCTAGGTGCATCATCACCAGCAAATCCAGCCTTTTGACACACAAGTGAAAGAGTTAATACAGTTTATACATAAATTACTAAAGCCAGTCAAAAATTTGGCACGATAACTAGACACAATGAGTGAAACACTAACCTTAACCATCCCAGTCCCATTGTCGCACACGAGAGGCTGGATATCCTCAGCATCAGCCATGTTCTATATATCTGCAGGAACATGTGAGAAAAGAGTATTGGAACTAGGAACACAAGATTTTATTGGAAATGGTTTCATCTTGCACATTCTAACATAATTTTAAGTTTCTGTTCAGGCTTAGGATAAGTACATTAACATGTATCATCAGATGATACAAAGTATAATTGAGAAATAACATACTTACCTGAAAGTTTAGGACAGAAAAGAAGTATAGTGATATGGGTTGTTTTGCAGGAGCACAGCAATCAAATTGTACAATTACACTCACCCTTGAACTATCAATTCAATAGATAACCTTCGCGATCTATCTTATTAGCCTAAGAATTGCGACAATCTATCCATATGCATCCAAGTAACACAGCATGTGTGCTCTTATCACAGTACAAAAACGTGATAAGAGATTTGAAAATCTGATTTCCTTTGAACCACCGATTATTGAGACTGAGCAGAATCGATTACACAGAGTCAATTATTTATTGTTCTAAAAAAACATAATATATGCTTGTTTCTCCATTCTCAGGAGGCTGTCAACTAAATTATAGATCTTTACCCCCGATCATTCAAGTAATTCATGCAACTAAAGCAATCTCATAGATCTGGTCCTCAGCTTCATTGACTGTACTTAAAAATCGCTAGTCTACTGCAATTCCTGACATTCTTTTTCCCACAATCAAAGCCACACTGTCAACTAAAATTATAAATCTTTTCTCCCAATCACTTCAGCAATTAATGCTAGTAGAACAATCTCAGAGATCTGCTCCTCAGCTTAGGTGACTATACTTAAAATTTCTAGTCTACAATTTCTGACATTCATTTTCCCACAATCACCCACCTAGTGGGATAAGGCTTTGTTGTTGTTGTTGTAGTAGCATTTTCCCACAATCAAACCCACATAGACAATGAATCAAACATACATAGAACTGGATGCTCCAAAAACAAACAACCAATTAAAACAACCATACAAAAGATTAGAAAGTTATTTGAAATTTCAGGAACTTCAAACCTTGCAATTTCCTTTAAATCACAAACCTATGCATAGCATTGACAGATTCAATGTATCTAAATTATGGTTTGCCTCTCCTCTAACTATCATAAGACTGTGTAAATAATTTTCCAGCGAAAAATCAAAAATATCTTTCTCATTTTCAAAATCATTAAAGGTGCACATTTTATGCCCCTCATTTTCTAAATTATTAAAGAACACATTTCCCGGCACTCTTTTGAAATATTCCTCTACTGTCCCCTCTATCCAAATAATAGAACATTCAAATTTTTTATTTTAATTTTGTAACTTTTTTAATGTAATTTTTTACAAAAACTAATAAATCTTAATTATTTATTAATTTATAAATTCAGATTCGTATATAAATGAATATTATATTTTCTAATAACTTAAATTAAATTTAACGATAATAATTTTGATAATTTTTTTCCAAGCTTGGATTTCATAAAAATAAATCATGGGTTTTGTCCAAATTTCCTAATTTTTAAATATTTTTAGAGAATTAAAATTTTCATATAAAAAACTACTAATAATTTTTTTAAATTTATTTTGAGAGTTGAAGGGGAGTCTTGGCGCAACGGTAAAGTTGCTGCCTTGTGACCTAGAGGTAACGGGTTTGAATTCTAGAAACAGCCTCTTGTAAAGCAAGATAAAACTACGTACTATGGATCCTTCCCCAGGATCCCACATGACTGGAGCTTCGTGCACCAGATTGCCCTTTATTTAATTTTGAGAGTTCATTACAAAAGTTTATAATATACGAAATAAATTTAAAAAAAATCAAAATTATCACTATTTAAATTAAACTTTAGCTTTTTTTTAGAATATCTATTACAGATTAGGAGGGGCAAATGAGGGATATGAGCAAGGAAGGAGTGCCCTTTCTATGATTTGAAAAAATGGGGCGCTAACTTTTGCTGGGTCATTTTAATGAGCTTTTGCACGTGGTCCACAAATTAGGTGTAAATGCGTATCTTTCGACATGGTGAATAGTATATACCTTCATTCTAAAAGCCCAAAGGATAGCACAAACAATTACAACCTGAAATATTTAAAATGGATCGGCGTAAAAAAGAGAGAAATTACCATTTCATCGTAAGGCAAACTCATTGCAAATTTTCAGCTCAAAAAAAGAGAAACAGAAATGAATCCTTCATAAAAAAAAAAAAAATCTTGAGAAAATTCTATAACGTCAAAATAGATTTTCAGTGCCAGCTTGACTGCTTAAATGAATACCATAAATTGTTTAAAAATCGGTGCTTGCTGAATAAATACAAGGAAATGTTTAAAACTCGTGAAAAGCCAATCAACAAGAAAGTCGAAGCACAAGAAAAATTCCACATTCCGAAAGATCAATTCTCCAGAGGCATGGCCAGACATATATCCAGATGATTACTGGAGGTTGGATTCGTGCATAGTTATACACAAGATCAAATCTTACGGAAGAACTGTCAAACTAAAACAAAAATATAATTCAGAGGGGGGAAACGATCCAATGTGAAATCAAATAAGTTCCCAACCTAACCTTACAGTATAAGTAGCACAATCTACAGAGCACCGACGTCAACTGAGAAACAATACGGTTGGTTACAGTGACCTAATTCAGATTGAAGTTGCTTCCACTTCTAAGTGACTCTACACGACTAAAGGAACATGATAGATCAATTGATCAAACTCGTAAGCTAGCAAGGAAAAGGGGGGAAAAATAACTTCCAGCGGTCAAAACGAAAAAAGATCGCATCGGAATCACTACATCTGAACTAAATGGTAAATAACCTACTAGATCAGGCCAATATGGAGCATATAAACATCACGGATCTTCAGATTCACGGACCCAAGCAGACAGCTCGCAGATTGAAGCAGCAAACAAGCAAGGGAAACCAAAAAGCTCAAGGAAGAACAGATCAAGAGCAAGAAGCTTAGGAAAATGGAGAGCAAACCTAGTCGAGGACGGCGATCTGGTGAGATTTGACCTCGAGGAGAGATCGGAGACGGCGATCTATTCCCTACACCTACGGAGTGGGGAGGAAGTAGGTGCCTTTTTTATATGCCGGCGGAAAGGCCAAACCGGTTGAGTCAGGCCGTTCCTGAACCGGACTTGCTTGGGCCGGCCCATATCAGACGTAGCTTCATCAGTCCTAATGTTCAATAAAATTAATTTTTTTTTAAACATGAAAATAAATGAAAGGGCATCTTATGGTATTAAAGTGCATGCCTAATTATTTCAAATTAAAAATACTAATGATAATTTTTAATCAAATTGTAACAAGTTTAATTAAATCTAAACTATTATTAATATTATGAATAATTTAAGTTATTAATTGGATGTCTATGAGTAACCTTTTAAGGTTACCATAGTAAATAAAACGTTTTTTATATCTATACCTATATATATATATATATATGTATCTTTGTAAAAGGAGATATGAATAGATTGAGCCAAAGGAATAAAATTATTCCTCTTTCAATTATTCCTCTTTTCTTCTCTAAAAATATTCTTTTCTTGATATTTCATAACACGTTATCAGCACGACTTTTGCTCCAATTTTATACACACTCAACATCAAAGTTTATCTTCGACTTATGGATATTATTGGGTCAAAGATTGAAGATGAGAATCTCTGTCTTGTAGACAGTGCAACTACACATACAATTCTTAAAAGTAAAAGATATTTCTCTCATCTTATCATGCAAAAACAAAATGTGAATACTATATATGGTAGTGTAACCTTAATCGAAGGCTCCGGAAGAGCAAACATTTTACTACCAGGAGGAACAAATTTCTTGATCAATAATGCATTGTATTTACCCAAGTCCCATCGAAATTTATTAAGTTTCAAAGATATTCGCCTTAATGGCCATCATATAGAAACAGCTAATATGGGAAATAATGAGTATTTATGCATTATTAATGTTAAAATGGGGCATAAACAAGTTTTGGAAAGACTATCTGTTTTCTCTTCAGACCTTTATTATACATACATTAAACCAATTGAAATAAATGTTGTAGTAAACCAGAAGTTTACTAGTCAAAATGAATTCCTTTTATGACATGATAGATTGGGTCATCCTGGATCTGTAATGATGCGACGAATTGTGGAACATTCTTCTGGACCTCCATTGAAGAACCAGAAGATTTTTCAATCAAATGAATTCTCATGCGTTGCATGTTATCAAGGCAAATTAATAGTAAAGGCTTCACCGAGTAAGATTGAATTTGAATATCCTACATTTTTAAATCGAATTCAAGGTGATATATGTGGACCAATTCACCCACCATGTGGACCATTTAGATATTTTATGGTTTTAATAGATGCATCTACAAGATGGTCACATGTGTGCTTATTATCAACTCGAAACCTGACATTTTCGAGATTACTTGCTCAAATAATTCGATTGCGTGCACATTTTCCTGATTATCCCATTAAAACAATTCGCCTTAATAATGTTGGAGAGTTTACTTCTCAAGCATTTAATGACTATTGCATGTCTATTGGTATAAAGATTGAACATCCTGTAGCTTATGTTCATACCCAAAATGGTCTAGTAGAATCATTTATTAAACACCTTCAATTAATAGCAAGACCATTACTGTTGAAATCCAAGCTTCTTGTTCATGCTTGGGGACATGCAATCTTACATGCAGCAATACTAGTTCGCATCCGACCCACTAATTCTCAAGCTTCTCCTTTCCAATTGGTCTCTGGAAGAGAACCTAATATCTCTCATTTACGAACTTTTGGATGTGCAATTTATGTCCCCATTGCTCCTCCTCATAGAACAAAAATGAAGTCTCAAAGAAAATTAGACATTTATATTGGTTTTGATTCTCAGTCCATTATCAAATATCTTGAACCTATGACAGGAGATGTTTTTACTGCTAGATTTCTTGATTGTCGATTTGATGAAGCATTTTTTCCAACTTTAGGGGGTAATAATACTAGTAAAGAAAAGATAAAAAAAGAGATTATTTGGAATAATCCATCCTTATGTCATTTTGATCCTCGCACAAAACAATGTGAACTAGAAGTTCAACGGATCATTCATTTGCAACAGATTGCAAATCAATTGCCAGATAATTTCTCTGATCCAAAACGAGTAACAAAATCACATATTCCAGCAGAAAATGCTCCTATTAGAATTGATGTCTTTGAAAGACCTCTCTCAATAAATGAACCCAAACCATGCCTGAAGCGTGGAAGACCAATAGGTTCTAAAGATAAAAATCCTCGAAAGAAAAAGGGAACACGTGAACAAATTGATCGTCTAGAAAAAGAAAATAAGTCAATCCAAGAAAAAGAACTTCCAGAAGAAGTTGAAATAGATAATCAAGAAATATCGATAAATTACATTTCTACAATGAAAACATGGGATCGAACAAATACAAATATTGATGATATATTTGTATATAATGTGGCAAATGATATTTTGAGTGAAAATAAGGATTTTGAACTCATGACTTTAAAAGAATGTCAATCAAGAGAAGATTGGCCAAAATGGAAAGAAGCAATTCAAACAGAATTAACATCTCTCTCTAAACATGAGGTTTTTGGACCTATTGTCAAAACACCTAAAGGTGTTAAACCAATAGGATACAAATGGATATTCATACGAAAAAGAAATGAGAAAAATGAGACTGTGCGATATAAAGCCCGACTAGTTGCACAAGGTTTTTCGCAACAACCTGGAATTGATTATGAAGAAACATACTCTCCTGTAATGGATGCTATTACTTTTCGTTATCTTATTGGTTTAATAGCACAGAAAAGACTTCATATGCAAATGATGGATGTCGTTACAGCATATTTATATGGTGCACTAGATAATGACATATATATGAAAGTCCCAGAAAGACTAAAGATTTCAAAAACATGCAATTCTCGAGAATTATTTTCTATTAGATTACAAAGATCTTTGTATGGTTTAAAGAAATCTGAATGAATGTGGTACAATCGTCTTAGTGAATATTTGCTAAAAGATGGTTATACAAATAATCATATTTGCCCATGTGTTTTTATAAAGAAATTTGGACATGGTTTTGTAATAATCGTTGTTTATGTTGATGACTTAAATATTATTGGCTCTCCTGAAGAGATCTCTAATGCAATAAACTATTTAAAGAAAGAGTTCGAAATGAAGGATCTTGGTAAAACTAAATTTTGTCTCGGCCTGCAGTTCGAGTACTTAAAGAATGGAATTTTTGTTCATCAATCAACTTATACTGAGAAAGTTTTAAAATGATTTAATATGGACAATTCATATCCATTAACCAATCCAATGGTTGTTCGGTCACTTGATATGCATAAGGATCATTTCCGTCCTCAAGATGAAAATGAGAAAACTCTTGGTCCAGAAGTACCATACTTAAGTGCAATTGGTGCTTTAATGTACCTTGCTAATAATACTCGACCTGAAATTGCTTTTGCTGTAAATTTATTAGCAAGATATAGTTCTATTCCAACCAGAAGACATTGAAATGAAATTAAACATATTTTTCGATATCTCCGTGGAACAATTGATATGGGTCTATTATACCCATATGAACCAAATGCATAATTAATTGGGTATGCAGATGCAAGATATTTATCAGATCCACACAAAGCTAGGTCACAAACTGGATATGTATTTACATATGCTGGCACAGCAATATCTTGGAGATCTATGAAACAAACTATAACAACTACCTCATCAAATCATGCTGAAATAATTGCAATTCATGAGGCAAGTCGTGAATGTGTATGACTTAGATCAATGACTAATCATATTCATAAGTCATGTGGTTTGTTAATAAACAAGAAGACTCCAACGATACTTCATGAAGATAATGCTGCTTGTATAACTCAATTAAAATGTGGATATATCAAAGGTGATAGGACGAAACATATCTCCCCAAAATTATTTTTCACACATGATTTAATACAGAGTGGAGACATTGATGTACACAAAATTCAATCAAGTGAGAATCCTGCAGATTTATTCAAAAAATCATTACCCACAACAGCATTTGAGAAGTTGATTCATAAGATTGGAATGCGACGTTATAGAGATATTAAGTAATGTCTTTAACAGGGGGGAGTATTATATCAAGTACATGTATAAAGAAAGATGTACTCTTTTTTCTTCACTAGAGTTTTTATCCCGCTGGATTTTTCTCTAGTAAGATTTTAATGAGGCATATTCTTTATAAAATAGACATCCAAGAGAAAGTATTATGAATAATTTAAGTTATTAATTGGATGTCTATGAGTAACTTTTTAAGGTTACCATAGTAAATAAAATATTTTATATATATATATATATATATATATAAAAGGAGATATGAATAAATTGTAAAATTATTCCTCTTTTCTTCTCTAAAAATATTCTTTTCTTGATATTTCATATCAATTAAAACATTTTTCTCTGAATTGTTATAGAATGAGAGTATCCTTTTAAATAAAAAAAATAAAAGAGTATTTTTTATTTAAAAAAAATATGATTATTTTAGGATGCCTATTATAAAAACTGGTGGACGGACGTCGGGACGTGTGCGCATGACCAGCTACAGATATTTTTTCTTTCTTCAAATGGGAAGCATAATTCCAATCAAATACGTAAATCATTTTTTATTTTAATTTCAGTCATTTAATAATCAATTCGATAACGACAAGGAGGTCCAATTTATACCAAGTTCAAATTAACCAGATAATTAATTGGATTTATCTTTTTTTTATTCAGCTTTAGCGGGAGGCCCGCACGAGTGAGTTCTGCAAAGTAAGCAGCGTCTACACTTGGCCAGCCTATAACCCCTCCATAAATTCTTGCGCATAGAAAAATCATGAGCGCGGCGGGCAGCTCCCACCACCCGCTTTGTTTTCCTTACTCATTAGTTTAAGGCACCTTCTTCGTTGGCCCGTTCGCCCAATTTAAAGACTTCGTTCCGTTCGCTTCCTTCGAACTTTCCCGATGTGGGACTAAAAACCTCGTTTTTTTATCTTTCCTCTCTCCGGCCTCTGCATCTTCCCCCAGATCCGCCCTCGAAGCCCAGAAATCCTTCCTCTCCCGGAACGACGATGACTCCTCGTATGCAGATCTCCCGCCACTCTACATCGGTTCGGCACCACGATGGTTTGTCGTCGATCTCCGAACTCCTTGGCGGTTGCCACCGATTGAGCTGACGCAGATGCCACGAGAGATCTGGCAATTGCTGGCCAAGTAAACAGTTCTTATCCTTCGATTCCTTTACTGCTTTAGCTCGAATACCAGCGTAGATGCTATTGTCTTTATGATATCGCTGAGCTTTTGATACTCGTCAAAGCCGATCTGTTTCATCACAGGATCGAGTGATCACTTACAACCGCGATAGCTACTCATTTTCATTTTTTTTTACTTGAATGTCGCAATGCAAATCTTGGTTCTTGATAATTTTGGTAACAGACATTAGCAGTGTTTGCTACCTGTTAGAGAGGAGGAAAATCAAATTATGCACAATGCGCACATCTAGATTTGAGAAAATCCAAGAGCTATGGTGGTATGGGAGAGTGAAAAGGTGCAAGAGTTCGTGCCGAATCCACAATGAGAAGAGAGAACAATCCAAAACCTGAAGAATCCAATGTACTGAGTTGTTATATTCTTTATTTTCCTGGTATGATAGTTTTTCCAACTTCAAGAACAACAGAGTTTGATCCCGCCCAATGGATCAGCAGGTTAAAACAAAAGAACAAACAAAAAGCGGGAAGAATCTAAATACCAGGCAGCTTCAGTTGAGTTAAAGAGGAGAAGGTTGAACCCAAAAAGCTTTCAAATGGAAGATTGAGATCTCACGTAGAAGAAGATAAAGAGTTAAGCTTCCTCCTCGTCAATTAAGAGCTTCTTGCAAGCCTCATAGCACATGAATGAGATCCCAGCCGCAGGTACCAGTTTCATGCAGCTCGGTCCCAAACCTTTATAAAGGCCACCAATCCCTTCCTTTTCGAGTATGCTCAAAAGAGCATGCAGCATATTCTTGTACACTTGCCGACCGCCTACTGCTCCGACCTGCATATGCTTCCGAGCAACTTCAAGTGGAAAAGTAGCACTGCTTGAGATAGCACCAGCTGCTGAACCAATCAAAAGAGTAGCAATGTTGCCTATTTCTTCTTTCTTGAAGGTCTTCCTATAGAGTTTCTTTAGCGAATCATAAGCGAAGTAGTTAGTCGCAGCATATGGCACGACCCCTATGAGGCTTGGAGTGAGACCTCTGTACAACTCTGCAGGACCTTCCTCGCGCACAATTTTCACAAATGCATGCAAAAGATTGTCATAGACATCTCGCTGCACAAGAAACAGGAATTAGAACCATGTTGGTGCAAAAATTTGATACTACAGTGGCTTCTGCAAACCTGTATAGTTAGTCGCGTTTTCAGTAGCTCCAAAGGATAAGTACACAAGGTCGAGCTGACTCCAGCAAATGCCCCTGCGACGAGCGAGGGGGGGAAGGGAAACTTTGGTCCTTCACCCTCTTTGGGAGTCAAAACCTTCTTAGTTGTATCATAAGCAAATAACTGCAACAGGTTCATCAAGATCAAAAAAGTATGGAACACACACACACACAGACAGAGATAGCAGATAAGCAAAAGTATTGAATAGGAAACTAATAGGATGCGCTCTACACATTTACATAATTGAAGTTCATAAATGAAGATCAAGAATAAGCATACAACTATACACCTAAAACCATTGTATTTCCATTGCCAAATAAGACGTTTGATGGCAGGTTAAAGCCTCATTTAGTCATCTGTTTGCAGTCGAGCACTGCCCTTTTGATTCTCTGTTCTTGCTTTATAATGATAAGGAATTTTTGGTGAATTTAACCACCGAAACCAACACAGGATAATCGCCACAAAGCTAAGTATGTTTGCTGATCAATCATGGCATGTTCTAATATTCTAGCCAGACAAATGATTCATCCTATCAATTATAATTTCGTTTATCCGAAACTGGAACTTTTAGTGAATGTTTTTATATCTCAGTGCCATCTTATATCTTTTACAATCATCTGGATATGGTTTACTATTATTATACTTAGTTATCTAAGATGAACAGCAGTATTCAAGCCAGCCAACTACAACCAAAAGGAGTGATTATAAGCTGCTATTTCCAAGTGTATGATTTCATTAATCCGATAGGTTATAGGCACCCTTTCTAATCGAAGAACAATCGTAAAATTAACTAATAGAACTAGAATCTATAGAAACAAGATACCATCTTTTTTTCTCATGTGTTTAAATTTATTTCTATTTGTCAGATCTATATGTGTTCATTAACTTATAAAGCATTTTTACATGGGTTAATACTCCAAGTAATTTGAATGAGCATACGTAATCATACACAATTCAACAGAAATATTTTGAGTAACTTATTATAGATCGTAGCATTTGTAACTAGGAACAGTCACAGATCCTTCCTAACTGGATGTTGCTCTTCCGTATTATCATGTACGTTTAGGATTATCATCTCTAAAAGATAGTCTCTAGTATCTATTTTCCTTGAACAAACAAAACGACTAAGATATCAAGATGGAATTATCAACTAAAACAGAACAGATTGTTTCGTAGCTCTTATTCATCTCTCGACTTGCATGAGTTGGGATCCAGATACATCAGGTAAAAAACTGCATTTTCAGGGTCAAAATTCCAAATCAATATCATCATACACAGGATATTAGTCAGGATCTAAGAGCTGGTACTTGATGGAAACACAAGGCAAGGAACAAAAGGGACAAACTAAATGCAAGGAAACTTCACAAAGTCCTCTAACCAGACCAAAAAATTTAATAAATACAAAAGGTTCATTTCGGAAAAGTATTTCAAATGTACTATCTTTTCTTTTAAATTGCTCATGAAAAATGTATTTGATATCCTCTCTTTCTTATTTCAGGAGAAGATGAAACATTCTCTACATTGATATTGGATAGAAAGTCAAAAGGATATCACAACTTTCTTGAGTTTCAATGAGGAGAAGCAGATGGATGAAGATGAGTATTCAACCACAGATAAATCTAACGTATAACGATCGCCACAATGCGAAAGCTCATCTATTCGAGAAGACCTCATAAACAACACAAAACACAAGGTTAGCAAATAGTTTAATCCAGCATGAATGCAATGCTGTAGCCTTACTAGAGGAAGAAGTAAGGAAGAACAATGCTGCACAAACTATCACTCACCTCAATGGCCTTGCTCGGCGCAACACGAATAACATTGACAAAATTACCGCGAAACAGCCCCTTCCATCCCTCAGTCTTAATTATAGTCTGAAACACTTCTGTCGTCGAGTTCCCGTTGCTCCCGACCATAAGATGTGTCCTAATTGTTTCTAGAGGTGCAACTGCAGTCCGTGACACTGCCCCAGCAATTCCTCCACTGAACAACCTTCTGAAATGAGGGTTTCCGATCCTTATTCTTACTTTCAGACCACCCTTCTTCTTCTTCTTAACCACAGCTTCATCGGCACTGTTAGTGGCCTCCACTGTGGATAGGGCAGGAGCAGTCCCAAGGACCTGATAACCGACCTGCGGCGGCAGATTGGGAGATTGGGAAGAAACACCAAACCCTAGCCCCACCTGACCAACACTGGCAAACAAGCCTCCGGCGGGGTAGAACCCCTCCGGTAGGTTCCATGAGAAGCCCGGCAGATCTGGGAGAGGGAGGACAAGCTCGAAGCTGTTCTTCTCGACTGGTTGCAACCTCTTATCCGCCATTGCTGTAACAACGTAACTGGTAATTGAGTTCCAAGGGATTTTGAAAGGGATCTTCGTAGATAAGCAAAGAGGGGGGCAGATTGAGGGCACGAATCGAACAAAGTTACAAATCTTTACCAAATCTGCATAAGCAAGCAAAGAACCTTTTTCTTTCAACAGATTATCCAAAACAAATAAAGCAATAATAATCGAGTTTTGGATCTACGAAATACCGAACAATAAGAAAAAGAAACATCGATCGATCGATCGAAAACTCAGCCAAGCGCTGCAAAATAGGAGGGACAAAATCGATCTTTCGACAGAAAATCATTCTGTAAAAGCGCTCGATCAAAAATCGGAGCACAAAACTGTCACCCGCACTTCACGCGGAAAAGCCAAGGATCGCCCCATGGCTGCTCTTCTCGCGCAGCTGCTCTTCTCGCGCAGCTGTGCGTCTCCTGTCCGTCTGCGCTCCAGCGAAACAAAACAAAACGGAGAATCGCACAAATTCCTGCTCGACTCGACTCGACACGCGGGGGGTTTATATATATCGGGGAAAGGATGAGAGCGCAATTGTCTTT
Source organism: Wurfbainia villosa (assembly GCA_025175895.1). Taxonomy (NCBI): domain Eukaryota; kingdom Viridiplantae; phylum Streptophyta; class Magnoliopsida; order Zingiberales; family Zingiberaceae; genus Wurfbainia; species Wurfbainia villosa. Next base: position 3,345,821 of record CM046000.1, on the reverse strand, counting down.
TTGCTATCAAATTTAATCCTTTTCATCGATCGACAAAACTTCTTCTTCTTTTTTTTCCAAAGATTAATAAACTGCTATTTTGACAACCAATTTAATCTGCTTTCGCATACTTTTATTCAATTCTTTGGAATATTGCAGTCAAGATTGAAGGAGAAAGTTGGTTCTTCCATCGATCGCCGTGCTCGATGAACAAGCAGTGATATGACAATTTCTGTTTAATCAAGATGATTACGATATAATTTATTTCCGAAGATAATACGTCTCTGTTAATATATAATTATAAATAAGATGTTGATGAAAACGCTTGCAGTGTAAGATTAGACATGATATTAAATATTTAATCGATCGTGAGTTATTGTTTAATAAACGTTTTAAATATTTAATCCACTGCCAGGAAAATATTATTTTTAAGAATTGAATAGATAAGAAATTGAATAAATACATGGGGTGTCATCGAATATATAAAATAATTTTTGAATGATAAAATATTCATATAAGAAATAAATGTTGTCTTTTGTCCAAAACTTAGACTTTTAGTTTGTAGTGAATTTTTTATTTTTTATTTTTATTTTCATTTTTTTTTTCAGAAAATAGAAAATGAATTTTTTTTATTTTTTAATTTTTCAGAAAACACTCTTTTATTTTTTGAAAAATGAAAATAGAAATAAAAAATGATTATTTCTCGTTTTTCAGTTTTCCAGAAAATACTCCTTTATTTTCTGAAAAATGGAGATGAAAAATACGACTTTATTTTCATAAAAAATGAAAATAAAAAACGAAGAAGAAAATACTTACCAAACGCCCCTGAAATATTTTCACTCATTTCATCCTTGCTTGGAATATCATTAATACTTTCAATCTACCTCACCTTTCACATTTTAATATATCAAGCTCTTCAAATTTATTTCATATTGTATTTTTCACGCCTCGAACGTCAACTTGTCATGGGTCACATTCAAATTTACTTTACATTATCATTTAATTTATATTTATTTATTTATTTTTGATTGGCATGGGATATCCGAATTTTTGGTCCGATTAATCCTTAAAAGTGATCAGTCTTGTCGCACGGACCTTCAGGACATCTCGCCAACAACTAAATCGAATAAGATCGGAGCTCAAATGACCTTCATCGACCACTAATAGTAAATCATGGAAGCGCTCACAATATTTTCACGATTTAGTCCGAACTCTACCGTAACGTCATCCTTGAATGATGATCCAATATCGAAATCATATTCCATCCACCGGACAAACTCCTGGACCTCAGGGTCATTTGAATATATTTTTTTTAAATTCACCGTCGAACGATGTCGCAACCGAGGATCGAACTGTGTTCTCCAATGAAATGCCTCCACTTTTATTGTTGCACCGTACCTCTAAGGGCTTGATTTACATTTAAATTCATCTCATTATGGATCTCACATAAACCAAATTGACTCACTCTACGAATCACTATGCTCCATAATCATCCTCTCCGACAATCTATTAGCTAGAACAGTATAAATATTATTACAAGTGAATATGTGTCAAATCTCGGTATAAGATCTAAAACTCTCACTCGGACTCAACAGTTTTCCATTATTTCTGATCAACATATCAAAGGGCATAGCCCTGAGACAGTTCTGATTTTAAAATTGAATCTTAAGGTCTTAGATAAAATTTAAAAATTGAGTTTTATTTTCACTGTGAAATTTAAAAATTAAGCCTTATTTAATATTAATATTTTTTTAACCCCTAACCGAAGGCTCCATTAATCTTCCTCATGACTGACTCGGGGTCTCATGATTTATCTTTTTTTATTATCATCGAGAGATCGACGACGAAGACCATTGAAGACGAACCTAATCAATTTTTTACTATAAACTATGCTCCATAATCTCCCCACGTGCATTTTGTTAAAAATTTTAACACTGCCAAAACCCCCTAAATTTAACTTAAATATTTGGTCAAACTCAACCGTTTGAAAATTTTGTTGCACCAATACAATATGCATAACACGAAGAAAAAAAATAAGTGAATTACAATTTACAATTTACAAGCAAAAAAGAAAAATTAAATGGTGGATGAACATGTAATGAATGCCCTCCGATGATAAAAATGGGTGCTTATGAAATATTAAAAAAAACTATATTATAAATTCAAGGACGGAGATAAGTGTAACTTTTTTTATTATATATAATCATTTATTCAATTAATCTTAAATTTTTAAATTAAATTTCGTAATTAATCTATAGTTCTTTTTTTTTTCTATTAAAATTTTAGTTCGGATAAATTATAAATTTTGAGTTGTCACTTTATAAACTAATAGATTTACATGAGAATCCACTCAAATCTCTTAAAGCAAGGCGAACTCTAAGATAAAAATGAGATATCAAAAATAAAAATCAAATCTAGAATGCCTTCAATTAGTTTCGATGAAAAATTAGAACCCACACCAATTTAGTGACTTCCATTGATCTATCTCATGATCATTGTGAGGAAGGTAAATCACGGAGGACTCTATGAGTCTTAACGATATGACCAAGACACGTAGAAATCATTTGACTTCAAAAAAAGACTTTAAATTTTCTCCGGAATCGATCCTTACTTTATTCAAAAAATCCACTATACTTTAGCCATTTAGCCACTACCTCATCTCCGTAAAAAGCCCTTTCAATTGGTTTCCAAACTTAACATGAGCATCCATGATATATGGATACTCAAAGGATGGTAGTACAATACAAATTTTAATATTTAAATAAAGAGATTAAATTATTATAAAAATATTATATTATACGATTCATTTTATCTCTATTATTTATTATCCGATCTCTTAGAATTTAAAGATTGAACTATAATACTTATCTAATTGGATGATAGATAATGAAGATATTTACTGGTTGAAATGATTTCCACATTTTTTTTTCCTCCAAAGAAACAGAATAAAGTCTATTTTCCACCCTTTTCCGCCTTAGGAAACACGCGGTTGATTTTCTCTCCCTCCCCGATCCCGCGTCTTCCTCCGAGTCCCCGCCATCTTGCACTCCGAACCGATTCTCCGATCGCTGACCGAGACGCACCGCACCGTGGCACCGCCACGCGCGAGGCTCTAGCCTGAGCACCTCCGCCTACGCGTTCACCGGAGAACGGCCAGCGCCGCTGCAATGGTCGCCCTCGGCGCCGCCACCGACCACTCCCACCAACCGCCTCCCAAATCTCTCGTCGGTGCAAGAGCAGGGACGACGACGGCAAAGCCCTCGCCTTTGCCAATCTTACCCCTGCACGGTCCGTTCTTCGCTGGTTGGTCGGTTTCCGGCGTGGCTAGCGCCGTGAGGCACCACCCCTTGCCGCTCGTCTTCGCCTTCTTACTCTTGGTCTTCATGGGCGTGGAGTACACCATCCCCATGGTCGCATCTGCTTCCCCGCCGCTGGACTTGGGGTTCGTCGTCACAAAGCCTCTCCATGCTGCGCTCGCCGCCGCTCCGGCGCTCAACACTGCGCTCGCAGCCCTAAACACGGTGAGTTACTGCCCGATCGATGACTCTTCTCCCTCCTCCGCTCGATTATTCTTGCGCGATAGAATTATAACTAACAGGCACTGGCCGATCTATACCCAATCATCAATGAACACTAGGTTGAATGCTTGCGTGTGAAGGGCCTCTGCCACTGATCCTATTGAACATGTTCCGAATTCTTCAAATGTGCACCATGCCATCTCATTCACTTCTAAAAAGAACAAACTCCATTGGATCTTTCTCGCTGTTCCATGCCATATCATGAATGCAATTAGGAAACTAAATGCGATCACAATTTCCCCACATTTTTGTGTCGTTTTTATGCCCTTCTCTTTGATTGATTGCGAAAATCCACTGGCTCTCAACCGAAATGCATGCCGCAGCCTGAATCCCTCAACAGCCGCCTGCTTTCCAAGATTTTTTGTGCCAATAATTAGGAACGACTATCGCAATCATCCAAATTTGGAGTCTCACTGCACAAAATCCACATGTTTGTCTTCTATGTTTGCTTAGTTTTTGTTAAACAAGACAGTTTTGATCATATGTTGCTGGTTCAATTAGGTTTTGTTACTGTAGACCGTGCATCATCACGATACTTGTTTTTGATAATGTGAATGATGCGGTATGAATTTTTCTCCTCAATGTTGGACTCTTGAGGATGGATTTTCTCCAACCGCAGCAGTAAATAACTCTTTGCTTCCTTCCTGTGAAAATTAACACACGTTAGACCATCGCCGGTTTATCTAACGGAGATCCTCCGATGCTTAAGTTAGAGCTTATATGAGGAAGAGAGAACATGTAGTAGTAGCAGTGAAGAAGATGAATGTCTTAGAAAATAGTAAGAGTATGTCAGAAATATGAGATCATATCCCTTCTTCCTTCGTCTCTCTCCCATTTTATTCCTCTATTCCCCGCAGGGCAAGCTTTTGCGTAACCACCTGTGATGATGACCATCCACATGGAAAGCCATGTTAACCCAGGTGAGACTCCTCTTTATGTCACCAGAGAATGATTCTTTTAAGGGGATCCTTGAAGAGTCTTCGGCGGTTATCCTCAAGGAAGGCGAATATGTCTTTGTTGTAACAAACTGATAAAAGAATATTTCATGAGGTCTCCATCTCTTAACAAACTAATTGCTTCCTTCTTCGTAAAGAGACCTCATGGTCGTTAATATATTATTTCTCTTTCTTATTATTCCCCCATGAAACTTAATAATTGAACATCTATCTTAAGTAACTCTTAATCCACCAACCGACCTGCTTTTTGATTTGCTCTCTTTTTGATATACCATTCTGATGGAGTTCGTGGCAGTTCCACAGCGCACCTGGCGATTCGTGGAGCACGCACGCCAAGCGGCAAGGTCGTCGTCTCCTTCCTAAAAGGGAAGGAGCGTCGTCAAGGGCCGCTCTTTGTGAGAGGTTCGGCTGCTCGGTGAAGAGGGAGAGAGGCGTAGAAGCATCTGGATTGATTTGGTGGGTGAAGCGCGAGTTAATTTCCAAGGTGATTTTTCCTCCGACACAAGCCAAAGCTCCGAACAGGTATATATTATGCAACAATGGTATCAGAGTTGTTTTTCCTGATAGAATTTCATACCTGTTCTTGTGAAAGCTCCAAACGGAGAACAGATCCTCTGTTTTGGACAAACTGGCACGACGCAGTTGCCGGGATCTCGTCGCTCGGAAGCGACGTGGACGCCGACGCCTCTGTCGCCTCCAAGAAATCGACTGGGCGTCGGAGGCGGCGAGACCGCCAACGTCTCGGCGATGCTCGAGCGGCGCGATCGCAGCGCCGAATTAGGTGTTGGCCGAGAGGCGACGGAGTGGCGCGTGAGGCGACGCGTGATTGTCGGCCGCCTTGGCGCAGTGGCGTTCAGCGTTTAGCGATAGCCTCATGGCTGCAGCGGCAAGGCGTTGAGACGATGGCCTCGAGGCGGCGCGACCACGGCCGGAGGCGCGGCCGGCGTTTAGCGACAACGGCAATGTCGCCGGTTAGCGTGAGCAGGCGCCCGAAATCTAGGGCGCACGAAAAAAAAAGGGGAAATTTCCTTTTATCTGTTTTGTATCGATTTTTTCTATTTATTAAAAAAAAGTTTTTTTTATTAATCTGTTTCGTACAAATTATTTAGATTGGGCTTTAATTGGGCCGAATTAAATGGGCCGAGTTAATTGGGCTTTAGATTTAGTTTGATTTAATTGGACCGAATTAAATGGGCTTTGAATCAAATTTTAATTGGACATGAGTTCAATTAATTTGATTCCAACAAAAGGCTAAGTGTCCAATTAAATTTACACAAGAATTGTGTGAAGTTGACTTTGGTTGACTAAACTCATAACTAAAGTTAGATGGATTGTTTTGGAACAATTAGAATCTGACGTGGATAACTTAAGGATAGAACTAGTTTATGACTGTCTATGGGTCAAAATTGATTGATCAATGGGTCAATTAATTATAGCCTAAAATTCAAGAAGCTTAGTTCTTCTTGATATATGTGTATTTGTTCTGTGCCTTGATTAATTGGAATATACCGGTATTTGTACTGGTTTTGTCGGTTATGTACTGACATGATTTATTTCAATTTTACAGATGGCGTGGATGTATACCACTATGACCCGGCGCGATGTGTTGCGCAATCAGTATAGAGAGGCTATCGAAGATTTGGACTATGACCCTTACCATGGAGTCCTTGGACACATAGGAAAGCTGGACAGACTGTTCTGGAAGCTCGAGATGCAGGAGTTTCCAGTATTAGACAACTACAGGATTTGGGCGTTGATTCGTTCATTGCCCGATAATCTCACTGACGCGGCACGACAATTTTGGGGGTTACATGAAGGACGAATTTCATATACCCGGTTGTGCATAGAGATGATTAACTATGCTGACTGTGAAGAGGATTCTGAAGAAGACCCTGTGGAGGATTTTGGTTCTCTATTAGTGAGGTCTTTAAAGGACTCTGTATCAGGCGCGACATGTCAGAGTGTCGTGAAATCAGAGAGTACTGTAGTTGAGTCCAGACGGAGGGGACATGTCATGATTACTGCTGCGCTAGGGCTTGTCCTAATGGGAGCAGTAATCGCTTATCTAGTCTATTAGGAGTTGTTTTTAGTTTATGAGTAGGAAGAATGTAATCTGTTACATTCTTAGTAGACTTTGTTATTTGTTGACATTGTACAGCATGTTTATTTTAATGATGTGTTCATTTAAAATGATTAGTTCATTTAATGCTGTTAACTCTACATGATGCATGATTATTGTATATGCCCTTGATTAGTTCAAATGAGTATATAATGATATGTTCATTTAATGTGTAATATCATGCTGTAATAATGATTAATATCATTAAGTGGGATGTATGTAATAAAATATATCAATATAAGTCTGATTGACACATACAAATGATGAGTGATAACAGATTGTCACTTGATTTTGTAAACTGATCGATTTATCTTGAGTTTATTTTGAGATTACATACATAAAAGCATCGAAAGTAACTAAATAATGTGCTTATTTATGTTAGGTTATGACAACCAAAAACATCATATTGAATCGAACAAAGGTGAAAACTGAATGGGGGATAACTATAAAATATGGCACCTCAAGATTCAAGATGTTCTTGAGGAACAAGAATATGATGGAACTGTTGAGAGTAATGCTGACCTGATGCACGATGCGTGACCTTGATGCCTATAAGGTATGGAAAAGGAAGGATTCCACTGCTAAGGGCATATTGATAAGTTCAATGGTGGATGACCTAGTGTTAGAGTATGAGTCATATCCTTCAGCTCATGCAGTCTGGGTAGCCCTTAGAGAGAGATACAGTGGAATAAGTCTGAGTAAGCTTCGGCAGCTGACGATCAGGTTCGACAGCTATAAGAAGCACCCGAATGCAACGATGGTTCAACATCTCAGGGAGATGTCTAACATGATTCGGGAGCTGAAAACTGCCGGTCATGAGTTAACCGATGAACAACAGGTTCAGGCGGTTATTCGTTCTCTTTCCGATTCTTGGGAGACCATGAAGCAGACCTTAACTCACAGTGAGAGTATTAAGACTTTCGCTGATGTCTCACGGCATGTTGAGCTGGAGGCTGAGAGAGTAGAATCCGTGAGGATTTCTGGCCAAGCCTATTTGGCTGCAGGCTCTGCTGGATCATCTGGATCCAAGAAGAAATGGTACAAGAAGGGAAAGGGAAAGAATAAAAATGTTGCTACTGCTGCCGGGAAGGATCAAATCAAGAAGAAGAAGACAGGGAAGAAACCTAAAAGCAAGTTATCTTGCTTTAATTGTGGCAAGAAGGGTCACTTTGCTCGGGAGTGTACTGAGCCAAAGAAGGTAACTTCTAATCTGTCTTCTGAGCATTTTGTTGCTAGTACTGTGTTGATGACTGATTCTTATCCTTTGTGGATTATAGATTCGGAAGCAACCAACCATGTAGCTCGAGAGTGGGTTACATATGTAGAGTACCGCCGGGTACCTGCTGGCAACAAATGGATCTATGTAAGAAACAATGCAAGAGTCAAAGTCAAGGGAGTCGGCACTTGCAAACTTAACCTTCGTGGTGGAAGTACTTTGTTTCTACATGATGTCTTGTATGCTCCAGAGATTCGAAGAAATTTTGTATCTGTTACTTGTCTTCTTGATTTGGGGTACTCTATAAATTTTTTCAGTCGTTGTGTAGAACTTAAGATTGACTCTGTGTCAATCGGATATGGTTATTTATCTAATGGTTTTATGGTGCTAGATGTGGTGCCTGATGTGAATTGTGCGATTCATAGTTGTTTTTCAAACATTGCTCTTACTAGTAATGCGGATATATCTGATGAGGTTTGGCATGCTAGATTGGGACATATAGGACAAGATCGCATGAATCGATTAGCTAGAGAGGGTTTGATGGGCTCTCGTGCTAAGATTAGCTTGTCCATATGTGAGCATTGTCTTGCTGGAAAAGCAACTAGGAAACCATTTGGAAAGGCTATAAGAGCAGACTTGTCATTGCAATTGATTCATTCGGATATTTGTGGTTCGATGAGTGTGAAGGCTAGGCATGGAGCTTCCTACTTCATTACATTTATTGATGATTTCACTAGGTATGGTCATGTGTATTTGATTTCTCAAAAATCTGAAGCGTTGGATTATTTTATTCGTTATATGAACGAAGTTGAGAATCAAACGGAACGTAAGGTTAAAGCCTTACGAACTGACCGTGGGGGTGAATATCTGTATGATTTGTTTAAGACGACATGTAATGATAAGAGGATTATTAGACAACTAATGATCCCAGGAACTCCACAGCAAAATGGGATTGCTGAAAGAAGAAATAGGACTCTTCTTGAAATGGTTAGGTCTATGATGGCGCAGGCTAATTTGCCGGTCTCCTATTGGGGAGATGCATTACTAGCTGTGGCATATATACTTAACAAAGTGCCTTCAAAGTCAGTTCCATCAACCCCATATGAACGTTGGACGGGCAGAAAACCAGATTTGAGCAATCTGAGACCCTGGGGGTCAGCTGCCTACGTTCATGATAGTTCTCACAAATATGAAAAATTTGGACCTAGAGGTAAGAAATGTATTTTTATAAGATATTCTGAGACCTCAAAATGTTATGTTTTTATAGGTGAGCAACAAGATGGAACAATCTCTGAGATTGAGTCTAGAGATGCCACTTTTCTAGAAACTGAGTTCCCAACAAAGGGTGAAGTTGATAAGACAGTTCCTCTTTTTGAGGAGGATGATTCGTTATCAACAAGACAGGTGTCGAGTGGGATACCTGAACCTAGTCAACCGAGTGGGAGTAATGTGCCTGATCACGGGGTGACTTCTCAACAGCCCAACTTACGGAAAAATGTTCGTAAGATCATACCTAAATGGAGGTTTGATATTGAGAATGAGGCAATGATGACACTTCCAGTTGACGAAGATGAACCTCAATCAGTTGAGGATGCGTTGGGATGTAGGGTTAGAAATAAGTGGAAAAGTGCAATGGAAGAAGAAATGGAGTCAATGATTCGGAATCAAGTTTAGGAGTTAGTCGATCTTCCTCCTGGCCGAAGGGCTATTGGGAATAAGTGGATTCTAAAAATAAAGAGGAAATCTGATGGATCGATTAACCGATACAAGGCTCGTTTGGTTGCAAAAGGATTTACCCAAAGAGAGGGTATTGACTTTGAAGAGACATTTTCTCCCGTAGTGAAGTTTGTGTCAATCCGAGTTATTTTGGCTTTTGTGGCGCATTATGACTTGGAATTACATCAGATGGATGTCAAAACCGCTTTTCTTAACGGTGAGCTTGACGAGGAAATCTATATGGTTCAGCCAGAAGGTTTTGTTGCTTTAGGCCAAGAGGATAAAGTATGTAGATTGAAGAAATCTATATATGGGTTGAAGCAAGCGTCAAGACAATGAAACATAAGATTTAACAAAGTGGTTTTATCTTATGGTTTCGAAATGACCAATGAGGATCATTGCGTTTTCCTAAAGAAGGGAAAAGGAAAGTATGTCATTTTATCATTATATGTTGATGATATGCTGATAGCAGGAAATGACATAGGTTTTATTGAAGAAGTCAAAAAGTGACTGTCTTCTCAATTTGACACAATAGATATAGGAGAAGCTGAATACATCTTAGGGGTTAAGATCATCCGGGATCGATCAAAGAGACTTTTGGGTTTGTCACAAGAGTCTTATATTACTAAGATGTTATAACATTTCGATCGCAACAATGTAGCAGACACCTATTGCGTAGAGGTCTGCTTTTGAGAAGCAAAGTATGAGTCCCAAAACTCCAATTTGAAATAAGCCGACATGAATAAAAAACCATATGCGATGTTTAGGTAGTTTAATGTATACTATGTTGTGTACTCGTCCGATATCGGCTATCACGATGGGCTTAGTCGGTAGGTTCGGTCGAACCGAGGATCGAGACTTTGGAAGCGGTGAAAGGATATTCGGATATCTCGAAAGCGGCAAGATTATTGTCTACATTATCGAGTCGGATATGAGCCTAAAGGGCTATTCGGATCTGATTAGGTGAGGGACTGGATGATAGAAAATCGACATCGGGCTATGCGTTCTTGTTGAATGGTGGCGCCATCTCTGGAGCGACAAAAACGAGCTGTGTGGCCTTATCTGATGGAAGTGAATATGTGGCATGTTCGGTATTTATCTGAAGCGATCTGGTTGAGAAGGTTCCTAAAGCATTTGAAGATTCTTGAGAAACGATAGAGTCGATGGCCGTCTATTGTAACGGATCAGCTGCGATAGCTTTTTCCAAGGATCCCAAATATCACAGCAAGGGCAAGCATATTGCTATAAAATACAACTTTATCAGGGATATTGTTGCTAAAAAGAAGGTGATTCTTGAGTATATCCCTATACGAGCTATGCTTGTAGATCCTTTTACTAAGTCAATGACTAGAGAGTCATTTAATGAGCATGTAAAGTCTATGGGACTTCGTAGAATGTAACAGTCTTGTAATAACAATTGAATATTATGATTTGATTGTTTGAAATGCTAGCCATAATCTATTCAGTGTATGTTATGTTACATTCTAGTGATAAGATCTCGATAAACATGTTGACAGGTAGTGATTGGTCCTCTCACATGGACAATCATCTCTATTTGTTGCGTATGAATAGAGGTAAGACCGATGCTTATAGGTCAACCTATGTGGTTGTTAGCTTTGGAAGCTGTAAAATTTATTACATTCATATAAGTTAGGGTCGTCTTGATATTTGTATTAAGATAAGATCGTTTTGTGGTAAATGATCAAAGTAAATGAACCCACCATTTACTATACCTGTTTTTTTTTAGCCAGATAAGAGTTCATATGTTGAATTCTGGATTAGACATTGGGAATGTCTAGATCGAAATCTGTACGATGTTAATTTGAGGCAAACATGCGCTCTTTATTGGTAAAGAGGACAACATCGTAACATGTGATTCATACCATATGTGCTAAGACGACAATAAGGGTAGTAGGAGAATGGATCCCTGCTTCTCTACTATGTGAACCCTTTGAGATTATATGTTGATCTCAAAATTTGCCCTTTGTAACTATTTAGGTGTCTACTTGAAGTTTTAATCAAGGTTTGCTACTTTAGCATGTCTACCTATGACTATGTATGATTGGTCTATGAAACATGACTAAGAAAGCGATTGATTAAAATGAATAGATTCACACTAAAAAGGAAGATTAAATAGGTTTACATCTAATGAGTATTATTCACTAGTCGACTCTTTTCTGTTGTGTACAGAAAAGTTTGTGAATATTTGGAATATGAGACATGCTCTTGACATGATGGTCAATTTAAGGGATTAGAGATGTTCACATTGATGTAAATGAGATTATTCAATCTGGGTAAATAGCAAGACATGAATGTTTCAGGTAAAACGGTTATGTACCACCAGAAATATGATTTTGTATCATCCTAAAACGACCGGTCACCCGAAAATGGCTGTGTGTCATAAGACAAATGGTTTTGTACCACCTGGAGATGACTCTGTGTCATCGGAAGAATGATTATGTATCATATGTAGAGTGGATGAGTTAAACGTAACAACTTCTCTTAGCATGTATCACTCTATGAGCAGCTATGTAAGGTGTAACAACTTTCTTAGCATTTGAATGCTCAATGTGCTTGCTGTCGCACGAACCATTTTCTAATTTGATGTTTCATTTAGTCTTTGTGACTATTAATCGATATTCTATTAGTCTTTTGGGACAATAGATGTTGCTTCGATTTAGTCTATGTGACTAAACACCTCTTCTAAAAATAGTCTGTGTGATCATTTTGTCTATGTGACATACCTTGGACGAGTGGGAGATGATAGAGTTCGTGGCAGTTCCACGAACTGCACAGAGGCAGTTCGTGGAACCGCCTCGAGCACGCACGGCTTGAAGCCGTGCGTGCTTCTCCTTCCCTAAAAAGGGAAGGAGCGTGCGTCCAAGGGGGCTGCTGCGAGAGGTTCGGTTGCTCGGTGAAGAGGGAGAGAGGCGTAGAAGCATCTGGATTGATTTGGTGGGTGAAGCGCGAGTTAATTTCCAAGGTGATTTTTCCTCCGACACAAGCCAAAGCTCCGAACAGGTATATATTATGCAACACATTCACCCCACTTTCCGAGCTATCCCTTTTGAACTTCACCTTCAACCTACCTTCCCAGTTGATCTCACTCAGCTCGACCCTCAATCTATTCTCTGAGCTGATCTTCTACAACTCAACTCTCTACTTATCCTTTGAATTGATCTACCTTAGCTCAGCTCTCCATTTGTTCTCCGAGTTGATCTTACTTAGCTCGGCTCTCAATTTATTCTCCGAACTGACCTACCTCAGCTCAGCTCTCCACTCGTTCTCTGAGCTGATTTTCTTTAGCTCGGCTCTTCACTGGTTCTCCGATCGAACTTACCTCAGCTCGACTCTCAATTTGTTTTCAAGCTGAGTTACTTCAGTTCGGCTCTCAATTTGCTCTTCGAGCTAAGCTCCTCTCTCAATTTGTTTTCAAGCTGAGTTACTTCAGTTCGGCTCTCAATTTGCTCTTCGAGCTGAGCTCCTCTCTCATCCTGACTTTTAACAGAGCTGACTCGGAGTATTTAAATGCCCTGGGTAAATCAATATAAATTGAGCCCTCTTATATATATGAAAAAAAAAAATTTTGATGAAAAGTTGAGCCCTTTTACTTATGATATTTTAAGTAATAACTTTTGGGCCCTGAGTGGACACCCCATTTGCCTTGGCCGAGGGTTGGCCCTGACCTTTAATTCACATGAACCAGCCTCTTAACTCCTCACCTCATTTATTTAGCTAGATTATGATAGTATCAGTGAAGTTTTATCGCAGCGGTAAACAACATTCTTCAGATATTTGAATGATTGCTCGATTGCTCAAGTTAGGAATAGATATTGTGGTACGAAGATTATGACTGGGCCATTTAATTTTTTCCTCGACCAATTCGATATGGTAATTTCATTCTCATCTCAGGTATTCGTGGGCATGCAGATTGTCTACATACTATGGACCTTCCTGGTGGAGGGAAGGCCACGCCCAACCATTGCAGCTCTGTTCATGTTCCCTTGCAGAGGACTACTAGGTTGCTGCACCCAGCTTCCACTGCCTCAGGTACACTAAACTCGAATACCAGTGCTAATATACAACCTAAGTTTACCTTTTCACAAGAGTTTTAAGCCTTCGTATTGAATGTATCAAATCAGATTAGGATTTAGACATCAAACGATCCTCACACGCCATTCAGATGCATACGAACAATCCTAGCTTGTTAACCAAGAGTTAGCAGACGCCTAGAAAAAAAAAAATAGGCCTTTTTAGCATTTACAGAGCATGATAAATTTTTGTTTCAATAGTTGTATAAAGAGGCCAACAAGATACTGAGAATTTGGGGAGGAATGTTTAGATATCAACCGCACACATTGAGCGGTCACAATGATTTCGTTGATACCCTCGAACATGTTCTTTAGCTATTAAATATAATAAAGCGAAGAAAGAAAAAGTAGTAATGAAAAATTGTAATTTTTTATAACCCTCGAACATGTTATAAAAAAGTGTCAGATCGGATCGGGTTGAAGGATAGTAGTTCGGGAGACAAGTCGTTCGGGAAGTTAACAGCAGAAACATGAGCCGAATTGAAAAGGTATATAATAATTTGGAAAAAATAACCAAGCTGAATCAGATGGGCAATAGATCGGAGAGATAAGTCGAGTCAAAAGGTATCAACTCGGGAGAAAGAGCTAAGTCAAAAAGGTAGTAACTCGAGGAAAAAGAGTCAAGCTGAGTCAGATGGACAGTAGTTCGGAAAGTTGAAGGAAAGTTAAGAGGAATATTAATTCTGTTAAGATGAGACCTCGTAAAATATGTAAGGGACTGTTTGTTATAATCCTAGTATACGCATCATCATCCTTTATAACAAATTGAAAATGTCTCATATACCTCATAAAATATTCTCGACAGTGAGCATTCTCTAATAGAATAATAGCATGATCATCTCCACTTGCATGACCTTCCACGTGGAGGGTGAGGTTGGTAGTTCGTCACAGAACAGCTTGTCCTAACGTTAAAGAGGAGATAAAAGACGGAAATGAAGGGAGAAGAGAGGATCTGATCTTATTCTACATACATTTACTGTTCTTTGTGACACTTATTTTTTTACTACTGCTACTACTTGTTTTCTCTTCCTCATACAAGCTTTAACTTGAGCATCGGAGGATCTCCGTCGAGTAAATCGGTGATGATCTAATGTTTGTTAACTTTCACAAGAAAAGAACAAAAATTTTTTTACTGCTGTGATCGAAGAAAATTCATCCTAGACAACACATCCTCAGAGAGAAAAATCCACACCGCATCACAACAGTTACCTACTATCACTATTACAACTGAAGTAGAAAACTAGTCATTTGTCTACTTGGATAGATGAATAACAAGAAAATGGGGGAGGAAGAAACCATTAAGGTACATAAATTGTCGCTGTTGTTTCTGTTCCTCCTCTCTTCTCCCATCTACCATATAAACTAACAAAGTCACAAAATGTTCACGTGCAATATAGTTAAAAGGTCAAAACTTGTGCAGCTTTTTGGAATCAATTCCATTGATTTTTTTTTTTCAATTCATCCTAGGTAGGCATGCTTATTCGGTTCGATTTTAATAGATTTCGAATTCGTCAATGTTGAAATCGATTCAAAATCGATTATGAATCGATTCAAATTTCAAAATTTTAATTTTGAAACCAATTCAATCCGGACCGGTTCCGAATCGATTCCAAATCGATTTCGAAATGGTTTCGGACCGATTCCGAAACAGTTCCAGACTATCTTCTTCGAATTTGAGCTTCCAAATTTATCTATTACGTAGGTGATCCTATTTTTTTTTTCTATCGCAAAATAATTTTATAGACATATTAGCATGCTAAGAGTTTCCATCTTTAAATTAGCAATCAGAACCAGATCCAAATCGGACACAAGAATCGGTTCCGAACTGGTTCCGAATCGATTGGAATCGAACCGAACTAGAACAGTTCCGATTCGGTTCCAAAACCGATTCATTTGAATCGATTCCGATTCTAAATTTAATGGATTGATTGTGATTCGATTCCGTATCGAATCGGTCCATTAAACATACCTAATCCTATGATAGGATTTTTGAAGACCCCTAATTTTAGTTCCATTTGTTATGTCTGGAATCATAGGATTATAAAAATGGCTTTGATATTATGTTCGATGATTGTCTTAGATTTCATGATTTTTAGTGGATTCTCAAATACAAAAGCAGGCAATTAAGCTAGTTATATTATGGTTTGCTTTGGCTTTCTCTTTTTTTTTATATTTTTTTATTTTTTTATTTTTGGTTACAATTCATGTTTTTAATTATACCAATGTTGCAGGAGTTCTTAGGTTCAGGCGCAGACTTCCCTGTTGGCAATGCTTCCTTCTTCCTCTTTTTCTCCGGCCATGTTGCCGGAGCAGTGATTGCCTCGTTGGACATGAGGCGGGCTCGGCGGCAGAAAATGGCATGGGTCTTTGACACTCTTAATCTATTGCAGAGCATCCGGCTGCTCGCCTCGAGAGGCCATTACACCATCGACTTGGCTGTCGGTGTCGGAGCTGGCTTCGTCGCCGACGTGCTCGCCGGCAAGTATGAGGAAATCATGTGGAAGCGCGACAGGCAGCGACCATGCTGCAGTTGTAGCAGCCCTTGACATGCTTGCAGTGTGATGATCTCCTCACAACTCAACCTTCTTCTCCTTTCCTTTATTGGGTAAAAGTCATAACCTTGTCTGTTCATTGATTCAGTTTCTCTGACTAAATATTTGCAAATAATTTTCTCAAAAGGAACAGTTGTTAGTAAATTTTAAAACCATCGAGTAGCGTTGTCATTCTCATATAATCCAATTTAAGAAAAAAAAAAAAAAAAGAGGGCTAAGATTGAAAGGTAGAATTAGATAAATAAAATCGCAGTTCGGGGTATATACCTGAGTCAAATAGGACTTAGCTCGGAAGGTTGGACCGAGCCGAGAGGATTGCAATTCGGAGAGCCGGTCTGAGTTATTAGCATATCGGTTGGATAGCTAGAATAGTGTCGAATAATATATAACTCGGAGAGTCGAGTCGAGCACATCGGCTTGATGGCTAGAATGGTGTCGGATAACAACTCGGAAAAATGAGCCGAATTAGAAAAAGGTGACTCGAGGAGAAAAATGGAGTTAGAAAAATAGCAAGAAGGGTCGATTGAGAAAATAACATATAAGTAAAACGAAAGGAAGGGAGGACTCCACAACCTGTAGAAAGTTTGTTATATTTTATAATCATCTAGGGCACCTCGTGTGGTCCTACAGAAGGCTCTTGATAGTGCATTCTCGCCAACAACATAACAATATGTTTCCATGAACCTGCATAATCTTCCACGTGAACAATGATCCAAATGGTTTGTTATGCGACATCTAGCCTATGGAGCGACAGGGATAAAAGGAAAGGAAGACGGAAGAAGAGGGGGGCTCTAATCAGATTTTTCAATCAAGACTTGCTATATTAGGGAGGAGAACGCCGATGTGCTTGGAGGGTTGTGCTTCTTCTATCTCCTCTTCGTCCAAGGAAACAGGGAGAATGAGAATCAAAAAGGGAATTGGGAAGGAGAAAGATCATTCTCGACGGAAGTACTTCTTAAGAGAGATTATAGTAAAGATATATAACACTGGAGCTATTTACTTGTGGAGTAAGAATTTAAATTTCGAACCACGTTAAATCTATTATCATTATCTTCTTATCCAGTGTTGTGATCGGAGAGGACTTAAGCCTCTTCGACATATTCATTCCGAAGAGAAAGAAAATCCGTACATTATCATTATCCAATCATTTTTGCCTTTGTTCTCGATCAAATCTCAAAAGCTTTAACAAGGCCAAATATAAGGAGAAGTTAGATGCATGCGTATATATAAATCAGCGACGCAGAGGATTAGGATCGATCTGGCCGGCGACTGGCGTCCACCTCGGCAGCTGCCGTGCAGCTTCCCGTAACTCACTGGGGCAAGCTCATGGCTTGCTGTCATCATCTTCCTTTGCTTGAGAGCGGCGGCGGCGGCGGCGGCGGCTGTGCTCCCCAGCAGCAGAAGGAAATTGAGCCATAGAAGAAGAGTCAGTGAAACCGCTCTCCTCGTCATTGCAGAGACAGCGAGCGGAAATGATGATCAAAAGTGATATGAAGATGATCTGGTTCGGGAATTTGGGGGAGCGGGGAGAGCGTTGATTAATGGAGGATTGAGGTTTCCGAGCCAGTTTTTGTGGAGAAAGGCAGGTCCAGGTCAATGGCGGATCCTTCCTTGGGTCATGGAGCTTTTCCTGAGGTTTAAGGGAGCTGTGGTCTCACTGTAAATACAAATGAGATAAATCATGGTATTTTTAAAACTGACGGAAGAATAATATAAAGGATTTATATATAGATTTCATCCAACGAGATTTGATTTTTCTGCAGTAAAAACTAATTACTTTCGTTTTATCATCGTCGATCTTTCAATGACCATGAAAAAAAAAATAAATTATTAGAAAATATGGAATGAATGACCTACGATCCATCCGAAATGCCTCACATATAAATAGGACGAACGATCCACAATCCATCCAGTGAAATATCTCACATGAAAATAGAATGAACGATCTGCTATTCACTAAATTATGTATTTCTTTTGAACATGAAATAAAAATCTTTATATTATTAATAGAGCATTATTTAGCTACTCAAATTTTATATTATGATCACACTCTTCTACGGCATAAAAGATTACATTTGTTTCTTTAATAATTCGACTGAGATTTTCGTAAAGTACCACAATTTGATAAGCAATAAGGAATATAAAAAAACGAGATTTTAGTAGTAGAGGTATAAAAGTGCATGATCAATTTTTTTTTAAATCTTAAGTGATGCATCACTAATACTTTCTACTTGGGGCATAATTTAAAATGTCTTAAAAAAATAAGGAGATCATAAATTAATTTACCTATCATCATGCATCCAATTACTTAATGGAAATATCAATGTAAACCACTAATCCAAAAAGGAACGTTCTTTAACTATAAATGCATTTTTTGCTAGAATCGGAACGGCCATTATTATTGTGTTTAATTACAGGACCTTCCTTAAATCTCAATTGCTAGTAATTTATAAAATACATCATAAATTGATTATGCCAATGATAGAATTAATTATGCACAAGATTGATCAAGAGAAAGACAAATAAAAGACTCCACCTCAATTGATCGGTTCTTGCTTTAGCATGTTGATAGCGCAACGAGGACAAAATGAGCAGCGTCGTCATCAATGGATAGCGATGGCGGTGACACTTATCTGTCGTAATCTATAGTTTTTTTTTAACCTCATAGACACGGTATAGGAGAACAAAATTCGATCCTCTGTTGCGACATCGTTCGACGACGAATTTAGAAAAAATTCATTCGGACGACCCTAAGACATAAGAGTTTGCCCCGTGAACAGAGTATGACTTTGATACTAGACCGTCGTTCAAGAATAATGCAACTGTGGAGTCCAGATTGAACCGTGAAAAAACTACGAACGCTTCTCTAATTTACTCTTGGTGGCTGGTAAAAACTATTTGGGCTCCGATCTTACCCGAGTCAGCTATTGGCGAGGTGTCCCGAAGGTCCATGAGATAGATTGATCACTCCTAGAAATTAGTCGGACCGAAGGTTCAGATACTCTAGTGTCAATAAAAAAAAATGATTTTTTTTGTCCCAAAGGGGCACGATACGATGGCAAAAATGAAAAAACATTCCACGGAAAAATACAGTTCGTTCCTCTACTGAAATAATATTCGATAACGAATTTCAGAAAAATCCATAGGGATGATTCTCTATGGAGGAGTTTGTTCGATAGATAAAATAAGACTTCGACATTGAACAATCATTCAGGGATAGACACGAGTACGAAGTTCGAACTGGATCGTCAAACTACGAGCATTTCTCTGATGTACTTAGGTGGTCAGTAAAGATTCACAGGAACTCCGATCTCTTCCGACTTAATTATTGAAGAAGCATCTCTTAGAATCGTAGAGCTAGATTGATCATCCTCAAAAATTAATCGGATCAAAAGGATAATTTTTATTTTATTTTACCATTCAACTTCAACAGCTGTACCTTCAAAAGTAAAATTATTCTAGCGCATCTATATATTATTCAAATTATCCACTTATTTTGAAAAAAAAAACGCTTATATATTTTCAAAAAAAAAAAACATGCAATTAATTAATTGAAACAAGAGTCCGATGATAATTGACAAGAAAATATTTTCCCACGCCTCTTTTTCAAAGTATCTCTAGTCACAACATGCGTGTCCTTATTTTTCTCCCTAAGCACTAGTGAAAACAAAACTACCACCCAACTTACTAGAGAGCAAAGTCTCACCCTCTCAGACATCGTTGACCTACAAGTCAAATAGAAACTACAACAACAAGACGACTAGACCTTTCCAATTATGTTGCAATTCGACACATTCAACTTTCATAGATCCTCCTTCCTCAGCATTCAAAGAATATTTTAAAAATTGTAGCCCCACTTTCCACTTAATCAGATTATCAGGCCATCCGACGATCATATTGCTCCAGAAAAACTTCTACATTCTCAAAACATTCCTCAAAACCAAATCATCAAACCACCTAGTGGCCAAGATGTGCACAGGCAAAAGAGTTAGAACTGAATCACAAAATAGCCTTACCATTCTAAGTAAGTAGGGCCGTAAACGAGCCAAATCAAATCAAATTTTATAGTGTTCATGCTTGTTTGATAAAATAATCAAGCCGAGTCAAATCAAATCTAAAATTAGGTAAGCTATTGAAAAACTTGTTTAAGTTTGACTTGATTTTTTTTTTTTAAGATTGAGTTTGACTTGAGC
This sequence comes from Wurfbainia villosa, assembly GCA_025175895.1. Lineage (NCBI taxonomy): Eukaryota > Viridiplantae > Streptophyta > Magnoliopsida > Zingiberales > Zingiberaceae > Wurfbainia > Wurfbainia villosa. The sequence continues at coordinate 3,325,421 of CM046000.1, read as the reverse complement.
TTGAATTGTGCTTGGCTTGTTTAATGAGTATCGAACTTCTAATCAAGTTCGATTCAAGCTTGATTCAAACTTGTTTAAATTTGATTTATTTAAATGTTATCGAACTCTTAAGTCAAACTTATTTATTTATTTAAAATTTTAATAATTTAATCCTGATTTATAAATGAGCATAAATAAACTTATAAATAATTTTTAAATGAGTCTATTCAAAAATATTGTTCACGAACATTAACAAGTTGAACACATATGTGTTCAAGCTGTTCAAGCTTGTTCATTAAATTGACTTTGATGCATATTGAACGAACGTAAACAAGTTCTTACCGAGTCGAACACCAAACTTGTTCATGAACACTTGGTTCATTTACAGCCCTATGAGTAACATACTGTACACTTTGGCCCTTGACCTTGTTAACCACGTTCTCTACAACTAAAATGGACCTAGCTAGTGTTGTGCATCCAAACTGGACCCAACTCGAGCCAATAATTATACTCAGTTCTTGCTTAGGCTAAAATGGATAGTAGACGAACCAATCTTCATGGGCGGTCGACGACACCTTTAGCACCTTCTCTTTGATCTTGAAGATGGTAGAAGAACCAATTTCCATGGAGAAATATCTGACTGAGTATGCCTCAAAGGTCACATTCATGGAGAAGCCATTCTTCAACTAGATTTTCCTTCTCTCTGCAAACAAGCTTTCTCCCCTCCACACATCTACGGTTATTCATCAAGACTCAAAAAAAAGAAAAAAAAAAAACGAAACAAAATACTGAAATCTGAAAAAGAAAGAAGACACGAAAAGAAACAACTATAAAGTAAATACTTTCCTCAATGTCTCCTCCTCAACTTTTCAAAGTATCCACCCTTGACATTTATTGTGCTTATTATGCTGTATAAATGTTCAGTATCTCCAAATGATTCTTTTAGCAATCTTTCAAAGATTTGGTAACACACTGATCATCCAAGTTGCAAAATTTTGACCAATATATAGTTTTTGTGGATCTTAGCAGTGATATAAAAGCCCTTATCAAGGAGCTAGATTTAGCATGCTGTTCCTTAATTTGATGACAATTCAAAGGTAGTAGTTTGCTCAACTCAACATTGAAACATATACTTTAGGATAATCTAGTTGGATGCATGAAGAAGATCTGAGGATAACATATGAGATTCCTGCAACATTTGATGATCTCTCGCAAATGTAAGCAAAACATTCACATGGCAGGAATATCTTTGATTCTAAATTAAATTGCAATCAGAACAATAAGAAGTTAGTCCTTTTCGGCAGTGGAACCAATAGAGCACTAACCTCATCGTGGAGCGAAGCCTAGTAGAAAACCACAAACCAAAGCTATTCCATCAACAGAAAGCCAATTTGGGCGAAAGATTAGCTTTTTCACATGGCAGGGAGCTCACACGAACCCCACGTCTGGGAACTGCGGCGGCCTAGCCTTCAGCGGCCGCCCTCTGGGTCTCTTCGCCAGGCCGGACTGCTCCGGGTCGGCGTCGTGCTTGGGCGGCCGGCCGCGTGGGCGGGGAGTCTTGGGCGGGGCCAGCGGGTCGGCGTTCTTAGGCGGGCGGCCACGGCGTTTGGGGGCGGCATCGGCGGGGATAGGAACCCGGGGCTTGGGCGGCCGGCCGCGCCGCTTGGGCGGCGGAGCTTCGGGGGCTGCTGTGCTGAGGTAGATGTCGTGGCCGACGACGACCAGCTCGCCAGCGGAGGTCATGGTGGCCAGGTGGGCGGCGAGCAGCGAGGCGTGGGAGGGAGGGAGGCGGTCGGAGTAGGTGGACTCGATGTGATCCGCAATCGAGGACTTGGTGGCGCCGTTGCGGCTGCCGGCGGCGGAGATCGCTGCCAAGATCATCTGAAAGCGAGCGGCGGAGGATCAAAGAAGGGATTTGGAGCGCGGCAAGAGAGGAATCGAGAAAGAGGAGTACCTGGCGGTAGGGAGGCAGGGGCTGGCTCTGCGGATCGTCTTCGGGTGTCGCCATTGGAGGAGACTGGAGAGCGACTTGTGGTGCTACAGGTCAAGGTCCGGTATCGGAGGGATTTGCTTCGTGAACCAGCAGCAGCAGTAGAATTGGGAAAGCGAGAGGAAGAAGGCTATTCCTATTAATTTAACTCCAACATTGAAATGAAGTATTGAATAAAAGAGAGTAAATGGATTTTATGTGTGTTTTTTTTTAGAACAAATGAAAAGGAGTAGGAGGAGGGATTGATGAATGCATAAATTTCACCACAATAAATAAAAAAAAATAAAAAACTAAATGGAGAGTGCAGTTTAATTTTAATTCCTTTAGCATATATTTAATATACAATTTTTTTTTTTTAAAAAAAATAATCTTATTATCCTTTCCTTAACAATATTTTAGATTCAAAGCTGTGTTCTTCTATCCTTTTCAACCTCTCCTCGACTGAGCATTTCTGAAGATTTAGGCCGATTTATAGTTTGAAAATTTGGGCGAAGTGTTCAAATTAAATAATAATTTATGCAAGAAGCTGATCGACAAGTTCATAATACTTCTCCAGAGAAGCAAGATCTGCTCTTCTTCGAGGAGGGTTTAGTTGGTTCCTATCACAATAAGTTTTTGATTAGAGAACAGTGATAATAGTACAAGTGTTATTAGCAGTCCTATGGATGAGACTCTGAGTATTAGCCAAGGGTGGAGCCACGTGTAGGTTATCCGGGTATTAGCCCCCAAAAACAAAATACTGTAGCACATTGTATCGACTTTAATTTTTTATTTTTTTTACTGTTAATCCGGGGAAAAAAATTTGAACCCTTGATTAGTCCGGGGTAGACTCCGCCCGTGATATTAGCAGTGTCAAAATAGTCCATAGAGATCGAAAGTTTGCATTGCAAAAAGCGACTACAAACAAGGAGGGGAAAAAAAAACGGACTCTAATATTGGAATCAACTGACTAAGAATCTCTGGATCAATTCCTAGTTACAATGTATTTATAAATTTTGTTTTTCAAAAGAAAATCGATTCTTTAAGAGGTTCAAGTCTGTTGAGGTAATCTATACTCGCATCTGCTCAATTTACCTTTCTTTTTAGTTAGGGGCAACTAAGGAGAGTCACTAATGTAACGGTTTTATTTTTTTATTTTTTTTTGACAGCAATAATTGTAAGTAGATGAAGGTATTTGATAACAAAAGGATTATTGCTCTCGGAGCTACAGTGCAATAGTAGAGCATCTAATTTGACTCTCAGATATTCACGATTTGATCTCCACCTACGATGAATTTATAAGATTTTTTTCAAATAGAATGACAAATTAAGAAAACTGAAATTATCCATATGAGCACTCTTCGCTTTACATTTCTCTTTTAAGTGTGAGACAATCATAGAGTACGCTAACGTGCAATTTCTTTTTTTTTTTTAAACAAAGGATTATCGGATGAGGTTATTGTTGGAATCTGCACGAGTGTTGAGTTGGTTAAATCACCCGTTGAAGCTTTGTACAACTCTGGTTGATACTCGGTGGAATTGAATGTCTTGATTCTTTATGTTCCAGTGTTATCATGAGATGTATTAGATAATTAAAAAAAACTTCGGAATAATGAATAGTATATCTCAATCAATGATGTATACAAATCTAAAAATTATATAGTCATAAATGTCGAACTATTACCACAATGTCTCAACTCTCATATTTTTTTTTTTTCTCACAATGGTCTCTTACCTCAACGATTAATGTGGAATTATATATATCTCGTCCAACTCCCTTGGTTACGGATAATAAAGTTAACCATTAACTCCATTATTTTCACTTTGATAAAATTATTCTTGTTTGGGTATTTATTAATATATGTCACTTACACACGAGGACATTTTACTTCCATTATAAGTACAATTCATATAATCTATCAAATTACCCTACTAGACTTTCATACAAGATTAGATGTCGTACGACTAACGAGTACATTTGCAAACAAAGACTTTTCGATACATCGATTAGGACAATCGAATAGTCACGATTAGTACCAAAAGGAAAAAATTATTATACACCAGATTCAAGACTAATTACATTCATCAAATTACTTTCCTCATCAAAAGGAATCCTCAGATATCGCTGAACTTAGTAGTCACTATTATGTTCAAATCCTTACATAAATGATCATAAAAGATCAATCAATGAATACAAGATAATGATGCAATATATATCAATTGGTCTTCTTTTTCCAAATTCAAATATATCTATCAGTTTCAGCTCAGTTGTTTTCTTTAACCAGTCCTTTAGATCTTAATTTATCTTTCAAGTCATCAGTAAACAAACTAAAATAGCAAATACTAAATCAAAACATCAAGAAAAAGTCGAAAGTAATAAAGGCACAAGAGATTCCACCCAAATGATCTAAAGTTTCACACAATGGGGTTCGAGGATAAATATCAAGTCATTGTCTCAAGTATTATAACACCCACTACTCTTACATCTTATCACATGTAGTATGAAAATATGTGCCATAGTGAATTCATTTATCTTTCAAAAAGATATATATCAAATTTCTCTAATAATATGCAAGATGAGACTCAATTTACACATAAGATTCTAGCATATATCAGAGTGACTTGTGTTCTAAAAGGATTACTCTCAAAACTTTTTTACAGCTAGAAATTGTCTCATCTTAACTCTCAAAGGTGATCATTCGTATGTGAGTCGACCTCGCTTACTTTACATATCTTTCTCTTTTGTTTTTTACATAGCATATATATGATAATAAAAAGCAAGTGCATTCAGTAAAGCACAAGATTCATATATATATAATATAACAATAAGCATAAATGTCGTCGTAAAGTACAAACGGAGAAATATTTAAAAATATTCAAACACAAACTCAATGACTCTATGTGTATAAAAAATGATTTCTAGTTTTAAGGTTGATGAAAGGGTCAACTATCATGTTATGTGTCATAATACATTTGACAGTCACTTAACACTTCTCGATGATAGTTTTCACGAAATGATATTCAGTATCTATGTATTTGGTCCTATTATGAAACTTAAGGTCTCAAGTGTAAATAATAGTGACTTAATTATCATAATAAATCATTATTAGTCTCCCACTATCTGCTACAATCCATAATTCATCTAATAATTTTTAAAGCTAAATACTCTCCTGAACTGTTACTAAATAAGCCACAAACTTAGCCTTCATTGTAGTTAGAGAACACAAGTTTGATTCTTATTGCTATAAGAGATTGTCCTTCCATTGAGCAAGAAAACAAAACCAATGTCGATTTGTATTTATTTAGATCGCCTCCCCAATCGACATCCGAATAACCCATAAGGTACAGATTGCATCCTCTGTAACATAAGCAGAAGTTTATAGTTCCCTTTAGATATCAAAAAATTCTTTTCACTGCTCTCCAATGATCCCTTCCAGAATTGGCTTGATATATGCTCACCAGACTTGCTACATAACTTATGTCCGGTCGTGTACACAACATTGCATACATTAAATTTTCAACTGTACTGGAGTAAGATACTTTACTCATTTCCCTTACTTTTCCTAAGTTTTAGGACACATTTTCAAACTTAGGAATTCACCTTTCGCAATCGGAGTATCTATGAGATTATAATTATTCATCCCAAAATACTCAAAATTTTTCTTAATGTAGGTCTCTTGTGAAAGAGCTAACATTTTTCTCAAGCGATTCTTCGAGATATGTACTTCGAGGATGAACTCAATTTCACCCATATTTTTCATGTAGAAGTTACATGACGACCATATGCATGCTTAATGGTTATTAAATATTCAATATTATTCTCAGCCAATATTATATCATCCACATATAACGATAAAATCACAAAAGAGTTATTAGATCGTATTAGATAGGCACAATGATTCTCCTCGACCATCGTAAAATCATAAGATATCATCTCCTCGTGAAATCTTAGGTATCACCATCTGGATGACTACTTTAGGCCATATATCGATTTCCGAAGCTGATAGACCTTATCCTTCTGACTTACCAGAACGAACCCAAGATGTTGTTTCATGTAGATCTCCTCATCCAAACTCCCATTAAGGAAAGCAGTCTTAATATCCATCTGGTGTAACTTCCTATCCAAACCAGTGGCAATCACCAAAAGTAAATGGATCGATGTAAACTTGACTACTGATGACAAAGTCTCCTCATAATCAATGTCCTTTGTCTGCGTGTAATCCTTGGCTACCAGACATGTCTTATACCTTTCGATTGATATGTCAGCCTTTCTCTTAATTTTGAGAACTCACTTGTTCCCAATGATCTTTCTATTCTCAAGTAAGTCAACTAGGTCTCAAACCTCGTTAACTTTCATTGGTTCCATTTCTTCCTACATGACCTATAACCATTTATCCTTTGTTGAACCTTCGAGAGCCTCCTTGAATGTCCTTAGTTCTTCGTCATCCTCTGAAGTCACAATGAAGATTTCATCCTCAATCGGGAAACGATGACAAGTTATATGCCCCTGATTACTTCTACGAGGAGAGAGAGCCTCCACACTTATAGATGAATCACTTCCACTGAGATTAAGATTCGTAATATGGTCTTGAATCCTATCGCTAGGCTCGACTAAGCCGCTAGGCTCATCTATCTCGTAGAAGGTGAAGTCTCAATTGATTTCTCCTCTCTTAGGGAAATCATTATCAAAAAACACGACATCACGAGACTTAATCTCAATGATAGTCTCGTTCGTATGTTCTCCTCGAAATATATCCCTTGGAGTGATTAGAGTACCTGATGAAGATACACTTCTTTCCTCGCAGGCCTAACTTGTTGTATTGGTGTGAGGAATCATTGACATACACAGTGCAATCCCACAACCTTAAATGGATAAGGTCAGGCTGCCTCCCTGTCCAAAGTTCGTATAGGGTGTTAACTATGGACTTCGTTGGAATATGATTAAGGATGTAGGTTGTAGTCAATAACGCATTCCTCCAATTGAAGACAGGTAAATTGGTATATGTCATCATAGACCTCATCATCTCCAACAAAGCCCTATTGTAAGATACGGAAATATATATATATATATATATATATATATATATATATATATATATATATATATATATATATATATATATATATATATATGGATTAATCCTTTAATTAATTAGATTTAATTAGTGGGTTAATGGGGTTTAATTAGTTTATTGGGCTGAATCTATTGGGTTGAGCCCATTGGGCTGAGTTCATTTGGTATTATTTGATTTAATAAGGGATGGATTAAATGTTAATTAGGTTAGATCTAGGTAAAACCTAAGCTAGCTCAATCGAACCGGCCTTTAAATCCTGATTTCTCAGCTGCGATTCTCTTCCCCTATTTCGATTCCGCGCCGCGATTCCCAAATCCCCATCGCACGATTTTCTTCCCTGCTTCGTCATCGCGGCTGATCTCCTTCGACGCCGACCCGATCGATAGTCATCTTGGATCGCGAAGCTCGGTTCGTCGGCGTCTCTTCTTCCTTGTCCGTTCGTTGTCGCTTTATGTCGTGTCGAGCTGAGCTCCGGTCAATCTCTGCTGTCTCTCGTCGGTCGATGCTGCAGCTGCTCGAGTTGGCGATTTCAAGAGGAGAGGCTGGTGGCTTAGGGTTCTCGATGTTCTCCGCGGATGAGCTGGAGTATAAGCGGTTGGGAGTTTGGATCGGTAGCGGCTTCAATCTGCCAGATTGGGGAGCTGCCATTCCGATCGCTGCCAGAGTTAGCAAGTGAACAGGGCGGTGTGCGCGGAACGGGCCACGAGCAATTTTCTAACCGACCGGATTGGGCGATCCTCGCTGGTGTGAAGATTTGTTGAGGATGGCTACGACAGCGGCTTCACTCTGTTGGATCAGGAGCTGCCATCAGTTGATTTTTGCCATCGTCGGATCTCCTTGTGCAAGGTGGTTGATTGAGCTGTGATCTACGATTTATGGAGGGCAGCTACATTGCCGGTGTGATCGAGAAGCATGACACAACTATAGCCCTTTTTGTGTTACGGGAGTTGGGAGATTTTGCTTCCAATTTGACTATTGATTTGGAGCTAATACCCTATTATTGGATCAGGAGGTTGTGGCTAAGCAGTATCATGTGAGGTGAGTTCCAATCTAGATCTACAGTTAGTTAGCTTTTAATGGCAGGACTTGTGCATTTGATAGAGAAATTGTATATTGGTTATTGTGATCACTTTTGATATTAGGCTGATATAGATTTGTTCTGTGTTGATGAAGGATTGATTAGGTTAATTGGATAACTAGATCAATCTAGTTGATCGAGATACCAGGTTGATGTAGGTTTTGATTCGGTCATTAGATGTATGATGATACTTAACTGTATCCTATTGTTACAGGACTTTGATTGTGATAAATACATGGACATGGAGATGGATAACACGGATTACAAATCAGGTGGGTAATATCTATCTGGTCCGGTAGTTTTGATCAATTCCAGTGCATGAATTTGGATATATGTTTATACCTGTTTATCTTAAATCCACTCATGTTTAATCATATGCTTGTACTGCCTTTGACCTTTGAGATATACTCTGTTACTTCATTGATTATCTAGCATGGATAGGAACTATAAACCCTATTATGTGTTAGCTGATGGATGTTCAGTAAGTACAGGTGGTTAGGGTTACCTGTGTGACCTCAGATTTGGGTTACTGTGTTACATCACGAGCGTTAGGTGATGGATCAGATTATGAAGTCGATTGTTGTATCGTATACTTATTAGTTGTGCATCTATGATGGATCTAGTTGTTTGTGCATAGATAAGTGTGTGGTTGTCAGTATGTGGCTATGGACTAGAGGTCTTAGCGTGATGGTATATCCATTATGGATTGTGTGTCTGTGTATGGTTATAGGGACAGTCGATAGTATCTCTCTACGGACTGGAGGTCTTAGTGTGGTCGACTGTCAGATGTGTATAACTCTTTGTGCGATAGAGTGAGTCTTGTGGATTGTAGTCCTTGCATAGTTGACTTTTGATTGACCAGGACTCTCCGTGGGATAGGGAGTGTGGCGAGGATACATGTATAGAGCTATGCATCATTACATTGTATGCATGATGTTGACTGGGTCTCCCTTGTGGTTGAGACGGGTCGTCAGTCATCTTGCCTCCCCAGCCACTCGGGGTAGTGGTAGCAGGGTTGAGGGCAGAGCATTGGATGTGCCGCGCTCGACCACTATATACGGTGGTAGCTGGAGATGCGCACCTGACCACTGAGCAGAGTGGTGTTAGCACTCGCCCACTATAGACGGTGGTTGTGTGACGTGCAGTTGTCCTGTGTGCAGAGCTCGTCTACTCATGGGTAGTGACGGAGCGACCAACAGCAGGGACCCTCGGAGAGTAGTTAACTCTTTACGCTTATATGCTACTCATTCATACTACCCAACTCGGTCACTCGAGAGTAGTGGCACTGGAGTCGGGCTAGTCGTCATGTTGTGCCACCCGGGTCATACCGGGGTCGTGGTTGGACGGGTCCGCAGACATGACCATGCATATGCATTGTTGATATATATGTATGCATGTATTCGATATATGTTTTACATATGGCTGTGAGATGCTGCATTTGATTGCTGCATATGTTTGTACATCATGATACATGTCATTTACATATTTTATACTGCTATGTGCTGAGCATGATATATGTGTTGGTCCAGACTGTTGTATGTATTTGATTAGCATCATGTCATAGTGTGGTATGGACCGGGATATTATTACATGTGATTATATACTGTTCATATGTCTGGTCAGGTATAGGATTGACTTTGCACATTATATGAGTTATGTTATTGTATATCTGTTTTAGTTCAGGATGATATAACATATGGTGTTGCAGACCGTCAGGTACGTTGGTACATTACTTCATGTTCAGTTGATCAGTTTAGTATATACATTGAGTATGACTATACTGTGGTTACTTGTTACTAGATTTGGATAGAACTGTATATCTATTGGACTCATGCTGTATACCTGTAGATCTTCACATGTATACTTGTAGTTCTCTATATCCTTACATGTTGTTCATACACTTTCTATATATTACCCCTGAGTTTATACTCACCACCCCTGGACCCTGGGTTTCATGTCGCCCAGATAACAAGTAGAAAATTCCTTGGACGTTCGGAGCTCCGCCAGCTGATCCCATTTCACACTGAACAATTGGGGTTTTCCACGTATTTGCTTCCGCCGTTGTTTTGTATTATGGTCATGTATAATCAGTGTTGTATTTGGCGGTTGGTTTGTATATTATTTTTGTGTAGTATGTTAGAGTCGCACCGGTGCGCACCTTTTGTGTTGTTGTGGATGTATTGTTTGGTATTGTCCATATATATGTCATATTGTTGTGGGCCTACGAGCCTTATATTAACCCGATATGTTGCCACGTACAGGGGAGATGACGTCCGTTTGCTTTTTGGCACGACATACTCTCGGGGCGTGACAATTTTATTGGTATCAGAGCCCTAGGTTGTGAAGTCCACTTTCGGATTTTATTTCGTTCGGATATCGAGTTTTGCTTTACTCGATTTTGGTTTTGTGAGTTCTGGGATCTGGCTGTTGTGGACATCTCCGAGCTACAAGGTTTAAGGTATGTTAACTGTTATTACATATCCTTCTGTTGGCTATGCATTTAGTTGCTTATAACATAGATGATTTGTAGGGTGTTGGTTAGTATTCGTAACCGTGGTTTGAGTTGACCACGGGAACGATATGTTGAGGTTATTAGACATGTATCTGCTATCGAAAAGGTTATTACCTTTGAGAGCCGACTGATACCAAGTCGGATAGCAGGGGTTAGTAGTCACATCTCTTGTGGAGATCAAGGATTACAGTCCTAAGATTTTCACTAATTAGGTTAGTCAGATCATTACCTATGGGGTAATGGACAAGCGAGTATACTATTGCTGATGCAGATAGTAGAGGATTAGTTTGGAGATATTCATAGGGATTTTGATCTCTGGGTTGGTCGTTCTAGGTTGTATAATTTTGAGAGTACTTTTGAGTACTTAACTCGTGTTATACAGAGAAAGTAGAGTTGGTTGCATACCATTATCGAAATCAATCCGGTATTTAGTGGAAGAGGCAAGAAATAACCTTCGGGAAATCACACATCACTTGGCCACGGTGTAGTGATGTTGTGAGAGAGTATTTTCCCACGTCATCTTCTTTGACTCATCGTCAGGGAGTTCTTGAGCTTTAGGTTGGGTGATCGTTTGGTAACAGAGGTACCATGCAGAGTCGTTAGACTTGCGAGAGTTACGACCACCTAATAGCTCGAGAATGTGATCGACATGTCTTAAGCCACCCACGAGTTTATCGGTTGACATCTTGATCAGGATGTTTGGATCTTCTACCAGATCCTACGGGAAGACATTAGACCAAGTCATGTGTATGAAATGACTCCATAGCGAGTGTTTAAGAGTTGGAAATTTGATAAGCAGACATTGTAAGTCAAATTATGGGAATCAGAAGTCTCCGAATGTTTGACAAAAGGAGCAAAATTGAAGTCATGAGTCACGAGCGACTATTGGAGAGTTTTCAGATCATAGAAGACCGACTGTAGATTGTCAGCATTTTCTCATGTTTATCAGTGAAATCAGAGGAAAGACTCCGAAGGGAGAGTATGTGTGTGCGGTGTAGGTCACGACGAGACACAGAGTTAGATTATCCGATGGATCATTTTATCCGTTTCTACTATAAACAGCCAGTACCCACGAGGAGAGTATGTACTTTGAAGACTCAGTTGAAGACTATGGATGAAGCTTTCGAGCGGACGATCTACAACCTCGAAAGCCGAGATCATGACAGAAGATTAGGTTATCACGTCAGCAGCGATCTACTACCTCATATATAGTTGGAGTTCTTTGATACTTCCAGTCGAGAGAAGCGAGTTACTCAGTAGTATCAGCAGAAGACATCTCAAAAGACTCAGACGTCCAGACAACAACTGTTACCTTTCCAGACGATAACAACTATTACCTTCCCAGGCGTGGTTATGATTTGTACAGAGGAGAGAGTGTATACGACGATGGTCGTATCTATGCGGTATTCTCCAGTTGCAGCTATACCTTTCACAGAATTGGAGCATGCTACGATTCAGTATTTATCAGTCGGTGGTGTACTCTTTGCCAGTACAACAGTGTTTACCATCTCCATTGCGGTTGTTTCAGTTTGTATCTCAGTTCAGCAGTTGATTTCAGGTCCTCCATGGTAGACTTTTGCAGCTACTTGAGCTCAGCCGTCAAGAATAGATGTTGGGCGAGTTTACATGATTACTCGAGAAGAGATATAGTAAACCGAAGAATTGATCATTTGGGGTATTACCTTAGTTTACCCTGTGTGGATATATTGAGAGATACTGATAGTTACAGGTAGCCAGGTCTAGAATATTCTTAGATAGGATTAGATGGGTTTCTATCGACTTATGGATTGGTAGTATCTCTACCGTCAGGTGAGACGTTGACTAACAATCAAGAAGTCAAGGGATACCCTTAACCTTTGCTAGACATACCTTCACTATAAACATATCCTTACGGATAGTTAAATTGTTGAAATGAGGGTAGAACTTGTATCTCGGATGTGCATATAATCCGAGAGTATTTGGATGTAGATTTGGATGAACTCCTGGGCTTGCCACTGTATAGGCAAGTGGAATATGCGATTGAGGGTGATTTCGGGAATAGTTCTGATATTGAAGACCTCATACTTGGAGATGATTTTATTGGTATCAGTATTGCTAAACACTACGGGAGATTTATCTGTCTCAGTGTTTCTTCTGGAGAAGACTTGTAACTCTTTGTTAAAAGAGAGACAGACCTTTGAGGTTATGCATCGATTATCGATGTTGGAACGTGGAAGCTGTTGAAAATGGATATCCTTCGTTGTGGATAGAAGATCTATTTAGATCAGCTTAAAGGACACCTGGGTATACCCTAGGATTGATCTACGACTGAAGGGTTGATATTGTGGTGACTTAGTATCATACAATTATCATTGTCGGTGTGATGATTGAGCTATCGGTAGCTTAGAGTAAAAAAAAAATGCAGGTGTGTAGAAAATGACATTTCATACTTGGTATGAATTTTATGGAGATGTTGATAATGTTGTTAGACTTATCGATGATTTAGTCGTTCATGAATTTGAGGAATCAAGTGCTCTTGGAGTATTTGAGATCGATTGTCATCATAGCTATGGATGATATATTTTTGGGATATATTCACAATCTTAAGGGAAGTTATGTTTCCCTAGATTGATTTGATATTTACCATAGATGAGGATAGGATGTTCTAGCGATACTATACCGCCGACTTGTTGGACCAAGAAGGTGATGGAAATCACCTGGTCGGAAGGTTGTGAAGCTAGGTTTCAGGACCTAAACAGTGACTGGCTTTTGCATTAGTGTTAGTTAGTCCTTCCATTGGGGATGAAAGGGTACTGCACATAGATGCAACATTTCAGGGATTGGAGCGATTTCGATGCAATTGTTGAGACATGTCTTATGCCTATGTCAATTTAGGAACTGCGAGATAAGCTGTCATATATATGACGTGGAGCTTAGCAGTTATTATCTTGAGTAATAGATGTATAGAGCAAGAGTGCTCAGGGAGTTTTGGCTAGCTATTGGGTAGCTGCTATAGGGTTGTTAGAACGCAGATAGATGCAATTGGGGAGATTGGTCATTACGGTTTCCCAGTCACTTATAGTGCTGCGTGATAGAGTGGATTTTGGATATAGTTGATTTCGTAGTTGATGTTGGGTATGCCAACAAGCAAAGGTGGAATATTGTGATCGGTAGGGTTACGTATCGTGATGAAGTGGGAGCCTAGTACGTTAGACTGTGTTGGGAGATTATCTAGAATTCGAAAAGGACTTGATAGGATTTGGGTAGTCGATGATCAATTAGCTAGGTCCGCTCATTTTCTTCTGAGCCGTAAGATGGATTTCGTTGGATCGCTTGATGGAATTATATCCATGGAGTAACCTTGAGTATCATTTCTGATAGTGATTCATGATTCACCTTACGATTCTGACAAAGTTTCCCACCAGTCACGAGTATAGAGCTCCGCTCTGGCACAGTTATGTATCTTTGATAGATGGTCGATATGTTGAGAGTGTATATAAGAGCTGGAATATAATATTCGAGCTCAGTACCCCACTTAGTCACTTGAGGTGTGTCTTTGCTCCGGATACTTGAGATGGTTGTTGTGACATCTTATACTCGTACATGAGTCAGAAATTTGGGGACCAAATTTTTTATTAGTGGGGGAGAATGTAAGACATGGAAAAAAAAATTATATGGATTAACCCTTTAATTAATTGGGTTTAATTAGTGGGTTAATGGGGTTTAATTAGTTTATTGAGCTGAATCTATTGGGTTGAGCCCATTGGGTTGAGTTCATTTGGTATTATTTGATTTAATAAGGGATGGATTAAATGTTAATTAGGTTAGATCTAGGTCAAACCTAAGCTAGCTCAACCGAACCGACCTTTAAATCCTGATTTCTCAGCTGGGATTCTCTTCCCCTATTTCGATTCCGCGCCGCGATTCCCAAATCCCCATCGCATGATTTTCTTCCCTGCTTCATCACCGCAGCTGATCTCCTTCGATGCCGACCCGATCGACAGTCACCTTGGATCGCGAAGCTCGGTTCGTCGGCGTCTCTTCTTCCTTGTCCGTTCGTCGGCGCTTTATGTCGTGTCGAGCTGAGCTCCGGTCAATCTCTGTTGTCTCTCGTCGGCCGATGCTGTAGCTGCTCGAGTTGGCGATTTCAAGAGGAGAGGCTGGTGGCTTAGGGTTCTCGATGTTCTCCACGGATGAGCTGGAGTATAAGCGGCTGGGAGTTTGGATCGGCAGCGGCTTCAATCTGCCAGATTGGGGAGCTGCCATTCCGATCACTGCTGGAGTTAGCAAGTGAACATGGCGGTGTGCGCGGAACGGGCCACGAGCAATTTTCTAACCGACCGGATTGGGCGATCCTCGCTGGTGTGAAGATTTGTTGAGGATGGATACGACAGCGGCTTCACTCTGCTGGATCAGGAGCTGCCATCAGTTGATTTTTTCCATCGTCAGATCTCCTTGTGCAAGGTGGTTGATTGAGCTGTGATCTGCGATTTATGGAGGGCAGCTACACTGCCGGTGTGATCGAGAAGCACGATACAACTGTAGCCCTTTTTGTGTTACGGGAGTTGGGAGATTTTGCTTCCAATTTGACTATTGATCTAGAGCTGATACCCTATTATTGGATCAGGAGGTTGTGGCTAAGCAGTATCATGTGAGGTGAGTTCCAATCTAGATCTACAATTAGTTAGCTTTTAATGGCAGGACTTGTGCATTTGATAGAGAAATTGTATATTGGTTATTGTGATCAGTTTTGATATTAGACTGATATAGATTTGTTCTGTGTTGATGAAGGATTGATTAGGTTAATTGGATAACTAGATCAATCTAGTTGATCGAGATACCAGGTTGATGTAGGTTTTGATTCGGTCATTAGATGTATGATGATACTTAACTGTATCCTATTGTTACAGGACTTTGATTGTGATAGATACATGGACATGGAGATGGATAACACGGATTACAAATCAGGTGTGTAATATCTATCTGGTCCGGTAGTTTTGATCAATTCCAGTGCATGAATTTGGATATATGTTTATACCTGTTTATCTTAAATCCACTCATGTTTAATCATATGCTTGTACTGCCTTTGACCTTTGAGATATACTCTGTTACTTCATTGATTATCTAGCATGGATAGGAACTATAAACCCTATTATGTGTTAGCTGATGGATGTTCAGTAAGTACAGGTGGTTAGGGTTACCTGTGTGACCTCAGATTTGGGTTACTGTGTTACATCACGGGCGTTAGGTGATGGATCAGATTATGAAGTCGATTGTTGTATCGTATACTTATTAGTTGTGCATCTATGGTGGATCTAGTTGTTTGTGCATAGATAAGTGTGTAGTTGTCAGTATGTGGCTATGGACTAGAGGTCTTAGCGTGATGGTATATCCATTATGGGTTGTGTGCCTGTGTATGGTTATAGGGACAGTCGATAGTATCTCTCTACGGACTGGAGGTCTTAGTGTGGCCGACTGTCAGATGTGTATGACTCTTTGTGCGATAGAGTGAGTTTTATGGATTGTAGTCCTTACATAGTTGACTTTTGGTTGACCAGGACTCCCCGTGGGATAGGGAGTGTGGCGAGGATACATGTATGGAGCTATGCCATGCATGTCATAGGTCTCCCTTGTGGTTGAGGCAGTCGTCAGTCATCCCGCCTCCCTCCCACTCCTCGGGGTAGTGGTAGAGGTTGAGGACGAGCATTGGATGTCGCGCTCGCCACTATATCTGATGGTAGGCCGGAGATGCGCACCGCCACCGGCGAGTGGTGTTAGCACTCGCCCACTATAGACGGTGGTTGAGTGACGTGCAGTTGTCCTGTGTGCAGAGCTCGTCTACTCATGGGTAGTGACGGAGCGACCAGCAGTAGGGACCTCCGGAGAGTAGTTAGCTATTTACGCTTATATGTTACTCATTCATACTACCCAACTCGGTCACTTGAGAGTAGCGACAGCTGGAGTCGGGCTAGTCGTCATGTCATGCCACCCGGGCTATACTGGGGTCGTGGTTGGACGGGTCCGCAGACATGACCATGCATATGCATTGCTGATATATATGTATGCATGTATTCAATATATATTTTACATATGGCTGTGAGATGCTGCATTTGATTGTTGCATATGTTTGTACATCATGATACATGTCATTTGCATATTTTATACTGCTATGTGCTGAGCATGATATATGTGTTGGTCCAGACTGTTGTATGTATTTGATTAGCGTCATATCATAGTGTGGTATGGACCAGAATATTATTACATGTGATTATATACTGTTCATATGTCTAAGTGTTGGTCAGGTATGGGATTCACTTTGCACATTATATGGGTTATGTTATTGTATATCTGTTTTAGTTTAGGATGATATAGCATATGGTGTTGCAGATCGTCAGGTACGTTGGTACATTACTTCATGTTCAGTTGATCAGTTTAGTATATACATTGAGTATGACTATACTGTAGTTACTTGTTACTAGATTTGGATAGAATTGTATGTATATTGGACTCATGTTGTATACCTATAGATCTTCACATGTATACTTGTAGATCTCTATATTCTTACATGTTGTTCATGCACTTTCTATATATTACCCCTGAGTTTATACTCACCACCCCTGGACCTTGGGTTTCCTATTGCCCAGATAACAGGTAGAAGATTCCTTGGACGTTCGGAGCTCTGCCAGCTGATCCCATTTCACACCGAACAATTGGGGTTTTCCACGTATTTGCTTCCGCTGTTGTTTTGTATTATGGTCATGTATAATCAGTGTTGTATTTGGCTGTTGATTTGTATGTTGTTTTTGTGTAGTATGTTAGAGTTGCACCGGTGCACACCTTTTGTGTTGTTGTGGATGTATTGTTTGGTATTGTCCATATATATGTCATGTTGTTGTGGGTTTACGGGTCTTGTATTAACCCGATATGTTGCCACGTACAGGGGAGATGTCGTCCGTTTGCTTTTCGACACGGCATACTCTCGGGGCGTGACACCTATCCTTCTCTCGGTGGCTCCATTCTGCTAAGGAGTAACAAAAATAGTCAGTTATCTCGTAATGTCTCTCTCGAAACAGAACTCTTTGAACTGTTTAGACAAATACTGACGTCCTTGATTGATTCAAAGAGTTTTCACTCTCAAATCTAGTTGATTTTCAATCTTGCTAATAAATCTCTTGAAGCACTCTAATGCCTCAGACTTGTGCGAGATTAAGTAGACATAATTGAGACACATGTAGTCTTCTATAAATATAATGAAATACGTAGATCTATTTCAGACTCTCACATTCATGGGTCTACAAATATCAGAATGAACCAATTGCAATGGAGTCTCAGCTCTCATTGATTTCCCAAAAGGTTTTCTCGTAGTTTTTCTCGCTAGACAAAACTCACATGAAGGCAACTTGACCTTGGTTAACGGGCACAATAGTTCACTCGCTGCTAATTGACCCATCCTCTCTTGCCCTATGTGGTCAAGTTTGCTATGTCCTACAATCACATCATCTACTGTACTATTAGATGCAAAAACAATAGGAGAAGGATAAATTTCATAAAATGAAATCAAATCCAGTATATAAAGTTTTACATGAATTAAACTGAAACAAATTAAGGAACTATCATAGGTAATGAAACTCTACCGTTTCCAAACAAAACACAATATCCTAAAAGGTTTAGACATTGGATAGATATAAGATTCTACCTAATCTCTAGAGTATATAACACGTCATATAGATACAAGACTTGCTTACTGTGTAGCAACAACTTGCACATTTCAATCCCTCTCACTTCCACAAATATCCGATTCCCCACATATAATATCTTCACATGGGGACTCAAAAGGCATAATTCCACGTATGCGCACTTGTCACGAGCTACATGGTCTGTGTCTCTTGAGTCACATTCATGGGTCTGCAAATATTATAATGAACCAACTGTAATGGAGTCTCATCTCTCATTGATTTCTCAAAAGGTTTTCTAGTAGTTTTTCCCACCAGACAAAACTCACACGAAGGCAACTCAACCTTAGTTAACAGGCACAATAGGTCACACATTGCTAATTGACACATCCTCTCTTGTCCTATGTGATCAAGTCTGCTATGTCATACAATCACATCATCCACTACACTATCAAATGCAAATATAATAGGAGAAGGATAAATTTCATAAAATGAAATCAAATCCAGTATATAAAGTTTTTCATGAATTAAACTGGAACAAATTAAGGAACTGTCATAGGTAATGAAACTCTAGAGTTTCCAAACAAAACACAATATCCTAAAAGGTTTAAACATTGGACAAATATAAGATTCTGCCTAATCTCTAGAGTATATAACACGTCATATAGATACAAGACTTGCTTATTGTGTAGCAACAACTTGCACATTTTAATCCCTCTCACTTTCACAAATGCCTCATTTCCCACATATAATATCTCCACATGGAGACTCAAAAGGCATAATTCCACGTATGCACATCTGTCACAAGCTACATGATCTGTGTCTCTTGAGTCTACAATCCACAAAGGAAAAAAGTTAGTGAACATCACACTAGATGACACATAATTAAAACCATATAAAAAAGAAGGATGTACTTTTTGCTCACTACACTCGTGTATAAAATGCTCAAGCTTAGTATATACATAGCATCATACATTACTCTTATCGAGTTCCTTCTTGCATTTCTTCCCTTTCTCGTTGGTCTTCACAAATGACTTCTTCTTGTCATGGCCTTTGGCCTTCTTCTCATGTCTGTGCCACTTGCACTTTGTATCCCGAGAACCCTTACTAGACTTCGTAATGTAAGCATGTCATAAAGTAGACCTGCTCACTTTCTAGCACTTCTCCTTGATCGCAATGTCTACTCACATCCATAAAAATATGGATACTCTTAATATGTGTGAGACAGGTCTTAACCATATCTCAGGAGTCAGGAAAAGACTGAATCATACCAAGTACCTGAAGTTCATTAGATATAGACTTCCCCATATTCTTCAAAGAGACAATCACATTTGACATATGCATTAAATGTTGTTTCATTGTATAATCGTGCCTCTTTTTGTGTATGATGAATTTATAAGTCAATACCCTCAACTTAAGAGTTGATGAGGTGCTATAATGCTCTTTCAGAGCAAGCCATACCGACATAGCAGAAGGATACTGCTCATATATCGGGATCAACTCATTATGCATGCTGCTAAGAAGGATCACCCTAGCTTGATTATCTTTCTTTTTTCAAGCACAATATACCTCTTGATCTCGTCTTGCCTATGACATGGCGTCCTTCCTAGGGTCCACCATCTCATGCTTAAAAACCTCCCCGAGTTCTTGTTCCTCGAAGACAAATTAAACTTTTCAATGCCAAATCTAATAGTTGTCACCGTTCAACTTGTCTCCTTTCATGAGATCCAGTAAGACAGTCTTTGTTGTAGTCAATATCTTTGTCATAGAAAAGAGAGACGTCAGTGACAATTATTGCTTAATATCACAATTTGTACCCTACAAATCATCAAGACCTAAATGACTCAAATATATACCCCAAGACAAGCATATGAGTCAATGGACACCGTACACCACAATCCAATATTGCATCTCATCATTCAGACTAAGTTTTGGTACCCACAATTAGTTACATTTATATCATAATACCGTTGCCAGATGCGTTGTTTGTCTGGCATGCATCTACACATGCCTTTGTGCATCGGTGCATGCGCCTGATGTGCATGCACGCAGGTCACGCGCCTAGATGAGCATGACCCGCGTACATGGGTGGTTCCAGACTCATGACGTGAGTCAGATCCCATATCCGATTTGGGGTCTGATTTTCTGGGTCTGAGTGTGTGATCGACTCATCCTGAGCTCCATTTCACTTCATCTACTCGAGTCCAGTCACGGCTGACTTGAAGTTGAAGTTGAGTCCAAGTTGGTTCATCTTGGTGCAGACTAAGCCAGTGTCGACTCAGCAGACTCTCGTATTACACCTTTTTGAACCGAGTCCGAGTGATGCGATCCAAGTTTGAGTCCCAACTTCATCTATTGAGTCCCACTCGGTAGACTAAATATGCTCAGTGCCCACCCGACACACTGAGTCTGAGTGGGTTGTTGTCGCGACACACACAAGCATTTTCAGTCAGAGCACTCGACACCACTTGACAATTGCTCCAAACCACTCGGCAACCATTCTCCCAGGTGCCAAAGCACTCGGTTGTTGAGTTAGGTTCTTGAAGCTCAAGTGCCAAAACCACTCGGCCTCACTCGACCTATGTGTCAAGTGTTGAGTATGCACCCTCTCGACAATGTTGAGTGTGCACTTGACAACGTTGAGTCTCACACGACGAAACTCAAAAATTCTAAGAACAATAATATATGAACGATAAATTTATACTTAAAATCTGGCTCTGATATCAATATTAAATAATAATAAAAACTTCTGAATAATGAATAGTATACCTTAATTAGTGATGCATAAAATTTTGAAAACCGCTAACTCTGATTCTAAACAACTCATAGTTGTGATGATAATCACAAATGTTGAATTATTACCACAACGTCTCAATCCTCAATCCGATGATATTGTTTCTCTTCAATGTTCTCTTTTCTCAATGATTAAAGTGGAATTATATATATCCTATACAACTCCCTTAGTTGGTTACTGAGAGATTATAGATAATGAAATTGGTTACATATAATGAGATTAATCACTATCCCCATTATAATGAGATTAATTCTATCCTTTACTTTTAAAATCGTCAATTTTTACTAAACATTTTAGAAAGTCATTCTTCGATTCAAACAAATGTGAGCAAAATACAAATATTGCAATATCTCATATAAATTCCAATCGGACGACAATTACGGATCATTAAATATTTTTATGTTCATATATTTGGCGCGATCATTGATAAATTCATTCTTATATGGATGTGACTTGTTATTGGATCGACAGTTCCTGAATAATCCAAAAATATCTATTAACATATCGAATTTTTGACAAATCACAAACTATTTATAATATTTTCCAATTATTATGTTTAATTTTAGAAAAATATTAATTAACTAATAAAATATTTTTAATTTCTGTTGATAATGTTAGTTCTAATATCGCAATTATAGATGAACTTAAATTAATTTGTCAACCTATTATTGGTGGTGTTTTTTTTCTATATTCATCATATATATTATATTTTAAATTTATATGTTCAAGATAATTAAAAATTTTAGCAAATAAAACTAATTAAAATTATAATTTTTTTTATAGTCACATTTAATACAATGAATAATGGAGTAAATTTTATAAAATTAATGGAATAACATCTAAAAAAAATTATATGATATACCAACACATTCAAATTCAATTTATCAATTACTATAAAATTCATTTCAATAAAAAAAATTATTATGTTTATTTTTTCTCAAATAGTTATTAATTATAATATATATTTATTTTTAGATTAATGGAATATATGTAATAAGTATTTGTGAACTTATAAAATTAGTATATAATTCAACTGGATAATTTTTCGATATTTATTATCCCACTTCTTATTTAATTAGATGAATTTTTATAACATAATTTTAATTTTAAATGAATATATTAACGATGAATTTTTATTATTTTTTTGCATATTAACAATAAAAGCAAAATATAAAAAAAAATATTTTTATTATATTCTTGATATTTATTTAGTTGTATTTACTTTAGACTCTAAATTAAAATTAGATATTTTATATGAAATAATAATTATGTATTATGATACTTTAATTTATATAAAAGATTCTTCTTCTTCTGATTTTACTATAGTTCACAATACTAGAAATAATTTATATAAAATTTATAAAGAATATAATTTAAAATATGGATTAGAAAATAATATATCGAAATTTCAAAATATTAATAGTAATAATATAAAACTTATAAAAATATAATTTTTATTAAAAAAAAACCCGAAACATCTACACGAATCCTCAAATTCTATACATGAACTTACGATTATTTAACGACTTCTTTTGATTTTAGTAATACTGATAGTAAAATAAATTTTGATATTTTACAATAATAATCGAAAAAGATTCAAAAAATTTCTATTCTTTCCATCATCGCAAAAGAAATCTTAGTTTGTTTGATTTCAACCATTGTCACAGACCAAACGTTCGATTCCGAAAAAAACATATTAGATGAACGAAGTAAAATAGTTCAACAACGAAGGAACTAACAGAAATATAAAATGAACATAAATAACAATGTCACTTCCAAAAATAAAAATGCAAGACAACTCATTACCTTTGATTCTTTTATACGACAAAGAAAAAGAAATAGGTAGACAAGTTAAATAAATACAATTTTTTAAATAAATAATAATAATTTTGAACCATTGAATTGACAATTCTAAACCATGAACTGACAATTCTAAACCATGAATCGTAACCTTCTTAGACAGTTAAAATTAAAGATCAATCTTTTACGAACTATCAATTTTGAACTGTGGAACTATCGATTTCGAAACATGATCAGGTCAAGACAAAGGGCAGCACTAACAATGTTTGCTCATCCAGATAATAACAATTGTTGTCCCTTTGCAATTAAAGGTTGCGAGTATGGAAGCTTAAAAGCGTTGAAATGGATTTATAAACACCACAAGCTAGAGATGCAGAAACATTCTAACTGCAAGTTATATCCATCTATGAAACTGTAAGTCTCAAGCAATTGCATCTAACAAGTTATCACTTAACATTATTGTCAAGAAGCTTTTTCCTGAGATCCAACGATCTCTAAATGAATTTACTTCTTGTCAACATTTATCAATGCCTGCCCTTTTCTATTCTTACCATATATCCCACTAATGCGCATAACTTCTGATCTTCATAATGATTTCTCTTTTTATATTAAATAGCTTTGTTAGAAGCAACAAAAAAGTGCACTGAGGAATTAAAAGAATCTCGACTCAAACTATTACATAGAAAGGCAAAACTCTATCACAAGAAAATTTATGGAACCACAACACGAAGGTGTACACTATTACAAGTAGAAAATACTGAAAAGTCATAAATAAAGAGATGGTTTCATCAAATTTGTTGCAATTCCTTAAACTGGTTGTAATTCGATACGCAAACAAGAAAGACCTATTAGGTAGTAGCTGCAACACAATCAGATCTGAGTACACAAGCTATCCATGGCCATAGGCTTCAGGGGATGACTCATTTTTTCATCTAGCCGTTGCATGCAGAATGTTCATAAAAGCAAGCTACACAATGATTGACTTTTGACAGGAAAAAGGTAATTAGAGAATGAATTATAAGAAACATAATTTGTAAATTTTTATTCCTGTCGCAGATGCTGAAAATTGTAATTGTAAGAGAAGATAAAACATTTCAGTTAAGCATGACGAATTGATTCAGGCAATGGATCTAATTTATCTTATCTGCTTCTCTTTACATATCACTGACATTACCAGCAAGCAAGGCTTTACAAATAAATGCAAAATATCTAATGCTAGATATATGAAATGTGAATAAATATCAACATTACTTTCACATTCAGCGCCCCAGAAGATCTATGTTTTTCTTCAAGAACCATCTCAAAAGGAAAAGTGAAATGCAGTAGTTCTAGGAGGTATTTGAGTAGCTGTTGGAGCGGGCACTTCTTGATGGTATCATGGAATAAATTTTGTGTTCATGCTTCTCCTCAGATTCCACTAAACCTTTGGAAGGTGATAGCTATTAGGAAGGATGGGGCAGGAAGAGTACAAACCAACCAGACAAACAACATTAAAGGTTGAAGCCTAAAACAGGAAGAGTATGAATGTGTATGCATGAGTAGTTCCCAATCGACTGCCTCAGCCCACCGCACATAATCAAAGACCTTGCTCTATGGCAAACTCTAGCATACCCTTCTCTTTATGAAAGAGAGTAATAAATGATCATCTTTTCATCAAAGTAATACAATCTCAGCACGTACAAAAGCTCACCTCACTTTGCTTAGAGCATATTAATGTTTGACAGAGAATAGGCTTACTTTTAATAGTCTGGATACATTTTGTAGTGCCATCATCACATGATGAGGAAGATGGTTAGCAGTTAGTACCAGATGCCGCCTTTTGCTCTTGTAACAGGGAAAAAGCTTCACCTTTACTCAACTCCTGTAGGGATGGAAGAAGAAAATGGGAAGTGTGTTAATGTGATGCGCTTGCAATCTGGAGAAATGGTTGCTTTAATTCCTATTGTGTGGATGCTTTATGCTTTTCCTGCTATTACTACTACACTTACAGTTGTGCTAAATTTTACAATTCTAAGCATTTGCTGACATTCTTTGCCACCACCGTTCTTGACAAAGTAATCAGTAACTCTTTAAACAATTATTTCCACAATCAGAAAAGCTTTCTTGCTATAGATGAAGAATTCTTAATTAGTTGCTTTAACAAATTGCATTGACTGGTGATCTAAACTTAGTGGTTAAATACACAAAGTAAGATAACTATATTACAAAGGTGTGCAAAAAGTTTAGCAAGTTTGGTAATTTCTACTTGGCCACATTAAAATTAGTCCTAAATAAAACCTCTAGTTAGATGGTTATAAGAAACTGGACAAAAAGTACTTTCAAACGATTGAAAATATACAGTAGGCTGCAGAAAGGGTGAATCCAAATAGAATGTGAGATGTGAGGGGGTTAACATGTCAAAGAGGAGTCCATCCCTTAGACAATTGTGATTACAACATGCCGAATTAGTCTATGTTGATAGTTAGTATAATTGTTGACAAATGTTAGAATTTAATAGATCCAATAGTTATTTTGATTAGAACTAGCAATAAAGAAACATAAACCAGGCCGGTTTGAATTAAAACTATCCTAGCTTGAACCAAGTAGAGGCTATGGCCATAACTACATACCACTTAACAAATGCGATGGTTGCAAGAATCCTCCAAAAAAGTAAGTCATTTGAAGAAAGCAAGTGCCAATAAGAAAGTTAAGTGTGTTTGAGTATAAAAAAAATATACGCAGACTTTTGTTTATGGTTTAGATAATCTAGTTCAATTTCAATTTTCAAATGTTATCAAGTGATGTTATATTTCTAAGTTCTATCTACAAAAATATAAAAAATAATTTTCAAAGGTACAAATATTTGGAAACATTGGAAAGAACAAATTATAATCTCCCAACAACATGATAAAATTTTTTAACAACCATGTATAAAGAAGTGATTTCATATATCTCACTGAGACAATTTGAACTACTTATCAACTATAAGGAAACAACAGCAGGAACATATAATCTCCCAATAATATAATCATTTTTAACAATAAACATAGCAACAAACAAATCATCTAACATTCATGTTCAAATTCAGCAGCAGAAACACAATTTTGAGAGTTGATGGCAAACGACTTAGGCCCATACAAGTAAAAACAAAATAAAATTTTCATATTCAGTGAACATAATTTTGAGAAACAAAAGTGGATTTCAGTTTCCAATTTTAAAAATTAAAAGCATGTTTGACAGATCAAACCAAAGAATTCTTTTTAAAAAATTGAAAATGCATACACACACACACGCACACACATGATGTTCTAATTATTTTCATTAACTAACTAATGTTGTTTTCAATTTATAGTTTTTGATAATGCAACTAATAAATAAATTAATAAATTGCGATGAAAGAGTTATCCATGAAAAATAAATTGCATTTGTTGAATCTAATTTCTTATAATTATTTCTTAATACTTAAGATGGCAAGTAAATGAAATAAATTATTATCTAAAGTATGAAAGATAATTTAATTCATTTCAATGTCTTAATTTTTTTAAAATATTACATGTAGCTCTCACCCCACCTAGTGGGATAAGACTTGGTTGTTAGATTACATGTAGCTCTCAAAAATAAGAGTTGAAAGAAACTATCAAAACTCCTTTTTTAGTTTGATGATTATTTTAGTTTTGAAAGTCAATTTATGCCAAATAAACTTTCTTTGTTTCTTTCAGTTTCCACAAAGGCCTTATATTTGTAGAAAAAAAAACAGCAAAGTGGCAACCATTCAACTGCAAATATTTGTGTTTGTACATGTGTATTGTGTGTACAATCATAGGACCAAATGCCAGGAAGCATAGAAGTCTGGTAATTTGCATACAGAATGAGGAGGGATAGAATATTACCGATTGACATTGAGCATTTCCTTGGCTTCTTTTTCTTCCTGCATCAGCTCCTCACTCATGTACTTGCTCAGCAATTCCTTCTTCTTGTTCTCTACAACCATCCTCTCAATCTCCTTATCATCTGGAAGAGGCACATGTACCACAAACTCCTGTTGTTGCTTGTTCCTCTCTAGCTCCTCCCGCTCTCTCTCCTTCCTCTCCTCCTCCACGACATCCTCGACCTCTTCCATCAGCAATGACACAGCGACAGAGGCAGCTGTGGGTTCCACACTTGCGACCTCACCGCTCTTGACCAACCTCATAGCCTCACTCTGGATGGCTTTGATGCGCTCGAACTCCTGGATCGATTGGAGGCGCATCTCTTCCTGTGAAATGGCCTCTAGCTTCTCCAAGATCCCGTCCTCATCATCACGATAGCCGTAGTAGCTAGCATCGATGCGCTTATAGATCTCATAGCGGGTGCGGCGCTTCTTGACCTCAGGGGGTTTCTCAAATAGCTCGCGAACACCAGGAAGCTTTTTGGCAGCACCAAAGTATCGGTAACCCGGGCCGCGCCCGCTGGGGTTAGGGACGTCGATGATGTTCCCGTCGAGGTCGGTCATCTTGGCAGCGTGCTTGGTGTAGTTGGGGCCGCCGAGCTCGACGATGCGGCGCTCCCAGTGGACGCGCTCGCGGAGGAGCTTGTTGATCTCGTCGTTGAGGTCGCGAAGGCGATGCTCGCCGAGACCCTCGTTCTGGATCTCGGAGACCTTGATGCCGATCTCGCGTAGGATCTCGGACCGCCACTTGTGGGCGTCGGCCAGGTCACGGCACTCGGAGGCCAGGTATGGGCGGCGCTCCTTGGGCTTCCTTTTTTCATCAGCCTTCATGTCCACCCATCGATTCAGCATCGACTGCGACTTCTCCTCGTTCCTAGCCATGGCTGTCTCCTGTCTCCGGCGGAGGTGGAGGAAATCGACTGCTCGAAAACAAGAGATGGAACAGCGGCGATTATAGGGTTTCTCTGGCGGTGGGAGATGTGTGTTGTGACGGCCGGCGGTTGGAAAATGATTAGAATTTTAGTAGGCGTTTGGTTGGTAGAAATTTTTTTATTTTTTATTTTTATTTTTTTTTTTTTAAATAGAAAACGATTTTTTTTTATTTTTTAATTTTTCAGAAAAAATTCTTTTATTTTTTAAAAAACAAAAATAAAAATAAAAAATAATTATTTTTCATTTTCTAATTTTTCAAAAAACATTCTTTTATTTTTTGAAAAATAGAGATGGAAATGCGAACCAAATGAATTTTCTTATTTTTTTAGAAAATAAAAATAAAAAACGAAGAAGAAAACAGATACCAAACGTTAGAATCTTACTGGAGTTTTTATTTTATTAGAATTTGTGAAAGGATTTTGGGGGTGTTTAATGCAATGAAAGAAAAGAAATTGAAACAAAATTGTTGGGCGTGATTTTTTTTTTTAATTTTGAAAAAGAAATTTTTTTTTTCTTGCGGTTTATTTAATTATATATTTTTTTCATGATATAAAATTTTTTATTCCTCTTAATTTTTGTTTCAATTTATTCTTTTATTCATTATTATTATCATCATCGTCAATTGATAGTCATCTCGACTACCACCATCAACATCCATCGTCGATTATCATTGTTACCGTTGATCATCATCATCGTCGTCGATCATTATCGATTATCGCTCGTCGATCATCATCATAGTCTATCGATCGTTGACTATCATCGATTATCGATCATCCGCTTTATCGAGAGATGACGATCACCATTACTTACGATGGAAATTGTAATAATTTCTTTATTATTTTTCTCTCTTTATACTCTTTCTTTGCTTCTTTATTTCTTTAAAAATTCTTTTTCCTTCAATATTTTTTTTCTCTTAATCTAGAGATTTATTTTCTTAACGAAATTCTTTTGCTTTCGTAATCCATCTTTCTCTTGAGATTTTTTTTTCGTCTCCGCAAAGAGAATGTATTGATTAGTACGATGTAAATTTATACTAGTGAATAAAAATTAATTTTTATTGTTGAATGAAAATATTAGTCATAATATCTCATCCTCCACCAAATTGATATTAGTCAATTTGTACCGCAATCAAAAGTTATCCGTGATTTATATTCTTTTATAATAACTACGAGATCGATTATAAAAGATATTGAAACGCGCGTTGCCATATTTTACATCCGTGATCCCGCAGCATGAGGAAGAATAATAATACAATACATATTTTTTTATGAAATAATAATTTTTTAAATAAAATCCTAATTATTTTAATAATTTAAAAAAATCAACTAAATTATAAAAAATAATGACTTAATAAAATTAAATTCTAAGAACTTTGTTCATCCATGGAAGTATTTAAGAGATTTTGAAGATTAATAAGTATTTGCCGTTAATTAGTTATACTTAGGGTTAAAAATTTGATTTACGCAATATATTTAGTGACCTATCCTATTTCATATTTATCAAAATACACTTCTATTTTTTTGTTCTAAATACAAAATATTTTTTTTCCCATCTACGTGCTCAAAACGAAACGTCTAGTCAGTCTCAAAGCGCTCGAACAAAATGGCAAAAAGTCAAGATTTAAAATTTTTTATTAAACACTTTATTTTAACAGTATTATACAACATATTTTATATTAAAAGTTTTGATATATTGTACATAGTGCATCGCGTGTGGCATCATTTCTTCCGTCTGATCAATAAAAATTATATAGTATTTTTTATTATAAAATATAAATTATTGGATGTCTATTAAATAATCTATATGTTATCATAAAATTATAATGTCGTTTCATTCTCAAATGTATATAAATATATATCTTTGTAATTGCATATGAAATAGATTGAACGAAAGGAATAAAATTATTCCTCTTTTCTTCTCTAAAAATATTTTTTTTCCTTGATATTTCATAACACGTTATCAGCACGAATTTTACTCAATTTTTATACAATTTCAACATCAAAGTTTATTCTCGGTAATTAATCACAACTTTGAGTTTTTATCATCTTAAAAATTCTACTTTGATAGGATTAGATTTCTTTAAAATATTAGAAAATAATTATGTGACATATTTAGTTTTTATTTCTAACAATATCATATGTAAGAATTGATAGTTCATATAACTAATTATTATTGTCCAAAATTATTATTAATAATTTGTGATAAATTCCATATAATTATGCATGACTAATATTAGAACTAGTGACATGATATTAAATATTAAATATTTTCTTTTTATTTTCTTATTTGAATAAATCAAGAATTTTGACCTAATGATCACACATTAATAACTTAGGAATTTGAATAATTTATTGAATGATAAGATTATTTCAAAATTATCAACTTGTTTTATTATTAACCTTTATAAATCATAAGGTGAAGTAGGTCGTAATCTTTTCATTGAATCAAAAAAAATATTAAGATACACTTGTTGAATTTTTTTTTTAATTCTTATTCTATATTGTTTTATTTTTACGCCTATATAAATCTTATTCTAATTTTATGCTTATGTGTTAGTATTTTATGGCAAACCTCACCAAACTTGAGTTTGTGGCTCTCGACATTTCGGAAAAAAATTACTTATCATGGATCCTTGATGCTGAAATCCATTTGAATGCAAATGGACTCGGAGAAACAATTAAAGAAAATAATAAAGAAACTTTGCAAAATCGAGCTAAGGCAATGATTTTTCTCCGTCATCATCTCCACGAAGATTTAAAAATTGAGTATTTAACAGTAAAAGATCCACTTGAGTTATGGAAAAGTTTAGAGGAAAGGTTTAATCACCAAAAAACGGTAATACTTCCTAAAGCTCGTTATGATTAGATTCATTTGCGATTCCAAAATTTTAAATCTAGTGAATACAATTTAGCCGTTTTTAAAATCAGTTCTAAATTAAAGTTATGTGGAGAGAATATTACTGATTATGATATGTTAGAGAAAACACTCTCCACTTTTCATGCCTCGAATATGCTCCTGCAACAGCAATATCGAGAGAAAGGTTTCAAGAAATATTCTTGTAACGCTCGCCCTTATCTGCTCTCAGGGCGGCGCTACTGTTACTCCTTTTTTTTTTTTTAAACATACTACATATGGATCCTCTCACAACCTACGTACTTTAACAGGTCATCATAACTTAAACCTTCTTTTGCACATGCATCACATATCATATTCATCATTAGCATGTTAACATATCTTTCATGACATGCATACATAAAGATTCGTTCATGAGTTCTAACATTTCCAACCTTCTTAAGTAGATGATACTCATTAAACACAAGTCTTATAAGCGGAAGCAATGTCTTAAGTTGTTCTTAGAGCATATAAATACAAGCAGATAGTATAGGGTCTTCTTCCACCATGCCACTATCACACACACTTGGCCTCTCCTGCTACTTCCTCTAGCGCAGACTTCCTTTATCTGCAGTATATGGACAACATGAACTATAAGCATATAGCTTAGTAAGATCCTTGCCTACTCACAAAAGCCACAAACTTCATCAAGCAATTAGAACTGTATTTCATAGCAACACTAATCAACAACATATCCATGTAATAAAAAAACTAAGCATGGCATAGAATTGTTCATAAGCCAGTTAAGCATAATTAATCTAAGCAGGGCATAATTTGAACATAAGCATTATAACTACATAAAACTAAGCATGCATGAAAGACATATTCATAAGCGTGGTAAAACTTAACAATAAGCATTCCTAACCTAAGCATCCGTAACATCCTACATCTTAAACCTACGTAAAGTACATAGACACAAACATTCTTCAACTTAACCATAACCATTCATCAGGGAATCCAAACATGCATAAAGGACATAATCATAAGCATTTGTTTAACTTGAACATAACATTTGTAATAACATAAATCCTAAACCTGCAGAAGGAACATAATCGCAAGTATTCATAAACTTAACCATAACATTCACCACATCATAAATTCTAAACTAGCATAAAGTACATAGTCGCAACATTCTTAAACTTAACTCTAAACATCATAACTTCATAACATCTAGCATGCATAAAGAACATAGTTCGCAAGCATTCAGGGTATTTAACATAAGCATACACAATATCATAAAAGTCTTTTCTTTTCAAAACATATACTTATAGATACTTCAATATCATCATAACTTCATAACATCTAGCATGCATAAAGAACATAGTTCGCAAGCATTCAGTGTATTTAACATAAGCATACACAATAATCATAAAAGTCTTTTCTTTTCAAAACATATACTTATAGATACTTCAATATCATCATAACTTCATAACATCTAGCATGCATCAAGAACATAGTTCGCAAGCATTCAGAGTATTTAACATGAGCATACACAATAATCATAAAAGTCTTTTCTTTTCAAAACATATACTTATAGATACTTCAATATCATCATAACTTCATAACATCTAGCATGCATAAAGAACATAGTTCGCAAGCATTCAGAGTATTTAACATGAGCATACACAATAATCATAAAAGTCTTTTCTTTTCAAAACATATACTTATAGATACTTCAATATCATCATAACTTCATAACATCTAGCATGCATCAAGAACATAGTTCGCAAGCATTCAGAGTATTTAACATGAGCATACACAATAATCATAAAAATCTTTTCTTTTCAAAACATATACTTATAGATACTTCAATATCATCATAACTTCATAACATCTAGCATGCATAAAGAATATAGTTCGCAAGCATTCAGAGTATTTAACATGAGCATACACAATAATCATAAAAGTCCTTTCTTTTTAAAACATATACTTATAGATACTTCAATATCATCATAACTTGTTTGGGGGGCCCCAGGTTAAGTACCACATAATGCGCGTTCCCTAATAGGCTGGGGTAGCGAGCCACCAGTCCTACTAGAGCAAGACCTCTTACATCTTACCAGGGCAAGACCTCTTACGTCTTCTTATGTCCCTATAGATTTGATTAACGACCACCTGACGAGTCGGGTACTTAACCTCTTGCAAAGTAAAATACTTAATTCTTTTCTTTTCTTGTCATAATATAAAGAATGCTCTTGATCCCCAACATAAAAGGGAAGCATCTTAATCTCATCTTGTCATGAAGAGAGCTCTTGATCCCTACTTGAAAGGGAAGCATCTCCATCTTATCTTATCATAGGGAGAGCTCTTGATCCCTACTTGAAAGGGAAGCATCTCCATCTTATCTTGTCATAAGGAGAGCTCTTGATCCCTACTTGAAAGGGGAGCATCTCCATCTCAGTCATTTCATAAGGACACATGCATTCATAACATAAGAGTACCCTAAAGGGGTCCTAAGCATAAACATGTTCATCACCCAAGCATATTTCATGGCACATTATATCATAAACATGAAGCATATTTTCTATGCATATTCATGGCATATTAAATCACAAAACATGTTCCACCTCTAGGTATATTTCATGGTACCTTACATCATAGACATGAAGCATATTTCCTAGGCATATTCATGGCATATTAAATCACAAAACATGTTCCACATCTAGGTATGTTTCATGGCATACTATATCATAAACATGTTCATCACATAAGCTTATTTCATATTGCATTGAATCATAAACATATTCATCACACAAGCATAGTTCATGACATATAAACAAAAAAAAACCATACCCTTAGCACAACTACATGTGTTTTCATGAAACCCTAACCCTAAAACCATGGGTTGGCGAATCTTGTAAGGGCTCAAGCTTGGGTTTTGTCCCCTAAAGTTCATTCATGAAGCCTTATAACTGATCATAGTATCATTAGAGATATTTTCATGCAACCCTAACCCTACTTTCATTGGTTGGCAATCTTGTAAGGTTAGATCTTTGGACTTTGTCCCTAAATCTATTCATGTAGGCCTATATCATAACCTAACTTTATAAGAGGGTATTTTCATGAAACCCTCACTCTAAGAGTCTTGATTGGCCGAAACATGTGGGGGTTCAAGCTTAGGTTTTGTCCCCTAAAGTTCATTCATAAAGCATTATTACTTAACCTAGTGTCATTAGGAACATTTTCATGCAACCCTAACCCTAATTATATGGGTTGGCCGAAACATGAAATGGGTTTAAACTTAGGTTTTGTCCCCTAGAATTCATTCATAAAGCATTATCATGGCCTAACCTCATAAGAGGGAGTTGTCATAAAAACCCTAACCCTAAAAAGCCTTGGTGGCCGAAACCTATAAGGGCACCAAGTTAGAATCTTTGTCCCCTAAAAGTTCCTATAGTGAGCATACAACCTATAGAAGTTCCCTAGAATCATTTTCATGAATCTTAGCCCAAGAAAACTTGATTGGCCGAAACCTACAAGGGCTACAACTTCATCTTTCTTTCATGAAATTTAACCTCTGAAACTAATACACCTGCGGTGAAATCTTACTTCCTTCGCTTTGCTTGAGAGATGACCTAATGGAAGTCACCTAGCTTTCTCCTAGCTTGAAAGGGGGTCTCGGCCAAAGGATGAAGAGGGAGATTGGTTTCGGTGAGGATGAAGAGGAGAGGAAGAAAATGGCCAAATGTAAACTTCCTTCTTCTTTATAAAGGGAGGAAGAGAAGTTTCTCTTTTCTTTGTCATGCCTCTTCACTTACCCTCATTCCACTTATCTATAAATTCCCCTCTTCCTCTAAGGATATAATTCTATTGGGCTTATGGTTAGTGGGTGCATCTATAGGGCTTGGCTATCTCTAGAGGTTTGGGGTTCAATTCCTAGGCTTTGCATCTCCTTTTTTTTTTTTTTTGGCTTATTTTCTTTTATTTTTCCAAAAAGGCCCACATAAAGCCTATCATCATAAAACCAAAATTCTCGTAAAATTGCTAGAAATTTTACGGGCGTTACAATTTTGAACTAATTTCTTGTTTGCTTATGGCTGAACAAAATAACGAGTTATTAATGAAAAATCATGAATCTCGTCCAACTGGCTCTAGTCCATTCCCTGAAGTGAATGCGACAACTCATAACAATTCTGGACATGGACGAGGACGAGGACGCGGTCGTGGTCGTGGTCGTAGTCGTGGTTGTGGTCGTGGTCGTGGTCGTGGCTGGAATGTTTACCGTAATGATCATGGTGGACATACAAACAACCAAAAGTGGAAATATAATGATAAAAAACAAGAAAAAAATGGATCTACTCAGAATATTGAGAATAAATGCTACCGATGTGGAGTGATTGGACATTGATCACGTACCTGTCGTACGCCAAAGCATCTTGTCGAGCTTTATCAAGCCTCGTTGAAGGAAAAGGATAAAAATGTGGAGGCAAATGTCTTATATCAAAATAATGACCCTAATAATATTTTTGAGGGTCTTGAAAATTTGCCCCAATTAGAAGTTGGTGACTTTCTTGAGAATACTGAATATGGTGATTTTAATTAATGTAATTATTTTTATTTCTCAATATTTATAATAAATTCAAACTTATTGCTAATTTATTTATTTATTTATTTTTTTGAAGACCTATGGATATTATTGGGTCAAAGATTGAAGATGAGAATCTCTGTCTTGTAGACAGTGCAACTACACATACAATTCTCAAAAGTAAAAGATATTTCTCTCATCTTATCATGCAAAAACAAAATGTGAATACTATATCTGGTAGTGTAACCTTAATCAAAGGCTCCGGAAGAGCAAACATTTTACTACCAGGAGGAACAAATTTCTTGATCAATAATGCATTGTATTCACCCAAGTCCCATAGAAATTTATTAAGTTTCAAAGATATTCGCCTTAATGGCCATCATATAGAAACAACTAATATGGGAAATAATGAGTATTTGTACATTACTAATGTTAAAATGGGATATAAACAAGTTTTGGAAAGACTATCTGTCTTCTCTTCATGTCTTTATTATACATACATTAAACCAATTGAAATAAATATTGTAGTAAACCAGAAGTTTACTAGTCAAAATGAATTCCTTTTATGGCATGATAGATTGGGTCATCCTGGATCTGTAATGATGCGACGTATTGTGGAACATTCTTCTGGACATCCATTGAAGAACCAGAAGATTTTTCAATCAAATGAATTCTCATGTGTTGCATGTTATCAAGGCAAATTAATAGTAAAGGCCTCACTGAGTAAGATTGAATTTGAATGTCCTACATTTTTAAATCGAATTCAAGGTGATATATGTGGACCAATTCACTCACCATGTGGACCATTTAGATATTTTATGGTTTTAATAGATGCATCTACAAGATGGTCACATGTGTGCTTATTATCAACTCGAAACCTGACGTTTTCGAGATTATTTGCTCAAATAATTCGATTACGTGCACATTTTCCTGATTATCCCATTAAAACAATTCGCCTTGATAATGCTGGAGAGTTTACTTCTCAAGCATTTAATGACTATTGCATGTCTATTGGTATAAAGATTGAACATCTTGTAGTTTATGTTCATATTCAAAATGGTCTAGCAGAATCATTTATTAAACGTCTTCAATTAATAGCAAGACCATTACTATTGAAATCCAAGCTTCCTGTTCATGCTTGGGGACATGCAATCTTACATGCAACAACACTAGTTCGCATCTGACCTACTAATTCTCAAGCTTCTCCTTTCCAATTGGTCTCTGGAAGAGAACCTAATATCTCTCATTTACAAACTTTTAGATGTGCAGTTTATGTCCCCATTGCTCCTCCTCATAGAACAAAAATGGGGTCTCAAAGGAAATTATACATTTATATTGGTTTTGATTCTCAGTCCATTATCAAATATCTTGAACCTATGACAGGAGATGTTTTTACTGCTAGATTTCTTGATTGTCGATTTGATGAAGCATTTTTTTCAACTTTAGCGGGTAATAATACTAGTAAAGAAAAGATAGAAAAAGAGATTATATGGAGTAATCCATCCTTATGTCATTTTGATCCTCGCACAAAACAATGTGAACTAGAAGTTCAACGGATCATTGATTTGCAACAGATTGCAAATCAATTGTCAGATAATTTCTCTGATCCAAAACGAGTAACAAAATCACATATTCCAGCAGAAAATGCTCCTATTAGAATTGATGTCTTTGAAAGACTTCTCTCAACAAATGAACCCAAACCATGCCTGAAGCGTGGAAGACCAACAGGTTCTAAAGATAAAAACCCTCGAAAGAAAAAGGGAGCGCATGAACAAATTGATCGTATAGAAAAAGAAAATAAGTCAATCCAAGAAGAAAAACTTCCAGAAGAAGTTGGAATAGATAATCAAGAAATATCGATAAATTACATTTCTACAATGAAAACATGGGATCGAACAAATACAAATATTGATGATATATTTGTATATAATGTGGCAAATGATATTTTGAGTAAAAATAAGGATTTTGAACCCATGACTTTAAAAGAATGTCAATCAAGAGAAGATTGGCCAAAATGGAAAGAAGCAATTCAAACAGAATTAACATATCTCTCTAAACATAAGGTTTTTGGGTCCATTGTCAAAACACCTAAAGATGTTAAACCAATAGGATACAAATGGGTATTCGTACGAAAAAGAAATAAGAAAAATGAGATTGTGCGATATAAAGCCCGACTAGTTGCACAAGGTTTTTCGCAACAACCTGGAATTGATTATGAAGAAACATACTCTCCTGTAATTGATGCTATTACTTTTCGTTATCTTATTGGTTTAATAGCACAGAAAAGACTTCATATGCAGATGATGGATGTCGTTACAGCATATTTATATGGTGCACTAGATAATGACATATATATGAAAGTCCCAGAAGGACTAAAGATTACAAAAACATGCAATTCTCGAGAATTATTTTCTATTAGATTACAAAGATCTTTGTATGGTTTAAAGCAATCTGGACGAATGTGGTACAATCGTCTTAGTGAATATTTGCTAAAAGATGGTTATACAAATAACCATATTTGCCCATGTGTTTTTATAAAGAAATTTGGACATGGTTTTGTAATAATCGTTGTTTATGTTGATGACTTAAATATTATTGGCTCTCCTGAAGAGATCTCTAATGCAATAAACTATTTAAAGAAAGAATTCGAAATGAAAGATCTCGGTAAAACTAAATTTTGTCTTGGCCTGCAGTTCGAGTACTTAAAGAATGGAATTTTTGTTCATCAATCAACTTATACTGAGAAAGTTTTAAAACGATTTAATATGGACAATTCATATCCATTAACCAATCCAATGATTGTTCGGTCACTTGATATACATAAGGATCCTTTCCGTCCTCAAGATGAAAATGAGAAAATTCTTGGTCCTGAAGTGCCATACTTAAGTGCAATTGGTGCTTTAATGTACCTTGCTAATAATACTCGACCTGATATTGCTTTTGTTGTAAATTTATTAGCAAGATATAGTTCTACTCCAACCAGAAGACATTGGAATGGAATTAAACATATTTTTCGATATCTCCGTGGAACAATTGATATGGGTCTATTCTACCCGTATGAACCAAATGCACAATTAATTGGGTATGCAGATCACGAGGATATTTATCGGATCCACACAAAGCTAGGTCACAAAGGATATGTATTTACATATGGTGGCACAAGAATATCTTGAGATCTATGAAACAAACTATAATGACTACCTCATCAAATCATCGAAATAATTACAATTCATGAGGCAAGTCGTGAATGTGTATGACTTAGAGCAATGACTAATCATATTCAGGAGTCATGTGGTTTGTTAATAAACAAGAAGACTCCAACGATACTTCATGAAGATAATGCTGCTTGCATAACCCAATTAAAAGGTGGATATATCAAAGGTGATAGAACGAAACATATCTCCCCAAAATTATTTTTCACACATGATTTAATACAGAGTGGAGACATTGATGTATACAAAATTCAATCAAGTGAGAATCCTGCAGATTTATTCACAAAATCATTACCCACAACAGCATTTGAGAAGTTGATTCATAAGATTGGAATGCGACGTTATAGAGATATTAAGTAATGTCCTTAACAGGGGGAGTTTTTATATCGAAATACATGTATAAAGAAGGATGTACTCTTTTTCCTTCACTAGAGTTTTTATCCCACTGGGTTTTTCTCTAGTAAGGTTTTAACGAGGCATATTCTTTATACAATAGACATCCAAGGGGGAGTATTATAAAATATAAGTTATTGGATGTCTATTAAGTAACCTAGACGTTATCATAAAATTATAATGTCGTTTCATTCTCAAATGTATATAAATATATATCTTTGTAATTGCATATGAAATAGATTGAACGAAAGGAATAAAATTATTCCTCTTTCAATTATTCCTCTTTTTTCTCTAAAAATATTTTTTTTCTTGATATTTCATAACACTTTTCTTCTTCTCCGATGAATTTTT
Organism: Wurfbainia villosa; assembly: GCA_025175895.1. Lineage (NCBI taxonomy): Eukaryota > Viridiplantae > Streptophyta > Magnoliopsida > Zingiberales > Zingiberaceae > Wurfbainia > Wurfbainia villosa. Next base: position 3,286,349 of record CM046000.1, on the reverse strand, counting down.
ATTCTTCAGTGAATATTATAATCTAATCCTTAAATTCGATGAGATCATCGTCGTCGTCGTTGTCGCTGTCATTCAATAGATCGAATCACAATCGAATTTTGATAGAATTACGATCATTAGTACTCTGACTGTTAGTGTGTTACAATCGTATCGGATTCTGATCACGATCCGATCAGAATTCAATCAAATTACGATCGCCAACGACCTAGCATTGGCAGACACAATGCAATCGGATTTCGATCGAATTGCAGTTTGAATCTGACTGCTCAGTAGCGATGTCGAACGACGAGGATAACCTTCTTTTCTGATAGAAAAAAACATTATGCATTCCCTACTTAGACGATGGAGGTATTATACATTTTTATTTATCATGCATGGCGTGACATAATATGCACAACATATCAAATTCACTGATATTAATACCAAATTGACAATATTATATTTCTGATGATATTCTTTTAATTCATTCATATATATTTTTTAAAATTTATGGGCATATAGTCTTTTACAGAAAGAATTTTTCCCGAGTCAATATTAAATATTCAAATTTTTAATCCAATTAATTTTGAAAATGATCGATTGAATCTTATAAAAAAATTTATTAATATTCTTTGTTATTTTTACCAATGAATCAACGGGTATATAATTCCTTCATAATTTAACTTTCTTCATTGTTATCAAAGAATTAAAAGTGAGAGATATTAAAGATGAACGTAATCATTTTTTATTACAATTAGTAGTTAATATGAAGATTTTTTTTTGTCAAAAGTGTTTATAAATAATTAAAATTTCTACCAAATTAGCACAATTTAATATTTGTCTAATTTTTTATATGCACTATTTCATAATTTTAAACCATCAAAGGGTTATAATAGTGTTGATGTAATATAAATTTAATTTTTGTAGGATCATCAAAAGCTCTAAATCTAAAAAATATAAATTAATAAATTAATAGAATTAGTTTTTCATTGGTCATCAAATAAATTCAAAAATATTCCTAATTGAAAAATATTATATATTACATCATATATATATATAAAAAGAGAAACTACATAGATGTTTCAAAACATCAAGAGAATCGTTGTACCTATCTTATAGATTTTAAAATAATTACACACTAAAATGAAGTGGACGGTGAAGATGGACGCCTGCCTTTTCTTTTTGGGGCTCTCATTCATTATCCAATTGGTAAATGTAAAAAGAGGAATATAATTTAAGATCATGACTTTTTTTTTTTTAGAAATTGGACAATTTTTTTATATTTAGTAATTGACCAGCAAACTTCTAAATTCTCTATCAAACGAATCGATCCATGATGGAACAGATCAATTCGTCATAAATTCAACATTTAACAAGGAGAGACGGACATCCTGACAGATCGAAAAATCTCCAATCTAATCCAACCTAAAATGGATTGCGAATTAGGTGGCCAACCCACGAGCCAGAAGAATAAAAAAAAATTCAAAATTATTGAGGCGTTGAGGGCTTGAGGCGATAATTCCATAATAAAAAAAAATATGCATTTGAAGCAACTAAAATCTTGTAATTGAAATCCAATTATCGATTGATAATGTTAGATACCGATGTTTTTGATTCTTCAAATACTCTAAAATATCCAAATTTTGATAATATTCAAATTCAAGTTTTGGCTCCTCCAAATAGAGATTTAATTAAGAATTTTCAGCATTTGTAATTGGTTGATTCTGATATGTCATTATTTTCTATATTAATTAAAATAGTAGTGACAAAATAATTATAAACTAATTAGAGTATACAAAAAAAACTATTATAATACTTAAATCAAGTATTTTTTTATTATTTTCTTTGACTTCTCCTACACTTTGTGGAGGCGTATGTGTGATAGAAGAAGATTGTGATTGTGAGGAACTTATTTTGTTAGTATTAGAATATTGTTAAAAAAGATTAAACAATTTTTCTTTCACAAGTTTTATCTTCTTTTAACATTTCTCAACTCGCGAACCAACCCAAATCCGCCGCGGGTTAACCCGTCTAGACCTGCAACCCATGTGGATTGATTCGTTTAAGCCCGCCAAAATAGTGGGTTGATAAACTTTCAATCAAATCCACTTAAATTACTTAGCGGGGTGGGTCAACCCGACGACCCTAACCTAACTTGCCGGCTCTATTCAGGATCTATTTGGATGGAGTGTAAAAAAAAAAATTATATAGGATATATTTTTATATCAAGTGGATTGCAGGTCGTTCATTTTAACATGTATGACATATTCTAGAAGGGTGGATTGTTGGTCGTTCACCTATTAAATGCTTATATTTGAGTTGTATATTTATGTAAGAGTAATATTTGTTTAATGTTGAAATAAGAAATTGAGAAAATCGATAGAATTAATTAAAGAGTAAATAAAAGTTGAATTAATGGGAACAGAGTAATAATCAATGGTGTACAAAATCTGAAAATATAAATGTTCTCTTTGGTTGTTGACCTATTGAATTATATATATTCATGCACGTCTTTTCTTACTCTACTTTGCACATTGTATTCACTTTCCGTTCCTTTGACCTCTAGATTCGTAGACGTGAGGTGATTGTCAAGGATCAATCAATATTAAGATTGATAGCTCAGAGATTGCTCAACGATAGTTTGGAGATATCTTCTGCTAAGTCCATTCAGTTTATTTTATTTTTAGAATTATCTATTATTTATGCATTTTAATATTCTAACAATTTTTTTTTGTTTTGCATGAGTCAGTGTGTTAATCATGTCATGATATAGTCAAGTCAATTTTTTGGGACAAATATATAGTTACATTATTCTATATCATTTAATACAGTGTTGCATATTTATGTTCGTACAATCTTGTGTATTCTTCTTGGGTATTCTTTGTAGTTTTTGGTGCAGTGATGAATATTGTCCGAACAGCAAGGCTATCGCTCATATAGGGATGGAAGCTTCTGGGTAGTGACAATCATAGATCTAACCATTTCAAAAAGAGTCATATTTCTTCTCTCAACGATTCTATTTTGCTGTGGAGTTTCAGGGATTGTCAGCTGTATAATAATCTCTTTATCATTACATATTATCTTGAATAGATCAGACAAATATTTCCCTCCACGGTCAGTGCATAAAGTTTTAACCTTACGTTCCGTTAAATTCTCAACTTTGTTCATATAACAAATGAAACAATTCAATACTTCAGATTTATGAGAAATCAAATATATATGATCGAAATGAGAGAAATCATCAATAAATGTAATGAAATAGGAAGCTCCATGTCTAGCCTTCACATTTATTAGATCATAAATATCTGAATGAATTAATTACAATAGTGACTCAACCCTAATAGCCTTACTGAATGGTTTACTAGTTGCTTTTCCAGTAAGACAATGCTCACATATAGATAAGCTAATCTTAGCACAAGAGCCCAATAAGCCCTCTTTAGCTAACGATTCATGCAATCATGTCCTATATGTCCTAATCTAGCATGTCAAATCACATCAGTTATATCTACATCAATAGTAAGAGAAATATTTCAAAAACAACTATCAATCGCACAATTGACATCTGGTTTCACATCAAGAATCATAAAATCATTCATTAAAAAACCATATCCGATTGACACGGAGTCAATCTTAAGTTCTACACACTTGATGTAAAAATTAATACATCACCCTAAATCAAGAAGATGCATGACGGAAATAAATTCCCTTGAATTTCATGAGCATACAGGACATCATGTAGAAACAAAATACTACCACCACGAAGGTTGATTTTGTAAGTGTCCACTCTTTTGGCTTCAACTCTTGCATTGTTTCCTTACATAGATTCATTTGTTGTCAGCTGATGCCCAACGACACTCCACATATATAATCCGCTCCTGAGCTACATAGTTGGTTGCTCCCGAATCTATAATCTACAGAGGATAAAAATCAGCCAACAACACTGAACTGGCAACAAAATGCTCAGAAAACAAACTCGAAGTTATATTTTTCGACTTAGTACGCTCCCAAGCGAAGTGACCCTTCTTGTCATAGTTAAAGCAAGACATCTTGCTTTTAGGTTTCTTCCTAGTCTTCTTTCCCTTCGTCTTGATTGCCCTTGTCCCACTCCCACAGCAACATCTTCCTTCTTTTTTCCCTTTCCTTTCTGGAATCATTTCTTTTTCTTGGATCCAAATGATTCAGCATAACCGATAGCCACATAGGTTTTCCAGAAATCCTTACGGATTCAACTCTCTCTGTCTCCAATTCAACATAGTGTGAGGCATCAGTGAAAGTCTTAATACTCTTACTGTGAGTTAAGGTCTACTTCATGCTCTCCCAAAAATTTGGAAGGGAATGAATAACTGTTTGTGTCACGCCCCGAGTATAATTGTTCGTCGATCGGACGGTACCCTCTAGTGACAATATAAGATACAACACTGATACAAGACCCATATAGTCGCTGACATCTATAAACCATATATCATAATGAGATAACACTGGCAGATGATAAAAATACAAAGACACACAGATATGCACCAATGCGATTTTGACATGACCATAATTAAAAAACATAATAGAAATCAATACCACAACCATAACCAAAATGTGGAAGCAATATAGAATAAAATCCAAAACATGCAATCCAAAATAATACAACATGAATACGGAATAAAATCCAAACACTCGGTGTGAGATGAGATCAGTTGATGGAGCTTCGAACACCCAAATAATCTTCTACCTACTACTTGGGCGATAGAAAAGCCTAGGGTCTGTGATGGTGAGTATAATACTCAGTGGTATAGGAAAGATAATGCATGAACTAAATTAACATATGAAGATCAACAGGTATACAGTCTTACAGATAATAACAAATAACCATCAGTATACAAATAATAAATGCATATACCAATCTGATCCACCAGATGTAATGTAATATACTGACTTACATGAAATCTGCAATGACATAACTCATAACAACATGAGCAAATATGCAACAACGTAACATGTATAAATAACATGCATGAATAATAATACACATGTGATTAACTCATAATCATATGAACGACGTATAATCAAATGTAAAAACTAACCTGGTCCATCTAATGCAAAATCATAATGTTAATCAAATGCACATAACAACCTGATCCAACTCATACCCAAGTGCTCCACATACAACAGTATAGAACATGCAAATGGTATGTATGAAGATGTACAAACATATGCAATAATCATAGCTCAATCATATGCAACATATCACAAGCATATGCAATATTCATCAAACATAAATTTGCGCCTTCATGGCGATGCATATGTATGGTCACTGCCTGCACACCTCGCTACCACACCTCCATGTGGCCTGGGTGAATAAAATATGACAACTGTCCCAACTCCAGATACCACTACTCTCGATTGGCCAAATAGATAGTATGAGTAAGTAATTATCTAGCCATATATAAGGGGTCCCTACTGCAAGCTACTTCAGCTACCACTCCCCACGAGTGGCCAAGTGTTGCACGACAGGACAAACTGCACACCACTCCAACTACCACTATCGCTCAATGGTCGAGTGTTGTAGATATCACTGCTCATATCTCCCGCAACCACTATCCCACAGTGGTCGGGTGAACAGTTATAACTGATGACTCTCTCAACTATAAGGAAGACATAGTCAATAACATGCATGTAATGAGATGATAAATCCTCCATGCATCTAGTGTCAGTGCAATCGACTCAGGTCACGATTGACCAGACTTGAGTTTGACTCGAGTAGTATTTTGATGTTTGACGATGAGTTGACCATTGTTTGACAATGGGCTGATTGTATGGTTGACATGGGGTTGACCATATGGTAGAGAAGTCCAAGTCGGACACTTGGCATGGAAAGTCCAAGCATGGATCTTGGAAATGGTAAAGTCTAAGTCTTGAGTACTTGGCAAGGGAAAGTCCAAACTTGAGTCTTGGCAATTGGAAAGTTCAACATGGGTTGGTATGGAAAGTCCAAGCTTGAGTCTTGGCAATTAGAAAGTTCAACATGGGTTGGCATGGAAAGTCCAAGCTTGAGTCTTGACAATTGAAAAGTCTAACATGGGTTGGCAAGGAAATGTCCAAGGGTTGATATTGGCAGCGTAAAGTCCAAGGGTAGAGTCTTGGCAGTATAAGTTCAATGGTTGGCGGCGTAAAGTCCAAGCGTGTGTCTTGGCAGCATAAGTCCAATGTGCCTTGGCGGTGTAGATCAGCTTAGCATGACAATAGCTAATGGAAGTACTTAAAGGTATGGATGAACAAGTCATGGATGACTTGGAGGGATCCGATATGCGTGAGGCTAATGAAGGTGACTAGAAGGCTTAGGTCTAGGCTAAGGGTGGTCTAGTAAGTATGAGGGCATCATACTTGGGGTAAACCTCATGGTTGAGGTGTAGCAGTCGACTGGGATTATGGATCATTCGATTGGTCAAGTGTTTGACACTTTACAGCCGAGTCGACAGTGAGCCGTCGATTGGGATTATGATCAGTCGACTATCGTGAGTTGATTGGCAATCGATTGTGGACTTCCATGTTATGGCCCGCCTCGAGCAATGATCGCCCTGGTTTGGTCGCTATGACGTTGGTAGCCGATCGAGCAATCGGCTATGAGTTGAACAAATGACCATCGGGAATGGTAGTCGATCGATCGCATATCTGTTGGCTGGAATGTCAATGTAGATTAAGTCATTGTGAGGCAATGGCACTGTTGGCAGTCGACTGGGGTCTTATAATAGTCGATTGTCAGACACAAAATCAGCCCGATGCAGGCATAAAAGGAGCAGCTCGTGGAGGATTTCGCCATCAGTTCTTTGAGAGGTTGTGGAGGTGATTTGAAGGCGAAGTGTAGGTGTATTTCAAAGTCCTTTAAGATCATCCAAACAACTAACAAGCAAAGCATTCAAAACCTTAATTTGTAAAGTGTTCTTTACATTTCAGTTGTAATTCTTTATATTTGCTTGTATTTCTTTTGTATTACTTTTGTAATCTGTTGTAAGAGCTTTTCTCTACCTCCAGAGTGTTTTTCGAGAAGAAGAGGTTGATTAGTGGTGTTTGGCATTGTTAGAGCTCATTTGAGCTCAAACCGTAGAGTAGAAACTCTAAGGTCCCGAACCATGTTATATTTGTGTGTTATGATTGTGTTTATCTATTTTGTTTTATCATTATATATTCTACTGCATATAACAAGTATTGTAGGCAAACGCGATCAAATTCTATCTATATAACGAACACGCCATTCACTCTCCCCTCCTCTAGCGCTCACCAAAGTTCCAACATCTAGGTCCTTGACACACTCTCTATCTCACAGAGAGTCATATACAACAGACATACAACCCATGCTAGGACCTCCAGTCCATAAACAAAACTCCACCAACGACCCACTCAACCATCCATGGTAGTCATGGTTGATAGCTAGGACAATGCAAGATCATGCAATAAGACAACCAAGTCTACAGTTATAACCATTATCAACTCTAATGGTACAACATGATAACCAAATCAAAGACTATAACTGTACTCAACTACATGTACTTATGTAACATCCATAGATTAAATATATATAGTATCTATAATCAACAATAGTGATGAAATGAGACTGTATAGATATCGAATGAGTATCTCAAAGTTTAACGGCTAAGTATCAAGCACAAGAATAAGTAGAGTGGAGTCAAGATAATTTCATCTATCATTAACAGAGTTCATGCACCAAGATCAAGATCTACAAGAGTCAAAGAGAAATCACCTACCTGATACTATCGAATACAATATAACCAAATGCTAGCATAATTAAACTGCAGGAATAGGAATCTAAACCAAACTTAATTCTTGATCAATTAACCAAATCCCATAATGGTACAATCTCATACCATTCATTAATTATCAATTAATTTTCCATTCAACACTACTGCATCAACCTATTATAAAACTATCATATACAAATTAAGACTTACCAGCTCCGAGTCCATGGTACCATCTTTTTGATCCAAGTTCTTGAAATTTCACCACAATTTATCCAATAAATATAATCCAGTATTCATAACCACCATCTCCCCGCAAAACAATCTTATTCACAACCAACAATCATCAAATCAATTACAACATCAACTACAAATATAATATGCATCCATAACACTTAGATCTATACTTACCCAACGTAGTTCTCATAACCCACAGCCTATCCAGAAAGCATCTCCCTATTGATCACCTATAATCGCAAAGAACATAAGCTTACCATGATCAATTCCCCAAGCCTTTAGTCCACAAATAAATCTACTCATCCTATAAAAATATGTAAACTTAATCAACATCAAGAACACAGCTAACATACCCAAAATCAAATCCTCAACCTTACCCCTTTCCAACACAATCAAGGCGTAACACCCACCAAAGATGGTAGCGACAACTATGCAAAGAATTGTTGCTACAAATCGATCAAGGAATGGTAAAGAATCTGGCCAGAGATCTGAGTTGTGGCAGAGGATAACGAGCAACCGATCGATGCAGTGACAGGTGGTTGATCTAGGGCTCACAAGAGGAGATGTGGTAGCCAGAGCAGAGGACGACCAATTACTGCTCACTGTGGAACAAGGAAAGGTCAACCAGCAACGGTGGCAATCAGCCACAACAATGATGTCGTCGAGCTGAGCTTGCACGAAGAAGCTGACAAATGGGAAGAGATGCGCGATCAGGTAGCTGTTGCTTGTGGTCGGCGAAAAGGTACGATCATGCGACGAGTTTAGGTGGAGAAGCGACGGCGAGCTGGCTCGAGGAGGCGGCGATGGGGTGGCGGCACGAATCAAGTGTGGCGATGGTTGCAAGAGTCATGTGAGGCAGAATAGGGCGACCAGAGGAACTAGTTGTAGGAGGATTGATGGCCAGAAGGAAAGTGATGATTGGACGCAGCGACATTCAGCAAGTTGCTCCGACGGTGATTAAAGGGGGTCAATGGTGTCGCATACATAGTTACAGTGGCGCATGAGATGGAGGCAGTGCTGTCGGTGCGACAGTTGAAGCGATCGAGAAGGCTCGCGATTTAAAGAAGAAGAAGAGAAGAGGAATTGCAATCGATGCACGATAAGGAAAGAAATGAGGTGATTGGGTGAAATGAGAAGGAAATTGAAGAAATCACAGTTGGGAAGAAAAAAAAAATCGGGACCGAAGTTTAAACGGCCAGTGGAAATCGATTCAGCTAACTTAGGTTTAGCTTAAATCAAACCTAGGGTTAAAGGAGACTTAGGGTTAAACCATTAAACCTTTGATAAATCACTTATTAATCTAATGATCATAAGAAACTTATTTAAGCCTATTTTTTTCTGATATCTTACATTTTGAACATGTTGTTCATCAATCAAATCATGACCAACAATTTTAAGCTCCTGAATCATGTTCGACATCTCCCTGAGGTGTTGAACCATAGTGACATTCGGGCGCTTCTTGTAGCTGTCGAACTTGATTATCAGCTGTCAAAGCTTACTCAGACTCATTCTATTGTATCTATCCCTAAGGACTACCCAGACTGCATGAGCTTAAGAATACGACTCATACTCAAACACCAGACCATCAAACATTGAACTTATTAATATACCCTTAGTAGTAGAATTCTTCTTTTTTTCATATTTTATAGGCATCAAAGTCTCGTCTGTGCTATGCATTTGGACCCTCAATAGAATTTACCATAACTTGATGTATAACCTCTAAAATTTCTTGTTCCTCAAGAACATACTAAATCTTGAGGTGTTAGATTTTATAGTTTTCCCCATTAAGTTTTGTAGGAGATTTGAGGCCGCTAGAGGGGGGTGAATAGCGCGTGCTAGAACGTCGATGGAATTCGATCGCGTTTGCTTGCTACAATTCTTGTTAGTACGCAACGGAATAAACAATAATGAAAATACAACAAGAACACAAGCACAACACGAGATATAACGTGGTTCGGAACCGAACGGTTCCTACTCCACGGATTGGGTTCGTACGAACCCTAGCGATGTCAATCACACACCACTATGATAAACACTCCTTCTCGACACAAGTCGGAGGCGGAGAAACCCCTTACAATATGATTACAACAATAATCAAATGCAACAAGCAAATACAATGAAATACAAAGCAATACAAGTAAAGAAACTACTTTACAAATGCCTTTGGATTGCTTGCTTGTTGATCGCTTGAACTGTGGTTGAAGACCCTGATTTGCAACAGCAAATCGCCTCAAGACGTCCAAGAAATCGCATGTCTTTTCCTCCATCACATGCTCCATTTAAAGCTTCAACTTGTGCTGGAAAAAGTCGATCAGTCGACTGATTGGGACCATCAGTCGACTGATGCCACTGTTATCGTGAGACAACGGCTAGATCCACGCTGGATAAGTCCAACGGATCTACCATCAGTCGACTGATGATGACCATCAGTCGACTGGTCAAGTCTCCACTCGACCAGTCGAGTGTCGACTCCATTCTATGGTCGAATTCACGAGCACCAGTCGACTGATCACACGATCAGTCGACTGCTCGAGCCATCAGTCGACTGCCCACCTCTGGCAGTCGACTGCTAGGCCACTTCCCGCAGTCAAACCCTAGTTGACTCGGGCCAGTCGACTGCCACATGACACCAGTCAACTGACACACCTCAAACATGAGATTTTAGCCCAAGTATGGTTCCCCCATACTTGCTAGACCACCCTTAGCCTAGACTTAAGCCTTCTAGCCACCTCCATCAGCCTCACGCCTCTCGGATCACTCCAAGTCATCCATGACTTGTTCATCCATCGCGCTAGCCTCCAGGTGCTTCCATCGGCTATGTCATGCTAACGGTGTATACACCGCCAAGGCACATTGGACTTACATCGCTAAGACTCCGCTTGGACTTTACGCCGCCAACCATTGGACTTATGCTACCAAGACTCTCGCTTGGACTTTACGCCGCCAATATCAAACCCCTTGAACTTCTCAAATGCCAAGACTCAAGCTTGAACTTTCCCTTGCCAACCCATGTTGGACTTTTCATGCCAAGACCCATGCTTGGACTTTCCCAAATGCCAAGGGTCCCACTTGGACTCTCCATGCCAACTCACGTTGGACTTTCCATTGCCAAGACTCATGCTTGGACTTTACCAAATGTCAAGTGTCCCACTTGGACTTCCCATGCCAACTCATGTTGGACTTTCCATTGCCAAGACTCATGCTTGGACTTTACCAAATGCCAAGTGTCCCACTTGACTTCCCATGTCAAGTACTTAAGACTTGGACTTTCCCATGACAATTACATTGTCATATGTTTTTGTCGAACATCAAAATATCACTCGAGTCAAACTCGAGTCCTGGTCAATCGTGACCTGGGCCGATTGCACCAACAAGTTTCTCACCCTTGTTGAGTTCAGTTATTATTTTTTCGTTGTCATAATCTATCATAAATAAATAGATTATTTAAATATTCAGTGTATATATTTATGTATGTAATCTCTAAATTGACTCAATGTAATTTGATTTGATTTATAAAATCAAGTGATAACTACGTTTCCACTTATCATTTGTATATGCTAATCTGACTTACAGTGATCTATTATATTACATACATCTCATCTAATGAACTTAATTATTATATAATCATGATATTTAACATTAAATGAATTGATCATTTATAATTATGCTCATAATGAACTAATCAAGGAGCTGAGTATATTGCAATAAACAAATATCATGCATCAAGTAGAGTAAACAACATAAAATGAACAAATCATTTGAATGAACATATCATAAACTTATTGTATATTGTTAACACATAACAAACTCTACTAAAAATGTAACACATAACATTCTTTAACAACTCATAACCTAAACAACTCTAATAAACTAGATAAGTAATTACTATTCCCACTAGAACAAACACTAGCGTAGTAGTAATACAAATAAGTCCTATCTTTTTAGGCTCAACTAGGGCACTATCGACTAGGAAACTCTTAGGATGATGCCTAAGTCACAGAATCACGCAAAGAACCCACACATAAAGAACCCATGGAAAAATTCTCCTATGGTTCTTCTTTTGGATATTCTTCACACTCTTCATAGTAAAGCAACTTTGTGTACAACTGTGTTTATGTGATGCACCCCTTATAGCACCCTCATATCTGATGTGCAACATCACTCATATTTTTTGGCAATGAATGAACCAAAGTTTAGATCCTGTAGTTATCCAGAATCAAAAATTCCTACATCTCGAGTCTCCAAAATAGTCAATCAAGTCTCCCCATGTGTTCTCCGACTCCATAAGCAGGATTGTACTCTATCCTCTGGATAGCTTCTCTCAGCTTATTTCACAACACATCGCGACGAGTCATTGTGGTAATTATCTGTGTCATCTGAAAAATTAAAATTAATTAAGTCAGTACAAAACCGATAAACCATTATATATACCAGCTTAATTAAATTTATACAGACATAGAACCAACACAATAAATCAAGAAAAAAAACTTTTTGATTTTCAGGAGCCTCAGTCGACAAATCCATTGATCAGTCGATTGGCACTCTTACTAGTCGACTCATACCAAGGAAACTCAACTCGATGAGAACCCGAATACCACACAATTTGCTCCGAGAACTCTAGGTACCCGAGCACCATGCATGGTATTCTGTCTTCTCAACATCCCAAGCCATCAACCCTAATTAACTAAGCATATTCTGAGTTATTGTTTCCGAGTCCTAGTTGTTCTAACAACTACTCGGCATTCTGGTTATGAGATTAGTTGATCATTATCAACTTTTCCAAGTCAACTAATGTCGACCTTGATACTCATGCTCAAGCATAGCAATGATATTCCGAGCACTACTATACAGTGTCCTAATCACCTTGTGCTTCTCCCAAGCAGAGTACTTTGAATACTTAGCATAGTGCTTATTCAACCGAGTACTGAGCAAGCCTCTCCTCAATCAAGTACCACACTTTTGCCGAGCACCTACATGCTCGAGCAGTCGAGAACTCGAGCAATGTGTTCGTCCCGATCAGTACCCTGTGCTTTCGGACACTACACCATACGATTCTCAACCGAGTGACGAGCACTCTACGTGACTCACCATCACGAATGCTAAAACATTCGGTTTAGTATACAACCTAATTTAAAAAAAAAAATAGATATATACCCTAAATTAATTAATTGAATCTAATTAGACTAAGCCCAATTAACTCAATTCATTATCCAATATTAATTAAAAGGTCAAATCAAATTTTAAATCGCATGCACTGTTTGCATGCCTTCATGAAATTATTTGAAACAAGTTGAACCCACGCCGAAAAAAAACGCATCTTCATCTTTGCCAAATTTTTTTCAGCTTCTTCTTCATCGCGTCTTCCTTCTTCGCTGTCACTTGCATTCCCGCCATGCTCTCTCTTCTTAACTCCATGGCCATAAGATCATCCGCACACACCACACAGGATTAGGAGGAGTTTCTTTTGACGGTGGTCGAAGCGATCGAAGCTCTATTGCGGTGACTATTCGTGACTGATCACAATTTCATCCATCAGTTCGCAGATCACGATGGATCATGATTTCAATAGATTATTACGGTGATTTCCATCAGATCCTATGATCGATGCAGATCGCGATCTTGATCAACAAAGACAAAACACATCATTTTGTAATTTTGTTCGATATCACAACATCACAAGTTCCGTTGCGACGCATCCGACGTCGAATTCCAATAACGAAATCGCGTATAGAAGAGCAGGTAAGCATATGACAATTTACATGATTCATGTGAAAAATAATTTTACTATATCATAAAATGATCAGTGCTCTAATACCAATGTAATTCATTCATGCCTTACGAACCATGTAAATTAATTTATTATAGAAATACAAACATATACTTACCTTGATGTTGTTTTTGTTGAATTTGAATGGAAATGATAGAAATACGAAGGAAAGACGAAGAAGACGTTCTGTCATCCTTCCAAATTAGTTGATTGGTAAAACGGAAAGATAGGAAAGATATTTCGTCATCTTTCACATCAAACTGTGAAAAGTTCACATTGAAACTCTAACATAAATGGTCAGAAATTAATGAAATTAATGACAGATCAGTTGAATCGAGGCAGCATTATGGTTGACCTTTCGATTCACGTAGATTAAACGAAGCGACATTATGATTGACATTTCAATTCCACCATTAATAGATCTCTGTAAAAGAAGACAGGAATGTGAACTCGAAATAGGGAGGTTTGTTCTTTATTTCAAATCCCACAGTGATAGCGTTTTGGTGTATATTCAGTTCATCGCGAACTACTTGTGCTTGTTTGAGTCCGTAATTTTGTCGTTGTATATTGGGAAATAGACGTTTTACTAAATCTCGCAAATACTCTGTCGAAGAAGGACAAATTTATTTTAAGGAAATTATGTAAACACAGACTTCGATGGTTTCTTCACTTGATATTACCTCTTGTGTCTCCCAACTTGGCAACTCAATGGACGAAGTCTTCCATTTCGGCTCTGCTCCTTACGAGCAGTTTCTGATCGAACAGCTCGGCACAAGTAGACTACCAACTCAGTGCTCAACTCGGAGTTCAATTCAGCACTCAACTCGGCTAGGCAACATCTCCACAGTAGTCTCCCGACTCGGCGGCTTGCAACAAGGAAACTTCTGTTCCGGTTCGACGGTCTCAATTGGAAAAAGCTCTTCTTGATTGAGGACGCTTCAGAAATGACAAACTCAATAGATAAATCCGAATAGTTTTCGAACTTTCTTTTGTATTTCCTTGTATAATTTTCCAATAATTCTAATCCTTGTTCTGGATTATTGTCTAAAGAATAATTATGAAACAAATTGCTCTTCTTTGTTCCACAAATCAAATTCTACCCTTTTGAATGTTCTTCTGTAGTCCTTTTGCCAACTTGACGACGATCCTCTCACAGCCCCTCTCATTTTTTTCTCGAACGCACTATTCTTTTAAAGGGTGTTTGGTAGCCTCCTTCGGGTGCGAGTAATTGGTAACTGTTTATATTTTTGAATTTATTGTATATATTAGTATAAATTAAAAGATTGTTTTTTTTTTCTCCATGGAGTTGAGACTTTGGAACCATCTCTCATATATCTACAGAAGATTATCCCTTTACGGTAATTTCATTTTTCAAATTTTGGATTCTTCCAGCAAAAACGCCTCTAAATTCAAATGCATATTTATTATATATATATATATATATATTTTTTTTTTTTTTTTTTTTTTTTTTGCGTGATCTAGTGGCTTCTCTTTGCTGGGGATTCGAGCTTCTGCATGGGCTCGATGTTGTGTTGTTCAGTCGATGTGGTTTCAGTTTTTTCTCTTCGACATTGTGAAAGCCTATTTGTATGCCGCTAGCTGGAGCTGACGATGATGATGTTCCAAGACGATTTTACAGACACATTCTTATCTGATTTAATTAAACTGTTTCCTCAATTTTCCATCTTTCTTCGTGGTTTTTGTAGCTTTTCTCTAGCAGCCGAAGAGCTTTACGAGAAGTGCCAAAAATGGCATGATGATCGGATCAATCTACTCGCAGAAAGGAGAGTTCCGACCCGGCCCGCCGTAGTAGAGGAGGGGCTCCGTCCACAGAATCTCCGCAAAATTGTCAGCGCTGTAGCAGTCTCTCTGGTTCACGTAGATCCCAAATGGATCAGGATACTTGTAGTACCCGGAGAAGTCCTTGATCCTCGGCTGCCGGATGAAAGCGGCGCCCATGAAATGGTAGCTGGCAAAGCTGCCGGAGCCCATGGCGGTGGACGGGTGCGGTGACTCCCATATCCTCGGACTGTACACGTCGCCGCCGAAGAACACCAACGTGGCTGTTCTGCACAGCCCTCCGAAAAGGGAAGCCGGGTAGTACCCAACCGTGGTGTTGCCGTACGCCACCCACCATCTCTCGTTGTCGA
Organism: Wurfbainia villosa; assembly: GCA_025175895.1. Classification (NCBI taxonomy): domain Eukaryota; kingdom Viridiplantae; phylum Streptophyta; class Magnoliopsida; order Zingiberales; family Zingiberaceae; genus Wurfbainia; species Wurfbainia villosa. The sequence goes on along the minus strand of CM046000.1, from coordinate 3,270,474 downwards.
GGTCCTGAAAAGAAAAACAATCTTCTTGAGTTCGTCGACTTGGAATTCCGACTGCTACCCTCGTTTCGTTTACCTTCCACGCTTCCACTGAGAATTCATACCGAAGTTCATCGCCGGAGACATGGGAAAAGGTAGCTCCGAGGGCTATCTCGCTGCTCGTCTGGACAAAGCCTGGGCAAAGAAGGTTGAAGCAGCCTGTCTCCTTCCCTGAGTCGGCCTGTGCGATCCGAGAATTAAAGAAGCAGCCTGTGCATTAGTTTCTTCCAGCATTCGAGGATCAGCGTGGAGATGCAAGCTAGAAGAAAATCATACTGTCCAGTAGATGAAAAATCTCGTCGTCTTGTCGCCAAAAACACTAGGGTTGACCTGGTAGATCAGAGGGCAAAAGCATTGACAGTCAGCGTCGTCGACTACATACGGAATACAGTATAAACCAGAGCACTGACCATCCAGCCGAGTTCAATGGACTCTGAGTCGTTATACCCTCCTTGCCTTAGCCAAATTTGGCAAGTCGAGTATTCGTCGTCGCCCTCGACCCAGGGGTTGTAGATGCCGAGGCTTGCTTTGGCGCCGATGTAGTTGTATCCGCTTCCAATCAACACTCCATACTAGATATCAGAAGAACAGATACAGAGACACGATGCAACCACTTTGTGAATGAATTGGAATGGAGTTCGAGGACGACAGACCGCGTGCAAGCCTTCGATACCAGCAGCTATCGTCCGATTCGATGAGTGGATCTCCTGCTTCACGACCCCATTCCATGGTTTCCTCCCGTAGTTTTGGATGGAAGGAGCATTGAGCAAGTGACGGCGTTGGACGCGGAGGATTGGTACTGTTCCATTGGGACATGTTCCACTCTTCTGCCATGTTTGTGTGGGAGTAGCAGCCTCAGATGAATCCTCATCTCTCTTTCTGGAGTGATCGTCAGTGGGTTTCATCTGTAGTAATTGACGATCATTTATCCATCTATTTATCTATCTATCTATCGATCGATCGATAGATCTTGTACCTTGATGATATGGTTTTTGAGAAGCGGGTGATCAAAAGCTGGTTGCCTGTAAATATCTACACAGTCTATTATGTCACCATCTGCATCTGCACTCTGAACAATTTCAAGAATCAAAAGTCTTTTAACTTTCCCATACAAATAGCAAAAGAGAGAAAGAAAAAATACCTGAATGCTCTTCGCTGCAGGCTTGTTGATCAGTTTTAGCTTCTCCTCGGCTAACAGTTCCTTTTCGCGGAGAGTTCTCGATTCCCTGCCCATCGCTTCTGCAGCGAAACAGAGGAAGGTTAACAGAAGCATGAACCTTGTGGCTTTCATTGGTACTGTGAAAGCTGGGATCATCGAGAGAAACTGTTATCGAGTGCCTCTTCGGTAGATTTAAGCTGTGTAATGCCCACGTTGCTTGGATGATTCAACAGATAGCTCGATCGCTCACACTTGTTGATGGATACAACTTAGCAGATGGGTGTCCCATAGCATGAAGCCATGACCAACCGAAGCGCGAAGAAAAAAAAGGGAAAAAAAATTGCTGAGTGTGAGCCCCGTTCTGTTAACCGTGTGCATGACGGTCAATATTCTGACCATCAATACAAAGCTACACAATCGATACAAATTCTGGCTACACAATCGATACAAATTCTGACCATCAATACAAAGCTCCACACAGGTCTTAGCATTCCTCCGAAGCGAACGAATCAGATCAAAATCAAACAGATCGCAAGGTCAATATTCTGCCGGTCGATCCAAAGCTCCACACAGATCTTAGCATTCCTCCGAAGAGAACGAATCAGATCAAACAGGCATTGCTGCGATAAATAACCCGGAGACTTTCCTAAATCAACTGATCCAGTCACTTCATCCTAGGAGCTATTAAAGAGCGTGAGCTTCTATCTTCTCTTATAGGCCCAGTGATCGGTTAAAAGTTAAGATGTGGGACTAATAACACGTAGCTATAAAGTTTTATCCGTTTAAAATTAAAGTAGATTTTTTTTTTCCAAAAATTAAAAAGTCGTTTCAAAATATATAAATAATTATTTTTTTTTCAAAAAAAAAATCTCATTTATATTTTATACTAAAAATATCTTTTATTCTAATATTATTGTAACAACTGTAGAGTATTTATTGCAATATAAAAAATTAAGTATTTTATTTTAATCAAAATTATTATATATAGAGCGATATTATATTAAAATATTCTCTATCAATTTAATTAAAATTATTTAACTTTTATCAAAATCGTTTTAAAATGATTATAACAATTATCTATTATACAGCTGTTTTAGTTATAAAATAGCATTGAATATAAGCATATTTTCGAGATGAATAATATAATAAAATATTTTTTTAAAAAAAAATATTTTTTCAGCATTTTATATAATTTAAAATACTTTGATTTTTATTTTTATTTTTCCTTCTCTCTTCCATGCACTCTCTTCTAGCACCTACCACCTCTAAAGCTTTGAAGTAAGATTTAGTGACATCAGATATTTATAATTCGATTTTTAATTATGATAAATTTATAGAATTTTTCTTTCAAATGAAATGATAAACTATAGAATAACAAATAATATAAAAAAATTCATATTTAAATTTGAATTTAAAAAAAATATGATATATCCAAATTCAATGAAAAGTTTAAAAAATAAATAACTTTGGCTCGAATTCTAAATGAAATTTGAACTCAAAATCAGTTCAAATTATTTGAACTTTTATTTGAATAGAATTAAATTATAGTTTGAAATTATTTAATTTTAATTTTGATTTGAATTATTTGAACTTTAATTTGAATCTCGATTCATGAATGACTCATAGGTAATCAAATAAAATACTATGAGTTTATTTTTTTTAATATCAAATAAATTGACTGAAATTGATAATTTTAAATACAGATTAAATATTTTTTAATCGATTTAAAAAACTCACTAGTAAATTTGACCATAACTTCACAAAAACTTAATTGGAATTATAGAAAAATCCACTGTGTGCCCCTCTGTTCGATTTAATATTTAACAATGAATTTTGAAAAAATTTATGGAAACGACGCTCTATGTCGGAGTTTATTCGGGAATAGAATAAGATTTTGACGTTTGATACTCTTTCAGGGATGACACGACTATGAAGTTTGAATTGGACTGTCAAATTGTGAATGTTTTCTGATATTGAGGAAACTAATTCAAATAGTCAAAGGAGGGAGACTACAATCTCTTAATCCCGTTTTGTATGTGTATGTTTGTACGAGCATTCTCCCGAAGATCGATCTTTTGATCTTTGAATGTATATAAATTGTGCCTTGAATTTAATAAAACAAAAATTAAAATCCAATCTTTGTTATTTATAATATGATAATGATCAAAGAATAGGCGTTCCTAGAATTTTGTTAACTGAAATATGAGAGTTGACTTTTGAAGATGCATAGAAGAAGCGTTTGGTCCACTGGAGAATTTTTTATTTTTTATTCAGAAAAATAAAAAATGATTTTTTAATATTTTTTAATTTTCTAGAAAATATTTTTTTATTTTTTTAGAAAACGAAAATAAAAACAGAAAATGATTTTCTAGAGTTTTCCAATTTTCCAAAAAATATCTCTTTATTTTCTAGAAAACGGAGATGGAAAATGCCAACCAAACACGTTTTCTCAGAAAATGAAAATAAAAAATGAAAAATTTTCTCTCTACCAAATGCGCCCTAAGTTTTTTATAACTTGGAGAGCAGCAGCACAACATGTGAGCAACGTGCACACGAATAAATATGTGCCTTCACCTAAACCCCAAGCCTCCCTCCTCCTTTGGCATGCACATATTTACCCATGCTACTGGAGGATGCTTCGATGTCCACATAAACACTCTACAAATTATGTAGATTCGATCAATAACTCTTTGTGGTAGCGACGGAATGGATAACCAAAAGCTCTCAATGCCCTCTAGTACTGAAGTAATTAATGAGTTCTACCTTGTCTACATAAGACAATGTCTGTTTAGATCAAATACTAATCTTGCTAGTCAACGAGTCTAGCATGAGACTATAGTTTGATATCCGTAGGTGTCCCACTGCTAGTGGGATGCCAATGTATCTAAAAGGCATAGTGTCCTCCTGAAATCTCATAATGGATAGCAACCGTCTACATGTATCATCATCCACGCCTGCTAAATAAATGGATGATTTAAGGTGATTGACATATAGCCCTGCCTTCCCAAACTCCTCCAATTATGTGACCAATGCTCCAATCGAAATCTCATGCCCCCTAAAAAGTAGAAGTAGGTCATCTACATATACCAAGTGAAAGAAACCTATGTGAGCACACTATGGGTGAAACCTGAAACTTGGTATGCTCGCCCCTATTGCAACGGTCTTCCAAAGATCTCCACACATATACCAAACAAATAAGAGGATAGTGGGTCCCCTGTCGCAGGCCACAAGTGTCTCATAACCAACCAAATGTGCCTCCATTAATAGCAAGCAAAAAAGACTTGATAGTAATACACTTCACGATCCACACCACAAACTGAGTCGAGAAATTCAAACCCTCGAGTGACTCCCTCAAAGAATCTCAATATACTGAATCAGGCGCCTAATGGAAGTTAATCTTCATAATACATCTAGGTGAGATCTACTTCCTATTGTACTTCCTGAATAACTCTTGTATTAGGTGGAGATTATATGTGATCAATCTCCCTTTCACAAATATCACCTGAGACTAATGGAGTATGTCATCCATGACCTCTGCCAACCTCTCAACCAAGTTCTTCGATATCACCTTATAGAACATTGTACAATGTGAGATCGACCCGTGGTCTGTCACTTTACTAGTGTGAGTTGATTTTGGAACAAGAGAGATTAACGTATGGTTCCATCTTCATAAAAGCCTCCTACTGGTAAAGAATTCGAGAACCCCAACCGAGAAATCCACTCCTATTGTGCCCCATGCTTGTTTAAAGAATTTCACATAGTCATCCGCCCGCTGATCCCTAATGTCAAATAATGTCTTTTTAATCTCTTTCATGGTCGACATCCTTACTAACTGAGCATGCTGATCACCCTTGATATGTCCATCGAACTGTAGTGAACTCCAAGGAAAAATCGCTCGATCTTCCACTGTTCCCAATTGTCCATGAAAGTAATCTGTGAAAATCTGCACCACCTCACTAAATAACGATTGATAATTTAATCGGTTGCTTATTAATGATGAAATTAAATTTGGTCGTTAATTTAGCGATCAAATTTAGATTAAGTCGCTAATTTAGCTTTCGAATCTAAATTAGATGGCTAAATTAGCGACCGAATTAAATTCAGTCATTAATTAGCGACCGATAAAATTATCCATTATTAATTTAAGATTGAAAGTTTTATTCCATGGTTAATTAATGATGAAATTTAATTTCAATCGCTAAATTAACGTCAAAAATTAAATTTCGGTCTCGCTTTTGCACCCTTTAAACTTTTGAATTGACGTTTCTTCCTGCTCAGGGGCGGATCTAGAGCCTTTTAGGGGGGTCATGACCCCCCCAAATTTTGAGTGCTTATTACTTTAAAAAAAATATTTATTTATTTTTTTAATTAATATTATTATATTTTAGTATGCGGCCTCCCAATATAAAATCTTGGATTCGCCACGTTCCTACTTCAAAAAAAAGATATTGCAAAATTTTGGAAATATATTCGTTCATTTGCAAATGATGACAATTGTGGTTCCAAGAAACCAATAGGAATGAATGCACTGATGGATGTGAATATACGCTCATCATTTCATAGCCTTGAGCTACGTAATTTTACATATTCAAATAAATCCATTTGTCACTTTTAAAATTCGTAGATTTCTTGATTTGTGTTCTTTCCTTAGCTTTAAAATGTTCTTTACTTTTTGAAATTTGTTCGTTTCCCCCGAGTGAATGATTATCACTAACATATTTTTGGAATTTCTAGAATGAACCCCCTATTTTTTTGTTCTTCCTTTTTTTAAAAAAAAAAATCCTTTGTTTATTTGTTTTGTTTTATTTATGTAAAATAAAATAACATAAGAAATACATTTAAGTATTTTTTTTAATGTTCAGATCATTTTCTATAAATAGATGAATTTTAGAGTTACATTAGCAAAATTATCTCAAATTTGCTTTAGGTATAAATACTCGATGGATTATATATTATAGAATGTTAACTAAAAACGGTTAAGTTCAAGTTTTAGGATTTATAGGTGGCGTTTAAAAATTGATTAGTCTTTAGCAAACTAAAAAAATATGAGTGTTCAAGAGCGAAATTATGCTTGAAAAAGATAAATAGTGAATAATAATATGTCGCCTGTTGCAAAGGATAATAACATTCACCTCAAATATTCTTTAATATTGATCCTCCGACATTATGATGGAATGTAAATTATAGTCGATCGGCCTTCAATCGTACCAGTATTTAATCACAGTGAAGGATATGTACTCCGACTGATATTTCCATTCAACAATAGAGATCGATTCTTGCTCATCTATTATAAATTTATATTGTACTAGTCATTCGACTGTATCCTGAAACAATATATATGTTTCAGATATCATAATTTAAGATGTTTAGATGTAGTTAATTTATCTATTTCTGAAGCATTATTTATTTGAGCAAAGTAAGACGCTTAGATACAGGTAATTTATCTATTTCTAAGACATTATTTATTTGACGCCCTTTGCAAGATCTTAAAAATATAAATATAATCATAATTTACATATTCTTTGTATATAAAAAACTAAATACTTTTGGATAAAAGTCGCTAATTGCCTTAAATTAGGTAATGTCACTGTAGATATCTTCCTTAAAGTTGGGTTTGTGTATGGTTTTTTTAAAATATAAAATGGTCGCGTTAATAATCCCCTATAACAATCCTACATTTTAAAGAGAAAAATAAATTAGAGAATTCTCATACAGACAATCTGAGCTTCTTTGATTTGTCATATCATTTGGAATTTTTTTTTATAAATTCATCGTATTCTAAGATCAAACGGTAAATATCTAAAAGTCAAATTGGACATACCACCGTAGCCTAGCCTCAAAGGTTAAAAAAACAAATAATATCTCACTATGGATATGTGTATGCTCTTAGTTGTTATTTTCTATTGCATATAGATTATCAAACATGTAACATCTCACTATGGATTTCCTTGTGGTCGTAGAGCCCCCTCATACATCATTCAGGGGACCTATATTACTCAAACAGGCAAGAAATTTTAGGAGTACATATACTCTTAACTAACAATTTCTATTGTATATAGCTTGATGAACATATATCCATCTAAAGTACTCAATGAACAGATAATGCTCAAATGGATTATTGCAAACAGCAGAGTTTTATAGGTTTCCATCCTGTTTCACCTTCTAGGTACTGAAATTGCAACGAAAAAGATCGATAATCCAACACAAAGATCTACAATATACCTGCTGTTTCTCCATCAAGGTACTGGAAATAACACCTCCCACAAACAAATCCATGGTGCCAAATGATTATTACTGAAGTAGTGAGACAAGTGGATCAGCTTTCTTACAGGAAGATGGCATGGGAGATTATTTCAAAACATAAGAAATCCATTATTTTGTTTTCTATGAGGCATGGGAAGTAAATTTAATTGGTTCTAGCTGCATCGCCTTGTGCAATATCTCATTTTGCTCTTGCACGTGAAGGGATGAGAAGCCGGTTGCAGTGGCTGCGGAAGGTGCCCTTCCGACATACTTGATGTCGTCGATGTTGCCTCGGCTTAGTGCCTTCATAGCAGTGTAGAGACGAGGGTTGATGTAGAAATAGGCACCCATGTTCATTGGCTCTTCCTGGCACCAAACAATCTCTGCATCTGGGATTTATATTCATGAAAGAGTAGAGAGAAACCATTATTTGCCGCGTTATCGAGTCCTAAAACGACACTAAATGAATTCAAACTATAGCTACAAACGAAGCAGATTTAGACCCAAAGAAGCATTGATGATGTGCAGAGGAAAAGAAGTGCACAAGGCACTCTTGCAGAAGAGAAAGGCAAAAAAATTGACGGTTCAAGTTAGCAGAAGGGTTGAACATACTTGGATATCGTTTCAGCTCCCGCTGGATCAGGTCATATGGGAAAGGCGATAGCTGTTCAACTCTACAAATTGCAACATCACTGCGTTCCATTTTTTTCCGTGCTTCATCCAATTCATAGTACAGCTGCAAGATACAGGAAGTGAATGTCGTGTTCTATCAAGAAAGATGAGAAATATTGCATTCGCGCATATGTTGCCAAAGTTACTGAACTGTTATTAGAGTAGAAAGTACATCACACCTTTCCAGAGCACAAAATAAGACGATTAATACCCTCCTCAATCTCTCTATGGTCATTTTGATCTTTTATAAGACGTTTGAACCGTGTTCCCTGCTTATCGAACCCAGGGTGGCCCAAGACATCATCAAATTCAGATAGATGTGACTTGCAATCCTTGTGACGGAGAAGATTTTTAGGAGACATCACGATTAAAGGTTTCCTGAATTCTCTGTGTATCTGGATACAGTAGCAAAATAAACCAAGGCATTATTTTAAGAAATTTAAAATAACAAAAATGTCTGCCGGCACTTCACCTGGCGTCTCAGAACATGGAAAAAATTTGCAGGAGTTGTCACATTAACAACTTGCCAATTGCATTCTTGGATCTGTTTCCTCAGCGTTGGATCCATCTCTGGTATCACATACGGGTTGTCATCACTCATCTGTAATAAGGATATTACTAGCCAGGTAAAACTGCACAATTTAACAAATTTAACTGTATATTGAGAAGCAATAGGAGTTCTCCAATGGTAAGAGTATAACGACTTTAACAGGAATATGGCTTAAAGGTAGCACCAAAAGCTTGGAGCAGTTTAGAATAGGATAAGTAGAATTTAAAACATGAGCTATGCTCTTTCTAGTAATTGAGTTCTCAAACTATCTAATTCCAATTGCATACATGAACTTATTTAAGTGTTGGAATTGGGTCCATAAGCTCAAAAAATTAAGCATGTACAAATTTAGCTGGACACGGTCAATATTTTATTTTATAATAGTAAGAAGTCCCCATTCTACATGGATGTAAAACAATTTTTTACTGAAGACAAGAGCAATAAAAGTTACAACACCCCAAAGAAAATGAGTTTCTTCCAATTCTCTATTCCTATATTCAATTATTGTTTTCCTCTCTCTCCTCTTCTTCTTTAGCAGCTTGACCCCTTTCCCTTTCTTCTGTTCCAGTCTTCCTAATTTTCCTTCACTCCTCTCCCTCACTTCTTTCCCATCCTCTTTTCCCTTTTCCTAGGCATCACGACCCCTTACCCTCTCATCTTCAATCCTCCCTCATCTGTCTCTTCATAAGCAGTACCACCCGCGCAACATGTTCCGGAAGGAAGGAAACAGAAGAAATAAGAGAGGAAGGGCAAACAGAAAGAGGAAAACATTGTGTGTTTCAGTCAAGTTTGTCAACTTCAAAGCAATGCTTATCTAAGTTTGTATGCACGATTATAATAAATAAATACATATGAATGGCAAAATATATCCTTTAGAATATGTCCTCAATTAAGATGATGTAGCGTCCAGACTCAAGATACAACTAATAGCGTCAAAAATCCCGTAGTCTATCAAAGGAGGTTCCGGGAATGACTACTTTGTAAGAATAAACATCAAAATCTTGAAACACAATATTGGGCAGGATTTGCAATTATCCACTTCCAAATTATGCACACATGTCGGAATACATTACCTAAAAATTAATAATAATAACAATGTTGTAGCCTGATCTAGCATAGAGATAGAACACAAAGCAACACAGAACTTATGAGACGATGTGAATTGCTTTTACTTGTTTTCAGTTGATGAGGTAGAATACAAAACTATCAAAGAGAACTTGCGTGATGGTTTGAATTGCTTTTACTTGTTTTTAGTTGATGACCTTGATTTTATAATAAATGAATTGTTGAATATAAATTGTGATAATATGCTCCCATCTATTTTGTAAGTAATCCACTGTTTCATAAATGCATTAATCACATAGTAATTGACTCACACTTCATTTGACCCACAATTATGTTGAATAAGGTTGGCATAAAAAAACAGACATCAAAGTGTACCCATATAACCAACCGGTTATAAAACATGTTGAGAAATGTGAGAATGTTTGATCGTTCGTGTCGTTGATACCGATGTTAAAGGAAATCAGGCAATTCAGAATTTTTCTAAACTAATTTTGTTTGTGGATTATCTGGATTATCAGTTGTTTGATCATCAGCCTTTGGTTCCAAATTAAAGTTACATCTTTATCCATAAAATATATGAAATTAGGTGTCGTGGTAAATCATATGCAGAAAGACAAAGTGTGTGGGGTCCATAGTGCCTAAGAAGATGATCATCTCTCCCAAGTCCTTCGCTTCTAAAATAACTGACAGCCCATACTTTCCACTTAATGGAAATCGATTTTTGCTTCTATTAAACTAGCCACAATTGATATCTATACTTAAGTTTGAAGGATAGTGTTACACAAAAAATTGAATGATAGAAATAGTTCTCCCGGTAATTTTTCAACTCACTAGTTAGACCTAGAGACTACACATGTTTATTTCCAGATATGGAAACCGTAATACAAATCCTATTTGCTTGTGCATACTTCTTGGAGATACAGTGATAGTGAGACCACTCTCACTGACTTGAAAACAAATAAATTACTTCTTGGGTGGATTGGTGAACTTTAAGTTCTTCCCAAAATATTGTACATTAATGTCATTGTGACTACTAACCCATCTCTAATATATAAATTGAACAAAAGCCTTTAAGAATATACCTGGAGAAAGCGTTCTACTCTCCCACTTGAATGCTCTGGACCTTGACCATCATAACCATGTGGAAGCAAACAAACAAGCCCTGTTTGGCGCAGCCACTTTGCTTCTCCACTACTTAAAAACTGATCAAAAATTACTTGAGCTCCATTTGCAAAATCACCAAACTGTGCTTCCCAAAGAACCAATGAATTAGGATTCTCCATAGAGTAGCCCAATTCAAAGCCAAGGACACCAAACTCTGAAAGTGAGCTGAAAGGAGCAAATATAGAGGTCACCTTGGCTTCATGTGCAACAAGGAGAATTTGCATGATATGGTATACAATTATAATTACATATTCCAAAAAGTACACTGAAGATATCATTACAGAAACATATGAAGTTTAGACTTCAGCCACAAGGGGAAAACTAATCCATAATAGGAATAATTAGCCTATCAATGACTAATCACAAAGCTCATAAATGCCAATGAGGAAAAAGCTACAGGGATGAATTAGTGCAAAAACGATACATGTGGGAAATAGAAGCAAACCGTAGCAACATGTCATCATCAAGCTGGTATTTGTTCCAATTGCTTAGGGTTGTCTACTTGAATCTATCCTCCATTTGAGCCATATGACTCATAATTTTCATAAGTTAAATATTTTCTATTACAACAACAACCAAGCCACGGATTAATATTTTTTTTATCTTTATCTACCCCCAACCACATATATTATAAATGGTTTGACTAATCTAATTATAAAATATTCTAACATGTGAAAAAAGTACACAGCCACCTACCTAAGCTATAATATTTTGCATGAACTTAGTCGACATTGAGTGTATATATATGCAGACAAAAGCTTTCAATTTCAACTTGCTCATAAAAAGACGAATTCCCATTCCAAACCCATAGAACATACGAGTAACTAAATGCACTTGTTGACGAAGGATTGCAACATCCCTGAAGTCAAACACCCAATCTAATATAATGGATGGAAGATATTATTGGTCACCTTGGCATCACTAGCTCTTTGCTAATGTTAGGGACCAAAAATACTACATACTCTAGGGAGTATAACAGAAAACTAAAAAAAACAAATATAAGATTATAAGTAAAGGAACTACTAATGTAAGAAAAAACCTCATAGATTTCATGTTTCTCCTAACATGGTACCAGAGGTACCACCATATCTCAATTCATGACAGTTAGATATTTGCCACAATCCTCATTTGACAACAACATATCAGCTTATTTCACATCCTCGGTGTTTCACACCGACCTTGCAACACCATTGTGTTCGCAATCACCCCACAATGCCTACCCTCTGCATGAAATGCCTACTTCACGACACTCTCATGGTCATGACTGTTTGCTTTGATTGATTGCTAGCAAAGCCCAACAACACTTGCTCGCCAATACCTCTTTTCAAGTTAACTTGATGTCCAAACCTCCTCGAGGCTAAGTACAAATCAGATAATTCAAGTCAAATCCTCCATAAGACAGAGTTCAGATCCTTATATAGTTCAGGTCAAAGCATCTCCGAGGCGGAGTTCAAGTAAGGTTCATGTCAAAACTTCCTTGAGTCAAAGCCTGGTATAGGGCTTGCATCTAGGCTTTTATGAGGTAGTGTCTTTGTCATTGTAGTGTTCACCCGCAAATTATTGATGTTCTTGTCGCTAACTATCTTGCAAGCCTCTAAACAAAAGTCTCGAGTTTCCTTTCTTTGCAGATTGGTTGGGGATGGGGGTGGGGATCAGGAGGAGTGGGTTTAGAAACATACGTGCTTACCTGTCTCTCATTCTTTTAGAAAAATCTTTCTCCTTAGTTGAGTTTCCAGTGTTCTTTTCGATATGGTCCACCCTTTTCTATGTCTTCCTAGCCTCTTTTTGTAGACCCTTATTAGTTTGTGTGATTCTTATTGCGGAATCTGTCTGAACATAATGCCATCACAGATTTTGTTGGATCAATTTAGTAAAGCTTAATTTGATCGAAGCTTGTTGCAATGTTGTTTTCTTGTGTATTGTCTATGCCAACCAAACCTGTGCAAAATCAACCTGAATTCTCCCTCTAATTGATTTGAGGGTGAGCACAATTAGTTTGAGCTTTGGTCATTTCCTGTCTTCTATTTATAGTATATAAATTTGAAAATGTTTTTGCAAATAAAAGAGACTTTGCTAGACTTGATTCTAATGTAGTCCCAACCTACTAGATTTCTTTTAGAATGTGAGGTTTTGTTTGTAGCTCTTCCATCTTTTTGTTTTTTGGTTTCATTACTTTCCTTGGAATTGCCTCGTGGTTTCTTTATGCTCTTTCTTTAACTACTTTCAAGAGCTATTGCAACCATCCAAGTTATCATAGTCAATTATTTGTGTTCTTTTGTTTTGCTGGCAAAGTTAAAAAGGATTTTTCTTACTAAAATCCAAACTCTACTCTCTAGAATATTCTATATTTTAAGTCTTTTTCTTCTTCTTGCTTCCCTTTTCTCCAAGCTGGTAGCCCTTTGTTGATACAAAATTCACTCAAAAGTTTTCACATATTGCAACTTCTTGAACATCTTCTCAAACGTCAGTCTTTTTGTTAATTATAAATGTCATCTGTCAGTTAGCAGTGATTCCTATAATGGTAAATCTCCACTTATGATTCATGTCATACCCCCACAAATCTATAACTTGGCACTCAACTTTGAAAGCCTCAAGTTACCAAGTTCTCTGGATATTTAAAGTCTTCTCAAATGTCAGTTTGTAATTGCCTCCTCTTTTGGTGAACCTCAACTTATGATTCATATCATGCACTCGCAAATCTCTAAGTTAGCCTTTAACTTGTCAGCTCTAGTAATAACTTCAGATTTTACCTATTTGCATGACAGCTACTGGAGAACTATATCTTGCAGCAAAAAACCTAGTTTTCAAGGTCATGGTATGTTATTGAAAACCACGTTTTTGTTTCTAGGGAGAATTTCAACTTCCCCCTCTTTTCAAAGCATCCCTTAGGGTTTAATCAATGTCAAAGTATGCTCCTAATCAAGGTTTAAAATTTCATTTCGTTTCGCTAGAAACGAACGAAATATTTCGTTCCGACGCGCGATCGAAACGAAACGCCGCGCAAAATTTCGCGTGACAGAGCAACGGCAGCAACTGGCACGCGATCGCGGGATCGCGATCGCGTTCCCCGCGCGATCGCGATCACCTTCCCCGTGCGATGGCGGGATCGCGATCGCGTTCCCCGCGCGATCGCGGGATCGCGATCATGTTCCCCGCGCGATCGCGATCCAAATCTACTATCCCAATTTAATTAAAAATTAAATTTATATAATTAACTAAATTATAATTTCTATTTTATAATATTATTAATTAAAATTTTATATATAATATAAATTAATTAAACCATAAATTTAATTAAATAAATTATTAATTAATTTATATTATCGAAACAAGATTTAAGACGCACGATACGATCCCGAAATCAGATCGTCCTGGCCAGATCAAACCTCGATCTGACTCGACATTTAAAACTTTGCTCCTAATTGTTTAAGTTTGTTTGCAAATGCCCATAGAATATTAGGAATTTTTATAAATGCCTCCAAAGGTTTACCCTTTTCTAGATCATTTTCCATTTTGTTTTAACTTTGTTACTAAAATTGTTACCTGGACCTACGAATTCACCCATTCAGCTCCTAAGGGCACCATGCAATTTAGCCGATATCTTATTGTAAAGTATTTTATTTATTTTGTTATAATACATATACAATGAAAGTTCCTCTCTCTTTTCATTCTTAAGTTTCTTTTGTGCAAATCAATGTTTGACAGCTAAAGAGCAATAACCCTCAATACCCAAATTTCCTTTTTTCTTGAGTTGGAGTATTTCTTGTTTTCTAGATGGTATCAACATGTTTGAAGATGAACAGGATTCTATAACTGAATAAGCCATGAATTATTTCTCATAAGTATAACCTTACATCAATTAATCGCAGCATAAGCTTCATGTATAGCCAATTTGAAATAGCCAACATTCTTTAATTATTATTCTTGTCCATTTACCTGCAAAGTTTTTGGAATTGCAGATTTTTAAAGCGTCATATGCTAACCTCTCTTGTGATTCACCCTCTTTGGGCAGGATGAATCATTTTCAATCGATCGATTATTCTGCTTTCCTGTGTAATTATTTTTCTGTTGGAATACATGTCTTGTGTCTTGCAACCTTTAGGCACATATTATTTCTATATTGCTGGGAGTATTTAATTATGAGCATAACAACTTCAATTTTCTGTGCAAGAAGTTAATTTATTCTTCAGATTTATTAATCTTGATATGTCTAAGACATTGTAGAGTGAAAACTTCTATTATTGTTGACCCTATTCCACATATACTTGGATTCGTTAATAGAGAAGAGGTTTAGCCACATCTAGTGATTCATATACAACGTGATTAACAAACAATCTTAATACTATTGTGTCACAAATTTGTATTAACAATTAAAGAAAATGCATTCGATCAAAAATATTTAATTCATAAATATTTTTTCTAAAAAGAGTAATATAAAATATGAACATTAATTAATCTTATAATTTAATTATTTTTTCAATCCACATATCAGGTAAGTGAAACAATCATATGTATTTATAAAAAAAATATGAAAATTTTAACCATAGTACTAAAACTTAGAATTCTCAACATGTACATATTGTATACTAAAAGGAATGCTTAATTGGAAATGGGTTAGGTGGGCTATAGGTAAAGAGTTATACCTGAATAAATAATTAGAATAGACAGACAGAACATTGCCAAACTAGGTGACAAATTAGTTGGGTCAGGGCATAGGGCATACAAGTTATTCAAGCTATACGAGATAGATAAATTAACATAAGAATATTTTACCATTGTGAAAATTATTTTTTGTTTATTTATTATATTTTTCTAGAAACCAATCATAGAAATCCAAATAAATCTACAAAAGATAGACAAATTACTTTACATATGGATATTTTATCATTGTGAATAATTATTTGTTGTTTATTATTCAAATGAAGTGTTTATTTTGTTCAAGGAATCAAATTAGGAATAGGTAATTTTGTTCCTTGTTAATTCAACTCCATAGGAATAGTTATTACATATCTTATCAATATGATTCACTCAATGAACAATACCAACCATAAAAGCTTCCCCATTACACTTAACTATTAGGATACATGAAAATTTGACACCTAAAGAGCATGAATCGTCCTTCTTCAGGCAACAAACAACATTGCACACTTTACCAACACCTCATGCACACATGTGAGGAAAAAAGGAGCTTACATGTTAAATATTGAAAAGCCCATTGAATTGGGATCTCCCTATCGGGCCAGATAACTTCCCCATTACACTTAACCACTAGGATACACGAAAATTTGACACCTAAAGAACAAGAATTCATCCTGCTTCAGACCACAAACAATATTGCAGACTTTACCAACACCTCATGCACACATGTGAGGGATAAAAACGTGCACTTACATGTTAAATGCATATATTAAACAAAATTATTTGATGCCAGAAATATCTAATACGTTATAATGTTTGTATAAGAACTGACAATTTTTTAAGCATAAAGTAATTTAGTTGCTAAACAAAATCCTTATTCATCTAATTAAGGAATCAGCAGAGTCACAATGTTGTCACATAATTGGTTCCAAATACCAATATCAATGCCCAACACATTACTCCTATACACACCAATTTATTTGACTGATGAGCATCTGTAACCAAAATCAGTTATTGATGGCATGTGTATGTTTGTGAATATGCAATGCCAGTAAGGTACACTAATGCTAAACTTTTTTTGTATTCCTAATTTGAATAGCTAATCAAACAATCTAAAAAAATAATTGCACATGATTATTAGTTAACAAGCAAAGTAGAAAAGGAAGAATTAAGAAAATAAGAATATGAATAATCAGGATAAGTTGGAGCAAATAACAGTTATTAGAATGTACCTGTTGCTAACTGTGAACATTTCCTCATCTTGGTTCATGATGATATGATCCAGAGGACAGTACTGCTCTCCAGTCACTTGATCATGAAGCACAGAATGCCTATGACTAAAGGTCCCTCTTTCTACATCTTGTCCACTCAATCTGACATGGTTACCTTCCACTATAAGGGTTGCAAAAGCCAGAGCTTCAGCAAGTGCCCAATCAATACCTTCCCCAGTTTCAATCATCTCAGCTCGCTGCTGAAAAATTCTCTTGATTGCTTTGTGAGGCTTGAAGTTCTCAGGAAGAGTAGTAATGGCTTGTCCAACACGTTTGAGAATTTCTGGCTTGACACTGCACAAGGATATGGCAATTTAATAGTTCAATGTCCTTGCTAGAAAACAATTTTAAGGATATAGTGAGTGGTAATCATACCCAGTATTCCGTATACGTGAAATTTGTTCTGGTGATTTAAAACCAGCCCAATAAGCGGAGAGCCAATCCCTCCTGTTGGGGACATAATCTTTGCTGTTAACGAATTCTTCTTCCAAGATAGTAGTAACTTTGTTTTGTGTCCTTTGAATATTCCCTTTAGAGATCTGTCCTGATTCCAAGAGTTGCTTTTGATATAGCAAAAGTGAACTTGGATGATTTTGAATAACCTACTTGAACGTGATACAAGTCAGTATGGTCCAAATAGATTCCACTAGAAATACATAAGAACAATATACAACTGATAAAGGTAGTTTCATTCTGGCATAGAAAAAGGGTAAGATTCTTCTGTTGATTCGACATCTTTTTGTGTCAGTTTTTAAAAAATGCAATAAATTATATTTTAAAAAACAGTGGAAAATTGTAGCCAACAATAAGATTAAAAAAAAAAAACAGGAAAAAGACAACATTCATAAAATCTCTTCCCAGAATATTGCAGACGTAGAACAAGCAGAGATTTACACAATCATTTTGCATGATATACTGAAAAAAGTCTACCTGATACATTTTTGGCTGCGTGAAAGAGGGCTCATCAATCTCATTATGGCCAAACCTGCGATAGCAGACTAAATCAACCACCACATCTGAATGGAATGTCTGGCGCCATTCAGCCGCAAGCTCACACACATGCACGACTGCCTCAACATCATCACCATTGACATGGAATATTGGGGCGTCTAGAGCTTTAGCAACATCGGTGCAGTACTGTGAAGACCTCCCAGATTTTGGATCAGTTGTGAATGCAACTTGATTGTTGACGACCATATGAATTGTCCCACCCGTTGTGTAGTTGGGGAGGGCACTTAAATGCAATGTCTCATACACCACACCTTGACCTGCAAAGCTTCCATCACCATGGATCAAAACTCCCAAATTTTTGGTCCTTTCAATATCGTGAGAATAGTATTGTTTTGCCCTCGTCTTCCCGATCACAAGAGGATCAACTGCTTCAAGATGACTTGGATTCGCAACCAACGATAGGTGGATCCTTTTCCCACCTCTTGTGGGCCTATCATACGAAGTACCTAAATGATACTTCACATCCCCAGTACCTGTATACAGACCTTCTCCCTCTTCCACAGGTTTAGTACCACCACTGAATTCACTGAAAATCTGCCGCAGAGGCTTTCGAACTACGTTTCCAAGAACATTCAGTCTTCCTCTGTGAGGCATCCCAATCACAATGCTCTCCACCCCCAAGTCCGCAGCTCTGTCAAACATCTCTTTCATTCCTGGAATCAGTGTCTCTCCACCTTCAAGTCCAAACCTTTTTGCGGCCTTCCACTTTGTTGCCAAGAAATTCTCAAAAAGTGTGCTCCAAGTAAGCCGGTCAAGGATGACCGCGCGACGCTCCCGGTTGTACTCCCTCGGATTAACGGTCTCAATCCTTTCCCTCAGCCAATTGCACTTCTCGCGGTCTGGAATGTGCATGTATTCGTAGCCGACAGTGCCACAGTAAGCCTGCTCGAGCCTTTCCAGGATGGAGCGAAGAGTCTGGACCGGGCGATTCTCCGACAGGAACCCCGACATCTTCCACACTCCGAGGAAGAATTCTCTGTCCAAATCCGCTTCAGTGAAGCCATAGAGGGCCAGATCCAAGTCATCGACGGTCCCGCGCTCCTCCAGACCTAGAGGATCGAGCTTGGCCTTCATGTGGCCATTAACCTGGTAAGCCCTGACGAGGAGCAGCAGCCGCATACTCTCTTGGATGGTCTGGCCGGAGATCCCCGGGGAAGTTGCAGCCTGGCCGACGAAGTTACGAAAGAAATTATCCCATGATTCGTCCACGCTGCTGGGGTCAGCTTCCCAGGCCCTCTGCAACTCCTCCAGGTAAACGCTACTGGTTCCATCTAGGAAGCTGTCGGAGAGGCGCGAGAGCGGCACAGGGTGGGGGTGGGGCGCGGCCTGCCCCCGGAGGTGGGTCGAGTGGAAGCAGCGCGCTGGTTGGGGCGGGTAAACCCATCCAGCCCTAGCGCTGCGGTGGAGTGACCCTCGAGCTAGGCTTCGACGGACTGCTATCCGGGCCACCGCCGACGCTGCGCGAAACCACGCCATCGAGATCGCGATCGGAGTCGAGAGCGTACTCTATTGAATCGGAGGAAGACGATTCGGATGGCAAGGAAGAGGAAGGATGAGACCGTCAGAGGTCAACGATTCCATCGTCTTGCTTTCGATCTCGAAGCCTCGTCCCTTCCATTTCCATCTTTGTTGGAGCGACGAAGACCGGGGAAAGCGAGCGCCTGGTGGCGTCGGGATGGTGCTCGATGGGCGGATGCGATGGCTTGTCGGTTTGCGGAAATTTTATCCGTTCAACGATCTTTACCGCTTCCACAGGTCGGCATGCATTGTGGTTATGCGGACTGCTGTAACTGTTGTAACTTCCGGAGGATTTATTTTAGGGAGCGTTGGCTGCCGCAACCACGCTCGATCGTAATTCAACGGGGAATTTTGATGTCCATCGAATTACGATCATGATTGTAATTATTAGTGGTCATAGCATTGACAACTACAATAGCAATGGATTTCAATTGGAATTCGATCGTAGTTCGATCGGACTCCGATATGATCAAATTACAATTGAATTCTAATTGAATTGCGGTCAAAATCGATCATCGTTGTGGTTGCTAGCACACAGTATTGTTGGTCATAATTACGGTCGATTCCAATCGCAATTCGATCGGAATTCGATCGAGATTTAATCAATCTCCGACGTCGATCAGACTATGATCATGATTGTAGCTGTCAGTGTCCGTAGCATTGGCAATTGCAATGACAATAGATTTCGATTGAAATTTTATTGTAATCTGATCGAATTGCGATCGAAATCCGATCGCTCAACGATAATATTGAGCGACAATAGGTGCTCGGACATGGGATGCAATTGAAAGCAAAAAAAAAAAAAGGCATAATTAAATTAAAACGAATATGTATATTGATAAATATAAAAATTAGGTATATATTTTGATAATTTTGAAATTTTGCCCAAGCAGCTGAGTAGCTTACTATATTTTACTTGAATCCAGTAATTTAATTTCCATAAGAATCTTTATTTTTTAAATTAAATATGTCCATTTTTAAAATCCTTGTAAAAAAATTCCAAGTATAAACAAAATTAGGTGGCCGGTATCCTTTTACAAAAGGGACCTTGTTATTTTCTAAATCACTCGATCGTAAGCATTTTTTTCCTTCTAAAATTCACTTTTTTGTTTTCCCCTCCATAAATATTGGAATTGTCAATCTAACGATTCCCATCGGTTCGTCTCAAAACGAGGGAGGTAAATTACGAGGGACACCCGTATTGCACTACAAAAAAAACAGTCATTAGAGACGAATTTTAAAAAAAAAATCGTTGCAAAATAAATTAGCGACGAATTTAGCGACAAAAATATTTTTGTTGCGAATAAAGCATCGCAAATAATAGCGACAAAATTAGCGACGAATTTTTGCGACGAATTTTAGCGACGAAAATTAGGGACAAATTTAAAATTTCGTCGCTAATTTTGTTGCAGAAGTCACCAAGATTTCAAAAATTCGTCGCAAATTTTTGCAACGAATTAATTTTTTCGTTGGTAATTTTCGCGACGAAATAAGAAATTCGTTGGTAAATTGGCGACTGATACAAATTCGTCGCAAATTTCGTCGCTGAATTCGTCGCAAAAAACCATATTTTGCGATGAATTAATTTTTTCGTTGGTAATTTTCGCGACGAAATAAGAAATTCGTTGGTAAATTTGCGACTAATACAAATTCGTCGCAAAGTTCAATATTTTGCGATGAATTATTTTTTCATTGCAAAAATTTACGACAAATTTAATTTTCGTTGCAAATTTCTTCGCAAAATTCGTCGCTAATTTGCGACAAAAATTAAATTCGTCGCAAAAGTCATCGCAGATTTCTCAGAATTTAGCAACGAATTTGTATTTTTGTCGCTAAATTTGTCGCTAAATAAAAAAATTTTTAACAGATTTCATCCGTTTCGATATTCTATCGTATATACAAATTTTCACACACACACAACAAAACACAATAAGTTCTAATATCCAAATAAATACATTCAATACAAACAAAACACACACATTCAATACAACAAAATAATATTCAATCATATCCAAATAAATACAAAGCAACACAATCAGTTAAGAACAAGACAACATTCCAAATAAAAAGTTATATCCTACAACATTTCAAACATCAACATAGTTCTGATATCCAAATAACAATGTCTACAAAAGATCTCAACACATGGGAAAGAAAAAAGAAAAGAGAATCTAGTAAGCAATCGCCGACATTCTTCTACCTGCATTATAAAAGAAACAAACAAAAAGTATCATACATTAAAAAAAACTATATACTAACAAGAAAATAAATATACAAAGACTTACAATGATGTGCATTTTCAACCGCCATAAGGATTAACTTCATCGATCATTCTTGTTTAAACCAAAATAAACAAACTCAATAAACTAAAAATTTTTAAAAGTACTAATTAAAAACATGCATACAATATCATCATCGTCGCCACCATCATCGTCATGACTCGGAGGAATATGACTTGGACCAGAACTAAATTCTTTGAATCGCGATAAGAAAGGCTTGTTGCCGTCGCATTTCTATCATTTCTTGATCCCTTTGTGAGTTTTGTTGTTGTATTTCTATAATTTTTGATCTCTTTCATGTATTATGCCCTTCAAATTGCTAACCTCTCCCGCTTAAGTTATGTATCCGCGTGCCATCACGGTGGAGTAGAAGAAATAGATCTACGAGGAGCATTATGCATTCCGCCGAGAACCCATACCTAATATCCTTCCCCTCGATCCTCCACCGCCTCAACCCATAAATCCAAATTATTACTAACAGATGGCTCAGGTCCCTCAGTATCACCGTCATCTCCTGAAATTCTCTGAGATGAGGATAACTGATCATATCTCTCCTACACAAAATTAAAATTTTAATCAGAGCATTTATATAACTAACAGAATTAAAGTTATAAAGTAAGTTTAAAGATTAATTCAAACCTTAATTTCTCGAGCTCTATCTCCACTCCAAGTCTTATCTTTTTTTTGGAAAGTGCGAACGAAAGTATCTATAAATTCCGGCTCCTTTCCCAATTCCTTAGACTAAATATAAGATTGTTAGAAATAAAATAATAATCTAAAATATATTTAAAAACTAATTGTAGAATTTAAAAATTACCAATCTACGTGAATGCTCCTCGATATTTATAGATCCTCCGCGTATATAGTATAAGTCTCCAGAATTACATGCTTGATTTAATTTATTCTGTTGACTTCTTTTTTTACTCTCATCAGATTGCCAATAATTGGAGATTTTACTCCAATTTTCTGACGTGACATAGGCGGGTTTTTTTCCAGTACATTTGACATGACTCAATACATGCCGGATATGATCGCCACATTTTTTTTAAAAAATTCTTTTAACTTCCAAGTCTTGAGTAGGGTCCCAAATAAATCTCCGCTGAGATGGAAAAAAAATAATTGATTATATAATTACTTATTTAATATATAAAATGAATCAATTATACCTGAAACTTGCACCACTATAGTTCTTTTGTAGGTCCTGGCGTGCTTGAGTATGACAAAGAGTCTCCTCTCCAATAGTTATTCACGATTTTATTGATCTCGCGAATAACAGGTACAGAATTTTCAAACCTACGATAAAGTAAAAAAAAAATGAATAAATAATTAAGATAGTTTAAAAATTATAATATTTATATTACTTACGAATCTCCAATCGGAAATATATACGGTCGACTTTCGATGTTCTCAGTAGAGGAGTGTCTGGCGGGTACAGGTGAATCGGAATGGGAAGGCCATGTCGGCGAATGAGATGGTACTGCCGACTGATCATGTGAAGGTCCAGGCAGATCAGGAGGGTAAGTAGGTATAGTCTTTGGGCAAAGCGGTGGATCATCGACCACTACTAGTACTCATCGTCTGGCCCACCACGTCGAAACTATCAACCAAAAACAAAATTAGAATAAAGAAAATAAAACTTTTATGCTTAATGAAGAACATGAAAAACTTACTATATGCATAATGAAGATATGAGAGACTGCGACTGCGATAAGCTACGATGATTTCACCACTGATAACCTATAAGAACAAAATATACACAACATACAGAGACAAAAGATATAAATTTAACAATGAGACATTATATAAACAAATAATTGAGCTAAGAAAATTTGTAAAATTATAGTTTAAAACTAAAATTATATATAAAAAACTTACCTAGACGCCAAATTTCAAAGTCCTCATTATCATCTTCCTCATCCTCATCAAGATCCTCATCCCTGCCTCTCCTCCTCTTCCTCCTCATCCCCTCCTCCTCCTCCCCTCCTCCTTCTCATCATTATCATCAATTTCGATTGCATCCACGCTTTATCACTACTCCGCTTGGGATCTCGTAACGCTGGAATTATATATTCCTGCATTTAAACATATTTGTAACTTTGTCTTGTTGATATGCAATGTCTCGCCATGCTCTTCAATTTTTTCCATGCTTTTGTTTTACAAACCACCATTCATTTTTGTCACGCCTCAAACTAGGATATGGAGCATAGAAAACTTGAATCGCTTGTTGTGCCAAAATAAATGGTTCATATCTCTTATAAAATCTTTTATGATTTATTTCAACTAAATTATACTGTGGATGCACCTTCATCCCTCTGACGGGGTCAAACCAGCGACACATAAATAAGATAACTCGCATTTCTGGACCAGGATAATCAATCTCTATAATTTCATCCAGCAAACCATAAAATTCATTGCTTGCACCTCCATCATTGGAAGACTGAACACATACTCCACTATTCATTGTACTCTTTCCATTTCCATATTCTTGAGTGTGGAAATTATATCCGTTTATGAAATATGCTGGTCAAGTGCGTACCATTGCTTTTGGACCCCATGATAGATGGATTAGCAATTCTTGCTGAACGTGAGTTTGATTAGCATAAACCTATACTCAAATGAAAATGATTAACAAAATTCGGTAAGAGTTCTTTAAAGGCAATAGGAATTAGTCTTTCCATGAATATATGACAATAATGGCTTTTCAAACCTATCAATTTGCATTCCTTCATATCGACACATCTCCCAAGATTAGAAACATACCCATCAGGAAATCTCAATGACTTCGACCATTCACAAACAACACGTCTATGTTCCTTATTCAATGTATAAACTGCCTTTGGTTTTGGTCCTCTGCTATTTTCATCAACATTAAGGGTGGGTCGTTTACAAATGAGTCGCATATCTTTTCTTGCATTCAGATTATCTTTTGTTTTTCTGGTGATATCCATCACTGTATTTATCAGATTATCAAAAATATTCTTCTCAATATGCATAACATCGAGATTATGATGAATCAAATTACTAAACCAATACGGTAACTCCCAAAATATACTTCGTTTGGTCCATTTATGGTTGCTTCCATATTCATAAGTTGTACCATGTGACTCTTCAATAACAGATGGAAAGTGAAGAACTCTGTACCAAATATCTTGACCTGTCAATCTCAATGGCGGAGGTGTTCTTTCAATTCGATTCCTGGTGAATTCATCTTTATTTCTTCTGAAATTATGATTTAGTGGTAAAAATTGTCGCATAATCAAAATAACTCGCTTCTTACCATGCTTCAATCTAATCGACTTTGATCTCTCCATACATATCGGGCATCCTAAGATCCCCGCAGATCTAACCCGATAGAGCATACCATAAGGAAAGTCATTTATGGTCCAAAGAAGAGCCTTCATCACAAACATCCGATTAGTATGAACGTCGTATGTAGGAAAACCTTCATCCCATAGTTGTTTTAGCTCTAATCAATGGTTGCATATAAACATCTATTAACTTCTTCGATTTTTGGGTCTAAGACAACCAATGTTAAAAACATATACGGTGTTTTCATGCACATCCCAGCGGAAGATTATACGGAGTTAATATAATCGCCAACAAGAATAGTGTCTTCCGATTTACTAAATGGAGCAATCCACAAGACAGAGACCTAACCTAATATTTCGAGTCTCCTTCGCAAAATCGTGATATGTTCTATCAAAATTTTTCCACGCCTCGCATCCGATGGATGACACATTAGTCCCTCTTCGCTCGATGATTTGCATGCCAAGTCATGTGTTGATTGTCTTTGATGCATAAAGCCTTTGTAACCTAGGAGTTAAGGCAAATAAAACAAGCGACTATATGATTTACGTCGTTCTTTGCCTCTACTAGTGCTCTTGTACCTATCTTGATTCTGAGAATTTATAAACATCCACATCGCATCATCTCCCCAATATAACATACAACCATCTCTGCACACATCAATTCTTTCCACTTTGGGAGACCTAATTCTTTCATCAGTTTTTCATCTTTGTACAAATCATTGGGCGTTATATGATCTGTAGCAATGCCTCTTCAAAAGCTTGAACAAAATTATTAAAACACTCTTCAGACATATTATGCTCTGCCTTGATATTCAACATTCTTACGGTGAACGATAGTTTAGTGTGAGTCTCACAACCAGCCCATAAAGGTGCATCTGCAGCACTCAACACCTCCTGAAATTTGAGATATGCTTCATTATTCATATTCTGACCGATATCATTACTTACCTCTTCCAAGGGTGATGCATTAGTAAACATTTGCTCAACTGTTGGAGGACAACTTGAAGTTGCACCTTGTGATTGGGGAATCAAATTCGGGCCCGCTACATCATATATCATCCTCTGATATGG
Organism: Wurfbainia villosa; assembly: GCA_025175895.1. Lineage (NCBI taxonomy): Eukaryota > Viridiplantae > Streptophyta > Magnoliopsida > Zingiberales > Zingiberaceae > Wurfbainia > Wurfbainia villosa. The sequence goes on along the minus strand of CM046000.1, from coordinate 3,244,489 downwards.
ATTTAATTGATTATAATCACTTTGATCCCTAGCAACTTGTGTGTTGTGTCTATCATAAACTTCATCAGATATAAATGGTTCACCATGACATGTCCAGTTATAGTAATTTGCAACGAATCCAAATCTACAAAGATGCTCCGAAACTTTGCTAGACGGTAAAAATCTACCATTGTGACACTTTCTGCACGGACACCTTATCTGATTATCATCCATAAATTCAACATTACTAGCCGCGAAATTTAAAAACTCTTGTAACCCACTCATAAATTCATCAGTTAAACCCCGACGTTCAGGTAAATTCCTATTATACATCCAACTCCTTTCACGCTGCATTATGTCTGTTTTCAATCAATTATATTAATATAAACTCTTAGAAATTACAATAATACGAATATACAGTTAGTTCACATATGAATTCACTATGTTTAACAATCTTTAAACATAACCGAAAAAAGACAACAGTTGTAATGGGTTGCAGATTCTGATGGTGTATGTGAATGTTTATGAAATGGTAATGTGTCATATCCTTGAATTTTATCATACTTGAAAACTTATATTATATATGTTACATGAGTTGAATGTTTGCAAAATCAGGATATAATAACATATAATATGTTTCCATGTATTACTGCATTTAGTATACATTATCCTTTGTTATAAAAAGACATCTCACTATCTTATGCTAACCACCATGGCATTAAGGTGTCAATGAATTGGGCCCAGGCATAAAAATCTGCAAGATTATGGTAATATCATGGAGTCCCAGTATGATTTTGAATGGAATGCATCGGGCGCAATTAACCTATACCATACCACTCTAATACCACTCTAGATCAACACAGAAAATTAACAATAATATAAATTTCAATATAAAAAATAACAATGATTTAAAAAAAAAATTATACCACTGGTGGCTGCGGGCGTCTCCGAGCCGGCGATTGGTGGCTGTCGGCGGCTACCTGGCGGCGACTGCCGGACCTCTCGGACAGAGACCTAACTGGTGCCTACCGGCGGCTGGCGGGGTGGACTCGCGGGCGGCTGCCTTGACGATCTCGACGGTGGCCGCATGCGCCGGTCGCTTGACACCGCGGGCCTAGCTCGCGCCGCAGGAGGCCGGGCTGCCGGCTTGACACCGCGAGCGACTCACGGTGTTGGCCGGAAGTGGCGCGGCGGCGGACTCAGGTGTTGAGCGGGAATCTACGGCGCCGGTCGGCAGCGGCTGAAGGCGCCGGCCGTGGTGTGAGACGGCCGGAAGCGGGCTCATGGCACGCGACCGGGACGAGGGGTGCGGCAGCCTACGCAATGAGCTCCTGGCCGTGGCTCGGCTCGGCCGAAGCATGGGCCGGGCGGCCGTCGCCATGGCCGGCCATTGGGGGGCACTGTGGCCGGACGAGGCGCCATGCTCGGCACTACCGGCCGGGGCGGCGATTCGGAGTCGTGTGGCGGCGGTCGAAGCGGCACGGGTGGGCGGTGGGGCTTGGCGGTGGCGAGGTCGCCGTGTCAGCGACGGAGGGAAAGAAAGGATTTTAGGGTTCGGCGCGACGCGAGGGGAAGGAAAAAAATTAGGGCACTGGGGTAAAGTTAAATAAATTTTGCAACGAATCCAAAGATTCGTTGCAAACTTAAAAAAAAAAAATTAAACTTTTTAAAACGTTAAGTTTATTTTGTAATTTTAATTTAGCAACGAATCTTTGGATTCGTTGCAAATTTGCAACGAATCCAAAGATTCGTTGCAAACTTTAAAAAAAAAAAATTAAACTTTTTAAAACGTTAAGTTTATTTTGTAATTTTAATTTAGCAACGAATCCTGGATTCGTTGCAAATTTTAAAAAAAAAATTTAACTTTTTAAAATGTTAATTTATTTTTTAATATTAATATTAACTTTGCAACGAATCCTGGATTTGTTGCAAAAAATTGCAACGAATCCGTGATTCGTTGCAAAAAATTGCAATGAACAATTATTTGTAACAAATCCACGGATTCGTTGCAATTTTTTTAAAAAAAAAAATTTTAAACTTTTTAAAACGTTAATTTATTTTTTTAATATTAATTTTGCAACGAATCCAAGATTCGTTGCAATTTTTTTTAAAAAAAAAAATTAAACTTTTTAAAACGTTAATTTATTTTTTTAATATTAATTTTGCAACGAATCCTGGATTCGTTGTTATTTTGCAACGAATCCACGAATTCGTTGCAAATTATTTAAAAAAAGCAGAACTTGTTTTCTATTTTTTTTAATAAATTAAATATCTGCACGAATTCTGAATTCGTCGCTAAATTATGCGACAAAAATTATTTTCGTCGTAAATTGACGACGAAAAAATAAATTCGTCGCAAATGTGTGCAACGAATTCATAATTCATTGCAGAAATTTGCGACGAATTTATTTTTCGTCACAAATTGCCGACGAAAATTTATTTCATTACAAATTTTCGACGAAACCTAAAATTCGTCGCTATATTTGTTGCAGATTTGCAACGAAAATAATTTGTTGCTAAATTTCATCGCCAAAAAATAGTTTTTTTGTAGTATTGATAAAGTCGCAGAGGACCATTCTAAGTTCAAAGAGAATTTTAAATTTCCTTTGAAATTTATCTTATATTTTTATCTGTAAATTGCCACGTGATTTTACCAATGCATCATCTTCGTGGGACACGTTGTTTTCCCCTCACATCTTCCATTAATTCGAAGTCCAAATGATGCCTCAAGTCAACTGCAAAAATTCTCTTTTTTTTTTTTTTTAATTCACGATGAGAATTGATGCTTAGGTCAATTATTATCCAAAAAGTCTAAGATTATAATCTCTTGACATCGTATCTATGTGTTTAAGTTCTCCTCGAAGTGTTTCCAATATTAAATGGTTAGCACAAATGATAAAATTATCTTAAAAAAATTATTTTTCAAGAGTCACAAAATTTTTTAAGATGCTTAGGGAGAGTTTAGTTCGTAATTTTTTTTTATTTTTCGTTTTCATTTTCTGAGAAAACGAAAAAATATAGGAAATGAAGTTTGGTTGACATTTTTCATTTATATTTTTCAAAAAATAAAGGAGCTTCTTTTGAAAAATTGAAAAACACAAAAAAAAAAAAAATTATTTTCTATTTTTATTTTCGTTTTCCAAAAAATAAAGGAGTATTTTCTGAAAAACTAAAAAAATATATAAAAAAAAAATATTTTCTATTTTCTGTAAAAGAAAAAATGAAAACGAAAAATGAAAAATTTTCTACGAACAAACTGCTCCTTTACTCTTCTACTGTATTAATTTTTGATTGGATAAAATATTTTTCGTGATTTATCTCTTTTATAGCTATTTGATTATTGACCATTATTGTTAAAGTGCCTTTTTTTTAAGTACCAAATTAGTCCGTTCCTTCATTGAAATTAATTTTTTATTCATTTTTAATGTCGAAGGAGCAAATAGTTGAAAGATTCTTGCTGACCTAATGGAGGAGGGGTCATCTAGTTTGGCTTAGGGCATCTACAAATATAAAAATTATTGGAGAATTTTCTTTTTATGTCCATGTAATATCACATCCAAAAAAAATAAAAAAAATAATCCAACTCTTTGTTATAAAAATTTCTCAGTTTTTTTTTTTTTGTTGATTCTACTTTTTTTTTATATTTTACATTATATATTATATATGGATAATAAAAAAAGCCAGTTCGTAATGATTATTTTATACTAACTATTTTTTAATAATTAATTTATTAAATCTATATGATTATTAGTATTGAATATATTAATAATTTAAAAGTAAATTATATAAATATGATAATATATCGAATAAAAAGATAGAAATTATAATAATATATACAAATCAAATTAAATAGGTCATATCTCATGCATATTGAGTTCTCTTAGTATCATCTCATTAATTTTTTTTTTTATTTGAGGTTCTTTTATTATTGTTGGCCTATGGTATTTAGTGTGTTATCCAATATATCTTTGTCACTCTAATTGTTTTGACGATGAGTATAAAAAATTATTATAGTTTATAGAAAATCTATGCACCATCAACGTGAACTTATAATAATGTGATGTTAATCGCTTTCAAATTATCGGTACAATTTCTATGGGTCGACGCTTGTTATAGTAATCAGTGATATATTTTCAAAAACCAAACTATTTATTTTGAGTTATCTATTTCTGTTTCGTATTTTCGCGCTATGTGTTATACTGGTATGAGTGTGGCGACCATTGAATTCCAGATGATGACATTATGGGTCTCTTGCCGCTTATAGCTGTTAGATATTGGGTCTTATAAAGATCAATATACGGTTTTGAAAAGGAAAATCGTTGTGCCATCAATCATTGAAAGTCTAAATTGACTTCAAAATCGAAACCTACGTTTCGAGTAGATGAATCTAGACTATTAATTTGCTCAAAATCGATTATGGGTGAATGAGAAATTAATTGTTAAAGTCGACCTAAAAGTTATTAAAGGAAGTAAGGGGAACAATAGTCCTACATTGGAAATTCCATAGAGGAATTACTTCCTTATATGTGTTGATGAGTTAATTGAGTTAACTCAAATAAGCACATATACTCTCATCCAATGGCGGCGGTGCGAGCACACTGCAAACCGCCACGCCGCCTGCGCGCCGATAATGGCGCTTTGTTGGCGCGACTTTGCACGCACGTCGCTGGAGAGGTGGTACGCGGGCAATCGGATGGACACGTTGGAACAAAGAGATTGAGTAGCACGATCTGGAGCGTTGATCGCGAAGAATCACGATCGGACCACTGGTGATTACGATTGATCTGGAGCGTCGGATTGACTGGATCGTTGGATCCAGATCTGGCGGCTAAGATCAAAAGATGATCTGAAAGGTTACAATCATTCAGATCTAATGGCTGAGATCAAAGGGCGTCGGATTGACTGGATCGTTGGATCCAGATCTGGCGGCTAAGATCAAAGGATGATCTGAAAGGTTACAATCATTCAGATCTAATGGCTGAGATCAAAGGGTTTGATGAAGGGTTACAACCCTCTACATCCAAAGGCTCAGATTAAATTCACCAAATGACACCTCATCTCTTCACCTAGTATAAATAGATCCCTAGAGAATGGAATAAGCACTAAACTCAAACTCATTCTCTCATCTCATCCATCCATCCTCTGCATCCAGAGTCCAAAAAGCCTACGAGTAGGTTCGCCGGTCTCGGAATTTATAGTGCTACTATTCTGAGACATCGTCATTGTATCTTGGAAACGAATTGCTGCTATCCATAAGTATCTGAGCGGAGCAATATCGTTTTACGGAGATAGTGTCGAACACTAGCCTCGACGAGATCATATCAGATTGTTGTCTCTCCGATTATTTCGGACAATATTTTCAACAATAGCTACATCGACACTAACCCTTTCTTGATTCATTCGAAATTATGATCGATGGTTGAGAAAAGAGAGAAAATACATTGTTGAGAAAAGAGAGAAAATACATATGGTAGAACTGACATCCTAAATTGACTCCTCCATGGTTGACTAATCTTATAGTAGATATATACAAAATAGAGTTGGGAAGGTATCATTCGAATTTGTTGAAAATTTAAAATATTTAGAGGATATTATGGATTGTATAAAATATTTTAAAATTTGAAGCACTAGGTGTGAGAGAAAAATTGTGAATATTAAATATTTGAATGAATTCGAGTATTGTAAGAAGATGTATTTTTTTTTTCACATCCAAAAAAATTAAAAGATTTATAAAAAAAGCACTTGAAATTTTCATCTATCTAAAAAAAAATGAGAGAGAAGTAAAAAGTAGGATGATCTTAAGGAATAAGAAAGGAGTAGAAATTGATAGAATAAAGGGGAAAAAAATGGAATATTGAAGATGTATTTATAGATAAATTTTAATTTTAAAAAATAAAAATTAATCATCGAACAATACTAAAAATTAATTGTTGAACAACGATTTCATTTTTTTTTTTATTAATTTTATTTTTTTAAAACAAATAAATTAGATCCTAAGACATTGGATGGAATTTAAAAATTAGATTCTATTCTCACTGAAATTTAAAATTGAATCTCATTTAATGTTAAATTTTATTTTAGACCCGAGGACTCCAATAGTCTTTCCTTTGGACCGACTCTATCTATTGCATAACCTTTCATGCTTACCTTCCCTACCACCATAGATCTATCGGTGTCTACCTAGTGTAAGTTGATCCAACAAGGAGCTAACACACCCAAGAAGGCGATTCGATCAACAAATAACCAACTCGACAATCCTACGAATCTATGAAAACTATCGCACCAATTTGACCTTAGATCCCAATTGAATCACTCACTTTTGCACTAATTCTCGATATAGTTTTAAAGTTCTTGGTAGGCCTGCCCACAAACCAACTTGGAACTAAGATGGCTCGAAATCATGATTAGATTAACGATTAATTGACTCGGTTTAACCGACTAAATTTATAACTAGCTTGTCTCTACAGGTCAGATCGGTTCAAATGTATTTCTTTTTTTTAAATTTCCAATTAATAATAAATTAATTTTTAAATTAACATTAAAGTCAAATTTTCAATTACCTTTAAATTATTAAATTTATTAATCCCATTTAACTCTCTTATTTTATTTTTATTTTTGTATCAAAGCTTACAAAGATTATTTAATTTGTATAATATATTTAATAATAATTTATTAGCAAAACCTATTGCTAAACATATAAAATCGATTAAAATATATATCTTTTGCCAAATATACATCTTATCGCATTAAAATATAATAATATTAATATTAAATAAAAAATATATTGGTATCAAAGTGCAAAAGCAAGTGGCATGAAAGTTGAAAAAGAATAATAAGAATGTAATTTTCAAAGATGAAATAGAAAATTTTAATATTGAAGAATTCAATTTTAGAGCTGTCAAATGGGTCAATCCGTGGCGGGGTAGGTTATCCCGTCGTAAATTCAATATTTAGCGGAGAAGGACGGACCGACCCACTATCTCAACGGATTGAGAAATTTCTAACTCAACCCAACCCAAAGCGGGTTGCGGGTTAGGCGGGTTAATGCGCGGGTCACATAAATTTAAAAAATATATCTAAAATTACTGAAATATTGAAGGCTTGAGATAATGATATGTAAGACAGATAGAGTACCATGATTAAAAAGATAAGTATTTGAAGTAACTGAAATCTTATAATTGAGATTTAATTATCGACTTACAAAATTGAGTATCGATGTTTTTTATTCCTTTCCAATGTTTCAAAATATCCAAATCTTGATAATATGTAAATATAAATTTTTACTCCTTCAATTCTTCAAATAGAGATTCAATTGAAATTTTTTAGCCTGGGTAATTATTTGATTTTGATATGTCATTATTTTCTATATTGATTAGAATAGTGACAAGATAATAAAAAATAATTAAAGTATAAAAAATATTCTTTTTTTCTTTACTCTTAATTTCTTTTATACTTTGATGAGATGTATGTGTGATAGAAAAAGATTATAATGGTGAAAAACTTATCTTTTGACATTTCTCAACCCGCGGGCCAACCCGTTTAGACCTGCAACCCGCGCGGGTCGATCCGTTTAGGCCGCCCAAAATGACGGGTTGATAAAAGTTCAACACAATTCGCTTAAATTATTTGGCGAGGCGGATTAATCCGGCAGGCCTAACCCAATTTGACAGCTCTACTCAATTTGTATCGGCTTTTAATAATCTTTTTGTTTTTTAATTTTGAATCTGATAGCCAATTTGGGCCGGCCTATTACGCTCTCTTGAGAAAGGATTAGGCCGTACGGCCCATAAATGATTTCTAGGGCATCGATGACAACGAAATGGATCCAGCTCTTTTATATAGTCGAACAGGGAACAGACGCTGATTTTCTTTGATTCTCTTTTAGGGTTTTCCGTGGTGTTTTCGTTGCAGACATCGCCGTTCATTTTGCAAGGTGTGTTCTCTATCTACTGCTGTTCTTGAACCTTTCCTTTGTCGAGGTGAAGGATCTCCTTCTCATAGATCGTTCTGGTTTTTCAGCAGTTGTGGTGTAGCTTGTTGATGTTTCTTCTTCATATCTTTGCGTATTATTTAGATTTTTTCCTTTGCTCGCTGAGAATAGTTTTCCGATCTGTATGAAGGTCTTCAACTTCTTTTGTATGTTGATAACTAAATCGTTGATCTCTTCGACATTTCCTTTGCTATCATTTCAAACTAGAAACCTTGTGAAAAAGGTGCAACTGTTTTAGTAGATCGAGAAGTTTCACTATTTATCTCTGAAATATTAAGAATCTACAAATTGCAACGTCCTGCATTTCATTTTTTGGAAACACTTTATAGAGATCGCATAAATACAGAAAACACTGGGAGAAAGATTTTTTTTTTTTTCCAATTAATGGACGAAAACCATGAAAAATGACCTAGATTTGATAGATTGTAACCTATGTGGTTTACTTTTGTTTAGCTTGCCTATGCAAACCTGGATCTTCTAGCAAAGGAGATTCAGGCCATGAATCGGCTGATAAATTGACTCTTTTCGTGAAATATAGTTTGATTATCTGTAGGATAGGTTGAACTATGTTGCATATTACATTTGGGAGAATTTACCGTTTACATGCTTCATGTTTCCTTTTGGCCTAGCTTGTTGAGTAAACTCAGATTATCGTTTACATTGCTTAGCTAACTGTTAAGATACTATTAAATCATAGCATGAAGAATCCTTTGTTATTCCAGCTATTGATTGGTGGTGAAAATTTTTAGACTAAATCTTCATATAGATATGATCGTTGTTCTCATCTCTGCAAACTTAAATCAGGATGGTGAGAGTCAGTGTCCTGAATGATGCTCTCAAGAGCATGTACAATGCCGAGAAGCGCGGAAAGAGGCAGGTTATGATTAGACCTTCGTCGAAAGTGATAATCAAGTTTCTTCTTGTTATGCAGAAACATGGTTTGTGCTTGGCCAACATCATTGTTCTGATGCTTCAACCATTTCATTTTAGTAAATTTTTTATGTTCATGGTTTTGCAGGCTACATTGGTGAGTTTGAATATGTGGATGATCACCGCGCTGGTAAAATTGTCGTCGAGTTGAATGGCAGGTTGAACAAATGTGGTGTTATTAGTCCCCGCTTTGACGTGGGTGTCAAAGAGATCGAATCTTGGACGGCCAGGCTGCTTCCATCGCGTCAGGTAAATTTGCTTGATTCTCTATGGTTATTCCATTTCATTTTCCCTTGATAATGTCAGATTACATCTGACTATCTTATCATTTCCTTATTGGCACATCCAGTTTGGTTACATTGTCTTGACAACATCCGCCGGAATTATGGATCATGAAGAGGCGAGAAGAAAGAACGCCGGCGGCAAAGTTCTCGGCTTTTTCTACTAAATCCTTTTTGGCTCCCCTACTTATCTGAACTTCTATCATAATAGTTGAATCAAGTGTTCAAGATCTTTTTGATACTTTTGCTTAAGTATTGATGAACTCAATTGCATCTTTTTTCCATGTTGGTCTCTCCAAATTGAACTTATGTTTGCTGTTAATTTTGTCATAAAATTTGTAGTTTCTCTACGAAGATGTATAATATTTTACTTTAGTATCAATTAAATGTTGATTGATTCGTGTATAATATTTTTGGTTTAGTTGTAAGTTTGCTGGACTTTTTTTTTTATTGGCATTGGAGTATTCGAATTTTTTGTCTGATTAATCTCTGAGAGTTATCTATTTACGGATGTTTCGTCAACAGCTAAGTGAGATAAGGGCAGCGTTCAAGTGGTTTTTATTGGCTGTCAAGGGTAAATCAAGGAAGTGTTCATAGTTTTTTCATGTTTCAATTTGAACTTTGTAGTTGTGTTATCTTTGAACGATGGTCTAATGTCAAAGTCGTACTCAATCCATCGGACAAATTTTTAAGTCTCAGGGTTGTTTGAATAGAATTTTTTTAAATTTATTGTGATATTGTAACAGAGGATCGAATTGCATTCTCTTGTAGGATGTCTCTCTGTTTTTGTCATTGCACCATGTTCATGGGGCGATTGAATTGAAATTTTATTAATTTGTCATCTTAGCGGATCTAAACGGATTAATCTGCGTGGGTTACGAGTTTAAATGGGTCAGTTCGTGGCAGGTTTAGATTGGTCTGGATTGAGAAAAATTCTTTCCGATAGTTCAATAGTTGTTATCTTTCCGGGTCAAAATCCTTTATTTCTCGAGTCTAATTTTTTTAAATCATTAATTTCTAAATATTATTGAACCAATTCTATACAAAATCTCAATATATAATTTTAGACAATTTTTATTGTTTCATTTGATATATTTTAGGAGGTTGTAGCTGTTTTAAATATTTTTTTTTTTATCATGATATCTTATCTATCTCGTCGAACATCACTTCAAAACTTCAACATCTTATTAATTTAAGAGATTTTTTTTTAATTTTTTAGGCCTATGAATTGATTCGCTTAATATGTAATCCGTCTGGGAGATTTTTTTAATTCGCTGGGAAGGTCGGTCGAATTGTCCCCTCTTCACTAAATATTAGATTTACAATGTATTGATCCGTCTCGGTCAATTCATTTGACAGCTCTATTCCAATCACATTTTAAAAAAGTATGATGTAATCCAATTACGATTTGGTTTTGTTGTTTATCAATCCACTCTCAGAGTTCATGAATAAAGTAGATTTAGTTCCCACGGGATGGTGTAGTGGTTAAGACACAATGGTGCTTGCAGAAGTGTTCTGGGTCGATTCCGAAAAAAATCTAAAGCTCTTTTATGACTTCAGATGCCCCCATGTATCTTGACCACCACGTCAAGACTTATAAGATCATCCGTGATTTATCTCCCTCACAATGATTGTGAAATAGGTCAGTAGAGACCGTTAGATTGTCGATTCTAATCTTTTGCAGAATAAAATAGGTTTATGTTTGTGTAATTGCAAAAAAAAAAAATAAAGTTCAATAACTTTTAATATTAGTTAGCTCAATTTATTAACATTATGAATAAATATATTTATTAATTTATATCAAATTTAATTATTAAAAATAGTAAATTTTTATGGTCATTTTAAAATTATTATTTATAATATATTACAAAATAAAAAAATAGTATAATTTTTATGAATAGATAAAAATTGAATGTAAATTATAAGAATAATAATTTTGATAGTTGAATTCGCTTGAGTTTGGGTTGAGAATTTGAATAAATAAATTTACACGTGATAGTTTGCTTGCTTTCACTTTATGATTGGTGACTCATTTGCCCTATTAAATATAGTGTTTTGGTTAGAGGCGTAAATGAGTTTAAATCTATTTATTTATTGAGTTTATTTAAATTTATTTGTTTTTTTTTAAGTTCAACTGATAATATTAGTATACTTATTAGTTAACTATTTTATTTAATATATATTTTTTATTTTTTTAACGTGTTACAAATAATCTAAGAGGATAACATTTTATTTAAATAAAAATAAGAAATAAATTTAAGTTTATTTTAGTTTTTTTTACACTATTCAGATATTTGGTCCGATTAATTCTGAACGTGGACGGTATAGTCTCATAGAAATTTTCCACCGGTCTTTTGGATAAATTAAAAAGTACTCAATCAACATCCTATTTGAGAAAATTTTTTTATAAATATTTTGAAATTGAAAAATTGATTATCGATATCTAATTTTATTCTCCATGGAGACGACGCGATGGTAAGGTAAGATGTTACTTATAGAATGAACTAGGTTCAATGTCAGATGAGGAATCTAAAATCTCTCTAATTTCATATGGATCTCTTCTTATCTTGTCATTGTATCAAGGGATTTTATCCTCTATAATTTATCTCTCTTGTTAATACTCTGGGACAGGACGACGGAGATTACTAATTGGACAAATTCTCAATTTGTACATAAGACTTTTTTTTTTACTTTTAAATTGTATATATTTTGGATTAGAATTATTGGAGCCGTCTAACAATTTATTCCTTCCTGGTTAAGTTTTATTTATTTATTATATTTTTCTGTGCGTCAAATAATTGGAAAGAAGGGGGGCGAAGTAGGTTGGACCCACTCTCTCTGAGTCACCACCGTCTCCTTTTCGCCCGCTTACCTACCCAAACCAACTTACCCCCTGACGCACCCACACACATCTCCGCTCTGCTCTTCTCTTCTCTTCTCTTCGTTTATACAAATTCCATCTCCACTTCTTCTTTCCCAACTCGATCGCCATGGCGCTCGCCTTCCTTCCGGCGGCTCTGCGGGCTGCGCTCTTCCTCCGCCGCCGGCCGATGCTCCTATACGCGGTTGCGTGGTCGGCCGTCCTCACCGCCGCGGTCGCTGTCGCGTCCTTCGCCCCGGAGCTGGCCTTCGTGTGGGCCGCCATGCCTAGCTCCTCCTTCTCCCGCGCGTGCGCCGGGGGGTCGGTTCCAGCCGTCCGGGTTCCAACGGAGGGGCCTCGGGAAGTGGTGTGCGTTCCGGCGGGGCTCTTCCGGCGGTCGGCGATGGACATGGTGGTGCCGCCGCTCTTCGCCGCCTTGGTCGTCGGCGGCTCCACCTGCTTCGTCAGGGCCGTGGGGCTGTGGGAGTACGAGGAGGATTCCGTCGACTCATGACCATGTCGAATTTGTCTCCTATCTAATCGATGCTTAGTTTGTACGCGTAGAAACAAAGCAGCTGTAGAACAGACAAAAGGATGATGTAATAGAAACACACTATTTTCTCATAGCACAGTAAAAACTGGCGATCGATGAATGGATCAGAAGAGACATCAAACGAATTAACGGCGGAAACGCCGGCGGGCGAAGCCCTTGAGGGCGGCAAGCGCCTCCGGAATGCTCATCTCCCGCTGTTCGAAACTGATGGCGGCCCACGGGATGAAGAGGACGAGAATCCAGAGGAGGATGTCTAATGAGAGCTTCGTCTTGGGGGTGGAGTAGGTCACGGCGGGGGGCCAACGGATGAGGCTCGTGTCTGTGGGGACCCGTCCGGTGAGCAGCGCCAGCGTCATGAGCATGGAGGTTCTGAACCCGGCCCAGTTGCCGGTCATGAAGAGCCAGTAGCGGCGGCGGTGCTTGTGGCGGAGGATAGAGTCGCCAGTCCGGTACCCGGCGCCATCTTCCTGGTAGTAACCGCTGGGGAGGTCGGTGCCCGGGCAGCTGTTAGGTGAGCGCGGTGTTGAGCGTGGCGACGACGACGAGCAGTAGGACGTTGCGGTCGTTTAGCTCCCAACCCGCGTGATGGCTCTGTCGCCGCCGTTGCAGTGGCTCGTCGCGTGGCTCCAGCACCGGTGAGCCGTTGGCGATCCCGTTCATCTCTATATCGATCCCGACGACGGCCTGTGGCTTAGACATTTGGAAAGCGCTCGCCGTTCGATCCGACGACGTAGTCCGATCTCTACAATCGCATCGTTCAACGTCAAGATCGTACACAAATTTTCGAGTCCATTCACTCAGGACTGTCGTCCCATTAAAAATTAATGCCATAATTGTCTTACCGCTGCACCCGGAGGGGATGAGCACGCAGGACGTCTCGTCGACCATTAAATTGGATAAGATCAAAATTTAAATGGTCTTTATCAATCAATAAAAATAAATAAATAAAGTATTTATAATTTTTTTACATTCAATTTGGATTCCATAATTATATTACATCTGAATAATTATTTAATATCGAAATTATATTTCAGATAAATTCTTAGACTCCAAAATCATTCGAATTATTTTTTTCTAAATTTTCTATCAAATAATATCACATCAAAAATTAAATTGTACTCTCTTATACGATAAAATTATTTTTTTATTTTTACCGTTAACGACTTTTGCAGCGATATTCAGCAGTCTATCGAATTCAATTATATTTCCATATTTATTTTGATGATTCGAAATATTTTTTTAATAGAATTGATCCTCCTTAAAATTAATTAGAGACACGAAAGCAGACTGATCATCGGGTTCCAGCCATGTACTTGGTTGACTGGTTGATTGGTTAATGAGAGTCCACGCTCACGGGAGGAGAGAAGAGGGAAGGAAAAAATATATATATATATATATATATATATATATATATATATATATATAAAAAGATAAAGGTGTTTAGCAGGTTAAAATTATTTTAAAAAATAAAGATTAATTTTTGAAAAATATAAAAAAAAAATTTGGAGTATTTATTTGTTCATCATATTAATTTTTAATTGAAAAAAATATTTCTCATAATTTATCTATTTTTATTTAATTATAGAATTTACGATAAAAATGAGCGCATTATTATTGTCTCTAAACAGAAGAAAAAAATTGAGATTATTATGTAAAACACTCACAGCGATAATAAAAAAAAATAAATTTACTCAATAATCCAATTAGAAAGAAAAGTCATCTGCCTAACAAAATTTAGATATCAAAATAATATATAAAAAAGTGTGTTTTTAATAATTTTTTCCCCTCTGGCTCAATAAAATCACTTTTTTTTAGACCTATCTAATACTTCGTCCTCCTCCTTTCCTTTTTTTTTTCCTTTTTTTTTTTAAGAGCTTAGTTTAGATATAGCCTTGGGATTTAAGATTTTCTCAAAAGATAAAATTTCAAATCAAGATGTTAATTACTTAAATCTAGTTGTCCTGTTAGAGTTTAAGGTAAAGTTTGTTGGATATTGGGTCTTAAAAGATCAATATGATTCACGGTTTTATAAAGGAAAATCGAGATGTCATCAATCGATGAAAGTCTAATTTACTTCAAAATCGAAATCTACGTTTCAAATAGATGAATCTAGACTATTAATTTGCTCAAAATCGATTACAAGTGAATGAGAAATTAATTGTTAAAGTCGGTCTAAAATGTTATTAAAGGAAGTAGGGAAAGAAATAGTCCTACATTGAAAATTTCAGAGAGAATTTATTTCCTTATATGAGTTGCTATGTTAATTGAGTTAACACAATAGCACAGATACTCTTATCCAATAGGCGAACAGGTGCTCACACCTACGAGCCCGCCACACGCTATGCGCGCACGCATGCAATGAGCGCTTTATTGACGCACTTTGCACTTCGCATGTACGCGTCATCACGAGGAGCATTTAGGAGCTTAAATTTATATTCCAGGTGACATGACAATATCTACATGGTCGAGATTAAAAGGTTTATTTGAAGGGTTACAACCCTCTAGATTTCAGATGAAACTCACTAAAGGATACTTCACTTTTTCACCTAGTATAAATATGATCCCTAGATGATGGAATAAACTCACTCAATCCTTGCATTCATTCCATCCTCTGCATCCAGAGTCCGAAAAACCTATGAGAAGATTCGCTAGTCTCGAAATTTGTAGTGCTACTATTCTGAGACATCGTCATTGTATCTTGAAAACGAATTGCTGCTATCTGTAAGCACCTGAGCGGAGCAATATCGTTCGGAGATAATATTAAACACTAGTCTCGACGATATTATATCAGCTTGCATCCTCCCGACGACACTCATGATTGACACGGAGACAAACAAAGTTCGATGGACTCGACGAGCTAAAAACTTGAAGGTATAAGAGTTATAAAAATTATATTAAGAGTCCGTTTATTTCAAATTATTATGTTTAATTTTGATTATGTGATTATAAAGTTATCACATAATCAAAGTTATGGATAATAAAACATAACTTATGTTGTTTGATTCAATCTTAAATAATACGATAAAAATTTATTTATTTGAAAAATTTAATTTATAATATAGTTTAATATTTTACTTAATTATTCATATATAAGAGACTTTTGAAAATTCTAAATAATTAAATTGCATTATAAAAATTTTACGCTTTCAAAGTAATCAAAGCAATCAAATTCTGAATTATCTATTTCCTTTGCTGACATGACATATATCCTTCGTCACTTGAGAATCAAATATGATGAAATAATATAATTACATACAAGTAATCAAGATCATAAATGAAAACCCTGAATCAAATCCACCATAAGAGATTATAACATTTGATTATATCTTTGGACATATAGAAAATTGTAAGTAGTGGATAATTAACTTTACCTGTTAATTTATTGATTATAAAATTTTTTGTTGATCAACTCAAAACATAGACCTTTTCATAGACTTATAATTGATTGTAAGACAAGTGAAGGGCAAGTGAGCATGTCTATCCCAATTGTAATATTAGATCTAAATGAGATTCCAATCGATTGGACCATTAGAGTCGATCATGAGATCAATTGGTAGCGACCTAATTTCTTTCGATAGTCGATTAGATAATTGATCACGATATTTATTATGCTTCATAGATTATAAAAAGTGATTTGTAGAGTTTAAAATTTATTATGCTTCTCATATGTCTAAAATCTTTATCATCAACAAATTATCATGTAATAACATTGCAGCAGTTAAGGCATGTAAAAGTTCCATTAAATTGATTCAATCGATTGAAATGAGAACTTCAATTCGATTTATTCAAAAATTCAATTTTTATTTTTAAAATATCAAAAATTTTGATTAATTCAATTGGATTTCAACTTATTTTAGGGAGAACCAGCTAGCTCTGGGTTAGAGTGACATTTCATCCCTAACCACAACTCATCCGTTGATTCTTCAACATCAGTCGGTACGGACCTCCACTTAGTTTCACCCAAGCTTCATCCTGGTCATGGATACACCTAGGTTCGGGTCCATAAGTAGTGACAATCGCCCTATGAAGACTTGCTTTCGCTACGGCTTCGGTGGGTTCTCTTAACCAAGCCACTGTCTATGAGTCGCCAGCTCATTCTTCAATAGGCACATGGTCAGAAATCGTATTCTCCTCCCACTGCTTGGGAGCTCACGGTTTCATGTTCTATTTCACTCTCCGATGGGGGTTCTTTTCATCTTTCCCTCACGGTACTACTTCGCTATCGGTCACCCAAGAGTATTTAGCCTTGCAAGGTGATCCTTGTTGATTCACATGGGATTCCACGTACCCCATGCTACTCGGTCGATTAATATGGTAATATCAATCGATTAATTTTGAAAAATCTTTTTTTTTCTTCCAATTTCGATCGAATTAATTAAATTTTTATTAATATTTTTTTTTTAAAAAAATCGATCATTTTAATTAATTATAAATTTTAATTTATTCGATTTAATCGATAGATTCGATTAATAATAATCGAGGGGTCACTCGTGATATCTCGATATAAATAGCGAAACACATGCTAGCTCACTCAGCTATTAATCTTCGTACTAAAAAACTCAATTGGCCATCCAATTTGCCATGGCGATCGGCGGAGCGCTCTGTGAGCCCAAATCATCGTATTCATGGCCGCGCACTGTGACAGCTTCACAGAAACGACACCGCCTCCCTTCTCCGCCCCCATGTGACCCGATCTCGGAAACAACGCACCCTCACCAACCATCCAAATCCACCGTCCAGCCACCGCCACGCCATCGCTAAACCTTCTCCGCCCTCCCTCATGCTCTCTCTCTCTCTCTCTCGTGCCTTTTCTCCTCTTAAAAAGCTGCCACCGCCCCCATCACCAAGCTGCCGCATGTTCTCCTCTCACGGGCGAGCTCGGGGTCCTCAAAATGCGATTTTGCTGGCAAAGCTTCGATCTTGCTGCGCTCCCACCCGTCGACGAGTTCGCTTAATTAGGCCGGGTGTGGGATTCTCTCTCGGTTTCCTGATTCCAAAATGCCATCTTGATGGTGAAGTCGTGATCTTTCTCGGTTTCTCTTCGGCTGTTCCATCCAGGCGATGCTCGCGGTGAGATGAAACCATTGGGGTGTTTGGGGATTGGCCTGAGCGTCGTCTCGGGTTGCCTTTTGTTGGCCCTTGTCGCAGAGTTGTACTATTTCTTCTGGTGGAAGAAGAGAAGAAGCAACGTAGACATAGAGCGGAGCTTCTCCATCCCTGGGAAGGAGCTCCCCTACCTCTTCTGCTGGAAGAAGCCTAGTTTTCTGATCCCCACAGCTCTCAATCCTCAAGGATTAATCTGCAACGGAGCAGTTCATTCTGACGAAGGCCATGGGCAACCGAAGCCATTGGAAGACTCAGCGGACGCAGAGCTGATGAGCCTTGCAGGTTACCCGAGGTCTCTCTTCACCATCGAAGAGGAGACGCAGGAGGACTTGGAGTCTTGGGGGAGCAAGAAAGGTCCCATGATCAGGAAGAGCTTGAGGGACTTGCTTCGGTCCCATGAAACTCCCACTGCGACTCCTCCTTCCTCCCCTGCTCCGACTCCGATGGCTTGCCAAAAGAAAACCATGCTCAACTCTCAGCCTGAGGCTTCTTCATCTCCACCGCCAACCTTGAAGTTCCTCAGGGACGCGGAGGAGAAGCTGTACAGGAAAACGCTGGTGGAAGAAGCACTGAAGGTCCAAATAAGCTGCAGGCAGATGGAGGACCGAGACAGAGGGCAACAGAGTTCACAGGCGAAGATGAACATTAATTGAGCTTGCAATTAATTTCTGAAAAAGCACCATTCTTTTTCGTTTTCTGTAATGCTTTCGATCAGATAGATGTGGTCTAACATTGTACAAAGCATTGGAAAAGATGCATATTTGCTGCTTCTTTTCAGCACAATTAAGGCCAGTTTAATCGATGCAACTTCATCTCATTTGTTTTCTTTCATCTTTATTGTCTCAGTATCGATCCACCCACGAGAAAAAAAGGTTCTGCACGGCTCAAAGTCTCAGAGTTTTCTCTTAGTTCCTAACCTGTAAAAATGGCGAATTAGGTATCTTCATGGAATCTAATAATTGAAGGGCTGTCAAAGTTGAAGATTCTCAATTGGCTGGAAAATGCTCTGGTTCGATAATAACGGTGAAGAAAAAGTGTTACGTGGAAGAGAAAGAGGGCTAAGGACAGTTTAGGTAAAAGGTTCAACGAAGTGTTATTTTTATAGTATAATTAAGAGACTTATTTGATTGAAACTTCCATAAATCAAGTTTTTTAAAAGGGTATTGCCTCCTCCAGTTGCATTACATATATCCTAATAAATATTCAAGAAATAAAAAAATGCAATATGATTCATGATACTAATCTAGTCTTATCGAGATTTACGATATTAATGAAATACATAAATGAACGATGACATAAAGGAAAAAAACTCGAGTGCAGCGGATCAATTATCGTTTGTCGTCGGAAAGATTTGGTCTGGAGTTCTTACGAAGAAGTCTTTCATAGGATTCTGGGATATGCCACCGTAAACCTTCCTTACTGATAAGATACAAGGAGGTTGTTTGGGTTCTCCGCCCCTACGGGGAACATGCCCTATATATAGATATTGGGTTGGATTCATTATGTCGTATTGAATAAAATCAATTTGGTCTATCAACTTCATTGATATATGACTAAAGTGATCGTTGCTACTTCATATATGTAATCATTAGCATGACTCATCAATAATCACAACACCAATGTTATTAATGATATAAATCAGATATGGAGTGTAATATGAAAATTGCATGAAATGTGATCTATACATGTCAATTCCCAAATAATACTCCTTATGATCCGTAACAAGGTCTTGATCACGTTTGAAAGCAACGTATGCAACCGCATT
The DNA here is from genome assembly GCA_025175895.1 of Wurfbainia villosa. Taxonomy (NCBI): domain Eukaryota; kingdom Viridiplantae; phylum Streptophyta; class Magnoliopsida; order Zingiberales; family Zingiberaceae; genus Wurfbainia; species Wurfbainia villosa. The sequence continues at coordinate 3,225,025 of CM046000.1, read as the reverse complement.
AGTAAATCATGATATGAAACTCATGACTCAAAATAAAGTCTTACATCACATTTAGAGTGCGTTTGGTTGGGGGTTTTTGTTGATAACTTTGTTAGGTTATCAACAAAAACCTTGTTTGGTTTAGGTTATAAACAATTACTTGGTAATTGTTCATTACCTAGTTATGAACAAAAACCTTTTTAGGGGGAATCGAAAAACCTTAGAGAACCAAGGTTTTTGTTGATTCCTGGGGTTAATGAAACTTGTTTTCAATATTACCCCTAGCAATATATTAAATCTCAATTTGTCAAAACTCAATCTATTTGTCGTCCGTCATTCGGCCGCCGGTTGCCGCCTGTCACGCCGCGCCGCTTGCCGCCGGCCGCCACCGTCGCGCCGGCCGCGTCGCGTCGCCGCCGGCCTCCGCACGGCCGTCGCCGCCGTCGCCGGTCGCCGGCCTCGCCCGCCGTCGTTGGTCGCCGCCGTTGCCGCCGCGCCGCGGCCATCGCTGCCGCTTCGCCGTTGCCGCAGTCGCCGCCGTCATGCCGCTGCCGTCGCCGGCCGCTTCGCCGTCGCCGCCGCGCCGCCGTCGCCGCTCCGCCGCCGCCGCCGGCCGCGCCACGCCGCCGTCGCCGCCGCCATCGCCGCCGCCGCCGCTTCGCCTGCCGTCGCCGCCACCGCTGCGCCGCCATGCTGCTGCCGCCGCTTCGCCGCCGCCATGCTGCTCTGCCGCCGTATCACGCCGCGCCCATCGCTAACCACCGCCGCTGCTTCTGCCGGGCCGCGCCTGCCGCCGCCACTACTGCCGCCGCCACACGCCACCGCGCCACCTGGCCGCTGCCGCCGCCGCTGGGCCGCGCTGCCAGCATCGCCTGCTGCCGCGCGCTTACCACCGCCGCCGCCTCGTTTCACCGTCGCGCGCCGATCGCGCCGATCGCTTTGCCGCCGGGCCGATCGCCACGCATCGCCTGGCCCGCCGCCACCACCGCTAATATTTCTATCGTCGTCATTGAATTGATTAAACAAAGACAAAGGATAATTTAGTAAAATGTTAAACTAAGTTATATATTAAAACCTTCGACCAAACAAGGTTTTTATCTAAGGTTATACTTTATTCCAAGGTTATGTTTTATTCCCTGGTAATCACATAACTAAGGTTATGTATGATTACTCGAACCAAACGCACCCTTACAATCATCATATACTAACCGCATTAGTAAATCGTGGTGTCTTTATATAAATTATCAAAATAAAATACACATGTATCTATTTATCTTAGTGTGCACAGTGAATCAACTATACATGTGTCCTAATTATAGAACATCTTGAACAATAAAGTAATACAAACTTACACTAAATGGATATTTCATCGATATGAAAACTCATTTTCAACCCACATTGACAATAGACATAAAATTTGTTTTTATTTGCTCTATTAATGGTTGACTACTCTGAATTCTTTCTTTTAATTGTTTGACACTTTATGTCGATGTGCAATAAAGGCGACATGTCATCTTGACCTAAAGTTCTGCAACTTCATTATCACAATTGATCCCAAATAGCCATCAAAGTCTCAAATGATCTTTAATCCCGTAATAAACTCTGCAATCATATGTTATGATTGGATGCTCTGTAGCAGTTTATTAATTCATGCTTCATTATTGAGATGACTATCAACGTCTGTTTGACGCTTTTTCAAATGATAGTTTTCCCTAACAATATGAAGATATGTCTTAATGTAAACCTCTCACCGTTCAGATATCCATCAAAATGCAAAGTCTTAATATCTAATCATCTTCAGGTAATCAGATCTTCGCTATGTGAATATTTAAATAATGTATTATAAATACTACATAACTCTCTTTACAGTGCATTTATTTATATATATGTTCAACATTCTTATTATGTACACTATAACAAATGCGTATATACCTATGCATACATGAGACTTCCTATTGCCGATGTATAATGAAGTTTCTTCATCTTATTAATTTCAAGTTCACATTGTAGACATTATTGCCAGCTAAATTTGTCATCAAGATCTTTCATTTTAAATTTACCTGATAGATATGATTTGATCTCATGCAACAATTATTTATAATTGCTTGCCAACAAGATATCATCCATATATAGGACAAATATTACAAACTTGCTCCTATTGAACTTGACATATATGCATTATATTGATCAATTGGATTCTCCTTAAAATCAAATAAAATAACTACTTGATTAAATTTCTTGTGCTACTGACGAGATGTCTGCTTTAAGCCATAAATGAACTTCTTTAATTTACATGCTAGATGCTTTGAATCATTAGGTTTAAAGTTATATGGTTGTACCATGTATATCGATTTTTCAATGTCTTAATTAAGAAATATAGTTTTAATGTCCATTTGATATAACTCTAAATCATAATAAACTACAAATGTCATGATTACCCTTAGGGAGTCTCTCATGGATACAGATAAGAAAGTCTTCTTATAATCAATATCTTTCTTTTGAGTGAATCCCTTGGCTATAAGACATGCTTTATACTTTTTGACATTGCCCAGTGAATCCCGTTTGGTTTAAATATATATTTACAACCAATATGTTTCACTCATTCAGGCAATTCGACTAGCTCTCATACATCATTGTCTGACATAGACTTCATCTCATCTTTCATGTTTTCAATTCACCTTTCAAGTTTAGAACAATGTTTGACTTCCTGAAAAGATGAAGAATCATCTTTCAACCCAATGTCAAACTCATGCTCTTGGAGATACACAATCACGTGAAATTGTGGATCTCATTTCCCTAGTGGATCGCCGCAGAGACACTTGCGCTTAAGACACTTGAGGCTCTTGAGGAACCTGCTCAACAATAAGAGGGCATACCTTAACTTGAGCAGATGATTTCTCTATTTGTATAGGGGAGAACATAGGGACATCATTAAGTACCACTCCTACTGAATATATAACACCAACAACATATGGTATGGAGATCATACCACTACTAGTTACAACTGTAGTATTTGAAGTAGGTTAGCTAATGCTATCCTCTTTAAAAGTGCGCCCCTGAGTTTAGCGCTCCCACTATCCTCAATAAATTTGACATTTTCCATTTCGAAAAAAATCTATTTTAGGGGATCATAACATTTAAAACCCTTTGATCTTTTATAATACTCCACAAAATGACAGCTAACAGTTCTTAAGTCCAGTTTCCTCTCATTAGACCTAAAAGGCCTATCCTCAGTTGGACAACCTCAAACGTGTAAATGTTTAATACCATATGGGAGTTTACTCACTGCCTAATTAGGTACTCAATTGAGTAAGTAAATTGTAGTTCGAGTGTTTCACCCCACAATGACTTTGGTAAAGAAATAAAAGACATCATATTTCTCACTGTGTCATTTAGGATATGATTTCTTCGCTCATATATACCATTCTGATGAAGAGTATCAGACATGATGTATTGAGTCACAATCCCATACTCAGAAAGGTAATTGACAAAAGGTCTTAGACACTGTTCACCGGATCCATCATAATGGTCATAATATTGACCTCCACAGTCGGATCTAACAACTTTGATCTTTTTGCTTAGTTGATTTTAAACTTCGACTTTGAAGATCTTGAATATGTCCAAGAACTGTAACTTCTCATGTAAAAGGTATAATTAAGTATATCATAAATAGTCATCAATAAAACTGATAAAATATGTTTGTCCATTCCAAAATACCTTAAGAAATAGTCTACATATATATGTATTTATTAGTTTCAAAGTGCTACTACATCGATTTGTACATTTGTTTCTTTTGTTAGTTATTTTCCCTTTAACACACTGTATGCAAGCATCAAAGTCTTTCATGTTGAGAGAATGAAGAATTTTTTATGACATTAATCTTTCTAGGCATTATCTGGATATATGTATTAAATGCCTATGTCATAATATAAACGAATTCTCATCAGTCAAATTTGTTCTTCATACCTACACTGTACATTATTTCATTATCTATGAGAGTTATGATGTTTAACCTATATAACTTATTACATAGGGAATTTGTACCAATAAGTATTGAATTTTAGAAAATACTAAATGTTCAATTTCCTAATGAACAAGTGTATCTTAATTTTTCCAAGCATTAAATGGAAATTAAATTCTGCCTAAATGGTAGAATAACAAATATATTTTTCAAATTCAAAATATATTGATCCCTAAACAAAACTTGAAAACACCTATAACAATCACTGTAGTTTTCTTTTCATTATCAGTATAGATGTATATTTCACCATTAATGGGTAATTAGCTACTAAGACTATTAATAAAATATGTTCTTTATATGTAAACCATTATGGACATATATTTGACATGAATATAACTTTCGGGCCAATTATATTTAGCATAATATACATTTATTTATGCAATGTGTCCTAAACCTCCCTAATGGATCTTACTTTGGCGATAATATTAGTTTGAAATAGAATCATATACATAGATAGATACTTTAGAAAACCTTGTAAACTCAACTGTATTGTTGCAGTCTGATGATGTAGAAAATGACTTTAATCCCGGACTAAAAAATTCAGAGCCTCCAAAAAGATCCTAAAAGACATTTTTTAGGCCTGAGACAGAGTATTACAGGAGGTTTACCCCATATAACAAATGTAGGGCTTTGAACGAGCTTAGAAACGCAATTGAGAACGCCTCAATACTCATCCCGATTCGTTCGGTTACGTATTGCTGAAAGGTTAAGGCTGAATATCATATCATGACTCCTACAATAATATCGGTCGACTAATATACATTAGTCAATTGTCTCAGTCGACTAGGAAACCTTCTGTGAATGATTTTATGAGTATTAGTTGACTGTGCCTGATAGTAGTCGACTGATCAAATCAGTTGATTTCTCCAATCGAATTACAACCCTTATGTGCACAAACTTGACCTCATTAGTCGACTAATGTACATCAGTTAACTCGAAAAAGTTCTATGCTTGAGTTTGAGCACAACAGTTGACTGACCTCAAAGGCTAGTCGATTGGTATTGTCCAGTCGATTCAGAAATATTTTGTATGCGAACTTTGACATATTAGTTGGCTGATCTTTGAAACAGCTGACCGGTGACAAACCAGTCTAATTCCATAGTAGACTCAGAGGCATTCTGTTCGATATTTTTAGGCACAACAGTCGACTGATGTAAGACATCAGTCGATTGATAGATGTAGCAGTCGACTGGTGCAAAGCATCAGTCGATTGATAGACGAGTCAAGGCAATTTTACCAAATCAAACAAGAGGGTTTCACCAAGAACGACGACGATTACGTCACCGTTCTTCGTGTTCTTCATGGAAAACTTGGAATACTTAGATATAACGCCAAAAACTAAGTTTTCTACTTATGTTTTCGTCAAATAATCATTATTTTACGATAAAAGATCTAAATATTGTGCAAAAAATGATGAAACATAAGAAAACTATAACCTAATGCCATAAAAATCGATAAAGACGACTAGCTCTGATACCAATTGATAGAAATTACAAATCTAAATAAGTATTTAAGAAACCAAAAAGAATACAACATGATTCATGATACAGATCTAGTCATATCGAGATTAACAATGAAATACATAAATGAACGATGGCATAAAGAAAAAGAATCTGAGTGCAGCGGAGCAACCATTGTTTATCGTCGGGAAGATCCGATCCGGAGTTCCTACGAAGAAGCAAAGGATAGATCTTCCGTAGAGTTCTAGGATGACGACGTCATAAACCCTCCTTGCTAATAGGATACAAGGAGTCTGTCAGGGTTCTTCATCCCTACGAGACTATACCCTATATATAGACATCGGATCGGATCTGTTATCGACCCATCATCAATAACGGATCCGTGCTCTAATGAGTTCTACATATTAAACCCCCATATCTAATAACCGAAACCCGTGAACTAATAAATAGCTAGATCACTTAATCAGATTCAAACTAATACGATACAATCAGACGGTTACAATTGTTGGATCGAAGTGAATCGCTAGAGGGGGGGGGGTGAATAGCGATCGTAAATCTTTTCGACGTTTCATTCGAGTAGATAATTAAATGAGTAAGAGCAGCGGAAAATAAAGAGACACATTTATTTTTACTTGGTTCACAACCCAGCGGTTGCTACTCCAAGGCCCTATCGGTCCTAGACCGTGTACGGAGGACAAAACACTATAACGTCTCCTCCTCGTTGGAGGTAGGAGACAACAATCACAAAACCGAATGTACGAGGATGAGGCGACAAGCCTACCTCACATCGTTATGAATAAAAACAACGAATACAATATCAAAATATATTACTAGATGCTGTTGCCGACGAAGAAGATCTGAACTTGTTGTCGTGTTGGCATTATGACGGTGTTGGAGCGTTGGCGTTGTAAGAGCACTTGATGAATAAACTTGATGATATTTGGAGTTAGAATCCACCCCTCCTTTTATAGATTTTGCCCTCTGAATATGTCTCCTCTTTTCGAATGTATCACGGTTGTATAATTTTTATCGCGAAGTGACCGCGTCAAGCCTTATCCGTTTTGACCTAGCAGATCGATTCGCCGCCATCACGACCGATGACTCATCTCGATCGATGAGCATCCCGATCGCCTAATGTCCGCGATGATCGCCGGCTGGCCACTTCCTGCGAGAAGAGGTTAGCTCGGAAAATGATAAATACGACGGTTTCTAACCGTCCGATCTCGACCTAGACCTTCCACAAGAAGTCTTAGTCGGATCGCCGTCTACGGTCATCCCCGTACAGAGGACACGACCTTACCATCTCTCACTCACACGAGCTTACCTCGATACCTACTGTGTCGCTTTCGCTTCTGGCCTTCCACTCGATTCCTTCGGCTCCCTCCGAAGTCACTCGAGTGTCGCCCGACCACCGCGGCTTCCTCCGGGTGTCGCTAGCCTTCAGCTCTAGCTTTAGTACTTTTCTGCATACTCGATTTAGCTCGTGAGATAACGATGTAAACTTAACTTTGTGCCTTTGCCATAATCAAAACACAGGTTCGATTATCTGGTGCCCCTGCACCAACAACAATAACCACATATAAATTCACCACCAACAATAATGACTTCTAGCATTCCTGCTCATTCATACACTATGCATGCACAACATGCCTCTGCCCATGCTTGAGCTTGAGTCAAAGTCAGCCTAGCTCAACTTGCATCCGTGGTTGGCCAAACTAACTCGTCCTCATGTATATTTTGTTGAATTATCACTTCGCTTCGAATAATCCCTACTGTCTCCCCTTAATTTTTTTTGATATTTTGACAACTTTTTAAAGGAGATTAACTCTCTCACACATATCTTTTTAATCATTTTTTTTACGATCATCAAAATAAATATGGGAAGTGTAGATGAGTTCAGATGGATATCTCAATATCACTAATAGTTCGAGCACTACATGAGTCTCGAACACTGATTGTTTGAGAATTATCCTACTTTTTACCATCGCACCATGCTCGGGAGGGCAAAAATGAATGTTCTCATGAATCATAATAACCTGGACTAACTACCAAATTCAAAATTCATCGACAAAGACATCTCAACTATTGCAGTTGAGAAAAAACTTACATGTAGTCCCTTTCGCACAAAATTATCCATTTGATATGATCTAATCGTAGCAGCGTGGCCAAATGTGTACACCTCTCAAGTAGTGATACAATCCATATTTATTTAATTTTTCCACACTCAATCTCAACTTCTAATATTGTATTTACTTATACACCTCTACAACAATTATAGCAACGATTAAATATTGGAGTTGACTATATGAATCTTTATATATTGAGTTTTATCTTTTATTATATCATTATTTACATTTAATTAAATATTATCTTATTTTATCGTTACTAATCGAGTCTATTTTTATCTTCCTCATTTAGAATTTCATATAGTCTAACTGAAATATTTATTGGCCTCTAAGTATACATCGATACAATCTTAAATATGTCTTTTAAAATGGTGTAATATTAACTTTCGCTCTAATATTTTTATTTCTTATTCTGTTTATTCTCGCATGTCCATACATTATCTTAACATCTTCGTATACATGATTTTCATCTTTTACTCGTGTTCGAATCCTATCTTAATTTTCAGTTTTATATAATGTAGCCTATCTCATTTTCTACTGTACACCTCTCAACTTGGACAATGCTAGCACAACACACCACATGATTCATTCTCAGCCTATCCAATCTGGTCCTATGCATTCTCTTCTTTCATACTATATCTGATCAATTATGAAGTGGTCCATTTGCTCAACTTCACTTATTGTCCATGTGTGGACTGTGGAGTCACAGGGGAGGTCAGGACAAAGGTCAGAAGCTGGAGCTATGATAAAAAGCAAGAAGAAGATTTTGCCTTGGCTTCTTTGTTCATCCATGATCAACTAACTACTGAATATGCAATTAGAAGATTCTGTGTAGGGACTAACAACACCTGTCCTCTCATGCAGACTTCTAGTTGAGGTTTTTTCCTTTGTTTTAGCTTCATCAAACTTAATTTCTTGTTTGTGTTTGACCAAAAGAAAAAAAAAAAGAAGAGAATTTTATTGCTGGCAGTAGAAGGTAACCTAATTGATAAACTAGTTGAAGTTGCCCATGTCATCAACAATTGTTTAAGAGGAGAATCTGACACCTCAGTTAGAACCACACTTGAAGAACATAGCCCATTTGAAGGATCTCAAAGTTGGCCTTTTAGGAATTTCTTAAGGTTGTATATTTGGGATATTTATCGATTGTCTAACGTACTGTACGTGTGGAACCACACTTAGATTGTTCGTTGCTCGACCTACCTACGACTCGACTAGGATGTTTCTTGACTAGGAGGATATCAATGCTAGGAGTTAACTCAGAACCTAGCGAGTGACTCTCAATTTTCTTTGCTTAAGAGTAAAAGTTAAGCCGATCGTTATATTTGTCTAAGTTGGCAATCCAAGAATTCGGAGGATTCAACTTTCGATTATTGATCTTAGCTCTTCGATTGGTTAAAGGTACACTTCTTAATAATAAGGAACTCTAGCTAATTCAATCGACTCGAGAAGCCTAACTAACGTTATCACCCCTATCAATATACTTGGCTAAATCGGCCAATTTGACAAAATGAATACATTTATCTTTTATAATAGTGCAAAATGATATAAGATGATTAAAAGATTAAATTAATGTGAACATTAGGATGAAAAATCCTAATAACTATTATTAGATTTGATCATAAATTGAGAATCGAAAAAAAAAAAAAGAAAAAAAAAAGACTAAGAAAAGAGAGTGGATGAGCGCATGCTTCTCCCTCCCTCCTTCCTCCAATCTCATCGACCACATTGCAAACACCAAAACATTGGCACCTTCTCCTCCTCCTGCAGCAATCTCATCTCCGAACCATTTCTCTTCGTCTTCGATCTCTTCTTCTTCTTCAATCGATCACCCACTGTGGATCTCGACCAATTGAGGAAGAACTCAATGGCCGACGGCTCCCAAATCTTGCATGAGAATGACAGAAATCCAGGATGCATGCAGAGCTTTCTTCATTTCCTCGACCTCCACCAGCGCCTTCGCTTGCCGAAAACTCTTACCTATCCGAGACAGATCCCACGAATAAGTACGTAGTTCTTTTACCTCCGACGAACAAACACGTCGATTCACAAACTCGTTCCGTTAAATGCGTTCTTTCTGCAGGGGTCAGATCTCCGAAGAAGAAACAAAATGCCGCTGCTTTCGAGGATGACCGGAACGATATTGAAAAGGATGCGACCTCGTCGGTCCGCTCTGTAAGTGCAGAGCTAAGATTTTTGTTCTGCATGGTGTTTTCTTCTCGTGCTAATTTACTGAATGCTCAGGCCAAGCATGGCAGAAGCTACCCTCGTGTTCTAGTGAAGAATCTAATAGGCAGGAGGAGATCAGGAGGCAAGGATAAGAAGCAGAGCACCGCTCCCTCAGCGTCACAAATGAAGCGGACCCTTTCGATTCATCGTATGGATTCTGACGACTATGTCGCTCAAGATCCTGAGCCAACAAGGCAAATAACAACTGAGAGAGCTGATAGTGGGAAGCAATGTTCGAGTAGCATAGTTCGAATGGATTCTGAACGATCCATCGGTTCTTCTTCTGCACAAAAAGCTTTGCCAATTTCGCAATGCACAAGTGATAGTAATGTAGCAGATGAGAGTTGTGGTTCTCCGAAAAAGGCTACACCGGTTTCTTCGCGGTATCGATTCTGCAGGAGCAGGAGTAGCATAGATGGATTGAGTCATGACCAGCTGCATGAGCTCTTGAATCTCATAGCAGAGGGACAGACAGAGAATGAAGCAAATGCTGGCACTGAACTCTATCAGTCGATGTTCATGGACATAATGCAGCAGCTCGTTAAGAATAAGGACTTGTTCTTGACGTTCCTGCAGGACCCTGCCTCTGATTTCACCGATCGAGCTCGACGAAAAAGCGATTCGATTTCGGCGAAAGAACTTAGGAAATCTGATTCTTTCCCTGCAGCAGGATGGTTCCACCGAAATAATCCCTCGACCTTTGATCATAAAGAAACTGAAAATGAATCGACGGGGAAGAAACAGAAGTCCATCCGAGGTGATTCCTCTTCCGACAGGGATAAAGATCAGAAGAATGTTAGAACCGTTTCGAGACATTTTAAGGTTCTTAAGAAGAAGATGAAAGATATAATAAAGGAGAACAGCAAGGAACAAGAAAGGATCTCTATGGACAGTATCTTTCACAAAATTCCTTATGGAGAAAAGGCATTGAAAATTAAGATGAAAGAAACTGGACTCGCTTCTTCTAGCGGCAGCAATAAACTCAAAAGGATGAGGAAATCGACTTCTCTAACTGAATCTTTAGGAAGGTACTCACAATTGCTGGAATCTGTTTCGAGCACAGATGCGAAAAGTTCGAGAGTTGTAGAGAATTCAGTAGATTCCATTTCGAGCATCGAAGCTAAAAGAACTCCGAGCATTGCAAACCTGATCAAGGAGAATAAAGATTTACCAACAAAGAAGACACCAAGAGCTTTGGGAAGAATGTTTTCTCTTCAAGACTTGCATTCATATTCTCCGAGCAAAAATCACTCTCAGTTACCATTGAAGCCGGAGAAACTGGAAGAGCAGCCAATGAAGGAAGGAAGTTTGAAAATTTCCGAAACCAAAGAACAAGCATATGAAGCACTGGAGTTGTCCATAATAAAAGACAGAAGCTATTGCTTCGCGGATGATCATAGCACTGATGTTCTGAGGACACCAACCGAGATCTTGGTCGCAGATTCTCGCCGTCTCGAGGATAATCTAAGTTCAGAAACAGGGAATGTCTTCAGAGGTAAACTAGTTAGATTCAGCATAAAAACGACATTTAGCAATTTCCACATCATTTTGATTCATTCCCTTCATCCAAAAGTGCTACATTTCATTCTGTTGTTGCATAAAACTTGCTTTTAAGTTGACTACTTTGCCACAGATTCAGAATTGAGCACTTCGAAAAGTCATGCCGATATGTTCGAGCCACAAATAGATTCTGACATCGAAGCAACTTCAATAGATGAAAATGTAGGAGATCTCTTTGATGATAGCTCCTTCCGGATGCAAGTAGATGAAATGAACGAGACCGAGTTCGAATATGTGAAGAACATACTCCTGAAATCAAGAATTGGCAGTGAGGAGGCCCTTGGAGAATGGTATTTGCCCGATCAACCAGTCGACCCGTCCCTATTCGAAGAAGAAGAAGAAGAAGAAGAAGAGTGGTCCTCTCAAGCTGTTATACTCCATGGAAATGAACTAAACACGACACTAAAGCACATGCTTCTATTCGATCTAATCAATGAAGTGTTGCTTCAGTTATATGACACTTCATTTGCATATTGCCCCTGGGTTCTACAGCCTGATCACCGGAGTCGGCCGGTGCCGGTAGGCCACCGAGTCCTGGAAGAGGTGTGGACAGTCATCAGCAAGCATCTCAGCCATCAACTGCTGCTGGACCAGACTGTGGAGAGCACTGTGGCCAGGGACTTCATGAAGAATGATGGATGGATGAACCTTAAACAAGATACTGAATTTGTGGGTCTCGACATGGAAGATTGGATACTGGAGGACTTGATCGAGGAGATAATACTTGATTTCGATGATATATGGATCGAGAAAATTATAGTCGACTTCGATGATATATCGAATCTAGAGTTCTTAGCATATCGACTCGAAGGCTAGTTACTTATCTCACAATCTAAAGAACATGATCAATCAATTATGTTGTAGCCTAAACTAGTACTAAAACTTGAGTAATAATATGTACGATCTATTTGACGAGTAGATACTTTTGCGATCGATCGGATAAATGCATAAACTCGCATAGTCTATGGATGAAATTGGAGTTGTGCAACAGAACACCAACAGAGAATTAGGCCAGCTCAATCCTTAACTGAAGTTGTCAAAGTTAAATTGAGTTAAGAACTGAATCCCTCAGTGTTGCCAACCAAAGAGCTGCAGTGTCTGTCTTTTGGCATTGTGCATCTAAATAGAACAGCCAGGACTGGAGGTGGCTTTTAGCTTCTTCATTGCAATTGAATCTAAAGTGGTCGAATTTGATTGAGATATTCTGAAGTGCGATAAAGAATTTAAGTTAAATTTATATATGTATATGATGTGTGTATATTGAATTTATAAAGACTTGATAACTTATATATGAAATTCAGTTAATATAGAATAGTATGTGATGTCGAGTTTTGACCAGATCATATCCAAGTTGGGTTAGGACTCAAAGTCAGACATATCTTTCGACATCTCTCCATGTATTATGTATCGACAGATATATCTCTCGATGTCTCTCTATGTATTATGTCTCGACATCTCTCCATGTATTATGTATTATGGACTCCCTCTCATGCGAACTATTCAATATTGCATTGATTTAGTCCCTGGTGCTTCAATTCCAAATAAGGTAGCCTATAGAATGAGTCCAAAGGAACATGAAGAGTTACAAAGGCAAGTTGAGGACCTTTTGGCTAAAGGTCTCATCCAAGAAAGTAAGAGTTCATGTGTTGTCCCTGCCCTTCTTGTACTAAAGAAAATGGTTCGTGGCGCATGTGCATTGATGGTAGAGTGGTCAACAAAATCACTATCAAATATCGCTTTCCTATCCCTCGCCTTAATGATCTTCTCGACCAACTTCATGGGTTCAAGGTCGGTTCTAAAATTGATCTTCGAAGCGGCTATCCTCAAATTCACATGAGGTTCGGAGATGAATGGAAATCAACCTTTAAAACAAGAGATGGTCTTTATGAATGATTGGTAATGTCATTCGATCTTTCTGCCCCTTCTACTTTTATGAGGCTTATGAATCATATCTTTAAACCATTCATTGGAAAATTATTGTCATCTACTTTGATGACATTCTTGTGTACAACTCTAGCCCGCAAGAACATTTGGGGTATCTTCAACAAGTTTTTGATTTACGGGAGCAAAAGTTATATGCCAACTTGAAGAAATGTCATTTCTTCACCAATAGTCTGGTTTTCTTAAGCTATGTTATTTCCTCATATGGTATCAAAATGGATGAAAATAAGATTGAAGCTATTTTGAGTTGGCCAACTCCTCAAACTCTGTTAGTATAATCGGTCCAAGTCACGATTGATCAGACTTGAGTTTGACTCAAGCAGTATTTTGATGTTCGACAAAACAAATGACAATGTGATTGTCATGGGAAGTCCAAGTCTTGTGTACTTGGCATGAAAAGTCCAAGTCTTGTGTACTTGACATGGGAAGTCTAAGCATGGGTCTTGACAATGGTAAAGTTCAAGTCATGAGTACTTGGCAATAGAAAGTCCAAGCATGAGTCTTGGTAATTGGAAAGTCCAATATGGAGTTGGCAAGGGAAGTCTAAGAGTGTGATATTGACAGTGTAAAGTTCAAGCATGGGTCTTGGCAACATAAGTCCAATGTTTGGCAGCGTAAAGTCCAAGCGTGGAGTCTTGGCGGCATAAGTCCAAATGGATCTTGGCATTTGGGAAGTCTAAGTGTGTGATATTGGCAGTGTAAAGTCCAAGCGTGTGTCTTGGCAGCGTAAACTCAAATGTACCTTGGCGATGTAGACCCGGTTAGCATGACAATAGTCGATGGAAGCACCTGAAAGCTAGCGTATAAATGAACAAGTCATGAATTGTTGGTGCAGTAGGCACCTAAGTCGAACCTAAGTTTTGATTATAGCAAACGATACAAAGTTAAGCTCATGTCGTTATCTCAAGAGTTGAATCGAGTGTGCAGAAAATTGCTATAGCTGGAGCTGAAGGCTAGCGACACCCGGAGGAAGCCGCGGTGGTCGGGTGACACTCGAGTGACTTCGGAGGGAGCCGAAGGAATCAAGTGGAAGGCCAGAAGCAAAAGCGACATAGTAAGTATCGAGGTAAGCTCGAGTGAGTAAAGTGAAGTGAGGTCGTGTCCTTTGTACGGGGACGTCCTCAGGCGACGATCCGACCCAAGACTTCCCATGGAAGGTCTATGTTGAGATCGGACGGCAAGTGGTAGTCGAATTCACTTATATTTTAAGCTAACTCTTTATTGTAGTCAAAAATCCTGGCCATCAGTTCAACCGGCCAGTTCAACCGGGCCAGTTCAACCGGGCCAGTTCAACCGGCCAGTTCAACCGATGGTCAAAAATCAACCTCGAGAAGTCAAGCTTTATCACCATTTTTCAAGGAGTTTTGTGCCCAATTCCTATTGGTTGAAGACCCATTCGATGAGGGGCTTAAAGGCTATAAAAGGAGAGCTTCTCCTAGGGTTTTTCATCATCTCTAAGTGCTCACAAACCTCCACAACTCTGCGATTTTCCGACGACTCTACGACGAAGTGCTGTCAACAACCCTAGTTTACTTTCTACTCTTTTAGTTGTTGATATTCTTATTTTGTCGTCTCTTTAAATATTGCAATTCCTTTTATTAATCGAGATTTTCTATCGTTGCACTTTACATTAATAGAAGAGAGGGTTTGTCTCTCTATCTTTTCTTTCGAAGTTTTTTTTGTAATTGTCAAACTCCTACCTCCAACGAGGAGGAGTGTTTTTAGTGAATTATCCTCCGTGCGTGATCAAGGATCACTAGGGTCTTGGAGTAGTAGCCGAAGGCTACGAACCAAGTAAAAAAATATTTGTCTCATTTATTTATAGTTTATCTTTCCGCTGCAATTAACTGTCTACTCGAGTTTTAACGAACGAATTAAAAAAAAAGGTTTATCGCTATTCACCCCCCCTCTAGTGATCCGCTTCGATCCAACAATTGGTATCAAAGCCGGGGGCGCTTAGATTTGGTGAAACCACCAATCTAACATTTTTTACAGATTTATTTTTCATTCATTTAAATTTTTCTCCCGCACTACTAATCCAAGACGAAGTCTTGGTACTCTTCGTTTGGTTTTGTTTTGCAAGTATTCGCTTTTGGAGTAGCCGACGGTAAAACGGGCATAACTTTTCATACAAGTTGACCCATGAAACGGTATACCTATCAAAACGAAGCTCTCAGAAAGATCTACACTTCTTACCAAGGTAAACCCTTGTAACAAGCTGTATTCATCCCCAAAAACCATCATTTAGTACCATTTTTGGGACATCGAAGGTTGTAAGTGCTCATCTTTTATTTTAGTTGGTTATTTCTCGTTTATTCCTTTTGTTTCTTTTCATTTCCTACATTACTAATCCAAGGCGAAGTCTTGGAACCTTTTTTTCGTGTTTTTTTTGGTATTTTTTGTGCAAGGTTTCCCTTCCAAATGGCCCATCTCGAGGGTTTTAGCACCGTCCGACCTCCGTTTTACAACGGAGATGATTTCCGTTACTGGAAAGGTCGGATGAAATGCTTTATCAAAACCCAAATCGAGATGTGGATCATAATCCAAACGGGTTTCACACTTCCGACTAACGAAGTGGGTGAATCCTTGGGTTATGACCAATGGACCATTGCGACAAAACGACAAGTCGAAATCGACGCCAAGGCAACACAAATCCTCCAATGCGGCTTGTCCAAGGAGGAGTTAAATCGCGTCGGCCCCTTCATAAGCGCAAAGGACCTTTGGACAAAGCTAGTGGAGCTACACGAAGGAACCGATGAAGCCAAGGTATGTAAGCGCGACCTTTTATTTAATAAATTATATAATCTAAAAATGCAGGAATATGAAATGGCGAACTCCAGCCCGGCGTCGGGACATAGTCAACAATCTACACGCAATCGGGCAAAAGGTCGAAAACCGTGACCTTATAAGGTATGTCCTAAACTCCTTTCCGAGGACTACCTTGTGGGCATCCATGGTCGATGCCTACAAGGTCTCCAAGGATCTTTCTAAACTTAGGTTAGATGAACTTTTTTCTGATTTTGAACTTCACGAGCAGTCTAACTCGGAACCCGAGAAAGGTATAGCACTATTTGCAAGTTCAAAGAAGAAAACCGCTAGCAAGCCACCCCCGAAGGAAGAAGAGGATGAGTTGGATTCGGAGGTCGACTCGGAAATGGAGGCCGAACTAGTCAACCTAGTTCGGAGGATAGTCAAGGGCCGAAAACGAACCGTCACTCGACCCAACGAAGGTAAGCCTAAAAGTTCAAATATTAGATGTTATGAATGCAACAGGTTTGGACATATCAAGTCCGAATGCCCAAAACTCAAGAGCAAGGCACCAAAACACAAAAAGGTACTCAACGCTACTTGGGAAGAAGCTTCCGAGGAAGAAGACGATGATCGAGTCCTCATGGCTAAACCGGTGGAATCGAAGACAGAGTCGGAACCGGAACTTGAATCGGAAACCGAAGACGAGTCGGACTATGAAGCACTATTCAAGACAAGTCACGGATACGCATCCGGTTCAAAAGATACACTCAAGGTAAGTCGGTCTCTCATTACTACACTTTATAGTGCAATTAAGTTTTTAAATAGAAAGTTAGCTAAGTCCGAGTCCAAGGTCGAGACCCTGGTTGAGGAAGTTAAACTCCTCAAACACGAGGTCTCCCTAACCTCTTCGACTAGTCGAGTTCAAGAGAAGGACTCAACTCGGATTGAAAAACTCGAAGCTGAGAACTCACTCTTGAAGAGTCAAGTCGAAGATCTTAGGAATATGTTGGAAAGGTTTACTTTGGGATCCAAAGGACTTGACCTCCTACTTGGATCGCAAAGGGTCGTGTACAACAAGGCCGGGCTAGGGTTTAGCTCAAACACGACCAATAAGTCGTATATGTCGATTGTAAGTCGACATAAAAAACGTGTCCAAGCATGGGTCCCTAAGACCACCTTGATTTCAAACTTAGGATCAAACCAGTACTAGGTTCCCAAGGACCAAATCCACTATGTGGAGAGACCGAATCGATTCAATGGTCCAGGGGGAGCTAGTACGAAACTTGTTTATGTTTTAACTTAGAAATTGCATGCTTAAGTTTTTATTTAGTTGGATTTTTCTTTTTAGAATGGTTAGATAGGACTATAACTCGTCAACACTTGATAACATAGTACCAGGATGCGGCGAGATGATAGTACTCTAGGAAAACGGAGTCTCGTGTATTCGAGCTAGATAAGACATATCTAGTTCGGTTCACTTGACCGAGTGGAACTAGCTGAAGCTACCTCGTCATATCCTAGACTAGTTAGACCGGGAAGTGGTCTTAGGTGAGTCAAGTTACTATTTTCTTGAAAATGGCTTTGTCTAAGGAAGTGGTCGTTGTTCCGATCAAAGAAGGCCTCTGTGCCTCGCCACGACCTGGAAGCCATGATCTTGAAAAGGTGACTTGATAAGCCTAAGGTCAAATCCGAATCCAACTCAAGGTTGACAAGTGTTTAAGTCATTAAATTTAAATCAAGTAAAATTGGAAGTCATCTCACAAGAACATATAGGGTTAACGTGTTTGATCATGTAGACATGGGTGAGATGATTTAAGTTAATAATTTTCAACCAATCTTTAATAAATCCAATATCCGATCCAACTACCTTGCGTGTAGGATCAATGGATGTTGGACAGTGGTTGCTCCCGACACATGACCGGGGATCAACTCAAGTTTTCGAAGCTTCGATTCAAACGACAAGGATCGGTAGCCTTCGGAAATAACGGCAAGCTCAAAATCATCGGATCAGGTGATATTGAGCTTAACTCAAATTTTGTTATTCAAAATGTTTTATTAGTAGAAAATTTTCAATATAATCTACTTAGTGTAAGCCAATTGTGTGATAATAACTATAAGGTCATATTTCTAGAAAATGAATGCGTAATTAATACAAACGAAACCTCTAAAACAATTCTTAAGGGAACTAGAAATAACAACATTTACACTATTAACTTAACTAACTCCTCAACTAAGTGTCTTATGACACGACAAGAGAAATCATGGTTGTGGCACCGACAACTCGGTCACTCACATCCAAGACTCATCCACAAGATGAGTCAGAGTGACTTAGTTAGAGGTTTGCCTAACCTCAATAACTTGGATAATAAAATATGTAATGCTTGTCAACAAAGTAAACAATCTAGGACACAACATCAACTAACTAATCAAAAACGAACCAAAAGTGTGCTTGAGCTCCTACACATGGATCTATTTGATTCACACGGAGCTAAGTCACTTAATGGAAGTAAATTCTGTTTAGTCATTATTGATGACTACTCTAGATTTACTTGGGTTAGGTTCATCAAACACAAAAGTGATACCCTAGATCAATTAATCAACCTATTTAAGTTAATAGAAAATCAACAAAACTTTAAAATCAAAAGACTTAGGACTGATCATGGTGGTGAATTCGAAA
The DNA here is from genome assembly GCA_025175895.1 of Wurfbainia villosa. NCBI lineage: Eukaryota > Viridiplantae > Streptophyta > Magnoliopsida > Zingiberales > Zingiberaceae > Wurfbainia > Wurfbainia villosa. Next base: position 3,206,281 of record CM046000.1, on the reverse strand, counting down.
ACCATAGGTTTATAGAATTCTATAACCTAAATGGATACCACCATGAGTTCTCTAGCCCTAGAACTCCACAACAAAATGGCCTAGTAGAACGCAAAAATAGAACCCTACAAGAAGCCGCTAGAACAATGTTAAATGAGTATAACCTACCCAATAGGTTTTGGGCGGAAGCCATGAGTACGGTATGCTATGTCCAAAATAGGATCCTTATGGTAAAGAGGCACCTTAAGACCTCATACGAGATTTATCATGATAAAATACCTAACATCAAGTACTTTAGGGTATTTGGGTGTAAGGTACATATCCTAAACACTAAGGATTACCTAGGGAAATTTACATTCAAAACCACGACCGAAATCTTTCTAGGATACTCGACTACAAGCAGAGCTTATAGAGTATATAACCACGACACCCTTAGAGTCGAGGAGACTATCAATGTAGTATTTGATGAAGGACACGAACCTACAAAACCCCCGGCAACCCCAATTAGCGAGCCGACTCATACTAGACCTAACTCTGATCCGGAGATCAGGTCTAGTGTTATCCTAACCTAAGTCAACCAAGTCACTCTATCGACCAAGTGATAGATGACTCCAACCAAACTAGAACTCAAACGAGTCATCCTATGGATCAAGTTGTAGACTCAAACCCAAATCCAACTAGGACTCAAACGAATCATCCTATCGACCAAGTGATAGGTGATCCAAGTCTAGGAGTTCAACTAGAGCCTCATACAGAAACCTTAGTCAAATATCTTTGATTTCTAAAATTGAACCCAAAACTATTGACCAAGCTCTTCTTGATCCCGATTGGATTATTGCAATGCAAGAAGAGTTGGCTCAATTCACTAGGAACGAAGTATGGGAATTAGTACTACCACCTAAAGATAAAACAATCATTGGAACAAGGTGGGTGTTTAGAAATAAAATTGATGATAAAGGTGAAGTAGTTAGAAATAAAGCTAGACTAGTTGCTAAAGGGTTTAGTCAAGTCGAAGGTTTAGATTACGACGAGACCTATGCCCCAGTAGCTAGATTAGAGTCCATTCGAATGCTATTAGCATATGCAGCACATCGAGAATTTAAGTTGTTTCAAATGGATGTGAAATCTGCATTCTTAAATGGATACATTAAAGAAGAAGTTTATGTTAGTCAACCCCCCGGCTTCGAAAGTTTAGACAAACCCGATCATGTCCTTAGGTTAAAGAAAGCTCTCTATGGACTTAAACAAGCTCCTCGAGCTTGGTACGAGAGACTTTCGATTTATCTCAAGTCCAAAGGATTTAACCAAGGTGTAGTTGACCCAACTCTTTTCGTAAAAACCTTAGGTAAAGACATATTCATAGCCCAAATCTACGTAGATGATATTATTTTTGGAACCACCAACTCAATCCTACTAAATGAGTTCATTTCACTTATGGAAAGTGAATTTGAAATGAATTTAGTAGGCGAGTTAAGTTTCTTCTTAGGTCTACAAATTAAACAAACTAAAGATGAAATATACCTACATCAACGCAAATATACTAGGGAATTAATCAAACGCTTTGGAATGCAAGACGCTAAAATTATTAATACCCCAATGACAACTAATGTGAATATAGAAGAAGATTTAATCGGAAACTCAATTGATTTAAAATACTATAGGAGCATAATAGGGAGTCTCCTTTACTTAACTGCAAGCCGACCTGATATCTTATTTGCAGTAAGTATGTGCGCAAGGTTCCAAACCTATGCCAATGAGTCTCACCTAACTCTAGTCAAGCGTATCTTTAGATATCTAAAGGGTACACTTAATGTCGGTATTTGGTACCCTAGATCTACCGAGTTCGAACTAACCAGCTACTCCGATTCGGACTATGCTGGTAGTAAGCTCGATAGAAAGAGTACTAGTGGTTGTTGTCAACTTCTCGACTCGAGTCTAGTGAGTTGGTGCAGTAGGAAGCAACACTGTGTTGCCTTATCTACCACCGAAGCCGAATACATCGCGATGGGTGAGTGTGTCACTCAGCTTCTTTGGATGAAGCACACTCTCCGCGACTTTAAGTTAGACTTTACGAACACGAAACTCCACGTAGATAACATTAGTTCAATTAATCTTACTAAGAATCCGATATGTCACTCTAGGACCAAACATATAGAGGTCAAACACCATTTCATTCGAGAACATGTGGCCAACGGAGCCATACAACTCGAATACGTTGAATCGAAGTCTAACTTAGCAGACCTATTTACTAAACCCCTACCCGAAGCCGAATTTAGGCTATTAAGACGAAAATTGGGCATGTGCATAGTAGAATAGGAACTTGCAAATTATATTTTCTTACTACTATTTCTTAATTTTCATTTTTATGGAACTAGCATAGGACATACCTTAGATATCATGCACCTATAGATTTAAGGAGCCAATACATCTCACAACACATAAGACTAATGTGTTTGTGTACTTAGCCACGTAGATGGGCGTGAGATGTTAGGACCTTACTCCTGGTTCCAGATGTAGAGCTAGTGCATCGCTATGAACCACGGAGTATAATCATACATACTAACCGACTCTGACCAGGACTGGTTGATCATTCATATCAATCAAGCCAAATATGAGTCGAACATTTTATAGATGAACTTATTTTCAGTATATTATTTTCAAAATAATGTGGAACATTTTCAAATTAATACTTATTTTTTATTCCACACACACCCTCACTCTTTTCGATATATGGCAAAAGGGGGAGAAAAAGGTCAAAGTTAAGGGATAATTTTTTTTATGGCCAAGGCTTAGTTAACTTGTTCGTGTTAACAAAACGGAAAGGTTTACTTAACTTTAAGTTAACTTGTTAACAAAACGGAAGTAAAGGCCAAGGTTAAGAAATCAGTTTTTTGATTTCTTAACTTAAAACTTATTTTAAACACTATGACCAATATTAAGTAATTGCGGTTACTTAATTCTTTTGTTTAGTAGCAAACATCAAGGGGGAGAGTTAAAACTCTTTCTCAAGTACTCACTCTCGGTCAAGGGGGAGGATTCCTCAAGGGGGAGCACTTGAAAAAAAAGTTTTTATATACTCCTGCTCATTCATGCTTTTTTTCATTCATGCATATCTCTTGCTCATTTTGCTTAATGCACTTAATTTATTTTTCTTAACTTTGTATGTGGGTTTGCCATAAATCAAAAAGGGAGAGATTATTGGTGCAGTAGGCACCTAAGTCGAATTTGAGTTTTGATTATAGAAAACGATACAAAGTTAAGCTCATGTCGTTATCTCACGAGCTGAATCGAGTGTGCAGAAAATTGCTATAGCTGGAGCTGAAGGCTAGCGACACCCGGAGGAAGCCGCGGTGGTCGGGTGACACTTGAGTGACTTCGGAGGGAGCCAAAGGAATCAAGTGGAAGGCCGGAAGCAAAAGCGACATAGTAAGTATCGAGGTAAGCTCGAGTGAGTAAAGTGAAGTGAGGTCGTGTCCTTTGTACGGGGACATCCTTAGGCGACGATCCGACCCAAGACTTCCCATGGAAGGTCTATGTTGAGATCGGACGGCAAGTGGTCATCGAATTCACTTATATTTTGAGCTAACTCTTTATTGTAGTCAAAAATCCTGGCCATCAGTTCAACCGGCCAGTTCAACCGATGGTCAAAAATCAACCTCGAGGAGTCAAGCTTTATCACCATTTTTCAAGGAGTTTTGTGCTCAATTCCTATTGGTTGAAGATCCATTCGACGAGGGGCTTAAAGGCTATAAAAGGAGGGCTTCTCCTAGGGTTTTTCATCATCTCTAAGTGCTCACAAACCTCCACAACTCTGCGATTTTCCGACGACTCTACGACGAAGTGATGTCAACAACCCTAGTTTACTTTCTACTCTTTTAGTTGTTGATATTCTTATTTTGTCGTCTCTTTAAATATTGCAATTCCTTTTATTAATCGAGGTTTTCTATCGTTGCACTTTACATTAATAGAAGAGAGGGTTTGTCTCTCTATCTTTTCTTTCGAAGTTTTTTTTTGTAATCGTCAAACTCCTACCTCCAACGAGGAGTGTTTTTAGTGAATTGCCCTCCATGCGTGATCAAGGATCACTAGGGTCTTGGAGTAGTAGCCGAAGGCTACGAACCAAGTGAAAAAACATTTGTCTCATTTATTTATAGTTTATCTTTCCGCTGCAATTAACTGTCTACTCGAGTTTTAACGAACGAATTAAAAAAAAAGGTTTATCGCTATTCACCCCCCCTCTAGCGATCCGCTTCGATCCAACATGAATGACTTGGAGGGATCCAATAGGTGTGAGGTTAATGAAGGTGGCTAGAAAGCTTAGGTCTAGGCTAAGGGTGGTCTATCAAGTCTGAGGGCATCATACTTGGATTAAACCTCATGTTTGAGGTCTATCAGTCGACTGGGGTTATGAGCTAGTCGACTAGTCAAGTGTTTTGACACTTGGCAGCCTAGTCAACTCTGAGCAGTCGATTGAGATTGTGACCAGTCGATTGGTTGGGAGTCGACTAGAGCTCGACTACGCATCAAGATAGCCTTGATTGACCGCAAGTTTTGGCGATCCAATCGGCCTGAGCATGACCGCCATGGAAAGAAATCGACTGCTTTGGCCACGAGCACGAAAGTTTCGTCGTCGGGCAAGATCGTGATTGGCTATTCGTTGGAATCTTTCCAGCATAGAATAAGTCGTTGTGAGACAACGGCTACATGAGTAGTCGACTGATGGGTATGGGCAGCCGATTGCTAGGTGAAAATTAGCCTGAGTTGTAGCTTTATAAGGAGCATGAAAGGGAGGATTTTGGCATCAGTTCTAGGGGAGATTTGAGGCGAAGTGCTGGTACATTTTAGGGTCCTTCAAGTTCATCCAAGCAACCAACAAGTGAAGCAATCTTTTTGTAAAGTTTTCTTTACGTTGTTATTGTATTTCATTTGTATTTGCTTGTATTTCCTTCTTATTGTTATAAGAATTGTTGTAAGAGGTTTTCTCCACCTCCAGAGTGTTTTTCGTGAAGGAGAGGTTGATTAGTGGTGGTGTACATCACTAGAGTGCATTTGAGATCAACATGTGGAGTAGGAACCCTAGGTTTCGAACAACGTTACATCTTGTGTTTATGAGTGTGTTTTGTGTGTTTGTCTTTATTTTAGTTTATGCTTTATTATTTCCACTGCGCATACTAACGAATTGTAGAGACGAACGTGAATGAATTCCATCGAACGAAGCATAATGTTATTCACTCCCTTTAGTGCACCATCAACGATCCTACAATTGATATCATAGCCGGGGGCTCTCAGAAGAACAAGATGCTCCGACACTCTACAACTGGTATCAGAGCTTGGATCTCTTCATTTGGACTAATCACCAAGGAGAAAACGCGCTAGAGGAGAAGAAAGAAAATAGAGTTTGAAGAAAGATTGAGTGACGACATCAACATTCCATCTTCCTTCGACTGCAAAGATTTTGCATATTAGAAAGGTAGAATGATGTATTTTCTTATATGTGATTATGACAACTAGATTAGTGTTATAGTAGGGTTCGATGCTCCGAATGATGAAAATGGGAGAATACTAAAGAAGAAGAAGTGGAGCAGGGAGCAAATTCAATATTACGAAATAAACAATAAGGTAACAAAAATATTGATTAATGTGTTACCTAACGATATTTTGGCAAAGCTAGGTGAGTTTAAGGATGCTAAAGAATTATGGAGCAAGCTAGTTAAGCTTCATGAAGAACCCTCGACGGCTCAAGAAATAGAGGAGTCCAAGGGACAAGAATGTTCAACGGTCCAAAGTGGAGATGATAATGGAACCGAAGAAGTAAGTTCATCATCCTCACAAGAGTGTGAGAATTCGGAGTTTGAAAGACCATCAACATCCAAGGAAGAGGAAATAGAGGAAGTATCCACCTCTATGATTGAGGGGGAGGAGAGATTTTCCATGCCGGAGTAAGAAGAACATGAACCATTTACCTCCGGTCAAGAAGAAGAGGAAGTTCAAAATTCTCCTACCATGGAAGGTAACTCAAACATTGTAATTAAAAATAAGAATCACATAATATGTTTTGAGTGTATGGAGCAAAGACACTACAAAAGCAAATGTCCAAAGCGAGTCAAGAAGACTCAATCGACACCAAAAGTCAAGGACAAGCCTAAGGATGTCGATGCTTCAATAATTAAGAGTAAGGAGCACATCATTTGCTTCAAATGTCATCAAAAGGGGCACTATAAAAGTCAATGCTCTAAGGGAAGACAACCTAGCAAGGGGAAGGGAGGAGCTACACATACAGGGGAGTCAAGGCAAACCCTAAGGTATATTTCAATAATGCTCTTTATTTACATAATAATCAAAAGCATGCTAGGAGTAATTTTAATTCTCTTGCAATTGCGCATAATCATGAAAGGCATGTAGCAATAAATATATTTGCTTAGGTGCTAAATCTTGCAATGTTAGGGTTAAGGATAAATCTAGAACCAATAACCCTAAAACAATTCTACCTAAGGAAGTCATTAGGGAGGTAGAGAATTACTTAGGCATTAACCCTAAGAAGGATAGACATATGCCTAGGAAGAACAAAAATACTTAAATAAATAATGGACCCACTAAAATTGAGAAATTAGAGTTAGAAAATCAAGCTTCAAGGTCAAGGCTTGAAAAATTGGAGAAGACCCTTGCAAGAATGACAAATTCAATTAAAGGGTCAAGAAGTCAAAACTTAGGAGTTAATAGACAAGAATCATCTAGGGGCAAGAAATGTTTGGGTTACAAACCTAAGCCCAATAAGATCTACCATAGTGTTTCATTCGATTATGGAACCATTTCTAAGTCTAGGAAAACCAAGGTTACTAGAGAAGTTATCCCTAAGGTTAACCATGGTAGATGTCTAGTGGCCAAGGTTTCCATGAAACCTAGGAAAGACACTAAGAAGGTCACAAAATAAATTATCCGTAGAGTTAACCTAGGCAAAACCCAATTGACCAAGGCTTCCATCCCTAAGCGGGTCATTAGGAAGGTACTAAGGGAAGATATCCCTAATGAGTACCTAGTGTTGGTGAAATCGACTCGGGTCACGATTGACCAGGACTCGAGCTTGACTCGAGAGATGTTTTGATGTTCGACAAAAACATATGACAATGTGATTGTCATGGAAAAGTCTAAGTCTTGGGTACTTGGCATAGAAAGTCCAAGTGGGACACTTGGCATTTGGGAAAGTCCAAACATGGGTCTTGGCATGGAAAGTCCAACATGGGTTGGCAAGGAAAAGTCCAAGCATGGGTCTTGGCATGGAAAGTCCAACATGGGTTGGCAAGGGAAAGTCCAAGTTTGAGTCTTAGCATTCGAGAAGTCCAAGGGGTTTGATATTGGCGGCATAAAGTCCAAGCGGGAGTCTTGGCAGCATAAGTCCAATGGTTGACGGTGTAAAGTCCAAGCGGAGTCTTGACAGTGTAAGTCCAATGTGCCTTGGCGGTGTAGACACCGTTAGCATGACACAGTCGATGGAAGCATCTGAAGGCTGACACAATGGATGAACAAGTCATGGATGACTTGGAGGGATCCGAGAGGTGTGAGGCTGACAGAGATGGCTAGAAGGCTTAGGTCTAGGCTAAGGGTGGTCTAGCAAGTATGAGGGAACCATACTTGGGTTAAAACCTCATGTTTGAGGTGTGCCAGTCGACTGGTGCCATGTGACAGTCGACTGGCATGAGTCAACTAGGATTTGACTGCGGGAAGTGCCTTAGCAATCATTGCGGAGGAGGAAGTCGATCGATTGATGACGGTCGATCGATCATGTGATCGGCCGATCGGTGTTCGGTTTGTTCGACGAGAATGGAGTCCGACTCATTCCGGGGTTAGCAATGAGTGGAGGCTTCAAACGATCGATGGTCATTATCAGTCGACTGATGATGGATCCGTTGGACTTTTCCAGCGTGGATCTAGCCGTTGTCTCACGACAATAGTGGCATCAGTCGACTGATAGTCCCGGGCAGTCAACTGATCGACGATTTCCAGCACATGTTGAAGCTTTAAATGGAGCTCGTGAAGGAGGAAAATACTATGGTTCTTTGAGGTGTTTTGGGGCGAGTTGCTGCTGCAATTCATGGTCTCCAAGGGCTACTCGATCAACCAAGTAATCAAGCAATCCAAAGGCATTTGTAAAGTTATTTTCTTTACTTGTAGTGCATTGTATTATTGTATCTTGCTTGTTTTAGTTTCTTACTGTTGTAAGATAATTTATACGAGGTTTCTCCACCTCCGGATTGTTCTGAAAAGGAGTTATTTGTGATTAGTGAGTGCGTGTGCATCACTAGAGCTCTTTAGAGCTCGATCCATCGAGTAGAAACCGTTCGATTCCGAACCACATTACATAGTTGTGTTTGCGTGTTTGTTTATTGTGATTGTTGTATTATTTCTATATTCCGCTGCGTCCTAACAATCATAGGCTAGCGAACGCGATCGAATTCCATCGACATAACGAATACAAGCTATTCACCCCCCTCTCTAGCGTTCCAAAGATCACCTACAAGTGGTATCAAAGCGAGGTCGCTCTTTAAGTTTAACAACTAAGGGAGCACGCTAGAGGGTGAAGATGGAAGTTCAAGGACAACTTGGATGGGATATCAACACGCCGATCCCATATGGTTTTTATGGGCGAGAGGGCTTCAACCAATGGAAGGCAAGGATTGAAGCTTTCATGATGATAAGAGACTTTGAGGAATGGTCCATTTTAATGGATGAATTTGAATATCCAAGAGAACCAAAAGGTGACTTCCTCAAAAAGAAGAGATGGAGTGAGGATCAACTCCAAAGATTCGAGAAAAATAAGAAGGTAATCAAATTTATTTTTGATTTAATTCCTAATGACTTCTTGTGTAGCCTAGGTGAGTGCATGAATGCCAAGGAGCTATGGAGCGATTTGGCCAAGCTTCATGAAAATTCATCATCAATCCAAGAAGAAGAAGAAGAAGAAGAGGAGTGCTCACCCTCTCAAGCTCAAGCAAGTACATCGTCATCTAAAGAGCTTGAGGATTCAGAAGTTGATAGGGAATCAACTTCTGGATCGGTGGAAGAAGTGGAAGAAGCCTCCACTTCAAGAACTGAGGGGGAGGAGAGACCATCCACATTGGAGCCGGAGCAAAATCAAAGAGAAGCCTCAACCTCCGGGAGGGATGAAGAACCCACTCCGATCACCACCACAAATACCCTAGGTAACTCAAGCAATTTAGGTTTAAATAAAAATTATATAATTTACTTTGAGTGTAGGAAAAGTGGGCATTATAAGAGCAAATGCCCAAAAAGAGTAAGAAAAGCTCCACCGGCACCAAAAGGTAAGGGTGCCGGTCCCCCAACAACCAAAAGTAAGGAGCAAGTGATTTTCTTCAAATGCCGACAACCGGGACACTACCGGAATCAATGCCCAAAGGGGGAGAAAAAAACTCAAAGGGGAGCATCACAAGTAGGGGAGCTAAGGCTAACCCCAAGGTATATTTTAATAATGTACCTTCTAAATTTAAAAGTCAAAAGCATGTTAGGAATTTTAATTCTCTTGCAATTCATCATGAAAAGCATGCTAGAGATAAATATTTGTGTTTAGGTGCTAAAAGTGTCCATTTTAGTAATAAGGAGAAATTTATGACTAATATCTCTAAAAATATTTTACCTAAGACATCTATTAGAAAAATTGAGGATCATCTAAGTTTTAATCCTAAATGGACTAGACATATGCCTAGAAAGGACAATACCCAAAGATCAAATCAAAATTCTAAAATTGGGCAATTAGAGGTTGAAAATCAAGTCTTGAGGTCAAGGCTTGAGAAACTTGAAAAGACCCTTGAAAAGATGCAAAATTCAATTAAAGGGTCAAATAGTCAAAGCCTAGGGTCTAGATCTCAAAGTCAACACCTAGGACCTAAGAAACAAAAGTCAACCAAGGGCAAGAAGGGTTTGAGTCACAAACCTAAGCCTAAGGTGGCTTATCATAGTGTATCATTTGATTATGAAACACAAACTAGGTCTAGGAAGACCAAGGTCAATAGGAAAGTCATCCCTAGAGTTGACCAAGGTATGTGTCTAGTGGCTAGGGTTTCAAGGAAATCTAGGGAAGCCACTAAGAAGGTTACAAGGGGAGTCACCCATAGAGTTAACCATGACAAGATCCAAATGACCAAGACTAACAAGCCTAGAAGGGTCATTAGGAAGGTATGTAGGGAGGTTATCCCTAAGGAATACCTAATTAACCCTAGGAGCTCAAATAGGTTTTGGGCCCTATTTGAGCTCCTAAGAGCGTGATTGATTCATGCTAGATGTGTTTAGGGTGTGCCAACATTGATTGGATGAGTAGTTAACCTAACCATAGTAAAGGTGACACCTTAGGTGATTTTCAAGGTTATGGGTACCTTGGAAATAGATTTGATATTATGATCCTAAAAGATTTTAGGATGTGCCAATACACTTTTGGAATTATAAAAAATCAATTAAATTGACACAATTTAGGTTTAGAGGTCTTGGTGTGTCATTTTGGATTTTTGGCACATTTTGGAAAATTTAGGCAATATGGCAAAATATACATAATTATATCAAATGACAACAAATATTAAAATTTAGGTATTATTATACCTATACATTCTATGTGTCATGTTTTGTTTGTCATATAACATGTCATGATATCATGCTTATTTTTAATCATTTAAAATGTCATGATTACGCTTAGGGTTAGGTTAAATGTCATGTATGTTTAAATTGTATCATATGTCATGACATCATGATCATTGGCCATGTTTACTTATGCTATTATTTATGTTATGATCATTCATGCATTTAATTTGGTTAAAATTGATTTAAGGACAATAGCATGACTTGGAGTCCCATTTATAAAGGAATCAAGTAGTATTGCCTTAGAAAATGCATGAGGCCTTAGATTAGGATAACCAAAACTCACATCTCACATTAAAATTGACATATATGTGTATTTATACACCCTAGATACATGTAATATGCTAGGATATGAGTTGAGTTCAAGGTGCATAGTTTTTGCATCTAGTTGAACTAAAACTCATCTTATTTCATTTGTGGATCATTGGGAAAGCTTGTGTACAAGTCACGTACATTAAGCCCAAGGAATATGATCCAATATAGGTTTTCAAAAACATTTTAAAATTAATTTAAAAAACCTTGGTGAAGTCTATCTTTTGATAGCAATCACCATTGATGAAGTTGATACAAAGTAGGGCCAAAACATTAAAAATTTCAATGGTTTTGAACTTTGTGTCAATTTCACTATTTTATGGGTAAAATATTTTTCTATTATTTTTCACCCATTGTATTGGTCATAAGTATTATACGTATGAATTTTCATAATTTTTCGATATACGTATAATTATTTATGAATTTTCAAAATTTATTTCTAATAACTGAAATTTAGAAATTTTAGTTATCAGTCGACTGCCCTTGGTGGCAGTCGACTGATGGAGACGGCAGTCGACTGATCTATGATAAAGTCGACTGCCAAGCTGATTTCGGGAAAATAAGATTTGTTTACCCCATTTTCAGCTATGTTAGAGTTCCCTAACCACTCCTAACCCTAAGATATGCTTTGGGAAGCATTATAAAGGGTGAAAATCCATTGGATATGGATTAGGAAAGGTGTTAGGATGATGTATCAAATTTAAGGTGTTGGAAAGTTCAATGTTGAATTTCTAACCTTATTTTTGATGGGTTAGAGTTCCTATTAGCTTAGGGACTTCCCAAGGATATTGTTGGTGCAATGGTCAAGGGAGAGCAAGCCTTTAGGGGGAGGTATCCATCATGGGATGATGGATGATATTTTTCCTCATGAGGGGAAAAATGAGATTTTGAGATACTCAATTTGGAAATTGGGAGAGTATATAGGATTGCCTCTCTTGAGTGATATGAGACTTATCACTAGGAAGATGGTAGGCATCTTAGGTATTTTTGAACTAAGGGGGAGATTATAAAATCTCATTGGGACATGAGATATTGACCTCCTTGGAGAGAACCTTTTTGATGTTAGTCAAAAAGGGGGAGAATTTATTGGGAAAATGACATCAATTAGGAAAATTGATGGGGATGAGTGTTTTGAGTTAGATGGTCTAACTCAATGGTTTGTTTTTGTCAAACATCAAAAAGGGAGAGATTGTTGGTACAATCGGCCCAGATCATGATTGACCAGGACTCGAGCTTGACTCGAGAGATGTTTTGATGTTCGACAAAAACATATGACAATGTGATTGTCATGGGAAAGTCCAAGTCTTGGGTACTTGGCATGAAAAGTCCAAGTGGGACACTTGACATTTGGGAAAGTCCAAGCATGGGTCTTGGCATGGAAAGTCCAACATGGGTTGGCAAGGAAAAGTCCAAGCATGGGTCTTGGCATGGAAAGTCCAACATGGGTTGGCAAGGGAAAGTCCAAGCTTGAGTCTTGGCATTCGAGAAGTCCAAGGGGTTTGATATTGGCGGCATAAAGTCCAAGCGGGAGTCTTGGCAGCATAAGTTCAATGGTTGACGGCGTAAAGTCCAAGCGGAGTCTTGGCAGCGTAAGTCCAATGTGCCTTGGCGGTGTAGACACCGTTAGCATGACACAACTGATGGAAGCATCTGAAGGCTAGCGCAATGGATGAACAAGTCATGGATGACTTGGAGGGATCCGAGAGGCGTGAGGCTGACGGAGATGGCTAGAAGGCTTAGGTCTAGGCTAAGGGTGGTCTAGCAAGTATGGGGGAATCATACTTGGGTTAAAACCTCATGTTTGAGGTGTGTCAGTCGACTGGTGCCATGTGACAGTCGACTAGCGTGAGTCAACTAGGGTTTGACTACGGGAAATGCCTTAGCAGTCGACTGCCAGAGGAGGGTAGTCAACTGATTGGCCGAGCAGTCGACTGATCGTGTGATCAGTCGACTGGTGTTTGGTTTGTTCGGCACAGAATGGTGTCTGACTCGACTGTTGGAGTTAGCAGTCGAGTGGAGGCTCGAACAGTCGACTGATGGTCATTATCAGTCGACTGATGATGAATCCATTGGGCTTTTCTAGCGTGGATCTAGCCGGTGTCTCACTACAACAGTGGCATCAGTCGACTGATGGTCCCGAGCAGTCGACTGATCGACGATTTCCAACACAGGTTGAAGCTTTAAATGGAGCTCGTGAAGGAGGAAAATGTTATGGTTCTTTGAGGTATTTTGGGGTGAGTTGCTACTGCAATTCAGGGTCTCCAAGTGATACTCGATCAACCAAGTAATCAAGCAATCCAAAGGCATTTGTAAAGTTGTTTTCTTTACTTGTAGTGCATTGTATTATTGTATCTTGCTTGTTTTAGTTTCTTACTGTTGTAAGATAATTTGTACGAGGTTTCTCCACCTCCGGATTGTTCCGAGAAGGAGTTATTTGTGATTAGTGAGTGTGTGTGCATCACTAGAGCTCTTTAGAGCTCGATCCGTGGAATAGGAACCGTTCGATTCTGAACCACGTTACATAGTTGTGTTTGCGTGTTTATTTATTGTGATTGTTGTATTATTTCTATATTCCGCTGCGTACTAACAATCATAGGCTAGCGAACGCGATCGAATTCCATCGACATAACGAATACAAGCTATTCACCCCCCCCCCTTCTAGCGTTCCAAGGATCACCTACACCTAGTAAACTCAAGGAGGGTATTGAGTTCCTAGGAGCGTGATTCCTTCACGCTAAATGGGTTAGGTTGTGTCAACTTTGAATGAATGAGTAGTTAACTTAACTATAGCAAAGTTGATACTTTAGGACATTTCCAAAATTATGGGATACTTTTAAAATGAGGGTTGAATTTATATCCTATAGGATTTTAGGATGTGCCAATAAAATTCAAGAAGTTTGAAAAGTCAATCAAAATTGGCACAATTAGATTTAGAGGACATAGTGTACCATTTTAGATTTTTGACACCCTTGGGAGATGAGTGGTATTATAGAAAATTGGGTTTAATTTTAATAAATGACAATTAATATTAAAATTTTGGTATTCTTATGTCTTACACTTTATTTGTCATGCTTTGCTTGTCATATACCATGTCATGACATCATGCTTCATATTATTATTTAAAATATTATGATAATACTTAGGTTTAATTTTAATGTCATGTGTGCATTTAGGTTTATGTTTTATGCCATGATATCATGAGTATTGACACATGTTTTTATTTATGCTATCTTATATGTCATAATCATCATTCATGTATTTAGGATTAATTAAAATTGATTTAAGGACTATGACATGATTTGAAGTCTCATGTATAAGTGAATCCAATAGAGTTGCCTAGAAAAATGTATGAGACCTTAGATTAGGAATAACCAAAATCTACATCTCACATTAAATTGACATATGTGTGTATTGATACACCCTAGATACATGTGAGATGCTAGGAAATGAGTTGAGTTCATGTGCTTATTTAGTACATCATAATGAACTTAGAACTCATTAAATGATAATGATGGATCATGGGGAAAACTAATGTGCAAGTCATGTGCATTTAACCCATAGATCATGGTCCAATATAAGGTTTTAAAAATATTTCAAAAATTATTTTGAAAAACCTTGTTGAAACCTATATTTTGATAACAATCACTATTTATGAAGTTGATAAAAAGTAGACTCAAAACATTAAAGTTATCTTTGTTTTTAAAGTTTGTATCAATCTCACTATTTAATGGGTATTTTATTTTTCAAATATTTTTCACCCATAATGATTGACATGAGTATTATACATATGAATTTTCATGATTTTTCAAATTATGTATAATTACTTATGATTTTCCCAATTTCATTTTTGATTTTTGGATTTCTACATTTGCAGAAACCAGTCGACTACTGCCTTGGGCGGTCGACTGATTGTTGATCGAGTGAACTGCCAAGGCTGATTTCGGATAAACAAGGTTTGTTTTGCCCATTTTCAACCATCCTTATGTACCCTAACTACTCTTAACCCTAGGATATGCTTTGGAAAACATTGAAATGATGAAAATCCATTGGACATGGATTAGAAGAGTTGTTTTGGGTGGAAATCAAATTTTAAAGTGTGTGAAAGTTCAATGTTGAACTTTCACCCTTAATTTCGATTGTTTAGTGATCCTATTGGCTGAGGGTCTCTCCAAGGACATTGTTGGTGCAATGGTCAAGGGGAAGCAAACCTTTAGGGAGAGATTATCCATCATGGGATGATGGATGTGTGTTTCCTCAAAGGGGGGAGAATTTGGAGAAGTAAGGATTGTCTCTCATTTAGTGGTATGAGATTTATCACTAGGAAGAGTGCAGACATCCTCGATATTTTTGGACCAAGGGGGAGAATGTAAGATCTCATTGGTATATGAGACATTAATATCCTTGGGGAGAGACTTTTTTATGTATGTCAAAAAGGAGGAGAATTGATGAGATTTGATGGCTTGAGTTAGGTGACTTAACTCAAAGGTTTTGTCAAACATCAAAAAAGGGAAGATTGTTGGTGCAATCGACCTAGGTCACTATTGACCAGACTCGAGTTTAACTTAAGTAATATTTTGATGTTTGACAAAACATACGACAATGTGATTGTCATGGGAAGTCCAAGTCTTGTGTACTTGGCATGGAAAATCCAAGTCTTGTGTACTTGGCATGGAAAGTCCAAGTTTTGTATACTTGGCATGGGAAGTCCAAGTCTTATGTACTTGACATGGAAAGTCCAAGTCTTGGGTACTTGGCATGGACAATCCAAGCATGGGTCTTGACAATGGTAAAGTCCAAGTCATGGGTATTTGACAATGGAAAGTCCAAGCATGAGTTTTAGCAATTGAAAAGTCTAACATGGAGTTGGCAAGGGAAGTCCAAGAGTATGATATTGGCAGCGTAAAGTCCAAATATGAGTCTTGGCAGCATAAGTCCAATGCTTGACAGCATAAAATCTAAGTGTGGAGTCTTGGCAGCATAAGTCCAAATGGATCTTGACATTTGAGAAGTCCAAGAGTGTGATATTGGTAGCGTAAAGTTCAAGCTATAGTCTTGGTGGCATAAATCCAATGTTTGGAGGTGTAAAGTTCAAGCGTGTGTCTTGGCAACGTAGCCCAAATATACCTCGGCGATGTAGACCGAGTTAGTATGACAATAGCCGATGGAAGGACCTGAAAATTAGCGTATGGATGAACAAATCATGGATGACTTGAAGGGATCCAATATGCATGAGACTGATGGAGGTGGCTAGAAGACTTAAGTCTAGGTTAAGGGAGGACTATCAAGTATGAGGGCATTATACTTAGGTTAAACCTCATGTTTAAGGTCTATCAGTTAACTGGGGTTATAAACTAGTCGACTGGTCAAGTGTTTTGACACTTGGCAGCCTAGTCGACTGGGGTTATGACCAATCAACTGGTCGAGAGTCGATTAGAGCTCGACTGCGACCGTGTAGCCTTGGTAGTCGACTGCCATGGAGGGCAGTCGACTGCTTTTTGCGACCACGAGCACAGAAAGCTCTGTAATCTATTGGGCAGTCGACTGTTAGGGTTTGACAGTCGACTAATTGACTATCTGTTGGAGTCTTTCCAGCGTAGGTTAAGTCATTGTGAGACAACGACTATAAGAGCAGTTGACTAATGGGTAGGGGCAGTCGACTGCTAGGTGAAAATCAACTCGAGTTGCAGCTTGTTTTCTACAGACAACATCACTGATGCAATAAACTATTATCTCCTTTTCTCGAGTCCTCTCAAGAAAACTTATTTGTCTCGCTGTAGCATAATCCTATCCAAGGTAACATAGGTTAGACGACATGAGTACTTCGACGATATCCCATTAATACTTATGTTAGATAAAAGATGATAAAGTAGAATAAAATGGATTTAGAAAAGTGCAAAATGCATAGAATCTTTACCTTTATCCACATGACTCCTATTTATAAAGCTTTCAACTATTACTGCGTGCCTCTTGGGGTAATAGTCGCCCCTAGCCACTGCGCCCCTTCAATCCGTGATTGTTTCCCCCAACACACCTTTCCCTCATGTAACTGCCTTCACTAATTTGTTGCTCTAACTGTTGGTGCAAATAAGATTCACATATCTCCATAATGGTATAATATTGTTCACTTTGGGCCTAAGCCCTCATGGTTTTATTTTTGAACTTTACCTAAAATGTCTCATATCAATGGAGATATTTTTTTCATCTTATAAACACATAATTTGTTCCATGTCTTATCAATGTGGGACTTTAATTGTATTTTCAATGCTCCTAACATTCCCCCCTTAAACGAAGGACCACATCGGGCCTCCTCTCAAGCCTATCCATCCTTGAATGAGTTCCTCTACTTGATGTCCGATCCTTAATCCACCAGGACTTTCTGTTAACTATCTGATCCTTGTGACATAGCTGGACTTCCTATCAATTGTCCGATCCTTCTGACTCAATTAGACTTCCTGCTAGTTGTCCGTGTTGGGATCAATTGTGCACTAGAGGGGATGAATATCGATTTTTATGATTCATCATTTGTTTGCATTCGTGCTTGTCTACAAGTGGTAGTATGAAACAAAAGACAAATACAAATACAAACACAAACATAAAGCACAACACAAACACGACACAAGAGATTTTACGTGGTTCGGAATCCTAGTTCCTACTCCAAGGTCGAGCTCTAGTGATGCACACCATCACTAAATCTTCTCATTCTCGGAAACACTCCGGAGGTAAAGAAGCCTCTTATAATGGAGTTACAATAAAGAACGACAACAAAAATATAAGCAAATGAAAGAAATGAAACTACAACACTTTACAAGTGAGCTTGCGAGGTCTGGAACACATCAATAATTCTCCTCCAAGAGTTCCAAGAACCAGTGTTGGAAATCTCCCCAATGAGCTTCTTTTATAACTCCGTGTCCGTTAGATTTTTGCCTCCCAGTAGACTAGTCTTACCCCAAATCGACTGATCACATATTCGTTGTCTCACAACAGACTAATCCACGTAGGTATTTTGTCCAACGGATACCTGAGCAGTCGACTATCGAGCCACTCATCAATTGCACAATCAACTATAAGACATTTTATGCTCGTGTCCACTTAAATCAGTCGACTGTCCTATCCAGCAGTCGACTGCCAAAGGTCAGTCGATTGCCCTAGTGGAACCCCTTAAGTTTCAACTGACCTAGTGGAACCCTGACTTCCACTGTGGAACTTGGGACTTATACTAAGTGCTCGACACTTGGTGAGTTGACAAACGAGCTAGGTGCTTGGCAGTCGACTAGCCACTGTGTGCTCGAGACGAGCCAAGTCGAGTAGGAAAAATGGGGTTCCAACATTACAGTCGATCGATGGCACTATAGTGTTGGTGCAATCGGCCCAGGTCACGATTGACCGGACTCGAGTTTGACTTGAGTGATGTTTTGATGTTTGACATAGAGAGTTGACATTAATGTTTGACATTGGTGTCCAATAATGCTTTGGGGAGATTGTTGGAACAATCGACCCGGGTCATGATTGACCGGACTCGAGTTTGACTCGAGGGAGACTTTGATGGTTGACTGGAGTTGACCATGTCATGGAAAGTCCAAGTCTTGAGTACGTGGCATGTAAAGTCCAAGCATGGGTCTTGGCAAGGTAAAGTCCAAGTCTTGAGTACTTGGCATGGAAAGTCCAACATGGGTTGGCAAGGGAACGTCCAAGCTTGAGTCTTGGCATTTGAGAAGTCCAAGGGGTTGATATTGGTGGCGTAAAGTCCAAGCGGGAGTTTTGGCAGCATAAGTCCAATGGTCGCCGGGGTAAAGTCCAAGCGAAGTCTTGGCAGCGTAAGTCTAATGTGCCTTAGCGATGTAGACACTGTTAGCATGACATAGCCAATGGAAGCATCTGAAGGCTAGGGCAATGGATGAATAAGTCATGCATGACTTGGAGAGATCTGAGAGGCGTGAGGCTGACGGAGATGGCTAGAAGGATTAGGTCCAGACTAAGGATGGTCTAGCAAGTATGGGGGGACCATACTTGGGTTAAAATCTCATGGTTGAGGTGTGTCAGTCGACTAGTGTCATGTGGCAGTCGACTAGCGTGAGTCAACTAGGGTTTGACTGTGAAAATTGGCCTAGCGACGTCCGAGGTGGGCGATCGATTAAGCCTAGCGATCGGCCCGATCTTGTGATCGATCGGTGGTGCTCAATTTTAGGGTACTGAGAATGGAGTCGACTCATCGCTGGGGTTAGCGATCAGTGGACTCATCACGTGATGGTCATTATCAGTCGACTGATGAGGGATCCGTTGGATCTTTCCAGCGTGGATCTAGCCGTTGTCTCACGACAATAGTGGCATCAGTCGACTGATAGTCCCGAGCAGTCGACTGATCGGCGATTTCCAGCCCAGGTTGCAGCTTTAAATGGAGCTTGTGGAGGAGGAAATCACCACCGATTTTCTTGGACGTTTTGAAGTGATTTGCTGTTGCAAATCAAGGCCTTCAGCTGCTAGTCCAAGGCAATCAACAAGCAAGTTTCCAAAAGATTTGTGTAAAGTTTTCTTTGCTTTCTTTTGTTGTATTCACTTTTAATTGCTTGTTATTCACTTGTATTACTGTTGTAATATTTTGTAAGAGGTTTCTCCACCTCTGACTTGTGTCGAGAAGGAGTTATTACATAGTGGTGTGTTTGTGGCATCGCTAGAGCTCTTTAGAGCTCGATCCGTGGAGTAGGAACCGTTCGGTTCCAAACCACGTTAAATACTTGTGTATTTGTTGTTGTCTATTTCGTTATTGCATTATTTCTATTATTCCGCTGCGCGCTAACGAAAATTGTAGACTCGATCACGAACGATTTCCATCACGAAACGAAAAGAAGCTATTCACCCCCCCCCCCTAGCGTTCCAAGGATCCCCTACAAGTGGTATCATAGCAAGACCGCTCTTCTAAGTTTAACAACTAAGGGAGCACACTAAAGGGAACAAGATGGAATTCCAAGACAAGCTTAGATGGGACATCAACACTCCACCACCATACGATCGAGAAGATTTTCCGGCGTGGAGAGCAAGGATGGAGACATTTTTGATGATGGACATAGAAGATTGGTTCATCCTTGTAGAAGGCTTTGAACCCCCTAGGGATAAGAATGGAAACGTCTTGAAGTTGAAGAAGTGGACACAAGAGCAACGTCTCATGTTCAAGACCGAAGTCAAGGTAACAAAGCTTTTAGAAGATTTGATACCTAATGACATTTTGTCTAGCTTAGGTGAATTTCAAGATGCCAAGGAGCTATGAGACAAATTGGCCAAGTTCCATGAGAAGCCTCACTTGGCACAAGTAGAAGAAGAAGAATCTTCATCGGCTCAAGAAGAGGAAGAAGCCGAGGAAGAATCATCATCATCCTCACAAGAAAGTGAGAAGTCGGAAGTTGAGAAGGAGTCAACTTCCGAATCGGTGGAAGAAGAGGTGGAAGAAGTGGAAGAAGCATCCACTTCTAGAATTGAGGAGGAGAGACCATCTACTCCGGAGCAAGGGCAAGAGGAAGGAGAGTCATCTACTTCCGGGAGAAGTGATGAACAAGCTCAAGAGGCCCTAACCATCACCCTAGGTAACTCAAGCATTTCGGTTCAAAATAAAATCTATATAATTTATTTTGAGTGTAGCGAAATTGGACATTATAAGAGCAAGTGCCCAAAGAGGGTCAAGAAAAGTACACCAGCGCCAAAGGTCAAGGATGCCGATGCTCAAAGTCAAAGGAGCAAAGAGCACATCATTTGCTTCAAATGCCATCAAAAGGGGCACTATAGGAGTCAATGCTCTAGGGGGAGCAAGAACACTCAAAAGGGAGCATCACATGTGGGGGGAGTCTCTAAGACTAACCCTAAGGTATATTTTCATAATGCTCATTCTTTAAATTTTAGGCAAAAGCATGCTAGAAATAATTTAAACAATTTAGCTATTAATCATGAATCAAAGCATGCTTGTCTAGAAGCTAAACATGTTGGTTTTAGGTCTAAAGAAAAATCTAGAAATAATAACTCTAGACCTATTTCAAAGAAAGAGAAATTTGAGACTAATGTCCCTAGAAATGTCCTTCATAGGGAAACAATTAAGAAAATCGAAAATCATTTAGGCATTAACCCTAATAAGGGTAGGCATATGCCTAAAAAAAATGGTAATGTCCAAAAACCTAATCAAAAATCAATTGGGCAATTAGAGTTCGAAAATCAAGCCTTGAGGTCAAGGCTTGAGAAATTGGAAAAGACCCTTGCAAATATGCAAAATCAATTTAAAGGGTCAAATGGTCAAACTCTAGGATCTAGGAGTCAAAGTAAAGGGTGTAAGAGGCAAGAACCATCTAGGAGGCAAGGTTTGGGTCACAAGCTTATGTCCAAGAAAGTAATGCCTACTTACCACAATGTTCTATTTGATTATGGAACTAAATCTAGGTCTAAGAAAATCAAGGTTTCTAGGGAAGGTATCCCTAAGGCCAACCATGGTGTGTGCCTAGTGGCTAAGGTTTCTAAGAAACCTAGGGAAGTCACTAAGAAGATTACAAGGGGAGTCACCCCTAGAGTTAACCATGGCAAAATCACAATAACCAAGGCTAAGAAGCCTAGAAGGGTCATTAGGAAGGTATCTAGGGAAGTTATCCCTAAGGAATACCTTGTAAACCCTAGGAGCTCAAATAGATTTTGGGTTCCTAAAAGCGTGATCGATTCATGTTGAATGAGGTTAGGGTGTGCCAATTTTAAATGGAAGGGTAGTTAACCTTGTTGGTGCAGTGGGCACCTAAGTCAAACCTAAGTTTTGATTACAGCAAACGATACAAAGTTAAGCTTATATTGTTATCTCACGAGCTAAATCAAGTGTGCAGAAAAGTCTCAATGCTGGAGCTGAAGGCTAGCGACACCCGGAGGAAGCCGCGGTGGTCGGGCGATACTCGAGTTACTTCGGAGGGAGCCGAAGGAATCGAGTGGAAGGCCAGAAGCAAAAGCGACACGTAAGTATCGAGGTAAGCTCGTGTGTGCGAGCGTAAGTGAGGTCGTATCCTCTTTACGGGGATGATCTTAAGCGTAGATCCGACCAAAGACATCCCATAGATGGTCTAGGTCGAGATCGGATGGTCGGAGGCCGTCAAAATAATGTTTTCTTTGAGCTAACTTTGCCTGCGCTAGCGGCATCACGACCGGCTACTGGAGGACTCATTGCCGTCAAACGATGATCGCGAAGGTCGGCCGATCGATGATCCATCATCGATCGTGATCGGCGATCATCCGATCGTGATGGTCAATGATCAGATTCGAGGAGTCAAGGATTATCACCAAATTTCAAGGGAAGATGTGCTCAAATTTGATTGGCTAGGGTTCCTCTCGAAAAGGGGTTCAAAGGCTATAAAAGGAGGGCCAAACCTAGGGTTTCACATAATTTTATAAGTGCTCAAAAGCCTCGACTCTCCGACAACGAAGTCCTTCCATTCAAGCGTCTAGGTTTAACTTTCCTTATTATTTTTACGTCGGTATTAGTTTTTTTTATCAGTTTGTCATTTACATTTCCGGAGCTTTTATCGTATACGAGGAGAGGGGGAGTGTCCCTCTATCTCAAGTTTTTGTGGTTCCTTCTTGTATCGATTAACTCCTACCTCTAACGAGGAGGAGTTCCTTTAGTGCTTTTGCCCTCCGTACGTGGTCAAGGACCACTAGGGCCTTGGAGTAGTAGCCGAAGGCTACAAACCAAGTAAAACTTCATTGTCTTTATTTACTTTACATTTCCGCTGCAATTAATTAATTATCTCTCGAGTTTTAACGAACGAAAGAAAAAGAAAAGGTTTTTCGCTATTCACCCCCCCTCTAGCGAACCGCATCGATCCAACATTTGGTATCAGAGCCGGGGGTTGCTAAGATTTGGTGAAACCACCAATCTAGCCATTTTTCACAGATTTATTTTTCTATTATTTCTGTTTATTTTAGATTTTTTTTTTCGCTTTGTTAAATCTACTCCCGCACTACTAATCCAAGACGCGAGTCTTGGTACTTTTTGTGTGTTTTTTATCGTTGCTAGTTTTTCCTTCGTCTTCTTTTGTCTTTTGTTCTAATGGCCCATCTCGAGGGTTTTAGCACCGTCCGACCTCCGTTTTACAACGGAGATGACTTCCGTTATTGGAAGGGTCGGATGGAATGCTTTCTCAAAACCCAAATCGAGATGTGGATCATAATCCAAACGGGTTTCACACTTCCGACTAATGAAGTGGGTGACTCCTTGGATTATGATCAATGGACCATTGCGACAAAACGATAAGTCGAAGCCGACGCCAAGGCAACACAAATCCTTCAATGCGGCCTATCCAAGGAAGAGCTAAATCGCGTCGGCCCCTTCATAAGCGCAAAGGATCTTTGGACAAAGCTAATCGAGTTACACGAAGGATCGGATCAAGCTAAGGTTTGCAAACGTGATTTGTTATTCAATAAATTGTACACACTAAAAATGCAGGAACACGAGTCCGCGACGCAACTCCACGCCCGTGTCCAAGACATAGTCAACAACCTACACGCAATCGGGCAAAAGGTCGAAAACCGCGACCTTATAAGGTATGTCCTAAATTCTTTTCCGAGGACTACCTTATGGGCATCCATGGTTGATGCCTATAAGGTCTCCAAGGATCTTTCTAAAATTAGGTTAGATGAACTCTTTTCCGATTTCGAATTACATGAACAATCCAACTCGGAACCCGAGAGGAGTATAGCCTTGTTTGCAGGTTCAAAGAAGAAGAAAATCGCAAGCAAGCCACCACCAACCGAGGAGGAAGACGAGTCCGAAGAAGAAGTTGACCCGGAGTTGACTGTCGAACTAATGAACCTAGCTCGAAGGATAGCCAAGGGACGAAAGCGAACCACGACTCGACCCAACCAAGGTAAGCCTAAAAGTTCTAACATTAGGTGTTATGAGTGCAACAGGTTTGGACATATCAAGTCCGAGTGCCCCAAGCTCAACCACCAAGCACCTAAGCATAAGAAGGCCCTCAACGCGACATGGGAAGAAGCGTCATCCGAAGAAGACGAAGACCACGTCTTCATGGCGAAATCAATTGAGTCGGACACGGAGACCGAGCCTGAACTTGAGTCAGAACCTGAGGATGACTCAGACTACGAAGCTACCTTCAAGTCAAGCCACGGATACGCATCCGATTCAAAAGATACCCTTAAGGTGAGTCGAGCTTTATTTAATACTTTACATAATATGGTTAGGTTTTTGTCTAGGAAGTTAGCTAAGTCCGAGTCCAAGGTCGAGACCCTTGTTGAGGAGGTTAAACTCTCAAACAAGGTCTCCTAACCTCTTCGACTAGTCGAGTTCAAGAGAAGGACTCAACTCGAGTTGAAAAGCTCAAGTTGAGAACTCTCTTGAAAAGTCAAGTCAAGATCTTAGGAACACGCTTGGAAAGGTTCACTGGGATCCAAAGGACTTGACCTCCTACTTGGATCTCAAAGGGCCGCGGTACAACAAGGTCGACTAGGGTTTAACTCAAACACGACTAATAGGTCGATATATGTCGATTGTAAGTCGACATAAGAAACATGTCCAAGCATGGGTCCCTAAGAACTTTTTGATTTCAACTCTAGGATCCAACCCGTACTGGGTTCCCAAGGACCAAATCCACTATGTGGATAGACCGAACCGATTCAACGGTCTAGGGGGAGCCAGTACAAAACATGTTTGTGCTTTAACTTAGAAATTGCATG
Source organism: Wurfbainia villosa (assembly GCA_025175895.1). Classification (NCBI taxonomy): domain Eukaryota; kingdom Viridiplantae; phylum Streptophyta; class Magnoliopsida; order Zingiberales; family Zingiberaceae; genus Wurfbainia; species Wurfbainia villosa. The sequence goes on along the minus strand of CM046000.1, from coordinate 3,181,645 downwards.
TTTTAACTTAGAATGTTTGTGCTTTAACTTAGAAATTGCATGCTTTAACTTAGAAAGTTTGTACTTTAAAACTTGTGAACTCACTTAGAACATGAACATAATCAACTTCGAAAAGATTGAGCCCCGGGGAGCCTCTTTTCAAAAACATAACCAACTAAAATTCTTCGAAAAGATTGAGCCTCGGGGAGCCTCTTTTCAAAAATAACTAGTTAGACGAGGAAATAATTTTAGGTGAGTCAAGTCATCATTTTCTTGAAAATGGCTTTGTCTAAGGAAGTGGTCGATGATCCGATAAAAGAAGGCCTCTGTGCCTCGCCACGACCTGGAAGCCATGATCTTGAAAAGGTAAACTTGACAAGCCTAGGGTTAAATCCAAATCTAACATAAAATTACTTGAACCTAAATCCACTTAATCAACTTAATTGGAAGTCATCTAAAAAAAAAACACATAAGTATAACATGCTTGATCATATAGACTCCGGTGAGATGACCTAGGGTTAACAACTTACAACCAATTTTCTTAACAAAAAATCTAACATCCAATCCAACCACCTTGTGTGTAGGATCAGCACATGACCGGGGATCAACTCAAATTCGCAAAGCTTCGATTCAAACGACAAGGATCGGTAGCCTTTGGAAATAACGGCAAGCTCAAAATCATCGGATCAGGTGATATCGAGCTTAACACGAATTTTGTTATTAAAAATATATTACTTGTAGAGAATTTTGAATATAACTTACTTAGTGTAAGCCAATTGTGTGATAATAACTATAAGGTTATATTTCTAGAAAATGAATGCGTAATTAATACCAACGAAACCTCTAAAACAATTCTTAAAGGAACTAGAAATAACAACATTTATACGATCAACTTAACCAACTCCTCAACTAAGTGTCTTGTGACATGGCAAGAGGAATCATGGTTGTGGCACCGACGACTCGGTCACTCGCACCCAAGACTCGTCCACAAGATGAGTCAGAGTGGCTTAGTCAGAGGCTTACCCAACCTCAACAATTTGGTTAATAAAATTTGTAATGCTTGTCAACAAGGAAAACAACCTAGGACACAAAACAAGTTAACCAAGAACGAACCTCAAGTGTACTTGAGCTCCTGCATATGGATCTATTCGATTCACATGGAGCCAAGTCTCTCAATAGAAGTCAATATTGCTTAGTCATAATTGACGACTACTCCAGGTTTACCTGGGTTAGGTTCATCAAACATAAAAATAATACCCTAGATCAATTAATCAATCTATTCAAATTAATCGAGAATCAAAAAGACCTTAAGGTTAAAAGACTTAGAAGCGATCATGGTGGTGAATTCGAAAATCAAAGGTTCACCGACTTCTGTAACCTAAACGGATACCACCATGAATTCTCTTGCCCTAGGACCCCTCAACAAAATGGCCTAGTGGAGCGGAAAAACCGAACTCTACAAGAAGCCGCTAGGACCATGTTGAATGAATACGACCTACCCGATAGGTTTTGGGCGTAGTGCTAGCACGGCTTGCTATGTCCAAAATAGGATCCTTATGGTAAAGAGGCACCTTAAGACCTCGTACGAGATTTATCACGATAAAATACCTAACATCAAGTACTTTAGGGTATTTGGGTGTAAGGTACATATCCTAAATACTAAGGATTACCTAGGGAAATTTACATCCAAAACCACGACCGGAATCTTTCTAGGATACTCGACTACAAGTAGAGCTTATAGAGTATATAACCACGACACCCTTAGAGTCGAGGAGACTATCAATGTAGTATTTAATGAAGGACATGAACCTACAAAACCCAAAACCCCAATTAGCGAGCCGATTCATACTAAACCTAACTCTGATCCGGAGATCAGGTCTAGTGTTAATCCTAACCTAGGTCAACCTAGTCACTCTATTGATCAAGTGATAGATGACTCCAACCAAACTAGTGTTCAACTAAGTCACCCCATTGATCAAGCATTAGGTGACACAAACCCAACCCAATCTAGGATTCAGACTAACCACCCTATCGATCAAGTGATAGGAGATCCTAATCTAGGAGTTCGAACTAGAGCATCCTATAGGAACCTTAGTCAAATTTCCTTAATTTCAAAGATAGAACCCAAATCAATTGAACAAGCTCTTCTTGATCCCGATTGGATTATTGCAATGCAAGAAGAGCTAGCCCAATTTACTAGGAATGAAGTGTGGGAGTTAGTACCACCACCTAAAGACAAAACGATAATTGGAACAAGGTGGGTGTTTCGAAATAAGCTTGATGATAAAGGTGAAGTAGTTAGAAACAAGGCTAGGTTAGTCGCCAAAGGGTTTAGCCAAGTCGAAGGCTTAGATTACGACGAAACCTATGCCCCAGTAGCTAGACTCGAATCCATTCGAATGTTGCTAGCTTATGCCGCACATCGAGGATTTAAGCTGTTTCAAATGGATGTTAAGTCGGCATTCCTAAATGGATATATTAAAGAAGAAGTTTATGTCAGCCAACCCCCCGGATTCGAAAATCTAGATAAACCCGACCATGTTCTAAAACTTAAGAAAGCTCTCTATGGACTTAAACAAGCTCCTCGAGCTTGGTACGAGAGACTTTCAATCCATCTTAAGTAAAAAGGGTTTAACCAAGGCTTAGTTGACCCAACTCTCTTTGTAAAAACCTTAGGTAAAGAAATATTCATAGCTCAAATTTATGTAGACGATATAATTTTTGGAACCTCTAACTCAGCCTTACTAAACGAGTTCGTTTCGCTCATGGAAAGTGAGTTCGAAATGAACTTGGTAGGCGAGTTAAGTTTCTTTTTAGGTCTACAAATTAAACAAACTAAGGATGGTATATACCTATATCAACAAAAATACACCAAGGAGTTAATTAAAAGATTTGGAATGCAAGACGCTAAGGTAATAAACACCCCAATGGCGATAAATGTTAACATAGGAGAAGACCTAGAAAGTAAGTCCATTGACTTAAAGTACTATAGGAGCGCAATAGGAAGTCTTCTATACTTAACTGCGAGTCGACCCGACATCCTATTCGCAGTAAGTATGTGCGCCAGGTTTCAAACCTGTGCTAAGGAGTCTCACCTAACCCTAGTTAAGCGTATCCTTAGATATCTAAAGGGTACACTTAATGTCGGTATTTGGTATCCTAGATCTACCGAGTTCGAACTAATCGGCTACTCCGATTCGGATTATGCCGGTAGTAAACTCGACAGAAAGAGCACGAGTGGTTGTTGTCAACTACTCGGCTCGAGTCTAGTGAGTTGGTGCAGTAGGAAGCAACATTGTGTTGCCTTATCTACCACCGAAGCCGAATACATCGCGATGGGTGAGTGTGTCACTCAACTTCTTTGGATGAAGCACACTCTCCGCGACTTTAAGTTAGACTTTACAAATACTAAACTTCACGTAGATAACATTAGTTCAATTAATCTTACAAAGAATCCGATATGTCACTCTATGACCAAACATATAGAGGTCAAACACCATTTCATTCGAGAACATGTGGCCAACGGAGCCATACACCTCGAATACGTCGAATCGAAGTCTAACTTGGCAGATCTATTTACTAAACCCCTACCCGAAGCCGAATTTAGTCTACTAAGACGAAAATTGGGCATGTGCGTAATAGAATAGGTACATGCAAATTATATTTTCTTACTACTATTTCTTAACTTTCATTTTTGTTATGGAACTAGTATAGGACATACCTTAGATATCATGCACCTATAGATTTAAGGAGCCAATACATCTCACAACACATAGGACTAATGTGTTTGTGTACTTTGTTAGTAATATATGAGAGATGTCCTAAAGCAATCGCCTTATGTATGAACCATTTATATGATAAATGAAGATTCACTATTTGAGTATACATGTTTTATGTATTTGATTGGATCTTAAACTCATTTACTGAATGTCCACGATACGATTCACAGCATGAGAGAATTTGTGATTGTATCACAACTAGTGAGTATCTCTACATGTGTAATTGTGATGTATCGGAATTATCCCTAGTCGATGAATTGATGGATTTGGACACCATCAATTCTGTCGAGACTAGCACGAGGTATACTCCTTGATGTATCCAAGCAGCTGATTCTCACTGGCTGGAGACATAGTGATGTCCGGAGTTAATCGTGGATGCTAGTTATGGTAACTAGTTCATTGGAGTGACCAGCCGTAAGACTTCATATGGTTCTCTGCATATATAGATATGTTAATGAAGTTCTTACTGTGGCTTAAGTGCGATGTTCCTTTGACTTATGGTATTCAAGTCATCTTGATCATGGAGACTTATGCTTTGACATCTTAAGCAAACATCTCTGAGGAGATGTGGACCCGGGATGATTGGGTATAAGTCGAAGTGATCGAAGGTGTTTGAATAACCTATAAAGGATTCACCACTCCTTGCGAGGAGATGTATACCCATGGCCTCTCGTCGGATTGTTACTAAAGTCTTTAGCCAAAGCATTACATGTTTAGAGTAAGGTACTCTTCGATACATGTGGAGTAACTAGAATCCGTAGGACGAGGAAATGATACTTGGGCTAGGTGTGACGTAGTCAGCCTAGTGGGGACTGACACAATAGACCATGTCTGAACCAAGTGGGTATAAGATGAGTGAAGGAATGGGGCACGATTCATTCGAGCTCTTGAAGGGTTTGAAATAGTTACGGATCAACCGTTGATCTTTTCGGTTAATTGGGGATCATGATGTACTACTAGGTGCCACTCATGATCGTTCTATAATTAATGGTTAATTATAGACGGCCAACATAAACCGAGAACCTATTTGGTCACACGCACAACGAGTGTAATCCAAAGGATTTAAAACGAGCTTGAGAATGAGATTCTCATACCGAGAGAAACTAGGTTTGGTTGGACCAAACATAAAGCGAGCATGAAATCGTTTCAGTCGCAATGGAAGCGTGGATGGGCCGTGTCTTATGAAGACGTAATGGATGAACCTAAATGGTTTGGTTCTAATCCAATGGAGGAGAATAAACCAAAGGGTTTGGTTTATATTAAACGAATGAACCAAAGGTTGGTTCGGTTCATTTTAACTTAAAATAAACCATCATGGTTTGGTTTATTTTAACTTATCTTAATGGAGCGGGTTAACGGACTTTATGGATATGATCCATTAACCATTAAGAGAATTAGTTCTCTATAAAATAGGGCTTAAACCCTAATCCTACAACCCTAATTGGAGTTGCCGCCCAACTTAGTTGTGCCACCCCCTCCCTCTCCTCCACTAGTCGGCGCCAACCCTAGGTGTGCCGCCGCCCAACCTTTGTGCCGCCGTCCAAGTCATTGCCGGCGACCAAGCTTCAGCCGGTGAACACTCCGGCGACCCTCCGGTGATCTCCTATAGGTTTGGCATCAAGGTGAGCCTTTTCTTTCCTTGGTTGGCCGGCGCCTATAGCCTCCACCAAGCTGTCCAGTTTTCTGGACAGCTTCTTCTCCTCTCGTCGGAGCGTCGTTTGGATGACGGTTAGAGCTCCGACAGCGGCTAACTTGCCGGGGATTCGATCTCCGGTAATCCTCTGAGATGGAGGACGAAGGATTCATCAATTGGTTGACGAATACCTCTCCGGAGAAGCGAGTTTTGAGAACTCGTTTTAGGATCCGAATTTGGATTCGGATCGTGATCATCTCTCGATCACGTCGTCTTCAACACGAGGCTAGTAACCCGTACGAAGACGAAGCTCGTGACTTAGCGAAGTCATCCCGAGGAGCTCGGCGTGGATACGGATAGAGACGATTCTTACGAGGATCGTTCCGGTTGATGCCGTTCCCGCTACACGTCATACGAAAGGTATAACGTAGATAATTTCTTTTATTGCAAATTTTAATTTACGGTTATGTCTACACTTGTTATAATAGCATGCGTGTGTTGTGTGTGTTGTAATAAATATAGATTTATTATTTTTAATTGCTTCCGCTGTGCTCATGTTTACGAAACATGATCGAACACACACACGCCGCGGTGCCGGAAACCCAACAGTGGTATCAGAGCCCAGGTTGTGTTTCGACATAATCGTAAAAATAGTTTTGCGATAGTCATAATGTATTTCTGGAAATTTTCTAAATTTTGGAAATTTAGAAGTATTTATGGAAATTTTTCAATTTTGGAAAGTCTAGAAGTATTTATGGAAATCTTCCACTTTTGGAAAGTTGGAAGTATTTATGGAAATTGATATTTTCCATAAATAAAATATTTGATTAGATTTTGGAAATTTGTTTCCTAATTTAATCATGATTTGATTTGGGAAATCAAATCTTAAAATATTTTATTTCCATAAGTAGTTTTAATGATTTAGGAAATTGGTTTCCTAAATAGATTTTCCTTAATCAAATAATTCCATGAATAAAATATGTGATTAGATTTGAAAATTTGTTTTCTAATTTAATTATGATTTGATTTGGAGAATCAAATCTTAAACATATTTTATTTCCATAAATAGTTATGACATATAAGGAAATTATATATATGACATAATTGTATGCCATGTAATTGCATTAGATGCATAACATTATGTCATGCGTGTCGTGACATGTAGATGTATGTCATGTATGTCATGCCATGTAGATAATAGTTATTTGCATGCAAAGAGGATGAGACATAAAACCCTTAATCAATATTAAAGCCTACACCTTCCATTAATATGGTTAGAACCAGAGTTCTGTTTCTTGTTTGGGTTGTTGGACTCTCTCCAAGCCCGGCTCGAACCTGAATATGTTCAAACCATGGAATAGTTTAATACTAATATGGTAAGAGTTAGAGGTCAATCGTTAGCTTTGGTTGTTGGACTCTCTCCAAGCTGGGCTAATTGGTTGAATGCGCTCTAACCATATTAAAACTATGTCCTGATTAATGGGTTGACTTTAACCTGGAGCATCGGCTTGTTGGACTCTCTCCAAGGTCGATGTAAAGGGAGGTGAAGTTGGGTGCTATGCATATGATGCATACTTGTTAATGTGTTAACAACCCGATGTATGTGTGAATATTCAATTAGTTGATAGCACATTGTGATAGTTGCATATACGGGATATGCAATCGGTATAGATGATACCTACCGTCGTAGTTATGAATGGCTTGTTGGACTCTCTCCAAGGTTGTTCATAACTATGATGGATATCAGCCCATTCGAGATGGACCTACAATCTCCAAGTGATTTTGGGGTTTTGAAATTCAAAAATGAATGGGATATATAAATCTATATTGAAGCATAATAAAATAATCTTTCTCATATAAGCTCTTTTTGTATAACTAAAGAAAGATCATGATGTCTTTGAATTATGCTCCATTTTGGATTCAAATAAATTGATCGGGCCGAGCTTCATGGATCGGCTTAGAAGCTTGAGAATTGTTCTCAAGGAAAAAGCTTGCAAATGTCCTCGGCGCCTTTTCCGCCTTCTAGTGATTTATGCAACTCTGGACCAATTGTTGGCCTATCAGAAACATGTGAGTGATTCTGATCAAATGAGTTGCATCATGCTAGCCGCGATGGAACCCAAGCTACGAAAGCAGCATGAGCATATGGATGCTCATATCGTAGTCCTTCATCTTTGTGAGTTGGTTGATGAGCAAGTGAGATTGGAAAGGTTCGAAGTCTCAAAGCTCCTCTTCACCTCTGAGATGCTAGAAGGTTCATCTGTGGTACTGCTCAATATGCTGAAGACTGTGGAGTCTTCTGAGAAGCATGAGCAGGGGACGGTGCTGTTAGTTGATTCCTCGAAGAAAGGTTCTAAGAGGAAGTCAAAGGAACAGCAGAAGGGAAAGAAGAGAAGGGCTAAGAAGGTAGAACTAGCACAAAAGGAAACTTGCCTTCATTATGGCAAGGAGAGCCATTTGCGAAGAAAGTGCAAGATTTATCTTGAGTCCGTGAAGAAGAATAAGGCATCGGATGCCCCATCTTCTTCAGATATCTTCGTTATTGATTGTCATTCTATTTCCTTAGACACTTGGGTATTGGATACTGGGTGTAGCTCACATATATGTAATGACATACAGGGGCTAAGGAATAGAAGAAGACTTGTCAGAGGGGAGTCAAATTTGCGAGTTGGCAATGGAGCAAAGGTTGCTGGCATCGCCATCGAACTTATTTCAAAAGCTCCTAGTGGACTAGTCTTGAACCGACAATTGCTATTATGTTCCTTCTCTAATAAAGAACATTGTTTCTATTTCGCTTAAATAGAAATGGTTTCCATTTGACGCTTAGTAACAATTGTTGTTATATAACTTTGAATGGCGTACTTTATGGAACCGGAACTTTGAGTAATGGCATTTATACGCTGGACGATTCCAAAGGACATTTTCAATATCGGGCGAGCAACACGCTGCGTGCTCGAAAGGATAATCACATAGACTCTATATGTGGCATTGTCGTCTTGGCCATATAAGCAAGAAACGCATGTCCGAATTACACCGATGTGGAATTCGGAATCGCTTGAATTGGATTCATACGATACATGAATCATGCTTAAAAGGCAAGATGACAAGTTACCTTTACCGGAAAAGGTGAACGAGTGGGAGAGTTACTAGGTCTAGTACATACCGATGTATGTGGACCTATGTCAACTCAAGCTTTAGGAGGCTATAGCTACTTCATTACCTTCACCGATGATCACTCACGGTTTGGGTATGTGTTCTGATGAAACACAAGTCCAAGCCTTTGAAAGGTTCAAAGAATTCAGAAATGAAGTAGAGAAACAACATGACAAAAGTATTAAAATACTGATCGGATCGAGGTGGTGAATACTTAAGTCAAGAGTTTCTTGATTATCTAAGAGACAATGGCATATTGTCTTAATGGACTCGCCTATACACCACAAAGATAATGGTGTATCCGAGAGGCGAATCGGACCTTGTTGGACATGGTCGTCAATGATGAATCATGCGACTCTTCCCAAGTCCTTTTGGGGTTATGCACTTGCATTTGTTTACTTGTTAAGCAGTAATGCCTACCAAGGTAGTCTCAACTACTCCATATGAGATATGGAATGGTAAGAAACCTCATGTATCTTACTTGAAGATATGGGGTTGTCTCGCTTATGAAGTGATCAGATCGCATAAAGCTGGATGCTAAGTCCGATAAATGTCTATTTATTGGATACCCTAAAAACAGGGTTACCAATTCTATCATCTGTGGAACAAAAGGTGTTTGTTTCAAGGCATCTGTGTTTCTAGAAAAGAGTTTCTCTTGCAAGGAAGCGGGGAGTGTCGTCGAGCTTGAGGAGGCTCGAGAGACTCAAATAGACATTGATGAGATACGGTGAAGCACAACACCGACAACTCATAGTGATGAGCAATCTACGGACCTATTGTAACACCACATCTTCGTAGATCTGGTAGAACACGCAATATTCCTGAGAGATATGGATTTCTCGTAAGTGAATCGAACGACGTGTTACTCATTGATGATGAGGAGCCTACCAGTTATGAAGAAGTGCTGACAAGTTCAGAAAGGGATAAGTGGCTTGGTGCCAAGAAGTCGGAAATGGATTCCATGTATGAAAACCAAGTTTGGAACTTGGTTGACCCACCTGAAGGCATAAAGCCTATAGGGTGCAAGTGGGTTTTCAAGAAGAAAATCGACATGGATGGTAATGTGATTACCTATAAGGCTAGATTGGTGGCGAAAGGATATCGTCAAAAGCAAGGTGTTGATTATGACGAAACCTATTCGCCTGTAGCTATGCTTAAATCCATTCGGATGCTCCTGGCCATAGCGGCTCATTATGATTATGAGATATGGCAGATGGATGTGAAAACAGCTTTCCTTAATGGAAACCTGCTCGAGGACGTGTATATGATACCGCCTGAGGGTTTCACATCGGTTGATAAAACCAAGGTATGCAAATTGCGACGGTCCATTTATGGATTGAAGCAAGCATCCAGGAGCTGGAATATCCGTTTTGATGAGACAATCAAAAAGTTTGATTTCTCACAAAATCCAGACGAACCTTGTGTGTACAAGAAGGTTAGTGGGAGTGCAGTCGTGTTCCTAGTATTGTATGTCGATGACATATTACTTATAGGAAACGATGTGTCAATCTTACAGTCAGTTAAGGTTTGGTTATCCAAGACATTCTCCATGAAAGACCTGGGAGAAGCAACCTACATCCTTGGGATTAAGATCTATAGAGATAGATCGAAACGGTTGCTTGGTCTTTCGCATCTTCATATATATGACCGAGTGCTAAAGAGGTTTAGCATGTCGGAATCCAAGAAAGGTTTCTTACCCATCGCATGGGGTACACCTTTCAAGTCTATGTCGACGTAAGACGAGAGGATTTGCATAAGTTAGATTCCCTATGCATCCGCAATAGGATCTATCATGTATGCTATGTTATGTACGAGGCCCGATGTATCGTATGCTCTGAGTGTCACGAGCAGATACCAATCCGATCCAGGAATGGATCATTGGGCGGCTATTAAGACGATCCTTAAGTACTTGAGAAGAACTAAGGATGTGTTCCTAATATATGGAGAAGGGTACATGGTGATACGTGGGTATACGGATGCACTCCGCATGCAAGGATGATTCCATGTCTTTGTCCGGGTATGTATTCACCGGAATGGAGGCGCAATAAGTTGGAAAGGTTCCAAGCTTGACACTATAGCGGATTCTCGCCACTAAGCGAATACATTGCGACTTTAAGCAAAGAAAGGAAGCGGTTTGGATCGAGAAGTTCATCTCTGAACTTGATGTGGTCTCATCAATGATCCAAACATGTGCTTCGCCGCTATCATCTTATCAGAGAGATCATCAGTAGGAACGAAATACAAATCGAGAAAATTCCCACTGAAAGGAACTTAGCGGATCCCTTGACTAAGGCATTACCTCAAAATAAATTTGAGGGTCATGTTCGAGCTTATGGTATTGGATACCGTAGCGATTGGCATTAGGCCAAGTGGGAGTCTGTTAGTAATATATGAGAGATGTCCTAAGGCAATCACCTTATGTATGAACCATTTATATGATAAATGAAGATTCACTATTTGAGTATACATGTTTTATGTATTTGATTGGATCTTAAACTCATTTACTGAATATCCACGATACGATTCACAACATGAGAGAATTTGTGATTGGATCACAACTAGTGAGTATCTCTACATGTGTAATTGTGATGTATCGGAATTATCCCTAGTCGATGAATTGATGGATTTGGACACCATCAATTCTGTCGAGACTAGCACGAGGTATACTCCTTGGTGTATCCAAGCAGCTGATTCTCACTGGCTGGAGACATAGTGATGTCCGGAGTTAATCGTGGATGCTAGTTATGGTAACTAGTTCATTAGAGTGACCAGCCGTAAGACTTCATATGGTTCTCTGCATATATAGATATGTCAATGAAGTTCTTACTGTGTCTTAAGTGCGATGTTCCTTTGACTTGCGGTATTCAAGTCATCTTGATCATGGAGACTTATGCTTTGACATCTTAAGCAAACATCTCCGAGGAGTTGTGGACCCGGGATGATTGGGTATAAGTCGAAGTGATCGAAGGTGTTTGAATAGCCTATAAAGGATTCACCACTCCTTGCGAGGAGATGTATACCCATGGCCTCTCGTCGGATTGTTACTAAAGTCTTTGGCCAAAGCATTACATGTTTAGAGTAAGGTACTCTTCGATACATGTGGAGTAACTAGAATCCGTAGGACGAGGAAATGATACTTGGGCTAGGTGTGACGTAGTCAGCCTAGTGGGGACTGACACAATAGACCATGTCCTGAACCAAGTGGGTATAAGATGAGTGAAGGGAATGGGGCACGATTCATTCGAGCTATCAAGGGTTTCGTAAATAGTTCGGATCAACTGCTGATCTTTTGGTTAATTGGGGATCATGATGTACTACTAGGTGCCACTCATGATCGTTCTATAATTAATGGTTAATTATAGACGGCCAACATAAACCGAGAACCTATTTGGTCACACGCACAACGAGTGTAATCCAAAGGATTTAAAACGAGCTTGAGAATGGGATTCTCAGACCGAGAAAAACTATGTTTGGTTGGACCAAACATAAAGCGAGCATAAAATTGTTTCAGTCGCAATGGAAGCGTGGATGGGCCGTGTCTTATGAAGACATAATGGATGGACCAAAATGGTTTGGTTCTAATCCAATGGATGAGAATAAACCAAAGGGTTTGGTTTATATTAAACTAATGAACCAAAGGTTGGTTCGGTTCGTTTTAACTTAAAATAAACCATCATGGTTTGGTTTATTTTAACTTATCTTAATGGAGCGGGTTAACGGGCTTTATGGATATGATCCATTAACCATTAAGAGAATTAGTTCTCTATAAAATAGGGCTTAAACCCTAATCCAAGGACCCTAATTGGAGTTGCCGCCCAACCTAGTTGTGCCGCCCCCTCCCTCTCCCCCACTAGTCGGCGCCAACCCTAGGTGTGCCGCCGCCCAGCCTTTGTGCCGCCGTCCAAGTCATTGCCGGCGACCCTCCGGTGATCTCCTATAGGTTTGGCATCAAGGTGAGCCTTTTCTTTCCTTGGTTGGCCGGCGCCTATATCCTCCACCAAGCTGTCCAGTTTTCTGGACAGCTTCTTCTCCTCTCGTCGGAGCGTCGTTTGGACGACGGTTAGAGCTCCGACAGCGGCTAACTTGCCGGGGATTCGATCTCCGGTAATCCTCTGAGGTGGAGGACGAAGGATTCGTCAATTGGTTGACGAATACCTCTCCGGAGAAGCGAGTTTTGAGAACTCGTGTTAGGATCCGAATTTGGATTCGGATCGTGATCATCTCTCGATCACGTCGTCTTCAACACGAGGCTAGTAACCCGTACGAAGACGAAGCTCGTGGCTTAGCGAAGTCATCCCGAGGAGCTCGGCGTGGATATGGATAGAGACGATTCTTACGAGGATCGTTCCGGTTGATGCCGTTCCCGCTACACGTCATACGAAAGGTATAACGTAGATAAATTTCTTTTATTGCAAATTTTAATTTACGGTTATGTCTACACTTGTTGTAATATGCATGCGTGTGTTGTGTGTGTTGTAATAAATATAGATTTATTATTTTAATTGCTTCCGCTGTGCTCATGTTTACGAAACATGATCGAACGCACACACGCCGCGGTGCCGGAAACCCAACATACTTAGCCACGTAGATGGGCGTGAGATGTTAGGACCTTACTCCTGGTTCTAGATGTAGAGCTAGTGCATCGCTATGAACCACGGAGTATAATCATACATACTAACTGACTCTGACCAGGACTGGTTGATCCTTCATATCAATCAAGCCAAATATGAGTCGAACATTTTATAGATGAACTTATTTTCAGTATATTATCTTTAAAAAAAAAAAATTGGAACATGCTTGGACTTTAAATTTAACATTTGTCTTATTTTCCACACATCCCTTACTCTTTTCGATATACGACAAAAGGGAGAGAAAAAGGAGAAAAAGGATAAAAGTTAAGGAGTCAAAATTTAATTTTTTTTATAACTTAACTCTTACTTCATAATTAAACCAAAAGTTAACGTTAAGTTTTGAAAACTTATTTAACCAAAAGGCCAGGGTTAAGAAATCATTTGGTTTCTTAACTTAAAACTTATTTTAAACACTATGGCCAACATTAAGAAATTTCGGTTACTTAATTCTTTTTCTTAGTAGCAAATATCTAGGGGGAGAGTTAAAACCCTTTCTCAAGTACTCACCCTCGGTCAAGGGGGAGGATCCCTCAAGGGGGAGGATCCCTCAAGGGGGAGCACTTGAAAAAGGATTTTTATATACTCCTACTCATTCATGCATAATCTCATACTTATTTTTGTCTTAACTTTGTATGTGGGTTTGCCATAAATCAAAAAGGGGGAGATTGTTGGTGCAGTGGGCACCTAAGTCAAACCTAAGTTTTGATTATAGCAAACGATACAAAGTTAAGCTTATATTGTTATCTCACGAGCTAAATCAAGTGTGCAGAAAAGTCTCAATGCTGGAGCTGAAGGCTAGCGACACCCGGAGGAAGCCGCGGTGGTCGGGCGATACTCGAGTTACTTCGGAGGGAGCCGAAGGAATCGAGTGGAAGGCCGGAAGCAAAAGCGACACGTAAGTATCGAGGTAAGCTCGTGTGTGCGAGCGTAAGTGAGGTCGTATCCTCTTTACGGGGATGATCTTAAGCGTAGATCCGACCAAAGACATCCCATAGATGGTCTAGGTCGAGATCGGATGGTCGGAGGCCGTCAAAATAATGTTTTCTTTGAGCTAACTTTGCCCTGCAGCTAGCATCAGTCGACTGCCAGCTTGGAGGACTCGACTGCCGTCAAACAGTCGACTGCCGAAGGTCAGCACTCGACTGATGCTGCCATCAGTCGACTGATGATGGCCATCAGTCGACTGATGGTCAATGATCAGATTCGAGGAGTCAAGGATTATCACCAAATTTCAAGGGAAGATGTGCTCAAATTTGATTGGCTAGGGTTCCTCTCGAAAAGGGGCTCAAAGGCTATAAAAGGAGGGCCAAACCTAGGGTTTCACATAATTTTCTAAGTGCTCAAAAGCCTCCGTTACGCTGCAACTCTCCGACAACGAAGTCCTTCCATTCCGACGTCTAGGTTTAACTTTCCTTATTATTTTTGTACGTCGGTATTAGTTTTTTTTATCAGTTTGTCATTTACATTTCCGGAGCTTTTATCGTATACGAGGAGAGGGGGAGTGTCCCTCTATCTCAAGTTTTTGTGGTTCCTTCTTGTATCGATTAACTCCTACCTCTAACGAGGAGGAGTTCCTTTAGTGCTTTTGCCCTCCGTACGTGGTCAAGGACCACTAGGGCATTGGAGTAGTAACCGAAGGCTACGAACCAAGTAAAACTTCATTGTCTTTATTTACTTTACATTTCCGCTGCAATTAATTAATTATCTCTCGAGTTTTAACGAACGAAAGAAAAAGAAAAGGTTTTTCGCTATTCACCCCCCCTCTAGCGAACCGCATCGATCCAACAAACCTAACCATGATAAAGGTGACACTTTATGTCATTTTCAAGGATATTGTTGCCTTGGGAACGTGTTTTGATCTTGAATCCTAAAGGCTTTTAGGATGTGCCAATATCAACTAAGAAGTTTAATAAATCAATCAAATTGACACAACTTAGATCTAGAGGTCATAGTGTATCATTTTTAGGTTTTGGCACACTTTGGGATTTAGTGTATCAAGAAAAATGTCTTAAGGCTTAGAAATTATTGTTAAGATTGATACTAAAATATTACACCTCTTGATGTCTCATACTTACCATGCTTCATGTGTTTGACCATATGTTTGCATGGAAGGAATGTTTATAGTGTATTGCATCTCACAAAATAGGTCATTCACCTTGATTGTGTATTTCAACACTTAGAAAGGGTGAGATGTTAGGATTTGAAACTATTGAATGATAATGCTTGTGAAAATGAAATAAAATACCAAAATACATTGGCAAATACATGAACATAAGTATAATATTAATATATTCGATATACATGAATAAACATGGTAAAATGAAACAAATTGAGTGAAGAAATAGAAATTTAACTATAACCACGACACGTGAGCCCGGATCGATCTTGTCGCTTCGAGACTCGGCGATTTGTCAATCGATCCGATCAACATCTTCATCAGTCGACTGATGGTACTGTTCATCGGGACAGAAGAGCCAATAGTCGAGTGGCTCGTCCGGCGATCAGTCTTTGGTCACATCGATCGACCGATATTATCGTAGCTCATCACGAGAATGCTCGCGATGAGTCGGCCGGAGCCGAGCCGATCACGGCTCGTAAACCGCTCACTAACCTGCCATCATTCGACTGATGTCACACATCAGTCGACTGGTATCGTGATTTTATAACACCAACCGCTAAGGTTCGGCGTCTTCACGCCCTCTTCACTCGATTTCTTCTCTCCGATCGTCGCCAACCCTCTCCGACCAACCGTTCCCTGTCCACACCGATGACCAAAGCCTTAGGTTTGGAAGCCATCTCTCCCGTTCATGTTTTTGATCTCTCTATAGCCCTAATGGCATCTCACAGCCCTAGGGTTCTCCTCCAGTGTTAGGGTTCCGGCGATATCATCATTCCGGCGACCCTCCGGCGTTCTCTCCGGCAAATCAACTGTCCGTTAGGCCCTCACAACCATCAACTATGTAATGGAACCAAAGTATATCTCTATACCCCTCAAAACCTTTTTTTTCACCACATTATTGATCTAATCACGTATTTATTTGTGTCATTCCATTGCATTGCATTGCATTCATCATTCATCATATAGGAGACAGCGTAGGAATGACCGAAATGAGGGTGGACTACGTTTGTACCGACCAATGGCGGTTAGGTACATAGATAACCAATTCTTTAGACACTTCTGTAATGACATCATTGAGATCCTAATGCATTATCAGCTCATGAAGGTTGCGTTGTGTACTCATACCATAAATGATGATCTCCTCAAGGAATTCTGCCAAAACTTGAGGAAGATAGACGATGGTCCTACCTACACCACTCGCGTTGCAAAATGCGACTTGGAGTTCACTCCTGCGATCTTGCAGGAGTTCCTTGAGTGTAGGCCATCAGATGATACCTTCATCTTCTATCCTACCTTTGATGCCCCTCTTCCTGTTCCGTTTGATCACATCTCTTTAGATTCCATGCATGAGCATCTTTTTCACCATCCTCGCCCACCAGCTCAGAACCTTTTCCCCATTAGTGAGTTATCTGCACCTAACAATGTGCTTTACAAAGTCATTGTTGGGTATTTTCTTCCTATTGTGACTCGAGGTCTGGCCAAGATCTAGCCTCCCCATCTCTTTCTCATGTATGTCATGTGTCATAGATTAGATGTAAACATTGCATTGAACATGTTTCATTGCATTATCCATTTCATATCCCCTGTGCAAGGGAAAGTTCATATGCCTTTTGGACATATCATCACTTCATGGTTAGAGTCCATAGGCATTAACATTTTCAGGGGATCTTTGAGGGCGCTATCCGAGGTTTACGGCTATATATCAGTGCGTAACTTCACATTGGTGGGGCTGCAGATCGGAGATGGATAGATGGAGCTGATACCTCGGCCTCAGCCCAGGGCACATGGGGGGCCACCTCTAGTGCCTGGAGAGCCTGCAGGACGGTATGAGGACCCCGATGCTGCTGATGAGGATGACCATATGTCGTGATGCATCGGCCAGGCAGTCCTTGATTAGGTTGCACTGGTGGAGGCGGTCGAGGATTACGTGAGCGATTGACTCTCGTGGCGGAGATCATATCGGGGCGATCCTCCATGGGTCGACACACTCGGTGGATGGAGCGTCACACCCGGATGGAGGAGCGCCACACCCGGATGGAGGAGTGCCAGAGCCGCATGGAGCAGCGTCAGCTTGATATGTACGAGATGATGCGGGTCTGGACCCTGAGCTAGCAGCCTCCTCCGCCTCCACCATCTGCAGGAGATTAGAGCTAGAGGATGTTTAGGGATTCTATTTTTAGTTTCTTAGTGAGGTTGAGAAATTCAAACTTCTATTTTGGTTGTAAAAATTGAAGTTTTAATTAAATGAAATGTTTTGTTTATAAAAAATGTTTTTGTCTGATTATATGTGTGTATTAATGTGCTTGTCTATACAAATTTGTCATGTCATGACATCAAATTCTATCTTATCATATAACATATCATGATATTGTTTAGGATTATTTTAGATGTCATGTTCGTTTTTAGAGCTTATTCATATGTCATGACATCATGATCATTGGTCATGCTTTATTATTGCTATCATTTATACTATGATCATTCATGTATTTAACTTGATTAAAATTGATTTAAGGACAATGACATGACTTGGAGTCCCATTTATAAGGGAATTAAATAGGGTCGCCTAGAAAATGCATGAGGCTATAATAATCCTAACTCTACATCTCACATCTAAATAGACATGTATGTGTATGTATACACCTTAGATAAAATGTGAAATGTTAGGAAAATAAGTTAAGTTCAAGGTACATAGGTAGTGCATCTAGATGAGGTGTGTCAGTCGACTGGTGTCATGTGACAGTCGACTAACGTGAGTCAACTAGGGTTTAACTGCGTGAATTGGCCTAGCAGTCGACTGTCAAAGGTGGGCAGTCGACTGATTGGCCTAGTAGTCGATTGATCTTGTGATCAGTCGATTGATGCTCGATTTTTGGGCACAGAATGGAGTCTGACTCAACTGCTGGGGTTAGCAGTCGAGTGGAGGCTCTATTAGTCGACTGATGGTCATTATCAGTCGACTGATGAGGGATCCGTTGGATCTTTTCAGCGTGGATCTAGTCGTTGTCTCACAACAACAGTGGCATCAGTCGACTGATGGTCCCGAGCAGTCGACTGATCGATGATTTCCTACCCATGTTGCAGCTTTAAATGGAGCTCATGGAGGAGGAAATCACCACCGATTTTTTTGGACGTTTTGAAGCGATTTGCTGTTGCAAATCAGGGCCTTCAGCTGCTAGTCCAAGGCAATCAACAAGCAAGTTTCCAAAATATTTGTGTAAAGTTTTCTTTGCTTTCTTTTGTTGTATTCACTTGTTTTACTGTTGTAATATTTTGTAAGAGGTTTCTCCACCTCCGACTGGTGTCGAGAAGGAGTTATTGCATAGTGGTGTGTTTGTGGCATCGCTAGAGCTCTTTAGAGCTCGATCCGTGGAGTATGAACCGTTCGATTCTGAACCACGTTAAATACTTGTGTATTTGTTGTTGTCTATTTCGTTATTGCATTATTTCTATTATTCCGCTGCGCGCTAACGAAAATTGTAGACTCGATCACAAATGATTTCCATCACGAAACGAAAAGAAGCTATTCACCCCCCCCCCCCTCTAGCGTTCCAAGGATCCCCTACATATAGCAGGCCACAGAATGTCTCATAATCGATTGAGTAGTCGACTAGTGGCTCGACTGTCGACTTCTGGTAAGGGAGTCGACTACTCGAGTATCCGTTGACCATAATGCCAACGTAGATTAGTCTGTTGTTAGACAATGGATAGGTGACCAGTTGACTAGGGGTAAGACCAATCGACTGGGAGGCGAAAATCCAGCCCATGTGAAGCTTTAAAAGGAGGTCGTGGTGGAGGTTTCCAACAACGGTTCTTGGGTGATTTTGAGGTGAAGTGCTACTGCATTTCAAGTCTTTAAAAGTCATCCAAAGCAACCAAAAGAGCATTCAAATAAAAGCATTCTTTTGTAAAGTTTTGTTTACTTGTATTTATTTTGCTTTTGTATCTTGTATTTTGATTGTCACATTTATTGTAAACTCTTGTAAGAGGTTTCTCCACCTCGGGATTGTTTCCGAGAAAGAGAAGTTATAGTGGTGGTGTGCATCACTAGAGCTTGCTAGGGCTCAGTCGTGGAGTATGAACCATAGGTTTCGAACCACGTTAAAACTTTTGTGTTCGTGTGTTGTATTTGTCTTATATTTGTTTCTATTATTTTTATATATTCCACTGTGCACTAATCGTTTATAGACAAGCAATCACAAATGCAATTAAAGAAATTGATCGACCGCTATTCACCCCCACCCCCCTCTAGCGCACAACGATCCCCAACACGGACTAATCTACATAGGCATTCTGTCCAATGGATACCTAAGCAATTGACTGCCCTTATCAGCAGTCAATTGTCGAGCCATTAGTCAACTGCACAATTGACTATGAGACATTCTGTGCTCCCTTTCCCTTTCCCGCATCTAGTTGACTAATCGTTTAAAATGATGAATATGTTCTACCGACCAGACATATAATTAAGATGGAAGCTCACAGGTCAAATGACGAACATGACAGGATAGAAAACTATATTCCCTCAGACATAAAACATGAGTGGGAAGCTCTTCCTACTTCGAAAGAACAAGTAAAACATTAGTGAACCTCAATTCAAGGCTCAAACTGGATGCGAGAAGACCCAATTGATTCCATCCACTACACCCTCGCAACTGAGACATTTACGGAAAAAATATGCTGGCCATCCTCATATGGAACCATCTTTATTCCTTTCAAATTTACTATCCAATACGAAATTCTCTTAAGTGATTATCAGAAAATAAACGAAAAATGGCTACAATAAAACTCACAAAGGATAACTGTCCGACAATACAAATTGGAACTTAGGCAAGCAACCTAACAACCAACCAGAACAGTACCAAACAATATTTCCACGAACAGTACCAAACAGTACCACCACTCATGATTGAAGAACCCACTCACTGTGAATCTACTTTACACTCGTGAAGAAGTAACGAATGTACTTTACACCCATGAAGAGCAACTTTACATCTGTGATGTCTCCACTCATCTTAAGGTGTTCCAACACCACCAGGATACCATACTGACTTCTCGAGCTACCGATTTCTCGAGCTACCGATTTATAAGGCTCTCAACTTTGATCCGACTTCTCAAGCTCCCAACTACTAAGGCTTCTGACTCCTCGAACTCCCGACTTCTTTAGAGATTTTGACTCCCCCAAGATTGTATAGTCCCCCTGCTCTATTCCATAATCCTAATTCCTCGAGCCCCAACTTCCGGTGTGTAAGTCCGAGGCCTATCTCATCAGTATCAATCATAATTATATGATAAATAATATTATAAACATGGAAAAGTTGTTCGATTTAATTATTAAATATTTTTAAAATTTTATAAATTATACTACATATATTCTATTGATATAAAAAATAAATATATATTACAATTATTAATAATATGAGTAAAAATTGAATATAATAATTCTTTATATTGAAATGAATCTTTTGATAATTAATATATTGAATTCCAATGTATTAATATAACACATGAACATTTTTAAAGTCTCATTTCGGTAATTTTATAAAATTTATCTTATATATAGTTCTATTGTATTAATCATAAATAAGAAATAATAATTTTAATTGTTTTAATTTGATTTTATAAAATTTTTAATTTATTTTCGAATGCATAAATTGAAAATATAATATACTCAGCAAATATAAAAAAATACACTATTATTAACAAAGTGACAAATAAATTTAAGTTCATTCATATTTGTGATATTAAAACTAATATTATTAAATAAAATTTGAAATATTTTATTAATTAATTTATTTTCTTCTAAAATTAAATATAAATATTATAAACAGTGGTTCGTCAAAAATGTAATATGCTAATAAACATTTTTGAATTATCCATGAGTTATCAATTCAATGGCAGATACATTCATATGCGATTGAGTTTGTCAATTATCATTCAAAATATTAGAACATAAAATATACTTTGTCATTTAATTTTACTAAATTCTTCAATTAATTTCGTTCATTATCTTACTAATTATTTAATTCGGTAAGTAAGTATAGTTCATGGAACATATTTATTAGATGGGTTAAAAAATTATTAATAAAAATAATCAAAAGTACATTTAAATCCAAACATAAAAGAAAGATCTTTTACAAAAAAAATCTAGTTAATAATTTTTTTAATTTAATATCAAAATATTTAAATAAATATATTCGATAGATAATAAAAATCTAGAGAGTTATATTTGAGAGTGTTTAATCTCAAATTTCATCTGGTGTTTTGTATATTTCAACGTGTCTCTTTAATGATTCATAATCGTCGTTCGATTAAAATTTAAATGAGATATTATAATATTTATATTTTATTCTTATTTCTCTCATATGTTAGTTGTTAAAAATTATTATGGTTCATCTCGATAAATTAAATGCCCTTGGACTCAAGATTGACATTTGGAATAATTATTTTCTTATCCTTAGATAAATCTTCTTTCATTAGAATCAGAAAATGGAAGTTGAAAACAATTGAAATTTCTAAATTTAAAAAGAGAAATAAAGAAAATTTATAAAAATAATTAAATGAATATGTTTTATATATAGAGTTTGAAATGTAACAATCATTTAATTATAGTCGTTGATTAAAAAATAATTAACCAGTTAAAAAGGGAAATTGTTGTAACCACTTATTTCCACGGTAAAATTATATTAAAAATAATATTGAATCGACTATTCGATTGTTGATTCAACAATTTTGGCCCATTGAACCGTAATTGATTCGTAGGATTTCGATCCATTAATTCGGATTAATGGATAACTAACCCATTACGGTTATGGGTCCAATACGAGGTTGGGTCCACGTTGAGGTGGTGAAATTAATGAGAACCATCATTTAAAAATAAATAATTAATTGAATAAAATTAGAGCGCCCTATCATTTTAATTTTAAAATATTTTCAACAGTTCACCCATGCGCATTAATACGCCGATAGATGAGGGTTTTGGAAATTTTGTAGTAGGTAATAGCACCCACCATAGACCACATTAAAAAATTAAAAAAAAAAGCATTGATATAAATAAAGGGAGGCCATCTAACTTATCAGTAGAAAAAGTTTAGGAACACCACAAAACTTTTGACTAAAATTCTTAACACGTATACCCCTCAACAACGTAGACACGCATTAAGAATTAAGAATGTTCAAGTCTCTACGGAGATTACATAATAGTTAAGACATAGTAGATTTTGAATTTTTTTTTTTAATTCAGATGATTTTTATATATTTTGATCATTATATTAAAATTTATAAAAAAAATTTTAATTTATTTTTCTCATAATAAATATAAAATAGATCGATAAAGATTACTAAATTTATGAATTTTAACTTTTATATTAAGAATATTCAAAAGCGCAAGAATCTTTAAATAGATAAATTTATTTATTTATTTTTCATGCCAAAGTTTTGAGCGAAAGCAGATTCCGAACGGATGGGACAGAACAGGCGACTCCCTACCTGCACCTGGAATCTTTATCGATTTGCATCATTTAATAAATCGAGCAGAGGTGGCGGCCACGGCTTTCCGTCCGGCATGTAAATTTGCGATAAGTCCACCAAAATCTTTGTCTGGGCTGATGTCATCAAAAATTGAGCGTGTTGCTGTGAATCAATCGATTTTCTTTGTCCAAAGATTCGAATCCACCAATGAATCGATCGACTTTCCGTACAGTGAGAGTGTTGTTGTGAATTAAATTTGCGGCGGGTTCTCCCACCTTTGCTCCTAAAACCTTTCTCTCGAGCTCCAATGAATTCCCATCTCAAAACTGGGCACGTTTCTATGAATTACATTTGCAATATGTCCCCTCCCTATGTTATAAAAAAATTATTTATTTTATTTTATCTCCGCGAGGACGATGCTGCGATTAAGACACGGAAGTATTTATAAAAATGACATGAATCAATTCTGAAGGAGATTCAAAATTTTTTTTTTGAATTCATATGACTTTACATGTTTTGGTCTCCACGTCAATATCTATAGGATCCTTCGTGATTTATCTTCTTTATAATAATCATAGGATAGACCGATGGAGCAACTAAATTGACAATTTCAATCTTTTACATAAAATTTTTCTCCTGCATTACGATTCTACCATCCTAGTAGACATGTTTAACGGATTGGTTCAATTCGAAATCGAGTTGGAACTAATCCGTTAAATTCAGAACCGAAACTGATTCAAATAAATTGGTTCTAGAATCGAATCGGAACCGTTCCGATTCCGGTTCGGTTCGGTTCCAATCGATTTCGGAATCGGTTCAGAATCGGTTCGAAATCATTTCGGAACCGGTTGGAATCATTTTGGAACCAGTTCTAGTTCCAATTTGGATTTAATTTCGGTTGCTAATCTAAAGGTGGGAATTCTTAACATGTTAACATGTCTACGAGATTATTTTACGATGAAAAAAAAAAGAATATGATCACTAACATATTAGATGAATTTGGAAGCTCAAGTTCGAAGAATATGATCGGGAACTATTTCGGAATCAGTCCGGAACCGATTCGGAATCGGTTCGGATTGAATTAGTTCCAAAGTTAAAATTTTAGAACCGAAACTGATTCGGAATCGATTTTGAACCGATTCAGACTGATTCCAATGTCGACAAATTCAAAATCAATCCGAATCGAATGAAATCAGAATCAAAGAATCGATAAACATGCCTACATCCCAGTATTCATCGGATCGGAATCGGTTTTCCATCTCAAAAATGGGTATGCTGCATGCTATGAATTAAATTTGCAATGGATCATCCCACCCTCAGCTCTTAAAACCTTTCTCTTGCGCTGCAATTCTACCATCCGATCGAAATCGGCTTTGCGTGCATCTGAAAACTGGGCTTGCATGTAGCTGTGAATTAAATTTGCGGTGGGTCCCACCTTTTGCTGCAAAAACCTTTCTCATGCGCTGCAATTCTACCAGCCGATTATTCATTCCATCGGAATCTACTTTCCATCTCAAAATTGGGCATCTCGTTGCGAATTAAATAAATTCGCGAGGCTACGTAAACCTTTGTCCGTTTGCATTTCATGCAAAGACCAGGGGGTGAGGTGAGCTTGGCTACGTAAACCTTTGTCCATTTACTTGTCAGTAAGATCATGGGGTCAGAGAGTACGTCCCACCCGATCGCAATCTGCTTTCTATCTAGTATGTTATTGTCGATTAATTTGTTTGACTCGTAAATCACTAAACTCCAACCCGATCGGACTCGGCTTAATTTCCATTGCGTCTGCGACTATAAATAATTACCAGCAAGAAAACGAATTTTGCCAAGCAAACTCCATCCCTCTTTCTCCTAATTAAAACTGCATATATGCCATGTCGGAACCCCTCCAACACTTGTCTGTTCCATTAACAAATGAAGAAGTCTCCGTTGAACACCTTCCGGAGGAGATGACGACTGATCCTCAAACTTTGGACCTCCCCGCCCAACCGGACAGTCATCATCCCCAACCCAACGCCTCCGCCCCCGACGACGAGAGGGACTTCGATCGCGTGGACAAGATGGCCTACAGTTGGGCACTCGCCCTCTTCTCCATCTCTGTCACGCTTCTGCTGACCAACCCCAAATCGGTCGACCACCCCGGACGGTTCCTCCTCTACGCCGCCAGCACCGCCCTCGCCTTCATCTCCCTCGTCGCCGTCGGCGGCCTCAGCTACTACTCCATCATCAGCCATCCCAGCGCTCAGCTCGCGAAGGTTCAGGAGACGGCGATGGGCTTCTCCGCAGTAACCCTTGTGCTCGCCGTACTCTCCCGTTTGCTGCTCCTTATGCCCTTCCTGCTCTTCCTCGCGGCCATGGCATCCGTGATTTTTTCTCACCGGGCTACTGCGTCTCCCAATTTATTTAGCATGCAAAGTTAAGGCCACGTGAAAGAGGAACGTAGAAGCTAAGATACGTATCTAATCAGTTTCCATATCTTCAGCTGAGATAATAATCCTTGTGCTATATATAGAAACTAAGCTACATATCTAATCAGTTTCCATATCTCCAGTTGTGGTAATAATCCTTGTGCTATAGAAGCTAAGCTACATATCTAATCAGTTTCCTTATCTCCATATAGCGTGTTTCCGAATTTTTCACGTTTCCACACGTACAGCCGTCCGATCGGACCACCACTTCCTCTCCCATGGCCGGATCTCTCTCTCTCTCTCTCTCTCTTTTTCATTCGGGCATTTTTTATATAGTATTTTTGCTTAATAACGAAAACGAATGGGTAAAAAAAATATTAAAAATACACAAATAAAAATAATTTTAAGTCTGTATGATATATT
This sequence comes from Wurfbainia villosa, assembly GCA_025175895.1. Classification (NCBI taxonomy): domain Eukaryota; kingdom Viridiplantae; phylum Streptophyta; class Magnoliopsida; order Zingiberales; family Zingiberaceae; genus Wurfbainia; species Wurfbainia villosa. The sequence continues at coordinate 3,156,056 of CM046000.1, read as the reverse complement.
TTTTAAAATAATTTTTTGGTCAAAGGCTTGACCTTTGATTAATTAAGACCGAGTGGCGCCGGAATCGGGCATTCCGAAGCGTATTTTTTTTTTTTTCAAAAAAGGAAAACATACAGGAGCAAAATGAAAACGTTCTCGTCTTAAATATACATCTAACTTTAATATTTACCTACAGCTTTTTCTAATTTATAATTTATTTAGCACACAAAATTAAAATAAACATGAAAAAGTAAAATATAGCCGCTGTTGAGCGTGTTAAAATTATGAACGTTCTTTATCATTGTTACGTGACTAGTAGGCACGTTTAAAGGATTAGTTCAATTCGGAATTGAGTCGGAATTAATCCGTTAAATTTAGAATTGGAACCGATTCGGATGAAGCGGTTTTGAAACGGATTCGGATGAAACGGTTTTGGAACCGAACCGGAACCGTTCCGATTCCGATTCGATTCGGTTCCAACCAATTTGGAACCGGTTCAGAATCGGTTCCAGAATCGGTTCGGAACCGATTCTGATTTCGATTTGGATCTAGTTTCGATTATTAATTTAAAGGTAAAAATTTTTAGCATGCTAACATCTCTATAAAATTATTTTACGATATAAAAAAAGAATAAGATCATCAACACATTAGATGAATTTAGAAGTTCAAATTCGAGGAAGGTGGTCCGGAACCGTTTCGAAATCGGTTCGGAATCGATTTGGAATCGGAACCGATTTGACCGGTTCGGAATCGGTTTTGAATCAATTCGGATCGGTTTCAATGTTGACGAATCCGAAATTGATCAGAACTGAATCGAAACCGGAACCGTAGAACCGATATCAGTTTGTTCGCGTCTCCAATCGAAGTTACGTTATAATCAATCAGTTCAGGCTTCAGTGAATAGAAAGGTCTGAGATATGTTCTATTTGACTGAAGTGGGCGCAGAAGAAGACAGCAAATAGCGACCTACAAATTATTACGGGAAAAGTTGACTAGCGAAATATGCTCTGTATCGAGAAGGAAACTTGAGGGGAATAATGTTTTTGCCCGTTTCTTTTGTTCGAGGTCGTAGCATTTTTATATATGAGATCCAACCTTCAACCGCATTAAATGGTAAAAGGCCATTCACTATTTTTACCCGCTAGACATGAAACGCCAACTACCACCTGGTCGAATAATGGTTGCATATATACATTTTTGTATGAGTTTATTGCAGGAGGTTTCTTATCTTCAAAATATTTTAGAAAAGAACGAAATGATAGTGGAACTATCGATAAAAGCTACACTGTGGAATATAAATTGAAAATTTCGAACCACATAAAAATCGATTTGTTGTGCTTGTACTTTTGTATTATTTTTATTTTATTTCTGCTATGTATAATCTGTTGTAGACAAGCACAAGAACGAAATCGTCGATTGAGTTGAGTCGCTATTCACCCCCTCTAGCATGTCAAGGCTCTAACAAGTGGTATCAGAGCGAGATCGCTATTCGCCCCTCTAGCACGCCAAGGTCCTAACAAACGGTATCAGAGCGAGATCGCTCTTCACCGAACTAACCGCTGAGGGAGCAAGAGACTAGAGAATTAGCGAGTTCATAAAAAAGAATGGAATTCAATGATGGATTCGGATACAACATCTAAGCACTACCACCTTACGGACTGGGAGAGTTCAATCAATGGAGAGCAAGAGCTGAGATATTCTTTCAAATGAATATTAAAAATAGTTCGCTCTAATGGAGGGGTTTCGAAGCTCCAACGGACAACAAGGAAAGACTCATCAAAAGGAGCAAATGGATCGAGGAGTAAATTTTAAAATCCGACGCAAATGACAAGATAACCACAATTTTAATTAACTTGATACCTAACAATATTTTGTGTGAGTTAGATAAATACAAAGATGTAAGCGAACTATGGAGCAAATTGGTTAAGCTCCATGAAAAGCCTGTGCCAACCCAAGATGATGATGAGTCTAAGGAAGAAGATTCATCATCTCAAAACCTTGAAGATTCAGAAGTTGAGAGCACTAACATTTGAGTTGGAAGAGGCCGAAGAAGCCTCTACCTCTAGGATTGAGGGGGAGGATAGACAAATGGCACCGGAACAATAGGAGACCTCAACCTCCGAAGCCAATGAAGAACTAGCCCTTGTGTCTCCTACCACTGAGATAGGTAACTTAAGTTTAATTAGTAAAAATAAAAATCATATCATATACTTTGAGTATAGGAAAGGAGGACATTACAAAAGTGAGTGTCCAAAACAAGCCAAGAAGAAAAGTCAAGTGACACCGAAGGCCAAGGAGGCCGGAGCTCTAATTCGTAAAGGCAAGGGACACATCGTGTATTTCCGATGCAATCAAAAGGGATATTACCGGAACTAATGTCCGAGTGGGAGGCACCTAACCAAGGACAAAGTAGAAAGCTTAATTATAAGGGGAACTCCTAAGGCAAAGCTTAAGGTATCATTTTTTTAATGAAATTTTGGTTTTTAATAATAAGAAACATACTAATAATAAGTTTTATCATATTGGTGTTCAACATCATGAATATAGGCCTAAGGACAATCCTAGACAAATTACCTCAAAAACTACCCTACCTAAAGAAAATATTAGAATCTTTAGAAGTCGACCTAGTTTAGTTGACAATGGGAAGGACAAGAACAACCTAGCCAATAATCCCAAGAAGAGTACGTAGATATATGCCTATAGAAAGAAAAAGAATGTCCTAAGATATAATGGAAAAACAAAGCTTGAGACAACAGAGGAAGAAAATCAAGTCTCGAGGTCAAGACTTGATAAATTAGAGAATAACCTTAAAAGAATGGAAAATATAAGTAAAGGATCTTATGAACAAAATCTAGGGCATAGGGCATAGTAGGCAAGAATCTTCTAAGAACAAGAAAGGTTTGGAATATAAACCTAAGTCCAAAGAACTAATGTCATCCTACCATTGTATTCCATTTAACTATGGAACCAATTTTAGGTCTAGAAAAGTCAAGATTACAAGAGAAGTCATCCCTAGAGTTGACATTGATAAGAGTCAAGTGACTAAGGCTTCCAAGAAGCCTAGAAAAGTCACTAAGAAGGTAACAAGGAAAGATATCCTTAGAATTAATCTTGATGAGACCTCAATGACTAATGCTTCCAAGCAGCTTGGAAGAGTCATTACGAAGGTATAATTGGAGGTCATCCCTGGCGAATACCTTAAGTACTTAAGGAACTCCAATAGATATTAGGTTCCTAGAAGTGTGATCCCTTCACACTAGATGAGTATAGAATATGTCAATTTAAAATGGATAGGTAGTTAATCTTATTGGTGCAATCAACCTCAGGTCAAGAATGACTAGGCTCGAGTTGAGTTTCAATGTTTGACAATATGATTAGAGGTAAAGGATGGGATGAGAGAAATTGTTGGTGCAATCAACATCAGTTCAAGGTTGTCCGAGCTCGAGTGAGACTCGAGTTGGAGTTGGGTTGACAATATGATTATTAGATAGTATGGAACATTGAAGGTCATATGAGGAAAATTGTTAGGAGAAGATTATTAGTGCAATCGACCTCGGGTCAAGGTTAACCAAGCTCGAGTGAGACTTGAGTTGGAGTTGAGTTTCGACGTGATGGTTGAGGATATGACTAAGGGATGATATGAGACATCCGCAATCATATGGAGATGAGAATGAAGTCAAATAGGTCAAGGTTGACCAGAGATTCGATCAATGAAGGGCGAGAATTGAGGTGTTCTTCTAGATGAACCTAAAAGAATGGTTTGCCCTAACAAAGGGATTTCAAGCTCTTACGGATAAGAAGGGAAAAAATCTTAAAAGAAGAAAATGGACCGTTGACCAAATTCAAAGATCCGAGGCTAACGACAATGTAACCAAGGTTTTGGTTAATTTGGTACCTAACAATATTTTGTGTATATTAGGTAAATTTAAGGATGCTAAGGAATTATGGAGCAAGCTTGCTAAGCTTCTTGATGAACCTTCTATGAACCAAGATGATGACAGCTCTGAAGAAGAGGAATGTTCATCATCATCTCAAGACCTTGAAGATTCGAAAGTTAAGAGGTGCTCAACATTCGAAGTATGAGAAGTAGAAGAAATCTCCACCTCTAGGATTGAGGGGGAGATTAAATTGTCAACACCAGAGCAAGAGAAGCCCTCTACCTCTGGGAATGTTGAAGAATTCGACAATACTTCCCCTACCATCAAAGAAGGTAACTTAAGCTCAATTCATAAAAATAAAACTCATATTATATGCTTTGAGTGTAGGGAAACAAGATATTGCAAAAGTAAGTGCCCAAAACAAGTTAAGAAGAAAAGTCAAGTGCTGTCAAAGGGAAAAGAAAAGTTCAAGGAGTTCAGAACCCCAATTCGTAAAGGAAAAGAGCACATAGTATGCTTCTGATGCAACTAAAAAGAACACTACCACACTCAATGCTCTAGGAGGAGGCACCCAATCAAGGAGAATGAAAAGAGCTCAAATATAGGGGGAACTTATAAGAAAAACCCTAAAGTATCTTTATTTAGTGTAATTTCAATACATCATGATAAAAAGCATGCTAGAAATAAATTCTATCATTCTGGTGCTCAATATCATGATAATATGACTAAGGCCACTTTTAGATCCATAAACTCCAAACTCTACCTAATAAAAGCATTAGGACATTGAGAGGTAGACCTAGCTTTCATAAAGATCGGAAGAATAAAAACAACCAAGGCAATAATCCAAAAGGACTAGACACATGCCTAGGAGAAAGAATGTCCGAAGAAACAATGGATAAACAAAATTTGAGTCATTAGAGGTAGAAAATCAAGTTTTGAGATCAAAACTTGATAAATTAGAAAAAATCCTAAAAACAATGAAAAATATGATTAAAGGGTCAAATGAGCAAAGTCTAGATCTAGGAGACAAGAACCATCAAAAGACAAAAAAGATTTGGGTTACAAACCTAAGTTCAAGGAGGTAATGTCATCTTACCATAGTGTTTCATTTAACTATGAAACCAACCTTAGGTCCAGGAGAGCCAAGGTTGCAAGAGAAGTTATCCCTCGAATTAACCTTGATAGGAGTCAAGTGATTAAGACTTCCAAAAAGTCTAGAAAAGTCACTAAGAATGTTACAAGGGAAGATATCCCTAGAGTTAACCTTGAGGAGACTACAATGACCAAGACTTCCAAGAAGCCTAAGAGAATCATTAGATAGGTAGTAAGGGAAGTTATCCCTAGTGACTACCTAGTAAATCCAAAGAGCTCCAATAGATATTGGATTCCTATGAGTGTGATTCTTTCATGCTAAATGGGTATATAGTGTGTCAATCTAAAATGGAAAGATAGTTAACCTAACCATAGTGAAATTGATACTTTAGGACATTTTCAAAGTATTGTTATACTTTAGAAATGAAATTAGAACTTGATCCTAAAGAATTCTTAGGATGTGCCAATAAAATTAAAGAAGTTTGAAAAATTGATCTTGATTGACATAATTAGGTTTAAGTTAATAGTGTGCCAAGTTGGGGTTTTGGCATAGTCAAGGGAGTTAACACGTTGTGTAGGGATCTTATGCGAAAAACTCATCGCAGAACGCAGCAAAAATTGGATCCCTCCAGAGATCCATGTATATACACAATACTAATCGTTCTTACAACTACATCGGCACATGCTTTAATTATGCTATCATTTTATGCCATAGTCATATTTCATGTATTTTGGTCAATCAAATTGATTTAAAGCAAATGACATGATTTGAAGTCTCAAGTATAAGAGAATCAAATAAAGTTGCCTATAAGAATGCATGAAACCCTAAGAACCTAAACTCACATCTTACAAGAATATTAAATTGACTTGTGTGTGTTTTCATACACCTTAGACATATGTGAGATGTTAGAAAATGAGTTAAGTTCATGTGTTTATTTAGTATATCATAATGAACTTAGAACTTATTAAATGATAATGATGAATCATAAGGAGAGCTAATGTATAAGTCATGTACATCTAACTATAGACCATGGTTCAAAATAGATTTTCAAAAATATTTTAAAATCATTTCATAAAATCTTGGTGAAGTCTATCTTTTTATAGCAATCACCATTGAATAAATTGATACAAAGTAGGACAAAAATATTGAAAGTTTCAATAGTTTTGAACTTTGTATCAATCTCACAATTTAATGGGTATTTTATTTTAAATTATTTTCCACCTATTATATTTCATGTAAGTGTACGTATGAATTTTTAAGATTTTTTGATATACGTATATTTACTTAAGTTTTTCAAAATTCATTTCTAAAATTTTGATTTCTGAAAATCAGATGGCAGTCAATTGCCTCAGTTTGACAGTCGACTGATGCTGATGGTAGTCGACTGACTACTATTCAAGTTGACTGCTGGGTTGATTTAGGATAAACAAGATTTGTTTAGCCCATTTTCAGTCATCCCTAGGTACCTTAACGTCTCATAACCTTAGAATATGCTTTGGAAAATATTGAAAGGGTGAAAATTCATTAGAAATGAATTAGGAGAGGTGTTTAGGGTGGAAATCAAAATTTAAGGGAGGTGAAAGTTCAATATTAAATTTTTACTCTTAATTTCGATGGTTTAAGTTTCCTATTAGCTTAGGAAATCTCCAAGGACATTATTGGTGCAATGGCCAAGGGGGAGCAAGCCTTTAGGGAAAAGTTATCCATCAAGGGATGATGGATTAATTTTTTTTCAAAGGGGGAGAGTTGGAGAATAGTGAAGATTGTCTCTCATTTAGTGATATATAATTTATCACTAGGAAGAGTGAAGACATCCTAAATATTTTTGGACTAAAGGGGAGACTGTAAAATTTTATTGGCATATGAGACATTGATATTTTTAGGGAGAAACTTTTTGATGCATGTCAAAAAGGGAGAGAATTGATGGCTTGATCAATTAAGTATCTTAACTCAAAGGTTTTGTCAAACATCAAAAAGGGGGAGATTGTTGGTGCAATCGATCCAGATCATGATTAATCAAGACTTGAGTAGTATTTTGATGTTCGACAAAAAGATTGACAATGTGATTATCATGGGAAGTCCAAGAATGGTTTTAACATTTGAGAAGTTCAAGTAATGTGTACTTAGTAGGTAAAGTCCAAGTCATGTGTACTTGGCAATGGAAAGTCCAAGTCATAAGTACTTGGCATGGAAAGTCCAAGCATGAGTCTTGACAATGGTAAAGTCCAAGTCATGGGTACTTGACAAGGAAAGTTCAAAGGTATAGTCTTGGCGGCATAAGTCCAAACTGTAGTTTTGGCTGTTGGGATGTATACTGAAAGCCTAGCTCTTTTGTATGAACATCTTTATTTTGAAATAAGAATCACATGATCATTGTTTGCATATATTTATGCATATTGTCTAATACGTTACATTGTAGATAACATGGTGTGTGGTGTCACACGGGAGATCATGTTATCGGCTCCTTGTAAAGTATAAGTAAAGGCTCACAACCGAGATGGCTTTGGACAAACCATCGGAATGGTTGTAGTGTGATTTGGTATTGGTTTGTCTTGACCATAGAATCACACTAGTGCACTTTGTGTGTATTGAGCAGGACCGACACAGAGGTGATTCGATTTATTGCTGACTACATAATTGAATCGGACCTCAGATATTATTTAGTACATGCTCTTAATCCCGATATAATAACGGGCACATATATTTGGTACTCATCTCTTTGATTTACCAATGGGCGAGATTTATAGATTAAATCGATAGACTCGGTAAGTTGGGAGATGATATTATTTATATGGTGTGCCGTTAATTATAGGAGGAAACCGTGTCCTATATATTAGGATGATGATGTCCCCTTGAGGAGCTCATAAGGTTCATCATGTAAACCTGCAGTGGACTAGGTGGTTGAGTGGTACTACTCAAGGAGTTAGATGTTGATTAATTAATGGTTAGTAAATTAATTAATCGACGGACATTCGAGATCTTAAACACGGGGAGAAAATGTACAAATAATATATGGAGCCCATATTATCATATGGGGGTTGGTGAGGTAGATCAATGATGGACCTTTAGTGGATTGGACCATCATTAGTGGATCGGACTTTATGTGGGCTTGATCCATGGGTGGCCAAGACCCAACTCCTCCTCATGGTCCCTAATGTAGCCCATTAACACCTCAAGATGCTTAGATCCAATGGATAGAAACAAAACACTTAGATCCATTGGTAGAGATTAAATCTCTAAGATCCGACGGTTGAGATTAAATCTCTAGATCCGACGGTTGAGATTAAATCCCTAGAACCAATGGAGGAGATTAATTCATGACTTATCCCTAACTCTATAAAAGGAGGGCATGGGAAGTGGTCGTGGATAACATGATAGGGAGGGAGTAAGGCTTGGGCGGCAGAATAGAGGCAATCCTAGTTGAGATAGGATTGGAATTAGGGTTAGGGTTTGGAAGCAAGGGTGGCACCAAATAAGGCAAGTTTTCCTTCTTCTTCCTTGCCTTGTGACCAACGTCCAGCAGCTATTCCAGCCCTTCCCAGCCCTTGGCCAGCACCCAAAACACTCCCCTCTCTTCTCCTTAGGTGGTGGAAACAAGATATAGGGTTTCCCTTGGTGTCTTGGTAGTTTTCCATCATCTTCTTCTCCTTCTAGTTGGCCAGCGGCAAGAACTTCTATAGTTCTTTGTTGGTTGAGTTTTTGAAGGAGAAAAACATTGTTTCTCTTCTTCCTCTTGTTTGGGAAAAGCAAGGAAGGAAGTTTTGCGATCTAGGAGCTTCGACTTTTGGTGGATCGTTGCCCACACGACGTCCAAAAGGAGGAGGGTCATACATTAGAAGACCAAGAGGTATAACTATTCTTCTATCTCTTTTATTCATTGCTTGTGTTTGTTTTTCAAAATATAAGCATGTTATATTTCTGTAAATAGGCTAAATAATACTTGGATCCCGAGTATAAACACAAAAACCGGCGATCCGGACATCGTCTATTCCGCGGCTACTCGTAGAATAGAGAATGGTCGCTTGAACAACTAGTTTGTTCAAGTGACCTCTCTAAACGAATAGCACGACGATGACTTGGTTGCTTTGGGAATCCCTTTTGTCTAGGATTAAATTTTTAATCCGGGGACATTGAAGGGATCACCATGGTCAAGCAACCGAGGCGAAGGGGAAGCGAAGTTTCCCCTCACGGACTCGACAAGGGAAATCCCTTAAATTGGTATCAGAGCTTCCGGATCAACCCCAACAATTGGTATCAGAGCCAAGGTTTCCGGTTTTGTGTGTTTAGGATTCGGTTAATTTTTATGCACTTTTTCATATATTAAATGTGTCGGATAATAGTAGGATATGCGTAGCTTAACTCTTTGGTTGCAGGCATAAGATTCCACTATTATGGCATGTGTGTGTATGTGATTGTATGTGTGTAAATGTTTATTTTGTTGAATCCTCGGGGTTGACGAGGCTAGTATTTAGTTTTTGTAAATTAAATACGGCATTGTTTAGCCGCTCTTTATTTTATTTTACTTTCGATCTAGATTTCATGTACACTCCCTCGTGGAGTATAAGATCGATGGATGTAAATTAAAATAGGATTTAATCTCGGCTCGGATCTCCGGATGGCTCGTACATGGCGTAGGAGGAGCGGACGAGATGGCGATGCGACGGGAGTCATATTGAAGACAAAAGCCATAATAGTTGGAAAATAATTTATTTTTCATATTTATTGCTTTTTGTTTAATATGCATGTCGTAGGCTAGGAAAATTCCTCAATTTTAAATTACTAAGTGGGAGAGGGATAATTTTATAAATTCCCGCGGCCTCCATTACAATTTGACAAGTGATGCAAACAAACTTGCGCGTCGGCTCTGAGTGCCTTCCTCCCCATCGGATGGGTTTGTTTGCGGATCACTAGGTCAAATAATGGTTATAGGAAATTATCTAGGAGTGTGTGTACTTCCACAGCGGTAAGACACATAATCCGAAATAATTCCCTTAGTACCGTGTAATGGTGCACACTTAGATGCAAATAAAAAGTAGTTTTATTTGTAGGGCCAAAGAGGAACCAACTATTAATTTTATTTGTCAAAAAGTAAGGTTGACAAGATAATAAAATTAATGGGTTAAACCTCCTCTTACAAATGTAGAATTCGTATACGTCCACACTATCGTGGCATGCAATATTCTCGGTGTTTGAGGTGTTGGTTGATTTCAAAATTTTATTGTTTGAGGAATCAATAATTTTTATTGAAATCTACAGTAATAATAAGCATGTTGTGTGTGCTTGAAAATTCCTCATTTTCAATTTACTAAGTGGGAGAGGGATATTTTAATTAATTCCATGACCTCCATTACAATTTGACATGTGATGCAACAAACTTTGGCGTCGGCTCAGTGCCTTCCTCCCCATCGGATGAGTTTGTTTGTGGATCACTAGGTCAAATAATGGTTATAGGAAATTATTTAGGAAGCGTGTGTACTTCCCCATCGGTAAGGCACATAATCCGAAATAATTCCCTTAATCCGTGTAATGGTGCACACTTAGATGCAAATAAAAGTATCCTCCCCATCGAGTCATGCTTTTATTTGTAGGGCCAAAGAGGAACCAACTATTAATTTTATTTGTCAAAAAGTAAGGTTGACAAGATAATAAAATTAATGGGTAAAACCTCCTCTTACAAATGTAGAATTCAGATATCGTCCACACTATCGTGGCATGCGATATTCTCGGTGATTTGGTGTTGGTTGATTTGAAATTTTATTGTTTGAGGAATCAATAATTTTTTGAAATCTAAAGTAATGATCTATGTGATTCTTAGGATTTTCAAAATTGACTTTCAGTCCACTTATTTTGATATTAAAGGAAATAAACTTATTGTACCCAAATTATATTGATTGGAAATGAATCCAAATATTGTCTTATCTGCTAGTATGCACTCTTCGAAGAGTGTCCTCAAGCCATCATTGCTCAAAAGAGTTTCTACTTCTAAGCCGAAAGGCAAAAAGAAGAAGAAACAAGGTGAAGCAAAGATGGTGGGAGGATCTCAGGGAAGAGTGAAGAAGCCGAAAGGCAAGTACTTCACTTGCAAGCAGGATGGACATTGGAAGAAGGACTGTCCCAATCCAAAACAGAACATAGGTATATCTTTTGGACTAGCCATTAAAACATGATTAGCGGTGATATCTACCGGCACCTGGTGAGTAGATACAGGAGCCACTAATCATGTCTGCAACAATTTGCAGGGGTTCTAGGAAACCCGATGACTAGTTGAAGGGGAGATTACCATTTACTTGGGCAATGCCATGATGATGGCGGCTATTACAGTGGGAGAAGTTTTATTTATCTCTTGAAAATAATAAAACTTTGGTTCTGGAAAATTCCCTTTATGTACCTTTATTTAGAAAGAATTTAGTTTCAGTTTCTAAATTATTATGGATGGATATTCTATTTCTTTTAATGACAGAGTTGTTATAAAAAGGAATAGGGAGAATATCTATTCAGGTACATTGAAAGGAAATTTGAACCAAAACCTCCCACGATGCAAATTGAAGTTAATAACTCATCTTCTAATTCCAATAAAAGAAAAGAACCTTCGAAGATGAACCAAACATATCTTTGGCTTCTTAGGCTTGGTCACATTAACGTAAGCAGAATTCAAAGGTTGATAGCTGATGGACCTTTGGGTTCATTAGTGGTGGAGGATCTCCCAACCTACGAATCTTGCTTGGAAGGTAAGATGACCAAGAGGCCTTTTTAAGGCCAAGGGGTATAGAGCCAAAGATGTGTTAGAAATGGTTCATTCTGATTTGTGTGGTCCTATGGCTATCTAGGCAAGAGGTAATCTTGAATATTTCGTCTCTTTTGTAGATGATTATTCAAGATGTGGATGACACTACGATCTGATCATGGTGGTGACAACCTCTTGGGAGAGTTTAGGAACTACTTATCAGAGGTTGGGATTCAATCCCAATTGACTGCACCTGGCACACCCAAGAAGAACGGTGTAGCAGAGCGAAGGAATAAGACTCTTATGGAGATGGTTAGATCGATGATGAGTTATTCTGACTTGTTTTATAGTCCTAGAGATCAGAGGGTGATCGTTAACACGAATGCCAGATTTCTAGAGGAAGACTATGTGTTAAGCCACAAGCCAAAGGTAAAATTGTTCGGAGGAGTTAAAGGGAAGTCACTTCTTTAGTACCACCGGTACAAGAGGACATACCACATGTCAACTTTGCGTGTCACGAGAGGATACACGTAAGATACCTCATCGTAGTGGGAGGGTTGTTAGACAACCTCTTAGATTCATGTTTTTGGACAAATCTTACGATTTGGTCCCTAGCAAACATGAACCTGATCCTAGACATACGACAAGGCAATCCAAGATATAAATCTGACATCTTTGCAAAGTGCAATGAATCTGAGATTGAATCTATGGATTCAAGATGTCTGGGAGCTCTTATGCATAGCAACTCATATGGATTATGAGGTGTGACAGATGGATATCAAGACAGCATTCCTTAGTGGAAGTCTTGAGGAATCCATCTACATGAAGCGACCAGAGGGATTCATTGCTAAAGGCAAAGAGTGTATTGTATGTAAGCTTAATCGGTCCGCTGATGGACTGAAGCAAGCTTTGAGGTCTTGGAACATCCACTTTGATGAGGTAAATCCAGACTTATGGATTTATTCAAAGTCCGGATGAGTCTTGTGTATACAATAGATGTGACGGAAACGTATTGGTATTTCTTGTACTATACGTAGATGACATTTTGGTAGTTGGCAACAATATCAGAGTGTTATCAGACGTAGGGGTATGGTTGTCCAAACAGTTTTGAAGGACTTGAGAGAAGTGGGTCACAACCTTGGGATCAAGGTTGTTGTGCTTATCCCAAGCTTCATACATAGACATGATTTTAGAACGTTTTAGCATGCAGAACTCCAAGAAGGGTTTTCTACCTTTCAGGCATGGAGTTCCTTTATCTAAGGAGATGTGTCCTAGATCATCTGAGGAGATAGAGGAGATAGAGGAGATGAAGGCGGTTCCTTATGCTTCGGCAGTAGGAAGCCTCTTGTATGCGATGCTCTGTATGAGACTAGATATATCCGCTGCAGTAGGCATGGTGTGAATCGAGTAATCAGACGGGGACATTGAGACATTGAGCTAAAGCATATATTGTAGTGCTGAGAAGGACTAGGGATTATATGCTAGTTCTGAAGGCGGACCAATTACTCCTGTGGGTTACGGATTCTCGATTTCCAATCGATAGGGATAATAGTAAGTCTACCTCGGGGTTTGTGTTTACTTTGGGAGGTGGAGCCATTGTATGGAGGAGTGCCCGGCAGAAATGCGTGGCGGACTCCACCATGGAACGAGTATGTGGCGACCTATGGCGGCCAAAGAAGCTGTATGGCTCGGGAACTTCGATGGACTTGGATGTGATTCTGGTTTGCCCGAACTATCACAATTTATTGTGATAATAGTGGTGCAAACTCTGCAAACTCGAAGGAACCACGAGCCCATAAGGCTAGTAAACACATAGGCCTTAGTACCACGATACGAGAAATCGTAAAGGAGGTAGAAGTTGTTGTCGCCTAGATTGCATCAGAGGATGACTGGTAGACCCTTTCACTAAGGCCCTTCTAGCGAGAGCTTTGATAGGCATGTGGAGGAAGGGAATCGGATGTATGGCGATATAAGGGCATAGTCTTTTAGTATAAGTGGGAGATTGTTGGGATGTATACTGAAAGCCTAGCTCTTTTGTATGAACATCTTTATTTTGAAATAAGAATAACATGATCATTGTTTGCATATATTTATGCATACTGTCTAATACGTTACATTGTAGATAACATGGTGTGTGGTGTCACACGGGAGATCATGTTATCGGCTCCTTGTAAAGTATAAGTAAAGGCTCTGGCCAAGATGGCTTTGAATGAACCATCGGAATGGTTGTAGTGTGATTTAGTATTGGTTTGTCTTGACCATAGAATCACACTAGTGCACTTTTGTGTATTGAGCAGACCGGCCACAGGTGATTTGATTTATTGACTACATAATCGAATCGGACCTCGATATTATTTAGTACATGCTCTTAATCCCGATATAATAACGGGCACATATATTTGGTACTCATCTCTTGGATTTACCAATGGGCGAGATTTATAGATTAAATCGATAGACTCGGTAAGTTGGGAGATGATATTATTTATATGGTGTGCCGTTAATTATAGGAGGACACCGTGTCCTATATATTAGGATGATGATGTCCCCTTGAGGAGCTCATAAGGTTCATCATGTAAACCTGCAGTGGACTAGGTCGGCATGATGAAAAGGTTGAGTGGTACTACTGTTGGAGTTAGATGTTGATTAATTAATGGTCAGTAAATTAATTAATTGACGGACATTCGAGATCTTAAACACGGGGAGAAAATGTACAAATAATATATGGAGCCCATATTATCCTATGGGGGTTGGTGAGGTAGATCAATGATGGACCTTTAGTGGATTGGACCATCATTAGTGGATCGGACTTTATGTGGGCTTGATCCATGGGTGGCCAAGACCCAACTCCTCCTCATGGTCCCTAATGTAGCCCATTAACACCTCAAGATGCTTAGATCCAATGGATAGAAACAAAACACTTAGATCCATTGGTAGAGATTAAATCTCTAAGATCCGACGGTTGAGATTAAATCTCTAGATCCGACGGTTGAGATTAAATCCCTAGAACCAATGGAGGAGATTAATTCATGACTTATCCCTAACTCTATAAAAGGAGGGCATGGGAAGTGGTCGTGGATAACATGATAGGGAGGGAGTAAGGCTTGGGCGGCAAGAATAGGGCAATCCTAGTTGAGATAGGATTGGAATTAGGGTTAGGGTTTGGAAGCAAGGGTGGCACCAAATAAGGCAAGTTTTCCTTCTTCTTCCTTGCCTTGTGACCAGCGTCCAGCAGCTATTCCAGCCCTTCCCAGCCCTTGGCCAGCACCCAAAACACTCCCCTCTCTTCTCCTTAGGTGGTGGAAACAAGATATAGGGTTTCCCTTGGTGTCTTGGTAGTTTTCCATCATCTTCTTCTCCTTCTAGTTGGCCGGCGGCAAGAACTTCTATAGTTCTTTGTTGGTTGAGTTTTTGAAGGAGAAAAACATTGTTTCTCTTCTTCCTCTTGTTTGGGAAAAGCAAGGAAGGAAGTTTTGCGATCTAGGAGCTTCGACTTTTGGTGGATCGTTGCCCACACGACGTCCAAAAGGAGGAGGGTCATACATTAGAAGACCAAGAGGTATAACTATTCTTCTATCTCTTTTATTCATTGCTTGTGTTTGTTTTTCAAAATATAAGCATGTTATATTTCTGTAAATAGGCTAAATAATACTTGGATCCCGAGTATAAACACAAAAACCGGCGATCCGGACATCGTCTATTCCGCGGCTACTCGTAGAATAGAGAATGGTCGCTTGAACAACTAGTTTGTTCAAGTGACCTCTCTAAACGAATAGCACGACGATGACTTGGTTGCTTTGGGAATCCCTTTTGTCTAGGATTAAATTTTTAATCCGGGGACATTGAAGGGATCACCATGGTCAAGCAACCGAGGCGAAGGGGAAGCGAAGTTTCCCCTCACGGACTCGACAAGGGAAATCCCTTAAATTGGTATCAGAGCTTCCGGGCAAAACCTACATTGGCGACGTAAAGTCTAAGTGAACTTTAACGATGAAAGTCCAAGTATAAATACTTGACAATTGAGAAGTCAAAGTGTGTGATATTGGCGACGTAAAGTTCAAGTGTATGTCTTGGCAACATAAATCTAATGTTTGGCAGTATAAAGTCTAAGCGTATGTCTTGACAGTATAAGTCCAAATGTACCTTGGCAAAATAGACTCGATTAGTATGACAATAGCCGATGAAAGCACCTGAAGGCTAGTATATGGATGGACAAGTCATGGATGACTTAGAGGGATCCGATAAGCGTGAGGCTGATGGAGGTGGTTAGTGTTGGTGCAATCTCCCCCTTTTTGATGTTTGAAAAAAACCAAACAAATCATTGAGTTAGAACACTAACTCAATTCCCTTACCAATTATCCCAAATTGGTAAACACTCTCCAAATGTTCTCCCCCAAACATTCTCCCCCTTTTTGACTAACATCAAAAAGGTTTTCTCTCCAAGGAGGTCAATGTCTCATGTCCCAATGAGATCTTACAATCTCCCCCTTGGTCCAGAAATACCCAGGATGCCTACCATTTTCTTAGTGATAAGTCACATATCACTCAAGAGAGGCAATCCTATACACTCTCCCAATTTCCAAATTGGGTTTCTAAAAATCCATCAATTTTCTCAATTGATAACCTTTTCCCCTTCAAGAAGAAGGAAAAACACATCCATCACTCCAAGATGGATACCTCCCTCTAAAGGCTTGCTCCCCCTTGACCATTGCACCAACAATGTCCTTGGGAAGTCCCTAACCCAATAGGAACTCTAAATCATCAAAATTAAGGTTAGAAATTCAACATTGAACTTCCCAACACCTTAAAATTGATACAAGCCCTAAACAACTCTCCTAATCCATATCCAATGGATTTTCACCCTTTATCATGCTTCCCAAAGCATATCCTAGGGTTAGGAGTGGTTAGGGACCTTAACCGCAGCTGAAATCGGGTTAAACAAACTTGGTTACCCCGAAATCGGGGCTATCGGTCAGTGATTCGAAATCGATCATTGGTAATCATCGATCGGCCACCGATTTTTAATTATCAGAAACGAGTTTTAGAAAATCATAAGTAATTCTACGTATTTTGAAAAATCACGAAATTTGATACGTATATTACTTATAGTCAATACAATAGGTGAAAAATATTTGAAAATTATTTTACCCATAAAATAGTGAGTTTGATACAAAACTCAAAACCATTGAAATTTTCAATGTTTTGGCCCTATCTTGTATCAACTCCATCAATGGTGATTGCTATCAAAAGATAGGCTTCACCAAGGTTTTCTAAAATGATTTTAAAATATTTTCAAAATCTTATTTTGGATCATATTCCTTGGGCTCTATGTACATGACTTGTACACAAGCTTTCCCAATGATCCATATTGAAATTAGATGAGTTTTAGTTCATCTAGATGCAAAAACTATGCACCTTGAACTTAACTCATATCCTAGCATCTCACATGTATCTAGGGTGTATAAATACACATACATGTCAATTAGATGTGAGATATGGGTTTTGGTTCATTTAATCTAGGGTTTCATGCATTTCCTAGGCAACCCTACTTGATTCCCTTATAAATGGGACTTCAAGTCATGTCATTGTCCTTAGTTCAATTTTAATCAATTTAATGCATGAAATGATCATGGCATAAAGATAGCAATAAATAAACACATGCTCATAATCACGATGTCATGACATATGATATAAAACTAAAGCACATGACATTTAACCTAAGCATAATCATGACATATAGAATGATTAAAAGTAAACATGATGTCATGACATGACATATGTCAATCAAGGCATGACACATACAATATATAGGTATAGTAATACCTAAATTTTAATATTAGTTGTCATTTGAAATAATTAAGTATATTTTGCCATATTATTACTTTTCTCCCTAGTGTGCCAAAAACCCAAAATGACACACTAACACTCTAAACCCTAAGTTGTGCCAATTTGATCAATTTATCAAACTTCTCAAATAATATTGACACATCCTAAAAACCTTTAGGATTCAAATCTCAAATGTATTTCCAAGGTAACCATAACCTTGAAACTAACCTAAAATGTCACATTTGCCATAGTTGAGTTAACTACCCATCCAATCAAGGTTGGCACACCCTAACCCCATCTTAGCGTGAATCAATCACGCTCTTAGGAACCCAAAAACGATTTGAGCTCCTAGGGTTAATTAAGTATTCCTTAGGGATAACCTCCCTAGATACCTTCCTAATGACCTTCCTAGGCTTATTAGCCTTGGTCATTTTGGTCTTGCCTAGGTTAACTTTAGGGATTGCCTCCCTAACAACCTTCTTAGTGGTCACCCTAGGTTTCTTCGAAACCTTGGCCACTAGGCACAAACCTTGGTCAACTCTAGGGATGACTTCCCTATTAACCTTGGTCTTCCTAGACCTAGTTAGTGTTCCATAGTCAAATGGAACACTATGATAAGTCACCTTGGACTTAGGTTTGTGACCCAAACCATTCTTGCCCTTGGTTGACTTTTGACTCTTAGGTCCTAGATGTTGACTTTGACTTCTTGACCTAGGAGTTTGACCATTAGACCCTTTAAATTGATTTTGCATAATGTTAAGGGTCTTCTCAAGTTTTTCAAGCCTTGACCTTAAGGCTTGGTTCTCTAATTCTAATTGCCCAATTTTAAAATTTTGATTTAAACCATGGGCATTGGACTTCCTAGGCATATGCCTAGTCCATTTAGGGTTAACACCTAGGTGCTCTTGCACCTTTCTAATTGTCTCCCTAGGTAAAATTGATCTTGAGTTATTTGACCTAGGTTTGTTCTTAGGTAAATTATTTTTAGGGATATTAGTTCCGAATTTCTCCTTATTTCCTAAGTGGACATTTTTAGCACCTAAACAAGTATGTCTATTACTTTTAGCATGTTTTTCATGTACAATAGCAAGAGAATTAAAACTCCTAGCATGCTTTTGCCTATTAACTAAAGAAGGTGCATCATTGAAATATACCTTAGGGTTAGCTTTGGAAGCTCCCCCTACATGTGTAGCTCCCTCTTGGGTCTTCTTCTTCCCCCTAGGATATTGATTCCTATAATGTCCTTTTGAATTGCACTTGAAGCATATAACATGCTCCTTGTTCTTTTGACTTGGGGAACCGGCATCCTTGAACTTTTGTTGAATTTTAGGCGCCGGAGGAGCTTTCTTAACCTTCTTTGGGCACTTGCTCTTGTAGTGCCCATACTCCCTACACTCAAAACACAATATATGGATTTTATTTGAAATTTGAGTGTTTGAGTTACCTAGTTCGGTGGTGAGGATCTCTTGAGCTTGTTCTTCCTCTTGACCGGATGTAGATGTCACTTCTTGTTGCTCCGGTGTTGAGGATGCTCTAATCTCCTCAATCTTAGAAGTGGATACTTCTTCCACTTCTTCCACCTCTTCTTTCTCCGATCCGGAGGTTGACTCCTCACTTTCTTGTGAGGATGATGATGATTCTTCTTCGGTCTCCTCCTCTTCCAATTCTTCTTGGACCGATTCGGGATTGTCGTGGAACTTGATCAACTTGTTCCACAACTCCTTGGCAAACCCAAGACATGACGAAACCGAAGGAAGCTCTTGGAAGCAAAGCGCAAAGGATGAACAAGTCGCGGACTCGGATGGATCTTGGAGGCGCAAGGCTTAATGAGGAGCTAGAAGGTTGAGTCTAGGTCTAGGGTGTAAAATCAAGTGTGAATTACTCATACTTGATGAGTATCGATCGGCCCGATCGATGTATCGATCGGCGTCGCGTTCGATCGAGTCGGTGAAACCCTGGCCATCGATCGACTGCCTTAGTCGAAGCGATCGTGATGTTGCGATCATCATTTCGGCTCGAGGCGTGATCGGTGATCAAGGAGAAAATCGCCACAGAATACATTCTCACTCGACTGCTGTCTTGATCACTCGACTGATCACTCCATCATTCGACTAATGGAGGGATCAGTCGACTGATCATCTGACCGTTGGAAAATGCGGCTACGAATCTCCGCATATCTGCATGGTCAGAAGTCGTTGGCTTCAGCGGCAGTCGACTGATAGCAAGCATCAGTCGACTGATCGAGGCCCAACGGGAAAAACAACCCCTCTTCTATAAAAAGGGGCCTTGGAGAGCTTGGTGAAACTAGTGCTCTTACTCCTAACTACACCCTCGTGCTCACCAAGCTTTCCCAAGTGTTTTAGCAATCCAAAACCTCCTCTTCGCTAGTTCTTAATCATCCATCATTGTAAAGAAGAGGAGAGTATTGTAAGAAAGGTTTCTCCACCTTGGTTCATCCAAAGGAGGTGTTTAGTGAAGCTTGGCTAGGGCTAATCCACCTTACGGATTGCCGTGGAGTAGGAGCGTCATCTCCGAACCACGTACATTGGGTGTTAGCGTTGATTTTCTTGTTTCTTATTTGTATTCGTATTTGTATTTGTATTGCTTCCTCTAACTAACTTGTAGACACGAACGCGATCGAATTACATCGTACGGGAAAAACGCTATTCACCCCCCTCTAGCCGTTACAAAGATTTCAACAAGTGGTATCAGAGCCCGGATAGCTTGGAAGATCTCACCATCAACCAAAGCATCAATGGCTCTTCAAGAGGGATATAGCACCGCCAAGCCACCACTCTTCGATGGGAGTCACTTTGCATATTGGAAAGCTAGGATGAAGTATTATCTAATGAGCAATATTGAAATTTGGCATAGTGTTGTAGATGGCTTCGAGGAACCGGTGGATGAACATGGAAACCCTATTCCAAGCAAGGATTGGACAAGGGAGATGAACCGGAAGTTCGAGTCAAATGCAAAGGCCGTACTCACCATCCAATGTGACGTTACAATGAAGCAACTCAACAAGGTGGGGCCTTTCGAATCCGCCAAGGAGTTATGGGAAAAGCTCATTGAGCTAAATGAAGGTTCCAAGGAGTCAAAGAGGGCCAAGAAGGACCTATTAATTGGACAACTTCAAGCCTTCCAAATGAAGATGCATGAAACCGTAAGCCAAATGCATGGAAGGTTCAAGGAAATTGTGAACGGACTCCATATCATAGGTGAGCGAGTTGACAACCGGAACTTGGTAAGGTATATTCTTCAAGCATTTCCTAGAAATTCTTTATGGACTTCTATAGTTGATGCCATTAAGGTAACTAGGGATCTTTCGCAAATTAAAATTGATGAATTATTTTATGAGTTTGAATTACATGAGCAAACTAACATGTCCTCTAAGGAAAAGGGTTTGGCTCTATTGGTTGAAAAGAAAGAAAAGAAGAAGAAGGAAAGGAAAGAAGTATTGTCGTCATCCGAATTGGAGCATGACTCAAGTAGTGATGGAGACTCGTCTAGCGAGATGGCCAATTTTGTCAAGAAGCTATATAGAAAATCAAAAGAGTTCAAGAATAGAGAAGCAAGGAAGGGGTCCCATTCTTCAAGAGGTAAAAATAGTGGTAATTCAAGTTTTAACAATAATGTGATTTGCCATGCTTGCAACAAGAAGGGGCACATAAAGCCAAATTGCCCAGAGCTAAAGAAGAAGGAAGAAAAAGAAAAGAAAAAGAAGGACAAGAAGGAGAAGAAGAAGAAGAAGGCTATGGTGGCTCAAACCACTTGGGACACACCAAGTGTTGAAGACTCCTCCTCCGATGATGAGCTCTGCCACATCACACGCCATGTAGCACTCATGGCCCTAGAAGATGATTCCGGCACATCAAGCCAAGAAGACTCCTCAAGTGATGAATCGTCATCTAGTGACGATGAGGTAATGAACTCTCCCAAAGTTAAGCTTCTTTATAAATCAATTGTCTATCTTAAAGAAGCTCTAGATAAGTCTAAATCTAAGGTTAAGAGCATTAAGGTAGAACTAAAGGCTATTAGGAATGAAAAACCTTCACATGTTTTTGTCAAACATCAAAAAGGGGGAGATTGTTGGTGCAATCGGCCCAGGTCACGATTGACCAGGACTCGAGTTTGACTCGAGTGATGTTTTGATGTTCGACAAAAATATATGACAATGTAATTGTCATGGAAAGTCCAAGTGGAACACTTGGCATTTGGTAAAGTCCAAGTCTTGAGTACTTGGCATGAAAAGTCCAAGTGGGACACTTGGCACATGAAAAGTCCAAGCATGGGTCTTGGCAATGTAAAGTCCAACATGGGTTGGCAAGGGAAAGTCCAAGCATGGTCTTGACATGAGAAGTCCAAGGGGTTTGATATTGGCTGCGTAAAGTCCAAGCGGGAGTCTTGGCAGCATAAGTCCAATGATTGACGGCGTAAAGTCCAAGCGGAGTCTTGGCAGCGTAAGTCCAATGTGCCTTGGCGGTGTAGACACCGTTAGCATGACATAGCCGATGGAAGCATCTGAAGGCTAGCGCGATGGATGAACAAGTCATGGATGACTTGGAGGGATCCGAGAGACGTGAGGCTGATGGAGGTGGCTAGAAGGCTTAGGTCTAGGCTAAGAGTGGTCTAGCAAGTATGGGGGAACCATACTTGGGCTAAAACCTCATGTTTGAGGTGTGACAGTCGACTGGTGTCATGTGGCAGTCGACTGGACCGAGTCAACTAGGGTTTGACTGCGGGTTATGGCTTTGGCGGTCGCTGCCAGGAGGTGGGCGATCGTGATGGCTCGGCGATCGGTGATCGTGATCGATCGGCGGTGCTCGAGAAATCGGCCACGAATGGAGTCGAGACTCGACTGGTCGAGTGAGGACTCCATCAGTCGACTGATGGTCACAATCAGTCGACTGATGGTAGATCCGTTGGACTTATCCAGCATGGATCTAGCCGTTGTCTCACGACAACAGTGACATCAGTCGACTGATGGTCCCGATCAGTCGACTGATCGACTTTTTCCAGCACAGGTTGAAGCTATAAAAGGAGCTCGTGATGGAGGAAATTGGCATCGGTTTCTTGAGGGTTTTGGAGCGATTTGTTGTTGCAAATCAGGGTCTCCAAGGTGATTTCAAGCAACCAAGCAATCAAGCAATCTAAAGGCAATCGTAAAGTAGTTTTCTTTACTTGCATTGTATTTCATTATTGTAATTGCTTGTATTTATATCTTATTGGTGTAAGATTACTTGTAAGGGGTTTCTCCACCTCCGACTTGTGTCGAGAAGGAGTATTTGTCATTAGTGAGTGCGTGTGCATCACTAGAGCTCGCAGAGCTCGATCTGTGGAGTAGGAGCGTCATCTTCGAACCACGTACATCGGGTGTTAGCGTTGATTTTCTTGTTTCTTATTTGTATTCGTATTTGTATTTGTATTGCTTCCGCTAACTAACTTGTAGACACGAACGCGATCGAATTACATCGTACGGGCAAAACGCTATTCACCCCCCCTCTAGCCGTTACAAAGATTTCAACAGTTAGAAGGCTTAAGTCTAGGCTAAAGGCGGTCTATCAAGTATGAAGGGATCATACTTGAGTTAAACCTCATGTTTGAGGTTTATCAATCGACTGGGGTTATGAATCAGTTGACTAGCCGAGTGTTTGACACTTGATAGCCTAGTCAACTTGAATCAGTCAACTGGGATTATGACCAATCGACTGAGGCTCGATTGCTAATCTATAGCTTTGGCAGTCGATTGTTAGAGTTTAGCAGTCAACTGGTCCACAACAGTCGACTGCTAGGGTTTAACAGTCAATTGATTTAAGTGGACACAAGCACAGAAACTTTGGAAGTCGATTGATCAGTCGACTGTCGGGGCAATAGTCAACTGCTGATAAGAGCAGTCGATTGCTAGTGTATCTGTTGAAGTTTTCTAGTGTGGATTGAGCCATTGTGAGACAATAACACTATAGGTAGTCGATTGCTAGACACAAAATTAGTTCAATGTGGTTATAAAAAGAGCTTGAGAAGGAGATTTTTGGCTATGGTTCTTAGGGTGATTTGAAGGGGAATTGCTACTACATTCTAGACCTTCAAGGGCATTCCAAAGCAACCAAAGATTAAGCATCCAAAAGTTCACATTTGTAAAGTATTTTTTTTACTTGTATTCATTTGCTTAGTGTAATTATTTGTATCTTGTTCTTATTATTGTAAGAATTATTGTAAGAGGTTTTCTTCACCTCCGGAGTATTTTTCGAGAATGTGAGGTTTATTAGTGGTGGTGTGCATCACTAGAACTCACTTGAGCTCGACCTATGGAATAGGAACCCTAGATTCTGAACCACGTTATATTGTCTTGTTGTGCTTGTGTATTTCTATTTGTATTTTGTATTTATATTCCACTGCGCATAACACTTTTATAGACGAGCACAACACGAACGCGATCGAATCCATCAAACGATGAGAAATCGCTATTCACCCTCCTCTAGCGATGCCAACCGTTCCTAACAGATTTCGATTAAAATGCATTAGTGAACTCAGAGAGCTCCGATCAGATTCATTCCAAGTGTTATAAGTTTTTAAAGTGCCTTAGAGTTTATATATGCCAAAAAATATTAACTTGAAGTCATCAACAATAGTAATCAGAAGGTTTTCAAAACTTAACTAAGGTGATGGTATAATTAAATTATAGTGTTAATTTTTAAAAATTAACATCACATTAATTATTACATGCATACAATGATTTTTTTTTAGTGGGAAAGAGAAGAAAAAAATAACAATTTATCAATTAGTGGTGTTGATTTTGGAAATCAACAACACATTGTGCAGTGCTGATTTTGAAAACCAAGCGGTGTGTGGTGCTAATTTTGAAAACTAGCACCATCACAAAGTGGTGTTGGTTTCAAAATGAGCACCACATTGTGATGGTGGTGATGGATTTTTTCAACACCAACTATAGCGGTGGTTTTCAAAAATCAATACAATAATGGTGTTGATTTAAAAAAAAAAATCAATATCATAATGGTTGTTATTTGTATATAAAAGGGAGAAAAAAATTTAATTGACCATAACTTATGGTAAAGATATTAAAATCAGACATGAATATTATAAATAATTTCATTGCATTGTCCTCTTCTATTTAAAAAAATCAATATCATTTTTTAAAAAATCCAAATTTTCTAGTTCCATTAACAAATTTTGGTCAAAGAATATTAATGAATTTAGAGAGCTTTGATTATATCCATTTTAAGTGTTATAGGTTTTTGAAGTGCCCTAGAGATTAGATATATGTATAAAAAACATTAGTTTAAAGTAATTAATAGTAACAATCAGAAGATTTTCAAAACTTAACTATGATGCTGATATAATTAAATTGTGATGTTGATTTTTAAAAATTAATATCATATTAATTATTGCATGCATGGAATGGAGATGGAGAGAGGAGTTTAATTTTAGTGGAAAAAAGAAATTTTTTTTTACATATAAAAAAAAAGATAATTTTATCACAAACATAAAATGGAAAAGAGATGTGTCTTTTGAGTATTTTAAAACTTTGAGATATTTTTTGAATAATTCTAAATTTTAGACGCACCTCTCCTAAATTGTTGAAAATATATTAAATGAAATTATCTGCCGTTATAATAGTTAACAGCCTCCCTAAATCAGCAGACTGGGTTTCCGTCAACGCCGTTCCAACAGATTGGACGGTCCGGAACCGCCCAAACCCAACCAACTCGTTAACTGATAGAAGAGGACCGTTTTAAGGTTCAAACTGTCGTGCTATCTCAATCGTAACGGCGTTAACTGATAGAAGAGGACCGTTTACGGTTCAAACTGTCGTGCTCTCTCAATCGTAACGGACGTCACCCGTCAGTAACCGTTGCCGCATCTGCTCCCTCTCCAACGCGAATCTCTGACGCTTCCGTCACGTCGCCGTGTTTTCCCGTTCGATAAAGTACCCTATTTTAACTCCCCCTTTGCTTCAACGGGCGAAGGGGAAAAGGCTTCCTTTTGAACTCCCGCAGGACGCGAGCGTTCGGAGAGAGCTTTGCTTCGAATCGAGGGTTTCCAATCCGATCTCTAGCTGCTCGGTCTTCGTCGCCTCAAGGTACTCGACGTCGTAAGCCTTCTGGATCGATGTTTTTTTGCTCCTGGATTTCATTTAAAATTTAGATCTCGTCACATGAATTCCTTCTGAACCTGTTCCAATCGATGCTTTTTTCGGGGGTTCGTCATCCGTTTGGGGTTTGCTTCTGTTCATTTTTTTGTTCTAGCTGTTGCTTTTGCAATCGACCATTGGAATTGGTTTGACGTGGTGGTTTGATCTGCTGTCGTAGGTTTTGCAACCTGGTTGCCTCTTGCATGGGAGATGGTGGCGTTATGGCTGTCGAAGTAGTGAAGATTGAGAAGAGTTGTGTGGAGAATAAGCAACCGGCGGCTGCTTCAAGCTGGTCCATGTCTGCGGGAAGTTATGGGTTGTCTGGGATGTCTCCTTCTGTTTGTAGCTCCTCGAGGTCTTCCCCATTCGATACGTAACGCTTTGTTTGTTGTATTCTGTTTGGACGCTTAGTACGTACTCCCCGCCCTTACTCATCATTGAATTTCTGATGAGTATTAACTGTTTAGTTTGGTTGAATTTTTGCATTCTGCATTTTTTTTTTTTACATTTTCACTGTTTGATTACTATGATATTTGGAGAATCATTGTCTGAGTCAGCTAATGAATTTGGTTTTTTTGTTAGCTTGTTTCACGAGTTCTTACTGTAGGGGTCGAGTCACCAGTTATTGGTATTGATACTATTGAAAGACCACTCTGAGGATCAGTCCTAATAAGATAGATGCTCAAATTTGTGGCTTGAAAGTTCCCTTAGTAGATATTAACAGGTGGTCATAGAATGCAACGCCGCCTCCACTGCGAAGCCATATAGAATTTTCATTTTTGTGAAAGAAGCAACAAGTCAAATACCTTGCATATAATGAGATTACTCTCCTTTGACGCACCTAGATGACAAGTAAAAACACTCAAGAAAACACTAACAACAACATAACGTGGTTTAGGGTTCAACATAAGCCTACTTAGCAAAGTGAATCCAAGGATGAAAAATAAAAAGACTCAAGAAAACAACAACAGCAGTGAGAATGGTTCAACATAAGCCTACTCGATGAAGAGAATCCAAGTTTGTATTGTATTAGATAAAAGTACAGAGAAACACGAACAATCAACTACCTAAACCTTATAAAAGTTATCATGATCCCCCCTCCCTCAAGACTCTTTTTTTAGCATTTATAAAGAAAACAAGTGAAACCTAACTTAAGCACTCCTTAGAAACTCTAGCTTATCCTTGGGAAGAAAAAAATCCTCCTATCTACAAGCTCTCTAATCTAATCCCCCATAATCTCTACACAAATTACAGCGAATCACAAATTACAGCGAATCCATTGTTCAGTGAATCTATTGTTCTAGCATACTTCCTATGGCAAAGTCTTTCCATCACAAGCATCCAACGGTCATGACTTTGTTATAAAACTGAGAAAAATCACTCAAAACCTAAGATAGTATATCAAGCCAAAGTTAGACTAGGAAAGTCTTGCATTCAAGAGTATACTGAAACACAATCCATTTTGCTCTGACCAACTCACCTAGACTATAAGTTAAGCACATCTTTGTAGCATCGCAGTAAATCTCCATCTCGATGAGTTTCTACTTGTTTCTCTATCTAATACAGTGCTCTAGAGTGATTATACTCCTCTAGACTACTCCATCACTATAATAATGTTTAATAAACAATTATAATCGCCTTTATCTATACCCATGACAGTCATAACTCTTGTAAATTTGTCAAACCATATTGGTGGTGATTGTTTAAGTTTATATAAGGCTTTCTTCAATTTACATACAGTATGCCCATCTAAATTATTTCCATATCCTGGTGGAACCTCCATATAAATTTCTTCCTCATTCTCCATGCAAAAATCCATTTTTGATGTCAAATTGTTGTAACTCCCAACTATAGTTAACTGCTAATGTTAGTAGAATTCTAATTTTTGCAACTATAGCAAAAGTCTATACATAATCAATCCTATAGGTTTCAATATAGCCCTTGGTTGTCCATCTGTTTATCCAAATAACAATAAAGTTTAGAATAAAAAATTAAGAGAAAGGATACTTTTTTGGAATCATTGTTGAAAATCTTAAAAGAAATTTGTTTAGAAAACGAACTAGTTTAGAATTAAGATAAAAAAGGACAATCCCGAGGAAGGGTCAGACCACAGTGAATTTATTGTACGTAGATTTATCCTATATTGCAAGAGACTATTTTTATAGCTCGAATCTGTGTCCTCAAAGTCACACAACAACAACTTTACCATTGTGTCAAGCAAAGATTAAAATTTCAACCAGTATCAAGGTCTCGGTTCGGGATCGGAACGATACGGTTTCGATATCGTATCGTATTATACCGATAAATTTCGATAATTTTTAAATATAAAATACATAAACTAAAAATCGAATTTTTAACTTAAATATTAAAAATGATTACAAAAAGGAAAAATATCAAATAATTAATTATAATATTAATATTAATTTAATTAATTTGGATTAATAAAATAAAATAAATTTTAATAATAAAATTATTATTTATAATATATAAATTAATAAAATAATTTTTATTAAATTTTAATTGATTTTATCTAACTAAAGTTGAACTACAGTTTAGAAGTTGATTGAAAGTTTTTTTTCCGCTCATTGTCGTTGTCGCAGCCTGTGACCTCGCGGAGGCCGAGTGCAAAGCCGTCGACAGTCGTCGCAGCCCCGCACGAGGTCGTCGGCAACCGCTGTGACCTCGCATGAGGCCATCAACAATTGCCACGATCACCTCATGTTTCCCTTAACGGTGACCACACTTTGTAGTCATGAACTCTTAAATATTCCGACTTACCTTACCAACTCTCTTTCTTTATAAGCCCTACTTTCTCATGAGTCATCTCCACCTTTGGAAAGCATCCTTTTCTGCTACTGTGGCTTCAAGGCTTCTTCAATTTGTAAGTCCTGCTCAGCTTCTTCAATTTATGACAGATTCAACGTTTTGGTACCAGATCCTTCCTAGCTCGTTTGATCGCAAGAGGAGGGCAACCCTTAGACTAGCTTTTGAGATTCCGGCCTCCTATCAACTGCGAGTACCAAAACCTACCCAATTTCCTCATAATCCTCTAGAGAACTTTGTTACCCTTTTTCATGGTCAATTAGCGGCAGAATTACGATTTTCTATACCTCCCTTTTTTGGAGAGCTCTCGAACTATTTTGGAATTCACATACAACAGCTCACTCCAAATGTTATTAGCCTGATTTGTGGTTTTGTCGTGGTCTTCAACTTTTATCACCTCCCATTAAGCGCGGAAGCTTTTCATTATTTCTTCACCCCATTGAGGAAGGAACCAGGCGTGTTTTATTTTACTGCCAAATGAGACACTAGATTCTTAGCCAATTTCCCTACTTCACATAAACACTAGAAGTCCTATTATTTATACAACCACGATGCACTTTACACCGATCAGCAATGATCTCTGCCACCAGTGAGACGCAAGAAGTCGACTTTATCTCGAGATGGCCGACGTACTTTCCAACCTTAGTTTTGACATTAATGTGCTTTTGGAGGAGGGGGTCCTCCATCACTTTGGGTTAAGTCCGATAGAGACTGAACTCAGCGGCTCACTCAATAAGGCTCCTCCCGTCTCTTTCTTTATTTAAACTTACTTAGTAGCATTTTCTTCTATTTTGCAGCTGAGGTAATGTTTAGGGTGTCTTGCAATAAACTCCTTAAATGACAAAGAGCGCAAGTGGACACTCCGCATACAACCTCGACCGTCTCCGACCCCCGATATAGTAAGTCCTTCGAGGGATCCTGAAGAGCGGAACCGACCCACCAAACGAGGCCGACTTAAGAAATTCCTGATGTCGGGTAAGGAGGCCCATGTTCCCGCGCCAGATAGTCATCGTCCGCAGACTTCCCTTCGATCACCTCCTGAGCGGTCTCCGACTACCACACGAGAGGTTAGTCCCGGATGATCTTCCCTTCCCGGAATATCCTCTGGCCATGGGGTTCCTTGGAATACGCATCAACCTAGGGGTTACCTAAAAGAGATTCACGAACAACAGTTAGCTGAGGTAAAAGAGAAGACTATCCCTGCTCTCTATGCTTCCATGAACACCCACATAACTAAGGTACCTCTCCTTTCTTAATATCTATCTGCTTGGGACACGTAAGTTCTAGCTTCACCTAATTTCTAACGCGAATGATCTCACAGTTTTGGGGGCACCATTTGAAATTGATGGCTCGGCTTCCCCACCTCATGAATAACTTTCCCGGCATGAGGGCTCAAGTGGTCGAGAGTTCTAGTCAACTCCAGGAGAAAGAATGCGAGCTACAAGAAAGGGAGAGAAAATTAGAAATAATGCAAGCGGAATCAGAGATCTATAAGGCGAAAGTCCTCCTCCTCGAGGCCAAACTAACAGAGATGCAAGGTCAACTATGAGAATTGGCCGCACTACAAGCTAAGGCGCACGAGGTGGATGAACTCCGAGCGAAACTGCAAGAATCGGAGGCGGCTCAACGAACCCAGGCTGCTGAAGTGGAGAGAATTAAGGCGGAATTGACTGGCTACAAACAAGGGGAGGGAGATCGACGGGAAGGTTGGAAGAAGTTCCTTGCTTCTGAAGAATTCGCTGACATAATGGGAGAGCGAACTGTAAAAATGCTAGATATGAGTTACTAAGGAGTCATCCGTCACTTCAAAGAGGCCGATTATCCACCCGAGAGCACTTCTATGGACTTTTTAGACTTGTAGCGTTGTCTGGACGAGATTCCTAACAACGTTCTAGGGGATTAAACATCCTGTTCCAGGGGATTAAACATCCTTCTATCCTTGTAGCACTGCAATGTGTAATTAAGTACCTCATTGGGATAATGTAATGTCAAGCGAGAGTCTCTTGCACCGTACCTTGTAACACCTAGCACCGATATGTTAATATCTATGTAGTGAAAAGGAGATATCCATGATAAAAGCCAACAGTTAACCCAGCATTCAACTTGACTCACCAGAACACCTGGCGTTTCGGGTGAGACGAGGGATATCTTGGCCGAGACTCGACCGAGACCCAGGGGTCTCGCCCGAGACATGTCCACACGCGTGTTGAAATTGCTGGCCACGTGACGGAGGCAATAGCGATGTTTTGCATGTGTTTCATCCCAACTGAGATATTGATTATTCATATACCATCACGCCTTACTACGTCTGAAGGCGCCGTGAACCAACCTCGACTATCGCGTTCTCGGACTCTACGGTCGCAGCGGTGGAATCATATCTGATCATCGTTGCAATTAGGAGTGAATGTTTATACTTACCATAAAGGAAAGTTCCATCAATTTGGATCACTGGCTTTGTGAACTCAATACTATCGATAGCTGGTTTGAATGACTAAAATAGTCGATGTAATATTTCGGACATCGACGATTTCGATGCGGGAGGAATCGTCTGAGAAAAAGAATTCTACCACCCGTATTTCGCTCATGTGATTATTGGACTCTACCAATGCATAAGCTAGTGGAATCACAGAGTTATCAAATCCTGGAAGTGTTGTATGGTGGGCATTCGATGATCACACTCATGTCAGGCATCGTGCAGTTGAATTCAACAAAAAAATATTACGTCAACTGTTTTTGTCATTCAAACCAGCTATTGATAGTATTGAGTTCACAAAGCCAGTGATCCAAATTGATGGAACTTTCCTTTATGGACTTATAAACATTCACTCCTAATTGCAACGACCATTGATGGAGATAACTTTGTGATTCCATTGGCTTATGCACCGGTAGAGTCCGAGAATGTGGATAGTTAGGGTTGGTTCATGGCGCTCTTTCTTACGCATGTAGTAAGGCGTGATGGTATATGTGTCATTTTCGATAGACATATTGGAATAATCCAGACAATGAATAATTAATATCTCGGTTGGGATGAAACACATGCAAATCATCGCTATTGCTTCCGTCATGTGACCAGCAACTTCAACACGCGTATGAACATGTCTCGGCCGAGACACCCATGTCTCGGCCAAGACACCTAGGTCTCGACCAAGATATCCCTCGTCACGGTCGGGAATGTCTTGGCCGAAACGCCAAGTGTTCTGGTGATTCAAGTTGAATGCTAGGTTAACTGTTGGCTTTTATCATGGATATCTCCTTTTCATTACATTGATATTAACGTATCGGTGCTAGGTGCTACAAGGTATGGTGCGAGAGACTCTCGCTTGACATTACATTATCCCAATAAGGTACTTAATTACACATTGCAGTGCTACAAGGATAGAAGGATGTTTAATCCCCTAGAACGTTGTTAGGAATCTCGTCCAGATAACACTGCAAATCTAAAAAGTCCAGAGAAGTGCCCTCGGGTGGATAGTCGGCCTCTTTGAAGTGACGAATAGCTCCTGAGTAACCCATGTCTAGCATTTTTACTATGCACTCTCCCATTATGTCGGTGAATTCTTCAGAAGCAAAGAACTCCTTCCAACCTTCCCGTCGATCTCCCTCCCCTTGTTTGTAGCCAGTCAGTTCCGCTTTAATTCTCTCCACTTCAGCAGCCTGGGTTCGTTGAGCCGCCTTTGATTCTTGCAGTTTGGCTCAGAGTTCATCCACCTCATGTGCCTTAGCTTGTAATGCGACCAATTCTCGTACTTGACCTTGCAGCTCTGTTAGTTCGGCCTCGAGATGGACTTTCGACTTATAGATCTCTGATGCCACTTGCATTATTTCTAATTCTCTCTCCCTTTCCTATAACTCGCATTCTTTCTCCTGGAGTTGACTAGAACTCTCGACCACTTGAGCCCTCATGCCGTGAAAGTTATTCATGAGGTGGGGAAGCCGAGCCATCAATTCATGCCCCGAAAACTGTGAGACCACTCGCGTTAGAAATTAGGTGAAGCTAGAACTTAGGTGTCCCAAGCAGATAGATATTAAGAAAGGAGAGGTACCTTAGTTATGTGGGTGTTCATGGAAGTACAGAGAGTAGGGATGGTTTTCTCTTTTATCTCGGCTAATTGTTGTTCGTGAATCTCTTTTAGGTAACCCCTAGGTTGATGCATATTCTGAGGAATCCCATGGCCAGAGGACATTCCGGGAAGGGAAGATGAGACAGGACTAACCTCTCATGTGGTAGTCGGAGACTGCTCAGGAGGTGATCGAAGGGAAGTCTACGGACGATGACTTTCTGGCGCGGGAACATGGGCCTCCTTACCCGTGTCAGGAATTTTTTAAGTCGGCATCGTTTGGTGGGTCGGTTTTGCTCTTTGGGATCCCTCGGAGGACTTACTATATCGTGTGTCGGAGACGATCAGGAGGGTGATACACGCTGGGGCCCTCCCTTCGAAATAAGAGGTTCGGCCGAGGTTGTAGGTCGCGCGTCGACTTGCGCTCTTTGCCATTTAATGAGTTTATTGCAAGACGCCCTAAACATTACCTCAGCTACAAAATAAAAGAAAATGTTACTAAGTAAGTTTAAATAAAGAAATAGACGGGAGGAGCCTTATCGAGTGAGCGAGTTCAGCCTCTATCGGACTTAACCCAAAGTGACGGAGGACCCCTCCTCCAAAAGCACATTAATGTCAAAACTAAGGCTAGAAAGTACGTCAGCCATCTCTCGATAAGGCGTCGTCACCTGTGGCGAAGGCCTTCATTTTCCAAATTTTCGGTCAGTGGACTGTAAAGGCAGTGTAATCGGTTATGATAAATAATAGAACTTTCTATGTTTATGTGAAGTAGA
Organism: Wurfbainia villosa; assembly: GCA_025175895.1. Lineage (NCBI taxonomy): Eukaryota > Viridiplantae > Streptophyta > Magnoliopsida > Zingiberales > Zingiberaceae > Wurfbainia > Wurfbainia villosa. The sequence continues at coordinate 3,122,756 of CM046000.1, read as the reverse complement.
AAAATTGGTTAAGAATCTAATGTCTCGTTTGACAGTAAAATAAAACACGCTTGGTTCCTTCCTCAATGGGGTGAAGAAATAATGAAAAGCTTCAGCGCTTAATGGGAGGTGATAAAAGTTGAAGGCCACAACAAAACCACAAATCAGGCTAATACATTTGGAGCGAACTGTTGTATGGGAATTCCAAAATAGTCCGAGATCTCCAAAAAAGGGAGGTATAGGAAATCGTAATCCTGCTGCTAATTGACCATGAAAAAAGGTAACAAAGTTCTCTGGAGGATTATGAGGAAATTGGACTCGCAGTAAATAGGAGGTCAGAATTTCAAAAGCTAGTCTAAGAGTTGCCCTCCTCTCGCGATCAAACGAGCTAGGAAGGATTTGGTACCAAAACATTGAATCTGCCATAAATTGAAGAAGCTGAGCAGGACTTACAAATTGAAGAAGCCATGAAGCCGAAGGAGCAGAAAAGGATGCTTTCCGAAGGTGGAGATGACTCATGAGAAAGTAGGCTACAAAGTGTGGTCACCGTCAAGGGAAACATGAGGTGATTGAGAGGACGTCTCTGAATCATCTTGTCTTATCATTGAATGAGGCCAAAAATGAAGGAAAGAGGCAGGATAAAGAAGAGCAAACTTACAATTGAGCTTCTTCCTTTCTTTTTTTTCCGCTATAAATGGACTTAAAATTAGTCTAGTCAATCATACTGCATATCGTTCGACTATACTCGTGTAAGATGCCTATCTGGCCGACACATTACGTAGTTGTATCTGGTGGGTCAAGACATGTCATTACGTATCTCGACCGACACATGTGGCCCAAGACATGTCATATCTGGCCCAATAATTATCTGTAAAATGATAAGCAGATGCACTTAGTTGTATCTCCGTACCATCATTCCCACCCGCATTAACTTAGTTTGTCCTCATTCAGTCTTATAAACCATACTTCCTATTAATAATGGGGGCTCTCTGAGACTAATGCACCATACCTTGTACCTTGCCATGAATGCGTTTTGTCTCCTAAGATTCTTACGACCATAACTGAACTACTGTCTCAGTCACGTTGGTCTACTAAATCTAAATTATCTCTCCGCTTATATAAAGGTAAATAGGCGAAAGGTAAAGGGGTCTTCTTCTCTGTTTGGTTTCCCACTAGATTCCAAATAAATTAATTCCAGTCAATTTGTTTTTTTAATTAATTCTATTTTTTTTAACACTAGTGCCGGGCATTAATTGAAACTAAACACTATTTTTTTTTTTAATTCCTAGTGTCGGGATTTTTAATTAAACTAGTTCATTAAAATTTCGGTATTAATTGAAAACTAAAAAAATGGTTTAAAATTAGACAGTGTATGTTACGAGTGCAACAAGAAAGCGACAATGAAAAAATATATATATTTTTTATTTCATTAAAAAAAAAAAAATACAACCCGGTGCACGAAGCTCCCGCCACGCGGGGTACCGGAGAAGGAATCTATTGTACGCAGCCTTACCTTGCTTTTTTTGCAAGAGGCTATTTCCAGGATATTTTTTATTTCATTACGGGATTTAAATCCCGACAATGGAGAAATATAATAAAAAATAATTATTATTATTTAAATAAATTTTATAAATTAAACTTAGGATTTAATAAAGCACGCAATTTTTTTTTATAAATTTATTATGATTTTTTTTAAAATGAAAAATAAAATATAAAATAATGTCCTGGATCTTGATTTAAATGTCGGGATTTAAATCTCGGCTATGACTAACAAGTTTTTTAGACCTTTAGCTTTTCGAATGATGTTAATAAATAAAATAATCATTGTCGGGATTTATCGGCAATGAAATAAAAAAATTCATTAATGGACATGCAGCGGATGGTAATGAGCCTGAAAAAATATAAAAATTAAGACCTTTAGGTCTTCGTTAAATCCCGACAATTTATTATGAATTTTTGTTAAAAAAAATTGTCGCAATCGCCCCCCGTCGGCCGCCCCTATCGGCCGTCGGTCGCAGGCCACCGACTGTCAGTCGTAGGGCACCGATCATCGAGCGTCGAGCGTCGCTCATCGGTCGCAGGCGCCGCCGTCGTCGCCCGGTGCCTGTTACCAACCGGCACCAATCACCGCCAATGCTAATCGTCTGTCGACCGTCGTCGCCTATCACTAACCACCGTCGTCGATTGTCAATCGCGACCACTGCCATCAATTGCCACCGCAGATGTCGTAGTTGTCAATGGTCGCTAGCTGCTATCTCACCGGGCGACGAAGGTGATCGTCTCGATCAACATGACCATAAACAAATATGTTTAAGTAAATGGAATCTTATAATTGAACCAATGGTAATATAGTAAAATGTTAAATTAGGTTATACTTATAAACCTCCAAACAAATAAGTTTTAATTGCATTACTTCGGATTGAACTAAACAACATAAGTTATGTTTCATTCCCCATAACTTTGGTTATATGATTACCTAATAAACACATAACTAAGGTTATGCATGATAACTTGAACCAAATGCACCCTAAATGATTTCTTTGATTGATATCGTTTTAACTTTAGATTAGGCAATGGGCTATGAAATGTCCTTTTTGTTGTACTCGTAGCATATACTGTCTGATTTTAAACCACTTTTTTTTTAGTTTTCAATTAATGTTGGGATTTTAATGAACTAGTTTAATTAAAAATCCTGACACTAGGATTTTTTTTTTTTAAAAAACTAGTGTTTAGTTTCAATTAATTCTCGTCACTAGTGTTGAAAAAAATTAGAATTAATTAAAAAAAAAACAAGTTGACTGGAATTAATTGACAGCGATACTATTTTTTTTTGTAAGAAGTTAATTTTTTCCTGGCAATGAAATAATTTTTTTTATTTCACTGTCGGAATTTAAATCCCGATAATGAAAAAATAAAATAAAAAAAAATATGTGTCGGAATTTAAATCGCGGCAATCGAGACGATCGCCTTTGTTGCCCGATAAGTTGGCAGCGAGCGACCACCGACAACTACGACAATTGCGCCGATCGGCGGTGGTGATCGATGGCGGCGACAACGATCAATGACGATTGGCCTTTGCGCGGGCGGACGGTCGATAGACGATCTACATCGGTGGCGAATGGTGTCGGTCGGTAGTCGACGTCGGGCGACTGCGACCGACAACCGATGGCGTCAGCGATCGACAGTCGGTCGATGTCCGCCGATGGCGGGCGACGTTCGACAACCTACGACCTATGATCGACGATCGGCGATCGACGACCTGCAACCGACGGCGGTGGAGTGATTCTGAGCGGTGGGCGATTCACATTGCGATCAGTCCAATAAAAAAACTAGAATTAATTAAAAAATCACATTGATTGGAAATTCACAGTCACGTTATTTTTTTAAAAAAAAGTTAATTTTTTTTTCAATTATAATCAATCATTGCCGAGATTTTAATCTCGACAATGAAATAAAAATGGAAATATATATATTTCATTGTTGGGGTTTAAATCCCGACAATGGAAAAAAATGTCGGGATTTAAATCCCGGTAATGAGTAAACATCTTTTGTAATAAGTTTATCTTTTACCTATATTCGTAATAAGTTTATTATTCACGTCTATTTTAAAAATTTCCCCTGCTCTCTGTACTAACAAAGGGGGCAAACAAATAATCTATTGGAAATGATGGTAAAATATAAATTTGTATTTCAGATGCACTTACTGAAGAATATCTTGGGAGTCATGAATGATTTGTCACAAGTTTTGTAAAGAAAAGATCAAGACATCGTAAATGTCATGATTTTTTAAGATAAGTAAACATCAATTGCAAATCATAAGAGATGATTATTGGGAATGAAGTTTTTTTATTTTGTCTTAAATATGAGATAGTCACCCCACACATGGAAGACTTATTCATCTTTCATGAGATATCACACGAAATATTGAAGAAAAGATAAATCTTCACTATTATCACGTTGAAATTTTTTATAAAGTGATAGATTTGTAAGTTCAAGATTTGAATAGTCGCTTTAATGAGGTGAACACTAAGTTATTATGTATGACTTATCTTAATCCAATAAATTCATTCTTTGCTTATGATAAGAGAAAATTACTTCAGTTTTATCTGTTCAATTTCTCTCTGATGGAGTTAATGCATCTTGAGCACCAATTTGATAATTTTATTTTTGACATACGAAGTAGCAATCAATTCTCTGAGATTGCAGGGATTAGCGAGTTTGCTAAAAGGATGGTTCAATTGAAGAAATATCGATTGTATCCTTTGATATATTTACTTTTAAAGTTAATATTGCTATTACAACTGTAGAGAGAATGTTTTTAGCAATGAAAATAATCAAAATCTTACTTTGTAATCCATTGGGAGATGATATACTAAATGATTGTTTGGTATCATATATTGAGCGAGATGTATTTGATACAATTGATAATAGAACTATTATTCAGCATTTTCATAGTATAAAATCTCAAAAAATATTATTGTAAAAACATATTAAGTTAATATATAATTTCTATTATATATTTTATGTTATATTAATTTTTAAAATTTATTGAATCACCCCCTATTTGAAATTCTTGGCTACGCCACTGCAAGGCGCCCCTCATCTCAAGTATGACGCTCTACCCCGCCACCTCAAAAAGGCATCCTTTCCCCTCATCATGGATTTGAAAAAGGAGCTCACCATCTCAAAAAGACGACCTTTGCTTCAGGCAACTCATCTTAGGTACGACGCTCTACCCCACCACCTCAAAAAAGGCGTCCTTTCTCCTTATATTTTTATACTTTTTTCCTTAATTCTAAACTTGTATGTTTTTTAGACAAATCATTTTGAAGTTTTTATTTTATTTTATTTTCATATTGCAATAATGGTTTTTGTTTTGTAAATAAGAATTTTAAACAGAGCCATTAAAAAGAGTTGTTAAAAAAATAAGGCTCCTTGGAAATTAAATAAGGCTTTAAGTATCACCTTAAATAGGATCCTTAAGCACGACCTTTGCCAAAGTCATTAAACAAGACCCTATAACATGCCCTCAAGGTAGGGCTCCCATAACATACCCTCAAGCATTAATAGAGCCATTAAATAAGGATAAGGCCATTAAACAAATACCTTAATCAAGGCTCTTAAATAAGGCCCTATAACAAGTCCCTCAAACACAAGGCCATTTATAGGGTCATTAAATAAGATCATTGAACACGATCCTTAATCAAAGTCATTAAAGTAGGTTACCCATAGCATGACCATTAAATGGGGCCCTTAAACACGACCCCAAAATACAACCATTAAACAAGACCCTTTATTAGGACCATTACAACAAGGCCTATTACATAGCTCTTTAATCATAACAAAACCCGTAAATGCGACCTGGGCCCCTAAATACTATCATTAGCAGGTCCATTGATTAGGGTCGTTTTAAATAGGAAAATTAAAATGAGGGCTCACAAATAGTATATCTTGGTGATAAAGACAATTTTCAAACTATGTTTGCATGCCTAAACAAATTTGCTATAGTTATAATATCCATCTTCTACTGCTCGAAGCTCTTGAATTGCATGTAGATGCAAAGATACAATTTTTCAATTGAATAGCTAATCAAATAAGGTAACAGTAATGTAAAAAACAAGTTTACTAAATGAAAGAAATTTGGACGTCAACATTTACCAAAAACAATTTAGATAAAAGAACCTAATTTTCTGAATGTAAACAAACATCATAATAAATCATTATGAGGATAAATATTCATGGTAGCAAAAGGTGATACCTTGACCCCAAGGCCCCGTTAGCCGGTCCCACAACCAATACGAAGGAGATTAATTACAGTATCCTTGAGACTAACAAAAGGGTGAGAAAGGACTCGCAGACTTCGTCCAACGGGATTCAACCCCTACCTTCATGGTAGCAATCTGTTTCCTACTAGCTAGAAGGGTTGTCCCATGGGGACGAGGATAGAAATATTCAAAGTTATGATATAAAATGCATGGCATAAAGCAAGAAATATAAAATCAACATAAGTCAAATCTTAGCATGGTAAATGAATATGATCTGAATAATGATAAATAAAAAGATCCCCAACAAACAATCTTTTTATCTGATATACTGCAGTCTTCATACTCGATTAAAATTAAAAATCATATCAATAAAAAATACAGAAATATAAGAACTGTGCTTCTTAAAAACACACTTATGAAATGAATATTATGATGTTTTCATGAGGCCTTAAAAGAAATCAATTTTGGGTGATAACAAGAGTATGACATTCTATGCAACATTGTGACTTGTAATAATTTTCTTAACCACTGCGCCCTCCTTTTTTAAAACAAATCCACTTATTTTAATTTCTCAGTAATGGATTTTTCTCTTAACTTTTTCTTTTAAGGTTCTTTTCTTATATGAATAACTTTTTATTGTAGTAGTAGTCCTTATTGGCAACTGAATATCTTGCAGAAGTTTGTTCGTTGTCACTGTTTCACTTGTTATGAGTAACTTTTTTGGGAAGCGTTGTGTACTGACTTCTATTTTTCTTCCTAAACTATATAAATGTAGGAGAACTAGTGGGCCAATAAGGCGAGCTAAGGGTGGTTGGACAGCACAAGAGGTAACTGGCTTTTGATTACTTTTGAATTTTAACTTTTTTTGTGCTCAGTACATAGGCCATTAGCATTTCAACTAAATACTTAAATTGTCATCTTGTTTGTTCTTTTCTATCTCTAGAATTTGAGATAAATAACTTAAATCCTTCATCTGATTTGTTCCTAAACATTACCATGGTACTGAGTTGCACAAGATCGACTACTGCTGTTATCGCTTATTCTAAATTGATTGGACTCCACCATAGTTTTACTACTAGTCCAATGCCTTTCAATGACTTAACTGATAAATGGTGTTTATCTATTATTGTCATTAATTATTAATTCGTTTACTATATCAGAGTTGGTTCTTTCCTAACAACTTATGCTCAGTGTTCACCCAGCCAAATCTTTAGCCTGTTCACTTTGAGTTAATAAGTTAATAATATCTGGTTTCCTCAACTCTGATTTTTCTAAAGCTGAAAGAAGATTTGATCATAAAATAATGAGCTTTAAGAGTGAAAATTCTAAAGCTGCAAGAAGATTTGATCAGAAAATAATGAGCTTTAAGAGTGCAAAATTTCCATTTATTCTGAATTTCATCCTAAAGAAGCATATGGTTCATAAATCACTTTAGTGATTTCTTTTTGTGTTCTTAGATAACATTTCAACTTTAAGTATTTCATTATAACAAATTGGAGATGTATTGCTAGTTCCACTGGGTTGCTGAGTACTACTTTTAAATATCATAGGATGATACATTAAGGAAAGCTGTTGAAGCCTATAAAGGAAGGTGCTGGAAGAAAATAGGTAGAGCATACTATCTTCCGTTTGTTATTTTATTATGAATGATACACTAAGATGATTCGTACTACTTAATTCAGTTATTTCTATGTTTTCCACAAAGGAAGATATGTTCAATATGCATTCACGTTTCTACTTAATTCACTTCTTTGCGAGGCCTTGAACTAATATCCTCTTTGATAGAGGAAAAGCAGCAACTAGGAAAGTCCTTTTGGGTAGAATAATCACGTCTTTAAGTTTTGGAAATATTGGCCTAAATAAAATGTGTTTATTTTTCATGCCTCTTTTCTTGCATATTTCCAAAGGTGTCTTTGTGTTTTTGTTTTTCTTTTAAGTCAAGCTTGGGTTTCTGCTATACAATCTGCTTTGTTGATCCATGTTATTTTTTATTCTATATTATTAATCTTATTATTTATTTTTTAAATACGTGTAAAATATGTAGGATCTTGAAAGATTTATTGATCTTGAGTTACTACCTGCTTACTTCAGTATTGATCTTGAATGTGAATCTTTTTCTTTACAGCTGAATTTTTTCCAAATAGAACAGAAGTTCAATGTCTCCATCGATGGCAAAAGGTTCTAAATCCTGAACTTATTAAGGCTCCTTGGACTCAAGAGGTAGTATCATCTTCTAATATGTTGTGGCTTTAGATCAGAAAATTAGTACTTCATGGCCCTTTCTTCGCTCTTTCTTGTTACAGGAAGACGAGCATATAATTAGTCTTGTAGCAAAGTATGGGCCATCAAAATGGTCTACCATTGCAAAGAGTCTTCCTGGACGAATTGGGAAACAATGCAGGGAGAGGTATATTTGTAATTTTCTTGTAAGTATTGAGAAGATATATTTTTTAAAATGTTTTCCCTAGATTTTTATATTATGCTAGAAGTGTGACTGACTTATTCCTGATTAGTTGCTTCCATATCTGATGGCAAATAGTTCTCTATTGACTATGGGTTTGCCAAAATATTTGCGTATCATAAGATTGCATATCAGGCATCTCAGAGTGTACACTAACTGTCCGTGCAAATTGTTGCACTGTCTATCATAGACAATTGATTGGCTTAATTATTTTGATATGTCCATTAATCGATGCATGGTCATTGTTTTCTCACTGAATGTGTTTTGCACCATATACTGTCTGCACCTCTTGTATTGTCTAGCATTGAAAACATATTAACTTAATTATACTGGTATTTCCACCATGAATTTGTACGTGCTCATCGTTTCCTGGAAGTATGTTTAGGTAAAAGCTAGCATGTGCATCGGAATAAAACTGCATTCATAAGCAACAGAAGGTTTTCCTATGTAGCAAGGTTTTAAATTAACTAAACAAAGCACCAACTTTGGAATTAACCAAAGAAATCTTTTCCAAGGTGAAAATTTGAAAGTCCCTTTTGCTCGTTAGTCCTCTTCCTGAGGAAGAGCCCTGTAAAAATCTTGGTCAACCCTCCTCTATTGCTTGAACCGCACAAAAACTAGGAACTTGACCACCCTATCCCCTCAAAAAATGCCTGAATCCATTTTGTAGAATGGTGCACGCAATTGAGCCCCCTAAAACCTCAATAATACACAATGAATAATCCCATTTCACTAAAGATCACCAAAAATCACCTATATTCATCCATGATCCCTTTCCCCGACAAAACTCTTTATAGTGCACGTCATCCTCAGCATCTCTCTGGTAGATGGTCGTATCATCTACATAAGTAGAATAGCCACTCTGTGTGTCTCTTTGTGGGATTTTCTCCACTTTTCCTCTATGTATAGTAGTCTGCTGATCAGGATGCATTATATTCCTGGACTATTATAAAGTGTATAGATGGTGTTAGAACTCATTAATGAACAAAGCACAAATAATAGAAGCTCATCGAGGTCCGATCAAGGTGTTAAACCACCATTATGGTGGAAATGATGTCAAACTAATGTTATATGAGCATCATTCAGTTCGTAGTAGTATGATGAATGTGCTTTGCACTATATACTTAAATTTTAACATTTAGAAGATCATCAAGCCATTTTAACTAGCATATCTTGATCGAGTCAAAACAATTTCACTAGAACACCGTGATACTTCTAAGGGGCCAAAATCAAAGATATAGAGCACCACCACATTCATGATACTCCTACAGAAGAAATGATGATTTAAATATATTATGTTAACCACTTTTGGCCTTCCAATGGGTCAAAATAAATTTTATGACATTATTTGAACTAATTTTAGGGCCATTAAGGTGGTTTGGCTACTAAACCTTGATGGTCTTTCAAAGTGAAAAAAATATAGTATAGATGGTAAAACACATTCATCTTGTTAGAATAAATGAAATGATGACTATATTACATTATTTTGACACCATTTTGGCCGTCATTGTATTCTAGTTAAAGCACGTTGTGTTGGGAGTATGAGGAATACAATCAAAGTCCCACATTGGTAAGACATGGAAAAGATCATGTGCTTATAAGAAAAAAGATATCTCCATTGGTATGAGGCCTTTTGGGTAAAGCCCAAAAATAAAACCATGAGAGCTTGGGCCTAAAGTGGACAATATCATATCATTGTGGAGATATATGAATCTTATAAGTACTAACAATTGGTATCAGAGCCATGGTCCATGTCAAGCCATGAACCTCGAACGAAGGAAGTTGAGCTCCCACGTCCGGATCAAGAGAACCAGACATCAGGAAGGAAGTCTAGTTGGGTCGGGGGGACCGAACAACTGGCAGGAAGTCCTGGTGGGTTGAAGATCGGACATCAAGCAGAGAAAATCCTTCGAGGAGGGATAGGCTTGAGGGGGGGCCCAATGTGGTCCTTCGTTTGAGGGGGGGATTGTTGGGAGTATGAGGAATACAATCAAAGTCCCACATTGGTAAGACATGGAAAAGATCATGTGCTTATAAGAAAAAAGATATCTCCATTGGTATGAGGCCTTTTGGGTAAAGCCCAAAAATAAAACCATGAGGGCTTGGGCCTAAAGTGGACAATATCATATCATTGTGGAGATATATGAATCTTATAAGTACTAACACGTTGTTTCTATTCTCGATGAAATTTATCATTAGATTGGTCATATAAGAATAGCAGAGGAAAAAAATCCATAAGAGACACATAAAGAGGGTTCTACATATGCAAATGTGATAACCATCGCTAGAGAAATGTTGAAGAAAATGTGTGTTGTAGAGAGCTTTATTAGGGAAAGGAATGACAGATGAAGCTTGGCAATTTTGGAGTGATCTTTGACGGAATGGGAGTATTAGTTGTGTATTATTGAGGTTTTCGTTGGGTCGTCATTGTGTGTGCTGCTGTACAAAATGCAGTTGAGTTTTGGTTCAGGGAATGGGACTTCAAGTTCCTAATTTCTGCATAATTCAGGTAGCAAAGAGAATTTGATCAAGATTTGTGTGTGGTTCAGGAAGAGGACAAAATGCATTCTTGATTTTTTACCTCAAAAAAGTGTACGCTTTCAAAGAATGGTGTTTAATTTGAAACCTTAAAAGAGTTTTTGGTAACATCTTAAAATTTTGAACTTTTAGATTATCACTTGAAGTTTACAATTAGTTAGTTGTGTCATTGGAAATTACATAGGCTTGGGCTTTCATTTAGTATTTTTTCTAGTGTTGCTTCTAGTTTGCTCATGTTTTTGGTTTGAAATAAGTGGCCAAAGGGTCGAACCTTTTCCTCCTAAATATGATATCGTTAGCAAAATATTATACCCTTGCTGGGAAAAAAAACAACTGCATATCACTCTTGAATTACGCTTATGATATTAGTGAACTCCTTGTTCACATGCAAATTGAAGTGTTTTATGGACTCCTTCTTTGAATTACGCTCAAAGAATTTATATTCAAAATATTATGCAGTTTTATTATCAAATTATATTAGTGAATCTCCCTGTATTCATCTTTTTGGGTTTTTTATTGATTTCATGGAACAATTTGCCTTACGGGATATAACAAAAACTCTTAGGACTAGGTTCCTATGAGGGAAGGAAATGGCTAGGGAAAGAACTCAATTAGGGAAAAAGAAATTTCATAGTTAAGGATGGAGCAATATTTTTTCTAATTTGTATTTCCTTTGAGAAAAGGAAAGAAGAAGAATTTTCGTTCTAAACATTTCCCGGGAGGGAAATTTAAATTTCTAAAATTAATTGGTTAAAAGCATTTTTAAACTAATTTAAAATCAAGATAAAGAATGTTTTTTTATTTTTTTTACAAAATCAGAGGACTTACTGGTGTTTTCTGCTCAAGTTATGCTGAAGTCGATTTTGGTGCCTTAATGGAAATTAATTCCCGTCTGTTCCATTATTTTTGCCATCTCGTCCAATCATTTGCACCCTTGGAAACAGGGAAAAGGCCACGTGGGGATTTATTTACCCAGGCGCATTCTTTTGCCATGGATTCACACTGGAGAACTGGTTGTGGGTGTGCAATGGAGTTGTAGCCCACTTGTTGGTTTTTTGAAGTCCCTCTTGCTTGCCTATGGTGTTTAGGGTATAAATTTAATCTTGCCACAAACAAAGTGCTGTGCGTTTCAGTAGCTTGAGCTTTTAGGAAAAGTTGGTTTGTTACTGTAGTCAGTAAGTAAATCACCCATGTGGTATCCTGGAGACTAAATAAGCAATTTACTAATGTGTTAATTGTACTGTGAACTCCTTTGACTAGTAGAAGCTTGATAACATATATCGACACCTACCAGGGCTGATTATAACACAACCTTCAACACAATGATCATGTGTAGATGCAGGATTCTGTGTTTCGATAAAGGACGAGTCTGCGCCAGTTTTAGATAGCTCGACCTTTAGCAATAATTGATTAGCACTTCTATACACCACCACCACCAACAATAACAACCAAGTTTTATTCCACTAGGTGAGACGGCTATATGAATCCTTCTACGCCATTGAGATCTATCCCCTACTATATCATCATCTATACTTAAATAAATTTTATCTTGTTTTATTGTTGCTAACCAAATCTTTTTTATCTTTCTCTTCCTCATTTGATGTGTATATTTTTTCTCGTTTCACATCACCTAATTCGAACATTTATTGGTCGTCTAAGTACATTTCCGTACCACCTTAAACGTGTCTCTCGGAGCTTTCCTTCAATAGATGCAACTCCGACTCTCTCTAATGTTCTCATTTCTTATTCTGTTCATCCTTATATGTCTGCACATCCACCTTAATATCCTCATCTTTGTAACTCTCATCTTTTGCTAATGTGCTCGAGTCGTAATTCAACATTTAGCATCATATAACATAGCAGGTCTAACCGTCGTTTTGTAAAATTCCCTTTAAGTTTTAGAGGTATTTTATAATCATATAAAATACTCGACGCTTTCCTCCATTTCAACTATCCTGCTTGTATTCTATGTAAGACATCTCTCTCGATCATAAATATTTAAAGCTCTCAGTTTCAGACAACTCGTCATCTCCTATCTTAATACTTTCTCATTATGTCTAATATTGCTAAACTTAAATTCCATATATTCTGTCTTTACTTTATTAAGCATAAAGTTTTTCACTTCTAGTGTTTCCCGTCAAGATTCTAGTTTAACATTTACTCCTTCACGTGTCTCATCTACCAAAATAATATCTGCAAACAACATGTGTCACGGTACCTTGAACGTGTTCAGTGAGTTCGTCCATGATTAGTGTAAAAAGATAGGGACTTAATGTAACCCTATCTTTATTGGAAATACTTCAGTTAATCCGCATGAAGTTTTTACTCTGGTCGTTACTTCCTTATACATATCCTTAATTAGTTGAATATATGTTATGCTAACATCTCTCTTTTCTAGAATTCTCTATATAATTTCTCTTGGAACTCTATCATAAACTTTTTCTAAGTCAATGAATATCATATGTAGATCTTGCTTTTGCTCTTGATACTTTTCAATTAGTTGCCGGAAGAGATGTATAACTTCTATTGTTGATCTTTCTGGCATAAACCCAAATTGATTTTTAAGAATTGTGGTCTCCTTTCTTAATCTTTTTTCTATTACTCTTTATTAAAATTTCATAGTATGACTCATTAGTTTAATGGAATCTTTTTTCTATTACTCATTACTAAAAATTTTTCTATAGTTTGTACAAGTTTGTATGTCTTCCTTATTCTTATATAAGGGAATTAAAGTACTTACTCTCCATTGATCAGATATCTTTTTTGTTTTCAATATCAAGTTAAATAATTTTGTAAGTCATTCAATATCTTGTTTTCCTAGACACTTCCATATCTCTATCGAAATATCATCTGGTCCAACGGGTTTTCCATTTTGTATTCCATTTAAAGCTTATTTTACTTTTGAAATTTGAATTATACGATAAAAATTTAAATTTTTATACTCATTTGGCCTACTTAAATTATCTAAATCTTCATTAAAAAGTTGAAAATACCTCTTCCATCGCTCTTTTATTTTTTCATTATTTACTAGTACCCTATTGCATTAATCTTTAATACATCTTATTTGAATAAGATCTTTTGTCTTCCTCTCTCTCACTTTAGCTATTCTATAAATATCTCTTTCTCCTTCTTTTGTATTTAATTTTCAATATAACCGTTCAAAAGTTTCATTCTTAGTTTCATTCACTGCTTACAAATATATAATTTCTTATAAGTTTTCGTTTTTCTTTCACTTTCCCTTGTACTTTCTCATTCCACTACCAAGATTCTTTATTTGGTGGTGCATGTTCCTTTGACTCACCAAGTACACTCTTGTTACTATTTTCAACTTTGATACAGTCTTATCCCATGTCATATTAGAGTCACCGTATATTTCATTTAATATTTGTACTCCTACCTTCTCCTTACATATGTTTCGTTTCTCATCCTTTAACTTCCACCACTTAATTCTAGGAGTTGTGCATATTCCCAATACTACTAATCTATGTTGAGTAGTTAAGTTTTCTTCAGGGATGACCTTACAATCTTTACAAATCTTTCAATCTTTTTTCCTAATCATAAGAAAGTCAATTTGTAATTTATTATTTTCACTTTTGAATGTGATAAAGTGTTCTTCTCTATTCTTAAAAAACGTATTAACTAGTATAAGATCATATGCTATCACAAAATCTAATATAGTTTTATCTTCTTTTTTTTTTCCCAAAAACCATAACCTACATGTACCCTCTCATATTCCTCATTTTTCACTCCGACATATTCATTTAAATCGTCTTCTACTAAAATCATTTCATTTGACGGAATATTTTGTAATACTTAATCTAGGTCATCCCAAAACCTTAATTGGTATCTTCATCTAATCTTTCCTGAGGTGCATATACACTATTATGTTCATAGTTTCTTTCTCCACTACTGTTTTGAGAGCTATAATTCTATCTCTCTTTCTAACTACTCCTACAACTTTATCCTTTAATGAACTATCTACAATAATACCCACTTCATTTCTTGTTTTATTCTTTCTTGTGTATCATAACTTAAAATCCGAGTTCTCTATCATCTTTGCCTTCTCGCCTACTCATTTTGTCTCTTGTACACACAAAATATTAATTCTTCTTCTAATCATTATATTCACTACCTCCATTGTTTTATCAGTGAGGGTTTCTATGCTTCATATACCAAATGTTAAACTATTAGTTTTCCTATAATATTTATTCTTATCCAACCTATAGTGTGAGAATCTTTACTTATTTAACACTACACCCAAGTTCTCATGGAGATGTAGTGGTCCTCGTCGATAAATTACAGTCGAACCCTGCAACCCGAACTCTTCCATATTTATTACTACACCTGAATTTTGGAGATGTAGTGGTTCTCGGCGAAATATTATAGTCAAACCCTGTAATGCGTTCATTCCGGGTTAGCACTTCTATGAGATAGAAAAAAAAATCTAAACAAATTTAATAGTTCTGCTATGTCTTCTATTCCACTTGTGTTCAAAATCTATATTATCCATTAGAGTATCTATCATCCATATGGATTAACATAAAAACAAATATAGAAATTTATAATATAGTTTCTTTGGCGTATTTTATCTCAATTTTTGGCTTCTAGTGCTAGATGTGGTGTCTTTATTGTCTAATGCTGAATATAAAATTTGGTGCAGCTATGCCTTCTATTCCACTTGCGTTCAAAATCTATATTATCCAAAGAGCATCTTCCATATGGATTACACATCTAACTTTAGCTAAGCCTTGCATATGGCTCTAGTATGATTTTCATGATTTTGAACTTTCTTAGGTGGCATAATCATTTGGATCCAACGATAAGAAAGGATGCTTGGAATTTAGAGGAGGAGCTTGCTCTCATGAATGCCCATCGCATGTATGGAAACAAATGGGCAGAAATCGCAAAGGTCTTACCTGGAAGGTATTTAACTATTTTGAGTTTTTTTTTTTACACTTCATAGTAAAACTTTGTTATTTCAAAAGCAGAATTAGTTTTCACTCCAAAAAAGTAGCATTTACCATTATCGTCATGTCATGTTCATTTAGCACAATAATGTTATCCAATAAACTAGAGTAGGAGAGGATCTGCATCACACGTGGATATCTAGCACCATTTCAGAAGCCAACCCGGTCTAGATTTGTAGCATTCTGTTACCTCAAACTTTTACAAATTATACTTGATTTATAAACATGTTATATTGCTTAAAACTTTATTTTATAAACATGTTTCTATGTCATGCACGTACCTTAAACTTTAGAACATTAAAGAATAAGATTTTAAGGATTTATCCAAAACTTTGTGTTTTCATTCTTAAACATAAAGTTCATAAGTTTTAACATATTTAATGAATTTCACCAAAGTACAAGTTTGTAATAATTGTAGTCATAATGTTTATATACTGTAATATATCTAGTTTGTGTACAATCTTTTTTTTTGTCCAAGCAAACTATTATTCTTGTAAAAACTTTTGCTTAACTGATAAAGGATAGTCCGGTGCACGAAGTTACCACCATGCGAGGTTCCGGAGAAAGATTTATTGTACGCAGTCTTATTCTGTTTTATAAGAGGTTGTTTTCTAAACTCGAATCCGTGATCTCTAGATTACAAGACAGCAACTTTATCGTTGCATTGAGATTTGAGGGCTCCTCTTCTCTTGCTTAATTGATATGGTCTCTAATTCATTGTGCTTGTTATTTGCAACTAGTCATGTAACATGACATACTTATATGGCACCTGTCGGCATTATACTTGTTTTTCTAACATACTTGATATGGCCAAGTTAGCAATGTACTTGGGATTCCAACAATTTGAACATGACATCTCCTTTAAATTGAATTTTGTGAATATCCAGTTTTCTTCACTTGCTACAACTTCGACATGGTATGATTTGCTTCTTTTTTTTGTATTTAGGACTGACAACTCAATAAAGAACCACTGGAATAGTTCCTTGAAGAAAAAGTTAGATTTCTTCTTGGCTACTGCTAAGATTCCACTGGTTCCCAAACCTGAAATTCTTGATGGTTTGAAGAGCATATCAAACATAGGCCGTGGAGATTCACTTCTGCCTTTGAGAAATAGATTAGAGAATTTTACCAAATCTTTTTCTGGATCAGCCAGTTCCTCAGATTCTGGTCTGCATTCTGAAGCATCTAGATTGGATGACCAAAAGAATTGTCTGCAACTATCATTAGTTCATGCTGAAACAGAAACTGATGTAAATTCCCAGTGCAACATACCGACTCCTATGTCTGATAGCTGCAATGGATACGAACACAGACAAGAATTGGTGGATCATGGAAATACTAGGGAGATTGACCAACTGAATGATGCACGTCAACTAACATTACTTGAAGAATCTCCTCATAGTATGGGTTCACTCTTTTATAAGCCTCCTCAGCTTCAAGATGTTTGCCTTTCTGTTGTTTCTACTCCTTTGTACGATTCTATCTGGAAGCAATTAGACTGCTCAGCAGTATCATCGCCAAAAGAATATCAGACACCTCCCTCTTCGAAGGGGAAGGAACCAGCCCAAAGTATCGAATCAATATTAAAAGGTGCAGCTAGAAGTTTCCCTAACACTCCCTCTATCATCAGGAGGACAAAGAGGGAAACAGAAATGACTCTTGCTTATGAAACTAGTTTGTCACTTGCAGACAGCGTAAAGTTTTTGGATAACTCTGCTACGACTGAAAGGGGCAGAGAAATCTTGGAGGCAGTTGAGTCTTCAATGACTAAACCTGGTCCAGGTGCTTCGGACAGAAGAAATAATTCATACCGTGACAATAGTTTCAATGCTTCTCCTCCGTACAGGTTGAGGTCCAAAAGGACTGCAATCATCAAATCTATGGGGAAATACCTTGATTTTACAGTCGATGAAAATTATTGCAGCGGTAATATCAAGCCCGAACTTACTAAATCAGAACTAAGTTCAACACGCCCAGATTTATGTAAGTATTTTTTTTTTTTTTTTTTTGCTTTGTTTGGGAGTATCATCCAGTTTATTTAATTTTAGCTTTTCTGCATTACGTGAGATAAAGTAGAAGTCATTTTTGTTTAAAACACTGATTATGACACTCTTTCCCTTCTTTGCTGTTGATCTCTGTCGTATAAATACATGTTCGCAATCATTTAGTAACCCTAATTTTTTTTCTTTCTCCTGTTTTTAACTGTAGGCTTGGAGAACAAAAATTAGGGATATGATTTCCACTTGGATGGGACACATTGGATTGCACAAGTTTCTCATTTTCCCTGTGCAAGATGAGCTTAAATTGCAAGCGGTTTGTCCATTTTATCCAAATCACACGGACAAGGTTAGAGCATTAATCACACTATTAATTCCCCCCTCCCCCCTTGAAATGGGAAGTGATAATTTTTTTTCAGCAGAATAAGAGTTTGTCTTGAATTCATGTTCAGAATTATTCCCTAGTGAATAGGATTCACGACGAGAAACCCATGGGCAATTTTTTACTGTCTGATTCTTACCAAGCAATTCAATATGACATGAGTAATGAATGTCATGCCTGTTACTTGCTGCTTGCGCACTTTGTTATTTATATGTTTATTTTTCCAAGATGAATCCCTTTGTTTGAACTACCTGGATAACAACTAGGCTACATCATAATTTGGAATAGTTACTGCCGTAGCTGCAGAATTCCATCCAAATCCTTTGTCAGGATATGTTTATGTTAGGACCGGGATATTTGGTTGTCTGTCAACTTCAAAAATAAGTTTCTGTTGATAATAATTGCAAAATAAATCAACAAAGAAAGAAGTTTGAGAAATGCAAGTGAGAAATAACACGAAGTTTAATGTCTAGCTAAAATTTCAAGCTTCCTTGGTTAAGATCCAAGTCATGGTACTTTTGTTGTCGGCAGGATAGTCATTGTTTGGAATAAGTCCATATACTTCTATTTTAATAAGATTCCAGCTAAAATCACACGTGTTATAATATGTATTTTTTATGTTTTATCAATGTGAGATTTTATTGTATTCTTAACAATTTCCTCCTCAAGGATCACATTGAGCCCTCTTTAAATCTATTCGTCCTCAAAAGACTTATTCTGCTTGATGTCTGATCCTCAATCCATCAAGTATTCCTATCAACTGTCTAATCCTCCTGATCCAGTTGATCTTCCTGTCATTTGTCGGATCATTCTGATCCAATTGGACTTCTTACCGTTGTTCGGTCATTCTGACCCAACTGGATTTCATATTTGGTGTCCGGTTCTCTTGATTCGGATATGAGAGTCTCATTTTCTTCGTTCGAAGTGCATGACTTGACATGAATCATAATTGATATCAATTATTGGTCCAAATTAGATTTACATATCTTCACAATGGTATGATATTGTTCACTTTACCATTTTATTTTTGAAATATACCTAAAAAGATCTCATATTAATTGAGTTATCTTTTTATTTTATAAACACATAATATTTTTTATGTTTTACCAATATAAAATTTTGATTGTATTCTCAATACTCTCAATAATATATATCAATTTTAGCTAAAAATTTTATATCCGCTTAAACTAATTAAAATTTGAAGATGAAGACTTAGAATGATTTCGAAGGCCTCAAGAATTTTTTTTAAAATAATTTTAGCTTACAGCCTTTATAACTCAACAAAACTAAGAGCATAGAATAATTCTAGTAGCTCCAAGGAACATAATTAAGGGAGTATTTTTAAAATTCAGTTGGAGGTAGATGATTTTTTTTTCTTTTCTGATTCACCTATCATGTAAATTCGGAGTATAATTTCGTTTCAGTTTGAGGTTCGAATTTTGATTCTTTTAATGCTTCTGCCTTGGAGATGGAATTCAGCTAATTGATCTATATAATCTTCTATGACTCAATATAGGGTTTACTTGAGGGGTCAAATTCAGCTAATTTAGATCTATAGAAATTTCGACCAAGTTTCGGTTTGCGATTAGGACGATACGATATGATTTTGGTATCATATCGTGGCGTTCGATAAATTTTGATAATTTTTTAATATAAAATATATAAATTAAAAATGAAATTTAAATTTAAATATTAAAAATGGAAAATGATTAAAAAAATACTAAAAATAATTATAATAATAAAATTAATTTCAATTAAATAGGATTTAAAAATAAAATAAATTTTAATAATAATAAAATTATTATTTATAATATATAAATTAATAAAATAAATTTTAAAATAAATTAATTAAATTTTAATTGATTTTATTTAATCTATTGTTAAACTATAGTTTGGGAAGTTTTTTAAGTGCTCGTCGTTGTCTCGTGGCCGGGCGGAGGCCACGTGCATCGCCTCGGCCCCACGAGAGGCAGTCGACATCCGTCGCCTCCTCATGCGAGGTCGCCTGTGGTTGTCACAGCCTCGAGCGAGCAGTCTGCAACCTCGAACGAGGGCGCTACGGTCTCGGGCGAGGCTCCACTGTTCGGCGGAGGCCCACCACTGTCTCGCCGTCGTCGTTAATGTGTCTTGTGGGCATGCCAATTTCGGTGGCGCATCAAAACAAGAAAAATTGTCCGTTTCATCTGAAACGGGATGAAACAAATCGATATTTCAAATCTTGCTATAGAGTAATAATCTTCTAAGGATGATTTAAGAGGATTCAAGAAGCCGAACAATGAAATTTAATTAGAATAATTTTATATAATAGTTTTAATCAAAATTTTTGGATTAACCTAAAAAATTCAAACAGAAAAAAAATCATAATGAAAATCCTGAGAGTCCAAAACTGCTAATTTGCAATTCTCATTGTGTTCTAAACTAATGATTTTTGGATCTTCAAAAGAATATAAACCATAAAACTTCAAAGGTTATTTTTTTTTTTTCAAAATTTTCATTTCTGACCAATCTTGAAATCCTAAAACATTTCACAATAACATTTGACAGATTGTTTAACTGGTAGATTATGCGACTTAAACTCAAGAACCCGAAAGAATCTCATTTGTCCATGATTAGAACAGCGGTGAAAGAAGCACTTAGGATTCGGTGCGATGGTTAGGACAGAAGGGTGGTAATCATGTCGATTCTTTCCATGGACATTGCTTCTTGGCTTTTCAAGTTGAGCTTGCTCCTTAGACTTCCAAGTATGAGTTCCTATTGGAGGGGTTTGGGCTGAATGGTCATCTATTGATTTCATCGTACTCGTTGATTTACTCTTATGGATGGTACCTGTGGAGATGGACTGATACATCCTTAGGAACAGTCAAACTAAAAGTCTAAACAACCAAGTTATTAAAAAAACACAATGATCAAATAAACATAACAAGGTGAGATAAAATGTGAGTGTTCTTCCAAGTATGAGTTCCTATTGGAGGGGTTTGGGCCGAATGGTCATCAATTGATTTCATCGTACTCTGTTGATTTACTCTGATGGATGGTACCCGTGGAGCTAGACTGATACATCTTAGGAATAGTCAAACTAAAAGTCTAAACACCCGAGTTATTAAAAAAACACAAGGATCAAATAAACATAACAAGGTGAGATAAAGTGCGAGTGTTTTTTTTTTCTAAGAACAAATGTTATGGATGAAGACATATGTGAAATTTCAGAATGATCTGCAAAATGTTAGAATCGTCAATCTAGTAGCTCTCTTGCCTCCGCTCGACGTAGATTCTATCGGTCTCGACGTAGTGGGCAAGATATGTGGGGGTCATCTGACGTCAGAAAAAGATTTTAGACTTCCTTCAAAATTGATTTTTATCTTATCTGTAAATTCGATTGTATCTTAACCATCTTACCCTCTCCGTGAGGGCAAATTTCAGAACGATGATTAGATAGATTGAGCAGCAAGTGTATTTTTTAGAGGGGATTGGTAATGAATTTAAGTGGATTAGAGGGCATTAGAATCTCCAATAACACCCTTTACACATTTTGTCAATGCCGGTTGGATTTATTATATAGAATTTTATTTTACTTTTTAAAAACTGCTCTGCAATTTGAATATATGACTATTAAATGATACGACAACAATTTTATTAATGTGTTAAAGCAAATATGAACGCCATAAATATATATAATACCAATTAGGTTGTTAGATTTATCCATTTATTATATCCAACAACTCGAGAATAAATTTCTATCTATGATAATTGCAAAATATGAATATCAGAGTAATTGCACGAAATTTTAATCAATATAAAATTTTAAGAATAGGTTATTGTATACTATTTTATTTTTTTAATATTTTTATTATTCAAATTCATGATCTATTTATGATAAAAGATGAAGCGTTCATTTTTTAAATGTTTATCATCACTCCATAGTTAGATGGAGGAAAATAAATTAAGAAGAATATTTTTTATCTAATTAAGAATTAGCACGATGAAAAAATAAATATTTCAAAAAAATTTACAACATTTATTCTTCGTATAATAATTGCTCATCAAAATTTGTCTCAGGATACGGTGCAGCGGTAAAAGCGGAGAGACTCTCCATAGAAGAATACAGTTCGATCCTCCATTGCGACATCATTTGACAACGAATTTAAAAAAAACCATTCGGACAGGTCTGGGGTCTAAGAGTTTGTCTGATAGACATAGTACAACTTTAGCATTGGACCATCGTTCAGAGATAATGCGACTGTGAAGTCCGGATTGAACCGTGAAAAAACTATGAGCATTTTCCTAATTTACTCTTGATGGTCGATAGAGATCACTTCGGCTCTGTTTTTATCCGATTCAATTATTGACAAAACATTCTAAAAATTCATGGGATAGAATTGATTATTCTTAAAAATTAATCGGATTGAAAATTCGAATTCATGCCAATTATATATATATATATAAAAGAAAAAAAAAATGGCGCGGATTGGTTCTCATCTCCATCATAAGGACGGGACTTTCAATGCGTCTACTTCGGGTACAACAAGGGTGGATTTGAAAAGTACGAGACTAACAGCGTCCGCAATGAACTTACATATTCATGAATTCAATTTAATAAATCTTGTTTATATATATATTTAACAGCTAAATAAATTAATTTTATATACCAATTAAAGTTTTCTTAATCTTTACGACGATTTACCAAACAG
The DNA here is from genome assembly GCA_025175895.1 of Wurfbainia villosa. Lineage (NCBI taxonomy): Eukaryota > Viridiplantae > Streptophyta > Magnoliopsida > Zingiberales > Zingiberaceae > Wurfbainia > Wurfbainia villosa. The sequence goes on along the minus strand of CM046000.1, from coordinate 3,099,979 downwards.
CACACGTGAAGTTTAGAAATGTCCAAATAGCACTTTATACTTTTCATATTTACCAAATAGTACACTTAATTTCTTTTTTACTCCTCCCGTCAAAAAGATCTGTACCACTGTTGTGCTGAAATTACAAATCTCAACACCACTGTGGTGTTGGAATTTGAATTTCCAGCACCACAGTGGTGGTGCTGGGATTTGAATTTCCAACACCATAGTGGTAGTGCAATCCCAGCACCACTATCGTGGTGCTGGAATCTGTGATGCTGGGATTTGAATTCTCAGCACCACATTGGTGCTGGGATTACAATACAACTATAGTGCTGGGATTTGAATTCTCAGTACCACATTCGAGAATTTCACTGTGTTGTAGGTCTGTTTGGCAGGAGAGGTAAAAAGAAAATTAAGTGTCTTATTTGATAAATATGAAAGTATGGGTGTTGTTTGGACAATTCTAAACTTCACGTGCGTTGTTTGGTAAATTGTCGTAATCTTTATGAATGAAATTTGTTGTCTCCAATGTAGTGGCTAAGATACGGTGAAGTTTATGAATAAAGTAAAGATTAATTTCGAAGAAGATTTAAAGTTCTTTTTTAAATTCAGATGACTCCTATGTATCTTGGCCACTACGCCAAGACTTATAGGGTGCGTTTGGGTGAGAATTTTTGTTGATAACTTTATTAGGTTATCAAAAAAATCTTATTTGGTTTAAGTTATAAACGATATCTAGTAATTGTTCATTACTTGGTTATGAACAAAAACCTTTTTAGGAGGAATCTGAAAACCTTGGAGAACCAAGATTTTTGTTCATTCCCGGGATTAAGGAATTTTTTTTTCAATATTACCCCTAGCAATATATTAAATCATCGTTGTCGTCGTCCGTCGATCATTTGTTGGCCAAATCGTCGGCTTGTCAATCGCGTCGTTGTCGTCGGCCCGATCGGGCCGCTGATCGATCAGCATCGTATCGTCGGCCCGTCGAGCACTACCACCAACCGATCGCTGTCGTCGTCATTAATATTTTTGTTATCATCATCGAATTGATTGAGCAAAAGACAAAGAATAATTTAGTAAAATATTAAACTAAGTTATATATTAAAACCTCCAACAAAACAAAGTTTTTATCAAAAGTTATACTTTATTCCAAGGTTATATTTTATTCTTTGTTAATCACATAATCAAGATTATGTATGATTATTTGAACCAAACGTACCCATAGAATTCTCCATGATTTATTTTTCTCACAATGATCGTAAGATAGATCGGTAAAAATTATTAGATTGACGAATTTAACCTTTTACAGATGAATAAAATTTGTTCTTATGGATCAATATAATTTGTATGGTTACTTGTCACGTGAGATTTTAAAATTAATAAATTAGGGAACCTTCTTAAAAATGTCGAGCATAGTTCTTTTTTAATTCTAAAATTTCCATTTTTTTTAGGGAATAATACAATAATAATAGTCGAATCTTATCGCTCTTCTAGGTCGTTAAATTTTATTTACTATTATATCGGAATTTAAATAAATTTTATTTTATTATTATTATTTATAAAAATTTATTTCTAAGAGTCAAATTAGTGATCTATAAGCCGGCCGTATTTAATGTAATGCTAAAGAGACAATCGTCTCAGATCCATTTTTAAAATAGATTAAATATCTCTTTAAAATTCGCTTCGGACCCTTTAAATTTTAGGTACGACTCTGTCTATAAGTTACAAAACAATAACTTTGTATATTTATAATAATTTTATATAGTCTTGACGGAGACGGTATGACGGCTAAGGTACAACGAAGCTTTCCGAATGAGATCTAATTTTTTTTTCTAAATTCAGATGATTTTTACGTATCTTGACCACTACATCAAAGCTCATAGAATCTTTCGTGATTTATCTTCCTCACAATGACAATGAAATAGATCGATAGAGACCATTAAATTGACGGATTTTAATTTTTTGAGGATATAATAATTTTATATAATTTAATTAAGGTATTATAATACTAAAATTTAAATTTTTAATGACTCCGATCCGAAGGGAACATTGTTTGATAGTATGAAAAATACAAAGTTGATACAGAGGCAGTGCAAGACCATGAACACAATGATTCACTGTACGATTCACAGCGACTACAACAAATTAAACGACACTTGAAACTACCACAATAAGAGAGAAGAATCGATCGTCGATGGCAGTCTTACCGCAATTAAGATCAGATAGTTCTCTTCGCCGTCCGATGATCTCCGACGGCGACCACCGTCGGGCAACCAAATTGGTGCACGAAGTTTGAGGTTTTGTTTGTCTTCACCGGCCATTGATCTCCGACGGCAGCCACCGCCGGCAGCCAAATTGATCGAGAAAGTTGCTGAGGCGCACGTGCTTTGCCGTCCACGCCTCGGCCAGCTTCTGCTCCTTGGCTTCGGCGTCGCGCCTGAGCCCGGCGATCTGGTCCCTGTACTCCGCCTCGATCCGCTCCATCGCAGCCTGCTGCTCCTCCCGCAGAGCCCGCATTTTGGCCTCCATCTCCTCCATCTTCTCCCGCCGCTTGGCTGCCATCTCTGCCTCCAGCTGCAGCTCCACCCGCTTCAGCCGCCAACTGGTCTCCTTCTTCTGCGCCGCCCACGCGCGGTGCCCTTCCTCCAATTCCTTGCAGCACTCCACCAGCTCCGCCACCACGCGGCCGTCGACGGTGAATCCGGCGGCGGCGAAGGGCGAGGAGCCGCTCTCCAAGTTCACTGCTTCGGGCGGGGCCTGGAGCTGCCAAGGTGCTCGCGCTGGGGCCGCGGCAGTGGCCGGCGAGAGGGTGAGGGCCACCGACGGGGACGGCGGCCGCGGATGGGCCCCGCCATTGTTACTGGAAAGCCACGCCGGAAGCAGCGGCGTAGCCATCAGCTGGATATAGCGGTGGCGATGGTGGTAGTGCTGCTGCTGCTGCTCCTCCTGCTCCACGAGCTTCTCGGCGAAACTCTCAAGGATGCTGTCGTACTTGCCGGGCTCCACGGCGGCGCAACCGCCGGCCTGGCGCTGCAGGACCCGGTGCTGCTGCTCCTTAAAGACCTCCCACCACTTGCCCAGTCGCTTCGCGGTGCGCCCGGGCACCTCGGCGGCGATCTTCTTCCACTTGTTCCCGTACTGCGCCTGCAGCCGGATCACCAGGCGCTGCTCCTCGTCGGTGAGCGCCCCCTTCTTGACCCCTGGCCGGAGGTAGTTCTTCCAGCGCTCGTGGCACGACTTGGCGTCTCGGTGCAGCGCCGCTGCGTTCATGCGCTGCCCCACCAGGTGCCAATCCCGCGGCCCATACTGCTTCACGTAGGCGCACAAGATCGCGTCCTCCTCTGCCCGCCACCGCTGCCTCTCCTTCATCGGCCGACGACGCCACTCCTCATCTCGAACAGCGCCGCCTATTTACTCTCTACCATCAACCATTGCCAACTATTACACAATTATATATCTTCCTTTTAAAAAAAAAAAAAAAAAAACTTCTCTAAGAGATCAGAGCGCGTTCAAAAATGGAAGACCCAAATCCATCAAAATCTAAAGGCATAAAGCCGGTAGAAATCCATCAATTACCGAGCGCAACCAAACAAGGAGACCATTCATTGCGCTCTTTGGAACACCAAACAGTGATTAATGCGCCACACAGTGCATGGCTGTTTGCATGAAAAAGAAGAAGAGTGATCGTGAAAAACGCTGATGTATCTTGGTCAGAAACCAGGAACAATTTTAATTAATGCATCAGCTAATCTAACACCCTGCTGCTCTCGCCCTTTATCGTCGCCCGTAGAATTTGCATGAAGGGGAAGATCAAATCTAGCCATTGTTCTTCATGGTTTATCAGTTCACTCGGTGTCTAATTTAGAATCGCAAGTCATCCCAGAAAAAGGAAAATTCAGCAAGTCGGTTGGCTAATCGAACAGAACCACTGCTCATTCTGAAAGCTAAAGGACAAGCCCCATAAATGATATGCTAAAAGAATTATTTCTGCTCGGGAGAAGCAACCCTAATCGATCGAGGAGAATGCAAGGCATAATAACCTTATAGAGAAAAATATATAGAACTCTGTTTGTGATGATGAAGGAAATGGCAGCAGTTTAAATGATAATTAAGGAGACATCAGCGTCAGATGTGAGACCCAAATCATCGAACGAATAGAAAGAATTGATAGATTAACAATTCCTTCTTCAGTAGCTTCGATGCGATCTATCACTGCCTTTCACATAACTTGCAAGAAAACGACACGCGAGTTTTTTTTTTTTTTTTTGTTTTCCTTTCTTGCCTTGCATATTTTTCTCAGAATACAAAAAAAAAAAAAACACACACACACACACAGCATGAAAAAGAAGGACAAATTCAATAAAATCAAAGTGAAGAAGGAAGCATGAGCTACCGAGGATGAACGAGCTAGAGGAAAACAAACTGTAAGAAACGAGAACCAGAAAGATCAGGCAAGAAGTTTCAGAGGAGGTGAAAGGGAAATGACACGAAAAGAAAACCCTCACCTGAGGACTACCCTGGAAACGCCCTCGACATGGAGCAGCAGCAGTAGTTCTGCGACGGGTCAAAAGTTAGGGATGCAACAGGGCAAGGAATCGAAGAGAGAAAGAAGGGGAGGGAGGGAGGGAGGGAGGGAGGGAGCAGAGAGGTTGTGTGGGTGGATGTAATGTAATGTACGTAGCTGAGCCTCTGATGCAGCAGGGGAGAGAGGGTGCAGGAATAAATAGGAGGGAAAGGTGACAGTTCAGTTGAGGCAGGAGGAGGACGAGGGTGTGAGAGGATCCCAACCATCAGAATGCTGTCAAATCTGACGCCAATCCCCGTGGTAGCACGTAAAAGAGAGAGAGAGAGAGAGAGAGAGTCTGTGTGGTTAAAGAGGAGCAGCGAGCAAAGGGAAGAAGGGACAATAGAGAGGCGCCGAGCAAAACAAAACAAAGTGACTCAGAATTCTGACTGCTGCAGCCTCACTCTGCCACCATGACTCAGTATCAGAAGGAGAAGGAGGAGAAGAGAGAGAGAGAGAGACGAGGATAGGCCAGTGGCAATCGGTAATACCGGATCAGTGCCGCTGCTGCGCCTGCTGCGGCTTTGTGCCGTGGGGGGCGGTAACTGGTAAATGAAAGGCTGCATGACTCTCAAATGGACGGGATCGAATGTGAAATTTAAAGTTTTTAAAAGTCTTCCATTATCAGAGTAAGAGATATAATGTCTTTGATTTTTATTTTATTTTTTTCATCGTCGATCTGGAATTTAATCGAAATTAATCCGTTAAATTCAAAATTAGAATTGATTCTAGAATCTAATCGAAATCGTTCCAGTTCCGATTCATTTCGATTCCAATCGATTTCGAAATCGGTTCGGAACCGGTACAGAATCGTTTCGGAATCGATTCGGAACCGATCCTTGTTCCGATTTGGATCTGGTTTCGATTGCTAATTTAAAAATGGAAAACTCTTAGCATGATAACATATTTACATGATTATTTTACGATAGAAACAAAAAAAATAGGATCACCGACGCGATAGATGAATTTGGAAGTTCAAATTCGAGAAAGATTGTCCGAATCGCTTTTCGATCGATCTGCAGATTTGAAATTTAAAGTTAAAATTTTGGAATCGGTTTTGAATCGATTCGAAATCAGTTTTGAATCGGTTCCAACCGACTCCAACATCGACAAATCCAAAATCGATTAGAATTGAATCGGAATCGAAACTAAAGAACTGATAAACATGTTTAATCATCGTTATTAAGAAATCGACAATAAAGAATATTAAAAGTAAGATGGAAAATTAAATATAGAGAAGATAATTTTAACTTTATTTGAGAAGAGATGATGAAAAAAAAAAAAGTAAGAGGAACAAATTTTAAATTTTATTTAAAAAGAAGTGAGTAAAATTTAATCTTACTTATTTATAAAAAAAGAAATATTTTCTTACACCTCAATTTGAAATCTCCATTTCTTTTTTTTTTCGTTTTTTTCCCTTTCCATTAATGAATCTTTCTTAATTTTTTTTAGCTTTTAAGACTGTCTCATTTGATAAGTACAAAAGGATAATTTTTCAATAGATAGAAATCAATTTTCGAGAATTTCATCGTCCTGAACTATCGATCGATTTTTTTTTTTTACTTACTATTTGAAATTTTGATTTACCTCTTTCATTGATAAGAATAATTGGAGAGAGCTATTAATATGACGATTTTATTTATTTTTTCTTCATGTCTTTTTAAACATAGGGCAAGAGTTCCTCCGTAAAAAATGTGAAAGAAAAAAAGAAGTAAATCATAATATCGAACGAGTGTTCTAAATTGAAGGGATAATTATCCTTAAGAAAATAAATTTAAAGAAAATCTATCCTTGTTTTATCCTATAAATTTATCGGCTACATGCTAATAACTAATAAATATAATTATACAGAGAGAGAAATGGAGAAGGTGGAAGGAAGAAGTATAGAACAGAAAAAGAAAAATAAGAGGAAGTGAAAGGAAGAAAAAGAGTAAAATCAAGAGCGCTGATAAAATAAAATAAAATATCATTCTCTTCTATTAAAATAATTTTATTTATATTATAATAATTACGGAGAAGTTGTTATCTATTGAAATCAAAATTCATTAGATAATTCTTTTTATGAATATCAACTTGAGTATCATAAATAAATTTATTTCACCTTCGAAATTGCACACGGTGCAATTGTAAAGTATTCGTATAGTTTTTTTAGACCTCTTCAATTCGATCTTTAACCGAGATATATTTATAGAAATTTTTCTTCAAATAAAATGATAAATTTTAAAATATTAAATTGTTGGATTGCTCGCTGTGAGTAATTTTTATTTCGTAAAACCAAATCGATCATTCCAGAATTAATTTGATCGAATATTTGAATATCTAATGACTATATCTATATATATATACGAATTTGATATTTTTGCATGACATGTTTCATGCACAAAGATAGGGAATCCATAGTAATTTCCATCCCGATCTGTCACTGTCCATTTCCCACGCGGAGCGCTTGCTCGATCACCGTCGCTCGGCATTGTCGTCGAGCGATTGAATTTTGATCGCGATCCGATCAGAATCTGGCCATGGGTCGAGTGTCGTCGGAGCCCGATCGAACCGCAGCGTGATTCTGATCAGATTTGTTGTTGCCAGTGTTGCAACCACTGGCAGCTGCAATCGCAACCATTTTTGGTCGGAATCCGATTATGATTCGATCGGGATCGGAGTCTGATCAAATTGTAGTCGGATTCTACCAGGATTACAGTCAAAAAAGATCGCGATTGTTGGCGCCAACAGTCGCAATGCTGGCAGCCCAATTTGGTCGAATTCCGAGCGAAATCTATGATCGTCGTTTGGTCAATCGGTCGATTGGTCGTTGGTAGAGCTATAAACGAGTCAAGCCAAACTTTACAGCGTTCAAACTTGTTTGATAAGATAACCAAACCGAGTCAAGCCAAGTCAAAATTAACCAAACTATTGAAAAACCTGTTCAAGTTTAACTTGATTTCTTTTTTTAGAGATTGAGCTTGACTTACTTATTGAGTATCAAACTTCTAATCAGCTCGATTCAAACTTGGATCAAGCTTGATTCAAACTTATTTAAGTTTGGTTTATTTAAACATTATCAAACTAAGTTAAGTTTGTTTGTTTATTTGTAAACTTTTAATATTTTTAATCCTGATTTATAAATGAGCATGAATAAGTTTATAAATAATTTTTAAATGAGTTTGTTCATAAACACTGTTCACGAACATTGTTCCCAAATACTTTTCACGAATATTAATAAATCGAACACATATGTGTTCAAGTTTGTTTATTTAATTTATTAAGTTGTTCGAGTTTGTTTATTAATTAATTTTAATGCATATTGAACAAACGTAAACGAGCTCTTATCGAGTTGAACACCAAGCTTGTTCATGAACACTTGGTTCGTTTATAGCCCTAGTCGTCGGCGACGATAATCCAATGGGTTCAATCGTTGGCTATAGTGCACATTCAGAGAAGAAGATAGCGAAATCACTATGCATTTTTCATTACGGTGCATCTTCATTCGATCGGATGGTGGAGAACGAGTATATATATATATAGTCATTGTAAATTATCACCCGTCAGATTCAATGGAATTTGATTTTTTTTTTTTTTTTGTCTTTTGTCTTTAAAATAGAGAAAATTAAAAATTCTCTTTTCTTCCTCAGTCAACTAAATTACTGATTATGACCCGGACTTAAATTCAAAAAAAAATATATCTAGAGCTCTTTTATATATAATAAAAAAGCTCTATCAGTTTAGTTAAATTTGGTTAAATTTATCAGCGGTTTAATCAACTTTAAGTATTTTTTTTAATGATTATTACGACCACTTTGAAATAAGATTATTTCGGATAAAAAAATATAATAGAATAATTATTTATTCATAAAAAAAATAATAGTCTTTTGAATATTAAAATAATTAGGGCGAATAGAGAGAAAGAAGCGATGTCTTTTCAAGATACAGCGAAATGGTAGGAGAGGAAAAAACCAATGGAGGAGGCCCAGGCCGTGTCCTTTTTTTTAGGCTCTTTTTGTTCTTTTCTTTTCTTTGTTCCATGAACCCAAACAGCACATTCATAGTTGAAAGCGATTTTCGACACCAGACTTATTTATTTATTTACAGTGGATGTTCAAATTTTGAAAATGATCGGTTCTATTCATTTTGAAGATGATCGATCTCAAATTCTATGGATCTTTTAATTAGGTACTAAATAATTCAGATGAAATTTTCATCGACTATTAAAATATATCATAGAAATATTTGCGATTCAACAGTTAAATCCAACGATATAATCATATTATCTTTATAAAATAGATCCGATATCAAAAACGTATTGGGTTCACACTCGATTCGGAATCATCCATTCAAAATTGAAAACAGAATTTATTCCTATCTACATGAGACTTATTTCTTTTTGACAGGGCAGTTAGATCGATGAAAATCTTATTCACTGGATTTTCAAGATTTACTGTGAGAGGGAGGGTTTAGATTGTGGGTTATAAAATCATAATAATCTAAATATTTTAGAGGGTGTTTGATTCGTAGAGAATTTTTTATTTTTTGTTTTCATTCTTTTTTTTTTTCAAAAAATAAAAAATGAGTTTTTTTTTATTTTTCAGTTTTTCAAAAAACGTTCTTTTGTTTGTTAGAAAACGAAAATAGAAATAGAAAATAATTATTTCTCGTTTTTCAAAAAACACTCTTTTATTTTCTGAAAAATAGAGATGATTCATTTTCGTTGAAAATAAAAATGAAAAATGGCGAAGAAAACACCTATACAAACGTCCCCTTAGAATTTTATTCTTACGTTGATAATTAATTTGTTGCTAAGACTTATTTCTTCCATCCACGTGGCCAGACCACTAGTTAAAATTCGAAAAGGATGTTCTTTTTTGTATTTTATTTTTGAATTCGATCGAGAATCGGAAGTCAAAACGGAAAATAAATAAATCAAAAGATAAAACAATTATATATTTTTTTAAAAGAAATATGAAATAATCATATTAATAATTTTCTATGTTTGTCTCGTACTTTAAAAGAGAAAGATAAATTAAAAAATATTTATACATACAATATTAATTTTCTTGATTTGTAAAATTTTATAAATTCAGTATAACTGAGAATTAGGGATTAAGAATCGAACAAACAATGATATATTTAAGTTTGAACTTTATATTTCATCTATATATCATGGTGTGATATGATTTTGTTTTGGATATTATATCATAGAGACACGAGTTAAAAAGGATAATTTTTTTTTTTTAAAATTCATCTTGGCATGCGTTGTAAAATACCAAGAGGTGACACGACGATATAAAAAATATTTTTATTATTTATATTAAATACTATCGAGTTTTTATAATATGAGAATGATATATTTTCGATTATATTATTCGAAGCAATGTAAGATTTTAAAATTTGATTCACTTTTTTCCTAGAATATATAGACACATCCACAAATTAATAAAGAGTAAAGCGATCAATCTAGATTGTGATCATTGAATTAATCCATCGTATCAAATAATTTAAATAGATTAGATTGAATTTTTATCGATCCATTATTTTGACAGATCAATTTATATGAGTTATGGATCAAGACTAATCAATTCATAATGAATTTGGGTTGACCTAAAAAGTTGAAAGGTCTTTTTCATTAGTAAATATTCCTAATTTATCTATACATTTATTATATCAAGTGAACTTAATTTAATTTATTATTTTAGGAGAAAATAATATTTCTAATTTAATTTTTATTTATTATCAATGAAATTATTTTGATAGTATATGATCTTATATGAAATTATTATTCTAGGATAATATTTTTAGCGAAAATGTAAGATAATTTTAGAGTTTTTTATTCTATGGCTCATGTACTAACCTATCTAATCTTACATTTCACTTTAGATTGAATTGGATTGAAAATTTTTTAATCCGTTTAGATGGTAGGTCAAGCGGAGTTAATTCGTCCAGTCACATTATTCGTTTGACAACTCTAATAAAGAGAAGGGTTATAATAAATTGGCTCTGATAAAATAAATTATTATCACACAACATTGTTGTGCATTTAGAATAGTTTATCAGTTTTTTTTAAATTCAGATGATTTCTATATATTTTGATCATCATATCAAGGTTTATAAAATTCTTCGTAATTTATCTTCCTCATAATGATCATAGAACTGACCGATAAAAACTATTAGATTGATGATTCCAATCTTTACAAAAGTAGAATGGCCTAACACTTAAAAATGTCCCTCGTTTATTTTTTTAGCAACATAATATTTAAAAATGAAAGGAAGCGTCGAGAAAATAATTATCGTATAATTTAAAGCTCACAAATTCAAATTATAAAAATAATTTTTTATAAAGTAATATAATCTACATACAATAAATTTTTTTTTCAAAAGACCTTGTATTAACAAGAATTTCATGCACAAAACTCTGACTGTAAATAGAATATTAACACTCAAGTATATGTAAGGATATTTGAAAATTAAATTTTTGTAGAGTTTTTTTTTAAATTTTATTTGCTTATTTAATAAAAGTATTATCCTCTACTAGTCTTTCAGCTCGTGAGGATATTGTTCTTGAGTTAAGAAATATTATCCTCGAGGATTTTTAATTCATCATCTTGATTTATTTATTTTTTCTTTTCTTTTGCACTAAATAATGAGTTCGATAAGCAAATAATAAGCTCCTATAACATGTTTAGTTATACATGTCCTTTGTCGTTGGAGCCACCTCAGAAGAACTTATCGCCATTTGATATCGACTTTGTCTTTAAATTCAATAAAGATTTTCATTTGTTCCTCGGGACAGAGCTGACTCTAGGAGACAGATACTAAAGCCTCCGTCCAAAACTCAAAGTTTGATCTTCAAAAAAAAATATATAAAAGTATTTAATTTTTAACAAAAAATAAAAATTTTATCTATAAAAGAGCTCAATTTTTAATATTTTATATAGTTTTTTTTTTACGACTTTGCCTCGGGGCATAATGCAATAGTAAAAGTCGAAATGATTCTTTGGGGATATAATGGGATAGTAAAAAATAAGATAATATTTTAAAAAATTAGGATTAAAAATTTACACCGTGTAAATTATATTCAAAATTTATTTATATTTTTTAAACTTATTTTGATAATCGATAACAAATTTTAAATATAATTGAATTGTACATCTTCAAAGTCGGATTATAAAATTTAAATATTTAAAATATATATATATAATCTTTCCTCTATCATCGAGAGTCATGAGTGCATGGTGGGATGTCTGGTTGGTCTTTCCTTGCTATACGGGTCATCATCTTCCAACACAAACAACAAATTTAAATAGAGACAAAAAAAAAGAGATTATTTTTAAGATTTAATAAATTTAGACTCATATAATAATCATTTCTAAAATTATTATATTATATGACTTTTAATATATAAAATTCTACTAGTTTAGATTTATATAATAATCACAGTCAAAATAATTATTCCTAATTCAAATAACAAAAATTAAAGCATGACAAAAGCTACATTAATTCGAAGACTCAAACAACTGAAAACATAAATAAATAAATAAAGATATTCAACTTTTTATTTTTTTTTACTTTCACCAACTAAAAACTCATAAATAGAATATATTTTTATTTTTATTTTTACCTAGCAACAGTTACACAGAAATGGAGAGACAGAGAGATCTCCATCTCCATCTTGTCTCCTTCCCCTCACAGGAGATACAATAAACCACCACAGTGGCACAGTGGCAGTGGTGCCCCTTTTTCTTAAACACCTCAGCTGCCAACAGTCCCCCCTCTCTCCCTCTCATTATTCGAATAGTAAATTTATAGTATTTTCTTACGAATAATTTATTTTTCCATAATTGATTTATTCATTTATTCATTTTTAACACGTTTTAAGACGAACGATGAAAAAGTATCATTTTTAACCGAATATCATTTTTCATACTTTTTTCATTTTTTTTTGAAAAATAAAAATAAAAAATAAAAAAATTTCTTTGAACTAAACGCGGCCTGAATTTTTCTTACACCCTAATTTCTTCTTCTTCTTCACTCCCTTAGCCTCCGTTATTTACGCTCCTTTATTTCTTCTCAAACTTTTAAAAAAGTTAAGAATCTGTCCAACTAGCAGCACCTTGTCATCCGTCCCATGGATTATTGGCGAGAGAGAGGGTAAATCACGGAGAGATTATGTCTCGGACACGATGACAAGACAGTGGAGGAGCCATCTGAGCCCAGGGGGGATTTTAGATCCCTCATCCGGAATCGACCTCACTCCGTATCTAAAGCAACCACACTGTCTTACCATCGCGTTATCCCCGTGGGGACTATTTCTTCCCAAACTTATTGTTAGGGATGGAGTTTAAATAATATTTATGAAAATAAAATTGACATATTTTCTAAATTAATAAAATCGAAAATCTAAACACTTACATTATAAAAATAAAATAGAATAAATTAAATAAATAAAACACTTTAAAAAATGAATAAAATATCAATATGAATTGTCAAATAATTTAATCAGGAGAAATTCGATGAAAAAAAAATAATTCTAAATTAATAATAAAAATAATAAAAAGCGGTGCATGGCAGGAGGGACGTCCATCTCTCCGGTAGGCCGTGGCCCCGGGGCCAAGATGAGAGAGAGAGAGAGACGAGGCGGAGACGTGCGTGTCGTTGGCCGCAGAATACCGGGGCGGAGGAGGGTCGATAGGGGGACTGGGCACCGCGTTTCGCGGCGCAGACAGAGACAAAAAACGATGTTGACGAGACGAACGCCTGTTGTTATTACTGTCCATTCTTCTTTCTTTCTCTTCTTTTTTCTTTTAAATTTAATTTAATTTAATTTTTTAAAATAGAAATGTTATCGCCATCCATCTGTTTGTGAAAATGTCAGTGCGTGGGCTGCCTCGCTGCGTCCCTCTCGTCCACACGCTCGCTGTCTTCTCATCTCTCTGCTGCTGCGCGGTGTGCGTGGAGCGTAGGAAGGGATCCAGTCCAGATGCTGCCGGCGACAGCACTGTATCGTCCATCGCCTTGGCTTTTCCCTTGAGGCCGGTCTGCAGTGGCAGTACCTGTGCCCCCGCCGCAGAGGTCGACGGTACCCTCTGCCTTGGGGCCGATGCCTGGGCCATGGCTGGAAAGGACATCTCTCTCTCTCTCCACCGATCCTAAAGCCCATATCGCACAATTACAGAGCATCCAAAAAGAATTCATTGAAATAGTGAATCATTACGCCGTTTTGTCCTCCAGCACTGGTCCATGAACACGCCGCCCTTCAGAACAGTGAGCAGCTTGCTAGCTAGGTCGGGACCAGAAGTTTTTGTTTCACCCACCGAGGCAAAGACAAATCTTTTATCGTGGAACTGAGGTGGGGCTGACTAATCAATAAACAGGGGGAAAAAAGTAATGATTATATATATATATATATATATATATATATATATATATATATAATTTAGATATTTAAATCTTTAACTTATTCAATGAAATGTACGATTGAATCTTATAAAAATTATCAAAATAAATTCTTATAGTACAGACAAAATCAATGAATAATTTAACAGCATAAATAGTTTGAAAAGTTTCTAGATTGCTTGTTTGGTAAGTCCTCTAAAATTATAGTTGTGAAAGATGGTTATGGGAGAATAGGAGCATCCACAGTGGATATATTAATAGGGTGTTACAATATTCCTATGATATTAAACATTCATTGTGAATGGGTATTTCATTTGAACGCGTTTGATTGTTTGGTCCATCTCATGTATATTTCTTTAAAATTATATTTATTAAAAAATTAAAAATTTTAAAATTAAAAATTGAATATGCCTTTAGAGATTCAAATCAACTGCTTCCAGTCAAATATTGACAAAACATGAGTCATCAATATTTTACGTCGTCGGTTGTTCATGGATATGGTACCTCACACACAACTAGTATGTCTTTCACTCCTTCGATGTCGAATGAACCTGCAACTCCAACTTTTGTCCCGAAGATAACTTTCCAACTGTGAATCCCCAATTGAGATGGTCAATTTTGAAAAAGTAGTTTCAAATGATGAGGGTACAAGAAAGCGTTCAAGTTAGACAAAGGTTGAAGATGAGATCTTAGCAAGAAGTTTTGTCACTATCAACGATGATCCAATAATCGATAATGATCAAAAGGCGGATGTTTTTTTGGGGACGTGTTACAAGTTACTATAATGAGAATCGTCCCACATGTTTAAACACTAGAAGTGCAAATGTTATATGATAACATTGACACAATATAATCCAAAAGAAGGTATATCGATTCTATTCAATGCAAATTACAATAGTATTTACAGTTCATATCAAAGTGGTCACAGTGACGAAGATATATTGAGGTTTGCGTACGAAAAATATCAATCCGAAAACAATAGTGTTGCATTCAATCTCGAGCATGTGTGGAGAATTGTCAAAGATTATCTAATGTTTACTCCAAAGTCCGATGATCACTTTGTAGCCACAAAGAAGACGATGACCTCAGAGTCGGGAGCAAGCAACACCTCCTCCAACCAAGATGTGAGTATAGATTTGGATGATAAAGATACTCATCCAATGGGACATAAAACAGCAAAAAGAAAGAGAAAAGACAAAGTAAAATTGATCATGGAGGATCTGACAATAAACTACAATAATATTTTCGCAAAGTTCACTGTGTACACAAGCGTGAAGAAGTTCGAAGTCGATCTGAAGCAAAAACAACTCGAAGTAGAGGAGATTAAGACAAAAGTTGTCTTGTCCAAATATGAAGCTAAGAATCATCGCTTGAAGTTGAAGGAGTACAAAATATTGAACAAAGACACCTCGCAGATGACAAAGAAACAACTTATCATATATGAATATCTATGCCATGATATTAAATCGAGATGGAATATCTAAATTTTTACTCAACGTTCATTTTCTAGTATTATTGTATTTTTGAGTGATTGTAATATTTAATTATTGTATTTCTCATTTTTGATTAATGTGATTTTCAATTATTATAATTTTGCAAAATAGTCGTTGTAAATTAACTGTCATGGAAACTAGCTGTAAAAAAAATTATTTAATAAATATATTTAAAAAATTTAATATTTTTTTTAAAAATAGTAAAATTATTTTTTAAAAAAGTAAGATTATTATTAAAAATAATAATAATAATTTTAATATTTTAAAATATATTTATTTAATATGATATAATTTTAAGATTATTGAGTGGACTGTGAGACTCATAAATAATGAGTGCTAATGTTAAAAGGAATGTGAGTGAAACAGATATGTTGTTATAATGAGCACGTAGCAATGAACTCCATATTTTTTTAATGAGGTGGAGGGTGTTATAATGGGAGTAGGTTGTGGATGCTCTAACATACCGTGAAATGTTAAAAGAGACACGCGATCTAAGTCCTTGTATTAGAAACAAGGTTGTCCCCGGGCTATAGTGCAGTGGAAAAGATGTCAATATCAAAGCTTAGGTATCCCTAGGTCAATCTCCAGCTATGACATATTTACATACTTTTCTCTAAATGAGAGTCGGTCCCTTGAGATGTTGAGTACGCTGAGACAACTCCATTTGTACTTATCTGATTTACCTCCTCCACCAATAGGGACAATCGGAGGGGACCGCTAATGTGACGTTTCCAGTACATTTACACTAGAAACAAAGCAATCATATTGATGATTTAAACCCAAGAATATGCATGAGTATATGACAGCAAAAATGCTAGCCACTACAACAATAACAACCAAGCATTATTCCATTAGATAAGATCCACTATATGGATCGTTTTATGATATTGCACTATATATTCTATTATATCATCATCTATATTTAAATAAGTTATATTTTATTTTATCATTGTTAATTATGTTGGGAGATCGGTTGGCCGGCTAGAGGGGGGTGAATAGCCCTAATTCGTCGGACGTCGTATTTTGCTTGTCTACAAAATATTAGCGCAAGCGGAATATACAAATGTAAATAAATACAAGCAAAATATAAGCAAGCAAGACAAACACCGAGATGTAACGTGGTTCACGGCTATGCCGCTAATCCACGGTCCGATTCGTCCACGGTGAATCACTCCGAAACCCAATCACTATTGGTCTCTCCTTTGCACCAAGCTAGGTGGAGGTAACCTTTACAAACACTCCTCTTACAAATAGAATGAAAATAAGCTTGAGTAAGAGGATGGAAAGCTTTAGGGATCTTTGGGAGAGTATTAGAGCATAAGCATTAGGCTCCCAAACCCTTACCCCCTTCCTTTTTATAGAGGAAGAGACGATCGATGCCCTCGATCACCGATCGATCTCGTAGCAATAACGGCCGCTTTCCACGCTGATTCCATCCATCCAGACATCGCCGATCGATGGGACCATGGCCGATGCGTTCGATCACCGAGTGCTCGGCCGAGTCGACTCCATTCTGCGGCTCGCATCAGCCCCATCACCGACTACTTCCCGGCAATGATCATTGCAGCCGACATCGGGCCGATCGCTAGCCCATGGCAATGCGATCCGCCAAGCCCTAAACCGGTCTTATACCACGATCAACCCATCGATTTCAGCCGATCGCCATCACATGGCAGTCGACTGTTGTCGGGAAAACCCATCCGACACTTGGCCAAATGGCCAAGTTTCACCTAAGAGCTACCCTTCCCGGGTTACAATCGCTCACTCTCATCTCTCGGAGTCTCTCGCCTTCGAAGTTCTCTTCGTTCTCGGCCACGTCCCTCGGCAGCATCAGGCGCACGACTCTGCAATGCTCTTTCGCGTCTCTTGCCTCGAAGTCTACTTCCTCCGGCTTCACTCCAAGCTTCTCGTTGGGCGGTCCCTCGGATGCTCCAAGCGCACGGCTTCCGCAAAGCAATCCTTCACCGACTCAAGGCCCGAGTGATGAGTTGGTGAAACTCGCCATGGCTCCATGTGCGAATTACTAAGTCCTGCACGACTTCAACGCACATATCAACTCAACAATACCAACCTAACTTCAACCCTTTGCCACACCATCAAAACCATATCACGGCAAGAGATTGCCCTAACAAATTAAATCTTCTTAGAATTTTGTCTTCCTCACTTGATGTGCATATTTATCACATTTTTATATTGTCTAACTAGAGCATTTATTGACAATTTAAGTACATATATGACATTAATCCAAAATTAAATTGAAGGAAGAAATAACTAAAGTCTAAATTGATAAAATCGATGAAAGAATCTCGACCCAATGTTTAATAAATTATGAATCTTAGTGTAGGAGATGACATACGCCATAACGTTAGGATTTAAATTGATAAGCATTTAAACGTCATATGAAAAAGCCTTGATAACATCTACTTCAATAAGTACCGACAAATGAGTTTTACCATGCTTTAGATTGAAAATAAGTCAAAAGTTACATGTGTGACCGTCATCCCTCTTATGTATGGTTATAGAGTGATCTAAAAACTTAAAAGAATAAAATGAAACTTATATAGAAAAAGATCTATATAGACTACATAGCTAGTTTGGATTTAAATTATTATTACAACTCAAATAAAGATAAAAATCAAATCTACATATGATAATTATCCTTACTACATAATATGACTTATGTAGCTAATTAATCTCATCTAAAATTTAAATTATATTGATTAAGTCGCAAGACTTGCTCTTTAACAAATCTAGACTTGCTCTTTAACAAATCTGCTCCAATTGTAATTTTGACTTTAACATTTTCAATTAGCTCATTGAGTTTTTTTTTTATCTTTTTAATTTTAATTCTTGTAAATGAACCTCCATTGATTAATTGTTTGAGTATTTTCTTTATCTTTTTAGTTTTAATTCTTGTAACTGAACCTCCATTGATTTATAATTGATTATCAAAAACATCTAGAATGGGATGTGATTGTGTCCTCTTTGTGCACTCGAACTTCTCTTCTTCCCTTACATTTGGAAAGTAGGACTTAGGAATGCCACTATGGATCCGAATTTGTCAATTGAAAGAACGTTAGGGGTGGGGCGACTTTATCGACATGGCTCCTCCGACGCTTAAGTTAGTGTTCACTGAGAAAAGGAGAAAAATACAATAGAAAAGAGAAGAGAACAATGAATGAAGAAAATTTTAGGAAAAAAAAGTGTATATCAAAATAGAGAAAAATCATCCCCTAATAGTAGCGTCAATACTACCTCACCGACCAAACATATCTCTTTGTCAGGTACCTTGGAGGATTGTTAGAGGACTATCATGATGTGGAATTGTCCTCCGTGCTAATATGCTCCTTTCTTGTTATACATCGAAGAGAACAAAATATTCTAGATAAATCACCACGTGGATTGCACGTGCATACTCGACAGAAACATGAGCACTCGGGGGGACTAGTGCTGCTTGAGAGAATGGATGATGCTGACCAGCAAAACTCTGGAGAATAAAGTGTTCAAAACCACACATAGTACTTGGGAGAATTGGTAAATAGAGCTATGGAAAAATCAATAATACTCCAGCGAGCAGACAAAAGAGCCAGGAGGACCAATAGCACTCAGACTAGCATATAGAGGTCGAGAAAATCGATAGCATCTAGGCCAATAGATAAAGCCTGAGAATATCAATAGAAATATAGACTACCATCACAAGTCTCTCCCCTTCGAGTCAGACTAAAGAGTAAAGTCGAATGAAATTTGATATAGTTGTAGTGAGAGAGTAGTTAACCTAGCTAGGTAGGGATGTATCATGATAATATTTGAGAAAAATAATTGCGCTCAGGGAGAGTCCAGTGATTATACGTAAGTTGAATCCCAAATGGACAATGATACAACTCAATGTCGTTAAGATAATAAAATAAGAAACCTAATAGACGATCGCTTCCAAGGAGAAGGGGTAACTCAACCCTATGACTTAGAGGACACCTTATGCACTCAAAAAGGTCAATGATTATGTAAATAAGTGAACCCCAAATGGCATTACATACTTTTTGAATATGAGTGGATAAGAAAACCTTGAGTGACATTAAATACTTCCTAGGAGGACTTAATGGATAAGTGGGCAGTCGACTGGTGGATAAGGTCAGCCGATTGTCAGGCGAAAATCAATCAGAGTTGCAGCTTTATAAGGAGATAGACTTTGTGTGGAGGAGAAGAAGCCAATTTTTGGGGAATTTGAAGAGAAGTGATGCTGCAATTTCAGGTCTTCAAATGTCATTCCAAAGCAACCCAAAGCAAATAATCAAAAGTTCTTATTTGTAAAGTGTTTTCATTCTTATTTTGTATTCTTGTATTTGGTTGTCTTTTCTTCGTTGTAAGCTCTTATAAAGGGTTTCTCCACCTCCGGTGTCATACCGAGAAGAAGATCAGATTTTAGTGAGTGTAGATCACTAGAGCTCGATCATGGAGTAGGAATTAACTATGTTCCGAACTATGTAAAAATACTTGTGTAGTAGTTGTGTTTGTTGTCTTGTATTTTGTTTGTGTTATTTTATATATTCCACCATACACTAACACTTGTAGACAAGCGCGATCGAAGAATCGCTATTCATCCTCCTCTAGCGTACCTAACAATCCTCAACACCTTGGAGGATTGTTAAGGGACAATCATGACGTGGAACCATGTCCTCCACTCTGGCATGCTTCTTTCTTGTTATACATCGAAGAGATCAGAATATTCTAAGTAAATTGTCACGTGGGTCACATGCGTATACTCAAGAGAAACATGAGCACTCAATTGGGGGATCAGTGTTGTTTGAAAGAACGAATGATGCTCGAGAAGACCAATATAACTTGGAAGAATAAAGTGTTCAAAATCATGCATAATATTTTGAAAAATCGACAAACAAAATTAACAATCGATAACGGGCCAACGGATAAAGCCCTAAAAAATATCAATAGAAATATATTGACTAGCTATCATCGAGATGTTTTTTTTTTGTTCAGTCTTAGTTCGATCCTTAACATTAATTTATTAGACTGTAATTTATTTTATATCTGTAAATACATATACGTATCATTTTAAATATATTTTCGAGAGTTTTTCCTCAATTTTAACCACTTGCATATATATATTTATTAATAGAACTGTAGCAACGGTTCATGGACCATATATAGCTGCATTCAGATTCAGAATAGAGGACTCGGGCCCAAGAGCCAGAGATGCACAGGTCTGCAACTGTAGTTGAGGCTAATGGCTATTTATTCTACATTAAGCAGCTCCCGGACTTGAAGGAACCAACAATATGATCCAGAAGCAGAAGCAGTCCTAAAGATAACGCCATCAATGTTAATTAAGTGGCAGACACTGTTTTAAGCAGCAGGAAGAGTCCAAGACTCTGATCACTCGCTCTACTCTCTGCAGTCTGCAGAGGAATGGCAGGCATGGTCCCATTTGGAAAATTAAACATGTATCGTCACCATCATATTCACCTTTTAATTGCTCGGAAGTTGGGAGTTGAATAACTTAGACAAATTAATATATATATATATATATATATATGCTCATGAATATTAATAAATGCATTTTGAAGGTGAAAGCACAGCGAGTGGAGATGGTAAATGAATACATAAATGCGTGGCGGAGGAGGAGGAGGAGGAAGAAGATGATGAAGAAGAAGACAATCCCCTGAATTGGCGATCGACGCGGTGGCGGTGCATGGACCAGCCAAAATATTTATATACATCGGCATCAGTAGAAGAATCTGGTCCAGTACATGCATGTGATGAATGGCTCCTGCCTCCTGTCGTACAACGCCAACTTCCAAAATGATGAGATCGATAAAAGTATATTAATTAATGACGTTACAGAAACTTGTCGTCGTTTCGCTCGATCGCCTGCCATTGCCATGATCGAACGAGATCGATGCCAGAGATTACAAGTGTTCCGACTGGGAACAGGGAGGAGATAGATCGGTCCTTTAGGACTTTAGGTAAAAAGGAAAAGAAAAAGAAAAAAAGAAAAGGTCTCTACGCGTCGAGGTGAAATCGATGAGGAGCTTTTGTAGCAACCTGCTGGCGAAGCGCCTTCGGAGCAGGCTGCTGGTGAAGAGCTTTCGAGATAATTCGCCGACGTTACAAGGAAATTAAGGTGTATTTACATTAATTCCCTTCCGCGTTCAAGTCATATGAAAATGGAGTAGTCCATTGAAGAAGATTTTAAGATAGCGTCTGGTAGAGAGGAAAATTTTCATTTTTCATTTTTCATTTTCTATTTTTTTTTCAAGAAAATAGAAAACGATTTTTTAGTATTTTCTAATTTTTCAGAAAATACTTTTTTATTTTTTGGAAAACGAAAACGAAAACAGAAAACGATTTTCTAGAGTTTTTCAATTTTTCAGAAAACGCTATTTTATTTTCTAGAAAACGGAGATGGAAAACGTCAACTAAATATGTTTTCTCGTTTTTTCAGAAAATGAAAACAGAAAATGAAAAATTTTCTCTCTACCAAACGCCCCTAACTTTCTTCTCTCCTTCTTTGCTATTTGGAAGGAAAATAAAAGTCATCATGTTAGTGGTTCCCTCGATTGCTCCTATAAAAAAAAAAGTAAATCGAATGACTATTAGCATAGACTGTTTCAGTACGTAGACTTGACATCCCAAAGGACCGATTGTTATTTAGAAAAAAAATCTGTAAATATACCATAACTAAAGATCGACTCAAGAGTTCCTGAAAATTTACATGGATGTTTTACCAATGCACTATAGACCGAAGACTTCCCTATGCTATTTAGAGATCTATATACAATATATTTCTAGAGATGTGATCTGAATAGATGGGGAGACATGGAGATATAAAAATTTGAAGATGTGGAGACAGAGGATCTTGTGACGCGCTAGAGGAGAGGTGAATAACATTCGTTCGATTCTTTCATCATTGTGCTTGTCTACAATATAGTTAGTGCGCAGCGGAAACAAGTATAGCATAAAAAAAATGTAATACATAAGCACTACACTAGTTTTAATGTGGTTTGGAGATCCACTTATACTTCACGACAATCCTTAAAACAGATTACTCTTCTTGCAAGCTTCCACTATCTTCTCCTTTTGATGAATACCAAAGTAGAGAAAAACCTTCTTACAATCTGGAGCTTATACAACAACACCAAATAAATACAAGTGTAAAGAGATAAAATGAAATACAACCCAAGTAAAGCTTTACGCAAGAATGCTTTTGATTGTTGTTGAGTTTGGTGGCTTTGGAGCGGCGTTTGAAGACCTGGAATGCAGTAGTACTTTCCTTCAAAATCGCCCAAGAACTGGATGCCGAAATCCCCCTTAGCTTCCTCCTTTTATAAGCTCCGATCTAGTGGATTGATTTTTCGTCGATCAGTTGACTGACCTTATACCCCATGCGATTGATCACTGTACTATTGTCGCATAACAAACTAACCTATGTCAGATTGTAGCCGATCAATCGACTGCTCTGACCCTGCAACCGACTACTAATAGTCATCAGTCAACTGCCATGAGCTAGTAGTCAACTTAGAAACATTCTATGCTCTTGTCCACTTAAGGTCGATCCGATCGCCCAACGTCATTGTCCGCTGGCTACCGATCCGATCCAAACCACGAATCGACTGTCGAAGCACTAGTCAATTTTCCTGAGTCACAGTCGACCGACCACTAGCTCGGTCGAGCTGACCACTCAATCAGTCGACTATCTGAGTCTTCTGAGCTCCCGAGTGTCGAGCACTCGACTGGTCCAAACCATCAGTCGAGTGCCAAACAATTTGTCCGATTATTTTAACACACTAATCGACTTGACCAAATCTTAGTTGACTGGTAAACTCAAAATTGAAGTTTAACACCCAAGCATGATCCCATCGTACTTGACATTTACCCTTAGCCTATACCTAAGTCTTCAAGTCATTTCCACTATCAGATTCACGCCTCTGGTTTGAATCCATGACTCCTCACTCTTGCGTTAGCCTTTAAGTGCTTTCATCGGCTTTGTCATGCTACTGAGTCTTCCTTTGCCAAGAGGTTGCGCCTCCGGGACTTACACTGCCAAACCTGCACACTTGGACTTTCCTTTGCCAAATATTCATACTTAGACTTTCTCTTGTTAAGACTGCACACTTGGACTTTCCCTTCGACAAGTATCTATACTTGGACTTTTCCTTGCTAAAACAACATACTTGTACTTTTCTTTTATCAAGTTTCCATTCTTGGACTTTCCTTGTCAAGAATCCATTCTTGGACATCTCCATTGTCAAGTATCTATATTTAGATTTTCCTTTACCAAGTTCTTGGATTTCTTCATTGTCAAATATTCATACTTGGACTTTCACTCGAGTCTTACTTGAGCTTGGCCAACCTTGATCTAAGGTTGATTGCTCCAACAATCTCCTCCTAACAATCTCCATCATATGACCTTGGATGTCTCAAACCATCCACTAGTCATACTATGTCAAATATATTGTCAAATATCAAAACACTACTCGAGTCTCACTTGAACTTAGTCAACATTGATTTGAGATTGATTGTACCAATAATCTCCTCCTTTTTGATATTTGACAATACCTTTAAGTTAGGTTATCCTATAAGTCAATTTTCCTCTTCTTATGCAAAAACATAATGAAAGTTTCCTAACTTAAACTTTTAATTTTTCCCCCTTTGACATACAAAAAAAAATTCTCTCATATTTCAATGAGATTTTTCATTCTCTCTCTTTATCTAAATTCATCTTAAATCCCTTCATTCTTTTAAGTGATAAACCTTTATCATTAAATGAAAGATAATTTTTACTCTTCCTCTTTTTTTAAACTTCATCCATCATACCTTGATGGACAAATTCCCCCTAAAAGCTTGCTCCCCCTTGATCATTGAATCAATAATATCCTTGGAGAATTCCTAAGTCTATAAGAAATCTAAACAATAAAAAATAAGGATAAAAGTTCAAAATTGAACTTTAACATCCCTTAAAATTTAATTTTCACCCTAATTAACACTCCTAATTATTTTTAATGAAAATATCGCTCTTCCAATGTTTGTCTAAGCATATTATAGGGTTAGGAGTAGTTAGGGTACTTAGTGGTAGTGATAATTGACTAAATAAATCTTGCTCAGCTAAAATCAGACTCATCCGTCGACTATGTCAGTTACCAATTGACTGACACCACAACCAATCGACTGTTCCATGATGCAATCGACTAGTTTCTACAGTTTCATAAATTAAACTTTTTAAAACGAATTTCAGAAATGCATAAGTAATTCCGTAATTTTTGAAAAATCTTGAAATTTCATACTCACATTACTTATGCTAAATACTATGGGTGAAAAAAAATTTATATGAAAATACCCATTATTCTAAAATAATGATACAAAGTTCAAAACTATTAAAAACTTTAATATTTTTTTCTAACTTGTATCAATATCCTCAATGGTGATTATTATCAAAAGATAAATTTCACTAAGATTTTCTAAAATTATTTTCAAAATCTATTTTCAATCATGGTCAATGGGCTAAGTATACATGATTTGTACATTAGTGTTTCTCATGATTTAATCATATGATTTAAAAAGTTTAAATTCATTTTGATGTGCCATATATATAACACATTGAACCTAACTCATTTTTCTAACATCTCATATAAGTGTTTCAATACACACACATGTCATCCTATAGTCTTTGTGAGATGTATTTTGATTCTTCCCTAAACTAAGGATTCATGCATTGTTATCTAGACATATTCATTTTGACCTCCTTATCTAGGATGTCAAATAATACCATTTTTCCTTAATTTCAAATTGATAAATTGAATGCATGAATTATGATTAATTGCATGATTTAAAATTATTGCCAATGATGTATGATGTCATCACATGATATAAATTAATCTAAGTGTTATCATGACATTTTAAATAGTCATATGGAATATAATGTCATGACATGTATTATGACAAACAAAGTATGACAAATTTTATAATATAAAGGTATAAATATACTTAAGTTTTGAATTCAATTGTCATTTGCTAAACTTATATAAAATACCAACTTTACTATAATGACACATAAATCCCTCAAGTGCACCAAAATCTCAACTTGGCAAACTCCGATCCTTACTCTAACTTAATTGTGTTAATTATGATTAATTTTTCAAACTTTCATTATTCCAATTGGCACGTCCTAAAATCTTTTAGGCTATAATTCTAAATTTATTTCCAAAGTATAAGCTTTACCTTGAAAATACTCTAAAATGTCAACTCCATTATGGTTAGGTTAACTATATTTCCATTTTAAGTTGACACGCCCTAAACTCATTTAATATGAAAGGATCACACTCCTAGGAACCGTATTTTCTAGGGATAACTTTCCTTGATACCTTTCTAATGACTCTTCTAGGTTTCTTGAAAGTCTTTGTCATTGTGATCTTATTAAGATTAACCCTAGGGATATCTTCCCTTGTAACTTTCTTAATGACTTTTCTAGACTTCTTGGAAGTCTTAGTCACTTGACTCTTATCAAGGTCAACTCTAGGAATAACTTTCCTTGTAATCTTGACTTTCCTAGACCTAGAGTTAGTTCTATAGTTAAATAGAACACTATAGTAGGTTGACATTATTTCCTTGGACTTAGGTTCGTATCCCAAATCTTGCTTGTCCCTAGATATTTCTTGCCTACCCACGCCTAAGTTTTATCCATTTTACCATTTAATCATATTTTCCATCACTTTAAGGGTTTTTTTTTCTAATTTTTCAAGTTTTGACCTCAAAACTTAATTTTCTACCTCTAATACCTCAATTTTTAATTGCCCATTATTTCATTGGACATTCTTCTTCTTCCTATACATGTGTCTACTCTTTTTGGGATTATTGCCTAGATTCTTGACATTCTCCCTATCCTTATCTAAACTAAGTCTACCTGTAAAGGTTCTAATATTCTCCTTAGGTAACGTAGTTCTAAAGTTAATGGTTCTATAATTGTCTTTATTTCTAATTTCATGATGTTTAGCACCTAAACAATAAAATTTGTTATTAGCATATTTTTTATCATGATGAATTGAGATTGCATTAAGACATAACTCATTACCAGCATGCTTCTTGTTATGAGAAATTGAAGGCGTATTACTAAATGATACCTTGAGTCTTGTCTTAGGCGCTCCCTCTATGTTAAATACGGAAAATTTAAAATATAAATTTTTAATGGCAAAAAATTTAGAGAAATAATCCTGGAAATTTTTCGATATTTTTGGAAATTTTTAGGAATTTTTCTGGATTTAAACGGAGGTCGTACGAGATAATTATGAGGATAAGAAAAATAGGCTTTTAAAAGGCCTATTTGGTTTATTAGTATTGAGGGGTTAATAAATTTTATTAACCTATAGTTGTAAATAGAAAACCTAAGTTTTCTATTTACTTTTTTTTTTCTTTTTCTTTTCCCCCGCCGCGCCGACACCTCTTCCTCACGCGACAGTTTCTTCTTCCCTTCGCTGCCCGACGCCAAGGTCGTGTTGTGCTTCCCTTCGTCGGCGTCGCCCCTCGCACATCTGACCGTCACCCCGACGACCCTCTATGTGTTAGCCGACGCCCTTCGCCCGAGCCCTCGCGGTCGCCAGCCCTGCCCCGCACGCACGCGACTCTGGCAATACCTCTGGCTGCCGACCCTCTCGACGCCCTTTCTCCTGGCGATCTTCCCCTCGATCAAGCAAGGGCGGCGGGCTTACGCCGGCGGCGAGCGAGCACGTGCCCGGAAGTTAGGTCAGAGGAGTCGCCGCTGCGTATTGATCTGCGGCGGAGGTCTCTACCGGAACAGACAGAGGCTGGCAGCGGCTAGGCGACGGTTCGAAGTGGGAGTTGTTCTTCCCGATCGAAGCCGGGGCAAGATCGCGTGTGTGGAGCTCGGGATTGGAAATAGGTTGGGTTGTCGGTGTGGTGGGTTTTTACTGCAGCGAGATCTGAATGGAGGTCGCCATCTTCGCTGGAGCTCAAGAACCTGGGGTTAGGGCAGCGACAAATTCTGTCGGCGAAGTTTGAAATCTGGGTATATTTCCTTGTTTCTTTCTTTTCTCTTCTGTCCATGATGTTTTCTATGGATCGACGGTGTTGAATGAAGTGTTGATGCGATCTGTGGATTAGGGCAACGATTGGCGTTGGATTTTTTCGGCGAACCGAGGAGATTAGGAGGGGGTTCCAATGCCGTTTGTCATCAGGAATGGGTAAGCGCCAATTTTCTCCTTACCTTGAACATGATCTAGGTTATAGCTGAGCACAACCCTACAGGGCGGGTAAGCTTGTTCTATTCCCTCTCCTATAGCTGTAAATTGTTAATTTAGGTTGTGATCTGTGATGAGTGAATGAAGCTAGTTCGACTGTGGAGGAATGAAGAGGTAGTGATGGCTGTGATTTGGGGTTTTGACAGGCGAAGAGGGTTGTGAGGTTTTATTAGGTGTCGATATGGCTGTAAATACAGTTAGTGTGCTTGGATTTGATGGATTTACTTTGGATTAATTGGTTATGGAAGGAATCGATTAAGTATTCGATTTGTCGGTAAATGGTATTTTGCGCTTAACAATAGTTATGCTATATACAGGTTTCGGTCACGAGGCAGGACCCCGATCGTGACGATCTGGTTCTTTTTGCGGATATTTTATCAGGCGGGTATTTTGACTTATCTTATAGATATAATCAAGTTGATATGCTAGTTAGGATAGCTTGCAATAATTTTCATGTTTATATGCCTAGTATATTTTTGGTGCCTACTTGATACATGCATGTGATAGGTTATGATTATACCTTCCCTGTGTTATTTGGATCATAGTTACTTGGATTATGGATATGTACATATTGATTGTGCATATTATTCGGATAGGTGTATTTAGTTGGATTTACATGCTTTAGTATCATGCATCATCTTGCATGATTGCATGCTGGCTGGACAGGGTTCCTTTATAGTTGAGCCCGCAGGCAGTTACATGGCCTGCACACACTGCCATTCATGGGTTAGTGGTACATCAGGAGGGTATGTGCAGTTGCTCTGTCAGGCTCCGCTGGTCTGCTCATGGGTAGCGATGAGGCAGCATGGTAGTGGGCAGAGATCCCTCCTCTGGTCTATGACACCGGGAGATGAGAGCTTAGCTCCCACTGCTTGGGGCGTATGATAGGTGTACTTCGACAAGATCCTCGCCCACTCTGGCCACCAGAGCAAAGTGATGACAGAGTGCACAGTTGTCATAGCCCTACCCACTTGGCTTCACCATCGCGTGTGAGGCGGCTGACTGGCGTCAGGGGTGACCATGTCATTTGCACGACATGCACTTTGCACGGATCGCATTTGTATTGTATTTGCTGTATTATTTTATTGATGCCTTGGATGTTGCATATGATTGTCATGCATACAGGATTCATATTCGTATATGGTGATGACTTTATCTCTTATAGTAGGGCACATGCTCCTATATCAGGGTAGGAGATTCAGGTGAGTATAATCCTTTTGCATTTATTTCTTGCTTACTCTATATGTGAGACTGTACTGGCATGATTTTTATTGTTAACTATATCTTACTTTGCATATCGACTATACCCGCTGAGTTCTTTGAACTTACCCCGTTGATTTATATCTATTTCAGGATGAAGCTGTCAAGAGAGTCCAGCTGCCAAACCCCCTCGTCGTGGAAGTTTATTTGGTTATTTATTTTATGGGTTTGGATATCTTGATTAGAAGATATATTTAAGACTGGAATTGGATTTATGTATTCGTGGATTTTTTGGTGTCCTTATGGACCTCTATTCGGAGTTTTGTTCTGGATTGAATTTTTGGTTGAGTATTCCTGCCAAGATGGCAGAAGGGGTAGGTTTAGTTCTGATATACTTTTGGTTATATCATTTGATTGTTGGCATGAGGCCTATTTTATTATCTGCGTGGATTGTTTGGATTCCGGTCGTGTTGACCGATGTATAGTGGCCGTGTAGGCCTTGTATGAAAATTGATATTGTCACCCGTACAGAGGAGATGCTGTCGGATTTTTGTCTGACGGGGACTCCATCGGGGCGTGACAATTTATTTGGTATCAGAGCCTAGGTTTCGAGTTCCTAGGGGTTTATGGATTTTTCGGAGTTCGCCACGTTTGGCAGGTTTTACGAGGCAATTTGGAAAATTTTGGATTGGTATGGATTTCCGACGATTTTTATGTTTCGAAAATTCGAGGATTTATGACGAGGTCTATATGGGGATTTGGCGGTGATGGGACCTCTCCTGCGGCTAAATAGGTATGTTGAAAATTTTTATATATTTTTACTTTTAATAACATCTGTTCTGGTAACATCGGTAATAATTTAACAGATATGAGACGAGGTGAGCGTGCTCTTGCTTCGAGATGTGGTGCAGGGTAATCACGCAAGAGGACAGTGAGATCTCTGGCTAAGGAGTTGTCAGAAGGGTCTATAGAGTTTTGACTCATGTGCAGACTCGTAGTAGGGGTCGCCCATCAAGGTGACCAGTCGGAGTTGCCGTAGTGTTTATACTCCAGGTTAGATTAGCTGTGTGTTTAGTGGATAACAGGAAATAACATTTAGGGTGCATTTGGTTGGGGGTTTTTGTTGATAACCTTGTTAGGTTATCAACAAAAACCTTGTTTGGTTTAGGTTATAAACAATTACCTGGTAATTGTTCATTACCTGGTTATGAACAAAAACCTTTTTAGGGGGAATCGGAAAACCTTAGAGAACCAAGGTTTTTGTTGATTCCTGGGGTTAAAGAAACTTTTTTCCAATATTACCCCTAGCAATATATTAAATGTCAATTTGTCAAAACTTGCCGCCGGGCCGCCGCCGGCCGCCGCCGCTGGCCGCCATCGCTTATCGCTTATCGCCGCCGACCGCCGCCCACCGCTTATCGCTTCGTTGACCGCCGCCGCTTGCCGCTAACTGCCGCCGCCATCGCCGCCGCCGGCCGATCTCGCTCCGCCGCTTATCGCCGACCGGCGGCCGACGACAGTCGTCGCCGTCGCCGCCAATCGATCGTCCATCGTTGTCGCCGCCGGTCGACCGATCGTCGTTGCCGCCGCCATCGGTCGACCACCATCGTCGCCATCGATCGGTCGATCGTCGTCGTCGGCGGCCGATCACCACTGTCGCCGGTCGGTCACCGCCACCGCCGGTCGGTCGGGCACTGCTGATGGCAGATCGCTGTCGTCGTCATTAATATTTCTGTCGTCGTCATCGAATTGATTGAACAAAGACAAAGGATAATTTGGTAAAATGTTAAACTAAGTTATATATTAAAACCTCCAACCAAACAAGGTTTTTATCTAAGGTTATACTTTATTCCAAGGTTATGTTTTATTCCCTGGTAATCACATAACCAAGGTTATGTATGATTACTTGAACCAAACGCACCCTTAGTGTATTGATCACTATTCGTAATCATGGATGGAGTTGACCACGTGAACAATCTGTTCAGTTTGTGAGTCTTGAACCTGTGTCGAAAAGATGAATTTCCTTTGAGAGCTGACTGATACCGAGTCAGAAAGCAGGGGTCAAGTCGTCACATTTATTGTTGAAATCAAGGACTACAGTGTTAGGAATTTTCACTAATTATGCTAGTCGGATTATTACCCTGTGGGGTAATGGACAAGGAATGTATACTATTGTTGATACAGATAATGGAGGTTTAAGTTACGAAGTTCCATAGGGATTTTGATCCTTGAGCGGCTTGAGCCTTAGATTGATAACATTGAAGGTACTGTTAAGTACCTAACTGATATTTATATAGGGGGGGAGTGGAGTTAGTTTCTTACTATGGTAATGATCAAGTTGTTACTTGGTGGAAAATATAGAGGAATTTTGGGGGAAATAACCCATTACGGGATCATGGGTTCAGGATGTTTTCGAGAGACAGTATTTCCCCATGTTATTTTGTATGACTCATTGTTGGAGAATTCTTGAGCCTTAAGTTGAGTGATCAATAGTTAATGGAGTTTCACTATTGAGTTTGTTAGACTTGCAGAGTTTACCCCCATTTAAGGGCTCAAGATAGTGATTGAGTTGTTTTAGATCACCCACGATTTATTGGCTTACATTTGGATTAGGATAGTTGGATCTTTCATCAGTTCCTATCGGGAGGCATTAGGGTGAGTCATATTTATGAAAATGACACTGCAGCAAGTGTCTCAAGATAATGGTGTAGTCGATCTAGTGTTGATAACCTACACTTCTGATAAGGCAACCGTAGAAGTCGTGAACGTGCTCTTCTAGCGGGATTCACGTGACATTATTTCGTTCCCATGTTGTTGCTCGATATTGATCAGGTATGTTGCTAGAGATGGTAATTTGATGTTGATGATGGAAGTTTACAACCTCTTGAGTGATTGAGGGATTAGTTGGAATTTTAGTTTATTTTGGTGGTGATCAAGGCTCTGTTCCGGGAATGAAAGATTGATGAAACACCTCATTTCCCAGCGGAAAACAGGAATATGGATTAAAGTTTTCTCCTCAGATTTATGTGGTTATCAGAAGTGGTTTGTGCACTTGTGGAGATATGATGCTGGTTGTATGGTTCTTGAAAAAAATGATAGGAAGAGGTGTATACACCTAGATTCATACAGTTATCGAATTCTTATTCTAGGTCACTGTGAAATAGGGAATCCGTTAAGAGCAGAACTTGGATGAGTTTGCATTTTTACTCGAAAGGAATTGTAGATGGTTGAAGGATTGATCATTAAGGTATTACTATAGTTTACCTTACTTGATGATATATTGAGAGATACAGGTGTTTACAGATATCTGTGGTTAAAACATGTACAGATAGGATTAAAAGGATTACTATATTTGGATCATGTGGATTAATAGTGTTCCCATTGACAGGTGAGATGTTGAGATGATTACTGTGATGATTATCAGAGGGGTATGATATTGATTTTGGATGTTTAGAGGTTGATGGATGGAAATGTTATAGTATGGTGAGAGAGTTGACTTAGTTGTTTTATAGTTGACTTGGAGGTTATGATTGTGACATGATAGTATAAAAAATGTCTCTCGGATGCGTGTATAATTCGAGAATAATCAGATGTGGTGTTGGATGAACTTCTAGGCTTGCCGCTGTATAGGAAAGTAGAGTAGGTGATCGGAATAATTTCGATATCGAAGATCCCCTACTGGGTGATAATTTATTTGGTACTGAGGTAATGATATTTTACGAGCCAAATGTTTGTATTTATGGTGCGTTAGCTGAGGGCTAGTGCAAAGCGCACAAGGTTGTTGAAGCTCGTAATATACTCAAGGCGATGTCATTCAATTGGCTAAGTGCCAAATTAAGTTGCTTAGATGCCGTCAGCGATTGCTCTTTCAAAGTTGGAAAGGTTGATGATGCCGAGAGGTATTTGTTAGAATGACGATTGTTCCAGGGGACAATTTAGTTGATATCAGTGTTGCTTAACACTATGGGAATTGGAAGAATCTAAGTTCCAATTAAAGGAGGTGTTGGATGGGATATTTGTTGTCCCAGTATTTTATTTCTTGAGAAGCTCTGGAACTCGTTGTTCAAAGAGATATGAACCTTTAAGGTTATGCATCGATTATCGATGATGGAATGCGGTAGTGGTAGAAGGAAATGAATATCCTTCAGGGTGGATCGAGGATCTATTTAGATCAGTTATGGAACACCTGTGTATACTCTAGGATTGATTTATGATAGGTGTGTTGATATTGTAGTGACAGGATGTCATACAATTATCAAAGTCGTAGGGATAATTGATATATCATCAGCCTAGAGTAAAGAAGATGCAGGTGTATAGTGGTGACAATTTCATACTTGGTATGAATTGTACAAGGTTTGATTATTTTGTTTGACTTATGACGACTTAGTCGTCCAGGGATTTGGGAAATCGTGTATTCTGGACACGATTGGATCATTTGTGATGGTGGTTGTTGGAGTTGAGCACTCGACCACCGTAGATGGTGATTTTTCTAGTATTGATTTGATTATTACCATAGATATGATAGGATGCTCTAGTGGTTCTACACCGCTGATTGGTGATGGAATTTACTTGGTCTGAAGCTTGTGAAACTAGTTTCAGGGCTCAGACGATGGTTGACTTTTACGCCAGTATTGTTTAATTATTCTGGTGTGGATGGAAGGGTCATGTATAGGATGCATCATTTCGGGAATCGGAGCGATTCCGATGCTATTGAATGAGACATATCCTAAGCTTACGACAGTTAAAGAATTGCGAGATAAGTTGTCAAATATATGACGTGGACTTAGCAGATGTTATGTTGTTTTGTAGAGGTGAGGAGCAGGAATACTTATGAGGTTTTAGCTAGCTACTGTGTAGTTGCATGGAGTTGTTAGAACAAGTAAAGTTCCAACTAGGGAGATCGGTCATAATAGTCTCCCAGTCATCTCTCGTTTTTGTTCGATAGAGTGGATTTTTGAAAGTAGGTTTCTCTTGTGAGGAAATATTTCTCCGTCTCCGAGGAGAATGGTGGGTTATATAGTTGCATTCAAATTTAGGAAGAGTTACTATTGATTCAGGAACAACAGATAGATTCCTATTGGGATGATAGAGAGCATCTACCATAGAGTTGTACTCTTGCTCTACCGGTTCGGAATTAGTGATAGTGGAATTTGTATGTCGCAGGTGGCTAGATAGCTACCTGACATCTTGACTGGCTATGAGTCCCGGTCGTGGTAGCAAGTCGTTGCTCGTAAGTAGTGCCTTTTTCATTACTACGAGAGCCACGAGGCTTGGTCACGATATATTGATAAGTATTGCTGGTAGATTGCAATAGGTTCTATATGTTGCAGATGTAGGATATTTGATGTCGGCTAGAGGGGGGTGAATAGCGTGGTGTTCGCAGATGAAATTCGATCGTGTGTTCGTCTCTATAATTTCGTTAGTACGCAGCGGAATAGAAATGAAAACGATAACGAAACAATTAACAACACGCAAACACAATTGTTTAACGTGGTTCGAAACAGAATGGTTCCTACTCCACGGATCGGGTTCGTATGAACCCTAGCGATGCCAATCACACACCACTATAATAATAACTCATTCTCAGAATAATCCGGAGGTGGAGAAACCTCGTACAAGATGATTACAACAATAATCAAAAGCTACAAGCAAATACAATGAAATATAAAGCAAGACTAGTAAAGAAAAACACTTTACAAATGCTCTTGAATGCTTGATCGCTAGGTTGATCGAGTAGCACTTGGAGACCCTGAATTGCAGCAGCAACTCGCCCCAAATCGCCTCAAAGAACCATGCCATTTCCCTCCATCACGAGCTCCTTATAAAGCTTCAACCTGTGCTGGAAAAAGTCGATCAGTCGACTGATCGGGACCATCAGTCGACTGATGCCACTGTTGTCGTGAGACAACGGCTAGATCCACGCTGGATAAGTCCAATGGATCTACCATCAGTCGACTGATCATACCCATCAGTCGACTGATGGAGTCCTCACTCGACTCAGTCTCGATCGGTCGATTCGTGGCGATTCCGAGCACCGGTCGGTGATCCATCACGATCGGTCAATGCTCGCCATTCGATCGGCCATTGCCCACCTCATGAGGTTTTAGCCCAAGTATGGTTCCCCCATACTTGCTAGACCACCCTTAGTCTAGACCTAAGCCTTCTAACCACCTCCATCAGTCTCACGCCTCTCGGATCCCTCCAAGTCATCCATGACTTGTTCATCCATCGCGCTAGCCTTCAGGTGCTTCCATCGGCTATGTTATGCTAACGGTGTCTACACCGCCAAGGCACATTGGACTTACGCCGCCAAGACTCCGCTTGGACTTTACGCCGCCAACCATTGGACTTATGCTGCCAAGACTCCCTCTTGGACTTTACGTCGCCAATATCAAACCCCTTGGACTTTCCAAATGCCAAGACTCAAGCTTGGACTTTCCCTTGCCAACCCATGTTGGACTTTTTATGCCAAGACCCATGCTTAGACTTTTTCATGCCAAGACCCATGCTTGGACTTTTCCTTGCCAACCCATGTTGGACTTTTCATCATGCCAAGACCCATGCTTGGACTTTTCCTTGCCAACCCATGTTGGACTTTTCATCATGCCAAGACCCATGCTTGGACTTTTCCTTGCCAACCCATGTTGGACTTTCCATTTGCCAAGACCCATTCTTGGACTTTCCCTTGCCAACCCATGTTGGACTTTCCATGCCAAGACCCATGCTTGGACTTTCCTTGTGCCAAGTACTCAAGACTTGGACTTTCCTATGACAATTACATTGTCATATGTTTTTGTCGAAACATCAAAACATCACTCGAGTCAAACTCGAGTCCTGGTCAATCGTGACCTGGCCCGATTACACCAACAATCTTCCCCTTTTTGATGTTTGACAAAAAACCAAACAAAATATTGAGTTAGAACACTAACTCAAATCCCTTATCAATTATTCCAAATTGGTAATCTTAAACATTCTCCAAATGTTCTCCCCCAAACATTCTCCCCCTTTTTGACTAACATCAAAAAGGTCTTCTTTCCAAGGAGGTCAATGTCTCATGTCCCAATGAGATCTTACAATCTCCCCCTTGGTCTAAAAATACCTAGGATGCCTACCATCTTCCTAGTGATAAGTCCCATATCACTCAAGAGAGGCAATCCTATTCACTCTCCCAATAACTTCTCCTCTTCAAGGAGAAAAACACATCCAACATCCCAAGATGGATACCTCCCCCTAAAGGCTTGCTCTCCCTTGACCATTGCACCAACAACGTCTTTGGGAAGTCCCTAAGCCAATAGGAACTCTAAGCCATCAAAATTAAGGTTAGAAATTCAACATTGAACTTTCCAACACCTTAAAATTGATACAAACCCTAAACACCTCTTCTAATCCATATCCAATGGATTTTCACCCTTCATCATGCTTCCCAAAGCATATCCTAGGGTTAGGAGTGGTTAGGGACCTTAATCATAAATTTGAAATCGGGTTAAACAACCTTGGTTACCCAATCGGCTATCGATCAGTGATTCGAAATCGATTCGACTACATCATCGATCATTGCCACCCAGGCGGATCGACATCAAATCTCAATTTTTAGTTATCAGAAACGAGTTTTGGAAAATCATAACTAATTATATGTATAATGAAAAAACACGAAATTTGATACGTATAATACTTATGACCAATACAATGGATGAAAAATGTTTGAAAAATATTTTACCCATAAAATAGCAAAATTGATACAAAATCCAAAAGTGGCTAAAAACTTTAAAGTTTAAGCTCACTCTGTATCAATCTCATCAATGATGATTGCTATCAAAAGATAGACTTCACCAAGGTTTTTCAAAATGATTTTTAAAATATTTTCAAAACCCTATTTTGGATCATATTCCTTGGGCTCTATGTACATGACTTGTATACAAGCTTTCCTAATGATCCATATGTTGAGTCAAGATGAGTTTGGGTTCAACTAGATGCAAAAACTATGCACCTTGAACTTAACTCATATCCTAGCATCTCACATGTATCCAGGGTGTATAAATATACATACATGTCAATTGGATGTGAGATGTGGTTTTTGGTTAATTTAATCTAGGGTTTCATGCATTTCCTAGGCAACCCTACTTGATTCCCTTATAAATGGGACTTCAAGTCATGCCATTGTCCTTAGTTCAATTTTAATCAATTTAGTGCATGAAATGATCATGACATAAAGATAGCAATAATTAAGCATGGCCAATGATCATGATGTCATGGCATATGATAAAGTCTAAAGACACATGACATTTAAAACCTTAAACCTAAGCATAATCATGACATATAAAATGATTAAAAGTAAACATGATGTCATGATATGGCATATGGCAATCAAGTCATGGCAAATAAAATATATAGGTATAATAATACCTAAATCTTAATATTAATTGCCATTTGATATAATTCATCATATTTTGCCATATTTCTACTTTTCTCCCAAGTGTGCCAAAAATCCAAAAATGACACACTAACCTCTAAACCTAAATTGTGTCAATTTGATCATTTTATCAAACTTCTCAAATAATATTGGCACATCCTAAAATCTTTTAGGATTAAGACTCAA
This sequence comes from Wurfbainia villosa, assembly GCA_025175895.1. Taxonomy (NCBI): domain Eukaryota; kingdom Viridiplantae; phylum Streptophyta; class Magnoliopsida; order Zingiberales; family Zingiberaceae; genus Wurfbainia; species Wurfbainia villosa. Next base: position 3,062,494 of record CM046000.1, on the reverse strand, counting down.
ATGTATTTCCAAGGTGACCCTAACCTTGAAAATAACCTAAAATGTCACCTTTATCATGGTTGAGTTAACTACCCATCCAATCAAGGTTGGCACACCCTAACCCCATCTAGCGTGAATCAATCAAGCTCTTAGGAACCCAAAACCTATTTGAGCTCCTAGGATTAATTAGGTATTCCTTAGGGATAACCTCCCTAGATACCTTCCTAATGACCCTCCTAGGCTTATTAGCCTTGGTCATTTTGGTCTTGCCTAGGTTAACTTTAGGGATTGCCTCCCTAATAACCTTCTTAGTGGTCACCCTAGGTTTCTTCGAAACCCTAGCCACTAGGCACAACCTTTGGTAAACCTTAAGGATGACTTCCCTATTGACCTTGGTTTTCTTAGGTTTAGTTCCATAATCAAATGGAACATTGTGATAGGTTTCCTTGTGCTTAGGTTTGCCCTTGGATGACTTTTGATCCTTAGGTCTTAAGTATTGACTTTGAGTTTTTGACCTAGGAGTTTGATCATTTGACCCTTTAACTTGATTTTGCATAGTTTTAAGAATCTTCTCAAGTTTTTCAAGCCTTGACCTCAAGGCTTGGTTCTCTAATTCTAATTGCCCAATTTTTAAATTTTGATTTAAACCATGGGCATGGTTCTTCCTAGGCATATGTCTAGTCCATTTGGGATTAAGACCTAAGTGTTCTCCTATTTTCTTGATAGATTCCCTAGGTAAAATATTTTTAGGGACATTAGTCCCAAATTTTTCTTTCTTCCTAAGGTTGACTTTCTTAGCTCCTAAGCAATATTCTCTATTTCTAGCATGCTCTTTTTGATAAATAGCAAGACTATTAAAATTATTCCTAGCATGTTTTTGACTATAAGAGTTAGAAAGAGCATTACTAAAATATACCTTAGGGTTAGCCTTAGCTCCCCCTACATGTGATGCTCCTTCTTGCCCCTTCTTCTCCCCCTTCGGGCATTGACTCCGGTAATGATGCGGTAGTCGGCATTTGAAGCAAATGACTTGCTCCTTGCTTTTGATATTTTGGGAGCCGACATCCTTAAACTTTGGTGCCGGTGGAGCTTTCTTGACCTTCTTTGGGCACTTGCTCTTATAGTGCCCAAATTTCCTACACTCAAAACACATGATATGATTTTTATTACAAATTGATATGTTTGAGTTACCTAGGGTCGTGGCGGAAGCTCGAGCTTGCTCTTCCTCTTGACCGGAAGTAGAGGCTTCATCTTGACTTGGCTCTTGCTCCGAAGTGGATGGTCTAACTTCCTCCCCCTCAATCCTAGAAGTGGAGGTCTCCTTCAATTCTTTCACCTCCTCTTCCACTGATTCGGAAGTTGATTCCCTATCAACCTCCGAATCCCCACTTTCTTGTGAGGATGAGCTTTCTCCTTCTTGGGCCATGGATGGTTCTTCACGGAGCTTGGCTAAATTTTCCCATAGCTCCTTGGCGCCTTGAAATTCACCTAAACTAGACAAAATGTCATTAGGTATTAAATCTTCTAAAAGCTTTATTACCTTGATTTCGGTCTTGAACTTGAGACGTTGCTCTCGTGTCCACTTCTTCAATTTCAAGATGTTTCCGTTTTTTTCCCGAGGAGGTTCAAAGCCTTCTACGAGGATGAACCAATCCTCTATATCCATCATCAAGAACGTCTCCATTCTTGTTCTCCACGCCCAAAAGTCTTCTCGATCATATGGCAGTGGAGTGTTGATGTCCCATCCAAGCTTGTCTTGGAATTCCATCTTCTTCCTCTAGCGTGCTCCCTTGGTTGTTAAACTCAGAAGAGCGGCCTCACTCTGATACCACTTGTAGGATATTTGATGCCGGCTAGAGGGGGGGGGGGTGAATAGCGTGGTGTTCGTAGATGAAATTCGATCGCGTGTTCGTCTCTATAATTTCATTAGTACGCAGCGGAATAGAAATGAAAATGATAACGAAACAATTAACAACACGCAAACACAATTGTTTAACGTGGTTCGGAACAGAATGGTTCCTACTCCACGGATCGGGTTCGTATGAACCCTAGCGATGCCAATCACACACCACTATAATTGTTAGTGCAATCGGCCCAGGTCACGATTGACCAGGACTCGAGTTTGGCTCGAGTGATGTTTTGATATGTTTTGATGTTTCGACAAAAACATATGACAATGTAATTGTCATGGCAAGTCCAAGCATGGTCTTGGCATTTGAGAAGTCCAACATGGGTTGGCAAGAGAAAGTCCAAGCATGGTCTTGGCATGGAAAGTCCAACATGGGTTGACAAGGAAAGTCCAAGCATGGTCTTGGCATTTGAGAAGTCCAACATGGGTTGGAAAGAGAAAGTCCAAGCATGGTCTTGGCATGGAAAGTCCAACATGGGTTGGCAAGGAAAGTCCAAGCATGGTCTTGGCATGGAAAGTCTAACATGGGTTGACATTTGAAGTCCAAGGGGATTGATATTGGCGGCGTAAAGTCCAAGCGGAGTCTTGGAAGCGTAAGTCCAATGTGCCTTGGCGGTGTAGACACCGTTAGCATGACATAGCCGATGGAAGCACCTGAAGGCTAGCGCGATGGATGAACAAGTCATGGATGACTTGGAGGGATCCGAGAGGCGTGAGGCTGATGGAGGTGGCTAGAAGGCTTAGGTCTAGGCTAAGGGTGGTCTAGCAAGTATGGGGGAACCATACTTGGGTTAAAACCTCATGTTTGAGGCGTGCCAGTCGACTGGTGCCATGTGGCAGTCGACTGGACCGAGTCAACTAGGGTTTGACTGCGGGTTATGGCCTAGCGATCGCCGAAGGTGGGCGGCCGATCGATGAGCTCAGCGATCGTGATCGATCGTGATCGGGCCGATCGGTGCTCGAAAATCGCCACGAATGAGTCGAGACTCGACTGGCCGAGTGAGGACTCCATCAGTCGACTGATGGTCACAATCAGTCGACTGATGGTAGATCCGTTGGACTTATCCAGCGTGGATCTAGCCGTTGTCTCACGACAACAGTGGCATCAGTCCATTGATGGTCCCGATCAGTCGACTGATCGACTTTTTCCAGCACAGGTTGAAGCTATAAAAGGAGCTCGTGATGGAGGAAATTGGCATCGGTTTCTTGAGGGTTTTGGAGCGATTTGCTGTTGCAAATCAGGGTCTCCAAGGTGATTTCAAGCAACCAAGCAATCCAAAGGCAATTGTAAAGTAGTTTTCTTTACTTGCATTGTATTTCATTATTGTAATTGCTTGTATTTGTATCTTATTATTGTAAGATTACTTGTAAGGGGTTTCTCCACCTCCAACTTGTGTCGAGAAGGAGTATTTGTGATTAGTGAGTGCGTGTGCATCACTAGAGCTCTCTAGAGCTCGATCCGTGGAGTAGGAACCGTGCGGTTCCGAACCACGTTATATCGTTGTGTTAGCGTGTTGTGTATTTCGTTATCGTTATTACTTTTCTATTTCTGCTGCGCTAACGAAATTGTAGAAACAAACACGAAAGCATTCCATTGACGCTATTCACCCCCCCTCTAGCCGTCACAAGATTTCTAACAAGTGGTATCAGAGCCTGGGGCTCTTCTACGGACTAACCGCCGGGAGCTAAGGCAAAAGGCTAGAGGGTGAAGATGGAATTCCAAGACAAGCTTGGATGGGATATCAACACTCCACCTCCATATGATCCAGAAGATTTTTCGGCGTGGAGAGCAAGAATGGAAACATTCTTGATGATGAACATAGAGGATTGGTTCATCCTCGTTGAAGGCCTTGAACCCCCTAGGGATAAGAAGGGGAATGCCCTAAAATTGAAAAAGTGGACCCAAGAGCAACGCCAAAAGCTCAAGACCGAAATTAAGGTAATGAAACTTTTGAAAGATTTAATCCCTAATGATGTTTTGTGCAAGCTAGGGGATTACATGTATGCCAAGGAGCTATGGAGAAAATTGGCAAGATTCCATGAGGAGAGTTCATTCTCAAGTGAAAGTGAGGAATCGGAAGTTGAGATGGAGTCAACTTCCGGATCGGAGAAAGAAGAAATAGAAGAGGTGGAAGAAGCATCTACTTCTAGGATTGAGGAGGAGAGACCATCCTCTACACCGGAGCAACCTCAAGAAGAGCCTTCAACATCCAATCAAGATGAGGAAACTCAAAATTCAACTCCGGCACCTACCACCACCCTAGGTAACTCAAACACTTTATTTTCAAATAAAAATCATATAATGTGCTTTGAGTGTAGGGAGTATGGGCATTACAAGAGCAAATGCCTAAAGAAAGTCAAGAAAGCTCCTCCGGCGCCTAAAAGTCAACAAAAGTCAACAGACGCCAGTTCCCCAAGTATCAAGAGCAAGGAGCACATCATATGCTTCAAATGCAATGCAAAAGGACATTATAGGAATCAATGTTCTAGGAGGAAGAAGAAGACCCAAGAGGGAGCTACACATGTAGGGGGAGCTTCCAAAGTTAACCCTAAGGTATATTTTAATAATGCATCCTCTTTAGTTAATAGGCAAAAGCATGCTAAGGGTTTCAATTCTCTTGCTATTTATCATAAAGAGCATGTTAGAAATAACAAACATATTTGTTTAGGAGCTAAGAAGGTTCACCTTAGGAATAAGGAGAAATTTGGGACTAATATTCCTAAAAATATCTTACCTAGGGAAACAATTAGGAAAATAGGAGAACATCTAGGCCTTAACCCTAAATGGACTAGGCATGTGCCTAGGAAGTCCAATGCCCATGGTTTAAATCAAAATTCTAAAATTGGGCAATTAGAATTAGAGAACCAAGCCTTGAGGTCAAGGCTTGAGAAACTTGAAAAGACCCTAAGTAAGATACAAAATCAATCTAAAGGGTCTAATGGTCAAACTCCTAGGTCAAGAAGTCAAAGTCAACATCTAGGACCTAAGAGTCAAAAGTCAACCAAGGGCAAGAATGGTTTGGGTCACAAACCTAAGTCCAAGGTGACTTATCATAGTGTTCCATTTGACTATGGAACACTAACTAGGCCTAGGAAGACCAAGGTCAATAGGAAAGTCATCCCTAGAGTTGACCAAGGTTTGTGCCTAGTGGCTAAGGTTTCTAGGAAACCTAGGGTGACCACTAAAAGGGTTATTAGGGAGGCAATCCCTAAGGTTAACCATGGCAAGACCACAATGACCAAGACTTCTAAGCCTAGGAGGGTCATTAGAAAGGTATCTAGGGAGGTTATCCCTAAGGAATACCTAATTAACCCTAGGAGCTCAAGTAGGTTTTGGGTTCCTAAGAGCGTGATTGATTCACGCTAGATTGGTTAGGGTGTGCCAACCTTAAATGGATGGGTAGTTAACTCAACCATGGCAAGGGTGGCATTTTAGGTCATTTTCAAGGTTATGGTTACCTTGGAAATACATTTGATTTGAATCCTAAAGGTTTTTAGGATGTGCCAATATTAATTGAGAAGTTTGATAAAATGATCAAATTGGCACAATTTAGGTTTAGAAGTTTTAATGTGCCATTTTGGGTTTTGGCACATTTGGGAGAAGTTAGGTTTTATGGCAAAATAAACTTAATCCCAACAAATGGCAACTGATATTAAAATTTAGGTATTCTTATACCTATATATGTTATATGTCATGCTTTGATTGCCATATGCCATGACATGACATCATATTTATTTTTATCATTTATATATCATGATTATGGTTGGGAATTAGGATTAAATGTCATGTGTTTTAAATCTCATATTATGCCATGACATCATGATTATGAGCATATGCTTATTTATATCATCATAAATGCCATAATCATTCATGCATTTAAGAAAATCTTGATTGAAATTGATTTAAGGACAATGACATGACTTGAAGTCCCATTTATAAGGGAATCAAGTAGGGTTGCCTTAGAAAAATATATGAAACCCTAGATTAAATGAACCAAAACTCACATCTCACATCTAATTGACATGTATGTGTATTTATACACCCTAGATACATGTGAGATGCTAGGATATGAGTTAAGTTCAAGGTGCATAGTTTTTGCATCTAGATGAACTAAAACTCATCGAATTTTATTTGTGGATCATTGGGAGAGCTTGTGTACAAGTCATGTACATAGAGCCCAAGGAATATGATCCAAGATAAGGTTTTGAAAACATTTTAAAATCATTTTGAAAAACCTTGGTGAAGTCTATCTTTTGATAGCAATCACCATTGGTGAAGTTGATACAAAGTAGGGCCAAAACATTGAAAATTTCAATGGTTTTGAACTTTGTGCCAATTTCACTATTTTATGGGTAAAATATTTTTCACCCATTATATTGGTCATAGGTATTATACGTACCAAATTTCGTGATTTTTCGATATACGTATAATTATTTATGATTTTCTGAAATTAACTCGTTAATCAAATTGAAATTTTGATTATCGATCGCCATTGGTGGCAGTCGACTGATGGAGGTGCCAGTCGATTGATTTCTGAATCACTCGATTGGTAGCCTGATTTCGGGATAACCAAGATTGTTTAACCCGATTTCAGCTGCGGTTAAGGTCCCTAATCACTCCTAACCCTAGGATATGCTTTGGGTAGCATTATAAAGGGTGAAAATCCATTAGATATGGATTAGGAGAAGTGTTTAGGGTTTGTATCAATTGGCTTAAGGACTTCCTAAGGACATTGTTGGTGCAATAGTCAAGGGGGAGCAAGCTTTTAGGGGGAGGTATCCATCTTGGGATGATGGATGTGTTTTTCTCCTTCAAGAGGAGAAGTTATTGGGAGAATATGACATCAATTGGGAAATTGATAGGACTTTTGAGAGACCCAATTTGGAAATTGGGAGAGTAAATAGGATTGCCTCTCTTGAGTGATATTGGACTTATCACTAGGACAATGGTAGGCATCCTAAGTATTTTTGGACCAAGGGAGAGATTGTAAGATCTCATTGGGACATGAGACGTTGACCTCCTTGGAGAGAAAACCTTTTTGATGTTAGTCAAAAAGGGGGAGAATGTTTGGGGGAGAACATTTGGAGAGTATTTACCAATTTGGGATAATTGGTAAGGGATTTGAGTTAGTGTTCTAACTCAATAACTTGTTTGGTTTTTGTCAAACATCAAAAAGGGGGAGATTGTTAGTGCAATCGGCCCAGGTCACGATTGACCAGGACTCGAGTTTGGCTCGAGTGATGTTTTGATATGTTTCGACAAAAACATATGACAATGTAATTGTCATGGCAAGTCCAAGCATGGTCTTGGCATTTGAGAAGTCCAACATGGGTTGACAAGAGAAAGTCCAAGCATGGTCTTGGCATGGAAAGTCCAACATGGGTTGGCAAGGAAAGTCCAAGCATGGTCTTGGCATTTGAGAAGTCCAACATGGGTTGGCAAGAGAAAGTCCAAGCATGGTCTTGGCATGGAAAGTCCAACATGGGTTGGCAAGGAAAGTCCAAGCATGGTCTTGGCATGGAAAGTCCAACATGGGTTGACATTTGAAGTCCAAGGGGATTGATATTGGCGGCGTAAAGTCCAAGCGGAGTCTTGGCGGCGTAAGTCCAATGTGCCTTGGCGGTGTAGACACCGTTAGCATAACATAGCCGATGGAAGCACCTGAAGGCTAGCGCGATGATGAACAAGTCATGGATGACTTGGAGGGATCCGAGAGGCGTGAGGCTGATGGAGGTGGCTAGAAGGCTTAGGTCTAGGCTAAGGGTGGTCTAGCAAGTATGGGGGAACCATACTTGAGTTAAAACCTCATGTTTGAGGCGTGCCAGTCGACTGGTGTCATGTGACTGACCGACCAAGCCAACTAGGGTTTTTATTGCGGGTTATAGCCTAGCGATCGCCCAGAGGTGGGCGGATCGATGAGCTGAGCTGGCGACCGATCGATCGATCCCGATCGGGTGCTCGAAATCGCCCGCATCGGAGTCGAGACTCGACTGGCCGAGTGAGGACTCCATCAGTCGACTGATGGTCACAATCAGTCGACTGATGGTAGATCCGTTGGACTTATCTGTTGGGGATTTGACGCCGGCTAGAGGGGGGTGAATAGCGTTGACCGTACATCGATGGAATTCGTTCGCGATCATCTCTACAAAACTCGTTATGCGCAGCGGAATAATCAAAGTAATAACGAAAAGATACAATCACGAACACAAGCACAACACGAGATATAACGTGGTTCGGAACCGAAACGGTTCCTACTCCACGGATTGAGCTCGAACGAGCTCTAGCGATGCCAATGCAATCACTAATCAATAAACTCCTTCTCGACAACAAGTCAGAGGCGGAGAAACCTCGTACAATGGATTACAACAAGTAATACACAAAAATACAAGCAAAATACAAGGAAATGTAAAGAACACTTTACCAACAAGGTTTGAGCGCTTTGCTTGTTGGTTGCTTGGATGAGGTTGAAGGGCCCTGAAATGCACCTGCAAATCGCCTTCAAATCGCCTCAAGTAAGCTCCCAAAGAACTGATGCCGCAATCTCCATGAACAACTCCCTTTTATCTCGGCTGCCGATTTCGCCTATCACGATCGCCATAAGTCCCCACGATCGATGATATCATTGTCGTGAGACAACGGCTCAATCCACTTTGGACAAGTTCCAACGGGACTGTTGGCGATCGCGCCAACATTGGCCGATCATTGCCGGTAGTCGATCGGGCCCGATCGGCTCGAGAGCACTCGCGGTGAACTAGCGATGGCTAGGCCCGCGATCGTCGTAGACATCAGTTCGATTTGCTCGATGAGCGATCGACCGCTGAGCAGTTCCAGCTCTTAAACGGCAGTCGAACTCAAGTCGACTCACGGCAGTCGAACCGACCATAATGCCAGTCGACTGCCAACCTCAAAGATGAGGTTTTAACCCAAAGTATGGTGCCCCCATACTTGCTAGACCACCCTTAGCCTAGACCTAAGCCTTCTAGCCACCTCCATCAGCCTCACGCCTCTCGGATCCCTCCAAGTCATCCATGACTTGTTCATCCATCGCGCTAGCCTCCAGGTGCTTCCCTCGGCTATGTCATGCTAACGGTGTCTACACCGCCAAGGCACATTGGACTTACGCCGCCAAGACTCCGCTTGGACTTTACGCCGCCAACCATTGGTCTTATGTTGCCAAGACTCCCGCTTGGACTTTACGTTGCCAATATCAAACCCTTGGACTTCTCAAATGCCAAGACTCAAGCTTGGACTTTCCCTTGCCAACTCATGTTGGACTTTCCATGCCAAGACCATGCTTGGACTTTCCTTGCCAACCCATGTTAGACTTTCCATGTCAAGACCATGCTTGGACTTTCCTTGCCAACCCATGTTAGACTTTTCATGCCAAGACCATGCTTGGACTTTCCTTGCCAACCCATGTTGGACTTTACATTGTCAAGACCCATGCTTGGACTTTTACATTGCCAAGACCCATGCTTGGACTTTTCATGTGCCAAGTGTCCCACTTGGACTTTTCATGCCAAGTACTCAAGACTTGGACTTTACCAAATGCCAAGTGTTCCACTTGGACTTTCCCATGACAATTACATTGTCATATGTTTTTGTCGAAACATCAAAACATCACTCGAGTCAAACTCGAGTCCTGGTCAATCGTGACCTGGGCCGATTGCACCAACAATCTCCCCTTTTTTGATGTTTGACAAAAACCAAACAAATCATTTGAGTTAGATCACTAGCTCAAATCCCTTACCAATTATCCCAAATTGGTAAACACTCTCCAAATGTTCTCCCCCAAACATTCTCCCCCTTTTTGACTAACATCAAAAAGGTTTTCTCTCCAAGGAGGTCAATGTCTCATGTCCCAATGAGATCTTACAATCTCCCCCTTGATCCAAAAATAAATACCTAAGATGCCTACCATCTTCCTAGTGATAATTCACAAATCACTCAAGAGAGGCAATCTTATACTCTCTCCCAATTTTCAAATTGAGTATCAAAAACCCATCAATTTTCCCAATTTATGATACTCTCCCAATAACTTCTCCTCTTCAAGGAGAAAAACACATCCATTATTCCAAGATGGATACCTCCCTCTAAAGGCTTGCTCCCCCTTGACCATTGCACCAACAATGTCCTTGGGAAGTCCCTAAGCCAATAGGAACTTTAAACCATCAAAATTAAGGTTAGAAATTCAACATTGAACTTTCCAACACCTTAACATTGATACTAACCCTAAACAACTCTCCTAATCCATATCCAATGGATTTTCACCCTTTATAATGCTTCCTAAAGCATATCCTAGGGTTAGGAGTGATTAGGGACCTTTACCATGGCTGAACACGGGCTAACCAAACCTAGTTTTCCCGAAATCAGACCTAGCAATCGACTCTGACGATGTCGATTATTGCCACCGCAGGCGATCGTGATAAGAAAATCTCGATTTTAAATTTATCGAAATGAATTTTGAAAATTCATAAATAATTATCGTAATTGAAAAATCGTGAAAATTCATACGTATAATACTTATGAAATGGGTGAAAAATATTTGAAAATTATTTTACCCATAAAATAGTGAGTTTGATACAAAACTCAAAACCATTGAAATTTTCAATGTTTTGGCCCTATTTTGTATCAACTTCATCAATGGTGATTGCTATCAAAAGATAGACTTCACCAAGGTTTTTCAAAATGATTTTAAAATGTTTTTTTTAAACCTTATTTTGGATCATATTCCTTGGGCTCTATGCACATGACTTGTATACAAGCTTTCCCAATGATCCACATTGAATTAAATGAGTGTTAGTTCATCTAGATGCAAAAACTATGCACCTTGAACTTAACTCATATCCTAGCATCTCACATGTGTTGGGTTTCCGGCACCGCGGCGTGTGTGTGTTCGATCATGTTTCGTAAACATGAGCACAGCGGAAGCAATTAAAAATAATAAATCTATATTTATTACAACACACACAACACACGCATGCTATTACAACAAGTGTAGACATAACCGTAAATTAAAATTTGCAATAAAAGAAAATTATCTACGTTATACCTTCCGTATGACGTGTAGCGGGAACGACATCAACCGGAACGATCCTCGTAAGAATCGTCCCTATCCGTATCCACGCCGAGCTCCTCGGGATGACTTCGCTAAGTCACGAGCTTCGTCTTCGTACGGGTTACTAGCCTCGTGTTGAAGACGACGTGATCGAGAGATGATCACGATCCGAATCCAAATTCGGATCCTTAAACGAGTTCTCAAAACTCGCTTCTCCGGAGAGGTATTCGTCAACCAATTGACGAATCGCCCGTCCCCACCTCAGAGGATTAGGAGATCAAATCCCGGTAAGTTAGCTGCTGTCGGGCACTAACGTCGTCAAGCGACGCTCCGACTAGAGGAGGAGAAGCTGTCCAGAAAACTGGACAGCTTGGTGGAGGAGTAGGCGCCGGCCAAAACAAGGAGAGAAAAAGCTCACCTTGATGCCGAACCTATAGGAGATCACCGGAGGGTCGCCGGAGGTTCACCGGCTTGAGCTTGGACGCCGACAAGGGTCTTGGGCGCGGCGGCGGCTTAGTTGGCGCCCGAAATCACCAGGGTGGGCGGCAACTAGGTTGGGCGGCCAAAAAGGATTAGGGTTTAGGATTAGGGTTTAAGCCCTATTTTATAGAGAACTAATTCTCTTAATGGTTAATGGATCATATCCATAAAGCCCGTTAACCCGCTCCATTAAGATAAGTTAAAATAAACCAAACCATGATGGTTTATTTTAAGTTAAAAGCGAACCGAACCAACTTTTGGTTCATTCGTTTAAAATAAACCAAACCCTTTGGTTTATTCTCATCCGATTAGAACCAAACCATTTTGGTCCATCCATTATGTCTTCATAAGACCGGCCCATCCACGCTTCCATTGCATTGAAACAATTTCATGCTCGCTTTATGTTTGGTCGACCAAACATAGTTTCTCTCGATGCGAGAATCCCATTCTCAAGCTCGTTTTAAATCCTTTGGATTACACTCGTTGTGCGTGTGACCAAATAGGTTCTCGGTTTATGTTGGCGTCTATAATTAACCATTAATTATAGAGCGATCATGAGTGGCACCTAGTAGTACATCATGATCCCCAATTAGACGAAAAGATCAGCAGTTGATCGAACTATTTACGAAACCCTTGATGCTCGAATGAATCGTGCCCCATTCCCTTCACTCATCTTATACCCACTTGGTTGGGACATGGTCTATTGTGTCGATCCCACTAGGTGACTCGTCACACCTAGCCCAGTATCATTTCCTCGTCCTCACAGTTCTAGTTACTCCACATGTATCGAAGAGTACTTTACTCTAAACATGTAATGCTTTGGCAAAGACTTTAGTAACAATCCGGCGAGAGGCCATGGGTATACATCTCCTCGCAAGGAGTGGTGAATCCTTTATAGGCTATTCAAACACCTTGATCACTTGACTTATACCCAATCATCCGGGTCCACATCTCCTCGGAGATGTTTGCTTAAGATGTCAAAGCATAAGTCTCCATGATCAAGATGACTTGAATCGCAAGTCGAAGGAACATCGCACTTAAGCCCGCAGTAAGAACTTCATTGACATATCTATATATGCAGAGAACCATATGAAGTCTTACGGTGGTCACTCCGATGAACTAGTTACCATAACTAGCATCCACGATTAACTCGGACATCACTATGTCTCGGCCCGGTGAGAATCGGTGCTTGGATACACCAAGGAGTATACCTCGTGCTAGTCTCGTGAATTGATGGTGTCCAAATCCATCAATTCATCGACTAGGGATAATTAGATACATCACAATTACACATGTAGAGATACTCACTAGTTGTGATCAATCACAAATTCTCTCATCTTTGTGAATCGTATCGTGGACATTCAGTAAAAGAGTTTAAGATCCAATCAAATACATAAAACATGTATACTCAAATAGTGAATCTTCATTTATCATATAAATGGTTCATACATAAAGCGATTGCCTTAGGACATCTCTCATATATTACTAACAGACTCCCACTTGGCCTAATGCCAATCGCTCACGGTATCGATACCATAAGCTCTAACATGACCCTCGAAACTTACTTTGAGGTAATGCTTTAGTCAAAGGATCCGCTAAGTTCCTTTCGGTGGGAATTTCTCGATTTGTATTTCGTTCCTACTTATGATCTCTCTCGATAAGATGATAGCGGTGAAGCACATGTTTGGATCGTTGATGAGACCTTGGCTCTGTCTGATTGCTCCATTGTTGTCGCGATGACCGGTATTGCTTCAACAATGAGAATCACACCAAGTTCATGAGCGAACTCTTGATCCAAACCGCTTCCTTTCTTTGCTTAGAAGGCTGCAATATATTCCGCCTCGATGGTAGAATCCGCTCTGATCTCTTGTTTGGAACTTTTCCAACTCACTTTGCGCCCCCATTCAAGGTGAACACGTATCGGTGAGACACAGGAATCATCCTTGTCCGCGGAAGGCGGCATCCGTATACCGCGTATCACCATGTCCCCTTCTCCATATATTAGGAACACATCCTTGGTTCTTCTCAAGTACTTAAGGATCGTCTTATGACCAATGATCCATTCTGGATCGGATTGGTATCTGCTCGTGACACTCGGCGTCACGATACATCGGGCCTCGTCACATAACATAACATACATGATAGATCCTATTGCGGATGCATAGGGAATCTTACTCATGTAAATCCTCTCGTCTTACGTGCCGGACACATAGACTTGAAGGTGTACCCCATGCCTAATGGGCGAGATAACCTTTCTTGGATTAGACATGCTAAACCTCTTTGCTTTTCGGTCTATATATGTAGCTGCGAAAGACCAAGCAACCGTTTGATCTATCTCTATAGATCTTAATCCCAGGATGTAGGTTGCTTCTCCCGAATCTTTCATGGAGAATGTCTTGGATAACCAAACCTTAATTGTAAGATTGACATCGTTTCCTATAAGTAATATGTCATCGACATACAATACTAGGAACACATTTGCCTCCACTAACCTTCTTGTACACACAAGGTTAAATGCGGATTTTGTGAGAAATCAAACTTTTGATTGTCTCATCAAGCGGATATTCAGCTCTGGATGCTTGCTTCAATCCATAAATGGATCGCGTCATGATTTGCATACCTTGGTTTTATCAGCGATGTGAAACCCTCGGTGTATCATATACACGTCCTCGGCGGGTTTCCATTAAGGAAAGCTGTTTTCACATCCATCGCCATATCTCATAATCATAATGAGCCGCTATGGCGGGAGCATCGAATGGATTTAAGCATAGCTCTGAGAATAGGTTTCGTCATAATCAACACCTTGCTTTTGGCGATATCCTTTCGCCACCAATCTAGCCTTATAGGTAATCACATTACCATCCATGTCGGTTTTCTTCTTGAAAACCCACTTGCACCCTATAGGCTTTATCCCTTCAGGTGGGTCAACCAAGTTCCAAACTTGGTTTTCATACATGGAATCCATTTCCGACTTCGTGGCACCAAGCCACTTATCCCTTTCTGAACTTGTCAGCACTTCTTCATAACTGGTAGGCTCCTCATCATCAATGAGTAACACACCGTTCGATTCACTTACGAAATCCATATCTCTCGGGAATATTGCGTGTTCTACGGATCTACGAAGATGTGGTGTTACTGATAATAGTCCGATTGCTCATCACTATGAGTTATGTCATTGTGCTTCACCGGTATCTCATCAATGTCTATTTGAGTCTCTCGAGCCTCCTCAAGCTCGGCGACACTCCCCTTGTTTTCTTGCAAGAGAAACTCTTTCTCTAGAAACACGCATGCCTTGAAACAAACACCTTTTGTTCCACGGGATGATAGAATTAGTAACCCCTTGTTTCCTTAGGGTATCAATAAATAGACATTTATCGGACTTAGCATCCAATTTATACTGATCCGCTTCACATAAGCGAGGACAACCCCATATCTTCAAGTAAGATACATGAGGTTTCTTACCATTCCATATCTCGTATGGAAGTAGTTGAGACTACCTTGGTAGGCATTACATTTAACAAGTAAACATGCGAAGTGCATAACCAAAAGGACTTGGGAAGTGTCGCATGATTCATCATTGACCTGACCATGTCCAACAAGGTCCGGTTACGCCTCTCAGATACACCATTATGCTGTGGTGTATAGGGCGGAGTCCATTGAGACAATATGCCATTGTCTCTCAGATAATCAAGAAACTCTTGACTTAAGTATTCACCACCTCGATCCGATCGAAGTATTTTAATACTCTTGTCATGTTGTTTCTCTACTTCATTTCTGAATTCTTTGAACCTTTCAAAGGCTTCAGACTTGTGTTTCATCAAGAACACATACCCAAACCGTGAGTGATCATCGTTGAAGGTAATGAAGTAGCTATAGCCTCCTAATTCTTGAGTTGACATAGGTCCACATACATCAGTATGTACTAGACCTAGTAACTCTCCCACTCGTTCACCTTTTCCAGTAAAAGGTAACTTAGTCATCTTGCCTTTTAAGCATGATTCGCATGTATCGTATGAATCCAATTCAAGCGATTCGGAATTCACATCGGTGTAATTCGGACATGCGTTTCTTGCTATATGGCCAAAACGACAATGCCACATATAGGAGTCTATGTGATTATCCTTTCGAGCCGCAGCGTGTTGCTCGCCGATATTGAAAATGTCCTTGGATCGTCAGCGTATAAATGCCATTACTCGAAGTTCCGGTTCCATAAAAGTCGCCATTCAAAGTTATATAACAACAATTGTTACTAAGCGTTAAATGGAAACCATTTCTATTTAAGCGAAATAGAAACAATGTTCTTTATTAGAGAAGGAACATAATAGCAATTGTCGATTCAAGACTAGTCACTAGGAGCTTGCAAATAAGTTCGATGGCGGCCGCGGACAACTTTTGCTCCATTCTCTGTAAATTTGACTCCCCTCGACAAGTCTTCTTATTCCTTAGCCCCTGTATGTCATTACATATATGTGAGCTACACCCATTATCAATACCCAAGTGTCTAAGGAAATAGAATGACAATCAATAAGAAGATACGAAGAGGATGGGGCATCGGATGCCTTCTTCTTCTTCATGGACTCAAGATAAATCTTTGATTTCTTCGTGGCCTTCCTTGCCACAGTGATGACAAGTGCCCTTTTCTGAGTTCCGCCTTCTTTGCCTTTTTCTTTCCTTTCTTACATTCTTTTGCCTTCCTCTTAGAACCTTTCTTTGAGAATCAATTAGAACCGCCTTCTCCTCATGCTTTCGAAGGCTCCACGGTCTTCGACATATTGAGGAGCTCGGGAATGGTGGATTCCAATTTGTTCATCCGATAGTTCATCACAAATTGCGAGAAACTCTTGGGCAAACAATGCAGAATTAAGTCAATACTTAACTCATGATCCATCACAAAACCGAGAGTAGCTAGCCGCTCGATGTACCCGTTCATCTTTAGCACCTCTGAGAACCTTCTTGCATCTTCGTGGTGAAGAGGAGCCTAGAGACCTCGAACCTTTCGGATCTCGCTTGCTCATCGAACAACTCATGAAGATGGAAGACCATAGTGTTAGCATCCATATGCTCATGCGCTGCACTCGGTACCATCGCGCTAGCATGATGCAACTCGCCATTTCGAATCGCCACATGTTTACGATAGACCAACATTTGGTCTGAGTTGCATCGTCCTTAGGAGGCCGATCGGGAAGAGGCTCTTGAGGACATATGCAAGCTTTTACGCCTTGAGAACAATTCTCGAGGTTTCTAAGTCAGCGAAGTTAGGCCCGGTCGATTTGTTCGAATCCAAAATAGTGCGCAAATTCAAAGACGTCATGATCAATTTATTGACCTAGAAATACAAAACGAGCATATATGAGAAAGATGATTTTAAAATGCATCAATATACATTTATTAATCCCATTCATTTTTCGAATTTCAAAAACCCCAAAATCACTTCGGGAGATCGTAGGTCCATCTCCGAATGGGCTGATATCCATCATAGTTATGAACAACCTTGGAGAGAGTCCAACAAGCCATTCATAACTACGACGGTAGGTATCAACTATACCGATTGCATATCACGTATATGCAACTATCACAATGTGCTATCAACTAATTGAATTATCACACATACATCGGGTTGTTAACACATTAACAAGTATGCATCATATGCATAGCACCCAACTTCACCTCCCTTTACATCGACCTTGGAGAGAGTCCAACAAGCCGATGCTCCAGGTTAAAGCCAACCCATTAATCGGGACATAATTTTAATATGGTTAGAGCGCATTCAACCAATTAGCCCAGCTTGGAGAGAGTCCAACAACCAAAGCTAACGATTGACCTCTGACTCTTACCATATTAGTATTAAACTATTCCATGGTTTGAACATATTCAGGTTGGAGCCGGGCTTGGAGAGAGTCCAACAACCCAAACAAAAAATAGAACTCTGGTTCTAACCATATTAATGGAAGGTGTAGGCTTTAATATTGATTAAGGGTTTTTATGTCTCATCCTCTTTGCATGCAAATAACTATTATCTACATGGCATGACATACATGGCATACATCTACATGTCACGACACGCATGACATAATGTTATGCATCTAATGCAATTACATGACATACAATTATGTCATGTTTATAATTTCCTTATATGTCATAACTATTTATGGAAATAAAATATGTTTAAGATTTGATTCTCCAAATCAAATCATAATTAAATTAGGAAACAAATTTCCAAATCTAATCACATATTTTATTCATGGAATTATTTGATTAAGGAAAATCTATTTAGGAAACCAATTTCCTAAATCTTTAAAACTACTTATGGAAATAAAATATTTTAAGATTTGATTTCCCAAATCAAATCATGATTAAATTAGGAAACAAATTTCCAGAATCTAATCAAATATTTTATTTATGGAAAATATCAATTTCCATAAATACTTCCAACTTTCCAAAAGTGGAAGATTTCCATAAATACTTCTAGACTTTCCAAAATTGAAAAATTTCCATAAATACTTCTAAATTTTCAAAATTTAGAAAATTTCCAGAAATACATTATGACTATCGCAAAACCATTTTACGATTATGTCGAAACACAAC
Organism: Wurfbainia villosa; assembly: GCA_025175895.1. Classification (NCBI taxonomy): domain Eukaryota; kingdom Viridiplantae; phylum Streptophyta; class Magnoliopsida; order Zingiberales; family Zingiberaceae; genus Wurfbainia; species Wurfbainia villosa. The sequence goes on along the minus strand of CM046000.1, from coordinate 3,044,482 downwards.
CTGGGCTCTGATACCACTGTTGGGTTTCCGGCACCGTGGCGTGTGTGTGTTCGATCATGTTTCGTAAACATGAGCACAGCGGAAGCAATTAAAAATAATAAATCTATATTTATTACAACACACACAACACACGCATGCTATTACAACAAGTGTAGACATAACCGTAAATTAAAATTTGCAATAAAAGAAAATTATCTACGTTATACCTTCCGTATGACGTGTAGCGGGAACGGCATCAACCGGAACGATCCTCGTAAGAATCGTCTCTATCCGTATCCACGCCGAGCTCCTCGGGATGACTTCGCTAAGTCACGAGCTTCGTCTTCGTACGGGTTACTAGCCTCGTGTTGAAGACGACGTGATCGAGAGATGATCACGATCCGAATCCAAATTCGGATCCTTAAACGAGTTCTCAAAACTCGCTTCTCCGGAGAGGTATTCGTCAACCAATTGACGAATCCTTCGTCCCCCACCTCAGAGGATTACCGGAGATCAAATCCCCGGTAAGTTAGCTGCTGTCGGAGCACTAACCGTCGTCCAAACGACGCTCCGACTAGAGGAGGAGAAGCTGTCCAGAAAACTGGACAGCTTGGTGGAGGAGTAGGCGCCGGCCAAAACAAGGAGAGAAAAAGCTCACCTTGATGCCGAACCTATAGGAGATCACCGGAGGGTCGCCGGAGGTTCACCGGCTTGAGCTTGGACGCCGACAAGGGTCTTGGACGGTGGCACAAAGCTGGGCGGCGGCAGCTTGTAGTTGGGCGCCGAAATCACCAAGGGTGGGCGGCAACTAGGTGGGGCGGCCAAAAAGGATTAGGGTTTAGGATTAGGGTTTAAGCCCTATTTTATAGAGAACTAATTCTCTTAATGGTTAATGGATCATATCCATAAAGCCCGTTAACCCGCTCCATTAAGATAAGTTAAAATAAACCAAACCATGATGGTTTATTTTAAGTTAAAACGAACCGAACCAACTTTTGGTTCATTCGTTTAAAATAAACCAAACCCTTTGGTTTATTCTCATCCATTATTAGAACCAAACCATTTTGGTCCATCCATTATGTCTTCATAAGACACGCCCATCCACGCCTTCCATTTGAAACAATTTCATGCTCGCTTTATGTTTGGTCCAACCAAACATAGTTTCTCTCGATGCGAGAATCCCATTCTCAAGCTCGTTTAAATCCTTTGGATTACACTCGTTGTGCGTGTGACCAAATAGGTTCTCGGTTTATGTTGGCCGTCTATAATTAACCATTAATTATAGAGCGATCATGAGTGGCACCTAGTAGTACATCATGATCCCCAATTAGGAAAAGATCAGCAGTTGATCGAAAACTATTTACGAAACCCTTGATGGCTCGAATGAATGTGCCCCATTCCCTTCACTCATCTTATACCCACTTGGTTGAGGACATGGTCTATTGTGTCGATCCACTAAGTGACTCGTCACACCTAGCCCAAGTATCATTTCCTCGTCCTCACAGTTCTAGTTACTCCACATGTATCGAAGAGTACTTTACTCTAAACATGTAATGCTTTGGCCAAAGACTTTAGTAACAATCCGACGAGAGGCCATGGGTATACATCTCCTCGCAAGGAGTGGTGAATCCTTTATAGGCTATTCAAACACCTTCGATCACTTCGACTTATACCCAATCATCCCGGGTCCACATCTCCTCGGAGATGTTTGCTTAAGATGTCAAAGCATAAGTCTCCATGATCAAGATGACTTGAATACCGCAAGTCAAAGGAACATCGCACTTAAGCCACAGTAAGAACTTCATTGACATATCTATATATGCAGAGAACCATATGAAGTCTTACGGTGGTCACTCGATGAACTAGTTACCATAACTAGCATCCACGATTAACTCGGACATCACTATGTCTCCGGCCCGGTGAGAATCGGTGCTTGGATACACCAAGTATACCTCGTGCTAGTCTCGACAGAATTGATGGTGTCCAAATCCATCAATTCATCGACTAGGGATAATTCCGATACATCACAATTACACATGTAGAGATACTCACTAGTTGTGATCCAATCACAAATTCTCTCATGCTGTGAATCGTATCATGGACATTCAGTAAATGAGTTTAAGATCCAATCAAATACATAAAACATGTATACTCAAATAGTAAATCTTTATTTATCATATAAATGGTTCATACATAAGGTGATTGCCTTAGGACATCTCTCATATATTACTAACAACATGTATCTAGGGCGTATAAATACACATTCATGTCAATTGGATGTGAGATGTGAGTTTTGTTCTCCCTAAACTAGGGTTTCATGCATTTTTCTAAGGCAACCCTACTTGATTCCCTTATAAATGGGACTCCAAGTCATGCCATTGTCCTTAAATCAATTTCAATCAAATTATCTTAAATGCATGAGTGATTATGGCATTAGAGATGATATAGATAAACACATGCTCATAATCATGATGTCATGACATAATATGAAATCTAAAAGCACATGACATTTAAAACCTTAATCCTAAACATGAACATGACATATAAAATCATAGAACTAGGCATGATGTCATGACATGATATATGGCAAACAAGGCATGACATATAAAATATATAGGTATAGTAATACCCAAATTTTAATATTAATTGTCATTTGATATAATTAGATATATTTTGCCATATTTCTATTTTTCTCCCAAGTGTGCCAAAAACCCAAAATGACACACTAACCTCTAAACCTAAATTGTGTCAATTTTGATCATTTTATCAAACTTCTCAAGTAATATTGGCACATCCTAAAACTTTTAGGATTATAATTCAACCCTATTTCCAAGGTATCCATAACCTTGAAAATAACCTAAAGTGCCACCTTTGCCATGATTGAGTTAACTACTCATCCATTTAAGGTTGTCACACCCTAACCTATCTAGCGTGAATCAATCACGCTCTTAGGAACCCAAAATCGATTTGAGCTCCTAGGGTTAATTAGGTATTCTTTAGGGATAACCTCCCTAGATACCTTCCTAATGACCCTCCTAGGCTTATTAGCCTTGGTCATTTGGGTCTTACCTAGGTTGACTCTAGGGGTAACTCCCCTTGCAACCTTCTTAGTGGCCACCCTAGGTTTCCTAGAAACCTTAGCCACTAGGCACAACCCTTGGTCAACTTTAGGGATGACTTTCCTATTGACCTTAGTCTTCCTAGACCTAGTTTGTGTTCCATAATCAAATGGAACACTATGATAAGCCACCTTAGGCTTAGGTTTGTGACCCAAACCTTGCTTGCCCTTGGTTGACTTTTGACTCTTAGGTCCTAGGTGTTGACTTTGACTTTTGGACCTAGAAGTTTGACTAATTGACCCTTGCATTTGATTTTGCATAACCTTAAGGGTCTTTTTAAGTTTTTCAAGCCTTGACCTCAAGGCTTGGTTCTCTAATTCTAATTGCCCAATTTTAGAATTTTGATTTAGACCATGGGCATGGTTCTTCCTAGGCATATGTCTAGTCCATTTAGGATTGAAACCTAGGTGTTCTCCTATTTTCTTGATAGATTCCCTAGGTAAAACATTTTTAGGGACATTAGTCCCAAATTTCTCCCTATTATCTAAGTAGACATTCTTAGCTCCTAAGCAAAAATACTTGTTCCTATTAGCATGTTTTTCATAAATTGCAAGTGAATTGAAATCCCTAGCATGCTTTTGCTTGTAAATTGAAGAAGGAGCAAAATTAGAAATTACCCTAGGGTTTGCCTTAGCTCCCCCTACATATGATGCTCCATTTTGAGTCTTCTTGCTCCCCCTAGGACATTGATTCATATAATGTCCTTTTGAATTGCACTTGAAGCATATGATGTGCTCCTTGCCTTTAGGTGTTGGGGAACCGACATCCTTGACTTTTGATGCCGGTGGAGCTTTCCTAATCTTCTTTGGGCACTTGCTCTTATAGTGCCCAAATTCCCTACACTCAAAACACATAATATTATTTTTATTTAAAATTAGAGTGTTTGAGTTACCTAGGTTAATGGAGACCGGAATTGGATTTTGGGCTTCTTCATCTTGACCGGATGTCGAAGCTTCTTCTTGATGCTCCGGTGTTGAGGAAACTCTAATCTCCTCCTCAATCCTAGAAGTGGATGCTTCTTCCACTTCCTCCACCAACCCGGAAATTGACTCCCTATCAACTTCCGATTCTACTTCCTCTTCCTCTTTGGATGTTGATGATCTCTCAACCTCCAAGTCCTCACTTCCTTGTAAGGGTGATGCATTAGCCTCTTCGGTCTCTTCCTCTTGGACCATTGATGTGCTTTCATGGAGCTTGGCCACTTGGCTCCATAGCTCGTTTGCATCTACATAATTACCTAACATACACAAGATATTGTTAGGTATTAAATCAATTAACAACTTCATTACCTTCTCATTCTTTTCGAAGGCTTGGACTTGCTCTTCGGTCCATTTCTTTTTCTTAAGGAATCCACCTTTTGGTCCTCTTGGATAGCTATATCCTTCCATTAAGATAGACCATTCTTCGAAGTCCCTCATCATTAGGAAGTCTTCAATTCTTGACTTCCATTGCTTAAACCCTTCTTGTCCATAGAAGGAGTAAGGGATCAGTGTGTTAATATTCCATCCCAATTGTTCTTCCATCTTCACCCTCTAACTTCTTTGTCTTAGCTCCCGGCGATTAGTCCGTAGAAGAGCCCCGGGCTCTGATACCACTTGTTGGGGATTTGACGCCGGCTAGAGGGGGGGGGTGAATAGCGTTGACCGTACGTCGATAGAATTCGTTTGCGATCGTCTCTACAAAACTCGTTATGCGCAGCGGAATAATCAAAGTAATAACGAAAAGATACAATCACGAACACAAGCACAACACGAGATATAACGTGGTTCGGAATCGAAACGGTTCCTACTCCACGGATTGAGCTCTAACGAGCTCTAGCGATGCCAATGCAATCACTAATCAATAAACTCCTTCTCGACAACAAGTCGGAGGCGGAGAAACCTCGTATTACAACAAGTAATACACAAAAATACAAGCAAAATACAAGCAAAATACAAGGAAATGTAAAGAACACTTTACAAACTAGGGTTTGAGCGCTTTGCTTGTTGGTTGCTTGGATGAGGTTGAAGGGCCCTGAAATGCACCTGCAAATCGCCTTCAAATCGCCTCAAGTAAGCTCCCGAAGAACTGATGCCGCAATCTCCATGAACAACTCCCTTTTATCCTGCGTCGGGCTGGATTTTCGCCTATCAGTCGACTGCCATAAGTCCCCAGTCGACTGATGCCACTGTTGTCGTGAGACAACGACTCAATCCACGTTGGACAAGTTCCAACGGGACTCTTGGCAGTCGACTGCCAACATTGGCGATCGGCCGGTAGCGTAATCGACCGCCTATTGGCTACGAGCATTCTGTGCTGCGGTTGAACTAGCGATCGCTGAGCCCTTAGCGATCGCCGTAGACATCGATTAGCTCGATGAGCGATCGCCAGCGATTCGGCTCTTAAACGGCAGTCGAACTCAAGTCGACTCACGGCAGTCGAACCGACCATAATACCAGTCGACTGCCAACCTCAAAGATGAGGTTTTAACCCAAAGTATGGTGCCCCCATACTTGCTAGACCACCCTTAGCCTAGACCTAAGCCTTCTAGCCACCTCCATCAGCCTCACGCCTCTCGGATCCCTCCAAGTCATCCATGACTTGTTCATCCATCGCGCTAGCCTCCAGGTGCTTCCCTCGGCTATGTCATGCTAACGGTGTCTACACCGCCAAGACACATTGGACTTACGCCGCCAAGACTCCGCTTGGACTTTACGCCGCCAACCATTGGTCTTATGCTGTCAAGACTCCCGCTTGGACTTTACGCTGCTAATATCAAACCCTTGGACTTCTCAAATGCCAAGACTCAAGCTTGGACTTTCGCTTGCCAACTCATGTTGGACTTTCCATGCCAAGACCATGCTTGGACTTTTCTTGCCAACCCATGTTGGACTTTTCATGCCAAGACCATGCTTGGACTTTCCTTGCCAACCCATGTTGGACTTTACATTGCCAAGACCCATGCTTGGACTTTTACATTGCCAAGACCCATGCTTGGACTTTTCATGTGCCAAGTGTCCCACTTGGACTTTTCATGCCAAGTACTCAAGACTTGGACTTTACCAAATGCCAAGTATTCCACTTGGACTTTCCCATGACAATTACATTGTCATATGTTTTTGTCGAAACATCAAAACATCACTCGAGTCAAACTCGAGTCCTGGTCAATCGTGACCTGGGCCGATTGCACCAACATTATCCAGCGTGGATCTAGCCGTTGTCTCACGACAACAATGGCATCAGTCGACTGATGGTCCCGATCAGTCGACTGATCGACTTTTTCCAGCACAGGTTGAAGCTATAAAAGGAGCTCGTGATGGAGGAAATTGGCATCGGTTTCTTGAGGGTTTTGGAGCGATTTGCTGTTGCAAATCAGGGTCTCCAAGGTGATTTCAAGCAACCAAGCAATCAAGCAATCCAAAGGCAATTGTAAAGTAGTTTTCTTTACTTGCATTGTATTTCATTATTGTAATTGCTTGTATTTGTATCTTATTGTTGTAAGATTACTTGTAAGGGGTTTCTCCACCTCCGACTTGTGTCGAGAAGGAGTATTTGTGATTAGTGAGTGCGTGTGCATCACTAGAGCTCTCTAGAGCTCGATCCGTGGAGTAGGAACCGTGCGGTTCCGAACCACATTATATTGTTGTGTTAGCATGTTGTGTATTTCGTTATCGTTATTACTTTTCTATTTCCGCTGCGCTAACGAAATTGTAGAAACAAACGCGAAAGAATTCCATTGACGCTATTCACCCCCCCTCTAGCCGTCACAAGATTTCTAACAATAATAATAACTCCTCGGAATAATCCGAAGGTGGAGAAACCTCGTACAAGATGATTACAATAATAATCAAAAGCTACAAGCAAATACAATGAAATACGAAGCAAGACTAGTAAAGAAAAACACTTTACAAATGCTCTTGAATGCTTGATCGCTAGGTTGATCGAGTAGCACTTGGAGACCCTGAATTGTAGCAGCAACTCGCCCCAAATCGCCTCAAAGAACCATGCCATTTTCCTCCATCACGAGCTCCTTATAAAGCTTCAACCTGTGCTGAAAAAAGTCGATCAGTCGACTGATCGGGACCATCAGTCGACTGATGTCACTATTGTCGTGAGACAACGACTAGATCCACGCTGGATAAGTCCAACGGATCTACCATCAGTCGACTGATCATACCCATCAGTCGACTGATGGAGTCCTCACTCAACCAGTCGAGTTTTAACTCCATTCTGTGGCCGAATTCTCGAGCACCAGTCGACTGATCACACGATCAGTCGACTGCCCACCTCTGGCAGTCGACTGCTAGGCCACTTCCCGCAGTCAAACCCTAGTTGACTCGGTCCAGTCGACTGCCACATGACACCAGTCGACTGGCACACCTCAATCATGAGGTTTTAGCCCAAGTATGGTTCCCTCATACTTGCTAGACCACCCTTAGCCTAGACCTAAGCCTTCTAGCCACCTCCATCAGCCTCACGCCTCTCGGATCCCTCTAAGTCATCCATGACTTGTTCATCCATCGCGCTAGCCTTCAGGTGCTTCCATCGGCTATGTCATGCTAACGGTGTCTACACCGCCAAGGCACATTGGACTTACGCCGCCAAGACTCCACTTGGACTTTACATCGCCAACCATTGAACTTATGCTGCCAAGACTCCCTCTTGGACTTTACGCCGCCAATATCAAACCCCTTGGACTTTCCAAATGCCAAGACTCAAGCTTGGACCTTCCCTTGCCAACCCATGTTGGACTTTTTATGCCAAGACCCATGCTTGGACTTTTTCATGTCAAGACCCATGCTTGGACTTGTCCTTGCCAACCCATGTTGGACTTTTCATCATGCCAAGACCCATGCTTGGACTTTTCCTTGCCAACCCATGTTGGACTTTCCATTTGCCAAGACCCATGCTTGGACTTTCCCTTGCCAACCCATGTTGGACTTTCCATGCCAAGACCCATGCTTGGACTTTCCTTGTGCCAAATACTCAAGACTTAGACTTTCCCATGACAATTACATTGTCATATGTTTTTGTCGAAACATCAAAATATCACTCGAGTCAAACTCGAGTCCTGATCAATCGTGACCTGGGTCGATTGCATCAACAGCAGATGTATTCGGATTGTATCCGGAAAATCATAAGTATTGAAACGTTCTCCATGGTGGAACGTCATGCGGAACTTAGTTGACTTGGTAGTCTGGTGTTCAGTGTGTCAACTAGTAAAGGTGGTATATAAATAATCAGCAAGGTTCTGTACCGAGATGGACGTAAAAGCCTAGTATGATGGACAGTGTTGGGAGATTATTTGGATTCAAAAAGGACTTAGTATGATTAGCTAAGTCCGCTCATTTTCGTCCGATCCATACGATGAGTTTGTTGGATCGCTAGATAGGTTATACTGTGGCGATTTCCAGTTCATGGAGGATCTGTGAGTATCGTATGTGACAACGATTCAGGATTTACCTTAGGATTATGACATAGTCTTTAATAGGTCACGGATATCGAGCTCTACTCTGGTACAGTTATATACTTTTGATAGGTGGTCGATATGAAGATACTATTCATACTTTGGAAGGGCTGCTAGAAGCAGGTGTGATTTGATTTTAGGGGATATCAGTAACCCCACTTGGTCACTTGAGGTATGACTTGTCTCTAGATTCTTGAGATAGTTGTTGTGACATCTCGTATGTCACGCCCGCCCTTTTCGGACCTAGAATCCGGAGGGGCGGCACGTGACACGACCGTACATACATACATTACTTACAGCGGAAGACTTTATACATATTTCGTACTTCTTACAGCGGAAGACTTTAGACTTATTTTTTTTTCTTTTAAAACATAAACATGCATTGACATATATATATACTTCTTCTTCTTAACATAGAGCATGCATCATAACATATATAGATACTTCTTCTTACTTCTTCCTTACTTCTTCTTATTAACATAGAGCATGCATCATAACATATATAGATACTTAGTGCTTAGTTCAAGTTCTTAAACATCATCATCATAGGGAGACATAAATAAGGACATACATAGACATCATCATTATAGGTAAACATATATATATATAGACCTAACAGATCTTCTCCACCATGCCACTACCACACACATTGGCCCCTCCTGCTGCTCCCTTTAGTTTATCCATCCCTTACCCTTATCTGCAGTACGAGGGAAAGATAAACTATAAGCACATAGGCTTAGTAAGATCCTGTCCTACTCACAAAACCATACATCAACATTAATCATGACATGTAACATTCATAACATATAAGCAATATAACATGTAACATACATGGCGTAATCAACTTAACATGTAGCATAAGTAACATGAGTAAACATAACATGTATAATCCACAACTTAGCAGCATAACATGAATATATATACTTAATCAAACATAACATGTATCATATGTAACATAGCAACGTGTACATGACATATCAACATAACATACAACCTATGTAACATAGTGGCGTAAATATGGCATATTAAACATAACATGTGAACATACCAATCAATCAGGTAAACATATGCAGGATGCTTTTGGAAACATATATTTTAGGTACGTAAACATAAATCTCAACAAATTTGGGCCCGACATTGTACCACTTCTTCATTATCATAGCGCGCATCCCTAAATAGGCCCGAGGTAGCAAGTCTCGAACCTACTAGGTTACTAGGCCCGATCTTAGTCCGTCGACCTAGGGCAATCGTCATAGCGTAGAAGCCCATCCTAGGCCCGAGTCTTACTCCATCGACCTAGGGCATCTTGGAGCCCATCCCGTACTAGGCCCGAGTCTTATTCCATCGACCTAGGGGCAATCATACATAGAAGCCCGTCCTAGGCCCGAGTCTTATTCCATCGACCTAGGGCATCTTAGGAGCCCATCCCTTCTTGGACCTTGTTAAGGTCTTGGTACAAGCCATGCAGAAGGTAAAATACTTATATGCTTATTTTATAACATAGCTTATTTCATTTTGCAAACATAACATACTTCATTTCATAACACATCATGCTTCACTTCGTGAACATATCATCTTTCATTTCATAAACATACCATACTTCATTTTATAACATATTTTAAATACCACATACACATAGGGCATGACGTAAGGCATGACATCAAGAGTAAGTAAACACTAACCTAAGGCATATTATCTTCATCTAGCATCTTTTAATATCACAATCAACATGAATTCACCCAAACATAAAATACATGTTAACCTAATTCATTAATCATAACAATAACTTCATATGCATATAAAACTTGAATTAAAACTTCATTTAATCCCTAAAGATACATGATGGCCGAATGGTCCATAGGGGTTTCTAGGGTTATCCTTCATCCTAATTCATTTAACACAACAACAACTTCATTTGCACATAGGACATGAATTAAACTTCATTTAATCACCCAAAATTACATGATGGCCGAATGGTCTATAGGGGTTTCTAGGGTTATCTTTCAACCTAATTCATTTAACACAACAACAACTTCATTTGCATATAGAGCATGAATTAAACTTCATTTAATCACCCAAAATTACATGATGGCCGAATGGTCTATAGGGGTTCTAGGGTTATCTTTTAACCTAATTCATTAAACATAACAACAACATCATAATCCTACAAAACATGGATTAAAACTTCATTGGATCATCAAGATCTAGGGGTGGCCGAATGGTCCATGTAGGGTTTTTAGGGTTAACCTTTAACCTAATTCATTAAACATAACAACAACATCATAATCCTACAAAACATGGATTAAAACTTCATTGGATCATCAAGATCTAGGGGTGACCGAATGGTCCATGTAGGGTTTTTAGGGTTAACCTTTAACCTAATTCATTTAACCTCCTAACAACATCTTCTTCTTACAAACATGATATAGAATTTCAATAAAACACCCAAAATTTCATGTTGGCCGAATATAGCATATGGATTCTTTTACAAAACAACAATCGAAGCTACTCGTATGCAGGTGAGGGATACTTACATCCTTCGCTTTGCTTTTAGTGTGAAGATGACCTAGGGAGAACAAAACCTAGCCTTCTCCTTGCTTGGATGGGGTTCGGCCAAAGGGTGAAAATGGAGAGGGGGAGGGATGGTTTTCGGTGAGGAAGAAGAAGAGAAGAAGAAGTGGCCAAGTGGAACCTTCCCTCTTCTTTATAAAGGGAGGAAGAGAAGTTTCTCTTCTCTTTTCCATGTCTCTTCATTTACCCTCATCACACTTATCTACAATTTCCCCTCTTCCTCTAATGATATAATTCTATTGGGCTTCTGGTTAGTGGGTGCATCTATAGGGCTTGGCTATCTCTAGAGGTTTGGGGTTCAATTCCCAGGTCTTGCATCCCTTTTTGGCTTATTTTCTTTTATTTTGAAAAGGCCCACATAAAGCCCATTATCATCAAGCCAAAAGTTCTTGTAAAATTGCTAGGAATTTTATGGGCGTTACAATCCTTCATACTTTTTAAAAGTTTCATCCTCGAAACTTAGAACAATTCTGGGTACTTCTGCTTCATGTCCTCCTCGCGTTCCCAGGTAGCTTCCTCGCATGCAGTTGATTCGCCACAGGACCTTTACTAAGGGCACCTCTTTGTTCCTTAGCCTGACTTCTCGGTCTAGTATCCGGATAGTGACTTTCAATACTCAGTCCTCTTAAACTTATCGCTTTTGCGGCTCGATCACTTGGTCCTTTGGAAATGCATTTCTTGAGCACAGAGACATGGAACACGTTGTGAATAGACATCTCTTGAGGCAACTCTAGCTTGTAAGCTACCTTGCCAATCCTCTGCAATATCGGATCACGGTCCCACGTGGCGTGGACTCGGTTTACCCTTCCTTCGAATCTCATCACTCCCTTCATAGGAGCCACTTTGAGGAATACTAGGTCCCCAACCGAATTCTAACGGTCTACGCCGCATATCCGTATAGCTCTTTTGTGCTCACGGCGGTTTCAATTCTCGACGGATGTTACGTATAGCTCGGGTGGTGTCGTCGATGAAATCCGTGCGAGTCCCATCCTCTTCTTTTCACCACCTCGTACATCAAAGATATGGGAGATCTACATTTCCTCCGTATAGAGCCTCGTAGGGTGCGATTCCAATAGTAGCTTGGTAGCTATTATTTTAGGCGAATTCTGCCAAACATAAGTATCGACACGGCTACCTTTGAAATTGTATGAAGCTCGTAACATATCCTCGATGCTTGATTTACTCTTCTGCCTGCCGTTATCCGCGGGATGGAAGGCGATCTTGAACAATAACCGTGCCTAGGGCCTTACAGACACATTCCCGAAATGGAAATAAGCGACCATCTACATCGAAATGATGGTCTTAGGAATTCCATGTAGTCGATAATTTCCTAGCATATAATCGAGCCAGCTGTTGCTAAATCGAATAGGTCATCTTGATTGCTAAGAAGTGGCGGACCGTCAATCATGGCCCACAATTACCCATATAGCATCATAACCGTTTGTCGCCTTGGGCAATCCTGAGATGAAATCCATAGAAATGTCTTCCCATTTCCATTCTGGAATCTGGATCGGCTGCAGTGTTCCTCCAGGTCTTTGGTGTTCTGCCTTAACCCTCTGGCAGGTCAGGCAGGTACTGACATACTGAGCCACATCTCTTTTCATTCCGAACCACTAGAACTTTTGTTTCAGGTCTTGGTACATCTTGGTGTGTTGACCGATGTATAGTGGCCTATTTTATTATCTGCGTGGATTGTTTGGATTCCGGTCGTGTTGACCGATGTATAGTGGTCATGTAGGCCTTGTATGAAAATTAATATTGTCACTCGTACAGGGGAGATGCTGTCGGATTTTTATCTGGCGGGGACTCCATCGGGGCGTGACACTCTACACTTGAGATCTCTACCTTATCCTTCTTAGGGTGACTCCTCTTTGGACATTGGCACTGGTAGTAACCCTTTTAGTCGCACCGGAAGTACACTATATGATCCTTGTCTTTCCGTATCGGGGCTCCAACCTCCTTGGGCTTCACCTTGGCCTTTGACACCACTTGGTCTTTTTCTTGATTTTACTTGGACACTTACTCTTGTAGTGTCATTTTTCTCTACACTCAAAGTAAATTATATGATCATTATTTTTACAAATTTCATTTGTGTTGCCTATAGGGGAATCGTGAGCTTGTTCTTTATCACTCCTAGACGTAGAGGTCTCCTCTTGCTCTTGCTCCGGTGTTGGTTGTCTATCCTCCCCTCAATCTTAAAGGTGGAGGTTTCTTCAACCTTTTCGACCTCTTCTAATTCGAATCTTGAGCACCTCTCAACTTCGGAACCTTTTCTTGAGATGATGAACTTTCTTCTTTGGACTTCTCCTCACATTGTGTCGGTGAGGAATTCTCATGAAGCTCGATCAATTTGCTCCATAACTCCTTAGCGTTGTTGAATTCTTCTATGTTATATAATAAAACCTTATGTATCGACTTAGCTAAAATTAATGTTACCTTTTCATTTATCTTGAATTTTTAGATTTGCTCATCGGTCCACTTCTTCTTCTTGAGAAGCCTTCCCTTCTTGTCCATAGGAACTTCAAAACCTTCCATCAAAGTAAATCAATTTTCTATATCATTTATAAAAAAGTATTCCGTTTTATATTTCTAATATGCGAAGTCTTCGCCATTCAAGGAAAGTGAAACTTGTGTGTTGTAGCCCAATCCATCATTGAATTCCATTGACCTTGATGGATAATCTAGCGTTGCTCTTTTGGAAATTAGTCCGTTAAAGAGCGGCCTCACTCTGATACCAATTGTTAACGAACTTGTGACGCACAAGAGGGGGTGAATAGCATTCGTTCGATTCTTTCGTCGTCGTGCTTGTCTACAATATGGTTATTGCACACTGGAAACAAGTATAATATAAATAAAATGTAATACACAAGCACTCCACGGTGCTTGAAGAACTACTCGTGGTTTGAAGAACTACTCGTACTCCACGGTAATCCTTAAGACAGATTACTCCTCTTGTAAGCTTCCACTACCTTCTCCTTTGGAACACCAAGGCGGAGAAAAAACTTCTTACAATCTGGAGCTTATACAACAACACCAAACAAATAGAAGTGTCAAGAGATAAAATAAAATACAATACAAGAATGCTTTTGATCGTTGTTGAGTTTGGTGGCTTTGGAGTAGCGTTTGAAGACTTAGAATGCAGTAACACTTCCCTTCAAAATCTCCCAAGAACCGGATGTTAAAATCCACCTTAACTTCCTCCTTTTATAAGCTTCGATGGGTTGATTTTCCACCGATCAATTGACTGGTCTTATCTCCCAGTCGATTGGTCACTGTACCATTTTCTCACAACGGATTAATCCATATTGAATTATAGCCGATCAATCGACTTCTCTAACCCAGTAGTCGACTATCATGAGCCAGCAATCAACTCAGAAATATTCTATGCTTTTATCCAGTTAAGGACACTCAATTGCCCAATCCAACAGTTGACTATCAGTGGTCAGTCGACTGGTCCAAACCACTAGTTAACTACCCGAGCACTGTTGGTGCAATCGGCCCAGGTCACAATTGACCAGACTCGAGTGATGTTTTAATGTTTGACAAAATGGCTTGACATTGATGCTTGACATTGATGTCGGTTAATATGTTGGGGGAGATTGTTGGAGCAATCGACCCGGGTTATGTTTAACTGGACTCGAGTTTGACTCGAGGGAGACTTTGATGGTTGACTAGGGTTGACCATGTGATTAAGGGAAATTCCAAGCATGAGTCTTGGCAAGGTAAAGTCCAAGTCATGGGTACTTGGCATGGAAAGTCCAAGTGGGACACTTGGCATTTGGGAAAGTCCAAGCATGGGTCTTGGCATGGAAAGTCCAACATGGGTTGGCAAGGGAAAGTCCAAGCTTGAGTCTTGGCATTTGGAAAGTCCAAGGGGTTTGATGTTGGCGGCGTAAAGTCCAAGCGGGAGTCTTGGCAGCATAAGTCCAATAGTTGGCGGCGTAAAATCCAAGCGGAGTCTTGGCGGCATAAGTCCAATGTGCCTTGGCGGTGTAGACACCGTTAGCATGACATAGCCGATGGAAGCACCTGGAGGCTAGCGCGATGGATGAACAAGTCATGGATGACTTGGAGGGATCCGAGAGGTGTGAGGCTGATGGAGGTGGCTAGAAGGCTTAGGTCTAGGCTATGGGTGGTCTAGCAAGTATGGGGGAACCATACTTGGGCTAAAACCTCATGTTAATCGACCGGGTGTCATGTGGCGGTCGACCGACCGAGTCAACTAGGGTTTGATTGCGGGAAGTGGCCTAGAATGATCGCAAGAGGTGGGCGATCGATTGATGGCTCGATCGATCGGCCCGATCAACGTGTGCTCGGTCGACCGTGGTGCTCGAGAAATCGCCACGAATGGAGTCGAGACTGACCGTCGAGTAAGGACTTCACCGACCGGTGGAGTATAATCGCCGACCTGATCGATCCGCTGGCCGACTTATCCAAGGATCTAGCCGCTGTTGTCTCACGACAATGGGCATCACGATCGATGGTCCCGATCACCGATCGATCGACTTTTTTCCAAAGACATGTCAAGCTTTATAAGGAGCTCGTGATGGAAGAAATTGGTATGGTTCTTTGAGGCGATTTGGGGCGAGTTGCTACTGCAATTCAGGATCTCCGAGTGCTACTCGATCAATCTAGCGATCAAGCATTCAAGAGCATTTGTAAAGTGTTTTTCTTTACTAGTCTCGCTTTGTATTTCATTGTATTTGCTTGTAGCTTTTTTATTATTGTTGTAATCATCTTGTACGAGGTTTCTCTGCCTCCGGATTGTTCCGAGAAGGAGTGTTTATTATAGTGGTGTGTGATTGGCATTGCTAGGGTTCGTACGAACCCGATCCGTGGAGTAGGAACCGTTCGGTTCCGAACCACATTAAACAATTGTGTTTGCGTGTTGTTAATTGTTTCGTTATTGCTTTCATTACTATTCCGCTGCGTACTAACGAAATTGTAGAGACGAACACGCGATCGAATTCCATCACGCGACGCTATTCACCCCCCTCTAGCGGCCTTAAATATCCTACAATTGGTATCAAAGCCCGGGGCTCTTCTACGGACTAACCGCCGGGAGCTAAG
Organism: Wurfbainia villosa; assembly: GCA_025175895.1. NCBI lineage: Eukaryota > Viridiplantae > Streptophyta > Magnoliopsida > Zingiberales > Zingiberaceae > Wurfbainia > Wurfbainia villosa. Next base: position 3,028,297 of record CM046000.1, on the reverse strand, counting down.
ACAAAAGGCTAGAGGGTGAAGATGGAAGAACCATTGGGATGAGATATCAATGCCCCAATTCCCTATTCCTTCTATGGACGAGAAGGTTTCAATTCTTGGAATGTGAGAATTGAAAACTTTTTGATGATGAGAGACCTTGAGGAGTGGTCCGCTTTGATGGAAGGATTTGAATATCCTAAGGGACAAAAGGGAGGGTTTCTCAAGAAGAAGAAATGGAGTGAGGAGCAACTCCGACAATTCAATAAAAACAAGAAGGTAATCAAATTCACTTTTGATTTAATTCCTAATGACCTCTTGTGTAGCCTAGGTGACTACATGGATGCCAAGGAGTTATGAAGCGATTTGGCCAAGCTCCATGAAAGTTTATCATCGGTCCAAGAAGAAGGACCATCACCCTATCAAACTCAAGCAAGCACATCCCCATCTAAAGAGCTTGAGGAGTCCGAAGTTGATAGGGAATCGACTTCCGGATCAGAGAAAGAAGAGGTGGAAGAAGTATCCACTTCTAGGATTGAGGAGGAGAGACCATCCTCAATACCGGAGCAAAATCAAGAAGAGACCTCAACCTCCGGGAGGAATGAAGAATTCACTCTGGCCACCACTACCGACCTAGGTAACTCAAGCAATGTAGTTTTAAATAAAAAACATATAATTTGCTTTGAGTGTAGGGAAAGTGGACATTACAAGAGTAAATGTCCAAAGAGGATCAAGAAAGCTCTACCGGCGCCAAAGATCAAGGATGTCGGTTCCCCAACACCTAAAGGTAAGGAGCACATCATATGCTTCAAGTGCAATTCAAAGGGGCATTATCGGAGTCAATGTCCTAGGGGGAGGAAGAAGACCCAAGAGGGAGCTACACAAGTAGGGGGAGCTAAGGCTAACCCTAAGGTATATTTTATTAATGCTCTTTCTAATTCTTTACATTCAAAAGCATGCTAGAAATAATTTTAGCAATCTTGCTATTTATCAAAAAGAGCATGCTAGAAATAGAGAATATTGCTTAGGAGCTAAGAAGGTCAACCTTAGGAGTAAGGAGAAATTTGGGACTAATGTCCCTAAAAATAACTTATCTAAGGACAAACCTAGGTTAAATAATTCTAGAAAAATGTTACCTAGGGAGACCATTAGAAAGGTGCAAGAGCACCTAGGTTTTAATCCAAAATGGACTAGGCATATGCCTAGAAAGAACCATGCCCAAGAGTTAAATCAAAATTCTAAAATTGGGCAATTAGAATTAGAGAATCAAGCCTTGAGGTCAATGCTTGAGAAACTAGAAAAGATCATTAGGAATATACAAAACCAATTTAAAGGGTCAAATGATCAAAAGTCTAGGTCCAAATCTCAAAGTCAACACCTAGGACCTAAGAGTCAAAAGTCAACCAAGGGCAAGCAAGGTTTGAGTCACAAACCTAAGCCTAAGGTGGCTTACCATAGTGTTCCACTTGATTATGGGACACAAACTAGGTCTAGGAAGACCAAGGTCAATAGGGAAGTCATCCCTAAGGTTGACCAAAGGTTGTGCCTAGTGGCTAGGGTTTCTAGGAAACCTAGGGTGGCCACTAAGAAGGTTGCAAGGGGAGTTACCCCTAGAATCAACCTAGGTAAGATCCAAATGACCAAGGCTAATAAGCCTAGAAGGGTCATTAGGAGGGTATCTAGGGAGGTCATCCCTAGGGAATACCTAATTAACCCTAGGAGCTCAAATCGGTTTTGGGTTCCTAAGAGCGTGATTGATTCACGCTAGATGGGGTTAGGGTGTGACAACCTTGATTGGATGAGTAGTTAACTCAATCTTAATAAAGGTGGCACTTTAGGATATTTTCAAGGTTATGGTTACCTTGGAAATATATTTGAGCTTTAATCCTAAAAGATTTTAGGATTTTCCAATATTATTTGAGAAGTTTGACAAAATGATCAAATTGACACAATTTAGATTTAGAGGTTTGAATGTGTCATTTTGGATTTTTTTGCACATTTGGGAGGATTTAGGTTAATATGGCAAAATAAACCTAATTATATAAAATGACAATTAATATTAAAATTTAGGTATGCTTATACTTATACCTTTTATTTATCATGTCTTGTTTGCCATATAACATGTCATGACATCATATTTACTTTTATCATTTATATGTCATGTTCATGTTTATGATTAAGGTTGTAAATGTCATGTGTTTTAGATTTTATCATATGTCATGACATCATGATCATTGGTCATGCTTAATTATTGATATCTTTATGCCATGATAATTTCATGCATTTAATTGATTAAAATTGATTTAAGGATAATTGGCATGACTTGAAGTCCCATTTATAAGGGAATCAAGTAGGGTTGCCCTAGAAAAATGTATGAAACCCTAGATTAAATGAACCCAAACCCACATCTCACATCTGATTGACATGTATGTGTATTTATACACCCTAGATACATGTGAGATGTTAGGATATGAGTTAAGTTCAAGGTGCATAGTTTTTGCATCTAGTTGAACCAAAACTCACTTTAATTCAAATGTGGATCATTAGGAAAGCTTGTGCACAAGTCATGTACATAGAGCCCAAGGAATATGATCCAAAATAGGGTTTTGAAAACATTTTAAAATCATTTTGAAAAACCTTGGTGAAGTCTATCTTTTGATAGCAATCACCATTGATGAGATTGATACAAAGTGAGCTTAAACTTTAAAGTTTTTAATCACTTTTGGATTTTGTATCAATTTTGCTATTTTATGGGTAAAATATTTTTCAAATATTTTTCACCCATTGTATTGGTCATAAGGATTATACGTATCAAATTTCGTGATTTTTCGATATACGTATAATTAGTTATGATTTTCTAAAACTCATTTCTGATAACTGAAAATCGAGATTTTCAGTAATCAGTCGACTGCCCCTGGGTGGCAGTCGACTGATGAGCATGTCAGTCGACTGATTTCTGAATCACTCGACTGATAGCCTGATTTCGGGGTAACCAAGGTTGTTTAATCCGATTTCAGCTGCGGTTAAGGTCCCTAACTACTCCTAACCCTAGGATACGCTTTGGGAAGCATGATGAAGGGTGAAAATCCATTGGATATGGATTAGGAGAGGTGTTTAGGATTTATATCAATTTTAAGGTGTTGGAAAGTTCAATGTTGAATTTCTAACCTTAATTTTGATGGCTTAGAGTTCCTATTGGCTTAGGGACTTCCCAAGGATATTGTTGGTGCAATGGTCAAGGGGGAGCAAGCCTTTAGGGGGAGGTATCCATCTTGGGATGATGGATATGTTTTTTTTTCTCCTTGAAGAGGAGAAGTTATTGAGAGAGTATCAATTGGGAATATTGATGGGATTTTGAGAAACCCAATTTGGAAATTGGGAGAGAGTATAGGATTGCCTCTCTTAAGTGATAAGAGACTTATCACTAGGAAGATGGTAGGCATCCTAGGTATTTTTGGATCAAGGGGGAGATTGTAAGATCTCATTGGGACAATGAGACATTGACCTCCTTGGAGAGATAACCTTTTTGATGTTAGTCAAAAAGGGGAAGAAGTTTTGGGAGAGTATTTGGGATTACCAATTTGGGATAATTGGTAAGGAAATTTTAGTTAGTGGTCTAACTCAAGGTTTGTTTTGTCAAGGAGATTGTTGAGTGCTGATGGCCCGAGTCACGATCCAGCCGGGGACTCTTGAAAAGTTTGACTCAGTGATGTTTGATGTTTCGAGTGCAAAAACATGACAATAGAATAATTGTCATAGTGAAGTCAAGTCTTGGGTACTTGGCATAGAAGGCCAAAGTAGGACACTTGGCATTTGGTAAAGTCGTTTGACTCGAGGGAGACTTTGATGGTTGACTAGGGTTGACCATGTGATCAAGGGAAAGTCCAAGCATGAGTCTTGGCAAGATAAAGTCCAAGTCATGAGTACTTGGCATGGAAAGTCCAAGTGGGACACTTGACATTTGGGAAAGTCCAAGCATGGGTCTTGGCATGGAAAGTCCAACATGGGTTGGCAAGGGAAAGTCCAAGCTTGAGTCTTGGCATTTGGAAAGTCCAAGGGGTTTGATGTTGGCGGCGTAAAGTCCAAGCGGGAGTCTTGGCAGCATAAGTCCAATAGTTGGCGGCGTAAAGTCCAAGCGGAGTCTTGGCGGCATAAGTCCAATGTGCCTTGGCGGTGTAGACACTGTTAGCATGACATAGCCGAGGGAAGCACCTGGAGGCTAGCGCGATGGATGAACAAGTCATGGATGACTTGGAGGGATCCGAGAGGCGTGAGGTTGATGGAGGTGACTAGAAGGCTTAGGTCTAGGCTATGGGTGGTCTAGCAAGTATGGGGGAACCATACTTGGGCTAAAACCTCATGTTTGAGGTGTGCTAGTCGACTGGTGTCATGTGGCAGTCGACTGGACCGAGTCAACTAGGGTTTGACTACGGGAAGTGGCCTAGCAGTCGACTGCCAGAGGTGGGCAGTCGACTGATGGCTCGATCAGTCGACTGACCGTGTGCTCAGTCGACTGGTGCTCGAGAAATCGGCCACAGAATGGAGTCGAGACTCGACTGGTCGAGTGAGGACTCCATCAGTCGACTGATGGGTATAATCAGTCGACTAATGGTAGATCCGTTGGACTTATTCAGCGTGGATCTAGCCGTTGTCTCACGACAACAGTGGCATCAGTCGACTGATGGTCCTGATCAATCGACTGATCGACTTTTTCCAGCACAGGTTGAAGCTTTATAAGGAGCTCATGATGGAAGAAATTGGTATGGTTCTTTGAGGCGATTTGGGGCGAGTTGCTGCTAAAATTCAGGGTCTTCAAGTGCTACTCGATCAATCTAGCGATCAAGCATTTAAGAGCATTTGTAAAGTGTTTTTCTTTACTAGTCTCGCTTTGTATTTCATTGTATTTGCTTGTAGCTTTTTGATTATTGTTGTAATCATCTTGTACGAGGTTTCTCCGCCTCCGGATTGTTCCGAGAATGAGTGTTTATTATAGTGGTGTGTGATTGGCATCGCTAGGGTTCGTACGAATCCGATCCGTGGAGTAGGAACCGTTCGGTTTCGAACCACGTTAAACAATTGTGTTTGCGTGTTGTTAATTGTTTCGTTATTGCTTTCTTACTATTCTGCTGCGTACTAACGAAATTGTAGAGACGAACACGCGATCGAATTCCATCACGCGACGCTATTCACCCCCCCCCCCTCTAGCGGCCTCAAATATCCTACAAGAACTAGTCAGTTTTCTTGAGTTGTAGTTGACTGACCACCAGCTCGACCGAGCCGATTACTCGACCAGTCGATTGGTCCATAATCTCGATCGGCTATATGCGAGTCTTTTGAGCTCACAGTGTCGAGCACTCGACGATCGGTCAGTTGAAAACACGGATCGATTAGTCGAATAATCTTGATCGGTGATCTCAAAGCGAGGTTTAACACCTAAGTATGATCCCCTCATATTTGACACTTACTCTTAGCTTAGATCTAAGCTTTCAAGTCACTTCCATTAGTCTCACGCCTTTAGTTTGAGTCCACGATTTCTCGCTATTATACTAGCCTTCAAGTGCTTCCATCGACTTTGTCATGCTACCGGATCTTCCTTTGCCAAGAGACCGCGTCTCTGGGACTTACAATGCTAAAACTATACACTTAGACTTACACAGCTAAGACTATACACTTAGACTTTCCTTTGTTAAGTATCTATACTTGGAATTTTCCTTTTCAAGACTACACACTTAGACTTTCCCTTTGTCAAGTCTCTATACTTGAACTTCCTTTGTCAAAAATTCATTCTTGAACTTCCCCACTATCAAATATCCATACTTGGACTTTTCTTTACTAAGAATTCATTCTTAGACTTCTCCATTGCCAAATATCTATACTAGGATTTTCACTCGAGCTTGGTAAACCTTGATCTGAGGTTAATTGCTCTAACAATCTCCTCCTAATAATCTCCCTCACTTGACCTTGGATGTCCTAAACAATCTACTAGTCGTACTATCATTTATATTGTCAAATGTATTGTCATACATCAAAATACTACTCAAGTCCCACTCGAACTTAATCAACATTGAGCTGAGGTCGATTGCACTAACATATATGATGTTTGATGTTTAGGTCACGTCTAGAATAGACGGAGTGATGTCTCAAAAGTCTCCTTTTGTAATGGTAAGAAGAGGAAGAGATATTTGCACAACATAAATAAAAAGGCATTGTGTAACTAACTCCTGCACCGATACTTCTTTAGCCACTGCATCACAACTGTGGCCTCTTTTCGTCTACCATGACATTTTTCCTAACGAGTTACGCATGATTGTATTATGAAATACTGAGTCACTTCATAACGAATGCTCTCTATAGCAAAAAGGTAATTACGTTCGCCCCTAGTGCCCCTCACCATCGGTCCCTCGGTGATGGTGAACGGAAGTAAAGCACGAGGGGCTATGCTCCTTGATCCATTGGCCATAACAACAGAAGACTTCTAAACCAAGTGAGAATTTAGGCCCTCATTGAGAATTGAGGGGACTTGTAACAAATGTTTTCTGGTGCAAAAAGGTGTTAATCGACGCTCCAGCGACCCCCTCTCGATGGTCCCACGACAATGAAAGAGAGATAAATCACGGGTAAACTATGCTTGTGGCACGAAACCTTGCTAGTACAATGGAGGAAAGGCACCCCTACTGATATTTCTATCCAGCAACGAGGATCGATCCTTGCTCGTAACGAATGCTCTCTGTAAAAAAATTGGAACCGCCAACCTAGCGGCCTCCACCGGCCTATTCCATGGCCATTGTGAGGGACGTAAATCGCGGGGGCTCTATGGACCTTGATACATTGGCCAAAGTTAGTGAGGGTCATCTGAGTTTAAGGAGAAGTTTTAAATCTTTCTCTGAAATTGACCCATATCAATTCTGTAAACGTCATACTATCTCAGCCAACACACCATCCATGTTAGGACTAAATCATAACAAATGCTCTCTTATGCAAAAAAGGTTGAAATCAAATCGGCCTGGCGGCCTCTGGGTCGCTCCGGACCATCGTAAGGGAGATAAATCGCGTCTTTGACACTGGAGACTAAGAATGGCCGCATGGAAGGGATGACAACTCTGGCGTTTATAAAGATTGCGTTATGTACAGTGCGATGATGGGTGACATTGTCTAAGAATAATTCCAAATCATTTTACTATTCGATTGTATCTCACTGACTCCTTTATTGACCACGATTATACCCTACAAAATCTATATAGATCCTACCCAATCCTTACGTACCTTGCCGAGTCTCATGCACGCTGTTATGGACTCGGCCGCGAAGAATCCCGAGTCTCCGCAAGAGTGCGTGGCTTGCAGGTTGACTTTGACTGTATCGATCTTGACTATTGAAAGACACGTCATAGTTGACAAAGTCAACGCCGTTGTGTCGACATCATCGAGGAGAAACACAGAGCGCATCGTCTGTATATATATATATATATATATATATATATATATATATATATAGTCGTTCTTTTTTCAGTTTGTTCATTTAATTTTATTACGCGAGTGTTCTTCGTTGAATCGCAAACCAGAGAGTTCCATAGTTTTATCTACAAAAACAACTCGCAGCGACACAACTATTTACAGCAGATCACTAAATTAATTAAAGTGCTCGATCGGCATGATTTTAATTGACGACGACTTGGCTCATCGGAATCGCGTCCAACTTCCGGGGCCTTCTGTAGTTCTTCAACAGGAGGGAGCAGCAGACCACACTCACTGAAGAAGCCGCCATTGCAGCGCCGGCAATCCACGGCGGCAGCCTGAATCCGGTGAAAGGGAAAATGACTCCGGCGGCGATGGGGATGCCGAGGATGTTGTAGCCGAGTGCCCAGATGTAATTCATTCGGATCCTAAAGAAAGTCTTCCTCGACAAATCGATCGCGGTTATTACATCCTCCAAGTTGCTCCTCATAAGAACTATATCAGCCGCTTCGATTGCCACATCTGTTCCGGCGCCGATAGCCATCCCGACATCGGCAGACACCAGCGCCGGCGAATCGTTGATACCATCTCCGACCATCGCCACAGTTAAGCCAGACATCTACAGGAAGACAAACGGATGAAACAAAAACTGATGAATTAAAATAGATAAAAATAAAATTTCCAACCTGAAGTTCCTTTATTTTCTCTGCCTTTTCGTGAGGTTTCGCTTCGGCAACGAAAGTGTCGATTCCGACTTCGCCGGCAATTGCATTCGCAGTGCCCCAGTTGTCCCCTGTTACCATAATGCTCTTCACTTTCATCGATCCTAGAAGAGATACAACTTCGCGGGCACCGGGTTTCAGCGGGTCAGATACTGCAATTATGCCGGTGACTTCACCGTCGACGGCGACGACTATTCCCGTCTGTGCATTCCTCTCGGTTTCTGTGAGAATCTCAGAAGCCTCGTCGGGGACATCGATTCCTGATTCCAGCATCAAACTTTTGTTCCCGACCATGACTTCTTTGCTCCTGACCGATGCTTTGACGCCGTGGCCGGCGATCGCAGTGAAATCTCGCGCTTCCGGCCAGACATGGCTTTCTTCTTCCGCGCCAAATCTTTTAGCGTACTCGACTATGGCTTTTGCCAAAGGGTGCTCACTGTTGACCTGTTAAGTGAAGCTTTACGACAGTAAAACAGATCATGCTTTTTCATCAAAATTGACAAGAGGAAGAGATCGATGTACCTCAGCAGCTGCTACATACTCATAGAAATCTCGCAGCACCATGTTCTTCAGCAGCCGCGTGCTCACGACGACAGGTTTTCCAGTGGTGAGTGTTCCTGTCTTGTCGAACACAACACAGTTCACCTGCAATCAATGCAATGCAAATTAAGTAAATTGGCCAAAAACATTCCTGAGCAAATTTAACCAACGATTACAAAAATGGTTTATCTACTTCAACCTTATGCGTACTCTCCAACGCTTGTCCCCCTTTAATCAGCACACCCTGAGAGGCACCTACTCCTGTTCCGACCATGACGGCGGTGGGAGTGGCAAGGCCGAGGGCACATGGACATGCGATCACCATGACTGATATGCCAAACTGAAGTGCAAGTTGAAAGCCATCCATGGAAGATGGAATCCATGACTTCGGGTAGGAGTCGAACTTCCCGGCCAAGAACCAAACGAGCCAAGTCAGAATTGCAAGAGCAATAACCTACAAACATAAAACAGCACGGTTTGGATATCACAATGCGAGTGAACATGCGATTTCATAGAACGATATGCAGGAAACTTACAAGAGGCACGAAGTACTTGGAGATCTGATCGGCGAGTTTCTGTACAGGAGCTTTTGCCATTTGAGCCGACTCCACGAGACGAACGATTTGCGAAAGGGCGCTTTCTGACCCGACGTGAGTGGCTCGTACGTGCAGCGCACCATTTTCATTGACAGTGCCGCCGATGACAGTGTCGCCTCTCCTCTTCGCCACAGGCCTCGATTCCCCGGTTATCATGCTCTCGTTCACATGGCTCTGGCCCCATATAACAAAGCCATCCGAAGCCACTTTACCTCCCGGCACTACCTTGATCACGTCATTTTTCTGAATCAGTCGACTGTCTATCTCCGTTTCGCTCACTACATTTCCTTCGCCGTCGAGGTCGAGCAATGTCGCAGTGTCAGGCGTCAAGTCCATGAGCTTGGCGATGGCCTCCGATGTCTTCCCTTTGGCCAAAATCTCGAGATACTTCCCGAGAAGAATGAAGGATATGAGCATGGAGCTGGTTTCGAAAAAATCAGTCGACTTGAAGCTCTCCGAAGTCGCAGCTCTGAGCACAGAATAGAGCGAGTAGAAATAGGCTGCATTTGTTCCGAGAGCGATCAGCACGTCCATGTTTGCAGATCCTCGTCGAAAGGCTCGATACGAGCCGATGTAAAACCTTCGACCGATGATGAATTGGACAGGAGTCGATAAAATCCATCTCGACACCTCTCCGATGCTCAACATGTTGATTATCTTCTTGTCCAAAACTTGCTTGATGCCGGGGATGTACATGAACACCATCGAAGTGAGAAACACCGGGACGGTGAAAACCAAGCTCCAAAGAAAAGATCGACGATACTGCTTGATATCGTCGTTTCTGTGCAGTTCCCTTCCCCTGACTTGTGGGTATATCGATGCTCTGAGACGTCCTGAACCAGCCGACTCGATGATTTCGATGAAATTCCTTGGTCCTGTCTGATCAGGTTTGTAAGATATCGTGATTTTGCGAAGAGCAGCATCGATGTTGGCGTCGTGCACGCCGGGGAGTGCTTCGATGGAATTCTTAACCATGGAGGTGTATCTGGCGGAGAATGTACCGTCGATTTTCAGTTCTATTCTGTCAATGTCTTCTCCTGTGGTAATCAGTAGAGCCTCAAAGCCAGTGTGTTCCACTGTCTCCATGAGTTGGTCGGCACTTACAATGGTAGGATCGTAGCGAATCTCTGCTTCTTCGGTAGCCAAAGCGACGATGGCCTTTTGTACGCCGGGAACAGCTCGAAGAGCAGATTCGACGTTCGTCGAGCACGAAGTGCAGGTCATCCCTTTCACGCGCAATCTGCACGTCAGAGACGATGATTTTTCTTTCATCTCCTCTTTTAGTAGTGCAGCCGCGAAACCTACATCTTCGATCGTTTCCCTGATTCTGTCCTCCTGCCAAATGAATGCCATTGAGGATACATTCAACTCTGAATTAATTGGTCTGGAAACAAAAGAAAAAGCTAGATTTCTCAAGTCGAGTATTGTTTTCGAGTAGTGTTTTAGAGTTCAATCGATTGTGATAACAGATATCTAATGCGACATTTGTGTTTAGTCGATAATATCAAATATGTATGCAAAACGCAAGGATTGAATGTAGAATCCTTTAGTCCATTATAGTTAGTATTGATAGACTGTTAATAGATTTGAGTTCATTATAATTTTTTTTTCTCATTAGACAAAGTCTTCGGAATCATCTTCCTCGTATCTGTAGAAGATCGTGCCCTTGTCGTTGTTTCGTCTGTGATCTTTAGATTTCTTCAGCAACGATAAAAGCAAGAGCATTTCTAAATTCAGATGCATATTTATTGTATTCTTTATACCACTGCTCCATTTTTATCTAAATTCAGATGCATATTTATTGTATTCTTTATACCACTGCTCCATTATCACACATATATGCTATATTATTCTTATGTCGATCCAATCATCTCTAGAGGTGTCAACCATATTGGTTTTTCATTTACAAGGACTTAGTTTTTGCTTGGTCAAAAGACAACCCTTGCTTTGCTTGTGTGGTTTGGTTAATTTGTGTACTGTTGGAAGTTCGTGGCAGTTCCACGAACTGCACAGAGGCAGTTCGTGGAACCGCCTCGAGCCGTGCGTGCATCTCCTTCCTTTAAAAGGGGAAGGAGTTCGTCCAAGGAAGGGGTTCGGCGGCTCGGCGGCTCGGCGAAGAGGGTGTAGAAGCGAAGAGAAATATCCGGCGAACTTGGTTTGTGGAGATTGAGGTAATTTCCACCGTGATCTTTCCTCCGACACAAGTCGCAACTCCAACAGGTATATGCTACATTGGTATCAGAGCAAATTTTTTCTGAATTTATTTCATACCTGTTTGGTTAATCGCCGGAGAAAAGAACTTCTATGTTCTGGTTAAATCCATGCGCGGCGCGGTCGCAGTCGCCGGGATCCGGTCGCTCGGAAGCGACGTGGACGCCGACGCCTCTGTCGCCTCTGAGAAATCGACTGAGCGTCGGAGGCGGCGAGGCCACCGACGCCTCGCGGCGAGCCATGGGCACCGTCGAGGCGACGCGGCTGGCCGGGCGCGAGGCGACACCCTCGAGGCGACAGCGGCCGCGGCGATGGAAGGCGACGGCCCGAGAGCGCGACGCTGCGCGAGGTGAGACCTCGGTAGCGGCAACTTTCGGGGGCGACCTCCTAGGAGGCGGCGCGTAAGCGGTGGACGCTCGTCCACCGCCCTGACATTTAAAGAAGCGACGCCGCTAGGCGTCGCCGCATTAATCGGCAGCGTCGCCGCCGATTGAAGGCACAGGCGTGTCGCGGTCGACACGCCCATGCCGATTGAAGGCACAGGCGTGTCGCGATCGACACGCCCATGCCGATTGAAGGCACAGGCGTGTCGCGGCCGACACACCCATGCCGATTGAAGGCACAGGCGTGTCGCGGCCCACACGGGCGTGTCTGTTACTGAATAGGGCGTGTTGAGCGCTGGAACTTCTGACACGGACGTGTCAATGATAACATGCCTGTGTTGTTTTGATACGCCGCCCTGTTAACACGAAAAACTCATAAATAAATAATTTTTTTTTGTTTTGTACAGATTATAAAAAAATTATTTTTGAATAACTCAAAGATAGAACTAGTTTATGACTGTCTATGGGTCAAAATTGATTGATCAATGGGTCAATTAATTATAGCTTAAAATTCAAGAAGTTTAGTTCTTCTTGATAAATGTGTATTTGTTCTGTGCCTTGATTAATTGAAATATACCGGTATTTATACTGGATTTGTCGATTATGTACTGACATAATTTATTTCAATTTTACAGATGGCGCGGATGTATACCACTATGACCCGGCGCGATGTGTTGCGCAATCGGTATAGGGAGGCTATCGAAGATTTGGACTATGACCCTTACCATGGAGTCCTTGGACACATTGGGAAGTCAGGATTACGGAAGCTCGAGATCACGGGAGTTTCCAGTATTAGACAACTACAGGATTTGGACGTTGATTCGTTCATTGCCCGATAATCTTACTGACACGGCACGACAATTTTGGGGGTTACATGAAGGACGCGTTTCATATACCCAGTTGTGCACAGAGCTGATTAACTATGCTGACTGTGAAGAGGATCCTGAAGAAGACCCTGTGGAGGATTTTGGTTCTCGACTAGTGAGGTTTTTAAAGGATTACATGTCGAGGCGGCATGTATTGCTGTGAGTGTCCCAAATCTTGTAGTTGAGTCGAGACGGAGGGACATGTCATGATTCTTTAGCTGCTAGGGCTTGTCCTAGTGGGAGCAGTAATCGCTTATCTAGTCTATTAGGAGTTATTTTTAGTTTATGAGTAGGAAGAATGTAATCTGTTACATTCTTAGTAGAGTTTGTTATTTGTTGACACAGTATAGCATGTTTATTTTAATGATGTGTTCATTTAAAATGATTAGTTCATTTAATGCTGTTGACTCTACATGATGCATGATTATTGAATATGCCCTTGATTTGTTCAAATGAGTATATAATGATATGTTCATTTAATGTGTAATATCATACTGTAATAATGATTAATATCATTAAGTGGGATGTATGTAATAAAATATATCAATATAAGCCTGATTGACACATACAAATGATGAGTGATAACGCAGTTGTCACTTGATTTTGTAAACCAGATCAGATTTATCTTGAGTTTATTTTTGAGATTACATACATAAAAACATACACTGAGTAACTAAATAATGTGTTTATTTATGTTAGGTTATGGCAACTAAGAACATCATGCCGAATCAACAAAGGTGAAAAAGCAGATGGGGATAACTATAAAATATGACACCTCAAGATTCGGTATGTTCTTGAGAGCAGAAGTCCTAGAATTTAATCGGGTTATGATGAAACACGTTGAGAATAACGCGGATGATCTGACGTGACCTTGATGCCTATAAGGTATGGAAAAGGAAGGATTCCACTGCTAAGGGCATATTGATAAGTTCAATGGTGGATGATCTAGTGTTAGAGTATGAGTCATATCCTTCATCTCACGAGTCTGGGTAGCCCTTAGAGAGAGATACAGTGGAATAAGTCTAAGTAAGCGGTGGCGGATCGAGTTAAACGGCTATAAGAAGCACCGAATCTCGATGGTACAACATCTCGGGGAGATGTCAAATATGATTCGGGTGAAAGCGCCGGTCATGAGTTGGCCGATGAACAACAGTTGACGGTTATTCGTTCTCTTCCGATTCTTGGGAGACCATGAAGCGGACCTTAACTCACGGTGAGAGTATTAAGACTTTCGATGTCTCACGCCATGTTGGTGGAGGTGAGAGAGTAGAATCCATGAGATTTACCAAGCCTATTTGGCTGTAGGCTCTGCTGGATCATCTGGATCCAAGAAAAAATGGTACAAGAAGGGAAAGGGAAAGAATAAGAAGGTTGCTACTGCTGCTGAGAAGGATCAAATCAAGAAGAAGAGGACAGGGAAGAAACCTAAAAGCAAGTTATCTTGCTTTAATTGTGGCAAGAAAGGTCACTTTGCTCGGGAGTGTACTAAGCTAAAGAAGGTAACTTTTAATCTGTCTTCTGAGCATTTTGTTGCTAGTACTGTGTTGATGGCTGATTCTTATCCTTTGTAGATTATAGATTCGGGAGCAACCAACCATGTAGCTCGAGAGCGGGTTACATATGTGGAGTATCGCCGGGTACCTGTAGGCAACAAATGGATCTATGTAGGAAACAATGCAAGAGTCGAAGTCAAGGGAGTCAGCACTTGTAAACTTAACCTTCGTGGTGGAAGTACTTTGTTTCTACACGATGTCTTGTATGCTCCAGAGATTCGAAGGAATCTTGTATCTGTTACTAGTCTTCTTGATTTGGGGCACTCTGTAAATTTTTTCAGTCGTTGTGTAGAACTTAAGATTGACTCTGTGTCAATCGGATATGGTTATTTATCTAATGGTTTTATGGTACTAGATGTGGTGTCTGATGTGAATTGTGCGATTCATAGTTATTTTTCAAACATTGCTCTTACTAGTAATGTGGATATATCTGATGAGGTTTGGCATGCTAGATTGGGACATATAGGACAAGATCGCATGAATCGATTAGCTAGAGAGGGTTTATTGGGCCCTCGTGCTAAGATTAGCTTGTCTATATGTGAGCATTGTCTTGCTGGAAAAGCAACTAGGAAACCATTTGGAAAGGCTATTAGAGCAGACTTGCCATTGCAATTGATTCATTCGGATATTTGTGGTCCGATGAGTGTGAAGGCTAGGCATGGAGCTTCCTACTTCATTACATTTATTGATGATTTCACTAGGTATGGTCATGTGTATTTGATTTCTCAAAAATCTAAAGCGTTGGATTATTTCATTCATTATTTGAACGAAGTTGAGAATCAAACGGAACGTAAGGTTAAGGTCTTACGCACTGACCGTGGGGGTGAATATCTGTCTGATTTGTTCAAGACGACATGTAATGATAAGGGGATTATTAGACAACTAACGATCCCAGGAACTCCACAGCAAAATGGGGTTGCTGAAAGAAGAAATAGGACTCTTCTTGAAATGGTTAGGTCTATGATGGCGCAGGCTAATTTGTCAGTCTCCTATTGGGGAGATGCATTACTAGCTGCGACATATATACTTAACAAAGTGCCTTCAAAGTCAGTTCCATCAACCTCATATGAACGTTGGACGGGCAGAAAACCAGATTTGAGCAATCTGAGACCCTGGGGGTCAGCTGCCTATGTTCATGATAGTTCTCACAAATATGGAAAACTCTGACCTAGAGGTAAGAAATATATCTTTATAAGATATTCTGAGACCTCAAAAGGTTATGTTTTTATAGGTGAACAACAAGATGGAACAATCTCTGAGATTGAGTCTAGAGATGTCACTTTTCTAGAAACTGAGTTCCCAACAAAGGGTGAAGTTGATAAGACAGTTCCTCTTTTTGAGGAGGATGAGTCGTTATCAACAAGACAGATGTCCAGTGGGATACCTGAACCTAGTCAACCGAGTGGGAGTAATGTGTCTGATCACGGGGTGACTTCTCAACAGCCTAACTTACGGAAAAGTGTTCGTAAGATCATACATAAAAGGAGGTTTGATATTGAGAATGAGGCAATGATGACACTCCCAGTTGACGAAGATGAACCTCAATCAGTTGAGGAAGCGTTGGGATGTAGAGTTAGAGATAAGTGGAAAAGTGCAATGGAAGAAGAGATGGAGTCAATGATTCGGAATCAAGTTTGGGAGTTAGTCGATCTTCCTCCTGGCCGAAGGGCTATTGGGAATAAGTGGATTCTAAAAATAAAGAGGAAGTCTGATGGATCGATTAACCGATACAAGGCTCGTTTGGTTGCAAAAGGATTTACCCAAAGAGAGGGTATTGACTTTGAAGAGATATTTTCTCCCGTAGTGAAGTTTGTGTCAATCCGAGTTATTTTAGCCTTTGTGGCGTATTATGACTTGGAATTACATCAGATGGATGTCAAAACTGCTTTCCTGAACGATGGACTTGACGAGGAAATCTATATGGTTCAACCAGAAGATTTCGTTGCTTTAGGCCAAGAGGATAAAGTATGTAGATTGAAGAAATCTATATATGGGTTGAAGCAAGCGTCAAGACAATGGAACATAAGATTTAACAAAGTGGTTTTATCTTATGGCTTCGAAATGATCAATGAGGATCATTGCGTTTTCCTAAAGAAGGAAAAAGGAAAGTATGTCATTTTATCATTATATGTTGATGATATGCTGATAGCAGGAAATGACATAGGTTTTGTAATGGAAGTCAAAAAGTGGTTGTCTTCACAATTTGACACAATAGATATGGGAGAAGCTGAATACATCTTAGGAGTAAAGATCATCAGGGATCGATCAAAGAGACTTTTGGGTTTGTCACAAGAGTCTTATATAACTAAGATGTTACAACATTTCAACATGTCTGACTGCAACAGTGAACAGACACCTATTGCGAGAGGTACTGTTTTGAGCAAAAGTATGAGTCCCAAAACTCCAGCTGAAATAGCCGACATGAATAAAAAACTATATGCAAGTGTCATAGGTAGTTTAATGTATACTATGTTGTGTACTCGTCCCGATATCAGCTATGCAGTGGACTTAGTCAGTCGGTTCCAGTCAAACCCAGGATCGAGACACTTGAAAGCAGTTAAAAGGATATTCAGATATCTGAAGGCGACGACAGATTATTGTCTCTGTTATCAAGGGTCAGATATGAGCCTAAAGGGCTATTCAGATGCAGATTGGGCTGGGGACCTGGATGATAGAAAATCAACATCAGGCTATGCGTTCTTGTTGAATGGTGGCGCCTGTCTCACGAGCGACAAGAAACATGCATGTGTGGCCTTATCTGATGGAAGGAATTTGAATATGTGGCATGTTAATTGTCTGAAGCAGTCTGGTTGAGGAGGTTCCTAAAGCATTTGAAGATTGCTAAGAACAGTGGGAGTCCAGTGACTGTCTATTGTGATAGTCAAGCTGCGATAGCTTTTTCCAAGGATCCCAAATATCACAGCAAGGGCAAGCATATTGCTATAAAATACAACTTTATCAGAGATATTGTTGCTAAAAAGAAGGTGATTCTTGAGTATATCCCTACACGAGCTATGCTTGCAGATCCTTTTACTAAGTCAATGACTAAAGAGTCATTAAATGAGCATGTAAAGTCCATGGGACTTCGTAGAATGTAACAGGTTTTGCAATGACAATTGAATATCATGATTTGATTGTTTGAAATGCCAGCCATAATCTATTCAGTGTATGTTATGTTACATTCCAGTGATAAGATCTCGATAAACATGTTGGCAGGTAGTGATTGGTCATCTCACATGGACAATCATCTCTATTTGTTGTGTATGAATAGAGGTAAGACCGATGCTTATAGGTCAGCCTATATGGTTGTTAGCTTTGGAAGCTGTAAAATTTATTACATTCTTATAAGTTAGGGTCGTCTTGATATTTGTATCAAGATAAGATCATTTTGTGGTAAATGATCGAAGTAAATGAACCCACCATTTACTATACCTGTTTTGAGCCAGATTAGAATTCATATGTTGAATTCTGAATTCATGTGTTGAATTCTGGATTAGACATTGGGAATGTCTAGATCGAAATCTGTACGATGTTAATTTGAGGGAAACATGCGCTCTTTATTGGTAAAGAGGACGACATCGTAACATGTGAATCATACCACATGTGCTAAGACGACACTAAGGGTAGTAGAAGAATGGATCCCTGCTTCTCTACTATGTGAGCCCTTTGAGATTATATGTTGATCTCAAAATTTGCCCTTTGTGACTATTTAGGTATCTACTTGAAGTTTTAATCAAGGTTTGCTACTTTAGCATGTCTACCTATGACTAGGTATGATTCGGTCTATGGAACATGACTAAGAAAGCGATTGATTAAAATGAATAGATTCACACTAAAAAGGAAGATTCAATAGATTTACATCTAATGAGTATTATTCACTAGTCGACTTTTTTCTGTTGTGTACAGAAATATTTGTGAATATTTGAAATATGAGATATGCTCTTGACATGATGGTCAATTTAAGGGATTAAAGATGTTCATATTGATGTAAATGAGATTATTTAATCTGGGTAAAAAGCAAAACATGAATATTTCAGTGCGGTTATGTATGTTTTGTATCATTTGGAAAACGTAGTGTCACACCGAAATGGCTGTGTGTCATAAGATAAATGGTTTTGTACCACCTGGAGATGACTCTGTGTCATCGGGAGAATGATTATGTATCATATGTAGAGTGGCTAAGTTAGGCGTAACAACTTCTCTTAGCATGCATCACTCTATGAGCAGCTATGTAAGGTGTAACAACTTTCTTAGCATTTGAACGCTCAATGTGCTTGCTATCGCACGAACCATTTTCTAATTTGATATTTCATTTAGTCTTTGTGACTATTAATCTATGTTCTATTAGTCTTTTGGGACAATAGATGTTGCTTCGATTTAGTCTATGTGACTAAACACCTCTTCTAAAATGGTCCGTGTGATCATTTTGTCTATGTGACATACCTTGGACGAGTGAGAGATGTTGGAAGTTCGTAGCAGTTCCACGAACTGCACAGAGGCAGTTCGTGGAACCGCCTTGAGCACGCACGGCTTGAAGCCGTGCGTGCATCTCCTTCCCTTAAAAGGGGAAGGAGTTCGTCCAAGGAAGGGGTTCGGCGGCTCGGCGAAGAGGGTGTAGAAGCGAAGAGAAATATCCGGCGAACTTGGTTTGTGGAGATTGAGGTAATTTCCACCGTGATCTTTCCTCCGACACAAGTCGCAACTCCAACAGGTATATGCTACATGTACAATAGTAATTCGCCTTGGCATCTTGGGGTAGACTATCATAGCGGTGCTTTCTCTTCTGATAGTCCTTTGATTTTTCAATAAAAACTAAGGCGTTGTTTGGTTGCGAGCATATTTTTTACTTTTCTAGAAAACGAAAAATGATTTTAAATCGTTTTCCGTTTTCCAATCAATTATAACTGTGTTTTCTAGAAAACAGAAATAGAAAACGCCCAACCAAACATGTTTTCCACATTTTCTCATTTTCCACGAAAAATGAAAATAGAAAACGACTGTACCAAACGACCTCTAAGGTTTTCTTAATAAACTTATGTTTACTTGGAGGACAAAATATCACTCATGAGTCATGACTTAACCATTACTAAGTTTGGCTTCAAGTACTAGAAAGCAAATAAAAATAAATAAATTTAGTTACTGATTAGCGACGAAATTAACTGTAGTAAAATTATGATTTTCTTATACTATAAAAAAAATAAAAAATAGCGATGAAATATTAGTGACGAATTAATAATTCGTCGCTAAAACGAGAAATTAACGACGAATTTCTTGATCGTCGTAAATAATATCAAATTTGCGATGAAATTGTAATATTTCGTCGCTAAACTTAAATATATTAGAGACGAAATAAAAATATTCGTCGTTAGACTATATTCTAAATTAATGTTAGCGACGAAATATATATTTAGTCGCTAATATATTTAAGTTTAGCGATGATATTTATAAATTCGTCGACAATAATCTCAGTCGACTGATCTATACCATCAGTCGACTGATACTTAGCGATGAAATAAATAAATATTTGTCGCAAACGGTTCAGTCGATTGGCCAGTCGAGTAAACTCAATTATATGGCCGGCCAAATTATCGACAGTCGACTGGTGGATACAACCAGTCGATTGATATTTAGCGATGAAATATACAAATATTCGTTGTAAACTATTCAGTCGATTAGCCAGTCGAGTAGACTCGATTCTGTGGCCGGCCAAATTATCAACAATCGACTGATGTGCCAATTTTTTGTGACGATATGTATTGTTTATTGCCAATATATAAATATTAGAGATGAAAATTTAAATATTCATCGCTAAGGTGATAATATTAGTGACGAATAAAAATATTTCCTCACTAATATCCACGATAAGAAACCTTCGCCGTGTCGATTCTCTCATTTTCTCCGCACGACTTCCTCTCTTCCAGCGATTCTCTTGCTCTCCGACGACAAGCTCCACACGACTCTTCCTTCATCTCTGGCGATAATCTCCGATGTTTCTCCGTGCTTTGGCTTCTCTCCTCGTCGGCTCGGCGCCCTAGCTTCCGCACGCGTGCGACTTCTCTTCTCCGACAACAAAACTAACTTTCTCCCCGTTATCCGGCTCCGACGGTAGCTCTGGCCTCCTTCTCCAACTCCGGTCTCCAGCTTCGGCTTCTTCTTGACGCCTCTCAAGCTTAGATTTATCCAAATTCTTTCTTCAAGGTTTTAAAATAAATTTAGGGGTTTTTGTATTGTTGTTATGATTATATGATAAATTTAGGGTTTTGTTATACTCAGATGATGAATTTAGGTTTTTGTTAGGGTTTATGGTTATTGTACTGCAAAAGTTGGGAATCTGCTCAACTAGCAGCCTCCTGCCATCCATTCCAGGGCACTGGCGAGAGGGTGGTAAACCACGGGAGAGGACAAAGTTCCTTAACACGGTGGCAAAGTAGGGAGGGGTCCATTTGAAGCCAGGGGGGATTTTTGACCCCTCATCCGGAATCGAATCCTGCCCATTCTGCAAGCAACACCCTGCCTTACCACCGCACCATCCCCGTGGAGACGGGTTTATGGTTAATGTGGATTATATATACGGTTGTTAGGATTTTGTTAGGGATTAGATAATGAATTTAAGATTTTTTTTATCATTTATATTTGGACCTATTCATGGTAATCAAGCAGTAACTTATTACTTAGAAAATAAATTTGAAGATATGTTGTCAATTGGATGATGATTTTAGGATTATTCTATGATTAGAGGATAAGTTTAGGGTTTTCTAATTCTTAGATTATAATGTTCGATGATAAACATAGGATTATAATACAAAGTGTAGGTTATGTTGTATGAGGTTTAAATTATAAATTTTTTGATTATTTTGTATGTGATAACTAAATTTAAGTTTCTAAATTCCTTTTATTGAAAATTAACATCAAAATTATTTTATATATGTTTAACCAGAGTTTAAAAAATGAATAAAAGTTGGATAACGATTCAGAATCAGATTAGTCCGAATATATAAATGGGTTGAATCCGTTTATAAATATGGTAGAGAATTACATAATTAGTTTGAATTTATCGAAAATTCGTTATCCATGTCGATGGTGTGGCAATTTATTTCAATATGAATTGGATTATGTGCGAAGACATCTTTATAGGTGGGGATTCGATAGATTATATAAAATCTGAAATTTTCATGGAGAAGCTTCTACATCATCCGATATTATAAATATTATCAATCAAGATGAAAATGATGTTGATGTTGAAGTAGATGATTTTGAAGACGATTTTGAAGACATATTTATTGATTTACGAAATGCATAAAATATAACCAACAATAAGCATCAATCAGATGATATCAATGTAAACACGAATGTAAATAATTGTAGACGAAGTTATACTTCAATGTTAGAAGAAGCACAAAAAGAACTGTATCACAATTGTACTAATTTTTTGATTTTTAATTTTGTGGTGAAGCTAATGCATGTGAAGGTTTTAAATGATGGGGGCAATAAATCTTTTGATATGTTACTTCAGTTATTGCAAGAAGCATTTCCTAAATCGAATGTGATTCCAAACTCCTGTTATGAAGCTAAAAAATTATTAAAAGAGTTAGGATTGACATATGAGAAGATACATGTTTGTAAGAATGATTGTATATTATTTTGGGATGAGCACGAGAATAAGGATGCATGTCTAGTGTGCAAGGAGCCCAGATACAAATACGAAGGGATGAATAAGAAAAAGAATCCTCACAAAATTCTTCAATATTTTTCTCTGAAATCGAGACTTAAGTGGTTATTTATTTCAAAGCATACGATCAAAGAGATGAGATGACATAAAGAAAAGCGAGTTGAAATATATGGTGTATTAAGACACCCAGTTGATAGTGAATTACGAAAAGAATTTGTCAATGCACATGAAATATTTACAGGTGACCTACAAAATATTCGGTTAGAATTGGCTACTGATGGGTTTAATCCATTTGGAAACATATCAAATCTTTATAGTATGTGGCCTATTATACTTGTGAATTATAATTTGCCACCATGAAAAATGATGAAGGCACGATATATGATTATGACTCTTTTAATTTCTAGGCCTAAATCACCTGGCAAAGAGATAGATATATACCTACGACCTCTGATAAACGAACTGAAAGAGCTATGAGATGATGGGGTGGAAGCATATAATGCATCAAATGAACAAGTATTTCAATTACATGCTGCTGTGATGTGGATCATTCACGACTTTCTAGCATATGGAATAATTTTTGGATGGAGCACAAAGGGCTATAAGGCATGTCTAATATGTCTGAATGAAACCAAATCTCAAGGATTAAAGAGTAAAATATGTTACACATGTCATCGTTGATTCTAGAATGTGTAACACCCATGACATAGAAATAAAGATTTCAATAGAAATGTTGAAAAAGGACCACCACGAATAATGAATGGATATGAGATTTTTGCGCAGTTAGAGCGTTACCCCAAGTGATATTCAGTAAACTTCCTTCATTCAGTAAAAAATGGGAGTGATCTTCAGATGATACAAATTGGGTAAATAAGTCTATATTATTTGAGTTACCATATTGGTAAAATTTAAAGTTGAGACACAATTTAGATGTGATGCATATTGAAAATAATATTTGTGATGCTTTAATTGACACATTATTAAATATAAACGGAAAGTCAAAGGACACTCTCAAAACAAGATTAGACTTGCAGGATATGGGGATAAGAAGTAATTTGCATTTATAATCGGTAAGAGACAAATTCAGGAAATCGTATGCAAGTTACACGTTGACATTGGAAGAAAGGCGTGAATTTTATCAATTTTTGAAATCCGTGAAGTTTCCAGATGGTTATGATGCTAATATATCTAGACATGTGAATGCAAATGAAGGAAAGAAATATGGACTAAAATTACATGATTGCCATGTATTGTTGCAAAGAATATTTCCAGTTGTTGTACATAAATTTTTCCCAAAAGACATATGTAGCACACTAATTGAGTCATGTGATTTCTTCAAAAAGGTCACTGCAAGATCTTTACACACACCGGACATATATAGAATGGAGGAGCAAATAGTCCTGATATTATGTAAGATGGAATGAATATTTCCTCCGATATTTTTTGACATTATGGTTCATTTGACAGTTCATTTACCTCGTAAAGTCATGTTAGCTGGGTCAATTTTGTCACGATGGATGTATCCCTTTGAGCGATATTTGAGAAGACTAAAAAAATATGTTCGTAATAAATCAGGACCTGAAGGATCTATTGCAGAGGGGTATCTTATAAATGAGGTCTTGACTTTCAGTTCATTATATATGAGTCAGATTGAAACAAGTTTTTCTAGGCTGGAACTGAATAAAGATGTTCAACTATCAATGTGCAAATTAAGTGTTTTCTCATCGGAAACAAGAGTCTTTGGTAGCCAACAAAGTCTAAAATTGTCATTGTCGTTGTTTAAGAAAGCACATTAGTATATTCTGAACAATTGTAAAGAAGTCGACCGATATCGAAAGTAAGTGTTTACATTAAGTTATTACTTTAATTTTATTTCATTCACAGAGTTTACATTGATTAAGTTTTCATACAGTGAGCATCTACAACATATGCCCCAAAAGGTTCATGCTGATCAAGTTATGCAATATCACGAGCGAGATTTTCCACTGTGGTTTAGGGATAAAATTATAGTCTAAATTTTTTTATAAATTCAGGGATCACAAATGAGTTGTATTATTTAGCAATGAGATCTGATGCTGAAGTTTAACTATATGATGCATGCATTATAAATGGGATTCGATATCATATGAGGTCTCGTAATTCACGCAGAACTACTCAGAATAGTAGGGTCAACGTACCATTCTCTGAGGATGGGGACAATTTGAATTTTTTTGGTATGTCGAAGGATGTGGTTCTAATATTTTACTCTTTTAGGTTTAAAGTCCAATTATTTTGGTGCGAATGGTTCCAATGTAATCCTAAAAACAAATCGTTAGTGGAAGAGTATGATTTCTTGGATTAACACTTCTAAAACATGGTACGATGATAACCCATTCATTTTGACAAACCAAGAAAATCAAGTGTATTATTTGAATGATATCAAGCGTGAAAGTCATTGGAAGGTCGTGCAAAAGGTTTATCGCCGAGAAATATACGAAGCAACTGAAGTTGATGAAGTATCTGAAGATTTTGAGGGTAGTAATATCTTGAATATGGAACCAAACCAAGAGATTTCATCGAATGATTCAACTTCAGTAGTCGATGAAGACTTAGCGATAACTGTTAGTAATATATGAGAGGTATTCTAAGGCAATCACCTTATAGTTGTACCATTTATTTGATAAATAAAGATTCACTATTTGAGTATACATGTTTTCATGTATTTGATTGGATCTTAAACTCATTTACTGAATGTCCACAATACGATTCACAGCATAAGAGAATTTGTGATTGGATCACAACTAGTGAGTATTTCTACATGTGTAATTGTAGTGTATTGGAATTATCCCTAGTTGACGAATTGATGAATTCGGACGCCATCAATTCTGTTGAGACTAGCATGAGGTATACTCTTTGATTTATCCAAGCAGCTATTTCTCACTGGCTGGAGACATTGGGATGTCTGGAGTTAATTGTGGATGCTAGTTATGGTAACTAGTTCATTGGAGTGACCAGCTGTAAGACTTCATATGGTTCTCTGCATATAAGGATATGTCAATAAAATTCTTACAACAGCTTAAGTGCAATGTTCCTTTGAATTACGGTATTCAAGTCATCTTGGTCATGAAGACTTATACTTTGACATCTTAAGCAAGCATCTCCGAGGAGATGTGGACCCGGGATGATTGGGTATAAGTCGAAATGGTCGAAGGTATTTGAATAACCTATAGAGGATTCACCGCTCCTTGCGAGGATATGTATATCCTATGGTCACTCGTCGGATTGTTACTAAAGTCTTTGTCCAAAACATTACATGTTTAGAGTATGGTACTCTTGGATACATGTGCAGTAACTAGAATCCGGAGGATGAGGAAGTAATACTTGGACTAGGTGTGACGTAGTCAGCCTAGTGGGGACTGACACAATAGACTATGTCCTGAACCAAGTAGGTATAAGATGAGTGAAAAGAATGAGGCATGATTCATTGTAGCTACTGAAGGGTTTCAGAAAAAGTTATGGGATCAACCATTGATTTTCGAGTTAATTGAGGATCATGATGTACTACTTGGTGCTACTCATGGTCGTTCTATAATTAATGGTTAATTATAGACGATCAACATAAATCAAAAACCTATTTGGTCACACGCACAACGAGCGTAATCCGAAGGATTTAAAACGAGTTTGAGAATAGAATTCTCAGATCGAGAGATACTAGGTTTGGTTGGACCAAACAAAAAGCGAGTATGAAATGATTTCAGTCGCATCAGAAGCATGAATGGGTCGTGTCTTTTGAAGACATAATAGATGAACTAAATTGGTTTGTTTCTAATCCAATAGTGGAAAATAAACCAAAGTGGTTTTTTTTGTTTTAAATGAATGAACCAAAGTTGGTTCGGTTCGTTTTAACTTAAAATAGACCAACACAGTTTGGTTTATTTTAACTTAAGTTATTGGAGTGGGTTAACGGATTTTGGTTATGAATCAATAACCGTTAGGAGAATATGTTCTCTATAAAAACATGGCTTAAGTGTTTTTCATGGAGAATTAATTGGTTCAAGGGTTTTGGAAACCCTAGCCTCCTTTCTTTCTTCTCCTTGCTCTTGCCGCCCAAGTTGAGGCAGCCCAAGTCCTTGCTGCCCAAGCCAAGGATTGCTGCCTAACCTCTTGCTGCACCTCCTCGCTGCCGGCCACCCACCACGTCGGCAACTCCTCTAGGCATCCTCCCTTGGCCGCCGGCGACCAAGGAGCAACCGACCATTGATTGGCCGACCATTTTCTCCACCAACACAAGTTGTCCAATTTTGGACAGCTTGTTTCTCTCTTCGTAGAGAGGTCATTTGGTCGGCGTTTTGCGCTCCGACAGTGACTTACTTGTCGGGGATTGGATCTCTGGCAATTCTCATAGGTGGAGGACCAAGGTTTCGTCAATTGGTTGACGAAAATTACTTCCGAGAAGCGAGTTCGTGGAGCTCATTTTTAGATCCGAATTTTGATTCGGATTGTGATCGTCTCTCGGATCACAACGACTTCGACACGAAGCTAGTGACTCTTGCGAAGTCGGGGCTCGTAGATTTGTGAAGCTATCCCGATGATACTCGGTGTGGATACGGATAGAGGTGATTCTAGCAAGGATTGCTATGGTTGATGTCATTCTCACTACACGTGATCCATCAGGTATACCTAGTATAAGTTTCCTTTTATTGCAAAATTTTAAATAGCGATTATGTCTACACATGTTGTATCTTGCATGCATGTGATGTGTGTGTCGTAATAAATTAGATTTATTGCTTTTAATGCTTCCGTTGTGTGCATGTTTGCGAAACGTATTCGAACACACACTCGCTGTGGTGCCGGAGAAACTCAACTATATCGATTAGATGTTAAGCATCAACAAATAAATATGACAAATGCATAAGTGGATATGGATATGGGTGCTCAAAGTAATCGTATTGCTGAGGGTGAATATAGTGAAATTGATAGTGAGGCAGATGATTATTTATTCTTTTCATATGATGATAGCGATTAAATGTATTTACATGATATTTATATTGTTCATTTATAATTCATATATTTAATATAATCTTTTATTATACGTCGATCTGTATATAATTCTTATGTCACAACTATGTCGCCTAAGAGAATTGAGCCCCCCCCCCCCGCGCGCATTGTGTTTACACCTGACGATGACAGTGCTCCTGTTCCTATTGGTTAATTATGTGGTGTTAAATATATTTATTTTGTTTGTTATTTATTTAGCTTATTAATTGTGAACACTCTTTAATTTACAGTTCATCTGACACGTAGAGAGACACAAGACACACACTCCGATCGGCTCTGACGGCAAATCAAGGAATGGGCTAGATTATCCCTTACCTTTCGTAAGAGCGATGGGCACCCAATCGGGACAAATGCAGCTGCTTTTATGACAGAGTTAAGTCTGTCAATTAAGAGTTCGCTCTCATATCAACTAAGAGCTGGAAGCATATCCCCGCGGACAATAAACAGATAATATATGATTGATTATCAATATGTACGAGTAATTTGATATTTATATAATCAGCCATCATTCGTTAATAAATTTCACTATTAATAATTTTTTATACTGCTTTCGATATCAGTTTTGCTGAGGAGGCAACATCAGTATGAAAGGAGATCAATAGATTAATGAGTGCAAGGTACAGAGACAATCGAAATAAGATGCACACTCATTATAAGAGTCTACTGCATCTTTCCCTTACTGAGTGTCGACATCATATGTCGATCAAGTTTTGTGAGACACATGAAGATTGGAACTATATGTGCGATCTGTTTAACTCAGAGAAATTTTAGGTAACTCAATCTATACCAATTAGCTGAGTTATATATAAATTAAAATATTTATTCTACAACTCATGTTTTACGTTTTCTTTTAATAAATTTTGATATTGTAGACGCAATCGACAATAAATGCCCAAAATCGAGCACAACTACCATTTACCCATCGAGGTGGCTCAAAATCATTCATCCAATACAGTTACGACGGTGTAAGTACAAACTTTATAGTTACAGTATATTGCTTGGTATTATTAATATTAACACATTATAATATTTTTCAGACCGATCAGTCTTAGAGAAAAGATCATATTACTATCTTTAATACAACCCACTGTAACTCGTCAAAAGGGTGGAGTGGAGAGAGAGTCGAGGTTGCATATGTAAGATATAATCGATATAATTTAGTAAAATTATTTTTAAATTTATATAATTCTTTGTAAACATATTAATAATATGTTTGTTATTCTTATGGTGATATAGTGAGACTGTGAGATGAGCACATCCAATCACAAAAAATCGAAGATGACATCGATGCAATTCAGATTGCAAATCAAGTTTGTGATCAAGTCATCGGTGTTCATTCTGGATATATTAGAGGACTTGGAAGTGAGACAAAATCAGTTAAATCCACTTCTTCAGATGTCAGCTCCTCCTTCAGAACAACTAACGCAGCACTACATAAACAACATCAATCCACTCAACAACAATTAGAGGGGGAGAAAGAAAAGCTAGCAAACACTCAAGTTCGATTAGCTAACACCGAAGATGAGTTGACTTCAATGAGATTAAGACAAGATATGTTTGAAGTAATTCTGAATCGGCTTGCACCCGGAGCTTTACAATCATTTATCCATGAGTTATCTTCAGCTCTACCTCCTCCATCTTAGAATTTGTTAACATTTCTTTTTTGACTCAGTGGAATTGTGAACTTGAATATGTGTGAATTTGGATACTATGAATTTGTGAAATTGAATGTTTTGGATTTTAAATTTGATGTTATGTTAGTTGTTGTTAAATTATTTGAGTTGTATATTATTAGTTAAATTGTGTGATTGATATTGTATTATAGGATTTCGAATACAAATTAAATGAAATTTGAAAATCTGTATTTTCATGGTTAACGACGATTTTTTCCAATTTCGTCACTAACCTTCGATATACGACATCAGAATTTTGAGACTTTGCGACGAATTTCAAATTTTGTCGCTAAAGTTTGACGTATCAATCGAGTCACTAGTTGACGTTGTCGCCTGTTGTAGGCCATTAACAATGAATTTTATAAAATTCATCGCAAAAGAGTCGCCAGTCAAGTCACCAGTCAAGGGTCTCCCGATTCTGTGGCTGACCAAAAAATATTCAGTCGATTGATATTTAGCGACGAATATGGTATATTTCATCGTCAATATCAGTGATTTTTCTCTTTCCTATATTCTAGATTTTGCGACGAAATTATTATTTTTAGCTATGTTTTTTTTATTTCGTCGCTAATATTTCCGACGAAAAAGTATTAATTCGTCATTAATGTCTCTTAGCGACAATTACGATGATTCTAACGACGAAATATATTCATCGGTAGTATTATTTAGCGGCGAATTTTTTATTTTAGCAATGAAAAAATTTCGTCGTTATTTGTTGTAGTGTTATGGGATCGGATCAAAAGTTAAGGAACTCAACAACATGTTCTACAAATAAGATCAATGAAATTGAAGGTTAATTTTGAAGGAAGAAGATTGGGAGGAGCATGGAAAGGGAAGAGAAGAAGAGCTGACCGAAACAAAGGCCGGGTAGAATATGACTTGAGCGCGATCGTTCAGCACGTCGACGGCGGCGTCGTGGATCCCTGGCAGCCGCTTGACCGCCTTCTCCACCGACCCAGCGCAGGCGGCGCACGTCATCCCAAAGACCGAGAACACCGCCACCTTCTTCTCCTCTTCCTTCTCGCGTTCCGCCCCGGCGGTGCTCGCCTCCAGATACTCGTCTCCGGCCGCACCGACCGCCGCCTCCTTCCTCTTAGGGTACTTGGGCATCGGAGGGTAGCGCGGCCGCGGCGAGAGGCTCCGTGACCGGAGCGCCTCCCCGCGGAGGCACGACATCAGCAACCCGGCGTTCACCATCCTCCGACGAGCTCTACGTCTCTCCCTCGTGGCTCGCGGGAAATGAATTTAAAGACGAGGCTACCGTGACCGCATACAGTGCCCGTCGCCAATGACGTTGCATTAAATATTGTCTTTAGATTATTTGCTTTTCTTTCCTCCTTTCACAAAGATGAACCGTTAATTTGTGATTCTCATCGATCTGTTTTATATTCATCCCGAAAAAAATAAATTGTAAAGGTCTTTAATCTTAACGTAATAGATCAGAAAAAAAATATTTAATATTATGGAGAGATTTTAAATCCTTCTCTAAAATTAATTCATATTTATTTCACAAGTGTCGTCCTGTCCAATCAATATATCATCTCATTTTTCTTCCATCCCCGAGCAAAACTTTCAATTTCAATTGAAATAATCCATCGAATTAAATTAATTTAAAATTTTAATTCAATTTATTTTTTTCAAAAAAAAATCCATCATTTCAGTTAAATATTAATTTTAATTTTTAAAAATTAATTATAACGATTAAATCGGATAGGAATTGAAATAATTAATTTTGTATTAATTCGATTTTAATGACAAAATTAGATAGATTAGATAGGTTCAAAAAACAACATTTAGATTAATTTAATTTTGGATATTTTGACAACATTATGTATGCAGTATTTGACAAAACATAGAAATGATGTTATTGTAATTAATTAATTTTATTTAATTTTACATAGACAAGCACTTGATCACGTTCAACCAAATATAAATTAAATCGTAGCCCAAAGCTGGACGCCGCGATGGTAAAGTAGAATGTTGCTTGTAGAATGGGTTGAGTTCGATACCGGATGAGAGGTCTAAAACCTCCTCTGATTTCAGATGGACCTCTCCCTGCTTTGTCATCGTATTAAGAGACTTTGTCCCCCCGCGATTTACCTCCCTCTCGCTAGTGCCCTAGGACGGGTGACAGAGAGCTGCTAGTTGGGGAGATTCCCAACTTTTACAGAATAATAGGAAATATTTATAGTTCGATCTCCAACCATAGTGCATCTATCGAAATTTTTCGATCGGAAGTCGATCGTGATCCAATCGGCATCGAATTCTAATTGAATCGCAATCGAAAATGACCACGATTACGACCGCTAGTGATCGCAGCGCTGGTGGTCGCAATCGCAGTCGTTTCATGTCGCAATTTGATCGGAATCCGATCGCGATCCGACCAAACTCCGGTGTCGATCGGACTCCGGTGATGGCTGGATCATGGTCAGATTTCGGGCGGAATCCAATTGGGCGCCGGTGAATTCAAGTTATAGGTGGGTGAAATCACGATGGAGGAAGCACTATGCATTTCCCATTCACTGTGCAATTGTAATCGATCGAAAAATGGAGAAATCGTCACGCACGAGTCACGCAATGGACGATGCTATATATCGTGCGCAATAACGAAGAATGGGCAGTAACTCCTTTGCCTGAGCACTCTTTCTCACACCTGAGCACCCTCTGTCGCTTGACATCGTCGCCAAACGGTTGATATATATATATTGATCGCTGCAGGCGCTCGATCCTCGCACGCCCGATCCGCGACGCTCCCAGATTAGATCGGCCGCGATTGCGGGATGACTCGCGCCCGACACCTCGCCGCTGCCGCTTCATCGTCCGACCACCTCCGCCCGTCGGACCGGGTGCGTTGGAAGCGCACCTCGCCGACGGTCCGGCCAAGCTCGGCTTCCGGTTGGAAACTGGCGCAAATCGGCCGCGATCCGGTCGAATCGCAGTCGATTTGCGTCAGCTTCCGGCCGATTTGCGTCGGCTTCCAACCGCAATCCGGCTGGTAGCCGAGCTCGGCCGAACCGCCGGCGAGGTGCGCTTCCAAGGCACCCGGTCCGGCGACCGGAGGTGGCCGGACGGTGCAGCGGCAGCGGCGACAACGACGAGGGGTCGAGCGCGAGTGCACTGTGCAATTCCTCAGTCGCGGACGATATATATATATATACTTGCGTGCAATAACGAAGAATGGACAGTAACTCCTTTGCCTGAGCACTCTTTCTCACACCCGAGCACCCTCTGTCGCTCGACATCGTCGCCAAACGGTCGGATTCCAACTATATATATATATATATATATATATATATATATACTTGCGTGCAATAACGAAGAATGGACAGTAACTCCTTTGCCTGAGCACTCTTTCTCACACCCGAGCACCCTCTGTCGCTCGACATCGTCGCCAAACGGTCGGATTCCAATCGCGATCTGACCAAAATTCGATCACGATTCGATCGACGTCGGAGTTAAATTGGAATCCATCAAATTACGACCGCTAGCGGCCACCATTCGATCGGATTCCGACCGCTATACGACCGAACTTTGAGACATGTCAAATCGCACCCAGATTCCAGTCGCGATCTGATTGGACTAATTCAAGTCAAATCAAACTGTGCCCAAATTGTTGTCATTGGCTACCATAATTCGATTAGATTTGGACCACAATCCAATCGAAATCTAGTCACAATTCGACGAGACTTCGAGCTCGATCGAATCGCAATCGGATTCCGATCAGTGCACGACCAAAATCCAACACGATTGCGACTGCCAATGGTTTTCACGTGCAATTCAACCTAATTCCGATCGCAATCCGATCAGAATCGACCAGAGGGTCGACGACGACGATCTCTATATAATACCGTTTGATCGGATGATGGAGAAACTGTCGCACATGTGGTGTGTGTGTGTGTGTGTATATATATATAGCACTGTTTCGTTGCCCTACTATACGCGACGCATAGTAATCGACGTCGACACCGTCGATCTCATCGGCGAAAGACCGGATTCCGACCCCGATTCGATCGAAAATCGATCGGGATCCGGTTGAACTCCAGTGTCTGCCCGATCCTAGCCGATTTTCGACCGGATTACGGTCGGAAACGGCTGCGATTGCGGCCGTCGATTGTCGGTCGACAGTGAATCGGCGGCGATAACGATGAAAATCATGCGAAAAAAATATTGTACGTTCTTCGTCACTGTGCAATTGCAATTTCAATCTGATGACTAAGATACTATCGCGCACAAGTCGCGCCGTATAAGATACGTAGCGTGCCAAGATTCTATATATATATATTACAATTGACTTTAAAGATGCGACGCGTACGATAAAAATGGCAAACTATATTTGCCAGATGAATTCACCATAATATAATAATAATTAATGACACGCATGAGGTATATATTTGCAGGCAATGACTATGTTAATTAATTAAATCAAATTAGCATTCAAATCACACGTAAGAAGACAGACAAAAAGTATATATATATATTTTTAAAAAATGTTTAAAAATAACGATGACTGTCGTATGATCTAAGTGGTTGACTTTTTAGAGACGTTTTATTGGACGTAGCATGTATTTGCGATTTTATAGTCGATCGAAGTCAACGTTCACAAATAAAACGGCACTCGTTGCGCCAAGAATCTTGTTAGAATCTTTGTTGCATAAATTTATCTTAATTCGAATGCCAAACTATTTGACATATTGTTTATATAATCTTAATTTGAATATTGCTTATCTCATAAAATAAGAAAATTCTTTTGCCAAGAGTTCTCCAATAATTTCTTAGATGTGCCCTACTGAAAGATTATGTTAAGTCTTAGATGTTACCTAAGATCGAATGAAAAGAATATTCTTTTCCTTCTTTGAATTCTTGGTCTTGCTTTGCTTTGTGAAAAAGTTAGAATATCAATCAAGTGGTTCCTTCGGCTCGATTCTTTAGAATTTGAGAGGGAATAAAACACGGAAGGATTATATCCTAAACGCGATTGATAAGACAGTGAATGATCATCTAAATTCAGAATAGAATTTTAAACTGTCTTTGAAATCGATGCTTATCCATTGTACAAGATTCCCCACTAACTTATCAACACACCGCCTTGGTCTTGCTTGAATCTCTCTCATAGGAGTGTTGTGAGGTCGATCGTCGTAGTAGCGGACGACCTTGCGACCTTGTATTGAAGCCGCGAGAGCTCGTGCCAATTTGTACTCGTGGCCACAAGAGCTTGCGTCCAGTCCATGGCAAACTCGCTTCCTCGTGTCTTCTTTTTCATTGTTTTTTTTAATTCTCTCTCATATTTTTATTTCCCTTTACTAGCGAATGTTTTTTTTTTACCTTAAAAATTATTTTCCTCTCTACACCTTGAGTAAATAGAGTATAAGCCCACTGAAACACATCCACAAAAGTGGGCTTTGTCGCTACACAAAGTAGCCCAATTAAGGCTGGACCAAAGCCCAACTGGGCTGGCTTTTGGCCCCTTAAACTTTTTTTTTTCAATATAATAATCAGGCGCAATTTTTTTTTTAGTCTTTTAATTAATTTTATAAAATATAATATTCAAGTTAGTGCTCATGTATTTATATGACGAATTTTACTCGTATGTTAACTAGCCTCCGCTTGATCATAAATTGATTTGGATTTTTGCCTCGCGTGGTTACTAAGATACGCTGAAATTTATGGATCGATAAAAAGCGATTTTGAAATAGGTATAAAGTTTTTTTTTTATTCAGATGATTTTCATATATTTTAATCACCACGTCAAATTTCATAGAGTCTTCTGTGATTTATCTCTCTGACAATCATCATAAGACAGACCGATGAAGATCGCTAAATTGACGGATTTCAATCTTTATGGATAAATTGATTTCGACTAATATTAATGTTTATTTATTTAAAAATAATAATAATTTACAAT
Organism: Wurfbainia villosa; assembly: GCA_025175895.1. NCBI lineage: Eukaryota > Viridiplantae > Streptophyta > Magnoliopsida > Zingiberales > Zingiberaceae > Wurfbainia > Wurfbainia villosa. The sequence goes on along the minus strand of CM046000.1, from coordinate 2,993,717 downwards.
GATACATTAAAAATATATATATCATAAAATATTCTTTTCCCTCGAAGGAGGCAAAAGAATCACAGTGAGAAAAAAATTATCAGTGGAAAGCAAAAAAAAAAATAACAAAGGAAATAATAAGAACCTACATGTGGCCACGACTCTCGACGAGACTTGAACTCGTGACCCTAATTTGCAGCGAGGCCGCAACAATCATAATTTATAAAAATGTAGAACCAGCGTATTAGCGATCGATTATTTCTATTAATGAAGAAGATAAATTAGAAGTAGACTTGGTTACAGTCCAGATCTGGTCCGGATTTGGGTCGGAACCGTCGGATCCGGGTTGGCAAAATATCGACCCTTAACTGGCTCGTTTGTGGCCGATTCAAGCATGGGTAATGGAACCGCTTGCCTTCGATCCGGTCCGATCCGGATCCAGTCCTATTCGATTCGTCCGATCCGACCTCCTAAATAAATAAAAATTTAAAGAATAATATAAATAATTAAAATAAAAAAATTTCACAATTGAACTTATAAAAACTCTATCAAATATTTCATTATCTCAATAAAAAATATATTACATCTCAAATTTCAACATCTTGGACTTAAATAAAAAACCTATTAGTCTATTACAATAAAAAAAATCAACTACATTTCAATTTTCATTATATTCAATCAATTTCAGTCGTATTCAGTATTTCCTCTCGTCGTCGTAGTTTCGGATGTTCTCTATGTTTCGTCTTGGTCTTCTTCGTCACTTTTAATATGTTGGGTTCGACTTGTAACTTTTGACCAATCATTGAGTAAACATTGCACTTTCAAATTTTTCGGCCTTAAGCTAGAACGTCTCTCGTCCAATATATTTCCTCCGATACTAAAAGATTGTTCCTTTTGCCATTATAAATAAGATTGAAAATATTTGAGTTCTTTGCGACCACCATTTTAGAATGTCGAAACTTTTTTCATCTGCATCACTAAAATCAAAAGAAGTGGTAAAATAATTCTCAAGTTCCTGATTGGAACTTGAGGATTCTCGTGGACGTTTAGTCCGTTCCCTTAATAACAATTGTGCTTTAGTGAGTTTAGAAGTAATAATACTAATTGTAGTGGATTGATGTATTTCATGTTCAATAGTTTGTTCACCATATTTAATGTTATATTCATTATAAATATCATGTAAATGAGTTTTAATATTAAATAAAATCAAAGAAATATTAGGAGCAGTTTCGGTAATACGACTTAAAGATTTATAATATAATGCTAACATATCTTGCAAACCATCTAATTTAAGTCTAGGATCTAAAATAAAAGCACATAAAAATATTTTAGGAATGTTTAAGAAATATTTTTCCCATTTTTCTTTCATTACATAAATACATTGAGATAAATAAATATCATTTGATCGAATATGTTCATTAAAAATACATACAATATTACGACAATGTATTAAAATTAAATGTGAAGTTGGATAATAAATACCGGATAATTGGTCACTAGCATCACTAAAAACTTTTAAAATTTCACAAATACTAGTGCATATATTTCATTAATTTGAAAACAAATAAATATCACGTGATTGAACATGTTGATGAAAAAAATATACATAATAAATATTTATATTCAAAAGTAAATAACAACAATTTATAAGTAGAATTCCAACGAGTTGGGACGTCACGTGCAAACCGTTTAGGCTGCATACCATTTATTTTGCAAAATTTTCTCCATTCTTTCATAACTTGAGGATGTGTCCATAAATAATGAATTGCCCTCCTAATTGGTTGAATATGTGATCCTAAATTTTTAAGTTCATCTTGAATACACAAATTTAAAATGTGACATATACACCTAATATGAAATTTTTTTCCACATATTGATGGTTTACATATATCAATAAGCTCACTAATATTAGAGGTATTTGCACTAGCATTATCAAAAGAAATTGAAAAAACTTTAGAAGTTAGACCATATTCTTCTAAAATAACAAAAATAAGTTGTGAAATATTTTGTGTCGTGTGTGTTTTGTTAAAATTTCTATATGCTAGCAATCTTTTTTGAATTCCCAATTATTATCAATCCAATGACAAGTAATATCCATATATGAACAACTTTGTCAATGATCACTCCAAATATCGAAACACAAAGAAACTTTACTATTTATACTAGAAAATTCTTTAATCAATTCTTTTTTTTGTTCTAAGACTAATTTTAAAAGTGTGCATTTTAGAGTATTTCTTGGGATACGTTTAATAGAAGGATTTGCACTTGTAGAAAGCCAATTTTCAAAAGATAATTTATCACTAAAACTAAAAGAAAGTTGTTCAATCGCACAAAATTTAGCAGTTTCTTCTCTAAATCTAGATTTGTCAAATTTAAAAAGTTTAGATTCGTTACCCTAACCCAATTGAAAAGAGAATGTCGGAATTTGAGTTTGAGAACGATCGATACCAATTTTCACCGGTTGATTTCTCTCCACATGTCGAGTAAGGGTTCCGTAACCTCCTCCTTGTTGAATTTTGTAATATTTCGAACAATATTTGCATTTTGCTTGCATATCACCGGAAGGGAGCGTTACTTTTTTAAAATATTTGATGAAGATATCGGATGCCGGGCGAGACACTCGAGTTGGTCTTGTAGCCGTTGAACCCGCCATCATACTGGATGTATTGTTCATACTTTCTTGACTTTGATGATGATGACGTATTTGATATTCATCATCGGAAATATCAAGATCATAGTCGCCGATATCGAATTAAGGTGAATCGTCGCCTTGCTCGAACTCGAACTCGGGCAGTGGTGACATTATGCTCTTTCCCTTTCTGGCACCGACCACACCCTTACGACTTGATCCGGCTCCAGATATTTGTAAAAATATGACTTGAGACTTGAAAGCAAATGAGAGAATGAGAATTAGAGAAGAAAGTTATGATTTGTGAAAAAATGAAAGGAAGTGGAGGAATATTTATAGGGAAAAAATTATTTAAAAAAAATCCAACAGGCGACTCGTCGGTCGGCCGAGCGGTCACCTGCTGTACAACAGCACGAAATCGTGGTTGTCGTTTTTAAATAATAAAGCGTTCGACAGTCGGTTTCGACGGCCGTGTCGCCCGTTGCACCACAACGATCACGAAATCGTGGCCGTTGATCATCAACGACCATGAAATCGTGGTCGTTCAATTTTTTTTTTAAAATCGACAGTTTGGTTTTTTAAAAAACCATGGCCACCGACACTTTATTAGCGGTCCGGCTCACGAGTCGGTCAAACCCACGGACCTTAGCGATCCGTTGACCACACCAATTCAGGTCACAAGTGTATAGATAAGAGCCATTAAAAATCCAAACAGTGAAACTTTGAGATCAATCTCTATCCACTATAGACATGCCCTTATGAATTTACCAACCGCATCAGTCTTGGAGGCTAACAATCGTGATTTTACAGATTGATTGCAAGCTTGTGAACCTCGTAGGTATGATTCGAAGCTAAGCTGTGAGTTTATTATCCTCGCAGACTAATTCGGATGATAAATATATGTAGAATTTGTCTAAAAAAATAAGGATCAATCTCTTCTTTCTGCAGGGGTATCGATTCTCCATGCGATTTATCAATAAACTTTGGATCAAAAGTTTTTCGTGATTTATCTCCTTTACGATGACTAGAGGACGAACTAATAAGAGCTGCTAAATTGACGAATTTCAACTTTTTGTCCAAAGAAGTCGAGATGTGGGCTCGCAATTATAAACTTATAATTGGTTGCGGTTCGCCCTAGTGAGACTTGAGCTCGTGACAATTTAGTTGTGAGCTTTCCGTAGCAAACTAGCAGTTCACGCCCAGGCTAGACCTCGTGGCATATCTATGGTTGAAATTCGTTGCTATGTTGGAGCTCAAGATAGCTGCACCCGAGATTTGCATTTACGGGACGGAGACACTCATGCATGGAGTTATAAATGAATAAAGTGTTCATGAATAAATTTGATATTCGACTCAATGAGAATTCATTTACGTTCGTTCAATATATATCAAAGTCAGTTAATGAACAGACTTAAATAACTTGATAAATTAAATGAATAAATTTGAACACATATATATTCGACTTACTAACGTTGAATAATATTTATAATTAGACTTATTTAAAAATTATTTATGAACTTATTTATACTCATTTATAAATAAAGATTAAGATATTAAAATTTTAAATAAATCAATAAACTTAGGTTAAGAGTTTGATAACGTTTAAATAAATCAAATTTAAATAAGTTTGAATCCAGTTTGATTAGAAGCTCAATACCATTAAACAAGTCAAGTTTGATTAAGGTCAAGTCAAACTCAATCTCAGGAAAAAAATCAAACTAAGTTTGAACAGATTTTTATCGAACAAGTCTAAACACTATAAACTTGACTTGGTTTAACTCGGCCCATTTACAACCCTTGTGCAATGAAGATTCAATTTTTATGCTATATAAATATCATCAGTAGCATTCGAACTACTCATTATACCGAGTCATTTATCGAAATTTAATTATATTTTTCAGATTTATTTAGTATAGTCGATATAAAATTTTCATGAGAATCAAATTGTAAAATTGAATCGATCACACTCATAATTGATCGAATTGTAAAATTTAAATATTCGAATTATAAAAAAAAAACTCATAATTGCGAATCGTCCTTGATGGTTCTCCACGGGAATTGCCATAGAAGACAAAAGATGAGAACACAATTCGTGCCAATTTCAAGTGGATAAGAGAATAAACACTTGTAATTTGATGAATCATTTTTTTAATTCACTAAAATGAAAATTTTGCCAAAGAATTAAGAATGCTCCAAAAATAAGAAATAAAAAAAAGTTAAAGGGGGGGAATCCTTCGTCTCAATCATTTCCATCCTCTCCCTATCATTTGGAATAATAATACAACAATGATAACAAACGCACAAACGCACGACAAAGTGGAGAAAAAAAAAAGAAAAAAAAAAGTTAGAACCGAGGCAATTCGAACTTGTTCATCCGCATCATTCAAATCGAAATTTACAATCTTTATAATCCTTTCTTTCTCCAGATCTTCACAAGTTTTTTTTACTTTACAAACCACAAGAAATCTCAAAAAAAACTAAGTAACAGAAGGAAAAGAGAAAGAAACAAAAACCAACTTTTTTTTTTCTTTTTATTTTGTTCTTTTTCAGTTTCTACGCCTAATCTAAAGACTTCCTCCGCCTCGGACGGCGCCGGCGACCGTCTCCGAGGAAACCCGGGACGAAGCAAAACCACGGTCAAGCGTCCCTCCAGCAGACAAGCATGGTGACGCAGCGGCGCATGATGTAGAACCGCGCCCTCTGCTCCTTCACCAGCCTCGCGCACCGCCTCGAGAAAGACCTTGCCGCTCCTCCGCCGCCGCCGCCGCCGGCGCTCCTCCTGCTCCCCTTCCTCGACGACGTCAGCTTCCACTTCTCCTCCGTGCACATCTCCATCTCTGCCACTCCCAGCTGGAAAACGAAGTCAAACAGTGCAATAAACAGGGGGGGACTGGATCGACGGGGGAATCGGGGGAGGAGGAGGCCGATTTATAATCGGGCGAAGAGGAGACTGAGACAGGAGGAGGCCCCACCGCCTCCGGTGTCTGCTCGTGAAATTTGACTGCAGCCATTAATGGGCGGCCCTTGGAGCCCGACAGAAAAAGAGGACTTAGATTACTCCACCGAATCTAAGTCGGCCGGTTGGATTAGATCCTCTGTACGCGGACCGCAGTCAAAAATAGAAAGAAAAAAAAATACTGCCCGTGTTTCATCCTGTTGGATGTCCAAAAAAGGAAATAAAAATTAAAATTAAAATTAAAAATTATATGAAAAATATAAAATCCGATTCAAATTCAATCCAGAGACCCTTAGTCAGCTCGGAGCCCAATCGCTTAGTTGCAGCCTCCTCGCGATCCATCCTTCGGAGTAAATTGGACATCTATGTTACATACTACAAATCTCGATCGATCTCTCGAATGTCAAGCTTGTTCTAGTGTGACCTATCGGACCCATTGTCTCCCCTCATCTCCTTGTTTATTACCGTATCAACGCGACACGAGACGACATGGCCCAGACATAACATATGTCTTGCTGGTCAGTGCGACCCCCATCGCCACCAGCATGATTTATGTATGTCCACCGTTCTATTTGCATTGCATTTTGATTAATGGTGATCGTGCTTAAAACAAAAGGTTATCTAATGATTAATGTGAAATTAATCGACTCGATCAATTAAGATTATTTATTCTATGTGACTACTCCCTACTTGTATATGTTGTTGTTGCTGGCCAAGGAAATGGAAATGTCACCCAACGAACCTTAGTGCTTGGTAGTAATGCTCGTCGTCGTCGCGTTTAAAATATCGCGATCGATTCGGTGCCTTGTCGAAAACCCGATGGATTAATGTTTAACCCTAGATTGGTAGGAGATATGGGGCATCCTTTTGGAATAGCTTCCATGGAATGTACAGAGCTTTTAATTATGTATCTACGGTTAAGTCTTTATAAACCAATAATAATTACAATTAAATTGTTCTCCGATTATATTAGCTAGATATCCTCCCCTCTCTCTCTGTATATTTCTTGATTAATATGTATAATTGTTATTATCTCATATTTCTTAATTAGAATAATATTGTCTAATTTGAGACTAGCTCTCGTCATTTTATTTTTAAATTTTAATTAAAAGTCTCATATTAATGAAGATATTTTTTTCATCTTATAATAGTCTATGATATTTTCTATGTTTTACAATATGGGACTTTGATTGTTGATATTTTCTCAACAATCTCTCCCCCGAACGAAAAATCATATCAGCCCCTCCTCAAGTTCATTCGTCCTCGAAGGACTTCCTCAATTTGATATCCGATCCTCAATCCATCAGGTATTCCTGCTATTTGTCCGATCCTCTTGATTAAATTGGACTTCCTGTTTGGTGTCCCATCAGTTTTTTTCATACTAGTTATTTGATCCTCCTGATCCAACTAGACCTCCTGCTTAGTATCCCATCTGGTTTTTTGGCTAGTTGTCCGGTTCTCTTTATCTAACTAGACTTCATGTTTAATGTCTGACTCTCTTGATTCGGACATAGAAGTTTCCACTTCTTTCATTCGAAGTTCATGACTTGACTATATCTACAATAGTATAATATTTTCTACTTTATATCTAAGTTTTTATTATTCTATTTTATTTTGATTGGCACCAGAGTATCCGAACTTTTGATCCGACTAATCTCTGGGAGTGACCAGTCTTGCTCCACAGACCTTCGAAATCCTCGTCAACATCTGAGCCGGATAAGGTCGGAGTCCAAGTGGCTTCTACCGACCACCAAGGGTAAATCAGAGAAGAGCTCGCAGCTTTTTTACGATTTAGTTCGAACTCCGTAGGCGCACCATCCCTGAACGACGATCCAATGTTGAAATCGTACTTCATCCATCGGACAAACTCTTGGGTCTCAGAGTTACCCGAATAAATTTTTTCTAAATTTATCGTCGAACGATGTCGCAGCAGAGGATCGAACTATGTTCGATTGTGGAATGTCTCTCTAAGTTTTGTGCGCATATTTATCTTAATTTTTACTATTTTATTTTTTTTTAAAAAACTTTATAAAAATTAAATTTATAAAGCAAAATTAAAATAAGTAGTAATAATAATAATATTATTGTAATAAAAAAAATAATTAGGGAAAGATAAAAAAGGATAGGCCTTATCATGCTATATATGTTTATGGTTTGGGGGAGGATAAGGTAAGGGATCCCTTGTCAGCCATGTGCATGTGCAATTTCTTGTCGGCAAAGAAGAAAACACTCCGCTCCCACATGCCTCGTGCTACTTGCACAGTCATCTTCATTGTCATTGTGCCAAAGCTTTTGCTCCCGCGGATGCAATGCATTGATAAATCAATAGATACATTTGAACAATAAACAAAAGTCGATTTCGAAGACGTACGATCTAAAATTTTATCTCAGACTTAGATGAACATCCATATTGTTTCACCAATCGCATTCACAAACATAATCTTCGCATGATTTATTCCCTCTCGAATATTGAAAAGTCATAGGAGGGAGCGTTAAATTGTGCCAAAGCTTTTAATTATCCAATTTGACTATTAATTATGCATTTAGCTAGAAAGCATGGTATCTAATCATTGGATTAATTTCTTAAGAATATTGTTTCCAATTATGCATTTGAGATTATAATTTGATATTAGTTATGCTATCTTAAACAATTTTTTTATTTATTTTTTTATTTATTAATTGCTTTGCCAAAGGTAGCCTTTCCAGACAAAACATTGGGGGCAGAAGCATCATCATGTTCCACAAAAAAATAAAAACATGAGCATGGTGACCTTTGAACCATGTTTCCTAATTTATTTTATTTTATTTTATTTTTTATAATTTAAATGTTTGAATTATATCCGATTATCATCGAATGAATTTAAAATACAATTTATAGATCAACTTGAGCTGTTCTTTTCTTATATGTTTTATTGCGACCATGAAGAACATCCAAAAAGTTGACAAAGAATTGCCTCTGCTGTATGTGTCTTTCATTTATTCGCATTTTTTATATTTAGGATTTCTTTTGTTCTATAAAATTGTGTGGATCTTAAAAAATATATATATAAATAGCGGCCCATAGATAAATTAGAATATATTTAATATATATCTAATGGACCTCGTTCTTTGAAATCTAATGGTATCTTTATTTTTCTTAAATAATAGAATTTTAACCTTCGAAAATATTTAAAAAGTGAGAAATAAATGTCACAGAGTTATGAAAAAAGAAAATAAAAATAAAAATTTGCTGCATGATATGAGAATTATTTGATATTATTTTTCATAATTGTCTTTATATGTAGAGGATAGACTAAAAAATTAGCAAATAAATTTAAAAGTCGATTTTAAGTGCGTATAAATTGTAATTGCATTCTGAATATTATAGGGATGAATCAAGAAAAAAAAATATTTATTTTCAAAATTAAACACTTAAATTATATATATATATATATAGAAAAAAATATTATTCTATACAATTCATCTGTGAATACTCATTAACACATCTATTATTCATCGTCCGATCGAATGCACACTATAATCCAATTCTTAAATCTTTATATATATATATATATATATATATATATATATATATATATATATGCCCGTTGAGACAAAGAGAGCTAGGTAGCCGGTGGCGAAAGCGACGAAGACGAAGACCAACGACTCGAGTGAGGAAGAAGGCGACGCAGAGGGAAAGTGGAAGTGACCAATTCGGCGTCTCGACCGTGAACCGAGCCGAATGACGTGCAGCAGTCGGATGACGCGTCCTGCAAGACAGAAGCGGTTAAGGGCGTCGAAAGAGATCTCGGCAAGGTCTCTCCGATGCTCAAGGCAGAGATTAGAAGGAAAGTGATGAAAACAATGAAAAGGGGGAGAGCAGTTGAGAATACGCAAACCTCCTTTTCTCCTTCTCCAAGAGGGATATATATATATATATATATATATATATATATATATGAGAGAAATCCCCTGCCAAGCAGTACAACCGGTATGGGCGGTATGATTTCATGATCTTACGTTTGTTTTGAGAAGTAATAGAGGTCATTACACTCATAAATGTTGTCGGCGCGTGAGTTATTATTAATACTCATCGTGTGGTTGATGGGAGACATCTCCTCATTAATGAAATAGATATTCCTCTGAAAATTAGTATGAACATCTATTATCTGGTCGGAGAGGAATGCTGACGAGGACTGCCTTATGGATCCTCTGAACAGGAAATACTCGTCACGTCCTCTGACTAATTAAATAAGATAAATCATGTGTTGAGAAGTCATACATATGAGATAATATGCCTCTGTCGGGATATGAGATGATGACCGAGACGCGGGGCGTCTGAAATAAGATGTGGCCGAGCCGAGACATAGAGCATCTGAAATAAAATATGGCCGAGCCGAGACATGGGACGTCTGGAATAAGAGGTGCGATAGTACTGATTATTACATACCTAATTATATGCCTAGTCATAAGTTAGTTTTTCCCGATATATATATATATATAGAGAGAGAGGATAATATATATATAGTAAATTTTTTTAGTTGTATTAAAAAGTGATATATTCATTCTAAACTATAAATCAGTCGAACTGTATAAAAGGACAAGCAACGTTAAGATAACAAAAGGGATATTCTTTTAAATAGATTATCTAATTATAAAATACAGGATTGAAAAACTACATACGAATAACTCCACATCAGGATCAAGAATATCCTGAATGAGCTTCATCTTATCGACCATCAAATATGCTTTGAAAGTTTTTTCTCCAAATGATTTATGATCTTCGAAGCCAGATGTTTATAAAGTGTTCAGATATCTTTTTATAAGTAAATTGGACAAATTATTTTGCGAATTAAAGTTTAGGATTTTATTGTTAAAGAGATAAATTATGAGAAATTTTTTTACAGTTAGCATGAAAGATTTTATCGTTTTCAAGAATCGAAGCAAATTCCTTTCGTGATAAATGATAATGCAGAAGAAATAAAGGTAAAAAGGCCAATGGCGGCGCCGCGAGGGAATCCAATGCGTACATGCGTTAGATTCGGCCACGTGAACAGGTCCATGCGAATCTAGAGCCCATGCCACATCGCCTTTACTTCAAACAAGCTAAGTAAATTAACGCACCTCAAAGTTGGGTCTAATTGTTGTGTTCTCCAATTGAAAGAACACGTAGTCTAACTTTAGGGTAAGGTTAAGCCCCATGCACTTTGGTGACGTGATCCATTTATCACGCCGTCATTTGTAGTATAAGATGATTATGTTCGTCTTTAATATTCACTGTCGGTCTTTTGATGATGATGAAAAAAGATAAATCATAGAAGACTATGTCCCTTAATCCGATGATCAAAAACGACGAAGGACTTCTTATCTCGGATGAAAATTATATATTTCACATCGAAATTCGACTTATGTTCATCTGTAATAGCATTTGTGCCGCTCTAATAACAGACCATCCCGAAGGACGTATCACGTCATCATAGTCAAATATAAGAAATTACGATGGAATTAGAAGATAAGAAGATAGAGTAGAACCAATGACACGTCTAAATTTTATTATCTAATTTGTAAACATTTTAAAACAATATATGTCTCATTTTTTTTTTAATTTTTTTAAAAATATTCTTATTCTAATACTCTACATTGTAGTGCTATTATTATTATTATTATTTTAAAAAAATCTCACTTGATCAAATCCCTCCAATTTAATTAAATTAGCTTTAATTTATAATAGCATTTTTTTCTTTTCATAATTTTAATCAAAATTACTACAAACAATTTTAATTAAATTGCTTTATATTGTAACAGTTGTTTTTAATAAAAAAACTGCTATAAGTTTTCTAGTTTTTGCTAAAGTCGTTACTGTAATATTGGAATAAAAGTATTTCTGAATGAAAAAAAAGATAATATATTGTTTTAGTATTTTTTTTTAAATTGAAGTGTCCTTTTCACGAAAATGATAATAAAGAATGCTCTTTTATTTTTTGAATGATTAAAAAAAATGAAATATTCATACTTTCAACTTTCATATGGACCTTTCAAATATAAGGACATGTAAATCTTAGAAATAATATGTATTCTATATAAAGTTAATCAAGAACTACTTTGGAAAAATTGTTATAAATAATTTTAATCAAATAGTTTTATGTTATAATAAACCGATCACATTAGTAAAAAATAAGAGTTATAAAAATAAAAAAAATATTAATATAGATGTGTGGATATACGAAAATGAATAAATTTAATAAAAAATAGAACATTAAGTGAAAATTAGACTTAAAATTTTAAAAGACACATTTAAGATCTTATATATACGTATCTAAATGATAAAAAAAAAGAGAAATATTTGATTAACAATGATAAAATAAGATAAAATTTATTTAAATATAAATAATAATATAATAAAGAATAGAACCTAATAATATAGAAAATTTTATATAATCCATCGTATCTAATGAAATAAAATTTGATTGTTTTAGATATTATGTTATAATAATTGAAACAAAGGTTTTGCATGTTGGAGCAAGTATAGATAAAATTATTATTATACTAATGGAATAAGAGTATTTTTAATAATAATAATAAAAAGATGAGATATTATTTTGATTTAAAAAAAAAAAGTCAGAGTGCCCTTTTGATGAAATTGATAATAAAACACCCTTTTTATTGGTTGCCCTAAATATTTCTAGCATTGTTTCAATACAAATTCATCTTGCCATCTCCATTGCCAAAAAAAAACCAAGGTATTCATAAATTTAACTTCTATTGAGAAGTTTTATAAATAGTTATATAAAAAAAAAAACTCTAGCTTTCATATATGGACCTTCCAAAGATAAGGACATATATGTCTTAGCTAAAAATATCATATATTATTTATGAAGTTAATCAAAAACTTATGTAGGTCACTTTTTCATGACTACTTGCCCTATCGTAAACGTTTATCTTTGTATTTCAACAAGTGCAAGAATAGGTCTCCGAGGAGTTCTTTGAATGTCAAGGATATAGATAATAGTTGTTGTGTTTTTTCTCCTTTTAAGTAGTGAGCATGTTCATTTGTTAATGGCTTAATATGACACATTGACAATTCTAAAAGAGTAGTGACACAAGCAAGTGCCATGTAAAGTCGATGACAAGCAAACGTATCTATCGATGGCAACAAAAGTCGGAGAGAGCAACAATATGTAAGCCAATTAAGGTAGAGTTGAAATCTAGAAAGAGATCGGGGAATGATATATATGCTTGAATTACGAGTGGTGCTCGGGGATGGCAAGTGGTCGGTGGTGGCCAATGCATTAAGAGAGAAGGGCATCGAGGAGAGGAGATTCATATTTGCTTGTTACATGCTCTAATAAATGATAAATTTGGAGCAATTTATGCAATCATTATCCTTAATATATTTGTTAAGACACATATAGTATTAAGATTGAGCGTCAATATATAAAAAGAATCTATTGACATTAGATTTGTGTAGGTCTTAGGTATGATCAAATTAGAAGGCCTAGGTTAGCTACACTTTTGGCAAGTTGACCAAGTCAAGGATAATCTAAAGGTTGTGCCAATTGTGTGCAGAGCTGTAAACGAACTGAGTCAAGCCAAGTTAAATTTTATAGTATTTGATAAGATAATTAAGTCAAGCCGAACCAAGCTTAAAATTAACTAAGCTATTGAAAAACTTATTCAAACTTGACTTGATATTTTTTTAGCTTGAGCTTGGCTTGAATTTGAATGAGTTTGACTTATTTAATGGGTACGTATCGATCTTCTAATCAAGCTTGATTCAAGCTTATTTAAATTTGACTTATTTAAACGTTATCAAACGTCAAACTTGTTTGTTTATTTAAAATTTTACTAATTTAATCATGATTTATAAATGAGTATAAATAAGTTCAAAAATAATTTTTAAAAGAATCTAATCATAAATCGGCTTATTAATGTTCACGAACATTAACAAGTCGAACACATATGTGTTCAAGCTTGTTTATTTAATTTATCAAGTTGTTCAAGCTTGTTTATTAATTGACTTTAATGCATATTGAACGAACCTAAATAAATTCTTACCGAATCGAACATCAAACTTGTTCATAAACACTTGATTCGTTTACCATCCTAATTGTGTGTCTATTAAACACTTGACCTTTATAAACAAATACATTTTGCCTCCGAATTATGGTGTGACACCCCCCCTAGTCTTTCCACTCTCTACCAAGGGAGATGTCACTACTTCACTTTCTTTATCTTTAATTCATGCAATATACTAATGTAATATGCTAACAACTAAAATAATCATAAGGACCTTTACATCACTTAAACAATATCAAACATGACATAAGAAACTAAAAATCTGATTTAGACATCTGCACTTAGGATCTTTTACTTCCACTGTTCCGTCGCCACACACACCCAGCACTTCATCCGCCATGCCACCTTACTGAAGCTTTTCTTTACCTTTATCTGCAGTATAAGGAAATGCAAACTATAAGCAATAACACTTAGTAAGTACTTTCTATGCTCACAAAAATATGCACTGTATGAAATCATGCAACTAGTTCTCTCGTCCTGGATACATTGATACACATGCAACCATAACTGGAAATCATAACTCTGATTACATGTCTCTTGTATAAATCATGCTATTAAGTATTTTAAAACTTGTAAACAGTGTATCTGATCTGAAATGATTAACTTTGAAAACTTTTACTTATACTTATACTGATACTTCAAAATAATAATCATCCTGGATATGGGCCCGGCATAGTACCAATGCGCGCATTCCTAATAGGCCGGGGTGGCCAACCACCGAACCTACTAGGGTAATCAAATCAGGGCCTCGGCGAAATCGATGCACATGCCCTGTCAAAAAGTAAAATACTTCCTTTATACTTATATTCTTATACATACTGAAGGAAATGCTCTTAATCCCCTAAAGCACGAATGGGGAGCACCATAAAGATCATTATGCTCTTGACCCCCAAAACTGAAATGGGGAGCATACTGAAGATCGTTGTGCTCTTAATCCCCAATTCGAACGGGGAGCATTTTTGAATTTTCTTTATAAAGGAAATATTTTACATCTTACTCTACATTATGCATATAATTGTAAGCTACAACTCATCTACAACATGCATATCATAAATCACATTCTTATCTTGGATCTCAACATGATGCTGAATTACCCATAATATAACGGTAAAATCACGTAACTGAAAACATCATGCATAACTGGAAATAACATGCATATAAACTGCTCAACCATGTAATTGGAAATAACAAGCACAGAAAAATATATCAATGACATACGATAACTACTTATACTGCAGGTGAGCAATACTTACCTTCGATTGCTTTAACTTATATTTGTAAAACCTAATGAGATGCAACCTTCTATCCCGCCCTAGCAGCTGCCCTCTAAGGTCTCTTGAATCCCACCTTTCCTTGGATTCGGCGGAGAAGACAACCCTAGGAGAAAATTCTCCTTGATGTGTGGTTCGGCGGTGGAGGGACCAAGAGAGAGTAGAGAGGTGTCCTCTAGGGTATTAGGGAGGTTAAATTTATAACCGTCAAGGCTTAACCTATTCCCTTATAAATTTCCTTAAATCTCTCTCTTTAACAGAATTAATTCCTTCTTCAATTAAATTCGTGACTTCTCCCTAATCATATAAAATTTTTATTGGATTTTTGATGACTCACCCCTTTTTGAAAATTTCCTATTGAATTAATCCACGATGAAGAAATTATGGAGGCTCTTTCTTTTTTTTTTCCTTTTTTTTTTCTTTGATTCGGCGTGAGGTTTAAAGGAGAGGAGAGAGAGAGATTCTATAATAAAAATAATCTATATATATATATATATATATATATATATATATATATATATATATAAATTAGAGTTTTCTTCATTTAATTACCCCTTTAAATAATTAGTCAAATTAACCAATCTTTCTTTTTTTTTCGCCTATAGATATATTTTGTTTTATCCTATCCATTGGTAATCTTATGACTTAGTAGTGGGAAGCCTATTCTCCCAAACCAATGGTTCATGGTTCAAGCCTCGACTAACGAACCAATTATTTCTATTTATTATTATTATTCTATTCCTATTTTTATTATTTTTTTTTATTTCTATTTTCCTCTAATAAAAATAGGAATTAAAATTTGGGATGTTACAATCCCTTATACCTTATAAAAGTTTCGTCCTCGAAACTTAGAAAAGCTCAGGGTACTTTTGCTTTATGTCATCCTCACGTTCCTGTGTCGCTGCTTCTTCAACCCTTTGACTTTGCCATAAGACTTTTACTAACGGTATTTCTTTGTTTCTTAGTTTCCTGACTGCTCGATCTATTATCTGAATAGGTCGACTTTCATAACTTAGATCTGTCTGAATCTATACCGTCTGTGGCTTAATCACTTGGTTGGTGTCTGGGACGTGCTTCTTAAGCATTGAAACATGAAATACATTGTGGATGGCTGACATTTCCTGTGGTAGCTCTAGCTCATAAGCTACCTTACCAACTCTCTTGGTGATCAGGTAGGGGCCTACATATCTGGGACTTAACTTGCCTTTCTTCCCAAATCTCATTACCCCTTTCATAGGAGCTACCTTAATGAAAACTGAATCTCCGACTTAGAACTCTAGGGGTCTGCGTCGGACATCGGCGTAACTTTTCTGCCGACTTTGGGCAGTCTCTATCCTTTGACGTATGTTCTTTATAGCTTTGGTGGCGTCATCTATAAAATCAGTCTTGAGTCCCATTTCTTTCTTCTCGCCACCCTCATACCAACAGATAGGCGATCTGCATCTCCTTCTATACAAGGCTTCATAAGGTGTCATTCCAATTGTGGTTTGATAACTATTATTATAGGCAAACTCTGCCAAACACAAATATTTGCACCAACTTCCTTTAAAATCCAAGGCACAAGCTCTGAGCATGTCCTCCAAAATCTGATTCACTCTTTCTGCTATCCCGTCTCGAGGATGAAATGCAGGTCTTAATCGTAACTTAGTCGCCGAGGGCTTTCAACACACTCCCGTAAGTGTGAAGTGAAGCGATCGTCTCTATCGAGATAATGGTTTTAGGTACTCTATGCGCCTAATCACTTCCTTGACGATAATCGGGCTAACTGCTCCATGGAGTATGATATTCTGATAGGCATGAAGTGAGCATACTTTGTCAATCTATCGACAACTACCCAAATAGAATCGTAGCCATTGGTTGTTTTGGGCAATCCTACTATGAAATCCATGGCTAGTTCCTCCCACTTCCATTCTGGAATCTGGATAGGTTGTAGAACTCCTCATGGTCTCTGGTGTTCGGCTTTCACTCTCTGACATGTCAGGCAAGTGCTAACATACTTAGCCACGTCCCTCTTCATACCAAGCCACCAGAATTTCCCTTTCATATCTTGATACATCTTGGTGGATCCAGGATGCATCGAATATGGGGTCCCATGAGCTTCTTCTAGGATCTTCTTTCTTAAGTCTGGGTCATTGGGGATACATAGGCGTTTACCCAAATATAATACCCCACTATCAGAGACACGGAATCCTTCATCCTTCCCTTCTTGGATCTCTTGCTTGATCCTTTGGATGCTAGGATCTTTGTCTCGCTAATATATCCTCAAATAGTGTAGGTACTATGGTCAAGGCGGAGCTGTCGAAAATGATCTCAACTCCAAAATTCATTATCTCTTTCTCCAAAGTGGTTGGGATAGTGTTGCTAGGGACATTAAGGTGGGGCATGATTTTCTACTCAGCGCGTCTGCTACTTTGTTTGCCTTTCCAGGATGGTAGTGGATTTCACAGTCATAGTCCTTTACTAACTCAAGCCATCTATGTTGTCGCATATTCAAATCCTTCTGAGTGAAGAAGTACTTGGACTCGTGATCTGTGTAAATCTTGCATTGGACTCCATATAAGTAATGTCTCCAAACTTTCGAGCAAAGACCATCCAACTCAAGGTCATGAGTGGGGTAATTCTTTTCATAGTCCTTGAGTTGTCTAGATGCATAAGCAATGACTTTACCTTTGCATAGATAAGTACGCTCCGAGTCCCATCTTGGATGCATCACTATATAGGTCAAATCCTCATTACTTTACGGAAGGGTAAGCACTGGAGCACTTGTGAGTCTCTCTTTAATTCAAGGAAGCTCTTTTCACAATCTTGGTCCATTCGAACTTCTTATTCTTTCTAGTAAGAACCAATCAGCGGTGAAGCTATCCTTGAGAAGTTTTCCACAAACTTTCGATAGTACCCTGCTAATCCGAGGAAACTTCTGACTTCACTAGCATTCTTTGGTTGACCCCAATTACTGACTGCTTCTATCTTTGTCGGGTCTACCATAACTCCATCTTTTGAAATAACATGACCCAGAAACGATATTCGATCAAGCCAAAACTCACACTTGGAGAACTTTGCATATAACTGTCTTTGCTGAAGGGTCTGCAAGACTGTCTTCAAGTGTTCGACATGTTCTTCCTGGGTTCTCGAGTAGATAAGGATATCATCAATGAAAACGACCACAAAATTGTCAAGGTACTCCTTAAATATCCGATTCATCAAGTCCATAAACATAGCGGGTGCATTTGTCACTCCGAAGGGCATGACCACGAACTCATAGTGTCCATACCTCGTTCGGAAGGCTATTTTCGGTATATCATCTTCTTTAACTCTTACTTGATGATAACCTGACCGCAAGTCAATCTTGGAGAAAACTGTGGCTCCCCTCAATTGATCAAATAAATCCTCTATCCTTGGCAGAGGATATCTGTTCTTGATCGTCACTTGATTTAAGGCTCGGTAGTCTATGCACATCCTCATAGATCCATCTTTCTTTTTCACGAACAACACTGGAGCTCCCCATGGGGAATGACTAGGGCGGATGAATCCCTTGTCTAATAACTCCCGTAATTGTTCCTGAAGCTCTTTCAATTCAGCTGGAGCCATACGATAGGGTGCTTTTGAGATTGGGTTGGTACCAGGAATAAGTTCAATCTCAAACTCAACTTCCCTTCTAGGTGCTAGTCCTGGTAGCTCGTCAGGAAATACTTTCGGGTAGTCACTTACGATTGGGACTTCTTCCAACTTTTGACTTCTTTCTTGCTTAGTATCAACTAGATGTGCTAAATACCCAGTGCATCCACTAGCTAGCATCTTCTGAGCTTCCATGGCGGACAATAACTTCTTAGTCTTCTTCCTTGGTTCTCCAATAAACTCAAATTTGGCCTCGGTCTCGGGTTGGAATACTACCCTTCGCTTACAACACTCAATGGAAGCACCATACTTGCTAAGAAAGTTCATTCCAAAGATGACATCATAGTCATGCATGTCCAACAAGATCAAATCACTATAAAGCTCTCTGTCTGAAATTCTGACCGGCATAACCAGTGTGTAGATGTCATTGTTTCACCCGAAGCTAGGGTCATTAAAAACTGAATATCTAAGATATCCGGGGTTATATCTATCTTCTTAACAAATGTCATAGACATGAAAGATGTCAAACAAGACGGGTAGCATCTTTGACTAAGGATAGGTATCTGACCTGTAACCACCGTAGAAGCATTTGCTACCTCTTCCTTGGTGAGGGAGAAGATCCGGCCATTAGGTGTAACTGATGGAGCCTCTAATCTTCCTTGGCTGATATAAGGACCCTCCACTGCTCCCTGCATCTGATGTAGCTGGGATGGTCTACCTCCATACTGAATAGACTGTGGCAGAGGCAAATTGGTCTTAGTGGGGCACTGTTTGGCGAAGTGTCCCTCGACACCACATATATAACACCCGTTCACGCCATACAGTGCAAACTCTGGATGCTTCCTCCTACACTTAGAACATGTTGGATCCGAGGTCGCCATTGCTGAACCTCCTTTGCATTATTCCATTGTTTCCTCTTGCCATTGGTTTCGCCTAGTCAATTACCGCCCGAGGTTTCGACCCCGAACTTCCTCGGCTTTTGTTTTCTATCGAGGCTAGCTTCGGTGCTTGATACTATTCATGTAATGTTCCGGTGATTAGCGCTACCGACTAGCTCTTGGTATGTGGTCTATTAATTCTACTAGCTACATTCAGAGCTATCTCCGGTCTCAACATCTTTAGCATCAACCTAACTCTTTCCTTCTCAAGATCGACTCAGTCCGACATAAAGTAGTCAACCTATTGAATATCTTTACCGCTTTGTCTACTGATAAATTCTCTTGTCGGAACTCCGTGAACTCATCATAAGATGATCAAGTGAAACCACTATAAGGCTATTATCACTACTTTTTATCATCTTCACATACATATCTAGATATGCTCTATTACTTACTGTCTATCATCTTCATATATATATATATATATATATATATATATATATATATATATATATATATGCAAACATGTTTAATTCAAAGAGAACATTCTAAGTGAGCATGTTTAACTTAAAAGAAGCATTCCTTACTACTCATAAAGTAAATAAAACAGATAAATACTTGCTTACTTGGAGGCGGCAGGACTGATGCTCGATGTGTGTGTGACGAAAGGGCGGAACCCGCTCTGATACCATCTTGTGACACCCCCCCTAGTCTTTCCACTCTCTACCAAGGGAGATGTCACTACTTCACTTTCTTTATCTTTAATTCATGCAATATACTAATGTAATATGCTAACAACTAAAATAATCATAAGGACCTTTACATCACTTAAACAATATCAAACATGACATAAGAAACTAAAAATCTGAAGGATCTTTTACTTCCACTGTTCCGTCGCCACACACACCCAGCACTTCATCCGCCATGCCACCTTACTGAAGCTTTTCTTTACCTTTATCTGCAGTATAAGGAAATGCAAACTATAAGCAATAACACTTAGTAAGTACTTTCTATGCTCACAAAAATATGCACTGTATGAAATCATGCAACTAGTTCTCTCGTCCTGGATACATTGATACACATGCAACCATAACTGGAAATCATAACTCTGATTACATGTCTCTTGTATAAATCATGCTATTAAGTATTTTAAAACTTGTAAACAGTGTATCTGATCTGAAATGATTAACTTTGAAAACTTTTACTTATACTTATACTGATACTTCAAAATAATAATCATCCTGGATATGGGCAGATAGTACCAATGCTAGCAGATTCCTAATAGTAGGGTGGCCAACCACCGAACCTACTAGGGTAATAGCTGAGGGCCTCCTCGGCAGGTAAATGATGCCCTAGACATGCCTGTCAAAAAGTAAAATACTTCCTTTATACTTATATTCTTATACATACTGAAGGAAATGCTCTTAATCCCCTAAAGCACGAATGGGGAGCACCATAAAGATCATTATGCTCTTGACCCCCAAAACTGAAATGGGGAGCATACTGAAGATCGTTGTGCTCTTAATCCCCAATTCGAACGGGGAGCATTTTTGAATTTTCTTTATAAAGGAAATATTTCACATCTTACTCTACATTATGCATATAATTGTAAGCTACAACTCATCTACAACATGCATATCATAAATCACATTCTTATCTTGGATCTCAACATGATGCTGAATTACCCATAATATAACGGTAAAATCACGTAACTGAAAACATCATGCATAACTGGAAATAACATGCATATAAACTGCTCAACCATGTAATTGGAAATAACAAGCACAGAAAAATATATCAATGACATACGATAACTATTTATACTGCAGGTGAGCAATACTTACCTTCGATTGCTTTAACTTATATTTGTAAAACCTAATGAGATGCAACCTTCTATCCCGCCCTAGCAGCTGCCCTCTAAGGTCTCTTGAATCCCACCTTTCCTTGGATTCGGCGGAGAAGACAACCCTAGGAGAAAATTCTCCTTGATGTGTGGTTCGGCGGTGGAGGGACCAAGAGAGAGTAGAGAGGTGTCCTCTAGGGTATTAGGGAGGTTAAATTTATAACCGTCAAGGCTTAACCTATTCCCTTATAAATTTCCTTAAATCTCTCTCTTTAACAGAATTAATTCCTTCTTCAATTAAATTCGTGACTTCTCCCTAATCATATAAAATTTTTATTGGATTTTTGATGACTTACCCCTTTTTGAAAATTTCCTATTGAATTAATCCACGATGAAGAAATTATGGAGGCTCTTTCTTTTTTTTTTCCTTTTTTTTTTCTTTGATTCGGCGTGAGGTTTAAAGGAGAGGAGAGAGAGATTCTATAATAAAAATAATCTATATATATATATATATATATAAAAAAATTAGAGTTTTCTTCATTTAATTACCCCTTTAAATAATTAGTCAAATTAACCAATCTTTCTTTTTTTTTCGCCTATAGATATATTTTGTTATATCCTATCCATTGGTAATCTTATGACTTAGTAGTGGGAAGCCTATTCTCCCAAACCAATGGTTCATGATTCAAGCCTCGACTAACGAACCAATTATTTCTATTTATTATTATTATTCTATTCCTATTTTTATTATTTTTTTTTATTTCTATTTTCCTCTAATAAAAATAGGAATTAAAATTTGGGATGTTACATATGGTGCAGTGACAGAGCTCTAATAGTATAGAACTAAACATCAAAGGTCAATCTTTAGCTTTGACACATTTACAGATTTTTTTCCAAATATAATGACAATCTCAAGTGATCGGTTAAAAAATTCTTTGGAGTCGGATTGTCCATTCTAGAATTAATCGAGTTTAAAATCGTTAAAAAAAATACAATTATATATATATATATAGAGAGAGAGGGGTAGTAATTTCCTGAGCGACATGTCTATTCGCGAATTACAGTTGTGAACAATGATTTCATTGTTCACATTACTATTGTAAACTATGAAATCAGTAATTTGTACATGGGTACACAGGATTTAGGTGCTCAGCGGATAAGGGCTTTTATATATATATATATATATATATATATATATATATATATATAAAATCTTATTTAATTTGATACAGTTAACAAAAAACTTTTTCTCATAATTTGATAGGCTTTGGGAGAAATAACACGTATCAAAGAGCTCATCGGGAGTTTTCTATATGAAGCCTTTCCCATGCTTAAGTCATCTTGATGCTTAAATAGTTGAACGAAAAGTAAAGGAAAAAAAAAAAGCTTTCCATAGAACATATGCCAAATATTTATAAGGACAAGAGGATAAAACATTTTAGAGATCATGAATAAATAAATAATATATCGTGGAAAAATAAAGAAGATATAGGGAGAAAGTGAAAGTGAGAGTCAAGAGTCAAAACGGACTAAAAGAGTTCGATCCAGTGATCAACTCAGAGTGAAGCGGCAATTGGACTCGACTCGAATCAATTAGACATCTTAAACTAATTCGATAGCTCGATAGTTTAGCCAACTATAAAGCTTGGGCCAATTAGCTCGAACAATCTGGACCAATTTAAATCGGATCAACTAAATAACTCAGATTAACTCGAGAATAAAATGAGAGAAATATTATTCTATATAATTTATTCATAAATATTTTTATTATTAATCGTTTGATTGTTTATGTATTATAATTTATTTTTTAAATATTAAAATATTAAATGATGGATAATAGAGATATTAACGTGGAAATAATATTTCTAGATAAAGCGATATCTTCTCGTTGTTGATGCTACGCATCCCGATTTGAATAATTCACTCTTAAGATCTATGGCACCCACAAATTGCACCTTCTTCTTCCAGCAGCATCCGTCCGCCGTGGATCGAATCGACCCAGTAAACTAGTGGGCCCAATGTAAAGAACGAGTAGTGTGAATGGTATGATAAAAGAGTATCATTTGTATCGTATTAATATATGCACACGAAGCTAATTTGGTCGAGAGGCGACTCGATATTTTTTTGTCTCATTCCGCTCGGTGGACTCGTCTTGAGCTTCGCCTTAGTTTGATCCACCGACTCGCATCCGCTTCGTCGGCGATTGCCTCCTTTCCGCCATGGAGTCTGTCTTCGAATCTGGCTGGCTGGTATATATTGCTTTAATTTCCTTTCGTGGTGTGCATTGGATTTTACCGTGGGTTTAACAATGGAGATCGACGCTGATGAGGCTGGAGGATTTTTGAAGGGGTGTTTAATTTATTTAGTATGTCGGTACTAAAATGTGCTTTGAGGCTTCAGTTCTTTGGTTTCCACGTTCGATGCGATCGAGGGTTACGGTTATCTCTCCGACGTTTGGGATGTTGTTAAATGTTTGAGTTGATATTGTCGGTCTTAGAGCCTTATTGGTTGACTAACAGATCGAAGGACGCTGTGCGATAATTTTACGGTTTCTTATTTTCCGATAGACTACCTGTTAGCTGTTTATTTGGGGGTTTCTTGTTGGATTCTATTTCATTATTCGGTGGGCTTGCAAGTTAATTAGTTAATTTATAGCGCACAGATTTTTCATTCCAGACAAACCCGATAAAGTGATATAATTAATATATAAATTGTGAGTTTGTATCATCGGATGTGGATTTTATATGGGTAGAATTCATCAGTGATATAATTAATATGTAAATTGTGGGTTTGTATTATCCAATGTGGATTTTATACGTGTAGAATTCATTAATCCATTAGTCCGTTATTATCAAAAGTATATAAATTGGTGTGATACTGTAGGATTAAGGCAATAGAATCGCTTCTCACTCCATCCGACAGAGACTTATGCAAGTAGTCACCTTAATCCTTATGGAAGATCAAGCCTCATAGTTGTTTCTTGTGCTTGCAATTTTCAGGTTTATCCAACGACAATGTCTCTGGATTTAGGTCAGTATTTAAGTTTTTTTTGCTTCCGTTGTATTTTGTTTTCGCAAATTGCTATACAATCTAGGATAAGATCCCGTGTTTGAATTGTTTGATTCTATTCGATTCATATGCAGTAGCACAATTCATGGTTAGATTATTCCAACATTTCTCGGATGTGTGGTTCAACAGGTTTAGATTTCCACCTTTTTTGGAAAACTGGAGCCTGATTAATGCGTTTTGCAAAGAGGGTTGGGCTTGACAGTGAATTCAACAATCCTTTGTGCAGGTGTTTGTGGTCTTCCATTATTGAACTCAGTGCATGATTTGGCCATTGGAAGAATCCACTTTCCTATAGAAGGAAATTCAGTTTCAAATATGAAATGCAATTTTCTTGGTAGGAGCATGGGGCAATCTGAGTCAAACAATTTGAGATTCTGTTTTCATTTCCCAATTGATTTGTTTTGTCTGTTTTTGTTTTTTCCCTTTCTTCTTCATGTTCTTTATGTCTCTTGCTTTGTGCCCACAAGGCATTGTATTCATTTTTTTAACCTGATGATGTGATAGTCAGCATGCTCATCATTATAGATCTTCCTTGTGAAAATGACTGAATTGCCCTTACCTTGGACTTTGGCTTTTGAAACACCAACTTCCTGTCAGATTTATCTAGTCTGTTCTTTGTTGGCCACAATATGTTTGCTCAATAGGCCTTTCTTTACAAGTCAACATGTTGGCTCTAGATCTTCTATTTAAATTTTAAAGTATGCATTTCCTCCGTAACTAGTAGCAAGGAGTTAAAAGTAAGACTACCAGCAAGATGATACTATTTGGTAGTGATTGATCCATGGAAATTTTACAGCTCCCAGTGTTGGATTAAATATGCAAGATATAGAACCAATATAGACTATCAGATTGTTCATACCATTTTAATTACCTTTTCTGATTCCCACCTCATTGCGTAAGGATAATTGAGATGCTACCTTTCTCACAAATGAATGATCTCTTCAACTACTTTTCAGCTACGTTCTACAATGCTTATATTGGATAAGGCATAGCTTATAAATTCAGCAGATAATATTGACTATTGAACAATCCTATGAACTGTCAAGAGTATGCTACTCGAATCTGCATCATTGGTCTTCATCAGTTTAGGTTAACATTTTTAAGTGGATATAGTTCCTGTTTTAATCTGTTATTTACGTGCCCTTCTTTATGAAGTGGTCTGGTGTTATTTTGACTAAGCAGATTTTACCTTTCTAATATAAAGCTCTTTCCCTCCTTTTGGTGACAAAAATTTCAGAGCTTCTATTAGCTTCATTTGAGCATCTGATCTATGTACAGTTTATAACTAATAATTGGCTCTTTGGTATGCAGTATCTTATTACACATTTTTGTGATTTCCAGTTGGCAACTATCAGATCCTTCTTAATTCATGAAAGCGTCCTCTTCTTATTTTGAGAGGTCAGGGATTTTCAGCAAATACAAAATTCCGGTTTGTCAGCTTGAACAGCTGAAATGTGCCTGATTGAGTTCATGTGACTATAATAGAAAGTTAGATACCCTAAAGTATGTACGTTTTGGTCGCTGATTAATTCTTTCCTCTTTTTTAGATAATCTAACATTATGTTTTGATATTAATTTTGTATCATGTAAATAACCTTCGGTCATATTCAACTTGGATGTTCTTGTTCACTAAGATACTCTTTACCTGGACATTAATGATATTTCTGTTTTTCTAGCACTATAATTTGCATCATTGTTTATGTTTTATTCTCGCCCATTCTTTGTTCCATTTATTAGATGAATTTGAAAAACCTAGTCTTTTCTTGTATTATTATTATTATTATTATTATTTTAGAGTTTTCTTCTGAGTGTTATATCTGAAATGGCTTTATACCTTTTATGCTCGCTTCATATCCTGCTTTCACTCATGCCTTTTCCACAGTCACACTGGTATGTTGCATCTTACCATTGCAAGGCTATGGAATTATGATTGAGTCCTACTACCACAGCAAATGAAAAAAAATCCATTTTTTGAAATTTTGATACTTTCCTACTACCACATCAAATGAAAACAAATCCAGTTTTTGAAATTTTTTATACTCTTACCTGACACTTATACATGGCTATTGGGTTTTACAAGAAAGGAAATGGATTCTTTACTTTGACTCGATATATATTGGTTCATTTCTGTGTTTGTGCATGAGAAACTTTTTTTATTTATATTTTCCTTGAAGGAATGTAATTGCCTCTCAAATTATTTTCTACTTCATTTTGGAAGACTTTGTGTTCTATTGGGGGCACAGAGTACTGCATACCAAATGGCTATATGTGCACGTTCACAGTGTGCATCATGACTAAATCAAGTAGCTTCAGTTAAGATTTGCTTCTGAGTAGATTCTCTGACATGTTCTCTTTGCAGGCATGCGATACCTTTTTGGGCTGACATTCGAGAATGCTCATCCGGCTTGTTATTGTCTGAGACTGCTGGATGGGATGACTTGGCAAAGTGCTCACGGTCGATCTGGAAAGAGCTGAGCTAAGGTGGCATCAAACTTCTATGCGGTGAGGCGGTCGGATCCACTTCTTGCTGAGCTTTGTCGGGTCCGTCGTCGGAGTCATAGAGAGCTGGACTAGATTCATCATCGGAGCTGGGAGGACTTGAACCTGCGAAGACTCGCAAATGAGTAAGAGAGAAAGCCGAGGGAGACCACAGTCAAGCTCCTCTGATGCTCAAGTCAGAATATGAGGAAGAATGGAGAAGATGCTTAAAGGAGCAGAGTAAAGACAAGAGATTACCTCCCCTTTTTGGAGTTACTCCCCTCTTTATATAGGGATAGTGGAAAGGGAGACTCGATGACGTGGCCCTTCTAGCAAGACTTGGAGACCCATCTTCAGTATGGTGGAGATATGACATCGCAGAGGGGATCTTGGAAGGCATTATCTCATGACGATGAGAATGTGACTGTATAGAGGGGATCTTAATTGAGAGGCATGACACCACTATGATAGAAATGTGATTTAATAATAGAGATCATGGAGATGTGTCTCCCGGACAGAAACACAACTATATAACCATCAAACTGAGCTAATGTTGAAATAAGATGCTGCCGAGATAAGGTGTTGCCGAGATAAGATACTATGATTTTCTGACAGACTCAAATTAATTGGTGTCGCTCTTGACCGGATCTAACTTAGGTCCAATTCAGCTTAACTCTTGACTTGATCTTGACTGAGAATATTTCCCTCCACGTCACTGCTGAAATCTGGTTCCTCGGTTTTGCAACATTCCTGGGTCCAGCTCTAACTGGCCCTCACCTCTTCACACTCAGGTTATGGACAGTGGATGGCTTTTTACATGAAACCCTTCAAATTTCTTGCCTTTGTATGGAGGGTGAGTCGTATAATGTCAGCATTCTCGTGAGAAATCCTTTGATATTATGATATTTATTGATCATTTATTTATTTATTTGTATATTTTGTTGCAGTGCTGATTTCGATGACTATCATTGCCGTGTGCTGTATACTGAGTCAGGCAATTATGCATCCTCTTAACTCGGTGAAAGCAGCAAATCAAACAACTCTAGTAATAAAATTTGGTAAAATAACTTAATAAATTAACATCCATAATTTTTGATTCAATTTGTTATGTTTTATTGCATTTTAACCTCTTCAATAAGAAACGTACGTTTTAGGTATCAAATGTTTGGTTACTGATTTCAGCCAGCAATTTGATGTTATGGGACACCTTAACTGATGCAATTATCTCCTCGATCAGTGTGATTACCATTAAATAGAGCCATAGACTAACAATCTTGAGAAATTTCAGCGAAAGTAACAGTTTGTGGTTATCATTTTTATGTGCATTTTTTTTTCCTTCGTAGGTTGTTCGGCACCGATAAAAGACTATCAGAAGGCGAAGACCATCGAGGAAGAATGAAAGAATTATACTAATTGCTGATGTACACATTCTGAAACCCCAAGCCTGTCTGGTACAGAATAGT
Organism: Wurfbainia villosa; assembly: GCA_025175895.1. Taxonomy (NCBI): domain Eukaryota; kingdom Viridiplantae; phylum Streptophyta; class Magnoliopsida; order Zingiberales; family Zingiberaceae; genus Wurfbainia; species Wurfbainia villosa. The sequence continues at coordinate 2,965,481 of CM046000.1, read as the reverse complement.
AAATATACTTCGTGGTTTCTAAAAGTTTTGGAAATTGCAAAACTCAGATTACGAATCACTCGCAATCAGAATGACAGTTAAGTATCTCGAACTATCATCTCAATGTCACAACGTCTCAATTCTTAATTTGATGTTGTGTGATGATTCTCTTTAGTTCTTCTCAACAATAAACGAGAGTTCACCCTGCAAGCATAACACTTTACTGTTTCTGAATTTTTACACACCTTCCTCACTTTTGATTCATCTTCCACATACTTCATCTAAGGAGCATGATTTATAGAAGAAGATAAAGAATATGATTAATGGAATTATGGAATAATAGATGATCTTATTATCCCATTTTCAATGTATGGACAGTTACTAACACATAATGTGTGTGCTCAATAATGCTAACAGGTAGCATCATCACCTCTTGATATCATAGGGGTGATCTTCCCGTTGCAACAATAGACATTTGTCGTAGTACTTGATGAAGACAACTCAGACAGAATTTCATGCCTCGCGTCGAGCGATTCTCTTTTGATTGTTGGAATCATCTCGCATATAAGCTAAGCAGACTTGGTCAGGAGATTTTCACACGCTCGGTAATTTTTGAACTCCGATCCTCATGGACGCATTGTTTTACCTGTAAATTGCCCAGATCCAGTTGGATTTTATCTTGTGCAGGGTCAAGCACTAGTTGAGATGTACACATTTAATTTAAATTGTTTTGTTTGTCGAGGGAACAGGGTTAAGAACATGAAACTGGGACAGCAGCTCCATAAGGACGGCACTGAACACTGGTTCGATATGCAGTGCCATTTTTGTTCTCCCTTCGGCTAGAACTAGACTCCGGCAAGTTCTTGTAAGTCAGATAGCATAGCCAAGTTGGTCACTATGAGCCAGTTCTACAGTATAAATTATAAGAGATATTCTTGTATCCAATCAAAGATTAACGGAACGGAAGGGCAAGTGTATTCGAAACATTTTACAATTTTTAGAGATTGATCTTGTTCATTATAATAAATCTGTCGTCGCACTGACTATTCGATCCGACAAGAGCAACAACTGTAAGAAAATGACCAGTCAGTGAGCAAATAGTGGCTGGATCTCTCGGTAGGCACCCCGATGGGTGCAGTTGAATTAGTATTCTAACAAGTGAATAAAGTTTGATTCTTTTAGAATTCATTCTCTAGGGATAACTGAACGGATATTGTAATTTATCATCTTTCGCCAAGCTTGGGAGTGGATTGTAGAGGGATTTAGGGATGAAGATTATCATCTTTTAGCAAGTGGATGATGGAATATATAGGTCATGATAGGAATGATTTCTTATCTAATTTATTATCTATCGTCCGATCGAATGAATATTATAGTTTAATCTTTGAATCTTAAAATATCAAACGATAAATAATGAAGGTGTTCACGGATAAATTGTGTAGGATAACATTTATATCGTGAGCACATTTATTATTTATCGTCCGATCTCTTAGAATTTAAAAATTGAATTATAATGTTCACCCGATCAAACGATGAATAATGAAGATATTCATGAATGTTTACATATGAATTGTGTAGGGGATCATTGCCCCCGTAGGAAGAGGCTAGTTGCTAGCGGCTAGCGCATGCAAAAAGTTGCACAAATGGATAACGGCTCAATCCCTCGCAAAAGCGAGTTCCGTCCCTCCATGCGCTGGTTACTAGTCTCAAGGGTCAAAGGTCCACTGTGATTTACCTCTCTTACGATGGCCCGGGAGCGGACTGATAGCCTTTTTGCACAAGTGTAGGGAATCATTCCTATATATATATAATAAATAATTTGGTCAGACTATGAATTCAATCGAACCATGATTGAAATTTGATTGATTTATAGTCACCAACATCACTGTCGCTGGCAATAACAATCAAAGCCAATTTCGATCACAATTCAATTGAAATTTGACCGTAATCCAATTATACTTCAGTGCCGATTGAATCTTGATCGGATTCCAATCGAATCACAATCGAAATTTAACTGTTCGATGACAATACCGAACAATAGAAACTCCGATGAGACGAAACATTATATATTCTCTATTATTATGCATACTCGAATGTTCACGAGTCGCACACAGACCGTCGGACAGAATAAAAATTTATATATATATAATAAATGGTAAAAAGGCAGTTCGATGAATTTATAAAGTGGATCTAAACTCGTAGGGGCCAAAACAAAGAGAGCTTCTAATACAGCAATAAAACGAGGAGCAGTGTTTCTGTCCATCACCATCAATCTTCAGCTGCTTCTTGAATCATGATTACCAGACGAGTGCTTCCTTCATTTGTCTTGGCGAAGCATTTCAGTTATGATCCTGATGCAATCGACAAGCGACATCGGCTGACTGTTGTCGTCCGAAAGGACCTCCATCGCTGGCTCTTCCGCGCTCGTCGGCGGCGGGTTCGTCAAGGAAGTCGGCAGCTTTCTCTTCCGTAGTATTTGTGAAGCAGAGGGTTCGCCCGCGGCGGCTGAGGAATTGTCTTCTTTGAACCCGAGACCGCCGTCGGCCTTCGGCGGCGGGGTCTCCGGAGAGGTAGTTAAGCATGTTGGTCGCGGTCTCTTCTTCGAAGCGCTAGGTCCGTCGCCGCCGCTGCAGGTGTCCACGCGACCGCCGACGGTGGAGGCGTTGCCGGCGGCGGCGGGCGGAGACTGAGAAGGCAACGTGAGGAGGATGATGGGTTCGTCGGCGTAGGGCAAGCGCCGATCGCCGTCGTCTTCGGAAGCCGGGGTATCACTCTCCATCCTCAACTGTACGCTCGATTGCTCCGGCGAAGGCCATGATGCGCGGGGGCGAAGTCGTTTCATCGGCGTACCTTAGACGACGGAGGAGATATCAAGACGCCGGGTGCGGCGACGCGATCACCGGAACAGATCTTGATTTTCCTTTTCCAACCGTTAGGGTTTTCCGAAGGCCAAGACGACAACATCCTTGTCTTTTATAGCAACCCGATCTCACCTCCTTGTGCAAGAAGATTCAACTTTCGCTTTATTTCTTTGAATTTTTTTTATTTTTTATTTTCGCAAAACATTCTTCATCGTCAACAACGACAACAAAACAATCAAAAATGATATTAATTTTTTTTTTATTTTTTGCTTATAAACCGTCCTTAAAGTAGCACCGTAAACGAACATGAACATGAGCTACTACACTCCCTCGTTTTATTTATGAACAAATACTCGTCATCCAAAGAATTTGTGCCCATTCCGAATAATGATTCACTTCCTCCCTAATTGAGCCTACAAATGAAAAGGAAAACAAACCCTAGAAGCTAACAGATGCTCAGATGCTTCCACGCCCCACAATACTTGCAGCATATAACTCCTCGTATTATGCACATAATACTAGTTCCTTCCCATGAATCTCTGGGAATTTCTCACTAGCAAACATCGATTCCTTCAGAAAAGGGAGGCCAATATACAACCCATCCTGGAAAGAAAAATGAACAATGCGTGTCAGCAGTATGTTTGCCTAAAAACAGTTTGTGGAAGAAGCGGAAATAACTCACAATCAAGTTAAATCGCGTGGAGGAAGAGCATCAGTTTTACTAGTATGAAGCATGGTTAAAATCTCTGCGGTTTGTGCGTGATTTGGGAGGCAACCACAGGGAGGGATAATTGCTCCGAGCTAGGTGAAGGATTTATTGGGTGATCACTCCCGGAATTGTTTATGAGTTGTTTGTTTGTGAGTTTAGAACCTCCAGCATCTCCTTCCGGCTGATGTGTTTCTGCTGACTCTTGTATCTGATGAAATTTTGCAGAGTTCTTTTAGTACTCGGTTCATTATGGTATCGGATTGTAGGAATAAACCAAAACTACATGAGAATGATTACCGCGATCAGTCGTCGCTTGTGGATATCCGACGATAACTACAATGCAAAAGGAAGAATAATGTCAGACACATCATATTGCTCGTTGCATTTTATCGAATGAAGTAAAGATAGGAACCATTTTCAGTAATGATATTAATTATTCATCAACTAATCAATTTAATAGCGATCGAATACCAGAAAATGGAAGAGTAAGAGAAAGACTTACTGATGTTTTCACATATTTCCTATCCTCCCTTGAATAACCTGGAACAGTCAAGTTCCAGTTTTTCTCTGCAAAAGACCCACCATCAGTCATGTCAAAGAAAGAAAAGCCAAGACATTATCAAGATGCAATGCAAGTGCTGAATGAAGACAGGAGATGCTTCTTCACTCTCACTTTGATTTGAATATTAGAGCTTTTAAATATCCAAGATCTAGATTCTTTTAATTGATTATTTTATAGGTTATATACTTAGGGAAAGAGAGTTGTCCTGGGGACTACTTATTTGACATTCTCGGATATCAAGGTAACTAAATGGTTTAAAAGGATCTATTGTCTTTTATAAAAAATTATTTTTATGACTAAATCCATGACTTCTAGATCCCAAAATAGCAATTTTATTATTGCGTCAAAGATCCCTTTCGAAAGGAAATCAAGATAACTAAATGACCTATCTTCCAATTTTTCCCTCAATTAAATAAAGATAATCTCACACGTTCCCAATGCGTCTCTTAATGTCTCTGTCGTGGCTTTTATTCCCAAGACACAATTGAAATTTGATAAAGACAGGAAAGAAGGCAATTAAGATATTTAGTTCAGATTTTATTTTCTAAACAAGTAAACATTTGAGTTTTTAAAGAAGTCTAACAACTCTCCTTGTGAAATGGAGGGAAGATTTGCAAACCCTAGAAAACAGAAAAGAACATCTTGATGGCATACGTATGTGTTGTGGATAAGAGTCAACTAGGAACATTCAGTAAGATAACTAAAACTGCAAATAGGGTCGTCAAACCCACTATGTAATACGAAAAGAATTTTATGTTTGAGGTCTCGCTAAGTTGCAAACCTAGGTGAAGCAGTACATCTTTAGTGTCCAAGGTGGAAGATTTGCGATGCTTTGCTAGACTGCAAGCAAATGTGGTAACCTGCATTTCAGTAGTCGTTGCATCAATGTCATATATAAAGCAAGAAACATCACTTGGTGAACAAAGAAATCAGTTCAAGACATGATTTACAGGGGGAAAACTATATAAACTTCTAAATACTAAGAAAAACCAACAAAGCTGAGATCGCCAGTATCAAAACTCAGTAAGTATGCAAAATAACCAATCAAGAGAAGCGATGGTTTATGCTAAAGGAAACCAACTAATGAGTAGTTTGTTATTGATACTGATTTAGCTTGCATATAAACTTCAATATTTACACAAACAGATTCTTCTGATAATTAAAAACAGATTAAAAGCAGAACTTCCTTCTATGGCATTGGCAGCCAAACTTCAACATGTATACAAAAGGATATCTGGTTGGATACTTCAGCATATGCAACACAGTTACTCATTAAAATCGGGTTTGCTAAATCAACCCTCTAAAGCAAAATTCCATCTGACATTTGGATAATACCTCCACGTTCCAGTCATCAAAGCATTTTAGCTTCAGGTACTTGGTACATGTATGGCACCTATAATTAAACATAAATCTTTGGTGATAGGCAATTAATTAGCTATTACCAGTATGCATCACATGATGCACACAAAATTCTTTATACCATTCACATACCAGATTTTTCAGGATACAAAGAACATATAAACCTTATAAGGGGTAGTGTTTAGGATGCCTAGCAGGTGTCAAGTTTCTTTAAGTGCAAAGTATCCAGTAGGATATATAGGAGTCCTCTTATTCTCTTCTGATTTAGCCTCCTCGCAAACTGGAGCTTGTTTCAAACTCATCAAAATTTACAAAAGTAAACTAATATTCAAAGTTTATTACACTTTTCATCTATATACCAGTGCACTACAAGATGCACCAAGACTTTCACTGGTATGATTTAAGTTCTTGGTTCACATAACATTGAACAAAATAGAACAATCAACCCTTTGTTTAAAATACAAAAGCAGTGTTGAGATATTTTGAATTTTTTTTTTTTTGTTTTACAATCGTCAAAGTCCCTCCATTGATTATTTGATTCGTCAATGAAGGGGTAAGTACTTTAATTCCCTTATATAGGAATAAAGGAGATATACAGACTTGTGCAAACTATATGAATATTAAACTAATGAGTCGTACTATGAAACTTTGAGAAAGAGTAATGAAAACAATATTAAGAAAGGAGACCACGATTTTCGAAAATTAATTTGGGTGCATGCCTGAAAGACTAACAATAGAAGTTATACATCTTTTCTAGCAACTAATTGAAAAGTATCGGGAGCAAAAATATGATCTACACATGGTATTCATTGACTTAGAAAAAACTTATAATAGAATCCCAAGATAAATTATATGGAGAATTTTAGAAAATAGAGGTGTTAGCGTAACATATATTAAACTAATTAAGGATATGCATGAAGAAGTAACGACCAGAGCGAAGACTTCAGGCTGATTAACTGAAGCATTTTCAATAAAGATAGAGTTACATCAAAGATCAACTCTAAGTCCCTATCTTTTTGCACTAATAATGGACGAACTCACTGGACACATTCAAGACAATACCGTAGTGCATGTTGTTTGCAGATGATATTGTTTTGGTAGATGAGATATATGAATAAGTAAATGCTAAACTAAAATCGTGGTGGAAAACATTAAAAGTGAAAAGTTTTAGGCTTATTAGAGTAAAGACAGAATATATGACATGAGACAAGTGTTAAGATAGGAGATGATAAGTTGTTTAGAACTGAGAGCTTTAAATATTTAGGATCATTTTTATAAAATGATGGAGGGATTAAGAGAGATATCTTACATATAATACAAACAGGATGGTTGAAATGAAGAAAAGTGTCGGGTATTTTTTTGTGATCGTAAAGTACCTCTAAAACTTAAAAGGAAGTTCTGCAAACTAGCAGTTAGACTTGTTATGTTATACGACGTTGAATGTTGGGCTACAACTTGAGCATATGAGCAAAAGATGAGAGTTGTAGAGATGAGGATGTTAAGGTGGATGTGTGGATATACGAGAATGGACAAAATAAGAAATGAAAGTATTAGATGGAAAGTCGGAGTTGTATCTATTGAAGAAAAACTTCAAGAGATACGTTTAAGGTGGTACGGACATGTACTTAGACGAACAATAAATACTCCAATTAAGCGATGTGAAATAATGACAAATACACCCATCAAATGAGGAAGAGAAAGACAAAAAAAAACTTGATTAGCAACATAAAACAGGAAAAAATTTATACAAGTATAGATGATGATATAGTAGGGGATAAATTCCAATGAAGTAAAAGGATTCATATAGTCGACCCCACCTAGTGGGATAAAATTTAGTTGTTGTTGTATTCGTCAAAATTTCAATGCAGTAAGAAATGACCATTGAAAATGTAAAAACATTATCTTACAACTGACTTAACAGATATAAATATTGCCCAGCAAAGACAGATTGTGACTGGTAAAAGCAAATCTGCCATTAATATACATGTAAGATAAAATGGAGTGGTGTTATCCGGAGTTCCTAACCACAAAGGTCTATGACTTCATAAAATAAAAAAAAACTACAATCCGGTACACGAAACTCCCGCCACGCGGGGTACCGGAGAAGGAATTCATTGTACGCAGTCTTACCTTGCTTTTTTGCAAGAGACTGTTTCCAAGATTTGAATCCGTGACCTCTTTGTCACAAGGCAACAATCTTACCGTTGTGCCAAGACTCCCTTCTAAAATAAAATAACAAAAAAAAAAAAAATACAAGCATCCACTAAATCATCAAATAAAAGATCCAAAACCAATCTCACCTTTAGCATTAGACAAGTTCAATTATAATAGAGAAGGTACACCTACTATACCAAACTTATTGTGGCATCACACTGTTGTCTAGTCAGGATATTTTAACAAAGCGAGGACTTTGCATGTTACCTACCGAATCAATGAAGTCATCAGCTATCTGCAAGAGAAGGTCTTCGACTTCAGGATCCAGTTTACCATGGGGATCTACCTGCAAAAGCAACAAATTTAGAACAAAGAAACTGAAGGAGAAAAGGGTGTGGAGAAGAAATTAAAATGATACAAGTGTAGGGTGCATTTGGTTTCATTTTCGTTTTCTATTTTTGCTGCATTTTCCTGGAAAATAGAAAACTACTTTTTTGGCATTTTCTGTTTTCCAACCAAATTAAGTTTCATTTTCTAGAAAACGAACATAGAAAATGCCAACCAAACAACGTTTTATGCATTTTCTTGTTTTCCCAAAAAATGAAAATGGAAAATAGGTAAACCAAACGCTACCGTAATAATTATAATTTTCTAGCTCAAATATCAAATTTTAATTTGACTATCCAATTGTTATAGTCTTAGTGCTGGAAGTAAAAAAGTAAAGTGGAAATAAATTGTAGGGGTAAAACTTATATAGAATCAATTTGGCACACTTAAAAGTGTGTCAAGTATCATCATGGTATAGTACAACAGAAATTTAGTTAAATTTACTATATATAAAAATTGTTCCTTTTTCTAAGAGCTCGAACTTTTAGAAAAATGGTTAGCCATTCAACTCAAGCAACTTTATACCCTGGCAACTGCATTTGTAGATGCTCAGACCCCAAAATATGTGGCTTTAAGTAGAATGATATGTCAATTAGTTGTCTTCAAAATACAGATTTTGAAAGTAAAAGATAAAATCAAAGCAAAATGCTTACCAAACTTAAGATTAGGAAATTATGTACCTGCCTAACTAAATCATGTATCTTTCGCTTTCCAAGAACTTGATTGGTTGCTTCTGTTCCTTGACTAGAACTTCCACCAGTCATGCCAGAAGCAGGTGCCTCTTCTTGGGATCCAGTCAAAGATAAAGGTTTTTGGACTGCAGACCCAGCAAGTCTTGGAGATTGCAATTGCTGTTGTTGCTGTAACTGTTGAATTTGTTGAAACTGCTGCATTTGTAGCAAATGCTGTTGCTGTTGCTGTTGCTGACCACCTAATTGTGGTTGTGGCTGCTGCTGCATCAGTTGAGAGATCTGCTGTTGTGTCAGGGCCATGGATTTCTGGTGGAGCTGAGATGAAGCAAGTTGTTGTGGCAAGAAGGATTGCTGCTGCCTTTGCTGTTGAAGATATGAAGGAGAAACTGGTGAAGGCAACGAAGGTTGTAGATGCTTCAGCCACTGTTGCTGTTGAGAAAGAGTTGTTTGTACTATGGTTGATTGCCCATTTTGTGTCAAGCCAGAAACCTGGGAATTCAGTGCAGCAGCGGAAGGTGTCCTAGGTAAGCTTTGACCAGGAAGCTTCTGCTAGATAATTCAAATGTTACACAGTTTCTCACCTATATTCAGTAGCAAGATAACAGAAAAATTGCCCCAATTGCCAGTACCTTGTGAAAAGTAAGTTAATAAAACAATAATCATACTACTAAACTGGTATATGGAAACAACAAAAGAGGCAAACTGCATTTTATGTTTCATAGACACTAATCAGAGATGCTGCATTCTTTTAAAATTTTGATGCTTAATTCTTCCAGAAAGTGGAACCAAAAAAAGACAAAATCATTAGGATAAGAAAATTGTGATAGAAACATTTCAGATGGATGAAAGAAAATACTATAATTGTGCTAAAATAATTATCAAAAAATAAGCAAAAAGAGAAAAAATCATCCAATGTCCAGCTACTCATAGTCCGAGTAGCAAATCATATACTAAAGCAATAAAATAACTGTTTGCTAACCATATCATCCTGGAAAATTATTGTTTTCCCTTGTTAGCCTAATAGTAAAAGAAATTAACTGAAATTGAGAGAAGGGATTGAAGTCAACAGGAATTAGCTGAGTTTGGACAAATTCAATTGTTCTGCTAGCCTTAGTAAAAAGGAATAGAAATGGCAGCAAAAGGTAAATGACAACAATATGGAAGGAATCCATAATAAGAATAAACAAGAAAGATATATGTAACAATGTAAAAGAGAAAATGTTATTATATTAACTTTTCTATATATTTAAATCATCAGATTAGAACTTGGTACATCCATTGTGATCATTGTTATCCAGCACTGCATGAGACAAAAAAAGTACAGAAAACATAATAGGAAGGATGAAATTGTTTACCATGGCATAATCTTTACACACAAATATGAATCCTATAATTTCATAATTAATGTGTCAAAGATGGATATTATCTTATATTCAATTCTTTTTTGAAATTTGACTAAAATGCTTTCAACAATAGACCAAACTCTTTTCATGGACATTAACATTCATAAATAAAAAAATTCAAAAAATGCTCAATTATTTAATCAAAACATTGTGTTTATTCAAGTCACTGAAGCACATTAAATTTGGTCTCTATCCTTCAAGCTTTGATAGTGAGCATCTAGGTTTAGATGAATTTTTTAATCAGCAAACAACAACAACCAACCTTTATTCCACTGGGTGGGATCGACTAAATTTTCTAATCAGCAAAGGGGGCTATAAAAAAGGCAAAATAGACATTTATCTTGATGCAAAAGATTATATGCTCGCCCAAGCGCCCCTCATCGCTGGCCCTATGGCTAGATGAAGAGAGGTAAATCATGGTGGACCTTTGGCCGTACCGACGCCAAGCACAGTGGAGGGCAGGCACCCCTGTGAATGCGGGGGATTAACCCTTGCTCACTTGGTGCAAATCTGCACTGTGCTAGTCATCCGACTTTGCCTGTGCTAGTCATCCGACTTTGCCTGTGGAGGCTTTTAAAATAGGTGCAAAAAATAGACATTTATCTTGCATGTGTACTGAAAAATAGATGCAGCAGTAAACGTGCAAGAACACAGAATACTTATAGATGTAAACCTGAGGTGATGTAAGGGCCATTTGCTGTTGTAATTGTTGCTGTCTTATCTGCCCATGCACAAAGCGTTGGCTATATGCTCTCAATTGTGGATTCATGCTAAGGTTACTGATGATGCCCATATTCTGCATTCCTTGCAAGGCCTGGGCAGAAGAATTTCCTGGATTGAACTGACCAGCTTGAACTAAGCCTTTCTGCCTTGGCTGTTAAAAATAAAAGAAAAGGGAATGATGAGTTAACACCAATAACCAGGAAGTTCAAGATCACACAAATTAAATTCAATTTCTTCAGACCTAGTAAACCATGCAACCAACTCAACAAGAATTTGAACATCTAAAAACAAAAAAATGTTCAATAGGTGAAGATTTTACCTTTTCAATCAGAAAATATTTATCCAAGGTTTTAAATAACAGCTTAAGCGGCTGCATATGTGACTGTCTGGGTGGATTTAAAAGGGAACTACATTACACATTAGATATGCGGTCCACTTTAGTTGTTAGCATGAATAAGCAGTCAAGGAATCCTTATTGCTAATATGAACCCATTTAGACTCGAACAAATTCACTTAAAACCCTAATAAAATGTAAGTGCTAATTTAAACACTTGTTTTACAAGTGATAAACACTTTACATGTCGATCATATGCATATTGATTATATATATATCACCTAGGATAGATTGATAATTAACATTGATTAATATCTTATATATTTTGCATCTTATGTTGAACATATATCTTTCTATGTAAAAAACATGAATTAGATTTGTTGATTAATATGCTTTATTTGTGCATACATGTCATTTTTACCAATCAAATTTTCCAAACTATTTTTAGCACTGACAGCGTATGCCTGGGCATACTGCATATCTGCTATCCACTATCCACTGGCTCGATCACATACTGTTTGCATGAAAGCTTGATTTAAGAGTTACTTTGCTATTGAACATGTGTTCTATTTATCACCAATGGGTAACTGAAAAGCGAATGCTTCTTAGACCTTCAAGGGGTGTAAAACACACAATACAATGGGTAGGGAATGATCGAGGGGTGTAAAACACACAATAAAATGGGTACGGAAGATCAAGGATTTCATGGGGAATGACATGAACATAGCAGGGAGGCTTATGGATCAGTATTCTTGCTATAGCTAAGTGGCAAACTTGCAGAGCCAGGAAGAAAGTATGAAATGGTGAGTAAACGTATGATGAATTCTAAATGGAACAAAAAAAAAGAACAAATCTTCGATCAATATTTAGTAGAACCTATTGTGCTAATTCATAAATACCTTGTAACTATGAATGCCCTAGGAAGTATCTGTGCTTCAATTACTTCCTCATATCAAGTGAGATAAGAACCTCAAAAGAAAATAAAAGTGAGAATGCCATTTTCCAAATCAAAAGAGATATTCATACCTTGCTTCCACTAAGGGCTGACACCAGTCTTGTTCTATAGCTATTAATATTGCTAACAAACCCAACTACTAATAGGATATCCCACAAAGTTCTTATAACTATAAATATTCTAACAAAGTCTAAACTTCAAGGCTGTCTTTCCTTGGGCATGGAGAATATAAGAGAGAGAAAGAGAGCTTTCATGGAAAGTTGGAGATTGGTCGACAACCATAAAGGCAGTAGGTGGGCTCAAAGTCAAGGTGGAGGTCGAGGATGTAGCAAAGGCAAGCAAGGGGATTGCAATGATATTTTCTGTTCAAGTTGGACAGATCGATTTTGAGGAAAGGAAGAGAAAGTTTTATTCATGCTTTCTCTCCTTATCTAACTAATACCCAAAGGAAATATCCATTTATTCTCTCTGCACTCCATCCTTTTTTCTTCTCCTCCAATATTTCTCATAAAAGAAACACAGCCCAAACCACATAGTTATTCTTACCTAATAATAGCCCAACCAAAGAAAAACTAGATCATTGTTGCTACACTAAACACACTCCAGGAACGGTAGGTGTAAAAGACTGATGAATGGATTTGTAGTCTCATTCCAAATGAATGAACATCAAAAGCTGCTTACCACTTTATAAAAGACCACGCCAAAGAATTTTTACTAGAGATGAAACAACTTGAAAAGATATTGAGTCTTAAAACTGTTATTGAACACTTCCCAAAACCTTGAGTTGTTAGGAAAGGTTCAATATATATTGATATTCTTAAAATTGCTTCATGTGTAGGAAGGCTCTAGGTTCAGTGAGGATCCAACTAATTCCAGCCCTAATATATGATATTATACTAACACAACAAGACACAAACAAATGAACCCGCGCTTTGATGCAATGCTAATGTTAATGGTTTGCCATGTTTTGGAGCAGGATAGAATCTGAGCCATAAGTTTGGGAGTAGTAAGATGCTTGGTCAACATGTAAAGAAGGAGATAAGATGAGTAAGGTTCTGCGAGACTTTAAAGTTGTTATGGCTAAAATTTTCTTTGGAGAAATCGGAGAAAAGCTAAAAAACAAGTGCAACTGTGTGTTCGCAAAAGAATGTATAACACAACTTCAATGACAAGGAGTTTGGAGAGAAGTGTTTCTAAACAGATGATAAATAAGAGTTCAAATCCTAATGTAACAGCCAACAGACTATATTATGATGCTCTAGGAATCAACAGAGATAATTGTTGGTTTCGGCTTTAGTATAAAAAATTGTAATGATATGATACTAGATACACCATGATGCTGGAAGGTTCCTTCTTCTTTATGAGACAATTAAAAACGAGTGAGAGCAATTCATCGAATTAAACACTTCAATGTAAGTTCTAATAGTCACCAAAATAATCAGTTTCCTTTAGATTTTTCAAAAGATAAATACCATAACAGTCAAGTTCTTAGAAGCTATACACTGGTTCTTCATTAGGAGGGAAGATGATAAAGAGGTTTATATTTTGGTAAACTTGCTATCTATAACGAGTGGGGAATTAGGGGTATCTTCCTTTAGAAACTGAAAAATCATTTGCTTCCCAAGAAAACAAGAATATCCAAAGAACGAAGAGTGTTTGCATAACCTGAGTAAGCATCTGAGATTGCAGATTGAAATGCTGAGCAGTCTGCGCAGGTAGCATCGGAAGCTGGGCCGCTTGTGTAATAATCCCCGATCGACCCATCCCTCCAGCAGCAGCGGCGGCAGTCAGCTGCTGTTGCTGGATCTGGGCACCCCCAAAATTCACCTGCCCGCCGTACATCCCCGCATGCTGCCGCATCGCGCCAGAAGCCGCGGAAGCGCCGAGCTGCTGCGGGAGCTGGCTCAGTCGCGGCATCGACCCGGATCGCTGCATCTGGTAACTCGCCGGCGACATCATATTTTGCTGCTGTTGCGCTTGCTGCTTCTGCTGGCCCTGCATCTGCGGCTGAGATTGGAGCTGCTGCGACGACGGCGAGGGCTGTTGCTGCTGGGACTGGACGCTCTGCTGCTTCGAGGCGTAGTCTAGGGCAGCTGCGGGGCTGAAAGCATGGGATTGGGACAATTGAGGAGAGCTGATCTGGGAAAGTTCACCGACGGCCATGGAAGGAGAAGGGGGTATTTGCGGGGACGGAAGGTTAGGGTTGGAGTTGGCCGGGGCTATTGAGCCATCTCCGCCGCCAGCTGGGACCTTGTTGGGGGAGGCGGACGCGGGGTTCTCCGCCATGCCGATCGCTTTCGTTCTCTCCCTCTCCCTCCCTCTCTCTCTCTCTCTCTCTCTCTCTCTCTCTCTCGCACACACACAGACACCAGCGGCGTCGGATCGAGGGATCGGGAGGCAACGAGAGCGTCGAGAGGAAGGAGATCAATTATTTATTTTATTTTTTATTGAAAAAAAATTAATTACGTTTGATTGGCTTCGGTACTTCGTATTTTAAAAATATATTTTTTTAATGTATTATATAATTTATTTTTTATAAAAATGAAGATTTTTAAGAAATAATGCTAGAAAATTCGATGAGTAATTAGTGTAAAATTCTTGTGATTAAATTTGGCCTCGACCATCTTTTGGTAATATAAGATAACTAGATCAAATCAAATGTAAAAAATGAATCAAAAGTTTGAAACGGGTATTCAAGCTTAATGTCTTTTTTTTTATGAGCTTAGATTAATTCAATTTTATTTAAGTTTGATTCATTTAAATATTATCAATTGAGTTCATTAAACTGTTTAAATCTTTTTTATATATTTTTTTTAAATTTTGTTGATCCATTAGTGAATTTGATATTATACACTTATTTATTCATTCTAAACGTTTTGTTATTTATTTATAAATTTGATAAGAAATTTATTAAAGAATATGATTCATAAATTTTATTCATTATTCATGTAGTTTATGTGAGTTTATTTGTACTAATAATTAAAATTAGAGTCATTATCCATGTCAAGTCATGCTTTCGAACGAAGAAAGTGGAGCTTCTATGTCCGGATCAAGAAATCAAATAGCAAATAGGAAGTTCTATTGGGTCAGAAGGACCGAACAATTAACAGAAAGTTCAATTGGATCAGATTCAGATGGATTGAACAACTGGTAAGAAGTCCAGCTAAGTTAAGAAGACGTAGGAAATCCTGATAGATTAAGGATCGAACATCAAACAGAAGAAGTCCTTCGATGACGAATAGACTTGAGGAGATCCAATATGATGTAGGGGATCTCGTGACCGCTAGAGGGGGGTGAATAGTTCGTATTCATCGTTTGATGGAATTGGATCGTGTTCGTCTCTACAAAGCTTGTTAGCGCATCGGAAATATGAAATGCAATAATAAAAGACGACAACACAATCACAACACGCAATATAACGTGATTCAGAACCGAATGATTTCTACTCCACGGATTGGGCTCGTAAGAGCCCTAGTGATGTCAATCACACACCACTACTCAAATAACTCCTTCTCGACAACAAGTAGGAGGCGGAGAAACCTCTTACAATGTATTATAACAGTAATGAATACAAATACAAACTAATACAAGTAAAGAAACACTTTACAATTGTGAACTTGGATGCTTGCTTTGTGGTTGCTTGAATTGCACTTGGAGACCCTGATTTGCAGCAACAAATCGCCCCAAAACTCCTCAAGAACTGATCGGGACCATCAGTCGACTGCCCTTATAGTCGTTGTCTCACAACGATATGAAATATGTCGGATAAGTCCAACCGATACACCATCAATCGACTAATCATACCGACTGATGCCTCAATCAGTCGAGTGGTCTGGCCGATCACTCGACTGGAGAACCTTCTATGCTCGAGATCCAGGCCATCAGTCGACTGATCACCAGATCAGTCGATTGCTCAGGCCAGCAGTCGACTGTCAGGGCACTTCCCGCAGTCAAACACTAGTTAACTCCCACCAATCGATTGACCCATGGTCCAAGTCGACTGATACACCTCAAACATGAGGTTTTAATCCAAATATGGCACCCCCATACTTGTTAGATCACCCGTAGCCTAGACCTAAGCCTTCTAGTCACCTCCGTCAGCCTCGCGTCTATCGGATCCCTCCAAGTCATCCTTGACTTGTTCATCCATACGCTAGCCTTTAAGTGCTTTCATCAGCTATTGTCATGCTAACGGTGTCTACACCGTCAAAGCACATTGGGCTTACACTGCCAAGACTCCCGCTTGGACTTTACGCCGCCAACCATTGGATTTATGCTGCTAAGACTTCACCCTTGGACTTTATGCCGCCAATATCAGACCCTTTGGACTTTCCAAATGTCAAGACTCAAGCTTAAACTTTTCTTTGCCAACCCATGTTGGACTTTCCATGTCAAGACCCATGCTTGGACTTTTCCTTGCCAACCCATGCTTAGACTTTACATGTCAAGTACTCAAGACTTGGACTTTACCATGATAATCACATTGTCATATGTTTTTGTCGAACATCAAAACATTGCTCGAGTCAAACTCGAGTCCGGTCAATCGTGACCTGGGTCGATTGCACCAACAATCTCCCCCTTTTTGATGTTTGACAAAACCACATACCTTTGAGTTAGAACATTAACTCAAATTTCCTTACCAATTATCCCAAATTGATAATCCCATAACTTCTCTCATAAATTCTCCCCCTTTTTGACTAACATCAAAAAGGTTCTCTCCAAGAAGGTCAATGTCTCATATCCCAATGAGATCTTACAATCTCCCCCTTAGTCAAAAAATATCTAGGATGCATACAATCTTCCTAGTGATAAGTCTCATATCACTCAAGGGAGACAATCCTACAAACTCTCTCAATTTTCAAATTGGGTATCTCAAAATTCCATTTCTCCCCCTCATGAGGAAAAATATCATCCATCATCCCATGATGGATACCTCCCCCTAAGGGCTTGCTCCCCCTTGACCATTGCACCAACAATGTCCTTATGAAGTCCCTAAGTCAATATGAACTCTAAACCATCAAAAATAAGGTTCAAAATTTAACATTGAACTTTTCCCACATCTTAAATTTGATACGTCACTCTAACATCTCTCTTAATCCATATCTAATGGATTTTCACCCTTTATAATACTTCCCAAAGCATATCCTAGGGTTAGGAGTAATTAGGGAACCCTAACATAGCTAAAAATGGGTTAAACATATCTTATTTTCCCGAAATCAACATTGACAGTCGACTCTATCAGTCAACAGTCGACTGTCGTATCCATCATTCGACTGCTAACAAGGGCAGTCGACTGATAACTGAAAAATCTGATTTTCAATTATCAAAAATAAATTTCAGAAATGCATAAATAATTATACGTAATTTGAAAATTCATGAAATTTCATACGTATAATACCTATGACAAATACAATGGGAGAAAAATGTTAGAAAAATATTTTACCCACAAAATAGAGAAATTGACACAAAGTTCAAAAGTGAAAAAAAACTTCAATGTTTTAGCTCACTTTGTATCAACTTCATCAATGGTGATTGCTATCAAAAGATAGACTTCACCAAGATTTTTTAAAATAATTTTGAAATATTTTTGAAAACCTAATTGGATCATGTTCTTTGGGCTTAATGTACATTGCTTGAACATAAACTTTCCTAATGATCCATAACATGATTTTAGATGAGTTTGAGTTCATCTAGATGTAAAAATTATGCACTTTGAACTTAACTCATATCCTATCATCTCACATGTATCTAGGGTGTATAAATACACATGCATATCAATTTAGATGTGAGATGTGGTTTTTGGTTTATCTTAAACTAATGTCTCATGCATTTTCTAAGGCAACACTACTTGATTCCCTTATAAATGAGACTTCAAGTCATGTCATTGTCCTTAACTCAATTTTTATTAATGTATGAATGATTATAACATTAATGATGATATAAATAAACACATGCTCATAATCATGATGTCATGACATAAAATGGAATCTACGCATACATGACATTTAACCTTATTCCTACACATTGTTGGTACAGGGGCACTAGATAATTGAACCTGTGTTTTGATTATGGCAAAGACACAAAGTTAAGTTTACATCGTTATCTCACGAGCTAAATCGAGTGTCCAGAAAAGTACTAAAGCTAGAGATGAAGGCTAGCGACACCCGGAGGAAGCCGCGGTGGTCGGGCGACACTCGAGTGACTTCGGAGGGAGCCGAAGGAATCGAGTGGAAGGCCGGAAGCGAAAGCGTCACAGTAAGAATCGAGGTAAGCTCGTGTGAGTGAGAGATGGTAAGGTCGTGTCCTCTTTACGGGGACGACCGTAGGCGGCGATCCGACTAAAACTTCTTGTGGAAGGTCTAGGTCGAGATCGGACGGTTAGAAACCGTCGTATTTATCATTTTCCGAGCTAACCTCTCACTGCAGGGAAGTGACCAGCCGATCGTTGATATGGAGCGATCGATGCCCATCAGTCGACTGATGGGAGGCATCAGTCGACTGATGGCGACGACTTAGCCTTTGCGCTAGGTCAAAACGGATAACGTTTGACGCGGCCACTTCGCGATAAAATTTAGAAAACTTCGTGATCCGTTCCAAAAAAAAGGGATACATATTCAGAGCCCAAAGTCTATAAAAGGAGGAGGATTCCAACTCCAAAGAACATAAAGTTTATTCATCAAGTGCTCCTACAACGCCAACGCTCCAACACCGTCATAACGCCGACGCGACGACAAGTTCTGATCTTCTTCGTCGGCAGCAGTAGCAAGTAACATATTTTGATATTGTATTCTTTATTTTTATTCGTAACGAGGTGAGGTAGGCTTGTTGCCTCATCCTCATAATTTCGGTTTTGTGATCGTTGTCTCCTACCTCCAACGAGGAGAAGACGTTATAGTGATTTGCCCTCCGTACGCGGTCTAGGATCGATAGGGCCTTGGAGTAGCAACCGCTGGATTGTGAACCAAGTAAAATAAACGTATCGCTTTATTTTCCGCTGTGTTTACTCATTTAATTGTCTACTCGAACGAAACGCCGAAAAGTTTTACGATCGCTATTCACCCCCCCCCTCTAGCGACGCTTCTCGATCCAACACACATGACCATGATATATTCAATTATTAAAAGTAAATATGATATCATAGCATGTTATATGGCAAACAAAACATGACAAATAAAATGTATAGGTATAATAATACTTAAATTTTAATATTAATTGTCATTTGTTATTATTAAATCTCATTTTGTCATATTGTCATTTATTCCCCAATTGTGCCAAAAACCTAAAATGACACACTAAGGCATCTAAACCTAAATTGTGCCAATTTGATTGATTTATCAAACTTCATAAATAATATTGGCACATCCTAAAATCTTTTAGGATTAAAAGATCAAACTTATTTCTAAGATATCCATAACCTTGGAAATGACCTAAAGTATCATCTTTACTATGATTAGGTTAACTACTCATTCATTCAAGGTTGACACACCTAAATCCATTTAGCGTGAATCGATCACGCTCTTAGGAACCCAATACCTATTGGAGCTCCTTGGGTTTACTAGATATTCCTTAGGGATGACCTCCCTAGATACCCTCCTAATGACCTTTCTAGGCTTGTTAGCCTTGGTCATTGTGGTCTTGTCATGGTTAACTCTAGGGGTGACTCCCCTTTAACCTTCTTAGTGGCTTTCCTAGGTTTCTTTGAAATCCTAGCCACTAGGCACACACCTTGGTTACCCTTAGGGATAACTTCCCTAGTAACCTTGGTCTTCCTAGACTTAGTTTGAGTTCCATAATCAAATGAAACATTGTGATAGGTCTTTTTGGGCTTAGGCTTGCCCTTGGATGGTTCTTGTTTCCTAGGTCTTTGACTTTGACTTCTAGACCCTAGGCTTTGACCATTTGACCCTTTAATTGAATTTTACATTTTTGCAAGAGTCTTCTCTAATTTCTCAAGTCTTAACCTCAAGACTTGATTTTCCAACTCTAATTGCTCAATTTTTTATTTTTCATTTGGTCTTTGTGCATTATCATTTTCTCTAGGCATATGCCTACCCTTCTTAGGGTTAATGCCTAAATGGTTTTCTATTTTCCTAATATTTTCCTTAGGAAAAATATTTTTAGGGACATTAGTCCTAAATTTCTCCTTATTCTTAAGGTTGACATTCTTAGCTCCTAAACAATACTTCCTATTTCTAACATGCTCTTTATGATAAATTACAAGATTGTCAAAATTATTTCTAGCATGCTTTTGCCTATAACTTAAGAATGAGCATTATTAAAATTTACCTTAGAAGCTCCCCCTACTTGTGATGCTCCTTTTTTGACATTCTTGCTCTCCCTAAAGCATTGACTCCTATAATGCCCTTTTTGATTGCACTTGAAGCAAATGATGTGCTCCTTGCTTCTTCTAGTGGGGGCATCGACATCCTTGACTTTTTCATTAACTTTTTAATATATATATAATATTAAATTATAATGATAATTTTATAATTTTTTTATAAATATAATAATTTTAATTTGTTTAATATTTTACTCTAAATTTAATTGTAGTATCATGAAATAGAAAGTTGTTGAAAGTGTTGGTATAATCAATCTTAGATCAAGGTTGATAAAGTTCGAGTGAGATTTGAATAGAATTTCGATATTTGACAATATGATTGATATATGATTATAGAATGATATAGAACATTCGAGATCGTATAAATTGAATTCATTTATATATGACTGGTATATATATCTTCTTAATTTTAGAAATTAAATTCATTTATCTTATAAAGTGTATTATTTAAGAACTAAAGTTCTTTAAATGCGGACATTATTGCTCAATTTTTAAGAGAAAATGGCACTAAAAAATAAATTGAATTCATATTGTTTAATATATTGCTATTTTTAATATTTGTATATACTTTCTCATTTAAAAATTTATATTATTTATATATATTTAATTATAGAGAAAAATATTATGTTATATAATTTATCCGTGAATATATATATATATATAGCTTAGATCAAGTGAGCATCGAATTGGTGAGCGCCTGTGCGTGGAAACATGAGTGAACAATGATTTTACTGTTCACTTTAGCCACTATGAACAATAAAATCACTGTTCACAGTAATAATTCGCACGAGAGTGCACAGGATTTCACCGCTCAATCGATCAAAATCTTATATATATATATATATATATATATATATATATATATATATATATATATATATATATATATATATATATATATATATATATATTCGATCACTTATGTATTATAATTCAATCTTTGAATCCTAAAGAATCGAACGATGAAAAGTAAATATGCACAGAAGAATTATATAGAATAATATTTTTATAATTATAGAATATCAAATAACAATTATGCATGAAGAATTAAATGTTGGATTACATGATACCACTAAAGTGATTGATTGTCCTTAACTCTAAAATAAGAATTTTGATAATTTATCAAAGGGTACATCTCAAATTTGAAATTGCTCAAATATAGTCCATAGTTTTATATTTACCAAAGGACATATCTCATTTCTTTTTTATCTCTCCTGCCAAATGTGAATATCAAGCTAACAAAAAAAAATATGGTACTGAAAATTATATTCCTAGAAACATAGTGGTCATGAAATTTGAATTCTCAGTATCACGTACAATATCAAGCTCGTATAGAAAAAATATGGTACTGAAAATTATATTGCTAGAAATACAGTGGTCCTGAGATTTAAATTATCAGGAACACAATGATCATGAGATTTAAATTTCCAGTACCACATACAATATTAAACTGTCTTAGGAAAAAGATGATGCTGAAAATTATATTTTCAAGAACACAGTGGTGCTGAGATTTAAATTTCTAGCACCACGTACAATATCAACTGGTCGAAAAAAATGGTGCTAAAAATTATATTTCCGGGAACACAGCGAACCTGAAATTTAAATTCTCAATATCACGTACAATATCAATCTCAGTATTAATTGCATATTTATTTGGCTGGAGGAGTAAAAAGAGAATGAAGTGCGTATTTTGGTAAATATTAAACTATGAAATTGTGTTTGGATAATTTCAAATTTGAGGTGCGTCATTTGATAAATTATCATAAGAATTTTAATTTTCTTTTGAAATTGCAAGGTTAAGACAAAAATTAGTGTTAATAAATCTTATGTTAGAGTATAGAGTGCAACAAAAATAAATATAAGGACAAAATAAAGCAATACTAATTATAGGTTGATGACCTGTTGAAAAAAAACCCATTAGATTAAGATCTCCTCTATAGGGTGGATAAACCACGTAAATTAACTTTTCTCCTACAAATATAAAAATAAATTAATATTAGAAATCTTACGAGATTTGATGTTTATACAGACAATTTTCTCTGAATTCAACGGATTTGATATTCAATCCGAATAGAAAACAATATGGAGAGATTTTTTAATCCAATTAAATAATCAAATAATCAATCAGATACGAAGACTACTTTTGAATTCGGATATAGAGATGGATTTGGTAGAATCTTATCTATATCTTACCCGAATACCTGATTAATATTTTCTTAAAATAAATTATTTTAAATATTTTATTATTTCTTTTACTATGTTTATTTTACTAACTTTTTTCTTATTATTATCTTAAGAATTTAATAAATATCCATAATTTTATTTAGATAATTCAAATAAAAAAAATACAATTTTACGAAGATAAAAATTGAATATCTAACATGAATAGAGATAGAAACAGGGTAATGACTAGTTTTTATTAGATTTTAGTTGATTCAAATCATCTTTAGTCAAAATAAGAAAAGTTTATTTGAAGAATAACTAATTAATGAATCGATTAAAAATCTTTTTAGTCAACTTAAATCTATTGTAACTCAATCTAATTAGTTAATTCTATCAAATAATCTACTAATGAATACTTTCTGATATTCATTAATCATTATTTCATTTGGTAAGAGATTATTTTAACGATTCGAATTATATAATAATATTATTTTTTTTCAAAAATGTCAGATATTTTATGTGATCGTAAAATATCTTTAAATATTAAAAAGAAGTTTTGCAAAACGACGGTTAGATCTAATATGTTATATGATACTGAATGTTGGACTACGACTCAAGTATATGAGCAAAAGATAAGAGTTATATGTAGAGATAAAAATGTTAAAGTGAATATGTGGACATATGAGAATGGACAAAATAAAAAATGAACACATTAAAAAGAAAATCAGAGTTATATCTATTGAGAAAAAGCTCCGAAAGACACATTTAAGGTGATACGAATATATATTTAGATGATTAATAAATACTATAGTTAAACGATGTAAAACGATAATAAATATACATCAAATCATGTTACTTCATAACCAAAAAAATAAAGAGATCGTCGGGGAAGGAAGGAAGCTACTCATCGCTGCTCTCGCGCTGTCAGGTTCGACGGATGGAGTCGCCAACGAGGAGGAGGCTACTCACCGCAGAAGCGGTCGACATGGTGGCAGACGCGGCGACCTAGGCAGTGGCGCTGTCACGGTTGGGCCTCCTACTGCTCTACTCGTTGCGGGCGCCACTGATAGCATGGGAAGGAAGGAAGGTTGTCCGAAGTCTACTGTCACCGTCGCTCGTGGAGGGAAGCCGCCACTTTCGAGTGAGGAGGGAGATCGACCGCCGGCTTTGCGCTACGCGTCGCGGTGGAGAAGAAGTCTCTTCAACAACGATTCATCCTCGATCGTCTCCTTCAACGGAGAAGGCGTCACGATGGATCCCGTACGAAGATCACGTCTGACACGTCTCGTGGAAGAGAAAGTCGAGGAGGGAGAGAATCGCGAACGAGGATCGCGGAAGAGAAAGTCGAGGAAGGGGAGAGGATCAAGAGAAAGTTTAAAAAGATTTAATTAGTAATAATAAAATAATATAAAAATTATTTAAATATAAATTACGATATAATAGGAGATAGAATCTATCTCCTCGCTTTAAATTATGATATAAAGTAAAAGAATCTAGATAAAATTTAATTATTGTTGTTATCTATCTCGACTATACAAGATCACGAATCGAAGGAGGATTCAAGGGATCTTTTCTAAAGTACTTTGAAAATACTGCCAGAGTGAACAGTTCCATATCCCAGATCGAACAAAGTCACACAGTAGGAGACCTTCCAACAAGCCTCATCATCACTCAGCTAGTGAGCGAGGCATGCTCAAAAAGCACTCTCTCACTTTGCTGGAGCTCCACGAATTGTGAGACGAAGGAACATCAAACGTGCCCTCGTGGGAACCAGTTAGAAGGCACTTCAATCCCCCACCAATGGATTATATCACGGTGAACTGAAGCATTTCCGAAAATGTAAGAAGATTTACATATTACATGCATGCATTCCTTATCGATCGATAAGAAGATATCGCAGCAGGATGAAGCAATCATTGTGGCATCATCTTCTTGTCGTCGTCGTCGCCTTCTTCTTCCTCTTCTCCTCGAGGACCTCAGCTTTCAATCTTAGCAGTCGAGGTGGGTTTGGTTTCTGGTTCAATGGAGAAGAAGGCGGCGCCGCCGCCGTCCCAGCGACCAGCCGAGAATACAGAGCTCTGCAGGCTTGGAAGCAGGCGATCATGGACGATCCATCGGCAATCTTGAGCTCTTGGGTCGGCCCCGACGTTTGCTCCTATGGAGGTGTGGTTTGCTCCCAGGACCCGGAGGGCATCTCCCCCTTCCCTGTGGTTGCAGGCATAGACCTCAACCATGGCGATCTCCGGGGAGCCCTGGTCGAGGACCTCTCCCTCCTCGCCCACCTCTCTTTCCTCCATCTGAACAGTAACAGGTTTACAGGCACCGTCCCTGCTTCCTTCAGGGAGTTCCAGTACCTCGTAGAGCTGGATCTCAGTAACAATCAGTTTTCCGGCGGCTTCCCCACCGTCACCCTCTTCATGCCCAGCCTCCTCTACCTCGACCTCAGGTTCAACAGCTTCTCCGGCGAAGTCCCGGACGGGCTGTTTGTCAAGGAACTGGATGCGATTTTCCTCAACGACAACCGGTTCGGCGGGCAGATCCCCATGAACCTCTGGGCTTCCCCTGCTTCCGTGATCACGCTGGCCAACAACAACTTCTCCGGCTCCATCCCTGCCACCTTCGGTTACATGGGCTCCGGGCTCAGGGAGGTTCTTCTCCTCAACAACAAGCTCACAGGTTGCGTTCCCGAGGGGCTCAGCTTCCTCACTGACATCGAAGTCGTGGACGTGAGCTTCAACTCGCTCGCAGGCCACGTTCCCAGCTCGCTGTCATGCCTGTCCGAGCTCGAGGTGCTTAACGTGGCCCATAATCTGCTCTCGGGGGAGCTGCCGGAGCTGGTCTGCGACCTGAAGAGCCTCCTAAACTTGACTGTCTCCTACAACTTCTTCTCAGGGTTCAGCCGGGACTGCGATGGGCTGTTCTTCAGGAACGTGGGGTTCGATTTCTCCGGCAACTGCATACCGGGGAGGAACATGCAGAGGTCTCCGACGGAGTGCATGGGGATTCCTAGGGGAGGGCTCAGCTGCCTTAGGGTTCCGTCAGCAAAGGCGACAGCTTGCTCTGGGGCGACGATCCTGGGGCAGAGTCAGAGTGGTCGCTGGATGCCTGGAATGATGCCCTTCGCTTCGCCCACTCCCTTTCCTCCTCGGCCGTGACCTTTGCCAGGATTGCTCTGCTTCACAAAGCTAAACAATTTGAATAAATAAATAAATAAATGTGATCCATTGCCTTGTATTATTTTATTGAAAATATCAAAAATATAATTATACAATATTTTGATGCTAAAATTTGAATAATAATAATAATGAGATCAATGTGTGTATATATATATATATATATATATATATATATATATATATATATATATATATATATATATATATATATATATATATATATATATATATATATATATATATATATATATATATATATATATATATATATATATATATATATATATATATTCTCATGGGATGACGCGTTGATTGAAATAGTCTAGCATTTATAGAATTGATATCGGTCGATTTTGAAGATAGATCTAAAATCTCTTCAAAAGTTCAGATGACTCTTCATTGTCTTTGGCCAATATGTCAAGCTCCAAAGGACCTTCTGCGATTTATTTCCCTCATTTTTATAGTTTTTTGAGAGAGGACGATTTTCACGATCGTAATAATAATCCTACTAAAATTAACACAAGTCAGATGATCACAGTTACTTAAGTCAAATCGAAAAATGATGAAAATGAAAAATCATAAGTATATAGTAGTGAAAAGTATCTGCCTTTTTTTTCTTCTTTATCTTAATTTGCTTTCATATAACAATTCTTCGTTTCCACCACTAAAACTCTTTGTTAGGCTATAAGGGAACAATTACTATATAGAATTTCCATCTATTATGTTCCACCTTGACAGTGATTGTCTACGAAACTGTTAGGAGATTAAAGGTGATAGTGGTATGGAGGAATCTCCTCTGTGGTTCCTAAGTTTGCTTTTACGTTAGAGTTCTCTGCTTAATCACTTCTTCTGGCTCTTGAGTTGTCTCATTCCTCAGCTCAACCTAGTCATGGCTTTTTGAGTCATTTCATTTCGATTCACTTCACTTTTAACTCGCTCCTCTTCCTTACTTCCAGAGTCATTTTGTTCCGCCTCACTCCTCCTTTAGACTCCCCGAGTTACTTTGTCTCAACTCACCCCTTTTCATGACTCATTTTGGTCCAACTCACTTCTCTTTTTGACTCTTCGAGTCGCTTTGCTCTGATTCATCTCTCTTTTCCCTGAGTTACTCTCCTTTATTTTTTAATGGTCCATATTATTATTTACAACCTGTATTTAATGAAAAATTGGTGGGGCAAAAAAGAAGAAATTAGCAACCTTTGATATGAGTATTAAATTGCTAAAACACCCTTCAAATTATTTAAATTGTTTCTGCAAATAGCTTACCCCTCTTCTTATAATCAATCGTCGTGAATCTAAAAGCGTCGAACTGGATGGTTTTCGACCGTTGATCAGTCGTCCACCCTGAATCCTGTCCGTATTTTATAGCCCGATGCAACGATCTCTCCAGCGAGCTCGCGTACTCAGACCCGATGAGGCGGCGGCTCCTCCTCAGTTCGGCCCGCTCCTTCTCCACTCGCTACCGCGGGCGAATCGTCCGAGCGGACTCCTCCGGTGGCGCCCTCGCCGTCGAGGTCGACCCGCCGGACATTCCCCGAGACATCCGCGGCTACCCACTACCACGTCGCGACCTTGTCTGCCGAGCCGCCCGCATCCTCCGTTCGGCCTCTTTCATGGACGATCCAATCCTCCACCTCACCGACTACTTCCAAACCCTAAATCTCATCCCCACCCCATCCGAGGTAAGCGAGATCCTCAAGTCCGTGCAGGGCCCCGACCGTGCGCTCGGATTTTTCCACTTCGCTGCCTCCCTCCCCGGTTTTCGCCACGACTGCTTCACCTACAACCGGATCCTATCGATCCTCGGTAAGGCGGGAGAAAAATATGATGAGTCTATCCGTAAGATCCTGGATGAAATGGACCGGGATGGGGTTAGGGGGAGCATCTCGACCGTCAACATCTTGATCAGCATCGTCGGTGGCGGAGAAATCAACCGCTGCTTGGAGCTCGTTAAAAAATGGGATTTGACGTTTACTGGATACACCTACAAGTGCTTGATGCAGGCCTATGTAAGGTTTCGAGATGTGGAGGGAGCGTTTCGGATTTATGAAGAGTTGAGAAGGAAGGGACATAAATTGGATATTTTTGCTTTCAATATGCTCCTGGATTCCCTCTCTAAAGCAGAAAAGGTGTGTGTTTTTTATTATTATGTTTCTTTTGTTGCATTGTATCTTGCTTTAAAGCTTAACTTGTAGTTATGTTCTTCTTGTTGAAGTTGCATTTCTAGAATACATTTGATTTACTGACAAGTAATGTGGTCTAACAGTAGTCTATGAAGTAAATACTCTGGCTACACAAAGAATGACAAATTGTAATAGTCTTTGCAAGATGAATTCCACTGGATGTTTTTCTCAGAATTTGTACTAGTTGTTTGGTAGTGATATTTAGTTTGATTGGTAAGGAAGTAACCGGGATTTATTGGTGACTATATTGTAAATATTTAAGTAATTATTTTCAACTATAATTAAGTCGCTTTTGTTGTGCTATAAAAAATTAATGTGACAAGAAATGTAGGTGAGAAGTTCTCTTTGACATATTGACAATGTAAGATTGGTTATAATTCATGAGAAGTAGTGATAAAGGGAAATGCAGCAAATTAACTTTTTTAGTTGGTTATCGTGCTAATCTCAAGCACTAAAGGGCACAAATACAAGGCCTATCTTATTTTTTCCCCCTCTCTGAAAAGGATAGAGCAGGACCCAATACTGAGAGTGTACATATACATTGATTTTTTTTATTGTTCAGTTTGATCATTAACCATGTTGGGAAGAAGTATAGCTACCTAGTTGGATTCATTTAGCTTGCATTATTTGCATGACCTTTTTGTGTAGACATTCTGACTTAACAATTGTGATGCTCGAAGTGTAAAGTAGTCTATTTACTGCATGTTTAGCTTTTAAGAAGTTTGTGTCTATGATGTCAAGGGATTCCAACTAGGTTATGTTGCCTTTTCTACTTCTAAAAAATCTGACCCTTCAATTTTAATTCATTGTCCTTTAGTAGCATGACAACAACGGCTCAAAGTTTGTAGACTCTGTAATTTCATTTTTCAAGGTTATGTTTGTTGAACTTTATGCACGTATATTGATCATGATTAAATTGGATCACAATTGATTTGTACTTTGAGCCTGAGTCTTCAGTTGGTAATTGCATTTAGATCTGATGTGATTGAGAAAGATGAAACTATTAGTTCGCATGGCAAGCAAGCAAAGATTCCATAGAGAGGAGAATGGAGGCAAGTTAGGTTGAAGACCTTCATTCATCAAACTCATTGGTTATCCATAATCATTTAGAAGATTGGTGCATTGGGTCTCTTTTCCTTGGTGGTACATTACTTCTGTAAGATGAAAAATAAGAAATTTACTGATTTTGTCTTCACACAAACTTCCTAAGTTGATATGGCAATTTGCTTATTTTCTACAGAAAGATAATATGTTTGCGTCATTTACCTCTATTTTTATATCTCCTTCATTTGATGTATATGCCACTTTAACAGGTTAAACAAGCTTACAAAGTTTTTGCAGATATGAAATGTTGTCCCTGCAAGCCGGATGCATATACCTACACAATTTTGATAAGAATGCTAGGAAGGTTAGGGAAAACAGATGAGTTCATACCCTTATTTGAGGAGATGGTAGTACAAGGCTGCACTCTCAACGTAATTGCTTATAATACTATGCTCGAGGCACTCGCTAAGAATCATATGGTTGATAAAGCTATATTTGTATTTTCCAAAATGATTGAGAATGGTTGTCGACCCAATGAGTTCACATATAGTATATTTGTATTTATGTTAGCAGCGGAAGGGCAACTAGATAGACTTGATCAGGTTGTGGATTCTGCCAATATGTACCTGAATAAGTCAATCTATGCTTATTTGGTAAAGACACTGAGCAAGCTAGGACGTGTTAGCGAGGCTCATCGGATGTTTTGCAGAATGTGGAGCTTCCATGACAGCGGTGACCGGGCTGCATGTTTATCCATGCTGGAGACTCTTTGTAGCGCAGGTAAGACATCAGAGGCTATGGAACTGCTGACCAAAATAAATGAAAAGGGGATAACTGCTGATACTGTTATGTATAACATGGTATTCTCAGCTCTCGGTAAGCTAAAGCAAGTATCATACATTTATACCCTTTACGAGCAGATGAAGGACTCAGGCCTTTTGCCTAACATATTTACTTACAACATTCTAATCTCAAGCTTTGGTAGAGTTGGTTTGATCGATAAAGCTTCTGAAGTGTTTGAAGAAATGGAAAGAAATGACTGTAAACCTGATATAGTCTCCTACAATTCTTTGATAAATTGTCTTGGGAAACATGGAGAGCTAGATGAAGCTCACGTGCGTTTCACTGAGATGCAGGAGAAAGGATTGAATCCTGATGTTGTGACTTACAGTACGCTCATCGAATGTTTTGGCAAATCCAACAAAGTTGAGATGGCTTGTAGGTTGTTCGATGAGATGATTGCTGAAGGATGCACTCCGAACATCGTAACATACAACATTTTGCTTGATTGTCTGGAGAGGTATGGGAAGACAACTGAAGCATATAAGCTGCATGCATCTTTAAAACAACATGGGCTGACTCCAGACTCGATAACTTATTCAATACTTGAACGATTAGAGAGTCGATCGCACAAGGTCGCACGAGTTCGCAAACAAAGCCAAATTACTGGATGGGTTGTGAGCCCCCTCAGGTAGCAAAGATGTTTAATTGTAGATGTATATATTTGTTCCCACCATATTAAGCATTCCTATGCTGATTGAATAACAATGACTAAGTTGTATTAGTGAAAATGAAAATTTTGTGTTTCGTCATTATGAAAAATCACCTGATTGCACTGAAGATATCCATTTTGATATAGTCGCTGTACGATCAGATGAAAAGATGCCAAATATGAGAATTTGTTTTGGTGTTCTTGTAAAGTTCAATTATGAGAATTTGTTTTCTCTTAGAGATATCTTCTTAGAATTGGAACAACCATCAACGAAGTTGAGGTATTTTAAAGGTTAAGTTGATAGATTCTCCTCCATCTAACGATATGGAAGTTTTAAAATTCGAAGATCCAATCGAAAATTAAACATTCCCTTAAAACAACTTGATTGAGACACAAAACAAAGCAAATGAAACTTTGTTTGGGTTCAACACTTGCACAATCAAATTAACTCGATTCCGAACCCAATTCAATTTCGAATCATACAATAGTTTTCTTAAAGATATACTGAAATGGATATCTTTATGAATAAATACTATATAAAATACAATATATGAAGAACTTTATATCTATGAACTAATTGTAAATATGTGTTGCTAATTCCAGAGAGAAGAAGAAAGAAAATGATAAAATTATCATGAATATGTATATCATCTCCATCCTCGACCATTCCAACCTCCTTCGCAACCTCGGCCATCATCCCAACCTCTTGTAACCTATCAAGAATGAAAGGGCACAAGCCCCTGTGGGAAGGGCCTAATGGCTAGCGCATGTAGACGTTGCATCATAGGACAATGGGTCCATCCCTCGCAAATGTGAGGGTGCTGTCCCTCCATGCGCTAGTTACTAGTCTCAAGGGTCAAAGACCTACCGTGATTTACCTCCCTTATAATGGTCCGGGAGCGAATTAGTAGGGGCCGCTAGATTGACGGATTTCAACCTTTCACATCATAAAAATGAAAGGGCACAATGGACTTTTTCGTGTTGGATCCACTACTCTCCTCCATTTTTTCTCAAGTTCAAGTTGGAAAAAATTGCTCAAAATGGTTTTGATAAATCAAAAATATCTCCTTTCCTTTGATGGCATAATCGAAGTAATTAGCGATATGGAAAAGTTGCATGTGTCATTGTCATTATTATAATTTAAGTGGTTGAGTTTAATAGGTTGTTTCGATATAGTTGATAGAAAGTTTAAGTTAGGTTAATATTTTGTTTATTAAGTGTGTAAATGTAAAAATATGACAAGTGAATATTGATAATTTAAGATTGACTAAATATTCAGAAATGAAGAAATGTCATGTGTGTTGCCGGATGGAGAAGTTCAACGAGTGTAGATGAAGGAAAAGTTTGAGAGGATCTCAGTAGATAGAGAAGACCATTAAGAGTTGACAAGATACTCGAGTGATGCAACTGCCGTTAAGGAAGACTTGAATGCACACATTTTGGGAAGATGAGAAAGATTTAAAGGCGAGGAAGAGGAAGTTCTGGAGGTAAGGCTTCTTGACAAGTGAAAGAAAATCTAAAAGCAAGGTCTCTTGGCATATGGGATATATGAGATTATGAGTGCCTCGTAATCTTATCTTTGAGACCGTCTTTTACTTACTCATGTAGAAGACCAAGAAATAAGTATTTGATTGAACAATTGGGTCGACTTGGTAATCAACTCATCAATTTAATTAACTAGAGTGATTTGAGTTGATAGAATAGTTCACTATTGGAAATTAATAGCTCCTCTTTGTTTGAATTAAGTCAATGGGAGAGGTTTTGAGTCAATTGATGAAAAGTATCCATCGGAGGATAAGGTTGCAATAATAGTCATTCGTGTAAAGTCAATTGAATTGAATATAAGTCTGCAAAAGGTTGAAACCTAGATATTAATCCTAAGAAGACTAGATATGTGCCTAGAAGGAAGAAATATGCCCAAAAAATTAATGAAAAATCAAAATTGGATAAGTTAGAGGTAGAAAATCAAACTTTAAGATCTAAGCTTGATAAATTAGAGAAGACCCTTAGAAAGATGGAAAAGATGATTAATGGGTCTAGTAGTCAAGACTTAGGATTTAAAAGGCAAGAACCATCAAAGGACAAGAAATATTTGGATTACAAGCCCAAGTCCAAAGAAATTAAGCCTTCTTACCATAGTGTTCCATTTGGCTATGGAACCACCACTATATCTAGAAATGTCAAGCTCACAAGGGAGGACATCTCTAGAGTTAACCATGACAAGAGACAAGTGACTAAGGATTCAAAGAAGCCTAGCAAAGTCACTAATAATGATCACAAGGGAAGTCATTCCTAGAGAAGACAAAAATGACCAAGACTTCCAAGCCTAGGAGGTTCATTAAGAAGGTACTAAGGGAGGTTATCCCTAATGAGTATCTAGTAAACTCAAGGAGCTCAAATAAATTTTGAATTCCTAGGAGCATGATCCCTTCACACTAGATGAGTTTAAGATGTGTCAATGAATTCAATGGAAGTATGAAAAATTGATTAAAATTGGCACAAGTAAGTTTAGAGTCAAAAGTGTATCACTTTGGGTTTTGGCACACTTGGGAGTTTGAGTCATTATGGCTTGATATAATCTAGAAAATGATAATTAGGTTTAAAACTTAGGTATTTTTATACCTTGATATTATATTAATTGTCATGCTTTGTTAGTCATATGTTATGTCATGACATCATGCTCATATTATTATTTAAAATATTATGATAATACTTAGATTAATTTTATATCATTCTATGACATCATGCATCATTGACAATGCTTTTAATTAATGCACATCATTTATGCCATGGTTATAATTCATGCATTAAGGTTATAAAATTGAAATTAAGGAGTAATGACATTGTTTGATGTCCTAGATAAAGGAATTAAATAGATATGCCTAGACTATAAGGATAACATGTGTGTATATTGATACACTTTAGACACATGTGAGATGTTGAAAATATGAGTTAAGTTCAATGTGCTTGTATGTTACATCAATATGAACTTAGAACTCATTCAATCATATTAGAAATCATGAGAAAAACTAATGTGCAAGTCATATGCATTTAGCCCAAAGACCATGATTGAAGTTAAGGTTTGAAAATAATTTTAAAATCATTTTGAAAAACCTTGGCGAAGTCTATCTTTTAATAGGAGCCACCATTGAGAAGATTGACACAAAGTTAGACAAAATATTGAATGTTTCAATATTTTTGAACTTTGTACCATTCTTTGAATTTAATGGGTATTTTCATATAAAATTATTTTTCACTCATACTATTTGATATAAGTATTGTACGTATGAATTTTCATTAATTTTCTAATCACGTATACTTATGAATTTTTGAAATTCATTTCTAAAATATTGATTTCTACAAATGCAGAAACCAGTCGACTGCTAGGGTAGCCAATTGACTGGTATCTGATTTCAGTAGACTGATGATGTTGATTTTAGCTGAACAAGATTTGTTTAGCTAATTATCAGCACCCCTAAGTACCCTAACATCTCCTAATCCTATGATATGCTTAGAGAAGCATCGGATGGGTGAAATTTTCATTGAAAATGATTAGGAGCGTTAGTTAGGATGGAGTATTAAATTTTAAGAAGGTTAAAGTTCAAGTTTGAACTTTTACCCTTATTTTCGATTGTTTAAATTTCCTATAAGCTTAGGAACTCTCCAAGGACATTGTTGGTGTAATGGTCAAGGGGGAGTAAGCCTTTAGGGAGAGTTTATCCATCAAGGGATGATGAATATTTTTAAAGGGGAGTACGAAGGATTGCCTCTCATTTAGTGTGCTTGTATTGTGCTTGTGTTGTATTTTGTTTCCATTGCGTATTACTAATAATTGTAGACAAGCACGACAACGAACGAATTGACAAAATCAAAAGACACTATTCGCCCCCTCTAGCACACCAAAGCGGTCCCCACATATTTGTCGAGTCTGAGTGGGTTTTGAACACTCGGCGTTTAGACACTCTCAAAGTTCGAATTGACCTATCGAGTGTGAGCAAGTGGATTACCCACTCAATCTACCGATTACCCACTCGACATGCCTTTTTCCCGAGTACTTATGCTTGTGTCAATACTTCAAGTTGGGCTTGCGCCGAGCACCTCAGCCCAGTCTCGTGCCGAGCACCTCGATCACCTAGGCATCTTGAGCACCCAAGCACCTCCACTCATGTTAATCTCCCGAGCACCTCAACTCTTCCCGAGCACCCAAGCATCTCGACTCGTGTCGAGCTCCCAAGCACCATAGCTCATGCCAAACATCCTGAGCACTGTGCCTCGTGCTACGCTCCCGAGCACCTCGACTTGTCCCGAGCATCCCAAGCACCACGACTCGTCTTGAGCACCACCGAGCATTTTTATGTGTGTCCAGTGTCCCGAGAACCTCTATGCATGCTGAGCACCGCTGCACGCACATCCCAAGCACCTTTAGGTGTCCACATCTCTGGTCGAGCACCTCAGGTCTCTCAGCTAGCTCGGCTTGTCGAGCACCTCGGCTCGTCCTGAGAACTCGAGCATCTTGCTTGTGCTGAGCTCCCGAGCACCTCAACTCTTCCCAAGTACTTGAGCACCCCGACTTGTACCGAGTACTTTGACTTGTGCCGACAACCAAGCCGAGCACTACCGAGTGCATTCAAGCACTATCGACCATTGTCGAGCATGTCCGAGCACTGCTGAGCGTGACCCAGGGTTCCTGAGCATCTCTGCACAAGTCGAGCACCTCTGCACACACTGAGCATCGCATTCCAGGTTGCCCTGAACACCTCTATGCACACTAGGCATTCAGAGCACCTCAACACACCCCGATTTCAGGCTCGACAGTTGCGTTCACGAGTGCACCACTCGAGAGCCATTCTCCTGAGTACTCAACTCAATAATTCATTGAATGCTCATCAACGATAAAGATGTGCATCCAACCTGGCTCTGATACCAATGTCGGATGATGAAATTGAAAGTTGCGGAATATAAATATTATACCTCAATTAATGGTCACAAGGTTTAGAACTGCTGAGAACTCAAATCACGAACAACCCTTGTAGTCGGGATAATAGTCATGAATTTTTAAACTGCCACCGCAATGTCACAATGTCGCAACTCTTTACCCGACGATTACGTGATGAGGACTCTCTTATTCTTCACAACAAGATAGAGGTCACTCTACACCCTCTCTTTGCACTTCTTTTACCTTCCTCACTAGAATTTATCATCATCATACTTCTCACAAGAAGTATCAGAATATGACTAGTGGAGTCATGGGATAATGGGTATCCCATTTTGAATGCCCCAACGTGGGTAGTTACTAACACCATTGGACAAGTATTGAGTTCGATGAAGGTAACGACTAGAAAATAAGTCATTTATGATCGATGTTTTAGTTAACTAGTGAGCATTTAAATCGATTGAAATCGATCGTATAGTATCCTTCTTCCCCCTTCTCGATGAAATAGTTTTGCCTTCTCATAAGGGAATTGACTTTTAGCATAACTAATAGATTTTGTCTCTTCCCTAAATCGATTGCATTATTCATCACACATCACAAAACAATCGACAAGATTTTAGAACTCGATTCGAACACGACATCAAAGACCGACCAAAGCTCGAGTTCAATAAATGCATAGTTGCATACAACTTCTTATGGCCCATAGAAACAATTTAAAAAACAACAAATGCTACAATGGATTTTGTGCTCTAAATCAAATGCATGGCTTTGGTTTCACATTCATATTTGATTTTCCATGAATGTTGGCACAAGTCGATGTCGCCGTCTTGTTCCCCGATGCATCACCGATGAAATTCAACTCGATATCATTTAGTATCACACCTTGACATGGAAATGATCTACTACAAATGAACTTGATGGCTTCTGCTGAGGAAGAAGTTCCCTTGATATTTTTGAACTGGATATCGTAGATTTGAACACGAGATGGATCCTAGTCCAAACAAAATAATTGACATTATAGGACTAATTATCAATATGAAATGACCAAGTTAAATAGGTGTTTGACTTAGCATGTAAACTCACAAAATCCTAGTTATTTTTATATGAACAAAAACAATAATAACCAATTCTTATCCCACTAGATGAGGCCACCTTTGTATCGACAAAGTGTTAAATAAAATGTTGAATGTTGCTTACCTTTTCGGAGCATGAAACATAGGGGCAATACTCTTGGTCTATTATGATGGGGTTGTAGACATTGTTCATGATGATGTCCTCGTAGGTAAAGTGGGCAGCCTTCAACGGAGTTGGAGAAGATTGCCATGTCTTGATCCGCAACCCATTGGTGGTGCCATTAAAGGTGCAATTCCTAACCGACAAGCCGATGACATCGGTTTCGTCTGAGTTCTTACCGAGGCTCCCGACACTAATGCCATGGCCAGGGCCACAAAGCACATTAGAGATGTTTAGGTTGGAGTTTCCTGGTCCAATGGAGATACAATCATCACCAGTTCCAATGGTGGCGTTTGTAATAGTCACATTGGTGGAATCAGCAACATGAATGCCATCAGTGTTTGGGCTATCTCCGGGGGCTCGAATAGTCACAGACTCGATATCGAAATTCTCTGATCGAAAAACATGCATGTGGAAGAGTTTGCTATCCACAGAGGAAATGCTTTTGATCTTTGCATTCTTCACGGAACTAAACACCAATGACTTCCAATTGCAAAAACAGAAGATTCATCAAAATTTGCAAAAATGAATCGAGTGGTCGAAATTACTATTCATCTAGATGTTATTGAGCTCCTAATTGGAGTTTGTTTAATTGTTTAAAACTTTTACAATTTTAAGTTTGTTATTCCAATCTTGTTTGTTCATTTTGAAAGATATTCTTTATTTATTATAAGTTTGATAAGAGTTTTTGATAAATATGATTTGCAAATATTGTTCGTGGACATTGCTATAAACATTTAGTTCATTTATAATCCTAGATAAGATTTTCAAAAGATGTTTTAGAACTATTATCATAAATAATTAAGTTGACCATTTAGCAAAGATTTCGTTTAAAAAAAGATCTTAATTTATATTTGTAAATATAATATCGATCTATAATAAGAAATAGATTAAATAGTAAGAAAAACTTAGATACCATTGGGAGAATCTTGCAACTCCATTTCTTGGGGCATTCATTGTAAGGCCATGCCGACGATCCTTGGCCGTTGAATGTTCCACCGCCCGATATCACTAGTCCATCTATGTATTGGAACTCAATCCAATTGTGTTTGTAAGCATTGAGGTTGGTCGATGCAAGCAATTTCCCTCTCAAATCGATCGCCATAACACCCTTGCAAGGCCCTTTGAAGATCAAGGGACCAACCAAATACGATGCATTAGGGATTAGAATCGTTGAATTCCCTTCGACAGCACAAGATGCATCCCACGCGGCTTGAAAAGCCTAATTAATATCATACAAAGAATTAGATCGATAGTTCATTATACTTAACAAATAAGTTTAAAGGAAATCAAAGTCACCTACCTTCGTGTCGTCATTTTGGCCATTTCCTATTGCTCCATGATCCTTCACATTATAAACATTGCTCGATTGAGCGACACACGTAGCATGCCATATCGAGAACAACAAGCTAATTGCAACGATAGCGATGTTCGAATCCATTTAATTGTTTTTGAGCCTTTGTAGCTAATACCTACTTTTTATTGTTGATGATCTCTATAATGATGTATTGTTCTATACATGCAACTTTTAAGCAAGTATAGAATGCAAAGAAAAGATGCTTCGATATGTTTAATTTCCCAATTTCTTGTCATTTTATAGGTAAATCCGGTCAAAACTTTCTTTTATGTTTGTGGTTAATAGGAATGTATTTTTTTTATTTAGTATCTCTTTTTGTCGTTACCATGGCCCATTTTTAGAAAAGAAATGTCGTGCACAAAGAAAACAATCTCTTAGCTTGTTTATTATCGTCAAATATAGTTAATTGGTCTCTCTTTTTCGCACAAAAGGTCGTCTTCATTGTCTTTCGATCGATAATATATAGTAATAATTGAGCAAAGACCTCGTAATAGGGCATCTTTGCATATTGGCTAATTGGTTAATGATGCATGAGAGGAATGAGATTTCTATAGTCGAGCCGAGTTGGGCGAGGAGTCGAGCTCATTTAGCAAAATTTAAGGGCGACTATAGGGAAGGATTGTAGTTGGATAATTTGACGTCGTGATTTAGGGGACTAGGAGGGGGAAATTGCATTGTGTCATTACTAAGATTTCTCCCCCGAGTTAGCTTTAACAAACTTATGGCAACTATAGGGTAGGGAGGGATTGTAGTTGGATATTCAAAGATTCTATATTGATCATCTAAATATATATCCGTACTACTTTAAATGCATCTCTTGAAATTTTTTCTCAATATATGCAATTCCTACTTTTTCTTTAGTGCTCTCATTTCTTATTCTGTTTGTCCTCGTATGTTCACACATCCACCTTAATATCTTCATCTATGTAACTCTTATCTTCTACTCATGTGCTTGAGTCATAACTCAATATTCAACATTATATAACATATATAGTAAATGTAACCGTCATTTTGTAGATTTTTTTTAAATTTTAAAGATACTTTATAATCACATAGAACACTCGACACTCTTTTCTATTTCAACCATCCTATTTGCATTTTATATCGCTCATTTTTACATTAAAGATAAATCATTATTATTAGAAAAGACAATTTAATTTATTTTAATAGAAATTTATGGAAGTTTATCAAAAATTAATTTTTTTTCTCATTAAAATAGACTTCATTTCTCACTTCACTTAAAAAGAATAATAAATAAAGAAATAAATAAATAAATAAATTTCCAATATATATACTCCACTTGTTTTGGATTCCTTCTCCCCATATATATGCTCTCACTCATTCAATCTAAAGGATCCATCGAAGAATTCAACCCACTAAATCGGATCAAGGTAATGGATACTCCCTTCATCTACTCTCCTATTGTACTTTTACAAATCATACTATTATCTTTTTTTTTATTTCATCGATTCATCATCGATTAGTCGTCAATTTTCCACTCAATTCTTTCAATGAAAATATAAATTCTTATTCTTCAGGCATCAATGATCCTCCTCAAGTATGAACTTTTCGAGCTACCATTCTAAGGTTTATTTTCATTGTTGAAGGTGAAAAAGACTAACTTAGGGAAGAGCCACAGAGATGGCATCGGAGAAAAAGATATCGATGCAACCAAAATCGATCATCGGTGAGGCTGGCTATGTAATGGAGGGCATACCTCATTTGAGTGACTATTTATCCGATCTACTAGTGAGTGGTTCGATCACCGATATAGATGGTCTCAAATTTAAAAATTAAGTTGATGAATATTTTTTTCCTTATTACTAAAATTGAAAATAGACACATTAGGTTGTGAGTTTTTGGTTGACTTAGATTTGGTAATCCAACTTAACAAGTTCTTATATACTTTTTTTTAAATAATATTTTTTATGTTTTTAGAATTTGCGAATTGTTATTCAATTTTTCATTACTAGAAATGAAAACTATGAAAAGTGAAAATGATTTTCACTCCTTAGCAACTTACAATTTATTAAACTTTGTTTTGTGTACCAAAAATAAAATTAGCATTGAGTTAAGAAAATGTAAGCACACTAAAATAGATTAGCAATATTCTTAGCAAATGTTAATAAAATATAGTTTTATATTTAGCATTATAAATCTTTGGGTAATTAACAATATAAATAGTTAATTAACTTCACAGTCTAATACCTTTTTCAAAATGACTTCCAAAATTTTATTAATGTCAATATATCCTTCTCTTCGTTTTGTTGTCAAAATACCATTATATATAAGGGTTAAATTCCTATTCTACCATTTGAATTTACCATATAAATAACTTATTTTTTACTTTATAATATAATAACAAGTTCACACGAGACAATAATAAAATAAGATAAATTTTATTTAAATATAGATAAAAATAAGTATTGTATTTTGATGCGGCTCGCTTGCGATTCCCTTCCACGGAAGACTTGGAGAAGGGTGGGTCCTCGTGATCCACAGTAGTACGTAGTTCCCTGTCAAAGTAAACACAAGTTAGACAATCGCCTAGGTTTCAATTATGACCCTCCGATGCTTATGTTAGATAGGGAGAAGATGTCAAAGGAGTTGTAAGAGTCGTATGTAGTCAAAAAAGCAAATACCTCGTCACCCTCCTTATGTAGTGCCCAAACAAACCTCCACGTGGTGTGCTATGTAGATTAGACTTTTTATCACTGTAGTTAGTTAGGGGACCAGTAAGAGATGATCGTTTGGAGGAATATTCGATGAGACTTCCTGAGTGCTTGGCTTGGAGAGTTGTCCTTGTCAGCAACCTTTCTACTTGGTCAGGTGGCTACGTAGTCGAGTAGTCGAGTTGATATACAGTTGAGTAGCTAAGTTGTTGTGCAATTGAGCTACCCAAGGGACAGAGATACCAAATGATTGAGCTGATAAAGGACTAAGTTGCCAAAGGACTGAGCCAAGTAACATTTTGAGTTTCCACAGTTCTAACATGTTGAATCCTGAGTTGTCGGACATCACTTCTTCCCCTCTTGACTTCTGAGCCGCTTTGCTCTGAACTTCCCTTTCTCTTCCTACTCTTGGCAGCCCTTTCAGGGGCTTCAATCTTTTTGGGCCCCCACTTCAAGATAGGGTCCATTAGCGATTTATAGTAGTATCATCGGTTACCCCTCCCCCCCCCCCACACACACACACTACCAAAAGCAATCAGACCATTTATGAGGTCTGACATCAGTGATTGCAGGTCGAACCTCTCGATCGTGTCGTCCTTGGGTTGTAATCTTTCTAGGGTTATGTGTTCTTTTTCTCGTTTACTCGATTTTTCGCAACCTCACCATCCATGTGCCGCCTCTTCATGAAAAACAACCATCATTGCACGACTCAACCCTCACTTGACATAGGATCTTTATAAGGAGGAGAGTCTCTATTCTTCCCTTGCCTCATGACTTCTTCTTCTTCTCGTAGTTCCTTTTATTTTTGGACTAGAGTAAGTGATGTCTTCCTCCTTTCTTTCATTCTATTGATGACATCTTCTAGGAGAGTGGGAGGGTCACACGGTCGTCCATGGTTTGAAACCACAGTGTCCACCTTAACTCGCTCTCATTTTTTCTTCCCTCAACTGCAACACTACATTCCAAAAACTATTCACTTGTTCTTCATAAACCCCACTGAACGATCCCATCACCCTCCTCCTAGTTGTTATTGCTTCTTTGTAGTTCAACTCGAGGGTGGTCTCCGCTTATCTATTCTTCCCATTTATCTCCAAATCTTAGATTTCTACCAAATAGTCATAAATCAGCTAACCCCTAATGCCTTCCGACTCCTTGCTGGTACTATCATAGTTTTTGGGCATTTGCAACTTCCCCTCTCCCTTGATGTTCCATAGTCTTTTCAGCTAAAATGATAGACTTGGGTGTCTTCTACTTTGTTGATCGATCGATTTCTAATTCCTGAGAGGTATGTCTTCCTCCTATAAAAGGTTGGAAGGATGTGTACTTCTTTGCTCAATTGCCTAATCCTCTCCCCCATTCTGATTCGTGGAGGATTGAAATTCCCGACCTTCCTCCTTTAAAGGAATGTCGATCGATGTGCCCCTTTGATGCCATGAAAAGTGTCCTTCAGAACCACCACTACAATGTTTGCATCCTTCTTGATGAGCGGTTGCTCGACCACTTTAGGTTGTCTTCTTTCATTCCGGATGACCCCACTCTGCTAGGTACTCTAAATTTATCGAGGAATCATGTCAGTGATAGTGAAAGATACTGATTTAAGTGTATACTATTTTGCAGGCAACATCATGCAGACAACTATAGTGGAAGCCCTAGCTATAGCGAACCGTGAAGGGAAGAAAGTCAAAGCAAGGTCTTCTAACCCATCCTCTCATGAGCCTACAGATCCTTCTTCAAAAATCGAACGGTCGCAAGCCTTACTCCCCACTATCTCAGTTTCGGAAAATCAAGGTATACACAGAAAAGAAAAGAGGGTGTCGCAGGGATCTCCCCCCAAAGGAAAAAAAAAACATGCAAGGCTTCCTCTCTGACCCAGGGCCTCCTGATCCCATCCATGATTGCCCCTCTTCCTCTGATGACGTTCCCCTTATTTGGCACCACAACTTCGACCCCTGGACTCTTCACCCCCTACTACCGATGGGGCACCTCCTTCCCTGGTGGTTCTTACCTCTCCAGAGAAATAGGGTCCTTCTTACCCTTCGACCGACCTCCTTGACACACCACCACTAACTCTTCCTCCTTCACCCCCTCTTCGAGTTTAGTAGCGGAGGGCATAGAAGTTCTGGAGTTTCCCCTCGTGGTTCATGGAGTTGCCCAATTTAATGCCTCTCCCTCCTCCAGTGAGCGCTCTCCCGATCAATATCCCCTGTATCTCTTAGGAGGCACTTCCTAACCCCTCTGCGACTGCAGTGGCTACCATGGCGACACTTCTCCCCTTGAGTCCGCCTTTGGCTTCCCTCCATTCGGTACTCCAAACACGATCCATGG
This sequence comes from Wurfbainia villosa, assembly GCA_025175895.1. Taxonomy (NCBI): domain Eukaryota; kingdom Viridiplantae; phylum Streptophyta; class Magnoliopsida; order Zingiberales; family Zingiberaceae; genus Wurfbainia; species Wurfbainia villosa. The sequence continues at coordinate 2,922,447 of CM046000.1, read as the reverse complement.
AGGATCTGAAACTCTTGAACCAAGCAAAGTTATAGGCCCCCTTAGAGCGCTTGCATTGTGATATAGCTTCGGTGAGTGTTTTATCCCTTCCTCCCCCCTCCTCATCATTCATTTCTCTTCGTCATGGCTTCCCTCATCTCTTATTGGCACAGGTCGTTGCAAACTACAATGAAGCAGTTCAACGAGTGGCAGATTATCAAACCCGCTTAGAATCCTGTCATTTGACCTTCCAAACTTGGTTAAGCAAAGTGACTCAATAACTCTTAGAATCATCCCGTCGCGAAGCTGAGTTGAAGGCCAACATAGAAATTTTGCAGTAGACTTGCTCAGAGTCGAGGAAGCAAACGATGGAGCTGTGCAATGAGCGAGATGAGGCCCAATAGCGGACATACTCTTGGCTAGCAAAGCTGCAGGGTCAAGAGGTGGTCTGCTGCCAGAATAATTCCTTAGCCTTTGAGCTGAACCAATGTCGAATCCAACTCCAAGAGTCCGAGGCCACAAGAACATGGGAGTTCAAGACGAGGTGACCCGACTGACACAGGAAGTGGGTTTTGCAGCCGAATGGGAACTCCATGCAATAATGGAGAAGGATAGGGTTCTCTCCCTATATGGGGACAGTGAGGCCTTGGTACATCGTCTCAGTGGCATCTGGGACTTGGCTCTAAGGCATATGGGGCAATTGGGGTTACTTGTATATGATCTCTCTCAGGATCTTACTGATCTTACCACCTACCTCAGTTCCCTACAGTTGACCCAATCTGAAGCTCTTAAGTTGTTGGGGGAGGAGATAATTAAAATATCTCAGGAACGAGATCAACTTCATACTGTTGCGACTTTGCATAAGGAGACGGAGGAGGCTTAACGACAATCTCTGGAACAACAAATGCTACAACAACTAGCTCCCAAGGTAGTTTCTTTCTTCCAAATGGGCTTTGATGGGGCAGTGCAACAGCTGATCGACAGGGGATATCTAACGCCTCAAGACTATGCCTCCTTCCTCAGCTGTGAGGACGCCCTACTTGCATATCCAGTGATGGATTTTGACATATAATTTTAATTTTTTTTGTAAGGCATTTGCCACATGCGAAGATTTTGAATCGGCTTGATTTTTAGGCGCGCTTTGTGACTATGATTTTCTTTGAAAAGGGATGGGTATCACTTTGTTTTCCTCCTTGAGTTGATTATAAGGGACTCGCCGCCGGTCATCGACTTCCTAGTGATTAAATGCCCCTCTCCTCTGGTTTGCCCCTTTGCTACTACCTCTTTCCATGACGTCGATCACCGGGTTCCTTCACTCTCTTCTTCTTCCATATGATGTATTGATAAAGAGGATAGATTAACATGGGCTCTATGTAATGTAACCAACCTTCTTTTAAATGAATTGTTTTGGCCAACTGAGGGATGTGTCTAGCTTCTCTTACTTCAGTGTAATCGCAAAAGGATGACTCTATGTCCCCGCCCCTCTCTCCCTCAATGCCCTCCTATAGCACGTTAATTTGTGCCCAAGTCCTCATACCACTGTAGGGTTCTAGAAGACATCCACCGGGGAGAGATTGACCGGGCATATATCTTCTTCCATATGATGTATTGATAAAGAGGATAGATTAACATGGGCTCTATGTAATGTAACCAACCTTCTTTTAAATGAATTGTTTTGGCCAACTGGGGGATGTGTCTAGCTTCTCTTACTTCAGTGTAATCACAAAAGGATGACTCTATGTCCCCTCCCCTCTCTCCCTCAATGCCCTCCTATAGCACGTTAATTTGTGCCCAAGTCCTCATACCACTGTAGGGTTCTAGAAGACATCCACCGAGTATTCCGAGATTGACCCGGGCATATATCTTCTTGTTGTATGAGTCATAGTTAGAGGAGGCGTTCATTTCCCTTATTAACTTTCGACATTAAAGTTCCACCTTCCTTCTTATAAAGGCGGGTCTGCTTCTATTTCCACTCCCCGCATTAAATCCTCATAAAAGCGGGGTTGGTCGCTTCTACTTCCACCTATCATATTAAATTCCCATAAAAGCAGGGTCACTTCTACTTTTTGTGGCTATGAATAAGGCAGGGGTAGAGAGAACCCCTTCCCCCTTTCTATGTCCCGTAAGGATTTGTTTGGGAGGAGGTGAAGAGATGTAAGTAATTGAAGGGAAAATGGAAAGAGAGGAGAAAGAAGATTTACACTCCAAATTGAGGTGTAAAAAAAGTCTAATTTTTGTGAGGTAGAAGAGTATAAGTTCATCCTCATTTCCCTCACTTTCTCCTTCCCTTGCTTCTTCCCAAACAAAGATAGTCTTTTTTTCTTCCTTATTTACCCTTATCCTTTCATTATTCACACCTCTCTTATCTCCTCCAGGCGCCCTTCTTCTTCGTTCTGGTCCTCGTCGTTCTCTCGACTGATGGCACCCTGCTGCAATAAAAAAGTTAGACAAACGACCCCTCCCTCCTCACTGCCGCCTTTTATTCTGCCCTTAGAGGCTCAACCCTAGCATCGTCCCACGTCAAGGCCTCTTGACCATACCCCGATTTTACCTCTGAACCCATGCCTTCGTTGGGGAAGAACACCACATCTATCCTCTCATCCTCCGCGTTGTATCATATCTGATCTCAAGCTCGAAAGAGTTTCACAATTCGATAATACAATCATCAGGATAGTTGCTTGATTCCAGAATCACCATTCTGCATGGAAGGCAAGGGTGAACTACTGGAGTTCATCGAGAAATGACTCACAGAGAATGGGCACATGGTCATCGTCATCGCAGAGGGTGCAAGACAAGAACTGGTCACCGAGAGCATGAGATCCATCAACCACAAAGACGTGTTTGGAAATAAGCTACTACTTGACATTAAACTGTAGTTGTCACACAATATAAAGGTAAACAAAATGTTGTCGTACCTTCTAACGAAGAATAACTTCGACACACTTTCCTCTTCTTTACATGCTCATTTTAAGAAAACCAAGGTGTCGATAAACCTCAAATACATAGGTTTTTTGTCGATGTCAAAAATTTAGTTTATGAAGGAGGCTTTGAGTGTTGATTTTATGTGAGTTAAAAACATGTTTGGGTGTAGATCCAACTTACATGATTCGAGCTGTACCGAGCAATGCATCAGACAATATTTACTTCACTTTACAAAATTATTATGAAGCTATGTGACCAGAAATTGATCCCTATGATCGAAGTTATATACTCAATAACATAGGACTTATACACAAAAGCAACGAAGAGCATATAAGAGTTTTGGAATATTATTTTCGAGCACCGAAACGAAACCCATTCTTACCACAAAATTTTAATAATATGGTCATGATTTGTCATTACCTACGACTATTTTTACTATAGAAAGAAGGGGGAAAACCAATTAACTAATAAATACAAGAAAGAATAGGCTTTATGTTGGGAATGGATCGTCGCTAGAGGGGGAGAGTGAATAGCGTGTCTTCATTGCTTGATGAAATTTGATCGTGCTCGTCTACAATCGTCATTAGCGCAGCGGAATATAGAATAGCAATAACAAAAACAAAATACATAACACAAGCATACACAATACATGACAATATAACGTGATTCGGAATCTTAAGATTCCTACTCCACGGGTTGGGATCGAATGAGCCCTAGCGATGTCAAACACCACTAATAATCAAAAACACTCCTTCTCAACAACAAGTCGAAGGCGAAGCAACCTCGTACAAGTGATTACAACAAGTAATACAATGAATATAAGCAAATACAAGTAAACTACACAAATATAAGTAAAGAGAACTTTACAAAATGTGAACTTGAATGCTTGCTTTTCACTACAAAAAAACTGTTTTTTGGCGACGAACTTTGGCAACGAAAATAATTCGTTGCAAATCTGCAACAAATTTTGTGACGACTTTAATATTTCGTCGCAGATTTGTAACGAAATTTCTGACGAAAAATAATTTGTTGTAAAAATTATAAAATTTCCAACATTTAAATTTCGTTGCAAAATTCGTCGCAAATTGGGGATGAAAATTTTTTTTCGTCGCCAATTAGCGACGAAAAAAAAATTTCATCGCAGTTTTTTGCAACGAATTTGTTTTCGTTGCAAATTCTGCTACGAAAAAATAACTTCGTTGCAAAAATCTGCGACGAATTTATGTTTCGTCGCTAATTTAGCGACGAATACATAATTCGTCGCAGATTTTTATTTTATTATAAAAAAAAAATTTTGCAACGAATCCACGGATTCGTAGCAAACTCTGTTTTTTAGAAAAAAAATATTAAAAATTCTTTGAAGCCGGTTAAGTGATTTAGAGAGTTCGGAATGAGATGAAACAACTTCCAATGTGTTCGTTTAGTTCCCCTGATTATATATATATTTTTAAAAATCAATTTTACTGAAAATATTGCGATACGTGATTTTTTGAACGTGAATTAGATTTCTCAGACAGATTGATATTCAAAAATGCCCGGATTAATTTTTTTTTGATGATGTTTATATAATGAGGAGAACTAGACGAACATATTGACACTGATTTTATCTCATTTGGATAGCTGTAAGTTAGTTTACGAGTTAAAAATATTTTATTTATTTTAAAATAAAAAAATATTTGCAACGAATATATGGATTCGTTGCTAATTTTGCAACGAATCCACATTCGTTGCAAACTCTTAATTTTATAAAAAAAAAATATTAAAAAAAGTTAGTTAATGATTTTAAAGTTTTTTAATTTTTTTTAAAAATATTTGCAACGAATATTTGGATTCATTGCAAATTTGCAACGAATCTGTGATTCGTTGCAAACTTTTAAATTTTAAAAAAAAATCAGTTAACGTTTTAAAATTTTTTATTTTTTTTTTTAAAATATTTGCAACGAATCCTGAAATTCGTTGCAAATTTGCAACGAATCCACAAATTCGTTGTAAACTTTTAAATATAAAAAAAATATTAAAAAAATTAGTTAACATTTTAAAATTTTTTATTTTTTTTTTTAAATATTTGCAACGAATCTGTGATTCATTGCAAACTTTTAAATTTAAAAAAAATATTAAAAAAATCAGTTAACATTTTCAATTTTTTTATTTTTTATTTTTTAAAATTATTTGCAACGAATCTGTGATTCGTTGCAAACTTTTAAATTTTTAAAAAAAATATTTGCAACGAATCTGTGATTCGTTGCAAATTTGCAACGAATCCAGAAATTCATTGCAAATTTGCAACGAATCCACATATTCGTTGCAAAAATTTTGCAACGAATCACAGATTCGTTGCAAACTTTTAAATATAAAAAAAATTAAAAAAATTAGTTAACGTTTTCAAAAAATTTTTTAAAAATATTTGCAACGAATCTGTGATTCGTTGCAAAAATTTTTACAACGAATATGTGGATTCGTTGCAAATTTGCAACGAATTTCTTGATTCGTTACAAACTTTTATATTTATAAAAAAAAATATATTAAAAAAATTAACTAACATTTTTAAATATTTTAATTTTTTTTAAAAAAAATATTTGTAACGAATTTTGGAAGCAAAGTTTACCCTTTTTGTTTTTTTTCCGCCTGATGCCCTAATCCCACGAGTCCTCGCGCACGAGAGCCTCCGTCGTCGCCCTTTCAGCGTCCGTGCCCGAGAGCCAGCCGTCCGCGAACACGCCGTCCGCCCACGAACCGCCGTCCGACCGAGAGCCCGCCAGCGTCTAGATTTTTGCCCACGAACCGCCGTCCTCTGCCATAACCAGCTATCCGGCCCCCTCCCCCGATTCCGCGACTCCGCTCCCCTCCTCCGCCTCGACCTCAAGCACAACAAACTCTCAGGCTCGCTCCCCACGCTGCTGCCCTCCCTCCACTACCTCGCGCTCGGTTCCAACTTCCTCGCCGGCCGCATCGACTCCGTGCTCCCCCGCCTCAACCGCCTCAACTTCCTCGACCTCAGCTCCAATCTGTTCTCCGGCCCCATCCCCGCTTCCGTGTTCAGCTTCCCGCTCGAGACGCTCCAGCTGCAGCGCAACGCCTTCACCGGTCCGGTGACGCCCAGGGGGGACGTGGCCATCGCGTTGGTGGACCTGAGCTACAACCGGCTCTCGGGGTCTGTGCCGCCGCAGCTGGCATCCGCCAGCCGCCTCTACCTCAACGACAACCGGTTAACCGGAGTGGTGCCCGCCCGCTTGATTCAGGGCCTCAGCGGTGGGCTGCAGCTGTTATACCTCCAGCACAACTTCCTCACCGGTATCGAGTTCGAACCCGTAGTGGCTGTCATCCCCGTCGGCGCGGCGCTCTACTTGCAGTACAACTGCATGGTGCCGCCCATCCATACCCCTTGCCCGCTCAAAGCCGGTGCTCAGAGGATGCGCCCGGCCTACCAATGCCCCCGGTGGAGAAGCTGAGCGGCCAGTGTAAGGTTACGATCAACGGAGAACAAGCAGCCTTAAGAAATCAGCATGGATGAGGTACAAAGGAAAGCCTTTTTTTTCCAAAAAATAAAAATAAAAGTTTTCAACGAGTAGATTCTTTAATTAGTTCCAGTTTTGGGGAGGAAGAAGGATTAGAAGCTAAAATACGTGCTTACATATGTGCATGTCCAAAAATCTACATCTTTATTGTATCAATAACAGGAAGCAATTGCCGAGATCAATTCTCCTACTCCAGTTAAAATGTTGTTTTTCAGTGTAGTAGCACTTCTTTAATTCAATATAAAGTTTGTATTATGGATAAAATAACAACAATTATAGAGTCTGCTAAGCACTCGTACTGGCTTGTATTTGGTTGGAAAAGTTTGGATAGACTAAGATGATTAGATTGAACTTGAATGAAACAGATTGATGATGATCGAGGTGAAAGTAACCAGAAAGGTCGATCGAGGTGGAGTCGAATTGGGTTTTGGTTTTTGGCTTGTTGTCTGGGCTAAACTCAGGTAATTGGGAGGAGAAGAACAAGTCTGGTTATGCTAAAGTGAAGATGACTGAGAAGAAAGGGTGTGGGGATTTAGGTGATGTTGGCGATAAGTTATGAGATTGATCGCCGAGAGCATTGTGAGTAGTTGATAGGCCTCAAAACTGAGTGCTCACTCAATGACAAAGCTCCACGTGCCAGAGTTGTACATGTGGAACTAGACTATCCCTACTATGATCTTCAACTGTTTTTATAAAGCTCGTGAGTCAGGTCCTATTGATAAAACCTGATTCGCATTGTTAACTTTTAAGGTGTGCTTATCGAAAAATCTTATGGTGCCTTGGACTAGAGAGGGTGATTTTGCTCAACATCACTCTTTTTTAATTGATGGACTTAGCTTGTAGATCGAAGCAAGTTAGATATCTATATATTCTTGAACTCAAGACACCCAGACCAAAATGTGAACTAGGGTTGAATTCTCAGTATCCCTAATATGCGTAAGTCGAAGGGTCCTCACTGGAATCTTATTCTTCTACTCAAATCTTATTAGAGTATGATAATTGTGTAACCAAACACTCAAAGATCAGACTTAAATATGCATCTAATACAGAAGTTCTAGAGGGCATTCAAAATTTCAAGCAAACTTGTGTCCTCCCATGATAGTCATCTTCTTGTATGCCATCTTTAAAGTCACAAACACGATCATCACTGACTGTCATTCCTCCATGTTTCAGGGTTCTCTTTTGATCCCTCTTTCAGATCTTGGTTGTCACCACTTCTGGTATCCTTCATTGGCATCTACCACTGTGATGTCATCTTGGTTGCACCTTCACCCTCCAAAAGTCAGTTTTCCTGAAATCTAAAATTTCAATTGTTTTTCCTATATTTTTTGCAAACACATAGATCAATTTTTGATATATCAATGAGAATTCAAAGGTCTCGTTATATAAGGTGTCACAATGATGGTAGATTTTTACCATCTAGCAAAGTCATATTCCTCCTAGTAATGAGGATGATGGTGGCGACGATGATGATATTGTATGCATGTTTGTAATTAGTACTTTTACCATTTTTTAGTTTATGAGTTTGTTAATCCTTCATTTTTTTAATTTTTGATTAGTACTTTTTATTTTGCTTTAAACAGGAATGATGAAGTCAATCCTTATGCCGGTTGAAAATGCACATCTGAGTAAGTCTTTGCATATTTATTTTCGTGTTAGTATATAGTTTTTTTTTAATGTATGATACTTTTTGTTTGTTTCTTTTCTAATACAGGTAGAAGAATGACGGCTCTTGCTCTGCAGATGATCTTTTCTTTTTTCTTTCGCATGTGTTGAGATATTTTGAGTGGACATTATTATTTGGATATCAGAACTATGTTGATGTTTGGAATGTTGTAGGATATAACTTTGGTGTTTGGAATGTTGTATTGTTCTTAACTTATTGTGTTAGTTTGTATTTATTTGGATATGAAATTTTTTTGGATATTATTGAATGTTATTTTGTTGTATTGAATGTTATTTTGTTGTATTGAATGTGTTTTGTTTGTATTAAACAGGTTGTGTGAAATTTGTATATACGATAAAATATCGAAACGGATGGAACATGCTAAAAATTTGAATTTATTTTAAATTAGTTACAATTTATATGAAACTAACACGCAACAAATTACGATGGATTTTGCGACGAAAACAAAATTCGTCGCAGATGTTTGGCAACGAAAAATGAATTTGTCGGAATTTTGCGACGAAAACAATATTCGTCACAGATGTTTTGCAACGAAAAATGAATTCGTCGAAAAATTTGGTTTTTTGCGACGAATTCAGCGACGATTTTTGCGACGAATTTGTTTTCGTCGCAAATTTTCTGCGAGGAATTTATTTTTCCGTTGCAGAAATTTGCGACGAATTTTTTTTTTGGTCGCGAAAATTAGCAACGAAAACACTTAATTCGTTTACGAAAAAAAATTCGTCAAATTTCGACGAATTTTCATTTAAAATTAAATAACGTCAGTAAATTAGCGATGAAAATTTAAATTCGTCGCTAATTTTCGTCGCTAAAATTCGTCGCAAGAATTCGTCGCTATTTTTGTCGCTAATATTTGCGACGCTTTATCCGCAACGAAAATATTTTTGTCGCTAAATTCGTCGCTAATTTATTTTACGACGAATTTTTTTTTAAAATTCGTCGCTAATGACTATATTTTTTGTAGTGTTTGGTTTCTTGAGAGTAGCCTTAAAGGTCTGGATTGCAGTAGTAAATCCTCTCCAAATCACCTCAAAGAACCCTTGTCAAATCCTCCTTCACGAGTTGCTTTTATTTCCTGCATTTGGGTTGGATTCCGCTTAGCAGTCGATTGCTCTTGTAGCCGTTGTCTCACAACGACTCGATCCACGCTAGATAAGTTCCAACGGATAGACCATCACCCAATCGATTATACCCTTCACCGATCGATGCACAGCAATGAGTCGATCGAGCCCTTTACATCTGCGTGACATTCCTCACTATCACGACCGACACTCCATGGCGCCGATCGCTGCTTATCGATCCAATCGCCGATCATTGATCAGGCCTTTGCCGATCGAACCCTAATTGACTCACGACAGTCGACTGGTCATAACCCCAGTCGACTGTCTAGAGTCAACTCGGCTACCAAGTGTCAAAACACTTGACCAATCGACTAGTCCAAAATTCCAGTCGACTGATAACCTCAACCATGAGGTTTAACCCCAAGTATGATACCCTCATACTTGTTAGATCACTCTTAGCCTAGACCTAAGCCTTATAGTCACCTCCGTCAGCTTCACGTCTATCGGATCCCTCCAAGTCATTCATGACTTGTTCATCTGTACACTAGCCTTCAGGTACTTCCATCGACTATTATCATACTAAGCTAGTCTACATAATTTTATAGAGTCATTCAGTCCGAATGCTACATGAAGAACATAAGCCAGATGACAGAATGGGGAGACCTAGGATGTAGAAGATCATGTGATGAGTGATTCAGCAAATTTGGATTTCTATATATCCACTCATGTGGTACTTTATCACACGATTTATATAAGATCCATCTATCTAGATATCAACATATACAACTAGAAAGTCGTATGCTTTGGAAGAAGCTAGTATAGTTTGGTAAGGGGTTTTATTGATGAAAAAAAGAAGAATCCACTTCAACCCAAATGCCCTTAGACACGACCATACATAGCATAGAAATTACACTTAGAAAGGGTGGACAATCAGCTAGAGCAGCAGGTGTTGTAGCAAAACTGATAGCAAAAGAAGGTAAATCGACCACATTAAAATTACCATATAGGGATGTCCGTTTGATATCCAAAAACTACTTAGCAATAGTCAGACGAATGGGTAATGTTAGGGTGAACCAAAAAAATTTGGGTAGAGCAAGATCCAAGTGTTGTCTAGGCAAGCATCTTGTAGTAAGAGGAGTAGTTATGAACTCTCTAGACCATCCCCATGGGGGTGGTGAGGGAAGAACCCCAATTGGTAGAAAAAAAACCCACAACCCCTTCGGGATATCCTACGCTTGGAAGAAGAAGTAGGAAAAGTAAAATATATAGTGATAGTTTTATTCTTCGTCACTGTAAATAGGAATATTGAAAATAGTTTTTTTTTTAAATTTTAAAAAATGTAATGGGCGAACGACGGGAATTGAACCCGCGCATGGTAGATTCACAATCCACTGCCTTGATTCACCTAGCTACATCCACCCCTTTTCTGGCTAAAGGATTTTCTCTTTTCTCCATCCATCATTATGATGAATTGTATTTATTTTGACTTTTATACTTAACTTAGATCGAGATATTCAAGATATTGTACATAGAATGCTAATTTTTAAAATAAAAAATATAAAAAAGTAGTAATACACTATGATATGACACATTCACTAAAAAAAACTCAACGTGAGTTATGAGAAAGAAATAATAGTAATTTGGTCTCGGCATCTACCATTATACCCATAATGATTAGCCATACAATCACTATTCATAATGGAAAAGAACATTTACCTATTTATATAATAGATCGTATGGTGGATCATAAATTAGGGGGATTTGTATCTCCTCTGTCTTTTACGATACATGCGAGTAAGTTCATTTTTATACTTTATATACTTATATATTTGTATTTAATATACATATATACAATATAAATATGGTCTAGAGGGAAATTGTGAGCATTATGTTCATACACTATTTCCATACCAAGGTTTGCATGGTTGATGATATCAACCCACGTGTTAATAACACGACCCTCCCTGACTATCAACTATAGATTGGTTAAAATTAAAACCATTTAGATTGAAAGCCATAGTTCTATTACTAAAAGTAGTGAACCAAATATGTATTACAGGTCAAGCAACCAAGAAGAAATGCAAAGAACAAGAATTGTTGAAACTAGCATATTGGAAGATCAATAGCCCAAAATAATCAAGAGTAGCTATAATATTATAAGTCTTTCCTCTTGACCAAATTTATAACCTTCATTAGTAGATTCGGTTTTAGTGGTTTCCTTGATCAAACTAGAGGTTACCAAGGAACCATGCATAGCACTGAATAGGGAGTCGCCGAATACACCAGCTACACCTAACATGTGAAATGGATGCATAAGAATGTTGTGTTATGTCTAGAATACAATCATGAAGTTGAAAGTACTAGATATTGCTAAAGGCATACCATAAAAAAAAACTTCCTTGACCAATAGGATAGATCAAGAAAACAATTGTTGTTGTTGCAATAGGAGTTGAATATGCAACTACAATCCAAGGACGCATACCCAAATGGAAACTTAGTTCCCACTCATGACCCATATAACATGCTACACCAAGTAAAAAAAATGTAAAACAATTAGCTCGTAAGGACATGTTGGGAGTATTAGAAATACAATCAAAGTCTCACATTGATAAAACATAGAAAAAATCATGTGTTTATAAGATGAAAATATATCTCCATTGTAATATCTTTTGGATAAAGCTCAAAAATAAAACCATTATAGCTCATGCCAAAATTGGACAATATCATGTCACTATGGAGATATGTGAATCTTATTTGCATCAATAATTAGTATCAGAGTCATGATCTATGTCAAGTTATGCATCTCGAACGAAGGAAGTAGAGCTCCCATGTTCGGATAAAAAAAACAGACATTAGACAGAAAGTTCAGTTGGGTCAAGAGGATCGGACAACTGATGAAAAGTTCAGTTTGATCAGAAGAACCGAACAACGGGCAAAAAGTCCAACTGGGTCAAAAAGACCAGACAGTTGGAAGAAAGTCTAGGTGGGTTGAATATCGGATATCAAGTAGAGGAAGTCCTTCGAGGATGGATATATTTGAGAGAGGTTCAATGTGATCCTTCGTTTGAGGGGGGATTATTAGAAGTACTGAAAATATAATTAAAGTCCTACATTTGTAAGATATAGAAAAGATCGTATGCTTATAAGATGAAAAGATATCTCCATTGAAATAATAGAACCAAAAATAATATTATTTCCATAAAATAGAGAACCATAAATTGATCCTCAAGTACCATCAATATCTACTGGAGGGGCAGCAATGAAGGTGATAATAAATACAGAAGTTGCAGTCAATAAGGTAGGGATCATCAAAACATTGAACCATCCAATGTAAAAATAGTTTTCAGTGTTGGTTATTCAGTTGTAGAAGCGACCCCATAGGCTTGTACTTTCACGTCTCTCTAAAATTACAGTCATGGTAGGATCTTGATTTATTCAATTTATTAAGGACTCTCAAGCATATGTATTAACTATGAATAGTTATTAGTTAGATAATAGAAGGCTTGTTATCTAATAGTATAACATGGTTTATATGTCAATGTCAACCAATATCAACCAAACAAACAGATATCCATCTTATATATCTATGAATAAATACACTAAATATCTACGACTAAACAATTTGTAAATGAAGTGAATAAAAAAATATTTATTTTTATATATTTATTTTCTATGGGTTGCTCGAGATTCAAGCTTGGAACTAGTCGGATGGAATAGATATTTTATTTTGTTATAATAGGTAACAAATCCCTCCCCAAAACATGCTTGCATTTTGCAGTGCATACTACTTTCCCTATGTATACATATAAAAAACATCCTGAGAAGAAAGTAAAGTGCAAATAAGAATTTGGACTACTGCATTGATTCAAGCAATACAATACTACATGAGTATTTCAGAATGATAATTCAAGGATTTGGACTACTCCATTGTCAAATGTAAAAAATTTGACAAGCGAATATTGATAATTCAAGGTTGACTAAATACTTAGAAAATGAATAAATCTTACATGTGTTGTCAGATGGAGAAGTTCAACAAGTGTAGGTGAAGAAAAAGTTCGAGAGGATCTTAGTAGATAGAGAAGACCATTAGGAGTCGACAAGATGCTTGAGTGATGCAATTGTCATTAAGGAAGATTCGAATGCACACATTTTGGCAAGATGAGAAAGATTTAAAAGCGAGGTCTCGCGGAAGAGGAAGTTCTAGAGGTAAGGCTTCTTGACAAGTGAAAGAAAATCTAAAAGAGAGGTCTCTTGGCATATGGGATATAAGAGATTATGAGTGACTCGTAATCTTGTCTCTCGGGTAGACTTTTACTTACTCATGTAGAAGACCAAGAAATAAGTATATGATTGAACAATTGAGCCAACTTGATAATCAACTTAGTAATTTAATTAACTAGAGCGATTTGATCAGTTGATGGTATAGTCCACTATTGGAAATTAATAGCTCCTCTATGTTTGAATTAAGTCAACAGATCGAAGAGGTTTTGAGTCGATTAATGAAAGTATCCATCGGAGGATAAGGTTGTAATAATAGTCATCTGAGTCGAGTATGTGTCAAGTCAATTGACTTGAATATGAGTCGATCGAATATGCTTTGAGTTGATTGGAATCTCAATCAGCAAGAAGACAATTAAGTTTATGATCTTATCAAGTTGAGTTGACTATAAATATTGAGTCGATTGGAATGGTTTTAAGTCGGTTGGACAAGTATTGAGTTTGATGAAGGTAACAACTTTAACGATCATATAGTATCCTCCTTCTTCTTCTTCCCCTTTTTGGTTGAAATAGTTTTGTCTTCTCGTAAGGGAATTGACTTTTAGCATAACTAATAGATTTTATCTCTTCCCTAAATCGATTGCATTATCCATCACACATCACAAAACAATCGACAAGATTTTAGAACTCGATTCGAACACGACATCAAAGACCGACCAAAGCTCAAGTTCGATAAATGCATAGTTGCATACAAATTCTTATGGCCCATAGAAACAATTTAATGAACAACAAATGTTACAATGGATTTTGTGCTCGAAATCAAATGCATGGCTTTGGTTTCACATTCATATTTGATTTTCCATGAATGTTGGCACAAGTCGATGTCGTCGTCTTGTTCCCCAATGCATCGCCGATGAAACTCAAATCGATATCATTTAGTATCACACCTTGACATGGAAACGATCTACTACAAATGAACTTGATGGCTTCTGCTGAGGAAGAAGTTCCCTTGACATTTCTGAACTGGATATCGTAGATTTGAACACGAGATGGATCCTAGAAACATTATAGGACTAATTATCGATACGCGATAACCAAGTTAAATTACAAAAATAACAATAACAATTAAGTCTTATCCCACTATATGAAGTCAGTTTTATATCGACAAAGTGTTGAATAAAATGTTGAATGTTGCTTACCTTTTCGGAGCATGAAACATAGGGGCAATACTCTTGGTCTATTATGATGGGGTTGTAGACATTGTTCATGATGATGTCCTCATAGGTAAAGTGAGCAGCCTTCAACTGAGTCGGAGAAGATTGCCATGTCTTGATCCGCAACCCGTTGGTGGTGCCATTGAGGGTGCAATTCCTAACCGTCAAGCCGACGACATCGGTTTCGCCTGAGTTCTTACCGAGGCTCCCGACACTAATGCCATGGCCAGGGCCACAATAAACATTAGAGATGTTTAGGTTGGAGTTTCCTGGTCCAATGGAGATGCAATCATCACCAGTGCCAATGATGGCGTTTGTAATGGTCACATTGGTGGAATCAGCAACATGAATGCCATCAGTATTTGGGCTATCTCCGGGGGCTCGAATAGTCACAGACTCGATATCGAAATTCTCTGATCGAAAAACATGCATGTGGAAGAGTTTGCTATCCACAGAGGAAATGCTTTTGATCTTTGCATTCTTCACGAAACTGAACACCAATGACTGCAAGTTACAAGATTCATCAAGATTTACAAAAATGAATCTAGTGATCGAACTTACTATTCATCTAGATGTTATCGAGCACGCCTAATTGGAGCTTGTTTAATTGTTTAAAACTTTTACATTTTTAAGTTTGTTATTATTCCAATCTTGTTTGTTCATTTTGAAAGATATTCTTTATTTATTATAAGTTTTATAAGAGTTTTTTATAAATATGTTTTGCAAGTTTTGTTCACTAATAGTTCACAATGGGTTCAAACTTTTTTATTTAATTAATTTTGTGCATATTGAACAAATATAAATAAGTTCTTAATAAATCGAACATCAAATATTTATAAATATTTAGTTCATTTATAATCCTAGATAAGATTTTCAAAAAATCTTAATTTATATTTGTAAATATAATATCGATCGATAATAAGAAATAGATTAAATAGTAAGAAAAACTTAGATACCATTGGGAGAATCTTGCAACTCCATTTCTTGGGGCATTCATTGTAAGGCCATGCCGACGATCCTTGGCCGTTGAATGTTCCACCGCCCGATATCACTAGTCCATCTATGTATTGGAATTCAATCCAATTGTGTTTGTAAGCATTGAGATTGGTCGATGCAAGCAATTGCCCTCTCAAATCGATCACCATAACACCCTTGCAAGGCCCTTTGAAGAGCAAGGGACCGACCAAATATGATGTTTGAGGGACTAGAATCGTTGAATCCCCTTCGGCGGCACAAGAAGCATCCCACGCGGCTTGAAAAGCCTAAGATCATACAAAGAAGATCGATAGTTCGGTAAACTTAACAAATAGTTTTGAAGGAAATCAAAGTCGATCACCTACCTCTGTGTCGTCGGTTTGGCCATTTCCTACTGCTCCATGATCCTTCACATTGTAAACATTGCTCGATTGAGCGACACACATAGCATGCCATATCGAGAACAACAAGCTAATTGCAACGACGGCGATGTTCGAATCCATTTAATTGTTTTTGATCCTTTGTAGCTAATATCTAGTCTTATTGCCGATGATCTCTATAATGATGTGTTGTTCTATACATGCAACTTTTAAGCAAGTATAGAACACAAAGAAAAGAAGCTTCGATATGTTTAATTTCCCAATTTCTTGTCATTTTATAGGCAAATCCGGTCAAAACTTTCTTTTATGTTTGTGGTTAATAGAAATGTAGTTTTTATTTAGTATCTCTTTTCGTCGTTGCCATGGCCCGTTTTTAGAAAAGAAAAGAAAAGAAAACAATCTATTAGATTGTTTTTTATCGTAAAAATATAGCCAATTGATCTCTCTTTTTCGCACAAAAGGTCGTCTTCATTGTCTTTCGATCGATAATATATAGTTATAATTGAGCAAAGACCTCGTAATAGGGTATCTTTGCATATTGGCTAATTGGTTAATGATGAGAGGAATGAGATTTCTATAGTCGAGCCGAGTTTGGCGAGGAGTCAAGCTCATTTAGCAAAATTTAAGGGTTCAATTTGAAGTTTTGATATAACTTACTAATGGAAAATTTGATATTGTGATTTGGGGAACTAGGAGGGGGAAATTGCATTGTGGGAGACCTAAATGGTATTGTTTGTGTGAGCTTTAACAAACTTAGGGCAACTATAGGTAGGGATATTCGAAGATTGTTGAACGATTTGTGTCCGGAGGTAGGAAATGAAATCCTAATTTAAAAATACAATTCAAATTATACTTATCTATTGAGAGGCTTAAGCTAATAATCTCACACTTATCTATTGAGGAACTGAGCTGCCGAGTCCTTCTGGCTGAGCTCTCGATGTCGAGTGTCTGATCTGCTGAGTCCGAGAGGTCAAACTAAGCTATCGAATCCTTTTGGTCGAACTCTAGAGACTAAGTGCCTGAACTGGCGAGTTGTCGAGCACCCCGAAGCCTAGTTGTTGAAGGCAAGTGTTGAGAACCTTAGTTGAATTCTCAAAAATTAACAAACCGAGGTATGCGTTCAATAGATATTCCTTAAAACAAATTCGTCCCACCTCATCGATGCTTTGAGGTCAGCACAGGATGTCAGTTTCCCAGAATATAACAACGAAACCATGATCTCCACTAAGTAATGGTGATCGTAGTGAACTGAAATGCACCTGAGTGTTATCACAGGAGCTCTGTCAGATGAAAGAAGTACTCGACAACCAAAAAGAGAGAGAGGGGATACAGGTGGATGGACTACTCGTCACTTATTTCTGCTCAAGACTTAAGCTCCTTTTATAGGAGTGTCTCCATGGCTGGCCAAATAAAAACATTAAATTGTTTTTATTCGCCCCAATAAAATGTCAGTCGATTTGTTGATTAAGACGTCGTTAGTCTCACCTAAATAAGGATTCTCATTAATATATCCGTTATCATTGGAAAAAATAACACTGAATTAAATTGACTCATATACAAACACAGCTTATGTGCATTGAGAGAGTTTCTCTCCGTACATTTGTTCAAAATGTCATGTTTATGAAACAATATAAATTAATTATTAAATTTTAAAATTTTCAATGTGAGACTAAAATCTCATACACAATAAAACCTCCTTCATCTGTTCCACCTCACATTTTCAACGTGTCCATTTTTACATTAAAGATAAATCGTTGTTATTAGGAAAGACAATTTAATTTATTTTAATATAAATTTGTGAAAGCTTTAAAAAAAATAATTTTTGTCTTGTCCATTTCTCACTTCACTTAAAAAGAATAATAAATAAATAAATTTCTCATATATATACTCCACTTGTTTTGGATTTCTTCTCCCCCTATACATGCTCTCACTCATTCAATCTAAAGGATCGATTGAATAATTCAACCCACTAAATCGGATCGAGGTAATGGATAATCCCTTCGACTATTCTTCTATCGTTCTTTTACTAATCATACTACTATCTTCCTTTTATTTCTTCGGTTCATTATCGATTGATCGTCAATTTGCCACTCAATTCTTTCAACGAAAATATAAATTCTTATTCTCCAAGGATCAATGATCCTCCTCGAGTATGAACTTTTTGAGCTACCATTCTAAGGTTTGTTTTCGTTTTTAAAGGTGAAAAAGACAACTTCTTAGGAAAGAGGCACAAAGATGACATCGGAGAAAAAGATATCGATGCGACCAAAATCGGTCATCGGTGAGGCTGGCTATGTAATGGAGGATGTACCTCATCTCAGTGACTATTTACCCGATCTACCGGTAAGTGGCTCGATCATCTTGAATTTAAAAATGAAATTGATGGTTTTTTTTTTCTTATTACTAAAATTGAAAATACACACCTTAGATTGTGAGTTTTTGGTTGACTTAGATTTGGTAATCCAACTTAACAAGGTCTTGCATACTCTTCTTTTTTCTTTTTTTGGAAAAAAAAATATTTTTTATGTTTTGTAAAAATTGTGAATTGTTATTCAATTTTTCATTTATAGAAATGAAAAATATGAAAAGTGAAAATGATTTTCACTTCTCAGCAACTAACGATTTATTAAACTTTGTTTCGTGTGCCAAAATAGAATTAGCATTGAGTTGAGAAAATGTAAGCGCGCTAAAATAGATTAGCAATAAATTAGCGAATGTTAATAAAATATAGTTTGATATTTAGCATTATAAATCTCTGGGTAATTAACAATATAAATAGTTAATTAGCTTCACAGTCTAATATAGACCTGACGAATTGGATAATGGATCATATTCGTATCTCTACGTAATCCGAAAATATTAATCCATATTCAATCTATTTAATTTGTCATATCAATGAGTTCAATCCGAACACAAACCATTTAATTTCGGATAGACACAAACGATCCGTTAAACACGAAAAAATACGTGTAAAACGGATTGTAAAATACTATCTAAACTAATAGACACGAAATGATCCATAATTATACGAAAATGTAATAACTTAAACAAAGTATAAAACGGATTACTAGACACGATTCAAATCAATACACACGAAAAGACCTATAAGTAGACGATAATATAATAACTTAAACATATGAGCTTAAAAAAAATAACAATCTCCACAATCCATACTACCCAATTAGAATTACAAATGTATGACCATAAAATATATACTCTAGAATTATCATAAAATATAAAATAAATTTCAAAAATTATCATTGATACTGCTGCTACCTTTTTCCATACGTGAGATGAAAGAACCCGTGCGTAAGACATTGTCCGAACCAAATAGGTGGTTCGGCAGAGGAGGTCTGAGAAAACCAGTTCGGTAACATAGGTCTGAGTAAAAATGGCTCGGGGAGGCAGTTCAAGGGAATTGACTTGGCCGAACGGGTTTGGAGATTGGCTCGGTACGGAAAGTATAGGAATCGGTTTGGTAGAATGGGCCTGGAGATTGGTTTTGTATGGGGAGGATAGGAGTTAGTTCGAGTTATTATAAGAAGTCTAAGAGTTATGCTATACTTAAGCAGTAGGTTTAGGCTAACTTTACGGAGAGGAAGCGGGTGAAAGGGATGAGCTAGAATATTTTCCAAAATATTGGTGAGAAATTTGTTATACATCAGATTAGGACACCACATAATATTTGGAGGAGTCTCCACTTCCCATTTATGTAACAGAATGATTTTCCAGGTAAGCAAGGTGGTCACGTGTACGGTGATAAAGGAGGTTCGTTATGCAACAGCTGGTCGGGGGAAGAGGAGGAAGATAAAAGACATATGAAAGGCGAGAGAAAGGGGATCGACAACTTCCAACAGCGAGAGACAAAGGCACACTTGAAGGGGAGAGCCACCACATCGCCGGAGAAGGAAGGAAGAAGGAGACAAGGAGAGTAGTGAGCTTCATTCTTTCAATATCTGTATATCGAGCTAACTGTAAGAGGTTTTTTTCCTCCGCCTCCGGAAGCTTTTTCCGAAGAGGAAATTCATAGTGAGAGTGCTTTGGCACCGTAGCTCGTAGGAGAGCTCACCCCCGTGGAGTAGGAATCCTTATTTCGAACCACGTTAAATTCTGCGTCTCAGCTCTTTGCTTTGGTCGTTCGCATTTTTCTCTTCGTATTTCATTACTGTTGTGGCCGAAGAGAACTCCAAGGTTCCCGCACGCACCTTGGCATTGAGAGGAGGCTAGAAAATTCATCTACGACCGTATCAATCATCATCATTCAAACTTGTATAGATTACACAAGTGTCATCCATCTCTCTTCTTTTTCATGCGTAGATTTTTTTTAAGTTAAAAAAAAATAAACGGGTCCAACGGATCTAACGAGTCCAAGAGGCAAGACACAAATCCAACACGAAATCTTTACGTGTTTAATGGATAGATACGAAATAGATACGAACCTGAAATTGCATGATCTAAACATCAAAAAAGCAAATTGTATTCGTACCGTGTCTAGATTTGTCAAGTCTAGTCTAATACCTTCCAAAATTTTATTAATGTCAAAATATCCTTCTCTTCATTTTGTTGTCAAAATACCATTATATCTAAGGGTTAAATACCTATTCTACCATTTGAATTTACCATATAAATAACTCATATTTTACTTCATAATATAATAACAAGGTCATACGACAGAATAATAAAATAAAATAAAATTTATTTAAATATAAATATAATAATTTTTTAATATTATTTTTCTGTCAGACCTATTCAAATCCACTTCAAGACAATCCGGCATACTCTGTTGTCAAGTAATTTCTCAACTCTCCATGCATTTTATTTCTTTTTCTTTAGTTTTTTTCCTTTCCATGAACACTTTTCGTCGTCTTAATTCCGATGTGTTTTCCTTTGTTCTTGAATTCAGACAGTATTTTGTGAACGACGACGATGCGGTGACACAAAAGGTCAGATATTACTAATTCATTGATAGTTCATGCATCATGTGTTCATAAATTTCATGTTCTTGTTCATCGAAAGTTAGCCGACTCGAGAAATTTTGCATTTCAGGTTGTGGTTCATAAGAATGACCCGAAAGGGATGCACTTCCGGCGAGCCGGGGCTCGACAAAAGGTAGGTTTCACTGAATGAATGTCCCGGACTATCAGTTTTAGAGATAGTTTACGATTCGCTAATCTTGTTCTTTCAAATGCTTCTTCAGGTGTTCTTCGAGTCGGATGAGGTGCATGCTTGCATTGTGACTTGTGGAGGTTTGTGTCCTGGGCTCAACACAGTGATTCGAGAAGTAGTGTGTGGACTATACGACATGTATGGTGTTCGCAAAGTTCTTGGAATCGAGGTGAGTGTTAGAATGTGGTATCTCTTAAGCCTTTTGGTTTCTTGACTAGGGTCATCGTCATCGTCCAAGTTATCGATTAGGATTTTACGTTATGTTCTTATTCGACATAGGGTGGATACAAGGGCTTCTACTCGAGTAACACTATTAGCTTGACGCCAAAGAGTGTCAATGACATCCACAAAAGAGGAGGTACTATCCTTGGCACGTCGAGAGGTGGTCACGATACATCAAAGATAGTAAACAGTATCGAAGATCGCGGTATCAATCAAGTAATCACAAATTCTTAGATTATGTTAATTGTTTTGTTTAATTTGTTTTGATAACAAAGATGACTTGTTATTATTTCAGGTTTACATAATAGGAGGCGATGGAACTCAAAGAGGAGCAGCACTCATTTATGAGGTAACTCTGAGGGTATCATCTAGCTCAACCGCTACATGTATCGAAAGTTATCGAGTTTCTTACTACACTTGTGCAGGAAATTCAAAGGCGCGGCCTGAAAGTAGCCGTAGCCGGTATCCCCAAGACTATCGACAATGACATCGCGGTACTTTGGTTTTCAGTTTCCTTAAAATGCTCTTGTTTTTCCATAACATTACTATTGTCGAATCTTTGTATTTGTGGCATTTAGCTCCCTACTACATATGATTAGGTCATCGACAAGTCGTTTGGCTTTGACACGGCCGTCGAAGAGGCTCAGCGGGCGATAAATGCTGCTCATGTGGAAGGCGAAAGCGTCGAAAATGGTATTGGCCTTGTGAAGCTTATGGGTCGCTATAGTGGTTAGTTATCTCTCTCACTCAGACTAGCAGTTCAGTAACTACTGGAAGTTTCTTTTCTAACAACATTCGAACAATTTGATACTAGCGCAGGGTTTATCGCTATGTATGCTACACTAGCAAGTAGAGATGTGGTATATGTCTCGAGTCATTTTCCCTTGCATATCGTATCATTCTGATCTCGAGCTCGAAAATAGTTTCACAATTCGATAATACAATCATCAGGATTGTTGCTTGATTCCGGAATCACCATTCCGCTTGGAAGGCAAGGGCGAACTACTGGAGTTCATCGAGAAACGACTCAAAGAGAATGGGCACATGGTCATCGTCGTTGCAGAGGGTGCAGGACAAGAACTGATCGCCGAGAGCATGAGATCCATCGGCCACAAAGACGCGTCTGGAAATAAGCTACTGCTTGACATTGGACTGTGGCTGTCGCACAAGATAAAGGTAAACAAATGTTGCAGCACCTTCGAACGAAGAATAACTACGACACACTTTCTTCTTCTTTGCAGGCTCATTTTAAGAGAACCAAGGTGACGATAAACCTCAAATACATAGGTTCGTTGCCGATGCCAAAAATTCAGTTTATGAAGGGAGGCTTTGAGTGTCGATTTGATGCGAGTTAAAAACATGTTTGGGTGCAGATCCAACTTACATGATTCGAGCAGTACCGAGCAATGCATCGGACAATATTTACTGCACTTTGCTGGCTCATAGTGCTCTTCATGGAGCCATGGCAGGCTACACTGGATTCACCACTGGACCTGTCAATGGAAGACATGCTTACATACCTTTCCATGTAAGTGTTCTTCACTTTAGTTCTATTGGCTGGATGAGAGCACTTTCATTTGCTAACCTTTTCGGTAAACAGAGGATTACGGAGATGCCGAACAAGGTGGTGATAACAGATCGGATGTGGGCGAGGCTGCTGTCTTCCACGAATCAGCCCAGTTTTCTTACCTCCACTGATGTCGAGGAGGCAAAGAAGGACGAAGACGAACCGCCGATGCAGTTGCTGGATGACGGCAAGGATTGCTGCTCCATACCACCACCTCCTAATGTCACACCCTGAATTCATTTTCACACCCCCATTTTGCCCATCTTTGGTTGGAAGCAAAACATAAACAGGCATGGACCTTTGCATTGAATAATGCCACTCAATACATTTTCGCCAGGGAATTGTTTTTCGTTTACCATGTCGGAAACTTATATATAGAGGGGATGGTATTCAAAAATTAAGTTTTTCGATTCAAGTAAACATAGATGGTTACCAATGACTGCTAAAAAACTCACATCTAGCCTTGAATCAAATGATGGTGTGCATGCGAGGGCAGAGATAGCTGGAATTAGTTTTCTGGTTGAAACACAATGTTGATGACTTCTTTCAAACTTCTGCAGCCGACTATTTCAATATCCAGTTTCAGCGTCTCGAGCAATTTCACGGCTGGCGTCGGTATGATGCACCTCTTGAAGCCCAGTTTAGCAAGAGCCATTAATCGCTTGTCCATTCTCGGGACCTTCAGGGAAAGCAAATTGCAAACAAAATCATAGAACACACTAGAAGAGGGCAATAAACTCAGAGATCAAGAAAATTTTTTAAGTAAATACTACTTACAGAGTGAAGCTCGCCGCCTAGCCCAACCTCTCCAATGAAAGCGATATTGTTCGGGACTGGAAACTCCAAGAAGCTGAACAACAAAAATCCTTCAGTTGCCTTTCAACTTAAAGTTAATCAAAGAAATGGAAGTTCCATTTAAGTTGTAGAATGAATATTTCTCATCGAGTCGTATCAGTTCAACTATATTGACTCTATGAATGGTTATATCAATACTAATACAATGTTTAGTAATTAACTAGTTATCTCTAGTCTTAATCTAGCTTACCCCTAACTCTAGATTCAACCCGTCAACTATATATTTATTGGTCCCTTCGAACATGTCAATTATTGGAGCTCTACACCAAATCGTTGCCGATAATAGTATCTTATTTCACTTTTCTAGTAACTCCACACATTCACATTAACACTCTATTCTCTACTAAACTAACTTTGAATGTTTCCAACCTGTCCAACACTCTTATTGGTCATGAAGCTAGGCTATTGTATCATAGATTTATAAAATTTTACTTCCAACCAAAGGGAAAGGCAAAATTCGGGACCTATAAATAGCCATTAAATAACTTGTGAAGATAAGTTCATGGGTTAGGTGCCGTTTTTCTTTTTTCTCATTCAGAACCATTAAATAACATTCACCCATCTTTTCTAAACTCCAGTCATCGTTCCACAAGTTGTGCTTCATTGTTTCTGATTTGTTAACTTGTGACTGACCAAACACTGATGACCCATTTGCTCACATTTGCAAGGCAAGTGAAGGAGGCTCAACCAGAAAGTATGCAATGGGCAAAGTGATATATTTGATAGTTCGAGGTTAAGATGGCTCTACCTCTCCTGACAACTTATTGTAGATGTCAACTGTTAGATGTATAAATTATGACATGGTTTGTTTGTGGAACTCCTAGTTATGTAAATCCATATTTGAATTAAACATTTGCTTTCACAGTCTATTCCTTTCATCTGAGGAAATTAGGAGCAAAAACCACACACCGAAGATTAAAATGTAGAGTTAGTTAGATGAATAATGATCCCTCAGGGGTTTTTTCCCCTCAAATCCAAGGACGTCAATAAATCAACAGCCACCTACGTCTCTGAAATAATTTGATATGTTTGTCTATCTAAATCATTTAAGGTACCAACCAAAGAAATCTAAGTTCATTATAGTTAATTCTAAATTTTAACTTGCATAAAGGGAAATGCGCACTGAATGGATGTTTCCATACCTGCTGGAAATTGCGATTGCTATTGCCAGATCTCCTGCAGTCTCTGACAACTGAAATCCACTAACGACATTGAGGAAAATGGCCTGTAAAATATAATAAAATTTAGTTACCGGCTTTTTCAACACCCTGTCATCAAAATAGCTGTTAGGTAATGGGTTTCTTGTGCAAGAATAATATCAAAGAATAGATAACCTCTTTTAAGTATAATTTGATATCCTACTGGTTTTAGTGAGATTAGTAAAAGTTCAAATTTGATAATAGATCACCCACTTGGGATGCTAAACATCCAAACAGTGTGTTGGATCAAGACACAATATAGCTGTTCTTTAAGCATAACTCGACCACAGTGGGAAAAAAAAAAAGTTGATTGAAACATAGAAAACATAAAATGGTTAACACAGGCAGGAGAGTTGACTAGTAGCATTTATTCAGTCTTAATTGATCTCTTCTCTGCAATTGAATGCAATCTTAATCAAATTAAGACTCATTGAGTCCTTAAAACATTAGACTGTACAAGATATTAAACCAAGATTTTAAAAAGCATAAGCAGATATAAACTGAAAGCAAACGGCTTAGCAGATTAGTTGAAAGTGAGAAAATTGCACATTGTTCATGAGTAAATGTTGCTTATTGCAGCATATTGCAGAGGTAAAAGGATACCACACTCCATTTCATGGATAATTTTGGCTCTATCAAAACTGTATACGGCCTAAACAATTTTAAGGAAAGGTCCTTAAAAAAGTAGCAAGCCAGTAAAAGTATTTAAAAAGAAACAACATAAATGTACTTACATCATCTTGAAGCTTCAGACCAGCCTGTTTCATAAGGACCTTCAGAAAAAAAGCTTTTATTAGTAGAGGTTAAAGCAATTAGACTGCTAGTTTAGCTATCAAGTGAGGCTACATTTTTACTAAAAATAGTTGAATAAAAGAATTTAATGCCTTACAAAAGTTCAACTCTTGTTGAAAACTGTAAATTGATTATTTTTCCAAACAAGATTTGTGACATTTGTCCACTAGAGAAGACATTGAAGGATCTTCAATCCACTGTATGAAAAACTGTCTCATTTTGTCCGAAACGGACGGTATTTCTCATTCTACCGGCATACCCGCGAGACGACGGCAACAACGGCCCCGCGCTCGCCGGCTGCACCTCGCTCGGGGCTGCTTTGGCCGCTGCGACCTCGCGGGGCGCCGCTTCTCGCCTGCGGTATGCGGCTGCGGCAAGGCGAAGGAACTTCCCAAACTATAGTTTAACTATAGGTTAATAAAATTAATTAAAATTATTTTAAAAATTATTTTATTAATTTATATATTATAAATAATAATTTATTTTTTAATCCTATTTAATTGAAATTAATATTATTATTTTTTAATATTTAAATTAATATTTTCATTTTTAATTTATATATTTTATATTAAAAAATTATCGAAATTTATCGATACACCCCGATACGATACCGAAACTGTATCGTTCCGGTCGCGAACCGAAACATCGATTCGCGTCGAAATTTTAAACCTTGCTTCAATCAACCAGCCAATCCATGCTCTACTATTAAGACATTTCCAATGATATGGGATCCGGAGTCATTCAAACCCTTCTAGTGCTAGAAGATGAAATGATTCAAATGCTCGAGCATGAAAATTTGGTTTTCAAATGGATCTAGTAAAATACTAGATTCTTCTCTCCCTTGGTGCCTCAAGCACAGCATGTCGGTAGGCCCAGTACAACACCATCTCATTCTAGACAGGGACCAAAACCCCAGCTCCAGATTAGGTTTCAAATCTTCCACAACAGTACTAGAAACTTTATATCCTATGCAATTGTCATGAAACATTTGTATAATATAATTAAATTCATTTTTCACATGTAAGAATAGGCAAGTATCTTAACTGACAGTTTTAAGGAATTTAGTGCCACTTACAGAAATCATCATAAAAGCTCTACGATCCTCTATACCGTTGAAATATCTTCTAACTGAACAATCGGATGCGCATAATGCCTAGAAAAGAAAAAAGGACACATTTTGTACATCAAAAAAGAGGCAGCAGAGGAGGAATTTAGAGGCGAAGAGAATTTTGGAGGTAAAAACTACGCGAAGTGATGAAAAAACAAAGTTAGTTCCTAACAGAAAGTCGACAATCCTGATTCCTGAGATGCAACTCACAAAAACATAATAAAGAGTTGATATACACATATCTGCAGCTAATATTTTCTTTGAATACTCAGTACTCTGATCTCACATGCTGAACTGTGAAAACCACTCCTAGCCACAACAACTTGATTTAGATATCAGAATTTGGAATGTTCATACAAGTCGAGTTTGGAGCAAATAGTTTTGTCATACAACAATCATGAGCCATGCTACTGGAGATTCTGAAAACTGATATCTAGTAAAGAGTGCGTAGGTTAAGAAATGCAACATAACATTTATAGTCACTGGTGATGGAGATGCAACATCATTATGTTAATAATTCCTTTAAAATTTAAAGCTGTCATTCTGAGCATCATGCAAACCGTTATGAATGTCAGGACTAACTCAAGTTATGCATCAACTTGAAAGGTAAACAAAAGCTGTAAATGGTGTAATAGCACAGGATTATATTTGCAAGCTATTAACCATATAGTAATGGGAAAAGTTGCTGATACAGGATAAACAAGCAATAAGATAGAAATAAGCTAGAACATTAAATCACAAAAGAAGATTATACACATGTATATGGCAACCATAGTATTCAAAATGGATATACATCATACACCATATGTGGCCCAGCTTTATGCACTAGAAACTATGATTCTATGCTTATCGCAGATGAGATATAGTCATGCTGGTAAAAAGACCAAAAATAAAATGAACATTTGATTTCTTTTCTTTTAAAAAAATAAATAACATGTTGAATATATATGAAGAATTACCTGGATCTCAATCAGGAAAGTTCGAGAACTGTCAAGGGTTACTGTTACTGCATGACCAACTAATACATCAGAATCAGAGAAGTGTTCGCTTAAGAATATTTCACTTGGATTTGTGACAGCTTGCAAGCCAGACTCTGACATTTCAAACACTCCAAGCTGATAAAAAAACAAAGTTATTTTGTATAGATTTCAACATTTGATTGCATTTATTGATGCTACACTAGACAATAACAAGTGTACGGATTTTTGTTTGGAGTGCACAAGGACTAAAGTTATATCCAATTACTGATTTGAATAAAATGGTCAGCCAGTATTTACCAGCATATCAAGACCACCTAGTACCAAGAAAGTATATGATAAATTATTAATGCACCAAAAGTATAACATGAGTATATGAATATTTTTTTATTGGTATTATCAGCTATAACTATCTTGTGCATGTCCCTCTGCTAATAACCTTCCAAAGTTGCATAATATATCACATCTCAACCTAAGTAGTACAACAATGAATTGGCATAGAAAAAGGCAATCAGATCTTTAATTCTTCAATAATAGGTCAAAATATATATAAAGCTTCACAGTAGAGGAATACAAGATTAAATATTGATTTTGTTTTCCAATCTAGTTCTCTTATCCATAATTGTATCTTGCTAAGGATCATACAACTGCACAAATATATATGTCCTTCATTTTTCAAGCTTGATGTATTGATCTAAATAGCAGATCTTTTTCAGAAAAATATGACAAAGCAGATGAAAAGAAGAAAAATTGAACCATTTCAGCATAAGCAACTAATTCTACAGAACTATGACAAATAAAGTGCCTTTTTCAAATACATAATGTAACATGCCTATGGTACCTCATCAGTTGAACCAAAGCGGTTCTTCACAGAGCGCACTAGCCGATAAGAGGTGTGCCTATCACCCTGTATCAACAGAATCTTGATGGGCACTTGAAAAGAGAAGTGTATATATAATTCTCATAACATAGAAGCCATATTCCATTATACATGAAGTTACATGAAAAAAATGACACATTTCTCCACAAAAAAAAAAATACTTGTGTTTAAATTCTGCGAACAACCCTGTGAAACAGAATAATATAAAGAAGAAAAAAAATAACAATTTAGGATAATAAAATGAGTTAAACAAGGATTATATAAAGAGGTAAAAAAGAAACAGAGAATAGAACTCTTGGAAATTTTAATTGTTCTAAAACGGCAACAAAATGTAAGGGGAGCCTTAGTGCAACGGTAAAATTGCTGTCTTATGACCCAGAGATCACGGATTTAAGTCCTGAAAACAACTTCTTGCGAAGCAGAGTAAAGCTGCATACAGTAGACCCTTTCCTGGGACTCCGCATGGAAGAAACTTCGTGCACCGGACTATCTTTTTTTTAATGACTGCACCAGAATGTGGTGAAATCATGTTGTATCAAGTATTCTTAGCCAATTGATTCCTGATTTTTTTTACTGATATTATAAGAATAAAGGCAATAAGAAAAGTTAGTAACGAAATCACTGATTGAAAAATGATTTATTAATACATTAATTTTGAAGTTTGTAAGGATGGCAGCAGGGTGGTTTTAATTGAGTTCAGGTTCTTATTTAAGTGGTATAAGAGAGATCTTGACGAAATAGTCGATACCGTCACAGGAATGTAATGAGTTTGAGTTTGAATGCTAAGGTATGGGTACCCGTGTGTGTTCAGAGTATACATATTTGCAAAGTGTATCCTGTATGTCTATGTAATAGATATCAAATTTAAATTTTTCACATTCTAAATTATTTTGTTTTAATAAAAATGTTTTTAGGCAACGTATTTAAACTAAAACCAAACCAAGCTTTTAGGTTTTAGGGGTCAAATTAAAGTTGGTTTAGGATTGGATTGAAGCCATCAAATAGATATGCTGAGATTAGAGTCATGGATTCTAACCAAGAACAATTGGGACTCAATGAACTAAATTTCTATTTGAGACAGTCTAGTTTATTTGCATTGGGTTGGGTTAATCCAATTTTTGAGAGTTGAGAGTTAAATAAACTTTCTTCCTCTTTCTCTCTCCTGTATTCACCTTCTTTCTTAATTCCTCTCCTCTTCCCATGGCGCCATTGCCTCACACCCCTCTTCGTGTGTAACCATATCCCACCCACATTGTTGGCCTCCCATCTTCCAGCAGCATTCCCTCCATCTCTCTCGGTCTCTCCTCCCTCTCCCTTTTGTTCTATAGTCACGACATCGCTGCCCAAAGCTAAGACTAAATGTCATTGTCACTGCCATTGCTCTCTCCCCTTTTTCTCTCTATTTTCCTCCCTTTTTCTACTTTCCCTCTCTTTTTGGTGCCTCGCCAATGAGCCCATCTCCTGTGCACCGTCGTTGGGGCTAGAGCGAGCCTAAGCCACCAACCCTCTTTCTCTCTTTTTCTCCCTTTCTTATTCCCCTGTGCCCTACACTGCACATGCCTGACACTTCCATGCCAGCCTCTTGTGCCTCACCATGTGCACACCTCAACATAGTCGTATGCAATGCAACATTGTTGCACAACACCAAGGTGCACCCAGTGTTGTAGTCAATTTACAGAATCTCAAGATCTTTAAGCCAATAATAATAATAACAATAATCAACAACCTCTCATAGATTATGTTATAGTTCTATATTATGTTTCATTACTCAATCAAGTTGCAACACTTTATTTTTTGTTCTTTCACGTTATTAAAGTTATCTCCAACATAAATCCAAAATCATGAAGATGACTTCCTATCACTAGTAGATCCAAGCTAATCATATGATTGAATGATTCAATGTTTGAATATTCCTAGTTTCCATAGAATCATCTTTATATTATACCACGTTTTTCTACAATAAAACAAGTTATAATTATCCTCCATCTATTTAGAAAGAAATTAATTTCTCTCTCTCCCATTATCTCAATTTGGGAAGAAATTGATCATTATTTCCTTCTCTCTCTAACTGAAGAGAAATTAACTACTCTTCCTCTCCCAATTTGAAAGCCTTGTCATCACCATCTCTTAGATTTGGAAATTGTCCAATTTAGAAATCTCCCCTCCATTTGAAAATCAATTTTCTCCTCCCCAACTTGGAAGGCCATCAATTTTAGAAAGGGTTAGTTAACATTGTCTTGTTTTGAAATGGGATTTCCAACAAATAATGAAGGTGATTGATATCTCTCCTCTCTATATCTTCCTTTATTTGAGCAGCCCCTTCACTCGTGTATGGTAGCAACCATCAAGGTTCTGTGTGGCTTGGTGTTTGACATTAAGAGAACATATCAAATTAAGTCACTACATCAACTTGGTAAGTTGGTAAGGATATGAAAGCTAGTGGTTTCTCCACCTTTTCCATTATAGTTTACTTTAAAACTTATATGTTTTGTTTTAAGGCGACATCTTAGAAGAAGAAAGACAAAGGTTTTGAATCAAGTGTCCTCATTAAGTCTCCTTTTTGAGGAAGAACTAACAAAATCAAGACCGACATCCTAGCTTGGAATGGTGAGGGATCAATAAGATATAAACGTAGGACTAGATTGTAAGATCAGAAGATCTTATTAATTTTTAGAATTATTTATGAAAAATATAATTATAATTTTTCAAGAATTGGTTTTTATTGACTTTTTCCGTTTACCAATTTTTATATTTTTCTTCTTTTTGAAGCTATCTATGTAGGATCCTCCCCTTTGCTTAAAAGATGTTTCCGATGAGTTGGTTGACCCAATCAAAAGCCCTGGTCGATGAGGATCAATTTATAGGACAATCTTGTATTTGGCCAGATCACGCTACCAGCTCCTATCATCAAGATGGTTTGAAAGGACCATTGCCTTAGGTAGGAGGCACATATAAAAATGTGATGTGGTGCCCTTGTGAACAAGTGTATAGTGTAATAGAGATATGTACTATATATACATTTTGAGTCACCTAGGGTAAAGTGTTCCTAATATGATTATATAAAGTGTTGTGTTTGAGCACCTTGTACACGTTGTGGGGACTAAAAA
Organism: Wurfbainia villosa; assembly: GCA_025175895.1. Taxonomy (NCBI): domain Eukaryota; kingdom Viridiplantae; phylum Streptophyta; class Magnoliopsida; order Zingiberales; family Zingiberaceae; genus Wurfbainia; species Wurfbainia villosa. The sequence goes on along the minus strand of CM046000.1, from coordinate 2,890,623 downwards.
ATTAAAGAGAGAGATTTTGTGTCAAAAAATCAAGGAGACAGATTAGATAGATACCCTCTTTTAGGCACAGGATGGTGTGCATCTTAACGCCGTAATTTAGAGCTTACCCTTGAGTTTAATGCGAAGAGAATGATGCATTGAGTTGAATTATTGTGCATATAGTAAATGTATATAATATGTTCAAATAAACAATGCAGCTATGAAAAATCAAGTCTTAGCATGGGCATTTGATAACATTCATACATGTGGTTTGATGCACTCTTCCACGTGGTTTGGGCATAAGTATTAGCAGGTTTCATACCAAGGTCAGTTTAACCAGAGGTGCTTTCCTTGCAGCCTTGAACTTAATTAGACGCTAAACACTAAAAACACAGATCTAACTTCATAAGTTCCTATAAGGAAAAACAGACACACGGAAGCAGAGTAAGATGATAGATTTAACATGGCAGATCCCCTTTTTCTCTTCTTCCAGCACAAGTAACACTTGCAAATTATGTACAAGTTAATTAGTATCTTGTTTCTTTATTATACACAAAAAAGCAGTATCTTAAATTCCAAAAAAAACAGTATTGCAAAAAAGCAACATCAAGCATTGTTGGGTGTCTTTAAGTATAGGGTAAAAACCTCCATATAGAAAACAGCATCCACTATATGCTCCAACATGCGAGGCCCAGCAATTTCTCCTGATTTCGTTACATGGCCGCTCTGTTACAAATAAAATTATATGTCAACAAATATTAATAAGATTTCTCAATTAATTAAAGTTATATGGAGGCAAACAATGCACTCATGAAACTATAATAATTCCATTGAATAACTGATACCTTCTTTGCTCACACATAAATGGGCATGCATTGGTGCCCAGTGATATAACTCATTTCACAACTATTCGCCAATAAGTTTCAGATGGAGGTGAATAATTGGTTAAAAAAACAAAATTCGTTAGAAAAGATTTCTACGTGACAATGTAGCTATCAGAAGAAACCCCTATTTGAAGATAAATCAACCTTGTCAATCAAATGCAAAGAGAAAAATAGCATCTCCAATGATAGGCTTAGTGGCAGGTTCAACAACTCATAATTACTCAATACCATGATGCCAGGGCAGGACACAAATATTTGAATAGACCTACTCAAAGTGTATTGCTCCTCCATGCAGAGTGAGGATCAAATTCAAATAGTAGTGATGTAAAGGGTTAGCTTACCAAGAAAACAGGGATATTTGTCTGCTTAGCAAATCGGAGCAAGGCCGACGTGCACTCCTTAATCTGTTTTGCAGCAAAGAATAATAGGGAAGAAAAATCAGCCATGTAGCAAGAAAAATAAGATGTTGACATTTTCCTTATCCAAGGAAGAGGATACAACGACTGTATCATAGGTTACAAAAACTGAGTTCAGGAACTTTTAAAGTAAATAAGAGCACAGGCAAATAGAAGGAAATATTAGCGATGCAACTCAAATTCTTCCAAAATATACTTCCACTAGAAGAGCTCCCACTAAAATAAATTTTTAAGCTATGCCTGCAATAATAGCCCAGTACTTTTTAAGATACACATGTGAGATGAAAAATATTTTGAAGTTACATGTGACAGACCTGCGTGATGCTTCCAGGACTACCAGTAACTCCTTTCAAATAAACAGTCTGAACAGAATCGACAATAAGAGAACGTGGAGACAGTCTTGGGACTTTGTCCAATATGTCCTGCAATTGAATTTAAGGAAAGAGTGAAGTTTGTGTGATACAACATCTAACAGTTAATGTTACATTACCAACTCCAGTTGATCTGAGTTTTTTTTTGTCTACCTTAAACACAATAGAATGAATCTTATTACCAGATAAATAGTGTCTATCAAAATCTAAGTTATAGCAACAGATCATGTTCCCAGCATACACTTAGAAAATCCAATCTTAGCCATAATTTGAAATCTCATATTGTCATTCTAATTCTACTCAGCATTCATCCCTTGACATAGGTAATTTGTACCGAGTCATTGTGCCAATCAAGTGGCATGCTATAAAATTGTAATAATGCTCATTATTTTTTATAGCTTTTTTCATACAACATATGTTAAAACTGTATCATTTCATATGGAACATAAAGCCCAAAATTAGGTATATGATTGTGTTCTCTTCTTCTTCTGTTTCATCTTCTAAGTCCTTCCTTAATCCCTTCCAATTCTCCACAAGCACCATACATCGAAACACTGGCATGGCATCAATACAGTACCATTCCATTCAAAGTCAGAAACTCCAAAACAGCTCCAGATTTTGAACCTTGATAAAAGTACACTAATGGTAGCTTAAATTAGTGAACCCAAATAAAACTATCTGGGACTTTGAAAAAGAACAACATTGACAAAAAGTTATGATTCCCAAAAATTTAAAATCAGCTACATAAGCCTCATCCTACCACTCAACTCTATTTTTAATCTTTTAAATCATTTTTAATTATGTTATATAGTGTTTTAAAACATTTCTTTGGTCCCATTCTATCTCTCATTCTTCAACTCTATTTTATTCTAACTGTATAACTATATAATTTATTAGTGTTCCTTAAACATATTGATACCATCTTAATCATTTTCTTTCATTGCATTATCTATTGGAGGTACACCTTATTGTTCAAAAAAAAAAGTGCCATTTATTTCCTTTTTCTTTCTAACCATCTCATTCATCCATCTTAGATGTATAACCTATAAAGTGTACTATGATTAATAAAAGTTTTCTTTTACCTAAAGAACATAACAACTGTTCTTAAGCAAAGAAAAAAATAAATAAATAACCTTGATAGTAGCAAGTACAATATTAGGATATTTGTGGTATACATGAACCTTATGCTTTTTTCAGTACAACTTTGAATTGGTTTCATCCCTAACACATTTAGCATGGATTAGAATGACATCCAAATACAAAACAACTCAATCATTGGACAACTTGACAGAAAAAAACTTCTTGGCACTTAGAAAAGGAAGATTTAAGAGCAAAGACCTCAATGTCTGTACTTGAATACAAGAAAAGTTCCTCGGTTGTGATCCCCATACGCTGTGCCCTGTTTCCTATTTGTTCAATGCTCTGCCAAGCGAGTACATTAATTATAAAATAGAAAATCAAGTTCATAGAGAAAAGCATTCAATGACCGACTTATAAACATCAAAGCATACGTTAATTTAGCCATGTAAAAAAATTGTACATATGAGCCAGTAGTTGACAGGATAAAATAGGCCAAAGTGACAGGAAAAAGTACGAACAAACCTAAAATGAAGATGTGATAGTTTTCTCAATATATGAATATACTATATGAAGATCAATCCTATTTCTTAATTTAATCATGAATTTCTCAAGGAACTTCTCCTTCATGGATATTCTAAAAAAAGAAAATGTCATTCGCCAAAAGACGACAGTTAAGATAAGCATTCGATCATGATATCCATGTGCTATTGCCACATCGTACATTAGGGCACACTGTTGAGATTAAGTAGGATATGTGTTTTTTCCTAAAGATAGAAGCCATGATTCTTATTGAGAATTTCCTCATTAAATACTTAAAGACCACCACAATCCAGACTAAATTAAATTTTGATGCATTGCAACCATCTCTATCAAGACTCAGTATGAGAACCTCATCAAGAGAATAAACAATTAAGCCAAAGCCAAACTATCGGAGGTAATTATCCTAGAACAGCCCCCTACGAATCAATAATTCCCACAGAGGATCTCAAGATCTAGTTTATGTTTAATTTAATGCAAGATTGAAGAATCACATAATTGAGAAGGAAAGAAATTCCTTGGAATGAAAAGATGTCATTAGTGCTAAAGAATGGACGAACGAAGATGTAGAAGAGAAAGTAATACCTAAATCAAGCTTCACAGGCAATATAGTTGAAGAAACCTGATACCTAATGAGCTTTCTCAAGCAACGAGACAATTTAGGCTAGTTGATCCCTCTACAAGTGAAAACTTTAAAGAAGATATTAATTCCAGGGAAGAAAGTGAGAAGGGTGATGAGGAGGAATTGAATGAGCACTTTATAATAGGTTTTCTACTCATAGAGAGGGCTAGACTGATTTTTTTACTTATCATTAATCACTTATAAACTCGCTTTATTGTAAAATTGAGTGTATGACACCACTTACCAGTTATCTTTTTCATTTTTAATATTGTGGTATGAATCTGTTATATATTTTCTTACAATGCGGATTTATTATTAAAAAATTTATGTTCTGTTATAATTTTTAGTTATTAGTTGCAATGTGAGATAAGATACATTTTTTTGTTATTATAGCTGCGTTTGGTATGCTGTAATCTGCCTTGTAATGTAATCCAGATTACATTACAAGGTTGATTACTTTATTTGTTGTCGTTTTAAAGTTGTAATGTAATGTAATCTGGATTACAAAAGTCACTAAAATTTTGTAATCTAGATTACAAGACAAAACCTATGTAATTTGATTACATTACAAGCCATAATCTGAAAAGTCATCGCTCATCGTCGCCCGTAGTCGCCATCGTTCGACGCCACAACTCATCGCCGCCGCCAACTAGTTGACGGCCGCCGCCGGTCGGTCGATCAGCCGGTCGACGTCGCCGATTGATCGGCCAATCGACGTCGTCGATCAATCGGCCAATCGGCACCGCCAGTCGATTGACCGTTGCCGTCGATCAACCGCCCACCGGTCAGTCGACCGCCGCCGACCAACCGTCCGGCCGCCCGTCATCATCGGCCGCCCGACCACCGTCATCGGCCGCCCGACTGCTGTCGCCACCGATCGACCATCCAGCCACCCGACTGCCATCGCCGATCGACCGCTCGCCGCCGATCGCCGCCGACCGCCGCCGACCATCGCCACCGCCGCCTTCGCCACCGCCACCGACCGATCACGCTTCGCCTACCAACCCGCTTATCGCTAATGGACACCAAACAAAAGAATGTAATATCTCTTGTAATCCAAGATTACATGCAACTTTGTGACCAAATATAGGAATGTAATCAAGATTACATTGCATTCCATTACAAACTTGATTACATTATCACCTTGATTATATTACGTCCTACCAAACGTAGCCTATGTGTTTAGTGATTTTTAGTATGTGTTCTTGTAATGTGATATATAATTAAGAATTTGTGACATTAAACTTAAGTGACTAAACAACAATAACAATCAAGCATTTACCCCACTAAGTAAGGTCGATTATATAAATCCTTCTAAATTGTTGGTCTCGATCCCTTACTATATCCTTGTTTATATTTAAATGAATTTTATCCTGTTTTATCATTACTAATAAGTCTTTTTTAAGTGACTAAACATATTTTAATAATATTTCAATGTTGACCACCTAGGCACTAAGCGGTTGACCAACTGTCTGCTACCTAGAAATGTCTTTTAATACCTTGTCAAGCACATTTTCTACTAACTCCCTCAAGACAACAACGAAGGCAGCAACGACATCTGCCTTATCATCTCAAGCTTGGGGGTGAGGCTATTTCTATCAATTCGACAAGGGAGGGCATGTCTGGGAAAAATTAGCTTGGGGCCCTCTTTAAGTAGAGGTCCCCCAGGGTAATTGCTCAAGTGTCAATATCTTGAAGCCAATGAGATGTTTGAAATAATTATCATGAACATTACTGAGACAATGTTAATCTTTTGCAAACACACGATTACACAACAAGATAAAGGCAACATCTTACAGGACAACTCGATACATGAAGCTCCTACCAATATGAAATTCCGAAAAAGGATCGGACCACATTGGATCTATTGTATATAGTCTTTCTCTACATTCCAAAAAGTTATTTCTACTACTCGAATCCGTGACTTCAAAATCACATGACAGCAACTTTATTATTCCACCAAGGCTCCCCTTCAAAAAGGTAACATCTTATATTAAAAAAATGTGAGGGCAAAGCAGTTTGCATACTTTATTTTTTTGTGTTGGATGGGGTGTGTGCATGTTGTACCATACGTGTGGATGTGTATTGGACTGTGTGAGCATGTCCATAGGTATCGGGCCATAAGTGTGTTAGACTGTATGGGAGGGGTCTCAGTGTATTGGATTGTGTGTATGTGTAGGGTCATGCATGTATGTATCTATGGTTTGTCGTCTTGTTGCTAATATCACAGTAGTTCATTTGACTATACGAAACTCAAAAGAAAGGCTTAAAAGATTACAACAAATGCTGCAAATAGAAAATTGGGTCATGAATACCCATATTTCTAAAGAATAAGTATGAACCTCAATCACAAAACAACAAAACTACTACATACCTCCTCACCAGATGCATATACAACTGGAGCAGACCCCCCCTGATTGAATCCGCGAGCTAAAATAGCAGCAATCTTCAGTCACAAACAAATTTTTTGTATCAGACCTAAATAGGAAAGTAGATAAAGCTACTTCAAAAACATGTGCATAGTAGCAGTCCTCTTCTACATATTTAGTAAAAGATAGATGACTGAAGAAAAACAGTCCAAACCTGTAATAGTAGTGTACTCTTGCCAACTCCAGGGTCGCCACCAATTAAAACTAAGGAGCCTGCACAAGTAAAAGAATGACCTAACTACTAATCTTGAAGATGATGTATGATGATATTTGCAGTTCAAATAAATTTGGCAGTGCTACATGTTCAGTAATGCATCCATGTTAGCTTTTCACTTTTCCATTATTACTAGTCTCCTTGGGATATTTAGGAAATAATGATGTCACTAAACATTGCATAATGAGAGAACTAATCATCCATACATTTAACTTTTTACGTGCAATATACTAGGTAAGTGACTGCTTTCAACAAGCCCGATGCAGTTCTAACACATATTCAAGCTAAAATCAAATCACATGCAAGTGTAGCTCCAGAATGTTTCTACAAAATAATGGTAGGAAATAATACTTAAAGAATTGCGATGTCCAAAAAAATAAACAAACAAATAATATGAATGAAGGTAACTGTTAGAAATGAAGCTGCTAACAAAGCATAAAGAAAGGATATACATGTTCAAGATATAACCTATAATTCATATCAACTCTATCTACTACAAGACAACCTAAAAACAGAGAATTATCATCTAATATTGAAAAGAAAGAAGAGCAGTTAAAATTCAGATACCTGGCACGATACCACCACCAAGCACCCTACAGAACTCCAATCCAAAGTGTCCCTCTCTAGAAAGCATATGAAGATTCGTTAATGTAACAAGTTTATTTTCTCTAGTTTCTTCAATGTGATTAAAGGTTTTACAACTATAAATGAACCTCTTGTGATAGGCCATGCAACCTTGGAATGTTGCATAACTGCATATGCAGTCTACCTGATATTTTTTAAGTAAATAGATGATTTGCATGTGGATCCCATATAAGCAAGAAAATGATTGCATATCCATTTCATGTTTTTTTTTCAAAATTGCTGTACTTCTATTTACTTCCTACTAGTAGAAAACATGTTGCGTAAAAAAAATTTTAGATCAGGGCCTATTACAACCTTAACTGCTTGTGATATATCATAGAAACAGTTTACTTACGTAGCAAAGTAGTTATCGAAATGAAACTAACAGACTTATTAATCAATACTGGCATAATATTGATTATCTAGAAACAAAATAACGGCTTAGAAATATATAGTTAACAGACAAACAGTCGAGAATAGTTCCTTGAGATCTTACCATTCACTTTCCATATTTTGCATGCACTTTAGAAGTCAGTTTACAGAATGGGTCGTGCCTGGGCAAGGGCATGACCCGAGTCAAAGCCAACTCAGTTAGGGTCAAGCAAGTGAAGCTATAGTTCCAAACGGCCCATGCCAGGCACGACCTGAGTCATCACCACCTTCAGCTTAGCATAGTCAACTATGCAGTGCTATACCCAGCACAAGTCAGGCCAAGTTGACCTGTCAAGGCTGAACTTAATAATATCAGAAAATAAAATATAATTACCTTTCAAAATATTTGAAGAATAATAAAATAATATCAATAAATTGATAATAAGAAGAAAGTAAAATCATAAAATAATTGCCTTTTAAAAAAATAAGATATATAAAGTGAAAAAATAAATTATTTTACAGATAGAAAAAGATAATATAGAATTTTTAATAAAAAAACTATTAAGATGCCTTATGGGTCCATGGCTAACCTACTTGGGCCATGCCTAACATGACCTTGCAGGTTTGATGACTTGCGCTGTTACTAACTCTCACCCCTTGCTAAGTAGGGAATGATAATCATGGCCCAAGTAGCTTGGCCACACTGGATTAGATTAATTGACACCTCCAGGTGCAGTACATAGTAGCAGATAAAAATATTCCATCTAATTCAGCAAACAAATTCATTTCATCTAACATTATTACTATTATCCTAATCAAAAGTTTAATAATAACCCCAATGGATAGTTGATCTTACTAAACACCTCTTCATACACAGTCTTTATGCAGGAGAAGAAAAGGGAATTTCAATTTGAGGTGAAATGAAAAACTTATAAATACTGCAAAAGAGAGTTCATCAAAACCTTATTGCTGTTGAAGGTTTCCCAGTGAGAGTATATGCAAGAAAAGGGACTCACAGCGGAATTCTCCATGCTGACTGGTCCCTGCTTGTTCTCACTTTGGCCAAGCTGATAGGGGCGCTTATTCTTGACCCCTGGGGGAGCCACGACCTAACTAGGGCTTCAGAAATCTCAGCCCCCCTTGACTTGCTCACCCCAGCCTCCACGAAAGGCTTTAACGTACCGGACTCTTGGCAGCTTGGGCAGTTGCCCCACCACTTTGCTTGTATATCTCCGCAGTTAGTACAGACCCAAGTGGTCTTCGTCTTCCCCGACTTCCTCTTTTCAACAGCATAGGATATGAAATTATGCTCATTTTTGTCAGTCTCCCGAGTACTGAGCTCCTGGCTACTACTACTTGTCTTTGCGACAGACATTGTATCGATGTTATCCTCCGCCTCTCTTCCGTTATCATCTCTATCTTCTACAACTGGCATTGCCTTGACATTTCCCTCCAGGGGATCACAGTAAGTCGAAAGCTTATGCACCTCCTCGCTCTCGCTGGATGCATCCGAATCCCTAGATTCTTCAGCCCCCCTTGACTTGCTCACCCCAGCCTCCCCGCAAGACTTGAACGTACCGGACGCTTGGCAGCTTGGGCAGTTGCCCCACCACTTTGCTTGTATATCTCCGCAGTCAGTACAGACCCAAGTGGTCTTCGTCTTCCCCGACTTCCTCTTTCCACCAGCATAGGATATGAAATTATGCTCATTTTTGTCAGTCTCCCGAGTACTGAGCTCCGCCTCTCTTCCGTTATCATCTCTATCTTCTACAACTGGCACTGCCTTGACAGTTCCCTCCAGGGGATCATAGTAAGTCGAAAACTTATGCACCTCCTCGCTCTCGCTGGATGCATCCGAATCCCTAGATTCTTCCTCCCATTGCCGATCGCAGGAATGAACGCTACTTCGTCGGAAGTGAACCGGCGGGTTCAGGAGTGACGAACTGCAAGCACCGATGGAGGAAACGAGGGATCGTGCACCCGCAAAGGTTTTGCTTCCAGATATCACGAGGAGCTTGTGGCGAAGTAAATGACTGCGGAAAGATTGCATCTTTGCAACCTGTGCGAGAGAACGATGTCGCGTGCGTAGGTTTTCCTTTTAGAGGGGCGACGGGTTTTAGAGTGGTTTTAGGGTTCTTCAGCCACCCAACCCAAAGTTTTGAGAGTTTTTCGTTTTAACCCTGATATTTATTAATTTTCGAAATACCCTTTATAATTTGACTATTTTCACTCGGCCTTTATCTAAAATTTTGTGTTAGATGAAGAATAGCATAAGTACAATTAAATTAGCTCAATTAACTTAAAAATCAAGTGCATTAGCATAATTTAGTGTTTCTTATCATTTCAAGGCTTTGAGTTTGAATACAAATATAAAGTGCTAAAGCTAAATTTTTGTTAGGCAAGAATTATTGAATTTTTTTTATACTATATTCTCGATTTAATTAAAGATATAAAAAATGTCAAAGTTCATTAAAATAGTTTAATTGAATTTTTTAATTAATTATCCTGATAGTCTCGACATCTTAAATTTAAATTCTTTCGTAAAAGTTGGAACCGTCAATCTAACGGTCTCCATCGATTTATCCCATGATCATTTTAAGGGAGATAAATCATGGAGGATTTTGATTTTGACGTGATTGATTAAGAGAAGATCATATGAGTCTAAGAAGAGATTTTAGATCTTCTTCCAAAATCAATCCGTGTTCATTTCACAAATATCGCTCTGAGCCAATTAATATGTCATACCCGTGAAGACATCTTAAATTCAAATTCTTGTTTAGACATTAATTTGTCTTCCACTATTTAATTTGAGATATTAATAGCATACAAATAAATATTTGATGCTTTAACAAGGAATATAAATGCACCGAGTCAAATTAAATTACTATATAATATTCAAAATTATTAAATATTTTACTTAGCATTGTTACTAAGAATTAATATTAATATTCAATAAGTCCCTCGTATCAGGATTTGTGATTAATATGCTGTATCAATAAAAAAGGATCAATTTTCATAGGTTGTAAGTTTTTCAGAGTGTATGTCTTCCTTCCGTGCTAGTACTAGATTGGACAATATGTTCATCGTAATTTATCTTCTCCATATTATCTATGGAATCGATTGGCAAAGAGAATGATGACGAATGAATCGTCTTTTACATCAATATTAATATTCAATAATATATATGTAATTCTTTGGGGAAAAAAAACTCTAGGTTTAATCATTCGCCATAAGACCTGAGATGGCGTTTAAGGTCCCTTTAAAAAGCTATACTTAGATAGGAAGGCATAATAAACCCCTTGAGTCTTGTTTGGGAGGAGAGGACAATGTAAGTAATAGAAGTGAGGGAACGAAGGAAAAGGAAAAAGAGGTTTACATTTCAAATTGAGGTATAAAAAAAGTTGAGTTTTTATGAAGAGGAGAAGTATAAGTTTAACTCCATTATCCTCCTCTTTCTCTTCCTTTTCCCTTCCCTCACTTCTTAAACAGAGATTGTCTTTTTTTTTTCTCTTTTATTTATTCTTACCCTTCCATTATTTACATCTTCTTTACGTCCTCCCAAATAAATCCTTACCTTGATCAATGTAGACACTTCAATGATGTCGCTCTATTCTATTTCTATCACTCCCTTCTCTTTGCTCGAGACTAATGGGGCCTACCGAAGCGTCTTATCCCAAGTGGTAAGCGTGGAGGTACATGTTGCGGGAGGTGCTGGGTTCGAGCCCTCCTCAGCGACAATTCACCAGTAGATGTTGTTGACTGAGATACTGGGATGGCCCAGCATTGCTCTTATCAACATCGTAGTATCGTGCCTCCAAAAATCCCTTCAGGGGTTTCTAATAAGGGGCCGCTTCGGCGGTGGAGCCGGTCACGTTAAAAAGTTTACCATCACAGTTTTGTCCCCACGGGGACGGCACGATGGTAAGACAGGGGGTTGCTTGCAGAATGGGCAGGGTTCGATTCCGGATGAGGGGTCTAAAATCCCCCCTGGCGTCAGATGGACCCCTCCCTGTCTTGCCACCGTGTCAAGGGACTTCGTCCCCCCTTGATTTACCTTCCCTCTCGCCAGTGCCCTGGGAAGGGTAGTAGGGGGCTACTAGTTGGACAGATTCCCAACTTTTACAGAGACTAACGGGGCCTAAAGAAGGAGAATATGGAAAGAATTGTTGAGAAGGAGAGGTGAAATCTCAAAGGCATAGTTAAAGTTTTTTTTTTTTTTGTTGCCATCGAGATATTCGAATCTTCGGTCTGATCAATCCCTAAGATTGATCGACCCTACTCCACGGATCTTCGGGACGCCTCGCTAATAACTGAGTCGGATAAGATCGAAGCTCAAATGGCTTCCACCGGCTACCAAGGGTAAATTAGAGAAGTATTCATAACTTTTTCACAGTTCAACTCGAACTTCACAATCGCGCCATCACTGAACGACGGTCCAACGCCGAAGTCGTACTTCGTTCACCGGCTAAACTCCTGGCCCCAGAATCGTCCAAATGGATTTTTTCTAAATTTGTCATCGAACGATATCATAGCAAAAGATCGAATTGTGTTCCCCTATGGAAAAATGAACATTTTGAATTTCGATGATTAATAACATTACTTGCTTTCTAAGTTGGCGTCAAAGTTTACTTATTCCTTGTGACATTTTGTGTTCTCTCGTAGGAAAATAAATAGCGATATGGTTTATCACTTGCGATATCTTTAATTATTTGACATGAATTTTTCTCCCTGAGATCGGACTGTCAAGGATGGGTTCCCTCCGATCATAACAGTAAGAGTTTCCTTGCTCCCTTCCTATGAAAATTAACACACGTTAGACCATCGCTGGTCTACTCAGCGGGGCTCTTCCGATGCTTAAGTTAAAACTTGTATGAGGAAAAGAAACAAGTAGCAACAGTAGTGAAAAAGATGAGTCTCTCATAAAATAGTAAGTGTTTGTAGAACAATATCAGATCCCCTCTCCTTCCTTAATTTCTGCCTTTTATCCCCTCTCTGATGTTAGGGTAAGTTGTCCTGTAATGAACTACCAACCTTCCCCTCCATGTGGAAGGTCATGCGAGTGGAGGTGATCATATTGTTATTCCGTTAGAGAATGTTTGTTGTCGGGAATATTTTATGGGGTCTATGAGGCGTCTTCAATTTGTTATAAAAGATAATGACATGTATACTAAGACTGTAACATATAGTCTTTTGCATATTTTACGGGATCTCACTTTAACAGAATTAATATTCCTTTTAGTTTCCCGCTAACTTCTTGAGCTATTGTCCATCTAACTCAGCTTGACTCTCTTTCCAAATTGCTGCCTTCTAAACTCGACTCAACTTTCTTAACTAGTTTACATCATGAACTACCATGCTCTTGACCTGACTCATTTTTTTGAACCGCTATCTTCTGAATTTAGCTCATCTTTCCGAACTGATACCTTCTTGACTCAGTTCTCCCTCTCGAGGTGATACCTCTTCAACTTGACTCATCTTCCCGAGTCGCTACCTTCTTGACTCAGCTCCCCCTCCCGAGTTGATACCTTCTGACTTAGCTCATCTTTCCGATCTATTACCTTCTGACTCGACATTTCTTTATACTTAGTTTTATTACAGCAATATCATTTAAGATGAGTGATGATTAAGGAAGAAGAATTTTTTTTTTTCAAGTCTTCTTTGAAGATTTTTTCCGTCACAACACTAATATATGTTTTTAAAATCAATTTCATTATTGTTGTTATGAACTACTTTTAGTTTTTTTTTTAAGTTTATGTAACGAGTCAAACAATATATATAATATTTATTTTCGAGCTCGAGAGGAGTGTTTTGAGTTTTAGGTCGATGGAGTTCTTAGCTGTGTCACAAGTTTGGATGGTTTAGTTGAGGTTTACGATTTAAGACTACATTTTTCTATGAATTTACTTTATTCATGATTCGGATCTGAGATCACTGAATGAGTCGACATATTGATTGTTTTTCTTTACGAGTCAGCATATCGGATTGATGACATAGTTGCTTATCGGGTCGGTGGTGTCATGGGTCAGCGGACAGATTGTCTTCTAGGACAGATTCTTTGAGAGTTGATGAACAGACTATCCTTTCAAGTACAAATTCTTTTTCTCAAACTGATATGCAAGGATCAATTTCTATTTAGCGATAATCTTTCAATACTTAAGTCAGAAAATAAGGAAGAGAAAATAACATAGAAAGCAAGATAGCACTAGAAAAAAAATAGTTACTTTTTCATTATTCTGAACATTATTTTTATATTGATCCAGGGACAAAAGAAACAGCCACAGTACCTCCTGCTCAGGCAGGATTGTTCTGGCCATTAATCATCTTTAATTATTCAAACATTATAACCCTCCGGGCGAGACGAGATGTCATAGTCACCCTCTTTAATATCTGAAACTGTCAATTTGAATAATGAATCTGATTAATGAGTTTGATTGAACCCTTCTGAGCCTCAATTTGAGCTTGACTTTAGACCCGCGAGAAGAGTCTAGTGGCTAATGTATGTAGATATTGTATCAGAAGACAACGGATAAATTCCTCGTAAATGCGAGGGTACCGTCTCTCTGTACATTAGTTACTAGTCTCAAGGGTCAAAAGTCTACCGTGATTTATTTCTCTTACGATGGTCCGGAGGTGAACTGATAGGGGTCATTAGGTTAACAGATTCTAATCTTTTGTATCATAACTTGACTTTAGCCTAACTTACTTTTAAACTCAGTATTGACCAAATTCCATTAAAGTCCCATGGACCAATATTCTCCTTCGTATCAAAAGGGTGGCTTCTAAGCATGTTCGACGGTGCATCAACCATTTGGATGGTAAAGTATCCATGTAGATAATCAAGAAGTAGATCTCTAACTATGACGTATTTATAATTTTTTTTCTAAATAGAGATTGATCCTTTGGGACGCTCAAGTCCGTTGAGACAGTCCACTCTCGTACCCACTTGATTTATCTTCTTTTTCAATTAAGAAGAACTAAGAAAAATCACTAACGTGGTGGTTCCTCATTTTTTCTGAAAATTTTGTCTTTGGACATTGACTTCAAGTTGGTCTTGAAGTTGAAGCCATTAAAATCGACCTGCATCCTGTGTATAAAAACCAATCCAGATAGACAAAGCAGATTTAGAGACATGAACAGCTATGAATATAGCTCATAATTGAAGCTTTCAAGGATATTAATTCTGTAACTACAAAAATCTATGATGTAAAAAGTTTTTGTTTCTAACACAAGTAGTATCGGCAACATGGATATTTAGAGCATCGCCTAGCTGAAGCAGTTATTAATAGAATCTGCTAATAAGCTGCTCGACTTAAAGAATGGAATATAGTCTCCTATTAAGATCTTATTTGGGAGACAATGAAGTAATCGTTCGAACTTAAGCGATCCTTTCTGTGTTCTATCCTTCATCTGACTGTGAGCTTGGGCTGCTGATAGGATCCGCAAAATACTCGACTGAAACAAAAGTAGAAAGAGAGAAGCATATTAGTGAGTCGTTGAGCTGAACAAGCCCTTACTATACTTTTACAGAAGTAAAATCGCAGTGTACGAAGCAAGAGCTAGTCGAGAAAGGGTGGCATTTCATTACCTATATCATCTCCGTCTGTGTCATTGAGAAAGATATCTGTGTCTGATGGCAAGAATGGAGAGCCACTGGAGTCACCAATATCCACAAGCTCTTCCATAAATCAAACAACACCAATGTATCAATATACGAGTCCGAAGATCGGAAGAATCAGTTTATTTGGTACACGACATGAATATATATCAGATGAAAAGAACAGGGAGGAAATCATGTGTAGTATCATATGGTTATCAGCTAAAAAGTATAAATATTACTTCGTAATCCATCATATAACCAAAGTTCAAAGGGTTTCTTCTGTCTTGTTCCCTGTTTCAGTAGTTAGCACCACTGATTTCTACATGTATACCTGATACTTAGCCATTTTCCTAATTTCAGTTCTTATTTTCATTAGTCAGCGGAATCGCAAATGTGTACCTACAATAGCCATATGCGACGATACACTCGAAAGTAATATTTTACTTTGTTGAGGATTGAAGTTAAATCTTATGATATTCTAGGAATGTAATTAGGATTACCTCCTAAGTTTGCTAAGTCTGTTGTTAGATCCGAAAGACTGAAATTCCAATTGTTTCCGAGTGACCTGAGTGAGTCGCTTGAAAATTCGAGATCAATATCAGAAGGGAAGGTTATATCAGGAGCTGAGGCATCTGGTCCAATAGATATTTCAGGTGGAACAAATTGAAGATGATCATTCGATGCAACTGGTGCCAGACTCACTGCCATCTGTGACATAGATGGCATTGCCCTGCATTGAGATGCTGAAGCAACAGCTGCTTCAGATGTTTCACTGTAAATTACATTATTCAAAAAAAGCAAAATCAGTTTGCTAGACCAAAGAAATGTGTGCTGATATAAAGTAATGAATGAATAGAACAGTGTTAGCTTAGTAAGTAGCCATAAAATTAAAATTCTTTTAGGTCAAGTTCTTGAACCAATCTAAATCATCCATGAATCGATACCTTCTCACCATTGTGCTACTAGAAGGAAAAAAAAAACTGTGTTCCTAGGATCGTATTTATTACTTGTAAGTTGATTTATCAAACCAGGTCATTTTGAATCTCCACCATTATATAAAGCCTAATTGTCTTCAGATTAAACATGTTCATAAAGAAATACTGAACAGATTTATAACAGATGTCACGAAATGAAACTAATGATTAGAATCAATTTTTATGTTCTCTGCCACCTAATTGCGAAATCAATAGAGAAAACTTTTATCATTGGGAATTTTCCAGCTTAGTTTTTTCCACTTGTTCTATGAGCTACAAAAGTCCTCTTACTCATTGTTCATCCGACCAGGATGATAAGTGCCAGAAGCTAGAGTTCCATTATCTGCTTGACAGCTCAGTAATCCAAAGTTCGTATGACCAATATGAAGCTGCAATGTATTCTGACTCGGGGGCTGAAACACTGGGTATCCTATCTGTAAGTCAACTGCATTGAGAAGTGGATATTACCAGACAAATGGTAAGAAAGCAGGCATTTATGTGCTCCTTCATAATTTTTCCACATACATGATCACTACCTAAAAACTAATTCTTGAAGTTGGATGCATAAACTAATTCTGGTCCAAATATGTTCCTAAGCCTAACAAATCTAAGAATAGCAGACTTGGTTCATTAGATTCCATTATCTTTTCGGTTCTAAGCATAAGAAATTACCAGGCCTAGGATGAATTCCATTTCTTATTGGTGCCAGAGGAACCATAGGAGACGTGGGAAATTTCATGAGATGGTATTGGTGCTGCAAGAACTGATTGAACAAGATTATTTGCTTCTTCAGCTTCAGCCTTATATAGTAAGCTCTGAAGAATTCAGAATTCTCTTCTTCAAGTTTCTGCCACACTGTAAAGTGAAAGCATTATGTAAAACCAAGGCATTGAATTATATTTTTTCAATTGTCAACGAGCATATTTGTGAGCTTATACACTGTTAAAGAATATCCTTATGAACAATCTTTTGGGCTACTTGTAAAACTTCTCTGCCATTCCAAATTCAATGGAATCACATGGATGTTTTAGAATAAAGATGGAGAAAGTTTTCAATGAGCAAACTATACGAATGTTCAGTTTATAACATTTACTAGACAAAAGAAATGTTGGAAAGAACAAAGTCTATTAAGTTTTGAATATTACAACGCATAAGATACTCACCCAGTGCGATAAAATTAGGTTCTATTCTGGCTCGACTTGTCAGGATCCTAATTGCATCCCTTTTATTCATATACAGTTGCAGACAGCATTCTATTAGATGTTGGACCTGAAAGAGAATCAATAATAAGGAATAAGTAAAATGAAAAAGTATAGGAGATAATAGAAAACAGAAATGTATCATCGAATCATTTCACAATTCCCTGAATTGAGAATCTGAGATATCCAATGAAACAAATAGCTAGAAGTCTTACAAGTTTAATGTCTTCAAGAGAAATCTTTTTGTTATTACTATGCACAATGAATGATGGACCTGGATCTTGCCGTGGATCCTTGATAACTGCATCCTTTTGATGCTTACTTTGTACTTCATGTGAAGCTTGAGACGGTGATTTTACTTCAATTATTGGAGAACCCTACAGAAGTACCTTTGTAAGTAAAAGAAAGGATATAGCTAGAAAAAGAAAATATGATTTGTTTGGTGCATTTCTCACTATTACATATTGACTAGAATAAAAGCTGTGTCATTGGAAACAATTTAAGGCTTCATTCTGCATGTACCACAAGTGATAAGAATATAACCTGTGGCGTCGACATTTCAATTCATCTTCCATCAAACCATCTGATCAAGCATCCTGGATGAATATTCCATAAAAGTAATGTGTTTCTCCTGAAAATGCATTAAGTCAGTTTTGCCAGATTAACTTGCAGTGAAAAGGTTGGCAATTTCAAACAGTTATTTTGCAAAAAATATGTACACAAAGTAATTTAACATGCAGAATTCCTTTGGATATCAGCAGCATGTTTCAGCTACAATTAGAAAATTAGAAATCTTGATCTAATGGTCTAATGAAGGTAATGGTGATCATAGACAGAGAGAATGGAAGATGTATAGACTCACGAGAACAATGCAAGACAAAATTAAGCAACAAGGTACATTGAACAAAGCTAAGAAGTGAGAATATTCTGCATTTGTGAATAGTCTCTGGATCTATTCACAGGAAACCAAAGGATGAAAAAAATGGAAGAACAAATAAAATTGAGTGATTGGACTTGATTTGGTTTGCCCTTTTGCTTATTTATTCCGAGAAATGCAAAAATGGAGGGATGAATATATCTTCGACTAGCTCTCTCAGTCTGTCTAGCTACACTAGTCCATCTAGTTGGCTCAGCTTGCCAACTTGTAGCCCTCACATTTAGCCTGTGGTTCAGATTGACCACTTGGCTCACTGATTAGCTCAGCCAGTCAGCAAATTTGCCTAGTTCAAGCAGCCCGCCTTGATAGATTAGCTTATCCATTCTACCAATCCAACTAACCCGCCTTGATCAATCAGCTAATTCAGCCCGCCTAACTCGACAGCCAGACCAAACTGTTAGCTCACTTGGACTAATTAGACTGTCATGCCCAATCACTTTATGCGATCCACTTACACTAACCAATTTGATCTTCCAACTTGGACTAATCGAATCAACTGATCTACCTAAACCAAGTGGATTGATTGACTCAACCGAACTTATCCAACCCTTCAAATATTCCGGACTGATCAACTATTCCACAACTAGCCCACTTGACCCTATCGATACCTACTTAAACCTCAAAGCATTTGATCTGATCATATTGCTTAGACTGTCTAGACCATTCTACTTGTATCAATTGGACCATTCAACTTGCTGGGCTTGCCTGGTTTGCATGGACTGGCTAGTTGTTTTGCTCGACCGACCACTCGTATTGTAAGGAATAACACATTTGCTCTACTCGACCAATCTGCTTAACTCAACCAACCTTTATTGCTTGATTGGCTTACTACTTGTAGGCCTCGACTAGCCGAGTTTGGCATTGTGGCATGAGGAAGGGGTTGATGCTCTTTGTTTTCCCAGGAGTCGTAGGTCGATATCGTTTTGCCTGGAGCCACATGTGGATATTTTGGTGAGGAAGATAAGTTCAGGTTATTGGGAAAAACCCAAAAATGGTGGATGGAAGATCCCTCCATCATCCTTTTCTTTCTTTCTTTTTTAATTCCTTTCTCGTATATGCTATCTAAATGAATAGTAGGAAGGATGAACAAATCTTGAAAATCCATCCTCTCTATCATTCATCAGCTCGATTCTCCATCCGAGTAAATGACCCTCGGAGATTTGTGGTCTCAGTTTGAACAAAATACAATTCCATTTCCAATTAAATGAACCCAATATTTCCCAAGACACTCACATCGAGTGAAGGACCTACAAGGTGCTCAACTAGGACAATTTTATCAGAAAGCACTAAGGAACTACCAAACTCCCAACAGATAAACTTGTAAGCATCACCAAAACCAGATTGAATAATCCTCCCATTCAAAAGGTGATTCTCTAGCAGAAACTAACGCAACTTAACAAAATGGAAGCAAAAAGGGAAACCCTTATCCCTCAATCTGGCAAAAAAAGCCCTATACCAACAAAATCTTGCAAAAAAACAAGAACCAGCAGACTGAGCAACAGATCGACGGCGTTATAAACAAGAAATCAAAGTCGAAACTACAAAAAGAGCAGATTAAAATGGCATATTGGAGCCATGGGAAAAAATAAGAGAAGGCGATAGCAAACCGCTCCACTGCAAGGTTCTACACCATCTCCCAATGCAAATGAGCTGCTCGTGCAGTCGGCAAAGTGAACTTGCTTTAAAGAGAGAAAGTAGATATTTCGAGTGCGCCCACAGAATCCAGAACAAGACATACCTACCGGTGCACTGCACCAAATCTGGACGAGGATTTGACTGGAAATGAAGAAGAACATGAGCTGATGGCGTACCAAATGGCAAATGGCATTGAATCCTTTATCAAACTAATATTTCTTAGTTACGTATCAAACCTTCCAGGGTTAACAATGCACTGCGTAATATGCATATTTATCGGTTCTAATTTATTTCGGATCCATCCACGGTGAAATCGATTGGAACCGATTCAAAATCGATTCCGATTTCAAAGTTTTAATTTTAAATCAATTCAATCCGGATCGATTCCGAATCAATTCCGAACAGATTTCGAAACGATTTCGGATTGATTCCGAAATGATTCTAGATTATTTTTCTCGAATTTGAACTTTCAAATTTATCTATGATCCTATTCTTTTTATCTGTCACAAAATAATTTTATAAACATATTAAAAATTTTCATCTTTAAATTAATCATCGAAATCAGATCCAAATCGATACCGATTCTAAAATTGATTGAAATCAAATCGAATCAAAACTGAAACGGTTCCGATTCGATTTCAAAATCGATTCATTTAAATCGGATTCGATTCTGAATTTAACGGATTGATTCCGATTCAATTCGGATCATACCTACTGCATAACTTTCATGGACCTCCCTGATAATTTTCTTTGCGGAACGTTGCCCCATAAACCTCCATGATAAATCAGAAAATATCAGAATATATCCTCCTGCTTCAATTGCTATGCAACATAATTATATTAAGTGAAAAAAAAACACTTGATTTTTATTGGAATAATCAAAATTGCGTCTCTTTTTTCACGAATCATTCAAACATTGTGTCGCCCTCGGCAGAGTACAACAGTGGTAAGATGGCAGCGACGTTTTACAGCAATCTTGCTGGGACATATCTAGTCAGGGTTGTTTGTGATGGAAGGTCAGAGAGATTATTAAAATCATTTAATTTTTTTTTTTAAAGTATATAAAAATTAATATAAAATATTTAAAAATTAATTCATTAATATATTTTTTAAAATTTAATTTGGACTCTTCAGTGTATCTAATAGCTACGAATCTAAAAAATTTAGAGGTGTTTGATTCATAAAGAATTTTTTATTTTTCTAAAAAATAAAAAAATAAGTTTTTTTTGTTTTTCAATTTTTCAGAAAACGTTCTTTTATTTTTTAAAAAAATAAAAATAAAAATAAAAAATAATTATTTCTCGTTTTCTAAAAAATACTTCTTTATTTTCTAAAAAATAGAGATGAAAAATACGAACCAAATACATTTTTTTCATTTTAATAAAAAATAAAAAGAAAAAAGAAAATACTTATCAAACGGGCAAAAAGTCAAACCACAACCTAGCTACTACTACTATCACCTTTTCTGGCCATCGTAAGAGAAGAATCTGCATGGCTCAATTCTAAGACTAATAATCAACACAATGAGAGATCTTAATTCGCCATGAGATTGATCCGTTATTCATTTATATAACTTTTTACATGTGTTAGTCACTTGCCTCTTTCCACATGGACTTATCAAACGCCACTCGTGGACTTAGAGTTTGTACTTATGAAAGAGTATGATTTCGTACATGAACGATTTTACAAGGACTGTACGGTTACGAAGCAGTGGTTTTTGAATTTACTCCGACCACTGATAAATAAAATTTATAGAATTAAATCGATCAATTTCCGAAATGAATTAATGAAGATTTAAATATTTATAATAAAATAAAAAATAAACATTGTCTCGCTTTCGGAGATTGTTCTTTAAAAATTATTTAAGTTTTTTTCATGCAATAAATATTTGATTATTTCCGGAGATTGCTCTTTAAAAATTGTTTAAGTTTGAAATTTTTTTAAAAGTTAAATTATCCATTTCAAAAATAGTCATGTAAAATATCTTGACATCTGTTTTATAAAAAAATAAAAAAATAAAACATCATCTTACCTTTTTTTTTGGTATTTGAATTATCTCTTTTTACTCGGTTGATTCGAATTAGAACTGCCAAGTTGAGTTGGACCATCGAATTATCCTACCCTGTCAAATAATTTAAACAGATTGAGTTAAAATTTTATCAACCCATCAATTTGATGGGTCTAAACAGATCAACCCACGCGAGTTGGGGGTCTAAACGGATTGACCTATGATGGGCTTGGGTTGACCCGCGAATTAAGAAATGTCAAAAGAAAATGAACATATGAAAACAAAATTGTATAAACTTTTTGACCAATATTCTAATACTAACAAGATAAATTTTTCACAATCATAATCTTCTTCTATTATATATATACCTCAACAAAGGGTATGAGAAGTTAGAGGAAAGAACAAAAAAATCTTTGATGTAAGTACTCTAATACCATAGGCTACGTTTGATAGAGGGTAATATAATCAACCTTGTAATATAATCAAGTTTATAATATAATGTGTATTACATTACTGTGTTTGGTTAGCAATTGATGTGAAATTTTTTACTATAAAAGTGATTATATTCGTTTGTTTGATGTTCATTATTTGTTATAAAGAATGTAATTCATTTTATTATAAAATGACAAAAATACTCTTATAATTTTGTCTGAAGGTAATTAAAATCTGCGATCGCCGATCATCGCCGATCGCTAATCGCAAGAGTCGCCGATCGCGACCGCAGTCGCCGATCGTCGGCCGTCACGGCCGGTTTGGCCCCTCGATTGTTTGGCCGTCGACCACCGATCGTCAATCGCCGAAAGTGGGCCCCCGACCGATCACCGATTGCCAACCCTCGGTCGGTTGCCGGTTGTTGGCCCCCGGTCGATCGTCGGTCGTCGGTCGCTTGCTATCGACCGATCGTCGATCGCTGGCCACCGATCGGTCGTCGATTGTTAGTCGCCGGTCGTCGGTTGGTCGCCGATCGCTGGCCACCGGTCGATCATCGATTGTTAGTCGTCGGTCGTCGATCGTCGGCCACCGATCGATCGTCGATTGTCGGCGACCGTCGCCGGTGGTCGCCATCACAAGCACTGGGAAACAATGAGAAAAATAATAGAAGGATATATTTATCATGATAAATATATAGTCCATAATGTAATCGGACTCTATAGATTTTCCTTTGTAATTCAGATTACGAATCTTGTCACCTCTTTTATAATCCAATTACATTAAATTACGTCTTTAAAATTTTACCAAACAAATTAATCTATTTTGTAATGTAATCTTGATTACATTACAAGGTTGAATACCTCTCACCAAACAATTACAAGAGTTGAAAAATTTCCCTTATCATTATATTATCTTATCTTTACTATTCTAATTAAGGTAGGAAACGATGACATATATAAATCAAACAATAGTTGAAAATTTTCAACTAGTTTTCTATTTGGAGGAGTCCAAATTTGAATTTGCATATTATTCAAATTTGAATATTTTAAATAAAAAAATTAGTACTTAATTGTATAGGTCGATAATTGAATCTTAATTATAAGATTTTAATTGTTTCAAATACTTGCTTTTTTATCATGGTATCATATCCGTCTTGTTAAACATCGTTTCAAGCCGTCAACATCTCAATAATTTAAAAAAAAATTATTTCTTATGACCCATAGATTAGTCCGCCTAATTCACAATTCGCTTTGAGTTGAATTGGATTGAAAATTTCTCAACCTGCTAGGATGATAGATCAGTCTGTTCCTCTCCGCAAATTGTTAGGTTTACTAAGGATTAGCCTGCTCCACCATAGATCGGCAGTTTTAATTAGAATGCAAAAAAAAAAAAAAAAAATTGAACCAATTATACATGTACATACGTTATAATAAGTTATAGCAATTATAATACATAACTACCGTAATATTTAGATACTCGAGATAAGAAGAGATAATTGAAGTAACAAAAAAATAGAATAAAGTGTGTTTTTTATATAAAAAAGAAATATTCCTTTTGATTTCTCTCAATTATCAATGCCTTTAAAACATGCTTATATCTCAATAATTATATTTTTTTTAAAAAAAAATTATATTCATTTTACATTCGAAAGTGTGGTTTTATAATAAAAAGGTTTATTGAATTTCTAAGTAAAATAATAAAAATATATAAAAGATAAAAGTATGGAACATAATTGTTGATGAATTTGTTACAGTGAAATATAAAATAAAGTCTTGGATTAATTACTACTATAGCTAATTAATTAGTAATAATTATTGCTCCCGATTTACAGTGCAACTGCATAGTACTTATGCATCTCTTGAGTATCTATAATTCTATTTTTAATTATGACACACTAAAAAAAATTCTTTCTCATAAAAATCATTTATGATTTAATTTCTAATTATAATGCATTATTAGATATTTTTTTAAAAGTTAAAAAATTGGAATATTGAATTGTTCGTTATGAGTATTTTCAAATTTATTCTATTAATCGACAAAAAACTTTGGTAGAATGAGATCAATTACTCAAGGATTAATCGATTTGAATAATTAAATTCTTAGTACTAATAAAAAAAATAAGACAAAATCGTAAAGAAAATTGAGTTGAATTTTATTATGTTTAAATTTGTTTATTTAATTATCAAATTTATTTATCAAAGATATTATGGAGCTCACGAGTAGCATGCATGCAATATTATCCTTATAAATTCGGTATATGAAATTTATATTATTTTCTATTTTTTAACCTATGATAAATATTTTTTAAATTATGAAACTTATAATGTATTATTTTTATATATTTAAATAAAAATTAAATTAAATTTTATATAAATTAATAAATAAGTTCATTCATAAATTATTAATAATTGTATTTATGAATGTTAATGAATATTCTGAGGTAATCTAATTGAGTTTTTCTTTCAATTAATCCATTTAATGCTAATATTTATAAACACATTTGAAATTTTTATAAATATCTGCAAGACTGCAAAAGTTAAGAATCTGTCCAATTAGAAAATTTTTATAAATATCAGCATTATTGAAGGATAATAATTTTCATTATACCACGTAGGTATCTTACTTTTATTTACTAATGTAAGAAAATAATTATTTCTTTATAATATGTTCCTTTTTATTTGTCCTGATTTTGGATCTTGAGTCTGATTTTTATTTAATCTGATGGAGGATCCGAGATATCCAACTTAAATGGAGGAGAATATGAAGATATTTTTAGATCTGATTAAATAATTGGGTATAAAATTTTTTGAATTTGGATACGAAGGTGAATCTCATATTCATACCTTATTGGTATACCAAATTAATTTATTGATATTGAGATAAAATATTATTAATATTTTGTTATGATATTTAGTTTGCTAATTTCTATCTTTAATTTTTGTTAATGTTCTCTTAAAAATTTGATAAATCTATATAGTTTCGTCTAAATAATTCAAATTTGAAAAGAAAAAAAAATACAATTTTAATGGTAATATGATATATAAATAAGATATAGATATTTAATCCTCCGATGAATAAGATATGTGGATGGAAATGAAAATTGAATATCTGATAGGAACATAAATGGAGATGAATATGAAGATAAATATAATAAATGAAGATGAAGACGGAGAGTATAAAATTCAATTCAAGTTTGATTCATTGTCATTGCTAGTATAAGAAATTCAAAACGGTGGCATCTTCTATCCACCTTTGAGTATTATTATTTGGGGATGCTAAATGTTCATTGATATCCAAATCTTTGTTTTTGGCACTAAGGTGTCCGAGTCTTCGACTTGACTATGTTTTGGAGGTGATCAATCCGGCTCTACGATCCTACGTGGATGCCTTTTCGATGACTGAGTCAGAAGAGGTGAGAGTCCTTGTGAATCTCTCTACTAATCAGTTGGGTACATAAAAAAAACGCTCATAATTTAATGGTTTAATTTAGATTCCATAGTCACGTCATTCCTGAAAGATTGTCTAACATCGAAATTTTACTCCATCTGCTAAATAAACTCCTACACAGAGGGTCGCCCTTATAAATTTTTTTGAAATTCATCATCAAATATTGTCTCAATAGATGATCGAACTATGTTCCTTTTTGAAACTTATTTGAGTAATTTTTCCCCATTCAAATCTCTCCTAACGACTATTTATTCCAATAAAGTATTGCCCTAATTAAGTCTACACAAAACTTCATAACTGAACCTAATATTATATTACAAAAAAAAAACTTATTAATTTATCTCATATGAAATACTTCTTATATACTAAATAGAAATACTTCGTATTTTGAACTTAATTATATTGTACACTTAGATAATTAATTACTAAGTGAGAATATTTTTATGATACATGTAAATTTAAAAGACTTTTCTTCTTATTATTATTATTTTTTATCATCTAAATAACGCCCTATGTTACTTGACTAATCCAACATTAATGCTTTAGCAATTTTGTTTGGCCAAAATTATTTCTAAAAATTGTTCAATTAATTAATAATGTAGCTGCTAAGTAACAATTTTGGTCAAAATTGTTACAATAGTGAGAATAATTTTGATTAAAATTTTGATCAATTTTAGAGCAATTTGGACAACATTAATGTTCTTTTTTTTTGTTTTTGTGTTCAGCCTTAAACTTGATTAATCGCTGAGGGAACATTTGATTTAAGTTATTATGTATAATCTTGATTAATTATGTGATTACTTAATAATCAAATAACTAAAGTTATGGAGAATAAAATATAATTTATATTGTTTGGTTCAATAGCCCTCCCTCCTCTTCTATAGGGTTAATTAACAAACCACAAGGTTGCTTCTTTGCCCTTTAGGGTTTGAGTGTCATTGTTTAGGGTTTGTGAGAGAGCTTCGATCTATTCGTGGACAACTTGGTATAGATGAGTGAATGATGTATGTGGTAACATCTCATGTCGTCTTTGCTTGAATTGAAGGGAGCTTCCTCTCGCCTTCATCTCCACTTTGCTCATCATATTTGATATGGTAGAAATAAACAAAGGCACGTGACAAGGTCAAATCAATAGTCAAACTATAGTAGAAATCAAAGTGAGCAGAATTCGAATTCGATCAGTTTCGATCAAGCTGCATCCTAATCAACTCAAACTCATTTGAGTCACACACGAGTTCATTTCGATCGAGTTTGAAATACTGATTCGGCTCAATAGTTAATTAAGTCAACTATCAGATGAAGGGACTCAACAATCATAATGATGTCATTTAAGAAATTGCACCCTTTGGTTTCCCTTCATATCATAAATGTGCATTCATTAGATTTCTTTCCAATGGTTGCACCCCTTGATCTCCTCTCCCTATATAAAGGTAAGGGACCAAGAAGAGAGAATCAAGTAATCTTCTCAAACTCTATTTACTCATTTTTCTTCATACTTTCTCTGATTTCTGATTTAAGCATCGAAGGAGTTATGTCGAGGTACTCCTCGGCCCCCTTTCTCATCTATCTTAAGTCTTTTTTGGTCCGAAATACTCAGTGTTTGGATGATTGATCTCTCGAGGTCTCGTTGATGCCCGATCTCTCGAGTTCTTACTGATGCTCGATCTCCCATGGTTCCATTGACACGATATCTCCTAAGGCCCTAGTTGTGATTGATCTCCTAAGGCCCAGCTGCAATCCAACCTGCCAAAGTTCTATAATAGAAAGTTGATCCAATAAGATCAACCTGATTTATATATAGTCGATCGAAAGTATTCGATTGTGGGTACTCTACTGAGTCATTCCATCCATTGATCTCTAGTCGGATTAAATTGACATCATATGTGGGAACTCCGAGAGAAGACATTGAGATGGGAGACACAAGAAGAAATTCATAAAATCAAGATTCTACTAGTGGAAGAATATGAATGCTCATGCCCAGTTCACGGGTTCTAATGAGAAAGAATTTGAGTCAGATTGTAGCTACTACAGTTGAAGAAATTCTACGAAAACATAGTCTCCTTGGACTTTTCTGCCTTGCATCCGATTGTCAAACCTGTGAGGTCTTTTCCTGCATACTTGATACACATGTGAGATTCCACAATTCGTCTTAACTTAAATAGTGTCAACTATTAAAACACCATATGTAGGACATAATTACACCAACACAATTCATCAACAAACATTCTTTGCCTCAAAACGAATTTAAGAACAAGCACCTCAAACAAGGGACATGTAATTTGCTCCATCTCAAAAAGGTTATATATAGCATTCATTTTCAAAAAATCTTCATTACATGAAGTTTGAGAATAAGCATAAGACAGGCACTAGTCAACAAGTTCATCATTGGGGATCTCGTCGAGAACCATCTATAGATCCAGAAAATCTAAGGATGTCCTCTTTGAAGGATGTTCGGCTTCTTAAAATTGATGTATTGCTCCTTTAAAGCCAATCTCAAGCTTCTTCACAGTACCATCACCAAGTATATCATACAATTCAGGTGAAGACAAGAAATCTTTTTCATGTTAGACCATCAACCTTCCTCTCTTGCCGTATAGTTGGTTAGCTCTTCTTTAAGAGTCTTCACCTCTGCGAGTAGAAGCTCGTGGCATCTTATCTTTTCTGCTTCTTGCATCGCTAAAATTAACCGAAGTTGCTGTGACTCTTGGAGTTTAGTTTGAAGTTTGGTAAGTTGTACCCCGTGTCTTATTTCCCTGGTTTTATGGATAGTTGATTTTGCCTAGGCCAACTCTAGTTCTTTCTCTTTATTATGAAGTTGAACCATGCACTCGATTACTCGAGTTCACATAACTTGGTATGTCCCAATCAGATGGAGAAGATGAGCTGTTATTTCTTTTTGTTGAGCAAGAAGTTATGAACATAAAAGGATGTCAAAATAATAATGGAAAAACCACTTCGATTACCTTTATAACAGTAGTATTCATCAAGTCGCACGAGCCCGCCAACGACTTGTCCTTTAGTTTCACTTCCTCAATCTCCATGATCCTTGCCAAAATGCTATTTGAAGGAGGTGATCATTGTTGACGAGGCAAATTGTGGCAAGAAGTAATTATCGGAATGCAGGATGAGCTAGTACTTGGCTCTCGAGGAGAAGATGACTATTTGGGTGAGGAAGGAAGTCCTTCAGTTTGAATTTGTGAAGGCTCTGCGTCAGAAGAGGGTATCATTGAACTAGGACTTGGGGAGCAATGTGAAGAATTCGCCTCTACAGGTTGTTTTTGTGACTGACCTTGCTTGTGACATTGGAGTTGTTTCTTTGACTCTCCAAAAGTCACGACCTCAAGCACTAGAGATGGTCGCAGGGGAGGCAGTTCAGCCAACTCAATTACTTCAGCTGCTAGAGCATCCTCATGAGTAGTCGAGGGAGGCACAAGATGTGCTCGCGACCACTTCATATGCTTGTTACAAGAGGCCCTCAACATAACTTCAGCTATAAAAAAGGAAAAATAGTCGGGTCATATTTTCGGACAAAGTAAATTCTAGTTTCCTTACCAAGAGGATTATTGAGCTCGGTTTCTATCAGACTCAGCTCGAAGTAGTAGAGAAGACCCTCCTCGAGTAATAAGTTGACATCAAAGTGGAGGTCGGCTAATGTATCTGCTACCTTCCGATACGAGGCAAGTTCTTTATAATAATCTAGTTTGGGCCATGGAGGTAAGTCCATTTGCCACTTAGTCAACTACTTGAAGGTCAGACATAAAATAACAAGTTTTTAAGAACTTATGAGATGTGGGATATTGCCCTAAAAACTAAGTTGATGGTCCCGCCGTGAAGTAAAAGACCCCGATTTCTTTCATTTTTGGGGAAAAGAAATAGTGAGAGTTCACTGGACTCAAATGGATATGATAAAATCAGAAGATGATGGTGGCTCCACACATTAGTAGAAAAGAGTTAGGAGTTAATTATTGTAAAGGGATTTAGAAATACTTGGATATTTGACTAAAAAAAGAAGGAATAAGGATCATAAACCACCATCTAGTTTCCCATGAAAGAAGCTCATGAAGCCAACCTTTAGCGAAAGGTGTGGTCGTTGGTTTGGCCTAGGAATTCATACCCCGGCGATATGAGGGATTTCAAAGGACATTCTTATGTCTGGTTTGTCCTCCCTAGTGTAACTTATGGAGTAATTTCATAGTAGAATGAAGAACTAGCTTCAACCGTGATTGAAAAGAGAAGCCAACAGCTAGGAAAGAGGACTTATAAGCTGAAGTAGATTGTCAAAATCTCAGAACGAAGGTAGGTAGAAGAGTGGAGGCAAGACGAAGACATTATATGAACTGATGTTAAGTTTCTACATGTCCTAATAAAGACTCAGACTTTCATTTGCAACTTGAGTATGTCGTTGAATCAGAGAGTATGATCCTCACAATCTCTGCTGTCCCATCAGTTTTGATTTCTATGATTAACTCGACAGTTGTAACTGCATGGCCACGTCGATATTATGGCTTGGCCTACATTGTCCGACACATGCTTCAACCATGATTGAAAAGAGAAGCTGACAGCTAGGAAAGAGGACTTATAGGCTGAAGTAGGTTTTCAAAATCTCAGAACGAAGGTAGGTAGAAGAGTGGAGGCAAGACGAAGACATTGTATGAACTGATGTTAAGTTTCTACATGTCCTAATAAAGACTCAGACTTTCATTTTCAACTTGAGTAGTAGTTGAATCAGAGAGTATGATCCTCACAATTTCTGTTGTCCCATCAGCTTTGATTTCTATGATTACCTCGACAGTTGTAACTGCATGGCCACGTCGATATTATGGCTTGGCCTACATTGTCTAACACATGCTTAATGAGATTTCGACAACTGAAAGAAGATTCATTGGCCAAAAGCAGATGACACCTCTGCACATTATCTCAGGTTCTCGAGATATGACTCGGCACAAGTCTAATCAATCAGACTTACATCTTCTTCAACTAGATAGTTGGGGATGCATGTGATATAGTGAAGATAAGCAAAGTCACATGGCGAGGTCAAATCAATAGTCAAGCTATAATGGAACTCAAAGTAAGTAAAATTTGGATCCGATCAAACTCATCTGAGTCACATCCGAAATTATTCTGATCAAGTTTGAAATACTAATTCGACTCGATAATTAATTAAGTTGGTCATCAGACGAAGTGACTCAACATCATAATGATGTCATTTAAAAGGTGCATCCTTTGATTTTTTCTCCATATCATAAAGGTGCATTCATTAGACTTCTTTCTAATGGTTGCACCCCTTAATCTTCTCTCCCTATATAAAGGTAAGGGGAAGAAAAAGAGAAGGATCAAGTAATCTTCTCAAACTCTATTCACTTTATTTTCTTCATACTGTCTTTAATTTCTAACTTGAGCGTTAGAGGGGTCACACCGAGATACTTCTTGGTCCCATTTTTCATGTCTTAAGTTTTTTCAGATCCGAAGTACTCAATGTTTGGACACCCGATCTCTCAAGGTCATGTTGATGCCCGATCACTTGAGGCCCTGTTGATGCATGATCTCCCGAAGTCCCATTGACACAATATCTCTCGAGGCCCTAGTGGTGATTAATCTCTTAAGGCCCAGTTGCAATCCGATCTGTCGAAGTCTATAAAAGAAAGTCAATTTAACAAGATTGACTCATTAAAGACCGACCTAATTTGTATCCAGCCAGTCAAAAGTATTCAGTTGTGAATACTCTACTAAGTCATCCCATCCATTGATCTCTGATCAGATCAATATTCATTATTTATTGTCAATATATTCTATTCTAATAGAAGAGAAACTTTGACACAATGATAAAATTGATGTTGAGTGATCTGATAGTTATGAGTTCGAGTCACAATAATAATTTTTTATCTTATAAGATGACACTGTGTATAATAATTTTTTTTTCGAAATCACATATTAGTGGGAGTTTTGTAACCTTTTTTGTTCTAGTATTTGATCCTCATTAAAAATTGAAAATAAGAAGTTTGTATCCATCGGGATCATAAATTCATTGGCTAATATTCTTCGTACTTTTTTTTTAAAAAAATCGACACTAGGTATCTAAGTTTTCAGCTCGACTAATCCTGGAAATGATCGACTTGACCCCATGGAAGTTTCCCACTAATCATCTGGGTAAATCGAAAAGTGCTCTCGGTAGTCAAGTCAACAGTCCAGCGTCTGCAGTTTGTTACTCAATTTTAAAAAAATTCTTACAAATTCATCAAAATTAGAGACCGAATCTTGATATCTAATTTTACATTGTTAGTGTCCTGCCATTGTACTATAACCCCGAGGGCTTTAGACTTCTTTTTTGTTTCTTACTTGGTGCAAAAAGGTGATTTGCTCGCCCTCGAGTCCCGCCAATCAATTCCACAGCTAATATGAAGGAGGTAAATCACGAGGAGTATATTGTTCAACTCATAGCTAGTGTGGCAAGAAGATAGACACTCCGAAAGATTTGTAGCTCTCGAAAATTGACCTTTACTCATTAGTATAATTTTACTATCACGCTAATCACAAAATCCTCCTGCGAGGATTTCTTTTTTGTTTCTTACAATCATTAGTTCATTGGTTAATATTTTGTAATGCATGCTCTAGAACAGAGTGATCATCGAAGACAAGGTATGTTTTTTGTGTTATATTTATGTATCGATTACTCTTTTTTCCGATGAATAATTAATTATGATGATTCAGCTTCTTTTGTAAAAAGATGATTATTTTAAATAAATATTAAATTAATATTTTTTTTTTATAATCTATGTATTCAGACTTTTACGAACCTAATTAATTTTAGAGATGAAGGACTAGAGATAACCCCGAGCCAGATCCATTAGGACGATCGTCTAAGGTTCATAAATTTATCAGCAGATATATCTTTTATTTAGGACTTAAGAAAAAAATTTATGTCAAAATTCATTATGGATAAAAGGCTCAATTAGCAAATTTTATTGTGAAGTGTGAATGACCACTCTCCGATTTATTCATCAAATAAATTCATCCCAATAAGAAAATTAGATGGCTAATATGGTGCAGAGTTATATCAATGAGTAAAAATTAATCTCCGTTAAAAATAAAGTATTGATCCTCTATCATATATTCAGGTGTTGGTAAGATAAAAATTTATCATAATTAATCTTTTTCGTATTGACTATAAAATCGAGTGACAGAATACTAAAACGAATGAATTATCTTTTACATCCATTCATCAAATAAATTCGAAATCTCTCGTAGTAATTCACCAGTAGTCAACTTCCATAATTTTCATTCTACTAAAATCGTGCCAGTTGAGACTTGAAGCAATGTTAAATTTGTTATATAAAACATCAGTCTCCATTCATTTTTATTAGAGAAAGAAAGTATTATTGAAAAAATAGTCAATAATCCAGAATGATAATAATATTAAATCATTTATTTATTATTTTTTTTATAATTGTTTTGAGTTTATGGAGTGATGAAGAGAGAGAGGGCGGAGGGTGTGGGGAAGCATATCTAAGAGATAAAGATATTTTTTTTTTATTGGTGGTAGTGTCTTTATCAATTATCATCGAATTTTATTAAATACTTATTCAAATTTCAATTTAGATTTGTCGGATAAAAAAATAATAAAAATTAGTGGCGCACGTGCATCAACACGCGTGCACGCACGTACAATGTAAAGATTTATACAAATTTGAACGGAAATCAATAATTTTAATTAATATCTAAATTAAAATATAATTAATAAATAAATATGACGTCGTAATGTGACATCTACTTGTACAGGCTAAGCGTTTACGGGGAAGGAAGTGGTTTATTAGGGTTCGAAGCTCCGAAGTCGATGCTTCGCTCCTCTTTCGAATCGATCCATGGCCGACGGTGGAGAGCGAGGCAGGATGGGAAGCATAGCGAATTCGGTTTGATTAGTTTGTTCGATTTAATCCAACTTTTGCTCATCCTTATTTGAATCCGTTCGTCGTCTCTAGACTAAATTGTTTAATTTGTCTTGGCCCTTCATGCTTGATCGAATTGTCTTCGGCGATTTGTCAAACAACGAATGTGAAGTTTAGAATTGTTCAAATAGCGTCTCATACGTTCATATTTATCAAATAACGCACTTAATTCCCTTTTTATCCCTCCTGCCAAACAGACCTGCAACACAGTAAAATTTTTGAACGTGATGCTGAGAATTCAAATCCCAAAGACTACGCCAGATTGCAATCCCAAAGACTACTCGTGATGTTGGAATTTGATTCCAGACTGATGGTGGTCATTACCACCATGCCAGATTGAAAATTCAAATCTTAGACCACCAGCATCAAATTGTAATTCCAACATCAGTAGTCTTTGGAATTGCAGAATTAATTCCAACACCACAAATGGTGTTGGAATTACACCACCACCTGGTGGTCTTGGCTTGTCGCACATCATCGTCGGCGATTTGTAATTCCAGCACTATAGTGTGCAGATTTTTTTGGCGGAGGGATAAAAAGGGAATTAAGTGCGCTATTTAGTAAATATGAAAGTATGGAACGTTGTTTGGATATTTCTAAACTTTACGTGCGTTGTTTGATAAATCACCGACAACATGTTTTTTTTTCACATATTGTTTAGTAATTTTGGACGTGGGAAAAAGGCAAAGAAATGTTGAAGTTTAAGTTAGAAAATTGCCTTCCATTGAAAAATAAATGTCCCTCTCAAAGATAGCTCAATTCGTGCCTATTATTGAATATTTACATCTCTATTATCTCGTTGTTAATCTAATTAAGTACCCAAGAGTATTAAAAAAATTAGACAGAGGAAGGCCTCATCTTCACTAAGTTATTGATAATTTGCTCAATCATTGGGAGAAGTTAAACAATTTATTTAGTGAAATTCCTTATTCAGTGTCAAGCTTGTGACAACTCATGAAATTGGTCAAACTGCATCCTGGTCAGCTCACAGTCATCTGAGTCAGACTCGAATTCATTCTGATTAAGTTTGAAACTTTTATTTGATTCGGCAATTAATTAAGTCTATCATCAGATGAAATGACTCACCATCATAATATGCATTTATTATACTCCTTTAATCTTCTCTTTCTATATAAAAGGAAAGAGACCAAGCAAAAATGAATCAAGTAATTCTTCTTAAATTTAAATCCTAAACTTTAACCCTTAAAAAAAAACATACAAACAAACATCATTATCCACCACAATAGCAATATCCCCACGGGGATGGAGCGATGATAAGATAGGAAGTTATTTACAGAATGAGCAGGGATCGATTCCGAATGAGGGATCTAAAATTTTTCTTGGCTTTAGATGACTTCTCCGCCGCTACATCGATCGGACCTCGTCCCCCCGCGATTTACCTCCTTTCACGCAAATCCGAACGGATGACAGAGAGTCACAATGACAGATTCCCAACTTTACAGAATTGCAGAGTGAATATTTCATTTTTTTATTCATTATTAGCTGAGAATAAACTTAAACTCCTCATCCCATTCAAATATTTAATCTCCTCGGAAATTGGGGGCGAAACTAAGGTAGCGTTTGGCAGAGAGAAAATTTTTCATTTTCTGTTTTCTGTTTTTCTTTTTCAGAAAATAGAAAATGATTTTTCAGTGTTTTCTAATTTTCCAGAAAATACTTTTTTATTTTTTGAAAAATGAAAATGAAAACAGAAAACGATTTTTTGGAGTTTTTCAGTTTTCTAAAAAACACTCATTTATTTTCTAGAAAACGGAGATGAAAAACGTCAACCAAACGCGTTTTCTCGTTTTCTCAGAAAATGAAAACAGAAAATGAAAAATTTTCTCTCTATCAAACCTTAAGATGTTAGTTAGTGAATAATATAATATATTTAATAAAATAAAAAAAATTAAACAATTTTACTGTATAAATTTAAATTAAAAAAAAAATAAAAAAAAATCTTTACCCGGTGCTGTCTGAAATGATCACCCCAATGTGTTTGTTGCATCGAGTGCATCAATACATGTGCATTATATTTTATTTGTATTCAAGCTATATTATACTAATATTACAATAGTAATGAAATTTAGTAATATATTTCTTTTACATATATTATTATGACAGGTTAAAATTTTAAAACGCAATGCTATTAAGTTCTATTTTTTTTTTTTTAAGTATAGCATTTTAGTTATTCCCGCTGACGCTGAATATTGCAATATGATACATCAATAATATACGTATTTTTAATTATCCTCCACTTATTTGATAAATTTGTCGGACTTTTGACAACAAAGATGACGTGTAAAAAAATATTCAAATATATTCATATTTTAAGACTAACCAACTTGCCAAGTGAATTTTTGGATTGTATTTTATTTTGGTCGAGATGAATGCTTTGTTTACTCAGACGAGGCATGGATTGAAAAAGGAAACAACTGCAGTGTGGATCTAGGTAGGAAAACTTTTTTTCCTACTCATGGTAAGTATGGAGACGTATATTGCGGGAGGTGTCGAGTTTGAACATTCCTCAGCAACAATATACCTGTGGTATTATTGACTGAGATACTAGGCTAGTTCAGGTATGCTTTTATCAACACCGTAATACTGTACCTTCAAAAATCTCTTCCGGAGTTTCTGATGAGGGGCCGTTTCGACGGTGGGATCAGTCACGTTAAAATATTTATCCATCACAGTTTAGCCTCCGCGGAAGTCTAATAACGCGCACGCAGAGACTTACCTCCCTTACGATGGTCGGATAATTGATTTAAGGCTGCCATTAGATTGATGTTGAATTCAGCGCTTTTTGTGTCAGAGATAGAGAAACTTTTTTTCATTATCAATTAAAGGACCGACGATGAAGAACATTAAAGGAAATGAACGTAATCCTCTTTTCCTAAGGGGAAGGAAAAAACATTAAAGGTGGAAAAATGGTTGGATTCATAAAGAAAAAGAAAGAGAAAAGTTAAGAAAAAATAGAAGGAAAAGAGGAAATAATAATAATAATGATAATGAGGTAATCTTGCAGCCACAAGCGATACCGATCATGGATGTGGTATGACAGCTCCATAGCTGCTCGAGCAAGGCCACGAGCGAACTCATGGTCACCTGAAGCTGCAAGCGAAGTCGTGGCCTCAGTCGCGAGTGCGAGCAAGGCCGCCTGTAGTTGCAAAGTTGCTCGCGGCTGCAAGATCAACATAGTCAGGAGAGATTCCATACGTGGGAGGAAAGAAAGTTAGTTCTATTCAATAAACTACAGATGAATTCTTAAACATGTCCATTCATTATTTGACAAACATATCCACAAAAGATTAGAATTTGTCATCTCATGATCATTATAAATGAAGTAAATCACGAAGAATTTTATGAGTCTTGACGTGCTAACCAAAATACATACAGATAATATAAATCCATAGAAGAACTTTAGAATTTGACAAACAGATGAACATAGGTCAGTGTTGACCAAATAAACAGTGAAAGTGAAAATTTTTATCCAGTTTTTATTTTTGCCCTCCCAAATAAATAGGGTGGAAAAAAAATATATCAAAATGAGTGGAAAATGTCAAAGCGATGGCATTAACTGTGAAAGAGATCCACTCTCCCTATCACAAGAGCTTGCAGTGATGAAAGATGTGCATTACCTGCCAAATGCTCTCTCTCTTCCCGTCGACAGCTGAAGAATATGAAGGTTTTTCTACTCGAGTTCTTAACGTGAATGTTGGATGCCGGATGCCGAATGCAGAAAACAATAAAACCTTGTCGATGTAAAGAATCAGATGAAATGCTGTTCTCAAAAGTCTGCATGGCAATCATCAAGGTCTACAAAGCAAGTACATCCATCGAGAGTCTCATTAACGGCTCAACAAAAAGTGGCTGAGCAAGTTCGACAACTTCCCAGTGTTCATGGATTCATTCCCATCAGAAAAGCAACACTCAGTGGTACATGGTTTTGGAATTAAGAGGAAGGAATATGTCTCCCTTGTCGCTCAGAAGTTATGATCATTCCTGCCTCTGGCGATGGCTCGTCGGTCGATATGAGCTCCACGACCTGCGAAGGAATCCGAAGTTTGACGATAACCCCTCCCGTGAACCACATTCAGATCTTCAGCCCAACCACGACCCAAGTATGAATCATGTTGATCATCTCGCCCTCGACCCACATAGGAATTCCTCATCGGACGGTCACCTACTGGCGAGCGGCTCCTCTCCCTTGAAAACCACCTTCTAGGAGGTGACATAGGGCGCCGATCATAACCTCTCCTGTCTGGAACAAGTTCATCTCTATTGCTGTCTCTCATCTCTGACCCATGTGCAGGCCAATCAAACTTGCGTCGTTGTTGCCGGTACTCGATTGCATCATAAAAATCTGGTCTTTCCCTGCGCATAGTATCTGCAAATTTACCTCCCCGTGCTGGGGCTAGCTGCCTAGGTTTGAAGTCCCTAGGTCTGAAATCCCTAGGATCTTCAACATCCCAACTGCAAGGAGGTGATCTATACCTGTCCAAATCATCACGAGTGACACGGTCAGGAGGACCTAAAATTCTTGTTGGAGGAGACCTACGGATGGGAGGAGATTTAAAGTAACCCCTCCTCGGGCTACGGCTAGGTCCATGAAATTCAGGTCCATAGCGATACTTGTTGCAGTTGTTACAATGAGTTCTCCGTGCAAAGTTCAGATTCCCACAACTGCAACATTAAAAGAGGAAACAAAAAATAAAAAACTGATAAAGCAATATTTAGTACATGATGAACCCATAAGTGGATTATAAATAACATCCTTAAGTTAGAGAGTGACAGAACTTACGAGGGGTTCTGACAGATCCAGTCGCCTTCTCGGGGGGACAAGTTTGGATCATTTCTGTGAACGTATTCACCTTCAGATACTGGCCACCTAGAAGCGTTGTTGCCTCCTCCTACTGACCTTTGGCCCCTTCCATGCCCGTATGCAGGTGAAACCTCCCGAAACCTGCCACCGGCTCTGCCACCCCGGAAACCACGCCCATAGTGTTGCCTCATCGGACTGTCAAAATCTGGATTGTGCTGACCTTCAAATCGTCCGTGAAGAGGAGAAAGAGAACCTGCATTGAGAAAGCTGTCTTGAAACAAACAAGAAACTACCGAGCATAAATGAAATCTACCGTACAATGTTTAGTTAGTACAAAAAATGTCCTTCAGGATCAACGACATCTATCAGGTGAGCAAAGCAGTCTTAGGTTACCCCATGCAGAGAAAGTGAAGATGCGACATTGGCAGTTTGTCTGCAATTACCTATCCAGTAT
Source organism: Wurfbainia villosa (assembly GCA_025175895.1). Taxonomy (NCBI): domain Eukaryota; kingdom Viridiplantae; phylum Streptophyta; class Magnoliopsida; order Zingiberales; family Zingiberaceae; genus Wurfbainia; species Wurfbainia villosa. The sequence continues at coordinate 2,851,647 of CM046000.1, read as the reverse complement.
TATGTGCGACCAAAAACTGAATCCGATCACTTTGGCTTAGAGCAAAAAATCAATCTTACAGTGATTAATCTTACATATCAAGAGATATCAATGTCAAACTTTGCTCCCAACAGGCTTTGGTGAAATTAAGTCCCAAAACTCTATTTCACGCAGACTGCCAATTAGTATTGCTGATGAGCTCCCCGTGCACTGAGGTTGTTGCCAATTAGAATATGGGCATTGACCATGAAAATCAAACTCAACAGTCTCTCTTTCTTTGTGCAAGAAAGTAACATGTTTGAAGTCATAATGACATGTTGTCCATCTTGAAGAAATTTTTGCAACTTAATCGACCCTTGAACCATCCCTGCATAAAGTATGGTCCGATTGCTAACCAGAATATTTTATGCCCTTGATTATTCAGTATGTATATGCTGAGAAAAATTTCCAATTTAAGAGAAAAGACAAGCCCGCCTACTTAACCATATGATCAAACTGTTCTAAGTCCAACGTCTTTCTCGACTCCATATACAAATGAAGCATAGTGCCACCCCATCTAGATATTCTAGAAAAATTTCTTGTGCAACTGTGGCAGATGATTTTGAAATTTGAAATACTTTACTGCAGTGCCTTTCATGGAAGCCTCTGTGCAGGAAGAGATTGAACATATTGTGCAACTAGTGTTGGAGGAATAGTTATTCCTGCTTCTATTTTGCAACAACCATTTCCAAGTATAGGAACTCTTCTTATCTCTTGCCAGTTTTTGTGATGTCTGCTTTGGAGGCGGAAACAATCACTGGCCGTGTTAGAAGTCATAACTGATCATCTAATCGACAATGGGGTTGTCCATTCAGAAAACTTTAGCAAAGCCATTATTTGCTTAAACTAGCAATTTGAGTATTTCACTTCCATCAGCTCAAAAATTTTAAACAGAACTTTCTTCAGAAAAGCAACACCTTAACAACATTTACCATAGCACATAATGACCACTTCCAGAAAATGCGGGTTACCTTCATCAAATATACCAAAAAAGATCTGTAAAACTTAACGCAACCAATTTGTTTTCCTTATCACAATAAAATCACCAGCAAGTAGATCATGCAAAGGAATATGTGGACAAACTATGAAAGCTCAACTTAGAAGTAACAATTCCGAGTGGCCGGAGAAGGTTAAAAATCCAATGGACCATGTTTCATAGCAAATGACTCGTGAAGGCCTAGCAATTAAACCATCTGCTATATTTTCACTCAGATATCAGAATAAACTACCGGAAAGAAAAACTTCTCACTGTCTTCAACCAATAATCCAAGTTTCTAGAAAAACAGCAATTCAATTTGGCGCTCTGTTCAACAGCCTATGTAGTTTGCAAGATGCACTATTTGCAGCTTGCAGTCTTCCAGAACCTTAAACATCCGATGTAAAGGGAAAAAAAAAATGATTTTGGCTGCTTTCATCCAAAAGCCAATGGTTAAGCAAAAATCCCAATATCATAATGATTTCAAACATCTTTTTTCCAAGACATGTATAGTATGACCTTGCCAACATGCCAATTATCTGCACGCCAGCAGCCAACTTCACAACTGTTACAGGACAATAGCAAGTTTCACTCTCAATTTTCCAAATCATGGAGCTAGAAGTATTTGGCCAGTAGTAAACATACAACTTGGGAAATATGTAAACAAGTTTTTGGTATCTAAAGTAATCTTATTTTGCACATATTTCAAGTAATCTTGAGTAAACATAATAGTCAAATATAGGCATGCAATTACAACACACCTTTAGTTATTTGCTATGTGATTTGAAGGGAAGAGTATAGTTTCAAATCACATAAATAGAACAAAATGTGAAGTAAGAACTCATAGATAAAACACAAATATGGAATAAGAAAAGTCCATTCTACTAAATTGCTCCCAAAACCATAGGAATCCTTGAGAATTTTCCTTTTCCAGGATACAACTATCATATAAATAAATGGTTCAAGTTCGCAATCTAAAACTTCTAAATTATCTAGATTTTTATGAATAGTTCACATGTATTAAGATTCATCATTAAGAATCTCCAGCATTTCCTGTCTACTTAGGCATACTGTAAAAGAGTCACATATCTAGCATGGGCTACTAAACAGGAACTCAGCTTGTCTGTCATGCTTACTAACATTTAATGGCTTACCATAATCCAAAGGCTCAATCTCCCAACATCAGCAACTAAAGCATAATATGGAGGCAAGCTAGGATCGAAACTAATGATCCAAAGTCAAGTGCTCTCTTACTATTTAAGTGAGAATTGGATGATCACTGACACCCCAATCTTGTGTAAATAGACAAATCAGCTGACAGATTCTTAATTTAACATCTCATTGAAAGTCAAGTTCTAATTGAAAGACTAAAAAACAACAATTGTCATATCAACTGACTAACCAAATACACATTACCAAGGATGAATGTCAGTCTGTGTCGCAAAACATTGGAAGTATTTTGATGTTAGAACCAATGTCAAGATGCAATCAAACTTGATATATTAAATGTACTAAAACATGGCCTGAGCCATTTCCTTATATTTATGCAAGTTCACGGTATCTGATCCATGGTGAAGAAGGTAACAAAGTCTACCTCTCAGAAGGAATGGCTATGGCACAACATCAAAGGTCTTATTCTCCTCTCTTAGATTAGCAAAGAGGCAATTTAATGCAAGAAAATGGAAAGAAGAAGAATGAGTTGCAAGAATTCACTGACACTGTCTATAAGAGCTAAGCTATATCTAGCAGGTTTTGGGGAAAACCAAACTCCATATGACTTGAACTAAATATGAACCTAAGAGCAATGCTAATTTTGTTTCTTTTGAAGGGGCAGTGATTTTTTGGGGGTCTTTTTTTAGTTTTTTGTATGTAAAACATAAAATCCACCAAAAACCCACCAAAACTCCAAAAGAAAAAAAGAAAAGACTTTTAAGGTCAGATCAGTTTAATTTTCCAGGCGAAGGTAAGTTTAGTTTTTCTGTCTAGTCTTCACGGTCTCGATCAGACTAGGTACTGAAATGAACTAAGATCGATGACCTTGTACATACAGTATTTATTACCAGGAGGCAGCCAATATATGAATCACACCATCTTCTGATTTGATCAGGTTATTACAGGGTGAAAAGCATAAAATTCTAGAAGAGGAACCTATTCATTGAATAGTTGAAAAGAAAAAAAAATTTGTCAACTTGATAAAATATTCAATAGGAAATAAAACACATTTTAAAAGATTCGATCATGCATATATGATGGTCAGGTGTGTACATTGTAATAAGCAACCATATCCACCCAGCACAGGCATTATAAAACCAAAAGACTTGCATTTGTTTAATGTAGGTAGATTTCTACTATTAGATATGGAGTTAAATCATAACAGGGGAGAGAAGGCAAATATTAATACATCATCGCATGAGATAACACACATCTTTTTCTTTGTCTGGTTATTGAACCATAATTTGATTAGATCATTAGTAAACTGAATTGTTAAAGAATAAAGGAAAGATATTGAAGAATAAAGCCTGCCGGCATTTTAAAAAAAAATATTCTGGCACGATGGCACTAAAGGGCATCTGGGCAACCAAGAGGCGTACTAGAAAGTATATCTGTGAGAAAAAAAGTAACTAATTCGGTGAAGGAAAGAGAGCTAAATTTTGAATTGGAAAATTCTCAATAGGTGTAAATCTAAATTATCTGTGCTAAAATTTAATCAACTGATCAAAATCCTAATTTATTGATGTAACCAGAATAAAAATACCAAGAATCAGAAATAGACAGCAAGAAAGGAAGAGGAACTATATCACCCCCAACTGCAAAGAAAAGATCTTGAGCTAATCCATCGATTTATGCGTCTTTGTTCCTCAAATATTAGGGTTTTCAAAAGCAAGAGAATAGATGACAACCTGAGCCGTCGTGGAACCGCTGGTAGCGGGTGTTCAACCCCGGGGATCCCCCACCACGGCGGCGAACGTCAAGTGGGGATCCCCGGCGACGGAATGGAGGCGGAGAGTCGCGGCCGCGGAGACTCGGCGAGAAGTCGCGCCGGCGTTCGTCCAGCGGTGAGCCGCGGCGTTGCTGATCAGGAGAGTCGTGGCGGAGGTCCGCGGAGGCGTGCCGTGGCTCCTCGGCGTCCTCCCCGCCGCCGTTCCTCTCCGGCGGGCGGACCACCATACTGCTGAGACCACCGCCGGGCCGGCGCAGGGGAGGCGCCGGCGAGGGTTCCCGTGGCGTCGGCGCCGCCTCGTCTTCCTCCCGCTCGCGGGGCCTCATGGCGTCTAGTTGACTGGACTGGAGTCGTCGCCAACCGCGGCACCACTGGCGGTGGGTCTTCTGATTCGGAAGGCGGATGTGAAGGTATCTGCGCGTATTCCGCTCCAATTCAAGGGTTTTGGAATCCGCCCCTTTCTTATCGCCCTCCCACTTCTATATAATTACCTAAGAGCCATTGTTCAGCCTTTCATTCGTGTATTATTCAAATAAAAATACTTTATTTATCTAACTTCCTATGTAACCTTTCATTGGTGCGGAATTGTATCATTGGATAAGGGACAATCCATAAATGTTGTAATCTGTCAATCTAATGGCTCTCATTAGTCTATTCCATAGTTATTATAATAAAAATAAATCACAGAGTATTCTATGTGCCTTGACGTGGTAGCCAAAATACGTATGAGTCATCTGAATTCAGAAAAATATTTTAGACATTCTCTGAAATCGATCTTTGCCTTATTCGCAAGTTTCGGCGTGTCTTAACCACCACGTCATTCCTACGGAGACGACAAAGGACAATCCCCATAGAGTGTGGAGGATGACCTTTCATCACGTTCAAATGTTGGTAAGATAAATGCCTATTATAATTAATTTCTTTCGTATTAACTATGAAATCGACTGACGGAGGTATTAGAGGCGAACAACTCACCTTTTGCATCCATTACAAAACTTAGGTGACATTTGATTTAGGAGTTTGAGAATGAGAGAATGAAAAAATAGAAATATAAAGTGTCGGGTTAATAGATTTGGAAATAATAATTTTAAAATCATTTCTAATTATTTAGGAATAGACAAAATCCAAAGGAAGAGATTGGTTTAGAATTCATTCATATCGGCATTGAAATCTCTCGATCCTTCTGCTCTCTCTCTCTGTGTTGCTCCTCCACCATCATCGTCTTCGTCATTGTCACCGTCGCCATCGCTCATCGACACCAACACTGTTAAAAACGATTACCATAAATCTATGCATGAGTATTTATAAAACTCAAAACATTTAGGGTGCGTTTGGTTGAGGGTTTTTGTTGATAACCTGGTTAGGTTATCAACAAAAACTTTGTTTGGTTTAGATTATGAATAATTACTTGATAATTGTTCATTATCTGGTTATGAACAAAAACCTTTTTAGGGGGAATCGAAAGACCTTGGAGAACCAAGATTTTTGTTGATTCCCGGGGTTAAGAATTTTTTTCTCCAATATTACCCCTAGCAATATATTAAATGTCAATTTACATCGCTTATCGCGCCGCCGTCGCGATCGTTGCCGCCGCTTATCGCGGCCGGGCCGCTATCGCCACTCGCCGCGGCCGCCATCCGCGCATCGCTGCCGCCGCCGCCGTTGCCGCCGCTTATCATCGGCCGTTGCCGCCGCTTCGCTGCCGCCGCCTATTGTCGGCCGCCACTGCCGCCGCCGCTGTCGCCGCTCGCCGCCGCCGCTTACTTATCGCTGCCGCGGGCTGCTGTTGCCGCCGCCGCCGCTGCCGCTTCGCCGTCGCCACCCATTTCCTTCGCCGCTATCGCCACCTATCGGCCGCGGCCGCGCCAATAACCGACGATCCGCTGGCCGCCGCCACCCGGCCGCCGCCGCCGACGGTCGCCATCGCATCGCCGGCTGACCGATCATCGTTGTCGCCCGATCGGTCGACCACCGCTGCCGCCGACCGGCGACCATCGCTCGCCGGCCGATCACCGCCGCTGCCGCCGCCGCTGCGCCGCCTCGCCGATCGGCTCAGCCGCCGCCGATCGCTATCGTCGTCATTAATATTTCCGTCGTCGTCGTCGAATTGATTGAACAAAAGACAAAGGATAATTTAGTAAAATATTAAACCAAATTATATATTAAAACCTCCAACCAAATAAGGTTTAGGTTATACTTTATTCCAAGGTTATGTTTTATTCTCTGGTAATCACATAACCAAGGTTATGTATGATTACTTGAACCAAATGCACCCTTAGTGTTCTTCTTAAAGCTTCCTCGAACCTTGTTATTATGTGAAGAAGAAGATCCTATGATCTTTGCTCGCTATCCGAAGAGCAATTACAAAGAGCAATTACGGACTTGAAAAGTACTTTTTGGTTCACAAACCAAATTTCAACAGTGCCTCGAATGTTCCTATATGACTCATGTACATCACGCTCCCATTGCGCAACCTCTCAGAGACCTTTCATCTCCAAACCATAAAGCCTTGGTTGCGCAACGTATGCACAACTACAACTTATGAGCATCAACTCCATGTTAATGTCGGAGACCCTTCATCTCCTTCGCCTTCATAGGTTATGCACAGTAATGTGCATACTACACAATAAAGTACAGTAATTCTCACATCTCCCACTCGTCCAAGTTATACCACAAAAGCAAATGGTCATAAATACCAACAAGAATAGAGACTAATAGTCACATAGACTAATAAGAATCGAAATTCAACAGTTATAGAGATTCAAATTCACTAAGACTAAATAGTCACAAAAGGCTAATTCAGAACATCCAATTCATACTTAGAAAAAATGATTCGTACAACCGCAAGCATATTGAACAATATGTGCTAAGAAGATTGTTACATCTTATATAGTTGCTCATTCAGTGATCCGTTTCTAAGAAAATTGTTATACTTTACTTAGTCACTCAACATATGACACTCAACCAAACATATGCCACACAATCATATCTCTAGGTGGCACACAACCACTCTTCAATTGACACAATCATTTCTTCAGGTGGCAAATAACCACTCTCCAAGAGACATTCATATCTTGCTATTTATTCAGATTAAATAATTTTCATTTACATCAATATGAACATCTCTAATCCCTTAATATGACTTTTATGTAAAGAGCATGTTCCATATTCAATATTCACAATCATTTCTGTACAAAACAGAAATGGATTGACCAGTGAATAATATCAAAAGATGTAAACCTATTTAATATTCTTTTTTAGCTCGAATTCATCCATTTTAATCAGTCACTTTCCTAGTCATGTTTTATAGACTGAATCATCCATAGTCAATAGATTTACATGCTAAAGTATTAGATCCTGATTAAAACTTCAAGTAAACAGTTAAATAGTCGCTTAAGGCAAATATTGAGATTAACATATAATTTCAAGGGCTCACATAGTAGAGAAGCAAGGATCAATTCTCCTATTACCCTTATTGTCGCCTTAGCACATGTGGTATGAATCACATGTTACGATGTTATTCTCTTTACTAAAAAGAGTACATATTTTTCTTAAATCAGCATCGTACAGATTTCAATTTAGACATTTCCAATGTCTAATCCTAAATTCAACTGATGAATTCTAATATGGCTTACAACAGGTTTAGTAAATAATGAGTTCATTTACTTCGATCATCAATCTCAAATGATCTCATCTTGATACAATTATCAAGGCGGTCTCAACTTATAGGAATGTAACAATTTTACAACTACATAAGTTATCCTATAAGCACTGATGTTACCTCTATTCATACATAACAAACAAAGATGATTGTCCATGTGAGAGGACCAATCACATTTTGCCAATATGCTTACCAAGATCTTATTAGAATGTAACTTAACCTATACACTGAATAGATTATGACATTTCTCAATCAAATTATCTCATAAAATCTTATTATTATTACAACTTTGTTATATTCTTCGAAGCCCCATGGACTTTACATGCTCATAAAATGACTTTTTAGTCATTGACTTAGTAAAGGGATCTACAAGCATAGCATGGGTAGAGATATATTCAAGAATAATTTTTTTCTTAGTAATAATATCCCTTATAAAGTTATACTTTATAGTTATGTGCTTGCCCTTGCTATGATATTTGGAATTCTTGGAAAAAGCTATTGCATCTTCATAGTAGGTAGTTACCGGACTCCCATTGTCCTCGGCAATCTGCAAATGCTTAAGGAACCTTCTTAATCAGACTGCTTCTTGCACAGTTGCTGAACATGCTACATATTCAGCTTCCATTATTGACAAAGCTACACAAGCTTATTTCTTGTTGTTCCAGAGATGATGCCACCATTAAAAAAAATGCATAGTCTGATGTAGATTTTCTATCATTCATGTCCTCTGCCCAATTTGCGTTTGAATAACCCTTCAGGCTCATATCTGATCCTTGAAAATATAGACAATAATCTGTTGTCGCTTTTAGATATCTGAATATCTTTTTCACCGCCTTCTAATGTCTTAGTCCTGGGTTTGACTTGAACCGACTGACTAAACCAACAACATAGTTGATATCGGGACGTGTACACCATACAGTATACATCAAACTACCAACAGCACTGACATATGATTTTCTTTTCATTTCGACTATTTCTTTAGAAGTCTTAGAACACATATTCTTGCTCAGAATAACACCTTTCGCCATAGGTGTTTGTTCTATGTTGCATTCAAACATGCTAAAATCTTGTAACATCTTATTTACGTAAGTCTCTTAGGACATATCCAAAAGTCTTTTCGATCGATACCTCACGATCTTCACACCTAAAATGTATTCAGTTTCTCCTATATCTATTATATCAAATTGTGATGAAAGCCATTTTTTGACTTCTATCACAAATCTTATGTCATTTTCCACTATCAATAGATCATCAACATATATTGATAAAATGACATACTTTTCTTTTTCCTTTCTTAGGAAAACACAATGATCCTCATTGATTATTTTGAAACTATATGATAAAATGACTTCGTTAAATCTTATGTTCCATTGTCTTGATGTTTGCTTTAGCCTATATATAGACATTTTAAGTCTACATACATTACTCTCTTGATCTTTAACAACGAAACCTTCTAATTGTACCATATATATTTCCTCGCCAAGCTCGCCATTAAGGAAAGCAGTTTTTACATCCATTTGATGTGAGCCTAAGTCGTAATGTGCTACAAAAGCCAAAATGACTCGGATTGACATAAATTTTACTACGGGAGAAAGCGTCTCTTCATAGTCAATACCCTCCAACTCGGTATATCCTTTTACAACTAAGCGAGCTTTGTATCGATTAATCGATCCATCAACTTTTCTCTTAATTTTGAGAATCCACTTATTCCCAATATCCCTTCGGCCAGAAGGAAGATCTACTAAATCCCAAATATAATTCTTTATCATCGACTCCATCTCTTCTTCCATTGTTATTTTCCATTTTTCTCTAACATACATCCCAATGCTTTCTTAACAGATTGAGGTTCATCATCATCAACTGGAGTATCATCATTGCCTCATTCTCAACATCAAACCTCTTCTTAGGTTTGATCTTATGAATATTTTTTCATAAGTTTGGCGATTGAGAAGTCAACTCATTGTTGGTGCAATCGACCCAGGTTACGATTGACCAGACTCGAGTTTGACTTGAGTAGTATTTTGATATTTGACATTGATGTTTGACAAAGGAGTTGACCGTTGTTTGACAATGGGTTGAATAGATGGTTGACTTGGAGTTGAAGTCCAAGTAGGACACTTGGCAATGGAAAAGTCCAAGTCTTGTGTACTTGGCATGGAAAGTCCAAGTCTTGTGCACTTGACATGGAAAGTCCAAGCATGGGTCTTGGTAAGGGAAAGTCCAAGCTTGAGTCTTAGCAATTAGAAAGTCCAATATGGGTTGGCAAGGAAAGTCCAAGTCATAGGTACTTGGCAATTGGGAAGCCCAAGGGTTGATATTGGCGGCGTAAAGTCCAAGTGAGAGTCTTGACAGCATAAGTCCAATGGTTTGGCAGCATAAAGTCCAAGCGTATATCTTAGCAGTGCAAGCCCAAATGTACCTTGGTGGTGTAGACAAGCTTAGCATGACAATAGCCGATAGAACATGAAGGCTAGCGTATAGATGAACAAGTCATGGATGACTTGGAGGGATCTGATAGGCGTGAGACTGACGAATGTGGCTAGAAGGCTTAAGTCTAAGCTAAGGGTGGTCTAGCAAGTATGAGAGCATCATACTTGGGGTTAAACCTCATGTTTGAGGTTTGTCAGTCGACTGGTCAAGTATTTTGACACTTGACAACCAAGTTGACTTGGCACCCATCGAGATTATGATCGATCGACCGTCGAGTCGATCGACGCTCGATCATGCAAAAAGGCCTTGGCGATCGGTATTGGTCGCGAGCTCATAATGCTCGATAGTCGATTGATCAGTCGACTGATGGGTAATGATAGTCGATTGTCAGTGTATTTGTTGGCTTGAATGCCGACATGGATAAGTCCGTTGTGAGACGATGACACTGTTGGCAGTCGACTAGGGCCTTATGGCGGTCGACTTCCAAGTGCGAAATCAACCCGATATAGGTTATAAAAGTAACTCGAAAGGGAGGATTTAGCAATGATTTTCTTGGGCGATTTGAAGGGGAATAGTTAGTGCTTTCCAGTCCTTCAAGGCTAGTCCAAGGTGATCAATAAGCAAGCATCCAGAAGAGTTTTTTGTAAAGTGTTCTTTACTTCTCTTGTTGTATTTGCTTTGTACTTTCTTGTTGTTTCTTTATATTATTGTTGTAATCATTGTACGAGGTTTCTCCGCCTCTGACTTGTTATCAAGAAAGAGTGTTTTTAATTAGTGGTGGTGTTTGCATTGCTAGAGCTCATTTGAACTCAATCCGTGGAGTATGAACTCTAAGGTTCTGAACCACATTATATCGTCGTGTTATTGTGCCGTTGTGTGTATTTATTTTTGTTATTATTATTTCCGCTGCGCACACTAACGTTTGTAGCAAGAACGATCGAATTTCGTCAAGTCAACAGAGACACACCATTCACCCCCCCCTCTAGCGACGTCCAATTCCTAACACTCATGACTTGACAAATTACTCTCACTCGGTTGACTAGACTCGGGCATCCCTTGTAACACCTCTTTTATTGATAATATCTCATCCTCCTCAAATAGAGGAACTATTTTATCAACACCACCTCTAGCTTGGAACTCTGTTTCGAGAAAAGTTGCATCTCTCGACTCTATTTTGGAGATTGTTCCATCTTGTTTCTCACAAATGAAAACATAACATTTGGAGGTCTCAGAATATCTTATAAAGATACATTTCTTACCTCGAGGTCCTAGTTTTCTATACTTGTGAAAACTGTCATGAACGTAGGCAGTTGACCCCCAAGGTCTCAAATTACTCAAATTTGGTTTTCTGTCTATCCATCGTTCATATGGGGTAGATGAAATTGATTTAGAAGGCACTCTATTAAGTATATAGGCTGCTACTAATAATGCATCTCCCCAATAAAAGATCGACAAATTAGCCTGAGCCATTATAAACCTAACAATCTCAAGAAGAGTCATATTTCTTCTTTCAGCAACCCCATTTTACTGTGGTGTTCCTGGGATTGTTAGCTGTTTAATAATCTCTTTTTCATTACAAATTGTTTTGAACAAATCAGACAAATATTCACCTCCACCGTCAATGCGTAAAGTCTTAACCTTACGTTCCATTTGATTCTCAACTTCATTCATATAACGAATGAAGCAATCCAATACTTCAGGTTTATGAGAAATCAAATACACATTACCGAAATGAGTGAAATCATCAATAAATGTAATGAAATAAGAAGCTCTATGTCTAGCATTCATATTCATCAAACACCAAATATCCGAATGAATTAATTGCAATGGAGAATCAACCCTAATACCCTTACCAAATGGTTTCCTAGTTATTTTTCCAGCAAGATAATGCTTACATACAAACAAGGTAATCTTAGCATGAGTGTCTAGTAAGCCCTCTCTTGCTAACCGACTCATTCGTTTTTTTCCTATATGTTCTAACCTAACATGTCAAATCTCATCAGATATACCCGCATAACTAGTAAGACCAATGTTTCAAAAACAACTATCATTTCCATTGATATCTGGTTCCACATCAAGGACCATGAAACTATTAGTCAAAAAACCAAATTCTATTAACACAAAATTAATTTTAAGTTCTACGCAGCGACTGTAAAAATTCATACAATAACCTAAACCAAGAAGATAATTAACGGAAAATAAATTCTATCGAATCTTAGGAGCATATAGGACATCATGTAAAAACAGGGTTTGTCCACCATGAAGATTGAGTTTGCTAGTGCTAACTCCTTTGACTTCAACCCTTGCATTATTTCTTACATATATCCACTTAGTGTCAGCTGGTACCTGTCGGTACTCCATGAATGTAACTCGCTCTCGAGCTACATGGTTGGTTGCTCCTAAATCTATAATCCACAAAGGATAAGAGTTAGCTAACAACACAGAACTAACAACATAATGCTCAGAAAAAGAATCCAGACTTGGATTTACCTTTTTCGGCTCGGTACATTCCCGAGTGAAGTGACCTTTCTTGCCACAGTTATAGCAAGATAACTTGCTTTTCGGTTTCTTTCCTGTCTTCTTTTATTTCTTCTTGTTTGGGCCCGGCCCAGCCACAACACCAACTTCTTTTTCCTTTCCTTTTCTTTCTTGTACAATTTCCTTTTCTTGGATCCAGATGATCTAGCAGAACCGTCAGCTACATAAGCTTGTTCAGAAATCTTTACGGATTTGACTCTCTCCGCCTCTAATTCTACATAGCGTGAGACATCAGTGAAAGTCTTGATACTCTTACTGTGAGTCAAATTCTGCTTTATGGTTTCCCAAGAATCATGAAGGGAACATATAACTGCTTGAACTTGTTGTTCATCAGTCAACTCATGACATACAGTTTTAAGCTCCCGAATCATGTTCGACATCTCTCTGAGGTGTTGAACCATGAAAACATTCGGGCTCTTCTTATAGCTATCAAACTTAATTGTCAGCGTTGAACCTTGCTCAGACTAACTCCACTGTTTCTCTCTCTAAGAGCTACCCAGACTGCATGAGCCGATGAATACGGCTCATACTAAAAAATCAGGTCATTCACCATTAAACTAATTAATATGCCTTTAATAGTGGAGTCATTTTTCTTCCATACCTTATAGGTATCAAGATCTAGTCTATGCTACGCAGTTGTACCATCAATAGGTTCCACTATGACTTGATGAACAACCTCAAGAACCTCTTATTCCTCAAGAACATATTGTATCTTGAGATGCCAAATTTTATAGTTTTTCTCGTTTAATTTCTCATCCTTGTTGAGTTCTGCTATGATGTTTTTAGTTGTCATAATCTACATAAATAAATAAATTATTTAGTTATTCAATATAAAATCTATGTATGCAATTTTTAATTGACTCAATGCACATCTAAATTGGTTTATAAAATCAAGTGACAACTTTGTTTTCACTCATCATTTATATGTTCCAGTCTGACAGACATTGATCAATTATATTGCATACACCCCATTTAATGAACTAATCATTAATTTATCACATGAACTAATCATGATTTAAAAGAAAATGAACTAATTATTTCTTATTTAAAAGTTTGTTAACATATAACATACTTTATAAAAAAACTATTAACATATAACATTCTTTTATTCATAACCTAAACAACTCTACTAGAAAAGATAGACTATTATGATTGCCACTACGATAGACTCTGGTTTCCTAGTGAGTTTACCGTTTACAGAACTCTCTTCAATCTTTTCGGAATCAACCTCCACAGGATTCTCCTGAACCTTGTGCTCCAGCAGTTCCCAACATAATTCAGCATATGTTATCCGCCCTTTATAGCGGCTCCATATGTGATATGCAACTACCATGAGATTGTTTCGTAGAGAGCACACTAATGCCTAAATCCGATAGTTGTCGAGTATCAGAAACTCTTGTTGCTCAAGTCTACTAAAAAGACCATTAGGCCTTCCTATGTGTCCAATGACTCAACTATCAGGATTATAAACTATCTTTTGGATAGCTTCCCTCAACTTGTTTCGTAACACATCACGATGGGTCATCGTTGTGATCGTCTGTGCCATTTGGAATTAAAATAAATTAAGTCAGTACAAAATCGACTAACCAGTATGAAATCGACTTAATTCAATTTATAAGGACATAGACCTAACAAAAATAATCAAGAAAATCAATCTTCTTGATTTTAGGAGTTTTTCGATTGATAGGTCCAACCGACCATTCGACTCAACTGACAACTATTGACTTTGGAAGTCAAATTCCAAATTTGTTTGGGCATCCTCAATTAATTCTGAATCAACCTTAGCCAAGAATCAATTTGGTTGGTACCTTTTGTGTCTTATCTCCCTAGTATGAGTTGTTTATACCGAGTTCAAGTTGTTCTAACAACTTCGGTACTTTACTCAATTATGAGATTAGTTGACCATTGTCAACTAAAGCATGTCAGCCAATGCTGACTATCGAGTACTGTGCTTACTCATTAGAGGCCTCTGCCGAGCTGCTTCTACAGAGCTGAGCTGCTCTACAGAGCTCTACCGAGCTACCTTAGCTTAGCTGCTTTCTACAGAGATGCCTCAGCCAAGCTGCTCTCTGCTGAGTTGCCTCTACCGAGTTGCTTTCTGTCGAGCTGCTCTCTATCGAGCTACCTCAGCCGAGTTGCTTCTGTCGAACTACTCTTTGCCGAGCTGTCTCAGCCGAATTGTTCTTTGCCGAGCTGTCTCAGCCGAACTGCTCTCTGCCGAGCTGCCTCAACCGAGCTGCTCTCTGTCGAGCTACTCGGTGGTATGTTTCCTACTCGGAAAACATCGGAGAAAAGTCGAGCACTTCATGCTCTTGCGTCCCAAATACACAAAGTGCTTTGGGCGACATTTTTCTCATGGCAACCACTCGACAGAAATCCTATTTTCAAGATTTCTCATATTGTTTATCTTTTTCCTCGTGAAGAATTCGTGAATAGTATTTCATGCATAAAGAAAATATAATCTAATCTAACGAGCTCTGATACCAATATTAAAAAATGATTACCATAGATCTATGCATGAGTATTTATAAAACTCAAAACACTTGCAGTTCTTCTTAAAGCTTCCTCGAACTTTGTTGTTCTACGAAGAAGAAGATCCTACAATTTTTGCTCACTATCCGAAGAGCAATTACGAACTCGAAAAACACTTCTTGGTTCACAAACCAAATTCCAACAGTGCCTCAGATGTTCGTTTGTGACTCACGTACACCACACTCCCACTACACAAACTTTTTTTTTTCCAGAATCTCTCTTCTCCTTCTTATAGCTTGGACGGATAACTCTTCAGTAACCTTCCGAAGACCTTTCATCTCCAAACCATAAAACCTTGGTTGCATAGCATATGCACAACCACAACTTATGAGCATCAACTCCATGTTAATGTCAGAGACCCTTCATCTCCTTCGCCGTCATAGGTTATGTGCAGTAATGCGCATACTGTGCAATAAAGTGCAATAATTCTCACAAATGCTGCCCGCTCATCGCCGGTGCCCTTGCCCTCGTCGCCCACTGCTGCCCCAACCGTCACCGCCCGCCACCACCTCCGTCATCGCTTGCCACCGCCTCCGTCACCGCTCGTCATCGGCTAAAAAACAGTATTGACAATCATACTTAATCTCAGTTTATAAACCGAATAACATTATTGGAATAGCTAAACTCATTCTCATTCTAATCTACTATCAAATTTATTCCCATTCTTATTTTCGCCCTCAAACTAAACGTCACCTTAGCCAACTTAAAATAGCCTAGATAGTCCCTTTATTGACAAACTTTTATGAGAATTTTCTCGTCTCTACTTATAAATCTCATTCCTTCATTCTTAATTTCATATTTTTCATCGTAAGATTGACCATGGACATAGTCAATTCCTTATCACAAGGTGATAGTTTGGACTTTTTGAGTTCTTTTAGCTCCTTCCCATAGGAATTTTCTTACTTATCTAGTGGACGAACATAAAAAAACTAATACACCAAATAATTTATATATCTTACTTCATTATGAATATCTTGCTTGGTGTCGTCCCTTAGTTAGTGGAGTACTCCTAATCGCTCGTGCTCACCATCAAGTGATTTTCTCCTAGTTGATTTCTCTTTCTACTTCGACATGGGAAAATTGCTTTCGATATGATCTTACTTGTTACCATTAAAGCAAGTCTTATTAATTTTTCTTCTTTCTCCTTTTCTTTCTTAATTTCTCTTCTCGATATCACTTAGGATCGACTTCTTGTTCTCCTTCATTGCTTTATGAAGAAGAAGATGATGATGATATAGTTATCCTTTTCTTTCTTCGCCATGCTTGGCTTCAGGGTGTTTCATGGTTGAAAACAAATCTTTTCAAAAAGCTAAGCTAGCTCCTATCCACCATTGAAGCTCGATGTGGATAGGGTTGTAAACGAATCAAACGTTCATAAACAAGTTTAGTGTTCGACTCGATAAGAGCTCGTTTACGTTCGTTCAATATACATCAAAGTCAATAAATAAATAAACTTGAACAACTTGATAAATTAAATAAATAAGCTTGAACACATATGTGTTCATCTTGTTAATGTTCGTGAATAGTGTTCATGAACCATGTTCGTGAACAGTGTTAATGAACAAACTCATTTAAAAATTATTTATGAACTTATTTATACTCATTTATAAACAATAATTAAAATATTAAAATAAACAAACAAGCTTAACTTAAGAGCTTGATAACGTTTAAATAAACCGAACTTAAACAAGTTTGAATCAAACTTGATTCAAGTTTGAATCGAACTTGATTAGAAGCTTGATACGCAATAAATAAGTCAAGCTTAATTCAAGCCTCAATCTCTAAAAAAAGAAATCAAGTCAAGCTTGAACATATTTTTCAATAGCTTGGTTAATTTTAGATTTATTTTGACTCGGCTTGGTTATCTTATCAAATATGTCTGAACATTATAAAGCTTGATTTGGTTTGGCTCGTTTACAACCCTAGATGTGGAGTCTTTCGATGCATTATATGATATCTTCCCATTTTTGATTCTCTCTTCGATTATCATTAGCCCATTGACAATTACCTTGTGCATTTCCGAGAACTTAGAAGTCGAAAACGCAATTTCAATTTAAACCAATCTCTTTGAGTTCTTTAGGCACTTGTTTCATTTAAGTGCCAAAGAACCTCCGGAGCTTTAAAAGTTGGCCTCTCATAGACACGAATTGAACCTCTTTCCATTTGTGTAAATCATTAATTTTGATTACCCGATTTTAATATTTAACAATAATTTTATACCTTGAATGTGAATAACCGGTTGCACTTCCAAATTTACTCTATAAACAAACTTGCAAAATATATTTTTGGTTTTATGGCCAAAATATTGTATGAATAGAATACGCATACAAGGTGAATCTAGTTTAATTTGTTCTTTCAACATTCATTATATTGTAGCAAGATTTTTGAGTCAAATTTCTTATTCTTCTTTTCTTCCTATTAATGACTTAGGCTTAGAAAGTAGGGGTGAGCAAAAATTCTATTAAACTGAATAAATCAACCGAATCGAACTTTTCGGTTTGGTTTATTCGGAAATTCAGTTTTTTTTTTTAAATATCGGTTTAATCAGTTTGGTTTCGATTTCGAAATGAAAATAATCAGTTAAACCGATTAAATCGAATTGGAGTCCATCAGTCGACTGATGAATTTCAGTCAACTGATTATCTCGAGCCCCACAATCTCCACCATCATTAGTCGACTCATATTCCACATCAATCGACTGATGATAAAAAAATTCGATTTGTTCGATTTTCAACCTAATTAACCGATTTTTATCGGTTCGGTTTGTTTGATTTTGTTGAAAAGTTCGATCGGTTTGATTTGTTAAAAAAAAGTTCGATTTATTCGATTTTGATTTAATCGGTTCGGTTATTAACCAATTGCTCACCCCTATTAAAGAGTGATATGGAGGAAATATACTCTAGCCACATGACAAAGTCAAATCAATAATCAAGCTGAGATGAAAGTCAAATTCGAATCTAGTATACCTAAACTCAAGCTCATCCAAGTCATGACCGAGTTCACCCATCTAAGTCACGACCGAACTCATTACGACAAAAGACACAATCTGCGTTTTTCTCTCCAAAAAAAAGCACAATATTCGATTTTATCTCCTTGAAGACACTAACTCCAATTTTTTCTCTAAAAGAACATGATCTCCAATTTTATTTCTACACGAGCTTCAATTTTATCTCCATGAAAACACAATTTTCAATTTTATTTTCATGAAGACACGATCTCCAATTTTATCTCTATGAAGACAGGATCTCTGATTTTAACTGTTACACCGTAAAAATGGATTCCAAGAAAATAATAGAACACACAAGGTTTACGTGGTTCGGTCAATTCGACCTACGTCCACGGGCAGGGAGAGAGATATCTATTATTGAGAATTGTTTCGAGATAGTACATCACGACAGAAATCCTAGAACAACTATTTAACATGGAAAGAAACGAATCCGGGTCATAATACGGGTCGGCCCACAATCCGGGTCCGCTCAATATAATTCAAGGCAATTAACAATTCTCCACCTTGACTTGAATCTTCCTGTCATCCATGCCTCGAAGGGCCTTATGCCATGCGAACATTCACCAGGTCCAAGCTATGCTTGAACTTATCTACAGGCAACGACTTTGTCAACATATCTGCTGGATTATCGGCTGTGGCTATCTTCTCTATGGAGAATGACCGATCCTCTATGGCATCTCGAATGAAATTCAACCTGACATCAACATGTTTTGATCTCTCATGATATACTGTATTTTTTGCCAAGCTCAACACACTTTGACTATCACAATAAACGATAGGTCTCTGCACATCCAAACCCAAGCTATCAATAAGACCATGCAACTACATGCCTTCTTTTACTCCTTCTGTCAATGACATGTATTCCGCTTCTGTAGTAGGCAAAGCAACTGTAGACTAAAATGTTGCTTTCCAACTAATAGCACATCCATAAAGAGTAAAGATGTAACATGTCAGGGATCTCCTTCTCATAAGGTCTCCACCATAGTCAGAATCTGTATAGACAACAAGACCTCTGGTATAACCATTAATACCATAAACCAGACAAATATCACTCGTGCCTTTCAAGTATCACATAATCCATTTAATTGCCTCCCAGTGAGCTTTTCCAGCATTACTCATAAACCTGCTTACCACACTAACAACATATGCTAAATCTGGCCTAGTGCATACCATGACATACATCAAGCTTCCAACGACACTTGAGTAAGGAACTCTACTCATGTAACCCCTTTCTTCATCAGTACTAGGTAATACACTAGCATCAAGTTTAAAGTGTGTTGCCAAGGGAGTACTAACCGACTTAGATTGTTCCATCTGGAAAAACTGTAGTACCTTCTCAATGTACTTCTGCTGAGATACATACAGTAGGCTTGCTTTCCTGTCTCTCCAAATTTCCATGCCTCAAATTTTCTTGGTTGCACCCAAATCCTTTATTTCAAACTCACTGCTCAACAAATTCTTCAGATTGTTAATGTCATCCTTATTTTTAGCTGCAATTAACATGTCATCCACATATAACAACAAATAAATAAAGGAACCATCAGACAATTTTCTAGAGTAAACACCGTTATCAAAGGAATTCTGAACAAACTTCTGGGAGATCATAAATGCATCAAACCTCGTGTATCCACTGCCTAGGAGACTATTTCAACCCATATAAGGATTTATTCAGCAAACACACATGGTCTTCCCTTTCAGAATCAAAAAATTCCTCTGGCTGTGACATATAAATCTGCTCCTCTAGATTCCCATGTAAGAAAGCAATTTTCACATCAAATTGTTCTAACTCAAGATCTAATGTACTCACCATGGCTAGAAGAACTCGAATGGTCATATGCTTCACAACTGGTGAGAACACCTCATGATAATCAATTCCCTCATTTTATGAAAAATCTTTCGTCATAAGCCTTGCCTTGAACCGAGCTGGTTCAACCCCGGGAATACCTTCTTTCTTCTTGAATACTCATTTGCATCCCACTGGTTTCACACCCCTTGGTAATGGCACTAGATCCCATATTTTGTTCTTTGAAAGTGACTGCATCTCCTCATTCATGGCAATCAACCATGCAACTGCTTCTTTACTCTGTACTACCTCCTTGTATAACGTTGGTTCATCAGAATCAATATTCTATGCAACTGTCAAAGCAAATGCAACAGTATTAGTATCAATACCCTCAACACATTCTTCATACCTTGAAGGCTTTCTGATTTCCCTCCTTGGTCTCTTTGTTGCTACATTTTGTGACTCTTCTTCCTACACATCCCTGGACTGTTCTATAGGATTTATAGTCATCTTTTTAGGAGTTTCAATCTCAAACTCCACCTTCTTGTCAGCACCCTTATATCTTTTACCTGCAAAATCACCAAGCTCCTCTCTCTGGCCAAACATAACAGACTCATCAAATGTGACATCTCTGCTAATAATAAATTTTGGAGTTCTATCATTTTCAATACACCATAATCTATAGCCTCAAGTTTACCATCATTAACATGGGCATATGCAGGACAATCAAATATACGCAGATTAGAATAATCAGAGGAAGTACCGTACCATACCTCTTGAGGAGTCTTCAAATCAATTGCAGTTGATGGAGATCTATTTACCAGATAACAAGCAGTATTAACTGCTTCAACCCAAAATTATTTCGAAAGTCCAGCGTTTAATCGCATGCATCGAGCACGCTGCAACAGTGTTTGGTTCATACATTATGCAACTCCATTCTGTTATGGTGTATGTCGTACAATGCAGTGCCTCACTATACCTTCTTTCTTACAGAACTCATCAAACGATACATTGCAGAATTCTAACCCATTATCTATTCTGAGCGTCTTGACTTGTTTCCCAGTACATTTTTCCACCATAGTATTCCACTCCTTGAACCGCCCAAACACCTCATCCTTTGTCTTCAGAAAATACACCCAAACTTTTCTAGAGTAGTCGTCAATAAAGATAACAAAGTATTTACATCCGCCATGTGATTCAACCTGAGAAGGACCCCACAAATCTGAATGAATATACTCAAGGATATATGTAGAAGTGTGCCTGTCAGAACTGAACTTGACCATACGTTGCTTGCCCATAACACAAGTCTCACAGAATTTCAGTTTCCCTATTTCTGCTCCATCTAACAATCCATGTTTGCTCAATATTGCAAGTCCTTTCTCACTCATATGACCCAATCTACGATGTCATAACTCTGTACAATCATCGTGCTGCTCTAAAGAACGAGAAACTGTCACTGTTCCAATCACTGAATTTCCTACCAAGATGTAAATTCCATGCTGCAATTTACCCTTCATTACTGTCAAAGCACCCTTTGAAACTTTAATTTGCCCATCTCCACCAGAATATATAACTGTACCCTTACTTATCAAGAGCACCTAAGGAAATCAAATTTTTTCGTAGGTCAGGAACATGTCAAGCATCGATTGTTCTAACCATCCCATCATACATCTTAATCTGCACAAAACCACTGCCCTTGACACTAAGCTCCTCATCATCACCCAATTTCACACTTGTTAGTAATCGTTGGAATGGCTAGAGGGGGGGTGAATAGCGTAGATGAAATTCGCTCGCGTTTGTGTCTACAATTTCGTTAGTGCGCAGCGGAAATAGAAATAATAAAAGCGATAACGAAATAGACAACAAGCTAACACAATGATATAACGTGGTTCGGAACCGCACGGTTCCTACTCCACGGATCGAGCTCTAAAGAGTCCTAGTGATGCACACGCACTCACTAATGATAAACACTCCTTCTCGACACAAGTCGGAGGCGGAGAAACCCCTTACAATAAATCTTACAACAGTAAGAATGAAATACAAGCAATATACAATGTAAATATGAAATACAAGTAAAGAAAAGACTTTACAACACTTGTTTTGATTGCTTGAATGCTTGGTTGCTTGCTTGCACTTGGAGACCTGATTTGCACCAACAAATCGCCCCAATAGCCCTCAAGAACCGGTTGCTTTTTCCTCCATCACGAGCTCCATATATAGCTTCAACCTGTGCTGGAAAAAGTCTATCAGTCGACTGATCGAGACCATCAGTCGACTGATGCCACTGTTGTCGTGAGACAACGGCTAGTTCCACATTGGATAAGTCCAACGGAACTACCATCAGTCGACTGATTGTGACCATCGGTCGACTGATGGAGTCCTCACTCGACCAGTCGAGTCTTGACTCCATTCTGTGGCCGAATTCTCGAGCACCGCCGACCGATCGACTATCGGCCGATCGCTGAAAGCATCACCGATCGCTAACCTATGGCCCCGCGACCTATGGCTAGGCCTATAACCCGCAGTTGAGAGGTTTTAACTCAAGTATGGTTCCCCCATACTTGCTAGACCACCCTTAGCCTAGACCTAAGCCTTCTAGTCACCTCCATCAGCCTCACGCCTCTCGGATCCCTCCAAGTCATCCATAACTTGTTCATCCATCGCGCTAGCCTTCAGGTGCTTCCGTCGGCTATGTCATGCTAACGGTGTCTACACCGCCAAGGCACATTGGACTTACGCCGCCAAGACTCCGCTTGGACTTTACGCCGCCAACCATTGGACTTATGCTGCCAAGACTCCCGCTTGGACTTTACGCCGCCAACCATTGGACTTATGCTGCCAAGACTCCCGCTTGGACTTTACGCCGCCAATATCAAACCCTTGGACTTCTCAAATGCCAAGACTCAAGCTTGGACTTTCCCTTGCCAACCCATGTTGGACTTTCCATGCCAAGACCATGCTTGGACTTTCCTTGTCAACCCATGTTGGACTTTACATTGCCAAGTGTCCGACTTGGACTTTCCATGACAATTATATTGTCATATGTTTTTGTCGAAACATCAAAACACATCAAAACATCACTCGAGCCAAACTCGAGTCCTTGGAGAGAAAACCTTTTTGATGTTAGTCAAAAAGGGGGAGAATGTTTGGGGGAGAACATTTGGTATAATTGGTAAAGGATTTGAGTTAGTATTCTAACTCAATTATTTGTTTGGTTTTTGTCAAAACACATCAAAACATCACTCGAGCCAAACTCGAGTCCTGGTCAATCGTGACCTGGGCCGATTGCACCAACAATCTCCCCCTTTTTGATGTTTGACAAAAACCAAACAAATAATTGAGTTAGAATACTAACTCAAATCCTTTACCAATTATACCAAATGTTCTCCCCCAAACATTCTCCCCCTTTTTGACTAACATCAAAAAGGTTTTCTCTCCAAGGAGGTCAATGTCTCATGTCCCAATGAGATCTTACAATCTCCCCCTTGATCCAAAAATACCTAGGATGTCTACCATCTTCCTAGTGATAAGTCCCATATCACTCAAGAGAGGCAATCCTATTCACTCTCCCAATTTCCAAATTGGGTTTCTAAAAATCCATAAATTTCCCAAATTGATAACATTCTCCCCTTCAAGGAGAAAAATACATCCATCATCCCAAGATGGATATCTCCCCCTAAAGGCTTGCTTCCCCTTGACCATTGCACCAACAATGTCCTTGGGAAGTCCCTAAGCCAATAGGAACTCTAAACCATCAAAATGAAGGTTAGAAATTCAACATTGAACTTTCCACACCTTAAAATTGATACAAACCCTAAACAACTCTCCTAATCCATATCCAATAGCTTTTCACCCTTTATTATGCTTCCCAAAGCATATCCTAGGGTTAGGAGTGGTTAGGGACCTTTGCCATGGCTGAACACGGACTAACCAATCTTAGTTTTCCGAAATCAGCCTTGGCAGTCGACTCACAATACTACGATCACATTGCCACTCATCGATCACACCACTCGAGGCGATCGATAATCGAAATTTCCGAATTTCAGTTATTAGAATCGAGTTTCATAAAATCATAAATAATTATACGTATATCGAAAAATCACGAAATTTGATACGTATAATACCTATGACCAATACAATGGGTGAAAAATGTTTGAAAATTATTTTACCCATAAAATAGTGAATTTGATACAAAACTCAAAACCATTGAAATTTTCAATGTTTTGGCCCTATTTTGTATCAACTTCATCAATGGTGATTGCTATCAAAAGATAGACTTCACCAAGGTTTTCTAAAATGATTTTAAAATATTTTCAAGACCTTATCTTGGATCATATTCCTTGGGCTCTATGTGTGTGACTTGTACACGAGCTCTCCTAATGATCCACAACTAAAATTAGATGAGTTTTAGTTCATCTAGATGCAAAAACTATGCACCTTGAACTTAGCTCATATCCTAGCATCTCACATGTATCTATGGTGTATAAATACACATACATGTCAATTAGATGTGAGATGTGGGTTTTGTTCTCCCTAAACTAGGGTTTCATGCATTTTCTAAAGCAACTCTACTTGATTCCCTTATAAATGGGACTCCAAGTCATGTCATAGTCCTTAAATCAATTTTAATTAAATGCATGAATGATTATGGCATTTGAGATGATATAAATAAGCATATGCTAATAATCATGATGTCATGGCATAATATGAAATCTAAGAACACATGACATCTATAGTAACCCTAAACAATGTCATGACATGGTATATGATAGCAATACAATTATATAAATATTCATTCATACACACAAGATTTTTCAGAAACAAAGATTTCATTTAACTTAAAATTTGTCTTTTACATTCAAAATGGAGATTGGCTATGCTCAATCTCACTACAAAAATGACAGCAAAAAAAAATCTAATATCCTCTAATCGTCCGCAGGAGGTGGCGACGGAGGAGGCTGCTGACTCAGAGTCCAGGCCCGCATCATCTCTAGCATATCGTGATCTTTGCTCTATCGCCCTGGTCTCCTCCATCCTATCGAGACGAAGCGCCGAAGGCAACCTGCTGTAGCTCGACGGCCTAAGCGTCAACCGATCACGATACTCGGTCTGGACTCCGGTAGGCCACGACGCTCGACGGACCGGCGATGTGTCTGCGGCATCTGGTCATCCTCATCGCTGGTCTCAGTATCCTCGTGGTCCTCTCGCCTCTCGGGCGGTGGAGGAGGTCTGTGTGCCACTGGGTGGTCGAGGCGCCAACTCCATCTCGTCGGCGCCCATCCGTAGCCTGCAGGAGAAGTTCTACGATATCGATCAGTACACTTCCAATAGCCGCAGAGCCCCTATGGATGTTGATGCTCACGAGTCGAGCCATCTTTGTGATGATATGTCCAAGCGGCATATGCACTTTCCCTTATGCGGAAGTGAAGTGCACAATGCGCTGGAAAATGTTCAATGCAAAGTTTATGTCTAATCACGACGCATGGCATATAGAAGAAAGAGATGGGGAGGCCGACCCGCTGCACTCGAGTGACAATGGCGAACACCCAACAATGACCTTGTAAAGGACATTGTCAGTCTGATAACTCGGTGATAGGAAATAAATTCGGGCGGATGAGGATGAGGATAACCAAAAATATGCTCATGCATGGACTCCATAGAGATGTGGGCAAAAGGCTCGGTAGAGGAAAGTCCATGGTAGGGTAAAGATAAAGGTGTCATCCAAGGCCTACACTCGAGAAACTCTCGCAGATCGCAGAGTGAACTCTAAGTCGCGTTTTGCAACGCGAGTAGTGTATGTAGGGCCGCCATCTACCTTTTAAGGTTTTGGTAAAATTCCTTAATAATGTCATCATTGATTGGATGCGTGCACAAGACAATCTTCATCAAATTGTAGTATGCAATTAGTTCCATGACGTCACTACAATGCCTATTGAAAAAATTCCTATCGATGTACCTAACCAACATAGGTTGGTACAACCGAGAGTCACTCTCGGATGGATCATTCCTACGGGCTCTCCTATTATGAATGTAATGTGATGATATGCAATGCAATGGAAACAACACGCGATTAGATAAACATCCATTGTAATTGAAATGAAAATTTAGTGATAGGAAAGAAAAGTTATTACTTAGCGCCATGTGTGTGCCGGAGGAAGACTCAAAAGTTGCCGAGGATCGCTAAAAGTCGCTTAGAAAGCTTTCAAATTACGGAACCCTAAACGGAACAAGAGCAATAAACCCTAAATCGCGTGAACTAGGGCTCCAAGATAGGTCAAAAATGGAAGAGGAGAGATATCTTTATCAAACCTAGGACTTTGGAAGGTTGGTACGCCGGAAGAGTTGGTCGGAGAGAGCCGGCGATCGGAGACCGAAGAAGGAAAAAGAAACAGTTCGTCGCGTGAAGCGCCGAACCCTAGCAGTTCGTGTTTTAAAAACACGATTCAGTCGACTGATGTGTAGCATCAGTCGACTGATAGCGGTTTATGACTGGGTTTACCGAGCCGGCGTGATCGATTCGGCTCGCGATCAACCTTCAGAACGCGTACGATTATCATCGATCGATGTCGCCATCGATCGGCCGATCGATGTGCACATCACTCGACTGCTCGTCGAGCACTCGACTGATGGCCTTCGGCCTCGGTGAACAGTACCATCAGTCGACTGATGGACCTCATCAGTCGACTGATGTTCGATCAGTCGAGTCATGGAGCTAGCACTCGACTGATGGCCGTATCGTATCGCGTTATAGTTATCACGACCGATAATCGTATCGATCGATGTCGATTTCCGAAAAATCAGAAAATCTCGATTTTATCATCTTAATTGTTCCATTTTATCACGTTAGATCTTGTATTTTGAATGTATTGATGTTATACTTTTATTTATGTATTTGTTAATGTATTTTAATGTTTTATTTCATTTTTGCAAACATTAACATTCAATGATTTCCAAAACCTAACATCTCACCCTTTCTAAGTGTTGAAATACACAATCAAGGTAAAAGACTTGTTTTGTGAGATGTAATTTATCCTAGACATTCATTCCATGCAAACATATGGTAAAACATGTGAAGCATGGTGAATACAAGACACCAAGTTGTGTGGCACTTGAGTATCACTCTAGATATTACCTTTACATCTTAACCACACATTTCTTGATACATGACCTTCCAAAGTGTGCCAATAATCAAGGGTACACACTATGACCTCTAAAACTAGATCGTGTCAATTTTATTGATTTTCATGTTTTCAAGATATATATTGACACAACCTAAAATTCTTTGAGATTAAGACTCAAGGATATTTCCAAAGTAACCATAACCTTGAAAGTAACCTTAAGGTGCCACCTTTATTATGGTTGAGTTAACTACCCATCCAATCAAGGTTGGCACACCCTAAACCCATCTTAGCGTGAATCAATCACGCTCTTAGGAACCCAAAATCGATTTGAGCTCCTAGGGTTAATTAGATATTCCTTAGGGATAACCTCCCTAGATACCTTCCTCATGACCCTCCTAGGCTTATTAGCCTTGGTCATTTTGGTCTTGCCTAGGTTAACCTTAGGGATTGCCTCCCTAACAACCTTCTCAGTGGTCATCCTAGGTTTCTTCGAAACCATGGCCAATAGGCACAAACCTTGGTCAACTCTAGGAATGACTTTCCCAATGACCTTGGTCTTCCTAGACCTAGTTAGTGTCCCATAGTCAAACGGAACACTATGGTAAGTCACCTTGGACTTAGGTTTGTGACCCAAACCATTCTTGCCCTTGGTTGACTTTTGACTCTTAGGTCTTAGAAGTTGATTTTGACTTCTTGACCTACGAGTTTGACAATTTGACCCTTGAGATTGATTTTGTATTTTGTTTAGGGTCTTTTCCAATTTCTCAAGCCTTGACCTCAAGGCTTGGTTTTCTAATTCTAATTGCCCAATTTTAGAATTTTTATTTAACTCTTGGGCATTGGACTTTCTTGGCGAATGCCTAGTCCATTTTGGATTAAAACCTAGATGTTCTTGGATTTTCTTAATAGATTTCTTAGGTATTGTTTTTCTAAGGACATTAGTCCCAAATTTCTCCTTATTCTTAAGATGAACATTCTTAACTCCTAAACACATATGCTTGTTATTTTTAGCATGCTCTTTATGATACATACCACAATTGCTAAAATTAGTTCTAGCATGCTTTAAATTAGACGGAGCATTATTTAAATATACCTTAGGGTTTGCCTTAGTGGCTCCCCCTACTTGTGATGCTCCCCTTTGCCCCTTCTTCTTCTTCTTTGGGCATTGACTCCGGTAATGACCCGGTAGTCGACAGTTGAAGCAAATGACATGCTCCTTGCTCTTTTGTCTTGGAGAACCGCGTCCGCTGACTTTTGTTGACTTTTAGGCGGGAGGAGTTTTCTTGATTCTCTTTGGACATTTGCTCTTGTAATGCCCATACTCCCTACACTCAAAGCACATAATATGATTTTTGTTTGAAAATAAAGTGTGTGAGTTACCTAGTGTGGTGGTAGGTGCCGGAGTTGAATTTTGTGCTTCCTCATCTTGATCGGATGTTGAGAGCTCTTCTTGAGGTTGCTCCGGTGTAGAGGATGGTCTATCCTCCTCAATCCTAGAAGTAGATGCTTCTTCCACCTCTTCTACTTCTTCTTTCTCCGATTCGGAAGTTGACTCTATCTCAACTTCCGATTCCTCACTTTCACTTGAGGATGAACTCTCCTCATGGTATCTTGCCAATTTTCTCCATAGCTCCTTGGCATACATGTAATCCCCTAACTTGCACAAAACATCATTAGGGATTAAATCTTCCAAAAGTTTCGTTACCTTAACCCGGTCTTGAGCTTTTGGCGTTGCTCTTGGGTCTACTTTTTCAATTTTAGGACATTCCCTTCTTATCCCTAGGGGTTCAAGACCTTCAATGAGGATGAACCAATCCTCTATGTTCATCATCAAGAATGTTTCCATTCTTGCTCTCCATGCCTAAAATCTTCCGGATCATATGGAGGTGGAGTGTTGATTTCCCATCCAAGCTTGTCTTGAATTCCATCTTCACCCTCTAGCCTTTCACCTTAGCTCCGGTTGTTAATCCGTAGAAGAGCCCTGCTCGATACCACTTGTTAATGTCGTTGGAATGGCTAGAGGGGGTGAATAAGCGTAGATGAAATTCGCTCGCGTTTGTGTCTACAATTTCGTTAGTGCGCAGTGAAATAGAAATAATAAAAGATATAACGAAATAGACAACAAGCTAACACAATGATATAACGTGGTTCGGAACCGCACGGTTCCTACTCCACGGATCGAGCTCTAAAGAGCCCTAGTGATGCACACGCACTCACTAATGATAAACACTCCTTCTCGACACAAGTCGGAGGCGGAGAAACCCCTTACAATAAATCTTACAACAGTAAGAATGAAATACAAGCAATATACAATGTAAATATGAAATACAAGTAAAGAAAAGACTTTACAACACTTGTTTTGATTGCTTGAATGCTTGGTTGCTTGCTTGCACTTGGAGACCTGATTTGCACCAACAAATCGCCCCAATAGCCCTCAAGAACCGGTTGCTTTTTCCTCCATCACGAGCTCCATATATAGCTTCAACCTGTGCTGGAAAAAGTCTATCAGTCGACTGATCGAGACCATCAGTCGACTGATGCCACTGTTGTCGTGAGACAACGGCTAGTTCCACATTGGATAAGTCCAACGGAACTACCATCAGTCGACTGATTGTGACCATCGGTCGACTGATGGAGTCCTCACTCGACCAGTCGAGTCTTGACTCCATTCTGTGGCCGAATTCTCGAGCACCAGTCGACTGATCAGACTATCACGATCGCTGAGCCATCACCGATCGGCTAACCTATGGCCGATCGCTAGGCCATAACCCGCAGTCAAACCCTAGTTGACTCGGTCCAGTCGACTGTCACATGACACCAGTCGACTGACACACCTCAACCATGAGGTTTTAACTCAAGTATGGTTCCCCCATACTTGCTAGACCACCCTTAGCCTATACCTAAGCCTTCTAGTCACCTCCATCAGCCTCATGACTCTCGGATCCCTCCAAGTCATCCATGACTTGTTCATCCATCGCGCTAGCCTTCAGGTGCTTCCGTCGGCTATGTCATGCTAACGGTGTCTACACCGCCAAGGCACATTGGACTTACGTCGCCAAGACTCCGCTTGGACTTTACGCCGCCAACCATTGGACTTATGCTGCCAAGACTCCCGCTTGGACTTTACGCCGCCAATATCAAACCCTTGGACTTCTCAAATGTCAAGACTCAAGCTTGGACTTTCCCTTGCCAACCCATGTTGGACTTTCCATGCCAAGACCATGCTTGGACTTTCCTTGCCAACTCATGTTGGACTTTACATTGCCAAGTGTCCGACTTGGACTTTCCATGACAATTATATTGTCATATGTTTTTGTCGAAACATCAAAACACATCAAAACATCACTCGAGCCAAACTCGAGTCCTGGTCAATCGTGACCTGGGCCGATTGCACCAACAACACTGTCATTCCATTCCTTAAAGGAAGTAAACAGATTCTTTGAAAAAATCATGTGATAAGATGCACCTGTGTCCATGACCCAAGTATTTGTAGAACCTGAAGTATAGACAGTCAAAACATTGCTACCCTCACCTTCATCAGAACTATCGTGCACTACACTTGCACTAGCTTTGCCATTTGATTCCTTCTTTTTGTTTCCCTTCTTCCGCTGTGGGCATTCCCTTCTAATGTGTCCTTTTTCTTTATAGTGATAGCATCGAGGTCCGTAATTAGACTTCGATTTCGAACGTGACTTACTCTTATTGTTTCCATCCCTTTCCTTGTTCCTGCCCCTGCTAACAAGCAGACTAGAGTATGCTCCACCTTCATTAGAACTAGAGACTTTTCTTTTCAATTCTTTAGGCTGCATAGCATCCTTCACATCACTGACAGAAATAATCTCTCTTCCATACAACATAGTGTCAACAAAATTCTCATATAAATTAGGCAA
Organism: Wurfbainia villosa; assembly: GCA_025175895.1. Classification (NCBI taxonomy): domain Eukaryota; kingdom Viridiplantae; phylum Streptophyta; class Magnoliopsida; order Zingiberales; family Zingiberaceae; genus Wurfbainia; species Wurfbainia villosa. The sequence continues at coordinate 2,820,750 of CM046000.1, read as the reverse complement.
GAAATACAAAAGAATGATTGTTTGATCCTCATCATAAATTTTAACCCCAACACCTTGCAAGTCTAGGATGATTCAGTTAAAATTATCAACATGGTCTTTACCTATGTATTTTTTGACATCTACAAAGTATACAAACGTTGCTTCTGATACAAACGGTTCGTTAAGGATTTCTTCTGATACTTGCTCCAGTTTCTTCTATAACGACGCAATACTGGTTTAATCATCCACCTCTCTCAAGACTTCGTCAGTCAAACTCAACAGAATCGCACTATGCGCTTTTGCTAGAATCTCAATCTTCTCCTCGGCCTTCAAACTCTGAGACAAATTTTCTTTTCCGTCTAACGTTGTTGCATATCCCGATTGAACCAGAACAATCTTCATCTTTATCTTCTGCAAAGTGAAATCGTTTGATCCATTGAACTTCTCAATATTAAACTTGTGGGATGACATCTTCCAGATCTAGATCAACAATTGCAATCCCAAATCTATTTCCAGATCAAGTTTTTTTTTTTGTGGACACGTAGAATTCCAAACTTTTTCAGAATCTGTTCTTCCAAAAAAAAAAAAACCTATTGCCAAGACAAAAAAAAATAAAAAAATCTGTTGCCACCCGATAAAATCAGAAGAAACCCTAATTGATCGGCCTATCTCAGATCGACTGTGGCGCTCTTGCTTCGGCTAGGAAAGAACGTCGCAGAGCAAGAGGCGGAAGGCCCGTCGATGGAGCGAACGTTCGAGGGGCAGCGTGTGCCGCTGCCGCCCTGGCGCGAGCAACTGACGGCTAGGAAAGAACGGCAAGGCGAAATCGAGGAGTTGTTTTGTGCCTATCACCAAGCTCGGTCGCCTCGTCAAGGAAGGAAAGATCACCAGTAGATCTACCTCCACTCGCACTCTGCTTCTGCTTACCCTTCTCAGACTCCTCCCGGTGGCGGATCGACGAGCCGAGGCGGTGCCTGCTCGTGGGATTTTGAACTAGGATGGGAATTGGACTACGGCGGCGCAGGAACACGAGCTCTGATATCAATTGTTACGTCATAAAAATATATTCCAAGAAAATAATAGAACACATAAGGTTTACGTGGTTAGGTCAATTCAACCTACGTCCACGGGCAGAGAGAGATACCTATTATTAAGAATTATTTCGAAAGAGTATATTATGACAGAAACCCTAGAACTGCTATTTAACATGGAAAAAAATGAATCCGGATCATAATATAGGCCGACCCACAATCCGGATCCGCCCAATATAATTCAAGGCAATTAACATTATCTCCATAATATTACGCACTTCTCTCTCTATAAAAAGCAAAGATGATCCATATGATTTTGAGACCCTGGGCGAACCCTGATAATGGGTCATGGTCTAAGATTAATTTTAACACATAAAATTTTTTAGGCCCTATGTAAGAGTCTTGATGATGTTAAAAAATTTTGGACCCTAAGCCGGGACTCCAGTTGCCCTGGCCCAGGGTCAGCCCTGATAAAAAAATTAAAGGGAAGAAGGGCAGAGATAAAGTAATCTTCGAGAAAAACTCAACTTTTCTCTAGTTTTCCTATTCTCTGCTCTCTTTATTATCTTCCTGAAGGACTTCGCCGAGTACACCTCAGTCTCCTTCTAACATGTTTTCAAATCTTCCAAGTCTAAACTGATAACTCAGGAATCAAACCTTTAGAGAAGCCCGATCTCGCCAGATATGTGGACGATCAATCTCTCGAAGCGCAAGCCACACCCGACCTCCCAAAGTCACACTTGAACTGCGGAGGTTCTACGGAAGAAAGCCAATCTCACTAGATCATTACACATTGAAAACTAATCCAACTTCTACCTAGCCGATTGAAAATTACTCATTCGTGGGTACCCTGCTAAGTCATCACATTCCTTAATCTCAGATCGGATCAAATTGACATCGTCTGTGGGGAATCTGAGCTGAGACGTTGAGATGAGTGATACAACATAATAAGACGATTCCGAACATTATTTTCCTATTTTCCAAAGAATGACACGATGTTGTCGTCAACTCTTCCGCGACAATTTGATGGCACTAAAGTCACTACCTGGTGCAACCATTCAAGTGCTCATAATGGTCGTCTCCCTACCGATTAGAGGTGCTCCCTCGCCGAACCAAGGACTTCGATCTCTGCATAACTTTGTGTCACTAGTCGCCACCTCACCAAATTAAAGTGAATAGAAGAAGCTGCTCCTGCCTGCTCGAGTGGTCCTTCCTCAATATCGGCCGCCTCCTCCTCCGCTTCTTGGACTTCACCCATACTCAGACCTGGCCCTCCACCCCATTTCCACATTCACAAATCTCCAAATCCTAAGGTTGGTGGGATTCATTGAGAGGCTCTACCGTGGGGTTGACATCGCCGACATTGGGCTCATGATAATTAGCCATGGCTACAAGCGTTTGGTGAATCTCAAAATCATTTCTTTTCATCTCAGACCGAGGAGTCCATCGACTATTCATTCCCTTGGTCTATTGACTATTCATTCTCTCTGGTTGCGGACCGAGATGCCCATCAACTATTAATTCTCTCTGGTTTTGGATTGAGGTATCCATTGACTATTCATTCCCTCTGGTCTCAGATCGAGGCACCCATCGACTATTCATTCCCTTTGGTCTCGGACCAAAGTATCCATCGACTATTCATTTCCTCTAGTCTAGGACTGAGACATCCTTCAACGATCCTTTCCTTTAGTCTCGGACTAAGACATCCATCAACAAATTATTTATTCTTTTAGTCTCAGATTAAGGCGTCCATCAGATATTTTCCTTGGTCTCGGATCAAGGCATCATTATATTTATTCCCTTGATCTCCCATCAAGGCGTTCTTCAGTTCAACAATTCCTCCAGCATTTCCCTCGGATTTCAGACCGAAGTATTCTTATATTAATTCCCCTTTGTCTCGAACTAGAACCTCAACAATACCTTTTGTAGTCTTCTCGGGCTAAGGTGTTCTTATTTCCAACCGAGTTCATTAAGTACTTCATCCTAGCAGAGAATATTATTTACTTCATCCCAAAAAGATTCCCGAGACGAGGACTCAACATAAGTCCAGTCAATTAGACTTGCGTCTCTTTCGACTAGACTAAATGGGAGATACCTATATATGGAGGAAATATATTCTAGCCACGTGACAAGGTCAAGTTAATAATCAAACTGAGGTGGAAGTCAAATTCGAATCCAATCTACCTAGACTCATGCTCATTCAAGATTGAGCTCACCCATCCAAGTCACGACCAAGCTCATTCATCCAAGTCACGACCGAGCTCACTAAGCAGAAGACACAATTTTTTATTTTATCTCCAAGAAAATACGATCTCTGATTTTATCTCTAGGAAGATACGATCTCCGATTTTATCTCTATAAAGATACGATCTTCAATTTTATCTCTATGAAGATATGATCTTCGATTTTATCTCTATAATTGTATGCTCTTCTCTCTATAAAAAGGATAAATGGAAGAAGGACATAGATCAATTAATCTCTGAGAACAACTTTATTTTTTTCTACTTTCTCTATGCTCTGCTCTCTATATTATCTTTCTAACTTGAGTATTGAAGGGGCTTCGCCGAGATACACCTGGGCCCCTTCTAATCCGTTTTCAAGTCTTTCATATCTGAATTGATAGCTCGAAAATTTAACCTTTGGAGAAGTTTGATCTCGCCAAATGCGTGGACGATTGATCTTTCGAAGTGCAAGACATGTCTGACCTCCCAAAGTCGTATCCTAACTACGAAGACTCTGCATAAGGAAGTTAATCTCACTAGATCATTACACATTGAAGATCAATCCAATTTCTACTTAGTCAATCGAAAAATACTTGACCGTAGATATTCTACTGAATCATCTCTTCCCTTAATTTTGGATTGGATCATAGAACTTTAGATAATATTACTTAGGATAATTTAAGCTTAAATAAATATAAGAGGGTATCTTTTCAACAGCGGAGAGACATCCTACAAGAGAATACAATTTAATTATCTACTGCGACATCGTTCAACGGTGAATTTAGGAAAAATCTATTTGGACAGCTCTGGGGCTCAGGAATTTGTTCGATGGATGGAGTACGACTTCGACGTTGAACTGTCATTCAGGGATGACACGACTGGGGAGTTCGGATTGAACCATAAAAAAACTACGAGCGCTTCTTTAATTTACCTTTGGTGACCGATAGAAGCCACTTGGACTCTGATCTTATCTGACTCAACTGTTGGTGAGCGTCCAAAATGTCCATAGTATATGATCGATCACTCTCAAAAATTAATCGAACCGAAAATTTAAATATTCTGATATCAATAAAAAAAAAATCAAAACATATATTCTCCTGGAGATGTTAGCTTAACCTCCATTTTTTTTTACCTTTTGTGGGTCCAGTATTTTCCTCAATTGCAATGTTTTTTTTTTATTTCTTTGTATCCAAATAAAAAATACATATGCAGTGAAAGAACTTCCACACGGACATATAATATTTGTGTAAATGTCTTCGCAGAAGTCTGAATGAACCAATACGCTGTTTTGGTCGACCAATGAATGTTGATTGATATGCATGATTTGAATGACTAAAATATTATATTTGTATCGACTTTAGTAAATTGGTTTATATCGACCCTGTGCAATAAGTGATATTTGAATCGATTAAATCAAAATAAAATAAATTAGTATTTTTTAATTAACTGAACCGATAGAATTTTTTAATAAAATCGAACCAATTAAATAAATAACAAATCGATCAATTCAATTAAAAAAAAAATTGATTTTTCGATATTAGTCGACTGATGAATTGGAGAGTGTTCGAGAATGAGAAATGCATAATAATAATGCTCAAGTGATTTTTCGATATCAGTTGACTGATAAATCGGAGGGTGTTCGGAAATGAGAAATGCATAATAATAGTGTTCGGGATGGATGAGAAATAAGTACTTGGGATGGATGAGAAATACACAATACTTTATAGTTCGCCCGAGCACACACTGCTGCTCAGCATCGTCGTCGAGCGACTGAAATTTGGATGTGGTCTAATCAAACTGTGATCGGATTCCGATCGGATCGAGATTGGAATCCGATGCATCAACACGAATGCGGTCGCCAGTGGCCTCAGTGATGGCGATTGCAATTCGATTGGATTTCGACCGCGATCCGATCAAAATCCGACCACAGTCCCATAGGACTCCGACTCCGATCGGACTGCAGTCAGATTTCGATCGAATCGTTAGATGGGAGAGGGGCAGGGTGCTCGGGCCTCGGGAGCACGGGCACCCGCCAGAGCACCCCTGTCACTAAGATTTCTTCACGCCTAAGCACCAATACCCGAGCACCGCGAGGAAGGTGCTCAGGCCTCAAGGTGCTCGGAAAGTCAAGATTGGAAATTCATGGTTCGTAAAGATCAATCGACTGTATATCAAAATAATCGATTGATAAATATATTAGCCGACTAATTCACGCCAGTTCAATTTAATCGATTTAACCAATTATGTTTATTTTGAAATTGAAATCGAATCGAATAAATAAAAAAAATCATTATTTTTTTAAAATTGAATTTCTGAATAAATCGAATCGAAAAGTTTGATTCGGTCAATTTATTCGATGTAACCTAATTTTTACGCACCCTTAGTTCCTATCGAGCTTCTTGTTAATACGAATTGAATTTAGACGACTAAATTTGTTTAGTTATCGTAAATAAACTTTTGGCTTATTGATATGTATCTTTTGCAATATTGATGCACTACATGAACCTCAATATATGAATGAAGGGGTACATTGTCCTCGCAGAGATGACGTGATGGTTAAGATACGACGGAGCTTGCGAATAAGGCAAAGGTCGATTCCGGAGGAGATCTAAAATCCTTTTCTGGATTCAGATGACCCCTACGTGTCTTGGCGACCACGTCAAGGCCCATAGGACCTTCTGTGATTTACCTCCTTCACAATGGTCGTGGGACAGATCAATAGGAGTCATTAGATTGACGAATTTTAACCTTTTGCGGATGCGAAAGGGGTACATCTACGTAGCAGTTAACGGTCAATATATTATCACGTGGATACATTCTATGCCTCTCAGTTGTGCACATGAACCAATAGACGACATATCTTTTTGTGTTCTTAGAGTAACAAGGGTTAGCTCACACTCCGAGAGCTCCTCTCACCGATCCCACGGAGAGAAAGTCATTATCGTCAGCCTTTGATCGTATGAGCCCTTGACATAGTGGAGAGCTCCGACCCTTATTCGTATTTTCATTCAACAATAAAGAATTAACTCATACTTTTCAGTATAATTTTGTAGAGCCGTCAAGTTAGATTAGATTCGTCTTGTTAATAATTTAAACAGATTGAATTGAAATTTTATCAATCCGTTATTTTAATGGGCCTAAACGAATCAACCAATACGGATTGCGAGTCTAGACGGATTGATCTACGACATGTTTGGATTGGTCTGTGGATTGAGAAATATTGAAAGAAAATAAAATTTATAAAAAAAATTATTTAAATTTTTTTATTAATATTCTAATACTAAATAAATAATATTTGATTTAAGTGTTTTAATAATTTTTTTAGTATATTTTAATTAATTTATAATTATTTTATCATTATTATTTCAATTAATATAATAAATGATTATATATCAGAGTCAATCAATTACAAATGCTAAAAATTCTTAATTAAATCTCTATCTGAAAGTGTTAAAACTTAAATTTGCATATTATCAAGATTTGAATATTTTTTAGTATTGGAGGAATAAAAAATATCGGTATCTAATATTGTCGATCAATAATTAGATCTCAATTATAAAATTTTAATTGTTTCAAATGCATACTTTCGTATTCTATCCACCTTACGTTAAACCCTCAACACCTCAATAATTTTAGTTTTTTTTTATTTTTTCTGACCAGCAGATTGTCTCGTCTAATCCGTAATCTGTCTTGGATTAAATTGGATTAGAAATTTTTCAAACTGTCAAGATGGCGAAGTCGATTCATTCCTCTTCACTAAATATTAGATTTAAGATGAATTAATCCGCCCTATTATAAATTGATCCGTTTAACAGCTATATAATTTTGCATCGATCATCTCGCCTGGTTTGGTAGGGCTCATATTTTTGTATTCTCGAAATTAGAAATTTTAAATTATCAAAAAAATAAAAAGGGATAAAATTTAAATAGCTGACCAATTGAGTGGCCAAACATTATTTAGGCTATTAGTGCTTGTCTACTGGACTCGTGCTTCCGCCGGCGATTACAGAGCCGCCGCCCTGTGGATGATCGTATCCGATCAGGAGACTGACAATCGCCCTTGTCTTTCTGCAACTTCCCCGCTTCAACTCGCAGCGCCACCGCACCTCATTTCAGCTACCATCCGTTGATATCGTCGCCAGGTGAGCTTCCATTAGGTGTTATTTGTCTTGCGCAGCATTAAACTCGGGATCCGCTTCTTTGAGAAACTATGTCGCTTCCTCGCGCAGAATTTGTTCGATCAAATGACCAGTACAATTGATTTGTTATAGCTGGTCTGCTTCTTGCTGCTGATTTGTGAGATTCAGTGCCGATATCGGGCGATCTCTTGGAACGACGCAGAGTTTCGCGAGGCTAGTTTTGCTGGTTCTCTAATGCTGACTCATGAGAAGAAGAAGAAGGTTCAGATTATTGAAGCTCGAGGAAGAACGTCAGCCACGATGTCAGGTGTGGTGAACATGACAACCAACCTTGAGGTTCACAAGCAGATATTGCTATTTTTCTCAGAAAGGTAAAACACTCTGCTTGATACACACCTGCACATTTCTTTGCTTCTAGGTTAGCTAACAATTTGTTTTGGGAATGTTGATCCGACATTTTCATTACCTTGGTAATCGAAGATGACTTGATGTTTAAAGGGAAAAAAATCCATGGAGTTTGACATTTTTCTTTTGTTCTTCTGGGATTCTTTGTACGAATTGGTCAGAAGAGTTTAATAGTTATTTGCATATGAGCCTTTTTCTTTTTCACAAAAAATGTTTCTTTCATGTCTGCGTGATAATTGGGCGGGGATGCATACGCCTCGATATCCTGGTTTTACTTAATTATCCTTTCAGTTGTTTACCTTGCAATTTTTCTTTATATTGAACATGAGAAACTATTGTAGAGTTCATGCATGGAATATAACTTTGGTGGTACCTATAGATTTGTCCTTTATCTAGCCATACAACTTGTCTCTCATACTTCCACTTCACTTTTTGTAGGATCGTGCGTGTGTGCGTGCGTGCGTGTGTTGGGGGGAGGAGGAGGATTTGAAGAGTGCTCTCTTTTTTATCTTTCTTTTTGTGTTTGTCTACAAAGTTAATACGCAATGGAATATATAAACTATAGAGAACCGATGCAATAAAGAATGACACACTAGAATTTACATGGTTTGGCAACCCCCAGGGTTCCTACTCACGGGCCACTAAACTTTTTCATTTTCGGAAACCTTCCGAAGGTGGAGAAATCCCTTACAAATTGTTCTCAAACACAATCAAACAAGACAAAGATAATAATAACAAAAGTATAACTAAACAAAGGTTACACTAAATATTGCCTCTAAAATCCTTGAATACACGTAACATTCATCCTCAAATATCTTGGATCACACTGATGATGAGAACTTTGAGATCTTTGAATGTGGAATGAGTGTTTGATAATCGATCTCGAGCTTTTGCCTTCTTTTATAGATTTCAGTCGAGTGTTGATGTGGCACCTATATGGTCACTCAAAGCCTTGTTGACTCAGCTATCGGTTTTATCCACAGACAAATTTGTCGTTGTGTGATCTAGTTGATGTGGCACCATTTGGTTGCTTAGAAGCCTTCCGATTGCCCGGAAGCCTGGTCAATTTAGATCTCGATCGCCTCACTCTAATTTGTTCTCCACATGTGCTTCCAATTTCCCTGATGCCATTTCAATCGCCCAAACTGCCCGAATTGCTGGGATCTTAGATTTCATCAGCGTTTATTCCTACTGATGACTTATCCTTGCTTCAAGTCGCTTGAACATGATTTCGATCGCTCGAACCTGTTTCAGTTGCTTGGATCCTCTGCGTCCACTTTGTTAACTTCAACTTCCTACGACATAGAGTTAAACGAAACCAACATACAAATAAAATGCCTATTGTCTGGTCTACCTAATCGACTGGGCTTGTCTGGTACTTAGTCTGCCCGACTTACTAAGACTTTTCACTTGCTTGGAATTCACTCCTCCAAGACTTCTCACTTTATTTAGAGTTCACTCTCCTAAGGTTTTCCATCAACTTGGAGTTCACTCCTTTGAGACATCCCTCTACCTAGCATTCACTCCGCTAGGAGTTCCCTTATTTGGAGTTCACTCCTCCAAGACTTTTCTCTATCTAGAGTTCACTCCTTTAGGATTTTTCTTTGTCAAACATATGGTCTCCTTGATCTGTTTGGATTTTTTTTTGCTAGAGTAACCCTTAACTTGCTTGGACTTTCCCTTGCCTAACATTCAGTTCCCTCAACCTGTTAGGGTTTCCACTTGCTAGATATCCGGTCACCTTTTGACCTTTATGGATTTATGACTTTGTCTAATATTTAGTCACCTTTAACCTACTAGAACTTCTCGCCAACTGTCAAACATTCGATCAATCTTGACTTGTTTGGACTTCCACCAATTGCCAAATATCCAATCAACATTGATTTGCTCGGACTAATTCGTGATCAACCTTGGCCAACTTACATAACCAATTAAACATATTATCAAATATCAAAACCCTAGAGGTTGATCACACCAACACTTTTATCTTGTGAAACACAAAGAACCAGCTCATTAATAAGAATTATGTCTATATGTTGGTTCCTCTTAGAAGGTACATGGGCTAATATTATTTTATCCATCTAAACAATCTATAAGAACAATTTCCTTTACCTGTTCTGCTGCTCCATAATACTCTTGCCTCTAGATTTGCCCAAGGCAAGCTTTAGGGGCATCGAACCAAAACATTAGGTTGCTCTGAGACAAGCTGTGCTGCTAAACTTTTTGGAATTTTATTCACTGCTTCGTGAGAGTTTGTGGTTTTTTCCCCGCTTTAGTTATGTACAAGTTCTTTTATTTATGTGTCTTTGGATCTGTTAATTTGTTACAACAACAACAACAACAATAACAACAACAAAGCTTTATCCTACTAGGTGGGATCGGCTATATGGATCTTTCTACGCCATTGGACTCTATCCCCTACTATATCATCATCTATATTTAAAAATTTTTTATCTTGTTTTATTGTTACTAATTAAGTCTTTTTTGGTCTTCCTCTTCCTCGTTTGATGTGTATATTTGTCATCGTTTCACATCGCCTAACTGGAGCTTTCCTTCAATAGATGCAACACCCACTCTGTTAATTTGTCAAATGATGTTTATTTTACTTGCTTTTGCACTTAGCTTTGGGTTATATCATGTGAATATATCTTGTAGTGTTTTATCACATGAATCGACATCCGACATAGATGATGCCAATGAAATTGTCACGATGACGAGTGAATTTTCCATGTTAGGATTAGGAGACATTTGGATCATGATATTCAGCTTATGTATTCCAAGTTGATTGTTGATTGAAATGTGTTTTAGTAGAAGAAACTGCATCTGATTGTTTTGAAGAACTAGAAGAGATAACACTAGGTTAAAATAGAGTTTGTTGATATTTGAATTTAGTGGACTATTAGTTGATTAGTTTACAACTTTTCTAGAAGTGACATTCGGCTGCACTTTTTCCTCAATCAGAGACTAATTTAGCATCAAATTGAACTCTCTTGCAAAAGGTTGGAACGACCAACCTAGCGACCTCCATCGGTCTGTCCCACGACCATTGTGAGGGAGGTAAATCACGGAGGGCTCTATGAGCCTTAATGTGGTGGCCAAGACACATGGGGGTCATCTGAATCCAGGAAAGGACTTTAGACCTCCTCCAGAATCGACCCATGTTACTTCTGCAAGTACCGCCCTGTCTTAGCCACCACGCCATCCCCATGGGGACATCATCAAATTGAACTCTCAATCATACAGAAGATTGAAACAAAATTAATGAAACAAAGAGATAATTATCTCACACAGTGAAAATAACTCCATAAAGAGATTGAAAAGAGAAATATTTCATTTGTCAAAGTTGAGTAATATATAGAGACTTGCCACTCTTATAAACTTTATAGCAAACAAATTAGGAAAGAAATAGTATTTATTAGGAAAAGAACAATGTCATTAAACTATTATCAAATCATAGGACATACAATAAACCTATACCAAATTAAAAAAAAAGGATTGTTACTAACTTAAAAGTTACCAAATCTTCAACACCTAAAATAGGACAATTACTAAATTTAATTACAAATTCAAAATTCAAAATTAAAATAGATTACCTTATCCCATCATTCCCTCTCCGGAAGAGAACTCAATAAGTGTAGGAAACAATTATTATACTAATTATGTTTATCAATGTTTCTTTTTTGAACATCCTTCTAACGTGTAAGAAATTGATACACTTCATTCTTTCTTATAAACTTTGACTTATTTTCTTCCTTTTTGATCACCCATTTCAATGACTCGGAAAAAAATAGTTTATTATATGATGAGGAAGATATGCCCACATATTTACAACAATCATGGGGGGAGAAAACGAACATGGCGAGTATAGATCCACAAAGTTAGAACATATTTAAAAATCAACATGTAGGGATGAAGGCTCAAACTTCTCTCAGCAAATTAGCACTTCCTTTATTTTGAAAATTGAACTAGTGCTTAGGTAAGATGTCAAGTCAAATAAACAAGCATTAAAATTATTTTTTTTCACAGTACGACCAATTAATTTAAATATGAAGGATACGGGTGCAACATGAGAATTCATGGTGGCACTAGGTATTTTATGTCGTATGGCTGACCAAATCAATGAAAAGATAATAATCTCATTAAATTATTACCAAATCATTGAAATTGATTCCTTGTCTTGATTATAGGAATTCCTGAATGTAGGGTCTCACCTAGGATATCTTTTATTATTAGGGGCCTGATTTGTATAATTGCTCCAAGTTGAAATCCACCGAGCTCTTTTCTTGTGCACCATGCACCTACTTTTTAGCAGCATTGATCCATGAACCTAGAATTTCCATTAAAGTCGTTGGCTGTGCACTTGGTATGACAAACATTGGGCACTAGATACTGCCATATATGTGACACAGGTCTGTGTTGAGCGCCAGGATAGTTGAATGAAATGGAGGTAACTCCATCCTCCACTTCCTGCATTCCACTGAGCGACTTGAATTGTTCTTGCCCCACGGTCACTATTCATCCTTTTCTCTCTTCCCTTCTTTAGTTGGTAACGTGATTAGATGAATCCCTGAAAATTTGACGTTGGAATTCTCCAGAAACAAATTCTTTTAGTGGCCTAGGTTTGCTTTTAGTTCAAGCGTAAAACATACACACATTCTCCACCAGCCACTGAAGCAGCTTACAATTTATCAAATCACTAAACTGGAGGCACTAAGACTAAAACTTTCAACATGTTTTTATTTAATCAACTTTTATGCAAGTACAATTTAATTGAGAGCATAAATACTTCAACTTGTTTATTGTGTTTTCCTGTTGCTTGTTTCTACATTAACTAAACATCCCTTGAGCTTTTTAATCTTTCATTTGGTGAATCATAATGCATAATGTTCTGAACGTCGTACCATGTCTTTGCTATTGCATGCTTCCATATTAGGGATTATTTTTGTGCGTTTTGAATTCTCAACTAGTTAATTGACTAAATAGTCTCTGCAATGTTTATTTTCTTCGATTTTTTTTTTCTTTTTTCATTTGTCACCAAAAGTGCTAGAGAGTCAATTGTCTTTACCATACATGTTTCTGGAATCAATCTTCAGGTAGTGGCAGGTAAGGATTCAGTGTTGTTTTTTGTGCTGACATCCTTGTCAGAGGACCCATAGCAAACATGCCAGTAATGGTAAATGGTGTGAGGTTATTTTTGTTTTCTACCGTCAACTTAAAGCAACCTTGAATCAAATTGCAATTGCAAAGCTGGAGATTGATGGTGTCATATCTTCTTTTGCTTTCTTGGCACTGTTGACTCTTTCTGTTACTGGGTCTAAGCTGTAATCAGTGCAGGGAAGTTGAAGCAACACCGTCCAAGCTCATCATCACTTCCTCACTCCATCACAAGAAGGCCATGTGAGATGATGCTACTCCACCTCCTGATTCAATCACCTCTTCCTGTGGCCACCACTCGAATGACAAGATGCCTTCACTCGATGCCAAACACTTCAGATCCGTGTTGGAACAGTTCGTGTCAAGTATTCCCGAGCCCAACTCAACAGATGATATAAATTTTGATCGATCAGTTCCCAATTGAATATGGAAGCTTGAGAAAGAAAGACAGGGGTTCGGTAGAGCGCAAATGTCTTGCACAGAAAAGAAACTGGGAACATGACATGCTTCCTCTACCTTCTCCATTATAGGAGGTATCCGTTCCTGAGTTTATCAGCAAGTAGAAGTTGATGCCACCGCAGATGACACTACTTAAAGAGGAGGTTATTGGTCCACCCTCTTCTCATCAGCCAAGCAAACATCTATTCATGGGCCCCCAGAGGGAACCCATTCCTACAGTGGAATTTGTTCAAGACCTATGATAAACAGGAAGGTGAGGGTGACTTCTAATCACTCTGTTGCATAAACCACCTACATTGGTCCCCTTCCACCTACAATTCTGTATCAAGTAGCTCAAATCTTTCACTGGATTCCACTGCACTCCATTAGCAATATCGTCTCAATAATTGAATCTGAAACTGAGTATGGAAAGGAATCCTTTATACTTGCTCTTTCATTTCGGTGCTTTTTTTTCTTTATTTCATTACGGTGCATAAAACTAGGTTGCACCAACTAATAATGCTTTTGAGAGTAACTAGTGCTTGATGCATGCATCTGGAAAATGGGAAGTAACCCTGCAACAAATGATGCCTATCAAGTGTTAAATGACTATTTAGTTTGCAGAATGAATTTTGCACAAGAATACTTTGTTCGTAGGATGTTAGTCATAGTTATTATTGCAGAATGACTCATATAGCTGTTTTGTGAAGGTTCATATTATTTCAGTTTTATTTTATCCTTTTTTTTTTCAAGAATTTTAATATTGTCAAAATGTCTGTGACTTGCTAAACTTTATTTGCACCGTCTTTATGATTGTAAATACTGTCTAAATATTCCTTTTTGTAGATAAAATGACAAAAGAAGGTTGGACCCAGAGAATGGACAAGGGTAGGCCCACAAGGAGGGGGCTGAGGAGCATCAAACAGGGAGAAAAGGAAAGGAGCATGCGTTTTGTTTCTTCAGTGACAATGGTTAAAAAATAATATTAAAAAAAGATGTTTAATCCACTGGAAAAAGCTACTTCTTGTTTTGGAGGGGAAAAAAAAAGGTTCACTTTGTTTGGAGTTTATTTATAAACACCAGTGTGTGCGAATCATTTTTTTTATATATATTGTTATGTAATTAAATTCATTTTTGAAGGAGATGCTTTATTTTATTTAAAAAAATAAAAAGTTCATCGTAAAAATAAAATAAATAGAAGAGAACAATGAGTTATTGATTTTAATTCATCAATATGCAACTACTTTTTGCAGGGAATCTCCAGGATTTGCCTTTTGGCTGGCCTGTCTATATTGTTCAACTTGGTGCAAGGTAATTTTAATCGAATTGATTTTCTAATGATATTTAAAATGTTGCATTTATAGTTGCACAGTAGAAAATTTGCATAATTATTTTTTAGATATTTGAATAAAGTTCTAGGAGTCTTTGAAGATTCAGATGAAGATGCTCCTTCCCTACCACAATATGGACCCAAGGTAACAAGTTGTTTGAATCCAAACATCCATTGTCTACTTGCAAAGAATGAGTTTTGGATGGAAGCGACGATAGAGTGTCACGATAGAAGAATGCATCGAGCTCTTTCGCCCAAAATTGTACAGAAGGAATCGAAGGGAGAAGGCGTTTCGTCGAAAAAGACGATGTTACCTTCGTTTAAGTTAACAAAGCTTGCTTCCCTTGCATATTCATCTTTGTGGCAGAGGACCATCAAGTTGTTTCTACTTGTGAAAAAAGAATGAAGATTCCGATATGGACACGAACAACCGAACACATATGAACACCTACTTAAAACTAACGCTCGATGTGTGTTTTTATTCGCGAGAAATTTTGTTTTAGATTTCTTCTAATCACTTCTCCCCTTCAACCAATGTGATAGATCTAACACCTTCTGCGCACACAAACACCTTAAATAGGCATTTAGCATGATCTTTTGGATAAGACACCATTACTTAATCATAGATCACCCAACAACTTGGAATTTTAAAGATCTAACAATAGATTAATTCTCTTTCGATTGGAAATCTCTTGTAATTTGTTTGGAATCTATGACAATAAATTAAATATCGTAGAGAATGCATCCACCTATGTTGTATCCTTGGGATATGCTTTATACTAAAGTATATCGAAGTAGCTTCTTCAAACTCTCTACTACTCTCCTTAGATGAACTTGTTTGAGAATTTGATTGATTTCGAAGGCTAAAGATAATCCCATAATTTAGATTTTGAAGGTTAATTATTTTTGTATTTCTTTAAATTCTTCCATGGCGTCAATCATTTTGGGAATGAAATTTACATAAAGAATATCTCATTTTATATATACACATACATTTGATGGTCGATTTTAGGGCGTCGTCCGCTTGTGACTCGTGCGCGACGATTTCTCCATCATCCGATTGATTACGATTGCACAGTGAATGAGAAATACATAGTGTTTCCTCTGTCACGATTTCACCCGACCACAGTTCGGATTCTCTTGTGATTGATCGGATTTTGGAGCCAGTCGATCGTGATAGTTTTCGATCGTAATCCGATCGGAATTCGGTCGCGATCCGACCACGATCTAATATATATCATGTGCGATTTGATATATATGTTTTTGTTCTCCTCCGTGCCATCCCCTCTGTGCCTATGCACACTTCTTCTCTTGCATGTGTACAGTGAAATCACTGTGTACAACATCTCACGCGTGCACGACAATGCTGATTTGATGGCGTACAGGAGAACATAGGTCTCTCTCTATATATAGAGTTTTTTTTCTCTTGCACGACTATTTCGTCCGTGCCCGTCTGCACCACGCGCGAGCCGAACACATTGCCGCCGTCGCCGCCGCGTCGTTCGGTCACTGTCGACCGCCGGATCAGGCGCGATTGACGCGCGACTCGGCCGGTCTCCGACGGGCTCAATTTCGGCCGGCGCCGGAATCTACGCGAATCGGCTGAACGACGTGATGGCGCAACCATCGCCGGCCAGATCGGGCCGGATTCGACCGAAGCGGAATCCGGGACGGATGGCCGATCGCCAACGCCGATCCGTCAAGATACTCGTCCGGCCAGGATTCAATCGTCGACCGGTCGAATCGAGGCCGAAATCGGCCGCTAGAATCGGGCGGCCGATTTCGACGGGGATAAGGCCGGATTCCGATCCGATCGCGGCCGACAGTGGCACCGTGTAGCAGACGGGCACGAATAATTTTGTCGCACAGACGATCAAAACTCTCTCTCTATATATATATAATTAATGTGCTTCGATTTTATTTGATTAGCAAATAAACATCTGAATTATTTTTCGCATACCATTTAAACTTTAGGTTTTTAGGGTATTATATACCTTTAAACAAAATATAAATAGTGATAATTAGAGTATTAAAGCAAAATTAAATATATAAAGTCTCTCTCTCTCTCTCTCTCTCTCTCTCTCTCATCCTTTTTATTTGCCTTCCCCCCTTGGAATATTCCTTGTTCCTCACTCTCACAGACACAGACACTCTCACACTGCCTTCTCTTCTCTTCTCTTCTCTTCTCTGCTCTACTCAAGCTCGCCGCTTTTAATGGTCGCTGGCTCTATCTGCAGAGGTTAATGTCACCGCCTCTCGAACATGACTACATAGGCCTATCCGAGCTCCACTCACCGGCCGCCCTCGCCGTCGGCGCCGCCGAAGATGGGGCCCTCAACCTGAAGGAGACGGAGCTGAGGCTCGGCCTCCCGGGGTCCGAGTCGCCTGACCGGAATGACTTGGTGGGCGGCCTCAGCTTGGGCCTCCTCCCTAAGCCCTTGGTATCCGGCGCAAAGCGAGGGTTCTCAGACGCCATCGTCGGGTCCGGCAAGTGGGGACTCGCCGCCGTTGGAGGTAGATCTGAGGTGGATGCTAGTAAAGGTGGCGCCTTGTTCTCTCCCAAAGGGGAGAACTGCGACGGGCAGCTGCCTGCCCTCGGGAATGCGGGAAAAGGCAAGGACGCGGTGGCAAAGGCGACCGAGCACGAGAGAAAGGCCGCCGGACAGGTAGGGATTGCGAATGGGAATGAGCGTGGCGTCGCGCCTGCTGCAAAGTAAGTGTCTCGGATTTTCTCTAGCGCTCTTTGATTGAGGAAAGGTGTTTTTGCGATCTTTGTCTCGTCTTTTTGTCCTTTTTGATGGGTCGTTTTCTTGCCTAGAGTGTTCATTTCTTCTATGAAGATCTCTTTTTTTGGGTTTCATCCAGAAAAAAAAAATACACATGTTCTCTTTTTAAACATATACTGCATTTAATTGATTGCCCAAAGAATATCTGAAAGTACTGATAAAATTAGTTATTCACAGTTCAGCATGATTTTCTTTCTGATGTTTGCTTGCTATTCTTCCTTCTCAGGCAGATAAGAACCATCTATTCGACCCCAAATAATTGAGATTAAGATGGTTTATTGTCGTTGTTATTGTCAAACTTGGAAAGATAATCGTATTTATTGGGGTTTTTTCCTTGTTCAATTTCAAAAAGATTTTCGCTTAGTTTTGTTTCAATTTCGCCGTCCGTTACAGGGCGCAGGTAGTAGGTTGGCCACCAATTCGTAGTTATCGTAAGAACAGTATGGCTACAAATCCACCAAAGAACAAAGAAGATGCTGATGGAAAGCAAGGATCAGGGTGTCTTTATGTTAAAGTCAGCATGGATGGAGCACCATATCTTAGGAAAGTTGACCTGAAAATGCACAAAAATTATAAGGAGTTCTCCTTGGCACTAGAGAAAATGTTTAGTGGCTTCACCATAGGTGAGCTCTGTTTTTTCTCCAATAGTTCCATATTAACTCGCAAAACATTATTGCTTGCATTACCTGTTCATTATAATTGCTTTCTTACTTTTTTTATAGGCTCCATTTCTTGATAAACATAAGGTTTCTTTTGTGCTGTTTGATTTCTTTTTCTTTTTCATTTTTGTAGATATAATATCTTGTTTTGGTTACTCTTCCATGTTGTGATAACTCGAAAGGAACGATATCTAATTTTACTAAAAGATTTGATTTTTTAAACATCTTTCTATTTATTCATTTTACTTTATATATTATTATTATTATTATTATTATCAAGTGAGGAAGGAAGCCAACATTAACAACGCCCTTGGGGTGTCTAGTTTCTTCCTTCCTGGATTAGTCTAGCAGTCTTGCCTGTAAGTTTGCATTTGATTCCAACAACCCCTTGCAATATCTGACAGATTGACTTGATTTCAACTTTCCCTTTTGGAGCTTCCCTAAGAAATCTTAGGCCCCACTGATTTGAATCCCGTGGGTGGATTTCTGTCAGCCATTGTGTTGGTTTTCTTATTTGAAAGATATTGTGTTGGTTTTCTTATTTGAAAGAGTTCAAAAACAATTCCAGAACAAACTATTGCACTTGAGGAAAACTGTATAATGTATGGGATTCTTATTGTTTAAGAAGAATCTTTTGTCCTTTTTGTTTTTCTCGAATAGCAAATTTTTACATACTGAGATTACTTGGTTTCTGAAGGAGTTTACTTGTTCTGTGTAATTTGTGTTATTGTAGGCCAGTGTGATTCTCATGGAATACCAGGCTTCTGTGATGGATTAGCTGACAGCAAGTTGACTGATCTTCTGAGTGGATCGGAATATGTGCTCACTTACGAGGACAAAGATGGTGATTGGATGCTTGTCGGCGATGTGCCGTGGGAGTAAGTACATAATTTCTTAATGCAATTTTATTAACTATTATTTATTGGTCAAATAGCAAAGATGATAACAACGCCACTGACTTGTTAGTGGTGATCATTTCCCATTTTTCATTTATCTGTATATTTTGGTGTTGACCACAAGAAATTTTGTGACTTTAATCCTTTGAACTACTGGGTAGCTGATTTAGTGTCTTATTATTTTCCTAAGCTTGTTTTAGGTGGTTCTTTTCTCCTTCTTGCCTTTTCTGTTCCAGATTTTGTCACACTATTGCTTAAAATTTTACATTGGATTTAAAATTTCAGGATGTTCACCGACTCTTGCAGGAGGCTGAGGATAATGAAGGGATCAGATGCAATAGGACTTGGTGAGTACAAATAAACACATGAAGCTAACTTTAAGAGCCATTGAGCTTTCATGCACCATTAAAATTTATTCCTTTATATGGAGATTGTGGCATGACCAAGCAATATACTACATAGTACGCCTCCTTTATGCAAACAATAAACATGATTTATATGCCATTGCGTGTATGTATTTGTACTATGCTTTAAGGTTCACCACATACTCGGAAGCTTTTTCTCTTTCCTCGTTCAAAGGAACATACATTTTCTGCTCGATCCAGGATCCACTATTATTACCTGATCCATATATCTTGAACCTTTTAGACTCATGCCATACTCTATTATATATTCATTAGCTTTGCTCTTCTTCACCTTTAATACACTGCTAAAACACATTCTGTGCTCTACCAACTGTGGTATAGAATAATTATAGGCGTTGATGTTCCAGAAACTCAAAAGTCCTAGAACTTCAGTTTAATACGATGCAGCATCATACTCTTTGCATTTCCCTACTGGCTTTGCTGTTACGACAAAAACAAAAGTATGTGTTTTGGACTAATCAACCATGAAATATTTCTTGCAGCTCCAAGGGCCATGGAGAAATGCAAGAACCATAACTAGGCTCCGATGTTGGATCCTTAATGAAAGCAAATGCAGCCAGATCATGTTCAGCAAAACTCTTCCTGATACTGAAAAGTTTAACAAGGTTCTTGGCAAATCATTATATACCTATTAAACTAGTTGGTTTGCTTCTTCTTTACATGTATTAAGACTGTTAGATGAGATTCTCTAGGGACCTAAGCTTTCTATGATGTGAATTCAGTGTTTGTATGAGTCGCAACTATTGTGTCTTTATGTGTAAACACTTGGCGTGCTGTTTGAAACTGCTATATTCATATTTCCTGTTTGAAAATGTTGCTTACAAAGACTTTGTTGCTGATCTGAATCATAGCTAACCATCTCCATTCTGGCTAAAAAAGCTAAATACTTAATGTTACATTTTATAGAGATTTGCAAGCAACTCTCCTCTGGTCATGTAAAGTTTATTACACTTCATAACCATTCTCACAGCTTTGACTTGCTCCCTAAATGAGTAAGCGTGTATCAATTGATGCAGATATATCTGTCTCTCAGAAATGTTTTTCAGGTGGGTTTCTGAAACTTCATAATTTCATATGAAAAGTTCCTTCCTTCATGCCTTTTTTCACTCTCAGTATTAGACATGCATGGTGAACTCCGCAGCTTTTTGGAGAAGCTGTGTTGGGTGGGAACCTGCATTCATTACCTATCTTTTTAAGAACCATGATAGATATTGTGACTGTAGTTTACAGGCTCCCAAATCATCATTCAATCTGGGATAAAGCATAGCTGAAGGCTATTGGTGGTTGGTTCATTCTCACTCGTAACTCGGATTTGTTTTCCCCTGGGAATCAAGCTTCCTTCTAAGAAATGATGGTGCTACACTCCACTTCCTTTACTCATGATGTCTCTTGTTGGTGGCCTTTAAAGTACTGTAATTTACTCGATACCACTAGAAAAATTGCAACTTGGTATTCCTCTTGCAAATATTTAATATCCTACAAAGTGCTTAGACTTTGATGCTTCCTACACATTTATGCTGATATGAGGCTTACTGTTTGTATACTATTTCCTTTTGCTAAAGTAAATTTAGAAAATTCCATATGTTGGCAAGCTGGATGCTCTTAAAGAATATTGCTTCTGGTATTTTAGCAATCATGCTGGCACATCATGGCAACTACCCTTTTCCTTTACATGCTTCAGATATATTTATGCTGATTCTTCCTTGAACAGCACTTGTCTGATGATTTAAAATCTCACAAATGTTTTTAGCTTAGGCTTTTAAATATCTGAACCAGGTGTACACCATGGTCCATGGAGACACACAATAATGCTCTTACTTTATTCCTTATAATAAATATTCATGATCTTATTGATTCAATTTTTTCTTTTTTCATTTGTTTTTTTTTTACTCTCTCTCAATTGAATCTTCTAATAAAGATGTAGATATGAACCAAAGGGCAGATAAACACCATTGATGCACTCGCTAGTCTTGTTACTTTCTTCCATGCACAACCACAAACAAATTGATCTTGAGTTCCAACTTTTGAACTTTGTATAATATTGTCGTTGTCTTCCATTTTATTTATATTATATTTTGCATCTTGAGATTATGTTGATTCTTCCTTGAACATTCCTTGTCTGATCGTATAAACTGTCACAGAATCACACAAGCACATCTGCAACACAGATGAACCCTATTATCTTTGGACAAAACGTTGGAATTTGCCAATCTAGCACCCCTACCAATCTGTCTCGAGCCATCGTAATAGAGGTAAATCATGATGAGCCTTTGGCTCAAAGTCCGTTGATAAATTACATAGAGAGCTGACATCCTACAAAAGCAGGGGATTGATCTTTATTTTCTTGGACAAATTCTACATGCGTTTATCATCCGAGCTAGCCCGCAGGACCAGATGAACCCCATTCTTGATGCAACCTATTGTTGCTAGGGCTATTTTTCAGATATTGAAAAGCTAACATCTGCAAGCTCAGTGTTTTCTTCAGATCAACCAAACAGAGCCAATCACTAGCTGTTACTTTCTTCCATGTAACTTTATGTTATTTTGAACCTTCAAAACTATGCTGTTCTTCCTTCAACTCCACTTTTGTCACTTCAGGTAAGCATCTACTAACCTCAGTCATTTCTTTTCCTTTATCTGAAGCTTCTAAAAGAAAGCTGCAGATCAGCCAAACACCATGGGTGCTGCTCTCAAATGCATCAGACAAGAAAAAAGGTTAAAGAAGGAAAAAAAAAAGAGAGAGAGAGAGAGAGAGAGAAAGATGATCCATCATCGACCATGACTGATGGTGATAAGTGAAATTGAGTGGCAATTGATGGAAGAAACCTTGTGAACTGTGGATGTCGATAAGTAGGAAAGTGATGTGGAGCAGTGACATGGTGCAATGAATGAGGGAACACCCTTCATTTAATTAAAAGAGCAGTCACTATAAGGTACGACGCAATGAGAAAACACACGAGGAATAATAAGACGATGAAGATTTGAATCTTTTTACGGGTTGGCTTCTAAATGTACATAAGTTGTGTTCCAAAGTGATCATGAAGGCGAATTAAGAAGGAACGTCATATGTATCCCTTTTTTCATTAAACAAAAAGGTGCTCATAAGGTGAGATCTTTGTCCCTAAAATTAAAATTTGGGCGAGCACTTGAGTTGAATATCAGTTTGCTCAAACATGATGAATTCAATTCCTGGGGCCTGAAGCTACAGGTTGAGGTTCCTGAAACATTCGAGCATGGTATTCAATTGGTTGACATGTTATCATCTAGCCATGATTCCAATTCTTATACAGTATGACAAGATCATGACCACCAAAAGAAGGAAAATGACAGAAGAAACACAATGGCCTACTTGAAAAATTAGAAGAGT
The DNA here is from genome assembly GCA_025175895.1 of Wurfbainia villosa. Taxonomy (NCBI): domain Eukaryota; kingdom Viridiplantae; phylum Streptophyta; class Magnoliopsida; order Zingiberales; family Zingiberaceae; genus Wurfbainia; species Wurfbainia villosa. Next base: position 2,797,919 of record CM046000.1, on the reverse strand, counting down.
ATTATTTATTTTTTTGGTTTTTTGTTTTGGCCAGTAGTTAATAAATAAGGATTTAGCTCACACAAGAAACAAGTGAAGTGAGCAGTAATGTTTCCTGTTTAATTAATTAATAAATAAATAAATTCATCCCTTCATTTTTTTTTGTTCTCAATGTCAAAATTTGGAAGTAGTTTCTTTCTTTCTTCTAACTAAACCCCACCCAGCCTTGAGAACTCGTTACAATTCTGCGTCTGCGGTGATAATTTTTTTTCGGCGGACAAAACTAACACGAAGGAGTCTTGGTCATGTTTTTATCTGAAGGTTTCTTTGCTCATTGTTCCTCCATCGATGTACCAAAGAGATAATTTTCAGATGGACGGAGATTAGGAGATCATGATTTTGAATTATCGATTGATTTTTTTTTTTTTATATTTGTCATCTAAATTCTTGATTTATCTTTTTTATCGATATGGATAATCGGAGAGGACCGTTAATATGACGGTTTTATATTTTTTTGAAATAGGAATATGTAAAAGTTCAATTAAACGGATTATACCGATCGAAATCGAAAGTGTTGTTTGGTTTATTTAGAAATTCAAATTTTATTTTTAAAAATATCAATTTTTTTGATTAATTTGGTTGATTAAAAAATTGATTTAATTATCAAATTATAGATTATCAATCGATTTGTATTGTAAATCAGTCGACTGTATTATAATATCAATTTGTAAAATTATAATTTTGTATATTGGTCTATTGATATTGTAACAACAGTCTATTGATTTTGAAAAATTAATTTTTGTTTATCTGATTAATTAATTTTTTATCAGGTTCATTTTTTATTAAAAATTCGATCCATACAATTAATTTTAAAAAATTAATTTATTCGATTTTGATTAATAATCAATTATTCACAAGTCATCTCTCACTCTTTTTCTCTCGTAGCCATAGTCACTAAAAAGCAATTCTTCTCAGGACGATCCATTAGATAGAGCAATACAGATACTGTTATATATGGATAAGGATCGATTCTCAATATGAAATCTAAAATTTTTATCTGGACTCAAAATTCTTCTACTATTTTGGTCAATGGATCAAGGGACATAGTCTATCGTAATTTATTTTTTTTCATCATCATTGAAGAACCGACGGTAAAAGATATTAGAGACGGATGTAATTACTTTTTGCTACTTAAGAGCTAAAAAACAAAGTGAAAGAAGGTCGGTAACGGAGGAGATAGAGCTGATTCAGAGAGGTCGTTAAAACCGTAGACATAAATAACTAAAACCAAGAGAGGCTAAAATTGAATGTATAACGAAGACTAAGCTAACTCCACTTTGTGGTATCAATCCATATTTTTTTACCGGAAAGTGATCATAGGTAGACTGCCACGGCCGGTCGGGTCCGGTCAAACCGGTTCGGGTTGACAAATATCTGACCATAACCGGCCCGTCGCTCGTGGCCTTAAATAAATAAAAAAATAAAAAATGATGTAAATAATTAAAATAAAAAAAATTTGCACAATTAAACTTATAAAAACTCTATCAAATATTTCATTATCTCAATACAAAATATATTACATCTTGGACTTAAATAAAAAAATCTATTACAATAAAAAAATCAAATACATTTCAGTCGTATTCGGTATTTCCTCCCGTCGTCGTAGTTTCGGATGTTCCTTCTGTTTCGTCTTGGTCTTCTTCGTCACTTTTAATATGTTGGGTTCGACTTGCAGCTTTTGACTAATCATTGAGTAAATATTGCGCTTCCAAATTTTCCGTCCTTAAGCTAGAACGTCTCTCGTCCAATGTATTTCCTCCGATACTAAAAGCTTGTTCCACTATTAACCGTTAATTTCTTTTGTCATTATAGATAAGATTGGAAATATTTGAGTTCTTTGTGACTACCATTTTAGAATGTCGAAACTTTCTTCATCTGCATCACTAAAATCAAAAGAAGTGGTCAAATAATTCTCAAGTTCCTGACTGGAACTTGAGGATCCTCGTGGACGTTTAGTTCGTTGCCTTAATAACAATTGTGCTTTAGTGAGTTTAGAAGTAATAATACTAGTTATAGTAGATTGATGTATTTCATGTCCAATAGTTTGTTCACCATATTTAATGTTATATTCATTATAAATATCATGTAAATGAGTTTTAATATTAAACAAAATCAAAGGAATATTAGGAGCAGTTTCGGTAATAGGGTTTAAAGATTCATAATATAATGCTAACATATCTTGCAAACCATCTAATTTAAGTCTAGGATCTAAAACAAAAGCACATAAAAATATTTCAGGAATGTTTAAGAAATATTTTTCCTATTTTTCTTTCATTACATAAATACATTGAGATAAATAAGTATCATTTGATTGAATATGTTCATTAAAAATACATGCAATATTACAACAATGTGTTAAAACTAAATGTGAAGTTGGATAATAAACACCTGATAATTGGTCACTAGCATCACTAAAAACTTTTAAAATTTCACAAATACTAGTGCATATATTCCATTGATTTGAAAACAAATAAATATCACGTGATTGAACATGTTGATGAAAAAACATACATAATAAATCTTTGTATTCAAAAGTAGATAACAACAATTTATAAGTAGAATTCCAACGAGTCATTTATTTTACAAAATTTTCTCCATTCTTTCATAACTTGAGGATGTGTCCATAAATAATGAATTGCACTCCTAATTGGTTGAATATGTGATCCTAAATTTTTAAGTCCATCTTGAATACACAAATTTAAAATGTGACATGTACACCTAATATGAAAAAATCTTCCACCTATTTACATATATCAATAAGTTCACTATTACTAGAGGTATTTGCACTAGCATTATCAAAAGAAATTGAAAAAACTTTAAAAGTTAGACCATATTCTTCTAAAATAATAAAAATAAGTTGTGAAATATTTTGTGTCGTATGTGTTTCGTTAAAACATCTATATGCTAGCAATCTTTTTTGAATGTCCCAATTATTATCAATCCAATGACAAGTAATACCCATATATGAACAACTTTGCCAATGATCACTCCAAATATCGGAACACAAAGAAACTTTACTGTTTAAACTAGAAAATTCTTTAATCAATTCTTGTTTTTGTTCTAAGACTAATTTTAAAGGTGTACGTTTTAGAGTATTTCTTGGGATACGTTTAATAGAAGGATTTGCACTTGTAGAAAGTCAATTTTCAAAAGATAATTTATCACTAAAACTAAAAGAAAGTTGTTCAATTGCACAAAATTTAGCAGTTTCTTCTCTAAATCTAGTTTCGTCAAATTTAAAGAGTTTAGATTAATTCTAACCCGATTGAGAAGAGAATGTCGGAATTTGAGTTTGAGAACGATCAATACCAATTTCCACCGGATGATTTCTCTCCACATGTCGAGTAAGGGTTCCGTAACCTCCTCCTTGTTGAAATTTGTAACATTTCGAACAATATTTACATTTTGCTTGCATATTACCGGAAGAGAGCGTTACTTTTTTGAAATGTTTGGTGAAGATATCGGATGCGGGGCGAGGCACTCGAGTTGGTCTTGTAGCCGTAGAACCCGTCATCGTACTGGATGTATTGCTCCTACTTTCTTGACTTTGATGATGATGACGTATTTGAAATTCATCATCGGAAATATCAAGATCATAGTCGGCGCCGATATCGAATGGAGGTGAATCGCCGTCTTGCTCGAACTCGAACTCGGGCGGTGGTGGCATTATGCTCTTTCCCTTTCTGGCACCGGCCACACCCTTACGACTTGATCCGGCTCCAGACATTTGTAAAAATATGACTTGAGAGTTGAGACTTGAAGGCAAATGAGGGAATGAGAATTAGAGAAGAGAAGTTGTGATTTGTGAAAAAATGAAAGGGAATGGGGTGTATTTATAGGAAAAAAATATAAAAAAAAAATTCCAATGGCCGACCCCAGTCGGGCCGGGCCACCGACTCGGGTCGGGCCGACTACGGGAAGGCCGACCTACGGGTTGGTTAGTTAACGCCACGAAATCGTGGCCGGTTTTGCTTTAAAAAAAAGCTTGACCCGTCGGGTCCGGGCCGAGCCGACCCGGCGGGTCACCCGTTGCACCCCAACGGCCACGAAATCGTGGCCGTTGATTTTTTTTTTTTTTTTTAATCGCCGGTTCTTTTTTTTCTGGTTCGATTTTTTATAAAACCGGGACCGGACCGCTTAATAGGCGATCCGGTCACGGGTCCGAGTTAAACCCGTTGACCCGGTTAACCGGATCGTTGACCACGGTCCGGTTCCGGGTCGGGTCCAGGTTTAACCCGGACCTTGGCCGGGTCTAATCATAGGAAACACAAGTGAAGGAGAAGTTCATTGGAAGAAATATCGACTCCGCTCTACATGGTTGGTTAGTGCCAAGGAAGACGAAGAGGTGGATTCATTTGGACTAAAAGCGATCGCTAGGAGGGTGAATATTTAGAGTTGTTTCACGATGTCATTTCAACTTCATGGAGAGTTGTTTAGTTCCACATTCAATTCGACTAAGGAAATCCATTTTATTGACACTCCTAAACGTCAACACTCGCCTCGCTAAATATGAGTGAGGCATAGTCAAGATTTGACTTAGTATATTTTTAGTTTTTTATGATTTATTCCTTCTCAATTTCTAAAGGATCGAAGTGAAAAGATCACTAGATTAACGATTCTAATTTTTTATACAATAATTACTCATGGTCGAGTCAGCTCGAGCTTTAGTTAACGTTTTAGCCAACTCTTTCTTTCCTAAAAGTTTTAGATAAAAACTCGCTCTTAACCAAAATAACCTCAGATTTAGAACCCCAATAAACCCAATAAAGAAAGGAAAAAACGATCTAAAATAAATGAAGAAAAAAAACAAAAAAAATTGAATGTTCAAACAGCAATTTTTTTTAAAAAAAGGAAATACGTAGACAAGTTACAACTATTCGGACTCCTGATGATTTATAAGAATTATATTTATTTTTTTACTCCATTATATTTTGATGGAAATGTAAATGCTTGGGGGCAAAAGATGATACGTTAATCATAATATTTTTTATCGTCGATCTTATAACTAGATAAAAGAAGATAAATTACGAGGAATATTTTTGCTCAACCAAAAATTAACACAACGAGAGAATAGATACTTTGAAAAATTATACAGTTCTCAGAAATTGATCTTTACTCCTTGAAACAATTCTAAAAAGAAATAAATGCTTGATTGTAGAAAAAGATATAGTGATTTTGATATCATGTGTGACAAATATCTGTGCGCCCAAACGCGAGCGAGCACAGTAACTTTGCCCGAACACCTCGCGGCTTGGTGTCGCCTCTAAGCGAACGAATTTCGATCATTATTCGATCATATCACAGTCGAATTTTGATCAAAATCCGACTGAATTGTAGCCGCTAACGACTGCGACATTGACAATCATAATTCGATCGGATTCCAATTGCAATCCGATCGAAATCTAATCGTGATCCGATCGGACTTCGACTCCGACCAAGTGGTGTGATCGCGATGCCGATAGCTACAATTTGACTTCAATCAGACCGCGATCGAATATAACCCCATCATGGTCATGATTGCCCCTGATGTCATGATCGCATGTGATTGGGCCAAATTCCGACCCAATCGCATGTGATCCGATCACAGTCGCAAGCTTGCCACCGACGAGGAGGACAACACCTGCTGTTAGGGAATTGACCATCGCTAGAGGGGGGTGAATAACGTTTCAACGTTGATGGATAAAATTCATTCGTGTTTGCTTATAATTGTTAGTACGCAGTGAAATATAGAAATAATACACACAAATACATAAGAAATACACAAAGATATAACGTGATTCAGAATCTCAAGGTTCCTACTCCACGGGTTGAGCTCAATGAGCTCGAATGATGATAACACCACTAATAAAACTCCTTCTCGACAACACGTCGGAGGCGGAGAAACCTCGTACAAGGATTATAACAATAATACAACAAAAATACAAGCAAATACAATAGAATGTAAGTAAAGAACACTTTACAAAGAGCTTTTAGATGCTTACTTGTTTGGTTGTTTGAGCTGTACTTGGAGACCCTGAATTGCATCAGCAAATCGCCCCCAAATTGCTCTAAGAAACCATGCCAAAATTCATCTCCACGAGCTGCTTTTATAATCTGCATTCAGGTTGGATTCTGCCTAGCAATCGATTGATCGCGACCATCAGTCGACTGCTCCTGTAGTCATTGTCTCACAACGACTCAAGCCACGTTGGATAAGTTCCAACGAATCGGATAGACCATCAGTCGACTGATCATGCTCATCAGTCGATTGATCGAGCCATCACTCGACTGTCAAACCCTAACAGTCGACTCTGGAACCTTCTGTGTCCACGACATCGACCATCGATCATTTGCCGGCCTATAGCGATGCGATCGATATTAGTCGATCATTGTCGGACCATTTCGTAGTCGAACTCCATGACTCCATCACCGATTGACTTATCATAATGCCAATAGACTGATAACCTCATCCATGAGGTTTAACATCAAGTATGATGCCCTCATACTTGCTAGACCACCCTTAGCCTAGACCTAAACTTTCTAACCACTTCCATCAGCCTCATGCCTATCGGATCCCTCCAAGTCATCCATGACTTATTCATCCATACGCTAGCCTTCAGTTGTTTCCATCAGCTATTGTCATGCTAAGTTGGTCTATACCGTCAAGGCACATTGGGCTTACGCTGTCAAGACTCCTGCTTGGACTTTACGCCGATAACCATTGGACTTATGCTGTCAAGACTCCACCTTTGGACTTTACGCCGCCAATATCAACCCTTGGACTTTCTTTGTCAACTCATGTTGGACTTTCCATTTGCCATGACTCATGCTTGGACTTTCCCTTGCCAAGACTCATGCTTGGACTTTCCATGCCAACCCATGTTGGACTTTCCATTTGTCAAGACTCAAGCTTGGACTTTCCATGCCAAGTATACAAGACTTGGACTTCTCCATCATATGATCGACCTCATGTCAACCATATAGTCAAACAATGGTCAAACCATTGTCAAACATCAAAATACTACTCGAGTCAAACTCGGGTCTAATAAATCATGGTCCGGGTCGATTGCACCAACAATCTCCCCAAAATATTGTCAAACATCAAAACATTACTCGAGTCCAACTCGAGTCTGGTCAATCTTAGCCTGAGCTGATTGCATCAACAATCTCTTCCTTTTTTATGTTTGACAAAAACCACAAAACCATTGAGTTAGACTACCTAACTCAAATCTCCTTATAAATTCTCTCAAATTGATAATTTCATAAATTTTCTTCCTTTTTGACATACAACAAAAAGGTTCTCCTCAATGAGGTCAATGTCTCATATCCAATGAGATCTTACAATCTCTCCCTTGGTCCAAAAACACCTAGGATGCCTTCACTTATCCTAGTGATAAGTCACATATCACTAAAGAGAGACTTCCTATAAACTCTCCCAATTCTCTCCTTCATGAGGAAAAACACATCCATCATCCCATGATGGATACTTCCTCCTAAAGGCTTGCTCCCCCTTGACTATTGCACCAACAATGTCCTTGGAGAGTCCCCAAGTCTATAGGAACACTAAACCATCAAAATTAAGGTTAAAAGTTTAACCTTGAACTTTCACACACCTTAAAATTGATACACACTCTAAACAACTCTCCTAATCAATATTCAATGGATTTTCACCCTTTCTAATGCTTTCCAAAGCATATCCTAAGGTTAGGAGCAGTTATGGTAGCTTAACATAGCTGAATCATGGACTAAACATCCTTGTTTACCCGAAATCAGCTCTGACAGTTGATTCTATCAACCGTGATCGGCCCCCTATGCATCAATCGGTGACATCGTCTGACGATCGTGACATCATTCTGATCGATCGTGATATCTATAAAATGCAAAAATCGAGAAATCGAAATTGAAAATTCATAAGTAATTATACATAATACAAAAAATCACGACAATTCATATGTATAATATTTATGACAAATACAATGGATGAAAAATATTTGAAAATTAATTTAGCCACAAAATAGTGAAATTGATACAATGTTCAAAAATAAAATAAAAACTTCAATGTTTTGAGTCCTCTTTGTATCAACATCATCAATGGTGACTTCTATCAAAAGATAGACTACACCAAAGTTTTCTAAAATGATTTAAAAATATTTTTGAAAATCTATATTGGATCATGATCAATAGGCTCAATGCACATGACTTGCATATTAGTTTTCCCCATGATCCACCCATGATATAAAATGAGTTTGAGTTCATCTAGATGCAAAAATTATGCACCTTGAACTTAACTTATTTCTTAGCATTTCACATGTGTCTAGGGTGTTTGAAAACACATACATGTCAATTTGATGTGAAATTTGAGTTTTGGTTATACCTATACTAAGGTCTTATGCATTTTCTAGGCAACACTATTTGATTTCCTTATACACATGACTTCAAGTCATGTCATAGTCCTTAATTCAATTTTATTAATGCATGAAATATGATCATGACATAAATATAACATAAATAAGCATGACCAATGATCATGATGTCATGATATATGATTAAATCTGAATATACATGACACTAAACCTTAAACCTAAGCATGATCATGACATATTATATGATAAAAATAAATATAATGTCACGACATGATATATGACAAATAAAACATGACAAATAAAATATAAATGTATAACAATACCTAAATTTTAGTGTTAATTTCTATTTGTTATTATTAAATTCATTTTGTCATATTACTATTAATTCCCCAAGTGTGTCAAAAACCCAAAATGACACAGTATGACCTCTAAAACCTAGTTTGTGTCAATTTAATTGATTTTTCATAATTATAAAAATATATTGGCACATCCTAAAAACCTTTAGGATTTACATTCAAATCTATTTTCAAGATATCTATAACCTTGAAAATGAACTAAAGTGTCACCTTTATCATGGTTAGGTTAACTACCCATCTATTTAAAGTTGGCACACCCTAATCCATTTAGCGTGAATTGATCACATTCGTAGAAACCCAAAACCTATTTGAGCTCCTAATAACTCTCCTAGGCTTGGTAGTCTTGGTCACTGTGGTCTTGCCTAGGTTAACTCTAGGGGTGACTCCTCTTGTAACCTTCTTAGTGGCTTCCCTAGATTTCTTCGAAACCTTAGCCACTAGGCACCTACCATGGTCAACTCTAGGGATGACTTCCCTTATGACCTTAGTTTTTCTAGACCTAGATTGTGTTTCATAATCGAATGAAACACTATGATAAGTCTCCTTGGCCTTAGGTTTGTGACCCAAACCTTTTTGCCCTTGGGTGGACCTTGCCTCCTAAACCCTAAGTCTTGACTCTTGGATCCTAGGCTTTGACTATTTAACTATTGCATTTGATTTTGTATCTTTCTAAGGGTCTTCTCCATCTTCTCAAGTTTTGACTTCAAAACTTGATTTTTTAGCTCTGATTGTCCAATTTTTGAATTTTGATTTAGTCTTTGGGAATTGTTCCATTTCTTAAGCATATATCTATCCTTCTTATGATTAATGCCTAAATGATTCTCTACTATTTTAATGGACTACCTAGATAAAATGAGTCTAGACTTATTGTTCATAGATTTGTCCTTAGATACATTAATATGCTTAACACCTAAGCAATAAAGTCTATTATTCCTAGCATGCTTTTGTTCATGAGTAATAGCAATAAAATTCCTAGAACGCTTTTGCCTATTAATTAAGGAGGGAACATAATTAGAGGTTACCTTAGGGTTTATCTTAGCCCCCCTCTACATGTGTAGCTCCTCCTTGCCCTTTGGTTTGCTTTCTCCCCATAGGACATTGACTTCGGTAGTGTCCCCTTTGATGACACTTGAAGCACACCACGTACTCCTTGCTCTTACTAGTGGGGACTCCGACATTCTTTGAATTTTTATTGACTTTTGGTGTCGCAAAGCCTTCTTGACCTTCTTAGGGCACTTACTCTTATAGTGCCCGGATTCGCTACACTTAAAGCAAATTATATGATTTTTATTTTTGACTAAATTTCTTGAGTTACCTAGGATAGTAGTGAAGACCTCTTGAGCTTATTTATGACTTCTCCCAGAAGTAGATAACTCTTCTTGCTCTTGTTCTTGCCCTTGCTCCGGAGTAGATGGTCTTTCCTCCCCCTCAAACATTGAAGTGGAGGTTTCTTCCACCTCTTCTACTTCTTCTTCCTCTTTGGAGTCGAACACCTTTCGACCTCCGATTCCTCAAGCTCTTGTGATGAAGATGATGTGCTCTCTTCTTCTTGAGCTTGAGAGGATGAGCACTCCTCCTTGGACTCCTCTTCTACTTCATGTGTCAGTAATGAGTTTTCATGATATTTTGCCAACCTGCTCCAAATTTCCTTGTCATCTTTACAATCTCTTATCTTGATTAAAATATCATTAGAAATTACGCTAAATAATATACCCATTACCTTATTATTTATGTTGAAGTATCGGAGTTGCTCTTTGCTCCAATTCTTCTTTTTGAGTTTTCTTCCTTCTTCGTCCTTTTGAGTGTCAAAACCTACTATGACACTAATCCAATTATCAAAATCGCACATAAGAAAGTACATTATTCTACCTTTCTAATACGCGAAATCTTTGCGGTCAAAGGACGATGGAATGTTGATGTCGTCACCCAATCTTTCTTGAAGATCCATCTTTTTCCCTCTAGCGTGCTCCGTCGAATGTGAAGCCGGTAAAGAGCGACCCGCTCTGATATCACTTGTTGGGGAATTGACCGTCGCTAAAGGGGGGTGAATAGCATTTCGACGTTGATGGATAAAATTCGTTCGTGCTTGCCTATGATTGTTAGTATGCAACGTATATAAACAATACACACAAATACACAAAACAAACACAAAATACACAAAGATATAACGTGGTTCGGAACCTCAAGGTTCATACTCCACGGGTCGAGCTCAACGAGCTCGAGTGATGACAACACCACTAATAAAACTCCTTCTCGACAATACATTGGAGGCGGAGAAACTTCGTACAAGGATTATAACAGTAATACAACAAAAATACAAGCAAATACAATAGAATGCAAGTAAAGAAAACTTTACAAAGAACTTTTAGATGTTTGTTTGTTTGGTTGCTTGAGTTACACTTGGAGACCCTAAATTGCACTAGCAAATCGTCCCAAATCGCCCTAAGAAATCATGCCAAAATCTATCTCCACGAGCTGCTTTTATAACTTGCATTCGGGTTGGATTTCGCCTAACAGTCGACTGATCGCAACCATCAGTCGACTGCTCCTGTAATCGTTGTCTCACAATGGCTCAAACCACATTGGATAAGTTGCAACGAATAGAACATCAATCGACTGATCATGCCCATCAGTCAACTGATCGAACCATCACTCGACTGTCAAACCCTAACAGTCGACTCTGGAACATTTTGTGTTCACGACATCGACCATTAGTCGACTGCCAGCTTATAGCAGTCGACTGATCAGGCCGTCAGTCGACTGCCCAATACTGACAATCAACCACCATGCCATTTCCTACAGTCGACTCCCATCAGTCGACTGATCATAATGTCAGTCGACTGATAACCTCATCCATGAGGTTTAACACCAAGTATGATGCCCTCATACTTGTTAGACCACCCTTAGCCTAAACTTAAGCCTTCTAGCCACCTCCATCAGGCTCACACCTATCGAATCCTTCCAAGTCATCCATACGTTAGTCTTCAAATGTTTTCATCGATTATTGTCATACTAAGTTGGTCTATACTGCCAAAGCACATTGAGTTTATGTTGTCAATACTCCCGCTTGGACTTTACGCTGCCAACTATTGGACTTATGCTGCCAAGACTCTACCCTTGAATTTTACGTCGCCAATATCAACTCTTGAACTTTTCTTGCCAACTCACATTGAACTTTCCATTTGCTAAGATCCATACTTAGACTTTCCCTTGCCAAGACCTATGCTTGGACTTTCCATATCAACCCATGTTGGACTTTCCATTTGCCAAGACTCAAGTTTGGACTTTCCATGCTAAGTATACAAGACTTGAACTTCTCTATCATATGATCAATCTTATGTCAACCATATAGTCAAACGATGATCAAACCATCGTCAAACATCAAAATACCACTCGAGTCAAATTCAAATCCGGTAAATCATGATTCAGATCGATTGCACCAATAATCTTCCCAAAACATTGTCAAACATCAAAATATTATTCGAGTCTAATTCAAATCTGGTCAATCGTGACCTGGATCGAGTGCACCAACACCTACAATCCCGATGGATTCAAAAATTGATTATAGTATGCTCAACGAAAATACTATTTATTTCTCATTACTGTGTAACTCACATATCAGATGATAGAGATGATGTTGCACACGGACCACACTGATCCATCACACAAGATATCAGCTCTTAAAAGATGTAGACTTAAGGTGGCACACAAATGCTTGATTGTAGTGCCATTGCAAAAGAAATTTTATGATAAAAAGAAAATAGTGACAATAAGTCTGGCTTTATATTGCTTTTAAAGACAAACTAGAATCTCAAATCTACACCGCAGAGCGAACTAAATGTTTTGCTCGTTTCCATGGTAGACAAAACGACTATGTACATGATGAAATCGATAGACGAAGGTGTTCTACATGATGTGCAACGCGAAAGGTTGCCCCATTGAAGGGTGAAGTATGCACCTTGTTGTGATGTACACAATGGTTGGCGATCACTCCAGCTCTTTGGCAAAGTCTATATTGTCGACAAAGACCTGCAAAGAATCTAAGTCAGAAAAAGAAAAATAGCAAAGTGGTAGTAGATACTCATGTCGATTTGCAAAGTGGACAATTTGTTAAACTACAGAAGAAACAGCAAGGAGTTGAAACATTCTCTGTATGTTTCAGTAGTGTTTGGGCTGTTGCTCTCAATCATGGTGACAACAGCCCTCTTTCATCAAAAGATTGATTGTAAATGAACTTAGCAACATTAGAAAAAGGAAACAGCTGAAGAACCAAGCAACTCGCCGTATCAGCAAATATCTCGAGAAGTTAGCATCTGAACTTGCGCACAAACTAGCACTTGTAACCATGGTTTTAAATGCCGAGCCGTTTCGGACGAAATTATCAAAAAATTTCGTTCCGACGAATCACCGAAACCGAAACGCGTACCGTACCGGAAGGAGGCGGCGGCGACGACGCAGAGGAGGCGGCGGCGACGACGGCGATCGCGATGAGAAACCGCGATCGCAATCGCGTGAAATTTTAAAAATTCTAAAATATATATATATATATATATATATATATTAAACTGTAAAATTTAATTAAATAAATTATTAATTTATTTATATATTAAATAAAAATTAAAAATTAAAAGATATTTTAATTAAAATTCTAAATTCGAATTTATAATTTAGGTAAAATTAAATCTTAAATTCTTTTTTAAAAATTAACTAAAATTTAAAAAAAAATCAAATAATTAATATTAATGTTTAAAAAAAATATCGAAATAGTATCGGCATGGACGATACGATACCGAAACCGTATTGTTCCGGTCGCAGACCGAAATTCCGATACGAGTCGAGATTTTAAACCTTGCTTGTAACACGCGGTATGACGTATATATTAACATTATATTTGAGAACCGCGAGAATGTTGAAATGAAATAAATCAAGATGTTGAGAGAGGTTCAGCGCAGATACATACACTTTTCCATCCATCTGGATCCAAACAGGCAGTGATCTTGGTATTGATACCAGGCAAAGGACCTGGCTCGCGGGTGATTCTTCCTCCATGTAGTTTTATAGCATCAGCTGTTTTATAGACATCATCCGTGCCAATTGCAATCTTTAAAGAAAAAAAAAAAGGAAAAAAAATCTCAGATCCATTGCAAGTGTAATTCAATTAGAGAACAACAATTATACAAAAGAGAAAATAAAGCAACATACATTACCTGTGCATAGGCATTCCCTTTCTCATATTCCTTAACCCCATAGTTGTATGTTAGCTCCAGCACAGCATTCTTATCTTCAGGGCCATATCCCATCATTGCTATGGTGTACTGAAAAAAAAAAAAAAAAAAAAAATTGCACATGGATAACAATATGCCCAAGTTTGTAATCTTGATTTTGTTTTAAGAAAAATAACACCAGCATAGTTACTCGAAGTGGTTAAGCTTTCTGCACAGAGTAATTTGGATAAAATGTCACAAGATATTATGCATGATCTCTAACAAGGCTGCTCTCAACACATGGATAGGTAAATTGCAGACTAGCCCATACAACATTATACTGCAGATTCAAAAAGGAAAGCTAATGGCCCCCAGGGTTGGCACAGATGGCAGGCGCATGGTCTTCTATCCAAATCGGGTTGGGGTCGATTCCACTGGAGGGTTCTTCGCCTCCAGACAAGCTCAGACATGCACTTGCCACCTGTGCTTCTGCATTTACCTCCCTCCTAAGAACGTGGGACAGTGGACAGTCATAGGAGAGCCGGAGAGCCGCTAATGTGACGGTACCACTTCCACCAACCTTACTATGGGCATTTACTTAAATTTGAGTTAAACTAGATAAATCAAAGACAACCGGAGAAAATAAAACCAGGAGAATATAATAGACATATTGGGCAATATGATTACTTTGTACTCAGGATTATCGCGTTTGCGGAGAAGCTCCATTCCAAATGCCTGAAGAAAACAACCAAATTAATGAACAAAGAGATGAATGCACAACATCCACAAAGAAACACAAAAAGGTAAAAATGATGCAGAAATAGCATCAATATTTAACAGAGAGAAGGAAAAAAAAAACCTTCTCATAGAACTCTATTGAACGATCAAGATCTCCAACACGAAGCATTACTTGACACAAAGGCTCAGGTGTTGGGCCCCTTTCGATTAGCTCAAATTTATAACCATCAGGATCTTCAATAAAGGCAATGACACTTTTGCCACCTTTTACGGGACCAGGTTCCCTAGTGACTTTTCCTCCTTTGGCTTTTATAAGATCCACTGTCTTAGCTACCTATCACGAGAAGTAATATTCCTTGAAGAAACATGTCTGACAAGAAATGATAAAATTCAGAAAGAAAACAATGCATCCCACCTAGATCACAGGACATTAAAAAATTAGAGTTGATCAGGCAACATACTGATTCGAGATGGGTCAGCACTATGTTGTCAAGTGTGTACTACCAATAGCTCTAGTGGTGGTTCTCAAATAGAGCAAGACCAAACATTTGAAAACTCAGTAGTAAAGTCAGGCATCTTAAACAAATAAATTCACCAAGAAAATGAATAAAAGAGAAAACTCAGCTACTTATAATGTCAAATTCAGGGTGGATGTTATTGAGCAAACTGTACTACCAAATGTTATGTGAGGTGTGCAATGATCTTAGGTAACTGTTCCAACTAATTAAACAGTTCATTGACAAGAAAATATCGAATCATGAGGTATGTATTCTGAGTTCTGAGACTATAATTTAATCATCTGCAGGAATGAAGAGAATGACCCAACTCTCAAAACATTACTAATAGGCCAAGAAGAGCGCTTAGAATTCAGATGCAAAAAACATTGTTATGGTTCTAGAAGCTTCAGTATTTCTTGTAAAATACGAAAAAAAAAAAAAAAAAATTTATATATGGATTAAACCCTTTAATTAATTGGGATTAATTAGGGGATTAATTGGATTTAATTAGTGGGTTAATTGGATTTAATTAGTAATGGACTGGACCGAAATTGGACTGGGCTTGGGCTGGAAACGGGCTAAATCCGATTGGATTAGACTTGAGTTAGCTCAATCAAGGCCAGTTTTAAAAGCTTTCCCTGCTCAGATCACAAACCCAAATACGATTTCCAATTCCTTTGTTTGCGATTTCCACAGATTCCCGTCGCCTCTGGAGCCATTTCGTGGTCGTTTCGCGCGCATGACCTTCTCGATCGCCGCGCGATGTCGCCACTCCTTCGGCATCGCCGTGCGAGCTTCGGTTGCTTCCGTCATCTCGCGCGATCGGTGATTTCTTCATCCTTTCTTCTTCCTCCGCGAGCCGTCGTTGCCGTCGCACTTGGTCGGAGATCCGGCCGGAGGGAGGATGCTGAGCAAGTTGGGAATGGGTGGAGGCCGATTGGGAGCTGAAAGCGCAGCGGCAGTGGGCTGCCAAGAGCGAGGGATTTCGTTGTCGATCATCATCAGAGTTAGTGTTTTGGGAGCTCGGATTTCGCCGGTGAACAGAGCTGCTGAGGGAGAGCTCTGGCGAGTTCCAATCGCTGATATATCTCGATCTATCTTCTTATTTTCATCTGCGATTGGTGATTTTGGCTGTCTTGATTGGGAAGTTTTGTTTCCTTCCTTTTTGTTGTGAGCTTCGATGATATATCGGGTCGATTGTATCAGGTGAGGAGCTTGGATCTAGATTTGTAGTAGTTTTGGTAGGTTCAGTTACTGATAGATATAAATATCGATTGTTTCTTTTTTGTTGTCCATTTCATTTCTGTGGATCGATTTCTGTTGTGTGTTCATACCTACGAGATCTAATGGACTCTGCCCATGAATTAGCATATGGTGCCGACTGGATTAGGAGGGTTAGTGCAGCTGGGTTGATTGGTTCGGATCGAGGATGTAGGTGTGTTCATAGTGTTTGTGTTGAGATCTATTCGGTGGATGTGGTTCGTAAGGTAGTATATTGAATTGATTGAGGTGGTAGTTTAATTTTGTAGTAAGCTGCCATTATAGCTCAGATTTGTGTGTTGATTCATTGGATGGTTTTATTTTAGCGATTTTCATTTTGGGTTGTTGACTGTGGTGTTGGTGGATTATGTTTGGCTATGCTTCGTTAAGGAGCTGTGAAGATTGAAGTGTTGACATTATGTTTAGATGATTGGATAGCTATGTGTGTGTGTTTAGATCTATTTACCTCAATTGATCTTGTAGATGTCGATGATCTATTGCGAGTGTGGTTATGGTGTTGCAGATTGGGATAATCAGGATTTCTAACTCATAGACGAGGAAGGGATGCGAACATAGAAACGAAGTAGTGTTAGTTTGTATATTTGTTGGATACTTGTACTAAATCATTGTTTGCTGTTATGTGCAGGTTTGGGTTACGAGGCAGGTTTCCGGGCTTGAGGACTATTATTTCGAGCTTTGTATCAGGTGGGTAATATCTACCTGGTCCGGTAGTTTTGATCGATCAATTGGATATATGTTTATACTTTACCTTAGATCCACTCTCATTTAATCACATGCTTGTCTTGCCTTGACCTTTGAGATATATACTCTGTTACTCATTGATTATCTAGCATGGATAGGAACTATAAACCCTATTATGTATTAGCTGATAGATGTTCAGTAAGTACATGTGGTTAGGGTTATCTTTGTGACTTCAGATTGGGTTACTGTATTACATCACTAGGGTTAGGTGATGGTTTGGATTATGGAGTCGATTGTTATATCGTATCCGTATTAGTAGTGCATTTATGAAGGATCTAGTTATGCTGTATAGATAAGTGTATGGTTGTCGATGATGTGACCATGAACTAGAGGTCCTAGCGTTATGGTATATCCATTATAGATTGTATGCCGTGTATGGTTATATGATGATCGATTGTATATCGCCTCTTGACTAGAGGTCTTAGTGGGGTTATCAGTCGGATGAGTATGACTCTTTGTGCGATAGAGAGAGTCTTGTGGATTGTAGTCCTCGCGTAGTTGACTTTTTGTTGACCGTCTCTCCTGTGGGATAGGGAGTGGCGAGGATACATGTATGGATCTATGCATCATTACACTACATGCATGTTTGTTGGTGAGTCTCCCTATGGTGGAGACGTGTCGTCATCATCCCGCCTCCCGACCACTCGGGGTAGTGGTTCTGAGGTTGAGGCGAGCATTGTTATGCGTGCCGTTCTCGCCACTATGGATGGTGGTAGCTGGAGACGCGCACTGCCACCGCGGAGTGGTAGTTAAGCGCCTCACCCACTATTGACGGTGGTCGTGTGATGTCTGATTGTCTGGTGCGTGTGCCGTCTACTCATGGGTAGGGGGATGGCTGAAGCGAGGACCCCCCGTGTATAGCATAGCTCTATAAGCGGGCTAGCTCTTTGTTCATACTACCCAACCGTCACTCGAGAGTGGTGGCGGTGAGTCGGGATAGTTGTCATGTCGTGCCACCCAGGCCCACAGGGTCGTGGTAGCGAGTTAGTCTGTGACGCAGACCATGCATACGATGCATCACTTGATATATATGTATGCATGTATTTGATATATGTTTTACGTATACGCCCGTGAGATCTTTGCATTTGATTGAGCTATGATTATTTGCACATGTTTGTTCATCATGATACATGTCATTTTGCATTTTATATCTATGTGTTGAGCATGATATATGTGTTGGTCGACCGATGTATGCATTTGATTAGTGTCATGTCATAGTGTGGTATGGGATCGGGTTGTTATTACAATTGATCATATATTGTTCGTATATGTTGGCGTATTAATTGTATGGATTGACTTAGTATGTTATATGTCGTATTGTTATGGTATTCGGGATGATATAGCTTATGGTGTTCTCAGTGCGTTGACATTATTTATATTACGTTGATCGATTTAGTATATACATTGAGTATAACTTTCTTGTAGTTACTTGTTATTAGATTTGGATATATGTATATCTATTGGACTCATGTTGTATACACCGTAGATCTTAGTGTATACTTGTAGATCTATCCTTATATGTTGTTGCACTTTCTATATATATTACCCCTGAGTTTATACTCACCACCCCGGGACCCTGGGCTTCCTTTCGCCCAGGTAACAGGTAGAAGATTCCTTGGACGTTCGGAGCTCTGCCAGCTGATCCCATCTCACACCGGACGGATGTATATATTTCCATGTTGTTAGATCTTTACGGATTGTTGTTTTTGGGTTCCCTGTATTGTTTCCGTATTTGTGATATACGGATGTGTTGTATGTATTTGGCTTTCGATGTGACTTCTATGATGTTTCTTGTTGTGTCAAGTCACTCCGGAGTGCACAGTTGAGTCATTGTATATTGTTTTATCTCATTGTATGTTTTCAGTGTTTAGTGTGTTTTGATAGTTGATATCTCTGCGTATATCATATTATTGTTGTAGGCCTACGGGTCTTGTATTAACCCGATATGTTGCCACGTACAGGGGAGATGCCGTCCGTTTGCTTTTCGGCACGGCATACTCTCGGGGCGTGACAATTTTATTGGTATCAGAGCCCTAGGTTGCGAAGTCCATTTTCGGATTTGATTTCGTTCGGACATCGAGTTTTGCTTTACTCGGTTTTGGTTTTGGGAGTTCGGATCTGTCATTGCGGGACATCTCCGAGCTCTGAGGATTAAGGTATGTTAGCTGTTATTACATATCCTTCCATTGGCTATGATTTAGTTGCTTATAACATGACTTGTAGTATGTTAATTACTATTCATGCAAGTGGTTTGAGTTGACCACTAAACGACTTCTGGAGGTTATTAGATATGTACTTTGTCGAAAAGGTGAATTGCCTTTGAGAGCCGATTGATCTAGTCGGATCGGATAGCGAGGGTTAGTAGTTACATCTCTTATGGAGACCAAGGATTACGGTCCTAAGATTTTCACTAATTATGTTAGTTAGATCATTACCTATTGGGTGGGTAATGGACGCGAGTATACTATTCGATGCAGATAGTAGAAAATTGGGGATGATATTCATAGGAATTTTGATCCTGTGTTGATCGTCTAGGTTGTATAACATTAGAGTACTTTTGGAGTACTTGACACGGGTTATCTGAAGATAATAGTGTTAGTTGAATACCATTATCCGGATTTTGCGGGTAATTGGTGGAAGGTATAGGAAATAACCTATGGAAATCACACATCACGCCACGGTGTAGTGATGTTGTGAGATAGTATTTCCCCACGTCGTTCTCTTTGACTCGTTGTCGAGAATTCTTGGGCTTTAGGTCGAGTGATCGTTTGGTAATGGAAGTACCATGCAGTCGTTAGACTTGCGAAAGTTACGACCATTTAATAGTCCAAGAATGTGATTGGGTTGGTTTTGGCCACCCACGGGTTATCGATTGACATCTTGATCAGGATGTTTGGATCTCCTCCTAGATCCTACCGGAAGTCCTTAGACTGAGTCATGTATAGAAATAACTCCGTAGTAAGTGTTTTTTAAAGAAGTTGGAGATTTGATAAGCATATATGCAAGTCAAATTATTGGAATTAGAAGTCTCGCAATATTTAAAAGGAGCAAGATTAAAGTCGTGAGTCACGGCGACTATTGGAGTTTTCCGATCATGTAAGACCGATTGCAGATTCACGCACTTCTCATGTTTATCTGAACTCGGAGGAAAGACTCGAAGGAGATTATGTCTGTCGGCGGGTTACGACGAGACCCAGAGTCAGATTTTTCGATGGACCATTGCATCTATTTCTACTATAAGCAGCCGGTATCTACGAGAAGAGTACGTATTTTGAAGACTCAGTTGAAGACTATGGGTGATGCTTTCGAGCGGACGATCCACAACCTCGAAAGCTGAGATCATTACAGAAGATTGAGTTATCACATCAGCAGCGATCTACTACCTCAGATATAGTTGAAGTTTTTTGATACTTTCATCCGGAAGAAGCAAGTTACTCGGCGATGTCAAGACATTTGAAGACTCGACGACAAAGAGTTACCTTCCCGCACGACGATAGCTTACCTTCCCAGGCGGGGTTATGATTTATACAGAGGAGAGAGAGTATACGACGATGGTCGTGTCTATGCATTCTCCAGTTGCAGCTATACCTTTCACGAGATGGAGCGTCTTTATGATGTTTCTGATCCTTGATGAATTAATGTGTATCTTTGCACGATAACAGTGTTTACCATCTCCAGATTGTTTGATTGTACCTCGATTCAGATTGATTTTGGTTCCTCCATGATAGTCTTTGCATCTACATGAGCTCACCGTCGGAGATGTTGGACAAGTTTACATGTTTACTCGAGAAGAAGTATAGAAGACCGAAGGATCGGTCCTTGGGTATTTCTTTAGGGTATCCTATTTCGGATATATTGAGAGATCTTGTAGTTTAAGGTATCTTTATCTAGAATATTCTTGACGTGGTTGAAGGGTTCCTATCGACTTGTGGGTTGGTGATTTTCTCTGCTCGGGTGAGATGTTGATCAACAATCAAGAAGTCAAGGGATACCTTAGCCTTTGCTAGACATACCTCCACTATAGACATATCCTTTACGGATAGTTGGATTGTTGGAGCGTTGGTATACTAGGACTTTCGGATGTACGATAATCCAAAGTATTGGATATAGTTTGGATGAACTCCCGCCGCTTGCACGGGCAAGTAGGAATATCGATTGGAGGGTGATTTGAAATAGTTCCGATATTGAGACCTCATACCGGGAGATGATTTTACGTATCGGTGTTGCTAAACACTGGGAGATTTATCTCGCCTCGGTGTTTCTTCTTGAGAAGACTTGTAACTCTTTGTTAAAGAGAGGCGGACCTTTGAGGTTATCGTCGATTATCGATGATTGGAGCGATAGTTGTGAATGAATATCGCCGTTGTGGATAGATGATTTGTTTAGATCAACTAAATGACACCGCGTATATCCTAGGGTTGGCCTACGATTGGAGATTGATATTGTAGTGACTTAGTGCCATACAATTATCAATACCGGTGTGATGATTGAGCTATTATCAGCTTAGAGTAAAAGGATGCTAGGGTGTAGAAGACGACATTTCATACTTGGTATGAATTGTAGGAGATATTGATAATGTTGTTAGACTTATCGGCCGAATTAGTCGCTTGATGGATTCGAGGAATCAGTACTCTTGGAGTATTTGGGATCGATTGTCATCATTATCCGTGGATGATATATTTTGAGATATATTCTCAATCTTGAGGGAAGTTGTGGTTTTCCTAGATTGATTTGGTATTTACCATAGATGAGGATAGGATGTTCTAGCGATACTATATAGTCGACTTGTTGGACCAAGAAGGTGATGGAAATCACCTGGTCGGAAGTTTGGGAAGCTAGGTTTCAGAGCCTAGACGGTGGCTGACTTTTGTGTCAGTGTTAGTGAAGCTGTCCGATATGGATGGAAGGGTATTGCACATAGATGCAACTGGGGGGATTGGTTATTACGGTCTCCCGGACACTTATAGTGCTCGTGATAGAGTGGATTTTGGAGCGGTAGATTAGTTTCTCTTGTGAGAAAGTAATTCTCCGTTCGAGGAGAATAGTAGTTCTGAGTTGCATTCGCTTTAGGAAGAGTTGCTTCAGGAGGCTCTTCATTCGAGAGTGATGATTTATTCGGAGTGTATCCGAAAATAGTGAGTATTGAGACGTTCCGGTTGGTGGAACGATATATGGAACATGATTGATTTCGTAATTTGATGTTGGGTATTGCCAACAAGCAAAGGTGGAATATAGTGATCGGTAGGGTTACGTGACGTGATGAAGTGGGAGCCTAGTACGTTAGGCGGGTTGGGAGATTATCCGAATTCGGAAAGGACTTGATAGGATTTGGGTAATCGATGATCGATTAGCTAGGTCCGCTCATTTCCTTCCGAGCCGTAAGATGGACTCCGTTGGATCGCTTGATGGAATTATATCCACGGAGTATCCTTGAATATCATTTCTGATAGTGATTCATGATTCACCTTACGATTCTGGTAAAGTTTCCAATCGGTTATGGATATAGAGCTCCATTATGGTACAGTTATTGACCTCTTAATAAGTTGACGGAGAGTGTATATAAGAGCTGGAATGTAATATTCGAGCTCAGTACCCCACTTAGTCATTTGAGTTGTGACTTTTCTCCAGATACTTGAGATGGTTATTGTGACATCTTGTACTCGTACATGAGTCGGAAATTTGGGGACCAAATTTTTATAAGTGGGGGAGAATGTAAAATACGAAAAAAAAAAAAAAAAATTATATATGGATTAAACCCTTTAATTAATTGGGATTAATTAGGGGATTAATTGGATTTAATTAGTGGGTTAATTGGATTTAATTAGTAATGGACTGGACCGAAATTGGACTGGGCTTGGGCTGGAAACGGGCTAAATCCGATTGGATTAGACTTGAGTTAGCTCAATCAAGGCCAGTTTTAAAAGCTTTCCCTGCTCAGATCACAAACCCAAATACGATTTCCAATTCCTTTGTTTGCGATTTCCACAGATTCCCGTCGCCTCTGGAGCCGTACCAGGTCGTTTCCGCCAGCCTCTCGATCGACGCGATGTCGCCACTTCGCATCGCATCGCCGCGAGCTCGATTGCTTCCGATCACATCTCGCGCATCGGTGATTTCTTCATCCTTTCTTCTTCCTCCGCGAGCCGTCGTTGCGCCGCACTTGGTGAGATCCGTAGGAGGAGGATCGAGCAAGTTGGGAATGGGTGGAGGCCGATTGGGAGCTGAAAGCGCAGCGGCAGTGGGCTGCCAAGAGCGAGGGATTTCGTTGTCGATCATCATCAGAGTTAGTGTTTTGGGAGCTCGATTTGCGGTGAAATGAGAGCTGCGAGGAGAGCTTCGGGCAGTTCCAATCGATATATCTCGATCTATCTTCTTATTTTCATCTGCGATTGGTGATTTTGGATGTCTTGATTGGGAAGTTTTGTTTCCTTCCTTTTTTTGTTGTGAGCTTCGATGATATATCGGTCGATTGTATCAGTGAGAGCTTGGATCTAGATTGTAGTAGTTTTGGTAGGTTCAGTTACTGATAGATATAAATATCGATTGTTTCTTTTTTGTTGTCCATTTCATTTCTGTGGATCGATTTCTGTTGTGTGTTCATACCTACGAGATCTAATGGACTCTGCCCATGAATTAGCATATGGTGCCGACTGGATTAGGAGGGTTAGTGCAGCTGGGTTGATTGGTTCGGATCGAGGATGTAGGTGTGTTCATAGTGTTTGTGTTGAGATCTATTCGGTGGATGTGGTTCGTAAGGTAGTATATTGAATTGATTGAGGTGGTAGTTTAATTTTGTAGTAAGCTGCCATTATAGCTCAGATTTGTGTGTTGATTCATTGGATGGTTTTATTTTAGCGATTTTCATTTTGGGTTGTTGACTGTGGTGTTGGTGGATTATGTTTGGCTATGCTTCGTTAAGGAGCTGTGAAGATTGAAGTGTTGACATTATGTTTAGATGATTGGATAGCTATGTGTGTGTGTTTAGATCTATTTACCTCAATTGATCTTGTAGATGTCGATGATCTATTGCGAGTGTGGTTATGGTGTTGCAGATTGGGATAATCAGGATTTCTAACTCATAGACGAGGAAGGGATGCGAACATAGAAACGAAGTAGTGTTAGTTTGTATATTTGTTGGATACTTGTACTAAATCATTGTTTGCTGTTATGTGCAGGTTTGGGTTACGATGTTCCGGGCTTGAGGACTATTATTTCGAGCTTTGTATCAGGTGGGTAATATCTACCTGGTCCGGTAGTTTTGATCAATTCCAGTGCATGATATTGGATATATGTATATACCTGTTTACCTTAGATCCACTCTCATTTAATCACATGCTTGTACTGCCTTGACCTTTGAGATATATACTCTGTTACTCATTGATTATCTAGCATGGATAGGAACTATAAACCCTATTATGTATTAGCTGATAGATGTTCAGTAAGTACATGTGGTTAGGGTTATCTTTGTGACTTCAGATTGGGTTACTGTATTACATCACTAGGGTTAGGTGATGGTTTGGATTATGGAGTCGATTGTTATATCGTATCCGTATTAGTAGTGCATTTATGAAGGATCTAGTTGTCTGTGTATAGATAAGTGTATGGTTGTCAGTATGTGACCATGAACTAGAGGTCCTAGCGTTATGGTATATCCATTATGGATTGTATGCCTGTGTATGGTTATATACGGGATTGAGATATCGCCATCTTCGACTAGAGGTCTTAGTGGGGTTGGTATCGGATGAGTATGACTCTTTGTGCGATAGAGAGAGTCTTGTGGATCAGAGTCCGTGATAGTTGACTTTTGTTGACTGTGTCTCCCGCGTGGGATAGGGAGTGTGGCGAGGATACATGTATGGATCTACGATCATTACACTACATGCATCTTTGTTGGAGTCTCCTTATGGTGGAGACGTGTCGTCGATCATCCCGCCTCCCGCCACTCGGTAGTGGTTGCAGGTCGAGGCAGAGCATTGTTATGCGTCCGTTCTCGGCCACTACATGGATAGTGGTAGCGAGATCGCGCCAGCCCTGTGCGGAGTGGTAGTTAGCGCACTCACCCACTATCGACGGTGGTCGTGTGATGTGCGCTTGTCTGGGTGCGGTGCCCGCTACTCATGGGTAGGGACGAGCGGCTAGCGTGAGGACCCCTGTGGGTAGCGTATAGCTCTATAACGGGCTAGCTCTTTGTTTCATACTACCCAACCTGGCCACTCGAGAGTGGTGGCGGTGAGTCGGGATAGTTGTCATGTCGTGCCACCCAGCCACACCGGTCGTGGTAGCGAGTTAGACGCAGACATGACCATGCATATGCATTCGATATATATGTATGCATGTATTTGATATATGTTTTACATACGCCCGTGAGATCTTTGCGTTTGATTGAGCTATGATTAGTTGCATGTTTGTTCATCGCGATACATGTCATTTGCATTTTATATCTTTATTATGTGTTGAGCATGATATATGTGTTAGTCCGCAACCGATGTATGCATTTGATTAGTGTCATGTCATAGTGTGGTATGGGTAGGTTGTTATTACAATTGATCATATATTGTTCGTATGTTGGCGTATTGATCGTGTATGGGATCGACTTAGTATGTTATATGGTCGTTATTGTAAGTCGCTCTTCGGGATGATATAGCTTATGGTGTCATGACCGTCAGTGCGTTGGTACATTATTTTATGTTCTTGATCATTTAGTATATACATCGAGTATAACTTTCTTGTAGTTACTTGTTATTAGATTTGGATACGATCGTATATCTATTGGACTCATGTTGTATACCGTAGATCTTCACATGTATACTTGTAGATCTATCCTTATATGTTGTTCATGCACTTTCTATATATATTACCCCTGAGTTTATACTCACCACCCGGGACCACAGGCTTCCTTTCGCCAGTAAGCGGTGAAGATTCCTTAGACGTTGAGCTCGCCACCGATCCCATCTCACACCGGACGGATGTATATATTTCCATGTTGTTAGATCTTTACGGATTGTTGTTTTTGGGTTCCCTGTATTGTTTCCGTATTTGTGATATACGGATGTGTTGTATGTATTTGGCTTTCGATGTGACTTCTATGATGTTTCTTGTTGTGTCAAGTCACTCCGGAGTGCACAGTTGAGTCATTGTATATTGTTTTATCTGTTGTATGTTTCCGCTGTGTTTAGTGTGTTTTGATATGTTGATATCTGCGTATATCATATTATTGTTGTGGGCCTATGGGTCTTGTATTAACCCGATATGTTGCCACGTACAGGGGAGATGCCGTCCGTTTGCTTTTCGGCACGGCATACTCTCGGGGCGTGACATTTCTTTGGAGGGAAAAAAACTCAAACACCAAGCATGCCTGACCATACAGATGTACATGCAGTACGACTTCTCACTAAACAAAACAAGCATACACCAAACAAATTGAGCCATCATGCTTTATGATGTGAAAAACGAACTTACATCTTCAACAGCAATACCAAAGTGCCCAAAAGCAGTACCAATATCATACTTGTCAACCCCATAATCTGCCAAATTATGTTGAAGGAAATTAAGACTCAAATACTCAGATGGATATTTTGGAATTATAAAACAGGCAAAAGCAATGTTCAAAATATCATTCAATGCTAGAATTTTGATAGCAACTGTATAATTTTGTTAAGAGTATTGTACAGTCACATGGCATGCTTAGGCATGCATCAAAGTTTTTGAGATGAATTCATATGATTTTTACTACTTTAACCCCTTCCACTTAGATGATTTATTTGACTATACTAAAATAAAATCAATTGAATAAAAATTTTATGGTACTATACAATGCCAACACTCAATAGCTTTGACAAGCATACCAAAATGAATTGAGATAAACTTTATTCCTTTAATCCTCTTCCACTTGACTTTTTTTTTTCACTTTTAAAAGACTAAAAATTCGAACAGTCGATTAAATTAAAATTTTCTTGTGGGATACTGTGTCAACACTAGGCACACTTATCATGCATTGAAGTTTGATGACATGAATTTAAATAAGTTTTAATCTTTTAACCCCTTCTTAAACTTGTTTGTTTACTTCTAAAAATACGACTATATCAATGAGATATTTAATTAAATTAAAATTTCAGATAAACATGTTAGAACAATATGACAAGCATCTTGATTAATCATAAGTTCAATTCATTTGGATTCATCTTCACATACTGACGCATTGAGCATCAGCATGGTATAGTACTCCTCCACATGGGGAGGAAGAAAGATTAACCAAGCTCACATTATCAAGTTTCAACAAGTTATTGGAAAACGTAAACTTCACATTTAAAAGCATCAGAAAAGAGTGTAAAAAATTAAAAATTTATGGATAAGCCCATCCCAGAGTAATAATGATTGTGCAAAATCATTTAAATGAGGCTAGTGATATAAAGAATAAATAACCCTAGAAACTTACTATAAGTGAGCTCAACGACAAAGTGTGAGTCTTCAGGACCATATCCTAAAAAGGCATTGGTGTATTTTTCCTCAGGAATGTCACGCTTCCGCAGCAACTTCATTCCCAAGCATTCTGTGTAAAATCTGCATGAAATATGTCAATGACCCAAAACCAAAGAAAAAATGTTATCACGTCTAAAACAGGCCCTAAAAATATAGGTGAAACAATAAAAGTTATAATGGTATAATACTTTATTGTCCTTTCCAAATCACCAACACGGTAAACAACATGAAGCATTCTCCTGTTATCCTTTTTCACCCACTCTAAAGCCTCTTCTTTACCAATAGTGGTGATTGGTTGTGCCATGTTACCAGGAGAAGAGGCCTTTATACAAGTTCCTCTCTTTATCAATCCAGAAGTTCGGATTCCAGACAAACAATGCTGATGTATAGCTGAATGAAACAGATGAAAAGGAGACAAAGATTAGCAAATGGAGGAAATTAATAAAAATAACACTATAGGCATAGACATGAATAGCCAATATGAGAGGAGAAACCATTTCTAGAGAAATTGATACATAACATTTAGAGATACTGTTTATTCTTTACACACATTACACATACACACTACAAACAGCAAAGGCTCAATCTTGACACAAAAATGAAGTAATTTACCAAGAAATCAATGCAATAAATCAACTACAATATTTAAAAAATTCCAATAAACTACAAAACCAGTAACTTCGTTTAAGATCATTGATATGATTATGAAGAAGATTTGGTCTTAACAAGCAAACAGAGACCCAACCACAAAGGAATAAATCTCAAAAATTATCAGGAGAAAGCAATAGAAGAACAAGTCAAAACTTATGACTGAGTTTCAATTGCGCAAGTGAATAGTTAGGACCAAGTTTGCAATTTCTCTATTAAAAAATCAGATGGAATTTGCACGAGGAATAATATGTTATTTTTTCTCTCTTTTCTTCCTCAGTTCCTATCTCCCTCTTCCTTGTCTCTCTATCGATGTTTATTTCTATATCTACTATTCTTGTGCTGCTTGTCGTTCCAGATTCCATTTGTAACGATTTATTGTTTCAGCCATGGGTGACAATTTTCAAGAATACATATTGGAGATTTTCTAAACAGTTGGTGGAAGGTCTTGCCGATCAAACAATGGATTGAATGTGCTAAAGCACAAGTGAAATGCAAAAAATATTTCTGCCCAGATTGCAGCACTGACTAAAAAAGTGAAAGCTATCCAAGCACTACAAGAAAAATGGTATATAGCAACATTTATTTTATGTAATTGTAGCATTTGTAGAATATTTTCCTTGTGGTGAAGGTGTCTTATGAGGGACGGAGAAAGGTAATCAAATTTATGGAATTTCAAGTTAGGTACATGTACCTTCTGTTGCCTTTTCTCCCTTGTTAGAAGTACCTACCCTGTTAAACCACCCTAACTTATTCCTCTTGTTTTTCTATGCTTTCCCCTCAACTCAAAACCACCCACTTTCTTTGCACCAAGTCCGTAACATTAAAAAAAAAAACTGTCCTACCTCATCACCTTCTTCCTTTTTGTGTATATATATATATAATTCGTGCACGTTAACGGAAAATGCACAGTAACTTTTCCATGCCCGAGCAAGCACAATAAATGGAAAACACTGTGTATTTTCCATAGGAGCTTGGCAACCGCTTGGCATCGCTGCCGACGATTGGATTCCGGCCGAACTCCGATCCCGGCTGGATTCCGACCGGATTGCGGCTAGAATCCACCTCGATTGTAGCCGCCAGTGGCCGTGGTGCTGGCGGGTGCAATTCGGCCCGATTCCAACCACAATTCGACCGCGATCCGACCGAACTTCAGTCCCAAACGGATCGCGATCGAATTCCAGCCGTAGTCCGGTCGGCCGGTCAGCAGCGACAATGTCGGTGGCCACCCTGACATGTTCAGGAATCAGCTTAGTGTGCAATCTCGTCTGAACGAACAGCTGAGTTCGCGTCGCAAAAACAATGTTGCTCTATCCTTTCTTCCATTATTCTCTATCGAAAAAATGTCACTCTTAATTCTTCATTTTTTTTAAAAACAAACTTTGAATCTCTGCTGTCTTAAAATAAACACTTCCTCCACTTCTTCAATCATCCAAAAAAAAAATACTCATCGCTCCATCTTATCAGAAAAAACATCACCATCTACTTTTTCCAAACAAAGGAACTCATTCTACCAAACCAAAAATGTACAAAAATACATTTCGACCCATTCTTTGCACCCCCTTTATACAAAAAAAGAAAACAAATACTTCATCCTTTCCCCTAAATCATTCTTCCTACTCCCATTTTTTATAAAATGAAAAAAAAAAAAAACTTCCCTAAGCTAACCTCTTTACTTAAACTACTCTTGGGGAAAAAAAGAAAAGAAAAGAAAAACCATCACCAAGAACTGACACTCCAACAATAGGACTACAACCAAACAAAGGCTCATGAAAGACAAAGTCAGTGTCAGACAAGCGGTCCAACAGTGCGCTTGAAGATAATCACAGTTTTGGTGGGGTGGAAAAACATATGATCCTGGAGAAAAATTGGTCTCAAAAAACAAACAAAGATTTGGGCACTAGAAGGAGCCTATCTCAAACAGATGTAGTAACGACAATAGAAGAACAAGTATAGGGCTAAGTTGTTAGTTGAACAAGCAAAGAGTTCTGAGTTATTCTGTAATTGAATACATAATTTGAACCAAATTTGTAACTACTATATAAGAAAAACTAAATGCAATTGGCACAACAAAGGTAACCATACAAGTAACTTCTTCTCTCTTTCCTCTCTGCTCCTATCTCCACGTTGCCTCATCTCTCCACATCTCTATCTACTCCTACTATTTACTTCATGTTCTCGATTTCTCTCTTTCTTTCCCCTCCTCTGTTTTTCCTTTGTCTACTACCACCCATGGTTCCTGATCCCAGGTTCGTAACAATCTCCACTTGGAATAATCATTACCAATTCAAATAGACCATTTACTATAAATAAAAGCCAATACCAGTCAAGTGGGCACTGACAAGCAATATTCATAGCAACATACTTCACCAAAACGAACTTTTGAACCGACGAGTGCGGCTGACTTAAAAAACCTGAGCACAATTAAAATTGTCACAACCTGGGGAAAAAAACACTGGATTCATTGTAGGAAGGGATCATTTCCCAAACAATCTAAAACAACATAAAAGAAACTTCCATTCTTCATCTAAAAGAACAACACCGTCGCAAATCCAGCAATAAGATATCGGAGAACGTTGATATCAAGGAGATAGGGTTCGCAGAAACCACAGATTGAAGAGCTCACCGAAGCCGCGGCCGAGTAAAGGAGAGGGCGGTCGAGGCGAGGCGGAGCAGAGGCCCAGATGAAGATTACGGGAAAAGGCAACGGAGGAGGAGGACGAGGCGACTACGGGGACGATCCGCGCCATCGACCTTGGGAGCAAATCCGCTCTCGGACTCTTCAGAGGTTTCGCTTCGCCTTCGCAGTTGCGTTCTCTCCTATCCTTTCCTTCCACAGTCACGTGATCGCCTCGTGCCGAGAGCGTTTTCTCATACCCGGCTTCTGCCCGCGCATCGACCGTCCATTCTCCGTCTCGTCGCTGGATGACCGTCAATACTTTTTCTCTGTTTTGCACCAATTCCTAAAAAAAGGAAATTATCGTCTCTTTTTTTTTTAAAAAAAATGTATATCTTCTAATCTAAATCTGAGAATTTATTTAGAAAATTACTTTAAAATATTTCATCAAATGTTATTATTAATCAAACAACAACGGCCACCATCAAATTTCATCTTAATATATAGAATTTTGGTGCAATTCTATATATTAAATAAATTTTATTTTATTATTAATTAAATCTTCTTTGATTTTTTTTAATTTATATATTTATAAAAATTTCATATCGCCTAATTAGAATATCTATCGATTATCTAAGTACATATTCATACTATCTTAAATATGTCTCTTTCGTCTTTAAGGGCACAATACAACGAGAAAAGCGAAAAGACATCCCACGAAAGAACGCAGTTCAATTCTTTGTTGAGACAACGTTCAAAGACAAATTTCGAAAAAATCTATGGGGTGATCCTCTGTGCAGGAGTTTGCCCTACTGATGAAATAAAACTTCAACATTGGACAGTCCCTCAGAGATGATACAATTACAGAGTCCAAATTAGACAGCTAAGCTTCGAGCGCTTCATATCCAAGTGATTGATGGAAATCTTCAAAAATTCCGACCTTTTTCGGTTCAACTATTAAAAAGACGTCCCCGTAAGACAATAGAATTGGATTGATCATCTCTAAATATTTATCGGACCAAAGACTCAGACACCCTGATATCAATCAAATATATATATGGAGTTTTGATCCCCACCTCCGGCCGTACCGGGCGCGATCGACGCTGCGTTGGATGGTCCTTCCGGCCCGGCTAAGCGGTTTACCGCCGATCGCGATCGGGTCGGATTCTGACTGCGATTCAGCCAGAATCCGACCCGATCACGATCGACAGTGGCCGGAAAACTACCGACCACGAAATCGTCGGATTCCAACTGAATCGCGGTCGGAATCCGACGCCGCCCGAGCCCCGCCGGACCGTCGGCGAGGTGCGCATCGATCGCGCCAAGTCCGACAGCCAAAGGTGGTCGGACGACACGATGACGGTGGGTCGACATGCCATGGATGAGCGCGGATAGTTCAGACACGTATCTGATAAAAACCGTATGTATATATATATATATATATATATATATCACCATTTTTATCTTTTATTCGTACTTTTAAATTATAATTTAACATCCAACTCCTCTATATAACATGTCAAATCTAATTATTATTATTATTATTATTTATAAATTTAAAATTATTAAATATATAAATGGTTGGTTTTATTTGAATGAGAATCCAATAATTTTATTTTATGTTTTTGAATCACTAACTCAGGTACTCTAACACCAGAGATGAACAATAAAAACAAACAGCAGACGACTGAGGATTCCTTGGCTCAGACAAACTTAACCGAGCATAGAGTTCGTCTAAGAAGTGAAGACAGATCACAGATGCAATCAATGTTGACAGAACAATTTGTACAATAGCAGCTATGGCCACAAGTTTTAGGTGCAGAGATAGGGTGGTGTCGTCGACATTCCAGCACCGCCGGCGTTCTGCTGATCCTTCCATATCCGGCCGGTGACCCGGAGCTTCAACTCCTTCCTATCTCCCCCTGAGAAGAAAAGGGCCATGTTCCGCTGGATGATTAAACCATCGTGGCTGTCGCGAACTTTTTGGTGGCTGTCGCGGATGCTACGAGGAATACCTTCCCATATGAGCTTCCTGCCGTTCGAACCGACCTCAAGGCTGTATCTGAATTGCTTCGCTTCGTGTTCATTGCCCATGAAGCGGAGAAACGCCATGTAAACTGGAGCGACGCCGAGCTGAAATGCCTCGAAGTGCAGGCAGAAGTACTGGCCAAAACAGTGGAACACCTGCAGGGGAAAAAAGAAACAAATTTTGGACCGACTCAACGGATGATGAAGCATTATGATCTAACTCGAAAAGTTCAGAATCGTATAATATTCAACCATGAAGTTAGAGCAACAAGAACACTGATATAGAACAACAACAACATCAATAACAAAATTTTATCCCACTAGATGGAGTCGGCTATATGGATCCTTCAACGCCATTGAACTTTATCCCATATTATATCATCGTTTATATTTAAATAAATTTTATCTTGTTTTATTGTTGCTAATCAAGTCTTTTTTGATCTTCCTCTTCCTCATTTAATATGTATATTTGTCATAATTTCACATCGCCTAACTGAAACATTTATTGAACATCTAAGTACATATTCGTACTACCTTAAACGTGTCTCTCGAAATTTTCCTTCAATAGATGCAACACCGACTTTTTCTCTATATTGCTCTCATTTCTTATTCTGTTCATCCTCGTATATCCGCACATTCATCTTAATATCCTCATCTCTACAACTCTCATCTTTTGCTCATGTGATCGAGTCGTAGTCCAATATTTAGCGTCATATAACATAGTAGGTCTAATCAATGTTTTATAGAACTTCCTTTAAATTTTAGAGATACTTTACGATCACATAAAACACCCGACGTTTTCCTCCATTTCAACAATGATATAAAAACTTCAGTAAATTTCTATGGACAACAAAAGGAAAGAATCGAGTGATGTTGAGATCGAAGATACTTACAGTGAGCATCCAGGTGGCATTTTCGACCTCTCGAGCATTGGCCTTGACGTATCTGTGGTTGAACGTGCATCCAGTATGCATATCCACCTTGTGGTAATCCCTTAAGTGTGCAACAAGGAAAGGAATCTCCCCGACCACAGAACATTCGGAACCAGCGTAAGGGCAGTTGTAGGGTCTGAAGTTGCATACAGTTTCGTGCTTGAGTTTGCTGTAGTATCGGAAGGCTTCTGGACATCCTGCAGAAAAGTACTTGCAAGGAAGCACAAGTGATTCAGCCACCTTCTCTAAAGCTAAACATCTTATGTCCCCAAGCTCTTGTCTGCAAGTGGGGCATCGATTATGGACCCTTGTCTTGCAGGTCGAACAAATTGTGTGTCCATTTTGACACTGCAAAGAGTCTAACAAGTTAGAAGCACTATAGTAATAAGGAATGCAGCAACTTTTGTAGTTGAAAATAACATTTAAAGTTTAGAAATTCTGTTTCGCAAAAATCAAAAAAGAAAGAACATAAACCAACAGATATGATCACATCTTATGTTGCATTATTCATGACCATCAGCAAAAGTATGCACAACAGGCAAACTCAGTTTGACTAGTTATTTCATTCACCTTGAACAACTATGCATTTTCATTCATTGTGAATAACTAACAAGATATTGCCATAGATTATTGAATGCTATATGTCATGCCCCATGTGTGCCCAATGGAAAAGTGTATATACCTGTAAAAGCTAATCGATGAGGAGAGAGGACAGCTATGAGTCATCTGAGTGTCAATTTTCAACTAGTTAAACTTTTCTGTTAATTCAAATCCAATTACTAAGACAAAGTATTCTGCTCCTCTCTCTATCATATCATTTCTCCTCAATTTTCTTCATACTAGATTCTATGTTAATTTCATCCATATTGCTTCCCTATATGTCACAATACTCACATGAGGCAATCAACTGATTCTGGAGTGGTGCCTGCTTCAATATTTGACAACCTCCTACCTGTTTTTTATGATTTTATGTTCTTCTTATCATTATTAGTGTTGAACTGGGGGAATAATGCACACATAAACTAGATTAGTGAAAAGGACATTTCTTTAAAGAAAGATCAAAATAATTCTAGTGATTTTTAAAATTTTAAATCATTTACTTTATAACAATCTCATCTTCATATTAATTTTTACTATTTTGCAGATTGATATGTGTCTTATTTACTTTTGCATATGGACTTATAAAACTGAGAGATAGAGGATGAAGAAGGATATCTTAGTAAAAAACATGGTATTGATATTTTTAAAGTATCTTTTCACTTGAATTACAAGAATTACAAGTTGTCAGCTATCGTTCATTGGAGCAGACAATGACTTCAACATTCAAGCTCAGGTAAGATCAAAAAGTACAAAACATCAGGATCCATTTAGCACCAAAAGATTTTATTTTATGTACAGAGAAAGAATGGCCATGAGAATAAACAGATATTTCCTGATCACAGTGATATACTAGCAAACCAAATTTAAGAAGCATGAATATGCACCTTTGAATTCCATTAGTTCACACCTTTTAGTTCTTGACTAATTGGGCTGCAAAGGTAAACACTGGTGAATTATAGTGGCATAAAATTCACTTTTACTATGATAACTGTTTTAGTTCCCATCCACATTCTCTAGATATGTATCCTCTTCATCATTGACCACATACCAACTTAAATGTCTTTTTCCGAGCAAAAATTTCTTCATATAGACATTGTTGAGAGAAAAATTAGGTTCCTCCTCAAGAGCTTTAGGTCCTCTTCGTCATTGACCATATACCAACATAAATATTTTTTTTCTAGCAAAAGTTTTTTCATATAGAAATTATTAGTTAGCACTTTCTAAGTTTATACATTATTGATGAATAGAAGAGATTACAAATAGCCCCTACCTTTACGTATTTAGAGATAATTCCCTATAGCTGCCCCTTAAGGTGGTTCAAATGCTTTAGAAAGCAACTTGTTACAATTTTATTTAATTTGATATGTTTCGGAATAATGCATGTAGCGAGAGGATACATCCAGTTGAGATGTTCGTAAAATGATGTACATGGAGAGAGGACTAATCCAGATTGAGCCTCGCAAAATGACACACAGAAGGAGACTAATCCAACTTGAGGTCCAAGAATAACACATGGAGAAAGAATTAATCCGGTTTGATATCTTTATGAAGTGATGCAAGCAAGGATACAAGGGCATCCTATGCTAACTTGAGATCCACTAAGCAACCCACATGGAGGGAGAAGGGTACACCAAATTGAGATTCATGGAACAACACATGCATAGAGAGAAGAGTAAACTCGATTATGCCTACTTGAGATCCATTGGATGGCAC
Organism: Wurfbainia villosa; assembly: GCA_025175895.1. Taxonomy (NCBI): domain Eukaryota; kingdom Viridiplantae; phylum Streptophyta; class Magnoliopsida; order Zingiberales; family Zingiberaceae; genus Wurfbainia; species Wurfbainia villosa. Next base: position 2,761,704 of record CM046000.1, on the reverse strand, counting down.
ACATGGAGCCAGAAGAGAGTGCCTGCTTGAAATCTGTAAATGATGCAAACAGAGGGAGAAGGGCATGCCAACTTGAAATCCTCAAACTAATGCACACGGAGAGAGTTTGCATGGAAGGTACTCATGTGGAGGAAAAGCATGAGCACAAAGAACTCACACATATGGAACTATTGGCCGAAGAGTTGTTGGATCTATTTGGCAAGGCTTGAGACCGAAGAAACGCCTAAAGAATGGGAAGATACAAAAGGTAGGCGGGTCAACCCGGAAAGAAACGCAAGAAACTAAAGTTGGCGATGCCACAGTTTACAAATGGAGGCAGAGACAGTCAAAGATGACAACTGAGGGCACAAACACTGGAAGCAGTCTTGTTAACATGGCAGTGGAAGAAATGACATTGGCATGGATCTAGAAGCAACACAAAGCAATGCTAGAAGGAGTGACACAGTTGAGAATGAAGTCGAGGCAATACAAGCAGATAGACACTGTTGAGTACGAAGTTGCAGCACATAGTTAACAACATTGCTGGTCGCATATAGTTGATCGAACATATACAAACCACTTTTCTTGAAATTTACCCTTTAGCCATGTGTGTTTGCCCAAATTCAAAATATAAAATTTTCCAATAATTTTTTCCAAGAAAAGATAAACCCAACATCCTTTGTAAATCAAGTTGACGTTACAAAGGAGCATAATCTATGACTGTAATTATTTGACACGGTATTACTGTAAAACAGTAAAACCTTTTATTTGTTTCATTATTGGAAACAGTCAAAAATGGGATTGGAATTGCAAGCTAATCAATAATTGAGAGTTACCTACCATCCGCCTCAACTCTTACTGCCTGCACTGATGGCTGCCACCATTTCCATTTAGAACACTAGCATCCTTCATCCTAATTCCTAACTACTAGTGTCTCTCCCATGAAGTGGCAGGTGGATCTGATGGTTTCTTGCCTAACAAAATTGCAGTCACGAAACAGATAGACATAGTAGTTGTACCCCACCAATTTTTCCAATTACTATATGCTTCCAATTCAAGCAGAAGAACTAATTGCAAAGGAACAAATGATGAACATAGATATGCACAAAACAAAGAAAATAGATCTTTGCTGAGTTCTAGACAAAGCCAATAGGTTTAAAGAAACTAACTACATCTGCATGGTCTACAGAATATTGTGACTTGATAACCATCACATGATTAGTTACTCTTGACCTTTGAAACTTGTCACTATTGCTCAGCAGTTTACATGACACAAATAATCCAATATGAAAATAAAGAATAACCAAATCATGTCAACTGCAAGATGTGTTTGAACTCAAAATAATCATGGAACAGGAGAAGCTCACGAAAGCAAGTAGGTTATTTCCCATTTGACGAAAATGATTACAAAGAGAGGGAACTGTGTAACATGCATGTTACCATTTACAATCAGGAAAGGCCTTATCCAGCATGTATACATATGTGAATCAACCATTTCAATATAAGGGAAAGAAGAGAACATGGTCAACATGTTTTCAATCTCTTTCCAGGTGTCATCTTCACATGCAGCCATAATGTTTCATGTTTCTGCTTTCTTAACTACTACTCATCTAACATATCATATCAAACCGCAATTTGCTCCACCAAATAAGATACTCCATTTTGAACCTACATGTCGGGCGATTCTAATAAATCTCGAAGGTTTGAAGTGGAGAACATAGGTTATCTTCGTCATAGACCATATATCAACAACTAGAGAACATATGAAGAAATAAAAAAGAAAATTCACATTTTCTTCAAGTATGTCTGTCTCGACCTGTAAAACTAGTTACGTATACTTCAAGACCAAATCCAAATGCAAGGGCACGAAAAAACATAAGGCAGAAATCTGTTGATGGCAACGAAGAGTAATTGGTATCGCACTGGCTGGGGCGTAGAAGAAAAACATGAATCGGAAGTTCTTTTCGTCCAGGTGAAGAATAGTTTTAGAAGCGACCAAAAATTTCTTACTTTTGGTTCTAAAAATCGGAAATATAATGCAAATATTTCATCTTTAGCTCACAAAAACTTGCAATTCCAATGAAACTCTGGTAACATTAACTTAAGAAAGCAAGGAAAGTAAAAAACCAGACGTTTTGAGCATCAGAAATCAAAGTCCTAAAAATCCAGAAAGAGACGAAGAGGGAAAGAACCAACCTGATGGATCGGAGGGTACATCGAGTTGGTGCAGACGGGGCACTCGAGCAACTCGTGCACGCTGCTCGCCGGGCTCATCGTCGTCGCCGGAACGACTCCGCCACCGCCGGCAGTCCCGATCCGGCCGCCTTGCGGCTTCAACAAGGGGACGGTGACCTCGTCGTCCACCGTCATCCCATCCGACAGCGAGATGCACGCGATGCTGTCGGCTTCCATGTCCTGGAGCGATCTAACGAGGCGCCTTCCCCCTGCCTCGGCCGCCGAAACCGCCGGGAGAGCGTTTCCCCTCTCACCCTTCCCCCGATTCCTTTGAGGCGGCCGCGTGCGATTTGGGCCGTCGAATTGGGAGGAGATGCGTTGGATACCGTTGATATGGAAGGAAAGGGAAAAAAAAACAATAGGGAACCAAAAGGAGAGGGAGAACGACCGGATCTACTTAAAAGAGTAAAAATTAAATAATTGAATTTTGGGAAATTTATTGGAAGGTCGCAATCATTAAAATATTTCTACATTTTATCAAATAGTGTGCATTTTCATTATATTATTTTTTTAAATTGTAATAAAAAATCTATTTTTTCAAATCAATTAATCAATCAATAATAATCATCATCAGTAAAAATTGAAATCGCCAAGCTAATAGCTCCTGCCAATCTATTTTACGATCATTATGAGAGAAATAAATAATGAAGGATTCTATGAATCTTAATATGATGATCAAAATATGTAGAAATTATCTAAATTTAAAAAATAATTTTAGACGCAACGGACGTTATATCCGTAAGCACTGTCATATTTTAACCATGGAAAAAAAAATCATCATCACTATAATAAATGACCCAATAATCCAATCTATCAATTTTTTTATCTTACTAAAGAAAAAAAATTCTAACGATACACCATAAGCGAAAATCAAATTATAAATATTTACTCCGCTGAATTATTTTCAATTTGACTTCTAGTCCACAAATAAGTTACTTTGGCTAAAATAATTTAACAATCAAATATATTTTTCTAAAATCATGTCACTTGAGCATCATTGTATTTCCATAAATATTATAAAACTACCTCTACTCTTTAACCATGATTTTAAACCTATTGATTGTCAAATTGATTTTAGAGTAAAAAAAGATCTCGAATTGATATCATACCAAAAACACATCGAATTTCTTTAAGTATCATAATTTTATCATTAAATTGTTTTAGCTAAAATGACTTGATAGTCCAAAGACCTCAAATTCACGTCACAAAAATATCATCAAGTTCCTATTAGTCACCATTAGACTTTAACATGTCAAATTTTAGGCAACTTGTTCTCCTCTAACTTAATTTCGACTCTTCTACAAAAGGATGAAATCTCTCCCCTCGAAAGCCCCTTCTCGTCTATCCCATAGCGAAGAGACAAAATTAATCACAGTTGATCTATGATCGTATTAGCCTCTAGATACAATGGAGGGTAAATACCCCGACTGATATTTCCATCCAACAACGATAATTGACTTTTACTCACTTCTACAACTCTACACCACGTTAGCCATTAGGCCTTGTCCGTGGGGGCAATCTCATTTCTACTCTTGAACTAGATTCTTGTGATTTATATAGCTCTATACCATCTAATCCTACTAGTCTCACTTGCTCAACTATCAAGTTTGGTTTGATTGTTTCACCCATCAATCTACCTTTAACTAATTCAATCGACCTAACCAAGCTTGTTCGAACCATCCAACCTACTCGACCAAGTATGACTAACCAATCAACTCGACAAGCTCACCAATCGAATTAAGTCTAATCATTTCAATCCACTTAGTCCATCCAACTCTAACCCCATTAGTTCAATTGGTCAAACCCAACTAACCTACTAAAATTGTAGAGTCTATTCTCATCGATCCTTCTAACCTATTTGGGTTAGTTGGCTACACAAACCCATTCAATTTGTTAGACCCATTTGGACCTGTTCTACCTTGGTATCCTGTGAGAATAAGATATTCTTTAGATAATAGAACAAAGATAAAATAATTATTCCTTAAAACAGAGTTAAAAATGATAATTAAGAGAGAACAACTTCATAAGAACTAATATTCAAGTTCATTTACTCACCACATGCAAAATACTTATTTCTCAAGAATCCATAAGGAATAAAATAAGTACTCTTATGAAGCAATGCATCATGATGATAATTAGCCGGGCCTTAAATTGTCAAAACCATATCTAACCATCAACTTTCATAACAAAACTTGTAAAAAGAGAAATCATATGTTGTCCACCAAAATCATTAAGCATTCACTGGTTTTTGCATGTAGCAGGTATCAGGTGAAATTGTCCACCAAATTATTAAGCATTCACTGGTTTTTGCATGTAGCAAAATATAAGGAGCAATGAACAAGTTTGGAGAATAAAAGATCAGTCTCAGTAAACAAAACTGAAAGTTGGTTCTATGAAAAGGGACAAGTGTGCTTTGATGAATCTCCAAGATTCATCTTTCATCTCATTATTCTATGGCCCTCACCTGAATGATCTTAGTCTGAATCAATGTTGATTATTTCCGCGCCATCAGCAGAATTTTCCACACTTTCAGTTGCGTCATCGGTTTCAGTATCTTCCATGGGTTCATCTGTGCAAGCATTCGCCATTCCAGTGGCCTCATTCTCCGAACCAGTTTTTCTTGACAAAGATTGGGAATCATTTGCATCAACTTGAATGCAAAAACCTCGGTTCTCTTTCGGATCCCACTTAGCAACAAGTGTTTTGTAACTTCCATCAACCTCACTGAAATAGCTCGTCTGTTGCGATGTATTATCAGGAATCTTTCGGGATCTTACAAAATATTTGCCATAACTGTGCCTGGGCTTGTTTATTTCTTCTCTTGGGTTTTTCAGTGTTTGGTGACTGTTCTTGTTGTTTGCCTCCTCCAAGAATGCTGCAGTGTGGGTATTTGCATTATTGAATTTTCGAGCCCGATTGACAATGAGCAATCCTGAAGGAGTGTGCACCTAAAGGGGAAAATGGAGATTTTAGCAAGGACAAATATCTGTACATTCAGAATGTCAATACAATGCCATGAAATCAACATGAATCATTAATGGATCATCATAGCACCAGTACAGGACCTGAAGACCTGAAATACTGGCAGACGTTAAGATTTTCATCATTGTAGATAATTTTGAATTTACGATAGCAATTTTTATGTTCAATCCAGTGCACCTACATTTGGTCAATATTCAAGGTCCAAAAAAGGAATGTAGGTTAACATATGGCAGCTTTCAAGCCATCGGATCAAAGTGTTAATCAATTTGAACTGCTGATTAATAATGTTCTGGACTGCTTCATACTTAATCCTCTTTATCCGAAGGCTCGGAAGAGTGCCTTACACAGAGTTAGTCAGTGCAGGCCCCCTTCATATAAGTCACTTCTCACTGTTGCTCCAACAAAGGATAACCATATAAGAAGATAGTCTACTAGAGTAAGGGGTGCCACCTTAGTCCTTTAACAAAACCTTCCATTTCTGGTGAAAAAAGGCTTTTACAAGAAACCTTTGGCACGTTTATAGATGAATATTAGCTACAGCATCGAGGACTAGATTCAACAAACTCATATAACTATAGAGTTAAGTTTACAATTTAAGTTTTTTTGAAAGTATAAATAAAAGAGACACGATTGTACACAAATCATTTCGTAACTCTAGTAACCAAATCACCATAACTGCAAATATAGCAAGCTTTCTTATAAAAGGATCTCAACAATTGCAACTAAATTTATTAGTATTGAATGCCAAAAATTGCTCAAAAAGTCTGGAATACCTGTGTGTTATTTGCTTTATCAGGGAAGCCAGAAACAAGAATTGCTTTGTCAGACGGAGAAAATGAATTGCCCAATTTAGGAGAAAGACAATGGGAATCATCAGTTACAGCAAGCTTTGAGGACTCACTGCTTTCAGCTAATGGAACTGTGACCTTGAATCCACTTTGTCGAGATGATGCAGGATATAGATCTACATTCGGCGACAATGCAGCAGATGGATGTGAATTTGAAGAGGATGCAGCATATGGATGCACATTTGAGGACGAGGCAGCATATGGATGTATATTTGAAACATGACCATGATTTAACATCTTGCTGGAAGAGCAAGGAAAAGTAGTTGCCATGATAATTTTGAATTTCTTCAGCAGGCTTAGTTCAGTTGGGGAGAATTTGAATTTATCCACAGCACTTGGAGCTGTATCTTTTAATACCTTGCCAGAAAAATTAGTTGGGCTGGCATTTTTGTACTTCTGTAGCGGGCTTGGTTGGACTGGGGAATATTGGTATTTGTCCACATAATTTGGATCCTTAGCTTCGAGCATTTGAGCATCTTGAACCTTTAAGTCCATTTTATTTCCTGAATCTGCCATTTTACGTTTCAAAAAAGACAAGAAAAATTCCGCCTGCCAAACAACCCAATAAGTAAGATGTAAGAATCTGCTAATGAACAAAAAAAGTCCCTTGTAAAGGGAAGGTGATTAATGATCACCAATGGACTTAATCCTGATAATGCAAACAGAAAAAGCAGTGGAGTTTTATTAATAAGCTTAATGAGTTTCAAATATGCCAAGATTAAGTCATAACCAAGCAGATGAATTGAAGAAAGAAAACCTTGGCCAAGTCCAACTTTCTCTCAGTTTGTTGCTGATTAGAAGATCGTGAGGCAAATTCTTGTTCTGCATCTAATACAAAAATAGACAACAGTTAGTGGCAAACCTGAATTGACAAGTTATCAAGAAAAAATTTATTCAATTAAAAATAGATGCAAAGAAAGATTCTTCAAGCTGGCATCTTAGTATGAAAAAAAAGCTAGAATTGGAAGAACATTAAAGAATGGGAAAATCAAGAACAATAAATATAATCATAAGATTTAACCAATCAACTTAAGAATAAAAAATTCCTTCCCCAAAAACTTATAAAGAAACAAAACCATGCATCAGTATTCATATCGTTTGACAGCTTGATAGTAATATGCGTTAAGGAACAGCTAATTATATCATAACTTTTAAGGTTGGAAACTAGTGAGTTATATAATATAAGAAACTAATATTAAGAACTACAATAATACCTTACTAACCTTGTAACCCTAACAGCTAATGTGGAAGGACATGAAAATTTAGAATTGGTAAGTTAAGATTCACTAATTAACAACTGAGACAAACTCTGTTCGAATTTTTAGTGCTCTGATGGCAATGGAAAAAATGTTTGGATCTTCCAGAAGACAAATATGCAATGTACTTGGCATCGCACGATATGTAAACCTCATTCTCTATGTGATCTCTTCCTCAGCTGGTTATTATCTATTTGATGCAGAAGAATTATTAACAAATCCATAGTTTTGTGTACACCCACTCAAAAGGAAGCTTTTAAAAAAATTTCGTGCTCTTCCAGATTCAGGGACTTGACTTGAACATCTAAAACGCTTTCCCTGTGCTGACCACAAGACAGGTCGTTGGTGATGACAAGATTGACAGCATTGACCGGCATTTATAGGTCATCTTCCATTGTGTTATGGTGAATCTATAATTTATAGGTCAAACAAGACAGATTGATAGTGAAGAAAATATTGACAGGCATTTATAGGTCAAATTTCATCATGCAATGGTAAATAAAAAGTTGGAAGAGTCCCTCGGTCTCCCTTGCACTAAGCTCCTCAGCAAGTGTTCCAGTAAACCTGACAACTGGAGTCTAGCCATCCCAAGTGATAAGCACTGCTAAACCTCAGTTCAGTGCCTAATTTCTTCCGTAGCACCCTCTTTTAGAGGGCAGACTGGCATCTTGATCAGACCTCCCCTTTCTTTTGTCATAAGGCGTGGTTTCTTACCATCTAATGATGATCAAATCATGATCATAGGGTAACCTGGTTCTAATTCCATATGCAGATTTTATATTCAATCAAGACCCATCAGCTTCTTCAGTTCCAGATAATGCAGAGTCAATTCTCATTCTGAATTCAATCCTTATAAAATAGTGGAGATTGAGACACTAGCATTTATGTTATGAGACCTATGGTACATTCAACCATACAAAAGTTACTTTACCAATACAGATCCAACATTGGACCTGTCCAAAATGTAAAATGGTACAAGGCAGACATGTATCAACCAAGACTTACTGAAACTTATAGCTGGAAATTAAAATCATACAAGACATGATTTGTATTGACCGATAACAATTATGACAGGCAAGTCCTACTTTTATTTTAAAATTACACACCATTTAGTTGTCCAATTCTATTGCATTAAATGACAAAAAAAAACATTGCTTAAACTGCTGAGACATAAAGATACTTTATATTGTATCACTTTGATACATTCAACCATACGAAAATACTATACCGATACTTTTGATTCATTCAAGAGCTACTGTAACAACCCATAAGAATTATGAGGCATAGATAAGTGAACCAAACAGTTGGTTGGTCTATTAAGTTAATGAGTGGATTCTCCCAATTGAATAAAGTTGTTATAGGGTGATTTCAGACCAAATTTAGTCCTAGGCTCGGTGAAACGTTCTAATTGGAAATGGTTGTCTATGATGGGGCAGCCATTATTGGGCAGATGTCACATTTCACCAACTAGGAACTCGAGATCTTGACAAGAATGCCAAAATCTAAATGGAAGACTATAACACCTCAGTTTAGTTCCAAGGCGTAGTTGATTGAGCAACCATAATTCCACATAGGAAAGTGGGAGCTAATAGAATGGTCAATAAGGCTATAAAAAAAGATTGTACAGCTAATAGAATGGTCAATAAGGCTATAAACTATCATTTTAGATTTAAGTATTTTGATCAATTATTGAAATATTACGTTAATGGACAATGTAAATTTGAGAAGGCTATAGCTGCTATAGGCTACTAAGTAAATTTTTTTACCGCACAAAAAGGATGAAGATAAAAGATATATTTAAAACAAGAAAAGAATGACCTTAAGGACGGATAATAGGGATATTCAAATATATCAACCTTATTTCATCACCATCCTTATCCATAACTATTGTTGTCAACTGAGTGATAAATAATACTAAAGCAAAAAAACATGATGTAATGGAAGAGAAACTGAGATGGAAGAGATAACATTCAAGTGTACAAGAAATTCCAATAGATAAAAGGAAAGTTTTGATTGTTTAATTATTAAGTTGGAACTCATGCAGGTGGTCCATTGCACAGTGCATATATGTTATATGACTTCCTATGCAACTGCTTATGAATTCATATCAAAGCCTGTTTAAAATTAATTGTCTTCTTCACATTATAAGTTCTCTATAAAAGGTACTTTAAATTAAGCACCTAACACTTTGATAGGTACAAAATGCAAAGAAGCTCATAATCACTTACCAAAACAAGTAATATTCCATGCAGAACCCAAATAGAAATAAAATTATTAGCACTTCTTGAGAAGAAATTTTTCAATCAAATGGTATCATTACCATAACCATCACTGACTTTGTAGTCATTTAGGTGAACGAGGACTGAATTCGATAGGTTCTCAAAATTTGACCTGATGCAAATTTTTTTAATCGATCCGGAACTGTACTTAAAACCAAGTGCATTGTTACATAAAAGTGATTATTAATGTTTACAAATACTTCAATAAATTAAATTATAATATTATAAAATAAAATTCCATAAGTAAAGATAAAAAAGGCATTTAATGTGTATAATTATAAATCTAAATGCATAATATATAAACATGTCACGAAATACAATAGTCTCCAAGAGTAAATCCATAGGATTCTCAATTTCTAAATTGTAAATTCCCATCATTATTAATATTATTACAACCTACCATAAAAATTTCATACATTAAATTACGCTTATTAATTAGAGATAGGGATGGAAAATGATTGATTTACTATGTGTGTAACTAAATTTTGAGTAAATTATAAAGGGTAACCCGGGTAAGTTGTTGCCTTATGACTTAGAAGTCACGGATTTGAGTCCTGGAAACAACCTCTTGCAAAATAGGATAAGACTGCATATAATAGATCTTTCTTCAAGATCCCGTATGGCAGAAATTTTGTGCACCGGACTGCTCTTTATAAAAGATAGTCTGACACATAAAGTTCCCACCAATGCAAGGTTCCAGAGGTCGAATATATTGTACATAACCTTGACTTGCATTGCAAAAGGTTCTTTTTGCAACTCGAACTGTAACTAAGATGGTCATACAACAACTTTATCATTACACCAAGTCTCCCCTTCTTAAGTCAAGTTATTTGGTACTTGAATTAGACATTAATATCTAAACCTGTGAGCAAACTTGAAATCAAAATAATATAATTCTTTATTGGATTGGATCAGGTCATATCCCATGGAGTAGGGTCATATATCCCCCATTAAATAGATTCTTTTACCCACCCATATAACCGTCACTACCAACAGTGGCTAACTATACATAAATCATCACTAACTCACCTTTGTTCTCAACTCCAACTTACAATAAATCAACATAGTTAAACAGAAAAAGAGAAATATGAAGACTATGCTAATGCGAAGAGTGGATGGTGAGATGATTTTAACATGGCAAAACTTGTTAAGCGCCTTCAGTTCCACTCTCAGTGTGGTCGTCCTATTGCATTGAGCAACATTATTGTTGAGTCTTAAGATAATGAAATGGACATTTATCGCTAGCGGTGGGTACAATTCACTTTATCAATTTGGTGAAGTTTAATGTGAAAAAAAAAAGAAAACCAAGCCAAAATTTTTTGGTATATTCTGGTTTGCTTTAGTCTAAAATCATTAATTAAAAAAATAACTGTAATAAAATTAAAAACTTGTTTCTAAAAAATAATCCTATTGAGGTTAATAGTAAAAATTATTATAATTTATAGATTTATATTGATTATGAAACATAAATAGTAAATAATGATAAAAAATAATTAACATACATTATATGTGTGTGTGTGTGTTGTAAATAAGTTCATAGTGAAACCAAACCGAGATATCAATAAATCAAGTTTTTCGGTTTGGATAGGATTGGTTTGATGTGGTTTATTAGTTTCAGATTATAGATGCCCACCCATATTTGAGAAATTAAGAGAGGAAAAGATATGCGAAGACCAATCAATGTGAAGAGAGGAAGAGAAGATAACTTTCACATAGAAAGACTTCATAACCAACCATCAACTCTAGCCTCATAGTCATCGTCATGTTTCAACAAGACATGACATTCTCAATTATTGTATGTTGGTTGCACCTTGGCTGTCATTGAATTTGTAACTCCTTTCCATAAAGATTTTTCATCATATGTCCCAATTGACTTTAAGATTCCATTCCTTAACTAGTTGACAATTTGACCTTTCTTCTTTATCACAATATAGAGGATTTATACCTTCTTCCAATCAAGGTTCAAAATCTCTAGCTTATTAGAGTTTCGATCTTTGACTAGAACAACACTATTTTAGTATTGTACCGATGTTCCAATGCATGGTGTCAGTGGCGGATCAAAGATTGATTGAATGGTATCGAATTTTAATAATTTACTAAAATGATATGTTTCGACTGTCGTACTCCGCATGGTACGAGATTTCAAACCATACTTCCAATATAATAGTTTCCAATCTATCTGATCTAGTTTCATTACACAATAGCTATTATTTACTTTTAATGGATCAAATCTAATTTCAAATGATTTTCTCATTATCTCGCTTTTTAAAGTTGTATAATATAGGACTCATACCAAATTTATAAAATCAAATCAAACGCAATCATCATAGTTCTCTTCGACTCTAATTCGTCCGTGTTATAGGTATCATTTTATATATATAACTTATCATATTTTAATAACTTTCTAAAATTATATATCATATTAATCTATTAATATAGTAATGCTATTAAATTAATACATCCTCAACTTTTACATATATGGCAGTGCATAATATGTTTACTATCAAACAATACATATTGTACTAATACATAATACCATATTATTCATAACTTCAGATTATTAATTAAAGATAATATTATAATATATTTAATAAATTATCGTGCAATATTACTAATACATAGTATCGTTTAGGTTTTGACATATTTCATGGTAAATTAAAGGTACTCTTTTTTATTTTACTTGTGCCTATGTGACCATCAAATTTTTTTCTAGTTGACATATTACATCATCTAAGTGAATTTATTATTTGTTCTATGGTGTTAATATTCATATCTAGTTAAAAATATGGTATGTATAATAACATGTATTGGCTTTGAACAAGTTTTACATTTAGGGTTATATTGGAGTTTTGATCGGCCACTAGAATATTATGATTTTAATGTCATGTTGTGTAGATCCTCGATATCCATTGGTATGCTCCCAAGTGCACCAAGATGAATTCAAGTTTAAATCCTATAGTCGTCATCCACTTACATTGTTCTAAATACAAATCTAATCAGAAATTAAAAAACACTTCAATTAAAATAGCAACAAGCAATAAAATGTTCCGAGAATCTCAACTATTGATTACACCTCGCTAATACTAAAACGGTTGTCGTACATCGAATGAGAACAATGTATAAAATATCGTTTCTAGTTGCATTTCCCGTCTTCAATTGCAGCGGTATGATTACAATGCAACACTTAGTAGACGCTTCGGCACATTTAACATATGCTAGATATTCAAATGAATTTAAATTTTATGGGAATATGTTGTGTAGATATTTGAAACACTTCAACATGTATTAAAGTATAATGAGATGAATTAAAGTGGTTTATACTTATTGATCATATTTCACTTAAATTTTTTACTTTTAATACAACTATATAATTAGATAGCCGAATTAAAATGATAATTAGACATTTATTACTTCAACATATGTCAAGATAATCATACAAATTTTACTCATGTAATTTACTTCCAATTTAACTTTACTTTTAAAAAGAAAAGTGTAATTTTGGAGAATTTCACAAAACATAACAAGATTATTTGAATTTATTTTGGCAGGTGTTGAAACGCATTAAATGTTGGCGTCGTACATTACTCATTGATAAGATTGACATGGGCAACACAAGAGAGCTTACTTGTGCAATAATAGGTTTTATTATTAATTTATTATAATGATATATTTCAAATGTGTTGCTCAATATGCCATTGGGATGCTCCCTTGGTAACTCACTGGGGTGGGGTCGACTGTGAGATCATGGGTCATTAATGTTACAATTACTCTTGATTCATTTCCTTGTTCAAATTGAGATTGCGTGAAAAGGTTGCTTAGAAATTATGTCGGTCAATTGATGACTTAGGTTTAGACTAAGTCCCACGAGGCTCGGTTGAGTGTAACTTAATGTTCCATTGTGTTTGAAAAGTAACCTTTTCTTGTCAATAGTGAGCGACAAAAAAAATCAAGGCCAATAAAAAACGACGTCACATTCATCGGAAAAAGATTACATCATATTTGGATACATTCATCACAATGGGAACCAACCAGCTCTCTATAACCAAAAGGGAAGTATGATTCACCTATGCCACCTTGTAAGGGTTTAGGTACGATTTGGGCATGCTTAAATCCAAGGTATTAAATTTCGAGCCGTTTCGTCTGAAATGCTCGATTTGTTTCATTCCGACGAAGCATCGGCACCGGCACGCGGATGAGATACCGGTAAGCAGCAGAAGAGAAGAGGCAGTGCGAGATCCGTGGGAAAGCGAACGCGATCGCGCTCGAAGACTCGATCGCGCGAGCGAGCGATCGCTCGAAGCGTGGCGTTCTCCACTCCGAACGTGATCGCTGCCGAGCGCATCGCGATCGCGCTCTCGGAGCGCGATCGTGCGAATGTTCGCGATCGCGATCGCGAAATATATATATATATATATATATAATTAAATAAATTATTAATTACTTTATATAATTATATAAATTTATATTTTTATTATTTTTATTTAAATATTAATATTTAAAAATTAAAAAAATATCGAAACGGACGATACGATACCGAAACCATATTGTTTCGGTCGCAGACCGAAACCTCGATACGAGTCGAAATTTTAAACCTTGCTTAAATCTTAAAAAGGGCGTATATTAATTCCCACTGTTGATAATATTTTATGAGAGTTACTTCCACACTTTGCATATGTATAGAAAATACTACATTTGAGTCCATGTATTGACTAACATGGGAGTGAAAATGATAGAAAGCACTACGCTTGAGTCTTAAGTCTCTCCCTCATGTCTCCTCAATCTCTTGGTGCCCATTAAAGGGTTCAACTTCCTCATCACTATCGAAAGTTAGGAAGTACATTACTTCATCTTAAAGTTGTGTTCCAACTCAAACGCTAAGACTCTCTAAGGACACTTTAATGTTACAAGGTCTTTGCCATGACATTTATAGCACTAAATGTTGGCATCAAGATTCTTTTCTTTTCAAGGGCCTTATTCACCCCTTGTTGGATGACAGTCCTAAGGTGAGCCAAATTAGTAGGTTTTCTCAATTATGGTAATGTCCTATAAGTAGGAGCATTACTAATTGAGGAGCCCAATTATAAAAAGATCGAAGGTTTCACAAATTAATCTATTTAGGCTTACCGAGTGGAGGATCCACAGATGGCAAGCCTCTTCTATTGGGATCAAGGGAATAACACAACTTGTCATTGGATTTCATGCCTAAATCCATTAATAAAGTGGATTAAAGTTTCCTTGAGGTTTAATTTGGCATTACACCAAATGCATAAATCATCAAATTTGCTTAAGCAAATCACGCTCATTTTTAATTGCGTTATGTTAATCCACAAAATGTATAATTGATTTTTGAAGTGAGTCGGGACATCTTTCTTATTCAATATTTGTTTTATATCTACCCTGTGAATGGGTTTTTCTTTCCATTCACAACATATTGATCTTAGATGCTTTGCTAGTATTTATTTCTTTGTTGAGCCTACAAGTTTAATTTTTACAAATCACGCTTATTCAATCCGATCATATTGTACCGGTTAAAGTAATCTCCCATTTTGGCGACCCAATTAAGAAATGCATTGTCTTAAATGACCATCAAAATTAAGAGCTTCAAATTTAACTAAGATGGTAGTATTTATCTCATGTCTAGGCCTAGATTAAGTATGAGGGTTGGAAAAGTGGTCCTCTTAGTCAAGAACAAAATGAGGGTCTAGTAACAAATAATGTTTAAGTGGCATCTATGGAGCTACATAAGATGTATGATGAGCAGGCTCGACTCTTGTCCATTACATTAGCAACAAAATTCCTAATCATCCTAAATCTTCTACTCTAGATCATAGACTTAAGATTGTATTCCACTAGCTCAACCCTATTATCTACCTCTCTAATAGTAAAGTTTTTCACTATAGCCGATGTGAAGGTTTGACGAGTAATAAAAATTATGAACCTATGTAGCACAATAAATTAAGGAAACAAGCAAAAAAATTAAGCAATTAAAGATAGTGAAGAAATAGGAAGAATAGATGATGTGTGAAGGAAATTAGTATGGACATTAATTAATTCAACTAAAGTATTACTACAGTATCTCTCTCTCTCTCTCTGTGCCCTCTACTTTCTGCTGCAACATTTGTGCTGCGAAGTCCATGAACAAGTTGCTTCAAATTAAATTTTCCCTATTAAGCCAAAATCTAGTTGTGACCCAAATCCAAAGGCAAGTTACTCTTTTTCTTGCTACAATAATTGGGATTGTTTTTCTTTCTCTTTTTAAAAAATCTAATCATAGTTGATCGTAATTTGGGATTCAGTCATGGAACAAAACTGTTAGACGAGACTCACTAAGATCTAGTCGTTCATGAGGTTGATGGCAGAGCACTTTTGTTATATCATTGAAAAAAAAACAAAGGACCTATTCATAAATTCTTAAACTTGTTGGACCTTTTTGCAAAAGTGAAAAAAAAAACCGCACAAACAGTTTTTTTTCTGCTATCTCTTTCGCCGCCGACCTTTTCATTTTCATTTTTTTTTCATTTTTTTTCCCTTTCCGATTTTTCCTATTCCGTTTAACCTAAATATCTCTAATCAATCTCTATATAAATCTCATTGTCGTGGTCGTTGCTAGCCTCATCCCTATTACCGCCGTTGTCGACACCATCATCCTTGCTGCCCACCATCGACATTGTTCGCCGCGGCGGCTAACGTTGCCATCGGCACACCGTTGTTACTCCCTGGAAAAAAAAAAATCTAATTGAGGCGGAGTTCTTCCAGCTTGTTTTACTTTTTAACGACCTTATACACGATTAATTTTACCGTGATGAAAATAAAAATAATTTATGATTTCCTAATCTTGAAATAGAAGTAGACTAAGAATTTCGTTTAATTGTATAAATGTGTTTATAGATTACTTGAGTATATGATAGAAGAAAAATAATTATCATGTACATTGAATATATATAATTAGGCTTTGATTAGGATAATATTAGGAATAAATTGTTTACGATTTATATTGTTCTTTAGATGAAAATTTATTTACATACTCTTTTATATCTCTATGGTTTGATCACGTTCTTTTATATTAGCTTGACCTTGTATATTCTTTGTTATTGTTGTACCTTAGAAAAATTATACATGATACAGTGGTCAAATTTTGAAATTTAAAAGTGAAGTATGGAAACTTAGAATAATTCTCTTAAGAAGAACTCAAAACTTTATGAGAAATTTGAAGGGAATTCATAGCGAAAATGATTTTATAAAGATGAGATTATTAAAATTTAGATAACTAAGTAATGCTATATAAATATAAAGATTTTGCATCGTGCATTAAAAATAAATAACTTATCTCACTGGGTGGATTGCGGGTCATTCACCCTATTTTTGCACGAGGCACCTCACGGGATGGATTGCAAGTCGTTCATCCTATTTTTATGTGAGACATTTCGAGTGGATTGCAGGTCGTCCACCTCGTATCTATGTATGTATATGTGCATACATAAGATGTACTTCGTATTGAATAGATTGCAGGTCGTTCATCCTATGCATATACAATGCATCTTTACTGGGTGGGTTGCAGATCGTTCACCCTTATCTTATATTTATATAGGATATGTTTTATATCAAGTGGATTGCAGGTCATTCGCTTGACATGTATAACATATTCTAGAATGGTGGATTGCAGGTCGTTCACCTATTAAATGCTTATGTTTGAGTCATATATTTATGTAAGAGCAATATGTGTTTAATGTTGAAATGAGAAATTGAGAAAATCGATGAAATTCATTAAAGAGTGAATAAGAGTTAAATTAACGAGAACGGAGTAATAATCAATGGTGTATAAAATCTGAAAATATAAAAGTTTCTTTTGTTGTTGACCTCCTGATTTATATATATTCATGCACGTCTTTCCTTACTCCACTTTGTACATTGTGCTCACTCTTTGTTCCTTTGACCTCCAGATTCGCAGACGTAAGGCGATTATCAAGGTTCAATCAATATTAAGATTGATAGCTCAGAGATTACTCAGCGATAGTTTGGAGATATCTTTTGCAGAGTTCATTTAGTTTATTTTATTTTTAGTATTATCTATTATTTATGCATTTTGATATTTTAACATTTTTTTTTTGTTTTGCATGAGTTAGTGTGTTATGCCAGGATCTACACATGGTATTCATTGACTTAGAAAAAGCTTATAATAGAGTTCTAAGAAAAATTATATAGAAAATTTTAGAAAAAAGAAGTGTTGTAACATATATTGAACTAATTAAGGATATGTATGAGGAAGTAACGATCAGAATGAAGACTTTAGGCGGATTAATTGAAGCATTTCCAACAAAGATGGGATTACATCAAAGATCAACTTTAAGTCCCTATCTTTTTACACTAATCATGGACGAACTCACTAGACACATTCAAGACACAGTACTATGGTGTATGTTGTTTGTAGATGATATTGTTTTGGTAGATAAGACACGTGAAGGAGTAAATGCTAAACTAGAATCTTGACAAGAAACATTAGAAGTGAAAGGTTTTAAATTTAGTAGAGTAAAGACATAATATATAAAGTTTAAATTTAGCAATATAAAACGTAATGAGACAAGTGTTAAGATAAGAGATTACGAATTGTCTGAACTGAAAGTTTTAAATATTTAGGATCATTTTTATAAGATGATGGAGGAATTGAGAGAGATGTCTTACATAGAATACAAGAAGAATGGTTGAAATGGAGGAAAGCGTCGAGTGTTTTATGTGATCGTAAAATGCCTCTAAAACTTAAAGGAAAGTGCTACAAAACAACGATTAGACTTGCTATGTTATATGGCGCTGAATGTTGGACTACGACTCGAACACATGAGCAAAAGATAAGAGTTGCAGAGATGAGGATGTTAAGATGGATGTGCAGACATACGAGGATGGACAGAATAAAAAATGATAGCATTAAAAAAAAGTCGGTGTTGCATCTATTGAAGGAAAGCTCTGAGAGACACGTTTAAGATAGTACGGGCATGTACTTAGACGGCCAATAAATACTCCAGTTAGGCTATGTGAAACGATAACAAATATACACATCAAACGAGGAAAAGAAAGACCAAAAAAGACTTAGTTAGCAACAATAAAACAAGATAAAATTTATTTAAATATAGATGATGATATAGTAGGGGATAGAGTCCAATGGCGTAGAAGGATTCATATAGCCAACCCCACCTAGTGGAATAAGGCTTTGTTGTTGTTGTTGTTATTGCATGAGTCAATGTGTTAGTCATGTCATAATATAGTCAAGTCAGTATTTGGGGACAAATATATAGTTACATTATTCTATATCATTTAATAAAGTGTTGTATATTTATGTTCGTACATCCTTGTGTATCCTTCTTGGATATTCTTTGTGGTTTTTGATGCAGTGATGAATATTGTCTGAACAGCAAGGCTATCCCTCATATAGGGATGGAAGCTTCTGGGTCGTGACAATATTTATTGGTATCAGAGGTCAGGTTGGCAATTTAAGTTTGAGAGTTGATGAATTAGGTGTTTTGATGTTATGAATGAACTATAGAGTTATCTCAAAATGTAGTCGAGTGTCTCTGAGCAAAATAGAAGTTATAAGTTTATCTCGTTGTAAGATTATGTATAACTTTGCCTCACCCTTTGGGTTCATTATAGACCATGGTGCAAGGGTGAATTGTTACAAGTCATGGTCACAGTCGTAAACATGTGTGTTCTATTAAAGAGCTTAGTGAGGTTCATCACGTCCTCCCATACCAAAGAACATTTCTAATCAATAAGTAGCTCAAGAATCAGAATAACCAATCGAACAATAAAACGAGTTAAGGACTAGTTCAACAAAACACTCTAGAGATGAACCTAGCTCATCCACAGAAAATATTCCAATGGACAAGGCTAGAATACTATATCTTGTAAAGTCAATGAAGGAGCGATGCATTTCTTTCCATAGTATTACTGGTCCATGGGAAGCTCATGATCGAATAGAAGATTTAGAGAACACCTTTGAGTACATAGCCTACAGAGACACGGAGAAGGTACAATTGGCCACCTACTTCTTTCTGGGACAAGCAATAGTTTGGTGGCGTGTTTAGCAGCAAAGTTTTGAACTAGGCTTATCTCGTGGAAGAAATTCAAAGAAGTCTTTGAAAGTAAATATTATTCAGAAGTACTTAGAGATGGAAGACATCATGAATTCTTAAGTATCCGCCAAGTAAATCGCAACGTGTTGGATTACTGTGCTGAGTTTGACAAGTTAGCAGAATGTTGTGCACCATTAATAACAATTGATGCAAACTGTCACAAACATTTTATCCAAGGGCTTACACCTTATATCTAGATTCGGATGTTTAGTTTGACTCTCATAAGTTTCAAGGAGCCCCATCTTAGGAGCCTACTACCGAACGAGTTTATGCGATGACCAATGAGGATGCACAACGAGATGATGGGTCAATTATCTAAGACACCATATCGCATGGCACCAAAGGAGCTAAAAGTTCAATTGTAAGAGCTACTTGACAAGGGTTTTATACGACCAAGTGTGTTCCCTTTGAGTGTCCCAGTTCTCTTTGTTAAGAAAAAGGATAGTACGATAAGACTGTACATTGACTATCGACAATTAAATGCAGTGATCTTGAAGAATAAATACTCGATTCCACATATTGATGACCTCTTTGATCAATTGAAGGGTACTTGCATTTACTCTAAGATTGATTTGAGATTAGGTTACCATTGATTTGGAGTCAGGGAATAAGATATTCAAAAGACAACTTTTAGAATACGTTATGGTCATTATGAATTTCTAATAATGCTTTTTTGGACTTAATGAATAGAGTTTTTCTCGATTACTTAGATCGGTTTGTGATCATGTTTATTGATGACATCTTAGTCTATTCAAGATCGGAAGACGAACATGAAAAGCATTTGCGCATGGTATTGGAGACTTTACGTAGAGAATATCTCTATACAAAATTTAGTAAGTGTGCATTTTGGTTACCGTCTGTGGGTTTCCTTGGACATATAGTCTCTAAAGAAGGCATCTCTGTGAATTCACAGAAGATTAAAGCAATAACCAAGTGGGAGACACCCAAGACGATAGTATAAGTTTGTAGCTTTTTGGGCTTAGCAGGCTATTATCGTCATTTTGTAGATGAATTTTCCAAGATTGCGGGACCTTTAACTCAACTCACAAAAAAGAGGATTAGATTCTCATGGAATGAAGCTTGCGAAGCTAGCTTTCAAGAACTTAAGCAAAGACTAGTTAGTGCTCCTATCCTCATTATTCCTGCAGGGGAAGATGGATTTGTCCTCTACACAGATGCGTCGAACCAAGGATTAGGAGCAGTTTTAATGCAACACGGTCAAGTGGTGGCTTATGCCTCTAGACAATTAAAGAACCACGAGCGAAATTATCCAGTACATGACTTAGAGTTAGCAGTTATTATATTTGCTCTCAAAATGTGGAGACATTACTTGTATGGTGTCACATTTGAGATTTACACAGATCATAAGAGTCTAAAATATTTATTCACACAAAAAGAATTAAATCTACGTCAGAGAAGATGGATGAAATTTTTAAAAGACTATGACTACAAAAAAATTATCATCTGGGCAAGACGAATGTTGTAGCAAATGCATTGAGTCGAAAATCTAAAAGTGTATTAGCTCATTGTAGAGTATCAGTTACAGATTTGATCCACCAATTTTCGCAGTTAGACTTCACTGAAATAGATCATACAGAAAAGGGTATCTTAGTAACTCTTATGGTGTAATCCCCACCCATTGAGCAGATAAAGAAGAGTCGACTACACAATATATATTTACAATCAATTATTGCAAAATTGAGTCATAGTTCAAAATCAGACTTTTCCACTGATGATTATGGGGTTCTCCAATTTCATAATAGATTATGTATTCCAGAACAACACGTGGAAGCTTATCGCTCTCGATTTGCTATACAACTAGGTACAACTAGGATTTACAGAGACATTAAGAAAAATTACTGGTGGAGGAATATGAAAAGAGATGTAACTGAGTTCATGGTGCGTTCCTTAGTTTGTCAATAAGTTAAAGCGGAACATCAGAGACCTGTAGGACTTCTACAAAAGATTCATATTCCTGAATGGAAATGGGAATATAATACCATGGACTTTGTGGTGAGACTACCAAGATCCGGAAATGGGCATGATGCGATTTGGGTGCTTGTAGACAGATTGACAAAATCAGCACATTTCTTACCCATACGTCAAACCAATGCATTAAGTCACTTGGCTGAGCTTTATTGCCAAGAGATCGTGAGATTACATAGAATTCCATTAAGCATTATATCTGATCAGGACACTAGTTTCACATCAAAATTTTGGCAAAGTTTACAGAAGCCCTTGGGTAATGAGTTACGTTTCAGTTCTGCTTTCCACCCTCAAACGGATAGTCAGTCAGAACACACTATTTAGACTTTAGAGGGTATTTTACGAGCTTTGATGTGAGCAAAATATATAAGGTTTTAGGAGTAGTTTTCGCTCACATCTCATTTCATTTTATGTTTGTTTCATGCATATTTTACTTTGTTTTGCATGCATTTCCTGTTTTCTGGTTCGGAGATCTGCTCTTTGTACTTTTGTGTGCAGGATAGCATTTCATGGGGGAAAACGGCACACTTTCGGAGCGAAAATGAGCATTTGGCAGCTGGATACAGTAGGGAACACGGCCAGGGCGTGTGGCTACACACGGTCGTGTCCGAGGCTCGAGTTTGGCCACCACAGGGCTGCACACGGCCTGGCCATGTGGTGACCCAACGTTTTGGTGCGATTAGGTCTTTTTTCGGATTTTGTGAAGAGTCGACCTGATATCTATATAAAGAAAGTCACGTCCAAACCCTAGGGGGAGGCTTGACGGCCGGGACAGCACACCGGTGCCCTAAAAAGCACCGGAAACTTGTAACGGGAAGGAAGGAAGTCGCTCGAGATCCAAATTCTGCACCTCAACGCCAAGGAGAAGAGCACCATCGCATTGTAATCTATATTCTTTCCATGTTTTATCTTGTATATACGAATTCGATAATGCCTTGTGTTTCTTTTCTTATATTCATGGAGTAGATTCTCTGATTCTAGGACTAGAGAGTAATTTGTATTGAGTTAGAACATGTTGATTCAAAAATCTTTTCGTTCTTGAATTTATATTTGCAATTGACGTTTGGTTTAGATCTATAGCTATTGTTTTGGTTTTCTAGTCACTATGCTTAGCCGATACGAGGGGTGACAACCCTTGTATCAAAGATTTAGGCGAATTAAAGAGGAACCTAGGAGTTGGCCTCATCGCCGATAACTGTGGATAGAAGGATGCGATATAGTAGGAAACGCGCCCCGTTTCTGACTCGTCGCAGGGATCGATTCGGCATCCTCGTACCGACTATCCCGTCCTAAAGTCAGGGGTCGACCTGGTATGACAGAGGTAGCTTCCGATAGATGCGAAGGCAAATCGGAGGAGTGTATGATATCCTTTCCACAAAATCGTAGTTAGAAACCTAGACAAAACTCAATTGACAACGTGTTTTGCGGCACACAAATGAAACTAAAATTCTAGAATCCCATCTAAAGACTCATAACAACCCTTCTCTTCCTCCGTGTGACACCGTACTGAGTTCGGACCACCGACGACCTCCTAGGCACAACCATTAGAACTGAATTCCGAATAATAACGTCCACTGAATAGATAGGTACTCGAATCTCAGTCCCTGTAGGATCGATAATCTATATTATTACTTGACGACACTCATGCACTTGCGGGCATTGAGTGCGAGCGCATGCTTCGAGTCCTCAACGGTCTCCGTTGTGAGATTTGAGGTCGCGTTCGTGTGCATCAAGTTTTTTGCGCCATTGTCGGGGACTAATTGATTCAATATCGAATCAAAAAGTGGATAGTTTGATCAGACCTAAGCTAGATTTACTTTTCTTGTTTTATTTTATTTTATTTCAGTTTTGTTCATTCTGTTGCTCTTTCCTTATTTATAATTTCCTGCATATAACAATGCATGCTTTTACTCATGATTATGGTCAATTTAATGTTGTAAGTTTTGATAACATTTATTGTGAGCATTGTGGTGAAACATAGTATAACATTAACGATTGTCCAGATATATTTGAACCTTCACAATTTGAACAAAAAGATATCACCTATGATTACAACCAATGGCCACAAGATGATTCATATTCATATAGTTATGACCCTGGCTACTTAAACCCTCAATATTGTCCGTCTAAATCTCGACTAGAGCAGATGATAGAAAATTTTATTCAGATGCAACAAGAGGTGAACGCTGAATTTCAGCAGCGGCATTCGCAGACAGAAACGATGATTGAAGAATTAAGGTCATCTGTGAATGACATTGCTAACCAACAAAAGAAGCTGGAGATTCAGATAGCACAGATCGTCAGTCAGTTTGCTAGGACACCGAGTCGATTACCAGGAAGTGAAGAAGGACAATTCATTCAATCACCACTAGAAGGAGAACTTGAGGATTATATAATTGATACTTTAATCGAGGAGTGCATTGCTTCAATCAAAACACCTCTTGACCTCAAGGATCTAAAAGAATCAGCCTTAACCCTCACCAAAACTTTAGTTACAAATGACGAAGCCTATCCAGTGATTTGTGATGATAAAATTTTATTCGACCTAATAGAATCTACTAATTAATATTTTGGTGAGAATATTTGTGGTGAGTTATATTATTCACAGCATATAGATGAAATAGAATATTATGATCAAACTCCTGATGATTCTTCAAAGATAACCATGTTCACTCTCGAACCAAAGAAGGCAGCTAATAAATATCTTGCCCCTCCACGAGCAAGATTTAAGAGATATGGTATTAAGGGACCACAAGAGAGGAGGCATAAAGTGAGCAAATATCTTGCTCCCCCACGAGCAAAATTCAAACACATCAAATGAAACATAGGGATAAGGTCAAGCTAAAAGACCTTAAAGAAAGCGTTTCTTGAGAGGCAACCCAAGTTTAGTTTTTATGTTCTCTTTTTATTGCATTCGTTTGTGTAATTTGAACTTTAATTTATAATATTTAGCATTTTGCAAATAAATTAGGACTAGAAAGGATTTGCTAGGTAGAAATAAAAATTATTTTGAACCTACACGACTGAGCGTGTAAGGAGAATTCAGACCGTTGTGCACCATGAGAGAGAAACGGAGGGCACACGGTCTGGCCATGTGTTTTCACACGGTCGTGCCCCACATTCCAACAGCGCACACTGCCTCGCCCTGTGTTTTCACACGGTCGTGTTGCGCAAGGGATAAAGGACGCCGCACCGTGCGTTTCACCTCTATTCATCACTCTCCCTCCAGTCCACACATGTATAGGAGACCACCTAGTCCACGTCGACATGAGCCTGCACCTGCACCACCACCCTTTTCTACTTTTGAGCAGGATGCAGGTACATCCGCCCACGATTTCTTCGAGTTCCAATCGTGCCTCGAGGACATATACGTCGAGCAGCAGACGTAGAGGCAGCAATGGGAGGAGCAGAGCGCTTACATACAGGCGGAGTTTTATGGCTTACAGGAGTTCTTCTAGCAGACTGAGGAGTTCTACGACAAAGCCCGTATATACTTCTAAGAGGAGAATGCCCATCGCCAAGAGGAGGCTGCCTACCATCGGGAGGTCAGGCAGCACATGCATGCCCAGCAGGCACAATGGGCTAGGGAGGAGGAGTACAGAATAGCCGCTGCAACCACCAGCTCTCAGATCGACTACATATACATGTGGCATCAGCGGCTCAACACCAGATTCTCCTAGGATCCCGAAATGCCGAGACTACCGGACTTTCCACCTCGTCCATCATACTATAGGTATGCTTCGCTTAAGTCTGGGAGGGGCCCAAGTTTTGTTTTATTTTGTTTCTAACAGTAGTTTCTATCCTAATATTTGCATTATGGTTAGCATTCATTTGTTCATGCATAAGTTGTTTAGTTTCTTTCAGCACTTAATTTTTGTTATCTATAAAGTTGCCTCAGTAGTATTTCTAAAATTTATTTATGAGTTGTTTCCATGGGTAGTTTAACTTCATTTACCTCGTGGTATTTTATTTTATTTGCTCTAATGAATGTTCTAGATTTACACTGGTTAGCTTTTATTTTTACACCTACACATGATGAACATTCTGAAAGGGAAAATTCAGTACGTACCTAGTTATGATTCATCTCAGTAGTCTAGTACTTTGGAATTCATAGGTGACTCTAGATTTAGCATTTTAGTTACTAGAGATGCTCGGATTGTGGAAGCCCATTCGGAAAAATCAAAATCCCAAGAGAGAGAGAAAAGAAAAAAAATGGAATAAAAAAAGACAAAAGGAAAGGAAAAGAGAATAAGAAGGAAAAAAATTTAAAAAAAAATTATGAGGGATAAAAAAACAGTTGTCGTGAGTGAAAATGGTTAAGTGCCCCTTTGAGACCGAGTTAGGTTACTGGGGAAACACCTACCAATTTCTCTCAGTACCGAGCACACCTTTGAGACTTTGTGTTAAATCTAAGGAACGACTCTCGCTTTGGGCAGGTAAGTGCCTAAGAGTCAGAGACCTTAGGAAAGCTATAGGATGACGACTTAACTTATCATGGAACGAGTATCCCCTAAGAAGATTCGCTTAGCACGAGCACGAGGAGCTAACTTAGTGAATTTCTAGAACATATCTACTTTGCTTTGATTGCAAATACCACTTGATAAATTTAGTTAACATGCTAAGTATGAAACAATACCCTTTTAAAACTTCATGACACTGAGATTTGCTTGAGAACAAGCAAAGATCTAAGTCTGGGGGAATTGATGTGAGCAAAACATATAGGATTTTAGGAGTAGTTTTTGCTCACATCTCATTTTATTTTATGTTTGTTTCATACATATTTTACTTTGTTTTGCATGTATTTCCTGTTTTCTGGTTCGGAGATTTGCTCTTTGTACTTTTGTGTGCAGGATAGCATTGCATGGAGAAAACGATGCACTTTCGGAGCGAAAATGAACATTTGACAGCTGGATGCAGTAGGGAACACGGTCAGGGCGTGTGGCTACACACGACCGTGTCCAAGGCACGAGTTTGGCCACCACAAGGTCGCACACGGCCTAGCCATGTGGAAACACACGGTCGTGTGGCGGCCCAACGTTTTGGCGCGATTAGGTCTTTTTCCGGATTTCGTGAAGAGTCGACCTGATATCTATATAAAGAAAGTCACGCCCAAACCCTAGGGGGGAGGCCTAACGGCCGGGACGGCACACCGGTGCCCTAAAAAGCACCGGAAACTCGCAACGAGGAGGAAGGAAGCCGCTCGAGATCCAAATTCTGCACCTCAATGCCAAGGAGAAGAGCACCATCGCATTGTAATCTATATTCTTTCCATGTTTTATCTTGTATATACGAATTCGATAATGCCTTGTGTTTCTTTTCTCATATTCATGGAGTAGATTCTCTGATTCTAGGACTAGAGAGTAGTTTGTGTTGAGTTAGAACATATTGGTTCAAATATCTTTTCGTTCTTGAATTTATATTTACAATCGCATTCGTTTAGATTTATATTGTTTTTTGGTTTTCTAGTCATCAGAGTTAGCCGATACGAGTGACATCCTCAGATCAAAGATTTAGCGTTAAGGAGGAACCTAGGTCAGCCTCATCGCCAGAATCGTGGGTGTAAGGATACGATAGAGTAGGAACGCGCCCGCTTCCGACTCGCCGCAGGATCGATTCGCATCCTCGCATCACTATCCCGGCCCCAAAGCCGTGGGTCGACTGCATGGCAGAGGTAGCTTCTGATAGATGCAAAGACTCATCGAGGGAGTGTATGATGTCTTTTCTACAAAATTGCAGTTAGAAACCTAGACAAAACTCAATTGACAACGTGTTCTGTGACACAAACGAAACCGAAATCCTAGAATCCCATCTAAAGACTCGTAGCAACCGTTCTCTTCCTCCGTGTGACACCGTACTGAGTTCGGACCACCGACGACCTCCTAGGCACAACCATTAGAACTGAATTCCGAACAATAACATCCACTGAATAGATAGGTACTCGAATCTCAGTCCCTGTGGGATCAATAATTTATATTATTACTTGACGACACTCGTGCACTTGCGGGCGTTGAGTGCGAGTGCGCGCTTCAAGTCCTCGACAGTCTCCATCGTGAGATTTGAGGTCGTGTTCGCGTGCATCAAGCTTGCATATTAGATTTCGAAGGTAGTTAGGAGGATCATCGGCATTTGGTGAAATTTGCTTATAATAATAGTTTTCATTCAACTATTCAAATGGCTCTTTTTGAAACATTATATGGTAGGGTGTGTAGATCACCTGTGTTGTGGAATGAAGTCGGCGAACGTCAACTACTTAGTCCACAATGCATTCAGAGAGATGCAGAGATGATCAAGATGATCAGACAAAGACTATTGGCAACACAGAGCAGACAGAAAAGTTATGCGGACAAAAGACGAAGATAATTAGAGTTTTTAGAGGGAGACCATGTATTCCTTCAAGTATCTCCTATCAAGAGTGTAAAGAGATTTAGAGTTAAAGGAAAGTTAGCCCCTAGATTTATTGGGTCCACTCAAATTTTGGAACAGGTGGGTCCAGTGGCTTACAGGCTTGCTCTGCCACCTTCACTAGCGGGAGTACATAATGTGTTTCATATGTTGATGCTACGAAAATATATTTCAGATCCAGCTCATCTGCTTGAGAGTTTGACAGCACCTTTATATCCCAATGCTACTTATGAAGAATATCCACTTTGTATCTTGAAAGACAAAGAGCACCAACTTCGCAAAAAGAAAATACATTTAGTGAAAGTGGCGTGGCAACATCACATTGATCAAGAGACCACTTGGGAGCATGAAGAAGATATGCGAGAACGATTTCCTCATCTCTTCTCTTCAGGTATCTCTTCTCTTCAAGTAACTACTTAAATTTGAAGGACCAAATTTATTTTTAGGGGAATAGGATGTTATATCATTGAAAAAAAACAAAGGACCTATTCGTAAATTCTTAAACTTGTTGGACCTTTTTGCAAAAGTGCAAAAATAAATAAATAAAAACCCACGAACAGTTTTTATTTTTGTTGCCTCTTTCGCCGCCGACCTTTTCTTTTTCATTTTTTTTTCCCTTTCTGATTTTTCCCATTCCGTTTAACCTAAAGATCTCTAATCAATTTCTATATAAATCTCATCGTCGTGGTTGTTGATAGTCTCATCTCTATTGCCACCATTGCCGACACCATCATCCTTGCTGCCCACCGCTGACATTGCTCGCCGCGGCTGCTAATGTTGCCATCGGCGCACCATTGTTACTCCTTGGAAAAAAAAATTTGATTGAGGTGGAGTTCTTCCTGCTTGTTTTCCTTTTTAATGACCTTGTGCATGATTAATTTTACCGTGATGAAAACAAAAATAATTTATGATTTCTAATCTTGAAATAGAAGTAAATTAAGAATTTCATTTAATTATATAAATGTGTTTATAGATTACTTGAGTATATGATAGAAGAAAAATAATTATCAGGTACATTGAATATATATAATTAGGCTTTGATTAGGATAATATTAGGAATAAATTGTTTACGGCTTATATTGTTCTTTAAATGAAAATTTATTTACATACTCTTTTAGATCTTTGTGGTTTGATCACGTTCTTTTATATTGGCTTGACCTTGTATATTTTTTGTTATTGTTGTACCTTGGGAAAAATTATACATGATACAGTGGTCAAATTTTGAAATTTAAAAGTGAAGTATAGAAACTTAGAATAATTCTCTTAAAAAGAACTCAAAACTTTATAAGAAATTTGAAGGGAATCTATAGCGAAAATGATTTTATGAAGATGAGATTATTAAAATTTAGATAACTAAGTAATGCTCTATAAATATAAAGATTTTGCTTCGTGCATTAAAAATAAATAACTTATCTCACTGGATGGATTGCGGGTCATTCATCCTATTTTTGAGTGAGACACCTCGCGGGATGGATTGTAGGTCGTTCATCCTATTTTTATATGAGGCATTTCGGATGGATTGCAGGTCGTTCACCTCATATTTTTATGTATATGTGTATACATAAGATGTACTTCGTATTGGATGGATTGTAAGTCATTCATCTTATGCATATATAATGCATCTTTACTGGGTGAGTTACGGGTCGCTCACTCTTATCTTATATTTATATAGGATATATTTTATATCAAGTGGATTGCATATCGTTTGCTTGATATGTATAACATATTCTAGAAGGGTGAATTGCAGGTCATTCACCTATTAAATGCTTATGTTTAAGTCATATATTTATGTAAGAGCAATATGTGTTTAATGTTGAAATGAGAAATTGAGAAAATCGATGAAATTCATTAAAGAGTGAATAAGAGTTAAATTAATGAGAGCGGAGTAATAATTAATGGTGTATAAAATCTAAAAATATAAAGGTTTTATTTTGTTGTTGACCTCCTCAATTATATATATTCATGCACGTCTTTCCTTACTCCACTTTGCACATTGTACTCACTCTTTGTTCCTTTGACCTCCAGATTCGCAGACGTGAGACGATTGTCAAGGTTCAATCAATATTAAGATTGATAGCTCAGAGACTGCTCAGAGATTGCTCAACGATAGTTTGGAGATATCTTCTGTAAAGTCCATTCAATTTATTTTCTTTTTAGTATTATCTATTATTTATGCATTTTAATATTTTAACTTTTTATTTTATTTTGCACGAGTCAGTGTGTTAGTCATGTCATGATATAGTCAAGTCAGTATTTGGGGACAAACATGTAGTTACATTATTCTATATCATTTAATAAAGTATTGCATATTTATGCTTGTACAACCTTGTGTTTCCTTCTAGGATATTCTTTGTTGTTTTTGGTGCAGTGATGAATATTGTCCGAACAGCGAAGCTATCCCTGATATAGGGATGGAAGCTACCGGGTCGTGACAACTTTGGTCCATTGTTCAGCTTCCGGAGGAAAGTAAGAAGGTGGGCTATTGATCGATGTCACGCAACGACGACGACGACAACAATCCTAGAGGAACTTGATGGATGTAAAGTGTCAAACAATAGAGCGGTGAGATGGAGATAAGGTTTCTTCACTTGGCTTGTGATTGAACAGATGAAAGGGTTTTGGGTGCTTGATCTTGGGACAATGGAAGGACTTGAGTGACAACGAAGTAGTCGGAGTGGCAAGGACTTACAAATTGAGATCAGGCATTAGTGTCCAAGATTAAAAAGTGGTGGCAGCATTCACAAATAGAGAATCAATAACTCAAGAGAAAGAGGTATTAGTGTCATTTCACATCTTGGTTCTTCAACAGGACAGTTTATGCAACCCAAGAATGGTATTTTAGTCCATGTGGTGAAAGATATTAAGATAAAAGCATAGACGGGGTCATTTCTTGACTAAGATTTTGAATAAGCAGTGAACCAATAAACATGGATGTAATCATTAGAAGCCAAATAGAATAGAAACTTTTATTCTGGATATTTTTGGTAATAATTAACTTATTTGGTTGACAAAAAAACTAACAAAACTTCCCAGGTCAGCAGAAATTTAACTGAAATGACTAGATGCTAACCACAGCAGAAACTTATTGTTAAGCCTTCATATGATAACTGAATTATTAGTTTGATAAAGTCAAAAAAATCTCGTGTGTCAATGCCAATGTCACTATTACATTTCTATGTTTTCTTAAGAAACAAATGCAAATCATCTACCCATAAATTATTGCAATTACATATTTGGCTACAAAGACATCCTAGATTCTAGAGATTCAATGTGGCAAACATAGAAATACATACCAAGTGGCGATTGAACTAGTTCAAGTAATAACATGAGTTTTCTTGTATGAATATGTTTTCCTATATATAAATATAGCAACAGGAAATTTTAGATGTCAACCAAGAAAAAGTTGTTATATTCCAACTCTATTAAAATGTAGTTTCCTAGACTATTCATTGCTAAACCAGCATATTGTGATGCTAACATTTCAATTTCTATAATCCTAGCTATACAAATAAGAGACCAGTGTTGCATATAAAGATGCAGAATAAAGCATAGTCTAAGATAATTAGAAACAGAAATACAAACTATCAACAGAGTTGTAATCTAGTATATTATGAAGCAACAATTGCCTAGCTGCATAATGATTTGTTTTAGTTTTGCTGTAAGAAAAAAAGGGAAACAATATCTTTAGTACAAAAGAATTCAGAGAAGGGTACCTAAAGAGGTCCCAGTAGCTGAAGGAAGCAAAGGACCACACTCAGTTGGTCTATTGTCTCTTAGAGGACGCCCATGATTAGTCTCAACATGCATTAAAATAGGTTGTAGCTCTTCAGGCACTGGCAATGGTTCTGATTGTTTCACCCCTGGAGGCGATAGACCTGATTGTTGCATCCAAGTTGACGTTGCCAAGGCCGACACCATACTGGACTGCATGGAATATGGTTCTTTACTTGCAAAGTATTGTGGCAGCATGCTATCTGGCTGTTTCATTGAGAGAGGCAAAGCAAGAACTGGCTCCTCCCCAGATTTAATGGAATATGGTCCTACACATGCAGAGTTTTCTGGCAATTTGTTACCACTAACAAAAGGCATGGTTTCTGATTGTTTCATCAAAGGTGTCACTGGCACTGGCAAAGGATCTGATTGTTTCATCCCTGAAGGTGATGGATTTGATTTTTTTATCAAATTAGGCGCTGGCAAGGCCAGCACCACACTGGGCTGCATGGAACACAGTTTAGTACTTGCAAAGGTTTTTGGAAGCTCATTCTGTATGACAGAAGGCATATTATATGGTTGTTTAATCGACAAAGGAAATGACTGGGCGGGTTCCTCTCCAGGTTGCATGTCATATGGTCCTGCATAAGCGAAATCTTTTGAAAGTTCAGTACCTCTAACAGAAGGATTGGTCCCCGATTGTTTCGAGGAAAGGGGCGCTGGTAACAAATCTGATTGTTTCGCCCAAGTAGGCAATACCAAGGTCGGCACCACATCAGGCTGCTCAAAGGTTTTTGGAAGTTCATTCCCTCTGACAGAAGGCATGGTATCTAAGTGTTCCATCGACAGATGCAATGACAGGCCTGGCTCCTCTCTTGTTTGTGTCTCACATGGCCCTGCATATGCAAAGTTGTTTGCCAATTCATTACCTCTGACAGAAGGGATGGTCTCAGATTGTGCTGTAGGAATTGGCAACGGCAAGGTCAATGCAACTCCAGGCTCTGCTGGATCTACCAAACCAGACGAAGATGGCCCAGGTATAGCTATTGTAACAAGTGACATGTTCCACCCAGGATTGGACTCCTTCGCTTGAGAAGATTGCCCGACAACCAGGGGATCATCTTGATCTTTCTTCGTTCTCTTCCTAGGGCCATGCTTCTCAATGGCTCTTCGGTTCCCAAACCAATACTGAACTTGCATGTAATCCAGCCCCGTAATATTTGCTAGCTCCCTCTTCATATGCGACGATGGTTGCGGCATCACTGCAACAATAAATCGAGACACCACGACGCAGCAAAACCAACGATCGACACGGTTTCAATAACACAAACAAGTCAGGTTTATCATACAGAAATCGAAGCCCACGAGAAACAAAGAAAAAAAAATCCAAACTTTAAAAGACATGACGAACCTTGATAAGCTTCCTCGAGGATGAGCCTCTGAAGCGGATTCTTTCTCCTTTTCTCCCGAAACCCGACCCCGGAAGGCCATTCTTCACAGCCTCCCTCTTGCTGCTCCATCTCAAACTTCGAAATCCGATCACCAGAGCACGCATAGGGTCGATAGCACACCAGGAGCAGCAGCGGCCCTCCCGAGGCCAAGTGCCCACGAGCGCAGAGCACGAGTTGGGGAAAGGACGAAAAGAGCAGGGATTTCCGTTAGGGAAGCGAGAAAAAGAGGAAAAGCTGGGGACGAACAAGAAGATACGCTTCATAATTTGTAGGGGGGATGCGACGACAACCACAATGCGAAGCTCGCCGACGAGTGGCGATGGAAGGGAGATGTACTAGGGATAAACGCAATTAATGCAGTGGGGGGAGGCGAAGGAGGAGGCCGGAAAGGATTGGATTGAGCAGAAAAAGGAAGGTTTTCAAAAGGAGGTTTTGGAGGCAACCGAAGGGCAGAAGAGCAGGGCGGAAGAAGAGGCCGCATGCCGACAATTCAACGGCCCGCCCTTTCTAGGGTTCCCGTTCATCTCATTGATAAATCAATAAATAAATTTATACAATAAAAAAAAATTAAGTTTTGAGATAATTTAAAATTTTATTTCGGATTCAAATGAGCATTTATTATCTTATCAATCATGTTTACGAATATAATTCTTCCATAATTTATTCCCTTTTAAATTCTGAAAACTAAGACAATGAGTCACTAGATAGGCGATCAACTGAGTGATTTTGAAAAATGAAGGTTTTCAAAAGGAGATTTTGGAGGTAACCGAAGGGAAGAAGAGCAGGGTGGAAGAAGAGGTCGCATGCCGACAATTCAATGGCCCGCCCTTTCTAGGGTTGCCTTTAGCTCGTTCGTCGGTGCGACGCATTGATAAATAAATAAATAAATTTGCACAATAGATAAATAAGAGTTAATTTTTGAGACAATCTAAAACTCTATTTCAAATTTAGATGGTCATTCATTATCTTATCAATTACGTTTACGGATATAATTCTTCTATGATTTACTTCCTTTTGAATTTTGAGAACTGAAACGAGAAGTCACTAGATAAGCGATCAACCAAGTGATTTTGTCAAAATGAAGGTTTTCAAAAAGAGGCTTTGAAGGCAACTGAAGGGAAGAAGAGTAAGGCATAGAAGAAGAGGCAGTATGCCGACAATTCAATACCCCCTTTTCTAAGGTTGCCTTTAGTCGTCCCGGTATGACGCATCGGTAAGTCAATGAATAAGAATCGATTTTGGCATTCAAGATGATCAATTCGATCATAGAAAAAATTTTCATCAATCATAAAAATATATCGAAAATTATTGGCATGAATAGTCTTCACAATCTCAATATCTCTGATTTATCACTTCATTTAAAAAAAAATCTTATAATTTACTATAATTGAAAATCAAACCGTAATTATTTAAAAATTAAATTTCATCGTCTTAGAGTACTATAAGCTCACTTTTGATAATAATCAAAATGGAGATATAATTTTGATAATTTTCAATCGAGTTTAAGTAATTTAATTAAGTTGATAAAGAAATTTTTTAATATAATAATATTCTCTATAGTAATTTTAATTAAGTTGAACTAATTTATTTTTTTAGCGCTTATATTGTAATTCCTAAAATAACATCAAAGTAAAAAAAAAAAAAAACTTTTCAAAATGAAAAATATTCTAAAGCATTTATTTTGATTTTTTTTTTCCATTTTTGAAAAAGGGACAGTCTTTTGACACGGAACTAATAATAAGAGACATTTTTTTTTTAATTTTTCTATTTTTTTTTTTTTTGTATTTTCCTGTCATATTTAAGGCCCTTCCATATTTATAAATCATTCCACCAAATAAATACCATAAAACTCTCATTTGCAAGAAGGAAGGAAGAGGTCAAGACAAAAATAGGCCTCATGCAACATATTAAAAAAAGTCAAGAATTAATTGCGATGACAAAAAATATATTGATTACTACAATTAACACTAATAATATATAAATTTTTAATTGCGGAAGAAATAAATATGTGATAAAATAAATTCAAGTATAATGTCAAAAAAAGACAAATTACATTAATATAAAAAAAGTATTTTTTTTACTCGACCACGAGTGTCTCGTGAACACTATTCCTCGAACAAATTTAAATGTTGTTATTATATAAAATTAAGGTTAGTACGGGATAATCAGACTTGTAATGTAATACAAAATAATTTATTTTCTTTGGTAAATAATACTACTGTTATCTCTTCTCTGTGAACCAAATAGGAGGGCTCACATGTAAGGCGTTACCTGAACCGGATAATTGGTTCGGCGGAGAAAGAGGAGAGGAACGGTTCGGGCGCAAGCGCCTGAAATAATTGGCACGGAAAAACTAGTTAAGGTAATCGACACGGCAAAGCGGAAGCAAGGAGAAGCGCTTCGATAGAAAATAAGCTAGAAACGGTCTGGCTATATAGGCCTAGAAGTATATGGGACGGATAAGAATCAACTCGGCCTAGTTAGTCCGGAGGTCGTTCGGTGGGGGGAGGAGAGTTGGTTCGGGCTGGTGGGGAGCCCAAAGGTTATACTACCCGTGAGCTATAGACCTAAGTTAGTTTCACCAGAAGTGGATGGTTGAGGGAGACAGGCTAACCTAGTTTCCTGAAATGTAGATAAAGAGGTATTATGTAACAGAAGGAGGGGTCCTCACATAATATTCCGAGGAGCCTTCGCTCCTCGTATCTGTAATAGAATTATTCTCCAGGTGGACGTGGTGGACACGTGTACGATGGGGACAGCCCGCGAGGTAGCGATGAATCAGAGAAGGAGAATAAAAGGGAGGAGGAGGA
The DNA here is from genome assembly GCA_025175895.1 of Wurfbainia villosa. NCBI lineage: Eukaryota > Viridiplantae > Streptophyta > Magnoliopsida > Zingiberales > Zingiberaceae > Wurfbainia > Wurfbainia villosa. Next base: position 2,725,641 of record CM046000.1, on the reverse strand, counting down.
CAGAAGGAAGGGGATCCGCATTATTCTAACTGGCAAGAAACGAAGACAGAGGAGGAGAAGGAGAGCTACCCACCATCACGCCGGAGAAGGAGAGGAGTGATTTTTGCTTTGGCACGGCGTATACTCTTTTTTGTATTGGGATTGAACTGTAAGAGGTTTTCTCCTCCACCTCCGGAAGTTTCCTTTCCGTAAAGGGGGACGTTCATAGTGAAAGTGCTTGGGCACTGCATCCGGTGAGGAAGCTCACCTCCGTGGAGTAGGAATCCTTATTTCGAACCATGTACATCTTGTGTCTGAGTTTTGGTTCCCGGTGTTGGTTTTGCATTTTCTCTGCTTCACCTTCTCATTTTTTTACTGTTGCGGCCTGTGAGAAACTCCCACCCAAAGTTCCCTTCGTGCTTCATCACATCGAAAGGAGGTGAACAAATCTTCCTTGCCGCATCAGTAATATTTCAAAGATGTAATGTAATGTAATTGCATTACAAAATAAGAGTCAAGATTCGTAATCTCGATTACGAAGGAAAAGCTATGTAATCCGATTACATTACGAACTCAATATTTATTATGACAAATATATCATTTTTTTATTTTTCTTCGATCGACCAACGACCACCGGCCGACGATCGATCGACCGACGCCGAATCGATCGGATCGATCGGCGACGACGGCGACGATCGCGGCCGACGACGGTCGACGGCGACGAGAACTGCGGACGACCAACAACGCGGAATGACCGACCGATCGGTTATGACCGAATGACGATCGACGATCGACCGACGACGACCGACCAACGACGGTCGACGACCAACGACCGATCGATGGCTAACAATCGACGATCAGTGACTAAGAATTATATTACCTTAAGAAGAAATTATAAGGATATTTTTGTCATTTTATAATAATATGAATTACATTCCTTATAACAAATATGGATACCAAACAAAGGAATATAATCACTTTTGTAATCAAAGATTACACACCAATCGCTAACCAAACACAGTAATGTAATACACATTACATTACAAACTTGATTACATTAAAAGGTTGATTACATTATCTCATACCAAACGTAATCTAAATGTCAATATAATAGTTAAAAGTTTTCTTAGAGCATAGATGATTCACTCATCCCAATGTCTCCGTTCACAATTAACAAGAAAAAAATAAATCACGAAGAGATTACGTCCATCGAATCGTTAATCAAAACAATGAAATTTTTTTAAATCTGAATGAAAATTTTAGATCTATATCGAAATCCAATCTCTATCCATTTATAATAATTTTTATGTCCCTCTAATCAAAGATCCGTTTTGCGAGAACAAAATTTGTGAATCTTTTACTATTAAAAAAAAGTAAAAAAAAAAAAAAGTACAATGTATAGCAAAAAAGTGTACAATGAAGGAAAAAAAGGTTTTTTTTTTTCGTATAACTCAGTTATCATAGATTAAAAAACTATGGATAATAATATAGCAAATTGTATTTATAAAAGATTAAATCAAAATTATTTACCTTTCTTATATATATAATTCATAATTGCTACAAACACCTAGTAATGTTGTAATAATCATAGTTATAGCCACTAGTTCCTTCGGGACGACTCGTTGATTAGAGCGACACAAATTTTATTACAGATAAATAGACATTGAATTTCAATATGAGATCTAAAACTCTCACTTAGACTTAGAAATTTTTCATCGTTTTTTATCAACAAATCAAGAGGATAACCTCCATAATTTATCTTTCTTCATCATCATCGAAAAACCGATGAATACTAGAGACGAACGTAATCATTTATAACCACTATATATACCCATAACAACTAAGGTCATAATTATTAGAACAGTATTTAAATAATTTTAACTAGGTTAATGAGATTCATTCATCATATTACAAAGTACATCAGATAACATCTTGAATGCTGCTGAGTTTTCTGCATCTTTCACTCTTGGCTTTGGATCCCCCAAGGCAATCAGGGTATCGTCCATGGCTTCAACTTGAACAGAGCATGTAAATCTTTTGCTGTGCCCGGGCCCTTCTTCTTTCTCAACCCTGCAAGTTTTGGTTCATGTATAGTCCTAAATTTTCTTCTCTTTTTTTTTTTTTTTGTTACTTTTAACCATCAAGAACAAAATTTAATATTCTTGAAGCAATGAGAAAACATCAAAGAATCAGTGAGCATATGTATGATGGAGTGTTGAAATCTCTCAAAGAACTTAAATCAAGCCACAATGCAAGCAGTGAACCATAATTGGTGAGCCATTTTTCTGCCATAAGGAAAATTGTTAAATCGATCTACTTTGCGATATTAACAATTGAATCGAAGAGGTAGCCTAGGATCAATAATGTAATAGAGACCAATCACTTTTATGCTAGGTCCAGTTGGAAGCAAAAATAAAAGAGGGGTAGCAAGAGAAAGAAAGAAGCCGTAAATGAATCATGAATATTTATGTGTTACTTGCTGCCTTTCCCCTTCCCTTGCCTTCCCTGTCCATTTTATCTATCCAAGTAAACTCATCTTCAATCCAACACAACAGAGGATGCAAGAGAAGAAGAATAGAATAGTCATGGAATGCATGATCAAGATATGGTAAGGAATCATCAGTTTTTCTGAGTCATTGGGTCGCTTGAATGCGTAAAACATGTATAAAGTTTTGGTTCAGTCACATAATATATTTCACAGTTAGTTCTTTGATGATCATGAGTCGATTGAAAATTAGTTCCATTTATACAATTACATTTCATAATGTAACTGAAACTTTCCATAGATCATGCACCCATAAATAATGTTATTTGCTACATATAATCTTGTTTTTTATTACGAACTAAATTTTCAAGATAAAATACCACAGAGAGAACTTTGACTCTGTGCTAACCGAAAACAAGTTTCTGTTATTGACCTCTTCTAGGTACCTACTAGAGGCATCCCTTCTATACTGCTAAACAGAAGAGAAAAAAAAAACCATCAATAATGATTGAATCGACAACATATTCTTCAATTAAAGGCAAGGGATTCAAGAGTCCAAGAACATAGAGCAGAGGAAATTCATATGGATCTAAGAAAAGAACAAATTCTGTGTTAGGAAAGAAAGAAAGAAAGATAGAAGTTAATTTCATTCAAAAATAAATAAGGAGGGAAGTTTCTGTGTTAGGAAAGATCCACAGTACGTTCATTATGGTAGGAAATGTATTAAGGCTAATTAATGAGACAAAATCCCAAATGAAGAGTAAACACACTTGATGTACACGAGATATCACAAGGTTGAAGGATTCTTTTCCTAATTAGCAAACTACCATACCTGATTTGAATGGCACTAAGGAAAGTCATTAGTTATTATCTAGTATGTGTATCATAAAAAGGCTACATAATGTAGTAACAATTTACAGAAACATAAAGAAAGGCATATTTTAGGAGCAAAAATAATGCATTGAATAAAGTTAAACATTTTCCTTAAGAAAGTAAAGAAAAAACTCACTTGTAAATTGGCTTTAACCAGTGTTTCTTGATGCAAAACTCATTCAATCTTTTCTTGGAACCATCTTTCTCTTGCACTCCATTGCGGGAGGTGGAGCACAAATCCACATCCATATCAGCAGTGTGATGAGATAAAGACAAATTTTGCAGTGCATCTCTTGCTGCATTCAGCTTAGCAATCACCTTTTGCTCAGAGGAGCCAATGCCCAAAAGGATCCCATCAACAAAAACATTGGTTATGTTCAAAGAATCGTTCTTCCAATTCTTGATGTCGAGGATCTTGCCAAGCTTTTGACAAAGCATGTGGAGGGTGGTGATGGGCTGCTCATTCATGATCTCCCAGGTGATGATGGGTTCCAAGATCCCCCGAAAAACCTATCCAGCCTAAATATTACACTTTTAAAAAGCATAAGAGAATGATTAGCCAAGTTTACCTTCCAGAGCAATTCCAGATTGAAGTCGCAGTCCACATAGACCGCAGCTGCAATGGACTCAACAACATCAGCTAACACTTTTGGTGCTTTGACAGTGCTCCCGCCGTAGAGCATCAAGCCTGAATCTTCATCAGGCTCCATCATCACTGCATTGGTGAACTCATTTACCTGATATGGAAAGAAAAAAAGTAATAGGGTTCCAAAATCCAATATCAAAAGGAATAAATTGAAGGAATCAATCATCAAAGCTGTGTAACATTGTTTTAATTTTCCTCACTTCAAAAGACCCATATTGTTCATAATCTAATCTATAAGAATGAAACAATTGAATGGAAACTACTATCCTACAAATCCAAATTGCAAAGAGACATCACTCAAATCATGAGGATAAATTCAGACTACCAATGTAATTTCTGGATTTTGCAACTTTCTCCAACTCCAAACCTGTAGCTTAGACATCAAACTCACAATTCTCCAGGACATTCCAATCTCCGCAACACCTTCTATTCAACTAAAAATCATTCAACACAAGTACTCATGGAGATGGCGTGGTGGTTAAGACACGGCGGAAGAAGTGGCATGGGTCAATTCCGAAGGAGGTCTAAAGTCTTTTTTTGGATTCAGATGACCCTCACGCGTCTTGTCCACCATGTCAAGGCACATAGGGCCCTCCGTGATTTACTTCTCTCACAATGGTCATAGGACAGGCCGGTGGGGGCCGCTAGATTGGCGATTTCAACCTTTGCAGAAAATCATTCAACACAATTTCAATAATGTGGTTTTTACCATCATATGCTTGTTAGGATCTTTGCCGTCGCTAGAGGGGAGGTGAATAGCGATCTTCGATTGCATCGATTCAATTGTGCTTGTCTACAATTCGTTAGCGCAACGGAAATGAAATACAAACAGAAACAAACACATAACACAAACAACACACAACGATTTAACGTGATTCGAAATTCTAGTTCCTACTCCACGGCCGAGCTCTAGTGTGAGCCCTAGTAATGTACACCACCACTAAACCTTCTCCTTCATGGAAACAATACAAAGGTGAAGAAACCTCTTACAATGGAGTTTACAAGAAGAATACAACCAAAAACGAAATATAAAAGCAAATGAAGAAAGACAAGTGAAAACACTTTTACAAGATGAGCTTTTGATCGCTTGATGATTTGACTGCTTTGAGATGCTTTGAAGATCTGGAAAGCAGACACGTTTCCCCTCCAAGAACCCCAAGAATCAACAGCTCGAAACCTCCTTCGCAACCTCCATTTAAAGCACCGTTCGGGTTGATTTTCCGCCTAGTAGTCAACTGACCTTACCCACTAATCGGTTGTCCAGTTATCCGTTGTCTCACAACGGACTAACCCATGTCGGAATAATGATCACGATCGCTTCGACCTAGCCAATCGCCATAAGTCAAGAGTCGACTCGAAACATTTGTGATACCAACTCAAAGAATGATCACATAGACATCAATCAACTGTCAAAGCCAGCAATTAACTCAGAAACATTATGCGTCATGTCCACTTAAGGTCAGTCGACTGCTCAACCCTAGCAGTCGACTGGTCTTATCCATCAATTGACTACCAGAGGCACAGTCAGTAGTCGAGTCTCAGTCGACTACTCGACCAGTCGACTGTCTAAGTCAATTTGAGCTTCCGAGTGCCGAGCACTCGACTAGTCGACTGGTCAATACCACCAGTCAACTAGTAATCTCAAAAGTGAGGTTTAACCCCAAGTATGATCCCCTCATACTTGACACTCACCCTTAGTCTAGACGTAAGCCTTCAAGCCACTTCCATCAGCCTCACGCTCTCAAGGTCCATCCGAGTTCTCCACGACTCCTTCACCCTTCGCATTAGCCTTCAAGTGCTTCCATCGGCTTTATCATGCTAATGGGTACGCTGCCAAGACTCCACCCTTGGGCTTACACGGCCAAAATTGAACCTTTGGACTTTCCTTTGCCAAGTATTCATATTTGGACTTTCGCCGCCAAGACTACACACTAGGACTTATGTGGCCAAGACTACACCCTTGAACTTTTCCATTGTCAAGTATCCATACTTGGACTTTCCCTTGCCAAGTCTCCAAACTTGGACTGCTCCTTGCCAAGAATCTATTCTTGGACTTCCCTTGCCAAATCTCCAAACTTAAACTTCTCCTTGCCAAGAATTCATTCTTGGACTTCCCACTCAAGTCTTGCTCGAGCTCGGTCAACCTTGATCTGAGGTTGATTGCTCCAACAATCACCTTCTAACAATTTCCTTCACATGACCTTGGATATCTCAACTATCCACAAGTCATATGATCATACGAATGTCAAATATATTGTTAAACTCATTGTCAAACATCAAAACACTATTCGAGTCCCACTCGAGCTTGGTCAACATTGACCTGGGATTGATTGCACCAACAATTCTATCCTCTACAGCTACAGTAGATAAGCACTCTTTCAAGAGATCACTCTCTGGAGGAGACTCGTATTCTTCAAAATCAATAGGACCCAGATTTTCAACACATACTTTTAAGAATTCAAGCAAGTTATCTGTTTGCATTAGGCTATGATTTACAAGGACAAAAAGCGCATATAAAAAATACGGACTATATAGTGGTAAGTTCAACAGTAAAATTCATCCATTAGAACAACATATAGTGGTCTTAGCTGGTGCTTTTTCTGTTTCCAATTCAACATTGTCAACAATATTAATATGATCTTCACTTCTGGTTATGTGAAGATGTGAAATGATGTAGAATTTAAAATTGTATGTATGGGTGATGCCTACATAAATACTGATGTTGGACGTTGATTGCTTCTGAAGAATGTTAGACATGTTCTTGAAATTGGCCTGAATTTAATTTCCACTAGTGTAGTTGATGATGAGGGATACCATAACCATTTTGGTGAAGGTAAATGGAAACTCATAAAGGGATCTTTGATAGTTGTCAGAGGAAAGAAATACAGTTCTGCATATCTGATGGAGGCAAAGTCTTATGGGGTTGATGATTCATTTACTCAAATATGGCATATGCGACTTGGGCATATGAGCCAGAATGGTATGCCGAAGGTCTCCTGGAAATGGATTATTCTTAGCCTAAAATCTATAAATCTGGAAGTATGCACTCATTGCTTGGCTGATAGACAACACAGAGTTGCTTTTAAAACTTTTCCTCGTTCTAGAAGAGCTAATGTATTAAATTTGATGCATATTGATATCTATTCCATGGATGCTAGTAGTCTAGATGGTGATCGTTATTATATTACTTTATTGATGATCATTCCAAGAAAATATTCGCCTATGCTTTGAAAACTAGAGATTGGGCTTCAGGCCACTTTAATTTTTTCTCAGATGTCAGTTGAAAGGGAAACTGACAAGAAAATAAAATGTGTTTGCTCAGATAATGGTGAGGGCTATTTGAGGATTATTTATAGAACTAAAAGGATCAAATTTAAGAAGATAGAGCCAAAAACTCCTTAGCACTATGGAGTTATAGAGAGAATGAATCTCACGATCAATGACAGAGTTCGTTGTATGCTCTCTAATGCAAAATTGTCAAAATCCTTTTGGGGGAAGTAATGAGATCATCAGTTAATTTGATAAACCTTTCGCCCTCAGTTATTCTGGATCATGATGTACCATAAGGGGTATGGACAGGGAAAGATGTTTTATATGAGCATTTGAAGGTTTCTGGCTGCAAGTCATCTATGCATATTCCCATAGATGAGAGATTTAAACTTAACAGCAAAACGAGGCAATATATTTTTATTAGATACAACCAAAAGCAGTTTGGGTACAAATTTTGGCATCTAATCGACAAGAAAGTTATCAAAAGAAAAGATGCTATATTTTTAGAAAATCAGACCATTGCAAATTTTGAGAAATCAAAAAAACCAAATTCAAGTAATGAAGAACTACTCGATTGGGGCAAGGTTCATTCACCTATAGTGTGTATTGATGGTAATAAAGATGTACAATCAGATGATCCTCTTATAGCTGATGATGAGCCAATTGTTGAGAATCCAACATAACTACTAGTTAAGGCTCATTTGAGAAGATCCACCAAAAATAAATAACCTTCTATTGTAGGATCGAAAAAGATGCGCTATCCACCCCCTCCCCCCCTCTAACGCGTCTTTTTCAATCCTACAATTGACATCAAAGTAGGGGCACTCAGAATCAGTGCAACCATCAATCAAGTAATTTTTTAATTTTCTTCTTATTTCCATATTTTTATTTCTTTTTCTTCTTCTCTAGTGATGATTTCGGCTATTGGAAAAGGTTGAATAGAGTGTTTTCTAAAGATACAAGTGGAGATGTGGATCGTCATTCAAATCGGATTCACATTGGCCATCGATGACTTCGGAGAACCTTTGGAATGCGACAAGTGGACAACCAGTGTCAAGACGCAAATTGAGTCCGATACGAAAGAAATACAAATTTTACAATATGGCTTATCCAAAGAAGAGTTCAATCGAGTCAGTCCATTTATAAGTGCAAAAGATCTTGGGATAAGTTGATTGAGCTCCACAAAGAGGCATCCGAGACAAAGGTATGTAAGCATGATTTACTTCTTAATAAATTGTACAATATTACAATGCAAGATGAAGAGTCAGTAAGTCAATTGCATGCCCGAATATAAGACATTCTCAACGAGCTCCACTCCATCGGATAAGTGGAGAATTGAGATATAATAAGGTACGTGTTGAAAGCATTTCCAAGAAATACTTTATGGGCATCGATGGTAGATGCTTACAAAGTTTCGAAGGATCTTTCTAAAATTAAATTAGATAAACTTTTTTTCAAATTCGAGTTACATAAGCAAAGTAACTCGGTCTAAGCCAAGAAAAGTATAGCTTTGATTGCACGTCGGGTCAAGAGCGAGTAGAACAAGTCTAAATTCAAACCCGAACCTCAATCAGATGAATCATAGTCCAATATAAATGACGAAGAGATGAACTCTGAACTAGTCAACTTAGTTCGGAAACTATTGGAGAAAAAGATGATTCTCGAAGTGCGAGGTCAACAAGGTGCTCAAGCAAAAGACAAGCAATCGGTCTCAACTTGAACCACCAAACCCAAGTCAGAAGCAATGTGCTATGAATGCAACCAAAAGGGTAATTTCAAAGCTGAGTGTCCGAGCCTAAAGAAATCCAAAAAACAATGCACAAAGAAGGCACTGAAAGCAACGTGGGACAAGTCATCATCAGACGAGGAAGAACAAGATCAAGTAAGCTACATAGCACTCATGGAAAATGATCAAAGATCCGAGTTCGAATTCAAGTCCAAAGCCAAGTCCAAGTCAAGTCATGGATCTGTATTTGGTTAAGAAGGTCCATATAACAAGGTAAGTTAGTGTTTAGTTAAAAATTTGTATGATATGATTTCATGTTTAACTAGAGAGCTTGTCAAGTCACTTCATAAGTAGGTAAAAATCCTTAAGGAGAAGGCTAACCCAAGCTCTTCAACTAATCAAGTTCATAAAGGAACCTCCACTCAAGTCCAAAAGCTTGAGGAAAAAAAAATTCTTTTTGGAAAATCAAATTCAAGAGCTCAAGGGATCTTTGAAAAGGTTCACATTGAGCTCCAAATATTTAGATATGTTACTTGGATCTCAACGAGTCATGTATAATAGATCCGGACTTGGATTTAAGGTTAAGACCACAAACAAATCATACATGTTACTTGTTAATCAAAATAGAAATTGAATCCAAGCATGGGTCCCGAAATTGAGTCTAGTCAATCAAGTAGAATCAAATAAGTATTAGGTTCTCAAGGATCAAATTCATTATTTCGATAGATCGTATCGAAGCCATGATACAGGGAGAGCCAATACAAAATTATTTTCTTAGGTAAATTACATACTTGTTTGATTTTACTTTTATTTATTTATGCATGTTAGTTTATTTTCTTGCTTAGTGTAGAATAGTTAAATAGGAAAAAGGATTACTTAATCTTGATAACGTAATATTAGGATGCGGTGAGATGATAGTACATTAGTGAAACCTAGTCTAGGTGTATCCGGGTTGGATAAAAATTTCAAACAACAACAAAAAGTAACCTCAGGTTTGGATACATTCATCTCAATGGGAACCAACATGAAAATTGCGGCTCAAGTAGGAAATCTGATCAAACTAGATCTTATTAGTTATTACTTTGTTTGGAGAAAAAGGTAAGTCTACCCATGTATGTATGCTCCTGGATCTTGCAAAGTCTTTGGTTCAATGAGTTAGGTTACCAATTCGTGATGATTGTGTATATTCCAAAACAGTTCATAGAAAAATCTGACTAAATTTTGCTTCTCATCTGAAAAAAATGGAAATTCTCATGTTTTTTTTTTCGTTATCCAAAGCTCAAATACTTTTTAAAATGATTTCTCCTGATTCCTCTCATGTTATGATGAGTATTGATAAACCATATACCAAAAACAGAGGAAGGCGCAAAACCAACTTGGGATTGGAGTGCATTAGGTCGGAGCCTTGGAGGAAGATCGCTACATAATTTTCCCGCACCAAGAACATTAATTTCTGCTAGTATTTGAGAACTAACTTATGTAACGCAATATTCATCAGTAAGAATGCTTGGACATTCTGACCAATTGTCCTCTCGGATGACTACTGCAGGAGATACATTAGCATGGGAGACTCAGTTCGATCTTTCACAGTTGGAGTCGAGGGGAAGGCGAACGCGTCCCCAGGTCATTAAATGTGCCGACAATATGGCATAGGGTTTAAAGTTTCGAAAATTTTGGGTGTTTTTGCCTGTGATGTAGCTGTTAGAGTTCGAGACAAATTTCCTACTCAATCAAAATCAAAATCAAATCCAAATCAAAGCTGTATCAGCACAAGAAAGAACGATAAATGCCTCATAGGTGAGATTTTCCAAGTTAAGAAGAAAGCGCACCATTTGATCCATGATAGGCGAGTTGCGGCGCAGTAATCGATAGAGACGGTGGCGGACGGCGACGCGTGCTAGCTTCTCGGTGGAGACGTTGACGGAACGGAGGGAGGATAGTTGGCCGGGGCCAAGGTTGGGGTTGGTGAGGTAGAGGAAGTTGGTGAAGGCGAGGCCAAGCGCAGCGTCCCCGACGAACTCGAGGCGCTGGTACGAGGTGTTGTCCGCGAGGGACGGGTGGGTGAGGGCTTCCACGAGGAGCGACGGCTGGCTGAAGGTGTAGCCAAGAAGGCGTTGGACCTCGGCCACGGCCGCCATCATATCGCCGCTATCCTCCGCCGCCGGTCGGGCGTTCGACGAACTCATTGTGATCCGGCGAAGAGTCGGGCGTTGGTCCGCAGTGCCATTTTGAAGTTGTTTTTTTTACATCGGGTAAATATCAAAACGCAACCTTTTTTTTTTAAATTTAAAAAGGTACCCTTTTTCTTTAATCATCAAAAAGTGCACCGAGCCTCCTTTGTCGTACCTGAAAATATCTCTGGCTCGGTTGGATTCCACGGTGAAGTGGAGCGAGTATTAACAGTTTTACACAGGTCGATTCTATTGAAATAATTTTAATTTTTTTTTAAAAAAAAATAAACGATCCTAAACTAAATATGAATGGAGAGTTTATATTTTCAAACGGAATATATTTTTGATATCGAATCTATTTTATAAGAATAGCGTGATCGTATCGTCAGATTTAACTATTGAACTGTTAGTATTTTTCTGATTTAGTCTGATAATTGATAGAATATATTTCGTCTAAAAATTATTTATCATTCCGTCAAATATTCGTAGAATCGAATCGGTCATCTTTAAAAGTCAAAATTAATAAAATTGAGAGTTTAGATATTCGGTGCTACAGAGATGATTTGCTGCGCGCGTTACGTTGCAGACTCGTGTGCGACAACGTTTCAGTCGTCCGATCAAAATCGTGATTGCATAATAACGAGAAATGCACAGTGTTTTTTTCGTGCGATTTTACCGTTGTCGTTGTCGATTCACCGTCGACTGGTTGGATTCCGATCGGAATCCGACTGCGATTCGATCGACACCGGAGTCCGATCGAATCGCGACAGGAATCCGATCGGATTACCGCTAGAAATGATTGTGAATACGGTCGTTTCCGACTGTAATCCGATCGGCATCAGAGTCCGATCGAACTATCGTCGGATTCCGATCAAATCGAGGCCGAAATTCGGCCTTTTGTCGGCGAGATCGACGACGTCGGAATGCTCGTGGTGCACAGTCGGATAATAAAATGAGGCTTAGTGGATCATTTCTCTTCGGTGCTAATCAAAATAATAAAAAAATATCTCTTTTTTTTTTAAATAGTCTGGATATTCAAACTTTCGTATCCAAATTTTTATTCCATTAATTTTGAAAATGACTCAATTTTGCTGCTAAAAAATTTTGCACTGAGTAAATATGAAGAGGGCATTAAGCTCTCTTTTAGTGCATTCAAATTTGAAAATTTCTACAAAAATGAAGAGGCAATCTCATATAAGAATAAGAATAAGAATGAAGTAGTCCTCACGGGGATGGCGCGATGGTAAGGTAGTATGGTTGCTTTGGATACGGAGTGGGATCGATTCCGGAGGGGGTCTAAAATCTCCCCTGGGCTCAGATGACCCCCTACTGCCTTGCCACCGTGTCAAGGGATATAGTCCCTCCGCGATTTACCTCCCTCTCGCCGCAGCTCTGGGACGGGTGGCAGGGGGCTGCTAGTTGGGCAGATTCCCAACTTTTTGAAAGAATAAGAATGAAGTTTAATTTTCTATTATGATATTGTTTGATAAAGAATTTAAAAAAAATCTATTCGAACGGCTCTGTGACTCAAGAGTTTGTCCGATAGACGGAGTACGATTTCGACATTAAATCATCATTCAAAGATGATACAACTATAGAGTCCGGATTGAACCGTGAAAAAACTACGAGCACTTTCTTGATTTACTCTCGATAGCCGATGGAAGTCAATTGAACTCCGATCTTATCCGACTCAATTGTTGACGAGATATTCCGAAGGTCCATAGGACAGAGTCGATCATTCTCAAAGATTAATCGGATCGAGTGCCAATAATTTTTTTTTTGAAAATTTAAAAAAAATATATATCTAAAAAAGATTGAACCTTGTGTACACGACTGCAATAAGATAATTATAACAGTAATGATATACAATAGTTATAAAATTATACATTGCTTACTGATGTGATAAAATATTTAGAGAATCTAATAGAATATTTAAAAAAGAAAAAAATATGTATAAATCATTCTTCAAATTTACTCGATAGATAAGTCACAAAGAAAATTATCTGCCTTCTACCTCCACTATTAATTAGGTAAAATTTAAATACTTAAATTATAAATAAAAAACAAATCTACTACAATTTTATAATAACTATGATTCGTATCAACATCACAATAACTATATTAATAACTATTATAACATATGCACCTATGAATTATGATCAACGATATTATAATAACTACTACAACAATAATAATCAAGAGGTATCATATTAGATGAGGTCGACTACATGGAACATTCTATGTCATTGGGTTATATCCCCTATTACATCATCATCTATATTTAAAAAATCTTTATCTTATTTTATTATTGCTAACTAAGTCTTTTTTTATTTTTATCTTCCTCGTTTGATGTGTATGTATTTGTCATAGTTTTATATCGTCTAATTGAAGTATTTATTAGTCATCTAAGTACATGTTCGTTTCATCTTAAACATGTCTCTTAGAATTTTTCCTCAATATATGCAACTCCAACTTTTCACTAATGCTCTCATTTTGTATTTTATTCATCCTCGTGTGTCCACATATCAATCTTAATATCTTCATCTCTACAACTCTCATCTTCTGCTCATGTGCTCGAGTTATAACCCAACATTTAATGTCATATAACATAGCAGGTATAACCACTATTTTATATAACTTCCCTTTAAGTTTTAAAAATATTTTACAATCACATAAAACACCCGATGTTCTCCTCTATTTTAACTATCTTGTTTGTATTCTATATAAGACGTCTCTCTCAATCTCTCCATCGTCTTCTAAAAATAATCATAAATACTTAAAGTTCTCAGATCCAGATAACTTGTCATCTCCTATCTTAACACTTATTTCATCACGTTTAATATTGTTAAATTTAAATTTCATATATTCTGTTTTACTCTATTAAGCCTAAAACCTTTCACTTCTAGTGTTTCCCACTAAAATTCTAATTTAGCGTTTACTCTTTCACGTGATTCATCTATCCAAACAAAATCATCTATAAATAATATTCACCATGGTACTGTATCTTGAATGTGTCTAGTGAATTCATCCATGAATAGTGTAGAAAGATAGAGAGTTGATTCTTGATGTAACACTATCTTTATTAGAAACGTTTCAATTAATCCGTCTGAAGTATTTACTCAGGTCGTTACTTTCTCATACATATCCTTAATTAGTTCAATATATATTATGCTAACGCCTTTCTTTTCTAGAACTCTCTAAATAATTTCTCTTGGAAGTCTATCATAAACTTTTGTTAAGTTAATGAATATCATATGAAGATCTTGTTTTTGCTCTCGATAATTTTCGATTAATTGTCTGAGAAGATATATAGCTTATATTGTCGACCTTTCAAACATTAACCCAAATTGATTTTCGAAAACTATGATCTCCCCCCTTAATCTTTTTTCTATTACTTTTTTCCAAAATTTTATTATATGACTCATTAGTTTAATATCCCTATAATTTGCATAAATTTGTATGTCCCCCTTATTCTTATATAAAGGAATTAGAGTACTTACTTTTTATTGATCAGACTTTTTTTTTGTTTTCAATATTATATTAAATAATTTTGTAAGTCATTCAATACATTGTTTCCGTAGGCAGTTCCATACCTCTATCAAAATATCATATGTCTAATGACTTTCCAATTTTACTTCCCATTTAAAACTTGTTCTACTTCTGAAATTTGAATTCTATGATAAAAATTTAAATTTCTATATTCATTAACCTACTTAAGTTAAGTTGGTCATCTAAACCTTTATTAAAAAAATGATAAAAATATCTCTTATACAATTCTTTTACTTCTCTATTATTTACTAGTATCCTATTACATTCATCTTTAATACATCTTATTTGGTTAATATATTTTGTCTTCTTCTCTCTCTCACTTTTATTCTATAAATATTTTTTTTCCTTCTTTTATATCTAATTTTCGATATAATTATTCAAAAATTTCATTTTTAGCTTCATTCACTGTTTTTTAGTCTCTTTCTTAGTTATTCTATAATTTTTTTAAGTTTTTCTCATTCTTGCAAATATATAATTTCTTATAGGTCGTTCGTTTTTCTTTCACTTTCTCCAGTACTTTCTCATTCAAGATTTTTTATTTGATTGTGCATGTCTCTTTGACTCATCGAATACACTCTTAGCTACTATTTTCAAATTTGATATCATCTTATCCCATGTTGTATTAGGGTCACCATATATTTTACCTAGTACTCGTATTCTTTTCTTCTCCTTAAATATATATTTTATTTCTCATCCTTTAATTTTCACCCCTTAATTTTAAGAGTCTTGTATATTTTTTTTCTATTAATACTATGCATGAGGCATATATTCAACCCTACTAATTTATATTGGGTAGTTAAACTTTCTTCAGGGATGACTTTACAATCTTTACAAATATTTCTATCTCTCTTCCTAATAATAAGAAAGTCCATTTTTGCTTTATTATTCTCCCTTTTAAACATAACCATGTATTTTTTTCTGTTTTTAAAAAATATATTAGCTAGTACAAGGTCATATGTCATCACAAAATCTAATATAGTTTTACCTTCATTTTTTGTTTCAAATCCATAACTCTCATGTACCCTCTCATATTCCTCATTTTTTACTCCGACATGGTCAACCTCCTTTAAAATCATTTTATTTGACATAATATTTTATAATACTTCATCTAAGTTGTCCTAAATTCTTGATTTGGTATCTTCATCCAATTGTGCTTGAGATGCATATACACTAATTATATTCATAGTTTCTTTCTCCACTATCATTTTGAAAGTTATAATTGTTGAAATATTGAGAATACAATCAAAGTCCCACATTAGTAAAACATGGAAAAAATCATGTGCTTATAAGATGAAAAGATATTTCCATTGGTATGAGGCCTTTTGGGTAAAGCTCAAAAATAAAGTCATGAGAGCTTAGGCTCAAAGTGGACAATATCATGTCATTGTGGAGATGTGTGGATCTTATTTGCACTAACAATTGGTATCAGAGTCATTGTCCATGTCAAGCCATGAACCTCGAACGAAGGAAGTTGAGCTCCCATGTCCGAATCAAGAGAACCAGACACTAGGCAGGAAGTCCAGTTGGGTCGGGAGGACCGAACAACTGACATGAAGTCCTGGTGGGTTGAGGATCGAACACCAAGCAGAGGATGTTCTTTGAGGACGGATAGGCTTGAGGGGGGGTCAATGTGGTCCTTCGTTTGAGGAGGAGGATTATTAGAGTATTGAGAATACAATCAAAGTCCCACATTGGTAAGACATGGAAAAGATCATGTGTTTACAAGATGAAAAGAAATTTCCATTGGTATGAGGCCTTTTGGGTAAAGCTCAAAAATAAAGTCATGAGAGTTTAGGCTCAAAGTGGACAATATCATGTCATTGTGAAAAATGTGTAAATCTTATTTGCACCAACAATAATTTTATCCTCTTTCTAACTACTCCTACAACTTCATCTTTTAACAAACTATCTACAACAATATCTCTACTTTATACCTTATTTTACTCTTTCTTGTGCACCATAACTTAAAATCCGAATTCTCTATCATCTTTGTCTTCTCACTTACCTATTTTATATCTTGTACACATAAAATATTAATTAATCTCTTAATCATCATATCTACTACCTTAATTATTTTACCCGTGAGAGTTACTATATTTCATATTCCAAATCTTAACCTATTAATTTTTCTATCATATTTTTTTTTATCCAAACCATCATATGACATGAGCTTATCTATTTAACACTACATCTAAATTTTCATATTATAACAACTACAAATCATAATTATTATAAAGAGAGATAATTTGATTAAAAAAAATACGATGTTATTTTACCAATCAATAAAAAAGATTTCGATAAAAAAAATGCTCTTTTATATTTCAATAAAATGGCAACTAGTTCTAACAACCATGCGAATTCCTCGACTGCATTCCTTCACAAGCTTTTTAGCACTCCACATTGGTGTTGTCTTCTTGCTCGATGCTACAATTTCAACCCTGACATTTAATAACATCAGAAATTTCAGACTCTTCGTCAACTTGGCCATTCATTTCTCTTAGCTTGTTTGCTGCAGGCCTAAGAAGTTGCTTTATGTTCCAATGATTTATTGTTCAGGTCATAGGCACAAGGAAATTTACTTATCACAAAATGGAGGATTTAAAGAGCTTAGCGTTGACTGACACATCACAAATGCATCATAAGCCCAGGTAGACATACAACATGATATATATATCGGTAACAGATGTTGCAGCTCTCGCATTCCTTCTCCATGGAACTATATTACATGAAGACATTGTTTAATAATGTAGGAACATAGTTTCGAATTCATAGCATTGGACCGTGCAGCTCCACCAAGCATGCTTCAAGCACTGGTGCCAAAAGGCTGTCCTCGACCAATTCTAATCGCAACTGTAAGGATACACAACACTTGGTAAAATGGATCGAAGGCCAAGATAAACCAGTTTACACGCCTACCTCAACATTCTCCTAACAGGCTTGGATTCCCTAGCCGCCTCATGAAGTCGTGAAGTTAAATGGATTTGGATTGAGAAAGAGAACTCGGTCAAATTTCCTGAAAGTTGAGAACTGAGACATCCGATGTCAAAAGTGTCCCACGGAAGCCTTGCTCGGATTGTCCGGGTTCGATTTTATGTTCCGAAAGTTCATCTGCGAAATGATAAAGCTCTAGCCAATGGGGAACTTTAATCTCCAATGTGAGTAAATTGAATGAGGTAGGGCATACCTGCGATATCCCGATTTGCATAAATCTCTGAATCAGTGACCCATAGAACATCACCTGGAAAAATGCTCTTGTCACTCAAGGTAGCTGATTCATCATCAATCTCGGTTGAACCTTTGTGAAGCTTTTGATTCTCCTTGACGACCTAATTTTAAATGACATCAGTGTGACGAGAAGTTGAATGGTAATATAGCAAGTTCCAAGTAGAACCTGAATTAAACTACACATTAGCAGCCAACATGGAATGGGGGCAACCTTTTTCATTGTATTAAAAATATCCAGGTGATGGAGTTTTACAAGAGTGGAAATGCATACCCCAAAGGCTTCCCAAATCATCATTTTCAACTGGTAGATGGATGTGGAACCAGAAACTCTTAAATTGACCGAATTGCCAGAAGATGTTCTTCTGGAACGCTTGGAAGCGCGCCGGTCTGGCTCAGAAACAGATGTAGAAGCTTCTATTAGGTATTTTGGAGGTTCCTTACCACGGACAAGATGCACACAAATAACCTCATCAGAATAACAAAGCTTGTGCATTAATTCACTGCTTTCCCTTTCTCCAATACAAGCTTCGCATGTCTGCATTATAGCTATACACTTTAACAAACAAAAATAAAAAATTGGGATGAAGTATTTATTGAAAATCTAGCAAAACCTGATGTTCGACTGATTCTTTGTTCATTTACCTGTGGATAAGTTCTAATAAGCAACTTTCCGACTTCTGTGCCATCATTTGCTTCATTCATGTGTTCATCTGTACCCTCCACAAAATTAGGTATGTTTTCACAAGATCCATCCAGCTTACTGAGACTGCTGGCAACTACAATTTCAGCAGATATGCCTTTGTCTTCTGGAACATTCCATTCTTCACAAAACAGCGACCAATCAGTCTCTGTAATGAGTACCAACCCTTTTGTCTGGAGGAACAATAATGTATAAGAACAGAAGTTATAATGTAGGGTATGTATCTGACAAGGTAAGTTGAACATGGATTTTTTTTTCTTTAAAAAGAATTACAGAACAGTATGATTTGGCCACTCTATTGCTCTCATATGATTCTGGAGGACTCCTGTGAGGTACCATATGAGAAGAAACATGAAGCAAGTTGGTAAGATGACAGAAGACGGCAATCATGAAATAAATGATCAGGATTTCCTGTTGAATACAGTGTCATTCCTTTTGTACCTTAAGCTATTTATTGTTATTCCTTGTAAATGTTAAGCTATCTAGAGTCGTTCCTTGTAAATGTTAGCTAACCTATTGCATCAAAATTATAAAGGCATAACAAATAATAATAGCAGTAATAAGAGAACTTAGTCACCCAAAATAAGAATAGATGGAAATTTTCATAGCATTACTTGTTTTCTCAAAAATAAACATAAAACTAGTTCAAAGAGGATTTTTCAGTTAGGCTGATATGTTTTAATAATAGAAGTTATAACAGAAGAGGCAAAGACACGTGTACACTTACAGTAGATACTTTCTGAGTGATGACACCACGTTTGTAAACTAATTCAAGAGGCCTTTCCAGCAAATGTGAATGCTGAAAGATGTATATGTTAGTTCAAGAAAGTATATTTAGTTGAAGTACAATGTAATAAGCATATAGCGAAAACAGATCTTGCGGATGCATGTGTTAAAGAAACACCAATTTTAGAAGGCAAGGATACAAGTTATAAAGTATGATATCACATAATATAAACGACTACCTTCTGACATATAAGTGAATCAATTATCACTTCCAAATTCTCAGGTTTTGCACATGAAGAAATGTTCTTCCCAGTTGCTATCAGATAAGCCTTCCATTCTGTGAGCCATGATGAGGGGACCAAGTAATATTTTAGACCAGGAAAAAGTGGAAAACCTTTGCCCATAATTAATTTTTCATGATTTTGACGTTGCTTAAGCTTGGACGCTCTGCAACATGCAATGAACTGTCAACTATAAAAAACTTCAACGAGATAAAGTAAAACAAACGCTTTGAGTCACCTAAGATCATCCTCCAAGCATGCAACATTCTTTAATTCCTTGCTGCAAGTTTCGCATGGTTCAGATTCAGAGGAGAAGGTTGAAAAACCTAATGAATCATCAGATTGGGATGAGGCAGAAAATTCAAGGAAAAATAGCCAGAGCCTCTCAGGAACCAGCACACGCTTTGCTGCAGGCGCTTGTTCTGGGAGAAGGTTTCCATGGGAACATCGAAGAGAAGCAGTTGGTCCAGCATCAGTGTCAGAAGGAAAATCAGCATGTTTCCTACGCAACCACTGTAGCAACCTTTAAAAACATAGAATTTGTTACAATAGTGTATTTTCACGTGAACAAGCCCTGCTTAACTTGATATAGAAGGATGGAGATAGTTGTACACATTATTTGTTGATATCCTAAATAATTAGCCAAAGTAGAGTTGACAATATCTAAGAATCAATATTGCAATCTGAAGTGCATTCATTGTCTACTGTTTCTTAGCCAACAAATGCATTGTGTGAAGAAAAAGCAATATATGTATACAAAGAAACAGAAAAATACAAAACAAAGCCAGTACATGAAGATCCTTTAATGCAGGAATGGGGTGGGTGTTTGTTTTTAGAAAATTTTCCACTTTTACTGTTTTCTAGGAAATAAAAGTTGAAAAGAAATATATATGTATATATAGTTATCACCAACCTTTCTAAAAAATTGTTAACAGCATTGGTAATAAAAAAAATTGGGAAATAAGAAAATAAAAACAGAAAACATGCTTTCATTCCTACACAATCTCGAGTAAGCCTCAAAGGACAAAAAGTTAAAAACCAAAACTAAATCTAGACGAATGGTTAAGGAATCAGATGAGCTACCAAGCATCCATGCTCCATTTGTATAGGTCATGAGCATGAACAGTGAAAGGCTAGTTTTGCTGTTCCAAACATGTGACTGCTTTTACAGGAACCTGAATTGAGCATCCAAGGTCTCTGCAAAGCTGAACTGTTGGGAGTTATTTATTTTGTTTAGCCAACACAAATTTTCATCTCAAGGTACAATAACACTAATCATCACAAAGCGCAAGGATTACAGCATGACTGACACGAGAGGCAAGCAATGCTTAATAAATCAATCAGACAACCAGAATTTAAAAAATAAAAATAAATCCTCAAGTTTTCATAGAATTTTTCATAAATCAGAACCATGCAACTGATCCTGCTTCGTGCTCCCTAAAGTCCAAGATACATACCCAAATAAAGAAGATTCCATGAGTCATCCAATATTGAAGTCCTACTATGGAGAATAGCAGGAAATAAGAAGGGATAAAAAAATTAATAACATGACAACACACAATCATCTTACCATGGCCTAGATACAAAATACAAAGGACCATCCAGGTACTTTCCAGCAAGGGCAGCTTCTGCAAGTTGCCTTAAGGAAGCCTTCTTATCACGGTAATCATCTGCGCAGACTGCAGTTTTTGCCTCATCTCTAAGGCAATCAATGCAGATATCATCATTGCTCAAAGTAGGCCCCCCTCCATACTGTTGTTAAGTAGAAACGATGAGACTAACCAACAGGAAAGTGCAAAATGTGGGAATGAACAGTACCAGTTAAAAACCAAAAAGGAACACAAGAAGTGTCAGTGATTCAAACAATTGATAAAGACATAACATGATGGCATGAATAGATCACCTGCCAATTGCGTTTTATTCTTCAAACAATGTGTTATTAAAACACAAAATCAGTTGTAAAGCAACAAGGAGCAACACTAGAAAAGCAAAATAATATCAACAAAGTTCTAAAATGCATAGCAGGAACTTCAACAAAAGCTTCTTTGAAATATTAATAAACTTAGACAACAGTATTGCTATTTGATCTCCAAACATTATCAAACACATCAAGGAAAGGTATAGGTTCAAGAAACAAAGTACAACATAAACAGCTAGAGAGCAGTTCAATCATCATGTAGCGTCTCAGCATACCAAGTATACTATCAAAATATAGAACTGATATAGATACATTGAAACTGGATCTCAGTACATCAGTAAAAGATATCTGACTGCAGTAACAATAAATTGAAATTGTTAATTAAAATGAAGAAAGGGTTAGTCACGGAAGTTTACACATGAATAACTCATGTCATCAACGAAAGTTATTAAGATGAGCGTTGAAGTAACAGAAAAGAAGTAAATACAAAAGGAGAATTAGCTTACTTTAGACAAGAGCATCTGCCAAGCTGCATCCGACAACCGCTTCATGAAGATTACTTTTGATATAGGAACTTTACCATGTGCACACTGAATTGGGCTGTTGTCAATGCAACTGCAAGGAACAGCAGATAATGATTTGACAGCAGCACCAGAAACTGTGAAGATTGGGCTAGATATCAAAAGAAATGTAAAATTTGTAGTAAAGATGCATTATCAGTAGTTAAGAAGATGTAAGAAATGCAGCCCCTTAAAAGGCCATAAGAAATTCAAATTTTTTTTCCTTTTGAAAATGGCAGTTCTATAAAAGCATAAAAAAGCCTTAAAGGAATAAGGCCGCATATCATTTTACCCAATCTTAGAATTCACACAAAAGACATTGGAAACTGCCATGATGACATAGAAGAAATTGCTTTTGGAAGAACTCTAGAACCTTAGAAGAATGTCATCAACCATGTCAAAGTACAAACAATAAAGAAATTTGCAACTTACGGAGGAGTGATAGTATCAGTCCACTGACGAAGCCATTCCACAGAGATCCAAAAATATGAAGCGTCACTAGAGTCAACAGGAGCTTTTGAAAGAACCAACTTCACTTCTTGTCTCCGTTCAGTTATACGAGAGATCTCACTTGCTTTTCTCTTCTGATATTCAGCACAAGAACTTTCATAAAAAGTATTTAAAGTTTCCATCTCTTCATAAAGATGAGCAGGAAGATAACTGCTTTTTGAGTCATGATCTTCCATGATATTTTTTCTCAAATCATCTTTATTCTCCTTATCAGTTCTAAGATTATACATTAACATGTATGCATCAGTTGATGAAAAGGCTTCTTCTTGCATAGAGGCATTGAAGCCTGAGGTTGCACAGGAAGGTGTAGAATTAACCAACTGACTTTTCAAATTAGATTTAACATTTGCCTTTGAGGTTTCTCCAAAAGGGTGATAGCCCAAATTAGACACATGCTCATCGTCAAATTCCCACCATTGTCCGCTGTTTTCATCCTTAATGTGGGCCACATAATGTCCACTATTAGCAGCAGAACCCTTGTGAATCAGAATTGCTGATAACTCATAAATCAAGCCTGACTGTGGAGGATTTGATAACCTTTTCCCCATGTCCAACCATCTCGTAAAACCAAAAGCTGAAGTTATCTTTTTCTTGGTAGTTGTCTGCACAAGTTCCAGTGAAGAACAAGAATTTAGCAAATATTCCATATATTGAAGTGAGCTATCAACTTGCAGCAGTAAAAATAAAAACAGGAAGATAAATTGTCACTTAGTAGGATTACCTTGGGGAGGAAAACATAACGCTTTAGCTGGAAATTAAGAACCTGAGGAAGTGAACAAAGTTTTATGCACCGTGTAGCATCAACTCTCTTGCTACATGAACAGCAGAAATATTGATTTTCCCCATTTAATACTTCTAAGCTTAGATAGTCATCCAAACTTTCATCTAGATTGTTCAAACCTTTGATATTCAACTCGAGCTCATAAAAATCTTCCACCTTTGAAGATGCTTGAGAATCTTGTCCACACGTTGAGCACCTTCAAATAGAATATATTTATAACAATGCAACAACCAAACTAGTCAAAATTAGCAGTTCCTGTCTCATGGCATGGAAGTGTCTAGTGGACATTTGACTAGGAAGAACCATGACAAACAATCATCTTTCATGTAAAAACGTTAAAAAAAAAAGCAAAAAAAAAAAGGTTAGACTAAAAAGATTGAAGGAAAAAAAAAAGGAATTGAAAAATGGGGAAGATGTTACAGATAAAGGTCATATACTCAAACGCATTGAGTATATGAGACAGTCAATCATCAAACAAGATGCCCAACAAGAGGGAAAAAAAGGAACTTCAAAACTTAAAAGTTAGGGACAGAATCTCTTACCGTGTTACATGTGAAACACTCCCACGAAATAAATCCTGCACGGCAGTTCTAGCATTTGCAACCTTTGAATGACTTAAATATTTTTCCAATAAAGATAGAAATAAGGTAAGGAATTCATGGCTATCCTGTTGAACACCATCGTCCAGCTCCAGTGTCTTAATAAACGGTGCTGAGTCAACAAATGACATTTTGCTGGAGTGTAACTGTACAAACAACCTTCCAAGCTGATCCAAGACAGGATGTTGCTTCAAAAAATCAGGTTCAATAGAGAATATGCAAGATCGAAATGATGCGTTCATATAAAGGCACTGAAGTATGCTGTTCGCATAGCAGGTGGCACCCAAATTAGTAAGCCCAGCTGGGGTATCTGTTGAGTCACGAAGATCCTTGCAAGGATCTGGACCAAGAGAACCAATTATTTCAGGCATCCTCTGCCATAATCCAGTCTTTTTTGTGCCATTAGATGGTGGAATCAGCCCGCAAAAGCAATTAGGGGACTCTTTAGAATTTCCACGACAACCTTGACAAATAGGTTTTGTAACGGAATAAAGCTGCAATATATCATCTCTTGTAATCTCACCAGTTAAGTGTATTTTCCTGAGAAGAATGAAAATTACAAACATGGAAATGGGATTAAGTTCTCATTAAGTATCCAGAGGAAGAAGAAAAACAACCTGAGGGTCTCAATGGATGAGTAACTGCTGTCTTCATTTTTTTTCCTCTTATTTTTGTGGCGAGTGTCTGGTCTACTGACTGTACTGAAAATTTCAGTTTGACAACTGAATTCAGAGGATGGCTCACTACTGTCATCGGTTATTTTCCTCTCAGTATCATTGCAAGTATTTGGTCCACCCATTGTGATACAAAATTCACATCGACTACCTAATTTCACATGAGCATTCTCCACTCATCAACCAAAAAGACAGATTTATTCATCAGATGTCATGTCAATAACTGCTCTTTTCACGAACACCTTGAGAAATGAGAATACTGTGAAATATTACGAGAAAATTTAGTTGGAAAACTAACAGTAGAAAATCAAGGCTTCAAAATGCCAATGTAGGTGGTAGGTCCTCGATCAACTACATAACACATGTGGTATACAGGGGTGTCGGCAATTGATGTTAAAAATAATAGAATGCATACATAATGAAAAGAATTGAATGGCATGTATGCATAGAAAAAAATGTCAATCATGCAATGCACAAACCCCACCCAGTGGGATAAGACTTGATTGTTGTTATTATTGTATGCAATGCACATATGAAATATACCAATATCTGAGTTGGTGTGCTAGTGTTGGTTGGTAAATAACTTATCTACACATTAAAAACCAAAATCGACCATGATTGTTCAGTCTTTAAAACTATAACAATTAAACCCTTTAATTCAGCCACCATGCACACATGCTGTCAAACGCCAAAGTAAATATAAAATTTCAATATGGGACTCAACCTCACACAAGTTGCACAAGATCTACGAAGTTAAATCTACCTTAACAAGTCAATTATGGTATCATCAACCAAACATATGAAAAACTACAGTTTACAATTCACCATTTCCACAATAAAGAGAAAGCTCATAAGCATTCCCATAAAAGATTCAAACCAACTATTACATATGCTCGCTTCAAATATGAACCCCACCAATTATATCATATTCTGATCTTATATATCCCTTTCACAGATGCAGATGAGGAAACATCATAAAGATAGAAATAGTAAATGCATTTTTGACTTCAAGATTAATAAAACCAGGACTTGAAAGAAAATAAATTGGAAAAGCAAAGGAACCTGCAAAGAACCAAACTCTAAATTCTGGTCTCAAACATAAAATTTGACCAATCACAACAAGATTTGAAACTCCCTTTTATAAAATTAGGTCAGCAACACTCAACCAAATTTCCAACCCAAATGATAAAAAAATGGATTTATAATACCATAACTAATAATAACATGGGAAGAGAACTGCCTCAAAATTGATAAACTCTGAAATCTATATTAATAATTCAAAATGAATCGTATCATAATCAAATACTACCTCATAAATCAAATTCATGTTGCAGCAGAACCTATATAACACAGCATCAAAATCAAATCCAACATCATCTTCACTCAATCTTTTAACAATTCCACCTTTGCAGACAACACCGCCTCCAATTTGTGCAACTCACTGAGCGATACACAACCGAGAAGGACTAGGAAGTGTATGGTCAACGCACAATCGAAGTAAGCTGCGATATACCCACGAAATGCAAAGGAAAAAGGTTCTTACACGACAAAGGGCCACGGCGCCACTGCCGCTCGACCAAGACAACGAAGGCTTGGGCAGCCGATCTACCGCGAAGAATGGGAAAAGAAGTAGCCGATCGCTGCAGGCCTTTTCGGCGCGAGGAGGGCGGCTGTCCGAAAGAGGAGGCGGGCAGCGATCGTAGATCTCCTCGCGGATGTATTCTCCGGAGAGGGAAGGAAACACGGCGAAACAGAGCGCAGGCTGTTGTGGTGCACGCGCGAGAGAGAGGAAGGAAAGAGAGGGCTGCAGCAGCGAATCTCACGCCGGCGATCGAGGGACGAGAGGAAATGGTGGCTCCGCCGCAGCGTCGAGAGGGAGAGATCGCAGGGAAGGGGCAACGCTGGGAGAGTCGGAGACGGGCCAGCCGGCTGCAGGTGCCGGTGGATGCGGCGTATGGACGGGAGAAGAAACCCTTGCACTTCCTTCTCTCCAAGCAAACTGACCCCAAGGGCTTCTTTTCATATAAAAAAAGTTAGATGGAGCAAATAGTGAAAATGGAAAATTTTTGTTCGGACTTCGGACATTGTCAAACTTTTATTTTGCCTTAAAAAGTTTTCAAATTTTCACCACTGACCATCAAAGTCATTAATTTATGTAATAAATTAAGTTATTAATTTTAATTAAAATAATTTTATTTTGTTCGTATATGAGATATGTGAAAGAATAAATACTAAATTAAAATCTCGACGAAAAACACTAGAAATAAATGATTTTAGAATCAGTAGAATAAAAACGAAATATATGAAATTTAAAATTAGCAATATTAAACGTAATAGGACAAATATTAAAATAGAAGATGACGAATTGTTTAAAACTGATAATTTTAAATATTTAAGATCATTTTTTTTTAAGATGATGAAGAGATTGAATGAGATATTTTACATAGAATATAAATGTTGAAATGGAAGAGAACGTCGAATATTTTATGTGATCGTAAAGTAACTCTAAAATTTAAAAAGAAATTTTATAAAATAACAATAAATTTAAACAGATTGATTGAAATTTTATCAACTTATCATTTGACGATCTTAAATAAATCAACTAGTACGAATTGTAGAACAATATTGATTGGCCCATTGCTAACTTGGATTGACTTGCCAATTGAAAGTCTTTTTTTCTCATAAATTATTTATAATTTGTTCATGTATTTACTGTACGTAATTTAATTTATCATGAGAAAAAAGTAATTTCTTCCTAATGAAATTAGTTTGGTTATATGTAAAAGACATTTCAAAATGATATTTTTAGAAAAAGTGATTGAATAAATTTAGAGATTTTTTTTTTTTTGTGATTCGTGGATTGGCTCATTCAATCCGTAATCTATTTTGAATTAAAAAAATTTCAATCTATCGAAATGACAAGCTCTATTAATTCTTCCTTTTAAATTTACGATGAATTAGTCCTTCTATGATTGTAACCTGTTTGACAATTCAACGGATAATAATAAATATTATACACGATTTGAAAACGGAAAATTTTAAGGGATATTTGATAGATGTTTTCTTTTTCTTTTTTCTTTTTATTTTCTCTGAAAATGAGAAAACCATTAGATTAGTGTTTTTCATTTCTATTTTTCAAAAAATAAAAGAGTATTTTTTAAAAAAATTGAAAAACGAAAAATAATCATTTTTTGTTTCTATTTTCTTTTTCTAAAAAATAAAAAAAAAAATTTAAAAATCAATTTTTATTTTCTAAAAATTGAAAATAAAAAATAAAAAATTCTTTACGAATCAAATACTCCTTTACTATTTTTAATTTATTTGTATCAGAAATAGAATTTTTTTATGAATATATTTTGTAGCAATATAACTGCTAAATTAGATTCTAACTTTGAGAGAGAAAAAAAAATAAATCGTGTACTTTAATCTTTACTTGGATGAAGAAAGGAAATAAAAATTGTAAAAAAAATTGGATGATGAAATTCTTTTTTTGTTTACTTAAAAAAAATTGAAGAGGAATTATTTTTCTCTTTTGTATCTAATGGACAGATGAATTTAAAATTCAATCCAACGACTTTTTTTTTCTTTTAATTATATTTTTTCACTCATAAATATGATAAAAAATTTCTCTTCCTCTTCAATTTTTTTTAATAAAAAAAATTATTCGCATAAACTTACGTCGTGCGTCGCTACTTGCAATTCCATGTGAGATAACTTTAAATAAGATTATTGTTCCACGGAGATGATACGATTGTTAAGATATGATGAAATTTACGAATAAGATAAAAATCGATTTCGGAGAAAATTTAAAGTCTTTTTCTGGATTCAGATGATTTCTACGTGTCTTGACCACCACATCAAAGTCCACAAAATTCTCCATAATTTACCTCTCTCATAATGATTGATTGTGGAATAGACCGATGAAGACCACTAAATTGACGGATCCAACCTTTATTGAAGTAAGATTATCGCCTCGTATAAGGTGACTCTTATATCTTTTGTACCACTTATAATCGTATGTGGTGATTTATCCTCCTGCATGTGGCGACCTCGTGCGCATATAAACAGTGAGTAGTAAAGATACGGTGTAACGGTAAAAACAGAGAGTCATTCTACAGGAGAACACAATTCGATCTTTTATTGTGACATCGTCGATGGTAAATTTAAGAAAAATCTATTCGGACGACCCTGAAACTTAAACATTTGTCCTAGAGACGAAAGATAACTTCAAGATTGAATCGCTATTCGGTGATTTATACGATCTGTAGAATCTAGATTGAATCGTAAAAAAATCGGAGTGTTTTCTTAATTTATTTTTGATAGTCGATAGAGATCATTTGAATTCTAATTTTATCCGATTCAATTATTGATGAGATATTCTAAAAATCTATAGGACATGGATGATAAGTTAATCGGAAAAAAAAACAAAACAAATATTGGGCAGCACTTTTGCATTGGCTAGTTGTCACTGCTAGTGGCACCCCACACCGCTGGCGGACGACTATTTCAGCGAGAGGTCCAAGTGTTTCGTTTTCCTTTTTTCTTTTTCTTTTTCCTTTTTTTACTTTTTTAAAAATTTCTATTTTCTCTCCTTTCCCCTCAGAGTTTTTTTTTTAATTTCTTTTCTCGTAATTTTTTTCCTTGGGAAAATTTTTCCAGATAAAATTTGTTTCTTCTTTGTTCCGTCTTTCGAAGTAAACGAAGACTAAAACCACTGACCTTTATTCTTAAATATAGTTTTTAAATTTTATAAAATTTGTGGCAAGTTTTATAATTATAATAAAAAATAATTTGATCCGGTTGAGATCCACCACATATCGATTGGGATCAAATCGGGATCCGATCGTGTGCGCAATGGGATCAATCGCAGCAGTCCATATCGAGCGTGCAATACCGAGTAGAGCGACACCTCTCGTTTATTGTACATTTCTCATTCGCATACAAACTCATCACCCAAAATATCCTGGCCAATGGTATCTTGCGCATGTATGTACGAATAAGGAATGTACAATAACTGAAAATATACAATGCCCTCACCATCACCGCTCGACATCGCACGAATCACAACCGTGGCTGAATCTCGATCGAAACGCAATCAAATTCTAACTGAATCACGGATGAATTCTGATCGAACCGCGATCGAATCATAGTTGAATTCCGATCAGATTGTGGTCGCAACATTGTGACCACATCGCAATTGAATCGCGATCACATTCGAGGCCAATATAATTATTGTTGCAATCATACTCAATCGTGGTGAGAAAAACGATACAAACAATCCGACTGAGTTTAGAAATTAGATTTTAGCACAAATCTAATTGAGACGTCATTAGATGAGGTGCATCACAAGAGGAACAATGCGGCATACGAATGCATGTGATAAGACGAGCACAGTAACCCCTTATATATATAAAAAAATATTATCCTATATGATTCATCCATGAACATCTTTATTATCCATTGTGCAATCTCAGAATTCAAAAATTGGATCATAATATATACGTAATAATAAAAATATTCATGAATGAATTATATAAGAGAACATTCTTATATATATATACATATTTTCTTTAGGTCTATACACCACGAATGAAAATACCTAAACAGAAACAATATTTATTGCACGTCAAGCACACGGGCAGACTGGAATATTCACACCATAAAAAATTTTCCTAGTTACAAAAAACACTCTATACAATAGGAGAAGGATCTCAAGCCTACGAGAATCAAAGAATTAATGGTGACTGATGACATGAACGAGTGTAGAAACACCTGCACATTGATAAAATTTGGGAAAACTAACCAAAAGAATTAATGAAATGGACACTTCAAGATATACAATTCACAGGAAGAGGAGAAGCTTTCAATCCTAAATAAATTGCCTTCACAAGAGCGACGAATTTTAAGAGTGTGTCTTCGCTGTACCACTTCAACTTCCATGTGCGAAAGTTTGGCGTTTCAGCTAGCTGCCTCTCTTTCTTGATCTCGTCGGAAAAAATGTCAGTGACAGGCGAGACGTCGGCAAATGTCAAGGTCACACATCCCACGGGAGAGAGCTCAATGACCTGAAAAGGTATTCACGAGCAAGGTGTAAGCATTTTATGCCACAACAAACCGTTGTAATCTATGAAATATACATTAGTCGGCCGCCAGTAATAGACGTATGAAGGCACATCGAATATCTTTTATCTGTAGCAAAAGGTGATTATGTTCGTCTCCAACGCCCCTCACCGTCAATCTCTCGGTGACGGTGAAGAGAGATAAATCACGCGGAGAGAACTATATCCCTTGATTCATTGGTTAAAACAGTGGAGGACTTCCGAGTCCGGATGAAAATTTTAAATCTCACACCGAGAATCGACCCCTGGTCATCTAGCCAACGGAAAGCCTTGCGACTCTAAGAAATATAGTCACAATCTAATTATTTACCTATAACTTTCCATTAAAATGCTGTGTCCTCTGCACATTGCATGTATAATAGAAAATGGATTGCAATATGCTATCAGGCAATAAATATTAGTTTGAGACGGACAAGCAAAACATGATGAGAAACATTTTAACATGATGAAGGTGTTAAATACCAGCGTGATAAGGAAAAAAAAACTATAAATTGAGAGGGGAAAAAACATGTAATTTGTTAATAAACATGATCAACTTTTACCATTTCAAGTACATCTCGAATTGTGCAGCCAGAATGCAGAGCATAATATGGAGAGCTTGATTCAGAATCAGCAATGAAAGTTCCAAACTGGGGAAAATTCTCAATGCATACGAGCATATACTCTTCGACTACCACAATTGATCTTGCTACCCATGATTCACCTGTGTATTTGGCTAAAGAAACTGAGAATCCAACTCTTTGACCCATCCCAGAAGATCATTAAAAATAAATAGCGCAACAGTATAGGATATCTTTCTAATAAAAACAGCAGTTAAATGCCATGACAGGTCAGAGTAATATGAAAAGGACTCCGATAATCTCAAAATTTAACCTAAGATAAAAATTTAATACATCAAGTCTTAAAGTGCTGAATACAATGAAGCACTAGTCCTGGACTATGCTGCCAATCTGCCTGGATTTGAGTGGATTTTTTGTGCAAGCACTGTTATGCCTCGTCTTGAACATGTCACTTGGTGAAGATTGTTTCAAGATCAAACCAAAAGGATTTCCATTTCAAATCCATCCCACATTCAAACAGAACAGATGCAGCAGAACTATATATCTAAAGCAACTCGATAAACCCATTTCTGCATACAAAGGAGATCCTAAACAAAAGGTGCTGCGACAAATTCCTTTAGACAGTTTCCTGATGTACATGTAATTTAAAATGAGCTAAACACATGGGCATTCCTGGAGTTATCGACTCAATGCTGTAGGTCTACATTGAAACAGTTTATGCTTTGTTTAGCAAATTGAGAGCTAAGGCCTTATCTGCAATCTGCATTGTTATCTGCCTACAAACCCCCGCGGAAAGGGCTTAGTGGCTAATGCATGTGATGTTGTATCATACGACAATGGGTCAATCCCTCGTAAATGCGAAGGTGCAGTCCCTCCATGCACTAGTTACTAGTCTCAAGGGTCAAAGACCTACCGTGATTTATCTCCCTTACGATGGTCCGGGAACGGACTGGTAGGGCCGCTAGATTGGCGGATTCCAACCTTTTGTATCATAGTGATGCAAAAACTAATTAAAAATAATAATAATAAACTAAACAGGGCCCAAAGGTCAGCCAGTGAGATGATAGGCGACAAGCTTCAAAGTCGAGAGGGAAATAGCCCGGATCACCAACTCAGGGCTATAAATGACTGCTCAGTGACAAAGTTCAAGACTTGAAATTGTTTTGCAATTTGTTATATTTTAGACATTAGAATGAGATAATCACAACTAAAGCAGCAAATTTCTACTGTAATATTATAACATGTTTGCATTTAAATTTCTTTCCTCATGCAATATCAGCTAGAACTCCCTACTTACAAATTTGGCAACTAAGTCGATATTAGTGTCCAAGGTTCAAAATCTCGAACCGTACCAAAGTTTCGGTCTTTGAATGGAATGATATTATTTCAGTATCATACCGATATTCCAATGTATAATACCGGTAATAGATTGGAGTTAAAGAAAGAATAAGATGAAGGAGACATTATTTATGTCGAGCATAATTTTAAATTTTGTACCATACCAAGTGAACGAGTTGAAACATATCGTTCCGATAAATTTCTGAAACTCAATACCAATCAATACTTCCTTTGTTTCATCTCCTTCCTCCTTTAACTTCCAACCTATCATCAACGCCATACATTGAAGCATCAACACGATATTGGAACATCATCTTTTCAGTCAAAGACCGAAACTACAACACAGTTTGAAATTTTAAACCTTGATGATTTACTAGAATGATATATTTCAACTGTTTCACCCGGCAAGGTACGAGATTTCAAACCATGCTAATGCCTTGTAACCTTCTTCAAGACTTACAATTGTTTTGTTATCTTTAGAAATTAAAAAGAGAAAATCACAACTAGAAGCAGCAGATTTCTAATGTAATTTTGATCATTTTTAAACCCAGTGTGCTTGACTTAAAACATTCTCACTGTGCATTACACTGTCAAGAAACAAGTATTCATTCTTATTAGTTCTTTACAACAAAAGAAGAGTAAAGCATTAGTAGTTAACAGAACAATGGCACGAACTTTGAATAGAATGAGACCCCCAAAAAAAGAGAGAGAGAAAAATACACCTCATAAAACCCATCCCTTTCAATAGTTCAGTTCCTGTCTATCTGTATAAGCAGGCATTTAACTTTTTGGAGGAAAGCTTCAGCTAAACCAACTTAAGGAATTATAGAAATCTGATTGTATTCAATTTTCAGATTAGTAATTGTATGGATTAGAAAAGATGTGGCACTCTAATAAGTTATAAGTGCACACTGCACAAATATTATTTGAAGCATTCTTTGACACTGTGTCATTCTACTAAATGCATACTGCACAATACTCTTTGAAGCATTCTCTGACAATGTATCGTGTAGTAAGTGCAATTTAATTTGATCAACAACAATTGCATGCTAATTTTAAAATTTATTTTGGTATTTGACATTCATCTAATTTATTTCTGTCTTATCAATTGCAAGGTATAACTTTTTTTTTTGTTAGTCATCCAATTGAACACATTGTTGGTCATGTAAGTCCAACCAGTGGACTTGGCCAGGTCAATGCCCAGATTGACATGTAGTTTAACCAATTGAGCCACTGTGTTTGACCACCAACTAGGCCAATTTCCCATCCGGTTTTTATAACGATCATTCCGACACTTTTTCTTCTTTTCCTCCCCACTCACCCACTTTTGGAAGGAACTAAAAGTCGGGAAAAGAAGCTCCAAATTGCTCCTTTATTTTCCCTTGTTTTTTTCCCTGCCACTGAAGTAGACAAGAGAAATAACTTCCCTCCACTCTTTCCTCTATTTTAGCACCCTTTCTCCCAGTAGACACAGCATATGTAGACACAGATAAACGGTCTTGATCTAATAACTTTAAAGAAGCATACCTCTAGAGTTGTCATTCCAAAACAGAAGCATGGAGTATAAGAACAATCCCATCTTTGGAATTCCACATACATATTTCTCAAGCATTTTTACTTGGACATTCTCCCAACTGCCATTTAAATTTTTCAAAGAAGAGATCAGAGGAAGAGAAATAAACACTAAAACTGGAAGCGCATCAAGTTTGCATGGGGGATCACAGTTAACACTATCATGACATATAATTGGAATCTTACCTCTTCAGAGACCATATTCCGTATGATGCAGCAGAATCAGATAGTTGTAACAGGGAGAGTAGGTTCTCCAATTGTATAGAATTCCTTGTCAAGAACAGGTACGTTATCTCCCTCTCCAAATATATCCTAAAGAACAATAATATGACAGTTAAATGCTGGAGTGCTATAAAAGAGACCCACAAACAAAAAAATTATCCGAAACCTTAGTGCTTGTAGACCAAGTCCAACCAAAATCTCTCTCATATCTTCCAGTTTGTGACATCCCACAACTTTGGTAATAACTTCTAAGGAGGAATTACAAAGTTATTCCTTGAAGTTGTATAGAAAATAATAAACAAGAGAAACAATTTATGCAGCAAAAAAATCATACAAGAATAAACGATTAAATTTACAAGACTCAAACCTTGGTCATTTGACGTTGTGTCAATAAAGATGACATATATCTTTCTCTCACAAGTCCGCAAAATAGCAACTTCACTGAAGAAAGTGCAGAAACAATTTATAAGGATCCCCAAATGAACATGATCTTTAATGACATAAGATATATAATTGATGCCATAAACCTTACCGCTCTTCAATGACCGTTCCAAACTGAAATATACAATCACAACAAACTATATCCTCAATCGTTTCAGTCTCAGAAGTGCTGAAATCCACTATCTTCAGTTGCAAAAATTCCTTCAGATTCTCATTTTCTGCAGGATTAAGTGCTCTGACACCAGTATCTGTACTATGGTTAAGATTTACATGACTACCAGATTCCCCACATGTCGTGTTCCTTTCTCCATATGCATCCCTCAAATAAATTTGACTAACACCATTGTCATTCAGCTTATCAAGAATTGGCTCTGTATTAAGATTTCCTGAAAGTGAGATAAGTCTTCTCTTAGGCTTTGACTTGGCTTTCTTTTTCTCAGCTCCACCAATTTCATGGTTTGCAATGTGATTGACACTGTCCCCACCATCACTGGAAAAATCATGTGCAGAAGATGGATAGTCGATGTCTTCTTGGTTTACTTCCACACAGTTTCCTCTCGTTGATGCTCTGGCATGTCTTCCACCAGCAAGACATTGGATGTCCAGTGATGTTAATGAGTTGTCACTTGAAACTTGTTTCATAGGTACTTGATTCAGTAAGCTATCCAAACTGGAGGAGCTTAGATTGTGTGAAACACCACCGCTGCTACTGGTATCAGAATCTGATGTCTCCAAAGTTGCATCATCTGAGTGCCGCAAAAAATCTTCCTCAAGGCCAAGTCTGCGATGGAGGATATCCTCTCTATAATGCGGAGGTGAGTTAGGGTGCAGAGAGGATGGGCGTGATCCAATAATCTTTTCAATGGCTGTTAATGGTGCATTTTCAGATTCATAACCTTCATCTGATGAATCACTTTTGCCAGAGTGAATTACTCTTAAATGAGAAACATCTATTGGTTCTACGGAATAGAAGTTTGATTTGCCTTGTTCAGAGTTAAATCCTGAATTTCTTCCATTCAATGAGATATTGCTATCATTCTTGGAAGTCTCAATTTGCATTATCTCCTTACTGGAATAATTACCAATATCACTATCCTTAACTGCCATATTGAAATCCAAGTTTCTTTGGCTTGATTCTCCTTCTAGAGTTTCTGCAATCTCTATAATGTATTTTGAGCTTGAGCTACTTCCAGATTGCTTATGACCTTGTTCTTGTATAATCATAGGGCAAGCCAAACCAAATTCCATTGAGTGGTTTTTATACGCTAACTTATCAGTTGTCTGATCCAAGTACTTCTTAAATTCTCGCAGCCAAATGGGAGATTGTTCATTCTTCATGTATTTTGCTACATTCATTAACTCAGCAATTCTCGATACACTGTCAGAGATGATCTCGTATTTTCTCAAACTTTCACTATCACAGGATACAGATTCTTGATCAGAGCTAACTAATCTCCTCTCTTCCTCATCCTCAATACTAGCTAGACGAGAATATTTTTTCTACAAAGAAAATATGCTATTCTCAAAATTTATAAAATCATGAATTTCTGGCAAACGTATAGAGCCAGAAATTCTTGATTTCAAAGGTTAAAAAGGTAAATGTGAAAGTTTACAGGATATATTATCAGCTTCCCTTTTGTACCTGCCTAATAGCTATGATACTCTCGTCTTCAACAGTGCTTTTTGCAGGAAAATAAAGACCACCACCAGCAGGTTTCTTTTGCTTGCTTGCAAACATAACATGTCTTTCCCAATACTCCCTTGTGCTAATACCTTTTCCATCTAGCTCTAACTAAAGCAGACACATGACAAGAATATCACCAACAATTCGTTAACAGATGTAGAAAAAGTCAACAAAATCAAATATTCAGAAATACAAGAATGAAGCGTAAAGGAAAAGGCCATAACTTACTCTTTCTCGATTAGAGAAGAAACTGAAAACATGTGCTCTGAACCACCGAGAGCAACATATTGGATTTCCTTCCAGCCATAAGTTATGCAGGGATGGAAGGCTGCCAAGGATTTCAAGTTTTGTGAAACTAGAAATAATATTGTAGGAGAGATCAAGCTCTTCAAGTGACTTGAGTTTCTCAATCCCATGAACTGAAGTTAACGCATTATATCGTAGAACAAGCTTAACTATTTTAGAAGAAACCTGGAGAATGCGAGAGCAAAAAAAAAAAATCATTTCCACATTTTGCATGCACTCCTTTTCATAAAGGTGATTTTAACCCAAGTACCAAAATTTCTAACAGGCAATGAAGTGACGAGAACTCCAAAGCAGTGTTATATCAGTAGTAAGCTCATAAAAAACAACCATACCTCACTCAACCGAGCCACTGATCGCAAATGATTGAACCCAAGATCAAGATACCGCAGCTTTGTAATCTTTTGCAGGTTGTCGATTTTGGCAAATCTGTTCCGGCTTAGATCCAAAGTCTCCACGCAGGGTAATAATTGCAAGGATTCATCCATAACAACCAGTTGATTGCAAGTACATGATATAAACTTCAGTCTGTTCCATGTTGGAGATTCTTTTATGTCCACAATTCTACTAGCAAACACATGTCTGAGACATTCCTAAGTTTCGCCAACAGGGAATGTGAAAAATAAGCACCCTCAAGAATTATCAAGGTCATTTCTGGATCTGAATTGAAAACGAAGGGCAGTAAGAAAGAATCTTACAATGGAATTGTAGCAAATGAGCTTCTCGAGCGTGTGGCGTAGCTCGAGCAGGCCCCTGACGGAAGAGGTTGAGAGGTCGCATCCCCGGAGCTCGAGGTCCTTCAGCCTCCCGAACGGGAGTAGAGAGATGGGCGTCGGGTCTCTGGCGGGCGGCGGAAGCACAGACACCACCTTGAGCGAGGTGAGCAGCGCGAGGATCCGCCGCAGCTGCTCTAGAGCCCTGTGATCACCGAGGTCAGAAACGTAGGCGCGGAGGTAGTCGACAGGCGCGCCGGCGAGGAGGCTCTCAAGCTCATGCAGCGCCTCCAGCCGCGTGTGGACGTAGCGAAGCCCCACGGGGTTCAGCTTGAGAGTGAGCGATCCCTCAAGGAGCGGACCGGCGTTTCGCTCCACAAACCGCAGCAGTTGCTCTAGGTAGCGATCGCCCGTGACGATCGCCATCCCCCGCCCGCCGAGAGAGGGGCGAAGCGCGATTAGGGTTCTCGGGCCGCCTCCATTGGTGCGAGCTCGAAGAGGAGGAAGGAAATTGCTGTTTCAATCGACGGAATTAGGGCTTTTAGGAGTGCAATCGGGGAGGAGGACTGGAAGAGGAGAGGAGGACGAGGGGCGCGAGAGGAACCGCCATGGCCAGCCAGGGAGCAGGACCATTTCCGTTTCCGGTAAGGAAACGCGTTTCCTATGTCGCCGCATTATCCACGCGCTTCTTGTCCCGAGATCCGCGTTTGTTTTCCTGATCGAGCAACCGTAAGAAGCGATGAATAATTACGAAAATTAAATAATTATTTTAAATTAACTCGATAAAATAATTTATTTATTTATTTATAATGGAAAAAAGAGATAAACTAATTATTTTATATTAGGCATAATGAGCAGTCTAAGACGGATGCAAAAAAATTGAAATCCGATTCCTATCCGTTTATCTTTGAATAATCGTAAAGAAAATAAATCATAAAAAAAAATTTATCCGAAGTCCGATGACTATCACATGAAATGACACCTTCACATTTACAAGAATTAATTATTTATCAATTGATGCAAAATTTATATGAGCATTAAATAAGCAGTTAAGATATAAATAGCATAGGAGTTGAACAATCAATTAATAATCAATTAAATCAAAATTAATTAAATTAGTTTTTAATAAATTGAATCAATCGAATTTTTAAAAATTAAATAGATTGAGAATCTATTTACCCTAAATTATACATATTGTTTTTTAATCTTAATTTTATCAATCGAAGAATTGAATAATATATTTATCAATTTTATATTCGATGTTACAATAAAAAAAAAAAAAATTGACTAATTAATTTTTTATTTGATTCCTTAATTGAATAGTAGATTGATCATCTTTTGAAAGCATCAATCAATCGATTGCTTACTACATAGCACTCAACTAATATTTTCGATTTGATTTAATCAATTTTGAATTTTAAAATTAAAATCAAACTGAACAAATTAAAATAACTAATATTTAAAAAAAGTTATAGTTAATTAAATCGATTCGTTTCGATCGATTAATTCGATTTAATCGATATTTTACTCACCCCTAATTATCATTGGACTCTTAACACAAGTGCAAGTACACATGTAATAGTCAGGCTTTATAGTAGGAGCAAGGCCTTCGAACTTGTTAGCATTGCATAATAAACAATCGTTGAGTTTTTATGTTTGACTAATTTCCTCCTACAACATGGACCATCGAGTGTGAGACAATCTTCAATCACAAACACCGTATTTGGTATAGTTTTCACACTAAAATAGTACAATTTGAACATCAAATACTATTTTAATTCCAACTCACTCACACTATATCACACCAAAAAAGAATATTCATTAAAATATTCTATTTTTTCTTATTCATAATTTAATTATCAATATATATTTTAATTTATTAAAATTTTTATATGATAATTATTATATTTAAAATTGATACTTCATTAATATTTGAGATAGATTAATTTTTTTAAAATTTTGCATCCAACTAATATATATACAAAATTATGATTTTCATTTTTAATTTTTATTACATAATTATTCAAGCATAAATATATTTTAAAAATATTATAAAACCACACACAATTAGGATAAATTTTTTTACTAATTTTTATTGAAAATAAACAATAACACTTAATTGAAAATACAATATTATGGGACTTTCAGAATTACTATATTGTTCCATAAATGCTCAATTAATGCAGTTCAAAGGGTAATATGAACTTATTTGTGTTTGATTTGTCTGTATCGAGCTAAAAACTCTTCAAATCGAGTACTATCATTTCCTTCTAACTCAACATCTGGAGTTGACACCTTGAAGTGTTCTACGATTGTTGCATTTAAATCACGTTCATCTTCAATTATCATATTATATATAATAATATATGATGTCATTAAATAATGTAAAATATTTTTTCGCCAAAAACGTGAAGATCCTGCAATAATTGCAAAGCGTGATTGGAGCACGCTAAATGATCGCTCAACATTCTCTCTACACACTTCTTGCTTCATTGCAAATAATTTATTCTTTCGACTTCGTGGATCACGAATCGTTTGAATAAGTGTTGAGCATTTTGAGTATATACCATCAACTAAATAATAATCTATATTGTACTCTTTTTCTTGAATAACATAATGAGCAGGAACAATAATAAACAAAAATAGCAACAAATTATATATTTATCATAAATTTTGCGTCAAATAAAATTTTATCGCAAAAATCATTGCATATTTTGCCACGAGTTTCGCTTTTATCGCTAAATTTGCGACGAAAAGCTAATATCGTTGCAAAATTTTGCAATAAAAAAGAAACTCGTCACAAATTTGACGACGAAAGTGAAATTCGTTGCAAACTTTGCGACAAAAAAAAATTCAATGCAAATTTTGTGACGAAACATAAATTCGTCACAAAAATTAGTAACGAATTCCATTTTTGTTGCAAATTTACAACTAATTTCTTTTTTGTCGCAAACTTTTCGACTAAATACGCATGTCAGATCCATATATCATAATTAGCTACAGCTTCCAAAATAATTGTTGGCTTTGCACTACAACTAGAATATTGTCCTGCCCATGCTGTTAGACAATTTTTCCACCTACAGTGCATACAATCTAGGCTACCTAACATACTTGAAAAATCTCATTGCTCACCAATTTGGAGTAGCCTAGCAACATCTTTTAGCGTTTGGAGATCGTAAGTACTGCCCTCCAAAACTTTAACAATATCACGATAAAATCATTACACACTTTCAATGCCCGTCGATTATCCTATTTTAATGCACTCATCAGTAGCATCTACCGGTACACCGTACGCCAATATCCCAAATGCAACTGTTATTTTTTGTAAGCTAGA
This sequence comes from Wurfbainia villosa, assembly GCA_025175895.1. NCBI lineage: Eukaryota > Viridiplantae > Streptophyta > Magnoliopsida > Zingiberales > Zingiberaceae > Wurfbainia > Wurfbainia villosa. Next base: position 2,684,682 of record CM046000.1, on the reverse strand, counting down.
CAAACCAAGTCTTCCAAGCCCATCTCTTCTCTGTATAAAATATATAGTTGTCATGATTATTAACAACATCACATATATGTATAAATAAATTCCGTCCCATTCGGAATCTTTGTCGAAATATTGCATCATTATACAATACATTTTTGGTGAAATAATCATTGAATAGATTACGATCAGCAGCTTCACGATTACGATTGATCACGTTGTGACCAAGAATTGATTTCGGAGGAGGTCTAAAGGTCTTTCCTGGATTCAGATGACCCCCACGTGTCTTGGCCACCACGTCAAGACCTATAGGGTCATTCATGATTTACCTCCCTTATAATGGTCATGGGACAGATCGATGGGGGATGCTAGGTTGGCAGTTTCAACCTTTTGTAGACCAAGAATTGACCCTCGATGCATGCTTTAGTTGTTTTCTTCGTTGAGATAATCGAAAGTAATTTGATTATTGATAGAAATCACCTGAGTAATTAGCTGTTGTCTTGCACCAAACATTTCTAAATAATTATCATCATCAGAGCTTGAAGATGATAAATTTGATAAATCTTCATTATTGTTATCCATTTTCTGAGATAATTAAATGAATGAGGTATATGTTGCTTATGGGATATGTATTTATAATGTGTGTTATATTTATAATGCTTGCAGATGTGGGTTATATCTATATTTTTTTATTTTATACTTATAATGTGATCTAATAATGACACATTTAGATAAAATTGCACATATGATGTGACACAACAATGACAACATCGGAATAAGTTGGACAGATGACGTGACCTGACACTAAACACATATTTTTTTTGTATGCAGATAACATGACATAACAATGAATATATTTGGATAAAATTACACAGATGATGTGAGACAACGATGATAATATCGGGACAAGTTGAGCAGGTGACATGATCTGGCACTGGACATATTTTTTGTGTGCTGATGAGATTATCTGACAATGAATACATTTGGACAAAATTGTATAGATGATGTGACACAATAATAACTATATCGGGACAAGTTGGACAGGTGACATAATCTGACACTGAATATATATTTTTATGTGTGCATATGACATAACCTAATAATGAACACATTTAGACAAAATTGTACTGATGATGTAACACAATAATGATAACATCGGAGCAAGTTAGTATGTGACGTGACCTGACACTGAACACATATTTTTTTATGTGTAGATGACATGACATAACAATGAACATGTTTGGAAAAAAATCACACAGATGATGTGAAACAACAATAATGACATCAGGACAAGTTGGACAGGTGACATGACCTGACATTGAACATAATTTTTTGTGTACTGATAATGTGATATAATAATGAACACATTTGGACAAAATTATTCAGATGACGTGACACAATAATGACAACATAGTTGGGCATGTGACGTGACCTGATACTGAATAGATATTTTTATGTGTGCAGATGACATGACTTAACGATGAACACATTTGGACAAAATTGCACAGATGACGTGACATAACAATAACATCCAGCCAAGTTGGACAAGTAACGTGACCTGATACTGAACACACATTTTTTTATGTGCAGATGACATGATATAACAATGAACATGTTAGTGCATATAAGATCCACATATCTCCACAATGACATGATATTGTCCACTTTGGGCCCAAGCCCTCATGGTTTTGTTTTTGGGCTTTACCCAAAAGGCCTCAGACCAATGGAGATATCTTTTTTCTTATAAGCACATGATCTTTTCCATGTCTTACCAATGTGGGACTTTGATTGTATTCCCCATACTCCCAACAATCCCCCCCTCAAACGAAGGACCACATTGGGCCCCCCCTCAAGCCTATCCCTCCTCGAAGGATTTTCTCTGCTTGATGTCCGATCTTCAACCCACCAGGACTTCCTGTCAGTTGTTCGGTCCCCCCGACCCAACTAGACTTCCTTCCTGATGTCTGGTTCTCTTGATCCGGACGTGGGAGCTCAACTTCCTTCGTTCGAGGTTCATGGCTTGACATGGACCATGGCTCTGATACCAATTGTTAGTGCATATAAGATCCACATATCTCCACAATGGCATGATATTGTCCACTTTGGGCCCAAGCCCTCATGGTTTTGTTTTTGGGCTTTACCCAAAAGGCCTCAGACCAATGGAGATATCTTTTTTCTTATAAGCACATGATCTTTTCCATGTCTTACCAATGTGGGACTTTGATTGTATTCCCCATACTCCCAACAGAACACATTTGGATAAAATCACACAGATGATGTGAAACAACAATGATGATATTGAGATAAGATGGTCAGGTGACGTGACTTGACAATTATAACATATGGACAATGTTATGTAGCTGACGTGACATTACATTGCACAAATCTAAATCGTTCAACGTTTCTCATTCTTATATTTATCGTCGGATCAAATTTTATATCCACATTGTTTTCCTTATATAATGGCACTAGATACTGGTATAACATATTTTACTTCGCTCCTTTTTTTTAGAGTATTCTCTTCTACTAAAATGAGTTCACTCCCATTCCCCCGACAAGCTTTATACTCATTTGAAGAAGATAAACACTTATGTCATGTTTATCTTCATATTTCACAAAATTCAATCATAGAAATCAACCAATCGAAGGATTAATTCTGGGCAATAATTGAGAAAGAGTATCATACAAATTCGAATTTTGCGCATTGTAGTCGACCGCCAAGATCTTTGTAAAAAAGAATGCTTCTTATGCTTAGTGCAATATCCAAAACGAAAGATTGCATATGACAAATCGAACATATGAATCCTAGTGGAGCATCTGAACAAGATATTATAAGTTACTATGCTCATATTTATTTTAGATTATCTAAATTTTATAATCAAAGTCTAAGTTCATTAATAACATTGTCTTCATAACTGACATTCAATTGTTTTCTTGTAGTTAACTCATGTCAGAATATTGTTAGCAGAAGATCCGAAATATGCAAAGGGTTTCAAATTTGACCATGTTTGGAATATTTTCAAAGATATTGAAAAATTTGGCACTGACAACATGAATACTGCATGTATAAAATTGTGACAACAAAATATTAATGCTAGTTCATCTAAATAATAATTCTCCGAGGAAGAATTTTATGTACCTTCATCTCTTTGTGTATCTGCTTTTGATCTAAATATCACAGATTCAGGTAGCAGTAGTACTTCTAATAAACGACCTTCTAGGTGAAGAAAGTAAAAAATGAAGAAAAAAATGATTAACAAATTGCAAAGGTAATTAAAATTAATTCATTAAAATTTGTTGAGGCAATGAATGCAAGTACTGCTACTGCTACAAAAATGATAGATGCTATGATTTACAAGGAAGAAACAAAAACTTTATTAAAAAATTTGAACTCGATCTCTAACCCGATGATGCATAAATATATTCAGTTGCACATCAAGGAGAAGAATCTCAATCATCTCTAATATAGGGAGAAGGATCACAATTCAATCAATATCAAGATGAAGATCAAGAATCTCAGAATCCTACGAATGTTTTTGGTCAATTTCGTAATTATTTTAACAGAATGGAGAGTGATTTTCCCAAATATTGGTATTATAATATTATTGAAGTAATTTTAAGTTTATGTGTGTTTTATTAGTAATGTTTATATTTGTAATTATTTGTCTGGTTTAGTGTTACTCATGTTTTTAAGTTTTTATTAATAATATTTTGATTTAGTATCATTATTATTTTTATTTTGTATGTCAGTATACATTTATGCATATCAAAATTTTTAATATTTTAGTTTTTTAAAATAGTGGTATAATTTATAAATGTAATTATAATTAAAATATATTAAATAAATTAAAAATATTTTTTTTTAATAAATTAAATCTTTACAAATATGCATCATAAAATTAAAATATACTATTAAATACACTTAATTTAAATTTATAATAAATAATTAATATTACTATAAATAATGAGGGAAAAAATTACAAATTAATTTTTATTTATAATATTTAATAATATATATTATATTTGATTTTATTAATTATATAATATAATATAATAAAAAAATCCGGGCACCAAAAATGGTGCTATTCATGAACTATCTTTGGTGTAAAAAATTAGTGTATGAGTTGAAGAGATTTGGTGTTATTTTTATTCCAAATATAGTATTTTGGTGTATGGGTTGGAGAGATTTAGTGTTATTTTTATCCAAAATATAGTATTTTGGTGTATGTATTGGAGATGGTATGAGTGTGGCACGACTATAGATCGACAATTGATTACCTCGAGCGGAGGAGCACATTGAGTAATTGTAAATAATGCAGTTGAAAATGAAACTTTTTTTCCATGAATATTATTGTTTTTTCTGGCGATGTTGTTGGACCTACACGGATTAACATGTGTCAGAGGGCTTGTCAAGAGTTATCCGACGATGTCTTTCTGATGCCTAAATTAGATCATGATGAAGAACTCGATTCACAACTATATTAGAGTTAGGAGAATATCGTAAGTTGACCCTGTGACTTTCAAACTCTGTCCCTAATATGAAATAATAGTGGTGACTCTATTCCTGACAAAGGAAATGTAGGCGATTATATCTCTGACAAAGGAAATGTTATAGGCAATTCTATCCCTGACATAGGAAATATATAAGTGACTCTGTTCTTGATAAAAAAAATTATTAATGTCGGTTATATCCCTAATAGAGAAAATATACAAGTGACACTATCCATAATAGAGGAAATATTGTAGGCAACTTTGTTCTTAACAAAGAAGTTATATAGACGACTCTATCTCTAACAGAGAAAATATTGATGGTGACTCTATCTCTGACAGAGAAAATATATAGGTGACTCTATCTTTGACAGAGAAAATAATATAGACGACTCTATTCTTGACAATTAAAATACTATAAGTGACTTAATTCTTAGCAGAAGAAATGTTGTAGGTGACTTTGTTTTTTATAGAGAAAATATTATAAGCGATTGTATCTCTAACAAAGGAAATATATAGACAACTTTGTCCTTGACAAAAGAAATATTGTGGCTCTATCCTTGATAAAGAAAATATATAGATGACTCACTATATGCTTGACAGAGAAAATGTTGATGACGATTTTGTCTATGACAAAGAAAATATATAAATAACTATGCTCCGAGAAAATATTATAGCTAACTATGTCGCCGATAGAGGAAATGTTAGGAATCAAAGAAAATAATGGGCTCGATATTGCGACTCTCGATTACTCATAGAGTTGGGAAGAGAATAATAAAATCAATTATATGACTCCCAAATATCCATGGAGTTGCAGAAAGAATAATAAGCTCAATTATACGACTTCTGAATATCCACAATGTTAAGAAGAGAATAATAAGTTTGATTTCATGACTTTGAAATATCACTGAGTCGAAGAGAGAATAATGATTTGATCTCACAACTCTCGAATATCTGTGGAGTCGAGAGAATAATAAGTTCAATCATGTGGCTTCGGAATACCGCAAAGTCAGGGAGAGAATAATAAACTCAACCTCGCAACTCTGAATACCCGCAGGGTGAGTTTAGTTCAAGTAATCATACATAACCTTGATTATGTGATTAGCAGGGAATAAAACATAACCTTGGAATAAAGTATAACCTTAGATAAAAACCTTGTTTGGTTGGAGGTTTTAATATATAACTTAGTTTAACATTTTACTAAATTATCCTTTGTCTTTACTCAATCAATTCGACAACAACGACAGAAATATTAATGACGACGACAGCGATCGGCCGGCAACGGCCAATGCGACGACGCAAGATGGCGACGGCAGCGGCGGCGGCGGCAGCGGCGCCGGCGGCGGCGAAGCAGCGGCGCGGCGGCGGCGTGGCGGCCCGGCGGCGCGCCCGATGGCGCGGCGGTGGCGCAAGCGAAGCGGTGGCGGCGGCAAGCAGCGGCGGCAGCCCGGCACCCGAGCGGCAGCGATCGCGGCAAGCGGCAGCGAGAAGCGGCGGCGTCTTGTGGAAGGCGGCGGCGTGAGGCGGCGGCAACGGCGGCGGCGACAGCGGCGGCAAACGAAGCAGGCGTGGCAAGCTGGCGGATAACTCGTCGATTGAGTTTTGACAAATTGACATTTAATATATTGCTTGGGGTAATATTGGAAAAAAGTTTCCTTAACCCCGGGAATCAACAAAAACCTTGGTTCTCTAAGGTTTTCCGATTCCCCCTAAAAAGGTTTTTGTTCATAACTTAGTAATGATCAATTACTAGGTAATTGTTTATAACCCAAACCAAACAAGGTTTTTGTTGATAACCTATCAAGGTTATCAACAAAAACCCCCAACCAAACGCACCCGCAGAGTTAGAGATAAAATAATAACCTTGATTCCGTGACTCCCTAATATCTACGGAGTTAGAGAAAAAATAATAAATTTGATCTCATGACTTTCGAATACTCACAGAGCTAGAGAAAGAATAATAAGTTCATTCCCGTAACTTTTGAATACCCATAATAGAGTTAGAGAGAGAATAATAAATTCAATCTTGCAATTTTAGAATAGCTATGAAGTTAGGGAGAGAATAATAAATTCAATTCCACGACTCTTGAGTAATCACAGAGTCAGACAGAGAATAATAAACTTGATACTGCAACTTCTAAATATCCCACGAAGCCAAGGAAAATATAATAAGCTTAATTCCGCAATTCCTATATATCTACAGATAGAGTTAGGGAAAGAATTATAGATTTGATCTTGCAACTCTTTAATATCCAAGGAGTCGAGGAGAGAATTATAAACTTAATTTTACTACTCCCGAATACTTATGTAGTCGGAGAAATAATAATAAATCTGATCCCATGACTTTATAATACGAGAAAATTACATAAGGTAAAGCTCTAGAGACAGAGAACGATGAATCAATCTCATGAAGAAATTAAATATTACATTGATTAAAAATAAAAAGAGTTAGGAAGAAGTCTTAGATTATAATGGGGAGGTTAACTTGATCCCGAGGCTAGCATGAGATATGTAACCCCGAGCAACCACGGAGGAGGCGATCGTACGTTATGGTAGCACACCAGCACTCACCTATAAAAGGTTAAAATCCGTCAATTTATCAGTCTTCATCGGTCTGTCTCATGATCATTATGAGAGAGATAAATTACGGAGGGTCATATGGGTCATGACGTGGTGGTCAAGTTACGTGAGAGTCATCTAAATTCAGAAAAAAACTTTAGATTTCCTCCGAAATCGATCTATGTCTTATCCGTAAGCACCACCATATTTTAGCCACCATGTCATCTCATGGGGATAACACACCGACACTCACGAGAAAGGGACATTGTGTTTGAGATGTTTTGAGAAGTGGAAAGCATAGGATGTTGGAGACTTATAGTTACAACCGCATTTGAATAGTCGTTAGGAAAGAGAAGAGGATTTGGACCTTCACAACGTCGTGGAACCTTGGAAGAATTGGCTAGAGTGGTCGCAAGGGGTGACGGAGATGGCAATGAAGCGAATGACAAAATCTCATTTGTGCAAAGACCGCATTAGCAGTAGAGCCGAGCCATATGATTTGGAGGCTCTGGGAAAAACCCTGATAAATGGGCCCCGATCCATGGTTAATTTTAATACATAAAAATCTTGGGGCCCTATATAAGAGTATTAATGTTGTTACAGAGATTTGGGCCCTGGGCAGGTGCCCCACTTGCCCTGGCCCAAGGCGGGCCCTAATTAACAGCATGGACGGAATGGTGAAATGGAAGGCTCGGGTATTCCAAATTCACTTTTAAGGTAGATCTAACTATTTGATCCCTATGAAAATTAGAGTTGTCAAACAGATCGATCAATGGTGAAGTGGGTCAATCTATCATAAACTTAACATTTAACGAGGAGGTGCGGACTGACTCGCCATTCTAGTAGGTTGAGAAATCCTCAACTCAACCAATTTAAGGTGAGTTACGGATTAGACATGCTAACTCGTGGGCCACAACTTTTCTATTTGTCAATTTTTTTTATTCTCATCAAATTTGATTAATGACCTTCTTGATGTTCGCTTGGATCTTCCAATAACATAGGGTGTATTGCTTATTTTGTGTTTTATTTTTCTTTCTTTCTTCCTTCCTTCCAATTTCTTGCTAGCTGCTGTCTAATAATAAAACCTCTCCCTTCTCTATCAATTTCAATGGTATTCTCGATGAATGACTCTAGGGACACTGCCTCACTCTCTGCAATTGAGTTCGAGAGGTATGAGAAGCATTTGACAATCTCCTTCTCTTAAACATTTATCTTTGTTGACTCTTATGGTCCAGGATTACGTGTCCTTTCTCGAGCACAGATTGACTATGTTTTCGTCTTGGAATGCTACACCATTATATTTCACTTGATGAATAAGGCTTTCAACTTTTTCAACTCGTGGGTCGGTCGATCTTGACTCGTAACCCCACACGGGTTAATTCGTTTAGGTCCGCGGCGGGACTTGGGTTGATAAAAAGTCAATCCAATCCGCTTAAATTAGTTGGCGAGACGGGCCAATCCGACGGGCCCAACCAAATTGACGGCTCTAATGAAAATTCACTTCGCCAAAAAAATTTAATGTTGAACTTCAAGAGATTAAATTGTTGTCTCCGGCTCTCGTTGATATTTTATTGTTGATTCTCAGTGTCTTTCGCTTGAGATGCAGTAGAAATATGTTACACTATTTAAATTTATCGACGAATCATTTTTACACGATTGTCAGTATTGCTCCTCGGACCATCGGTCGGCCACCGCTGCCATCGGTTGATCGCGCTGCTATCGGTCGGTCGTCGCTGTCGACAAGCGTCGTCGTTGTTTTCGGCCATCGCCATCGCCCGCCAATCAGTCGTCATCATCGATCACCGGTCTCTGGCCGGTCGCCAGTTGATCTTTGGTCGGGCGCCATCGTCGACGCGTCCGACCGATCGCGCCGCAACGATCGTCGTCGCCGTCGCCGATGTTCGCCGCCGATCGCCGCCACGCCACCGATCGTCGGCCCGCCACGATCGTCATTGCGCCCGATCGATCGCTCGCGTTGTCGGTCGACCGTCGCTGACGGTCTCGCTCGACTGCCACCACCGTCGATCGTCGATGTCAATGTAGATCGTCGATGCCACCCGTTGTCGTCGTCATCAAGCACCAACGACCATTATTGATTGTCGATCGCGACCACCATCATCAATTGTCGACGTAATTATCATAATTATCGATGGTCGTTCGCTGCCAACTCATTGGACGACAAGATGATCGTCTCGATCGGTACAACCATAACTAAATATATTTCGGAGTAAACGAAATTTTATAATTGAATGTATAATATAATAAAATATTAAATTAGATGATACTTTAAAATTTCTAAATAAAAATTAGATTATTTCGAATTGAATCAAATAAATATCATAACTAGAACAAAACGCCAAGTTTGAAATACTCAATCAGAAACTTGTGTCTGAATCTTTCTGCCCTTGATTCTCTCTGGGGATATCTCCATGGTTGGTGAGCGAGCCAGAAAGAATGAAACCTCCATCGGTTTCCGAGTCAAGATTAGGTAAACAGTTCATGTTTTCAGCATTGTTTACGAGCAATCACTCGGCCAGTTTCACAGCCTTTGCCTATGCATTTATTTGTCCATGTGACTCTTTAAGGTTATCCACTGACAGCCAACCACTGAGCCATCGCATTTGGATTCGCATATTGTTTTCCTGCAAAATTGCTCTGTGTCTTTGGAATTCGGTGGCCAAAATCTGAAGGGCAGCGAAGCTGTTCCGTGTCTCGCAAGGAACACCAAGTGGGCGAGAGAAAAAATAAAATAAAGTTAAATAAAAAACAGATCGGATTCTCTCTTCTGTCACCTTCTTTGTAAAAGAATACCATTGGTCGCCAGCTTTGATAATAATAAAAAAAAAATTAAAAATACTCGTCCTAAAATTATCTTTATATTTTTTTTAATACTAAAATATCGAGTAGATTTTATTTTTTTAAAAAGGAAAATGTCAATTTCCCTCCTAAATTTTTAAGCTTTTAAATAAATTAATGATTTCAAAAGTCTGGTTGGACTCCGAATCACTCATTGAGTTTTGATTCCGCGACAGCTGTCCACATGCCCCGGTGGTCCCCTCCCCCCCTCCCTCCCCCGCGTCGGCACGGTTGGTTGGCCGTCGCGCCCGATCAGTTCCTGCCTTCCTCTTTCTACTTTTCCGTCCGCCCAATGGCCATCGGACGGTCCCGATCGCGCGATGCTTGATGAAAGCGAGCCAGCGAGCGGCGTTTTGTCGACGTCGTGCATTCTCCACGGGGAGGTCGGGGGAGCGGAGATCTCCGTGTCCTGTGTCTCCACCGAACGGCTGCGTCGGCTACCGTTAACCGACTAGCGAAAGGCGGCCTCCAGACCCAATCGCGCTTTGCCGCGTCAGCAATTCGAAATGGGGGATTCGGAGACGAAGGCCGCATGGTATCGACCGCCGCACGCCGTCAGATCATATCTGAAATCCATGGTTGGCTCCCTAAACTGAACCTGCCATGGAAATAAAATTTTACATTGGATTAAAATTAAAATAGAAAATAAAAATTTCTAGCCAACTGCTACTAATAATAATAACAGTGTGAATAATAAATTGGTAGCGATTGAGATGCTCTTTTGCTAAAGAGAAAAGGGTAGCGAGTCAGTGACAGAGTGCGTGCTTCATGGGATGCTTTATTTTTGCAAGGGAGAGTAGTAGGGCGTTACAGTGAGTGCGGTCGCCTCCTGTAGATGGCCAGGGCCTCGCGGTTGTTGCTCCGCCTTGTCGCCGGGGCGCTTCTCCTCCTGGCAGCGCTCCCGGGCGGCAGGCCGGATCTGGCCTCCGACGCCGCGGCGCTCGTCGCTCTGCGCGATGCCGTCGGCCGATCGGCTCTTCCATCGTGGAACTCCTCCGTCGCGACCTGCATGTGGCAGGGCATCACCTGCGTCTCCGGTCGCGTGGGCGAGCTCCGCCTCCCCGGCGCTGGCCTCATTGGGCAGATCCCAGCCGCCGTCGGTAACCTCACCGCCCTCCACACCCTCAGCCTCCGCTTCAATGCCCTTTCTGGTCCTCTCCCTAATGAGCTAGCAAGCCTCGTCGAACTCCGCAACCTCTACCTCCAGAATAACCGTCTCGACGGTGAGATCCCGGCCTTCTTGGCCGCCTTGAAGAACCTCGTCCGCCTCAACCTTGCCGACAACCAATTCACCGGCAGGATCCCTTCGGAGCTCAACAACCTCAGCCGGCTCGGCACGCTCTACCTGGAAAACAACAAGCTCACCGGCGAGATTCCAAACCTTGATAACCCCAGCTTGGTCCAGTTCAACGTGTCTAACAACCAGGTCAACGGATCTATACCGGCCCGACTCCGTTCCGAGCCCAGGAACGCGTTCCTCAACACGGATCTCTGCGGCGGCCCCCTAGGGTTGTGTCCAGGTGAGGTCGCGCCTACTCCATCGAGTGAGGGTCCTTCTGCGAACAATGCCGGCGGCAGCATGCCAGAGAGTGGCAAGAAGAAGAAACTCTCCGGCGGGGCGATCGCCGGGATCTCGATTGGCGCTGCCGCCTTTTTCCTCATCTTGCTCGTTGCGCTCGTCCTACTCTGCCGCGGTAGGAGGTCGGGAGCAGCGTCTGCTGGCACGAAGCGGATGGAAATGGGGGATATTCCAAGGCAAATGGATAAGGATCTTAGTGACGGAAGAGTGAACGGAAACGGGGCGGCAGTGGCAGCAACTGCTGTCACCGCCGCTGCAAAATCTTCGTCCGCTGCCGGTTCCGGAACTGGGGCTAAGAAGCTTGTGTTCTTTGGCAGCGACAGAGCGACGACACCGTTCGATCTAGAGGATCTCCTGCGGGCGTCTGCGGAGGTGTTGGGGAAGGGAACATTTGGGACGGCCTACAAGGCGGTGCTCGAGTCGGGGATGGCGGTGGCTGTAAAGCGGCTCAAAGACGTGAACTTGCAGGAGGTGGAGTTCAAGGAGAGGATCGAGGCCATTGGCGCAATGGACCATCCCAACCTCGTACCCCTCATGGCCTACTACTTCAGCAAGGATGAGAAACTTCTGGTCTATGAATACTTGCCGATGGGAAGCCTCTCAGCTCTCATGCATGGTACATCTCCATTCTTCTTCAAATTTGATGTGTTCGGTTCAAAATTGATGAATTCTTCGCTTGAATAGTTACTTCTTCATACAATCATCTTGCAACTGATCTTCCTGTTGTCTTATTTTCATATTAATAGTTAAATGTGATGAAATCTGCATTGAATTTTACTTTTAGAGCTGTGTTGCCTATGCCCTTCTCTCTCTATATAGGATCCTTGATCCTTTTACCATTGCCTTGCTGTCTCAACCCAGTAGTTTGTTTCTAAAACCACCAGTATTGAAAGATCTGTTTCTCCAAGACATGCCCATAACCTGCTTTAGCTAGATAGAAAAATTGTATTAATTGAAAAAAAAAAAACTGATAGTGCACTTCATCTTTGCAGAAACATGCATTTTGAAAATTTTGTAATCGAATCAGTAGTTGTGATGTTGACTTTATATATATATATATATATATATATATATATATTCAGGTTCTGGAATTCTATCTGTGAGCATTAAATTTCAAGATAGACATACCAACAACCAGGGTGGACATCATCGCATTGCATTGTTGCTAGTGTTCAAATTTGGTTGGTTCTTTTGAACGTTTCCAGTGTATCTTGGGTACTATATTGAGTGCCTAATCTTTGCACAATAGTAGCACACTGTCATTGAGGTCACTGTTCTTGCTATTGTTTTAAGTTTTGTAGTTAATTCAATAACAATGCAATTACTCTTATCTTATGCTTGTATACATGAGCCCGGATCTCTTGCTAGAATTGATGGCAGAGCACAGAATTTAAATCTAACGGTGCCCTCTTTCTTTTCACTGATCTACTTCTCAGGCAACAAAGGATCTGGTCGAACACCCCTCAACTGGGAAACAAGAACGGGCATTGCCCTTGCAGCAGCAAGAGGGCTGGAGTACATCCACTCCACGAGCCCTTCAGCCTCTCATGGCAATATCAAGTCCTCCAACATCCTCCTCACAAAGTCATATGAAGCTCGGGTTTCTGATCACGGCTTAGCTCTTCTCGTGGGAGCAGCTACCCCTTCTGCTCGAGTAGCGGGGTACCGAGCTCCTGAGGTCACTGATCCCCGAAAAGTTTCACAAAAGGCTGATGTTTACAGCTTTGGAGTCCTCCTCCTCGAGCTACTCACAGGCAAAGCCCCAGCCCAGGCCCTCATGAATGATGAAGGAGTAGACCTCCCGAGATGGGTGCAGTCGGTCGTAAGAGAGGAGTGGACTGCCGAGGTGTTTGACGTGGAGCTGCTGAGGTACCAGAATGTGGAGGAGGACATGGTGCAGCTCCTGCAACTCGCCATAGACTGTGTGGCACACTATCCAGACAAGAGGCCTTCCATGCCTGAGGTGGTGGCTCGGATTGATGAAATCCAGAAATCAAGTTTATCGTCCTCCTACCAAGATCAGCAGAGAAATCCATGATGCATCCAGCCACCGACGCCTGCTGAATCTTTAGTTACTCAAACAAAGAAACTTGCAGCTGGATGAAGTCCGATTTCTGGTCAATTTTTTTTTTTTAATCTTTGGTTGCTTGTCATTGATCAATTTGTTACATGGTGTTTGTTCCTTGTTTTTCCAGCATTTCCAAAGCGCATAGTGTCGTTCCTCTTCTATTGGGGGGTGGATTACCTGCGTTGAAGCCGTTCATAGGTTCTCTTAATTATGTAAGTAGTCATTTTCATGCATGGAAGGAGTAAGCTTCTTGTGGTGATATTAATTAACTCTCGAGTTTGGTGGGGATTTAGTTGACCACATTCATGTGCTGCACATAAATTTCCGATTTGGTTGAGCTACAAAGTTCGATGCTTTGGGGTTGGAGACTTGAATGGTTTATGTACTTGTCGTAGAGGAAGTGGATGGTGGGTGACTGGGTCCCTTGCTCCTGTTTATCATCAGAGTTCTTACTGCGGGCTCATTAATTTAGCTGATGGGGATGAGCTGTGCATTGATTTCGAGCCATGCTTCTCATGCAAGTAAGCATGCATCTGCCTACTTATTAATATTATTATTATTATGTTTTTTTTTTTTTCAACTTTAGTTGAACTTTTAAAAAGTTTTATGCCTATCTGTCATTTTAAAACTATATTAAATCTATTCTCGGTTTGTTTTTTTTTGTCCAATTGTCATTAAAAATTAGACTCGGCATCAAGGTGACATTTTATTATGTTGGCAAAGTTCACACACAAACCTCACATAGTTTGTCCTCTTTGCTTGCGTTTCGTGTGCTATTTTCTTCTTCATTCTCCACCTCACCTAATCTATTTCCTCCTCTTTATTGTGTTGCCTCCATTTTTGACCTCCTTATCTTCTTTGTTGCCAAGTTTGTTTGCCTCGAGGCTAATCTCATTTCTCTATTGTGTCTAACTTTTATGTCATTTTCACCCTTTGGCTCGCCTCCCTTAACTATGTTTGTTTGGATGTTGGCTTCTATTTGTTTTTTTTTAATAATAATAATTATTATTTTGATAATTCAAATGTTAAAATTGACAATTGACAACGGTATATAAAAATGAAAAGAATTTCAAGTTTCTTATGATCTGTTATATTTGATTTGATCCCCCAACTTCCACATTGATCCCTCCTTCCTAGTGGGGCTTAGACGTTGAAGCTGGGAAGACACAAAGATTTATCAAATTATAGAGGGATGTTCCTCCTCGTCCTCACACAGATTGACATTGCGGTGTTAATTGGTTCATGTAGATGTAATCTTTCAAGTTGGTTTAATAAGCGCTTAGTTTGTGAGATGATTGGGACATTAAAAAGATCAATGCCTAAATTGTTCTCTGGCGAAAATGAAATGTTCGAAGACTTGAATAGTAGATGATGATGATGATGATCAGAAAGAGGCACATTGAGGGAGGAAGGTGCCATCCAGCTAGCAATGCACGACCCATCAAACCCTCATCGGACGTGCCGGGTATAATTCAAACTAAGATGGGTCGGATTGGGTTCGCAGGGCTCGATCCGATTTAGAACCATGTTTACTTCGAAAGATAAGATGGATGGAAGAGAAAAAAAAATCTAAATGGAAAAAAAAATTATAGAAAAAAAGAAATACAAGAGAAAAAAATTATCCATCCGTAACAACATCCGACGGTTCGTTTGATTTGAATGAAAAAAAAAAATAAAGTAAGAAAAATGACGGTTGACAAATAGAATTTTAAATTTATCCGTCAATTAAATAAAGAAAAAAAATTAATTGTCAAAATATTTAAAAGGATAAAAAAATTTGACTGAAAATCTTTCCTTTTTTTCCTCCCAAGATAAAAATTATATGTAATTTTGGATTACAAAGGTAATTATATTTTTTTGTTTGATGTCTATTATAAAAACGATAGAAATTGATCAATAACGACGATGGCGACAATGACGACGACGACGATGACGGTCGGTCACCGTCAATCGTCGTTGATTGATCGTCATCAGTCGATCATCGCCGATCGCTACCGGTCGTCGGTCGACGATCGACAGTCGATCGGCGCGGCGACGACAACAACAATGGTGGCTAACCGATCGATGACGACAACGGATAACAACGATTGATTTCGATTGTTAAGCATCCAATACTTTTCAGATTACGTCTTATAATATAATCGGATTACGTAGATTTTATTTTATAATTCATTCTACAAAATTTTAATGATTTTTATAATTCAGATTATTTCATATTATAATTTTGAAATGACAATAAACAAAATAATGAATCTTCCAGTGTAAATTAAATTATATTACGGCCTATCAAACCGGCCTAGCAAGTGGCATTTGCATTTCTTTTCGTAGAGGCCGATTACAGCTACCTCCAATCCTGTCCGTCCATTGGACAGAGGTTCCCTGAATCCCGCTGCGGTGGACGGCTTGGATCGAGCCAATGGAATCGCCGACACACCTATTTAAATGGCGACGCTGCGGAGACTCCTTGAAAACTGTTTTTAATTTCCTTTGCCCGGAACGGATCTCGCTGCCATCCATCCTCGCCGTGCTCCTCCTCCACCGCAATGGCGACCATGGAGAGCCTCATCGGGCTTGTGAATCGGATTCAGAGGGCGTGCACCGTCCTCGGAGACCACGGCGGCGAGGGCGGATCCCTCTGGGAAGCCCTCCCCTCAGTCGCCGTCGTCGGCGGTCAGGTAACGAGACGCCTTCCTAGACCTAATCCACCTAGTTTTCTTATTGCTCGGATCCGGCCGACTTTTGGATTTCTCATCGGCTCTTTTTTGATCTGCTTCCTCGGGATCTCAGAGTTCGGGGAAGTCGTCCGTGCTAGAGAGCATCGTGGGGAGGGACTTCTTGCCCCGTGGATCTGGTGATTACTCGAAAAGGATATTTGTCGATCCGTGTTCTGGTCTTCGTGTTCCACGAGTGACGGTTTGGGATCTGTGTGTTGGGATTAGGTATCGTGACCAGGAGGCCGTTGGTGTTGCAGCTTCACAAGACGGAGAGCGGGTCGGAATACGCAGAGTTTCTTCATGCTCCTAGGAGGAAGTATAGTGACTTTGGTATTGATCGGATTCGTTGAACTATTTACTTTGGCTCTGTTCTTTTGAAGGGTATTTATATATATCATGTTTTTGCGCATTATAGCTTGTAATGACCCTTTCGTTTATGTAGTAGTTAGTACCTTTTCACATTGAGATTTTCTCATGTTTTTTCTCTTATTTAAGTGGAAAGATCTTTTTGCTCGCATGGATTACTTCTTATACACATTTGCAGTGATTCTTTGATTTGGTTTGCTATGTAGATGGATAAAATATTGACTTTATGCTAACAAAAAAAAATCGCCTTCTCTTTTATTTAAAATTGGACAAATCCAATAAAGGGTTCTAATTTTGTTTTCTATTTTTTTACTTCATTCATTTTGCTTAAAACTGTTTGTACGAGTTACCATGATTAATGTGTTTGTCTGAATTTTTAATATATGCAGCTGCTGTTAGGAAGGAGATTGCAGATGAGACTGATCGCATTACTGGAAAATCAAAACAAATATCCAATGTTCCAATCCATTTGAGCATTTATTCACCACATGGTCAGTATGCCTACATAATGCTTGATTTTTGCTTAGGTTTTCATGCAAGAAACTATTGTTTACAAATATTGGCATCAAATGTTTCATATAGATTGGTTTTTACCTTTTATTTATTTTCCTTCATGTTTTCATAAGTTCTCATGAATGGAAAATCAATATCTAGTAAATTTTACCTCTATTGTTCTCAGTCAAATTATAAATCACTTTAAGGTGAGGGTAATTTTATAGATCACTCATGCGGCGAGGGTGTCTAAATCAAGGAGGAAAAACTATACTTCATTCTTGAAGACGATTGTTTTTCACAATCCATTACTTGAATTTCAGATGAAATGAATGCACCAAGCTAAGGAAATACATTTACAACCGATGAACTTGTGAATTTTCCAATTTGGATGGATAAATCTCGAGGGAAATGAAGAGTAAAATTGTACTCTCTCTCTCTCTCTCTCTCTCTGACCTTTCTTTGAAATGTTCATTTTCTTTCTCCTCCATTTCTCCTTGCTTACACTCAATAGACTAGACTGGTTTCATGGTACATGAGGCCTCTAAAAGACTTGCTAGAGTGACCTTTCTTGCTGTGTATCAAAAGAGTGAGCCAAAAGTGGCTGTTATACCACATCATTCTATGGCTCGTCAAGGAAATTGTTCCTGAAGCTGTTCCAAGAGCCTAGAGAGACAATGATGTTGCTTTATCAGTTGAGTGAAATAAAGTTATTGGCTAATTGCATGTGATCACCAGCATGCATTAACTTAGCCAGTGGCTTACCTCTGTCATTTTGTAGAAACTCTTGCCTTCTCAAGCCTACTATGCCTGCACATACTGGTGTTTTTTACATTGCAGGTATATGATCTTGATATTTGATTAAAATGAGCAGCCTAATTTTATGTAAGTGTTGAAACATAAAGTTAGTTTTTGACAGAAGAGAATCTGAAGTTAATTTCTATATCATGTGATACTGATTCCGTTAGTTCTTTTTATGCTACTATATAAAGACTAGGCATACTGATAAAAAGTCACACTTGTGATGTTAAAATTGCAAAGAGAGATTTGATTGTCAAAGATAAATAGAACTTGAACTATTTGATTAATACAATTAATTGAGGAACGATGGTGGACACAGTAGATATGCTGCAAATTATCATTTGTACCCTCATGAAAATAATGTATCTCATGCATATACATAAATCTGATATGGATAAAAATGCATCACATGTAAGATCCACAAATGTATTGTCTTAAATTATAGAATATTATTTTTTGTCCTGTAATAATTCAAATTCTTCAAGAACTTCTGGAGATTCCGCAAGCTATTATATTTTCATAGTGCTCTTTTATATCTCTTGTTATACATGGATGTTCTGGTTTGCAGCAAAAAAATGTTTCAACATCTTCCAGACCGTTTTGTTTGACCATATTTCTTTTTTGCAGTTGTTAACTTAACACTCATAGATCTTCCTGGTTTGACCAAGGTTGCCGTAGGTAAAGATCTAAACCAAAAGTTTGTCAACTATCTCCTAGTTCAACAAACAATATTATTCTATCTGAGAAAATTATTGAATCATCCTGCTTATGCAGAGGGACAACCTGAATCAATTGTGAGAGATATTGAAGATATGGTTCGGTCTTATGTTGAAAAGGTAAACAAAGTGCCTCTAGATTTGTGCTGTTTAAATGTTATGGGATTTAATTGTATGCACTGAATTTTGAGTTCAATTAAACGACAAATACCTAGGTTTCTGTTTCATCGTACCTATATCTATACCCTTAGTTCCCAAAAATGCCAAATAAACATGATTCTTCCAGCCAACATGCCTTCTTACTCTTACAAACTGCTAGGGTACTTGCCATCTTGGATAAGGCTTTATTACTGCCATAGAAAATCCATGTTTGGTGTTCTCTGTTCAAGGAAGTTTTTAGTATTCACCAAATTCTATTGAAATTATAGTGTTAGCTTGCTTATTTCGACACTGAGGGGTTCTTTTTTTTTCATAATTGTAGCCCAATTGTATCATTCTGGCCATTTCTCCTGCTAACCAAGATATTGCCACCTCAGATGCCATCAAACTTGCAAGGGAGGTGGATCCTACCGGTAGAGAATTTACTTATGTTTACTTTGTGAAAATCACTGGATGATTCACGTTTTTCTTTCAGTCACCCAGGCTTTTGAATTGCATGTATATACAAACAATAGTTGTAAGTTTTCTGTTCATTTATCCAGGTGAGCGAACTTTCGGTGTCCTAACAAAGCTTGATCTCATGGACCAGGGTACTAATGCTCTTGATGTAAGCAATACAATGAAGTTGTGATGTAAAATTTGTCAAAAATTTATATCTTATGAAGCAACCTGGCTTTGAAAGCTTACTTTGTTTTTGGCTGTTCCAGGTACTGGAAGGAAGATCATATCGGCTACAGCATCCTTGGGTAGGAATAGTCAACCGCTCACAAGCTGATATCAACAAGAATGTTGACATGATTGTTGCACGGCGGAAGGAACAGGAGTATTTTGCAGCTAGCCCTGATTATGGACATCTTGTGCATAAAATGGGTTCAGAGTATCTAGCAAAACTATTATCCAAGGTGGATTGATTTCTCCATTCTCATTTTAGCTCTCGTCTTTTCCCATTTTGTTGAAAACTTCAGAAATTTGAAATATTCTATGACTTCTCTTTTGTAGCATCTAGAAACTGTGATCAGGCAACGAATACCTAGTATAATCGCTTTAATTAATAAAACAATTGATGAACTTGAAGCTGAGTTGGATCGGCTAGGCAGGCCTATTGGAGCTGATGGAGGAGTAAGATACAGAACATAATAATCCTGTGTAGCTAACCCTGTTTTCCCATTTAATGTTCTTGCTTGTTCAAATATACAGGCACAACTCTACACGATATTGGAGATGTGCCGTGCATTTGATCGAATTTTCAAAGAACATTTGGATGGAGGGTAATATATTTTTCACTTGTTTTTCTTATATTCATGGCACATTTAAACTCTTCTGTGAGTATTGATTCTGGTCCTGGCTCTCATAATTACTGGTTTAAAGCAATCCCGCAGTCTATTGTCTGATTCCCCTCAAAGAAAAAATGTATATACTATTTGACACAGTTGGTGTTTTCAGAGTACTGTTCCTTTACTTAACTGGTAGTAGTTATGGTTTTTCCTTTTATTCCCTTTTTGATAAAATTTGATTGCCCTATTTCGTCGCTAAAAATTTTGTTGGCAAAAAACTTCATTTTATGTGGCAAACACAACGTATTTCATTGGCATGTTTTTCCAAGTTTGTGATCAAGATTCTATGCTTGTTTTGATTTTCATTGTTCTGTGCTAGGCGACCTGGTGGAGATCGGATATACGGGGTCTTTGACAACCAACTACCTGCAGCTTTAAAGAAACTCCCATTTGATAGGCACTTGTCTCTGCAGAATGTTAGAAAGGTTATTTCAGAGGCAGATGGTTATCAGCCCCATCTGATTGCTCCTGAGCAAGGATATAGAAGGCTTATAGACAGTTCTCTAGGCTATTTCAAAGGTCCTGGAGAGGCTTCTGTCGATGCTGTATAATCTCTTTGCCTACACTCTTATGCCTTTGATAGCAATGCTATGCTTCTATGAACGCATCATTTCTGCTTATTGTGTGAATTGCTTTACCGATGTGTATCCCTTTTGTCTGGATATTGATGTAGATCAATTACATGAACTAGTTTTGGTAGTGTAACCTCCAATATGGTTCATGAGAATTTATAAACTTTATTTCATTCTATGTATAGCCTAAGTAATTCTATGTTCACTTTACTTTCCAGGTACACTTTGTCCTGAAAGAACTTGTTCGCAAGTCCATTAGCGAAACAGAGGTAAGCATCATTCTGGGATAAGTTAGGAAGTACATAATGCATGCCAGAGTGGTTCTTTTTTGTCTAGAAGTTCAAGTTTTTGCCTAAATGCTTTTTCATTATCATCCATTATTTATCATGCGGCATTTTCCTACGAGTTCACTGACATGCCTTTTCTCTGTGGGAACTTGCTCTGTAGCAACATAGCTTTTGTTGTTTGCTAATTGTGATGAAGTGGTGGTTGTTTTTTTTACTGGTAGGAACTGAAGCGCTTCCCGACTCTTCAGTCAGACATAGCAGCTGCAGCAAATGAAGCCTTGGAAAGATTTCGAGATGAAGGCCGTAAAACAGTTCTTCGTCTTGTAGAAATGGAGTCCACCTACCTTACAGTGGAGTTCTTCAGGAAACTTTCTCATGAACCTGAGAAAGGTCAGGCTCCTGGTTCCACCCCAAATTCTCAAGCACCAGATAGATACGGTGATAACCATTTAAGGAGGATCGGTAAGTTCATATGGTGATAAACTTTCTCATCTTGCTGTTCTCTTTTATCCCAGAAGCATTAATGCTCAAATTTTTTGTCCTTGCAATGAACTGGTGAGATTCCTATTATCTGATTCTCAGGCTCCAATGTTAATGCATATGTCGCCATGGTATGCGACACGCTGAGGAATACTATCCCGAAGGCTGTTGTTCATTGTCAAGTCCGAGAAGCAAAGAGGTCATTGCTTAATCAATTTTATGCCCATGTTGGGAGCAGGGAGGTGTGTCTTCAGTATCCATACGTTGTGATTTTTAACACCACACCCGCATGAAATCCCTGAGATGCACCAAAATGATGCCTACTTATCATGTAGTTATGCAATAGGTTCTTTACTAAGAGTACTAGATATTTCTTTTAGTTTATATATTCTACGTAGTTCTTTTTCTCATGAACATCTTCAGGTAAATGAACGTTTCAGGGTGTACAAATAGATGATCTGTAGCACTTGTATATCCGAATGTACGAGAATCGGATTAGAAGCTGTTCTTCCCGAAACTTTCTCATCTTGCTAAATTGCCAGGACTGACTGATTCATTCTTACATCAACTACAGTCCAGCCAGAATCACACCCTTTTCCTCCCGTAAACTATATAGATCTTTACTAACCTGCTAGGAAAATCTGTCTGTAAGATTGTAACAGAAGCACTAGTGAATAATAACAAATTATATCTTAGATGTAATTATTATTTTTATTAAGTCCCGTTCTTTAGCTCCAATAGATCTAAAAATTCAAAGGATTAACCTCCAGTTGAATGCTCATGTTTTTGAGCTTGAATGCATTTTACTTGCACCTTCACGACCATGCAAATCCAATCTCAATTCAGTTTGACATTTTCATCTTTGCCCTGCAGAAGAAACAGCTCAGTGCCATGTTGGACGAGGACCCATCTCTCATGGAGAAGAGGAACGCAATTGCAAAGAGACTAGAGCTTTATAAATCAGCTAGAGATGAGATTGATTCTGTTGCATGGAAATGACAAGCTAAACAAACATCAGATGCCACAAACAAAAATCAGAATGAGAAAGCATAGGTGAGAATCCAGTTCCACAAATTTCCATTACTTGATTGGCGTCGAGCATTTTTTTTTTATACCATCACCACAATCAGCAGGCAATTCCTTATTCATCTGTACTGTTTTCAAACAACTTAACTGCAGTTATATAACTGTTATTCTTTTGGCATCAAGAGATTTTTTTTTTGGGTCTTATTGTTGGTTTATACAAAGATGTCATGGTGTCTGGCGTAGGCTATGTTTATTGATTAGAGGGCTTTATAGAAAATACACTAAATTTGTTTTTTGTGACGTCGAATTGCTCCATGCAATATGCTGGATATGGTTAGGGGTTAATAAAAATTTGGTTAAATCGAACAAATTTATCGAACTAATTGAACCAAAAAGTTTGATTCGGTTTATTTGAAAATTTAAATATCAGTTTTTTTTATTTATTCGATTTTGATTTTGAAATGAAAATAATTAGTGAATTAATTAAATTGAATGGAAGTTCATTAGTTGATTGATTAATATAAATCAGTTGTTTGGTATGTGATTGATGATTAAAAGTTTGGTCAGTTTGAATTTTAATCTAATTGATCGATTTTTTAAAAATCGATTGATTTATTTGATTTTTATTGGAAAGTTTGATCAGTTTGATTTTTTTTTAAAAAGTTCGATTTAATCAATTCAGTTAATTCGATTAATTTTTATGTGAAATTTAAAATCTCCTTGATCGTATTTTATGCTTGATCAACAATTGGCCAATGTAGATCAAACTGCCATACCTACATTTGCGCTGTTTTTTTTTTTATTTCCAACAAATAAGAAATTATCTAAGTTTGTCTGTAAAAGTTGGAAATCTATCCAACTAATAGTTCCCTGTCATCTGTTCCAAGACATTGACGAGAGGGAGATAAATTGAGAGGGGAGACAAAGTTTCTTGACACAGTTGCAAAGTAGAGAGGGGTCCATCTGAAATCAAAGGAGATTTTAGACCTCTCATCCAGTATCGAATTCAACTCATTCTACAAATAACACCCTGTCTTACTATCCGTTCCCGTGGAGACAATTGTCTAAGTTTGCCTGCAAAATTGGGAATCTGTCCAACTAGTAGTCCTCTGTCATTCGTCCCAAGGCTACGGTGAGAAGGAGGTAAATTGCGAGGAGACGAGGTCTTTTGACACGGTGGCAAGACAGGGGTTCATATGAAGCCATGGAGATTTTAATTGTCTAAGTTTGTCGAAGGATGTGAATGTTGACTAATTTTCTGTAAAATCCGAAGACATTGTTGTGGTAAGGATGAGAATAAGCCCACGTAACTTGTGACAAGGATGTTTGAATTACCCGATAGCAAAGTATTATATCCTCTAATTTAAAATATTAAACTTGTTTTTTTTTTAAGTTGAAAAGTTAAATAAATAAATAGTTAATTATTTTTCACAATATGGTAAAATAAAGTGGGTATTAGTGGTCCCTATGGAGATGACGTGGTGATTAAGACACGAAGATATTTACAGAAGTAGCATTGATCGATTCCAAAAGAGATTTAAAATTTTTTTCTGGATTCAGATGATCCCACATGTTTTGGCTACCAAGTTAAGACTCACAAGATCTTCCGTGATTTATCTCTCTCACAATAATCGTGAGATAGATCGATGGTGACTAATAGATTGACAGTTTCAATCTTTTGCAAAAAATGAGCATTAATGGAATCCATCAGTTCACTAATGAATTTCAGTCGATTAATTGTCTTGAGTCTCATGATCTCCATCATTAGTCATAATCAATTGAATGATAAGAAAGTATCAATCGATTGATAATAAAAAATTCGATTTGTTTGATTTACAATCTAATTAATCGATTTTTTATCTGTTCGGTTTATTCAATTTTGTTGAAAAATTTGATTAGTTAAATGTAACTCTCATTTAAATAAATCTACTCTTTGTTTGACAAAGATTAAAGATAAACATAATTATGGAAGAAGTTATGTTAAATTATTTATTAATTTTTATTATTGCAATAATAACAATCAAGTTTTATAAATGAGATCGATTATATAAATTCTTATATGTCATTATCATTAAACTTTATCCCCTATTATATTATCATTTATACTTAAATAAAATTTATTTATTTATATTGTTGTTAATCAAGTCTTTTTTATCTTCCTTTTTCATGTTTAATGTATGTATTTATCATAGTTTCACATCGCATAATTGAAGTATTTATTAATCATCTAAGTATATATTTATATCATTTTAAATACGTCTCTCGAAATTTTTTCTCAATTTTTATAACTCTAATTTTCTCTTTAATGATTTTATTTCTTATTACATTCGGGGCAATTTTTATATTTGTCGATTTCACAGTTAGATAAAGAAAAGTAAACCACGAAGAATATTTTTATCCAATAAAAAACTTTCTTTGCTTCTCTCGATCGATAACATGGATAAGCTACAATTTGTAAATCTAAATTTTCTTAAGTGGGTGAGAGGTTAGTCTAAAATTATATTGTTAAAGTCCTCACTTATAGTGTCATTTCTCTAATTACTATGATTGAATACAACTCTTTCATCTTAACTATAAGTTTATGGATTATAAGCCAATTTAGATCTTCAAATATTATCTTTGAGTTTAACTCACTTAATTCATTTCACGCTAATAATAAAAACTAATTAAATTGAAGTAATTTGAACTTAAACGACTAAATAAATAAATGTAGATTTTAAAGTAAACGCAATTAGATTATATGGAGATGATATCGACTTAGCAAAAATTTAAAAAAATAAAATAAAATGGATGAAATAAATACTCGATGCTACAACTTTATAATAATATGAAAAACATGGAAGAGACTAGTTTGTACAAAAGATTGGAACCGTGCCCTAGCGGCCCGCCTTTGGGTCATCGTAAGGAAGGTAAATTACGGTGAGTCTTTGGCTCTTTGAGACTAATAACCAGCGCATAGAGTGATGAAACTTCGTTTTTGCGAGGAATTGACCCGTTGTCCATTTGTACAACATTCTACATGCGTTGGCCACTAGCCCCTTCCCGCGGAGGCAACATGGAAGAGGCTAGTTGGAGAGTACTGAGGTTGTTTATGAGAGTGAGCAAAGGTATACAATTACCCTCGGTGCGATAGTAAAATAATAGTTGGAAGAGGCTAGTTTAGGGAAAAATTCATTCGGACGATTATAGAGTTCAGGAGTTTACTCAATGAATAAAGTACGATTTTAATGTTAGACTGTTAGTGAAGAATAACACGACTACGAAATCTAAATTAAACTGTGAAAAAATTACGAGTGCTTCCTTGATTTATCTTTAGTGGCCAATGAAGATCACTTGGACGATTTCGATCTTATTTGATTCAGCTATTGACGAAGTATTCTGAAGGTCCGTAGGACAGAGTCGATCACTTTCAAAAATTAGTCGGATCGAAAGTTCGGATATTCTAATGCGAATTTAAAACTAATAGCTTGATTTTTCATTCAATAAGGATTCGATTTTTTTTTAATCACCCTTAAATTTTTTGCAATGATTCATGATTGAGTCACCCGTCGATCTCATCTTAGCTATTTGGATTTATCCGATAGAAGTATTTTTGCAAAATCCAATTGTCCATCTAAAGAATAGTCAAGTATATGAATACATGCTTTATTAAAAAATATATATACAATTTTACAATTAGTAGATAAAGCACAGTAATATTTATTTTGGATAATATTTTTTTTCACTTTAGATAGTGATATGATCACTAATGAACTACTTCTCATATTAGAGAGTCCAAAGAGAAGTGAAGACCCACCAAAGAGACCTCAGGAATCAAGAGTGAGATAATCAGACAGTTCAGCCTAAGCAGCTCAGAACCTAAGTAATTCAGTACCGAAATAGCTCAGCCTCAGACAATTCAACCTAAACAGCTTAGCCTCAGACAGCTCAGTACCTAGGCATCTTAGTATCAAGTAGCTCAGTACCCAGGTAGCTCAACTCCTAATAACTCGACCATATATCAGCTTAGCTATTAGATCAAACGATAAAGTGGCTACTTGATTGAACAATAAGATGGGATGACCGATAAGGACAACCCTCCAACCCAGGTGTTTAGGAAACCTCAGAGAATATTCTCTCAAAAGATCATCACTCCCATTGGTCTCCTAACCGCCTAGAACAATGATCACTCTAGCACACTTGCCACACCACGTCTGTAGGGATCCCGAGCGATAAACAAAATTTGCAGCGGAAAACTTAGGATCCCTCCAGAGATCCAAGCAAAAAAAAAAACATACTCGTTTCTATTATCGATTCTATCCTATAGGAATCGAGATTACCTTCGAAGCGTGCCCTTCAAATTCCAGTCAACAACACTTGCGGATCTCAGCGTAGTCAGAATGTCCACGCCTCTACGGTGCACACACACACGATCTTGGAGAGAAGAGGTAAACCCTTTTGATTGTGCTAGCAACCACCCAAAGGTCTCTCTTTTCACTCTATACTTGGCTTTTGAGAACAAAACAAAATCTCATTATATCTTTCATTCTACACGTTTAAGAAGAAGAAGTAGCAATAATACACCTTAATGAAACATTAAATGCACTTCCTTATTCTCCATGGTAAAAGAAAGGAAGTCAATTAATGCTCATTAAATGCACATTAATGAGCTTTTAAATCCCATTTAAAACCCCATTTATTAATTCGTGTATTACATTATTAATTCATGTATTACATGATTAATTATGATTAATCATTTTAGCCTTCTTCTCTTGGTTTGACTTGAGTCTAACTCAACATAAACCAGTTTGAGTCCAACTCAAATTTAGCCAAGTAATGAGTCTTACTCATTCTAGTTAATCCAATTAACTAATAATTTATTTTAGTCAAACCAAAATGATTTCCTCTCCAAAATAATATGTTCTTTGTGTGTGACCCTATAGGCTCTCATAACATTGACAATGTATCCAAAACCATTTTAGATACATAAGCAATGAGCGACATCTAGCAATACATCATTGCTACCCAAGTGACGAGAATATCGAGATCCGACAACCTCTTCCGTGACTATTATCATATGACAGTGTCCTTCTATCCTTGATATCTCAGATCGATTAATGAGGCATAGACCGTGTCACCCTCTTATCAATCTTTATGTTTCTTGATCCCCAAGTAGACTCACTCAAACAAATGAGTTCAATATCTCATATTGACTCATTTGAGCATGATCATGCATTTCGTGGTCCTACTCTATCAAGAGGCCAAAGATATCACTCTCGTCATATGGGAGGATAGATCTCATCTACATCACATCGCCGCATAATTAGTTACATACTCGGTGATGCCGTTATAGTCACCCAATTACGATTGTGGCGTTAGACGATACCAAAGTACATAACTCCTTATGTAGGAACAGTAGTGACTTGAGTTTAAGGACTATTCACATGAGAAAGTATATGACACTCATATAACGATCCATGATACTTTCTCATGGTGGGTCAATTCAGTATATATAGTCTCCAATGTATATACCCATGTATCAATGTGATATCACATATCCATGACTTGTGAGATCAAGTCATCCATTGACCTACATGCTAGTCTCAATGTATCAATATAACCCTTGTCTATTAATACAATACTCGACTAGGAATATTTAAGAATAGTGTTCTCTACAGCTTCTCATAATCAATTCTACCAATTGATATACTGTAGATAATAACCTACTATTCATGGGCATTATTATATTTATTTAGCTGGCACACGCATAAAGAAATATAATAATCAATCTTTGCCTTTATTAATGCAAGAATATAATACAAAAGTCTCCTTCACCAATCATCTCATAATTGACACTAAGGGCTCATACTAACAGTGGAAGACCGATTCAGAGCCTATCCCCAATGGCCTACTCAAAAGGCATCACAAGAGGGAGTCGTAAGGAAAAAGACATCTTTCGACAATTACTTGAGGGAAAAGAAGTAACGAGAAGGGGGATACTTTTTTTTATTCTTCTCTATTGCATACTGTTCTGACATCTTTGACGGACATTTTTTTTCTTCCTTGTCTGATTTAAGTATCGAAGGATCGTAGTCAAAACTCCAGCAGTCGTCTGACTTATATTTACTTTGATAGAAAACTACTATAGCAGATCGTGAAAATCTACCCTTCCTCAAAGTCTTCCGCAGAAGGAGATCGCAAACGAACCATATCAGATAGCTTGATTGATCACAAAGTATAATTAAATTGAAATAAATTACAATAAAAAAATGATAACATTTACCACAAATGTCTCTCCAGATCGACTTCACTTTATTTTGAAAAAAAAAAAATTTATGATAACCTAAAAACCTCTTAAATAAAAAAATATTAATCTCAAATAAAAATTAATCCATATCCGTTCTAATACTTTTACTATCCGAGTACTACCCACGTGTCGAGGTAATTAAATTGAAACAAAGACTGTATATGAATGAGGATGTCCTGACATGTTCAGGTAAAGAATATTCACCAATTACAGACAAATAAAATAAAAAGAAAAAAGAAAAAAGAAAAAAGGTGAAGATGAAAGCAACACAGGACCACAATTCACATTTCACTATTTGCCCTTGGGAAAAAAATGTTTATCATGAAACAGGAATCAATTAATGGTTGGTGTGTCACAAATCACCTAGATGGAAGTTCAGTTTCAAACAAGAAATCAAATTTGAATAGGCAATCCAGCAACAACATGGCCATATATTTCATTTTTGTCTCTGAAATGGAGCTCAAGCACCAACCTAAATATTACACAACAAAAGATTAACTGAAGATCTTCCTCAAACTGCAGTGAAAACACCTACCATAAGAACAATACTACTGATCATAATAAGTTTGTCTCCAGTAGAACAAAAAATGTTGCCTCAAATTTGTTCAAGTGCCAAGCTGGCCATTTTGCTGGGTTCCGAGTGCTTGCTCGGAGACGATAGCCAGTCCTTGCATCAGCCTAACGATCTCGGCTGTGTCGTCTAAGTAATATTTTGCCTTGCTTGGCTTCTGACCCACAGTGCAGGCAAACACTTCGGTTGGGGGGGTGAGGGAAGTGCTTGGTATGGAAGTTGTGATCACCTCAAACATGTTTTCATCAGACCTGTCATCTCCAATGCACAAAACAAAGTCTGGTGTTAAGCCCCTCCCTTGCATTGTCGAAAGAAGGCGCCGAGCCACCAGGCCCTTACTCACACCCTGAAAGAATTATCGACCACTTTGTTGTTAATTGCATGCCTGTTTGCCCAAGAAAGAAATTATCAAATGACTGTTTGTGTTTTTAACATTCTTGCTATCAACTTGGTGTATAACTTGATCAGTTGCTCCATGTGTATGGATTAACAAGCCAAAATGATGAGAAAAGTATGATAAACTGAATCCTCTCTAAATGTGTATATATTAGACCATGTTCTTGAGTTGTGAAATAAAAAAAAAAAAAGGATAAACTGAATCCTCTCTAAATGCTTAAGCTTCTAGAGTTATGGTAACATTATCATTATCAACTCTTGAGTCTTGACCATAGTATCAGAGCACAGATCATGAGTCCAAAACCACTCATTTCTTCCTATTTCTTTTACTATTTTCCTACTTCTTATCTTGTTTTCTTGCAATGCAGTCATGACCTAAGCCCTAATCTTTCTTAACAGGTCAGATTCTTTGGCTTTGTGGTAATCTAATCCAACATTAATATATGCATACAATTACAGACAAAAAAAAACAACAAAACTGTTCCATAATAGCTCAAATTTGGAGATTATGCTGACTGAAACATATATTTTAAACTAAACTCGAATCTTACTTGTGGTTTGACCTCCACGATATGCTGACCACTCTTCACTGATACGGGCTCATTGGCTAGCACACTCTCCAGGTGATCAAGAAGTTCCTTAGCTTGACAAGATCCAAAGTCAGGATCTGCATCCTCATATGACCAAACAAGCATGGTTTCCTTGTCATCTATCATGGAACCATCTGTTGTTTCCATGTACAAACTCATCACAGGGTCTGCAATCTGTTTCCAGCTAAAATCTGCCACTGGAACACAAGTTTCCCACTCTGCATCCCTCTTCAACCTGGAGTCGAACTAATGTCATTGCCGAGCAAATCTCACTTTGGTGAAAAATGGAAGAATTCATTGGGAGATTTTGAACCACAAACCTGAAAAAATAGCCATGCTCTGCAGCAACACCCAAGTTCTCACAAGGAGCAAACCAATCGCCTAAAGTGGCACGGCTTCTCGCACTCACAAGGAACACCACATTGTTCTTGTCAGAACACAGAGCGTTCAAGATCTCAATTGATTTGGCGCTGGGTCTCTTGTCGATCGATGCCTGCGGCATCAATGTGCCGTCGTAGTCCAAAAGGATGGCCCTTGTTCTTGTTCTCTTGTAGGCCGAGACAATGTGTTCCATTGCAAGCTTTCTGAAGTTCGTATCGAGAGCAATCACTCTGAATCCCAACCCAAAGCCAATACCCCAGTTCCTCCTCCTCGAATGATCTCTGCAGGTCCTCTGCAGGTCCTGCAAGAAGCTGTTTGCCCAGTAGCCTACATCGTGTGAGCTCACGTATTTGTAGTGCTTTTCGTGTCGGAATTGTTTCTCCTGCTCTTTCATCTCCAGAGCATTGACCATGGCGTCGGCCACAGCCTCAATGTTCCATGGATTGACACGGATAGCTCCGCTCAGGGATGGAGAGCAACCAATGAACTCGGAGACTACTAACATGCTCTTCTTCTGCGCCGCCGAGGCCAAACCCAAGACTTTGTCTAATTGCTCGTTGCCCTGTCTGGAGATGATGTATTCATAAGGTATGAGGTTCATGCCGTCTCTCACGGCTGTGACCAGGCAGCACTCCGCCACAACGTAGTAAGCTATGCGATGGGAAAACGGAAGCGGCTCGTCGATGAGGATGATGGGCTCGTAGCCCGGCGGCTCACCGTAGGCCTCGTTGATGCGCTTCATGGTCGCGAAGCTCTCGGCTTGGACTTCCTTCACGCCCTTACCTCGCCCCCTTGCTGGATTTGCTATCTGGACCAAGACTATCTTTCCCCGCCACTCTTGGTGCTGCTTGAGCAGCTCCTCCATGGCCAGAAGCTTCAAGCTGATGCCTTTAAAGATATCCATATCGTCGACGCCGAGAACCATGACTCGTCCCTTGTCTAAGAACTGCTCCACAAGCTCCTGGACCTTCTTCTCAGTCTCCGGAAGGCTGAGCACGGACTTGAGCTGGTCCAGGTGGATGCCGACGGGGAGGATCTTTATGCTGACGGTGCGGCCGTAGTACTCGAGCCCAATGTAGCCACGCTTGGACTCGTAGGAGAGGCCAAGCATGCGGCCGCAGCAGGAGAGGAAATGGCGAGCGTAGTCGAAGGTATGGAAGCCGATGAGATCGGAGTTGAGGAGCGAGCGGAGGAGCTCTTCGCGGACGGGGAGCGTCTTATAGATTTCAGAGGAGGGAAAGGGGCTGTGGAGGAAAAACCCAAGCTTGACGCGATTGAAGCGTTTGCGGAGGAAGGTGGGAAGAACCATAAGGTGGTAGTCGTGCACCCAGACGAAGTCGTCGTCGGGGTTGATAACTTCGAGGATCTTGTCGGCGAAGATCTTGTTGGCGGAGACGTAGGCCTGCCACAAGGAGCGGTCGAAGCGGCCGCCAAGGTCAGGGGAGAGGGGCAGCATGTAGTGGAAGAGTGGCCACAGCTGTTGCTTGCAGAAACCGTGGTAGTATCGGGCAAGGAGTTCCGGCGGCAGGAACGCCGGCACGCACTTGAAGGTCTCGAGGAGGACCTGGCTGACCTCGTCTTGGTCGGCGGGAGGGATCTCATCCCGGAGGCAACCGACATACACGAACTCCATGTCGGCGCCGCGGTCACCGATAGCATCCTTGAGCTGGAGGAGGAGGGAGTCCTTGTCCCAGGAGAACTCCCAGCCGCGCCCGTCGATGCGGCGATGGGCGCGGACAGGGAGCTGGTTTGCGACGACGATGGTACGGTCTCGGGGGGAGGAGGGGGCCGAGGAGGACCCCTCGGAGTCGGAGTCCGAGTCGAAGTCGGAGATGATGCCGGCGACGGTCATCACGCGAGGGATCCGCCGCCGGATCTGGCTGATCGAGGCCGGCTCCCCTGAGGCAAGCTCGAGGAGGTTCGTGTACGACCTCGACGCCATTTTTTTCCCGCAATTTGAGCTCAAAGCGATCCTTCCGCCTCCGCAAACCCTCGATCGACGCAAGTAGCAAGCACCATCAAACTCCCAGCCACCACATCTAAAAAAGCGCAGCGAGCAACCCGAAATGGCAATCAAAAAGGCAGAATCTCCATCGCCATTCGATCTCGAGCTCCAAACAAGAGAACAAACAGAGAAAAACAAAGGAAAATATCGGTTGAACTGCCTCTGTCTCTCCTCGGAGATGCGAACCACTTTTTATACTGACGCGAGGGCGCAGCGGCAGGCGGGCAGGCGGGCAGGCGGGCAGCAAAGGCACCCGGAACGCAGCTTATCTAAAAGCGACTTGAATTTTACACTCGTCGCGTCCGATTCTGGGCCCCACCGTGTTGCATCCAGTCACGCTCGGGGTAAGTGGCGTCGCATCCGACCAATTTAAACCCAGACGAAATAATTGAGAAATAAAATGACTCATATGCCCCTCCTCCTCTTCCTTTCAAATAACAAGTATCGTCGGTCCGGATAAAAATTAAAGAAAACGCCTTTTATTTTATTTATTTTATTATTTCTAGAAAACATACTTTATATTTTATATATATTGATATCTTGAGGGACTATTTTTTTACGCCCCGTGCATGATGTAATCACGTTCAATATAGCCGCTCGAATTTACAAATGGAAGGTTTGGATTTTGGCCACGATTTGGACGAAATCTAATGGTGGTCCAGCGGTGATCCGATCGACATCGGAGTCCGATCGAATCGCAATTGAATCGCGATTGAAAATAGTCGCAATTGCGGACACTCACTAGTGGCCACGACACCGGTGACCGTAATTGTGACTGTTTTCAGCTATGCTCCGATCAACACCGGAGTCTGATCGAATTTCAATCGAATTTCGATTGAAAACGATAGTGATTTGCGCCACTAACGGTCACAATCGCGATCGGACTTCAAAGTCGATCGAATTTCGATCGAAATTCTGTCGGGCGACAGTGAATCGACGGTCACAATCGGTGAAATTGTACGCGGAGGAAACACTGTGCATTTTTTATTATTGTGCAATCGCGATTGATCGGACGATAAAAAAACTATCGCGTATGAGTCGCACAGTTAAAGACGTTCAAGATATCAAATATATATATATATAGCAGAAAATTAGAGGGCACCTTAATTAATATTATCATTTTTTTTTAACGAGATGAAATGATTTCTCTTGTGGCAAAAGATAATACGTCAGACGTCACAATTAAGATGAAAAAAAAATTTATGAAAACTATTTTTATCCAATTAAAATTAGTAATAAATTTTTTTACAATATTCCAAGATATTTACTACTCATTTGAAATTTATGTCAGATAATTTATATATTTACAGTACAAATTATTGAAGATATTGGACCATCTATTAAAATCCATTTGTTTTTTTTTATTTTTTAAAGATGATCAATAAAAAAATTTATATAAAAATGAATTGAATCGTAAAATTTAAATATTTAAATTATTAAAAAAATCAAAATATTACTTTATTTATAATTTAATGTCTAAAATACATTTTTGTATATTCTCTTTTAAGCAATTTTATCTTAAACCGTCTCCTACCAAAAATTAAGGAGACCTATTTTGATTGACGTTTTCATCTCTTTTTTTAAAATAAAAATATATTTTTTGGAAAATTAGAAAGCATAAAAAATTATTTTCTACTTTCATTTTCGTTTTAAAAAAATAAAAAAATATTTTCTGAAAAATTAAAAAATATAAAAAATTATTTTCTATTTTATATAAAAAATAAAAAATTTTCCATGAACCACAATAATACTACTGTACTAGTAATTTTATTAAAATTATATCATTTTATCGTAGTCCAAATTAAAGTCAAAGTTCAAGATTACTGTATTTTTTATTTGATTTTCAACAGCGTATAATTTTTTTTAATAAAATATTAAATTGATAGATCATTCATTATAAATATTTTTAAATTTATTTTAATAGCGATGGTTTAGAGTTACTCAATTAAAAATTTGATTATGCGATGTCAAATAAATAAATAAAAACAATTAAAACCAAAATTCGTCTACTAGTAAAAGAATATTTCAAGTTTCAAATTTATATTATTTTAATTAATTTTAAATTATTTAGTCAATCTTTAAAAAATAAAACCGGTAATCCTATTTATAAATATCAAAACTAAATAAAATAAATACATAAAAAAATAATAATAATAAAAAATTCAGATAAAATACCTATAGAATTTTAGATATCTCTTCGGATTTGACATTCTATCAAACACGATAGACGTTTCAATATAATAATATATATATATATATAGCGTCGTCCTGCTGCGTAACTTCTACTGAACAATGGTGTACGATACAGAGAAATATATAATAATCACGCTCGATGCCCACTCGAAGTCGTCGACAGAAGGTTGAATTTCAAGCACGATCCAATCGGAGTTCAGTCGGATTCGAGCCCGACCGCAATCCAATCGAACTCCGATACTAATCGGATCGCGATCGAGTTCCGATCGGAATCCGATCGACCGTCGACGAATTGTGATTGTTAGTGGGCGAGGTGCGCGGCGAAGAAAACACTATACATTTTTCATTTGTTGTGTAATCATGATCGATCGGACGATGAAAAAATCATCGTACATCGTCACCCAATAAAAATTACGCAGCAGAATAACGTTATATGTATATATATATATAGCGATGATCTGCTGTGCGATGTTACGCTGCGCGCTCGTGCGCGCAGCGATCTCAGCCGTTCGATCAAAGCGTGCGATTGTGAAATGCACAGTGCCTCCGCGCCCGACACCTCACCGCTGCCGCTGTGTCGTTCGACCACCTCCGGCCGCCGGATCGGGTGCGTTGGAAGCGCACCTCGTCGGCGGTCCGACCGCGCTCGGCTTCCGGTCGAATTATGGCCGGATGCCGACGCAAATCGACCGCGATTCGGTCGGATCGCGGTTGAATCACGACCGCACACTGGTCGGGAAAGGACCGCCCAACGCCAACGGTCCTTTCTAGATTGGTTTGCGGCCGCGATTTGGCTGCGATCCGACCAAATCGCGGCCGATTTGCGCTGGCTTCTGGCCATAATCCGGCCGAAAGCCGAGCTCTGTCGGACCCCCGGCGAGGTGCGCTTCCAACGCATACGGTCCAGCAGCGGTCGGATGGCGCAGCGGCAGTGGCGAGGTGTCGGGCGCGGAGGAGGTCGAGTGCATTGTGCATTCCATAATCGCGGCGCTTGATCGAACACGGCTGAGATCGCTGCGCGCCGGGTCAATGCGCGACCTTGCGCATGCAGCTATGGTGAACAGTGATTTCAGTGTTCACCATTTTTGAACGATGAACAGTAAAATCACTGTTCATCGAGCTACGCGCAGGGTCACGTATTGATCCGGCGCGTAGCTGAAAAGTTTTCTATATATATATATATATAATAATAACCTTGTGATATATCCTTGGCGTCTTTCTAGTGGATAAGACTCCTTCATTAATTAAGACCCTTTTCTCAATTAATAGCTTAATGATCAAGCACTATGTGTAATTGTCTATGTGTACCCCTTTTATATTTCCACACGAAAAGTTAGGATTTTTTTTAATCCGAAACCAACCCTAATTGTCAATTTTTTTAATTACCATGAGAGTATTCGAATTTTCAATTCGATCGTTAAAAATAATCGATTATGTCATACGGATCTTTGAAATATTTCATTAACAATTGAGTTGGATAAGATCGAAATCCAAGTGTCTTCATCGACTATCAAAAATAAATCAAAAAAACACTAACGACTTTTTTACGATTCAATTCGGATTTCACAATTGCATCATGTATTCCTTAACGACCGTCTAACATCGAAGTCGTACTCGGTCTATTGAACAAACTTTTAGACCATAAAATTATCAGAATGATTTTTTTTTAAATTCATCGCCGAAGAATATCATAGTAAAGGATCGACCAATATTTTTCTGTGCCTCTATAAACCTAATTATAACTGTTTTTTTTTTCCTAGTCACTGTATCATTATCCATCCAAATATTTTGATAGATATTTCGATGGAATCTTGGACAGGAATCCCTTCACAACTATAATTAACTATTAGAATACGTTAAAATAGTCTCTCGTATTATAG
Organism: Wurfbainia villosa; assembly: GCA_025175895.1. Lineage (NCBI taxonomy): Eukaryota > Viridiplantae > Streptophyta > Magnoliopsida > Zingiberales > Zingiberaceae > Wurfbainia > Wurfbainia villosa. The sequence continues at coordinate 2,647,898 of CM046000.1, read as the reverse complement.
TATAATAGTAGAATGTTCACGTAGTCATTTAAATATTCTCATTCAAATTTTAATTATTATATACAAATTTCAGAATGTCTAACCGTTGAATTACTATGCTTCTAGATTAATCGACTTAAATAATTAGATACCTAGCTTGTACTAATTTAAGAAATAAAATATATTAAAATAAATTGATTTAGCTTCATCAATATATATATATATATATATATATATAAATTCCTTTATTAATTAACTCAATTAAAACGATTTAAATTTGGTTAAAATAATTTTAAAAAAAACCAAAAACATTACAAAATTATTAGACCAACTATTGAGGACTGCTACCAACCATCAAATAACTGTTACAAAGTTGTAACCGCCATTAGTCGATTGCTAATAATTGTAGCAATCATTAATTGGTCTTTACGCTGCACTATTGTTGTAATAGTGAATTAATTGGCTTTTACGCTGCACTATTTTTAATAGTGAAATTAGTGATTGCTATAGTAATTTTAAATTGTTTTAACGGCAATATTACATATATATATATATATATATATATATATATATATATATATATATGTGAAATTTGACATTATATATATATATTTATAACATAGTTTAAAAATTATGAAAATTCCAATATTATCCCTTCCATTAATACTCGTATTTAATTAATTAATTTATTTTTACATGCATTCAAATTAGGCATGTTTATCAATTTTTCGATTCCAATTTCGATTCCGACTCGGTTCTGATCGATTTTGAATTCGTCGACATTGGAATTGGTCCAAATCGATTCAAAACTGATTCCGAATCAATTCTGATTCCAAAGTTTTAACATTAAAACCAATTCAATCCGAACTGATTCCGAATGGATTCTGAACTGGTTTCGAAACGGTTTCGGACCGTTTTCGAAATAATTCCGGACCACCTTCTTTGAACTTGAACTTCCAAATTCATCTAACGTGTTGCCGATCCTATTATTTTTTTTCTATCGCAAAATAATCCTATAGATATGTTAGCATGCTAAGAATTTCCACCTTTAAATTAACAATCGAAATCAGATCTAAATCGAAACCAGAACCGAATCAAAATCGGAATGGTTCCAGAATCAATTCATTTGAATCGATTTCGATTTCTAATTTAACAGATTGATTTCGTTTCGATTCCGGATCAAACTAATTTGTTAAGTATGTCTAATTCGAATAGCATAAAATTAATAAAAAAAATTGAACCACACAAGTGTCAGGTAGAACCGCGTGCTATCTTACCTACCCAAATATGATACAGCTTCTCTCTCATTCGATTTAGGATTTTTGGGGAGACAGTTTCACTATCCTATTTAAGTTTGTGTTTTAAGCAAATCATTAATTGGCTTTTACACACTGCATTATCATTGTAATAGTTAAATTAATGATTGCTACACTCATCTTACATAGTTTCAATCATATCAAAGTGATTACGTCCCCACGCCACAGAATCTTATGATAATCGATTTGTATTGACGAATAAAGATTAATTTTTGGAGATTGAAAATATTTCGGAGTATTTGTTTTTTTGCCGTGCTAATTCTGAATTAGATAATATGTTCTCTATGATTTATCTTTTTCGTATTGATTATGAAATCGACTGACAGGAAACATTGAAGATGAACGAATCACTTTTGCATCAATAATATTAAAGTGATTATCGTCTTTTGTACCAATAATATTAAAACGATTTGATTGGGGTCGCCGTCGTACTAGACACCATTTATATAGTCATTTTTTAAAAGTATATTTGATTTTCAATTGCAATACATTTTGTATGATTTTTTTAAAATAAAATATAAATTTTAGAACGTTAAACGATTGAGTAATTAGTTGGGTATAATTTTCAATTTATCTTTATGATAGATTAAAAACTTACATGCAGTCGAATTGATCATCTTCAGGCATCTGAATATCCGGTAACAACTAATAATAAAAATAATTCCTTCGTCAACGAGCCATCGCGAACACTATAGTCCAGTACCTGAACCCTCGCCTGTGCATCCTCGAATTCCGACCATATTAGGATTGCTTCTCCGTGCTCGAGCACCGTAAGGAAGGTGCTCAACATTACTTGAATTCGATCAGATTCTGACCGCGATCGGGTCGGAATCCGATCGTAATCCTATTGGAGTTGGAGTTCGATCAGATCACAACTGAATTCTGATCCAATTGAGTCTAGCTGGATTCTGACCAGATCGCAATCGAAATTCATATTGGTGCAATAGACCCCGGATCAATATTGACCAAACTCGAATGAGACTCGAATATAAGTCTTTAAAACTTGAGGACGAACGAATGATCTTTTGCACCGATGATATTAAAGTGATATGACTGAGGTCGCCGTACTATGCACCATGTATATAGTCATTTTTTAAAAATATATTTGATTTTCAATTGCAACATATTTTTCATGATTTTTTTAAAAATAAAATATAAATTTCAGAACGTTAACGATTGAGTAATTCATTGTGTATAATTATCAATTTATTTTGATGATAGATTAAAAACTTGTTTGGAGTCAGATTGGTCATCTTTAAAATTAGTCGAACTGAAGATCTGAATATTCAGTGCCAACTAATAATAAAAAGTGATATAAATATATAATGATATGTCGCACGATAGAGAAATGTGCGTCTGTTCGCGATGCAGATCCGCCATCCATTTTGCTCGTGCACTATCGCTCGATTGCTCGGAAATGGGAATACAGAATGCCCTCTCATCCATGTGACTCCGCTCTTGCCGTCACCCATCCGATTCCTTCGCCATATCGAGCCGTCATGCGTGCTATAGCCCAGTGCATGAACCCTAAGGGTTCGCCTGTGCGTCTTCGAATTCCAACCAGATTTGGATTTCTTCTCCGCACTCGAGCACTGTGAGGAAGGTGCTCAGGATTACTTGAATTCGGTCGGATTCTAACCGCGATCGATTCAGAATTCGACCGTAATTCTACTGGAATCGGAGTTCAATGAGATCGCAGTCGAATTCGAATCCGATTGAGTCGAGCTAGATTCTGACCAGATCACAATTGAAATTCGATCCGATCCGATCGCGGTCATCAACACCGCGACTACTGGTCTTGTTATAGTTTCTTCTAATTGGTCTTGTTGTAGTTTCTGATTTCTTCTTGGTGTATCCGAAGACGATATGAATCCTTGGATTATCCAAATGGATTTGGTGTAATGTTCTTTTATATTTGTGATAGCATAAGTAGAGTCTACAAGTTTCTCTTCGAAGCTTGTAAGTGTTCTTCGTGTAATTCTCTACACTAAGGCCTTTTGTTTTTAAGGAACGAAGGTGTTTCTTAATTTTCTTCTCTTGATCTTATGAGATCCGTCAATCCTTATCCTTTTTTTTTGTGAAGGTAACTGTCATCATAAAACTAGCAAGACTCCTAGTGACATAGACAACGGATAAGACCTTTAATATCCTTTAATATCGAGGCATAGTTATGTATGATAATATATGAGGCTTATTGGGAAGAAAGGATCTAGACAAGAACCTAAGAAATCTTTCAAATTCCACATAAACAATTCTTATGATTGTTTTTAAAATCTCTTTTATTTATGCTATATGTCTTTCCCTATTTATGTTAATTTTTCATTAAAAAGTCATAAAAATTCTAAAAACGGTAGCATCGATCCCATAATAATACTGTAGCACCGGTCACTTCGTCCACCCAAAAAAAAATAATTCAACGTGAATATTTCTTGGCGTAGAAATTGCTAGATTTAAGTAGTTCAGACTATTTGCCATTCATTCTGATCCTTAGGTCGGAAGACTCTGATACTAATTTGGAACTTATCTGACCAGTTAGAAGAAATCAAACAGAATCTGGAATATCTTAAAAATTCTTAAGATAATTTAAATAGAAGAATAATTAAATCAAGTAAATTACATAAATCAGTCGAGAAAGCCTCACTAGAATAATACAAAAAAATCAGTCAAGAAACTTCGAAATCCAACACAAAGACTTGTTAGCACAAGTAAACAATTCTTGAAAATAGTAGAAACTCAATTCAAGATACAAGAACTATCAAGGGGAATTAATACTTAAATGAACTAACATATATATGAAAATATCCATTATGATGAAACATTAGAATACATATAAAAAATATACTAAATTAAACAGTTATTATTCTATAGATTTAATCGAAAAAAGTGACTAAATTAAAGTACAACAAAAATAATACTATAATAATCCTATTAACATCATTGCATTATCGAATAACTAAATTAGAATGAAAGTTATTGGAAATAAAACAGAATATCTCTAATGTACAACATAAACAAAGATTTAGAACAATTATCAACTGGAAGAATGTTGGGATTCTTAGATGGCTAAAGGGAATGAATAGTATTTCTTTCGATTTCTATAAGAGAAATTAGCGAAAGTAAAACAAAATACAATCGAAAATGAAAAGTAATAAAAACAATGCTAACATAATGGATGTAGCGTTGTTTGGAGATAAAACTCTTACTTCATAACAATCTTTAAAACGGATCACTCCTTACAAGCCTTCACTAAAAACTCTCATTTTGATGAGCACACCAAGGCGGAGAAACCTTTTTTACAAAGCACACTCTTCTTCTTACAAGATGATGAATGACGAGCTTAGGAGGAAGAGATGAAACACTTAGAAGACTTAGGAGAAAACTTTGTGCGCTTAGGATGAGAGAATTTGTGTGTTAGCACTAGCTTCCTCAAACTCCCAAGGCCTCACCTTTATAGAGTTTCAGGCTCTTGTCCGTTTTTGTTCATTAAGGACTTCGCCAGTCGACTGCTGCATTGCTACTGTTGATCGGATCCAACAACTTCTGACGAAGCCTAATCACGATCATCACCACCCAACGACCACTTGATCAGTCGACTACTTATACTGGCAGTCAGCTGACCAAGCTAACAGTCGACTATGAAACCTTCTGTGCCCTGTCCACTTAATTCTAGTCGACTGCTCAATTCAACTGACAGTGGACAATTGACTGGTTCAAACCACCAATTGACTGTCAGAGCACAGTTTAATAATCAACCCTCAGTCGATTGGGTCATATCCCCAGTCGATTATTCAAGTCTTTGGACCCCTTGAGGATTGAGCACTCGAGACCAATCGATTGGTCTAAGAGTCAGTCGACTGATACACCTCAAGTATGAGTCTCACATACTTGAAACCTAACCCTAAGCCTAGACTAACACCTTTAAGTTTCTCCATTAGCTTTGCGTCTTCAAGATCCCTCCGAGTTCACGACTATTTTATCCTTGCGCTTGCCTTCAAAAGTTTCCTTTGGTTTCGTCATGCTTTAAGGTTTTCCATTGCCAAGGTTCATTTAAACTTGTGCTGCAAAGACTATACACTTAGACTTTATGCTACAAAAATTCATCCTTGGACTTCTTTGTTAAGATCCGCTTGGACTTACATCGCCACAACCACACATTTAAATTTACGCCATCAAGTCGTCATCCTTGGACTTTTTTTGCCAAGATTTCACTCTTAGATTTGTCTTGCCAAGTCTTCACACTTGGATTTTCTTTATTCCTATCACTCAATATTAATATTAGATCACAAATATTATCTAACTATAAATGATTATTCAAACATCAAAAAATTAATATTTGGAGCATATTTGCACCAACAAAGAATAATCAGACAACTATCTAAAACTTACACCTTTTTGACCTACAAGAAATCAAAAGAGTCATCATGAGTCAAACCAGAACATGAAGTTTTAGTGGAATGTCTAGAACGCTGAACGAAAGACAATCAATCTCTAGCACCTCGTGATTAGATAACATAAGAAGAAACAATAGTTTAAGTCATACTTTAGAAGAAGTAATAAATGTCGAAAGAGATTTAAAAGTATTTTCAAATAAACAATTAAACATGTTGCGACCACAATTGTTATATATAAGTAACGAATTCTCTTATTTTACTTATGTATACAAACAACGTAGAATAGAAGATTTACATCTTCCAGACGAAAGAGAAGAGAGATTAACTTTGATAACCAACTAATCAACCAGACAATTATTAGCACTTAAACATAATTATATATGTTTGGAATTAATAATTTTTGGATTAAGAAGATTAACTAGGAGAATTTTTTTTTAATAGTCTTATATGACTCCAGGTTTCTGATAAAGAAAAAGTCATTATAGGATTGATCGAAATTGACATGAATAATAATTTAGACATAACATATTGTTGGGATGTATACTGAAAAGTCTATCTTTTGTATGAACATCTTTATTTTTGAAATAAGAATCACATGACCATTGTTTGTATATTTATGGTTATGCATATTGTCTGATACATTACATTGTAGATAACATAGTGTGTAGTGTCACACGGGAGATCATGTTAGCAGTTCCTTGTAGAATATAAGTAGAGGCTCACAACCGAGATGATTTTGGACAAACCATTGACATGATTGTAGTGTGATTTGGTATTAGTTTGTCTTGACCATAGAATTACACTAGTACACTTTGTGTGTATTGAGCAAAACTGACTTAGAGGTGATTCGATTTATTACTGACTACATAATTGAATCAAACATCGGATATTATGGTGTACATGCTTTTAATCCTGATAAAATAATGGACACATGTACTTAGTATTTATTTCTTTGATTTATCAATGGGCGAGATTTATAGATTAAATCGATAGGCTCGGTAAGTTGGGAAATGATATTATTTACATGGTGTGCCGTTGATTATAGGAGGAAACCGTGTCCTATATATTAGGATGATGATGTCCCCTTGAGGAGCTCATAAGGATTATTATGTAAACCCTACAGGTAGACTTGGTCCGGCATGATGATGAAATTGAGTGGTACTACTCATGGAGTTAGATGTTGATTAATTAATTGACAGACATTCGAGATCTTAAATACGGAGAGATATTTGTACAATTAATATATGAAGCCCATATTTATTTATGGGGATTGGTGAGGTAGATTAATGATAATCCTCTAGTAGAATGAATTATCATTAATGGATCAGATTTTATATGGGTCGGATCCATTGGGTGGCCAAGATCCAACTTCTCCTCATGGTCTCTATTGTAGCCTATTTAAACCCTTATGAAATCTAGATCCGATGGACACGATTAAAAGAAGGTTTGGGCAAAATCTATAAATGAGGGTTCATGGCTTGGGCGTGAATCATCTTTTGGAAGATTAGGGTTTTTGCTTCCTTGGCTTGGGCGACAAACAAGGATTGGTGTTAGGGTTTGCTTCCAATCTTTTTGGGCGATAAGACATCATTTAGGGTTAGGGTTTGTTGGAGTTGGCTTGAGAGAAGTTTGGGCGGCAACCCTAGGTTGGAGCTTCTACCTTGGGCGACGCCTCTCTCTCTCTCTCTAGTTTTGGCCGGCTGCTCCTCCCTATCTCTCTCTTTCCTTGGCCGATGGCAACCAGAGCCTTAGTTTTCTTGGCCGACGCCCATTCATCTACTTCCTCTCCTTGGTCGGTGGCAACATCAAGCTTGGTGGCTTGGTGGTCGGCGCTAGATAGAAGAAAAAGTATCGAGTATTCTTCCCTTTGTTCGTAGCGGACAAGGAAGGGAAGAACGAGATCTAGAAAGTTTTAACTCTTGGAGGATCGTTGCTCACACAACGTCCAAGAGGAGGATTAGACATATGATAGAAGATCAAGAGGTAAACAAGAGGTATAATTCTTGTTTTGATTTCCTTTTGTTTCTTTGTATTATGTATGTAATTGCATGTGACTAATTTACTTGGACCCCGAAGATAAACACAAAAATTGGTGATCCGTACATCATCTATTCCGCGGCTAATCGAGGAAAAGAATTAGGTTGCTTGAACAACAAGTTTGTTCAAGAGACCACTCTAATCGAATAGCACGATGATAGATCGGTTGCTTGGGTAATCCGTCATCGTCTTGGATTAATTTTTTTTTAACCCAGGGACGTAGATGAGATCGTCATGCACAAGCAACCAAGTTGAAGAGGGAAGCGAAGCTTCGACTCTTCACATATATCTGTCAAAACTCTAACATATTATTAGGGATTTTACTAAACATATTAAAATTATAATCCTCGATCCCTTAGGGCTCAAGAATTGAACTATAGCGCGCAAGCGATCGGTCGATGAATAATAGAGATGTTCATAGATTAATTGTGTAGGATAAATCTCTCTCTCTCTCTCTCTCTCTCTCTCTCTCTCTCTATATATATATATATATATATATATATATATATATATATATATATATATATATATATATATATATTACATAATTCATCCGTGAACACCCCTATTATCCATTGTCCGATCGGATGAACACTATAGTTCAATTTTTGAACCCTAGAAGATTATACGATGGATAATAAAGATGCTAATGGATATTCGAATTGTATAGAATAACATTCTTATTTATAAAAACAAAAAATATTTAATAAGAGTATTTTATATATGAAAAAAATATGTTAGGATATCGATTTGACTTTCCTTGTAAAAGAAAAAACTCTTTTTGACGATTTAATAATTTAGAGTGCTAATATTTTTTTCCAAAGAAAAACACAATATATAATTATAAACTCTAATACATTGTTGATTATCGAGGGTTTATACGGTGAAATGGAAAGGGACATATGTTGGAAGTTCGTGGCAGTTCCACGAACTGCACAGAGACAGTTCGTGGAACCGTCTCGAGCACGCACGCGTGCATCTCCTTCCCTTAAAAGGGGAAGGAGTTCGTCCAAGGAAGGGGTTCGGCGGCTCGGCGAAGAGGGTGTAGAAGCGAAGAGAAATATCCGGCGAACTTGGTTTGTGGAGATTAAGGTAATTTCCACCGTGATCTTTCCTCCGACACAAGTCGTAACTCCAACAGGTATATACTACATTGGTATCAGAGCAAATTTTTTCTGAATTTATTTCATGCCTGTTTTGGTTAATCGCCGGAGAACAGAACTTCTATGTTCTGGATAAATCCTTGCGCGGCGCGGTCGCAGTCGCCGGGATCCGGTCGCTCGGAAGCGACGTGGACGCCGACGCCTCTGTCACCTCCGAGAAATCGACTGGGCGTCGGAGGCGGCGAGGCCGCCGACGCCTGGCGATCTGTGGAGCGTGGTGGGCGCGCGTCGGGCGGCGGGCGGAGGCGTGAGCGGCGACGGCAGCCTGTCGTCAGCGCATCTGTATGCATCCGCGCGATTAGCGGCGACCTCTAAAGCTGGCCAGACCGCAGCGATGGAAGGCGGCAGCCGGCGTGAGGCAGCGCCGGCGAGAGACAGCGGACGGCACAGTATAAGCGAGCAGCAGACGTCGAGGATTAGGGCACGGGTTTTTTTTTAATCTGTTTTGTACAGATTAATTTTTTTTTTTTTATTAAAAAAAAAGTTTTTTTAAATTATTAATCTGTTTTGTACAGATTAATTTTTTTTTCTTATTTATTAAAAAAAAAATTAATTGGGCTATGAATCAAAGGAAAACTTAGTTGGGCTTAATTGGGCCGAATTAATTGGGCTTTGAATCAAAGGAAAATTTAGTTGGGCTTAATTGGGCCGAATTAAATGGGCTTTGAATCAAATTTTAAATTGGACATGAGTTCAATTAATTTGATTCCAACAAAAGGCTTAGTGTCCAATTAAATTTACACAAGAATTGTGTAACGTTGACTTTGGTTGACTAATCTCATAACTATGGTTAGATGGATTGTTTTGGAACAATTGAAATCTGACATGGATAACTTAAAGATAGAACTAGTTTATGACTGTCTATGGGTCAAAATTGATTGATCAATAGGTCAATTAATTATAGCCTAAAATTCAAGAAGTTTAGTTCTTCTTGATAAATGTGTATTTGTTCTGTGCCTTGATTAATTGAAATATACCGGTATTTGTACTGGATTTGTCGGTTATGTACTGACATGATTTATTTCAATTTTACAGATGGCGCAGATGTATACCACTATGACCCGGCGCGATGTGTTGCGCAATCGGTATAGGGAGGCTATCGAAGATTTGGACTATGACCTTTACCATGGAGTCCTTGGACACATTGGGAAGCTGGACAGATTGTTCTGGAAGCTCGAGATGCAAGAGTTTCCAGTATTAGACAACTACAGGATTTGGGCGTTGATTCGTTCATTGCCCGATAATCTTGTTGACGTGGCACGACAATTTTGGGGGTTACATGAAGGACGCGTTTCATATACCAGTTGTGCACAGAGCTGATTAACTATGCTGACTGTGAAGAGGATCCTGAAGAAGACCCTGTGGAGGATTTTGGTTCTCGACTAGTGAGGTCTTTAAAGGATTTTGTAGCAGGGCAACATGTGTTGCTTGTGAGTGTCCCAACAGAGAGTACTGTAGTTGAGTCCAGACGGAGGGGACATGTCATGATTACTGCTGCGCTAGGGTTTGTCCTAGTGGGAGCAGTAATCGCTTATCTAGTCTATTAGGAGTTGTTTTTAGTTTATGAGTAGGAAGAATGTAATCTGTTACATTCTTAGTAGAGTTTGTTATTTGTTGACACAGTATAGCATATTTATTTTAATGATGTGTTCGTTTAAAATGATTAGTTCATTTAATGCTGTTGACTCTACATGATGCATGATTATTGAATATGCCCTTGATTAGTTCAAATGAGTATATAATGATATGTTCATTTAATGTGTAATATCATACTGTAATAATGATTAATATCATTAAGTGGGATGTATGTAATAAAATATATCAATATAAGTCTGATTGACACATACAAATGATGAGTGATAACGCAGTTGTCACTTGATTTTGTAAACCAGATCAGATTTATCTTGAGTTTATTTTTGAGATTACATACATAAAAGCATACACTGAGTAACTAAATAATGTGTTTATTTATGTTAGGTTATGGCAACTAAGAACATCATAAATTGAACCGAACAAAGGTGAAAAAGCGAATAGGGATAACTATAAAATATGACACCTCAAGATTCAAGATGATGTTCTTGAGGAGCAGGGAAGTCCTAGAGGTTGTTAGTCGTTATGATGGAACTGTTGAGAGTAACGCAACATGGGCGTGACCTTGATGCCTATAAGGTATGGAAAAGGAAGGATTCCACTGCTAAGAGCATATTGATAAGTTCAATGGTGGATGACCTAGTGTTAGAGTATGAGCCATATCCTTCAGCTCATGCAGTCTGGGTAGCCCTTAGAGAAAGATATAGTGGAATAAGTCTGAGTAAGCTTCGGCAGCTGACGATCAGGTTCGACAACTATAAGAAGCGCCCGAATGCAACGATGGTTTAACATCTCAGGGAGATGTCAAATATGATTCGGGAGCTGAAAACTGCCGGTCATGAGTTGACCGATGAACAACAGGTTCAGGCGGTTATTCGTTCTCTTCTCGATTCTTGGGAGACCATGAAGCAGACCTTAACTCACAGTGAGAGTATTAAGACTTTCGCTGATGTCTCACGCCATGTTGAGCTGGAGGCTGAGAGAGTAGAATCATGAGGATTCGGCCAAGCCTTTATTCGTCAGGGTTCTGCTGGATCATCTGGATCCAAGAAAAAATGGTACAAGAAAGGAAAGGGAAAGAATAAGAAGGTTGCTACTGCTGCTGGGAAGGATCAAATCAGGAAGAAGAAGACAGGAAAGAAACCTAAAAGCAAGTTATCTTGCTTTAATTGTGGCAAGAAGGGTCACTTTGCTCGGGAATGTACTGAGCCAAAAAAGGTAACTTCTAGTCTGTCTTCTGAGCATTTTGTTGCTAGTACTGTGTTGATGGCTGATTCTTATCCTTTGTGGATTATAGATTCGGGAGCAACCAACCATGTAGCTCAAGAGCGGGTTACATATGTGGAGTACCGTCGGGTACCTGCTAGCAACAAATGGATCTATGTAGGAAACAATGCAAGAGTCGAAGTCAAGGGAGTCGGCACTTGTAAACTTAACCTTCGCGGTGGAAGTACTTTGTTTCTACACGATGTCTTGTATGCTCTAGAGATTCGAAGGAATCTTGTATCTGTTACTAGTCTTCTTGATTTGGAGTACTCTGTAAATTTTTTCAGTCGTTGTGTAGAACTTAAGATTGACTATGTGTCAATCGGATATGATTATTTATCTAATGGTTTTATGGTACTAGATGTGGTGTCTGATGTGAATTGTGCGATTCATAATTGTTTTTCAAACATTGCTCTTACTAGTAATGCAGATATATCTGATGAGGTTTGGCATGCTAGATTGGGACATATAGGACAAGATCACATGAATCGATTAGCTAGAGAGAGTTTATTGGGCTCTCGTGCTAAGATTAGCTTGTCTATATGTCAGCATTGTCTTGCTGAAAAAAAAACTAGGAAACCATTTGGAAAGACTATAAAAGCAGACTTGCCATTGCAATTGATTCATTCGGATATTTGTGGTCCGATGAGTGTGAAGGCTAGGCATGGAGCTTCCTACTTCATTACATTTATTGATGATTTCACTAGGTATGGTCATGTGTACTTGATTTCTCAAAAATCTGAAGCGTTGGATTATTTCATTCGTTATTTGAACGAAGTTGAGAATCAAACGGAATGTAAGGTTAAGACCTTACACACTGACCGTGGGGGTGAATATCTGTCTGATTTGTTCAAGACGACATGTAATAATAAGGGGATTATTAGACAGCTAACGATCCCAGAAACTCCACAGCAAAATGGGGTTGCTGAAAGAAGAAATAGGACTCTTCTTGAAATGGTTAGGTCTATGATGGCGCAGGCTAATTTGCCGGTCTCCTATTGGGGAGATGCATTACTAGCTGCAACCTATATACTTAACAAAGTGCCTTCAAAGTCAGTTTCATCAACCCCATATGAACGTTGGACGGACAGAAAACCAGATTTGAGCAATCTGAGACCCTGGGGGTCAGCTGCCTACGTTCATGATAGTTCTCACAAATATGGAAAACTCGGACCTAGAGGTAAGAAATGTATCTTTATAAGATATTCTGAGACCTCAAAAGGTTATGTTTTTATAGGTGAGCAACAAGATTGGACAATCTCTGAGATTGAGTCGAGAGATGCCACTTTTCTCGAAACTGAGTTCCCAACAAAGGGTGAAGTTGATAAGACAGTTCCTCTTTTTGAGGAGGATGAGTCGTTATCAACAAGTCAGATGTCCAGTGGGGTACCTGAACCTAGTCAACCGAGTGGGAGTAATGTGCCTGATCACGGGGTGACTTCTCAACAACCCAACTTACGGAAAAGTGTTCGTAAGATCATACCTTGATATTGAGAATGAGGCAATGATGACACTCGATTGAAGATGAACCTCAATCAGTTGAGGATTCGTTGGGATGTAGGGTTAGAGATAAGTGGAAAAGTGCAATGGAAGAAGAAATGGAGTCAATGATTCGGAATCAAGTTTGGGAATTAGTCGATCTTCCTCCTGGACGAAGGGCTATTGGGAATAAGTGGATTCTCAAAATAAAGAGGAAGTCTGATGGATCGATTAACCGATACAAGGCTCTGCTTGGTCAAAAAAGGATTTACCCAAAGAGAGGGTATTGACTAAGAGACATTTTCTCCGTAGTGAAGTTTGTGTCAATCCGAGTTATTTTGGCCTTTGTGGCGCATTATAACTTGGAATTACATCGATGGATGTCAAACCGCTTCCTTAATCTGAGCTTGACGAGGAAATCTATATGGTTCAACCGTAAGGTTTCGCTGTTTTAGGCCAAGAGAATAAAGTATGTAGATCAAGAAATCTATATATGGGTCAAGCAAGGCCAAGACAATGGAACATAAGATTTAACAAAGTGGTTTTATCTTATGGTTTCAAATGATCAATGAGATCATCATGCTTTCCTAAGAAGGAAAAGAAAGTATGTCATTTTATCATTATATGTTGATGATATGTTGATAGCAGGAAATGACATAGGTTTTGTAGTGGAAGTCAAAAAGTGGTTGTCTTCACAATTTGACACAATAGATATGGGAGAAGCTGAATACATCTTAGGAGTAAAGATCATCAGGGATCGATCAAAGAGACTTTTGGGCTCATTACAAGAGTCTTATATAACTAAGATGTTACAACATTTCAATAAAGGAATGTACACCTATTGCAAGAGGTACTGTTTTGAGCAAAAGTATGAGTCCCAAAACTCCAGCTGAAATAGCCGACATGAATAAAAAACCATATGCAAGTGTCATAGGTAGTTTAATGTATATTATGTTGTGTACTCGTCTCGATATCAGCTATGCAGTGGGCTTAGTCAGCCGGTTCCAGTCAAACCCAGGATCGAGACACTGGAAAACAGTTAAAAGGATATTTAGATATCTGAAGGCGACGACAGATTATTGTCTCTGTTATCAAGGGTCAGATATGAGCCTAAAGGGCTATTCAGATGCAGATTGGGCTGGGGACCTGGATGATAGAAAATCAATATCAGGCTATACGTTCTTGTTGAATGGTGGCGCCTGTCACGCCCGCCCTTTTCGGACCCAGAATTCGGAAGGGGCGGCGCGTGACGCGACCGTACATACATACATTACATACAGCGGAAGATTTTATACATACTTCTTAATTCTTACAGCGGAAGACTTCAGACCTATATTTTTTTTCTTTTAAAACATAAACATGCATTGACATATATATATATATATATATATATATATATATATATATATATATATATATATATATATATATATACTTCTTCTTCTTAACGTAGAGTATGCTTCATAACATGTATAGATACTTCTTCTTACTTCTTTACTTCTTCTTATCAACATAGAGCATGCATCATATATATAGATACTTAGTGCTTAGTTCAGGTTCATAAACATCATCGTCATAAGGAGACATAAGTAAGGACATCCATAGACATCATCATCATAGGTAAACATATATATATATAGACCTAACGGATCCTCTCCACCATGCCACTACCACACACATTGGCCCTCCCATCGCTCCCTTTAGTTTATCCATCCCTTACCCTTATCTCGCAAAGATTTAGGGAAAGATAACTATAAGCACATAGGCTTAGTAAGATCCTGTCCTACTCACAAAAATCATACATCAACATTAATCATGGCATGTAACATTCATAACATATAAGCAATATAACATGTAACATACATAGCGTAATCAACTTAACATGTAGCATAAGTAACATGAGTAAACATAACATGTATCATCCATAACATGGCAGTATAACATGTAACATCTATAACACAGCAGCATATCATGTAAATATATGACTTAATCAAACATAACATATAACATACGTAACATAGCAAATCAATATAACATACAACATATATGTATGACATATCAAACATAACATACATCATATGTAACATAGTGGCATAAACATGACATATCAATCATAACATGTGAACATAACAATCAATCAGGTAAACATATGCAGGATACTTTTGAAAACATATATTTTAGGTACGTAAACATAAATCTCAATATATTTGGGCCCGGCATTGTACCACTTCTTCATTATCATAGCGCGCATCCCTAAATAGGCCCGAGGTAGCAAGTCTCGAACCTAATAGGTTACTAGGCCCGATCTTAGTCCGTCGACCTAGGGCAATCATCATAGCGTAGAAGCCCATCCTAGGCCTAAGTCTTACTCCATCGACCTAGGGCATCTTGGAGTCCATCCCGTACTAGGCCCGAGTCTTATTCCATCGACCTAGGGGCAATCATACATAGAGGCCCATCCTAGGCCCGAGTCTTATTCCATCGACCTAGGGCATCTTAGGAGCCCATCCCTTCTTGGACCTTGTTAAGGTCTTGGTACAAGCCATGCAGAAGGTAAAATACTTATATGCTTATTTTATAACATAGCTTATTTCATTTTGCAACATAGCATACTTCATTTCATAACATATCATGCTTCACTTCATGAACATATAATCTTTCATTTCATAAACATACCATACTTCATTTCGTAACATATCATACTTCATTTCATCATCATATCATATTCATTTCGTGAACGTATCGTTTTGTTTCATTTCATAATCTTATCGTATTCCATTTCATAACATATCTTAAATATCACATACACATAGGGCATGGCATAAGGCATGGCATCAAGAGTAAGTAAACACTAACCTAAGGCATGTTATCTTCATCTAGCATCATTTAATATCACAAGTCAACAGGAATTCACCCAAACATAAAACACATGTTAACCTAATTCATTTAACATAACAACAACTTCATTTACATATAAAACATGAATTAAACTTCATTTAATCACCCAAAAATACATGATGGCCGAATGGTCCATAGGGTTTCTAGGGTTATCTTTTAACCTAATTCATTTAACATAACAACAACTTCATTTGCATATAGAACATGAATTAAACTTCATTTAATCACCCAAAAATACATGATGGCCGAATGGTCCATATGGGTTTCTAGGTTATCTTTTAACCTAATTCATTTAACCTACTAACAACATCATATGCATACAAACATGGAATAAAACTTCATTGAGCATCCATACATGGGGTAATGGTCCTTGTAGGTTTTTAGGGCTAGTCCTTTACCCTAATTCAATTAACATACTAACAACATCATAAGCATACAAAACATGGAATAAAACTTCTTTGGAGCATCCATACAAGGGGGTGGCCGAATAGTCCTTAGAGGTTTCTAGGATTAACCTTTAACCTAATTCACCCTACACCTTAACTTCATCATGTGCATGTAAGAATAAGGTATAGAACATTAATAAAACACCAAAAATCCATGTTGGCCGAATGGTTTATGGAGGCTTTTAGGGTTAACTTTCAACCTAATCCATTTTACATCCTAACATCATCATATAGTTACGAAACATAACGTAGAACTTCATTGAAACCTTAAAAACATGGCTTGGCCGAATGGATCTTGGAGGCTTTTAGGGTTAACTTTTGACCTAATCCATTTTTCCTCTCAACATCATCATATACTTACAAAACATAGCATAGAACTTCATTGATACACCAAAAACATAGCTTGGCCGAATATAACATATGGATTCCTTTTACAAAACTTCAATCGAAGCTACTCGTATGTAGGTGAGGGATACTTACATCCTTCGCTTTCCTTGTAGTGGGAAGATGACCTAAGGAACCAAGCCTAGCCTTTGCTTTCTTGCTTGGATGAGGTTCGGCCAAGGGGTGGAAATGGAGAGGGA
Source organism: Wurfbainia villosa (assembly GCA_025175895.1). Lineage (NCBI taxonomy): Eukaryota > Viridiplantae > Streptophyta > Magnoliopsida > Zingiberales > Zingiberaceae > Wurfbainia > Wurfbainia villosa. The sequence continues at coordinate 2,630,749 of CM046000.1, read as the reverse complement.
GAGTCTCTAGAATTCGGTGAGAAGAAGAAGAGAAGAGGAGAAAGTGAAGTTGCTAACTCATGCCTCCTCATCCCCCCTATTTATTCACCTAAAGAGTCCCTTAATCTCCCTTACACTTAACCATAATTTTCCTTATTCCTCTAATGATATAATCCTATTAGGCTTCTGGTTAGTGGGTGCATCTATAGGGCTTGGCTATCTCTAGAGGTTTGGGGTTCAATTCCTAGGCCTTGCACCCCTTTTTGGCTTATTTTCTTTTATTTTTGAAAAGGCCCACATAAAGCCCATTATCATCAAGCCAAAAATTCTTGTAAAATTGCTAGGAATTTTACGGGCGTTATAATCCTTCATACTTTTTAAAAGTTTCGTTCTCGAAACTTAGAACAATTATGGGTACTTCTGCTTCATGTCCTCCTCGCTCCTGTGTAGCTTCTCGCACGCTGTGATTCTCGCCACGTGGCCTTTACTAAGGGCACCTCTTTGTTCCTTAGCCTCTTGATTTCTCGGTCTAGTATCTGGATAGGTCGACTTTCAATACTCAGGTCCTCTTGAACTTGTACTACTTGTGGCTCGATCACTTGGTCCGTACTGGAAATGCATTTCTTGAGCACAGAGACATGGAACACGTTTTGAATAGCCGACATCTCTTGAGGCAGCTCTAGCTTGTAAGCTACCTTGCCAATCCTCCGCAATATCGGATACGGTCCCACGTAGCGTGGACTCAGTTTACCCTCCCTTCCGAATCTCATCACTCTCTTCATAGGAGCCACTTTGAGGAATACTAGGTCCCCAACTCAAATTCTAACCCGCCTACGCCGCATATCCGCATAGCTCTTTTGTCGGCCTGAGCAGCTTCAATTCTCGACGGATGTTCCAGATAGCTCGGTGGTGTCGTCGATGAAATCCGCCGAGTCCCATCCTCTTCTTTTCACCACCTCGCATCAAAGATATGGGAGATCTACATTTCCTCCCGTATAGAGCCTCGTAGGTGTCATTCCAATAGTAACTTGGTAGCTATTATTGTAGAGGCACTTCGCCAAACATAAGTATCGCACCACTACCTTTGAAATCCAGGCACTGCTCGTAACATATCCTCCAAGATTTGATTTACTCTTCATGGTCTGTCTGTCTGGGATGGAAGGCAAGATCAACAATGCCTTTCGTGCTAGGGCCTTCTGAACACATTCCAAAAAATGGGAAATAAAGCGACCATCTCAAATGTAAAAATGATGGTCTTAGGAATTCCATGTAGTCCGATAATTTCTAGCATATAATCGAGCCATTGCTCGTCCGAATAGGTCATCTTGATTGCTAAGAAGTGGGCGGACTTCGTCAATCTATCCACAATTACCCATATAGCATCATAACCGTTTATCGTCTTGGGCAATCCTGAGATGAAATCCATAGAAATGTCTTCCCATTTCCATTCTGGAATCTGGATCGGCTGCAGTGTTCCTCCAGGTCTCTCGTGTCGCTTAACCCTCCGCAAGTCGTGCAAAATCGACATACTGAGCCACATCTCTTTTCATTCCGAACCACCAGAACTTTTGTTTTAGGTCTTGGTACATCTTGGTGGTTCCAGGATGCATCGCATAAGGAGTTCCGTGAGCTTCCTCAAATATCTCCTTCCGTAATTCTGGATCGTCGGGAATACACAAGCGATCCCTGAGGTAGAGTACTCCACTATCAGAGATCTGAAACCCATCGTCCTTTCCTTCTAAGACCTGTTGCTTGATCCTCTGAAGGCTTGGGTCGCGGGCTTGCTTTTCCAAAGATATCATCGAAGTCGGTGCTATCGTCATGGTCGAGTCGTCCGGAGATGATTTCAACCCCGTGAACGCATAATCTCTTTTCTAAGGGCCGAGATAACACCGATAGAGACATCAAGGTGGCGCAGACTTCACGAGTGCATCACCACCTTGTTAGCTTTCCCTGATGGTAGAGAATCTCGCAATCATAATCCTGATTTGAGCTCGCATCCGCTACCTGCCTCATATTCAGGTCCTTCTGTGTGAAGAAATATTTCAGACTCTGGTGGTCTGTATAAATCCTACACTGAGCTCCATAGAGATAATGCCTCCATGTTTTGAGAGCAAAGACCACGGCCGCTAGCTCTAAATCGTGGGTGGGATAATTCCTTTCGTGTTCCTTGAGTTGCCTAGAGGCGTAGGCAATGACCTTGCCATTCTGCATAAGTACACCCGAGTCCCAACTCGAAGCGCCATGCATACGTCGGCCTTCATTACTATCCGGAAGAGCAAGGATTGAGCGCTGGTCATCCTTTAATTTGTGAAACTCCTCTCGCAGGCGTCCGTCCACTCATATTTCTTGTTCTTTCTGGTGAGAACTGTCATAGGGGCGGCAATCCTGGAGAAGTTCTCTACAAACTTCCGGTAGTAGCTTGCTAGCCCAAGAAAGCTTCTGATTTCGCTGGCATTCTTTGGTCGGTTCCCGTTACTCACGGCTTCGATCTTTATTGGGTCTACCATCACTCCGTGCTTGGATATCACGTGACCCAAAAATGATACTTGTTCAAGCCAGAACTCGCATTTGGAGAACTTTGCGAATAGCTATTTTTCCCGAAGAATCTGCAATACCACATTCAAGTGTTCTGCGTGCTCCTCGGGGGTTCTCGAATATATTAGTATGTCGTCTATGAAGACGATCACAAACTTGTCGAGGAATGCCGAGAATACCCGATTCATCAAATCCATGAACAGGGCAGGTGCATTCGTCACTCCGAAGGGCATAACTACGAACTCGTAATGTTCATACCTTGTCCGGAAGGCCGTCTTTGGCATATCATCTGGTTTCACTTTTACTTGATGATAGTCGGACCTCAGGTCAATCTTAGAGAAGACGGAGGCACCCTTTAGTTGGTCGAACAGGTCATCAATCCGCGGTAAAGGATACCGGTTCTTGATCGTCACATTGTTCAGCGCTTGGTAGTCTATGCACATTCGCATAGACCCATCTTTCTTCTTCACCAACAGCACTGGAGCTCCCCATGGAGAGCGACTTGGGCGAATAAGTCCCTTATCGAGTAACTCCTGTAGCTGTCCCTGAAGTTCCTTTAATTCGGCCGGCGCCATACGGTAAGGTGCTTTAGAGATCGGGTTAGTACCAGGAATCAACTCGATCTCAAATTCAACTTCTCTATCTGGGGCTAACCCTGGTAGTTCATCTGGGAATACCTCTGGGTAGTTGCATACAACCCTGACATCTTCTAGCTTCTGATCCTCAACTTGACTTGTATCAACTATGTGGGCTAGAAGCCCAGTGCATCCGCTGTCTAACATCTTGCGTGCCTGTAGGGCTGATAAAATCTTATTGACTCTTCTCCTTGGTTCTCCGATAAATTCAAACATAGGTTCCCTCCTACCGAATACCACTTTTCTTTTACGCAAGACTTGATCAAGCACCGCATTTGCTTAAGAAATCCATGCCCAATATAATATCATAATCCTCGCATGTCGAGCACTATCGATCACGAGAGTTCTCCGCCTCGCAATTCGGTGCGGCTCGCAGCATATGAGTGGAGGGCATTACTTCTCCCGAGGGTAGAGTGGTTAAGAACTTGCGATCTAGAGCTTGTGATGGTATGTCTATCTCTCCAGTAAAGTGCGTAGAAACAAACGAATGTGTTGCCCCAGTATCAAATAATGTAGTAGCATGCTGACAGAAAATAATTATCTGACCTGTGACAACTGTAGAGGCGTTCGCCACATCTTCTTGGGTGAGAGAGAATACCCTGACATCTGTCATAACTGGTGGGGCTTCTAGTCTCCCTGGTCGATCGGGTTCCTTCGACACGATCCGATGTAATCGGAGGAGCACTCTGGCTGGGCATACTACGAGGAGGTGCTGAACTCGAATAGGGTAGTCCCTGATTCTATGTCCCGTCCGCCCACAGTTGTAACATCTATTTGTGCCTTGGTAGCATACTCCCGGATGTATCTTTCCGCAGGTAGTACACAGAGGGATCCTGGGCTGCTTGTTTGCTGGACCACCTTTAGGATCCTCCCATTGTCTTCTCTTTCCAGTGGGGTTCCCTTTCCAATTACTATGGTTCCTCTGACCTCCCGACCGGGCCTCGACTCGCCTTCACTCGCTTTCTTTGTCGATTAACGTTGTTCGTGTAATGCTCTGTAATCAAGGCACATCAACACTCCTCGCGGCTCGTGGTCTATGAACTCCGCCACCACATTCGTGAGCTATTTCGCCTGAGCATCTTCGATGAGTCCGACTTTCTCTTCCGTGCTAACCAACTCGGGCATAGACGCGCGAAGCTTGAATCTCTTCACGGCCACGACCGACAGGTCACCTTGTTTAACCCAAAGTGAACTCGTCAGAATGCTTGTTGGTCACCCTCATGTGGAAGAATTCTTCAAGAACTCGTCAAAATCTGCCCATCTCATCCGACGCATTTGTCTCTTTGCTTTAACCCGCTTCCCACCACATCCGAGTATCTCCAAAGGCGTAATGATGCACACTTAATCTTCTCGCATTCGGCCACCCAAAGAGCTCCACGATGCTTTCCACCGCTCAACCAGCCCGGGCATCCCATGGCTCACCAAAGATCGCAGAAATTTTCCGCCTTTAGTCTCTCGCCACCGGATCGTAAGTTTATGTCGAACCATCGCCGGGCCCGCTGGTGGCGAGGGTTTCTCACGATTCATTAGAGTATTTATCACTTGTTGTTCTGCGTGACTTGTCGAGTTCTCGTGACTACGTGTGTAAGGTCATGCGGGGTGCTATCTCATCACTTACTATCAAGGCCTTCCGTATATGTTTATCTTCATATATTAAAGTAAAGCTAGTATAAGTTTTCGTTCGTTGACCTACGCATAATTAGACTAAAGCTAGCATAAAGTCATTTTAAGCAAAGTCATTTTAAGCTTAAGGCATCATTCATGTTCTCATGCATAATTTAAGCTTAAGGTATTTTACATCATATATGAACAAAATAAGCTAAGGTATTTTATATCATACAAGAACAAACATAAGGGTATCATACATATTTTCATGCATATTTAAGCTAGAAACATTTCCTATCATACATGAAATTTTTTTAACAAAATTAGAGTAGACATAGAATTCTTACTTGGAGCGGCAGGATTTGGAGCTTGATGTGTGTGTAGTGGAAAGGCAGATCCGCCTGATATTAACTCACACGCCGCCACTTTTCGGACCTGAATCCGGAAGGCGACGCGTGACACTGCATATACATACATTACATACAGCGGAAGACTTTATATATACTTCTTAATTCTTACAGCACAGCGGAAGACTTCAGACCTATATTTTTTTTTCTTTTAAAACATAAACATGCATTGACATATATATATATATATATATACTTCTTCTTCTTAACATAGAGTATGCTTCATAACATGTATAGATACTTCTTCTTACTTCTTTACTTCTTCTTATCAACATAGAGCATGCATCATATATATAGATACTTAGTGCTTAGTTCAGGTTCATAAACATCATCGTCATAAGGAGACATAAGCAAGGACATCCATAGACATCATCATCATAGGTAAACATATATATATATATAAAAACCTAACGGATCCTCTCCACCATGCCACTACCACACACATTGGCCCCTCCTGCTGCTCCCTTTAGTTTATCCATCCCTTACCCTTATCTGCAGTACGAGGGAAAGATAACTATAAGCACATAGGCTTAGTAAGATCCTGTCCTACTCACAAAAATCATACATCAGCATTAATCATGACATGTAACATTCATAACATATAAGCAATATAACATGTAACATACATAGCGTAATCAACTTAACATGTAGCATAAGTAACATGAGTAAACATAACATGTATCATCCATAACATGGCAGCATAACATGTAACATCTATAACATAGCAGCATATCATGTAAATATATGACTTAATCAAACATAACATATAACATACGTAACATAGCAAATCAACATAACATACAACATATATGTATGACATATCAAACATAACATACATCATATGTAACATAGTGGCATAAACATGACATATCAATCATAACATGTGAACATAACAATCAATCAGGTAAACATATGCAGGATGCTTTTGAAAACATATATTTTAGGTACGTAAATATAAATCTCAACATATTTGGGCCCGACATTGTACCACTTCTTCATTATCATAGCGCGCATCCCTAAATAGGCCCGAGGTAGCAAGTCTCGAACCTAATAGGTTACTAGGCCCGATCTTAGTCCGTCGACCTAGGGCAATCGTCATAGCGTAGAAGCCCATCCTAGGCCCGAGTCTTACTCCATCGACCTAGGGCATCTTGGAGCTCATCCCGTACTAGGCCCGAGTCTTATTCCATCGACCTAGGGGCAATCATACATAGAGGCCCATCCTAGGCCCGAGTCTTATTCCATCGGCCTAGGGCATCTTAGGAGCCCATCCCTGCTTGGACCTTGTTAAGGTCTTGGTACAAGCCATGCAGAAGGTAAAATACTTATATGCTTATTTTATAACATAGCTTATTTCATTTTGCAACATAGCATACTTCATTTCATAACATATCATGTTTCACTTCATGAACATATAATCTTTCATTTCATAAACATATCATACTTCATTTCGTAACATATCATACTTCATTTCATCATCATATCATATTCATTTCGTGAACGTATCATTTTGTTTCATTTCATAATCTTATCGTATTCCATTTCATAACATATCTTAAATATCACATACACATAGGGCATGGCATAAGGCATGGCATCAAGAGTAAGTAAACACTAACCTAAGGCATGCTATCTTCATCTAGCATCATTTAATATCACAAGTCAACAGAAATTCACCCAAACATAAAACACATGTTAACCTAATTCATTTAACATAACAACAACTTCATTTGCATATAAAACATGAATTAAACTTCATTTAATCACCCAAAAATACATGATGGCCGAATGGTCCATAGGGTTTCTAGGGTTATCTTTTAACCTAATTCATTTAACATAACAACAGCTTCATTTGCATATAGAACATGAATTAAACTTCATTTAATCACCCAAAAATACATGATGGCCGAATGGTCCATAGGGGTTTCTAGGGTTATCTTTTAACCTAATTCATTTAACCTACTAACAACATCATATGCATACAAACATGGAATAAAACTTCATTGGAGCATCCATACATGGGGATGGCCGAATGGTTCTTGTAGGTTTTTAGGGCTAGTCCTTTACCCTAATTCAATTAACATACTAACAACATCATAAGCATACAAAACATGGAATAAAACTTCTTTGGAGCATCCATACAAGGGGGTGGCCGAATAGTCCTTAGAGGTTTCTAGGATTAACCTTTAACCTAATTCACCCTACACCTTAACTTCATCATGTGCATGTAAGAATAAGGTATAGAACATTAATAAAACACCAAAAATCCATGTTGGCCGAATGGTTTATGGAGGCTTTTAGGGTTAACTTTCAACCTAATCCATTTTACATCCTAACATCATCATATAGTTACGAAACATAACATAGAACTTCATTGAAACCTTAAAAACATGGCTTGGCCGAATGGATCTTGGAGGCTTTTAGGGTTAACTTTTGACCTAATCCATTTTTCCTCTCAACATCATCATATACTTACAAAACATAGCATAGAACTTCATTGATACACCAAAAACATAGCTTGGCCGAATATAACATATGGATTCCTTTTACAAAACTTCAATCGAAGCTACTCGTATGCAGGTGAGGGATACTTATATCCTTCGCTTTGCTTGTAGTGGGAAGATGACCTAAGGAACCAAGCCTAGCCTTTGCTTTCTTGCTTGGATGAGGTTCGGCCAAGGGGTGGAAATGGAGAGGGAGAGTCTCCAGAATTCGATGAGAAGAAGAAGAGAAGAGGAGAAAGTGAAGTTGCTAACTCATGCCTCCTCATCCCCCCCCCCCCCCCCCTATTTATTCACCTAAAGAGTCCCTTAATCTCCCTTACACTTAACCATAATTTCCCTTATTCCTCTAATGATATAATCCTATTGGGCTTCTGGTTAGTGGGTGCATCTATAGGGCTTGGCTATCTCTAGAGGTTTGGGGTTCAATTCCTAGGCCTTGCACCCCTTTTTGGCTTATTTTCTTTTATTTTTGAAAAGGCCCACATAAAGCCCATTATCATCAAGCAAAAAATTCGTGTAAAATTGCTAGGAATTTTACGGGCGTTACAATGCCATCTCCTGGAACAGCAAGAAACAAACCTGTGTGGCCTTATCTACAATGGAAGCTGAATATGTGGCATGTTCAGCAGTTGTGCAAGAAGCAGTCTGGTTGAGGAGGTTCCTAAAGCATTTGAAGATTGCTGAGAATAGTGGGAGTCTAGTGACTGTCTATTGTGACAGTTAAGCTGCGATAGCTTTTTTCAAGGATCCCAAATATCATAGCAAGGGTAAGCATATTGCTATAAAATACAACTTTATCAGGGATATTGTTGCTAAAAAGAAGGTGATTCTTGAGTATATCCCTACACGAGCTATGCTTTCAGATCCTTTTACTAAGCCAATGAATAAAGAGTCATTAAATGAGCATGTCAAGTCCATGGGACTTCGTAGAATGTAACAGTTTTGTAATGACAATTGAATATTATGATTTGATTGTTTGAAATGTCAGCCATAATCTATTCAGTATGTTATGTTACATTCTAGTGATAAGATCTCGATAGACATGTTGGCAGGTAGTGATTGGTCCTCTCACATGGACAATCATCTCTATTTGTTGTGTATGAATAGAGGTAAGACCGATGCTTATAGGTCAGCCTATGTGGTTGTTAGCTTTGGAAGCTGTAAAATTTATTACATTCCTATAAGTTAGGGTCGTCTTGATATTTGTATCAAGATAAGATCATTTTGTGGTAAATGATCGAAGTAAATGAACCCACCATTTACTATACCTATTTTGAGCCAGATTAGAATTCATATGTTAAATTCTGGATTCATGTGTTGAATTCTGGATTAGACATTGGGAATGTCTAGATCGAAATCTGTACGATGTTAATTTGAGGGAAACATGTGCTCTTTATTGGTAAAGAGGACGACATCGTAGCATGTGAATCATACCACATGTGCTAAGACGACACTAAGGATAGTAGAAGAATGGATCCCTGCTTCTCTACTATGTGAGCCCTTTGAGATTATATCTTGATCTCAAAATTTGCCCTTTGTGACTATTTAGGTGTCTACTTGAAGTTTTAATCAAGGTTTGCTACTTTAGCATGTCTACCTATGACTAGGTATGATTCGGTCTATGGAACATGATTAAGAAAGCGATTGATTAAAATGAATAGATTCACACTAAAAAGGAAGATTCAATAGATTTACATCTAATGAGTATTATTCACTAGTCGACTCTTTTACATGTAAATGAATATTTGGAATATGAGACATGCTCTTGACATGATGGTCAATTTAAGGGATTAGAGATGTTCATATTGATGTAAATGAGATTATTTAATCTGGGTAAAAAGCAAGACATGGATGTTTCAGGTAAACGGTTATGTACCACCAGAAATATGATTTTGTATCGTCTGGAAAATGACTGTGTGTCATTTGGAACATGGTTGTGTGTCATAAGATAAATGGTTTTGTACCACCTGGAGATGACTCTGTGTCATCGGGAGAATGATTATGTATCATACGTAGAGTGGCTAAGTTAGGCGTAACAACTTCTCTTAGCATGCATCACTCTTTGAGCAACTATGTAAGGTGTAACAACTTTCTTAGCATTTGAACGCTCAATGTGCTTGTTGTCGCACGAACCATTTTCTAATTTGATATTTCATTTAGTCTTTGTGACTATTAATCTATGTTCTATTAGTCTTTTTGGACAATAAATGTTGCTTCGATTTAGTCTATGTGACTAAACACCTCTTCTAAAATGGTCTGTGTGATCATTTTGTCTATGTGACATACCTTGGACGAGTGGGAGATGTTGGAAGTTCGTGGCAGTTCCACGAGCTGCACAGAGACAGTTCGTGGAACCGCCTCGAGCACGCACGACTTGAAGCCGTGCGTGCATCTCCTTCCCTTAAAAGGGGAAGGAGTTCGTCCAAGGAAGGGGATCGGCGGCTCGACGAAGAGGGTGTAGAAGCGAAGAGAAATATCCGGCGAACTTGGTTTGTGGAGATTGAGGTAATTTTCACCGTGATCTTTCCTCCGACACAAGTCGTAACTCCAACAAGAATATACTACAACATAAATATGATGCACTTATAATATCTTATTTATGGAAGATTAATATAATGTATTTGTTAATGATAAATTAAGAAACCATTGTCATCGCACATAACCAAACAAGCAGCGAAAAATGTTTTTATTTACTTATTTACTGGGCAAATTAATTAGTTATCTATTTTCATTAAAAAAAAGCATCCAAGACACTAAATATATGTGATTAATTAATTCTATTCAAATTTAAGCCAGAACAATTTCGTTAGGTTTAAAAATGATTTTTAGTTAATAATGACAATTAGATCACTTCTAACTTGAAATTTCAAATACTAAAATATATTTATATCATATGGTGTAGTTAGAGAGTAATTAAATAAAGTATAATTGTATATATATTTTTATAATAAATAGACAATCTTTCTGCAATAAATTTAGCGGACAATTTATTCATATATTCAATTAAATTTTTTACAGAATTAAATTAATTTAGTTGAGTGAACTTGCATTTTTTTTCTATTAACACCGTATTTGAATTTTCAGTTTGATTAATTTTTGAGAATGATCGATCGTGTCCTACGAATTTTCAAAATATCTCACCAATAATTAAGTTGGATAAGATCGAAACTCAAGTGACCTTTATCGGTAACCAAAAATAAATTAAAAAAGTGTTCGTAATTTTTTTACGATTCCGTCCGAATTTTATAGTTGTATCATTCCTAAACTATGATCTAATATCAAAATTATACTTTATTCATCGGACAAATTTCTGGACTCCAAGACGGCCCGTTCTAGGACAACTTGCTTCTATTTAATTAGCCTTAGAGCCCAATAGATATAAATAATCAAATTTCTTATTAGCGTGTGATATTATTATAATTATTTATAATCCAAATTACATAATAATAATATTATTATTATTTTGATAGTTTAACTCAATTTCGAATTTAAAAATATAAGAATAATAAATAAATTGGCGGAAAATAAAAAAAATAATTTTTTATCTATATTATAAAAAAAACACCCTTTTTTTAAACATTATAAAAAATAATATTTTGTCGAGTGCACTAACTTCTATTTGAGAATCGAGTGGACTTAGAGCCAGAGTCGTACCTGTGTTAAACGGGGCCTGAAGCGAATAAAAAAAAAAATAGACCCTTTTATTATGATAAATTACTATAAAATTTAATTTATAAATAACAAATATAATAAATACATAAATAAATTAGAAATAATATATTACATCAATAAAAAGTTAATAAATATTTAAAATAATTATATAAATACTAGTCATCTAGTTTTCATAAACTTTTCTTCCTTTCCTTTGTCTCTTGGATATTTGAATTATTAAAAATAAAAATAAAATATCATTTCTTAAAATCAAATAAATTCAATTTTGGCTCTTGCTAATATATTTTTGCATATTTTTGTAAAAAAATAAATTAAGAATCGTTTGTGTATGAAATAACATTAGTCCTTAAATGCACATTGCATTGTAAAATAATAATAACTTTATGATAATAAAAAACAGAGCAATTTAAAATTAATCATGATAATTTACTCGGTATAATATCAATAAAATCATTTTCAAGTGTTTTTTAAAATTAAATCTACTTATAAATTATGTTATTGACTTTCAATTTCTCTCTTACACTTCGTTGAAATCAAACAAGTCACTTGGTCAATTTTTTTTATTAAATAACTAATGTTCTACAAATTCTAAAGTTAAATTTAGCTATCAAAGAAATTTATTTATTAGCAGGATGATACGGATGAAGTATTCTACTTAAAATTGAGAAATATCGATTATATTTGAATTATTTAAATATAAAACATATTTTTAGGAATTATGATTAAGAATAACATAATTAACAAAGTCATATTTCTTCTGTAAAATAAATTATCGTTCAAGATTAACTGTAATACCTGTTACATTAACTCCACCTCAAATTTTCAATGATCAATTTAATATGAAGTGAGACGACGACGATACTAACAATCACGGTCCAATTGTACAACGATAAGCAATGTTGGCGACGGTGATGATACTGGCAATGACGACGATGATAAAAAATTGATAGGGAGATGGATTAAAATTTAATAAAAAATTTAGAATTAAAAATAGAGAGAAAAATTAAAGAGGTCGACGGAAAAAAAATATTGCGAAGTATGAAGGAGGAAGAAGAGGTCAGTTTGTACCTTTTAATTTTTTTTGTAATATTATAAAAAAAACCTCACAATATTTTAAAAATTATAATTAAGCCTTTTAAAATATTTTTTCCATAAAAAGTGAAAGTTTTTTAATCGGTTGTGAAAGTGAATAGGTTTACTATGCACTTTAATTATTTTTTATAATATTATAAAAAACTCCATATTATTTTAAAAATTATGATTAAGTCTTTAAAAAAAATTTCTATGGACCCCTTTCTAAGTCAGGGCCTAAGGCGGTTGCCTCTTTGGCTTCTTGAAAGTTACGGCCCTGTTTAGAGCCGATAGATATAAAAAAATATTTCACTTATAATTTTTGCTCAATTATATTTTATATTAATTAAGTATCATCATTTTAGAGTAAAATCACTTTAATAATTAAATTTAAGAGAGAAGATTTGTTTAAGTTGGTATCAAATATCTAAGTATTTGATCCGATTAATTATGAAAGTGATCTATTTGATCCCATATATATTTTTCATCGACCGTCAAAGTAAATCAAAACTTTCACAGTAATTATTTTCGAAAGATAAGGATAATATTAGAGATGTTTGAAAGATGTATTAACATTTTGTTGGATGAGAAGGTTCTTTTCTAAAGATATGGATAATATATATATATATATACCTCAATAACTTCACCATGATGATCTTGCAAGAACATCACCATGATGATGCTGGTCTTGCAAGACCAGCACCACATATAGTGTTGATTTTGCATAATCAATACCACAATATTGTTAATGATTTTGATTTGATATTTTTGGATACATATAAACTTCGAAGCACTTCAGAAATCTATAGCACTTCGAATGAATCTAATCGGAGCTTTCTAAGTCCATCAATAAGATTTATTCGAAACTCATTGATGAACCTAAGGGATTTAAATTTTTGAAAAATTGACATGTAATGAAAGAGGATAGTGCAATGAAAGTGTTTATGATATTTATGCCTAGTTAGTTTTGATATCCCTACGATAAGTTATGCATATATGTCAATTATCTTAAAGTCATAAACTTTGAAAACCTACTTTTCATTACTATTGATGATTCTAAACTAATATTTTTTTGCATATATAAACTTTATGACACTTCAGAAATCTGTAGCACTTGAAATGAGTCCAATCGGAGCTCTCTAGGTTCATTAATGAGTTTTGATCAAAATTCATTGATGAGCCTAGGGGATTTGAATTTTTGAAAAATTGACATGCAATGTAAGAGGATAGTACAATGATGATATTTATGGTGTTTATGTCTAATTTTGACATTCTTATAATAAGTTATGCATATGTACAGGGGCGGATCCAGGATTTTAGATTTGGAGGGGCCGTAATACAATTTAAATTTTTCGCTCTTTGATCTTGTGTCATCGAGGAGGGATTCTCTTCGACCGTATCAGTAAATATTCTAAAAAATTAACATGTATTAAATCATTGCTCGCCTACTCGGTGGTGACCCTCCGATGCTTAAATTAGAATCGTCATGGATGAAAAAAAATATATTAAATATAGTAAAAGTAATGCAGAGTAAAAAAAGAACTTATCTCATGCATAGCTAGAAACATTTAAGAGACTACGAAAGAATATTTAGATGACACCAAAAGAAGAAAAAACTATCAGATAACTAGAAAAGAAATGTCAAAAAAAAACCACAAGAGATCCTCTATGATAATTAAACATTTTAATCCAAATCATGTTGCTCGTGAGAGAATACCACATTAACCTCTCTATTAAAACCAGCAATCAAAGCCACTAGGACTCATCCTTGTTTGTCCGTATTCTGTCTCAAATAAACATCTATGCACAAGTCTTCTGCATCGAAATAATAATCTAACTACTTCATTAAATTAGTACTTTGTGGATTAATGACACCTTAATTATACTTATACCAAACTAATCAATTAATTAATTGATACTTTTTGAGCCTAAATGAACTTTAATTATACTAATTAGATAAAATCAAATTAATCAATTAACCTAACTCAGATTAATTAATTTAATCTCAACTAATCAATTAAACTCAAATTTAATTAATCTAACCTTAGATAATTAAGTAAACAGATTAATTAATCTCAATCAATTAACCAATTAAATTCAAATTTAATTAATCTAACTCAAATAATTAATTAATCGAATGCTAATTAATTAATTAAACAGATAAATTAATCAAACCCAATTAATCAATTAAATTAAAATTTAATTAATTATCTTAAAGTTAATTAATCAATTAAAACGATTAACCAATCTAAAACCAATTAATCAATTAAAATAGATTAATTAATCTAAATTCATCCATTAAACTCTAGATTTAATTAATCTAAATCTAATTAATTATTTAAATCCAACTAAATTAATTAATTCAAATGATTCGATTAATCAAAATTCAAAATTAATTAAATAAAATCTTAATTAACCTAACCTCGATGGATTTTGTATGTGATCAGGCGAAGAGTGATGGCGATTAATGACGCAGTGGCATGTGATTGCAAACGTGGTGTGACATCGATGATATAACTTCTACAATCACGATGTGACTGTGCACGTGAAGCGGAGGCTGACGGCGGTCGTGGAAGATGCGACTACAACACCGAGTTAGCAGGGAGATGAACCAATGCATAGAGGCAGACTCGTGAGTCACAACGTGTGAGCAGTGAACGAAGAGAAATTGTAGATGACGGCTACGATGCACTAGAAACAATTGAAAAGATGAAATTTAGGTTTTCGAAGAAGACAAAAATAAGAAATAGAGGGAGGAAAGAGAAAATAAATATATAGTAATTATATTTTATATAGTAATTACTTATATAATATTTTTATAGAGAGAAAATAAATATAGAATTTTAGGAAGAAAAATATTTTATATAATAATTATATTACTAAAAATAAATATATTACTATATAAAAAAATTTATAAAAAAATATTTTTTTAATTAAAACGCATGGACTGGGGGGGTCGTGGCCCCTCCTAGTCCATGCATAGATCCGCCTCTGCATATGTACTAATTGTCTTAAAGTCATAAACTTTGAAAACTTTCTTATCACTACTATTAATGATTTCGAGTTTATATTTTTGAGTACATATAAACTCGGAGCCACTTCAGAAACCTGTAACACTTGGAATGAGTTCAATCGAAGCTCTTTAGGTCCATTAATGAGTTTTGATCGAAATCCATTAATGGGCTTAGAGAGCTCTGATTGGACTCATTCAAAATGTTATAGGTTTCTGAAGTGTTCCAAAGTTTATATGTATCCAAAAATATCAGCTCGAAATCATTAATAACAGTGTGATGTTGATTTTACACCAACACTATATATGATGCTGGTCTTACAAAATCAACTCCAATGTGGTGTTGATCTTGCAAGACCATCATCCAAAGATACTAATGTTGCACCAGCACCAGCATGGTGGTGCTGGTCAGCACCATGGTGTTAGTGTTGGTGTCAAGTTTAGTATCTTGGAGTGTTGATAC
This sequence comes from Wurfbainia villosa, assembly GCA_025175895.1. NCBI lineage: Eukaryota > Viridiplantae > Streptophyta > Magnoliopsida > Zingiberales > Zingiberaceae > Wurfbainia > Wurfbainia villosa. The sequence goes on along the minus strand of CM046000.1, from coordinate 2,614,865 downwards.
AAGATATTGAACTTGGTGCTAGTGTTGCATTTGGAAAAAGAATTACAATATTTTTTTATGATTTCAAACAATTATTAATATCACTCACAACCACTAATAGAATTGCAATGTTAATATAAGATCATAGGTCTTGTCTTAGTGTTGATCTTTACAAATCAGTACCAAGGCAAGCCAAGACTTGGTGCTGGTTTTTCCTTGGCGTTGGTCTTTACAAATCAGCACCAAGGCAAGCCAAGACTTAGTGCTGATCTACAAACATCAACACCACTTTGGTGTCGATCTTTACAAGATCAACACAAAGCCATAGTGTCAATCAAGATCAGCTCTAAGGTAAAAATCAATACAAAGGAAAGGGATTCGAAGTCGAAATTCGATCGAATTACGACTGTGACACATCCGATGCGACATCGCAATCGCCATTCGTTCGATTTGTTCGAATTCCAACCGCGATCGAACAATGCCCGATTGGGTTCAAGGATTGAACTATAGTTCGGATGATGGCACGATGATCAACGATAAAAAATTGAATGAGCTATAGTTTAGGACCAACATCAAATGTTGGTGATGTTGTGGTGCTAGTTTTTTTTAGACCAACACCACTCAAAAGACCAACACTAGCATTATATATGGTAGATTTCATTTTTTTGTTATGAAGATCCATAACTTGGATCTTCATAAAAGGTCACTTCATCTTTAAAAAATGATAACAAACAAGCACAACTTCAAGGATATGACTTCCATTGAACACCTCACTTAGAAAGTTCCAGAAAAATTAAATGCAAGACGTTAAATCATTCTTTTGAAAAATACACTTGAAACTAAGGATCCAAACTTGACACCTCTATAGATATAAAATAGCTGCATGACAATTTCTATTATTAAAATTTTAAAGTGTTATAAAAAAAACATGAGATATATAACTTAGAAAGACCAACTAAACTAAGACATTCAGTCTTCACGATTTTGGAATAGATAATTGGATAATTGATATTAGCCTGAAAGAATTTCACTACTTTATCTTGCCTTCCAGATTGCAGAGCATGAATGATGTAATACCGCAGAATTGAGAGTTATAATTTTTTTAAAGTAGCAACGAGCGATATCTTAGAAGATGAACATAAGCATCTATTACAGAAATTAATAAGCGAGATTAATTTATCAACTTAATATTTGGATACATACACTTGAAATATCAAATATAGGATTTTATCCACTTGAAAGTTTATGTCAATATCAGTAGATAACTCTCTATCGAAAGTTTATAATATACTAGTAAAATCTCTAGAGATAAGAAACTTCCTCAGAAGTTTTTTTTGCATATTGCATGTTCTCCGTTAAACTTCAAAGTACCTATAAAATTATAAATCTCTTGATAGATAGACTATAAACATTTTTTACATGATATAGATTTGTAATATTGCATCTGTTTATCCATAACAAATTTCACATATTTACAACAAGGGGATGAAAGTTTACAGTGAGATCAGCGAAGGAGAAAGTGGCCTTGGGCGAGACCGACGCGACGAGGGGTTGTCTGAGACGGCGCGATGAGGGGTGTAATGCGAGGACACGAAGCTCGAGGGCAAGGGGGATAACAGGTTGCAGTGATATTGACGCAACGAGGGGCGAAGCGCGAGGAGGCGAACTCGAGGGGGATGGGAATTCCAACCTGCGACGAGATTGATGTGGCAAGGGGCTGCTCACGACCACAGCGCATGGCGAGAGATTGGATTTACGACGACAGGAGCTCTGCGAGGGGAGGTGAGGAAAACCCAATGCAAAAAGAAAACCAAGCGTAAGAAGAAAAAGAAAGAGGAGAGGAGGGAAGAAAATCTAGCGCAGGAAGAAAATTATAAAGAAAGAGGATTGACGGATAGAAAATCCAGCGCAAGAAGAAGAAAGAGGGGATGCACGGATCACGATGGCAAAGCAAAAATAAAAAAATCAAAATCGAAGGGAAAAAAGAAACGCGAGGTGAGACGTGGGTTGCTGCAATGATGCACATAAAATGTCGCTCTCTCTCTCTCTTTATATATATATAGAGAGAGAGAGAGAGAGAGAATGATGTTATGCTCGGTGTGCGCAATGCGCATCCAACATGAGCAACTGAGGTTTAACTGTTCACATCTCCTCAGTCGCTCATGCTGGGCGCGCATTCCATGCATCGAGCATAATACCATATTATATATATATATAGAAAACTGATCTTCTATGCATCGAAGTCATGTGTGCCCCTGCGCTCCATGCGATTTATCGTCCGACCCACGTGCAGTGTCGGCGTTGCCGCGGCACCGTCCAACCACCGATGATCGTCGGACCAAGCGCGATCGACGCGCAACTCACCGACGGGCTTCGACTTCTGGCCGGTTAGTATCTGGAATCCACGCAAAGTGGCCGAAAATGACCAAATCACACTGCCGATAGTGGCGCACCCACTGCTGGCTGCGATCGGGTCAGATTGTAGCGGAATTGCGATCGGAATCTGGTACCGGATGGACTGGCGTCGTCTGCCAGTCCGTCCGACGCCAGATTCCGACAGTAATTCGACCGAAATCTAGCGGTGTGGCGGCTAAAATAGGGCGCCCGATTCTGGCGGCCGATTTTGGCCGCCATTCAGCCGATCAGCAATCGAATCGCGGTCGGCTGTCGGTTCGTCCATCGTCGGATTCCAACTGCGATTTGACCAGAATCGGCCGGCGCGATAGCGGCGACACGCGCCAGCATCACGTGATTTGGTCATTTTCCACTCGTTTGTGTCGGTTTGGACGCTAATCGCGGTGGGAAGTGGAGCCCGTCGACCACCAACGAGTTATCGCCGATCGATCCGGTCTCAGGTCGGTCGTGGTCGACGACGCTGGCGCGGCGCGACGCCACATCGCACGCGGGTCTAATCTGATTCCGTGGAACGCATTTCCGCGCGCAGGACTTCGATATATATATATATATATATATCGGATTGCGATCGAAAACGACCGTTATTCGACCGGACTCCGATGCCGATTGGATTTTGGTTGGACCACCGTCGGATTCCGACCGAATCAAGGCTAGAATTCTACATTCCATTGGCGAGATCGACGGGGTCGAGGCGCACAGTTACTGTATATTTTCTTATCGTGCACAGTCGAGCAGCGAAATAACACTAAACGGATTATTTCTCTATATATATATATATATATATATATATACCGTCCTTCAATATTTCTATAAATTTTTTTTAAAAAGGCCGGTTTTCTCTCTTATTTTATTTTTGAACCGTACTTTAATTCTTCCCCCAAATCAGCCAATCTGCCCGCCATGGCCTCCCCGACCTCCTCCTCCGCCACCGCTGCTGCTTCAGCGGCGCCCCCCGCCCTCGATCCACCGTCCTCCTCCTCCCATCCCCTCCCGCAGCCGCGTCCCTATGCCTCCCCGACTCTCCGCCCTCCTCCACTCTTCTCTCCCCAACCCCTCCTCGGCAAACCCCTGAACCCTCCCCCTCCCCCTCCCACCCAGGGCTTCCTATACCGCCACCGCGCTGCCTTACCCGGGCTCCACTCCGTCCGCTCCTTGCAGGCGGCGTCCGTCATGGCGTTTGCTGCCCCCCCTCAAGCGAGGCCCTTCGTGTACGGCCCCGCCGACCCGATGGTCACACAGATGCACGTGCCCGTCCACCATTTGAGGCCACCTACGGCACCGTTGTCTCAGCATCCCGCGTCTCCGTTGATGGTCCCTCGGCCTGTCGTCGCTACCACCGGCCCTCCTAAGAGCGTTCAGTCAACGGTTCATCCAAAGGTTCACTTTTTATTATAATTCGATACTTCCGTTTGTGGTTTTATCTCAATCACAACTTTCTGTACTAGATTGAACTCTGATCTTTCAGTCATTGCTCTTAAACTTACTCCTCAGGTTACGCCACATCCTTCAGTGTCTTCAATTGCAGACGACAAGAATTTTAAGAAGAGGTAAGTGATTATTTGCAGGATTTAGTTTAACTTCCCCATGCTTTTATTTTTACTAACAGAAGGAGCTGTGCAGGGAAAGGAGCAGGGAAGATGACACTGTGGTGATTAATGATCGTAAAGTAAGCATTGGCATTGGACACGTTTTCTATGATTTCTTTGATATGTTGTAGAAGAGGAATTTAGACACAATTGCATATTTATCTTTTTGGCTATGTTTCTATATCAATTTCCAAACTCTGTTGGATTCCTCTTTATTTATTTATTTATTTATTGTATTAGTATTACCATGTTAGAATTGTGGAGTGCCATTGGTAACTTCTTAAGTGACACACCTTGTACTGACTCTAGTCGGATAGTTATTTGCATAGGAGTAACTGGTCAGTTGAGTTGAGTGAATTTGTAAGCCTAATGTCATATCATATGTTGAAGGATGTGCTGTGTCAAATAGAAATTAAAAAAGAAACTTTTAGCTATCTTAGGCATATGGATATCAATCTGATATGCTAGCTTTAAGCCTTTTAATTGAAATTATTATGCTTTCCCATGTTTTAGTGCATAAAAATACAATTTGTATGCTATAAGTTATTTCTGTTACGTGTAACATGTTCTTCCATGGGAAGAGTTATAGTAAATATCTAGGTTTGAATGGTGATAAAAACCTTAGTCAATAGAGTAAGTTTGGTGGAACATTAATGTTGAATGTTGTTACTCTTATAGTGTTTGCACTTTGCACAAGGCATTTCCTTATTCCACATTTCTATTTTTGTTTTTCTTCCAGTTTCAGATAAAAGCAGTCATTATACTCAAAACTTTTGCAAAATGTTGGACATTTATAGCTAAGTATTTATTGCTCTTGGATGTTTGGTGCATGGCCAATAGGTATTGGATATAAGATTAACAATTACAACGGAGCTTATGTTGACCTGGCACTTCCATGGAAATTATATTATTAATATTTCATTGAACTTTGTTTTTTTGACTAATTATGCTAGATTTGTTGTATATCATAATTGACAGAAGTAGTTATTTTGACGAAATGTATTGATAGTCAATTGGGCTATGCAGTAATTTTAAACCTCATCACTGATGATGGCTATTTTTTCTTTTTAAGGTCAAATTACTGGATGGTTGCTCATCCTCCCTTTATTCTCTTTGCCGATCATGGATGCGGAATGGTCAGCCTCATGAAATTCAGGTTTTGGTAATCTCCTGTATTAACAAAAACTTTGTCCTATCATTTTTCTTTTTGTGCATTTGCCATTTGGAGCTTCTATGCTTGAAATTATAAAAATTATCCTGATTAGTAGTTTATCATTCGATGGCCACTTTACCTTTTTTTTTTTTTTTTGAGTTATCTTCTTAATACCAAGTGGCCATATTCTCTAAAAGGATCTCTCGTGTAGTTTGTGGATTTGTTTATTTTAGATCTTATGTGAAAGACTTACAGTTTTCAGAAAACAAAATTCTATTATAGCAAGTGAATAGGTTGGTAGTTAGAATCCATCAAGGTGCATGATACAGTTTGCCAAGCATTAGCAACCTCTCTCTCTCTTTCTCTCTTTTTAAAATAAAAAATACGAGCCCTCTTTGTTTACAGACAAACTTTGGAGATGCTGAGAAGCTTCTTCCAAGACCTTTACCTGCCTCTATGGTGGATTCTGAAGTGAATACACTACATGAAAATGATACGGAAGCTGATGATGCCAAGGAGGACGAGGTAAATTTCTCCAGTGACTAAAAAAACTTGAAAATTCTATTGAAGGTGTAAAATGTGGCTTCAACAATAAAGAAAGAAGATCTTTGATATTTTGAATCTATTATTCAACAACAAAATATAATCTATAAGAATATCATATATGGGATAAAGGCTGTGATTGAATTGAGTGGAGATTTTGGAGTCTTGTCTGATACTCGTATCTCATTTTGATTAGAAAATTCAGCAAAATTGTGGTATTTTCATCTATCCTTTGATTCAAAGTATTCAACAGATAGGAAACAACAACAGAGAAATGGCACATCAGAGATCAGAATGAGATGGATTTTGGAGTTTACCAGAAGAAATTTAATAAGATGAAATATTATGCCAGTGCAGTTAGATGCAACTTTAATTGGTGAGAAAATGAGGGGAAATGTGTGAAGGTATGAACATGTTAAAAACAACAAAATAACATAATGCATCAATCAGAGTTGAATGCGAGAGATATAAAAGAAATTAAATAAAATTTTATTTAACAAAATTAAAAGTGGTTTAAAAGAACTGATATTACAAGCAACATAATCTCATGTAAAATTCAATTGAAGGGATGTGATCCATCTAGGCAACCCAAAGATAGTTGGATTTATAGCTCAGTATGTTGTTGTAGTATCATTTATATTTCTTTGCAAAGTGGGCATTTTTGTTTATTCTATCACCAGATACCTGATATATTTTCTTGCCGCATTTTAACTTGAGAAAATTCTAAGCTGAAAAATTATATTTCCATAGTCTGGCTAAAAAAAATGATAATTTAGTTTCAATAGTAGACTAGTAAAATGTTTGGACAAATTAGTAGTTGTATGCGGCTTTAAGTTCTAACCATGGTATGAAAACTAGTGTCCCCATGGGGATGACGCGATGATAAGGCAGGGGGTTGCTTGCAGAATGGGCAGGGTTTGATTCCGGATGAGGGGTCTAAAATCCCCCCCGGCTTCAGATGGACCCCTCCCTGCCTTGCCACCGTATCAAGGGACTTTGTCCTCCCGTGATTTACCTCCCTCTCGCCACTGCCCTGGGATGGGTGGCAGGGGGTGCTAGTTGGGTAGATTCCCAACTTTTGCAGAATGGTATGAAAACTAGTGATCCTAAAACAACTTGTTATAAGGGTTTTCTGCCTCGATGATTGTGTATATGCTCTTATATAGCAGATTATTACAAATGGAAACTTCAAGTCGATGCAAGTATGATAACTCAAGTGCCTTAGGACAGAATTTGATTAAACACGTTTATAGATTACAACCCATAGGTCCACATTCAAGAAGAGCCTCCATCTGAGCAATGATTTACCATTTGTTTTTTGCTAGACAGATCACCTTGAATATGCTGATAAATTGTTTCAATTTGTTTGTCATCTTATCTTATGCCTTTACACTGTAACTCTGAGCAGTATGTCATTAAGTTTTATCTCAACAAACTTTGGTTAATTACAACCTTTAATTTTTTAAATCAGAGGACCATTTACAGTGCCATACAAGCTAAGTTAAGCATCTGGATTGTTGACTTGCAGTCTAACTAAAACAGTAGAGACCAGAATGATAGAATTGTAGTATGAAAAGCAAAATTGTACTGACATGTAAATTAAACTTGCAGGTTGTCGGCTCTATCGAGGAGTTACCTATGGAGGATTTGCTACAGAGACATGTAAACCATGCCAAAAGTGTCCGGGCTCGGTATGCTCATAATATTTTTTTTCCCTTTAATTATTTATTTTCTCTACATTTTTGGCTATTCGGCTTGTCAGTGGAAATTTGAACTTCAAACGAGTTCAGTTGGTCGGTAACTTTGCATATGCAAGAGTTATACAAATGTAGTTTTCTAAAGATCCTCTCCACCCCACTTTTTTGTTGGCAGATAATTAAAAGTGATTGAATCGTGTTACCAAATAAAATGATTGAAATGCTATTGGTGCTTAACATATTACATTTTTACAATATATGTATAATTGTATATAATATTCTCACTTAATGGATCCTCATAAACCCTGTCTGTCCATTCTATTTTTCAGTTTCATCATGCAAGCATCAATATTGCATTAAGTTCACAGAATGAAAGTAGTCAGGAATAGAATAATAATGATTCTTAGAAAATGAGATATTGTAGAATAAATTCTTTGTTTAGCCTATAAATAATAATTTTAACATATGGAAAGTAGTATTTCTTGGAATAAAGTATTCTTCTGAGAGTGAAAAAAAAAAAGAACAATTAACTAGGGTTATGGAATAAAAGTTATGTACTACTACCACAACAACAAAGTCTTATCCTATTAAATGGGATCGGCTATATGGATCCTTCTATGTCATTGGACTCTATCTCTTACTATATCATCATTTATATTTAAATAAATTTTATTTTACTTTATTGTTGCTAACCAAGTCTTTTTTTGTTTTTCTTTTCCTCATTTGATGTGTATATTTGTCATCGTTTTACATTGCCTAATTGGAGTATTTATTGATCGTCTAAGTTCATATTCGTATCATCTTCAATGTCTCTCAGAGCTTTTCTTCAATAGATGCAATATTGATTTTTTCTCTAATATTCTCATTTTTTATTTTGTTCATCCTCGTATGTCCGCACATCCACTTTAACATCATTATCTCTGCAACTCTCATCTTTTGCTCATGTGCTTGAGTCGTATCTCAATATTCAGTATCATATAACATAGCAAGTTTAATCATCATTTTATAAAACTTCCTTTTAAGTTTTAGATGCATTTTACGATCACATAAAACACTTGATGTTTTCCTCCATTTCAATCATTCTGCTTGTATTCTATATAAGACGTCTCTTTCAATCCCTCCATCATCTTGCAAAAATGATCCTAAATATTTAAAGCTCTCAGTTTCAAACAATTCATCATCTTCTATTTTAACACTTGTCTCATTACGTCTAATATTGCTAAACTTAAATTCCATATATGGTGTAAAAGTCCTGTAAAAATTGAAATTCCAAACATAGTTTGGTTTTAAGAGCCTTCCCCCACCCCCAAGGAATGTTCTTAATCTATTTTCGGCCACTGCAATGCAGATTGCGGAAAGAGCGACTTCGGAGGATTCAACGGTGCAAACAGAGACTAGCCCTGCTCCTTCCTCCACCAAGTGAGCTTGGTAAAACTGAGATTACTCCATGAAAACAGTTTACAACTTTGCTTTTTGGGCGATTCACTTCATCCCACAGCATTTCTCAAAATCCATATAGCTGTTCCACGTGGAAGAAATGTGCCAAAATATATGTTTATTAAGCCTTAAGTTTGCTGTGTAAAATATGGCTTGAAATGGTTCAGGTTTGTGCCATTTGTTTGCTCTTTTATAGTGTGCTATTCAGTTATGTACCCACATAATCAATCAAAATGTTCTCTTTTGACGATAATGATTGGGAATAAGGCAGATGATTTTGATGAAAAATTGATCTCTTGACTTAGAAGTAGCACATAGATTGCCCTCGGAGGATAGAAATCTCATAGAGAATCACAGTTAGATCCAAATATGGTGAATTTTAAAAAATTTATATGAATTGTTTGACAGTTTTATCAGAAGATGTGATTGTGGAAGTAGAATTGAATTGTTGAGCTGCTATTGTTTTCGGATTTATTCTCATGGTCGATGGAGATTTTGCTTAGAGGAATGTGAACATTCTGAAAGAGGTTTGTGGAATCACACTGAACATATTCAGAATTAATTGGATCGAAGATTTGAATATTTGATGCTAGTAAAAAAATTTATATGTAGAAAGAGAAATGTTATATTATATAATTCATTTGTGAATATTTATGAATATTTTTATTATTTATCATCCAATTGAGTGTATATTATAGTTCAATTTTTAAATTTTAAGGAATTTGATGATAAATAATGTAGATGTTCACAGATGAATTTTATATATATATCTGTGTATCGATTTGACTTAATAAATTGATAATGTCTTTATTATTCACTGTCCAATTAAGTCATACTATAATTTAATTTTTAAATTTTAAAGAATTAAATGATAAATAACGTAGACTCTCAGAAAATTATATATATATATATATATATATATATATAAATAAGTGCATCGTTTGACCTAACAAATTGCATTTTGTCCAAGATCATATTTAGTTGTGAATCCATCCAAATCGAAAGTTTTTAAGTCAAAATTTTAATTTTTTAAAAATAAAAATATGATTTGATTTCGGAATTATGGTTTTAAAAAATAATTAAACCGATAAATTGAATTTAAAATCATCTTAGTTATCAATTATTATGTTTCAAACCTTCAATTAATAAATTCAATTATTTAGCCGAAAAATCTAATAGATATTTATCACACTCTCGATGACATTTAACACCGTCGATTGACGAATTCCTTTGTCTATCATACGTACGTAAAATATCAATCAACGTGATGGGAAAAAAAAATAATATATTTTAATTTTTAATTGAATTAATTAATTTTTTATTTGTTGAAAAAATTAAATTTTCATTGAAAACTTCAATGGTTTAAAATTCAGGGCAAATAATACGAGAAAAAATCTTAATAGCTGATAAGGATTCAGAGTTTGTCTCAGACAGAATATATTTTGGATGTTGAATCTGTTTTATAAAGATCTTATTATTGGATTTAACTGTTGATTTTTTTTTTATTAAAGTATTTAAATTTTCAATTCGATTAATCTTTGAAAGTGATTTACCATATCCCATGAACCTTCGAAATATCTTACAATAACTGAGTCAGATAAGATCGAAATTCAAATGACCTTCACTTACCGCCAAAAATAAATTAAAAAAACGCTCAAAAATTTTTTACGCTTCAATCCGAACTTCATAGTCATGTCATCTCTAAATGATAGTTTAATATTAAAACCATAATTCATTTATTGAACAAACTCCTAAACTCAGGACCGTCCAAATATTATTAGGATGCTAGTAAAAAATAAATAAAAAATTAAAAAACAACAAAAATGAGAAGGGACCTTCTGCAATGAGCAGAGCAAATTGCTGAACCACCCAATTGCAATCGGCTCCACCGGCCAATCTCCAGCCGACGCAATTGCTCTTCTTCTGTGGTGCTTGCATTCCTCTGTCGTAAACGAGATGAGTCAAAAGCTGAATCCAGTAGTTTAACTATGTTTAAACTGGTTCTTTTACTTGTCGATTTTGTTCAAATTTGTTCATGGAAAACTCCATACAGCTCAAACCAAACTTGAGTTTCTTTTCGAACAATGATCTTCAGTGTAAATTTGCAATGCAATCGGACTTGTTAATGCAGCCCCTTCACGGTGATAGTAAAAGTAGATGTTTTGCATTCCTGGAAAATTTCATTACGTAGAATGATCGTCCAAAAATGAGCAAGAAAATTGCGGTTTTGAATGACGACGAACATTTGGAATTGGGCAAAATGTTCAGGTCCAAATCAAAACCAGCAATCTAAATCCAAAGAGCCAAGTAATGGAACTGACCGACAGGATCAAGCAGTCAGCACGACGGCGCCTCCAGCAGCCTTGATCTTCTTCTCGGCGATCTTCGGGATGAGCTTGGCCTTGACCACGATGGGGCAGTCCGGCGGCAACTTCCCTTTGCCGAGGACCTTCAAGTAGCCAAGCCGAGTGACATCGATGAGCGGGGCATTGGCGCCGTGGCCATCCTCGGAGGCGGCGTCCTTGACGTCGTCGGGGACGAGCGACCAGAGGCGATCGACGTTGACGATGGGGCAGTGGTACTCATTGCGGAGGAGGTGGAAGTGGCGCATGCCGACCTTGCCGAAGTACCCCGGGTGGTACTTGTCGAAGAGGATGCGGTGATGGTGCATGCCTCCGGCGTTTCCTCGACCACCGGGGTGCTTTCGGTGCTTCCCGATGCGGCCATGGCCGGCGCTGACGTGGCCCCTCTTCTTCCGACTCTTCTTGAGGCGGGTCGTCATCGCGGCGGAGACGGCTGCTCGCCGCCTCCTCTAGGGTTTGGGTTTCTACAGAGCGGAACAGAGGGAGAGACACTGGTCCAAGCCGAGCCTTATATAGAGGTAGGGATTGACTGCCAAATTAATGTACGGCTGAGATTGTTTGATGAAGCTGTGTCTTATTTTGAGACTCTAAACAAAATCTATTAAGTGGGCCCTAATCTACGATGAAATTTGACATAAAAAAATTTTTAAACCAAATTTTTTTTTTTTTTTTTTGACAGTGTTAAAAATTTTTAGACTCTAAGCGATCCCCCCAAAACACTTGGCCTAAAGCTGCCTCTGGTCCTAAGAAGAGAGTTCTCGAAACTCCTACCAAATCATCTTTTCTCCTCTCGCCGTCTCTTCCTCTTAGTTCTAAATGTCAATTATGAGATAAGTAGTAAAGAAAATTTTATCATATTTCATAATAAAAGTAAAATTTATGATTATTATATTTATTTTATTGATGTATCATTTTAATAAATATAATAATATTTTAAAATAATTGATTCTAATTTACGGCATATCAAGTTGGTGACTTGATAGTGGAATACTGTAAATATATATATATATATATAACACTACTCGTAATTGTTTTTAGTTAAGTATTAATATAGAAAGATAATATTAATACATTGAGATTAACATGTATATCAACTGATGACTTAATCTCATAAGTCATGGATATATATTAGAGAATATGTATTAGATTGATCCACCATGAGAATGTTTCATAAATTGTCATATGAATGTCATAAACATTCTTATAGTGGTTGTTGGTATGAATAGTCCTTAGACCTAAAATCATTACGGTTTCATACATAAAGAGTTGTATACTCTAGTACCGACAAACATCACCTGTAACAAAGTGAACTATTAAATCGATCACTGGGTATGCAATGAATTATACAGAGGGATGCGAGTGATGAAGATGAGATTTATCCCTTCCATATGACGGAAGTGATATTTGTGGGCTCTTGATAAAGTAAAACTATTAAAATGTACGGTCATGCTTAAATAAATCAATGAGATATTTAATTCATTTGATTGAGATAGTTTACTTGAAAATCAAGAAATACAAAGATTGATGAGAGGATAACACAGTCTATGTCTCATCGATCAATCTAGATATCAAAGATAGAAGGATTGAATCATACAAAATAATAATCACATAAAGGTTATATCGGATCTCGACATTCTTGTCACTTGGATAATAATGATGCATTGCTAGATGTCACTCATTGCTTGTCTCTAAAATGATTTTTAGGAACATTGTCAACGTTACAAGAACCTATTGGGTTACACATAAAGAATATATTATTTTGGAGATGGGTTCAATTTAGTTTGACTAAATGAACTATTAGGCTCATTAAATGGACTATATTGAGTTAAACTCATAGCTAGGTCGAAACTTAAGTTAGACTCAAATTAAAGCAATTAAAGAAGACGAATGGATATAGATTCATCATGCATGATAAATATGGATTAATCATAAATAAAAGAAGAGGAACGAATTTGAATTCATCATGCATGATTAACATGGATTAATCATACATTGAAGAAGTAATACAAAAGGATGCAAAATCTTTCATATTAATAGGATAAATATAAAAGGACTTTGGATCTTGACCGAAACTTTCTTTGGGTAAAAAGCTTTTATGAGTTTGCTAACACAACCAAAGACTTTTTTTTTCCTCTCCTAAGTGAGTGTTTGTGTGGATACCATAGAGACGCAATCATCTTGATTGTGCTGAAATCTATTGCAAAAGGTCGTTGTCGAGATTGCTACCGGGATTGCGAAAGGCTATGCATCAAGAATAATCTCTCAACTAAATATAGTCGTAAGAATAATATATTTATTATGTATATACACATGGATCTAGGGAGGGATTAATTTTCCGCTGTATTTTTACGATGATTTTTCTCAATAAGATCTCTACAAATCTATCTGTCGGTTGTTTGTTCGATTGCTCAGTACACGATCCGTGCTCTCCATTTTTTGCTTACGATGATTTTCGCTTTCGAGTTAGGGCTTTTGAATTTATTTTTAATCGATGATGTGCTTTGAGTTTGTGCGATGCTCGATTTCTTTCTTGATTATTCATCAGTATGAAGAATGCACACACCGCAAAAAATTAGAATTCGTTAACCTAATGACTCTCATCGGTCTATTCTACGGCTCGACTATTATGAAAGGGATAAATTATAAAAGACTCCATGAATCTTAACGTGATGATCACCAAAAACGCACACACAAACACACATCGTCTTGCACTTCGTAATGGGAATACACAATAAAATACACCTCTGCGATGTTTTGGGGATCACAGAGGCGTCGCTTCATGTTATAATTGTCAGCGTAGACTTTTCTTTGAGGATTTGTCTTGCGAGCATAGGCGTTTGAAAAAAATAATCAAAAAAAAAAAAAAAAAATCTGACTTTTTGGCAGAAAAGTTCGTAGAAATTTCAATTCTATAAAACAAATTACGATTTAATTTTCATGAGCTCGGTGCTTGTTTGTTGTTTACTGTGGTTATTTATGTCATCTGGTCTTAGTATAGACTTTGGCTAAACTTTGCTAGCAGATTGTGCAGTATTTGACTGAAATTATGCAGTAAAATTCATATTTGTATGTGGAACTCATTTTGCGTGAATTTCTACACTCTGCTTTTTGATTCTGGATTAGCATTTCTGTTCTTGAAGATCTGACGTGGTGTCTGTTACAGTGGAACTGCCGGATGCAGAGGCCGTTAAGCTCACATCATTTCTGCTTCGCTGCGACCACTGGGCTTGATTCTGAGTTGTTCGATAAGGTTGATTTAGATGTGAGTATTGGGTATTGTTGGTTCTATAGCATCTGTTGCATGAATTTAGATGATACTGAAAAAATAAGTAAACCGAATCGTCATAAATTTCATGTTTTATGTATTTGTAGGATCTGTAGGGATGACAATCTCTATTCATCGTCTGTGAAATGATCATGATTTTTAAATCGAAAAATTTCAATAGTGCCTTGACGTTCTCAGAACTGTTCTCTCCGATTCTTCACTCTCTGACAGAGCTCTTGCATAGGCACAGAACTCTCCTTTGCGGAGCTTTTCCACTGAATACCTCTTGTCCCATTTATAGGGATTTAGACGTAGTGAAGGCGCGGAGCAATTCACGCACTCTTTCAAGAGCGTGTATAATTACTGCGTGATATGTACAGTGTCTCCATGTTGGCGCAATGGTAAGACAAAGGGTTACTTGTAGAATTGACAGGAATCGATTCCGGATGAAGGGCCTAAAATCCCCTCTGACTTTAGATGACTCCCTCTCTGTCTTGTTACTGTGTCAACGAACCTCGTCCCTCTGCGACTTATCTTCCTCTCGTCGCAATCTTAGAACGGATGACAAAAAACTACTAGTTGAATATATTCCCAACTGTTGTTGCAGTTATTCAACTGCACGTGTAAAGGCTACTATCTGTTCAAACTCTTCAGTTGAACATAAACAGCTGCAGGAGAGCAAGGCTGCTGTTAGTTTGAGGATCATGTGCCATCTTATCCATTATTCAGTTTCGATTCTAATCGATTTCGGGTTCGTCAATATTGAAATTGATCCGAATCGATTCCAAATCGATTCCAATTTTAAAGTTTTAACTTTGGAACCAATTCAATCCGGACCGATTTCAAATCGGTTCTGAACCGATTCTGAAATGATTCCGAATCATCTTCCTCGAACTTGAGCTTCTAAATTCATTTAATGTGTTGGTGATCCTATTCTTTTTTTCTATCGTAAAATAATCTTCTAGACATATTAGCATGTTAAAAATTTTCACCTTTAAATTAGCAATCGAAACCAGATCCACATCGGAACCAGAACTGATTTCGAAATCGATTGAAACTGAATGGAATCGAAATCGGAACGGTCCCGATTCAGTTTTAGAATCAGTTCATCCGAATCAGTTTCAATTTCGAATTTAACGAATTGATTCCGATTCGATTTCAGATCGAACCGGTCAGTAAAAAAATGCCTAAACTGCCATCTCATCAAGAAAACTGAGAAGAAATGGTGGAGTAAGTTGTTAAAGCAGCAAGGGAAGCCTCTTGTTTACTTGAAAGTTGTCTGGGTTCAGTGGATCGATGAAGATGATGAGAGCGATCGAAAACAAACAAACGTAATTACTCTTCTTTGAAATTTTATTCCTAGATGCAAAAATATTGGAATCCATCAATCTAATGGTCTCTATCAGTCCATCTCTGGATCATCATAAGAGAGGTAAATCATGGTAGGTCTTTGACTCTTGAGACTAGTAATTAGCGTATAGAGGGACGACATCCTCGCATTTCCGATGGATTGACCCGTTGTCCTATGATACAATGCCTGTATAGACTCTTCAGGACTTGAAATTCTATTCCTAGTTATAGGTTTGTTTGCGTTTGTGTTGATAAGAAACTTGATGACATGGATTTCTCGGTATGCAATCTTTAATTTGTGATCAAGGGAAAATGTTGATCAATATTTTGTTGTAGAATATCATCTATACATAAATGTGCAGATGATGATCTTGATTATGATGAAGATAATGAGTTAACTGATATCACTGTGGATAAAGATGAAGGCTTGTCTTGTTCTCACGGAATGGTGCGATGGTAAAATAAAGGGTTGTTTATAGAATGGGCAGGGATTGATTCCGGAGAGGATCTAAAATCTTTCATGATTTTAGATGGCCCTCCCTCTACCTTGTCACCGTGTCAAGGGACCTTGTCCCCTTTGTAATTTATTCTCTCTTTTGTCCCAGCCCTGGGACAGATGATAAAAGACTACTAATTGAACAGATTTTTAACTTAAATAAGATTTGTCTTGTGACAATGGATGAGAGAAAATCTCACTGCATGAGGTATCCAATTTAGTCCACAAAATTAACTCAAACACTTCCAAACTTTAATTATGTAAATTTATATTTTAATCAAAATTAATTTAATTGTAGACTTAGTAAGTCACCTATCCACCATCTTCAATGAAAGTGGACTACTTAAAAAATGAAGAATTATAGGATACTATTCTACTGTGCATATTTATATATTATTTGTTTAGATTTGTAATTATATATAATGCATTGTTATAATTTTCTTTTTGAAAGGATCAACACGATTAAGAGACAAAAAGAAGTTTGAATATTTGTGCATCAATGACTTTGACTTGACATGTATGTCATAAATTTTATCCTTTCTCTCTCTCTCTCTTTTTTTTTTTTTTTGCCTTTTATTATGATTTAGTTTGACTTTTAATGAATATATTGGGTTTAATTTATTGCAATATTCGTACTGAATTAAATCAAAATGTCATGGTTCCTATGAATTCCCATTCGTATGCAAAAATTTGAGGGTGCGTTTGATTCGAAATTATTATTGATAATTTTAGTTATTCATGTAAGGTTATTAATAAAAATCTTATTTGATTCAAGATTTGAACGATTACTAAGTCATGATAGATGTCGGATACGTCATATCACGTCAACAAAAGGATTATACACGGGGAATCGAAAATCCTCCGAGAAGCTTAGGGAACGTTTGGTTGGTGGAGAATTTTTTAATTTTTTGTTTTCATTTTCTTAGAAAATAAGAAAACGTGGGGAATGACGTTTGATTATCGTTTTCCAGCTTCATTTTCTAGAAAATAAAACTGCATTTTGTGGAAAATTAGAAAACGAAAAAAAAAATCATTTTCCATTTTCCAGAAAATGGAAAAGGAAAAAAGTTGTCAAACGCAGCCTTAGTTTTTGTCGATTTCCTGAGTTATGAATTTTTTTTTTTCAAAAATACCATTTGGGACAAAAATATCCCTATCAATTTATTAAATAAAAACTACAACCCGGTGCACGAAGCTCCCGCCACGCGGGATACCGGAGAAGGAATCCATTGTACGCAGTCTTATCTTGCTTTTTTTGCAAGAGGCTGTTTCCAGGATTTGAACCCGTGACCTCTTGGTCACA
Source organism: Wurfbainia villosa (assembly GCA_025175895.1). Classification (NCBI taxonomy): domain Eukaryota; kingdom Viridiplantae; phylum Streptophyta; class Magnoliopsida; order Zingiberales; family Zingiberaceae; genus Wurfbainia; species Wurfbainia villosa. The sequence continues at coordinate 2,597,278 of CM046000.1, read as the reverse complement.
AGGCAACAATCTTACCATTGTGCCAAGGCTCCCTTCTAAATTAATAATAGCAATCCGATTATACATAAATTAATAATATAATTAAAATCCTAATTGATCAGCTACGATCGTCATCATTGCCCGCCGCAGGCTGTCGACCGACGGCGGTAAGCCGGCAACCGACGATCGCTGCCTATCGTCATCGTCAAGCGCTAACCACAGTCATTGGTTATCGATCACAGCTACCGCCATCAATTGTTGACGCGGTTGTCATAATTATCGATGGTCACTCGCTGTAATCTCGCTAGACGACAAGGCGATCATCTCGATCGACATGACTATAAACAAATATGTTTCGTAGTAAACAAAGCTTTATAATTGAATGGATAATATGGTAAAATATTAAATTAAATGATATTTTAAAACTTCAGATTGAACCAAACAATATAAGTTATGTTTCATTCTCCATAACCTTGATAATATGATTATCTAATAATCACATAACCAAAAGTTATGCATTATAATTCGAACCAAACACACTCTTATTGTGTCATTCGAATCGCAATGAAATTTATGATATGAATTGTGGATTGTATAATTTTCAAACACTTTGTATATAAACCTTGAAATATTCTTTTATCAGCCTCAGGACAAACCTAGATGGCTAGTGCAACCGTGTTAAGATTTGAAAGGACAAGAGATCGATTCTTGGAGGTGATGACCAGGCTACCGATGACTCCGCAATTCCCTTAATGTTTTGACATCCGATTTATCCCTTCATACTTTTTACCTTGTGATTTGGTAGAAAACCTGATCCCAGCAGCTCTTCCGTAGCCAATGATTTCATGGACATTCATTCGATGGGTTCAAATAGAGTTTTTTTTTCTTCTTCGAAAAATGAGTTGTACATATAAAATTGCTCGAAACAAACTTTGTTCATTAACTTGTGCTGAACTCTTGCAGTCCCAAAAAGTAGCAGTAATCCTGTTTCTAACTGAATCAGAGTATGTAATTGCTATAAAGTTATTGTTTTAGACACATCTTGTTTCAATGAAATTTTAGAGGCTGGAAATGGCATTCTCAGGTCGACGAAGAGGCGACCGATGGCATCTCAGTGGTGATTTTGGTATGCTACTCGAAGCTTTCACCATATCGCCATGAGGCTGCGGTTGTACGACTGCAAACTTAGAGTCTTGCAATTGCTCCAGAGTTGCCAAGACTTCGGACATCGGCGGCCGGAGCTGGGCTCGATCGGCAGTGCACTGCGAAGCGAGCAACGCAAGAGCATCGGCTGCTTTCTTCGGATATTTACCTTCCAGCTTTGGGTCGATGATTCTGTGCAGCTTTCGCGTGTTCAACCATGGCCTCAAAGAGCTCACCAGACTCTGCTCTGAGACTTCTTTCGTTCTGTCCAGGGCTTGTCGTCCTGATAGAATCTCCAACAGCACGACTCCGAAGCTATAAACATCGGCTTTCGCAGACAATTTACCTGCAGATTTGGCATCCAAAGATCTCTATCCTAAGCATGTTGCTGAACTGCACATCATTCGGTTCAGTCGTTCAGTCTTACCTGTTGCAAGATACTCCGGAGCTGCATATCCTTGAGTTCCCATGATTCGAGTGGAGACGTGAGTTAAATCCCCAGTCGGACCTGCTTTTGCGAGGCCGAAGTCTGAAAGCTTGGGATTGAAATCCTTCATCACACGAAGCACAAGATAAGCTCGAAAGCCTATAACATCCTAATTTATCGAATGATTCGTCGCAAAATACCTGATCGAGGAGAATGTTCGATGCCTTGACATCGCGATAAATCACTTGAGACTCTGGATTGTTGTGCAAAAACGAGAGCCCCCTCGCTGCACCGACTGCAACTTTGGTTCTTGTCGCCCAATCTAATGGCTGAGCACTTCCTAGAAAGCAAATCGAACCAGAGGTAAGCAATGCATATCGTTAAGCGATCGCATTCATAATTCAGTTTAGATGCACTTTTGAATAGATGATTCTCCAAGCTGCCTTTGCCCATGTATTCATAGACTAGAAGTCGATTGTCGCCCTCGGAGCAGTAGCCGATCAGCTTGACCAAGTTTGGATGCTGTAGCTGACCAAGATAGTTGACCTCGGCCTGCGATTACTAGTCGATATAAGTACACGATGAACTGGTCTTGATGTATAGTCGATGATGAAGTTAGTAATTTGAATGTGCAACACGAACCAGCCATTCCTTGTGGCCCTGGAAACTCTCGAGTTTGAGCTTCTTGATGGCGACCACTGTTCCATTGCCGGGCCTCGTCGGAGTGAGAGTTTGCTCGTCTAGCCAACCTTTGTAAACACGACCAAATCCACCTTCGCCGATGAGACTCTCCGGCCGGAAGTTTCTTGTGGCACTCTTCAGCTCATTCAGAGTGAAGGCCTTCGAGTTGGAGGCGAATAAGATTTCCTCCTCGGTCCTTCCCGCCGATAAACTATCGACGTAAGTTTTTTCGCGATGCGAGGAGACGGTGAAAGTAGAAGCGGCAGAACAAGTTGTGAAAGATGAAGAAGGAACTGAAGATGAGCTTGTTCTTGTGGCAACAACTTTGGATGGTTCTGTCATGTAGATATACAGAATTAATGAAAAGGCATGGATTGAGAAATTCTATTGCAAAAATTCCAAAATTCAAGTAACAAAACCCAGAAATTCCAAATTTTTTGTTTTCCTTTCTATCAAGCAAGCAAAGTCAACGCCAAGATGACAACAAAATCCCCAGTGAGGCAATTGAACAAACAGTAGGAAGGCGTACGCGAAGTAGCGCCGCGGCTCCGCAAGCAGCCGGCATTCTTGGCTGTCGACGGAGGCATCAGGCAGTTCCCCATCGCCCACCGCCAGCGACGAGGACGACGATGACGATGACGACGACGACGAAGAAGAAGCTCACGTCGGAGGGGAAAAATCAGACCTCCTCTGGCCCCTATTTATAGCCGTCCTCCTCCTCCTCCGGGGAAGAGAAGAAGAGAATGGTAATAGAAGACCGAGGTGACAGAGTCGCCGCTAAATGACGGTCTCATGACCTCAACCGAAGCTAACAAAACGAAGACGACCTTTAAAATAAACGGTCAATTTGAAGAACGAAAGAGAAAGAGAACAGTAACAAGCTCAGCTACCGGAGTAAGAAATAAGAAGTTGACTTTGCTGCTCCTGGCGGATTGGAACAGAGTTGACTTATGGCCTCACCTGTGCAGGCTCGACAAGGATCCATCTGTCGCCGGAGAAGTCGCTCCGTGCCATCTGGCGAAGTTAGTCAAACGGCACGGTGTTGGGGCGGAAGAAGGGAGCAGCAGAGAGAGAGATGCAGTGAATCTGCCATGAAAAAGGGCACACGCGGAGAGCAATCAATGGGCTGGCCTAGACTTTTCAGCGGCCATATCAATCGATCGGGATTACGACAAGGGAAAAGTATCGGCGCGTGGAACGCGTGCAGGATCAAGAAGCGATTCGGAAGAAGGGCGAGGCGATTCCGTTTCAAACTAGGAGGCGGTGTCATTGGCGACCTAGCTGGCGTCGATCTGTGCGGTGGTTGACGATTGCCACCGGAGACGGGGAGAGAGAGAGGCCCCCCTGCGTCGCGACGGTCAAACCTGCTGAAGTAGCTCGAATATTGACCATTGTTATAAAGTCAACGACTATGATCATTTTTTTGTTTTTTGTTTTTTGTTTTTGGAAGTAGATGAATGAGTCCAGCACTCCAGTTGGTGCGTGGTCTAATTGTTGTTTGAGCAGTTCAATTGGATGAAACATGCTAGTCGAGTGATAGTCAAAATGAGCAAATTGATCGAGCTGACGACTAGTTCAAACTAGCCGCGAAGGGCAAGTCGAGGTGATCGATCGTGCTGAATGGGTCGGTCCAATATGAGTCGATCGTATCTGATGAGGAGTAACTCAGTAGATTTGGAAAACAAACAAGAGGAGTGTTTCGTCCACATCCTGAGAATGTGGTTGGACACATACCGGCGCGAATTGATGCGGTTTATTTCCAAATTTATATAAAATGATGCTCAAATAGGTAAGAAGAGATTACTTTCAATTTATCATTTCATCTTGGATTGGGTTTTGTTCTATTTTCGAAGAGTTTCCCTAAGGTTTCGTTGGTTCTCTCCTAACTCTTTCGGTTGTTTGTAACTAGTTTTTTCCTTTAACTATCGATCTACTGAGCTATCGGCCTGTCGCAAGTCGACCGATAAGAAATAGTTCGAAGATCAATCCAATCGTGCCCGATCTACCAACGGAAGTCTACTCAAAATACTCGAGATTATCAGTGCAATCAATCGCTAGGATTTCGATATTTAATAATATATAGTTGTTTGATTTGATATGGCGTGTTAAGTTTGCAAGACTTAACAAGTAAGAAGTCTTAGCATGATCGAAGACATCAGGTGAAGGATTCGTTGTTGGTCGATGGAGTTTGGACATCAGAAAGAAACTGTGGCGGTCGAAAACATCAGGTGAAAGATTCGTGATGGGTCAGCAGAGATCGGATATGAGAAAGAAGCCTGGATCGTGGATTCATGATGGATCATAAGAGTTTGAATACCAGCAAGAAATCATGGTGGTTTAAAGATCAGAAGCTAAGCAAGAAAATCTAAACATATCAGAGGACCAATGGTTTGACAAAAGTAAACTTCTTATGAGGAGTGATGGTTAATTCGTGTCCTTAGTATGGAGACAACCTTAGGCGTCAGTTCGACTAAGGGTTTCGGGGAATGCCAAGATCAAGATCGGGCAGCCGAAGACTCTCGTTGCTATTTTATATACTTCGGTGTAGCCAAAACTTATTTATTAGAATTTATCCAAGTTCAGTCGACTGGACCATTGGACTATGCTAGAGTCGACGGGATCAGGTACAGTCGAATGGAAAACTCTATAAAAGTGTGTTTCAGACAAAAAACCTAAATGACAAAATTCCCAAGTTGTTGTGCTCTCATCTCGTTCATCCAAAACTACTATTACTCCGATCACACACGTGCTCCAACTTCTTTATCTTAAGTCGGTATAATATTTTATTGTCTTTTTTTTAGGCTTAATTATAAAGGATCGATAAGATTATTATCGATTCCTATTTTTTGTAAAAGAAATGCATTTATTATCTTCAACGAGGAAGAGACTTCCAGTGAATTACCCATCGATAACGATCAACGATCGCGGGCCTTGAACTATCGGTCATTTGACTATGAACCAAATAAAAAATATTATATTTGTGTTTTTGTATTTTATATTTTCCACTGCAATTAATTTTGTACGATGAATTTTACGAACGGAAAAAAAAATAAATGCTATTAATCCCCTCTAACAGGTGAATTAGCTCAAGATCAATCAGTTGAATCCGAACTAAATTAAAAAAAATAAATTAATTAAACAATATTTATCCATCTATTTACAAATTCATATTTAATTCGGACATAATCCAATTACACGGTATAATCTGACTCAATCAAAACACATTAAAATAAATAAAATTTAAAAGTTACACAACGACAGCATGAATAAAATATATAAAATGGATTTTAAAAAGAGGGAGCCAACTAATTAAGCAACCAAATTCAATGATAAAATATTAAATAAATTAATCCTTTTTTTTTTAAATTTGACTCGTTCAATTCGTTATTCCCTTGTGATCTCATTTACGTATTTAGTCACACTTCTACTCTTTTTTTCCTTGTTATTATAATGATCATCAAATTAAAAATAATAATAATAAAAAAAAAATGGCGTCATGTTGGTTGTCATTGATATCTAAACGTAATTAATTAATTTTATCTAATTAATGGGGTATTTTTTTAAAATGCCACGATATTTATTAACTTTTTAAAATATCACCCGATGTTTAATTAGCCCATTCTAAAACACCACTAATTTTTTTTTTATTTCCAAAATAAACATTGACATGTATATTATCTTTAGGCATGTTTAACGGTTCCTCAGTTTCGGTTCCGATTCAGTTTTAATTCATTTTGGATCCGTCGACATTGGAACCGGTACAAACCGATTCAAAACTGGTTCAGAATCGATTTCGATTCCAAAGTTTTAACTTTTGAACCAATTTAATCCAGACCGATTTCGAATCGGTTCCGAACCGATTTCGAAACGGTTCCGGACCGATTCCAAAATGGTTCCGAACCACCTTCCTCGAACTTGAGCTTTTAAATTCATCTAACGTGCTGGTGATCATATTCTTTTATTCTATCACAAAATAATCTTGTAAACATGTTAGCATGCTGATAATTTTCACCTTTAAATTAACAATTTGAACCAGATCCACATCGGAACTAGAAACAGTTCTGAACCGATTCCGAAACGATTCCGAAATCGATTGGAACCGAACCGGAATCGGAATGGTTTCGATTCAGTTCTAGAAGTGGTTCATCCGAATCGATTCTGATTATAAATTTAACGGATTGATTCTGACTCAGTTCTGTTGGATCGAGAAGCGTCGCTAGAGGGGGGTGAATAGCGATCATAAATCTTTTCTTTTTCGTTCGTTCGATACGCAAAGTAAGCACAACGGAAAATAAATGAACACGTTTATTTTACTTGGTTCACAACCCAGCGGTTGCTACTCCAAGGCCCTATCGGTCCTAGACCGCGTATGGAGGGCAAAACACTATAACGTCTCCTCCTCGTTGGAGGTAGGAGACAACGATCACAAAACCGAATATACAAGGATGAGGCAACAAGCCTACCTCACCTTGTTATGAAGAAAAATAAAGAATACAATATCAAAAATATTACTTGATTCTGCTGCCGACGAAGAAGATCGAAACTTGGCGTCGCGTCGGCGTTATGACGATGTTGGAGCGTTGGCATTGTAGGAGCACTTGATGAATAAACTTGATGTGATTTGGAGATGGAATCCTCCCCTCCTTTTATAGACTTTGGCCTATGAATTTCTCCTTTTATTTCGGAACGGATCATGAAGTTGTCCAAATTTTATCGCGAAGTGGCCGCGTCAAACGTTATCCGTTTTGACTTAGCGCAAAAGCTGAATCGTCGCCATTAGTCGACTGATGCCTCCCATCAGTCGACTGATGGGCATCAGTCGACTGCCAGCTTGGCCACTTCCCTGCAATAAGAGGTTAGCTCGAAAAATGATAAATACGATGGTTTCTAACCGTCCGATCTCGACCTAGACCTTCCACAGGAAGTCTTAGTCGGATCGCCGCATACGGTCATCCCCGTAAAGAGGACACGACCTTACAATCTCTCACTCACACGAGCTTACCTCGATAGTAGCTCTCGCTTCCGGTCTTTCACTCGATTCCTTTGGCTCCCTCCGAAGTCACTCGAGTGTCGCCCGACCACCGCGGCTTCCTCCGGGTATCGCTAGCCTTCAGCTCCAGCTTTAATATTTTTCTGCACACTTGATTTAGCTCGTGAGATAACAATGTAGACTTAACTTTGTGTCTTTGCCATAATCAAAACACAGGTTCAATTATCTAGTGTCCCTGCACCAACAAATTCCGGATCGAACCGATCCGTTAAGTATGCCTACTTATCTTACACTTCTAAATGACCATTAAACTATTAATTTATTAATAAAAGGGGGGCATTTTAACAATAAAATAGAAAGATTATGTTAACATTTTTAACGCAAATAAAATATTAAAAGACATTTTCATAAAATGATAAATATTCAAGGACATTTAAAAAAAATAGCCCATAAAAAACGTACCGATTCTGTTTTCAACACATGAGAAAACAAAAGTCCAGATCAAATTCAAAATTCCATCACAGTTAATGTGGACAAATTTTTTAAAAATAATAGTAATAATAATAAATTAGATAAACCGATCTGGTTAGGTTTTTTCTTATAACTAATTTAAATTTAATAATTAATGAGTCAATTAAGCGTCTTTGACGTCAGCGATTGAAGTTATAACAAGCAATCAAACATTATATCATTTAAATATATTTTCTTGAGTTAAATAGTACACTCTTCGTTATTTATCTTTTTCGTATTAATTATGAAATCGATTGACAGAACATTGAGAGTGAGCGAATTAACTTTTTACATCAATTTAAACTTATTTAATAAGTCTCCAAGACTAACTCAGTATAAATACAAAGGAGTTTATCCATAATGATCAAGGATCAATTTATGAAGAATTCATCCCTTTAGATTATTGATAATCTCCTTCCTCTATATTTGCCAACTGGAGTTCTGATGAACTCCAACAGTGAAGAATCATTAATGTGATAGTTTTATATTTTTTTATTTAAACTTATTTAATAAGAGAAATTCAGCTATATCAAACCTTAAATGAATATAATCATGGAGTCGAGGATCGTTAATGTGATATTAATGTGATAGTTTTTTTTAAATGAATATAATCATTTGTCTTACTTTGTACTACAGTGACATAACTTCTATATAATCTCCTCGATTCAATTTGCACTACAAAGATTTCTTCATGTGAAATGATAAACTCTGAAATACTAAACTGTTAAATCCATACAATCTCTTATATATTATCAATTTGATTTTCAATTACGATGAATAGTAAAAAAATTCTTTCAATAAGATGACAAATTCTGTAATGTTACATTGTCAATTAGGAACGCATTTCAATTTACTTAATGAGTCAATAAAAAAATTTCATCAGATCAAATCAATCACGCTATAATTAATTAGTCTGTGGGATCGAATCTAGCATAGTCCAACATGCGAGGGTGTCGTCTCTCCATGTGCTAATTATTAATCTCAAAGATCAAAGGTCTACCGCGATTTAACTCCCTTATGATATTTCGGGGGTGAGCTGGTAGGGGCCGCTAGGTTGACGGATTCCAATATTTTGCATCATGTTTGGCATAGTCCAAATTGGACCGTACAAATATATTTAATGGTTTTGCTGACTAAGAACTAAGTTAAAATCGACTCGTTAAATTGAGAATAAAAATCGATTCATCCGAATAAGTTCTAGAATTATCCCAAACCCATAAATAATGGGTTAGATGATTTTTTATTGGATGAATCAAAATCGACCGGTTTCGATTTCGATTCGGATATTTCGGATTCTGGATCCGAATCAGAACCAAATTTGGATTCGAATCAGAATCAAATCTTGTTTTATAAAATTTAGGGGGCGTTTGATTCGTAGAAATAATTTTATTTTCTGTTTTTATTTTTTGAAAAAATAAAAAAATATATTTGGTTGACATTTTTCATTTTCATTTTTTAAAAAATAAAAGAATATTTTTTGAAAAATTTTAAAATATAAAAAAAACGTTTTTCATTTCCATTTTTATTTTTCAAAAAATAAGAAAATATTTCCTAAAAAACTAAAAAATATATAAAAAAAATATTTCCCATTTTCTAAAAATAAAAAAATAAAAAATAAAAAATGTTCTGCGAATCAAACGCTCATCATGTCATGTCATCTCTCCATTCTCTCCTCGGATCTCCCTTCACCCTCTTCCTCAGATCGCCTCCGCCGGCTTCGATCTTTCTCACGGCGATGTCGACGATCAACTGCGCCTCCCTCACCCTCACCGACGTCGCCGAGGTGCAGGGCAAGCACCTGGCCGGTTACTCACTTACTCCAAGTTCTGGAACGGCAACAAACCCGGAGGCGGCGGCGCCGGCGTCGATTGGGTCTACATCTCCAGCTGCAACGGGATGCTCTTCCTCTACACGCCGACACTGCTGCCGCATTAGCCATCCTCGGCCTCGAGGGCGACGAAAGGAGCCTCTTGATCGGGCTCGCCCTCCTGCTTCATTTCCTCAAAATAGATTTCGAGGTCAAAATCAGATTTGGGAATTCTTTTAATGAAGAAGGAAGCAACTTGAGTTGCTGCAGTTGCACCTCTCCGGCCATGGTCAAAATCAGGCCTGAAAATCTCTCTTCTTTAGTTAAAATTTGGTCAACATCTATATTCATTCTTCTTATAATTCTTCTCCTTGTCTGATTTTTTTTTTTCCTTCCTCCATCCATTCGAGAATCTGTTCAACTAGCAGCTCTCTGTCATCCGTCTCAAAACTACGACGAGAGGGAGATAAATCGCAAGGGATGAGATCCTTTGACACGGTGACAAAACAGAGGAGGGTCATCTGAAATCAAAAAAAATTTTAGATTCCTCATTCAGAATCGACCCCTGTCCATTCTACAATTAACTCCTACTTTACCATTACGTCACCCCGTGGAGACTTCCTTTCCCATTCATGATTCATCTTTTGGGGGTAAACAGGAGTTAAATGTCTCTTTTAGTCTGAGCAAGCTCCAAATATTTGCTTAAAAGAAAAAAAAAATTAAAACCAACAACTTGTTGCTTAACATCAACGTAATAGCATTCACACATCTTAATCTAGCTATGTCATTAAGGACCATGTATTGCCAGTTATTGATGCTAATTCCTTGCTTTCTATCCTTATATCTATATGAATTTAACTGAATGTATTGCCAAAGTTTCTCATAGCAAAAGACGATTATCTTCGTCTCAGCACCTCTTACCATCGGACCCTCAACAAAAGAAGATAAATCATAGAGGGTTATGCTTTTTGAAATCCGGATGAAGATTTTAAATTTCATCTCGAAAATTAATTTTTGTCCACTTATAATAACAACATCTACAATGCTCTAATCGTTCCTACCGGTGCAATACGTTAGTAAGTCCAAGGGCTAAATTTGTACAATAGATAAGAGTCGATTCCGAAAATAGGTCTAAAATTTTACCCTGGACTCAGCTGACCACCCTTGACCTTACCAATCACGTCCACAAGGTTTCGTCCTCCCGTAATCTACTCTCTCCCGACTCTTATGAGACCAAGATGGAGAACCACTAGATTGGCGATTTCATCTTTTTGCACAATCTATGATGCTCTAATCAATTGTCAGTCTCATAGAATATGATACAGATTCAATATATTTAATGATCCAAAGATCATTCTTAGATAATAATAAAAAAGTAATTCGGTGCATAAAAATTTTATTAATATGAAATTTTAAAGAATGATCTACCTGTAAACTTTAGATTATATGTCAACAATTAGAATAAATTCTGTAATCACAGTGAAGAATGAAGAAAAAAATGAGGTATCGTCTACTATAAAAAATATAGTTATTAGCGACGAATTTAAAAAAAAAAATCGTCAGTAGAATTTAATCTTCCATAGGTGCAACGGCAATGACTCCAAAATCTCAGTCCGATGTGAAAAACAAACAATCATAAGATCACCTCTCATAGGAAACCACACTCACTTAAATCCATTAGCAATCCATCAATAACTCTCAAGATTATTCCAATTGATAAGTGCAAAGAGATAATTCTTAAGTGGATAAAATTAATTTTTGAGGTTTTTATCATCTTGAACTATCGACCGATCCCCTGCTTTACATAATTGGTAGATGGGATCTTGATAAATCCTCCATCAGTAGAGACGACAATCGAAAGAAATCGCTAATATGACGATTTCATTTTTTTTTTCATTAGCAATCCATCGATATTAAAGGCAACGTACTAATGAATTCTACTCATATAATTTCGCGTCCAAAACACAAAATCACGAGTACCATAAATACCAAATTAGATCATTTTAACATAACACAATTGGATGTATTGTGAAAATATTAAGTCCATTGTATTAGAAAATTAAATCCATTAAAACAATCAAAATGTATACATTATCGAAATTCAATACATTCCAAAATTATAATATTTTTTTTTTTGAATTTTCATATCAAAAGTGGTATTGGGCTTCAACGATTTTATATTATAAAAGATGATAACGTTTATTTCAAATGTCTCTTTGACTGTATCATTCACATCGTAATGACTAATACCTAATTGTAATGAAAGATAAATATTCATATTTTTTATCTACCAATAGAAAATCTGTATTGAAATTCGTCGGATAGAAGATTAGAATCCGTCAATTTAGTAATCACTATTAATTCGTCTTTAGGTCATCGTAAAAAAATATATCACACTTAAATTTTTTTTTTAATGATTAACTCGGGGTAAAAAAATTAATTCTATAATTAATCTAAGATTAACCCGGAGTTTAGCCCGGGGCTTAATCCGGAGCTGGCCTTGTTGCGTACCTCATCGCCACTGCAAGAGCAACTCCTCTCATCTTTCATATTCCATCATCGTTAACTCTTCACTGCAGACTCATAGTCTTTCTTCCTTTGATTCTTTTAGTTTTATTATTATTTTTTATTTATTATTTTTATTTCCTTTTTGTTATTAAGTTTCTGTTTCTATCATGTTCTTGTTTCCAAATCTCGATCGAATCAAATTTCTGCAGGAAAATGAACTTATTGCCGCCTGGTTTCAGGAATTCCATCCAACTGACGAAGAAGAACTATTAATTCATCGCTCACTGCCTCGCTCCGAAGCTCTCCGCTGACTCCAGCTTCCCTGCAACTGTGATCAATGATATTACAGAGTTGACGGACAGACAGACTATCTTTCCGAACACGGATTCCTCCTTCTGAACTGAATCTGCTTATAAGAAAGAGAGTGTAAGGATAATCCTCGATAATAATCCTTCGACGTTCAAGTCTCTAGTCAGAGAGCGTTCGAGACTAAAAAATACAGAAAATAAAATCACGGTGAAAAAAATTACTTTTCCAGTATCTCGAATATTATTTTTATATTAAATCAAAAACAAATGAAACAATCGTTATGCCGTTTCAGTCATTAATTGTATTAATATATCATATAAATATTATAAGATAATATAAAAAATTAAAATTCGTCAATCTAATATAATCATCGACATTAATTCTCCGACATTCAACACTACAAAAAAATTGCTTTTTGGCGACGAAGTTTGGCAACGAAAATAATTCGTTGCAAATCTGCAACAAATTTTACGACGAATTTTATGTTTCGTCGCAAATTTGTAACGAAATTTCCGACAGAAAAAAATTTATTGCAAAAATTATAAAATTTCTAACATTTAAAATTCATCGCAAATTGGCGACGAAAATTATTTTTCATCGCCAATTTGCGACGAAAAAATAAATTCGTCGCATATTTCTGCAACGAATTTAAAATTCGTTGCAAAATCTGCGACGAATTTATTTTCGTTGCAAATTCTGCAACGAAAAATAAATTCGTTGCAAAAATTTGCGACGAATTTATTTTTCGTCGCTAATTTAGCGAAGAATTCATAATTCGTCGCAGATTTTTATTTTATTTAAAAATAAAAATAAAAAATAAGTTCTCGTGAACGAGTTTCTTTTTAAATATTTTGCAACGAATCCGTGGATTCGTTGCTAATTTTGCAACGAATCCTCGGATTCGTTGCAAACTCTTATTTTTAGAAAAAAAAAATTAAAAATTCTTCGAAGCCGGTTAAGTGACTTAGAGAGTTCGGAATGAGATGAAACAAGTTCTATGTGTTAGTCTAGTTCCCCTGATATATTTTTAAAAATCAATTTTATCGAAAATATTGCGATACGTGATTTTTTGAACGTGAATTAGATTTCTCAGACAGACCGATATTCAAAAATGCCCGGATTAAAATATTTTTGACGATGTTTATATAATGAGGAGAACTAGACGAACATATTGGCACTGATTTTATTTCATTCGGAGATCTGTAAGTTAGTTAACGAGTTTCAAGTATTTTATTTATTTTAAAATAAAAAATTATTTGCAACGAAATTTTGCAACAAATCCACATATTCGTTGTAAACTCTTAATTTTATAAAAAAAAATAATAAAAAATTCAATTGACGATTTTAAAGTTTTTTAATTTTTTTTAAAAAAATTATTTGCAACGAATCCATGGATTCGTTGCAAATAGTTTTTTAAAAAAAACTTTAAAATCTGTGGATTCGTTGCAACGAATCTTGGATTCGTTGCAAATAGTTTTTAAAAAAAAAACTTTAAAATATGTGGATTCGTTGCAACGAATCTTGGATTGGTTGCAAAATTGCAACGAATCCACATATTCGTTGCAAATTTGCAACGAATCCAAGATTCGTTGCAAACTTTTAAATTTATAAAATAAAAATATTAAAAAAATCAGGTAACGTTTTCAAATTTTTTAATTTTTTTTTAAAAAATATTTGCAACGAATCTGTGTTGCAAACTTTTAAATTTATAAAATAAAAATATTAAAAAAATCAGGTAACGTTTTCAAATTTTTTAATTTTTTTTAAAAAATATTTGCAATGAATCTGTGATTCGTTGCAAATTTGTAACGAATCACAGATTCGTTGCAAACTTTTAAATTTATAAAAAAAAATATTAAAAAAATATGTAACGTTTTCAAATTTTTTAATTTTTTTTAAAAAAAATATTTGCAACGAATATTTGAATTCGTTGCAAATTTGCAACGAATCCAAAGATTCGTTGCAAAGTTTCCCCTTTTCCAGCCCGATGCCCTAATTCCCGATGCCTTAATTAATTCCATCCCCTCGCGTCGCACCCGACAGCCTCCGTCGCCGCCCGACAGCGTCCGCGCCCGCACGTCGTCCGCCCACGAACCGCAGTCCGTAGTGAGCTCGCCGGCCGCATGAGCCGCCGCCGCGACCCTCTCGTTCGCTGCGTGCCCCGACCACGAGCGAGCGGTCCGTCCATGCGGTCGCCGCGCCGAGCCGCCGTCGTCCGCGAGGCCGCCGCCCCTCGTCGCCGCGTGCCCCGGAGTTGGAGCCCCAAATCCGCCGCGAGGTGGCGCCGGCCGAGCCGTCCGGCCGCGATCCACCCGCCGTTGTCAGGAGTTCAAACCGGCCGCCGACCACCGCACCGACCACCGGTGTCGAGTTCGTGACCGGCGAATGGCCGCCGGTGCCGACCACTTCCCTCGCCAGTGACGCGCCGCGACCACCGCGCCACGAAGTGCCCGTCCATGAGTTTCGCCGCCGTCCGTCCGGAGTTCGGCGGCCGTGGCCGCGGCAGCGACCACGACCGCCCTCGCCGATGCCCGCCGCGACCACGCCACGCCCACGAGGCCACTGTCCCGCGAGTTGCGCCATCCCTCCAGTTCCTTTATAAAAAATTTCACTAATTTTAAATTCATTCTTTTAGGTTATATGTTTTGTCTATTGGAAAGTGTTAAAACCTATTTGCATTGCCATTTAAATGATACTTTATGGATAATAGTTTCCATTGAAATTATGTTTGTTAGGATTCAATTAATGTTAAGTTTCGCAAATGCATCTGCCTAAGCTTATGTTGAGACCCGTACAAATGTCATTAGTATTCTCTTAAACACCAGGATTGAGACTTATATTCATCAAGGCATCTTTGCTTCCGCAAATTATTATATATATTTAATTGTGATCGGAAAGAAAATAAATGTTTTCATTTCCAGCTGAATGCATATCATAATTTGGGAAGCTGACTTCCAAATGCAGTATTTTAAGATGATAATTATTTTAATTTAGGATGTTAAGTAGATTTTGTATGTTTTAATCTAAAAAAGAGAATACTTCTGGTACGAGTTTATATTGATTTATTAAGAATTTATTATTTTTGTAGTTTGTTTAGATTGAGGTCTATAACATAGAGTAATTATTCAATGTTTATCTTAAAGTAATAAAAGTCCTCTGTTTTTTATAGTGAATTCTTTTTCTCTATGCTAGTCTTTCTTCGTCTCTGTTTAAAGATAGTTAAACATAGTGAATTCATATGTGAACTTGTTGGTGCAGTAGGCACCTAAGTCGAACCTGAGTTTTGATTATAGCAAACGATACAAAGTTAAGCTCATGTCGTTATCTCACGAGCTGAATCGAGTGTGCAGAAGATTGCTATAGCTGGAGCTGAAGGCTAGCGACACCTGGAGGAAGCCGCGGTGGTCGGGCGACACTTGAGTGACTTCGGAGGGAGCCGAAGGAATCGAGTGGAAGGCCGGAAGCAAAAGCAACACGTAAGTATCGAGGTAAGCTCGTGTGTGCGAACGTAAGTGAGGTCGTATCCTCGTTACGGGGATGATCTTAAGCGTAGATCCGACCAAAGACATCCTATAGATGGTCTAGGTCGAGATCGGACGGTCGACGACCGTCGAAATTATGTTTTTGTTGAGCTAACTTTGACTTGCAGCAAGCATCACCGATCGCTACTGAGGACTCGACGCCGTCAATCACGATCGCTGAAGTCGACTGATCGATGTCGCCATCACGATCGATGATGGCCATCACCGATCGATGGTCAATGATCAGATTCGAGGAGTCAAGGCTTATCACCCCATTTCAAGGAGTTTTTGTATCCATTTGTGATTGGTTGAAGACCCATTCGATGAGGGGCTCAAAGGCTATAAAAGGAGGGCTTGTCTTAGGGTTTTTCATCAATTAAAAAGCTTCCAAGTGCTTCCGATACGCTCCGACTCTCCGACATCCCTACGACGAAGTGCTGCCGAGACGACGACTAGAGCTTCAACCTCCATCCTTTGAAGTCGTCGGTAACGAAAGTTTGAATCATATTTCAGTTTATAAGTTGTTCTTATTTCGAGCTTTAAATCATATCAAGGAGAGGGGAAATGTCCCTCTACCTTGAGCTTTTATCATCTTGTGTATCCGTCTAACTCCTACCTCCAACGAGGAGGAGCTTTTTAGTAGTTTGCCCTCCGTACGTGGTCAAGGACCACTAGAGCCTTGGAGTAGTAGCCTTCGGCTACGAACTAAGTAAAACCTTTGTGTCTATTGTCTCTATTTTTGTTTTTATCTTCCGCTGTGTCTACTCGCGTTTTAACGAAAAATTTCTATCGCTATTCACCCCCCCTCTAGCGATCCGCTCGATCCAACAGAACTAACTGTATATTCGTATTATTGTATTTTCTAGGAGTTTTTATTAATATAATTTATTGAAAACAGACATAATGCAGCATGAAAGGAGTTGGATGTATAATAGGAATTTACCTGAACGTCGGGGTTTAACTGATGAATTTATGAGTGGGTTGAAAGAGTTTTTAAATTTCGCATCTAATAATGTTGAGTTTATGGATGGTAATCAGATAAGGTGTCCGTGCAGAAAGTGTCACAATGGTATATTTTTACCGTCTAGCAAAGTTTCAGAGCATCTTTGTAGATTTGGTTTTACTGCAAATTACTATAACTGGACATGTCATGGTGAACAATTTATATCTGATGAGGATTATCATAGACACAACACACAAGTCTCTAGGGATCAAAGTTATTATAATCAATTAAATCCATATCAGAGGATGATATATGATGTAGCGGGCCCGAATTTGATTCCCCAATCACAAGGTGCAGCTTCAAGTTGTCCTCCAACAGTTGAGCAAATGTTTACTAATGCATCACCCTTAGAAGAGGTACAAGTAACAGATATCGGTGAAAATATGAATAATGAAGCATATCTCAAATTTCAGGAGGTGTTGAGTGCTGCAGATGAACCATTATGGACTGGTTGTGAGACTCACACTAAACTATCGTTTACCGCAAGACTGTTGAATGTCAAGGCAGAGCATAATGTGTCTGAAGATTGTTTTAATAATTTTGTTCAAGCTTTTGAAGAGGCATTGTCGCGTGATCATATACTGCCCAATGATTTGTACAGTATGAAAAAACTGATGAAAGAATTAGGTCTTCTAGTGGAAAGAATTGATGTGTGCAGAGATGGTTGTATGTTATATTGGGGAGATGATGCAGATGTAGATGTTTGTAAATTCTGTAATCAAGATAGGTACAAGAGCACTAGTAGGAGGCAGCAACGACGTAAATCATATAGTCAGTTGTTTTATTTGCCTTTAACTCCTAGGTTACAAAGGCTTTATGCATCAAAGACAACTGCTGAACACATGACTTGACATGCAAATCATCGAACAGAAGAGGGACTAATGTGTCATCCATCAGATGCAGAGGTGTGGAAAATTTTTGATAGAACATATCTTGATTTTGCGAAGGAGACTCAAAATATTAGGTTAGGTCTCTGTGCTGACGGATTTGCTCCATTTGGTAAATCAGGAAGACACTATTCTTGTTGGCCAGTTATATTAACTCCGTATAATCTTCTGCCTGGGATATGCATGAAAACACCGTATATGTTTTTAACATTGGTTGTGCCTGGCCCAAAACATTCGAAGAAGTTAATAGATGTTTATATGCAACCATTGATTGCAGAGCTAAAACAACTATGGTATAAAGGTTTTCCTACATACGACGTTCATACTAATCAGATGTTTGTATTGAAGGCTGCTCTTCTTTGGACCATAAATGACTTTTTGGCTTATGGTATACTATCAGGTTGGAGTACTGCAGGGATCTTAGGATGGCCAATATGTATGGAGAGATCAAAGTCGATTAGATTAAAACATGGTAAGAAGCTGAGTTATTTTGATTGTCATAGACAATTTTTACCACTAAATCATAATTTCAGAAGGAATAAAGATGAATTCACTAGGAATCGAATTGAAAGAACACCTCCGCCATTGAGATTGACAGGTCAAGATATTTGGTATAGAGTGTTTCACTTTCCATCTGTTATTGAAGAGTCACATGGTACAACTTATGAATATGGAAGCAACCATAAATGGACTAAACGAAGTATATTTTGGGAGTTACCGTATTGGTTTAGTAATTTGATTCATCATAATCTCGATGTTATGCATATTGAGAAGAATATTTTTGATAATCTGATAAATACAGTGATGGATATCACCGGAAAAACAAAAGATAATCTAAATGCAAGAAAAGATATGCGACTTATTTGTAAACGACCCACCCTTGATGTTGATGAAAATAGTAGGGGACCAAAACCAAAGACAGTTTATACATTGAATAAGGAACAGAGACATGTTGTTTGTGAATGGTTGAAATCATTGAGATTTCCTGATGGGTATGTTTCTAATCTTGGGAGATGTGTCGATATGAAGGAATGCAAATTGATGGGTTTGAAAAGCCATGATTGTCATATATTCATGGAAAGACTAATTCCAATTACTTTTAAAGAACTCTTATCGAATTTTGTATGGGGTGCCATTACAGAGTTAAGTATTTTTTTCATGATATATGCTCAACAGTTTTGGGATATTCACACATGGAGAAGTTAGAGAGAGACATTCCAATCATTTTGTACAATTTAGAAAGGATTTTTCCGCCAGCATTTTTTGATTCAATGGAATATCTTTTGGTTCACTTGCCATATGAGGCCAAAGTTGGAGGACCAGTTCATTATCGATGGATGTATCCTTTTGAAAGGTATAATTTGCATATTATATACTTCGATATTATTGCATAAAAATTTATAATTTTTTTATATATTCATTTCTAATACAATTTGTTATATTACAATCAGATTCTTAAATCATTTGAAGAAAAAAGTGAAAAATAAGGCACATGTTGAAGCCTCTATTGTGAATGCATATATTATGGAGGAAGTAACAACTTTTGCATCATATTATTTTGAGCCTCACGTTCAGACCAAAAGACGGAAATTCGGAAGGAATGAAGAAGGTCCTGTCGATCTCAATTTGAATTCATTCTCAATTTTTAATTATCTTGGTCGACCAAGTGGACCGTGTAAGCAACGATACTTAACTGATCAAGAATGACGAACAACCCAGACATATGTTTTACTTAATTGTCCAGAAGTATCGCCATATTTCGAGTTAGTATATATTTCCTATTTCTTCGTTAAGTGTTATTTTTTTTATGTTATAATTCAATTTTTTATTATAGGATTTTCCAAAACTTATATTCTGAAATCCCGACACGTGAGTTTGATCACTTCTGCGATCAAGAATTTGCACAATGGTTCAAATCATATGTAAGCAGTTTTAATTACTTCATTTTTGTTTACACATATCTTAGCTTTTAAATAAATATCATTTTCATTTGAGTATAGGTTTATGCTAATCAAACTCATGTTCACCAAGAATTGCTAATCCATCTATCATGGGGTCCAAAAGCAATGGTACGCACATGGCCAGCATATTTCATAAACGGCTATATTTTCATACTCAAGAATATGGAAATGGAAAGAGTACAATGAATAGTGGAGTATGTGTTCAGTCTTCCAATGATGGAGGTGCAAGCAATGAATTTTATGGTTTGCTGGATGAAATTATAGAGATTGAATATCCTGGTCCAGAAATGTGAGTTATCTTATTTATGTGTCGCTGGTTTGACCCCGTTAGAGGGATGAAGGTGCATCCACAGTATAATTTGGTTGAAATAAATCATAAAAGATTGTATAAGAGATATGAACCATTTATTTTGGCAAACCAACCAATTTAAGTTTTCTATGCTCCATATCCTAGTTTGAAACGTGACAAAAATAATTGGTGGGTTGTTTGTAAAACAAAAGCACGGAAAAAAATTGAAGAGCACCGGCAAGACATTGCATATCAACAAGACAAAGTTACAAATATGTTTCATACCGAGGAATATATTATTCCAACGTTACGAGATCCCAACGGAGTAGTGATAAACGTGGATGCAACTGAAATTGATGATGAGGAGGAGGAGGAGGAGGGGGAGGAGGAGGAGGGGGAGGAGGAGGAGGACGAGGAGGACGAGGAGGAGGAGACCGATGAGGATGAGGAAGATGATAATGAGGACTTTTAATTTTGACGTCTAGGGTAAGTTTTTTTATATATAATTTTAGTTTTAAACTATAATTTTACCAAATTTCTTAGCTCAATTATTTATTTATATACTGTCTCATTGTTAAATTTATATCTTTTGTCTGTGTATGTTGTGTATATTTTGTTCTTATAGGTTATCAGTGGTGACATCATCGTAGTTTCTCGCACTCTCTCAGATCTTCATTATGAATATTGTAAGTTTTTCATGTTCTTCATTAAGCATCAAAGTTTTATTTGCTTTATTCTAATTTTGATTTTGGTTGATAGTTTCGACGTGGTGGCCATAGACGACCCGATTAACATCGCGGCGGATCGATTCACCGCTCCAAAGACTATACCTACATGCCCCCCTGATCAGGCTGGACCTTCACATGACCAGTCGCCAGTACCATCTCATTCACCAACAGGGCCTTCCCATTCAAATTCACCTGTACCTGCCAGACACTCATCTACTGAGAATATCGTCGTATATATTTCCGATTGGAGATTCGTAAGTAATATAAATATTATAATTTTTCAACTATCTTAATTATTTATCCAATTTTTTTTCACTTTATCATAGGTTTGAAAATTCTGTAACTGTTATTCGCGAGATCAATAAAATCGTGAATAACTATTGGAGAGGAGACTCATTGTTATACTCAAGTACGCCAGGACCTACAAAAGAACTATGGTGGTGCGAGTTTAAGGTATAATTGATTCATTTTATATATTAAATAAGTGATTATATAATCAATTGTTTTTTTTTTCATCTCAGCGGACATTTATTTGGGACTCTTCTCAAGACTTGGAAGTTAAAAGAATTTTTAAAAAAAAATGTGGCGATCATATCCGACATGTATTGAGTCATGTCAAAAGTACTGGAAAAAAACCAGCCTGTGTCACGTCTGAAAATTGGAGTAAAATCTCCAAGTATTGACAATCTGATGAGAGCAAAAAAAGGAGTCAACAGAATAAAATAAATCAAGCATGTAATTCTGGAGACTTATCTGCAACATATGCGGCAGGATCTATAAATATCGAGGAACATTCACATAGATTGGTAATTTTTTAATTCTACAATTAGTTTTTTAATTTATTTCAGATTATTATTTTATTTCTAACATTCTTATTTTTAGTCTAAGAAATTGGGAAAGGAGCCGGAATTTATAGATACTTTCGTTCGCACTTTCCAAAAAAAAGATAAGACTTGGAGTAGAGATAGAGCTAGAGCAATTAAGGTTTGAATTAATCTTTAAACTTACTTTATAACTTTAATTCTGTTAGTTATGTATATGCTCTGATTAAAATTTTAATTTTGTATAGGAGAGATATGATCAGTTAGCCTCATCATAGAGAATTTCAGGAGATGACGGTGATACTGAGGGATCTGAGTCATATGTTAGTAATAATTTAGATTTATGGCTTGAGGCGAGTGGAGGAGCAAAAGGGGGAAGGATATTAGGTATGAGTTCTCTGAGCAGAATGCATAATGTTCCTCGTAGATCTATTTCTTCTACTCCACCAGCAGTAGCGACACAGATATATAACTTAACTGAGGAGGTTAGCAATTTGAAGGGCATAATACTTGAAAGAATCAGGAAATTCTAGAAATACAACAACAAAACTCACAAAGGGATCAAGAAATGATAGAAATGCGACGACAACAAGCTTTTCTTATGCATACAAAGAATTTAGTTCCGGTCCAAGTCATATTCCTCCTAGTAATGAGGATGATGGTGGCGACGATGATGATATTGTATGCATGTTTGTAATTAGTACTTTTACCATTTTTTAGTTTATTGAGTTTGTTAATCCTTCATTTTTTAAATTTTTTATTAGTACTTTTTATTTTGCTTTAAACAGGAATGATGAAGTCAATCCTTATGCCGGTTGAAAATTCACATCTGAGTAAGTCTTTGCATATTTATTTTCGTGTTAGTATATAGTTTTTTTTAATGTATGATACTTTTTGTTTGTTTCTTTTCTAATGCAGGTAGAAGAATGACGACCCTTGCTTAGTAGATGATCTTTTCTTTTTTTTTTCGCATGTGTTGAGATATTTTGCGTGGACATTGTTATTTGGATATCAGAACTATGTTGATGTTTGGAATGTTGTAGGATATAACATTGTTGTTTGGAATGTTGTATTGTTCTTAACTTATTATGTTAGTTTGTATTTATTTGGATATGAAATATTTTTGGATATTATTGAATGTTATTTTGTTGTATTTAATGTGTGTGTGTTTTGTTTGTATTGAATGTATTTATTTGGATATGAAATATTTTTGGATATCAGAACTTATTGTGTTTTGTTTTGTGTGTGAAATTTGTATATACGATAAAATATCGAAACGGATGGAACCTGCTAAATTTTTTTTTATTTAGCGACAAATTTAGCAATAAACGAATTCTACGATGAATTTTGTTTTCGTCGCAAATTAGCGACGAATTTAGCAACGAAACTAACCTGCGACAAATTCTGCAACGAATTTTGCGACGAAATTTACGACCAAAATTTAATTCATCGCAAAATTTTATGATGAAAAATGAATTCGTCGCAAAATATGCTTTTTGCACGAATTTAATTCATGAATTGTATCGTCAAAAATTTAGCAACTAAATCGTAATTTCACGCAAAATTTTCATGAGGAATTTATTTTTCGTCAGAAAGTTTTGCGAAGAATTTTTTTGTCGCGAAAAATTAACAACGAACATTTTAATTGTCGCAAAATTTTGCGATTTACTTATTTCGTCGCAAATTTTTGCGAAAAGTCGCGATTTAAATTTTAAATTGGTCAGAACGTCTCTAAATTAGCGAAATATTTAAATTTAAATTCGTCGCAAGAATTCGTCGCTATTTTTGTCGCTAATATTTGCGACGCTTTATTCGCAACAAAAATATTTTTGTCGCTAATTTATTTTGCGACGAATTTTTATTTCGTCGTAAATTTTTGCGACGAATTTTTAATTCGTCGCAGATTTGCGACGAATTTTTAATTCATCGTAAATTTTTGCGACGAAAGAGGCGACGAAATTTTAAATTCGTCGTAACGTCTGTAACGAAATTAGCGACGAAAATTTAAATTCGTCGCAAGAATTCGTCGCTATTTTTATCGCTAATATTTGCGACGCTTTATTCGCAACGAAAATATTTTTATCGCTAAATTCGTCGCTAATTTATTTTGCGATGAATTTTTTTTTAAAATTCGTCGCTAATGACTATATTTTTTGTAGTGCAAGTCAGAGAGTTCGAGACTAAAAAATACAGAAAATAAAATCACCGTGAAAAAAATTACTTTTCTATTATCTCAAATATTATTATGTCTCTTGGTCAGTCATTAATTGTCTTAATATATCATATAAATATTATAAGACACTAGTGTTGATGATATAAAAAATTGAAATTCGTCAATCTAGTATAATCCTCGACAATAATTCTCTGACGTTCAAGTCAGAGAGTTCGAGACTAAAAAATACAGAAAATAAGATCACGATAAAAAAAATTACTTTTCCATTATCTCAAATATTAATTTTATATTAAATCAAAAACAAATGAAACAATCATTATGTCTCTTGGTCGAGCACGACCGTTTCAGTCATTAATTGTATTAATATATCATATAAATATTATAAGACACTAGTGCTGATGATATAAAAAATTAAAATTCGTCAATCTAATATAATCCTCGACAATAATTCTCCGACATTCAAGTCAGAGAGTTCGAGACTAAAAAATACAGAAAATAAAATCATCGTGAAAAAAATTACTTTTCTATTATCTCAAATATCATTAGGTCTCTTGGCCAGTCATTAATTGTCTTAATATATCATATAAATATTATAAGACACTAGTGCTAATGATATAAAAAATTGAAATTCGTCAATCTAGTATAATCCTCGACAATAATTCTCCGACGTTTAAGTCAGAGAGTTCGAGACTAAAAAATCACAATGAAAAAAATTACTTTTCCATTATCTCAAATATTATTATGTCTCTTGATCAGTCATTAATTGTTTTAATATATCATATAAATATTATAAGACATTAGTGCTGATGATATAAAAAATTATAATTCATCAATTTAGCGTGGTTCCTATCAATCCGCTCTCGGACCAACGTAAGAAAGGTAAATTATGATAGATTTTTGACCCTTAAAACTAATAACTAGTGTATAGAGGAGCGTACCTTCACATTTATGAGGGATTGATCCGTTATTTTATGATACAACATCATATATATATATTAGCCACTAAACTCTTTCCGCAGGGACATTGGTGCAATCATCCTCTTTAATATATTTAATTGTCCATTTGATTAATGAGTCTAGCCAAAACTTTATGAGTCAAAATATGACCATGACCTGAATACAATATCGATCAAGTCTTCTTAAAGTCACGTGGGCCAATATTCTCCTCCGCATTGATTATGATTGTAAGATTCAATAAGCATTGGATCAAATTTGATGTTGAAGTCTGACCTACTTCGAAAACAAAGCTCCTAGTTAAAGACAGAGAGCTCCGTGGGCAGTATGCAACTGCAAAAAAACGAGAAAATATTTTATAGAAAAATATAATTCGATCCTCTGTTACGATATTGTTTGAAGATGAATTTAAAAAATAATAATAATTCAGATAGCTATGAGATTCAGAAGTTTATTCGGTGAACAGAGTACGCCTTCGATATTGGACCGTCACTCAGTGATGATGCGACTGTAAAATCTAGGCTGAATCATGAAAAAATTATTAGTATTTTTTTAATTTATTCTTGGTGATCGATGGAGGTCATTTGGACTCTAATTTTATCGGGCTCAATTGTTGATGAAGCATCTCTAAGATCCATGAAACATGATCAATCATTCCGCACTGATAAAAAAAATTAAAAACGGGTACGATTTTGATAACATCCAAAACCTTCAACCTCGGTCATGTAAGATTTTAAACTTAGCGAGGAGTTAGCTTGTATAATAAAGACCATCTCTGAATGATTCGTCGTACTTTGTTCATCCAGTAAATTCTTAGGTCCAAGAGTCGTACAAATATATATATTTTAAATTCATCATCAAATGATATCACAACAGAGAATCGAACTGTCTCTCTATTTTTATCATTGCACCGTACTCTAACGGCGTAATAAACACAATTAAATTATGATTCACTGCCATTTGCATGATAATGCTTCTCATTTTTAAAAAGACAATATTGTATTTAGTTTGAGATCTTTAATTTATTGTTATCGTGCCTACGTATGGGTTTTTAACTCCCTCATCGAGTTACAAAGCCATTGAGCATATTGAGCTCTCCGAGTGTTTCAGTCTGAGACTATCGGAGGGGATGACTCGACATAATACTCATGATCAAATTTTCTTCGACCGAAGAAGGCTCTAATGTGCTAAATTGATCAGATCAATTTTCTTTTGAGTTTTGACAGGTCAGGCGAGTACGTGCTTGCTTGAGATCATAAATTAGAGGTTTTCAGATCGATCGTTATGGTTGTGGTAATTGAGAGGACTTGAATATGAAAAGACTAATAAATGAGTGAGAAAAAAAGAGCCGAGGAACACCTCCGCTAAGCCCCTCCGATGCTCGAATTTGAATGTGAAAGAAGATGGAGAAAAATACTAAAATGAGCGAAATTTTATAGATTACTATACCCCTTCCTTTGGTGTTACTCACCTCTTTATATAGGAAAAGTGAAAAGAAAGATGTGATGACGTGGTTCTTTTAGAAGACCATGGAAATATGATCTAATTATGGAGAAGATATGATATTGCAAAGGGCGTCACAAGAGGTACGATCTCTTTATGATGGAGATGGTGCAACCTAGTTATGATATAGACATCGACAATTTATCAAACATCGCACGTGAAGTTTAGAATTACCCAAACAGCGTCTCATACTTTCATATTTATCAAATAGCGCACTTAATTTCCTTTTTATCACTCTCGCCAAACAGACCTGCACCACAGTGAAAATCCTGAACGTGGTATTGAAAATTCAAATCTCAGCACCACTGTAGTGCTGGAAATTCAAATCCTAGTACCACAGTGGTGCTGAAATTGCAATTTCCAGCACCACAGTGGTGGTGCTGAGATTGCACCATCCAGCACCACAGTGGTGTTGGGATTTGAATTCCAACACCACAGTGGTGCAGATCTATTTGGTGGGAGGGGTAAAAAGGAAATCAAGTGCGCTATTTGATAAAAATGAAAGTATGGGGCACTGTTTGAGCAATTCTAAATTTCACGTGCGCTTTTTGATAAATCGTCGTATAGACATAGTTTAGGAGACAAGATATTGAGAGACATGACCTCATTATAATAGAGATATGACATCGCAGAGAGTTTCATAGGAGATATGATTTCATTATAATAGAGACGTGTGACCTTATGATGGAGACGTGATTTAACAGAGGAGATCTTATAAATTATAGGATTGAATCCCATCATAAAACATAATTTCCCCAATTCATGGGACATCCTAAGCATCAAACCAATGCTTAAGTGGGCCGCCTTGTGGACTTTAAATTGGATTACAGCTATGGATCGGCCCAGCCCATTGGTCAGATAAATTATACGTTGCCCGGTTTAATAAAGGTTTTTATAGGCAGCAAGCAAAACCCTAAAACCTCTTTTCAACTCCTTTCCGCACTCCGCACGGCATCACTGCCGCCGCCTCCTCCTCCTCCTCGGTGTATTCGTCTCCTTCGTCAGGGATTTCTGTTTTAATACCAGGTATGTCGTTGATCGCTGCAGTAATTTGTAGGATTCTCGTTTGGTCACTTCTCTTTTTGTCTTCCACTATGTTTTGCTAGTGATTGTATTGAAATTCCCCTGGAAACCTAAATTCGTAGCTTTATGTTGCTTGAATGTCCGTTTAGATCCTGAAAATTGTTTTTTTTCCCCGCCAAACAGTTGACTCTCGCCGGTTTTAACTTGATCTACTCTCTTGTTCGCTTTTTTAATCATTTTATTTTGTTTGATGTGGTTTCGCGTGCAAGTGGAGGTGTTCGCAATGAAGGGTCTTGTCTGATTTTTACGACAGTTTACCTTTTCAATTGTAGTAAAAAAATGGGGAAGAAGCGAAAACACGAGGAGGCATCGAAAGCTCCGAAGGAGGAGGAAGTTGCTCAAGAGAGACCCAAGCGCACTCTTTTAGGATGGAAGGATGGTGAAGCTCCTACGGAGGATAATTCTCCGACATTTAGAAACAAAGAGAAGGTCCTTGTTACTTGTTCCCGCCGAATAAATTACAGGTTGGTATCATCGGGCGTGTCTTTTATGCTAGGTTTTATTTTAAGGAAAAGTTTATTTTGGGCTGTAGATTGAATTTATTCTGATGGTGCTATAGATACCGGCATTTGATGGTGAACATTGTTTCCCTCCTTCCACACTGCAAGAAAGAAAGCAAAATCGAGTCCAAAGAGAGCAAAGGGAATACTCTGAATGAGTTGATAGAGTTCAGGAATTGCTCTAGTTGCTTGTTCTTTGAGGTAAAAGCTACGTATAAATAAGATAACTTCAAATGCCTTTATGAAGTTTAGCTGTATAATAAAATATAAATTTATAAGTTTCTCGTTAACATACCAATGATTCATTCAGAGAAGAATTTAGGTGCATGGACGATGTTGGCCAGATATGCTTATACTATTATTTACAAATGATTAAAAATTTATTTTCAATGTTATGATGTGAAGTTGCAGCGATCATTCTTTTGTATATAGCCTAGTAGGATATATTCGGAAAAAAGAATTGATAACAGTCTGAAACACAGTGCTCTTCTGGTGTTCCTTGTTAGGCAAGTGCATATGAACATTTTCTAAGAGATAATGGATGTCTGTTCAATTTCCTTATCCAATCTTCTATCAGTGCCTTAAGAATTAAGGATGAGTTGCATTTGTAAATTCTGATTGCAGTTGTATTTGCTGTGCTCTGGTAATCTTATGTTTAATTGTTGCATTATAATGTATATCAGTGCAGGAAGCAAAAAGATCTTTATCTCTGGATGGTGAAGTCTCCTGGAGGACCTTCCGTGAAGTTCTTAGTTAATGCAGGTAAATATTCTCCACACTGTCATTCGGCATCAATTGAGTTTTTTTATGAATTTTTGTGCACTTGTTTTGTTTGTAAAGTGCACACAATGGAGGAGCTAAAGCTTACTGGCAATCATCTAAAAGGATCACGCCCAATTTTGACATTTTCCTCAAATTTTGACAATGAACCTCGCTGGAAACTTGTGAAAGAAATTATTATGCAGGTTTGCCTTTTTTTTTATCTGTCCTCGTCTCTTGACAAAGTTCTTTTCTGCAGCAATCAATTTTTACATTGTTTCTTATCCTTAGCACACATGAGAATTTCGGTGCGGATGATTAGAATACACTTGAAACATATGTATATATATATATATATATATATATTGAATTATATGTTTCAAGCTCTGTTTCTTCTTAATGTTCATGTTGTTTTCTGCTAAGTGAAAGTTGAAAAATGAAATTTCATCTACAAATCAATAATGGATTTGCATTACTGAATTTCATGATTTTTAAATTTTTAGTGGTTTCTTTATCATTGGTGCCACATTCCTTTAAGATTGCAAACTTGGGTGGAACGATTGGGGTGCGGTTGCAGGGTTGGGGAGTTAAAATGGATTTCTTTTAGCTGGGAATTGGAAAAAAAAAAGAAAAAGAAAAAACAAACAAAAGGCCGCACCATTTTCTGCCCATTTTTTCGTGTTCAAAGTTTGATGAAGAAACATTAGATGGAAAGACAAGGAAACTTTTGCCTACTGCAATGAGATCAGCCATGAATAATTTTTCTATTTTTTCATCACTACCCTCTCCTTCTCCCTGTCTAAGCAAGATAAATGGAAATTATTTCCAACCCTTTTCTCTTTCTCAAAGTAATCGCAATGTAAGACTGATACACAGTGACTTATTTTATAAGAATTGTATAGTTATAAGCAGTAAAGTTTCCTAGTAGAGCAATTGCAAAGATTCATGAGATATTATGTATGGAGTTGAGAAGCTCCTTTGCATTGCTTTGTGGCTTAAAGAGTTTTCTTATATACCTTAATATTCTTTGCCTACGCCAATGAATATGTGCAATTACAGTATCTCTTTAAGGCTATAAAATCTTTTATATGTCAAACTTATTAGACATTGATCGTTTTGTTGGTTAAGGTGATTCAACTTGCATTTTTTTTTTTTTATGCTAATGACTAAATTGTTGTCGTATAGGAATAAATTCATATCTGTTTCATCATATGCAGATTTTTGGTACCCCAAAGGACCACAGAAAAGCTAAACCTTTTCATGATCACGTCTATGTGTTTTCAATTGTGGATGATCACATTTGGTTTCGGAATTACCAGGTGAGATATCCTAAATAGTATAGTGTCTTTACCCATTTATGTTCAAGTAACACAACATTCTGGATTCTGCAAGCATAGCAGTACTTTTTGTTTCTCCTGTTTGATATGAATGCCATTAGGCATCATACATTGACAACTGACCTCTTAATGACTTTTTGCTATATCTTGATTCAATGTTCATAATTGCTTTTTTACATGTGAATTTCACCATTTTCGATGTTAACAATATTGAATACATAGACAACCATAAACCTTAAGCCAAGTGATTATCCAGGAAATTTTAATATGGTATTCTTAACCGAGGTCCATTTCCTTTCCTCTTATACAGGATTTTTTTTTTAATTATTAGAGTCCAAGCGTTTGGATAGTAGTCAGCTAGTCTTAACAAGAGGCCTATAATAAAATGTAAATCTTGTTTTTCAAATCGCCCTCTGTTTTGCAAGTTTTCAAGCTTCCATGAACATGTTTTATCAAAATTTGACAGACACTTAGTTGTCTGATAGACTGCACTAGCATTCTTATCTTTGATGAATACATCAATGCAACTCCAAGAAACGAAATCTTTAGGCGCAAAGTAGTTTTGTTAACTTAATAATGCAAGTTTTGCTGCATATCATGATTTTAGTCAAATTCCAGTTTAGGCAGCAAGTCATCCTTGAATTTTTTAAATTGTTTTTTATAATTGAAACTTATATTTATCGTATGGTTCTTTGATTTTATATGTTATAGTTTATAGATATAATGCATGGGACTTCTCATTTTAAGGGAACTAAGTGGCATTGAGTCGAGATATACCACTGAGAAACACTTCATGTTTTTTTTGACTTTTTGATGCATTTTCCTTTGGATTGTAGATATTGGTTCCTCACAATGAAACAGACAAGGTGGATCGAGGTGGTCTAGACAAAATGTCACTAGTCGAGGTTCGCAATCATCTTTCATGATTTTTCTTTCTTATGCTGCAAATTTTGCGCTCTCTTTCTACAGGGATGACATGCAAACTACTATGCACAGGTTGGCCCAAGATTTTGTTTGAACACCATCAAGATTTTCGGTGGAACTTTTGGCGGTCCAACCCTTTACGAAAATCCATTTTATGTGTCACCAAACCAGGTAATCATTGTTCGAAACGATCATCGTTTCGGAACACATCTTGGATGATTAGAATTCTGCATTTACTCGCTACCTTTCTCTCACGAGTACCTTATGTTTGCTTGCCCCGCTGACTCGCCTCATTCTGTGACTAGATCCGTGCGATGGCAAAGAGAAAGAAAGCTGGAAAATTCACCAAGAAACTCAAAGCCAAGTTGAGGCGGAAGTTGCATGAACAAGCGAACCCCCTCGAGCCCGATGAGTTTGCCGATCTTTGGAAGGAGGAGGAGGAATAATGTCGAGAGCTCGGAGAAGCTGCGAGGTTCATGAGCTATCTCACCTTATCCCCAGACCAAATCTTGCTAAGTGGCAAATATGGATGTTAAGTAGAACTGGATGCTTGATTTTGAAGATGTGCAATGTAGCAGTTTTGAGAGGTGGAACTGGAACTGGAACTGGAACTGAATTCATGAGTTTAGTTGATTTCTTAAAATGAGGTGAAATTATAGCCACAAAGTCGTGACGGAGATCCTTTAAAATTTGTAGTTAGCTCGGTCGGCCTTTATTCTGTAGTCTCTGGCTTGAGCGTCGCAATCGCTCATAAAAATCTGGTTGCTGATGATTGGAAACTGCTCCATCATGGTCTCTTGTTAGCCTACGGTTGCAAGTCGTTTGCTTGGCCGTTACTTCCGTTGGAAAATAGTACTAAAGAATTATTGACAGGCTCATTAATTGCTAACCAATTTAAAGAATTCAGAGAGTTTCTAGATACTAAATTTTAATTAATTAGTTGATGGAGGGGTTTTGGAGGTTTATGCTCCGTTTACTTTGAAAGATTCTTAAAGAAAGGGAAGGAAAAAAAATTCTTGAGAAAATAAGAAAATAGAGCAAATAGAAAAAGTGAAAAAAAAAATATTTGTTTGTTTGATTGATTATTGTCATCTTTGTCATCTCTAGTCACTAAATGAGACAATGTTAGTCAATAATCAATTGTTGATGATGATTGTTGGCGGTGTTTGACGGCGATGGTTGATGATCGACAATGATCGGTGGTTAACGATTGATAATGGTTGATGGTGGCGATCGACGATCGACAACAGCAGTCGACGATCGATAGCGGCAATGGCGGCCGATGATCGACGGTGAGGACAACGATGGCGATTGACGATCTGCGATGCCGATAGCTAACAATCGATGACCAACGACAATTATGGTGGCCGACAGGCAACGATCGACGACCAACGGCAACAATGATGGTGTCGACCGACGATGACGACGGTGGGCAACAATTGACAATGACATTGGTGACGATGGGCAACGATTGACAGTGACATTGGAGGCGGCGACGATGGCAATCGATGATCGGTGGCGGCGGGCGATCAGCGATGACGATCGACGACCAGCGACAACAATGATGGTGTCGACGAACGATGGCGGCGGTGGGCGACAATTGATAGTGGCATTGGCGACAATGAGCGACAATTGACAGTGACATTGGAGGCGGCGACGATGACAATCGATGATCGGTGACCAACAACAATTGACAGGGGCATTGGAGATGACGATCGACGACCGACAACAACAACGACCAACAATCGTAAATAATTTAAGAGGAAGAGAAAATTTTTTCGTCTGATTTAGACGGGAAAAAAATGTAGTCAAAGAAAAAGAATCCGTCGATGGATGAAATTTTAAATCCATTTAATCCACTCGTTAAATAAACAAATTAAGGAAAGTAATTGCCCCCATGGGCACGGTGCAGTGGCAAACTGTTGCGACATCGTTCGTTGACGAATTTGAAAAAAAAATATTCGGACGACCTTGGAGCTTAGGAGTTTGTTTGGTGGATGGAGTATGACTTCGGTGTTGAATCGTCGTTTAGAGATAGCACGACTGTGGAGTCTGGATTGAACCATAAAATAACTGCGAGCACTTTTTTGGTTTATCTTTGTTGGCTGATAGATGTCACTTAGACTCCGATCTTATTCGGCTCAGTTATTGGCGAGACATCCTGAATGTCAATGGGGTAGGGTCAATCACTCACAAAGATTAATATGACCGAAGATTCGAATATCTTAATGCTAATAAAAAAATAAAAAAAAATATTTTTTTTTTAAGTAAAGGAAGAAATTTTTGTTTTTCACCGTTTCTCTGTTTTTTTTCTCTCAAGTAAACAGAGCGTTAGGGAGCGGGGGCGCCGCGGCGAAGCCGACGACCGAACGGGGAGTTGTCGCGTACGTGACGCTGCAATTAGCTGGTTTGGGACTGGGCGCAGGTCGATTCCTTGGGTCGTGACACGGACACCACGTGTCAGGGCCACCTTGGGACCCACCGCAGCCGCTACCTGGATCCAGCGCGCACACGCATCGCCCTCGGGCCGGCGGGACCCGCGCTAACGTGTCGGGCCCCACGGAATCAGAGGAGCACACGCCTTCCCTGTATTTAATGACTCCAGGGTTCGTTACCTCCGCAGCACCGTCCCAAATCCGAAACCGGAAGCGGAGTCCGGGAGAGGAGGAGGAGGAAGAAGAGTTCGATTTCCCTCAGCTTTCCTCGATTTGACTCGATCCTCGGCATCTAGAGAGAACTGGAGCAGATGACGAAGCAGAGTTTGATGCTGACGGAGGAGCACGCCGTCGCGGTGGTCGCCGCCGCAACTACGTTGCCTAACTTCCCCTATCCGCCCACCGACGCCATTCTCAGCTATCCCGGTTACAAGAAAATGTGTTGCCAGATTGACCTCGGTGGCGGCGGGAAGCCCAGCTCGTGGATCGAGTTCATGGCCGCAGCAGCGTCTCCGACTCAGATCAAGTCATCGGCGGCGGCGTTGGCGGCCTCTCTTGGAGGGGGAGACTACGAAAGATGGACGGTGAGTGTTACTGTTAGGGTTTGTTGGATATGGTCTAAAGCGGAGGTGGATTTGAGCCCGGGAGTTTGATTGGCGGAGTTTGGGCGCAGGAATTGCATCCGTCCGCATTGTACAACTTCGATGAGCTCATGGGCGCATCCAAGGGGAAGCAGATCGTGATGTTCCTCGACTATGATGGCACTCTTTCTCCCATCGTCAACGACCCTGACCGCGCCTTCATGTCCGATGAGGTGAGCTTGTTGCCAGGGGAAAAAAAATGATGAATTGTTTAGGTTGTCAATTTGCTTTTGAACCTCTTGACCTGGTTAATTACTTGCTGGAACTAGATGAGGGAGGCCGTGAGAGATGTAGCAAGACATTTCCCCACTGCTATTGTTAGTGGGAGGTGTAGAGAAAAGGTACGTTACTGCCCTAGCACAAGAATTAGGCTGCTCTTGCAATCAGGTGTTTTCCATTGCCTTTGATACTTAAATTTTGGTGCTTGGTCCGTGCTGGATCAGCTCTCAAACTTTGTGAGATTATCAGAATTGTACTACGCTGGAAGCCATGGCATGGACATCAAAGGCCCCATTCATGGACACAAGCACACGAAAGCGAAGGTCCTCTCTATTTTCTTGTCTTCACCGACTACCTTTCTAATTTTTCTTTGGAGATCCTTATTTTATCTTCATGGTGATACAGGCAAAAGCTGTTTTGTTTCAGCCCGCCACTGAATTCCTTCCCATGATTGATGAGGTGAGCTTATTCATTCCCGGATCCTGGTTAAAAGTTCTTTCTTTCTTCTTCTTCTTTTTTTTTTTTTTACCGCAAGGCTAAGCAATAATTTGGTAGTTTGTACTCTCCTTCTCTTTCAAGGTCTACAAGGCGTTGGTCGAGACAACAAATAGTGTACCGGGATCACGAGTGGAGAACAATAAATTCTGCCTCTCTGTTCACTTCCGATGTGTTGAAGAGAAGGTAACGTGATGAACCACTGCTACAGTTGATTCTCCAGCTTCTTTCCTACAAATTAATCTAGTTTTTTGCCATCTTAATCTCAGAAATGGAATCTACTATCTGACAAAGTCCGATCTGTTCTAAAGGAGTACCCCAAACTGAGGCTTACTCATGGAAGAAAGGTTAAACATCTTAATCACTATCTTTCAGTCTCAATCCAACAAAAAGTTGGGCACATTTCATTTCTGTGAACTGGAACTCCCCTGTTGCTTGAGTATGACTTTACGATCGCTTCTAAAACCTTAGGTTATGGAGATTCGACCGACAATTAAATGGGACAAGGGGAAGGCTCTTGAGTTCTTGTTGGAATCTCTTGGTACGCTTTACTACCAAATCCTATCTGAAATTATCTTCATCTGTGCTGCTCGTCATAATGGAAACATGATCATCCAGGATTAGATAACCGCAATGACGTTTTGCCTTTATACATCGGGGACGATCGTACTGATGAAGATGCTTTCAAGGTGCATGTGATTGTGCATTTATCATTTTTTGGTTGTCGTTTCGACAGACAATAAAAACAGTCTCTGATTCAACAATTACATCTGTTTTTTCGTTTAACTAGGTGTTGCGTGATAGAGGACAGGGATTTGGCATTCTTGTCTCAAAGATTGCAAAGGAAACAAACGCTGCTTTTTCTCTCAGAGAGCCAGCTGAGGTGAACACAAACTTTCATCTTTAATTTGTTTATCATTCTTTCTGCAACTCCAAGTTCATAAAAATCATCTCTTTCGGTTGTTGTCCATAGGTTTTGACGTTTCTGCGTCGTCTTGTGGAGTCAGAATCAATGATGGTCCGCAGTGTAGTCTGAGGAATAGTATCTAGAAAACATGTGCCTTTTTTGCCATGCTAAATAGGAAAAATATAAGAACAAAGAACAGTTTTGTTCCCCCTCTTTCTTTCATTTTTAGTCTTTTAAATTTTGTGGTATCGTCTCCCATTCTGAGAGTTGGCATGAAACCTTATTTACTGGTTTTCCTGCCCCATTTATATATATTTATTTGTATGTAAAGTTGATCACTCAGTGTATCAATCATTGTCACTGTCTCAATTATTTAAAAACCTGAAGCTAGCGATCATGTTGTAATCAGTCATGTCAAGTATGTGCTTTGACTATATTAGAAGAGAATTATGTTGAGGCAATCATTAAGACGAGAGATTTGATTGGAACGAGAATGATTCGGATGAAGAATTCCATTGATTCGTCTTCCATTGATTCGTTTGAGGATGATTTGGTGCGGCCGATGACTCGATGAGCGGACGAAATCACCTACTATATTCGATGGGCCAAGTCGGAGGAGAGTGAATTATACCTAGAATTTGAACGGCGATCAGGACGAAAGGATGAGCTTTAGTAGTGCTAGTGGATGATGTTTTATGAGCATATGAAACAACAATTTGCAAGAAAACAAGTATTCCGGCAACGCTCTTCCGACGTTCAAATCAAATCCAACAAGGGAAGAAGAAAATAGAGGAGTGGAGAGATGTAAGAGAAAAGAAAGAGAAGCAAAGAAGTAACCCCCTCCCCTGCCCTCGCGTAACCTTTATATAAGCGGTGATGGCGACGCGAACCTCCACTCCACATATCTGTACGGATGATATGAATTCTATCGTATGAGGGCTTGACATGGCAAGGAATTATGAGAGACACTATCTCATTAAATATGACAGATACATGAAGCCTAATTAATATCGCTCATATGGTTGATAGGAGACAAAACTTCATTAGTGCCGATATAGGGATGCCTATAATTGTCGAAGATATGCATATATTCTTGTGGCCTTTGCGATATGTCCAGGGGCGGATCCAAGATTTTAGATTTGGAGGGGCCGTAATACAATTTAAATTTTTCGCTCTTTGATCTTGTGTCATCGAGGAGGGATTCTCTTCGACCGTATCAGTAAATATTCCAAAAAATTAACATGTATTAAATCATTGCTGGCCTACTCGGTGGTGACCCTCCGATGCTTAAATTAGAATCGTCATGGATGAAAAAAAAATATATTAAATATAGTAAAAGTAATGCAGAGTAAAAAAAAAGAACTTATCTCATGCATAGCTAGAAACATTTAAGAGACTACGAAAGAATATTTAGATGACACCAAAAGAAGAAAAAACTATCGGATAACTAGAAAAGAAATGTCAAGAAAAACCACAAGAGATCTTCTATGATAATTAAACATTTTAATCCAAATCATGTTGCTCGTGAGAGAATACCACATTAACCTCTCTATTAAAACCAGCAATCAAAGCCACTAGGACTCATCCTTGTTTGTCCGTATTCTGTCTCAAATAAACATCTATGCACAAGTCTTCTACATCGAAATAATAATCTAACTACTTCATTAAATTAGCACTTTGTGGATTAATGACACCTTAATTATACTTATACCAAACTAATCAATTAATTAATTGATACTTTTTGAGCCTAAATGAACTTTAATTATACTAATTAGATAAAATCAAATTAATCAATTAACCTAACTCAGATTAATTAATTTAATCTCAACTAATCAATTAAACTCAAATTTAATTAATCTAACCTTATATAATTAACCAGATTAATTAATCTCAATCAATTAACCAATTAAATTCAAATTTAATTAATCTAACTCAAATAATTAATTAATCGAATGCTAATTAATTAATCAAACCCAATTAATCAATTAAATTAAAATTTAATTAATTATCTTAAAGTTAATTAATCAATTAAAACGATTAACCAATCTAAAACCAATTAATCAATTAAAATAGATTAATTAATCTAAATTCATCCATTAAACTCTATATTTAATTAATCTAAATCTAATTAATTATTTAAATCCAACTAAATTAATTAATTCAAATGATTCGATTAATCAAAATTCAAAATTAATTAAATAAAATCTTAATTAACCTAACCTCGATGGATTTTGTACGTGATCAGGCGAAGAGTGATGGCGATTAATGACGCAGTGGCATGTGATTGCAAACGTGGTGTGACACCGATGATATAACTTCTACAATCACGATGTGACTGTGCACGTGAAGCGGAGGCTGACGGTGGTCATGGAAGATGCGACTACAACACCGAGTTGGCAGGGAGATGGACCAATGCATAGAGACAGACTCATGAGTCACAACGTGTGAGCAGTGAACGAAGAGAAATTATAGATGATGGCTACGATGCACTAGAAACAATTGAAAAGATGAAATTTATGTTTTCGAAGAAGACAAAAATAAGAAATAGAGGGAGGAAAGAGAAAATAAATATATAGTAATTAATTATATAATATTTTTATAGAGAGAAAATAAATATAAAATTTTAGGAAGAAAAATATTTTATATAATAATTATATTACTAAAAATAAATATATTACTATATAAAAAAATTTATAAAAAAAATATTTTTTTAATTAAAACGCATGGACTGGGGGGCCGTGGCCCCCCCTAGTCCATGCATAGATCCGCCTCTGGATATGTCAGTCATGTAGTGGTCTTGAGTAAAATACATCGGGGCACACGTACCCGTTGCAATAGATATATTCGTCAGGACATAAATGAAGAACTTTGTCGAGACATAAATGAAAGATATTGCTTTGCCGAAGCATAAATAAAGAAACTTGACGAGATATGAGTGAAGAACTTTACCGAGACATGAATATTGATTCCTTCTGTTCAATCCCGATTAGATGATGTTGTTGTGATCAAACTTAATCTGATCTCTCCTGCCCAGATATTGACTTGATCCCGTCACACGGCGAAGGAGGACTCTGCCCCCATACCACGATGGTTTGTAAATCTGTGTATCTGCAAATCAGGCAGCTTTCTACTGTAAAAGTTATCTGTGTTGATCCAATCATACAACATATACTTCTTCTTCGATACCATGATCACCACTTTGACCATTGACAAAGTTTAAGTTGTCTTCTAATGACTTATGACTTGCATTTTTTTTTTTTTAAGTTTTTTTTCTTCTTCTTCTTTTCCAGCCATTTTCATACGTGGATAGATAAATACTTGAGTTAGGCTGCAACTATGGGCAAGGGAAGCAGAATAGCTCAAATGACTGTTCAATCAATCATCATTGCTTCAATTAAATCAGTAAGCAGCTCTAACTCTTTGTTGATAGTGTTCTACTAATGCTACTTCATAACATTTGATTGATATTATTATTTCAGTATTTTCAAAGTTGAAATTTTATTTTATCTAGTAATCAATTGATCACACTATATCAAAATTTCTCTCGTTTAACATCCAATCAATTTTAATGTATCAGAAATTCATCATTGTCAAATATTCAATCCTTCTTAATTTATTAGACTTTCCTTCTCATATCAAATATTCAATCAATCTTGACGAATCAATAGATATTTCATCATTGTTAAATATTCAGTTAATCTTGACTTACCGATAGGTACTTCATCATTATTAAATATTTGGACCTAATTGATCTGTTTGGATTCCCATCTCACACATAACATCTTATTATTTTTGATCTATTAAGATTTTTACTCATGTGTCTAATATCCAGGCTTCGTGACTCGTCATAATTTTCATCACATATCAAGTGTCTAATTCTTTATCATCCATTTAGACTTATTTTCTCTTCTCGTGCTAAATATCTGATCCTTTGTGTTCCATTTAAATTTTACTTTTCATCCATGTCAAGT
The DNA here is from genome assembly GCA_025175895.1 of Wurfbainia villosa. Taxonomy (NCBI): domain Eukaryota; kingdom Viridiplantae; phylum Streptophyta; class Magnoliopsida; order Zingiberales; family Zingiberaceae; genus Wurfbainia; species Wurfbainia villosa. The sequence continues at coordinate 2,557,813 of CM046000.1, read as the reverse complement.
GTCTAAAATTCTCTATGATCCGCCTGAGTTTCACTTTTTATCTCGTATCAATGGTTCGATCCTTTACGATTCATTTGATCTTCATCTCTCATATTAAATATTTGATCTTCATTGATCCATTTAAATTTCTCACTTAACTAATTATTTTCTTCTCTAATATTTTTTCCTTCCGTTGTCGTCTCGCTCAATGATCAAATTGATTTTGATCACCTTGGATGAATAATCTCTCTCATCCATGAAATTATCATGATCAAATTGATATAAATGAATGAAATTATCATTCATTTATATCAATATATTTTATTCAAATATTAAAATTTAATTTGAACTTAATTAATAACTAGAAGTTAATTACACCAACAAATGTAAGGAACTAAACATGCTTTATTATACCATTGGACACTTATCCCAGCTGTACAGAAAATATTGTTATATTTTAATATCACACTCAAGCAATAATGATTATATTCTTATAAATAATTAAATAATGTTTTAAATTTATGATGTTTTTAACAATGCTTGCAGACACTTTTTTCCTAATTTCTGATTACCTTCTGAAAATTTTCCTTAATATTGCAGCAATAATTATGCTTCAAGTAATTAACTTTTCCTATCCTGTCTACTATAACTTAATTATATTTTCCAATTAACTATCATTTTATTAGTTTTAATAATTGTCATACTTAATATTTAAATATTATTCAATTAAATCATACTATTATTTTAATATAAAAAATTATAAACTAAATAAAATATATATATATGCATATTTTTGCATATACATAAATCTGACAATTATTTTTATAAAATAGTAATATTGGTTTACCTTTTTTGAATGGAGTCCAAATTAAATATCTCTACTTAAACTCATTATTAATAGAGTAATGCTGTATTCCATTCTCATATGCTATAAAAAAAATTCAAAAAAAAATATTATAATTTTTAAGTGAATTATAATTTATCTTTAAAATTTTAAATGAAAATACATTTTAAATATGGAAAATCCTATTTCAATTAAAATATCTTCCTGAAATTCATGTTAGAAAATTAAAATAATATTTTTTTTTCTGAGTAGTTAAGCAATTTTGATCAAATGCTCTTTTGACTAAGTTAGTTCAATTTTAATTAAATTGGAGTAAGTTTTAATCAATATTAAAAAAAAAATAGTTATAATTACTTTGAATAAGAGTATTTTATGAATATAAAGTGCTCTTTAATATTTTTTGAATTATAATAAAAGGAAGGAAGATCATCCCACGTAGTGACAAAACTTCATAATTACGACTGTGACCGTGCAGATAAATCCAAAGCATTAATTCTGAAAAAAATGTTTCAACACCAACTTAATCACAAAATTAATTAATTAATTAAATAAGACTAACACATTTCATCTCTCCTTTGTTTTACTAATCTTGAGAATGAACAATCAATCTTATAAAAATTTTCTAGTAGAATGACGTAAAGAAAGGATGACTCGGTTCGAAAAGTTGACGCGGCAATGGTACCGAATGAAGGAGTGAATTATCTCGGACGTAGGCCGAATGAAGCTCCAAGGCCGAGACGAATTCTGCAGAGAAAGAAACGGTTAAGGACGCCAAGAAAGATCTAGATCAGACCCTTCCGATGCTCAAGGCAAGAATTAGTAGGTAAAGTGAAAAATGTCGAACCTCCCTTCTTCTCTTCAAGTGCTTCTTATATAAGCGAAGTTCTGCCTATGGAGCGGTACGGAGGGGTGTGGGTGATATGACCTTATGACGTCACGACGTTGACTATTAGAGATAATTGAGATTATTACCCTCATAAATACTGTCGCTGCATGAGCCGTAATTAATACCCTCACGTGGTTGATAAGAGATACGCCTTCATTTAATAAACCTGACATATTCCTCTGAAGCATATATGATCATATGTCATTCCGTCGGAGGAGATTATTGATAGAGAATGCTCTGCTGACTAGTTTATCTCGAATGAGTGCCACGTCAGTTGATAAAAGCGAAGACATAATATACGCTAGAAATGTCACTTGGCAAGAGGGGAATATGTAATTGAACGTCAGACCTTTGGATTGTCATATAGCCGAAATAGAATAGACCAGTCGAGATACCAAGCCTTTGTATTTAAGACGTCTTTCCTCATTTAACGAGGTCGAGATATAATATCAACATCATTTAGTCTATATCTTCGTCACTCGACATCTTGCCAAGATATGAGACCCTTATCACTCGACATCTTGCCGAGCTGTAATGTCATACAAAAACCTTTTTAATTATAGATTAATTTTGTCGAGTATCAGAAGAAGAAAAAGTAAAGAAAAGATAATTTCTAATCTTTCTTATTTATAAAAAAAAAATTTACGATTCAATTTGAGATTTAAATTGTAATCTTCCTTCTTCTTTTCTCTTTTATTATTTTTTTTTCATCCCATTCAAAAAGAGCATTAAGATCAGACATTTAGCCCAATAACTAGCTTAGTTAGTAAATAAAATTTTCAAGTGAACAAGAGTCAATTTCTAGAGAAATTATAACTCTGAACTATCAATCAATTTTTTTTTTTTATATTTGTCATCTAAATTTTTGATTTATCTTCTTTACAGGAGAATCGCTTATAATATGATGATTCCATAATTTTTTTTTTTTTTTTTTTGTTAAGATCACGACATTCCATCCGTAGTAAACAAAATGCACAAAAAGTCTACTCATCACATATATCCACAGTAAACAGAGAAATTATGTCAACTTCACAGGCTTCCTTGGTAGTAAACACCAAGAAGCCAAAGGAAGGATGGGGTCGTCGACTTGCACAATTGTGCGCACCAACTCAAGAATATTCCGCCACCATCCTCGAGATTTAAAAATATTTTAATTCTTTATAATAATTTTAATTAAAACTGTCATACTAATTCTGACTAGCTAAAACTGTTATACGTACGATTAATTGTTTATACTTCAAGTATCATGATAAATTAATACATGTTTTAAATATTGTTATAGGAGATTAGTCTAAAGCACAGATCCACTTTAGAATGATCACACGTCTTAAATCAAAGACAAAAACAAAAACTGCACAGTGTTTTGTAATATGTTTATTGCTGTTGGTGAGGTGCTTAATAATTAATTACGACACTAATTAATTAATTAATTAATTAGGTGTAAAGATTTAGATCACATGAGGAGAGAGTGATAGTTATGATTATCTCTCTCTAGTACACAAAAAGGACCACGGCTGCCTAATCAATCAATTCATTAAAGATTATCAAATAAAATGAAGGACGTAATGAATATATAATGTTTTCTCTAAATAAAATAATAAATTAAAATAATTAAAATTGTCCGTATAAATATTCTTCTATTTATTTTCCTTCTTAACATGTGAAACAGTTGTAACATGAAGTTCCACTGTATTTACTATCACTGTTTTTACTATCGCACTGATGTCAATAATTATTCATGATTTTATTTTTTTTTATATTAATTTATGGAATCAAGATGAGAGAATTATTAAATTGACGATTTTAATCTTTTACACAATGTATATTAGATTGATTAAATCTTTATTGAATCATACAGACCAATACTCTTCTTCTGTATTATATAGATTAAAATCAGTGCAATAATTCTCATTTGACACACATCAGAGTCATTTAAGAAAAAAAAAATGTGGAACCGTCACATTAGCGGCCTCCTCCGGCTGCCCCTACTGGTGGAGGAGATAAATCAGGACTCAGGTGGCAAGTACAAAGGAGAGGATCTGTCGATGGCCCAGAGTCATTTAAGACTATTAAATATTGTGGTCTCCACGGGGATGCGCATGGTGGCTAAGACACACAGTATTTACAGAAGTGACATTGATGGATTCCAGAGGAGGTCTAAGTTTTTTTCCTAGATTCAGATGACTCTTATGTGTTTTGGCTATCACGTCAAAAATTATAGAATCATCTGTGATTTATCTCTCTTACAATGACCATGGAATAAGTCAGTGGTGACCGTTAAGTTAACGGTTCAATCTTTTACATAAAACCATTATATATTGTTAGCTAAAAATGAACGATAATCTTAAAAAAGTAGGGCAAAAGTGTTTGATACATGTTGTTAAATGTAAAATAACAATGGATTGTTATGAACGTTTTGATTAAAATTATTTATTATTTTAGAGTTTAGAATTTCACTGATCTATATAAGAATCATTTTAAATCAGTCAAAATTTAAAATTCCTCCTACTTGTATAAATTTTAAAATTATTTTAGTACTATTATAATATATTTAATCAAAATTACTACAATATAAAATAGTTCTAACTAAAATTATTATGACAAAAATTGTTTAATTAAGATCGAGCATCAACAATACATGACAAATCCCTTAAAATTACAGTGTAATGGTAGGACATTTAGTTTGATTCTTAAATATATACGATTCAATTTTTCAATTGTGATGAATTTATAAGATTTTTTTTTAAATAGAGTGACAAACTATAGATGTTAGAGTTGCTGATATTAATTAGATCAATTTTCTCTCTCTCAATGAAAATGAATTTCTTTTCACGAGATTTGAGAGCAACTCTCTAAACCTAGAGTTGTTTTTTTCCCTAAAGTTAAAATAATTTTATAATTTAAATTTTTATTTAAAAAAATAAAAAAAAATTAGTAAAATAAAAAAAATTTGAGCATATGCACAATCAATGAAAAATAATTTATTAATTATGATATATTTAATTATTTTATATTATATTTCATGAATAATTTGTAAGAAATAGCTAGTGTGACCCATGAAGAAAATATTGAATTTTTTTTTAATAGCGAAGAGATAAATAAGATTTTTTTTTATGTAGTATATAACTAATGTTAAAGATGCTCTGATATTACCTTAAAATAAGTTTATTTATATACTTTGAATTCGTACATAAATACATGGTTTAAATATTATTTGTTATAGGAGTAGTCAAAAGTATAGATCCACTTTAAACGGATAACATGTCTTAAATTAAAAAATAATAATAATTAGCACATTGTTTGTTCATAATTGTTAGTTAATTATATATAAATGGTTATTAACTTATTATATCGGTGTTGGCGATGTGCTAAATAATTAAAGGAAAAGCAATGTCACTAATTAATTAATTAATTAGGTGTAAAGATTTAGATATAAAGAGTGAGCGAGTGATGTTTAAAGATTAGATTTTGTCTGCAGTAAAAAGACGATAATGTTTACCTTCGATGTTCTTCATTATCGATTCGATTCTTTGATGATAATAAAAATAGATAAATCATAAAAGATTATACCATTTGATTCGTTAATCAGAAACAATAAAAAATTCCAAATGAAAATTTGAAATTTGAAATTTGATTTCTATCTATTTGTAACAGTATCTAAGAGGATGATTAAATCTTTCTCCGCATTTACAAAAGATTAGAATCATCAATCTAATGATCTCCATCGGTCTGTCCCACGATTATTATGAAAGAGATAAATTATAAAAGGTGATGACCAAAATATATAAGGATTATATGAATTCAAAATATAATTTTAAATTTTTTTCGAAATCGATTCGTATTTTATTAGTAAATTTTAATTGGAATTAAAAAAGGACTACGGCTGGCTAATCAATCAACTCGTCCATCGAGATTACGAAATTATATAATATGTGCCACGTTATTAGTTGGTTTAAAATAAAAATAATAATTTTAATAATTAGAGGGGTAAAGTAATAAGAGTTTAAATAAGTATAATAAAGTGTCGTCATCGTGAATGAAGATTATTAATAAAATTATATATAATTTTTTATCAGTACTATCGCAATTATATTAATCATTGAAATTTGAAAAAAAAAGAGAGAGGCAAATACACTTACAATATGGAGTCTCCAAAATAAATTTATTATACATTTATTTTATTTTATAAGAAATTATTTTCTTAATTCGAATTCATAAATTTTAGATCACATGATATATGAGCTCTTTATTTACATGAGATATTTTTCACCAAAAGTTATTATTATAAAGTATTTAAAATTAGAAGAAAAATATCATAATTAGTTAATTTATCACAAACACCACGAGATTATCAATATTACAAAGAACAAGCGAAAATTTACAAAGGACGCACCTCAAATTTAGAATTATTCAAACACAGTTTCATAATTTCATATTTATCAAAATACATACTTTGTTCCCTTTTTATCTCTCCCACCAAATAAATATGCAATTAATACTAAGATTGATATTGTACGTGGTGCTGAAAATTTAAATATTATATCCACTGTGTTCGTGAGAATATAATTTTCAGCACCATTTTTTTTTCGGGCAATTGATATTATACGTAGTACTGAGAATTTAAATCCTAACACTACTATGTTCATGGGAATATAATTTTCAACACCATCTTTTTCCTATGATAGCTTAATATTGTATGTGGTACTGAGAATTTAAATCTCGGGATCACTGTGTTCTTGAAAATTTAAATCTCAGGACCACTGTGTGTCTGTGAATAAAATTTTCAACACTGCTTTTTTTCTAGGCGAGTTTGATATTATACGTGGTGCTGAGAATTTAAATCCCAAGACCACTGTATTCCTGGGAATATAATTTTCAATATTATTTTTTCGACCAGTTTGATATCCACGTTTGATGAGAAAGATAAAAAAAGAATGAAATGTATTCTTTGATAAATATGAAATTATAAAATTATATTTGAACAATTTCAAATTTCACGTGTATTCTTTAATAAATTATCGAAGAACAAGCCAAAGAGATCTTTTTATATTATCATTTGCAAAATGAGGAAGATCAATGGGCTGTTATGAAATTTTGAGTCGCAATTTTGTTAAGAAGATATTTTGAAAAATATTTTCGACGAGATAAAAGTTTTTGGACGGCAATTAAGTGTTTTGAGCAAATCGAGAGTAGATCAACTTAGAAACGAGTCAAGCGACGCAAGTTAGGTAGAAGTTTAGTCCTTTGAACAGGTGACTTATGATACTCTGCACGATTTCTATCTGTGCGTCTGTGTGTGACTCACGATTCACCGTTCATTTCTCTCGTATATGTTTAATTGTCGTCCGATCCATCACTTGTGTTCGTCTCTCCTTGATATGTGTCAAAATCCAACCCTTGAACTTCAATCCGTCATCTGTGTCGTCCTCTCAATGCTATCAAGCCACAACTGATCGACGCGATGCGGAGCGATGGATCACCGCAAATGCAACGGCGATCCAATTGTATTGTCATGGCCACGATCGCAACCGCAATCCGACCATATCCCAATCGAGATCTTGCATCCCGATCACATCTCGATAGGGATCCGACGATGTTCTGATAGGGTTTCGATTGTGTCCCGGTCGAGATTTGACCACAGTCGATCGGTGCAATGTCGAGTGGCGAACCGAGCAATGTGACACTGTGCATTTCTCAATCGCAGACGATTTCAATCGGAATCCGATCGCGGCCACGATTCGATCGCGATCGTGATCCTACAACGATGCGGTTGTAATGTTATGGTGATGATCCAATCATAATATGATCTAAATCCGCAAATGCGACGCAATCCAATTGTGTTGTCATGCCCACGATCACGACTGCAATCCGACGACGTTCTGATAGGGTTTCGATTGTGTCCCGGTCGAGATCTGACCGCAGTCGATCGGTGCAATGTCGAGTGGCGAACCGAGCAATGTGACATTGTGCATTTCTCAATCACAGACGATTTCGATCGGAGTCCGATCGCGGTCGTGATCCTACAGCGATGCGATTGTAATGTTAGGGTGACGATCCGATCGTAATATGATCTAAATCCTATTGTGATCTAACCACAGTCATAATCGTCGCAATGTCGAGCAATGATAGAGGCAACATACGAGGTGCTATATACTGTACATTCATTATTATTGTAGTCACATACGAGGGGATCGAGGATAAGTCGTGCATGATATTAATATCCCACCCCACCCGATACGTTCTCTCATAAATGCTAAAGTACACCATACCATTTTTTTGTGAATTAAAAAAAATCGTATTTTAATATATATATATATATATATATATATATATATATATTTAAAATTTTAGTCAAAATTGCTAAATTATTCGGATCGGCTATTATTTTAACACGACAAAATAAAAATTAAAATAAAAAAATAAAAAAGGGAGGTGAAACCGAAAAAACGCCAGCGAGTCCAGCCGCGTGTCGAGCGCGTCCATGGTTGCTTCTCCCGTCAGCGAGCAAGCGGCGGAACCGCCTATTTCTAGCCACTTCTGCCACCTTCCCTTTCCAATCTACCGCTTCCTCCCTTCTCCCCTCGCCCTCCCTCCTCCTCCTCCGCTTCCCTTCCGCCCCTCGGCTCGGTCTTCGTTGCTTCCTGGCCTACGACTCGCACTGTTACGGATCGGGGCAAATTTGGCAGATTGAGACAGGTGCTGTGCCTTCCTTCGAGTTCCTTGTGCATATGCCCATTTTTGTTTCGTCGTTTCTGTCCCGACCTCTTCGTTGCCCGTCCTTTTTCTAAAAGATCGTATTTTTTCTACTGCGCTTGTGGTTTCTGATTCCTTGGATGCTAATTTAGTGTGCCAGCGTAAAGTTGATTCGTTGTTATGGTCAGTGGAATTGTATCGACGTCTTCTCTTTGTGGGTCTTTTCCTCCTCGTTGCCGACTACATACACAGATGAATGTGATCCTGCCTTCCAGGGTTTTCAGAGAGTAGAGAGCAAGAGCCCTAATATCTGTGGCTTATTCTCCTATTTCTTGCTCATTTACTGCTTTTGAATCTCCCTGTCAAGCTTTGACGTTTTCTTTTTCGATTTTCTGTGCTCCGTCGGGTCATCTTTTGGCACAGCGCAATTAGCTTGGTGGTTTAGGGCACCTCGCTTGTTATATTGAACTTCAATGGCTTAGTATTTAATTGAGATTGCTTTTGTCTTTTCTAAAAAAAAAAAAACTTTTTGATTGTTTCAACTATATCATGGGCCTTTTTTTTTTTCCTCCATGGATCTCTTCTTCTTCTACGGATTTCTGTGGCACTTCACCTTGAAACAAGAAAGAGTAACAGATTGAAACTGTTTGTTTATGATGCACGAATCAGAATATTCAATCTACAAGGATAAATCGGCGTTTAACTGTTTTGTTCTTGTAAATTTTAGAGATCTTACTTATTTTACCTATCTTTTTAGGGGCTGAAACCAGACGAGGATTAAGGAGGTTGCTCTTTAAATCACTCTGGAAGTCACTGAGATACCATTCCCTCACACCTTGCGAAAGGTGTGGGCTCGGAAGGATGCACTTTTCCCTCTCACGTCTATTTCAATTTCCACTCTTCTGCTCATCTGGTTTCTCTGTCATATTATAAAGGGATCTCCAATCGATAATGGCTAACCGGTGAATACGGTTCCATAGAAATAGAACACTTTATTCTTACCTGCTAATCTTCCTTGTTAGCCTTTTAGAGTTTGGTAGGTGTCGTTCAGAATCATAGGCAACGTTAGTTGTCAACTTCTCTGGTATCCTTTGTCCTTACGGCCAAAAAAATGGCACTGATTGGTTGCCTCTCTGCTCTTCGGGTTGGAAATAAGAAGTCCAAGGTGAGCAAAGATAATGTTTTGTTTTCCTTTGATAAATTTGTTCTTGGTTGTTGCTCATTTCGAGTTTTGCTTGCAGAGATTACAGAAGGAAATCCATTCTCAAATGGAAAATGCCATGGGAGATTCGCCACTTAAGCCAGAAGTTATTGTCTATGAATCCCGTCAGAAATCTAGCAACGATGCATCTTTCAAACACTCCGATCGAATAGAAACCAATGCAAACAGAAGAGGTTCTGCCGAACAGAAATTGGTTGGGGATGAAAAGAATGATGAGAACACTCTCCAAATAGACGTGGCAGCTGAAGTAGCTTATGAGGGAGGCGATGAACATGACGAGATCATGTCATTCAAAAGGGATTTTTCTGACCTTGATTTGCAGGCCCTGGCAGAAAAAGATAAGATCAGTTCCTATGGTTTGAACAAAAAATTGATCGATGGACCTGACACCGTATCCGAGAAAGACCATGGAATAACACCTGAATTAGTGATCCAGAGTGGGCATGTAAGTGATCCAGGAATGAGCCGCACTACTGCATTTTGGGGATCTCCTATGTTGAACCGGTCATGCTCTAATATTGAGACAAAGAGATCTAGTAAACTGCTCATGTCCCCAACCAAGTCCCGTTCATATGATGACCTCAAAATTTTGCCTGGAAATTTCCCTGAATTACCACAAAAGGATATCCTAGGTAGCCCTGCATCAGTAATGACTTCTCGCAGTGCTGATAAAGTAATGCTAAAGAAGAGATCTTCAAGCCAGGTTCTTCCTTCAAGAAGTAGGAAGGTTTGGTGGAAGCTTTTCCTATGGAGCCACAGAAATCTTCATCAGAACTGGTCTCTGAAACCTCATTGGAGTGCTTCCATCAATCATAAATCCAACCAGAAGGATGGTTACTGCTCTGATACAGTGGAACCCGGCAGGGGAACTGATTTGAAGAACAAGAAAGTTATGGAAGGGTCTGAGGTTAAGTTTAGGAATGATACATGGCCTCCAAACCAGTGGGTTGCTTTTTCAACAGAATCTTCTTCTTTAGATAGAGTGGACGCTTGGGTGCATAGCCTTGATGATTCTCCATTATGCCCAATTGAGGATGAGTATAATGGAGATGAAATTGCACCTGAGTCTGCTACTCCGCCAAGTTATCTGGACATCGGGGAATCATCCGGTAAAAACAACACTCGAGGCATTCGGCATGGAATGGAAGACATCATGCAGTCCAACAACATTATACAATCCCTTCCTCCTTTTTCTACAGTTGCTCACATAGCCAGCATGGGCTTGAAGGTCATACCTGCAATTTCAGCTTTCAGTAGCCTCCGGTCAGTCAATCTATCTGGCAACTTCATAGGTAAAGCTTAGCTAGGGAATTATGCAATTCAAATATGAATTGTATATAACAATGGATGTGGTATGTAATGTGGTTCGATGTTTTCTGCAGTTCACATTTCAGCAGGATCTCTACCCAAGAGTCTTCGCATGCTTGACTTGTCAAGGAACAAGATCGCCACAATTGAAGGACTCAGGGAACTGACAAGGCTTCGAGTTCTTAATCTCAGCTACAACAGAATCTCACGAATTGGTCATGGTAAGAATAATGATTTTTATCCTTTCGGGACTGGAGTTGCTTGTTTTGTTCTCTGACTTAGTTCTCTCTAGCATGAAATAACCATGAGATGGATATGCAAACAATAATATCTGTGTTTGGGTTACTGAAATACTTCTATCAATCTCACAAGTTACCATAACGTTGGAGGATTGCAACGAGTTGAATTATTTAAGGAACTTTGCCATTTGTGTTCTTCTAATTCTGTGTATATGTTTTATATGCTTCTTGTTGGTTGGCATATCCATATCGCGGTTGTCAGTATGGCCACTTGTATGCAGGTACAAGTCTCTTTCTGTACAGAAAACTTGCCGTCCCATAGATTTAAATTCTACATTCTAACAGACCAAGTGGTCCTTGGTTCACTATCACTATCTCCTGCTCTCCAAGTCATATATTTATTCCCAATTTCTAATTTTTGTAAAAGAGATCATGACTTGGTGGTCAACTCTTTGTTTTCCTTTTTGTAATGCCTTGTGACATTATGATCATGACTTGGTGGTCAATCATAAGATTCTGCATATGGCAAGAGCTTGGTACCATTTCCTCTCACCTTGCATGTTAATATTCAGATTTTTGGGACTTAAAAGATGGTTAAGTTTAAGCCATCTATCATGCACAGAAACTCTCATGGTTAAATGCCTTTGATAAAGCTAATGAACCCATTAGTAGAGTGCTCCATTGCAAAACTGCAAAAATATTGCAAATCGTTGTTAGGTGAAGTAGGGATACTGCTCTTGAATTTTTCATCCTGTTTAAAATTATGATTCAGCCTGCTTTTCCAGGACTCTCGAACTGCACCATGATCAAGGAGCTGTATCTTGCTGGAAACAAGATGAGTGGTGTGGAAGGTCTTCACAGGCTTCTGAAACTTGCTGTTCTGGACTTGAGCTTTAACAAGATAACAACTGCAAAGGCTTTGGGCCAGCTTGTTGCCAACTATCACTCTCTAGTGGCGCTCAACCTACTCGGTAACCCGATTCAGAGCAACATTGGAGACGACCAGATCCGCAAGGCGGTCTGCGGCCTCCTCCCGCATATTGCTTATCTGAACAAGCAGCCTATCAAGCCGCTGAGAGCCAGGGAGGTAGCCACAGATAGCGTTGCAAAGGCGGCACTAGGAAACAATAGTCGGGGTTCTCGTCGGAGGTCTCGAGTTGTTCATGGTTCAAGCCCTTTAATCAAGGGCGTCGGCGAGGTTAGAAGCTTCCGAGGTGCCATGCATCTGCCGCGGAATAACAAAAACAAATCAAAGAGCAGAGATCAACACTTCACTTCTGCTCGGAAATGATAGCACACAAAAGGGCAACGCTTTCGCGATAGATGAGTCTTGTTCTGCTCAATCAAATCATAGGATCTTACGCCGTTCGGAATAAACTGGAGAAGATCGAACTGGTTAGTTCAATCTATAATTTGCTTTCTATTTATATAGATATACTATTTGTTTCCAGTGCAATATTGGAAGACAATTGTTGGTTCCAGTGTCATATCTGTTTGGATCACTCTGTAGACAAAGATCTGAAACTATTTTATAGCTTTGTTCTTTTTAAAATCTTTTAGAAGAATAAAATTTTGAGCATTTCAATGATTCAACTTTCAACTGAGGCCATGTTCATCTCTTAAGCATTTCTTTTTTCATGTTTCATCAGCCCATTGTAGATTTGGTTTACTTTAGTAATTTCTGAGTCGAGTAGTTGACTTAGTGAAGAAGATTGATAGGGCAAAAACATATTGGCTAGACTCAGTTGCCTTTGAGCAGCAATGAGCTTCTTCTCCTATCTAGGAGCAAAAAGGTGGAAGAGTCTCTGTCAATCGATTCCACAGTCAATAGAGAAGATAAATTATGATATTTTTGAGACTAACATAAGGGAAAGGTAAAGGATCTATAGGTTTTGTTCAGTAAAATTTGACCTTTGTCTAATTAAGAGCAATTTGGCTTTTATTAGCCACAAAGATTGAGACGATCCTCTTCTGATCCTCTTCTATAAATTTTGAGAAAGGGCTAGAGATTTTTCATTTAGAGATATTATTATATAAAAAAATGAATGCCGTTGAACAATATCATCTACCTAACTTTGAATTATTTTTTTTCTTTGTTTTTTTTTAAAATTTGACAAATATTTAGGAGTCATTTTTTTTATTATATCTAATAAAATATTAAAAATATATTAGAATGTGTAAATTATTAAATTTTTCTATAAATAATTAATTTAAATACTTTAAATCTAATTTGATAAATATGAACACATAGATATATGAATGAATGATTTGTATACTTAAAATATGAACACAATTAAATTGAAATAATCGTTTGAATCAATTTAATTCGGAAGTTCAATTAATTTAGAAATTTATTTTAAAAAAATCTTAGTTATTTTAATTTATTTGTTTTGTTTTCGATTATAAAATTTAAAATTTAGATAAATTGATTAAATTGAACGGTTGACAATCAGTTGATTAGTTAAGGAATTTAGATAAATTGATTAAATTGAACGGTTAACAATTGATTGATGAGTTAAGGAATCAAATACAGTAAACTAATTGAGGTAATCAATGGAAAGTAGCAATGGACTAATATCCATAAATTAAGGTAATTTCAAAAATCAACTGAGACGAACGATTAGATGTATATTAATTGACTATGAAAATTTGATAAATTTAATTGGTTATTGAATTAATTGATTTTATATCTATTTAATTTGTTTGATTTTAGTGATCAATTTTAATCGATTCTATTTCATGTATCTTTAATAGGACGCACTAGTAGAAAATCTACTTTTAACGACGAATTTTAACGACGGTATCAAATATCGTCGTTATTGGTGGGTCATTAACGACCATATTTAGTGCTTGTCGTTAATGAATACACATTAACGATGATATTTTGTTCCGTCGTTGATACTTTGTCATCAACGACGGTATTTTTTATTTCGGTCGTTAATGTCATGTCTTTAATGATGGTATTTCCTCCCGTCGTTATTGCAAGATTTTTAACGACAAAATTTTTCTCTCGTCGTTAAAAGTGTTGTCTTTTTTTTTAAATTTATTATAAATAATATTTTTTGTAAAATCGTTGTGTATTAGTATTTTTTTAATAAAATAATGGTTTTTAAATAGTGTTGTTTTTTTTAAAGAAACTATTTGGATTATCTATTTATTGAAAAGTTAATTAACATTATATATATATATATATCTAAACCCTATATTTCCCTTATACTCCTCGTGCCCTATTCCTATTTCCACCGTCGCTCTTCTCTTCCTCGCTCGATCACGCACTGATCGTCAGTCATCTCTATCGGCATCTCCACCACGAGATCGAAGTGCAGGATGCTCCTCCTGTTGGCCACTGCACCGACCAGTCGCCGCTCCACCGCCCAGTTCAAGTGTTTTCTGCAGTTGTTGCTTGCTCGAAGATAGCAGGCTAAGAGCGAAGCGGCGCAAAGCTCGCACGCTCGAGGGTTTTCGCGAACCATGGACGCGTAGCAGTCGCCGCCTCGGCCGATCCACGCGCTACGCCCGACGTCGGTCTTGATGGCGGTCGCGTGAACAAAAAGTGGGTAGCGCTCTCCAATCCCGACCACTGCCGCCGCTCCTCTCGTATACTCCTCTACAGGTGGACCCCCGTCGTCGCCCTCGCCAAGGACGCCGCGACTCCACCACCCGAAGAATCGCCAGTTCTGATACGTCCTGGTATGCCTTGCACCTTTCCCTTTTTATTTGAGCTCAAATAAGGTTCCTTGAGCATCGTAAATGGCAGTAAGGGTTGTTTCCGCTTAATTTGGTGAACAAGGTATTTTAGTTGTTGGTTCTCTAGGGATTCTGATCGATTTGTTCTTCACAAACATTCTGAGTATCAAAACTCTCTGCTTGAATGAAAAACATGAAATTTAGATCTCCTCTTTGTTAAGCTGCTTTACTGAATGGACCATTTCCTCCCTTCTTTAGCAGTTAAGATATCTCTCTTGCATATTGCTCAGGGATAGATAGTGAGGGTGTGTTTAACTTACTCTTGCATATTGCACATCGCTTTTAATATGTTTTTTGTCCATTTTTGTTAATCCAATAAGGAATTCCAAGTCATCGTAAGTTTGGTGGTGATTTGTGGAGGTGTAATGAAGGTGGTCGGCTTGGGTAAAAAAGTGAAAACAATGCAGGTAATATATTTTTGATTACTTTTTCCTGTATAACTTATCATAACAGTTGGGAGGATAAAACATAATTTGTTTATCAGGACACGACTTGTTGAACAAAATTGCAACAAAAGCCGCATAAACAAGTAAAACATAATCACCAAAACAACCAGCTAAGATTTATTCTTACTGTATTGGTCATGTTCTCTATATTTTGAGCATAAAGAATAATTTATTTATCGCTTAGCCTCATGTAAAAGGTTACGAGGCCTGTGACTTCAACCTTCATCATATCTATAATCTTCAATTTTGGTGAAGTTTACAATTTAGAGGCAACCTATTGTCTTGGTGCAGTTTGCAAGACATTCAGAATGCTCAAGGAATAACAGATATATCTGAGATGCTCAATGCATTGGATCCTAAGAACCAAGAGGTACACAGTTCACTTTCTGTATGTGAATGGAGATTTGTGTATGATCTCATGGATGACTTTCTTAATTCCGAGATAAATCTAGGTTAATTTATACTAATTTAGTCGTTGAATTATGATCTTGAGGTATAGTTTGTAAATGTGTTCACTGTCTTTGATATGACTCAAGCCATCTCTTTACATTCGAATTCAAATTTGTGTATGTTTTCTCCATTGCAAGCTGGTAGATCATCGGGCATACGACCAAGGAATGCACTGAAATTGCTAGTTTTTTCTTTATTAAAACATAATGGTAAGCCAAGTGAGGCTTTGCTGTTCTAGCCCTAGTTGCATATGTTTATCAAGATGGTTAGGTTTCCCAGCATGTCTTGTATAATCTGCACATAGCTTGTAATTGGTTGGTTGCAATTAGATTAGAATAAGTGAAATGTTTGTATACCACAACTAATGAAGGACTCAAACTTTAGAAAAATCATCACCCCAAAAGTTGCAAAAATCATACCTTTATCCCTCAAATCTTATAATAATGAGAAATAAACCTGACATTTTGATGTTTATAATTTATGTCAATCTGTTATTTTTAGAGTTTGAGGCTGAAGATTGTTTTAGAATAGACAGTCCAACTTGTAAAGCCTAACCCAATTAGAAGAAGCTGAAGTAAAGCCTTTTTGTCTCCTTATTGTGCTCTTTGAAGTACCTTACTTGTTACCTCATGCAGGGAAGAAGGGATATTCAGATAATTATGAACAAGGACAAGTGATGGAGAAAAATCTAATTTCAATTGCTCGCGAGGTTGAGAAGCTAAGTGCTGAGGTTGCCAATGCTGAAAAAACGCAAGCTAGAGCCGTCATTGTTGGAAACCAAGGTCAGTTCTTACTTATTTATTTTATGATCTGTCAGAATCCTTAAATATCAACATGTTTCTTCATTGCTTTTGTTATCTTGATTCTTTTCCTGGAGATATTTTATCTAAGATGCTCAATGCATTGGATCCTTTGAACTATTTATTATATCAAAATTTCTAAATTCTTTTAAAGATTGTATTGTAATGCTCTTTTTCTTGTCTATTTATTATAGGTACTGGAGATTTGCAGCGAAATAAATTTTTTTGGAGCTTTTGAGAATGTCTACATGTTGCATGTGAAGACTTTAGAAAAATACTCTTTTGATGTAAATGAATGTTTATTTTTCAAATTTAATGATGTACATACACTCATTATGAAATATATATGCTGATTTGATTTTTAATATATTGTATTTTGATTTTTATTAGCATTCATTAATATACATTGTGAATTGTGTATAGATAATAATAACAAAATAACACTTATATAACGACCGTCGTTATTGCTATTAACGACGGTATGCTAAATCGTCGTCGTTGTTATTAACGACTGTATATATTATCGTCGTTGTTATTAACGACGGTACATTTGACCGTCATTATTAACGACGGTACATCTGACTGTCGTTATTGTCAATAACGACAGTATATAAATCCGTCGTTATTATCAATAACGACGGTAGTGAATACCGTCGTTAAATACTATTAACGACGGTATTTTTATTTCCGTCGTTAATCTTTTTCCGACAATGCCTTTTAGCGACAACTTCCTGCGGTATTTATTACCGTTGTTAAAACTTATTAACGACGAGAATTGACTCTTTAGCGACGGGATTTTCCGTTGTTAAAAGACCCTTTTCTACTAGTGACGCTAAATAATTCTTAAAAGATATATATTCCATCGATCATCAAAGTAAATTAAAAAGTGTTGAGATGGATAGTAGCTACAATATTCTTAATTTGCCATTTTATTTAATTTTTTTTTTACAAATATATTATAATTAGAGATCAAATAATAAATATATGAGAATTAAATTGCCTATTATATCGTAGTCCGGAGGCAATAACAACTTGGATAAATTTAAAGAGTAATTTATGACTATTTAAAAATCAAATTTTAAATTATTCATATTCGAAGTCGTTAAATTTCTTCCTACTTGTTTCACAAATAATTAAACCGACGCTGTTTGTTTCATGATATGATTATGCCAAAGGCTTCCTAAAGCACAATTAAAACTACTAGGAATGTAACCATATATTTATGTTTTAATTGAAATATTCCCTTAAATTTAATAATTGTAAAAAGAAAATCTTCACGAAAGACACAAGGCTCGTTCATAATAATTTCGACGATTTATCAAACAACCCACGTGAAATTTAGAATTGTCCAAATAACATCCCATACTTTCATATTTATCAAATAACACACTTAATTTCCTTTTTATCCCTCCTACCAAACAGACATGTACCATTGTGGTGCTGGAAGTGATGGTGTTGGAATTGCAACACAACTGTGGTGTTGAGATTTGAATTTTCAGTACCATATTCGAAATTTTCACTATGGTACAGGTCTATTTGGTGAGAGAAGTAAAAAGAAAATTAAATGCGCTATTTGATAAATATGAAAGTATAGAGCGTTATTTGGACAATTCTAAACTTTACGTGCGCTGTTTGATAAATTATCGTAATAATTTTAGTCCTAAAATCTATTTCCTATGAAATTCCATGCATAAATACAATGAACAACATGTTTAAGAAAATTTTACTTATAAAAAAAATTTTCCCTCCGCATTGAAGATAACTAAGTTCTTTCGATGTAGCTTTGTCTCAGTCTGGTGTAAGTTCATCTATTCGACTTTTGGGACAAAAAGTGATGTTCATTTCAGATGTCTCTTCTTTTCGGTTCCACCGTTAGATAAAGAAAGAATTACGAAGAATATTTTTATCCAATTAAAAATTAGCACGATGGAAAAATAGATATTTCAAAAAATTTTATAGTATCTGAAGATTAATCTTTACTATTTAAAATAATTTTATCATTCGTATTAATTACTTAGTCTTTTCATGAGGACGAAAGTTCTTCTCCTTCTCCATGATTCATTCATTTGATAAATTTGAAAGTCCAGTTGATTATTCATATTCAAAGTCTGATGTTTCAAATTGACTTCGAGAGAATTGAATTTTGATATTCTAAAAAAATCATTAAATATTTTTACAGGCAATATGTCTGTGCTAAGTAATTAAGGTTATAGATATTTTTTTTAATAATTCATATGTTTATATATTTAATCTATTATTTACAAAAAATAATTTATCGTCCATCAAAATAAATATAAGTAGCACAGATGAGATCAACGAGTGATCCAATGATCCAAATGGTTAATGTCTATTCAAAGGTTCAAATTTAAAAAAAAAAACTTAAAAATAAACTCTTACTAGATTAGAAATTATTTTTTTTCTAGCACTGCGCATCCATATTTTTGACTAGATTGATATTGAGATGACTGACCTTACCCCATGAATTTCTAGCAGGATGCTAAGTAATTTCTATGTGAGATATGCTCTATCAATCATCAAGAATTAGGATAAATCAGAAAATATTTACATGAACAGTCTCAACAGCTGTAACGTCTTTGGTTTATCACTCTATTTGAAAAAAAATCTTATAAATGTATCATGGTTGGGAATCAAATCGTAAATATATAGAAGTTAAACTGAATGCTCTATCACTGTATTGCAACCTTAGGGACGTAAAAATTATTATCATTTTTTTACTAGTATCATGTACCACACCTTCGACCAGACTAATCTTGTTGATGATCGACCTTACTCCATAGATCTCTAATTGGATGCTAAGTAATCTCTATGCGAGATATACTCTATTGACCACCCAGATAAATCAGAAAGTGCTTGCATAAACGACCTTAGCAGTTGCAGCATTCTTGATTTGTCATTCCATTTGGAGGAAAATTTTACAAATGAGCTATGATTGAAAATCGAATTGTGGATACTTAGGAGCCAAACTAGATGCCTTACCGCTGTATTGTAGCCATGACGTAGCTTAGAAATTATCTTATTTGATGTAAAATGTGATGCACTCACTCCGGATGTCTCTCATCGTCGATCCCACAACTAAATGATGAAAGGTAAAATAAATGGAAAGATTGAGCTGCATCTAGCACAGTGGAGGACATGCACTTCGCGAATGCAAGAAATTGACTTTTGCTCAATTGATATAAATTTGTACTCTATTAATCATCCGATTTTATTCGTGGGTAATAATAATAATAATAACATTCATAAAGTTATTAAAATTTATAGTTTTAGAAAAATTGATTTTTTAAAATTAAATCGTTTCTTATTCTTAAAAAGGCAAAGAGAGTCCAATCATTTCCCAAGCGGAAACTCAGTTGGCAAACGCGCAGTGCACTCAACTTTCTATTACCAGAGCGTCGAAGTACGACCGCCGCCGGCGGCGATGAAGGTGGTGCGGTTTCAAAGGAGGCAGGACGCGTCGTGGGGGTCGTGGCCACCGGCGGCGCAGCCGGTCTCGCAGGCCTTGCCGCAGTCGTGCTCCACGGTGCCGGGGAGACCAGCATTCAGGCATGCATGCACCGCCTGACGCACTTGCAGTATCAGGAGTCTGGGTTGCCGGCGACGGCCGAGGTGGCGGAGAGCGCCGGCTGGAAGACGATCGAGGAGCAGGGCCAGGCCCTTGCTGCTTAAGCCATTGCGACGTAGAAGAGAAGAAGATCGGAATCCATTTATAGAAAGATTTTGAAAAAGGATTCAATTTTTTTTTTTAGTTTTAGATAATTTTTTTCTATCTTCATCAATTGCGTCGAGAACAAAAATCTCTATGACGTAATAATCGTTAAATTGATGATTTTAATTTTTATACAAAATGAATGATTTCTCAATGGTCGACTTAAACAAATGATTTGTTGCAACGATAATAATTTTTATATCAGTTGGATGATAGATATTATCCATTCAAAAAGAAAAAAAAAAATCACTGAGACTTCAACTGGTCAACATTTTTGAATAGAGTTGGAGAATAATTTATGATCAAATTTAACTACCAAATGATATCCTCCAACCTCACTTCTCAATTTCTTAAGCTTGCTCTCAGAGCCTGCACATGGAACAAACCAGGACAGAGTTCAACATCCAAATGTCAGAAAAATAAATAAATAAATAAATAAATAAATATATGTATATATATATATATATCTTGAGCGTCATCCGTTGCGCGACTCGTACGTGACGATTTCTCCATCATCCGATCGATTGTGATTGTATATTGAATGAAAAATATACAGTGTTTTCTCCGCCGCGATTTCATCTGCCCGTAGCTCGAATTCGTTGGCGGCCAGTCGAATTCCGATTGGAATCCGATCACGATTCGACTGCATCGGAGTTCGGTCATTTTCGATCGTAATCCGATTGCGATTCAATCAGACTCCGATGTCGACTGGATCACGACCGAATTCCAATCGGACCTGCCGACGAATTCGAGTGGGCATTGCGGCGTGATTACTGTATATTTTTCATTCATCGTGCACGACCGTGCAATAACGGACACTCGGATATCAAAACTATATATATATAATTTTGATATCATGAACGTCCGTTATTGCGCGTCCGTGCGCGACGAATGAGAAATGTATAGTGACCACATTCGACGCTTGCTCGAACTCGTCGGCGGAAGGTTGGATTCCGACCACAATTCGATCATAATTTGGTGACGATCTGGTAGGAATTCAATCGTGATCCGACCGACACTAGAGCTCGGTCAGAAACAACTGCGATTGCAGTCGTCAGTGGCCGCGGCGTGGGCGGTCGCGATGCGACCAGAATCCAACTGCGATCCGATCGGACTTCAGTCGGATCGAATCGCAGCCGAATTACGGTCGGAAACCGTCGCGATTTGGTCTGACTTCGATGCCAACCGAATCGCAAATCTGAGTTGTGGGCAGGTGAAATTGCAGCGGAGAAAATATTATATATTTTTCATTCATTGTGTAATCGCGATCGATTAGACGATAAAGAAATCGTTACGCATGAATCTGACAACAGATGATGCCAAAGAAAAACTCGTGTATATATACATAAAATGAAATTCACCTCTTTTTTCCAATCGCATCTGATGGTAAGGAAAGCCAAAATCAATGTCTGGACTGCTGTGCCACCAATCATTCCTCCCCAAATACCCTACAATTTTTTTTTTGAAAAAAAAAATGTATATATAATTTGAGAATAGTTTTGGTAAATTAGTATTTTGAAAGGCCCAATTACCTGAACTCCGAGATCGAAGGCCCAGCCCATGATGACTCCCAGAGGAATTCCGATTATATAGTAGGTGCCAACGTTGACGAAAGCCACCGTGCCTTGCCACCCTGACCCAATTGCCACTCCTGCACATTTTTTTATTATTAAAAAATTATTTCGGGAAAATGAAAATCATGATTTTAAAATAGTTTAAAATATTTTTTTATTGTTCTTTGTGACTTTAAAAATTAATCGTTATTAAATAGGCATTACCAATTAATAATTATGTTATTTATATATAATATAAAATATAAATAAAGAGTGAGATTTATAAAAAAAATATTAGATTTTTTTTTATGAAAATCTAAGGATGAAAATTAGGAAATTATAAATAAAATATTATTTTAATATTTTTGATTATATATATATATATATATATATATATATATATATATATATATATATATATATATACACATTGACCAATGTGTATTGTCGTCGTCACCATCGCATCGTTCGGCCACCATCAGCTGTCGGTTCCGACGCGATCAATGTACAACTCGTCGACGGTCCGATGGGGCTCGGATTCCAACCGATTAGCATCAGATTCCGACGTAAACCGATCGAAAATGATCGAAACACACATCCGACAATAGCACAGTCATTGTCAGCCGCAATCGGACCGAATTCTGGCCGAATTACGATCGGAATTCGACGTCAGACGGGCCAGCGTTGGCTGTCGGTCTGTCCTCCGCCAGATTCCGATCGCAATTCGATCGGAATCCAACTCGATTGCGGTCAAAGTCGAGCGCCCGATTCTAGCAGCTGATTTTAGCTGCGATTCGATCGTCGGACAAACCGACGTCGGTTGTCGGTCCATCTGGTACCGAATTTCGGTCACGATTCGGCCGGAATCCAACCTGATCACGATCGACAGTGGCTGCGTTACTGTTAGCCGCGTGTTTTGGTCATTTCTAGCCGGTTTGCAACGAATTCTGAGTGCTAATCGGTCAGAATCCGAGCTCCATCGGACCGTCGACGAGTTGTACGTCGATCGCGCCCAGTCCGACGGCCGACGGTGATCGGACGGCACGGTGGCGACGACGGCAACACACGGGCGCACACGAGATCGTCGCATCAGAGATCGTTTACGCTCGGATAGCGATTGTACGGTAAATGAGAAATGCACAGTATTTCCTCCGCATACGATTTCACGGACTATGGACATTGATTCACTGTCGGCCGCTCGAATTCCGATGTCGATCAGATCGTGACCGAATTCTAATCGGACCGCCATCGAATTCTGGCTGGAATCCGGCGGCCTTGCATCTGTGAATTCGAACCGCATCGGACGTATAATTTCTGTGCATTTTTTTTAGTCGCGCACAACAAACACGGACATCCACTTTATATATTATAGATAGATAGGTAGATAGATAGATAGATACCGGAGAGAACTGGCTGGACGCTGTTGAGCAGGATGGTCAATGCCAAGAGCAGGGAGAGCTTGTCCGCAGCCTGGATCACGGCCGGACTGGAGGTGAAGATGAGCGAAAACGTGGAGTGGAGCCACATGATGACGGCGCAGAAGATGAGGCCGATCACCGACGAGGTGATCACCGATACCACCGTCGCGAATTTCGCGCCTTTGCCGTTGCCCGCTCCCAGCTCATTCGCCACTCGCACTCTGGCATTGCAAAAACGAAGCTTAATGAAGGAACTCGAGTCGACCAAAGGTTTCATTTTGACTCCATTGAGATTCGAAAACGACTGTGGGAAATCTGTAGATGAAGGAGGAAGGATTAAGGTTGAGATTTGCATACCCAGTACCAGCGAAAAATCCCAGAGGAATCATGAACTCCCATCCGCTTATACCCATGCTGCAATCAGTTTCAGTAACGATGATGATGATGATGAAGAAGAAGAAGTCAATTGATCAATAAAATTGGGGATATTTTACCAGATGGAGATTGCGTCCACTGCAATCTTGGCGTCGGCGAGATTTCCTGCTAATAAGATGAGTATTCTGTAGTACCAGATCTCCAAGCTGCAGAATCAAATAGCAGAGGTTGAATTTGGTGTTAAATTTTGATTTTTGGAGTAGAATTAGATCGCCGGAAGCAGAGTGGACGGACCAGAGCATGATGCCGGAGGCGAAGGAAAGCTTCAGGAATTCCCAGAGGTCGACGAAGGCCTCGATGGAGAAGCCCTTCCACGTATCGGGGCACCCGCCGGCGACGACGTAGATGAGCTGCATGACTGCGGCGGCCCACCAGGAGAAGTTGAGCGTCATCACGGTGCCGACGAGGCCGAACTGGAGCTTGACGACGCAGAGCCAGGTGATGAAGAGGTGGATGAGGAGGGAGACGAAGGAGATGACGGCGCTGACGTCGTTCTTGAGCTGGCACTGGAGGAAGCGGACGAGCGGGAAGTAGAAGACGAAGCTGAAGTGGAGGGGGATGAACCAGATGGATATCGCGCCGGCCTGCTCGGCCAGGGCCGGCGGCTGCCCGAGGAGGAGGAGCACCTGGGTGGCGAAGAAGTACATGGGAAGGAGGATGACGGCGAAGAGGAAGAGCACGATCCAAGAGCGCTGCAAGTAGACGCCGAGCATGTGGTATTTCTTCGCGCCGTAGGCCTGGCCGCAGAGCGTCTCCAGGGCGCTCGCCATGCCCAACTGCAGCAGCCAAACCTTCCTTTTTCAGACCAAAATCTGATCGGACTCGAGACAAAACCCTTATGTTAGCGTACCATCAAGCCGAAGCTGAAGCCGATGATGACGGAGTTGGCGATGGAGATGGAGGCGAGCTCGAGGTCGCCCAGGTGGCCGGCGAAGGCCTGCGTGATGATGTTCATGCTGTAAGTGACGACTCTGCTGAAAATGGCCGGCGCGACTATCCGCCACAGCTTCTTCGACTCAACCCAGCTCCGCTCCGCCCATCCGACGATCTCTTTCTCCTCCGGTACCCAATCTACGTTGTCCAAAAGCGGCGTCCTATCTTCGCCGGTCTCCATTGTTCTTCCTCCTCCTCCTCGCTTGGGGCCAACAGCGGCGAGGTGTTTGATGAAATGGCCGAGAGAGATTAGAGAGATTTAAATTTTATTTCATGGTTTATTTAATTAATATTTTAGGTTTTCAATTCTTAAATATTATGACTAATGGCAACTTAATTAATTATTATTTTAAGGAGGCTGCCAATTATGAGTGATAAATTATATATGTCTGGTAATTGCCTTATTAAGTCATGCGCTATGTTTAATTAGTAATCTAATTACCACCATCTTTAATGCATTATTATTATTATTTATTATTATTATTATTTTTAATGAAATGAATGACTTTTCCATTTTTATTATCCTGTAAATACTAGAGTAAATTTTTATTTAGTTATAATCAGAAATGCCGATAAAATATAATAAATATTTTTGTCGCAAGTGCTCTATTTAGTCGCAGAAAGTTTCTCTATTTTAATATAAAAAAAATTAATTAGAATGCAAATACTATAACAATTTTTAATTTAGTTATATTAAATATTTTCGTTTATTTTTGGCAAGTGCTTAGTTGTAAAAAGTTATTTATTTTAATAAAAATTAATTAGGATGTAAATACTACAATAATTTTTATTTAGTTTATTAGATATTTATGTTTAGTTATAATAAACGTCTAGAAGTATGTCGATATAATAAATATGTTGTTTAGTAGTTTTGGCAAGTGTTTTTATTTAGTTGCACGAAGTCTTTGACTTTAATAAGAAATTAATTAGAATGCAAATATTATAATAATTTTTATTTACTTATGTTAAATATTTTTGGTTAGTTATAATAAATATCTTGATATGGAATTATATAATAAATATCTTTGTTCAGTTTTGGCTAGTATTTTTATTCAGTTGTAGTTTAATTTAAAAAAAAAAATAGACATTTTATGGGTCCCGGCACTCTGTGCAATGAGAAATTCGTATTACCCAAAATGCCCCCTATTGTCGCAAATCATCGCAAGCATGATAGTCGCAAATAGACTTTTTATTTACCGATCATCGCAAGTTCTAAACTCTAAATCTTAAACCCTAAGCGCTACCTCTTCTTGAAGATGAGTAGTGTGTTGTAGTTTCCACGAAGATAGCACGTTGGTTAATACGATATTGATTTGTGTCGGTGAATAAGGATCGACTAGTTAGCATTCTATGAGTTTTTTTGAATCGGCTCAAGTGTTACAATTTGAATTTTGAATGATCATTAATGAATTTTGTTTAAAATTTATTGATGATCTTATAGAATTCGGACTCTATCTGAACCAGAATCTACTCAAACCAAGATAAATAGATTCTTTACACTCCATTGAGTTTCACCGTGCCCTCGGGATAAAATTTTGTAACATGTTAATTTTTAAATCGATACATCCTCACTAAGACTGCATTTGATACGGAGTAATCAGTCTTATAATATAATTACATGATAAATTATTTTATTTGTTACAATTTTAAAATTAGAATATAATGTAATCCGAATTATACAAGATAATGAAATATTATAATTTAGATTACAAGATAAAATCGATGTAATTCGATTACATTATGAGGTCAAAAATTTAAATGTCCAATATACCTCTAATCTTAGCTCTCATTCTTTCAATCAAATCGACAATCGACAATCGACATTCGACATTCGACGACCACCGATGATAAAGATGACGATGATGATAATGAAGAATCAACTGGAATTTTGAAATTATAAAAATATTTTTATCATTTTATAATAATATAAATTTCATTCGTAATAAAAAAATAATAAATATCAAATAAAATAATATAATAATTTTTATAATAAAAATTTATACATCAATCGATGGACCAATACAATAATATAATATTGTATTACAGACTTGATTACTCCGTGCCAAATTTAGGCTAAGGGTCCTAGCCTACTCATAACTACTCTCATATGCCACTGATGAATTCATTGTACCTCAAGTATTAAATTTTGATTTTTAATATGACAATTAAAAAATTTTGTTCAAAATTTATGGATGACTTTACGCCATTCAAAACTGACCCAAATAAGGCTAATGGATTTTTTGCAATCCATATCTAAGATAAAAAAATCGATAAGTATTACAAAATTTTTTATTATTATCGGGATGTTTTTTCTATAAAAAGGTTGGAATCTGTCAACCTAACTGTTGATGCAATCGACTCAGATCGTGATTGATCAGATTCGAGTTTGACTCGAATAATATTTTGATATTAGATAAAACATATGACATGTGATTGTCATGAGAAGACTAAGTGTGTAATCTTGACCATATAAGTCATCCAAGTATATAGCCTTGACGGTGAAAGTCCAAGTATGAGGCTTGACAGTGGAAGTCCAACATAGAGTTGGCAAGGGAAGATCAAGTGTATAGCTTTGGCCACATAAGTCTAATTGTGTAGCCTTGGTGGTGAAAGTCCAACATGGGTTGACATTGACAATGAAAAATCTAAGTGTATAGTCTTGGCCACGTAAGTCCAAGTGTGTAGTTTCGGCGGTGAAAGTCCAACATGGGTTGAAAGGAGAAATCCAAGTGTGTAGCTTTGGCAGTGAAAGTCCAACATGAGTTGGCAAGGGAAAGTCCAACATGGAGTCGACATTAGAAAAGTCCAAGTGGGTAGACATGGCAATGAGAAAGTCTTGAGTACTTGGCAAGGTCACTTGTCTCATGGCTCGGATCCTTGAGTTGGTGAAGGATGTGGCACGGGGAGAAGTCATGAGTTTAGTGCATTTGAGGGACTGTCAAATAAGGAGCAATAGAGTTAAACCAAAGGAAGTAGACTTTAGGGTAAGATGCGAAAGATGACACGGGGAGAAGCCGTGAGCTTAGTGCATATGAGAGATGTAGGCCGGAAGAAGAGAGCTTCGATGGAGAACTCCATGGGAGGATGAGGTGAACTTGGCCAAGTGGCTAAGATTAGTGTCGGATGCTCAAACATTGATGTTTGAGGTTTTACCCGATGGTCGGATGCTCAAAAAACTTGTGTTTGAGGTTTTACCCGATAACAGTCGACCGGTGAGAAGTCGACTATTGTTCGACTATGTCGTATGCCATGACAATGATCGCCAAAGATTGGGCAATCGATCGATGGCTTGAGCAATGATCACGGTAGAGGACGCGAGCACGTGAAGCTCCCGGTTGATCGGGAAGTCGATCGTCAAGGGAGCTGATCGATAAGTGATATGTTGAAACTTTTTCAGCATAGATCAAGTCGTTGTCTTACAACGACTACAAGAGCACTCGACTGATGGTCATGAGCAGTCGACTGATAAGTGATCTGTTGGAACTTTTTCAGCGTGGATCAAGTCGTTGTCTCACAACGACTACAAGAGCACTCGACTGATGGTCATGAGCAGTCGACTATTAGGCGCGAAATCAGCCTGAGACAAGCATAAAAGGAGAAGCTTAGGGAGGATTTCCATAGCGATTTTTGATGAGATTTTAGAGGAGAATTATTGTTGCATTCCAGATCTTCAAGAGCAAACTAAATCAAGCAACAAACAAATGATCAAAGCAAAGTGTTGTAAAAATTTTTTTACTTGTATTTCATATTATCTTTGTATTTTGCTTGTACTTTTGTATTACGTTTTGTAATTGCTTGTATGAGGTTTCTCCACCTCCGACGTGTTGTCGAGAAGGAGTTTAGTTAGTGGTGTGAGCATCACTAGAGCTCGTTGAGCTCGCCCCGTGGAGTAGAAACTCTAAGATTCCGAACCACGTATATCGCGTGTCTATTGTGCGTGTTTGTGTATTCATCTTTGTATTCACATTTGTATATTGTATTTTCACTATGCTAACGAATATTATAAACGAACGAACGATTTCCATCGAACAACGTACATGAGCTATTCAACCCCCTTCTAGTCGGGCCACGATCCTCCAATACTAACGACCCTCACCGATCTATCCCATGGCAATTGTGAGGGAGATAAATCACGGAGGATCCTATGAGTTTTGACGTAGTGACCAAGACACGTGAGAGTCATTTGAATCCAAGAAAAGAGCTTTAGACCTCCTCCGGAATCGATCATTGTCTTATCCGCAAGCTCCACTGTACTTTAGCCACCATGCTATTCCCATGGAGATACACGGGAATATTTTTTTAACAGACCTAAGGGTTGCTTTAATGAATAATCTATGAATCTTAAGGTTACATTTGTGGGTCTCATGTATTTATAAAATGCCATTTACATTCTAGTGTAAATCTCCTACCATCTAAAAGGTTAAAACCAACCAATGTAATTTTAAGGTTTGTAGATCATTCATTGAAGTAGCCCTTAAGTTTGTTAGAAAATATCTCGGTAATAATAGAAAATTTTATAATATCTATTGATTTTTTTACGTTGAATATGGAAGAAAATTATGAAAACTTCATCTGTGAGTCAATTTATCGGCTCTCATTGGCCTATTCCACGGTCATTGTAAGGAAGGTAAATCACGGAGAGCCCTATGAGTCTTGACGTGATGGGCAAGATACGTGAGGTCATCTGAATTAAAAAAAAAAAAAATTTAGACTTCTTCTAGAATCGACTCATAGATATCACTTTTGTAAATATAATCGTATCTTAATCATCACACTATCTCCGTGGAGATATATGTAATGTACTCCTAATCACTCTCAAACACAACCAATGAATTCCTTGCATACTCTATTCTACCTAGGCAATGTAAGGCCATTAGCGAATTAACATATACTCTCGATAACTTTTGATAAAATCTCGATTATTCTAATAAAACTTAATACACTTTTTTCAAAAACTCTAAACAAAATTAATGACTTGCATAACTTTTAATCTAAAAAATACACATGACTTCGTCTCAGTTTCTCGGCATCCAAAGCCCTCCCCTCCCCCCCAAGTATTGGGATATGCAGCAGTTGATGATTCCTTGGAAAAGCCCGCGTCGGCTTTACCACGGCACCGTGCCTCGAGGAGCTAAATAACTACATTTTTTACATAGTTAATTAGTTGATTACGAGTAACCACTTATTTAGTATGAAAATTGCCAATTGCCATCGATGAAAAATAGTCGATGGATCTTTGAATTCCGTCAATAGATCGTACATTCGTATATATAATCACACAAACGAAAATAAAACGATCCGAAAATTAAGGACGAATCTAGGGGGGTTTTGGGGGGGCCATGACCCTGAAAATCCTCAAATTTTAAGCTATTTTTATTAAAATTTTATTTATTTATTTATTTATTTATTTAATTAACGTTATTATAGTTTAGTATGACGGTCACCCCAATATAAAATTCTGGATTCGCCTCCGTCGAAAATAGAATCTTATCTAATGATCTACAATAAATATACGAAACAGAACAAAAAAAAACGTTGATCCCAAGACAACATTGTCGGAAGAAGCGTTGCAGGACTTGATCTTCGACAGGTAAAGAGAGTCGACTCCGTGTGCTCTATCCGATGGGAAAAAAAAAATCGACCGAATATTCTTCTCTCCCACAAGATCACACCCTTTATATATAACTAATCCAAAAATCCATTAATAAACAGTAGTACCGATTAAAAAATTCTAACATATATAAATTCAAAATCTATCAACCCACGTCCAATAATAGTTAGACCACTTTATTCGGATTCGAATCAATACGATATACTCTGATGTATTACGATAATCACATATAAACTTACCATCAATAATAATTTCATATAATTAATTTTCATTACAGTCCACTTCGATTTAGAGAGGATTTTCATATCCCTAGAAATTCTGGTAGGAAATCCTGGCCATTGGTTTGTGATCTACCTTACTTATTTTGATTTAATTCTCCATGTTGTTGGCATACTTAACGTCGCTTATTAGAAATGCTTGCGCTATAGAGAGTAAGGAATTTCTGATTTTTAAATAATTATTGCATCGAGAGGGGATTCAAGAGCACAAAGTTTTCGTCAATCAAGAATTCCGAAGAAGAATCTATTATATACCATTTTATTTTTTTTTACGAGAATTTATTTTCACGATTTAAATTTATGATCTTTAGATCACCTGATAATAATTTATTAATCATTACTGTTTCCCACCGAGATGATGAATGGTGAGGTGTCCGAACAGCGGAGCTGACAACGGCCGAAGCGGATGAAGTGGCTTGCTCGCCGGGTTGCTTGACCAGACCGAGCCGAATGAGAACCTGCACAGTAGCAAGCGATCAAGGGTGCCGAGAGGGATCTCGGCTAAACCCCTCCGACGCTCAAGGTAGGGAATTAGATGGAAGAAGTCTCTCAAACAGAAGAGAACAGACTTAAGAGTGTGTGAACTTACCTCTCCTTGAGAAGGGTCATCCCCCTATATAGGGAGAGGAAAGGGAGTCCTCTAGTGGACCTTTTCCCACTTGAGTGATATGACCTCCCCGATTGTACATTATTATCATTGCTTATCTAAAGCAGTATCCAGCACGTGAGTTGCCATTAATGCATAGTTGGCAGGAGGCACATCTTAATTAAGGCAGCAGCCAATCCTCTGGAACTTCCGCAGGTAAATCTACTTCTGTGCAGGGGCAGCCATTAATACCCATCGTTTGGTTGATAGGAGGCAAATCTCCATTAATGTCACGGATACTCCTCTGCGCCTTGTCAGAGAATCTTATTTTCTGTCGGGGATAGGTAGTGACTAGGATCACCAGGCCAGTTCAAAAGGTCTGGTTTGATGGTAGAGATCCGGACCGAGACGTGGAGTGTCCGGCCATATAGTAGAAATCTGGTCCGAGACGTGGAGTGTCCGGCCATATAGTAGAGATCTGGTCCGAGATGTGGAGTGTCCGGCCTTATGGTAGCAATCCGGACCGAGACGTGGAGTATCCGGTCGTATAGTAGAAATCCGGACCGAGACGTGGAGTGTCCGGCCATATAGTAGAGATCTGGTCCGAGACGTGGAGTGTCCGGCCTTATGGTAGCAATCCGGACCGAGACGTGGAGTATCCGGCCGTATAGTAGAAATCCGGACCGAGACGTGGAGTGTCCGGCCATATTAATAATATCAATAAGGAGTGATGGGCCTGGACATACTTGGCATCATTAAGACCCCCCCCCCCTCGTGTCTAGTCGAAGGAGAGGTGTGGCTTGACTGACTAGACTGAGTCCTGACCACATCTGACCTTCCTTCCTTGATTTAAAGAGGGAAGGGGAGCAATGCCGAGGAGGTGCTCCCTGGGAACGGAGAGAAAATCTTCTATAGTGGATCATTAAATGCGGGGATACTGCATGATGATCTTACTTCTCGAGATCGCGCCCCCTTGTGCCACGCGTCGGCCCGATCCGCGAAGATACTCTCGAGAAACGAGGTGTGGCGACTTCTTTATAAATGCCCCCCTTTCCCTGATAGGTTTCCCGATCTTTCGCTCGAAGTTTCTGTCTCCTCTTCTTCTCCGCCGACCTTCTCCTTTTCCTTGCTCCTCCGGCGCTCCTACCTTCGTAAGTCCCTTTATTTCATATCGAAACCTTTGATCATGGCCGAGCACTCCGATCTATGGTTCCTTAGGACTCGAAGCATCATCACACCTGAGGTGCGCCAAGAGATTAGGTCCCTCTATCAGGTTCCCCACTCCTATCGCCTTAGGGTTCCCCTACCAGATCAACGCCCCCACGAGCCCCCGATAGAATTCGTTACCTTTTTCCAAGATCAGCTGGCGGCTGGTCTTCGCTTTCCCCTCCACCCTTTTTATTCCGAATTATCCCATTACTTCCGCATTCCCCTTCAGCAATTAGCACCGAACTCCTTCAGCCTTATCAATGGCTTTATCATTGTTTTCCTTTTTTACCATCTTCCCCTCTCGGCTGCTTCTTTCCACGCTTGCTTTGTTCCGAAAAGGAAAGAAGTCGGCGTTTTTTTCTTTACGGCCCGTCAAGAGACCAAGTTTCTGACGAAACTTATTACCTCCCACAAGTATTGGAAAACCCGATACTTGTTCGTACGGCCGGAGTCCCCTTTCTCTTGGCCGAGTGAGTGGCAGCTTGAGCTCCCACCCTCTCCTTCCCTTAGGAGCTTTAAGAGGACTCAAGATTACCGAGACATAGTAAGAGTCCTTTCGGGGCTTAGCTTTGACATTAATGCCTTACAAGAAGAAGGGCTCCTCCACCATTTTGACCTTAGCCCTGCCGAGACCGAGATGAAGGGCACTTTAGGTAAAAATTTCTTCTCTCTCCTTATGTTTCTAACCCTTGACTTGCCTTATGTCTTTCGCAGCCGAAGTCATGCTGAAAGCTTCGATCAGCAAGAAGATGAAGTGGAAGAGGGCGCAAATGATTGCCCCTGCGGCGGCTCCAGCCGAGACCTCCGAAGAGGTTGGCTCGGAGCATCTCCCGCCTCCTCGACCATCTATGATAGCCGAGACCATCAGCTCGGGAGAATCCGAGGAACAACGGGGACGTCGAAAGAGAAGCCGTATGAGGAACTCTTCTTTCGAGGACAGCCCCCTCCGAGTCTCACCAATCCAAAGTTTCCCCGATCCGGCGGGACCGAGTGGTACCGCGGTCGAAAACTCTCCGACCCCAGACCCCCCGTGCGAAGAACACCCGGAGGTCTCTGCGCCTGCACCCGAGCCGAGGCCTCCTCAACCAAGCCCTCCTCCCGCGGCACCTTCCGGAGGAACTACCTCGCGGCCAGCTCAGAGTTTTCTTCGGGGAGTACGGGAGTCAATTGA
This sequence comes from Wurfbainia villosa, assembly GCA_025175895.1. Classification (NCBI taxonomy): domain Eukaryota; kingdom Viridiplantae; phylum Streptophyta; class Magnoliopsida; order Zingiberales; family Zingiberaceae; genus Wurfbainia; species Wurfbainia villosa. The sequence goes on along the minus strand of CM046000.1, from coordinate 2,524,278 downwards.
AGCGTCGGCCAGAGAGAAATCTATTCCCGCCCTCAGCGACGAGATGAACCTGCACCTGACTAAGGTAATCGGACTTACTTCCCTTTTTCTTCTTTCTTTGTGTAACACTCTATCTTCCTTTGCAGTTCTGGGGGTTCCACCTAGAACTAATGTCCCGGTTGACTCGCCTGTCTACCACCTATCCGGCTATGCAAGCCCAAGTGACGACCCTTACCACTCAGCTTCGGGACAAGGAGACCGAACTCGGTCTAGCCCAATCCGAAGCAGCGGTCTCTCGATCCAAGGCCCTGCGTTACGAGGATGACCTACGAGCCCGGGACTGAGAGATCGATCTCTTACGGCTTCAAGCGGCCGAAGCGGAGGCACTTAGGGCCCGAGTGGAGGAGGCCGAGGCTCGACTGCTGCAGGCGGAGCAACACCGGATTGCTCAAGCAGAGTCAGAGGTCAAGCGTTGTGCGGAGTTGATATCCCAAATGGAGGTGGTCAAAACCGACTCGGATGCGGCCAAAGCCGAGCTGGCTTCCTATAAGGAAGGCGAGGAGGGTCGATGTCAAAAACGGAAGCAAGCCTTCCTTGCTTCGGAGGAGTTCTCCGACCTCCTCGGGAGTCGTATCGCCGACCTCCTGGAAATAGGATATAATGGGGCCATCCGACACTTCAAAGAAGCCGGCTATCCGCCCGAGGGGGCATCCACCGAGTTCTTGGACCTATAGCGCCTGGTCGACGAGACCCCTGATGAGGAGCTCGGTGGCCTTCCCTAGTCATTAGGTTTCTTAGAAATTTTGTAGCCGTATACGGCCGTATTGGTTTTGTTGTAATCGCACCTTTCAGTTTTATATAAAAATTTTTCTTATGCTATCAATTCCAATAAAGCAGCAGTAAGGTATCGACCAAGTACCTTTATACTATCCCGAGACGGAACTTGTCGAGAAGTCGAATTACCCTTAGTGACAGGGATCAGGATAGGGCCTTAGCGTTAATAGAACTTGCCTTGACTCTTGTAAGACAACCCTTGGAACCCCTTCTGAGATGCACCATGAGGTGGTTGGCTAGGCTGCGCCGGAAGGGGTGACCTGTTCCGATATGCACCGTGATAGGTGGTTGACTAGAATGCGCCATAAGGGGCGAGATGCACCGTGATAGGTGGCTGACTAGAATGCGCCGTAAGGGGTGAGATGCACCGTGATAGGTGGCTGACTAGAATGCGCCGTAAGAGGCGAGATGCACCGTGATGGGTGGCTGACTAGAATGCGCCGTAAGGGGCGACTTATTCCGAGATGCACCGTGATAGGTGGCTGACTAGAATGCGCCGTAAGGGGCGACTTATTCCGAGATGCACCGTGATAGGTGGCTGACTAGAATGCGCCGTAAGAGGCGAGATGCACCGTGATGGGTGGCTGACTAGAATGCACCGTAAGGGGCGACTTATTCCGAGATGCACCGTGATAGGTGGCTGACTAGAATGCGCCGTAAGAGGCGAGATGCACCGTGATGGGTGGCTGACTAGAATGCGCCGTAAGGGGCGACTTATTCCGAGATGCACCATGATAGGTGGCTGACTAGAATGCGCCGTAAGGGGCGACTTATTCCGAGATGCACCGGGATAGGTGGCTGACTAGAATGCGAACCTCTGCACATCATCACAAAAGTAGCTTAGCTTTTCCTAACTTTCTTATTACAGACCGCACAGTCCTTATATATGATACAGTCTTAAATGGAGAGCATTCCACGGCCGAGCGAGATCTTTTCCCTCCTGATCTTGTAGGTAATAAGCTCCGGAGCTAAGCTTCTTGACAACCCTATACGGTCCTTCCCACCGAGGGGCTAGCTTGCGAACTTCCCCAGCAGGTTGGATCTTCTTCCACACAAAGTCGCTGGGCTGAAAAGAGCGAGGTACTACCCTCTTATTGTAGGCTTGCGCTATCTTCCTTCGAAAGGTGCCCATTCGGCTGGCTGCATTATCTCTCGTCTCGGTCACCAGGTCCAACTCAGCTAGTCTGATATCTCGGTTATCACCATCCGGGGCATAGGCCAGCACTCGAGGTGATCCCATTCCGATCTCCACCGGGACTAAAGCTTCCGACCCGTAAACGAGATGGAAAGGGGTGAGGCCAGTACTATCCTTTGGTGTCGTCCGGTAAGCCCATAAAATACTCGACAGCTCCTCTACCCAGCTTCCTCCGGTGTGATCCAATTTGATTTTGAGTCCCCGAATCAGCTCTCGGTTGGTCACCTCTGCTTGCCCATTGCTTTGAGGATACGCCACGGAAGTAAAAACCTGCTGAATTTCTAGTTGCTGGCACCACTCCTTGAGTTTTCGTCCTTGAAATTGCCTTCCATTGTCCGAGATCAACCTCCTAGGGATGCCAAATCGGCAGACTATGTTTTTCCAAAGAAATTTCAGCACTGCTTCCTCTGTTATCTTGGCTAAAGGCTCTGCTTCTACCCATTTTGAGAAATAGTCTACTGCCACCAGTAGGAATTTCTTCTGATTCGGCCCGAGTGGCAATGGTCCTACGATATCCATTCCCCACTGATCAAAAGGGCAAGATGTTACCGAGGCCTTAAGCCACTCGGTGGGTCGCCGAGAGAAGTTTTGATGCTTCTGGCAACTAAGGCATGTGCGGACGCAGTGCGCGGTATCTTTCTGCAAAGTAGGCCAAAAATATCCAGCGAGGAGAACCTTTCGTGCTAGGGATGTCCCACCGGAATGATTACCGCAACAACCCTCATGCAACTCCCTCATGACGTATCCCGCCTCTTCTGGACCAAGACACTTAAGGAGTGGTCTGGCGAAAGCCCTCTTGTATAGGGTATCTCCCACCAGCACGAAACTGTTCCCTCTTTTCTTAATGATTCGGGCCTCGGCTTGATCTCCTGGCAATAGTCCTTCTTTCAGATAGTTAATCAGAGGAGTCCTCCAATCGGGGGAGTTTTGCCGCATGGTTGGCGCTTGATCTATATGAGCTATGAGTTGTGTCTCAGCCAGGGAATCTTCTAGGCTCCAGGTGGTGAGCGCACTGGCCATGCGAGCGAGCTCATCTGCTTTCTGGTTGTCGGCTCGAGGGATCTTATGGAGAATGACTTCTTGGAATTTGGCCGTCAATTTTTGATAGACTTCCTTGTATAGCTGTAGTCGTGGATTGTTGATGTCATAGGAGTCTTTGACCTGTTCCACAGCCAGTTGAGAGTCGGAGTACAAAGAGACCCGTGATGCCCCCACGTGCCGAGCAGCTCGAAGTCCCGCCAGTAAGGCTTCGTATTCAGCCTCATTATTAGAGGCCCAGAAATTAAGTTGGACTGCAATCCGGATCATCTCCTCCTGCGGCGATATCAGCAACACCCCTACTCCGCTTCCTTGTTTAGTGGCCGAACCGTCAACATATATCCTCCACTCTTCATTTCTTTCGATTCCGGATGTCTCTGCAAGGAAATCTGCCAATACCTGTGCTTTGAGAGCTGTCCTGGGTTGATATTGGATGTCGTATTCGGCCATCTCCGTGGTCCATTTGATTAAGCGGCCCGACGCCTCGGGATTAGTGAGTATTCTTCCCAGGCTGCTGTTGGTCAGTACTGTGATGGGATGAGACAGGAAGTAGGGGCGGAGTTTCCGAGTAGTGATAAGTAGGGCCAGAGCCAACTTCTCTAGGGTGGTGTACCTGCTTTCAGCAGCTTTTAGCAAATGACTGACAAAATAAATAGGTGATTGTTTACCCTCTTCCAGTCGAAGTAGGACGGATGCTACTGCTTCTTCCGAAGTAGCCAGGTACAGTTGCAAATTCTCCCCGAGCACCGGCTTAGATAGCGTAGGTAGCTCGGCTATGTATTGCTTCAACTCTGAAAAAGCTAGTTCGCACTTCTCGTCCCATGAAAACCGGGTCGACTTGCGAAGTATTTTAAAGAATGGGAGGCTTCGCTCGGCCGACTTAGGGATGAATCGAGAGAGAGCAGTTATTCGTCCCCAGAATGCTGTACCTCTCGACATTTCGGGAAAGCATGTTCGCAAAGCTGGGCCTTCTGGGATTGACCTCAATTCCTCGCATCACAATGTAACCGCAGGAATTTTCCTCCACGGACTCCAAAATGCACTTGGAGGATTCAAAGGATTCCGATCGGGAAGTGTGCGAGAATGTTTCACATGTCCGCAATGATATCTTTAGCTCGAGCACTTTTATGAGGATATCATCTACGATACTTCCATATTTCTACAATCTGGATCAAACACTTTATCCATCAATCTTTGATACGTGGCGCCGACATTCTTTAATCCGAACGGCATGACGGTATAGCAAAAAATGCCGTCCGCAGTGATGAAACTAACTTTTTCCTGATCTTCCTCTGCTAAGGGGATCTGGTGATATTCTTGATAAGCGTCTAACATACAGATTAGCTCGCATCCGGCCGTGGAGTCAACTAGTTGATCTATTCGGGGCAGCGGGTAACAATCCTTAGGGCATGTTTTATTAAGATCTCTGAAATCTACACATACCCTCCATTTTCCCCCGGGTTTGGGGACTAACACTATATTTGACAACCACTGGGGGAATTGTACCTCTTTAATGTATCCGGCCTGCCACAGCTTATGTATCTCGGTTCGGATAATATGGTCCTTCTCCGGGCCGAAATGTCTTCTCTTCTGCTTTACGGGTCGAGATCCCGGTAGTACGTTCAACTTATGCTCCATTACGGTCCGAGAAATGCTCTGGCTTTGTTCTTCGGGCCATGTAAAGATATCCCGATTGGCAATTAGGTTTCTGGTTACCTCCTCCTTCAGTGTGGCGGATAAATCAGCAGCGATTCAGATTACTTTGTCGGGTTGATCTGGCCATACAAGCACAACGTCTTCTTCTAATGTTTCTTCCCGCAGGGTGTACACTTCAGCTTTTTCTACCTTCCGATTTTTCCTGGGGCCCGTTCGGACTTCCTCCACATAGCATTTCCGGGCTGCCTTTTGATCTCCCACGGCTTCCCCAATTTGACCACTCACTGGGAACTTTAGCTTCTGGTGATAAGTTGATATTGCAGCTTCGAAGGAGTGCAAGGCCGGCCTTCCTAGGATGACGTTGTAGGCCGACACGGCGTCCACCACAATAAAGGTGGATATCCTTGTGCGCCGAAGGGGTTCTTCTCCCAGGGATAGGGGCAGGTCGATCCGACCAAGGGGGGCCACCTCGTGGCCCGAAAAGCCGAATAAGGCCGTGTTCATCGGGTACAATTGGGCTGGGTCAATCTGCATACGATCAAAGGCGTCTTTGAACAAAATATTAACCGAGTTACCTGTATCCACGAAGACCCGCGCTACGTCATAGTTGGTGATGGTGGCCCTGATCACCAAGGCGTCATCATGGGGGATATCAATTCCCAGCATATCCTCCGGGCCGAAGGTTAATGAGAGCCCTGTAACTTTTTTTCTGTTAGCGTTTACCTCCATATTTTCCAGCCGTCTTCCGTGAGCCTTGCGGGCCCGGTTGGAGTCTCCATTCGTGGCTCCACCTGTGATCATGCTGATGGTGCCTCAATGCGGAGTATTAATGAATTCTGGCGGTGATCCGGTCTGGGGAGCTGAGTCTCTCGGATAGGCCTCCCTAGTTCTTCGGGGAGCCTGAGCTCGTGGTTGACGCTCGGGTGACGGTCGAAGAACTCGCTTAGCTCGATTATGTGAACCTGCCCCTCTCGGCTCGGATCTTGCCTCTCTTTGCTGAAAAGGAGCCGGGCTATGGACTTGGGGTTGCTGCTCTTGCATTACTTGCCGGATGTCTTCCGCAAAGGAACGACATTCCCGAGTTGAATGCCCATGCATCTGATGATACGCACAAAAAGAGGGACTTGGATTTGGTAGTACGGGCGGCTGAGAGACTTCTTGTACGGCTTGAATCGTCCTTTCTCCCAATAGTCTCGGTGGATAGGCAGGGGGGTTTTTAAGTGGGTGAGTTGGTGCCGAGAGATGTATCTTTCTGCTTGATTTCTGGGATTGTGGCGGTCGTTCAACTTTCCTTCCCTTTTGCTGTTCATCTGCAGCTTTCTCTGCTTCTTCTAGGTTGATATAGGCTTCGACCTTGGCTAACAAGGACTCAAACCGGGAGGGCGGTCTTTTCATCAAGGATTTGGAGAAGTCCCCTCTTGTCAGCCCTTGAGAGAAAGCGTTGATTATCGTTCCAGGGGAGGCATCTAGGACATCAACTGTCACTCGGTTAAACCTGTGTATGTAATCCCTCAAGGGTTCTTGATCCTTCTGCTTGATAGTCATGAGGAATTGAGCTGTCCTGCGATACCTCTTGCTACTAGCAAAATGCTGGAGGAAAAGGGTAGATAATTCTGTAAAGGACCTAATAGACCCTTCTGGCAACCGATCGAACCACCTCTGCGTGGAGCCGATCAGGTTGAGGGAGAAAACTTTGCACCTGGCCCCATCAGAGTAACCATGTATCATGGCGGTTTTTTTAAATCTCCTTAGGTATTCTTCTGGATCAGTTGAGCCATTATACTCTCCAATGGATAATGCCTTGAAAGCTTTAGGCATTTTCTCGGCGATGATGTCAGGGCTGAGAGGAGAGTCTAGGCCGACTAATGGGGCCTTGTCCTTTTTAGGATCTCGTTCCTGGATCGGCTGGGAGGGTGTTTTCTTTAAAGAGTCTTGTAGGGAAGCCGTTGAGGATGACTCGGTTGATACTGAAGCTGTTGGTACTACTTTTCCCGTGACGGGAGTTGAGGGGGTGGATTGGAGTGCGGGACCCTGAACTGGGCTAGGGGACTCCTGCCCAGGACCTCGGGAGAAGTGTTCTCGTAAGATGTCTTGCATAGTGACCCTGACAAGGGCGATGATGTTTTCCCTGGTCAGGCTTCCTTCATCAGTCTTGGCATTGCCGGAGTTTGCTCCTTGGTCTCCCATTCTTATCTCTGATGTGATATAGTTTCCCACAGACGGCGCCAATTATGTTTCCCGCCGAGATGATGAATGGTGAGGTGTCCGAACAGCGGAGCTGACAACGACCGAAGCGGATGAAGTGGCTTGCTCGCCGGGTTGCTTGACCAGACCGAGCCGAATGAGAACCTGCACAGTAGCAAGCGATCAAGGGTGCCGAGAGGGATCTCGGCTAAACCCCTCCGACGCTCAAGGTAGAGAATTAGATGGAAGAAGTCTCTCAAACAGAAGAGAACAGACTTAAGAGTGTGTGAACTTACCTCCCCTTGAGGAGGGTCATCCCCCTATATAGGGAGAGGAAAGGGAGTCCTCTAGTGGACCTTTTCCCACTTGAGTGATATGACCTCCCCGATTGTACATTATTATCATTGCTTATCTAAAGCAGTATCCAGCGCGTGGGTTGCCATTAATGCATAGTTGGCAGGAGGTACATCTTAATTAAGGCAGCAGCCAATCCTCTGGAACTTCCGCAGGTAAATCTACTTCTGTGCAGGGGCAGCCATTAATACCCATCGCTTGGTTGATAGGAGGCAAATCTCCATTAATGTCACGGATACTCCTCTGCGCCTTGTCAGAGAATTTTACTTTCTGTCGGGGATAGGTAGTGACTAGGATCACCAGGCCAGTTCAAAAGGTCTGGTTTGATGGTAGAGATCCGGACCGAGACGTGGAGTGTCCGGCCATATAGTAGAAATCTGGTCCGAGACGTGGAGTGTCCGGCCATATAGTAGAGATCTGGTCCGAGACGTGGAGTGTCCGGCCTTATGGTAGCAATCCGGACCGAGACGTGGAGTATCCGGTCGTATAGTAGAAATCCGGACCGAGACGTGAAGTGTCCGGCCATATAGTAGAGATCTGGTCCGAGACGTGGAGTGTCCGGCCTTATGGTAGCAATCCGGACCGAGACGTGGAGTATCCGGCCGTATAGTAGAAATCCGGATCGAGACGTAGAGTGTCCGACCATATTAATAATATCAATAAGGAGTGATGGGCCTGGACATACTTGACATCAATTACGATAAAGCTCCCCTTCTAAACTGTATTAAAAGTGAATTAGAGATAGATCATGTGCAGCCTGGAGACCTAACTGGAGGATGATTGGATCACTATATAGCGACAGACAATGGCTACTGACAACACATTTTGACACGGTGGGGTAAATTCACGGAGGGCTTAACTACTTGAGGTGGTATATATGATAAGGAGGGCATAGCTTGGTCGACATAAGATTTTCCATGATATATGTGAGAGATAAATACTCGATTGATGCATATTTGATGGAGACTTTTGATTAAATATCATGAGAGATGATATGCATGAGTGTACAAATTAAGATATATCGAACTATATGCCGTCTTACTTTATTTTACAAGAGTTTATTTTTACGATTAAAATCCATGATCTACTTGATAATAATTTAATCATTATGTTAAAACTCCCTTCTAAACTATATTAAATTGTGCTTTAAATTTGCGGCAAAAATATTATAAATTTATTGATAGTTGATCATTTGTTAAAAGTGAGAATGAGCTAGATAGAGATAATGCTCATGTACGGTCTTCATGACGAAGACATGACTATATAACGGACTAATAATACATTTTGACACGGTGGGATATATTTACGGAGGGCTTAACTACTTGAGGTGGTATACATGAGGACAGAGCTTGATCAGATCTTCCATGACATATGTGAGAGATAAGTATTCGATCGATGATTGAGATGGTATTCACATGTACATCAAACTACAATTGTGCTTTGCCTTCAATAATATATATTTATTTTTCATACAAAAACAAATGAATTTTGTTACAAGCCAAACTATATTAAATTGTATTGTGCTTTTCTAGCGTTGTGAATGATATGATTTGACATCGTATTCCCCTTAACTAAGAGTATAAACAAATCGAATCGAATCGAATCAAATATTAAAAAAAAAATAATATTCGAGTTCGAGTTCGAGTTCGAATTCGAATTAGTATATTCGAGTTCGATTCAAAGTTCGAAAATTGAATAATGATGGACTCGAATTCGATTCGAATCAAAGTTTGAGTTCGGATTTAATTCGAAATTTTTGAATAGGTTCGATTTAATATTCGAAAATTGATACTCGATTTGATATTCGAAAATGGATGCTCGATTTAATATTCGAAAATTTTTAATAAATAAAAAATTAAGATTCGCGAACAGTTCATGAACAATCGAATAATATTATTTCGGTTCGAATTCGATTCGAAAAATATTTGTACATATTCGAGTTCGGCTCGAATTCGATAATTTCGAATTCGAATCAAATATTATTCGAATCGGCTCGAAAAATTCACAAACCGACTCTATTCGTTTACACCCTTACCCTTTGACTCTTCTTTTATCGACGCCTTGCAGGAGTATTTGAGAGAGAGAGAGAGAGAAAGAATGCCATCCTAATTCAGTTTTCTATCGTTTATTTGCCTAAAGACTTTCTTATTTGCTTTTGCACCCTTTAAACTTATGCCGAATTGATGTTCGTTTTGTTTTTTTTTGTTTTTATAATTTAAGTGTCCAAATTTTGGATCCGTCTAAATTAGGAAGCGCGTGCGACAGAAATCCTAATAATTCAGTGTCCTAAAATTTGTCACCCTACTGGAAAAACAAATCGCTGTAGTGCATCACGATAGATAGAGGATCGAATCCTAAATATCCGAGTGACTGCAAATTGATGTTTACTTTCCGCTTTAAAGAATGATAGTTGAAAATTTTTGAAAATCTATTCACTTGTTTGCAAATTAAAATTGTGGTCACAAGAAGCCAACCGGAAAGGAAAGAACTTTATGCTGATCAGACTTCGTCAATTCGATATCCACTTTCAACGAAATTAGTCCACGTGGGAAAAAAAACATCCCAAGAAACTTACTTAGAACATGTTCGGTAATTTTCATATTCAATAACAACAATCAAGTTCGATCCTACTGAATGAAATTAATTATATGAATCTTTCTACGTCATTGAATTCTATCTCTTACAGTATCATCATCTATACTTAAATAAATTTTATCTTATTTTATTGTTGCTAATTAAATATTTTTTAGTTTTTCTCTCCCTCGTTTATTATGTATATTTGTCATTATTTTACATTACTTAACTGGAGCATTTATTGATCATCAAAATACATATTCGTACCACTTTAAAATTGTCTCTCGAAATTTTCCTTCGATGAATATAATTCTGACTTTCTCTCTAATATTTTTATTTTTTATATATTTTGTCAATTCTTGTATATTCACACATCTATCTTAATATCCTCATCTCTGCAACTATGATCTTTTACTCGTATTGTCGAAACAGAATAAAAGTTTGCACACCAGAGTCGATGTTATTCCTTAACTATAACCGTTGCACAGTGCAGAATTCGATATTCATTTTCAGCTACATTAATTTTCCAAGAAAGTTAGCACATGTTCAGTAACTCTCATACTGTTTGAAACAAATAAAAGTTTGCATTCTCAAAGATGGTGTTTTCTGAACTAGAACCTTTGTATGATTCAGAATTCGATATCCACTTTCAGCGAAATTAATCTACAAGTGAAAAAAAAAATTCCAAGAAACTTTCAATAATTTTCATATGGTTTGAAAAACAAAATAAAAGTCTGCATCCTCAGAGTCAGTGTTTCTGAACTAGAACCTTTGTACGATTCAGAATTAGATATCCACTAACAATGAGGAATCTGAAACAAAATAAAACTCTGAAGAATGGCATAGTAATAGGGTTCATCGGAACGGTCACGATAATAGTCGCGGACTTCTCCATTCTTATTCTGGAACGTCTCTGATTTCATTTCGGAACGGCTATAACATCGTCTCTTTCTTTCTTGTACAGCCTTCATCTATTCGTCTTCTCCCTCAGTCAATGTCTTCACCGTGGAATATTCTGAACTAGAAATTTGAAACGGCATAAGACATTCTAATTCCAGAATGCTCGTTCCGAGCGTTGTGCGTCCGTTCCGACGAACCGTGCATAGTAAAGTGGAACTTTTCCTAGCTTCGATGAGGAGCCAATTTCTCAGCTTCAATATATGTAAATATCCTCATCATTTTCAGCATATCCAAATGCAGTGTTTCGCTATGAAAATCAAAACAGTTGGATAATAACTAGAGATTACTTCAGAAGAATTCAGAAATCTTTAAATGTTAAATTACTTTTTCTTCGATTTTAGCTGCCAACTTTGTCGATATAAATTGATTGGCATAATATTATTAGAAAATCAGAGAGATCAGATAAGAAAAGGATTTAATTAGGAAAACATAAAAGAATGATTTAATATTAAAAAGGAAATATTGATTTTAAAATATATATATATATATACTGAGTGCTACGATTTACGCGACTCGTGCGCGATGACGAGAAATATATAGTAACCTGCGGTCGAAATCTAGCGACGATCCAATTAGAATCTGATCGGCACCGGAGTCCGATCGGATTGCGACCGAAAATGACTGCAATTGCAACCACCAGTGGTCGCGGCGTTGGCGACTGCAATCATGACCATTTCCGATTGGCACCAGATTACAGTTGGATTATGACCGCGATTGCAGCCGCCAATGGTGCGTGCCACTGACGACCACAATCACAATCGTTTTCGACCACAATTTAAACATATCGTAAATCGATGTAGCTTGAAAAAATGTAATGCACCACACTTACAAAATATATATATATTTTTTTTTGTCTTGATCATCAACAAATTGTATGTAAAATTGAACTTTTTGAATTAATTGAGACCACATTGAATATTTCACCTTGCAAAGAAAACCTATACAACCAACTCCATCTAGTTAGATGACACTTGATTATTATTGGTGTAAAGAAAACCTATACAAACGGTAACACCGAGTGAGCAACCCTTTTCCACATAAGGAAAGCATGGCCACTCACAAAGACTATAAAGCCCTAACCATCTTTTTGGAAGGAGATGAGAGAAGAAGAGAAAAAATTTTAAATTTTGTTTGGAAAGGGACGAAGAAAAAAGGGAAGGGTAATTTTTATCCTTCCTCCCTTATAAAAAGGAAGGTTTTCTTACACCTCAATTTGAGATATAAATTTTTTTCCTTTATTCTATTTCCATTACTGAACCTCCCTTCATTTCATCTAAATAAACCCTTATGCTCTATTTGGATAGGATGAGAAGAGATTCATTAATGGAAGAGGAAGGGAAGGGAAAAAACTTTAAGAAAATCTTTTAAAAAAATGGTAAAAGTTATTCTTCCCTTCCCTTCCCTTCCCTTCCTTTTCTCATCCCTTCTCAAACAAGATTTATTATTTCCTCTCCTTCCCTCACCTCCTCCCCAAAAGATGGTTAGGGTTTTATAGTCTTTGTGAGTGGTCAAGCTTTCCTTATGTGGAAAAAGGGTTGCTCACTTGGTGTTAGGGTTTGTATAGGTTTTCTTTACTACAATAACAATCAAGTGTTATCTAATTGGATGGAGTCGTATAAATTTTTTTTGTGAGGTGAAATATTCAATGTGGTCTCAATTAATTGAAAAGGTTCAATTTTATCATACAATTTGTCGATGATCAAGATGCAAAAAAAACAAAAAAAACTTCTATTTTGTAGGTGTGGTGCATTGCATTTTTCAAGCCACATAAATTTACGATGCTCAAATCGATTCTTACTTTCTTTGTTTATTTTTTTTCCTTATTTAGCTCGTTGAGTTTAGTCATATAGCAATGGAGTTGTCGTGGTGGTTCCATATTCTTTCATAAAGTTATTACCTTACCTTAGCCTTTTAGGTGCGTTTGGTTCAAATAATTATACATAAATTTGGTTATGTGATTACCAGAGAATAAAATATAATCTTAGAATAAAGTATAACCTTTGATAAAAATTTTGTTTGGTTGGAGATTTTAATATATAACTTAGTTTAACATTTTACTAAATTATCCTTTATCTTTTGCTCAATCAATTCGACGACGACGACGGAAATATTAATGACGATGACAACGATCGGTCGACGATCATGGTACGATAACGATGGCGACCAATCGACGGCGGCAAGAATCGCCAGTGGGCGGGTGGTTGTCGGTCGGCGTGAGCGGCGGCTCCGTCGACACGGCGACGGCGGCGGAGGCGATAAGCGGCTGGCGGCGGCGGCGGCGGCGGCGAGCGATGGCGGCGAGCGGCGAGCGGCGATAACGGCCGTGGCGATCGACGATAGGCGGCGACGACGGCGGCGGCGACGACGACGGCGGTGGCAGCGGACGATGACGCGGTGGCGGACGACGGCCGACGGCGGCGGCGACGGCGGCCGGCGACGACGACGGCGACGACGGCGGCAACGACCAACGTGAGCTGCCCGGCGGCGGCGGCAATAACCCGATGGCGGCGATAGCGACCAAGTGGAGTTAATTCCGAGATTTCGCCACCTTGGACTTTGATCGCCGATCTCCTTCTTTGCACTTGCCACCTAGGATCATGATTTATCTCTTCCACTTATAGGGATAGGGGCACCAACTGGGGACACTAATAGGGCGGTTTCACATTTTCTTAAAGCTATTACCTTTAACTCTTGAGTGGGCAGGGGTCAATTCCCTAGGGTTTCATCGCCTTGGGCTATCGATCGGCATCTCCTTTGCATTTGACACCTGGGAGCCTAATTTACCCCATCTACCGGTAGGGACAGCCAGATAGGGTTGTTAATATGACAGTTCTATATTTTTCCTAAAGATATTAGCTAAAGTCCCCAGGGTTACCCTAGTTGGTAAGTGCAAAGGGGTAACTCTTAAATGGACAAGGGTCAATTCCCAGGGGCTTCATTGCCCTGGACTATCAACCAACCTCCTCAGTTGCACTTGCCACCTGGGAGCCTGATTTATCTCCTCCACTGATAGAGGCAACCGGAGGGGGCTGCTAATGTGACAGTTCCATATTTGTCCTAAAGCTATTACCTAAGCTCCCAGAGTTGTCCCAGTTGGTAAGTGCAAAGGAGTAACTCTTAAGTGGGCAGGGGTCAATTTCCGAGGATTTCATCGCTCTGGGCTATCGATCGATCCCCTCCTTTGCACTTGTCACATGAGATCATGATTTACCTTCTCCACCAGTAGGGGCAGCCATAGGGGGACACTAATAGGGCGGTTTCATATTTTCCTAAAGCTATTATCTTTAACTCTTAAGTGGACAGAGGTCAATTCCCGAGGGTTTCACCATCCTAGGCTATCGATCGACCTTTCCTTTGCACTTGACACATGGGAGCCTAATTTACGTCCTCTATCGGTAGGGACAGTCGGAGATGACCGTTAATATGACAATTCCATATTTTTCCTAAAGTTATTAGCTAAAGTCCCCAGAGTTGTCCTAGTTGGTAAGTGCAAAGGAGTAACTCTTAAATGGACAAGGGTCAATTCTCAAGGATTTCACTGCCCTAGCCTATCAACCGACCTCCTCATTTGCACTTGCCACTTAGGAACCTGATTTACCAGTCAGAGGAGGCTGCTAATGTGGCGGTTCCACATTTTCCCTAAAGCTATTATCTAATCTCCCAGAGTTGTCCGAGTTGGTAAGTGCAAAGGGATAACTCTTAAGTGGGCAGGAGTCAATTTCCGAGGGTTTCATCGCTCTGGGCTATCGATCGATCCTCTCCTTTACACTTACCACTTGAGATCCTGATTTACCTCCTCCATCGATAGGGACAGTCGGAGTGAACTACTAATATGATAATCCCACCTTTTTTTCCCCTAAAGCTAGTACCTATAACAACACCAATGCATGGGCTTCGTTCGACAAAGGCATCGACAAAAATGAAACCCTTTATCAAATTAAATTATTGTTTGTGGCTAGGGTTAGGTATTCAAATCAAGGTCACATCGCCATGGCATTTGATATCCAAAAGCTTTGCTCGATCTTGCACACATGTCACAAGTGTTAGCTAATCGCTTTGCTTTTGGACTTCTTTTCTCATCCTCACCTTCTTCCCATTCCAATAAACTATGACCAAAATTTGCTTACTTTTGTGGGTGATTGTTCCACTTTCACAATCCATCAAGTGGGTCTCCCAATTTAATATTTCGAAACAAATTATGATCGAGTTTAGGGTTCAAAATATCGATACGAGTTAACATCTTAGTCTTCTAAAGTTGTCATCGAAGTTTTAGGTCTGAAATATGCTTTCAACGAATGTAATCCCTTTCTAAAAGACACACGTACGCGATATGATCTTACCAAATTTGAAACAAGCTTGTTTTTCGTCGAGAAAAGTGTGAGAACAATTCGCGGAGATGGTCATGGAGAACATCAATATCACTCGAATAGGTTAGGTGAAAAATTTTATAGTAGAAAAGTGAACAAGAATGAATCCACTAGCACGAAAAGATACCGATAAATATTGATGATGCTATCAATCACTAAATGTAAAGATTACATAGCAAAAGGTGATCCTCATCCAAACTTGATTTTCTATCTTTTATAAGGAGAGTTTCTCTTAAAACATTGAAATCTCCTCGACGACCATCGTTATCTTAATTATTCGATTTTTCGATGTATGATAAAAGAGAGAAGTTTCTTAAAATCTTATGACGATCAATTTGACTTATCATTTTCAAATGCAAGTATACATTCCTTCCGAAGCAAATAATTTTGGTAGAATATTTTATATGTCAAGATCGAAAAGGAGTAAATTAGGATGAACAAGGGTTGTAAATGCAAGCGAAATCATCTCGCTAAAGCGATCCCTACGAGAAGTGAGTATGAAGTTGTTCGAAACCACGTTGAGTCTATATCGTCTAAACCCTAAAACATTATCGAAAATAGATGGATTAGAAGGTGAAGATTGTGTAGGGGTTGAGCATTGTAATGTTTAGTTTGTCATGTTGGGGGGAAAAAAATGAAAAATATTGATCAAGAAAATTGGGAAAATGTAGAATTTTTATTTTACTCGAATTAGATTACTGTTCTGCGTTTCTAGCGTTGTCAATGAATGCATAAAAATGGGATTTTTATTGTTCAGTGCCATCCTTCCTGCAAGTGGTTTCAGAGGATGAGGGAGGACGGTAATGGAGAGGCCGAGAGGGAGGAGGAAGAGAAGAAGAGCTGCTCGCCGGGTCTCGGGAGCGGCGGTGGCGGTGGGCGTTCTGCTTCACCTACTTCGCCCAAGAAGATGAGGATGGGGAGTAGCGGCGGCGGCGGCGGCGGTGGCGGGGGGCGGGCAGACCAGCCGCCGCCCTTCTCCGACCGGGTGCTGGAGAACGTTCTAGAGAACGTGCTGGAGTTCCTGACCAGCTGCCGCGACCGGAACTCGGCGTCGCTGGTGTGCCGGTCGTGGTACCGGACGGAGGCGCAGACCCGGAGAGAGGTCTTCATCGGCAACTGCTACGCCGTGTCTCCGAGCCGCGCCGTGGCGCGGTTCGTCGCCGCCCGGGCGATCGTCCTCAAGGGCCGTCCCCGCTTCGACGATTTCAACCTCGTCCCTCGCGGCTGGGGCGCAAGCTTCTCGCCGTGGGCGACGGCCATGGTCGCCGCTTACCCCTGCCTCGAGCGGGTTTGCCTCAAGCGCATGACCGTCTTGGATGCCGATCTCGCCCTCCTCGCCCGCTGCTTGCCCTCCTTCCGCGACCTCACCCTCATTTGCTGTGACGGGTTCGGCACCTCCGGCCTCGCCACCGTCGCCGAGCTCTGCAGGTTCTGCTTTTTACCGATCGTCTCGCTACGAAACATCGAACCCTAATTTCGGAACATTGTGGATGGAAAAGTTCCTCCCTTTTTTTCTACAGGCGATCGATTAATTGCTATTAGTGCTCTGTAGGAACCTGAGAGTGCTAGATCTGATTGAGAACGACGTGGAGGACGAGGACGAGCAGCTGGTGGATTGGATTTCGAGGTTCCCGGAGACGACCACCTGCTTGGAGTCGTTCTCATTCGAGTGCGTGAATTGCCCAGTCAACTTCGCCGCCTTGGAGGCTCTCGTAGCCCGCTCGCCTTCCCTCCGGCGGCTGCGGGTCAACCAGCACGTCTCCGTCGGCCAGCTCCGCCGCCTCATGGAGCGGGCGCCGCAGCTCACCCAGCTCGGCACCGGCTCCTTCCACTCGGTTCCCACCGCTGCCGGCGCGTCGGACCTTGACGCCGCCGACCTGGAGTCGACTTTTGCCGCCTCCAAGTCGCTTGTCTGTCTGTCGGGATTCCGTATGTTAGAGCCCGAGTACCTTCCGGCCATCTTCCCGGTCTGCGCCAACCTCGTCTCCCTCAACTTGAGCTATGCCATGTTCACTGCAGAGCAGCTTAAGCCCGTCATTATCCATTGCCACAATCTCCAGACCTTCTGGGTACCTACCGAACACCTTCCTCTGAGTTGCCATGATTCTTGAAATTCAACTAAGCTCTGATCGTGTGAATCTGTTTTGCTACAATTTGCTCAGGTTCTCGACACCGTGGGCGACGACGGTCTCCGAGCAGTAGCTAAGAATTGTAAGAAACTTTCAGAGCTTAGAGTTTTCCCTTTGAATGCCTCAGAGGATTCTGAGGGTTCTGTCTCTGATTCTGGCCTCGTTGCCATCTCCGAGGGGTGCCGGAAGCTCCATTCGATTCTGTATTTCTGTCAACGCATGACGAATGCTGCCGTCGTGACAATGTCCAAGAATTGCCCTGATCTAGTCGTGTTCCGGCTATGCATCATGGGGCGGCATCGTCCCGATCAGCTCACCGGGCAGCCGATGGATGAGGGTTTTGGAGCAATTGTAAGGAACTGCAAGAAGCTAACTCGGCTTTCTGTCTCTGGCCTCCTCACTGATAGGGTTTTCGAGCACATTGCACAGCATGGGAGATTAGTTCGCACTCTTTCGGTGGCATTCTCGGGGGACAGTGATCTGAGCTTGAAGTACCTCTTTGAAGGGTGCCCCAATTTGAAAAAGCTCGAGATCAGGGATAGCCCTTTCGGCGATACAGGTCTCCTCTTCGGCATCCACCATTTTTACAACATGAGATTTTTGTGGATGTCTTCGTGCAAGCTTTCTTCAAGGGGCTGCAAGGAAGTGGCTCAGAGGCTTCCTCACCTGGTGGTGGAAGTTATCGGAGACTCGCCTGACGACCTTCATAGCGATGCTGTCGAGAAGTTGTACTTGTACCGATCCCTGGATGGCCCGAGGGAAGATGCACCAACTTCTGTTAAGATCTTGTAAGTTTTTTTTTCTTCTTCTTTTGCTTCAGTAGAGATAGTAGGAAGATAGAATTTGCCATTTCTTTTTGTAGTTTGGCACAGGAGGTTACTCCCGGTTGAAGAAATCTACGATGCCACGAAGCTATAAAAGTGTGAATTTGGCCGGCGGCTTTCATTCATACGCGCGCACGATACGAAGAAGATCAGATAGTTTCAGTTTTTCGGATGGTGTATTTGTGCTTATGACTGTTTTGTAGAATAGCTTCTGCTCTTCCATGGCACCTTCAACTTGTTATAAAGTAGAACATACAATTCAATTCATGGGCACATAGATGTTGGACGGTGTCAAGGTCGGTCGACTCGACGACGATCGATCGATCGAGAAAGACAACCGAGTGCTTCTTTAACTCGTTCGATGAACTTAAAAACTGTCACCTTTACATTTTTTCTGGTAAAGACCTTGGAACCCTGAATTCCTTCCTAGTCACTGATCAAATACTTTCTTGTTATCCAACAAGTCTCTTATTGGTGGCTTGTTGCATTACTCGATTGGCTCTGAATGCTAAAAACATCCAATTTAGAGCTGAAGAGGACTGCTCATCTGCCATTTGGATGGACTACTGAATTGTTGATCACCAGTGAGGGATCTCCAATCATTTCACTGGCTGCTTGTGATTCTTTTGGTGGTGTTTTGTGTGTACCTTCGACCTACTGATTTCTTTGTCATTGTGCTCTGGTGTGCTATTGCAGCATTGCCTGAAAGTTACAGCCACTGCTTCCATTCAGAAAATCAACACAAAGTGAGTGAGTTGGTCAAACAACTCATTTTTTGTCTTATATAGCATTTTTCTTTATTATTTCTGTCGATTTGAAAGACACGACAATAACAATCAAGTTTTTATCTCATAAAATTGGATCGAATATGTAGGTTCGATCTTTTACCCAATTCTCATTTATATTTAAATGAATTATTTCTCAATTAATGTGTGTATTTTTCGTGATCTCATACTGTATAATGGGGGCATTCTTCTATGCCTAATTAGAGTTATAAATGAGTTGTATAGTGTTCAAATTTATTTAATAAGAAACTAAATCGAGTTAAGTCAAATTTAAAATTAATCAAGCTATTGAAAAATCTGTTCAAATTTAGCTTGATTTTTTTTTTTTAAATTAAGCTTGAATTGAACTTGACTTTATCGAGCTTCTAATTAAATTTAATTCAATCTTATTTAAATTTGATTTATTTAAATATTAAATTAATTTATTTATTTAAAATTTTAAAATTTTAATTCTTAATTATAAATAAATATAAATAAGTTTATAAATAATTTTTAAATAAGTCTAATTATAAATATTATTCATGAATATTAATAAATCGAATATATGTATTCAAACTTTTCATTTAATTTATCAAGTTATTCAAGTTTATTCGCTAATTGATTTTGATGTATATTAAACGAATATAAATAAATTTTTATCGAATCAAATATCAAACTTGTCCATAAATATTTGATTAGTTTATAACCCTATGCCTAAGTACATGCCCCTGACTTTCTTTCCTCAATACGTGCAATTTATTTATCCTCGTATATTCTTTTTATCTCTACAATTCTCAACTCCATATAAGCTTTAGAAATACTTTACCGATTCAACTTTATCTCTATTAATTTCTATCATCCTTTTAGAAAACGATTTTATTTTTTTTAATTTTTTTTATTGGTACCAAATATCTGAATCTCTGATCCGATTAATCTTTGAGAGTGATCAATCCTATCTCACGGACCTTTGGAATTCCTCGCCAACAACTGAAAAGGATAAGATCGGAGTCTCAATGACTTCCACTGACTACCAAGGGTAAATCAGGGAAGTGCTCATAATTTTTTTACAATTCAATTCGAATTTCGGAGTCCCATCATCCCTGAACGACAATTC
Organism: Wurfbainia villosa; assembly: GCA_025175895.1. Taxonomy (NCBI): domain Eukaryota; kingdom Viridiplantae; phylum Streptophyta; class Magnoliopsida; order Zingiberales; family Zingiberaceae; genus Wurfbainia; species Wurfbainia villosa. Next base: position 2,504,306 of record CM046000.1, on the reverse strand, counting down.
AATGTCGAAGTCGTACTTCGTCACCGGGTAAACTTCTGAGTCTCAGAGTTGTCCGAATGATTTTTTTTTTAATTTACCATCGAACAATATTATAATAAAAGATCGAACTGTGTTCTCCTATAAAATATCACTTCATTTTTACCGTTGTTGTACCTCTAGGGATGCATTTCCTCGGAAATATCACTTGTCCGCCATTAATGCCAGGGTAACTGCTAAGGATTTTTTTTTTTAAATAAACGTGGATAGTAAATATATTATGAAAATAAATAAATTTTAAATTAATTACGAAAATAGATGAGAAATTCCGTTGACTGGATTTAAATTCCGACATTGGATATTTGTTTTTTGCATTGTCGAGATTTAAATTTCGACAGTGAATTTTTGATTTTTTTTTTGCAGTCGGAGTTTTTTTTTTGTACTGTCGGAATTTTTTTTTTCACTGTTGAGACTTAGATTTTTTTTCGTTCATTCACGAGATTTAAATCCCGATGTCCATCGGCCGACTAGCCCGCCAATTGGTAGACACTTGTCAGCCACCTAGTCGTCGCCCGTCCAACAATCGGTTGACCGCTGCCCTCTTGTCGGTGGGACGTCGTCTACTCGAGGGTCGATCGTCACTTGCCTGACGGTCGGTCATCACCTGTCGTAGGCCCGTTAGCTCGTCGACCCGCAAAACGATGGTCCCCCGTTGCTCGCCCATCTATCGGTCGATCGATTGTCACCCGCTGACGGACCACCTGTCACCACCTGTTGTCGATTGCGGTGAGGCGTCGATCGGTGGACGACCGATCGCAGTCGGTCGTCGATCATGGTTGGTCGTCGATCGAAGCACAACTGTCGATCCCCGCCAGTCGTTGGCAGCCACCGGACGCCCCCTGTCGATAGGCGTCAGTCGGCCTCCGTCGGTAGCCACTGCCTGCCGGCCACTAGCTGTCCCCCATCGGTCGCCCGTTGTTCGCTGTCCGCTTGCCACCGTCGTCATTGTTGATTGGCGAGCGATGGCTAATCGGTCAACGAGCAACGATAGACTGGCGAGCAGGCGACGACTAGTCGGTCGACGGGCGACGACCGAAGGGCGGGCGACGATCGATGGGCGAGCGATGATCGATGGGCAAGCGACGACCGACCGATGGGCGAGCGGCGATTGGTTGACGGTTGGTCGTCGCCCGCCTATTGGTCGTCGCTCGTCGACCACTAGTCGTCGCCCGCCTGCCAGTCAGTTGTCACCCACCAACCCTTAGACGTCGCCCGCCCGCCAATTGACTGATCGTCGCCCTCTCGTCGGCGGGCCGCCGGCAGCCACTAGTCGCTCGTCGTCTGTGGTTGGCTAACCGTCGCCGTCGGTAGGTCGCTTGCTCGCTCGTTGTTGCCGTTGTTGTCGACAGACCGATTGGCCAACAATGATGGGGGTGACGGGTCGGCGACCGAGGGGGGCCATCAATTGGCCACCGACGGGCAAGGATCGATGGTCGTGCTACGACCGATGATCGATCGATGACCGACTGTTGACCGATGCCTGATCACGACCCATGGCTGACCACGACCAATTGTTGATCGATGTCTGATCGCGACCCACGACCGACAGCAACAGATGACCGATCGACGAGCGACGATCAATTGTCCGGCCGACCGACGAGCGATGATCGTTCGACGGGCCGACGGACCAACGACGGGCATAAAAAAAAAATCTAATGTCGGGATTTAAATCCGGACAGTGGAATCTCTCATCTATTTTCATAATTAATTTAAAGTTTATTTATTTTCATAATATATTTATTATTCACGGCCATTTTAAAAATTTTACGCATCAATGTGTCTTAGATTGAGAAGTGACAACCTGCTTCCACTGTGTCTCGTTGACAACGCCACCATTGATGGGAACTGAGACTGTAATTGTCAAACTGTTCAATCATTTACAAACAGTGATTTGTTTGTTTGTTTGTTGTGGTGGCCGCTCCAGTCCTTTGGAGTCTCAGAGGAGATGGAAGCAAGCAAGCGAGGCTTGATGATGGATGAACAATGGAAACAATGACAGATGGTGGGCGAAGGGCATAAATTCACATTAAGATACTATGTAAAAAAAATTAAAATCGTCAATTTAGCGATCTTCATCGATTTATCTCATGGTCATTATGAGAAAGATAAATCACAGGAGCCCTTTGAATCTTGATGTATTGATTAAAGACAATAAATGATCATCTGAATGCAAAGATGAATTTTAGATTTTCCTTCAAAATCGACCGATGCCAATTTCACAAATATCACATTGCTCCAGCCAATGCATCATTCCCGTGGAGACCACATTAAGACACTCGACAGATGCCATCGTTGTTCTGGTTTTGGGTTGGATTGCATGCTGCATTGTCAAAATTGTGACGGGGAGAGAGTTTGAAGGCACAAGTAAGTAAGTGTGGCCTTTGTAGATCCATGGAGAACAAAATAATCAACTTTGCTTTTGAGGGGGGAGGAGGAGGAACCGGTGAGGTTTAGGTTAGAAGAGCGTCGCCATCGCCGTCTCATTTGAGAATTGAGTTGTCATCAAACTTTGAAGTGAGCTAATCTCGCTTTCGATCGCGACGTGTTTGATTGATTGATCGATTGATTGGGTTTGACTACCCGTCTCAGTGCGTATGAGCCCCTTGAAGACTAGTTTGTAAAGCTTTGCATAGTCAAAAAAAGTGATGCTCAACGAAGAAAGCAAGTTTTACTTTTAAAAGTTTGGTGAACCTTTCGACAAACTTTGAAAGCTCATGAGCACCAAAAAAAGTGTTCTAGTTTATGCAAATTTGGTCAGAGTTTGGCCAAACATTTGCATCTTTTTTTTTTCCGAGTTTGATGTGCATCTAAGGTTAAAAATCTAAACCTTTTTTTTTTTTTTTTGAGAATTAGTGATTTCTTAAGCTTTCGATGTCTCGGGCAGTTTGTAAAACTCTAGACTTTTTCTTCGAAGTGTCGATGATTTCTTAAGCAAACAATTCATCGGATGGTTAGTAAAATTTGAAGATTTTTATCTGTAGTGTTGTTGGTAATCACTTGAGCTTTTGATATGTTTGATATCGATTCTTATTTGTCGCGACATCGAGATGATCTAGGTTTAACGTTCCTTGAATAACCTTTAGGTATCGCGGTGACATGTTATTGTAAGCTAGCATTTTTATCTTTGGTATATGAAACTATGTATAAAACGAGAGATCACACATAAGAAGTCGTAAGTACCTTTAATAGAACGCTTAGGATGTAATATAATCACGCTTGTAATGCAATCAAGTTCGTAGTGTAATTACATTACTATATTTGAATAAAAATTGTATGTAATCTTATATTACAAAAGTAATTATATTTTTTTTGTTTGATATGCATTACAAAGATGAGCGATCGGTCGTCGATCGCCGACCGATGACGACAATCGACCGATGACCAATCGAATCGGATGGCGGATTTATTGACTTCGATTGTTGAGCATCCGACACTTTTCAAATTACGGTTTGGAATGTAATCGGATTACATAGATTTTGCTTCGTAATCCAAATTACAACACTTTAGTGCATTTTGTAATTCAGATTACATTACATTACAACTTTAAAACGGTAACAAATAAAGTAATCAACCTTGTAATATAATCTGGATTACATTACAAATTACAGCATACCAAACACAATCTTAAAGTGTTGCGAGAAGTAGAGTCATAAACGAGTCAAGTTTCATAGTGTTCGGACTAGTTTGATAGATCAATCAAGTCGAGTCTAAAATTAACCAAGTTATTGAAGCAACAGTTCAAGTTTGTTTTTTTTTTTTAAAAAGCTTGAACTCGATTTGAGTTCGAATTGAACTTGACTTATTTAATTAGTATCAAACTTCTGATAAAGCTTATCTAAATTAGACTTGTTTAAACGTTATCAAGCTCTTAAATCAAACTTGTTTATTTGAAGTTTTAATATTTTAATTTTTGTTTGATTAGTTACTATAAATAACTTAAGCAAGTAACAATCTCATAAATAAATTTATACATGAATTTGATCATAAACATAGTTCACGAGTTTTATTCATGAATATAGTTTACAAGTTGTCTTCATGAACACCATTCATGAGCATATTCACGAATATTATTCATGAATATATTTCCGAACATTAGCAAACTAAATATATATATTCAAACATATTTATTTAATTTATCAAATTTATTCATTTAATTGACTTTGATACGTATTAAATATAAATGAACTCTTATAAATCGAACATCAAGCTTATCACGAACGTTTGGTTCTTATCAAGAATCCTAGATTTTTATTAGACACATTGAAAGCTCGAGAAATCATCATCATTGTAGAGAAGCATTGGGGTTTTTTTTTGTCCCCACGAAGATGGCTTAAAGCACGGCGATGCTTGCGAATAAGACATGGATAGATTCCTGAAGAGATCTAAAGTCGTTTCCTGAATTCAGATGACCCCCATGTGTCTTAGCCACCACGTCAAGGCCCATAGGATCCTCCATAATTTACCTCTCTCATAATGACCGTAGGACAGGCCAGTGGAGACCATTAGATTGACGATTTCAACCTTTTGCAGATGCAGTTGGATTCTTATTTTTGTAATTATGGGTGAGTCGAAATGATTATTGAGTTGTCGCTGAGGTTTTAGATAACAAATTTTAGCGACGACTTGACTTTATGTGGCAGGGTGACAAATAATTCGACGACAATAAAGGTTTTTTTTATTGGCATCAGAATATTCGAACCTTCGGTCCGACTAATCTCTGAGAGTGATCAATCCTGTCCTACGAACCTTTGGAATGTCTCGCCAACAACTGAGTTAGATAAGATCGGAGCCCAAGTGGTCTCCATCGACCACCAGCCACCAAAGATAAATCAGGAAAGCACTCATAGCTTTTTTACGATTCAGTCCAGACTCCACAATCGCGTCATTCTTGAACGACGGTCCAACGCTGAAGTCGTACTTCGTCCACCGAGTAACTCCTAAACCTAGGATCGCCCTAATGAATTTTTTCTAAATTCATCATTGAACGATATCGTAATAAAAAATCAAACTGCGCTCTCCTGTGGAATGCCTCTCTGTTGTTGCCACTGCACCGTGATCCTAAGGTGACGAAGGATCTTATATGTAATTTGGGAGACATGTTCGAGCAAAAGCACATTTTGGCCATTGCACTTCGGAGAAATGCACCATTTTCAAAATATCCTATTGTTATGAGCATTTTTGTTAATACACAAACTTTAGATCCTCGTTTTCATAATTATTCCGAGAGACACGTTTAAAGTGATATGAACATTTACTTAAACGACCAATAAATATTTCAGTTAGACAATGTAAAACGATACTAAATATATACATCAAACGAGGAAGAAAAAGACAAAAAAAAATGATCAACAACAATATAATAAAATAAAATTTATTTAAATATAAATAATGATATAGTAAGAGACAGAGTCCAATAACATAAAAGGATTCATATAGTCAACCTCATCTAGTGGAATAAAACTTTATTATTGTTGTATTAGATAGTTCAATTGTAATTTTTAACGCATAAAATTTATTAATATTTGCATTGAGCTCAACACTGAGAAATTTTCAAGTATCATTTTAATTATTTTTTGAACTACACTACTCCAAAAGATCATTAAAATTTAAAGAAAATTTTTACAAAAATAATATTATTATATTATATGAAATTAAACATTAAATTATGGGAGTTGCATATATTAATGTAAATATACAGAAAATAATAGAGGAAATTAGAATTACACCTAGAAAAAAAATTAAAATAATTTAGACATATACTCAAATCATCAATAAATATTCTAATTAGGTAGTACAAATCAATAAATATTCTAATTAGGTAGTACAAAACCATACATGTGCCCATATTAATCGAAAAAATTGAGACGGAAGAAAATTTAATTAGCAACTGACAAAACGAAATAAAATTTATTTGAATATAAATCAAATTTAATAACGTAGAAAAATCCATATAATCAATCGAAAAATTACCTTCATTCTTCATGCTTGGACTTATCTATTTGTTTTATACAAACTACTCATTTTGATGATTGAGGAAAAAATTTCTAAATTATTTCAAATCCAACCAACAATTCCTTGATTCATAGTACTAATTTAAAAAAAAAAAATCATATCACATAGTGTGAGATTATCATGCTTAAAGAAAAAAAAAAACATACTTCAAAATATATAATCATCTTGTCGATGCCATTTAGGTTTCTTATAACTATACATCTTCATCTTCATTTGTTTTAATGTCGAGTTTTAAAAATTTTATGTATAATTGCACATTTATATGACGAATAGTGTAGCTAAAATAAATTGTAGAGAGTGAATAGAGTAGAATAAAAAGTATAACTAGGAAGCCCTACTTATTGGGGATATAACATCAAAAACATAGAAATTATCATAAATACAATGAAAAATAGTAATTTTATTTATGAAAATAAAACATATGTACATATAAGTAGGTGTAATGTGCCACCCAAATTTTGGGCATATGATGCAAGATACTGGAGAAGGACCCTACGATAACATGCAAAGATTTATACACATTACAACATTCTGTAAGAAAGATTCAGCAAAAAGGCTGTAGGAAATATATCATGAAATTAAGAAGAAATAGCAGAGGATGGATAGAGCAACACCACCTTAACTGGATTCCAAGATTTAGGGAAGTTCTTGGAACACGTAGATACTCGCAGTTCAGTTCATAATACCAACCCAAGAAGCCTCATGGCACAGCACCATGAGATTGGCATCTCGAGGTAGATCCCTCAGTCTCAGGTGTCTGGTTTAGTTGCTGAGTGTCAGAATACAAGGGATTCGATGCACTCGGAAAGAACTAAATTATAAAAAGAAAGGCCAAGGCACCTGTGAAAGCTGGACCATAATAAGTCAGCTCTGAGCACACTCGAAAGGATGCAAAGTTCCTTCCGCCAATTCGTGCATCCTAATGCGCTCCAAAAATTCCAGCGGCCTGGAGAAGACGAAAGGATGCAATCCATAAGTAGTAGTTGAAAACGGAGTATGTTTCCGGATGCATATTATGTTTGCAGAGTATGAATCACAGTGTCCTATCGTGAAGTCGCGTTGTGGATTTCTACGATACCATTCGAGTTAACCAATTGATCCTTTTTTGAGAATTTCACTTGCATTTAAAGTGAGATCAAAAGGAATGCATTTTGAAAGGCAATACATTGTTACGGATTCAGAATCTTACAGGAGAACTTCACGACTGCGACATAATTCGCGTTGGTTCATCTCTATAGCACTCAAGATATCAGTGTCTGGTCCAGCTGCACCTCCAGCAACCATCGAAGGGACTAGCGCACGTGGCGTCCACATCTGCCCACGAGAAACTTTTAGCACACACTAACAAAATAATGAACACTTGTGATTTCTACCATAAAAGGAAGGATTTCTGAATCTTACTTTAATTGTGTAGTCAATGCCACTGGTTGCAATAGCACAATCAAATGGATGACACTGTATGCAGTTGACAACTAAAACCAGAAGATAAAAAACGTGACAATATGCACCAACCAACACGATGACCTCTTGACGACAACAGGAATGATCAGGCAACAACTAAAATAGATTTAAACACACATACCAGACTCATCCCCAGCAAGCATTTTGACGAGCTTCCCTGATTTTTTCTCCCAAATAAACCATCTTCCATCGTCACTTCCACTCGCAACAAATTCTCCTGTAGAAGTTCCATAAATCATGACACGATAAATACACGATGAGAAGTTTCAAGATATTAGAATAAAAAGAACAGTCCGGTATACGAAGCTCCCGCCACGTGGAATCCCAGAGAAAGATCTATTGTACGCAGCCTTACCCTGCTTTTTTACAAAAGGTTATTTCCATGACTCAAACTCGTGACCTCTAAATCACAAAGCAACAATTTTACCGTTACATCAAGACTCCTCTTCTTTAGATATTAGAATGTGACAATAAAATTTCATAACTTAAAAACCGTCCGCTCAAGTTGAAAAAGAGATTCCACCATGGAAAAAAAAAGAATATTTATCCATCATTACCATCCAAAAGTTGTGTTAGTCCCCACCTATTTGAAGTTAGGTAATGGATTGTATACCTTAATCGGACTCTATTGTAAAGTTATATCATCACTAATAAGGTAAATTGTTAAAAATATAACAATCTATAAAAAGTTTAATCAAATTGTTCTCGACCTTTTAATTTTAACATAGATATAAACAACTCAAAACATTTAACAAATATATCAAGTTGTTAATTTTTCCATCCATAAATTGTTATGACATTGCAATCAAAAGTTATTATTTTAATTATTATCCTTAATGCAACCAACAATTATAGTGCAACACTCTCGCTAGCTCCAACAATGATGCCACTTGGTCTACATATGCAATAAACAAACAAAATGATCTTCTACTATAGAGAAGAGTATAAATATAACAAGGCTTTATATGGTAATATATTAGTTTGTTTTTGCAGTTGTAAGAAAGTCTATACATGTAGACCGCATGTACATGATACATGATGTAGATCATATAAAGATAGCAAAGATATAGATGAAACAACAAGATATGACAACTTTTATGAAATATATATAATTCTCCATCAATCTCCCTCAAATACAAGAATTCAACTGTATATTAAGCTATGATGAATGCTTACATTCTTGTCATGGCTTTTAACAGATCACACAGTAAGGATTACTTCCTGGACTACTATAACAACAGCAAAGGTTACTCTATTTTCTGGAGTATTAAATTGAAAGAACAAATATCAACTGCAAAAGAGTAAATTTTTTATCACTGTAATCCTCTAAAATTAACACCGATTGTAATGAGAAAAATATAAAAGTAAACCTTGTCCGCCAAGAAAGCTCGCTTGCTTTATATCTGTCCCCACATTGCAATGGCCTATGTATCGCCTTTTCATATCAATTGTAATTTCAGGCTGAAAAATATATATACAAAAAGAAAACATCAAAATTTTAACCAAAAAGGCTAGAAGACAACAAAATGAAAGAAAGGCAAGAGGCCACTGTGATGCAAGTTGTCTCAAAGAATAAAATGAATACACTCAACTAATTGTCGATGGAAAACTTGTTTACGTAAAAACCATGAATATGACAGTTATATAACTACATTTAGTAGGTCACAAGCATTCCGTTCTTCCACTTTGTCCTTAAAGAGCAATGAACACCATTAGTAGTGCATGAATAAACCAATAAGTTTCCATATATTTTCAAACAGTATATCAGAACTGCTGCGTACCAAATGGAAAGCACAGAAAACAGTTTTATTTTGGGGCAAAAATTAAAAGGTCACCCCTTATTTTTTAAAATCATCAAATGTCAAATGAGCTTACTGTTGGGAGTATTGGGAATACAATCAAAATCTCACATTAGTAAGACATGGAAAAGATCACATGCTTATAAGATGAAAAGATATTTCTATTGGTATGAAGCCTTTCGAATAAAGTCCAAAAACAAAACCATGAGTTTAGATCCAAAGTGGGCAATATCATGTCATTGTGAAGATATATGAATATTATAGGCACTAACAATTGGTATCAGAGTCATGGTACATGTCAAGCCATGAACCTCGAATGAAAGAAGTAAAACTCTCATGTCCAGATCAAGATACTAGGCAGGAAGTCCAGTTGGGCCAAAAGGGTCGGACAACTAGCAGGAAGTCTTAGTGGGTTGAGGATCGGACATCAAGCAGAGGAAGTCCTTCAAGGACAGATAGGTTTGAGGGGAAGTCAATGTGATCCTTCGTTTGAGGGGGGATTGTTGGAAGTATTGGGAATACAATCAAAGTCCCACATTAGTAAGACATGGAAAAAATCATATGCTTATAAGATGAAAAGATATTTCCATTGGTATGAGACCTTTTGAGTAAAGCCCAAAAATAAAACCATAATGATTTAGACCCAAAGTGGACAATATCATGTCATTGTGAAGATATATGAATCTTATAGGCACTAACACTTACTTTAATTCTTATCAAATGGGCACCCCCATCATCTCCAGTATGTCCATTTTACCTTTTTCTTATCGTGATATATTTAATATGTTCACTTGTACTAATTTAAAAGGGCAATCCGATGCACGAAGCTCTCACTAATGTGAGGTTTCGTAAAAGGGTTGAATCACATTGAATTTATTGTACACAGTTTTACCTTGCATTGCAAGAGATTGTTTCCATGAGAACCACGACTCGAACTCGTGATCTCAAAGTCACACAACAACAACTTTACCATTGCACACGACTTCCATTCTTCACTTGTACTAATTTGAAGCAAAAAAAAAAAAGGAATCATTTCTCCCCTAACTCTAGGGTTGCTACAAGAAAATATTTCCACTTTAATTAAGGATAAATGCATTTGGAATTCTCAAACTAACAATTTACTTTTGGTGATTTGAACCAAATTTTTCTAACTCCATCTGTATGGTCAACAGTTTGGAATGTGAACATTCACATACATTTTTATTGGAACAAGGATGATTTTGCCTCGAACAGCAAGAAGTGAACACTTTCAATGAAGGTTATAGTGAAAATATTAGAGGTGATACGCACCCCTTCAGTAATATTAAAAATAGGGGCACTTTTCAGTTTTTTGCTCTTTATTTTTCCTATTTATACTTACTGTTGGTCTGGACTCTGTGCTAGTCAAAGCAAAACTAATAAAACCAGAAACTACTAAGGCATAAAAATTTATGAACAGCATAAAAAAGTAATAAATATACACCAAACCAAAACCTGATAAATAAGGCATTCATTTTGAGATGATGGCGAGGGCAATCCTTCTGAACCATTAGCACCGAAACTTTCTCTAGTTGAATCATCTCTTCGAAATCTCAAGTTCAAACTGCCGCGCAAGATGTTAGAGTCGGTGTCACGAACCTCATCACCTGATATTGCTGTTTCAAAATCTAGTTCCATCTCTTCCTCATAATCAGAATGTTCTCTTTCATAACGAGACCCTGAGTATGCGTTATTCAATTCTGCTCGAAAGAGCACATCACTTAATGATCTCAACCTTCCATGTCTTATTTCACTTCTAGCAGTTTCTTCAGTATCTTTTTTGTCTTTCTCAGCTTCAGCTGCACAACAAACCAAGAACAGAAAATTATAAAAATAGAAAAATAGAACTCCCGTTTGCAATTTTAAGTTTTGTGGTGTGGTACCTGCAATCAGTTAAAAACTAGTTTTTTTTTTTTTGTTTAAAAATACTTATATGCTTTAGATGTGGGTTTTTGAATCTCCTTGTTTTTCTCCCCAATCTTTTATTAAACATTTTATCATTCCTTGCCCCTGTACTCAGCCACTAAAAACATCAACCTGTCCAACATAAATAAATAACTAAATAAAAGTGACGCATTCCCTGATCCTGTCATTGAGATTTTTCTTATTTGGCAGATGCATGCTCATGGAATAGCGTCATTTAGGTCAAGAATAGCTTGTGGACATAATTTAGTTCTCAAAGTTTGTGGTTTCTGAATTGTCTCCAAAATAACCTACTCTATTCCCTGCAACAAAAATAGGAACGTTTTATATGTTGCAAAATTATTCATTTGATTAGTAAAGTTACTTGGTCTACCTTCAACAAAGGTTTATAACTAGGACATACTTTTGGAAGACAAAAAAATTGCTTCACTTAAGTTATCCTAGATCTTTTCATACCCCAGAAACTGGTGATCAAACAAAAATCATTCTTTCTTAGGTCCCAATGGGAGAAAAATGTGGAAACTGAAACTTAATCTACACAAACTAGAGTTCCCCAAAGATAATTTCGTCAATCAAACCACTTAAAAGCTCTTCATATTCCCATTCAGCTTATCCCCTTCTACCAAACTATATTTCCTCTTAAGTCAATCTATTTCTTGTCTCAACATATTCATGATTTGCATGACGAATACGCAGTAATGATGGAGGATGAAAATTATAAGGTTGATAAAAATGCACCACAGATCAAGAACTTAATGATTGCAGTGGTACACCTTTGCTCTAAGAGATTTCCCAATCCTAATTCAAAAAGATTCATGACCAAGCGACTGGTCGTTTCCCATACACAGAAATTTTGGATCTACATATAAGACTGATTTACCTTCTGACATGAATATCAGTATGATTTTTGCCGTGAGATTTAACTCGTATCATATTTTCTTTTAAGCCTCCTGCGTCCACTATCCTCAATCCACTAGTGTTTTATCTGGTTTCAACCAAGCCAATCAAACAATTCTTCTAACCAATGATGTAGAGGCTATTCTCAACAACCAGAGTCTTTGCAGTCATTTTGTGATTTTGGCATTCAAAGGACTGCATGATAACAATATGGGTGCGTTTGGTTCAAGTAATCATACATAACCTTGGTTATGTGATTACCAGGGAATAAAACATAACCTTGAAATAAAGTATAATCTTTGATAAAAACCTTGTTTGGTTGGAGGTTTTAATATATAACTTAGTTTAACATTTTACTAAATTATCCTTTGTCTTTTGCTCAATCAATTCGACGACGATGACGGAAATATTAATGATGACGGCAGCGATCGGCCAGCGACAATTCTCGGCCAGCCGACGACGGCGGTGATCGACCAGCGCCGCGCCAGCATGACCGGCGCGGCGGCGGTTGATCGGCCCGGCGGTGGCAATGATGGCCGATCGATCGGCAGCGACAACGATGATCGACCGGCGACATAGCGATGGCGATCAATCGGCAACGGCAACGGCCCAGCGATCGGCAGCGGCGGGCGGTGGCCAGCCGACGGCAAGCGACGACAGCGGCCGGCCGACGATAAGCGGGCGGCGGCAATCCGGCGAGCGGCAGCCGGCCGGCGGACGAACAATAAGCGATGGCGTCGGCGGTAGCGTTTTGATAAATTGACATTTAATATATTGCTAGGGGTAATATTGGAAAAAAAATTCCTTAACCTTGGGAATCAACAAAAACCTTGGTTCTCCAAGGTTTTCCTATTCCCCGTAAAAAGGTTTTTGTCCATAACCTGGTAATGAATAATTACCAGGTAATTGTTCATAACCTAAATCAAACAAGATTTTTGTTGATAACCTAACAAGGTTATCAACAAAAACCCCCAACCAAACGCACCCTATGGGTTTATTTGAGAAGCTTCGTGACTTTGCACATGATATTTTGCATCATATTTCATGGGTCAGTCTTGGGAATTTAGACCTTTTCAACCACAGAGGATGATGGATAACAATCTAACTGTATAAACAATTTCAAAGCTATGATAGAAGTAAAAAATAGTACATAAAAATCTAGTGATGTAGCACAGAGCATGATCAAAGCAAACACGCTCATGATGAGGAGAATTCTCACACAGAAAAATAAAGTAGAGATTTTTATTAATAAAAGTTAAATGGACTATGAAGTACTTTTTATACACTCAAATAAGGTTTAAAATCTCGACTCGTATCGGAATTTCGGTCTGCGATCGGAACGATACGGTTTCGGTATCGTATCGTCCGTGTCGATACTATTTCAGTATTTTTTTAAACATTAATATTAATTATTTGATTTTTTTTTAAATTTTAGTTAATTTTTAAAAAAGAATTTAAAATTTAATTTTACCTTAGAATTTTAATAAAAATATATTTTATTTTTTAATTTTTATTTAATATATAAATTAATTAATAATTTATTTAATTAAATTTTACAGTTATATATATATATATATTTTTATTTATTTATATTTTTAGAAAATCAGAAATTTCACGCAATCGCGATCGCGGTTTCTCCCCGCGATCGCGATCGCGGTTTCTCCCCGCGATCGCGGCTAGCGATCGCGGGAAGCGCGATCGCCTTCGGATCGCATGCGATCATTGTCCGTCGCGATCGCGATCACTTGTTGTCGATCGAGATCGCCTTGATCGGGAATGCGATCGCGCAGCGCAATCGGGAATATGATCGCCTTCCTGATCGCTCCGCTCTGCGTCGCCGCCGCCGCCTCTGCGTCGTCGCCGACGCCTTCTTCCGGTACGGTACACGTTTTGGTTTCGGTGATTCGTCGGAACGAAATTTTTCGGTGATTTCGTCCGAAACGACTCGGAATTTAAAACCTTGCACTCAAACCTAATGAAATCTAAGAAATAAATAGCCAAATCGGAAAACTCACTAAACCACGATTGAGAATCTTCAATTTGTTTCCTTTTCTGATCACCTAGGGCACCAAAAGGTTGCATGAAAAATTGTTAGGACTCTAAAAGATTGCATGAGAATTTTAGAGATCTTTAATGGAGATTTGTTCAACTCTTATTACATGGATATTCAATAGGGTGACACTATTTATTTTTAAGAATCACCGAGTGTTTTTTAAGGTTGGAGAATTTATGCTTCATTAATGTATGTATCCTTAGTTCTATGCAAGGAGAGTCTTGTGCTTGGCCGAGACAAGTTTGGAATACAAATTACTTTTCCTCCAGACTATTTCCTCTCATTTTCCCTTTCTTCTTCGTTATATTCTCATATACTTTCTTTTCTCATCTCTACTATTACTAATTCCTTATTGCTTACTACATCACTCAATCAAAACAGATCCTTTATGCAGGAAACTTCACCATGCCCAATGGGTTGTTACTTTGTTGATGGTATCCCGAATAAAAATGATAATAATAGAATAAACTAACCTGTGGCAAGATGAATTTTTATCGTTGCAACCATATCTGCAGCCTCGCAGTTTGATGGAGCCAGATTAACTGCCGCTTTTGCAAACTCAAAAGCTTCTTTCAGTTTCCCTAGCTGCAGACAATTTGCACACAACATATAAAGAGTAGTAATTTCAGAACAATCCTTTTAAGTTCCTTTGGGAGGATTATTCAATAAAAAGAACCTGCATTAGTGCTTCTGCCATGTAAAAATGTGCCTTGAAAGACGAAGGATTTATTCTCAGAGCACTTCTGCAGTCCCTTATTGCCATGTAAACATCATTTTTCCACTTCATCTGTAATCAAGATTGCATGTTCAGTAGTTTGATGATAAGTTTGGCCTGACAGAAAAGAAATAGACTAAGACTAACCCTAAGAAGCAACGCTGCTCGAATGCACAAACATTCATATCTAAGAGAAACTCCAACGTCTGGTCCTTTCCCATCTAATACTTCATTGCATGCTTCAATACCCAAATAAGGGTTTGAGTTTTCCTCCAATATATTTGCAGCTGTTCGAACCAAAGTCTTGTACAGGTCAAGCTACAATCATATATGAAGTTAGTCATTCTATAATGACTTTCGTTATTAGAAAATCAAACATTAAGAAAAGGCATTTAGTGTTTCTTACCCGATGCATCATTCGGTATGAACCGCATGCTGGTGAAGATCCCAACTTTAATTCTTCAAATCCAGGAGCTAAATATAAATATTTTGGGACATCAGCAGCAGTGTACCTCATGGTGCTATCATCATCTGAATATTTCCAATCAAGTTTATATTAGAGAAACTTGGCAATAAATCAAGCAGAGTTGGATAAGCCTTCGATTATCTGCCTGAAATTTTAGTATAATAACCTAATAACCTTCTAGGAAAAGCAATAGTTGGATATTTGGTGTTTTCTCCCTGGTCCAATCCATTTTTTCAGATATGGCACTATCAATTTTTATCAACCAAAAATTTGATCAATTATCCTCTACCAATACACTTGAGTATAACCTAAATGTTACATTTTTCTGCCATTTAATAACCTAGACTCGTTAGCATGCTAATATGATCATGTCATTAATAGTTAGAACTTCACATGCAATCAGACTGCTTGAAAATTAAAATCTTTTGGATCGTAAACATGATCTAAAACAATTAACTGATCCACCAAAAGTACCAGATAAATAATAGCTTCTATACAACAATTATTGACATGGAGATATTAGTCATTTAAGCTCCTCAGGTCATTAAAATACCATAATATATAACAAGTGGTCTGATGGAAGCAAGTGATCCAAGATACAAAGTTCAGTTATGAGAATAAAGTTCAGACTATTTTTATTAAAATCATGAAATCTCATACTATGTTCTGTGAATTCTGCCAATGTTTAACACTATGGTGTATTTGCCATTTGGTTTAAAGAATGGAATTGACTTGAAATAGAATTCTTATTTCCAAAGATTTAACTAGAGTAGGAATGGAATAAGAATAGGAATTTCCTTGGTTTGGTTGATGGAATGGGGTAAGAATAAGAATATTATAACAGATAAGAAAATTTCTATGATACTAAAATATCATTGCAAAAAATATTTCACCCAGCCCCCTCAATTTGCTTAGTCCAATCAGCTTGTACGGTTGGCCCATGTTGCCGCCTAGTCTCCAGCTATGCTGATCCATACCCCTGGTTTGCCTCACTTGTCCAACATCCTTGGCCCACCACCTAACTTGCTTAGTCCACCTGACCCACTCAATTGCAAAGCCTGCTTAGTGTACTTGGTTCACTTGATCCACCTATTCCACTAAGCTCAATTTATATGTTCCACTTGCTCAACCCACACGGTCCATTCAACTCACTTAGCTTTCTCAGTCCATTTGCTCACCCTGTTCAATCAAGCCACCTAATGCTCATGTTCTGCTTGGTCAACTCTACCCAGCCATCTATCCACCTAGTCCACTTGACCTGATCAGTTCACGGGGAATCTTGAATGTGATTTACCCAACCTGTTTGTCTCATTCAGGATGGTAGCTCTTCCTATCCAAACATGTATTCCTTGGAGAATGAGATAAGAATAAATATATATATTCATTGAAATGGTGAAAGAAATTTGAGGGCATAAGCATGTAAATTAGCATCACAAATTCATTTTGGTAATGTATATAGAAAATCTATGAGAATTCACAAGGAATCAAAAACTACTCCTGGAACTAAACTTAACATGTCTAAACCAGTGTTTCCAACTAAATGTTTCAATAAGCAGAAGCAAAGATCTCAATGATCACACTGTGTAAAAGTAATCCAGTTCTACTTAATTGATGAGAAAGACAAATCATATGAAGCTAAACTGGCACTCCCAAGAAACAATGATTTTTAAGCCACTGCTACAGTGGTGCTGGCTATATTTCAAACATCTGATAGCTGTTACATTTACCATGCTCAAATGTCATGTTCATTTTAGACACACAACAAAAAATCGCTTGATAAAAATACTTTGTCTACTTTCTGAAGCGAAAATTCAAACTTATGTTACATCTAATTCAACATAAAATACCATAAATCTCCAGCATAGTGCATTTAGATTAAACAACATAACTATTCACGACATATAGGTAGACGAACTTGAATAAATAAATTGCACGTACAAGTACAAAAGCATGTTAACATACCGCATTTAACATCCATCAAGTACACATGTTCCCCACTGTAGCTCAAAAGTACCTCTTCTCCATTTGGACTAAATGTTACATGTGTCAAATGCAAGCTCGACTTTTTCTGGATAGTGAAGATAAATTATAGACAATCTTAAGAAATCATTCTAATTTCTAAAGCAAAAAATTTAACATAATCCATGAAGTAACTGTGCTTTCATTAAAAAAATGCACTTTAATAGAGGAAAAGATGAGGTCAGTAGTTTACTCGAAATTGGCTTCTCTTTCATTCTTAAGATAATCACCTCAAATTTTCAATCATTTTACGTATTGATGCCGAATGGCTTTAGAAGAAACATTAATTGATTTATTTCTGGTGAAAGAACAAGTCAATGTTTATCCATGTTGCCAATACTGACATCAGTGGGGCAATAGATTCTGTTTTACTCTGTGTCTGTGTGTCTGTGTTGAACCATGACACTAACAAATTTCCAACAATTAAAAGTTTACGCAGGATATCCTCCTCTTAACCAACATGATCAAGAAAATGATGTTCCTCAGTCACTAGGAAATAATAAATTGTGTCTATGGCAGGCAAGATTAAAAAAAAAAAAAAAAAAAGTCTGCTCAATGCACGAAGCTCCCGCCAATGTAGGATTCCAGAGAAAAGAAGGGCTGAACCATATTGGATCTATTGTAGTCAAGAATAAGCAAAAAAAATTGACACAAAAAGATCGATGTTTGCAACATCCAAGGTGCAATGGTCAGGCCCCGAATCAAGCTCTAATGAAGTATAATATAACTATCACATTCTTAAATTGTGCACAAATTAAGAATATACTATTGGAGAGAACTTTTTGGCTAAAAGCATTTATAAAAATGCCACCGTATTACATACTATATGGAGAGTATAATCTATCAGAATCAGAAAATTCTTGTTATATATAATCAGACAACACCAAGCCCTGCCTAAAGACCCTAAAAGAGAGAATCAAATAGTAAATTTCCTAAAATAGATATACTGTATCAGGAAGCTTCAATGACAATAAGAGTCAAACTTGGAATACAATGAATTGTTACCATAACAACTAAACGTAAGAACATTAATCATATATGCATACTTTTTTCTAAATCACTTATATTATTGTGTGAAATGCTCCTCGATTCTCAAAGTCAATAAATGTCATATCTAAATTCATGCCCATGAAAATGGAACTGCATTTCTGACCAAAACAAGATATGATCATTGTTATCTTCATATTGCAGCTTACATATTGAACAGATAACAATGATTGCTCAAAAACAACACAGTAAAATGATATATGATGATAACAAATATATAACATCATGTATCTTAATTTGTAATGAATTTTAAAGGACAATAATATTGTTCAGAGAACATCGCTACTGAACTTGGAAATAGATACATGATGCAAGAGTAACCAAGCCATTTTAAACACTGGAAAGGAAGTCCAAATTTCTAGCAATTATCTTAAAGCAATTTAACAAGGATAGAATCATTTTCTATTCAAGAATATAGGTAAACGATAAGAATGAGAATATCCAGATAGGTCCCTGGATAAGTTGGTTGATATTAGCAAGTAGCATACGTACATGCTCAGAGAGATGTAGTGGACAAAAATAGTTAACACAAGGTGGTGGCCTCATTTTCATTTGAGAAGAGCTCACGGAGGGAAGCATTCTTCTATCATACAAACGAGCAAATGCATCACTGCATTAGCAATAGAAGGATGATGTGTTAGTAACATATATAAATGTGAAAGGAGAAAATTACCAGCACATGCTACCTGCCACCCACAAGAAGCTGATGAGGACGAGTAGGACTAATGTCACAAGATTTTAGTGGCAAACAATATTTAGGAGGATCAGCTAATGATTTCTTTGCTCCTCGTCGCAGATCAAGCTGTCAGAACATAAAATATCTTGAAGGAAATGATCTTTGATCCAAAAAAACAAATAGCAACATGAGTAGAATTAAAATATATGATATATAGCCATAAAGCATATATATGTGCAAGTATGTATCTGGCTTCACAGTTATTTCTACCATTTCTTTCCACAAACCATCATGCAACATTCAGACTTATGTTCACAAACATGATTTCTAATTTCAATCAGTGCTCATCTAATCAGAAGCCCTTCAGTTTGGAAGGAAAGCTATTATTTCTTCATGGTCAAAGAAATGGGAGAATCCATTATCCATCATCTCACTTTCTGCAGCATATGGAGGGAAAAAGTGGGGACAACTAGCTGCCACTAGTAAAATATATATAATATCTCCTTTCACAACCTCATATCACCTTAAATACTGAAACATACTGAACATTCCATTCACCCTTTCATTCTTTTATGTAGGTGTAGGAGCTAACATAAGCAAAGCTTATTCATACTCGTCTATAATAAAGTAGATTAACAAGAGAAAAGCAAATTTCGAGCAATAATAATCCAACTTGATCAACTACTTACAAGCACATTATGGCATTCGTGATTTGAAGAACCAGAAGGACAACAAGAATTTTCACGCAAGTCATGCTGTCTCAAAGTACCATCTTCACTAGCACTCCATATGACATTGGGATTTCCAGGTTCGACCTAAATGTTATTAGAACAAATATAACAAACTTCTATTATCATAGCAAGAAATAAAACATACTTCTGAAAGATGATAGGAATACAACATTTGAAATAATCAGAAGGAACAAATTGTGACACATCAAATTTATTAAGTTCAAAACATATTATTATGAATATGAAAGAAGGATGAAAAAAAATACGCCCACTTTGCCACATCCACAATCTGCAAACAAATTTATTAATAATAAACTAAAGATAATACAGATCATTGATTTATCAAATCCAGTCAACTGATTCATTCTACTTTCATGTAAGATACTGGTGTTTGTTGAGTTAGAATCTCACAGCTAGCTTCTTGACCCTCCTAGTGTGGCACTTGTAAGATGCTACTGGTTCTAAGGGAGCTTCCACAGACCTGCTGCTTGAATGAGATAAACTGAAAATTCGTACCTGATATTTAGTGCAAGTCCCTACAATCAGCTTAAACTAAAAATTTAGCCCTTAAAAAGGAAAGAAAGAGTTTTTTTCCAACTGTACTTGAAGCAATACCTCAGCATCACCTGCACCTGATACAACTAGTTCATCAGATGTCTCTGGAACAAACTTTGTACAGAATATATTTGCATTGTGACCTGTTTCAATACTATGTAAAAGCCCCCTGTCATTGTAACTCCATATATGGATCTGCAGGAGAAATGTAAAGTTGAATATCAAAAACAAAAGTAGATAATCATTATATACAGACTTCTTTGTTAACCTAAATAATGGAATTCATTAATATCAGAAAATAATAATGGAATTCAATTCCATAAATAGGATTCAATAATGGCCAACTCAGAACTACCAGCTGATACTTTTGCAACGAAGTTAGATCAGCTGAGAGTTACATGCAAGATGTGCTTCAGTTCTTTAATTTCCATAGCATTGGCCACCAACCGAAGTCAATAGGACTAAAGTCAAATCTTTGTTCCTCAGTCTAATGAAAGTACAATGAAGAAAACAGTGCTCTAAGATTATAAGAATATTGGAAAATGGAATGTCGAGTCTCAACCATAGTTACTGCCTTGTTTAAAAATCTAATGGTACAATAACATGGTAGGGTTTGTTGTTCAATATAGAACTCCTATAATTCATCACATTTAATTACTTAATATGACTTACAAGATTGTAGGTTGATATTAGTAAATTATAACAAGAAATGAAATAAAATAAGTCTAACATATGAAGATCACACTTCTCGATAGGTCAGAAAACATACTCTAGTGTCATCTGACCCAGATATTAAAAGTGAGCCTCTAGCATTCCATGCAATGGCATTGACACAACCTTGATGGCCCTGGAAACAGTCACAATTAAGGTAAATATAAAGGTAAAAAAAATAAATGAAAGCAGAAAAAACTAGATAAAAGATGAAAAAGGCAAGGAAAAGAAAAACATTGATCATCAATCATGAATAACTTGGCATCCAAGACATGCTACAGAATTTCAAAACATAATGATCGAGGGATTGCTAGGTGGATCAGCCAACTTCAGATTGTCCATCTGTGCATCTACTACCAACTTTAGTGGCTATTGCATGGTATTGGTATGTACTACTCAATGACTATCTTTCAGCTGTTTGAGCCTGGTTCAGGCTTCATACCACCTCCCATTGCTCACAAATTCAAAATCAGATTGGCTCCTCTTTCTTCTCTTCATCTACCTCCTAGTAGATGTCATGTTACAGCACCTCGTAACTGCACAACTGCACAACGTATGTAGACTGGTACCAAAACCATTTCATTTCAGCAATTTGAAGACGTTTAATATCAAAGTAGACCTGAATAGGAAAATTAATGCGCTGTATGCAAGTCTTTGGAGGCTCCATATGCATGCATGACTCTGTATATGAATGCTTGAATGGGTATCTTCTATAAACAATGCCATCATCCCTTATCATGTAAAATAAGGAGTCTCCTACCTTGTATTCTGTAATGTATGGTATATAAATTGTCAGATCATTGTTATAGGTTAATTGGGCTCATTTGTAACTATGTGCAATTTAAGGGTCCATTTATACTATTTCATAATCATAATACCTGTAAGTAGGTAAACAAGGCTACCTAGGGTTCTATGATGAACAATTTCCCCCTTAATATGGTATCAGAGATACCAAGCCTTCTCATCTGCATTTGGTGATGCAAGGAGAAGTCCCATGGCTCATGCTTGTTTGTGTGAATCAAACAAGGATCCCTTTCATCCTTTCCAGCATCGAATAGAACAACGAGCCTTCTCATCTTCAGACAAGGAGTCCTTTTCCTCTTTGTGCTTGTCTGCATGACCTTTATTTCCACTATGCAGGCAGCAGACATCAGTACAAGCCTGATTCATCATCCTCTACCCATCTGCTAGTGTCACCCCTGCACGCCATCCTCTGCTGCAGTCCTCCGCTGCTGATTGACGAAGTAGACCCTCGTTGTTTGCTGCACATCTACCAGCGCTACCGCTGGCAGCTACACCTCGCTCCAGCCTGACCTAGCAATCAGCATCCAGGTCCTCCATCTTGCTTGTGGCAGTAACAGCTACCAATTGTTCACAGGTGCTCATTCATAAAGCACCAGTGATCCCAGTGCTAAAGTTCATCCAGTAGCACTGCAGATTGCTCTCTATAGGAACAGTTAATAGTAATTTCAGTGCTACTGATCATTGTGCCATTATTAATGTGGTTCTGCATCTCACTTCCACTTACCTTTGTCCCAAGGCATCATCACATATTCAGTTCCCTGTTTGCTGATCAAATCCCTTGTAAGATCCCTCTGCAAAAGTCCCTATCATGGTTACTGGGGGAAAGTGGCACTGGGAAATTGTTCCTGTCACTTTATTTCCATCCACATTTCCTTCATAGGAAACACACTCTTAATGTCCAACTATTGAATTTTATTATCCATACATCTTTTCATTGGTTATCATCTTGTGATGAATATATAATCATCCGTGAGATTTTTGTATATTTCATGAATATGATAGAGTGGTGTAATAACTCAGCAAGCACATGCACATTTTAAAGTAACAAAATGTAATAAATCCCTTGTACAAAATATATCACCATCATCGTCAAGTCATGTTTGTGCCAAATATTTAAGAACAAGAATCTTACTCCTCCAATAACCCCTACCAAGAATTATATCACCATTAATATTCAAATTTATTAAATCATTATTTATTTTATTGATTAATATTTTCTTTGGTCTCCCTTTGTATCTTCATTTCTAGTCTAGTAAATTTAACTATAGAATAAATAGCTCGTCCTTGAACATGCTACACCATCTCAACCTTTTTTCTCCTATTTTATTATCCGTTGAAGCATCACATAATTGATCCCAAATATTAGTATTTCTTTATTTTATCCTTTCTACAACCTACACACATCCATTTTTGCATTCTCATTTCGGTTGTATGTTTTCCTTCCCAGCAATCTAACACACACTCTGAACCATTAAGTACAGCAGAATGTACCAGTCATAAAAAAAAAATTATTAGCCTCATAGTGACACGACAATTGTACAAAACTTCAAAAGTTCTTCTTCATTTCGACCATACATTCTTTAATTTATTAATTATATCTAGGGGTGAGCAAAAATTCGATTAAACCGAATAAACCGACCGAACCGAACTTACCGAACTTTTCAGTTCGGTTTATTCAGAAATTCGGTTTTTTTTTAAATATCGGTATAATTGATTTATTCGGTTATTTCGATCTATTAAACCAATTAAAACCGAATCCATCGATCGATTTGTCATATCGATGATTATCTCGAGCCCCACGATCTCCACCATCATCAGTCGACTAATATTTCACATCAATAGACTGAACATAATCAGTTGACTGATAATAAAAAATTCAGTTTGTTCGATTTTCAACCTAATTAACTGATGTTTTATTGGTTCGGTTTGTTTGGTTTTGTTGAAAAGTTCGGTCAGTTCGGTTTGCTAAAAAAAAAGTTCGGTTTATTCGGTTTTGATTTAATCAGTTCGGTCGGTTCGGTTATTAACTGATTGCTCACCCCTAATTATATCTTTGTCAATATCCTCTTTAGTTTGAATAATAAATCAAAGATATAAAACTCTTACGAAATATTTGAACACCAATTAAAAAAGTCTTGGAACTTTAACCTCGGTCTAGAACTTTTTCTGGACTATTATTTCTTAGATTATAAGCTAATCAATTTGTGTAACAAGGCAAAAGAGCACAGAGAAGTGAGAAAAAAAGGTTACATGTTATGATAAAATATGGAAATTTAGCTCGCCATCATTGGTTTATTTAATAAATTTTACAAGCAATTCTACATAAAATACTTTAAAAAAGAAACATGTGATAGTAACACAAGATAAGGCTTGCCATACTAATTATCTCAAGCTTATTAAAATTATACCAGAAAAAAACTTGAGTAATTAGAAGAACAAACCTCCATTTCTTTGTCTAAGATTAGCCTTTGTATTAGAGATGAATGTGCTTTCAGCCTCCTCTTCATATCCTGCATAACAGAAAACAACTTGTCAGAATAATTTGAGCTAATAGGATAAAAAAAAAAAGAGACAATGAAGTATCAGCATAAGATTTCCTTTGAAGCACAATGTCCAACCGTACACAAACAACGTATGACCATGATTTATGCTGCTACAGCTGGTACACATTATGGATTAAGGTTGATAAATTAGTAATATGCTTGATTTTTCTTAAGCACAGCAGACCAAAGAAAATACAACAATTCTCAGCCGCTATTCTACCATGGTATCATTTAAAATCATAAATGTCAAACAGATGGTGCTACTCACCTTGGAAAAGATAATTTACATATTAACTATAGTTTGAACATCATGAGTATGCTTATGAACAAGTTTTGATTTTCTTGTCTCTACAATCAATAATTAATCATATGAGCCAACTGCTCGTATGAATTCAGCCACTAAGAACCCAGAGACCCATCTGGGCTATCTGCAACTAGTTGTTACGAAGAAAACCTCTAGTCTTACTAGAATTGACTCTGATTATCGAATCAACCTAAATGTTCGAAAAGAGTAACTTTTGATTTCTGAGTAAAAATGATACTCAAACTCTAGTAATGCAACTGCTACAATGTACCCAAACTGAAGCAGACGCAGTATGACTAGTATTGAGATCTAATAAGGCCTGTGATTTAGCATCTGTCTTCCAAGAAACCAATTTTCATGCCCAAAATTACCAATTCATAAACCATAAAATTATAATCACAAGCCAAGCACGTATAACCATCAATAGCCGCTAGTTCAAGAATCAAACTTCATAAGAAGAAAACTATTCATTATCGATCCATGTCGAACAGGCATCAGATTACATTATCAACTCTCAAGCCGAAACATCCTTCCTTGTAATAAAAGAAATCACGTAATGAAAAACAGGGGGGGGGGAATCATTGGACCACCACTAGACATCGTACCCTTCCATCAGCAACCGGACTTTTACTCGAGGAACCCCAGAAGTCGAACGCGAACGCAACGACTCGACCCAATTCACAAAGCCACGGACTATAAGGACACCCTGAGGGCGACTAACCATTCTAGATCAAAGACGTACATGAAAAATACACAAGTTGCAGAGACGGCATACCAGGCGCGAATGGATCCGCAGGCCATCGACGATACTGGCTACGTTACCGTCGGTGAAACTCCAGGTCTGCATCTCAGGAGCCATTGCGGAAGCCAGCCTTCCGTTTGTCGATCCTCCCCGATCTAAGCAGGGTGGCCGCAGCAATAATCTGGAGGTCGGCGGAGAGAGAGCGAAGGCGAGGGCTTCTCGAGCTTTCGCTCGTCAGTGCAACCTCGGCCCGGTTTGGGTATCCACATGCCACATTTTTCTATTTGCCGAGCCACCGTCTTCGCTGGGTCGCAGCTAGATGCGACCGCTTAGGATGGTCCGGATCAGGTCGCAGATCCGGCCCGGGCCTGCTTGCCCTTGTAAACGGCATGGAAGGGCCGAGCCGGACCCAGAATGGCACGGGTCTTTTCTTCTTATTCAGGAAAATAAAATTATCTATAAATTGAAGAAAAAAATAAAATTGATAACATCGTATATTATAAGTCGTGTTATAGCTCGTTTTGGCCCATACTTAGCCCAATTAATATCGGCCCAGCCCATATCAAAAGAACCGAGCCAGTTAATCAAGCTAAATTGAACTTAAAATGAATCAAGTTGTTGAAATGATTGTTTAAATTTGACTTTTTTTTTCTTTTAAATTTGAATTTGATTTGAACTTAATTTATTTAAATATTATCGAACTTTTAATTCAAATTTATTTGATTGTTTAAAATTTATGCATCTTTAAGCTTATTTTGAGATTATAATTTTATTTATTCATTTTGAGTGTTTTTTTTTTGTTTATTAACGAGTTTGATAAAATTTATTTATTTATTATCCCCATATTTTAAAAAAATAAATAAATTTTATTAATAATTATTTAGGGAGCTATATTTATACAATTGAGTGGTGAAGATGATACTTTCGCAAAAGGTTAAAATCGTCAATCTAGTAGCTCGTCTGTCCCACAGTTATTGTGAAGGAGGTAAATTGCGATGGGCCTTTGGCCTTGACGCGATTGATCAGAACATAGGAGGTCATCTGAGTCTAGGAAGGAATTTTAGACCCTCATTTGGAATTATTCCCTGTTTATTTCGCAAGTACCGCTCTGCTCCAACCAACATGTCATCTCCGTGGACACAATGAAGATGATACTTTGGTCGGAGATATGGATAACATGTCATCCCCGTTGACACAATGAAGATGATACTTTGGTCGGAGATATGGATGCATGACAAAGGAGAATTTTGTTAGTGTCTATAAGATTCATATATCTTCACGATTGTATGATATTGTTCATTTTGGACCTAAGCCCTCATGGTTTTATTTTTGGATTTTATCCAAAATGTCTCATATCAATGAAGATATCTTTTTATCTTATAAGCACATAATCTTTTCCATGTCTTACCAATGTGGAACTTGATTGTATTTCTCATACTCCCAATAATCCCCCCTTAAACAATGGACCACATTGAGCTCCCTCAAGTCTATCCTTCCTCGAAGGACTTCCTCTACTTGATGTCCGATCCTCAACCCACCAGGACTTTCTGCCAACTGTTTGGTCCTCCTGACCCAGTTAGACCTCTTGTCAGTTGTCCAACCATTCTGATCCAACTAGACTTCATGCTAGTTGTTCGATTCTCCCGACACAACTGGACTTCTTGTCTGGTGTTTAGTTCTCTTGATTCGGACATAGAAGCTCTACTTCATTCATTCGAGGTTCATGCACTACAAAAAATTAAGTATTTGGCGACAAAATTTGTAACGAATTTTGAATAAAAATTCGTTGCAAAATTTGTTTGCAACGAAATTTGCAACAAATTTTTTTTCGTTGGAAATAATTCGCCGCTAAATTTGGCAACGAAAATAAAAAATTTGTCGCAAAAATTGCAACGAATAAAATTTTCGTTGCAAAATTCATCGCTAAATTTGGCGACGAAAATAATTATTCGTCGCCAAATTTGGCGACGAAACTAAGTTCGTTGTCAAATCTGCGTCAAAAAAATAGTTCGTCGCCAAATTTGCGACGAAAAAATAATTCGTCGCCAAATCTGCGACGAAAAAATAATTCGTCGCAAAAATTTGGCGACGAAAATAACTATTCGTCGTCAAATTTGACGACGAAATTAATTATTCGTCGTCAAATTTGACGACGAAATTAATTATTCGTCGCCAAATTTGGCGACGAAACATAGTTCGTCGCCAAATCTGCGACGAAAAAAAAGGTTGTCGCAAATATTTGGCGACGGAAATAACTATTCGTCGCCAAATTTGGCGACAAATATTTATATTCGTCTGCGAAAATCAAAAAAGTCTAATAAACAAATTTTCATGAATAAAAATAAATTTAGCGACGAAATTTTTTTCGTCGCCAAATCTGCGACGAAAACAAAAAATTCGTTGCAAAATATTCATTCGATCATTGAAAAATACCATCGATCACGTGACGTGACTGATTCGGTAGTGGGTTAGCTCTAGAAGATTACAGCAGGTGCTCTGATAAATCGATCATTGGCGTTGCAGATTTTTCAACAAAAATATATTTTCATCGCCAAATTAATTTAAAAAAATATGAAAAAAATACTATTATATAATTTATTATTTTTATCTGTTTTTACAATTTGTATTCCAAACACATATAACAATATATAAAAATTCACATATCAAATTTGATAAACACATCTAATCATTCAAAATGATTCATCAGTACAAATAATAAACTATTAATCGTATGAAATTTATAATACAAAAATATCGAATGTAACCGTACTAGTCAAGAAATATTTAGGTATAAAATTGAAACATAACTACGCTCAACTCTCGCGTATATTTCCTCTCAACAATTGATTTTTACTGGAGAAAGAGATCCTGCAGCTAGAGAACCGAAGATCCTGCTGTAACTGGAGAAGGAGATCTTGTAGTTGGAGCTAGAACCAGAAAATTCAACAATTGGAGAGATCCTGCAGCTGGGGAAGAGCCCGAATACACATGTCCATCACTATTCCATCTATAACTGTCACGTCAAAACTATCAATCATAATTATTAGAATAATAAAGTAAAAAAGATTCACACATTCATCGAATGTATAATGAATAATATGAAAAAACTTACCATATTTTATCTGCAATACTAGATGCCGAAATAATCTACCAATATATCAAAAAAATTCTCTGACATCTTATAACTTACAATTTTTTTCTTCGCTCGATTTGCATCCCTACCTATCTATATGTGATATCTTAACTTCTTCGGTCGAAATTTCAGCTTCAACTTTCCTCTGGCTTAGACTCAGAATCATATCTAGTAACATGATACGAAAAAAATCTACCAAAATTGTTCTAACTTCTTGTGTAGTCCTAAAGTGACTCTTATGTCCTGGACGACATAAGAAGTTAGAACAATTTACAACTCTTCATGTCATATTACTAGATATGATTCAAGCCTAAGTCGAGAAGAAGTTGAAATGAATCAGGAGAAATTAAGATACCACATATAGATAGCGATACAAATCAAATGAAGAAAAAAATTCTAAGTTATAAGAAACTACTGGTCATCTTCTCAAAGACTGATGATATCCTATAAATATATGGATCAACATAGATATTTATCATAAAATTTGAAACCTACTTACCTGCTCTATGGAAGGAACGGATGGGCTCCCAGCAGAAGACTTTACAAACTCGCGGATCACTTGAAAAATGGAAATACAATAAACCGTTGAAAAATAAAACATTAATTTTTTATTTATATTATAAAATTTAATTGAAATAACATGTTAATATTTTGTGCGTGATCTAAAGTCAACACAATAGTTGTGTCAATCCAGGGACGATGATGAAATACCCACGCGCTTGGAACCGCGTCGTACCCGCCAGCCGTGCCAGCTGCGCCGCTGGCCATGTAGCCGTGCCACCGCCCACAATGCTGCCGTACCGTACCACCGTCGTCGTGCCGTGGCGCGTGCAACCGCATTGTGCCACCGCCGTTGCGGACCGTCGCCATCGTCCGCGATCGTCGTGCCGCGGCGTCGTGCCACCGATGTTGTGCCACCGCGTGCGTGACTAGCGTGGCACCTGCGCGCCAAATCTGTGACGTCCTGCGCGCCGCGTGGGTCGCGCCGCGCGTGCGTCGCGGGGGCCGCGGTCGCGGCCGCTCGCGTGGCGGTGCGATCGCGAGCCGTCGCGTGCTCGCGGCGACCTGCGAGCGTCGAGCTGCCGCGAGCACGGCAGCGAGCCCGTCGCGAGCTCGCGGCGATTGCGAGCCGCGGCCAGCGTGCTCGTGGCGTCGAAGCTCAGCAGCGATGCTCGCGGCGGCCGCCAGCGCTCACGCCGCATCGCGCGTGCTCGGCGGGCCCGCGCGCGTGCTCGCGGCCGAGCTCGCCCGCGTGCTCGCGGCCGGCTCAGCGTGCTCGTGGCCGGTAGAGCTCGGCGTGCTCGCGGCGATCGAGCCGCGGCTCCATGGCGTGCTTTCATGGGTCGCGATCGGTGCTTGGCGGCGCGGTGCTGCGGCAGCGGCCGCGAAAGCACGACGACGCTGCGGCCGCGTCGCTCCTCGCGGCAGACGATGCGCGAGCTCGTGGCGACAGGCAAGAGCGAGGACGTCGGATCTTCTCCGGCCGAAAGAGAGGAGAAAGGGAAGAGATACGCACTGGGATTTCGGAGGATCGGATCGGCGAAAATGAAAAGAGAAAGGGAAAGGGAAAGTGGGGAGATATTGATAATTAAAAATTTGGCAACGAATGAAATATTCGTCGCTAATTTTGCGACTAATTTAATATTCGTTACAAAATTTGCAACGAATTATTAAATCGTTGCAGATTCAGCGACGAATTCATATTTCGCCGCAATATTTTGCTACGTATTTAATTTTTCGTCGTAAAATTAGCGACGAAAATAAAAATCGTTGCCAAATTGACGAAGAATATAAAATTCGTCGCAAAGTTATCCCGCCGTTATTTTTTCTAAATAATTGAAATTTTCCGATGAAAAACTTTCGTTCCTAAATTTATCGCAAAAATTACAACGAATCCTAGATTCGTTGCAAAAATGGCAACGAATCCAAGATTCGTTGCAAACTTTTGCAACGAATTTGACATTTCGTCGCAAATTTGCCACGAAATATCATTTTCGTCGCAAATTTGCGATGATATTTGCGACGAAAATAAATTTATTGGAAATGTAATAAGTTTGCAATAAAAAAAATTTTATCGCAAAATTCGTTACAAATTTGCGACGAATTTTCGAATTCGTCGCAAAATTTGTTGCAGATTTGTAACAAATTATTTTCGTCGCTAAATTTCGTTGCTAAATTCATGTATTTTTGTAGTGATGACTTAACATAAACTATGACTCTGATACTAATTGTTAGTGTTTATAAAATTCATATATCTTTACAATGTCATGATATTGTCCACTTTGGATCTAAGCCCTCATGATTTTATTTTTTAATTTTATCCAAAAAAAAAAAAACTTCATATTAATAGAGATATTTTTTTTATCTTGTAAATATATGATATTTTCTATCTTACTAATATAGAATTTTAATTATATTTTTTATACTCCTAATAAATTTGAACTTGATGGAGATGAGAAAGGAGAGAGCGTTGAGGAGGTGCTTGCTACCTTTGCACAAAGGTTTTTCAACGAAATTAAGAAGACTATGGAAAAATCTACATGGTTCTCTGCGGAGTTGAGAATGAAATGTGCCATGTAATGAAAAGAGTGTGAGCTTCATGGTTTTTATGCTAGCAAAGTTTATCGAAAAAAAGGGAGGAGGAGTTTGTTATGGATGATGAAATGCAAGCCCTGCGAAGACATTCTGAATTGAGAAAACTTGTAATTGTTGCCCTAAAGGTTATGGTGCAACGGTAGAATGTTCAGTTCAATTTTTAAATATTTACGATTCGATTCTCAGCCATGATGTATTTATAATTTTTTTTTTAAATAGAGTGATTCACACAAGCATTTTCTAATTTATCATGATAATTAAAGTATATATCAATTAGGAATTACTTAGTGCTCCGTTAGAATTAGTTAGACTTCACCCTAAATACTTGGTGATAGTAAAAAAAAAAATTTGAAAACTTATAATTGCTTATCTTTGCGATGCCAAAGTACAAGTTCATATATTTTGGAAAAAACCAAGTAAAGCTCCATCCATAGGAAATCTCAAGGGCTATTTTTGACTTTCCAATTGAGTTGAGTAAAATCAAGTTCTCCGGAGAGATTTAAATGATTAATATGAATGGTAGAATTATCCTAAGAAGCAAGGATCAATTTTTAAAAAAGATAAAAAATTTTGAGATATCTATCCTCCCATCGTGTTAATTTTTGATTGAATAAAAATATTCCTTCGAACCAATGATAAAGAATATATGAGATGAACGCAACATTTTTTATCCCAAAGTGATAAGAGTAAAATAAAATAAGAATGAATCATTTACTTTATAATGTAATTGTTTTAATTTTGGATTGTAGAAAACATTTGGTATTCATACATTCGTCTTAGTTTTGTATTTTTTTTAAAAAAAAAATAATTCACCTTCTTTCTTCACAACCAATAAATACTCTCTCTTCACTACCAATAAATACATTCGTCAGAATGAATTTGTTCACTATTATTCATCCTCATTCAATTCCAGCTTAGCAGTATAAATTAGTATAACCGTATGGTTTATCAACTAATATTAAATATTACAATTATACAATAATGTTGATGTAAACAATTTTATAATATACATAAGATGGTCGTTTTAAATGAACAAGCAAATGATTTCCAAACTGTTCCTCCTGTGGGTAAAACTGGATGGATCTGAACAAGGACACAAGATCAGCATTCACTGTATCATCAGTATGTGTTCATTTTCATTCCTTGAGAATTCATTTTACATCAAAAAAAAAAATATTGATGAAATGGGAAGAAGAAAAAAAAATGCAAATATCTCATGTTTATGGTATAGTAATTTCACATAATCTGAGCTACTCATTTTACCTACAAACAGGTATCTTTCCCAGTGATTCTACTCGATGAGCCTCTTCATTAAATTATTGGGAGATCAGGGTAATCCAATACTGATCTTGCTTAATTTCTGACCGAGGAAATGGAAGCAATCGAGACTTGCAGATGATTACCTACCAATCATCCAGTATGTTTGTCCTGCTCGGCAGAATCTACCCCAAGATGATCTTTTAATTTCTTCAAGAACTCTAATGTCTT
Source organism: Wurfbainia villosa (assembly GCA_025175895.1). Classification (NCBI taxonomy): domain Eukaryota; kingdom Viridiplantae; phylum Streptophyta; class Magnoliopsida; order Zingiberales; family Zingiberaceae; genus Wurfbainia; species Wurfbainia villosa. The sequence continues at coordinate 2,471,578 of CM046000.1, read as the reverse complement.
CGCATAAGATGGATCTGTTTGGCTAACTGGCTTGCAAGAGTTTACATGATCAGTGGAATCTAATACCTATGAAACACAACACGGGTATAAACGAAGTCAATAGCAAAACTTGGAATCTAAAAGCTGCTCCAGTAGCAAATATCAGGATTGTTCAAAAAACCATATTTTTCATGTTGTTAATGCAGCAATTTCACGATGTTTATTACAGAATACATTGAAATCTCTCCCACACAGTCAGACTAAGCAAGCTAGCCAAATTCCTACAGATACGTGCACAAAACGGGCAGATAACTGTAATTTTTGTTGAAAAGTGTTTCCCAATTGCTGAGTTATTAGAAACACGTTTTTAATTAAATGCAAAGTGATTGTAATTTAATTATCCCATAATTCAGCTGAAGATTGGTATAAAGGTGAACAGATCGACAAAATTTATAACAAAAGCATTCATTTTAGAAATTATTTTTGTTTCCATGTGACAGGTTCCATAATAATAATAATAATCCGGTAATGGAAAAGCCTGCTGCAATAGTAGCAAATAGCCACAACTCTATATTAGCAGAGAGATGCTTTTATTTGGGGCAAATCTACTATCCAAGTATCAACTCCGCTATGCTTACCAATGCTTTTATTAAAGCATGATCAGGTAGCTGTTTCAAAATTTATGATGACTATGGAAAAGTCGAGAAACTCGAACTAAACCCTCTATATTTATAAACCCTTATTTAAGAGGCTAGGATCGTAGGGATTGATCCCAATGTGCTTCTGATGTCACTTGGGATTTGCTAGAATCCACTATCTCAAATCACGCACCCACAAGCCTTCTGTAAGAAAACAATCCAAATATGTGTAATGAAAGAAAAAATGTTCAATGAAGACTGGACAAAGCACTTTAGACCGTGTATCAGAGATGAGAAGTTTCAATCCTCCCTTAACACCAATACAAAAAAAAAAAAAAAAAAAAACTGAACACTCCTCAGACACCAAAAACTCCAACAACAACAACAATCAAATCTTATCTCACTAGGTGAGGTCAGTTATATGGATCTTTCCACACCATTGAACTCTATCCCCTACTATATCAAACTTTATCCCCTACCATATCATCATCTATATTTAAATAAATTTTATCTTGTTTTATTGTTGCTAACTAGGTCTTTTTTGATCTTTCTTTTTCTCATTTGATGTGAGTATTTGTTATAGTTTTACATCATCTAACTGGAGTATTTATTGGTCGTCTAAGTATATATTCATACCACTTTAAATATATTTCTCGAAATTTTCCTTCAATAGATACAACTTCAACTTTCTCTCTAATGATCTCATTTCTTATTTTGTCTATTCTCGTATGTCCACACATAAAAAAAAATATACTTCCTCTTGACGAGCAATATAATACCTTCTAGTCTCCAAAGGCTGCTACTGTCCTTATTGGACCACCAGTTCAAATGCCCTAGCCTCCTGGCACTAGGCTAGAAAATGTTAAGCAGCTCAGCCTCTCACTAAAACTAACAAGAACTCTATTATTTCATATTTACGAATGGATGATAAGGCTATTATGTTGAAAAACAAAAGAGCAAGTAATATCTAGAATCACAAATGACAAAGTTCAAGCACCTTACCAAAATAATTCACAACTAATTTCTCGAGTTTCCAACAACTGGTATTATCAGTAGTTGCATATAATTCTAATAGAAAGGTAAATAAAGCAACTGTAATATAAATAAAATATAAAATAAGGAGCAACAAAATAAATTTGGAAACACATACAACAAGTTCACCAAAGCCAGGGAATGCAGATTCAATAGGTACAATCTCCATCCTGAAGCCCCAGCCACCATAACCTTCAACAATTGGTGTCACCTGTGTCTGTAAAGATGCCTATTAGTTTAGCCAATTGGAAGTAGGAGGACATGGGACAAAATAATCTACCTCACTGAAACTGAGAACATCAAGAAGTCCCTTTTTATAAAGATGACGGACGTAGTCATTCAATTCTAACAATCTGGGCGATCCACTTCTTAGTTCTCCAATCTAAAACAATTGTGCTAATGATTTAGCTAAAATCTTAAAACTAGAATAGATTCTGACAAACTAAAGGACAAAGAAGTTTCACAGTTAACACACAGTAGGGGCTGGACGGAGAACCAAACCCATTCGCCAAGGCATGTCAGCAAGCTTGCTACCAAAATGGGGACAGCTATAGAATACCTGCAATTGAAATTTCATCATTAATGGTCATTTGTGAATCTTGCTGGCAAAATGGCATACGTACCACCCCAATAGTATTTTTAACAAATTCCTCAAGGTTATTCAGCTTTGCTTCATAAAGCATCTCCTTGACAACAAGTCCTCCCAAACTGCAACAAGAAACCAATCAAATTACAATTAGGAGATTTGCAGCACAAAGAATAGGTATTTGCAGTTTCCATTACTTCCGGTGCAGCAGGCAATTTATAATTATCCATATCTGCCACCCAAGTGTGCTATCCAAACTCTATACATTTCCATTGGTTTTGTTAAGTAGAATAGCATTGTTATTTACCTTTTGTCTATAAAAGATATAAATTTTGAAATTTTGTTTGGCCTCTTATTCTAAGAAAGGAGATTGATTGCGTCAATTTATGCTTCAAGATCAAGGTTGTCAAATTGGAGTTTGTAACATGAATGGTTTTGATGAATATTCAAACCATGAATCATAAGGTTCCAATAGTAAATTATAAAAAGAAAAATTCTGCTTCTTTTCAAAATAACTTTGATATTCAAAAGTATGTAAAATAATAAAAAATTTCATCTAACAGCATAATAGAGTAGATGGAGTAAGTTGATGTTGGTTCATAACAATATATATATATTGATAAATAAGGATTTTTTTTGTCTTTTAGATGGTTTTAAGTTAATATTTTCTTTCTTATTTTTCGAATTGTATTAAATCAAACCAAACAATCATGGTTCTTTTCACAATTAATATGTAAGAACCATGGTATGGTTCTGACAACTATGTTCAAGATAGTTCCAACACCGAACTTATAACTGCAAACTTATTACCTGTGAGTTACAAACACAACAGGTCGATCACCGATACCTGCTCTAGTTAGCTTTCTCAGCAGCATTGAGCTAACCTCCTGCATAGAAAATTCTTAGTTATCAAAAGAAGTGAAATGAAGAATCATATGTTTGCACAAGAGAAAGGTAATAGTCTAGAAAAGAAAGATGCTTAAGTGTACACATAGCCAAATGGATCCATTATCCAATTATATCTCAATCCATTTTATAATGATGGTCACTAAGAAGGAAACTAATTCTAGTAAACATGTTGGTGCAATTGGCCCAGGTTAGGATTGACCGGACTCGAGTTTGACTCGAACAGTATTTTGATGTTCGACAAAACATATGACATATGATTGTCATGGGTAAACCAAGCGTGTAGCCTTGGTCACGTAAGTCCAAGTGTATAGCCTTAGCGGTAAAAGTCCAAGCATGGGGCTTGGCATTGGAAGTCCAACATGGAGTTGACAAGGGAAGACCAAGTGTGTAGCCTTGGCCACATAAGTCCAAGTACAGCCTTGGCGGTGAAAGTCCAAGCATGGAGCTTGACATTTGAAGTCCAACAGAGAGTTGGCAAGAGAAGACCAAGTGTGTAGCCTTGGCCACGTAAGTCCAAATGTGTAGCCTTGGCGGTGAAAGTTCAAGTCATGGGTACTTGGCATTTGAGAAGTCCAAAGGGTGATTTGGCGGCGTTAGGCCAAGCGGTAGTCTTGGGAGTGTAAGTCCATACGTGCTTTGGCAGTGTATATGCCGAGAGCATGACAATAGCCGAAGGAAACACCTGGAGGCTAGCATATGGATGAACAAGTCATGGATGACTTGGAGGGATCCGTTAGGCGCGAAGCTAGTAGAGGTGGCTAGAAGGCTTAGGTCTAGACTAAGAGTATCTAGCAAGTATAAGGGCATCATACTTGGGTTAAACCTCATATTTGAGGTTTACCAGTCGACTGGGGTGATGTACTAGTCGACTGATGGGAGTCGACTGGCGTTCGACTGCGTCGCGTGGCTTGGCAGTCGACTGCCATGGAGAGCAGTCGACTGATGGTTGAGGAAACGGCCACAGAAGCGAGGCAGCTCGACCAAGGGCTCGACTGACTGTGCATCAGTCGACTGCTGGAGTTTGACAGTCGACTGATGGCCTATCCGTCGGAGCTTTTCCAGCGTGAATTAAGCCGTTATCTCACAACGGCTACAAGAGCAATCGACTGATGGGTATGAGTAGTCGACTGTTAGGCGTGGAATCAACCCGAGATAAGCATAAAAGGAGGAGCTTGGGGAGGATTTCCACAGCGATTTTTTGGGAGATTTTGAAGGGGAATTGTTGCTGCATTCCAGACCTTCAAAAGCAAACCAAAGCAAGCAACAAACAATTGATCAAAACAAAGTGTTGTAAAGTTTTTCTTTACTTGTATTTCATATTGCCTTTGTATTTTGCTTGTACTTTTGTATTACGTTTTATAATTGCTTGTACGAGGTTTCTCCATCTCCGACTTATTATCAAGAAGTAGTTTGAGTAGTCGTGTGAGCATCATTAAAACTCGTTGAGCTCGCCCCATGGAGTAGAAACCCTAAGATTCCGAACAACGCATATTCGTATGTTGTGATTGTGCTTGTATATTCGTTTTCATTACTATTATTTCTGCTGCTTATTAACAAGTATTGTAGACAAGCACACGACGAACGAACGATTTTCATCAAGCACGCGAAAGGGCTATTCAACCCCCTTATAGCCAAGCCACGATCCTCCAACAAGTGCTATCAGAGCGAGGAGCTTATCATCGGACTCGCCGCCGTGATAAGCAAATCAAATGGGCGACATCAACATTCGTCCACCGAAATTCGAAGGAGACTTTTCTTGGTGGAAGAAAAGAATGGAGGTATATTTTGAAACCGATTTTGATATTATGCTAACAATTGAAAATGATTTCGAAGTATCTAGGGATGAAGATGGCAAGCTAATTGAAAAATCAAGATGGACCGAGGAGCAACGACAACAATTCAAGACAACCGTTAAGGTAACTAAAATGTTAATAAAATTAATACCTTATGATATTTTGTCCAAGTTAGGTGAATATTGGGATGCTAAGGAGTTGTGGAATAAGTTGGTAAAATTCCACAAAAATCTCGAACCGGCTCAATCAGAGAAGGAGGCCGAGGAAGAATGTTCATCCTCACAAAAAAGTGAAGACTCGGAAGTTGAGAGATGCTCAACATCCGGATCAGAGGTTAGATCTAGAGTCGTCAAGTTGGGTTAGGCCCGTTGGGTTGACCCGCCCCGCCAAGTAATTTAGGCGGGTTTGGTTGAAATTTTATCAACCCGTTATTTTGGCGGGCCTAAATGAATCAACCCGCACGGGTTGTGGGTCTAGACGGGTTGGCCCGCGGCGGATTGGGTTGGCCCGCGGGTTAAGAAATGATAAAAGAAGATAAAACTTGTGAAAAAAAAATTGTTTAAGCTTTTTAACCAATATTCTAATACTGACAAGGCAATTTCCTCATAATCACAATCATCTTCTATCACACATACACGTCGACAAAATGTAAGAGAAGTTAGAGAAAATAATAAAGAATATTTAATTTAAGTACTCTAATAATTTTTTTGATATACTCTAATTAGTTTATAATTATTTTATCATTATTATTTCAATTAATATAGAAAATGATGAAATATCAAAATCAACCAATTATAAGTGTTGAAAAATCTAAATTACATCTCTATTTAGAGGAGTCAAAATTTGAATTTACATATTATCAAGATTTGAATATTTTAAAGTATTAAAAGAATAAAAAATATTTGTATCTAATATTATCGATCAATAATTAGATCTCAATTATAATATTTTAGTTGCTTCAAATGCATGCATTCTTATCATGATATTCTATCCGTCTTACTGATTATCGCCTCAAGCCCTCAACGCCTCAATAATTTTGGATTTTTTTTCCTGACCTACGAGTTGGCCCGCGGGTTGGTCCGCCTAATCCGTAGCCCGTCTTGGGTTGGGTTGGATTGGAGATTTCTCAACCCGCCAGAATGACGGGTCGGCCCGCCCATCCCCACTAAATGTTGAATTTACGACGGATTGGCCCGCCCCGCCATGGATCAACCCGTTTGACAGCTCTAGTTAGATCACCGGAGCAAGAGAAAGAGCAAGAAGAAGTTTCAACCTCCGGAAGGGATGAAGAATCAACTCCGGCGCCTACCATCACTCTAGGTAACTCAAATGCAATCAATAAAAATAAGGATCACATAATTTGCTTTGAGTGTAGGGAAGTCGGGCATTACAAAAGCAAATGCCCAAAATTGACTAAGGAGAAAGTGTCGGCGTCAAAAGTCTAAGAAAAATCAAAAGATGTCGGAGTCCTCGCTAGGAAAAGCAAAGAGCACATTATGTGCTTCAAGTGCAATCAACGGAGACACTACCAAAGTCAATGCTCTAGGGGGAGAAAGAATGGGCAAGAAGGAGCTACGCAAGTAGGGGGAGCTTCCAAAGCAAACCCTAAGGTATATTTTAATGCACCTTCTAGTTCTAGGGTTAAAAAGCATATTTTTAGTACTCTTGCTATTGCTCATGAAAAGCATGCTAGTAAAAACAAATACTATTATTTATGTGTCAAGCATGTAGATTTATCTAAGGACAAATCTATAACCAATAACATTAGACTTATTTTACCTAGGGAGAGTATTAAGAGGATAGAAGAAAATTTAGGCATTAACCCTAAGAAGGATAGACACATGCCTAAGAAGAAGAGTCTTTCCCAAAACATTAATGAACAATCAAAATTGGAAAAGTTAGAATTAGAAAATCAAGCTTTGAGGTCAAGGCTTGAAAAATTGGAAAAGACCCTAGCAAAAATGGCAAACTCATTTAAGGGGTCAAATGGCCAAAATCTAGGTTCTAGGGGCAAGAACCATCAAGGAGGAAGAAAGATTTGGGTCACAAACCTAATCCCAAGAAGACCTACCATGATGTTCCGTTCGATTATGGAACAATATCTAGGTTTAGGAAAATCAAGGTTAATAGGGAAATCATCCCTAAGATTAACCAAGGTAGGTGCCTAGTGGCTAAGGTTTCAAGGAAGCCACTAAGAAGGTCAAAGAGGGAGTTACCCCTAGAGTTGACTTAGGCAAGACCCAAATGACTAAGACTTCAAAGCCAAAAAGGGTCATTAGGAAGGTATCTAGGGAAGTTATCCCTAGTGAATACCTTGTTAACCCAAGGAGCTCCAATAGGTATTGGATTCCTAAGAGCGTGATCGATTCACGCTAAATGGGTTAGGGCGTGTCAACCCTAAGTGGATAGGTAGTTAACCTAACCATGGTAGAGTTGACACTTTAGGATGTGTCAATGTGCTTTGAGAAATTAAAAATTGATCAAATTGACACAATTAGGTTTAGAAGTCATAGTGTGTCATTTTGGATTTTTGGCACACTTGGGAGATAAGTGTTATTAGGGCAAAATGAACTTAATTCTAAGAAATGACAACTAATATTAAAAGTTAGATATTCTTATACCTTACATTTATTTGTCATGATTTGTTTGTCATTACCATGTCATGACATTATATTTATTTTTATTATAAAGAATGTCATGATTTATGCTTAGGAATGTCATGTTATGTTTAAGTTAGAATCGCATGTCATAACATCATGATTATTGATAAATGCTTATTTATATTATCATTTATGTCATAATCATCATTCATGTATTAATAAAATTGAGTTAAGAACAAAGACATGATTTGAAGTCTCATGTATAAGGGAATTAAATAGAATTGCCTAGCATATGCATGAGACTCTAAATAACCAAAACTCACATCTCACAAGAACACTTGACTTGTATGTGTTTTATACACTTAGATGCAAGTGAGATGTTAGGAAAAAAAATCAAGATTTTTAAAATAATTTCAAAATCATTTTGAAAAATCTTGGTGAAGTCTATCTTTTGATAGCAATCACCATTGAATGAGGTGATACAAAGTAGGATCAAACATTGAAAAATTCAATGGTTTTGAACTTTGTGTCAATCTCACTATTTTATGGGTATTTTATTTTCTAATTATTTTTCACCCATAATGATTGTTATAAGTAATGTACGTATGAATTTTCAAGATTTTTCAGAATACGCATTTTTACTTATGAATTTCGAATTTTCGTTTCTGAAGTGTAATTTCTGCACGGTCACGAAATCACGATTCATGGCGTCAGCGGTCGTGATGGTATTTATCAGTCGCGAGCGATTTGGATAAGCGAGATTTGTTTAGCTTAAGCTATTTCTTGGTTCCTAGCTATATTTTGGAGAGCATTGGAAGGGTGAAAATCCATTGGATATGGATTAGGAGAATTGTTTAAGGTGTGTATCGAATTTTAAGGGAAGTGAAAGTTCAATGTTGAATCTTTGCCTTTAATTTCGATTGTTTAATGTTCCTATTGGCTTAGGGACTCTCAAGGACATTGTTGGTGCAATGGTCAAGGGGGAGCAAGCCTTTAGGGGGGAAGTTATCCATCTTGGGATAATGGATTATATATTTCTCCTCATGGGAGGAGAATTGGGGGATTGCCTCTTTTAAGTGATATGAGACTTATCACTAGGAAGAGTAAAGGCATCCTAGATGTGTTTTTGGACCAAGGTGTAGATTGTAAGATCTCATTGAGATATGAGACATTGACACCCTTAGGGAGGACCTTTTTGATGTATGTAAAAAAGGGGGAGAATGTACCAATTGGGGTTAGTTGGAATTCTCACAAGATGTGAGAATTGCCAATTTAGGATAATTGGTAGACTTGAGTTTAGTCACCTAACTCAAAGATGTTTGTGGTTTTGTCAAACATCAAGAAGGGGAAGATTGTTAGTGCAATCGGTCCAGATCACGATTGACCGGACTCAAATTTGACTCGAGCAGTATTTTGATGTTCGACAAAACATATGACATGTGATTGTTATGGGAAGACCAAGTGTGTAGCCTTGGTCATGTAAGTCCAAGTGTGTAGCCTTGACGGTGAAAGTCCAAGCATGGGGCTTGGCATTGGATGTCCAACATGGAGTTGGCAAGAGAATACCAAGTGTGTAGCATTGGCCACGTAAGTCCAAGTGTGTAGCCTTGGTAATAAAAATCCAAGCATGAGGCTTGGCATTGGAAGCCCAACATAGAGCTGGCAAGGGAAGACCAAGTATGTAGCCTTGGTCACGTAAGTCCAAGTGTGTAGTCTTGGCGGCGAAAGTCTAAGTCATGGGTATTTGATATTTGGGAAGTCCAAGGGGTGGTTTAGCGGCGTAAGACTAAGTCCTTGGTCACGTAAGTCCAAGTGTGCATGGATGAACAAGTCATGGATGACTTGGAGGGATCCGATAGGCGCGAGGCTAGTAGATGTGGCTAGAAGGCTTAGGTCTAGGCTAAGGGTGTCCATGAATATGAGGCGTCATCGGTTAAACCTCGTATTTAAGGTTTACGGTCGGGGGTGATGTACGATCGGTGATGGGAAAATCGGCCCGGCGTTATTGCGTCGCACTTAGCGGTCGGAAGCGATCGTGATGGTTGAGAAAGCGACCCGCGAAGCGAGCGGCTCGACGAGGCTCGTATTGTCGTGATCATTCTTTGAGGTTTGGCGGTCGACTAATGGCTATCTGTTGGAATTTTCCAAGCGTGGATTAAGCCGATTATCTCTGGCAGCTCTGAGGAGCGATCGTGATGGGTATGAGCGGTCAACTGCTAGGCATAGAAATCAGCCCAAGATAAGCATAAAAGGAGCTTGGGGAGGATTTCCACAGCGATTTTTGGGGAGATTTTGAAAGGAAATTGTTGCTACATTCCAAACCTTCAAAAGCAAACCAAAACAAGCAACAAACAAGTGATCAAAGCAAAGTGTTGTAAAGTTTTTCTTTACTTGTATTTCATATTTTCTTTATATTTTGCTTGTACTTTTGTATTATATTTTGTAATTACTTGTACGAGGTTTCTCCACCTCTGACTTATTGTCGAGAAGGAGTTTGAGTATCACTAGAACTCGTTGAGCTCGCCCCGTGGAGTAGAAACCCTAAGGTTCCAAACTATGTATATTCGTGTGTTGTGATTGTCCTTGTGTATTTGTTTTCATTACTATTATTTCTGCTGCGTATTAACGAGTATTGTAGACAAGCACACGACGAACGAACGATTTTCATCAAACACGCGAAAGGGCTATTCAACCCCCCCTTCTAACCGGGCCACAATCCTCCAACAAAACATACGATACCTAATCTGGTTAGCACAACTCAAGTTTTTCTTAAAATGAATTAACAAGAGAGAATGCCTATAATTGAAGAACTTAATTTTGTAATAGAGAATAGGTATAGTGTTCATGCAAGAAACTCTAATATCCATACAAATGAAACATGTCGAATAGAATAAGTGGATATAATCCTTTGGCCCTAACTAGTTAAGTGCATGCTTGATAACAAGTGTGACCAGTGAATTAGATCCATATATGAATTTAAGGAAATATAAGTAGTATTTAAAAATTTTGGTGTCCTAGTAGAATTTTTTAAGTTGTTCTCACTTTGGCCGGTGGCTTCTTGCCCCAACTCATTAACAGAATGCTTAATGACCAAGTGTAACTAGTTAATTGAATCAGTATGTGAGTAAAGGCAATACAGACACAAGCATGCCAAACTGCTCAAGATTTGAATGAATGCTTGTACAAATAATATATACAAAAAATCGATATCTCAACCAATATTAATTTGCATAGAAACTATCAAGATAACAAGAACATTGCATAGCAATAACAAATTATTCAAAGATTACTCAATTCAATGCTCTAACTAGAACCCCTTCCCTAGAACTTCATGAAGAGGTAGATAGATAGCTTTGCTTGCAATTGCAGAAAATTTCAACTCCCCATATTGTAAGTAATGACTCATTGCAACCCCTAGATTAAAAATCCTTCCAACCTCCCAAAAATAGCACTTCATCGAGGTTCACAAGAAGTGTCAACTCCCAAATAAGACAAGGCAAGCTTCACAATCTCCTAATTAATTTCTTGCAAAACTAAGGATAAAAGCACGCCAAGGATAGTGGAGCTGCCACCAAACCAGAATCACAAACAAGCTCATACCCAGATTAACTAGGAAACTGCAACCAATCTCAAACCCCAATGAAGAAACTAAACAAACAAACAACCTAATAGCTAAGAGTTAAACTTGCACACATAGAAAGTGTGAACCTATGATAATTTTTATATTTGGCTACCAAAAGAGGCAAGCATGACAATATGGCAATAACTCATTGAACAACTAAATCTTTCATTGGAACCTCTTGGAGAAACTGGAACACTAACCTGAAGTGGCAAGGTAGCTCCAGACCATTGAGTCAGATTTGTCTGCATGGATCATTTAAGTTAGTTGCTAGATGTTTGTAAGAAGGTATAACCTAAAGAAAACCGAGAAGAATTTAAAACTGCTAGAGCTGCTATTAAACGTAAATAGATGATGATATATGCATAAAGAAGATATAATTAAGATATACAAGTCATTGTCTGGAAAGAAAACTATGAACCAAAAATGACATTATATACGATACAAACCTTGTACTTAACGGTAAATACGCGAGCACCAGGAAAATCAGCACCTAGCCACTCACTAGGCCAACATGTACCCAATTTACCAGCTTCCAAATCAATGTTCTCCACAAGACCAGCTTTGCTGGTTGTCGAAGATTTGTTATCTGCTATTCGCCATGACTTAAAAGGACCACCGCGTAATCCATGGACAAAGACAACATCAAGAAGAGGATAAGAAGATTCAGATTCTTGCTCTAAATTAACAAGACAGCTAGAATTGTTGGAATTATTTTCTTCACAGTGACCAACACTGCAAGGTGAAGGGCCAGAAACTAACTTCTGATCAAATGAACCATCTGAATGGTTCTCATCATGATTCTGATTAACTTTCCAATGTGGCAATTCAGGATTCAGCAAGAATATCATGTCTTCATATAGAGGACACTTTCTCTTTGGGTCTTTTAAATCAACATGAGGATTATAATTTAACACTTGAGCTTCTGAAGGTTCTAAACAAAATATATTTAAGAGAGTTGCCCTTGCATAGCTTCGTGTTTTTTGGTCATTGCAACAAGGAACATTGCCACTTGCACAATCTTCAAGCCATTTACACCAAATAGGATCTGCAGAAATAACTTTTTTAACACTGGGAAGAAGAGAGAGAATTACAAGCAAACGAGCAGCATGCTTCCGTATGTGTGCCGTAGGAGGAACTCTCACACTAGATGGCTCAGTATTTTGATTTTTATTGGGTGAATTGCCAGGGACAGATGCATCTAGGCTTTGAGGCTCTAAAACTCTTGATGCCACATATGCTTCATTAGCAGCTAATTTTTCATAATCATCACATAACAGGTAACGCCGAAGTAAGACAAGGGCACCAAGATCAGCTATTTTACATTGACAAGCAGTATCTTCAGCACAAAGCTCTGTCAGTGCTTTTATGCCTCTCAATGTAGCAATAGCTGAATCAGCAGCATCAAACTTGGGCAAACTATTCTTCTTCATATTCTTAATTAGAGTAGCAAATGGTTCAAGGGAGAGAAAATCAGTAAATGGACTATTACCAGAAGTATCTGATTTAAGATCCAACTGAAATCCAGTAAGTTTAACCACAGAAGTTGCTAATTCATTGGATATCTGTACTGCAGATTGAGCATTAGATTGATCGATTTGAGTCTGCAAGGTTTCAGTAACAACAATTACGATGGGGCGAAATACTAAATCATGCTTTCCACAACTAGTGGAACATAGTCAGTCATTCAGGAATACAAGTTAGAAATTTGACAGATGCAACGTTATATATTGGTTATCCTATGTTCAGACATTGCTGCTAGTATAAGAACCAATGTTGATGTGACTGATCAAATTTCCAAAATGATGCAGAAGTAACAGTATCCATCAAGTTGGTAGAGATGCCAAATGCTGTAGGTTCAAATGATTTCAGTAAAGATGCAACATATTTTATAACATTACACAATAAGTAATCTTCCATTACAACTCTCAAGCTTCAACTTTGGCTCAGTAGCAAGAAGAATATGACCAGGAATCAAATGCTTTATTCCTTGAAAATACTTTAACTTCAACTGGCAGGAGTTAAATTCTTGGTGAAGAAGAAGCATGTAAATTAAAAAAAAAAATTAAAATCATGCAGACTTGGTGATCATAAGGCTGATGAAAGATATGACCTCACTGTTGTTTGATCATTCAAGCAATGATATAATTTTCCATTTGGAAATTTTCTCTTTTATACTGTGAGATCAATGATTGAGACAAACGACCCATGAGATTGTTGACTGAGGCACATGTTATGAGAATTGAGAATTATGTAACGTAAGTAACACAACTCTAGGATAACTCCAACTAAATATTCTATAAAAAAAAACTCTTCAAAGTGTGCGTGCTTTCATCCATGGAAGAGATAATCTATCCATTTTTGTAATCAATTAATTGTCTCTTGCTGGAAATTTTTTTAACAACCATGACAACATAGATGCACAAGAAAGTATTAACTTACAGGCCCACATATTTAACAGCCTGAGACATTGTAAGACAAATTAAAGCAGCATTGATAACAAAGAAATCGAACCTTCACTTTGTCTGACTTAGGTGGATTGATTCCTTTTATGCTTTCTTTCTTGCTAGATCCAAGGACCTCATTGAGCAATATAGTCAACCACCCTTGAGAAATTGGTATTGAATATTGCCCAAAATCCTCCATGATGAAAGAAAGAGTTTTCATAGCAGACAGACGAGTAGTTAGGTTGGATGATTCATCAAAAATCCAACGAAGAAGAATGCCAGACCATCTTTGACTTTCTTCAAGAGACAAGTGCATGTCCCCTTTGTAAATTAGTTCCAATACCTTGGCTAGAGTTTCTCGAAAATGCCAATGTTTCTCAGACTGCTTACCAATTCCTCTTATGAGATCAAGCCCTTTCTCCATCATCACAGCCTTTGCTTCATTACTCCGCTTAATGGAGACAAGAAAAGCTGACAAAGCTACTTGAGCCAAAGTTACATCCTCACTATTGCTAGCATGAAATGCTGTAGAAAGAAGGCTGGAGCTCCATTCAGGAACAGATACATTCAATGGTAACTTTGGATCATCCACAAGAGCACGAGCAACCAAACAACCGTGCCATTTCACTGATCTCTCCGGTGCCCTTAATGTAGTCATAATAGCCTGCCCATCACTATCAAGTTCTAGAATACGAGTTCGGTTAAGCTCTGAAGCCAAAGCCCAATTTGCTAAAGCCCATGCAGCAAAAGGTACAGCGACATGTTCTCTCTGCAAATCATCCCACAGGCCTGGGATAGTAAAAGAAAAACTCCCAAGTCTAGATGAACTGCTAATATTTTCCTTTAGTTTAAGATTTTGATATCTCTCTCTAGGCCTAAGTAACTGATAATGAAGAGGCTGGCTCAATCCCAAGATGCTTTCCTCTGAAGAAAACCCCAAAATTGTTGTGCCGCCAAGCACTTTGATTCCAATTCCCTGAATTCCATCGTCCCCATCATCAGTACCTTCATCCTCATCAACAACCTCAAGGCGCAATCCTCCTTCCTCAACTACTTCTAGAGCTGTTGCAATATCTCTAGTGTCTGCACTAGCAGGCAACAACGGCTTAAGTGGTTGATCAACACTATCACAGTTTGAGGTGATTATGTCCATGATGGCAGCAACAAGCATGCTTCTTCCTTTACAAACATCAGAACCATCCTTTGCTGAATGTTTCACAGACTGTCCTGGTGCACAACACGATTAATTCAATACTACACTAACTTGTTTTGGGCCTTTTGGTCCCGAAGGAAGGAAAAAGATCATTACTCCTTCACGAACAGAATTAATTAAATTACAATTCGAAAAGCAGGGGAAAATGCTACAAGATTACAATTGATCATAATTTAAAAATATAAATGGGAAGAAGTTCATGTGTTATATATAGAAATGTAAACACTAATAAAAAAGAATGTCAGATGGGACAAAAAGGTATCATACATCCGAAAGCAATGCATCAGGTATGTGATTCATCTAAAATGGAGCATTGGGAAAACTGTTTGATTCATAAGTCATCCTTAACTCACCTTGGTTTTTTTCGGTTGGAACGAGAAGATGAATCTCAAAAGGTTAGGGATCGCATGTGGCCGCCCCAAGACAGCATGGCAAACATTCGGGTCAGCAATAAGATGCGCAAGTGCCCTTGCCGACTCCGACTGCGTCCCAATACGATCCCCTCCGTGTCCAGAGCTAGCTACACTATCCAACAGCCAATCCACTACCGCGCCTCCACCAGCCCCCACAATGGCGGCCCTACGCGCCTCGTTGGCTGCCGAGATATCAGCAAGCAGAGCGGCCACCCGGAACTCGAACCCTGACCGGACCCCATGGTTGGCGGACGAAAGCATGGAAACCAGCGACTTCCAAAGCACGGAAGCGGCGGCACCTGTCTGACTCATTCGGTCCAAGATCCTTCGAACTGAATTCTTGGACCTTTCAAGGGTTTCCTCCATGTCGGAGTAGATTCGGTCGGACCTTGGCGAAGGGCGGTCCGAATAAGAGAGGGCGACGTAGGCAGCGAGTGCCGAAGCCGAGGCGATGGTCGCAGCGATGGCGTAGGAGGAGGCGGATCGGAGAGGGGACGCCGCGGGAGGAGAAGGGGTCGGGGCCGGGGGATTCTGGATGAAGAGAGGCCGCGGCGAGGGTTGCTCGAGGAAGCCTGGCCGGATCTGGGCAGACCCGTTGGAGTTCTTGGAAGAGAATCGCCTCCGCGCACGGGCGTGCGGGGGGCGACGCCGCCGGAGGAGGAGGAGGCGGAGCATGGTCGCGTCTCGTCGCCCTCGGGTTCGGCCGGAGCCGCAGGAAAATCGACGAGCACGATCTCTCGCGGAACGACATATAGAAACCTGAAACGATGACGTGGCGTTTCTATCTGGTAAAGGAGTCAAACGATGCGCCACGTAAGAAGTTGAAGTTAAACAGGGACCGGTAAAAGGCGTACCGTGTAATAAGAGGAGTTGCTCTATTTACGCGAAATATTATGGTTCTCTCTGAACAGACAATTTTTTTTTATATTTGTAAATAAATCAATTTTTTTTTTTGACAAATTCTATCAGTCGAATTAAAACAGTCTATTAATTCATTTTTTAATTAATTTTTCAGTCAAACAATTAAATTAAATTTTCGATTAATAGGACAATTAAATTCAACATTAATAAGACATCGATAACATTATAAGTGAACATAGATTGAATTTCGATGTGAAATTTAAAATTTAAAAATCTTTCGTTATTTCTAACATAGTCTTTCATGATTTATTTTTCTTCACCATCCATGAATGACTGATAATGAATCTTTATAATTTATCCCTCTTCATTGTCATCGAAAGATCAATAGTGGAAGATAATGAGAACGAATATAATCTTTTTTTTTTGTTATGAGATAGACTAATTAATTTTTAAATTTTAAAATTAAAATCGAATCAAAATAACTACTTTTTATTAAAACAAAATCGAATTTCAAAAATGATCGAACCAAACTTTCGATCTACGAATTGATCCCTTAAATTCCAATTTTAACATTTTCTAAATGATGTATTACGTTTACTTTATTATAGGTGGTAATAATTTTATCATTTAAATTTTTTTAATTGACATTAAATATTTAAATTTTCAATCTAATTAATTTTGAAAATGACCAATTCAATTTTATAAAAAAAATTTATTAACTATCAAAATAAATTAAAAAAAAAAATACTTTAAAAATACTTTAAAAATTCTTTATAAATACACCCCCAATTAACGATTCATAAATCTAACTTTTTTTAAATTTATCATCTGGCTTATAAAAAAATTTTATGATATACCACATAAAAGATTAAATAAAAAATACCTCAACAACTGCATGGATGCGACTGCACCCTAATCCGAAAATATGAAATCGTTATATTAATGATATCCTCTTATTATTCTTATCGATAAAGAAAATAAATCAGAATTTCAAATAATAAATACAAATGAAAAAATCAATCAATAACCCAAAATGATAAAACCTCCCGGAATTAATCTTTACTCATCTATGAGTTACTTCTTTATACTTACATTCTTATTCATAAATTAGTCCAAATGTATAAACTTTGCTTCTGATAAATAGAAAATAGAAAATAAAATGCAAGTAAAGTTCAATACAAACATTTTTATATAATTAAAATAATATTACATATAACTTAAATGAAATCAATTATATAGATATTATTCTATTCTCTTATTTTATCGTCATCTATATTTAAATAAATTTTATCTAATTTTATAGTTACTAATTAAATCTTCATTTTTCTCATTTAATTTATATATTTATAATAATTTCAAATCATCTTAAATATATCTCCCGAAATTTTTCTTCAATAAGTACAATTTCAACTTTCATTGTAATGTTCTCATTTCTTATTTATTCATCGTCGTATGTCTGCGTATCCATTTTAACATCCTCATTTATCCATATAAAAATAATATTATATGATCTATGATGTGGGCATAACTCAACCTATATGACCCAGAGAGTAATCAAGGGCATGGGTAGGGTCCCACAGTCAGACCATAGATAAACTGAGTCGAGAGCAGACCGATTCGAAAAGTGTAGAAAGCAAAAGCAAGTCAAGTTGGGAGCAAGACGACTCAAAAAGTAATCCGAGTCGAGAGTCGAGTAATTCGAGAAGCATAGAAGGCAAAAATAAGCCGAGTCAAGAGCAAGACGACTTGAGAAGCGTAGAAAGTAGAAATAAATCGAGTCAGAGCATAACAACTCGAGAAGTACAGAAGGCAATAGTAAACTAAGTTGGGAGCAGGACGACTCGAGAAGTGTAGAAAGTAGAAGTAAGTCGAATCAAGAGCAAAGCGACTCAAAAAGTGTAGAAGACAGAAGCTGAATCGAGAATAGGGCGACTCGAAAAATAACAGAGTCAATAGCATAACGACTCGAGAGACGAGGGCCTCAGAAGAGATTTCTTCCCCATGCAAGGTATACCTTGCTCTCTAGCAAACTCTTCTAATGATAATTACAATATACGTGACATGCCACATGGAGATTTCATATAGATATTGTCCCATAATAGCCTACCAAAAGACATCGACAGAGTGATCGTGGAGAAAAAAAAAGTATGTTAAGATTATTATAAAATGATAGGGTTAAGACAAAAAACTCCGAGAACACTATTGATAACATTTAAACATCGAAGGACAATAATTGAAATATCGATGATCATCTAACTTGTGTTAGCTTTGACAAGATTCCTACTGTGGCTACGAGAACTCATCCTCTTAAAAAAAAAAAAAAAAAAAAAGCGAACGCATTTATCTAGTATATACAATCTAGTGTTTATGTACTTTAGGTGCATTTAAATTTGGTAAAAGATTACATAATCAATCGGGAGTGAAAAAAACAAACTAGATAATTGAATTCCTTTTTAAAGGACTAGTTTCCTTTTGAGAAGAAGAAAAATCAAACCACAAGAAGGAAGTTCGGCACGTTTTATCAAGGGCAGCTGGTTCGGACGGAAGGGCACATGGGTTGTTCGGCCTCTGGGCCTCCTCATGGGCCCAGCCTATCAACTGTCTTGTCATGTTAGATCTCTGAAAGTTCTGTCGCAATTCTTAAAATAAAAATCACGTATCGAATCTTTTTCTTTCATTCTCTGTGAGTTAAATTACGAAATAGCATCTGCATCTGAACAAAATGCCACGATGATAATGATAAGGCATATCTTCTATGTCTATTGGTCTCTTAAATTACATTTAGTATTAGAGATTTAAGAAGAAATAAAATGTCCTCTCAGACATTCTTAAAAATCAAGATCTCATATTTTTGATATAATCATAATGAAAGGAGAGAGTAGAGAGTAATTTTTATACTTTCTAGATTCTATAAAATATATAGAAACCGGTATCATCTCATCGAGACAACTTCTAAATTAGTAAGAGTTCTTCTCCGAACGGTGCTAGCCAAATATGGAGATGAACTTCAGAGAGGAGGATGATGGCTCACAAGAGGAACCCTAAAATTTGTGGGTGCATAGAGCATCGCTGTTATATTTTGATGTATAAGCCAAGATTTAAAATTAAAAAAATACTTATGATCTAATTGTGCAGACTTAATATGAAAATCCTAGTAGATCATGTTGATCAGATACTAAGTAAAGTGATGAAAGTTCTAGTAGATCTATGGATCGGATACTAGGTAAAAGATTTGATGGATCAAAAGGATCAGACACTGGACAGAAATCTAGTTGGGTATTAATAGGAAATTCAAATAGATAAGAAGGACTAAATATCTGATGGGAAGATCATACAACTGATATGAAGTTCTAGTGGGCCAAGATCAGACGTGTAAGATAAAGCTAAGAATCGAAGTTTTCACGGATCATTTTTCCTACGGAGATATTCTTTTGCTTTTCGCAAATTAGTTCAGACATGTAATCTGGTGGATCCTACCTACAGAATCACTTCAAGTTTACATTTGCATCATGGAGATGAGCTTTCTTGAAAGAAGCAGATGAAATGATAAGCTTGGTGGTCCAGCGATCTCAAGCTTCTATGCAAACAAGTGATATTAAATGTAGTTCCTAACTGTGAAAGCATGGAGTTTTGCTAGCTGCAGTGTTTTTCCCACCAGACCGATCAGTTCGACCGACTGATTACACATAAACAGGTAAAAATTTTGCAGCTTGACTCATTCAGATCACTGATGAGCACTAAAAGTCTAAAACCATGAAAGCTTCGCGAGAAGTAATGTTTTTAAAACTGACCGACCAAAACAGCCGACTGATTACAGATGAACCACATTCAAATATGATCGATCCAATTGAAACAGCGACCGCACACGGCTAAATAAAAGAGAGGATGGGAGAAGAGCATATAGTTAATAATTGAAATGGACCACTTCAAGTACCGAGGAAAACAGAGAGAAGGGGGTAGCCGACGATGATTATGTTGTTGGTTTGGACAAGCTACTCTACCATACCTCCTGTTGTTTTCAATGATTTAATGAATTTTTGGCGAGACAGGGAAAGGGATCGAGGTCCAAGGATAAGATATGAGGTGAGAAGGTGGGAGAATTAACATAGCATTATTGATTGAAAAAAAAAATAATTAGAAAAACTAGAGGAACACTGATATAATGTAAGCCAAGTCACTGAATAATTGTGTTATGAATTTCAAGGAATGGAAAAGAGATTTCTTACCGTCATGCAGCATGTTCTATGGTGAACGGTCTCGGTAGCATCCTGCATTTGATAAGGAAAAAAGGTTAAGAATAATTCTCTAGAAAGGTGAAAAATGAAGAGGGAATGTTTAAATTTTCAAACCACCAAATCTTTAATGAATACACACACTATCGTTGTAGCAAAGGTCACATAGATCCTGTCAGATTTAAAGAACCCAATCCAGTGGTGATGGTCCCCTCTGAGCCATGTCCAAGTTCTGAGCATCCGGCAATTTATGTGGACGAACTGATGAGCATCCAACTTACATAATTATTGTTGTCAACCTCTCTTTTTTTCCTTTTCATGCTCCAAATTATAATACACAGGAAGACGGCTACTTTCAGTAAATAGTAAGCAGAAGAACAAAGTACTATTTTCTAATAATTCGAGGATGGAAAGCAAATTGCCTATGCAAATGATAGGTAGAGTGAGTGCGTGCTATGTCTGGCAAGGAAAGCAGGAGTAGAGAATTTGCTAATCATTACTTCAGCAGACGATAGAAATATGTTTTCTACTCTAGATGCTCTCTGATGTCAGGAGAAGATAGATTTAAAAACAAAGGGACAACCGTAACCACAGTGTACTTTTTAATTCTCGAATCATAAGAAGAGCAATCTAACTAAGATTCTAAGAAGGGAGAGTCCTGAAGACGCAGAAACTTGTTCATGAAATATCCCTGCTCAAATCTTAGATGCATTCACAATGACAAAGCGTTTTAAAACTAGGACCAGAGGTTGAATCAATGGGTTGTCCAATGGAACTACTTAGATAATGTTTAACTGGAGTACCACTAATTAGTAAGATTGGATTGGCTTCTGGTTAGCTGATCTGTCAAATCTGATGGTAAGATACTGGTTTGAGAGTAAAACATAAACTAAATTAGATGATCTTTAAATGAGTTGGGAAAGGCAGAGACAGAACTGTAAAGATTAATAATGAAGCATACCATAAAATAATAATTTGAATTGAGCATACAATTTTTTCAGTTGAAATGTAAGTTACTGCTGCTAAGGCTCTGTTTGTGATGAGATAACTTTCAAAATTTTCATATTCAATAAAACGGAAATGTTGAGAAATACAAGAGATTTAAGTGTTCAAATTTTAAAAACATGCTCAGTAAATCAAATATTGATTTTATAAAAATGGCATTATGAATTGTTATTTGGTTGATGAGAAAAACGACATTACGAGAGCATATTCTAGGTAAAAAATGCATAACTTTGATTTTTATTGATTAAGGCATTCTGTTTTTTTTTTTTAATTTTGATAATGCCACTAAATAAATAACGATAATTTAAAATGAAAAATTTATATCTATAAAAAAATTGATAGTTTTTTATATCCTTTTTACATATGCAGATTTTGTGAACCTAGTTTCCTAAACATATAATTAACTCTTGATAATTAATAATAGATAGCAAACAAAAAATATTATAAAAGAATCAAAAAATAATTCCATAATTGTCAATATATCTTTTAAAATTTTAGAAATAGAAAATAGTACATAAAAACTAGTACAACTAGTTCTTACAAATTGAAATGATTGGAGAGGAATTGCTAAGAATTCATTGTGTTTTTTTTTACTTGGCAGTTATATTTTTTTACTTTTGACGGTCATTATTTATTTCTCTGTCTTTATCAAAACTAAATCCTTTTTTTAATGAAAACAACTTTAGTTTACTTGTTGGAAAGGTCTTACGCCCGGCAGGATTGACTAAAATATATTAAAAGAGTAGGAATAGTGGATGCAGAACATAATAATTGACATAATCTATTAAGGATCAGAAGGTGAGGCAGGATATGGGAAGCTCACCTGTGGGCCTTCTGCTCTACAGCATTGACACGTGTGGACTTTGTCAATTTAAAAACCTCAGCTGACTTTAGACTTCTGTATCTCTCCATGTGAAGCTTGGCTTCCTGGTGCATGCATCAGCTGTTTTGCCCAGAAATATAAATAAAATATTCATGATGAACTGTCAAAGGTTAAGAAAAACTGTCACGAAACAGTGAGAAATTTTAGATTTATTCCGTGAGCTTTTACTGTTTGTCAGTTGGATCCTTAAACTGGTAGATACCACCAGATAAAAACAGTGCATAAAGTTTTCACTAATATACATCTCAGAAAAGAATCTATAATATATCAATAAGCTGATTCCAAATAGTTGAATAATACTAATGCTCTATGATCTAGTGTTATTGTTACTGTGTTTTTAGCTTGAACATTTTCTTCCAGATTCTTTGTTCAAACAAAAAGATTTGAATAAAAAAACAGATATTCTAAATTTTCTCCAACTACAGAAAGGTGGTCATTTTATCCAGATTTCTAGTAGAATAGGAGAACATGGTGAAAAAGAGGGCCAACAATATAAATTCAAGAACTAAATTGAAATAAAACTTGGGTGCAGCCCCTCCATGGAGTGCTCCATGATGAGTGTTGAGGTGCACTCGTTCCTGGTTAGCAAAGTGCATCCATTTTATTATTACCAGATGCGCCCGTTTTATCATGCTAGGTGCAATACACCAAGGGTGCAGTACTAGTTTCTCAATTTCAGATGCTCCCATTTTTCTTCAATAACAGTTGCAGCTGTTTTCTTGTTAAGTGCATGCCCTCGTTCTACAATACTGGTGAATCCATTCTGCTATATAAGGATCACTGGGTCAGTAGCAGCAGGAGCTGCACTTATATTAGTTTTGTTCCTAAGCTGATAGAACATCAGGAGTCATACCAAACAAACAAAAACTTCACACGACAAACTAAATTCATCCTCAATTCATCCTAAATTTGTATCCTAACGATTTCTTTAAGTGTGTCTGAATTTTTGAGGCTGTGCTAGTAGTTTGTGGGAGGTTGAGAAGCAACCTAGTAAGCATTATCACGCTGCTCATATTATAATCCTACAAGCTGCCAATCATTTATTACTATGACAAGTGAGAACAGATGAATTAAACCAAGATATAGTTGTGAACATATATAAATGACACGAGCTTATGAAAATGAGATTAAAAAAAAAATACAGGTATATTATTTTAGAATAGAGAAATAAAATTTGATAATACATATATCTTGTATGAATAAATTCCATTCTTCATTATTATATAGTTAAAAGCATACTAGAGAATAGTTAAAAGCATATTATATAAAGCCTGCTTCATTGGCATTCGGCATTCCAAGGGAAATCTTGAAAAGCAATCAGATACACTCACCGATCATAGATTTCTCCCCTCTGCAATCTTCTGAAACTACTCCCAGTTCAATCCCTTCCTTCCTCACTTCGCCCATCCCTCTACTTTCTGACCTCTAATTAGCCTTTGCAGAGTGATAGTGGAATTGCCAATGGATTTGGAGTACGCAGCAAATGCTCAGATGGACTTGGAGACGGTGATGATGGAGATGGAGAAGCTAAGGGAATTTTCACAAACACCCGACCTGCACTCCTATCCGCTCGGTTACTCCGGCGCCCTCCCGCCGGAGCTCCTCAACACCGGCGGGTCCTCTTCTTCCGCGATGCAGATGCTGCTGAGCTCTCCGGCAGGCGGCCTCTGCGAAAGGCCGACGGCGGCGGACATGAGGGAGATGATATTCCGCATAGCCGCGCTGCAGCCCATCCGGATCGACCCCGAGTCGGTGAAGCCGCCGAAGCGGCGGAACGTGCGAATATCGAAGGACCCGCAGAGCGTGGCCGCCCGCCACCGGCGGGAGCGGATCAGCGAGCGGATAAGGATCCTGCAGCAGCTAGTGCCCGGGGGGACCAAGATGGACACGGCGTCGATGTTGGACGAGGCCATCCACTACATGAAGTTCCTGAAGAGCCAGGTGCAGTCGCTGGAGCAGGCGGCCGCCACCGGCCGCTCCACCGGGGCCGCCACCGGCCGCTCCACCGGGACCGCCGCCGCCCGCTTCCCTATCGGAGGGTCACCCAACGGGAGCTACGCCTGCTTCGAGGCCCCGGATTTGGCAGCCCAATTGCTCCTGAATAATTTCTCCGACATTTGCTGAGCTCAATGTGCAATTGATTGCATATATACACCAACGCTCTATTTAAATTTTCAAACTTGATGACCATGATCATGTACATCTCTCTCTTCCTGCCTTATAACATCAATCATCTCTTCTCCATCAACAATGAATGAACTCCATGCTTTAGCTTATCGTCCACAAGCTCAGCAATAATCCAATGACTATTTCTTTATGTTGATTTCTAATGATTGAAGGAGTGATTGGTCTGCAATATGCCAGCGTACGACGCTTTCTGCGAGAGGCGCAGTAGCTTTAGTTGCTGTTGCAAAACTCGCAAGGTGCAGTGCGCACATAGCATGACAAGAACTTTGGGTAAATGTTTGTGCTTACTTTTTCTTTATGATTGATCTAGGAATGATACTGGGGTAGATTGTGCCAGGGTTGACTTGCGCGTTGACATAATTCTTCGGAGCAGGGTCGGTCGTACATGTAGTTGTCAGGCCATTGTATAGATAACGAAGACTGCATAGATAAAGGTGAGCAATCGATCAAAATCGAGTTTTTTTTTAATAAACCGAGCCGATCAAATTTTTCAACAAAATCGAACAAATCAAACTGATAAAAAATCGATTAATTAGGATGAAAATTGAACAAATTAAATTTTTTATCATCAGTTGATTGATATTTTCATATTAACTGATATTTTCATATCATCAATTCACTGTAAAATATTAGTCGATTGATGATGATGATATAAATCATGGATCGAGACAATCAGCCGACTAAAATTCATCAGTCGACTGATATGACAAATCAGTTGACAAATGGACTCCAGTTTGATTTAATCAATGATGTGGATACACGGATTTTCTCACCTCCTTTTAGCATAAAAAGTGACAACGTTCAAGAAGCTTAGGGTTCTCTCCGGCCGCAACAGTAATAAAAGTGAATAGATGATATCAAACCAAGTACAAAGAGCAAGGATACAAGATTTAATGTGGTTCTGAATTCTAATTTCTACTCCACGAAGTGAGCTATAAAACGAGCTGCGGTACCAAAGCACTTTCACTATGAAATTTCTTCTTCTTGGAAGTATTTCCAGAGGTAAAGGAAAACCCCTTACAATTCCCACAGTGTACAAAAAAATAGAGAGATAGAGTTAACTCCCAAGGTCGTCTTCTGCTGTCTCCTCTTCCCCCTCTCCGTCAACATGATTCCCCCTCTTCTTGATAGGATGGCCTCCGGTAGAAGTTCAATCCGGATTAGAATCCCCCTCTCTCTCCTTCTCCGATGCAACATTTCCCTCCTCTTGTCGTGGAACTAGAAGTGATGGTGATCTCTCTCTAACTCCGAAGAAGTCTCCTTCTCTTTCCTCCCTCCTTGGCTTTTATCCTCCTCGTCTTCCCTTGCTCCTTGTGATGTAACGAATTACCCTGATCACTGTCCACGTGGAGGGCTTCTCTTATCTGGAGAATAATTCTGTTAGAAGGATAAGGAATGGAAACTCCTGTGAATATTGTATGAGGTCCTAGTTTGTTATATCATGTAACAAACTCTCATAAACTACTGCCTCGGAAAATATTCTACTCTCATTTTTCACCCTATTTCCCTTCACCGAATCTGATATTGACTTTGTCCCTGTCTCAACTAGACCATCCTTGCTCATTCAGACCAAGGTGTACACTACTTATTTTACCTTGTCAAGCTAATATTTAAATCCACTTTGGCTATGAGGCCCAGTACCTTCTGCCTTCCGCAACTTCTGAGTCAATCCCCGATTCTCTTCCCGAGTCAGATTCCAGACTTGTCCCCCGGGTCGCTCATCTGGTCTCCTTTTAATCCTAGAGCTTATCTTTCCTATCCTACACCTTCACCCTATCAGCCCGGTCGACCCCCTTGGGTCGAGTCCCACCGGTTCAGTCAGTATTTCACGCATGACCTTCTTCATCTCAATCCTTAAATTAGGTCATAGCGATATCAATCAGTTTAACCGATTATTTTCATTTTGAAATCGAAGCCAATAAACTAATTAAACCGATATTAAAAAAAACTGAATTCCCAAATAGATCGAATCAAAAAAGTTCAATTCAATCGGTTTATTCAATTTAATTGAATTTTTACTCACCCTTGCACAGACCAAATAATTCCACATGCAAATAATTGATGGTCAAAAGCGAGGCAAAATTTATTGTTTATGAATGGACTGTTGATTGGTTTTCCTACTAACCTGCCCCTGAGAAATGTCAGCTTCTGTGTTGCAAGTTCTTCGATTGAATCGGTGGGTGGTGCAACAAGGAGCTCCGGTGGCATAAGACTCAGCAGATAATACTCCAGCCATACATATACCAGCAAAGCTCACAGCCAGCTGCAGCGGTTTGCTACATTAATTGTTCTTTTGGTTTGGGGATGACATGCTAATTGTATATCATTTCCAAAGTTCGTCTAAAAAGAAGCAAATTTCATCATTGTGTTTGCAAAGTTCTCCATCAATTCATCTTCATCCTGCAAAAGACTAATGAAATAAATGCATTTTCTGCTTTGCCTCGCTAATAGTAGTCGGAGGCAGAGAAATAATACCAAAGGTAAAAAATAACAGAAAAGTGTCCTCGGTATAGAACTGAACTAGGTTCCATAATGCACCCAATTGTATATCAAAAAACTCTCGTATCAATGAGACATTCACTGTAAGAAATCAAAACATTGATTGCAACAGCAGAAATATGATACAAAAAGTGACAGGAGTTTCCTCGAGAAGATTATGAGAAAGCAGGAACATAAACTAGGTAGCAACTGCAGACAAGGCAAAGACCAAATAAAGGTTGAGCTTAAACACATCTTTAACTAAAGGAGAAAAGGATTGCCTCGTGTAAAACAAGCAAAACAAGACAGAAGTGAAAATGTATAGTCAAACGAAATGTAATAGCATAGCTAAAAGTTTCATGAAAGGATAAAAAAGTAGAGCCGTAATGATTTTGGAATTTAGATTTTTCTTAGAGTGGTGAATTTCATTGAGTATCTGGTTTGTTTAAGAGAATGAGGATGCAAAGTATGACAGAAATCCAGTTAACTCACAGCCCGCTGAAGGAGAATAAAACAAATTAAGATTCAACATTACTAAGGTTTTCAAGATTTCATAAAACATGCTGGTTGAGTTTGCATGCAACAAAGATGATTTTCATAGTAAAGAAGAAAGATATAAGATTAATTAAGCACTATAAAGACATACATTATCAAAGAAGACTGAAAATTTGTATTTCCCAGAAAATTTGTAGAAGAGATGTATGTATAGCATGTATGCATTTTATATGACAAACAGATTGTCGGAAATGAATCAAGTGTGTTTACAAGGAATCTAACGTTACAAAGTCTGCAATTTGAATGCAGCAGTAAACAAATCAACAGTTGAAGGTAAGATTTCTTAGCTGAAAGCCAATCTACCGTGGAAGACCTTCTGATCCAATAAAGATAGGTAGTCCATATCTCAAACCTTTAGCAGACCCTGGTTGAGTCTGGATCCTGATCTTCACTGCCTCCATGGAGCAAAGAGCTACATTAGCAATTATTTCAGCAGAAGCAGATCCCACAAGATCAATGACAGTTTATGCTCTGCTCCAGCAAGCTCCAAGTAAAACTTCTTGAAGAACTTATACTCTTATAGAAACCAAAGTTGAATCCACCCTGGGCACTATAACCAAACCCTAAACCATGATCATTTAACAAAACCCTAAACCATGAAGAGATATTGTTGCACTTTTCTGGGTCAATCTGAATTTAACAAAGCAAAGGGAAAATGTGAATGCAGTTTGCTGCTGATCGAGAATATTAGTAATTTAGTAAAAGAGGTTTTATCTATAAAAAAAAAATCTACAAGTCTAACAAAGTACTAAAATTTTACTCATGAACAGAGTATGAAACAATAAATAAAGCTGACAAAAATGAAGTGAATAAAGCTAATGTAAACCATTTTGGCAAAATGTTGTATCAGTTATTACGTAAAACAAGAATGCAGTAACTTTGGATCAAATTCCAGTATAAAACTTGAACTAATGACAACTCAAATCCAAGAATCATGAATTTGATAAACAACCAAGTAACATCTTTAAGGAAGAAGCTTCTCACTTTTTCATACTAACTGAATTCAAATGATGAAAGAAGAAGAGTATACCCTCAGATCATAACGTTCTATCAAAAATTTCTTTAGAAACTACTTCATTCTCCGGGAATTTCATTTTGCAGACCTAAATATGCGCAGAAAAAGCATCTCGATCAAACACAGTACACTCAAGATGCAAACGTTGCTTCATTCATACTGGTTTCTATCTTGATCTACAAGTTCCGTCCAAATTTAACTGGAAAGTCAAAAGAAAGCAAAAAGACCATGAATTGATTCGAACTTGTAGTTACCACCATCCAATCTTAAATCATCGCCTCGTCATCCTAACAAATTGAGTAAATAATGATTCGACGATTGAAGGAACCCTAGCCCCAATCGAAACCCCACGCACCCAAAAATTCAAGAACCTCACCTGCATATTGAACGTGACGAGGTCGAGGGGGGTGACGACCATATGGGTAAGGCCGCAATTAGCGATGCCGCCCAATCTGCAGACCAAGGCATTTCGTTTTTCCTAGGCTTCCTCGGCGACTAGAAGAACAAACAACGAAGATGGGATTCATCCCTGAAATCCACATTCATCTGCCACGAATCGTAGGGACAGCTCCAGCTGCGGAGCCTCTCCTGGAGGAGGGGCGAGCTGGCAGATCCTCGGAATCTCCCATGGACCGATCCAGAACCAGGAATAGAGTTCCTAGATTCGATGGGATCGGCCGACCGACGACGGGACTCTCGTCGGTGGCGGCCACTGCGGTGCGCTTTGGGCACTTGGAAGCTTGTGAGGAACGACAAAAATGCCACCGAGAGGAGGGCAAGGTAGTAGTTTGAAGCAACGAAAAGGGTATTTTAGGTAATCAATACATATAATTCTATGGCTTAGTTGCCACGTCAGCTTTCCTCAAATTGAGGCCGTGGAATCGAGCGGGAAGGAGGGATTAAACAACGAACCAACACGTGTCCACGCATGATTGGCTAGAATCATTGCATAAGATCTTTGCCGAGGAGGTTTCGATTTCGATTGGATTTTAATCTATTTTGTATCTGTCGATATTGAAATCGGTCTGAATCAATTCAAAATCGTTTTTGAACGGGTTTCGATTCTAAAGTTTTAATTTTGGAACCAATTCAATCCGAACATGTTCCGAATCGATTTCGAAATAGTTCGGAATCACTTTTCTCGAACTTGAACTTCCAAATTCATCTAACGTGTTAATGATCATATTTTTTTTATCACAAAATAATTTTATAGACATATTAGCATGTTAAGAATTTACACTTTTAAATCAGCAATCAAAATTAGATCCACATCGAAATCAGAATCGGTTCCGAACCGATTTTGAAATTGATTGAAACCGAACCAAATCGGAATTGGAACAGTTCCGATTCAATTCTAGAACAGATTCATCTAAATCAATTATGGTTCAAATTTAATATATTGATTCCGACTCAATCAATTATGGTTCAAATTTAATATATTGATTCCGACTCAATTTCAGATCGAATCGATCCATTAAATATGTTTTCAAAAGTGCCCCTTTTTTACGCAGCCTAGTGTAGGCCGGCTCAATTCCCAATTGGCCGGTTGTTTTGATAACATTAATGGATGATTTAATTATCAAATAATATATTTTCAAAAATACTTTTGAAAAAATAAATAAACTCAATCCCCTTAGATTGAAGCATACATCTTTATTCCCATATTTTCAACTACTTTAAACAAAAAAAATTAGTTAAATATTTTTCTTTCTTTTTTTTTAAGTAGCAAACACAATTTTAAATGTTAAGGTAAAAAGTCTCCTTTGAATGTCAATCGCATTGATTAAGTTGATGGAAGGATGATGCAAATGCATCTATTTTTCTAACTAAATTAATGCCTATTGCAACACTAAGTATATTTAGTATTCATGATGCTTTAGTTTCCACGAGGATGATATAGTGGCCAAAGTACGATAATATTTATAGATATGACATGGGACGATTTCGGATGAGGTCTAAAGTTCTTTTCTGAATTTATATGACTTCCACGTGTATTGGTCACCACGTCAAGGCTCATAGGTCATAGGATCCTCTGTGATTTACCTCCCTTACATTGGATATGGGACAGGCCGATGAGGGTCTTTTGATTGGCGGTTCCAACCTTTTGCAGTGTTGATAATGCTTTTGTAAAAATTTATAGGGTGTATTTGGTTTAAGATAATTATTAATAATCTATTTGATTATATGATTTAAATTTTTTTTATTTGAGTATTAAGTGATTCTCAAATAATTGAGCATGTCCCCCAACATCAGCAAATGAGATATAATGATGCATATAATCCGGAATCACATTATTTTAGAAGAGTAAGATTTTTCTTGATTCTAAAATTATGCAAGAGAACTTAACTAAACATTTCCATAAAGAATTTTAATCCATGAGGAAGATAAGACTAAATCCCTCTTTTTTTTTATTGGCAGCAGGATATCCAAACTTTCGGTCCGACTAATCTTTGGGAGTGACTGACCCTATCCCACGGACCTTCGGAATACCTCGCCAATAACTGAGTCGGGTAAGGTCGGAACCCGAGTGGTCTCCACCGGCCACCAAGGGTAAATCAAGAAAGCGCTCGTAGCTTTTTCACGGTTCAGTTCGGAATTCATAATTGCGTCATTCCTGAACGATGGTCCAATGGCGAAATCATACTTCGTCCATCGGGCAAACTCCTAAACTTTAGGGTCATCGTCGAACGATGTCACAGCAGAGGATCGAACTGTGTTCTCTCATGGGATATCTTCCCACTTTTACCGATGCACATCGTCTGTCGGGGCGAGGGGGACGCAAACTAAATCCTCAGGCGCCCTAGCAACCTGCCACGTGATAGAAATCTTAGGCGACGGAAGGCGCCCGAGGACATTCGGGTGCCCTAAGTTGGTTTATAAAAGGCAGTCGAGCCTTCAGCTCCAGACACCGGCCTTCAATCCATAATCTTTGTCATTCTATGCGTGATTCGAGTCTGATTCAAGTTCGATCAAGCCTAGGTCATCCTTTCAATCTAGATACGTTAAAAATGCCTAGGTAAAACCCTAAATCTAAACTTGCATTAAATTTAAATATAATTTAACTAGGATATTGTTTAGGAGAAACAAAAGATCCACCGCTACTGAGCTCGAAGAGGTCACCTCCTCCATTGATATTAGATTCCCCAGTGAAAGACTCAGACTTAGATTTGCATCTCTTACATTCATACCATACACACTAGGTATCTTTCTTCATGAGATCATGCATACCTATTATAGAGGTGATCCAATTCTATAGTTTTGATAGACTAGTTTATTGCACTAGCACGGTAAACACAGTATTATGTTTTGAGTTGTACAATAATCTAGTCGAGTTTGGTGATTACACGTACTCCACTAGGGTTGCAGGGAGAGATCTTATCCTTACACTCAATGACATTAGAGAGTTTTTAGGACTTTGACATTTCACATTCATGTTAATTTGTTTCCAACCCTGTGATCTACCCTTTGGAAATCCCTACTCCCACATAATCTTAGACACAATGTACTCATATTTTTTTAGGAGGAGAGGGTCCTTGTAGTGAGCGAGTTCAATTTAGTATGACTCAGAATTTAGACGGTCCTATATCGAGTCATAGTGACTTATAATTTTCCCCTAACCACTAGAGATGTCGCTACCATGCGACCTTTACATACGTTTTTACTTTATATGCATTTATTCACAAATTATCTACTTTTCAAATATTGTCACTAGTAAAAGATTGCATATGTCATACTGTTATATTCTTACAACCCTTCTAGTCACCCAGGGTGACCTCAAACCCCTAAATGAATTTAACATGATGGAACATAGACAATTTAACATGAATTTAACTCTACTAGTCATTTGGATCCTCCTCTCTCTTTTTCTTTCTCTCTATCGAGTATACTTCTTTTCCATTCGAAAAAATCTTGATGATAGCATTCGGGTACTATTCAGTTCGTCACGACCGAGAGATCATGATTCGTCGTTGTATCTTGAAAAATAGACAACCCACGAAGCCTTGAAGCACTGCAAAGGTGGGCCAAATTTGTTTTAAGAATCTGTATTGTACACAGAGACCAAAACACTTCAATTTTCTAAACAACCACTCGACACTCGACTTCGATCACTCGACAGCTCGAGCTCGACTACTTAGCTCGGTCTAACCTTCAAATTCGATAGTTTGAGATTATCAGCTCAACCTTTCGACAGATAAGTTAGATTTGATTTGTATGTTCAAATTTAAATTACCTTCCCTATCTTTGGACACAGATCACCCTATACTCTTCGCATATAAATTTACTAGAGATAATTAAGAGATATCCCTCGCATCCTTAAGTTAACAATCATTGCACTTTATCATGAGTTGAAATAATAGATATTCCTCGATCATTTATCCCAATAAATTTCACTTGAAAGTCACTATTTTAGTCCGACAACCTATGTGGCATGATGTACATCGTTGACGATCAATATCCATACCCAAATAATTAATGATACCGGAAAAAATTAACCTATGACTAATTATATAACAAACGACAATCATTATTCCAAGTCATTATATCACGGTTCAACGGAAGGAAGGAGGTCTGACAGTCCGGTACATCCGAGTCGTATGAAGAGGTCATCTCGACCGAAGTATATTCCAAATGCCCCGCATCTCGACCTCCTCTTCATCTCGGTTGTATTATATTACAGATGTCCTACGTCTCGGCTATTATTACTCATCTCGGGCGTATTATATTTCAGATGCTCCGCGTCTCGACCTCCTCTTCATCTCGGTTGTACTATATTTCAGACGCCCCGCTCTCGGCTATTATTACTCATCTCAGTTGTACTATATTTTAGATGCCCCACGTCTCGGCCGTATTATATTCCAGACGTCTCGCGTCTCGGTTATTATCATTCTTCATTCCGGCCCCGCATCTCGTCATTTGCACGATCATTTTGATTGTATGGTTTTCCAAAGTGTGCTCTATATCAGTTAGTTGAATGACGTGGGGGGGTGTTCCTGTTCAGATGGCCAACAAGGCGGTCTTTATCAATGTTTCTCTCCGACCACGGAACAGATGCCCATATTGGTCTCCAGAAACCTGTCTATCGCATTAATAAAGAGTTGTCTCCCATCAACCACACATGATGATCATTAATTACAGCCCACGCGCCTGCGGTATTTATGAGGGTAATGATCTCTATTACCTCTAAGAGTCGGCATAAGTACGTCATAGAGCCATACTGCTCATATCCATCATACCGCTTTACAGGAAAACTCACTTCTATATAACTCTCCTTGAGGAGGAGGAGAGGAGGTTCGCATTCTCACAACTCTCTCTACTGCTTTCACCACATGTTCTTATTAATTCATGTTTTGAGCGTCGGAGGGGTTTTACCGAGATCTCTCTCGACGTCCTTAACTGCGTTTCCCTTACAGGATACGACATTTGGTTGTCTCGTGTCATTCGGCTCGGCTCTTGTCCGATACGCCAACTCTTCCGTCTCAATTTTCTCTCCGTGTTAGTTATCCTTCCGTCCAAATTATCGGACGTCCTTTATCACATTCGTCACCGGATACTTCTTCGTCCTTGTCTCGATAGGCAACAATTAATATCTCAGAAGAAGAAGGCAACGACTAGCTTGAGATCCGACCGGAGAAAAATAAGGAAAAATCAGAAAAAGAGAAGGAAGGAGAGGAGTGACGCGCGAGGCATGAAAGAAACGGTGAGGGTTGTGCGTGTGCATGGGGATGGACGTGAGGATGCATGCATGGCTGTGTACGTAAGAAAAAAAACTTCCAGAAGGAAGAAAAACAGAGTTTTTGTTTTTTTGTTTAAAAAAAAACAAAACAAATTAAAAAGATGTGTCTTAAAAATATTTCCTATTAGTCTATTACTGTTTTGAAACCCTCAATCTCCAATATTCAGACTCCTCCGATCCTATTCTTCATATATTATTAATTAATACACTCGATGGCTGTTTTCAGTAACCAGATCACGGTGTAGAAGTCACATATATGCAAAAGGATTTCAAACATTAATTAAGGACTGGTTAAAAGTTAATTTAGCTAGGAGATTACAAAGATATTATCTTCGAAGATTCGAGACGCGCGATCGGAACTGATGCTGCCTTACATACATATATATATATATCAGATATCTGCACATGCATGTCCGGCCAGTATCAAATCTGAACATGAACATGTTCATCAGCTGTTCAAATCTATTGTTCAGGGTTCTGGTCATAAAGTTCCTCCTTTCTCAGACTCACTGAGGGGTGTCGATATCCTCCTTTACGCGCAAAAACAACTCGACCATTGAAGTTGCCGCGGGATGCTACTCTTTTTTTTTTTTTAGATAATCCAGATATATATATATATATATATATATAATGATTCCTTATCTGAGGGGGACATCGATCTCAATGGCAAATCGATTTCACATATGCACATCGTACAAATTCAGAAAGTGAACGTAACTCCACCGAGACTTTCGACTTCCAAAATCTCCTCCCACTGGTCAAATAGAAACTAAGATTTGACCTATGACTCTCTGAAAAACTCTTCACTGCATCATACCATGAGAGAGCTCTGAAAGCTCCCAGAGTATGTGGCGCAACGGTAACCACATTTCTTCCCAACAATAATGTTACGGTTCGATTCCTCCGGGACGCGTCCCGCTGGATATTTTCGCTTGGGGCGTGGCAGTCGACTGTGCTAGTCGGATTCGTGGGCCAACATTGACAGACCGGGTCGGAGTGCAAGTGCGGGGGTGTCCTCCTAATTTACCCTCATTGATCGGTGAAGACTCTAGTTGAAGGTCGTGGGGCAGAATCGGTCAGCCAAGGGGACTAGTTGGTGTCAATTGCCCAGATACCCCTTGTGAATCAAAAAATAAAAAAAATGAGAGAGCTTTGAAAAGTTAAAGGATGAACTCTCTCTCTATATATAAAAGAATATTATTTTACACAATTTATCCTTGAGCATCTCCATTATTCATCATCCGATCCCATAAGATTCAAGGATTGAATTATAATGCTCACTTAATCAAACGATGGATAATAAAGATGTTCACAGATGAATTGTATAGGGGATATATATATATATATAACAACTGAACCGTGAATATTTGTGAGTACCCTTTATTATCCACCGTTCGATCAAGTGAGCATTATAGTTCAATCTTAGAATATCGAACGATGAATAATAGAAGTGCTCATGACACGGATGAATTGTATATATAGAGAGAGAAAGAAATATTGAACATTCGTGAGCACTTTCATTATTCACCGTCCGATCTCCTAGGGTTCAAAAATTGAATTATATTACTCATCGAATCGGACGATAGATAATGGAAGGACTCATAGATGAGTTGGATATATATATATATATAAGCATTGTTTCCTGCGTGATGCGTGTGCGACAGTTTCTTCCACGTCTAATTCAATCGCGATTGCACAGTGAATAGGAAATGCACAGTGTTTCTACTACGATTTCACCCGTGTATAGCTTCGATTCACCGACGATCGATCGGATTATGGTAAAAAATGACTGTGATTGCGGCCGAAATCCTACCCGATCGGATCGCAGTCGGATTTCGAGCATATCGTGGCCGGAATCAGGCCTGTCGACGAGTTCGAGCGGCGTCGGGCATATGATTACTGTACATTTCTTTATCACGCACGGAGCGCGCAGAGACGAACGTTCAAGATATCAAAACTCTCTCTCTCTCTCTCTATATATATATATAGAGAGAGAGAGAGAGAGGGGTAGGATCCGATGGGCGGCGGATCTGTGTGCATTTGTGTGCGGAAAGCGGTGTGAACAGTGATTTCATTGTTCACGATAGTTTCCGTGCATGGGCGCATATAAATCAGGCCCAGTTATATATATATATATATATATCCCACTCTTTTAAAAAACAAAAAAAAAACTTAGTCAACTTAACGACAGACAAAATTAATGGTTGGCTTTGTCTAGCTGTATTCATCTAATTAATTAAACGTCATC
This sequence comes from Wurfbainia villosa, assembly GCA_025175895.1. Classification (NCBI taxonomy): domain Eukaryota; kingdom Viridiplantae; phylum Streptophyta; class Magnoliopsida; order Zingiberales; family Zingiberaceae; genus Wurfbainia; species Wurfbainia villosa. The sequence goes on along the minus strand of CM046000.1, from coordinate 2,435,151 downwards.
AAGCTTAATTAAACTCGCAGGACCACTTCTCCACAAACCCTAAAAAATTATATGAAAAAGACAACTTTTGGACCGACCTCCATGCGTGCATCAGTGTCACTTTTACTTTGCATCGATAATCGATCGAGAGCTATCTATCTCGTAGGCAAAATAAACTAACTCACTCTCTATAATTGTTGCCAGTGTAATTAACTAATCAACTGAGCTGATCGATCAGTGCATTTAATTATTAATATGCATTTTGCGTCAAAAATTCACGTAGCCGGTCCTAAATTCGGATAGGAAAAAGAATGAGAATTATATTAGACTATATATATATATATATCGATCGATGTCGAATTTAATTTAAATCGATTTTAATGAATAAATTCATCAAATTATTTCTTATTCTCGTATTATAAACTTTGCATCTGCCAGACCAACGTACAAACAGAGTTAGTGCGACAAGACTTTTATTATTATTATTAAATGAATGAGTGCGACGCGGCTTTTGCTTTGTGACGAGGGAGCTCACGTTGGGAAAGAGCAGGAGACAGTAGATTCCCACTGGATCTCGCATCTCGCTTCCTTTATCAGCTGGATTTCGACAGTTAAACCCTAGATATTCTTTTCTCGCACTGACCCAGTTCATTTCTGCGGACAACTTAATTGGCGAGCAAAATGTTACAGTAAAATTACCGACTAATTTATACCATATGATATACCTTTGATAATGGTCCTACGAGAGTTTTTATGGAATGACGTGAAGGTTAAAATAGGACGGTGCTTGTAAAAAGTGACATAGATCGATTTTGAAGGAGATCTAAAACTCTTTCTTAGATTTAAATGACTTCTATGTGTCTTGACTACCACGTCAAGACTCATAGAGCCTTCCGTGCATTCCCCCACGGGAATGATCTAGTGGCTAGCGCATGCAAACGTTGCATCATAGGATAACGGGTCAATCTCTCACAAATACGAGAGTGTCGTCCCTCTATGCGCTAGTTATTAGTCTCAAAGGCCAAAGATCTATCATGATTTACCTCCCTTACGATAGTCCGAGAGCGGACTGGTAGGGGGTCACTAGGTTGATGGATTCCAACCTTTGCATCACAGAGCTCTCCGTGCATGATTTACCTTCCTCACAATAGTCGCGGGATAGATCGGTAGGAGCCGCTAGATTGACGATTTCAACCTTTTATGGATAATAATCCTACGAGACTTGATGCTACGTTGGTAATTAAATCCGAGGCACATGATGCCAATGAGACTCCTGATTTAGCCTAGAAATTAAAGCACGCACTGTAATTAAGTTATTGTATGTACAATATCTACCTGGTCCAATCCAAAATCTAGTATATATCTATAAAAATTTAAAAAAAAAAAAAAGTTTGGTTATAACCTAGGATATCCCCACATAAATCTCTTCCTGATGCTTGGTGATCCAATTCGAGATTAGTGGATGAGATTACTAGTAGAATACTTATGGTCGAGTATACTTTCGATCGCAGAATGCGAATTAGGTCGATCTTCAAACTTGAATTCAATCGGATCGACCTTCCTTCATAGATTTTCGTCAGATTAGGCTTCAATTGAGCCTCAATAGATCGGTCCTTCCCATACAGATCTTCGTTGGGTCAAACTCAATTGGACATTGATAGATCATTTGTCGCTTGGGTTTCAGGAGATCAGTCGTAGATGTGACATTGGTAAGTCGGACGTATACATGACTTCGGAAAATCAAGAATCAATGGAAATATGGGAGTTCGATCTTCTATTAAATCAACCTTTGAGTCTTCAAATCGATCGCCTAAGCGGGGAGTACTTTGAACCCAAAAGGACTCGAAACATATGAGAAGGGAGTTAAGACGTACCTCGACAAAACCCCTTCGAAACTCAAGTAAGAAGTGGAAGAAAGTAGTAGGGAGATAGCAAATGGAAATTTTAAAAAATAATTTTAGGAAGAGAAGATCAAAGGATGTGCCTTGATGGAGGAAAGACCAAATGGATGTCTTTACGGAGGGAAGACTAAAGGACACGTCTTTTATGTAATAGTCGAGCCATATTAATATTTTTACTGCCAATGTAATTGCTAAGTCACATTAATGCACTCGAATATGGTGTAGATGAGCTTGAGTTGATTCGGATTTAATTTGACTGGATCCGAATTTTATTTACTTTAACTTCCACTTCGATTTAACTATTGATTTGACATTGTCACATGATATAGGTCTATCTTCACCATATCACTCAGCACCCCCTCTCATTGCTTCGGTGCTTGGCAGCTTGGGCACTCGACTTAGTATATCGTCGGTTGGTCATCCGAGCACCATCACTCTGTGCCAAAGTGCTCGACAACCCCAAGCTCCGTAAGAAGATGCCCTTTTGAGCTCCTCATGAAGAACATCCAAAAGTCATGACAAGAATAGGTTGGTTGGGCATGACTCTACGTACCAAAGTTCGATCAAATTAAGATAAATGGGTCATAATTGAACATGCACTGTACAAAAGGGCTGGTACCGTGATAAGGTACGACCAAAATAGACAAATCATGCCTGCAAGGCAAAGGCTTGAAGAGCTTGGGGGTCCTGGAGTAGCGGTTCGATCCTCGCTACCGCACTATGGAGGGAATTCATTAAATTTTCCACTCGCCATGGTTATGGAGGCGGCTCTGCTACTACGGGTTGGTGCGGACCACGATTGGCGTTAACCCTCACGACGACTTGGCGCGCCTTCCGATTTACCCTTAGCCGGCGGAGACTTCTGAGGCCGTAGAGGGTAGGTTCGCTGTCGACTAATGGGTTTCGATACCACTGAATCAAAAATAAAATAAAAAAAAATAGACAAATCATAATTGGGTAAATAACCATCACTAGTCAATACTCGAACTATACCATCGTAAACACCCTCTCAAAGTTAACGATTATATTGTACAAATCAAAAGACTAGTCGAACAAAAAGAAGTAAAATCGAACGAAATCATTCTCTCTCTCTACAAGTTTCACAATCAAAGTCTAAGTATCAAAGGGATTTTGCTAGATATTTTTTCCAGTCATCTGATGTATATTAATCAATACAGATTCAACCACGTTATTAGATCAGGAAACTTCATTATCAATCCAGCAAGGAAAATGATTTTAGACGCGTCAGTAGTATTATCAACGAGAGAAGGGACAAGAAAAAGTTAATCAAAGTATGGACGGAGAGGAAGTGCTCGTAGAGTGGTCCATTAGTTAGCTAATCAATGTGATTTTTATGTCGAAAGTGTGTGTGTTCGAGTGGTGGAGGTGACTTCATTCGAGTGAGCTTTTGATATGGATTGGTCAACTTCTTGGAGCATTGTATTATTATTGCAATTTAAGCACCTTTTTAGGCAAAGTGCTTTAAGCCAAATGTGCTTTAGTTTAGTTTAGTTGGAGATTTTTATTTATTTATTTACATACTAATTTGAATCGATTATTTACATGAATTATTGAAAATTTTTAAAAAAAAAATCGAAACTATTGCAAAGATGATTATGATGAATAGATATCCAACAAAATTATATTGAAATGTCATTATCCTTGAAAAGAAAACTTTCTAGTGTCTTCCACAACTCATGTGATCGAGCATACATCAATAGGACAGATGTTATTAAAAAAAAAAACATAATGACATTGAAGTTTCATGCTTTAATAAATTAATGGAAAATTAGATCGTGATGGGCACTGTTTAGTTAAAAAAAAATTATTTATTTGTTAATCATATTTTCAACAACTAATTAACTTGTCTCACATAAGTGCATGGGTAAAAATTCATTTGGATAATATGATATTTTTCAACGAAAATGACTGCATTTTGAAAATAATTGAAAAATAACCATGAAAATATTTCATCATGGAATTCATCTTAACATTACGACGAAAAAAAGGAGTTCTTTATAAATTTACGATGAAAATTGAATTTGTTGTAAAATTTTACGACGAATTTATATTTCATCGTAATATTTTGTGTCGAATTTTATTTTCGTCACGAATGTTTCAATGAATTTCTTTTTCGTCGCAAATGTTGCGATAAATTTTTATTTCGTTGCTAAATTTACGACGAAAATAAAATCAACGATTTTACGATAAAAAATTCTTTTGTTGTAAATTCCATTGTTGATTTACGATAATTTAATTTTTCATCGTAAATTTCTTTTTAGATTTGCAATGATTTATTTTTGTCATGAAGATTTTTTATGCACGCATAGATGGAATTGAATTAGAATTTCAAAATAAACTTAAATCTTAAATTTGTATGACTAGATTGGATAGACTTATCTAACCGAAGAACTCATCCACCAAAATAAATAAACATTTTCAAAGATAAAATATAGATTTCTAAAAAAAAAAAGTCACAAATACCTCTAGTTTTATATGTGGTATATTAAAAATTATAATTAATAAATATTCTATTAATCTAACTTCTTACAAATACCTCTCTAGTTTTAGATGCGTTAAGATCTGTCGTTGCGGGAATGTTCTAGTGACTAATGCATACAGACGTTGCATCATAAGATAACGGATCAATCGGCCGCCATGAATGCGAGGTGTCGTCTCCATTCGGCTAGTTCTTAGTACCGAGGATCGAAGTCTAGTGATTTCTCATACGATGATCTAGATGCGTTAAGAGCTAAGATTTATTATTGTACTTTATTAGGACCATTCGAATCTAATTAAATTTGATACGGATTATATGCCAAATTATTAAATAAGTCTTTCCCGATTTAACTTTATTTATATTTATCGATATATACAGAAATAGTAATTCGGACAAGACGCGAACTTAACCGCAGAACACAAAAATATTGGACGTCGCGTCGTGTCGGTACGATCAGACGACGTGTCGACGATTGCGGCGGAGGGTCCGTGAATGCCGTGTACGGCCAGATCTAGCGAGAATATTGCTGCAAGATTGCCACTTGATTGTTGGACCCTTCCGCGTCGTCGCCGTCGCCATCAACGTCAACGTCAACGTCACCGTCAAGGTACGTAGCTCCCTCCCCGGCTGCAGCCGCCATGCATGCCATGCACTAAATTTCAAAATTTCCCAAAATAAATAAAAATAAAATAAAAAACCATGTCCCGGTTTCGGGGACCACAATTTGCGGACTCAATCGTAGATCCATCATCGGCTCTGTGGGTGACACGTATGTACGGCCACTGCGTTCGTTTCTTCTTCGTGTTTTAATGAATATTTATTACATTAATCGCATAAACCTTTTTTTTTTCATTACCATCTCGTTATTGTTTACCATAGATCTTGTCCTTGTTCTCGCGGAGATACATGGTAGTTAAAGTACGATGATATTTACAAATTTAGTATAGATCGATTCCAGAAAAAATATAAAGTTTTGTTCTGAGTCTAGATGACTCCAATGTATTTTGACTACCATATCAAAATTCATCAGATCCTCCGTGATTTACCTTCCTCATAATGATTGTAATATAAATCGATAGGGACCACTAGATTAACGATTTCAATCTTTTTGTGGATCATATATATTGTCCTCTCATGATGGTCAAAAATTGATTCTTGATGTGAGATCTAAATCTTCACCCAAAGACATAGCTTACATGAGTCCAATGTGAGCCCTTAGAGCTAGCCTAGTTGGTAAGTGCAAAGAGATAACTCTTAAGTGGGCAAGGGGTTAATTCTCGGAGAGGTCATGACTTTGGACTATCGACAACCCCCCTCCCATTGCACTTGTTATTTGAGTCCTAATTTATCTCCTCCATCGGTAGGGACAACCGAAGCGGATCATTAATGTGACGATTCCATATTTTTTTTTACATGGATCAAATGCGGAAAGTTGCCTACATTGGATCTAGATTTTTTTTTCAATTTTTTTAATTTAAATTTGTAGAGTAAAAAAATTTATTTCTTTATTATTTTATTAAGTATATTATATTATGTCCCCACTGAATTAACATCTTAGTTTCATACTTGCTAGCTCTCATCCGCAATAGCAGAGCCAGCTAGTATAATTAACCCAGGCGACCTGAACTAACAGTAAAATTTATTTGAGTTAAGGACAAATTTAATTAGGTAAACTATTAAAAAAAAATTACTCGAGCTAAAATCTAGGTAAAACACTACGTGGCTCCGCCCTTACTCATTCGGGCTTAAAAGTCCATTGTTTCTAGTCAACATATCAAGGGGCATAATTCTCCTTGATTTACTTATTTTCATCGCCACTGAACGACCGACAATAATGAGGAATACTGACGGCGAACGTAATAATCTTTTCCTGCTAGAACTATAGATCTTCCCATATCCCTCTTTTCTAATAGTCAACCTTATTGATCCTAACTCTTCAAACTGATGCAAGTGAGAATCGAATCTACGAGCAAAGAGAATTCAAAATAAGAAAGAAATATATTGTTGTGTAGAACAATATAAGAGAAAGGTGACGCCCTTGAGGCATAATGCAATGATAAAAAGATGGGATGATTTTTTAAACAATCATAGTTTGAAAATCACGCGATGCAAATTAAATATCTCGAATTATTAATGATACCATATATGTGTATTTTCGGAATTTACTCTAACGTTAGAATGAAAATTTTTATCTTTAAAATTTAATCATATCAGAAGATCTAAATACTTGAATTATCAAAAAAAACAAAAAGGATAGAGAAAAAAAAATTAGATATTAGCTTTGGCATGGCAAGAAAAGAAATTGTCGAGTCTTGAGCGTACTAACAAAGAGAAGAGAAGCAACTTACTGTGTCGCTGACGAAAAGAGAAATATCTAATGGGATAAAATATAAATTAATCAAAACGCTTAAGTCATATGATTTCTATGTTGATTTCTATTCATGCTCCTGCGGAAGGATCTAGTGACTAATATATGCAGATGTTACAGTACAAGATAACGGGTCAATCTCTCATAAATATAAGAGTGTCGTTTCTCAATGCATTAGTTACTAGTCTCCAGGATCAAAGACCTACCGTGATTTACCTTTTTTACGATGGTCCGGAGACAGACTGGTAAGGGCCGCGAGATTGACAGATTTCAACTGTTGCATCATATGTTGATTTCCACTAAGGACAAAAAGTAATGTGCTTATCTCAAATGTTCTTCATCGTCGATCCCACAACTAGATGAAGAAAGGTAAATCATAAAGGATATTTTTATCCAATTGAAAATTAATACGGCGGGAGAGTAGATACTTCAATGTTGATTTCTACTCGACCTTATTGATCATGATCTAAAAAAGTTACAAATGGACAACGGATCAATTCCTCGCAAAAGTGAGTTTCGTCTCTCTATGCACTAGTTACTAGTCTCAAGGGCCAAAGACCCACCGTAATTTACCTCCCTTACGATAGCCCAGAGACGAGCTAGTAGGGGCCGCTAGGTTGGCGGTTCCAACCTTTTGCACAAATGATCTAAAAAAATTTCCACGGGGATGACGTGATGGCTAAGACACGACGAAGTTTGCGGATAAGACAAGGATTGATTCCGGAGGAGATCTAAAGCTCTTTTTTAGATTTAGATGACCCTTACATATTTTGGCTACCACGTCAAGACCCATAGGATCCTCCGTAATTTATCTCTTTCACAATAATCGTGGGATAAATCGGTGAAAGTTACTAGATTTACAATTCTAATTTTTTGCGGAGAGAAAGATTTTTACACTATTTATCCTAAGGAAAGAAATAAGAAAATAAATAAATGACGAGAGAGCTAAAATAATTTCCTCTCTTTACTCGATGCAAAATTAGAAAAATTAAAAAAAATCAAAATTCTTCGACAAAATTAATTTTAAACTATTTTTAATCCACTCGAAATTCGGAGGAACAGAGTTTCTTTCGTCTAGCATCGACCGTCTGCCCGCGCGGACTCGCGAGCGAGGTATCGATCGCTTGTAGAAGAAGCGAGGAGAGACGAAAGAAGAAAAAGTGGAGGGAAAAATCTAACAATATTTTTAAAGCCGGGAAAAAGGAAGGGAATTGTGGTGGTGGCGGTGGCGGTGGTGGTGGAGGGCCAGGGCGGGCAAAATGGATCAAAAAGCAGAGCAAGTGTGACTGGAGTAGAGCGAAAGAGAGAGAGGATGCCCTTCCTCCGCCTACAAGTACCCTCTCCCATCTCCTCCTCCTCCTCCCACATCAGTGAGCCTCTTCCTCCGCGATCGATCTCGAGCTCGCGCTGCTTAAGAACGCTCTCTGGGAGTGGAGGCTTGCCGGTGCAAAAGAACAGGACAGAACAGAGCGCCTCCCTGTTTTCGTCCGATTTCGTCCTCGGTTAAGGTAATGCAAAGTTCATTTTAAGCTTTTGAAGTGGAATTTAGAGTTGCGAGTTGAAGTTTGTGAGTTTGTGGCGGTGTAGATGATGGTGGCTTTGGTGCAAACGCCTGTATGTCGGCCGGAGAAGTGCATGCGGCCGGCAGCACAACGCATTTGCGCCGGAGAAGATGAACGAAGGGCGGTGCAAGTGGGCGTTTGGAGCGAAATTTATAAGGCGGCTGATGGGGTGGTGGAGGCGCCTTATGTTCACCCTCTGGTGAGGCGATCGTCGAGCTCGATGAGCCTGGAGAGCCTTCAGATATGCACGGAGAGCCTCGGGTCGGAGAGTGGCTCCGACGGATTCTCCGACCATGAGTTTGGAAGGGTGGAGGTGGAGGGAGAGGAAGAGAGGAAGGGAATCGAATTCGTGGAAGAAAAGGTGGAGGAAACAGAAGAGCCTTGGTTGATGCGCCGCCGGGGGACAGCGCTCACGGCGGTGAACTACCAATGCTCCTCCGTCAGCCGGAGGTCGCCGCCGAGGTGGTTCCCGCCTCCTCTGACTTCCATCTCCCGTCGCGACGGGCCGGGGCTCCACATGAGGAGCCATCGCCGCAACGGCCGCCTCGTGGTCGAGGCCGTGCCCGTGCCGTCGCGGAACTATCTCCACGCCGACCGCGACGGAGGCCGCCTCCTGCTCTCCATCGTCGGCACCATCGCGAACCACGGCGAGCGAAATGAAGAAAAGAAAGCGGCGAAGGGCGCTAGTTCCGACAGTGGAGTTGAATCAGAGGGGGAGGAAGAGGCGATGGTGGAGGAAGAGGAGGAGGAGGAGGAGGAGGAAGAGGAAGAGGAAGTGGAGGTGGTCGACCGTGGAACCGTGGTGGAAGTCAAAGTGAGCACACAACCGCAGCCACAGAGCACCGGCAAGAAGGTCCTCCGCTCATCGCTCGTCATCAACAAGTTCGTCAGCGGCACACCAGACAAGATCTATACCGATCTCATCCCACATCAACGCAGGTCCCGTCGGCCGACGACTGCCACCTCAGCGGCAGCCGCGGTGGTCGCCTCCACCATCAGCGCCTCCATCGAGCTTGAAACCAGGGTGAGGCCCGCCCCGGGCGACTCGCCGCCCGTAAGGCCGCTGTTCTTCACCTCGAAACGTCGGAACCGGGAGGCGATGCTGCGCAGCATGCGGCGGTGCAGCCAGCTCCGGCGGCCGCTCTTCTTCTTGGAACCCTGTTCCATCGCCGCCTCCTCTTGAGCTAATCGGCCGCCGCCTTCCATTAATTACCAATTATCCACTTCAAATTTAGTCATTTAAGTTTAATAATATACTTAATGGTATATCATTGACATACTATTTGCCGATTAAATAAGTAATTAGTGCTAATTAATTAAGAACAGCGAGTGTAATTTGGCTACCAAAATAATTACTTTGACAATCAATGGATTGCTTAATATTATCAATTACTATGCGCCTATGCGTTGCGATAGTAATTTGCCTTGTAATTAATCATGTACTTAAGGCGGTTAATGGTTTTCATTAAAGATTAAAAATTATGGTAATTTTTCAAATTCGTCTTGCTATTTTTTAAAAATATTTTTAAACTTTTACCGTCACCCTCCCAATTAAAATGGTAGGAGTCTAAAAGACTCACTAGATGGCACTTTGATAATTTTAAAACTCAAAGGACATTTCGAAAAAAAAAGAGAGAGAGACATATTTTGGAGGAAAATAAAAAATTGTTAATTAAAAAAAATAAAGGAGAAGAATAAATTATGAATCAAAATTTCTATTCAAACGTGAATATGATGACCTAACACACTTCCACCACTTTAATTAAATAATTATTTTTTCAAAAAAAGAAAAAAGAAAAAAAAATGGAATCGATCATTAAAAAAAAACTAATTTTTCTACTAGAGCAAAATTCCAAAGGTTTGACTTTTTCCTAATCCAATACTTATAAAAAAAATTATAACCGTTAATCTAGCGCTTCCATCGATTTGAGTTACGATTATTATAAAAAAAATAAATCACGAAGGATTTTATATGCTTTGATATAGTGGTCAAGACACGAGTTATTTAAATTTAGAAATAAATTTTAAACCTCTTTCAAAATTGACCCATATAATAGCTACAAACACCGTAGTACCTTATCCACCACGCCATCTCTGTGGGACCATAATCCAATACTTAAAACTTGTGATAAGTATTCTTAATTATGGTTAAGGAACATCTAATACGTTGCTAATTGTCTATTTTTTTTATTAGTATCGACGAGTCTAAGCCTTCAGTTTGATTAACCTCTGGAGATGATTAGTCCGACCTCATAGTTCTACGGGGACACCTCTTTGACAGTTGAATCGAACAAGATCGGAGCTCCTGCATATGAATCTCCACCGACCATTTGTGTATATCAGAAAAATATTCACAACTTGTTGATTAAGTTTGGATTCTGCAATCTCAATTTATTTATCAGATAAACTCCTGTATAAAAAGTCGTTCTCATAGATTTTTTAAAAATTCGTCATTAAATATTATCTCAATAGAGGATCGAACAATATTTTTTTTTGTGAAATAATTATATATTTCTAACGAATAAAACCATCATGGTCTTTGAAATATTTATTAATAATGATAAAGTGCAATGTCAAACACCAGAGAGAATAAATAAGTGGATGAGAGTTCAAATATAATAATATTTCGAAAGAGATTGCAAAACGACAAACACAAAGTGGAAAAAGAGAGAGGGAAAAAAAAAAAGAAAAAGGAAAATAGAAGAGGAAATTAGAATCTAATGCATTTGGCTAACTGATTTTTTCGAAAGTGCATCGACGATGATTCTATCGACGAAGGCTCTCACTTCTCCTCCTCCTCAAGTTGTGCAATATGCTCGAGGCAGATGTAGAAAGCCGAGCATAAAGCAACGCTAGTGTTGCACGGCCAAAGGGGAATCTGCTCCGTTCTTTGCTCGGGCACTTTACCTCTGTCTCCCCTGTTTTGCTTGCTCGTGCCGTTATTATTATTTGTTGTCGCAGCGGCGAAGACGACAAGGATCGATAACTCAGACGAATGGAGTTGACGTAGACGGAGAGTGGGAATAGTCGAAACGTCGTCTCGGCAGTGAGCCGAGCCGAATGGGGTGGATCGAACGAATGAAAGTCCTGCAAGACAGCAAACGATTAAGGACGTCGAGATGGATCACGACAAAGCCCCTCCGAAGTTCAAGACAGGGATTAGCAAGAAAAGGGTGAAAAGAATGAACAAGTAGAATAGAGAATGTGCGAACCTCCTTTCTCCTCCTATGGAGAGACTATATATAGAAGAGAAATCCTCCTCTCAAATGGTACTGTCGGTAGGGGCGGTATGACTCAATGATATGTGTACGCCTGTTTCAAAAAGTAAGAGAGGTCATTTCCCTCGTAAATGCTACAGGCGCATGACCTGTAATTAATATACGACGTGTGGTTGATAGGAGACAACTCCTCATTAATGCGATAAGCATTCCTTTGCAACACAGTATGAATATCTGTTTCTTGATCGGAGAGAGAGGCTGATAAGGACTGTCTAGTGGACCCCTGAGCAGGAAATATTCGCCATATTTTCTGACTAAATAAGATAAATTATGTTGGACAGCCATACATCTGAGATAATATATTTTTGTCGAGATGTGAGATGATAGCTGAGACGTGAGACGTCTGATATAATAGATAATCGGGTCGAGACACGGAGCATCTGGCGTTATGTGTCCGGACTGAGACACGGAGTGTCTGACATAATAGGTGACCGAGCCGAAATGCGGAGCGCCTAGTCATAGGTTAATTTCTCCCTATATTATTATTATTATTATTTTCATCGGATATCATATACGATTTCTCTTCTGTACTAGTCTTGATTGCCAACCAACCCGACTCCATGACTAACGTCACCGATTGAGGAAGCTGAATCAGGATAATACACGACTAACACACGTTGGAAACCCATACAACAAGAGTAAAAAAAAATTGCAAGGAAAAATGCATATTGGAAATCCATGTGGCACCATGCGTCATCCATTATGGCTCCTTTCATCGCGGAGAAGAGAAAAAAAAATGTAAGGAAAAACAAAAATTAAATAATAATATAATAATTTAGATGTATAAATTTTATCAGATTAATTTTGGAAGGTGGATGATCTTTAGAATATTCGTTCCATTTGAAATTTAAATTTTGATCATTTTTATTATTTTCTATGAGTATTTTATTACTGTATAGTATATATTTTTTAGTTAGTATTGAATATTCAAGTCTTCGATTAGATTAATTCTGATGATGACTAGTTCGATCCTATCCATCTTTAACGGAGTCGCAAGAACTCTTAGGCAAGATCTCTATCGATCACTTGGGTACATTAAGAAAATACTCATAGCTCAGTATCTAAGTTCGACGACGTGGTCACGTTGTCCCTGTAAGATAAGTTTGATGTCGAAAATGTACTCTGTCCGAATAGGCAAACTCCCGATTCGCACTCGACTTAGGGTCGTATGCCCAAGTTTGTCTCAGTAGAAGATTGAACCATACTAATTTGTGAGATGTCTTACCGCTTTACCACTCTACCGCACCCACGGAAATGTTTTTACTATTATATTGCACGCAGTCATAAAGACGTATCATTTGTCTTGAGGCTTGATAGGGGTTTGATTGTTATGTTTTGAGCTTTCTCGACTATGCATGACCTAAACATGTCTCTGTTTCTTTTGTGACTATATAGAGAGTAATGCGGCTAGGGATTGGTTCTCTTTCGTTGAGTCTTTTGATTAGTGAACCGATTCGTCTGACCTAGCAAGATGATCTTGTCCAAGTCAATACAAGTCAGAGGACGTCAATACTTCAAAAATATCCTTCTACTCAACAATCGTAATCTGAAAAGTGTTGGATACTCAACAATCGAAGTCAATCGTTGTCGTCCGTTGTCGCCACCGATCGTCGCCCATCGTCTACCGGCCGTCTGCCGCGTCTCCCGCCGACGGCGATCGGCCAAAGAAATCGACCGACGATCGATCGATCGGCGATCGACGATCATATTGAGGTGACCGGCCGACGATCGACGGCGATGGCGATGGCGATAATAACCGGTCGACGACCGACGGCGATCGGTGGTGATCGGCCGGCGACGATCGACCGTCGGCGATCGATCGATCGATCGTCGTCGGTCGTCGTTGGTCGATCGTCGTCGGCCGACTGTCGGTTGGTCGGTCGTCGCCGGTCTGCCAGTCGTTGGTCGGTCGATTGTCTTTGTCATCGTCGTCGTTGTCTCCGTCATCGATGTCAATCCATTCTTTTCGTCTTTGTAATGAACACTAAACAAAAGAACATAATGACCTTTGTAATTCAAGATTACATATAATTTTTATCCAAACATAATAATGTAATCAAGATTACATTGCATTCTATTACAACTTGGATTATATTACAACTTGGATTACATTACGTCCTATCAAACGCAGCCGTAGTGTCTCCCCACATGTCTCTCCATAGCGTCCTCTTGGATATAATTTCCTAATTTGATAAGTTTATATGTTGATTTCGTACCATATTCGATTGTGTATATCAATTCAAATATGATAAGGTGATCTAATTAAGTTTTATAAATTTGGATTATTGAATGTGAATTTTATACGCAGAGAACCTGTTAATAGAAAAATTCTTATTATATTATGATTGATGAAGTAATAACAAAAAGACGATTTCAGACTATGTATAAGATATGCTCTCTATGGGATTGAGTAACTTGAGATCTCCAAACTTTTTATTGATGAGGAGATTATAACACCATTAACTCGCCCGTAGAAAACCTCTCTCTTCCTTCATCGTAGGATCTCTAGATTTCCTTGATAATGTAAAATCGATGATTGTTTCACTGTATTCGGATTCTGTCTACGTATAGTCGTTTGTTTATTCAATTTATATATTAGGTGTGCCATAAATCTTCGATAAAACTATATCTTGTTCGCATTATTCTACTATTGTATTCGTACGGATTTTGAATATATATTGTAGACTTGCGATTTCATCAACATAAATTTGACTTGAACCGCTTAATCTAAATTTCTATAGGGATGTTGAAGACATCTGTATGGTCCTACTCTATAATTTCAATAAGGTTCATGGTGTCTCCATGGGATGGTGCATTGGCCAGTGCAGTGTAGCTTTGCCCCCAATGGAACATGGGTCGATTCCTTATGGTTGCAGGATGGAAAGGTCCAACAAGGATTTGCTCTTTGCCACACTAGTTAACGCGTCAAAGTCAAAGCCTACCCACAATTTATTACTCTCTCGTCATCATGGGACAAAGTGAGAGGGGACCCCCGGAGGTAGGGGTGATCATGGTTTCAAAATCGTCGGTTTTGATTTTGGAATCATCGGTGTTAATTTATCATCCAATGAAACCGGAATTGAACCGTTCATTAACGATTTCGATTCCGATTTCAAAATTGTCGGTTCTGGTTCCTTACGGTTCAATTTTGATTTCGTAATCATTGATTCCGGTTCATCATCCACCAGAATCGAAATTGAATCGTTAATCGACAATTTCATATCCTTACGATTCGGATTCGATTCAAACGATTTAGAACCAAAATTTAAATTATTTAATTTTAAATCTCTCAATTTAAATATATTAATTTTAAATTTATTAATTCGATTGATTTATTTTAATTTAAATTATATTAAAATTTAAATTTTAGACGTGGAGATTTAACTTATATCAATTTATTTATTTTATATATCTCTTTAAATCAAATATTATTATCGAACCATATTTAATTAATAAATTCACATCAATAAATTAAAAAGAATATATATATATATATATATTTAACAATAAAGAAAAGAGCTTGAACTTAATTTATATAAATTAAATTGTCTATGTATTTTTTGAATTTAAAGGAATCAAAAAATATGACTTTCTTATCTTAATTTAATCTGAAATATTATCAGAGATAACGGTTAATATGTCTTCGATGGTAAGATCATATAAGTCTTCATTATTCTTCTCCATTATTTTTTATTGTCTAAAATCTATTTTTAAAAATTCAATTATGGTTTCAACAAAAAAAATACTCATTTCTGATTTGATTCCGATTTTGATTCAATTTTGGCTCCGATTTCAGTTCGATTTCGTTTCTAAAAATTTAGAAATCGAAACCGAACCATATATCTTCGGTTCCGATTCCGATTCCGATTTACAAACTGGAATTGAAAAAATGATTTTGATTTAATTTTTGAACCATCGATTCTGATTCAATTTACGATTCGAACCGAACCGTGTCATCCCTACGTAAAGGAGGGTTTCTCCTTTTGCCCCGGAATAAGGTCCGTGGCGATCTAAATTTCCATCGAAGATAACCACCCAACGACGATGTTGAAACAGATAATAGAATGAGCCCAACGTCCCAATGAGTTACCAAGCCACAAAGAATGTTAAACGGGCCTTCCTTCTAGTAAAAAATAAGGGGAGCTTATTAGAATGTTTTGGCCCATTAACGAAGGGAGATTAACGGTCCATGATGGACCTTTCTAAAACCCTTCTTCCTTCCCGGAACGCTTCTGCAACCGACGCCGGTACGGTGAAGTTACCCCCTTTTTTCCTTCAGCGGCTTTAAATTACCTCTGCGGTTTTTCTTCTTCTATCTCCCGCTCCTGCCCGTTGCTGCACCCGCTCTCATGGCGGAGGACGATACCGTTGCTCACCGCTTGCTTTTCCTGCTCTTTCTTGTTGTGCTCTCGACCGCCCCGGCAGTGTGCCGTCACCACCCGCGGCGGAGCACCGGATCTCCCGGAACCACAACTCTCGACGTCTCCGCCGGCCTCGCCCAAGCGCTCCGCGCCGTCTCGTTCGTTCCCTCCGACCATTTGTCGACGCATAACCTCTCCGCGGCGGCGGCGGAGGCTATCTCAATCTCACTCCACTCCCGCGATTTTCTCCCTTCCTCCGGTGGCCGCCGCCATACCGACTACAGAGAACTCACGCTCGCTCGCCTCCGCCGAGACGCCGCCCGCGTCCGTGCCATCACCGACCGCGCAGCCCTCGCGGTCGGCGGCGTCGCGGCCGCCGATTTGAAGCCCGTGGAGGAAGAGAAGTTGCTGCAGAGCACCGCGGCGGAGACGATCGAGGGACCTGTCGTTTCAGGAACTAGCCTAGGCAGCGGTGAGTACTTCTCTCGGGTGGGCGTCGGCAGTCCGGCGAGGCCACAGTACATGGTACTCGACACTGGAAGCGATGTGAGTTGGATCCAGTGCCTCCCCTGCGCGGACTGCTACCAGCAGTCCGACCCAGTGTACGACCCCTCCACCTCCTCCTCCTCCGCCCCTATTTCCTGCGATTCGTCCCAGTGCCGCGCCCTCGAAGTCTCCGCCTGCCGGAACTCCTCTCCCACCGGCGATGGGAGTTGTCTGTACCAGGTCAACTACGGAGACGGATCGTATACCGTCGGGGAATTCATCACCGAAACACTGACTCTAGGTGGCTCAGAACCGGTCTCCGGCGTCGCCGTCGGCTGCGGCCATGACAACGAGGGCCTTTTTGTCGGCGCGGCTGGGCTGCTCGCCTTGGGCGGCGGACCACTTTCCTTCCCCTCCCAGATCTCGGCACGCTCCGTCTCCTATTGCCTAGTGGACCGCGACTCCCCTGGCTCCTCCACCCTCGACCTCAGCACCGACGCCGCAGCTCCCTCCAGCGGCTCCTCCGCCGTGACTGCGCCGCTTCTCCGCAACCGCCATCTGGAAACCTACTACTACGTCGGCCTGACCGGGATCAGCGTCGGCGGGCGGATGCTCTCCATCCCGCCGTCCACCTTCGCAGTGGACGACCGCGGGGCCGGCGGAGTGATCCTCGACTCCGGAACCGCCGTCACCCGGCTGCCGAGCTCCGCCTACGAGTCTCTGCGGGACGCATTCCGCGCCGGGACCTCCTCCCTCCCGCCCGCGTCCGCCTTCTCGCTGTTCGACACCTGCTACGATCTGTCCTCCCGGACGAGCGTGCAGGTCCCGACGGTGGGCTTCCACTTCCCGGGCAACCGGGAGCTGCCGCTGCCGGGCAAAAACTACCTGATCCCGGTCGACGCCGCCGGCACCTACTGCCTAGCCTTCGCGCCGACGAACGCGCCACTGTCCATCATCGGCAACGTGCAGCAGCAGGGGACACGTGTCAGCTTCGATCTGGACAACTCCTCGGTGGGCTTCACCCCTAATAAGTGCTGAGTAAGTACCAGGAAACCGATCCCACCCCGTTGTTTATTTCGAAAGCCACCTCCACCAACGGTCAGAAAGCGCCAAAACCGCCAGCCTGTCCGATCTTTCATCTTCCTTTCCTCTCCTCTCCTCTCCTCTCACACCGTACACGCAATAAACCGCTCACATTTTGCTTGCCGTTTACTTCCACAGCCGAAGACAAAAGGCGTGGGGTCCACTCGGCGAAGCAGCGCGAAACGAGGCAAAAGAAACCAGAAAATCAAAAAGCAAAAAAAAAAAAAAAAAAAAAATGCTTCGGTAAGTAAAATGCAATTATTAAATATTTTGCAGTTAGATTTCAGTCTGTGTGTATCGGAATGCCTGTACGGTGGTGGGGCTGTTACATACGGATAAGAGGGGCGAGGGGTTGGTGGGGGGTTTTATGAAGGCATTTAAGCGAGCCGAGTGGATCTGCTGTAGCTCTGTAAACTGGGGGCAGCTTTTTCGACCGATGGAGATTCGAATTAATTATAGGTTATTTAATTTGGGATTTTGTAAATTAGTGTTTTATGAATTATATAGAATCGAAAGTAAAAAAAAAAAAAAAAAAAAAAAAATGTAGTTGTGGGAATGGCTGTTGCTGATTGTTCGAGGTGGTTGGTTGGGCCCGTTCACATGGATAACAGACTGTGTGAATCATGGCGTAGCCCGTGACCGCTTTGATTTCTTTCTTGAAGTCTTTTGCTTGCTGCCTGATATTTTCCGTGAGTGATAAATTTTATAACATCTCTGTTATATATATAATCGTGTAATTTAAAAGTTCGGGATTTAAATTACCAAAATATTTTTTTTGTAAAATAAAATAAGACTAATAGATTTTTTTTTTTTTTGAAATCTTATATTATCGAAAATTCATGCACCGAACTATTATTTGTTATCTGCCGTGTATAACCTCTTTCTGAGATAAATTTTAATCCTTTTTGAAAAAAAAAATGCATATGAAAAGGACATCTCATGTTCTGGAAATATTTTTATCTAAAATTGGGGTAGCAATGGAAGCAATTATATATATATATATCCTTTATAAAATTCATTCATGAGCTCCTTCATTATATATCATTCGATCGGATGAATATTATATTGGTATAGAGGTACCAGATAATCGAACTTATATTTTGATAATGACAAAAATTCAAAGTTAAACTATTTTGTTATCTCATATGCTATGTTGAGTGTGCAGATAATGTATTAGATTTTGTTAAGGTCAAAGATACCAGGAGAATCTCGGGACAAGAAACCTCGATGATCGGGTGACGCCAAGAGAATCTCGGGACGAAAAACCCCGGTGGTCGGGTGACATTGGGAGAATCTCGGAAAGAAGAAACTTCGGTAGTCAAGTGATCGAAAACTAAACGACAGTTCATAAGGACCAAAGGTGAGCAAGGTAAGAATCGTGTGCGGAGAGGATAGGTCGCATCCTCAGTACGAGGACATCCGTAGGCGACGATCCAACTAAAACTTTCGAAGGAAGGTCTAAGTCGAGATTGAACGGTACACGACCGTCACATCGTTCACTAATTAGTTCACTATGTAGTTCTTGTGCTAACCATATGATTCAGGTGATTATTCAAGCTATCAGTCGACTAGAGGAAAAGTGCAGTCAACTAATTATGATGACATCAGTCGACTGCTAATGAATCTGGACACTTTGAATAAAGTTAAGATAATAGTCATGAAATGAGGGATGATAAGCTTGTTTGACTTAGATTTGGATTTCAACGAGCTAGAGTTTGGAATACTATAAAAATAGAGGTAAAGATCCCTTCAAAAATCACTTGAAAAACTCCAAAAGTGCACCATCATTCCAAAGCTCTCTACACCACGCAATGATATCGTAACGTCGATCGAGCTTCCATCATCTCATCGTAATCGTTGGTAGTTAATTTAATTAGTATTTCTTTGATTTATTACTTGCTAAGAGGAGAGGTAGGTGTGTTACCTTCTCCTCTATATCCTTTATAAGTGCTTCTGAGGCAATCAAGGATCATAGAGTCTTGGATTAGCAGCCAGTAGACTGTGAACCAAGTAAAAATTTCTTTATGTAGTTGTGTACTATTGTTCATATTTTCCGCTGCAAGTTTTGATTTTCAAACGAAAGAAAAGAAAGTTTTAAAATGTTATTCATCCCCCTCCCCTCTAGTGTTACTCGATCCTACGTATTATAGTCCGATCCTAAGAGATTGGACGATGAATAATAGAAATTCTCACGAGTGTTCACGAATGAGTTATATATATATAAAGAGAGGGGGAATGATTCTCTACGCAATTCATTCGTGAGCATCTTCATTATTTACTATCCGATCTGGTGAGCACTATAGCTCAATCTTTGAATTCTAGGAGATCAGAAGATAGATAATAAAATTGTTCCCCGATAGATTGTGTATAATAACATTTCACTATATGTATATAAAGGCTCTATTTATTGCAGGAGTAACTTTGATATTGTTCACCCAAATATCAAAGTCAATTCTAGATTAAGAGTGAATAATTGATTAATAATTATATCGGACGAACTGATTAAATATAAATTGAATAAATTATTTTTGTAATTAACAAATTGATTGAATTTTTTTAAAAAATTGAACCAATTGAATCGATAATCATTAATGGTTAAATATTCTATTTAATTTTTTTAATCAAATAGTCTAAGTGATCCGTGGAGTGTTAAACTTTTCATTTGATTTAACAATCAACTAATGATTCACATCCCGCCAATCGATTCTTATTTATTCTGTTAGATTTTTTAGCTAAGCAATCGAGTTGATCAATCAATTGATGAATTATTTATTTGATTTATCAGTGTACTGATGATTCAAATTAGTATAATAGTCGATTGATGATTCTCAATTTGATTTATTCGATTAAACTGATTTCTTAAATTTTAAATCCAAAATTAAGCTGAATTTTCTTAAAGTACAACCAATGTCTAGAACTCATATACATTTCTTGGAGCTGATCAGGAATAGCTCAGAATAATTCTTAAATAAGTAGGGATTAATTTTTGAAGATTTTATCGTTCTGAACTATCGATCGACCTTCTCTTTTGTATTTGTCAATTGGATTTCTGATTTATTTTCTCCATCGATAGAGACAGTCGAAAAAGACCATTAATATAACGGTTCCATATTTTATTTTCTTAATAAATAATGAAAAAAATCTCATTTATTTTATTCCTCGAACACTCGATTTTAGTTCGTGTGAAGAAAACATTGTTCTCTATTTATAACAAAGAGAGCGTGTTAGACTAAGCCCACAATTTCCAAAACATATCATGAATTGAAATTCTTAATCTCAGTAATTGAAAAAAAAACATATCTCAAATAAAGTGATAAATCAAAGACACTGTAATTACAATTACTGAGATTGTTCATGCAAATATTTCTTGTTCTACCTTGATAATTGATAATAAAAAATTCATGAGACAAGATTGATTATTTTCAAAATTAATCGGACTTAAATCTTGAATACTTGATGCTAGTAAAAAAATAATAATTGAGTTGCATTTGTATTCTTGAATATCAATGCACAGTTAATGTTGCCTGTCGAGACGATGATGGTGAGGTGTCTCGGTGGCGAAGACAGCAAGGGCCGACAACTCGGATGAAGAGGGCTGACGCGGAGGGAAAGCAGGAACAGCAGGGATGTCGTCTCGGTCGTGAGCCGAGCCGAATGAGAGTCCTGCAAGACAACAAGCGGTTAAGGGCGCCGTGAGAGATCTCGGCAAGGCCCCTCCGACGCTCAAGGCAGGGAATCAGTATGAAGATGAAGAAGAGAAATGTAGAGATGAAGTTAAGAATGTGCGAACCTCTCCCTTCTTCTCAGGGAAAAACATATATATAGAGGGGGAGCTACCCGCCAATGGATACTGTCAGTGAATGTGACATGACCTCAGAGAGACGTACACCACGATCATTACCCTCGCAATTATAGCAGGCGCGTGGGCTGCAATTAATGCACATCGCGCAATTGATAGAAGGCAAATCCTAATTAATGCCGCAGACATCCATCTGAACCTTGACAGAGGGGTTCGCCTTTTTGTCAGAGAGAGATGATGATGATGAGGATTGCTAGATCAGCTTGTGAGTATGAAATAACCGCCTTCTCTTTTGTTTGAATAAGATAATTTATAGGGAGAAGTCGTACATCAGAGATGACGTGTCTTTGCCGAGATGTAAAGTGGATGAAACGAAAAGTCATTCAGCATAATAGGAGTCCGAGCTGAGACGTATGACGTATGACATAATAGAAGTCCGAACCGAGACACGGAGCGTCTGGAATAATGCCTGGGTCAAGCTGAAGAGTTCCGACTAAGCTGATCTCCTTATTCGGCTTCAGATGTACCGAGATGAATTACCTAACATGTAGACACAGTAATTTTACCCGACATCAGTTAAATTTTACTAAGTCACACAAATTCACTTTGTCTTTCCACTAGCAGTTAAGGTAATATACTTGGCTTGTTAGTTGACTGATCATCTGACTTAGCGACCTGCAAGATGGCTTCCGACAAGGTAACATGCTTAAATTTAATGAAAGATTGATATGATATGATCGAACAAAAGTTTAACTTGCACATGAATTGAATTCATGGATACAATTATATGGATACTAATTCGAATATGTGTGAATATCAATTTGGATGGAATCAAAGTGTAAAAGAAAAATTAATTTTGAATTATTCATGATTACAATAATTAATTAAAAATTAATCTAATTATAACTGCAATATTAATGGATCATTAAATAAAAATATACACCCTAGAATCTTTTCAAGGAAATTTATACCCCTATAAAAGGGATCCAACTCTTAAATTAAAAAAAAAAAAAATCAAATTGTGAATTCTCTTCCTAAACTCTTTCCTCTCGGAGACTTCAAAAATTGATCAGATAAAATTTAGAGTATTTCTACTTCGAAACATAGGTCATTATATTTTGAGAGACGATTGCTAATAAACTATAGGTCATTATAAGTACAACTAAGATAATACCGTCTTAAAAAATGAGAAAATTTATTTTTATCCCAACTTTAATACTCTTATTTATAGAGATGAGTTCAATTGAAAAGGTGAATAAATGATGTATTGATATTCAAATGGATAGCTCTACGATTGACGAAATTAAATCGATAATAATATTATCGAAAATTATTGATACACGCTGAGATAGAGAGATGAGAGATTTTTTTTTTTTTGATTAACCTGATCAGGTGTCAGGCTTACGCCCACTAATCCTCAGGGCCGATTGGCCCCGCCCCAAGGCCTTCAACTAGAGTCCCCACTGGTCGACGAGAGTAAATCAGGGTGACGGGTGCCCCATCGCGTGAGGGTTCGTGGGTGTCTAATGGGCCAACCACGCTGGGCCGGGGGGGCATCGAGCACCACCACCCGCCCAGCGCGCGCTGCTGGTGGGCGGAATCGACCCTAGGCATTTTCAGAGGAACCCTTCGCTTGTAACCACCACGCCGTGCCCCTGGGGTAAGAGATGAGTCAGCGAGGGATGGTAATTCGACAAGGTGTGCATTGTTGAGATGGCAATGGTCGGTTAAATGCAGATTGAGGATAGAGCTGTCAAACGGACGTACCCATGGCGGGACGGGTCAACCTGTTATAAATCTAACATTTAGTGAGGAGGGGTGAGCTGACTCGTCATTCTGGCGAATTGAGAAATCTCCAATCCAATCCAACCCACGGGGATTGCGGATTAGGCGGGTCAACTCACTAATCAAAAAAATAAAAAAAAATCCTAAATTATTGAGACGTTGAGGGATTGAAGTGATAACCAACAAGGAGGATAGAATACCATGATAAGAAAATATACATTTAAAGCAACTAAAATCTTGTAATTGAAATCCAATTATTGATCGACAATATTACATACCGATATTTTTTTATTCTTTCAATACTCCAAAATATCCAAATCTTGATAATATACAAATTCAAAATTTGACTCATCCAAATAGAGATCTAATTGAAATTTTTCAGCACTTGTAATTGGTTCACTCTGATATGTTATCATTTCCTATATTAATTAAAATAGTAGTAACAAAATAATAATTATAAACTAATTAGAGTATATCAAAAAAAATTATTAAAGTACTTAAATCAAAATATTTTTTTATTATTTTCTCTAATTTTTTCTACACTTTGTACCGAATTGTATGTGTGTAGAAGAATATTGTGATTATGAGATTGTTAGTATTAGAATATTAGTAAAAAAACTTAAATATTTTTTCTTTTATAAGTTTTTTCTTCTTTTGACACTTCTCAACTCGCAAGCCAACCCAAGTCCGCCACGGACCGACCCGTCTAGACTCGCAATCCATGCGAATTGATTTATTTAGGCCTGTCAAAATGACGGATTGATAAAATTTCAACCCAACCCGCTTAAATTACTTGGCGGGGCGGGCCTAACCCAATTTGACGACTCTAGCTGATGAGGCTTCCGTGAATTGGCTTGGTTGGATCAACTGCTTCTGGAGCTTTGTCTTGTACCGCGGCGGGTGAGCTTGAAGAAAGCATTGAACGATAGTCGTCGGATCTGCTAGGCGCTGATCTGAGGAGCCTCACAAACAGGTGAGAAAGGGAGGTCGAGGGGTACCTCGGCCAACTCTTCTGATGCCCAAGTTAGAACGTGGAGAATATGAAGACGAAAGCAATAGAGAATTAAAGGAGGTTCAAAAGCTCCGGAGGAGAGTCCTCTCTCAAATCTTCCTTTTTACTTTTATATAAGTAAACCTATTGGCGTGGATTCCCAGGGAGAATCATTGGAGGTATGACCTGATAGAGATGTAATAATACGGAGGAGATATTGGGAGATATGGTCTCATTAAAGAGGACGACGTAACTGTACAAGAAATTCATAGAGGCATGACCTCATTATTACGATGGAAATGTGACTTAATAGTGGATATTATAGAGAGGTGTCTTCTGGACAGAGATATAAACATTTAACTGACGAACTAAACTGATGTGATAGGTCTAGCAGATACATCAGGTTGAAACATGAGGTTGAGTCATCAGTCTGAGACATGAAGTTGAGACATGATGCTGAATCATCATTCTGAAACATGAAGCATAAACATCAAGTTGAAACATGAAGATGAGACAAACTTATGGTCGAGATAAGCTTATAGTCTAGACAAACTTATGACCGAGGCAAGATATGGTCGAGATAAGTTTATGACCGAGGTAATTAAGCTTAGAGTCGAGGTAAGCTTATGACTGAGGTAAGCTTATGGCCGAGACAAGTTTATGGTCGAGGTAAGTTTATGACTAAGATAAGATATGACCAAGATATAATGGTCATCTGGGAGACTCAAATTAATCTGTCGCTCTTGATTAGGTTTTTCATGGGCTCCAATTCAACTTGACCATCGACTTAACTCAGCTACTTGGCCGAAGATATTTCTTTCCACATCAATTATACATCTATTATCCGAAGAAATGCTTCGATAATTGATAAAGTGTATCGAGAATATAAACAAAATAAAATTTCCATATCGAATTTCATCGACTCAAGTTATCGTCGTCGAACTGATCGATCGGACTCAATCAGTAGATCAACACGTGCAATATGTAAGCCCCACTTGTGTAGACGAGCTACACAGATCGGTTCAAAAGGAGTCTATTTCATAAACTAAACACTCAGCTAAGTGATCCAAAACAATATATCTTCTTTTCCCTTGGAGCACAATAAATAAGAGAGAAAATGGCACTTGTCCATTTCCCTTATCAATGAGTTCGGTACGCTGTCACGATCAAAAAAATAATACCACTGAAAAAGACATTATTTTTTATGAAAAATATTATTATTTATAATTTAACAATGTTTTAAATGTAAAGCGTTATAATTTCCATTGTATATTAATATTTTTTTTTTTCAAAGATAATGATTTTTAAATAAGCGTTGTCTTTGATATGTTTTTATTAGTAAAATTGTCTATGAGGATATTTTTTAAATTTTCATCACTTAGTATAATTTAGTTTATGCATGTACTTATATGTTTTTGTAAAATAGAGACTATTTATTTATAGGTCAAATTTATTTTTTTAAAATATAAAAAACATAATTTTTAAATAAATTATGAAAATATAATTTTATTTCATTAAAAGAAATGAATGAAATAAAAAACTATTTTTATGTTATTTATTTACAAGCATTGGTCGCTCGAGTATCCATCGTCGCTCAAGTATTCATCATCGAAGTCGCTCCGACCATCCGTCGTCGCTCCAGCCATTCACGGTTCAGATAATAATACTTAAAATTTTGAAACAGAGAAAGAATGAAATTTATTCTAAATTTTTACTATGTTCTTACTAGTTCTGATAGTTTTCCTTTCTAGATTATATATATATTTTCCTTTTCTTGTCTACTGAATCAACAATGAAAATGCGACACAGAATAAAAACTTATTTTCATTTTAATATTAGCACACACTTCCTCGATGCATTTGATTTTTGCGTGTGACAAGCATCTGATCATACACTTAGGTTGCAACTTGTATGCGAACACATCATTATATGTCATTATAACGACTTGTTTATCATAGGAAATTCATCTTTATTGATTAATTAAGATGAATAAAACACATCCTTATACTTGACTTGTTTATATATATGGATTGCTAAAATTATATGTATTTTTTTAAAGAACTTATGAATAGCTTAGGCTGATTAATTATGCATGTTTTGTAGATTTAGGTTTTGCATATATAGACTCATATTATTATGACATATGAATCATCTTTCATCGACTAATTCTGTCAATATTCTATTTTATTTTCGTTGTTGTGAATCTAGAATCTAATTTTTTTGTAGCACAACATTCTGTAACTATTCTGTCTTTTTTTATATTTGCAATGGTAGGTATCTTTATAAAAAGATTGTGAACGATAGAAAGAAAGATAAATTTAGATTTTTGAATCCACATGACATCCCATATGAGCAAAAGCTACACATGACAAGATAAAAGTTGAACCTAAGGGCAAGTCTTTTAGTACGTAGATAGATTAAGTGGTGCATCATTTGAACAACTTATTGTAGTACCATGTAATATTGGGTAAGTAAAGAATTAAAATATCATTTTCAATTGCTTTCTTTTGATAATTTATTGAATTGTATGAAATAATTATGTGTTTATACATAGTTGACATTGGATTCTCACAGTCATTGAACCGTACAATGAGGTTATATATTTGTTGGATTCTTTAAATTAATCATCGCATTCGCGATGAGGATTGAAAATATGAGTTCATATGCTTTTTTTTCTTAAGTATTTAATTTAGTAAATAAAACACTCGTATATCAAATCTTATTAATGTATGAAGGACTTTAAGATTGTTTAATTCAAACAAGGGGAAAAAGGTAGAAAAAATATTGTATAGGAAGTAGTACATGTATGTGTTAATTATGTGGAAGATATAATTTAATATGTATAAATGTTATTAATAATTTATTTCTAATTAACATAGGCTACTCGACGGCCAAATGCAAAACAATGTGCTTATTATACGATGAGATTTATGAGGCAAATTATTGAAGAAGTCGAAACTATCGAGAGAGATTCACTACGATCAATAGTAAGATTATCTTATTTATCATAAACAATTTGAAATCAACTATTTAAAATTTTGCATTGTCAGTGGTGATTGTTATTTTCATTAATATAATCTATGTGTGTGTTCACAATTTACAAAAATATCGTACTCTCGAGAAGAAATTGATGAGATGCATTCCGAATTGTCAGAATATATACAAGATCATATTTATGAGTAGGTATGAAATGTTAAATGACATAGTTTCGTAGCTATCTTTTTCCATTTCGTTAAAATTATATACATAAATAAACGACCATTTTGCTCCACAATATGTGAGAAACAAGTTTATCAAATTCATAATTCTCCATGAATATCATTTTGTTACATGTAATTTATGGCATAATCAGTTTAACCTCTAAGTTGAATGATTGTCTGTCGTAGGTATTACCATTATTTTATTTGTTCGCTTTGTATTGACATTTTTATTTTATTTTCATTATCTTTTGTTTTTCATTATTCTTAATTGCGTTTTTTTTAAATAATGATTATTTGTATGTTCGCTTTGTATTGACATGATTATTCATTATTCACAAGTAGAGAACATCAGGGCCAGGGCCAGTTGTGTTCTTGTACTGGGTTCAGATTGCTTTGTAGTAATTCATATACCTGTTCTTGGTTTGTTTACCCGGTTTGAGATTAGACTTGTGTCGGAGGAAAGATCACAGCCGGAAGACTCCTCGCGCTTTCACAAACCAAGTTCGCCGGACGCTTCAATCTCTCTGCAGCCGATCTACTCGCAGCAACCTCTTCAGCCTAACCACATAGCCTTGGACGCACTCCTTCCCTTTTAAGGGAAGGAGACGCACGCACGGGGCGTGCTCGAGGCGGTTCCACGAACTGCCTCTGTGCAGTTCGTGGAACTGCCACGAACTAACATCTCCCACTCGTCCAAGGTATGTCACACAGACAAAAATGATCACACAGACCATTTTAAAAGAGAAGTCTAGTCACATAGACTAAATCGAAGCAACATCTATTGTCCCAAAAGACTAATAGAACAGAGATTAATAGTCACAAAGACTAAATGAAACATCAAATTAGAAAATGGTTCGTGCGACAGCAAGCACATTGAGCGTTCAAATGCTAAGAAAGTTGTTACACCTTACATAGCTGCTCATAGAGTGATACATGCTAAGAGAAGTTATTCTCGCCTAACTTAGCCACTCTCCATATGATACATAATCATTCTCCGATGACACAAAGTCATCTCTCGGGTGGTACAAAACCATTTATCTTATGACACACCATTTTCCGGGTGACACGCGATCGTTTTCCGGATGATACAAAATCATATTTCTCGTGGTACATAAAATTTTACTCAAACATTTATGTCTTGCTTTTACCCAGTTAAATAATTTTATTTACATCAATATGAACATCTCTAATCCCTTAAATTGACCATCATGTCAAGAGCATGTCTCATATTCCAAATATTCACAAACATTTCTCAGACACAAATGTAAAAGAGTCGACTAGTGAATAATACTCATTAGATGTAAACTTATTTAATCTTCCTTTTTAGTGAATCTATTCATTTTAATCAATAGCTTTCCTAGACATGTTCCATAGACCGAATCATCCATAGTCATAGGTAGACATGCTAAAGTAGCAAACCTTGATTAAAAGTAGACACCTAAATAGTCACAAGAGGCAAATTTTGAGATCAACATATAATCTCGAAAGGGCTCACATAGTAGAGAAGCGAGGATCCATTCTCCTACTACCCTTATTGTCGTCTTAGCACATGTGATATGATTCACATGCTACGATGTCGTCCTCTTTACCAATAAAGGCATGTTTCCTCAAATTAACATCGTCTGATTTGATCTAGACATTCCCAATGTCTAATCCAAAATTCAACACATGAATCAGAATTCAACATATGAATTCTAATCGCTCAAAGCAGGTAGTAAATGGTAGGTTCATTTACTTGATCATTATCACAAAATGATCTTATCTTGATACAAATATCAAGGCGACCTAACTTATAGGAATGTAACAAATTTTCACGACTTCAAAGCTAACAACCACATAGGTTGACCTATAAGAATCGGTCTTACCTCTATTCATACGCAATAAATAAAGATGATTGTCCATGTGAGAGGACCAATCATTACACCATAACATGCTTATCGAGATCTTATCACTAGAATGTAACATAACATACCTTTGAATGATTATGGTGCATTTGAAACAATCAAATCATTATATTCAATTGTCATTACTGAGACTATTACATTCTACGAAGTCCATGGACTTTACATGCTCGTTAAATGACTCTCTAGTCATTGGCTTAGTAAAAGGATCTGCAAGCATAGCTCGTGTAGGGATATACTCAAGAATCACCTTCTTTTTAGCAACAATATCTCTTATAAAGTTGTACTTTATAGCTATATGCTTGCTCTTGCTGTGATATTTGGGATCCTTGGAAAAAGCTATCGGCTTATGTCGCTGATAGGCGATCACTGGACTCTTGTTCTCGGAATCTTGAATGCTTTAGGAACCTCCTCAACAGGCGCTTCTTATGCAATTCGAACATGCCACATATTCGGCTTCCATTGTAGATAAGGCCACAGGCTGTTTCTTATTCGGAGATGGCGCCACCATTCAACAAACGCATAGCGATGTTGATTTTCTATCATCCAAGTCCCGACCCAATGTCTGCATCTGAATAGCCTAAGGCTTATATCGATCCTTGATAAGAGACAATAATCATCATGCCTTGGATATCCGAAAATCCTTTTCACGCCTTCCGGATGTCTCGATCCTGGGTTTAGTTGGGCAAACACTAAGCCCGCTGCAGCGATATCGGGCAGTACACAACATAGTATACATTAAACTACCTGTGGCTTTGGCATATGGTTTTTATTCATGTCGGCTATTTCAATTTGGAGTCTTGGGACTCATACTTTTGCTCAAAAACAATACCTTTCGTAGCAATGTACATTGCATTGCATTCGACATGTTGAAATGTTGTAACATCTTAGTAATATAAGACTCTTGTGATGAACCCAAAAGTCTCTTTGATCGATCCCGGATGATCTTAACCCTAAGATGTATTCACTTCTCCCATATCTATTGTGTGTCAAATTGAGAAGCACCACTTTTTGACTTCTTGATAAAACCTATGTCATTTCTGCTATCGATATCATCAACATATAATGATAAAATGACATACTTTCCTTTTCCTTCTTTAGGAAAACGCAATGATCCTCATTGATCATTTGAAACCATAAGATAAAACCACTTTGTTAAATCTTATGTTCCATTGTCTTGGCGCTTGCTTGACCCATATATAGATTTCTTGATTTACATACTTTATCCTCTTGGCCTAAAGCAACGAAACCTTACGGTGAACCATATAGATTTCCTCGTCAAGCTCACCGTTAAGAAGCGGTTTTGACATCCATTTGATGTAATTCCAAGTCATAATGTGCCACAAAGGCTAAAATAACTTCGGATTGACACAAACTTCACTACGGAGAAAATGTCTCTTCAAAGTCAATACCCTCTCTTTGGGTAAATCCTTTTGCAACCAAACGAGCCTTGTATCAGTTAATCGATCCATCGGACTTCCTCTTTATTTTGAGAATCCACTTATTCCCAATGGCCCTTCTGAGAGGAAGATCGACTAACTTCCAAACTTGATTCCAATCATTGACTCCATCTCTTCTTCCATGCACTTTTCCACTTATCTCTAACTCTACATCCCAACGCTTCTCAATCGATTGAGGTTCATCTTCGTCAATCGGGAGTGTAATCATTGCCTCATTCTCAATATCAAACCTCCTTTTAGGTATGATCTTACGAACACTTTTAAAGTAAGTTGAACATTGAGAAGTCACCCGCGATCAGCACATTACTCCCACTCGGTCGACTAGGTTCGTATCCCTTTGGACATCGACTTGTTGATAACGACTCATCCTCCTCAAAAGAGGCTGTCTTATCAACTTCACCCTTTGTTGGGAACTCAGTTTCGAGAAAAGTGGCATCTCTAGACTCAATCTCAGAGATTGTTCCATCTGACGTCTCACCTATAAAAACATAACCTTTTGAGGTATCAGAATATCTTATAAAGATACACTTCTTACCTCTAGGTCCTAGTTTTCCATATTTGTGAGAACTATTATGAACGTAGCGGTGACCCCGAGGTCTCGGATTGCTCAATCGGATTTTGCCGTCAGCGTTCATATGGGGTTGATGGCCCGACTTTGAAGGCACTTTGTTAAGTATATATGCCGCAGCCAGTAATGCATCTTTCCAATAGGAGATCGGCAAATTAGCCTGCGCCATCATAGACCTAACCATTTCAAGAAGAGTCCTATTTCTTCTTTCAGCAACCCCATTTTGCTGTGGAGTTCCTGGGATCGTTAGCTGTCTAATAATCCCCTTATCATTACATGTCGTCTTGAACAAATCAGACAGATATTCACCCCCACGGTCAGTGCGCAAGGCCTTAACCTTACGTTCTGTTTGATTCTCAACTTCGTTCAAATAACGAATGAAATAATCCAACGCTTCAGATTTTTGAGAAATCAAATACACATGACCATACCTAGTGAAATCATCAATAAATGTAATGAAGTAGGAAACTCCATGCCTAGCCTTCACACTCATCGGACCACAAATATCCGAATGAATCAATTGCAATGGCAAGTCTGCTCTAATAGCCTTTCCAAATGGTTTCCTAGTTGCTTTTCCAGCAAGACAATGCTCACATACAGACAAGCTAATCTTAGCACGAGAGCCCAATAAACCCTCTCTAGCTAATCGATTCATGCGATCTTGTCCTATATGTCCCAATCTAGCATGCCAAACCTCATCAGATATATCCGCATTACTAGTAAGAGCAATGTTTGAAAAACAACTATGAATCGCACAATTCACATCAGGCACCACATCTAGTACCATAAAACCATTAGATAAATAACCATATCCGATTGACACAGAGTCAATCTTAAGTTCTACACAACGACTGAAAAAATTTACAGAGTAACCCAAATCAAGAAGACTAGTAACAGATACAAGATTCCTTCGAATCTCCGGAGCATACAGGACATCATGAAGAAACAAAGTACTTCCACCACGAAGGTTGAGTTTACAAGTGCCGACTCCTTTGACTTGACTCTTGCATTGTTTCTACATAAATCCATTTGTTGCCTGCAGGTACCCGGCGATACTCCACATATGTAACCCGCTCTCGAGCTACATGGTTGGTTGCTCCCGAATCTATAATCCACAAAGGATAAGAATCAGACATCAACACAGTACTAGCAACAAAATGCTCAGAAGGCGGACTAGAAGTTACCTTCTTAGGCTCGATACACTCCAGAAAGTGGCCCTTCTTGCCACTGATTAAAGCAAGATAACTTGCTTTTAGGTTTCTTCCTCTTCTTCTTCTTGATTTGATTCTTCCCAGTGAAGGCAAGCGGTTTTATTCTTTCCCTTTCCCTTCTTGTACCATTTCTTCTTGGATCCGGATGATCCAGTGAGCCGCGACAAATAAGCGGCTAGAAATCCTCGCGGATTCTACTCTCTCGACCTCGGCTCACATGCCGTGAGACATCGGTAGAAAGTCTTAATACTCTCACCGTGAGTTAAGGTCGCCTTCAGGTCTCCCAAGAATCGGGAAGAGAACGAATAACCGAACTGTTGTTCATCGGTTAACTCATGGCCGCGATTTTGACTCGGATCATATTCGACATCTCCACGAGATGTTGAACCATCGTTACGTTCGAGCGCTTCTTGTATGTCGAACACGATCGTTAGGCTAAGCTTACTCGGACTTATTCCACGTATCTCTCTAAGGGCTACCCGAAGGATATGGCTCGTACTCTAATACTAGGTCATCCACCATTGAACTTATCAATATTCCCTTAGCAGTGGAATCCTTCCTTTTCCATACCTTATAGGTATCAAGGTCACGTCTGTACTGTGCTGTATTACTCTCAACAGGTTCCAACAAAACCTGATTAACAGCCTCTAGAACTTCCTGTTCCTCAAGAACATATTGAATCTTGAGGTGTCATATCTTATAGTTATCCCCATTCAGTTTTTCACCTTTGTTCAGTTCAGCTATGATGTTTTTAGTTGCCATAACCTAACATAAATAAACACATTATTTAGTTACTCAGTGTATGCTTTTATGTATGTAATCTCAAAAATAAACTCAAGATAAATCTGATCTGGTTTACAAAATCAAGTGACAACTACGTTATCACTCATCATTTGTATGTGCCAATCAGACTTATATTGACATATTTTATTACATACATCCCACTTAATGATTTTAATCATTATTACAGCATGATATTACACATGAACATATCAATATATACACATTTGAACTAATCAAGGGCATACTTAGTAATCATGCATCATGTAGAATTAACAGCATCAAATGAACTAATCATTAAATGAACATATCATTAAAATAAACATGCTGTACAATGTTAACAAATAACAAAGTCTACTAAGAATGTAACAGATTACATTCTTCCTACTCATAAACTAAAAATAACTCCTAATAGACTAGATAAGCGATTACTGCTCCCACTAGGATAAGCCCTAGCGCAACAGTAATCATGACATGTCCTCGTCTGGACTCGACCACAAACTACTCTGTGGGACACTCACAGACATGCGCCGACATCAGTCCTTTAAAGACCCACAAATCGAGAACCAAAATCCTCCATGTCTTCTTCAGATCCTCTTCACACCAAGATAGTTAATCACCTGTGCACAACCGGGTATATGAAAGTCGTCCTTCATGTAACCCCCAAAATTGTCGTCATCGCATCAAGATTATCGCATGAGCGAATCGAATCAACGCCAAATCCTGAGTTGTCTAACACCGAAACTCCCGGCGTCTCGAGCTTCGGACGATCATCCGATTTCCTATGTGTCCAGCGACTCCATGGTAAGTCGTAGTCGAGTCTTCGATAGCCTCCTATCTGGATTACGCGACACATCGGCGGGTCGTAGTGGTATACATCGCACCATCTGTAAAATTGAAATAAATCATGTCGATTACATAGCAGAGCAAAACGGTACAATTCTGGTATATTCCAATTTAATCAAGGCACAGAACAAATACACATATTTCAAGAAGAGCTAAACTCCTTGAATTTTAGGCTATAAGCAATTGACCCACAGACAGTCATTAAACTAGTTCTATTCTTAAGTTATCCACGTCAGATTGCAATTGTTCCAAAACAACTCATCTAACTATAGTTATGAGTTTAGTCAACCAAAGTCAACCTTACACACAACACTTGTGTACATTTAATTGGACACTTAGTCTTCTATTGGAATCAAATTAATTGAACCTATGTCCAATTAAAATTTTGATTCAAGACTCATTTAATTAGGCCCAATTAAGTCAAGCTAAATCCAAAGCCCATTTAATTTTGCCCAATTAATTCGGCCCATATATTCTGTCCAATTAATTTGGCCCAATTAAATCTGAAGCCCAATTATTCGGCCCATCTATTCTGCCCAATTAATTCGGCCCAAATAAAGCCCAATTAATTCGGTCCAAATTAAACAGCTCAATTAATTCGGCCCAAATTAAACAGCTCAATTAATTCGGCCCAAATTAAACAGCCCAATTAATTCGGCCCAAATTAAAGCCCAATTTTTCAATTAAGCCCAACTAATTTTTAAAGCCCAATTTTATAATCTGTTCTAAACAGATTAATAAACATATAAAAAAAAATTATTTTAATTTTTTTATGCTATATCTGTACGAAACAGATAAAAAAAAACTTTTTTTTTTTATTTATTAAATAGCAACATTTTCTCTCGCGCGCCCTAATCCCACGCTGCGCTGCCGGCCAATAATGGCCTTGGGTGCCTCCATGGCCGACGGTCGGCCTCCTACTGGCCATTGCCGCCGCGCCTCCGGCACCAATGACGCCGCCTACACCGTGAGCACCGGCCGTGCCGCCTACCGCCGAACCGGCCGCGCCCGCGGTACGCAACGGCCGTCGCCATCGCCTCCTCGGCCGTCTGACCTCCTCCGGCGGGTGGCGCCGCCGCCTCGAAGGCCGCCTCGCGCCATTAGCCGCCGCTCGGTGGCCTTCGCATCGCGCCGGCGGTAGCGACATTCGCGCTCCGGCGTCGCGAGGCGTCGGCACGACCTCGGCGCCTCGGCCGTCCGATTGCGTCGCCGGCCGCGTCGGCACGGTGCGCCGTCGTCTCGCGCCTCTGGCGTCGCCTCCGACGGCGGTGGATTTCTCGGAGGCTACGAGGCGTCGGCGTTCACGCGTCGCTTCGGGATCCGGCGACGCATTTGTCGAGCGATTCTCGGAGGTATTCGGCGATCACAAGAACAGGTAAACAATTCTATATAGAAATACTGCTCTGATACCAATGTAGTAATTCATATACCTGTTCTTGGTTTGTTTACCCGGTTTGAGATTAGACTTGTGTCGGAGGAAAGATCACAGCCGGAAGACTCCTCGCGCTTTCACAAACCAAGTTCGCCGGACGCTTCAATCTCTCTGCAGCCGATCTACTCGCAGCAACCTCTTCAGCCTAACCACATAGCCTTGGACGCACTCCTTCCCTTTTAAGGGAAGGAGACGCACGCACGGGGCGTGCTCGAGGCGGTTCCACGAACTGCCTCTGTGCAGTTCGTGGAACTGCCACGAACTAACATGCTTATCTCTTGATTAATTTTAGTGCTGCAAACAAGCAAAGTTATTCTTGAGTGCTTGGAGCTTGACCTCGTAGAAGAGTTCATTCGAGCTTACATTGTTCCTAACAACAATTCTAAGCTTTAATTTTGGAGTGAAATTTCTAAATCAAATCCCTTCTCGGAATTACATGTTTTTTTTTAAAAAGAATTATTGTTTGTGGTTGTTGGTAGTTCTTATTTTGAATATGAGATTCATAAATGCTGCATTTGGTTGGGATCATCTATGATAACTTTGATTATTCATCTAAGATTATCAAAGAAAACCTTGTTTAGTTTAGGATTTGAACGATTATGAAGTCATAATGGATGTCCGACACGTCATGTCATGTCCGCAAAAGGGTTATGAATGGGAGAATTGAAAAACCTCCAAGAAACTTGGTTTTTCTTTATTCCCTTGGTTATGAAATTTTTTTTCGCTCTAATTTTTACCATTTAGGACAAAATTATCCTTAACAATTTATCAAATTACAATTTAGCCGATTGCCGATTGACTGTCCGCCGTCGTCGTCGTCGGTCGTCGATCGTCGGTTGGTCGACCGCCGTAGTCGGTTGTCGGCTCGTCGCTGCCGTCGGTCATCGCCATTCGATCTGACCGATCACGCGATCGATCATCGTGCCATCGGCCGATCATATTGTAAATGTCACAGTAAATAATACATTAAAACTTTCAAACAAATAAGATTTTGTCTCGTTATCTAGAATTAAACCAAACAACATTAAGTTATGTTTTATTCCCATAATCTTAGTTATGTGATTATTTGACAATCACATGACTAAAATAATCACAGTTGATCCCAACCAAACACACCCTAAGAAACGAGAAATATTGACATTCCAACAACATTTATGTTCAGTGATCTTATGGTGATCACCTTTGAGGCATTGATATGTTTCAATGTTTTTTTGCTCTTATACTAGTCTTGTTGTGTTGCGGTAGACAAATTAAAGTTATACATGCTCCACCATTATTTATCGTACCTAATGTAAGGCCAAAGAGGCGATCGCCTCGGGCCCATTTTTAAAATAAATTAAATGTCTCTTTAAAAGGGCCCCCAAAAAAAAATATAAAGGGGCCAAAAATAATTTATCAATATATATTTTAAAATTTGCTTCGGACCCTTTAAATTTTAGGTACGACTCTAATCACCATATAGATTGGCCTCGTCGAACATAACACGATGCCTTGATTTAACGACATCGTAACCTATTTACATCGGGTGCAGATGCATAGAGCTTGATCACATTTTATTCAAATCTTCCATTAACTTGCTTATAACACTCGCAAGAAGTTTTAGTGTGCATACTATCTTAAAGACTAGTTTAGTTTAGGCTCTTTCAATGAATTTAAGCTGTGTTTGATAGGTCGTAATCTACTTTTTAATTTAATTCTGATTACATTACAAAGTTGATTATTTTATTTATTTTAATTTTAAAATAGTAATGTAATGTAATCTGAATTATAAAAGTCATTAAAATTTTATAATCTGGATTATAAGACAAAACCAATATAATCTGATTACATTACAAACCGTAATCTAAAAAGTATTAGATGCTCAATAATCGAAGTCAATCGTTGTCGCCACCGATCAGTCAGTTGGCGCCGTCGTGATGTCATCGCTGCCACCTTCGCCGTCGTCGTCGCCCGACCGACCCGTCGTCGGTCGCTGCCCGTCGATCGTCGTCGTCGGTCGGCCAATCATCGCTGGTCGTCGATTGTCGCCGCCTGTCCACCGTCATCGCCGTCGCCGCCACTCGATCGTCGACCGATCGATCATCGGTCGGTCGGTCATCGACCGACCGATCATCGATCGACCAATCGTCGATCGATCACCGACCGACTGATCATCGGTCGACCGGTCAGCCATCGTCATTGTTGCCATCGTCGCCTTCGTCATCATCGTCGATTCCTATCGTCTTTGTAATGAACATCAAACAAAAGAACATAATTATCTTTGTAATCCAATATTACATACATTTTTTATCGAAATATAATAATGTAATCAAGATTATATTGTATTTTATTACAATCTTTATTGCATTACAACTTGAATTACATTACATGTCAGTGTTATTTCTCAGCTAGCAACATAATTATCCAAAAACCACAATAGTTCATACATATTTACCTTCGATCTTCCAATCAAAAGGGATATTTACAAAGATCCAAAAGCAACACACCTTAGTTTGTCCTGCTAATGCTCACCCAATGAGTCCATTTTCTATTGTTTTAAATTGGGTTCGCCATCTATACTTATTATAGATTTTATTTGATCATAAATTGTATATTTACTACCGTTTTTATGAATAAATTATTAGGAATCTGTGCAAGATTTATATTGATCATTTTAATTATAATGTAATAATTTTCTTTCAGCAGATGAATACAAAAAGAAATTCAAAGTGGGATTTTTATTTTGCCAAGGATACTCGTATATTCGAAAGATGCAATCTAGAAAATTTGAATACAAGAAGCAAGATAGGTTGAAATTAATATGCATGTCTACTATGTAGATTTTTTTACTTAATTTTGTAAACTTAACTTGGATCCCAAGTTTGTGGATTATAGCTTTACACTTTCTGTTTCTCATTATTTGTCGATTATGCAACATTCATGTTTCAATTGCAAGTAGATTGATTAGTTGTACTTTAATGATATTTTAATTGATGTTATTTATAAGAGTTTAATCAAGTAGTTTATCGTGTAATATAATAGATAATATTTTTGTAGATATAAAAGATAACGATTTTTATTTGTTAATAAAAATTGATATTTCATTTCAAATGACAACATTTTTTATCCATTGCAAAAAACATTGTTTGTACTAAAAGACAACACTTTTAATCCACTGTAAAAATCGCTATATGTGCTAAAATTACAACGCTTTAAATTCGTTGTAAAAACGTTGTCGTTTCTAACAACGATAATACTTTTTACCCATTATAAAAGCGTTGTCTTTGTTGCAAGGACAACACTTTTTATTTGCTGCAAAAGCGTTGTCCTTGTGAAAAACAACAACGCTTTTTTCTCGTTCCAAAAGCATTGTCTTTGCTAGAAAAGACAACGCTTTTTATCTGTTGTCATTAGCCGAACTTTTAACAACACTTTTTCAACCACATAAACAACTCATAAAAAACGTTGTCTATGACCTTTTTTCTTATAGTGTTAATAGTAAACTGGAATGAAAATGAGTTTAGTCATTTCAATATTATTATTTGATTTATAAACTAAGATTAAGTATGATTGTCGATAACGGTGGCGATTGACGACGACAGTAGCGAGTGGCGAGCGGTGGACGGTGACCACGGACCGCGGTCGATGGCTGACGAACATCGGTATGTGTCTAGCGGACGACGGCGGATTGCTACGGGCGACGCCCGATGGCCCATGGTCGGCGGGTGACAGCGACGGAGCGATATCGACAAGTGGCGTCGGAGGTCGACGGGCTGCTGTGGAGGGCGGTGTCGACAGGCGATGTCGGTGGCCGACACCGCAGTGACGCGACAGCGACGGTGATAACGCGCAACAAGACAATGATGAGAGATGAGAATGAATTCTAAATCCATCATCCTCTTTTCATTCTCTCAATTTTCAAATTTATTAATCAAATACTATAATTAAGAATTATTTTATTCTCTCATGCAGTTTTTTAAATATTTTTAATTGGATTTTTAAATAACTACACTGTAATCGTAATGTAAAAACTTTCCTTTTAAAAAAGTGATAAATTTTAAAATTCTAAATTTAGTTGACTTGTGCAATATTGAATCGATAAATCGATTAAAAATCAAAAATTAAATAAATTATTTTTTTAATTAATCGAATCGATTGAAAATTTTAATAAAATGGAAAACTAGGATTCGCGTCGAATTGTAAAAATCATTTAATTAAGTTAAAAACTAAAAAAATGATTTTTCACCCTTAATCGACTGATGAACATATCAGTTAAGAGTCTAGGCAGATGAGAAAACTAGGATTTATGTCGAATTGTAAAAAAAATTGAACATCAGTCGACTGTATTAATTATAGTTAGATATAGAATATTTTTGAATCGATTGTACGAATCGACTGTCAGATTATCAGTCGACTATTATGACATATCAGTTGACTATCCAATAATCTATGACTTATTCGAGGAGTCGAGAGTCGGAGTGTTCAAGTCGTCGAGCGTGCTCAAGAGTCAGGAGTTGGAGTGCTCGAGATGGAAGAGGATAGTCGGAAATTCATGAAGAATCACGAATTCACGATATTAGAGTTGATATTTGAGGAAATCAATCAGTTGTATATCTAATCAATTGATTGATATACTCTAGTTTGATTAATTGGTTAAATCGATTTTTTTCGTTTCGAAATCAAAATCGAATAAAAAAATCGAACTTTTCAATTCAATTGGTTTGTTCAGTTTAATCGAATTTTTGTTCATCCCTATTTGTTAGAAACATTTTCGAATTTAGATGATTAATAAAAAAATTATAGAATCAAATTGATCACTTTTAAAATTAATCTAATCAAAAATCAAAAAATTTGATACCAATTAAAAAAAAGACACACATAAATGAGCCCAAGACCCCAACTGGACAGAAGAGTAGGCACAGAGAAATTGACGGAGAGTTTGATTTAGAGGTTTGAGAATGAGAAAATAAAATGATAAAAATATAAATTGTTTGATTAATGGATTTAAGAATTGAGAGAATAGAATCATTCGAATGAATAATATTCAAAGAGAGAGATGAGTTTAGGATTTATTTCTATCGGTTCTCGATCCCTCCGCTCTCTCTCTCTATCTGATGCTCGTCCACCATCGTCTTTGTTGCTGTTGGCTACCGATGTCGCCTGTCGCCGATGTTACCGTCCGTCGGCCGTCGCCGCTCGTCGCTTGCTGGCCATCGTCGCCCATCATCGTTCGTCGCCATCCACCATCTGTTGTCGTCCGTCGCCGTCCACTGTTCGTCGCCGCTCCACCCCTGCCTTCGCCGTCGTCGCCATCGCCGTTGGCCACTGTTGCCATCAGCTAAATAATAATATTGACAATCATACTTAATCTCAATTTATAAATTAAACAATAATATTAAAATGACTAAATTTAATTATTTTCATTTCAGTCTACTATCAAACTCATTCTCATTCTTATTTTTACGCTCAAACCCAATGTCACATCAGTCTATTTTGTTATTTAACCCATAAAAAATACTTGATGATCGACGCTAAGTCTTTGTACTAGTTCGAGGCCAAACCTTGCAGCGAAAGATCTATAGTCAGCAAATGAATCCATGCTGAAGCCAGAGTAGTTTCCATGGTAAACATTTGTGTCATTCTATTGTGCAATAAGGTTGGAAGTAATCAATCTAACGATTCCTATCAATTTGTCTCTAG
This sequence comes from Wurfbainia villosa, assembly GCA_025175895.1. Taxonomy (NCBI): domain Eukaryota; kingdom Viridiplantae; phylum Streptophyta; class Magnoliopsida; order Zingiberales; family Zingiberaceae; genus Wurfbainia; species Wurfbainia villosa. The sequence continues at coordinate 2,393,981 of CM046000.1, read as the reverse complement.
ATCATTATAAGAGAGGTAAATTATGATGGATCTTTAGCCTTTGAGACTAGTAACTAACATATAGAGGGATAATGCCCTAGCATTTACGAGGAATTACCTTGTTATTTTATTGTGTAACATCTGTATACGTTAGCCGTTAGACTATTTCCGTAGGACATCAATTGTGTCATTCTAACTAAATGAAGATGTTGCAAAGAGAGATATTAATGTGCCCCAAGGTACGGTGGAGTGTTAAAGTGGAGTGACATTTTGTAAATTAACACAGTTCGATTTTTACTAGGATAAATTCGATTCTTAATTTTGAAAAAAAATAAGATAGACGATCTTGAGCCGGTTGCAAATTGAAAATTTATCTTCTCAGATAAAATACATCTTTAATGTCGAACCTATCTTACTGCATCGTCAGAATTAGCTGAGCCACGAATATATGGTCGGTGGAGTATATATCGTTTAGTAATTATTTAATGTTCCATAAGAGATCCATGAAATCAAATCGATCATCCTCATAATTAAACAAATCGAAATTTTAAATACTTGTGAGAGAATTTAAAATCCTCTGGTTTCAGATGACCCCCCCTCTGTCTTGTCACCGTGTCAAGGGATCCTGTCCCCTTTGTGATTTGCCCTCCTTCTCGCCGCAGCCCTGAGACGGATGACAGGAAGCTACTAGTTGGACAGATTCTCAACTTTTACAGAGAATATTAATATAACTCATGAAGAAGAGAGCTAGCAACCTTCGTAGCTTAGATTAGCCTGAGCAAAAAGAAAGTCATTCTTGGATTCGAGTGGTCTCTAGTCCCATATAAAATAATTTTATTTTTTAATCTATTATAAAAAAAAAAATTATTTCCACGTATTTAAAATTATCAATGATTAATCTCATGTAATTATAAATCTGAGCTACGACCAAAGCCGGCCTGGCGGAGTGAGTCAATCCGTCGTAAATTCAATATTTAGCGGTGAGAGACGAGCTAACCCGCAATCTCGACGGGTTGAAAAATCTCTAATCCAATCCAATTCAAGATGGATTACGGATTAGACGAGTCAACCCACGAATTATAAAAATTAAAAAATATATATAATATTATTGAGACGTTAAGGGCTTGAGATGATGATCGATAAAACAAATGAGGTACCATGACTTAAAAAAATAAGTATTTGAAGTAATTAAAATCTTATAATTAAGATTTAATTGCCGACTAACAAAGTTGAGTATCGATATTTTTCATTCTTCCAATGTTTCAAAATATCTAAATTATGTCTTGATAATATATAAATTCAATTTTGTTCTCATTCAAATAGAGATCCAATTGAGATTTTTTAACCCTTGTAATTATTTGACTTTAATACGTCATCATTTCCTCCATTGATTGAAATAGTAGTGACAAGATAATATAAAATAATTAAAGCATATAAGAAAAAAAAATTAGAGTACTTACATCAAATATTTGTTCTTTCCTTTTAACTTCTCTTACACTTTGCTGAGGTATATGTGTGATAAAAGAAGATTGTGATGACGAAAAATTTATCTTGTTAATATTAAAATATTAATCACAAAGCTTATAAAATTTTATTTTCACATGTTCCATCTTTTGACATTTCTCAATCCGCGGGCCAACTCAGTCCATCGCAGGTCGACCCATCTAGACCTATAAATTCGTACATGTCAATCCGTTTAAGTCCGTCAGAATGACGGATTGATAAAATTTCAATTCAATCTGTTTATATTAATTAAATTTGATGAACTTTTTTTATGTTAATTTAGAATTGAAATAGATGAAAAATTTATTTGCTATGATATTAAAAAAGAATTATTATTATTATTTTTAACTGATCATGATAAATTAAGCTATCCATCTAGGCTAGCCATGAATTTACAGTCGCGTCTGTAAAAGGTTGGAATCGTTAATTTAGCGGTCTCTATCGATCTGTCCTATGATCATTGTGAGAGAGGTAAATCACGGAGGGTCCTATAGGCTTTGACGTGGCGGCCAAGACACGTAGGGATCATCTGAATTCAGGAAAGAATTTTAGATCTCCTCCGAAATTGCAGTTAGAGGTGAACAGTCAATAATCGAACGATCGAATCGATTAAATTAAAATTGAATAAATGATTTTTTTTAACAAATCAATTTTAAACAAAACTGGATAAACCGAACCGATAAAAAATCAGTTAATTAGATTTAAAATCGAACAAATCAAACAAATTGATTTTTTTATTATCAATCGACTGATATTTTCATATCGGTCGACTAATTATGAAATATCAATCGATTGATGATGGAGGAGATTATGAGTCTTAAGACAATCAATCGACTAATTTGTATTAATTAGTCTATTAAAATTTATCAATCGTCTGATATGATAAATCAGTCGATTGATAGACTTCAGTTCGATTTAATCGGTTTAATTCATTATTTTTGTTTCAAAATCGAAATCGAACCGAATAAATCGATATTTTAAAAAAAAATAATTTATAAATAAATTGAACAGAAAAGTTCAATTTGATCTATTCAATCGATTTATTAAATTTAATCAAATTTTTGTTAACCCTTATGTTTATTTAATAATATTAATAATAATATTAGTGGCATTCGAATTGCGATTACAATTCACCGTTATGTTTATTTAATAATATTAATAATAATAATTATTATTGCTAAGAATACCTTAATTAATACACGTGTCAACTAACTATTGGCAAAATAGGAAGTTATTAGTTATTTAAATTTCGATTTAGATTTGTTAACCCTTTTGTCCTTTATAGCAAAAAAAAAAAAAAAAAAAAAAAAGAAAAAAAAAAAGGACATCATTTGGTAGGCGGGATTAATAGTGATGCTGATTTCCCCGATTGAGCTCTAGAAACGCGAGGGTTTTCGGGGGAAGAGATCGGAGCGAAGAGGGGACGAGACGAAGGGGAAAGGCGAAGAAGCAGCGATGGCGATGACTCTGATGATGAGCAAGACGAGGGATCTGCTCGAAGATCTGGTAAAGGACTCATCCTGGGCGCTCTCCCGCCGCACCTCCTTCCACGGCGAGGACGACGAGTTCGGTGACTTCTCCCACTCCCCATCCGGCAGCCGGACCGAGTCTATCGCCGCGCTGTCTCCCATCGCCAACTTTGTCGTCGCTCGATGCTCCCTGTACTGCACTGAACCCACCCTCCTCCCCCTTCTGTTCCTCTCTTTTTTACGCTGCATTTGTGCAATTCCGTCGCAAGTTTTTACTCTTTCTTTGAATTTTCAGAATTCTGGGTGTTTCTGTGGAGGATATTCAGCGTAGCTTCGATGGGGAGGCGCCTGAGAGCGTGAAGGTCGCAGTTCATTACGCGAGAAATTTGATCGAGTACTGCTGCTTCAGAACGATTGAACTGTCCTCTCAAGTTGCAGGGCATCTATCTGATAAGAGTTTTCGTCGCCTTACCTTCGATATGATGTTGGCCTGGGATTCCCCTTCTGTGGCAACACCCCCTGCTTCGCCGCAAGCTAAGGTAGCGACTTAGATGCTCCCTCTCTCTAATTTCTGATTATGGAAACTCTAGACTAATGTGATTGATTACTCAAAAACTAACCTTTCAATTTATAAAGACGGAATTTTTGTTGGGAGTTCATCGTCATTGGACCTATTTGCAGGTTGATAAGGAGAGAACGGTTGGGGTGGATGCCTTTTCCCGTATAGCACCTGCGATTCCCTCAATTGCTGATGTGGTGAGCTGTTCAAATATTTTCGATATTCTTACTGTGTCAACTGGAAGGAGACTCTCATTTGCTAACTACGAGAAGTATTTGAGCACTCTCAACAGGTATTTATATCACTTCATATGCAATTCAAGTCATTGCGATTATTGAGAATTTTATAACTCGAATGGTAGTGATACTTTGGTTAGGCAAAAGAATGATATAAGTCATGCTATATTTAAATGTTGAAAATAATAGTCAAGAGTGTACTCGGTGAGTCAAAGGGATATGCAACACCAAATAAGGAATCTTGGTAGTGAATGAGAATGTATAAGAGAAAGTGAATGAAAAACGAACAATCTATAAAGAATTATATATTTGTAAGAACGAGGAAACCTTAAAAAAATATACAATAGCAAGAAAGAAGCTAAACATATCGTGAATGAAGCTAAGAATGGAACTTTTGAACGGTTATATCAAAAATTGGATACAAAAGAAGGCAAAAAAAAAATTTATAGAATAGATAAAGTGAAAGAGAAGAATACAAAAGATTTTATCCAAATAAGATATATTAAAGATGAATGCAATATGATACTAGTAAATGATAGAGAAATAAAAGAGTGGTGGAAGAAGTATTTTCATCGACTTTTTAATGAATGTTTAGGTGACCAATTTAACTTAAGTAATTTAAGTAGGTCAAATGAGTATAGAAATTTAAATTTTTATTGTAGAATTCATATTTTAGAAGTAGAATAAGCTTTAAATGAAATACAAAATGGAAAAACCATTGAACTATATGATATTATGATATAGGTATAGAAGTGTCTAGGAAAATAATGTATTTCAAACTTATGCAAACTATAGGGGTATTAAACTAATGAGTCATTCAATGAAACTTTGGGAAAGTAATAGAAAAAAAAATTAAGGAAAGAGATCTTGATTTTCGAAAATCAATTTGGATTCATACCTGGAAGGTCGACAATAGAAGCTATACATCTTTTCAGGCAACTAATTAAAAAGTATCGAGAGCAAAAACAAGATCTACACATAATATTTATTGACTTGAAAAGAGCTTATGGTAGAGTTCTAAGCAAAATTATATGGAGAATTCTAGAAAAGAGAGGTGTTAGCTAGCGTATATTAAACTAATTAAGAATATGTATGAGGAAGTAACGATCAAAGTGAAGACTTCAGATAGATTAATAAAAATATTTCCAATAAAGATAGAGTTGCATCAATGATCAACTCTAAGTTCCTATCATTTTACACTAATTATAGACGAACTCACTAAACACATTCAAGACACAGTACCGTAGTGCATGTTGTTTGCAGATGATATTGTCTTAGTAGATGAGACACGTAAATAAGTAAATGCTGAACTAGAGTATTTGCAGGAAATATTAGAAGTGAAACATTTTAGACTTAGTAGAGTAAAGATAGAATATATGAAATTAAAGTTTAGTAATATTAGACATAATTAGACAAATATTAAGATAGGAGATGATGAGTTGTCTGTAATCGAGAGTTTTAAATATTTAGGATCATTTTCGTAAGACGATGGAGGGATTGAGAGAGATGTCTTGCATAGAATGTAAAAAAGGATGGTTGAAATGAAGGAGAGTGTCGGTGTTTTATGTGATCATAAAGTACCTCTAAAACTTAAAGGGAAGTTCTACAAAACGACAGTTAAATCTGTTATGTTATATGACACTGAATGTTGGGCTATAACTCGAGCACATGAGCAAAATATGAGAGTTGCAGAGATGAGGATATTAAAGTGGATGTGTGGACATACGAGGATTAACATAATAAAATATAAGAGCATTAAAAAAAAAGTCAGAGTTGCATCTATTGAGGAAAAACTCCGAGAGACATGTTTAAGATTGTATGGACATATACTTAGATGACTAATAAATACTCCAGTTAGGCGATGTGAAATTATGACAAATACGCACATCAAACGAGGAAGAGGAAGATAAAAAAAAAACTTGATTAATAATAATAAAATAAGATAAAATTTATTTAAGTATAGCTGATGATATAGTAGGGGATAGAGTCCAATGACATAGAAGGATTCATATAGCCGACTCCACCTAGTGAGATAAGGCTTGGTGGTTGTTGTTATTGTATCTTATAAGCATAGTTGTTTCTCTTTCATTTTATGCACTGTACTTAATGAGTTTACAAATTTAATCTCTAAAATAGAAAGTTTCTCTTGTACAGAGCAATACAGAAAATGAAGACTCAGTCAGAATCTTCTTTCCTCGCAGACCTCCGATTCCATAGAGGAGAAAGGATTCTTGATATGGATGGAACTCTGACCACCCAACCTGTCCTTGAGCATGTAGGAATTTCTACATGGCCTGGTGGGTTTCTATACTTGTTTACTTTGTTTTAGTGAGTAGAGGAACAAAATAAGTAATTTCTGTAACTAGCCGTCAGGGTAAAATCACCTATACGTTTACTTTGTCACAATTATTTATCTAGTAGATAGAGATTTATTTTATCTGGAAATTTATGGGAAAATTCTGTTTACTGCAGGAAGATTGACACTGACGGATCATGCTCTCTACTTTGAAGCTTTAAAAGTTGTGACTTATGATAAGCCAAAGATATATGACCTTGCAGATGATCTAAAACAGTCCATCAAGCCTGAATTAACTGGCCCTTGGGGTTCGCGCCTTTTTGACAAGGCAGTCATGTACAAATCCACAGCACTGTAAGCTGTCAACACTACATTAAATTGCAGTACCTTTTATGGGATCCTATTATAAGGTTATTGTTTTTATCTTGTGCTTGATTATGTTTTAGCATGAGGTATTCAATTTTGTAGATCGGAACCTGTGTTTATGGAGTTTCCAGAACTTAAAGGTCATTCTCGTCGTGATTATTGGTTAGCAATTATGCAAGAAGTTCTTTACGTACATAGGTTTATTAGAAAATTTCAGATAGAGGGTGTGCAGAAGGAAGAGACGCTTTCAAGGGCTATCATGGGCATTATGAGATTGCAGGCTCTTCTAGAGTTGGTTCCTTCTGAGGTGATTAGGTATGAGTCACTTTTAACATTTAACTTGTGTGATCAGCTTCCTGGAGGTGATCATATTCTGGAAGCACTGGCTAGTATGATGGCATCGAATGGGTCAGAACACACTAGATCCACTTCTGGGACTGGAAGTCCAAGTTACTCTGTTTCTGCTATGGGCATCTTGTCAAACTTAGGGGTTTTGTCACCAATCTCGACCAGTGAAAGACTTCGTATTGGAAAATTAATTGTAGGGGAAATGACACCCTTGGAAAAGGCAATCTCAGAGTGTGCAACTAATTTCAAGAAGATAGAACAAGCACAGGCTGCAGTTGGCGTGGTTAAAGTAGATGGGCTTGATACCAATTTGGCTCTAATGAAGGTATTTTATCTGGTGATATCATTTCTTATATATTTCCTTTTTTCAAATTCAAATTTGTGGAGACCTTTAGGTTGTGTTTGGTAGGACGTAATATAATCCAAATTGTAATGTAATCCAAATTGTAATAGAATGCAATGTAATCTTGATTACATTACTATGTTTAAATACAAATTGTATGTACTCTTGGATTACAAAGGTCATTATATTCTTTTGTTTGGTGTCCATTACAAATTAAAACGATAGAAATGGATCGACGACGATGACGTAGACAACGTAACCGACGATCGATTGTCCGTCGACCGATCGACGACTAGTCGCTTGGCCGTCGGCCGGCCACCGCCACCGGCGGCCACCGCCGTGACACGGCGGCCGGTCATTGCCGGTTGTTGGCGCCATCCGCCGGTCGGCTTGCCGGCCGGCGGCCGGCCGGCCGTCGGTATCGCCGGTCGGCCATTGCCGTCGGTCGGTCATTGGCCGCCGTCGATCGTCGGTCGGCCGCCGATCGTCGGCCGCCGCCGATCGCCGACCGGCCGATCGCCGCCGCCGACCGGTCGGCCGATCGGGTCGATCGTCGACCGCCGCCGATCGCCAAACGCAGGCTGAATCCCATTTGTATGCAATAAATCACATTTGCATGCATGCAATAAATCACATTTGCGCAAATGGGAAGCTTGTAATATAATCTGGATTACATAGATTTTGCTTTGTAATCCAGATTACAAAACTTTTGTGCCTTTTGTAATCCAGATTACATTACATTACAATTCTAAGACAGTAACAAACAAAGGAATCTACCTTGTAATGTAATCTGGATTACATTACAAGACAGATTACGGCATACCAAACGCATCCTTAGAGTCTTGACACTAGAGAAGGCTAGTTAAGCTGTCATAAGTAGCTTGGGAATAATTGAAACTGATAATTACCTTTGCCATAGTTTCTGACCTTCTTTACCATTGGTTCACTTTATTTCATGTTAAACCTTGCAGGAATTGCTACACCCGTTTGCTCAAATTGGAAATTTTCTTGTGTCTGTGGCAAATTGGGATGATCCCGTGAAGTCATCTGTATTTTGTTGTGCATCTTTTTATGTTATTCTTAGGTTTGTCTCTGTATATTCCCTTTGTTCCAAAAGTAGTGCATCATGTTGATTAATCCATTCTTGATTAACTGCTCTTAGAGTATTAGTTAGTTTTTATAATGTCTTTCTGCAATATTTCTTTTGTATCAACTCCAACAGCTTGTATTTTATATTATCTCCATGGCATCAAGTGGATGAATCCATTGCTTGAACACTTTATAGCTGGAAAATTTAACTACTTCCTCTAGCATTTATTTTTATTTTTTTAAATTGATACCAAGTATTCAGGCATTCAGTCCAACTAATCCTAGGACTTCCTCTAGCATGAATATGCATTAGAATGTTAATTATGTGTGGCGGCTATCTTAGTGATGATTGCAATTGTAGGAGTTTTTTGCTTGGTTAATCTTAGTGAATTTGTACTCCAATGGATTTCCCGAGCATTATACAAGTGCAATCAAACCATTCTTTCATTGACTGTGTATGTAATTCTAAAAAAAGTTTTATATCCTGGAAGTGCAGTGATGAAGGCATCTTTTTTATGCTTAGCTACACACATTTTTAGAACCTCGTGCACACTCTAGATTAATTGAATATTTTAGTTGATACTTGAGAATTTTAATACGTCGATGTAGCTTGTCTTAGGCATGACCTATTAGTATCATGCAGTGTGTGATACCTGTGCTTATTTATTTATATATTCATATCACCTTGAAGATGAATAGAACTTGATATAAGGAGACTGATTGATTTGTTAAATTTAGAGTAAATGAAAAATAACTTAAAGTGAAACTGTACTTCAATTTGTAAACTCAGCTTAGCGAGGCAGGTCTTCTGTAATAGCAAGATAAAGAAAAAAAAGGCCGTCTAGTGCACAAAGCTCCCGCCAATGTGGAGTTCTGGAGAAAGGTCTATTGTACATAGCATTATCTTGCATTGCAAAAGACTATTTCCGCGACTCGAACTCATGATCACCAAATCATACGGCAGTAACTTTACCATTGTGCCAAGGCTCCTTCCCCTTCATCTTTTGTAAAAGCAAGATACAAAAGAAAAATACATTGACCAGTATGGAACTAAACAGAAAATAAGGTGGCTACCATATAGAAAATTATACTGAAGCACAGTTTGGAGTAGGTACCCTGATATTTTATTCATTGACTGTGTCTATCAAATGTTTTAGCTTTTCTCTGTCGACTATATTTATCAAGTTTCAAACATGTCTCTGTTTTTTTTGTGGCCAATGACTGTCATATCAATTTTCTGGGCACATAACTCTGTCAAACCAATTTACCTCTCTCCTTTTTATCATTGTCTTACACAATAATGCTTAGTGGTATAGCCGTACATTGGTTGTGATACTTGAAATGTGCCAGTTTGGTGATTAACCAAAATTGTTATTTGCACTGATGTGGAAACTGAAAATTTGTTCTACTTTGGATTTGTTGGTGATGGAAAATAGGTTAAAATGAGACCTATTCTTATAAGAATTCTGTGTATGTGCAAGGCCTGCATAATGGTTTGTACAGATTATATTTGAATATCATGATTTGTTTGGCTTAGAAAATTTGGATGGATTTTTCTTTTGGACGTGAGCCATTTTAGCTTTGTCCAATTCTTGAGAGACAGGAAAAAATCATGTAGGGAAATTAGGACAATGTAGAACAAGTTATGGCCATTATCAATTGGCTTTTGGTTATTTTGTCGCAACTCACACGCTACAAATCGGGAGAATATATATATTGAGGTAAATTATAGTCCTAATATTTTATCAGTATTCCATGTTCCAATAATTTTTTTTTCAAGAATGCCAATTTTAGTCCATAATATAACTAATTTATTATACTTGACACATTAAGTGATTTTTATTCTCTTCATTCATAATGAACTGCCATAGCTAAACAACATATAGATTAGATAAAATATGTATTAAAGCATATTAAGCTAAAATAAATAACTGTATTAGGGACTAGTGTGGAGATTGAAAAAAAGAGAGGTGACATGGAATACCAGTAAACAATAAGGTTTGTTCATATATTTTTCCATTCATCAACAAGTCCACATTATTTATCAATAAAGTTACACACAAGGTGATTTTGTTATGAACAGTGTTTCTAGTGATATGTCAGTTATCTTGTGCTGAAAAGGGAATCCTGATATTTTTAGCTACTTCTATCAGTCTGTTGTGGATCAATTGATGGAGTATGTTTGATGTGAACTACTGCAGGGGGTGGCTTGGTTATGGACTTGTTGCACTTCTTCTCTTTGTTGCAATGTTTATACTGCTAACTCAACTTATCAATCAAGGAAGGCCAGTTGATCAGGTCAAGGTGGTTGCTCCTCCATCTATGAATACAATGGAACAGCTCCTTGCAGTTCAAAATGCAATTTCTCAAGTTGAAGAGCTTGTTAAGAATGGGAATATTGTTCTCCTTAAATTACGAGCACTGTTGTTTGCTGTTCCTTCGCAGGTTTTTGTTTTTGTTTTTTACTTCTAATTTCCCTTTTACTTTCCCTTTTACTTGCTAGTTGAAAGCCTTTGTTGTTTCAACCTCTTTTAACATGTATGCCATTTTTTACAGGCTGCTATTAACACTGCTTTATTGGCACTCATTTTAATGGCTCTGGTTGTAGCCTTTTTACCGTCTAAGTGGATAATTTTATTGATGTTTCTGGGGATATTCACAATGCATTCCCCGCCGAGAAGGGAAGCTACAGAGCGAGCAGCAAGGAGATTAAGAGAGTGGTGGTTCAGCATACCAGCAGCTCCTGTACTGGTTGAAAGGAATAATGAATAGAGGATGTAAATATATATGTAATCTCTAAACTGTACATATAAATAAGTTTGGTACAATTCTGGCAAAAGAGAAAATGTAACTGACTGTATGAGAAATATTAGCAATACAATCAGATTTGTTTTCCCTTGTAATATCTATTTCTTTCAGTTGTGGTCATATTTTGTTGATAGATAATTGCAGATTAGTTGCTTCTATGACGTAGCTCCAAGGCAGGTAATCTTTTTATTAAGATTGAATGCTTAAGCCATTAAGATCTCCAGAGCTCACTACAAATTTTCATTAGTCAGGTTGGTCGTTCTGCAGCAAGAGCTGATGCAAACAAGAGACGCAATAGCTATGCAAAGCATATCCACTTTGCTGGAGGAGGGAGCCAATATTCACAGGCAAATCATTGTACATAGAAGAAATAGATCTTAGGTTTTCTACTTTTCCTGATGGGATGAAACCATTACTTCTGCTGTGCTTGTTCACTAAAAGATAGACTTTAGATGCAGTATATCTTTAATCTATCTGCAAATATATCTCTGTATTGGCATAGAACCCTTTGTGGTCCTTGTCGATCGCAAAGAAGAGAAATGCGCATAAAGCAGGTATGCAGTATGGCTTCTAGTCTTCTTCACATGTTCATTATGTTCATGCTATTCGACTCGAAACTCAGCAGGCATTGCAGAGGAGCAAAAGGTGCAGTCAAGGGGTAACTTTCTGAGTTTTAAAGGGTCTGCAGAAACCATGTGACAGATCAGGTACCGATCGTCTGCCTTTCTCTTCTGATTGCATGCTTGTTTCTTGCTTTCATGTTTTACAAAAAATGATTCCTACATGCATCTTTATGGACAGTCGGTGCTCAAGGGTATGTAAATCCAAACACTGTGCATATGAGTCTGGTAACCGGTTGAACCAGCGAATCCAATCCAATTTTAAATACACTTGACATTGAAAGTTCTGCTTTGAGAGTCGAAACACTGTAAATGCTAAAGTCGACAGGAAAAGGCAGATTAGACAAGTGATCATAAAGAGTGTAGTGTCGAACTTTAGCTTTCCACAATGTGCCACCAAGGAAGCAACAGATGAAGCTTCCTTGGAGCAATGCTCTCCTCGTGCTCATGTGGCACTTTGTCTCGTTGCAGCATCAGTTTGGAATCATTTGAAGCATCTAACTGATGCTTGTTATCATTGCAACAACATGTTTTTTCTTCAATTCTTTGCCCTTTTTCCAAATTCAAGAATTAATTTCTGCAACTCATTCGAGAGCATGATTGGATGGATGCTCTCCACTGTCACATCATTACATGCGCTATTAATTTTTTCATGGATACACAATCAAATGAAGTAGAATATGTTAATCCAATCACATGTGTAGGCTCTTATTTTTCATTAGATTTGTTATCGATTTATATTCTAAGAAATTGGCCATGCATTAGCTCATCTAGCTACGTAGTTCACTGTTTCCTCTAAATTTGGTGAATGCATATCACAGGCAAAATGTATATAAACAATGGAGCATTCTGAAATGGATCATCTCCGGGGAGCTTCCACCATACGGAGTTCTACTTTGTCGCCTTCTACGAGGGTAAATACTATCATCATCCCTTCTTACCTAACTTGCATCAAAAGTGAATGATATTTATTTCACTGGTGGATAGCACGTGCATGCTGACAACTGCCCCCATCTTCCACGTGCGGCTGTAGCTTCCAAGCAGGAAATTTAGTCAGCAACTGAGCCATCACGCCCCCTTCTTCTCCGTGATTGAACGGTAGGCCAAGTTGACTTTGCCACCACATCATATCTATCAGTTATTTTGAAGAACTAATAATTGTTTAGTTTCAGAAAACTACACATGGGATGCTCGCCATTAGGGCTGCATTCATTTATTTCTCTTATTGAAGTCCACGTGCACGCACAGTATGGATGAGTAGAAGAACTTCTAAAACCACACTAAATGTTCAGTGATTAGCTAGCTTCTCATGCTACAAATCCACACACATTACCAAATTCCGATTTCATCATCATCCATGATAGAACTCAGCTCTCTAGGAAACATACTTCTTCCGGTCCCTTGCTTGTTCAGTTGTTCTACATGATGACACAGCCCATGGTGTTCTCATCACTGAACAAGTGAGTTACATAGTCATTGCAAGGCTGGTTGATTTGGTAGTAGTATGGACTGGGGTAGTATCCAGTGTAGGGTGCCACCTGAGGGGACCTCAGATACATCTGGGGCTGGGGCTGCGGCTGCTGCTGCATGTTGTAGCCCCTCGCCATGGCTGGAAGATGATGAGCTTGACTGTGGTAGTTCACCGGCATTGGCACCTGGTTCTGCAGCCCGAAACCGCTGCGTGCGACATTGCCATTCATCATCTTTTGCAAAGCTGCCATTGTTGCATTATTGTCGGCGTGTCCATTTACCCCCTTCTTCTTCTTTGCATTATGGTTGCTCCCCTGCTTCAAGATTTTGTCGAGCATGAGTAGGTCGTCTTCGGAATCATCCGAGTCTTCTTTGTCGTCCAAGTTATCCTCGCCGGAGCCGCAGGGAGGAAGCGGCTTGTGCGGGGCTTTGCTCTGCTTCTCGTTGCGGCGGCCTCCCGGCTTTGGCTGATTGTTACTGCCGTTGTTCTTGGCTTGGTTGCTGGGTTTATCAGGCCACACCTCTGCGTGCTTCCCTGCACTTCTCAGCTTCTTGATCAGAGTCGACGAGTCCACGTTTGCCTGCACTGTCACCTTCTGCTTCTCCACATCTACTTCCACCGATAACACTCCTGCAAATCATCTATTTTAGCCATATTTAGAGAAAACTATACCACCTGAATCAGAGAGGAAACAAAGAACCCTGGATTCTGCGGAGAAGCTTCTTGACTCTGAGCTTACACCCATCACAATGAACGTTCACCTTCAACACGTGCGTCTGCAAGAAGCAACGGAGCGTCTGTTTCCTCAACTTCTCATAAACACAAACCTTAAAGAATAAGAAAGAAAGAAAGAAAAGTGTTACCTTGAGCTTTAGAACCTCAAACTGCTCTTCTTTCCCCATTCCTTGTTGCTGCTATTAGTCCTCTCTCTCTCTCTCTCTGCTGCTCTGAAACCCTAAAATGTGTTTCCAATTGGAGCCATGCGAAGGTTCGCACCAGCTTCTGATGTCCTTAGCAACTCTACCTCGCTATATATATATATCTATGTATATTCCTGTCATTGAAGCTCACATGGCACATGGTTGGGCTGCATGCCTGCATCTTTGTCCTGGTGCATATCTCAAGTTAGGTATGGATGGCTTAGTGGAGGAGAAAGATGGGCATTTATTGCTGTTGATGGTTTCATTAATTTTAAAAGTAAGCAGTTGATTTATTTATTAAATAAATTTAAAATATAATTTATACTTATTTAAAAGTTAAATTTTAAAATATTCATTTTTAATGGGATTCAAATTCTGATATTTTATTTATTCTTTTGAATGGTTGATCCTTGCACCACATTCTTTTCTTTTCTAGGAAGATAGGAGACCAAATGATCCCTATATAACTTTGGTGAGGTGAATACTAATTTAGGCTGTGGAAAATGAAATATAATTTATGCTATTTAGTTCAATTCGAAATAATACAATAAAAATTTATTTGTTTAGAGTTTTAAAGTATAATCTAATTTAATATTTTACTGTATTATACTCTGTTTATTCTGAAATATATTTATTTATGGTCATGTCGATCGAGACGATCATCTTCGTCGTTCGATGAGATGACAACGAACGATCACTGACAACTAAGACAACTGTGCTGGCAATTGATGATGGTGGCTGCGATTGACAATCGACGACGATGGTTGACGATTGACGATTGACGACGGCGATGATCGACAAACTATTGGCATCAGAGGCGGCCGACGATCAGTGTTGGCAACAGTTGACAGACGGTTGGAATCTGCATCGATGGCGGCGACGACAACAGCATTGACGCGGCGATGATGTTGACCGTGGCGATAACGATAGCAGCCACGATCGATTAGGATTTTAATTATATTAATAATTTATATATTATTTGATAAATTGATAGGGATATTTTTATCCTAAAGGATAAAAATTAGAGGATAATTTAAAAAAAAAATCCATAACTCTGGGATCAATAAAAATCAAGCTTTTCGAAAATTTTCTGATTTTCTCATTCATAATTCTTTTATTGACATGACATGACATATCAAATATCTATCATAATTTGATAATTTTTAAAATTTTGAATCAAATAAAATTTTTATTGATAATTTTGAATGGATAATTAAACTAACTCTTGGAATGGTTGGTGTCTGGCATTGCTATCGCAGTTCATGGAAACTTTTCCAAGTACAGACAGCAAGTTAACTGACGTGAATTTGATTAGATGCAGCTTACACGGACTCAGCAAGTTGGTATTCATCATGGTTGTTGCCATCTATAAAAGCAGAGGTCGATTCCTTTATGACATTTATTCTTCTTGGATTAATTTGTCCATCATTATACAAGGTCATTATCTCCATGATTGTAAAGCTGATTGATAGGGATGTTTTGGGTGAGGAAATCATCTTTTTTTCACTGTCCATGAATTTGATTAGGTGGATGAACATGGGCAACTCATGCCAGTCATGAAACAGAGATTGATTGATTGAATGATGAGCTTATAAGCCAATCGTTCTCTTAATATGAGCTCTTTTTGTAGATTATTTACACTGCATTTCTTGAAATATATATATATATATAAAGAACAATAATCTTATTTGAAGGAAATTTTTATAAATGTGTCACAGATAAATCTTGAATTTTAGAGTCGGAGCAAATATTACCTTTTGAATACTGCATGGAATTAATGTCACATATATAGCAGTTTTCCATATAAAATTGGATGAACTATCTGACCCCTTTACGGTGATAGTAAATTTTGAAGTTTTTTATCTGTCAATTTCATAATCATCGTAAAAAAATGATAAATTATAGAGATATTTTTTTATGTCCAATTGAACACTAACGAAACAGAAGGGCAAACGTCTTTAAAAAGTTTTGCAATCTTCTTATATCGATCTTTGCTGCGAAAGATTTTGCCATCTTCTCATGGGGACTGATGGTGGCTCTACATGGTGGGATCATAAGAGGATGATAACACGAATTCGGACTCTTCAATTTATCGAGGTTCACTTTCCTATTGACGAACCCCTTGGCCAAGGCATCGCTTTAGGTATAAACATCCTTTATCCTTTCAAGTAATCTAGTGATCGATAACTTACGAATCTCTTTTGTTAGTAGTCTTTGATGTATATAGTCATCGAACTTAGTCGATACACTCATTCAAATAGCCAACGCACACTTTCTAGTTACTCGAAAGGCAACTCGTAAGCTCAAGAGGAGATTTGGATTCTCTTTTTTTTTTTTTAAATGATATTTTTCGATCAAATGTCAAGCGAAAAAAATAAATCTCTATCATTCATTCGATTGGGCTCTAATTTGGGTTCCCCAATTTGGAAATTCAAATTTTAGGCTCTGATGCCCACACCTTTAGACCAACCAATTAGGCTTCTTATGAAGCCCAATTAGCAAATCAGTTGCATGGTTAAGTTGGGTAAATCGATCGATCCAATTAGGTCAATTAGACCAAGTGAATGACCAAACTAGTCGAGTTGATTGATTTGAATAGACTCTTATTAGACTAATCAAATTAGATGATTTAGATGAGTTAGCCAATTCGACGAGTTAAATTAATCAGATGATTTGAAAAAGTCCAATACGATTTAGTGATTCAGTTGATCCGGAATGAGCTACTTGATCGCGTCGCGTGTTTCGGGTGGATTACTCGTGCAATTCAAACCTCATAGGGTTAAACTTACTAAAAAATAAATTACAGGGGTGTAAGACAAAATTTACCCCCTCATTATTATATGATTAAAATGATGCAGTACGACCTGGCAACCGTACCCAAAGTCTAGGGACCTTTTCGTAAATATCGACCCAAAAAAAAAAAAAGATGACAGCTAATCGTGACGTCCGGATGGACCGGATCCATGTGCAAAATTCTCACCTAACCATCTAGACTTTTGAGTAATAACCAAAACGCCCACGGACTCTTTAAAAGTAAGACAACGAGTTAAGAAATCAAATTTTATAGCTTTCAGACTTGTTTAATAAAATAATCAAATTAAATCCATTCAAATCAAATTTAAAATTAATCAAGTTTGGCTTAATTTTTTTTTTTATATTAAGCTTGACTTAAGTTTAAATTGAACTTGACTTATTTAATAGATATCAAGTTTTTAATTAGATTCGATTCAAACTTATTCAAGTTTGTTTAAATTTAATTTATTTAGACGTTATCAAACTCGTAATTCAAGCTTATTTATTTATTTAAAATTTTAATCCTTATTTATAAATGAGTATAAATAAGTTCATAAATAATTTTAAAAAAATTAATTATAAAACACTATTTACGAATATTGTTCACTAACATTAACAAACCGAACATATATATATTCAAATTTTTTTATTTAATTTATTAAACGGTTTAAGTTCATTTATTAATTAATTTTGATGTATATTGAACAAATATAAATAAATTTTTATCGAATTTATTCATGAACATCTAATTAATTTACAATCCACTTAAGAGAGAGAGAGAGAGAGGGAGATTCATCATCGACCTTGCCGCGTTCGTAGATTCGGAAAGAATCTAAGAATTACTGTTACCATAAGTGGAGCGGATTCACTTTATTGTCCTCCAATTGGCAGTTAAAAAATCTATCATAATTAGGAAATATCCGTAGAAAAAGTAATCGAGATGAAAATGATGGATACTAAACATGGAAGAACTGCCCTTTGTTTTTTTCCTTGTCGTTGTCAAAGGTGATTTCAAAAATATCTTCTAATATTTATCAGCATTTTTTTTTAAATATCTTTAAAAATGTTTCTTAAAATGATGCTCAATCATTAGATCCATCAACCTCTAAATCAACTTTTATATTAGCCTCCTCCACAGACAAAATCGAATGGCCAATGCAATATATATTTACATCCCATGAACAAAAATCAATCATCATTGTTTGTTTGGTGGAAATACAAGTCAGCAAATTTGCTTTTTACTGTGTTAGACGTCGATACGATCAAAGATCAACCGTGATTTATCTCCCTCTATACTATTATGAGACTGACATTTAAGAACGTTTAAAGTGAACATTATCATTTTCTTTTTTGCATCGGATATTTTAGAAATTTAATAATATATGTAAAAGATTGGAATTGTCAATTTAGCAACCCTCACCAGTCTGTCACATGACCATTATGAAGGAGATAAATTACAAAGGTCTCTATGAGTCTTGACGTTGTAGTCAAGACATGTGAAGATCATCTAAATTCAGAAAAGGACTTTAAATCTCCTTTAGAATTGATCCACGTCATATCTACAAAGACCACCGTGCCTCAACTATCACGTCATCCCCATAAGAATACAAATTTAATAATACCAACGTACCTTTGTATGTTTAATTGATCATATTAAGAATTTATATAATAACAATAATTAAATCTTATTTCACCGGTTAAAATCAATTATATACTGGATTTAAATAAAGTTTATCATATTTTATCTTTGCTAACTATTTTTTTTTTATCTTTTCGTTTTTCATTTAATTTTTATATTTGTAATAGTTTTAATATTCTTATGTTTTTTAATTTTATCAATTCTCATATATCTATCTATTTATTTTAATATCACAGTTAAAAAATTACTTAAATTAGGAATTTCATTTATACAAACACGCTTTAATAATTTATTTTTAAATAAGAATATAAAAAGAAAAAATTATCAAAATATTTTTAAATTAATTATTTTATACTCCAACTGCTACAATTGTTTATGTAACAACCCGATGACGTGGCAAATCATCACCTCTGAATAATATTGGCACATGTTGGTCGCCATGTTAGCTACCAGTGCTAATAGAAATATTGTCCCCACGGAGAGAACGTGATCGGTTAAATTACAATTGAATTTACGGATAAGATAAAAATTGATTTCGAAAATGTTTAAAAAATTTTTTGGATTCAGATGACTTACCATGTGTCTTGGCCATTACGTCAAGACTCATAGGACTTCCGTGATTTACCTCTCTCACAATAATCGTGAGACAGATCGATAAAGACGATCAAGTTAGATGGACGATTCCAATCTTTATAGACTAATAAAAATATTAGAAATTTAGGGTGCAAATTGAAAATGTCCCACCTACCTAACGCTTTCCCTACCGAGTCAAAGTAAACAAAAACACGGCTCACCTTCTCATCAGCTCTGCTGCTTCTCCCAGGGCGAGCTCCAGCTTCCTTGTTTGGTTAAGAGAAGGAGGAGGAGGAGGATCGGAGGTGCAGGTAGCTGGCGATGGGTTCCAAACTGAGGTTCGGTCGCAGCGCGAACCAGTCGCGGCGCTTCCGGTTCGTGTTCCTCATCGTCGGATGCTTCGTCGTCACCGTGACCTTCTTGCTCGTCTCTAAGCCTCAAGCGCTCGTTTCCAACCGTAAGCTTATTCCTTCCCCCTCCCCTTGATTTGTTCCCGATCTACTACTAAACCTTCGATCTTGACCGCCCGTCGCTGTCGCTGTCGCAGTCGTCGGGTTCGGGACATCGGCGTCGACTTCGCCACCAGGTAGGCTGCAGATCTCATCTTCGATCCTTGGCTAGAGCTCGATTTCCTGATCGAAATTCGAATTTCTGATTTCCGCGATCTCGATCTTCAGTTGCAGACGGGGTCAGTAGCGATGACGATGGAGTAAATGGGGCTGATTCAGCTGCTGTGAGAAGGGAAGATCAGACTGAGGAAAGAGGCCATGAATCAAGTAATCTACTTCTACCTCGAACCAATTTTGCTTCTTACAAGTTAGATTCTGGAATTAAAGAGAAAAGGCGATTTTTTTTTTTTTTTTTACCTGGATCTAGTCTATTTAGGGTTTTGAGATAGCAGGTAGACAGTAGAATTCCTTCATGATCGCTACTTTTCTTGGCCCCTTCGTGATGCAGAAAGTAATAATGAGAAAGAGGAGAATCTCTCAGGAGAGAAGAACATCGTCGTCGATGCAAATCCAAAGGAAGCAGTCCGTGAGCATGAATTAACAGGTTTCGAGTTCATATTTCATCTGATTCATGGATTTTTATCAGTGAAGATTTGATATTGTCATTGAATAATCTGCAAGCTGATGGATCAGATGAGAAAATTTTGCAGAGAGCAGAACCGAAAGCGAGGAGAATAGTGCGAAATCTGATGATCCTGGATCAAGTCAAGATGACACACCTGGTAGACTAACACTTCCTACGGTTTCCAACTACAGCATTGGTGATCATCATACTCAACCAGAGAGTAGCACCCCAATTGTGTCTGAGAAATTAGGTCAGTCATTCATTCTAGAAACTAAAATCTCACTTGAATTCGCTGATAATCCGATGGCTCGATACGATATACACAAGTATGCATGAAAATGCCTCTAGTCATACAATGATATTGCAACTTTGATTCATCACATTGACAAGGGGATGCAGGTGAACAGATCCAGACTCCCGAAAGAAAGCCATTGTGTGATGTTTCAGACCGTCGAGCCGACATTTGCGAAATGAATGGTGACATTAGGATTCATGGAAGCACTTCATCAGTCTTGTTTGTGGAATCATCAAAGATAGAGCAGAGTGAAGCTTGGCGAATCCATCCTTATGCTCGCAAGGGCGATGAAGCTTGCTTCAAGGGTGTTCGAGAACTCACAGTCAAGGCGAGCAATGAAGCACCTCAATGCACCGCCAACTATGATGTCCCCAGCATAGTTTTCTCTATTGGTGGATACGCCGGCAACCTCTTCCATGATTTTGCCGATCTGCTTATTCCGCTCTTCTTGACCGCTCGTCGATTCGATGGTGAGGTCCAATTTGTTGTCACTGACCTGCAAATCTGGTGGATCACCAAGTTCAATCCAGTGCTTCAAAAACTCTCCAAGCATCCGGTGATCAACATCAACTTGGGCAATGATGTTCATTGCTTTAAGCAGGTGATCGTCGGTCTTCGGGCTCACAATGAGTTCCAAATCGACCCGGCAAGGGCTCCTAATGGCTACACCATGGTTGACTTTGCAAAGTTTATGAAGAGTGCCTTCTCGTTGGGTAGAGAAACAGTGCCCAACATTGAAGATCTATCTGCCCGAAAGCCGCGACTGCTCATCATTTCGCGGAAACAATCAAGGGCATTCACAAACCTAAATGAAATTGCAGCAACGGCTGAGGAGATGGGATACGAGGTGGTGGTGGATGAGGCAGATGTGTCGTCGGGGATGTCTCGGTTCGCAGAAATTGTGAATTCTTGCGACGTGATGATGGGGGTATACGGAGCTGGCCTCGCTAATTCAGTGTTCCTTCCGCAAAAGGCAACCTTGATTCAGGTGGTACCATGGGGTGGCTTGGAGTGGATGGCCAGTAACAATTACGGCGAGCCGGCCAAGCAAATGGGCATCAACTATGTGCAATACAGTATTAGCATGGAAGAGAGCTCTCTGCTGGAGCAATACCCGAAAGACCATGCCGTATTCACCGACCCTGCATCGATCCACAATCGTGGGTTTCAGGAGATGAGATCCACCTTCTTGGAGAAGCAGAATGTGAAGCTCGAGATCAACAAGTTCAGAGATGTGCTGTGGAAGACACTGGAGCAACTCATCCAGTAGCTGATCGTGTTCGAGATGTATTGACTTTCGAGTTCATTGTTTTGTAGGTCGGGGTATGGTTGATGCAGGTCGAGGGACACATTCAAGATGGGCACTTGTTCTTGGTCAGAATTGTATCTTTTCTTAATCTTGTTTCATTCTAGTTGGTTGATGGAGTTGTACCATGTATACATTTACCTTAGAAAAGGGGAATCAGATCATATTTAAGACATGGAAAACAAAGATCTATCTTCTTTGGAGCTGTGTGTCATTCATGAAGGCTGCCTTGTAAGACAGTTCACTTGTGCCTGAGATGCAGTGGTGTTTATTCTTCTAAGTGTGGATTGGAAAAGGAATAAAGAAAAAGAAAGGAAAAAAAAAACGAAAAATAAAAATAAAAGAAATCAAGAAGAGAAAAAGAAAAAAAAAAAAAGAAAGAGAAATTCAGCGAAGCAAGTTTGCGACCGGAGTTGACGTTAACTCTTGTGGCTGCGACCGAGGTCCCAATCGCTAGGGGTTGACGCAAAGTACTCGAAAAAAAATCTTGAAAAAAAAAAGAAAAGGAAAGAAAAAGATGGAAAAGAGAAAAAAAAATAAAGGAAAAGAAAAAGAAAATTGAGAAAGAAAAAAGAAAATTCATCCCAATGTTAGAATCAATCGGCCTGCGGTCCTCAGTAGAAATGCTGCACTACATCGTAGAGAGGTAAATTACGATGACCTTTGGCATCAGCGAGGAATGCAAGAGCGTGGAGACGGGCTTCGCGTTCTGAAGAATTGATATGTTATTTGTATAACTTTCATCATGAATAATAGAACCGTAATTTAATTCCCTTCGTCTAGTTATGAAATCGACGATCAAGAAACCGCATCATCTATTACACCCAAAAGAATAGAAAAAATAAATATATTCCATTACCTCCATCGAACAAATAATATATGTATATATTATTTTATCTTCATAAGTATTTGACTTTGTATGAATTTCATTTGACAAAACCAAAGTAACTCTTTTCTTCTATTTGCATGTGTATAAATATTTTTTTTTTGTTTTTATTTCCAAACATACAACTGGTTTTTTTTCCAAACATTTAGCTTACTGCCAAAATTGAAGAACTAATTGTTTTTTCGGATCCATTTTTTAATTATTTGTTATTCTTGGTTGAAAAATATTCAACTATAATTGTTAAATCTGTTTGTTCTCTTGATTTTGAACTATTCATTTTGTCCAAAATATTTCATAAATAAATATACTGTATAAAATTTATAAATTTTGAACGATAATGCCTTATGCATGTGATCATATATAACTCTTTTTTTTTAAAAAAAAAAATAAACTTCATAATTATAAAAATATCGTTAAAATTCAATAACTGAAAGTAATAATACGTGTATAAATTTAAGTCTCAAAAATTAAACATGAAAAATACTCAAATCAACAATTTTATACAAAAGCATTGTTTAATTAAAAAAATATTTGGAGAGCCTTTAATAAAGAGAGAGAAGTTTACGTATGACAAACATGATAACACTCGTATTAAATTCTCCTCATGAGCGACCCTCTGATTGAATGAAAAATGATAAATCATAACAAAAAATTACCTTAACATAGTGATCCTTTAGCATGAGAAAGATAAAAAATCCAATGTCATATCCACTAAAAAGTAATCTCAAAGTCTCATACAATAAATATCCATAGAATCATCAACTGTGCAACACATATACACAAAGAGATAGACATTTTCCTAGAGCAAAAAGTGAAACTCTCACTCTGGAAATTTATGTCAATCGATTCCACGAAAAAAATAAATCATGATACTAACAGAAGGGAGAGAAAAAACTTGCAAACTTCACCCAGTGAAATTTGACCCCTATATTACTGTGAACCTATCTCTGTTAGCCATAAGAATTATCCCGTAAAAATTAAATAATTATTATTTTTGCTATAACCAAATATTCAGATTTTCGGATCTCTCACGAGATATTAAATAATCTCTAGACTAAATTTATTCCATCGAACAAAAATAACTCAAAAAGAATTCGTGTGGACAACTTTAATAAATATCCTTGATTTATCATTACAATTTTTTAAAAAAAAAGATCTACAAGTGTATTATAATTAAGAATCTAATCATGAATAATTGAACTGAATATCCTATCGTAAGGTAGACGTTTTCTGATGCATAGAAAGAAGAGATGGAAAGAGATGTTTTGATTGTTTTTTGTCCAATAGTTAAGAAACACATCTATCTGAATACGAATCAAACTCTCTTTTGGATCTAAAAGAGAACTTTTAGCTGGCAGGGACCAAAAGTTAAATGTTTTTCAATCAAATCTCATGACTAAAGGGAAATAAAAGAGTTCAGATGAGAATGATATGTTTATCGTTTGTGTTACCTTCGCCCTTGACATTCCTCACCGTTAATTCCTCGATGACGATGAAGAAAAATAAATGAATTATACCCCTTAATCCGTTGATTAGAAACGACAAAAAAACTTCTAAACGAGGATTTTAGACCTCGTGCTTTATCATTTGTGTTACCGAACAACGTCCAACTAAACCAATTTAACTCGAGCTATTCATAAATCAGTTCATAACTGTCAAAAAGATGTTTGTGAATTACCTTCACACTCGGGCGGGTCGATTTGTAGGAGATGCCTCTCTAGGCCTCGGCTCAGGTCCTAATTTGAAACTCTCTCGTTTTTACCCCCACAGAACCAAGTACAGCCCAAACACTATAAGAACAGATCCAACAACCCTGAAAGCAAGATAAAAGGGCAGTTAAAATCGTTGAATACAGTTGCAACAAACATTCTCCGGCAGTTATTTACCCTCCCAAGTATAACCGGTCATCGAAGATGAGAATCGACACTATGGCCACAACCACAACTTGCACTGGCTGGAAGACAGCAGTGAAAGGAGTACCCCCTTTGTATATGCACCATATCTGAAGGGCAATGGCAAAGCCCAACAAGACGAGCCCCTGTTCCCAGAAGACAAAGTTGTCGAAACTCGATTCGTGTTCGGTGCATAAAAGAAGCAAACCGAGAGGCATATGGCACATGGCACGTACCGAATAGAGAATCACGCAGAGCTGTTCTATTGAATGCACTTTCCACTTCACTGTCAGTTTCAGCAATGCATACTATGACTAGACATTGCAGAAACGCGAAGAAGCAGATGAAGGCACTAAATGAAAGCCTAGCTGGGTACACTTCTTCACCACTGGAACCTGTGAACAATGAGATTTCTTGATTTTGATCGTAGCAATACGGAAGTGTTTGTTGCACTGATTACCTGAAGCACCATCCAGCCAGCCCATGAAATGCGATTTCCAAGTAAGCATGCACAACCTAGTGTCCAGTGTATTCGTCGAAAAAGGGTGAGGCAGCAGGGGAAGACCGAGTGATGACAGTGGCACCTCCGATGCTAGTAACCGTGCCGAGCACCTTTGCCAACTCGTATCCCTTTGTGATGTGGACTTGCTCAAACCTGAAGAGAGATGTTCATGAAGCCACATAAGATCAATGAACACTTGAGCATGGTTTTCGGATTACCCGAGAGCCACAGTCATGACAAATGTGAGTGCGGGGCACAAATTCTGGATCGCAGCAGCATAAGTTGTGGGCACATATCGTAAGCCGATGAGGAAAAATACTTGGTTGATCGTAATCCTTCAAGGAAACAACATGGTAAGTATCACAAACAACTGTTTCATTGCTCAAAAAGTTCTAGTGACTAGTAGTATACAAAAACTTATTGTGTGCATATGTAAATGTAGAAATAGATGAGCTTACCCACATGATGCCAGAAGGAAGAATTGAAGCAGCAAAGAAAGAGATAAAGACGGTCTGTCTTCCCTAAATGTAAGAAAAAAAATGTAAACTAATGTTCTACTTTGAATATCAAGTGTAGGTGAATTAGTGAATCGAGATGAGTTACTTCTCCAGAAAGTAAGCCAATGGAGCTAGCAACCAGAGACCGATAACATTCATAACATAGTGGTAGTAGAAGCACAGCTGCAAGAAGCTTAACCTTCTCGAATGACAATGGTTCTCCTCCCATTTGCTTCTTAGCTCCCAAGAATAACAAAGGAGAGGATAGACAACAACTTTGTAGAAGAAGCAATTGCACACGTCATGTTCTTGGGTGGACCAAGACAATGAAAACTAGGTTTAACTAAATTTGATGAGACATAAACTGGAATGAACAATCATGTTACAAAAAATTTGTAAGATTTAAAATGCAATTCATGAAAAATATGATTGAAGAGAAAAAAACGACACAAGATCTACAACAATCATAGATATTCATATATAATTGTATTATTATTTATCTCCTCTTTATTTTCTTTTTGTTCAAGCAACCCCATCTTATTTATTAATAATAGTGAAGCTATTATTTTAAAAAATACAGATATCTACTAATTTGATAAAAATATTTACAATAAAGTATTTAGTTTCATTTTAAATTTTTTTAAATATTAGGGGTTTATATTCCAATTTGACAGGCCCATATATTATTCTTCAAATAATTCATTTATTGCACTTCGTTGTCATGATATGAATATTGATCTTTTAGGGACCTTTCTAATTAGTGGATGCAATTTCTTTTCTTTTGTTTTTTATTTTTAGTTTTGATTATGAAATTTTTCAACATTATATTGGATGTGAAACTATTTTTCATTTAGAGAATTAACAAAAGACAAACTTTTCGAACTTAAAACATAGGAGAAAGTTCATACAATTTGAACACTTGAAAATTGATAAACTCATCTATATATTAGCTATTTGATTATCAGAGTATCTAGTGTATCAAATTACACAAAAACTAATTTAAGAAAATGGTCATATGCTTTTCTCAAATTCAAATATAAGTTCATGGCTGCCACTACCTAATAAGATGTCCCTTCCACAATAATTGATGAATAAATACTCAAACATGTCAACGTTTTTAGCTTGAGTGGTCACCCATAACCAAGCCCAGAGTTGAAGGAGTCAAGATTGACGACTAGCATAGATAAAACGTAAAGGGTGAGTTTTTGGAACATGAGACATGCGAGCGAGTGAAAACCTTCTTCATCAGCCCCTATGGACATGGTGCAGCGGTAAGACGATGCGGCATCCCACAAACTAATAAAGTTCGATTTTTTACTGGAACAAATTCAACTTTAAAAGAACAATCCGATGCACAAAGCTCTCACCATGCAAGATCTCGAAAAAAGATCCATTGTACGCAATTTTATCTTGCTTTGTAAGAGATTATTTTCAAGATTCAAATCTGTGATCTCTAGGTCACAAGGCAGCCTTCGGCTTTGAATTTCGAAAAGACAACCTTAAGTCGGGTACGGATCGAAAATTTATCTTTTCGAATGAAATACATCTTCAACATCAAATGTGCCTTACAAGACGATACGCTAAGCCACGAGAGATCTCGACTCAAAATTACTTAGTGCCCTATTAGAGATATGTGAAACTGAATCGGCCATCTCCAGAATTAATCAGGACAAAAAAAAAAAACCTTCTTCATCTCAGTTTTTATTCTCTATGACTCGTGCCCTCTGCATATATAGCCAATCCCTTATGTTTCTTTTTGTACTCGTAAGGCCTTGGAACCAACCATGGGAACATGTGTTAGCAAATGCTACTCCTCTGATCCTTTTATCCATTTAGATTCCGATCAACTCAAGGACAAGCTTGTTGTCTCTGAAACCTCTCCTCCTCTACCACCAACCTCCTCTGTATCCTCTTCTTCTGCAGCTTCCGTTTCATCTCCCAATCCTACTACTCATTCAGCATTCTCGTCATCTTTACCTCCATCTTCTTCTTCCTCTTCTTCTTTTGCTGCGCCAATTACTGAATCATCGTCAAAAAAACCCTTGCCGTCCACGGAGATTAATCCGATCGTATCTGTGGATCTGCAGTGGAAGGAAGCAGAGAGCCAATCTGACCGCAAGTGTGCTCCTCCTGCTCCAAGGGCCACGAAGCAGCAACCGGTAGTGCGAACCAGCACCGTGCCGACGCCGGCCAAGCGAGCCCGTTCGTGTTCACCAGCGGCAATCGCCGAAAGGAGGAGCTTTGCCGGGTCCACGCGCAGAGGGGCTGCGTCTCCGCCAAGGATTCCGCGGTCGAGGAGCCTGGTCGCAAGGAAAGAGAGCGTCCAATGGGCGGCGAATCCCGGCCGGGCGTCGTCGATGAACCGGGGAAGGATCGTTTTACTGAAGCAGACTGATAGCCAAGTATTCCAAAAGGGATCAAACTCCGTTGTCGGTCAAAGTATTGCCGTGGAAGAGCTGGATAACCCTCTCATTTCTATGGATTGCTTCATTTTTATCTGAGGATTCAACACTTTTCTTATTTCTATTTTTTTTGGGATTCATATCCATGGATTGCTTCACTTCTCAGCAATTGAAGCAATCTAAATTAAGGGTTGAATGTGTGTGTGTGTGTGTGTTTTGTGTATCCCAAATTTAAAAATCAAATACGACCCGTAATATACACAGCTAATTATTCTAATAAGGTTCCACTCGTTTTATTTACTAGAACTGCTACAAGTTCAAGTTGCGGACACGGACGATCACTCAAGGACAAGAACACACATCACAGAACACAAATGGGAAGAGAACGCGAACAAGTAAAGTATATTTTCGGTGAGAAATGAACCTGAGCATCTAGTTCCCAGAGATCTCAATGGACTTGACCTCGGACTTCTTGACCTCCTCCTTGGGCACCGTCACCGTGAGGACGCCGTTCTCCATGCTCGCTTTCACTTGGCCCACCTTGGCGTCCTCCGGCAGCCGGAACCACCGCAGGAACTTGCCGCTGTTGCGCTCCACGCGATGCCACTTATCGTTCCTCTCTTCTTTTTCCCTGCTGCGCTCGCCGCTGATCTGGAGAACACGCCCTTCCTCCTCCACCTCCACCTTCACCTCCTCCTTGTTGACGGCGGGGAGATCGGCCTTGAAGATGTGCGCCTCGGGGGTCTCCTTCTAGTCGATCCTTGTGTTGGCGAAGGCGGAGGTGTCGCTGACGAAACCGGGGCGCGTCTCGGCTAGAGAGCGGAAGGCGTCGAAGGGGAAGCCTTGGAAGGGATCCCATAGATCAATGTAGAAGGGATCGAAGATGTTGCTACGCCTCACAATCGACATGGTTGAGATCGGAAGGTATGCGATGCTGCTACGGCTGCAGAGGAGATTTGGGGAGACTTGAGAGTGAGAGAGTTGTGACTGCTGTGCTTCTCGTTCGATGATTATGCTGCGACGGTGTCGAGTGTTTATAGAGGCACGTAGATTGAATCCAAACTTCGAGAACTATTTTCATCGGGGTCTCTCCAGAAGCATCTGGAAGGTGCCCGAACGACGCCGTAGCCGGATCAAGATGGTTCTGAAAGTTTACGAGTTTGATCTCTCGGGCGTCTGCGCGGCGCCACTCGTGCGCGATAATTTTTCCGTTGCACGATCTATCGTGATTATACATTAAGGAAAACTGCATATTATTTTTTCCACGCACAATTTCACCGGTTGCGAGCATTGATTCATGGCCGATTGACCGATCGAATTACAATCGAAAACGATCGTGATTATGATCATCAGTGGCGCGCATCACTGGCGATCGCAATCGCGATTGTTTTCGGCCGGAATCCGACCGTGATCCGGTCTGCATCGGAGTCCAACTAGATCACGGTCGTTTTCGTCCGGAATCCAACCGCAATTCGACGGACTTCAGTGCCAATTAGATCATGGCCGCCGGTGTCGTGGCCACTGACGGCCACCATCGCGGTCGTTTCCGACCAAATCAAGTGTTGGTCGGATCGTGGTCAAAATTCGGACTCCCGTCGATGAGATTGAGTTACGTTGGACATGAATTACTGTGTGTTTCCCACCTCGCGCCCAGAGCACGTAAACACGGATACTCAGGAGATCCGTGTTTGCGTGCTCTCGGCACGAGGAGGATTGAGTGCCTGTGTGCTCCATGCGAAACCCACGTGCGACGTTGTCGTCGTGTCGTCCGCCCACCATCTGCCGTCGAACTAGGCGCGATTGACGTGTGACTCGTCAACAGTCCAATGGGGCTCGGCTTACGGCTGATTAGTGCTCGTAATCCAACACAAATCAGCCGGAAAATGACCAAATCACGCGGTCGGTAGTGGCTGCGCCATTACTGGCCGCAATCGAGCTAGATTTCGGTCGAGTTGCGCTCGGAATATGACGGTGTGGCAGTCGAAATCAGGAGTCCAATTTTGGCGATCGATTTCGATCATCATTCGGTCGGTCGGCGGTCGAATCGCGACCGGCTGAGTATAGCGAACGGACCGACGTTGACTGTCGGTCTGTCTGCCGTCGGATTCCGACCGTAATTCCATCGGAATCTGGCCCGATCGCGGGGGCGACAGTGGTCGTGCCATTGTCGGCCGCGTGATTTAGTCATTTCCGGTCGGTTTCCGAATTCCGGGTGCTAATCGATCGGAAGCCGAGCCCTGCCTGGGCTGTCGACGAGTTGCACATCAATCGCGCCCAATTCGACGACCGACGGTGGCCGGACGGTGCGGCGGCGACGCCGACATTGCGTGTGAGTCTCGCGTGGAGCGCACGGGCACGCAAGATATCATCGCGCAGGAGATCAAAATTATATATACATATAACGTCTCTATCGTCCTACCAATCGCGGTTGCACAGTAATGAAGAATACACAGTGTTTCTTTCGCATATGATTTCACCGACTGTGGGTGTTAATTCACCACCGACCAACCAGAATCCGCCTGCGCTCCGATTGACACTGGAATCCGACTGGATTGTAGGCGAAATCCGATCGGATGGCGGCCGTCAATGGCGCACCCACTAGCGACCGCTTTCGCGATCAGAAATGACCACGATTCGATCAGATTCGGGCTGCGATCCGGTCAAATTGCAATCGAATTACCGTCGGATTACGCCCGCGATTGTGCTCGAATCATGGTCAGATTACTGTCGGATTACGACTGCGATTACGCCCGCCAGTGGCATTGGCAACCGCATTCACGGTCATTTCCGACTGCGATTCGGTCGGAATTCGATCATAATCCGTGCGGACTTCAGTGTTAGCCGGATCGCGACAGGACCGCTGTTGGATTCCGATCAGATCGTGGCCATAATCCGACTTTCCGCCGACGAGATCGACTACGTCAAGCGCACGATTATTATGTATTTCTTCATTGCGCACAGGTCGCGCAAAGAAACGACGCTTAACAGATTAATTATGTATATATATATATATATATATATGTATATATAATTAATTATGTATTTAAATATATTATTTATTTATTTATTTTAAAATTAATTTACTATCTTTTATAATTTTGTGGATCAGCAACGACAGTCGGGTGACTGACAATTAGTGACGATGATGACAGTGAATCATGAAAATAAAATTTTATTAATTGGAAATATTTAAAAGAAAGAGAAATTTGAACGGAAAAAATATAACTAAAATATAAAAAAAATATGTCAATAGATGAAATATTAAATCTATAAACAAAAGAAAAAAATAATTTCTCTTTTTTATAAGTAACGAAGGAAAATTTTCTATAATTTTTTTTTCCACAATTTATATTCCATTCCTCTCAGATAATTAAAATATAATCAGAGTATTAATGTCGTCAACAAGTAGATGTGAGTAATCAATTATTAATTAAATTGATTAAATTAAAATTAAATAAATTGATTTTTTTTAATTAATTGATAAATGAAAAATTGAATAAATTGAATCAATAAAAAATTAATTAATTTGATCGAAGCCAATTAAGAATTTATATCAATTGATTGATAATAAATAATTAAGTTAACATGTTAAATATTCCATTAAATTTCTTAGGTAAGTGGTTAAATTGATAGACAATCGAGTAGAACAATCAATAGATGATATTCAATTGACTATCGATTTCTTAAATCTTAAAAAAAACGAACTAATAGAATTAGCTTATATTTAAAATAAAAAATAAAATTTCGAATTACCCCCATTGAACTTTTGATTTAATTCAGTAATTAAATTGTAAATTCGGCTTTATATATGATAGCCATTGTTATTATACCTAACAAACCATATATAGTTATGTTATGATAGTTTGTTGTATCTCTAATTAGTATGTCATAAAATTTAATCTTGTTAAAACATTCGGCATTAACAAAATTCAATTGTCGTAGATCCAATTCTTCAGTTTGCTTTGTTTTTGAACCGTCAACTTAGTGCCCTCATCAATTCATTCGATCATTGTGAAAGAGATAAATTATGAATGATCTTTATCCTTTAGTTGAATGATAAATACGATAGATATCAAGTCCAGTGTAAATATTTATACTCCGTTAAAAATGAGGATTCAACTCTTGTTTCTAGTACAAATACTACTTACCACTATGTCATCTCCCACAAGGACTTCAATTTGCTCTTGATCCATGGAACATAAGGTTGGAGCTATGGTTTGTCAAATCGCGATCCTAGATTGTAGGATTGCACGATCCGAAATCCCAAAATGCTCTTAGATCATATAGGATCATTTTTGTCGTGGGATCGATAGGATCGTACAGGTTCGTTCAGAAATCAGTGGGATCGTACCAATTCTACGATTAGAATCGATAGGATCGTTCAATATCATGTACTATCCTCCGGGGAGTCCGGGTAATCCCTTTCCGAATATTTCAATCTACGCACACAAAGATAAACCAATATCAAAAGATAAACCAACATCAACGATTTCAAGTCAAAACAATCAAATAACTTTTAAGAAGATAATAATGAAGAAAAGTAAGCTAAAAAATGACAAAGTAAATGGAAGAACGAGAAATATATAGGCGAATTGATTTAAAATCGTCGATGAAGTTTAAAAGATACAAAGGAAAATGAATGAAAAGGAAAGTGATGAGTTTCTCTTGGATTGAAAACAGAAAACATCTAAGCTCGAAGTTAAAGGAAAAGAAATAAAATGAAAATATAATAAATTATTTTTTTGATAGTTTTATTTCGGTGGAAGGTAAATTAATATGATTAAATATTTTTTCGTTTATAAAGAGAGAAAACATATGAATAATTAGACGGCTAATCAGTTGTAGAGTTATTTAAAATATTCTGGTATGTGTTTTAGATATTTTTAAGTTGGAGTGTGTAATTTATTTTTCATATAATTTTGTTATGTATATATATTTTGTTTTATTGACTCTCTTCAATTTTAAGATTAAAGGTAACTATTTGATGGTCATAATTGTTCTTTATTATTTTATGTTAAGTGTTAAGTATAAATATAAAATTATTAATTTAGTTATATATAAATATTTTTTTAAAATTATTAATCATATACTATTATAATAATATTTAATTATAAAATTTTAAGAGTTTTTGATAAATCTTACGATTCTACGATTCGATCCTGACCCTAAATCGTTGGACCAGTACATATGAGTTCAATTCATCTAGTCACTTTTATTAAAAATAAAAAATATAATATTCATCTTAAATATTTTTTCAAATTGATTATATTAAAAAAATAAATTAGGATGATCAAATGATATTTTATTTATTTAATTTTTTTACCGAGTGTTTAAATTTTAATTTTGAAATGATCGAAATTAATGGATCGAAAATTCAAATGTCTAATGCCGATCAAACAAAAAATTAAAAATATAATAATCTCAAATAATATACATTTCGGAAAAATTATTTTTTTATCTATTATAAAAATTCTATAGTACTAATTCAACTGTAACACTAGAGACAAAGAATTAAGGGGGGATATTCGATCTCTCTCCAAAAGTAATTATATAAAAATTAGCTGAATTAATGGTGTATTTTTAGTCATCTGATGATCTCGCGATGTACATATTAAAAAAAAAAAAAAAGATTTCAGGTTAGAAAAATAGGGCGATTTTTGGCATTTGAATTGTGGGCATTTGCAGCGGAGAGCGTCGTATCAATTATTTGCTTCCTCTCTGACGATACTCTACGGAAGGGGCGCAGTAGAGTCGGGGAGTTAGATCTCGCGCATGGATCCTTCAGTGTCTTCTCCATCTTTCTCCTCCTCCTCCTCCTCTTGGCTCCCAGGCATTTTCCGGGCTCGTTCGGGGAAGTCTGGCTCCGCCGGCGGGGGTACTCTGCCAGTCCCGGCGTCCGCCGATGGAGTGGCAGGGAGTCGCCCAAACCAACTCCGTGGCTACCTGTTTAAGTATGGATCTAAGTCTATTCAGGTATGGAGGAGTAGGTCATGCGCTTGTCTTTCTGGGTGTGATGCCTTGCTGATTTTGTTTTTGGATAAATATAGCTAGCTCTCTGTAACTGACTGTGACGATAACCATTTCCAATAGTATTCTTTTGTCAACCTTATTTTTTGTTTGATTTTATCTTGCAAGAAGATGTCCGAGTTCTCTTGGTCAATGAATCTGAGTCCTTGTTTTCATCTGAATAGTCTAATATGTTGTAGGACTAGAGTAGTTATTCTAATTGGGTTCTATTAATCGCTTGCACTTCATTTTTGAAGGGATAGCTCAAATTTTCATGCAGGTATCGTTTCCTTTTTTATTTCCGCATCCATTTGTTTCTTATTTTTTTCATAGTCCTTTTATTTTCTTTGTATGATAATATCGGTGAGCTTCTTTGCCTGTTGAACTATGGCGAGCTTCAAATCATGTATTTCACATATATTATCATGTGACATCAGTCATTAACAAGCCGTTTAAGTCCCAACTATTTGGGATATATTACATGGATGTTATCCCTCTATTAAGCTCCATGTAAGTTTTTTTTTTTTTTTTTGAATAATGGTCCGGTAACCTATTATTTACATGAAAGCAAACACCAATTTTGTGAAGCAGGTTTCAAACTCAGGACTAAGGTCGTTACCAACTTGGTAGTAGGTACCTCAACCATATGTACATATTAGTATATCTGATTTGGACACTTTGTTATTGAATAGAGCTTTCTTGGTATATAGATGAGATTGGAATAATGTATGAGTAGTAAACAAAAAAGTAGTCTCAGGACTGCTCTAATAGAATATACTATAACTTCCACATGACTTATATCTCGATCCATTAGTTGTTGCGGAAGAAGACCGATATGAGAGAGATATAGGTGTGTGTTGATCACCAATCCTCACAGGTCAGGTCTTGTGTGAAAATCGCTGATGGGATAGTGGGAGCAGTGGTGGATTTCTTGGTTTGTTATCTGCTTTGAAATTTTCCATCATTATGGATAAGTAACCAATGCTTGGCCTTTGACGCCCAACTGCTTACATGAATCATCTACCATCATGGGTATTTTACTTTATAAAATCAGAGCTAATTGGTGTTCTTCATAGATAACTATGTTTTTTCATGGATCAAATGATGCGTTTTCATATTTTCTATTTGCATAGGTTGCATTCAAAACTGCTGAATTTAACCAGCAAGTCATTTTTATCGGCGGATTGACAGATGGATTGTTAGCAACTGAGTATGCCGTTTTTCTTTTAGCATATGTTTTTTTCTTGCCATTTTTAATCAAATAACTTCAGGAATTTGCTGTATAAGTATTGATTTGCCTATCTGTATTAAGATTTAGATTTGAGTGTTTGGGGCACAATGCAGAAATTTATATGGAAACACACACCTCGTTAGACCTGTTTCAACGGTGTAAGCATTTTACACCTCGTTTTCTCTCTGCAGAAAACCTATTATTCTTCAGTTTGACTTTCCATCTGGAAGAGCTAATGAATCCTTAAAGAAAAGCAAACAGAACAAGAACAACAAGAGAGCTAGAAAGATGTTTACTGGCTACAAGTGCCTATCAAATACTTGTGAAATCATGAGAGCAATAGAGATTCTGTAGGAAAGAGTGGATGCTTTGGGAATACTTCCATGTTGCTTGATTGGTTGCATATCTTGCATATTGACCTTGAGATTAAAGAATCCTTAAAGAATGTCCCCTAGACTCTTAAATGTTTGCATAACCTTTTGAATTGTGCATGATTGAATTTAAGTTTCTAGATGCTTATGTCGAGTTGGGCCCGACTAGAAGCATGTACGGCAGCATGTTCTATGTGCAACTATGATAATATCTATTGGGTTAATTTATACAGCATGAACCATGCAATGGACAATTGATACTG
Organism: Wurfbainia villosa; assembly: GCA_025175895.1. Taxonomy (NCBI): domain Eukaryota; kingdom Viridiplantae; phylum Streptophyta; class Magnoliopsida; order Zingiberales; family Zingiberaceae; genus Wurfbainia; species Wurfbainia villosa. The sequence continues at coordinate 2,358,244 of CM046000.1, read as the reverse complement.
TTGATGTACTTACTATGGCACAAAACGTAGTTTGCCAAAGCTTTTAATGCTGGGTAACTATATCTTTGTTAAAGAATATATTTATTATTATTATTATTATTATTATTATTTTGCTTCCCGTGTACCATCCATAATTAGGAAAATATTTCATTATACAGGTATTTGGAACCTTTATCAATTGCTTTGGAAAATGAAAAATGGTCTCTGGTGCAGCCTTTGCTCTCTTCCTCTTATATCGGATATGGTACTTCTAGCTTAGATCAAGTAAGACTCTTGTTTGTTGCTTGTGTAATATTTTTGTTCAAATTTTTTTTTATTGAAATTTCTTGTATCCAATGCAAAAACCTGAAGTTTAACTTGTTGCTATGCGCAATTCTACTGTATCCTTTCTTAAGGTTCATCAAACTTTTTTTTTTCAATATAAAGATACATGTTTCAATCCCATATTTTTGGGACTTGCGACTTGTAGTTTGTAGCACTTTTCGAAATTTGCTACTTTCTATTTTTTAGGAAGTTAAATTAAGCCTAATTGACACTGGGCAGGGTATTTTTGAGCTGCTATGGAAACTGGAAAATGATACACTTGTTATGTTATCTCACTCAGCACTGATGATGATACTGTGGAATATAAAGTTACAATAATGTGTATAATTTAATTAAAAAATATTATGGTTAACATTTTTTTAGTTAATGTTTCATTATCAAACATGTTAGTGCAAGATTTCTTGTGATTTTACAATAAAATCTATTTGTACCAACAATACATTACAAGATTATATAGAGAATTTTTGTCAAGGTAACCTATGTGATTTTAGTCCTTATTGCGATTCACCTATGAATGTATCGATCAACACCTTGGAGATTAGTTAGGTGCTAATCTTGTAGGATGTGTTAGCATCTGAAATGGAATTGTAACCAACTTCAATATTTTGCTGCCTATGTAAAGTAGGATTATGGATAATGTAGGTAGAAAATTGGTTGTCATAATGCATACATATAATCACTATTAAGTGCCTCCAGGGATCTCCATTAAGTGTTTTAGGCAGTATCTTCTAGTAGATTAATATTGGTGCAGAAGCATAAGAAATTGTTTTGCACTCCTTTTGTTGTCTGTTGCCTAGATATCATTTAAGAGTATTTTTTGAAATTAATCATTCATCGGATAACCATTACTAAAACTAGAAAAATCACCACATATTTGTGCAAGAGACACGGTCATTTTGATGCTAAAGAAATTAACAAAAGGCAAGGATTTGATTAGACTAACTATTATTGGATTTGATAGTTGCATGAGATGATTTTTTTCCCAAATTGAATTGACTTGAATCATGTAGAATTATGCTCTGTGAAGTGGTAGAGATAGCTAATAAGAGGTTCTAAAAATTAAAAACTGTCAAAACTATATAGGAATTGGGCTTTCTTAATTTGAACAATTGTAATGCTCTTGATAGGCATTATATAAGAATGGGAATGTGTTGATCCCTGAAGCTAGCAAAAGCAATTGGGCTCCTTTGTTCCAGCATAACCTTGATTTTTTCCCTTTTTTCTATTCTTCAATACATTCATTGTTTTTCTTTTATCTGTCAATAGGATGCAGCAGAGTTGGATCAGTTAATTGGCTACTTAATTAATAAGGAAAATTCTGAAGGTGTTGTGCTACTTGGGCATAGTACTGGTTGCCAGGTAGGGATTAGTGAAAATCCATATAGAGTTTAACTCTTATCCATATTGACATTAATGCCAACAATTTGTTCATGTGCTGCAGGATATAGTGCATTATTTAAGGACAAATTCTGCATTCTCCAAAGCTGTTCGGGGAGTGATTTTGCAGGTAATTAATTGTATGTGTAACTGGCTATTTAGGATGTGGTAAACTTGTGGGTAGTTTAAAACATTTATAAAAAAGGCCCTGTTAGTTTCTCTTTTTCTTTTCTTTCTTTTTTTTTTTGCCTGAAACTGGCATGTACATTCTTTAGCTTTGAAAAATAACTGTGTGAAGAAACAGTTCCAGTTTGTTTCATGTAACAGAACTAGAAAAAGTGCTCTTCAAGCTCCAACCATGGCGAGTACTAGTTGGAGCACTTTCAGGATTTGTAAGGACACCTTATGAATAGGAGTGAGTCTTCAAATTTGTGATATTTACCTAGAGCTAGTAAAAAAATAGATGTCTGTGCTTTTCTGAGGTGTGACTGATGGCTTCAATTAAGAAGGGGAGATCAATGCTCAAAATTAAAATTATTGATTCAGTTAAACTCATTATGCTTTTATTTTTTAAAAAAAAATAATTTAGGAAGTGGAAAAATTAAATAGATGAAAACTCGATATCTAACAATTTTGCAATCTCTTCCTTAGTCAATGACAATTGTTTGAAACTTTGGCCTTTCTAGAGCTTTTTACGAGGTTAAAACGAAACTCTTTGGACTTGTTCCACCTCCACAAAGCTTTTTGAAGAAAAATTCCCTAAAGTTGTATTGCAAGTTGTGTGTCCTTCAAGATGCTCCTTTGTCGTCATAAAGAAAAAATTATGATCTTCTCATTCACAAAGAATAAGATTTACTTGTATGATTTTCTTTCACTTAACATATTTATTTATAACAAAAGATTATAACATTCAAATAATAAATTAAATTAAACTTTGGGGAAACAAATTATGAAAAGAAAACATTATTTGAATTTATCTTGATGCATGCCAAAGCGTGTGGAGTATCAGCATGGTACAATTTTTGTTGACATGTTTTATAGGTGATAGAAGAGAGTTTACTCAAGCCGTTCGATATTAGGTGTCACTATTTCACTAGAATAGTACATTTTGACCATGTTGTCTGGAACAATATGAGATTTCAAACCATGGTGTTCTTTTTTGGTACGTGATTTTGTTTCATTTTGTTTTGAATCCTGTTATCCATAATGTATGCTAAGTAACTAGTTTCAATTTTTTTCCCCTTTAATTTGTTAACATAAAAAAGTCTAATTAATGGATTGTTGAGGGTTGTGCATTATATAGTTGGCAGGGCATGATAAGATAATTATTGAAATCTTAAGAAGCTTTACTAGTTGACTGGCATGTTCACTGATCAGGCCCCAGTAAGTGACAGAGAATATCGAGCCACTCTACCTGAAACTGCTGAAATGATAGATTTGGCTGCAAAAATGATTGGTGAAGGTAGGGGAATGGATTTAATGCCAAGGGAAGCAAACCCAGATTCCCCCATAACTGCTTACAGGTCATTTTGTCTCATTTTCTCCATCTATTTTATATAGCACATGTTTATTTTCTTGGCAATTCATTCTCGTATCACAAAACAAACTTGCATAAACATGCATGGGTATCATTCATGATAGCATGAATAGTTTTATTTGTAACAACCACAGTACATTGTCATGGATTTAGATTTCACATCGGAGCAGGTTGATACTACATGTATCAATCTAACAATATATCAAGGTTGGCACATGTTCAGGCTGTAAAAGTGAGGCATTATTATTTGGTAATCCTACTTGTGTTGCTCAATACAAGATGATACAAGCAATACAAAGCTTGCTAAGGAGCTTGGTGTGAATGATACATATCTCAATAGAAATGATATGAACCTGAAAAAGAATATACTAGAAATTCAAAGAATTGCTAGTATAATTATTGTGTCATGTGTAACATGCATATATGGTCATAAAAATAAAATAGTCCGGTGTACGAAACTCTCATCATACGGAGTCTTGGAGAAGAGTATTATACGCAATCTTATCTTGCTTTGTAAAAGACTGTTTCGAGGACTCGAACCCATGACCTCTAGGTCACAAGATAGCAATAGTCATAGCCGAAGGGAATTGTGAGACAAAATCGATCTAGAAAGAAAATTCTGTAGTTTTCTAAAAATGTCATTAAGTTACAGTAGCTATGATTAATAACATAAATTTAAAACATAACCTTATAATTATTAACAATTAAGCTACTATTGCTATTAATTTCAAATATGGATGTAACATAATAAGATCAGTTTTGAAATCTGAATGTACCAAGATGTAAAGACAAGTGAGGTTGGTCAATGCCATAAGTTGTCAGAAGATTGGTAATTTGGTGGGGGGAATGAAAATTCAAAAATGGTATAACGTTTTGGAACTAATTCTAGAGGAACAAATATCTAATTTAAGAGAGTTGAGTGAGATTGGTCGAGAAATCAATAGGTTATCTTTGTAGAGATATTTATTGTAAATTCATGCAAAACCCCCACCAGGTCAACATGGTCAGACAGCTGTTACCTGAATTATGTATCCTCACAAGATGGCATCGATTTGGTAAGGTTCCAGGCCAGGACCAATACAGTGTCAAACCCAAGATTTAGAACCTTTTCTTGTTGGGTTTCCCGGCACCGCGGCGAGTGTGTGTTCGTACATGTTTCGTAAACATGTGCACAACAGAAGAAATAAAAAATAATAAATCTACATTTATTACAACACACACATCACACGCATGCATAGTACAACAAGTGTAGACATAACCGTAAATTTAAATTTGCAATAAAAGGAAATTTAACTATGTTATACCTTTCGTATTACGTGTAGCGGGAACGACATCAACCGGAACGATCCTCGCTAGAATCGTCTCTATCCGTATCCACGCCGAGTATCCTTAGGATGACTTCGCTAAGCCACGAGCTTCGTCTTCGTACGGGTTACTAGCCTCGTGTTGAAGACGACGTGATCGAGAGATGATCACGATCCGAATCCAAATTCGGATCCAAAACGAGTCCTCAAAACTCGCTTCTCCGGAGAGGTATTCGTTAACCGATTGACGAATCCTTCGTCCTCCACCTCAGAGGATTATCGGAGATTGAATCCCCGGTAAGTTAGGCGCTGTCGGAGCTCTAACCGTAGTCCAAACGACGCTCCGACGAGAAGAGAACAAGCTGTCCAGAAAACTGGACAGCTTTGGTGGAGGAGTAGGCGCCGGCCAAACAAGGGAAGCCAAGTGCTCACGTTATCACCAAAGCCTAGGAAGATCACCGGAGGGTCGCCGGAGGATCACCGATCAAGCTCGACGCAGTAAGGAGCCGGACGGCGACAAGGGGTCAAGGTAATGGGGGTTGGCGCCGAGAGTCTCCAAGGAGAGGTGGGCGGCAACTATTGCTAGGGTTTTGGATTAGGGCTTAACTATCCCTTAAGCCCTCTTTTATAGAGAACTAATTCTCTAAATGGTTATTGGATTATAACCATGAGGCCCGTTAACCCGCTCCATTAATATAAGTTAAAATAAACCAAACCATGATGGTTTATTTTAAGTTAAAACGAACCGAACCAACTTTTGGTTCATTCGTTTAAAATAAACCAAACCCTTTGGTTTATTCTCCTCCATTGGATTAGAACCAAACCATTTTGGTTCATCCATTATGCCTTCATAAGACACGGCCCATCCACGCTTCCATTGCGACTGAAACGATTTCATGCTCGCTTCTTGTTTGGTCCAACCAAACCTAGTTTCTCTCGGTCTGAGAATCTCATTCTCAAGCTCGTTTTAAATCCTTCGGATTACGCTCGTTGTGCGTGTGACCAAATAGGTTCTCGGTTTATGTTGGTCGTCTATAATTAACCATTAATTATAGAACGATCATGAGTGGCACCTAGTAGTACATCATGATCCCCAATTAACCGAAAAGATCAAAGGTTGATCCAGAACTATTTCTGAAACCCTTCAGCAGCTCAAATGATTCGTGCCCCATTCCCTTCACTCATCTTATACCCACTTGGTTCAGGACATGGTCTATAGTGTCAGTCCCCACTAGGCTGACTACGTCACACCTAGCCCAAGTATCATTTCCTCGTCCTACGGATTCTAGTTACTGCACATGTATCGAAGAGTACCTTACTCTTAACATGTAATGTTTTGGCCAAAGACTTTAGTAACAATCCGACGAGAGGCCGTGGGTATACATCTCCTCGCAAGGAGTGGTGAATCCTTTATAGGCTATTCAAACACCTTCGATCACTTCGACTTATACCCAATCATCCCGGGTCCACATCTCCTTAGAGATGCTTGCTTAAGATGTCAAAGCATAAGTCTCCATGATCAAGATGACTTGAATACCGCAAGTCAAAGGAACATCGCACTTAAGCTACGAAGAACTTCATCGACATATCTATATATGCAGAGAACCATATGAAGTCTTACGGCTGGTCACTCCAATGAACTAGTTACCATAACTAGCATCCACGATCAACTCCTGACATCACTATGTCTCCAGCCAGTGAGAATCAGCTGCTTGGATACACCAAGGAGTATACCTCGTGCTAGTCTCGACAGAATTGATGGTGTCCAAATCCATCAATTCATCGACTAGGGATAATTCCGATACATCACAATTACACATGTAGAGATACTCACTAGTTGTGATCCAATCACAAATTCTCTCATGCTGTGAATCGTATCGAGGACATTCAGTAAATGAGTTTAAGATCCAATCAAATACATAAAACATGTATACTCAAATAGTGAATTTTCATTTATCATATAAATGGTTCATACATAAGGCAATTGCCTTAGGACATCTCTCATATATTACTAACATTTCTACCATATGATAGTTGGATGAAGGGATGCAAGATTATATGGCGAGTTCATCATACCTGCCTAATAGAGTAACAAAATATTCCTTAAATCTTCCATTTTCGTATATGTATACCTGATAAATGCAAGAGACATTATATTCATGAGTATACATTTGGCCTTGTGCATCGGATATCTCATACAGAATGAGTAACATCATAAATGATGCAACAGCTGTTCCATGTGATTAAGGAGCAATTAAAAATATAACACCTTTGCCTCAGCATGCAAAAATGACAACAAAGACTTCAAATGCTCAAGTCCTGAGAGGATAGTTGGAACCATAAAGTTTGATATCTGGTTTGATGGAAACATGGGATTTGGGTTCGTTGGCCAGTAGGATATCATGGGAAATAAGAAGCTACACAAGAAGGACAAAAAGGTCATGGTTACAAAGACATAGTCCTTTGAAGGAGAATAATCTAGGGTTGTTTTTAATATTCATTCACCTCTACAACAAGAAGTGTTGGTGCAGGCAGCACTAGATGATCAAATCAAGTGTTAATATATGATAAAGGATTTAAAGTTAGGCACTAGAAGTTCTGATATATGTGTCAAGTATACAGGTGCAAGTAACTTGAGAGAGGAAGTTCCGGTGGGTTAATAAAATCAAACAACAAGTAAGAAGTCTTGGGTAACTAGGTAAGGTATGTCCAAGAGAGAACCTCCTGACAAAGAAGGTTGTGTGGGAGAGTCCTTGTATTTGGGATGTGCGTAGTCTCTATACACTAGGCAATTGACTTGACTAAGAAACTAATAGGAGTTTTGAAGTCAGTCAAATAGATAGGTGATAGGAATGATTCCCTACACAATTCATCCGTGAGCACCTTCATTATCCACCGTCCGATCGGGTGAGCACTATAGCTCAATCCTTGAATCCTAAGGGATCGAATGATGAATAATGGAGGTGCTCACGGATGAATTGTGTAGGATAACATTTTCCTACACACACAAGAATATTATCCTACACAACTCATCCGTGAACACCCATAAACACTTCCATTATTCATCGTCTGATCGGATGCACACTGTAGCTCAATCATTCACCTAATGAATCAATAGACCGTGGAGTAGCAACTTGAGGGTTGTGAACGACATTAAATTGACTTGTCTCACTTATCTATTTTCTGCTACTTAATTATTTTACACTTTGTTAATTGTGTTTTTCTCCCGCTACGTAAAATCTAAAAAATTATAAAGGTGCTATTCACGCCCTCTAGCACCTAACTCGATACTACAGGAAGAGGGAGGAGAAGGGAGCATTAATGGAAGAGGTTGGGAGAATAGGCCTACGGAAGTGAGTGTATGTACTGAACTTGCAATGGTGGTGAACAGGTGGGGTTAGTGTTGGGAAAGAGGGACAATGTTACCCTGAGCACATGAGAAGGTTACCAAGAGGACTTGTTACTGTGTATGATAAAGTATGCTCTTGCTCTTCTGGAATTTTATCCCAAGTATGATAAGGTTATGCCATCCACTGGCATTTATGTTGAGGTCATGGTTTGGCCGACATTGTAATGTCTTACAGTAGATTTAATTCCATCACTTGAACTCGTAGAATTCTTGATCATTATGCAATTTGATCCTTATTCAAAGCACACATTACTGAGTCTACTAGCTTATGCTCTTAATCTTCTAGCCATCAACATTGACAATTTTATTGCAAAGTATAATAAGCTTATACCTTCCACCGGTGTTTTATGAACTGAAAAGTTATGTCTATGTTCCAAATGATCAATGGGAGCAAGGGAAACTGTTCTGAACAAATTCACAAGTTGACCACGTACTCGTGTATGTGGAAACTGTCAAGTTGAACGTAGCTACACATAGAGGTCTGGCATGCAAACTTAAGCAGATATTTAACCAATTATTATCATCTTCAAAATTGTAATTGCATAAATGAAATTCTGAATCATGGAACTAAAATAGCATGTTTATTATAATACTAATTTATCATGAGCTGTTGCTGATATTAAATGACATTGTAAAGGTATCACTCTCTTTGTGCATACATGGGCGATGATGATATGTTCAGTTCTGATCTTAGCGATGATCAGCTGAGATTGAGGCTTGGACACTTGTCGAGTACACCATGCCAGGTACTCTTAATCCTTTTAATTTACATGCATAATTTCCTATTGCCAATGTTGTCATCTTGCTCATTTGCTACTTAGAAGTTTATTTCTTTTGTTATTTTTCTAACAGAAGTTTACTGATGACCTCCATATCGAATGATAAATCCATCTCTTACTAACTTTTCTTGGGGGGAAGATGGATAGGGAGTTACCCACCGATATGTCAAATTATATTTACCATGGTGCGAGTGAGCAATCGAGGCTGCAAATAAACATTGTGAGGTTACATGAAAGAGGGAGAACTAAGAAAGTTAAGAAACACACGAATCTATGTTTTTCCTTCAAAAGAAATCTGAAGTTCAGCATAGTGAAAATGAGATCCAAGACCCCATGCCAATTTTTTGAGGTTGATTATTTGGATGATTAGTTGGCTTGATAAGTGCGATGAGGAAGTGGGACAAGACGGACAACACAGAGTTACAACCAGTTACCTCTTAACTTTGGTATGTTAAGCATGAATTTGATATCACAATGTTGTTGTAGTTATGCCAGTTCAAGCTAACAAGGACGTTGGATCATCACAGTTATATTGTTTTTAGTCATGATTTAACAAGTGGATCCTATGATTAGATCAGAGAAAAGAATAAGAAAAGTAACCACCACACCAACTCACAATTATCTTGAATTGGATTATTAGATTAACATAATAATATCTAATTTATGTCATGTCAATTAAATGTTAACTAATGACTCCAATAACTAGGCTAAGATTTCATACCTTAATTAACCATAGTGAGGCCAATAACAATATCTAAATTTTATCATTTTACAGTTTGCTGTTTCTTCCATTCTTGTTTATGCATGGAAGTGAAGCTGTTAGGAAGTAATACATATAAAATTTAATATAATAGAGATGAAATTTTATGATGGAGGCCTCATGTTACAAGAAACATTTTTTCATTTAAGAAAATACCTCATATCTTACAGCAATTAGTTGAAGTTGGAATTTGAATAAATTATAAAATAAGGAAAATAATTTGAGATGATACGGACATGTTAAAGTTGACAAAGGATTTAAAATTAGAAGAGTCAAATCAGTTAAAATGAAAGGTAAACAAGTAGAGGGAAACTAAAGAAACTATTAGCAAATGCAGCATAAAATGATTAGTTTGATTTGACCATTACTACTGATAGCTTTGGGTAGAGCTTAACTAGGAGCGTAATTTTACACTTTTATTAGCTTTCAAGTTCTAATGTGACCCCATTTTGAACCTTCAAGGAACTGTAGCTTGGAATCAAACATCCAATATGCACCTTGAGTGAAGTGTCTCAGAGGTCTGGGTATCTTGGCTGAACTCAGCGAGATCAACTTGTCGCAATTCAGCCGGTCTGTATTACTGTTTGTCCCAACTCTATTGCATGCTTTCTCTAACAAGACCCTGTATGTGTGCTGGTCAAGTGTCAGTAGGGCCATCTATCTGTTATAGTTTGACTGAAGGAAACCAAATTTGGATAACTCAAGAGTTAGTCCATAGAAACCCACTATTTCGTGGATGAAGTCAGAAATGAAACAACAATAAAGAGAATGAAAGCAAGACCAAAGAAGCTCAAAAGACTCAACTGATCTGCACATCACACAGAACAACTTCCTGAGAATCATGATCTTCTAAGAGAGAGTTTGAAATTGCGATTGTGTCAACTGATGAAAATTATGCAACTATGCAAATAAGAAAAAGGGGAAGATGAGAAAGAAAGGGATCAGGCTCTAAAATCCACTATGGATGATGCTGCCATAGGAGACAGCTGATGGAAGACATTGGAAGGAAGCAATTCTGTAACTGTATTAGTCACACACCTGTTCTAAGCTTCACATGGGGTGGAACCGCATACAACACTGCATTTTTGGAGTTTAATTGAGTTTTACCATCTATTATGGCTTTAGAATTTGGGCCAAAATAGAAAGAAAAAAAAATTACGAGAAATGTGAAAATTTGGGAAATACTGGTAAAATGAGATCTGAAATTATAGAACATTTTAAAAAATTAATAAAAATAAAAACATGTTTGTTTGATTTAGATCCCCAAATGGACCAACTCAACTATCATCACAATAATTACCACTAAGTTAATCATATACTATGTCAGAGCTATTAGCTTCAGATGGCTAACCCCTGCTTTGGATTAAAACAACATACAAGAATGAGGCCTTTTACCTAACAAGTTGCTGGCTTGCTGCTTCTGTTTTGTTACTCTAAATTGTTGCTACTACCGTGGAGACGGAGAATGGGAAAGACAAAATGGTCGCCGCAATTTGTACAATATCACAACTGATTTTTGGATGTGAATTGCACTCGATCGAACTCTTTTTGTGATTATTTTTTAACTCTTATTTGTGCTGTTTTAGGTTGTTTTCTCCATGGCAGACGAATATGTGCCCGAGTATGTCGATAAGAAAGCATTGGTGGAACGGTAGCGCACACTCGATTGAGAATGCAATTGTTTCTTCTCATTCATCATTCGCCTATTCTTCAAGGTAAAAATAACATTGTTTTCATGACCCTACAGACTTTGTGGAGCAATGGGTGGCGCCGAAAAGGTGGAAATAGAATGGGGAAATCATTCTCTGTCGAATAGGGTTCAAGAGGCAGTCGAAGCCATCATGGATTTTGTTAAGAGAGAGGGACCAAAAGGATGGGATGATCCATGGAGCTAGCAACCTCTCTCCCCTTTTTTTGTTTTGTTCCACCCCACCCCAATCTCTTGCTATTCCCCCAAATTTTTTTATAATCCACTCTTTTGTTTTAATTACAAATTATGATAAATCAAAAAAGCTCAGGAACTCGTCTCAATTTTATTTGTGAATATATTTTTATAACCGCTTGTATTTGGTTGTCAATGGCCCTTGTTTTTAAAGATAAAACACATTTTAGAGTGGTGATTGCTTACTGTACGTGGACAAAATGTTTGCTCTAAGTAAACTTACTGATATTCCAGCTCTGCAGCCAAGATCGATATTACCTTTATTATTATTATTTTTCATTTGATTAGCATCAGGTATTTAGATATTTCATCTGATTAATTCTAGGGATGGTTGACTATGTTTCATTGATTTTTAACAGGATATTATCTAATTTTTAGATGAAATATATTTTATTGATTATCAGAATAAAAGTGAACAGTTTCAGTTTTGACTTGTTTCTATTTGTCCTCATGGGGACGGCGCGATGGTAAGACAGAGTGTTGCTTGCAGAATGGATAGGATTAGATTTCGGATGAGGGGTTTAAAATTCTTTCTGATTTCAAATGGATTCCTCTTTATTTTGTCATCGTGTCAAAGGACTTTGTTCCTCTTATGATTTATCTCTCTATCGTCAGTATTCTAGAACGGATGACAAAGAATTACTAGTTGGACAGATTCTCAAATTTTTAGAGAATTGTTTCTATTTGAAAGAAAATGAATTTATGAATATGGACGTGCACTCTTTATTTCAGTAGGTAGAAAGAATGTCCGCTCTATTTTTTTTTTTTAATTCTTTAGAATTAAATTCTGGTATATTTGAAAGTAAAATTTTCTTTTAAAAATAACTGAACACGATATTCTATTTCTGTCTCCTCTTTCGTTAAAGAAAACGAAAGAAAAGAGCTCATAGAATATTTGAACGAAGATTTATGATTTGAAATTTCGTACTGCATAGACTACGGTTATTGTTTAAAATCTCCAATTCGTATTATAATTTTAATCATTGATCGGAAAGATTTTGTTCTAATATTGTGTCGATGTTTTTTTAATGTTTTTAATTAGTATTAGATATTTAGCTTCTCGGGTCGATTTCATGGGCGACGTTGATGATAAATTAAAGATTAAAAGAGAATAGAGATAAAAGAAAGGAAATATCATCTATGATGAATGATATTAAATTTTGATAATTTATTAATACAACTATCTTGATAATAAATATTTTTTTAACTTGAAGCATAAGATATCGTTATACATTTTACAGTTCTGTAATGGTTAAAATCCATCAATTTAACAGCTCCATTGGTTTATTTAATAGTCATTGTGAGGAAAATAAATTATGGAAGGTCTTATAGATCTTAACGTGGTGACCAAAATACATGGGGTTCATCTGAATTCAGAAAAAAATTTTAGACCTCTTTCGAAATCGATCATTGTCTCCGTAAACTTCATCGCGTCTTAATCACCGTATCATTCCCATGGGGACAAAACACTCATGCATATTTTTGCAGTTATACATTTCACAATTATTTTGCAGATGCATATTTTTAGATCATTAATCAAATGGTGTGATGAAATTTTGAAAGAACGATAATAAACCCCAAAAAATAGTAATTTTTGAATTCGACTAAAATATAATTTACTATTTGTCTTTTTCCTTTTTTTTTTTTAAGAATATATATATATATATATATATATATATAATATTAAAATTAATGGATCCATATGCCTAAATTCAATCCTGTTTAATGCCAATAAAAAAAACGGCTATTCAGAATGAGTGAATAAAAAAAACGATAATTTATCACTTCAAATTTAAAATTGTTCAAATATAATCATATAATTTTATATTTATCAACCGGTGCATCTTATTTCTTTTTTATCTCTTCCATCAAATGTAGATATCAAATTGATCGAAAAAAAAGATAAAGATGGGAATTTAAATTCTAAGTCTATTGTGTTTCCGAAAATATAATTTTCATCACCATCTTTTTTTTTTTGCCAATTGATATTATACATGGTGTTGGAAATTTAAATCTCAATATCACTGTGTTCTTGGAAATAATTCTCAGTATTATCTTTTTCCTATGATAGTTTGATATTGTATGTGGTGTTTAGAAATTAAATCTCAGGACCACTGTATTTTTGGAAATTTAAATCTCATGACCACTATATTCCTGGGAATATAATTCTCAGCACCATTTTTTTCTAGACGAGCTTGATTTTATACATGGTATTGAGAATTCAAATTCCAGAACCACTGTGTTCTGAGGAATATAATTTTCAACACCATATTTTTTTTGGCCAACTTAATATCCACGTTTGGCGGGAGGGATAAAAAAGAAATAAAATCTACTTTTTGATAAATATGAAACTATGAAACTGTATTTATACAATTCTAAATTTAAGATGTGCTCATTCATAAATTATCAAAAAAAATAATTTATTATTATCATATTAGAGATTGGATTGATAATCTTACTTCATGTAATTTATCAACGAATTTTGAATGGCGTAATTAATTTCTTTTATGATGATCCAAGACAAATTAACAGAGACGACTAAAATGAGAATTCTTACTTTTATTCAAGGATTAATCATTTTTCAATTAAAAAAAATAAATGAACAGAGAAAAAGGTTCCGTACTACGAACATTTCTTTTTATTTTTTCAACTCTAATCGATAATGACACTAAAATAATATTATTTTAGTCAAAAAGATCGAAATTTTTGCACCATTCGAGATTTTATAAAATTTTGTGAAAGATACAAAGTGATATGACTTGCGGAACGACGTGGAATTATGGGTAAGGAAAATGACTGCGTTCAAAAAAATCTAAAAACGGCTAAAATAAGATTGTAAATATTTGATCTTTGACTTCATAAATTTTAATTGATTTGTTTTATCAATTAGTAAATATCCGATAAGTAGACGCCGTACGATGAATAAGTGCCCTAGGGAGGACGGTACATTGATAAAAATGAAAAAATATTATTTTTTATTGTGATATTGTTCGACAGTGAATTTAAAAAAAAATCTATTCGGACGATCTTGAACTCAGTAGTTTATCCGATGGATAGAATATAATTTTGATATTGAATCGTCATTCAAGATCACTTGAATTTCGATCTTATCTAATTTAACTGTTGGCGACACATATCGAAGGTCAATGAAATAGGATCAATCACTTCTAGAGATTAATCAGATCGAATATTCATATATCCCAGTTAATAAAAAAAATTGAAAGAGAAATAATAAATAAATAATAATAATAATTTTTGAATTATATATATATATATATATATTCTTCTGCGTGATCATTTCGTTTGTGCTCGTCCGTGCCACACGCGAGCCGCATGCGTTGTCGTCGTCGTCGCTGCATCGTCCGATCACCATCGACCACCAGATCAGGCACGATCGACGCGCGACTTGTCGGCGGTCCGACGGAGGTCGGATTTCGACCGATTGACACCCATAATCCGGTGCAAACAGACTGGAAATGACCAAATTGTGCGGCCTACAATGGCGCGACCACTGTCGGCCGCGATCGAGTCAAATTCTGGTCGAATCGCGACCGGAATCGTGCACCGAACAGATCGGCAGTCGACGCCGATCCGTCCGATATACTCGGTCAACCGATATTTGACTGTCAGCTGACCAAATCGAGGCCAAAATCGATCGCCAGAATCGGGCGACCGATTTCGGTCGCGATCGGGCCGGATTCCGACTAAATTGCGACCGAAATCGTCATCGAACGGGCCGGCGTCAGTTGCTGGTCCGTTCGGCCTCGGATTCCGACCGCAATTGGGCTAAAATTCACCTCGATCGTGGTCGACAGAGGTCGCGCCACTGCCGGCCGCACAATTCAATCGTTTCCGATCGATTTGCGTTGGATTTCGAGCGCTAATCGATCAAAATTCAAGCCCCGTCGAACTGTCGACGAGTCGCACGTCGAACGTATCCGATCCGACGGGCAACGATGATCGGACAACGCGACAATGTGGAGCGGACGGGCACGGAGTCGACGTGAAGCGAACGTACACAGAGAATTTCATTGTGCAGGAGAAAATTTTTCTATATATATATATATATAGATATATATATATATATAATTTTAAAATATTAAAATTAATGGATCCATGTGCCTAAAGTAAATCCTGTTTAATACCGATAACCAAAAAAAAAAAAAATGGAGCAGAGTCCGCACCATAGACGGCTGCTGCAAATGAGTGAATTAAAATAAAAATAAAAATTGATTCGTGGTTATTTAGCGCCATTTTTTTTTAGTAATATTTCGTCCTATTAATTTTGGATGGATATGATCCCATGAAAATTTCTTATCTTCTATTTCAAAAAGCATTCATTTCTTTTCGAAAAAAAAGAATTACAAATGCATCCGACTTGGAGATCGATCTCGATGCTTGATTTTTTATTCGTTGGTGTCTTGACATTGTACCATAATTTCGGGGACAAATTATTTAGCATTATATTTTTTTTATTGACATCAGGATAATTAAATTTTCGATCCGACTAATCTCTAAGAGTGATTGATCCTGATCTATAGACTTTCGGGATGTCTCGTCGACAATTGAATCGGATAAAGTCGGAGCTCAAGTAGTCTCCATCGATCATCAAGGGTAAATCAGGAAAGTACTCACAGTTTTTTCATGATTTAATTCGGACTTCGTAGTCGCACGTGCTTTTCCTGAACGACAGTCGAACGTCGAAGTCGTACTTCATCCATCAGACAAACTCTTGGACCTCAGGACCGTCCGAATAGATTTTTTCTAAATTCACCGCCGAATAATATCGCAGTAAAAAATCAAACTGTATTTTTCTGTGAAATGTCTTTTCGCTTTTTCGTTGCACTGTGTCCCTAGGCTTATTTAGCACTATATTTTACAAAAAGTTAGAACCGCTAATCTAGCGGCTCCCATCGGCCTCACCCACAATCATTATGAGGGAGGTAAATCACGAAGGGTCCTATTGATCTTAACATAGTGGTCAAAATTCATGAAAGTCATTTGAATTAAAAAAAAAATTTAGATCTCCTCTGAAATTGATCTATATCATTTTTATAAACACTATTGTATCTTAATCACCGTGCCATCCACGCGGATAGTAAATTTTAGAGGTAAAACTCAAGAAGAAGAATAGATCAGATCCGACGAAAAATAGATTGGATTGACATGTAATATCAATTAAAAGAAAATAAATGAACATAGAAAAAGGTTCCGTACCACGAACATTTCTTTTTATTTTTTCAACTCTAATCGATAATGACACTAAAATAATATTATTTTAGTCAAAAGATCAAAAATTTTGCACCATTCGATATTTTATAAAATTTTATGAAAGATATAAAGTGATTTGTCTTACGGAACAGCGTGGAATTCACGGGTAAGGAAAATGACTGCGTTCAAAAAAAATCTAAAAAGGGCTAAAATAATATTCTAAATTTTTTATCTTTGACTTCATAAATTTTAATTCAATTCTTTTTTTATCAATTAGTAAATATCCGATCTTTGACTTCGTAAAATCTGCGAGGAGGAAAAAAACTACAATCAGACGTATGAGTTTCTCGATAATTTTTAATATGATAATTTATCAAACAACGTATATGAAATTTAGAATTATCTAAATAATACTTCATACTTTTATATTTATCAAATAACACATTGAATTTTATTTTTACCTCTCCCGTCAAACAGATCTGTATCACAGTAAAAATTTTCGAATCATCTAAACGCCAGATCGAAAATTAAATTTCAACACCATGTTATAATCTGATCAATAATACCATTTGTGGTCTTTGTGAAATTATAAATTTCAAAGACTAATGGTGCATGCACATACTTGTGAGAGATAAAAAGGAAATTAAATATATTATTTCATAAATATGAAAGTATAAAATATTATTTAGACATTTCTAACTTTACTTACACTATTTGGTAAATCGTCATTTTTAATATTATTTTTAAGATGTCTTTCTTATCAAAATGCTGTTTTATTCTTATATGAGAGATTTTAATATTGAAATAAAAATTTTAGAGGGATATTATTGAATCGTGGAAATGTATTTGAAAATTACTTTAATTTTTTATTTCTTTAAGTTAGTATCTATATCTAACTGTTCTTGTTAATCGATTTGATTTTATATAAGTGTTCGCAGCAACCAGTTATTCAATATTCCATTTCAAAAAAATTTATTTTATTTGAAAACAAAATATATCGATAAAATATATAAAATAAATTTCATATAAGAATATAATTCGATTCGATCATGTGTTATAACATGGTCGACAATAAAATTAAGAAAAAATCATTCAAATGACTCTGAGATTCAGGAATTTATCTGATTAGACTGTCATTTAGAGATGACGTGACTACGGAGTTCAAGTTGAATTGTGAAAAAATTATGAGTGTTTTCCTGATTTATCTTTGGTAATCAATAGATACCATTTGGACTTTGACCTTATCTAATTTAATTATTGGCGAAACATCTCGATAAATCCGTAGAACAAAATCAATCACTTCCAGAAATTAATCGAATTTAAAATTCAGAATGTCAATATATATATATATATATATATATAAGATAGCTACGCTCGACGTCGCTCACAATCATCGACCTCCCGTCGGCTTCTGGCCATGATCCGATCGTAATCCGGTGGTGTTCTAACTAGAATCTAGTCAAATTGCGTTCGGAATCTGATCGGATTCTGGTCGAAAATGACCACAATCACGGTCGTTTCCGATCGAATTCCGATCGCAATTTGGTCGGACTCCTGTGTTGACCAGATCACGGTCGATTGACAGTGAAGTGACGAAAAAATTACTGTGCATTCTTTATTTATTATACAATCGCGATTGATCCGACAATTGAAAAACCGTCGCGCGCACACGTATTGCACATTTGCGGACGCTTTTATATATATATATATATATATATATATATATATATATATATTCTCCTCTAATTGTATAAAAAATTTCTTCTATGTTTTCAGAAAGCCACGAGCGCGAAGGTCAACTCTTCGCGTTGACTTTTCCTCATTCGTGTAACTTTGAAGATTCAATCTGCTGCCGAGTGGGAGAGAAGAATCGTTCATGAGGCCCGCCATGGCACCACATGCACAACAACTCCCACCCACCCCACGAATCTTAATTCATATGAAAACAGCTTGAACGATTCAAAGTCCGTAGACGCATTCAAAGATGTTCTCACGCTTCTCGCTTCTTTTTTAAAATCGTATTTATTGCAGAAATTCAACGTCAAGGATGAACTGGCGGCCGATGGCGACCGAAGAAGGGGTAAAAATTCAACTTTTATATGCTTTAATTGGTTTACGACATATCGAAAGGCGTTCCCGAAAGAGCAGGGAATTGATTGTTGTTCTTGGCCTTCTTCATGGGGACTTGCCTCTTGTTCTTGATCCTTTCGTGTGTTCTTCACCTCGGCTCCGGCGTCACCGATCCTCAAGACGGTAACTTTGTTGCCCTGCAGGTGTTTGTCTTATTCCCCAGCTGGTATGTGTAGTTAATGGAGCGATGATCATTGCAGCTGCTGCTCTACGATCGATCCTGCAGGACTGGCAAGATGCTCCACCAAGTTGGGGGCAGTCCGACGACCCCTGTGACACGCCTTGGGATGGTGTTTCATGCCAAAACTCGAGGGTGATTTCGCTGTGAGTATGCTACAAAATGGACTTACACATCCTCATCATTTTGTTGTTCTTCCATCTGCTTAAAGATCTCTATATCTTCTTAACAGGAGATTGTCAACTATGGGTATTAAAGGAACACTGAGCGCAGACATAGGTCAACTCTCAGCCTTGCGATCTTTGTAAGTTGCTTTTCCTCGAACGTTATGGTGTCTATCTTATGTCTTATTCATGCGGGTTTCAATCTGATGAAAGGAGGTGGGTTATCTGTCAGATGCATCAGGTCTAAATTCAGTTAAGGGATACAAAACAATTCTGCAGTAGTTCAAAACTAGAATTTGCATCTGTACTTGTATTGCAAGCCTGAAGGTTTTGATACACTGATTATGGCCTTGATATTGGTACAAAGTTGCTAACTATGATGAAAATGTCAACTAGACTTGGATATTGCTAATGTCCTTGATATTGGTAGGAAGTTATAAGACGTGATAAATATGTTAATTATGGATATGCCACTAGGTAAATATAAGTTTTCTATCAATATCAACTTCCGATTTAAATGATTGATTGTTTGGAACTATTTGCAATTCATCAAACAGGGACTTGTCCTACAATGGTGGTCTTGGGGGTCCGGTCCCTCCGAATATTGGAAACCTGGAGCAACTTACCACTTTGTAAGTTCACTAATTTTCTTGTTGGTTACTTCCATCAAGCTGACATTCTTTGAACTGACCAGAGCTCTTTCAATTTTCAGGATCTTGGCTGGTTGCCAATTCAATGGCACAATTCCAACACAATTAGGCAATTTGGGACAGCTCACTTACTTGTAAGTCCTGTTGATTGCTTACATGTAGTTAGTTTCATCTCTGCTCATATTCTCGAGATCTTTGCCTTATTTTTCTGTGGTGTTGTTGCTGGTCTAAACTTCAGGGCATTGAACAACAACAGATTTAGGGGTGGGATTCCACCTTCACTGGGACTTCTATCAAATTTGTATTGGTTTGACATCGCAGAGAACCTATTAACAGGACCTCTTCCTTTGTCTACAAGCTCAACTCCTGGTCTAGATTCTCTTGTCAATGTCAAACACTTGTCAGTACTCTACTTTCTGGTTTATTTGCAAAATTGATAAATTGCCAATGTGTTTGATGGTGAATTCATGTGGTTCCCAGTCATTTCAACAAGAATCAATTGTCAGGAGAGCTTTCGCCACGACTTTTCAGTTCAAACATGACACTGTTACACATGTAAGTCAGATAATTCTGTAGTCAGGCCTCTTAATTCCCTTTGTACGTGTTTAACATAACTGCAAAACTTCTGTGCAGCCTATTCG
Organism: Wurfbainia villosa; assembly: GCA_025175895.1. NCBI lineage: Eukaryota > Viridiplantae > Streptophyta > Magnoliopsida > Zingiberales > Zingiberaceae > Wurfbainia > Wurfbainia villosa. The sequence goes on along the minus strand of CM046000.1, from coordinate 2,337,838 downwards.
ACTCAAATCAATTTAATGGTTCAATTCCATCCACGTTGGGACTGGTTACTTCCCTAGAAGTTCTGTAAGTTAGATTGATTTGAACACTTGATGTCCCTCATTTGGAATAGAACTTATTGATTAATCAGTTGTCTAGATTGATTCGTGCTGTAATCCGACAGCTCGGAAGGGTCCTTCACAGAGTTTCTCTGTGCAGGGTCCCTTCTTCATGTATGTTGTATTTGACTCGTCTGAAGTGTTGAAACAATTTGACATTCTTGATATTTTATTGGAACAGTCGACTTGACAATAACAATTTTGAAGATGCAGTTCCATCCAACATCAACAATCTTACCCAACTTAATGAACTGTAAGTCTGTAATCCATACAAATTGTTGAAAATTGCCAAAGGTCAGTCAGAGTGCCGACAAACTTGTTCTCATTTCTTCCAGGAACTTGGCAAACAATCAACTAACTGGTTCGCTGCCCAACCTAACAGGGATGAACCACCTCAATTATGTGTAAGGAACAACTAGTATTTCTTGCCTCTCATCTATTTTTTCATACTATTCATTACAATCTGCTGGCTTGACATTCAGGGATCTGAGCAACAACTCTTTCAGTCCTTCAGAAGCTCCAGTGTGGTTTACAACAATTGAATCTCTAACGACCTTGTGAGCTTCCTTATCGTGGCCACAGTTTGTCATGATTTTGTTTTTTTCTCTAAGTCTACTGATCTAACAAGGTGTACCATTGCAGAGTCATAGAATCTGGAAGACTTTTTGGTCCGGTTCCGGAAGAACTATTCGGCTTGCCTCAATTGCAGCAAGTGTGAGTACTGATTTGCAAGCTTTCATTTGATAAGAAAGAAGAGGATACTTGACTGAATGACACCTAATGCTGATACTTTGACACCTTGACAGATTGCTAAGCGATAACGACTTCAATGGTACACTGAGCATGGGCAGCAACATTAGCCCACAGCTGCAGGTTGTCAACTTCACAAACAATTCGATCACTGGTTTTGTGCAAACAGGCAACTACCTTCAAATCCTAATGTGAGTTCATTTGTTCAACATGTAAATTTGCTCATCGAAGGTTGGGTGAGGTCTAAGTGTTTGTGTATTTATTGTTTGACAACTACAGACTTGATCAAAATCCAGTGTGCAATTCTGCACTGACAAACACCAACCCATACTGCACTCTCCGGCAACAGATTCCATACTCCACCAGTCTGAGCAAATGTGGTTCTGCAACATGCCCATCTCAAGATCAGAAAGTCAACCCTCAAAGCTGTTCTTGTGCCTATCCATATCAAGGGCAGATGATCTTTAGAGGACCCAGTTTTCGTGATCTGACAAATTCTACATTGTTCCGGCAACTGGAGACGAGTCTATGGACTAGTCTTAGTCTTCCTGCTGGCTATGTGAACATTTCAAATCTCCACTTCAACTCAGATGATTATCTAGTGTTGGATGTGGCCCTCTTCCCACCATCAGGAATGTCCTTCAGCCGATTGGAAATTAGCCTAATTGGGTTTGATCTAAGCAACCAAACCTATAAACCTCCTGAAATGTTTGGACCATACTATTTTCTTGCATTGCCGTACCAGTTCTTAGGTATCCGATGAATTTTTTTAAATCAAACTCTTAGCTTGCCTTATTTGGATCATTGACCTAACACATCTTTCAGGTGATCAGAGTGGTGGAGGAAAGACAAACACAGGTGTTATTGTTGGAGTTGCTGTCGGCTGTGTTATTCTTGTTGTTGGACTTGTTTGTGTCGGGGTTTATGCTTTACTGCAGAAGAAAAAAGCTAAAAGAGCTCTTGAACAAAGCCGTCCTTTCGGTAACTATTTTGCGACTTTTTCAATCATTCATAAAGGACACATCGCTTAAGATGAACTCTAAGGAGAATTCAAACTATGAATAGCATAAAGAACATTGCAAGTCTGACAATTTCCTAATTTTGCAGCTACATGGGGATCTGGTGGGAAAGATGATGGCAGTGCACCACAGCTGAAAGGAGCAAGATGGTTTCCCTTTGATGAAATCAAGAAAATCACCAACAATTTCTCTGAAGCCAATGAAATCGGTTCCGGCGGCTATGGAAAGGTAGATCAGTTTACTGCACGATTGGTTTGCATGAACTCATAGCTTTTTCAGTAATGCTACTCTCGTGAGAGTTTGGTTGCAAAATGAACCTAGAATAACAATTCTCACAATATATATTGTCTGTTTGGAATTGCTGTTCCTTGAACCAAATTAAGGGATACTTTTTCTGTTCTTGCTCTATGAATAACTATTCTATTCCTTGTCAATTCTATTCGGCGAACCAAAGGTAGTCTTGCACTTCTAAGCTTACGAAGATCCATTCAAACTCCCATAAAATGAACAAAAGAACTAGTAAATAATTAAGTTTCTGTTTCTTGTCAGGTCTATAGAGCAATCCTTACAGACGGGCAGATTATTGCGATCAAGAGGGCACAACAAGGATCCATGCAAGGAGCACATGAATTCAAGACAGAGATTGAGTTGCTTTCCAGAGTTCACCACAAGAATCTCGTAGACCTTGTCGGCTTTTGCTTCGAACAGGGAGAACAAATGCTGGTATATGAGTACATTCCCAATGGAACAATAAGAGAGAACTTGAGCGGTGAGTGCCATGTCTAATGATCATGTCGAAGTCGATTATATTATCCTTTACATGAATTCTTAATTATATTTTGTGTATGTAAATCGCAGGGAGCCTCGGCATACGATTAGATTGGAAGAACAGGCTTAGAATTGCTCTGGGCTCTGCTAGAGGATTAGCCTACCTTCATGAACTGGCTAACCCCCCAATAATTCACAGGGATGTCAAATCTTCCAACATCATGCTCGATGAGAACTTGAACGCAAAGGTTGCCGATTTTGGACTCTCAAAACTGGTCTCCGACAGCGAAAAAGGGCACGTCTCGACACAAGTCAAGGGAACTTTGGTGAGAGTCCATCTTTGAAACACTAGATTGTTATTCTCTCTCAATCTTTTTAGCTATTCCTCGCATAAAACGAAATCTAGGATTCTCATATGTTGAAATTTGCAGGGTTACTTGGATCCAGAGTACTACATGACTCAACAGCTCTCGGAGAAAAGTGATGTTTACAGCTTTGGTGTAGTGATGTTGGAGCTGATAACAGGCAGGCAACCCATAGAGAAGGGCAAGTACATTGTTCGCGAGGTCAGGACCGCCATTGATGTTCATGATGAAGATTACTATGGTCTCAAGAAGATGGTAGACCCAGTCCTTCGTAACATGGGGCACCTTATAGGATTCAGGAGGTTCATTGAGTTGGCCATGCAGTGCGTGGAAGAAACAGCAGCCAACCGACCAACCATGAGCCAAATTGTGAAGGAGATCGAAACCATAATCCACACTTATGGGATGAACACGCAGCCGAATTCAGCATCTTCATCTGCTACAGAATTCGGAGGCACGCAAGGTGCTCCTCGCCACCATCCTTACAACGATCATCACTTGCACAAGAGTGGAGAGAGCAGCGACTTCCAATACAGCGGCGCCTACCCGGTGATGATTGAACCCAAGTAGCGGGGAATTGTACTTTGTTTTCATTTTATTTAAGATTCTTTGGTTTTGTGTACTCATCGAAGATAACATTGTTCGATGGATCAAGTTGTTGATGATTCAGGCAGTTTGTGGTTGAATTGGATTCATGTAAATGCTGTGTGTGTTTCTTACTCTCGAGAAGTAAATGATGGCTAACATTGTGCAAAAAATTGGAATCGTCAATCTAATGACTTTCTTGTCTCAACCTCTCAGGATTCGAGATAGAGTAAATCACGGGAGGACTATATCCTAGACGCGATTGGTAAGACAGTGGATGACCATCTGAATCCATGATAGGATTTTAGACCATATCCGAAATCGATCATTGTCCATTATATAAGTTTCCCTACTGACTTATCAATGCGCCGCACCCGCGGAGACAAATGATGGCTAACATACATGAGCTATGAGGAGGATTTAGTTGGGTGTGACAAGGAAGGTTTGACTTGTAGCAACAACTAGGCATGTTAATCGGTTCTTCAATTCTGGTTCCGATTCAGTTCTAACCAATTTCGGATTTGTCGACGTCCAAACCGGTTCAAAACCAATTCCAAATTGATTTCGATTCTAAAGTTTTAACTTTGGAACCAATTCAATCCGGATTAATTCCGAATCGGTTCCGAATCAATTCCGAAACGGTTCCGAATCGGTTTCGAAACGGTTTCGGACCGATTCCGAATTGGTTCCGGACCATCTTCCTCGAACTTGAACTTTCAAATTCATCTAACGTGTTGGTGATCCTATTTTTTTTTTCTATCACAAAATAATTTTGTAGACATATTAGCATGCTAAGAATTTCCATCTTTAAGTTAGCAATCAGACCATATCTAAATCGGAACCAGAACCGGTTCCGAAACGGTTTCAAATAGATTCTGAGCTGATTTCGAAATCAATTGGAACTGAACCGAATCGGAATTGGAACGGTTCCGATTCAGTTCCAGAACCAGTTCATTTGAATCGGTTCTGGTTTTGAATTTAACAGATTGATTCCGACTCGATTCCAGATCGAACCAATCTATTAAGCATGCCTAACAACAACAATTTAAGTTTAGAAGGGTTTTAAAACTTTGGACCTCTTGATACGATGTAGTCAATTTCTTACTTTGAGCTTGTTGGCAATTTTGATGAGCTCAATCTCTCTTTCTTATTTTTTTATTGGCACCAGGATGGAGTCACCGATCCTGTCCTACGGATATTCGGGGCGCTTCGCCAACAATTGAGTCGGGTAAGGTCGGAGTTCAAGTGGCTTCCACCGGTTACCAAGGGTAAATCAGGAAAGCATTCACAGCTTTTTCACGTGATTCAACTCAAACTCTGCGCTATTCCCAACGTTCGAGCAGCGGTCCAAGTCAAGTCGTACTCTATCTCCTGAGCAAACTCCTGGGCAACAGGACTGTCCGAATTGATTTTTCCTAAATTCGTCATCAAACGATGTCGTAACAAAGGATCGAACTACGTTCTCCTCTGTAATGCCTCTTCGCTTTTGTCGCTGCATCGTGTCCCTTGGGACCTCTTTTTCCTATTATTGTTCTCCTTTGAAGGAGTTTACTCTTGGTCTAATTGAGAGACAAATCGATTGATTTATATTAAATCATAATATTTATAATTATGAACATATATGGACGATAGATTCTCTCTCAAATATGTAAGGAGGTTACATGAAGGAAGAGGGCAAAGAACATCCACTTTCATCTTTCCCACAAAGTTCTCCTTTTCACTCTATGATGATGTTCGGATACTATTAATTCACCTCGATCGATTAGTACTTGGTCAAGATTGTGGTTTGTCTAGATATCCTAAGAAACAAATATTTACCAAATCTCAGAGCACCCCTAGAGAAGATGAATCTAATTTAAGAAAATTATCCCAACCATCTCAGAACTGAGACAAACCCACTCAGGCTCAGGATACGAGAAAAAACCAATTGGACTCGGGCTTGGACTTAAGAAGTGCAAATCACTGAGGCTATAGATAAAGTAAGTCTAAATTTATTTCGTGAATTAAATTTAAATTATTCCTATAAAACTCCGACAATAATCATTCCAAGATTGTGTAACACCTTCTACTACGATGACTACATTGTTGTTAGGGGTGCAAACGAATTGAATCTATTCACAAATTTTTCGAGCTAGTTCGAAAAATATTTGATTAGCATTTGAAATTATCAAATTCAATTCGAACTCGAACATGTTCGATAATTTTTTTGAGTTGAATTCAAACTCATAATATTTTATTTGATTGTTCACGAACTATTTGTGAGCTAAACTTGAATCGAACTCTATTTATTTTTACACAATTTTAATTTAAATATACTTAAATTCTAACTCGAATCAAACTCAAATTTGATTCATTTCATATTACAATTCGATTTTACTTAAATCAAAGTTTGAATAATTTGAATCGAACTTGAGCTCAAACTTTATTCGAATGAAGCTTAACCAAAATTATTTATATTTTCGAGCTTCTAATCGAATTCGAATATTACATATATTTTTTAAGCTTAAACTCGAATATATATATATATATATATATATATATATATATATATAACGAGGAATGAAAATCTGGTTGGACTCCGATGCTAATCGAACCTCGACAGGATTGCGATCGCCAGTAGCTACGACATTGGCGATCACAATTCGATCAGATTCCTATCGCAATCTGGCTACAGTTGGTCGGACGACGATAATGACCCCGACAAATTCAAGGGTTTGGCTATATTGCGAATTGTTAGTATCGTTGTTGTGTTAAGGGGGGGGGGTGTGAATGGAGACTCGATCGCCGATTGCGTTTTCATTCTTGCGTGCTTGTCTACGAATTGTTAAGTGCAACAGAAATAAGATATGAACAAATATAACAAAACACAAGCACACAACACTTGTTTTTACATGGCTCGAAATCTCCAATTCCTTCTTCATAGCCTAGCTTCGAGCGATGTACCACTACTATACTTTCTCCTCCTCGAAAATCTTCTGAATGCAGAGAAACCTCTTATACCTATTCTTTACAACACAACAACCAAATACAAGTAAAAAATAAAACACAAATAAAAATACTTTACACGATTGCTTGTAAGTTTTCTATCTGTGTTTGTTTGCTTTGGAACAGTTTGCAAGGTCTAGAAAGCAACAACTCTCCCCCTTCTAAGTCACCAAGAAACCGACACTTGAACTCTCCGCAAAGTCCTCCTTTTATAGACTTGACATCGGCTGATATCCATCTACCAATTGACTGATCTTATCCCCAGTCGACTAGTCACTCGATCATTTACTTACAATGACTCCATCCACATTGGATTTCAATTGATCAATTGACTACTTTCTCAACAATCGAACTGACCAATCGATTCAGAGGGTTTTTATTCACCTGACCACTAAGCCAGTTGATTGCTTCAACACAGCAGTCAACTACTGCATCGCGACTTTACTAAGCACTAACTTTCTCATCCCAAACTCTGCGATTGCTCATGCACTCGAGTCCTTGACTCGAGCCCCAACACCAGTCGATTCAGAGCGTTTCAGTTTGCTAATCACTACATCCAGTCGACTACTTCATCACAATAGTCGATTGCAGATCACGAATTTAGTTTCTCATTTTCTCGAGCACCACAGTCGCCAGAGCACCGATTCTCAAGCACTACGAGCCGAGCATCACAAGCGCCTATTTCCCGAGCACCGAGTTCTTTGTCGCCCAACCACCACTTGTCCGGAGCACCCACGCTCACGTGCCCAAGCACAAGTTCCTCATCGCCTGAGCACCACTCGTCCCAAGAACCCATGCTCGTGTGCTCAACATCGAGTTACTCATCACCCGAGGACCATTACCCATGCTAGAGATTTGTCAATCGCCCGAGCATTGCAACTTCTTCATGCACTCGAGTACCTTTCCTGTCACCCAAGCACCGTACCAGTCAACTAGTCAAGACCACCAATCGATTGCTTGAGTACTAGTCTGAGCTTCTCGAGTACGCAACTTGTAAACACTGACTCCCGAGTGCCCTATGTTGTGTCGGTCGACTGATGCCTTAGTCAACCTCATTTCCAGGCTAACTCCCACTTCATCTGGTATTTGATCAATCCTCAACCAATCAAGACTTTTCTCATCCAGTATCCGATCACTCTTAATCTGCCAGAATTGTCTTTGCCCAACATCCGAACAATCGTGACCTACCAGGATTTCTCTTGCGAAGCACGGTCATCTTGACCTGCTGAATCTTCACTCGCTAAGCACGGTCACCCTGATCTGCTAGGACTTCACTCGCCAATTATGGTCATCTTTATCTGTTGAGACTTCACTTGCCAAGCACGGTCACCCCTGATCTAGAGACTGCATTTGCCAAGCACGTGACCTGTCATAACTTCACTTGCCATGCACGGTCATCCTCACTTGCCGGGACTTCACTTGCCTAGTCATCTGGTCACCTTGATATGCCAGAACTTCACTTGCCTAGTCATTCAGTCACCTTGACCTACTAGGACTTCACTTGTCTAGGCATCCGGTTACCTTGACATGTCAGGACTTCCTCTCACTAAACATCCGATTCTCATGGACCTGTTTGAACTTTCCTTGCCATGCATTTGGTCTCCATACCTGCAAGAGATTTTTCGACACCAAACATCCGATGATCTTATTCGACTTGCTTGGATTTTTCTCTCTATGCTAAGTGTCTGATAAATCTTGACCTACCTGACCTTTACACTTGCCAACTCATTGTTGGACTTTTCATCACTAAGTCTTTGATCCTCCATGCCCCACTTGGATTTCTACTTTGCTAATGTCCTGTTGAACTTTCGACCGTCAAGTGTTCGATCTTTCTTAATTGACTTTGATTTCCCACTCGCCAACTCTCACTCGGATTTCCAGCCGCCAAGTGTCTGATCTTCGTTGACCGACTTGGATTTCTCACTTACCAACTCCTAGTTTGACTTCCAACCATCAAGTGTCCGGTCTTCCTTGACTAACTTGGATTTCTCACTTGTCAACTCTCAGTTGGACTTTACTCATCAAGTCTCTAGTCAACTTGGCCTACTTGACTTCTCATCGCACCAACACTCTACATATGTCACATACTATCCTATATTTATATCTTTAACTATATTGTTATATTGTCAAATATTGAAACTCAACTCCAACTCGAGTCTCGCTCGATTTTGGTCAACCTTGATCTGAGATTGATTGCACAAATAATCTCCTTCTAACACGGATAACGATTGACGATGAAGAATTTTGTTGGAGTCACGGGAGAAAAACAATGTGCATCTCTGTAGATTAGATGGCTGAGGATGCTTATACACAGAAGCGCACTGATCAATCACACAATGTATCATTACTCTCTCTCTATATATTTATTATTATTATTTAATAAATTAAAGTTTTTTCCCATAATAAATTTAATAATTATATTGCCTAGTAAATTTTGTGAGAGGTTTAATAAATTAAATTACTACATGGTATTTTTTACTTGATTTTATTATTTAAAATTATTTTACTTTTTTTTCATCTCCCAATTTCATTATATTAAAATTCATTCCAATAAACTTGAATTCATTTTTAAAATTATGCAACAAATACAATGAAAGGTAAGAGATTTAATTTAAAGAAAAATTATATAACATCATTATTTAATTACTTAATAATAATAATAATAATAATAATTATTATTATTATTATTTTGAATTCCAAGTGCATTTTAAAACTAATAAAATATTATTACTTTAGGCGATGAAATTATAAATTTTAAACTTCGGTAAACTTTCTGACAATTTTAATCTTCTAAGTGTATTTTTGTAAATATGGTAAATATTGGAGGGTGAAAAGAAAATTTCCCATTATTATATATTATTTTTCTGTATTTTTCTGTGTGCAATAAAAGGCCTACTTTCTATCTTCTTCCCATCGCGCTCGTTCTCTCGCTCTTGCCTTCGGCGCTCTTGGGCGATCTCGTCTTCCACTCCTTCAGCCTCCCTTTGCGATCGGTCATCGGACGTTTTCCCGACTCGATCTCGATCCCTTTCCTCCGATCCCCAATCCCTAAACCTTTCTTCTCCTATTGCCCTCGAGATCCCTTAGTTTCCTTTCGATTCACCGCCTCTGTGACCCTCGGGAACCCTAATCCGACCTCTCAGGTCCGGATCCTTGCGTTCTACTTCATCAGGTGCTGTGCGGATGGCGAGCGGTAACGTGGATCTGCCGGATGATCTCTTCATCTCGAAGCCGGCCGAGGAGGTCTGGGCCGGGCGAGGTGGGCCCCTGAACTCTCCTTTGTTTTAGCTTTCCTGATTTTTTTTTCGTGCTACGTTCTTGTTCGAATTGGTCGATCGATCCGAGCGCTTCGGTTTCTTACCTCCAGCCGGAAGTGTGCTTTTAGGGTTTTGTTTTTCTCATTTTAAATTTTCTGGTCTGTACGATTTCACTGCTTCTGTGCATCGTTGATTTAGCATATTTTATCGAGTATTCAGGAGCAAAATAAGAAAAGTTAGTTCTCTGAGCAACATTAGTACCGAAGTTTGGAATGACTTTTCTATTATATGAGATGCCTGATGAATCTATACTACTACTGCTAACTGCATCTGCTAGGACCTGTTAGCTGAGAGTTAATAATTTATGCCTAGTTTTTTGTCAGCATACACTCTAGTATACATATTTGAAATATAGTTTTTTTTTTTTTTTTTTTTTTTTTTTTGCTATTCATAAATTCTACAAAAAGAAAATGAATGTATTTGTCGGATCCAGTACTTTTTACTTGTTAGGGTCTCGTATTAATGGAAATGGTGAGGAAAATAGTCATGGATCTTATGAGATTTCAAATACCTGCTTCTTCTAGTATGAGTTTGATCATGGAAATATATGCATAATAGCTACAAAATTTTGTGCAAGTATTAATTGTTCTTCATATATAAATTATATGTACTTAATTTTAGTAACTGTTAAGATAGTGGCAATATGGTTTACTTATTCAGAGCATATCTTCTTCCTCAGGCGAGGGTACTTGGCACCATAACAGTATTAGATTGTTAATGACTATCCTGCATGGTTGGTCGAACAGAACTAATTTAGGTTTTTGCTCATTGCAGAATGTATGGTTATACAAACAGTTCTGTTAATGTTACTTCATGATACACAATTGTGTTCCCATAGTAGCTATTCTTCAGGCCTTTTGACAGTGTCCCTTTTAATATGTCTGTCTCATTGTCATTATGTTGGTAAGTTAATGTGCAATGTTTTCATTTTGCTTCCCAGATGGAAGCAATTGCATATGCCTTCATATGCTTCTTTCAACCCAGAAATTTTAGTCTCTCTATGATTGATACTTAGATAAGAACTTTTTGTTTCATAGAATCCTTCTTCGCTGAAGTTTTCTATTGCTACATCTTTCTTGTTTTCTGGTATTTGAATTTATATTTTTCTGATGCAATTTTAATTCTATCAGTGTAATCTTAATGTATTTTATGTTGTATGTTACAGACCAGGCGAATCCAGAAAATAGCATTCCTCTGTCTCCCCAGTGGCTATATGCTAAACCTGGTGACAGCAAGGTTGGCTTTTTGATTACTTCGGTAGCATCAACATTCCTTTACATGGGAGTCACTGATTTCTTTATTCCTGAGATCATATTTGTTTTTATTGTATACTATGCCAATCCAATCATTTTTTAAGACTCATGTTTCTTACTTTTTAGCTGTATGAAAGTTTAATCTAATCCCATTAACCTTTAGTGGTCGTATGAAGGATGCCAATCTGAAGAATCTTGTAAATAACATTTTTTTTGTTTGTTTACTCAACAGAAACGTCACTAATTGGATAAAATCTTTTTGGGTAGAGTGCTAAAGGTTGTTTCCTCTTATGGCTGATCATCATGCACTATCTGATGTGGAAGAAAAAGTTTATAAGTACTTGTAAGGCAAAATGCATTTTAGCAATTTAATTTTGATTGCTATGAAAGATTAATAAGTCAGTGTTGTTTAATGTGGACACTAAAATTTGTGTGGTTAATTAAAAATGACACAAATAGAAGCACTATGATTATCTAGTTCTGCAGAATGAGGGAAAGACAACTCTCTCATCTAGGACAAGTATGAGCATGTTCATTGGTAGTTCAGTTGTTAAAATTATGGTTTGATTAATAGTGATTTAAGGGCAGTTAAATGAGGCTTAAAAATACTCAAAATATCTAAAAAGTCAATGCTCGTGAATTAATTAAGACTGGGAAAATTCATTGCTAGAGTAAGACATGTTTTTATAATGGGGCTCCATCACTCTTATACTAGGTGTCATCGGAGATCTTTCCACCAGTTCTCCTTTTTGGTGAACTTTGGTAGGTTGAGGTTTGTTAAATTTTTTTAAAATCTGTGTTGTATTTCTTCTTATATTGAAGTGGTTATAACCAATATTTTGAACTGTCTAAAATCAATTTATGTTTTTATCTTATAGTAATAGTCAGGATATTGAATTATGATCAAGTGCACTGGAATCTAGAAACATATTAGAAACCCATGCTATTGGTTTTTGTAGTTGGATTTAATAAATTTAGTAACTCTACTATGCTCTGATTTCTTCTTATTTATAAGTGGTCCAGACTGAGCACTCTGCTAAACCTTGTTGCTTTTTTGTTTATTTTTGATAAAATATCAGATTGTTGATATTCCATATCACATGTTGGGGCTTTCGCCGCTTGATACTGACACAGATGATGTTACCTACTATATCTTGTTTCCAAAAAAACTCATATATAGAATAGCTTGTCAACATTGATATCTTCATCCATGCATCATTCTAATTCTTTTCACAATGATGTTAAATAACAAAATTTATCTGACACGTGCTCCAAGCCAAGTATTTCAGGGATATTTTAATGATTTAAATATGCGCATAGTGCAATTTATAGCTTGATGAGAGGCCAAGCTTCCACTTTTAGATGGTTTAACTTTGTAATTGTTTACTTTATTCTCATAATAAGAGTATTTTCACTAGCAAATCACTCTAGGATATAGGCTTGTATATACCTGATACTGATTTATTTGTGGCAGGATACTCGCCCACCAAATTCCCTGCCATCTGGAATCTTGTCTGATTCTATTCAGAAAGATGTCTGGCGTCTGGATGGATCACAGGACAAGAAAGAATGGAGAAAAAATGCATCTGATAATGATAGTAGCCGCCGTTGGCGTGAGGAAGAGAGAGAGACTAGCTTGCTTTCTAGGAGAGAACGCAAAAAGGAAGGCGAACGAGAAACTGAGTATCGCAAGGGTGATCGTCGACCTGAGAACGTCCTTATTAAAGATGCTCTTGAGTCTAGGACTTTGCCTTCATCTGAGAGGTTGCATGAAGTTCCTAATCGTGGCATGGGAAATGAAAGCCGCCGAGATAGCAAGTGGTCATCAAGATGGGGCCCTGATGACAAAGACAAGGAGTCACGCATAGAGAAGAAAGTGGAAGCAGAGAAAGAAGATTCTCATACTGAAAAACAATCTTTTACTGCTAGCCTCCGTTTACTTTCTGGAACTGATTCTCGTGATAAATGGAGGCCACGACATCGTCAGGATGTTCATTCTGGTGGATCCTCTGTTCGTGCTGCTCCTGGTTTTGGTTTGGAGAGAGATCGTGTGGACGGTTCATCAAATGCTGGTTTTGCTCGTGGTAGGGGAAGATCAAATTCTGTTGCAGTATTACAGCTGGGCACTTCAATTACTTCTTCTAGTTCTATTGGTGCAATCCCAGTAACTGAATCTGAGTTCTGCTATCCTAGAGGGAAGCTCCTTGATATCTACAGGAAGCAGAAGACAGTTTTTGTCGATGCTACCCCTGTGGACTTCGAGAATGCTCCTCCAGTAACGACATCTACCTTTGTAACTCCTTTGGCCTTTGACACACCTGACTCAGAGGAAAAGGTATATCTGAATTTGTATGCCTATATCTTCATGTTATCAGAACACAAATAGGATTAATGTTGAGGAGGGATGAATACTGTTATGCTTCAGTATCATCTTAAAGCCATATTTGCCCCAAACTTTTTGGGTTGATATATGGCATTACAAAAATATGAAATGAAAAATATTACCAACTGAGGACAATTAGGTGCAACTCTAATTGATGAAAAATAAGAGAAAATGAGTTAATGATGATATGTATGTTAACAAAGATGACTCTTAAATTATATAGTGGACAAAGTTAATGGATTACAGTTGAATGAAAGATGTAAGAAAATTTTAGTTTAGTTAAAAATGCTCAAGAGAGATGAAGATTAATTGTGTCTAACACTGCTTAATGATGCTGATGAGATCTAACTATTTCTATTATTTTAATTTTTTTGGGAACTAATTAAGCTCAACTGGTTCTTTAACTTCACATTTCCTGACTCAAAAATCATTTAGATAGTTCTTATTTACTACTCCTACTATGAAAATGCTGTTCTTTGGTTATGGTACTTCATTAGTTATTATAATTGATTTGGAATTTTGTTTTTTTTCCCCAACTAGGTCTTTTACATGTTTTAATTAGTAATAAAAAGAACGACTTGTTAAATTATGTTCAAGATGGTACTAAATGTACCTAGTGAACATCAACAAATTCCTACAATATGAACATGGAGATGACCAGCGATGTGCAGAGTCCTACATAAGATTACTTTCTGGGTTGTATTTAATTTCCTATTGGCACCATCCTTTCAATATTTTTATAGTTAAAACTAGTTATTTTGTTTTTTTAGAGGTTCATGACTGGCTAATAAGATTCACATTTGTTTCTTAAAAGGTTTTTCTGATAGAGATTTGGAAAGGGAAGGTCAACAGGAGTGGAGCAAACTTAGGTCAGGAAAAGATGACAAGAACTAACAAAACTGATATAGGTCTACAATTTGCCTTGGTACTCCTATCTTGTATTATGATTTTTGAAACTAGTATATTTTCATGTAGGTGATGAGAGGGGCATAATTGAAAAGAAACATGGCAAAAAGGAATCAGCAGAAGATTTCAAAGGTCATGAGAATCAGTTTCCATGTGTCGGTTAAAGCTTTGGTTTGACTATTATAATTACCAAACTAAACTTGTTTTTTCATTTCAGAGCTGAATTCTGAACATGGACAACACAACGGCATTATTGTGGATTCTCTGATTAATTTGGTTGGTCCTGATGCTTTGGCCCCAAAGGTTGCTACAAACCATGATGTCTGTGTAGATAAACAAGATTCACTTTGTGCCAATGTAAAGAATTCTGAGTCAAATGATAGTACGATGAGAGGGATAAATATTGATGACCAATCAAGTCATCTAGATGTTTTGAAAAACATCGACTTAGGAGATGATTTCATTATCCCATTTGAGGTTAGTACCGAGGTACCAGATAAGTCATATACTGAGTTTATTGTGCCTCATGCAGAGGTTCCTAATGATAACAAATACGAAGATAGAAAGTCAGGGAACAAATTACGCAGTCCTGAGGAGTTGAGCTTATATTACCTAGACCCACAAGGTGATATACAGGGGCCATTTCTAGGTCTTGATATCATCTCGTGGTTTGAACAAGGCTTCTTTGGCACAGATTTACCTGTGTGTTTATCTGATGCTCCTGAGGGCACACCTTTTCAGCAATTAGGTGAAGTTATGCCTCATTTGAAGCTGGAGCTCTATTCTATCTCTAATATCCACCTTGGTGAAAATTCTGAAACTTTGGATGCTACAAGGAATGAACTTGGCCCTTCCCGTGTGAGTGGTTCTTTTACCTCAAAGGATCAGCAACAAACCTTGTCACTGGATTCTCTGGATTATCCTTTAAAATTTGATGTTCTTGAAAATGGAACTTTGCTAGATTGTAATAATGCCAGGTTACCATTTTCCAATGGAGAAGCATCACTGCGTATCACTGCTGAAGGTCACAACTTGCCTGATTTTACTGGGCAAGAAGCAGAAGGTTTGTATAATAAGAACAACTTGTCTCAATGTTTTCTTCTTCACCAAACTTATTAGTTTCTGATTAAGACTGTTTGCAGTTGTGTTGTACAAAGGTAGGTCCTCGGGCAACATGGAGAAACAACAAGAGGGAGAACTTGGTAATCACAACATTGCTCTATCAAGTTCCATGAGCGGTCATCGTTCTATGCATACTGAAACTGGAAATACTAGTTTTGCTAATCATAATCTTCAAAGAGGCGGTGACTTGAATCCTCTTGGTTTGTTTTGGTCTGAACTAGAAGGTAACCAAAATAAGCCCCTTTCATCAACAATTCCAGGTTCTGTGGAGAATTTGATTGGCAATTATGATTTTGCAAGAAATGCCTCTCCATTTAACCTGAACCAGGAACAACAGTTCATCTCAGGAAGAGACCTTCCAATATCCAATGATTCACGGTCAAAAAATTATAGATGGGACAATGATGCAAATACAGTTCCTGATAATCTTGTTTTGGATAACATGTCCAGGTTTGAACATGGGTCTAACCAACTTAGTTTAGAACAGTCTATGCTCTTCCAGCAATTACAGGAAGAACAATTACAGCGTCAACTTCGTCAGCAAAGCTTACTAGGCCATCAAAATGCTGATTTAGCTGGAACATTCTTTGATCAGGTGCATGAACCTATCCACCAGCAGCCTGTGAATCAGCAGAGCATGGAGGATCTAGAACTAATGCTAAAGCTTAGGTTTGAACAACTACACCTAGAACAATTGCATCAGCAACAATTGCAGCAGCAACAATTGCAGCAACAACAATTGCAACGACAGCGACAATTGCACCAGCATCAAATGCAATTTCTGCAGCAGCATCTTCAACGCGGTGAATCACAATTGGAATCACAACAGATTTATCTTCAAAATTTGCTGCATCAACAATTACTTGAACCTGGTGCAGGATTATCAAATGTTTATCCTCATGCTACACAAATGATGGATCAGGATATTCTAAGGCAGCAACTTTTGAATGAGTTTCAGACACATTCTAGCAATCTTTCGCATGAGTCAGCGATGGAGCAACTTATCCATGCAAATCAGGGGCTGAACTTCCAGCAGCAGAATAAAGATTTATTTAATGTTCTATCTCATTCCAAGCTGAGGCAAATGTCACGAGAGCAACAATATCTTTTAGAACTCCAGCTGGAGCAGCTTCAGGCTCAGCAGCTCTCTGCTTCAAGGAATCGAACTGGTATTGAGGATGAGAGACACACAGGGGGGATCTGGTCAGTTGATGAATCTGGTCAATTCATTAGAACTGCAGCTAGTCCACACCCAAATTATCCTTCCAGACTTAGCCAATCAGACTTTTTGCAGAAATCACAAGGGCCATCATTGGTTGAACATTCCAGTCATTCTCAGCGAAACTACTTGTTGCAGGACAGAATCCAAAGGGGGTTGCATCCTCTTGATAGACCAATGCATATGCGTACAGGTACCTCTCCACCAAACTTGGAACTCATCAATGCCAGAGCACGAGCTCAAGGATTAGATGCAGAAGAACATCTTGACCAGTTTCATGCATCTGGTCAGATTGGTCAATTTCATTCTAATTTTCACTCTCATCAAAGACAGATTTCCAGAGAGTTCTCTGGCGAACACATGGATCTGACAGAAAGCCACTGGTCTGAGCTTGCAAGGCAGCTACCAGCTGACATGATAGAAGCCCAGTTGAAACAGTTGCAAATTGAAGCAGAGAAGCAGAGAGGTGCCAATATGAATATCTCAGTTGAAAACCCAAATGCATGGGCATCATACATAGAAAATAATGAAAACCCAGAATATGAATTGAGGGACTTGCTTCGTCAAGAAATGCGTCACCAATCTCAACATTCACTCAGGTTGGTGGATGGTGTTGCTACATCATCCTATGAGCAAAAGGACCCTTCTTCATTGTTCTATCCGCGGTCTGACTCAGAGAATCAATATAATTTAAACAGAGACAAAGTGGGTTCGAATGGTGTTTTTTCAGATGCTTCTCTTTTGGAGCAAGTAAGACAATATTCCAATGAACAAGTGATGAATACCAGTGATAATAAATTTGAAAGCAGCAACAGGTTCACTTTAAGGCCTGGTTCCTCAACATCATTTGAACAGAAACAATTCCTGTCAAATTTAGATTTATTTGAAAGAGGGAAGCGTGTGAATTCTATAAGTGATGCTTCCTTACAATCAATAGATTTCTCTAATCTGAAGGACGGGGAGAGAGGGAACATGCAGCATACCAATAGAAGTTCCAGGATCCAATCAATGGTGGATGTGCAAGAAAGTAGGGTTATGCAAGCAGGTGGAGGGCACGAGGGCAAGTCCTTTAAGCAAGATTTTCTTGACAAAACGGGTAATCTAATCAGTAATTTCTACCCTGTGTTTACTGTTTATTCTCTTTGTATATTAATGCTGGCACAAATCTGTCATATGCTACAGTTGCTGGTTTAGGTTTCTTAAACAACGAAGCAGAATTTGATCAAGCTGACAAGGAAGAGATGTCCAATAATATGTAAGGACGTGGTGCATGGCCACAAAGTTAATACCTTGCTATTTCTTCTTGCTATTCTCATATTAATTTGTTGTCAGGCTTCTCTTTTACCATGTAGTCAGGTCCTGTTAGTAAACTATTCATTGGTGGGACATTATTTATTTTGATAATGAATGCCTTATGATTAGTTCTCATTGTGCTTTAATTTGCATTAACAGTACTACATACCAATCCATACAGTTATGCTTGTGAGGGTGCACATGTATCCATCTTTGTAATATTGTGTCTACTAGAGTGATGTGCCTCATTGGGAGTATTGACAATGTAGGATTATGAATTTATTGCTAATGATTCCTCGGAATGGTTTCTATTTTGGTCATAAGCATCTTAACTCTACAAGTAGGTGGCCAACATTCTGACTTCACTAATGTTAGATCTTGATGATTATGGAGTCTTCAGCAGTAAAATGTTAAATCTACCATGGATTTTGGTTTTACAATTGTTAAATATTTCACTGATTAGCAGTTATCGAAAGGTTTGTCCTTATATCATATGGTCCGAGTCTAATTTTGTGCTCTGATAATATTGTTATGTAGGATATATGATGGTCCAAAAGGAGTTGATAGTTTCTTAAAGCATACCAGTGATCCCCATGACATGCCATCTGCAAGACCGTCTGCTGGCACTCTTCAAATTGCAAAGGGGCATAATTCTGCAACTTATGGATCTTCTGAAGGTATACTCTTCTTTGTCATTTAGACCTCATTTTTTTCACATTATCGTTTAAGCTATTTAGCACTCGCTAATGGAAGATTCGATGCTTAATATTAACAAATATTTGGTACAGAAGTAAAGCAAGAACATGGATCTAGCCTCATTTCCCAATCTTCGGATGTGCTGAGATCTAACAAGAAAGATTTGAAATTTCGTCGAACCTCTTCGAGCATCGACACAGATATGATAGAGCCTTCATTCAGTGATATGCTGAAGAGCACCAAAAAATCCACGCCCGAACCTGAGAACATGGAAACAAGCTCAGTCGGAAAGAATTCCAAAAAGAAAGGAAAGAAAGGGAAACAGATCGATCCTTCTCTTCTCGGTTTCAAAGTCCATAGCAACCGCATCTTGATGGGTGAGATCCAGCGCCCAGATGATTGAGCATCGTTTCTTCCTGCAACTAATGTGTCTGGTTATTTCTTTAATTGTAAAGTTCCTCTCAGATTTTTCTTCGTCGTTTTTTTTTCTTTTCTTTCTGTTTACCATGAAATGATGTATGCAGGTTTTTTGAAAATGAGGGTTCATATTCAAATAGTTCTATTGATGCTTTTTGTCTACCTCAATCTCGATTCCTTTCCCTACTGCTTTATTTGCAAAACAATATGCTCAATTGTGCAAGTGAACAACTGCCCAAGTGACCCCTTTACCATGCTTTTCACTGTACATTCCTCTTCCACTGATCTAAATCTGAAGTGCTTACTCAACCAAGATACTCCCTCCCTCCTCTGCCTCTGCCTACGTCGACCATCTTGAGCCGGCATCGTCCCTGACATGGAGAAGTAGGGTTCGTAAGAACAGTTGTGGCAGCTGTTGCAGATGTCTCTGTTTTCGTTTCAGAAAGTTTCCATTTTTATTCTGGAATGGTTGTGATACTGCTCCGTAGCTATCTTTTCTTTTCTTCCATAGTCTCGTCGTCGTCTTTTGGAACGTTCTTGATTGGAAATTTAGCACCATGTCGAAACATCTTATCCGATCGTTTCGCGTCCGTTCTGACAAACTCTGTGGAGAAGGGCCTGCCCAATTTCTCTCCATGCACCACAGGATTCCCTGATGCCACGTAAAAGTAGCTCGCAGCTCGAGTTCCCCTGGAGAGCACTTGCGCCTGCAATTAACAACACCGAGAGCCCATTCTCTCCGTCCCTGAAGACGCCAGTCACGTCGGAGAGGAGCCCCAGCCGATGCTCGCAGCAGAGATCGAGCCTCAGGCCCTTGCAATGAGGTGTTAGACATGAGTTAGTTGCTCACAAAACAAAGAATCAACCTTTGTGTTCCCTCTCTCTATTGCTACTGCCGCCTCCAAACATTTTCTTAACTGAATTCTCTCTACCCTTTCGAGATAAAATGGGATTCCTCACGTAGTAGTACTCCTGCATCACAACAATATACTTCGAGAATTAGGCCCTTGTGTTCGGATGGCCGTTGGCTAGAGTAGCACAACTATTGTTAGGAATGGATAGGAATTGAAGTTAGAAGTGGAATCTAAAATTCTCATTCAGTCATAGAAATCCTCCATTGTTTCTGACTGACAATAGATCAAGGGGCGTAACTCTCCGTGATTTATTTTTTTTGTCATTATCGAGTGGAAAATATTGAGGCGAACATAATCACCCTTACTAAGAGAATAAGCAATGCAAATTTTGAAAGAATATGTATGCATGGAGGAAAGGTGGACTTGCTCGATGAGCTTATGACGATGTCATGGAAGACGACGAACTGCATGTGGGTGAGGTTCTATTTCTGTAAATATTTTATTCCTAAATATATCTATAACAAAAGGCGATTACGTTCGCCCATAATATCTTTCACCGTTAGTCCCTCGGTGATGATGGAGGTAAATCATGGAGAGACTATGTCCCATGACTTGATGATCAAAAACAATGAAGGACTTTTGAGTTCAAACAAGGATTCTAGATCTTACACTGAGATTCGATTCTTGTTCATCTATAACAATATCTATGCTGTTCTAGTCACCGAACCGTCCCGAAAGGACTCTATTCCTAAATATATTGATGTATACAAGGTTAACTTGATTAATTAATCCTTAATAAATAAATTTAGTTTTAAAAAAACATCTTTGTATAATTATATCAAATAACTTTATCTATTGGATCTTGATCATAATTTGGATATCCATAATATTATACACATACCAAAATCATTTTTATATAATTTATTAATTTCCATTCAATCTAAATTCTTATCCAACCAACTGAAAGATCTCAACTCGAGGAACCAAGCATAAACACATGATAGCAACATCTACTTTTTGAAATTCTTATACTTCATACACATTTCTATCGAAACAAGCCGACTTAATGCACCAATCCACATTGGCATATTTAGTACAAAATCATATAAATATCACAACAATATTTCCACTCGAAAGGTCTACAACAAAAATTTAAATAAATTTTATCTTGTTTTATTATTATTAACTAAGTCTTTTTTATCCTACTCTTTTTCATTTGATGTATATATGTATTTGTCACAGTTCACATTGTCTATCTGAAATATTTATTGATCATCTAAGTACATATTCGTACAATCTTACATATATTTCTTAGAATTTTTTCCTCAATATATGTAACTCTGACTTTCTCTCTAATATTCTCAATGTTTATTTTGTCTATTTTCATATGTCCTCATAGCTACTTTAACATCTTCGTCTCTGCAACTCTTTATCTTCTGCACAAATATTTGGAAGCGAGTTTAGATAAATAGGAAAAATGCAGTTTAAAGCAATTCAGATCTGCTAGAGAAATTACCTTAAATTTGTGAATCAGAATAAAGTATCAGACTATAATCAATTAAGAGAAATGAAAGATTAATAGAAAGATACGAGAGTTAGATTTTAATTTGGAGGTCTCTAATAGAAAGATATTTCAGAAACAACAAAATAAGGTCAATTATCGCAAAGTCTACTGACAAAAATTCAAGAGAGTTGTAAAATCACAATATCTATCCTCTGGTTCTCACTTTCTTGCTTCTTTTAGCATGTATATTTCTAACATAATCCTCCATGCCCAACATCGTTAGAGATGAGATGATATTTAAGGATGGTTAACAAATTTCACAAAGAGATTTAGAACTAAGAGGTAGAGTTTCATCTCTCTATGTTATTCACTCCCTTTTAACGTGTCTGTTTCTAACAATATCAATCGAGTAGGACTATGTAGTCCTCTCGAGACTGTTGCTACAGATGGGCAAAAGTTGAATTTCGACGTGAGATCTAGAATCCTCACTAGGATTCAAAAGCCCTTCGCTGTTTCTGATCATCGGGTCAAGGGGTATAGTCCCCCGTGATTTACCTTCCTTCATCATCACCGTTGGACCAACGGTGAGGGATGCTAGGGGCGAACGTAATCACCTTTTGCTGCTACAGATAGAGTAGGACTATGTATAGTACTCGTACATGAAGCCCTATGGGACCAAGTTTTCAAATCATGCTCTTGATAATGAGGAGATCAAATACCTGAGTGTACTGCATTATACTTGATCATTAGTAGATATCAACATCATTATATAGCATCATTCTCGGTTATTAGCTTGTCCCTACAAGGATGGCGTGTTGGTTGGAGTAGGACGGCACTTCTGAAATGAGCACGGATCGATTTTGGAGGAGGGTCTAAAATCCCTCCTTAGGCTCAGATGACCCTCCTCTATCCTAGTCAATCGCGTCAAGGTCAAAGGCCCTCCGTGATTTATCTCCCTCACAATGATCATGGGAGAGACCAATGAGAGCCGCTAGATTGGCGGTTCCAACCTTTTTGCGAAATTCTCGGTTATTAGCTTTGCAAAAATAGAATTACGAAGACGAAGGATTGAATCTAATACCATGTAGGGTTAAAAGGTAGAGTTTCATACCTTTTTCTCACTTCTGTAGTCTCTTTAACATGTCTATTTTCAACATGAATACCTTATGACACAAAGTTTTAGATCATGATCTTGATACTTAAGAACAAATGCCTAGTTAGAGTATAAAGAAATATACTTGGCCATTGACAAATATTTAAAGATATCAACATCTTTATGCAGCATTGTTCTGGATTATCAGATTTGCCAATTATGTCGATAAGCAACACAGCAGTCATATTGTTAAAAGACAGTGAGAGATTTTTTTTTTTCATGAGAGAACTATGAACAACTTTAAAATGCAGCCATGCCACAGTGCCATTTGATAAGTTTCTGACAGTTTATGGAAGACAAATATGCAGTTCTAACAGGAAAAAAGGGAGATGCTAGATACCAGACAATGAAAATTAGAATTTGAGTTCTCCTAAAAAATCCAACTTTTAGAAGTACGAGTTGTTGGGATTATTAGGAGAACAATCAAAGTTCACTTTGGAAAGACATAGAAAAGATCATGAACTTATAAGATGAAAAGATATCTCTATTGGTACGAGACCTTTTAGATAAAATCCAAAAACAAAATCATGAGAATTTTGGCTTAAAGTGGATAATATTATATAATTATGGAGATATGTGAATCTTATTTGTACCAACAATTGGTATCAGAATCGATGGTTCATGTCGAGTCATGAGCCTATAATGAAGAAAGTGAGGGCTCTCATGTCCACATCAAGAGAATCAGACACTAAGAAGGAACTCCAGTTGGATCAGGAGGACCATACAACTGGTAAGAAGTCCAGCTGGGTCAGGAGGACCGAATAATTGGCAGAAAGTCCAGTTGAATCAGGAGGACCGGACAACTGACAAGAAGTTCAGCTGAGTCAGGAGAACCGAACAGTTGACAGAAAAATCTAGTGGGTTGAGAATCAGACATCAAGTAAAGAAAATCCTTCGAGAATGGATGAGCTTAAGGGGGAGACCCAATGTGGTCCTTCGTTTGAGGGGGATTGTTGGGAGAACAATCAAAATCTCACATTGGAAAGACACACAGAGAAAAGATTATGGACTTTTAAGATGAAAATATATCTTTATTGGTACGAGACCTTTTGGATAAAGTCCAAAAATAAAACCACAAAGGTTTAGATTTAAAGTGGAAAATATCATACCATTATAGAGATGCATGAATTTTATTCGCACCAGTATGAGTGAGGATTGTCAATCTAGAACAGAAGAAACAATTAGAATGTCAATTCTTAGTAGTACAAACATTCAAGCTCGACGAAGTCTAAGTTACAAATGTGGTTAAAACTTTTTATCTACACACCTGGATAAACAAGAGATCCAGCTTCTGGTCGACATGTCCAAGCTCTGTTATTGCACACCTGTGTGTTCCACACATCACAATAGCATTGAAAAAGCAAGCTTGCCACTGTAACAAGCAATTTTTTGAACTAACAGTTGAAGAGATACCTGAGCTTGAAAACCACAGTGAAGGTTGCAGAGAAAGGATGGGCAGGAAGATCAAACCACTTTTACACTTCAATGAATGAAGTCGAATTGTCCATCTTTCTCCCCTTTCTAGTTGAATTCAAACAAAGTAGAGAAGCAATCAAACGAAACAAAAGCTCAAATTTTGCAACCGAAACAGCTTTAGTTCGGCTTGAAAGTCCTCTTCCTTAGTGTTCTGACCCATCCTGTGAATCTTCTTCCTCCTCCTGATGAGATTGGGGTGGCGGCGGAGGTCGTTGATGTTGCTGCAACTGCCGGCCACCATCGGTGCTAGCGGCCAACCTCCTGGGAACCATCTGCTGATAAAACTGGCTCATGGCATGGGGATGCATAACCCCAATTTGGGCGTCTTGAGAGAGGGCAAGCTCCAGATCGGGCAGCTGCTGTGCATGGCCTCCAAGCATCGATGCGAAACTCATTGCTCCCGCGTTGGAGATGGGCAATTCCAGCCCAGGTAGCCCTATCCTTTGCATAAAGTTGCCGGCGGAACCATCTCCAGCGCCTGCGGACCCAAGGTTCGAGCTTGATGGAGCAGCCGCCATCGAATGCAAGAATTCGGACCTGAATCCACCTCCTGGCGGCGGCCACAAGCCAGGGTTAGACCTAGGGAGGCCTGCAGACCCAACCGAGGCCCAGTTAGCTCGAACTACGGAGGCGCTTCCGTGCCCTATCTCGTCAAACTTTGGTTGGTGCCCGGCGAGGGCAGTGGAGCCAGCGGCGGCGGCCGTGGCGAGAGCCGACGCCGGGATGGTTCCGGAACCGGTGGCGGCGATGATTGACGGCTCCGCTTGCTGGAGGAGCCATTGGATGGTCTCCCCGTCAGACTTGTGCCCCAATTCCCGTGTAAGCTGGAACACCCTGGCGGCGCACAGGGCGGGCATCCTGATCCTTCTCCCCCGACCGTCGACTTTGGCGTGGCGGTCCTTGTTGGAGCTCCTCTTGGGCGCAAGCTGCCGCCTTTGTCCCCCCGCCGCCGCCGCCGCGCCGGTGGAAGGCGAAAGGTCGCTGCTTTGTGACGCTGGCGACACCGTGGTGCCTTCCCCCTTATCCTGGTGAAGCTCGGGGACCTCTTGCGGCACCTTCGAATCCATCAAAGTGCCTGCAACAGAGAGAGAGAGACAAGACAGAGAGAGGCGGCGATAAGGCAAGATTTTGGGACTTCTGCCAAAGGGAGTCGGACGCAAAGCCCCAAGAGAAGGAAGAAGAAGTGGTCTTCTCTACCTCTCCAATGATTCCCCTTAAATTCACCACCGCTTTGACTCTCTCTCTCTCTCTCTCTCTCTCTCTCTCTCTTCTGGTTAAGGATCCAATTTGAATGAAGTGGACAACTGATTAGATTGCCCAAATCTAATCTGACTGGCTGTCTACCACATGAGCTTCAGTCCTCAGCTTTGGATTTTCGGCTGTCCACGACTTTTTGTTAAGAGGCGCAAACAGTTCACTGTCGTCGTCTGGTTCGACACAAAAAGACTGCTTCATTCGACGGGAGCTCAAGCCCGAGTTCCGAATCGAAGTCGCCAGCCATTTGCCGAGCTTGAAAATTCCTCCGCTCGGAGATTCCACTCTGTATCCTTCTTTTCGCCCTGTCTGTGACATGATGGCTCAGGACAGGGCAAGCTGCATTGGAGCTCTACCCTTGGCAATGGCAGGCACGGAATGAGGTTGCTTGGTCACCACTCTGAGAGCATGAGGGCGAAAGAGGAATCACATGAAATTCGAGCAGAAGAGAATTACTGATCCCTTTCACATAAGAAGAATATTTGGTGACGGCTAGTCTCCACGGAGATGACGTGGTAATTAAGATACTACAGAATTTACGGATACGATAAGGATCGATTTTGGAGGACATCTAAAGTCTTTTCTTGAATTCAGATGACCCCATGTGTCTTCGCCACCACATCAAGATACATAATATCCTCCGTGATTTACCTCTTTCACAATAGTCATGGGACATACCGGTAAGAGCTGCTAGGTTGACGGATTCCAACCTTTTGCGAAAGATTCGATAACAACTAGAGCAGAAAGCAAATGTTATTATAAATGGGCAGGATTCAATATAAAATTTAAAATCTTCATCAAGGATCAAAAGTCATCCGTCGTTGTTTCTAACTAATTGATCAAGGGGGCATATCCCTCGTGATTGATCTTTCTTCACCATCATCGAGAGATCGATCGTGAGCGGCATTGGGGCGAGTGTAATCGCCTCTATGCTACTACAAGATTCGGAAATAATATACAAGGCTACAGTGCAACAATGGAATACCCAATTTAATCTTTAAATGGATATTTCTAGCCGTGATACATTTGCATGATTTTTCTCTAAATGGAATAACAAATCAAGAGCGTAATCATCTCTATGCTACTACAAGATTCAGAAATAGTATACAGGGCTACAGTGTAACGGTAGAATGTCCAATTTAATTTTCAGATGGATATTTTTAGCCATGATATATTTGTAGAAAATTTTTTCTAAATGGAATAACAAATCAAGAGCGCAATCACCTCTATGCTACTATAAGATTCGGAAATAGTATACAGTGCTACAGTGTAATGGTAGAATGTCCAATTTAATTTTCAGATGAATATTTCTAGCCCTGATGCATTTGCAGAATTTTTCTCTAAATAGAATGACAAACCAAGAGCATTGCAGTTGCTGAGGTTGTCCACGCGAGTACTTCCTAATTTATTCTGATGGTTAATGAAGTATATCTTTTCTAAGAATTATTTAATACCCCATTGAAGATCCGTAGGATAGGACCGATCATCACAAGATTAGTCGGGTTGAAGGCATGCATATTTAGTATTAGTAAAAAAAAAATCAGAAATAATTTTCAATCAGCAATTGTATCACGCACGCCTTGATTATTACTTCACTAGCTACGATATTGCCTCAATGGCAAAGATAATGCCCGCAAGGCTATAATGCAACAATAGGACTTCCAACTCAGCTTCTAAGTATTCACGATTCAATCTCTAGGCTTAGCAGATTTGTAAAATTATTCTTCAAATAAAATGATAAATCAAGAACGTTGCAACTGTTGAGGTTATCCAGATGAATGATTTTTGATTTATTTTGATGGGCGATAGAATATATCTCGATTAAAGTTATTTAGTACTCCGTTAGAAATTCATTTTTAAAATTAATCAGGTCGAATATTTCAATACTCGATTATAGTAAAAAAAAAAAAAAGGGATAAAAATTGTCAAAGAAACTTTTTTTTTTTGAGAATGACAAAAGTGAAGCGGCTCTCATCTTCATCGATCACAGCGATAAATAATGGTGGAGAAAATGTATTCATTATTATAGAAAGAAATATTAGTCTTATTAATGGTCCACAAACATCTTATTATATGATAGAGATCGTTGAAAGAGAAACATATCCACTCACTAAACGATTGTTATCCGCATGTGAAACGTGAACTAATTCAAAGTAGAAAGTGGAAAAAAAATATATATATATAAATTAAGGTAACATATCGTCTTCGAGGACGTAAGATTCATGAAATTTTCGTCAATATAAAATTTTGAAAACAAATTTAATGCACGAAGTTAACTTTAAAATTGCACTTAATAAAAATATTAGAAATTAGCTTTTCAAATATTTGTCCAAACTATTTTTATCTTTTATACTTCTTTCTTTCTTTATTTATTTTTATTATTATTTTAGACACGCCTTACTGATATCTGTACTACAAAGTGTGTATTAGTTTTTTTTATTTAGCAGTATGGAGAAATAGTTTATAAATTATTTGATAGAAATATGTCGACTTATTTATTTAGAAAATAATAAATCTATATCTTCTGTATATGAATTCTTGATATAAAATATCTGTAGAAATTAATATCAGAATATTAAATTTTATTTAGTTATTCTATTGTGTAAAAGGGAAATCCTCTCTCATGATTCTCTTCTTTCGGCTCCACGATGAAGAGAGAAAATAAATCATGGCTGCGATCGACAATCGATGGAGGTAATTGGCGATTGACGGCGACAACGATAGATGATTGACATCGACGACAGCTAGGTGTCGACAATCGATGTTGGTGGCGATCAGGTGTCGACGATCATCGTCGATCGTCGAAAACGACGGTCGATCGACGATCGTCGACGGCGACGATCGACACCAATGCTCCCCCCCATCAATGATCAACAATTGATGGGTGGCGAGCGATGGGTGACAAACAATGAGCGATGCCGACGAGCGACGAGCTAGCGACGAGCAACGATTGATCGACGACAGTGATGGTCGACGATCGATCAATGACAGCAATGACCAACGATCGACAACCGTGGTCGATCGATTAGAGTTTTAATTGTATTAATAATTTATGTATGGTCAGATTATTTTTTGATAAATTAATAAGGATATTTTTATTCCAAAGGATAAAAATTAAAAGATAATTTTGGAAAAAAAATTTCATAGCTCCGGAATAAAAAAAACTTTATGAATGAAAGAATCGAAAATCAAACACACCCTAAGTTTCTCGAAGGTTTTAGATTCTTTCGTCCATAATTTTTTTATTGACGTGACATGATATATTAGACATTCATTATGATTCGATAATCACTCAAATCGTGAACCAAATAAAATTTTTTATTGACAATAAATAATCAAAATTATCAATAACAATTCTGAATCAACGCACTCTTAATGATAAATCCATATTACAAAAAAAAAAACAACATAATTAGTATCATCATTGTAACTACCGCAGTGTAAAAAAGATAATTAGTCCACTGAACTGCTCATTTTCCCCCCAATGAACTGAAGTGAGTGATCTGCTTGGATCCAAAATTTTGATGTTCTAAATCTAATTTTAAAAAATATTAATAAATTATTTTTTAGATGCAAAAGTGATTTGAATCACTTAGGTGACGTTTGGTTCAGTGTGAGAATAAAAATGAGAATGAATTTGATAATAAAATTGAATGAGAATGAGTTTAATCATTTCAATTGAATAAAAACGAAGACGATGTCGATATCGTTGTCGGGTCATCGGTCGCTGTCGATCGATAGTCGTTGGGGCATCGACGATCGTCGTTGGTCGTCGGTGATCATTGGCCATCGGCGGTCACCGATCGCCGACCGTCGGTCGCCAGTGGTCACCAACCGTCGGGCGTCCGTCGCAATTGGTCGTCGGTCACTCTTCATCGGCGATCGTCGGTTGTTGATCACTTGTCGACTGTCGGTCGCCAGTCACCGACCGCCAGTTACTCACCGTCGATCGCTCGCTTACCGTCGGTCAACCATCATCGTCCATCGATCGCTCGTCGATCGCTCGTTGGCGTCAATCATCGGACGTCGGTCGTCAATCGTCGTCGTCGACCGTCGTCCATCGCCCATCATCCGCCGCTGGTTGTTAGCCGTCGATCGTCGATCGTTGACCAACAACGATCATTTATTTGGGAATCATTCCCAAAACCATCGTTTAGATTGAGTTTCGTTGATTTCCAAATATTTGAGAATTATTTCAATCCCAAATCCATTAATCAAACACTATATATCATTCTCATTTCCATTTTTTCATTCTAAATCCTCCAAACCAAATGCCACCTTAAAAATGAATTGTGACGAACATTTCTTTAACTTTACATTAAATACGATCTGCTTAATCACCTATGCAGCTCTCTTGATAGGCCTTTTGAATCAACAAGCTAATAGGGATTGTATGTCCCTCTAAGTGAAGCTTGAGGGAATGACTTAGTAGATAAGATACAATGATATTTGTGAAAGTGATATGGATTGATTTTGGAAAAATTTTAAATTTTTTTTCTGAATTCAGATATCTCTCAAGTATTTTGAACATCACATCAAAACTCATAAAGTCCTCCATGATTTATCTTCCTTATAATTGTCGTGAGATAGCCGGTGGAGATTACTAGATTGACGGTTCCAATCTTTTACAAAAGACTACAACTTTTTAAAATATTTTGTTGCCTAAATTTTTTTGAAATTAGTATATAATAAATACTCACTCGTAAGTAGGATTATAAATCCTAAATGAATTAGCGAATAAATTTAATATTCGATTTGGTAAAAATTTATTTATATTTATTTAATATGCATCAAATATAATTAAATGAATAAACTGAAATAATTTGATGAATTAAATGAATACATTTGAACACTTAAACATATGTATATTCGTCTTATTGATATTTATCATATTATTCTTAAATTATACGTACGAATAAAATTTGTGAATCATATTCACGATGAATGAATTTATTTATATTAATTTGAATTATTTATACTAATAAATCAAATAAATATTAAAATATTAAAATATTAAAATTATAAATAAATAAATAAATAAATTTGATTTAAAAATTTAATAATATTTAAATAAATAAATCTTAAACAAATTTAATTCAAACTTATTTAGAAATCATTCAAATTCAAATCGATTTAAAAAATAATTATTTCGATAATTTAATTAATTTTAGATTTAATTCAACTTGATTATTTTATTAAATAATTCTGAATATTATAAAACTAAAAATGCTTGATATCAAAATACACAATTCTGAATCACTAAAAAAAAAAATGCAAAAATAAAAGCATTTTGAGAAATTATATTACCTTGGTCATCATTATTAAGCAGTACTCTATAAAATGTTGGTTGCATAATAAGATTCTTCATAAATATGATAATATTATTTCTTCATATATTAGTTTTAAAAGTCAAAGATTTACTGTGATTTATCTTTTTTATAGCCCGAAGGCAAATTGATAAAAACTGCTAAATTGACAAATTCTAATTTTTTACACAATAAAAATTAAAATGTTATAACCAAGAACTTTGTTATAAATATGATTAAAATGCTATAATAATTATGGCAGTAACTATTATATGTTTAGGCGATTGAACATGATGCACTGATAATATTAGAGCAAAAATTCTCATACAACGAGAGACCAATTTTCATATTGTATAATAATACTCGATCCATTCATGATGCTGAGTCATTCGTGAAATTTAATTGTACTTTTCGATTAATAGAATATTTTTATGAATCATCTCGGTAATAATCGAATTAAAAATAAGAATGATTATCAAAAGAAATAAAAAAAAAATATATAAGCATAATTATTGTAACAATTTTGAAATAAAATTATATTTTAAAAGTAAAATTATTTTTATATTTTTATATTTTAACGGCGCCATTTTAATTTTTATTCCCTCTATTTGTCCTCTATCAATCGCCTCAATTTCCACCCCAATGTACTCAGGCCCTAAATCCAAACCGTCCGTTTGAGACCGCACGGAAGTCACCGAACGGCCAAGAAATGTCTGTCGTCTCGCCACGTTTCTCTGCTTCGTATCCACCCTCTTCTCCCGACGACGCCCCCTCCCGATCTCCATCGTCTCCGTTCTCTCGGTCGATCTCCCGATCCAGCGCGATCTTCTTGTCATCCTCCTCCAGTTTCTTCAGGATCGATTACCCCAGGCGATTCCGCTGCTCGGCTTGTTCCTGATCCTCTCCGACTTTCCTCTCCTGCTTCTGAGACCGGTGAGTTGCGTTCTTGCTCCTTCTCGTGTTCTACCTTGAAGAAAATCTCTCGGAGCCCAAGAAATTTACATGTTTTTCTTCATTTCGTGCTCAGAGGTGCTGGATTCGCATACTCTGACCAAATTACGGCCCTATTCATGATTGTTGTTGCTACTGTTGTTATTATTTCGATCCAGCAATGCGATTTAATGTGTATCTGGTGTTTTTGGCCTCGTAGATCAGGTTTCTAGGTCAAATAATGGATCGATTATCGAACGTTATTCTCGTGTAATTATGCTATTTACATGATGGAGGGATGAGATCCATATTGCTGACTTTATAGAGTTGACTGCTACGAGTTTATGATAATGATCCTATAAGATGCAATCTTTGATTCGTCAAAATTTCTTCTTTCTCGCTCTACCTCTTGACCTTCCACTCTAATCAATTTAACTCGTTTAACTATAGACTTTGCTACTTGCCCCAACTATTGTGAACGACTACGTGAATATTAAATATTTTCACTCTATTTTCCTTGTTGTGAGGGTGTAGCTCTATTGATACTCAAATTTTATTATACTAACTAAAGTTTTCTTTTGTCTCCCTCTAAATTGTAATTCTCCACTCTAGTTTATTCAACTTATCTAACTATAGAGTTTGTTGGTTACTTATTGAATATGTTTTTCTTCTTATTTTATCATCTACTGTTGCTATGCTTAATTGCTATTAGTTATTCCTTTTTGGTAATCACACAATCCATCTTAGCATTCTGGTCTCTACTAAGTTTTGTTTTCTTTACTTCACGTTACTTTAACAACCAACATCTTATCACCTAAAGGTACTAGCCAAACCACCAATATAATGGGAACCTAACCAGGACAGAACAGAGAAGTGGTACAGCCATAAGGTTCTTCAATTATAATCCAGATGATCATGGTCGAAGTCACATAATAGATGCTTCAATATGCAAGGTAATGATTGTGTGTTGACCCTCCCTAGACTCTTCATTGAAAGAGCCCTGAACTGCACTGGTCTTTCATTTCTTGGAATTTGATTGGGCAAAATGATATAATGATATATAGAGATTGGACCATTTCACCCTTTCTTTGGCGATCTACACCATTTTCTTTTCTGTTCCGAACTGGCCCACTTCTTCTCTCTAGACTTTTAACCTTTATTGTTGATTAGATGTAACTCTAACTGTAATTCATTTCAAAGACACACATACACACACATCCAGTGCTACTTTTTTTATTAGAAATTGCTAGAACTTTACCTCCCAACTCTGTAACAAAGCCTAGGTTTTTTCCTCTATCCACTTAAGGTCGCCTGTCAATTTTATATGACAATAAACCTCCCTCCCCTTCTCTACACTTTGTCTCTCTTCGCAACCATCTACTTTTTTTATCTAACCTGATGACCATTAAATGTCTGACAATTACTCCATTACCATCATAACCTATGAGAATTAACAATCCATCACCTCCCTTCCAATCCTCAATCCAATCAATCTAGACCAAATCAAATTGATATAGTATATTGAACCAAACTTAAGATTATATTGTAACGGTCTTGCATTCAGTATAGTTTTATATCCAGGGAGTGTTATGTTATTAGGTATTGTTTGAGAGTCCTTTATATGTTAATAGTGATTGTTTTTATTCAGTTAAGAGTTATTTTCTCTCCCAACAGTTATAATCCAACCCCCACTGATTCGGTTAGATCTTTGACAGGAAGAGACAAATCCTAGTTGCTTTCCTGATCCATTTAGTGGCAAGATTCACCATAGAAAACTATAGTTCCTTGGGAAAACTGTAATAAAGAGAAGGATGTCTGGTCAAGATCAGCGTTTGAATGTGGTTCCAACAGTAACAATGCTTGGTGTGATGAAGGCTCGCCTTGTTGGTGCCACCCGAGGCCATGCTCTTCTCAAGAAGAAGAGCGATGCCCTCACAGTGCAATTTCGCTCCATCTTGAAGAAAATTGTTTCCACCAAGGAGTCCATGGGTGACATTATGCGCAGCTCCTCTTTTGCTCTCACTGAGGCTAAATATGTCGCTGGAGACAATGTAAAGCATGTTGTGCTTGAGTCTGTTAAATCTGCATCTCTTAAGGTAAGGTCCCGCCAGGAGAATGTTGCTGGTGTCAAGCTACCCCGCTTTGAGCACTTTGTGGACCATGGTGCTGGGGATGCCAAGTCTGATCTGACTGGTCTAGCACGTGGTGGTCAGCAGATTCAGGCTTGTCGTGTTGCATTTGTCAAAGCGATTGAGGTTCTTGTTGAGCTTGCTTCTCTTCAGACTTCATTCCTTACCCTTGATGAAGCCATTAAAACCACTAACAGGAGGGTTAATGCCCTTGAGAACGTTGTCAAGCCACGGCTTGAGAACACCATTAGCTACATCAAAGGAGAACTCGATGAACTTGAGCGAGAGGATTTCTTCCGTCTTAAGAAGATTCAGGGGTTCAAGAAGCGGGAGATTGAGCGTCAGGAGCAAGCTGCAAAGAAGTTTGCTGAGGAGCAGCATGCTGAGAAGATCTCACTAAAGAAGGGAATCTCAATCAAGTCTGCATACAACTTGCTAGAAGCTGGGGCTGGGAAGGATGAAGATATAATTTTTTAATGCTAATAATACTATTAGCATGCTCTGGTTTGTTCCTCTAACTCCTATTTGGAATATTATTTTTGTTTCCTTATTTACCTTCTGAATTGAAGTTTATTCACTGCATCCTTCTTGGTTGGCTACAAATTTTTGGTCTGAAATTGGGAAATCTTGCCGCTTATTAGTTACACATATAATAAAAATAGGATGCAATTGTCTTAAAACATTGTTTTCTGCAACTTTTATCAGTCTAACTATCTCTGTATTTAAAATCATCATCATCATCATCATCATGATAACTAGGTCACACCAAGTTGTTACTGAGAAGCCTCACAAGGTTCATTAAAGTAATCTTAACCATATTGCTTTGTCTTGTCACTAGGTTGCTCAGTTTTCTCAGGTCAGTTTAACTAGTTCGACTCAAAAGGCGGTCTTAGTGTCATGTAGTTCTCTTTTTTCATTGTTCCATAACAACTGGAATTTACTCAGGAACCATAAAATTTAAGTGCTTATCAATATGAAGTCCAAAAACATCACTTGACTATAGATATTGATAAAATATTTACTTTGATTTATGTTTGATCATGGATTAAACTTAGTGAAGTACTACAATTCCCTAACCTCCATTCTATTTTTGTTGAGGTCGGAGATGTGCAAGGCTTTTGTTTGGTAGTTATGGAGTTTCTAATTTTCTGAATTTAGGAAATTGTCTATTGTTTCCATAAAACAAATAAACTAGCCAAGTTAACTTGGGGATAAAAAACCGGATACAATAAGTAGGTTTAGATCTTATTCATTTTATAAATACAAGGATGAATAATTCATTTAGAACTTTTGTGTCAATTGCTAACTTGATGTTCCGGTTGGTGAAGCGAATGAAAAATAGGAGTAATGGTACTCAATAATGTAATTTAATCACCCTAAGCACTACATGTATATGCAATATGCAAGTACAGCACCATAAAAGTGAAACTAATATTGGGCAAAAGTTTTTGGTTCCATCACTCCTCATCAAGTTAGAGCATCCCTATCGGTCATGCCTGCTGTGATAATCAATTTAAATCCATTCAATACATTCATATGTGAAACATTGAATGGCTTATGATATAAGTAGGGAACTATCACAAGGCAAGATCGTTAGTTCGACACTGTTTTGGAAGTTGTAAGTTGTAAAGTATCCACATAATTTCTAAGCCATTTGCATAATCTCTCTCTATGATCAACTTCATCACTAGACCTCATATCCTATTTTATTCTTCCAATACCTTAAAAGTAAACTTAAATTCGACTAGCACTCATGGTTTCATCTCAATAGTCGCAGCTTCATACTTCGGTCTCATCCTTGGAATTACCATCGACGCCGTTAATCTTCTTGATACTCTCTATATAACTAGAATTGTTAAATTTTTTTTCTCGACATGCTTCTATAGTTGTTTGTTTAACATTCATCGGAAATGTTGATCTCAGTTTCTGGAGATTAACACTATAGCCTTGTACTTTAGAATGTATTATAACTTCACTTCTGTTTTTGTTTTCTTTTAGTGATTGCACAAGGAGCTCCGAGAAGGCTCAAGAGAGCTGTGATATCCTACAGTGTTGTGTATTACTTACACCATAACCTCTACAAGCACTGCTGTTGTAGAATTTATTTTGATGACTGTTTACGAGGAACTAATAAAATATTCAAACAAACTTATCTACTCTATTCGATCTATTATGTGCTAGATCTGTCTTCTGTCATTGCTTGAATGGATTAGGATTAGGATTTGTGTTGGTGTTAATATGGAATTAACGTGTGTGCTATTGCTTGTGATTATAGAATCAAGTACATGCAATATTGGATAAGGCATGATGGTTTTGGTCCCTTAGCTTCTTTAATTTCCTTTATATACTCATATTGTATTTTTTTTAGAAGATAATATTAAACAGTGGGAATATTTTTATTAATTTTAATGCTTGTATATATCTTTGATTTATGAATCCATCCAAGATGTATGAGATAAATGCAACTCTATCAATACAAAAATGGTACCACATGCTTAATAGGGGTCCACTAATCAATTGGTTGGAGAGGTACATTGAGACGAGCTAGAGGAAAAACAAAAACAAAAAAAAACAAGAGATAAGGTTAAGTGTTAAATTCATTACTAATTTTTATTTTTTATTTGTTATTAGATACTTATGTATATTTAACTTTGTAATAGATTTATTATATTTTTAGCCTAATACATTTTGGAAACTAATTAATAATATAATGTGTCCTATCCATTTTAAATATAACAAATACTAAATATATGTTGGCATTGTATTGAAATAGTATTATTACATGTTAACATGAAATATTAAACGTTGGAATAGTGGAATAGTTTAATAGGCCAGACATATGATGGTGAAGTCCATGCAGGGAAAGTAGAGAATCTCAAATAATCACATGGGGATTAGGGGGTTAGAGAAACATGAAGTCCAAATCTAGGGATTTAGGAAGTCGGGTGCTCGCGTGTGCAAAGAGTCAGGACTTCCAGACTACAAAGATTCAGGACATCATAAGACTTGATCACTCGGGCGCGCAAAGGGTCTCGGGGCTGCCACTCGGAAATCAACCACTCAGGAACTAGCCACTTGAGACTGTTGAAATCAAGCAATTAGGTATACGTCGGAGATCCTTTTCCAATCGTTGTTACATTCAGTCTCTTAACAACCTATCTCAATGATACTTATGGCATATGTGGTATACAACATGGAGATGTTGCCCTTTAACGGTTTGCTAAAAGGCATCGCATGAATGATCGTGGGAAAAAAAAATATCTCAAAGTAGTTATATAAAAACAAGGTCGAGATAAAAAAAAGTTTCTCTCTCTTGTTCGAGGATAGACCTATTTCGCTGCTGCAACCTTTTGTATTTTCATTTTTTCTCATCTTTCACTTATCTAATTTAAATATCAGAGGGTCATCGTCGAAAGTGTCAGTGGTCATTTGACACATGTTAATTTTAATAGAATTTCGTGAAAATTCATCCTCTCCCATAGACTTAGTGACAGGAACCAAAAAAAAACAATCACATCAGTTATGTTAAATTCGAGGGTATCAAATTCTGATAAATTAGATAATATTGCATCGAAGACATGGAGTTTAAATATTTTATGTGATATATTTGGTCATTAGAGAATATAATTGGGCGTCAGATAAAAATTTAATCATAACTTTTTTTTTATTGAATTTTCATGACTTTGAAGTTACAAAATATGTTTATTAAAAGAAAGACCATGATTAATTTGTTGAAATCTCAAAACTTAACATTAAGAAGATGTGTGGATTTTGTTTTTTTTTTTTTAAAAAAGATAACATAAACCCTAAATGAATGCAACTTTGTGCTAACATGAACCCTAAATTCCACATGCTTCAAATTTCAATTTTGACCATGCACATTTGTGTGCCGACCAAGACCTTTTCTTTTACCAAACACACAGAATATTAATGCATGGATTATTCCTACACAAGCTACTTTTTCATAAATGGATCGAGTTTA
Organism: Wurfbainia villosa; assembly: GCA_025175895.1. Taxonomy (NCBI): domain Eukaryota; kingdom Viridiplantae; phylum Streptophyta; class Magnoliopsida; order Zingiberales; family Zingiberaceae; genus Wurfbainia; species Wurfbainia villosa. The sequence goes on along the minus strand of CM046000.1, from coordinate 2,300,076 downwards.
GTGTAACAAAAGTAGGAAGGGGATCCATCGAGAGCCTTAAAAATTAAGTTTGATAAAAGTAAAAAAAAAAAAGAAGAGGTTTTGCCACGTGACAAAATGCCAAAGTCATTTATAATATCTTTATGTACATATATATAGTGTGGATGGTATGTTTATCATCCATCGCTAGGAAGAAAAAGTAAATAATATTATTTCCTTTGAAATTACTCAACAAGGATTCATTGATTCCCCCCGCCCCCTTTTTATATATATATATATATATATATATAATTTTATACAACTCATATATGAACACATCCATTATTCATCATCTGATTTCTTAGGATTTAAGAATTGAGTTATAGTATACACTCGATCGAACGATGAATAATGGGGATACTCACGAGTACTCACGGATGAATTGTATAAGATAATATTTCTCTCTCTATATATATACAAGAATATTATCCTGCACAATTTATCCGTGAACATCCGTAAACACCTCTATTATCTATTGTTTGATCCTTAAGATTTAAAAATTGAGCTATAATGCTTATTTAATTGGGTGATAGATAATGGAGATGTTATATATATATACAAGAATGATCTCCTATATAATTTATTTGTGAGTATCTTTATTATCCATCGTTTGATCGGATGAATATTATAACTCAATTCTTGAACTCTAAAAGATCGGACAATGAATAATAAAGTATTATATAGGATAACATTTTTTTAGTATGGTTCATTGTGAGCACCTAACAAATATATATATATATATATATATATATATATATATATATATATATATTAAAGTGAGCTCTGATCTAACGGTGGTAATTCATCAAAAGTGCATCTCAAGTTTGAAATTGGTCAAATATAGTCCTATAATTTTATATTTATCAAAAGATGCATCTCATTCCTTTTTTACTCTTCCTGTCAATATTTCTGATAATATAATTCTCAGTATCATTTTTTTTCTAGGATAGTTTGATATTGTATGTGATGTTGGAAATTTAAATCTCAGGACTACTGTGTTCCTGAGAATTTAAATTTCAGGACTACTGTGTTCCTGAGAATATAATTTCCAGCACAATCTTTTTTTAAAAAGAGCTTGATATTGTATGTAGTGTTGAGAATTCAAATTCCAGAACCATTATGTTCCTGAGAATATAATTCCCAACACTATATTTTTTTTAGCCAGCTTGATATCCACATTTGATGGGAGGAGTAAAAAAGGAATGAGATGAGCTCTTTAATAAATATAAAATTATAAAACTGTATTTGGACAATTCCAAACTCGAACTGTATCCTGTGATAAATTGAATGATAACACTCAAGGGAAAAAAAAAACTAGCAAGTCGTTGTTACTAGGTTTTGTTCTTAGTTAGAAATAATATATGAATATTTTGAATAATGAATTGGACAAAGCAAATAAATAATAATAGTAATAATAAATTAAAAGATCAAAAAGTGTTCGGGACGAATTCGGTATATAGATTTTAAAATCTAAAGGAAAAGACCTCGTTATACAAAATAAAAAAGCATTTATTTAAACTAAATGAAATTGCAAATTAAATGGAGACTAAACGAAGACATTTAGATTAAACAAGAGAGAGATGCAATTCGATGTGAAAAATTAATTAAAATGTAGTTATTTAATTATATATATATATTAAAATAAAAAAATAATGGGTTTATAATTTTAAGATTACAATTAACTATAACTGGAAAAACTGAAAATGTTATTACCGGCTAACTCGAGTCATTGACTCCGGCTTCCCACTTTCTCCCAACCAACGCCGTTTCCTGCTCGTCAGCAAGCGCAGTCGCTTTTTACCCTCCGATCCCCCTTCTCTCCCTCCTCGCCGCCGACTTACCGCCGGCCGGCCGCTCGAGGCCAGATCCCTCCCCCCTTTCGCATCTTCTGCTTTCGAATCGCGCGCCGTCCCTTCCCCGATCACCTCCTCCACCGACCACCTCCCCAGCTGAGCCCTTGCTTGCCGCGGAGCACACTCGACGTCGGGCTTGATCTGCTGCTCTCCGCCGCCAGGCCTGCTCCGTTTCTCTGTGTGGATGTTTTGTCGGGGCTAGGGATGTCGATTTTTTTCGCTTGGCGGTTTCTCGGGAACGGATCAGGCGTGAGGGTTGAACCGGGGAAGAGCTCGAGTTCGGAGTACAAGGTTACTCTTATCTTATTCATTCTGGGCGTTCTGGTCGCTTTATTTTGACTTTTCTAGTGGTTCCACATATACATTTTAGCATTCCCATATATGCAAAATTAATCTTTTATGTAGAGCTAATTGTTTCTTGATTCTTAGCTTGTCTTTCCCCCATACACAAAGCTTGAGAGTTCTCTAACATTATAGTCTTAATTTTTACTATTACTGTTTATAATCCAAAAGTAAGACTGCAAATTGAGAAATCATAAAATCATAAAAATGTAAGCATCTGATAAAACATGACATTTGACTATGGGTCTTTCATCACTCAACACTTCTGGATAATTTTAAACGAAAAATTGATATTCTGCTTTTTGCTCAGGCTTTTGCCTTTCATCTCAGGTCTAGAATTTATGTTGTGGATTAAGTGGCATTCAGATAAAGGTGTAAGTGTATCGTGATATGGATGAGTTCTTTGACTAACTGGTTCAGGATTTAGTCTACTGTAACTATTTTGATGGTATGTTGGTGGAACTTTCTTCCATGAATTGGTTCATTGATGCTCAAATAATGGAGCAGAAGACTGATTTTCTTAGTGAGAAGTGCAATCTATACTTGGGTTGGCTGAAACAGTTCTCAATGAGGGGTTTGAAGAATCATCTGTGTAACCATTATTTTGGAACAAAGAAGGTGAAGGAGACCTCGAGGAGGCTGCTATTCCTGTGGTTAGCCGGATGGGTCCTTTGTGCTATATGGATTTTTTGGTTTATGAACTCTCAAGCAGTAGAAAAGAGGAGAGAAATGCTAGCAAGCATGTGTGATGAACGTGCAAGAATGCTTCAGGATCAGTTTAACGTCAGCATGAACCATCTGCAGGCCCTAGCGATTCTGATCTCAACTTTTCATCATGCCAAGGAACCATCTGCTATTGATCAGGTACTAGTTTTTTCTTGAATATTCCTATTTTTCACTAGAATATTCAATGTTATATGTGCTGTTTTAAGTTTTAAGTCATTGAAGATTCCTATTGTTGATGACAATGCTATATTTGCCTCAGTTTGCTGCTATTGTAATAACATGTATTTTCTGATTTTGCCACCCTCAGTTATATTGACTGTGAAAAGGATCCTTCATTATGCAGATAACTTTTGCTCGATATGCTGAAAGGACTGCTTTTGAGAGGCCACTAACTAGTGGGGTGGCATATGCTGTAAAGGTGCTACATTCAGAAAGAGAAATGTTTGAGAAGCAACATGGTTGGCGAATTAAAAAAATGGATTTAACAGAGCAGCCTCCAGCTCAAGAAGAAGATTCAGATCTTGAGAGCCCAGAGATATCTCATATACAAGATGAATATGCTCCTGTTATCTTTGCCCAGGATGCTTATAAGCATGTGATTTCAGTTGATATGTTAACCGGAAAGGTGAGGCACTCTAGTTGCTTGACAGTTTTTCTTATGCTTAGAATTCAATTGCAATGTCCCTAAATTTTGTATGTATGTTAGGACGGGAAATAAGTATTGCTCGTGGATGCAGTACCACTTTAGTACTTTCATTGCTTTTTCGTTATTCAAGTTCTGATCACTTAATAGAATTGCCTGTTTTTATTATTGCCAGTTATACAGATTTACTTGATACCAAGATTTTAAATCTTAGTTTTGATATACGTCTCAATCCCAAGACAATGTGTTACCATTGTACTGTATTGTTGATTTATATATACACACCAAATAGATTGGCATCAGTTTGGTCATGCTGACCTTTTTTTGTTTTTTTTATGACTTTTCAATTTTACTCGGCATAATCTCTTTGCTCTTAAAAAAATCATACTCTCAACTCCCTTAAAAGTATTTGTTCCTCTACAATTTGTTTTAGTCAGTTAAACTTTTGAGGAATTTGTTCATTATGAAATTATAACTTTGAAGGGGGTTAGAATTTGAAACTTTAAGAATATAATATTGAAGGAGAGCTTTAGTGCAATGGTAAAGTTGCTATCATATGATCTTGAGGTCACAGGGTTAAGGCTTGGAAATAGTCTTTTGCAATGCAAGATAAGGCTATGTATAATAGATTGTTTCCCGGGATCCCATATTGCGGGAGCTTCATATGCCAGGCTATCCTTTTTTTTTATACTCATATTCTTACTCATAATTTTTCCAACTTACTAGCATTTTGCATTCCATCCTTCTACTCTAGTCTTGACATACTGTCAGAGCAGTATGTTTAACCTGTATCATCCAGTACGACAATTTAAATCTATCCATGTGGTATTTGACTAGGAAACCATCTGGAAGCTAATATTATAACAATAAACTTCCAATGTTAAAATTTTAATCAACTAGAGGTATTGCTGCCAATGGAGTCATTACTCAATAGCATACTTCATGTTGTTAGGTAACTTTGTTGATGAGTTTATCTTTCTGGACTCAGTATGAATGACTATATGAGGGTCACGATTGCAAGCTTTTGTTTCTCAGATGACTTTCAATTCCTTGTTAGTATATAAGAGTTTGGATCAATTATTTACATTTACAAGGCATTTATGTGCTTATGTAATTTTTGTCTGCTAGCTCTAACAATATGTTATTTCTTATAGTTCATATTCTATTTTAATGTGACAAACTAATCTTTTTATACAATGGTTGATGCTTGAGTAATTTCTGAATTTATGTAGACAATGGTTAATGGTGACAAACCAATTAATGAATTTTCTGGATCTACTTTCGTACCCTTTTGGATTACATGTTAAATTATTGATCAATGGGTTACTGTAAAAGTGATTCAAAAGGAGTCTATGCCTCTATGGTGCCATTTGCAAGGTTAATATGTAGACACAGAAAGGAGCTACAATTCTGATTTTCACATACAAATAAAGACGTAGAAAAAGAAGTTAACTCCCCATCATTATGTTTATTAATTTTCAAATATTCTGCCTTTTATATTTGAGGTAGAGTAAACTTCCCTTTTTAAAACAATTGGGAGACACCAAAGTTTTAAATACCATTCTTCGACAACAGCAGTCTCAAATAAGTGGAAGCATCTATATAGAAGAAGAAGCAATCTCTAAGGTGGCACCATATAGGCAAGGGCTTAGCATTCCTCCCAATCAGTGCCAACTGATTCCATATGTACACATGGCATGCTCGTAGACACTCTGAACCATCTTCTGTTGACTGTGCAACAATATGGGTATCATAATACTGAGTTGCCAATTTGTGTTTTAGCTATTGTAATAGCCAAGGGGTTTATGAAGTTACCTGGATATGTTAGTCCATTTTATTCTTAGAAACAACAAATTGCTTCTTTCTTATAAATGTTGAAGTGGGGGATCCACGTCCATTGGCTCCACATGGACAAGCCTGGTTGGCCATTGGATAAATTGAGCTTTTAGGATAAGTGGATAACTAATAAACTTTTACATAGTATCAGAGCAGTAGGTCTAAGGTGCAAATCCTACCTGTGTAAATTTTTTTAAAAGAAAAACTATCTCTAAGTCATGATAGGTTTGAGGTGTGTTGAAGCTTTTGGAGGCTCCATGCCCATTGGTCCCACATGGATAAATGCCGTGGTTCATTAGATAAAATCGCTCTCTTTCCTAACATATTGAGCTTTTGGGATAAGTTGTTAGTTAATCAACTTTAACAATAAAGAATATGTATGCCTTTTCTTTATTTTTGTAATTTCAAAACATCATGCTGAGTGTCTACATGTTCGAGAATTAGCTCAATTTTGCTTATTTTAGGAAAACTTTCTCAATTTACCCAATGAATTGCCAGTGATTCCTAGGCTTTTCATCTAGTAATGATAATTCCTTATTATTCACAGGAAGATCGTGACAACATCCTACGTGCAAGGGAATCTGGAAAGGGTGTTTTAACTGCTCCTTTCCCCCTCCTAAAATCAAAAAGACTTGGGGTTATTCTCACATATGCAGTTTACAAATCAGACCTTCCTTCAAATGCAACACCAGTTCAGCGCATCAAAACAGCCATTGGGTAGTACTTCATACACTAATTATGCATCAACATTTTTTAGCAGAGATACTAGGCAAGAATCTCCATGCCTGAAAATTTAACTTCATTCATGTTTCGACATTTGCAGGTATTTAGGTGGAATATTTGATGTTGAATCTTTAGTGGATAAGTTACTTCACCAACTTGCTTGCAAGCATTCCATTGTGGTCAATGTTTATGATACAACTAATCCTGATCGACCAATTAGCATGTATGGTTCAACTATGTCAGGTACTGGTATATTCCATATTAGTACCCTTCATTTTGGTGATCCAATAAGAAAGCATGAGATGCATTGCAGGTAATTTACACAAATCTGTTAATAGATTTGCTTTAGAAGAAAACTAATCCTCCCTATGCATCTGACTTTGATAAAAAAAAAAAAAAGAAGACAATTCTCACATGTTTTTTATGTTTTCAACAGGTTCAAACAGAAAGCTTCTTTGCCTTGGCTTGCATTAACAACATCAATTGGAACTCTCGTGATTGCTCTATTAGTAGGATATATATTTCATGCCACTGTTAGCCGCATTGCAAAGGTAGAAGATGATTATAGGCAAATGATGGAACTTAAAAAACAAGCTGAAGCTGCAGATGTTGCAAAATCTCAGGTACATTATGGCTATTGATGGTTTCTTATTGGTTCCCTGTGCTTGCTTTGCACACATAATATCCAGTACCCTGTCTTGATCAGTTCTTGGCGACTGTTTCTCATGAAATAAGAACTCCAATGAATGGTGTATTGGGTGAGTGCAAATATCTTTAACTAGATTACTATTCAAGACAATTACTCGATGAGATGCTAACAATTTTTACTTTGTAGGGATGCTTCAAATGCTCATGGATACTGATCTGGATATGACCCAGGAAGACTATGTTAGAACTGCCCATGCCAGTGGCAAAGTTCTTGTCTCGCTGATCAATGAGGTTCTGGATCAAGCAAAAATTGAGTCGGGTAAGCTTGAGCTTGAAGCCATGCCATTTGACTTGCGGGCAGTATTGGATGATATTTTGTCACTGTTCTATGGGAAGGCTCAGGAGAAGGGAGTAGAGGTATTAAGAATTTTTAGAATCTTACTAGTACTTTTTTGTTTCACAAACTAAATCTCTTTCTGTTGTGCTCTTTCCGTTGTGCTGCTTGATTGTTTTGTGTAGTTGGCAGTACTTGTCTCTGATCAAGTTCCTGAAGTACTTATTGGTGACCATGGAAGAATACGCCAAATCATCACAAATCTGATAGCAAATTCAATAAAGGCAAGTATTCAGTTTTGTCCTGGGGAAATATTCATATTGAAGCTACCAGATATGTGTGATCTGTTTTTGCAGTTCACGGAGAGAGGACATATATACCTGACTGTCCATCTTACTGAAGAAGTGAGTTCTTTGGACATGGAAACAGAATACCATTCCAGAAGTAGCTTGAGTGCCTTCCCAGTGGCAGATAGAAGACGTAGCTGGAAAAACTTTAAACTCCTCAAACAGGGCCTCTCTGCATCTGATCCATCACTTGTGCCAACACCTTCTGATCTAATACATCTGATCATATCTGTTGAAGACACCGGGGTGGGTATTCCTCATGAAGCACAATCACGGGTATTCACTCCTTTCATGCAGGTGAGACCATCAATTTCTCGTATTCATGGGGGGACTGGTATCGGCTTGAGTATTAGCAAGCGTCTAGTTGGTCTTATGAAGGGTGAGATTGGATTTGTGAGTGAACCTCAGATTGGTTCCACTTTCACTTTCACAGTAGTCCTTACAAATTCTTATACTAACGCAAATGAGTATAAATCATCTGAATTTCATGGGCTTACTTCATTGATAGTCGATGATAGACCAGTACGAGCAAAAGTCACTAAATATCATCTTCAGAGGCTGGGAATAAATGCTATACTAGAAATGGACCCAAATCAAGTTCTTAATCGAATAGCTAGTGGAACTGGGTCTACAAATTTGGTGCTAATTGAAAAGGAAATATGGTTGAAGAATACTAGCATCTGGCCTTTCATTATCAGCAAACTAAAGGAGGATCAGTTGGATATACCTAAGGTCATTATCTTGGCAAATCCTACGGATTCTTCAAAAAGGAACTCTTCTAGTTTGATGGAATATGTCTCAGCTATAATCACGAAACCACTCAGAGCGAGCATGCTCCAACTATCTTTGCAAAGGGTTATGGGTTGTGGAGATGGGGAACATTCCCGGAATGGATGGCTTCCTCAATTGCCATTGCATAGCCTTCTTCGTGGGAAACAAATTCTAGTTGTTGATGACAATGTTGTGAATCTTAGAGTAGCTGCTGGGGCTCTGAAAAAATATGGCGCTGAAGTAACTTGTGCGGATAATGGGAAGAATGCTATAAATATGCTCAAGCCACCACACATATTTGATGCTTGTTTTATGGATATCCAGATGCCTGAAATTGATGGGTATATCTCATTTACTTTGTCACTTGTCATCATTTACTCCTGCAATTGGTTCTCAAAATTCAGTCTACTCTTGAGAAATAATATGACATCCTTGTTACTTTGTGTAAGCTGGGCCTTGTTACCATTTGTAAACTGTGCGTTAGCATGCAATTTGGCTGTATTTTTTCCTTATAATTTACATGTTCTTTACAATGTTTCCCCCCTTCTTTTCATGAATGTAAATTCAAGGTTTCTAAAGTTTAAAAAAAAATTCCCTTATGCAGAAGATGTGAAATTGTTCACATCTCAAATGTACTTGTGAAAGGATTCATGGACAATTTCTCGACCTATGATGATAACTTCTTTGTGTATCTTTAGATTTGAAGCTACGAGAAGGATCCGGGAGATGGAAGCTGATATAAATAGTAAAATAAAGCATGAGGAGGTGCCATTGGATTCTCTGGGGAATGTTTTACACTGGCACGTGCCCATATTGGCTATGACAGCAGATGTGATCCAAGCAACACACGAGAAGTGCCTCAAGCTTGAAATGGATGGCTATGTTACAAAGCCTTTTGAGGGGGAGCAGTTGTACAGGGAACTCACTAGGTTCTTTAAATCAACAAAAAAGAATCAATAGTCAAGTTGAATGGGAAGGTAGATCTAAGAAAGATCATGGCACGAGTATTAAACCACTTCAGCATCAGGCACTTCTCTATGGAATATTGAGTTACTTCTTAAAGTAAGCAGCTCTAACTTTTCTTCCATCCATTATTTATTTGTTTTCTAATTTTTCTGCAAGTTATGTGAATACTGAATTGTGTTTGCACTTTAGATTTATGTAATTAATGCACACATATATCGTAACCAGAAGAAAGATAATTTGACATAACAATGTCAAGGAGATATTTCAACTGTCGTATGCATTTCCTGGGTATGTCAAACTGCAGACACAGTGTGTTGTTGATTACAGTGTTCAATTGGCATGACAATCTAAAACATGTAAAGCAGCATCCCTTCTTGACAATTTTGTTTTCTCGATATTGTCAATTAGCCAATAGAATACAGAACATAAATTCTCAATTAAGGTTTATAGAGTGGTAGCTGACAAGGTGGGTAGTAGGATAAGTAATCTAAAATATCATAATGAGAGCTATGAGTCGAATAAATCATCAATACATGTCTAGTTAGTGTGCATCTAAACCACCTGTTGTCAAAATATCATTATGAACTTCCTTAGGCAAATTAATCATCAGCCATATGTCCTTCAAAAAAATACAAAAACAACTTACACTGGGTCTTATAACATGGAACCATATTTCACTCACTATAAATAGTTTGGTTGAATTCAACTTCTCGAGATTTTCTCTTTGCTAAGTAATGCAAGTTAACACTTCCATAGGAATGATGGAGTATAGTTGGTCACGACTCACCAGTATCAAAAGACTTACCCTTTTAATGTCTTGTAGATAACAATAACAATTAAGCTTTATCCCATTAGGTGGGATCGGCTATATAGATTCTTCTAGGTCATTGAGTTTTATTTCCTACTATATCGTCATTTATGCTTAAATAAATTTTATCTTGTTTTATTATTGCTAATCAAGTCTTTTTTAGTCCTCTTCCTCGTTTGATGTGTGTATTTATCATAGTTTCATATCGCCTAACAGGAGCATTTATTAGTCGTCTAAGTACATATCTGTATCACTTTAAATACGTCTCTCGGAGTTTTTTCTCAACCGATGCAATTTCGATTTTCTCTCTAATGCTCTCATTTCTTATTCTATTTATCCTCGTGTGTCCACATCTATTTTAACATTCTCATTTTTGCAACTCCCATCTTCTGCTCATGTGCTTGAGTCATAGTCCAACATTCAGCATCATATAATATAGTATATCTAATCATTATTTTGTAGAACTTTTTTATAAATTTTAAAGGTACTTTACGATCACATAAAACACCCGACACTTTCCTCCATTTCAATCATCTTGTTGTATTCTATGGAAGACATCTCTCCCAATCTCTCCATTGTCTTACAAAAAAGATCCTAAATACTTAAAACTCTCAGTTGCAGACAACTTATCACCTCCAATCTTAATACTTGTCTCATTATGTCTAATATTACTAAACTTAAATTTTATATATTTTGTCTTTACTCTACTAAGCCTAATATCTTTCACTTCTAGTGTTTTCTGGCAAGATTATAGTTTAACATTTACTCATTCATGTATCTCATCTACCAAAATAATATTTTCTACAAACAACATGCACCACGATACTGTGTCTTGAATGTATCCAGTGAATTCGTCCATATTTAGTGTAAAAATATAAAGACTTAGAGTTAATCGTTGATATAACTCTATCTTTATTGGAAATGTTTCAATTAATACGCTTGAAGTCTTCACTCTAGTGGTTACTTCCTCATACATATCTTTAATTAGTTCAATATATGCTACATTAACACCTCTCTTTTCTAGAATTCTCTATATAATTTCTCTTTGGACTTTATCATAGGTCTTTTCTAAGTCAATGAATATCATGTGTAGATCTTGCTTTTGCTCCCGATACTTTTCAAATTGTCTGAGAAGATGTATAGCTTTTATCGTCGACCTTCCAAGTATTAACCCAAATTGATTTCGGTAACTATGGTCTTCTTCCTTAATTTTTTTTTTATTACTCTTTCCCAAAATTTCATGTATGACTCATTAGTTTAGTACTTCTATAGTTTGTACAAGTTTGTATACCCTTTATTCTTATATAAGGGGATTAGAGAACTTACCCTCTATTGATTAAATATTTTTTTATGTTTTTAATATCATGTTAAATAATTTTATAAGTTATTCAATATTTTATTTCCCTTGACACTTTCATTACTCTATTAGAATATCGTCTAGTCCAACAACTTTGCCAATTTGCTCTACTTTTGAAATTTGAATTTTACTATAAAAATTAAATTTCTATATTCATTTGACCTACTTAAATTATCTAAGTTAAGTTGGTCACTTAAACCTTCATTAAAAAGTTGATGAAAATATCTCTTTTATCGCTTTTTTATTTCTCCATCATTTACTAGTACCCTATTGCATTCATCTTTAATACATCTTATTTGGATAAGATATTTTGTCTCTCTCTCTCACTTTAGCTATTCTTTAAATGTCTCTTTCCCTTTTTTTGTATTCAATTTTTGATATAACCGTTCAGAAGTTTTATCCTTAGCTTTATTCACTGCTTCTTAGCCTCTTTCTTACTATTGTATATTTTTTTAAAGTTTTCCTAGTTCTTACAAATATATAATTCTTTATAGATTGTTCGTTTTTCCTTCACTGTCTCCTGTACCTTCTCATTCCACCATTAAGATTATTTACTTGATAGTGCATGTCCTTTTGACTCACCGAATACACTTTTGACTATTATTTTCAATTTTGATATCATCTTATCCCATGTCGTATTAAGGTCATCGTATATTTCACCTAATATTTGTACTCCAACTTTTTCCTTAAATATATTCTATTTCGCATCCTTTAACTTCCACTATTCAATTCCAGGAGTCGTATATATTTTTCTTCTATTGATACTATGTCTGAAGCGTATATCCAATACTATTAACCTATATTGAATAGTTAAGCTTTCTCCAGGGATGACCTTGCAATCTTTACAAATCTTTTTATCTTTTTTCCTAACCATAAAAAAGTCAATTTGCAATTTATTATTCCCCCTTTTAAAAGTGTCCAAGTGTTCTTTTTTCTCAAAAAACGTATTAACTAGTATAAGGTCATATGCTATCGCAAAATTCAATATAGTTTTGCCTTCTTCATTTCTCCTTCCAAATTCATAACCCCCATGTACCCTCTTATATTCTTTTTTTTTCACTCCAATATGCCCATTTAGATTGCCTCATTTTAAAATCATTTCATTTAGGGGAATATTTTATAATACTTTATCTAAGTCATCTCAAAATCTTGATTTGATATCTTTATCTAATTCTGTTTGAGGTTCATATACGTTAACTTTGTTCATAGTTTTTTTTTCCACTATCATCGTGAGAATTATAATTCTATCCTCATTTGTAACTACTCCTGCAACTTCATCTTTTAACGAACTATCTATAGTAATACCCACTCCGTTTCTTATTTTACTCTTTCCTGTGTATCACAATTTAAAATCCGAGTTCTCTATTATTTTTGTCTTCTCGTCTATTCATTTTGTCTCTTATACACACAAAATGCTAATTCTTCTTCTAATCATTGTATCTACTACCTTCATTGCTTTATCAGTGAGAGTTCTTATGTTTTATGTTTTAAATCTTAAACTATTAGTTTTTCTATCATATTTGTTCTTGCCCAATTTATAGTGTGAGAACTCTTGTCTATTTAACACTACACTCAAGTTCTCATGGAGATGTAGTGGTTCTTGTCAATATGTTACAGTTAAAACTTGGAACGCGAACTCTTGTATATTTATTATTACACTCGAGTTTTGAAGATGTAGCGGTCCTTGTCGAGACGTTACAGTCGGACATTGCAATGCGTTTCTTTCGAAGAACAACCTAGCATTAGCACGATAGTTTAATGGATCAATGCATTGAACATTTATCTTAATTTAACGTTGGTTGGCAACCTAATGCAACCCTCCTTTATCTGGATTTGGAATCGATCATGACAGAGTTAACTCGTTATAGACGAAGTTGTCTTGTAGATATAAAGGATATTATATTTTGATATATTAGTGTCAGCAATAACCCAATTTTGATTGGTACTTTTATAATTAGAAGCTTTCAATGGTTTCGTGAGTAATGTTTCTCACCAATGATTCAAGGTTGTAATATAGTTGAGTTGAATCTAAAGGATCCATTGCAGGATAAATACCTTTGGCAGTTAACCATCTTGATAGTACGGTAGTAGCATCTAAATGTGCAAATGTCGTGGCAGGAGCAGGGTCGGTCAAATCGTCCGTGGGTACATAAACAACTTGTTTCAAAGTTATGGATTCCTTTTTGGTAGAAGCAGTTCTTTCTTGCAAAGAATCCATTTCTGTACTAAGGGTAGGTTGATAACTCGCTGTAGAAGACATTCTTTTTTCTCTTCTTTTGTATTTAATTTTTGATATAACTAGTCAAAAATTTCATTCTTAATTTCATTCACACTTTCTCAGTCTCTTTCTTGGCTATTGTATTTTTTTTCTTATTCTTACAAATATATAATTCCTTATAGGTTGTTCGTTTTTCTTTCACTTTCTCCTTTACCTTCTCATTCTACCGTTAAGATTTCTTACTTGGTAGTGCATGCCCTTTTGACTCACCGAGTACACTTTGGGTTACTATTTTTAACTTTGATATTATCTTATCCTATGTTGTATTAGGGTCACTGTATATTTTATCTAATATTTATACTCCTACCTTCTCTTTAAATATGTTTCATTTCTCATCCTTTAACTTTTACCACTTAATTCTAGGAGTCATATATATTTTTCTTCTATTGATACTATGCCTGACTCATATATCTAACATTGTTAATCTATGTTGGCTAGTTAAGCTTTCTCCAAGGATGATATTGCAATCTTTACAAATCTTTTTATTCCTCTTCCTAATAATAAGAAAGTAAATTTGCGGTTATTATTCCTTTTTTTGAACGTGACCAAGTGTTCTTCTTTTTTTTTTAAAAAATGTATTAAATTAGTATAAGGTTATATGTTATCGCAAAATCAATTTAGTTTTACCTTCTTCATTTCTTATTCCAATTCCATTACCTCCATATACCCTTTTGTATTTCTCATTTTTCACTCCGACATATCCATTTAGATCGTCTCCTATTAAAATCATTTCATTTGGGTGATTGTTTTATAATACTTCATCTAAGTCATTCCAAAACCTTGATTTGATATATTTATCTAATTCCGCTTGAGGTGCATATACGTTAATTATATTCATAGTTTCTTTTTCCATTGTCATCGTGAGAGTTATAATTTTAGGGTTTTAATTTTTCTATTATATTTGTTCTTACCCAAGCTATTATATCCTTTTTTCGAACTACTTCTACAACTTTATCCTTTAACGAATTATCTACAATAATACTCACTTCATTTTTTGCTTTACTTTTTTCCGGTGTACCATAACTTAAAATCCAAGTTCTCTATCATCTTTGTCTTCTGGCTTATCCATTTTATTTATTGTACATACAAAATACTAATTCTTCTTCTAATGATCGTATCTATTGCCTTCATTGCTTTATCAGTGAGAGTTCCTATGCTCCTATGTTCCTATACGTTACAGTTGGATCTTGCAATAGGAACTCTTGCATATTTATCACTACAGTTGAATTTTGAAAATGTAGTAGTTCTTGTCGAGATGATACAGTCGGACCTTATAACATGTTCCTTTCGGAGAATAATTTAGCATTAGCATAATAGTATAATAGTTTAATGGATCAATGCATCAAATATTTGTCTTAGTTTAACATTGACTGATAACCTAACGTAATCCTCCTCCTTTATTCGAATTTGAGACCGGTCATGATAAAGTTAACTCGTTGTGGACGGAGTTATGGCTTGCAGATATAAAGGATATTATATCTTGATATATTAGTGTCAGCGACAACCCAATTTTGACTGGTATTTTTTAATTAGATGGTTTCAATGGCTTTGTGAGAAATGCGGTGCAACACCTGGTCTTGGTAACTTTACTCCACTTGTTTAGACTTGATTTTTTTTTTTGTATTTTCAATGACTATGCTAATTGGACTCTACTGACCTTCAATCCTATTTTGTACTCTCTCCCCACCTCCCTTTAATGCAAATTAGGAATCTAACTTTTAACGAGCTTAATTTCTAAAATGAACCATAAGAAGCCACAAACCACTAGAAAATGTAACAATCTTGATCTCTTCAACACTCACTATAGTTTGTTTACCTCAGCAACTAGTATTTATTAATTCTTCTAACTGAACTCCAAATATGGATTCCGCAAAAAGGTTGGAATCCGTCAATCTAACGACCTCCATAGGTCTGTTCTACGGTCATTGTAAGGGAGATAAATCACGGAGAATTTTATGGACTTTGACGTAGTGGCTAAGATACGTGGGAGTCATCTGAATTCAGGAAAGGACTTTAGACTTCCTCCGGAATCGACTCTTGTCTTATCTGTAAGTTCTGTCGTGTCTTAGCCACCACGCCATCCCCGTGGGGACTCCAAATATGGATTCAATGATATCTATAATATTGTAGTTTACATGAATCTCGAGTTTCATGATTGACAAGGGAAAAGGGGATTGTCTGTTTCAGAGTATGCATGTTCGCAACTACGTGATCAATCAAACATCTGGACTTTGTCTCGAAAAAAGGAGCAATTAAACTATTTTTACCATATCATGTGCATCATCTTTAATGTTTTAGTCCCTAACATCGATAAAAGATTAATATAATTTGAACCTGGTGCTTGCTATGCAAGTTGAGATAGTAGGGTTTTACTTTCTACTACTTCGATGGCCGTATCGCAGCCAATTTAATTCATCCATAGAAAACTATTCTGAAACTAATGATCCGTTTCGATTCGTTTTCGAAGGGTGATACTGGAGTTGAACGTGTCTTTCGTCCATCAAATTGTACAATAACTTTCATATGAAGCTTCGTGCGAGCTGCAAAACCATATGCGAAAATTTCTTTCTCAAACATGGTTGGAGGATAAATGCAGCTCTTGTTCCGGGATAGACAACCGTCGGCCACTGCTCCTCCTTCGACGACGTCGAATAAGGTGGATCCCAGAAGATCCAAAGGTTTTCCCTGTAACATACATTGTACATAGATTAACAGTCATTTGTTAATTTTGTTTTTCTTTCTTCTGTTTACTTCCTAATTATTGTGATAAAACATGTCTTCCTCGTAGAGTTAGAATTCTTGTATGTAAATTACACGTTGAATAAAGTATGAGGCTTGTGAATTGGTTTCTGCACATGTTGCTCTTTTAGTCCTATTTCATGGGAGTGTATAGCATTTTGTTTCTACTTATTCGATCGTGTTATATCACATTGCTTTTGTTAAGCCCATGCGGTGCAGCGTGTTGGTAAACCAGTGGAATAATTTGTACGATATATAAGGGTCGATTTCGGAGATTGTCTTATCAATCACGTCTAAAGGCATAGTCCTCCCGTGATTTACTCCTTCTTGAGTCCTGTGAGACTGGGTGGAGGGAGTTGATAAATTGACGATTTCAATTTTTTGTACAATAGTATTGTGTTTGTTAATGTTCGCTCATTTAGCTTGTTCGGTTTCATCCTCGGGCTCGAACCATTAGGTTTGCTTGTTTTGTTCCTCTGTTTTATTCGTTTTGGATTACCAGACCTGTCCGACATGTTTGGCTTACACAATCGACTTGGTTTGGCTTAGTCAATTCATTTAGCCCGTTTGTCAAGTTCCATTTGACCCTCTAAACGTAAAAATGTTTGGCCTACCACCAGCTCACTTTATTTGTATATTTCACTTAGTTTATTTACTACATCAATTCGCAGAGCTTGCTCGATTCGACTCTCTAGCTCGACTGGCTCACTTGTTTCGCTTGTCCACTCCTCCGTGAGCATCTTCATCATCTGATCGTCCGATCCCCTAGGATTTAAAGATTGAATTATAGTGTTCACCCGTTCGAACAGTGGATAATCGATGTACTCATGAGTGGTACGAATGAATTATGTAGGATAACGTTCCTCTATATATATATATATATATTTGATAGGCATCGGATGTCCGAGCCTTCGGCCCGATTAATCTTAGGGATGATCAGTCCGACTTTATGGATCTCTAATGGGGCACTAAATAATTCCCAGGCGAGATCTCTACCAACCACCAATATACATCAGAGAAGTATTTGTGGTTCAACAACTAAGTCCGGTGATACGATCATACCATCCTTGTAAGATAGGTCTGACGTCAAAGATGTATTCCGTTCAAGAAGGTAAACTCCCGATTCGCACTCAGCTCAAGATTGCATGTCTAATTTTTTTAAAATATAGAGCTGAATTTATCCCAACTAAGGGTGATCAATCGGTTAATAACAGAATCAACCGAATCAGTTAAACTGAAACGAATAAATTGATTTTTTTTTGAATAAATCGAACCAACCGAACTTTCTAACAAAAATCGAACAAACCGAATCGATAAAAAATTGATTAATTAAGTTGAGAACTAAATCGACTAAATTTTTTTATCATTAGTAGATTGATGTGAAACATTAGTATAATGGTGAAAGAGCTAAGGTGAAATTGTTATTTTTATGTTGCAGTTCAGGACAATCAAACAGTCAATTGATATGATAAATTAATTGATCGATGGATTTCAGTCTCATTTAATCAGTTTAACTAATTATTTTCGTTTCGAAATTGAAACCGAATTGAATAAATTTAAAAAAATGATTTTTTTTAAATTGAATCTTCAAATAAATCAAACTAAACTTTTTGGTTCGATCAATTTGTTTGATTTAACTAAATTTTTACTCACTTTTAATCTCAACGGAAGATCGAATCGTATTTGATGTAGCACTAGACCCGGCCAAGGTCCGGGTCAAACCCGGAACCGACCCGGAACCGGGTCAATGGGTTTGACCCGGACCCGTGACCGGACCGGTTATTAGGCGGTCCGGTCCTGATTTTTTAAAAAACCGAACCGAAAAAAAAATCGAACCGGCGATTTAAAAAAAAAAAAAAATTAACGACCACAATTTCGTGGTCTTTGATGATCAACGGCCACGATTTCGTGGCCGTTGTGGTACAACGGGCGACCCGCCGAGTCGGCCCGGCCCGAACCCGACGGGTTCGGTTTCTTGGATTTTTTTTTTTATGTTTTTTTTCCCTATAAATACACCTCCATTCCCTTTCATTTTTTCACAAATCACAACTTCTCTTCTCTAATTCTCATTCCCTCATTTGCTTTCAAGTCTCAACTTTCAAGTCATATTTTTACAAATGTCTGGAGCCGGATCAAGTCGTAAGGGTGCGGCCGGTGCAAGAAAGCGAAAGAGCATAATGCCACCACCGTCCGAGTTCGAGTTCAAGCAAGGCGGCGATTCACCTCAATTCGATATCGGCGACTATGATCTTGATATTTCCGATGATGAATTTCAAATACGTCATCATCATCAAAGTCAAGAATAGGAGCAATACATCCAGTACGATGGCGGGTTCTACGACTACAAGACCAACTCGAGTGCCTCGCCCCGCATCCGATATCTTCACCAAACATTTCAAAAAAGTAACGCTCCCTTCCGGTGATATGCAAGCAAAATGCAAATATTGTTTGAAATGTTACAAATTTCAACAAGGAGGAGGTTACGGAACCCTTACTCGACATGTGGAGAGAAATCATCCGATGGAAATTGGTATTGATCGTTCTCAAACTCAAATTCCGACATTCTCTTCTCAATCGGGTTGGGATAACGAATCTAAACTCTTTAAATTTGACGAAACTAGATTTAGAAAAAAAACTGCTAAATTTTGTGTAATTGAACAACTTTCTTTTAGTTTTAGTGATAAATTATCTTTTGAAAATTGACTTTTTACATGTGCAAATCCTTCTATTAAACGTATCTCAAGAAATACTCTAAAACACACACTTTTAAAATTAGTCTTAGAACAAAAAAAAGAATTGATTAAAGAATTTTCTAGTTTAAATAATAAAGTTTCTTTGTGTTCCGATATTTTGAGTGATTATTGGCAAAGTTGTTCATATATGGGTATTACTTGTCATTGGATTGATAATAATTGGGACATTCAAAAAAGATTACTAGCATATAGATGTTTTAACGAAACACACACGACACAAAATATTTCACAACTTATTTTTATTGTTGGGGTTGATCCGTGAGGGGAAACTTCGCTTCCCCTTCACCTCGGTTGCTTGACCATGGTGATCCCTTCGATGTCCCCGGATTAAAAAATTTAATCCTAGACAAAAGGGATTCCCAAAGCAACCAAGTCATCGTCGTGCTATTCGTTTAGAGAGGTCACTTGAACAAACTAGTTGTTCAAGCGACCATTCTCTATTCTACGAGTAGCCGCGGAATAGACGATGTCCGGATCGCCGGTTTTTGTATTTATACTCGGGATCCAAGTATTATTTAGCCTATTTACAGAAATATAACATGCTTATATTTTGAAAAACAAACACAAGCAATGAATAAAAGAGATAGAAGAATAGTTATACCTCTTGGTCTTCTAATGTATGACCCTCCTCCTTTTGGACGTCGTGTGGGCGACGATCCACCAAAAGTCGAAGCTCCTAGATCGCAAAACTTCCTTCCTTGCTTTTCCCAAGCAAGAGGAAGAAGAGAAACAATGTTTTTCTCCTTCAAAAACTCAACCAACAAAGAACTATAGAAGTTCTTGCCGCCGGCCACCTAGAAGGAGAAGAAGATGATGGAAAACTACCAAGACACCAAGGGAAACCCTATATCTTGTTTCCACCACCTAAGGAGAAGAGAGGGAGGGCTGGGAAGGGCTGGAATAGCTGCTGGGCGTTGGCCACAAGGCAAGGAAGAAGAAGGAAAACTTGCCTTATTTGGTGCCACCCTTGCTTCCAAACCCTAACCCTAATTCCAATCCTATCTCAACTAGGATTGCCCTATTCTTGCCGCCAAGCCTTGCTCCTCCCTATGATGTTATCCACGACCACTTCCATGCCCTCCTTTATAGAGTTAGGGATAAGTCATGAATTAATCTCCTCCATTGGTTCTAGGGATTTAATCTCAACTGTCCGATCTAGAGATTTAATCTCAACCGTCGGATCTTAGAGATTTAATCTCTACCAATGGATCTTAGTGTTTTGTTTCTATCCATTGGATCTAAGCATCTTGAGGTGTTAATGGGCTACATTAGGGACCATGAGGAGGAGTTGGGTCTTGGCCACCCATGGATCAAGCCTACATAAAGTCCGATCCACTAATGATGATCCAATCCACTAAAGGTCCATCATTGATCTACCTCACCAACCCCCATATGATAATATGGGTTCCATATATTATTTGCTTCGTTCCGGTTACGTATTGCTATGGATCGACACTTACTATCTCGGAAGTGCAGTAAATCTTCATCTTGAACATCTAACTCCATGGTAGTACCACTCAACCTTTTCATCATGCGGACCAAGTCCACTGCGGGGTTTACATGATGAACCTTATGAAACTCCTCGAGGACATCATCATCCTAATATATAGGACCACGGTTTCCTCCTATAATCAGCGGCACACCATATAAATAATATCATCTCCCAACTTACAGTTAATCTATAAATCTCGCCCATTGGTAAATCAAAGAGATGAGTACCAAGTATATGTGCCCGTTATTATATCGGGATTAAGAGCATGTACTAAATAATATCTGAGGTCCGATTCGATTATGTAGTCAGCAATAAATCGAATCACCTCTGTGTCGGTCCTGCTCAATACACACAAAGTGCACTAGTGTGATTCTATGGTCAAGACAAACCAATACCAAATCACACTACAACCATTCCGATGGTTTGTCCAAAGTCATCTCGGTTGTGAGCCTTTACTTATACTTTACAAGGAGCCGATAACATGATCTCCCGTGTGACACCACACACCATGTTGTTGGGGTTTTTCCGAGCCGCAAAAACCGCTTTTTGCGTTGTGGAAACCTCGGAAGCCCCCGGCCACGGATCCGTGCGAAGAAGTATTAAAACAAAACATGTATGTGCTTGTATAAAAACCCTAGATCTACCTTAGATTTAAGAGATAAGAGCGTTACCCTCGATGCGATGCCCTTCGCAAATCCCGCTCGTCCAAAAGTCCGCCGGAACTCGAGAGTGTCAAGTGCACACTCCTCTATGGTATCCACACAAGCAATAGGTGGAAGAAAAACACACTTGAGTGTGCTAGCACTCCTAGGGTGTCTCGGCAAGATGAGGAAGGAGAGGGAGAGAGCTTGAGAAGAAAAGTTCCAAGGTTGAAGATGAAGTCAATTAGAGTAACTCATCAAGTGAATTCACCTAATGAAACCCCTAATACCAAAGTGGCCGGCCACTTCATGGAAGGGGGGTTACATGCATACATGTAACTCCCATGACCCTTGGTCTCCCTCATGATGTGGCACCAATTGACCAAGTCAATGATGATGTGGAGCATCATCATTGGCCGGCCATGCCTAGTCATCATCATGACATGGCATTTGGTCAAGTCAAACTTGACCTTTCATCTTCCCTCTCAAGTCAAGTCAAACTTGACCTCTAATCTCCCATGGTTGATCAAATCTAACCACTTGACTCAAGTCAATTTAATATAATGAATCTCTATTCATTAATTTAAATTGATTTGATGAATCAAATCTCAATTAGACTCATTCAACACTTGAATCAACTTGAGTCTAACTCAATTAGTCTAATTTGGATTACTCTTAATCCAATTTGGTTCATCCCATGAACCTTATCCTCATGGTTCATCATATGAACCTAATCTCCATCTAATTGCTCTTATGTGTGTGACCCTATAGGTTCTTGTAACGTTGGCAATGTCCCTAAACCGATTTAGGAACATAAGCAATGAGCGGTATCTAGCAACACATCATTGCTACCCAAGTTACAAGAATGTTGAGCTCAACATCACCTTTGTGACTACTAATTGTGACTCTCACAATATGTGACAATGTCCCTCTATCCTTGACATCTAGATTGACCAATCGAGGCATAGACCGTGTCATCCCTACAATCTAAATCTTGAACTCAGTAGACTCACTCTAATCAAATGAGCTCAATATCTCATATTGACTCATTTGGGCATAACCATGCGCCGTGGTCTCACTCTATCAAGAATATCGATGTCACCCCCGTCATATAGGAGGGATAGATCCCATCTACATCACTCACATCCCTCCGCATAATTCGTTACATACCCAGTAATCGCCTTTATAGTCCACCCATTTACGGGTGACGTTTGACGAAGCCAAAGTATGCAATTCATTATGTAGGAAACCATGGTGACTTCAGGTCTAAGGACTAATAGTCATACTAATAGCCACATGAGAAAGTATATGACACTCATATAACGATCCATGATACTTTCTCATGGCGGGTCATTCAGTATACATTCTCCAATGCATACCCATGTGTCAACTTGATATCTCATATCCATGACTTGTGAGATCAAGTCATCTTGTTGACCTACATGCTAGTCTCTACGCATTAACATTGTCCCTGAATGTTAATACTCGACTAGGAATGATTAAGAGTAGTGTTCTCTATATCATCTCATTATCGATTCAACTAATCGATTGATATAGATAAGAACCTACTACTCAAGGACATTATTATATTTAGTTATTTGGCACCAATACAAGTAAATATAATAACCATGCCTTAATAAATAGGAATATGATACAATAAAGTCCATACAACAATCATCATATGATTGGCTCTAGGGCTTTCACTAACACATGTTATCTACAATGTAAGGTATTAGACAATATTGCATAACCATAAAAATATGCAAACAATGATCATGTGATTCTTATTTCAAAATAAAGATGTTCATACAAAAGAGCTAGGCTTTCAGTATACATCCCAACAATCTCCCACTTATACTAAAAGACTATGCTGTCCTTATACTGCCATACATCTGATTCCCCTTCCCTCCACATGCCTATCAAAGCTCTCGCTAGAAGGGCCTTAGTGAAAGGGTCTACCAGGTCATCCTCTGATGCAATCTAGGCGACAACAACTTCTACCTCCTTTATGATTTCTCGTATCAGGTGGTACTTGCGCTCTATGTGTTTACTAGCCTTATGGGCTCGTGGTTCCTTCGAGTTTGCAACTGCACCACTATTATCACAATAAATTGTGATAGTTCTGGGCAAACCAGAATCACATCCAAGTCCATCGGGAAGTTCTGAGCCATACGGCTTCTTTGGCCGCCTCATGGTGCCACATACTCGGCTTCCATGGTGGAGTCCGCCACGCATTCTGTGGGCACTCCTCCATACAATGGCTCCACCTCCCAAAGTAAACACAAAACACGAGGTAGACTTCTTGTTATCCTTATCAGTTGGAAATCGGAATCAGGTGTAACCCACAGGAGTAATTGGTGCGCAGTAAACTAGCATATAATCCCTAGTCCTTCTCGGGCACTACTGATATATGCTTTACCGATCCAATATCCTGTCATGGATTACTACGATATCTGGCGGCCGACCATGCCCACTGCAGCAGCGATATCCGGTCTCGCATCTAGCATCGCATACATGAGGCTTCCTCAAGCATAAGGAACGCCCCTCTATCTACTCAAATGATCTAGGACATATCTCCTTAGATAGAGGTACTCCATGCGAAAGGTAGAAAACCCTTCTTGGAGTTCTGCATGCTAAAGCGCTCCATAATCGTGTCTATGTATGAAGCTTGGGATAAGCACAACATCTTTTCCTGCGATCCTTTATAACCTTGATCCCAAGGATGTGTCTCACCTCTCCCAAGTCCTTCATATCAAGTTTGGACAACCATACCCGCCGATAACACTAACGCCGATGTTGTTGCCAACCACCGAAAATGTCATCTCGTATAGTACAAGAAATACCACTACGTTTTGTCACATCTCTTGTATACACAAGACTCATCGGACTTTGAATAAATTCATAAGGGGATTATCTCATCAGCGGATGTTCCAAGATCTTGAAGCTTGCTTGATCCATAAATGGACCGATTAAGCTTACACACAAGATGCTCTTTGCCCTTAGCAATGAATCCCTCTGGTTGCTTCATATAGATGGTTTCCTCAAGACTTCCATTAAGGAAAGCTTTCTTGATATCCATATGCCACACCTCATAATCCATATGAGCTGCTATGCATAAGAGCTCTCAAACCTGACTTGAATCCATAGATTCACTCTCAGTATTCATTGCACTTTGCCAAGTTAGTGCATCTTTTTCTTGGATTGCCTCGTATGTCCAGGATCGGGTTCATGTTACTTGAGGACCAAATCGAAGATTCTCCCAAGAACATGAATCTATCGGTGTCTCACAACCCTCCCTCTGACGAGACATCACTTGTGTATCCTCTGTGACACGGTGCATGACATGTGGTATATCCTCTTATGCGGTGGTACTAAAGAAGTGACTTCCCCTTTTAACTCCTCGAACAATTTTACTTGGGCTTGTGGCTCATCACATAGTCTTCCTCTAGAAATCTAGTGTTCGTGCGATCCCGATCTCTAGGACTATAAAACAATCCACCCCTTCGTTCATCTAGGATAGCCAGCGAACAAGCGCACTTTTGAGGTTCCAACTTACCATCATCGCCTTGGCCATGTGCTAGACTCGCCCCTAGCCGAATAGGTCTTAGACGAGGCTTTCGCCCGGTCCACAACTCTGTGGGAGTAGAAGGCACTGATTTAGATGGAACCAAGGTCAGAATGTACACCGCCGTATCTAGAGCATATCCCCGAGCAGTCTGCAAGTCGAATAACTCATCATCGATCTAACCATCTCTATAAGAGTCCTATTCCTTCGCTCTTCTACATCATTCTCACGGGTGTTCCGGTGCGGATAATTGGGATTGAATCCCAACCTCTCGATAGGTAATTCCTAAACTCTCCCAAGAGGTACTCGTCACTCGATCGGATCGTAGTGTCATCTTGAATAATTGTCTATGAAAAGATGAAATATTCAAAACTACCTCTTGCGGGATAGACATAGGACCATCTGAATCAGAATGAACCATTTCTAACATATCTTTGGCTCTATACCCTTGGCCTTGAAGGCCTCTTGGTCATCTTACCCTCAAGCAAGATTCGTAGGTTGGGAGATCCTCCACCACTAATGAACCCAAAGGTCCATCATTACCACCTTTGAATTCTGCTTGGGTTAATGTGACCAAGACTAAGATGTCAAAGATATGTTTGGTTCATCTTCAAGGTTCTTTTCTCCTTTTGGAATTAGAAGATGAGTTATTAACTTGATTTGCATCGTGGGAGGTTTTGTATATAAATTTCCTTTGATATGTACTGAGCAGATATTCTCCTATTCCTTTATAACAACTCTGTCATTAAAAGAAATAGAATATCCATCCATAATAATTTAGAAAGCTGAAACTAAATTCTTTCTAAATAAAGATACATAAAGGAATTTTCCGGAACCTTAGTTTTATTTTCTCAAGAGATAAATAAAACTTCTCCCATTCGATAAGCCGCCACCTTCATGGCATTGCCCAAGTGGTAATCTCCCCTTTAGCTAGTCGTTGGGTTTCACGAAACCCTGCAAAGTGTTGCGGACATGATTAGTGACTCTCGTATCTACACACAGTGCGGTAGATAACACGCTAATCATGTTTCAACGACTAGTCCAAAGGATATACCTTTGTTCTGTTTTGGGTGGCAGTCCTTCTTCCAATGTCCGTCTGCTTAAAGTACTTGCCTTTCGGCTTCTTCACTCCTCCCTGAGATCCTCCCACCACCTTTGCTCCACCTTGTTTTTTCTTCTTCTTGCCTTTCGGCTTAGAAGTAGAAACATTTTTGAGCAACCATGGCTTGAGGACACTCTTCGAAGAGTGCATACTTGTACTCCTTAGCAGATAAGACAATATCTAGATTCTTTTCCAATCAACATTATTTGGGTACAGTAAGTTTATTTCTTTTAGTATCACAACAAGTGGACTGAAAGTCATTTTGAAAATCCTAAGAATCACATAGATCATTACTTTAGATTTCAAAAAATTATTGATTCCTCAAACAATAAAATTTTGATATCAACCAACACCTCAAAACACCGAGAATATCGCATGCCACGCAGTGTGGACGTATACGAATTCTACATTTGTAAGAGGAGGTTTTACCCATTAATTTTATTATCTTGTCAACCTTACTTTTGGACAAATAAAATTAATAGTTGGTTCCTCTTTGGCCCTACAAATAAAAGCAGTGACTCCGATGGGGAGGATACTTTTTATTTGCATCTAAGTGTGCACCATTACACGATACTAAGGGAATTATTTCGGATTATGTGCCTTCTTACCGTGGAAGTACACACGCTCCTAGATAATTTCCTATAACCATTATTTGACCTAGTGATCCGCAAATAAACTCATCCGGGAGGAAGGCACTCAGGCCGACACGCAAGTTTGTTGCATCACACGTCAAAGTGTAATGGAGGTCGTGGAATTAATTAAAATATCCCTCTCCCACTTAGTAAATTGATGAGAATTTTCAAGAATCCATAGATTATTATTTTAGATTTCAAAAAATTATTGATTCCTCAAAACAATAAAATTTCGAAATCAACCAACACCTCAAAACACCGAGAATATCGCATGCCACGCAGTGTGGACGTATACGAATTCTACATTTGTAAGAGGAGGTTTTACCCATTAATTTTATTATCTTGTCAACCTTACTTTTGGACAAATAAAATTAATAGTTGGTTCCTCTTTGGCCCTACAAATAAAAGCAGTGACTCCGATGGGGAGGATACTTTTAATTTGCATCTAAGTGTGCACCATTACACGATACTAAGGGAATTATTTCGGATTATGTGCCTTCTGCTGGGAAGTACACATGCTCCTAGATAATTTCCTATAACCATTATTTGACCTAGTGATCCGCAAACAAACTCATCACGCAGGAGGAAGGCACTCAGGCCAATCATGAGTTTGTTGCATCACACGTCAGTGTAATGGAGGCCATGAGGAATTAATTAAAATATCCCTCTCCCACTTAGTAAATTAAAATGAGGAATTTTCCTCGACATGCATATCAAACAAAAGCAATAAATATGAAAAATAAATTATTTTCCAACTATTATGGCCTTTGTCTTCAATATGGCTCGTCGCATCACCATCTAAATCCGCTCCTCCTCGCCATGTACAAGCCCTCCGAGATCCAGTAGAGACTAAAACCTATTTTAATTTACATCCATCGATCCTATACTCCACGAGGGAGTGTACATGAATCTAGATCGAAAGTAAAATAAAATAAAGAGCGGCTAAACAATGCCGTATTTAATTTACAAAAAAAAACTAAATACTAGCCTCGTCAATCCCGAGGATTCAACAAAATAAATATTTACACACATACAATCATATACACACACACGGTCATAATAGTCGGATCTTATGCCTGCAACCAAAGAGTTAAACTACGCATATCCTACTATTATCCGGCACATATAATATATGAAAAAGTGCATAAAATTAACCGAATCCTAAACACACAAAACCGGAATCCTAGGCTCTGATACCAATTGTTGGGGTTGATCCATGAGGGGAAACTTCGCTTCCCCTTCACCTCGGTTGCTTGACCATGGTGATCCCTTCGATGTCCCCGGATTAAAAAATTTAATCCTAGACAAAAGGGATTCCCAAAGCAACCAAGTCATCGTCGTGCTATTCGTTTAGAGAGGTCACTTGAACAAACTAGTTGTTCAAGCGACCATTCTCTATTCTACGAGTAGCCGCGGAATAGACGATGTCCGGATCGCCGATTTTTATATTTATACTCGGGATCCAAGTATTATGTAGCCTATTTACAGAAATATAACATGCTTATATTTTGAAAAACAAACACAAGCAATGAATAAAAGAGATAGAAGAATAGTTATACCTCTTGGTCTTCTAATGTATGACCCTCCTCCTTTTGGACGTCGTGTGGGCGACGATCCACTAAAAGTCGAAGCTCCTAGATCGCAAAACTTCCTTCCTTGCTTTTCCCAAGCAAGAGGAAGAAGAGAAACAATGTTTTTCTCCTTCAAAAACTCAACCAACAAAGAACTATAGAAGTTCTTGCCGCCGGCCAACTAGAAGGAGAAGAAGATGATGGAAAACTACCAAGACACCAAGGGAAACCCTATATCTTGTTTCCACCACCTAAGGAGAAGAGAGGGGAGTGTTTTGGGCGTGGCCAAGGGCTGGGAAGGGCTGGAATAGCTGCTGGACGTTGGCCACAAGGCAAGGAAGAAGAAGGAAAACTTGCCTTATTTGGTGCCACCCTTGCTTCCAAACCCTAACCCTAATTCCAATCCTATCTCAACTAGGATTGCCCTATTCTTGCCGCCCAAGCCTTGCTCCCTCCCTATGATGTTATCCACGACCACTTCCCATGCCCTCCTTTTATAGAGTTAGGGATAAGTCATGAATTAATCTCCTCCATTGGTTCTAGGGATTTAATCTCAACCGTCGGATCTAGAGATTTAATCTCAACCGTCGGATCTTAGAGATTTAATCTCTACCAATGGATCTTAGTGTTTTGTTTCTATCCATTGGATCTAAGCATCTTGAGGTGTTAATGGGCTACATTAGGGACCATGAGGAGGAGTTGGGTCTTGGCCACCCATGGATCAAGCCCACATAAAGTCCGATCCACTAATGATGGTCCAATTCACTAAAGGTCCATCATTGATCTACCTCACCAACCCCCATATGATAATATGGGCTCCATATATTATTTGTACATTTTCTCCCCGTGTTTAAGATCTCGAATGTCCGTCAATTAATTAATTTACTGACCATTAATTAATCGACATCTAACTCCATGAGTAGTACCACTCAACCTTTTCATCATGCGGACCAAGTCCTGCGGGGTTTACATGATGAACCTTATGAGCTCCTCGAGGACATCATCATCCTAATATATAGGACACGGTTTCCTCCTATAATCAACGACACACCATATAAATAATATCATCTCCCAACTTACCGAGTCTATCGATTTAATCTATAAATCTCGTCCATTGGTAAATCAAAGAGATGAGTACCAAGTATATGTGCCCGTTATTATATCGGGATTAAGAGCATATACTAAATAATATCTGAGGTCCGATTCGATTATGTAGTCAGCAATAAATCGAATCACCTCTGTGTCGGTCCTGCTCAATACACACAAAGTGCACTAGTGTGATTCTATGGTCAAGACAAACCAATACCAAATCACACTACAACCATTCCGATGGTTTGTCCAAAGCCATCTCGGTTGTGAGCCTTTACTTATACTTTACAAGGAGCCGATAACATGATCTCCCGTGTGACACCACACACCATGTTATCTACAATGTAAGGTATTAGACAATATTGCATAACCATAAAAATATGCAAACAATGATCATGTGATTCTTATTTCAAAATAAAGATGTTCATACAAAAGAGCTAGGCTTTCAGTATACATCCCAACAATTTTTATTATTTTAGAAGAATATGGTCTAACTTCTAAAGTTTTTTCAATTTCTTTTGATAATGCTAGTGCAAATACCTTTAGTATTAGTGAACTTATTGATATATGTAAACCATCAATAGGTGGAAGATTTTTTCATAGTAGGTGTACATGTCACATTTTAAATTTGTGTGTTCAAGATAGATTTAAAAATTTAGGATCACATATTCAACCAATTAGGAGTGCAATTCATTATTTATGGACACATCCTCAAGTTATGAAAGAATGAAGAAAATTTTATAAAATAAATGGTATGAAGCCTAAACGGTTTGCACGTGACGTTCCAACTCGTTGGAATTCTACTTATAAATTCCAAAGATTTATTATGTATGTTTTTTCATCAACATGTTCAATTACGTGATATTTATTTGTTTTCAAATCAATGGAATATATGCACTAGTATTTGTGAAATTTTAAAAGTTTTTAGTGATGCTAGTGACCAATTATCAGGTGTTTATTATCCAACTTCATATTTAGTTTTAACACATTGTTGTAATATTGCATGTATTTTTAATGAACATATTCAATCAAATGATACTTATTTATCTCAATGTATTTATGTAACGAAAGAAAAATGAGAAAAATATTTCTTAAATATTTCTGAAATATTTTTATGTGCTTTTGTTTTAGATCCTAGACTTAAATTAGATGTTTTGCAAGATATGTTAGCATTATATTATGAATCTTTAAGCCCTATTACCGAAACTGCTCCTAATATTCTTTTGATTTTGTTTAATATTAAAACTCATTTACCTGATATTTATAATGAATATAATATTAAATATGGTGAACAAATTATTGAACATGAAATACATCAATCCACTACAACTAGTATTATTACTTCTAAACTCACTAAAGCACAATTGTTATTAAAGCAACGGACTAAACGTCCACGAGGATCCTCAAGTTTCAGTCAGGAACTTAAGAATTATTTTACCACTTCTTTTGATTTTAGTGATGCAGATGAAGAAAGCTTCGACATTCTAAAATGGTGGTCGCAAAGAACTCAAATATTTCCAATCTTATCTATAATGGCAAAAGAAATTCTAGCTTGTCCAGTTTCAACGGTTGTAGTGGAACAAACTTTTCGTATCGGAGAAAATACATTGGACGAGAGACGTTCTAGCTTAAGGCCGAAAAATTTGGAAGCGCAATGTTTACTCAATGATTGGTCAAAAGTTGCAAGTCGAACCTAACATATTAAAAGTGACGAAGAATACCAAGACGAAACAGAAGGAACATCCGGAACTACGACGACGGGAGGAAATACCGAATACGACTGAAATTGATTGAATATAATGAAAATTGAAATGTATTTGATTTTTTTATTGTAATAGATTTTTTTATTTAAGTCCAAGATGTAATATATTTTTTATTGAGATAATGAAATATTTGATAGAGTTTTTATAAGTTTAATTGTGAAATTTTTTTTTTTTTAATTATTTACATCATTCTTTAATTTTTTATTTATTTAACTAAGACGACGATTAATCGAATCGGACCCGAACTCGGACCGGATCGGACCGGACCGACCGAACCGGCCCACTAACCCCCTGTCGCACTCGAGCGCAGACTTAAGATGTCGATATTTTGTTAATCCTAGATATAATAGATATGAACAACTAAAAAGAAGGATAGAAATTAATATTATTCCAAATAAAAAAAAAAGAACAATAAAAAATAGCTATTTCACAAAGATTAACATTGCTTCAAACAAATTTCTAAAGAATACAAAATACTTATTTCATAAAAATTATTATCCCAAACAAAATGAGTGAATCATTCGAGGCTCATCATATCATAGGGATCAAGGAAAGAACAAAGGTGACCCTAATTAGAGAAGAGGGGCCAATGAAACCAAATAGAATGCTCATGAGTTCTCGATATCGAACGTTTCCAAGCACATGGTAGACCATATCAACTTGCTATCGTCTTTATCAAAGTAATGTGGCATGACGATGGCGTAGCAGCGTGAAATGATGTTGTCGCGGACACTAGGCCTAATCTTATATGACGTGGATATAACTTAATTTACGGAATACAAGAAATATTCAAAGACACCGGATAGAATCCTGCACCTAGAGTCATAGAAGTAAGCCGAGTCGAAACAGGATGACTCGGAAAAGATAGAGGATAGAAGTAATGCCGAGTAGGGAGCAGGGTGACTCTGAAAGGATAGAAGACAAAAATAAATCGAGTCGGGAGCAAAGTGATGTTGTACAAATTTCTCTCATTCAGAGGGGAGATCTTTTAATGGCTCGCTTTTCAAACGTCTGTAATCAACTCGATCCACTAGGGCAAATTATGCCTCGACCGGTCGTACATTCGACGCGCGCAGGTCGTGCTCGCACACGAGTTTGTATATGTTTACAACTACAATGTTTGTGATACATTATAAACCAACCAAGTTGTCTCTCAACTTCTAATGTGGGACTAAACTCCTTCACAAGAGAGTTTCTCCATCCTTCCATTTCCTTGTTTCCATTCACATTTCCAACAAATGATTTGTAAAGAATAGAAGATAGAAGTAATCCGAGCCGGAAACAGAGTGACTCAGGAAGGTAGAAGATAAAAATAAACCGAGTTGAAAATGGGATGACTCGGAAAGGGTGGAAGATAAAAATAAATCGAGTCGAGAGTAGGATGACTCAGTAAGGATGGAAGATAGGAGTAAATCGAGTGAGAGCAAGGTGGCTCGTGAAGGTAGGAGACAAAAGTAATCTGAATCAAGAGAGAATGACTCGGGAAGGATAGAAAACAAAAGTAAATCGAATTGAGTACGAAGTAAATTGAGAGGCGAGGACCGTAGAAAAGATTCCTGCTTTATACAGTGATGCTTAATCTCCTAACAACCTCTTTTGATAATGACTCTTGTACACGTAGAATATCACAAGGGAATTCTTGTCAGGAGTTATCTCCTAACCGTCTATCAAATCTAGGTATCCGAAGAACCTCAAATAATGTTATATAAAGACATGATAAGATAAAAGAAAAGAGCTCTCTGGCACTCTGTTTCTCTCTCTCTCTAACAATTTAAATTATTTTCCTTTGATTATTACTACTTCATTCTCCGTTTAGAATCGGAGAGTCATTATTGGAAAGTGCTGACGACCATCTAATACGTGTTAATTTTGAAAGTTAAGATTTATTATTGTGGCCGTAAGAATTCTATCTCTTCTGAAGACTCGACAAGAGGTATCTAAAAAAACGACCGCACCATTATATTATCGAGGATTCCCTACCTGTTAATTTGATGGCTCCAAACATTCCTAAACTGAAATTTTAGCCTCGCTGTTCCAAGAACAGGGTTCCATATTCACATACATGATACATCTGAGCAAATGAATGCAAGCAAAGACAACTCTCTGGATCATCGAAAACAAAACAAAAAAAAAAAGTTAAAATTCCTAATGTTCGACGATAGAATCATCTAAAATGAAAATTATGACCAGTCGAATGATAGAGTTACACATGCCGATTCCGAAGAGCCTTCTTCGCAGACCCGAAAGACGCTACAACAGTTGGAACCATTAGCCTGATCAGACACTAGCACAGCAGTATCTGCACATGAAAATTCAGTAGGCGGGAAACCATTGTTCTGCAAACTCAAAGCAAGAGGCTGAGCCAGCCGTTCGGCCGGCAGCACCATATGGTTTAAGCTAACATTGGAAGTCTGCGTCGGCAATGACAGAAGAGAGAGAGCACAATCGGAGTCGCAGACTTGAGCTAGCCCATCAATGAATCCATAGGGAAGAGCTGTCCTAGTATTCAACTGATTTGGCCAAGTTTGGTTTGTAGCTTTGCTGCCCGGTGCAGTCTCTTCGTTCTGAAAACATGTAATTTGCTTTCTTTTGTTGCTAAAGCCAGAAGTAGAATCCAAAAACTGTTGCTGGATGACAAACTGTGGAGAATAGATCGTATCGTCGTCGGTTTTGATCATTCTAGACCAGTCGGAATCTGTTGTAGCAGTTGGAAATATCCCAGGATGGGAAGAAATCCCTGCCAAGCATTGTTTCCGAAACACACGAAAAAGGGAAGAATGATCATCCAAATTCAATTGATGCAAGTCACTCAACCAAAATGAATCTACTTAGAGTGTGAGAGAAACCATGGTGATCTGGAAACAAGTTCCCTGGATTCACCGAACCGGGCTGTGGTTTCCTTCGACGCCTATTGTGTCCATCGAGACGTTTTCGGCAGCTCCGTTTTACCTCGTCGAATTCTTCTAGCATATGAAACCTGCACAGGTAAAAAAAGAACACTGAATTTCTGTCGAAGCGATGAAAAAGTACTGCTACGACTATTGAATATGCACCTCCGAAACAATAGTCTTTTTTTTCGCTTCAGAACTTGTGAAGAATCTAACTAGTAAAGAAGTCGCAATACCGATGATTCAAAGTGCTATACGATCCAAGAAATGGACAAGTAGCCGAAATGAAGGTTAGCAAATGGTGCCATAAAATTTTCAACTTTGACAAGAAACATTCTTGTCGACCGGAAACTTCTCAACTTCAATGTTATACCTCATTGCTTCGTCCTAAACATACAAAAATGTTGTCTACAAGCCGGGTCTAATCTAACTAGTTAAGTTATCGCTAAACTTAGCTCAATAGACATAGGCTTGACGTAGTAGTTGATACCGAGCTAGCGAACCTTGAATCCTCAATCTAGCATCGACATGATATTATATGATACTACTCATTCCAAGGGGCCAAGATCCTTATTTACCAAGGTGCTAGCCTAGGGGTTTTAGCATGTATGCTTGCATCACAACATGAGATGCAATGTTAAGAAAGAAACTATGTATAAACATAGAGCCCGACCGATCGTTACGCTACGAATTCATGTGCGTCACATGAGAACTTAGCCGCAGAGACAAGACTCATTATAGAGGATACAACAATTTCGATATTAGCTTCTAGTATTCTTATAAACTTGTTGGCCAATGTACACTCCTATGCCCTTTAAGTTTCTTGACCCTACAAACATTACCACAAAGTAATAGGATATGAATACTTGGATTGGTCTTTTCCTTTGTAGCTCGAGCAAGGTTTCGATATCAATGCAGGGATCAAATTGGCAATGTCGATCGACCACATACGAGCACTCGTATCGACTAGTCATCAGTAGGAATTCTATTGTGAAAATAGAATCTAGAAAACATCAATATGAGATGCGGTTTCAAAGAGTTTCTCATCGGTTTGCAATCAATTAGAAATATGATCATTGTTCTAAAGGATGGATGATAAGAGGTGGGATAATTTCCCAAGCAATCAAGATTTGAGACTCAAGCAACGCAAATTAGATGTTTGCAGTGCTCAAATTACTAGTGATGTTGGACCTCTATATGTGCTTTTCGAATTTATCCTGATGACCGATAGAAACTTCATGTGAGATCGAGTCGTCCACCTTCAGAATTTAATTGGATCATAAAACTTGAATACCTGAATTATTTTAAAAAAGCATTCCTCGATGAAGTAGTGTGTGATCTTGAAGTTATGAATTTGAGTCACGGAAATAATTTCTTATAATATAGAATAAAATTATATATAATAGATCCAATGTGATAGACTCTCTATTGGCTAGAGCTTGCTGGAGCTGATTTTTTTTTTTTTTTTTTTTTCAAAAAGCACATTCATAAGCTCTTATGCAGTGAGGAAGCTCATGGCACTGTCTAATGGCGGCATAGTAGTTAAATTAAACCCTAGAATGGTACTACCTGCTGCATTGTTGGCAGAAGCGCTGCTCATGGCCGCGGACCACCACCACCGGCGACTTGGAGTGCGCCTCGCAGACCTTGTGCCGCCGATGGTACTCCCGGCACATGCCCAGATCCGCCCTGCACCCGTCCACCAGGCACGACGCCGCTTGGCCACCGACGCTGGCCGGAGGGGCCCGCGGCCGCTTCGACGACCCGGAAGGAGCAGCCGGAGGTTCCGGCGCCGGCATGGCAGCTCGGCGAACATCCCGCTTGCTAGAGGACGAGGAGCCGAAGTCGCCCAATCCGCCGAGCTTCAGATCGACCGAGCAGTCGCGGGCAGCGCCGGCGACCACCGTGCCGATGCTGAGCCCGGCGTCGCGGCCCGGCGACTCGGAAGCGTCCCAAGGCGGCGGCATCTTGAGGTCCCAATCCATGAAATCCACCAAACTCTTCCCTTTTCCCTCTTCTTCGTCGCTTCCCCTCTCCACCCAAAACCCTCTTTCCCTCCCTCTCTCAATGCCTCTCCTCACAAAGCCGCCTCCTTTACCTCCTCCTCCATCCACAAAGTTCGAAGAGATTAAGATTTCTCCAAGAAAGCAGAGAAAATCCTCATCCAGAAGCCTTCTTTTCGAGCTGCATATATCGATCCAAGCAACGAAAAAGAAAGAAAAAGTAGCGACGGGAACAGGAAGAGAATCCAAATTCAAAGCGAGATGTAGCTCCGGCAGCTGGAACCTAAGAAAGAAAAAGGCAAAGTAAAAGCAGAAAGAAAACACAAATCAAAGAGGGCAGTAGCAGTGCGGCCTGGAACCAAAAAGGCATCATGGCGACTGGCGAGGCGAGGCGAGGGAGGGAGACAAGGGGCGCAGGAGGCGGTGTCAGTGTCAGTGTCAGTACTTGCAGACAACTGCAGCAGGAGACCGATTTGGTGTGAAGCTTTCCAGCCATTCAATCCCTGACATGGATTCCCAAGACAAAGAACGATCCAAAGTGAAGGGAAAAGGGGGAGCTAAGCTGCCATGGTCGTTATTGCCTTGCTTTGCTGTGTGGCCTAACCTAAGCATTGGCCATTAGACAAAGCGAGCAAGAGCCTTTCCTTCGTCTTCCTTCTCACTCTTCTCTGCTGCTGCTGCTGCTTCCGCCGCCGCCTACTCTACTCCACCATGGCTACGTTCCACCGAAGCTGGGGACTGCCTTTGCCTTTTTCTGTTTTTTAGCGGACGAATGGAGTTCGCTTAACGAACGACGGAGCGCAGCAGTCGGTGATGATGAAGAATGCGGGAAGAAGAGCGTTCTTCTTTGCTTCTTTCCCTTTTGAATTTTTTTTTTTTTGAGCGAATTCCAATCGAAACAATCGATAGCGTTGTGCGGTGAGATTGTTTGCGGCTAGTTGAGCTTTGATCATTAGTAGAATGTTTATAAATGAAGCAAAAGGTGATTTCGTTCAGTCCGAACATGTTGTGAAAAAAGATAAATTAAAATTGCTAATCTAGTTGGTAAATATAAAAAAATAATTTTTAAGTGGATAATATTCAATTCTTCGAGAGGTCATTATCGATCGATTTTTTTCTTTATATTTACCACTTAGATTTCTAATTTATCTTCTTTCTTGATAAGGTAGTTAAAGAGGGTCGCTAATACGACGATTCCAAGTTCTTATAGAAAATTAACTCCATGAGTAAAATCAACTTTGTCTAAGGAAATAATTTTATTATTCGAGTATCAATTCAATTATGTCCATGGAGATGGAAATACTATTTATAAAAAATATAGAACCGTCGTATTAGGAACCCCTATGATTGTTCTACGTCTGAAAGAGTTAGATAAATTGAAAAATACTCGTAAAAGTAATCTCAACTTCCTTAGTTTGTCATATCATTTAAAGGAAAATTTTATAAATTCGTCATGGAATTCGCCAATCTAGCGATCCCTACCAGTCCGCTTCCGGACCATCATAAGGGAGATAAATCACGGTAGATCTTTGGCCCTTGAGACTAGTAACTAACGCATGAAGAAACGGAAACCTTATATTTGCGAGGGATTAATCCATTGTTCTCTGATACAACGTCTACATGCGCTAGTCACTAAATCCTTCCGGTAGAGGCTCATTTCAATTCTCATTATATATGAAAATGTGCTCATTTGACCTATCAACTAGCACACAAAACTATACTTGAGATGATACGACAATACCAACAATCTAATAATAATAATAACAATAATAATAATAATTTTGATTGAAATTCACGATGATATAGCACCATCACAATAATAATACGTGAATTATTTGAGATTTCCATCTGAATGACTGATTAAAGATAATGACAATGAATATGTGAGACAATATCTTCTTTTTGGTTACGATGTTAGAGTTAGCGATAGACATAATCACTAGCATAGTACATAACACTCTTGAGTTTTAGCCGAAGGACTAACCCTTAAACATTGATTTACATATTATTATTATTATTTTTTATTTTATTGTGCAAAAAGAAATATCCTTTTCACGAGTCTTCTCTTGTCGATGTCACATCGAAAAGAGAAAATATATCACGATAGATCTTTGATCTCACCGATATTTAATGCAGCAAAAAATTGAAATTATATCTGAGATGAGATTGATCGTGCTCAGATAAAAAAAATGAATACGTATCATTTTTGACAAAAATAAAATAAAATGAATTTAAGAATTCTAAAAAAATAAATTGATATTTATTAAGTTTGAAGTAATCAAACATCAAGTTCAAGATTACAAGTTCCAACTCTCTCTTGGAAATTGAAAGATTGTCTTCTTTTTTTTCAATTTTTATTTTTTTTTTAAAAAAAGAAAATATTATAGAGAATGCATTTGACATGATTATAATTATTTTAATTTTAATTTCTTAAAATCTCCTATGCATTTATCGTGTGTGAGGATAAATGTATTGACCATGCATGTCATATGGATGACTGTCCTCATATGCGTAGGTGTCGATGTCCATGGACAGACGTCCAAGAGATCGTGTGTGTATATATATATAGTTACATATTCGATCGGGTGTGACTGAAAGGGTGTGCCACGAGACACACAACATATCACTTTTGTATATAAAAATGCTCACAAATAAATTTTATATATATATATATATATATATATATATATATATATATATATATATATATATATATATATATATATATATATATATATATGATTTCCAAACGAGACCCTAATTATACTGATAAAAAAAATTATGAAAATTCATTTTTTTTTGTGTCATATTAAGTAATGATAAGAAATTGAGCTAAGAAAATTTATATAATTGATCACACTTAATTGTTTTGTTACTGCACTACAATATAAGAAATATCAAATATCAGATTTTCAGTCATAAAATCTTTCACCAAATTCCTTTATCAAAATGAAAAACTCGAATCCAAAGATTGTGCCAAGTTAAATCTAAATGATACTGAAATACTCCAAGTTCGATAAAAGAGTTGGACTCGAGATTTATACCAGCCACAGTCACAAACGCGAGCCACAAAGGCAGATTTAACAATCAAAACTCATGAACATATTTTACTTCTCATCCTTTGCCCGTTGAATAACAAACAGGAGTGAGAAATTATTGGACTCACGAAAACAGAACATTATTAGCAACCTTCACTTGCCTACATGTAAGAACGCATCCTAGGCCTTACAATGGATTGTGCTCCGTCCACAAAGATGGTGGTGCCAGTCATGTATCGCGAGTCATCTCCCACCAAGTATATCACGGTGGACGCGAGGTCATTCTTTGGATCGAGCCATCTCAAAAGAGGCATTACATCTTCTGTAGACTTCTCGGCTTTGTCTTTCCCGACTGAGCGAGGATACTCATCGTCCAAGTGCAAACCGCGGGCAATGGCATTGACTCGGATATTGTACTTACCGATCTCCATGGCTGATAACTGCAATGGTGAGGGAGATTTAGAAAAAGGAAAATGGAGGATACAATTGCAAGAGATACACTTATTTTACGTGTGATGCATGAATCTTGCTATATGTGGCATTCTTTTTCTATTAAGGTATGCTAAGTTCGGTACTTAAAAAAGTTGTGCCGAGACTAATAGAATTCATTGCATATCCAAAAGGGGCATGAAAACTTTACTTTGTTTGGAACTATAAATTGTACGAGGATCTTCATCAGGCTTTACATTTATCAAAGGCCTTGAAGCATATGTTGCATTTATACTTGCAAGTGGCTTTATCACTTGAGCAAATAACAAGATAGTCTTCTACTCCTCTTTCGAGATCACATCCATTGAAACTACTCCGGCTACTTACCTCCTCACCATTTTCTTAATCTACTTCCTCACCTTCCACCAACTTGTACCACTTTTGCCTCCTAAGAGTGCGTTTGGTTCAAGATAATTGTTGATAACATTTTTGATTATATGATTTAACCTTATTTGATTCAAGTATTGAGTGATTCTCAAGTAATGGAGCATGTCTGCTACGTCAGCAAATGAGACATAATAGGGCATATAATCTGGAATCACATTACTTCAGAAGAGTAAGATTTTTTTTTATTCTAGAATTATACATGATAACCCAAGGTTATGTATGAAAACCTCAACCAAACGCACCCTAAGAGTCCTACATCATTCTTCTTATTACTACAAACTCCTAAACCATACAATTGATCCATTGTTTGTTTCCATATTGGATAGTTAAGTTTGATATCGTCAAAGGGCTAACATTGCTCTATTCATTTAAACTGATCGCTCACCATGTCATCATTGAAAGTATTTTCACGGTAAATTCTCATGTTTCTGTGCCTTGTAAAGGACGTGTATAATCACCAAGAACAACATGGAAAGTCACGACTTGAATAAATTAGTGGAGATGAGTATTATGATAAATACAAGTTTATGTTTTTTCATGTTGAAGTGATTGGCTTCTTCTAGCACTTTCCTCTTTAAGCAAGAAGCGACTACAATGCCTGCAACATGACAACAAATATGTTTCTGCAGGCAAAGTATTTCAAATTTGTTCATCTTGATCTGAAGTTGCACTTCGAGAAGAGAAAAAAGGCAGCATCCAACCAAAAGGTAATAAGCTAATGTCAAATGTGGAGCTAAAATGTACTTACTCGAACCAATTGTTGTACAGCAGCCAAACTTGAGCCATAGGCAGCAGCACCTGGATACAAGCCTCTTTCTGCCCCTAATATTTGGGATATGAAAACAATCGATCCTCCTGTTTTATAATCTCTCATTTTCTTTGCAACTGCTTTCTGAAGAAACCATGGCGCCATAAAATTAATTTTCACTGTCTTTCTGAACTCCTGTTCAGTCACTTGTAGACATTCTTGCATTTTACCTGTTCAAAAGGGATTCTAGTGATTACCAAAAACAAACAAAACAATAGCTTAAAGTACCAGGATAAAAAAATTAACATGAGTACATCATCAAGATATCAATTACTGATAAGAATGTTTTGTGTAGGCTTCTACAATAGGATTACAAAAAACATTTTCTGGTTTACTAAAGAGTTTAATGAGTAGGATTGGTGAAAAATGCTATTGATTTTGCACAGTTAGTTAAAAGTGTAATGATCTGGTACAGCAACACCTTAGTCTAATCTCACATGATAATTTGTGGGCCAATGAAGGGTTTTGTAAAATTAGGTGAGTTACTATTAACTTCCATTTAAGCTTTGGTTTAGTGGTATGACACCTGTCTAGATGAGAAAATTAATCCATTCATTTGTTGGCCACAACTATTGGCTCAAAATGCTTAAACCCAAGCTAAATAGAAGGTCACTTTTTACGGAACCACCATAAGGTACACGTACAAATTCAACACTAGCATTTTGTTACTCTCGCATTTCATAAGAGAACCAACATCAGTGGCACTTGTAGAGAACTATCTAAGCATCCGATACTTGATTTACCTTCATAGTGATAACAATTGACAAAAGCATCAATCGTTCCAAAAATCCTCCATGCCACACCCACGGCCTTATCAAAGATGTCCTCATGGTCTTCTTCGACATTCAAACCAACCACTTTGATCAAAGCAGGTTCATTTAAGGATTTCAGTAAGTCCTCCGCCATTTTCTGTAGTAGACTCTCATTACCCAACAAAATCAAGCTGTTATAACATAGCGACAAATCAGAATAAGTTTTTAAGCAGCAAAGTGAGGATTTAATGCTGAAATGGAAACAGTATTAAGTTTAATTAAATTCATGAAATAAAATAATTAAGTTAGCTTAATTTACATAGATTGTCCGAGGTCATTTTTCTTTTGGGTAAAGCACAACATGTAACATAATTGCCCAAAAAATTAATAGAAACATTGAAGAAGTAGAAACAGATGCAAGGAGTTTTAAATAGGTGATAAACGATCTAAAAAACCAGCAAAATTGTAGTAACAACGTCAGATGCATACGCTATATTCCACGTAACTGATTTGACAAAACTCCCATCGAAACAAGGTACAGGTATTTTGTCACAGATACAATCACATGTTCCTGAGATTGGAAAATCCAAGTTCCCTCACGTACAAAACCAAAGGAGGCAAAGATAACCCATAGAATTCCATCAAAACCAGTTAACGCGCAAGATCACAAACAAGTCGGAGCAAGGATCGAAGGGAGGAAGAAATAGGCACCTGCAACCAGATCTGGCCAAGTGATAAGCGATGCCCTTGGAGATCTCGTCCCCGCTCGACGTCAACAAAACTCTCTTCCCCCGATCCCCCATCCTCGCCGCCGACCGCCGGCAATCTCGGAATCACAGAGAATCGAAGACGGAAACGAGGGAATATCGCGATCGGCCTCCGACTGAAGCGTCTGGTTAGGTCACCCCAACTGCGTGCGTCACGCGTGACGGTAGCGGTGTTATGGCCGGGCCCGTGAGATCACCATGGCCTATGACGTCATAGTTATTTATGTGCACTTAAAAAATAAAATAAAAGAAATTAGGAGAATTCAAAAAAAAATAAATGAAATTATTAATTAAAATTTGAAACACATAAAGAGAATCAAGAAAAACATAACTTTGAAATTGATCCTAATTTATCAAATATCAAATGGTACATTTAATTTTTATATTTAATTAAGAGCATATTTATTTATTTTTTAAATAATTAAATAAAATTTTTTAATGCAAATGGAATCAGGATTGCAATTACCGTTGTTGTCGTTGTCGTCGCTGTCCGATCACTTTTTCTCTGTCGTCATCCGTTGACGACCGCAAACACAATTGATTCCGACAACAATTCAACCGAGCTTGAAGTCCACCAAGACCACAGTCGAATTTCGATTAGATTGCGGTTGAATTCTAGTTAGATCGCGATCGAATTCCTATCAAATCGCAGTCGGATTTCGATCGGACCGCAATTGAATTCCGACCGAATTACAATTGGATTCCGATATGATCACAGTCAGAATCCGACTATTTGGCGGTGATGACGAGTAATTATAGACAGTCGCAATTTGACTAGATTCCTATCGAAATCCGATCGAACTCAAAGTCCACCCGGGTTGCGATCGAATTTTGATTAGATCGCAATTGAGTTTCGATCGGATCGCAATCCAAATCCAAATGCTTGGCGGCGATGCCGAGCGACGAGGGCAATCTTCTTCACCGACGAAAAGAAACACTATATATTCTCCATTACTATGCTTTGCTCATACGATGGAGTTACTGTGTATTTTATTGTCATGCACAAGTCACGCGACATAAGACGCACAACATATCAAATTCGTATATGAATGATCCTCTATACAATTCATCCATGAGCATTTCCATTAATTTTCGTCCGATGGAGTAAGCACTATAATCCAAATTTAATCCTTAAATCCTAAGGGATCGAAAAGTAAATAATGGAGATGTTTACCGATGATTTATATATATATACTAAAATGTTACCCTGTGCGATGACTTTGTGTGTATCGATGCACATGAGGATTGCACAATATTCCTCTTATGTGCGACAATTCGATATCATCAAAATTTGATCATGTGATTCGATCAAAGTTAAATTTCATTCACAATCCAATCCAAAGATAATGACTCTTTATTTTTAGCTAATTAATATTAATTTATGTGATGTGTCATGTCTCGAATAAATTGCGGGTCATATTTCTTCGCTTCTCGTGAGTACATGGAAGGAACACTGC
The DNA here is from genome assembly GCA_025175895.1 of Wurfbainia villosa. NCBI lineage: Eukaryota > Viridiplantae > Streptophyta > Magnoliopsida > Zingiberales > Zingiberaceae > Wurfbainia > Wurfbainia villosa. The sequence goes on along the minus strand of CM046000.1, from coordinate 2,256,490 downwards.
ATTCGAGTGGCGCATAGCGTTTACTAGCGTGTATCAATCGCAACGCTACAAAATGGAGCCATTTCTTTATTTTTATTTATTTTTTTGTATTTCTTTAAGAGAGGGGAAAAAAACGAGGATCCATATTAGCCGTAGACTGCAAGCTCACACTACAGTCGTGGATAGAGATGTTATACAATAAAAATGAATTAATTATTGTGATGTTTTCTTTTCCCTTTTTTTTTTAGAAGGTATTCCAAAACGTAATAATATTTAAGAATGCAACTTTAAGTTTTAAATTGTAAAAAAAAAAAAAGATTAGTAATTTTTGAAATAGTGGGCATGATTAATTATATTTTTTTTTTATGTTGACTTCATGTTCGTGTATGTTATATGATCATTGGAGTACAAAAAAATATTGGTCTTAATTAAATAATTAATATATTACCATATTTATTGTTTGAAAATCACGAAGTTCACGCTACTTGTAATTATTTTTTTTTAATTAAAAGAATGAAGGAAATGCTATAATTGAAATAAATTCTTTTTTAAAAGAAAAGTCTTGAGTTGGGAATTAGATAAGGAGGGTATTAGTAATTTAAAGATAATATAATAAGGGTCTGGAAATTTTAAGAAGGCATTTTGTTAATTTTTAAAATCTTAAAGGGATGAAAAATAAAGTGAAAAATATAACAACAACAACAACAAAGTCTTATCCCACTAAGTGGGGTCGACTAAAAGTAAAAAATACAACATAAAATAAATTTTTAGCCGAGTAACCCTTATTTTCAAATATTTATCTCGAAATATCCCATCTCTATTTTTTATTGGCACTAAAATATTCGTATCTTCGATCTGATAAATTCTTGAGAGTTATCAACCTGTCACACAGACCTTTGAAACGTCTCACCAACAACTAAACCGGATAAAATCGGAGTCCAAATGATTTCCACCGACCACCAAGGATAAATCAGAAAAACATTCACAGTTTTTTCACGGTTCAATCTGGACTCCACAGTCGCACCATCATTGAACGACAATCCAACATCGAAATCGTACTCCGTCATCGGACAAACTCCTAAATCTCAAGATCGTCCAAATGAATTTTTTTTTTTAAATTCGTCATTGAACGATATCATAACAGAGAATCAAATTGCATTCTCCTAAAATATTTCTCCATTTTTATCGCTGCACCGTGCCCTCGAAGGGGAAATATATACCCCATTTCAACTTTTCTCAAAGTTGCTCCAAACGATTTAATTAATAATTTGATTAAATTAAAGCAACTTTAATTAATATTTAAGTAATTTTAACTGTAATTATTTGGAAATTTTGAATATATTGACACAGTTTTATCAAATTTATTACAACACCATTAAAATCAAAATATTTTAAGGATACGAGGATTTAAAATAGAATTTATTTTATTTTATTTTATTTTTTTCAAAATGAAGTGTCTTTAATGACAATGAAATAAGGGCAATCTTTTTTATTTTTATTTTTGCCAAATTTAATTAAATGTCAAATTAAAGATAACAATGATAAATTTAACTTAGTAACAACATTTAGATAGACTTATTCTTTAGCTTATTTACATTTTAGCTTTATCTTGGTAGTCAATTAAAATTTAGTTGAGTTTAAAAATAGGTTATATAATTATGAGAAATAATGACAATAGTGATAATTTTTATAAAAAAAATCTAAAAATTAAGAAAAATAATGAATGCATGTTCTAATAAAATCAACATAATACATATTAAATATATATTTAGAAGTAACAATACATAATTAAATCTTAACATGACATCAGGCAGGGAAAATATTTTCAATAACCCTAAAACTTTAACTAAGATTTAAAAAGATAAAAAATACGGTAATCTCCTTTAGATTAACTAAATAATTAATCAATCACCAAATCAAAATCAAATATTTTTAAAAGGCACTTGAATCATCAAAAGGTGCCTTAAAAAAAAATAATAAATAAAAAAACATCTATTATTATTTTAGCATTATTATAATAGCTACAGAGTACCTTATTAAAATAACTCATTTTTTAGTTTAACTTATCAAAATATTATATATAGAAAATTTTTACATAAAAAAATCTTTACCAACCTACTTAAAATTACTTAAAATTGATCAAAATCCTACTTATTAAATAGCTCCTAAAATTAAAATGATTTTTATTTGGACTAAGTTGTTAAAAAATTTAATATAAAAAATACTATATGTATTATATTTGGATTAAATTAACTTATTTTAATAATTATAATATTTTTATATAAAAAAAATGATGGAATATTCTTTTGACTTAAAAAATGGTACTATATGATATAAAAGATTAAAATCCGACGCTCATCTATTAGTCCGCCTTTAGACCATCGTAAAAGAGATAAATCACGATAGATTTTTAATTTTTGAGACTAATAACTAGCTCATGGAGAGACAACATCCTCGCATTTATGAGAGATTGACCAATTATCCTATGATACAATATCACATGCACTAACTATTAGATCCTCCTAAGGGTGTGCATTCAGTTAAAATCGAACCGATTAAGATCGAAACCGAATAAATCAAATTTTTTTTAACTAAACCGAACCGACCGAAATTTTTCACTGAACCGAACCGATTTTGCAAAAAAAAAATCGATTTTTTCGATTAAAAACCGAAAAAATCGATTTTTTACGTCCAATCGACTAATGTATCACATTAGTCGACTGGTAGTCTAACCAGTCGACCGAGATTATACATCAGTCGACTGATTTGAACTATCAGTCGACTGAGAGAAAAAATCAATCAGTTCGATTAAATCGAATTTTTCCGGTTCAAATTCGAAACTGAATCGAAAAAATCGAATAAACCAATATTTTTTAATAAAAAAACTGAATTTCCGATTGGACTGAACCGAAATTGAAAGTTCGATCGATTTTTTCGATTTATCCGATCGATTACACACCCCTAGATCCTCCCAGACCAACAAAAATTGTACTCTAATAATTAGAGGTTTCGTTTTGATTTTTACCTTATAATCTAATTAAATAATAATAATAATAATAATAATAATAATAATAATAATAATGGGAAGTCGAGCCCAAGTTGAGAGCTGCGACGCTGAAGGTGGTCCCACATTTTGGCGCCTGCCCCTCTCCATCGCTCGTTTCCCTCTCCCATCACCGTTCACTATAAATCCATAACATAACTGTCTTCCCTTCCCTTCGCTCCTCTTCCCATGCCCTCCCTTCGCCAGACAAGGCATTCATATAAATAGATCCTTTTCTTATCTCCCCCATACCATCTCCTCCTCCTCCTCCTCCTCCTCCACAATCCTCTCATGAATCTTTTCGACCAATCGATGCCTTATCCTCTTCCTCACAAATCGATCGACCGGAGAATTAGAAGCAAGAAGCAATTCAGAAACTGATTGGAGGAGAAGGATATATAGGATAATTAAGCCTCGGGAAGAGTGAACTTACGGTGAGAGGTCCGCATGGCGGGCAACGAATGGATCAACGGCTACCTGGAGGCGATACTGGACTCCGGCGGCGCCGTGGCGGATGACCAGAAGGCCGCGTTGGCCTCGTCGGCGGCGCCTGCGACGACGACGGCGCCGGTGGGAGTCCACTTCAACCCCACCAAGTACTTCGTCGAGGAGGTCGTCACCGGCGTCGACGAGACCGACCTCCACCGCACCTGGATCAAGGTCGTCGCCACCCGCAACTCCCGCGAGCGCAGCTCCCGCCTCGAGAACATGTGCTGGCGAATCTGGGACCTCGCCCGCAAGAAGAAGCAGGCAAAAATATTTTTTTTTTTTTTTTTTTTTTTTTTTTTTTTGCCTTTTTCCTCCGCATCTTCTATTCGTTGATATAGTTGCAACTCAGAATCGATCAAAAGGAATCGCCTTGGTCGGTTTCCAACGGAAGAAGCAAAAAAAAAATGATCTTACTCTGGAATTTGAACTGTTGATTGCAGCTGGAATGGGAGGATACTCAAAGGGCAGCAAGCCGGCGATGGGAGCGGGAGCAGGGCCGGAGAGATGCCACCGAGGACATGTCCGAGGATCTGTCGGAAGGCGAGAAGGGCGATACGGTGGGTGAGTTGCAGCAAAGTGATACACCCAGAAAGAAGTTCCAGAGGACTGTGTCTGATCTCCAAGTCTGGTCTGATGACAACAAAGAGAAAAAGCTCTACATTGTGCTTATCAGGTACATCAATAGCCGCCTTTGGTGAAGTCTCCCAAACACCTGAAATGCAGAGATTCCTATCAAAGCAAATAATTTATGCCATATTTCATCCATGAAAAAAAAATGCTTGCTTTTAATATCTAATAAAATTGAGATGCAATAATCTCAACTGCATATCGAGCAGAACTCGCTAGTTTGGCGAATTTATGGCAAAAAGTTGAAATTGTGCCCCATGGAAAAAGATATAGCTCATGTGAAGTTTGTGGTGCAAATCTAAATGGACCTTGTAAAATAGAGATCAGGGACAGACACAGTAGACTTGTGTCAATCTTCAATGGATGCCGTGGACTGCAATTCAAGATCATAGCAGAAGTGCAACTCTTTTGTTTAGCAATACAATTAGCATCCTCCGAAGCTAAACAAATGATACTCTTTGGCATGTACACAGGGAGGAAATAGTAAGCATCATATACTTGTTTCCAATGTCATTAGCTAGTTACCTAGGAAGAATTCTGCATGACAACAGTTTATTTGCATATGAGTTCAAGCTAGATGTTTTAGCGACCAGTATTCAAGTAGTTAAAATTTAAAATATTCAGTTACAATTGTACCTGTTCAAGTAAAAATAGAGTTGGGTATCTATCAATTATCGTTGCAATTTGTCAGCTTGCATGGCTTAGTTCGAGGAGAAAACATGGAATTAGGTCGGGATTCAGATACTGGTGGCCAGGTAAAAGCAATGTTATTTCCATATGTTCATGGTTATTCTAATGTTTCATGTGGGAGATGGCTGAGATTGTTGCATGGAACTTACAGGTGAAGTATGTGGTGGAACTTGCTCGAGCACTATCCATGATGCCCGGTGTCTATAGGGTCGATCTTTTCACTCGCCAGATAACATCCCCTGATGTGGACTGGAGCTATGGGGAGCCTACAGAGATGTTGACATCAGGTTCTTATGATGCAGAGGGGAATGATGTGGGTGAGAGTGCTGGAGCTTACATCATTAGAATACCTTGTGGCCCGAGAGACAAGTACCTGCGCAAAGAGCTTCTTTGGCCATACCTGCAAGAATTCATCGATGGAGCTCTAGCACACATCCTCAACATGGCAAAGGTCTTGGGAGAGCAGATTGGTGGAGGGCATCCAGTGTGGCCCTATGTGATCCATGGCCATTATGCTGATGCAGGTGATGTGGCTGCTCTTCTTTCTGGGGCCTTGAACGTTCCCATGGTCCTCACAGGCCACTCTCTAGGGAGGAACAAACTGGAGCAACTTCTCAAGCAGGGCCGTCAATCGAAAGAAGACATAAATGCAACTTATAAGATCATGAGGCGCATTGAAGCAGAGGAGCTCTCCTTGGACACGTCCGAGCTTGTCATTACAAGCACAAAGCAGGAGATTGATGAGCAATGGGGATTGTATGATGGCTTCGATGTCAAGCTTGAACGAGTGCTAAGGGCACGAGCTAGAAGAGGGGTCAACTGCCATGGCCGATACATGCCAAGGATGGTGGTAAGCATTCCTAAATTCACACCTGCAAAAACAAAGATAATAAGAATATATAATTTCACCAGTTATGAGCATTATGGAATAAATCTCCAAGAATATTGACATTCTTCTCTTTAGCAAGAGAATACTTACCTTCTGATAGAATCATTTTGATAAAGCATTTTTTTTCAACTTCAAGGAAGATTGTTCATCAAATATAGCAACTTGACTACTGAAAGTTATGCAAAAGTTTGTTAATTGTGCTATAAAATTGCAGGTGATTCCTCCTGGGATGGATTTCAGTAGTGTAGCAATTCAGGAAGATACAACTGATACAGATGGAGATTTAAAAGATATTATTGGCCCAGATGGAGCTTCACCTAGATCAGTCCCGCCTATATGGGCTGAGGCAAATACTCTCATCTCATTTTGAAATACATCTAGTGATCCCTGTGTTCAATAAACAATAAAGTACCATTTCTGCAGGTTATGCGTTTCTTCACAAATCCTCACAAACCTATGATCTTGGCTTTATCAAGGCCTGATCCTAAGAAAAACATCACCACCCTTCTGAAAGCATTTGGAGAATGCCGACCATTGAGAGAGCTCGCTAATCTTGTGAGGACCATTTCTTAACTTAGGTGTCATATCTACATTCTATTCTAGTATTGTTTTTGGTGGAAGATTGAGTGAATTCATACATGACATAAAAATGCAATTCCTTTCAGAGGAAACATTCTCTCATCATTGACATAAATATTTATCTGGACAATATGATGCAAAGTTTTAGCTGAATCACTCGAACTATGCATGTAAACACGAAATCATTCAGAAACAATGATACTTATCTAGTGCATTCTTAATATTTTCTAAAATAGCATAGCTTTTGCATAACAGAATGGTTGTATAAAAGTTAAAAATGCCTTTGCTGAAAACATTTAATTAAATAAAGCACAGTCATTATCAATTCTTATATTTGCAGACTCTAATTATGGGGAACAGAGACAACATAGATGAGATGCCTGCAGGTAATGCTAGTGTCTTAACAACAGTGTTGAAGCTAATTGACAAGTATGACCTATATGGGTATGTGGCATACCCAAAGCATCATAAGCAGTCTGATGTTCCAGATATCTACAGGCTTGCAGGAAAAACAAAGGTTGAGTGCCATTCTAGTGAATTTATTTTATGACTGGTTTGAAAAACTTACTAGCTAAGTTGAAGTTAATTTGCAGGGAGTTTTCATTAATCCCGCTCTAGTTGAGCCTTTTGGTCTTACCTTAATTGAGGTATGTGTGATATATGCTGGCATAACTGAAGCTATCTTTATGATTGTCCAACCATTAACCATATACTTCGGGTAAAATCTAGGCGGCTGCACATGGACTCCCTATGGTGGCCACAAAGAATGGAGGTCCTGTTGACATTCATAGGGTAAGCATATCTCCTTTCTCTATCACAATGCAAGCTCTATACTTTCGAAGCACAAATTCTTATTAGTTTTCATGCATCAGGCATTGAACAATGGATTGCTTGTGGACCCACATGATCAGAAGGCTATAGCTGATGCACTTCTGAAGCTGGTTTCAGAAAAGAACCTGTGGCATGAGTGTAGGAAAAATGGATGGCGAAATATTCATCTCTTCTCATGGCCTGAGCATTGCAGGACATATCTCACTAAAGTGGCTGCTTGCAGGATGAGACATCCACAATGGAAAACAGACACTCCCACGGATGACATGGTTGTTGAGGAGTCTTATGGCGACTCTCTAAGGGATGTACATGAGTCATCACTTAGGCTTTCAGTGGATGGTGAGAAAAGCTTGCTCGGTGGTTCCCTTGAGTTTGATCCAGTTGAACTAGAGAAGGTTGGAGCCGGAAAGAATGACCCAGAGCTGCAAGATCAAGTGAAGAGGATCATGAGCAAGATCAAGAAACAGGCACCTGAACCGCAGGGTGTTGACAGTGGAAAGAAGCAAGGTGAGGTTTCAGGATCTACTATTAGTAAGTATCCTCTTCTCCGAAGGCGGCGGCGGCTATTTGTTATAGCTGTTGATTCTTATGATGGTAGTGGTGCTCCTGATAAGAAGACGCTGCGGGTAATTCAGGAGGTGTTTAAGGCCATCAGATCAGATTCTCAAATGTCAAGGATTTCAGGCTTTGCTCTCTCTACTGCCATGTCCATTTCAGAAGTTCTTGCCTTATTGAAGTTAGTAAAGATTGCTGCAACAGATTTTGATGCTCTTATATGCAGCAGCGGGAGTGAAGTTTATTATCCAGGCACTGCTCAGTCCATGGATGCAGAAGGAAAGTTGTGTGCAGATCCTGATTATGCCACACACATTGATTATCGCTGGGGATATGATGGTGTGAAGAGGACATTGACAAAACTGATGAACTTTCAAGATAATCAGGATAATAAAGCATCTGAAAAATCAACTGCCATCATAGTGGAAGATGCAAACTCCAGCAACCCTCACTGTGTTTCATTCATGGTCAAAGATAAAACCAAGGTAAATTGTAGAAAAATCTGGTTTCATGTGCATAATTGGTATCTGACATATATGATTACTACCCCAGGCAAAGCACATTGATGATCTTCGTCAAAAGCTCAGAATGCGAGGACTCCGATGTCATCTCATGTATTGCAGGAACTCTACAAGGTTGCAGGTTGTTCCTCTGCTGGCGTCTCGATCTCAAGCATTGAGGTAGGAAAAATCTCCATTGTGTGTAATATGCAATTGCATTAGAATTATCAAATTTTTAAGTGCAGATTCTAGTAGGCCTCAGTTCTTCTTTTCAAAAGGTTTGACATTGTTGACAATTAGAAACTTCAATTAGGTTTAATAGACTTGTTAAGGGCTATATCTAGAGAGTTTCAGTATCAGTGAGCTAAACCAAGAAACTGACTGCAGGGACTAAATGAAACTTGCCTATTTCTAATCTAATGTAGTTTGTGAGTTATGATTTATGTTGGGATAACATTTTAAATCATGGATCCTTGCATGTCACTTTTAATGAGGTTGACTGGGAAAACAAAAACCTTCTAAGCAGCTTCCCTGCTAAGAATTATTTAGTAGAGCATGCATCAACCAATTAATAATGGTTGATGAATGTGTGTAGGTACTTATTTGTTCGATGGGGCCTTAGTGTTACAAATATGTATGTGATTCTTGGAGAAAGTGGTGATACAGATCATGAGGAGCTCATATCAGGAAACCACAAGACTGTGATCATGAAAGGGATTGTAGAGAAGAGTTCTGAGGAGTTGCAGAGAACTGCTGAGAGCTACCAGAAGGAAGACATAGTTCCAGGGGAAAGCCCACTCATTGTCTATACTGACCATGGAATTGTTGCAGAGGAGATCATGAGAGCACTAAAAGAAGCAACCAAAGCTGCCTCCGGAATGTAAACAATTAATGAGTCAGTAGTTTTGCAAATGAATAATGTCTTTTAACTTATAATCGCAATCAGATGCTCTCACATTGAAGTTTATGCATGATATAGGTATATGTGAAAAGAAGTCAGATCTCATGAACATAATGAGATGTGACTTGATGTCCTTTAAACAAATTACTTTTTCTATAGCATTACTAGCATCCCAATTTGCAAATTAATCTTAACTAGGTAGGTTATGAACTTCTCTTTTGAGTTTCTAGGTTTGTCTGATGGAGGTGGCTGCAGTGAAATGATCAAATATAGAAAACTGAGTGAAATTTGATCATACTAAATAACAGTTCTGATTCCTTATGGTAACTTAGTCCTTTTTCAAATAGTCTTATCTTGTTAAATTTGTTTCTATTCATATATATATAATAATTATGTAAGTGGTGTTACATTTGTTAAAATACATTTTTTTTAAACAGATCCTGATTTGAACCCAAAATATACATTCTTTTGAACTGTGACCTCTAAAACCTGGGAAAGTGTAATTTTTTGTTGCATCTTTGGTAGGTCCAACAGATGTTCTCAGTGTGTGTATGTTTTATGTTCACAGTTTTTCCTAATTGTCACAAAATTATTATTAATTTTTTGTATGTCCGAGGTATGGTGGATCAAGTGATAAGGTTAAAGGAGTTGTAAAATCCAATCTAATTATGAGGTCCAGAGGTTTGGTTGGAAGCCAAAGGCTTAATTTTGCACTTCAAAGACCTAGCCATAAGCTTTAGGGGTATATTTTGTGAATCTAAACGGATGTATAGCATGAAAAGTTTGTGTTAGGCTTGATTTGAATCTGAATTCAGTCCAAATTGAAACCAAACTACACCATGTTTTGGCCTAGATTATAGCAAGGACTGAGTTCAAGGGAACATTTCCATCATGAATGCCCAAGAAAATTTTGATTGTACAACCTATTACCTCTAACAAAACATGAAAGAAATATTGAAGAACATCATTAACGCATTAATTGCTTCAAACTTGCACCTGTTATCCTTCATAGGAGTTGTGGTCAAGACATAAGGAAATTACATAGCTTCCTTGAACAGTTTATTGTTGAGTAAATAAAATTGCAGAAAAATTGACATACTAGTCGTTGTTGATGCAGTACCAAAACCTTGCCATCCTGCATCTCTCCATGCTAGGCATGCTGTACATGACTGAAACCCGCAACTTATAATCCCTGGATATTCATTCAATTTCTAATACTTCATTGTTCTCATAATTGACTATTAACATTGGGAAAATTATCTGATGCTGAATAAGAAAGCAATATGCCTTTACTGACCAGTAATCCAGATAATCACCAATTGTCTCCAATGAGCAATTACCATCTTTAAATGATGGAATCTTTTGATAGCCCTCAGCATTATCACTCAGCTTGACAATTTGCTTGTCATCTATCTCCATCAAAGTAGGCAGTCGCCACAAATTCAAATGCTATGGTTTTTGACAAACCTAATGTCTCCCACATAAATACTAAAATAGACCCAAAGCAAGTGCTAACTTTTTGCTGTTGTATCCTAATGAATTCTCCTTGTCCTCTTCCTCAATGCAATGAAGCACCAAATCAATGTTGAGCTCATAGCCTTGTTCTCGAGCTCTAGCACCAAGTTCCTCTAATTCGTCATCTCTCTCCTTAGATTGTGGCTAAGATTGATCATCTGCGACAAAATGATGAGTATTCCCTCTACCTCAATGTAACTCGGTCTTCATATTGGTTCTTGCTTTCTTGGTATCATAACACTTATAATCTACAATGTACATGTTCAAAAGGATAACAAACTTTACCGGATGTTTTTGTCTATGCTCAAGGAGCTTTTCTGCAGCAAATTGAGCCACTTCGACCTTCTTATTTGCACCACAGCCACGTCTGAAACCCTTGGTCCGCCTCCCCAGACTGTAAGCATACCTTTAACTAACACTGCAAGAAGAACCTCTTCATCTCCTCAAAGTACCAGAGTGCTTTTGTGCAATGGCCATGTATCGCCAACCCTAATACCATTTCAGCATTCCGGCTTCTTGACGTACGAATCGATGAGTGCTGTGCCGATCAACCCTAGTTTGCCTAAACCCATTCTCAAATGAAAACCCACGAATCCCGATCCCTTGCTTCAAAGCGACCATCCTTGCGCGCACTGAAATGGAAGTTCAACGGTGAGACCTACGACCTCGCCATTGCCTTTGCTCATGAATCTCTGTGATGGATGGTTCGGATCCCTCGATGAATTGTATTCATATTTGTAATTGGAAAATCGAAAACAAAAATGATCCATATATAAGATCGTGTCTGACGATTTACAATGAGTATGCGAAAAACTTAAAATTAAGGAGTGGAAGCGTTAAACATGCACTTGAATCCATAATCGCTAGAAGAATCTGAATATCTGGAGAAGTCGACGAGCTGAAGGACTTGATCTTCCACAGGTTGACAGAGACCGGTTCTAGATGCTCTACCCGATAGAGAAAATGAGAGTCGATCGAATCAACCTCTTCGATGGGGATCACATCCTATATATAGTGTTAACCCAAAACCCATTAACATCTCATCAATGTTAACGATACGGGTTAAAAGATTCTACATATATATATCCAAAATCCATTAATCCACATCCAATAACACAAACCCATTAACTTAAATCATAATGGTTAGATCACTTTTAATCGGGTTCAAACCAATACGACACACTCGGATGGGTTACGATAATTATATGTAAGTCCATCACCAACAATCTCCCACTTGGGCTATATGTGATTCCGAATGTAACACATAACCGATATTCCTTAGTTACGCATATCATGTCGTATTGAACTGAAACAATCTGGTCCATCAACTTCATTGGCATAGAACTAAAGTGATCGTTGTTATTCTATATATATAATCGGTAGCAGGACCCGTCAATAATCACAATATCAATGTCGTCAATGACATAGATCTGATGTGGATGTGTAGCATGAGAAATGCATGAAATATGATCTGTACATGTCTATTCTCAACTAATCCTCCTCATGATCCAATACTGGATCTGATCACATTTGCAAACATCATATGCTAAACCGCATTAGCAAATCATGATCACATTATGACTCAATAATGAGTCTTACATCACATTTACAATCACCATATACAAACTGCATTAGTAAATTATGATGTTTCTTTATTCAAAGTATCAACAAATACACATGTAAAAGGAAATTTTATTCGTACGATAATCAAAATTTACATGTGTCCAATATATACATAAGAGCATTCAAAATATAAATAAATACAGACTCTCACTAAACGGGTACTTCATCCATATAAAGGACCCCATATGCAATACATGCTAATGAAACACCTTGGGTAACAGTCCCTTGGTGAGCGGATCTGTGAGCATTGAGTCTGTTTAAATATGCTTTATCATTATTTGATCACTCTGTACTCTTTCCTTAACCGCTAAAGTACTTGATGTCGATATCTTTTGACTTCGACGAGTTGCAGTTGTTCTTAGAATAGAGTTCTACAACTTTGTTATCACAGAAAATTTTCAATGGTCTTTCAACAACATCGATGACCTATAATGTTGTGATAAAATTCCACAGTCATATCTTGTAATTTGATGCTTCATAGTAGGCTATTAATTTTGCCTCCATTGTGGAAGTTGATATAAGTGTCTGTTTGATATTTTTCCATGATATAGCTCCTCCAGCAAACATGTAGACAAAACCTGAGGTGGACCTTCTGCTATCCAAGCATCTAGCAAAATCGGAATCTGAATATCCAATCACCTCCAATTGACTGGGTCTCCGATATGTGAGCATGAGTTCTTTGGTTCTCTATAGATATCGCATTACCCTCTTTACAGCTTTCCAATGTCTTGGTTCAGGGTTACTTAGATACCTACCTAACATTCCAATAATGTATGCTAAATCCGGATGCGTACAAACCTGAGCATACATGAGACTCCCTACTACCGATGCATAAAGAAATTTCTTCATCTCACTTATTTCAAGTTCACGTTGTGGACATTATTGCAAGCTAAATTTATCACCTCTAGACACAGATGTGTCTCCAGATGTACAATTTTACATGTCATATCGTATGAGAACCTTTTTAATATAGACCTTTTATGATAATCCAAGTATACCCTTAGATCTATCACAATATATTTATATGTCTAATACAAAAGATGTTCCACCAAGATCTTTCATTTCAAATTTACCTGATAGGAATGACTTAGTCTCATACAATAATTGTTTACAATTGCTTGCCAATAAAATGTCATCTACATATATGACAAGTATCACAAACTTGCTTCCATCGAACTTGACATAAATGCATTGATCAATTGGATTTTCTTTAAAACCAAATGAACTAACCACTTGATCAAATTTCTTGTATCACTGACGGGATGTTTGTTTTAAGTCATAAATAAACTTCTTCAACTTACATACTAGGTGCTTTGAATCATTAGATTCAAAATTCTCTAGTTACACTATATATATAGATTCCTCAATGTCTCCATTAAAGAATATAGTCTTAACGTTCATTTGATGTAGCTCCAAATCATAATGAGCTACAAGTATCATGATTACCCTTAGGGAGTCTTTCATAGATACAGGTGAGAAAGTCTCCTTGTAATCAATATCCTCCTTCTGAGTGAATCCCTTGGCTATAAGGCGTGTCTTATACTCTTCGATATTGCCTAGTGAATTTCGTTTGATTTTAAATATTCATTTACAACCAATAGGTTTCACACCTTCAGGCAATTCGACTAGTTCTCATACGTCATTATTTGTCATAGATTTCATCTCATCTTTCATGGCTTTAATCCACTTTTTAGGATTAGAGCACTGTTTGACTTCCTGAAAATATAAAGGATCATCTTCCAACCCTATGTCAAACTCATGCTCTTGGAGACAAGCAAAATCACGTGAAACCGTGGATCTCCTTTCCCTCGTAGATCAACTTAGAGGCACTTGTTCTTGAGGCATTTGAGGTGCTTGGGGAACCTGTTCAACCATAGGAGAGTGTATCTCAATTTGAGCAGATGGTTCCTCTACTTGCATAGGGAAGGATACAGAGATATCATGAAGTACTACTCCCACCGGATGTATAACATCAATAACTTAAGGTATAGTAACTATACCACTACTAGTTGCATCTGTAGTAACTGAGATAGGATGACAAGTGTTATCCTCCTTAAAAGATATATCCCTTGGGTCTATTCTCCCACTGTCCCCAATAAACTTGACATTTTCCGTTTTGAAAAATGACCTATTTGAGGGATCATAAAACTTAAAGCCCTTTGACCTTTCAGAATACCCAAAAAAATGGCAGCTAGTTGTCCTTGGGTCCAGTTTCTTTTCTTTGTGCTTATAAGGCCTAGCCTCAGCTGGACAACCTCAAATGTGTAAATGTCTAATACTAGGCTGCTTACTTGTCCATAGCTCATATGAGATTTTACTTACTGTCTTACTAGGTATCCTATTGAGTAAGTACACTGCAGTCTTGAGTGTATCGCCCCACAAGGACTTCGATAAAAAAAGTGAAAGACATCATGCTTCTCACTATGTCCTTTAGGGTTCGGTTCCTTCGCTCAACTATATCATTCTGATGAGGAGTACTAAGCATGGTGTATTGAGCCACAATACCACACTTAGATAGGTAATTGGCAAAAGGTCATGGACGTTGTTCACCTGATCCATCATAACGACCGTAATATTCACTTCTACGGTCGGATCTGACAGCTTTGATCTTCTTACCTAGTTGATTTTCAACTTCGGCTTTAAAGATCTTAACATGTCCAAGGACTGTGACCTCTCATGCAAAAGGTACAAGTAGTCATATCAGGAATATTCATCTATAAAACTGATAAAATATGTCTGTCCATTCCAATATACCTTAGGGAATGACCTACATATATCTGTATGTATTAGTTCTAAAGTGCTACTACACTGACTTGCACTTTTATTCCTCTTGTTAGTTATTTTCCCTTTGACACACTGCATGTAAACATCAAAGTTTGACATGTCAAGGGAATGAAAAATTCCTTGTGGCATTAACCTTTCTAAGCGTTGCTTGGATATATGTCCTAAACGTCTATGCCACAATATAGATGAATTCTCATCAGTTAAATTGTGTTTCGTACCTATACTATGCATTATTATGTTGTCAATGAGAGCTATAGTATTTAACCTGTATAGCTTGTCAACTAGAGAACCAGTACCAATAAATTTTGAATTTTGAAAAATACTAAATATTCCATTTCTAAATGAACAAGTATATCCTGATTTGTCCAAAGAAGAAATGGAAATTAAGTTCCTCCTAAAGGATGGAACTATAAATGTATTTTTCAAATCCAAAAATATATCAGTCCCTAGACAAAGCCTAAAAACACCTATAGCAGTCACTCTAACCTTCTTGTCATTACCAGTATAGATGTATCTTTCACAATCAATAGGCAGTCGACTAGTAAAATAGCCATGCTCAATGACACTAATATGAGTGATAGCACTAGTATCTATCCATCATGTGTCAGTAAGTACAGTAACGAAATTGACTTCTGAACTAACTAAGCTGAGAAGTTCATTACCAGAAACTACAGTTTTAGTAACTTTACTCCTAATAGTTCTTTTATGTCCAGTGGTTTCTAAAATTAAAGTTGTTGGAATATTAAATTTATTGGTAGATATCATTTGTGCTATAAAATAAAAGAAAGAACAGAATAAAACAGATGCTCACATCAATAAAGATAAACATGCACATGTATATAAACAGTGATATAAAGTAAACACTAAGAAATAAATATATATACATATGATAGGTCCCTTTATGAGATACCAAATACAACATTACAATTAATTTTTAGATTAAATTGTAACTTGTTAACAATACTCTTTAATCCTAACTCAAAACACTGTAACCTCTCACATAATGTATCTTTTTTTAGGCCGACACAATATGTTCATGATTAATAACCCAATATGAGTTAGGTTTGGTTATATAACCCCAGTTCACTAAACCTTTAATCAGTCACATAACATGTCTTCCTTTGGGCCGACATCTTACATGTATGATGTTTATAGTGAACCTTCTTTAAACATATATCTGGCATAAGAATGATTTTCCTTGGGTAAACCATCATTAGCATAGATATACATCCACTCACACAATGATGTATTAAGTTTAGCTAATAGTTCTCACTTTGGTGATAATATTAGTTTAACTTAATAACACATGTGCTAATAGATACAAATGAAATCCTAGATTGTTCGACTGTATTGTTGCTATTAAATGATGTAGGGAACGCAAAATGACCATAACATGAGACTTAAAAACTTCAGAGCCTCCAAAAAAGCACTAAACAACGTTTTTAAAGCCTGAAACAAGCCATTACGGGGGTAAACTTCACCGTAAGACACATAGAGCTCTGAATGAGCTTCGAAACCCCACCGAGAACGCCTCAAAACTCATCTCGAGCGAAAAGTTATGACCTCCGAAAGTTCCCTATGTCATCAGTTGACTGTTGTCATATAGCAGTCGACTGATTATGATCAGTCGATTGCTTCAGTCGACTAACAAAGCTTATGTGCTCAAACTAAGGCCCAACAGTCGACTGGTGCTTGATGACAGTCGATTGATGTCATTAGTCGATTGCCCAATCGACTAAAAACCATTCTGGCCGAAGTTTAAACCCATCAGTCGACTGTCAAAAATGGCAGTCTACTGCCATACATTAGTCAAGTTTCGCAGTCGTCTAACATACATTATGTTCGAAATTTCCCGCACAGTAGTCGATTGGACCTTATGGCAGTCGACTGATGGAGATTAGTGCATTGCTCAATCGACTAAAAAGGTTTATGTGCGTCGAATTTTGATCAACAGTCAACTGATGGTCAACATCAGTCAACTGGTGACCTAATTTCTACGGATCTGAGAGGCGGTTTTGACGAAAACGACGACGGTTATGTCGCCGTTCTTCGTGTTCTTCGTAGAAAAATATAAAAAAACTCCAATCCGACTCTAAACCTAGGACTTCTAACCCTTAGATTCGACAATTATGCGTGTTTAAACACATTAAATGAAGATTTAACACAAAATGCACGCATTTGTATCAAAATCATTGAAAAACTACATCCTAAGTTGTACGATCATCGATACAAAACTTGTGGCTCTAATACCAATTGATGGATCCTTCGGATCCCTTAATAGATCGTGTATCCACATTTGTAATCAGAAAATCGAAAATAAAAATGATCCATACACAAGATCTTGCCTGATGATCTACAATGAGTATGTGAAAAACTTAAAACTAATGAGCGGAAGCGTTAAACATGCACCTGAATCCATAATCGTTGGAAGAATCTGAATATCTGGAGAAGCCGACGAGCCGAAGGGCTTGATCCTCCACAGGTCGAGAGAGACCAGCACCGGATGCTCTGCGCCTTGCCCGATGGGGAAAACAAGAGTCGGCTGAATCAATCTCTCTGGTGGGGATCACACTCTATATATAGTGTTAACCCAAAATTCGTTAACATCCCATCAATGCTAACAGTACGGGTTAAAGGGTTCTACACATATAGATCCAAAATCCATTAACCCACATCCAATAACACAAACTCATTAACTTAAACCATAATGGTTAGATCACTTTTAATCTAGTTCGAATCAATACGACACACTCGAATGCGTTACGATAATCATATGTAAACCCACCACCAACATCAAGTCGTTCCAAGACGCCGCCACGGTCCTCCCCGACGTCAACTCGAACGAACTCCGTTCGCTTTCCATATCACCGGACAACGAGCAGCAGCACGACAACGTTCCAAAATGTCGGTGTTTCTTTATTTAGAAAATTTTAAAATTAAAATTGCCACCCTTTACTTTTAAAATCGAAATATCGCTCTAGCAGTCCCAGGGAGACGGCGATGGTTAAGAAACGATGATATTTATAAAAATGGTGTGGATCGATTTCGGAAGAGATGTTTTTTTTTTGGATTCAGATGATCCCACATGTTTTGACCATCACGTCAATATCTATAGAATCCTCCGTGATTTATTTTCCTCATAATGATCGTGGGATAGACCGATAGAGGTCGCTAGATTGATGATTCCAACCTTTGCAGAAAAATCGCTTAACATATATTTTTTATTTTAACGATTTACATATAATTAAATGTCCTTTTGACTTTTATCCTAATTTTTTTTTGTTGACATCAGGATATCTGAATCTTCGGTCCGATTAATTCTTGAGAATGACCGATCCTGCCTCACGGATTTTCGAGACACCTCTCCAACAGCTAAGTCGGATAAGGCTAGACAGAGCCGGACCTTCCAAGAGGTCAAAGAGACAACTGCCTCAGGACCCGACTTAGAAAGGAGCCCATGAAAAAAAAATATAAAGACTTAATCGCAATTTTTAAAATATTATGGAGTTTTTTATAATATTATCAAAAATAATTAAAGGGCATAGTAGAACTGCTCACTTTTTAAAAAACTTTCGCTTTTTATGAACAAAATATTTTAAAGAGCTTAATAATAATTTTTAAAATATTGTGAGGGTTTTTTATAATATTATCAAAAAAAATAAAAGACATGGACTGACCTCTTCCTCCCTTTCATACTTCGCAATATCTTCTTCCGTCAACCTCTTTAATTTTTTTCTCTATTTTAATCCTAAATTTTTTATTAAATTCTAATTCATCTCCCTATCAATTTTTTATTGTCGTCGTCATTGCTAGTGTCATCACCGTCGCCGACATTGCTTACCATTGTACGATCACACCACGATTGCTAGCGTCGTCGTCGTCTCACTTCATATTAAATTGATCATTCAGGATTTGAGATAGAGTTAATTTTGAATGATAATTTATTTTACAGAAAAAATATGACTTTGTTAGTTATGTTATTCTTAATCCTAATTCCTAAAAATATATTTTACATCTAAATAATTCAATATTTGCTGACAAATAGAATTGATATTCTTAATCTAATTCCTAAGAATATATAAATTTAACTTTCTTAATTTTAAGTAGAATACTTCATCCGTATCGTCCTTTTACTGATAAATAAATTTTTTTGATAGCCAAATTTAACTTTAGAATTTGTAGAACATTAATTATATAATAAAAGAAAATTGACCGTGTGACTTGTTTAATTTTAATGAAGTATCAGAGAGAAATCGAAAGTCAATGACATGATTTATAAGTAGATTTAATTTTAAAGAGCACTTGGAAAATGATTTTATAAATATTATACCGAACAAATTATCATGATTAATTTTAAATTGCTCTTTTTTTATTATCATAAAGTTATTATTATTTTACAATGCAATGTGTATTTAATGATTAATGTTGTTTTATATTCAAATGATTCATAAATTCTTTTTTTAGAAAAATATGTAAAAATATATTAGCGAGAGATAAAATTGAATTTATTTGATTTTTTAAAATGATATTTTATTTTTATTTTTAATAATTCAAATATCTAAGAGACAGAAAGGGAAAGGAAAAGAAAAAAAGTCATTCAATATGAAAGTTAGACAACCAATGTTTATATAGTTATTTTAAATATTTATTAACTTTTTATTGATGTAATATACTATTTCTGTTTTATTTATGTATTTATTATATTTGTTATTTATAAATTAAATATTATAGTAATTTATAATAACAAAAAAGTCTATTTTTTATTATTCGCTTCAGGCCCGTCTAACACAAGTACGACTCTGAGGCTAGAGCCCAAATGACCTCCATCGATCACCAAAGATAAATCAGAGATGTGCTCATAGCTTTTTCACGGTTCAATTTGAATTCTACAGTCGCGACATCCCCGAACGACAGTCCAACATCGAAGACGTACTCCATCAACCAGACAAACTCCTGAGCCCCAAGGCCATCCAAATGAATTTTTATTAAATTCACAGTCAAATGATATCGCAGTAAAAAATTGAACTATATTCTTCTATGAAATATCTCTTCATTTTTATTGGTGTACCGTACTTAAAATTTATTAAAACTCGATTAAAATCACTACATTCTCCTTAAAATTATTATAATAGTTATAATGATTATTATACAGTAATAGCAGTGGATTACAATAATTTTACTGGCTAAATTTAAATAATATTAATTAAGTTAGTAAATAATTTTTTTATCAATTTATTTTTTTTAAAAATATTTTAATATACCATAGTTAACGTTGATATAGTGGGCCATGATTCCTGTTTGCGATCGAGCACCCTAATAAAAAAATACTTTCATCTCTCCCCTATGCAAAAAGATTGGAACCGTCAACCTAGCGGCCTCCGGCCCCCCGTCCCAAAAGGAAATCGTGAAGGGGTAAATCGCGGAGCAGGACCTATGGCCCTTTGACGGGCTGGTACCAGCAGAGGGGAGGTTCTGCTACGACTGGGGGAGGATTAATCCCGCCACCCCAGGAATCGAACCCTGACCTCATCTATAAGCACCCTCTGCCTTAACCAACCCGCCATCCCCGTGGGGACACAAAAAAAAAATACTTTCATCTCTCGCTCGAGTGCGTAATCGCTCGATATTGTTATCAAGTGCTCGAATTCCAATCAAAATTTAGTAGCAATTCAATCAAAATTCATCTCTAATTTGATCGAAGTTGAAATTCGATTCGATCGTGACCGTCAACATTGCAATCATTGGCAGCTGTGATGGAGTTGATTTCAATTGGATTATAATCGAAATTCAATCCAATTATAGATGTGATGCTGAGATGTGGTATTGTCGCGATCCGATTCGATCACGAGAGAGTCGTTGTCGAGATTTCGTTACTGTCGACGACACTATCACGGTGAGGACTACGTAGATAATTTGACGGATTCTGCAAAAGGTTAAAATCATCAATCTAGCGGTCTCTATCGATCTATCCCACGATCATTGTAAGGGAAGTCAATTATGGAAGGTCCTATGAGCCTTAACGTGGTGGTCAAGATACGTAAGAGTTATCTGAATCTAGAAAAAAAATTTAAATCTATTTCGAAATCGATCAATGTCTTATCTACCGTATCTGTATGGAAATTAATTTGACGGATTCAACTATAACGCGCATTCGTCGACCAAAATCACCGCAGAAGCTGCGAATATATAGTCCGATTCGGTTCCAATCGATTTCGGAACCGGTTCGGAATCGATTTGGAACGGTTCTGATTCCAATTTAGATCTGGTTCCAGTTGCTAATTTAAAAATGAAAATTCTTAGCATGCTAACATATTTACAAGATTATTTTACGATAGAAAAAAATATAATCACTAGCACGTTAGATGAATTTGAAAACTCAAATTCGAAGAAGATGATCCGGAACCATTTCAGAATCAGTCCGGAACCGTTTCGAAATCGGTTTAGAACTGATTCGAAATCAGTCCGGATTAAATTAGTTCTAAAGTTAAAACTTTAAAATCGGAATCTATTTTGAATCAGTTCGGACTGATTCCAACGTCAATAAATCCGAAATCGATTAGAATCGAATCCGAATCGATAAAGCATGCTTATAACAGAGTAATCGCAACTTTTCAAAAGTAAAGCGTATGTTTTTTTAAACAATTTTTATAATTAAGAGCCTTTTTATTTTTAAACTTTAAAATTATAATTTAATTTTATTATTCATCCGTTTCTTTTTTTAAAAAAATACCGAAAGGACGAAATTTTTTCTTATATATAAAAAGTAGATTTTATTATTCCTCCTAATATTCTTTTTTTTTACCATAGAATATTTACGTTGAATACGAGATAATAATAATAATAATAATAATAATAATAATAATAATAAACAACGCGTGAAACGAACGCCAATAAGAATAACAACTTGCCGTCGCATTCTATCCATTTTCTCGCTAATTCCTATTGGCGGACGGCAAAGCAAATATAAACTGCGATTTTGAAATCCGCCCTCTCGTACAAAATAAAAGGCCAAGTAGGGAGGTGCTGCGTCGGCCGCGCACCACTCTTCTTCGCCTCTCCGTCCTGCGATTAAATTCGTCGTTTCTGCTCCCCGAAACCCTAAATCCCCTCCTTTTTTGTGTTTTGATCTGGTCGATCGCCGAAAGAGGATGTCCGGGGCTGGAAACGAAGAAGACAAGAAGCCGGTGGATCAAGCGGCGCACATCAATCTCAAGGTCAAAGGGCAGGTTGGTTTGCTACCACTTCTCCGTTTATTCCGATTGTTCTTCCTCTTGGTCTCGTCTCCCTGCTTTCCGTGCGTCTTTGTTTTTGACTGGGTATGTTAACGGTGTGTATGCGTTGATTCTCGATTGTGGTTTCTTTTCCCTCAATTGGAAGTGGAACACAAGGCGGGTTGATGAGGAAGACTTTCATTTTTCTTTTTTACTTTCTCACGGTAGTATATATAAAGTTTTCTTATTTTTTTGCAAACAGCGCTGGTACTATCTACTAGGCTAGGAGGCTTTAATTCTGTGTTGTTGGTTTTTGTACATTGCTAGCTATAGGTTTCTATTTAAACCTCAATCATGGCGCGCCAATTTTGCGTTAAAACGCTAAAAGATAATGCTTTTTTATACGATTGCGGCCAGCATTGCTACTGTTCGCTTATTTTAAAAACTAAAATTTGGTTATTTTATTTCCTTTGTCTGAAACAAAGGAATAAGTTCACGTTTTCCCTTTTTTAATAATTAATATTTGGATATTGACGAATGAATAGGCATTCAATGATGATACATAAATAAGTTAAAGGAGATAAGGTACAAGGCTGATATTTTTTTTTTTTTTGTGAGATGCTGAACAGGTTAAATGAAGATTGAAAAAAATTAGCTGTAAGGCTTAAGTTTCTCCATGAGATTGCATATAGCAGGTTCTATGATACCTAGAAGGTAGCTAATGGATCAAACAATGAATTCTCTGGTACCATTATATGTGAGATATTCTGATGTGCAAGGGAAACCTTAGCCTTTGGAGTGAGGTTTAGGGGGATGACAGTTACTCGTGCCGTATGCTTCTCAGCGATAGTAGTAAATGGAGGAAAGCTGCCTTAACTTTGTGAAGGATGGAAAAAAACAAACAGCTGAAGTACCAGTATATGTGAGATATTCTGATGTGTAAGGGAAATCTCAGCCTTTGGAGTGAGATTTAGGGGGATGACAGTTGCTCGTGCCATATGCTTCTCAGAGATAGTAGTAAATGGAGGAAAGCTGCCTTAAACTTTGTGAAGGATGGAAAAAAAAAACAGCTGAAGTACCAGTATATGTGAGATATTCTGATGTGTCAGGGAAACCTCAGCCTTTGGAGTGAGATTTAGGGGGGTGACAGTTGCTCGTGCCATATGCTTCTCAGAGATAGTAGTAAATGGAGGAAAGCTGCCTTAAACTTTGTGAAAGATGCGAAAAAAACAGCTGAAGATGATAAAAATATTATGCTTATCATTTACAATAATAAATAAATAAATTGTGGTCATAAATCTCAACTAATGGAAGGATTTTTGTAGATATAAAAATTGAATGAAATTAGAGTGGATGGTGTATAGTGATAAAGGGTGAACATAGGAAAAATCCAGTTAATGTTATAAAAATGATTCAATTAATTTGACTATTATTAGATTGAATTTTTGATATACCTTTGCATAGAGCTTAATAGTAGGTTAAGACTTAAGTCCATGTTGTTGGCCCCAAATTATTATCTGTCTTGTTGAATAAATATAGTCCTATGTTTATGTATCCTGACCTTTTTTCTTCCCACTTATCAAAATGTAAAATGAAAACACTTTGGAGGCTAAAAGTTATATATAGCTCTACTAAAATTTGTCTCAACTTATTGGGTTCTCTTTTACCATGTAGATGTTTTGAGCTAACAGATTTCTAGGCAAGTGATGTTGCATGTGAGTCTTGTTGCACTAAGTCATTTCATTCATTTTATCTTCTTTAATCTTTTTTTTTAAAGGTTTGCCTTCTTCCTTACAATTTTGTCTTGATGTTCGTATATTTTATCGTTCATACTTCTTGTTAGATTTCGTTGTCTACTTGATTTTAAAGTTAGTAACTTAAA
Source organism: Wurfbainia villosa (assembly GCA_025175895.1). Classification (NCBI taxonomy): domain Eukaryota; kingdom Viridiplantae; phylum Streptophyta; class Magnoliopsida; order Zingiberales; family Zingiberaceae; genus Wurfbainia; species Wurfbainia villosa. The sequence continues at coordinate 2,232,392 of CM046000.1, read as the reverse complement.
CAAATGAGCCTAATATTGTCTAGTAATAATTAATGCAACTCTAGAGAGGACAAGCAAAAGTGTGACACACATTGTCTTCTTATGTTTATTATCCCATAGCATCAGATCAAGGCTGTGATGATGTTGCCAACCCTTCTTGTATGATCCATATCTGTTTAAAAAATAAAGGCTGTGTGAGTTTTGCTTTTTTTTTGTTGCATCAATCTAGTATTAAATCAGAACACTTGATTTGGTATTTGATACTTTTGTTTTCTCATTCCCTATTTGTTAATCCTATTGTTGATCCATCCTTTTGCACTAAACATCATGTCTGCTCTTTCTCGCAAAAAATAATCACATTTAAAGTTATCTATTTCTGTTGGGCCGAGGTCTTCCATAACTCATCTTCAAATTTTCTCCCTAATAGATCACATCTGGATATCCACAATGTCGCCACTACTGAAGGCATCTTTCCTCAGTAGCAATTGTCTTGCTTCCCTGTGTTTGCACCTTCATCAAATTTGTGTCTTTGACAGACACCTCCTTCCCATCATGTGGATCTCATTGTTGCTCTTCCATGTCATGATATCCAAGTTTTGCTATAGAAACTTAACCCAATGAACCCAAATCCATGTTGCAACACCTCGTTGACTCTTGCATAGAACCTCCCTACATAAATTGTTGGATTTGTGTTCATCTGTGTCAATCTCTTTCATTAGGCAGTTTTACCTCTTGCACTACCCATGATAGCTGTCAACATGAAGCTGCAGCCCGGAACAACTCCTATAAACCTCATAAGGGATTGACCTTCAACATTATTCCTATGGTTTGGATGAGCCAATTGAGATCACATCACTTTATTGACCTCTTCCTCATTATCTCCTATGCTCCACACGCACCTGCATCCTCTTCTTTCCCTGCGGAACTAGCATTGTTAGCCTCCTCTCCTAGAGGAGGGACAAATCTGCATATGCAGCAGCCACTTTCGTCCTGTTTCCAAACCATCCTACTGCTAAGTGTTAGTCCGTAGTAACCCTCTATCAAGCAGGTTTGACAGTACTGAACTTGCTCAGATGAAGCTGCAATGTGGAAGAAGATAACTTCTGGTGCTCGTTGTCTTGACTCAATCTTGACCTGAATCCTGATAGAATGAGATCAATGTTTCACTCAATGGTTTTATATTATAATGAAATTAATAATAATAATAATAATAATAATAATAAAGAGTTTAAGGGGTGGGTTCCTGTACATAGTATTTGTTAAAAGTTTGTGTATGGTCAATGGCCTTGCAAACACAATTTGCAAAGTGGAATAAGATCCAAGACAAGACCGAGTAGATCTAGTGTGATGAGAATTATAAATATACAGGAGAAAAGAAATTATACATGGATTTGGCAACATCGGTATTGGACAGACTCAGATTACCTTGCTAAATGCCTAAAATTGCAATTTCTCTTTGAAAATTATTATTATTTATTTATTTGTTAATCAGCATCTCCTGCACTTGAATTAATTTTCTCATAAAAATCATGGATATTCTAGTTCCTTATCTATTACATTGATAAACTCATCATTAAAAATAAAAAATCTTATAAATGACCTCTTGTTTAGTTAATGCATCTTCTGTCACATCTATTCATAGAATAAATTCATCAATCAAAAAAAAATCTTGTTGCCCTTAGATATCATATTATTTGATTTAATAAGCACACTATTTGTGAAAACTAGATTAGACTATTCTAGTAGTTTCAGTGAATATTATTATATATATGCATATAGATCCATAAACAACATGTAGACTCCCATAGTTTAGTGCCCGATTGCATTATAATATATTTTTTGATCAGGTAGTTGCTACAATGACCAGGTATGACATGAACCATATTGAATGAGTATGAATTTGTTATAGTTGCTAAGGAATGTTTATAAACTGTTTAGAACAACTATAACATGATAGGTGTAGAACCCATGTGATGATCGAAAACAAAATTATAGGTAATTGGGAAATGTCTTACCATACTTTAGTGATTAACTACATAAAAAATTTATAAACCTAAATAACATACTTTTAAGTGTGTTGAATATCTAGCGTGATAGTTTACATAAGTATTGTGGCATTAAGGAAGAGCTTTGGTCGACTCATTTTCAATTGTTAGTGGATTTATACCAGAAACTCAAGGAGAAGGGAAGTATTTTTATTTTCAACATACACACACACACACACGGTGGCAGAGAGTGAATACTATATATAAATTTTACAAATACGACAAACAACTCAAGTTGAAAAGGATGGATGCAGTTATCAAGAACTCCACACCTTTGATTGAATCATATGACTTAAGGCATCATATGATAAGTTATTTTCTTTTGACCACAAGTCATAGGACTTGTGGCAATTTAGTAGAACCTCTAATGCTAGCCTAGATGAATGGTTGACTTGACTCTTTTGAAATATGATTGACAAATTACCATATTTTAGTCTCACAAAAAGAGACCAAAAGAGAAAAATTGAAAAACAACTATCACGGAATAAAAACAGTTCATAGGAATACAAGACATTCATTTAATAGTTGGCAAATGAATTAAGAGTTTTTTATTTGTCCTTTTGAAGATATTCATAACTCTTAGCTTATTAGCTTAGAGAGTTGGTTTTCTTGTCTAGTGCATACCATTACATTGAGATTTGTGATATGAGAGACACATGGTGATGCTAAGAACACTTGTATTGGGTAGTGATTAGTATAACGTTTCTATTAGACCAATAGATTTTCTCTTGCATTCATCATTGTAAATTCTCTCTTAATAATTCCTCTAAAAGGATTCTTGTCTTATTTATTTGGTCACATCATTTGGAAAATTGATTTAAATACATGATTATTTAACTTATCTAGAATTATTCACTTTATAGAAGTGAAGCCTCAATCAGCACCCTTAACACGTGAGAGATGGCCAAGGTACACATGAGATAGATGTCAAAAAACACTCCCAAACACTCAAGAGGATATACTATACATCCGGCCGTGCATAACAAAATTAAGGAATGTGGTCCTCTCCTAGAACTAGTTAACAACCCTGGTGAGAGTTCCGGGGTAGATTGGGAACATGGCAGAATTCGAGCCCCCACCTTAGAGACTTTTGTTGATTGGGATTTTGTTACGCACAACCAGATGTATACTACCTCCTTTTTTGAGTGTTTGAGGATGTTTTTTGGGTGGTTTTTAGGGCTTGTCTCATGTGTACCTTGGTCCTCTCTTGTGTTAAGGGTGCTAACTGGGACTTCACTTCTGTAAAGTGAATTTTTAGTTCATAGTAGAAGATTGGCTAATTTGTTAAGAGATATCCGAGCCCATGCCCTTGTATGTTGACTTTGTCAGACATCATACTTCAATTTTGGTACAATCAAAATTCATCCATGATAATGTCATGTTTACACAATGATTACTATGGAGAAGCATGGGTCATTCTCGCCTCATGAACAATCATGATGTTTTTTATCTAAATTACGATAAAAAAGAAAGAGAATAAAGCTTAGGCTCAATTGTCTAAAAAACTACAATTGGAAACCATGTACATCAACTTCATACTATTGCAAGGGCAGCCAAAGAACAAGTTAATGAAGATATTATGCTCCTTGAACATTAAAACTCAAATGGCGACCTCTGAATTTGATTTAAGGAAGCTTTACATTTATAATAGTTTATTTTTGTAGATTTTCCTCTTTAGGAGAATAAGTATTTTAAAGAAAATCTCCAACTTGGCAATTTTCATATTTAGGAGTGCGAGGAAGCTATGACAGAACTGTAATTCAATTTTGTTTATTTTCTAGTTTGATTGACTCATTTAGGCATAAGATTATTTTTTATTTATAATTTAGTTCATCCGCAATTACTTTTTATGACATTGTATATCCGTTCTTCATCAAGTGGTATCATATCACTATTTGATTGTTGTTTCACTTTTGTGCTGCTTCATCTTTCTTTTCCCAAAATTCACTGACTGATTTATTTTAGAAATTGAGAAACAATTTACTTCACCTTTATTCTTGTAAAATTGATATAAAAAAGATTTCTTCATTATTTGACATCTTCGTCATCATGCTTACCTTCATTTTGTTTTGAAGCTTCAAGAATTTCTTTTAATTTGATTCTTAAATAACTCTATGATTCCTAAATATATTATTATTTTTGAAGCATCAAAGTTCAGCTTTTTGAGTCAACTATCTATTGGTGTCATTATTATTTCTAGTTGCCATGTCCTCTAGCTTTGTTTGACTGTACCATTTCCTTCAATTGCTGAATGTTGCTACTTTTACTTGTGAGTCACTGTTGCCACTATTGGAGTACCATCATGACTCAGCATTATTGTCCATTTATACTTCGACTACTTGCGTCTTATCCTAAGGCATCAGTCTTCTCTTTTTTCCATGCCAACTAAAACTAGGGGGTTCATTTGATTGGGCTCAACTCAACCAATTCGAATGCGAGCCGCTTGATCATACCTATTGAAGCAAACCATGTAGAAGGGAACACATTTATATATATGCTGTGGTTCTCTGCCACACATTTAGGCGATTGTGTATGACTGTTTCGACCACATTTTTAGGAAACAGACAACCACCGTTGTCTGATCACAAGGATCAATTGACCAAGTTATTTAATCACTAGAAAACAAATTCTTGATCCCATGGGCACGGTGCAGCATCTCATAGGCTAGTGTGGTGCAATTCTATGTTGGGACAAGTTCGGTTCTGAATTTCGAAAAAACTTGGACAAGCGTACTTGAACCGGATGTGGATTGGAAGTTTATCTTCTCATGCAAAGTACATCTTTAGCATCAGATCTATCTTATAGGAACGGCGTGACTGCGTCGTCAGATTTAGTTGTTGAGTCGCGAGCACTTCTCTGATTTATTCTGATATTATTTAGCATATTTTGCGTATTTCACGTAGGGATTATTTAGCGTCCCTTCATATATTCGTGGGACAGGGTTGACCATTCTTATAATTAGTCAGATAAAAAATCAGGTGCTAATCAAACAAAAAAAAAGAAAACAAATTTATACTGAAGGCACTAGGCAATAGGTCAAGCGTTGGCTGCTTTTAGTTCCTTGAGGGTCACAGCTTGCAAGTAGCCATGCAACCTTGCTACCACAACGAAAACAAAATTGGAGTTTATCTAAAGTCATTAGGCGATCTTTTTCAGTCAGACTACTATAAAACATTGACAAGTACGAAGTCGTGAGTTGCAAGTTGTCTTCTCCCCTTTCTACATTCACAAAAATACACTAATATATTCAAAGATTTTTATGTATGGTAAACAAAAATTCTGATGATGTACCAATTCATCCAACAAAGTTGCTTGAGTAAGTCAAAATCCTATGCTTTTTAGTCGACCGATTAACCTTAACCTTTGCTAAACCTAGTATGACAATAGCAAGTCCAATCAACAAGTATTTCCCTCTTGTTCTTACAGGCAACAAACCTTCTCAAAATTTTTTTGAGAGAATGACATTTATTTTATTAGCACCAAATATTTAGGTCTTTAGTCTGACTAATTCTGAAGATGGTCAGTTCCATCCCATGGATTTTTGATGGGATGCTAAGTAATCTTTATGCAAGATATGCTCCATCGATTATCAAGATAAACCAAGGAAGTTTTCATGACTCAACAGTTAAGTATCACGCTGTCCCTCTAAGGTAGATCCGACACCGAAGGTGTACTCTATCTAAGAAGACAAACTCTCGATCGGCATTCGGCTCAGAGCCATCTGTTTAAATTTTTTTAAAATTCAGAGTCGAAGTTGTCTTAGTAGAGGATCGAACCGCGCTAGTCTGTGAGATGTCACTTGACTTTACTATTGCATTGTGCCCTTGGGGCGAGAGAATGACATTTCTTGATTGAGGTTGTTTTGGTCGTCCTACTCCGTCATTAGAACCTCTGAAGTGCTTGTTTGTTTGTTTTCTTAGATGCAGGATTGGAGGGTGCAAGATCGCCGTAAGTGTCATTCTGTGGCAAAAGTATCTCTTGATATATATACTCTGTTGATAGTGTATCGTGTTTTTTTTTTCAATCTGGATCACGAATTTAGTGCGTGTCGATAGGTTGGTACACCAAGACCACGAACAAGGCATTATAACTGATTATGCATACTGATACGGTGTAATAGAATTAGGGGTGAACAATCGGTTAATAACCGAACCGATTAAATCAAAATCGAATAAACCGAACTTTTTTGAACAAACCAAACCGATCGAACTTTTCAACAAAACCGAACAAACTAAACTAATAAAAAATCGGTTAATTAGTTTGAAAACTGACAAATCAAATTTTTTATCATCAGTCGACTGATGTGAAATATCAGTCGATTGATGATGGCGGAAATCGTGGAGCTCAAGACAATCAGTTGACTCATTTGCATTAATCAGTCGTTTGAAGTTCATCAGTCGACTGATAGACTCCAGTTCAATTTAATCGATTATTTTCATTTCGAAATCAAAATCAAACCGAATAAACTGATTAAATAGAATTGTGTTGGTTTATTATTATTTTTTTCCCTCGAAAACATCTCATTTTCGTGCATTAAAACTAATGGGAGTTTCATATCACTGTCCTTGTTTTTCTTTTGCAATTTTTCCCTCCTTAGGATGGAAATGAAGTCTTCTTCCGGATCAAGCGCAGCACTCAGCTGAAGAAACTCATGAATGCTTACTGTGATCGCCAATCTGTGGATTTCAATTCCATTGCTTTTCTGTTCGATGGCCGTCGGCTCCGCGGCGAACAAACTCCAGAAGAAGTGAGTAGATCATCACTCTTATGGTTTTTTTTTCCCCTTCTAGTTGCTGACTTCTTGTCTTCGCCTATAATTTTTTTTTTTTTTTTTCATTTCTAGCTTGAGATGGAAGATGGCGACGAGATCGACGCTATGCTGCATCAAACTGGAGGTGGCCTTCAACTGTAGAGGACCATTTTGGTTCTTGATTTTGCTAATAATTATGACTCTGTAAACTGAACTGGTGGACCAAATGCATATATTTGCTAGCTACATGTTTTACTGCTCAAGTGTGATTCTGGTGAAGCTTCTATTACAGGTGCCATGTACCACTCGACTCCTAATCTTCCTCTATTTTGAATAGTTGTGTTTTGTTGGAAAAAAAATTATGTTTGCTTTGAATGCATGTTCTTGTGAAAAGTATACAGTAAATCAAATCTGGCTTGTTTTTCTTGGGCAAATGGTTCAAAAGTGTTTTCATTTTCGAAAAAAATAATTAAAGAATTTTTTTTTTTAAAACTTGTCACTTTATTATCATGAGTTTTGATATCCTGTGTGTGCGGATGGGCTGTGGATATCTGTGGAAATGTATAGTAACAAGGAAGGTATAGTATATTTTTTTGTGCGTAGTTGAAGCGTCTGTGCGTTGGTCGAGCGATGGATAGTATAATTCAGCTATCGTTATCTCTTCTCTTCGAACGGATTGTAATTCGATTTTGATCGGATTATAATTCGATTTTGATCGGATTGTAATTCGATTTTGATCGGAATTCAATTTCGATTGAATTTTGACTGTTTGATGGCCATGTCATCTCTAGTAATTCGATTTCCATTGAATTTCAATTGAAATTTGACTGTTTGATGGCCATGTCATCTCTTCGATCAGATTGTAATTTGATTTCAATCAAAATTTGGCCTATCAGATCAGATCGTGATTGGTGGCCTATAAGCATGCTTATCGGATTCTCGATTTTGGGTCCGGTTCAATTCTGATCGGTTTCGGATTCGTCGATATTGGAATTGATTTCGAACTTTGGAACCAATTTAATCCCGACCAATTCCAAATCAGTTTTGGAACAGTTCTGGACCAATTTCAAAATGGTTATGGAGTATTTTCCTCAAATTTGAGCTTCCAAATTCATCTAATGTGCTGGTGATCTTATTCGTTTTTTCTATCGCAAAATAATCTTATAGACATGTGAGCATGCTAAGAATTTTCACATTTAAATTAATAATCCAAACCAAATCTAAATCGAAATCAGAATCGATTCCGAACTGATTACGAAATTAATTGGAACCGAATCGAACCGGAATCGAAACGATTCCGGTTCGATTCTAGAACCAGTTCATTTGAATCTATTCCGGTTGCGAATTTAACGGATTGATTCTGACTCGATTCTGGATCGAATCAATCCGTTAAGCATGCCTAATGGCCTATATTTGAATCAAATATTGATTAAATTGGATTGATTATCGAAATCAGAAGTTCAGTTTGATTAATTTGAAATTTTAAAATAATTTTATAAATTTTCAATTAGTTTGATTTGGATTTTGAGATTCAGAATTTAGTTTAATTGGATAAATCAAATTGAAATATAATAATTAATTGATGATCTAAAATAATTAATTGATTATTAAAATATAATAGTTAATCTATTGTTAAAATATAATAGTTAATTAATGACCTTTCAATCGACTAATGATTTCGCATTTTAAAATTACGAACTTGTTAAAAACAAAACAGTTGACTGACACGAAAAAAATTATTATAATTTTCGATCAAATTAATTGATTTTTTATCCATTTAAACAGTATTAAAAATAATAATTCGTTCAATTTTAATTTAACCGATTCAATCAATTAAGTAAATCTGAAACCTAGCTAAGATTTGTAAGCTATGCCTAGTTAGACGACACGCTATACTCATCACGGTCGATCTAATTTGGTGCCAGTAGAGTTGTAGGTCGACCCATGGTGGGGCGGATCAATTCGTCATAAATTTTAACGGATTGAGAAATCTCCAATCCAATCTAATCCAAGACGAATTATAGATTAGATGGGTAAATCCACAGGCTAAAAAAATAAAACAAATTCAAAATTATTGAGATGTCAAAGACTAAAGGTAATAATCAACAAGAAGGATAGAATACCATGATAAAAAAATATACATTTGCAACAACAAAAATCTTGTAATTGAAATTCAATTATCGATCGACAATGTTAGGTACTGATATTTTTTATTCTTTCAATATTCCAAAATATCCAAATCTTAATAATATGCAAATACAAAATTTGACTCATCCAAATAGAGACTTATATATTATCACTTATTGACTCATATATTATCATTTTTTATATTAATTAAAATAATAGTAACAAAATAATAATTATAAACTAATCAGAGCATACCAACAAAATTTATACCGAATTGTGTGTGATAAAAAAAGATTGTGATTATAAACTTATTAGTATTAGAATATTAATAAAAAGCATAAACAATTTAATTTTTTTTTCATAAATTTTATCTTCTGATGATATTTTTCAATCCCCGGACTAACCTGTTTAGACCCGTAATCCGTGCAGATTGATTCATTTAAACCCATCAAAATGATGAGTTAATAAAATTTTAATCCAACCCGCTTAAATTACTTGATGGAACGGATCAATACGAACCTAATCCAATTTGACAGCTCTAAATACAAGTTATATTCAGTGGCAAAGAAGCAATCCATCAAAACAAATCCCTACGAGCTTTTTAGGGTATCTGATGAACCAGCCATTTAGCTCAAATTCGTATTCAAAACGTATAAATTCATGAATAAAAACCTTGAGATTTAACAGCATCCTCCTCCCAAATGTGGGGGCACAAAGTATACTGCATATCTCAAATAAGAACAATTCTTTCAAGCGATGCGCCTGGGGTAACTTGTGGCACCAAGAACTCTGCCAATCATCCACCACAGTCGTTTCTTCTCGGCAGAGTTTCCAGTGCAATTGGTCGCAAACCAACGGCCTATTTGAATCCTTTTATGTCTGCACCTTGGATTGCTCTCTCCGAATGGCGAGCTCATGTAGTTCCCAGTGTTTTCAGCTGCTTCACAAGGAGGGAGTTTCGCAAGCGTAAAAATCGCGACGATTTACATCTTCTCGTAGAAAAGAATGTAAGCTTCGGACTGAAGGACTTCAGACAATGCAGCCTCTCTGATGTGTGCATCACTAGCATAAAACCAGGAGGATGAATTTACATCCTTCCTCGCTTTCTCACTGTTCCTTTGACCTCGCACATACGCAATATAGTGACCGCCCGACATGCCTCCCGAGTGCACGACGACCCCAAATAGGGAGTAACTGCAGTGTTCTTTTTCCTCGCACCTGAAAAGAAGAAACGAGCAATCGTTAAACGGACACAACATTCTACATCTTGTTTTTGTTTCATTTCGTACGAGTAAATACACAATCTCGGAACTAAGTATTGTTGTTCCTAGTTTATAATTTAAACAGAGACTGATGTTATAAAACTGCAAGATAAAGGTGAGATCACACAATAGAAAAAGGCAGCCACTAGAACTGTTAGATGAACAGATTGCACAAGAAGCATAATGCAAAGAGTAAGCATTGTAACAACAATGTAAGCTCTTCAGAGTTCCAAGTCATAACTAAAACGTTATGTAATTCGACTACTCACTAATCCAAGTTTGGTGCAGCATCTTGGACTTAGGCTTATGCTTTTCGTCTTGACCACGGAGACCATGCTCTCTTCTTATACACTTTTGCTTTGATGGACACGCCAGCAAAGAGTGGACGGAAGATTTTGCGAATAAGCTGACAGGGCATAGGAAGAGAAAAATGAAGCAAGCTATCCTTCCAAAACTACATGGAAAAGAGAGAAGCTGAGAAAGAGGGATAGCTGGCTGGTAACCAAATTTTGTGGACAAAGACTAAGATATATAGACACATATACTTGATATTTTCATCTCCAGATTCCTCCCGCTAGACATAAACATGACCATGGATCCCTTTGTTTCACACCTTATCTCTTATATATGGAAAATAAAATGCCCATGAAACAGCTGAACAAATGACATTATAAAAATTATGAAAAGGGCTATTGACATTTGACAGTTCTACTTAAAAACATGCTTTCTACCAATTTCAACAGATCATTTGCAGATATTTTGCCATATGACTCTTAAATGTTGGTAAGACAAGGCATGTTAACAACACTCGATAAAAGAAAAAAAGAAACTAATCGTTCGACAACACCCAAGCATGCTTGACAATGCATGATACAACAACAACAACCAAGCCTTATCCCCACTAGGAGGGTTGGCTATATGGATCTTTCTACGTCATTAGGCTCTATCCCCTACTATATCATCATCTTTACTTAAATAAATTTTATCTTATTTTATTGTTGTTAACCAAGACTTTTTTTGATATTTCTTTTCCTCGTTTGATATGTATATTTATCATTGTTTCACATTGTCTAACTAGAGGATTTATTGGTCGTCTAAGTACATGTTTGTACCACCTTAAACCTATCTCTTAGAGCTTTCCTTCAACAGATAAAACTCCGACTTTCTCTTTAGTGCTTTCATTTCTTATTTTGTCCATTCTTGTATGTCCACACATCCTCATCTCTGCAACTCTCATATTTTGCTCACGTGCTCGAATCGTAGCCTAACATTCAGCGTCATATAACATAGCAGGTCTAACCGTCATTTTATAGAATTTCCCTTTAAGTTTTAGAGGCACTTTACGATCACATAAAACATCTGACGCTTTCCTCTATTTCAATCATCCTGCTTGTATTCTATGTAAGACATCTCTCTCAATCCCTCTATCACCTTGCAAAAATGATCCTAAATATTTAAAACTTTCAATTCCAAATAACTCCTATCTCCTATCTTAGCACTTGTCTCATTACGTCTAATATTGTTAAACTTAAATTTTATATATTATGTCTTTACTCTACTAAGCCTAAAATCATTCACTTCTAGTGTTTCCCGCCAAGATTCTAATTTAACATTTACTCATTCACGTGTCTCATCTACCAAAACAATATCATCTACAAACAACATGCATCATAGTACTGTGCCTTGAATGTATTCAGTGAATTCGTCCATAATTAGTATAAAAAGATAGGGACTTAGACAAATATTAGATTTGCATCTGGACTTTGGATCTTGTAAGAGGGTAAGAGTACTTGAGCGGTGCCCTATGAAATTGTGGCAAAGAGAGAGAATCTGGCATTCATATGTGCTGGGACTAGGACAAACTACAACATTGCAACTTTGCTGCCTTCCTCTCCACTGGTTTTCATCAATTCTTTTTATCGCCTATTGGGCATGAGTCTACCACATTGCAATGCACTCCTTTTTTTTCAGTCGGTACTAAACAAGACAACCTTGGTACTACCTCAAAACCACCTTGATATTTGCTGGCAAGGATGACCCTGTTACATTTCACCTGTGCCAGTACGGTGCTAATTTCAATTAGTCAGCGAAATGAGATGTTTCACTTGTGCCATTCAAATCGCATGATATTTAAATCAACGATGACAAGGTTGACATGATATAACCAATTTTTAGAGGAGAAGAATGAGTATGAAGTTGTCAAATAAATAAAAGCGATTTGCACATATCCAAATAATATGCAATCATTGTCCTTAAAATACCAAAATTAATTAATCTGCAGTAAGTGATTTCTTGTTTATTTTGAATTAGTTATTGTTGCCATGACTTGGTTTCCTATCATTTCAATGTCACTAAATGCAAATGTGGTACATCTGAAAACTACACCCTCAGAGAGGCTCATCTTATAATTTGCACTGAATACAAACTGTGAAAATATAAATTAATCACTATGCCGCTTCTAAATAAATTACTCTGCATATCCAAAAACCCATTATTTATCAAGGTTCGACTTTCTAGCTAACAAGATCTAATAAAATCACCATAAGCATGAGGAAAATATGAGTTGCAGAGATCAGTGCTTAAGCATCAGATATGGATTTCTACTCCCAAGATTCCAAATGAAAAAGTAACATTGGTGGTGTGGAAAAGAAATTTATTTCTTTTTCTTCTCAAATAAAATTTACCTTGGATCCAGATATAGCCTCAAATCAAGTATCTCTTGAAAGAGAACATGGCCTCTCAATTTACTTAGCCGGCCACGAACATCTTGACTAAATCTCTTCAAATGTATTGTCAAAATAGGTGGTGTTTTGCTGATTAGAATCCTTTTAGTTGCATCTCTCTTAACCTTCTTCTTTGCAGGCTCTTTTTTTTTTGCCCTTATATCTTGGGCTGCACAGGCTTGACCTGACAGATTTGAACCCTTTTTGCATAAATTAATTGCAAGTTTTCCATTTCTGCAAGGATTAATTAGGTTTTCTCCAATATCAGGTACGGAGCTAGTCAAAGTAACTGCTAGAGCTTGTCCACTAACTTGAGCTTCTTCCTTGACACTTGCAGTTTTGTCACTCTCAATTTGCTCAGGCCTTGAATGAGCAAATTCCTGATTTTCAGTGATCCCATTTGGTTTATCTATTTGATCATGCAATATATAGTCTGGCAAAACTTTGTCGTTGCCAGCAGCTTCATTTTTAAATTTTACTTCCTCTGAACTGCGACCAACATATGATTTATGTTCAGAATTGCGCTTTTCTGAGAGTAATTCAGTCTCTGCACTGACCGAAGCTGTCCCTCTGTTTCCTAAATTGCTAAGACCAGTTGAATGGAGATCGCTAACCTGATAACCAAGAGAATTTTTTTCAGTGGTGCATTCATCCCCTTCATCTAGAAGCTTCGTCATATTTGTGTTGCCTAGTGTTGGCAGAAGATCGCTCTTGCATGGCTCATCAGTAATCATATCGCTTGACAAGGCCTCAGAACAGTGCTCACAGTACCATGCATGATCATCAGACAAAAGCTCCATGTTGGTAAATAATGCCAGACAACTTTCAATAGAAACAATATTTTCACTATTATCCACTTCCTGATTAGTCTCACAACTGTTATTGGCCCAGAGAGTCACAGGTGCCTCTTCAACCATGCCAGTGTCAGTCTTGAGCTCTGAAGTCACCTCCGGTTCATTAAATAGATCACCAAATCCATCAAATTCAACTTCTGCTTGTTCAGAGTCAGCAACAACAGCTGCCTGCATACTTTGTTCCTTCACTGAATGTCCAGAGGAAGACGCGTTATCAGGACTATGGGAAGAAGTCACACCAGTCATGACACCGGTGGTGCAATCTAGTGCTTCATAAGGAAGTAAAATAACTCCAGCATCATGCACGCATGAAGAAGAAGTGGCATTTCCGCTAAAATTATCAATGTTAGAATCTGAAGAAACTTTCGGCTGCATAGGGGAATCGTCTACTTCTGAACCAATGGAAATTTTATTTTCATTCTGGGATAGTTGACTGTTATCAGGAAGGTTAGAAGATTGAGTAGGCAACTCTAAAGCATCTGATGTCATAGTGGGCTCTGCAAGATAATCCATCCATGAGGAACCCTCTGCTTCTGAAGTAACATCTAGTGCTGTTTCTGGTACAGCAGTGTCCCAGTTATTGTCGTCTTCTGTTTTGGGCGGATCAGATGACTCACAATACTCCACCGAGGAAGTAACTCTTTCTTCTGGTTCACAATGAGGCATGATAACAGATCCTCTAGCACTTGCCTTTTCTCGAAACTTCCTACTTTTATTTCTTTCCTTTGGAGGTGGCTTCCTTTTAGGTGGAGGAGGTGGAGCTTTCTTAGAAGTTGACTTCTTTGAAGGTACTGGTAGTGATAAATCTAGGAATGGTTCATGAACTGTAGAAGAATGCCCACATTCAATACAACGCACCGTACTAGATAGCTGGCCACCAAATATATTATCAACCAAAGTGCTCTCCAAATTTGGAGAGCCTTGACCATTAGAATCCTCTTCTTTTCTGGCATTTCTTCCTTCGGCATACAAACCATCAAGCAAGCAACGCAGCAATTCATGGCTGTCCTGCTGCTGGTAACCTCTAAACTGCGGTGCTTTGGAACATAAACATCCAAAAAGATTCTTTGGGGTCATTACACCTTTAGTAGTTGCTCCAATACTTGTTTCGCAGAAAAGTTTCTTCAGTGCCATAGTAAGTGGTCCGATAGGCCTGTTCAAGCTCACCATGAACTGTCTCAGCAAATCTATGGCCAGAAGGTTCTGCATCACTGAATTAAAGAAACAAGTGTTTCCTAGATTCGATAACCCTCTTATCACATACCCCTTTCCATCCTGCAAGGTCAAAGGCTCAGACTCTAAAACTTCAACCCTCTTATTATCTTCAACTGATTTAACCTCTCCTGCATCAGCCAAGACATTTGGCAACTCAATATGGATCGCTAGATTGCATGAGAAGCACCAGCCGCTGCTGGGCTTGTCTAATCTCACCATGAGATGATGGTGCTCCTGCTTCGAATGCCTGCGAGCATGGCCGTAAGGCACAGAATCATTCACAGCTCCCCCGCAGAAGCAGCGATTACAATCCAAACAGACCCAAAAGATATGCACCTCCTTCTTTTTCTGTGGCTTACCCTTCTTACCCCCGCCCATTCTAGCAGGAGAATCATCCCGGCAGTCCTCGCAAATGGATGCAACACTGGATGACGAAATTCCCAGAAGAACCTGATTCAATCGGATACTTTCTTTACTGTAGTGGCTACAAGATTCTCCATTCATGACATCGCCACCATCCGCATCCTCCTTGGGATCGTTTGCCCTTGGATCAGATTGGACGGATCCAGACGAAGCCCGCGGAGGCACTCTGCGAGGGTTCCGCCCTTTACTTTTCACCTTCTTCCCCATTGATACCGATCACGATCGTGAATCGAATATACAAATCCAGAAAAAAAAAAAAAGAGAAAGAAAATGGATCCAGAAACAAGGAATCAAAGAGCAAAATATCTTCCCCACCAGAGCCTTACTCGATTCAAATAACAAAAAAAAAATCACAAATTTACCGAGACGGAGCGAAAAATATCCGATCTCCGCGAGAGAAGAGAAAAACTCGACAAGAGAAGGATCGAAATCGAATGATCCAAGGAGCCGGCGGAGATAGACAGCCCTCGCGGCTGGCAAGCAGACGCACTCCCGCGAGCGCTTCCGCTCCTCCAGGAAAACGAACAGGACACATCGGCGAATCGAAAGCTGCGAGGGTTTTTTGTTCGACAGAGTGCGTTCTATTCCGGGTCGGACCAGTCCTGGTGATTGATCCGGCCCGTTTTCAAAATGGAGGCCCGGCCCAGTCAATGGAAAGCCTTCTCGGCCACAATTGATTCATAAGAATTATTATTATTATTATTATTAAAAGGAAAAAAAAAACAGTTGTAAACTAGTGCTGTAGTTTCAATTGAATGAAATAGAGACCAAAACACAAATCTCTTATGACAAAAAACAAAAACAAGAATGAATTATGAGTTTTCGAAAAAAAAAAAATGTTTGATGTCGCTACTTCAACAGGATTCTTATACAAGTATCAAAAGAACCCATTTTCATGTTCCTTCTTTGATTTGTTCAGTCCAGAGAACAGCCATCTCCTAAAAGGGCCAGAAGTCATCGCCGCCGCCGGGCTTCTTTACGAAGATCTGATTGTATTCCGGCCGCGAAGTCTGAAAAGGAAGTAGCAAAACTGTCATTATGGCTCGGAACCATATTCGATGCAAAGACACAAGTCGAACTAAGAAGCTCTGAGTTGCTTGACTCGGCTAGGCAGTTAAGACTTTGATTCAGCAGAGGCAAATGCTTAACTAACTTGTGGTTTGCGCAACAATGAAGATTTTCAATCGAGAGCAATACCTGATCTTATTGTGTATCTGGGACTCATTGCGATATGAGTGCGAGCCTTCGGCAGATACTAACCAACTTTGTTAGTATCTGAATAGGTCCTAACACCACATCCAATTCTCTTGAAAAAAATATAGAATCGTCGCGTTAGCGATTTCTCTATGATTGTCCCATGTCTGAAGGAGGGAGATAAATCGATAAGTACTCGTGTAGACAGCTTCAGTTTCCTTAGTTTATCACTCTATTTGAAGGAAAATCTTATAAATTTGTCAAATTTGGAGATTGAATCGTGAGTACCTGAGAATCAAACTGAATGCCCTGCCGCTGCAATGTAGCTCCGAGGGCATGTTCGATTCTCTCGAGATTAGCTTCAAAATGACATCGAATATACTTGAAGGCCTTATCTTGTTGATGACTACATGACGAAGAACCAGAAGATGAAGGTTGAAGGTGCTTGCCACTGAGCTGGTAAAGATGAAATAGTTGCCAAGATCCCGAAATTGGAGGCATAGTACCAATCTAATGGAAATCACGAATCTAAATATGTATTCAAAAAATTGAAAATAATACAACACGATTCATGATACGAATCTAATATTATCGAGATTTACGACAACAAAAATAAATGAAGATGTCATAAACATAAACATAACCTAATTGCAGCGGAGCGGCCATCGCCCGTCGTATGTAAGATCCGATTCGAAGTTCCTACAAAGAAATAAAAGGGCAAGTCTTCTGTAGGATTTTAGAGTGATGGCGCTGTAAAACTCTCCTGGTCAATAGGATATAAGAAGGTTGTCAGAATATCCAGCTCTACAGGGACCACGCGTTATATATAGAGATTAGATCCGATCTGTTATCAATCCATCATCAATAATGGATCCAGACTAATGAGTTCTACACATTAAACCTACATCCAATAAATCGAAATCGACAAACCATCAAGAAGACCACTTAATAGGGTTCGAATACAAAATCAGATGATTACGATAATAACATATAAGCCCACCACCAATACAATCGTCCATCTGGGATTCAATAATTCAAGGGTATGAAATCGAAAATCTATTTGTACATAGATAATGAGAAGGGATGCCAATGTATAATGTACATACAGATTTTGGTGCCTAATGTTGCTAGGATTTCATGAAAGAGGCTCATTATCTGATATCCTCAGTCAACCAAAGATATGAGAGATGGTCCATGCTCCACACAAGTTAATATAATTCAATTTCCTAAAAAGGATTACCGAGACAGATGCAAGATCAATGGCATAAAACAAATGACTCAAATGTGCATATTTATACCAAATAAAAACATAAAGAACATAAAAATAAGATAATCTGAAATGTGCATATTTATACCAATAAGAAATCTCATACGTTTTAAATGATGAAAAAGGTGCATAAGTATACCAACCTTTTTCATGTCATGTGCAATTACTCCCCTCACCATGAAAGAAAAGAGGTTCAAAAAGGAAAATACTCATCTAAGGGGTAACATATGCACTTGTTTTACTTGAAGAAACTATGAAAAAGAACACATGGATGGCAGTTTTACATTTACTTTTTATTCTAAACCATACAAGGTATTTTAAATACGACTGTTGGTTTGCTCAACCAACACAGTCTCAGACTATTTACTCATATATCTCAAACAATAACTGTTGTGCCTGCTTATAACCAAAAATCTTTATACACCATTTCTTTAAGTCAATCAGTGGTTTTTCATATTACCATCTTCATTGTATGTTCATCTGCATTTTTTTTCCTTTTGAATGACCTAGGAAAGAATATTATTTCAACAGTGTCGAAACAATACAATACATGAAGAAAAACAAAAGAAAAAAATAGCACTGGGTACAAATTTCTACTTGCGTAATTTGAAGATAGCCATTTTGGCAGGCATGCCTTTTATAATTATCGAATAATAGATATCTTATGGAAAGAATTATGAAAAATATGGGCGTCAAAATGTTGTATACCAAGTGTTGAATCCAGGGATGAAGGAAACGCTGTAATATATGGAACTGTATATGTGAAAAAGTTGAATACCATATGTTGGATCCAGGCACGAAGGAAAAGTTGTAAATGCCAAGCCTATTCTTCACTATTTTACCCAGTTGTATAAATGCTGGCTACTCGCTTCTCTACCTTTTTAGTTGCTCACATTCTAGTTATGCTTCTGCTCAAAGCATGATAGACAAAGGGTTCAATGCTTGTTAAATTTTTGGTCAATAATCAGATTAAAATTTTGAAATATCCCACATTTCCAAAGTCGTCATTTTCCCCCCAAACTTTAAAAAAGCATTATGGAAAGGCCCCTTCCACCATTAACAACTTACGGACCAAATGTTCATGTGCACCACTTGGCAGGAGCATGCTGATTTGCATTTCAAAGATTTTGACCATTTTGATCTTGTCAACGACACTAGAATACATTGCAAAATTTTTCTTGCCTAAACCAAATCAACTTAGGTGAAATTTCTGATGGAAAAAAACAAAGATTTTGGACGCTTTGAGTTTGTCAACCGTGCTAGAGACATATTAAGATTTTTTTTGTCCAAAACACCTTATTTTGATGAAAGTTCCATTGCAAGATGATTTGCAAATCAGCTAGTTGGCATTCATACATTCACAATTAAGGCTTTGCATATGGCGATCTACATGCACTCAGGTGGAGCTTCAGTCCATGGAAATTCTACTGTTGAGGCATCGACCTATGGATCAGATGATACATTAACATAAAGAGGATAACATAAAGATGGAGACCCTAGACTTTCTTAGAATACATTGAGGTGGTTTGATGTGGTTTTGCAAGGTCCCTTAGACTTGCTTAGAGATTTCTGGAGACCCTAGTTGAATCTCATTCAATTGTTGTTTTCATTTTGTCTCCTTTAATGTAGTATATCCTTTCTAAATCAAGCACGCTTTTCTTGTTTCCATAAGAAATATACTCCAATATTCTGGTTCTTTTTATTACAATACAGTTTCAATATAACTAAAAAGTATTTTTGTTTCGAAAGAAGTTGAATAAGAAAAGCTTATCTCTGTCTTCTAAATCTGTTTCTCTAAGTTCGTGATATAGGAGGTTTATGGAACCTAAGTAGTCAAGGGTGAGCTGCTCTTTCTGTATGTACAACGGAATCCTAAACCGTGAAAATGGAAGATAATATTGAACATATTTGACAGAGAATCCATAGGAAAACATATTTAACAAAGATCTAAGCTAAGCTTTCCAGAGTCGATTTAGATCGTAAGAGAAACACAGGCTACAATTTAGGGTAGTTAGGTAGGACCATAGACTCACCAGATCTTTGAAAATTAGGAATCCGATAACGAAGAAGAGGAAGAAGAGGATCTCGAACTCTGCGAGCCGAACAAAGGAGAACACCGCGCTGACCGCTCTCGTCAGCAAGGGCTCCCGGCGAACCGCAGCTCCGACGCGCCGCTGCATTAGAGATTGTTCGGAGGATGGTAAAACCCAGAGATCGTCACCGGCGAATCGAAGGCCAGCGAGCAGGGAAAGCTTCGAGTAGGGGCAAATATGACCACGAAAGAAGAGATATTTACCCAAACACCCTTTTATTATAGTTTTTTTTTAACTTTTTATTGATGTTATTATGTAAATTTTATATTATTTTATAAGATTATAAAAATTTATAGATTACTATATTAAAATATATAATTAATAAAAAAATACAAAATAAAGTTAAATTTTCATAAATAAATTTATTCATAAATTATTTATTAATTTTATTATAGATATTAACGATTCTAAATCACCCATGTTTTTTTTAATTATATATTTTTTAAATAATAAAATAACTATATATATATATATATATATATATATATATATATATATATAGTTCTTTATTATTCGATCAAATGAGATTTCATAGTAATGAAAAATACATAATATTTTTGTTGTTTGTAACTTCTTCTCCGATGAATACTATAACTCAATCCTTGAACCCATCAGGATTGTCGTCGCCTCCGTTTGGTCGACTAGACTAGGGTTGAATATTGGTCGCAATTCCACCGAAATTCAACCATGATCTAATCGAACTCTGATGCCGATCAGACCGCGACCAGATCGCAACCAAAATCTGATCGCTCAATAGCCTTGCCTAGCAACGAAGGTCGTGTTCTTCTCTGTCGGAAAGAAATATTGTGCATTTCTCGTTAATGTACTTATTTGAGCGACAAAGTTACTATACATTCTCCATTGTCGCACACAAATAACGCACCGAGCATCACCAAACATATCAAAATTGATATAGTGAAACATTCTTCAAAAAATTTATTTATTGAGTTATCAAATCAAGCATTTAATCTTAGGATTGTAAATGAATCCGTGGTTCAAGATTATCGTGGATAACTTGATTTTATCCATCTAAGATTATCCACATTAATTTTGTTTGATTCAAGAAATTATGATTCTCAGATAATAAAACATTCTCATCATCTTAGCAAACGAGAATTCAATTCGAAATCATATTGAGTATAGGATTTTTCTTGATTTTGAAATTAACAAATATTTTTTCTTAAAATTATCTTTCGAATTTTGTCCATTCGAACTAAAATATCTTTAACATTTTATCAAATCTCAATTTCATCTAAATATAATCAAAATTCTAATTGATCGTCCGTAGTCGCAACTGATCGCACCCCCCCTCTCCCTCTTCCACCGTCATCATCGATCGTCGCCCACCACTGCCAACCACCATTGTTGCCGACCAATAACCACCACCGTTAATCGTCACAGTCATCGATTGTCAACACAATTATCATAATTGCCAATGACCACCCACTTCTATCTTATCGGACGACGACGATGACTATCTCGATCGGCACAACCATAAATAGATATTTTATTTTATTTTCTCTTTTCTTCCTTTCTTTATTTCCTCAAAATAAAAAAAATCTTATTTTCCTTCTATGATTCAACCGTAGAGTAACCGAATCTTAAAATTGAATCAAGAATAATTTAATAAAATATTAAACTAGATTATACATTCAAACTTTCAAACAAATAAACTTTTATCATAACTTTGATTAGGTAATTATATGCATGATAATTTAAACTAAACGTACCCTAAATTTCAGTATAGAAGTTCTTACTAACCCAGTGTTAGTCGTCTTTTTAACTGAAATACACTTGCCAATGGCCAACGGTAATTCTGAAATCAGGATAAAAGTATTGAAACATTCATTTGTCAGAGAGAGTGTTTCATAACTACATGAACTGATAAAGCTTTTCTCATCCAACTCGATAAGTCACATTTATCGACAATTCTCGCATGTACAGTCTTTAACAATGAACCATGTTATTGTGTCAGCACAAATATAGCAATAACACCAATCTCAAACAGCAATAAGTTGGCAAAAGAATCATCAGAGCACCCACCTCGGCGACACCTGAACAGTGTTCCGACGACGTCTCGGCGTCTGCTCTGAGTTGTTCCTTTTCTTCATGCTCGAGGAGACCGTCGGGCTGCAGTAATCGTGATTCCGCGGATGTAATGCTGCTGCCGGTGAACTTGTTTTTCTCACAGGAATTATAGTATTCTGTTTCTGCAATGCTGCTGAGTTTTGCTTACTGCAACTCCAGCTGCTATAGTCGACGCAACTACGGCTCCTACCCACATGTTGGTACTTGGTTTCCAATGGACTCGGAATGTTTCTGCTTTCCATCGTCTCCGCAGAGTACATCGTTTCCTCCCCACTGTCAAATGCATCCTCCAACATACCGATCGGAGATGCGGTGGACTGCGCCTCACTGGAGCAGTCGTTTTGCCAGTCATGACTACCTTTTAGATCGAGTGACACAATGGCATTTTTACTTGTTTGGTTTGTAGGTCTACAATCATCGGCCGCAGCTTCGTCAGAGAGCATGTGTCGAAGAGGCAACGGTAAAAAAATAGAGTTTGGAGCCTTTGAAGGAACATTGGTATCCAAGAGCTGTACTGAATCACAAGATTGTAAGATTTCCTGATCTACAATTTGGGTCAAACGCAGATCCACCAGTGGAGTATCATCATAGGAAATCTTTCTGGCGATCGAACTGCTCGATGCAGGAGTATATTTGGAGTGCTGAACCATTTGTAACGACGATGAAGCATTGTAATTCTCCTCATTGGCTTTGAGGATCCGGCGAAGTGTGAGAGTAGCGCCGGAAGACTCGCTGTGTCCGCTAGACATCAACCTACTCAGAGGTAATTTTGGCTTGCTAACCTCATCCAAGTTTCCTTCCCAATGCTGATGTAACCAGTCGCAAATGATCGGGATGGGAATTCCAAATTGCATAGGAAGATCCTTTTTCCATGACTTCGACGATGAAGACGAAGCAGAAGATCTCGCCGTCGGCGAGGAAGCAAGTTTCATGGGATCACACACCATAAATGCTAGATTCCCTTGGATATCAAAACCAGCAGATCCGGGGAACCAAGTGACCCCATCAGTGGACAATTTTATGAGGTTATCAGTAGCTATTACTACTTTTCCTTCGCCAATTGCCAACTCTTCTTTATCTGTGAATCCCAAAACATAAACCAGTGTCCCAAGATCAAGACTCGATTTGCAGCAGGTTTTCAGGTAATGAGGCTGCTGCACCTGTGAGGATGAGTCGACATCCGTAGTATCAATCCCCACTATCGTCAGATCGAGGATGGAACTTGTAACGAAGAATCTGAAAGAAAAAAAAAAGGCTAAATGCATGAGGTACAGTTTCGCTGAAAACAAAACATGGAAACTTTGACACATGAAAAAAAAAAAATGGAAGGTGTCAACACCAAAGGTAATATCCATATTCAGTAATCTTACAACACTTCATTGCTTAATAAAACACAATGATCCTAATATTAGAAAACTACCAAGTTCAGCGCACTAAGTGAGCCACTAAAACATAGATTGACGCGAAAGACAGTAACTTAAATCACACAAATATAGAGTGTAAAATTAGGTAAACAATGAATGAAGATATCATCAGTTAAATTACAGAGAAGACATTGATACCAAGCTGTCCTGACCTTAGGATCCTACATTATACAAATTTCAAGATGACTTGCATAATTGATTCAGAGTGACGTGTGTTTATCAGATATACGAAACGATGTATCAGATCAAGCAAAATCAATGAATTGAGACACTAACTGAACCTTTTTATTGGCAACTCCTCTACCATTCCAATGTGTTCGGGCATGAATTGAATATAAAGGTTCCAATGAAGTTAGGCAAAGCTAATGATGTTTAGAGAAAGAAGCTTTAAAAATTGAATCCAACAGTTTATCGACATAAAGTTGTACTCAAGGGAATCCAAAATGTTATGTGGAAGGTATTAGAAAAGAAAAAGTGGATGCTCCATGCCACAACATCCCCATCCTTTCTCCTCTAAAATGATGTTGCAAGAGGGGAAATTTTGAGAAAATTGAGCTCCATGATTCTTTGTAATTATACTACGCAAAGAAAAATCTGAAGAATGAGCCAAAAATTTTATTCAAAATAGAGAATGATAAGTAGATTTTCCTGAAAACATATTGTAGCAGTGCATCTTGTCAAAA
The DNA here is from genome assembly GCA_025175895.1 of Wurfbainia villosa. NCBI lineage: Eukaryota > Viridiplantae > Streptophyta > Magnoliopsida > Zingiberales > Zingiberaceae > Wurfbainia > Wurfbainia villosa. The sequence goes on along the minus strand of CM046000.1, from coordinate 2,208,265 downwards.
AAAAAAAGGATTAATTAAAGGGTTTCCTTTTTCCCCTTTTTCCTAAAAGTTGCATACTCAGAGTATGCAGGCTAGTGATGTAGAAGAGCATTAATTTCTTTGTGTTCGTTATAGTGGTAGACGCCCAGGATTACCAACTAATACTGCTATAACATGATCCGGGAGTTGAGTAGACGAACCATGACCATCAGGGTGAAGTATGAGGAAAGGGATATAGTGTGTGATATATGACTTGGTCCGACTAGACCTGACTAGAGGGAAATAAACCGAGGTGATGAGGTGGCAACACGGGGTAGGACGGAGAAGTCCGATGGCCAAAAAGAAGCCGGATAAGTGACCCGAGAAGCAAGTCGGAAAATGACTCGGGGAATTAAGGGGGGTATAAGTGCATGGGCCTTATGGTTGAGACAGGGCCAAATATTGACTCGGCAAGCCGAGTTGAGTCATATACACTTCGGTTTAAGTAAACTAGAAGGGTAAAGGGAAGTACATCGGGGATGCAAGCCAAGGATCATCCGGGAAATAGGACCGAGTCAGAGGAGGTGACTAGGGAAAATAAAGAAATGGGAGGACGCTCCTCGATACGCTTGCTCATAAGAGTTTGTTACGCGGTATAACAAACTAGGACCCCACATGAGATTCCCACGAATCTCCATTCACTAACTTCCTAACATAATTATTCCTTAGGCCAAAAAGAGCCCTCCACGTGGACAGTGATCTGGGTGGTTCGCGACACGATAGTTGGCTCCAGGGGCAGCAGGGATAAAAGGGGAGGACAAAGGAAGAAGAGAGGACTTCGACTTCTTCGAGGAGGAGGGGGCATTGAACGGGGCGACATCCTAAAAGGAGAGGGAGGAGATCGGAGAAGGGAGAAGAAAGCGGAGAACCATTTCAACCTGACTCGTCTCTTTGCTCTATATACATCTTGACTTGTAAGAGGTTTTCTCCACCTCCGGAAGTGCTTTCGAGAAGAAGGGATTTTATAGTTGAGGTGTTTAGCACCGTCACTCGCTCTAAAGCTTATCCCGTGGAATAGGAATTGGAATTCCGAACCACGTTAAACCTCGTGTCACCATTCTCTGTTGCCTGCTTCACCGTTATCAACCTTTACTGTTGTGGCCGGAGAGGACCCTAAGTCTCCTTAACGTCATCAGCTTCCTCAAAAGGAGATAAAAAATCCGTGTCGCATCACCAACTTTGGGCAACCACTTCAGCCTTTATTGATGAAGAAGCTCCCATCATCCTTCGTCACTAGCATCGAGCCCGCTTTGACTCACCAACTTCCATGCTAAATTGGGAATGACTCGACTCAAATATGGGCTTGTTCCAGCCTAATTTGAGCCAGGGTTAGGTCCAGCTCAAGCCCATGGCCTATGTGTGTCCTGCTAGGCTCACTGGTCCCACTTTTTTTTTCAGCATTAAAATTTGCAAAATATTTTTAAAATTACTTTTTTACAAAAAAGAAAGTCAACAGAACTTGCTCCACAAATAGTGTTAGACCTGAACCTTTGCTAAGCAAGATCCATGCCCGATCATGTGTTGAGCATGGCTCGAGCCTGCAGGTCGCAACCCTCTTGACCACAAACGCAACATTCAGAGAATTACAACAAGCTAGTTCCACCTACAGACTCAATAGGAAAAGTTATTTAAAATGGTCTCACAATTGAACAAAGACATTTTAAAGAGGAGAGGTAAACTTGATGCATAGAAGAGAACCCAAGAAAGGAGACCCTAATTTCACTTCATGAGAGGAGCAATATTCCATGATCATGGAATGTCTCTTGAACTCTATGTCACATGAGATCAATGATGTGTGCATCATTTTACCGACTACAAGAGAGTTGGTGAATCAATTTGATAAACCTACACCAAAATAGAAGATGTTCAGATCTACAAGTTGAGGATCAAAATTAGCGTCCACCAAGTAGCCAATCGAACTTGTCCTCCCTGAATTATGGCAAAGAGGACACTGACTTCGACATATGCTCTCATTGTCGTTGAGATTCGAAGGAATGATCCTAACTTTGGCACCGAGTTGAAAGCGGTGTAACAACTCATTCAGCCTAAAATGACTAACCACTTTGGAGAAGGAACACTCCTCCAACTTCAGCACAGTACCACTTTCAATCAAGTTTGCAGCATCCCATTCCCAATGTCATGTTCATAATATTTCTTCTCCTTAACCATAAATTTGATCAATCCACTTCATCTAAAGAGCACCAGATCGAGAATCATATAAACCTAAATTGCGAAGGGAAAAAAAACTTACATAAGCACAGACAATTTCGTTAAGAAAACGTTAGTGATCGACCTTTGAGGAACAAGACTGGCAGGGAGACGGCCATGGCAGAGGGAGACCTCGGCAACCTCCGCAGCGGCTACATTTGGGAGGTTGGCGTGAGTCGTGAGGAGAAGGTTGCGGTGGATGAGGAACCCGATCCCTCTCACCCTTCCTCCGCCACCGCCGACAGAAATAGCCGCCAAGGCGGGACCTTTGGAGGCAAAAATGCCATCTTTGATCCTATCCAGGCTCCCACTGCCCGAGCAAATGCAGCACCACTTCACCTCTCGCAAAACCCTCATCGCCAACCCCTCTTCTCGCCTCTGCGCTCCGAGACCTCCCCCCTAGAATAGCGGCTGAACGGTCCAGGGCAAATCTTCGCCGGCGACGCCGGCGGCGTATCCGGACCCCGGCCGACACGTTACCATTCAGATCGTAACGGTATCGAGCATCGCTGTCCTCCCGGGAAAAGGGGAAGGTTGTCTTAAAAGGGGACCGAGAGCTTGATATTCTCCTCCCGCATTGTCTGCGCCGCCCACTGATTTGCTTCGGCGAAGTGCACGTCGAGGATGCGAACAGATTGGGCAAAATTGGAGTGGTAATATCGCGACCTCCTTGAATATTTAAATATTCCATTGATGGATGAACCGGTGGGATTTTAGTGAAACCAACCTGTCCTACACTTGGACGTTGGAATAGTGTTTGCTCTAGAAGCTTCTCCGATTGTTGTTCTTCGAATCGGATCTATCGGTTTCAATTAGGCATGCATAATGCTTAATGGATTAGTTCGATTCGGAATCGAGTCGGAATCAATCCGTTAAATTCGGAATCGAAATCGATTCAAATAAAACGGTTCCGAAACCGATTCAAATGGAGCGGTTCCGAAATCGAATCGGAATTAGTTCTGGAATCGAATCGGGCGATTGATTCGTCGATTTAAATCGATTTCGATTCTGGGTTGAATCCGGGTTCTGTTAGATTGATCTAGGTTCTTCAATTTAAAGTGAAAATTTTAACGTATTAACTTGTCTACATAAGATTATTTTGCGATATAAAAAAAATAAGATCATTAACACGTTAGATGAATTTAGAAATTCAAGTTCAAAGAAGGTGATCTGGAACCGATTCAGAATCGGAACCAGTTCGAACTGATTCCAATGTCGATAAATTCGAAATTGATCAGAATTGAACCGAAATCGAAATCGAAGAATCGATAAATATGTCTAATTTCAATAACGGAGTCAAAATTATAATAGATTTAAATTGAATTTTTTTTTTAATAAAATGATCGGGGACTGATGATGAAATTATAAGCAGAATTTTTGTTCGGTCTAACCGCGTAAAAAAAAATAAAAATAAAATTGGACTAAAATTCAGATAAAATTATACGTGGCTCCGTCCGTGACCGGTTCAACCGATTGACTACTGGTGTAGAGGTGACAAGCGGATTGGGTTACCTTGATGCAACTTGGTTTGACATGGCATGAGTCATGTCAGACATACCTTGCTAAGATCAAGATGTGAGCAAGGGTTAATCTTCGGAAATTTTTCGGAATATCTGTCATTTTATCGTGCTAGTCCTAAGTAATATACTATTCGTAATTTATCTCGTTCGTATGACTGTGGAACCAATTGACGAGAACACTAAACACAAATAAATCGTCTTTTGCACTAAAGATGTGACACAATTAGTCTAACTTATTCCATGGGGAAGCTTGGGTGGGCCATCATTTTGTGACTCAAGGATCATATTTGCTACAACTCTATAAAAAGATTGGAATCATCAACTTAGCGGTTCCTATCAGTCTGTTTTATGACCATTATAAGGGAGATAAATCACAGAGAGACTTATGAGCTTTGACGTAGTCGTCAAGATACGTGAGAGTCGTCTAAGTCTAGAAAAAAACTTTAGATCTCCTCCGAAATCGATCCAGCTTATATCTGTAAGTATCGTCGTACCTTAGCTACCACGTCATTTCCATAGGAACATGTTTGCTACAACTCACGTATAGGATGTGTTGAGATAGCATAGTCAGTTGTGATATCCTCTAAGATTACTAAGGTGTTGATGATTTGAAGTGATAATCGATAAGACGAATGAAGTACTATAATAAAAAAATAAATAAAATATATGAAGCAACTAAAATATAAAAAAATAAATATTTAACGTAATTATAAATGACATCCATCTAAAATATCGTATATCCTGGAGTTTCGTATAAAATCGACCAAAGAAATACTTACCTACTAAATACAGAAATTAGTGATTTAGTATAATCAAATTTATTAAATGAAGGGCTTTTATAAAGAAGAGTTTCAAAAAAGTGAATGACTAATCCATGAGTCAAGAGTTGATTCGTCTGGACTCGTAATCCATATGAATTAATTTGTATTGATAAAGTTTTAATATAACTCACTTAGATTATTTAACGAGATAAATTAATTCGACAGATTCAATTTAATTTGATAGTTCTCTAAAAGTTGGGAATATGCTCAATTAGCAGTCCCTTGTCATCCGTCTCAGACCTGCGACGAGAGGGAGATAAATCGAGGAGGATGAGGTCCCTTGACACGGTGGCAAAGCAGAAGGGGACCATATGAAATCAGGAGAAATTTTAGACCTCTCATCCAGAATCGATCTCTGCCCATTTTGAAAGTTACCTTATCATCGCACCATCTATGTGGAAACTCAATTTGACAGTTCTATTCTATAGCCCTACCGTGAGAAGTGATGCCTATTTACTAATATAGTTAGGTGTTCAATGGTCAAAGCTCTTAATCATTGAGATGCATGGCATGGAACATGCAAAAGATGCTAATCGATATCACAATCGATCTAAAAAATCTTACTCGCTGAAAGAGTTGCAAAGCTTTCATTGCTATGGATTGTTTAATCCACAAGTTGTGTACGCCCACAAAGTTTGATGCTTCTCAATGCTACTTAATTAATAAATATTTTTTTTTATTGACACTAAAATATTCGAACCTTCGATCCGTCCGATTAATTTTTTAGAGTAATCGATTCTGTCCCATGAATCTTTGGGACACCTTACCAACAGTTGAATCGGATAAGGTCGGAATTTAAATGACCTCCATCGGTCAATAAAAATAAATCAAGAAAACACTCGTAGCTTTTTTATAGTTCAATCTGGATTTTGCAGTCATCATTCCTGAATAACGATCTAACACCGAAACTGTACTTCATTCATCGGACAAACTTCTGGGCCCTAAGATCATCCAAATAGATTTTTTTAAAATTCATTGTTGAATGATGTTACAATAATAATAGAAGATTGAATTATATTTTTTTATGGAATATTTCTTCATTAAACTAATTGATATGATAGAAGCCTTAAAAGTTTCATTTGATCTTTCCCTTCTCTCATTAGATGCGTCCTCTTTCTATATAAAAATAAAAGGAAGAAACCAAAAGGAAAAGAAATAGGAATCCGAAATAAAAAGGGAAAGAAATGGGAATCAAATAATCTTTTAAAACTCATCTCTATTTTATTTATACTCTCTTCAATTTCTGATTGAGAGAAATGAAATAATCTCTTAGACTCTTTTTCATTTTCTCTGTTCTCTTTATTTTCTCTGATCTCTTATTTGAGTATCAAAGGGATCATATCGAAATACGTCTCAACTTCCTTCTCACTTATTTTCGAGTCTTTTTAGATCCAAAGTGTTCGTCGCTTGGAGGATCGATCTCTGAAGAAGGTTGATTTACAAATGCCCGATCTCACGAGGTCTTGTGTACGCCTAATCTCTCAAAGGCCAAGTGTCGACCAATCTCCCAAGCCCATGTGATGACCAATCTTCTGAGGCTCAATTGAAGCCCGACTTAACGAAGATCCGTAGAGGAAGGTCGATCTAATTAGACCGACACATTGAATGTCAACCTAATTCGTACTTAGTTGATCGAAAATACTCAACCGTGAATACTCTGCTGAGTCATTTCATCTACTGATCTCGGACCGAATCATTTTGACACCGTATGTGAAAAATCCAAGTGAGACGTTTAGATGGGAGACAAAAGGACTAAAATGGCATATGTATATGCCCTTTAAGGAATTTAACAAACCAACTCACAAGTTGGTAACTATATTTTTTTTCGATAAATTTAATAAGGTTTTCTTTTCCTTCAACATTTTTGACAATTCCCTCTAGTCTCAGTCTGAAGCGTCTATCGACAAAGCATTTTCTTCTGGTCTCAGACTGAGACATCCATCGACAAATATTCCCTCTGGTCTTAGACCAAAGCGTCCATCGACAAACATTCCCTTTGGTCTTGAACCAAGGCTTCCATCAGCAAATATTCCCTTTGGTCTCGGACAGAGGTGTCCATCGGTAATTCCCTCTAGTCTCGGACCGAAGTGTCCATCGACAAATATCTTCCTCTAGTCTTGGACCAAGATTCTATCGATAATTTCATCTGGTCTCAGACTGAAGGATCCATCGACAACTCCCTCTAAGTGTCCATCGGCAACTCCCTCTGGTCTCGAACCAAGACATCTATCAACAAACGTTTCTCTCTAGTCGCAGACTGAAGTGTCCATCGACAAATCTCTCTGGTCTCGGACCGAGGCATCCATAGACAAATATTTCCCTCTAATCTTGAACCGAGGTGTCCATTGACAATTTCTTCTAGTTTCGAATTGAGACATCCATCGACAAACATTTCCCTTTGGTCTAGAACTGAGACATCCATCGACAAACATTTCCCTTTGGTCTAGAACTGAGACATCCATCGACAACTCTCTCTGGTCTCAGACCAAGGCATCTATCGATAATTCCTTTTAGTCTCAGACTGAGTTGTCCATCAATAGATTGAGACATCCATTAACAACTCCCTTTAGTCTCAGACCGAGGCATCTATCAACAAATATTTTTCTCTAGTCTCAGACTAAGGTATCCATCGATAAATATTTCCGTCTGATCCCAGACCAAGGCATTCATTGGCAAAATATCTCCCTATAATCTTGGACGAAAGCGTCCATCAGTAATTCTCTTTGGTCTTGGATTAAAGTGTCCATTGACAATTCCCTCTTATCTCAGACCAAGGAGTCCATCAACAATTCCCTCTAGTCTCGGACCGAAGCGTTCATTGACAAATATTTTCCTCTGTCTCAGATTGAGGCATCCATCAACAACTCCCTATGGTTTCGAACCGAGGCATTCATCGACAACTCCCTCTAATTTCGGACCAGAGCATCCATCGACAATTTTCTCTGGTCTCATACTGAAGCGTTCATCGGTCAACATTTCCCTCTGGTCTCAGACCGAGACATCCATCGACAAAATTTCCATCCGGTCCAACTGAGGCATCCATTGACAACATTTCTCTCTAGTCTCGGACCGAGACGTCCATCGACATTTTCTCTCTAGTCTTGGACCAAGGTGTCCATCGACAACTCTCTCTAGTCTCAGACAAAAACGTCCATCAACAACTTCCTCTGGTCTCAAACCGAGGGGTCCATCGGCAACTCCCTTTGGTCTCAGACTGAGGGGTTCATCGGCAACTTCCTCTAGTCTTGGACCAAAACATTCATTGGCAAATATTTTTCTCTAGTCTCAGACCGAGTTGTTCATCGACAACTCTCTTTGGTCTCGGACTGAGTCATTCATGGGAAAATATTTTCCTCTGGTCTCAGACTGAGACATACATAGGCAAATATTTCCCTCTAGTCCCGGACCGAAATGTCCATATGCATCTCTGGTCTCAGACCAAGGAGTTCATCGACAATTCCCTCTGGTATCAGACGAAGGCATCCATCGGCTAACATTTTCCTTTGGTGTCAAAGCGAGTTGACAACTCTCTCTAGTCTAGGACTGAGGCGTCCATCGGCAACTCCCTCTAGTCTTAGACGGAGTTGTCCATCGACAACTCTCTCTAGTCTTAGATCGAGGTGTCCTTTGATAAACATTTCCCTCTGGTATCAGATCGAGGCGTCCATCGATAAACATTTCTCTCTGGTCCCGGACCGAGACATCTATTGGCAAAAGATCTTCCTCTAGTATTGGATTGAGGGGTGCATTAGTAATTCCCTTTAGTCTTGGATCAAGGAGTTCATCGGCAATTTCCTCTTATCTTGGATTGAAGAGTCCATCGACAACTTTCTCTAATCTCGAACTGAAGCATCCATTGACAACTCCTTTTGGTCTCGGATCAAGATGTTCATTGACAAACATTTCCCTCTATCTTGGACCGAAACATCCATCAACAACTCCTTTTGGTATCAGATCAAGGTGTCCATCGATAACTCCCTTTGATTTCGGACCAAGGCATCCATTGGTAACTCCCTTTGGTGTTGAAGCGAGGTGTCCATCGACAATTTCCTCTAGTTTCGAACTGAGATGTCCATTGACAAATATTTCTCTCTGATCTCAGACCAAGACATCCGTCAGTAACTCCCTTTGACCTCAGACTGAGGCGTCCATCAATAACATTTCCTTCTAGTCTCAAATAGAGGCATCCATGATCCATCGACAATATTCTGGTCTCAGACCGAGGCGTACATCAATATTTTTCCTCTAGTCTCGGACCGAGGCATCTATTGACAAGTCCCTTTAGTCTCAGACCGAGACATCCATCGATAACTCCATCTTATCTCAGACCAAGGCATCTTTCAGCAACTCTCTTTGATCTCGGACCCAAGGACGGATCTGTTGGAAAAATTGATTAATTTTCTCAATTATATGAATGAGAAATTAATATGGCTTAATCTAGATCGTTGGATTAAGATGGATAAATCTGGTTCATTCAAATGAAAGGGTATAAGTACCTTTTTGGATGACTTAATCTTGATCATTGAAATCAAAATGAAAGGCTTAGATGCATCCAAATGAAGAGACATTATGTCTTTTGGAAAGGGATGCAATCTAGATCATCCATTTTTAATTGAATGGATGAGATTTGATTGAACCAAGAGGTGTCTCTATCCCTTCACAAGTATAAATAGAAACTCTTAGATGATGGAATTCACTCAAGTTCTCATCTCATCCATCCCATCTTCTGCATCCAGAGTCCAAAAAGCCTACGAGTAGGTTCGCCGGTCTCGAAATTTGTAGTGCTACTATTCCGAGACATCGTCGTTGTATCTTGAAAGCAATTGTCGCTATCCGTAAGCACCTGAGCGGAGCAATATCGTTTTACGGAGATAGTGTCGAACACTAGCCTCGACGAGATCATATCAGATTGTTGTCTCCCCGATTATTTCGGAAAATCTTTTATCATCAATCGTAAAACGATATTTGGTGCAATCTGATATGGCCGTGATCAACGACGTTCCGACCACCGGAGTCACAACCTCTGTTCCACCCAGAGAGAAGCCGGAGAAATTCAACGGAGCCGATTTCAAACGATGGCAGCAGAAAATGTTGTTCTATCTGACAACGCTAAACCTCGTACGGTTTTTACGTAAAGACCCGCCAGCCGCTAAGGAAGATGATTCCGATAGTAAGGCTGCTTGCGATGCGTGGTCGCACGAAGATTTCTTGTGTCGTAATTACATTCTTAATGCATTGGACAACACGTTGTATAACGTGTATAGTCTGATAAAGACGGCGAAATCTCTGTGGGAATCACTAGAGAAGAAATACAAAATCGAAAATGCCGGTTTGAAGAAATTCATCGTCCTACCGGTTTCGGATTTCAAAATGGTGGATTCCAAGAGTGACATCTCAATCCAAGATATGCAATCGAGATGATCCGGATGCAAGGTACGGTCAACGAGTCGTTCAAAGTAGCCGTGGTAATTGAGAAACTCCCCCCGTCGTGGAAGGATTTCAAAAATTACCTGAAGCATAAGCAAAAGGAGATGGGGCTTGAAGACCTGATCCTAAGGCTACGAATAGAGGAGGATAATCGAAGATTCTCCGACTCTAAAGGAACGAAGCGGACTATCGACGAGATGTCTAACCTGGCTGAGCCGAACACCAAAAAGCTGAAGCAATTCAAAAAGAAGGCTCCAGGCAAGAAATTCAAGGTCTCGTGCTACAACTGCGGAAAGCCAGGACACATGTCCAAAGAGTGCAGACGCCCAAAGAAACCAACCAAGGGTCAGAAGGAAGTTGCGAACCAGGTCACAACTTCTGACGACATGGAGCTAGATCTCACTGCAGTCATGTTTGAAGCCAACACGGTGGTGGACAACCCGAAGCAGTGGTGGATAGATACTGGAGCAACACGTCATATCTGTTTTGATAAGGCGATGTTCTCCAAGTATACTCCGATAAATGGAAGGAAGCTCTATATGAGCAATTCCACAACATCGCCAATTGTCGGACTCGGCAAAGTTGTTCTGAAAATGACGTCAGGAAAAGAGCTAACGCTTATTGATGTGCTCCATGTTCCCGACATAAGAAAGAACCTAGTTTCTGGATCGACACTTGTTAAAGTCGGGTTCAGACTAGTGTTCCAATCAAATAATTTTGTACTTACGAAGAACGGTGTATTCGTAGGTAAAGGGTACTTAGAACAAAGTCTGTTCAAGATAGTTGTAATGACTGTACACCGTGAATTTGATGGTAATAAAATAAAAGCTTCCAGCTATATTGTCGAGTGTTTTAATTTATGGCATGATCGACTTGGACATGTTAATAATAACACTCTAAAACACCTCGTCAAATTAAATTTATTACCAAATATCGATGTTGACAAAACACACAAATGTGAAGTGTGCGTGGAAGCAAAAATGACGAGACTACCTTTTCATTCGGTGGAAAGGTCAACGACTCCTCTAGAGTTAATACATAGTGATCTATGTGACTTAAAATTCGTGCAAACAAGAAAAAGTAAAAAGTATTTTATTACCTTTATCGATGACTGCACGAGGTTCTGTTATATCTTTCTTTTAAGAAGTAAAGACGAAGCCTTAGAGGCTTTTAGAACCTATAAAATAGAAGTTGAGAATCAACTTGATAAACGAATTAAAATATTTCGTAGCGATAGAGGTGGAGAATATGGTGCACCGTTTGATGAATTTTGTTCAGAATCTGACATTAACCATCAGACAACGGCGCCTTACTCACCTCAATCAAATGGTGTTGCCGAACGTAAAAATCGGATACTCAAGGAAATGATGAATGTCTTGTTGATAAATTCAAGCTTACCCCAGAACTTGTGGAGGGAAGCCTTATTATCGGCAAATCACATTCTCAATAAAATCCCTCACAAGCAAAATGATAAAACACTATATGAACTATGGAAAGGTCGCAAGTCATCGTACAAATACTTGAAAGTGTGGGGGTGCCTGGCAAAGGTCGAAGTACCCAAGCTAAAGCAAATAAAAATCGGACCTAAAACGTTCTATGCAATATTTGTCGGATATGCCCAAAACAGTAGTGCATATCGGTTCATAGTTCACAAGTCAGACATTCCTGATATTCATGTGGGAACAACCATAGAATCTCGGAATGCGATATTCTTTGAAAATGTATTCCCAAATAAAAGGGGAAACATTCAAATTGATAGCAACGGAAGTTCTAACAACAATGACGTCTCTGAACTTAATTGTCGTAAAAGGACTATTGACTATCAAAATGAAGAGCCACGTCGGAGCAAATGGGCTAGAGTTGAGAAATTGTTCGGGCAGGACTTTATGACTTTAATGTCAGAAATGGATCCAAGAACATTGAGTGAAGCTCTCTCTAGTCCCGATGCCCCATTATGGAAAGAAGCAGTCAATAGTGAAATCGAGTCCATCATGAATAATCATACTTGGGAATTAGTGGACCTTCCTTCTGGTGCTAAACCATTAGGCTGTAAGTGGATACTAAAACGCAAGTATAAAGTTGATCGATCTATTGACAAGTATAAGGCAAGACTTGTAGCCAAAGGGTACAAGCAAAAAGAAGGCTTTGATTACTTCGACACCTACTCACCGGTGACAAGGATTACGTCTATACGAGTGCTGATAGCCATCGCAGCATTGTATGACCTTGAAATACATCAAATGGATGTTAAGACTGCATTTTTAAATGGTGAGTTGGAAGAAGAAATCTATATGGAGCAACCCGAGGGGTTCATAGTTCCAGGAAAAGAGGAAAAGGTGTGCAGACTTGTTAAGTCGTTGTACGGACTAAAACAAGCGCCTAAACAATGGCACGAGAAATTTGACAAAATAATGCTGTCAAACGAATTCAAAATAAATGAATGTGACAAATGCATTTATGTCAAAGACACACCTAAAGGTTATATAATCGTCTGTCTATACGTAGACGATATGCTTATAATGGGTAGTGACCATGAGATAATCATGAGTACAAAGAAAATGTTGACCAAGAATTTCGATATGAATGATATGGGTCAAGCAGATGTTATATTGGGAATTAAAATTCTCAGGACATCTGAGGGGATAGTTTTGACACAATCTCACTATGTAGAATCGGTGTTAAAGAAGTTCAATGCGTGCGATCTCTCTACAGTAAAAACACCTATGGATCTAAGTCAACACTTAGTGAAAAATCAAGGTGAGCCCATATCACAATTAGAATATTCTCGGATAATAGGCAGTTTGATGTATCTCACAAATTGCACACGTCCGGATATTGCCTGTGTGGTTAACAAACTAAGTCGGTTTACAAGTAATTCAAACGATACCCATTGGAAAGCACTGATGCGAGTTCTTAGATATTTGAAATATACTATGAACTATGGATTACATTTCAAAAAATATCCCGCTGTCTTAGAGGGATATTGTGATGCTAATTGGATATCAGATACAAAAGATTCCAAATCCACTAGTGGATATGTATTCACAATTGGTGGAGGAGCGATATCTTGGAAATCCACTAAGCAGACGTGCATTGCTCGGTCAACTATGAAATCCGAGTTTATAACACTAGACAAAGCAGCTGAAGAAGCTGAATGGCTGCGAAATTTCTTGGAAAATATTTCGAGCTGGACAAAACCTGTGTCTGCCGTACTTATACATTGTGATAGTCAATCGGCGATTGGAAGGGCACAGAGTAGTATGTATAATGGTAAGTCACGACATATACGTCGTAGACATAATACCATTAGGCAGTTGATCTCGAATGGAGTGATTGTAATCGACTATGTCAAGTCTAAAAATAATTTAGCAGATCCTCTTACGAATGGGCTAAATCGAGATCAAGTATACTGCTCATAAAGAGGAATGAGATTAAAAATCTACAACTAAAATGACTATAGCGGTAACCCAACCTTGTTGACTGGAGATCCCAAGATCTTGGTTCAATGGGACAACGAAGTTACAGAAGTTGTGTTACAACACACGAGATATATTATCTCTATCCCAGTCCTAGGATGAATATGTGTTGTCCTACCACATGTAGTGAGGTTAAGCTTATGTTTTTAATGACTTCTATACCTTTATAAGGTGGAGTATGGTAGGATACTCTTGATAGAAGTGTCACCTATGTGAGTGTGAAGATAGGTCGCTTCAATGAAACACTCATGAATCCAAAATGGTGTCCATGGCCAAAACGGAATCAACCATGAGAATCAAAAGTAGGTGAGATAAATCTCTGTGTGGGTGTTATTGTCTCAGTATACACAAATAGCTAAGCAGTTCAAGACATCACATTCACTGCGCAATCTAGCATGCTCGATAGTATTTCACTACAGAAGGTTCAAAGCCACAAACTACCTCTCCTGATGCATTGACTTATCGATTAGACTCTTGTAAAGTGTTAGCAAGCATACATGCATTAATTTTCATTCATGTGGGAGATTGTTGGAAAATTGATTACGTTTCTCAATTATATAAATGAGAAATTAATATGGCTTAATCTAAATCATTGGATTAAGATGGATAAATCAGGTTCATTCAAATGAAGGGGTATAAGTACCTTTTTGGATGACTTAATCTTGGTCATTAAATTCAAAATGAAAGACTTAGATGCATCCAAATGAAGAGATATTATGTCTTTTGGAAAGGGATGCAATCTAGATTATCCATTTAAATTGAATGGATAAGATTTGATTGAACCAAGAGGTGCCTCTATCCCTTCACAAGTATAAATAGAAACTCTTAGATGATAGAATTCACTCATTCACTCAAGTTCTCATCTCATCCATCTCATCTTCTGCATCCAGAGTCCAAAAAGCCTACGAGTAGGTTCGCCGGTCTCGGAATTTGTAGTGCTACTATTCCGAGACATCGTCATTGTATCTTGGAAACGAATTGCTGCTATCCGTAAGCACCTGAGCGGAGCAATATCGTTTTACGGAGATAGTGTCGAACACCAGCCTCGACGAGATCATATCAGATTGTTGTCTCCCCGATTATTTCGGAAAATCTTTTATCATCAGGATCTACCTTAGGACTATTCTAGGCTATAGCCCAACCCAAATATTTTCGACACCATACAAATCTCCAAAATTTTGAATTTCACTAGCAAAATCTAATTTTTATAGGAATTCGATCATCAAAATCCCCCTTTTTATACCAATGATGAGCGATTTGAATGCGTCGACGAACAATGTATGATAGTGTAACAGTATAAGTGACATCATTCCCACCAATAACATCATCCCGCCGACAACACCATCCCGTCGCACAGTCTCTTAGCCCTTGCCACCTAATATGTCTAGTCGTCACCTCCGTCCTTGCCACCTAAAACATTGTCCCCTCCACTGACCTCACATTCACCCCCTTGTCCCTCACCTACATCTACTTCCTCTCCACCTTCACCTTCCCAACCCTCTGCTTAGTCGACAACAACCAAGTGTTCGATCTCTCCAATTGTCTACTCGATTCATACATCTCCTTCGCCACCTTTCTTGACCACCTCCTCCTCCTCCTCCTCCTCCTACACATTTTCGACTGTGTCATTGACGATGACAAGGGCTACACAATGGCCGCTGCCCTGCATTTGTTCCTCCTTTGCACCAAGTGTTCTTTAACACTAACTCCTCATGTGACGAGTTATCGCATTATGAATTTGAAAAGTAGAGCGGCATGAGCTTAGAGACTAGCATCAATTCTTCAGTGAAAATCTTACCTTAACTTTTTATTCTGATTATTGATTCATTTTCCTAATTCTTTGATTTTCACTCTAGCTGATTATTCGCTTGATATTTGTGATCTACTTTTGTCATCCGTTGCCCATGGATAATCTCAAATCCCACAACACATACACTCTTCTCAAAAATCAAAAAAGAGGAGGGAGGGAAGGTAAAAGATGATGACTTTGGACATCATGGAGATAGAGTGGGCATTTGCTGCGGTTCGACGTCCACTCAACTCATACATGCATTTTATGTATGTGATTTATCATATTAAATTCAAGTCCTCCTCAAGTTCAAGTCGGCTCCAACTCTAATTCTCGGATCCGTTTCTACTCGGACTGAGCTATCCATCGATAAACATTTTCTTTTGGTATCGAACCGAGATATTCATCGACAATTTCTCTATAGTTTGCTCTACTTTGCACATTATTTCTCTTCCGAGATAATAACTCTATACAAATCCAGTTAGTCGGACTTATACCTCATTTGACTAGACTAGTTAGGGGTACCTATTATATGGTGGAATCCTCAAGGAGCTGCATTCTTCCTCTATAAAGATGCATCCTTTGATCTTCCCTCCATGAGGTGCATCCCTTCTCTCCCTATATAAAGGTAAGGAAAAGAAGCAAAAAAGGGAAGGAAGTAGGAACTAAGTAACCTTCTAAAACTCTCTTTTATTTTCTCCATACTCTCTTCGATCTCTGATTTGAGCATCGGAAGGAGAATGAAATAATCTCTAGGGCTCTTTCTCCATTAATTTTCTCCGTTCTCTCCATTTTCTCTAATCTCTAACTTGAGTGTCAAAGGAGTCACGCCGAGATACACCTCACTCGACCCCCTTCTCACCTATTTTCAAATCCTCCCAGGTTCGAACGGTTCATTGCTTAGGGAATCGATCTCTGAAGAAGGTTGACTTATAGACGTCTGACCTCTTAAGGTCGCATGTACGCCCGATATCCTGAAGGTCAAGTGTTGATCAATCTTTCAAAGCCCAGGTGACGACTAATCTCCTGAGAACCCAATTGAAGCCTGACCTGACGAAGATCTGACGACCAACCTGATCCATATTTAGTCGGTCGAAAATACTCAACCTTGAATCATCTCATCCACTGATCTTAGACCGGATCATTGGTATATTCTCGCTCGTCTTCTTTTTTAAATGGAGGAGTACACAAAGATGCAAAGTTTCGACATGAAACCCTAGACTAGAGATGTGAGTCGTCGACAACTTCACGCTTATAAGCTTTACTTTAATGAGGCTAAATGGTATTATTAGCGAGGGATAGATGAGCCTTTCCGACTTGAATCAACTTCTTTTTAAGGCATCCCCACGGGGATGGCGCGATGGTAAGACAGGGTGTTGCTTGTAGAATGGACAGAGTTCGATTCCGGATGAGGGATCTAAAATCTCCTTGGCTTCAGATGGACCTCTCCCTGTCTTGTCACCGTGTCAAGGGACTTTGTCCCCCCCTCCGTGATTTATCTCTCTCTCGTCAGTGCCCTGAGACGGATGACAGAAGGCTGTTAGTTGGACAGATTCTCAACTTTTGTAGACTTCTTTTTAAGGCTCATCGCCGATCAAAGAAAATCCTCCACGAGAGTGAACAGAAATATAATATTTAGGAGTTGTTTACTTAGACGGAAAGTAAAGTTAAGGGGGAAGAGCTATAAAATTACTCGTGAATGTTCATTATTTTCTATATCTTCTTTCGTGTCGTTGCCCTTGCTGGTGCAGCGTGTTGATAAGTCAGTGAAGAATCTTGCACAATAGATAATGATCGATTTCGAAGACAATTTAAAATTTTGCTCTAGATTTAGCTTTACCAATCGCATCTAAGGCATAAACCCTCCCATGATTTACTCCCTCTCAATTCCTCAGAAGTTGAGGTGAATGAGCCGCTAGGCTGGCGGTTCCAGCCTTTTTACATAATATCTAGACCTTCGACTTAATTAATTTTAGGGATTATCGGTCCAACTCCACGAATCTCTGACGTGGTGTTAAGTAATTCCTACATGAGATATGCTCCATCAATGTATATTAAGGAAGTGTTTATGGCTTAGTCCAGCGATGCGATCGTGTCGTTCCTGTAAGACAGGTCGGACATCGAAGATGTATTCCATTCGAGAAAGTAAACTTTCATGAATCGACTCAGGGTTATCTGTCTAATTTATTTTAAATTCAAAGCTGAATTTATCCTAAAAAAAATTAAATTGTACTTATTTGTGAAATATCATCCCACTTTACTATTATATCGTCCCCCATGGAACTGGTTTTCCCCCTCTCTTCTGCAAAAGTTGAGAATCTGTTCAAGTAGCAGCCCTTTGCCACCCGTCCCAGGGCACTGGCAAGAGAGAGGTAAATCACGAAGCAAAGTCCTTGATTGACGGTGGCAAGACAGGAGGGGTCCATGGGTTAGGAAGGTTTAGACCCTCATTCGTAATTGAACCTCGCCCATTCTCGCAAGCAACCTCTCGCCTTACCATCGCTATTATCCCGTGAGCGGTTTTCCACCTCTCTTGCATATACCTTTTATCGAAGTAATTAAGGCCCATTAGGTCAATCGAAGAACTTCAAAATGGGCCGACCCTCGAATATTATAAAAGTTTGAGAGACTTCAGCCCTACCCTTGTTTACATTTGCAAAAATATATTAAAAAATATGATAAGTTTTTTTAAAAAGAACAAAAAAAGAAGAATGAATGACTTAATTTTGACTATTTTACTTACTTTTACTTCAATTAAATTAAAATAAATAAATAAATAGATAAATTATGGTATTGAAAGGAGTAAAAAGAATATAATAGATAGAGTATAAATATAAGGTTCGAGAAAGAATTCAAAATATGAGAAAAAGAAGAAGAAAAAAGATAGTGACTTTAAAAAGTTCACAACTTCATTCGTTAATAATCTATAATGTATTGATTAATTGTTTTTAATTGAATCAAAAGTGTTAGAAAAAAATAATTAAATTAGTTTTATTAATTAATGAATTAATTTTAAAAATGTTAGATCAGAGAACCCACCATGTGTGAGAATAGTAATTAATGGGGCTCACTGCCTCGCTTTGCAAGAAGTTTAGTCATAAACATTCTTAGGTGTGTAATTAGACGACCGTTTAGTAATCTTAAAGTTTAATAATTGCGTACGTTTCTTCGATTTTTTTTTATTTTAAAGTTTGATAAAAATTTAATTTAATGGGTTGTGTTCCACCTTAAAGTGTGAGAATATTTAAATTATGTTCTCATGGTGATGGTGTTTTGATGAGTACGGTGTATAATTTATATAAAGATCAAAGTTCAATCTTTTATGTTAGCGGACTGTTTAATGTTTATGATGGGTCACATTCTCCACTGTACTTGTCAACGCACCAAGGTCAGTAACCATCCGTAATTTACTCCCTTTCATACTTGTGAGATCGGGATGAGAGAGCCACTAAATTGACGATTACATCCTTTTGCACAAGAGAATATTCAAATTTTGAGATCGTTGGGATCGGAAGGGTTGTGCTTGCCATTCAAATTCTAAAGTATGTTTGGATGCGACGAGGATGTTAGGAGTATGAAGAATACAATCAAAGTCTCATATTGATAAGACATGGAAAAGATTATGTACTTATAAGATGAAAAGATATCTCCATTGGTATTAGACCTTTTGGGTAAAGTTCAAAAATAAAATCATGAGTGTTTAGGTCCAAAGTAGACAATATTATACCATTGTAGATATATGTGAATCTTATAGACACTAACAGAGGAGAAAGTTCATTAACGAGAGGAAAATGAAGAGAAAGTAAAGTGTTTATTTTCTCGAAAGGGAAGATTTATTAACATAATATGTATTATTCTCTTTAAAAGAAAATGAAGTAGAACAAAGGTTAAATATATACATTTATAAAAATATTTTCACTTCTTAAATTAGATATTAATTTGATTTTTTTTTTAATACTAATATTTATTTTATAAATGTAAATTAAATATTTTTGTTCCTTGCGAGGTTGCAGTCGCACATAAATCAATCACACATGAAATAGTGGCCTCGCGTGCAACCGCTCGAGAGTCAGCCACATGTGAAGTGGTTGCTCGTTGTTTGGCAAGGTAGTGGTCGATCGCCTCAGATGCGATCGTCCCTCATTGCCTTGCCAACCAACTCTCATTGCCTCATCATTGACGTTGAACAAAGAAAAAAAAAAAACCTAGTGACGAACAAAAATTTCACTGCAAAAAGGGAAGGAGCAGAAAGATCATGCGTGCTCAGGAGAAATTGAGAAAGTTTAAGTTAAAGAAAATTAACTAACTTTGATGAATTTGCTCGATATATTTGAGAATTAATATATTAAAACAAGGATAAAATTGGAACAAACAATATTTATGTTTCATTTCTCTTGGTGTTTGGACTTCATGTATAAGAAAATCTTCTTCTTTTCGCGGAGAAAGAAGATTAAAACTTATTCTTCCCTATTCTTCCCTCACTTCTTTCCAAATAAAATTCAAAACTCTCATTTAATTTGTATATTTGTACGACGAAGGCAATGATATTCGATCTCGAACATGCGATATAAAACCCTTGTGTGTGTATGGATCTCTAGGGCAAATTTGTCTACGATGTTAGAGTATTGAACAATCAAGTACAAATTGTATTGCTAACGAAGATCATGAGTATAGGCCTATGTCTTCCCTCAATGAAGGGGACAATAAGAGGTTGCGAGAGTAATCTCTAGCATAATTTTGTGTACGATAACATAATTTGCTAATAAAAGCGATTCGACTTGGTAAAGAAGAAACAAAAAAAGGTCGAACCCACGGTCTCGTAGTGTGATTTACATAGTAGAGATTGTTCGATTCGAATATATATTTCAATGATCTTTTAGAGATAATAATCGTTTACTCTCGTTCGTCACTTCTACAACAAATTATATTGCGAGCGCGCACGCGGGGGAGAGGAGGGGGGCATCAAGTGGTCTAACTCCTAAACGACGACAATCAATGATTCGATAACGACTACTAACAAAATCACAATAGGACCACTTCAAAGTAGTCCGACCTACACCAAAGAACACACAACAATGATCACTTTAAGATCAAATCGTATATAATTGCTCTTCTTCTTTCAAAAGTGAAATATTTAATTTCCAAGTAGCAATAACTCGCATAGTGCTGATATATATATATAAATAGGAATCGAGGACGACGGAGCTATGGACTAGTAACAAACTTCATTGCCTCTTACACACACATTATTGAACTCATCTAATCGCACCACTACAAAGAGAGCTTTAATTTCGGCACAATTAAGGCGGGGTTCGATAGGTATTTCTTTTTTTCGTTTTTTATTTTCATTTTATGTGAAAATGAGAAAACGTATTTAGTTCGCATTTTCAATCTTCGTTTTCTAAAAAATAAGGGAATATTTTTTTTAAAAAAAAATTGGAAAATGAAAAATAATCGTTCTCTGTTTCCATTTTCATTTTCTAAAAAATAAAAAAGTTTTTTTTTGGAAAATTAGAGAGAAAAAACTCGTTTTCTATTTTATGAAAACAGAGAGAATGAAAATAAAAAATAAAAAAATTTCTAACAACTAAATGCCCCCTAATCAATACGCATCTCTTCCACCACATCGTATTTGTTTCTATTGATTATGTCAAACGACTGTAGTTAATAGATGAGGATCCACACGTGTGTGTATACACATTCAGTGTGCAATGCATAATAAATGAAAAATATATAATATAGTGAATAAAAAATATATAATATTTTTCATTCGCACGAATCACCTATTGCCACTGTCGGTCCGTTAGATTTCGATAATAATACAATCGGAATTCGGTCGCGGTCTGATCGGCATCGGAGTTAAATCGAACTGCGGTCGGATTCCGATCGAATTTCAGTTGTTAGCACCACAACCACTAGCGGCCGCAAATCGATTAGATTATGATCGAATTGCGATCGAAATCCGATCGGAGTCCAATTGGTCGGATTGCAATGACTTCGACGGTTTCAAACATTGGCTATAGTGTGCATCCTAGGAAGAAGACGCATGATAAAGTACTGTGTATTTTTTATTTACTGTACAATTTGATAGTAGATACCTCGTCGCATACAGATGCATCGCATAGGATATCAAAACTATTTTTCATTCGCACGAACCATCTACTGTCACCGTCATTAATTCCATCATATTCCGACAACAATTCGATTGGAATTCGATCGTGGTCCGATCAACATCGGAGTTCGACCGAATTGTAATCGGATTCCGAGTGAATTGCAGGTGAAATCCAATCAAATTGTGGCTGCTAGCATCACGCCATCGGCTACAAATCGATTGATTGACTCGAATCATTGCCGAATCCGACCAAGTCCGATCACCATATTGTGACGCGACTTGACGTTCGCATTATTAGTTATAGTGAGCATCCAAGGAAAAAGATGCACGACGGAGCACTGTGCATTTTCCATCTACTGTGTAATCGTGATGAATAAGACGATGGAGATCTTGTCGCGCACGGGCGCACACGGATGTGTCTCGTAGGATATGAAAATTGTCTGTATATATAACAAAATCAATATCCTAAGCGCTCGTTTCTGTGCACCCGGTGTGCGATGCACAGTGAATGAGAAATGTACGGTGTTTTCCATTCGTGCAAACTGCTTACTACCGTCGCCGTTCAAATGAATTTCAGTTGCAATCCTGTTGTGGTCCAACCGTTATTGGAGTTCGGTCGGACTACAACTAAATTTCGATTTGATTGTTGTCGGATTCTGATCGCGATTCACTCATAATCAACCGTGATTATGGTCACCAGCAACTGCAATACTAGTGCTAGCGGTCGCAAGTCGATCATAATCCAACTAGGGTCCGATCGATCGATCAGATGGCGACGACGACGAGTTCAGACATTGACTATAGTGTACATTCAAAGAAGAAGACGAATCGGATATATAGTTTTTAATATCCTAAATGTCCGTTTTTGCGTGCCCCATGCGCGATGAGAGAAAAGCACAGTAACCACATCGCGACGTTCGCTCGCACTCATCAGCAAATTTGGGTTGTTGGCAGGTGAAATCGCGGCGGAGGAAACACTGTACATTTTTTATTCACTATACAATCGCGATCGATCAGATAATGGAAAAATTGTCATGCACGAGTCGCACAAGAAACGACGTTCAATATATATATATATATATATATATATAGATGATATCCTCTGCGCCAACCTTTGTGCGCTGTGTGTGTGCCTCATCATATGAACGGTGAATTCGCTGTTCATGTGAGGAGGCGCACAAAGATCACGCAAATACTATGGCGGAGGAAAAAATATCTTTATATATATATATATATATATAAATATAAAACCTTAGATTTCCACCGACAATTACATGAATGCGAAAATAGTAGTGCGAATGCTGTATAGAAAAGAAGCATAGGATACCCCTTTGGCGGGCCAGAGCAAGGTCAAAGAATACCATCAAAAACCCTCAGGTTCATTGAAAGAGAGAGCATATCATTATCATGGACGTAGGCCCTCATGGCACATGCTTAATTAATTATAATCACTCGACTTTTATATCGCTAATTCATTTTTTTTTTTTTTTTTTTTCTTTTGGAGAAGAAGACGATGGAATGGGACATTTAATTTGAGCTGTGATGATGCTCTAGTAAACAGGGAAGTGGCATGTGGGATCGAGTGTCCATGAAAAGAGGGCAACTTGTTCAAACTGATTGCCTTTGAACTTTGAAGAGGCCAACTCGGCTTGCCCTTTTGTCTCACACTTACAGTGGCCAGTGAAATTATTATTCACTTGATAAAGGACAATCAAGGACGCATTTTGATGGTAAAATTAAACTTGTCTTCCTCCTCCTCCTCCGGTACGGTTATAAAATATTCGATTAAATGCCTCTGAAAGTTACGATGGTCGACTGGTGATACAGCGATAGAATATTCAATTCAATTTTTAAATATTTATAATTTAATTTTCAATCATAATATATTTATAAAAAAATTTATTTAAATGAGATGATACTTAAGGATACTGTAATTGTTGAGCTCGACCACATGGATATTTTCTATTGTATTTTGATAATCGATGAAAAAATTTTATAGAATAAAGTCAATCATTTTTAAATTAATCAGGTCTAAACTTTTCTATTGTATTTTGATTATCGATAAATTAAAATCGATTATTCTTAAAATTAATCGGATCTAAAATTTGAATATCTAATCCTAATAAAAAAAATATTTGATGAATTCTCAAAGGAAGAGTGGCGGTGAAATTATTATTCAGTTGATAAAGGATAACAGAGGACACATTTTGATGATAAAATTAAAATTGTCAGCGATAACATATTTGATCAATTGCTTCTACAGTTACGGTGCAATGATAAAATGTTTAATTCGACTTTCTGATATTTACTGTTCGACTCTTAATCATAATATATTTGTAAATTCATCTTTTAAATAAAATGACAAATTAAGAACATTGTAGTTGTTAAAATTGTCCACGTGAGTATTTTTTGTTATACTCTGATGATCAATAGAAAATTTCTATGGGACAAAATTAATCATATTCAGAATTAATCGAATCTAAAATTTGAATATCTGATGCTAATTAAAAGAACATTTTTGATGAATTTTCAAAGTATCACGATTCTGATTTCAACTTAAGCATATTTATAGTGGAATGCAAATTGGGGAGATCGACTATTAATGTAATACCGTGAGTGTTTCCAAATTGTCATCACGGGGATAGCGCGTTAGTTGGGACAGGATGACACTTGCGAAATGAATACAGATCAATTTTAGAGGAGAATCTAAAATCTCTTTCTGGTGTCAGATGACCTTCTTCTGTTCTGATCAATTACGTCAAGACTAAAAGCCTCTTCCTTCTCGTATGATTTATCTTCCTCATAATAACCGTGAGATAGATCGATGGGAACTACTAAATTCGTATTCCAATCTCGTGCGAAGTGAGTGTTTCCAAATTGATTGGATGGACTAATAAAAAAGAGTCATCGACTTCTAGAATTAATTGGATCTACAAGTGTTTAAACGTTTGAATTATCCAAAAAAAAAAAAAGTTTAAGAAGTTATTTCAATAATAATAGCAATTCACTTGTAATTTAATACTCGAAATTCCACTTTTCATTTAACTCGGTTCAACTTTGATTGAAGTTGTACTTCCTTGGAATAATGTTAATCAGTTTTGATTAAAACTGTTTAAATAGTTTTGATTAAAATTGCATCATTTTGAAATAATTTTAAATACAAAATTGATATCCTGCCTGATGAAATCTGTACGTTCATAGGCCCGAGCAAGCACAATAATAAGAGATGCTCAGTAACTCCACTTGATTTCTTTTTGTTGTTCAACATCGTTATCGAGCGATCAGATTTTAATCACGATTCAATTGAAATTTAAACGTGGTCCGATCAGAATCTGTCATAGTTCTATCGGAATTTGGTCACAATCTGATCAAATTTTGACGAGAGTACTATATGTATTCTTATTACTGTACAATCGCATAGATGAGACGATTGAACGAGTGTCATGTGTCTGTCGCACCGGATATTATAACTCTTTTAAATAAATTTAATTAAAATGGTCCGAAAGTAGTACAATTTTGATTAAGATTAATTAAAAGTATTTTAAAGTAATGCAATTTTAATCAAAGTTAATACAGCGGCTTCAAAGTGATATAATTTTAGTCAAAATTATTATATATATATATATATATATATATATACACTCCGATGGATCGCGATTGCATAGTATAGTGATCCTCTGCCACAACTCCTTCTCTCGTCCAAGCTAAATTCATCAACGGACAGTCAAATTTCGATCGAAGACTTAATTATTGCAACCCGTGTGGTTTATAGGAGACAAGATTCCATTAATGCGATGAATGTGTTCCCTTGATGTAGACATGGAGAGATGTCTCTTTGTCCCATTGTACACTTACCACATGGTGCATTCTTTAGCGTCTTGACTTTAATAACTAAGATACGCGTCGGCTAGGGCTAACATGTCAGTCAAAATTTGTCTGCCGGAACGTGTAAAGATATCTATCGAGATATGAACTTGTCGAGACATGAACCCATCGAGAAATGCAATCTTCCGAGATATGAGTGTCGAAATATGAACCTGTTGAGACATACAACGTTCATGGACTGCCGTTCGAGGTATTATGTCGGCATCAAAATGCATTATGATCGTCACATGTAAACTCATCACCAACGTGATGGTCTCCGTCGGAGTTTCATTTTCATGGGTCACTAATTTCTCCATCCATGTCGTTGAGCAGAAGAAGATGACCACCAAAATCGAAACAATCTCTCCTTGTCGACGCCATCGAGTCTCACTGATTCCGGCAAGCATGAACATGAACAGTCAAAACCACATGAACACATGCAAACAAAGATCTCTGCCGACAATATTCATTTTTTTTTAAAGAAAAAACAATATAAAAAAATTATATTTAAAAAAACTTTGATTTTTGTTCGGATATGACACGAACAGAGCAACCACGAGAACGAGAATTTTCATCCTCACGTATTCGTAAAGTTGATAAGTGAATAAGTTGTTGTCTGTCGAGACGGGATGGTGAAATATTTCGGTGACGAAGGCGATAAGGATTGATAACTCGGACGAATGAGATTGACGTGGAGAAAGAGCAGAGACAATCGGAATGTCATCTCGGCGGTGAGCCGAGCCGAGCCGAGCCGAATGGAGTGGATCGAGTCGAATCGAGAGTCTTGCAAGACATCAATTGGTTAAAGGCGCTGAGATGGATCTTGACAAGGTCCCTCCGACGCTCAAGATAGAGATTAACAAGAAAAGAGTGAAGAGAATGGATAAGTAGAGTAGAGAATACGCGAACATCTTTTCTCCTCCTCTGGGAAGACTATATATAGAAGAGAAATTTTCCTGCCAAATGATACTGTCGGTAGAAGTGGTATGACTTCATGATATGTGTATGTCTATTCCAAGAAGTAATAGGGCATTACCCTCATAAATATTGCAGGTACGTAGACCATAATTAATACACGACGTGCGGTTGATAGGAGACAATTCCTCATTAACGTGATAAACATTCCTCTGAAACCCAGTATGAGCATCTGTTTCTTGGTCGGAGAGAGATGCTGACAAGGATTGCCTGATGGACCCCTAAGCAGGAAATATTTACCACGTCTTCTGATAAAATAAGATGAATTATATATTGAGAAGTCATACATCTGAGATAATGCATCTGTCGAGATGTGAGATGATTGAGCTGAGACGCGAAGCGTCTGGTTTAATATCGAACCGAGACGCGGGCACCTGACATAATAGATGTTCGAGCCGAGACGCGAGGCGTCTGACTTAATAGATGTCCGAGCCGAGACGCAAGGCGTCTGGCTTAATAGATATCCGAGCCGAGACGTGAAATGTCTGGTTTAATAGATGATGCGGTGTTGATAGTTATGTGTCTAGTCATATAGTAATTTTTTTCGATATCATAAGTATTTGTCAAATGAAATATCTAGTTGAGTTTATGATCTTCTTATGTAAAATGAATTATATATCTACGTTGGCTAATAAAAGTGATCCATAACTTCCCATACAAATAATTTTCTTGATGAAAAACAAAAAGTTAGATGATGAAATGTAGAATCATCGCATTAATTAGTGGTTTTCTTCGGCTGTTTTTACTAATAGAGAAGGTAAATCAAAATCTTAGATGATAAGTGCAAAGGAGGAGATCGATCGATAGCTCAGGATAGTAAAATTTTCGAAAATTAATCTCTGCTCACTTAAAAATTATCCTTTTGTATTTACTAATGGGACAATCTTAGAAACTAAAGGTTAGATGATGAAGTATAGAGGTGACGTGGAGTTTGCTCAAGGAAAAAAGTCTTCTTGTTAGAGTATTGTGAGTAGGTAGTTGTGAATCGTAAGAATGGAGAAGTTTTTCTTGTGTGAGTACTGTGCGAGCATGTATACAACGCAAAGAACAGAGAACTCCCATCTCTTGTTAAGAAAAATAAAAGTATCACATAATTACCGAGCTTAGGATTACGGCGTTGTGAAATTGTAATGAAAGTTCAAATTAATACTCATGACTTTTATTCTGACTGAGAGTTCTGCAAGGTTCATATTTCGCAAAGTTCCCGAGCAGTTCGAGATTGATTGACATCTACAAATTTGAGATATATTTATGATTCCGCATTTCATGTTTCATAAGTCGACAAACATTGTATCAAAATAAAATTCTTTGAGATTTATCATTTATAGCAAAAGACGATTACGCTCGCTCCCAGTATCTCTCACCGTTGATCTCTCGATGATGATAAAGAGAGGTAAATCATGGGGGACTATGTCCCTTCACTCGTTAGCAGGAGCGGATCTAGGGGTATTTAGGGGGGGCATGACCCCTTCTAATTTCAATTGATTATTATTTTTCACTATAATACTATGATACATGTTGTCAAAATTTTATTTATTTATTTATAATTAATATTATTATATTTTAGTATGCGACCTCTCAATATAAAATTCTGGATTCATCCCTGCCCATTAGCCAAAAATAATGGAGGACTTCTGAGTCCAGATAAAAATTTTAGATCCTACGTCGAGATTCTACTCATGTCCACTTGTCAGTGTCGATCATCGATATTTTAAGACCCGTGCGAAATAATAAAAATAATTTTTTTTATAAATTAAAATAATCTTTTTTTCAATAAAAAAATTTATTTGAACCTCGAGCATTCAGCTGTTCTGTTCCAAACCGACTCTACCACTTATTTATATATATATAATATATATATAACACACACGTTGTTTTAATCATCAGATCATTGAGAGAGAGAAGACAACTTTATGATTTATCACTCTCCAATAAATCGAAGGGATCATGATAAATATTTGACGTAAATATTCTTACATTTTATCACACATACGAGATGACGAGAATAGTCTCTATGGGGATGGCGCAATGATAAGAAGAGGATTACTTACAAAATAGACAGAGATAGATTCCGGATGAGGGGTCTAAAATCTCTCCTGACTTCAGATGACTCTCCTCCGCCTCATTATCGCTGTCAAGGACCTCGCCCTCTCACCTCATGGATTTACCTCCTCTCATGTAGCTTTGACGGATGAGAAACGCATCATTAATAACAGATTCCTAATTTTTACATAGACGACGAGAATAAAAATTCTTTTTTCTTTTCCCTTCGATCTTCCTTTTTCTTTTTATAAGGACCAGCTCATCTGTCTATTTTTGTCTGGAGCGAGGAATAAATACGAGGGAGGTGAATCATGTGCGCCATGTGAAGCTTCTCAGCAGCAGCTGCGCTTTCCTTCTCGCACGGACGGAAGGAAGGAAGGAAGGAAGGAAGGTCCATCATCCATGGCATTATTCATGTTCGGTGTTACTGGCTCTCCTTGAATTCCATAACACAAGACCAAACTCTGACTGACACCCTCCCTCCCACTTGCTCTCTCTGCCTTCAGTTACGCTCTGTTTACTTTGAAACATAAATACCCTCCACTTCTAATATTTTTATTTGTTTACTATACGTAAAATTAGTCACAGTCAGCGTTTCAAGGAGCATGAATTAATCTTCAAATTTTATAAAATTTTGTAAATATCAATCTTTCTCCCGTATTAATTATTGGTTGGATAAAAATATTTTTTTGTGATTTATTTTTCTTTATTTAGTTGTGAGATCGACGATGAAAAAAAAATTGAGATGAATACATCATCTTTTATCTCAATGAAGAGACGAAAAAAATAATAAGAAGAAGAAAGAAAGATAAATTTTAATTTTTTTAACCCCAATTTAGAATGTAAAGAGAGGAAAGATAGTTAAGTTAGGCATGCTTATCGGTTCCTCGATTTCGATTTCGATTTCGATTTTAATCGATTTTGGATCTGTTAATGTTGGAACCGATTTAAAATCGATTCCGAATCGGTTCCGATTTCAAAATTTTAACTTTGAAACCAATTCAATCCGGATCGTTTTCGAAACGATTTTGAAACGGTTCTAGACCGATTCTGAAACAATTCTAGATTGATTCTAAAACGATTCCTAATCATCTTTTATGAACTTGAGCTTTCAAATTTATCTATTGTGTCGGTGATCCTATTCTTTCTCTCTATCGTAAAATAATTTTATAAACATATTAGAATGCTAAAATTTTCCACTTTTAAATTAGCAAACGAAACTAGATCCAAATCGAAATAAGAATCGGTTCCAAATCGATTCCGAAATTGATTGGAATTGAACCGAACCAAACTAGAATTTGAACGGTTCTGGTTCGATTCCAAAATCAATTTATCTGAATCGATTCCGATTCCGAATTTAACGAATTTATTCTGACTCAATTCCGAATCGAACCGGTCGTTAAATATATCTAAGATAAGTTTGAATATTTATTGTTCCAATTTTATTTTTTTTAAAAAAAATATGACAGATGAATTCATCAAAATTATTTAATTTATTTAACTTAAACTTTTTTAATTTTTTTCGTTAAGTCCGTTCCTTCATTCACGGAAACGTCTATTAAAATCTCTCCTCGTCTATCTAAACAATAATTATATTAAATTGTAATATAAAATAATTATTTTTTTATTCAAAAATATCTAATTTATATTTATAAAATAATTTTAATATTAAAAAAATAAATCAAATTTAAGATGGGATGATATTTTAATATAACTTTATATATTTAAAATTTTCTACTCTTCCTTTCCTCCCAAAAGATAATATATATATATATTAAGTTAATAAAATTTCTTTCTCTCTCAAACAAAGAGAGCATAAATATTTTACTTCTATGTTTTTAGAGAGATAATATATTAGTTGAGACAGAATGATATTTATATGAAATAAGTATATATTAATTTCGAAATAATCTAAAACTTTTCTTTAAATTTAAATGACTGTTCATAATTTATCTCTTTTACAATATCATATCATAAGACAGATCAATGAAGGTCAATGGTTCTAATTTTTTTACAAAATAAATATTTCACTTTACTTTCGTTTTTTTCTCCTTTATTTTCTCTTTTTTTTTTGTTAATCAATTTTCTCCACGTCTCATCCAAATATAGTCCTATTAGTTTTCGTTCTCTTTCATCTCAAACTAAATTAGGGAACGATCGTTTTCATTTTTCATGGAAAATAAAAATATATAAAAAAAAATGTTTGGTTAGATATTTTTCATTTCTATTTTATGAAAAACACAACTTATATTAAATCATTTTTCATTTCCCGAAAAAAAAATAGAGAAAATAAGGAGGCGTTTGATTCGCAGAGAATTTTTTGTTTTTTGTTTTCATTCTCTCTTTTTCTAGAAAATAGAAAATGAGTTTTTTTTGTTTTCCAGAAAATACTCTTTTATTTTTTGGAAAACGAAAATGGAAATAAAAAACAATTATTTCTCATTTTTCTAGTTTTTCAGAAAACGCTCCTTTATTTTTTGGAAAATGGAGATGAAAAATACGAATCAAATGCATTTTCTCATTTTTACATAAAATGAAAATGAAAAACGAAGATAAAAATATTTACCGCGCGACCCATGATTAATATAAATGGAAACAGAAATCTTTCCTTTTTCTTTTTTTCCTGCCCTTCCATGATGAATCCCTATTCTTCCCGAGTAAATTAGGCATTAAACACGCAACCACACTACAACGACCACAATAATATTGATGATATTTATTCACCCAAATTAGCAGTGAAATACAGTCGATTGTTCTTACAGGGATGACATAGTAGTTAAGACATGACAATGCGTACGGATAAGATATAGATCGATTTCGAATAAGATCTAAAGTTCTTTTCTGAATTCAGATGATTTCTATATATTTTGATCATCACATCAAAATTTATAAGATCTTCTGTGATTTATTTCTCTCATAATAATCGTGAAATAGATCGATAAAATATACTAAATTGACGATTCTAACTTTTTACGAAAATACGATCGGATCGCGGAGCGGAGTCGATAAGAAAGGAAAGGACCAAAAAATGAAAAAGGAAAGCTCAGTTCGACCCATTCGAGCTTCCATTCCACCGTCACTGAAGCCACGCTGCCTTGCTCGAGCATTGTCGAGAGGAAAGAGGGCCACACGATGACATGGAGATGGGGAAGGGAGGGAGAGAAATGCCATGTGACTTCCAGGCATGAGACAACTACCAACCACATTTCCACGCACAACAATTATAACAGGGACTGTCCATTCCTTTCCGGTACTGTTTCATAAAAGATCGAAATCGTCAATTTATTAATCTTCATCGATTTATCCCACAGTTGTTACGAGGAAAGTAAATTATAAAGGATTTTACGACTTTTTAACGTGGTGACCAAGATACGTGGGAATCATCTGAATCGAGAAAAAAAATTTAGACTTTCTCCAAAATCAATCCATGTCATTTTTATAAGTGTCGTTGTACTTTAGTCATCACTTCATCTTCGTGGGGACTCTTTCCTGGTATTGTTCAATGATAAAAGCAGTCCCCATGGAGATGGCGTGGTGACTAAGACGCGACGGAATTTACGGATAAAACAAAGATCGATTTCGGAGGAGATCTAAAGTCCTCTTCTGAATTCAGTTGACTCCTACGTGTCTTGGCTATCACGTCAAGATCCATAAGACCCTTTGTGATTTATCTCCCACACAATGACTGTGAGACAGATCGATGGGGACTGCTAGATTGACAGATTCTAACATTTTGCGAATGATAAAAGCAGGGTTCGATTTTTTTACCGAAAAAAATTCGATTTTAAATTTTGAAAAAAATTAGATATGTGATTCTGAATCAAAAATAGACCGAGAATTAAGTCTCAGGGCAAATCTAGATGGCTAACGCAACCGTGTTAAGGCTTGAAAATGCATGGGATCGATTCCTGAAGGCAGAGACGGATCTAGGATTTTATATTGGAGAGGTCATCATACTAAATTATAATAATATTAATTAAAAAAATAAATAAATATATAAAAATTTAATAAAAATAGCTTAAATGGGGGCATCACCCCCAAACCCCCTTAGATCCGTCCTTGTTTGGAGGTGACGATCAGACTATCGATAATTTTGTATTTCTGTGCTAGTCACTTAGGATTTGATTTACTCCCCTTCACACGTAGGGACAGCGATGAAAAACTATTAATGCGAGAATTTTTAGTATTTGATATTGGATCTACTTGACGATTATATGGTCGGACTTAACTTTTCTATTTTATCTGAGTCCTTATCCTTGCCCCCCTGCCCAGTCCTCTAGGGCACTGATAAATCCATGTGGAACCAGAGAAGAAGATCGGGCCGACTCCAAAAGAATCCACTCGCTTAGTTTCTCTCGCAGTTCCCACTGCCCTGATCTCCTTCGCCTTTCTTTTATATTGCAAACGCTGCTGCTGCTGCTGCTGCTCCAGTCGGACTTCGCTGAGAAGAGTAGAGGGAGAAGCGCCGACGAGGAGTTTGACGCTGCCGCCGGGGAAAAAATGGCTTCTTTGGAGGACACGAGCAAGAGCTTCAAGTTAGAGCGGCATGGGAGCTACCTTCTCCGCCGGATTAATAGCGCCAAGGTCGTCGCTGCCTCCTCTCACCTCCTCTTCCGCGCCACCATCCTCGCCACCGTCGTCCTGATCTTGCTCTTTACGCTCCATTACCCGCCGCTTCTGCTTTCGGGGTCTTCGGGCGTGTCGTCCTCTGGGGCCGGCGGTGGGCACTCCAACCATCGCAGCCTCATGGCGTCGTCGTCGTCGTCCTTGGCGATCAATTATGGGGGAGCTGCGTGGGAGCGGGAGGTTCGGAAGTCGGCGACCCCGCGCCGACAGGACGGGCTCACTGTGCTGGTCACTGGCGCGGCGGGGTTCGTCGGCACGCACTGCTCGCTCGCGCTGAAGAAGCGTGGGGACGGCGTCGTCGGCCTTGACAACTTTAATTCCTACTACGACCCTTCGCTGAAGCGGGCAAGGCAGGGGCTGCTCGGCCGCCACGGCGTCCTCGTCCTGGCCGCCGACATCAACGACGCCGCGCTTCTCGCCAAGCTCTTCGACGTCGTGCCCTTCTCCCACGTCCTCCACCTGGCGGCGCAGGCCGGCGTCCGCTACGCCATGCGCAACCCGCAGTCGTACGTGGCCTCCAACGTCGCCGGCCTGGTGGGCCTGTTCGAGGTGGCGGCCAAACACGCCGACCCGCAGCCGGCCATCGTGTGGGCCTCCTCCTCCTCTGTCTACGGCCTCAACACCGCCACCCCCTTCTCCGAGAGCCACCGCACCGACCGTCCGGCGTCCCTCTACGCCGCCACCAAGAAGGCCGGCGAGGCCATCGCCCACACCTACAACCACATCTACGGCCTCTCCATCACCGGCCTCCGCTTCTTCACGGTGTACGGTCCGTGGGGCCGCCCCGACATGGCCTACTTCTCCTTCACCGAGCGGATCCTCGCCGGGAAACCCATCACTCTTTTCCGCCGCCACGACGGCGCCGCCGTGCAGCGCGACTTCACCTACATCGACGACGTCGTCCGGGGATGCCTCGGCGCGCTCGACACCGCCTCTCCCAGCACCGGCGGCGGCGGGAAGAAGCGGGGCCCGGCTCAGCTCAGGGTGTACAACCTCGGCAACACGGCGCCGGTGCCAGTGTCGAAGATGGTGGGAATATTGGAAGACCTTCTGGGGAAGAAGGCGAAGAAGAACGTGGTGACGCTGCCGCAGAACGGCGACGTCCCCTACACCCACGCCAACGTCAGCTTGGCGGAGCAGGACTTCGGCTACCACCCGACCACCGACCTCGCCGCCGGCCTCAAGCAGTTCGTCAAGTGGTACGTAGAATACTACAAAGTTCAGACCCGCAAGCATACCGCCACCAAAAAGAGCGCGGAAGAGGAAGGCGAAGAAACTCCGGCGACGGCGACGGCGACTGCGACTGCGTAGTTAATAATGGCCGATTAATTACTTCAAATTAAGTGTATCTACCGCTCTCCAATCATACATTACGTGAATTAAGATGATCAATTAGCCCCCAGTCAATAAAGAGAGGGGGAGAAGGAGGAATTGGAATAAAGAGACAAGGGAGGAAATAACCACGACGGAGGAAGAAGAAGGATGATGTCATGGTTCCTCTGTTTCTTCCTTCTCCAATTTCTCTTCCCTCAATAACTTCTCTTATTATTGTTGTAATTGTGAATTAAGGTTGCAATTGCATGAGGATGTAAAAAAATCACTCACGGTTCTATATATTTTGATTGTCACTCATCGATATATCTTCTTCGATCCCTCTCACTCTCTAGAGTCGAGAGGATATTTTGTTATGGCATTTTCTGAATACAATTTTCGTCGTTTTCACGGGAGTATCTTGTGATTAGCGCGATAGTAAAATTATACCAATGAACAAAGATTAATTGTCGAGGGTCACGTATAAATCTTTTGGATTGTCTGTCTTCTTGCATTACTAGTCTTGGATTGAGCAATATACTCTCTGTGATTTACCTCTTTCGTGTTGACTCGACTAAAGGGAGCGCTGAGGATGAATAAATCACGTTTTGTACCAATAGTCTTCACTTTGTCCCTACGGAATGACTGATTGACTAGAGCAACACAGAAGTCGTTGTACTGGCCAACGATTCGAGAGATATAGTTTTCTTATGATTTTTCTCATTCCTATTGACTGTGAAATCAACTGGTGTGAGCATTGGGATGAACTAATCTCTTTTTACTTCGATAGTCTTCACTTAGAATATCCTTTCTAATATATTTTACCATACTTAAAAAATAAATAAATTAGAATGATAGAGCGACCTTATAAATGAGAGTCATTTATCCCAAATATATAGCATGTATTACAAGAGAATCGATTCTTACTCATTATTATAACTCTATCATCATCTAAGTATCGGCTCATGATAGAGCGACCTTCAATATGAACATGAACTATAAAAGTATGATCTATCGATCCTTTAGACCTTCGAAATTTAATGTTAAAAGTGTCAAAAAAGTTACCACAATGATAACTAACTTACGATAGCTTATAGCGATGTTACTTTTTGATTCTTTGATATCGGCTCTTCGTATTATTGTGAAGTAGAATTCATCAAGTTGGATTGTCCACCCATCAATAGAGAATGGGAGCTGGATTTAGACCGTTGTAAGATAGATTAGTTTTACTCTTTTGATAATTGTGCCAATAATCATGATGACGATGAGCAATCGACAACAACGACGACTGTAATCGACAATCGATGATTATAATAGTAAATTTTATCAATCGAAATAAATTCAAAAGGAAAATTTTTTTTTGTCAGATTTAAACCGAAAAAAATATGACTAAAAGAAAAAAATTAATCGGTCGAACAATAAAATTTTAAATTTCTCTGTCCATTAAATAAATAAAAGAAAAGAAAAACAGAATTCCTCTTTTTTTTTTCAAAGTAAACGAAGATTTTTTTTTTCAGAATTTCTATTTCTTTCGTCTCAAATCAACAATGCATAATTCTTATTAGTGCAAATCTCCAATGTTAATAGCCTCATGATTGGCAATGTTCTCTTCTTTTCATTTTGTTCGGTATAGTTAATTTACACGGAGAGGATCTTATAGCTAGTATGACAGTATAATTGTATCAATAAATAAAAATAAATTCTCAGGAGCTGTAAATTTTTCGGAATGTCTGTCCTCTTATCGTATTAGTTCTTGATTGGACAATATGTTCTCGTGTTGACTGTGAAATCGACTGACGAGGATACTGAGGACGAGCAAATCGTCTTTTTGCACCAATTTAGTTCGGTATTGTCCCTTACGAAAGGACATTGTGACTAGTGCAAATAGCAGAGTTGTACTAATGAGCAAGGATCAATCCCTAAATGTCACAAGTCGTTCGGAGTGTCTGTCCTCCTACCGTGCTAGTCTTGCGTTAGACAATATGCTATCCGTGATTTATCTCTTTTGTATTGTCACGAGTCACGACTCTCTCATGCCTCTCCTAACTATAGTTTCTCTTTTTTGTGCACTCATTGTAAACTAATAGACGTCAAATTCTCAAAGACACTTTTGACAAACGGAAAACTCTCAATATTTTTTTTTTCTTTTAGAAATAGAAAACTGAGCGTTTGATTCTTAGATTTTTTTTTTTTTTCATTTTTTCTTTTCCAAAACATAGAAAATAGTGTTTTTTTTTTTTGTATTTTTCAGTTTTCCAAAAAAAAAAAAACTCATTTATTTTCTGAAAAACGGAAATGAAAATAGAAAATATTTTTTTTATATATATTTTAATTTTCTAGAAAAAACTTTTTTATTTTCTGAAAAAATGAAAATGAAAAATACAAACCAAACACATTTTCTTATTTTCTCAGAAAATAAAAATGAAAAATAAAAAAAAAATTCCTATAAACCAAATGTTTTCATTCTCATTTTCCATTTCTATTGTATTTTTTTCTTAGAAAATAATTTTTAGTCATTTTCTATTTTCTAATCAAATGAGATCTCATTTTGTTTAAAACAAAATCAATGTAAAATATATCAACTAAATAATATTATTATTTTTTTCTTATTTTTTTCAAAAAAATAAAAATAAAAATAAAAAAAAAAAACGGTCAAACTAAAAGTCTCTCCTTGGGTTATAGGGATTGGAGATGTGGAAGGGAGTGAAAATGTTGGATCGAGGGAAACTGAGTTAAACAGATGCATGGGAAAATGGTGTTGGGTCAGGGGTCAACGTCAATTGCCGTTAACAAAATTCAGTTAGTGGAGGTCTCACTCATCTGCCATGTCCTTCAATTCATAAGGAGGAAAGCCTTCATTATGCCATGCATTATCTTTATGTTTATGTTTATGTTGTTTTCTTTGATCCAAAGCACCGACTCAAACCATTATATTATTATTCGGTGAATATATTAATATTGTCGTCGTTCATCAAACGACTTTAATAAATAATCTTTTTATTTTTATTATCATTGTAAAATATTTCTTTTTAAAAAAATTTATCAGCCTCGAGTTTTGAAGCCTTCTGTACGGATAACAAAGTTGACGTTGATGACGATCGATTCGATTTCATAAAAAATTTTCATCAATCATCACAGATAAATTCAAAAAATACTCGTAATATGAGACGAAGTCCGACTCTACAGTAGCATTGTCATTGTAAGACCATTTAATATTGTCATCGACCAATGGTCGTCGGTCGTCGCTTGTCACCCTCCGACTATGGTAAATCGTCACCCATCGCTCGTCGCCTAGCGCCCATCGGCGTCGCCTGCCATCGACCATCGGCCGGCTCGCCACCTTCCTGCTATGTCGACCGCCACCGCCGCCGTCGCATTGCTCACCGCCGTCACTCGCCGCCGCCCATCGCTTGTCGGCCGCCCCATCGCCCATCGAGCCGCCGCCAATATCGCTCCACCCTCCGTATGCGTCATGCCGTCGACCATTGATCATCGTCACTGTCGACAATCGACCTTTGTCGCCATCGTCGTCGGTTGCTTATTGTCACCATCGTCGTCGTCGACAACCAACCGTCATCGCCATCGTCGGTTGCTCGTTGTCACCATCGTCATCGCTGACAATCATATATAATATCAACTTATAAATCAAAATGAGTCTCAGGATAAACCCAGATAGCTAGCGCAGCCATATTAAGACTTGAAATGACAAGGAGTCGATTTCTGAATGTGACGACCAGACTATCGATGACTCTGTATTTCTACGCTAGTTATTTGACATCTGATTTATCTCCCATATATAGTGACAGCGATGAGAGACCATTAATATGACGGTTTCTAACCTATAAATTAAAATGACTAAATCCAATCATATTCTAATCTACTATTAAACTGAATTCCCGTTTTTATTTCCATCCTTAAATCAAACACCATCTAAATGTTTACTTTGATGGAGTTTGTCGGGCATAATAAATTTGGTGTAGTGGATCCAGCTAAAACACAATGCGCGTGTTGACTACTCGTCACTAAGGACGGAAGGGATGGGGCAGGATAGGATTGGATTGGATATGGGGGTTTAGATTCCTACTTTATGATCATTCCCTTTTCTTTTTTATTTTTTTTTTTATATTTTTTCCCTAAAAAATAATATTTAAAAATTTAAGAATATTTCATTGGATGGGTCAATCTAGTGTATTGCACTGGACGAGTGTGGAGGACGCATCGAGTTGGACTGATCAAATCGAGTGGGCGAATCGGTCGGGTAGCTCGAGTCGATCGAATTGATTGACTAGCTAAGTCTGATGGATTGATCGGGTGGACAGGTCAAACCAACAAATTAAATTGGTTAAGTCGATCGTGTTGCATAACTTCTCGTACTAATTGAGTGTGACGAGATATAAAATTTACCGTATCATTTAAAATTATTGATAAAGTCTTCGAAATTATCGACGATGTTTGTCTCCGTGAAACAATTGTATTTATACATATTAACACGTGTCAAAAAATTCATCGAGTGTTGTCCGACGAAACTCCTCTGATGTCTAAATCAAATCAACATTGTAAACAAAGAGAACGAAAAAAAAAGGCGAGTCCAGAGTCGAAAAATCAAAAGATAAATTTCATTTTTTTTTTAATTTTTTCACGATTCAGTTCGAATTTTATAATCGTACTATCCTTTAACGATGGTCAAATACTGAAGTCATATTCTGCCTATCGGATAAACTTCTAAATCTCAAAACCATCCAAATGATTTTTTTTTTAAAATTCATTATCAAACGATATCACAACAGATAATTGAATTGTATTATGTATAAGATGCTTCCCCGTTTATCCTTAAGCTCCTTTTTAATTTGTATTCGCAGAGACATACTTCAAAATCTAACGATACTGATTCAATATGATTCATCATACGAATTGAATTTGTTGGACCGGAAGAAATATCAATCTCCTAATACAAATACATCGCGTTAACTCAATCCGAGCTAAGCTACAGTACGACGGTATTTATAAAAGTGATTTGGACAGATCGATTTCGAAAAAGATTTAATTTTTTTTTTTTGAATTCAAATGATCCTCATATATCTTGGCCACCACATTAAAATCCATAAATCCCCGTGATTTACCTTCCTTATAATGATCATGAAACATATCGATGAAAACCGCTAGATTGATGATTCTAATATTTTATAGAATAATAGCAAAGCATTGTCAACGTATTTTGTATTAGGAACCACAATGTCCTCTCGGAACGGCTTGTTAATTAAAACAATATAAATACTGTTACAAGTGAACATGAATCAAATTTCGATGTGGAAGTTAAAATTCTCCTCTGACTTATAAGTTCTCTACTGTTTTTGACCAATAAATTAAGAAATATAGTTCCTCATGATTTATTTTTCTTCACCATCATTGAAGAATCGACGATGAACGATGCTGAAAGCGATCGCTACAAAAGGAATCATAAAATTTTCCTATGAAAATGATAAAATTATATCTCGTGACCTAAAAGTTACGAATTAAAATTTTGAAAACAACCTCTTTAAAATAGAATAACTCTATTTAACGAAAACTTACCGGGACTTCATATTTGGTCTCCATGAATAATGAGTTGATAAATACAATATAAAATTTATATAAATTAATTATTTAATATTCAGCTGAGCCACAATCTCTATTAAATTTATCATTGCATCGCATCAAGATCAATAAATATTCATAATTTACTCTCTCTATTTATGGACCGAGATAAAGAGATTGCAGCCCTGCAGAAAGGAGCTAGTGGCTAGCGCATGTAGAAAGTTGTACAAATGGACAACGGGTCAATCCCTCGCAAAAGCGAGTTCCGTCCTTCCATGCGCTAGTTATTAGTCTCAAGGGTCAAAGGTCCACCGTGATTTACCTCCCTTACGATGACTCGGAGACGGGGCTGGTAGGGGTCACTAAGTTGACGGTTCCAACCTTTTGTAAAAAAGAGATAAAGAGATTGCATTCTAATGTATTACTAAGACTCCATATCTCTCATGTCCACGACGATGATGCAGTGATTAAAATACGATAATATTTATAGAAGTAATATGAATCGATTCCGAAAGAGATCTAAATTTTTTTTTCTGATTTCAAATGACCTTCACATATTTTGACCATCAAGTCAAGACCTATCTGATCCCTCGTGATTTATCTCTTTCATAATGATCATAGAATAGATCGATACAACAGTATTTATAAAAAAAATATCGATCGATTCCGAAAGAGATCTAAAGTTTTTTTCTGATTCCAGACTGGTTCATATGAACGACGTGTAATTTTTTTATATTTTTTAATTATAAATATTAAAAAATTATAAATTTTAAAAAACGAAATAAATTTTTAAAAACAGCAAAATTATTTTAAAAAAATTAAGATTATTATTATTATTAATTTTAATATTTTTAAATATTATTTATTTAATATGATATAATTTTAAAATGTTAATGCTAAAAAAAATGTGGATAAAAAAGATATATTGTTATAATAAATATGTGGCAGTAGACCTTATATTTTTTAATGAGATAGAGAGTGTTATAATGAGATAAGATTATAAAATGTTTTAAGATATTTTATAATTTATCTCTTTTACAATGATCTTAGAATAGATCGACCTAGACTATTAAATCGTCTATTTTAATTTTTAATTTTTAATTTTTATAGATTTCATATCTCTGTCATTGTCATTATACTAATCACATCAACGAGTATTATAATTAATATATTTAAGACAAGTCACTGTTCGTACTTCTGTCTTTTCCTTTTTCTCCTCGCGCTTTGGGAGCCAGCAAGGCAAATCCAAAAGAGCGTCGGTCAGTTCCTGGTTTTGTCAACTAATGAAGCCTGTCATTTATTTATCTGTAAACAATTTAAAAGGAAAAAAGAATAATTCTTTTTCACAGATCATAATTATGCACCGAACCTTTTTTATAATAAATAAATAATTATAAGCGAAAAAACAAATGGCAATGGAGGCGTCCACATATACATATACTTGACAGAGAACAAGGCATCCAAGTTTATAAAAAGTTGTTGATCTGCTTTCATCAAAAGAGAGTTGATTGGATATTGGACCAGTCGACCAGACCTCGCGTTTGTCCATTTCTTGCCGACGCCCATGAATTATATCTATTGCACCGTGTTGATGTGATCCTCAACGTGCATTTGCCTCGCACTTTTATTTTTTTTATTTTTATTTTATTTTTAATTGGGATTCTAGCTATTTAGATCTCCAACCAGACTGATTAATCCGAGATCTAAATTTTTTTTTTTAAATTTAGGTTATCTTTACGTGTCTTGATCACCACGTCAAGATTCATAAAATCTTCTGTAATTTTATTTCTCTCATAATGATCGTGGGACAAATTGTTAGGGACTATTAGATCGATGGATTCTAATTTTTATGGAAAAATTTAAATATGATGGATTACCATTCCATTAAAAAAAAACTCTTAAAGTGCTTTTGATTCAAATTACCAAGCATAATTTATATTATTTAATTTAATTTAAAATAATGTGATAAAAATTTATTTGGTTTGAAATTTTAATTTAATATTTTACTGTATTAATTTTAAGATGATATTCATTGAGTGTTAATTCATGTAAGATTTTTTTAAAAATTCTGAATAATTAATTGTATTACACTTCTGAAATAAATAGATTTTGGATTATATATCTCCTTTACTAAATTGACAAATATCCTCCATTATTTAAAAATCGTCGATAAACCGGATGAAATAATATAATCACATACAAATAATCCAAATTATGAACCAAATGCACTAAGTTGCAATTGAAAATTGAATCGGAGATATCCGAAAGGCTATATAAACATCCTATAGCTTCGAAGACTTGTCTCACCTTTTTTTTTATTGACATCAAAATATTCAAATCTTCGATCCGATTAATTTTTGGAAGCGACCGACCTTGTCCCACGGACCTTCAGAATGCCAACCTTACAACTGAGGCAAATAAAATCGGAGTTCAAGTGACCTCCATTGGCCACCACAAATAAATCAGAGGACTCGTAGCTTTTTCACGGTTCAGTCCGAATTTCATAGTCACGTTATCCATGAACGATAGTCCAATGCCGAAGTAGTACTCTATCCACCGAATAAGCTTCTGAGTCCCAAGGCCGTCCAAATGATTTTTTTTATAAATTTGCAACAGAGATCGAATCGTATTTTCTTATGAGTTGTCTCTTTATTTTTATCGCTTTTACCTCACCTTTAATCCTTAGGAGGTCGAGTTTCATTCGGAGATTGAGATCACAGAGCATACTGACCCCATGGACTTCACAAATACAATGTCTTTCCTCCTGAAAAGGTTAAAGTATAAGGTTTTCAACTTTCATGACTGCTATTCAAGTGATGAGGTGCACTAGAATATTCATTAAGCAGAGTTTTCAACTGTCATAGCTGCTATTCAAGTGTTGAGGAGCACTAGAATTTTCATCAAGCAGATAACTCAAAGAAGTGATGATCAGTAATAGAGAAAGTCAGTATCAATTGATCTCTTGACATTTTGATAAGTATGCAGAGAACAATTCTTTTACTCGTTTTCAGTTGCTACCTTCCAATAAGCCTTGCCCAGCTTCTTTCGATCCCAAAATGTCAGATCCTCCTCGACCATGTCACTGTTCGTTTTCCTCACTGTTGGGCAAACATGAAAAAGTTCAATTACAAAAACTGAATGTCACCCTATCTATAATCTTTTATAATCACCAAAGGGACCTAATTGGACATAAATAGATTAAACTCCAATGAATCTCATTAAAAGAAATAGATTGCACTCTTAGTTCGAATAGAACTACTGAAACTCATGATAAATAAATATATCCTCTTGATGATTGAATCTAACAATTACTACAGAGGAAAAGAAGAATTATGCATCATGGGCTTCAGTGGTTGGTTTAAGTTCAGTTCAAGGGCCAAGCTCGGTTTTTTCGTCTTCTCTTGCTATGC
Organism: Wurfbainia villosa; assembly: GCA_025175895.1. NCBI lineage: Eukaryota > Viridiplantae > Streptophyta > Magnoliopsida > Zingiberales > Zingiberaceae > Wurfbainia > Wurfbainia villosa. Next base: position 2,165,091 of record CM046000.1, on the reverse strand, counting down.
ATTGACAAACTCCTCGCCAGCAATGTTTTTTTCTCACAAGATAGTTTCACTCCCCTCGTCGGATGTGTACACGAGGATATTATGGCTGTCTGCCACATCCATGCCACTATCTAATCCTTCATTAGTAGATAGAGCTAGTAATTAAGACACAGTGAAATTTATGGATAAAACAAAAAACAATTTAGATGATCCTTGTATATTTTAACTACCATATCAAAATAAGATTTTCTGTGATTTATCTTCCTCACAATGATTATGAAATAGACCGATAAGAAATTTGGGCATCTCAAGATTGACTCGATGCTACTTCTTACATGAAAAGAGGCCACCGGTACTTTTCATTGACCCAAGCTTCATCAAATGTCTCCATCTTTATTATCATTTTTCTGTCTTTTGTATTTATTATCAACCGGTAAGCTCATTAACCCCTGTTCAATTAGAGGTTCAATGAAAGAAAGGATGAATTGAATATTATTATTTAGGTATTGTAAAATAATAACCACATAGATAATCCTAAATCAATCCGTTAAAATAATGAACAGACACAATCATTTTTGGATTTTTTTTTGCTAACTTTCTTCCTTCTTCATCAAATTCATGCCCTCGCCTTGATTTATAAGAATGATTGTTGCAATCATCGCAGACTCTTCCATTCTCATTCCAAAATGCTTCCATTCTCGTTCGGAAATGGCCACGATGCCGCTCTATAGCCATCCTTTTCTTCCTTCCATAGTCATCGTCGTCTCCACCCAAGCAGGATCAATCGCTACTGAATGTTATTGCACTTCCATAGCCTAGATTAAATCTCCACCACAGAGGGACGATGAAAATTTAACACGACATACGACATTCCGATGTAGAAATGTCCGTTCATACCATTCCATGTCCGTTCCGACGAATCCTACTCACTTTGAATAAATTCCACAGTGCTGTGAGTCACACAATTGCAAAGCTGAAAGACTTCCTTTCTTCTTTCTCTTTCTCAAAGAATTTTCTCACCTTAATTGTTTTTCCTTCGTCAATCCACCTCTGAATAAGATATTAAGAGTGAGCAAAAACTCGATTAAATCGAACGAACCGAATTTTGATTCGATTTATTCGAAAATTCATTTTTTTTTAAATTCGATTTAATCAATTTATTCGATTCAGTTTCAATTTTTTAAACGAAAATAATCGATTAAACCGATTGATAAACTTCAATCGACTAAATAATATAAATCAATCGACTGTCTCGAGCCCCTCGATCTCCATCATTATCAGTTGATTTATATTTCATATCAATCGACTGATGATAAAAAATTTAATTTATTTCATTTTCAACCTAGTTAATCAATTTTTTATCGGTTCAATTGGTTCGATTTTGTTGAAAAATTTGATCGATTCAGTTGTTCAAAAAAAAAAAACTCAATTCATTCAATTTTGATTTAATCGATTCGATTATTAACCGATTATTCACTCTTAAACAAAACATAAATCTTTAAATTGTTCAATTATGTCTAATAATAAATTTATTTTGTTTAGAAGGTGATTGGTACTAGGGTTGTAAACGAATCAAACCAAGTCAAACCAAATCAAGCTTAAAATTAACTAAGCTATTGAAAAACATGTTCAAACCTAATCAAGTTTAATTCAAGTTTATTTGAATCGAGCTTGTTTAAATTTGACTTATTTAAACGTTATCAAGCTTTTAAGTCAAACTTGTTTGTTTATTTAAAATTTTACTAATTTAATTTTGTTTTATAAATGAGTATAAATAAATTCAAAAATAATTTAAAAAAAAATATAATCATAAATCAGCTTGTTAATGTTTACGAATAGTGTTCACAAACATTAATAAACCGAACATATATATGTTCAAACTTATTTATTTAATTTATCAAGCTGTTCAAACTTATTTATTAATTGACTTTAATACAGATTGAACGAATATAAACAAACTCTTATCGAGTCGAACACCAAACTTATTCATGAATGCTTGATTCGTTTATGACTTTAATTGGCACTACTAGAGCCCTAAGTTCTTCCTACCAATGTCAGTAAGTGTGTTTCTGCGCCATTCTATTTCATTCATTCATTCATTCAAATGTTTGAGGGTTGTAGCATTCCAGCTTGTCATCTAATACTTTCTTATTTACTTTTTAACAATTATTCAAGACGACTTTGTCTTTTTTTTCTGCTTCCTTCCTTCTTTTGTGCTGAAAAACAAAACCAATTCTACCAGCTCTTCATATCCCTCATGTTTAGCCTAGGATATGAATTGGTTCAAGACTCAATCGGTGGCTAAACAATGAACTCCAGTTTATTCAGTGGAGATGACCACAGTCGACTAGAGTGCTAGGATCGAAACGAAATAAACACTGACGAACACGAAATTCAAATGTAGGATTCTACATTGTTATCCCTATAGAAATAAACACTGACGTAGTGATTCCAAAGAAGATCTAAAATGTTTCTCCGTATATTTTGATTTATCCCTTTTACGATGACTATAAAATAAACCGATAGAGATTGTTAAATTAACGATTTCAATTTTTCACAGAATTCTACGTTGTTGTTGTTAAGAATCGAGATAGAAGGATCCACTCAGAAAGCCGCCCCAGCAGAAAAAAGTCCAGAATCGTCTCACCTTATTGAGGGCAGCAAAGGAGGGCCAAGTTTTTCCCGATGCGCACGCCGTAGACGACGACCGATTCCTCGTAGGAGGGGGGCAACCCCGGCAAGCCGACCCTGGATAGCGCCCATCGACAGGGCTTTGCCTCCGCCGCAAGGTTCTTCGTGCCGGGGAATGACGCGCTCGGTCGGCGAGGATCTTGACAGCGGGAATGGAGGCGAAACTTTGAAGGAGAAAAATCGGAGGCCTCTGTTCGCTAGGGATTGACGAGGCGATCAAGGGAATTGTTTCAATTTCTACTTTTATATTATTTATACGAGACCATCGCATTTTAGTTATATTAAAGGAAGTGAATAATAATAATAACAGGAGTGCTGCTCAGGAAAAAACAAAGAAAGCGACTAACTGGATTGATCGATCCTCCTCAGGCTGCACTGTCAATGCTCATGGGCTCCGTCTCCTGCTTCGATGCCGCCTCGTCTGCAGCTTTCTGCAACCATCGAAAGCAACAAATAAGGAAAAACATGGCTGACAAAGTAGTAGAAGAAGAAGCATCGAATGCCGAAATGGCTGCCTGACATTGAATGCCTCTGGGTGCTCCAGTTTGCTCAGCTTGGAGAACATGTTCCCGTAGAATTTGGCATCTCGCTTGTTGTACTCCTTCACTTTCTCCTTCAAGAGCTTGTATTCCAGCTTCACATCTCTGAAGTTAATGGAGAGGAGTCGTCAAGAAAAAGAGCTGAAGAAATTTCATACACCGACATGAAACTTCACCTGTTGTCAGGATCAATTTCAAGTGCTTTTTTGATGTCTACCTCCGCCAAGTCCAAGTCGGCAAGCTGAATGTACGCTTGCGCTCTCCTGTACAGAGCCTTCACGTTCCTGCTCTCGATCTCCAACACCTAGAATTTTTTCACTCAGTGCTCAGTCCATCGATCCTATAGCTCTTTGACAGTCAAGAAGTGGTACCTTGGTGCAAAGCTTCACTGACTCTTTGTAGTCTTTGAGCTTCAGCTTGCAAGCTGCGTTGTTCAGGTTGCAAGCTGCCTTGAGTGCTTTAGATTGTTTCTTCTCCTCCTCTGAGAAGTCGGTGTCGTAGTCTATGAACTTCGAGGCCTGCAGTTCGAATGAGGAAGCTTGTGTCATATTTTGAAGGTGGGGAAGCACTGGAATTGAATATAAGATTGTCGACCGCACCTTCTCGTATCTCTTCGAAGCTCGAGAATATTTTCCTGATTTGAATAGCGCATTTCCCTCCTCTTTCTTCTTTGCAGCTGCATCGATTTTCTCTTGATTGTTCTTGAGGTCCCATGATTCCTTGTCCTACGAAGTCGAGCAGTGAATTAGCTCCGAGAACAGATTGAACAGTTTGGAACTACCAAAGAACAGTGAAACAATCGAACCTTGACAAAGGCCACCATTTCCACTTCAAAATAGACAGTGCTATTAGGAGGAACCACAGCCAGTTCCTGCTTTGATTCAGTGGAGGCATATGCATACTCAGGCGGGATAGTAACCAGTGCAACTTCTCCCTTCTTCATGGTTACCACAGCTCGGTCGAGACCCTCAATCACTTGTTCTGTTAATATCGTAAAATTAGTTCAAGAAATTCGAACTGATTACTGGCGAGAGAGATCTCATGAACACATAAAACTGAGATTACCTTCGTCAGTCTTGAACTCGAAAGGCTCCTGCTCATCATGTCCCTTCTTCACAAAGACTGTCCCATCTTGTAGCTTACCAATAAATTTCACTGACAGAATCGAAGAATCAAAGTCTCAGGTTTCAGAACTTGATATCTCCCATATTGTAGTATTAATTTTGCATTACCTTGGACTACTGCTCCATCGTTTGGTCGCTCATAACCTTCTCCTTCCTTGAGAATTTTTTTCAGTATCTTCTTATCATCTCCTATTTCAGTAACAGCCTTCCAAGAGACTAATTCAAGCTCAACCTGAAGGGTAGCATTTGGTGGAACCGCACCCTCATTGCCAGCTGCTGGCCTACCCTTCTCGCCAAAGGCATCTGTGCTCCAGAAAATGTAGTTATTTAGCTTCGAGTTATGCACTGTTTTAAAATTAGACCACGAGAACAATTTTATTTCTCACATTGTGGCTTTACTGTCAGGAGAACTTTTTCAGATTTCTTCATGGTCTTCACAGCTTTAGCAAGTGCAGGAATGAAGTAACCTGATCAGAAAAATGATCTCGGTGAGAAGGAGGAGCTAATCTCTACTACAGAATTCATACCGTATACATCACAATCAATACCCACCGTCTTTAACTGTGAACTCAACTCCTTCAGACTTTGAAACTACAGTTCCATCCTCAAGCCTTGCCTCATAGTTCACTGGAGCAAAGAAGAGAAGATTGTTAAATTTCATTGTTTCTTAAGACAAAACAGATAGTTAATGGCAATGGAGCTTACCGAGTACTTCATCTAAATCCTTAGGGTTCTCCCAATTCTCTCCTTCTTTTACTATTTTCTTAATTATCCCACCATCTTTGCTGATGTCTTTGACACTGGACCAAGATAGTAGCTCAACATCAAATTGGAGAGTAGCATTAGGTGGGATAGTCGGTGGAGAACCAGATTCGCCGTAGGCCAATCCAGGAGGAATGGTGAAGATGGCATTCTCACCCTTCTTCATAGTCTTAATCCCTTGATCCCATCCCTTTATTACTTGACCTGGACAATGGAAAACACAGTAACAATCAATCAAATAGAATGATGAATGGTTTTTGTATTTGTGATCGCGTCAGCAAGTATACAATTATACCAGTGGATAACTGCAACGAAAATACTTTTTGTCCACATGTATTAGAACAAATGATCCGGTCATTCAAATCACCTAAAACGCCTCCACTCTTTCTTCATACCAAATCCAAAAGGTGTCATAAAATCAATAACAACTGACTTCTCAATCGAAGGCATTGAAGTGGAATCGGTATACAGAACAATTTTGAACCCAAAGAATAAAGGATTCCAGCTAATCACATTTCAATTGGTGGAGTGAGCGTATTTGTGCATCAAAGAACTAATCTAACCAGCATGCCAACTCAATAGGCCCAATTTCATATTCCAAACCGCGATCATAGGCGGATCGGAAGACGGATGATTTTTTTTTTCATAAACGACTTGAATAGCATCGAGGCCATTTTAGAAAAGGAATGTGCAAATAGGTTAGGTCGAAGGACTCTACAGAAAGACAAGATTCACTAATAGATGATGGAAACGGTGAATGAGCTTTCGCGATCACAGATCGCAGGGAAAGTATGTAGTAGCCAAAACTGAACAAAGAAGCAATTTTGATACACAGTGAAGAAGATATGTAACGCTAGGATAAAAAATCTCTTACCTTGGCCGAGTTTGAACTTAAAGGGGGTACCCCGATCGCGGCTGGAATCAAACTTAGTCCCATCAAGCAGCGTCCCAGTATAGTGCACTGTAAGCAACGTCAGATATCAGATCTTTCATCTTAAAATCTCCAAAATCCAGACCCAAAATCACAAAAGGCCAAATTTTCAAAAGTTCAAAAACCAAATATGGAGATTACAGTGCAGCAGGAAAGATAGGGAGTCTCCATGACCGCATACCTTCGACCTCATCTCCAACCTCGGGCATGTCCCACCCTCCCCCCTCCTTGACAAGCTTCTTCTTAAGCCCCTCTTTGCCGATCTCCTCCTCCTCCCCGACCTTGACGGCGGGGGCGTCGTCGGGTAGATCCATCATGCCATCGTCCATCGCATCCTCGCCGGAGGGCATCGGCATGTCGAAGTCATCATCCATGGCTGAGTCACAGGCGAACGGCGACTATATGGCACTGGACGGAGGTTGATTCGGAGAGGACGAACCAGGGAAAATCGATCCGGAGAAGAGAAGAAAGAGGGCTTTTATAGTGGAATCAGGGTTCTAGAGACTTCTCAAGGGCCGTGATTCTTCCAGAGAAATCTTTGCACATTATTATAATTAATAATCGCTTCTTTCTATAATAACTATGTGTCCCTGCGAAAAAAATCTAATAGTTAATATATACAGACGTTGCATTATAGAATAATTGATCAATCTTTTATAAATATGAGAGTGTCATCCCTCTATACACTAGTTATTAATCTCAAAGGTCAAAGATCTACTGTGATTTATCTCCCTAACGATGATCCAGAGACGGACTGATAGAAACTGTTAGATTGACAGATTTCAATCTTTTACATCAGTGTATGATTTGGGATGGAGAGTGAAGATAAAAAGGATGAAAATGTTCATTTTGAATCATATTAAAATTCGATTGAGAAATTTATTTTATGCCATTGATTTTTATTTTTTTGTTTGTTAGAATTAGATATTTTGATTTTTAATTTAATTAATTTTGAAGATGATCCATTAAATATTAAATAATTTTTAAATGAGATATACTTTATCGATTATCAAAGTAAATCAGAAAAGTACTTATAGCTCAGTAGTTAAATTCAATCGTGTGCCACGTTATCTCTGTAAGACAGGTCTGATGTTGAAGATGAATTTTATGTGAAAAAATAAATTTTTGATCTTTACTCAATTCAGAATTAATTGTCTAAATTTTTTAAAATTCAAAGTTAAATTTTCTAACAAAAGAGGAGATTGAGCGTTGCTAGTATAATAATATATTAGATGTCATGGCGTTTTACCCTTGCACTGTGTTTATGTAAGTTATATATATATATATATTTTATTGATATGTATTTTGCATCATCTAATTAAATATTTATTAATCATTTTAAATAAATATTCATATTATTTTAAAATATATCTTTTAATTTTTTTTCATTGTCTCTTTTGATATTTTTTATTTTTATCACATTCAATTTGGCATCTCCTTTATACTGTTTCCATTTGAGTTTGTTTCGTTATCTAATATGAGCATTAAACTCATGTATTTTATTTATTTATACTAATTTTAATATTTAGTAGAATAAGTATTTTTTTCTTCATATTCTTGACGATGTTTACTAGACTAGCACATAATCAAAATTTTTAATTTTTTTTATAAATTTTCATATTAATAATTTCAATCTCAAATTTATAAATATTAATAAAAATTCAAATTTCACACTCAATAATTTATCTCTTTTCTAAATTTTGTGGACCATATTTGTAAGGGATGTTACAACAACAACAACAACAACAACAACAAAGCCTTATCCCACTAGGTGGGGTCGGCTATATGGATCCTTCTACGCCATTGGACTCTATCCCCTACTATATCATCATCTATATTTAAATAAATTTTATCTTGTTTTATTGTTGCTAACCAAGTCTTTTTTGGTCTTCCTCTTCCTCGTTTGATGTGTATATTTGGTATCGTTTCACATCGCCTAACTGGAGCATTTATTGGCCGTCTAAGTACATGTCCATACCACCTTAAACGTGTCTCTCGGAGCTTTCCTTCAATAGATGCAACACCAACTTTTTCTCTAATGCTCTCATTTCTTATTCTGTCCATCCTCGTATGTCCGCACATCCACCTTAACATCCTCATCTCTGCAACTCTCATCTTTTGCTCATATGCTCGAGTCGTAGCCCAACATTCAGCTCCATATAACATAGCAGGTCTAATTGCCGTTTTGTAGAACTTCCCTTTAAGTTTTAGAGGCACTTTACGATCACATAAAATACCCTCTAAAGGATGTTAGGTTGACGATTTTAATTTTTTATAATAATGATAAAAAAATTTCACTCTAAAACTCTTTCTTAGATTCAAATGATCTTTTATTGTCTTTGATCAACATGTCAAAATTCAAAAGTCCTTCTATGATTTATCTATCTCATAATACTCGTGGGATAAATCGGTGGGGGACCACTAAAATAGCGATTCCAATCTCTTACATAATGATAAAAAAATTCACAAATTTAAAGTATCAGATTTATCTTTCACTTGAGAATGAACTTAAATACTTGGATTAATAAAAAAGATATAATAATAATAGTAAAATTATAATAATACTTCAATAATATTATTTTTAAATATAGAACCATTATATTAATGGTCCCTTTGATTATCACTACGGGAGCAAAGGAGGGAATCGATGAAACCTCAAAAATTAATCTTTATCCATTTAAAAATTACCTCATTAAATTTATCAATTAGGATTATAATAGTAAAATTATAAAAATATTTCAATAATATTTTTAAAGCAAAGAAGTAAGATGATAAATGAATCAAAATTTTATTTAAATAAATTTGGATTAAATTTGATTTCAATTTTATTTAAAAATTTAATATTAATTAAATTCAATCTTAAAAAGAAAAATTAAATCAATGAATAACTGTTTTAATAATTTAGTTAATTTCAAATATGACTTAGGTTGATTGTTTTGTTAAATAAATTTAAACGCTATCAAATTTGAGTTGACATTTTGACAAAAACGGAACTAAAAGGAGTATTTTGAAAATCGATATAAGACAAAATGGGCTTTACTCCCATCAGAGGACGGTGCCTTCGTTTCGCCTCCGACGAAACCCTCCCCAGCTGTCGATCCACTTCGTCGATCAAATTCCTCTCCATATTTTCGATCACAATCGCTCCAGATGGCGACCAAAGTTCTTATGGTGAGCACCAATCACTCCTTTCGGATCCTCAAAACTGCTCTTCCCTTATCGATCGATCTCCATGGCTTTCTCTCCCATGGCAGGTCGCGGAGAAGCCCAGCATTGCCCTGTCCATCGCCACGGCACTTTCCGGTGGCCGGGTGAGTCTTTGATTACGCTACTGTCCTGAAAATCGTGTTATTTATTATCCATTTCATGCATTCTGTTCTGTCACATCGACTTTAGTTGAAAGAAGTAGATTGCTCCGATGCATATGAGAGTACGTCAGGGAGTTAGAGCTCAGAATCGTGAAGATAGAGTTCTAAGTGTATGCGGGAAAACAGGACCTGATTTTGTCAGGTCAACACAAGCCGCCAATATAAGAATCACTTGACAAATTTCAAAGCAAATCTCCCTGCATCATTACAATAGAATCGTAGGATTCATATAAAGCGACGGATTCTTAAAAATTGCAACGTGCTTGATGACATGTTGGTTGATACGAAGCTAACATGCAGGCAGCTATAAGTACACTGGCAGTAAAGTTCATAAGGCAGCCACAGGAAGAACCTTAACTATATTTTTCTTGCCTTGCATCTTTTGTTGTAGGATACATAGTGTTTCCCTGCCTGGCACTTTTCTAGCATCATTTTTAGTTTTTGCCTTCTGTAGAAGCTTTAGTTGCTGGCATCCTTCCTCCAATGAAGGAGCTGATCACCATCACCATCACCAGATCATTTAATTCAAGTGTTAAGTGTCATACTTCGTTGCTGTAAGGATATACGTTGTAACAATTACAACTTAGTGGGAGCAACTTGTGGATTCACAAGAGAATTGCTAATAAATGATATTATCTTTATTTTCCTTAATGTACCCTTATCTTTTCCGAGCACGTGTTGAATCAGAGGTTAATTTTAATTTTCCTACTTGAGAATAAGTTGATTCTCATGTTACCTCCTCGTGGTTTATAGGGTTAAGAGAACTAGTACTTTCTTTGTGAATAGCCATTCATGCATTTAGTGCAAAGTTAGCACATTTGATTAACAATGAAGATAATATTAAAACATTGTCATTAACAACAGATGGGAGTCAAAGATAGAAAATAAGTTGCAACTCAAGAAGTTAAGGATGAGAATCAAGCTAAGGCCATGAAAGAAAAGAAACATCCTACTTTAGATGTTCTTGATGATCCATTACACATCATTGAAGGTCCAATTACAAGATCTAGAGCTAGAAAGATGAAGGAAGCACTAAATGTGTTAATTGAATATTCTAAGGCCAAAGCTACAATTGAAGTAGATTTGACAAAGAATGAATCATGTGGCTTAGTCAATAAAATTTAAGCCATAAATGAGCTTAATTAGCCTCCAAGTCATATTTTGATATAATCCTTATGCTTAGGCTCAATTGTTATCCTTATTTGGGTTGTAATGGTGATTTGAGGTCAATTTAACTATGTAGTCTACTTAGGCCTTTTTTAAATGAGCTTCTTTTTGCCCTTTTAGGGTTTTTAGGTCATCCTATAGCTATAAATAAAAGGGGTTGCGGCCACACATATAATCTTTGTTTTTTTTTCAATCTATAGCATGGTGAGACTCTCACTTGTTGGTTTTTCATTGAATTAGAACTTATCAAGGCAATCCCTTATAGCGTTCAAAGACTTATCAATCTCAATCCTAAGGTTGTGGTGTCTTCCATCTTCTATACCAAGGTTCGTGCTTTCCTAAGCATTGGATCGAGGTTCTTTCCATTCATCTTATCGATTTAGACTTTCCTTGTTTCTTTCTTCAATTTATTGTGGGTTCTTGAGACTTTTTTTCATCGGGTTCACATAAATGGTAACTAAAGCTCCATTTACGCACATGGAGTGAGTGGAAAGGGGAGTGGAGAAAAGCACATAGGCACTCCATACTGTTGTTTACCTTTGTTGTTCAGGTAGCTAGAGTGAGTGGAGAGGGACTCCATGACAAGATTAGCTACGTTGAGATTGCCCACCCAAATTGGATGAAGGAAGAGGGGGAAAACTGAATCGACATATGTCCCTTTTATTCCAATTACATTTTAACTAGTGGTACCCTTGCATGACGGTCAATTTATTTCTCTTTTGACCCACCACTTCCCTCGTTCTCTAGACTCCAAACAAGTGTATTTGGACAAGATTTCTTCACCTTTCCTTCTCCCTCTAGCTAAATAAAGTCTAAGTCACATCTAAGATAAAATTGAAAATTGATTTATCTACAACTCTTCGATCCTCAATCATGACACATTTGCAGGATTTTCCTCCAAATGGGGTGACAAATCAAGGACGCTGCAGCTGTTAAGGCTGCCCACGTGAACACTCTCTGATTTACCTTGGTGGTCGGTAGAACATATCTCGCTTAGGGGTTACTTAGCGTCTCGTTAGAGATCTGTGGGACAGGACAAACCATCCCCAGGATTAGTCAGGCTGAAGGCTTGGATACCTGGTGCTAGTCAAAAATAAAAAATAGTGCTTGTGAGGCTTATGATTTGCATTTTGTTAATGACAATGATAAAGTTATACTAAAAAGAATACCATGCTTACATAGTGATCAAGATTTAAATTAATTTCGGTCATCATGTATTGTGCAAGTTAAAGCAGGCTGTGCTAGTAAAACTGGAAAGTCTTTAACAAAATGCAAATTGCTCATGGATAGTAGTATTTGTTGATTTATAGACACTCGTTGTATTATTTTCATCTTTTTTTATATGATGTAATAGTTACATTTTTTATTTATAAACTGAATAACAACTTGAGCCTAAATAAAGCCTAAATCACATTTAAGATAAAATTGTAAATTGACTTATCTACAATTCTTCATGTGAGTAATGGAGCTTGTGAGGCTGATGATGTTGCACTTTGTTAACAAATGGATGATGATAGAATTACTGAATTACAACTTGAGCCTCCACAATCTCCCTTCTGCTTTGCCTCTTGAAAAGGAGCTTGTCATCTTTTGCTTAACTTGCTATGCCAAAATGGCTTTGTACCTGATATCAGTTTGATTTCATCCATGCCTCTTACTTCATTTATAGAATTTCACATGAAATATACTGTACCTCTGTTGATCTAGGATTCCAGGTCATTTGCACTTCTTGTTCAATCTATCATTTTGATATATGCTTATGTTACATCTTCAGGTTTACTTGTTTTTTCTCTTATTTTATAATGTGGTTTTCTATCTGAATGGAGACTATAATTTTCAGTATTCCTTAATTTTTTTCAACTAATCAGGCTCATCTGTTTCTATTAGTCTGCGTGGCGAGTTATCATTTTACATAATCAACTACCGAAGATGACTCACCTATATGCTTGATGTAGTTTTCTACAAGAAGGGGCAGTACTGATGTGCACGAGTTTGATGGAAGGTTTCTTAGCAGCAATGCCCACTACAAAGTGACATCTGTTATTGGACATGTTTTTAGGTTACTGTCTTTTCTTTGATTTTTTTTTTCACATCTTTTCTACCCCCAAGCTTGCATCACATTGCGACTTCATTCATCTTTGGTAAATATGTAAAGTGTTCTATTCATTTCTCTTTCTTAACATCTCCTTTTGGCATTTGTGTTTTTTTTTATGTTGTTTTTCATCTATGTGATTAATGCTCTTTAGTATGAGTCAATTAATTTTATAGTTTACTGCTCCTTTTAATCTTTTTGGTTTTCTTTATCTTGGAAACATCTATCTTTACTTCCCCTTGGTTCTATAGAAGCTAGAAGTAGTTTAGTCGTGAGAATCACACAATTCACCACCTGTACCATATTATGATTCCTGTGTGAAATGATATAATTATTTCAAATTTGTCATGACAATTCAGACAAAAAATGAGAAACAAAATCATATTAAGGCTTTAAAATAAACCACTATATTAAAAATTAAACCAAAGTCATTATAAAAGAAGAAAGAAACAATGAATATTGTGTTATGCAATAAACGTTGAAAGGTTAAAGATAATGATATCTCAAAGACAATAATGACATTGTCATGTAGAGAGAAAGCGTTTATGATATCCAAGGTGGATGCTACATCAAACAATGACTTATAGGGACAAGTCTTGGCACAAAATGACAATGAGGGTGAAACTATGATGGTGACTTAGAAGTATGTCATGTCAAAGTCATCTTTTGTTCCTCTTTTCATGTAACATAGTTCTTACCTACAATTTCACTTTAGTTGTAGTGATCCTATCAGAACTCTTAGTCGATGGCAAGGTTGGATTCGTTGACGTTTTTTATGTCAAAAACATGTGAGGGAGAAATTTTGTACTGCTCATTTCATTTCAATTCATAATGGAAGGAAATACCAATTTCTTAATGGAATGAAATAACAATGATTTTTACATTATTAGCAATATAACATATAGACCTATGTATATTTTTGTTTTGATCAACAATAACACCTATATATATATTTGTTATAAACTATAGACCTATATAATTTTTTAAAAAATTAATTATTGCAACATGATTATCTTTCCCAGTATGGTATTTTGAAGATTTTGGTATGACATAATCTTTGTAAGGTGCTTTCATGAATCAAGACTAAGTACTATGTTCCTAGAGGAGTAATTGTACTGCAATCCCAATTTTCATTTCTAGAAGAATATATAAGATATACTAATTATGCTAATTTCAATTAAGGAAAGAAAGTTGAATCAGCTTCAAGATCATGTATAGTTGTTAGAAAAGATTCACTAATTTTTCTTGTTGTAGATTTGTTTGAATTATCAGGTTTTGCACGAATGATTACTGGTGAATATATCTTTGCTATGCACTTTTTAATTTTTATACCAGTGTTTGTGCTATACTTTTTTTATAATGATTCCTATATTGCATTTGTAACATTTGCTGCGTGCAATGTTTACAGCTTGGATTTTCCATCTTCATATCAGAACTGGGAAATGACAGATCCAATTGATCTTTTTGCAGCTCCAGTATTGAAGTCAGAATCAAACCCAAAGGTATACTTCCTATTCACACTTTTATTTTTTTTCTTTGTCACATATAGGTTTAGTAGTTAGGAATAATTTGTTACAGTTCTTGGTATATGTTACTGCAAATGAAAATATCTTCGGTTATTTGTACAATCAGTTTTAGAGAATAACTCATCAGTAGTTTAGAAATTTCATTTTATTTGGATGAATAGTGAATCACTGGCATTTGATCTAATACAAGAAAACTTTAGAAGTTTAAGGAAGTCCTAATATGAAGCTACATATATTTTCATCTTGCTTATTATTTGTTTTCTTGGTTTTCTTCTGAAAAGTGTAGAATGGGAAGAGTCGTTAAGTTTCCTAAGAGTCAAAGTAGGTGGCAAGCTTTGTATGCCAGAAAATGTAAATAAAGAGTTCCTATTTTATTTGCTCGTGAAGGAATGCCATCACTTTACTCGTTTGATAGTAAAACACATTATGTAATATCTTGTAAACAACTGTTGTATTGGATTGGTGTTAGTTTGAATAACCAATTTGATCAGTTTAAGAATCTTCAAATAAGTTAAAATGTAATCTCTTGTTTTCATATTATACAAAAAAGGGCAATAATATAATTATACACGAATCCAATGTCAAAAATTGTGTAAATACTAGTAGTGTCATTAGTGAAGTATAATAATGCCTAAATATGAAATTGAAAGGCCACCAATATCTCTATAACACATATCAAAATATAGTTCTATGTTTTTAGAGTGTAAAAAAAAAATAGAAACACCTCAAATAAATGCCATTAGAAATCTCTATAACACACGACCATATTTTGATCAAAATATGGTTTCATTTTATTTATGAGCATTATTCCTTAATGACATTTCAAGCATTCACGCATAATTTTCTGAACTGTAGTTCAGAATCATATTTTGCCAATAAGTTTAAGCACAACCTTTTATAACATATGCACTAGAAGAGACAAGATATGATTCTAGACCATCCTAGAGTAAAAATTGTGCGCAACTGCTAGTATGCAAATGAAAAAGAATGAAACCGTAGTGATAATTATGTAAGGAAACGAAAAAAAAAGAATGCTTCTATGACAAAATATTGTGTTAACTAAAACATGGCTATGTACTTTGAGAGTGTAAAGATATATAAAAACATTAAGAAAATTCTTTATGATTTATATTCTGCTTACATGACAGAATGGAGGCCCTTAAGAACCGATATGACAAACAACCACATTTTGAACAAGGTATGTTTTTAGCACGAAGAGGTCACGGGTTCAAATCCTAGAAACAACCTCTTGTAAAAAGCAAGGTAAGGTTGCATATAATGGATCCTTCTCTGGGACCTCACATGGTGGGAGCTTCGTGCACGGGGTTGCTATATGTTTTTAGCACGAAAATTTTATAAATAAAATTTGAAGATAATTATTGAAGTGTAGGGAAGCTTATAAATAAAAATAGAAGCTAGAAGATAAAATCGTGCTTCTAATAAAGACTCGTTCTATGTTATTTTTTGGATAAGTAAATTATATTAAGAACCAAGTAAGAATGTACAATCTAGGAGTTCAAAAATCTAAACGCATGTGTTTGAATTTATATGAACATTCTGTCAAGATTCGCCACACCTCCATCAAAATTACAATGGCTCCTAATTGCCAAATGAGATATACCATACAAGACATAGCCAAAGTCCCCATCTTTGCAATACACCCCGTGCCTCTAATCTCCCTTTTAAAGTGTCATAGCATCCGTCTCACAGTGCGCATCTCTTATCGAATACTCAGCCAAGGGCGCACTCTAGTTCACAAGGTCTACTGATTGAGCAACTAAAGAAAAGGTTCTCCTAGGTGTTATCTTTCCCCTAGCATAGGGGCAGGTCTTGCATGACATGTAAGGAAGTCTATCGTTAATCTGCAAGTCTCTCTGAGCTAGCAGCCACAACACAAAGCTATGTTTGGGCATAATTGTGACCTCCAAACCACTTTAGTCCAAGCTGGCCGTTGACCCCTTAGTTGAAAGAAGTTATATGCATCCATAGTGCCTTGCTGAGATGAGACATACCAAGTGTTGAGCAAAGATGTCGCCTGCTCTGCTATACCTATGTAATCCAGGACGGTATCTCGAATCTATAGTAGCCGCTTAGTAAGCGGCGAGTCTGATGCCTTCACCTACCATGTCCATAGATTAGATCTGCTCAGATGCATGTAATGAATCCATCGCATCCATAGGGTGCCCTTCTTTTGCTATATGTTCCATATGGCTCTGGTTAACAACGCCGAATTTTAGGCACACAGATCTTACCGTCCATAACCTCACTCTTTCTTTGGAAGACACATAGCAACCCAAGAGATTGGAAGATGCTTGGATGTCCATACAAAATCTCTACATATGGAATATAACTTATCTATCATGCCATTGGGGATTCACAAAATAGACAACCAGAAGCACTCAACACCCTACAAGCCTGTCTTGACTAGCTTTAGCTTCCTAGCATAAGAGAGAGTGAGCCTCGACAAAGAATTAAGTTGACCCACCACTGTGTCAATTGAGGTGCCATAGTCAACGGTGCGTAACCACATTGCCACCAGAAAAATACACAGATATTTGAAGAGGAAAGTCCCAATCTAGAAGTTTCATATCTCTAGTAGTTGATCCCTAGTACACCCATCAATACCAGCTATGTAGATGCTGGATTTATAGAGGTTAGCTTGTTGTCCTATAGAAACTCTTAATTTCTGTAGGCAGTCAGAGATATTCGTGATGGTGGATTCATCCCCTCGAGCAAGGACCAGAAGATCATCAGTATATGCTAGATGGGTGACTCCAATTGCAACACATATCTGATGGAAGTGAAACCCTGACTGCGTGGGCACATCTCTGAGCATCTTAGAGATTACCACAGGAATGATGATAGTGGGCCTCCCTATTGTAAACCTCTGGATCCACGAAAACATTCATGCATCCTCCATTAATAGCTATTGAAAAAGAGGTGGTGGTGACACACTCTATGATCCACTCTATATAAGGTGTACGAAAGCCAAAACCCAGTAGCGATGTCCTCGGGAAGCTTCAGTCAACTGTGTCAAAGGTCTTCAGGAGATCTACCTTAAGAACACATATCGGGGAAACTTGCTAATATTTCTTCAATAGCTCCAGTGCTAGGTGAATAGCTCCTCACTTTCTATGCTTTTGAATATCCTAAACATGGTCCTCTACATTTGCTATTTGCTATTTGCTTATGTCTGATTAAGTGTCTTCATTAGTGTCTTCGATGTCTGAAACTGAGGATGAAGTTGGATATCCTAGTGGCTAGCGCATGCAGATGTTGCACCATAGGACAACGGGTCAATCTCTCGCAAATGCGAGAGTGCCGTCCCTCCATGCGCTAGTTACTAGTCTCAAGGGTTAAAGGCCTACCATGATTTACCTCCCTTACGATGGTCCGGGGGCGGGTTGGTAGGGGCCGCTAGGTTGGCGGATTTCAACCTTTTTGCACCAGAGGATGAAGTTGGATAAATATCAGAGAATCAGTCTACTTTTGACAACAATCAAAGCATGTTTTTGACAGTATTTTACTAATCTGTGTTCAGCTGAACAAAATTTTGCATGTCACTTCTCCATTTTTGCTGGTCCATCCCTTTTATTAATTTTGTTGGTAGTTAATGCTTGTTACTAAGGTACCAAGATATATAACATGTATGTGGCATGAGTTGGTGACTAAATCTCTTTTAGGCGCACATTAGGAGGCATTTGCATCATGAAGCTCAAGGTTGCACCTACTTGGTACTTTGGTTGGATTGTGATCGTGAAGGTGAAAATATATGCTATGAAGGTAAGTTTTTCATGCAGTTAAGCCTGTAGCTTTTGGTACTGTCAGAAATAGTATTCTTAAGTTCCTGTAAAGTGCCCTAATAGCTGGAGGAATATGTTAATTGAATCGAGAACTTTTACCATCATGAGGAATTTGCATTTTGATTTTTTATTGTCGTAGAAAAAGCTTATGAATAGATCCTTTAGAAAAATGTGGTTTGTTCAGAGAAGAAAAGCTAACATCTGTTAATTTATCAATGTTTGATGAAGTATATGGATGTATGATAATTTAGTTACTGATTAGAACTACTAGGAGTGTAACCACAGACATGTATGCATGCTTAGATCCTTCATCTATCCTCTTCATACCCCTGTTGGATACCTGACACTCAGAGACTGACACTAAGTGGACACTTAAAATTTATATTGATATGTGTTAAAGATTCTTGAAAAAATCATGTCAGGCACTCAGATGATCCATACCCACGTCAAATACTTGTATCGAGTCTGATTAATATAGTGTACCATAGAGGCTGCAAACATGACATCTTGGCATTTCTGGCTAAAATTAGTATTTGCAACTTTTAATTCCTAATTTCAATTGTACTTTAGAGCTTGCAGGACATTTGAACATTTGCAGGCAACAAGATGCTTGCAAATAGAGCTTCTACAAAATCTTATTTTCAATTAATCTTTTTGTAAACCACCAAATAGTCCAAAGTATTTTCATCAACACTTTCTCTCATGCCCGTTGCATTTCATAATACTTCTATATTTGTATTTATTATTTATTTTATTTATCATAAAGTTCATGCTATTAACATATGGTGCTATGGCTTCTCATAAGGAAGAAAGAAAATTGCTTTTCATGGCACAAATAACTGAAGTTTCTTATATTTTGAAAATTTACATATGCAAACTTAGTCAAACCTTTTCCAGACCTTATCAATATATCACTATGGGTAACTTGAATATACTTTTCAGTCATTGAATGTACTGGCATCCACGAAACTGGGCCTGGAAGGAGAATTTACCGTGCTAAATTTTCATCTGTTACCGAGAAGGATATATTCAATGCTATGGAAAACCTTATACAGCCCAATAAAGATGAGGCTTTAGCTGTAGATGCCCGCCAAGAAATAGATTTGAAGGTAGGCGTGGCATTTACTAGATTCCAGACTCGTTATTTTCAAGGGAAGTATGGGAATCTTGATTCAAGAGTTATTTCGTGAGTTCTTAACTCTTCACTACCTCTATTTTCGATTGATCTGATAATTCATTGGATGATGCTATACTATGTTTATGTATTTGATTTATTCATTGTCATTTAGTATTTTATATGATTTTGAGCAATGTAAAGCATCTTTCAATTAGTAAACCGTTTGAAGTTCTAAATCTTACTAAACTGTTAGTAATGGTTTTCTTGTTTCTTGTAGTTGAGTATTGAACTATTGGGTCTATGTTTGTATTCATGTAACCTTGTAAGACTGTTACTGTTCTAATTCTATGATCTAACAATTACTATTGGTTGGTGAATTGTATCCTATTCAATATGGATTTAGTATTGATCTATCATGGATGGACGTTAATGCTGGATAGATTGGTACAAAAGTTGTTATGAGTGGGAAGGGATTGTTCCTCATGGAGGCCTAGGTAGCCTCCATTTAGCTATATATAAATATTATTATTAAGAAATCTAGATTGTTCTAAATGTAATCAATTCTGGACCTTTTAACAATTTGGCCAACCAACCTACTAATTGATTGTTAGAACTAACAAAGGAGGTGATGATCTAGATTGTACTCTCTTTCATAAAGTGACAATCAATCTCTATATGTTTTGTTTTCTTGTGGAGAACAAGATTTGAAGCTATCTATATTGTAGCTTGATTATCACGGTAAAACTTCATTGACTTCTTAAGAGTATATCCTAGTCCAATCATTAAATGTTTAATCCAAATGAACTTTATAACTAGAGCCATGACTTTATAGTCTACTTCTACACTTGATCTTGCTATCATTGTTTGATTACCTTTTAAGAGAACACTAATATTAATTGTCAATCTATTGGGGGACCTGCCAATTCTAATACCACACAATATGGAGATAATCTTGGGACCTTTCCTTGTAGCACCTTTCTGGTAAAGTAGGCTTCACAGTTGCTATCTAATGGTTATGACGTGAGTTCACAAATGAGTACTTAAGTCTAGTGACGATGAGATAGGTTAGTTTCCTAACAACTTTCTATATTTTCTAGGTCTTGCTGTAAGTAATCTCACACTACATGCAACTATGCAAGAAAGATACCTCTATTGACAACGACCTAGAATAGACTAAGCCTTGATTAATCTTCCCCTTGAACAATGACGGTGGAACTAGAATGTGATACATGTACAGTGGAAGATGGATCACCAGAATGACCCTTATAACCTCACTTTCAGCCTCCTTGAGAATCTGACATCCTCCTTTTTCTAAAAAACGGTTCTCCGAATGTATCGTCAAATTTGAGTGGCCTGGAAGGATGGTTCAAGGGATTGGATCAATCAGGAACTAGAGATTGTTGAGTAAAAAGAAATTGCTGAGGTGGTTGCAAATCAGGTTGTTGTTGCCCTCTCATGCTGCAGTTTTACAGGAGTCAGTTGATTTTGATGAGAAAGAACTTGACAACAGAATCGAGATGTGCTTTAGGCAAGATAAAACACCCTTTAAGTATCCAATTTCAAATGTTGAACTCCAGAAGTTGTTGAAGAAAGCTGAACTATACTGATTCCGGTACAACCAGAGAACAATGCCCAGAATTGGGAACTGTCCAATCTGTGATAGCTGCAACAATAGGCAAAACCAAAGTTTGACGAGCTTTGTCTGGCAGCAGTGGATGTCTTGTCCTCAAACACAAGAGGAATCAAAGGTAGTAGAAGCACGATGCTTGGATGTGTCACACAGAAGAACTTCGGGTGGACTCCATCATGCAGGAGGATGATAGGGCACAGACACCGGAATTGGAAATCCCACATAGAGGTGGTCAATAGAATTGAATAGAGCTTCCTCCACTCAAGGAGCTTCATTGTTGGAGCACATGCAGAAAAGACGTCGACATGGGAGCTAGTAACTTGACAAGGCCAATTATTTCTCATGGAACCCTTGATAGACCACCACTATATTACACATATTTACAAAGAGGTCCAAATAGCCGATAATAAAAATGTCATATACTATATTTTGTCATCCCCATCATGCCTAAGTGTCTTAACTAGGTAGTGCAGTGTTCCCTTGTTTGCCATCCGTGGAACCAACCTTCACGCAATAGGTTCGTTCTTTGACTCCCTTAAGGATTCTTGAATTTGCTGTAGTTTGCTGCACAACATTTGTGCACTAGTGAACCACACTATATTTGAAATAAACGTATCCCCTGCCTAGCACCAGATATAAACAAGCTCGATGAAGAACATTCATGTATTAATGCAAATAGAAATATCATGACACTACAGTTAATCAAGGTATGTTTCTAATAGCTCTGGTATGGGGAGAGAATGATATTTGATGTAATGAAATACCCCTGGGGATTAGATCGAAACAAGACTACTCTCTGGGCTTTCAGGGAAAAGGTTTTAGGCTATGCTGAAGAATTCTTGAAAATAGGAAAATATGTAGGGATAAAGACTTTACTGGAACTTTTCTAATTGGATAGTCTGCATGCCCAGCTTCCAGTCAAACATGATGAATTTGTTGAATTCCCTAACTATGAAGGTGGGATCACACTAAATTATGTCTACTTCTGGAACATTACTTGGATGGTAATCACCTAAATTTCCTTCTGTGGGTTTCTAGGTGTTGCCATAGTAAATGTTTTGCTTTCGGAACTTTTGGAGTCTGTGACATGAGTTCATCGTGCGAAATTGAGCTGTGACATCATCCATTGCACAAGAAGAATTCCATAGTCTATTTCTGCAGATTGTGGTTAGACAATGCCTCACTAACTGAAATGATTCTGCTCGTTGCAGTTGTGGCTGGATGCTTGAACTATTTGTTGCAGCAAAATTTGCATGCTATGACAATACTTTTGTGCGACAATGCTCACCTTTTCACCTATAGACGAACATCAAACTTGATCTTTGTTAATGAATACTTTCTAAAATGGCTCATAGAAGTTACCTCGTAGAGTTGCACTAAGCATTTCTCAGTATGTGACATTTCTTACATTTCTATGACTAACATGGTATTTATCTGAGTCTCATAATTCTGGCCAAGTTCTTAATAGCTTAAATTTCAAGTGAGTATCATGGTCATCTTTTTCTCTCTGGTGGTGTGTATAATTTTGCTTTTAGCTCAAGATAGTCATTATTACATTGACATTTGGTGATCTTAACCTTTATTTTTGTATGTTTCAGGTATGGGCCTTGTCAAACCCCTACTCTTGGGTTTTGTGTGCAACGGTTTATGCAGATTACCACATTCAAACCAGAAAAATTCTGGTCTATAAATCCTTATATAATTAAAGATGGCTATGAACTGCTGCTGGATTGGGAGCGTAATAAAGTTTTTGATTTTGATGTGAGACTCATGGTTCTCTTATTTCCTAGAACAAGTAACCAATTGGCTTCAACAGTAGCATTCTTTTTTTTGCAGATTGCTGTGATGTTCCAGAAGTTGGTAGCTAATGATGGTAACCTGAAAGTAATTGATATTTCTACAAAGGAAGAGTGCAAACCTCGCCCTTGTGGGCTTAATACAGTTGGCATGTTGAAGGTAATGGGTGCCCACAATGTTTTTCTCCTTAAACCAAGATGATCAATTTTGCCAAAATAGTATATTTTTTGTCATGGACTTGGAAATACAAATTTAACCAGATGAAACATTTTGTTAATGCTTAACATTGTTTTTTGTCATTGTTCCTCCTATGATCCTTAGTAAAAATAGAATGTCATGTTAACTATTACGTTGTTTCTGGTTTTGTCAAACTGAGCAAGCATCTCCACAACAATGCATCTTATGCTTCTTTTTTGTCTGTTAAAAATAGGCAAATATTCCTAATGAAATCTTGTAAAACTTATGTGAAAATGCAGCTTAGTCATGCTCTGTTTGGGGTCATTCCTTCCGACTTCAGTTGTTGCCTACACATGGGATTTTAAAAAAAGCAACTTGCATGTCTCTAACTAGAATCTCTGAGAAGAAGTGCAACTAAGTAATCATTCCTGAAATTGGAGAGAAACTAAGCAGTGAGCACACGTGCAAAGAATGAATATATTAAAACTATGGATGTGGTTATAGAAAGGCCCAACATGGGATATATCAATCAATGATAGCAATATTGCATCAAAATCATCAACATCAATGCAACAACTAAACCAAGGTTTTAAATGCCGAGCCGTACCGAGGTTTCTGTCAGTGACTGGAACGATACGGTTTCGGTATCGTATCGTGCGTGCCGATACTATTTCGATAATATAAATTAATTAATAATTTATTTAATTAAATTTATGGTTTAATTAATTTATATTATATATAAAATTTTAATTAATAATATTATAATATAGAAATTATAATTTAGTTAATTATATAAATTTCATTTTTAATTAAATTGGGATAGTAGATTTGGATCGCGATCGCGATCGCGCGGGGATCGCGATCCCGTGATCGCGCGGGGAACGCGATCATGATCCCGCGATCGCGCGCCAGTCGCCGCCGTTGCTCTGTCACGCAAGGTTTTAAATGCCGAGTTGTACCGAGGTTTTTGGCCAAGGACCTAACGACACGGTTTGGATCGTATCGCGTCGTCATCTTCGATAATATAAATTAATTAATAATTTATTTAATTAAATTTATGGTTTAATTAATTTATATTATATATAAAATTTTAATTAATAATATTATAATATAGAAATTATAATTTAGTTAATTATATAAATTTAATTTTTAATTAAATTGGGATAGTAGATTTGGATCGCGATCGCACGGGGAACGCGATCGCGATCCCGCGATCGCGCGGGGAACGCGATCCCGCGATCCCGCGATTGCGCGCCAGTCACCGCCGTTGCTCTGTCACGCGAAATTTCGTGCGGCGTTTCGTTTCGATCGCACGTCGGAACGAAATGTTTCGCCCGTTTCGAGCGAAACGAAACGAAATTTTAAACCTTGAACTAAACTACCAATAAATACAACACAATGCTGCAAATCTCTCCCATTAGTAAGGACCACAACAATGTCAAAGATCGCTCAACTATCATGGTGACTGCAGAGTAACAATCAACCATATTGGTATACTACACCAAACCTACAGTGTAATTACTAATTCTAAGTGTTCACTTCAGACATATATTGTTAATCATGTAAATACCAGCATCCACATGTGGATACTGAACAACAACCAACATGACTGTTACACAGTTAATATCAATCAATGATTGTCAGTGTGGACCTGTGATTGTACTTTCTTCAGTCAAAACTGTAATAGAGATCATCAGAGCATTGCCACATTTCTGCTTAGAAGTGCTGACTAGAACATCTCTAACGCACTGACTCACATCCATCATAATCGGTGCAGACAGCCTATGGTTTCTGGCTGAATGTTTTCTATCTCAAGATAAGAAGGCTTTTCTTGAAATCTGGAATCAAAATAGATATTTGTACATACCTTCTGCATCCATAGAAGAACCGTATGAAATGATAGGATATGAAAACCTTCCAATTGTGCCACACGAAACCATAAGTCCCATGATTATCTTTTATATTTTAGGTTTAAAATGATTCCTCATGGGTATGTAATACAAATTAAATGTACAACAAACTGGTAAATCTGTACAACTTTGGGCCAGCTGCACAGGCTGTTGCATGCTCATAACTTTCATCATTTTACCCATAATAAACAAGCACCTTAAAATGCAATTAATCAGTGCTATTTTCATATTCGCAGTCTGAGTTTCTGAACATTTTAATTGTCTTATACTATAACATAACCTAAAATTGACAACAACAATCTGAAAATTTTAATTGTATTAACATTCAAGTCATTTCTATTCAGCATTTTTTTTAGTATTTAATTTCTGATTGTGCTTTACTCTGCTGTTGTTGTCATTTGACATTTCGAATTCTAATTACTGGCAACATTGGGATCGTACATTGGTTACATTGATAATGTAGAACAAATTGAATGCAAGTACTCTTTTGTTTTCTCTCCAGGTTGCTTCAAGTTCACTCGGGTTTGGGCCTCAAATGGCCATGCAGCTGGCAGAGCGGTTGTATACTCAAGGCTTTATAAGGTTTTAGCTTCAGTTTGCTGTAATATATAAATGAACATCATTAGAAAGGTTCTAAAACATATATATGAACAAGGATGGGTTACCCCAATTGACTTATACCCTCATTTCTGTGTATCTATATGTATCATGAACTACTATAAACTTGATTGATCAAAAATTGAAAATAATTCACAAAAATACTTTTGAATTATCATGAAGAATAAATGCAAATATGCAATTCTAACACATTAATAGGCAAAAACTGAATGTTTTATGCAATGATCTTTAAAAATGATGTGAACAGTTGATTTTTTTTCCCAGAACATGTGAAATATTCTGTGATTCAATATTTAACTTTGGTTGAATATCTAACTTCTTAGTCTTTGCATCAATACCAATCTGTGATTCAATATTATAAAGTAAAATGATGGAATTCTTTGGTTGATGTCTCCAAACCATAGTCTAAGTTCACCTCTTTTTTGTTTTCAGACTTTAAATAACTAGTACTACACTTTCGGCTCCATTGTTCAATCAATGATTTTTTCCCCTTATATATATTTTTAAACTTATTGTTTCACATATTAAACAAGAGTTAGATGAATCATCTATATCTTTGTCATGTGTAGTCTGTTCCTTCCCATTGTATGTGGCATATAAAATAGGAACCTAATCCAAACCATAAATCTTAGATAGAATTAATTATGTCTAAAGGTAATAAATATATGTTTCCCTATTTAGGTGACAAATAATATAAGTTTAAATGATATTTTTTAACTCCTATTACCTAAGACACCCTTAAGGGCAACATATTACTGAAATCATACACAACGGGAAACATGCCCAGGTGGTAAGGCTAGCAACTGTTTTGATGCTTGTTTAGTTCTGAATTACATGAAAAGATAAAAGATCAAGTAAAACACAGTATACAGTGCTCTTACTTGCATATTCATCTCGGCTTCATGTAGGTAATAATATTCACATTTTTTAGTCGTTGTCAATAAGATAGAAACCTGGAGATAAATACTCATGACTAAAACAATTCTACAGTTGATGGCCTTGTTGGTTAGTATTGGTATCTTCTTATTTATCTCTCTTATTGATGACCAGTTACCCTCGCACAGAGAGCACTGCATACCCCTCATCATTTGATTTCAGAACTGCACTTGGTGCTCAACTAAATAATCCTGTATGGGGCAAGGATGTTCAGATGCTACTTGCTGATGGTTATCATAAGCCTCGGATGGGATCCGATGCAGGTGATCATCCTCCCATTACACCAATGCGATCAGCAACAGAAGATATGTTGGGAAATGATGCATGGAGACTTTACCAATATGTCTGCCAGCATTTTATTGGTTCTGTTAGTCCGGATTGCAAATACTCAAGGTTATTAACTTGTCAATTTTGCAGGCGAATCATTTGCCTGCATGCATTTAAACGTCTGCAGCATATGGATTTTGTGAATTATTGTCCTTTCATTCGTGATAGTAGATGAACTTATTGTTGTCATACTTCTTGTACTTTTTCTGCTTCTTCATTGGTTTATCATGGTCTAAGAACCCAAAACATCAAGAATTTCTCTTTTTTGAAGGAGCTGGGTTGGACAATAAGAATCCAACAAAAATTTAAAATGAAAATATGGTATGACACGAAAAGAAAATTGTTTGAAGAGAAGTTGCACTATATATCTGACTACTGAGTAAAGATAGAAGGGCAAAAAAAAAAACAAAAAGAAGAAAAAGATTAGAGTCAAAAAGATATTTTGAGTGCTTAAAATTTGCAGGTTAGTTTGGATTGTGAATTACCCTTTATAGAACCTTTATCCTGTAACTTTCACATTACTATTGAGAGGTTGAAGATGGGTGATTTAACTTCAAATTAGTAACTTTTCTTTGACTTCATATTTTTCTTTCCATTCCTAGAGCACATTTGGACCATGATACTTCTTCATCTTTAACCATTTCTCCCCTAAGTCTATACTCCATACCTAGGACCCTATAAACTTCTGTTCCTATTTTGCATATAGGCAGAATGTGATTGAGAATGCTCTGGGAGGATCATTTGACGAGGATCTAAATTAGATACGCATAATATTTTAAGAAGATTAAGTAGCGATGGAGAATGGTTGCTTGGTATTTCCAAGCATGATATGAAACATTACAGTTAGCAACGATACCAAATATACACATCAAACGAGGAAGAGGAAGACCAAAAAAGACTTGGTTAGCAACAATAAAACAAGATAAAATTTATTTAAATATAGATGATGATATAGTAGGGGATAGAGTCCAATGGCGTAGAAGGATCCATATAGCCGACCCCGCCTAGTGGGATAAGGCTTTGTTGTTGTTGTTGTAATATGAAACATTACAGTTATTGGAAGTCATTTAAGTTAAATAACACAGAGGAGAGGCAGAAATGTAATAGATAGAGGGTAGACTTGTCGCAACTACTTGAAACATAAGGATTATTTCCTGCTAATTGTTGCTTCAGTGATTTAGTTGTAAGTCTGTTATCTCAATTGTGCATAATCTGCAATGTGAATGGAGAAAGGTGCTTTAGGTTTAAGTTTAATTAACAAAGAAATCTTGCAACAGAATCACACTATATTTCATAATTGTTTAAGAGTTGCAAGAAAGAAAGTAGCATATTAATTTACATATTCACTGCATGGAGGATTCTCATGAAGGCATATTAATAAAAAGTTTAGCCAAATTGACAGAAGTAATTGCAATTTAACTTGCCACTAAATTTCTGCAGGCTTATTCCATGTTCCACAACTTAATACAGAAATAAAAATTAGATGACAACGGGAATCTCTGACAAGGCAAATTTTTGATGAGTTAAAACTAGGGTGTTCGTGTGAACATCCTGGATCATGTTGTGCTGTTCGAGCAACCTGTGCAATTGAAGCAAAACTGGAAAAATCAGAAAGGAGTTCTGATGGAAGATTTTTCCTTTTGTTGATTTCATTCACATAGGTGGCGAGGCAGCAGAACATGAAAGTAGTATGAGCTGAAGTATACAACTAACTAAGCTTTACAACCTTGTGAGTTGTGTGATTTATGGCTGGGGATTTATACTTTTGAAAGATCAGACTTGATTCTGTTGGTGTTGTAAAGGTTTCTTAACTTCATTACATGTGCTCAGTTGATCTTTAACTCATAAAACAATAACTCAGTTCATGCAATTATTCTTTGTGACATTTTATGCTGTTATGTTTTTGTTATCACTCCTTTCAGGTGGATGTTTTTTTTTTTTTAAAGAGTTGGTTAAAAACTGGTTGGTGAATGAAGCTGATGCAAATCATGGCTCATGATTATTCCAGGACTAAAATAGAATTTGCATCTGGTGGGGAGTTTTTCCAATGTGTTGGGCAGCATGTTGTTTCTAAAGGTTTTACATCTATCATGCCATGGATGAGTGTCAATGAGAAGAATCTACCTCAGTTCAAGAAAGGCGAAAAAATTAGCATTGCAAAAGTAGACATACATGAGGTAGTCCTTTGGATTCATTAAGAATTTTTTTAAGCTGAAATTATATGGGTTTATCCTATTTGTTCCACTAAGGTAAAATATAACAAATACAACAATTATGGAAGTTCAGCATATAGATAACTTTTTTGCAGTCTTGTGAAATAAGATTCATATGTACCGAGACAGATTCATGAAATAATTTTCTATATTAAACATGCTTTATCTGGATTCCTGTAGTTGAACTCAACTATTGAAGCAAATTGATAATATATTGTCCAGTAATAAAGATTGTCACTGACATGATTAAATTTATTCATTTAGGGCACTACCGCACCTCCAGATTACCTTAGTGAGAGTGAACTTATTTCTCTAATGGAAAAGAATGGTATAGGAACTGATGCTTCAATTCCTGTGCACATTAACAATATCTGTGAGCGCAACTATGTTCAGGTTCAGTCATGTGATGTCTTTTAAATTGTATAGTGATACTTGTTATTCTTCATTTTTTAACTTTATCTTTTTACAATATTGGTCTTTGATGGCTTGAAGGTTAATGCTGGACGGAGGCTGGTCCCAACAGCTCTTGGAACTACCTTGATAAGAGGATATCAATGCATTGATCCAGATCTTTGTTTACCTGACATCCGCAGCTTTATTGAGCAACAAATAACTCTAATTGCTAAAGGGAAAGCTGACCATGTTTGTGTAGTTGAACACGTCCTTCAACAGTTTCTGCAGAAGTACTCTTACTTTGTCAAGAAGGTATCATGTTTGCTCATTCATATCTTATTTGATAAGCTATAGCACTGTACCTACATCCAAAATATAGAACACCGTTTTTTAATCCTCTGGTAATCTCATAGATTATGTAATTTCATGTAATTGTATATACTATATGCATGTGACAGTTTGTTACAGTTGGTTTTTGAGGAGCAGCAGTTAGGGGCGGGCAAGAAAAATCTAGCTGACCCAAAAGCAGGTTTTTATCAGGTTCCTGGCAGGGTTTCGGAATATTTTACATTTTGGTTTTGGGTTTTGGGCAGGTTCCAAATTTTTATATAAACCTAAAAAAAGTCAACCAAACCAGTAGTATATAGACATATTTCATATTAATTAAATTATATTTCAGTTTGTTAATTAACAGATGTATATTTTATATATTAGATTCTATCAAAAATCAATTGTATATTAGATTAAATAATAACATTGCTAATTTTAGAGGAGTTGTGCAGTTGTAACTTTGCATCTCTTCCCCTTCAACCTTCCAAGTTCTTGTTCCACCTACCACCATTCCATGATCTTGCAAGATTGGATCAATTTGTCTCCATCATCCACCCTTTTCTTTGCTGTCTTCCCCTACGTCCTTCGTCTCTTTTCCTTCTATGGCAGCAACTTGACATCAGGGCCACTTTTATGTCCCTTCCAACATTGCTTTCCTCTTCAATGCCGCATAAGAACATTGAATGTATTTGTCCCTTTTAATATCCCTTCCAACGTTGCCCCTTCTTCCCTCCACAATATTTTTATTATATCGTTGTTTGCAGCCTGCCCCACCTTCATTGTCCTTTCTTCCACATTAGCAACATGAATATCCTCGACATCCCATTCTTGTCAAGCATCCTTTTTGACATCCCTTATTAACACTACTACTTAAGATGGGTAGAATCTTTGTGAAAGAGTAAATAATGTTCATTTTTTGACACTTTCATTTAGTTACTTGGGACAATTTATATTAAATAAGAAGAATTATTATACAATTTCTTTTCAATGAGATAGGTATTGTGGAATTTATTGTTAATGCACAATTTATAGTTTTAATATAGTTCTTGCATATAATTTTTCTTGCATTCAATTGCATAATTGTATAATTTCAATGTAGATTTCTTATATAGGTTTTTAGAATTCAATTGCTAGAGTTTTTTATGGCATGTGTTTTAATATAGTCTTTTATGTAGATTAAAGTTTGCCTCTAAATCTCTAGTGTATCTGGTATAGAAAAATTCAAAATCTTTGAAACCCTTGAAAATTAAAAATCATGATAACTCATCCAAACCAAATAAAAAATCTTGGTTTCAGGTATAAAGTTTCTTTTTATAACTTGAATCAAACTAGATTGATCAGTATTTTTGTTAAAAACTACCCCAACTGACCCATACCCACCCCTGGTTCCAGTCCAATAGATCAGGTAGGTAGCTTATTGAAATTGAGTTTTACATGAGATGATATTTTGGTTGTACTTACCTATTGTTAATTGTTATTTGTATATACGGAATCATTACTAATTTCTTAGAAACATTGTACAGTTGAAATTTTTACTAAAGGTACGACCATGACTTCAAGTGTCAATCAATTTTAGTTGACATGGATGGAACATATTGTTTTGTCCACCTACTAATATTGATATTGTGTGAGCATGGATAAATGTCACTATGTTTCCCATGTTGATGGATTAATGTAACTATGTTGCCCATGCTAACACCGTTTTGGTGGTTTTGACCAAGATAAGGTTCGTCTTGGTTGCATCGTTAGAATTGATTGAGGCTGATAGATTTCTTCCAAAGACTACAAGAAGAGGGGAGGTATAGATAGGAAGCACCAATAATAATAAACAGAAGTGATGCTGGGATAAATCGAGAGTTATCTATAGACATATGGAGAGGCCAATTATAATATCAAATGTAGGAGTTTTATTTAATTTGTGTTAGAAAATTAAGAGGTCGATTTCACTGCAATACTATAAGAATTAATAATCTCATCTGATGCAAGATACTCATTTTAGTATTAGTTAAATTATGATCATCAATCAAGATCTTTGTTATATTTTTTGTAACTTATAGTTCAAAAATTTAAATTCAATTTACTTTTTTACTTTTTTGTTTGTTAAAGACTTTATATTTTGAGGTAAACAAACTAAAAGGAAAGGGATTAAAGCTCATTTGAGTTGATCTCATTATGATTTGAAGTGCGTCAAGTGTTAGCACAGCATAATATTTGAACTATGCGACATAATGATATTTTAAACCTAGGAAAACCTTAGGGACAACTAATGAACATAGAGCTTTTATGTTTTAACTGCATCAAAACGTGCTCTTGTTGATGGATTATGGTAGATTTCTCAGCCAGCTCATGTGGTAGGAGTTTTCCCTGAAATTGGAAGGACTTTGAAATTGGTCATCACATTCAACTGTATTTAATTGTTGACGTTGATTGTTGTCCTGAAGTGTGTCAGATGCATGCACATGGAAGGTGCTGACAAACATGGAGGAATCTCAAATAGGTTGAGATGGTATGACATGTCCTAAAGTGAACAATACATTCTATAGTTACACTAGTTGATTGAATTAGAGTGGAAGGTGAGGGTAGAGAGAGGTAACAAAATTCTAGTTAATGGAATGAAAAATAATTGAATTTCTTTGGATATTACTGGTGAACAATAAATTTTATAGTTGGACTAGTTGATTCAATTAGAGTGGAAGGTGTGAGACTAGAGGGAGAGTCAAAATTCTAGTTGATGGAAAGGAACATAGTTGAATTGCTTTGAATATTACTTGTGTTATAACCATATACATGGTTCAATGGACGAACTGGATACATTTAATCACCTAAATAATTGAGAAAAATACAACTCTGGTTGAAGTGAACTCCAAACAACTACTTTACATAAGCATCTTTGTCGAACAATTTAATTAAGAAAATGATAGCTGCTTGCCTTGTTAGTAATTAGAATTCTGGAATGCAATGGCTATGCACGTTTAGAAGTAGGGTCATGTGCAGTGTGTTATGTTTGCCTTGTTAGTAGTAGAGTTCCCGAGTTCCCGAATGTCAATGAGTATGGATGTTTAGATGTAGGGTTATCATTGGGTGTAGTTATAAGATTATGGTCGAGTGAAAAACTGTAACCTACCCTTCTCTACATCCCTTGTTTTCTAGTCTTCCTGTAATCCATATAAGTGATGACCCTGATAGCAATTGATAATGTAACCAGGTGACAAGAACTTCAGAGAGAGTTTTTGTATCACTTAATCAATTATGTAAAATTAGTTCAGTATTGTGTCTTCATATGATTAGGTCTGTATCTCCCCTATGATTCATTTTGAGAGACATAAAATTTTGGTAAAGTACCTCTAAAATTTAAAGGGTAGTTTTACAAAACGACGGTTAGACCTACTATATTATATGACTTTGAATGTTAGACTATGACTCGAGCACATGATCAAAAGATGAGAGTTGCGGAGATGAAGATGTTAAGATAGATGTATGGACATACGAGAATGGACAGAATAAGAAATAAGAGTATTAGAGAGAAAATTGGAGTTGTATCTATTGAAGGAAAGTTCCGAGAGACATATTTAAGGTGGTATAAATATGTACTTAAACGACTAATAAATATTCTAGTTAGGCGATGTGAAACGATAATAAATATGCACATAAAACGAGGAAGACCAAAAAAAGACTTGATTGACAATAATAAAACAAGATAAAATTTATTTAAGTATAGATGATGATATAGTAGGGGATAAAGTCTAATGGCATAGAAGGATCCATATACGACCTCACTGAGTGAGAAAAGGCTTGTCGGAGGTTGTTGTTGGTCCAACATCGGATTGAAGTTTGCCTTCCATTGTCTTTAACATTGTGCATGCTGGATGGTTTTGAGATATTGTCCCAAATAATTCTTGGTTTTAGTTCAGTTTAACCTTGCTCGTACTCTGCTATAATTCAGATTGAGAACATGGATGCACTGTTTGAGGCACAGTTTTCCCCGTTGGCTGACTCTGGACGTCTACTGAGCAAATGTGGTAAATGCACTCGATATATGAAATACATTTCTAGCCAACCAACAAGATTGTACTGCATAACCTGTGAAGAAGTCTATTACCTTCCTCAGAACGGCACCATAAAAGTAAGTAACCTCGCTGCTGAATTTTATTTTATTTTATTTTTTGCACAGCCATGCACATTGGAAGTTCATGCAATCAAGAAATTAAATACCGACCTGTTTCGTCCGAAATAGACGATTTTTTTTCGTTTCGACGTGGAACCGGCAGTAGCACGCGCGCAAGATGCCGATACAACGTGGATCAGAAATAAGATAGAAGGAATCAATTTGAAGGCAAACTTACTCGGAAGCAGCGATGGCGACGAAAGCGTGATTGATGACAGATTACTTGACAAGACAATCGATGGGAATTGAAGGCGACGGAATCGCGTGGATTGTGATTCCGATTGTGGTCGCACTGCGGGAACGAAAACACGATCACGATCGTGCAGTGCCATTGCTATCGAAATCAGATTAGGAATTAATAAAAATATGATTTATAAAATTAATTAATATATAAATTAAAATATAATTATAATTAAATAAATTATTAATTAAATATATAAAAATATAAATTAATTAAATTGTAAAATTTAATTAAATAAATTATAATTAATTTTTATTTTTATTTAAAAATATAAAAATATAAAAATAAAAGATATTTTAATTAAAATTATAAATTCCAATTTATAATTTATTTAAAATTAAATCTTAATTTAAAAAAAATAATCAAAATTTCAATAAATTTTGGAATAATTTTAGAATTTTACAAAGAATCATTTTAAGAAAAGTAATCGAAATATATAAATACCTGAAATCAAATGAATAATAAACATTTTAAATAATTAAATATTAATATTTAAAAAATAGAAAAAATAGTGAAATAGTATCAACCCAGATGATACGGTACCGAAATCGTATTGTTTTGGTCGCGGATCGAAACTTCGATACGGATCGAAATTTTAAACCTTACATGCAATTACTTCTATCTAATTCTTCTGTGTGTTTGGTTAGCCTAAAAGGTTCTGAAATTCCCATTGAATTTATTTTTTCATCAAGAAAATTTAATGTTAAGTGATGATACTCGGAATTTCGGGATAAGAATTTATGATTATCTTGAGTATTATATCCTAATTTTTCAAAGTAATAAATTATTTTCCAAATATAATTGGTCTTCTTGAATGTTATTGGCTCACCCCCAAGCAATAGAGCATGCATGCAGTGCATACATAGCCCTCAAGGCTAGCCCAGTTGGTAAGTGCAAAGGGATAACTTTTAAGTGGGCATGGGTCAATTCCTGAGGAAGTCATGACTCTGGGCCATTGACGGACTTCCTCTTTTGCATTTGCCACCTGGGTCCTGATTTACCTCCTCCATCGGTAGGGGCAGCCGGAGGGGGCCGCTAATGTGACGGTTTCACATTTATACATACTGCATACAACTCTTTCCGAGGCGTATATACTTCTCTTCCCGATCGCATGCGACTCTTCCCGAGTGCATGCATACAACCCACGTGGCATTATCACACTTCCCGAGTGCATACATGCAAGTCACTCTTTCTGAGTGCATGCATGTAGGTCACTCTCTCCCCCAGTGCATGTAAGTCACTCATCCAGAGTCACTCATCTAGAAGTCACTCTTCTAGAGTCACTCATCCTGAGTCACTCTTCTAGAAGCCACCCTTCCAGAGTCACTCATCCAAAGTTACTGTTTCAGAGTCACTCATCCAGGATTACTCATCTAGAGTCACTCATTTAGAAGTCATACTTCTAGGGTCACTCATTCAGAGTCACTATTCCAGAGTTATGCAGACCAGTTTTCTCGTGCAGCCCTTCCTAAGTGCATGTAGCTTTTTCACATGCAATACATGCAGACAATTATTCCCGAGATAGGCATGCAACGCATGCATGCGACTCTTCCCAAGACATGCAGACAAGTTTTCTTGAGTGCAACCCTTCGTGAGTGTATGTATGCAACTCTTTCCGAATCTCATCTTTTCTCTCAGATCTAGAGTTCGAACACTTGCCATGTATGACATACATGACAATCCACCGAGAATATTCTGGTCTCATCAATATATGATAAAGGAAAAATATCAAGCCTTTACAACTTTCTTTGTCAAGATTTACACTTGGATTTTCCTATCACTTAAACATTCATCATTGTTAGATCACAATTATTGTCCAACTTCAAATGATTATCCAAATATCAAAATACATTAATACTTGGGCTGCACCAACATAAATTTATTTAGATAAAGTCAGATAGTCACCTAATTGCTATTGTTGTCGTATACATTATTTAATTTTGACAGTTCAAGTTCTGCTGCAACAGTGATATTTTGTTCTTCTTTACTTTCTCAGCTATACAAGGAACTGGCATGCCCTTTAGATGGTTTCGAATTGCTGCTCTTTTCCATGGCTGGCGCTGAGGGAAAAACATTTCCTTTCTGCCCCTACTGTTACAACAGTCCCCCGTTCGAAGGGATTGATAAACTCTTCGGCAACCTTAAGCTCGGCAATTCCGGCAAGATAGGGAAGGGAGCCGGCATGCCATGTTTCCTCTGTCCTCACCCGACGTGCCGCCATTCCCTGATAAACCAAGGAGTGTGCGCTTGCCCTGAGTGCAGCGGAACACTCGTCCTCGACCCTGTCAGTGCACCCAAATGGAGGCTATATTGCAACATGTGCAACTGTCTCGTCTCCCTCCCACAGGGCGCTCATCGGATTTCGACCACCGACAAGAAGTGCCCTGAATGTGACTCGACTATCATCGAAGTGGATTTCAATAAGAAGACAACTCCCCTCGCTGACGGAGCTACACTGCACAAGGGCTGTATCTTGTGCGACGAACTACTCCATTCGCTCGTCGAGATGAAGCACGGAAGTTCATTTTTTTGTCGGTCAAGAGGAAGAAGAGGCAGAGGTAGGGGAAGAAGCAGAGGTAAGGGTAGAAGTGGTTCAAAGACTGTGGATCCAAAGATGAGTTTCCGAGATTTCTAATCATCCTTTCTGCTGCTCCGAAGTTCAGTCTCAGTTTTCTGACACTAAAATGCATGCCAGGTTCTTATACTATCTGAAACTCCAATCTTAAACCCGAAGAGCCTGGTATACATATGTAATGATTTTTCGAAAACCTTGGTATTGTGAGATAATATTTATCCATTATTTGTATAAAATCACATCCAAAGAAGGCAAGATAGATAAAGAAGAAGAAGAAGAAGAAGAAGAAGAAGCAAAAAATGCAGGTAGGCAGGCAGGCAGGCACCAAGTGGATGATGATCATATGGTGGCAAGAGGCAGCAACGGGAAGTTGCAGACGAAAGGCAAAGCCAACACCAGTCGCTGCTGCGAGTGCACCAGGCAGCAACGGCCCCCTGCTGCCTTTACAATCTCCATCAGCACCCTCTTCAGCGGCTCGAGCACCTCCGTCACCACTCGCCACCGCAGCAGCACCGTCAGCCTCCGCTGTCTGCTCCCCAGCCTCACCGTCCGCCGCTGCCGCCGTCGTCGTTGCCGTAGCAGCAGCAATCTCATCCTCCTCCCACCCAGCTCCACCCCCATCTGTTGCAGCCTGCTGCTCGTTGCTCAACAGGGCACATGTTTTATAGGGTCCCAAATGCATCATGTGGATGTGAGAGAGAGTGTATGAGATCAATCATTAAGGGAAGGGAATCACAATTAATTAATTAATTAATTAGAGGGAGGGTGAGGTTGCTTGAGGGCTACTCTCGCATTTGCTTCTTGTGCTCGGCACATGAGACCGGCTAGGCCGATTTGGAAGCATCTCAATGAGTCAGCGTGCGACAACAATCGATGACATTCCTCTGCCTTTGCCTTTGCTTTAGTTTAAGTATCTTCCTCCTCTTCCTCCTTCACTTTAAAGGACTGCCTTCATCATTTGTTTTGGAATTAAATGAATAAGCCACTGATTAGTCGCAAATGCTATCTATCTATCTTAGGCACCATTCATTTATTTTAATTAAATAAAATAAAATAACATTCGAATCGAACGGAGTAAGCAAGCAATTAATAATTGAATGGACCGGACCGGTTAAATCAAAATTAAATAAATCAATTTTTTTTAATAAATTAAATCGACTGAATTTTTCAATAAAATCGAACAAATCAAATTGATAAAAAAAATCGATTAATTAGATTGAAAATCAAATAAATTATTATTTTTTATTATTAGTCGATTGATGATGGTGGAGATTGTGGAGTTCAAGATAATCAATCGATTGATTTGTATTAATCAGTCGATAGATTGATTCATGTTCGAAATTGAAATCGAATCGAATAAATTGATATGTTTTTTTAAACTAAATTTTTGAATAAACTGAATCGAAAAATTCGGTTCGATTGGTTCGGTCAATTTATTTGATTTAATCGAATTTTTCTCACCCTTAATTCCAACATATTTTTCATCTGAAAATATTATTATTTTTTAAACAATTGCTATGACGACATTAATTCATCATTTTTAAAGAGAATAATCAATTATTTCTAAGAAGTTCAAAATAGTACAGTGTAGGAGGCTTTTTTTGTTTTAAAAGAATCAATTTAGGACATCAAAATCTCAAACACCATGAAAAATTAAAATCGTCAATTTAATAGTCTCAATCAGTCTATTTCACAGTCATTGTGAGGAAGATAAATCATAAAAGATTTTATAGATCTTGATGTAGAGATCATCTGAATTCAAAAAATAATTTTAGACCACCTATAAAATTGATCCATAACCTATTAACAACTATCATTGTATCTTAGTCACCATGTCATCTCCGTAGAGACAGATCAAATTCTCAAATACAATATCATTTATGGTGTCTATTAATTTGTACGGGGCATAGGTTCTTGGCCTAGTTATAAGTTAGGTGACGGTGTTAATAAAAGTAAATTGGAAAGTCGGTTCGTGCATGGATTAATTTGAGGAATTTGAAAGAAAAACTAGCGTGGAGGGATTTTCATAAATGAAATTGATCTCAATTAGGCGAAATTAAGTTATTTCACTCTTATCTATCTTAATCTAACATTTATGAAAGTCTAACATTTATGAAAGACGAAGGCTCCATTCATATTAATTTTGTCCATTTACTTTAGATGCATAGAGGGTGTGTTCTAGCCCCTAGAAGTACAGTGATAGAAAGACAATCTACAAGAGAATATAATTTAATCATTTGTTAAGACAATGTTTAACGATGAATTTAAAAAAAATATGTAAGGGCAGTCCTCTGTATAGGAGTCTATTCGGCGGATAGAATAAGACTTCGACGTTGGACAACTTTTCAGGAATAGTACGACTGTGGAGTTCGGGTTGGACCATCAAACAGCAAGTATTTTTTTGATGTATCTAAGTGGTTGATAGAGATATGCAAGGACTCCGATCTCTTTCGACTCAGCTGTCGAAGAGATATTTCTGTAGAATCGTAGGATCGAATTCATCATCCTTAGAGATTAAGAAAGTTGAAGGCGTCAGTGCCTATCAAAAATAAAAGGATGTGTTCTAAATCAAGTATAATTTATTTTATATAATTTTTTTTTTAAATACATATTATCTCTTCAATGATATTTTTTTTTTGTTTCCATGGGATGACGTATTAATTGAAACAGGACTGCACTTGCAAAATGAGCACGGATCAATTTCAGAGGAGATCTAAAATCCCTCCTGAGCATCAAACTCTTCTGTCCTGACCAATCGCATCAAGGTCAAAGGGAGACGATTTATCTCCCTCAAAATAGTCATGAGACAGATCGATGAGGATCGTTAAGTTGACGATTTCACTCTTTTAACGAAATGACATTTTTTTTTAAATTTACTAGAGAATTTTTTTTTTCTCTTTTTTTTTTTACCTAAGATTTTTTTATATGAAATTCCTTTCCTTCCTCCATTTTTCCGAAGTAAATATGGGCTTAAAGATATAATCCATAATCCCTCTTCCATTATCTTTCGTTGAATGAATTTTTTATGAACAATTTAATCGGAAAAAAAAATCACAATCCAACACGCCAACAATGATCGAAACAATAATAAAACTACTCTTGCTTGAATCAGGGATTATATTCAAAATAAAGGTAAATAGAGTTTGGTGGAGCTTTTGTATGGTGGGTCAAACAAATAATATTTATTAGTATTTTTTTAAAATTTTATTAATAAAAAAAATGATATGGTGTGAGATTGATCAGTGTGCACATGTATGTGATGCGTCATGAGTCATTTGATTTTATGGAATTATACGGTAAATGAGACCGATGAAATTCTTTATCGTCGATCGCTATATGTACTATAGCCTAGCCCATGAACCAATTGGGATCGCCATCGGCATCCATCTGATAAAATCGTGGTTAGAATCCAATTGAATTACAGTCGCCAACGTCGCAGTCGCTGGCGATTGCAATAGTGGTCGATCCGACCTCAATTCGATCGAAATCTGACCAGAGTTCGGTCGACATCTGAGTTCGATCCGATCGTAGTCGGATCGCAGTTGGATTCCTACCAAATTACGGTCGAAATTGGCCACGATTGTGGCCGCCAACAGCTACAACATTGGAGACCATAATTCGGCCAGATTTTGACTGCGATCTGATCGAAATCTGACCGCAGTTTGATCGTACTCCAATTCCGATTGAATTGCAGTCGAAATCGGATAGATTGCGATCGCAATCTGGTCAGACTCTGGTGGCAACTGTAATCTTGGCCGATTCATATCTCAATTCGATCGGAATATGATCACGGTTCAATCGACATCGAAGTTCAGTCAGATCGCAGTTGGATTCCAATCGAATTGCGATCGAAATTGACTGCGATTGTGGTCACCATCATCTGCGGCACTAGAGGTCGCAATTCGATCAGATTTTGACTATGATCTGATCGAAATTCGACCGCGATCCGATTGAACTTCGATTCTGACCAAATTGTAGTCAGGATCGACAGCGATTGTAGTTGTGATCCGATCGGATTCCAATATCAATCGGACCGTAGTCGAAATCTAATCATTCGACGACGATGTCGAGTGGTAGAAGCTCTGACAAAAAATATTGTATATTTCTCATATATGCTTTAGTCCGGTGTGCAACTTATCAAACTCGTATTAAAAAAGACTTTTTAAATTTTGTTTTTGCTGCCGAAATGAAGATATAATCCATTAACAAATAAATGATTTAGATAATAACTTAAAGAATAAAAATAGTATATATGATTGAAGCTTACATCATCAAATTCCCTCTTGGCTAGTTAAATAAGATGCGCCGACTAATCATTGTTATCGAATTGGATATCTCAATTAATGTGTTTATTTGTGTAAAAAATATAGAAATAATTAGCTTTCTTTCTTTCTGCAAAAGTAAACAGAGAACTTTTTATTAGCTACGTGCACAAGAATATTTAACCATATCTAAATACTCTCGGTGTAGATTAGTACTCCTGTGAAAGATTGGAATCGTTAATTTAATAATTTTTATCGGTCTATCCGACGATCATTATAAAAGAAGTAAATCATGAAAGATTCTATGGGTCTTAATGTGATAGTCAAGACACGTGAGAGTCATCTGAATCTAGAAAAAAAATTTAGACTTTCTTCATAATCGACACATGTCGCTTCTATAAATACCATCATATCTTAGTCACTACGCTATCTATGTGGGAACATAAATTAGTACGATGGAGGACTTCATAGTGTATTTTTATTAAATTTTTTTGTATACTCTCGGTGTAAAATTTCATCTTCTTTTTTTGATCCACGATTTATACCGTAATTAAAAATACATAATATTTTCACACTATAACTCATCTCTGACCTCGTCGAGATCATCGACACTGTCCTCGTCGCTAACAGTAAGCTCATGGCAACGTACGATAGGGTCGGAATTTGACCCCAATCACAGTTGCAATATTATGGCTGATTGCGACCGCGATCGGATCAGATTTCGACTGTTGATGGTCCACGACCGCCAGTGTTACGACATTGACCACCGTAATTCAATCGAAATCTGATCACTCGGTGGCGATATTGAACCGTGCAAGCGTGAGGTGTCAGACAAAATTATTGTATATTCTTTATTACGGTGCTCATTAACATATGAACACATATATCCATCACACAATATATCAATTTCATTCGTGGGGATTCACATAATTTATTAACGATGGAATGTCTTAGAGTATCTACAATCCACTCCCATTATAACACTTTCCACCTGATTAAAAAGTATGAGATCCATTGTCATATACTCATTATAATAATATCTCTTTCATCTACATTCTTTTTAACATTAACATATTATATATGAGTCATACAATCCACTCAATTATTTTAAAATTATATCATATTAAATAAATACATTTTAAAACTATTTTAAAATTTTATTGTTATTATTATTATTATTATTAAAAAATAAAAAAAAATACACGTGGAGTGGGTCAGCCCACCTTATGTTCTCTTGAACACGTTCAAAATGTTGAACGCGTTATAACACCCCTCCACAATGATGTTAATATCAAAGGGATGTTATAACACCCCCTATTAACTAACGAACATATGTTTTTAGAATGAAATTTAAGCTACATAGAATATTGGTAGAAAATTAATAAGTGTCTTAGTTCTCCATGTCATTGAAATGGTGTTTTTCTTTTAAAATATTATCAATGCTCTACCTTGAAATAAATCTAACCAAATCTAAATCTAAATACACATATATTGTTCTTAAGGTACATTTCACATGTAAATACGGTTCGATTTTTTATTGAGATAAATTTAATTTTAAATTTTGAAAAAAATTAAATCGATGATTCTGAGTCATATGCAAATCAAAAATTGAGCACATCTCATTATTTAACGTTCAGTTAGAAATTCTTAAAGTCGAATCAATTATTTTCATAATTAATCAAGTTGAAGATTTTAATATATCCAATGCTAATAATAAAAAAAAATACAAGCAACACTATTTTAAAATAATTTTGATCAAAAATTATTTTAAAAAAAGAGTGCGATATATATCAAATTATAGACGAATCATTATTTTAATAATGTTTAAAATAAAGATATCTTATCATATCATAGGCATATCCTTTTAATTTTCTGGTTACAATTTGACTTCGTGAAAGAATTTTATTTGATGGATTTATTTATTTTTAGTTTCTATCGAATATTGAACAGTGACTGTGAGGGATTATTAAAGATAAGAGAGAATTTGCAAAGAGAAGAATAGAAGAGTGTCGAAGGATTTTGACGAATGTATCCTGTTTTATTAAATATATTTAAATTTTATATTATTTCCTATAATTTGTTTTGCAATTTTTGAGTTGTGGTTTAACATAAACTTGTTATGGTCACTAATGGCCAAATTATCTGAGAAATCGATTGCTAGAATCTTTAACATTCACCTCCTCGTACCAAAGAAGATGTTTACTTCGTATTAGTACAGTCGTCAAATTGAGTTGGACCGACGGTTTGACTTGAAATTTTATTAATCCGTCATTTTAATAGACCTAAACTGATCAATTCGTTCGAGTTAGATAGGTTAACTTGGGGTGAACTCGGATTGATCTGTGAGTTAAAAAATATCAAAAGAAAATAGAATTTGTAAAAATAAAATTGTATAATTTTTTTTTATCATTATTTTAATATTAATAAGATAAGTTTTTCATAATCATAATTTTCTTCTATCACACATATACCTCGACAAAGTATAGAAGAAGTTAGAGAAAAGAATAGGAATTTTTTTATGTAAATACTTTAATTGACTTATATTATCTTGTCACTTCTATTCTAATTAATATAGAAAATAATGATATATCAGAGTCAAACAATTACTATGATTGAAAAATCTCAATTGATTATTTATTTGAAGGAACCAAAATTCAAATTTATATATTATCAAGATTTAAATATTATTGAAGCACTGAAAAAATCAAAAGCATCGACACTCAATCTTGTCTATCGATAATTGGATCTTAATTACAAGATTTTAGTTACTTTACTTTCATATCATAGTATCTCATCCACCTTGTCGATCGTCATCTCAAGCTCTCAATATCTCAATAATTTTTTTAAAAAAATATTTTATTTATTATGACTCACAGATTGACCTACTTAATTCATAACTCGTTTTGAGTTGAATTGAATCAAAGATTTCTTAATCCATCGAGATGACAAATCGGCCGACCTCTCCTGTTAAATGTTGATTCATCGGTGCTGGCAATTTATTGAGTTAGTTATCGATGCATCAAGGATTCGACCCCACAAACCTTCAGAATACTTCACCAACAGCTGAGCCGAGTAAAATTGAAGCCTAAGTAGTCTCCACCGCCACCAAAAATAAATCAGAAAAGT
Source organism: Wurfbainia villosa (assembly GCA_025175895.1). NCBI lineage: Eukaryota > Viridiplantae > Streptophyta > Magnoliopsida > Zingiberales > Zingiberaceae > Wurfbainia > Wurfbainia villosa. The sequence continues at coordinate 2,121,292 of CM046000.1, read as the reverse complement.
ACTTGTAATTTTTTCACGTTTCAACTCGGACTCTATAATCGCGTTATCCTTGAACAACGATTTAATACCGAAATCGTACTCTGTCCACCGAACAAACTCCTAAACTCTAAAATCGTTCGAATGATTTTTTTTTTAAATTCACTATTGAATAATATCACTATAAAAAAATCGAACCGTGTTCTCCAATAAAATATCTCCTCACTTTTGCCTTTGCACTGTGTCTTTCAGTTTCTTTCAGTTTGCTGCAAGGAGGATAAGGTCGATATCAAATTCAATCCTGAAATGCTCAAGAGGGCATTCAAGAAACATGCTTTAAAAGATATGATAGAGATCGATAAGGCATAGTTTAAATACAAGCGAAGAAATTCCCTAGAAACAAGACTGAAAAACAAGAGATCGAAAGGAATGTTCATACTACAGACCGAAGCTCGGTCCAAAGTACAAAATTGTTGACATGCCCATTTCTTACTCACAGGCTTGCACAAAGCATAACCATTAGGAAACCAACAAATCTACTAGTAAATATAAGCTAGAATGAAACACGAAAATGATTCGGTACTCTTCAGATCTTGGCTCGAGTCATAGGAGTCATTCAGGTTGTTTCACCGTCGACGACGCCAGTAATGGGGGCCATTTTGTTTGCTTCATCGTCATCCTCGCCTGCACTCTCACTTTCCGAAGGAAGATCCGCCATTCTGTAATCCACCTTGAAGTCGTAGTCGGCATCCATTTCATTCGCGATGCTCGCTTTATTGGCCTTCCGCCTTTTCTTCTCGGCTCTCCTTTTACGGGGATCAAGTATGCCTTCGGCAGTGTATAACTTGTCGTTTTGGTTGCTGCTAGTCTTGGCCTCGGATTCCCCGGCGACTTCCTCATCATCAGCCATGGGTTGATCCTCAACGGCAACTACCGCGTTCTGCTGCACATCATCCTGACATTCAAAAAGAAGAACAAATTTACATAAGATACAGAATATCATGATGCAGCAATAATCTATATCCTGGAAGCGGTAAGCACTTCCGGCTAATCGAAACTCTACTCGATGAAACTCAATCTCATTCAGGAAATGAAGGCCAAATAGTGAGAACCTGCTCTGACATCTGAGCATCCAAGTTCAGTGGGGAATGAGGAGGAACTTCAATGTGACGGGAATCTTCCACTGATGCCAGGGTGTTGATAAACGAAGACTCGATCTTGTAAATTTCGTCAATATCGAACTCATTTCCGAGCTGCGGAACAATTGCAGAGTCGAGATTCTCGCCCTGGTTTCTAGGTGGAGGCAAAGTGTAATATGGTATTTTACCTAAAAACATGTCAGAAAGATCAGACTTGGAGCAATCAAATAGTGGTCAGAGTACACGAAATAGATACCCTCATTCCAATCATGCAGTACAATCTTCGCAGCAGCTTCGACGTCCACGACTCCCCCCTTCTTCAGCTTACCCCTCGTGGTCGCTACCTTTTGGAGGAAGTCGTCGATTGAGCTGAAGGTTGCCAACTTGTACAGAGACATCAACCTCTCGGCCGGACAGAGCTTGAGTATCTCATTTACTGCAAGGTTTCACGATGAACCAACAGAGTTATAACCGGTACCGACACAAGTGATATTTGAGGCAAGAAGAGTCAGTAGCAGTCGAAGATTAAAGGACGTGTTGTTGATTAACCATTATAAATTTCTCAGTTAATTTCTCAAATCAGAAACAAAAGGATAGGAACTCAAGACCCAACTTATCGCCAAATATAATAGGAAGAATAACAAAATCAAAGTAAAAAAAAAACAAAAATATACGAACTAATGCGCCGCTACACGAGTATGTAACCATGAGTATTTTCCTAGCCCAACCTAGAAAGGTTATGACAACAGACTATGTTTGCCTATCACATAGAAACCAAATTGTATACCCTACTCGATGGTAAGACAATCTTGATGGTTGAGCAGTACAACACATCTTCTGACATTACTCAAGTTAATTATCAGTAGAATTTTCCATAGTCTGCAAAATCCACACCTTAGATAACCAAATCTATTCACTTTTACCACATCTTCAAACATTACTCGAGTTAATTATCAGTAGAACTTTCCATAGTTTACAAAATGAACATATTAAGACCCACCCCCACCCGCTCTTTTTTTTTTCCCCCCAAACACACATCGTTGATCATCGGAGTGATTGTTTCTCTCTCCTTGTTTTAGATCAGGGGAGATTTCACTAGCAATTGACCATTACTTCTAGTTTTTCAGTTTCATACTTAAACCATTGCTTTTGAACGATGGGAATTGGTTTCTTGTTGTGCTCTTCATTCCATCACATGATTTTGAAAGGATGTCTAAGAAATCGGACAAAATCAGATTGGCTATGCAGATGTTGATCAATTTGGCCAACCCAAATCAGAATCAGATGTTTTCAAATTATGGAATTTTCTTCATCAAGGGGAACAAGTCTTGAAAGAACAAATGCTTAACTGATTAACAATTTTAATATACTGCAACCTAACGAACAATTGAGAAGAGATACCTGGACCGACAAGATCATCTAACTTTTCGATCCTCTTACAGTTGCGAAGAGCTATAGATGCATCAGCCTCTCCAGACTTGAGCATTACCACACCAGGACAATCCAACAGCTTTACCTTTTTATCTAACTGAATTTCTTGCATTGATTTGGTTAATCCTGGAGTAGCACCAACATTAACAGCATGGGACCTCTTCAAACTATTTATCAAACTGCTCTTCCCAACATTCGGGAGTCCAACAATACCTACAGTGATTGATAACTTAAGCTGCAAAGAAAGCAAAAAAAAAAATCAATTAACATCGCAAAAAGGTACAAATCTTTTGGCTGCCCAAGTTAAAGAAATGAAATATCCTAAGTTTGCATGTCACAAAATTGCATCATTTTGGAGAAGGTGCACAATAAATGACCTTTCAGCAAGTAAATCGTGTCTTACAATTTAGTAAATTGTATCTTACAATTTAGAACTTGCTACTATAATGCATATTCAAAAAAAAGTAACTGCCATTAACAGTTCATAGAGCCACTTTGGTATACAGCACCCATAAATTAATGTGAATATTTAAATAAATTAGAACTTATAATTTTTTTCGTGCATGATTAAATTTATCAATTCTAATCAACCACAAATTTTAATACATTGCCTAAAATAACGTTAACATCAATTCAAAAGTTTGAATATCATGAAGTTATAAAATTATAATAGAATTCACATTTATATGAAAGGAGTCTTAGCACAACAATAAGGGTAAGGTTGCATACAATAAATCCTATATAGTCCGATCCTTTCCCGAGATCCCATATTGGCAGGAGCTTCGTGCATTGGGTTGTACTTTTTTAATAGAATTCACTTTTCATGCAAATTTGCATACAAATATACAAAAGGAACATATTCTTTGATGTAGTGTTAATATGCCAATTTTACTTCACTAAAAGTTTGCACGAAATTAACTGTAGTTGTAGAATGAACATAAAGAGCTAAAGTTCATAAATTGCCAATGTTAATTGCAAAATCGACTTCAATTAAACAAAAATACAATTTGCATCCCAAATATTAATTGCCCCAATTTAATGCATTATAATATAGTATATAAGTATCTAAATTGCCCCAATGTTATTAATTGCATCCCAAAAATTAATTGCCCCAATGTTATTAAATTTAGTTTGATTAAATTTAATATAAAAATTAAACTATACATAAATAAAATTTAATGCATTATAATATAGTATATAAGTATCTAAATTGAATTAGTTTATTAAATTATAATAAATAATTTAATTTTGTGTACAAAAAAACAAGTATACATAAACTACATCTATTTAATTAAATAAAAGGAAATATAAATTTTAAATAAATTGATTTAATTCAATAAAAAATAAAGTACGAAAATTTAATTCAATTTATAAGTTGTATAATTATAATTTAACACATTGCATCAGTACACAAATTTATATGATATATATAACATATAAATTATATATCATTCTATAATAATCTTCAGACCCTGACCCCACAAACCATTGTCCTCGACCTGTGGCATATGTCTCTCATGGATGCTAATGAAGTTAATGCACACCCTCCCTCATCATCTAAATAACTATTTTCCTTGATTCCTTTGCCAAGCCCACATGCTTCCCCAAGCTGATGCAAACTTCACCTTCTGTTGCCGCCTCTTTTGATTGTTCATTCGTACCTCTTTGTTGCACCAATTTCTCTTATTTTTTAGCCCATCTTCTCTTACCTTCTTCACTTCATGACCAACAAGAAGAATTAGAGGGCAACAGGGTTGAAATATCACTATTTGACACAGTACCCACTCGACAAGAGCAACACTATAGTGGCACATGTGGCACGAGGTATATTACCTGTGTTGTCCAGTTGTGTTCCAGTCATTGGTCGGAATGATAAACCTCCTCGATTGTGCTATCCAGCACATGTGATTGATCAATTTATCTAAGTACCAATGTAAAACAAGATAAGGACTTACTGAAACTTGATGTACACCCACAACTAGGAAAATTATTTGTCACACTCTTGATAGCTCTACTAAGTAACAATATTATTATACATATCTCTTATTCTAAGAAGCCTCTAAAAGATGCATGTAAGTAAGTTTCATTGAGCAACGCCAAGTGTCAAAGATTCATCTCTAATGCCTCCTGTTGGGACAACATAATATTCTTGAAAAATTAACCTAGCTATTTAAGAAAAAACAAAGCCGCCTAATTTTTTACCTCGTTGCTTCTTGAATAATTTTTCAACAACTTTAGGAGAGTATCAGCTCCAAGGCAATCACTAGTTTGCAATATATTAGATGTCTTGGCAGCCTTTGCTCTCTTTGATGACTTCCATCCCAAGTTTGATCTTTGTTCTTGTGTGCTACATTTAAAAGCTACAGTCGGGAACTCTCCTCTAAGATATGTGAGCCACTTCTCCACTGCCTCCCGGGGAACAAGATCTGCAAATATTGCAAATATAAGAATAAAAATATTGACCTAAAAAAATCAGAAAAAAAAAAATTAAAAACTAAATAATATCATTTTACAAAAGGAAAAAAAAAAAAGGAAAAAAAATACCTATCTTGTTCAAAAGCAACACAATTCGCTTATTAGGATCAGATTTTAACACCATATTCTCCAGGTCAATGGAACGAGTACCAAGTGGATCCCTTGCATCAAGTACTTCCAATATTACATCTGAGGCTTCAATAACTTTTTTCAACTCCTTATAGAAAGTTCTCTCAGAATGATCTGTAGAAAATTAGCAAACAGACAAAAAATAAATAAATAAATGATATATGTCTTTGGACACAAAGACTTTGAAGGTATGGCTTTTGCTACCATGGCTTTTTGCTATAGCTGAAAGTTCAGTTATGATAGGCTTGTTATCATATTCGTTGCCTCGTGCAGAAGCTTCGGAAGCCAATTGTGAAACATCAGAATCATCAATCAAGCCTAGTTTCCTCTTCTTAGCCTGTCAAACAAAAAAAAAAGCTTTGAATGCAAAAAAAATCAGATGTCTATTAAAACAGCATTACAAAAACTGAAATTTGTGCAAAATGATAATGGGTTGGCATATACAGATGAACCGACTGTATAATTGTAGAAAGTTCACTTGTACTACAATCACCACTTTTACAGTACTAGGAATTTTAATTACAGAAGGTAGGAAACCCCCAAATTCATAGACATCAAACTATGTAACACATCAAAAGAAAAGAAGTTGTATATTAGTTAGTACAACTTTCTCTATAAATACAATAACAAAATAATAATAAGACTCCTAAAATGTTACCAAGGCCACGAGGACATAAATTTCCTCCTAAGTATAATAAATTGTAGAATTCAAGGAAAGGAAGATATTATATTACCTTATTTCAGCAATGACCATTACATATGACCATCACATGTATATAGACATAATAAAATAATAAATCGCACTGATGTGGGACAAAACTCATACATACCTATTACCTAATAAACAAAATATCTTTGGCACTTACCCTCAAGTCGAAGAATAGATACTATTGGTGCCTAGCTTTTTACATAAACGAGAGAAATTTCATAGGTATAGCATAAATTAGGCATAAAAATGATGAACCGAAAAAATATTACTCACATGCAAGAAAACAAAATTTAAAGAGATGATGGAGTAAGTAGTTGGCAATCCCTTCGACCTTAGATCAACACAAAACCAACAATGCCTTTCACCTAAATCTATGTATTGACAACTAGAGAGGGTAGAGAGAATAAATGAAGTGAAAAAAATAATAATAATAAAGAGATGGTCCACATGAACGAATCACTAAAATAAGTCAGTGATGTGCTCGCCTTAGATCAATGCAGACAACAATGTCTTTCACCTCGAATTTGCAAAAAATGAAAAAAATATGAAGAGATCTCCCGTGTAGGCTATACTCCCTAAAGTGGTGCACACAGAAACACACAATAGACAAAGGGAAAATAAAAGAAATGAGAACTTTGGAAGAAAGAAGAATAGCTCAGGTTGACCTTTTGTTAGAAGTAGCTAAATGAGAACAGGCTCTATTCAGATCATGAATAACACAACTTGACCCTTTATTGGATTGCAAAATGGAAATCAGATTATTTTCTCTGTTCATATCTTCATTGGTTTTACGGTACATATACAAAACACAGATAGAATTAAACAGGATATGCTCAAAAAAGGAGGAAGAGAGGGCCAAAAAAATGGTGCCTACAGTTGTAGGAAGAGAATATTACCCTCTCCTTTCTAGCAACCTTTTTCTGCTCCAACTCCTCCAAGGCACGAGCCCTGCGATCCTCAAGTGCCTTAAGTTCTTGCTGCTTGAAAGGCCAATCATTCGGAATCCCAGGGTCCTTCTCTATCTTCTTTTTCTTGTTCAGACCAAGCTTCTTTGCCTCCTTTGCCTTCTTCCTATGGTGTTCCTTCACCTTTCTTATTATTTTGTATTTCTTTCTTAGAGTTACCCTCTTACTTTTGCTCTCTGCAAGGAGGTTAAATGTAATGCAGCCCCGAAGTAAATACAATCAAAAGATAATTTGGTCAAGAAATATACTTACTTTTGCTCTTCTTCACCATATTTGATGCTCAAAAGTAACCTGCAAAACAGATATAAGTATAAAAAACAGTTGGCAATAGTCCATGTTTTGTTATCACAAATTAGCAGGTTAAAGAAATAAATGCCATTTCATATGCTGATTCAACAGGGAAAAATGGATTTTTTTTTTTCTTTTTACTTTACAAGTACACATGAACGCCTAGGAGAGAATAGATGATGGATGATATAATTTACAATGTTACAGGACAAAAACTGGGCCACGACTAGATTCCAGGCATCAACCCTAGATACCATAATTCCATAACAAAAGATGACAGCATAAATTGAACTAACAATGAAAACAGAAAGCCTACTTGATCACCCGACTCATGATTTTAGAAGGCCTAATTGTTCACTTCATTCACGAAATCCTAACTGCACGTTTCAACACAGTCATTATGTGTCGGCAAGAATGTATACTAAGACGGGAAAAGATGAACTAAGTATTAAAATTTTGTTCGATCTCTATTCACCCAGAGTGAAGCAACTCCAAATAAATAAACTAAGGAAACCCCCTAATCAAGAAGCATAACGTTGAAGACAAAATAAGACATTTTCCGCGAGACACATGCAATGACATAGATCTTAATAGTGGAGGAAATCTAATTTATATAACCTATCTATCCCCGCATCGGCTTTCTAGCGGCATCCACCAAGATATCTACGTGAATCCGCCGAGATATCGCCCGATCAAAAATCCAATTTTTATCTCGGCATCAGAACATGGGAACAAAAATCATACAATAACAGAGTAGGAAGGAGGTAGGAAGGAAGAACATCAGGAAAAACTTGCAGAGAAGAGTTGAAAACTAACCGACGAAAAAAGAACTCTCTTTTCTGTGAGGTGAGTTCCCCGGGAGGATGCTCCTCAGCAAGGAGATGGGCTTAAACCGAGGTGGAGGCGCCGGCACGAGGAAGCCGCAAGAAATTAGGGTTTATCGGTGTGGACAATTTTATAATATTCGTTGTAAATTAGAATAATGCCAAATAATTAGATTTTCTTTTATTTGTTAAGAGTCTCAATTATTATAAATCATCATCTAAATAATGAGACTAATCTCCAACATGATCAACTCGGCTCTATAAAAATTTTCCATCGACCATCAGACACGTCGAAGGACAGAGCAGCCTCAACAATCCCATCATCTATGATTGGTCATCTCATTTGAAAAAAAAAAAATCTATAAATTCATCGCAATTGAAGATCGAATTGTAGATACCTAAGCATGTTTAATGGACTGGTTCGATCTAAAATCGAGTCGGAATCAATCCGTTAAATTCGGAACCGGAATCAATTCGAATGAATTGATTCTAGAATCGAATCGGAACCGTTCTGATTCCAGTTTAGTTCGGTTCCAATCGATTTCGGAACCGTTTCGGAATCGGTTCGGGTTCCGATGTGGATCTGATTTCGATTGCTAATTTACATGTGAAAATCCTTAGAATGCCAACATGTCTACAAGATTATTTTGCAATTAAAAAAAAAGAATATGATCACCAACACGTTAGATGAATTTGGAAGCTCAAGTTTAAAGAAGGTGATTCAGAACCATTTCGAAATCGGTCCGGAACCGTTTCGAAACCGGTCCGGATTGAATTGGTTCCAAAGTTAAAATTTTAGAATCGAAATCGATTCGGAACCGATAAATTATATGTTGTGTTGTGTCAACTATTTTCATGGAAGATGGCGAAATGATATCTTGAGCGGTTACATATTTAGGGCCCTTGACGCAAATGGATGTGTCTCGATCGAACTCTATGTATATTACTTCTCGATACAATTTCTTTCAAATTCAGTAAAATTTCATGTATTGATTCTTCGATACCTACTATCGTAGAATATTCACGTGGCATCTTTTCGGATTTTGCACATGTGATACATGTTCCTTCTATTTCTCCTAGTAAAGCCCTTCGCATGGCAATACCTATGGTATCGACTTGACCTTTCATAAGTGGGCACAGAATGAAACAACCATAATCAAGACGATTATTGTCTATTCTTGATTCAACCCACCTCCACTGTAGTGTTCCAGTTCTGATTCAATTTCGAATCCGTAGACGTTGGAACTGAATCGGACCGATTCCAATGTCGACGGATTTGAAATCAGTTAGAACTAAAATGGAACCAGAATCAAAGAACCGATAAACTGCCTATAGATACCTAAAAATCAAATTAGATACCCTAAGAATCTACAATATCGGCGATCGGCGGACAATAGCCGGTGGGTAGCCGGCCGATCGGCGACGGCGATGGTGGCGAGCCGGTCGCAGAGCGGGCATCGGCCGAAGGCGATAGCGACGACGTCGACGATCGACAGACAACGACGACGAGCAACGCCAATAATCGACGGTTGGCAATCGACGACGACGACAAAGACGACGATGACCAATGAGAATGAATCATAAACTCATCATCCCTTTGAATTTTGTCCATTCCAAAATAATTAGTATGATTTCATTTTTTCAATTTCCAAACTCATTAATCAGAATCATTCCATTATATATCTCATTTTCAAACCTAAGTTGTTAACAAATCCTAATCTAATTAAAATCAAATTATCAAATTCAACTTAAACACCGCTTTAGCTTTCTCGTGAATACCAAGTAAACCCAAATCGATAGCACAACCATCGCTTAACTAACACCAACTCCACTAAATGAGCACCTAAACACTCAAATAACCCTAATTTCCATTAAACCCCAATCAAATAGCTGTAATTAATCAGTATCTAAATTATTTGACTTTAATTTTGAGCCAAACTAAAGGGGTGTTTGGTAGAGAGAAAATTTTTCATTTTCTATTTTCATTTTTTGAAAAAACGAGAAAATGTGTTTGCATGGTTGGCGTTTTCCATCTCCGTTTTCTAGAAAATGAAGAAGCATTTTCTGGAAAACTGGAAAACTCCAAAAAATCATTTTCTATTTTCATTTTCGTTTTCCAAAAAATAAAAAAATATTTTTTGGAAAATTAGAAAATTTTCTGTTTTTTGGAAAAGAAAAACAGAAAACAGAAAATGGAAAATTTTCTCTTTACCAAACGCTACTTAACTGTTCTCGGTAATTCTTAAACACCGGTACAACAGATGATAATGTTTGTTCTCAATATTTCTCACAATCGATTTCATAATTATTATGAGAGAAAATAAATCACGGATAATCTTTGACTGCAATGCGAATTGACTAGCACGGTGGAAGATAAGTCATCCTGACTGATATTTCTATCTAATAATAAGGATTGATCTTTACTTGTCAGATCTACACCATATTAATCAACATATTATTCCTATAGAGACTCGGAAATTCTTAAATACCTCTACAAAAGGTTGAAACCGTCAATCTAATGATCTCCACTGATCTGTCTCACGGTCATTGTGAGAGAGGTAAATCACGAAGGGACATATAAGCTTGATGTGGTGATCAAAATACGTTGAAGTCATCTGAATTCAAAAAAAAAAAAATTAAATCTCTTCCAAATCGATTTATATTATTTTTATAAACACCGTCGTACTTTAATTACCATATCGTCTCAGACTCCGTGATTCTTAAACATGAAGCATGTACATGTAAAGTGTCACATTACCTAACGAACAATCACGTTGCAACAGAAAAGACCTTCACATTTAATTTAGGTGCCAAACGCCTCTAAATTATTTCTAAGATTATTTTCAAAATGGTCTAAATATTTTAATCCATTCCAAAAACTTCACTTAGAGTTTTATTAATATCAAAACATTACCTAGGGTTTCTACTTTACTGATAAAAAAAATGCTCCGATCAAATTTTTATCAGGCAAAATTAAAAGAGCTTCTTTTTTTTTTTTACTCCAATTTTCTTTCCGAATTATCCTTTTTGATAAAATGATCATAATTAAAAATAACTTCGATCAAAATTATTTTAATATTAATTAAAAGTTCTTCGACATCGATTAAGATTGATCTAATTTAGAGCTATAAATCTTAAGTTATCTATTTTTATGATTTGAACTCGTTTCTGTAAAAAGTTAGAATCGTCAATCTAGCGATCTCTATCGATCTATTATATGACTATTGTGAGGGAGGTAAATCACGGAGAATCCTATGAGTCTTATTTGAATCTAAAAAAGAATTTTAGACCTCCTCCGAAATCAATTCATGTCACTTCTATAAGCATTGCTATGCCTTAGTCATTACGCCATCTCCGTGGAGATTATGATTTGAACTCGCGAGATTACACGATAGTAATTTTATGGTTGTGCTAAAAAATTTATTTTTCTGACTATAAATGAATCAAATATTATTGAGCGAGTTTAGTATTCAATTAATATTTATGAATAAAATTTTGAAATTATTCAGGAATGAAGTTCATGAACAACGATCACAGTTGTCTGGAGTGATCATTGGGCTTTGCGCCTAAAAAGTTCTCTATGATTTACCTCGTCTGAAGGTGGATTGAAAGAAACCATTTGGTTGATGGATTTTAATTTTTTTTGTATCAATGCATTTCATCGTCATCCACCGTCCTGGGCTATCGAGAGGAGGGTAAATAACGGGAGACTATGTCCCGACACGGTGGCAAGGCATGGGGGTCATCCGAGTCCTGAGAGATTTTAGACCCCTCATCCGAAATCGACCCCACTCCGTATCCAAAGCAACCACACTGTCTTACCATCGCGCCATCCCCGTGGGGACTATTTTTTTTTGCATCAATGAACATTGACCATATGTTCATCAATAAATTTTTTATTTAATTGCCACTTGATATGATATTTAGGTATTCGATTCAATTAATCATAGATGATCGATTCGTTCCCATAGAAATTTCCTACCGATCGTTAGAGTAAATCGAAAAATGGTCACAACAGGTGGCTCAACAACCCATCGTTATGAGGTTTTTCACTCAATTTGAAAAAAAAATCTTACAAATACATTGTAGATAAGAATCAGACTATATGAGCATCCTACTGTTGCACTATAAACTCAAGGAAAATTTTTATCCAACACTACATAGCAAAAGATAATTACGTTCGCTCATAGTATCCTTTATCATTGGTCCCACAGTGATGGTGAAGGAAAATAAATTACGGAGGATTATGCTCCTTGTTTCGTTGATCAGAAACGACGAAAGACTTCTTAGTCCGGATGAAAATTTTAAATTTCATGTCAAAATTCAACCTCTATCTATCTATAATAATATCTATATCACTCTAGTCAACCTACTGTCCCGAGAGAATGAACATTTATATCCAACTCGTAAATAGATAAAGAGGCTCTCAAAACAAATAAATTTGTAATATCAAATTCATTAATCAACTAAGTTTAAAGATTTACGAGTTTTAAATAATTAAACAAGTTCGGATTAGGAGTACTGTTATATCTAAACAAACCAAATTCAAGTTCATACAAAAAAAATAAATAAATCAAATCAAATCAAATTTGGTTCATTTTAAACTCAACGCATGACTCAATTAACTTATCAAAGAAGTTGGAACAATATAAAATTTAGCTCAGTTGGACTCGTTTATAACTCTATCTAATATTAGTCAAAATTTGATGAAAATTATTTAATATCGTTCAAAAATAATTTTAATTAATATTAAAATAGTTTTAACCTCAATATTAAAGCAGTTTTAATCAAGTAATTTTAACTAAAAATTTATTTAAAGTGGGTTATTTTTTAGAAAGAAAAATTAGAGTGAAGGTCGTTTTATTTTTTTTTTCTTTCAATATTGGGTGTCTTTTATATTAACAAAAATATGGGTTTTTTTTTAAACTTTGGAATCGACGAAAAAAGATGTTTGTAAGAGGATTTTCCTCGCATTAAGAATTGAAGGGTCATTATGAAAAAGTTAGTAAAAATTAAGGGAGCTTTTAAAAGTTACCGTTAATTATAAGAAATAGAAATAAAATAGGAGAATGCAATGATAAAAGTAGAGAGACATCCCACGTGATAAAACAGTTCGATCATATGCTATGATATCATTCGATGACGAATTTAAAAAAAAAAATTATTCAAGCGGTCTTAGGGTTCAGGAGTTTATCCAATAATAGAGTACGAGTTTACTAGACATGCTTATCGATTCTTCGGTTTCGATTCTGGTTCGGATTTAATTGGTTTCGGATCCGTCGACGTTGAAACTAATAGGAACCGATTCAAAATCGATTCCGAACCAGTTCCGATTCTAAAGTTTTAACTTTGAAACCAATTCAATCTGGACTCATTCCAAATCGGTTTCGAAACGATTCCGGACCATCTTCCTCGAACTTGAGCTTCCAAATTCATGTATCACGTTAGTGGTCCTATTCTTTTTTCTGTCGTAAAATAATCTTGTACACATATTAGCATGCTAAGAGGTTCCACTTTTAAATTAATAACCGGAATCAAATTTAAATCGGAACAAGAATATATTCCGAAACGATTCTTAACCGATTTCGAAATCGATTGGAACCGAACCGAATCAGAACTAGAATGGTTCCGGTTCGGTTCCAGAATCGATTCGTCTCGATTCCGAATTTAACGGATGGATTTCGAATTGAATTGATTCTTTAAGCATGTCGTTCAGAAATAATGATTGAATAGTAAAAAAATTATAAATATTTCAATTTATCTAACTTATGAAATATTTAAAAAATTTATACGACAGAATTGATCACTCTGTGAAAAATTAATCGGACCTCAGTGTGAATAATTAAAAAACAAACAAAATAGCGATGGAACTGCTACTACTACACATGGTCAATAGATAAGCAAAGGCAGAGGGGAGAGAGGAGAGCTATTTCAATTTGATCGATCCAAAGACGTTGCCTTTCTCCTTCGTCCTTTTCCTCCTCCTCCCATTCCCCACCACGGAGCGGAACGAGGCTGCAGTGGCAGATCTTGTGTAGGACGCTGAGGAGGCGACGCTCTCTTCGTCTCGAAAAGGTAGGCTTTTTTTTTTTCTTCTTCTTCTTCTTTCAGCTGTGGGTTTTGTGATATATACCAGAAGAAAATCTGTCTTTGATGCTTGATCCTTTCCCCTTTGCAGTTCCATTTTGAAGTTTTTTTTTTTTTTTTTTTTTCGTTCTGCTGATCCGTCTTTTTTAAACATTGTTTCTGGATATCTGGTTCTTCTAAGTCTGCTTCGCACCCGTCGATTTTGTGTCGGAGGTGGAATTTGGCTAAAGGAATCCTTAGATCGCGTGCCATCTGTGCTACGGAGTACAGGTACGAAAGTGGGAAACTCATTTTTGTTGTTCGCCTTCGTCATTGCTGGCGTTTTCACGAAATTTTACGACCTAGGATGTGCTCTTGGATCTGATTTTGTTAACTGATTTTTTCTAAGCTTGATGCGGGAAAGGGTTCTCTTTAGCAGTTCATTGTTAGAGACTGTATCAGAAAAGGAAGGATTTTAAGTGCAGTGCATCTTTTGGATGCAAAGGAAATATCCCTTTCGTTGGCTGTTGGTTCCAGCGGTAGACAAGCAGGGGCTTACTTCAATTCCAATTTATCCTGATTTTTGTCCTTTGCATGCATGCCGCAAAGCATGATTAAGCAAATTTTCCGCCGGATCCCTCGCAAGCAGTCCAAGTCAGGTGATAAACGAGATTTGGTTGCCGGTGCTAGTTCACCATCATCGACAACTTCGACCAGTTCACGGGATGGGGACTTGTCAAACAGCAGGATCACAATTCTCCCTCCTGATCAGGATTCTGAGCTTGTTCATCTAACTCAGCAGAACCATGCTGGAATGCGAAATGGTGGTGTGACTATCATGTCCTATGAAGCGCTGCCCAGCTTCAAAGATGTATCGAGCTCCGAGAGGCAGAGATTATTTATCAGAAAGCTGAATTTGTGTTGTGTGGTATTCGACTTCACAGACTCCACAAAAAACTTGACAGAGAAGGAAATAAAAAGGCAGACTCTTCAAGATCTAGTTGATTATGTGACCTCAGCCAGTGGAAAGTTTCCAGAGAATGTTATGCAAGAGATCATCAGGATGATATCCTTAAACTTGTTTAGGACCCTCACTTCCCCACCTCGCGAGTACAAGGTTTTACAAGCCTTTGATTTGGAGGATGATGAACCTGTAATGGACCCTGCATGGCCGCACCTCCATCTCGTTTATGACTTATTTTTGAAGTTCCTTCAATCACCTGAGACAGATGCCAAGCTGGCAAAAAGATATATTGATCATTCCTTTGTTCTAAAGCTGCTTGACCTATTTGACTCTGAGGACGTCAGAGAGAGGGAGTATTTAAAGATGATTATACACCGCATCTATGGAAAATTTATGGTGTATCGGCCATTTATAAGAAAAGCTATTAATAACATTTTCTATCAATTTATCTTTGAGACTGAAAAACATAATGGGATCGCAGAGCTGCTAGAGGTATTGGGAAGTATTATCAATGGCTTTGCATTGCCTTTAAAGGAAGAACATAAATTGTTCCTTGTTCGGGCTTTGATCCCGCTCCATAAACCAAAATGCATGGGGATATACCATCAGCAATTGTCATACTGCATAACCCAATTCATAGAAAAAGATTGCAAGCTTGCAGATAGTGTCATAAGGGGTTTGTTGAAATTTTGGCCTATCACCAACAGTTCAAAGGAAGTTATGTTCTTGGGAGAGTTAGAAGAGGTCTTGGATGCAACTCAGCTTCCAGAATTCCAGCGATGTATGGTACCACTATTCCATCAGATAGCCCGCTGCTTGAATAGTCCTCATTTTCAGGTAAGAAACACTTCATCCTTCCATTGATTGCTCAAGAATAGTAATCAAACTTATTGCTTTTTACGTTCTAGTGAACTTGTGCTCTCAATGTTTTCTATTTCACATTCTAATGCTGCCTTTCCTGTAAACCATAATCAGCATGAGTGAATTTTGATGCTGATGGAATGAGAAAAATCTCAACCAATTACTTTGGTAGCATGCTTCCTCAAGTGACACTCGTGTCACTTCAAGCAGAACACGTTGTTGCATAAGAAGTAAATCTCCTTTTTGAATATTAATCATTCAAATCCAACTGTTTGACTGCAAGCGCCTTCTCAAACATCTAGGGGTTTTACCATGTAGGTTAAGACTCCCTAAGGCCATTGTGTTACTCAAATGGAAAAATGAATGTTAGGATTGATTTGCGTAATAGAAGATAGCATGAAGTCGAGATAGTTAAGCACTAAATGTTTGGCCTTAAGTAAATGATAATGCAAATTTCAACTTAGCTAAATTATTGTAAAGTGGATATTGAGCAAGGATGTGTTAAGTATGAATTAAGTTATCCTTGGTTTTGTTTTTTATGATTTGTTCAACATCAATTTTGACACTCAATGGATTTGATGCATAGATTGCTTAAGATCCAACTAGGAGTTGATTATTTTCTCATGTGTGTTATAATAGTGTAGAACTGGAAAACAAGAGAATATTCTATTATATTGTTATTGAAATAACAATTACAGGTATAAACATTTTAGATATTGAATCGATCAGTATATTTTATTGGATATAAGGTAGTAATTTTTAATAAATATAGAAATTTTGGAAAAAAATTTTTAATATCAACCACATATGGCTTTGCATACTCTATATGCACTATGTCGAACATTTGCCTCTTGGAAGTGCCTTAAAACATTGTTCCATAGTAGCAATAGGGTAAGAACAAGCTCATTGTAAGAGAACTCGTAAATCTCTATAACAAAATTGTTTCTAGAAAGGCTCGTCACTTCCCTGTTTGCCACACACTGTTTAGCCTACACAACACTATTTTTCAGGTTTTTCTTCACCAGCAACACAATTGAAACTTGAAATGGCACCAGCTTGGCCACTCCGACGGAGGCTAACCTATTAATATACACACATGTGATTTTAATACAACCACACAATTTACCTGTTCGTCTTGCCTATCGGTTTATGTCTATGCTCATCATAAGTCTTACAATGTCATTCTCATGCAAGCTATGCCAAGCTGATGGTCCCGTAAAGCTTTGAACACAATTAAGATCTTGAAGACTTTTACAAGTTCCTGTTGTGTGATTGTTTGCTATTGTAATACCAAAATGTCTATTTGTTGAGCACTTGCAAATTTCATAATCAGTTCATCTTTTTTTTTTTTTTTTTTTTTTGCTACAATAATTAATCTGTAGTTTTCAGAAAGAGTGAGCATTTGATGACCAATTATTTTACTTTAAATCAAATCATTCTGGAAAATTATCTATCTGTTTGCTATTATTTTATACCTGAGGCTTCTGCAATTTTTATTTGCAGGTAGCTGAGAGGGCATTGTTCCTATGGAACAACGACCACATCGAGAACCTGATCAAACAAAATGTCAAGGTACTATTACCCATAATCTTTCCGGCACTCGAAAGAAACACCACGAGTCACTGGAACCCGGCCGTTCAGAGCTTGACGTTAAATGTTCGAAAGATCTTTGCTGATAACGATCCCGACCTGTTTGCTGAGTGCTTGAAGAGGTTTGAGGAAGATGAAGTCAAAAGCAAGGAAATTCAATCAAAACGCAAATCGACATGGAAACGTTTGGAGGAAATTGCTGCCACAAAAGCCGCGAGCAACGAGCCTGTGCTTATTCCGCGAATAGTACATCGTCCAATTTAAGCCCTAGTAACTTGACTTTCTTTTTTGTATTATGAGGTTCTCAGATCGACATTGGGTAACATGAGTCCATATAGGTTATAGTTAGTTAGATTAGTGTACCATGCGTGCTTACATTCCGCATCGTCGGTTCTTTTTCGGAGGATTTAGAAAAGTTTGTACAGGTTGAAAATGTAAATACCAAGTTTATCATCAAGCATGTCAAGCAATAGCAGTGTCCCAATTCTGCATGAGTTAGGGTTGGAGTTCATGGATTACTGATCTACAAAGACATGAATGCTTTCAGTTGTGTACTCATTCTTCAATGTGTTAAATGGGTTGTTTTTATGATTTGTTCAAAGTAATTTAAGTAACTTTTTTTTATTCATAATTTATTATGTTGAATGTGCATATACAAAATATATATATATATTGCATTTCACAATTTAGCGATCTCTATTGATCTGTTTCACGGTCATTATGAAAGAAGTAAATCATAGAGAGTTTTTGATTTTGATGCGATTGGCCAAGATAGAAGAGAGCTATCTTAATTCAGAGAGAGATTTTAGACTCTCCTTCAGAATCGATCTATGTTTATTTCATAAATGTTATTCTGTACCAACCAACATGTCATCTCCGTGGGACTATACAAAATATATATATGTATGTATGTCAAAGTAAAATTTTGCATGACTTTTGAAGTGATTTCTAAGCAACTGATTCATTCCTTTTTTTCATTGATTTAGAATTAATTTTGAAGTAGAATTAGAAAATATTATATTTTATCTTCTATCCTCTTTGTTGAATTTATCTAGTGAGATAAAATTTGATTGTTGTACATCGTCTCCTATCTGTTTCGAGTTCGAAACCGATGTTTGACCCAGAGTTTGGGTGGTAGCTTGCTTGGGTCTTGTTCAATATCCACCTTCAACCCATCTCAGAAATACAGCCCTACGATATATCCTGAACAACCAACAGCTTCATATGTCAGGAAATGACCCGCGACAGTCGTAACAAGGGACAGTGACTTGATCTGGACTCGGACTAGATGGGAGACATCGATGAGCAATGGCAACTCGGCTCCAGTTTGGTCTAGATGGACGATGATGAGCGACAACTACACCGACTGTATGAAAGGAGGATCACAATTCATGTGGGAAGGCTGAGGCATCAGATGAACATAACTTGAATTGGCTAACTCAATAACTAGAAGCTGATCTAGTTCAATCGAAGCAATGGAAAGTTTACGGTCGAACCAGATTTTTTTGCCGATCCAATTGAATCCGCGAACCGACTTCTTTACTACAAAATATTTCAGAACTCAAGACAATTTACTCGGTATTGCCAGTACAATGTACAAAAAGAATCATATAAACTTTATATAGGACTAGCGACAACCATGAATAACAAATGTTATTGAATGTTTAGTGAAAGAGCTTTGGCAAAGGCTGGGAACTTTGCTTCAAACAGTAAAAGTCGATGGCGTACTATCTCCGGAATGTTCCGCTAAACAAGCCGCCGCGCCTTCGATCTTTCAAATCCCCAGCTGAAATATGTAAGGATTGGATTGTAATGTCAATAATGTAAGAATGTTATTCGAGTTTGATTCATTTGCAAACACACATCTCAAGTGGTTCTGAAAATCCACAGATGTCAATCTTAGGTGGAGTTGCAAAAGGATCAAATTTGCATTGCACCTAAATAGGTGATACTAAAATTATCGAAAGTTATGATCATGAATCTTAATCTTATGTTTTCATAAAGCTAGATTGTCATTTCAAGTGACACAATAGACCTTCACCATTTAGGATCTTGATCCCTAGTTCAATGGAAGGATAAGATTAGTTTGGTCAATGCCACATGGAACAGATATTGCTAGACTACGAAAAAGGAGTTATAATAAGCTTTCCAAGAAAATAGATGTACAATATGAGCTTACATTACCTTCGAGTCTTCCAGCTTTGAAGAGAGCTTCTTCAGCAATTGGCCTCCACTGTTCAGCACATGAGTAGAAGATTCCCATCCCTACACTAAGCCCTCTCAGCAATTGCATAGTTCGGAGAATCGAGAAAAGTTCCTCAGGAAAACTCTGTCATGGCAAAAGGACTCCTGTTAGGATGATTATTACAATAATTAACAAACTTCTTTGGGCTGACAAGAGAAGGATCAATAATCCTATTCAGGTGGCATCATCATCCTAACAACCCCAGGTCACACTCATTTTCCTTATGGTTTGAATTGGAAATCAGAGCATAAATAGAACTGTCTTTAAATTCTTGATGGTTGGAGTTTCCAATTATCTTAATAGGAATTTGATACTTGTGTTGTGCTTTCTCACAAATTTTCAACGAAATAAATCATGTAAAAGGCATAGAAGATAAAGAACCTTAAAGGTTGTTGTATCAGAGGTGGTTGTAATGAGAAAAACTATTAGGATGCGTTTGGTTCACAATTTTTATTCATAACTTTGATTATCTGCATGTGGTTATATTATTTCATCCTATTTGATTCGAGGTAATCAACGATTCCCAAGCAGTGGAAAATGTTTGTCACGTCAAAAATGGGGGCATATTATCCAGAATTTGATTACTTTAGAAGCGCAAGATTTTTATTAACTAGGTTATAAATTAAAACCTCTAAACAAATAAATTTTTATTGCATTACTTAAGATCGAACCAAATAAGTTATGTTTTATTTCCCATAATTTTAGTTATGTGATTACTTAGTAATCATATAACCAAAATTATGCATGATAACTTGAACCAAATGCACCCTTAGGGTTGTTCCTTCGAATAGTCCCTTCTACCTTATGTTTATCATTTTATCAACATTTTAAACTTAGATTATTGATTTGTACATTTAAATATGTATATCTTTATTTACCTACAATTAGGTCTCTACTCTATAACGCTTACTTCATGATAGTTCAAAAATTATTAATAAAATTTTAATTTGTTAAAATCAAAGATCGCATAGACAGCTGCCTAGAAGATTCATCAAGGGGCCACTTTGCTTAGTGACTAGGCAACCCTTAGTAGGTGACCTTTTTAGATAGCAATCCAGGTAACCCCAAGGCGGCTTATGCAGTTCAGACAAGTCCAAACTAATCTAAGGAATTTTTTTTTTAATAGATTGTTAGTTCATTTGATATCACCTATCTTATTTATATTTTACTATTTCAACATTTTCTAGCAATTTGAATTAATGACTATGAATATTTGAATTTTATATTTAATTGCAATTTTTGGTTTCTTTTTTGTAACGTAAAATATCAAATGTTGCATTGTTTTTTACCTATTTAGTGTTTACTTACAAACTATAACTTATTTATTTGTGATTGTAAACTTGTTTTAATTGATTAAGTATATACACAGCCACACATTTACATATTAATCATTCTTAATATAATTCCCTTCTCTTTCCCATTTTAAATAAAAAAGGGAATCTGTAATTGAAACTAAGCTTTAGGTCACTAGTTTGATAGTCAACCTAGACATTTAACCATCATAGTCCATTAGACAGACAACCTAGATCTAGATCCATTCTAAAAAGTGCAATTCCAACTAAAAATCGAAAATAAATTTTCAACCTTGTCTCAAAAAAAAAAAAAAATCAAATTATTTCACAGTAAAAAAATATATGTACAACATGTATTAACAACGGTCCCCACGGAGATGACGTAGTGGCTAAGGTACGACGGTGCTTGTAGAAGTGTCATGGGTCGATTCTAGAAGAGGTCTAAAGCTCTTTCCTGGATTCAGATGACCCCCACGTGTTGACATCACGTCAAGGCTCATAGAGCCCTCCGTGATTTACCTACCTCACAATGGTCGTGGGATAGGCCGATGGGGGCCACTAGGTTGGCGGTTCCAACCTTTTTGCAGGAACTAGAAAAATAAATTTACTCAATAGGAAAGACGTAAGATAATTAAATTATAACCTCTATCAATAGCACATGCAAGAATTATGTAATTAGATTGTTGCTCAAGAATCACAATTAAACATAGATGTTTGAGTTACAATTTATCTTACGAAGTCCTGAGAAAAGGTAATTAAATTATAACCTCTATCAATAGCACATGCAAGAATTATGTAATTAGATTGCTGCTCAAGAATCACAATTAAACATAGATGTTTGAGTTACAATTTATCTTACGAAGTCCTGAGAAAAGGTCTATTGTATACAGTCTTACCCTGCTTTGTAAGAAGTTATTTTCAGGACTCGAATTCGTAATTTCTAGATCACAAGACAACAATTTTACTATTGCACCAAGGCTCCCCTTCAAAAAGGATAGTCCGGCGCACCATTTGTATTTTATTTATGAAAAATGAACTTTTTTTTTTATCATTTTTAGATAAGTGACAAAATCAATCTGAGTTTTAGGTTTTTCCAATTTTCAAAAATAATGGAGGTCGAACTAGTTTTTTGCCAGTTTTTTTTCTCACAACTTTAATTAGTGAACAGAGCCGACCTAATGAGCAACTCGGTTTCCGTTTTTTCAATCGAACCACCAGTTTGGTCCAGTTTTAATACCTATGATTCTAGAACCTCTCAAAGACTTAGATCGATAAATCTGCTAACTGATCATTCGACAGTCATTTGCCCCGACTATTACAGTTTGCTTGATGAAACATATAGTCTAATATTGATCACCTATCTGTGTGATATCTATGTGAGGATATGCCTAATCTACATTTGTGCTTTCTACAATAAAAAGATAAATATAAAAAGGATATAAATGACTTTTTCCTGGAGCATTTTTATGTAATGCAAAATCCTCAAAGCTTCCTTTTAATAATCATGACATGAATCCTTAAAATTTGACTGATCACACTTGTGTTTTTTTTTTTAGGGCTTATAATTAGTATAGATTTGGATGTTATCTTCTATCGGGTTATTTCACACATGAAGTATATTACTGGTCAAATCAACACATCCTTACAAGAGGACAGCAGCTCAGAGATCTTGAAGGTAAAGCCCTGCCTATTGTTTTTATCACAAATTAGTTGAGCAACAAGCATCCCATCAAAATTGTTAAACAAAACTTCTTCATTTTTCCCATTCGCAATATTATATATCCTATTGTGAAATCATAAAAATTACCATAAACCAAATCGAGGTTGGATCTCAGAATTTTTATTAGCTTATCTTTTATTTCTTTGGTAACTAAGTGAATTGTCTTTAATCCTCTCATACACCAATGCAATTGCTCATCTGAATATTAACAAAATTCAGTGGTTAGCATATATCTTAATTAAACATGAAAATATTGCGTACCTTAACAGAGACTTTTTTCAACGAAGAGTCTTCAGCAAATGGTGACATAAGAGTGACACCAGGAGGAAGCTTAGTGTCAAACATTCTTTGTGCTAATTTAAAAAATTCATCATCCCCATCTGCATGATTGTTCAATGTATTGATCCCGAGCTCCCTAATTGATTCAATCAGTTGTTAAGACAAAAGCTGCACATCCAAAAGAATGAATCCAGACATTATGTCATCAACAATATAAAACCTAGCACTCCCGGCTCTGGTCTGGGGAAAAAAAGCTAATTAACTATAATTGGTACTTGACTAAAGAGGTTCTAAACTATTGGTAGATTATCCTCTTGCTTGGGGGAGTTTTTTAATGAATCACTGCAAGGGAGACCCAAACACTTGATCCAGGCAAATGTTTAAGTTGGCATCATCCTTCAAAATTATAGTAAAACATATCAAAGGCAGAAAATCTGTATACTTAAAACTTATTTTGGCCTTTAAAGGGTCATTGTCAGCCAAAGCAAGCACAAGACTTGCGTATCCAAGCCTCAGGTCATCTGGAAGTTGTTTCACTTGTCCGTAATCAAGCAACGCAACCTACAAGAGAACAAGAAGAAAATATAACTAAGAAAATCTATTAAAATTTAAATTTCTAAAAAAGCTTCCTTTTTGAAACAAATAATACAAGTGGTGAACAAGGATAACTTCTAAAATCCAAATCAGAAGCACCCTTGCCTCTGTGCCCTTGCAGATAAGAATGTTTCCAGGATGAGGATCTGCATGAAAAAATCCATCCTTCAGGATCATTTGACCATATGCGAGTGTCAAACTTTTTAATATTTTCCTGCATTAACAGTAAAAAGAAAACCAAAATTAGATTTCTTCTTAGTTAAAAGCATCTCTTAGTAATATGAATTATTAGAAGGATGTTTGAGGAATTGATTCAACAAATTTGGAGGATCTTAAGCATACAGACCCTAAAGCCATGCAGAAAGGAAACCAATCCAAAAGGAGAAGGTTTCCTTTTCCCTGCAAAAAAAAGACCCTCAGGAACAAATGAACAATGATTCAAAATAGATGTTTTCACTCAACCATATTGTCTATAAAATAGTAAACATTTTCTCAAAATATAATAAAATCAAAACTGGAACAAATAGATATAGCTCAAACAAATTATAAAATGGAACATATGTTAAAACCATTTGTTTCAAAAACTTCCGCATAAGCTGTTTATGCAGCCGTATAAGCTCATGCGATGAAAAATGGCATGACATCCACTTATGATTGTACAGATACTATGAAAGTAAAGTTAATCCCAAGCTTAAAAAGTTCAAATTTTATATTAAATTAATATGGATGTGATTAAATTAGTTTTCCTAGGAAAAAAAACAAGAAGTTATCTACTGTCTAGGTCCACAAATAAAATTTTCTATATATTTATTGCATCAGCTGAAAGATATGCATTTTTTCAAGTTATCTGTTTTGTGCTATATGCATTGTAGATTCACATGCAAAAATTTTTAAGCAATAGATGAAGTTTTGTTTATATTAAGTTGTTTAGTTTGATATTATATAATAGATGTAAACCCATAAATTTTTTAACCCAGATTTTACTTTATTGTCAATATAAGCAATGTAGGTTTGTTGAAAAGTATTGAGTGCATTCCCGGTTCTACTTATGCAATTGCTTGACCAAGTACCACCTGCATATGCTTTTTAAACTTAGTTAAGATAGTGCAGATAAGTTGAAAGAGAACAAAAATCTACTATAGTTAGAAAAATTGAAATGAATATCCAAGGTGTCAGAGGAAGGTGAAATCAAAGAGAACATGTTTAACATAATTAAAATTAACTTAAAGATCTATTGCTGGTACTATAACCATATATAGAGTTCAAATGCAAGGATAATATCTATATAGCTGACAACAATAATTGAGACTAACACATCTTGTTATGTTCTTCATAATTTCCAAATATTAAATGGTTAACTTTAAATGTTTAGCAAAATACAACTCAAAGTTCCAGTGAACTTTCTAGCTTCAGCAAGCAATTAAAACTCAGTAGCACACAGATTCTAGTTTAGTGAGTGTTCAAGTGTTAGGCTCAAATATTTATTGTTTTCTGTCATTTGTTGTACCCTAGTCCTTGGATACGACCAACATGGTTTTGAAGACCAGTCAATTATGATTCTAAGCTTGCAGAAATGTGGAAAATCAGTGTTATGTGTTGAATTAATGTATATTTCTATGAGGTATTTGCATGGCATTTGATAGCTGTTAGAGGTTACAAGTATTAGTATGTCAGAGTTTAGTCCACATGAGGTATTTGCTATTTAGTCAGGGGTTATATTAGTTCTCTTTTTTAATATAACAGGATAACTTTATCAACTCAACCATAGTGACACATGCATTATACATTACAGAAAATATACAAAATTACATGGCATTTGATAGCTGTTAGAGGAATCCATTAATTAACAATATAACAGCACCTTTTTTGTGCTTCCCCTGCAAATTTGAATGTGCAAAGATGCAAGACACGTATAGATGTCTATGCATATGCACGTTAAAATATAGATGTTTGTGTCTATAAGCATTAAATATATATCTCAGTGGTACATGTCAGTATGAAGACATAAAAAGAATGATGCAAGAGCTTACTGCTTTCCAAGAACTGCAATTTTGCTGGTTGGATCAATACCCAGTTTTGCTATTTGCTCACCAAGATTAATTATCGGAACGCCATCAATAAACTCCATTGCCAAGACCTTCCTAACCATTTGGAGTCAACCAATTAAAATGTCACGAAAATAATTGCTATATATATATATATATATACAACACATATATATATTAGATAATGGTCTGATATAAGGCATTGCGAACTATATAAATCCAAAACTAGATAAATTGTACATGAAAAAGTCAAAAAACATGGCAGCAATTGTCTTCTTAATCTCTGATCCTACCAGAGGAAGAAGATAATAATATGACCATTTAGATGAACAGAAAGTATAAAATTTCATTTCCTAGGAATATAGATAGGTTTACAAATTTGACCCATCGCTAGCAAAATCCATGCACGAAAGTAACAATAAAAGTTGTTTCTGTTAAATTCCCATGACAGAACGGAAACTTCTAATAGCAAATGAAGCCTACTATTATTCTGTGATAACGCATTGGCACAAATGCAATCAAGAAGGCTTTATGCTATTTGGATCTGCAGAGATTTACAAAAAAAAAAAAACTGGAAAAAAGAAAAGAAAAGGTGCATAATAAAAGTAAAAAGTTGTGAATGTTAAGTTTCCATATTGCTTGTCAGTGTCATTTTTTATTTTTATAATTAGCATCAAGAAGACACAACAAACTTTTCCTTTAACATGGCATCATTACCAGACATTTCTAGGTGATAAAAACCAAAGAAAATAAACTGCACAAATTTCTGAATAAATACAATATAATATGAAAATACACAAGCCTGTGTAGTGGATTCCTCATTTAAAAAAAAAAGGCATAAACTTGGGCAGATATTATATTATTAAAGTTCAACTTTTGGCACTCTCTTCGATTGAAATGTGGCATCCCTGTCATCACGGAAGAAGCAAGACACTGCCATGTGGTCTGCTCAATATAAGAAACGTTAAACAAAGTTCATTTCAACTTTTTTTTTTTTAAATAAAAATGTTACTTTAATACTAAAAAAATAAAAGAGATTCTACCATATTGAAAAAATAAATATATATATATATATATACAAAAAAATTAATGATGATTTGCTATACGAAACTCCCGTCAATGCAAGATCTTGAAGAAAGGTCTATTATACATAATTTTATCATGCTTTGTAAGAGGTTATTGTCATGACTCGAACCCATGATCTTAGGTCATATGTCAACAATTTTACCGTTGCACGAAGGCTCCCCTTCGCTATATAGATAAAACTTATAAATTATTAAGGTATTATTATTCAATTAATAGTGAATAAATGAATAAATAAATTAGAATTTCACTTATACTTACCTTTTCGCTATATCAATTTTGTTTGCAAGGATTGAATCAGCAAAAATTTGTGTAACTTATTTGAAGTGAAGAATTTAGGTCAACTTCAAGGCAGACCCTCTTATAATAGCATGTGACAAAATTCTCTTCATTGAGCATGCTGTGCAACATGCCCAATGGAGAGAAGCAACAACCTTGAAATATCTTCTTTAAATGACGATTGTAGATGACCTTCTTATAAAATAATATCAAAGCTTCTCTACTTAAAAAATAATAATTTTAAAATTTTAGCTGAAAATAAATAACTTAAAATATATATGGAAAAAAAACAAGGTCTCTCCAATGATGACACTACCAAAGTCCCAGCACTCACACCTCCATATTCTTTTCTCTTCCCACAGGAGCCTCCTACCTCTACCACCTCATCTATTTCTTGATCAACAACACATTTGCCAATCACTCTACTCCTGACATATGCATTGCAAATATCCTCTGTTCCATTCCACCTAACTGTTCAGTTTCCCAAAAGTTGAATTAATTTGTTGCGATGATGTTTAGTGGTTGTTTGTTCAACGTTAATCTCCCATGACTTAAATTGATTGTCTCATTTCCATGTGAGAACTCTCATAGACATTTCTTCCCTTCAGGTCGTGTGCATATTCTCGACTTGGAACCAACATTATCTCTTCCCGTTCTCTCGAAACTATACCATTGTATCTCCTCCCCTACAAATCTCCCTAGAGGATCCAAGAGTTGAAATTGTCACCACTAATCATAATCCCTCCACACTAGTACATTTCTCTATTTTCCCTATTCCAATCAGGAAAAGCACCTAAGTAATTGAAAAAAAAAAAAAAGAGGGACGAGAACTTCATATCAAAGGCCGCTCTGCATCATGTACAGAAATTAGAATGAAAAAGGTAATGGATAATACAGTTAACAAAAGGTCATCAACCAACTATACTAGTGGCTTCTTTAAGTTTCTTCATTTAAATATAGTCGATTCACATGATAACTAAAGTCAAAATCAAAGCGACAATTTTGCTAGACATCCTATCAATCCTGCAGTAATATCGTCATAAATCCTGTGAATGCAAGCAACAATTTATTAATAGCATATGTTTTTTTGAAAGAAATTCTTATTACTCCATTATTCTACTCAACCAAATCCACAATGAACAAGGCTCCTGATAATAAATGCATTGCAATAAAGTTTTGTATCATAACTGATGAAAGAAACTAATTGTGGCATATACCATCATATTTTCTCCACTCCAAATCTTTACCTGGTTACCATGCCTGGAATGATGCGTGGTACTAAAACAGGAGGCTTCTTATTGTTATTGCTGAAAAACTTCTTAATTCTTTCCATAGCTGCAGCTTCTCTCAGGAAATCAAACTCATAAGCAATCTAGAGAAACAAATGAAATAAAAGAAGAAAAAAAAAACAAATAATTGAATAAGATTATATTCAGACTGCACCTTCTAAACTGAATTAAAGGATAATAAAACCATACAGTATGAACAGAGAAAAAAGATAAAGCACCAACAAAGTGAGAATCATTATAATATCTAAGGGTCACATGATGGCTACAAACCTAAACTAGATCTTAGAGAAATTTTATTTGTACTTGCACCATTTACATAAATCATCATCATCATCACTATCAAGATGTATTTATGCAACTATTTGTTGGAAATTGATTTTTGTAACCAATAAAACAAAGTAGAAACATGGACTATGTATTTCGTGAATATGGATCATTGACCATTCTTTAACAGAGTTTACTGATAGATATCAATTAACATGCTGCAATTTAAACCTTAGTGACTGGAGAAGATTTTGAACTCGGTACTAAAATATGCAATGGAGGATTATTGATAAAAAAACAGTTTATAAGTCATATGTTTAAGCTGTATCAAGAGTTACAAAGCCGTTCAACCCATCTGGTCAAAACCTAAAACCAAGCATAATCTTGAGAAACTCAATCAGATTAATTCTACTTGATGCTACACAATCTTCAGAGTTCAGACAAATTCCAACTGTCACAACCAGCTCTACCTTGTTTAAGCCAATTCCGGCAGTGCCAGTTTTATCAGTTCCAGCAGAATGCATCAATAGTTGTCATGTATTTTATAATGATATTTAAAAAAAGCTTAGAATCATGCATTTAGCATGTAACTACAAGCTCTTTGTTAGAATAACTAGAACAGACAGAAAATGAGACAAAATACATATACCTGCTTCTCAACTTCTTTGGTGACTGAGAACAAATCAAAGTTTATATCCGTCTTTTGCAAAAACAAGACAAATGCTTGCAAGTTGCGGATATCTATCAACATCAACTGTTGAACACCAGGATGTTGAACCTTTAAGATTTCGGTCAAATCAGTAAACTAATGGTGGTCGAAAACGGAATATGTATATCAATGTTGTTGTCACCAACCTTCACAGCCACATCAGTCTTTACACCTCTCAGTTTTGCCCTGTGAACCTGTGATGATAAAGAAATATCAACAATCATTCAAAAGGAACACACTCGAACAAGAAGGAAAAGGTTTATACTTAACCTCGGCATAAAATACAATATAATCAGGAAATCAAGTCAGAGATACAAATAATCAAGATAAACCTTTCTGCACCGAATAAGAACTTCGAAAACATAAGCCCATTAAATAATAAACAATTCTATGTATAACAATGCTAAGAAACAAATGCAAAATTTCAAAATCAGATAACATTCTCTACATTCAAATTCAACAGTTTATTTAGTCTGTGCCATAAATTATTTTGTTCGTAGTTTATGATCTTGAAGGCACACTGTACATGAAGCATGGGTCTGACATATACCTGGTTGCTCTCCTCAATAACTAAAACTTAAACTTTTCCTATTTCTTCATTTGTCTCAGTTAAGTGTTGGAGTGAGAAAAGGCATAAAACCCTAACCCTTCACAAACCCACATTTTGTCAACACTGTCTTATCCACTGCACCATAATATCGGCTATAAACACTGAGTACCAAGACATCATGGGCCAATTATCGACTCATTGAATTTCAGGTTGCCTTTATGCTCGATGTTCTTTTTTTCTTGGTGATTCCTGCTTGATGTTCTTTGTAAATGCCCCTTTTTCCACAATATTAGCACCCATCACCTTGACCTTTCAATCAGTCTCTCTTCTTGGAATTTGATGTTTCCCAATTTGCTCTCTGTTAGATATTTTGGTATTAAGGGATAAACCATATTATATAGTTGATTCACTTCAAATCAGATCAATTCCCTTCTACGTTTATGTAGGTTGAGGAAGAATACACAAACTTCAACAATTACTTATTATGGTCATGGTAGCACTCCAATTATTTTGGCAAGGATGATAACAAGATCAGCACCTATATTGGATTATTTAAATACCCAATTAGGATACAAAACAGAAGAATGCAATTAATGATTTAATTATCATCATCAATTATTATGGTCATTTTTATAGTAGCACTCCAATCATTCAAAAACAGAAGAATGCAAACTTTTGTCCGAGGATTCAGATTAATGATTGTTAGCGTGTATTAAATACCCAGCAAGGAGTTAGAGATGCTTCCAGGACATAAGACAAATAAATACACTCTAGTTCAGAATTAAAAGAAGCTTCTGATAAAGTAAAAAAGAAAATAATAAAAAATGATTCAGTATTCTATTATAAAATAATGCTACAGAACTCATTGGCATCTTTATGTCAAACGTCCATAGATATTAAAGATAATATGATTATATAGTTTGAATTCTTTTTTCTTTTTTCATCTGTTATTTGATCCTCCCACAATAATACCTAATTAGTAACTATGAAATGAAACAAAGTTCACGTTCCCCTGGTCTTGTTTCTGAAATGTATCTTCAAAATCAGAAGAAAAAAAAATGCTATTTAATTTGTTGCTTTATCAGCAGCTTGATAATCTAACATATATCTAAAAGCTACATACTAAGAAGAGAATCAATAATACAAACCTTTTCAAATTTTTTTTAAGATAAATTAATAGTAGTTTCAGCCTTCTTCAAATGAATCCAATATGTTGAATTTATTTAGTTCAAACCTGTGCAATTGAAGCAGATCCAATAGGTTCAGCTTCAAACTGCTCGAAGATTTCACTGAAACTTTGTCCCAATTCCTCCTCCATTATTTGTTGTACAGTTGAAATTGGAGTTGCAGGAGCCTTATCACATAATGTGACAAGTCTTCTTACCCATGCTGCTGGAGCTAAGTCAGGCTTTCCCAGAATTTGAGCAGCCTGATTATATATATATACAAAATTACATTTCCCCCCAAAGCAAGATTTTCTTCCCATCCAAAATTTGCTCCTTTCATTGGAGATCAATAAACATACAATACTGAAAAGATGGGAAGAAAATATTTGACATAGTTTGAACAGAAAATCTAGGATGCGTATGTATCTAATTGACTATCAATGTCGAGATCATATATTGACATCTTCAGAAAATATACAAAAGAAATTTCCCGAATATTCTCAAACCTAAGCATATAATTCATTTTTAAGAATGCAAAAAGGTCATTCTTTCTGGTTTTGGATGCTTACTGGATGTTTCATAAAAAAATTATTACTCAATAATTTGTTCATTGATTATACAGGTCAATAATGACAGCTAGACGACTCCTATTTTTAGTAAGAAATAATCACTAAGGAAATCGATAAAATGACAATATTTCAACTATCCAAAGTAAATGCTATTTCTATATATTGTGTCATATGATAAGTTAAATTAAAAATTTCCTAGCTTAAGACTATCAATATCTTGTTCGAATTTTATCTCAAATAGAAACATATGTTCTTTTATTTTTATTTTCCCTAGAAAATTCTTTACCAATCTTTTTATCCATTTATCATATATGCATTTTGTTGCATAAGTAGCCATATATAAGCTTACTGAGAGATTCCTTAGGGAAGGATATTCATGGGTGGTCTAGCTGAAGGGAAGACAATCCATGGATTCTTATGGGATCCTTGGCAAGGCACAGTACATGATACTTAAATTGAAGGTAACGAGCACTCTTGCAAGAAATTAAGATAGGCAAGGACAGATAAATTTTAGAAGAACTTTATGTCAATTATCAATGCATATTTCTTGTGTTCCAAGATATTGACTGTGTATTATCAAATTCTTCTTCTTCTATATGATATCTTTGAAAAGGGGCATTAATCCAAGTAAACAGATGCTCCAATTATTATCAGGCAATCGATTGTATACCTTGAGAAAGAGCCCGCCAAGTTCAGAGCAGAGAGAATACATCTTCTCTGCTGCAAGCTCATGCTGTCTCTCCCACATCGCCTCCTGTTTTGCAGCATCACTGATGAGTCCTGTCCGGAACTGACACACCTGGTTAGACAAAGCAAAGATCACATAGCAATAGGAACCTTGGTGAAAGAAAGAAGTGGGAAGAAATAACCTAGCCAGAAGAAACCGAGAATCCATAAAGATTGTGTTGGAGTATTGAGAATGCAATCAAAATCCCACGTTGGTAAGACATGGAAAAGATAATGTGCTTATAAGATGAAAAGATATCTCCATTGGTACGAGGCCTTTTGGGTAGAGCCCAAAAATAAAACCATGAGGACTTAGGTCCAAAGTGGACAATATCATACCATTGTGGAGATATATGGATTTTATAGGCACTAACAATTGGTATCAGAGTTATGGTCCATGTCAAGCCATGAACCTCGAACGAAGGAAGTGAAGCTCTCATGTCCGAATCAAGAGAACTAGACACCATGCAGGAAGTCCAGTTGGGTCGGGAGGACCGAACAACTGACAGGAAGTCTAGTTGGGCCAAAAGGCTGGACAACTGGCAGGAAGTTCAGCTGGGTCAGGAGGATCAGACAGTTGGCAGGAAGTCCTGGTGGTTGAGGATCGAACATCAAGCAGAGGATGTCCTTTGAGGACGGATAAGCTTGAGGAGGGGTCAATGTGATTCTTCGTTTGAGGGGGAGATTGTTGGAGTATTGAGAATACAATCAAAGTCCCACATTGGTAAGACATAGAAAATATCATGTGTTTATAAGATGAAAAGATATCTCCATTGGTATGAGACCTTTTGGGTAAAACCCAAAAATAAAACCACGAGGGCTTAGGCTCAAAGTGGACAATATCATGTCATTGTGGAGATATATGATTCTTATAGGCACTAACAGATTAAAGCTTTGTAAAAGAAAGAGGGTGGGGCAAGAGGATGTAAAGAATTGAAAAAAGTGGATGAAATACTGAAAAATTAAAGTGGAATCTCTTCAATTCTGAATTGTATCACCTCTCTATCTGTTTATATAGAGTTTGGGTGAATGAAAATGTTGCAAGAGTTGTTGTTCATGCAACTTCAGAGGATACAACATTTACTATTCTGGATACAAATTTTACCATTCACAATATGATGTTGTCTTTAATCAAATAATGATGTAAATTTGAGGGAGGTAACTTATCTAATACTCCACCTCAAATTGGAGCATATATATAAGTGATGCCTAAATTGGATTGTAAAAGCTAAAAAAGAACTGCTGTGGTTCAAAAATCATTGTTAAAGTAAGAAGTTTATTTTAAAGTTTAGAGTTTGAAAGTTTTATTAGCTTGTTTAATTTTTAAAAGTTATCAAAGTTTGTTATAACTGTACAAGATAAGTTAGGTAATTTTTTAGATGACCTAATCTTATTATGATATCAAAAGGGGTTAGAATCCCATGTAATGTATATTATATTGTTTACAACATTATTTCTCTTGGTGAACTTTGTTATCTATGCGAGATTCCATTTCTATTTGTGAAATTATTTTTTGACATTTCCATGTTGCATTGAAATAGTAACCTTAATCGTGGAGTGGGGATATTCCTTTGGGAGAAAAGATCCATCCCACAAAGCAATAACAATTTGCCTACTCAACATAGTGGAATCTCTTCTACACAAAAGTTGAACATCCGTACAACGACCATGACATTGCATGCAAGCCATGTTGCATAGGTTTCTCCACCTAACCACTAACAAATGCTAATTTATTCTTGTTCAGTCTAGAATTTCTCTTGCTAGGGTAGGGTAATTCTCCCTGCTGAGGCAACATAAACCCAAATAATTTTGAGATCCTTCTAAGGACTAAGGAGCCATAGGTATGAAAGACTGAGGATTGTGTTTCTCTAAATGATAGATTATCTTCTTCTCTATCACAACTTACTGACTTTGATGACAAATCTTCCATTACAATCTCGATTTTCTCAACTTGATTAGGCATTTCTTCCTACTGATGGAGTTGCGAAAATGGAAAGTTCAATAGATAAAGAAGACCAATGCTCTCTTAAGCTTTTATAGCCTCGGCTGTAGTCCCGAACTTTCAATCAAATGGTGCCATGGATCCGGGACCATCTAAAGGATTGATAACAGTGAAAGGAACACTGACATACTATGAGCTACATTATCTCCAAATCTTTGGATGAACGTGAATACTATAAGAGTTTTATCATGGAACTTTAGCAGGCAGAATGTACAGTACACTGATACAAATTCTACCATTGCTGTCTTTGACCAAATGGCGATGTAGATTGGAGGAAGGCGACCTGTACGATGACTCGCGTGACAGAGAGGGGGAAAGTAGAGACCTTGTAGCCGGCGTAGACATCGATGGCGCGAGCCCAGAACTCGATGGAGCGACTCCAAGGGACGAGTTGGGCGGCGACCTTCTCCTGGAAGTCGCGGAGGCCAAGCAAGGGCACAGGCATCTCATATGCCGGTCCGGGCGTCCACAGGGCACCGGCGAGCTATTTCGGCTGAGGAAAGTAACGGAACGGCGGCGGTGCCGATGGCGTCGGGCGTGGGTGGTTCAGATTTTGGAAGGGAAGGAGAAGAACTTGAGGCTTCGGCAGCGCGACGAAGCCCGAGCACTGACCACCACAAACCTGTGGCCGACGCATAAATTCTATTTTTATTTATTTAAAAAAAAATGCAATGTAAAAATACTTTATAATTAAAATTGGGAAGAGAGTTTTTTTATCATTAAAATGATTTTTGTTTAATTAACAGTGTAGTATTAAAATCTTCAGTCCGATTAATTTAAAAAAGTGACCAGCTCTGTTCTACGGACTTTTGAGATGTCTCATCAACAGTTGAGCCGAAGCCCAAGTGATCTCCATCGACCATCAAAGATAAATCAGAAAAGCGCTCGTAGCTTTTTATGGTTCAGTTCGGACTCCACAAATTGTGTCATCTTTGAATAGCGATCCAACGTCGAAATCGTACTCTGTCCACCGAGCAAACTCTTAGGCCTCAAGGTCGTCTGAATAGATTTTTCTTAAATTCGTCGCTGAACGATATCGTAGTAGATGATCAAATTGTATTTTTCCGCGAGATGTCTCTTCACTTTTATTGTTACACCATGCCATTGGGAGCTTAAAATGATATCCTTTTGCATAGAAATGTTACTGACATCTTTATTATCTACTGGCTTGTTCAAAAATTAAATTAAAATGTATATTCGATCGAACCATGAATAATAAATCAACCGTACATATAAATTATATATATAATATTCCTCTCCTCATGCATTACCCATTAAAATAGCCCTCATTTTTTTATTATTTAAATTATATTAGTAGCGGACATGATAGATGCATGATCGTAAACGAATCAAATATTCATTAATAAATTCGATATTATATTTAGTAAAAATTTATTTTATATTCATTTAATATTAAATAAATAAATTTAAAAAAATTGATAAATTAAATAAATAAATTTGAATACATACATATTTTAATTTATTAATATTCACGAATAATATTCCTTAGCAATGCCCATGGACATTGTTCTTGAACATAGCTTATAAACTATATTGATGAACAAAGTTCATGAATTGTATTCATGGTCAAACTTATTTATAAATTTATTTATGAGATTGAATTGTTTAGAGTAACCAATCAAACTTCAAACAAGTAAATAAATTTTACTTAGAAACTTGATAATGTTTAAACAAATTAAGCTTAAATAAGTTTGAATCGAACTTGATTAGAAGTTTGATATCAATTAAACAAGTCAAGTTCAATTCAAACTAAAAAAAAATAAAGTTAAACTTGAACAGTTATTTCAATAATTTAATTAATTTTAGATTTGATTTGGTTCAACTTTGTTATCTTAATTATCAAATAATCTGGAATACTATAAAACTATTTGGCTTAATTAGGTCGTTTACAACAACAACGAACGACTACAAATAGATCGGGATCGAATGAAATCAAAAGTTTGTTTAATTCAAAATTTTATTTCATTTTTACAATATCAATTAATTTGGTTCAATTTTGAATTTCGAGTTTAAAAAATTGATTTAATCAAATAAATTAAATCAGAGGTCATTAATTGATTGATACAGAATATTTAATAGTCGATTGATCACTCAATTAATTGACTGAGTAATTTCATAAAATATATAGTAATCGATTGATGATTTTAACCATTTATTATCGATCAATTAATATCATCGAATTAATTTTTTTTTTATGGTCCATTCAATTTTTATTGAAAAATTCGATTTAATCAGTTCTGTCAATATCATCTCCCCCTAGGTATAATATATAAAAGTTTTGTCTGAGACTATGGTGCAACGATAGGACATTTTGTTACCCTTCAAATATTTACAGTGATCCTCTCTAAATAGGATAATAAATCCTAAAATATTGAATTGCTAAAATATTCGTTACGAGCGCTTCTCAATTTATCTTAATGATACATACATAAGACGAATTCATGTGCACCTGTGTGATTCGTCGTCCATTCCACTGTGCACCCCTATCCAATCTTATGGAATGTAGAAAGAGTTACTATGTATTTTCACATTTCATACGATCGAACATGAGATACACAACGGAACGGACGATGGATCACAGTCGCATAGAAGTCCATCGCCCAAAGTATTAAAGCTCTAGGGGATATACATAGTTCTCGCGTAATCTTACCTTTCTTTAATAGCTCCTCGAAGTAAACAGGATATTAGCGTGCAGGGTGCTTTGAAAGTCTCTCTTTATTCTTTTTCATTTTCCCTTGCCGTACCCGTAATTACTCTTTTCTCCGTTCATTCTCGTCGCTCCAAGTAAACAGGTCGCGATGACCGTTACAGCAAGTTACGGTGCCTTTCCTCTGCGATCCTGATCTGGCGCAAGCCGATGTTCCCTCCCGTGCCATTACCTTCTGGGACCGTTACCAAATTTAGCAACCCAGGTGGAGTGTACATCCGACCCGGTTCGTTCCAGTCGACTCGACCCGGTTCGTTCCGGTTCGAACGTTTTTAAGGGATGGAAAGGGATAGCGGGGCCCTCTCTTTGTTCCTTTCGTAGCGGTCAGGAGCAACGTTTCACCGTTAATTCCGAAAAGACAATTCCAGAATTAATATTATATAACAGTCAGTCACTGAGAGGGAAATTTTCATTTCGATACCTATACTTTCTTTATTTGTTAAAATATCTCTTGCAAATTTAAATTATCAAAGTAACTTACGAGTCATAGTTTAAAAGTGCCCCGCCAGTTGTAAAAATATCAAAAAACATCTCGTGCCTAAATCTCTTACCCAATTTATCCTATTTACTTGCCCATCAATAATTAATTAAAATCGTTATATTTATTTAAATTCATTTAGATCATTATAAATTCATTATATTGTGTTTCATAGCCCCTAAACGATGAGATTTGTATCTATAATAATTTTTGTCAAAATTATTATTATTAATTTGAATATTTATCAAATGATTATATTGCTTCGTAGATTATTTTGTATGATACGATTTAATTTAAAACTTATATGTGATAAAATTACTATAGGGATAATTAGGGAAGAAAATTAAAAATGAAGTCATTTTGATACTCTTTGGAGGATAATGAATAAAAGGACACCCTTTGATTTTTCCGAGTGTATTTTGAATAATAAGATAAGATATTGGAGTTAAACGAAATATTCCTTGAGTAAAAGAGATAAATAAACCGCATCGACTCGCTCGGCGGTGAATCTTCACCACAATTTTTGGCTTCTTCTTCTCCTCCTCCTCCTCCTCCTTCGTCTGCTTCGCTTGTAACCGTCGAACGCTTCTGGAGCAGGCAACGCCGCTCCAGCGTTGTCGTCCGCTCCATTCCCGATTCCTATGAACGACTACTGCCCGCAATCTAGAGGAGAAGGAAGAGGAGGAGGAGGCCGCCGTGGCTCGGATCTGGTGGCGCTCCGCCGCCACTGCCTCTGAGGCTATGAAAGAACGAAGAAGAGTCGCTGGAGGATGGGGGAGATCTTCGTCCAAGGGGACCTCTGCCTCTTTCTCGTGGTTTGCCCTTTTCGCCTTCCTTTGCTGCGCCCTCTTCGCCACCGTTGCATACTCCACCTTCCGAATTTTTGCTGGTTAGTCGTCGGAATCAGAAAATACTACTTCTTCTTGTTCGATTTGTGTTCGCGATCCGTATCGTATATTTTTTGTTTTTTTTTTTTGATTTTCTTCTAGATTTCTCTTATGTGAAATTTGCTTGTTTTCCGGTTTTTACTTGAGCTTTGTTTTTTCCCCCTTCGCAAGTTCCCGTTCTTTCTTGTTGAAATGGAAATTCAATGTCGGTGTTCATGGCATTTTTCATCTTTTGGGCGGAAATCCTTTATTCTCATTTCAGCAAAAAAGTTAATCTTATGTTTTCTCTATGTTTTTTTTTTTGTTGAAAATTGGTGTATGATGCGTCGGTGATCTGAATTTTGACAGTTTCATCTCGACCGGTGTTGCTGCCGACTTGGCAGACATCGGCCATCAATGCCCTTGCTTCCGATCACCCCTTCCTCCGGCGAGACTCCACCACCTCCGAGAAGAGCAGCAGCAGGCACCCTTCCATCGAGATCCAAGAAGCAATTTCCCTTCCAGATGAGATCCTCCTCTTTCTTCGATTCCCCAGCTCCCTCCCGCAATCCGATCTTGTTTGCATCTACTACCACCCCTCCTCACGCATCCCCCACGTCCAGTTCCCGGCCGTCGTCCCTTCTAGGACGACTCCCTTCATCAGCTGCCCCGTTGGGCCTCGAGGCTTTTCTGTTTCCCTCTCCCCTGATCTCCCCATGCTCCACCCCCTGCCTTCCGACCACCTCACCTACGCCGCCCTCGTCGACCCCGATGACAACTCCACCATCGTCTTCGTCAAAGGCTTCAACCTCCGCCCCGTCCGCCTCTCCGATCCCTCTCGCTTCGAGTGCGTCTTTGGCTGGAACTTCTCG
Organism: Wurfbainia villosa; assembly: GCA_025175895.1. Classification (NCBI taxonomy): domain Eukaryota; kingdom Viridiplantae; phylum Streptophyta; class Magnoliopsida; order Zingiberales; family Zingiberaceae; genus Wurfbainia; species Wurfbainia villosa. The sequence continues at coordinate 2,082,119 of CM046000.1, read as the reverse complement.
AAGCCCAAGTACCTCCTGACCTCCCCCGCACTGACAGCAGCCCAGGAAATCATCCGCTGCAGCACCCCACCGAGCATCCTCCTCCGTCTCCGCCACCGACCGCACCTCGATCCTCCACTGATATCCGTCAAGACAAAGGACCGAGGCGCGACCACTCTCCCTTCCATCGCCCGCCCTGAAATCCTCCTCGCAAGCGCAAGGCAAAAGCGGCATACCATGTGCGTCTGCACGATGCTGCGCAACCAAGCGAAGTTCTTGCCAGAATGGATCATTTACCACGCCCACATAGGGGTCGAGCGCTGGTTCATATACGACAACAACAGCGACGACGACATCGAGCAAGCCATCAGATCATTAACCATGTCTTCTAACTACAGAATCAGTCGCCATTTGTGGCCCTGGGTTAAAACCCAGGAAGCAGGGTTTGCGCATTGCGCTCTTCGAACCAGAAGACACTGCGAGTGGGTAGGATTCATTGATGTCGACGAGTTTTTGTACCTCCCCACCAATGTCACACTGCACGATATTCTCCAGAACTACTCGAGCATACCATGGATAGGGGAGCTCCGGACGACATGCTACAGTTTTGGCCCCTCTGGAAGAAAGACCACACCTTCGGAAGGTGTCACAGTGGGATACACTTGTCGGCTGCTGGCGCCGGAGCGGCACAAATCAATTGTCCGGCCTAAGGCACTGGATCCTTCTCTCATCAACGTAGTGCACCATTTTCGATTGAAAGAAGGTATGCGATATGTCAACATGGAGAAGGGGCTCATGGCGATCAACCATTACAAGTATCAAGTGTGGGAGGTGTTCAAGGAGAAGTTTTACCGTAGAGTTGCTACCTACGTTGCAGACTGGCAGAACGAGGAGAATGTGGGATCCAAGGACCGGGCTCCAGGCCTGGGCACAAAGGCAGTGGAGCCACCCGATTGGTCGACCCAGTTCTGTGAGGTTAACGACACAGGGCTCAGGGATTCCATTTTTGTGAACTTTGTTGACCCAAGAAGTGGCCTTCTTCCATGGCAGGAGGGAGAACCTAATTTTATTCATCAAACCATTACAGAGAAGGCTAGCAAAACTTGAAGATTAAACCGATCCTAATTCTTCTGTGTTTTTCTTTGATCATTCCATCTTGTTATCAAGTGTATCCTTTTCATTCTTGTAACTTATAGTTAGAAGACTCATTCTTTTGTACATAGAGACATACCACCCCCCTTGCAATCACAGTAGGGATGAATTCACTGGAAACTTAAGACTCGTCACTTGATGAATGGTCTTAGATACCCTATTTGCGAGGTTGGTTCCCCATTGGGCATTGTTAACCAAAGGTGATGATCTTTTATGCAGCATATCTAGTGTTCTAGACAAGGATATTGTACCTAATATGGTCCTTCTACAAATCTTGTTAATAAATAAATAAAGATTTAGACTAACTTGCTCCAGTAAAAGCTTAAGATGATCACCTGTGGCAACCTTATCCTTTTTCCATCTTTTTACCTTTGTCTTTTTGTCCCATTATTATGTGTTATCATTAACCATCATAGCAGGGTATAATTGCTTCTATTTTCCAAAGCATTTATGTAGCTAGGCTCTATATCCATCGAACAGTTGAAAGAAAGGCAATGCCGACAGTCTCCAGGAAATCCTGAGCATCTCATGGGTGGAAAATTTCCAGGTAAGAGATTTAATCTTTATCTTTTGCTCTGCTTTATATTTTCTTAGGCTTTTGTTAAGCAGACATTATGGTGTATTCCCAGGCAATATCTTTAATCCTTATCTCATGGTAGGTTTTATTATGTTTTCTTAGCACCTTATAAAACAAATATTATGGTTTCCTAGGTTGGCACTTGCAAGGATTAAGCCAATATTATTATTTTTCCCTAGGTTTCCACCATGAGAGCTGTGCTGAGTAAAATTGTTTATTAATACTGAACCAACTGGTAAAGATAACAGCCACAAGTGAGATGCCAGATGGCGTGGGCATCCTTTTAAGATAGTTTTAATGACTTTTAATGAGTGATGGGATTGGGGAAGGGGTCCAACTTCCCTGAGCTAGTGAGTTGTGTTGTGGGATTGCATCTCACATGTAGAAGCTTGGAAAGTTCCATACTTGTGGGCAGGTGAAAGTTAAGAAGCATTATTCTGCTTTGGCCTACCACTGACTGACTGCCTCGAGGTCTTTTCCTTTTATGCATTTTTTTTTTCTTCTAAAAGATGAAAATTATTGTAGAGATGGAGGTGTAAAATGTGTTGCTCACGATTCACTGTCAGTGAAGAGTGAGCTGATTTGGTCCTTGATATCCTTAATGCCCAGGAACAGTTCCAAACGTGCCTAGATCATGCCAAAAACCAGGCTTGGCTGCTGAAGCTGAAGTCTTTATGGCAGGTCTTTGGGCTCCCGATAGCAGCTGACAGTTGAAGACGTGACCAAATGCCATCACCTCGTTGTGCTGCTTCGTTGATGGAATTTCTCTTTCAGGTCAGAAACTAGTAACTTTACAAAGGCATTGTCTGGGTCTTTTGGTTTGAATGCACTGCACGTATAGAAAACATTAACCATTTTCTTTCACCTACAGAAATCTTTTGTTTGTTTGGCTGTTCAGATTATTATTACACTTTTTTTTTTTTTTTTTGGTTCACCATCATCACGATGCTGATTGGAAGAGGCAGTGACATTAGTTTTTGAAATTATGGGCATGCATTTGGACTTTGGAGTGCTATTTTGTATTCACAGCAGTTAATTGATTATGAGATGGCTCATATATTTCCTTCTCAAAGAAACCCTAGGGCCATGGAGATGGCACGTTGGCTGGAGTAGTATAATATTTGCATAATTGATATTGGTCAATTTCGGAGGAAGATTTGAAATTCCTTCTTGAATTTAGATGATCTTCCACTGCCTTTGACCAACACATCAAAGGGTCACTCGTGATTTATCTCTTTCACAATGATCGTGGGACAGACAGATCGTTAGATTGGGGATTCCAATTTTTTTTTGAAAGAAACACTAGGGCAACGGGATACAAAATTGTTGTCTCTTTCTTGTGGACGAATAACGGTGAGATGGAATACAAATGAATCTTAAAATTATCTTTTATTTTATTTTATTAGCACTGGTTTTTGGCCCGACTAATTATGGAATGACCAATTTGATCGATTTTTTATAAAATCTCTATCAACCATCCAGAATAAATTTGGAAAGCATTCGTGGTTCGACGATGGAGCTTGACCATTGGAGTCATACTATCTCGATAAAATTGTCTAATGTCGAAGTCGTATTTTGCTTGTGAAAATAAACTCTTGAATTCATCCACTTGGAGCCGTTCAATATAGATTTTTCTATATTCAATGTTGAATATATCTTAGCAGAGAATTGAATTGTGTTTGTATATGAGATCCTAGTCTGTGTTTTACCATTGTTATCGTACCTCGGAATTAAAATAGACTCCAAGATATAATTTAATAATTTTCAAAATAAAATTTACTAGAAATGGGTAAAGTCGTCCGTTATTATTATTTTTATAAAAAAATGTTATTTTAAAAAATATATTCTTATTTCAAGCAATCTACTAACACAATTTAATCAAAAATATTATTATATTAAAATATTCTTTATTAATTTACTTAAACAATTTTTATTAATTCGATAAAGAATTTTTTTATATAATAATACTAATTAAGTCGGAGTAATTGTACTTTATTTTATAGTGATTATTTAACATAACGTAATTGCTATAACTTTTAAAATAAGAGAATTTTCAAAGTGAAAAATATTTTTTTATTTATTTTTGAAAATTTGCCAAAAACGTTACCAAGGATACTTTTTTTTTTTAAAAAAAAAAACTAAGTCAAGAAAATAAAATAAACAAACAATTGATATATTTCTGAAAGGATAATTTAAATCTTACATTTCACTAAAGGATACAAATACACTTCTTTTTCAAAATGCTCTCACAATATCTGCCAAGTCACTTATGCTCGTCTTCAGGCTTAAATTGCTGCTATGTATGACTCGTCGCCGACTGCCCCCGCCGCCGGAAGAAGCACTGACAAAGCCTGTGCCGCAGTCGGTTCTCCGCCCGGCGACCGCCGATCCAATTAAACCAATGGGACTAAATGTTCATCCACCTTCCACAATGAAACCAAACTAAACTGTACTGGAGTCAGGCAGTTTAAAGCTCCACCCTCTTGAGCTAGTTTCACTCGAATGTATCGTCGCATCGGTCGAACAATTTGCTCGATATTCATTCATTCGAAGATGCCGAACCAATAGAATTTTACTTAGCATTAGAAATTTACATCACCGGAGGAATACACATACTAAACTCCTATGAAAAACAACAATTGAGAGTTTTTCACATGAACTTTCCTCTATCCAAAAGAATAGATTTCAACTAACTCTACACCGACAACCACGACGATAAGATATTCGAAGCCAGCGATCGAACATAATATGATCGAGCTCATTCATATTGCGACACGGATCCGATCGAACAAAAGGTTATGCAGCCCCACATGAAAAGTATGTAAACAGGTGGGCAAAGAAGTATTCCAGCTTTTGGTTATTTAAACTGAAAGAATAGCTTTCAGATAAGAAACATATTTTCTAGCTTCTCCTCGATCGATCCTTTGTTTATTTCCATTCGTCTTTTCAAAATTTTAATCAAAGTGGCCCTGACTTTTTTAAAGTCAAAATCTTTCTCCTTTGTTTTTGTTTATTTATTCGAGCGAACACACCGCAATTAGGATCGTAAACGAGCCACGCTGAGCTGAGCTTTATGTTGTTTAAGCTTGTTTGATAAGTTAATTGAGACGAGCCAGAACCGAGCTATTCAAACAGATGTTCGAACTTAACTTGATTGCTTTTTGTGAGCTTGAACTCGATCCATTTAGATATTATTGAATTCTTAATTCAAGCTTGTTTGATTGTTTGAATATGTTGGATCTTTAAGTTTGTTTGTTTATTCATTTTGAGAGGGTTTGTTTTGGTCTATTTACAAGTTTAATAAGAGTTATGTGTTAGAATAATTTATAAATTATGCATAACATTAATCGAGATATACCTTCTTCCACCGTTGATTAGTTTCTTTAGATCTTTTATTTTATTTCGTTGATAAATATGATTCACAAATTTATTTATAAATATTGTTCTCGATCATTATTCATAAATATTAACAAGTTAAACATTTAAACTTATTTTTTTAGTTTAATATATTGTTTAAACTTATTCATTTAATTGATCTTATAAAGAACATAAACAAATTCTTATCGAGCAAACACCAAATTTGTTTATGAATATTCGATCAATTTTCAACCCTAATTGGTATAGAAAAAGACCATGCGATGGACACCTTGTGGTAGCGCCACAAGTTTCATCTTGTCAACTCTAACCTTCTATTTCATGTGCTATTTGTGAACAAAAAATGATCCAACACTGTCATCGAAAGTCATTTTCATGAATCATAAATGACTAACACCCACGTAAATTAGTCCTCCTCGTATCATTTGAGAATCATGAACAGGCACAATCATTCTTTTCGAACCTTTGTGGCTCTCCCACTCGGTTTGAGCTACATTTTCCATGCTCTACTTCCTTGTTCGACGTGGAGAAGAAACAAAGAATGTTATTATCGTAACCGTCCAATTGTATCGTAATGATTCAAACCCGATTAAGTGGTTTATTTGATGATTTATGGGTTTCAATTTATTGGATGTGGATTTAGTGTGTAGAATCTATTAGCTCGGATCCCTTATTGATGATGGGACGATAATAGATCCGACTTGATCTTTATATATAGGGTAGTCCCCATAGGATTGGATACCTTGACAACCTCCTTGGATCCTATCCACAAAGAGAGTTTTATGACACCGTCACTCCGTAACTCTATGGAAGACCTATCTCTTTTTTCTTTGTAGGAATTCCAGACTGGATCTTATAGACGACGTTGCGGTGGTTGCTCCGCTGCACTCGAGTTCTCTTTTGTTTATGCGATCGTCATTTATTTTTGTTATCGTAAATCTCGATAAGACTAGATTCATCATGAATCGTGTTGTATTCTTTTGATTTATTGGATGTGAATTTAATGTGCAGAATCCTTTAGCTCGAATCCGTTAATGACAATAGACCGATAATGAATCCAACCTGATCTCTATATATAGGGTGTGATTTCCGTAGGATTGTGCAACTTGATAGCCTCTTTGGATTCTATCAGTAAGGGGGGTTTTATAACGTCGTCATCTCAGAACTCTACGAAAGATTTGCCTCTCTTTTCTTCAAAGGAATTCCAGATCGGATCTTATAGATGACACTACGGTGGCTACTCTGCTGCACTCAGGTTCTTTTTTGTTTATACCATCAGTCATTTATTTTTGTTGCCATAAATCTCGATAAGACTATATCCGTATCACGAATCGTATTGCATTCTTTTTGATTTCTTGAATACATATTTAAATTCGTGATTTCCATGAGATATCCACTCTCAGGTGCCTCTTAAAGATGTTTTTGGCACGAGGAAGACCCCGAAGAAGAGGATTAACGAAGATAAAGAGGAATCGAAAAGATGCCAAGTTCATTGGCTACAAAGCTTGGTGGATTGTGTACTCCTTGCAGTCCTGTAAGGCCTGATTGCCTTTCCACTGAGATGCATAAACAATTCCAGTTAAAGGCTATTCCATGTTCATCAATCCAATGAAGTGAATTATTAGAGAATCCACCAAGTGATGAGGATGAGTGAGTGCTGATTTAACAAATGGACATTCATTCTCCCCCACTTCCATTTTTTCATTTCCATCAGAAGCTTTTCGAGTGGGCTCGCTAATGCTCGGTCGCACTCCGAATTCTCGACTAATTGCCTTTCTTGTCTTTGGAAATCCTACTGTGAAAAGTGAGGTATATCAGTATAAAGAGAGCATATGAATGCTGACCATTTATTGTGGGGTTTGGAGAATTCTTCTTTGTCATTCTTAGATTTCTATCAGGAAGTTAATATCGAGCACAATTCCACACAATTCTGATCATAGTCTATGGTTTGGTGCTATTTTGAGACTTTGAACGACTTTGACAAACAGTTCTAGTTCCTCATCATCAAAACTAAATTGGTTGCTTTGTTTATGTGTAGTGTTCATTGCCTCCTCTATATCGGAGAAAAGAGGGCGTCGGAGGAGGAAAAGAGCCGCCATAGGCGACGATAAGACATTCAGAATTATATCACAGCATCAAGAGAGCATCTACTTTAAGGGAATATAACTAAAGGAAGGGATGCAGTGCACCAAAGTTGAGATCAGTGGGACTCTATGTTATGTTTGTCGACGCCAGATTTGCCACAGCAATTCGATCGAGCGTTGCGAGAGCTATCGAGTGGCGAATGAGTTTTTTTTTCTCCACATATATAGTTAATGGAAGTGTTGAAGGCAGTTAACCGACTCGCGCCAATATTCGTTGCAAAAGGATTCACACTTTCGGCTTAAAAATAACAGTGAATCAGAGTTAAGTCTACCCCCTCTCCTTTCTCTACTGCAACCGCATCATCTCCTCGGGTATCGATGGAGAGTTCATTGCATTCTTCCAGAGCTGAGGCCTTCCCCGCCGGCCTACGGGTGCTCGTAGTCGACGATGATCCTACTTGGTTGAAGATCCTTGAGAAGATGCTCAGGAAGTGCTCTTATGAAGGTAGTTTAGTCAATTTCTCCTTTCTCTTTTTTCTTCTTTTTATCAAAAAGACAATTGTTCTCATTTGTTCCAATGATCTAATTCGTAAAACTCAAATTTTTCGCTTCCTTAGAGGATGACATCCTTTTCTTTTTCCTTTTTAATTTCGATTTGTTTCGATGCTATTGGAATTGGAGGCACTGTCAAACAATTTCTACACCTATCTTACTATGGCAAGAGCATTGTTTGGTGATCCTTAACCCTTTTTTTTTTGCGCGATCGTCGAATTCTACTTGGATTCTTTTTCTTTTCTTTGTGCTATGTCCAAGCAAACTCTTTGTCGAGGAGCTTGAGTTTATGGCTAAACTAAAACTCATAAGCTCCTAGTCGTTCCTTATACGAAAAGTATGTTAAGTAAAGAGTAGATATGATGTTTGTATCGCCAAATCTGTTTACTTTGTGCCATAAAAAGTCATGTTCTCGCTATGCCTCACCGAGTCGATGCCTTAAGCTCTTTCCGAGGTTACATCATTTGCAAGATCGAAGTCACTTAGATCCCTTATTTACTTTTGAGTAGTTCTCTTCAACTGATAGCTCAACAAAGTAAAAAACTTTCTTTCTCATATATGAAAGGGACTTGCTAACTTGTTTCCGAGCTCTCGAGCCAATTCTCGATACGATCTATCATTCGGGAATCGTAGGCAGCAGAAGAAAGAAACATCTAGTAATTTGTTTTTCTTTTTGTGAAACTTTTGAAGTCAATTTTCATAAACTGTTTTTTTTTTTCCTCTTCTTGTTGTTCCTTTGTTGCACACTGCAGTGACTACATGCAGTTTGGCAACAGAAGCTCTGGACATGCTCCGAGGAAGGAGAGATCGGTTCGACATTGTGATTAGCGATGTGAACATGCCCGACATGGATGGCTTCAAGCTTCTCGAGCATGTCGGTCTCGAAATGGATCTACCAGTGATAAGTTAGTTAGCCATATCCAGCTCTTTCAGAACTTCCATTTTCCACTCCCTTTCATGTTCATGTTCATGTTCTCGATAACAATTGCAGTGATGTCGATAGACGGGGAGACGAAAAGGGTGATGAAAGGTGTTCAACATGGTGCTTGTGATTACCTTCTTAAACCTGTTAGAATGAAGGAGCTGAGAAATATATGGCAACATGTTTATCGAAAGAGAATGAATGAACTGAAAGATATCGAAACTCATGGCATCCATGAGGACTTCAACATTCTTATAAATGTATCTGAAGACCCTGATGACAGACAATTTGTAGCTAGAACTGAGATGAGCCCCGCGAGGAAACGAAAAGACTTAGACAGTAAAGAGCTTTGCGAATTCGAATTCAATGATCCATCTACCCTGAAGAAAGCCAGAGTTGTTTGGTCTGTTGATCTTCATCAGAAGTTTGTAAATGCTGTGAATCAAATTGGATTTGAAAGTGAGTACTTTTCTTTCTTTCTTTCTTTCTTTTTTGTTCCATGATAGTTACTTTTAAGAGAATTGTCAAAATAAGACTGCGTATAATAGACTTTTCTTCGAGATCCACATTGAGGTTTTGTAGTTCCGTGATTATTACTTGTGTGTTCTTGTAGAAGTCGGTCCGAAGAAAATACTTGATTTGATGAATGTGCCCGGGCTCACGAGAGAAAATGTTGCAAGCCACCTTCAGGTATGAACTATTTATTCGATACTCGAAATGTTTGAGTTCATAAACCGGATTAGCTCACAATTCACCATGTGTGACTAAAGTTTAACTTATACTTAGAATCATCCAATCGTGGCTCTCCTACGATCGCGTCGAACTGGTTCTAGTACCTCACGATTTAATACTAATTAGCACGACTCGGTTAGACGAATTAGCAAATGTTCAGCACTTCTATGTCTGCATTGTGAAAATGCAAGTTCAAAAGGATAAAAGAAAACAAAGTTGTACATTCAAATAGTTTGTTGTCATCTTCATCCTCAAGTTTCAAACAAATGTGATGTTGTATCATTTTCTGATGCAGAAATATCGTCTTTACTTGAGTCGACTACAGAAACAGAATGAAGGGTGTGGAAGTAGAGGAAACTATGATTCGAATTGTTCGACGAGCATTCGGTCAGAAAGTGGCACGACCAAATTCACAAGCCTAACTGAGAATTTTGAAACTCAAGGGATTGTTCCAAGTGTTCATGTTGGTGAATCAAAGAAAATAGAGCCAGCTCCATTGAGTGATGTTTCTTGTGCTCCGAAAGCCAACGACAACGTATCAAACTCGGGTGTATTGCTTTCTTTCGACGAGGAGATGCCTAACTTTGATAAGGCATGTGAGCCTATAATCCCAAAGTATGAGCCTTCACTTGGTGCAACTCCGACTATGCAACTATCACACCGCTCATGCTTGACTTATGCTGATCGAGAATTCGATACTTCTTTTGGTCAGTATCCATCCACTCTACAACCATTCGTATCGGATACTCGCACCGACGAGAAGGATGTCAAAGATCTGTTCGAAATGAAACCTGTCCTAACAGATTACAGAAATGGCCAATTCACTGGCACACCTCCAATGACATGCAAAATTGATTCAGTATCTCTTCGAGTGAAGCGAGGAACGGTAAATCCTCAAGACATCGGAGCAATTCGCAAACTCGGAGGATCGACGAGCCTTCAAGACTGTTATCTCAATGACAAACACAGCCAAGCAGGATGTTTTCCTCTCACTTATGGTTTCAGCCTTAAAAGTGAACTAGAAACTGATTCATTGCCTGAGGATGTGCATCTTTGTTCAGTTCAGAAGATCGGACTCTTTGAGAGTTTGGAGTTCGATGGCACCGAGATTTATCGATACGCTGACTCGACGATGCCGACGACTACCCAAGTCGAAAGTAATTGGTATCTCAGTCCTGAACTGAATGGTGGGTGTTCATATGATCAAATGGATTACCCTCTAATGGATGAATACCTTTTTGCATAGCTAATCCTTGCACTTAATTTCTCTTAGAAATTTCACTTCATATTTGATGGTGCATTGACAATATGACACTTGACATTGATTTCCATCGAGTTTATTTCGAGCAAGGATGTATCGTAGTAGTCGTATCGAGAATTGCAATAATGTATATTTGAAGAACTTGCAAAGGAAGTCACAAAAAAAAAAAACTTCCTTTTCTGTCTCTTCCATGCTTTCAAGAGGTTGGATTTGATTAGATTGTTTTGATAAGTTTGGCAAAAGGTTTAAAGCTTCTATTTGTGCACGGCTATTAGTCCTCTCCCCCTCTATAGGATCCTACACGATCAAGTATACAAGTTCCCATGGCGATAGCGCATTGGTAAGACAGTATGTCAGTTGTGGAATAAACATAGGTCGATCCTCAGTAAGAGGTTTAAAATCTTCTCCGGACTCAGAATGATTCTTCATTGTCTTATCAATCTCGTCGAGATCAAAGACCATCTACGATTTATCTCCCTCACGATGGTCTTGAGACGGGCCAATGAGAGCCGCTAAATTGACGGTTCCAACATTTACGAAACGATCAAGTATACAATGTAAAGAATAAGAGTTATCAAAATAAGTTTCAAGTCTCCTTAAATAAGTTTCGAGTGCTCCAGAGTTATGGTGCAATGGTAGAGCGTCCAGTTCGACTCTTAGTTATCTATAATTTGATCGTCAGTCATAGCCTATTTATATGATTTTTTCTCTAAATTAGATGACAAATTAAAGATACTGTAGCTGTTTAGATTGTCTACGCGAGCGCTTTCTATTACCAATAAAAAGTTTCTATAAGATAAAATCGATCCTCCTCAAAATTAATCGAATCTAAAATCTCAATATCTGATATTAATTTTTTTAAAAAAAAGTTTCGAGTAAAAAAGCGATATTTCTTTTACATCTATTCTAGTCGTGCACTAACAAATTGCATATAACGCTTATTGTGTCTCTCAATTATATTTAATATATTGATATTTATCAATATATTGATATTTATAAAATTTATCATTTTAATTTAATATTTTATTTTTAAATATAATCAATTTTTATTTGATACTTTAAAATTGGTACAGAAATAATTAATTTAGAATGAAGCTGAAAAAAAATAAAAATTATTTTAAAAATAAATGGGGATGGAGCCCACTTACCCCTAGGAGACATATTTATCAGTTCCTCGGTTTCGATTCCGGTTTGATTTTAGTCGATTTCGGATCGTCGACGTTGAAACTGATTCAAAATCGATTTCGAATCGATTTCGATTCTAAAGTTTTAACTTTGAAACCAATCCAATCCGGACCGGTTTCGAAACGGTTCCGGACTAATTTTCGAAACGATTTCATATCATCTTCCTCAAACTTGAACTTCCAAATTCATCTATCGCGCCGGTGATCCTATTCTTTTTTCCTATTGCAAAATAATCTTATAAACATGTTAACATGCTAAGAGTTCCATCTTTAAATTAATAATCGGAACCAGATCCAAATCGGAAGAAGAATTGATTTCGAAATCGATTGGAATCCCGAATCAGTTTATCTGAATTGATTCAGGTTCCGAATTTAACGGATTGATTCTGACTCGATTTCGAATGGAACCGATTCATTAAGCATGCATCTTACATCTCAATCTAGGCCGACACTAGCAAGTCTAGCAAAATTTACGTGACAAAATATGATAATATTTTTACGATGGATCCTCCAATTTTAGAAAAGATAATAAATCATAGGAGATTTCACCCTCACATAATAGTCCCTTTGCAGGGAGAAAATTAAAAATCCAATAATATATTTTATATCCATTGAAAATACATCTCATATAATTATCAACTATATTAATCCAGAGATACAGTACACGCTAAAAATAGAGAGGCATTCTAAAAAAACATAATTCATTCTCTATTACGATATTATTTTACGATTAATTTAAAAATTCATAAGTATTATCTATTTCTTTATTTATTAGATATTATTATTATTATTGTTCTTTCAGATTTTTAAATTTGAGGAAGTAAAATATTTAAAATGTGTTATGCAATAACATAAAAAACAAATGAGATTTTTTTTCCCACTAAATTATTTTAATTTCTTTCCTTTTAAAAAAAAAAAGAAAGAAGAAGCGGAAGAACCACACGATAATAATAAATAATTCTTCTAAAGAAAAAGAGAAAACCCCGTGGAAATGGAACAGGAGGAGGTTGCGTTCGATCTCCGCTTCGACGATCTCGTATTCTCGTTCGCCGTCGCCCTAGCGGAATCCGATGCGGTTTTGACGGCGACGCGCACCGCCGCCAACGATTTCCTTCGCCTCTTCCGTTGCCCCACCCGCACACGCTCCCCTCTCGTTCGCTGCTTTCGGTGTCTGAGAAGTGAGAAGCTCTTCGCCGTCGTCGCTCCTTGCGCATCCTCCTCCGGATGGAGGTACTACTTCGCTTACTTCTCCCTCGTTTCGTTCGCGTAAGTTCTGATTCTTCGCTCGTTTTTTTTTTCCCCTGGTTTGACTTTGTTCTTTGAGAGAAGATTTGCACCCATCCGTGTGGACGATTGTGTGTTCACTGGAAGCTTTTTGTGCTTGCATCATGAAAAATAAAATCAAGCAGAATTGGAGAAAACTCTGTACATTTGGCGGTTGATTAAGTTGGAATTGTTTGCTTCTTCTTTCATTTTGTTGGTCCAGCCAAAATTGAATCCCAAGATCCTCCTTCCCAAATCCTTTTTCCTCTTTCACGTACGATTAATGGTTAGTTGCATTTCTGTTACTATTATGGGAGAGAAGCAGTAAGCAGTTGCGATTTTTTCGTTTCTTTTGATATTCCAGGAAACAATTCTGGACGGTACCTAGCAGAATTGATTTGTTACGAAGCCCAATATTTGAAACTGACTTGTTTTATTTTGTGTAAATCGAAGTTACTTGTGCTCAATCGTTCATGGCTGCTGCAGTTCAATCATATAACCGATTAGTTTTGGGACATGGGGTTGGTTTCCCTTGTAAGGCCATTAGATCTATTCTGATTATTCGAGGTGCATTCTTCTGTAGCTGGTATAGAATTATCTTAAATGAGGTGCAATAAATGATTAAAATGGAAGGTTATGATTGTTTTCTTGTATTTTTCTTTCAATAATTAGCGGGAAAGGATAAGTAGAGAGATTATAAAGAGAGGAATGTAGAATAAAAGGAGAACCATAAACCAATTGTGAAGCGCTCTCATTGGCTTAAAATGCTCAAGGCCAAATTAGTAATCACTCCCTCTTCTAAGCTTATAAACAATGTTTATTAGTCTATAATTCCATGTGGACTAAAGTAGGATGTCATAATCTTCATCACTTAATGCTTGATGTCCCTGTCAAGACCTAGAGTCCAACTGCCCATAACAAACCTGATCAGTGGCATAGAGGTCCAATAGTGGTTCTTCCATGTTATAAGCAACCCCTTTCAACACTTTGACATCACATCACTAGGATTAAATCTTTGTGATATCAATTGTCAATACTTGCATAAATGTGAGAACTGAGCCATGAATTTTTAAGCTCTAACCATAGGCTTAAAATGCTTAACTCCAGGATAATAGTGGCTCGTTTGTATGAGGTTATAATCTTCTATATTAATCCACAATTCTTTATGTGAGACTAATCCAAGGTGCCACACCAAGTCACCAACAATGGCAAAACTAGATGCAATTATTCTATTTTGACTATCTTGTTAGGATTTTTTTTTCCTGAAAAATTTGCATTTTAATTTCGTAATTTTAATAATTTTCTTTGTTTGGAATCATTAAACTAGCAACTACGACTCTACTTGGGAAAAAGTGTGGAATATCCAAACTCCATAACAAGTGCTCAGGTCTCTATATACCGCACTTACCTTTTCTATAATACTTCTAGGTCCACCTTTGCAATTATATGGTTAATAGTTAATACACCAAAAATAATAATAATGATAATTTAGTAAGTTGCTCTAAGAAAACTAAATTCTATTCACATTCCTTCAATTGCAGGATTTGAGATTTTATCTCTAATAATTTAATACTATTGTAGAACTGAACTTCTTTTCTTATTAGATGGAGGTTTCAAAGTGTTTTAACTGAATTCTTAGACTAACTTCATCTTTGCACGAAAAAAGAGAGTGGAGAGGGGAAAAATAAAAGTGAATGATCTGGTCATTTCCCTGTTGTTTCCTGAAACGACAGCATCCTAGATTTTGAGTGAGGTTATCTGTTTAATTTCTTTATGATAAATTATAAGTTTCATCATTCAAGCAGTGTGTGGCTTCTATGTTTGTACACCAAAGTTGGTAGCTGTGATATGTATTATTGCTTTACTTGGGTAATTTGATACAATCTTCAATATTTTTGTCTGATAATTGACACACCCTTGTCTCTGGAAATAAATACAACTCTAGAACATCATATGTTGTCTCTCTTGTTTGTTTGCTTGATAGACATTCGGTGTTATGCTTTCTATCTTGTCAATATCAATGCAATGTTAATGCCTTTGTAGGAGACGGTTCACTCCTCGAGGCTAGTTTATTTACTGTTAGTGTAACATGTTTTCCTGTCCACATTGTGTTTGTTTAGCCTCTAATGAACCGCTGAATCTTGTGTTCTTATTGGTAGTGTAATTTAGTCTTGTATGTGGATTTAATATTAGGCATGCAAATTTCAATTAATGATTGCCTAATGATATCAGCTGTGGTATGACAGCGACTTTGGACCGGTGGATCAGTTGGTAGGAACAAAGAACTGGTAGATCGTTTGCGGTTGTATGGAATTATCAAATCAAAAAGGGTGAAAGAAGTAATGGAGGCAATTGACAGAGGTCATTTTGTACCTCCTGGCAGCGCATCCTATGTTGATTCTCCCATGGCAATTGGCTATAACGCAACTATTTCTGCACCTCATATGCATGCAGCTTGTCTAGAGCTGTTGGCAGATCATCTACAGCCAGGGATGAAAGCTTTGGATGTCGGTTCAGGTTCGGATTCATGCACTCATTGTGATTTATCAGTCATTTTTCCTGTTTCTTTTTCTTTCTCACTTTTTATCTATATGTAATTGTGGTATGACATGCCATACATTTGTGACACAAAGTGTTGGGCTTAGGAGACAATAATGCAGCAGAAATGAGAATCTTAAGATAAATGCGTGGGAAAGGTGAAAGGATGAAGTAAAAAGATACTAATATTCAAAAGCTATTAGGTGCAGTTTCAATAGATGACAAAATGAGAGACAATAGAATGAGATAATATAGGCATGTAGTTAATGCAATAAAAATAAATTAATTAATTTGAAGATTACTGATAGTTAATTTGTAAGAAAAATCATTGATCGTTTTAGATTATCATTTATTTCTTTTATAGGATTTATTTTCGTATATTATTACTGTTGTTATTTGATGGAGAATTATTGGAATTATAAAAGCACCTCTGATCTTTGGATATGCTGTTCTAGTGGCCTTCTATTAGATAAATTTTTTATTTACTTGTTTGTTCTTCACAATATTTGAACTTACGAAGACACATGGTTTTCTATCTCATTCAGTTCTATTGGTGTTTGCTAGGCAAAGCAGCCGTAGTTTGTTAACGTAGAACTAGATCTCCAGACTGAGCAAGATGACATATCTGTTAATATTTTCCCGTATGCAATATTCAACTGAATTGATGGGATCAGACATGAGATAAGAGATTATATCTAAATGAAAATCCTAAAACAAAAACATGTTATGTATTGAATAAGAAGATCTATCACGTAATTACTTCTACTAGCTTCTTTTTTAATGGTTAAGATAAGGCATCTCATATTAGGCATTGGATTAAAAATGAGCTTGTCCTCCCTGCTAGATAAAAATGTCTTTTGCTTGGACAAGTATTATCCATTACCAGGATTCCATTTAGCATTGATCAGGTCATTTTTTCTAGTACTCTGTACCAATACATTCTCTTCCATTTTACCTGTGATTTGATCCAAGTTCTATTTGTCAATTCTAGGAAGCTATGTTTTTTTGTTTTTTGCCCTTTTTTCAGGGACCGGCTATTTAACAGCTTGCTTTGCAATGATGGTCGGACCAGAAGGTCGGGCTGTAGGGGTCGAACACATACCTGAATTAGTTGAATTTTCAACCAACAATATCAGGAATAGTGCAGCCGCATCGTTTTTAAATGGAGGTTCCTTGTCCTTGAATACTGGTGGTAAGTGCGTCTGGACTCGACCTCTTTTCTTTTGTTCAGAAAAAATAGAGCACTGCTTGATAAATGTTTGATGAAAACTCCCTGTATAGAGGGTTCATCTTATGATTTTATATTTCAGATTCTTTGTAACTTTGTCTGAATTGATCTGGTATTTCATGTCTCTATGGATGTTCAAAAGTCATTGTGATCTAGAAGAATATGCAATTAACTGAAACATTCTTGAACTTTTCTATTTTTAGAATATCACTGCTAAGTTTTGGTACCAAGAAGAATACTGAAATAAAGTGATTTGTGGTTCTTTGCTGGGCTCATATCTGAAAACACATAAATGGAAACTATTTCATTTCAAACCACAAAAGGAAGTCAAATCTGTTTTACTCCATAACAGTTTGCAATATTTTCCAGGTGCATCTTAGCCTTATTAAAACTCTACTAATTCATCGCAGATGGGAGACTTGGGTGGCCGGAACAGGCACCCTATGATGCCATTCATGTCGGTGCTGCTGCCCATGAGATTCCTCGGCCACTTATTGACCAGTTGAAGCCCGGCGGCCGGCTGGTGATCCCTGTAGGGACCGTTTTCCAGGATCTGCAAGTGGTCGACAAGAACATGGATGGCTCAGTCAACATCCGATCCGAAACGTCCGTTCGTTACGTTCCTCTGACCAGCAGAGCAGCGCAGTTGCATAACCGCTAGCTTAATGCTGGCCGACGATGAAATGTTCGAAGAAAGATTCCTGATGACGACGAGCTGCTTACCTTCTCGTCTCGTTAGCCTGTCGGAGTTTATCAAAATGGTCTGGAGTATGCACTCATTCGTGCAATATATAGTTCCATTGTCGTGTTTTTCCTCGTCGATAGAGAATGTTTGCTTGTGTTAGTATGTAAACACCTTGCTCCATTATGATTGAGATGCCATCTCGATTCAAACTGTCATTATCGAAATAAGCTTACCGATCACTATATCAGTAGTTATGGAAGAAAGTAATTTAGGGTTAAGATGGCCATGAGGATTCAACCAAGTTGAGAATGATATGGCATTGGAGTCGTTAGCCGATATGCGAGCTTCTCCGTCTCTTCGGCAATTGTTTTGGATGAATCAATCCTAAAGGTAACATTCAACCTTTCACATTTTTCCTTTTTTGTGCAACGTTCTGATGTTTCGAGGCGATATCTTCTCATGAATGAAAAAACATATCTTCCATTATTGCTTGCCAAAAGAAAGGAAGAAACAATGAACTTTGAAGTGTATCTCTTTGATTTTCCTTCTTCGAATCTGCAACGAAAAATATTTATACTACTTGTTGTTTCACCTCTTGATCCTTATCTCTCTTTCATGGACTCCATCCCCGTCGATCTCCTTCGTGCTTACTATGACGAAGAACGCCGAATTTTCTCTCGCATGGTGTTCATCCTTGGCTTGGAACCAAATTTGTCCATGAAGATCATTGCCTTTTGGTTGTGGGTAGAAGAAAACAAATGTATAGATGTCGTCCAAAGGCTCAACTCCCTAGACGATCAGTATCTTCTCGGCATTTGTGATGTCGGTAAGTCATTTTTGGATTCTCTTCGACTTAGTTATTCGTCGAACGATCACACCTATCCTAGTGAAGAAGGCCACTTCGAACAAGCTTTTCGAGATGTTGCCACTTGCAGTATCAACTACTATCTCAAGAATGTGTGCCATAAGGTTTTACTAGACATCCGTGTGCAAGTCGATCGATCGTACATCATCGAGAAGTTAGTTGAAGAAACGGGTCGAGTTCATTTTGGTGCGGAGTCGATCAGGAAGACCGAATGCTCTCACATTCAAATTGAAAATATTACCGTTGGTAGGAGTATCAAAGAAGGTAATTCAGAGTTGGCACCTCTGGACTTAAACAAGATCAAAGCATGGAATACCAATTCCCATCCCTGCGATGATGTTCGAAAAAGCTTCGGATCTGATTGTAGATTCTCCGACGATACGCAAAATGTCGATCTTCTTTCGAACCTCAGAAATCAAGATAATTTTCGCGGGAACGACTCTCTACGGTGCAAAGATCCTGTGCAGTATCATTCTACCCTGAAGGGTGTAGCAAACTCAAGCCTCTCTTTCGATGTATCGTCGTCAAAAAACCGTAAGATCCCACCGGAAGGGCGAACATTATTCGTGACGTTCTCTAACGGGCATCCGCTGAGCGAAGAACAACTTCGATCATTTTTCATGAGGTACTCTAGATGCTTAGATTGTGCATATGAGAAAACTCTGATGATAAACTCTTCCTTAATCGTGATCATTCGATACACAGGCATTTCGGAGATGTCGAAACGGTATATCTTCCAGAGCCCGTCGATAACAAGCCTTCGCTTTATGCTCACGTAACATTTTGCTCGCCGGCCACCCTGATTCAAGTTCTCAATGGCAATGGCAATGGCAATGACAATGGCAAGGTGAAGTTTATGATCGAAGGAAAACACCTTTGGGCTCGACAATTCGTTCCCAAAAACGAATATCAGCGACACCGTAAATGAAAACGATAACATGCTCGTTTACTTCTGAGAGCAAACTGTTCATCTGATACGCAGCATCACCGAACGATCGACGATTACTCAGATTGTTACAAATGTAAAGTATATATATATATATCACAGTGACTAGCCTCATTCGGTTTCATAGTGTTCTCTCTTTATCATAATTTATGCATATTCAGAAACTAACCTTTACCAATGCATCACAGCCGTTGGGACTTTTTTTTTTTTTCTTGCAAATAAATTTAAAAATAAAATATATGAAATTTAAATTTAATGATATTTAAATGATGAATTTATCTGAAACTGATAATTTTAAATATTTATGATTATTTTTACAAAATAATGAAGAAATTTAGAGAGATCTTATCTAGAATACAAATAGAATGATTGAAATAAAAAAAAAATATCGTGTATTCTATATGACCGTAAAAACACCTCTAAAACTTAAAAAGAAATTCTACACAATGACAAGTATATCTATTATATTATATGACGTTAAATATTGGACTATGAAAAAAAAATAAAAATTACAGAGATAAATATTAGACATATGAAGATTAAGAAATAAAAACATTAAAGAGAATTAAATTTGCATCTATTACAAGAAAACTCCGAACCAAATATTTAAGATGATACAAATACATATTTAGACGACTAATAAATATTCCAATTAGACAATATAAAACGATGATAAATATAAAAATATAAAAAAAATTAATAATAATAAAATAAAATAAAATATATTTAAATATAAATATGATATAATAAAAGATAAAATCCAATGATATATAAAGATCTATATGGTCGAAACCAATCTAATGAAATAAAATTTGATTGTTGTTATTAAAAATAGATTTAATTTGGATTTATTTGGTGACGAATAAATAAACCTGAAATATTCAGGCTGGATCATCTATATCAAAAGAACAAATAAATAAACATGAAATATATAACAAGAGACAGAAGTTCATTTGTGAATAGCCACATGAATTCACAAAGGTAGGAAATGCACATATGCTTAGGTCAACCGATCGAGTACACAGCAAAAGCCTAAACATCACAAAATGTGCTGCAAAGTTCGATTCTCTAAGATCCACAATTTATCCGACTAAATTGTTTTACAACCACATTTCATGCCAAATCTAAACTCTAGCCTTTTAAATCACAAAAGGAAAAAAAAACTAGAACAGTGTCCTTCAGTTTCACCAGCCTCTCCTAATCAGTTAAACAAATTCCAAATACTAGACATTCCATATTTCACCCCATCTCAGAACATTGATCATTGCAGCGAGAACAAGATATAGTAGAGTAATCACCATCGCAACACCGTCGACTCGTCTAGATCCTCAGCAGTCCACAGCAGAAAACTGAGTCTCTCGATCGAATATTCAGTACCTTCCGTGACGCCTGCAACGAGTTGAAGATGTACATTTCAAGCGGATCTAATTGCAATAGCCAACTAACTTGAAGCAGAGATTACATTCTTATTGTAAGTAGAGGAAAAAAAATCGATAGAAAGGCATTGGAGTTGACTGAAGCACCATTCTTTCCACCTTTGAGACATAAAAAAGCTAATCGGAAACAACACCGCACGAGTAGAAAAGTGGAAACTAAAACGTAACGAGGAATGACAAAAATCGATAGAAAGGCATTGGAGTTGACTAAAGCGTCATTCTTTCCACCTTTGTATGATTTTTTTTAAAAAAGTTTATTAGCATGAGACATCAAAATGATCTCTATTTGGTATTTGCCACATGTTTTCTTTAAAAACCACTCCTAAAAGTATTTCACACCGATCAATGATGCGAAAGAAGCACTATAACCATGACATCAAAAACTTCAAAGAAAGGCCATGTAAATTACCTATGTCGATCGTAATCTCTAGAACGATCCTTTGAGCGAGAACGTGATCTTCTACTCCTTGAATCATAGTTTCGAGATCGATCTGATTCTCTATCTCGATCCCTGCGATCTCTATCATGCCGATCCTGGTCCCTGCTCCGGCGGTCATGTTCTCTACCTCTATCTCGGCTATCAATTCGAGCATCTCTCTCTGCATCTCGATCCTTGCTTCCAGACCCGTTATGATCCCTACTCCGTTCTTTCGATCTAAAGCACAAATTGAGAAACAATGTGATAATTAGTGGAAATCATCTAAGTTATCCAGGAAAGAAAATGGCAAACAAAAAGAATACCTTCTATCATCTTCAGTCCGATCAACCTTTCGCTTCTTGTTTCTCTCTTCCTGGCAAAATAAATCGTGAAGAAGCATGGGTTTAAAAATGAGCAAATCGTCACATTTGATACATTGCCAGAAAGGACAAACCAACAAAACTTTAACAAGCTAAAAGCAATTGAGAGTCAAAAATGGGTAAAACGCCCATGGGTACTCTTTTGCACAAGCTAAATTCAAGATTTTGAAAAAGGCATGTGGCGACGAGCAATGGCATTGCACATAGCGCATGTGCAGTGTAGGTGCATATAGGATGTCTATAAGGTCATAATTAGAAATTATAATATTCTTTTTTATTCATGGTGTTTATGAAAAAGGCTACAGTAATGCGCAAATTGCCAATCACAATTAAGCAGCATAAATGCCCTTAAGCTTTTCATATAACTCACTCCATTTTATCATATTGTGATTCAGTATAACTGAATCTTGAGCTTCTACTCGGTTGAGGCAGCACTGGAGCACTCGAACATTGTGCATCTAAATTCCCAAAAAGTATGGTGTGCCCTCTTTTCATCATGCTTCATGAACCATTTGTTCCAAAAAACAATATGTTTTACAATACTAGTAAACTACTTCTGTCTATGCAAAACGAAATGAAGATAAAAATAATGTGCAACAGCATGACCAATTTTTCAACTGATAACTTAATTCATGTATATATAATTGTTCTTGATGTATATAAAAATCATTATTTCCTTCACTGCTACACTGAGATACTGTAATGGAACTTCGAAAAATATCATGGAAAACAAAGAAATGAAGGAAAGGGGTGAAGAATATTTAGGCCTATAAAATATTTCCAATTACAATTTAAATGGCACATTTCATAATTTTCAAGAGGCAAGACAAAATAATCACCTTCCAAAATTGCTTGCAAAATAGATCTCAAATCCAGTCATTCAAATGAAAACAGATCTAACAGGTAACTGGTTCTTTAGGATAGAATACAGGAACACCAGATGATGAGTTCGTCAAGAAACTAATTTGTTGATCTTGAGAATGCTGTTAGATTACCATTACAAACAATTTTCCAAGTGAATCTTACTATCTATTGCTTCACAGAATATTCCCAGCACAACAATGCGTTTTCAACAGATTCACAATATGACATAAAAATGATTTGTTACCTTTCCTATCAAACTTTGATATTCTAAAAATCTGAATTTCTACATAGAATATGTATAAACATTCCTTTGTATCAGATGAGAAACACTACCATACCTAGATAAAAATGTAAATGCTCAAAATAAAAAATGTCATTCGAAAATGTAAATTCCAACAAGATTTCTCAATGCACAAAATAAGTGCTTCAAATAAATACTAGAAATGCTGTATTGTTAGAATGACCATAATTAACCTAACAAAAGCTCTGTTAAATTTATTGGTTACGAGCATCAAACCTAAAATCACAATTAAATCCACGTCGAAGAACAAATGAAGGGCATGAATGGAAAAGAACACAATTGTTTGCTACCAATTTTAATATGCTTTATGATACTATTCATCAGCTTACAGCTTTTGACTTAGGGATAGCAGTTGTTCATGAGGGTACCACCATAAGTAATCTTGATTCCATATATGACCACCCTTCGCTACTTCAATGGTTCCCTCCCAAATCAGTCTACTAGCCAATTAAACAAGTGAAGCACAAACTCAACAAAACTACATGGTGATCTTTCAACTGAGATAAGAAAACTCACAGATGCCAAAAATAAGCGAAACTCTTTATTGCAGAATGTCAAACATTATACCATCACCTGACCAACATTTTCAAAGTTTGAACTTCAAAGAAATTTAGTAAAAGGACAAACTGAATATACAATAGAGCAAAGATTGTGAAAAAAAAAACAAAAAAAACAAAACAAAATTTCAAGTGTGCATAGTGTATTATTTAGTAAAACAAGACAGAAAGTGCCAAGTACTACCAGAAGAATAATTCAGCAAACAAGTGTACCAGAAGAGAAGTTCCCAAGATTACCTGGAGTTCTGCTAGCTTTTCACGGATTTGCATATATCCAAGGTGAAGTTTTCCGCCAAAATGATCCGCTAATCGACGATCACTAGGTAACCCAACAATGAAAATTTAATGGATTGATTAGAAAGACAATAACTCCTAAACTTTCTTACAGGTTTGTGAGCATGCCATCGCTTCATAACTGATGATGACTAACATAAATATTTATGAGGAACATGAGCATAAATTTCATGTGAGAGAATTACTTGTCATAGACACTCAGGAATGCTCCACAAATGTCACAAACACGCAATTTCTGATCGGTCTGCAAAATAAATCCAGATTGCATTATCATACAAAACATGTACAGCTAACTTCTTTTGGTTTAAAAAAAAAAATTATCTCTTTAAAGATCATTTGCAGCTAAATCTTAAAATAATAGCAACAAAAAAAACAGGCATCTGAACTTTGCTTTACTAAGAATCTGAAACCAACTACTCTGTAGGGTTAAAAAGTAAACTGAGACTTAAACCTTCTGTAAATACCTTTTATTTCCAAGATAGCATTTTACTTCGAAACTTTCATGAGTATTAAAAAAAACTATTATATGGAAGCTTTTTCCAAAAAAAAAAAAAAATACTGGTTATTTCAAAAGCATGTATTCAAATGCAAACACTAGCATGGATTCGGATTCGTTTTCTTCCTGTTCAACCTGTTTTCCATTTCTTTCGTCAAACAATAAAGACCTATAACAGAACATTTTTCTTTCACTTCAGTTCCTAGATATAAGTCCCACACACAAAATCAACCACTTTCTCATTGGTATCTTGTGTGACCTTTAAGCTGAAATGTCAATGTTTTTATTCTTCTGCTTAGCAGAAACATTTGCCTTGAAAAAAAAAATCAATCCAGTAGTCTAAAAATAATATGAATTTTCACATGATACCAAAGGGCAGCCCGGTGCATTAAGCTCCCGCCATGTGGAGTCCCGGAGAAGGATCCATTGTACGCAATCTTACCTTGCTTTGTAAGAAGTTGTTTCCCGGATTTGAACTCATGACCTCTAGATCACAAGACAACAACTTTACCGTTGCGCCAAGGCTCCCCTTCGAATTTTCACATGATACATTTTATATAAATACAAGCAAGAGGAGCCTTTTCATTTTCTAGTGCAGAAAGTAAATTTAAAATCAACATTAGCCCGGTGCAAGAATGATAGTGCCAGTGTGAAATCAGTACCAATCGAGAGTGAATAAACAGGCAAATTACCAGCACCAAATCGATGTAAGATATGCTGGCAGAGTACCAGTCAAAAGAAGATTATAGTGAAAGAAATAGGTAAAAAAAGGAAAAGCAATGCCACTGATGACAGCATGGAAAGTGAAAACTAGAAACAAACATGAAAATAACAAAAGATGTGAGCAAGGCTCACCAACTCAGACATGTGGTAATGCTGCAACAGTTAATTGTCAATGCAGGTGCAGCAATGGATGAGGCAGCAATCCAGGGAGAAAGGTCTCCCAATCACTTCCTCGGATTTATTTCTTCTACCACTCTATTTCAAACACATCTAGAATTACAGAACTTTTAGATAGGTCTAAAGAAAACTATAGAAAAGTCATTAGATGAGTTACTTGATGATTAGCCTCAAACTCAACTAGAGGATGAAATTAGATACCTAGGGATGAGACCAACCTTAACACCCAAGAGATAGACCTTGCCTCACTTAGTGATCCCTCTCTTAAGGCTAAAGAATCCAGCCTCCCTACCAACTTACATCCTTAAAGAAACATTCAACATGCTACAAATCATATAGATAAACCTTCAACCTCATTTAGTGACCCACATTTTGCCACTAAAGGCCCTAAACCGGGCCTCCAAAAAAGCCCATTAAAAACTCAAACTACAAACATGCAGAATTTTCCTCATTTGTTAGGGTGGATGACCAAAAAGGAAATGATGACGCAATTTTTCTATGTACATTGGAAGGGGCATCAAAGGAAGATGATGACAGCCAGTTAGGAGTTGAGTTATTCTTGATGGAGGACAAAGGTGCAAATAAAAGTAAATAAAACACCGTTGGGAGCTTAGGATAATGTAAGGCCTAGAAAAGAAGCCTCTACTATTGTTTCATATATTCAATCAACATATAATACCACATTATTATACAAGAGATTGTTTTCCCTCCCGCAAGGCTGCCAACTGAAGCATGAGACCTGATGAGATCACTTTATCCATCAATATGCTACGTCAAAGCAGCTTCTTGATAGACGGTGAATCGTTTATAAATTCTCTCCTCTTTCTATTCATCATTACCAAAACATCAAACTAAGCATGAAACTGCTTAGAATTTATTTATCCA
The DNA here is from genome assembly GCA_025175895.1 of Wurfbainia villosa. NCBI lineage: Eukaryota > Viridiplantae > Streptophyta > Magnoliopsida > Zingiberales > Zingiberaceae > Wurfbainia > Wurfbainia villosa. The sequence goes on along the minus strand of CM046000.1, from coordinate 2,056,245 downwards.
AACAAAAGTTTCATTCTCTTTAAAATGGGCCAAATTCAAATTAGGCTTCCAAACTATTTTCTCAGAACTTAGTGAAGCCCAAATCCCTTAGCTGATTAAATAATTAATGAAAGGTAATAAAGTTTTCATAATAAGTTACACTTCAAGACTACGCTGCCAATCTAAACCATTTTGATGCCATATTATCTCCATGGAAATAGGAGTTTTAAACAACCACAAATAATTACATAAAGCATAGTGAGTTTTTTGCACAAATTGGACAGAAGAACAAGGGAAAGATTTCCCAATTTGTTCCTTCCTTCCCTCTTTTTCCACCAAAGGAAATGAAGGGAAATGCCCTAAGATGGATATTAGAACAAGGTCTTTTATGAGAGAGTTTTAGCAGGACTTAAGGATAGCATGTAAGTTGGTATCTGCATAAAATTATCTCCATAGAGTAGGCCTAATTAGATAACTAAAACATTGAGATTGCTAATAAAAATACACAAACTAGAACCTAACTACCTTGATAGTATCATAGTTAGAAATTAAAGCATATTTAATGGTCAAAATTCTCAATTATATTAAATGAGAAACTCATGCTACAAAGAGTATATCAAATAGATTTCTCAGAGACAACTGAACTTACAATTCGAACATCAGCGGCGCTATACTTCGAGGATTCTAGGACTGGCTCTTGTCGAGCACCCAGCTGAACAAAAAGAAGGAAAAAAAACAACAATGTTATGAGACAAATTCTCAATAAAACAAAATATACTGTCATCATGATGTTAATAAAGCAAGATATACTGTAATCATGCTTAATCTGGACAACAAATGAGTGGCAAAAGAGGAATAACCTTTTTCAGAGCTTCCGCTTCTTCTAGAGCTTTTTGAGCTTCATCTATCATTCCCCTCTCACCTGTCAATTTTGAAAAGGAAAATATAATTAAAAAAAAAATAGTCATATATGTTCAAGAATGCAAAAGTTCACGTATTTAATAAATAAACCAACCAATGTTAGCATGTCATCGTCCACCTGTTTTGCATATTTTTTTTAAAAAATTCCTTTAGTAAGCAGTTCTAAAAAAATCAATAAACTAGTGTTGGTTGTTGCCCTTCCATTGTGTTTTCAGGACCTCCATAAACAAAAGACAAGTGTTGTTGAAGCTCAACATCCTCGTTGATCAGATATCACAAGTGCTATTCTGATATAACATCTCCACATCCAATACCTAGTGCCAGTTAGGGTGTTCAATAACACAGTTGAAATGAAAACCAAACAGAACCAAGTTGAAACTTTTATTTCAGTTTGGTTTCGTTATCAAATGGTCCAATTAATTCAATTAGAGAATTTAAATATACGATATCACTTTGGTTTAGGTTTCATATTTCAAGTCGTACCAAAGAGAAACCAATTCCAATATTTCTTAATTACTTCTACAATGTCAATAGTTTTTAGAATTAAAATTTATTCAAAATTTAGCAATAATTAACCATTTAAAGCCTAAATTATAGAATCAACTGAATTTAAATTAGGCTTTGTCCTTTTTTAAAGAAATTTATTCCTTCAATTTGCAGAAACAAGAATAAAAAATTCAGTTTGGTTTAATTTGTTTTGCATCTGGTTCGACCCAGCTGGACACTCGAGCACAATTCAGATTTGAATGTGATAATTTTGAGACTGATCAGGATTGGAGTCTGGTCACTGAATAGTCGGTCTAGACCTTCCATTTTCATCTATCACTCCATCTCTTCCACCAATGTAGTCGTTATCCAAAAATGGTTCTTCATATAATGAAACTCGTAAATAGCTTTGTAATCTTAATTTTGCATTATTGTGGCTGAACTCATGTGGATTAAATGTGTGGTACATCTTACTTTATCTCATGTTTCTTTTTTGCCATATCATCTTTTACGTGGATATCATGTGCCTCTCTTTAAAGTCTACACCTTAAAAGGTAACTTGGTACACGAAGCTCCTGCCAATGCGAGTCCCAGAGAAGAGTTAGATCACATTTAGATCTATTGTACACAGTTTTACTCTGCATTGCAAAAGATTGTTTTCACAACTCGTGACCTTATTATAGGTTATACAACAACAACTTTACTGCTGTGCCAAGGCTCCTTTTCATTTGTCTACACCTAGAAGTTCTAAAACCAGATGAAAATAGATTGTTTCAGAGATATTTGCCTTAATTGTTGAAAGTCAGGATGTGCTTATTCCACCAATTAGTTTGTGGACGAGTTTGCCAAGTTTAATCTTGCTGGCACAGTAGATCACTGCAAGACAAGACTAGTAGTTAAATGATGTACAGATGCTAGTGGTGAATTACTTAACATTTATGATACTGGGAAGAGTCAATTCGATGAGGATTATTCAAGGTTGGCAAAAGTATCATATGGACTTTAAAAATGTTTTCCTTTATGGTGAGTTGGCCAGGGCTGTTTCTTCAAATGTTGCTCACATAGAGAGACAAGTATTATTTTGGGCAATTCACAGACTGAAACCAAGACCCAACCTAGCACAAAAATTCTACCATATTGCCAAATATATATCTCAAGGAGAGCATTGTTTGTCATTTTATCTATATTTGACATAGTAATCGTGTTAATAATATTTTTGTCGAGATTTAACTTTTTGCGAACTTGGAATTTAAAGTACATCTGATAATTTCACTAAGGCTGTGTTTGGTTTCATGCGTTTTCCATTTCCATTTTCTGTTTTCCGCATTTTCCCATTTTCTGGAAAACAACTTTTCCGGAAAATGCTCTCTCATTTTCTAGAAAATGCGGCTGGAAAATGCAAACCAAACGTGTTTTCCTGTTTTCCAGAAAATGAAAATGGAAAATACTCCATTTTCTACATACCAAACACTACCTAAGTTTTTTAGGTTGCTCATTCATTATGCTAACAATTAAGCTATGATGGATATCCATGCTTCAACTTGGAAAGAAGTATTAAACTAGTTTATTTTATATTATATTAATAATCTCTAGAATAGTTTAAAATCAATATGGCTCTAGGATATTTTGCAAGGAAAATATTTTCCTCCAACCTAGCCCTTCTTGGATAGCCAACAAAAGATTTGAAACTTGACTGCCAACAGAAACATAAAGCCAATCAAAGAGTGAGATACCCTACTCTGTCATTTACAATAAAAAAAATTCAATGATGGATGGTCTTAAATATAGGATTGAACGAGAGGTGAATCCCACAAATCAAAGACCACACAATAATATCCCTTAAAACTCAAATGATGTATGCTTCAAGATCCAGATTATGCTTACCATACCAGTTCCATCTGTTAATGCAATGAGCCATCATACATCACAGTAAATAAAATGCGAAATGACAATAATATAACTGATACAAATCTTTAGATTACCTAAAATGTCCTCGTGTAAAGAAAATTGTAAACTAAAGGTAGAAAATGAGATTATGAACACAAGATATGGTAGAAATAGATTGTCAGAAGGATAGATTCATACCAAGATCCTCTGCTTTCTTAAGTTTTTCATTTATCATTTCTTGTGTCCGGGGATCTGGAGGATTGACAACAGGCAAGGATGGTAGTTGAGTAGGATTCTGAATGGGAAGTGACAGAGAAGCCCTGTCTTTGTTGAACGCATCAAGAAGAAGAACTGACTGTAGAAAAAAAAAGAACTAGACATTGGCATAGGCAAAGAGAATTTAGAATTAAATGCTTGAATTTCATAAATTTAAGACATTTAATCAGAAGAAAAGTTGCAGCAAAACTATGAAACAACAACCATGAAAACTGGTACCTGTTTGTCAGCTCTTTGAGCTTTGAGCTCTTCCACCACTTCCAGAACTCGTATTTTACTATCAGTCTTTCCTTCAAAATCTGCAATTAGACACCCAAAGATTAACCAATAGAAAACCAAAGGATCTGAGTAGCACTCATTTGAACAGCACATGAACTGAGGAATCATTCTAACATGATAAAATGTACCTACAACTGAGGAAAGAATTGTTATGAATACATAAGGACTTTCAAGCAGAAGAGTACTTTGGATTCATCGAGTGTGAGCCAGCAATTGATGCTAAGATTTCTATCAATTTTGGTGTGTAAGACCACAATTTTCCAATATACAAGGATATACACTGAGGCATCCAGTATCAACCAAAAGAAATTATGTTACTTTGTCCCGCAGTAAAATGAAACAATATGCCTCAGTCATATTGTAGGATCTAGAATGACCAAGCTAACAAACAAATTTAGAAATTTACATCTGAGAATGTCTGTGAAAAATCTTCTTTGGTTGTAAAGGATATGGTTATAAGAGGTTTCTTCGCCTCCATAAGAGATCCAGCAAGGAAAAAGAATAATGAAGCATCGCTAGGACTCTAGGTTGTGAAGTAAGATCTGGGGTTTCCAAACCACATAAAACGATTTGTGCTTGTGATGCTTATATTTATTTATTTTTCATTTTTCATTGCATATTAATGTGTTCTAAACAAGCATGCAAACGATGATCGATAATGGAGCAAATCACTATTCACCCTCTCTAGCGATGTCATCAACCCAAACAACACACACACAGACATATATATATACATGCATACATATAGGCAATAGATGGAGGGTACTAAATGGTTGGCACTAAAATAATATAAAAAATGATTGATATTAACATTAAAATGACTAAGTATACATCTAACAATATATAATAATCAATCAAAACAAGATAATAATCATAAGTACACAAGTGTTAATTAATAAGTAAATAACAATAGCAACAAAACACATCATATTTCGCACCACAACTTGAAAGAAAGCCCTAACAACAACAAAATGTACAAGTACATAACAATATGTACACAAATATATGAGTTATAAGTAAAACCATAAAATTCATAAATCCATATTGGCAAATTGCAAAAAATTGCAATTGGTCTAGTCATCTCTAGGAGAAAATTATAAAAAAACGACATTAAATTCCTCAATAATACTCTCGTCACTTTTTTTAACCATTATGAAATTGTGTTCACAAGTGTGGCAACATCTTGTCATGCTTTCCTTCTTACAAGTTATCAACCAGTATATTCATTCAAGAAAAAATGCTGATAAATATGTATTCATTTCTGATCATGGCATTCTCATCACAAGTACAACAATCAGCTTAATAATACAAATTAATGAGAATGAAAAGAAAGCAGTTACCAAATGCATCAGCTTCTTTGAGTTTCTCTTTTATTTGCTTTGAAAGTTCCATAATTTCAGGTGTCTACATAAGATAACATTACATAAGTTTATTCCAGTTGTCGAATTAGATTACTAGATATGCCAAGAATGAAACACGTACCTGTGTGACCTTGGATACAGATATTGCCACAGCAGCCTTAGCATCCTCATCTTCAAGACGCTTAAGGGCTCTTTGAATTTTTCGTTCACATTCAACAATAAGACGTTCTATCATATCTTCAAGTTCCCTATCAAAATTGTGATCGCCTTTTGCTTTTGCTTCTTCATATCTAGGAAAAGTTTAGGAAAACAAGACATCTTGTACTTTGGAAGCAAAAGGAGAGAAATCAAAGAATCACATTATGCAAATAGAATTGATGTATTGACGAATGTATAAGAAATAAACAAAGCCTCACAATATAAACTAGAGAAATTCATGAATCAAAATTCATAAACAATAAAAATGAAGGGAAAACTTGCAACAAAGGATACTCTTTTCTCAGCTGCAAGGAGTGAATCTTCGGACAAGGACCCATGTCCATTTTCTGTTACGAACCAATCCCATAATATGAGTGTGTGGAAAACGGCAATGTAAATGACCAAAGATAAAATTTGATGGCAAAAGGTTGGAATACACGAACCAAAACAAGCTAATATATTAAAGTGTACATTGTATCTCAACAAAGGAATTTCATAGAGCACAAAAATAAACACAAAAATGAGAGCTCAAAATAATGAACAAGGACGAAAATACGAAACTTCACAGTCAACAGCACACACAGAGCAAGAACCCAATACACCCAGCACAGTTCCCTTCCAATATCAGAACATAAATTATGAGTTTTCTTCGCCAAGTTAATTAGATTAATGCTATTCGAAACAAAGGAGGCCAAAACCCAAAAACCAAGCTCAAAGTACAAACAACATGGACTCTTGAGGTAAGACAACACGTCGCAGTACCAAAGATATCAGAAATATTGCAACTTAACCAAAACCAAGCACCAAATCGACAATATTTTGACGCCCTTCCAAGCCCCCAAAACAGCAAGTAAAATTTGACAAAAAAAAAAAAAAAAATCTAACATGAAATTACAGATCGGAAAACCGAACGGACAGAGTCCAAAGTAATATATTGGCCTGGAGGAAAGCTAAAGCACCGTGAGTTGGAAGAGGTCGTGGGGGCAAAGCCCCGACAAGAAGAGGCGGCAGACGTCGCGGTCATGGTACTTGCGGTTCACCTCCCTGACGTCCCCGTTGCGATTGGCCCCCATGAGAACGTCGAGCTGCTTCCGGATGGCATCCATGTTCACCTCCTCTAGGGTTAGGGTTTGGCGAGGTTTTCTCCGGCTCTTCCCGAACAATTTCGTCGTGGGGTAGTTCGAGTTCGAAGAGCCTATAGACTCTCTCTCTCCTTTTCTTTTCTCTATTATATATTTAAATATATATTATAAATTAGATTTTTAAAAAATATGGTCAAAATTCGAAAGGCCATCAAAGGGCACAATTTTGAAAAAATAAAATAATATTTCGTTATATTTTTCGTCCATTTTAATTTATAACTAAGTCAGTCAAAAAAAATTTCAGTATAAAAGTATTTTGTATGGGTAATAATTTTAATTAAATCAAATACCTATAACCTATACTAAATTTTCTTAAAAAGGAGGGACACCCTTCTATAATTTTTTTCATTGATACCGGAATATCGAACATTCGATCCGACTAATCTTTAAAGATCGTCAGTCCGCTTTCATGATCCTACGGGACGCTTCTTCGATAATTGAGACAGAAAAGATCGAAATTTTTATAGTTCTTTATTGACCACTTGGATACATCAGAAAAGTCTTCACAGTTTGACGGTCCAATAGATGTGTCATCCTTGAAAAATTATCGAATATCGAAACTTTACTCCATACGCCGAATAAACTCCTGCACAGAGGATCATCCTTCATAATTTTTTCTAAAATTTATCGTCGAATATTATCTCGATAAAAAATTAAATTGTATTTTTCTATAAGATGTCTTTTCGTTTTTGTCACTGAAAACTGCATAAAAAATCTATATAATTAATTTGGTAAAAGAAATCATAAATAATTTTTCTTATTATAAAAAAAATATTACTCTTTTTTTTTACATTTTATAACTATTTCGGATGTGTTTGGGATAGTGAAAATAATCATTTGCTTCAGGAATTAAATTCCAAACACTGAAAATTTTCACAAAATATAAAATATACAATGAGTTAATTGTCCAATTAATTATATGGCTTAAACTCTAGAAAATATACATGGAAATTATTAAAATATTAACAAAAAACACCAAGTTTAACAGAGCAAACACATTAATTGTTGAGGTTTGATGTGAGCGCACATGCACCACCAATGGAAAATATATAATAATCATATTGCAATATCGCTCGAATTCATCGACTGGAGGTTATATTCGACGACGATTCGATCGAAATCTGACGACGATCCGATCGAAATTCAACGATGATCAAGTCGAAATCCAATTGTGATCCAGTCGACACCAGAGTCCGATCGAATTACGATCGAAAACGACCACGATTGCGACCGCAGTGGCCGCGCCATTGGCGACCGCACTCGCGGTCGTTTCCGACAATGATTCGGCTAAAATCCGACGGCAATCTGACCACCATTGACGACTGCAATCGTGGTCATTTTCGATTGCGATCCAACCAGACTCCGATGCCAACGGAATTACGATCAGATTTCGACCGAAATCCAACCAACCGACAACGAATCCAACCTGTGGGCGAGTGAAATCGCAACGGAAAAAACACTGTGTATTTCTATTTACTATGCAATAACACCACTAACAGCCACAATCGCGATCGTTTCCATACAGAATCTAACCGCAATCCAGTCGAAATCCGACCACAATTCGACCGGACTCCGATGCCAACAGAATCATGGTCAAAATTCAACCGACCACTGACGAATCCGAACTGTGGACGAGTGAAATCGTGATAGAAAAATAACTGTGCATTTTCTAGTTACTATGCAATCGTAATCAATCAAACGATGAAAAAATCATCGCGCACGAGTCACACAGCGGACGACTCTTAGAATATCAAACTCGCACAATTGTTCTAGCTCCAAATCAAAATTACTTTTCAACGTAATTCCAATTCCGTTAATGTTAACCTTAAATATAGATTTATGTTGAGTTTTAAGAACAAGAGGTTAAACTTCCGATTCGATAATTATATTAAATTTATTCCAACTTGGTTTATACATCATATTTGGTGAGGCGAGTTATTTTTTCTATCATTGATCTTAAATATCGCAATGAAAATTTATTATAAACATTTTGTAAACATGTGAATTATAGTATTTTTGGACTAACATTTCTTTAGCAAAAACCTTTAAATTAAAAGCAAAAAACAAAAAAACTTTTAGTTCTTCCGTTGCTCCATAGCCGAGGGTTCATCAGCAAGGGCCATCGGCAAGACGATGAGCATGGACGAAGTTTATCGATGGCAAATTAACATTTCTACAACTTGTTTTGGAGGGCAAAAAAAAGGGGATAAAATGGTTCCACAGATTCACGAGTCCGATCAGTTAGGTAACAGGAATTACAGAATTTTTATATCTTTAACAAAAAAACAAAGGTTTTTTTTTTTTCAATCGAGTTTGCGTCACGTAAACATCCTTCGACAGAGGCATCGCATCATGCAAACAAATAGCTTGTTTCTCCCTCGATGAGCTGCGTATTGACGACGACCGACCTACAGAATCGGCAGAATAAGGAGAGTAATTTATAAAATATATATATATATATATATAATTTTACAAAAATTTGGGATTTAATCAGTAAAAGGCATATCGCCAATTAATTTTAACCTTTAGATGAACAAAAACATATAAAGATACAAATTCAAACTGTAGATCGCACTGCTATTTAAGAGCGTTTGACAAGCGTAGTCGATTTAAATAACACTACTATTTACGAATGAGAAGGGAAAATACAAAAAAATAAAAAGGAAAAATTGCTTTGCTTCTAGCTATAATTTCAGATTCTAGAATCTGAAGGTGCAGGAGAAGAGGATGGAGAGGAAAAGTAATAGAGGAATGGCAAGAGGGAAAGGGATTTTGTTAAGTTTGTTTAACTCGTCTAACAAACTCATCTTCGAAGCGAAAGATAAAGGATTATGAGTCTGTTGCGAGACAGGCTTCGTTCGCTATGGCAAGCGAGGACCATCAGGTCCAGCCACAGTATGAAAACTGCGTCTTGAGTGACAAATCTACCGACACCCGACCGCCATGCTAAAGATCGGACTTAATAAGACCCTCGCCTCTAGATGACTTACTGGCCATTCTCTATCGAAATGATTCTGAAATTTAAATGCCTCAATTGGAATTTAAAAAAAAATGACGTTTGATGAATTAAGGATAGATTTAAACCTTATTTCACGTGCCTGAATTTGAACTCTTCACCGCACCCCAAGAAGCAGTCACAAACATCCTATTTTCTTTCCAACTATATCACCGATTCCTACCCCTAAATCCTTCAGTTCGGTTCGGTTCCAAAAATAAATTTCATCGAATGTTAGAATAAATCCAAAACGCATAGATATATTCAAACGGACAAGCCAAGGATGAGGTATTGAGCTCGTACCGAATCCAAATAGAAACTTATCGGTGTGCTTTTGCAAGAAAAATTAACACGTTTGTACGTGTAGAAACTAACATGAAAACGTATTTGGCAATTACAAAACTCGTAGAATTTTCTAGGTAGACAAATGAACACTGAAACGATAACCAGTTTTCAATTATCAGCACGCTCCTGACTTGTGGAAACAAATGATGGAAGGATAAAATCTCCAAATGACAATAGAACAATGGGTTCGTACGCTGTTACTCGTGGAAAGAATTTTAGGAGAAAAATCCTTGCGTTTACTAGTTGTTTCACCATGTAAGCGTCTCTACCTATCAATTCAGTGTTCGAATTCTTTCCTTCCCATTGAAACTTGTTAACTGCATCGTGGATAACCAATGTACTGATATTAAATATTAGGAAAAACAGATTACCAAACCATAACACCCAATTTTAAATAATCGTTTGTATGATTGAAATCCTAAAGATGAAAAAAAAAACAAAATCTACCTACAAAGAGCGCAAGCGGAATAATCTGCATAGACACGACGACGTAGGCCTGAGAGAATCATCCACTCGTATAGCATAATCTACAGTTTGTGTATAAGTTCAAATCTGGCCGATAATTCACATCGACTCCTGTCGTACTACATGCTCGTCATTGCCATTTCTAGATGAATTGTATGATCTAAACGGTGTCATTATTTGTTAAAGAATGTTTGGCTCGGATTCCTCTTTGTTCTGAGTAACATCTACAATGAAATTATGCTATACGAGTTAATTTGCTTTGCAAACGTACTAGAAAGCCAATATTTGCAAGAATGGACAGCAGGAAGGTATTTAGGTAGAGGGATGAAAAACTTGCACCATTTAAGTACTAGAGATTGTGTTTCTACGGCGTAAGGCAACCTGCAATCCCCATTGTCCTCTTACTTATATAGACAAGTTGGACAAATTTGTTTTATCAAAATGGAGCGATCGAATTCTAAACCTCTAAAATGCCTTAGCTTTCCCTCCATAAGTAGCGACACGAAATTCAGCTTCGCGTGGGTAGAATAGGTATTCAGAGGCGGAAATAGATGAAACGCATTCTAAAGCAAAATCGAAGGCCTTTCGTATGTTTAAAGAATTACTAAATTAATTTTAGCTCCTTGACGAAGTTTCACTTCGTTCACTTTTGGCCTCTTGGTATCGACGTTCAAGGTGGCAATCAGAATAGACGCCGTACTTGAATAAGAATAGTCATGATACTTTCAATATTGTGATGATAATTCAAGAATGGATAATTCGCTTTACAAAGAAGTACCGTCCTAAATATATTCGAATAATATCAAATGCAGGGTCAACATAAATATTCATCAATGTCTAGGCCAACTCAGATCATAAATGTAAACTGTAATATAAGTTCAAAAATTTTAGAAAACATGTGAGATTGTTCATGTTTGTTCATACAGTGAGCATGCATGACACAATCACAAAAGACGAGTGAATGTCAAGTAATGCAGGAACCTGATGCATTTAGTATTTTTCATCTTTAGTTTGCCACTACTGTAACCACTTCCTAAGGACATCCTAAGAAATTCCTGTAACCTAGAGTAATTTTCCAACAAGAATAAAATAAAAGGAAAATAATTTATAACAAACATTCCAATTCCCAAATATCCTACTTCAATGGCTTAGATATAGATCAAAAACAAAAGCTATTTTCCAAGATGAAGTACCACTCACAGACTGTAAAGTGCATAAAAATTCAGCTAGACTCATTCATGGGTTGCAACTCAATTCTTTGCCATTTTAGCTCTTGCACAACTATTTAGATCATATACATTTGTTATATTCATTTGCTAGGTGAAATATGAAGCGATGTGGTGAATTAGCTATTGGAAGAAAGGAGGAAGGTCAAAGGAAGGCCAGGATGTGTTACAGAAGTTGCCTAGGATGGCTCCTTTTGATGAGTATAAAAAAAGAAAGTAGAAGCCGGGTTCCTATTCTTTGTTCTTTTTTTTTTGTTTGCCTTGACTAGACTAGGATTTGAGATTTTCCAGTAAGCTCCTTTCAAAGTTAATAATTAACGATTATTCAAAATTTCTAGTTACTACTATAGTTGTATTTAAAACTAAATCAAAACCATGAAAGAAAATTTGTACTTCAATATTAACCAAAATAAAATAATTGCCCCACATTAAGATGAATAACACAAGTTCTACACTGTAAAACATACTTTTTAACTTCAAAACCTGCAAAAATCTTAAAAATACGATATAACTAGCTAACTATTTTAACCATGCGCCCATGTAAATTAATAATCATATTGTAAAACACAACTATGTAAGTATACAACTAAAAGGTATGATGCAAGGTATCTTTATATTTTCTGTTACATCAAGAAAATGCCCTTTAACATAAACAGATTTATCCCACCCTTGGTTTTCTAATTTTCTTAAGTAAATCAGATAACAAAATTTGCAGTGGATGGATATTATTTTCTTAATGCTGTAGCAGAGGCAGAATCTAAATGCGGTCAATAAAGAGAAGGATTAGTGTGTAAATAAACATGATCATTGTACTAATCAAACTTTCATCGCCCAAGTTAGTTCCAACTATTTCAGGTACCTGGATCAAATCCCTTCATTCAACTCTAAGCAATCCCACATCATTATACTCTTAATTCAGTCGACTAAAGTTCTCTTTAGTCTAACTTCTATAGGCTCTCTCTAAGCTCAAATGTCCAGTATGATCAATTTCAATTCTTTACTCCATCCATTAAGAGCATCAAATAGAACTCTAGAATATGTTTTTCAATTCCGCAATTTTACCTTCTTGTATTTGTGGATCTATATAAGACCTTGATTGATAACTTACAAACCGATATGAAAATCCTAAGAGAAAACCATGCATTCTAGTGAGGGTGAACCTTAAAAATAGTAGGAGATGCTTGGACTAAACTAATAAAGAAAAGAAAATTCAGCATATCAATAAAAGATTCTAATGAAAAGCAAGTAGTACCTGATATCTAAGTCAGTCTCACGGATGGTTTCCAGATCCAGGTGCAGTGTTAGCATTTGCTTGTTGTTGTTGCTGCTGCTGCTGAATTTGGAGAAGCAAATTAGCAGCAAATTGCAGGGTTGACTGATACCGCTGGTTCTTGTCAGCATCACCTTGGGATGTTCCCTGGCTTGAACCCGGTAATACATTTTCTAGCTGCTGCCCTTGGGTAGTAAACTCCAGATTCCCTTTGTTAATTGGCATTGACATGCCAGATTGGTGCTGAGGCACATTTCCGAATAGACTATGAGCAGATGAAGAACCAAGTCTTGGTTGCTGCTGAACCAAAGAAGGGAATGGCTCAGCAACGCTTGTTGTTAAACTTCCATAGTTGTCACGATTACCATAGGTGTTATCAAACTGATAAAGTTGATTGCTTTGGGTGGCAGAAAACTGTCCACGTTGTGAGGTTTCATAGTTATTCAACTGATTTGTTGAAACTGCAGGGGCTTGTTGCATGGTAAGAATAGGATTTTGAATTTGAATGCCACCATAAAATGGTTGTGTGGAAGGATCATTCCCACTTGCTGTATTGGTGAATGGTGGAAACTGAGAGAATGGAGGCCCCTGGCTATTGAAATCTTGTCCTAAATGTGGTGGCAACTTCTGTTGATCCATGGAATTAAGAGAAAGAGGCATTTGATTCTCTTGCCTCCAACTCTGAAATGGAGCTGCTGATCCATCAGGCATTGCAGGGGTATAGGATGGAGTAGGTCTCGTAGTTGAGTTGGATGGCAGCTGAGCAGCAGAAGCTGATGATTGATTGTTGCTGGGTATAAGAGAAGCTAAAGTTGCTATTAGTTCTGGAGTTAAGGTAGCTTTCAACTGAGAAGCAGCAGCAGAAGAATTGTCATCTTGCTCCAGTGGTGTTGATTGTGCCATATGTTGTTCATCCCTGTGAGCTGATGGAAATTTTTCGATGGCCGGATGTCGCACCACTTCCTCACGCAAAGCCTTGTTATAATCACCTCTTAGTATTTGCTCTTCATTGTGGTGGACAAAATTATACCCTTTCTCCAAATTAGGTTCTTCCTGGCGATCAATCTGACGGGGTGGTTGCGGAATAGCCATTTGTGATTGTTGCACAGCAGGTGACTGCTGCTGCATATTCAGAACAACACCATACAGACGTTCAGGACCATTCACATTCAATACCTTGGTTAAGAAATCCGATGGAGGCACCAAAAATAAAGTTGTGCCATCTTCAAGCTTTGCAACTCCAGCTCGATTCTTTAGGCCTAGGTACCTTAAAAACTCAGTGTAAGAAGCAAAATCCTCTTCACTATCTGGTAAAAAGAAGACAATATCAAAACCAATTGCCTCAGCATAATGTTTTGTGAGCATATCCAATCCAGTTCTAGCAGAGCAGTTGACAACACTAGGCCTGGCGAAATGTCAGACAACATTTGTTAGAACAAATATCAATCTACTAAAACTAGCAAAGTGCAAGATACTAAAACCTACATTGGTGAATCGATGCCCTTTCCTATTGGTACACAGCGAGCATAACAAACATGTGCTCCTCCTTTAGCAATAACACCACGCCAAATATAGTCTCTATCAGGGGAACGCAAGTTCAGACGGTTGTGAGGAGCAGGACCAACTTGACTACGGCTAGAAGCACCTCTATCTGGATGAGAGAACAAAAAAAGGTGCTCCTCCATATTGCTGCTACCAGATTTTCTTTGATGAAGTTCATCATTGCTAGGAGGGCTATCCAACCTAACCCTCTTTGGGTCTCTCATATCAACCCCATCCCATGCATCAGGCATGGAACGGACACCCTGAAAAATACCTGGAGGGGAGGGAAGAATTCCTGGAGCTGAAGGAGACCGACGTATCCTCGGCATAGATTTACCAGCATCAACCTCAAGGAGATTTGGATGAAGAATACCAAGTTCATGGAGCCCAGCTCCTGCATGGCGGGGATCTAATCCTTGTGGCCCAAATGGCCTTGATACCATATTTGTTCCAGGCAGAAGATTAGCATGCAGAGGGCCAAGTAGATTATTTGGTGCAATCAGATGACCAGGACCTAACAATTCAAGAGGTCCAAATGGGCCTATATTGAAAAGCATATCAGATCTCTGTGCTATAACTTTGAATTGATAGAAAGATGGTGAATTACCTGTACCAGATGCTGCAAGTTCATCGTTGGAGTAGAGGATCTGTATCCTAGGATCATTAAAGAGGCGACCCTGTAGACCATCTTTTGCACGCCTAGCTTCATCAATGCTTCTGAACACCACAAAAGAGTAGTGCCTAGCTGGAAATGATTTTATCATTTCAATTTCACCAAAGAGAATCATGGCATTGTGAAGCATCTTCTGATCAATCTGAACTGGAGGTGGATATCTTATGCAAAGAACATTGCTTGGAGGACCATCTTGGAGCAACCCATGAAGCTGAAATTTCAAGAAACCAAAGAAGTTTGAGACAAGATTCATAAAATCTACATTGGTGAAGTGGAAAAAACAGTTGAAAAGTTGTAATTGAAGAAAAATGTACCGGATCCCACTTAGACCCGAGGGAAGAAGAATTATGAAAATTTCTCAAACTGTCAGATGGCAAAGATCTTAGGTTGCCCAGATTCCCATTCCTTAAATCATGGCGGTCAGACCACTCCTATTCAATTGAGAGCATCAGTAAGAGTGAAATAAGTAGATAATCATGATGATGAATGCAAAAGGTACAAAACAACAAAATATTGCATGTGCATGTCATTTCATGGTCATTGGAACAGTGTCAGTCTGGGAAGCATAAGTACTCTCAAGAAGCATGAGTAATTCAAAATCAACCAAATAAATCTGTTCGTGAAATTACAGTTCATGAATAGCCATGCCCATTGTGATATGTCGATGTCATCCTCACAACTAGACATGGGTCTTATCATTGTTTTAACAAGCCCCCATACAAGTGCATAAGCTTACGCAATGAGGGAACATAGCCACTGCATATTGGCATACAAGTTACAATCATATAAGGGTTAAATATCAGTTCCTAGGTTTTCAGAATTCTATAACATTTACGAGTTAATTGTGATTTTGTTCAAAACAGTTTTCATGTAATAGAAAAACAAGAAGCATTTTATAGTACTGCTTGAGTCTAAAAATCATTTTTATTTTATATAGACAGCATACGCATTAGCATACTGCATGTGTGTATGTAGCTGTGAGGAATAAATCCTAGACAAAACTTGATCGATATAACAAACAAGGAATGAATGAAAAAATAGATGTAGTTGTAAGGAAAGATACCCTTTTTGGAGGTTGAGAGCGCAGAAAATCAACACGTAGTTGTTGACCAGCAAACTTCTTCCCATTCATATTTTTGTGAGCAGCAATGGCATCTTCCAACTTATAATATTCAATAATAGCTGAATTTCGATCCCTGAAAAATCTGTACTCTTCAATCTTACCAAACTCCAAAAACTCTTCTTTGAGTTGCTCCTTACTTACAGATGAATTAAACCCACCAACCCATATCTGCTTAGCTGCTCTTGGCTGCATGAGAAAATTAAACACAACATTAATTTAATTACTATACTTTCAAGAATTTGATTCGAAGACTTTAGCTTTTCCAAAAGCAAAGCAAAACACTAACTAAATAAAGGGGGAAAATAGTTAAAAAGCAGTTAAACAATGTTATTGATAAGCGATGATTGACCACATTGAAATGTAAGAGGATGAGTTGATCAATTTATTCTTCTAATCTTAAAGGGAAGACACAGCATGTTTGTTCACCTTCCACCATAACTAAATCTAATGTTATTGGTAAAATAACAATAAACGATGATTGACCACATTGAAATGTAAGAGGATGAGTTGATCAATTTATTCTTCTAATCTTAAAGGGAAGACACGGTATGTTTGTTCACCTTCCACCATAACTAAATCTAATGTTATTGGTAAAATAACAATTAACGATGATTGACCACATTGAAATGTAAGAGGACGAGTTGATCAATTTATTCTTCTAATCTTAAAGGAAAGACACAGTATGTTTATTCACCTTCCACCATAACTAAATATAATGTTATTGGTAAAATAACAAATCTTCGACCTTTTTCACTTATGCAGTGAAAGCGATGATTCAGGTATGGCAGTATCGTTTCCTTAGAAAAAAACGTGTGGCAGAGGAGCAGCCAGGTTTGAATCAACCACATGATCCAACTACTTTAAAGACGACTAGTTCACAAATCTATGTCCATCGTTTCCTTAGTGATAATGAACATTGGAAAGTTCAATATTTCGTCACATGCAATTGAAACCAATATTCTAACGAAAGGTCTAACCGAGCATACAACGTGCAAAGACAAAACAACGAGCCAAAACAAACAAGCCAGAAATTAACCAGATCTTCCTATTTCATTATCCCATATAGCATCCATGTCAATCTATGCAGAGGTAGAAGTGGTTGTACTAACCGGTCTGGCAAACTCAATCCTGATCGCGCTCCCATGGATCGAGTACCCTTGGAGGGCTTCCTTCGCAACCTTGGCTTCCTCGACTTGCCGGAAGTACACGAAGGTATAGTTCCTAGCTGATTGCATCGTGGTGCAATCCAAGGCGCCGTGCTTGGAGAAGACAGCCATCAGATCCGAATCGGTGGTTTCAGCGGAGAGTTGCCCCACCCAGAGAGTATTCGAGGCAAACTCACTGCTGTCCGGATCCTTGGAAGACGATGGCCGCCGTTGGTCGGAAGAAACACTGGCAGACTTGTTGATCGGCATCCCCGGCCCGCCTGAATCCCAAACTTCTGGAAGATCCACGAGAGGGACAGAAAGGAAATCCACAGCAACAAAAAGGATAGAAAATCGCTCGCACAAATCGATCACAGCGCGGATCTACAAACAGTCGGAGAAGAACGCGAAAGAAACCCTAAAGCTTCGGGGGGAGCGTCTCTCACGCATCGCGTCGCCTATATAACGAAGAAAGGACCGGAACACTTGGAATTGTGCTTTACGCCTCCAAATGTTTAGCTTATTACAAAAACGCCCCCATATTTTTCTCTTTTTCCGTTTTTTTATAACCCTAAACGAATTCATAAATCAATTTAATAGAAAATTAGAAAAGCGATAATTCACATGGAATTATATTTTGCGCCTCCAAATGTTTAAGTTATTACATAAACACCCCCGAATTATTCTCTTTTTCCTTTTTTATTTTTAGACTCTAAGATTTCATTTAGTATATCGTAATCTGTCTTGTAATGTAATCTAGATTATATTATAAGGTAGATTTCTTTGTTTGTCAATGTCTTAACATTGTAATGTAATATAATCTGGATTACAAAAGACATTAAAACTTTGTAATCTGGATTACAAAGCAAAACCTATATAATCCAGATTACATTACAAAGCCGTAATCTGAAAAGTGTTGGATGTTCAACAAGCGAAGTCAATCGTTGTCGTCCGTTGTCGCCATCGATCAGTCGGTCGTCGTCGTCGCTCGTCGGGCCCAACGACCGACGATCGATCGGCGACCGACGGCAGCCGACGATCAATGACGGCCGACGATCGTCGGTCATCAATCTGCTAATCGTCGGTCGACCGTTGTCGTCATCGTCATCGTTGTCTCCGTTATCGTCGTCGATTCATTCCTATCGTTTTTATAATGGACATCAAACAAAAGAATATAATAACCTTTGTAATCCAAGATTACATACAAATTTTATCCAAACATAATAATGCAATCAAGATTACATTGTACTCCATTACAAATTGAAAAAGCAAAATTGGAAAAGCAATAATTCACGTGGAATTATGTTTTTGCACCTCCAAATGTTTAAGTTATTACATAAACACCCCCGAATTTTTCTCTTTTCCGTTTTTTTTAGAACCCTAAACGAATTCATAAATCAAATTAAAATAAAATTGGAAAAGCAATATTTCACATGGATTCACGTATTTTCGATTTGAACTAATTTTATAAAATCATTGGTACATATGAGAAAATAAAAAACAAATAAATATGAGGCAAAATAAGAAAAATGATGAAACAATTTGAATCAAAATGAAATTATACTAAGATAGAAAGCTATATAATTGATAACATTCCTAATTATTCATATCGCAAAAAAGAGTGTTTTTTCTTTTAAAATAATATTTTTTTTTATAATGTATTTAAAATTAAAACTTTCAATATTAAATTATGAATATAATTTTTTCTATAATCTAAATAGTCAAATTTTATTATCTGACTAAATCATGGAGGTGAACATCCGAAAGACAAAAGTTTTCATGATTTTCATGGATGATCTAACATGGTTAGTATTTCGAACATCGTAAAAATCTAATTTGCACCGTATAAATTTTGAATTCTAATTGTTTGAGAAATCATTCCACTTCGTATCATTGTATTATACCCGAGGGACGAATAGAATATTATTTTAATCGATATAGATGGCACCTTATACTTTTCAACCAACAAAGATAAACCAATCTTTCTTTAACACTATTTCAATGATTAAGATCGAGTCTAATTAACAAGTTTTACGAGTGTTCGAGTTGATTCGACGAGCTCAGTGTGTTACGAGTCGTGCGAGTAGTGTGGGCTCGAGTCTAATTGATACGAGTCAACACCATTATCATTCATTCATCAGAGCTCAACAAAGTTCACAAACAGAGAGATCTCCAAAAGAGCTACCTCACAAAATATTCATTCATCCCAACTTTTGTTGTGATCATTTAAATGAATAATTAGTTTGCACTTCATTCGGATGACAAAGATAATCCAAGAAAAATGATCACTTTGGAGAAATCCCTGATCAGGTGAGGAAAAAGAAAATACAAATAAAAGTCATAAACTAAAATTTTAGCATGGTCGATGCTACTTGGAGATCTTTGCAGTGAGTTCCCTCACCAACTTTGCAGCCACCATGGCAGTCATCCCGTCGACGGTGTCACGCTGCGGGTTGAACTCCACGACATCGGCAGCGACGACATCGGCTTGGAGATTATGAAGGATGTTGAGTACATCGCGGAAAGAGAGACCTCCAGGCTCGATATGAGACACTCCGGGAGCAAATGCAGGGTCGAGGCAATCGACATCCACCGAGATGTACACACCCTTAACGCCTTCCCCTAGTTTCTGGAAAATAATGTAGGCAAGGAACTCTTTACTTCGTATCGTATCGCATTGTATCGTATCTTGATTCATTGTTAGAGGAAATAAAACATTACCAAATTTTCTAGCATATGGCGATCTTGCGAAAAAGTACACATTTCGTACTGCTCGACCCCAAACCTTTTCCCTTGTTCACGCCCTTCGCGAGTAATTGACCTAATTCCGACCTGAAACACAAGTATGCATTTTCAGTATCAAAATGAGACATTCAAGAAATATATCATTGTATCATCGTGCCGAAATATAGCACATGCAAAGAGTTTAAAAACTCGAGATGAATTGGTACATAAAATTTCCATTAAAATTTAGTTAGCTAATACGCGATGCGAGATTCGACATCATAAGAGTTCATGGTAGACCTTTACAAAATGCTTTATGTGTACTAATAGAGTCCATAAGAGTCCACCATTTCGCATAATATTCTTTTTGCAAAGATAAAACTTCACATGATACTGCTAAGTTACTTCGTAAAAGAGTAGCACAGATGAGATTTTTCGCCCATCTTCTGAATCTTTCTGAAGTCATCAGTTATGTTCGAAAAGATTTTAACTAAAGGAAAAAAATTCTCTCTTGTTCAGGATAAAGCATATGTATCACAAGAAATCTAATAAGACTCCTTTTTCATGTTGAGTACAAAGGAAAAACAAAGTTTCGCGAAAGTTATGGTAGACTTTTCTTTTATATAGTATTGGATAAAAGAATGTCGAGTAAAAATTCGCCTATGAGACGTAGAAAATACAATGAACAAATATAAGCTTAGAAAATTATTTCTTTCGAATAGTAAAAAAACACAAATGGTACTTTCTATCGTATAGTATTGTGAGAACACTACTCTATGGTTTTAATTTTACTGGCTGGGTAACAAAAAAGATGTCCACATACTCAGAATCTAATGTAAAATGTCGAAAAACATTGTCTATTAATTTGACAGAACGATACCTGCAGAAGGCGCCTAGCATAGCCTCCCTCCATTATTCGTGCAAAAGAAGAAGCATGTGAATACTTGTTTCCCTCAAAAGCATCGTATATATCAGGATGGGCATCTAGGTGAAGAATATCTAAAGGCCCGCCTAGCTTTTCTGACACAGCTCTGACGACGGGAAAAGAAATGGAGTGGTCACCACCTAAAACAAGAGGTCGCAGTGGATCCTGTAAATGAAATAGCAAGCTCAGCAAGGATACTGTATATTATAACTGAAACTAATGCTGGATTTACATAGTTGGAACAGTTTGCGATACTTAAAACCACAGTGAATTTTTAAGATAATGATATATCCCAAAATGCCTAGGAT
Organism: Wurfbainia villosa; assembly: GCA_025175895.1. Taxonomy (NCBI): domain Eukaryota; kingdom Viridiplantae; phylum Streptophyta; class Magnoliopsida; order Zingiberales; family Zingiberaceae; genus Wurfbainia; species Wurfbainia villosa. The sequence goes on along the minus strand of CM046000.1, from coordinate 2,034,975 downwards.
CATTTTCAAGCTGCCTAAAACTATAAATAATGCAGTGGCATGATTATCTAATTGCAATTTCAAAAATTTGAATAATGCAAAGAACTCAAATATAATGAATGGAATAAGAAAATTGAAATATTTGTGTTACCTGTTCCATCACTAACTTGACAGACTCACTTATAATATTCATTAGTCTGTCATCATCAACTCCACAATCTCGTATCTCTTGTATTGGAACATCACCAACATCAGTTAACACACGAGGATCATTTAATTCTTTACCTGTGTAAACACCCAGTAGAATATAAATCGAGATATTCCATCATCTACAAGAATTAAACCACAAAGGAAATGATGGACACTGACTAAATTACTTTCCAGGAAGGACTCTAAAAAAAATATTGAAGAAAACCAAAAAAACATTGTCTTGGTGAGGATACTAGGAAGCTTATGCTATGATTTTCTCACTATAGCTCTGATACGGATAAAAATAAAATTCATTTATTTTTATGGTTAAGTATATCACAAGTTATCGAGTAAAATTTAATAGCAATTGACATCCAATCTTATGTTGTTCATAATTCCTAGATCAAAATACTGCAACCCCCCACCAAATCATGAATAGCATGTCATCATAAAAAAAAAAAAGAAACCTCCATATTAAAACAGTTCCAATGACATAAAAATTGATGTATACGACAAGAACATCCAAATGACTAGAACTTCCAGATTCAACAGCTTTGCCATTGGTAAATTTTGTATGAATTACATAAATTGATGCCTAGGAAAAAATCCAAAAGAAAAGACAGCAAAGGAACCTTTTTACAAACAAAATATGTGTAATTGTTTAGAAAAAAAATTTAGGCTAACCAACAAACTAGAACTGAAAAAATAAAGGGAAAAATTGGAGAACTAATAGCCTACCTGCAACAGATATGAATAACTAATATAAGGAAATGTGATGCAATAAAGGCTCACATGCACACATAATAAAACCAATCAGATGACCATCTGGAGAAATGACCTTAGCATCAATTATTTTGAGTTTTGGATCTACAAAACTCATATATCGCAAAGACATTCTTAAAGATATTACTCGATCAATAAGATAGTGTAGTAGCAGGAGTACCCAGATATTAGCTGTCAATCTTAATAAACCAAGACAGACCAGTAGTTCCTCAATCAACAGATTAATCTGAACTATAATGTTTAACAAGTGGAACAATTTTATCTGATGTTAAATATTTGGGACATAGAATTGTTCTTGTCCATGTTGTTCTAGCAATCCAATTGACTTTGTTGCAACCAAATAAGCCCTTTTTTTTCATCGACGATGTTAGCACAACAAATTTCTTTTGGACATAAATTGAAGTATGAAGTACTTGTTTCCAATATACGAGCAACGATAAACAAGCACCATCAAAGCACCATCACCCAGATATTTCAACGAAATAGAGTTTGGTGGAACAACTTTATTTGCTCTCCTTCCACATTCTTTCAATTGTTTTCTTTTATATCGTCCTGCATCCTAACATGTATGGCGTTATTTACATGGACCTTATCCTGCCATGGAGCCCTTTGTAAGACTATCTTGCTAGAAATATCCAAACAAATATATTTTGATTACATTAATAAAGTTTATTCATCCCCCTCTAACCCTCATATCTACAACTGTAACCAATTCAACATGGAAAGGACTCATTTTCTTTGATGAGCAGCAAATCAATAGTACCATACGTAAAAGCGTTTCTGAAACCAACTTTAGGAGGCTGACTTATATTTGGAGCAGTGTCGAATTGGCAACTTCCAAATCATGCAATTTAGGTATGTGGAATTTTTTTACAGAGCACGTGAAACAAGCGAAGACTTTCCATGTCAATTAAGTGAATATATCTAAGCACCAAATATAAAGACAGTGAATCAGGGAAGAGAAAAAGAAGCAACGTCTTCTAAGACCACCCTAAATCTAGTTCCGTTGATCTGCTCCACTGATAATACAATTGCTATATTAAAATGCATAGAAAAAAATTTGAAAATTACCTTCTTCAGTGCTAGAGTTGGTACTACCACACCAGATAGCCTCCCTAATCCGAGGAGGAGCAAAAGCAGGACCCTGCAGGAAAGAGGAATTGTGTCCAAGTGGAACTCCTAGGAGTGATGTTGAAGCTTTCACACTGCCCAAAGACCTTAGTAACTCTCCCTGTGATTCATTTGGTTCAGAAATTTAGAAAAGCTAAAGGTGCATTTAGTTTCATTTAGTTCGGAAAGTTAGTAACTTTCCATGTGAAGACCAATCAATTTTACAGAAAAAATTCAACTAGATTAGTATCTTGAACTTTTATAGACACAATAGAACCAATATGATGAAGAAAACCAACGGCGATCTTCATCGAGCAAAAGTCTAATCAGGTAACCAATACTACATCACTGACCCAGAGCAACATAGAATCATGCACTACATAGTAGTTATTGACACCATAAAAAGCTAGTTTGATCCCCAGTCCCCACTCGCTACTTCAACAAACACAAATTGTAGCAAACTTGAAATATGAATGACAAACTTGTGCATACACAAATATGATTTCATGCAGATTAAAGATTGCTAGTAACTTAGTAAACATCTAATTACGATATTACACATCCTTTGAAGCTTGATTAGTTTTCAAATTAGACAATTAATTTACACAGAGTAGCTAAACGAGGATGATATTTTCACGAGAAAACATTTTGATGACTGCAAAAGAAACCAGACAAAACAATATCGAGCAAATGAGAATCGAATGACTGCCTCAAATTAAGAGCAGGCCGACATAACACTTCTACTGACCTTGAGTTTGGCCCTCTCACGAATCAGAGTAAGGGAGGCATCGATGACCCGGTTCTGCCCCTTCTCTATCAAGGCCGCAGAGACGTTCGCGGCGCTCAATTGCCTCAAGTAATGCATCCACTTCGTCCCATGGTTCATCTTGTCTACGACCCATAGAAAACTAACATCTGCTCAGAATTCAAAATTGAACAAGAAGAGATCTTCGAAATACCAGGGGAAAAAATAAAGACAACTCGATAAGTCCAGAGCGGAGAAACACCGAAGAACACGAAACAAAAGATAACATTTTGATTGCCTACCACAAAACAAAACGACGGAAAGCTATGACCCATCGAGAACACTCAGAATTCAACCCAAAAAAAAAAAAAACCCACATGATTAGGTCGAGGATAACGAACAAAACAAATCAAATACCTAATCAAAGCAGATCGACTCACGAATAAAAGAAAGAAATAAAAAAGGCGAATGCGCCCGATACCTCGCTGTGTAGAAGGGAAAAAAAAGGAAGGAGCTCGAAGAGAGGCAGGAGATAGAGACGGCGGCGCTGCGGGGACTCGTGAGGAAGGAGACACGAGGGGACTAGGGATTCAGTCCTTCGCTTCGAGGAACGCTGTCGTGGTGCCGTCTCGGGAACAAACTTTGCAGCGTTTTTCGTCCGGAAGCGTGAGGATGGGCAAAAGTGGTGGAAGATGCACTAAATATATTGTTTTGGGGCGAAAATGTAAATATATATATATATATAAAAGGCCTTTTTTTTTATCATTTTACTATTATGTCCCATTTTAAAAATTTGCAAACAGTGTCCCGTGTTTTGGCTATATTTGCTCCAATTAAATAAGTTTTTTTAATGAGAAATATTATATTATATAATTTATTCATAAGTATTTATGAATATATTTTTTTTATTATTTTTTTAGATACGTATTTAATTAAATTTCTAAATTTTAAAAAATCAAATAATGAATAATAAAAATATTCATAAATATTTACGAATAAATTATGTAATATAATATTTTTATTTTTTAATATCTCTTAAAATGCGAAGACAAAAAGTGAAATGTTTTTTTTAATATTTAAAATTTATATACTGTGTAAATTAGAAATATGCGGTACTTAAATTATCAATGATATTGAGTCATTTGTTATGGTAAAGTATGTTTATCTGTGTTTTTCGATTTCGATTTCGATTCGGTTCTAATTGGGTTCGGATCTGTCGATGTTAGAATCGATCCGAACCCGTTCAAAATCGATTTCCGAAATGGTTCTGAACTATCTTCTTCGAATTTGAACTTTTAAATTTATCTAATGTGTTGATGATCTTGTTCTTTTTTTTCTATCGTAAAATAATTTTATAGACGTATTAGTATGTTAAGAATTTTCATCTTTAAATTAGCAATGGAAATCAGATCCACATCGAAATCAGAACTGATTCCGAATCAGTTCCGAATTGATTGGAACCGAATCGAATCGGAATCAAAACGGTTCCGATTCGATTCTAAAACTGATTCATTCGAATCGGTTTCAATTTCGAATTTAATAGATTAATTCTGGCTCGATTCTCGATCGAATTAATTATGACAATGTATACTTTTTGAATTCTTTGTAAGGTCGAATTATTCATTTCTCAGATTTAATTGGATCGTAAGATTGAAATGTATGAATTATTTTAAAAAAAAAAGAAAGTGCAGAGACAAAAAGCCCCAACCACGATTCAAAGTCCAACGATTTGAATTTCAATTGAGACACGCTCATAGTAGGAGGTCAACTGTTCTTATGATCCAATTAGAAATGAAAAAAAAAATAGTTCAGAATAAATTCGGCTAACACAGCCGTATTAAGGTTTGAAAAGATAAAGGATCGATTTTTGAATGTGACAATCAGGCTACCGATAACTCCATATTTTTACGCTAGTCATCTGGGATCTGATTTACCCCCCTTCACACGTAGGGACAACGATAAGAAATCATTAACGTGACAGTTCCATATTTTTCAATTAGAAATGAAAAAAAAGGAACTCATTGAATTCAAGAGAGTCGAGGCTTTGATATTCTCCATGATATCATTAAATGGTAGATTTATATTAAAAAAGTATAGATTAATTTTCAACAGTTGCATGATCACAAGGACAACTTCTCCCATTTGAATGGTAATCAGTTATAAATTAATCCCGTAATTTATCTCTATTCATATTATTGGATTGACATTTAAAAACATTCGAAATGACCATTCACTTTTTTTTACATCAGAAGCTTTGATATGCACATTAGTGCAAAAAGACGATTCACTCGTCTTTAGCGTTCTCGTCAGTCAGTCTCACAATCAATATAAAGAAGGTAAATCACGGAGAGTATATTGTCCAACATAGGGTCATCACGGTAAAAAGACAAACACCCTGAAAGATTTACAACCTTCGATGATTAATCCTTATTCATTGGTATAACTATGTTGTCGCACTAGTGACAAAGTCCTCCTACGGAGACACAACTTTGATATGCACATGGTGCATGATCAAATTGTCACATTGCCTCGATAAAAAAGGAACCCAATGTATTTGAGTCATTCCTTGTGCGACAATGTGAATCAAGTTACTATGCATTCATCGTGCAACAATGTGAATCAAATTGTTTGTGCATTCCCTATGCATGAGTCGCACGAGGGAATGCACAGTAACTCTGTAATGGTAATTTCTCTCCGCACTTGAGCACCATGATCTTGAGCATCCATGCCCAATCACCTATTGCCACTCGACATCCGCGATTCGTTCGATATCAGAGTCCGGTCAGATAGTTGGATTCCAATCGAATTGCGATCAGAATCAGTTGCAATTGCGGTCACCAACGGGTGCAGTGTTGCGGTCGCAATTCAATCAAATTCCAACAACGATTTGACCATATTCCCGATCGCAATCTAATCGGAGTCGAAGTATGATTGAACCGCGCTCGAATTCTGATCGAATTGCAATCGGGATTGAGTGTGATTGTGATTGTAGCATTAACGGTCGCAACTCGCCCGCAATCCGCCCGACATCCGAGTCCGACCAGATAGTCAGATTCCAATCAAATCGTGATCAAAATCAGTTGCAATTGAGGTTGCCATCGGGTGCAGTGTTGACGGTCGTAATTCAATCAGATTCCAACAACAATTTGATCGTATTCCGATAATAATCCGCCCGAAGTCTAACCGGAGTCGAAGTCTGATTGGATCGCGCTCGGATTCCGATCGAATTGCAATCGAAATTGGGTGTGATTGTGATTGCAGCACTAGCAGTCGCAACTCGTCCCATGACTCGATCAGACTTCAATTTCAATCGGACTGCGGTCGAATTCTAGCTGGATTGATGTCGAAATATGACCGAATTGCAACCATCAGTACTGTGGCGGTTAGTAGCCGCAATCACGGTAGATTTCGATCGCAATTCAGTTAGAATCCAATCGCAATCCAATCGGATTCCAACGTCGGTCGAATAATGATCGAATTTTGATCAAATTACGATCGAAATCCAATCGCTCATCGGCGATGCCGAACAACGGTGGATGGTCGGGTGTGAGTGCTTGGGATCGCATTGCTCAAGCGCAAAAAAAAAAAAAAAAAAAAAAAAAGACCATTTTTGACTTTTCATAAAATGGAGTGTGTTTAGCACTAGGAGGAGCGTGGATAGCCCTGTTCTTTTAAATATTTGCTGTTCAATATTTAGTCATGACATTTTAAAAAAAAATCCAAATGAAATATCAAATCAAAAATGTTACGGCGGCTTAGATTGTTTATGCAAATATTTTTTATTATACTTTGATGATCAATTAAAAAAAATTCGTAAGACAAAATCAATTGTTCAGAATTAATTAGATCAATACTTAAATACTTAATTAATACTATTTTTTTTTTAAAAAAAAACAGTAGCCCAAATCGGCTCCGAGAAAGGATTGTTCCTCTTCTTCATGTTCGGGTCGTAGCCAAGGGCGAAAGTGTTGAGTTACTCTGGTTTTAGTTCGGATAATCAATTATCTCAGCAATAAAAAAAATTCAAGTAGACTACGGAGCATAAATTTTCATTGATTTTTTTTTTTAAAAAGCAATTTATTCTGTAGATTACTGAGTTAATCTCGATTTATATATTCAATTTTAATGATAAATTTCGATCGATTCTATTTGTTAAAAAAAAAAATCAGTTAGTTTAATCCAATTCGCTCGGTTTAATATCATAAAATGGAATGGACAGGCTCGACGTACGTTACGTACGAAGCTGCCGAGCACTGAAAGGTCTAATGCATCCTCTCGTAAACAAAATGGATAAAAATTAATTTTCATTTTAAATTTTTATATAGATTTAGAAGGAACCTTGGCACAACGGTAAAATTACTGTCTTGTGACCAAGAGATCACAGATTCAAATCCTAAAAATAACCTCTTATAAAAAAGCAAGGTAAGATCACAGACTGATAGATTCCTTCTCCTGGTCACATTTTATTTATTTAGATTTAGAAATTTTTTATTTTTTATTATCAACGGAATAAGAAATATAATTTTTATAATTTATCTTCTTCAGAATTAACCATGAAAAATATCGAGACGAACCATGGACCTTTGCTAGAAAGTTGAAGGATCTGATGCGACTTTAGAGAGCGATGAGAAATGACGGAGTTACTCCGGCGGAAAGAATCTAGTGGCTAACATATGTAGACGTTATATCATAGGACAACAGATCAATCCCTTACAAATGCGAAAGTGTCTTTTCTCAATGCGCTAGTTAATAATCTCAAGGGACAAAGATTTACTGTGATTGACCTCTCTTACGATGGTCCAGGGATGAGTTAGTAGGAGTCGCTAGATTGACGAATTTCAATCTTTTTACATCGTAGAAATGACAGAATTAAACGACGGTCGACGAACACCTCGATATGCATGCAGATGCTGGTTCGACTGCAGCTGCGAATAAGAGACAGAAGACTGAATATGGCAGAGAAGAGATGATCATGTCTTCAACTCGGGCAGGCCTCCATTTCTGCAGTTGCTCCACATACGAGTGTGAATAAATAGTCCTCCGGGATGGTTCGATGGTAAACACAAGGTGATATTTATGAGGAAGTCCGAATTTGAAATCAGACGAGGAATCTAAAACCCTCATGGGATGAAATATTCTTCCTTATGTTTATGGCCGAGAAGAGCCAAAGGTCCACTATGCTCACCAGGTATAAGATCGCGTTGTCCCTCATGTTTATCAGCGAGAATGAGAAGGAAGGTGAAAGCGATCATCAGGAGGGAGAGAGCTTTGGCCTATATATGCTCATGCTCACCAGGTATAAGATCGCGTTGTCTTTCAGTTTCCTAATTGATATGTAATGTACTAAGCTTGCTGCTTGCTTCTGCTGCTGAAGGCGGCGCCGCCCAAATCCGCCCAGGCCATGGCGACGAGCTAGCAGAGCCCCGTGGCGACGACACTCCGCTGCCCGTCGTCGACCGCACCGCTTACGTGCGGCTGAAGTCGGACTATGCCGATCGAAGACGAGAGCCTCATGAGTTGCCTGCCGTCGGCCGTATCGAGCCCAACTACATGGCGACCACCGCGCCTCTGCCCAGTCGAAGGCGAGGAGGAGCCACCGTTCGTTCGGGGAGATGCCTGGCCGCCCGAAGAAGAAGAGGTTCTCGTTCGGCCTAGGCCAGACCATCGGGTCCCTGTTCGCCGGCAAGTAGGCCAGCATGGGAGGGTGCGGCGGCGCCGGCGATTGCGGTGGGGCAAAGAACGTGAGAACGCCACGATCGAGTATTGTGGAAGGAACCATAAATAGCATGCAACTTCGATTGTCAATATTACATGTTTTTACCAAAACAAGAAAAAAAAATCTAATGTGTTTGGTTTGCATTGTGTGGAATTGTAGCTGCGTTCCTGAAAAAAAAAAAAAATTTATATTTATAAAAAAAAATCTCTAATTTTTCATTATCGTTCATTTGATTGAAGAAAAATAAATCACAAAGAAATAAAAAAATCTTCAACCCATACAGAGAGATTCATCTCTTGATTGTTGAAAGGATTATTCAAAAACAATATATAGATATATCCATTAATGACTCTCTACGATGAGAAAGATAAATTAAAAATTCATATTGAAATATAAATGAACAAAAGACGTTCTCTTTAGAAATCGAACTTTAGATTTTTACGATTCACTCTCATATATCTATCAACTGAGTCAAACCCGAGACAAAATGTACCCAATAAAACTGATAGAAAAATGATTGTTATTTCTATTTTTAAAAAATTTTGAAATCACAATACACTGGATTTATAATGAAATAGTTGAAAAGCGTTTGATGTTTGATAGATACTCAAATTATAGTATGGTTTCAATTTAAACTGAAGCACGTTCAACAGTAAACCCCTGTGAATACGGTACATGATAAAACGGTGGATACGATACAATCATAAAACAGAATGATATTTCATGTTTCCACGGGGACGATGCGATGGTAAAATAAAGTGTTGTTTATAGATTGGACAGGATTCAATTCCGAACGAGGGATCTAAAATCTCCCCCACTTCAGATAGATCCCTCCCTGTCTTGCCACCGTGTCAAAGAACTTTATCCCTCCGTGATTTACCTCCCACTCGTCAGTGCTCTGGAACGGATAGCAGAGGATTACTAGTTGGATAGATTTCCAAATTTTACATAATGATATTTCATAGATAATACGATTTGATAAATTTGATTTTGAATTTAAAAAAAAAATAAAATTTTGAACCAAATATGGATTGAAAAATTTATTTTTTTGGATGAAATTCATCTTTCATATGCCTAAAAGTTGGGAATCTGTCCAACTAACAGCCCCCTGTCACCCGTCCCAAGGCTATTGGCGAGAGGGAGGGTAAATCACGATATGACATTAATCGACAAGGCAGCGTGGAGGGTCCTCTGAACTGGGGATTTTAGACCCTCGGAATCGACCCGGTAATATCTGTCAGTACACGCTACCAACGCGTTATTCCCGTAGGGACAATTCATCTTCCATATGCGTATGATATGCGTATCGTCTAGTGAATCATAAATATTTTTCTAATTTATTTTAATGATATACGAATTAATTATACTCATAAGTCAAACCATGCTAATAAAAAAAACAGTACTTTTAAATTTCGGAATGAATAGAATTGCATTCGAATTTAAATATTTAAATTATTAAAAAAAAATTTACTTTTTAAAATATCTTATATATATATATATATGAACAAAATTAATATGAACAGAGAAAAGGAGAAAGAAAGCACCAGAGAATGAACACACACGGAGGGACCAGCAGGAGAGCAGTGTACACGTCATCTCTCAGGGTTCGGCCACCGCCTCCGTAATCTCCGGTCGGCCCGCCGCCGCCGCCTGCTTTTCCTCCTGGGCCGCCGCGTCCGCCGAGGCGGCTGCCCTTCCAGCTCCGTTGGCTCCCTGCCGCCGCGCCGCCTCCTGCCGGCCGCCGACGCAGGCGGTGCACTTCCTCTCGATCCACCCGTGGAGGTCGTACCGCCCGTAGCCCAGAATGGAGCGGCCGGAGCAGAGCCGGCCCGCCACGCAGGCGATCACCCCCAGCGCCGCGATGACCGCAAGAACGCCGATCACCGGCCCGATCGACCCGTTCCTTCCGCCGCCCGGGGTGGCGGCTCCCGTGTATGCCGACGGCGTCTGCTGCTGCTGGTCCAGGGGAACCGACATGAAGACCCCGTGAAAAAGATCGAGACTTTAAGGTAGTTCGCCGGTTTCGGGTAACGAAAACGGCGGTAAGATTGAATTTTTGGCGGAGAGACCTCAAAAGGAAGGGAATTCGCACCGATTTAGAAGAATTCCGCGGCTGGAAGAAGAAGCAATGGGTGCTCAAGCACAGCACCAGTGAAGCAGAATGAAATGGAGTGGTTTACTAGGAGGTTTTAGTTAGGAGAGGATTAGGGTTTAGTAGCAGAGAGAGAGAGAGAGAGAGAGAGGGTGGACGAAAGAGAGGAAAGGTGGCGGCGGCTTTTGGTTCGGTGGAGTTTCGGGAGATTTCGTCGGCTGCGCAGGATATGAATGGGATCTGGTGCGAGATCAATTGTAAAGGGTCCCTATAGGATTTTATCCAACGGCCGGAGAGAGTTTGATAACAATTGCCAATTTTTTTTTTACTATGAAATGAGAGAAGGATCTCATATAGATGAATGAGACCGAATATCTTCGATATCGAATCTGTCTTAGTCAACAATATAATCACGTTGTTAGACTTAGTTACTATGAAACGATGAAGATCTCATTTAGAGTTATGTAACACTCTGTTTAAAAGATCCGTAGAGTCGGATTAATCATTTTCAAAATTATTCGGATCGAAGGCTTGAACAATTTGCGTCGATAAAAAAAGAGAATGGTAGAAGAGTTTAAGGTTGCTCTCGGTGGGATAATAGAACAGTAGAATAATTTTTTATATAGTAAATTTTTTTTTACAGTGATTTATCAAACAGTACATGTGAAGTTTAGAAATACTCAAACAACGTCACATACTTTTATATTTATCAAATAGTGTACTTAATTTTCTTTTTACCCCTCCCATCAAAAAGATCTGCACCACTGTGGTGGTGCAATCTCAGCATCACTGTGGTGCTGAAATTGCAATACAATTGTGGTGTTGGGATTTGAATTCTCAGCACCACATTCGGGAATTTCACTGTGCTGCAGGTCTATTTGACAGGAGGGGTAAAAATGAAATTAAGTGCGCTATTTGATAAATATAAAAGTATGGAGCGCTGTTTGGACAATTCTAAACTTCACGTGCACTGTTTGATAAATTATCATTTTTTTATATTACTCTTTAAAAAATTTTAAATTTAAGTCCTTGAAAAATTCTAATCAGCATCTTAAAAAAAATAAGATAAAATTGTGCACAATAAACTCTTCTTTAAAACTCTACGTAACGAGAATTTCATATATCAAATTGATTTTTTTAGAGTCTTCGGAGAGGTCCAAATCACTTACACTGTTGGATGATGTTGGATCATCTATTGGTCCTATAAGTACTATCCGAATTTATTTTGATAATCGATATGAAATTTTCATGGATTAGATCATCCATTTCGAAAATGACACCTAGGTCTAAAAAAAATAACAGTTTAAGATGCTCCTAGGGTATTATGCGACAGTAAAATATTTTTTCATAAATAGAAAATATGAATCATCACGTTAAAAATGATCCCCTCGACTATCTCTATCAATATATGAGATAAATTATGATCCCAAGTGTCAAATGCAAAGAAGGAGATCTGTCGATAGTCCAAGACAGTAACATCTCTAAAAATTGATCATCATCCATTTAAAAGTTAATCATTTATATTTATCAACTAGAACAATTCTGAAAACTAAATGGTAAGTCAGTAATATATCATCTAATTTGTCTGCACAATATTTAAAGTTTGAGCTTCAGAAGGAATCTAAATTATTTGCACCGTTTGATCTAGACACAGGTCCGGTCAAACGGACCGGACCGACCGCAGGACCTGGTCCAGTCGGATTAGCGGTCAACGGGTTTGACCCGGACCCGTGATCGGACCGCCTATTAGGCGGTCCGGTCCCGATTTTTTAAAAAACCGAATCGGAAAATCGCCGACACGCCTGTGTCGCTGTTTTCCCATTACACAATACGGACGTGTCGTACAGCCAACATAGGTCACTGTTTTCCCGTTGTGCGACACGCCCGTATCGCTCTCTGTCCGTCACGACACAGGCGTGTTGGGTAGAAAAAGAAAGGTTTTTGATGATCTAATCTGTCCTGGAGCACAAAGCGCAGTCGGAGCAATTATCTTCTTGTATCCATTTACTAAAATATCACCTCGTGCCTGGCTTTATGGATGATTTCTTCATGAAAATTCATTGTTTTGTTTTTTGTTACTGGTTTTAGAAAAAGAAACACTAACACGATGATTAATCGGATTGGACCCAGACCCGGATCCGACCCGGACTTGACCCGGACCCGGACCGGAACCGGCGGTTCCACGACCCGGACCGTAACCGGCCACGAGCGGGCCGGTTAAGGGTCGGTATTTTGTCAACCCGGACCCGACGATTTCGATCCGGACCCGGACCGAATCCGGACCGTGGCCAGGTCTAGTTTGATCACCTATTAATTTATTTGTGCAATTCAAATTTATCACGATAATCGATGAAAAAAAAATTATCATTAAAAAATAATCGAGTCGAAGATTATACTATACATCTGAATTATTAAAAATAAATAAAAAGATTTTAGATTTTTTTTTTCCTTCCATACTTGTCTATTTATTTATTTATGAAAAAAAAAAGAAGATCTTTTACAATTAGAACAGATTTTAATTAACTCAATTCAAACTAAACAAAAATTTTAAAAGATGTAAAGAATAAGAAAGAAGAAAAAAAAAAGTAGTTAAATATTTAATTTTTGAAACTGGCGCTTGGATGTAACCGCAGTGCAAATGCGGGGCACCAGGAGAAAGTGACAAGATTTTGAGATGCAATTTTCTTCTTGTAACGACGTTGGAGACGGAGACGGAGACGGCGATAGAGACGGAGACGGAGAAGACGAAGAAGACACTTCAATAAGTCACAGACGAGGATAAACAAAACGATTGAAATATTCTTCCTTGGAGTCAAGGCTCTTAATTTAGTGCCTCACTTTTATTTATTTCATTTTGTTTTTTTTTATTTCAACAAGGAGACTATTAATATAATTATACTGTATATATATTTTTTTAAATAGCAGAATTCGTAGATAGACTTAATTAATATATGTACATCATATTACTTGAGTGTGACTTAGCAATCCATTATTTTATTTGATATCCATTATCAATCATTATTTATTATGAAGAATATAATTCATATTAGTATAAAATAATAAAAATATCTTTATAATTTTATCTGAATGTAATTAAAATCTTAGTTGATTCTCTGTGATCGTCATCGTCGGAACTCGATTATTTGTTGTCGGTCTCCGATAGCCATGGTCGTCGGCATCTGACAGGTTGCGATCAACGACCACCTATCGGTCGCCAATTCGACGGGTGGGAATCAACGATCATTTATCGATCGCCAATTAGATGGACGGCGATCGTCTACCGTCGATCGTCGGTCATCGGTCGACTATCGATCGTCGACCGACCGTCGATCATCGACCACCGATCGTCGCCCGTCGATCATCACTGGCATTCGATCGTCGATCGCTGGTCGACCACTAGTCGCCCGTCGGTCGTCGACCGTCAATCGTCCATCGTCGATCATCGGTCGTCGGTCATCGAACGACCACCGGGTGTTGGTCGACCGTCGTCAGTCGCTAGTCGACCCTCGGTCGATAACCGTCATTTGTGATCACCGTCGACGACCATCGAAAAACAATGAGAAAAATAAAAAAAGAATATATATATTTGTCATGATAAATATTAAGTCTATAATATAATCGGATTACATAATTTTTTCTTTGTAATTCAGATTACGAATCTTGTCTTATCTTTTATAATTTGATTATATTACATTACGTTTTTAAAATATTGTCAAATAAATTAATCCATCTTATAATAAAATTTTGATTATATCACAAAGTTGATTACTCCTCACCAAATACAACCTACATTACAAACTTAATTACATTACAAGATTTGATTATATTATCTCGTACCAAATGCAATCTTAAAGTATCTCTAATGGTAGCAGATATGGTTGGAGAGAAGTTTCATGATCCATGCAATGCCATGAAATTTTTTACTGTCCCTGAGGGTACGGTACCGTGATAAAATGATGCGGTATTATTTATAGATTAATACAATTTAATTTTTTATTGGAATAAATTCGATTTTGAATTTTAAAAAAACTTGGACATGCAGTCCTAAGTTAGATACGAGTTAGGAGTTTATTTTTTTGGATGAAATACGTCTTCGACGTTGAATCTGTATGCCTTATAGAGTCGGTACGATTGCATCGTCGAACTCAACTACTAAGTTGTGAATATTTTTTTTATTTACTCTGATGATCTTAATTAGGAGTTATTTAACACCCCGTAGAGATCCATAAAATCAAATCGATTATTCTTAAAATTAATCATACGGAAGATTTAGATATATTGTGCAAACCAAAAAAAAATTGCTTATTTTTTCACTATAAAACGAGTCTAATTTTATTACAAATAATTTATTAAATATAACATAAAATAATTAAATATATCATAATTAATAAAATATTTTTTACGCTCACGATTGTACTATGCTGAGACTGATCATGTATAACTCCATAATCACTTGAAATACAAATCTGTCTGGATCATTAGTGTAAAAGATATCTTAAACAATAAGAAATAATGAAGAAAAATAATAAAGATTTATATGATCTTACAATTGAAGCTATATCAACAGTTATCTCTGACAATATTTTAGATTAAATTAAGGTAAAAGGATAATATTTAAATGGTAAGTGAACTACAAGGATTTTGATTCCTTTAGATCTTAAAAAAAATATATAGACAACTTAATTTATATAAATTAAGTTAAAACTCTCTTTTTTTTAATGTTAAATCAAATAATGAGAGTATTGTAATAATTATTATTTATTTATTGATGTGAATTTATTAATTAAATATATTTAAATGATAAATTTTTTTGAAAAATATTTGATTTAAAGAGTTATTTAAAATAAATAAATTGACATGAGTTAAATCTCAACCTATAAAATTTAAATTTAAATATAAATTAAATTAAAATAAATCGATCGAATTAATTAATTAAAAAATAATATATTTATATTGTCTATTAAAAAAATTGAGAGACTTAAAATTAAAGAATTTAAATTTTGACTTTAAACAATTTGAATCGAAATCGAATCATAAGGAATTAAAATCGTCGGTTAATGGTTCGATTTCGATTCCGATGAATAATGAATCGGAATCGACAGTTTCAAAATTAAAATCGAATCGTAAAAAATTAGAATTGACGGTTTCGAAACCGGAATCAAAATCGAAACCGTTAATGAGCGGTTCGATTCCGATTCCATTAAATGATAAATCGAAATCGACGATTTCAAAATCGAAATCGACGGTTTTGGAACCCGTGATCACCCCTGCTTAGATATACTCGACAAAATTGATTAATTTTTTCCATGATTAATTTTTAATCATCGAAGACCGATTTTTGTTTGTATTTTTATTGATTTTATTTTATTTCCCAAAAAATAAAGAAAATAAAAAAATCATTTTATTTTTATTTTTGAAATTAATAAGAGCAGAGAGCTGCTCTCTAAGTTTATATATAAAAAAATATATCAGGGAATTCTTTTAGTTTAACGCATCATCCTGATATAATAAGCTCCATGCTCTTAAAATATTCATCATTTGAATTTTAACTATCATATTTATTTTATTTTACTATTTTGGTGCAATCATGCTCTTGCATATGATATGATGTTTTGACATTCGACACTATTTAAATTAAAATGAATTATAAAATTTAACTGTGTGTGACAAATATATAGGAAAAGTCCTTATAAGTTTAGCAAACGGATTGGAAGATAAATTCTTGACAAGAAGTCTTTACACGTCGAGGAACTAGATACGAAGCGGTGAAGTCCAAGAAGATTAGAGATCAGAGTATTGGTAAGAAAAAATCCGAATAGATCAAAAGATTGGATGCAGGACAAACGAAATCCTAGAAAATAAGGATTCAGATATCACAGTCTAGAAAATGTGACGTTCATTTGGCATGAGACATGTTTTAGTCGAGAGTAGAGAAAACAGATAAATTTCATCTATTAAAGTTGTCGAAAATAATATCCTAGTCAATTATAAATTTCATATATCAAAATAAAAATAATATCATAGTTGACTGATAGAGTGTATCAGTCGATTGACACACATCAAAAAATAGAGTTTCTGATTTTTGAGAGTTTGTGCACAGTCAAAGTCGATCTTGGGCAAGGGCAGTTGGGGCCTTCATTCAGAGCCCAAAGATTTTTTTTTTCAAAATTAAAAAAAAAACTCAATTTTTATCCAAAAATAAATATTTTATCTATAAAAGGATCCAATTTTTATTGTTTCATCCAGGGGCCTTAAAACATCAACGACCGACTTTGCACAATGATCCTAACAGTCGAATTTATCAGTCGACTGACTTAAAATTAGAAGTTTAGTCAAATGATAAACTCGATTGATTGAATTTTAAAGTTCATAAAATGTTTACCAGTCGACTATGAAAAATGACTAATGGTTATCAATTGACTGATGTTTGTGATCAGTCGACATGTATATCTTTTCAAATATCACAGAAAAATTTCAACTCGACTATCTAATTCGATTGAGGGCTATCAATCGACTAGTGGGTGTGACCAATTAACTGATAATTAAAAATTAGGTCAATTGCAGTCTTTTATCAAATGTCAATTACTATTCAATGTTCGAGTCAACAGTCAATCTCAACGACAGTAGGGATAAAAAATATACAAAAATCAACTCGACTCATGACTATTTATAAAAATGATTTGACTTCTTTTCTCCATGACAATAAATACATTGTTCCATTATGATTTTTAAATTTGATACTCTTAAGCTCAGCAATCTCTAAATAATTTTTAAGTCACGAGAGAAAGATAATGTGAAAAAGAATATTATAATCCTTCTCTAAATATACTTTTTCTTTCTTTTGAAAACAATACAAAGATAAAAATAAAAAGACACATTTATTTTTACTTGATTCATAATCAACCGACTGTTAGTTCAAGCCCCAGTGATCCTTGATCACCTTCGAAGGACAAATCACTAAAACTCTCTTGCTCGTTAGAAGTAAGAGATACGAAGCAATAAATGAAAGAAATAACAATTTAGTGAACTACCGACTTTTAAGATGGATGACGGAAGCTCGGTTGGAGTTACGACGTTGTGGCGTGGCGATGAGAACTTTAGATTGACGGAGCACTTTGAGAGTTTTCTAATTGTTTATCTCACCCATTCTTTTATAGTTTTTCAAACCCTAGTATGTTCGGATCTAGATCTGGATCCCGACTTTATCTACAAATTTTATCCTTGAGGTGACACTTAGCTCTTCACGCACACATCAATCGACTGTCCCAGTCGACTACTACACTTGAGGTTTCAACTTGACACATGCAACACAATGTTAGCACAAAAAATGCATAATTACATGCAGTGTGATAGTCCTAGACTGTCCGATCTCGACTTTGGCCTTCCTCCGGAAGTTTTAGTCGGATCGACGCCTACGGTTGCCCCTGTACTGAGGATGCAACCTGTCCTCTCCATACAAGATTATTACCTTGCTTACTTTTGGTCATTCTGATATGTTACTTAGCTTCTGATTACTCGACCACCGAGGTAATAAAGTATAATTCATTACCTGCACAATCAACAAAATACATAAAATAATAAAATAATTTAACTTTGAATATTTATCATTATACCAAATTTAGATTCGATTATCTGATGTAATAAAATGATCTGGACTATTTATCTTTCTTTAATTCGTCACGATCCTAACAATTATGTCAATTACATCGCACCGGATAAACATGTAATTTTTTTTTGAAACATAATTTATCATCGTCCTTCTTCTAGAAGTGACCATTAATTAATTAATTAATTAACAAAATTAAATAACCAAAATTTCCACGAATTAAAGAAAAAAAAATACAAACAATAAATTCAATTCCCAAATGGTCAACAAAATGCCCTCACCGGCTACAACTCGCCCACAAATTCAATAAACCCACCGCATTCATTTCAAGAGACAATTTCACGTTACCCCCCTAAATTTCAAAATATTACATTTTGCTCTTATAGGTAACAATTAAAAGAATATCTTTTATTTTTTATTATCATTAAAAAACGTTTTTTTTTCTCTTTCAAAATATCTTTTTTTTTTTTTTTACTTTACTTATACCGGTCCAATATTGTTCTAGTAGTGTCCAACCCTTTAATATTAGTCAAAATGGTTAAAATTTAATACAGTTATTTTTTTAATATTTATCAAAATTTAATAGTTTTAATAAGACTAATATAATAATACCGAAATGATTTAAGAATGCAATTTAGAATGACACGTTCTTTTAATAGTTTTTTAATATATAGATTTTTTTTTATTTTTCAATTGTTCATGCTGCCCCACGTAAAATTTTAAAATACTTTTTTTTATTAATATAATTTTTTAAATATTTTATTTATTATAAAAAATATCCTTTTTCCGTATAATTTTGGATGGTAAAATAGATTTCGAACAAAGTTGACTAACGCAGTATAAATTTACATGGAGAGTCAATCTCTGCTGTTAAATAAAAATATTAGTCGAGGTGTCTATTCTCTATTGTATCAAATATCGATACGGTCAAAAGTCAATTATGATTTATCTATTTTCATATAGCTATGGAACTCACGATGAGAATTGTTGGAACGAGCAATATCATCTTTTATATTAATTGGACGGTAAAATAGAAATGTAAAAGTGTTTTCAGAGAGGATAATGAATCGAATTTTACATTCTTCATCTCCAACTTATTTATTCTATTCATTCCCATCTTTTCATCTCTTTGAATATTTAATTTTCGTGTCTATCCTTATATCGAAGTTAAGTTATTCATATCTTATTTAAATATTTTATTATCATCTATAATTATATAAATTTATTCAAATTTGAATTATTTAAATAAAATTATAGGTATTTATAAAAACAAAAAATAAAAAAATTAATATCAAAGAAATAATAAAATATTAAAAATAATTTATTTCAATCCCAACAATATAAGATATGAATATGAAAATTTTCATATTTAATTATCAAATTATTTAATCATTTACATAAATCTTTTCGCACATTTCTTTATTTGGATTGTCTTTTATGATTTATCTTTCATCATCGTAGACATCGACCGTGAAAAATACTGAAAATAAAGTGTAATATTTTTTTGCTTCAAGGTAACAAATTATAAAATCAAGGTAACATAAAGTAAAATAAATAAGTAAAGTATAAGGGGGCAAAATAAAATTTTGTCCACTGCATAATTACGGAAAAGCCACCAGTTGACCTATCGAAGGCTGCTCTCTTTTAAGAAGAAGAGCCGATTCGCTGGCTTTCCCCGCAACAGAGCGGAGTTGCTTTCGATCGATCGGCCATGGCGGAAGGGCTGATCCCTTTCATCTACAGAGCGATCAAGAGGAGGCGGAGAGAGCAGAGGTACAGCCGATCCTTCTCTACCAGATCCGACCGGTGGTTCGGTCTCCCCAGCCACCATCACAAGCTCCTCCACCCGCCGGCGATCCAGCTCGGTAGCTTCTCCGAAGGCGCCGCCGGGCCCGGGCAGGTCGGAGCCGCTGGCGAACACCACCGGAGGCACCGTTCCATGGAGGACTTCTCCTCCGCGGGCGAGATCTTCCCGCCGGAGGGCGGCGGGCGCCTCCCGGCCAAGGAGATGGTGAGGTTCGGAAGCGGCCGCCGGGTCTTCTCCTGCATCACCGGCGCCAATTGAGCCGATAAGTATATTAATTAATAAATTAATAATGCAATTAACGTGATTTTAAAATAATTAAGTGCCTCTTTCTGTTTTTCCTTCTTTTTTTTTTTTTGAAAAATTGTAGAAAATACAAGCTGTGCTTGAGTGCCTGGTGAAATCTCTCTCTCTAAAATATAAAATAAATGTTATTTTCTAAAATAAATAATTTGAGTTTTTTAAAAATATATATATATAATAGTGACTATCTACCGAATTCTCATTTAAAATATCAAATAGATTTATATTTTTTTATAAAATAAATAGTTTGAATATTAATTTTTATTTGAGTGGAAAATAAAAGTGACTATCTACCAACCAAACTGAGATTTAATGATTCCGTGATGGAGTGCATTTATGGTTGTCATTGTCCATTAAAAAAAAGTAAACGAAATTAGTTGTGCAATTTGTATTTTTATTCGTATTTTTTTATTAGATGATAAAAAAGTGAGATGATTTTTTAAATAAATAAAATTTGAGGTTCACGTCGGAAAATCATTAAGATGAAAAATTTAAGAGACGTTTAGTTCATAGAAATTTTTTTATTTTTCATTTCTATTTTGTTAGAAAATAAGAAAGTATATTTTTGTTGGTGTTTTTTATTTTCGTTTTTTCAAAAAATAAAAGAATATTTTCTGAAATTTTCATTTTCATTTTCTGAAAAATAAAAGAATGTTTTTTATTTTCTAAAAAAAATAAAAATGAAAAATGAATTTTTTTTATAAACTAAATGCTTCCTTAATTTTATAAAAATTGAATCCTTTTATCTATATTTTTTTTTAAAATTAAATTTTGGATCTTGACGAGAGCCTAACAGTCTTGTTAGGATCGACTCCGTCGGTGCTCAAATGATTAATGATGTTGGTGGTTAGGATGTATTTTTTTAAAATGTATTTTAATTTTATAGAATTGAATCAATTATTTTCGGAATTAATTAGATGGCTAAATCTAGATATTTAAATTATATAAAAAAATAAAAAAATAATTTATGATGCAAAAAGTTGGAATCCGTCAATCTAACGACTCTTACAGTTCGCTTCCAGACTATAGTAAAGGAGGTAAATCACGGTAGATCTTTGACCCTTGAAACTAATAACTAACGTATGGAGGGACGACACTTTTGTATTTGTGAGGGATTAATCTATTATTCTATGATGTAAATATCTATATGCGTTAGTCATTAGATTCTTCCTACGAGATTATAATAAAAAAATTAATTTAATTCGATAGGTAAGTTGATCTCGATTGTATTAGTCCTTAGTTCCATTTGATCAATTATTTTGTCCAATTTAATTCTCTATCATGCTACCCAATTGATATGCTTGTTTTCTATTTTTATTTTTTTAAAAATAAGAAAATGTGAAAAAATGTGTTTGATTGGACATTTCTATGTTTGTTTTTTTGGAAAATGAAATTTATATTTGATTGAAAAATAAAAACCGGTGAAAAATTATTTTCTATTTTTCGAAAAAAGAAAAATATGAGAAAAAGAAAAATGGTAAATGGTAAATCAAATACATCCTAAGATTTTTAATAGAACATTTCGACATTATCATTATTCTTAGATCGATCAACGCGAATGATAATATCGATAAAATAATTCATAATGCTCCAGGAGCATGGTGTAGCGATAAAAATAAAGAGACATCTTATAAGATAATGTAATTCAATCATTTACTGCGATATCATTCGATGATGAATTTAAAAAATATTCATTCGGATGACTCTAAAGCTTAATTAAGAGTTTATCCGATGGACGGATACGACTTCAATATTGGATCATCGTACAAGGATGATGCAACTGCGAAGTTCAGGCTGAAACGTAAAAAAATTATGAGCACTTCCTTATGAAAGTTACTTAATTAACTGACGAACAAAATCGAATGGTTAACGTAGTATACATTTATAACACATGAGCAAGAGTCAATCTCCATTGTTAGATGAAAATATTAATCGGAGTGTCAATCCTCTACTGTGATCATACACTAATACAGTTGAAGATCGATAATGATTTACCTATTTTCATATTGCTGTGGGATCAAAATTGAGAAAGCTTTCAGGATTGTCCTTGTTGATAAGCGCAAAAGGATAACTCTTAAGTGAGCACGAATCAATTCTCGAGAGTTTCATTTTCCTGGACTATTGACCGATCTTCTCATTTGCACTTGTCATATGAGATCCTAATTTACCTTTTCTATCGGTAGGGGCAGTCGAAAGAGGCTATTAATATGACGGGTCCATATTTTTTGTCCCCATAAAGATGATGCGTTGGTAAGTGCAGTGCAGAATTTACATAAGGAGCAAAGTTCGATCTCCTGTGTCAGTGAGTTGTTTAATGCTCGCGTCAATGTTAGACCACATTCTCCAAAGTATTTATCATCGTATCAAGATCAATGATCATTCGTGATTTACTCTTTTTCATATTTATATTTACGATTATAATCTTTTTACACAAAATCGAGAAGACGAACAATATCGTTTTTTTAATGCAACATGAGTAATTAAACTTTTTTTTTTAAAATAAAATTTTTTACAGTTTTCAACTTTTTTTTTTTTTCGTGCGAGAGATGTGGAGTCGACACGTGCGAAACACATGGCGCGTTCACGAGTCGGTTTGCTTTATCTCTAAATTTAATTCGCCCCGCGAGCGGCGCTTTCAGCGTACGCGCAATCGACGCGCGGACCTCGCCATAAGATGCAGAGCCTACAGCTGGATCGAAGCCCATTCCTCCTCCTCCAGCTACCGGTCTCCCATCCTCAATTACAAGATCAGAAGAGCGCAGCCGATCGATATCCAATTCGCCCCCCCTCCGGATCTGCTCTCGGTACGTGATCGCGGCCGTGTTTTTCCTTCCCGTAAAGGTATCATCTTTTGGTGTTTTGAAACCAGATGTGCTCGTTGATCTTGTAGGCGATCCGCCATGGCGTCCTCCGGCGAGCCCAAGCTTGCGGAACGGGAATCGAAAGAGGAGGAGAACGAAGGAAAAGGGGGCTTTTTGGGCATGGTCAAGGATTTCATTCACGATGTGGGTGAGAGAATCGAGGAGGCAGTCGGATTCGGGAAGCCCACTGCCGATGTCACCGCCGTCCATCTACCTTCCATCGACTTGAAGAAGGCGGACATCGTCGTCGATGTCCTGATCGCAAACCCTAATCCGATCCCCATCCCTCTCGTCGACATCGATTACTTGATCGAAAGCGATGGGAGGAAGCTGGTCTCTGGATTGATCCCCGATGCAGGTACGATTCACGCGCACGGTTCGGAGACGGTGAAGATCCCGGTCACTTTGGTTTACGATGACATCAAGAACACTTACGACGATATCAAGCCCGGAAGCATCATCCCTTATAGGGTCAAGGTCGATCTCATTGTAGATGTGCCAGTTTTGGGCAGGATTACGCTGCCCCTAGAGAAGACCGGCGAGATTCCGGTGCCCTACAAGCCGGATATCGACGTCGAAAAGATCCACTTCGATAAGTTCTCGTTCGAGGAGACGATAGCTTCGCTGCACCTGAAGCTAGAGAACAAGAATGACTTCGACCTGGGATTGAACGCATTGGATTATGAATTTTGGCTATCTGAAATCAGCATTGCCAGTGCCAAGTTCAACAAAACCACAACAATCGGGAAGAACGGGGTTGCAAGGATGGAGATCCCCATCTCTTTTAGGCCCAAGGATTTCGGCTCTGCGCTGTGGGATATGATTAGGGGAAGAGGCACTGGGTATTCCATGAAAGGGACCATCGATGCCGACACTCCATTTGGCCACATGAACTTGCCCATCAGCAAAGAGGGAGGAACCACTCGCCTTAAGAAAGGAGACGACGAAGACGACGACGACGACGGTGAGGAGGTAAACTAGTAACTATATCTTCCTTTGCTTTGTACTACTAGAGTAACATGCTTGTGATTCAGTTTGTATGGTAGCATTGCATTAGCTAGTTATTTTTGTATTTATAGATCCGACCTCAAACTCCACCAATGACAAATTTTATTGTCGGCCAACTAAGGTTATAGCATAATATATATTGAATTAATTAAGGATATATATGAGAAAACAGTGATCAGAGTGAAGACTTTAGGCAAGTTGAAATATTTTCAATAAAAATATGTTTACATAAAGGCTCAACTCTAAGGCGTTATCTTTTTACACTAATTATGGACGAATTCATTGAACACATTCAACACACAATGTCATGGTACATGTTATTTGTAAATGATATTTTTTTGGTTGATGAGACACATGATAGAGTAAATACTAAATTAAATTTTGGTGGAAAATAATAGAAGTGAAAAATTTTAGGTTTAATAGAGTAAAGATAGAATATATGGAATTTAAATTTAGTAATATTAGTCGTAATGAGACAAGTGTTAAGATAGGAGATGACGAGTTATTTGAAACTGAGAGCTTTAAATATTTAGGGTCATTTTTGTAAAGTGATGGAGAGATTGAGAGAGATGACTTACATAGAATATAAGTAGGATGATTGAAATGGAGGAGAGCGTTCGGTGTTTTATGTGATTGTAAAATACCATTAAAACTTAAAGGAAAGTTCTACAAAACGATGGTTAAATCTGCAATCTTATATAACGCCGAATGTTGAGTTATAACTCGAGCACATGAGCAGAAAATGAGTTGCAGAGATGAGATTGTTAAGGTGGATGTATGGACATACGAGGATGGACATAATAAGAAATGAGAGTATTAGAGAGAAAGTCAAAATGACATCTATTGAGGAAAAATTCCGAAAGACGCATTTAAGATGGTACGAACATGTATTTAGACGATCAATAAATACTCCAGTTAGACTGTGTGAAACGATGACAAACACACATATCAAACAAGGAAGAGAAAGATCAAAAAAGACTTAGTTAGCAACAATAAAACAAGATAAAATTTATTTAAATGTAGATGATAGAAGATATAATTCAATAATGTAGAAGGATCCATATAGCCAACTTCACCTAGTGGAATAAAACTTGATTGTTGTTGTCATCGTCGATCAACAGAAACCATATACAAAAGTTATGTATGGATTAATAAAATTATTATGCTAATGCTAAATTGTTCAAAAAGATGTAGTAAGAGATCTAGTCGAATGGTGTAAAAAGTTTTATATAATTGATCTTATTTAGTGAGACAAATGATTGATTGTTGTTGTTGTGTAGATCCTTTCTTAGCTGGTAGTATGTTGCCATGCAGCGAAAGTTATTGTCAGATTGTGCATACTCAATGTAGAACGAAGTTTGTTCTTGGATGCAAACCTCACTTGGATGCGTCTGCTTGTTGAGCATAGAATATATTTAGATAGGAACACTAGTTTGTATAGACGAAAACACTGGGCGCGGGAGCGCGCGAGTATGAATTATGTTAAGCCAAATTTATAGAGAAAAAACAGGGGCCTCTATCCATTATTATCAAGTGTTGAACATGAGGTTATTTGTTCCTAAATTAAGCAATGGAGATTTATTCATAAAAAAACATGGTAAACTTATCTCAGGGAAGCCAATTGTTTGAGAGAGATGTGTTGTTAACAAGTTCTGGGAAGTTAAAATCTAGTTCATTTGTAGCTTTGAATTTGTGCTTACGAGTTGATTGATTGATTGCTGAACCAGCCATTTATTTTTCATGCAGGAGTAGAGCAGAGAGTCAAGTCTTCTATAGTTCTATGGGAGGGGAGCATATGGTTATTTATGTATACTCGTATGAGATATAACACTCTGTTACTATTTTTCTTTGCTAATAAATAAGTTGCTTAGATTTGTAGTACATTTACGTTTTTCTCTGACTTCTGGACCATGAGTATGAGATGGTGTGACACTGTTTCCAGGGGACGGTGCGATGGTAAGACAGAGTGTTACTTATAGATTGAACAGGATTCGATTCCGGATGAGAGGTCTAAAATCTCCTCTGATTTCAGATGAACTCCTCCTTATTTTGTCATCGTGTCAAGGGACTTTGTTCCATTTATCTCTCTCGTCAGTGTCTTGGGACGGATGATAAAGGACTATTAATTGGACATTCTCAACTTTTACAAAGATGGTGTGATAGTTGTTTTTTTGTGTTGGTTTTAATGTATGTCGGCAGTCATTTATTGTGTTTGTTCCTGTTGTGTTATGGCATGGACTAATTGGTCTCCACAGGAATGGAATGACATGGTGGTGGTGATGATTAAAATATGATGATGAAATTTATAAACAAGATAAAGATTGATTCTGAAGAATGTTTAAATGATAATTTATCAAATAATGCACGTGAAATTTAAAATTATTCAAATATTGTTTCATATTTTCATATTTATCAAAGGACGTATTTTATTCCTTTTTTATCCCTCCCATCAAATGTGTATTTAATATTCAGATATCGTATGCATTCGAACCACAATTGAAAATTTCGAATCATTCAAACGTGGTGTTGGGAATTCAAATTTCAGGACCACTGTGTTCATGTGGATATAATTTTCAACATTATTTTTTTATCTGATTTCTAATTTATATCGATCTGATTTATGAAATATTGCTATGAATATCTAATAAAACTTTGAATATAAAAATTTTTGACCACGGATACATAGAGGGATACTACCCAAATTCAATGAACTTGGATTTGATCGAAGAAGAGGTGAATAGAGTCATCAATGAGTTTTGATCGAAACTCATTGATAGATCTAGAGGAGTCCAAATTTCGAAATCTTAATATAGACTGAAAGATCTTACAACATGAATTTTTGATATGTCGAGGAAATTTAGTTCTAATCCTCCTACCTCCCAAATTTGACGATGTGTTGAAAAAAAAATGATGTTGGGAATTAAATCTCAACACCACAGTGGAATTGCAAATCCCAGCACCACCACTGTGGTGCTGGGAATAGAGAGGGGCACTACCCAAACTCAATGGACTTGGATTGGATCGAAGAAGAGGCGAATCGGACCATCAATGAATTTTGACCGAAACCCATTTATACCTAGAGGAGTCAAAATTTTGAAATCTTGACATAGACTGAAAGATTTTACAACATGAATTTTTGATATGTCGAGGAAACTTAGTGTTAATCCTCCTACCTTTCAATTTTGACGGTATGTCGAAAAAAATGGTGCTGAGAATTAAATCTCAATACCACTGTGGTGCTGAAATTGCAAATCCTAGCACCACAGTGGTGGTGTTGAGATTTACAATTTCATTGTGGTGTTGAGATTTAATTTTCAGTACCATTTTTTTCGACACACCGTCAAAATTGGAAGGTAGAAGGATTAGAACTAAGTTTTCTTGACATATCAAAAATTCATGTTGTAAGATCTTTCAGTCTATGTCAAGATTTCGGAATTTGGATTCCTCTAGGTCCATCAATAAGTTTCGGTCAAAATCCATTGACGACCCTATTCACCTCTTCTTCGATCTAATCCAAGTCCATTGAGTTTGGGTAGTGCCCCTCTGTGTATCCGTGGCTAAAATTTTTGATATTCAAGGTTTTATTAGATATTCACCGTAATATTTCAGAAATTAGACCGATATAACTTAGAAATCAGATAAAAAAAGATAGGGTTGAGAATTATATTCTTAGGAACACAGTGGTCATGAGATTTGAATTCCCAATACCATATTTGGATGATTCGAGATTTTTCAATTAGGGTTCGAATGCATTCGATATCTGAGCATTAAATATACATTTGGCGGGAGGGGTAAAAAAGAAATGAGGTGAATCCTTTGATAAATATGAAAATATGGAGCGTTGTTTAAACAATTTTAAATTTCACGTGCGTTGTTTGGTAAATCGCCAATGTTTAAAATTCTTTCTTAGATTCAGATGATTTCCACATGTCTTAATTACCATGTCAAAATCCATAAAAATCTTTGTAATTTAACTCTTTTACAATAGTCGTGGGACAGATCGGAGACTACTGTTAGATTGATAAATTTCAACCTTTTACGGATGACATGGATTAACCGTTGCAAGTTATTTATGACATTTTTTTTTATCGCCAAGCGCACAGTCGAATTAGTACTCTGGAGGATAGAATTATTACAATAGAGAAGAGTGATTGTCGGTGGAATCATGATTTATCCAGAAAACCATTTGGTAATCATGATTTATTCTATTTCAGATGCGGTGAAATCGATCGTTTAGAGTCAATATTATCATCTTTTTGTTGTAATGAAATATGAAATTTTATCCTCATAAAAGTAAT
Source organism: Wurfbainia villosa (assembly GCA_025175895.1). Classification (NCBI taxonomy): domain Eukaryota; kingdom Viridiplantae; phylum Streptophyta; class Magnoliopsida; order Zingiberales; family Zingiberaceae; genus Wurfbainia; species Wurfbainia villosa. Next base: position 2,006,481 of record CM046000.1, on the reverse strand, counting down.
CAAATTGGTATTTGAATGGTAAAATTGTTGCAACGAACGAAGTTTAAATCTCCTAAAATGCATGTTATTTGGAAAATATGTATTTTTGCATGTAAAAGATCGTACAGTATTACAAGTATCTTATTTTTATATATATTTTTAATAAAAATTAATTACGTTCACTTTAAATATTTTTCATCGACAATTCCATTCCCTCTATGATGATAAAAAAAAAGAAATCGCGAAGCTATACTTCTTGATTCATTGGTCAAAATAATAATTTTTTTTTAAAATCCAAATAAGAATTTTAGATTTTATGTTAAAAATCGATTTTTATCCGCCTATAATAACATCTGTACTGTTTTAATCAATGGATCATTTCGGAGTAACAATCATTTTCACATATCTTAGAATGGATGATGAAAAGAATATTCAGATTGAACATTATTACATTTACTGCAATAGAATTAGACGAAGCTTTTGAAAGAAATGAACCAATATATTAAAATTAAAATTCTCCATTATCAGCGACCTATTAAGTTTAGTTGTTTAAAACGACCTATTAAGTTTAGTTGTTAAAAACGCCCTCTTTTTTAGGAGAAAAAAAAAATGGAAGAGACTAATTAGTCATCTCAATCTCAATTGGTAGAAATATATTTTGATGAAATAGATAGTGAAGTATTAAAAATATTGCTGAAAAAATAATCTTCTTTTAAAATTTATTAAAACAATATTTTACTTTAGTTTAATACTCAAAATAATACTACTCTGCATTTCATTTCATTTTAGGATAATTTTAGTTAAGCAGTTTTAATCGAAGCTACTTGAAAGTAATATATCTTCAATCAAAATTGTTCCTATAGAATCCTGTATTTCTAAAATGTAATAGTTTTGATTTGATTCAATTTTAAACAAAGTTGTTAACGATAACAATCAAAATTTATCATTGTAATATTTTTTTTTTTGTCCCCAATGGAATGATGCGTTAATAAGACAGTATAACAACTTACGGATGAAACACAGATCGAATCGAAGATCTAAAACTCTCCTTGAGCTCAAAACGGCCATCCATGACCTAACCAATCGCATCAAGATCCAAAAGATCCTCGTGATTTACCTCTCTCACAATGATCTTATGGCAGACCAATGGGAGCTACTAAATTGACGATTCCAACCTTTTACAAATCTATAAATAAATAAATTTTATCTTATTTTATTATTGCTAATCATGTCTTTTTTTTATCTTTCTTTTCCTTATTTGATGCACATGTTTATTAAATTTTCACATCGACTAATTGAAATATTTATTAGTCATTTAAATACATATTCATACAATCTTAAACATATCTCTCAAAACTCTACAATTTCGATTTTCTTTCTAATATTTTCATTTCTTATTTTATCCACCCACATAAGTCTATATATCCTTATCTCTACACCTTTCATCTTCTATTCATGTGCTCGAATCATAGTCCAACATTGAACATCATATAACATAGCAATTTTAATCTATAAATAAATAAAATTTATCTCATTTTATTATTGCTAATCATGTATTTTTTTTATCTTTCTTTTCCTTATTTGATGCACATATTTATTAAAATTTCACATCGACTAATTGAAATATTTATTAGTCATCTAAATATATATTTATACAATCTTAAACATATCTCTCAAAACTCTGCAATTTCGATTTTCTTTCTAATATTTTCATTTTTTATTTTATCCATTCACATAAGTCTATATATCCTCATCTCTACACCTTTTCATCTTCTATTCAAGTGCTCAAATCATAATCCAATATTGAACATCATATAACATAGCAATTTTAATATTTAATCAAAGTTATTTTAAGGCACATAAGGATATAATCCCTTTTTATACAGAGAATAAAACGGTATAAAAAGATAAATGCATAATTTTAATATGGAGTACAAAATGGTATATATTTTTTTTCTTAAAAAAAAAACTCAATTTTTTTTATATCACCGATTTGATTCTCAAACTCTACGACACAGGCAAAGCAGCAACAAATTTACAGTGCTACAACAAACAAGACTGCAAGAGGATGCCAACGCATATCGAAAACCGCAGGCAGTTCGATAAGCATGCATCTCCAGCAGTACTACACAAGCAAAAATTGTTTCGGAAAATGTTCTTCGTCTCCCAGTTTGCAGGGAGCAGAAACTGTGAGAACAAATCCGAAACAGAATGTCACCACTTTGTTAGTCAGAGTGGTTTTGGTAGACTTTCTAACTCTGGAGTAGCATAAGAAGTTTGCATACCTGAGAGTGGCAATCCGCTAAGATCTGATACGAAGAAATAGTTTCGGCATCGAATTCCCTGCGTCGAATTTTAAACACGAAACCGGCAAAACGAAGGAACCTCCGAATTCATGGATGGCGGCGATCGTCATCGATCAGTGGTGTAGAGTAGTACTGACTAGCCGTGCTCTACCCGGATTAAGCAACGAGTGAGACATTATCCATCCCTAAGCAAAAGAAAAGACATTGTCAATAGAGAGCTCAGAATTGCTCAAAATATATATCAGTTTGAATGATGGAAGAACCAACAAATAGCATCACCTGTTTGGTAGCTTTATTCTTGAACATTGTATACGAAGACGACACGATCTCGCAAGACTCAGCGATGTGAGAAAGAAAGTCGTCATTTGAAACAAGCAAAGTTCCGTCATATCTCGATCGGTCAGTGCTGTTAAATCTTCTCAAAGCTAGTTTTGAGTTCGACGACCGGATGAAATACAGAAGAACATGTGCCTGTTGTAAAAGAAAGTTGTCTTGTTAAGCTAAGCAGATGATTTTTTTTAAAAAAAAAAATTTGTGTGTATATTTTCCATTTAGTAATCAGTGCTTACGTGGAAAGCCGCTTTTAGTATATCATCTGATTTTGCTTGATCCTTGAGCAAGGCATAAATTTTACCCTTCGAGGGGTTATAGGTGACCATGTATCTCTCCTCCTGCAATTAGAAGCGGCAAGAAAGGCATGTGAACTAAAATTGTAGCAAGCAGTAATCGCGACTCTCGGGAGTCGATATATACCTCGAACAAGGGTTGTATGGCAAGAAATGAAGACGGCTCCTGGAAGGCTTCAGAAAACCTCGATCCTAAAGATGATGTAAAGTAGATTGAGAAGTGTAGCCAGATAGGACAGAAATAAGTGTGCCTTATTGGCTGCGTACCTATAACTACTGGTGTATGGTTAGACCACGGAGGATTGAAAATGTTCTCCTTTACATTTCCTTCCTTTAATGATGGAACATGCCCTAGAAAAATTTCAGGGTATCATTACTCATTAGTAGGTGTTACCGAAGAAGATGATAAGAAATAATCTGCTCCAAAGGTAGCCAAACGTCATTATCTTAGTCAATGTAATAGAAATAAAATAAAACTAACAAAACATGGTTCAATTTGGTTATATTTGGATTAAATCCAATATAAGATTTCCTGTTCTAATACATAATTAACAATTATAACTATATCTCCATTAACTAAAGCCTTAATTCTATATCGAAGGATCTTTGAATTTATTCTTCTATCAAGGTGCTTTATGTAGAATAAGCTCTCAGTGTAGATGGTATCAGCGGTTGACGAATTAAATAGGTTAGAATAAGAAGAGTGACGGATAAAGGAGGACTCTAGCAGTAAAGAGGTTAAACAAAAGCCACCTAAGAGATCAGTATTGCTAGTGGCATAGCATGTCCGGGGCACGAATCTTCCGTCACGTGGGGTCTCGAAAAAGAGTATATTGTATGCAACCTTACTCTGCCTTGCAAGAGACTATTTATAGGACTCGAACCCGTGAACTTTACCATTGCACTAAAGCTCCCCTTCTAAATAGTTTGCAATATCCATATAGCCATCCTAAATAGTTTGGACTAACATGACTTAGATGTAGAAAAGTCTGCTCTTCTAACATATGGCCCTTTTCTTTCTCTTTCCAAAAGAACCATTCATTATCCTCAAATACCATTTACCTATTCATCTGATTTTATTATTCAATCGGTATATATCTACACACACGCTAGTTTTTTTAACTTTTCTCTCCTCATAAGTTTGGGAGCATCGCTTGCCTGAGTAGATCCTAGTTCAGAGCTGATAATGCAAGTAGTTAAGCACACGACATCAAAGTGCTTCGGCATATCTTCGTGCAAACAAAAATGCAATTAAACTATATACATATCGTGCTTGACTTACCAGTCTTGATGAAGGAATCCACCGCCACGGTGAATCTTGCTCTGTTTAACGTATTCAATACTACTGATTTGACCTAGCAAAGGTGAAGAATAATCAAAATGAATTTGTCGAAGAGACTGTTAGAGAAAGGCACACAGCACCTTAGGCCAACAGAGACTAACCTCTTGATATGAGCTAAATAGATATCCACATGACAAGAATGTGAATGAGGCCACCAAAGATGGATTTCTTTTCGATATCAAGATACTCAGTCCAGTGCCCAACTAAACAAAGATAATTTCTCAGCCATTAGGATTTTCATGCAGTCTTATTGCCAAAATCAGTGAAGAAAATGCAGTATACTCAAGACAATTTATCTGCATTCTAAAACAATAAATCATTTTTCAGAAAAGTATATAGGTATTGCTGTATAACTTATTCAAAAAAATGCATTCCTAATAGTAAGATCCTCGTAATCTTGAATAGTTGAAGCAGATGCAAGCAATTGATTTGATATATATTATAATTGTCTGAAAGACCTTTTACTGTAGAACACAATCCGATATAGTATCTGTGAAAGCTAAGAAAAGCTGCATATCAAGTCTACCGTGTTGGTTTGTCTTCTAATGCATATGTTAAAAGCTTTCTGAGATAACTGTGAATTTATTTATTTACCATTATTTTACTTACCTTTATCTTCTTATTAGATTTCCATTTTGAATAGCTTGCAAGAATTACTGTCAATCTAGAAAATAAAACTGTTAGGGTTTATTATGGCATGCCATTGAAGTTGAACAAAAGGATAGAAAAAGGAAAGTAGCTGAACTGACTCCTGCATATTAGCATACAAAAGTCTACATACAAGAATAGATGGGATGAACCAATTTGCTAATTGGAAAGTTCTCAAACTGTTAGGATGTCCATATTCCAAGTAATGATGGATTAAAATAGCCTACCAGATCAGCTATATTGCCAACACATTCTCCTTTAGCAGTGACGTCCCCTATATTTTCCCCTTTTGCATAGGCCTTGTAGATTGGAGTGCGTGTGGATGTCGAGGTAACAGCAGCAACATTCTGTAAGGAAGATAGTCAAGATATCACACACCATCTATATCCTTTTATCCTTGGGTAGAAACTAGACACCGAGCACATAAAATTGCTTCCTAACCTTCAGAACATTGGCTGCACAAGCAAGTGGCAAAAAAAGCTGTGGAACTGCAGCAGTTGCCAACTCTACTCCTGCTCCTAACTCCATCAAAAGATCACCTGCAAAGCGAAGCTGAGGAGAAATATAAACTATTAATCAACAATCAACACCATATGTAGAAGCTATGAAGTTGAAAGAGCACGGATATGTACCTGCTTCAGATCATAGTCAAATTTCTTTCCTTGACGTGAATAGAGCATTTTGCCGACACGGCCAGCTCCATCCTGGACAATTTTTGAAGATAAGAGGGTAAAAGTCCAAAATGAAGTACTTGGTCAAACATATAGGAAAATGGAAATTGTTTGGACCAACCAACAACACGAACTCTATCATCAAATAAGAATAACAAATCATTCTTCAAGTAATGCAAATTTTGATTGTTTTTTACAGGAATGTACTTGAAAGTATATAGGGGTTCTCTTATTTAAAGCAATTATTTCCTGCAAGGCAAGGATATACAAGAAAGAATATCAAGATCAGAAAAGAAACAAATTTACATCCAGATACTATCTGAAATAGTTTAGGCACATGGTCTGGAGAAAAAGGTTTAGAAAGGATTTAGTCAAGACCATAACAAAAAAAATAGGTGAAAGTTGATCCATCCCATTACAAAAAATAACCTGTCGCCTTTTTTTGTCCCAATGGTACCCGATTCAGCAGTGTTTTTTTAGCAATGCTATTCATAGGAATCTGAAACTTGTTACAATATTATTGGGAAAGATAATAGGAAGTTGCTTCAAAAAAGAGATCTATCATCTCCATTAAACGAGTAAACACATCCATGAACATAATTTTGCAGATAACTAGAACATAATTCTGCATCTACATGAGATACTGTTTTTGTTTTTAAACAAAAAAAAAAAAGAGAGAGAAGGAATTTACCTTGAGTATCCAATTGATGGCGACAGCACCTGATGCGGCTGTATTTTTGGATACTCCCACAGAATTTAACAGTGTCCTTGTTGTGAAAACACCCATGGCTCCACCAAAGAAATGCTGAACAATAGAAGTAAACACTAGTGAGGAAGAAGTCAAGTAAACAAGAAACAACAATCCTATCCTCCAGTATAAGGACAAATTAATAACTGGATTCACACTATTTCAGATAAACTAGTATGTACCTTCAAAGCTCTCCATGTCATATATGGGACATAAGAAGGGGTTACACTGTCAGGAAAGCCATCAGGCACTACATATGATCTTATGAATGACATCATCTCCTGCATAAATGCCAATTCAGCAATCAACATTGATCTTGATACAATGATACTAGTGCTAACTAACTACCACGTCCATTTAAAAACACAATATAAGCTATCATTTCCTCTAGGAGTCACTGGATAAAATACACACAATTGTTATACCACATAACATGCTCCCTCATTTCAGAGGAAGCATACTCTTCAATATCTTAAACTCAAGTGTGCTTACACTCTCATATCATTTTTTTTTTCAAAAAAAAAAAAACCTTCGATATCTGTTTTTAGGCCAATACAAAGACAAGATACTATTTCCACCGACATTTTCAGGGGGAAAAAGGGGCAGTGAAAACATCTTCCATATTATGATCTCTCATCTTCCCTAATCTACTCGGGCAAATTCTTTCTTTCGGATATCAAGGACAGCGTCAACTAAAAGATATATAATTCCGTTTCGATCGAATCCATGAGAGTCTGATCTTTATGGTGTATTCGTAAGACATGATACCAGATGCCAGCTTAACGATATTTTCTTACATGAGATAAAAGGTATTAAAATCAAAGCAGAGATGAACAGGCGAGGAAAAGGAATTCCACAATGCCAGAATCAAATTAAGCATCAACCTCAAACATAACAGAGACGATGATCGTCGGAAGATCTCACCTCCAAGGGATCCACGGGGCTCTGCATCGGGACGGCGCGAAGAGACGGTCCCTTCCGCGCCTTCGTCCCAGGGGGGCCTTCTTCCAGGTCATCCAGCACGTATCTCCACCTCCTCCCGTCGATCTCCTCGCAGCAGAGCACTCTAGGCGCGACAAGGGCGAGGCCGGGGTCGACGGCCGGCCCGAACTTGATCCCGGCCTGGATCCGGTCGTCCCGCGGGGGAAGAGCAGGGGGAGACGCGAGAGTGGCGGCGGCGCTAGCGCGGACGGCCTCCCGGACGATGTCGCGGGCCTCGGGCGCCCCGCCGCGAGCGAGACCCGGCGAGGGCTTCGGCGGAACCGGAGCCATGTACAGATCCAAGGGGGCGCGGGCGGTGGCAGATGCCGATTCAGAGGAGGAGAGGAGGTTCGCCTCGGTTTTATCGCGGAGCTTTGGGAGGCGTCGGCGTCGCCGGGGCTGTGACAGCGGCCAAACCGACGCCGTCCAAATAAAATTATTTCCCTAAATAGATAAATTAAACAGCTATGAAATTCTCGCGTGGCTGGCGGTGGTTCACCGAGCCGGTCCCACTCGGTCCGGACGAACCGCTTAGCGAACCGGGTTCGCATGGGTGCTACATGAGTAGTTTTGTTTGTTGTTGGAATGGAAAGGAATGGGACCTTCCCCACGGGGACGGCGCGATGTTAAGACAGGGTGTTGCTTGTAGAATGTGCAGAGTTCGATTCCGGATGAGAGGTCTAAAATCCCTCCTGACTTCAAATGAACCTCTCTCTGTCATGTCACTGTGTCAAGGGACTTTGTCCCCTCGTGATTTACCTCCCTTTCGTCAGTGCCCTGGGACGGGTGACAGGAGACTGCTAGTTGGACAGATTTCCAACTTTACAGGAAAGGAATGGGACCATCCAATTCCACTGTTTATTTTTGTGCATTTGTGTTTGTATTTGGGATGACATTGAGGCGAGATGAATAAGAATGAGAATGAAATAAAATCGTCGAGAAGACGACATTGTTTGTGGGTACGAGGTCTAGTCGTCGATCGAGCAAAGTAACACTAGAGGCTCCATGCCCTCGAGTCGTCTCGAGTGCTTTGGTAGCTAGAGATGTCAATCTATTGACATGGTGTAGGCTAAGGGAGAACGGACCATAAACAAACATAGTTATTGACCTTGCGAGGTCGCGAGGGCTCGCACTTTGACTTGATCGATGACATCGATCTGATGACAATGACGATGTACTACAATTCCATGAATCAAACATTCTGCCGTCGGCAGACTACCAATGTTATGTGTGTTTTAAACAACACAAACTGTTGTCTGTCGAGACAGAGATGTGGAGGTGTCTGGTGACGAACGAGGCAAAGGACCGGTAACTCAGATGGAAGGATGGCTGACGCGGAGGGAAAGCCGAGCTAAGAAAGGCTGATGTCTCGGCCGTGAGCCAAGACGAATGACGTGAAGCGACCGAATAACGTGTCCTGTAAGACATAAGCTGTTAAGGGCGCCGAGAGAGATCTCGGCGAGACCCCTCCAACGATCAAGACATGAATCAATAAGAAAAAGTGGGGAAAACAGTAGAGTTATTGAGAGCACCAACCTCCTCTTATTCTCCTCAAGGAGGGTTATATATGAGCGGATCTTCTGCCAAACAGTATGGTCGGTATGACTTCATGATGTATTTACGCATGCTCTAAGAAGTAATAGGGGTCATTACCCTCATAAATGCCGTAGACGCATGAGTGTGATTAATACTCATCATGTGATTGATGGAAGACAACTCCTCATTAATACGGTGGACAAGTTTATGAAAATCAGTATGGATCTCTGTTCCCTGGTCGGAGGGAAATGCTGATAAGGATTGCTTCGCTGGCCATCCGAACAGGAAATACCCGCTACATTCTCTAACTGAGATAGATCATGCATTGGGAAACCATACATCTAAGATAGCGTGACTATCGAGATGCAGGATAATAGCCGAGACGCGGAGCATCTGGAATATAATATGACCGAACTGAAGAGTGTTTGTCGAGACGCAGGACGTCTGGAATATAATATGACCGATTTGAAGAGTGTTGGTCGAGACACGGAGCATCTGAAATATAATATAACCGAGCTGATCTCTCCATACGGCTCGGATGTACCGGACTATCAGATTTTCTTCCTTCCATGGAACAGTGATGCAATGAATTACAGTATCGATTGTTATTTGTTAGATGTCTAATCATAGAAACAAAACTCCAAAGCAAATCCACACTAATGAAACTATTCATTATCCACAAGAACATCAGTTCGAGGTTACATGCCGACCAACGATAACTATTAGAATTTGAGTAGCAAACAAGTTATTCAAGTCTCATAAGCTTAGCATGCATTCGGGGGCGATGGAAGTCGATAAAAATAAATAAATAATCGAACAGGTTCAGTATCGGGCATTACCACAAAGGAGGGAGCCATGGCACATTATGCTTTTATAAGGTTCTCCGATGATCCCATGACATCTCGATAAATACTAATGGCGCAAAGCGGCATATTGCAATCTCCGTAAATATATTACGCACCGGAGTCGTCGATCATCGCCCCGTTTTGGCTCGTTTCATGCCCGTGCTATTGAACGGAGACAAGCTCGGGCTCAATTGGGGGCTTTCTTCTCGGAGAGTTCCATTCAGAATGGCTAATTCCCTCAGCTGTTGCTTCTTGTAGTAGTCCACAGACTCATCCTGGGAAATTAGCATTAAGTTGATCAAGTTTCGCAATCCAGTGGCAATTCAGCGATAGCGAGAGGCATTGACGTATACCACTGGCTTCAAGAGGTCTTCCAGTATCGCCACAGCTTGATCCAAACGACCGTTGATAACATCGGCTGTAAACTCGGCCTCGACGAGAACATGTAGTGGCTCGTTCAGGTGTTCGTATCCAGGTTTATCTCTTAGCTTCTCCTCCTACAAAAGGGGAAAATAAATAAATAAACTACAATTTTTATAAATAACTTCTTAGAGAAAAAACTGGACTCTGAAACACTGGTAACTTGTAGGAGCACATGACAATGGAGAATAGCAAAACAAGTTTATGTATTTCTGTCATTAACTATTTCATTAAGAACAGATTTATCTAAAGACAAGCCGTAGTATTAGATAATCAAACTTCTAATACTAGCATATCATATCCCTTGACAAAAAGAATTTTATTCAATTGATATTTTAGAAGCAAATTAGAGGTATCTGTATTGTTGATTTGTTCACAACAAATCCCACACTAGATTTTTGGATGGACTGGATGATTGGCAAACACAGACATAATAGAAGTAATCAGCTGATGAACTTGAGAATGTTTGTTTCAATTGATTTTCTCTTCCAGGGATATGTACAGATAAATAGCCACAATCATTTTCAGTTCTTCGTCATCCCTTTGGAACCAATTTTCTCTATTGTGGATGACATTGGCTCCAGGATAAACTGGGATGACTTGATTGGACCCTCTTGTCCCCAGGGACAATGAGACTGCTGAAAAATGGTCCAATGATGATGGATCAAAATTAAACATATTAATCTTGGTGGTCGATCTCCATCACCAATTGCTCAAAAATGCAGACTTACCAAGTTGCAAGTAACTAGATGGATGGTGGTGTGCAAATCCTTATCGAATATTCTGAATACAGTTTTAATTTAGAGAATCTAGCTCATAAGGCTCCAAAGGTTAACTTCTAAAAAAGCATGATAATATAGATCATAAACAACCAACGTGCAGGGATGCATTGGCTTAACTCTGACTGCTTATGTAAATGTTCTTTCCCCTACATAAATGTGTACCCTTTTACTATTTCCATTCTTCAGTAAAATGGAAGTCAACTTATTCTTTAGAAGCAACTTATTCATTAGAAAAATTGTGGAACCGCCACACTAGCAGCCCCCTCTGACTGCCCCTACCGATGGAGAAAGTAATTCAGGAGTGTGATTAGCAAGTACGCAGGAAGGGATCATTGAGAGCTCAAGCGGTGAAACCCTAGGATCGACCTCTGCCCACTATGGGCATGCCCCTGTGCACTTACCAACCGCACCAGCCCTGGGGGCTAGCAACTTATTCGTTAGAAGCTTGTATTGTATATTGTGTAAATAGTTGTCATTTGGTGACTAAACAAGTGGTCTAAAGTTAAAAAATTTAGACTGACAAGTAACTTCCTATAATGAGGTAAAATAACTATCATCCATCCTGATAAAATTAACTAATGCTTGATGGCCACACCTAATCAAAAGGAGTAACACATATATTGGTCCTCTCTTAGCCCAAAAATAAAAACACATGGAAAAAAAATTAATGAGTTCAAAGTGCATAGTTATTATCGTACTAAGACTGCCAATGCTACTTTGTAAAGTTTAATTCAGCCACTTTTGTTTTTTCTTTACATTGGTCCCTCATCTTTATCATGTACCCTTTCTCAGCATTAAATTCCTCAATATCAAAGGTTGAAGAGAAGACAAATACTGAAGCATCAGTCTCATTCAAAAACTAGGACTTCATATAGTTGATCATATTTTCTTTTGAGAAAAACACAGACCATGTTATGAACTACCTTCACTGAATCCTTCACTGAGCCTCGTCCTCGGATATATACCCTGCATTGAGTTGTAGCTTCAACTCTTTTCAAGGAGTTCCCTCGAGGTCCCAACAAGCGACCAACAAAGTTGTACTAAGTAAAATAGTGTGACATGTTAGTAAAAGTTAGTAATCGGTGACTGGGTGACAGAAAGATGGGAGAAATGTACAGACATTAGGATACTTGTCAACAGGGACATCTAGCCTCACAACTTTCTTCACAATTGGGCTTGTGTTAACTCCAGGAATTCCATTCCAGCCTATATTAGATGTATGGATGGTCCCAACTCTGTTGATGTTTCCATTTTCCTGAAGAAAAAAAAAAAAGAATCATAACAATGGTGAATTGTCTTGGTGCAAAATTCAGTATCCTCTGAAAAGAATAATAGTCAATGAAAAAATGATCATATAAATTCACAACGTTGAGGGATGCAATTACTTAGTTTATCCTCACTGTGTTTCCTCGCTTCCTCTCTGCCCTCCTTTATTCCAATCAAGCAAATAGTACATAAGTTTTGATATGGAAGAACAAAATAGCAAAAGATTGATAAAACTGACAAAAATTAAAAATGAGCTCCTTTTTTAAATGATAACTTTCTCAAAAAAAAAATTCTAAGGAATCAAAATAGTTCGTTTTTGAAGATGATTGTATCACTTGCATTCAGTTATTGGAAAATTAAACAATATTATTGTAGTAGTGAAATTTAAGTGTACTACTGAACTTCTGGTTTCTCTGTTGCACAAAACCAGAAACATACATGGAATAAAATTAAACAATTGCAAGTAAGAAATCAGACCAACCAGTTGTGAAATAAATTTTCTTTTTTATGAAAATTATCACTCTAAAATTTGTTATTTGAATTCAGACCCCACCACTTCAACATTTGCCAATCTGCATCTATCAGGTTTCTGTCCTTTTAAATTTAAACCAGCCATTTAAGCTGGTAGTTTTCAGCAAAAATGTCTTTATTGTAATTATCTAAAGAGCTAAAGCTTGAGGCAAGTTCTCTCCAATATTGAAGATAAGTAACTCCCAGATAAGGTGCTGCTGCAGAGGGAGATGCCATCGAATTAGCATGCATAACACTTCAGTTTAGAGTAAGTTAGATTGAAAAAGATTTTAAGAATTATAACACTAAGCCATATGATGAACTTTGAGGTGGATCATAACTACCACCATATAAATTTGACGTTGAAAAAAAAAGGGAAGAAAAAACTTCTATGGCCTGAATGGAAGAAAGGAAAGAGATATAAGTACCAAACAAAAATCATTCTTAGCCAATTAGAAAATGCTAGCCTCCAATTGTAACCAAAACCAGACTGCAATATCATAATACCTGAGGATCTGAATAGAAAACCCCATTGAATAACCTCAGATAATTTGAATTAGCTGCTTTGTCACACCAGTTTGGTTTAATTTGAAGAAATAAACAAATGGATTTCTTCTTTGTTGACTCGGGAAACAGCAAAAAAGCTCATATTAGCTAACAACCTAGATGTTAGACATTATATGAAGTAGCTATAGAGATTGTGAGGCCCCAACAATAGGACACTTAATGGTGTGAATATATAGTGGCAGCACATATGGGAGAAGCTGCAGAGATGGAATATTTTACAGGTTGGAGTTGATCAATAATTATTTTGGCATCTGACAGAATTTCTAGAACTACACAACATATTCCATTCATCCCATCAGCACTTGTATAATATGTTTGGTGCATCCATTAAGTAAGAAAAAGAACAGCCTGAATCTGTGAATATTAGAATATAACCATTTTGTTTCCCAGTAACCATAAAGTTAGAGATTTATGTGTTCAAAAAGCACAAAAACTCTTGAGTATAGTAAAAAATCACATAAAACTGAATTACCTCTGTCTGCATTCCTGACCATCCCTCTAGATCCATTGGTCCACCTAATCTTAGTGGAGAACCATGATCCATTCTCTCAGAATCAACAAAAGAATGATTAGGCACCAAACCAGTAGCCCTCATAATTTCTGAAAGAATAACAGTAATTACATGATCAATTTTGTTGTCATGGAATTAACACTTTACCATGCAAGATATGGAGTAGGTAAACGATCCAATGGAATTATTTGCAAACATCAAGTCATCTGACACAATGCAGGGATTAGCAAAAGTATATGTTCACAAAGAAATGTGAAAATCATTTGATTCTAATAAACAGAAAAAATATTACATCCATGGATAATTGATTATTGGCCACCCATTGTCACTGCTCTCCTCGTGATTTGACACTGAAAATGATTGTTACCCTGCACAATTGACCTTCAAATATATAGCATTTTCCCATACATTATATGAGGTTTAGCTCCAAGTCATCCATGATGCTACTTGTATCGAAAGTCACTAGATGACTCGATCCTTGGTAAAGAACTTTTTATCTCCAAGTCCAAGGGAGGGCATCTCGCTCTGATTTTTCTGCAGTGATTCTGCATCCATCACAAATTTATCATACTCCATCTTGGATGTTGATAATTGGACCATATTTGTAACACTCTTTAGAGTACCACCAATAAGAGGGTTCATTATCTAACTAGCGACGTAGGATCACATTTTTCAGTTGATTTTATTGGAGCCTGCTAGTGTTCGAGCAGACTTACTTATGACATTGGTGGTGGTTATACTTTCTTGTGGTGCACTCCCCCTTTATAATTGATTGTTGTCAGATCCTAACATATCATGCGAATTACTTTCCCTTGGCTAAAGTTGACATTCACTTAGAGGTGCATCTGGTATGTTATAGATTTTTATATGGTGAGCATCTGTTGATGCTCTTTATATCTTCTGATATGCTCCTTCACTGTGGCAGATGGTCCAAGGCAATCATGCTGCAGTGACAAATTTCTCATGTTTTAATCCTTGTGCACTTATCAAGATGTTCACAGCAACTAAAATGACTTTGCCTTGGTGACTCTCGGTCTATCCTTTTAAAACCCACCCCTTCTGTTGATTTAGGGAATTCAGGAAGGCAAGTGGTCCCTAACATTGCACAAATTTTGAATAAAATTTGGATGCCTAGAGGTGGACTTCTCCTGCAAAATTCATATTAGTTTAGATTACTTGCTTTTTCACCCCAAGGGGCATGAGGATATTTGGGTTCCCATATGCCTTCTCTCTCATCCAAATTAAGGATGCTCACTTGGCTTGTGTTTCATGGCAAGCTAATTATGAGGATCCTCTTAGGTGGAAGAATGTTATTCTACCAGACACATCCTACAAGTTATGTTCGACTACTCCAAAGAAGTGCATGTCTTCTTTTTTGCTCTTTAGCTTTGGTTGGTCGGTGCACCCTTTATCATCTTTTTATGGTGAGATGGATAGATTTCTTCTTTGAAGAATTTTGTTTGGTGTCTGTTGATTTCCTTATAAAGATATCTTAGGAGGTTTTATTCGCATTTGCGGCGTTGAATTCATTTGATCTGGCTGCTTCATTGCAATATCATCTTCAACAGGAGCAAGATGAGCATCTTAGGTTTCTTTATTAGCTTACAACTCATTATGTGAGATTAAATTAAAGTGTTACAAGCTCCCCTACTTGAGATATCAACTCATGTTTAGAATCATACCTAAGCGGTGGCATGTAAGGTCTATACCATCATACAAACAACCCTTTCCATCCTCTCACCATGCCTAGGATTAGAACGGTTCTTATACTTCGTCAAATTATCTTAGATAGAAACTAACCCATTAACTTCTCGGGCTCAAACATTGTCCAAAAATTCTTAAGCCAAAGTTAATATTAATGTCACTCATTTCATTGAATCTTCTTTAATATCCCACAACTCACCACCTGGGACTTAACTAGTGTGTGTCCCAATTTACAACAACTAGATCAATTAATTCTACAAGATAAACTATTTAAAGAAAGTTTTAAAGCAATTAAAGGTCCATCAAAAATCAACACGTGGACTCAACCAAACTAATCGATGTAATAAGCAGAAGAAACATGCGACTTCATACCTAGGTTTAAAAGCCTATTGCAGAATGGAAGGACTTGCATAAATGGTATCAATTTCTGCCTCTCAGCCAGTAATTCAGCCAAATATCTGCGAAGACACGGGTATCAGAAAACAATACACAAAAGTCATACAGAAAAATCTATCGGTAAAAATATGATCAAATTAATGAATCACAAATCCTCAGATTATAAATCAATTTGGAAGTGCAACGGACATAATTAAGCAGCAGTTTCAACAACTAGATCTTCTTTTGATTGAATGCACGATGGAGAACTTGGCTGTCATCTTTAGAAGATAAGCACAATGGCTATAGATGGAAGGAGAACCAGGTGCGGATCTGGCTATAACTAAACACCAAGCATTTCAAAGTATCATATTAATGATACAGCAAGCTTACATGCAAGTGAAAACCATATCACGAAATCTTAAACACCAGCACGAAATCTAGAAAAGCCCCAAACTCAAAGATTCAAAAGCAACATCAAATTCAGGTCAACCAATTGAGAGTCAACACACGAAACTCCAAACCAATAGCCGCAAAAGCATCATCAGGGGAGCACCGGTAACCAAACCTCTCTCTGTCCGAAGTCGCGGGCGACCTGATGGAGTGGTGCGGGGAAGGAGACGAGTGGACACCGGAAGGCGAGTACTGGAAGTAAGCAGGAGAAGGGATTCTCTCGTCCATGTTCAATCCGCACCGATACCTTTTCAAAGAGGCAATTTTGGAAACCCAAAAAGAGGCAACTTTGAAGAACGCTGACGCTGCTGCTGCTGATGCCGATGCTGACGTTGTTGCTCCACCACCACCGCCGCCACCTCCTCCTGCTCCGCCGCCTCCTCCCTATCGAGATAGAGATCGGAGAGGGAGAGACGTGCCCGGAAAGAGGGCCTCGGATGCTCTTTCTGGCAGTATATATAGAATTCAAATGATTGAGAGGGGGCTGGTGACGCTGCTCGTCACAGATCTCGCACAGGCTTTGGAGTTATATTTCTGTCGGTGTCTGCTTTTGTTTCCGTGTACGGGCAGCGCTGCAGCTGTTGCGGTTGCTGTTGCTGTTGCCGCTGGGGCGGCGCATCGGACCCGTCCGTCCCCGGGCGGACGGCTGGCGATGCGCCTGGAGCTTATCTCACTCGCCACCCTTTCGTTGACTTGGAAAGTTTGGGGGGTCGTTCCGCGGGTTCGCTCGGCTCGAGAAGGCAGTTCATTCATCGACTCCGGTCCGGTTTTCTGAAAATTGTGTCTCGAGTCGAGTCGAGTCGGACCGTTCGGTTCGTTCGATTAATTAGAGAGTCAGAGAGTAACTCGGTTCAATGAAATATGGAGCCAATTTAATGGACAATTTTGATTTTGAACCCATTATATTTGGAGTGGATATGCTTCTGAGGCCGATAGAACTGTTAGATTGATAATTCTAATATTTTATAGATATATTTCAATAGAGATATTTGTACCATGGACAATGTTCAATTTCGAAAATAGATCTAAAATTTTATTTCGGATCACTCATTATCTTATCAATCATACTCCCTTTCAATTTCTATGGGATTAAAGTAGATGGGCGCTAGGCTGACGATTTCAATCTTTTACATAATATGTTCTGGAGATACGATGCAATAATAAGGGGGCGTTTGATATTTGTTTTCTTCTCCGTTTTTCATTTTCATTTTCTACGAAAATGAGAAATCTCCATTTTCCAGAAAATAAAGGAGCGTTTTCTGAAAAACTGAAAAACGAGAAATAATCGTTTTCTGTTTCCATTTTCGTTTTTCAAAAAATAAATGAGTGTTTTCTGGAAAACTGGAAAACAAAAAAAATTTATTTTCTATTTTCTGAAAAACGAGAGAATGAAAATAGAAAACAGAAAATTCTCTACAAACCAAACGCCCCCTAAGATGTCCATATAATTTTCTAAGAATTTCTCATTGTATCTTAACTTTGATGTATTCAGAGAAATTTTTCTCTAATAAAAATAAATCTTAGAATATTGAATAACTAGATATAATTTTTTAAAAATATTTGATTCTATCTTATAATATTGAAGTGTTAGTTCGTCTATTGTAAATATTTTTCGATTTATTTATTTTGATCACTAATGAAAATTTTTTGAGAGATCAAATTGATCGTTATCAAAATTAATCCGATAAAAAAATTTAAATACTCAAGTGCTAGTTAAAAAAAAAATATTTGAGATTAATCTAAGTGAAAATCACGAGCCAGACCGGACCCGGTTCGCAAACCGGTCTGATTTTTTCTCGAACGGAATTTCGATTGGGATTAGAGTTGTTGAGCAGATTTAATTGAAAGTTAATTCTGATGTCCCCTCCTACAACGACAACCTTTTCCAATTTTTCTTTATTTTTTTGTAATTTGTTGAATTTTCAAGGTTTTACTATTCTTTATTATTATTATTATTATTATCTTTTGGAGTCATTTTTGAAATGTCATATATAATACATGTTTCTAGATTTTAAATTATTTTAATATTAAAATATCTCTATTTTTAGTTTTTTTTTAATTATCAGCTAAATTGTTCTAATTAATTTAAAATGCATTTGGAAAAGTCAATAGAGTTAGAGATTAAGGAGCTAAACTCAACCCATAGAATCAGGACAAATTATGATCCATATTTAAGATTTTGATGACCTGAATCGAATCCTATAATTTATTATTATTATTTTAATAAAAAAATCATGATCTAGTCGAGTCAAACACGATCTAACCCCCACAGGTCACACTAGGTACGCCCTAAACGAGTTCAAATTCTGAAAATAACCTATTGCAAAAATAAAAAATAAAGTAAAATTACGTACAATAAATTTTTTCTCCGGTATTCCGCGTGACGAAAACTTCGTACACCGAATTATAATTTTTTACAGTATTTAGAGTTGAGAACAATATTATGCACATGGGCAGATTGAGAGATGCACATTATTCGGTATTTTTCTTTTCCCATATCGAAAAGAATCCAATGTACAACTTTTGTCTGCTTCATTCACACAAGTTTTCAGAAAGAAAAAATAAATTAATTAATTGCATCTATTTCTTTATTTTAGTTCCACTTAAATCGCATGGAAATTAAGGGAAAGTAAATTTGAGTATTTATTCGATACGATATTTATGAAAAGGCGTCTGTATTCTTATTAGAAGAAAAAAAGAGATGGAATAGCAATATAAAGAAATAGTTTTTTCAAAAAACTTTCTTTGTTTATTTATGTATTTTGTTTATTTTCTGTCTAAATAAGAACAAAGTTGAGAAAGCAAATTTTCCCACATACTACATTATTGCCAATGTTAAGATAGCTGCCTCATCCGACTAACCAACTCACAACGACAAAACTTATCGAAAATGAGAGGCAAGCAAACGACGAACGAAGTCATCGAGATGAATGCATTGTCACTCTATTTGCTTGTCGGCCGATCGATGTAGCAGGCGACGACCGATCGAGTCCGCGATGGAACCCTTTTGGTATCTTCCTATTACATAATCAAGATTAGGTAGACAGAGCCTGCTCTACAAAACTTTAGGTTGGTTTACTGATATGTCAAACAACTTGTAATTTTCTAGTTTCCAGTTAATCTCCCATTTAAGGCTAAGCCAACCCGACTAGCTTACCCGAAACCAAACCGACGAACCACTAAACTAAGTTTTTCGGTTCGACTTGGTCCAGATTAGTCAATCTGTAACCACTGCAATTCAGCACAATTTTATGAAGGTTACCAAAACTGAACACTTCCACTATGAATTTAAATGAATTGGTATTCATTAAATCAATAATGACAACTTTATTAATCACTCTATTTTCTATCCCTCAGTGGCCAACTCTATGAGTTGGGTGAAGGTTTCAAACTAACATGTATGATAATACCAGATCTACTGCATAAATAAGAAGAGGGACGGAATGTCGGTTATATAGCAATTACCTCTCCGGCCGAAAGGCGCGATGGACTTGAACTAAAAGCTTCAGAATCCCATCACTCTTGAAGAGAGGTTGAGAAGAGGGCCCAAGGCACTAGGGGCAAA
Source organism: Wurfbainia villosa (assembly GCA_025175895.1). Lineage (NCBI taxonomy): Eukaryota > Viridiplantae > Streptophyta > Magnoliopsida > Zingiberales > Zingiberaceae > Wurfbainia > Wurfbainia villosa. The sequence goes on along the minus strand of CM046000.1, from coordinate 1,986,646 downwards.
CTTCCTGGCAAAGAGGAAACAAACGGATGTCGGTTTCGAGTTGTAGATACATGTGGTTCCATTGGTTCGAATAGACTGGATAAATTCCGGTGTAATGCTGGGAGCACCATAAGTTGCTGGATGAGGCCCTCCCCTTGACCAGTCGACCCAGGTTACAGTCCGATTCGAGTTTAGAGACCCATGGAACATGTTCAGGTAGGTCGGCATATAGTGCTCGTCGGGATAGCAAGAAGGCTTGCAGTATTTGCGGAATATCAAGTAGTACTGGTAATCTGCTACGATGTACGCTGCCAGTTCTCGGTTGAGCTCGAACCACTGGGAACCTTTTCTCCAGTGATTGAGTTTGATTGTAGGAGCCATGCGACGGTTATAACGGCCGCGACCTTGTTGAGAGATCTCGTCGTAGGATTCGACAAAGCTGTGGGCAGAATATATGAGATAGTCGTGAACGGTTGAGAAGTTGTACACTGGAATGCAACTTTCGGAGAGGAGGACAAAGCGTTCATTGGAGAAATCCAGCAAAGCATTGGCCAAGAGACGCTTCTCTGCATCTACCAATGTCACTGATCCCCAAGAAACCTCCTGCAGGAAGAATGCCAGCATTAAGAAATAGCAGCATTTATAAGCTGAAATGAATATGTCAGTTAACAAATCCTTCATCATACTCTGCTAGGAAAAGAAAGATTTTGGCACTTGTATCGAAGTACATAACAAATTTGTGTGCTCGAACGAATACCCATAATGACCGCAAAACCTTAACTAAGCCCCTACAGTATAAGTTAGTGAAGAATGTCATTGGTTTGACTAAAGTAAACATTCTTCAATCAGTTTACTGCAAACAGAATATGCTGTTGCAACTTGCAAGTGTAACAAAAAGTTCATCTCCATCTCCAGTTCTAACTCAGCGTTGTGTTTATTGGGAGGCAAATAAGAGGGAAAAGAAAAGAAAAAAGGAAATGAATTTACTATCCTCTTGTTAACTTGCAACGAAGAATTATATACAATTTCTCCATTTTCTTTCTTCCCAAATTGAATGACTGCATTAGTATAGAGTAAGAAAGTTTGAACCTTTAATAATTAAAAAGATGAGAAATGAAATATGTTATCTGACTTCCATTCGATTTCATATCTTTGATCACACCTGGAAATAACATCACTACTAATTTGGGTCAATTAGATGTTTAAACTTTATTTCCATAGAGGAATTGGATTCCTCCTCTCTACCTACTTCTGAGAAAACAAGAGAAATTGATCTTTTTCTCCGTCTCTTTTCCCTCCACAACATTCTTTTCCATTCAGTTTCATCAAAATAAACAAGATATAAAGAAATAGGTGAAAATAAGATTCAAACTACTTTACTTCTCTCTCCTATTTCCTTCCCTTCGAGTAAATACAACAAGGCATCTTCATTAGCTTCATAAATAACCACTACAGCAAATAAAAATCGCACATGTACCTTAAGAATTAGCAAAATTTAGCATGCTCTAATCATGCATCATCCAATATCCTATAACAAGGTCAAGTAAAAAACATTTCATGTTTCCATAAAGAAGAACCTTAATACCAATGAAAGGCTCATGCATCTATGAAGTTTGACATGGTTGGTCATCAAGCCAACAATTTCAATCGACAATTTCTTACTACCATTGTCAGAATGTGCACTAACAATGGGTAGCACTTCAATTGTGATTTTAATCTTTGCTACTAAGTATATACAGGAGACGTTATTTCAAAAACAAAAGATGAATCTCACCTCGCTAGGGATCTGCCGGCCGTAGAAAGCGGAACTTCCAGAGACATTGAGTTTGTAATCAGGAAGTGTGTGGACATATACTGAATACAGCCCCTCATGGCCTTTGAAGAATCTGTCCCACAGTCGCACGAAGGGCAGAGGCCCTCTTGTCATGAACATGAAGGCCACCTTCGGCACCCTATGAAATGGATACTCCTCCATCTTCGGCACAATGGAAGCTCTCCAGAATAGCTCTTCGTCTGTCATACTATGCATCAAATGTTGAGGAGTCACAAAACTCTTGAAGCTCAAAAACTCCTTATCACAGTTGGCCACGTACATTGCCCTCGGGAAAAAGATTTCGGTCTGTGTATTGAACGAACGGGTGAAGCGACCACTCGCCGACAGGCCTATGACGATACCCGCCATGAATATGACCAGAAAAGAGATGAATTTGATCAACCCAATCGACCGGTTCTTCCTCGGAGAGCAAGGGAAGAAGTCAGCCTCATCTTCATCTGGTTTGCTCCTTGGCTTCATCTTTTCTGCTCTAGCTAAACAAAAATATAATTTTGATCTCCCTTTTTCCGATCAAAGGAAGATGCTTGAACAAAAGGCTATATTTCCCACTAAAATTAGAAGAGGAACGAGCTGATCCTTCGAACGATCCACCGCATCTCCCGACTCAAACCCTAAATCCCCCAGGCAAAAACTATCTAATGAGATGGCGAGGGATCAATAAACCCAACGAATCATCCAGAGACCGAATTTCCTACCGGAAAAGTTTCTTCAGAAGGGATAACGAGAAGCTCACCGGCAGGCCAATTGTTCGTCGTTGCGCCTCGATCCTCCAGCCGCTGCCTTCCTAAGCAGAGATTCTAGGGTTCGCACGCGGAAGAATCGAGAGCGGTGGAGGAAAAAAGGATCGTCTTTTCTGCACTTGGATCGATCGCAATGCATTCTCCGTCGTCGACGGATCGACTCCCATCGAATCGTCCGTTTCAAAATGCTACCGCACCACGACATGCCGACCAAACGCATGGACTGAGTCAACTGTCAAACTGTACATGCTCGGTAATGATAAATAATTATATTTATATATTTAAAATTTAAAAATATATCATTTGAATTATAAATTAGGCTTAATAAATTTGTAGACGATTGCGTTTGCCTCAACTCTCTTCGCGGTAAATCATAAAAGATTATATTTTTTCAGGGGTAAATTCAGAATTTTATATTTGATAATACCGCATGTTAAAATATAATCATCTTAATTAAAAAGAGAGAAAATAAATAGTAATCAAAATTCGATGCTAGATTATATTTGTCTTTGTGTCTCTTGACTCATTGTCCAAAAACCATGAAAGATTTATAAGTTCAGATGAAAATTTTAAATTTTATATCAAAATTTGATCTATGTTCATTTCGTAATCAAAATTTATCTGACGATTATAAATAAGACGTGATATTTAAAATGCCAAACAAATGTCTCATACTTTAATATTTACTAAATAAGCAGATTAATTTCCTTTTATCCTCCGCTAAAAATATTTGATCAGTGGTGTTGGAATTACAAATCTCAACACCAGTGTGATTAATCGCAATACAATCTGGTGGTCTTTGAGATTTGAATTTCCGATCACGCTCAAAAATTTTCTTTGATCTGCAGGTCTATTTGGTGGGAGGGATAAAAAAGGAATTAAGTGTGTTATTTGGTAAATATGAAAATATAGAATGTTGTTTGAACAATTCTAAATTTCACGTGCGTTGTTCGATAAATTATTAAAATTTATATCGTACTTAACTTACGAACCATCTACCATGTATATTCAAGTGTCTCAGATTAGGATGCAACGATAGAGTGCTTCTCTAATTTTTATTATATATATTCAATTTCTAACTTATGAAGTATTGTAGAATATTTTTTTCTATAAAATAAAAAAATTTGAATTTACTTTGATAATCATATAAAACTTCCAGACGATTCAGAATTAATCTGTTTGAAAAATTAAACATTGTATGCCAATTAAAAATACATATATCTAAATGCATTCAATCGGGTGCAATGATAGAGTGTTTATATAGTCTCCTAAATATTTATGATTTATTTTTCAATTACGATGCAGTACAGGACATTTTCTTTTGGGTAAATGAAATTTTTTAGATGTTAGATTAGTGGGGTGTTCACTGTGAGTATTTCTAAATCTAGTTTGATGATCATGGAAATTTTTCATATGATCATATCGATTATCTTGATTAATTAGTTTGAATAATTGAATATCTAATGTCAATTAAAAAAATAAAAAAAAATACATACCCAATCTCTTTGTACACAATACAATGAATGATAGAAAATGAAATAATTTCTTAAACAATCCAGATTTACTCACTCTGTGTGTTTGTTTGTGATATTTGAACTATTAGTGGTGCTATGTCATTCACTAGCATCTATATGTACTTTTTAATTTACTTTAATGATCGATAAAAATAATTCGTATATATATAGTATTGATACGATGGGATGATCATCATTGTATGTGCATGCGCGTGATTATATATAGTGTTGATATGATAGGTGATCATCATTGTATATGCATGTGCAATTGTGGTCTCCATCGTCCAATCAAATAGAATTGTATAGTAAATAAAAAATGCACCATACTTTTTTTTTGTCTCATTCTCTGATGATCCGATCCGCGAGTTTTTTTCTCTGATGAACATTATAATCCAGCTCCTAAATCTATTGAGATCGTTGTCGTCGATTCTCCGATTGACTCTAATTGGACCGTGATCGAATTTCGATCGTAATCAAATCGAAATTCGACGATGATTCGATCAGACTCGAAGTCCAATTGAATTACAGATGTATTCCAATCGAATCGTAATCGAATTTCGATCGAATTGTGGTCATATTTCGACAAGATCACTGTCGAAATCTGATCGCTCGATGGCAATGTCGAACGACAATGAATGTTTGGGCGTGGAAAAAGACACTCAGATGATGAAATTATTGTATATTCCTCGTTATCGCACGCGAATTAGTGCTCACCCTAACAAAAAAGGTGTACAAATAGCGTTTATCTTCAAAATCAACGGTCAAAAATCATAAAACAAAAAAATACACTGCCCAAATCCACATAGGCAGATTTCCGTATCTGTTTCGTCAGCCCTAAACAAAATATAAAAAGATATCAAATATAATTTCATATCGTGCCTTTTTAGTTATTAATTAAGCATCGATTTTTCTTCCCCCAAATTTTTTTTTAAAACATTATTCTTCAATTTGTTCGTTAAACCCTAAGTCCTATCCCCGCCGCTGCTCCGTTCAACCGCTTCTTCCGCCGCTTCCCCCTGCCACCGCTCGTCTCCTCTACGCCGCTTCCAATTCTCTTCTTCGATGGAGGACCCCGACCTCTCGGTGATCATTGAGGACCCCCGGATGAAACCCTCCTGGCTCCGGTATCTCTTGAGGGAGTACCTCCCTGACGAGAGCCGGCCTACGCCAACCCTCTTCGAACTCTCTATGCTCCTCTCTGATATCAAGACCTACGACCTCCTCGACGAGCAGGTTCATGACCCCTCCGATGCGAAGCTGGTCGAGGCGTGGCGCAACGCCATGGATGCCTGGACAGAACGCGTCATCTCGTTGGCATCCAGTAAGATGGTATGGCATTGCACTCGTGCTCCCAGCTTAATATGTGTTCTAGAGTTTTGTGCGTTGGAAAGTTTTGTATTTTCAAAAGATTTTGCCATGGTCACTGTCTACACTCGCTGGAATATTGTTAACATTGTGTATGAACTAGTTTCTCATACTACTTTTTATACAGTCTGTCAGTTTTTAACTATCAATCTTTACATACGATTTCTGGTTCTCGTGATGTTTTCACATCTGAAACAGGAATTATTCTAAAAGAAAAAGCAATTTTTGGTTTTATCTTTTTGTTTTTGTTGTTGCGTAGATATTAGAAAGTAAGCTGAGTACCTTGTTACATTTGTCAGGGCTGTATGTTGTGTTTGATCAAATCTTTCATAATTGAAACCTATTTATTCATGTATCTGGATATTATTAGCAACTCATGTTCTTTGTTTTTTTGAATTGTTTTTAGCCAGACAAATGTTGGGTGGGTGTATGTTTGCTGGGGGTGAGTTGTGAAGAGTGTACCTCTGCTCGTTTCACAGAATCTTATTCTGTTTGGTTCCAGAAGCTACTATCAATTATTCAGGTATGGACCATTATTAACTGTGATTATGCACGTTGTTGTATCTGCATCTTGTCATTGTAATCTAAATTTGTCTTTTTCTTTGTCAGTATTGCATTTTATAAATTTATGTAAAACTAGTTAGCTATTACTTTTTTTTTAATAAAAAAACTCTAATTTATTTGAAAATAAGATAATAAGCTAAGTCGCATGATGGAAACATTGTTCTTGAAAATTAGTTTCGTTGATAAATAAGTGAAGTCGTGTAGCTTAGTTACATATTCATTAGTGTTGTGTCACTTTCAGATTTTCTTTTTGTAATCCATGTTTTAGGGCATATCATAGTATTAGATAATGTGACATGATCCATATTGTCAACTCTTGCACAGATGTTGATGGCTTAAGAGATTATGGAGATGAGCTTAGTTGACTTTCCTCGAAGGGGAGTCTTGATATAATGGTAAAGTTGCTGCCATAACCTTGAAGTTATGGGTTCGAGTCGTGGAAATAGCCTCTTACAATGTAGGATAAGATTAACTACAACAGACCTAATGTAGTATGATCCTTCTCCGAGATTCCGTATTGGTGGGAGCTTCATACACCAGGCTACCTTTTAATCATGAATTGAGTAATTAAACAAAACACCGAATCTACAAATTCAGTTATGATGTATGAGTTGTCAGTATATAAATTTGGTTGGGAACAATGCCAGGATATGTCCTATTAAATCACAAACCTTCATCCATCTTTGGTCTGCATAACTCTATATATAGATTAATGGAGGATTTTAACTTGACAATTCAACTATGTGACTGTCTTAACATTTGAAGGAAAATGTTATTCACGACTACATCATATACTGAAGATTTTTTTTCTTTCACATTAGATCTAGGCGTTTGTTTTCCAGTTTCAACATTATATTTGTGAAATTTTTATGTGTTTAGCACGGAATATCAGAGTTATTGATTTCCTGTGTTGGAAAAAAGTTTATAGTTCTCTGTCTTAATATGCAACATTTCTGTTGTTTATGTGTTGTTTCAAATAAGTTTTGATAGCACGACATAGTTCAAGGATGGAAATAGGAATAGGATCATGGTTATCATTGAGTTTGCTACTTGTTCTTGAGAGGGCATGGACTATCAATCACATTCCTAGATGCTAATGAGAAAATGTGATCTCATATAACCATGTTTTTTTAATATCACATTTGTTTGCTGTGCTCAGCTTCCATCCAGTGCCAGTTTTGTAAGAATGGCAGCTTGTGCTGCATTATCTGATCTGTTCACCAGGTTTGTTGACATGCAATTTCTTATCTGCTGTTAAATTTTACTATTGACTAACATTGCCTATCTTTTTTGTTTACTCATGAACAATTGATTGCTCAATCTAATTGTTTCAATTAGTTTTTTTGCTTTGCTTTCTGGGTTATCTTTGAGTGTCCTGATCCATTGCGGTATCTTCTATGTATTGTTAGATATGTATAGACCAGAATTTTTTCTCTGTCACCGTGGGTTTTATGTTTAATTTTAGTTCTTATTTGCTATTTGGATTTATGCAACCACATTGTTATATGCATGCTAAGCTGATACAGTAATGAAATCCTCTGTTGGTTTCACTGGTTTGTCTGAAACTATCGGATCATAATAATCCACATCCTCATTCCTTGATTAATATAATTCCCTTTTGTTTATTTGTCTCACAGTAGCATGATTGTGTAATTCAGATTCTATTGTTATTTTAAATTATTTCATATCTATCGGTGAACCCACTTGATATGTTTTGTTGTCATAATCCCATGTAGCTTCATTTTTCTATTATACTAGTAAAATTTTTATACTATTAACACTTAAATTCAATTCTTTCCGTTTCTTGAAAGTAATATGACTGTCATGATATTAGGCTGGCTGATTTTCCCAATTTAAAGAAAGATGGAATAGCTTTTGCTGGAAAGGTTATACTGCCAATTATTGAGTTGTTGAATGAGAATGAATCAGATGAAGTATCAGTAAGTGACATCCCCTAAAGGATCATAATCTTCTTTTCTTCATCTACTTGTGATGTGATGATAAATTATTTTCTGTTGTCTTCCTCCCTGCAGGATGTGGCTCTTGAATTGTTGTGTACCATCTTGACGTTCTTTCCTTCACTGCATCGGCACTATGACAATGTGAGTCTATTCCTGGCATATTTTTCTGCTCAATAGGGATGAACTTTCATAGACTCTACTGGTTAGATGAGCATGCTAGTTTGGTGTGTGCACAACATTGATGTCAATGTCAAAGTATTATGGGCTTACGATGTTTTTAGGGAAGTGATGGGCATATAAATTTGCATCCTGCTAAATCTGGTGCACAGAGAAAAACTTCCCTTGTATGCATAATGTGAAAGAACATTAAATTATAAGAGCCAGTAAGATTGGCTTTGACATAATAAACTCTCTATAGTTCTGTACTAGTTCTGAGTTTTAGTTGGAAGCGACTCTTATTTTGTGTTATGACAATGCATTAGTGATCATTTCCTACACGATAGCCTAGGAGTGCTAACTAGGGCGATGCTATGTTAGGTTCAAGTTGCTCTTGTCTCAAAGATTGTGTCATCAAGATCCAATGCAGATTTATCAGAGGTAAGTGGTGCTTGTGTTGATGTTTTTTTTTTTTTTTTGCATTATTATCAATTTGCCATTGCTGTCTTTTTCTTCATGATAGGATTAATACATAAATATAACATAGCATTTCATTTTTCTTGAATCTACCATAACATTTGGGTTTTGTATTAAAATCTAGAATCCATTATTAATTTGTCTAGTTTCCATTCAAATGTTGATCTGACATTCATACAATACTTTGGCAACTTGGTAAGTTGCATCCTAGACCTTATATGACATTGGTTTGGGTTTGAGGTAGATTTGTTAGTTTGTAAGTTTTATAAAATGTAGTACAAGCAATATAAATACTATGAATCTAGCACGACCAATATAAATTCTATCAAACTTAGTACAACCAATGTAAGGTCTTATAAATCTATCCCAATATCCCAAATACAAACTCATATAACTATAAAATTATTTTAGGAGTAATACAACACACTATTATACGGGAGCCAGTCTGAGATAAGATGACACAACCAAAATACATTAGGTAAAAAAGTAATAAACAATACAAATGTTGTATTGAGCGGTCAATTCTACTTTCACTTGTAACATGACAAACTCCAATCACTGTCAATAGAATAAACAAATAAGTCTAATGTTAATGATCATTTATTTATCCTCTTTCTTTTCGATATTTCTTTAGTGTATTTTGCTATCTCCATTTCTATTTTGGTCTCAAAATTTTAACACATGTATAGATCAAGTTCAATGTCTGATCACATGTTGTCTTGTCAATCTAGTCAAAGAATCTATATCCCTAAATTTGCAATAGATATCAAGATCAATGAAGTATTAAATGTTACTTTTCGTATAATCTACTCAAAACAGTAATTATACTACAGGATATCTTAAGTACACTTTTGAAATCTTTGGCTTAAGTTTTGGTATATCCATTACGTTTTTATGACTAGAAGTGGCAATGATATAGCTTCGGAGATTTGGTTGATATGGTGGAAAATCCTAGATTATAATGAAAATGTCATTATATGAAGCATTGTAGGCATATCTGAAATCTCATAATGTGAGAAACGCTAAAAAAAAGGGGTTTTCTTCACTTGACATAACCTCTCAACTATATGCTAGACTTTTAAGAACAAATTTGATGGAACTTATTGAACATTGTGATAGATTTGATGCAACTTATGTTAATAGTGTAAGATTTAGTGAAACTTATAAATTGACAGATCTGGCTCAAACTAGATTAATGCCATTTAAGAAACCTCATTTGCAACTTGCTCATTTGGCAAAAGTGCTAGTGGATGCCAAAATAACAATCTTAACAAAACTGGATGGAGTAATGTCGGACACTAAATTTTAATATGAAAATTAATCATTGTGTTAAATTAGAAAAAAATTGAAAGGGTATGCTAGATTTGTGAAAAATATTAAAGGCTATCCTATATTCATGTGTTGACCCTTTAGGTTATGTGAACTCATGGTTTACATATAGTGAAATCATGCTTTTCTCTATTCACTCTTCTTATCTCCTTTGCTAGAAAATAGCCACTTGTTTGGCACTTCTCCCCAGGGCAAAAGGCGATGAAGATAGTTGGTCTCTCATGATGCAAAAAGTTATAATAGAGATAGATATTCTTCTTAATGATCCCTTACAAGCACTGGAAGGAGGTAAGATTGAATATCTTTATTCTGTATTCTATTTAATATTGTGAGAACACAAATAATCGAATTAATGTGCAGAAACAAAAGGTTCTTCAGTTGTGAGATTATTGATTCCACCTGGAAAGGATCCCCCTTCCGAATTGGGCATACAATCATTATTGAGAGATGTGACACATCAACCAACAAAAAGATTCCCCGAATTGGTAGTCCCAGTAGTTGTCACTCTGATTAAGTGTTGTTGCGTGATGCTTACCAGGCCTTATACTGTTCAGGTTTGATATATTCACAAGCATCTTTATCCTGATCATGTTTGATACATTCACATTACAACTTAACCACCGTATGACTTAGTCACTAAGATATTCTATAAGATAATAATGTTATTATCATTTTTCGTGTTATATCATAGGCAATTGTTCCTGTTGCGCCTTTGCTTGCACTGATTCATAAAGTGCTTATGGTGGATGGCTCATCACATGGATCCTCTCGATTCACAACTGTCTTGAATCAAGAACTTGTACGCTATCAATTTCCAGCATTGCGCTTGGGTAGTTTGGATCTTTTAATTGCCCTTATAAAGGGTCTTAGGAGGTGAGAACTGATTCTATTGTCCTCTATCTCTAGTTTGTTTGTTATTGTCCCAGTCTCTGAATTAATATACATCTTCAATGTGTATACTGCATTTGATGTTCTCGTAGAGAATGCCATTTGTTCTGTGTTAACTACTACATGTAGGATCTGCTTCATCTTTCGATAAAGGTCGTGATGATTTGAATGATAGAATAAACTTAGCAATTCTTCTTTAGTTTAGTAATGTTTCCTGGTTTTTTTCTCTCATTTTGACTTACCTGCAGCCAGTTCATACCACATGCTGCTGCTACTGCACGTATTCTGACACAGTATTCCAGGAAAGCTATCTTACCATCTCTAAGGATAAAATTGTATTCAGTGATGGAGTTGTTGTTGGGATCCATGGGAATTGGTAAGTAGATGCCATCCATACTGGTTCTGTTCGTAGCTTTTGCAACATTTCACTTAATTAGTTATTGAGGAGGTTAACTTAACAATCTATTCATATTTCAACAAAAAATGGGCATGAATTAGATTGTTGGGGAAAACGAAGAATGATTTTTTTTTTTAAATTTGTATGAACATGCGAATATGATTTCATGATTTGTAGTAAGGTACATTGCGTTGCACTTTTCTTTCCCTTTCCTTTTCCTTTTCCATAGTGTCTGTGTCTCCACCAAATAAGTGACTTTGTTGATCTGACAATTGTCGGAAATAATAGTGCAATTAGTCGAGGTCCCTCCCTTTGTTTTTGCCTTCGATTATGCAAATGTTCGAGGTCACGCTTCTTTGTACTCGGGACTTCTCTACTACTGCTATTTATTCTTGCATATGCATTATGATATTATGTGCAAATTTTTAAGTGCATTTTGTTTACTAGTAGATTGTTCATTCCCTTGTGATTATATTAAATTTTTACTAATTTGCAAGTTTTAATCTTAATCAGGAATGAGTTTGTATCTTGCTCAAGAGCTAATCAACAATGCTTCTGCTGATCTGAATGTTCATCCTGGAAGCAATACACATGTATCAGATCAGCAATTGTCTGGAGAGCCTGATCAGGCTATCAAACAAAGTCGCCTAAGAAAAAGAAAACATTTCTCTGAATCAGCAACACAACTCCCAGATGGTACCCATAAGCAGAGTGTCGCAATCCGCTTAAAACCATCCACCCGGCTTTCTGTACAAACTGCTGCACTTAAAGCACTGCGAGCTCTTCTTAAGACTGTATGTCCTTTAACTCTCACCGTGTGCTTTATTCTGTCAAATTAGGAGTTTATATTAATATATGTGATGTTCTTCCCTTGGTGTTTTTTTTACATGAATTATTATTGTTCAGTCAGTGAAATTATATTTCTTTACACCAATTCCTGTCGAGTCGTTGAAATTATCTTCTGCGACTTATGTCTTCGTCTCAATTTGCTAGGGTGGTTCTTTTAACTCAGAAGGTTGGCGGCCAGGTGTGGATCATTTGTCGATAACGGTAGCAAAAAATGCCTTTTATATGGGATGGGTTTGCAAGGGGAAGTCTTCAGTTGGAAAAACTGAATCAACCATCTCCCTAATTGCTTTTCGGCATGCGGCCTTACGAGCTCTCTTAGCATCGCTGCTTTCTCCATCGCATGTCCGGCCGCCTCACTTATCAGAAGGGCTTGAAATTTTTCGCAGAGGTACGCATATGCATTGAATTTCATTTACTACCAAAATATCATTTAAATTGTGAACTGTGAGAAGTTTCTATTAGATTAATAATAATAATATCAGATTGTCGATAATGTTGTCCTATTGATAAAATTTAGTAATTAAGAATATCATGTCTTTAAATTAACACAGGATACTAATATTTGTATTCTTAATACTAACTAGTGCTAGTCGGCAAACATTAAGATCTAATTATACAACAATAATAACAACCGAGCCTTATCCCAATAGGTGGGATTGACTATATGGATCCTTCTATGTCATTAGACTCTATCCCTTAGTATATCATCATCTATATTTAAATAAATTTTATCTTATTTTAATATTGCCAACCAAGTCTTTTTTGATCTTTCTCTTCTTTGTTTGATGTGTGTTTTTGTCATAGTTTTACATCTCCTGATTGGAGCATTTATTGGTCATCTAAGTACATGTTTGTATCATCTTAAATATGTCTGAGTTTTTCCTCACTAGAGGTAACTCCGACTTTCTCTCTAATGCTCTCATTTCTTATTCTGTCCACACATCTACCTTAACATCCTCATCTTTGCTCATATATTCGAGTCGTAGTATTGATTTAACATCATATAACATAGCGGGTCTAACTGTCGTTTTGTAAATTTTTTTTTAAGTTTTAGAGGCACTTTACAATCACATAAAACACTTGATGTTTTCTTCTATTTTAATAATTCTGTTTGTATTCTATGTAAGACATCGCTCTCAATCCCTCTATCGTCTTGTAAAAGTGATCCTAAATACTTAAAATTTTCAATTCCAGACAACTCGTCATCTCATATCTTAACATTTGTCTCATTATGTCTAATATTATTAAATTCGTCATCTCATATCTTAGCATTTGTCTCATTATGTCTAATATTACTAAATTTAAATTTCATATATTCTGTTTTTTACTCTACTAAATCTAAAACCTTTTACTTCTAGTATTTCCCATCAAGATTCTAATTTAGTATTTACTCTTTCACATGTTTTATCTACCAAAACAATATCACCTGTAAATAACATGCACCACGGTACTGTGCCAATTAAATATATCCATGACATTAAGATCTAATTATCACTTCCTAAATCCTAAAGCTGGCAAATTCAAGTAGTTGCATCTTTTGCTCACCCATGCATGTGACCATGACATCCCCAGCTTCCTCCGAGCATCCCTTGCAGAGCTCCACCGGCCCATTGCCGGTTTATCCAGATTAAGTATCTAACCTGTACACCTCTCCTCATCATTATTGGCTTGTAAACACCATTATCGGCCATAAAGAAGAATGAGATTGCCCAATTCTACAGTATAACCGATTCCTTCTCATGCTCATGTTTTTTGCAGGAAAATTGGAAACCGGAACCGAACTTGCTGACTTATGTGGAGAAGCACTACAGTCCTTACAAGTTCTTATCCACCCTCGGACGCTTCCTTTAATGCATGCTGAAGATTCTAGGAGCTCCATGCTTAAAGCTTGCAACCAGATGTATCAGGGAAATACATTTTATGGTCATCGGAATCTCAACACGCCTAGTCTTCCAACGGGCAATATAGGGGCGGCGAATGATATGGACGATGATAATGAAGATGAATTATTGAATGATTGGCTTCGTGGCGATGCAGAAAAGCGACATGTTCAGTCTTCACACACCCCTATCGCAAAGGAAGATGCAGTTGGCTCGAATAAGGATCATGAAATCAGATTGGGTAATGGAGAACCAAACAAAGACATGGATGTAGAGACTATTGTTGCAGCTGAAACTGATAAAGCTTCTAGTGAAGGCGATATCGCCGCCTATGTTGCACAAAGGGATGAAGGGGAAACTGATAATCTCAAGATATCAAGTACCACAAATGGGGAATACCCCAGTAGTTCAGGAGCTCCAGTGAAAGTAGGAACAATTTCTGCCGAAACTGCGGTGTCTGTTTCGGATGTCGAAGGAAAGCGGCTCCAAATAGGGACAGTCTCAAATGAAAATTCTAGTGTTCCCAATGTTTATAAAGGCACAGATGTGCTTGACAAGAGAACAGAACCAGCTCCTATATATGATTCGGATTCAGTCTCTCTTGATTCTCTACCTAATATCGTCGATGTCGATCCCGATACAGATTAGCTAACACCATCCAAGCCGGATCCTGCCATGGTAATTTATCTTCTCACATTCCTCGCATAATTTTCCTTTGTGAGATTATAACTATATGATTTAGCGGGAATGCTTAGACGTATCGACAAATAAAAGATTTATAATTCTCCTTTTTTCCTTTGAAAAATATTTTAGAATTTGTTTGAGTTTCTTTTGGCGAACATCTGTACTAATAACATTTTAGAAGTTCTTTTGCTCCCATTTACATAAGAGTTTTAATTGTATGAGCCTGTGCCATACCTATCTGTGTTCTTTGATGCAAATAATCGACTCTGTTTTTTTTAATACATTTTTTGGCAGTTTTCTTGTTTTATATATAATATTTGTTATAAATTAAAAGAATTTTGTGTGCAAAATGCCATTTTTGTTATAGTGTTGTAGAAAAGTTGATATATTTTTTAAATAAATCATTTGTAAAGCAGTAACTAGGATTTCTTGAATAATTAATTGCCCC
Source organism: Wurfbainia villosa (assembly GCA_025175895.1). Classification (NCBI taxonomy): domain Eukaryota; kingdom Viridiplantae; phylum Streptophyta; class Magnoliopsida; order Zingiberales; family Zingiberaceae; genus Wurfbainia; species Wurfbainia villosa. The sequence continues at coordinate 1,971,581 of CM046000.1, read as the reverse complement.
TCCGCAAGATCATATTCGTTACTTTTAAACAGATTTCACTTCCCTGTTCGAAATTAAATAAATAAAAATTCATGAAAGTATGATTTTAATTTTTGTTAGGTCAGTATTTATGTAAGTATTTTTTATTGCTCAAAAACTTATATATGTATGTACGGAGATGATATCATGCGTGATTAATCTTTTGCTTGTCCGTGCGTGAAAATAAAGAATGAACACTAACCATTATCGTTGACGTCCCTGTTGTTGCTCAGTAGATTTTGGTCGGATTGCAATTGAAATTTAATTAAATTGTGATTGTGATTGGATCAAATTTGGACCGCGGTCGAGATTTTGATTAGATTGTAATCAAAATTTAGCTTGATCATGATCGTTGATGGTCGAATTTGGGTTGAATTTTAATTGCAATTCGATCGTGATCGTGATCAGACGATACAAACACCCCTAGAGTTTAGGTGGTGGGCTATACCGTGGATAGTAGTCGACGACGATGGAATTCAACGTTACACGCGAATGGATGATACTGTTCATTCTCAGATCGGACAGAGAAAAATGAATATGTACTTGCCCAGGAGATAAAAGTTGAATTTTGATCGGATTATAATCGAAATCTAATTTGAATGCGGCCGTTAGCGATCGAATTCGGATTGAATTTCGATCGCAATTGACCGTGATTGAATGACACATGGGCAAATGATATTGTGCATTATCAGATTGGAACGAGACATGCATGAGCGGACATGAATACGTTACATAGGCTATCACTCCTCTATGTATGTATGTATACATATAGTTTTAAGATAAATATGAACTCACTGTTATTTTACTAAAACTAGTGCCTTCAATATGCAAGATGAATATGTACTTAGCAAGGAGATAAAAGTCTAATTAGCAAGAGGATTTAATTGTTATATACAAAATTATATTTTAACAAAACATGATTAATGGTTTACCTATCCCTCACCTCATCAACTTGGCAATTAGAGAATCAGAGTTTGAATCTCGAGTGAATAAATCCGAAGGTCGATCTCTGAACGCGCATAAATTGTATTTTAGATTTATCCGGTGAACGACAGAAACCCTAATTCACCAAACAAAACAAGGTGGCCAAGATGCAATTGCACTACTCCATGACTTCTAAAGATCTGGTGACCAAAATATACACTTGGGGGAAGGACTGCTCTCCCTTCTCCTTCTCCCTGATAACTTCTTCCAACATTTTTTGCACTCTATCTGAGCATGATCAGAAATTCCAGTTTCTGACTTGGTCCCTGCTCATAGCTCGGCTGCGTTGGAGCCGCGGAGTCCCCGCCACGCCTTGACTGCTTGCCACCATCGGCAGCGGAGCTACTTTGGAGGTCGAAATAGCGTCGCCGGACCCGGTGGTAGCCACAGTGACCCGGCGAGCCAAGCAGGCGATGAGAGCAATGCATTGCCCCTCATCCTCTGAGCTTGAACTTGAAACAGAGTAGCTCCTGAAGGACGGCGATGGGCTACCCATGTTCCGGCAAGCGACGCAGGTAGAACTCATTGTCAAATGAGCACAGTGGAAACTGGGATACAGTTAGTGATGATAAGTAGGTTAAATGGCACACAGATTTATCAAAACCTAAGATGAAAACCAATTTGGAAGAGTGATAGATTTTTTGATCTGTTCTTGTGCTAATAAAAACAGTCTATATGGAGCTCCAAGATTTGGTAGAACATCAAACAACTTATGCATCAAGATTCATTCTCTTCTTCTTACCTTCCATCCAACTAAACTAAATTTTAGGTTGTAAGAGTTCCAAAACTGCTTTTGCATTTGCATCACAAAAATCAAATTCCATAAGTTCTTGCAATTTTCATGGAGTAGTTTCAGTTGTCTTATTGGAGCAATCAACATCAGAATAAAGAAAAATGCAGCTTGGTTCTCATGTTCATCCAAGAATCTTGCTTGCGGATCCATTATTTTGCACAATTTATAACGCTTTTCTACTGTTCAAGATCATACCTTGTTTTGTTCCCCAACCGCGATTCCAGATAATGAGATTCGCTCTGCAATGAACAATCACAACCAAATTAATAATAATAATAATAATAATAATAAAAAACAAGAGTCGAAATCATCGGGAACTGTTCGCCGCGCTGATAGTCATATTCTTCCTGCAATCGATTGGGACTGACAGAAGAACAAAATCATCGCAACGATCATCGAGATCTCGTGGAGAATATGCAGAACCGACAGCGAGAAACAAATCGGAACTCAAGCGAATAAACAAACCCTACCGATCACGAGGAACACAATCATGGAAGGCAAAGTATCGATGCGGCGTGTGTCGAACAAATGGGCGAGTCAGAAAAATACTCAAATACCACAATTTTAATCTGAAGGGACGAAGAAAAATCTAACCTTTTCCGTCTCTTTCTCGCCTCCCTTGTCCGATCTAATCGATTCCGCGAAGAAAAAAGGAAGAGAAATCAGAGGGAAGAAGGAGAAAGGCAGCGGGGGATAGCCAGAGAATCCAAACGGAAGAAAGATTTGGGGCTTCTCGTAGAGGAGGTGGAGGAGCATTTTTATAATATTAAAAAATGGAGAGCTATTTTGATCTTCCATGTGGTTTTTTTTTCAAAAAAAAAATAATTTACGAAATTAAAGTCGTTATACTGTAAACAAAGGGAAAATTATCTGACTCAGTTAGAGATGATTAGTTCGATTTTTCGGATCTCCTTTCGAAGAATTCATAATTCTTTTCGGCAAAGTCTTCATCAACTACTAGAGTAAATTTAAAAACGCTTACCGTTTAATCATCTAATCTGACTTCCGCAATTGGATTATCTTTATAAAATTATTGAATATCGAAATCGTACTCTATTTGTAAAGACAAATTCCTACGACTAAAGTCACCCATACAAATTTTTTAATATTCACCATCGAACATGTTCCAACATAGGATCAAACTGTGATTCCTATAAGATATTTTTCCGTCTTACTATTGCACCGTGCTTCGAGGGCTAAAAAAAAAATTATATATAGAGAGAGGGAGAATGATCCCTTACACAATTCATTTATGAGCACCTTCATTATCCACCATCCGATCTGATGAACACTATAATTGAATCTTTGAATCATATATATATATATTATCCTACACAATTAATTCGTAACACCCATAAACATCTTTTAAAAAATTTACATATTTTATTGGATCTCGATCATGCTAATGAAAATAAAAATACCAAATATTTTTTAATTTACTATTTTAAAAGTATATATTTATTTAATTTTATTTTCTCTCGTTTTATTGTCTATCAAGCAACTAAGAAATAAATCTAAATTTTAAATTTTAAATATAATGTAAAATTTGAATAGGATGAACATTCTGAAAATTAACTTTTGAACAAGTGTGGAAAGATTGTATTTCAATTTTACTCCATCCAATAATTAAAAGAAACTCAGATACATAAATTATTAAAAAAAAACTACAAATTCTACTGGATCTTGATCATTCTAACGATTAAAAACACTCTCTAATTGCTATAAATCACATCAGAGAATAAATACAATTAAAAGTGCAACAACTCTGATAGGAACAAAATCACCGGAAACTCTTTCTTGTAGCCAATGTCGACCTTCTTACCTTCCTTTAAATGTCTTAGCAACAAAAATCCAACAGCAATATCCACATTCGACGAATTATCAACAACAACAATAATCAAATCTTATCCACTAAATAAAATCGATTATATAAATCTTTCTACGCCATTGAACTCTATCTTTTACTATATTATTATCTATACTTAAATAAATTTTATTTTATTTTATTATTGTTAACTAAATCTTTTTTGATTTTTCTCTTTCTCATTTGATGTATATATTTATTATCGTTTCACATCATCTAACTGGAACATTTATTGATCGTTTAAGTACATATTCGTATCATCTTAAATGTATCTTTCGAAACTTTTCTTCAATCATTTTTTATTATGTCCATCCTGACATGTCCATCATCTCTCATTTTAAACAACTTGGAACTTTTTAATCCAGGCAATGCCCAAAATGATATCTAAAACTCCAGAAACTATAACAGATAAACAGTGAAGAACAACGAACAGACAAAACTAGGGAGAAAGAAACCTCGACCAATGCCATAACTAAATTAGAGTTTAAATCCAGTCAACGACATTAAGCTTCTCCCAGGACTTTGTATCCTGAGCAACATAAGAACTACAGATGATACTCAAAAGTAATTTGGTCTTGACCATCGAATGAAATGATGTCGATCAGATAAATACATACCTCGAGAATACTTACTGGAAAGCGAGAAATCTGCGTCACAAATATTTGAAAAAAATTACTAGATGATAGCATCCCAACATTAAGTTATATATAAACGATACAATTGCGATACCATGTATATCTCCCTCAAAAGAAATCCATTTAAAATCTACTGTAGTGAATGAGTAAATGTTTAATTAGAATTCTAGTAAAAAATACTAAAACTGAAAGATTTCAAACTTTAAAAACAATTATTAAGATAAGAGATAATATATATAACTGAGAGTGTTAAGTATTTAAAATCTTTTTTGCAATAGGATGAAAAAGAGTTGAGAGAAATATCTTACATAGAATATAAATAAGACGATTATTCTTTGTAATCATAAGGTACTTTTACACAATGCTCTAATTAAACGATATAAAACTATGATAAATCCGTACATTAAATATAAATAATAATATAACAGAGAATAGAGTCAACCAACTCCACCGAGATAAAGGTTTGGGTTGGCCTTGGTGTTATTTTCGAGAGCCAAAAAAACCAACAAAGACTCAAAAATTAACATAATAAGGAAATTATATTTCCCCAGATGAAAAAAATACAGAACTACACCATAATGAAGTACATACAATAGACAAAGATGGAAGTTGCATATTTATATATGTACTTACAATGGGGTAAGTTGCATCTTTATATATTATATACGAGGAACAACTTCTATAAGATGGATGGCAATAGAAAAAGTTATAAACAATTCATCTAGTTAGGAGTTTTATATGATCGAAGTATTTTCCAATAACGCAGATGAAAAGGCTTACTTCCAGTAAATATGAAGCTTCAAAATGTCCAAGTGAACTAAGATATATTTCATCCAATCAATGTTGAGATTTGAAAGGGAGTTTTGGCTTAACGGTAAAGTTGTTGCATGTAATCTAAAGGTCATAGGTTCGAATCATGAAAATAGATAAGACTGCGTACAATAGACCCTGATCCAGAATCCCATATTAGTAGAAGCTTCATACACCGAGTTGCCCTTTAATGTTGTTGGGATCGAGATCCTATATAGAAATGGTGAGATAGCATAGAATTGGATTGTAGTTTCATAAGCTTATAGCACATCTCGAGTTTTCGTGGCATCTAGAACTGCTTGTAATTGGCTGCCATTGTCTGGTCATATGACTGAAGCACTGACTACTCAGCATGACTACCTTTCACTGCCCATGCTCAACTTACCACCTCGTGGCAAACAACACTTTTCTCCATTTTTTTTCTTGTTGCTCCGCTCCATGTGTCAAGGAGAAATGACTTGTGCCCTTTTGCTACTCCTTGTGTGTCCATTCATGTTCAACGAAACTATGATTGAATTGCTCTTGAACCCTTGTAGTCTGGTCTCTGATGAGTGTGGCCAGGTTATGAGCATCGTTAGGTCAATTTGGGCCATAAATAATAAGCTCAGAAGATCCTAAAGTCCCTCACAATCTTGACAGTGATGACATCCCACTTCAAGAGGGAAGAGAGATTAAGATGAACACTAATAAGGAGAGGTCATGACTCATGAAATTCATCTAAATTACCACTATATGGAAGTGTTCTAATAAATAACTTATTCAGCAGTTTGATTCAAGCACAATGACAGAAATAGATTAATTTTTACAGAAAAACAATGACAACAGATCAAACTATTTATAGAGCAGAAGACAAGAGCAGCATTTATGTTTTTTCAAAGTATAAAGATACACCAACTTATCAATAAGAAGAGATCACGAGATATAAAATGAAGCAAGAAAAACTTAAAGAGCAAAGTCCACTAGTCCTCCTAGTATGTTCGCTATTGTCGATAGAGACCACAACATCGTATGCAAAACAGAAGTAAAAGAGTTAACCCAAGCAAAATTTCAAAGGTAGTTTAGATCAAAAGACAATAATAAGGTGCAGTTAACAAGAACCTACACATGTTTAATCCACTTGCAAAATTTCATTTCTAAAGAGCTTAAACATTCAGAAATTTAGTCAGGGAAAAGTTTTAAACTGAGTAGAAAGAAAATTTGGAGCTCATTCAAATTAGAATGCATATCTTAGAGATGAACTATACCGAATTATGATAAGGCAAGCCTCAAGTTTCAGTCAGCTTCACAGCCTCCTGCTCAGTTGGTGGCACAGGATAGTTGCCAGTGAAGCATGCATCACAGAACATGTGGCCTTCATCAGCAAAAGCTCCCATGAGGCTGTCAAGTGAGAGGAAGGCAAGCGAATCACAGCCGATCGCCTGCCTCACTCCCTCGACATTCATCTGGTTGGAAATGAGCTCTTCAGACCTTGGGGTGTCAACACCATAGTAGCAGGAGCTAACAATGGGAGGGCTAGCAATGCGCATGTGGACCTCTCGAGCTCCTCCTGCAGTTTTGATGAGATTGACTATCTTGGAAGAGGTGGTGCCTCGCACAATTGAATCATCGACGACGACTACGCTCTTCCCCTCGAGGATGGTCCGGACAGGTGCAAGCTTCAGTTTGACGGCGAGGTTGCGGCCTTCCTTGTCAGGCTCGATGAAGGTGCGGCCTACATAGTGGGATCTAATGAGGCCCTGTTGGAATGGGATCCCGGAGGCCTCGGCAAAGCCGAGCGCCGCGAAGAATCCTGAGTCGGGCACCGGGATGACGAAGTCTGCGCCGGGGACGGGGGACTCATGGGCCAAAGCAGCACCGAAGGTGTAGCGGGAGGCGTGGACTGGGTGACCGAAGACGACGGAGTTGGGAAGGGCGAAGTAGACATGCTCGAACACACAAGCTTTGCGGGGCTTCTCGGGCATGAGGCAGGCGGATGTGATGCTCATGTCCTGGCCGTCCACGACAAGCACTTCGCCGGGGTTCACCTCGCGTTCAACCTCCGCGTTGATCAGGTCGAGGGCGCAGGTCTCGGAGGCAAACACAATGGCGCCGGTAGGGCGGCGCCGGCCCATGACGAGCGGCCTGAATCCGTGAGGATCGCGCACGGCAAAGAGCTTGTTTTCGGTGAGGAAGACGAGGGAGTAAGCGCCCTCGATGGACTCGCAGGCCTCGACGACGCGCGAGAGGAGGGGACGAGAGGAGGAGGTGGCGATCAGGTGAAGAATCACCTCGGTGTCGGAGGAGGTGTTGAAGATGGAGCCTCTGGATTCTAGATCAAAGCGGAGGCGCCGGTAGTTAACGAGGTTACCGTTGTGGGCGACGGCGAGCTTGCCAAATCGGTAGCCGGCGACAAAGGGTTGGACGTTGGCGAGGGCGGAGGCTGCGCCGGCCGTGGAGTACCGCACGTGGCCGATCGCGGAATCGCCCTTGAGCGGGGCGAGGGTGCGGGGGTCGTGGAAGACCTCGGAGACGAGACCTAGGCCGGTAACAGAGTGGAGAGTAATTCCGTCGGAGGAGACGATGCCGGCGCCCTCCTGCCCGCGGTGCTGGAGGGCGTGGAGGGCGAGGGAGCAGAGCTCGGCGGCGTCCGGGTCGCCGATGATGCCCACGACGCCGCACTCATCGCGAGGCTTGTCGACATCATCGAAGGCGAAGGGAACCGAGGGGTTCCCGCCAGCGGAAACGGCGGATGGGATGACGCGGCTATTAGGTCGGCGGCCGCGGAGAGAGGGATAGGGCTTTAGCAGGGTCTTGATGCGGTAAAAATGGGAGGGCTTGACGAGTGGGCCATGGCGGTGGAAAGCGCCGGTATCGGCGTCTGCGCCGGCAAGGGAACGAGCAGAGACGCCTGCGGCGGCGGCGGCGGCGGCGGCCATGGGAGAACGGTGAAAGACCAGCCTAGAAAGGCAACTCGGCGGGCAGTGTCCGATAATTCGCCCACAAATAGAAAAAAAAAACCCCAAAAGTTGAAAAAAATATAGTAAATCACACCTCCAATTTTGGGAAATTACTAAATCGTCTTCCTCAAAATGGAAAATATTCAACATACTGCCTACAATTTGGTAAAAGCCTAAAAAAAACTCCTAATTTCCATTATTACCGCTATGAGGCCCAAAATAAAATTAAAGGCCTAAATAAGGCTTCTTCTTATTGAAATTCCAAAAATGTCTCTACCTTCGTTCGAAAAAAAAAAATGTACAAACAATCGACATCCATGTTCTTAAATGGATCCACACATCGATAGTGTAATGTGCATTTTATAATTGTAAATGAACTAAACTTCTTACGAGTGAATTGATATTTGATTTAATAAGAATTTATTTCTAGCGTTCATTCAATATATAAAAAGAATAAGTTTTCTTGGGATGGTCTAGTGAAATCTAGAGTCGAATCTCATTGTAAAATCTAGAATCTTCATCCGTATTCATTTACAAAGAATAAAGATTGAATAATATTTTTTTAGCATTTTAGACTTAGTGTTCAATATAGTGTTCTCATATACAAGTTCATATTTGGGCTTAAAGGGCAATTTGATATATATAAAACTATCGAGTCCTAAAAAAAATTTATGGTACACAATCTTACTCAACTTTATGTAAAAATTATTTTCATAATTTTTAAATCGCACAATAGAAATTTTAACGTTTATCAAGACTCCTTTTCATATTGCTCGTCTCATCAAAATAAATTAAAATGATAATTCTTTTATTTATATATATATATATATATATATAAACTTATCAACTAAGCGCTGAATATGTGTGTGTCTATGCGCGCTTCTTTACATGAATAATGAATTCACGGTTCATATGAACAATAAATTCACTGTCACCATGAGGTAGCGTGCACAGACACACAAATGTTCAACGCAGGAAATATATATATAGTAATTCCATTGTCATCCGAGCAAGTACAGTAATAAAGAATGCACATACTCTTTTCCATCGTCGCCCCTGGCCATTTTATCGAGCGGTCGAATTCCGATCGGATTGTGACCGCTAGCGTCGCGACTATTGGCAACCTCAATTGAAGCCTATTCCAATCGAAAATCCGAGTGGAATTCGATTACGGTTCAATCGATCGGTTGACCAGATGACGACGATCCCATAGTTCATCAGAGAAAAATATCGTGGATAAGATCATTGTGTATTTTTCATTTACTATATAATCCCATGAATTGACAGAGATTGGATGACTCACAATGTATTGTATATTGACGTGTGTGTATATATATATATATAGTAAATATTTATGAACATCTCTATTATTCATTGTCCAATTAAATAAATATTACATCTAAAATGGTTCTTCTGTCGCGCGCTCGAATCGTTCGTGACGCGGCGACCCACCTCCACTGCTGCCATCGTCGGCGCGCCGTCCGACCACCTTCGGTCGCCGGATCTGGCGTGATCGACGCGCACCTCGCCGGCGGTCCGACGGGGTTCGGGCAGTGTCGGATTCCGGCCGCGATTCGATTAGAATTCGACGATTTTGCGGCATCGAGCCGGATTCCGATCGAATCGCGGCCGGAATCCGGGCGGGGAAGGACCGCCAGCGTGGGGCGATCCTTCCCCGACCAGATTCCGACTATGATTTGGTCGAAATCCGATTTCATGATTCGGCGGCCGCAGCCATGCCGCCATCGCGGCCGCGATTCGGCCGAATCCGCCCCGATCGCGGCCGCTAAATCAATCAGGAATCACGGATTCGACCAATCACGGTCGAATCCGACGCCGCCGAGCCCGCGCCATCACGACGAGGTGCGCGTTGATCGCACCAGGTCCGACGGCCGGAGGAGGCCGGACGACGCACCGACGATGGCAACAGTGGAGATGGGTCGGCGCGTCGCGTTCGATCGCGGACGGTTCGAGCGAGTGGCAGATGAAAATTATATATATATATATATATATATATATATATATATATATATTCCACAACTTTCATCTCATTTTAAATAATAATATTTTAAAATTCCATTCGACGTCTTATCAAGAATCCATTTTTTATAGCTACAAGTACGATACATCGGTAAAAAAACAAATATATATATATATTTCACATAATCCTATGTTATTATTATCATTTAATAATAAATTAAAAAAAATCATTCAGATCATTCTGAAATTTAGGAGTTTATTCGATAGACATAATACGATTTCGATGTTAGATCGTCGTTTAGAGAAGATGTGACTGTGAAATCCGAACTAAATTATAAAAAAATTATGAATACTTTCTTAATTTATTTTTGATGATCGATAAAAATCACTTGAGATCCAATTTTATCCGACTTAATTATTAACGAGACATTTCAAAAACCAATCGGTAATTTACTTAAACGATAAGAGAATCAACTTTACAGAGTGCTAGATCGGGTAATCATTCTATTCCATTATTATTATATGAGAATTTTCTATTGAAACTCTTTTTGCGGTGTGCTAATATTCATTATTATTTGTTTACTTAAAGGGAATAATTGGAAAAGAAACACGATGAAAATGAAATAATTTGAATGGCAGAAAAAAAAGTTTTTTTTTTAAATAAAAATGTTACATTAATTTTTATTCCATTCATCTTGTCTCCTTGAAAGGAATCAAATAAATAATACTATTATCATTTGATGTTTAAACCTCACTTTTAGGTGGTTTTGAGAAAAATAAAAATATAAGAATTGAATGTAATCGAGCAAAAATGAGGCGTAGTGAATTAGTATTCTTATATTTCTTTCTAAACAAATAAAATAACATATATATATATTTTTACTATACTTATATCTATCCTTAAAAAAAAAAGCCTAATCATTTAAAATAATAAATGATAAAAGATAATTTATACTTATTATTATTATTATTTTAATAATAAGTATATTATTAAAATAAGAATAGTCGGTTGTCGGTTCGTCCGCTTACGGATTTCGATCGTAATTCGGTCGAAATCCGACTCGTTCACGGTCGAAATCGACCGCCCGATTCTGACGGCCGATTTCGACTGTGATTCGACCAGCCCGCGACCGACCGATTATATCGGACAGATCGACATCGATTGTCGTCCGTCCGACGCTGGATTCCGACCGACATTCGACCCGATCGCGGTCGACAGTGGCCGTGCCACTGCCGACCGAGTGGTTCGATCATTTCCGACCAATTTATGTCGGATTCCGGGCACTAATCTGTCGGAATCTGAGCCTCGTCGAATCCGATGGGTCGAGCGATCGATTCATGACCACCGCCGTCGCGATCGCCGACGGCCTGATCGGCCGAATCGCGGCCGGAACTCCCGGCGCCCGCACCTGTCGAACCACCGGCGAGGTCGCGTCGATCGTGCAGTCCGTGGCCGGGTGAGTGGATATATATATATATATATATATATATATATATATATATATATATATATATATATATATATATATAAGATAATTTATACTTATTATTATTATTTTATTGTTTATCCTCGGAAGTAAAACATTTCCATGTACGAGTATAATATAAGTAGTTTTAATTAAAATTATTCTAAGTAATTTCGATAACTATTTTACATCAAATTAGTAATGATTTTAAGTATTGCTATTCTAATCACATTAGTTTTTTAAATTAAAATTATTTAATTACAGTAGTGTCTAATTAATATTTAAATAATTTTAACCAAAATTAAATTCAGCATTAAAATTATAATACTATTAAAACAAAGATATTTGAAAGATGAAATAAAAAAAAAAAAATAAATGCTCTTTTAATATTTTATTAACACGGGAAGCACATGGTCCCCACATACAACATTCGCCGATTCCATGTGCACCTACTTTAGATAGTCCACGCTGCGATGACCCTCGCCCACAAGGACCACAACCAATAAATTTGAGGGTCCCGCAAGAGCGACGTCTCTCCGTTGGCCAGAACTTTCGCATCGCACTGGATCAGCGTCGTCCATCCTCTGGCGTTCTGGAAGATTCGCGCGGATCGCTTTAAGATTCGGATCCGCGACCAGAACCGGACGCCGCCATCAAACTTCCATATACCCCCCTCACTGTTGAGCAGAATTTTAAAATAGCCCACAATGATTCATTAATATCAAACGCCGTAAATAACTTATTTATATTAATTTAATATATACCAATCAATTAAATAAAAATAACTCTTTCTATATATATATTCTGTTTAATTTGTTAATATTTATGAAATAAAATAAAAACATTTATCTAAAAGTAAAATTTCAAATTAAGTTTCATAACATTTACTATGACAACGCCAATCAAATCTCATATCTAATAGATCCTCCTAATACAATAAAATCTTTTATATATATATATATATATATATATATATATACGATTTTCTTATATTGCACGGCGTATTGTGCGTGATTCGTATGCAAAAACCAAAAAATGCACACTAAATTCAGTCCGTCTCACATCCGAGGATCTATTTTCTCATGCCTGAGTAAACACAGTGAATAAAAAATACTAAAAAATACATAATTTTTTTCGTAGGAGAAGAAGGTGCTCGACGTCGCGGTCGATCAGTCGGGTTTCGATTGCGATCCGACCGAAATCCAACAGTAGTTTAGTCGACATCGGAGTCCGATCGGACCGCGGTCGAAATTCGACCGCAATTCGATCGGACATCGTCCAATCGGATCGTAGTTGAATTCCGACTGCGATTCGATCAGAATTCAATTGAATTGCGGTCGCCAATAGTCACCCCGCTAATTAGACCGTGATCGGATTGCGACAGGAATATGTTGTAATTATGATTGCCAATGATCGCAATTCAGCCGAAATTCGATCGTAATTCATTCGCTCGGACAATGACGATAACTCCGACGAATTCAAGGGTTTAGCTATGACACTCACCGAGGAAGATGATGTAAACGGAGTACTATACATTTCTCATTTACGGTGTAATCTCGTAAATCAAACGATGATCGGATGGTTCATAACACGTCGTGCAATGTAAAAAATCTCTCTCTCTATATATTATATTTTATTATTGATAATCAACTTTGTCTATTTGATTTATATATTTATAATAATTTTACTTCAGTACTATCGGTCGTCTAAATGCATGTTTATATCCTCTTAAATATGTTTTTTAGAATTTTTTTTAATAAGTGCAACTAAAACCTTTACTCTAATATTCTCGTTTTTTATTTTATCCGTAAAAAAATAGAATCCACTAACCTAGCAATCCCCACCGGTCTATTCCACGGTTATTGCGAGAGAGGTAAATGAGAACTCGTGATGATCAAGATACGCGGTGAGTCATCTGAATTTAGAAAATAAATTTAGATCTCCTTCGAAATCGACCTTTGTTTTATCCGCAAACTCCACCGAACCATAGTCACCACACTATCATCATATATCTACAAATTCATTTTAATATCTTTAATTCTATGACTCTATTTTTTTTTGTCACAGCATTCGAAAAGTAATTTAATATTCAGTTCTATATAATATAATAATAGATTTAATGTTTTATAAAATAAAAATTTTTAATTCTAATTTGATTTTACTAGACTTGGCACATTTAAACAATTTATTAATTTTAATTTGGTTCTTCACGCGCTATTTCGATGCTCATTTACATTAGATTCACATTGTTAAAGGCTGTTTTATTATTAGTGAAACTTTAGGGTCTTTTTGAAGATTTTGTAAATGTTGGGGACGCAGTTTAAAACTTACCAATCGGATTAATTAGGGAAATTTCCAATCTAAAGCTTAATTATGTAGGTCACGTGATCGGTGATTTGACATGATCATCATCTGTTGGCGGCTAAATCTGGGGGGGAAATCATGAATCGAAGAGCGGCGACGGTACCTCGATTAGCTGGTGGGTGGTGGTGGATAGGTTCGACGGCGCCGGGACGTGATCCAAGCTCGCCGACTTCCCTCATGGAATCCGACGTCTCCATCGACCCTTCGCCGCTGTTTCCGTGACCGGGAGCTCTCTTCCGGGTTTTCTCTCTGCGAAAAATTCGATCTTTAGGAGATCCTCTCCGCGTTCCGGTGCACGAGACCCGAACTTTGTGCTCTTCCAGCGCGGATTGGTGTCTCGTTGAGGTTCGGGATCTCTTTTCCGGGTTCTCTTTCTGCGAAAAGTTCGATTTTGGCGATACACTGCGGAGCGTGGGCTACGAGGCCCGGGTTTGGTCTTGTCCAGTGCGGATTGGTGTCGTTGAGGTTCGGGATTGGCGTTATAGAAGGATTTTCGGATAGCGGCAGCTTGAAGGGAGTGGGAGAAGGGACATCGTTTGGGTTTTTAGACGTCATTAGGGTTTCTTTTGCAGTATCTGTTTTGCCTGCTATGGGTTTGTCCAAGGATGAGACTGAGAGGAAGCAATTGCTAACCCTTTTCCTTCTTCTCGCACTGCTGGTTCCGGAAGCGGCTGGTAATGTGGTGCTGATTGGGAAAAATGTGTCTTTTTCGTTTCCGGATGTCGAAGCCAACTTTGGTGAGGGTGTTGTGTTCTTCGCAAGGTTCATTCAGCTTTGTTTCATGGTTTCTTTGTTCTCATATATTTTTGCAATTGTTTTTCCTTGTTGTACGTCCAGCTCCACCAGTAAAAAAATCCGGTGAATCTGGAATATTATATGTTGCAGAACCTTTAGAAGCGTGCACTACTTTAACAAACGAGCTTTCTGAGGATTTAGGAATTCCATTTGTGTTGATCAGAAGAGGAAAATGTTCTTTTGATGCTAAAGTCAGGAATGCACAATATGCTGGGTTTAAAGCTGCAATTGTATTTGACGATGAAGATAGAGGGATCCTGATTTCAAGTAAGTTTTTTATATTTGTTTTTTCTGTATTTGGTGTGACTCAACAATAAACTCTTCAATTCTGCAGCTATATGATATTTGCTGGAGAGTATAATATTTAAGAAATTTTGTTATGGTTGATGAGAAATATATATGTAGTTGCATTATAGTGGGTCAGAGTAAGCAATACCATATTTGATGAACTAGTGGGAGGAACTAAGTTATGAAATTATAATTCCATTAAGATTCAATTTGTTTATCTTTGATAATTTAACTATGGTGGGAATTGGGAGTTGGCGAATGATTTGCAATGGCAGGAGCGACACCGATTTTCTAATTGGTTTTCCTTCCCATTTGAAGTCATGGGAATGGGTAGAAGTGGAATGTAGTGAGCATATTGGCTTGAGAAAACTTTCCAAATTTATAGATTTAAATGGATATACGTGTAAAGCACAACACTCATTCTTACCAAATACATATATCAATATCTACCAATTGTTGTTACATTTCCCTTCATTTCATTTGCTTTTTATGATCTTATAGGGGGCCAAAAAACTGCCAAATTCTAGATGCTCGTGCAATCAACATGTGGCTTTTAGGCAAAAAGATGGGTTTGTGTAGCTAATAAATAATACACGCTAAAGTTGTTGTAGCAAGGATGAAAATGCTTAGATAAATGCATAGGATACCAGGAGAGATAAATAACAGAAAAGTATTTGCAAAGTGTTATGATTACAAAATAAGAGATGCTTACCTATGTTCTAATAATTATTGGCCTTCCAGTTAGAGGATGGTGTAAGATCTGTGCAACTTCCCCAAATAGTTAGGACATAGACTTTCTTTTCTAGTCTATCTTCTTGTAAGTTCTTATTTTTTACAATGCTTTGTCCTCTTAGGATCAATCATGTTGAGCACCTGTTGTCACATGATCGATCCAGAAATCAGAGTTGGGAGAGGCTTGGCACAAAAAAAAAAAAACTTTCAATCCAACATCTCTCTGTTTAAAGTAAAAGTTATGAGCCTTTGACAATGCCCAAAATGAGATCCACAAAGGAAGAAAATAACGAGTTATCTGAGAATTTGCCATAATTGAATTTATACAAAAGTAATCAATGAGTGAAAAAGGTGTCACAACATGCAACCTCCAATTAAGGGTGCTAAACAGTACAGGTTCCATTCTCTGTATAATCGTGGCTTCAAATACATATTTTGCCTCACCAACCTATTTGTTTACAGACAAAGTTAATCCTCAAGTAACAAGATATTATAGTCCAAGATTTTTTGAGTAAATTGATATTAGTTTCTTCCCAAACCTGCAAGTCTAGAGATGAAGGCACTTTGGCAGCAAGAGAAAAGCAGGCCTCTGATATCAACCGTGCCATTTAAGTCTTGTCGGTCTAAAGCAATAGTTACACAAACATGGCATGGTGAGAAAAATCAAATTTTCCTTTAATGAATATGTTCTTAGTCACTTTTTTACCGGGACTTGGTATGAGGGGAAAAATTGATTCAAGTAATTTACAGATAAATAGGTGCTTAGAGGTCCAAAATTGTAATGTGCATGAACCTGTTTGTTTAGAAAGAAATGCCTAATGTTCAAATTGATCGATGTGTCAAGATCATGGAAAAATCAAGGAAAATGCAGTCTAACTCGACCTACCCTTTGAATCCAGTCAATGACATCACTTCTGAGAGCTAGGTCTAAGTACCCACCCAACAACTTCTCGGCATAGTGTCTGAGTGGTAGGTGCTGGTAGGACTCCTTCTCGATCAACAGGGCAATGCACTCCTCGACGACAAAGTGAAATGCCTCAGAATCCCCCCATAAAAGACACTAAAAAGATACCATCCTCTTACTGTATATTTTTGAGGCAATACGTCGAACACTGCACGAGTGAAAACCAACAACAGAGCAAACATCAATCAAGTCCGTTCTTGTTGCATTCCGGGCAGCGCCGAAAGCCTCTGTCAAACTCTCCACCTTATTTTTGGTCCTCCATGTAGACCTTGCAGCTTCCGGAGCATGTCTCGCAAGGGAGGAAATGTAAGTCTTCGCTTCCCTCACATCCGGTGTCCCCGCCACCACCGTCACCCTTCCTCTGCGGGGTCATCTCACATTGCTCCAACAGCTTGGCCAATCTCCCCTCCTCGTGGAGCTTCCACACTTCATTGGACCCACTGAGATATCAGTCGTCGACGAAGATACATGGTAGTTGATAGGGCTGAGCTAGAGCTCAGGACAACCCTGCCCTGGATCCGTCCCTAATTGCAACCACTGCCTACAATAGCTATTGTTTTCCCAATTATTTGCAGTTTGAGGTTATTAGAACTAAAGAATAAAAGGATAGTTGAATCCATGCAACAGAAACTCAAGGCTGTATGTTAACGAAAGATATAGGCTAGTCAATAGGACAAAACAAGAACATACTTTACCTCCATTGTTTCTCTTTAGAGCCTTTACTTGTACTTGTAATTTTCTTTTACTTAACATTTTAATATATTCATTTTTGGCTTAGGTAAGCGAGTTAGGGTTGATCCTCATTTTCCTTTTTGTGATAGGTAGTTTTGGATATGATTGGTCCTCCTATGGCCAGTGGTTTCGGGGAATTTATGTCTTTTGCAATCAATTTCTTGAGCTTGTTCTACTATATTGTGGTCAACATTTAGTCCTCCTATAAGTGACCCATGTTTTAATGAAATATTGCAGTGGCTGGAAATTCAGCCGGCGTTCATATCCATGCTTTGTTCATTTCAAAGGCTTCAGGAGAGACACTGCAGAATTATGCTGGCCATGCTGATTTGGAGCTATGGATCTTACCTACCATCGACAGCTCAGCGTGGTCAATCGTGGCCATTTCATTCATGTCACTACTAGCCATTTCTGCTGTGTTTGCTATGTGTTTTTTGGTGCGCAGAAATATTACAAGGCGCGAGCAGCCTCCACTTCCTAACATCCGCGAATTTCATGGAATGAGTAGTCATTTAGTGAAAGCAATGCCAAGTCTGGAATTCACCTCAGTTGTTGAAGATAATTGCACCTCAACAACTTGTGCTATTTGCCTAGAAGACTATTGTGCAGGGGATAAACTTCGCGTGCTTCCATGTCGTCATAGTAAGTGTTTTGATCAGATTCTAATCATAATTTCAATTCTTATTTGAGTTTTAGTCTAAATAAAGTGTGTTTGATTTTCGATGCTGCCTTTTTTCTTGAAACTCGGCTCTTCCATATTCAGATCATGATTGATCTGGAATTTTGTTGTTATCTTGAAGCTGCATAATTCTGTGCCATTCCCAGTTCAACTAAATAGCAAACTAAATCCCATCTTAAAACCAACAGCCCTAATACTCTGTCAAAGCTACATTAAAACTTAAACAAGCTGTTATGCTCAGCAAACAATATATATACATAAACTAAGGACCATACCGACCGGTTACTTGGGTGGAAAGGTGGGAAGAATGAGGAACTGGAGGGAAAGGAAGAGGCAGGATATGGTCAGTCCTCTTTCCCTCAAAAAGAAAGGTAGAAAAGGAAGTTTTTATGATCTTCCTGCCAATTTATCTGTCCAAATGGTCCGAAAAGAACTGGCGGACAGTCGACTACTGAACTTACTGAACTTGCTGCTCGTCTTTGATTTTTATTCTTTTACTTTTTCTCATACATGCTTGATGACAAATGAGGAGAAATATTTCTGCTTTCTTTTCATTTTCCATTTGCGTAATTCACTAATTCTTTCCAACAGCTCGAATCATTAGAAATGACACATAGAGCTCCACAACTCGTGCTACAGGTGTATCATAGACTCATTCAACAAATTTCACATTGGTCGAATCTACTTAGTTACATCCTCCATAATGGTGTTCCAAATGGAAGGGTGTCTTGATGCTAGTTGCTGAATAGGAATATATTTGAAAAATTTTCTGTAATAATTTGTTTTGGTAGATCCTTTTGTTTATTTAAGGTATAATTTATTCCAAATTTGATTGAATCTTCTTAGATATTGGATTACTTCTTTCAAAGAATATTATACCTAGAATATTTTTGTTTATTTTCAATTTTGTATTGGTTAGGGCCTTTGTAAGAGACCCCAATTCCCCCTTGTTAATCTTCTTCTTTGGAACAATTTTGTCGTTGGTAAACTTAGTTTTGGCGCTGCATCAAGTTATTCCCTCACAATGCTGACAATTCCTCCCCCAACAACTAACTTGATACTCAAACATGCAGTATTGCTTAGCTCCGGTGCCATTTATCGGCAAATGTGCTTATCATTCTTCTCAACATGCTCCAAGTAGTAGTAGATTGCCTCGGGTCTCACATTCTACGGTAGGAGACAATTTACATTCCCCTATTGGTTAGCCTCGTCAAGATGGGTTATCGCGCCATTAGGATAACCATTGTGATGCTTTTCTAGCTTCGACAATTGGAACGACACTCCTTACTCGTCATCTACTACTAGCTTCTTTCCTTATCCTTCGTCATTAATCAGTCACTGCATAGCACATACACCATATGCAAGGACATATGCAAGTATACTTACGGTCGTTAAAGTTAGTTGTGGTTTGTGCCAAACCTAGAGGGAAATTTGACTTACATGTATCATGGGATTCTTATACGATTCACATATTTATGCTATTGCACATTTGTAGTTCTTACATCGTATGTGCGACGATACACAAGTCATTTATATAAATGAATTTTTGTTGCACTCGCCGCTAGTTGTTTAAGTTGGGTTTTCGAGAGACAAAACTTGAAAGAAAATTGTGTTTAGTAGTAGTTGGCCATTTTCGCCATTGTGTTTGGTCATTCTTTTTAAGTATCGTATGACTCGTGAACTGGGAATTTGCTCATCCACACTAATCTTCTTCGTTTTGAATCATTGAACAGAGTTCCATGTGTTTTGCGTCGACGCCTGGCTCACTACTTGGAGAACATTCTGCCCCGTTTGCAAGCAAGATGCTACGGCCGGCATAACTAACCTTCCGGCTTCCGAGTGCACTCCCTTACTTTCTGGTGCAACTCCAACAATCAGCGCTGGATCATCTTCGTTTCATTCACCCGTTGCAGCATCCCCAGCCATCCGTATATCTGCAATGCCTCCGCAGTCGCCTTTGAGTTCCCGATCTCATTCCTATGCTAGTTCTCCTAGTTCCCAACCTATCCGAATAATGCCGTTTCATCTCCGGTCAAATTCAAGTTTAACATCTAACATTTCTCATGTCCCTAACCCACATAGTTCCTATGGATGCTCGCCATCTATTTGTATAAGTAGAAACTCTTTGGACCATAGGAATTCATCGTCCCATGGATCTCGCTCTTATCTCGTATCTTCTCGCTCCGTTTATTCGCCTATCCATTCGAGACTCGGGTCCTCTTACATGCCTGGCTCGAGTAATCCAAGCGCCAACTATCTTGCTGCATCCTCCGGTAGGCAATCCTACTTGCGACACTGCACTGAATCGGAGGCAAGTCTTTCTGCTCTAGCCTCAACATATTCTCTACCAGAATGCTAATCCATGCAAGAGCTGCAGTTTCCCTGGATAGTAAGCATGATTCTTGACAAATATCGCAAAGCCGACTTATTGTACGACAGTGTTATGCTGTTCGTGTACATGCTGATTGTTGTTTTAATCTCGATTTGATTGTTGTTGTTACAGCTTGTTTGTCAGAGCGGTAGTTGCCGCCACTCGGTTGAAGTCGAATCATTCGATGTATCAGTTATTTCATTGACCCAAATTTGTCCTTTTAGTTAGCTAAACATACTAGGCCATTAGTGTTCATCTTCCATGTTTGTATAGCCTCAAGGAATTCCTATGAATTTAGAAAAAAATGAGAGTGAATGATGGTTTTGTACATTTTTACATTCATGAATGGTTTGTTGATGCAACCTCTTGATCTCGATTTTTGAGATGCATTTTATGACCTTCATGAGCATTGTTCAGTTGATATTCGGATGATAGAGTTGTTACAATGGTGTGAATTCTTGAGAAATATGAATTTTTCGTTTAGGATATTATTTGGTATCTTGATTTATGTCTTTTGTAGTGGACAATGGATATTTTTTGTAGATTGTTTTTAGAAATTTTTTAAATTTAAACTTTTGAAAGGATCTAAATTATTTGTATTGTTGGATCATTTATTGATTTTTCAAATTTATGGTGGGATCGGATAGTTCATTTCAAGAATAGTAAGTTAAAAATTTGAACATCTTGATTATTGAAAAGATGTTTTTTATATTTAATTTTGATTAATATTTAACTGTTGACTTAAAGAAATTAGTTTTGAAAAAATATAAAATTTGTTGTGCTCAAATGTAAAATATGTTCTTTAAACACTTTTAGGTTTAGTGTAAAAGGACAAGGGAAAATTTCATTCCCCTCCTCCCCTTCCAAGAATTTCCTTTTCTTTTTTTTTTGTCAAAAGGCCCTTTTGAGTTTTTAAAATTGTTATGATATCAAATTTTAATATACCTGTTGTAATTTTAAAATGATTTTAATTTTTATAATTTTATTAAAATATAAAACTATTATATTAATGATTTTCATGGTTGTTCTTATTATATGAAAGAGAATATATCATAATCTCAATTGACAAATATAAAGATGAAAATTATTTAAGAGTTTAGAATGATGAATTATTCGTAGCATAATTATGTTTGTCAAAGTTTTGAGTGCTATTATTATATTTTTACTGAAACTTTATAATAATGTTAAAATATATTAAATATTATTTTAATATTAAAAAAAGTGTGTTTTTTTAAATAAAAATGATAATAAGAGTGTCTTTTACAATATAATATTAAAAACAAAAATGGTGGTGAATTATGTAAAAAAACTTGGGAGTAAAATTGATGAAAATTCAGGGGGTCGAATGAAATTGTTCGGATCGGTTTTCTCTTTCTCCTCTAGCCCTCCATCCGCCTTCGAGATCTTCTCCGTCTTTGCCCTTCTCCCATGGCTTCCTTGGCGCTTCCTCCGCGCCCTCGCCCTTCGCTCTCCCCGTCTCAACGGCTCAGGAAGACCTCAGCTACCCCCGCTTCTCTCGCTCTGTCGAACGCGGTAAGCCCTGTAGCCTCCTCTAGGGGTTTATCATCATCTTCGAGCCTCCCGCTTCAACTGTTCCCCCCTCCTCATTTACTTGCATAGAAACTATCGCTCGTTTCATGAACTGTATCTTTTGATGCAAGATGCGTCTTCTTTGTGAATGGACGCTGAAAGTTACCATTTTTATTTCTAACTGTAGCTGGCAATAGTTTCTTATCAAATAACTCAACAGCTTGCATTGCCTCTGTCTTAAACTCTTAATTAGCAGATTTTTTTCCACTAATTTTTACTTTGCTCTGCATGCTATTGACTATTCAGACTAACGATTTCTGAAAAAAAAAAACCATCATATTTTTTTGTCAATTGGTATTTGTGCTGTTCCTGAGATAGGTTTTCATTTTATTAAACAAATATTCTTACAGAGTGTACTGCAGATTCCTGGTGGAACACCACTAACTTGGACCCTGAAAGATAAAACTGATCTTCCAAGTGATTGGAGAAAGAGCTCCCTTGAAGGAAGTGATTGGAAGAACTTGGAGTCTGATTTAAATCATTGGACTAGGCTGTTGCGCCCTGTACAGGTACACATAAGGTGTGCATTAGGACCAGTCTTTTAAATTGTTCTTTCACCAAGTTTATGTTTTTTTACATTATCCAGTGTTTTAGCATTGAATCTTCACCATGAAACTCTGGAACTTTGTAGTGGTACCCAGGTCATATTGCTAAATCAGAAAAAGAACTGAAAGAACAGCTTAAGTTAATGGATGTTGTCATAGAAGTTCGAGATGCTCGAATTCCACTGGCTACCAGTCATCCTCAGGTTAGTTTCAAAGTCCAAACTGACTTCAGTGCCTCGGCGATAAAAAATAAACTCCAAGGCGAATTTATCAAATTCTTTTCTTGTGTTTCTCTGAATAATCAGATGGATTCCTGGCTTGGAAGTCGTAAGAAGATTTTAGTTCTGAATAGAGAAGACATGATATCTACTGCAGACAGAAATATATGGTCTACTTTCTTTGCAAGGCAGGGAATAAAAGTTGTTTTTGCTAATGGGCAACTTGGCATGGTACACCAAAATCTTGACCAGAACTAAATTTTTAGCTTAGGTGCTGGAATATTCAAATATTAGTTGTTTTTTCATATGCAGGGAACGATGAGACTTGGGAGGCTTGCAAGGTCTTTAGCTGCCAGTGTGAATATTAAACGCAGAGCAAAAGGGCTACTTCCTCGTCCAGTAATTCTCATTTTGCACCAATTCTTTTTTTTTCCCTGAATATTCTTTTTGAAGCCGTAGTTCCTTTTTATATTTTCTTATCCTAATCCCATGCAAGAGTTTGGGTGCAATGAACTTTGTATCCGATAGAATGCACACATGCTGCAAATTTACAGCTCGAGCGATGTAGCCTACTTTCACTCATGTAACAAAGTTCTATTAGTCCTACATAGTTACTCAATTTCTATAAAAGCTATGGAAGAATGGTCATACGATTTATGAACTTTTATGTTTAGGTTGACTCTTCTCAGTTATTTGCTTTATTTGAAATGGGTTATGATGATAGCGATTAATTGTGTGTGCCTTTAAGAGGGAAGATTGCTTATTTGTTTTTTTTTCAATGTTGTCCTGATTTTGGTAAAGGTACGTGCCGGAATAGTTGGTTATCCGAATGTCGGTAAGTCATCTTTGATTAACCGGTTGCTAAAGCGAAGGATGTGTCCAGCTGCACCAAGACCTGGTGTTACAAGAGAATTGAAGTATGCTCTTTTCATTTTTTTTCTAGTTCAATAAACTTCTGATGAGAAACACAGAAAATTGCAACTTTAGATTGAAAAACTTACATTACTAAATCCTGTAACATTATGTTTGCTCTTACTTGATTCGGAAACTATTTTTGGCATCATCATCTTTTATACAGATGGGTACGATTCGGCAAAGATCTCGAGTTGTTGGACTCTCCTGGCATATTGCCAATGAGAATTAGTGATCAGGCAGCTGCAATCAAGCTTGCGATATGTGATGACATCGGAGAGAGATCATATGATGTTGTCGATGTTGCAGGCATTCTTGTGCAGATGCTGACAAGGTTTCCCGAAGTCGGTTAGTTCTTTTCCTAGACTTGTCAACTCTCTACAATAATCGCCATGTTTTTCCCGCTGCCACTTCGATATACATTTGCATAAACTTGTCTCGAATGTCTAATGCTTGAAGTGAAATCTTCAGTAAATTTTTAGCTCGACTATCAGTGATAACTCTACCATTCGAAATTGAATTGTTATACATACGAACTATAGCCCTAGTAGTGTATGATAGTCCATAGAAAAGTAAGCAGGTTAAAAGCAGACTATTTTGTACAAAAGAAATCTTGTTCATAGATATTGACTGCAAAAGACAGGTTATTATGGTTAAACTAGTTGATAACCGGTGCATTTTTTTTTTTAATATAAATTTAAAATTTTAGCATTTTAAGTTGTATCGAACATTTAGAAAAATAATTCAATGTTTATGTCTGTGCGACTTCGATGGTGTTTTATTATAATTATTTTAGCTTTCGATGATAAATATCATACTTAGACTGTTCAAATGTTATGTTTTCTGCTGATCTCACTACAAGAATACCATAATTTAACAACAGAATATTCGGTCACTAATCGGTCGTTAAATGACATTAGCAAAATCCATTGCTAAAACTTAGCGATCGAATTACCATTCCGTCGGTAAGTATTAGCGACCGAATTAAATTTCCATTCCGTCGCTAAAATTAAGAGATCTCTTCTAGGTATAGATCTTATATTAGAAATATCACTAAGAGTTATTTATACTATACAAATGATTTTAAACAACAAATTGCTTTTTTTTTCTGACCGATGAAGTCTTCCGACAGGCTCCGAAACTCTTCGCAAACGGTATAGGATCGATCCAGACGATCAATGTGGTAGAATGTAAGTTGGCTTCTCGACCAATTCTACTTATTTCTCTCTTGCTACTTGTGAGAGTTAATTCATTAGCTTGCCTGATAACTCAGATTCGTCGAGAAGCTTGCCCGACAACTCTTTAACGGAGATGCTAACCAGGCTGCCTTCCGCATCTTGAACGACTTCAGGAAGGGAAGATTTGGTTGGGTGGCCCTTGAAAGGCCTCCAAAGTGAACCTCTGGTGCTCGGGGATGTCGATATTCTTCTTTTTGTTGTAGCGATCACAGCGAGCTTGTTGTTCGCACAATGGTGTTCTTTAGATCGGTTCGATCGCTGTTCTAAAGATCGAGCTCCCAAGTTTTCGCCTTCGAATTGTCATATTCCTGGTCCAGGTGACCAATTTGCTGGTCCAGTTGGCTCTTTTAGCAGACTTAACATAGAACACAAGTAACTTTTATGTACTTCGAACGGGTGTATCGTTACACTACACAGCCGGGCAGAACGAACATTTATCAGATAAATTGATGTGTATATGAATTATTCTTGTTGATGCTCATCTCATGTCGCATTGTACAAAAGATTGAGATGCAACGAATGAGACTTTTACGTAGCTTTTCGAGCATCTTCCATTTAATTTTTAAGTGGGGTGTATTCATATAGATTTTTATTTAAATAGGATGATAAATTTTAGATGGTTGGACTATCTAATATAAGTGTTTTTTGATTTCCTTTGACGTCAATGAAAAATTTTGTGAGATCAAATGGATTGCGAATATCTACAGACTAATCGTTCGTCTACTGAAATAAATTCGATTTTAGATTTTAAAAAAAATTAGATAAACTTGAACCATATACAAATCAAGAATTTACTTTTACGAATGGGGTACATTTTTAATATTTGAATCTGTCTTACAAGAACGATGTACTTGCATCATCAAACTTAACTATTGAACCGCGAACACTTCTTTATTTTATTCCGATGGTTGATAGAGCTTATCTCATTTAGGAATTATTTAGTGTCCATCAGATATCCATAAAGCCAGATCAACCATCCTCAAAATTACTAAAGGAAATTTTTGTTCATTATTCTAGCAATTATGCCCCTCATCGTCAGTTCTTCGATGATAATGAAGGAAGATAAATCACAAAGAACTATACCCCTTGATCAAAAACAATGAAAGACTTCTAAGCTCATATGAAGATTTTATATCTCACATAGAAAATCAACCCCTATCCATTTTAACCCGATTGTGTTCTTCTATTACATTGCACATGGTATAATCTAAAAAATATTTTCTACTGGACTTGCCTAGTTTCAACATAAAATCATGGTAATGCCATCTCTCGATCAATTTGCACACGAAATAACATCAAGAACATAACCAACCAACAAACAAACAAAAAAAAAAAAAATGTAGAATGCTCATTTAAAAAGCTTCATCCAAAATTAAAAAAAGTTTAAATTAGCTTTTTACACAGCGCAGTCAGCAATCATGAAACATAATTGAATACAAACCTTTCAACGCATTGTAAGGTGCTAGTGAAGAGATCCATTTTTGAATGACCAAAATGGAGATAGCATGAGGATCGATGAATGAAGGTGGACGACAACGAAGAAAAATGAAATCAAACATGATCATATTTCATCGTCTTCGAAAGGATCCTTCTCGGGGTAATCTCCAACCTGAATGTCAAAATTTTGTTAGTATACCTTTCTTTTTCGACATAACTTATTCCGATCAACCATAAAAATCCACTGTTGCATAATATTCAAGACGAACAAGTGTTACTGTAGCATATCCAATTCCTTGTTTCCAAAGCATATTTCCATTTTCATTATTTTTACATAGCTTTGATATGGTGAGCAACTCACCGTGTGCATTTGTACATGAATGAGCAGTAACAAAATCATGATCCGATCGCGATTCGGTGAAAGGGACGGCGCGCCGACCCTAATGGATTCAAGGGATTAGCTATAGCACCCATTCAAGCAACGACGCGCAGCGAAAGTACTGTACAATGCATAGGTGTACATGGTGAGTTGCTCACCATAACAAACCTCATTTTTACAATTCCAAACGACTGGCATGAACTCTGCAACTCCACTATTTCAACTGGATTTCAGTGGGGTGATACTTAGTGGTGGTTACTAAAACCTTGTTCTAGAAAATTTGCTTCAGGATATATGATGAGATTGTCTACTTTTATGCGACTTGCATTACCAAAAAAAGGCCTATGGTTGGTACATGCCCACTGGGTGCCGATCCAGTGGTCGGAGCAGCAGCTTCATCTGTAAGGATGAAGAACGGAAGGAGAAGAAAGATAGCTCGGTGAGAATTTTATTAAATACAAAGTGAGTTTCCTTAGCCCACTAGACTAACCCCTTTCTACCATTGGATCTCTCATGCTGCACTCATCTTGATTTGTCCTACGCCATTGATTCACTCGGATGATCCACACTTCACCAGTTCAAAGCACTGATTCATCTAGACAAGTGGGTTCGCTAGGTCAATGCGACTAAGTACAAAAGCATCAAAGTGCCTTAGTGTGCATCACACAAGTCTTGTTTACCTCACTAGTGTCCTGTGCACAGTATGCAAGGTGTATGTGTTGCAAATAACTTCGCATTTCACTCTACCTTGGTCCTTCGCTAAGTCCATCTTTATACCAAGGCAACTTTATACAAGGATAGTCCGGTGTTCGAAGCTCCCACTAATACGGGGTCCTGGTGCACCAAGACAACTCTATATAAGAATCTATATTTCAATGTCATAACCCCTTTAAGTTCTTGGTGCAGGATTAAAGTTCCCATGAGATTTTCAAGAGCTCCAACAGCTCTATTCTCCTTTCTTGTTCATGTTTTAAAAAATGCATTGTAAATACAAGCATTTGGCAGATCAATAAGGTTGATGTTTATTTTGAGTTATTAAATTAACAAATACCGCTACCATCCACTGGTGAATATGTAAGAAATCGATTCTGAGTTGTGTAGATGCCATATTTTGACTAGCAAAATGCTTTAACCCAACCTTCTTGATAAGAGAAGGTATCTGAGGCAGTACACGTTACTTCCAACAAATTATATCAATAGTATTTGAACCCTAAACAGTTTCCTTTCTTATTTATAAATTTAGACATTTTGCAGTTGATTTTTTACAGTTAGATTCTCTTAAAGGTGGATTGTTCTAGTTCTAATTGTGGATATGGAATAACAAAGTTTGAATTGTTGTAGTTACGACTAAAAAATAAGCTCCTAGACCAGACTCAGAGATCCAAGCCTTTTGTACATATTTTCTTAAGACTAGTAACACCCCTGAAGAATATGTGATGGCGTATCAGTATCGCAAGTTACCTTGACTTTGTCGGGTCTAATCATAGCACCATGTTGTGGAGGGCAGTAAAAATAGCGATTACCTTTTACCCTGCAGTGTCCAAAAGAAGGTCCAAAAAGTCAAGATCAGATAATAATATACAAAAATTCCAAGACATTCAAAATATGCATGATCCAATGCATTTCGAAAATGTCAAGTGCTATTACTACCTAAAAACACTAGAATGCTAATGGGGACCCCTAATCGCCAAAGAAAAAGTGATTCTATCTGAAGAAGAATATACACATTAACTACAGTAGAAAAAAAAGCCGAGAACATCCTCCTACACCATGAACAAGGGCTAAACAGGTGACAGTGCCTGTTAGGGAAAAGTTCTTTGCGTGATTTATTATTTACATACCCTTGCAAGTTTCAAGGAAGATTCATAAATTACAGCTGCAGAGTGCAGACTTAAGCTAAAATTGCAGCAAAATCAACAATAGCAGTGACACTATCCTGTTCTACTCACA
This sequence comes from Wurfbainia villosa, assembly GCA_025175895.1. Lineage (NCBI taxonomy): Eukaryota > Viridiplantae > Streptophyta > Magnoliopsida > Zingiberales > Zingiberaceae > Wurfbainia > Wurfbainia villosa. The sequence goes on along the minus strand of CM046000.1, from coordinate 1,942,901 downwards.
ATATATCTAATTAGAGTTTAGATCATGGTCCACAGTCCATGAATCATGATCATGGTTTTAAATTTTGACCTGTGCTAGGCGATATGGATAGAAATTTACCATTCTGGCCGCTGCCCCGCACTGGTATGGGCGGTACCGACAACCTCGCATGGGGTTCGTGGGGCCGTGGATGGCCTCGCACAGGCATAACTATGGGGAATTTAATTAGATAAAATAAATAAAATCAATCAAAATTGAATAAAATTATCCCATTAATCTAAAAATATTCCCTAAATTATTTTAACTTTTATTTTATTAATTTATATATTATGAATAATAATTTTTTTATTATTAAAATTTATTTTATTTTAATTTTTTAATCCTACCTAATCCAAATTAAGTAAATTAATTTTATTATTATAATTAATTTTTGAGGGTTTTCTTTTTTAATTATTTTTTCTTTTTAATTTTTTTAATATTTAAGTTAAAAATTTTATTTTAAAAATTATCGAAACTATATCGTTCGTTTCAGTCGCAGACTGAAACCTCGAAAAGGGTCGAGATTTTAAACTTTGATCATGATATATCAACTTCAAACAAATAATGATTTTCTCCATTTCCAAAGTGAAATAGAACTTTCAAATGGTCTTAAGCTAGTCACTACCCTATATATTTTGTATTGCCTAAACGTGAGAATATAACTATAGCTCAAGAAAGTAACCCTGTCATTGTCAGATGGGTTTGGTTTATTGCTTTCAAAAAACAAATTGGCTTTGTGTAGGCCATTAATAGCAGCTAATAAAGTTTATTTCCATTATTAATAAAATAAAAGGAGACGTACAAGCCATCGTGCTTTCCTAGAGGTTCATCATACTGAATTCCAACCCAAAAACCAGGTCCTAGATCTTCAGCTCTTCCAACAAATTTGACAACTCCCCTTTTCTCCCCAGGATCAACTTGACATCTATCCCCTACCTGTATAAAAGACAAAATTCATCAATGGAAGAAAATATTATCCACTGGACCATTTTTTTTAGCACAAAACTAAATAAGCGTAAGATTGATGAACGGGTGCAACAATATAATTTCATAGGGCGGATGAAAGAATACAATTTGTAAAACGTAACAGAGAATTAATCTTAAAATAAAACATAGAATTACAAGAAATCGAACTCTATTTTGCTGCCTTGTATCATTAAACATTGGCCTAATGCCACCATCCATAGATTAAGGAACATGATTTTGCATATCTAATTGGATAAAAATATAAAATGATCTCTGCATTAAGATAGATATGAAATGAATTGCTAAATCATACACAAAATGGCCACCAAAACACCTGGAATTTCCACCAACACTTGAGGCAACTCAAAATAAATTTTCAGAAAGTAGATTTGCCAAGGGTCTAGTAAATTAGCAAGCAAAATGCAATAACAGGATGGATTGTCCTTCACTCTATATATCATTTAAGGCCATATTGACGTCCAAATTTAATGATGTCTTGTTCAATATTGACTATGCCACCCTGAAATTATCAAACCAAAAATAGAAAAAAGAAACAACTAAAGTGGCATTAAATTCACTTGTCTAGAAAACATAATAAATACAGTGGTCAACATTGCTCCAGAATTAAACATTTCACTTGTCTTGAAACCATATTAATTTTAACACAACAACATTTCTATAGAATTAGACACGAACTATACAGATAACTTACATGTCCATACTACGGCAATTCCTCTTTAAATTACACAGAAACAGTTTAAAGTTGGAAAAATTATTATTATTATTATTATTATTTTACCATTACACTCCTCAAGTTAATTTATTTTCAATTAAGCCCTATCCTATTTACAAGTAGTCTCTTTAATTTGCTTCTTGCTCTTCCAAGACATGAGATGGCCTCAAACTCTCACCATTATGTCTCACTCACTATGCTCATTCAAAAAAATCCAATAATGGAGCATGGCTAATTTATTTAAGTAAACTCAAAATTGGCCTACCTGCAGGCTTATTTGTTCAGCTAATTACGCCTTGGATTCTTTTGCACAATTGTTTATAAGCTTGCAAATTAACTTAGCGAAGCAAAAGAAAAAGGTAATTATAAATTGTGTCCAAACAATTTGCTGTAAATGCATCCCTTGATAGTGAACAACGTAAGTTTCTGTATGGATCATGACTAGCTTAGGCTTGCTGGATTGCCAACAAGATTCTCTTGTGTACATTATATGTATGCAGATATCAGTTCAAAGAAAATACAATGGGTTTAGCACAAGCAAAATCCCATACAATAATCATTAAGGCAAACAGTAATGCAGCTTACTATTAAAGATGCTTAGGTAGTAGAGATGTTCCTTTACCTTGAAATTAGTTCATTGCTACAATAGTTAAATTACTGAAGAAGGGAAAGTAGGATCAGGGGAATGTGACCTTTTGTTGAGTTGGTAGTTTATGCACAAAGATATTAAAATAAAATCTTGTTCTATTTGATTGAGTTCACCTGTATGACAAATTTTTCCTCACGGTGACAAAATCTACCATTAGGACCTCCAGTGCTCACGGCTTCCCTGGTTTATTCCATGACTACAGATTGGGTTTTAGCAAAGAAAAAGAAAGAGAGGGCTGAAGGGAGAGCTACAGAGGGAGCAACAATGGGAAGATGTGAGGGGAGGAAGGCATTGTGTAGGAGAGCTTTTATGCATCAGCAACCATGTAGTTAATCATGTGCACAATGTTACTGGCAGGAAAAGTATGAGTTGTAGGGAAGCCTTTGTGGTACTAGATATCTGGATCCAGCAGCACACCTCCACGAATTTTGTTGTGAGTGCAGGTAGTTGCCTTTGTAAGAGGAGGTGTGCATGTCGGAGGTGAATACTATGAAGCTCTAGATTGTGGTATCAACACACATGATGAAGGAATACAGGTTATAGAGGTTGACTATAAGGAGGTGAACCAAAGCTGAGGGTAAGGGCTCCTACCTCTGATCCTTCATGTCATGCTTCTAGAAGAGAATGACTTCTGGGGTTAATATTAACCATCACTTTGATCAGACAATACTAAAGGTGGGGGTAAGATAGAATGGTTTGAGGATAAAAAATGAACTATTCCCTAAAAATCATCAAGATCTATCTGCATCTTTCTAACTTTACCATACTTTTGTATACACAATGGTGTCATTATAATACACAATGGTGTCATTATAATCATGCAAAACCTTATCAAAGGATACCTATAAAACATAGTAGGTAACCAGTTTCTTCAAATGTTGTCATGGACATAGCCACTTGCAAAATCACTTAGAATCGATGTTGTAATTGCATAGTAATAAGCTTAGAAGGTGAAGTTATATTTCACATCCCAGATTTGAGTATTTGTGCATCTGGTTTTCATTGTGTTCCCTACACAAGAGATGCATATCTATCATATGCAACACATACATAGAAATAAATTTACATATTCTCTGTAAAACATAAATATTATAATAAGTACATAATAGAAATGCTTAACAGCGGGAAAGTAACAACAACTAACCTTGATATTTGCACATAGGTCTTCCATGTAATTCTCAGACAGCTAAGATAAAAGAAAAAAAAAATCTTAGGTGAAGAGTATGTTGCATGCCAGATTAACTTTAAGAACTCATAGCAACAGATTTTTCAGCCTGATTAGAGTGACAAAGAAGCTGAGGCTTAAGGAAATCCTGTTGTACTAGAAAATTGGTGCTACAACATAAATTATTAATGAGGTTTAAGAGGCAAATAATAGAATGCAAGACATACCTTTCCTTCTTTAGCCACTGGATTTCGAGCTATGATTTTTTCTTTGAACTTCCTAAAGTTGTCTGAACAGAAAGAAAACAATCTAGAGTTATGGTGAGCATACTGTTGTGAGTTATGGACCGTGATAGATGTTTAAAAAGCAATCGATAGAATATGCAATTATCCAGCACGGAACTCTCTACATATTTGTAACAAGCATAAATGACAAATATGCTAAATAGTACAGATTCAATGGCAAAAGACCATAGTTAACCTATCTGCTAGTACCAACATCAATCCTCATACTATACCAGTACAAGTGGAGGTATATTAATCCATATTCCCCTTACAATGCTGATAAAAAAAAATACTAAATGATTCGATTAACTTGGAAACCTAGCTTTAAGTTGGTTGTTAAGGCCTAAAAGGAAACTTCCAAACCTAACATTAAGGATCTATTCACAACATAACAAAGTGATAGAATTTAATTTGATATGGCCCTAAAATGTGCAGTGACATGTGAGAAACCATTTGACAGAACTCATAGTCTATGATGTCAACGGATTGGTAGTCCAGTATCGTGCTAATAGTCTAATGCCGTCGGTATAGATCCAACTTGTATGTGAGACTGCAAAAACGGGGTGAACAAGATACAGGAAGTCTTCCATAAGAAAATAAATGAAGATACTCACTATCAAGCTTATTGTAAGATTCTTCAGAAATTTTATATTTCTCAACCAATGAAGTGTCTTCCAACCAGCCACCAGAGGTTACCGAAGAAGGATCAAGATCAATAATATGCAAACGGTACCTGAAAATGATCAGTCACAATGAATTGTTCAAAATTCAACCAAAAGGCCAAGGTAATGCAATTTCTCAAGTAAAACCAATATTTGCAAGTTCCTGATATCATAAAACCCAGACCATTGCATCAGTTGAAACTTGAGTAATGCACAAGGTCGAAGTAATACATACTACAAAGCAGGACAACAGAAAAACATTTCCTCTGATCTTCTAGCAATATTCTTTTAAACACATTTTTAACTGAAACTTGAACAATTGGGAATTGGAAGAATGCAAACAGTGTGAAAAAAGCTAAGGACATGAGCTTACTACATTCAGCTTCATCTTTGGCAAGTGATCGAATACAATGGCAAATATTAAGAAGAAAAGAAATCCTTCATCTTTTTCAATGTGTATATGCAACTACTCAGAATGATCGAAGAAGACAAATAGAATTCTGCTCTGGCCTTTTCAAACAGCCAACATCCAATGAATTCATCAAATAAATTTCTTTCCTCGATGTGTATCTTCCAGAAAAACTAATGCCTATAGTAGCTAGTTGCACCCATGAATGCAACCTTTGCCCTTTACCTACATGATAACGTAGTCCTATTTAACATTAAAAAGGTACATAGAGCAAGGATGTGAGTTATCCCAAGGCTATCTACATGAGAACCACATTTACAGTTGGCTGGCTCCCAGTAACTTGATTCTAGATATAACCATAGCCACATCTTGGTAAGAATTGTGATTTCTATAGTAGCTAGCTGCACCCATGGCGGCAACCTTTTCCCTTTACCTACATGACAACATAGTCCTATTTAACGTTAAAAAGGTACACAGAGCAAGGATGTGAGTTATCCCAAGGCTATCTACACGACAACCACATTTACGGTTGGTTGGCTCCCCATATCTTGATTCTAGATATAACCATAGCCACATCATGATAAGAGTTGTAATTCCAAGTAGGTGGATTTTGCAATTTCAAGGTGTATGAGTTTAACCCTAAACCACAACCTAAGAAAAAAGATGAGTTAGGTGCATGAGGCTCCTGCCAATGTGAGGTTCCAGAGATTAGCGAGGTTCCAAGGAAGGGTCAGACCACACAATTGACAATGGTAACTGAAGTCAGGTATAGTTTCTTAACAACATTTTAAAAACTCCCTAACTATGTCAACCGTCCTTCTTTCTGCAATGAAGGAAGGACATGTTGGCCATCCATTCATTTCGATATTCATCCTTCAATTTATAAATTTTCCTCTTTCTATATCATCCCATTTTCAATCAATGGCAGTCAACATGTCACAAACAACTGGAATTGATAATTCAAAGCATTATTTAACCACAATGTCCTGCATTTATGCCATTACACTTCTTAACAAAAGAGTAATCAAAAGCAAGGCAAGGAATAGGACACCAAATGAAATTTCACCAGTAGATCTGGAGTACCCAAAACTTGGCGATCCATGACACAGAACAGATGCAAAGCAATTACGAACCTAAACTAGGAAGACTAAAGGCAAAGGGACTGACCCATCCTGAGGAGAGTAGAAGCCGAATGGCCTCGTAGCGTCGTTGAGGCCAGCGATTTTGGATCCGGTGGCATCGTAGAGTTCGAGGCGCATGGAGTCGACCGCAGTCCCACACTTCTTCCACAGCTTATCCTTAACGGATTCCAAGGTCATCTAACAGATGAATCGAGAGAGAGAGTATAAGAAACAACAAGATATGAGTGAGTGAGTGGGGGACGGCCATGACCATCAAAGACCTCGAGCGAGAAGCGGACGTCTGCTGAGAAGCTCTTGATGTTCGAGTGGGTGACTCTCAGGAGCACCGAGTCGTCGCCTGGTAGTTGAAGACGAGAAGCCATTATCGAGCTCTGGTACGCACTCCGCCGACGCCGCAGCCGCCGTCCGTCGTCGTCTTCCTTCCTTTCTCGGTTTCTGCTTTTGGAAAACTTGCATCAATATCCTTAGAAATATGAGAAATTGAACTGCAAAAAAGTTTGCATAAACATCCGTAATAATATGTGAAATTACATTGAACAAAAAGTAAGGCCAAAGAAAAAATATATTTATTTGGGAAACGAAAAATTATTTTTTTTATCATTATTTAAAATAATTATCCATTCCAATCTCTCTTGTTTTTTTTTTAAATTTAATACAAAATATATTTTTGATTTCCAAATAAAACCAGATGTTTAGTCAATTTACATTTCTATCCCCACACAGAGAACATAAATATGTGGGGTCGTCGGTGGAACGCCGGTTCCGATTCCGTTATATCCGACACGTGCCCATGATCCAGCCGCTCATCGCGGCCGACATACATCATGGATTTGGCAGTTTGAAAACGCTATCGGAGAATTTATAACGGTGTTTATGGTATATATATTTTTATAGAACGTGTGTTATAAACCGACACAAGACGGTTTCCATGCGTCATTTGGTAATTAATTCTGCCGCCGTTCTTCAGATCCGCAGGGAATTACGGACGACGAATCACGACCGAAGACACGATGATGTCACGACCTCCGCCTGAGCAATCGATTGCCACGCGTTTTCCAGCCGTAACTTAACAGGTAGCTTAAGTCGGCCACGCTTGAATCAGATCTCTATTTTAATCTTCCGCCACGGCGCCTCGCTTCACTTCGCTCGCCGCTTGCTTCTGGTTCCGATCTCAACGCGAATCCGGTCGCCGGACGTCGTCGGGCGTAGAGGCGTGCTATTCCAATTCCCTGCTTCGCTTTCCGTAGATCACAGACCTAGTGGGTGCTGCCATTACTTTATAGATTTGTCTCCCAAAGAAAAGTTTTTTTTTTTTTTTTTTGGTAACGTTTTTGCAATCTTTATGTTAGAATTTAGACGTGTTTTGGATGCTTCTTCGAGCTTCATTTTTATTTCATCAATGTCGGTTTTCTTCAGATCCTGTGCGGAGCATAAATTTGTTGATTTGAATGACGAGAATGTCTATATGAGAATGTCATTTCACTCTTATCTAGTATGAACTACTGATTGGTGTAGATCTACAAACTGGATCTTAACGTCTTGCTTCCTTTATAATCAAAGGTAGCTAAAGGATTTTCCTTTTGATGGTTGAAGGTACTGCTATTATTGTGTTTCAGAGTCTATTCATATTAGGTTGATGAAGTGCAAAATTCTGAGATCTGAGTCTATGATTTTAGACATTGCGGCTTCTTGATTTCCACTTTATTTTTTTAATGAGAAATTTTGATTAGTTTATGATGTTTCGATTCCTCTTTTGGTGTTAGAGACTAATTTATGTTCAGAAAGGAATACTCTTCTTGTTCCTAATTTTTGTTTCAGTCTTGATCTTTCCACGCATGTGCAATATTTATGGCTTAAAAAGTTTATTGTCTTGTTAATGTGCTGAAGAGATACCTTGTTTGTTCTTGTTGTTTGATAATTACTCAGGACTATTACGTCAATTCTTGGATAAATCTATTTACACAAACATGCCATTTGTGGCAAGCTCAAGGATGGATAGCAGAAGGACATCCTCATATTGCTCGACGACTACAATTGTCGTATTTGTCGCCCTTGGCTTAGTAGCAGTGTGGATGATAACATCCTCAACAGTTGTTCCTACAGCTATATCTGATACACAATCTAACACTAATGAGAAAGTTTCCAGGTTTGATTCTACCTCGTTTGAAAGTCGTTCAGAAGACACTGTCGAAGAGTCAAGTGGTGATGACAATGACAATAATGTTCAGAATAAAGCCAACTCCTTTGCAGAGAAAACATCTGAGACACTGATAAACAAAGTAGAAGTTGAGAGTTCTCCAAAGGATAAAGAAGACAATAAAGATGAGTCAGATGATGGTTCTAAAACTAAGTCCTTAAATGACATTAATGAAGAGGAAACAGGAAAAACAAACAAGGAGGCTGTAGATTTGGATCAGGATACTAAAATAAGTGAGCAGGTTTACCATAAAGACAAGAAAACAGAGGAAGAAAACGATGAAACAATTACTGAAGAGAAGAAATCAAATCAAGATGAGATATCAGATGGTGACAAAACTGAAGATGAAAAGCATAGTACAGTAGAGGAAAAATTGGACCAAGAAGGAGGAACAAATACACAAAAGTTTGATGGGAATGAGGGGGATCAACTAAAGGCCACTGGTGGCAATGAGGTCTTTCCATCCGGGGTTCAATCAGAACTTTTAAATGAAACCAATATCCAGGATGGTACATGGTCTACACAAGCTGCAGAGTCAAAGAACGAGAAAGAGATGCAAAAGGGTTCTTCCTCCAAAGAAGAAAATTTAGATTCCAGTTGGAAGCTTTGTCAAGTTACTGCTGGAATTGACTATATTCCTTGTCTTGACAATGAAGCAGCTATTAAGATGCTTCATTTAACTGGACATTATGAACACAGGGAACGACATTGCCCTGAGGGGCCCCCAACCTGCCTTGTTCCGCTGCCTAATGGATATAGACCACCAATTAGGTGGCCTATGAGTAGGCAAAAGGTGTTTTTTTGCCATTGTCTTTTCGCCTTTTTCCCCTCTGCATTAAATTCCTTCTGTAGTAATCTTAGTGACTTCCTGTAGATATGGTACAACAATGTCCCTCATACCAAACTTGCAGAAGTGAAAGGACACCAAAACTGGGTGAAAGTTTCAGGAGAATATACTGAATTTCCAGGAGGTGGAACACAATTTATACATGGTGCACTTCATTATATCGATTTCATTCAAGAGGTAATAAATATTTTGGCCAATTCGATTTCTTGAATTCTTGTTGGTTCTTTAATATGGTACAATAGTGAAGTCTATTTCTTAAACGGGTGCTATCCCTTGTGGTTTATCCCATCCTGTCCAACCGATAGCAATATTTCATTGACAGTAATGGCTGTTGATAACTTCTCTTGTTTTCTTATTTCTGCAATCACCTACCAATCTGTATGCTTATATAGAGAATTTCTAAGTTTGCACCTGGCTTAACTTATTCCATGTAGACTACTGTAGTTAATTCATGTTTATTTCTTATCTTATCAAATTTGTTGATCAAGAAATTCCTGAAGTAATTTCAGAGGTTGAAAGAATTCAATGTGAAAACCTTTGTTGTTTTCTTTTCTACATCCTGATATCTAGATTCTGATAGGACAGAATAATTTGTGATTGTTACTAGTTTTATTCGGACATCTAAAAAGATTTTTGCTGGTAACACTCTAGAAACACTGAAAGATCCTTCCTTTTTGAGAATAAATGCAGTCTTTGCCTGATATAGCATGGGGACAACGCAGCCGTGTGGTTCTGGATGTTGGCTGTGGAGTAGCTAGCTTTGGTGGGTATCTCTTTGATAGAGATGTGCTTACTATGTCATTTGCACCCAAAGATGAGCATGAGGCCCAAGTCCAGTTTGCTCTAGAGAGGGGCATCCCAGCCATATCCGCAGTCATGGGTACTAAAAGACTACCTTTTCCTAGTAAGGTCTTCGATGTTATTCATTGTGCACGGTGTAGAGTGCCTTGGCATATTGAAGGTACTGCTCCTATTCAATATGAAATTTTTTCTTTGATTTATGGGGATTATTGATCTATTGGAGACTATAGGTGGTATGCTCTTGTTGGAGTTGAATCGGATGCTGCGCCCTGGTGGTTACTTTGTCTGGTCTGCAACTCCAGTTTACCGAACGGATCCAGAAAATATTGGAATATGGCAAGGTGCAATGAAAATTTAGTTAAAATAAATTTAATTGGAAGGATGATATTGTTTTAACAAATAACTTAGACAAAATGTTCATGGCTTTTTAACAGGTAAATGAATGTCTAAAAAATCAATTGACAAAGATCTATAATGCAGTTTTTTTTATCTTGGCATAAACATAAACTTGGTATTCTTGATTTGAGGAAATTATTTTCAATTTCGTCAAGAGGAATCTTGTTCAAATATCAAAGTGTGAATTTATCTTCTGATTGTGATTCCATTCTTTTATATTGAAAGTTACTTTAATTACACAACAAGATGCTGCCACATATGAAGGCAACCAAACAACTATTCTTCCTCTTGATGTATTTTGACAAATTGAATAGGCTTAAATGATACTGATCCTATTTTATTAAAATATTGCTAGCCATGACTGCATTGACAAAATCCATGTGCTGGGAGATGGTCAAGAAGACAAGTGATACGCTTAACCAAGTTGGTTTAGCTATCTATAGAAAGCCTTCTGATAATAAATGCTATGAGCAAAGAACCGAAGATAATCCTCCACTCTGCCAAGCATCTGATGATCCAGATGCAGCTTGGTATGCTCTTTGCTTTGTTAGATGGACAGGGGGCACTGATTGGCTTGTTATTTTTATCAAAATTAAGTGCGTCTTCAGTTTATTGACATCTTTTAGCATACAGGAATATCACACTCCAAGCGTGCATGCACAAGTTGTCTGTAGATTTAACTAGCCGAGGGAAGAAGTGGCCAGAGCAGTGGCCCCTGAGGCTGGAGAAGGTACCTTACTGGCTAAATAATTCTCAACTTGGGGTTTATGGAAAACCTGCACCTGCAGACTTTACATCAGATTATAAGCATTGGAAACATGTCGTTAGCAAATCATATGTCAGTGGAATGGGAATTAATTGGTCTGCTGTGAGAAATGTCATGGACATGAGATCTGTATATGGAGGGTAAGTTGATACTAATGTCCAATCCAGTTTAGCTCTGATATAGATCATCTTTTCCCGCACACAAGAATTACGAAGTTTGCATAGTTTGTTTGCACTAAGATCTCTGAGCTTCTCTTAAATATTTATGTTTCATTAAATATGAAGTTTCTTCTGCAAAACAGTTGCATGACAAGCAGGATTGAATCATGATCCCATCTATATTTTGACATAGGCTATAATCTTCTAACAGTCTAATTACATCTTAGTGGTTGAACTTTTGATTGTTAATTTTCATCATGCTCTTCACAGTGTGAGATTATTTCTTCTTTTCTTTTCTATTACTTTTGTTGCACTGACTATATATTGTAAATATCTCATTTTTTGTTTAGTGATTCAAAATTCCTAATATTCACCCATTCATTTATATCATTATGCCTTAGTAAACATCAGCATGTTTGTTTTTGTTATTGTTTTCAGATTTGCTGCAGCTTTGAGAGATGTGAAAGTTTGGGTGATGAATGTTGTATCGATTGATTCACCAGATACACTTCCTATCATTTATGAACGGGGTCTATTCGGCATCTATCATGATTGGTGTGAATCTTTCAGCACCTATCCAAGATCGTATGATCTTCTTCATGCGGACCATTTATTCTCAAAAACCAAGAAGAGGTCAGTAAATGCCTCCCTCTTAGACTTCCATGATCTATCTATGACTTTTCTTTCAGGGATGCTTGAGAAATGTTTTAACACTAATGCAACTGTTTGGTTCACAAGGACAACAAAAGTTTGATGCTATTTTCTTTTTCCCGATGAAAAAAGATTTGATGTCATTTGAATTTGAAGCACTATATCATTATTTATACTTAAATAAATTTTATCTTATTTTATTATTACTAATAAGTTTTTTTTGTCTTTCTCTTCCCCATTTGATGTGCGTATTTATCATAATTTCACATTGTCTAACTGAAACATTTATTAGTCATCTAAGTACATGTTCGTACTATCTTAAACGTGTTTATCGGAGTTTTTCTCAATAGATGCAACTCCGATTTTCTCTTTAATGCTCTCATTTCTTATTTTGTTCATCCTCGTATACCCACACATTCACCTTAACATCCTCATTTCTACAACTCTCATCTTCTGCTCATATGCTCGAGTCATAGTTTAACATTCAACGTCATATAACATATAACATGTTTAATTGTCGTTTTGTAGAATCTCTTTAAATTTTATAGATACTTTATGATCATATAGAAATCCTAAACACACAGTTAGAGATATAATAGAAAATTATATTGATAGAAAGTTTTTGATAGTAGGATCACCATCTTGCTAATAGTTAGTCATTAAATAGCAACCACTAAATCCTAGACTAATTATGTATAGTGATCGTACTAAATATGTTCAAAGTTGATGAATAGGTTGTATAGGTAGGAAAATGGAATTTTTTTTATTGTATAGAGACCAAAGAAAACATTAATCTTTTAATTTAATTAATTTGGATATTATAAGTGGCATATCCTTATAATAGTTGCAACTCTCATAGCTTGACGATGACGTTGATGATTAAGTAACCTATTACTTTTGATCGATTAGCTATAAGTGTTCAACCTTTATGAATATCATATATAATCTCCTTATCTCAAATTATATCTTCTAACACCAACTTGTATCTTCCCAGATAAATCCATTGTTTCTTGCATAACTTATGTTTATGGATTTGTTAAGTGCTCGAATTTGAGTTTTCCATCATCTGCTATTCTGAACACGATAGCTCCCCTATTACTTCCATTGATTTCTGTGATTTTGGATAGGGTGAGCAATCGGTTAATAATCGAACCGATTAAATTGAAATTGAATAAATTAATTTTTTTTTAACAAACCGAACGATCGAACTTTTCAACGAAAACTAAATAAACCGAACCGATAAAAAATTATTGATTATGTCCAGCCGACTAATGATGATGATGAAAGAGCTGGGACGAATTGCTATTTTTATATTGCAGTTCGAGACAATCACTAATTAAAATATAAATCAATTGACTGATCAATTGAATTTTCGAATAAATAGAACCGAATTTTTCGATTAGGCAAATTTTTGCTGACCCTTAATTTTGTGTTTCAGGTGTCAATTACTGCCGGTAATTGTGGAGGTAGACCGGATTTTGAGACCAGAAGGAAACTTGATTGTGAGAGATCAGGTAGATGTCATCAGTGAAATAGAAAGAATCCTCAAGTCTCTCCACTGGGATATCCGGCTGACATATTCGAAGGACAAGGAAGGCTTGTTATGCGCGCAAAAGACGATATGGCGGCCAAATTGAACGACAAGCGAGCTTTAGGTGCACCTAATTCTCTGATAGCATAGCAAGTGCAAAAGTTCCTTGCCAATGTGGAGTATAAAATATGTATTGAGTCTTATCTATATTATGATGTATTTGTTTTATATATATGTTGGAGAAGCTTAATTAGACTGCACGACAAGTTGCTAATTCATTTGTGCGAGAGAGAGAGGGAGAGAGAGAGAGAGAAAATCTTAAAATCAAATTTTGTGTGGATCTTATTGTATCGAATTGATTTTATTTTGGATATATTCTTTGCTAGCTTTAGGCGGCGATGAGTACTGTTCATGTTGTTGGATCTCTACCTTTCTCTCGCTCGATCGATCACATTTGTTAGCTTCGACTAGTTCATTTTAATATTTTGAGTGTTCATGACATCCAAAGTTCATGACAGACAAGTGAAACATCTGAAGATCTTCCGCCAAAAGTAGATGACATTCAATAGGTTTAACATTTTTTTTTTTCTAAAAAAATACAGTCTATCAACATCTAAATTTCCGATCTGGTTAATTTCAAAGATGAACAATTCTAATACTGAGAATTTTTTTTATCGACCATTTAAATAAATTTTAAAAAATAACTAAATTCTAGAGGACGATTCAACGTCACAAATGAATCGAGCACCACCGAATATATGTTTGAAATACTAATTTTGCTCTCAGGAGCACCGAGCACCACGTGATCGTTACAAATGGAGCTCTCCTCTGCTTGAGATCAATTCCGTTCTGACAGTACGAGTTGCGTGGATAGTGGTACACAATACTCCTTCGTTCCAGCGTGGTTGGCCCATCAAACACCCACGAGATCCTCATGCGATGGGCTATCTGTCACCCTGATTTACCCTCATCGATCGGTGACAAAATTCCATAGGACCGAACCAATTGACCTTGAGGACTAGTGGACGTAAACTCGATACCTCAGATTAATAAAATAAATAAATAAATAAATACTAATTTTGATCGATTTAATAAGTTTGACCGAACTTTTGCACATCCCTATCTGCAGACAAAATTGATCAGTTTAGAGAGAATATTTAATGTTTTTAATTTTTTAAACTTCATAACTTGATTTTTATTTTTATAATATAAGTCTATATTAATTCATAGAAGCTAAAATAAATAAATACATAAATAACAAAAATCATACCCATTTGGATTTCACAAATCATTCGAAATTAACTATTTTACAACTTTTATTAAAAAAAATAATTTATAAAAGAATTAAATCTAACATGACCTTGTAACCCCTAAAAGTCAATTATATAAATCTAAAGAATTAAAATAACTAAAGCATGTTAAAATTGCCAATCTTGCGGAACTATGACTAATGGCTAAACTAAAGCTATCAAGATTCGATCAAATACAGCTCAAAAAATAAAGCATATGAAGCTCAAACCGATTGAGAAAATTAATTGAAAGATGAGTTTGTAATTGCAGGAACGAACACCCTAAAGAAGTAGGGAATTGGGGAAGACATGGAGTAATAATATCAAACCATGGCAGCAGTTCACATCAAATGGTAGTTCAGAGGGATTACGTTATATAATTAAGAAACAGAAGAGGGAAAACAAAAACAAAAACAAGAAAAAAAAAATCACTTGAGCCTTGACTAATTTTTAATCTTTCTAACCTTTGTTGTCAGAACCTGGAGCGCCAGATGATTCGGGGTTCGGCTTAGGATGGTCACTTGCATTTGTGTCATCCCCAAGCTTAGGGGACTTCAGTTTATCCATGGCATGCTGAGATGGGAGCTTATCGGGATGAACACGAGGCTCGCTCGACTCGGATTCCATCTTCCTTCTCAGTTTTTTCTTTACATCGTCAGAGTTTGTTCTCGCATCGGCACTTCTAGTCTTGTCAGAATTTTTCGATCCGGGTTGGATAGAATTTGCATAAGGTAGCGTCGCATCCAATGCTGTGCTGGTCGAACTGATAACTTGATTAGGAACGAGCTTGGTGGTCGGGAGGTACTTGGCGGCTGTATCAATGGCAGGAAATGACTTCTCTTGCGAATCCCATGATCGAGAAGCTGGATTGGACTCGTCTGTTCTCATCGCGGAAGCCAACTTTTTCCTTTTGATTCTCTCTTCGTCGCGAACCTGAGCAGAGAATGAAAGAATGGCAATGTAACGTGCATTAAAAAGAAAAAAAAGAAACAGATCGACGCAATTTATCTCCCATGCCTTCTAAGTCATGAGACAAATAATTAGGATATCAAAATTTCAGAAAAGTTGGTGGGCGAAATCAAATTATCTATTATCTGTTCATAATGCATATTGGTGGGAAGAAAATCTTGTCTGGTTCTTGAGCTATTATTACTAATGTTCCATTGTCAGAAAGATTTCTCAATCTTTATCAAACTTCAGAAACATCATTTTAATTCTGCAGAGGAAGAATTAAGACAAGTATGGTCGCATGCAGAAGATGTTTGACCCGTAGAACAATCTTCTCTTTGACTAGAACACAAGACCATTTATCATATTCAGAAGCATACAAGTTCAATTTTCAGTTGTATTCAAAATTGGCAGCTCTATTTGTTAGCAAGTTCAGAAACTAAAATATTTTTTGTATACGAGAGCAAACAAAAACATCTTCCATCCCTATGACCAGCACTGGGAAACAACAAAATGTCTTGGAAAGATGCACTTTGTTTTCTCTTAATAATTCAGGCCAAATTCTCTAAAAAAGGGCAGCTAGTGCATGAAGCTCCCGTCATATAAGATCCCAAAGAAGGATCCAGTGTACGCAGTCTTACGCTTTGCAAGAGACTGTTTTCAATATTCGAATCCGTGATCTCTAGGTCACAAAGCAATAAATTTATTATTACGCCAAGACTCCTCTTCAAGACTACTAGAGGCCAAATTCTCTAGTGGTTACTAAATAGAATTGCGATAGAACATGACCGACAGGGTGATTTAGTTTATCTTGTCGTGCAGGCCGACCAAACACAGGCTTTGATATTCAGTAGTAATCATTGAGGCATCAAAAGAAGGAAAAACAAAAGAGCTTCTTACCCTGAGACTCAGATTGATTATTCTTAAGCTACATTTATTTTCAGTAAAATAATCACAAGTTCCAAACAAAGAGAATGTCAGCTTGATGACTCTGAATCAACAAACAGTCGCAACTTATCAAATCTACAAACATCTTTTTTCTTTTTGATGAAAAAAAATACAAAGTAATAACACTTAGGTATAACACGTGTTAAATGTCAAATGAAACATAATGGCATGCACTAGAGATAAATAGCACTCTAATTAATTAATAAAAGGCCCAGATAATGAAAGAAATTGCAAAAATAAGGTCACAGATAGGTGGGATATTAAAACCTTATGATGCCTGTAAAGTGCTCTTTTCCTTTCTTTCGATCTGTAAATGGCATCTTTGATGCCTATGTTATCCATGTAACCATTAGGCCACAATTCTGCAAGCTGGGATGTAGAACGAACATTTCAATTAAAAAAAATACAAGTCATCAAAGTGAAATAAAATTAATAAATAGAATTAAGTAACTAATAAAAACTAGTTACCAAATATAAAGCAGTAACTGATAAAGAGACCTCCAATAAGACAGATCAACTAGTAACTGATCAAGAGATCATTTTAACAATTTAGTACTACCTCTAAATAGAGCTTCCTGCTTTGAGGGCCTTTGTCCTCGTCCATTCCCTGAAATCAATAATATACATATTCAAGCAACCCAACATTCAATACCTAACTTGAAGTTTGGAATCCTAGTTGTGCGACTCAAGATGGGTAATGCGTACTGGTCAAGTGTAAGGTCATGTGTGGACCAGGATTGGCATGGCAAAATGGGTCAGGTCAGCAAAGAACCTGTGCCGACCAGTACTGTTCAGGTACACTAGCACTGGACTGCTACCTCAAACCTTATGCAGACTAAAAATGGACCATTGGAGTGTTCAACTCGCGCTGGATAATTCAACAATATCAATTCTAGGACATGATTTCAAAATCCTACTAGCACTGGCCTTTTAAAATTCGACTAACATTATCTGATCTCACAGTACTCTCCTCAAACTATCAATTCCTATTTTAGTATATTAGAGAAATTTTAGATCAAAACTGTATCTCAGCATTTGGTACCTCAACATACAAATCATAGAGTTCACAAATCTTGTCTTCTAGTGCAAAATCCATACTTCCTTTCAGGGCTCTTCTTTCATCATTATTGGTTTCCATAAAGTCAGCTGTTGAAGGTTCTTGTTGCTCGGCCAACTGAAATATAAATTCACCATAAGAACTGAAAAGGCAATAGCTGAAATAAATTCAATAGTGAGAGACAACGATAACAGACCATCAATCCCAACTATTTGAAGTTATGGATCAATCAATGATATGCAATCTCAGAAACTTACATGCACGGCAATTAACTATTACCTGGGACTTCAACTGAGAAACACGTGCTCTGACCATCTCATTAACCTCCTTTTTTATTTGTTGGAATCTATTGGCTTTCTGCTGTTTTGCTGAATTACCTAACTCAACCATCGCTCTCATATTTTTCTAATAAGATGTAGGGAAGAAAAAGAATTAATCAAAGTGAAGGAAAATTCAGCATACTTAACCACATAAAACATCCTCCAATCCAATAGAAATGAAGTATTTAATAAAAAAATACAGTAACAAGAAAATATGTCCCTTAAAACTGATTGATTTTCTTTTCCCAAACCAGTAACCAAATATTAAGATGGAAGTGAATTGATCAGTTATTTGAAGCATGTGCTAACAATTTCAAGCCGTGAGGAAATGATGTAGCAGTTTATTGAATGTGAGCCATTATTTATTTATCATTTTACATATTCTTGGCTAATGAATTCAAGTGTTGATTGATATCAATCAACACAAGTACTTAAATTTGAAGCCGTTATATAGATTTAATAAAAAGGCATAGCATTAGACTAGATAAATATGTCATAGTTATATTCAGTCAACATAGAGCGACATAACTATATCATTAGCCTGGGGCAATAATTTCATAATCATATTCAGTCAACATAGAGAATCATAACTCGTTTCTACTCCATTGAACCAGTTGAAGTGTCAAGAAAAGTGAGAATAATAAGAAGTATGTTGACTGTCAGCATGGCACAATACTGAAACCACCCTATTCCAACTTGTACACCAAAACTCTAGCACAAAATGATACTTTAAATATTGTGTTTATCACACAAGCACTGAAATTTGAAGCCATTATATTGATTTAATAAAAATGTATGTCATCAGAATAGGTAAATAAGAAGTCATAACTTATTTCATCAACATAAAGCAGCATAAAACTCTACTCCATTTAACTTGTTTCTAACAAACGTTACCTTCAACGTCTTGCGCTGCATTAGGTGACCTAGAATGCCCATAAGCCGATCTACCAACTCATCTTCTGAAATTTTACCTTGGCTTGCCTAAAAAAAGTGAGATTTTTTTGTCTATGAACTGCTAATCCAGAGGTAAAAAGGAATTTGTTAAGCATGACTTAGCATTTCGTATAGTTCACACGTAAACAAGAAAAGAAATGCTCAAGAGTCAAATAAAAATCTCAAAAATAACACTGCAGACGTTGGAATTCTATCATGTGCTAGCAGTGGTGACTGGTACCAAAGGCTCATAAGTTATATAAAGAAAATAACATTTGAAATTGGTGGATACAATTTAGTCAGACCTACGAAATTGTATCCATTGAAAAATTGCAAAAAAAAATTTCTTCGAGTCATATAAAGTTATTTAATGTTTGTCTGTAACATGAAATATATTGAACTGTAATGATGATAATGATATTTTGTGTATAACTCAGATGGATCGATAACATCGATATGCAGCCCAATGCAAATAATTGGAACAAGCACGAGCATGGCTAGGCAAAATTTTTATGTTTCATTGGATTTGAAATGCATTATGAAATAGACAAGAAATTTTGATGCTGACTGCTGCTTGTTGCCGACTGAGTCTCACTGGCATATGCTAATGATAGGAAGAGGAAGATGTCAATACCACATGAAGAGATAACACGAATTCAATACTTATCTTTTTGCCTCTTGTTCCATAAGTAACTTTTTTGAAGCTTTGCAACTTAAACAAAAACAATAATAACATTGTATAGCATTAAGGGCTGCAGTACGTAGCAATTGCAACAAAAATTTAGGTGTCAATAATAGACTGGCCAAAATTATATAAGTTTAGGTGCCAATATTAGTGAATGGCTAAAGCGATATTGGTTTCAATGCCAACACCCATACCATGTGTTAGTACAGATTGTTGGATGAAAAAGAAAAAAGATGCTCCAGAGTTGTTCCAGAAATACAGTTGACCATCTCAAGGTGTTCCATGTCTTGGAGGTTTCCCGTAAAGTTACATGGTGCCCCTATGTGTGCAACATATTTAAAACTTTGATCACAGTTATGAAACAACTGAACTTTACATACCATGTTAGTAAATCCCTAATATGTTTACAGAAAAGCAAAAGAAAAAAAAGTCCTATTAGTAGGTATTGAATACATACATTGGACTATGTCCCTCCTGATACAGCACCACATTTGGTAGCTGAACTAAGGAATTCAGAGAAGTCTCATTCTCCTAGACAAAGGCAACTAATCCCATATGTCAAAACCAAAACACATTACACTAAACTTTTTGAAATCCTCTAGTATGAGCTCTAACAAATTGGAAACACGTAGGTGTATGTTGATGTTTTTCTTTAGTAGCGATGGACATCTCTACAAAAGTAATGAAAATAAGGCCATTCAACAATACCGATAATCGAGCTACTTTAGCAAGTTTTTGTTTTACAGGCTGGGGAAGTCTCCTTTTGATGCTTTGAAATGCAGGATCTGCATCTTGAACAACAAGAGTTGGTGGTCTACCTACAGAGCCATGTTTTTCGAAGTTCAAGAAATAAAATGTTGTTAACAACTAAATGATCTGGAGTTCAGAAGGTTTACATTCAGCCACTATCATTTCGAGATCGCGTATAGCCCGTTCAAGGGTTGTACCTTTAGGTCTGACAGAAGAACCTTCTTTCACCCTTGAGAATGGTAGCTGCTAATACATCAACAAATAGCAAACCGAGATGAATTAGAGATAACGAAAGCATTGCCAGCCACAAATAAAGCATAACAGGTAGTCTACAGAATGACAGAGTGAACAGCGTGAGTCAAAACTCAAAAATAAATTCTTAAATGATTGCTTCACTAAACTGTGCAGAAGCAATGTAAAAGTAGTTAGCAGATACATAGTAAACAATTTTTTTTCCAGAAAATAGAGGTGAAGATCCGTTGGCATCATTCATTGTTAGAGTCACAAGTGTGAGCAAAATGATGAATCTTTTAGAAATGTTAGCTAAATGTGAATCTCTATTTTATGGGTTTTTCGTAGGCCCATAAAAAATAAGATATATCACTGAAGACAAAATGCCAGGGGGATCCATTGATTGCATCTAAGCAGTTCTCCATTTCCAATCCAATATTTGGCACTACAAAGATTGTATCCTTTATAGGGAAAGAAGATAGGAAAATGTTAAGGTATTTATCCACCAATCTTTGCATTACTCACTGACTCATCAAAGTTTACAGAAGATAGGTATTCGAAAGTTCTTCCTCCGCTAAGTAAAATAATGATTAATCACATAACTTCACAAATATTCATCAGTGTCATGTTAAGGCTGATAGAAAACTACTTTAGGGATCATTTATGAAAAAGATGAGAATTGGTGCTCCATTATGAAGAGCCGTCTACAAGAAATGCTCTTAAAAGCATATTTCACCATCCCCCTGCTAGAGAAAAACCAAAAGGTCGAGGCTTGCTTGAGACCTAGACAACCAACATTAAATGATATTGACGCTAAAAAATACAACTTGATAAGGATGATGAAAACCAATAAATGAAGTATTCTAATCTTAAGAGCATAAATTATAAGGTATAGCAGTTACTACCTTCTGTATACAAAAGTAAACGAAGAAAAACTAGAAGATAGAATAATCTCTTTAATACAAACAGCAAGTCCATGGTTGAGTACTATAAGTATGAATGCCTAGAGATATGATAGCTGATGATACCGAAAAGTGACTAGACAACCAATTATTTTATCTATTTCAAGTAAAATCCATGTTTCACACAAGCAATCATATTTCCATCCTATTCCTTCACAATGTAGATAAAAGTCTACCCTGATCATCTACTCAATGGTGAAAAATTTCCTAATCCCTAATTATTACCACAAGGAAGCCAAGCTAAGCAAAGATACAATGCATTCTTTGTTACAACCTTTTGCAGTATAAACAAGAGACTACTATAACAAAGCTCTAGGTTCCAATTTTGATATAAAACCAGAGAAACTGATGAATTAAAGAGGCAACCAAAGTTACTAGCAGATTTCAGTATGTGAAGAGAAAACAGTAAGCATAATTTGAAAAGCAAGAACTCGTTTTTTTAACTTCCATAGAGAGAGGATTAATATATAGGTAGCATGACAGATTTATGAGACACTATTAACACTTAATTAGCTTAAAGTTGCAATATTTCAACAAAGAAAATTTCAAAAGGCTAACCTAATCATATATATAATTTCACCTCTACAGTTCCCATGAAGTTAACAGATGCATTAACAAAGGATTAGGAGGTTGAGCTTTAGGAACGCTCAATGGCTTTCTTTTTTAGGTAAAAAACTATTAACAGCTTTATTTTGCAGGAGACACTCCCTTCTATCCATAGAATCACTGTGCATGGGTCAACATTCAGACAAGATGAAGGTTCACAGCAAATATAAGAAGGTCAAATAAACCTAAGTCATTGAAAGCTGAAATGATGTTCATTTCACTATGAGAAAGGTAAAATAAACATAATACAATGACCATCAAAGAGCAAAGAACTAACCACTGAATGTACAGGATATGAACTCCCAGAGGAATTCATAGAAAAAGCATCACCGGAACTGTATCTCTCTGCACGTCTAACTTTTCTGGTTGCCTCCCTAGATCCACCATTTAGCAACTTTTTTGACTGGAAATCTACTTGTCCTTT
Organism: Wurfbainia villosa; assembly: GCA_025175895.1. NCBI lineage: Eukaryota > Viridiplantae > Streptophyta > Magnoliopsida > Zingiberales > Zingiberaceae > Wurfbainia > Wurfbainia villosa. The sequence continues at coordinate 1,920,373 of CM046000.1, read as the reverse complement.
ATCACGAGATGCTTGGTCTAAAGAATCACTTGCTCTTGACCTGTGAGTAGTTCCAACATTGGCTTTATGCTTATCAAAATCCTTCAACCCAGAAGGTGTAGATGAAATATCTTTATAAGGCAGTCTTGCGATTGATTGTTCTTCTGATGTGATGGTGAAATCCACAGATTCCCTTTTACCGACTGTTGTAGTGGTTTTTGGTCTATATTTTAATGATCTTCCTTCCTCATTGTAATGTTCACCAAATGATGAATAAACTTTTGCAGGATTTAATTTCCTTCCAGCCACTGGACCGCTACTAGCAGCATCTTTAGCTCGCACTTTGCCAGCATTTGCTGGGTCATCAGAAACAATGATATGACTACCATAACCATGCAGCTTGGGAGTTTCCTTTCTTCTCCTTTTCTTTGGTGCGTCTTTAGGTGACAAGCTAGAGTCACTATTTACAGAAAACAAAAGCAAAAATCTCGTGAAATTATGATTCAATTTACAAGCCAGAGGAACTTTTAACAGTCATTGAATTTACTACAGGGCGAAACAAAATCAATAATCAATATTTTCACTGGCTTAAATCAAGTTCCAAGAGAAGTCCAGATAGGTGAGGCCAATTTTGGAATATATTCTTGCCATCATCCACCTCCCGAGATAAATGACTAGAAGAGGTAAATAATCAAAAGCTAACAAATTGGTTGTTGTGTGTGCCTGAAGATAACCAACATTCCACTGCTCAGAATGTAACTGCCAAAAATGTTGCAGTGTAATGCCAGTAATGATAAAATCAGGCAAAAGGGAGCATGACTTCACTCACACCCAACCACTGAAACTGCTGTGACAAAGCTGGAACCAGGCAGAGGCAAGCACAACTTTGCTCACAACCCAACCACTGAAACTGCTGTGACAAAAGCTGGAAACAGGCAGAGGAAGCACAATTTTGCTCACAACCCTGCTGCCAGAACTGCTGAGACATAACACTAAGACCAGGAGGAGGGAACACAAGTATACTCACAACCTGGCTGCCAAAATCACACCAACCTATTGTGGGAAACAATCAGACGAAACCACAACTTTGCTCACAAATATTGTTAAGATAGCTAGCTGATGATCATGCCTCAAGGAGATACAAGTATAGCCACTGCAAGCCACTACTTGTGATCCGCCGCCAGCATAATCCATCAACTATCTTCAAAAGCTTTGATCATCAAAATCATTGATTGAGAACTCCATTAACTATATAAGTGTTATTTCATCCACATGAGAACATTTTATTTCAATTTCATTGTTGTTGTGTCTAATCTATAGTTTGTTTATGGGAGTTTCTCTAGTTTATTTAACAACTTGGACAGATTATATATGTGCTCTAGCTTGAGAGAAAGTGCTAAGATATAGTATTAATAGGGTTATTTATGTATCACATTCCAAGATTAGTATTTAAATTTAATATCATGTCTAGACTCCTACCTACTTAATGGTTATTGTTTTGATTCCTAATTTCTACAACAACATAAATGTTGATTTTAAATTATTAAGGTAGCATGGCGGAAAAGATACTAGAAAAAGGAAACATAAAATGCACATAAAAATGATACTCTTCTTTACATGGATCTATGTTGAGTCTTGGTAACATGTGGTTGTATAAACATAGTCATTTTTACATGTATTTGTATTTTGTATAGTTTTGTACACTGTACACCACATACAACCACTCAGATGACATGCTTAGGCTACATAGGTTATATCGGCCATATGAAACAAGGTCACCAATCACCAGCATGTACATAAGAAGCCATATATTGCAGTTTATTATCTAACAAAATACTCTAAATATGTCCTTCAATGGGGCACAAAACAAGCAGAACCTTTATCATAGTGCCTTAGGAGGGTCTTCACGTAGAATCCTACCATTCTAAGCAAAGATATTTTTTTTTTTCTTTCAAATAACTAGACATCTCAATCAGGGAAAGGACTGTTAATACGAACCAGGTTTCCCCATATATGTAGCTCAATTCTTAAATCTCACTTGTCAATCAACTGATGAGCTTTTATATATTATTGTACTTCAATTAAGCAATAAACAAGAGAGATTAATGATTACAAAGTCTTGCAATTTCAGATTTCATTGCTGCAAATAACATAATACCAAAAACCCATACTAAAACTGTAAATTAAAATGACTAAACAAAAGATATATCTAGAGAACTTAAGCAAAATATATTTCAAACAAGTCAAGTACTAGTTATCTTGAGCAAATACCCAAGAAAATACAAATCATGTGGCAGAAAGTTACATTTGCTCTAACTTTCCTTTGTTGACAAAATATCCATTATGTTTTGTTGACATTTTGTCTACTTGAAAGTACTCATCCTGCAAAATAAAACAGCATAATCAATATAACCTTCAATGATAAACAAGTAAAAATAAAGAAAACAGAATTAAAGACAAAATATAAGCTATTTGCATGTTTTAAGAATTTAAGAATGTTTATCCATCCGATTGCAAATGAACATAGTTAGAAGGTGCATCTCATTACAGCAGCATAACGGTTAGTGCATTATCGTGTAAAACAAAGCTTATTAATGGAATGAAGGGAAATTTTCAAATTGAAGAGATTTTACTATCTTAGAGATATTGAACATGGAATATTTATACTAAGCAACTCATTCATATAAAATGGCTAACCCAATAAATAAAATTTTACAATAAAGAGTATGTTCTAGGTTTTTTTTTTTTTGGATAATGACGATTTTACAAACTGATGTGCTATTCTTCGGTTCATACAACCTCACTGTAGTTAGAAAATTGATTTTAACTAAAGATGAGAACATGTTTTATCAACATGAAACTAAGGCATTTTACTTTCAATATGCACACAGTTGTACCTTTCAACCCGCATTCCTGAAAAAAAGGGTAAATATCACCCCCTGCCCAAGTCATTGCCTTCTCATCTCAACTTCATTGACAAATAAAATGCCTTGTGGGTCTACAATAACTGACCATCACCCCAAAGCCTCCTCACAAAACCCTCATCAGCCACCAGTTCCCCATTGGTGGAGGATGTAACCCCTTCATCACCAGCATCCCACCCACCAAAAATGTCCCTTCCTCTTCCAGCAGAAAGTTGACCACCTCTTCCACTAAATCCACCTCTGCTAAGACCCACATGACAATGTTGGTTATCAGACCATCTTATTCCCCTGCTTCTATCGCAAAGGAGATGAATTATTCCCTCTGTTTAAACCTCCAGCAGGAGACCTCCTCTTCCCCTAGTTCCACTACAGCTGAAGACGACCTCTTCTAGTGAGAGCCACCTTTTGTCAGGGGCAACAATGTCTCATTAACAACAGTCTAAAGCAACATATCATCTAATTATTGAAGCTCCTCCTTGGTCACCTCAACTCAGGAAGTCTTTTTTAAATTAGATTTATCAGGTTAAATCATTTATTTTGCAATCTATGATATTTTTTATTCTAAATCATTGAATAAGATTCATCGAAATGTCACGTACAATGAATCTATTTCTTTCTCATCTTCTTGATATTAAATCACAAAGATTAATCTTGAAGGATGTTATTTATCTTCTTCATCTCTAGCCTATCCATAATTAAATATAAAAAAGAGCTAAACAAATAAACTCAATTTGTCCAGGTAAGCCAATTGAATATTAAATTATATGATTGTCTATGCATATGCCAAGTGCATATGCAGTTGCATAGACCACTTCTCAAAACATGTAATTGAAGTCAAATAGTTTTATGATGAAATTGAAGTAGAAATTCGAGCAAAATTTTTAATACAAAAACTTGCCAACATCAATATTCTAGCCCGTGTTTCAAACTGCAGTGGCTTCACTAAACTGGTGCTTCGAATCTACTAGTTACATACCAAAAACTAGCCAATAATTCAATTAGAAAACAGCGAAAAAGAAGTTTTTAGCATATTGATGATGCAACAAGAATTTGAAAAATAAACAAAGATAGGAATAAAAAAGTGATGTTAGGGTCTCAGTACTAATTATGGCAATAGCATTCGTAGATGGATAAGTGTCACTAACCAATTCAGCATCATCTATAAAGGAATCCTCTGTGTCATATTGATCATCATCTGGGATGTCATCGAGTTCTTCATCACTGCTTTGGTTTCCCTAGGTCAACAAACTTACACTTTATCAAGCCATTAGCCAGGGTGTAAAAGATCAGAAAATAATGATTTCATAAAAAAATCCAAAAAAAAACATATAAGCAAGAACATGAATGTAAGTGGCGCCACCATACCACGTACAGGCGTTCAATCTTCTCTATAACTGCACTAAAACGGTTCGGAGGCGGAACTGCATCTTTTGGATCTTCTGCTGAAGGCTGATGTCCCACAGACAATAAACTCAATTTTATAAAACGCGATACTGAATAAGCAACAAATATACAAAACCAATAACGAATTTTAACTGAAGAAAACGCACGTCCCAGCAGCAAGTAGCACATTGCAAACTGATTGAGCTCACTCGTCGGAAAAAGCCAACACAAATTACAACAGCAGAAACAACGAAACAAGATGCTGCATACGAAAGGGAGCCATGAGATCATTACAAAGGAAAACCCCTACCGCAGCTGCTTCTCCGGACTGAGCAGCGAGTGGCCGGTCAGCAGGGGCAACAACGGGAGGGGCACATTGCCCCTTGCCGTTATCCTTAAGCAAACGCTTCCAGGACACAATGGTGGTCTCTCCGTGCTTGAGGGCCACCGAGAACCGAAGCCTCTGGGCCCCACCAGTAGGCGGCAGCGGCTCTTTCTGCAGGGAGGCGGCAGCGGATGACGAAGGCGCCACTATTACCGGCGGCAAAGGGGGCAGCGGCGGGGCAGCAGGGCCACCAGTGTTAGCGGAAGAGGCCGCGGGGAAGGAAGAGGAGGAAGGCCTAGCGGCTGCATCCATGGAAGGAGGATGAGGAAATTGCTACGGAATAGGAGGAGGGAGGGAGGGAGGGAGGATTAGGGCTCGGAGAGATCGAAGAAGAGATCGGTGATCGGGATCGATCTTAGCGCCGGTGGTGGAGGCGACGAGGGATCGCGCGGGATTGAGCAGGACAGACGCGGAAGGCCTTGATTAGCCGGCCATCGTCGGCGCGTGAAGGCGAAGTGAACTCGACTCCATTCCTTTTCCGAATTGGATATATCGACCACATTTCAAATTATTCTCCCTATTTTTCCCTTTTAAATTTTTTTTTTATCGAAACCAAACATTATAATTCACCTCCTGCATACAAACACTGTTTATAGTTCGATTTTTAATTATAATACATTAGAAAGTATTTTTTTTTTTAGTAAAATAGAAAATTCTACAATATTGAATTAAATATTTTCAAATTTATTCTGATAATCTATAAAAAAAAATTCCTTTGGAATCCAATTCATCATCTCCAATTAGTCAATTCTTGAGTAGATGATGTCAATCAATCAATAAATAAATATTCAAATTTATATCTCGAATCACAGTGCAATAATAAAAGATGAAATGATTTATCATACAACGAGAGATTATTTGTGATTATAGAATCGCACCTAGAATTTTGATGGTCTGAATCGAATTTTAAAAAATATATTAATAAATTAAATTTTGATCCTTCATATTAATTTTTGAGCCGTGAGAGTGATTTAAACTATTTAAAAAATGAGTCCGAAATAATCGTCTCTTTAACTTTTTATCGAGTATAATCTTATTGTGATGCTAAATCATCTACTAAGACTCATATACGCTTTCCGACTTTTTCTCAATAGCTAGTGAGAAATGTTTATAAGATTAGACGTCCACCTCCCAGAAATTAGATATTGATTATAAATAAATAAATATTCAAATTCACACATTATACTTTTAAAATTATCAAATGATACATTATTTTTTAAAACATTTTTTCCCTCTCCTTAAACGATTTAAATGCATACATAATAACAATGATAATAATCAAATTTTTATCTCATAAAATGAGTACAATTGTATACATTCTTACTCAATTTATTATTATATATCATTTATATTTAAATATATTTTATTTTATTTTTATTAATTAAATGTTCTTGAGTCTTCCTCTCCTATTCATATATTAAATATTGATGCAGGATCATCACTTTTTAATTTTGTTATATGAATCATAGTTAAAGTTAGGAATTACTTATGTTCTAATATATGAGTTGAGTTTGTAGACTTAATAAGAAAGTACTAGTAGATCAGGATGATCGAATACTAGGCAAAGTATTGAAAGTCCTAATAAGTCGTGTTGACCGGATACGAAACAGAAAACTTGACAGATCAAGAGGACTAAACACCAGACAAAAAGTCCAGATAGGTCAGGAGACCGAATATCTGCATGAAGACCGATTGGGTCAGAAGACCGAACAATCGACATAAAGTCCAATTGAATCAGGGAGATCGGACAGCTGACAAGAAGTCCTGGTGGGTCAGATCGAATGTCAAGCATGACAAGTTCGGCTGGGCAATCGACAGATAAGCCTCGGTGAAGAGGTGAGGCTAAGTCTTCTGTAGAAGGACAAAGTAGACGTCGATCCAACGGATAGTCTGCATGGGATTAAGAAGTCGAGATCAGACAATATTACTACTGTCATTACATTTCATATTGTGTATGTTGCTAATCTTGTTTTGCAAGGCTCCAGTCGACTAAAAGGATTTCAGTCGACTGAGGTCCAATCGACTGAAATACCTAGTTGACAATTCGAGCAGACGATCGACTGTAGATTGACTTATCGAGATGGCAAGAACCCCAGTTGACTGGGGAGGTCCAATCGACTAAGATAAGTAATTTTCCGAACTACGCAGGAGTGGAGCCAAGTGACCTGGAGTCGACTAGACCAAATCCAATCAACTGGGAAGGCAAAAGTATCAAATCGACATGCAGATTTGGAGTCGATTGGAGGGTATTCCAGTCGACTAGAAAGTACTTATAAGAGAAATGGAAGACCAATTTCGAATGATCAATCGCTAATACATCCAATTGATGTCGCCTTCATTCGTCTTTTGCAACAAGTCTTAACACACAACACTACTCTTCGAGCTTCTTCGAGCAACATTTCAAATGTCGATATAAGCTTTAAATTATTATAATTTCCATTTCGCTTGTGTGCTTATATTTCTAAAGGGAAGGTAGCTTGTTACCTTACTCTTAGCATTTTGTAAAAAAACAAATACCCTCCGATTCGAAAGGGTTTTTTTAGTGATTATACATTGAGGTAGCTCTTGAAGAGCTACAGGCCTTATACTAGCAATACAATTAGGATTGTGAACCAAGTAAAAATAAATTAAGTATTTTTCTTACTTTACATTTCCGCTACATAACTCTTATTTTAAAAGTCAAAAAGAAAAATTTTAGAACTTTAAAAAGAAATTTTTTTATCTCGATCCTAAATTAAATACATACTTATATCATCTTAAATGCATATTTCATTTTTTTTTCATAGACAACTTCAATTTTTTTCTAATATTTTAATTTATTTTTCTATCTATGCTCTCGTATATATTTCTACATATTCATCTTATCATTCTCTCTTCTATAATTCTCATATTTTATTTTATTTTTGGTATAATCCATAGTTCAACATTCCAAAAACTTCCTTTCCAATCTCTTCTTTTGATCTTGTCCATCATTGTCTGGATGCCTCCGTAGTTGTCACTAACTTTACAAAATATATGCAAATTTGTCACCGTCCAATTACAATGATATAATTTAAAATAAAATACTCACATGAGGTAAAAAAATATGTGCCAAATTTTAATAAAAAGAAAAGTTTCCTCAATCATATGATTAAAAAACCATCAGAACTTATATATATATATATATCATCTGTGAACATATTTATTATTCATCGTTCGATTTTTTAAGATTCAAAAATTGAATATAATGCATTGTATAGGATAATATTTCTTTTATATATTTATTCACATCTTTATTATTCATCGTCTGATCATTAATTCAATCCTTAAATCTTCGGGAATCAAACGACAAATAATAGAGATGTTCTCAATTATACAGTATAACATTCCTGTATATGACAATATTCATAGTTTTGTTCAATTGAAAATGAACTGAGGTATCTCTTCATAGTTTAGACCAAACCTGACGCAAAGGATTTCATCACTGAAAAAATCTTTCTCCTGTTGAAAATATTAGGAACATAAAGGAACTGAGCATTCAAAGGCAACCTGGAAGAAGAAAAACCAATTGAAAGATTCGTATTAGCATTCTTAGCAGCATCCAGAATCTTTCCTGTGAGCCTAACACCGATCACACCAGCCAATTTTACTGCAGTATTCGATAATTCCATGATAATGCCGGTATACTTTGGAGCTATATCCATGTGATTTCCAGAAAACCCTGCCCTTCCCGGTGTAAGAGAACCAATAGCAACAGAAGAACAAGACATGGATAGCCAAGCGTGTTCATTAGCTTGCGCGTCTTGGTCACAGTCAAGATCCTTCCGCCGATGAAGGTAAGCAGCATCTTGGAGGATCCCAGTTCCTGAAGGTTTTGCTTTAGGCCGAGCTCAAAGTACGTAGGCAGCCAATCATCGACGCAAACAATGCATAATGGAAAGCAAAGCTACTTGCCACGGTCGACCAAATTGGCAAACATAAGAGCATGGATTTCCAGGGTACCTTGGAAACAAAAGCCGAAGAGGTTGCTTTTGGGTGATCTGAAATGAGGAGCGTCAGTAGCAAATTTGAACCAAAGAATTGTCCAAATGGCGCCAAGTGCAGGCTGCACCTAGATATATCCCTGAAGTCATTAGTGAAGAGAAGGAAAGATACAACATCGTGCCGCCCCAACGAATAACTGAGCTGCAACTCGTAGGCCAACAAGATTGGGGGTGTGATGGAACTAATGCACATGCCAGATACCACAATGTAAATGACATTCGAAGAACAAGTCTTCCTCCTATGTGCTGTGCTACCCGACCACCAGGTAACTGTGATGCAGCATACCAATAGTAGAATGTTGAGAGTATCAGGCCCTTGTTTGATTGATCCACGGCGGCAGCATTTTCAGCAACAGTATATGCAATAGGGGAGCCCATCCGCTCGATATAGCAAACATTCGTGCAGATGAAGGTCAGGAAGACAATTATGTATCTTTTTGGAACTGTCATTTTTGCCATATATATCATGTGAAATACTTGTCCCCTTCTTTACTGAACTCTCCTTACAGGTATAGTAATACAATTTTTTCAATAACAATCATAGGCACGAGTGGAAGAGTCGAAACAACTGAATGGCAAATGAAGAAAAGGCAAGATAGCAGTAGAACTCTTGAATGAGCCTAGACAGCACATAATGATAATAATAATAATAATTAAGTAAAAGATCATAGCAATGCAAGTGTCAGTGATTAAGTACCAAATTCTCAAACCTGCCTTCAAAGTTTTATCAATGCCAAAACACTTCTGGAGCAGTGGAAGAGATGAGTGTCGGGTCAATTTGGGTGTCAAAGAAACTTCGAAAATTCATGCTGTTGATGACTCTGGATGGAAGGAAGATTGGGACGTTGACGGAGAAGGATAAGCCGTTGACCACTTAGTCAGCGATTTCTGCCTCGAAGAGGGTGCCGGGAGGACTGCTTTTGAGGCCACTCATTCTGTTTAAACGCCGTCCACACCAAATCTGTTGCCATTTAAGAGCACTCATCAACAGCATTAATTTTCGGAGTTTAATTGGCACCCAAATTGACCCGCCACTCTCATCATTCAACCCAAAACATCTATATAAACGCTCTTCCCCCACGGCTTCTTCATCCAACTTCTAGTTTCTTTCTCTCTGTGTCAGTTACTTTGTAGTCTACATCCTCCGAGACAAAATGGTGTTCGGTTCCTGCAACGACGAGGTCGCATTCAACGTCTCGAGCGCAAGGCTTTGGAAGGGAGCTGTGTGCGAGCCACACATTCTGTACCCTAAGCTCATGCCGAACTTTTTCTCAAAAGCTGAGCGGATCGGAGAAGGAGTTGGAGCTATCAATGTTTTTTACTTCGCTCCAGGTATAAAGAATTTATCTTTAAAAGAGAATGAAAAATTCACGCTAATTGCAATTTTATCTTATGCACACAAAAATACAGCTGCCAATATGCCACTAGGAAGCTGCAACAAGAACAAGATAGAAGTGATGGATGAGACGACGTACACTTTTAAGAATACAGCCATTGAAGGAGGGCTAATTGGTGTACTTCTCAAATCACTCACTTATGAATCTGTATTTGTTCCATCGGGTGCTAATAGTTGCATTGCAAAGATCAAGATGGAATATGAAACACTTGGGGACAAGCCACTTAGCGAGGAAGAGCTAAAACCCGTTAGAGATGGATCGATTGGAGTCCTTAAGGCCGTCGAAGCATACTTACTTGCCAATCCCAATGTTTACGCATGAATTACATATCATGCATCAAAAAGTGCTTCCTTTCCAACTTGCAACGAACTATTAGTTCATGTCTCTCATAAGCTAAGCTATCTATAAAGCAATTAACTGTATGGAGTGCACTAAAAAATAAAAGAAGTTTTATTATGCTGATAGTTGACACTTGATGTTTGATATTTCATCTTTTGTTTTATATTATATACCAGGTAAATATTTTGTTTCCTCCTTTCCCTATTTTCATTTTCTCTTCATTCCTTCTGTTTCTTTCTCAATTTTCAATCTTCATTTTTTTCATTACCAAGTAAACAGTTTCTTGGGTTCCTATATATATATATATGTCTCAATTCACATAAGTTGATCGATCATGAAGGGGGTTTGCCTTGTAAATTTTTTCTAAGTTGAACCTACACTTTTTATGGGTAGATGCTAATCATTCTCTTCTAACAAAATACACGAACACGACTATATTTGTGGTCCACTTGCCATGTAGAATGACATATAGAAGCAAGCGATCTATGCAACTCTCACTTGTTCTCCATCAATACCTTTGATGGTGTGAACTTAGTAATATATATATATATATATAATCGAAAAAAGAAATGCTAGCAAAACTTTTTGTTGATTATACTATAGAAGGTGAAGGAGAGTTTTAACACAGCGATAAAGTCACTATCATCTAACTTTGAGGTCACGAGTTTGAGTCGTAAAAATAATCTCTCGCAATAATACAGATTAAGACTGTATATAATAGACCAAATATGGTCGATCTTATTCAGGACTCCATATTGGTGGAAGTTTTATATACAGAATTACCTTTTTTTTAGATAATTCTATCCCAAATTTCGTCTGACTAATTCTAAAGATAAGCGGTCTTCCCTTGATTTGCTTATCCGATAAATCTAAAATACGATTTATGCACACTCGGAAATCAACCTTTAGAATTCGTCAAAGTGATAATCACTCTAATACTCTGTGATCCTCTGGGTGCTTTAATATCGTATATTAAAAAATTATGATGAATAAATTATTATTTTAAATCATTTAAATAAAATAAGAAGTATTTAGGGAAGATATATTAAATTTTCAATTCTCAACTAGACAACTATGTCCCGCCCTACGCCCCAGTAGAAAGCCAAGGTGGTTTTGTTGACATATAAAATGAAATTTTCTTTTCCATCTTTGCCTTGTTCTATTTTTCATACAAATTGAGATTGAAATAAGATAGTGAAACATAAAATAGATATACAAAATCAAATATATATTGTAAAATAAATACAACCAAGGCAAGTGCGGCAAAAACATAATGGAGTAGAATAGGACTTAATAATTCGACTTAAAAATTCTCTTTTCTACTTGCTTGTCCTACATATGTGATATTTTTGTCTTATTTCCATCTCATTTATATGTTGGGGACAGATAGGGTGGGATGGCCTTAATTGGGTTGGATCATAAAATTTTTTCATAAAGATAAGGCGAATTGTCAACACTCGTATTAAGCATGAACATGAACATTATTTGTTTGTTTGTCTCACCATAACCCTAATGCCGTGTTACTTCATTTCATATGGTCCCTAATGCATTAATGAAGGATTGGATTTTTGCTTGGCTGATCAAGACTCACAATGACATATAACTTCCACAATTGCCTACTCTCAATTAATTAATTGATAAGATGACAGACCAGAATCACTGCAAACATTTTACATTAATGAATCTGTTCATGAAAATAAATTTGAGAATATAACATCAGAATAAATTGAACCTATATTAATGAATAATTTCTAGCTATCTAATGAAACAGGTTGTTGGATTATAAATTTGATAATTTGTCACCTTTCTCAATTTGTGCTCATGTTGTCATAGTTTAATATGCTATTTAGATGTATGGATATTGTGAAGCTTAATTTACCTTTATCACAATTTTAATACAAAATGTTTGGTGTGTTTATTAAACTGTTCACAATGTTAACATAAAATAAATTTTTGTGTGTGTGTGTGTATATACACACAATAAATGAGAGTGGAAGGAATAGGGATTAAATAAATCGAAAGTGAATATATGGAGAACCCTAAATTTTTCATGAGTGGAAGGAAAAGGGGTTAAATCGAAAGTGAATATATGGAGAAACCCTTTACAATAAAATTTAAATTTATATATAATAATATCGTCAAAAAGAATTTAATATGGTCGGTTTCAATATAAATGGAAAAACAATTTCATGGAGAGCTCATCATATTTTTTTCAAAAAAAAAAAGGAGAAATATTTATTTTTCAAATTAATCTCCCTAACACAACACAAGAGAGAGAGAATCACATGCGGATGGAAGAGTTGTGCTTCCACAGAGAGCGTGGTCGAGACCACCACCAATTCTCCCTCTTCTGGTTCCACTATCATGAGTCCAAACCCACACACCTCCGGCGGCGGAGCTCCTCCCAAGCCGGCGCCGATGTCGGGCTCCCGCCTTCCTCCCCCACCGTACTCACCGAGGAGGAGAGGATGGACATGCTGTGGGAGGACTTCAACGAGAACGACCCAGGAGATCATGCTGCGGAGAAGAGAGAAGGTAGGAGGAGAAGCAGATCGGCGGGCATGCGCACGCTGGCTGACGACGACGACGACGAGGCTGCTACAGGCAGCTTGTCGCCGGTATCGGTAGCAGCGGCGTCAACCAACGGCACGGCCCTGAGAAGGAAGCAGGGGTTGGTGGCAATGTTGAACATGTGGAAGAAGCTGCTTCTTACGAAGAGGAGGAAATCCAAGCAACGGCCAACTTAACAATGGGTATGAATGTGAATTTACTTCTACATAAGTTTTGTAATATCAGCATCCACTTGCCATTCACCAATCACCACCACCACTCGAGTTGGCACTTCAAATACTAGATGGAATCTACCAAACTAGAAATTCGTGAACTTCCGTGAAATTTTTAATAAATAAATTTGGAATACAAGTGTTCTTTTCTTAAAGTTATTACTCCCATCGTTTTAATCGTTTGGAAGCAATAACAAAGATCATCAAACAGACCAGGGGAGATAAATGGATAGAGTAATTTGGTAGATGGGACAGGCTAAATGGCCAAAGCACATCGAAAAGGGATAAACAAATCAAGTAGATTGATCATATTGAGTATATTAATTAGACGAGAAGAGTAGATCAAGTCTGATGGTCGAACTGTTCACAAATTTCATTGTATTCTTTAATCATAAGAAAAGACGGATCATAATTGAGGCCAATAACTTAGATGGCGATAATTCAAGAGAAGCCAAAATCAGACACTCTGGAAAGAGTGAACTTTATTCCTATCGATTTCTAGTCAAAGATGACGCCCCTCTTACAATTGTTTTCACAGGTCGTTGTCCAGAACAAATTAGCATTCAATTTTCTTCGTAGAAACCAGTTTACCAGTGAAGAATGGGATGGAATATAATTGAATGCTACGGTTCAAGTTAAAATACGGTTGAAAATACAAAACACACACACACACACACACACACACACAACGATATGAATCGCGGTGCAGTAACGAGGGCATAGTCATAGAAATCAACCGATGATGCGTACCTGGGCAGTGGTTGGCATCGATGGCCATGACTGAGAACGATCCGTCAGGATCATCAACGACGACCGACTCACTGACCTCCATTTCCACAAACGGAGAAGCATAGAGCTACAAAAAACACAAACAATATCCAGAAACCTTAAATCATAAAAATCCAACTCCAGGTAGAGCGGGATCACGAGGCGAAACCGAGAAAAGAAAAAAAAAAAAAAAAGGAGGAGGACCTGAGGGAAGTAGTGGAGGGCAAGAGTCTCGGTAAGGCGGATCGGGCGGCCTGGGCCTGGGTGACGAAGCGGTGGCGCTTCGCCGGGGTCCATATGTCGACGGAGAAGGGGAGCGACCCTTCCGCATCCTGAACGGCGATGAAGTATGAACTAAACAATTAACCCTACCCTTCGAAGTCGGTGGCGATCGATGCCAACTCTGGCGGCTCGCCGATATTTTATAGGAACCGAATTTGAATTTTGACATAGCAGATTTTCCCCCCTCTTTTTTCTCTAGAAAAAAATATGAAACCATGGCCATTAACAATCACCTCACTGTCTATAGAAGAAATAAATCGTCCAGTCTCTGTGAAATCTGAAGTCATCGTGATGGTAGTCGTCACGTAATCGACTCGCTTTCAAACCTTAACATGGCTGCGCTAGCCATCTGGGTTTACTCGGAAGGCTTCTTTTTTCTCTAGAAAAGCATTGTGAACCCGTTGCTCCACCAAGACTATACTCGGATGGAACGAGGAGGAGAAGGTTATTAAGAAAAAAAATATGAAAACTGTTTTATTAGTGGCTTCCTTCGATTATTTCTATCGGTGGAAGAGATAAATAGCTCTTTTCTCATTCAGAATCATCGTCGAAACTTCTCATCAGTATACATCGGTTCAGGAGAGAAATAATCATTGATAAAATGAGGATATCCAACTGGATGTTCTCTGTTAATTGATCTTCTTCTTTGTGTGCTCCTATAATAATTTTGTAAGAATTCAATTGCTCGAAGTTGATTGTGCACAACCATCATGAATAATGCCTCATTAGGATTGGATGTTGTATTCTCGTTGTGTCTTTCGGAACATTTTTTGTATTGGGAGCTCAAGGATTTTGAGACATTTTTGACTAAATGAATAGTTTAGTGTGACAAAGAGGAGAATAGATATAGTGATGAAAAGGTATGACATATATTTTTTTTATGAAAAATAAATGAACAAATAATGTATATATATAGAACAAAAAATGAACGTTATCTACCGTTTCAAAAATTAAACATTGATAACGTTCCAATCAATTAATCCATTTATCAATGTTGATGTTGAATTAAAAATAATAATAAATTAAAAAAACACTGTAGTATGCATGTGGCTTTGTTGCATACAATGCATCTTAATTTTTTTTATAATTTGAAAAGAAAAAAGAAAAATCACCCAGCAAAGTGATTTCTTAATATGCCATTGATTATATTTTCAAGGGGGATATTTGGATAAATATTCCTTCCAAATATCCGACGTTGTGGATGTTCTTAATCATTTTGTATTTTTTTTAATATTTAAAAATTTCAAATTATATATAATTTATTATTTTTTAATTTAATAATTATCTCATTAAATTTAATATTGTTAAATTTAAATTTTATATATTATATCTTTAATAGTTTATACTATTAAGTGTAAAATTTGTCGCTCCTAATATTTTTTATTATTATTCAAATTTAGCATGTATTGAAGTCGTATGTTCCAAAAATAATGAATTGGATAGGAATTTTAACAATTTTAAATGGGACATATTTTTTTAAAATGAATTTATCGAACATTTTAAATGTAATTATTAAAATTAAAAGTTTACGACTTTCTTTAAGTAATTTATTTTTTAAATACAATATCAACAATGATTTAATTGCTTTAACTATTAATGGTATAAACATCAGTCCAGATTTCTACAATTTTGTATGTATGATTATTTTTTATTATATTTAAAATGATTGGGCAACATTCAGAAGTCAATGCAGCCGTTTGATTTTGGCGTGTTGGCCAGCTTAAACTTGAATCTACCTTTTTTTTTTTTCAATAAATCAATACATTTATTTAAAACTTATGATATTTATTAATTAAAATGTTATATGTTGAGTTTGATAACAATTAGTATATTTATTTATCAAATTACCTAAAATATAATTAAAATTTCATTTAAAAAATAATTATTTTAATAAACACACGAACCAACTGATCCGGCCAAACCGCACGGCCGGCTTGACTCGGGTTCAAGTAAGCCGCCTTTTTTTTTTTGACATTTATACCCTTCTCAGCCCAACCGATCGCGCACGGCGTTCAGTCCAAAAGAAGAAACTCCAGATCACCTCGAAGCCCTCCACTTCTCTTCAGCCATGGCTCTTCTCAATCTCACCTCCTCCTCCTCCTCTCCTCCCGGTTCCCGGCGCCTCTACGCTCCGCGCTTGGCGGCCACGGTGCGACCTCCCCTACCTCCGCGCCTCTCTCCGGGAGAAGGGCGCGCTGTCAATCGACTCTCCCTCTACGGGCGCCTCTGCCTTCTCCGATGACCCCCCGATGATCTTGTTGGAGGTTAAGGATTTGAAGGCGGCCGTCAGGGAGTCGGGGCAGGAGATCTTGCGGGGAGTTAACCTCACTATCAATGACGGCGAGGTTTGTTCATTTCCGTTTGGTCTCTCAGTCGTTAGGCTTTTCCGAACTTCTGCTTGCTTGTTTTTTTTTTCTTCTGAGAGGTTTTTCTCTGTAGATTCAGGCAATTACGGGGAAGAATGGATCGGGGAAGAGCACGTTCTCCAAGGTAAGTGTTCGATGGCTTTCAGCTTTTGAATCGAGTTCCATTATTAATGGTTCAGCTCACAAAGAGTTGTCTTTTCTAGTCAATATCATGTTTATTTGTATTTATTTTTTGAAGAAAGTGTTTTTTTTTTATGCTACACTATGAATTGGATAGCTCGAAATGTGGTACTCAAAGCGTACCTAGGTAAATAGGTTCATTTAGACCGTAGTGGAGATTCAAGAGGAGGAAGAGTTGTTATCACTTATCTTCAGTAATGACTAATGTGAATAGATTTTAAAGATGTATTTTCAATTGTTCTTAGCTTAGATCGATGTCTGTTTTATTCTGTAAACAATAACCTTTCATCATTATTGTGCATTCTAAATATTGATTGTTCACTTTTGTTTCTTAGATTTGTTCTTTTAACTATCTTTTCTCTCTGCAAGGGCCGTCCAAAAGTAAATCACCTTAGATGTATGAAAAAAATGAATAGGGGATTGGCGAAAAGGGAATTTTTCATGTCACTTGTTTCTTACAAGGATGCCTTTGCTTATTTCAGGTTCTTGTTGGACACCCAGATTATGAGGTAACTGGTGGTAGGGTTTGTTCAAGGACCAGAATTTACTTGACATGGAACCAGAAGAAATGTCCCATGTTGGCATTTTCATGAGTTTCCAGACTCCTGTGTAGATACCAGATGTAAGCAATTTTGACTTTCTGCTTATGGCATACAATGCTCGAAGAAAAAACCAAGGGTTGCTACCAGTAGAACCTCTTGAGGTTTGCTAATGTTCCACGACTTTTCTATGATTTTCAACAAAATTCACTGTCATGATGTGATATGCTTCTGATCATTCTTTCCATCTTCTCTCTGATTGCTACACAACGTCAAACAGAAAAAAAAAATGCTAAGAAATAGTTTGGTATTGTTCTTAAGTATAGTAGTTGCTTTTTAACTTGAATAAATCATTTTCTAAAGATGTCAAGCATACATCCATAAAAAGAACTAGACGGTAACGAAGCACACATGTTGGTGAAGGAAATGTCTATGGATGTATCTTTTGCAGATTGTTTGTCAAATTGAGATAAGCATGAGCAAAGAAAACTGTCTAATTAACTTAGAATTTCTGCCAGTGTTACTGCATTGGTCAACTAACATCTCGCTACCATATGAATCAGTTGTAGAGAAATAGTTTCTATTAGAAGGTTGGTAATTGCTATATACTGTGCATTCAATTATATATAAATCTCGATGCTTACAAGTGTAAAACAAAAAAGAAAAATATTGGCCTATATTAATGCATCCAAGAAAAACTGCAAATATTTTGCCTTTTGTAACACACCTTGAAACATGTTCTATGATTAGCTTGATGAGATTTCTACTGCTTGATGGTACTCTCTTATTATTCACTGAGCCTTTTCCAGGGGTTTGTATTAAGCAAATGATTTTGTGAAGTGCTAGGAATACCTTGGTTTTTCTCCGATTTATTCACAAAACGAACGTCCAAAACTCTCCTATATATTATGATGATGTTCTGGTTGGGTAGCATGGCATATGCATTATAATCTTGTTTTCTCTAATATCATGGATCACAATGGACATAATAAAGGGCAGCCCGGTACATGAAATTTCCGGCATGCGAGGTCCCGAAAAAGGATTTATTGTATACAACTTTATTCTACTTTGCAAGATTGTTTTCAAGATTCGAACCTTGACCTCAAAGCCGCAACTTTGCAATAGACATGATGTTGTTGAATATTATTTTTAACTACTTTTTTCATGACTTATGCAACATTCATTAGCTAAGCTATACCAACCATAGAAGAGACTAATTAGTAGATGATAGATGCATCTTTCTTCCATTCTCCTAATCATTTGATTCCTGACTAACTTTATTAGTTTGGTTCATTCGCATATAAGATTTTTTTTTTTGGTTTTCTCTGTACAGTTCTACAGTTTGGTGAGTTCTAAAGTCGCTGCCTTGAATATGAATCCAAAATTTCTTGACAGAAATGTAAATGAAGGCTTCAGTGGCGGTGAAAAGAAATGGAATGAAATTCTGCAACCTGCAGTATGTATTCTTTATGCTTTATTTCATTGACTAATATATTGCATAAATCTGTCAATGCTCTTATATCAACCATCTTCAGTTTCTTTTGATTGTAAATCATAGAGGTCATATAAGCTACCGAAATGCATGACGAAAAATTCAATCAATCCCATTATTGATTGCATCTATCCACGACAAATTGGTGGATCATTGAACTATAATTGTCAATTTGTCTTCTTCTTTGGCCTCATTCTGATGTGATAACTACAATTTCCGGTAAATTTTTTTTTAGACAGAAGCAGCTAGATCCA
This sequence comes from Wurfbainia villosa, assembly GCA_025175895.1. Lineage (NCBI taxonomy): Eukaryota > Viridiplantae > Streptophyta > Magnoliopsida > Zingiberales > Zingiberaceae > Wurfbainia > Wurfbainia villosa. The sequence continues at coordinate 1,901,280 of CM046000.1, read as the reverse complement.
ACTCCAACAGAAGTTAAAATGGGGCACAATTTTTTAAGATAATATAATTACGTTAAAAGATGACTGATAGTTTGCTAAGTTGTATCATTTAAATCCAAATCTATGGTATGTGAGACGAGATGTTAGAAAATTTTAACAATAGCGATGTGGCCGTACACAGAATTAAATGGAGGGAAAAGGTTCATATGGCTGACCGCAGATAGTTGATATCCCTGGCTTATTATTTTTTTGATTTTGTAAATAACTCTACTGGTAGGGATGCCAATCTTTGAAGGCTTGAGTGATCTATGCAAATCCTGCTCTCCTCGCCACCCAAAAGTTATGTCTCTACTATTGTGTCCCCATCCGAAATAGAAAATTATTGGAAATGGTTTTATTCTTCCTAGTCTGCCATGAACAAAATTCTGAAACTTTTTTCTCTCTCCTTTATTCACTGTTCTCCTTGTAGTTTGCTTTCATCACTATAAGGCTATAAGCATCCTTTGAGAACAATGCAAAAAATAATCTATTCGCTACAAGATGAGCATATGGGCTATAGCATTTCCAGTCCAATTGTTGCTAATCATAGCTCTTCTTCTTTTGCCTAGATGACTGCCATTCAATTGTTTGTTGTAGTTTCAGGTTCTGCAGGCAGATTTGGCTATTCTCGATGAAATAGATTCAGGTTTAGATGTTGATGCACTTCAAGACGTAGCAAAAGCTATTAATGGACTATTAACACCAAGTAATTCTGTGTTGATGATCACACGTTATCAACGCCTCCTGGACTACATCAATCCCAGCTATGTGCATATAATGGTAGGATATTTGTATTTCAGGAAAAAAAAACCCTACTTTCTTATATGCTGGCAATATCTTTCATTGTGCATCTGACCATACCACTACACTGTTCTGCCAACTTAATTCAATCTTAAGTATCTCAAGGTTTAATACAATTCTTTTTTATTTATGTTTTTGGTGATTCTGAGAGTTGTTGTTGTTCAGGAAAATGGCAGGATTGTAAAGACAGGTGATGTTTCACTTGCAGAACTTCTCGAGAAGGAGGGCTATAGAGGGATCTATGGGTCATAACTCAAGACCAGTATGCTACCTGCTTTATTGAATTGTCTATTACTTCTCCTCCTCGATCCAATCTTTATACCTAAATGATGTTCTTTACAGGTACATGATTTCAGAAGATCCATATCCATCCAGTTGTCATTAAAATCGAACATCCTCATTCCTCGTACAACTACGTAAGATCAATACTAAAACATTTAACTTTTGATATCTAATAACAATTAGCTTAGTTGATGGTCACTGGAAATTGTTGTAAATTTCCTTGTGACAATGTACAATTTAAATATGAGTTGGAAAGTATTTTATCTGAGAAATTTATCCATTATAAATCAAATAGTTGATATCAGCTAGTAGAATCATTTGATAACAGAGAGAAACCTTGAAGCCACTCATGAATGCCAAAATCTTACTCGAGAAATAAGCAGTAGTAGTATTTCATGAATGAATCTCCCGATAAGACGATAATTTCATGCAGTGGCTTCATTTAACTCCACTACAGTTTGTGATGATCGATGTTCCCCAGATGCACTAAACAGACAGGTTAAGGCCGTCGAATAGTTCTATACGATCCAATCACTGCCTTTCATACAAACCAATGGATTATTTAGCCCACAAATACTTGATCCTTGACTAAATTCTGAGAACCTCACAACTGTGATTCTTGCACCGTGGCAGCCATGAAAGGAAGGTCAGGAGATGCCCCCCTTCCACTTGGTGTCTGCAAGTGGTGTCACATTTTCATGTCTGCCATTTTGGATAAGAAATTTTTTCTGAAGATTTAGTTTGTGACTTCTTGCGTACAAGTTACAAAGATCAATGGAGAAGGATATGAATGTTTGTATTATTTGTTTACTTCCATCTTTCTGAACACACATTGCTTTAATGACTATTGGAACTAATGATTATAGCTATCCTAGGCCCTATCATCATCATCACCATCTGTTGCTTTAGTTTAAATTATCATCTAGTATTGTAGGGCACCTCTCTCTCTTTTTTGCTTGCTTCTTGTTCTCATTTTTTTTGACTATGTTAATAAATGCAAGAATAGTTGACCTCAATTTGGTAGTGAATGTTCTTATCAGCCTTGATCATGGAAAGATTAGCCAAAGTCCATGAATGCATTCATTTTCCCCTTTGCTTAGTTTAATCTTTTGCTTTGTCAAGTTGACTTTCTTATGGGCCATTCATGGAACTTGAAGTTTTGGATGTCATAATCCATAATCTACCAAAAAGTTGACTTTTTTTTTTTACTTGCACCCCAGTGGTATCTTCGGTTTATGCAACCCAACTAGGATTTCCAACTTCCTTGCCTTGTTAAAATTTGGTTGGCTGACAAGGATCCTATTTACTTTTTGTCTTAGTTTAAGTCAACCCTATGACCTAATAGCCATCTAATTCTCTTTGAGATTTACATGTTGATTCTCTAAAATCTAGTGCAACCAATCTTCACACAGAATCAGACCGACAAATGAAAAAGGCAAACTTAATGGTAATAAAATATATTATAATTATACTTATAATTATTATTTTCTGGCAAAATGCATCATTCTTGTCACATCGAACTTTATATTTTCAAATGCATAATTCTAAAATTTAAATTTTGTATGGGTCACTAATGAATTTGCCTCTCTAGAAATAGTATCTCAACGGTGGCAATCTGATAGCCTATCCTTATCTTTAAACATTGGATGGAATATATTGAAATGACATTTGAATATCTAAATGTTAAAGAAATGATGAACAAAACAATCAATAAAAAGTTAATAGAGAAATAAAAAATGATTAAAATTATAAGAAAAGTATTTTAGTTACTAAACCAAACAACGTTAATTTGAGATAAAATAATGTAAGTTCATAGTGTATTGCTACGATGATATCGTTTGGTTCAAATTATAATATATAACCTTGATAATATAATTACTAGATAATTACATTATCAAGATTATGGGGAATGAAATATTATCAAATATTGTTTGGTTCAATCTAAAGTAATGCAATCAAAATTTGTTTGTTTGGAGGTTTTAAAGTATCACCTAATTTAATATTTTACTATATTATTCATTTGATGGTTTGACGGCGGTCGATCGGCCATGTCTGCATTGATCGCCGTCGGCCGTCATCATCGTCACTGTGATATGGCGGTGATGACGATGCGCGATCGGTGATCGGCGATTAGTGAGCGGCGGCGTGATAAGCGATCGACGGCAATGGCCGGCCGGAGTCGACCGATCGATGGCGGCAGCGGAGACGATCGGCAGCGATGGCCGACAACGATGGTCAACAGCGGTGGTTGCCCAGTGATCAGCGGTCATGATCGGCCGATGATCGTCGGTGGCCGAACGACAAATTATGACATTTTATATAAGTATTTTATAATCACTATGATTAGCAAGTCAATGATTCCTTTAGTATTATCATGAACAGAAAATTAATAGTGGAGTAAGCACTTTGTGAGCTAGCTAATTGTTTTTCACTGATAGTCGTCGGCGCTCACACCCCACAATGCGGGGTCATAATGTCGTCATCGTGGCAAGGGAACTAAAAGCCATGTTTTGACTTATTGTCGCGAGCTTTGTGGAGGAGGAAGGACTCATAATGAATAATATTCTTAATTTTTTATTTTGTAGAAAGATTGCTCGAGTTAGATCAGGGTAACAACGCGGAAGGATACATATTTGTTTGGTAGAATTTTAAAATTGTAATGTAATATATTTCGGATTATGAAATATAATAAAATATTGTAATAAGGATTATAATATCAAATCAGTATAATCTGATTATATTAGAAGCTCAAAAATTTAAATGTCAAATATATCTATAGTTTTAGCTCTTGTTTTTTTGATGAATCAACGATCGATGATCGCACCTAGCAGCTGACAATCAGGGTTTGACGATGGCAGTCGTGAGCGATCGACTAAAATTTTAATTATATTCGGACGAAATTATAAAGATATTTTTATCATTTTATAATAATATAAATTACATTCCTTAATTATAAAAAAATAATAGACACTAAATAAAAAAAAATTAATCATCTTTGTAATCAAAGATTACATATCTGGATATACATTACATTAAGGGTGCGTTTGGTTCGGGATTATTATTGATAACCTTAGTTATCCATTCAAGGTTATCAATAAAAACTTATTTGGTTTAGGATTTGAACGATTACCAAGTTATGAAAGATGCTCGACACGTCATGCTACGTCAACAAAAAGGTTATGCATGGGGGGAATTGAAAAACCTTTAAGAAGTTTGATTTTTCTTGATTCCCTTGGTTATGAAATTTTTTTTCTCCAAAAAATACCCTCTAATTTTTATCATTTAGGACAAAACTATCATTATCAATTTATCAAATAATAATTTAGTTGGTTGTCGGTCGATTGTCCCTATTGATCGTCGCTGTCGCCACCGGCCGTCACTGTCGGCCACTGATCGATCGTCACCGTCGGTCGTCGGTCGGTTGTCGGTCGATCGCCGCCCACCGTCGATCGTCGGTCGCTGATCAGTTGCCGCTAACGATTGCCGGTCGATCGCCGACGATCGTCGGTCCACTGTCGCCGGTGCCAATGTCGATCGTCGACTACCGCCGATGTCAACCGTTGTCGTCGGATAATTGAATGAATAATATAGTAAAATGTTAAATTAGGTGGTACTTTACAACTTTCAAACAAACAAATTTTGATTATATTATTTCGGATTGAACCAAACAATATTCGGTAATGTTTCATTCTTCGTAATCTTGATAATATAATTATATATTATAATCATGTTACCAAGATTATATATTATAACTTGAACCAAACGTATCCTAAAAGCTTGGTTATATTACTCTGCGGTATGAGAACAATAGGCACAATATGAAGTATATGGACCTTGTGTCTTTCGACTACTAAAGAAAGACAAATGCAACTCCACTTTAGCTTCCGGATCAATTAGAATTTGATAGTTTTCTCGATGTAAAAGGTTAACTAGTTAGACAAATATATGGATCGATTATGTTTATATATTAAAAGCCTATGGTGATCTAGTTAATTTCATATGGACAAATATGATAATTATTTATCATATTTATTCATCATTAAAAAAAAAAAACACCTCTGTAGTGAGTCGGCAAGAATCTTATGCTATGCATAGATGTGGCAGACAAAAGATTCCATCAATATTAACCAAGTCAAAATGGTTCATAGGATCGCATTACAATTCCCTCAAAAGTCAAACACCGACGAGAAGATGTAATCGACCAATATTTTCTTTTTCCAAAAATTTATTATTATTATTATTATTATTATTTTTTGAAACAGAGCATGTGCGAGTTGCACTCTTTTAACCTTTTACCACCTTAAATAACACTCCCATTCATCATCTTCTCTATGCACGCATAGCTACTAGCTGTTAAACAATGACTGAGGTTGTGGTGTCGGCGCCGGCCATCTTTGTCCTCCTCCTACTTGCGGCGGCCAGCACTGGCATGGCAGCTGTGTCGGAGCGCCAGCAGAGCCGGTGCTTGAGCTGGAGGGTGGCGGTGGAGGCTAACAACGCCCGGGCATGGAGCTCTGTCCCACCCTCATGTGTCCGGTATGTGGAGGAGTATATGCTGCGAGGCCAATACCAGAGGGACCTCAACACGGTCGCCGACCAGATATTTGCATATGTGAACAACACCGTCGTCGTTGCCGCCGACGGAATGGACGCTTGGGTCGTCGATGTCGACGACACCATCCTTTCCAATCTTCTCTACTACAAACGCAAACACTATGGGTATGCTACACCTGGAATCTTTAAACAAAAGGGTCCCTTTTAGTAAAAACTTCTAGGAAAGTTACATATTAACCATTCAATATATGTTATATTATATATAAAATAGAAATTATTAAAAATTATGGAATATAAAATTTTATTGTTTATATGTGGCATTGGTTTTCTAACTAATAGTATTATCGATACATAGAGGAGACCCTTATGATCCATTGGGATTTAGAAGTTGGGCACAAAGAGGGATTTGCGCGGCCATTCCTACGATGCTTCGAGTGTACAAAAGGTTGATCGAGAAAGGTTTCAAGGTGTTCCTCTTGACCGGAAGAGATGCGGAGATGTTCAACTCGTCGACATATCGAAATTTGAATGCTCAAGGGTTCAAAGGGCATCAGAGATTGATAATGAGGTAATTTGTCTAATATGAGCTGATCTTTATGTTTTTTCATCAAAAAAACTTTGAGAACCTATTCGATATATAAAATAACTCAATGCATTAATAAATATATCAAATCTCTATTTACTATTATTATTTTTTTGACAATTTAACAAGTTTTAGTGTTTAGGCTTTTCATCTATTTCAACTTCTATGAAATTTATATACTTATTATACGATCAAACAAATCCAAGCACGTAAAATAGTAGTTTAGGGTAACAAAACATCGAGAGCTTTTGTTGAGAGTCTCCGAATAGAAGAACTCGAATGAGTCTTGTGTCGAGCATGAAGAAGGATTGTCGATGGTGGATGAACTACGAATCATGCATACATTATCGTCGTAAAGTGCATGCCTTCGATAAGCAAAACATCTAGTAGTCATCTCCATCGATAATTAAGCTCCACCGAGATCCATGAGCCATGCACTAGGTCATCTAAACCCATTCATGTGCAACCGCAAAGGGATCCATGTCGCGTAAATGGTACATTCCTATACTACAATTCGATAACATTTATAATACCCGCTTTAGAATTTAGTCGAGAACAAAGGAGTACCCCTTGCAAAGTCATAACACTTGCACTGTTTTATTGCAGAGGTGCAGATTACAAAGGGGTAGGTGCTTCGGTGTTCAAGTCTGCAATGAGGAGGCAGTTGGTGGGCGAAGGATATCGGATCAGAGGCAACGTCGGCGATCAGTGGAGCGACCTTTTGGGAGATTTCAATGGCGATCGCATCTTCAAAGTGCCTAATCCCATGTATTTTGTTCCATAACACCGCCTAATTATCGTTGCCTCGAATCTAATCGACATACTAAAACCTCAAAATATATACACATGTATGAGCTCAAAGCAAATAAAGCATTTGGAATAGTTGTTATATAAACATATATATACACCATTAACCGAGTAGTCGACTAAGTTCGTAGTAGCTTGACTCGTAAAGATCTCGATATATTTTGCTCTTTCGATTGTAACTGTGGTACTGCTATGTTATATATAAAACATTCTGAGTTAAAGACTTTATCTTAGCTCTTCAAATTTTTTGCAGTGCAATTTTAATTATAGGATATCTTGTTTTGGGAGAAAGATCTATTGCAAAAAGAATCCAAATAACAAAATTCTTTCAGGAATCTCTTCTGAGATTTAGAAACTGTCATTCATTAGCAAAAACCTTTGCCATAAAGATTTCACCAGTAGGACAATCAGACAACTTACTCTCTCATGGAATGGACCATTCCAAATCTAAACTTTATTCTTTTCTTCTTTATTCTGCTCCTGCAATGCCATTTTTGCACCTTTTTTTTTTCTTTTTTGTTTTTAAATTGGAATCAGATTAAACCCAAAAAAGAAAGAAGAAGAAGAAGAAGAAATTGGACCATCATCAGCTTCAATCTAGTCCATGCCTTGTTTGTAATCTTCTTCTGCCTTTGCTTTTATTTATTCACTTGGCCCATTCCTTTGCCTTGGAGAGGCAAAGCATCTTACAGCTTCCATCAAACCCAGGAGCTTGTCTCCTGACTTCTTTACTTCTTTTTTGCAGTTCCTCCGGCTCTTGTGGTAGACAAATGTTCTTAGAATCCGATCGGAAAACCGATTAGTAGTACCCTTATCGTCTCCTCTGAGGTAGAATTTGTCGAATCGGTCTGAGCATGAGATTTATATTTGAATGTAGAACTCTTATTATCAGAGATTGTGTGAATAGCTGGTTGCTTTTCTTTGGATTTAGGATCACATTGTTCTTTGGACTTTTGGAGGGAACACACTTTTGAATTCAAGCTCTTAGAGGTTGGTTCCTTTCAAGCACACAAAGATTTTGCTTTATCAAAATCAGATTCATGTCTCAAGTAGGAAAACAAAAAACAAAAACAAAAAGAACATGAAGATCAACTTCTGTAAACTACAACAAAGCAGGGCAAAATAGCTTTAGGATCGAACACAAAGAGTTCATCCAAATTGGAGTAGACGCCGGTTGCTCCGGCCAATGAATCGTACTCCTCGACTTCATCCTGCTTCCTCTTCACTCTCCCTGCGATCACTCTGCACACCAACATGGCACTCTTCTGCTCCGGTGTGATCCCGGCCACGTCGTGAGCTCTTCCGCTGGTCGCCATGGTCTGAATCCTCCCTTGACAGTCTTTCTTGAACCCATTCTTCATGATGCTGCACAGGTTGCACTGGGGGATGGAGGTGCACAGGTTGGTGGCTCCATTCAGGCCAATTGAGCACATGAAGGTGGTGCAGTGGAAGCGGAGGAGCTCGTTCCCGTCGGCGGTGCACCGCGGGTGCCTCTTCGGGAGCTTGTTCGCCTTTACCTTGATCGAGTCGCGGTAGTCTTCGAACCTGGTGACTGTTCGGGAGCTGTTGTGGACCTTCAGGATCCTGTCTATTTTGCAGAGGGGTGTTTGCTTCTTCAGCCAACTGGATTGGAAGATGATCTCCACTATGTTCCTGCTGGTGTCTTCAGGCCCCAATTCTGATACTGAATTTAAATCGTTAACAAACATTCGATCGATCGATCGATCGAAAAAAAACAAGCAACTCAGGAAGAATTCTGATACTGAAATTATTGGCAACAGCAGATAGTGCATGAAGAATTTTGAGAGGGAAACAAAAAACTACGCAAAGTGAACTTTTTCATATGAAGAATTCAGATTAGGTGAAGATTGAGGCATCAAAACTTTGCATATTCATCATTTAGTGAAGAAAATTTAGAGATGAATGAAGAGATCGTACCTGCATGCCTCACTGCCTGATGAATCTCCAAACTCTCAGCTTTCACAAAGATCTCTCCGCAGTCAGGGCAAGAACAGATGGTGGCCCTGAGGGAGGAGTCCCTAGACAGCATGCTCATAGGATCCACCACCATCTGGCACTCGTAGCAGCCAGAGAATCTCCTCAAGTGCATCCTCCTAAAGGACCCCCCAATGGAGGAAGAGGAAGCAGAGGAGGCGGCGGCGGCGGCGACGGCGGCGGCAGCCACAGAGGCAGAAGAGTGAGAAGAAAATGAGTTGGAGACCACCACTCCATTCAACTCGCTCAGAGGCAGCTGCTGCTGCTGCTTCTTCCTGCTGCTGTTCTTGGCCCCTTCGCCATTTGAAGGCCCCCTTCTTTTGGATAGCTCACCTTGAGGAGGAGGAGGAGGAGGAGGAGGAGCAGTCGCCTCTGGTCTCTCCATGTCCCTCAGCTTGCAGATGGACCCTGAGCACCCAATCCTCTTGCTGTGCTCTTGTTGTTCGTGGTGGTGGTGGTGTTTGCAGGTGAAAAAGTTCTTCAGAGCCCCCTTGGCGGAGGGTGTGCGCGCCTCCTGCTCCTGCTGCTGTTGCGTCGGCCGCCTCTTCTTCTCTTCCTCTTGTTCCTTCTTGTGAGCTTCTCTCTTCCTCACCGGCGTCGGTGACTCCTTGGCTCGTCTCCTTGCCTCTGCCATTGCAAAGATGGAAGCTCGAGCTGAGTTGGCGAGGTCCTTCAGACTCGCTTTGTGCTCAGCGCTGCCATGGATCATCTTGACGCCGTTGCTTGGAAGGTGGGAAGGCTCGATGGGTGCTTACTCTTTTTTATTGTGGAAGCCTCAAAGGAGTCAATTGCAGTAGCTTTTGCAGGAACAGCACAGAAAGAGGAGGACGAAGATAACATTTCTTTAAGGTAAACCAAGAAAATTTATGAAGGTAAAATCTTTCTCCAAAACACTAATTACTCTACTTAATCTCAACTTTTTTTTTTATTCTTCCCAGGAGGAGTAAACAATCCGTTAATAATCGAATCGATTTAATTAAAATTTAAAAAATTGTTTTTTTTTTTTAACAAATCAACCGATCGAATTTTTTAATAAAATCGAACAAATTAAATTGATAAAAAATTAATTAATTAGATTAAAAATCGAACAAATTGAATTTTTTTATCACCAGTGGACTCGAAACAATCAGTTGATTTCGTCTAAAATTCATTAGTTCATTGATATGATAAATCAGTAGACTGATGAACTCCAATTCAATTTAATCGATTTAATAAATTATTTTCATTTCGAAATCAAAGTTAATCAAATAAACTGATTAAATCGAGTTGATTTCGATTGAAGTTCATCAGTCCGCTGATACGATAGATCAGTCGACTGATCAACTCCAATTCGATTTAATTGATTATTTTTGCTTCGAAATCAAAATTAATCAAATAAACCGATCAAATCGAGTTGATTTCGACTTTCATCTGTTCGTTGATATGACAAATCAGTCGATTGATGAATTTCAATTCGATTTAATCAGTTTAATCAATTATTTTCGTTTCGAAGTCAAAATTAATCGAATAAATTGATTAAATTGAGTTGATTTCTATTGAAATTCATCAGTTCATTGATACGATAAATTAGTCGATTAATGAATTCCAATTAAATTAATCGATTATTTTGGTTTATTTAATTTGTTTGGAGGAGACACAAAATTGCCTTAGGCATTTGGCATGGGGATGGTGGTTATTCATGGGAATGAGACTTGAGAAGAGAGCCCCCTCTTACTTTTGCCTGCAAAAAGCTTGTGTGTTTACTCATTCCAGGCATCATCAGACATCAAATCAGATGGTGGCAAAGGGAATAAAGCATGCAGCAGTGGAAGGAAACTTTAATTTTGTTTCAGAAAACTCCACCTCTTTGTAAACATAGAATAAGTTCCTCCCCCCCACTTGTTCTTCACTGTTTGAACCCTTTTCTACTCAAAGTGAGCTATCTTCTATTTATCTCCCTTCCTTCATGGTGCATGCAAGGTTCCATAATGATGTTTCATTCAAACATTGTTTTTAAACCCCCCAAAATTTTCAAAAAAATTTTAGGCTAATTTTTTTTTTTATTAGTAGAATTTGGAGAGGAATCTTGATTCAACGATAAAATTATTATCGTATGGTTTAGAGATCACAAATTCGAATATTGAAAATAGTATTTTTTTTTAGAAATAAAATACCACATTGGGTCTTCCTCATGTCTATTCGTCCTTGAAAGACTTGTTCTATTTGATATCTGATTCTCAATCCATCATGATTTCCTATCAATTGTATAATCCAGCTGGACTTCCTATCAGTTATCCGATTCTTTTGATTCATGTCTGATTCTCTTGATTCGAATATTGAAGCCCCACTTTCTTTGTTCGAAATGTATGATTTGATATGAATCATGACTCTGATATAAATTGTTTGTTCTTATAAAATTCATATCATGATTTTATTTTTAAATTTTATCCAAAAGACATGATATCAATAAAAATATATTTTTATCTAATAAGTACGTAATCTTTTTTATATTTTATTAATGTAAAATTTTAATTGTATTTCGAAGACTCCCAACATGTTAAAAAAAATAATAGAATTTGAACCCTATAAATATTCTTGTTCTCACATTTAGTTAGCAAAAGCAGTCAAGATCTTCAAACTTTCTTCTCTTTTCTTTTTGTGTTGCCTTTTCACTTTCTCATTGTGCCCTTTGTTTGTTGAGTTGTCTGATAGACAATGCATTTGCTAGGAATTCCTTGGCTGATGGATTGTTTTTTAAAAAAAAAAACATTATTTAAGGCACAATTGTTAAGAAAACAAAAATCTCTTTTTGCGTTTCACAAAGTTTGATCCATCTGATTTAACACCTTACCTTTCTTCAAATATATTTGACTCAAAAACATAGTTACAATAGTTTAGCAGTAAATTACATTCTAAAAGTTTTTGCCAAAAATTCAAAAGTTCAATTTCTTATAATATAGAAATATCTCCAAAATCACAAAAAAAAAAAAAAAATGTTTCTTCCAATTGAGTCAGTTGAAGTCCAATCGAATGAGATCAAATTTGATAGAACACATCAATAAATTCATAGGATTGCCAAATTAATACAAATGCAAAATGTTCATCAAGATATTTTTCCATTGGGCTCATAAACATAACAAGAGATCCATTTCTCTAATAGTTTTGAGGAAATGTAGAAAACAAAACAATTCCACAAGTTACAAGTTGTGTAAGGGGGGCATTCATTACAATGCGGTAACATAGCCGCGGTGTGACGACCAAAGGAAAGCTGAAGTCGGACCGGCTAGATAAGGAAAGACGACGAAAAGATCGCGAGCAAGTTAAGCTACTTCTTGTACAAAGAAAGCCAAACTAAAATGGCAGCAGAAGGTTAGCTTGTAAGGTAAAACATTCTGCATTCAACAAATCACTAGCTAAGCCAAATTAAGAATGGATAATTCTGTTGATCAAAAACTAGTTTTCCCCCTTTTTTTCTTTTTTCTTTTGATAAAATCAGATAACATCATATAGCAACTGAATAACTGCAGCATCAAGTAGAATTCCAATTTTGAGAAGGGATTAGTTTTAACTTAAATTAGGCAATTTCTCACTTTTTAAGAATAAAATATATTGTAAAAAAAAAAAGACTTTAAACCTACTTATATCATAGTTCTAGTCAATCTTTCTACTGAAGAGACGCGGCAGATCCAGTTCCAGGACCGGCTCCGTATCCTCCACCTCCTCGTCCGAATCCAGGCCTACCGCCAGAACCCTACACGATTTCGACAGTTAAAACATCATAACATTTCTGTTCCAGCAATTAATAGACAGCCACTATAACCTGAAGATACTTGGAAGAATAAGGCGAGTCTAAACTGATCAGCTTGAAGGACTGAAGGTTTTGGGTCGAACCATTCGAAAAAAAAACAATGCAAATGGGGGTGTTTGTTTTTCATCGTTTCAACTGGATAACTTCTAGTTCCCAGATTAATCTGGTCCAGTTCTGAAATATACTTAGAACCACACTAAAGAATCCCAAAGGACAGAAACCATCAGAGATCTAAGTATTATCAGTCCAGAGCTATCTCAGATGACCGTCATGAGATTAAAATGTAGATTGCTCATCATCTGATTCCTTCCTTTGAGATTTGAAAACAATGTGAAACTCCTAGCAAAAAAACCTTATGCTCGGAATCAAGATTTCAGTCTCCGACCAAACTTGATATCGGTGTCGCCTTATTGATGGCAAACAAGCCACTATTCCATGCATATCAGACAAGATTTAGTATCACATGCAAAAGAAGCACGATGGCTATGAATTTATCTGGACGATCTTAGTAAATCATAAAGGAGTGTGATGGTAAAAGTAAAATGAGACAAATATCTGCAACAATTCATGGCCGGAACTTACAAGATAGGAAGCACCAAAAGAATCTCAACACAACGAATCAATCCCAAGTTAAACAAAATAACATGGCTTTGGAAGCTAGACAAATTGGCAATTGCACAAAGATCAGAGATTCTCTCATCCCAGACTTAAGATATTTACACTTGTTAAGATCTTGACAAACAACAAACCATGTCAGTTTTGATTACATCCCAGGGCACAGAATCTTGAATACAAGACTGCAATAGCTCTTACATTCTACCCACAAATTAGTTTGGAATGGCTGCTATGATAGTGGATATGGTTGGTTGACGACTCTTACAAGTCTGATACTTGCATTCTCTCAGATGAGAGGCCATTAATTTGCAACCTTTCTCATAGAAAAGATCACACAATTAAAAACAATTTTGTATCCTTATCCTTATGAGTAGGTAGTCTCAAACTGGGATACTATCGAATTCGACCAGAAAATAAGTTTTTATTTTATCTAATGTTAACTTTCTTAGATAATTGGATGCAATGGAAAAATGAACAAAAAGATGCAGCAATTCTTCACAGAGCAAAATCATACAGCCTCAACAGCAATTCAAGCTTGTATTAAGTAACATTAACCATAAGCTGTTGAAATAAAATGAAAAAAAAATCTAGAGAAGTTCAAGGATGTATACCCTGAAAGATGGCTGGAATTCAGGTGGCGCACCGCCCTTGTCACCAAGCTCTCCTGAAGGCCCGCCTGGTCGTGGACCTCCACGATACCCATCCCTATCGCCGAATCTCGGTCGGTCTCCCTCAAATCTTGGCGGCCCTCTATCAAGAAAGAATACCACAAAAATATAGAAAAACAAGTAGACAATCATCATAATTCGAAATCATTGTAGATTGGAGGAATCGATATCACCTGGGCCGGTCACCCGGAGGGCCAGAGCCAAACGGGCGTGCTGGCGGCCGAGCAGATTTTTTCAAAGTCGCAGGAACGATCTCAGATGGAAGATTAAGGAAAGTTCTCAAATACTCAATACCATCATTTGTCAGATACCAGTAATAGTGCTGCCAAGCAAAGGTCTCCCTCACGTACTCCCTCGATTTAAAACTCTGCATCAGCTTGATCACCTGCAGATTTGGCACATCGATCTCCGGATGCTTAGCGAGGTTGAAGTCCTTCTTGGCGTAGAGCACCCCCTCTAAAAAACCCATACCAGGAATTCGAAATGATAAAAAAAAAAAAATCTTTCTTCAGAGAAGAAACGACACATCGAGCTTAATGCGTTCAAAATCCTGATTTGAGTCAGAAAATATACCCTGAAAAAGGTACTTGCAGATCTCATGGCGATTCTTCTTCGGAATTATCTGGCAGAGATCACAAGTAAAGATCATTGCAGAACTGTCGCGATAATGAAAAAAAACAACAAGTATAGAAATTAAAAAAGGGCTTAGGATTGTCCACCATGCTTGCGATCGAGAGATCGAAGAATCCGGCGTTGAAGCTTGCAAGAACCAAATTTCCAGTAGCCGCTGTGAGATGAAGTTGAAACCTAAGGGTTCGTTTGGCTGGGGGTCACTGTGATAACGTTAAGGTTATCAAAGAAAATTTGGTTGTCATGTTACATGACGTATCGAGCGTACATTAAGGTGATGAATGGGAGAATTGAAAATTTTGGTTTATGTTTTTCATTTTTTTTTCAGAAAATAAATGAACATTTTTTTTAAAAATTAAAAAAATAAGAAATAATCATTTTCTTTTTTCATTTTTGTTTTACAGAAAAATAAAAAAATATTTTCTAGAAAATTGAAAAATAAAAAAAAACTCGTTTTCTATTTTCTGAAAAAAAAAAAAGAGAATGAAAACAGAAAATAGAAAATTCTCTACAAACCAAACGCCCCCTTAATTTTTCTTAATTCCTTTAGTTATGAAACCCTCTATTTTTTATCATTTAGAATAAAACTATCCTTATCAATTTATCAAATTATAATCTAATTAATTGTCGGTTGGTTGCTCTGGCCATCGCCGCTGCCATCGATCGTCACCGCCGCCGCCATCGATCGCCACCGCCGCCGCCGCTGCCGCTTATCAATCGCCGATCATCGGCCGCCGCTGCCGCCGGTTGTAGCTGCCGGCCGTTTGCCGATCGTCGAGCGCGCGCCGGCTTTGCCGTAGCGACGCTGATCGCCACCGGCCGCCATCGGTTGTTGATCGCCGGCAGTCGCCGGTTGAGCATCGCCGGCCGCCGACGCACATCGCTCATAATAAGTAATACATTAAAACCTTAAACAAATAATGTTTTATCTCGTTATCGAGGATTAAATCAAACAATATTAAATTATATTTTATTCCGCATAATCTTAGTTATGTGATTATTTGATAATCACATGACTAAGGTAATTACATATAACCCCCAACCAAATTCTCATCCAGCTTTATAGCAGGCTGTGTATTTGGGCCGAACAACTGGTTCGTGGCCCAATAGGTTCGGCCCGGTTTAATTTTCGTCAATTGGATTGTTAGGCCGAACAAACGAGTAATAGGCCTAATTAATGGGCCCATCAGGCCTTTATATTGGCTTACGGCAATTCGTTCGTTTAAACTTGAGACTTCCAAACGCCAAAACCTCCCCCAATTCTCCTCCACTCCAACGCTCGCTCCCCGACCGCCGTGATGGATGGCCGACCGCCGACCGCCTGCGCCATCGATATCATCTCCGACGACGATGAAAACGAAGATTCATCCTTGCAGGGCCCTCCCAAGAAGGCGTCGAAGATGGATGGAGATGGACACAGACGGGGAAGGCCGCCTCCAACTGTCGTCGTCATCGACGACGGCTTAACTCCGCAAAAAGAGAATCCAGTCCGCATTCCCTATTTCGTCCCGGAGACGCCTATTTCTCCTGTAAAGTCCTTCGATTCCGATCCTTCCATTGTCAAATGCAGCTTTGATCGTGCGAGAGTAGCCAACGACTCGTCAGAATTTTCTGGTGATTTCTTGAGAATGGTTTTTTTTTTGTTTGAAATCTATTGCGTCATGCTCGAACGTAGGATGGCTATACGATTTTTTCAATCTAATCTTTTTACTAAAATCCATTTTTTCCCCCTTGTTGTGTACGTGAGATGCATTTGGGACGGTGGAAACAATTTCGAAGGGAATGAAACAGAAAATTTTATTCATTCATATTTAGGTATTGAAATTGTTTTGGAATGTGAACTTAGAAATATGCTGTTAAATTTTGTACTTTTTAAAGGTGGAACGGGTTCTGGAATGGCTATTCCTTGTGTAACAAAAACAGGACCCGAATTCAAAATGCGAGGTGATTCCATTTCCCTTTAATTTCTACCATGCCACGCATATCATGGGAGGATAGAGAACTGACATGAATTGTTCCTTCTGTTGTTAGCTTTGTTGAACAGTGAACTTTTGTATGGTAATATGTAGTTGTTCCCATCTGCCTTTTCCCATCCCTCTTGTTTCCGCCAAAGTAAATAACCAAGGAAGGTTCATCAGCCTAGTTTTTCATCTGCTAAGTAACAAGCCCTTAGGAAATGGTCTTTCCTTTTTTGTTTTGGTAGGAATAGGCCATAATTGCTGTTTATAGTTTTCTGTAGTGAATTTTCTTTTCTAGACTCGCATAATTAAACTTTTTTTGGTTTATCAGTATGTTCATCCTTTATGCATTGTCAAATAAAGTTTTTTGGAACCTCATTAAATATTTTTTTTCTTCCTGGTAATTTTTCAATGACTAATTATCTTAGGAGTTGGCCGTTTGATATGCTTGGAGTCAGATTCTGAACTTGATGTACCTTTGATTACTACGAAGAAATCAGGGACAGTTATCATTGCATCAACATCAAATGAGAATTCTCAGGTACACTTAATCTCTGAAATAGTTGAAGAACCAAATGTTTCAGGGGTAATACAGGATTGCTTTCCCATGGATGACCTAATTCTTGAAAATTATAATAACAATGATAAAGATCTTATGAAGCATGGCAGAGATGGAATAATGGATGACAACAATGGTATAACTTATGAACGCTATATAGAAAATCAGGATCACTGCCTGGTCATTTGGGTTTATAAATTTATTTATTTATTTCTCAGAAACCTCCAGTTTCATACAAATTATTGGAGAGAGCCCACCAGACATTGACAACATTGTTGAACAAACTCCATTCCAGGTAGTCAATTGATCTCTAGTTTGTTTCTTGCTATTAGCTGCATATGAAAGTATTTGGAGTTGACACTTGCTATTAATTGTTTCTAATTTGTTTCTAGTTTAATAACTTGGACACTTAATGGCTAAAGCATCCTTACTGGTCTATCTTCCTTAGTCTTTTGGAGTATTGGTGATTTGGTTGCATAATATTAATTACTTCTTCCAGATCCATATCTCATTTATTTGAATTATATCCTTAAACTTTATGATACTTATCTTGAACTAATCTTTTCTTTTTTGAAACAGCATACTTAACTGACATCATTATCCCATTGTTTCTTTTTCTCTGAAGCACTAGTTGTATGCATGAAGAAAGAACAACGACTAAATACTTATTAATATGATGACAGACTGGACGACACAGATACTGTCAGGACATGTACAATAAGGAAAATATCACTGTGATAGAGAATCACAAAGGTATTGGGAAAACACACCAAAGAACTGAGGCTGAAGGAAGAAAGAGGCAACTTAAGGAAAAGAAGCTTCATTTACGCGAAGAACGAAAACGACAAAAGCAGGTAAGGTTGTTTTACCAATGAAAAATTGAAGAAATCAGACGAAGCTTTATTATTGTGGATTTCTGTGTGCAGCAAGAAAAATTACAGAAAGAAGCTCTTAAAAATGAAGCAGCCGAGGCAAAGAAATTGGAGAAGGAGAGGCAAAAATGGGAAAAAGGAAAATTTGCACTGAAATCCATGATGGCTGAGATTGATTCTAAAATCATTGAAAATGGGTCAGTTGGTGGTATGCCAATTCTCAGTGATGCCTGCACATGGTCATGTCATTTTTGCATCATCACCATTTTTTCCCATGGCTAAATGTGGTTCTGGTTGGATGCAGGCCCTCTTTTGACGAGGTTTGCTGAAAAAGGTCTCTCTTTTCGCATAACCTCAAATCCAATTCAAAGATCAATTTTATGGAAGATGAATGCACCTGATCATATCACAGAGGTACTAAATTGTAGGAGTTTTTAAACATACTATTTAGTTACTGCTGGCCACTACATTAGAGGTAGTAACTAATGGAATGATAAAATGATCTGAGTTCAAATAGGAACGGGGAAGGATTAGGAGGGTAGAGATGAATGATTCTTATTATATTTTATATACATCATTGATTAAAGAGACTGGAAATGTAGGAGATCGCGCATGAAAATTCTAATTGTATGTCTCTATATGTTT
Organism: Wurfbainia villosa; assembly: GCA_025175895.1. Lineage (NCBI taxonomy): Eukaryota > Viridiplantae > Streptophyta > Magnoliopsida > Zingiberales > Zingiberaceae > Wurfbainia > Wurfbainia villosa. The sequence goes on along the minus strand of CM046000.1, from coordinate 1,882,506 downwards.
TAGATGGTGTCATGAATGTATAAATTTGAATTGTGCTTGTTAATGTAAAGCTTTAAGGCTGCTTTTTGGTTGGACAAATTTCATTCAATGTTCTGTTAGTGACAAGGGATGGTAATTATGCTAAATCCATAATCACTAAGAAGGGACCTAAAGCAATATCGCTTTGGTATGGCCCCCTCCATACCCATCATTACTTAAAATGTTGAAGTGGGTTGGAGTTCATTCCATCCCAAAATGAATACAGCTTGAGATGGAGACACCCTCTTACTATGTAGATTATAGTCAACATGGATCATTATTCTCTATAGTTGTTCATGTGGACTATTGGCGTAGCATCGATAGTGCACATCTTGAGAAATGGACACTTGTAGATCTTGGTGACAGATATTTGATGAGTTATGTCTAGACCCAGCAAAAATTGGATAATGGATTAGATTTGTGTCTTGACGTGATCTAGATACGATTCGAAAACGTTAATCCATATTCAATCCGTTTAATTTTTCGTGTCAATGGGTTCAATCCGAACACGTTCCATTTAGTTTCAGGTAGACACGACACGATCTGTTAGACATGAAAAAATGTGTGTAAAACGGATTGGCTTCTCGTCGCAGCAGTCCTCTTCTCACCGTCACATCTGTCGTCAAGTACTTTCTTTGACAGACTGGCTTTCTTTAGGTTAGAAATTCTAAACCCTAAAAAATCAGAGAACAAACCTTGTAATCTAGAAGGACGAAGACGATCATGACTAAAAGAATAAGGAAGTGGTTGGGATGAAACAATCGATCTTTACCTCTATTCTTAGAGCAATTTTGGCTTGGTTTTAGCTGTTTTGGCTTGTTTTGCTGCTCTTGTGCCATGTAAACCTAAACCCTGGTTTGGATTTTGGAAGGGAAGAAGTGCTAAGAGATGGACAAACATCTAGGGGGTTGGGTGTAAAAGACTAGGTTGGACTTTTGACTTTCTTTTTTATGCATAGGTTTTTTTAAGTAAAAAAAAAAGTTAAACGGGTCTAACGGATCTAATGGATCCAGGAGACAAGACACTAATCCGACACGAAATTTTTATGTGTTTAATGGATAGACATGAAATAGACACGAATCTGAAAATACTCGATCCAAATATGAAAAAAGGGATCGTGTTCGTGTCGTGTTTAGATTTGCTGGGTCTAGTTATGTCTACTTGAAAACATGGACATTGGTAGATCTTAGGGAAAATATTTTATTAGTTATGGTTTGAGCCTACATCCAGATACTTTTCAGCATTGATTCGCCAGTTTTTGGTACCCTCGTTTGTTTGAGGCAAGTTTGGCTTCAGTTCAATCTACTGCACTCAACATTGAACTCCTTTTTCACCTCCAGCCTACTATTTGAAGCTCCAACTAAGAAAAGCTGATTTACACATATTAAAATGACTTGATTTTAGCCCAATCATTATTCTATATTTTGAAGCCTCTTGGCCCATCTCACGAATCTTGAAGATTGGATTGTATTAGATAAATTAACATAATAGAGGTGCTCCATGATCTCTGAGTCTTATCTCTATAACAAAGGACTATGTGGAATATGTATTACATTCTTAATGAATATGGTTCTTACCATTTTATCTCTGTTAAAACACCTTTGTTTCACTATTTATTCCTATGAAGATTTGAGGGTGGCTGAAGCATTAGGAGGTCCAATGTTAATTTATGTTAATGTATTTTTGTTTGTTAGCTGAGTTCAATAGTGGTGCCTCTATAGTTTCGCCTCAAACAATTGCAAAGATCCTTCAAGACCTAAGCTCATCTGAAAGATCCACATGGGAACATTAAACAGTGGAATAGAGGATAGAGGAGGTTTGAAGATGAATAAGTGAGAAACTTAGAGAGTGTTTGGTTCGTAGAAAATTTTTCATTTTTCATTTTCATTTTCTTTTTTTCAGAAAACAGAAAATGATTTTTGTGTTTTTCAGTTTTCCAGAAAATGCTTATTTATTTTTTGGAAAACGAAAATGGAAACAGAAAATTTTTTTTTTGTGTTTTCCAGTTTTTCAAAAAACACTCCTTTATTTTCTGGAAAACGAAAATGGAAAACTCCAACCAAACTCATTTTCTTATTTTCTCAGAAAATGAAAACGGAAAATAAAAAATTTTCTACGAACCAAACGCCCTTAATTTGGATATAACTTACTGCCAAAAAAATTGTCTAGGATAGAACACTTCAGCCCAGATGCAAAACACAAAGCAAAGTAAGAATATGATGTGTAGAGCAGATAGAACACTCCAGGACAGATGCACACAGAAAGCAAACTTAGAATGTGGTGTAGAGAGCAGAGATGAGAAATTATACTTAATTTTGAAGTTCACTCTGCTATTGTTTTGCGTTTTCTAAATCATAAATTATCATACCAAACTATGAGCCGAATTTCCTTTTATACATTTTGTGGTTTAATTGTTGGCTTGTAACTGAACTTTGCCTGTTATATTCAGCTTTCACTCCTTGGATCAGAAGTGCCATACATACTCCTAGTTCATCAGGCAGAGGAATTCTGTGACCTTTTATCTAATGGATCCCTTTTTACCAATATCCAGATAGTTCAAAATAAGTATCCAGGGTTCACAATATGTTATCTCACCAACAAACTAATGAGTTACATCAAGAAATGGTTAGTTCTTTGTTCTTGTTCACATGCTGGTAACTTTGTAATTTCTGTTTTTGGACTTTGTTTCTGAGTATTTAATCATTTGTATCCATATTCAAATTTTATTCGCTTCATACCTCTAAATATCAAATTTGCTATCTTTTTTATCTATTTTCAAATTTCTAGTTCTTTAGCGCATGTAAAATTTCCATTTTCCTAATTTAATTTTTGCTGTCGCATGGAAATTAATTTGTTGTGTTGGTTCTGTGATAACTTTTAACAGCGGATAGATGGTCAAGGTTTTTTGTGCCTTGGGATGTTATGTTGGTTCTAACTAGTTGATTTTGGAAGTTAATTAATAAAATGTACTTACCGCCTCTATCATCCTATGGTTAGATATCCTTGTAGCTATCTACAGTTCAAGGATACATTATTAAACTTGTTAATTGTCGACTAGGTAGATTCGCTTCTTTTGACCAACATTGAGTTTGGCTAATCACATTTGGGTATCGCATGCCTATGGTTAGTGTTGTTTTCTTCGAGCAAGGCTGTTCCACTTCCTCTTTGATACCAATAGACAATCTGAAAATTTTTCTTCCAATAATATTGTAGATTTATTCTACTTATTCGATAAATATTTATTTAAAAATTAAATAATGCCCCTCTTGAGTCTTGTGGAGCAACCAGATGAGTAAAACACTTCTTAACTTTTCTTCTTGACCACTCTCAATCTTCTTTTGGCATGCTTAATAATCCTGTTGGTCCTCCTATCTATGCATCTCAAGCAAGAATTTCCCGTTTTAATTTCACAACATCTCCTAGTTCTACGTAAAATTCTGGCATCCGTGGTTTGTTGTGTGAGATTGTGGCACTACGAGAATTAAAGCTGATGAGTGGTCATTTTTCTTATTTGAAGATTCGTTATACTTATTTTATTGTTGCAGTTTGACAATAATACAATAATAACTCCACTGCCAATTTGATCTAACAGTTTTCTTTCTTCTCCTATGTTAATAAATCTGAACTGTGCATAGTCTTACACAAATTTGAACCCTTTTTTAGTGAACAGGCTCAATACAAAAATCCATCAAATGTCTGTAACTGGAGACGCCCACCTGTTGAGGAGGTATGTATCCTCATCATACTTGCTCTTGAGTTGCATCATAGAGATCGCCTAATTAAATTATTTCACCTCTAAGGTTTGGCACATTTTTACATAGGTTCTATCGAGATTGGTAACTCATTACTCAACAGTGCACTCCAGGGATTGCATAGATGAAGCGGAAGTAGCAGAAACCATTGTTGGTTTAACATTCAGCCTTGCTAATTGTCAATTTAGGTAAGTGACAATGTTATGGCATGAAGATCACTGTTTCTAGTTTTGTTCATTAGATCACAAATAGGTTCTTGATTGTACTAGCTTGCACCTTAATTGGCATGGATCCTTGTGATCTTGAGATTCCAAGTTGAAGTCCATCTCTGACCTTTCCTCGCCTGAGAGAGTATGCTATTAACGACCTTAGTCTAAAGTCACAAGTCCGCCAGGTCTATTTGTGCCAAATGGTGAACCAACAGTAGTTCCTTTTATTGCTGTTCTAAGTAAAGCCAGGCTACTGGGTGAATGTCACTTGTTTTATTCAAAACCTGATTCCCAATGTCAAAATTTCAACCAGAAGTACACCTAGAAAGTTGAAATGGAAATTGTTATTTTGCAATAGCATGAGTTCGTAGAATGTAATGCACTGTAGGTTAATATTTTATTTGTAAGAAATTATTGGCTGACTGCAATCAATTGAAGGTTTCTGTTAAAATCAGTTTATGTGGAACCAGATACCTGCCTTTTTAGCTAAAAAAATGAGAAAACTACCCTAATGCAAAGATACAATCTGTAAAAATATTAGTCGATGACATATACTTGCAAACAGACAAGTTGAAGCTAATTGTAGTAATTTGGGGTCGCTTGATAATTCATGAGTATGGCCTCAGCTAAATTTGCCGACGATTTCGACTACGTGCATTGCTATTTGATCATACAAAATACTACGAAACACAATTTCTTGAACCTTTTTCCTTCATAGTTTTAGAGAAAGGACAATAACAACATCAAACTACCGATGCTGTCCCAACTCTATGGCCTTAATAGTATGGATTTTATCCCCGTATATTTATCCTTAGTCTTTATGCCTATGACATTTGGTTGTTGATGATGTTTGGTTTAGCTTGATACTGCCAAGCTACAGACTCTTGTGCATGTCATTAGAAATTTGAGTTGAAAAATTAGTTCACCTTCTGCTGATTTGCTGCCTGGCGTATCGTATCACAACTGCCTTTCAATTGTGGTGCAGAAAGAAGCCGACATGGTTGTCTGTACATGCTAATGGGACCATTATTCCCAAGGATTTCATTGACAAAAAGTTGATCAAAGGAAGTGTCTGGTACAACAATCTTTACACATTCTATTGGTGATAATTTACCTTTCCATGCATGTATATTCATATTCTTGGTGTAATTCTTCATTTTTCTACTCGATTTTTTCCTCCTAGTTTGTTTCCTAGTTCATAGCATACAATATTTTTTCTGATATATGTTTTCAAATGGTTTGAAAACAGTCCTTGGAGTCTGTTTACTTGGGAGGAAAGTAAGGAACGAGGTCAAGTTTTGGATTTGGATTGTTTTTGTCCTGATGATAGTCACTCAAATTGGCTTAGGCAATCTAGATCCCAATTAAAAACACTAAATTACGCTAGGACTCCTAGAACTTTTGTTTGCATATGATAAATTGTAAATCTCAATATAATTTTTTTTTTAAAAAAAGAGTTTAACTAATTCGTAGGATTTTATATCTATGAATCTCTCCCTGTTCCAAGTCAGGATCTTGAGCTTCAACCTTTGATTCCCCACTGCCAATTGTCTTTGATTAATTCCTTCGATTTAATTGTGATTTCCTTTCATCTCTTTTGCTCTGAAGAATTAACTAACTAAATCTATAAACCATTTGGTTTTATTTTTGTCAGGCTGAAAGCTTTGATAGCCATTCCCAAGGTTCAACCGAGGTATGCCGTTGCCATTTGGAAGAAATATCCAACTATGAGATCGCTATTGAACGTGTATATGGATCCAACAAAACCGGTCAGTGTTTATAACCAAATGCAATATGCTTGGTTCCCGCAGTCGATACCGAAACTCTTCCCTTTGGTTATCCCAGGCACACGAGAAGGAATTCCTGCTCAAGGATCTAATGATCGAGGGAGCACTCGGCACGGAAGTAAGGCGGCTCGGGGATGCTTGTTCGAAGAGAGTGTTCAGGATACTCATGGCCCAGAACGGAGGCATCCAAACTGATGATGTCGAGCAAGGTGCTGACTCTTTCCACTCTTGAAACAACATTACAAGGCATGGATAAGTTTGGGTTTGTTCTCGAATTTTAAGAAGAGTCAGTACTGTTTTTTTTTTTACTAAGTTAACTTGTCAGCTGTATCAATCCATTTCGATATTGGATGTAGAGCCATCAATTTGGATTGATCTATCGGATTGGTATGCCCCGTCAAATAATTTAAACGGATCAGATTGATATTTTATCAACCCAAGTCCGTCACAAGCCTAAATAGATCAATTTGTGCGGGTTACGGATCAAAACTGCCCGGCCATGATGGGTTTGGATTGATCCGCGGATTGAAAAAGTTGAAAACTTTGTTTACCAAGTGAGATACAATGGTGCAGCGTGCCAAGTTCAAAACAAAGTCAATCTGTGCTCGAGAAAGGGCATGCAATCCTTGACCACAAGTGTCAGCAATGATGGATGCTCAAGAGAAGGAGATCTCTAAATGTTTTTTATACCCCTCGAATTCAATTGTAGAGAGTGGGATGGTGTCCTTGGAGTTATTCATCAAGAATGCTATTAAGATTGATAGAGAAGAGAGATTGAGAGAGATTTCATTATTAGAAAGCAATTAGCGAGAGATTGAAAGGAAGAAATAAAGAAAGACAAAACACTAAATAAACAACATACTCTATGCTATTGAAAGATCCGAGTGAATATTAAAATGATTTCCTCACACACGGCAAAATATTAAATGGTCATAAATCAATTTTGATGAGAATAAAAAAAATTGATATATAATAAAATTATGACCCGCGAATTGACTCGTCTAATCCGTAATCTATTTTGAATTGGATTGAATTGAGAATTTCTTAATCCGTCAGAATAACAGACTGATCCGTCCTTTATTAAATATTAAATTTAAGATAGATTGATCTGTTCTGTTATAGATCGACCTGTTTGATAGCTGCTTGTGAACTCTTATCAACGACAAGCTCATGAGCTTGCAGTAGTAGTTGCTGATCGCAAGATCATAGCTTGCTCATGGGCTCAACAATCGCTTGACTGAAGCTCATCATCGACTAGTCATTTTTTAAAAAACACAAGTCCAAAATATTCTTTGGAAGCACAAGTCACAAACCTTGTAGTGTAGTTTATCATTCCAATCAATAGAAAAGCCAAGTAAGGACCTACACTGTCACTGGGTGCTTACCAGCTGTACTCTTTACCTTCCCTCTCCTCTCCTTGGTCACAAGACTTTGTTCTTTCTTTTGCTTTATTCTCCCAGCTGGGCCTACATAGACTTCAAATGAAAGGACAGATTTGCAAGACAAATCGAGACAACAAACATGTGTGCTGACCTGGTGAACAGCCAAAGAAAACCCCAACAATCCAGTCCCACTCGACCACCACAATGAAAAAGAAGCACAGGAAAAAAGGAAAAGTGAGTTGCCATTTAGTATGGCACTGCTCTGACCAGCTTTAGGAAAATACTCGAGGGAAGTAAATGCCTCGCTGCTAATGTTCAGCGAGTTAAAGGCTTTTAACTTCTAGCTCACAATTGGAAGGTGCCATTGATAAGTTTTGCAAAGTGTCACTAAACTTAAAGCCTCCTGCATGATGACTTAATCAAGAGGCATCCCTATCAAGGACACACAGCTTTTACATGGATAGCCATGATGAATTGAACAATAGAGTTGAGTTTTTCATTGTTTATTCACAAGCCAACTTGGTGTCGAAGCTACTCAAACAGATAGCAAAAGCTTGAAATGCTGACAGTGGGTATCGGTAATCCATCGTGAACATGTCCTTTGCGACCTTGCCAAACTGAAGTATGATCTTGTCGTGCTCTGAGGGTGCTGGCTGGGATGGAGTAGGAGCACCTGCGGAAGGTTGCGTTGCAGCAATGAGCTGGAAGTTCTTTACGGAGGCGACGGTGACCCGACCTCGAAAATTCAGGCACCAGCACTGCAATTGTTCGTGCCATCTAGGGGGTTTGTTCCGAAGAATTAGTGGTCCCTCTTTGGCCTCGATACTCCCAGTGATATCAGAAAAGCGAGCGCTGCTGAAGTCCATGGACCGATCCATGGACTTGGAGAAGGACATGCTGCGGAAGGACTCATCCAGAGAAACAAGGTTGTCCGGCTGACCAGGAACTGTGCCACCAGGCTCGAGAGCTGAAGCAGGAACAGAGTGCATAACGCAGTGCATTCGACGAGGTCCCCGCGTGCCAAGGACATTCAGCTCATATGACACCTGAGCTATGTTATAGCTGCCAGATGGGACCTTAGGAGAAACTTTCTTCGAGTAAAACCTGCGGCTTGTCCTTCCGGGCGGACAGATAGCGGCCCCATTGTACGGAGCCTGAGTGTCGCAAATTACAAACTTTGTGCCAAGGAAATTGGACCTGCAAATGGAACCGGGAAGTTTGATTTATTTACCAACACTGATTCGAAGAACATTTTACAAATAAATTTCAATACCTCAACTTCCCAATGTAGGTATTGGTTGATCTCGATATGTGGTCAGCATCCATAGATATGATATACTCAGTCCGGGCTGTTTTACGAATTTTTTTTGCCGAGAGAAGGAATTTCCCATTCTCTACAACCACAGCTACAACCAAATCAAACATGAGCATGATTAGTTGAGATCAAATGTTCATTAGCACCATGTATATGTAACAATCTTAAACTCCCATAAAGGAAACAATAATGAGACAAGAATTAGACTAGCAGAAACTAACTCTATGACCACCAATTATTAAATCAGTAAGGGAAAGAAAATAAAAAGGAGAAGCAACTTAAAATTGTAAGAATGGAATAATAAATAGCTTCATTTCACAGCAAAGGGAAAAGAATGCCAAAATGACACATCACAAGAGAATGCCTAAATAGAGGGGAAACATATGCACTTCATACACAGAGTATAGAGGAGCCTGGGCTCATCATAGAATCATATTTCAATGTGCAACAAGTTCCATGTGTATTTGCAGGATATGTAGAGTTAACTTAATTTGCATACTAAAAGTTATACCTTTTTAACGTATTGTGTTAGATCTTCCATTTAGATTAACTAGCCCATCTCTGTCTTTAATATGTTAATATCTTAGTTTAATCGCAACGAGGAACACAATGAGTGTAATACATAATCCAAAGGACTGAGATGTTCAAACTTCTAATTCTCTAGGAAGCACTTGACTAACAAAAGTATAAAATGCTACAGAGATATTGGTTTTAAATAAATGGACAATGGGTATATTAATTGTGATGATGCTCTCCGCTTCACACTACTGTAAATTAGTGTTATCGACTTATGAGGTAACAGGTAATGATCTTAGTGTCGTTACAATGTCCAAAAAAAAATGATGTCGGAGAGCAAACTTACCGGTACTGAGGCAAAGATAGAGATGGTAAGTTAATTTGGATTTGTCCCTCTTGATGAAGCACTGAACCATTCCATCTCGATGGCCAGGCTGCAAAAGCAAATGCAAATTAAAACAAAGACATTGTGTGTAATTACCCATACAGTGTGTTCTAGTTAGTATTATCGCTGTTACATAATCGAAAGAGGGAAAATATAAAAACATCTACCTGTTTCAATGAGATTGGAAAAGTTATCTTCCCACAAAACTCTGTACTTCTTACTATCTCTTTGCACATTTCCCTCCAAGCTCTGCACACGGATGCGCAGGCAACGACATGCTTTCGAGATGGCCAGGTGCTTTCACTAGCCTCCAATCTTTTGATGACATCCCGAAGCAGCTCCGGTGGAAGGCTAGCCCAGCGACTCGACTGAATAACAGGAGGTGGATCATGTGACTCAGCTACAAAGCTTTGAGACTTTCCCCTGAGATGCCCTGAAAGACTCCCAAGTTTCACTTCGAAACTCCGCCTTGACAGGCTCCCGATGCCATCTCTTATATCACGAACTATACAACGGAACGACATCTAGGCTAATTGCACCCAGGAAGAAGCCAAGGACAAAAAGGAACCGGGCAAGGGATAAATGTATAAGTCCACTTCTTTTGGAGCTCTATTCTTCTGAATTCAGCAATTGAACTACACAAAAATGACACAAAGTTCTAGTGTTAACTTTGAATCTAAAAGGTCATGTAAGAACATAGCATGCCAGCAAACACAATAATAGTTACTGTAAATTAAAAGACTACCTTGGCACATACTTTCATGGACAACACAATCATTTACAATAACTTTTTTAAGAAACCAATTATAAAGGGGTAAACCATAAAGCAAGTGTCCATGCAGAAAAAAGCAGACTGGAAAAAGGTACGCTGATAATAACAAACTAGTTTAGTACAAGAAAACTATGGCTCAATTTCGCTCACACAAATACCTAACGAGCCTCAGATTTACCTTGATTTCTGTATGTTCAAGCAACAGATAAGTATATAGTCAACAAGTGCCTATGGGAGATCACAGAAGCTTAGATTTGCAAACAAAAAACTTGTCCTTGAATCAAACGACAAGATCGAGCAAGGAATTCACTAAGCTCCTTGGATTATGAGTGATAAACCTAGAACAAACGAGAAAATACCAATACACAAAAAGATGCATAAGGTTAGGGTTTCCCCCCAAATCTTCTCCCTACTTTATCAGTTTTCGATGAGGAAATGAGACGACAGACCCAAAAAGGAATTTCTTTTTCCCAGGGAACGTAAGATAGCTCCAAGACCGCTTAATTTTAACAAGACAAAATGTTTTTTTTTTGGTCAAAATTTCCTAAAGTAAACTGCCGGAAAAACAACGACGAAAACAGATCGAACGTCTGCGCGTGAAATCCCGGAATCTACAAGATAAATCTACGAGTTTCGTCGGAAAGGGAACAGCTCCAGTGGATCTAACCCGAAGAGGAAGCAAGGACTCCCCGCTGCAATCCGCTAAAACGTTCGCGCTACCGGACCGCCCGCCGCGACATCGCATCTGCCAAATCCACCGCCTCCCCGCTCGCTCTCTGCCTCCTCCTCCTCCTCCTCCTCCTCCTCTTCTCTCTCTCTCTCTCTCTCTCTTCTCTCTCTCTCTCTCCTTCTTCCGCTCGCGAACGACGACAAAGGCGGACGCCGAACAAGGAATTCAAAGCCCCGTTAAATCCGATTCAGCGTCGCCGAGCAGTCGTTTTATTACCATTCTCTGCCAGTCGACGTGACGGCGTTAGACGGCGTCAGCGGCGGCACCCACAGAGCGTATAAAACACGGAGGAGAAACTTTCACTTTGCCCCCTATTCGTATTATAATTTATTTGTACCCTTCGAAGTTTTAAAATCTCTCCACATCTTACCATGCATTACTATTATATGTAAGTAAATTTTATATTCTATTATATAGTGTAACAAAAACTTTCGAAATATAAATAAATAAATTTAGATTTGTTTCAAATCGAGTTTGATAGTGATTTTAAAAAAAAAAACAGGAGAAATGGAAAAAATCTAGGGGATGAATAGTGATATTTTTTTTCTCAAACTAGTCGAAGAGAAGTGAAAAACAATTGATAATTCTTTAGGGGGCAACGTGAAATGTTCCCGGAAAGGTGCCACCCCCGTGTCTGCTTTCGGCCGCTGCAGGTGCGCGGATCCGCTGTTTCGTCGAAGACGAGAAAATAAATATCCGACCTCTGGCCATGATCGTAAACGTATCCTTTCAGTGGGACCCGCAGGATTGGCAACTCGCGGTCGTTGGGACGCAGCGCCGTGTCCTCGACTCGCTCCGCGTGGATCGAGCGGAGCCTTCGCCCGGGTCGCTTTGCTGGTCTTGAAGTCAACGTCAACCGACTTGGCCTTTAATTGATTATTATTATTATTATTATTATTATTATTATTATCATTATAAATTCTAAACAAAAGAAAAAACGATTAGCTCGAGTTTAGTAACATTTACACTTAACCCCAATGTAATTTGCTAAATTACTTTTGATTTCCACAAACTTTAGGAGCAACGCTTTCATTTCACTCCAATAGTTTTGTTTTATTTAATTATAAATCTAACTTTGGGGTGATTTTCAATTCATTTATAAATCGAGTCTAAAATTTATATCGTTCGAGGTAATATAATTAAGTCAAATCGAATCTAAAATTAATAAGTTACTATAATGGTTACTCAAATTGAATCTCTTTTTGTTTTTTTAATTTTGAGTCGCATTCAAACTTGGTTAGTTTAGATTGTATCTTAATTTGAACTTATTTAATTATTGAAACTTTTATAATTTAAGTTTGTTTAGTTGCTCAGTAAATTGCATTGTACTTTTGTTTATTTATTTTAAGATCATATTATTTATTTATCTATTTATTTATAGACATTAAATATATATGTAATTAAATTTATTCATTTAATTTTGTTCGCAAGTTTTTCTAAATCAAACAGCTTTTCATGGAAAGAAAAGTCTGTTGGCTCGCCTAGGGGTTGATTAGTAATTTGTAAAAACTTCGAAGGTAAATTGAAGTTCCCCAAATAAAATAAAATAATACAATTTCCCTAAAGCAAAAAAAAAAAAAAAAAAAAAAGGAGGATTAACTTTGCAACGCATCGGAAACCGGAGAAAAGCGTGTCGGGTCGGCCGAACCGGCGACCGATTGAACCGGTCCGACAGCTTTCTTCCGCCTGTAGCATCTACTATGCGGCGGGTCCCGCGTGCGCCGAGTGCGACGTCCAATCATGATGCGCGTAGGAGAGTGGGTGGGCTATCAGAGGGAGCAGCCGAATATTTTAATGTGCGTTCGGGGAATGGCGATAACGCCACGCCGTGATTTTAAATTCTGCACGTCGAATTGCCCATGGGAAGACAAAAGCCGGGAGCAAAATAATAAATAAATAATCGGTAGGTGCACGCCCATCCCCATCAAAGTTAGCAAAGTGAGAAATGTCCAAATTACCCTTTCCGTCAAATTAATTAAGGTTAAAGTGTTTTTTTTTAAAATAAATAGTGAGGGGTGGGATTCTAATGGAATTAAATCATATGTAGAGATTCGATTAATGATTTTGGGGCTCAAAATCAATTCTAAATAATCGAATCAACAAACCGATCTACACGTGATTCGTTTCATTCTCGTTCGCATCGCCTTCGCCGCCGCTGACGGCCGCTGATCGCCACTGGCCGATCGCACGGTTGTTTGGCCGTCGTCCGCGTTTGTCGGCCACATCGGCCGTTTGGCCGTCGGCCACGATCGCTGCCGTCGGATCGTCGGCCGCTGCCGCCATCACGGCCGGCCGCCGCTGATCATTGCTTGGCCGCCGATCATGCCGGCCGCTGGCCGATCGCTGGCGGCCACCGTCGTCGGCCATCGATCGTCGGTCACCGACCGTCGCCGCCGACCGCCGGTCATCATCGATCGCTCTCATTCCCAACTTATAAACCAAACAACATTATTAGAATGACAAAACTCATTCTCATTCCCGTCTACTATCAAATTCATTCTCATTCCTATTCCCACCTTCCAATCAAATGCCACCTAATTTTTTTTAAAGAAAATTAAAAATATGCTAAAGAAAATGGTGATCTCTCGCTTTTATTTTTTTTAAAGAGAATTATCAAACATTGTTAGTGTTAATGTCGATTAGTAGTCAAGTCGATCTTAATTATGAGCGATTATATTTGATAGAACGTAATGTACTTAAAATTTATAATATATTTGTAATATAATCTTTAATTATATTATTATATTATATATAATTTTTTGTTACAGGAATGATTTCATTCTTTTATTTTTCATTATAAAAATGATCGACGATAGAGGTGATCAACCATGACGACGATAGCAACGACTGTGCGGCCAACAATGACAGACGTAATTTTTATCGGTGATGGTCAATAACCGATTCGGATAAGATCAAAATCTAAGTAATTTTTACCGTCCATTAAGAATAAATCAAAAAAATGATCGTAATTTTTTTACGATTCAATTCGGACTCTATGATCGCGTTATCTTTAAACGACGATCCAACGACGAAATTGTACTTCGTCTATTGGACAAACTTTTGGATTCGAGGACCGTTCGAATGGATTTTTTTTTTTAAATTTATCATCGAACAATATCGTAGTGTAGAATACATCTTTACTTTTTACCGCTATATAAAAGCGAATTAGGAGAGATTCACAGAGTAACCCTTAGCGACAATTGAGAAATTTAAGAGGCATTTGGTAAAAAGAAAAATTTTCATTTTTTGTTTTTATTTTCTGAGAAAATAAGAAAATATATTTGATTGATATTTTTCATCTCTGTTTTCTAGAAAATAAAAAAGTATTTTTTAGAAAATTAAAAAACTTCAGAAAATTATTTTCTACTTTCATTTTCGTTTTCTGAAAAATAAAAAAATATTTTTTAGAAAATTAAAAAATACTAAAAAATTATTTTCTATTTTCTAAAATAAAAAATAAAAAATAAAAAATTCTTTCGCGAATCAAACGCTACCTTATCTCTTCTCGTATTGTTTTTATACCGCTCTAGAAATAAAACGTGATAATATTTGCATTTTTTTTAATCATTTATAATTTTAATTATATAGGCGACCATTCAAAAGAAACATGCAACCACTGTTTTAATGGTTATAACTGCCACATTAATAAAATAATGAACATAAATCCATGTCTAAATCAATGTTGACTTGACTTTAATCGGACTTTTCAAATCGATCTACACATACACATAACGTTGACTAAATTTGCCGTCACACACGGACTACTCATGGATCAATATTTCAAGTTCTTATTTGAAGCAACTCTCGTAGCAAAGGATAATTACTTTCGTTTCGAGTATTTTTCATCATCGATTCTCGATGATAAAAAAAATAAATCATAAAAATTATACTCCTTAATCTATTAATTAAAAACGTCGAAATTTGATATCCGTTCGATCATAATAATACCTATACTGCTTGGGCCAATGAACCGATAACTAAATTAGCAACCCCACGAGACGATTCATAATTATTTACTCTAATAATAAAGGAAATATATCTAAAAAGGCCAACTAAAGTTTTTTTTTAAAAGATAACCTTATTATTATTATTATTAATTTATATATTATTCTATATTATTATGTTCATTGCCGAGTCAAACACAATATATATATTATATTAGCCGACAGAGAATTGGATCCTTCGCACGTGCGGAAAATTACACGGAATAATTCATTGCAATTAATAAGATTATCTCGACTGATTAAAGTTAATCATATAATTATGCCAATTATTAGTGGTTCGTGCTTTGATGACACAGATGATGCCTATAAAATTATACCTCATAAAGCTTTAAATTGGGAATGTAATGTAGAAAAGACAATTAAGATTATTTTAGATCATTCACTATTTTCTTTATTCTTTGTTTTAGCTAATAATAATTATTATTAATGTGTTTGATGACACAAAAGGGATTATATTCCCTGAGTAATTAAAGTAGAGATTAGGGTTATCGATGCCAGTGCAAAGCTACCAACTTGATGTTATTAATGTAGATATTAGGATGGCTTGTAGCAAAAGATAATTACTACGTTCGTTTTTAGGCTACATTATTTGATACGTCTTAATCTGTCTTATAATATAATTCAGATTACATTATAAGATAGATTCCTTTATTTATTACTGTCTTAAAATTATAATATAATATAATCTGGATTACAAAAGACACTAAAATTTTATAATCTGAATTACAAAGCAAAACATATGTAATCCAGATTATATTATAAGTCATTATCACACCGACGGTCGGCGTGATCGGTACGGCGGTGTGATGGCGGCGGCGACCGACCATCGGCAGCCGTCGTTAGTCGCCGTCGATCGTCGCCTGTCGGTCGCCAGCGATCGACCCCCGATCGTCGGCCGTCAGCCCTTCAACCACCGTCCTTGTCATCGCCGTTGTCGCCGTCGATCGATTCCTACCGTCTTTGTAATGAATCTCAAACAAAAGAATGTAATTATCTTTGTAATCTAAAATTATATATAATTTTTATCCAAACATAGTAATATAATCAAGATTACATTGCATTCCATTATAACCTTAATTACATTACAACTTGTATTACATTACGGCATACCAAACGATTATGTTCCTTATCCCATTGGCCAAAACAAAGAGGACTTCTAAATCCAAAAGAAGATTTTAAATTTCACATTGAAAAGTCAAGCTGCTCTAGCCAAGGAGCAAGGGCGGCGATGGTTATCTCCCTCCCATAGGGATATGTAATCGCGTTCTTCATAACTATCTCATCTTTTAAGGTGACTAGTTATACATCGCATCCTTTAGGGCGACGACAATTGTATTCTTTAGAGCGGCGATGATTGCATCCTTTGGGTTGCTAGTTTGTTTTGACTCGTCTTGAATGCGACAAACTTAGATTGACTCAGATAAAACTCAGTCAAGAGTCATCCCTCTCATCCCAAGTTCAAATATGATTTGATTAGCTCGAATCAAGTCCCTTCCGAATCGATTAATTGATCTCGTCCGAATTCCCATCTTGAGTCAAACAAATTGAGGGACTCATTGAATAAGTCATAGAGAGGACTATATTGACAAGTTATGAATCTCGCCACGTGGTACTAATTTGAAAGATTGAAATTTCTAACTAGGTGATCTCTAGGTCAGTTTGATAGTCTTCGTGAGAGGATCAAGTAGTCAGTACGAACACTATAAAAAACATGATATTTAGCAATAATTTTTTTTTCATCACTAATCTACAATATTCGCTGCTAAATTATATTAACAATGATAATATTTCGTCGCTAGTATCATCGTAATAAGTTTATCACTAAAAGAGTTTAGCGATGAAATATTAATATTTTGTCGTTAACATTAACGACGATGAAAAAAATATCGCAAATAATAATATTTTACCGCTAAATTTGGAAGATCAGAAAGGGAAGAATCATTGATATTGTTAGTGTCAGTTCTTAGTGTTAATCATGAGATGATTGATTAGGGATCATATGTATCATATTTCATTAATAATAGGCAAAGATTGATTATTATATTTACTTTATGCGTGTGCTAGCCAAATAAATATAATAATGTCCTTGAATAGTAAGTTTTAATCTACAGTATATCAATTGGTAGAATTGATTATGAGAAGTTGTAGAGAACACTATTCTTAAACATTCCTAGTCAAGTATTGTATTAATAGACAAAGGGATATATTAATACATTGAGACCAGCCTATAGGTCAATGGATGACTTGATCTCACAAGTCATGGATATATGATATCACATTGACACATGGGTATATATATTGGAGAATATATATACTGAATTGACCCGTCATGAGAAAGTTTCATGGATCGTTGTATGAAGTGTCATAAACTTTCTCATGTGACTATTAGTATGAATAGTCCTTAGACCTGAAATCACTACGGTTCCTTACATATGGAGCTATGTATTTTGATATCGTCAAACGTCACCCGTAACAGGGTGGACTATAAAGGTGATCACTGGGTATGTAACAAATTATGTAGAGGGATGTGAGTGATGTAGATGAGATCTATCCCTCCCATATGACGGGAGTGATATCTTTGACCTCTTGATAGGGTATGACCATGAAATACATGGTCATGCTCAAATGAGTCAATATGAAATATTGAGCTCATTTGTTTGAGTGAGTCTATTTGGGGATCAAGAAACATAAAGATTGATAAGGGGATGACACGGTCTATGCCTCATTGATCGATCTAAGATATCAAGGATAGAAGGACACCGTCATACAAGATAATAGTCACAAAAAGGTTTTGTCGGATCTTGACATTTTCGTAACTTGGGTAGCAATAATACATTGCTAGATGTCGTTTATTGCTTATGTGTTTAAAGTGGTTTAGAGACATTGTCAACGTTACGAAAACTTATAGGGTTACACACAAAAAACATGTTGTTTTGGAGATGACATTCATTTTAGTTTGACTAAATGAACCATTAGGCATTGAATTGGATTCATTGAAAGGATTGGATTTGAGTTAGACTCAAATTAAATGGCCGAATTTGAGTTGGACTCAAATCAATTTGGATGGAATAAATTTATCATACATGATTAATATGAATTAATCATGCATTGAAGATGGAAAATCAAAAGTTGGATGAATGGACTCAAATTGATTTGACTTGAGTTGGACTCAAATCAATTTGGATGATATAAATTCATCATCATGATTAATATGGATTAATCATGCATCGAAGAGGAAAAACCAAGAGTTGGATGAAACCTTTTTTCATGCATGATTAATATGGATTAATCACGCATTGGAGAGGGAAAATCAAGGGTTGGATGAAACCTTTCATATTCATGGGATGAATATAAAAAGGGGGCCTTGGATTATGATATTTTTGGTTGAAAATTGCCTTTGTTTTTCCCCTCTTCTTCCCTTGACAGAAATCTTCTCTTGGGCTAGCATCTTTTGTGGTGTTGCTAGCACAACCTTTCTCCAAAGAGTGTTCGGGTGGATATATACCATAGAGGCATGTACACTTGAACGTGTAAGAAATCCGACGGCCCGTGGATAAGCGGGATAAACAAAGGGCACGCATCAAAGATATACCTTATAGGATAGGGCTTTATAGATCTATTCTTTAGTATGAGTTTTCTTTCGCATGGATCGCTCGAGGGATCCTTTTTCCGCTGCGATTTTTTTATTTATCGCATAGGATTCCCAACAGATATTGGCGATGAAATATATTCATTTCGTCGCTAATAATCAATCGACTGATGGAAGAAAACAATCGACTGTCCATTATTTGACTAGCCACAGAATGTTTTTTAGTCGACTGAATATTTTACGACGAAATATATTCATTTCGTCACTAATCATCAGTTGACTTGTGAAAGAAAATAGTCGATTGTCCATTATTTGACCATCCACAGAAGGTTTTTTAGTCGACTCATCAATCGTGATGAATATTTTACAAAATTCATCGCTAATATCTTATAACAATCGACTACTTTATTTGGAAAGTTCATCTCCGAAGACTACAAAACTTTTGAGAGTGTCTATCCTCTTACCGTATTAATTTTTGGTTAGGTAAAAATACTCTTCATGATTTATCTCCCTTTATCTATTGTGAAATTGATGATAAAAAATTGATAGTCCCCACGGGGATGGTGCGATAGTAAGGACAAGACGATGCTTGCAGAATAGGCTGGGTTCGATGCCGAATGAGGGATCTAAAATCTCTCCTGGTTTCAGATGGATTCCTCCCCATCCTTGCCACCGTGTCGAGGAACTGTATCCCACCCACGATTTATCTCCCTCTCATAAATGTCTGGGACGAATAACAGAGGGTTGTCAATTGAACAGATTCTCAACTTTTGCGGATGACGAAAAACCGATCACTTTTTATCCTACGAAATGCGGAATGAAACTTAAACGTTAAATCTGAGTTTTTGAGTGCTATTATTAAAAGATAATGTGTTTAATCAGGTAGGAGTAAACTAATTAGTCTAAAATTAACACCGCCTTCGTGACACTGAGCAACTAATTAATATATTGATACCCGTTTTTGATATTAACGAACTATAAGGTTATTTTTGAAATGTAGCAATCTTTCGGGGGTTTCATAAAATTTGTCCCCAAAACTACACGGAACTCGCGGACGCTCGGTTGATTTAACCGCCTAAAAAGAATATGCAAAAAAGCCCTCGTGAGATAGGAATTATGTTTCTGCTCCAACAAAGACTGTTTTCTAGTGGACTTCGCCGTCCACTTGCCTTAACCGCCCCACCCCGGAGTCATCGTTTCCTTAGCAGCACGTCGGTGATTCTACCGCGACTTCCTTCCCAATCTCCTCCGCTTCCCACCGCCCCTTGCTTCGTCGCCTTTGACTCCGGTCCTCCGCCTCCACGTTTCCTATTTTCCTCCGCGGACCCGCGTTCTTCCTCTCGCCCCATCCCTCACCTCCCTCGGCCGCGGTCGGAGTACCTCCGCCCCTTGCCCCTGTTTGGGAATCGATCCGGCGCTTGGTTGGGCGCGGAGGTCGTCTTCTTATTATCTCTCCCTCTTATCGTCGCGGTAGATGCGAAGGAAGTCCTAGGGTTTGGGCCGATGATAGCCCCTCCGAAGCAGTGGTCGCGTCGCCGACGGTGTGTTTAACGTGGAATGATCTCGTTGACGCTGGGATCGCCGACCAGGACGGTAACAAGGTAATATGCGTTTTCCCTTTTGCTGGCATTCTACTCCTGAATACTCCTCATTGGGAATTCGGCGCTCTTTGTTCTGTTTTGATGGGCAGTAGCTCAAAGTTGCTTCTTTGCCCTGGCTTTTTGATTATTTGTGCATGTTTCCTCAATAAAGTCTGTTCCTTTTCTCAAAATTGTGACTTGGGGTTACGCTGGAAGGATCACTAGATTGCTAATACTCAGGCTGTCGAAAAGTGGAACTTTTATTGACAGGAAGAAGTGGAAAGGAAGCATGGTTGGTTTTGCCTGATATGATGTACCTTGTATGTTTTATAGCAGTAATGTTGCGCATTAACATGTGCAAAGGTAGTTAAGATAGTAGCTGCTTGAGAAACAATCAGTAGCAACTGTGGTGTTTTTGTTGTTTAGAACAAGTTTTGTGGGTTTGATAATGCAAGCCAATGTCTTTGGATCATATTGTAGAATTGCTTTGATAGGACCATTCCCACTTGACTGTCTCTGGGTGATTATTTCTCGAGCTTTCCTTGCTAGTTAATATCTCCATTAGAGACTTGGGTCATTTGACAATAAACGATGGGGTTCATATTCAAATACGGCAATGTGAACGTTAGGATCACTGCCCATCAACAGGATTTGGCTACTGGTACTGCAAAGACACCACATTCACTTAACTATGATAAATAAAAAAATTAAAAACAATCAAGATTACTCCATTGTATGCATTGGAAATAGGCACGCAACTAGTAGTCTGAGAAGCATGACAAACTTGCCAAACTCATCTTGGTAGAAGCTTCTACTGTGTCTTTGATGAGCCAAGAATACATGGTCTCAACAATATTCAAGCTTGTTCTTGAACTTCAAGAGAACATATTTATTTTATCTACCAATATTGCTTTTGATCAAACTTGAGCAAAGCTGAGCTTTTATTAGTTTACAGGTTTTTGTTATTTTCACTGAATTCAGAGTTTGCTCACATAAAAATTACGAAAGCTTAAGGTGCTACCTTTTGGTATATTGATAAATCACGGTTCTCGTGAAAGCATTAATAGTCTAGTTGACATTCTATAGGGTTATTGGATAACTGGATTTGATATAAAACACCTGACACGCTTAATTTATGGGTTTTAAAGTTTGGCTAAGTTTATTCAATGTCCTAACTTGCATGTTAGATCTACTCATCAGCACTAATTTTGTTTGGATGAATATTTTCAACCAAACACATACTTATTTGCACAATATAATTAGTCTCATATATGTTTCTGGACAACAGAAACTTCATATCAAACAGTATTAACAAATAATCTACAGTAGATATTTCTGAAAGAAAGATAGCTTCGACATAAAAACCAATATTTAATTGTTCAATAGACAGTTGAAGGTCAGAATTGGATATGACAAATATGCTTGCAAAAGGAGCTTTGCCAGATGGAATGAGAATCAGTGTTTCAAGTCTTCCTAGTACATCCAGTCAAGGATCCACACAGGAGGACTTTGATGCGTCAGAGGATGTCTATGTTTGGGGTGAAGTCATTTCTGATAGTTCTTCTAGGGCGAGTGCTGATAAAAATAGTATGCCTTCCACTACAATGGCAGATGTTCTTCTGCCAAAACCCCTAGAATCCAATCTAATACTGGACATTCACCATGTGGCCTGTGGAGTGAGGCATGCTGCCCTTGTTACAAAACAGGGAGAAGTATTCACATGGGGCGAAGAATCTGGTGGACGACTTGGTCATGGAGTTGCCTCTGACAGTGTACATCCTCGCCTTGTGGAAACTTTAACATCGTCTGTTGATTATGTCGCTTGTGGGGAGTTCCATACCTGTGCTATTACTGTGTCTGGTGAACTTTATACTTGGGGAGATGGCACACATAATACTGGGCTCCTTGGTAATGGTACACGTGTGAGTCACTGGATCCCAAAAAGAGTGTCAGGGTTATTGGAGGGTCTCCAAGTAGCTTATGTTTCTTGTGGTGTTTGGCATACAGCCTTGATCACTATAACAGGGCAATTATTCACATTCGGTGATGGTGCTTTCGGTGTCTTGGGCCATGGAAATCGAGAAACTGTTTTATATCCTAAGGAAGTAGAATCATTGATGGGACTGAAGACAATAGCTGTTTCATGTGGGGTTTGGCATACAGCAGCAGTGGTAGAAGTAATGGCAACACATTCCAATATGCCATCTGGAAAATTATTCACTTGGGGTGACGGAGACAAGAATCATCTTGGCCATGGTGACAATAAACCTAGACTTAAGCCTACCTGTGTGCCCTCACTAATTGATTACAATTTTCAGAAATTAGCCTGTGGTTATAGTCTTACAATTGGCTTGACCACTTCGGGACATATTTTTACCATGGGAAGTACAATTTACGGTCAGCTTGGTAATCCCCAATCAGATGGAAAGCTTCCTTGCTTAGTAGAAGCCAAGCTGGTTGGTGAATCTGTTGCGGAGGTTTCTTGTGGTTCATTTCATGTCGCAGTTTTGACAGTTAAAGGTCAAGTTTACACATGGGGCAGAGGAGCTAATGGAAGGTTAGGCCATGGGGACCTTGATGATCGTAAAGTGCCTACATTGGTCGAAGCTCTGAAAGACAGACAGGTCAAACATATCTCCTGTGGGTCGACCTTCACTGCCGCAATATGCCAGCATAAGTGGGTATCTGCTGCAGATCAATCCCAATGTTCTTCTTGTAGACAGGCATTCGGTTTCACCAGAAAGAGGCACAACTGTTACAATTGCGGGCTTGTTCATTGCCATCAGTGCAGCTCAAGAAAGGCTTTAAGAACAGCATTGTCTCTAAATCCTGGGAAACCCTATCGTGTATGCGATTCATGTTATGTAAAATTGACCAATAGTTTCGATTCTTATGGAGGTATAAGCAAGAAAATTTCTAAGCCTCGGATTTCTGGTGAAAGCAAAGACAAGCTTGATAAAATGGACACAAGCTGGTCCAAGTCATCTTCATCTAGCAATTTAGATTTCGGCATCAATTTTGAAACTAAAGTGTCTATTCATGGTAAAGATTCTAAACATTGTTTAATACTTAATCTCCTTATATTCCTTCAGTTGTTTTAATCTGAAAAGCCTTTCTTTTCCTGGTGATGTAGCTGTGCATCAATCTGTTCCCAGAGCGACGGCGAAGTCTGCAAATAATTCTAGAGTTGTTTCACGTCCTACAACTCCTACTCCTACAACGGCAGGTCTTTCTCTCTCCAAAGGCTTCATAGAAGATGCAAATAAAACCAATGATCTACTGAATCAAGAACTTCTTAAATTACATTCTGAGGTAAGTCAATCTTATCTGTTAACTTAGTCGAGCACCATTAGCTACAGCAATATCTTAAGCTATGCCTATTTGTTAGGTTGATAATCTGAGGCAACGACGTATGCATCTAGAGTTTCAGTTGGAGAAATCTGATAACAAAGCTCAAGAATCCGCAAAGCTTGCTGCAGAGGAGTCTGCAAAATCCAAAGCAGCCAAAGAAGTTATAAAATCATTGACTGCACAGGTAATCTTGCTTCACTCCATTATTGTCCTAAATACAAAACCGGCATAAGCTTCATAATCTATGGTCCAGGACTTCGAGAGTCGACACTCGACACTAGTTTATCTTTGCAATATCCATAATGTACTGATGTTGTCCTAACTGTATCTTCATGTTGTGCTTGTCTGCAATGATTTTATGATCTACTAAGATTTTGATTATTGTTTTCTAATATATAAGCAAGTATAAGACGTTACGAGGTCACTTACTACGACAACAAATTGGTCGTTTTGCTTGAAGTACACTTTACCTGTCTTTGTTTGACAGTTGAAGGAGATGGCAAAGAGACTTCCTCATGCAGTGAATGAGACAGATCCAGTACGATTTATGCACCTTCCGAATGGCGATTGGTCGGAAGCAATTCAGTATTCTGATTCCAGTTCCAAAATCCTTGTGCCGAATGACGAATTAGAGAAAACCTATGCAGCAAGAGAGGCTTCACAGACAAGCAAGACAACCACCACATTACTCCCTGGTCATGCAGTCTCAAGCGCCGTCGCAACAGCACATATTTCTACTGTTCGACAAAATGGTAGCCAAGAAATACTAGATACAAACATGAGACACGACGACCTCGAAAGCCAGTCAGGTAACGATCAAGTCGAGGCTGAGTGGATTGAGCAATTCGAACCTGGTGTATATTTAACTCTTATTGCACTTCGCGATGGAACCCGTGAACTGAAGAGAGTTCGTTTCAGGTAATGAGCAAGTCTTACGAATGTCGATTTCTATCGTCATGTTCAGGCAGTTGATGGTGGAAGTTCATTGTGTCTTGAAAATTCCCTGCAGTAGGAAAAAGTTTGGAGAGCAGCAAGCTGAGGTTTGGTGGTCAGCAAATGCAGAGAGGGTGCATGAGAAATACAAATTCAGCATGCTAAATGGAGCTTCATGAGCAAGGTACACAAAACCTACACTCGGAACCTTGTTAAGTAATCCTCCACTTTTCCCTTTGCATACTTTTCATCAAAAGAAAACAAAAGGGGACTTTTTCTCCCATATGTATCATCTTTAGAAGTTAAACATATTATAATGATACTCTAAAATCTTCACATTTTTATGTTTTTTTGCCTTATTGCTTCATTGTACTGTAAATATCATAAATACAAAATAATTTTGGGAGAGTTTAAGAGTTCTTGTTTCAGTCTTTGAATATTTTTCTTTGATGGTTATGAATTCTAATGACTCAAACAAAACTGAACTAGTTCTTTGGCAATGCGATTCGCTAAATATGCATTATGTTTCATTTATTTTGGCTAAATCCATTTTAATCATTCTATATGTATATGTATCGTCGAAGACGATTCGCTAGAAGGCGAGTCCAAATGAATCAGTTCCTCACACACAACTAAACACAAATAGAAGATTAGGTACACTAGTGTGCTTGTATCAAGTTATAATGTGGTTCAGAGATTCTACTCTTATTTCATGACCCGCGGCGGGTCATAGAGCGATCGAGTACACCAAATTCTCAAGTTTGCATCAACACTTGATCGATGTTTCATGCTCTCGTATCCATTCCTTGAGCCCCATTCGGTTCATGTTCGATGCCCTCGAGTCAATCGAACTGTCTAAGTCTCTAAGTTCTCGACCTTCCTCTCTAGCGATCATTGAGTGTAATATTTGTTCTTATCAATTTATCCAACCATAGAATGTTATTTATCAGAAATATACAACAAAATGATTTATACTCTTAAAAAATAATAAATAAATAATTTCCAAAGAAATGATCATAATATTAATTAATATCTAAAATTGCAAAATAATCCTGCAATCTCAAATATTTAAACATATCTTTTGAAACAATTCTAAAATTGTTCCATTTATTACAATGTAACGACTTATGTATTGTTATTTTTAGGCAAGAAGCTATTGTTAGTTAAGTTGCAGCTGTCGGCGACGGTCGCGGCGGCAACGGAGAAGCTTTAGCAAGACGAGCAATGGTGGTGGCGGCGCCGGTGAGACATTGCACAAGGGACATGAAATCGTCAGGGTGGGCGTATATTACCTTGGGCGAGTACATGTAGATTACGACCGGACCGACTTGGCTTCTCCGACGAGCCAATGGCTTCTTGATCTCGTGGGAGGTTTTTACGACGTTGAGCAGGGCAGGCCGAGGACCTCGTAATGGCAGCGAGGAGGGCCGGTGCCGGAGGGAAAGACGATCCATGGCTTCCATGGGGGTGATGGACGCAACGGTGTTTGATAAGGAATAAGAGCTCCTTACGTGAGAGTATTTGAAGAACTAAATTGAATGCGTTGACTTTTGCCAAGTCAACGCAGTGGTTAAGCCTTAGCGTCATAATTGAGTTTGTAAATCTTAAACGGAGCAATGAGGTGAAGAGACGTCGACGTGATGGATATGACCTTCGATTTGACAAGGTCAAGTCAAAATTTGAATGCCCAAATCGTAATTCTTTAAAGTTTGTTACGTTGACTTTTGTACAAATGAATGCCATCTCAAATCCTCTGTCGTCAAATGAGGAAATGTCAAATGCGGCCGGAGTCAAATCTAAACCATAAAAAGGCAGAGGAACATACTTACACGTGAGAAAGTCAATCTTTTGAGGCATAAAAAAGTAAAACAAGTGACTTAAAATCCAAAGAGAATTACTAGTTCAACAGCAGAATAGTAAATTGCGTGATTTTAATTATATCATAAAATAATATAAATAAGTATATATTTAGTAGAAAATCAAAAAAAAAATACATAAGAAGAATAATCCCTTATACAATTTATCAATTATCAATGAACACTTGTAAATATATTCATTATTCATCGTCCAATCAGATAAGCACTCAAATCTTTGAATCTTAAAAGGTCAAACGATAAATATTAAAGATACTCACGAATGAATTATATAAGATAATATTCTACCTATAGTTTCATATTAAAATAAAGCTGCAATACTTAATATAATTAATTTCAACAAATTGAACTAAATAAAATCGCATAATTAATTTATATAATAGAAAAATATTACACTGCCTGAGCGCTTTGTGCGCAATCGTGCACGACTATGAATTCCTTCGCCCTCGATTATTGTCCGCCTAAAGTTCAACATTTGTCGACATCATTTGATCGCGATATGATTTTGACCGTGATTTAATCGAACTCAATTTGATTGAATCACGATTGCGACACCAAAATGCATCACGACCACAATTCGATCATATTCCAATTACAATCCGATTGAATCACGATCGAATTCTAACGATGTCATTCTATAATCATGCACAAGAGAAGCACTATATATTTTTCATTCCTTTTTTTTCATGTGCACAAAGCCATCACGCAGCATAACATTCTTGTATATACTAAGCTTGTGATAGATTTGTTACGTGAAGACTCAATAAAACATGTAATGTTCTCTATGAATTTAACAATTCATCCTTATTTTTTAAAAATAATAATAATCCCTAAAAAAACGAACTGAAAGAATAAACCAACAGTGAATTCCGTTACATAATATAATTTCATATCTACAATTTATCTCTATTACAATGATCGTAAAACAGATCAATAGAAGCCGCTAAATTAACAGTTCTAACTTTTTACGGGTTAATTGCTAGTTCAAAAAACACCTACTATTTTCTCGATCGAACCAGACCGAGTTTGTCTTCCGCGGTCGGGTTCGGTTATAAAAACATTGACCTCAGCAACTCTAACATAATTAACCTTGGAATGTGGCATCAAAATTCTACAGACATAATGCCATGTGAAAGGAGATCGCTGAAGATATCAGACAAGCAAAACTGCGTTTATGCATCCATCGTTTTCGGGATTGTTAGTCACTTGAGCATACTTCCCTTCAAGGATTTCAAGGGGAAAAAACAATTGAATAGATGAGTAAAGAAGCATTCATTGATAAATCCATCCTAACATTTGTAAAGAATTTCAAATTTATCATCAAAATCTGTCATAACTTTTATGTGAGATACATCATTCTTTAAGATTTTTGTCAGTTTGTTATTAACTTGATGACGAGGCAACAGCCAAACATAAATACCTATCGCTGTCTTTATGGATTGGTGCATTGGCTGAGACAGTGTAGTGTTTACCGAATTGACATGGATCGATTCCGAAGCAATATTTAAAATCTCTGTAAGCTCAGATAACCCCCTACTGTCTTTGACCAACGCGTCAAGGTCCAAAAAATCCCCTGTGATTTATCTCTCTCATAATGACTGTGAAACAGATCGATGGGGACGACGATTTTAACTTTTTACAGATAAATACCTATAGTTGACAAAATCATCAGCTTGGATTTGTGAACCTCTAGACACAATTTAAAACCCAATAAAATCCAACCTAGGAGTTCACGAATTGAAGCTGATAATTTCATCAGTGATTCAGGAGTTGATATTTATCGTGTCAAGTCGTCGCTGCACCGTCAAGTTGACAACGAACAGATAGAACCAAATGGGTGACATATTTGAGACTAAAGTATTATGATATACTTGAAAAAACTGAAATAAAAAAAATTGTGATAGATTTGAAATTCCGTAAAAATATGTTGCCCCTAATTTATCACCTAACCCTGAAAAAGATCATAATGCAGATACCAAGTCAATGAGGTTAAAATTCTTACCCCAAACTACTTTTCCTGCAGGTGTAACCAGACCAAGTTCACTCACATTAACCTGCCATTCAAAATAAGGTTCTCCAATCTGAATTAGATTTTCTTATGGTGGTCATAATTCTACTTTGAATCAGCTTGAGCAAAGCGGATGGAGATCAAAAGCGTGTAAAACTGGAGCAATAAGTTACCTCAATGATCGTTCCCTCGGTTACAACACCAAGCGAAGTATACATTGGCCCATTTGGATTCTTCTTTATTCCAATAATCTCGAGGTTAAATGTGCATTTAAGTTCTGGGTGAGTTACATGAGCTTTTGTGAATCTCAAGCCTGTTGGTCGAATAAAGCGCTCATATTTTGGAGGCTTTCTTGTGAATCCTGGCCCGACAAATGTGACTTTTGTGACTATTCTTTTCCATTGCTTGCCTGTTGAAGAAACCATTTCAAACATTAGATGTTTACAAATACACAAATCATGGGTTTGTCTGGCAGACTATGAACATATTGCATACTGAAAGACACTGAATGTTGCAATAGCACTTTTTAAAATGGCAATTTAAGGAAAAGTAGGTGGATGTTGTCTCCATTGCATCGCAACCAATACTAAATTTAAATTAAATCACTTTCTAAAACACAGCTAGATGAAACATATCGAGAAGCCATGAGTTCTAAATATCGACCTTAAGTGAAAATTAAATGATTATAAGATGATTTATACTGAAAATAATACGAAATTGAATAGTATTTGTGTTTTGTTACTCACCATGATAAAAACAAATTATTTTTATTGTCAATTTTTATTAAACTTATATCATCAAGTATATTTTATATTTGTATGAACACAATAAATTGTAAGTATCTTTTTATTTTCTTTAAGAGAAATGCCACTTATGCATCTGCATGGGCATCCACTCTACAATGGCCTAACAGCAGACCACTTGTCCTATTAAAGTAGGACACCAGCCTGCCTAAAAACAAGATACCCGACCATTGAAATGGTAATATGAAAAGGGATAAATACCAACCAACTGATGAAATGCCACCATACTGCAGCACTTTCTTATGGACATTAAGTAAACCAATTCCTCCAGAAGCAATTTGTGAACAATGTACCACTCATCCTTGGCCAATATGGACCAACATGCCAGAATAACATGTAGCTAGATCCTAGAGCCAGCTTTACCCACGTTCAAGTTTGTCTATTTAAAAGCAAACAAGGTCAAGGATTAGAGTACATGAGGTAAAAGCAGTTGATTCATCCATTAATCCATCCTAAGTGTAGCTTCTTTAGTATAGCTTCTATCAATCTATGTGGCTCCTCTGCTTCTATAGAATCTCTATTAAAATATATTGCTCTCTTATTTTCCAAAAATGTTGTAATCGTCCTCAAAAGTGAAGAGAAGAAAAGAATCTGCCAACATACTCATGACAAAGAATAAGGGCAAAGTTTCTTAAGATGAATGAGAAGGTACAAAAAAAAAGTAGGAGATAACTTTGAAAGAATAGTGGCAACTGAACAAGACAATCACATCTCCGACTCCCATTTACAAAATGCATGTGTAGTTGAAGGAACAATCATGAAGATATGTGTAATTACATATGAAGACAATATCAAAGCATATATATGCCAATTAACGAGATTCAATAAGCCAGAATGACCAAAGAAAACACAATCAAATCTCATATAGTTCAGGAACTAAATTCAGATACTTACTTTTCCGCTTCCCAGATCAAATAACTCAGAACATTTCTTCCTAAGCAACAGGTCTAACCTATAGAGACAATTATAATGTTTAACTTAGTTTCTGGCTGAAATAGTGATTATCAAAACATACAAGATAATTTGAGGCGTTCTAATTGCTTACCCCACCAAATGAAAGAGAAAAAAAAAACATGTTGCAGACCATCAATAACAAAGAAAAAAAAAGAAAAAGCATGTTAATCTTGAATATAGATATTTGGTAGCATGAGATTGTAAAATTACCTTTGGTAAAGGAACCTCCCATTTGCCTGCCTTCTCCTTCCTCTTTTGCTCAATAGTGTTGCTAAGGACCTAAAAGAAAATATCATATACAGGAAGGTAATGTAAATAACAAAAGTAAAAAAATAATTCAGGCATGGCAACAACACCAAGAACTGAGTGTGTGCACACGAAAGGTTAGCAACCTTTGCTCTTGTTGTTGTATCACGATCCAAAAGATATGCAGGAATAGCTCCATCATGAACCTTATCATCCACTTTGCGTCTACTTGATGATTCCTCATGCATAGCAATCCTAGAAAGCAACAAACCAGAAGCAGTTTGCTCAGTTTTTTTATTAATCTAACTGATCAAGTTTTTTTTTTTTTTTTTTTTTTTTGCTTGAATTATTAAGTATAAATGAAAAAAAAAATCCTATTATTTTCTAAAACCTCTTAATTTTTTCTTGTATCAACCACAATAATCAGCATTGTCATACCTGTTTGCTGACTTAGACATCAATGTTAAACACACCAAACTGTAAATTGGCATGTTGACTTACATTGACAAAGAATTTTTTTTTTTTTCAAAACCGCATGCTTAACCTCATAAACAAACATAAGTTTTCAAGAAATTAGCAAGTAACTTATTTTCTCACCACATCCTATGAAGTTGAAAGCATGAGTTTCCAGATTTTTTCTTTTTACTTAAATTGAGAAGACTATAGCACAAACATAGATATATCAGTAAATAAATGCAGCATCAACTAGGGAGATGCACAGGCGCTTACGTCTTCTTCATCAAAGCCTTCTCTGCATAACGCTTCTTAGCAAACATCTTTCCCTTAATTCCCAGAACCTGCAAAAAAAAAAAAAAAAAAAAAAAAAAAAATCAAAAACCTATAAGACACCTCCACCCCCACAGAAACTCCTTAAAATTAGGCGACATTAGGAGAGGAAAATACTACGAGTTAAAAAAAAAAACCTTTTTGGCGTAAGCAGACCGTTCGTGGACCTCTCGAGCTTCCTTCTTCCGCTTCCGTTCGAAGTGATCCAGCCGGTAGCCATGGCGCTTCCGGTGAAGCTCAATGTAATCCACTTGAGGCTAACCAGAGTAATCCCAGTCCCACAGATCAACCATCTAACTATTCAAAGGGAATGCGAAGAAACAACAGAACCCGGCGATCGAGTAGGCAACTCACCATGTCGACAGTACCAGAAAGGAGCCCGACAAAAACCCCAACGCTCAAACCGCGAAAGCCATTTATCGGAGACATTGAAAAGGGTATGGTGTCCCGCGGAATAGGTTAAATTTCTAAACAACCACCTTTATTGGCACACGTCCGATTAGGATCCGACGGAGGAGACGATGAATCCGCTTGCTCGAACACCGACGTGATCAACGGCTATCAGAGACTCATCCCAGTATCTTTGCCATCACAGCTCGACGATCGAATCTGCCATCATCGTCGTCGTCGATCGAATCTGCACTAAAGCCTAATCTCTAGACCCAGTCGAATTGCTTGCGTTGTCTCTCTCGTCATGATCGACCGCAATCGTGGTAACAATCAACTATGAATCCAGTTGCGATCCGACTGCAATACTGCAATGGGATGCAGTCGGATCCTGGCTACAATATCGCAGTCGTAATATCGCGATCACAATCTGATTGCAATTCGATCAAAATTTGATCGTGGTATCGCAGTTTGCGACCACGCCATCACGGTCACGATCCGATCGGAATTCAATTGCGATCCAAACATGTCCCGATTGAGATCTAACCGCGAAGACAATGCACTGAGTGACAACAATACACCGAGTGAGAGCAATCACTGTGCATTATTCGTTACCATACATTCATGCACG
Source organism: Wurfbainia villosa (assembly GCA_025175895.1). NCBI lineage: Eukaryota > Viridiplantae > Streptophyta > Magnoliopsida > Zingiberales > Zingiberaceae > Wurfbainia > Wurfbainia villosa. Next base: position 1,850,494 of record CM046000.1, on the reverse strand, counting down.
CACACTCAAGATATCAATCCCTCTCTTTTACTTCTCAAAATAGTTACGATGTAGATTGTCTTAATGACCAAGGACAATGATGGCGGATCTGATCGGCGAGCTATGATGGCGAAGATTCTCAAAATAGTTACGATGTAGATTGTCTTAATGACCAAGGACAATGATGGCGGATCTGATCGGCGAGCTATGATAATGTGTATGTTCAATTAATGTGCATTTTTAGTTGTCCCCATGAAGATGACGTGGTGGCTAAGACACGACAATGTTTACAGATAAAATAAAGATTGATTTCGGAGGAGATCTAAAATCCTTTCTTATATTCAGATGACTTCCATATATCTTGACCACTATATCAAGATCTATAGGATTCTCCATAATTACCTTCTTCACAATGACCATAGGATAAATCGATAGAAACCGTTAGATTGACGATTCCAACCTTATACGGATATAGATGGTCTTATTTTCAAAATACTCCAAACAGAATTTCAGTTTTAAACATCCGAACCCATCGATTCTTCTAAAGATTAGTCAAGACGACAAATTAAGCAAGTTCTCAAACTCCTCTGGAGGAGTCACAAAGTACGGAATTAGGGTTCCCAGGATAAAGTAATAGAGTGATTTTTCGAGGTTTAAATAACATAAATTTTAAAATCTACAAGCTCAAAACCCTCCATCATGCTTGTCGTTAACCTTCGAAAGACTGCCAATGCTTTTCTTGTAGGTTAGTCTCAGAGCATAAGATGTATGAAGTCCAATGAACCAATATTCAATAACAGCAAGAAAAATTGGGTCAGATAGGGGAAGCTATATTGTTTCTTCAGGTTTCTGCTGGAAGACGAGACCCAGCAAGGCGGCTAGTAGCATGCGCGGTCTAACGAAAATAACGCAACAGTTTAACGACTTAAACAAGACTCAGCGAAAAGAGTTCTAAGAGAGCACAAGCAAGACACAGTCAGTGTATCGGAACCCTTGATTGCTTAATCAGCATCCTTGGCGAGTTCTGAAGTAGAGGATTTCCTAGCCTTATGCGTCGTCACAGCTTCGCGAAATTCTTGCACGATGCTACTGTCTTTGAACTTGAGTGCCACTGTGCTCAGGCCATCTTTTCCGTCCGCCGTCGCAATGTTAATACATGCGAAGGTGATTCCTTTCTTGTCCATGGTGGTGAGAGTCATGTCTGGGTAAAGGCTTGCATTCAAGATTAGTCTGAAATTGCCCTTGGCCCTCATCACAAGCCTCGCCTTTTCGGTATCGGATACTGAGACATTCAGTTTAAGTTCTCCCTTCCCCCTTTCCTTCCAGCCACCATCGATGTACTCGTACATTGTCGCATCGGCAGTGAAAACTGCTTCCTCATTTTCTTCACCTGTTTCTAGAGGGGCATCTTGCATAGAGAGCTTCTGACTTTTAGAGGTATCTGTGGTAGAACCGAGCGACGGAGAGGAAGAACCCCAGTTTGCAGGCCTAGCACTGAGATTAAATTTTGTATCATCTTTGAAAGAAAAAGTAGCTCCAGCTGATTCTCCGAATGAGAAGCCTTCCTTGGATAAGGATCCAAAGGAAAAAGAAGTTGAGAATCCAGTTCCTGTAAGCCCTGAAACAGAAGAAGAAGTTGAGAATCCAGTTCCCGTGAGCCCTGAAAAAGCATTTTGGCTGCTTGATAATTGCTGGAACGAACTCAGCGGAGCAGCAGGTGCTGCCGCATCTATGTGATCATTTTTCTCAACTTCTTTATCGCTTTCTTCAACTGCATTTTCAACTTTCCCTCCATCTTCCCGCTGGATCTCTTCAGCTTCCTTCTTGTTTTCTTCCTGCCGGTCTTCTTTTACAGATTGGCCGTCAGTTTTTTTCTCACTGTCAATCTTTTCTGCTTTACTGGTTCCGTCAGATTGGACTTCCTCAGGAGCAGGACTATCCTTCTTATCGTCAACTGTGTCCAATAATGGTTCAGAAATTTTATCCAGTTTCTCACCATTCTCTTGTGTGCATCCAGTGTTGTCAGAATTGACAGCAATATCAGTTCCCTTAACATCTGCAACGACACTGTTCTCATTAGATTCTTCTTGTTCTTGTTGTGCCGCGGTGTTATCAAGTTTAGAAGAATCAATGGAATTCTTTGCTTCTGTACTGGCATTCGAAGAAGCAACTAGGCGGATTCCAGAAAAAGGGTTCGATGAAGCAGCTGGTGCTGGCTGATTGCGTCGAACCTTCACAATTCTTCTAGTCGCCATGACTTCCTCACTGGCCTTTTTGAAAGTGCCCGTCTCCATGTCAGGAGCATCATCATCTTGTTCGGGGTTATCCTTAGTAAGCTGTCTTCCAGCAACTCTCTTCTTGGATGGAGGTAGGCCATTATCTGCATCTCCCATTCTCACAAATCTGAGCTTCAACAATCTGACTGAACATAAAACCAAAAGTTTAAATTAGCAAGTTCGAAGAAAACATTTTGTTACTAGTTAGTACAGAATATTTTGAACGATGTTACGCAGTTAACCAAAAATTGTTCTTAATAAATCACCCGTGCAGAAGATAATCCTTCCTTTTCTTAAAAAGCATCAGTATCTTCCCAATATTTCATCATGCATGCCAACAAAGAATTTGCCTAGCCAGTATTATGTTAAAAAGGTGATCATCTCTCATCTTTAACATTGATACAACAACTAGCCAATATCCTTTAATGATGGTACAAATTGTAGCAACATTCTCTAATACAACGGCAAGACAGTGTATGTTTATTCTTCGTAACTTCGTTCCTATTTGGAAATCTATCAATTTTCCTGACAGTGAAAGCTTGCTGCACTACAACTTTTACTCTGAGCAAAACTTCAACTAATTTTTCTTTCCAAAAACTCAAGATAAGCTGTAAAAAGGAAATATGTATATCCTAGTTCAAATTGTTGATGCATGAAAATGTTGTCAATGCATTCACAAATTCTTAGACCCTCAGCTAGTAAAGGCTAAAAACTAGGAGACAGAATTTTTTTTGACAATATTAGGTTGTTATAAGAAAAGCGAAAATTTATGCATGTCTATCAGCAACTTTAACAGAGGTCTCTAGAACACTATTATCTCTATATTTCTTCATACTCCTTATCTCATTCATAAGCTCCATATGATTATTCTACTTAAGATTTTTTAATAATGATTATTCACTTCTATTATTTCAGATACATTCTTTTATTGACAATAAATATTTTCACTTTTAACTTTAAAATATCATGAGGAGTTGGCTAGCAATAAGAATTTTTGCAACTTTTGCCAGCATATGCATTTATCAAAGAAAATTTTGGATTTCAACTTCCTAATCACTTGGATATGCATGACGATGTTTCTCTAAGCAAACTATAGTTTTAATTCACAAGGATCATTCTTAACTGGTGAGTTTTGAGCGCTAGAGTACTAGACAAGTTGTATTAGAGGAAACCCATTTGAAAGATGGTCTTTGTATTGAGTTATAAGACAAAGTAGTTAGCTTGCAAAACTTAAAGCAGCTTCAACTGTTAAACAGAGAGATCTGGTCCAGTTTATTGTCAGGTGATCAAGAGGAAAAAAAAAAGATAATAGAGGCAAATTGACAAAAGACAGGATAGCTAATTTTAAAAAAATTTGGGGTTGTGTTACATAATGGATCAAATTTAGACCTGGCCACGGTCCGGGTTCGGTCCGGGTCCGGGTCGAAACCGCCGGGTCCGGGTTGACAAAATACCGACCCTTAACCGGCCCGCTCGTGGCCGGTTACGGTCCGGGTCATGGAACCGCCGGTTCCGGTCCGGGTCCGGGTCCGGGCCCGTGTCGTGACGGACAGAGAGCAACACGCCTCTGTCGTGTAACGGGAAAACAGCGACACGCCCGTGTCGTGGGGAAAACAGCGACACGCCTATGTCGGCTGTGCGACACGCCCGTGTCGTGTAACGGGAAAACAACGACACGCCTATGTCGGCTGTGCGACACGCCCGGTCCGGGTCAAACCCGTTGACCCGGTTAACCGGACCGTTGACCACGGTCCGGTTCCGGGTCGGGTCCGGGTTTGACCCGGACCTTGGCCAGGTCTAATCAAATTAAAGATTTTGTATTAAATAAAATTTTATTAGACAAGACATACATATTGATGAAGATATTAGTATTACAATAAATAACGACAAGGAGCTTCTATAGTCCTATGTGATCATTGTTTGCCCTTTAGGCTAAGAGAAAATCTACATAAGAATGTGGCACTACCTGTCATGCTTTATGGATCAAAGTGTTTGGCTATTAGAAAGTGGCAAGTGCAAAATGTTAATGTATCAAGGTTTGAAAACTAACATGATGTTTTAAAAAAAAAAAAAGAAATAAAAAAATAAAAAAATTCAAGGGTTTAGTTCCAATAGCTTGCAAAATAAGAGAAAATAGTATTGATATATTTAAAGGCAAACAGCATATTTTCCAAGTAAAAGAGTTAAAACAATTAGAGTGGCAGATGTAAGGGCAAAAACCAAGGAAATACTAATCAATGTAATAAAACATATCTTAATGAATATAAACTTTACAAGAAATAAAGTTTTAATAGACCTCATTAAAAGAATAAGATCCATATAGTCAGACCAGGAACAAAACACAATTTGATTAGATTATAGTAAAAATTTTAGTAGATTCCAGTTTTCTTAGACATATAATTATCATCAAATTCTCATATAAAATATAGAACCATAATGAAGCTGACAAAGTTTCATCTTATATTTCAATCTTTCTCTTAGGATAATGATCAGGCCCTTTCTGCTATCCTAGTTTACCCATGTTCTCTATCCACATGCTTGGTGGCATTGGGAATTTGGTAGTAATCCGCATGTTCCAGAATCCAGGCATTGACATTTGCTCACAAATTCAAATGGCACTTTCATTGTGTATTGTCCCTTTTTTCTCGGTGCACGTTAGCCTTGCGATTGCAATTAAGTGCAAGGAATTACCAGAACATACAAGTATTGACATCCTATAAATTATAATCTCATTTCTTTCTAGCCAGAGCAGTAAAACATAACATATCATACTAAAAGGTTTTTTTTTTTTAAATTGTGATTCAGAAAAGGAAAGGAAAACAATGATAATGGACCAACATGACTAACATATGTGGAAGTCAGAAATATCTGTAGCAACCAAGAAACATGTAGGCAATTTAAATTCAAACTATTTGCAGTTGACAATGTGGCCAATTTCATGTCATTGAGCTTAAACAAACTAGGAGAAGCTTCATTTTTTTTTCATTTTAACCAAAAATATGAGTGCAACCTCCTGATATTTTCATTTTAAAGGATAACAGAGAAGGTATTTAATCTGAATGAACTAAAACATAAATGACATAGAAAAATTATCATATCAGAGGAAAATAAAGAACACAACAAAGCACGTAGAAACAAAATGAAAATAAAGAAATCCAAAGAGGATAGTCATACGATTACACTTTTGAATTAGTGTTCTTGATGAAGCACTCACATAAAATAAAGCACATCAAATTTGCATTCACATGATTGTGGCTGGGTTGTCACTCCATAGTCGTAGAGGTACAATCCAGCTTCGGTACAACACAAGTGGCCCATAAATGGGGAGGGACTCTATGTATTTTAAAATTACTAGCCATTTAGGATTACAACATCACCCAGTTATCTGAACGCCAACGACCACCATATATACTCGTATGAGACTAATGTGGATATCTTGCCTCAACCAACAATATTTTGTGTGGTGGCTATACCACCAATATGTAGACAAGCACAATATTTTCTGTGCTTGGTAATGGAATAGTCCTTTGTATTTGGGTTGTTAAGCACAGATTAATTGGTGAATTAAAGGTGGTCTCAACTAGGATTCCACAGAATTCACGTAGAAATTGAGGAAGAAATGGGGCTTGGAGATAAAAATAATAATGTATTTATAATTGTTTGATTCAAATAAAAGACAAAACAAGAGGTGGTAAGAAGGATATTTTTTTTCCTCGCTCGAGAAACAAGCTCCTCTTCAAGTGGATGTCTTAATTAGGTCAAATCCCGTCAAATCCTCAGCGTTTGGATTAAATTTCCCAACAACAACTATAAGAAAAATGAAGCACCTAATGAAGAAACGAATCAACCACCAAACTCCACAGAATGATGACTCACAGCACCAGATCACTCAAGCCTACTATCCCAAAGATCATTCCTCGGATTTGCAGGTTAAAACCCTTAAACACAAGCATCACTCAGGAGCTCGATCAGATCGTGAGCTCACCAAATATTCAACAAACCAAGTCCAGATTCCTATACTACGACTATTAAAAAAATGCAAACAATCTCTATTATCATCCAATGAAGAACAAATTTTTTTGCGACGAAACCAGTGGACCGAAAATAGAGAAGGGATTCATCCCCTCGAAGAGTGGAAGAATAGAGGGAGTGAGACGAGGAAGGTACCGTAAGCTCGATCGTTCTCCGATCAATCGCCGGATTTGCCCTCGCGAGAGCGAGCGGTGCCCAAAACGCCGAAAGGGGGGAGGAATTAAAAAATATCCAGCAGGAGTGGCAGTGACGGCGATGGCTGGATGGTAATTTTCTTCTTTTCGTCGAATATATCTTTTTATTATTATTCTTATTATTAATTATTATGAGTTGGGATAATCCTGGAACTGACCTAACTAATCCGGACCGTCGATTTAAAAGAGAGGATGCGAAAATGGGAAAAGGAATTGATTGGAATTTTTTAACTAAAAATTACTATAATAATAAATTTTTATCCAAAAAATGTCTTTTGATTTCTCAAAAAATATCTTCAATTTTTTTTTTTAGTTATTGAAAAGTAAAGGGCTTTATATCCGCTTCCCGATTTATCTAGATGAGAAATTTCGGTGAGAATGAATCAATCACTTTTAAAATTAATCGAATCTAAAATTAAAATTTAGATATACGATGCCAACTAAAAAATGCTCAATGCATCTAATTTAAGTCGTTCGGGTTATCTTTGAGGACCTAAGCCATCCGTCTAAAGGTGTTTTCATTTTTTTATTGGCGTTAGGGTATTCGAATTTTCTATCCCACAGACTTTCGAAACACCTCGTTAATAGTTAAGTCGGATAAGATCGAAGTTCAAGTGATCTCTACCGGACCACCAAGGATAAATTAAGAAAACTTTCTTAACTTTTTCATTTAGCTCACCGACTCGTTGTAATGCGCCATTCCCGAACGAGGAAAAATTCCTAGACTTCAAGATTACTCGAATGAATTTTTTTTTTTAATTCTCTATCGAACGATGTCACAGTAAAAGATCGAACTATATATTTTTTGAAATACCTCTCTATTTTTATCATTGCATCGTGCTCTCGAAGCATCTAAAAGTGTTTTCATGTTTAGAAGAAGGAGATGAAAGAATGCATGAATTCTATCGAAGGGAGAAAAAATTATTATTGTAAATCTTACATCGAGTTGGAATTTTATCTTTCATTTTTCAACGATTTACCAAACAGCACTCCTGAAGTTTAGAATTGTCCAAAAAAACGTCTCATACTTTCATATTTACTAAATAGCGCACTTAATTCCTTTTTTACCCTTCAGAAATAACGCATTTAATTTCCGAACGTGGTGCTAGAATTGCACCACCACTATGGTGCTGAAAATTTAAATCCCAGCACCACAGTAGTGCTGGGATTTGAATTCTCAGCACCACAGTGGTGTTGGAATTGCACCATCACTGTGGTGTTGGAATTGCACCATCACTGTGGTGCTGGGATTTGAATTCTCGACTACTTTAATTAAGTGCGTATTTCGGGCTAAAAAAGGAATTAAGTTTATTGATAAATAAGTATGAGACGCTTACAAATTGAAAAAGTTAAAATAAACTTTTTTTTTAATAGAGTAATTGGACTTTCTTTCTCGAGGCTTATCCTAACTAAAAATCTAACAATCAAGAAAAGGGTCCCCTTTACACCCACCCCAATTTTCTTTTCGTCTTATCTACTCTTATTTCAAAGTCTTCGACTACCTCAACGAGTCTCAACCTCTTGCGAATAAAACCCTAAAAAGGGGCAACCACATTTCCATGGAAGATTTCTTGGTACTCGACGCTCGTCTAGATGCTCCTATCCTCATTCTAAATTATAGAGAGCTCGAGGAATATCACTTGACAAATGGTCAATCTTACGACGAGACACATGTGAAGGAAGGAGAAATACTTTCGGAAGCAAAAAGATGATTATGTTCATCCCAATATTTTTATCGTCGATTTTTCGATAATGATAAAGAGATATAAATCACGAGGGAGGAGAGGGACTATGTCTCTTGATTTATTGGCCAAAACAGTGAAAGATAGTTCTGAGTCTAAGGAAAGTTATAGATTTCCATCGAGATTCGAATTCTGTCTTTCTTTGGTGCATAAGACGATTCGCTCGTCTTTAGTGCCCCCGCCAGTCAGTTTCATAGTCAATATGAAGGAGGTAAATCATGAATAATATATTGTCCAATCCAGAACTAGCGCGATAGGAGGACAGACACCTCTAAAGACTTGCAGCTCTCAAGAATTTACTCTTGTTCATTGGTACAATTCTGCTGTCGCACTAGCCACAAGGTCCACCCGTGAGAATGTGACTCCTGTTTTTCTTGGAGTATATTTATGCTGCTCTAGCCAATGAACATCCCAAAAGGACATGGAGAAACACTCTAAAAAATAAGAACGAAGTGCAATGATCTATTCATAGTAGAGGAGAATCCTCACATTATAGATTTTGACGAAGTCTTTAGCGCCCCCACTAATCAGTTTCACAACCAACACTAAGGAGGTAAATCACGGAGAGTATATTGTCCAACCCAGAGCTAGTGCGGCAAGAGGACAGACACCTCTAAAGACTTACAACTCCCAAGAATTTACTCTTGCTCATTGATACAACTCTGTTGTCATGCTAGCCACAAAGTCCACCCGTGGGAATGTGACTCCTGCTTTTCTTGGAGTATATCTATGCTGCTCTAGCCAATGAATATTCCGAAAAGACATAGAGAAACACTCTAAATAATAAGAACGGAGTACAATGATCTATTCATAGTAGAGGAGAATCCTCACATTATAGATTTTGACGAAGTGTAGCTAGGTTTCATCATTAAGATCACTTCGATGAGACTAATTCAGATTATGCATGTATTTTTAAACAACTTGAGTTATCTTAACCTTTTTAGGTTGTGTTTAGTATATGCAACCCAAAACAAAAAAAAATGTTGTGACTGATGATTTTAATCCTCTATTTGTTAAGGATGAATTCGATCCGGTCACAATAATAATTTTGTCAAAATTAATACAAAGTCAGATGTTCATCGATGCTCCAATTATGATCATCTAATATTTAAATTAAATAGGGAGGTGAAGAAAAATAAATAAATATATAGCCAAATAAAAATGAGAGAATGCTTCTGGTAGAGGAGAAAGAAGAGAGGACCCCCTACCAGAAGCCTCCAAGCTTATCTGCTAGCTGTATCCTTCGTTGGACTATTAGGGGTCAGATATTATGTGGAGTCTTATATGCTCTGATATTTCTTCTTTGTCATATATTATTGAGACAAAAATATCTCAGGTGAATTGTCATATCATATAATTTGAGTGTCCGAGAGCTGAATCCGAGAGAAAAGATGAAGTTCAAGGAAATCAATAGTACTCAGAAAATACTTGTAGAAGTCCATTACACTTGGGACAGTAATTGCTGACAGCTTGGGGGGGGGGGGGGGGGGGGTGTTAGGAAATATCAACTTAGGTAGGATGGACGAGCATGTGAGGAAGCGAATGACTCAGCATAACAATCCAAGTAATTGAGGTGGATTGTTTCTAACTCAACGGTGTTTCATGAAAAGATACTGCATGAGAAGGCTCATACTCGGGAGGGTCATGGATGCTCCATAGAGCTGTATTACTCGAGGAGGTGAGTGCTTCGGACGTGCGGATGCTCGAGCACAGCTCTGACACTCGAAAAGGCGAGTGTTCGAGAATGAGCTATGGTGCTCAGAAACGAGGCTACGATGCTCAGGAACAAGCTACAATTCTTGGGAACAAGGCATTAAGTTGAAAACTGAACAAATCGAATTTTTTTATTATCAGTCGGCTGATTATAAAATATCAATCGACTGATGTAAAATATCAATCGATTGATAATGATGGATATCATGGGATTCGATACAATCAGACAATTAATTTATATTAATCAGTCGACTGATAAACTCCAATTCAGTTTAATTGATTATTTTCGATTTGAAATCGAAACCGAACTGAATAAATCGATTAAATCAATATTTAAAAAAAAAATCAAATTCCCAAATAAACTAAATCAAAAAGTTCAATTGAATCGATTTATTTTATTCGATTTAATCGAATTTTTGCTTCTCTAGAATCATGCAAAGCTAAATGCAAGAAGTTTGTCTTGATATTTTTTATTTTTTATTTTTGTCAAAACCGTTAAATAGAATTGTTTTAAAAAAAATCTTCTCCTTTTTTAAAATGACAATATCGACAAACACAACAACACACATCCTTCCCTCTCTAATACCTCACTTATCCAATTTATACCCTTAAGCACAAATTTATTCTCACGGCAAAATTTCACTTCTATTTGTAGTCGCTTAACTGTAAATAGCTTCTTTTTTTTTTTTCAAGCCACTTAGACTACAAATTTTACTTCTGGGAATAGCTTCTCTTGCAAATTTAAGCATATTCCGAGAAACTTTTTCTCTTTTAAGTCTTCTATGTGCTCATCTCGTATATTTTTGATCATCGATTTCACAGCTAAATGAAAAAAAATAAATTATAAAAAATATTTTTATCTAATCAAAAATTAACACAAGGATAGGACACTTAAACTCTTCTAAGTCTTTCTGTGTTTGAACCAATGTTATTTGAAAAAATTATACCAGCATCTCCAAGAGATAGTCTTAGCTTTATTGTACCACGGAGATACACAAAAATTTAGTTATCTACGTTTCGATGAGTCCTCTTAGTATCGAAGAGAAATATGCTAAAAACAATTACAATACCTTAGAGTATTTGGTAGTGTCAATGATACCATGCACACGCTAACCAACTACTTAAAAGTATAGAATCTTAATTACTATTATTATTATTTTTTTTTTTTTTGCATGGACTCTAAATCTAGCTAATATCTTTAATCATTTTGAAGTCGAGTATTTCACTTTAGCATTTCTAACATCTTCATTGATGATCTGATTTGAGATCAAGAGATGAGAAGATTTAATAAAGTATTCATAGACGAACTCTTTCGACCGACTAAATACAAACCAAATTTATCTACAATGTATCGAGCTTGGTCAGATCGGCCTTTGTCAGAGCTTCATCAGGTCAGACCTCTGATCGATCGTCGAAACGAAAATTATTTTAGATATGAGAGGGCTCGAAAATGAGTGAGCAAGAGGGCCGAAGAGCACATTGACAAAGCTCCTTCAATGCCCAAGTCGAAAAGTAAAGAAAATGTGGAGAATAAAGAGCGAGAGAAGAAATTTTAAAGATTACTTGATCTCCCTCACTTTATATAGGAAGATAAAAACGTGAGAGAAACGTAACTTAGAGGTGTAGCTTCCGAAAAAAGATCACGGAGACATGATTTTTTAGAGAAGATCACATAGACATGATTTTCTAGAGAAAATCGCAAAGATGTAAAACGTGAAAGCATGACTTCCTAAAGGGGATCATAAAGTCATAATTTCTCGAAGAGGATCGTGAAGTCATAATTTCTTAAACTCAAATCGTAATCTGAGCAACCGTTGAACTGAACTAGGATTGTAACTTGAGCTCGGGAGACCCAACTACCGACCTATCAAACTAAGCTCAGATGGTCATCTGATTCAAACTGTTGAACTAAACTCGGGTTGTAACTTGAGCTTGGGAGATCTAACTATCGATCTACCAAACTGAGCTCGGGTCACCTGAGTCAGACTACTGAACTGAGCTTGGATTGTAACTCAATTTGACTCAAGCTTAATTTGATCGGGCTCCCATTTGAGTTCCTCCATGACTTCACCATTGACCTTACGCTGGCACTTGCCGAGGAATATTTCCGCTATATCAATTGACATTGAGAAAATCCCTGAAGGTGAATTCACAACTTCATTCTTTCTCCGATATCCAAAAATGTATGGATTTGTGGGAAATCTTTCACGTCAACTGTATCGCTAACTCACTCTTTAAGCAAGACCTCTATGTTGTGGTCATACACACATACAAAGAAAACTACTGCATTCTTTATAATGCAAAAGAGATGCATCTCTTGCTCGACAGCCTTGGTGTTGTATATCTAATAGTCGTCATTTAGACACATGATTCGATGCATCCGGCCACATTTTTCACGCCAAAAACTTTAAAATAGGTAAGCAAATCACCTAGTTAAAGAGGTGTCCATTGTGATAAAAGACAAATGTAATGGCAAAATGTGTCGAGGACAAGTAACAACTTTCTTACCTTCAAATCTCAGAAGCAAATGTGAGACCTTCCTTTGTCAGCTGTTCAAGGTCTGGAACTGCGGGTTGCAGCCTTGCCAACTTGGCAATGGCCTTGTTCTCTTCTGGAGATCCACCCTCCAGGAAAGCCCCCAGTAACTTCCCATCCTTAATCCAGTAAGACCCAAACTTTGGCTTTGATGATGCAGGGTCATTGTCGCCAAATATGACAGTTTCTCCGACGTTGTCTCCGTAGAATTGCCATGAGAGATCGAACGAACGGGAGTAGAAGTAGGGGAGGTAATCGTATTCGTCAATTACTTTGCCTTCCTCGATAGCCTTGATTGCCTGCATGATGGCAAATAGATTGAGATAAGCGGTATGACAGCTTAAAGAAAAGGAAAACATAGATTGATTGCAATGTGTGTTTCTACCTTCACGGCATGCTCTGCTGATTTCCTGGCATGATCGACATGCTCCACTCTTCGTGTTTCGTTATATAGCTTTAAAGGGAAGGTGGCTACGTCGCCCACAGCGTACACTCCGGCAACACTTGTTTGAAAGAAAGCATCAGTCTGCAGCACAAAGATCGAACGATGCCAAAGATGACAATGTAAATGCAAAAGATTTGAATTTCAATAATAATATTCAGCAGTGAGAAATAAAACTTGAAGCAATAAAACAACATGCTCTTGTCACTTTCAAAATGAAAAATTACCTTAATTCCACCCTTCTCTTCTTCAACTTGGCCTTTGAACAGTTTGGTTAGAGGTCGCCCACCGACACCGACTATTACAATATCCGCATCGAGGACTCTCCCATCCTTCAGCTTGACTGATGTTACCTGTTAATAATAAAGATACCATCAAATGCCTGATAACCAAGAATTGGTGAAAGAGTGGCTTGTGGAAAAGAATAAAACCATACGTCCCCATTGGTGTCAGAATCAAATCCCACAACTAGTGTGCCCTTGTCTATCTTGACTCCCTTGTTTGCATAATAACTTTCATAGAAAGCAGCGATTTCTGGAGTAAATAGCCTTGGCACTGCAATAAGAAAAAAAGATTAAATAAAAAAATATGACAACTATATCTCAGGATGACAAAAGGTCAAATATGTTAGTTGACCTCCAATAGTCAAAAGACATTTAATTCATTAACTTGCTTGAATGATGCCAAATGGTTACATGATATGTTCATTTGTAAACATCCAAGAAGTGCCTTGTCAACAATTAAAAGGACTAATTCTACTAAGAATAACTCATTCTAGAGATAAGTTAGGGAATGAGTAATTCTAAAGAAAATAAATGTTCTACTAATAATAAAATACCTAATTCTAAGTAAATGACTTATTTTAAATAAAATAAAGCTAAACAATTTAAGTTGAAAGATTGATATGAATAAATCCTTTTCAGGGTTGTATCAATTGGGTACTTGAATTGACCAGATAATCTGTTTGTGTCTTGTACTTCCGCATCTATGTAGTTAATTTTTATTTTGTGCACAAAATAAAAATAAAAGTTTTAGAAAATAAAGGTCATGAACATACTGCACCAGGGTTCAGGATACACCATAGTGACATCAAAGTTGTTTATCTTCATCACAGCACTAAGTTCAAGCCCAATGTATCCACCACCAACAATGACAGCCTTCCCGTTCTTCTTTGCTTGGATGGCTGCCACGAGTTTGTCAGCATCATCAATTTCCCTCAGATAGAATATATTGTTAGCATCTGCTCCAGGAGTACCAAAATCGGAGAGATTTATGACCTGAAAATAAAACATGAGAAAATCAACATATCTCTTAATGCAGCTTGAACTTGGGAAAAGGATCCAAATATTAGAATACAAAGTTCATCCAACTTACAGTGGAACCAGTGGCTATAATCAAAATATCATATGTGAAGACTGCACCAGCTGCACTGGTCAAAGTCTTGGAAGTCAGATCAGCTTTTACAATGTCAGTGCTGAGGATCAGCTCTATCCCTGCATCCAAAACAAATACGTGGAACATCAGAACCATGACACATTGTTGAATTTGTTTCATTTCTATTACAATCTACAGCAAAATCCAATAGACATTCACAAGTGACTGGATCAATGGCTATTGTAAAACGCAAGAGAATATAAGTTTCAGTAAAAGCAAGTAATTGTCTGATTATCATATTTTTTTTGCCTTTCATTGTTGGGTTCAAACATAAGCAACAAACTCATCTTCTGTTTTTTGTTTTACTTTTTCAGGAGTGAGGAGATGGGGAAATTACAAACAGGAATATACAAATAGCTAGATAGCCAAGACTTAACTCACATCCATAAGTTTCACAATGATGTAAAAGCACACAAATGATGACATGCATACTGACCCTTTTCTGAGTACCATTCCGGAAGTAGTCTTTCGCCTCCACTTCCAACACAAACATGAAAGCCTGGGAGCCTTGCAGCACCTGTGAAATTCACATTTACTTGAGAATGAGGACAAGAAAATGATTAAGCATGCAAAAGGCATTAGTCTGGAAACTATCAATCTACCTTGTGACCATTAGAAATAATGAGTTTAAAACAAGATAGGATTAAGTAACATTGAATACAAGAGAAATGAAGAAACCATCTCTATATGTCCTTTAAGTTAAATACACACAGATTCAGTACAAGGCACAGGGATGTCAGTCCTTTAATCGACAAGCATCAATGTGAGACAATTGGCTTTATGTATATATGCTTAAACAAGTTACCCAGTAGTTTAATCCATTTGGTTTAGATATGTCACAGCCACAGGTATTTAATTTGCACGAGTCTTTTTGGTAGAAAAAGCAAGAAGTCTTGAGAAAGTAATGTCTCATATGCTCGATATGATTTCATGTGACTACTTTGCTAAAAGGGATTACACAAGTAAGATCAAATGATTCAGGTTCGTATATGAAACAATATCTGGGTTTTAGCTTTTACACAATTGTATTATATCAACTGAACTCATGTTCAGAATCCTGTTTCTGTAGTCTGTACAAGTAATAGAACCATAACACTATATGATATGTCAATAACTGTCCGTAATTTACACAATATTTTAACTAAAACTTCAGCAGAAATACGAATTACCAATATATTTAGAAGATATGTAGATATTAACCTGAACAACCTACTGCAAACAGGGTTAGTTGGTTCCATTTATTTAAGTGATCAAAATGCGAGGTTGATTGTAAAAAGGACTCTTATTATGTACTTGGATCTATCAACTTAGACATTTCATTATCCTCAGCTCTAATGATTCTGCATGACCTACCCTGAGGGAAGAGATATGCCTTGCTAAGTGCTGGGCGTTCATAAGGAGCCACCTGCAATATGACATAATGTAAGAACTACTTGGGTAACAAAGTTACATTAAATATGGAAATTTTACATTAAGGATCATTGAAGATGAGCAATTCATTTTGAATTGTGAATAAAAAAATGTGTCCAAAGGAAAATTATTGATGAAGTACAGAGATTTAAGAACTAGAATATTGTCAGTAATATTTTTCTAATTTTGTAAAATAAACAAAGGAGGCTCAGGTGAAATTAAAATCTCTCAGTTTTTTCTCTCACTCTATGGAAATCTACAATTCCACATAGATGCACAACTAAAGCAGTTCAAAATTAGAGAAACGAATCAAGAAAATATTTGCCACTTGGATATGGAAGATAAATTAACAGCACTCAGCAACAGATGAACCCAAATTTACTTTGCTAGAATAGTGATAACCATGAAAACGACAAAACTTCTTTTGTGACAAGCACTTAACCATCTACGATGACCAGAAACGTCCACACACCAATGAGCAAACCTTTGAACTTGTTTTGATCACCAATTTGAGACAGTTGTTATTTATTATTTCTTTTTACTATCGAAGTATCATCATTGTAGTCTTGATGTGACCTGCTTTCCACCTAAAATTCAAAAGGGTTAATATCATTGATTCTCTCTCATACCATCTAAGTATCGTTGATGGTTGTACAGCGTCTACCAGGACATCTCTCTCAGATACCTTATTATTTAGGTGCAGAAGAGGATTCAGGGCATTATAGTCATCTAGGAAAATTCAATTCTATTCTCAGTTTGATTTGAAGGCTACAATGTTGGGAAGACCCGACCACTGGGAACAACTAAGGACTGAAACAAGTGAACACAATTTTTGAAGATAGAAACAATAGGATTAATAGTGCTCTAGATAAACCTTCATTGTTGGCAATTATGTGAAACAACTTAGCGATTAATCAAACAATAGGAATCACAAAAGACATACTATCAGGAAACGGAACATGACCATACCGCCTCTTTTGAGATGATTGCTAATTCTCCTGGATTGAGGCCATGCTTCGCAAATTCTCTAGCAGCGTATCCCTGCAAATTAGAACAATACATCAAAGGAATATAATCCGAAAGAGTTCAAATATCCTTGACTGTCTTCTCCCTTAAAATAATTCCAACTTTTATGTCCATACTGAGGCCAAAATCAGTATCCTTGAGCTAACCATTGAATACAACATCTTGTTAAGAAGGAGAAGGCGAAGGCAACGTCAGTTCTAATAGTATCTGTTAAATGGAAAAAAAGAAAAAGAATAAAAGAATAAAAGAATATTAATCAAAAAATTTTTGGAAGACCATTTGTACGCTTCTTTCCAATTGTACCCTACGTGTTAGCATCCTCAAATACGTTCTCCACCCAAACAGACGTAAATCTACTCTACTAACTACTTCCAGTCTCTTCATTCTTCTTTCCAGAACAAAAGGGGAAAATGAATCTAAATCCAAGAACTCCCTTTGCTCGATGATTGGTCTCCGATCATACTTAGATATAGGTGAAATAAACATAAGAAAAACAACAAGTGTCAAGATGAGGATTCTCGAAATTTCTCTTCCGCCACAAAGAAAACATGCATCGAAGAATCAAGAAGACGAACTCACCGCCGCAACGCCGCCGCCGAGGATGGCGTACTTGAAGTGCTTCTCCGCCATGGACGATGACCTCCGATTAAGCGATCGGAAAGGTTGAACGCGAGGGATCGACGAGACCGTGGCCATCGGCTCGACATATAAAGAAGGACGCAGTGGATTGGGCAGACGACGACCGACGTCAGCATTTGCATCAGGCGATTGTAAAAAAATCGGACCGGACCGGTCCAACGGATAGACCATATTTTACAATTAGCTATAAATTACGAAAAGCTGTTATGTTTAACGTGGGAAATTATTAATATAATCTTTAATTCTGCTTTATATTTATTATATTTTATCAAATTAGCTGATTTTTTGATATTTTTTAATTATATTTATTTATTTATTTTTGAAGGGTTGGCATTAGTTTAATGCCTTTCCTTATCGGCTTATCACCTAGAACAGATAAGACTACAAAATAAATAAATAATTCCTTACTTATTTAGATCCTTAATACACATTCATTTTTATTAAAATCATTAGTAATTTGATATTTAAAATATTTTTTCCATTTTAAAAAAAGCTTTCACTAAAATTATATTACCTTACAACAATAAATTTTATTTCTTAAAACAACTTTTATGCCTAGTATATAACTTTTAAAGAATTGGATAGTTCTAAATGCTCCTCAAAAGTTTGATAACTTTTTAAATTTTATAAATACTAAAATAGTGGAAGATTTAGATGGTAATCTAGAATAATAGAAATGTACATTATAGTCTTAAAAAAATTATATATAACATTTTGACATTGATTAAAAAAAAGATATTTTTTAAAAGTGGTTAAATTATTGAAATTTTGGATTCACTTTATTTATTTCAAAATGTTTTTTTTTCCCTGATAGTCACGGCCCATCCTCTGGTACAAAAGATTAGAATCCGTCAACCTAGCAGTTCCTATCAGTCCGTCTTCGAACCATCGTAAGGAAGGTAAATCAACGGTAAATCTTTGACCTTTGAAACTAATAACTATTACATGGAGAAATAGCACCCTCGTATTTGCGAGGGAATAATTCGTTGTCCTCTGGTACAATATCTGCATGCGCTGATCATTAGATCTTTCTCACGAGTGCGAGCCACGTCCCATCATTTAAAATTATAAAGGTGCATCCGATGACTTAGGATGATTAAACGAATGTGTGATGACTTAAGATATTTAAGTTATAAAAAAAAAATTAAAATTACAAAGGCATTTTACACATAATTATTTTTTTTAAAATTCTTTTCTATTCTATTTTAGGATAAATTTGACCAAAGCCACTTTAACGAAATGAATTAAAATTATTAGGATTATAATGAATTAAACATTTATAAATAAGTTTAGCATTTTAAGAGTTTATTTATTTTCGTTTACTGAATAAATAAAATTAAATAACCCATACAACTAAATAAACAAATTTAGACATATGTCAAATAAACTTAATTAAAAAATTGATAATATCTAAATGACTTAAATTCCAGCCCGTAAAACTAAGCTCATAAATCAAATCAAAACTAATAATAATAATCAAATTTTATTTTTATTAAACTCTCTCTTATACATTTAAATAAAATTTATTTTATTTTATTATTACTAATTAAATTTTCTTTGATTTTTTTTCTCACTTAATTTGTATATTTTATAGTGATTTTACGTCGTCTAATTAAAAATTAAAATATTTATCGATCGTTTAAGTACATATTTATATTATTTTAAATTTATTCTAAATAGATAGAATTTCAATTTTCATTATAATAATCTTATTATTTTTTTTCTCCGTACTCATGTATTTACACCTCCATTTTAATATTATCAAATTTACAACTCTCATCTTCTAATATATTCGAGACATGATTCAACGTTCAAATCTCATAAATTAAATCAAATTTAAATAATAATTTTCATGATTTAATTCATTTTAAGTCACATGACTTACTTTTTTTTTTTTTTTAAATCGACATTATATATTTAAGTTTTTGATCCGATTAATTTTGAAGATGAACAATCTAACCTTAGAAAAATATTTTATCGACTATCTAAATAAATCGAGAAGCGTCCGTAACGAATAATATAATTTAACAGCCTGACTTACTCATTTGTTCCTTAAAAAGGTGGTATATCCTTGATCAAACCTACTTAAAATGGCCTATTTAGATATTAAATTGCAGATAAAACCCTTTTTTTTAGTAATTTTTGAAATAGGGCACTGATGCCTATTTAATTTTCGGCATTTGAAAAGCGCAGGGGCATGACGAATAAAGTCAAAGTTTCACGGGGCAAAATAAAATTTTGCCTCAGCCCCTGTTTTGTATCCTTTATCCGTAGTCACGAGCGTGGCCGAGAGGTAGACCGATAGAGTGAGCGCTCCGCTTCGCGACGACGGCGATGACGATGGCGCTCGCCAGCTCGCTCGCTTCCCTTAGCATCTCCTCCAATTCCTTCATCGGCCAGCCCCTATCTCCCTCGCTCTTATTCGCGCCGGTTAGTTCTATCTCTTCTCCCCCGCACTCCTCGATGCCTTGATTTTTGAGGTCGTTTGTCGGTGGTTTCTATACTGACCCTAATTTCTTTGGAAAAAAATGGAGGAGGAGGAATTCTATTTATCGCATTCGGGTTAGGATTATCGCAGGATTTGTTGAGCGGAGATTATAGATTTAGGATACCACTTGGTTCTCATTTTGCAGAGAAAATGAAACATGTGGAGTTCGATTTCAAGGTCCGGAAATAGGGAAGGTTATATTTTTATGAATCGGCAACTTTGGAACTCTAAATCTTGGATTTTCTCAAAGATTCATCTAGTTTGCCTTGGAGAAGATGAATTTAGTTGGTGGTGGATGCTGGTCATTGTTATTGTTCCAGTATAAAAGGAAATCAATTGATCTTAGTTACTGTAGGCTACGTTAACAATTTTGCCCTTTGAAATTTAAGAGGGGAAAAAAGAACAAGAAATGTGAATATTTTTTTTTCTCAAGATACAGCACAAGAGATCAAACATAGGTCCTGAAATGACTTGTTTACTGTACAAAATTGATCCATTGAACGAGTAGAGAGACATTCATGATTGAAGCTAGCATGTCATGAAACTTTTCATTTGAGGAAATTTTCTGACAACTAATTCGTGCCTGCATTGAGGCCAATGTATTTTCAAATTAAGCATGTTGAGATTAGTGCGTTTTAGGCAGCCAACTCACTGGTGACACCTCCATAGTGCCGTGATGGAGCTTTGGAAGTGGAGCTCTGGAAGCAAGGGGTACTGTGAATGGGCCTTTTCAGTTTGAGTGCATATCGTGTGATCGAGGAGAGGCGAACACGGATCAGTAGGACACAATGACAGTGTTGCGCCTTATGTTTCGTCAGGTTCATCGTATGTTGAGGCAAATGAACAACAGGGCAGAGGTGTGGTATAGTGCACACAGTCAGCCATGCATAGTCAGTCATCAATAGAAAGAAGAGAAGCTTGCTCGCAATGAGCATTGGAAGAGGAGAAGCTCACATGGAGGAGAGCTTCGCGAGGACTAAGCGAATCTATTATGGTTACGACTCTAATACCATGTTAAGTTACAAGATCCCTTGGTAGCTCCCTTTACCTCTTTATATATGTCTTATGGCGAAAATGAATATTACAAGCAGTCCCTTTCTCTTTTCTATATTTGCACATAGGAACTTGGTCTATAACAGTTCCAATTATGAAGTTGGCTGCATGTTGATTGTAAGGTATTATTCTTAGTAAATTTAGGTTATTTCTCTCATTTTATCATTTTTTCTGGCTACATCCTATGAGTATAGCAATACTTCTTTATTTATAACTGCAAGTAACTTGAACAATTAATTTCAATATTCTTTCGGCTTTTTATTTTAGTTTTCTGTATAAGTTCTTTTTTCATTAGTCAGCTCTCTATTTACAATGATGAGTCAATTTTTCCTCATTTAGTCTAAGTGGTTCCCTACTGCTATATGTCTTCAAAAGAGTAATTTAACCATCAAACTTTGTTGCAGGGATGATATATTTTTAAATTATTTTCTTGTCATTTTGTGATCGTTTCAAGATATCTAATACCTTTGAGTTTTAAACCATTCATCTTTGTTGTTCCCCTTTTTTTATTATTATTGACTAAGTTTTAGTTCATATAAAAACACAATCTTTGGGCCACAATCTCACTTCCAAATTAATTCTAATAAATCTGGCTATCAATTATAGCACAATATCATATACGACTTGAAACACTGAGATTTTATTTTCCTGTGGTTCTAATGTAAAATTTATACGAACCTTTCCTCAGAAAAGGTTAGCCAATCAAAGCTAAAAAGTCTAGTAGACATGACAAAAGTGCTAACTTCAGATTGCCTGACAGCCGCAAGGATAGACAGATGAATGTTCTAATAGGTCACTTGTAATGTTAACTCTGAGCTTCATTGTTCATGAATATGAAAATCTGCCGACATGTCTCCCCCCAACTGTTGACATAGAGAAGTTTTATGTTATTTAGAACTTTAGCAATTGCTTGCATGTTCAAATTCTCCTATCCTCTTATTCATAGATCAATATGTCACGATGTTTCCCCCTTCTTTGACTTTGTGTGGTGCAATTTCTGACACTATGCGGATGTATTCTCTAATTGCAGACCAAATTGGTGGATCAACCATGCACTATAGTGATGAGGGTTAGTTGATAGTCCCACCACTTCTTTTTGTACAGTAACTTAGAAGAGTGGTTCGCGTTGATCTTTGTGCTCCAAGTTTTCAATGTAACAGTGTTGCTTTCTGCATTTTCTATATTCTGATGTAGCTCAAGCGCTGGGAGCGCAAGGATTGTAAATCCAATAGTCTTCCCGTACTGCACAAGATGCACGTCAAGGTAGGGGACACAGTCCAACTTATCACAGGCCATGAGAAAGGTAAGGTTGGAGAAATTACTCGCATCTTCAGGCATAACAGCACTGTGATAGTAGAAGGATTGAACTTGAAGATAAAGCACACAAAGAGCAGAGAACAAGGAGAACCTGGCCAGATTGTGAATGTACTTTCCATTTTCTTAAATTCATAGGAGATCCTATCAGATTATGGCTCGAAATTAACCTGCAGAATGTACTCATACCGAACAGATTGAAGGACCAATCCACAGCTCAAATGTGATGCTATACTCGAAAGAAAAAAAAGTAGCAAGCAGAGTGGGACACAAAATCCTCGAGGATGGAACAAGGGCGCGTTATCTTATTAAGACTGGTGAGATCATCGACAACGCCGAGAACTGGAAAAAAGCTATCAAAGAAAGAAAGGAAAAGACAGTAGAGAAGGCCAGTTAGTATGAAGGCATCAAGTTCTGGTTATGTATCAACTTATAAATATAACAGATTTCGTGGTAGCATGTAAACTCTCATTTTTCATCATCATCATGGAAGAACTAAGTTTATCGTCGTTATTTCTCTCAAGATAGTTTTCTTCAGTCTACCCATTACCCTGAGATTTGTGATCATTCTTGTTGTTGTTGCTGCTCCACAAGATGTTAAATATCCCAAGTAATTTTCTCCAGATTACCACCTTGGAAGAAAGACATCCCAAAGCTCATGGAGTTAGCTACAACTCTGCACTGGCCAACCCCTCAGTTAAGTTGTTCTGACAAGTTTATTGTTTCTACTGACAAGAATATTTTTCTTTGGCAGTGGCTCACCGAGTTGTACCATAAGATACCTACCTTGAGTTGCACACTGAAGGACTGCTGCTGCTTTTCGGTTACTGACAAAGGTTCTCTCCTTGACCATCTGGTTGTGACATATGACTCAAATTCTGATTCAATATTTGCATCTACATCCACTATCTTAAGTAAACTTGTCCCGTGGGCAATAAATAGGCAAGAGGACCACTTGGAGTATAGAATAGTGGCAGAAAGAAAAAAATCATTGCTATTAACCTAAGATTAGTTTATACTTCTAGGTTCAATGTCTTGACTTTGCATGCGATTCCCAAGAAACTGTGCCAATTTTTTTTCTTGTTTTTATAAAATGCCCTCTCTAATTTTGCTACTACTATTATTATAATTTTATGCTTATACTTTTGAAGTATCTTAGAAATTTCTTTTGTAATTTACGATTATTATTTTATTCTTCACAGATTCTTAACTGTTATAGATTTCACTATCCCTGCATCATTGATACTCAGTTTACCTTGGAGAATAATCATCGAAGGGGCCACTTGAGGATGGATTGTCAATTTATGCACGGATGACTTCAGGTTAAAATTTAACATAACAACAAATCTCAAATTGTATCTTTATTTCTTTCTCATTTTCCTTGGCACTGAATCCTTAATCTTATGATCCCGTCCCTTTTATGAGTATGATAGTAATAACACATAGGAGAGGAGTGAATCAGTAGCAATTATCTGTTAATTTGTGAAGAATTTGGCATGTTTTTGTCTTCAGATTGCTTCGTGTGCTGGCTTCACGTGCACGCATGCCGCACTAGCAGCGGTGGACCGACATGAGCAAGAACAAAGCCATTAAAGCGAGTCCCAACTGCTCCTCTTTTGGACGCTTCGTCTCCATGTGACCTCCAATTCCATGCCTGGATAACACTGTCAAAGGTAGGAGGAGGAGGAGGAGGAGGAGGAGGTTTCATACACAATGTGCTACGTGGGGAAGGCCACCAAGATCTTCTTCTTCCTAATCGGCTTACTGCTTCTCCTCGGCCTCGTCGTCGGCTTCGGCCTCTCCCGGCATGGCTGGGCCCACAAGACCGCCGACGCCAAGCCCTGCCAGTCCTCCGCCGCTGGAGGCGGCGGCGCATGCAGTTCTATCTTCCCCGACCCAATACCCGCCGACGCCGCGGCCGCAGCCTCCCCGCCGATAGCCGTCGCCACTTTCGCCGCGCCGCCTCCGCCCGCGACGGTCGCCGAGATGCCGCAACCTGAATCCGCGCTGACCCCGCCGTCGACGCCCTCCGTGCTACCGTCTCCGCCGGCCACGCTGCCGCCTCCAGCCGCAGCCGAGCTGCCGCCGTCCCCGACGACTACGGCTGCTCCGCCACTTGCCAGTCCCGGTCCGCCAGGCCCGGTCTGGGGGGCGACCGGTCCGGCTCATTCATAGTGGTATAAATGCCTTTGAAGAACTGTTCTTAATTTTCAGTTAGTTTTAGAATAAAAGGTCCATTCAATTTGTTTAATTAGTATTTTTCTTCTGGGAGGAAATATGACTTTACCTCCCGAGTTTATCATGATTTTCAATTGACTCCACGTGTTAAAAAAAAAATCATTTTGTACCATAATAATTGTTTTTAAATTTATTCATTTTACTCATAAATGACTCCCTCTATCAGTAAGAGATACACAGATAAAATTGGATGATTAACTTAGTATAAATTTGTATAAAATGAGCAAGAATTAATTCTTATGTAGATGTCGAAAAAGTCGATATGATTAAACATAGGTCGTGATTTATTTTTTATTTTTTTCATCTAATCATGAAATCAATGATAAAGAATGTTTAAAATGAATGCATCATTTTTTTTTTTTTTGTAAAAGTTGAAATGAAATGGATTTAAGAATTATATATAATAATAACAACTATAATTTTAAAATATTTATAATAATAACTATATTTTCTCTCATCAATCAATTAGACTTGTGAAGATCAGTCATTTTTTTAGTTATCATTAAAATCAATCAAATGTTGAAAAATATCAAAAGCACATTTTATTCTATTTTTCATTTTCAAAGCACAATATTCTTATGGTAGTTTTAGTAAAACTTTATTTTAATATTAGTTAAAATTATTTTAATATTAATTGAAAAAAATAAATTTATTAAAATTATTCTAATACCCCCAACCTAAGCTACTATAACATGGTAAATTTAAATAAATTTTAAACATTTTTTTTTATTAATATTAGAGTCATTTTTCAATCATGAATTTGTCAAATATATTTATTTAATTTAACCTAAAAAGGCTTTTATATTTTTGGTAGATATTTGACAAATGCTGTTGTACTTTCTTGACGGGTTAGGAACGGACTTATGTTTTCAATTGGTATTTTTTTTATCTATGTAATTTATTGAGTATTTTTGCATTAGTGGAATCAAATAAATTTATTTAAAATCTAAAATATTCTCAATGTATTACTCATTCTAACAAACTCTATTTCTCAGCTTTTTTACGTGATTTGATTTTTAAAAAGTCAAATAAATTAATTGAACAAAGTTGTTCAGCGAATGAAGTAAAATTTTGACATTGAATAAATTTTTAAGAATAACATGACTATAAAATTCGAATTGAATCGTCAAAATACGAATACTTCTTTGATGTACTCAAATAGTTAATAGAAATTCATAGAGACTTCGATCTCTTTCGATTCAACTTTTGAAAGAGATGTCTCCATCGGATTATAGGACAGATTGATCATTCTCAGAAATTAATTGGAATCGAACAGACACCCAATAAAAAAAATGGCAAAATGAAATGGCACCCTTATGTGACTCTCATAGACATAAATTAAACTTTTAGGGGTAAAATAAAATTATCCAAAAATTGAAATATACAATAAATGAAGCCCCTTCGCGGCTCCGCTGTCTCGGGGCGTGGAGAGTTCGTTGACTCCGAGAGGTCGTGCGTGCGCGCATCGCTCGCAGTCGCAGTCCGTCGTGTTTCTTAATTGGAAGAAGAAGAGATCGAGGGAAAAGGAAAAGGACAGTTGATCTGAGTTTTTCTTTTCCAGCCACTCCCGGAAGAGCGATTATGGTACAGAAGACAACTGCGACAAGGCGGAGCCCCAACTCCGAGACGTCTATCGGTGTCTGACTTCTCGCCCGAGCCTGTTCGGCGGAGCGTCGCACGAGGTATTCGGTGGATGGATTGCACTCCCTTAGTCATCGTATGTTCGTCTTCGCGATTGTTTTTGTTTTACTTTGATCGGTTTTCTGCCTTTCGTTCCGGGAAGAGTTCGGTTTGTTTTTATGGATTGCACTTTGATTTGTGCGAGTTCTGTTCCTTTAGTTTTGCGAGGTTTTGGTAAAACCTTTTGTGTTGAAGAGTCGAGAACCTTTTTGCTGGAAGAGCAGAAAGCTCCGTTTTTTTTTTTTTTGGGTGCAGTTTGTGGGAGTCCTGCATCTTACAAATGAGTGATTATTACTTTTTGTGAATGCGACAAAAAAGAGGGATTCTTTCTGCTGGATTTAGTATTACAAGAGAATTCGCATCCTTGATTATATGACCAATGGGCGAAGAACGGACCATGGTGGTGGCTGAGCCTTGTGGGCATTTATCAACTTTTACATCAATCTAAAAGGGTCCCTTTATTTTGTTTGTTTTAAGGGAGGAGCATCTGCGATAAAGAGGAAACTGAGAGAAGGGATTGGAGCTCTAGGGTCTTTGGAGCCATGGGTTTCAAGCCGTTGATCTGGTACTGCAGGCCAGAGAAGAACGGAGCATGGTCAATGGTGGTCGAGAATGCTTTTGGTGCCTACACGCCCTGTGGCACGGTGAGCTTGTTAGTTTGCGTATCGCATTTGGCCCTTTTTGCTGTCTGCTTCTACAGGATTTGGAGGACCAGAAATGACCTTTCCATTCAGCGGTACTGTCTAAAGTCTCCATATTACAATTATTTGTTGGGGATACTCTCATTTTTCTGCGTAGCAGAGCCATTATTTAGGATGGTAATGGGTCTGTCAATTACAAATTTGGATGGGCAAAAAGCCCTAGCTCCCTTTGAGGTATGCACATAAATTTCCTTCCCTGTTGCTTTTTGGTGTATTGTTTCAAATAATTTGTTCCTTTACACAACAGTACGATCTACGTTTGGGTGCTGAAGTGTGTTCCTGGATTAGTGAGTGAATGCTTTCCAGCTGGTTGCTGTTCCATCTCATCACCATCCTGTTTTCCCTATATGATCTAATAATTTCCATGCTCCTTTATTACTTCTACACCTGCTCAAGTTAGTTTTTATTGCGCATATTGATTTTAGTAGCAATTGTACCCATAAAATTGCATATGGGTCAATATATTTCTATGGTGGAATCAATTGAATTATGAGGCATTAATTTCTCATTAAACAGCTTCTAGGTAAAATTTAATGTGGTAATCTTATTTTGAGCAAAGAAAGGGTGATATAACAAGATGCTGTCCCTTATGAAAAAAAAAATCCAAGGATCCTAATCTGCTCCATGTTTTGTTGTTACTAGGTAAATTTTTATCATCTTCAATATTTGGGAAAATGGAAATAAGGAGAGCTGGATCAGAGTGTTTTGAATCTTATTTGATTTGGAGTCCCTCTCTCTCTCTCGCGCCCCCCCCCCCCCCCCCGCTCTTAGTCACCAAATTTGCTATCTAGCTATGATGGTCGATGAAAATGTATTTTACGGACCAATTCGTTTTTAACTTTTCTCCTGCAAATTGTTTTACCATTTTTAATTTCGGAGCATGAGAACTTAAAATTAATTGTTATGCCATTTGCATCTACTTTCAGGTTGTTTCACTGCTTATTGAGTCTGCTGCTTGGTGTTTTATGCTTCTGATGATAGGATTGGAGACAAAAATCTATATTCGTGAATTCCGGTGGTATATTCGTTTTGTAATTGTCTATGTTCTAGTGGGTGACATTTCCATCTACAACCTCGTGCTTTCAGTGAGAAACCACTATGACAAGTAAGTTGCTTGGGTTATTGTTGTAATTACTCTTCATCAGCTGCACTGGCATGCGCCTTTTAGTTGTTTGCGATCATGCACCGAGTCACCAATTTCTGAAATTCACTTAAGCATTTAAGTCATAGGGATGAAAATGACTTGTATTTTAATGCATGAAATTGGTATGTTTTTGTTGGTCGCAAATGCAAAACTACCTTGCCTATATCCTGCTAAAAAGTCATGAAGTAGCATGCAAGGCACACATCTCATGGTTCTATAACTCATATTTTGTTCTGCTATATAGTAAAGCTTTCCATCTAAAACCAAATCAAATTTCTTAGAATATCAGTTCTGTGAAAATTTATAAATTCCCTTGTTTCCGCGAAAAGGATATTTTTGATTATTTTTTTTTGGAAGAAGCAATTTAAGAACTGTGAATAGAATTCCAGTTTTTTATGCTTTCAATATAAAGGGTATCACACAATGCATGTCGTCTTTAGCCAAAACCATCCATAACCCATTCTTCTGTTAAATTTCTTTTTGACATCAGATATTGAATACATCTAGAAATTCCTCCTTACCATATCATAGTGAGTTTAATTTTCATCAGACCCCAATTTTTCTACACCTATAAAAAAGAACTAGTACCTGATTATCTTTTTCTCTTTTTTTTTTCTTATCCAGATCAATTATATATATATATACCAGCGAGATTGCAGCCCAGGTCTGTACCTTTTCACTCACATAACTGACTGATAGCGCTTTATCATGGTCAAGTAACATTTTTTTTTCAACGATTTATGGTCAACTACATGAAATATTATCTATCCAACTGCTAGGACATAAATTAATTTAGATGGCGCTTTCATGTGTGATAACATCATATCTTCTAAAGTTTTATTGTGCATTTAACAGCAACTTAGATGAATATTCCCCCGTTTCTTTCTGTTCGTCAAAGCATATAAACTACATGAAATCTTATCTATCCAACTGCTAGGACATAAAAAAACAATTTATTTAGATGGCCTTTCATGTTTGATGATATCTTGTCTTCAAAGGTTTTATTGTGTGCATTTGATGCCTACTTAGATGAATATTCCCCCACTTCTTTCTTTCTGTCGAAGCATATAAACTTATATTCTAAAGAAATTTTATTTTCCACATGCAGTTCTTGTTTGGTATTCTTTTGCTGGTCTATTTTCCCAGTTTAGATCCTTATCCTGGATACACTCCCATCATATCTGAGGCATCTATTAGTAATATGGACTATGAACCACTTCCTGGAGGGGAGCAGATTTGCCCCGAAAAGAAAGCCAATATAATTTCTAGTGAGTACAATGAAGGAACAGATTTTTTAGGGACAAAATAAGCATAAATTTGCTAATAACATCTTAGATTCTGATTTTTCTTATTTCTCAGGAATATTTTTTTCATGGATAACTCCTCTGATGCAGCAAGGCTTTAAGAGGCCCATTACTGAGAAAGATGTTTGGAAGTTGGATTCTTGGGACCAGACAGAAACATTGAACAATAGGTTTATTTCTTTGTTTTTCTGGCTGATGTATTCTCAAGATTCTAAATATTTATTTTTTCATCTTTTAACTTGATTCAATTGCTTATTCATAACTTCTTGCTCCATTTCATTTCAGATTCCAGCAATGCTGGGCTGAAGAATCTTGGAAACCTAAACCTTGGTTGTTGAGAGCACTTCATCGCAGCCTTGGAGGAAGGTCTATTCCGAACATGTTCTATTTTTCCTTTTTCTGTCCTTAAAATGACATTATTATTTTCCTATGTTAATATTGCAATTTCTTCTCAATTTTTATGCAGATTTTGGCTAGGTGGCTTTTTCAAGGTATCACAGAAAGTAGTCTATGACCCACCGAGTAGGATAAGATTTGGTTGTTGTTGTTGTTATAAGTAGTCTATGAAATTCATGTTTTGCCATTGTTTCTTTTGCCAAATTTGTTGTCTGCGTGTTAATAATTTTATGAGACAGAATTATGATATAGTGAAGCTCTCCGTCAAGTTTGTCCTTTTAGTTTGTGGGTAGTCAATAAATTCTTGGTATATTTGAATATAGGGCTATTAAAGAAGTAGGGCAGTCCGCATGTTTTACTTTTAAACATTCTAGGTAACTTTAAAGTACCAGCAAAATGGAACTGATTCATGTCTCTATTTTGTCTAGATGAATTTCTCAGTTCCAAAGCACAAAATTGAACTATTTTTTGTTGGCAAATATCATTGTTCTTCTTATGTGACTTCTTTTCCTGTTTGGCTCAGATTGGTAATGATGCTTCTCAATTTGTTGGTCCTCTAATATTAAACCATCTTTTACTGGTATGTAATTTTCTTATACCAATCATTTATGCTGAGTTCCTTTTTCCATATGCTGGCGATATTCTTATTTCTTTATATGTGTTTGTTTAGGTGTTTGTTTCTTTGTTGAATTTCAATTTTTGTATTTTCTTGGCATTGTTAAATTAATATAAGCAATTACATGTTTGCAGTCAATGCAACAAGAAGAACCAGCATGGAACAGCTACATTTATGCTTTCTCAATTTTTGCTGGAGTGGTATGTAATTTAATTCTAAGTGTCTAACTTATGTATGCTATAAATTTTGTTCAGCTTTTGGTTCTTGCCAAAGTAAATATTTCCAAATAACTATAATGGGTTTCTTGAGATAGAGATGTACAGGAGTTAATAAATTTGTCCATTTGAAAATAAATATTCTTATTCTTTTGCCTATACCTTAGTCGTTGAGGTATCCTATTTAGCAAGTCGGTGGTTTGACTCATCAATTGACAGCATAATGTGTTAGTGAGCAAGCGCCTCGAACTCAAAATACTCATTTGAGAGTGTGCCATGTATATTCAACTCATTTAAATATAATAACTCTTGCCTTATTTTGTCAATTAATTTGGATTTAAGCCACAATGTTGTAGTCTTTTACTCCGCATTGCTTGCTCCTAGAGTTAGCTACTCTACCTATTGGGGTAAAATACAATTGTTCGTTCATAAACTTTGCTCTTTTGTTAAATTGGGGGCACACTTTTTTTGTGTTCTAAATTGTAATCACATGAGCTGACATAAGTGTTATAATTGTTTATGCTTGTCAAATTAATTTAATGAGACACGATGAAGAATTGACTGGGACTTCCAATCAACATTCCTTTTTTTTTTAAACCTTCTTTATTTCCTTTTTCTTCCTGCCTACTATTCTTTCCTCTTCTCTGGCATTGCCACTTAGAGGCCAGCCCAAGGGGATATTGAAGGGATACACTACCTTAGGGCTGGTAACCTTGTTGATGGGAGCTGTAATAAGAAAAAAGAAGAAAGGAGAGTGTGAGGGGAAGAAGAGAGGGAAAGAGGAAAAGGAGGGAAAATAAGCTTTATAAATATTTACACAAGTTCATACACAATTCCATCATATCGGATTAATATTGTATCACTCATATCATTACTGACAAAAGATTTTAGATTTAAAGGATGCAGAAAAATTGATAGGGCTAACTGGTGCGATTATAATTTGACAAAAGGAAGTGGAACTTATATGATAGCTCATCAGTTTGTAATTCCTTCAGTCTTGGTGTACGCTTCATCATATGAAATTTGAACATCCTGACAGTTTCTGTGAAGTTGAAATGCTTAGACAATTGCAAGTTAGGGTCTTGCAAACCTTTAGAATTTGTAATTTTGACGCAACCTACACTAGGATTCTTACTATTTATTTATTATTACTTTATTGGACAATATTTTGTTTGATAATTAAACCAATTGCTTTTCCGGCTGCAAAATTATACTTTTAGAAGTAGAATTTGTTAGTGCATATAAGATCCACATATCTCCACAATGGTATGATATTGTCCACTTTGGGCCCAAGCCCTCATGGTTTTGTTTTTGGGCTTTACCCAAAAGGCCTCACACCAATGGAGATATCTTTTTTCTTATAAGCACATGATCTTTTCCATGTCTTACCAATGTGGGACTTTGATTGTATTCCCCATACTCCCAACAGAATTCGACACCAGAGGTAAGTTACATTATAAATAAAGTGTGCATTGATGAGATCAAGTGTTTCTACTAGTTCAATAATCAATCTCAAATTTGAAGTTGGAGTTTCTACCATTGTAGAAATGGTCAATAGTGATGCAATTGCTTCATCAACTTCCTATATTTTCAGAGTGAAATAAGTGTGCATCAAACTATTTGAAGGGAAGGACTAGCAATTTTGCATGAGAAAAAACTGATTATGTAAAATGGGAACTTAATAATATAGATATGAATGTACAGTTACTCGTGAAGGAATGAAAAAAAAAAGAAGACTGCAACTGGGCTTATGTAACTTCCTAGTTCCTACATCTTGAAGCTGCAGTGTTACAAAATTGCACGTCTGTACCTCCTGCATGCTTTATGGTTTCAGTCTCACAGACCACTAGTAGTCTATCTTTGTGCTTTCTTCAGGAGTTCTTTTAGTCTTTTTGCCTTCAGACCTCCTTTTTTTGGTTGCTATTTTTGTACAGCTGAGAGAGATTACGTCATTTCCTTTACCTACCTAAGGATTTATATTAGGTAGCAAGAACTTTAGTAGCAGCTAAAAGAATAACGTATTGGTGCTCTTCAGCTCTGTTAACCAAAACCAACTGCATATTCATCATAGAATTTTACAAAACCTCTGATTTTTGTACCTTCCCCCTTTTTCTACTGACATCAAGTAGAAGATTATATTGGTAGCAGTTTTTTTACTTGTAAATTTTGTGTTGTTCAGGCACTGGGAGTATTAGCTGAAGCACAATACTTTCAGAATGTTATTCGAGTTGGCTTTAGATTGCGAGCTACTTTGGTATGCTACACATCTCTTTCCATTACCTAAGTTGCCTTAATGACAGTTTTATTCTTCATGTATTACATTTCTCCATGTTATGCATGCCATCGTCCTCGTACAACCCTGCCCCAACCAATTGCTTGGGGCAATCTATAGATGTCATATCCCTCCGTTGAATTCTATAGAAGAATGCATGGCTAGTTTAATAATCTGTTGTCTGATTGCCCAGTCGACGTACATACATGAATGAATACTTACATACAGACACACATACCCTTAACCTATTTCTTTT
This sequence comes from Wurfbainia villosa, assembly GCA_025175895.1. NCBI lineage: Eukaryota > Viridiplantae > Streptophyta > Magnoliopsida > Zingiberales > Zingiberaceae > Wurfbainia > Wurfbainia villosa. Next base: position 1,817,395 of record CM046000.1, on the reverse strand, counting down.
AATGGTTATATTCTTCAAATCATATCATCATATTCCATTTATTGGCAGATTGGTCGCATGTTCTAGAACTATAAACAATATCTTGTGCATCAAACGATTAATATATTTAATACATATCTACAGTCAGATTTGTATAAATGTAACTTTGATATCCTTCATGAAACTTGGAAAGCATTGCCCTTTGTCGATGCCTGTCTAATATTCCCAGATTCATGAATTTATTCCTTCTACCTATGGCTTCTATTATAGCATGATCATTATCAAGCTGAGTTTGTCCCAGCTATTTGGAATTGACTAGATGACTTATACTTCAACTAGCCTCTACGCTCTTTTAATTATATATTCAAATTAATTAGTCTCCCTCTACCCATTACACCTTGGGCTCTATTAGATTCACCTCTTGTAACCATGGAATACTATCTCAACCCATCTTCTCTCATTCTATAAACTACTGGATCTATGCTCTTTTGCTGTCACATATATATTTTATATACACACACACAATTTAATCTTATATTTAGGTGTTATATATATATATATATGCACACGCGCGCGCACACATGCATACATACATAGTTTATTTCCTTTCTAGGAACTCAACGCATTCATATTAGTATTCCATCTCTATTATATATATATTTGTATGTGTTGCTTTCTAATAACTAACACTTTGATTCTACGGAGACACAAAAATTACACAAAACTCCATAAACTCTTCTCGATTTGGACTGCCCATCGTTAGTTCTATTATTTATATAAATCCAAGATTAACTAAAACTCTTAAAAAATTTCAGTTGGTTCACATGGTATATCTTCTGTGGCACTAAGTTTATCATGGCTTGGCATATTGTTTTAATCAGTCTGATCATGCACTGAAATAGACATTGGTTTTTTAAGTTCTTGTTTTTGAGTATGCCAATTCTGGTGGAACAAAAGGTCCGACTCAAGAGCTTTGAGAAAATTCGTATTTCGATAGATTTGGTAAATTGTTTTAGCACTATTTGCAGCAGTAAACATGGCATTCACCTGTACTCTTATGAAATGCAAGGGGCATTGACACCTTAGCATTATCAAATATTGCCTTGACTCATGTTTTTTCTGAGTGTTTTTGCATTGTGATTGTTCAACTAGATTGGCAATATACTCCTTTAATTGCTATGATGTTTCTCACAATTTTACGGACTGCTATAAATTTTATTTAGTTTGTTTGTTCTTGTTTTTTGCTTACTTTGGTTCCATGGTTGCATGGAAGGAGTCATTTAATTGTTCTTTTGATTACAGGTTGCAGCTGTGTTTCGGAAATCACTAAGACTAACTCATGAGAGTCGCAGCAAATTTCAATCAGGAAAAATAACCAACCTGATGACAACTGATGTAGAAGCACTTCAGGTTCTTGCTAAACCTAATCTTATAAATGAGATGACGCTGTGGAAATCAGTTAATAATAGCTGCTAAAATTTCCAACAATTTTTCAGTAAGATGGAAAATTAGAAAAATGTTCCTATTGACTTATTTTTCACCCTGGGACCAAGTTCTGATTTTAAGAAAAATTTTTTGTGTATTTTTCTTTTGTATTATTTTGATGCTAGATACTAACTGCTATAGTGCTATTTATCTCTTTTAAATACATCTCGTGAATAGGGGTACTACACTGTGGTCGACTAGTTCAATCAATTAATTTACCATCTGGTGTTGCTTAAGATGCGTGGCATAGCTGAACACATCTTTCCACTTTTTCTACAGCAAGTGTGCCAACAACTTCACAGTCTGTGGTCAGCTCCTTTTCGGATTATCATTTCAGTTACTCTTCTGTATCAACAGCTGGGTGTTGCGTCTCTTGTCGGTTCAGCAGTGCTGGTTCTTTTGTTTCCTATACAGGTACTTGACATTCTGGAAATCTTTATCTTTCATTTTATTCCTTGTGGATTGAATTCATTTAGAAAGAGAATAAAATCTCAATGCAAGTCATGATGGCATAAGCTTGTTTACAAATATAATTGTACTTCAAGATTTAATCGAAATTATGTGAAACTAGCATGTGTTTTGTCAAGAAGCAAGTCACTTATGCTCAAAAACTTTAGATTTACGTAGATATTTACCCTTATTCCACCTTGAAATTATCTAATGATGCACTCCAAGAATCGGAGATCAATCTACCAACTTCTAGAATTGTATAGTTTACAAATTTGATAAGTTTTGAAGTGATCATTACATCTGTTAGTTATAAACTAAACCTTTTAATGTTTGTTGTAACTTAGAGAAAACTTAGGTTTTATTTAAAGCTGACTCGGTCATGTTAAGAGTTTATAAAAGGGGTTAGATCCTTTCATCCTTTGTACTAATTATCTTAGAGTTTAATAATATTTTTTCCTTATTATCTGAGCAATTTTTTGTCCAGTGCAATTTGTCTCTGCTATATCAAGTGGTATTAGATTTGAACCTTGTTTGGTGTAGATGTTGGCATTAAGCGTTTCCATGTTTCCTCTATTTTGGTCGGAGTTTGCCTTGAAGGAACCTACCTACTGTCTGTGAGAGTCCATTATCTTTGAAGAGGAGGATTCCCTCTCATACTCCCCAACAAACAACAACACCGACACCATCCGTGATCACATTAGTTACTGTATTGTAATGCTGCTTTGATTAAGGAGCCTAAGACCATCTTCAAGCCTGTGTCCATCAACACTCTGGTTATCTGTTAGTTCTTTAAATACCTATCCTGCTGTTATCAGTAAAGCCTGTACAATCATAACACTGTGAGGCATGGCCACATGAGTTAGTCCATTGAACAAGGTGCCTGTTGTCACTTGGTCCTGCATCAAATGGTAACTGGTACCTACTGGTTGGAACTATTTGGCAGTCTGTTGCAATTATTTTACAGTGGCTCACTTGAATATTTCATTTATTTTAATCCAGCATTAGATTTCATGAGTAGTTTTAGTTGGACTGTTCTTGATCTTTACATATTCAGAGAATTTATTAAATGGTACAAAAAATGGTGCTGATCTTGCATTTTAATTTGAATGCTGCTTACTTTTCATATACAGGTATTGTTTATATGTAATTCTGTGTATGTAGTTTGCCATTGACATTTATCTGCATTCTGCAGCATACCAATTTTTAAATTGATGGAAATTTGAGTTATTTGTCAACTGTTCCTTGGAAGGATGCATCAGCCTGTAGACTGATTTCTGTAAATGCTAGTGCTGTGACACTTTTCAGGCTTATCCACAACTTGCTTGTATTTCAACCATGCTGATATTTGTTGGTTTAATTTTATATCAGACATTGGTGATAAGCAGAATGCAAAAACTTTCTAAGGATGGTCTTCAACGCACGGACAAACGGGTTAGTCTCATGAATGAAATATTGGCTGCCATGGACACCGTGAAGTATGCTACTATGCTTCAGTTGGATAACTGTTTTATGGAATCTATTATTGTGGCAATCATTTCTTAATCATTTGGTGTTGCAGATGCTATGCATGGGAGCAGAGTTTCCAGTCAAAGGTCCAGACAATTCGCAATGATGAGCTGTCATGGTTCCGTAGAGCCCGGCTATTGGCAGCGGTAAGGACAAAGCAAAATGTCTATTCCCCACCTTGTGGAATCAAAGAGTCTACTTTTGCACATGATGTTGAAATTATAGCATTTCCTTTTAAGTTCCATATATTCTTATGCCTTACATATCTTTTTTGCAGTTCAATAGTTTCATTTTGAACAGCATTCCAGTTTTCGTTACAGTTGCCTCATTTGGGACGTATTCTCTCCTTGGAGGTGATTTAACACCTGCAAAGGCATTTACATCACTTTCACTGTTTGCTGTGTTAAGATTTCCGCTTTTCATACTGCCAAATTTGATAACTCAGGTGCAATACTCTCTGGCAGATTTTAAATCCATTTTATTTTGGTGCGATTAAAAGAGACTGAAACATTTTCTTCTTAAATATATTCCCTCGAACTTGGTATGGGTATCCTGAAGAACATGGATCTAGGTGTTTGATACAAATTTTCTTCTTAAAATTTTCACACATGATCAGTAGGGATGTTAGTTTTGGAGCATTCAATGACTGACATGGGTAATGGGTTGGAGCCCTCATAATGAGGAGAATTAGAAGCTTCTTACTTTGAAATTTCAAAAAATTATATTGTTGATCTTTGGATTCTAGATATATGTTGGTTATTCAAGTTTTTGTTAGGGCTAATCTTATCACCAGGTAGTGTTCCTGTTGGATGACTTGTTAAGGGATGATTATAAATTTGATCTCTATACTGCCAATTGATGGGTGTGAAGCATATGATCTTCTGTATCAATGATAAAATCCCTGATGGGAACCCTTTTTTTATAGTAGCGATTGAGATGTCAGTGTTTTTACTGACATCTATTTTGGCCATTTAAGTGTTTCTGTATCTGTCAGTGTTTAGAAATTACATTCATATCAGGAGTTTGATAGGCGCTAGTGCATGAATCATTCATTTTTTGGCTGCATATCCTTTATTTATATTTATTGTCACAGTGATGTGATACAATACCGTACATATAAGTTACCCTGTAAGCTTTCATATTATTATTTTTTAATCATTTTATGTTTTTGTATGGTAAGGTACATGTTTAAGAGATCTCCAAGATCAACATCAGATCAAATTTTAAATGCTTGTAGTAGTCTACAGTATGGGCTAGTACAATTCAGATCATGTTTAGGACTGATGCCACTCCTCTAAACCCTTCTCATTTGGCTTTCAAAAATCAGAAACATACTAATTTTTCTGTCAATTGAGATAATATTGCAGTGAAACATCTTCATAAAGTATGAGAATAAGTTAATAGGTGTCCTTAGTAGTAATGCATGGCTCTGTTAGTGCAAAAATGATTGTCATCCAGTGAACAAGCATGGATTATGCAGCAACCAAGTAAAATCAGTCCTAGATGTTTTCTTTGAATAAATTAGATTAGCTAATATAAAAAAAATCCAACATGTTAACACCAAAATAAAATCTCCAACATGTACTATTTTATTTCTTTCCATGTATGGAACTATACAAGTCGTTGCATATTGTGCGAATAATGTTGTTTCCTCCAATTTACTCAGATTAACGTAATTACAAAAGGATGTTATCCTGAATCTTGAAGGATTTCTCACTCAACAGGACAGGAACAGGAATTGTGAATTATCAGTTAGGAGATGAGGAAAGACAAGAGGACCACAAGACAATTACAATGCATTCCTTTAACAAAGAAATATCTTGTATTATTTGCCTTTACCTAGTTCTTTTAAATTCAACTGTGAATCTGTCACTGCAATGTTTCCTTAACCCACAAGAATCTGCAATTTGAGCAAGAATGAACTGCCTTCAGAAACCATGCTTCATCGATCAAGTTCCATAATTACTTTCAATTAACTCCTCAGTGTATATTTTTATGAATTAAGATAAAATTACAGAAATAGCTTAGTATTTACCAATAATATTATGCATTACTATGCCTGAAAGGCATTTATTTTTTTGTCAGATTGTGAATTGCAATGTGTCACTCAAACGTTTAGAGGACCTACTTCTAGCTGAAGAGAGGATTCTATTGCCAAATCCACCTATTGAAGCAGATCTGCCCGCCATCTCAATTAAGAATGGATACTTCTCATGGGATTCAAAGGTTCTCTTATCATCATGATTGTCTTTATTAGTTAAGTTGGTATACGAGATGAACTTTTCATAGAAGTTTAATAAATGCTAGTTTTAGTGTGCCAATTTTTTAGTAAGATTTACTATCCAAGAATGTAAAAACTGAAATATTTATTAGTTTCTGTATTTTATTTGTTTCGCAATTAATTACCAACTGGCCCTGTTGTCCAAACTTTTGGAATTGACTGCTCTGCTCTGCTGAAACATTTGTTGATAGGAAAAAATTAGTCCAAAATGAAGAAAACAACATAAAATAGAAAGGTACATTTGTTTATTGTTATCATTATCTATTCATTTTGTTATTTTTTTTTTGTAAAGCATATGTTCCAGTTCATTATAACTGTCACACTATCTTTGCCATTCCATATGATAGATACTGGGTCCATTGAATCTGATGATACTGATGTATTGATTGATCATTGATGTGCTCTTATTGTGAAGACCAACAGATACTGTAGCTTATAACCTGGATATAACTATGCAGTCATATCATTAAATATTTGCTGTATAACTTATAAGATTTATGTTTGTTAAGAAAACAATATATAACCAGGTGATTTCATTTTTTTCATGTATAACTTTGATATTTTGCACATATAGTCAATGCACTATCCATGCAATGGCCATGTTAAAAACTTAAACTCTTGAGCAACCCCCTTCCGCCCAACCCTCTTGTGCTGAAACCGTTACCCTTTTTTGTTGTACTTTACTTTATTCTTTGAGTCAATTCTGCTTGGCATAATGATGTGTTCATCCTGGAATCAAGCCAAGTCACCTGGATCAACCCATATATTCTCAATTCAAGAAATTTCAGATAGCGATTAGATATATTTTAAAATGACAATTGATTCACTGACTGCAATCATCTTCGATGCTTTCATATGTTGTTTGATTTGTCTTGAAGTTCTATATTCAAAATTTTTTGAAGTTCCCAATTGTACTAACAAATGATTATGCAGGCAGAAACTCCAACATTATCAAATGTCAATTTGGATATACCTGTCGGTAGTCTAATTGCAATAGTTGGAAGTACTGGGGAAGGAAAGACATCTTTGATATCAGCCATGCTTGGGGAACTACCACCAGTAACTGGATCCAATACCTCAGTGATCATTAGAGGAACTGTTGCATATGTTCCTCAAATTTCATGGATATTCAATGCTACCGTGAGTCCTAGGGTCATCTTTACTATCAAATTACTTAATTGTTGATCTAGATTTTCTTTTTCAATACAGGTACGTGACAACATATTGTTTGGATATCCTTTCCAACCATCGTCTTATGAGAAGGCAATCGAAGTTGCTGCTTTACAACATGATCTTGATTTGCTCCCAGTAAGTGCATGTGCCATAGAATAAATCTTTAAGCTCTACGATTTATATAGTTTTTCTCCTCTTTCCTCTTTATGCACTTTAAAAAAACACAGTGCTTTTCAACACACATGTTTATATGCATGCAGGAGAGTTTATGAATGTGGATCATCAAAAGTTGTCTCTAATCCCTTAAAATATAGATGAAAATCTTAAAAAAAAAGGATAATCCTGCCTTCATTTTACCTCTTGTTCACTTCCTTTTTTTGGATAGAAAAAGCATATTAATGAAAAGTGTTAACTGCCTCATATTCTAGTCAAGTATTGGCTTAGAATTCCTGATGGATTTTTATATTCTAGTTTGTATGGTATAGAAAATCTATGTGCACATTGATTACAAATTCGAAATCCTGTTTTTGATGAGGAATATATTCCTTGACAAATATCCTTGCAATTTGTTTTCCTAGGGTGGTGATCTTACAGAGATTGGTGAAAGGGGAATCAATATAAGTGGTGGACAAAAACAAAGAGTTTCCATGGCCAGAGCAGTATATTCTGACTCAGATGTGTATATATTTGATGATCCTCTGAGTGCATTGGCTGCTAATGTTAGTCGACAGGTATCCTATCCAAACCATCATCAATTAGATTATCCTATCATTATAGCGGTTTAGATATCAGATGTATTTCTTGTTTTAACTCCTAGAAATTCCAGTTTCTTGTGTAGTTCAGACAAACTAGAATAACAGGATCTTTGCTTTTGCCTAATGCACCTAACTTATTTGAAGATAAAACTTACTTAAATGGAAATGGATGCCCTTTATATTTTGCTATTTATGCCAATTTTTATTTAGCTTTGCACTGTAAATTCTTGTTCATTTTTTATTTTTAATGTCTTCATTATGTTCTTAGACTGTGGAAAGTATGAGATCTTTATTCAATTATTAGTCTTTCTTCATTACATTCTGATTTATGACCTATTTCTTTCCAGGTTTTTGATAAATGCATCAAAGGCCAACTTAGAGATAAAACTCGTGTCCTGGTAACTAACCAGTTACATTTTCTTCCAAGTGTGGACAAGATTATCCTGGTTAATGAAGGAATGGTGAAAGAGGAAGGTACCTTTGATGAACTCTATGCCAGCGGAGCCCTCTTTCAAAAGCTGATGGAGAATGCTGGGAAAATGGAGGAACAAATAGACGACAAACAAGGAGAAAATGCTGAAGCACCTGAAAAGCCTTCTGAAAATGGACAGTTGACGCTTAATCCTTTGTTGAAGAGTGAAGAGAAAACAAGTAAAGGGAGAGAAGGGAAGTCAGTTCTTATTAAACAAGAGGAACGTGAAACAGGTGTTGTTAGTTTGAAGGTTCTTGCAAGGTAATTATATAATGATTTAAGATTGATTGCAATGGGTGTTCTTAGTACTTTATTCCTGTATTCATGTGGTGAGCAAGTTGCCTTTGCTGTTACATTTGACTAAAATATATTTTTTACACCTAGTTGTTTTTTATATAAAAGGTTGTGTGTATTTCTATATTTCTTTTACCGATCTGGGTTTTCTGCAATTGAACCCTTTTTTCTTTCTTTCTTCTTTTTACCTTTTTATACAATTGAGAATATATATATATATATAATTATATGGAAGCTACCATTAAACCAGGTAAAGTTTATTTAAAATGAACTATTTTTCGTAATTATATTTGCTCCAACCTTACTAGTGATAAATCTTTTATAGAGTTTAATGGAGGAATAATATCGATGCAGAGACACCAAACTGTTGGGACAAACACTTCTTGCTTTTACCTCAGCAGTGGCACAAGGCCAATGTTTTACTAATCTGTTCAACTTTTGTCTTTTTGCAGGTATAAGAATGCTTTAGGTGGATTGTGGGTTGTCATGATACTGTTCTCTTGCTATGCCTTGATTGAAGTTCTCCGAGTTTCAAGTAGCTTGTGGTTAAGTGTCTGGACAGATCAGAGCTCCCCAAAGGACCATGGACCTGGATTCTATAACCTGATTTATGCTTTTCTTTCTTTTGGTCAGGTACTTCTACCTTGGAATTAATGATTCTTTTGTGCACAGTCGACAACTGTTAGCAGTTCTAAGTTGGCTCAAAGTCCACTTAATAGTTATATTTTTAGTCCTAACTTTTCTGGTTTTATTTTGACTTAGGTACTTGTGACTCTGTCAAACTTATATTGGCTCATTACGTCAAGTCTTTATGCTGCCAAGAGGCTGCATGATGCCATGCTTCATTCCATATTAAGAGCTCCTATGGTATTTTTTCACACCAATCCACTTGGGCGCATAATTAATAGGTTTGCAAAAGATCTTGGTGATATTGATCGCAATGTTGGAGTCGTTGTTCATATGTTCCTAGGACCAGTCTCACAGCTTCTCTCAACTTTTGTTTTAATTGGCATTGTGAGCACTACATCTCTGTGGGCAATTTTGCCGCTTCTGATTTTATTCCATGCTGCCTATTTGTATTATCAGGTACAAAATTTCTAACCAAGTTTAGCAGATTTTCAATTTTTCTCCTGGAGAAACATGTTGCATTTGCTAGCAGTTACCTGACGATTTCTAGCAATCCCATAGCATTTATTGTCCATTTTTTCCTTAATGATTGCCCATGGTCTATCTCAAGGTTTAAAATTTCGACCCCTATCGAGATTTCGATTTGCGACTGGAACGATACGATTTCAGTATCGTATCGTGGCGTATCGATAAATTTTGATAATTTTTTAATATAAAATATATAAATTAAAAATGAAAATTTTAATTTAAATATTAAAAATAAAAAATGATTAAAAAATACTAATGCCTAGGAGAAGTGCGATAAACTACAAATGCCTAGGAGAACCAACTCAATGATCAATCTAGAAACTGGAGACTATTTAAAGTAGGTATCCAAATGCAAAGTAGGCATGCAGCATCAATTTGAAAAGATATGTCATTAGTGCATCATTAATATGTCTAACAAAGGAAACTAACGACCAATGCAACAACATATATTACAATTGCTTGTCATGTAACTACTAGCATCCATGTGAGTAAACACTAGAACAGATGGAAGACAAGTTGATGATCAAAGGCAATCAATGAGCATTGATATAGACATGTGGGTGTTACCCCTTGCAGTTCCCAATCTATGACAGGAGCATGACATTACATGTCAGTAATAGGTATAAACGATGCATTATTTCAGGTCACCAACATTCTGCATTATTATGGGATTGTATTATCTACATGACTGAGGTATTATTTGCAATAAAACCATCATAGGCGCATATCACTTCCGATGCATATCGTCCATACTAAGTATAAGATGATCCTTCGCCATATTGATATTCATACATATCAGAACATTAAACTCATGCTGATCAGCATGCAATCATATAGTTTAGACACTAACATAAATGTTGGTTAATTATATAAGCATGATATTCATGATGCTGTGCCTCAATAACTGCATAGTACTATTCACATATAAGTTTGTATTTATAAGATGTGATATTATATGGTACAGTCAATAACAATATAAATGTATGATATTACTATGTAATTGCATGGACATAGATGTCAAAATTCCCTGTCTATGCAAATCATTGAAAATTAGTAGCAGTTGTATAAGAGTACAAAACTAGTGGAACAAGCCAAGTAGACAAAATGATAAAGTAAATCAGCACTCTCTTTTAGATCTAATATCTGAAGATTGTTTGTACACACAAAAAGCAAAAAAAGTTGCAATGATCATGCAAAATCTGACTTAGCTGTATACACCAACATCTTAACTCGGCTAACAGATCTTTTAACAAACACAACATAACTTTATGTTTGCCACTTGCATCAGATTTCTGTCTTTCTATCTAGCATTATATCTTCCAGATACAATGAAACATGCACCACTTTCACAGGGTAATGTTCTCTTTATATCACTGTAGTTGTTGATACCTTCACCATGTTTTGATTGAACTATGATGTGCTTCTGCTTGACTTCTCTGCCTTCATAGTAACTATTTGATTTTATTCAGTACGACATTTGTGAAAATTTGTTGTGACTAGACAAATGAAGATCCCAATCATGCTCGCTCTTTGGGGTTCGTACTTTGCAGGAATAGGCTTTAACATCTGGCATTGCCCCTGTATGCTCTCCAACTTATCCAATTAGCCATGTCATGCATAGTCATGTTAAGTACCATAAAATCAATCATTAATTTGTCACCATTTTTTGTCATCCATTGCCATTTTGTCTATCTGTATGTATGCTTGCTTGAATCTCCATAGACAATCTATGGCATGCACACATGTTGATTGATCATCATTATTTTAATGCAACTGATGGACCCTGATGGTGTCCTAAGGATGGAAATTGTTTTAAAGATTGGAACATTTATTATTCATGCAAAACAATCCATACCCCTTATGTTAGAGGTCAAGAACATAGTTCCAACCAATCTAGAGTCCAAAAGGTATGATAAATGGATTCTGGCTAGTTGTTTGGAGTTCCAGTTTTGATTATAGTTCTCAGTCAGTGTTTGTAGCGCTAATCTTATTCTCAATTTTTTCCTAAAAAAATTATTCTCCAGAGTACAGCACGTGAAGTAAAGCGTCTTGATTCCATCACCAGATCTCCAGTTTATGCACAATTTGCTGAAGCATTGAATGGGTTGTCAACCATCAGGGCCTACAAAGCATATGATAGAATGGCCAACATCAATGGTAAATCAATGGACAATAATGTGAGATTCACACTAGTTAACATGAGTGCTAATCGATGGCTTAGCATTCGGTTGGGGACAATGGGAGGTACGATGATATGGCTCATAGCAACTTTTGCTATTTTGCAAAACCAACATGCAGAAAATCAAAGGGCATTTGCATCCTCAATGGGTCTACTTCTTACTTATGCTTTGAATATTACCAACCTGTTGACATTAGTTCTAAGACGTGCAAGTCTCACTGAAAATAGTTTCAATGCTGTTGAGCGAGTTGGAACATATATAGAATTGCCTTCTGAAGCTCCTCCTGTAATTGAAAGCAGTAGGCCTCCTCCAGGTTGGCCTTCTGCTGGTATGATCAGATTTCAAGATGTTGTGCTTCGTTATAGGCCAGAGCTTCCCCCTGTTCTTCATGGCATATACTTTAAAATTGAAGGAAGTGAAAAAATTGGAATTGTTGGTAGGACTGGGGCTGGAAAATCTAGCATGCTTAATGCTTTGTTCCGTATAGTGGAACTTGAACGAGGACAAATATTTATAGATGAATATGATGTTTCCAAATTCGGTCTATGGGATTTGCGTCAAGTCCTTGGCATAATACCACAATCACCAGTTCTCTTTTCAGGTACATTTTTTCTTCATTTTTATGTCTCCTTGAAATAAAACTAGATTTTATTTCTTCCTATGCAAGTTTTTATTCTTAGGAGTAACATAGGAAGTAAGTTTCAGAATCCTTTTAAATTAGTAATCAGGATATGCTTGTAGTTGCACATCAATGGTATTTTATCATGATTAGTTTTTTTTATGTTAGTTTACTGTGACTTGAATATAATTACGATCAGATAAGATTTATCTTGTTCAGAATTGGAGGAAAAGTTGCTAGTCTTATGGAAGATTGCAAGATGCATAGTACCCACACATTGTACAGTAGTTTCCATTAAAGGAAATATTGAGTATATTTCAGGATCTACTGTTGCTTTACTTTTTTGCATTTCTGGAGATTGTTGAAAATCTCCTGTGGCCTATTAGATTGGTTTAAGCAATTTGTGCAAATTCAATTGATGCAAACCATTTCGGTTTAAACCATTTTTGATTTGTAAAGTTCAATTTCTTTGCTCCTTCATTAACCAAAATATCTTGCAGTGGGAGTGGCTTCTGATCTTTCTGATTTTAAAGATTCTTTCTTTTCATTCCCCTAAATTTGGTCTTCTGGTTCATTGTCCATGGAAAAAGTCTTTTTTATCTTCTCTGTAGCATTGTGTTTTTCTCTAGTTGTCTTTATAGCTGTCTGGTCCAAAAAACTATCCAGGAACTGTACGGTTTAATCTCAATCCCTTCAATGAGCACAATGATTCAGCCCTCTGGGAAGCTTTAGAGAGAGCTAATCTAAAAGATGTCATCCAAAGGAATCCACTGGGACTTGATGCAGAGGTATAGTTCGCCTTATTCTTACCATTGCCTTGGCATGCATTGGCATCGCTACATTTCAGTTTTTTCTCTGCGATACTTGGATTGGAATACAACAATTCTTTTATTTTCATATTTCTGTTGCTTTTACAATTGTTGTTATTTTTTAAAGTACAATTTTCATCAACATTTACTAAATCCTTGTAGTGAGCCTTGTGGCCGTTCAGGCATGTGCATAGAAGTTGTAATTTTTGAATTTCTTTAACTGGCAGGGGCATCTCCTTGGGATTGTCTTTTGCTGTTTCTTTTCTCGTGATACCATGTCAGTGACTACAAATGCTTTCTTTTTTTTCGTTAGCTGTTGAAAGAGCCTTGACGCAACGGTAGAGTTGTTGCCTTGTGACCTAGAGGTTACGGATTCGAGTTCTGGAAATAGTCTCTTGCAAAGCAGGATAAAACTGCTCACAATAGATCCTTCTCCGAGACCCCACGTGGCAGGAGCTTTGTGCATCGGATTGTTCTTTTTATTTCAGTGTAAAAAGAAGAGAAAATGCTGATTTTTTTTTTAACATTTATTGCTGAATACTCAACCAGCATGTCGTTACCGATTAGGTCTTAGAAGCTGGGGAGAATTTCAGCGTGGGACAAAGACAACTTCTGAGTCTTGCACGAGCATTGTTAAGGAGATCAAAGATTCTTGTCCTTGATGAAGCTACAGCAGCAGTGGATGTTAGGACTGATGCTCTTATACAGAAAACAATAAGGGAAGAATTCAAATCTTGCACAATGCTTATTATAGCTCATAGATTGAATACCATCATTGACTGTGATCGGCTTCTTCTTCTTAGTGCTGGCAAGGTTTTTCCTTTCACTTCAATTACCATGCAGCTTGATGAATTATAGTCTATTTGCAAATTTTTTTCCATTATTGTCAGATAATAATATTATCTATCCACATAATAGCCATCTTTTATTTTGCTAAAGTTCTATGTTTTATTGTTGAGTTCTATCAATGCAAGGCAATACACCTACAGTTTTTTTATGATGACTTTCCCTAATTAGATAAATTTAATAAATTCGATTTAAGAAGGTATCAGGCATTGAAGGTTGCTAAGTAACCTTAACAAAATTGAAAGAGATTTAAATGACCAACACATTTCCCAATGAGGTGGTAATATTCACGTTGACCTAAACTGTTGGGGCTTGCAATCTTCAGAAGCTGCTCGATCATTGGGCTACTAGTTTTTGTTTCATATTTTCAATTGCATGAAGACTTTAATCAGCAAAGATTTTTCAGCATAGAGCTTTTTCTCATGAAGTTACTCTATTTCCTAGCTCTTGAGATGCACATTTTACTTAAGATTGATGTTTTTTTTTTCCTTTCGCTATGCTGGTGTCTTGCTAGTTGTTGTGATCTCACTAGGAAACTTATCAAGCACTATGAATCTGTTTTAGGTCCAACAGTCCAGATCTTCTTATGACTTATCTTTGGAATAGCAGGTTGGGTGCCATGAAACTATAAACTTTTGTAGCCAATGAGTTAGTTCCAACCAAGGATCAAGTTAACTTGTTTTTTCCCCCCCCATCTTCTCAAAATTGTACAAGAGCACTGAGATATATCATTCACATGTTATAGCTCAGTTTTCTTGTTTCTCTCATTTTAAATTTGGGCCCCACATGTACCCATACCCCCTTTCGGCTATGTGGCTAATGGCACAATAATAACTTATCTTCCACTTGGATGAGGGAACTCACTCATTAATTTGTTAGATCCAACCACTGAATCAAACTACGCACCCATGTTATAGCAGTTTTCTCACCTAAGCTTATGAGTCACCTCCATTATAACACAACTGTTCATATGAGACTAAATTTGAATGTCAATCTCCTTCACTTAAAGCTTAACATCTCTACCAAAGGCATAAAGTTCGAATGAATCGTCCCAAATTGAGAATGTGTAGGTCTAGTGATGCCTCTCCAATCACATAGGCAATCCTTTCCAAACACCTTATTATGCCTAGTATTAAGTCCGCTTAAATAAATAAATAAGTTTGTACACGAAGCTCCTGTTAATGTAGAGTACTGAAAGATAATCTATTATATACAGTCTTACCTTGTATTTTAAAAGACTATTTATGTGATTCGAATCCATAACCACTAAATCACACGACAACAACTTTGTTATTGTGCCAATGCTCCCCTCCTATTTAGTCCACTTAAATACCAATTGACAAAATCCGCTCTCACAAATTGACCTATTAACTAGTTATATTAAACCACTAATTCAAAATACTTGTACTAGTATTTTACTCATCTAAGCTTCTAGAGCCTATACTGGCCCAAAACACTGTAAGGAACTAAGATGTCAACGATACTTATTTGGATCTCATAATTCAGTCAAGGCAATAGTTTTTCTCCCCCTTCATATGGTTAATTCTATGATTTGTATGCCCTGCAGGTGTTGGAATTTGACACCCCACAGAATCTTTTATTAAATGACGAAAGTGCTTTCTCAAAAATGGTTCAAAGCACAGGATCTGCCAATGCTCAATACCTCCGGGTACTCGTTCTCTCGCTCACTTTTTTCTTTTTTCTTGATTTGTTGTGGTAAATATTTAGTGTCATTTTCTAGTTTTATGGTTCATCAAACATGTAAACTATAATAGCAACTCATAATACCAGCATTTTTGGAGCCTTTAAGTAGACAGAACAATATTAGTTTTACAGGAAATGGCTTATTCTACTCTTCTTTTTTTCCATTTCTTTTTCTTGTTTTTCAATATTTTTTTTTTTTACTTTTAATTTCTCACCGTCTGATAGATTCAGATGGAAATACAAAATGCTATTTGATTGCTAAGACTGCTCAGTAATTTTTATTTAGTGCAATCTCAAATTTCTATATTGCCTAACTGTGGAATGATCTAATTCACTTTCTCAAACATTTGTCGATTGCTGTTATTCAGTCTTGATGCTCTCAACTGTTGACACACAAAATTTTATATATATACAGATAGATAGAAGACCTGATATTCTCTCTCATGTTGATACCCTCTATGCAGTGTTTCACATGTTAGAATTTTGGATTTCTCGATATTTTACTTTGCTTAATGGGCATGCTCCGGACAGGCTACTAATGTGGTTTGCCATTATTCATCTTCTAAGTTTATGTTTACGATTAGTTATTGCGAAAATTGTACCAATAATGCATTAAATGGCTTAACCATGTTGTGAGCTAATTTTATGAGATTCACCCGAGTCAATTTCTTTTGGTGCAGTTTCATTGTCAACATATTCCTTATCCTTTGCGAAGTTGGGCGAATAGATTTGTCATCTTTTGAAACTTTCCCTAGCCGACATCAAAATCAGATATTCATGACTATCAGTGATCAGATTTAGTCATTTGCTACTTAGTCGATCGATGTTGTTTTTAGTCGACTTTTGACTCAGAATTTATGACTTTAATCTACAGAATTTGGTGCTCAGAGAGGATGAAAATACATCCCGAAGGGAGGATATCGAGAGACAATGGTTTGGCTCTTCGCACCGGATAGTTGCTCTTGAGGGCAGCCTGACATCTTCACAAACAGACCTCCATTGCTTGGAGATCGAGGACGACAATAGTATACTTAAAAGAACGACAGATGCTGTGATCACGTTGCAGAGTGTTCTAGAGGGGAAGCATGATAAGGAAATCGAAGAGAAGTTGGAAGAACACCAAGCCTCTAGAGATAGATGATGGTGGTCTTCTCTATGCAAAGTCGTCGAAGGTAAACAAACTTCTCAGTCTCACCTTCGATGCGGCATATGCTCAAAACAAAAACACAATCATCGACGATCGCTTGGCTGATCATTTGCTAGCACATTTCTCATGTTACCTGAAGATTTGTCCGAAAATGCACGACACACCGGAATTGTTGCGACAATATTGATTCAATTTTGGAGTTTAACTGCAATGGAAGATCTTTTTGTTTCAGTTCTTGCAGTTATGAGTAAGCTAGCGCGCAATCGACTTCACCACTCAGACTATGCATTCCAAGATGAATCGCTTGATCGGTATCAAATGGAAACTTGAGTCGCTCACAAATTTTCGTGTTCGAAGGTTCGTTCTGAGAGCATGGTGCTTTCAGTTTTGGCAATCCAAAGAGAGAGACTTACAATTCAGCTCTCTCAATCGATTGAAATTCTCAGACTGCCGAAATAAGTGCTTAAATGTGTTGGAAAATGTGAAAGGAAATGTGATGGAATGAACGAAGGAGATTTTATTGTGTATAATACTCTAGTCCTGTACTGAAAGTTTTAAAATATCATGGTTGATTTATATTATTTCATAAGTGCGTATATTGTGAATAAATATACGAGGAGAGATTCTCTCTCACATGCACAAATTCAAGGTTTGGATTGTATTGAACTCAAGTGATTTGTATGCGAGCGTGATCTATGCATCTAATGTTGGATTGGTGGTTAAATTTGACTAAGTAAATAAATTAATATTTTGTCATCCAAATTATTTTTGTTCAATAATAATGGATATATTAATATGATTGTTGAGAATCCTTATTCAGATAAAAAGGCTGGCGACGTCCTAATCACTGTGGCAAATAAAAGCAATTTAATGATTTTCATACGGTCCATCACGAAGATCCTCCTATAAAAGGAGTCTAAATCTTAGCAGAAAGATGTGACTCCCTATAAAAGGATCCTAAATCTTGAATAGAAAGAGGTGATGAGCAATCCATCCACCTACGTTCCCCTATCTATTTCTTTCTCTCGAGTATTTCTTTCACTTGGTAGAACTCTTATGATAGTACTCATGTGCATTTCAGTTTCGCCATTGTATCATAAAAAACAAACGATTCACGACAACCTCGAAGCGTCTCGGAGGTGAGACGAATATATTTTAAGGAATCTGTATTTATTTCGAACAATTCGATAGTCGATCACTCGACACTTGTCCTCGGACGATTTGACACTCGACATTTGGTCTTGGACGACTTGACAGTTGGCTATTCGGTCTCAGTGACTCAATCATTCGGCACTCAAACTCGTCGACTCGATCATTTAACACTCAAACTCGGTACTCGACGACTCAATCACTCGACACTCAGTCACTTAGCTCGATCATTCAAGACAATTTGAGATAATAAATTTAAGTCACTCAATAGATAAGTCTAATTTAAATTGTATTTTTAAATTAGAATTCTTTCATTAACTCTAAAATAAGATAGAAGTCTTAAACAAGAATGTGATCGTATACATTGTGGTTGGTTTAGTGCAAGGAACTGAAGAACAGAACCAATTTGGTTGGATTAGTCGGTCGAGTTCTCTTAGTATACTTGACAAAGTTTGAGTTAACTAAACATTCACATTCGGTGGTGGAATAACAAACTCTAAATTTGATTTTCTAACTAGACTTTTGTTAGAATCTAAGCTGCTCGATCTATAATCAATTCAGTTTATTCAGTCGGATTTGTTTCATCAACTCTAATTGATTTATTCGTTTGATTCGATATCAAGTATATTTAAATTTTTTTTTTGAATAGTAAATATATATACGATGGTAACTACATGAGTTTACACGAACTAAACATCAATGAAATGGTATATATGAGTTTGTATTTTGAATAACAATCTCTCAATACTAGGTTCGGTACTCTCAAAATGGCTCTTGTTACGAGTCTGTCATATAAGAAAAAATATGGAATCACCACATTAGTGGCTTCCTTTGACTACCTCTATCGACGAATGAGATAAATCAGAACCAAGGTGATAAGTGCAAAGGAGGAGATCGATTGATGACTCAGAATCATGATCCCCCGGGAATTGACTCAGTTATCCCTTTACACTTACCAAGAAAGATCAAACATGAAATGACCAAATTCCTCGCCTTTTGTAGTCACCTCTTCCGTCGCATCTCGCACTGAAGAGCTCGAAAAAGATGAGACATCAAGAGGATTTCCCTCCAAATATGCAGCCATGTGCGCACTATGTCTCAAAGTCATCTAAGTGATCGAGCATCAAAAGAATATGTGTCTATTGATTTTCTCCTCTTGATAATATAATGCACATTTCTTTCTCGGCTCGTACATCATGTGCCGCTAGACAATAGATAAAACGATGTTTATAATTAGGCATAATGCTCGTGTTGTCATTGCACGGGGCCGAAAAAATCCATATGTTAATTCTGTCGATGACCTGATATCAGCTCTCAGCGCCATACCCGTACAGGTCAGCCTCTGCGTCTCCGCCTGTCGTGCCGCATACCCATGCAGACCAGCCGCTGCATCACCGCCTGACGTGTCACATTGGTATTGCCTGGCGCACTGTGCACAAGCGTCGGCCCCATGGAGGTTTCATCTGCTGTGTCATTGGCGCTGCCCAGTACGCTGTGTGTCAGCGTCAGTCCCATGGAGATTTCGTCTGCTGTGGTGCTACCTGCCCGGCTGTCAAGGCATCAGCGGATGATGTCAAGTATATTTAACGTTTATAGGCATTGAAGGCCGGTTTAGTTTGACTTGACTTGCGCAGCCTTGGGATATTCCAAGATTCGACCCGAACAAAATGAGCCGGAACGGTTCACGTTCCGGTTCATTATGATACACGCTTCCACAGCTCCTGCAGCTCTAAGACCGAAACCGACGGTGGATACTTTCTCTTTCTGCCGAAGGCGAAATCCAGCCGTCCATTTTTGGCGGAGAAGTCAAACTAAACCGTTAGAAATCCTTTGATGATTTAAAAAAAATAAATAAATTTTGGTATTTAATTTTACTGGAACTCGTTAGAAAAATGTAAGTGAAAATGAACGAAAATTGACTTAGTAAAAATGTAAAATGGTCTTATATTAAACAATTCAAGATAAATACATTAATTTATATTGAATTTCATCGTTGAAAATTGAAATGACGTGAATATTATAAATGAAAGACTATTATTTTTTCTATTCGTGCATAAGGAGAGATTTGTGAATAAAAAAACATGATTTGGACTGAAATGTTTATATACGAGCAAGCTGACTGATAAAAATATCACATGTCATTTTTATTTTTGCTCATTCTATTTCCATTTATTACTAAGGCACCAACGTACGATCTCAGTCCTGTAATATTTTCCTATTTGAAGAAAAAAAATAGCCCAAATCAACTATAGGTTTTGACTCCGATGTTGATATTGAAAAGTGACAACGAAGAGAAGGCAAATGAATGGTACTCTACTCCTACGATGTAAAGGTTGAAATTTGTCAATCTAGTTACTCATACTAGTTCATTTCTGGACTATTATAAGAGATGTAAATCACGGTAGATCTTTATCCCTTGAGATTAGTAACTAGTACATGGAGGGACGATACCCTCATATTTGTAACGTCTGTATGCGCTAGCCACTAGGCTCTTCCCGCGGGGGCGATGACACTCTACCCCCGAGGCATAACGCAGTTGACATAAAACCTTCGGTCTAAATTTAGCCACCAAGATTATTTTTAGCAAGACATAATATAATCAAGGTGATAATGTAATTCAATTTATAATGAAATATAATATAATCTTGATTATATTTCTATGTTTGGTCATAAAATTATATATAATCTTAGATTACAAGAGGTATTACATTCTTTTATTTATTATCAATTACAAGGACGAAAATGATCGACTATTACAGCAACAAGCATTGGCGATTGGTGTCGACGACCGACGATCGACACCGACCGATCAATGATGGTCGACCATCAGCGGGCGATGGCGACGATGACGAGCTATGGCACCGGACGATGGCAGCTGCGGGCAACAATGAACAATAACTTTTTAGATTATGATATATAATGTAATCGGATTACATAGATTTTGTATTGTAATTTAGATTACAAAACTTTAATATCTTTTGTAATTCAGATTATATTATATTACAATTTTGAGACGATAACAAACAATGAAATCTACTTTGTAATATGATTTAAATTATATTACAAGACATATTATAATGTATCAAACGCAACCCAAGGGTCTATCCTTAATTACAGTGCATTTGTAGGAATTTTTTCTTAATTGGGGTGGCAATATGTGGACGTTAGATTGTTGACTTGTTCATCGCTCGCTTTCCGATTTACTCTCCGATTTACTCTGATAGTCAATGGAAATTTGTATGGGGCTGAACTGTCCAACTCAGAATTAATCAGGATATGTCAGTGCAACAAAAAAAAAAAAGAAATGGCACCCTTATGTGACTCTCATAGACATAAATTAAACTTTTAGGGGTAAAAAGAAATTATTCAAAAAATTGAAATGTAGTATAAATTATTAAAAAAAAAAAGCCCCGCCGTGGCTCTGCTGTCTTCGGGGCGGGCAGAGTTCGTTGACTCGGAGAGGTCGCGAGCGCACGCATCTCTCGCAGTGGCAGTCGCAGTCCGTCGTGTTTCTTAATTGGAAGAAGAAGAAGAGATCGAGGGAGAAGGAAAAGGATAGTTGATCCAAGTTTTTCTTTTCCAGCCACTCCTGGAAGAGCGATTATGGTACAGAAGACGACCGCGACGAGGCGGAGCCCTAACTCCGAGACGTCTATCGGTGTCTGACTTCTCGCCCAAGCCTGTTCGGCGCGGCGTTGCGCAAGGTATTCGGTGGATGGATTGCACTCCCTTAGTCATCGTATGTTCGTCTTTGTGATTGTTTCTGTTTTACTTTGATCGGTTTTCTGCCTTTCGTTCTGGGAAGAATTCGGTTTGTTTTTATGGATTGCACTTTGATTTGTGCGAGTTCTGTTCCTTTAGTTTTGCGAGGTTTTGGTAAAACCTTTTGTGTTGAAGAGTCGAAAACCTTTTTGCTGGAAGAGAAGAGAGCTCCGTTTTTTTTTTTTTTTTTTTTTTTGGGTAGAGGGATTCTTTCAGCTGGCTTTAGTATTACAAGAGAATTCGCATCCTTGATTATATGACCAATGGGCGAAGAACGGACCATGGTGGTGGTTGAGCCTTGTGGACATTTATCAACTTTTTCATCAATCTAAAAAGGTCCCTTTATTTTGTTTGTTTTAAGAAAGGAGCATCTGCGATAAAGAGGAAACTGAGAGAAAGGGATTGGAGCTCTAGGCTCTTTGGAGCCATGGGTTTCAAGCCGTTGATCTGGTACTGCAGGCCAGAGAAGAACGGAGCATGGTCAATGGTGGTCGAGAATGCTTTTGGTGCCTACACGCCCTGTGGCACGGTGAGCTTGTTAGTTTGCGTATCGCATTTGGTCCTTTTTGCTGTCTGCTTCTACAGGATTTGGAGGACCAGAAATGACCTTTCCATTCAGCGGTACTGTCTAAAGTCTCCATATTACAATTATTTGTTGGGGATACTCTCATTTTTCTGCCTAGCAGAGCCATTATTTAGGATGGTAATGGGTCTGTCAATTACAAATTTGGATGGGCAAAAAGGCCTAGCTCCCTTTGAGGTATGCACATAAATTTCCTTCCCTGTTGCTTTTTGGTGTATTGTTTCAAATAATTTGTTCCTTTTCACAACAGTATGATCTACGTTTAGGTGCTGAAGTGTGTTCCTGGATTAGCGAGTGAATGCTTTCCAACTGTTTGCTGTTCCATCTCATCACCATCCTGTTTTCCCTATATGATCTAATAATTTCCATGCTCCTTAATTACATCTACACCTGCTCAAGTTAGTTTTTATTGCGTATATTGATTTTTAGTAGCAATTGTTACCCATAAAATTGCTTAATATGTGTCAATATATTTCTATGGTGGAATCAATTGAATTATGAGGTATTAATTTCTCATTAAACAGCTTCTAGGTAAAATTTAAAGTGGTAATCTTATTTTGAGCAAAGAAAGGGTGATATAACAAGATGCTGTCCCTTATGAACAAAATCCAAGGATTCTAATCTGCTCCATGTTTTGTTGTAACTAGGTAAATTTTTATCATCTTCAATATTTGGGAAAATGGAAATAAGGAGAGCTGGATCAGAGTGTTTTGAATCTTATTTGATTTGGAGTCCTCTCTCTCTCTCTCTCTCTCTTAGTCACCAAATTTGCTATCTGACTATGATGGTTGATGACAATGTATTTTACGGACCAGTTCGTTTTTAACTTTTCTCCTGCAAATTGTTTTACCATTTTTAATTTCGGAGCATGAGAACTTAAAATTAATTGTTATGCCATTTGCATCTACTTTCAGGTTGTTTCACTGCTTATTGAGTCTGCTGCTTGGTGTTTCATGCTTCTGATGATAGGATTGGAGACAAAAATCTATATTCATGAATTCCGGTGGTATATTCGTTTTGTAATTGTCTATGTTCTAGTGGGTGACATTTCCATCTACAACCTCGTGCTTTCAGTGAGAAACCACTATGAAAAGTAAGTTGCTTGGGCTTTTGTTGTAATTACTCTTCATCAGCTGCACTGGCATGCCCCTTTTAGTTGTTTGCGATCATGCACCGAGTCACCAATTGCTGAAATTCACTTAAGCATTTAAGTCATAGGGATGAAAATGACTTGTATTTTAATGCATGAAATTGGTATGTTTTTGTTGGTCGCAAATGCAAAACCACCTTCCTTATATCCTGCTAAAAAGTCATGAAGTAGCATGTAAGGCACACATCTCATGGTTCTATAACTCATATTTGTTCTTCTATATAGTAAAGCTTTCCATCTAAAACCAAATCAAATTTCTTAGAATATCAGTTCTGTGAAAATTTATAAATTCCTTTGTTTCCGTGGAAAGGCTATTTTTGATTAATTTTTTTGGAAGAAGCAATTTAAGAACTGTGAATAGAATTCCGTTTTTTTATGCTTTCAATATAAAGGGTATCACATAATGCATGTCGTCTTTAACCAAAACCATCTATAACCCTTTCTTCTGTTAAATTTCGTTTTGACATCAGATACTGAATACACCTAGAAACTCCTCCTTACCATATCATAGTGAGTTTAATGTTCATCAGACATACAATTTTTCTACACCTATAAAAAAGAACTAGTACCTGATTATCTTTTTCTCTTTTTTTTTCTTATGCAGATCAATTATATATATATATACCAGCGAGATTGCAGCCCAGGTCTGTACCTTTTCACTCACATAACTGACTGATAGCGCTTTATCATGGTCAAGTAACATTTTTTTTTCAACAATTTATGGTCAACTACATGTAGTCTTATCTATCCAACTGCTATTACATAAATTAATTTAGATGGCGCTTTCATGTGTGATAACATCATATCTTCTAAAGTTTTATTGTTCATTTGACAACAACATAGATGAACATTCCCCCGCTTCTTTCTGTCTGTCAAAGCATATAAACTACATGAAATCTTATCTATCCAACTGCTAGGACATAAAAAAACAATTTATTTAGATGACCTTTCATGTTTGATGATATCTTGTCTTCAAAGGTTCTATCATGTGCATTTGATGCCTACTTAGATGAATATTCCCCCACTTCTTTCTTTCTGTCAAAGCATATAAACTTATATTCTAAAGAGATTTTATTTTCCACATGCAGTTCTTGTTTGGTATTCTTTTGCTGGTCTATTTTCCCAGTTTAGATCCTTATCCTGGATACACTCCCATCATATCTGAGGCATCTATTAGTAATATGGACTATGAACCACTTCCTGGAGGGGAGCAGATTTGCCCCGAAGAGAAAGTCAACATAATTTCTAGTGAGTACAATGAAGGAACGGATTTTTTTAGGGACAAAATAAGCATAAATTTGCTAATAACATCTTAGATTCTGATTTTTTCTTATTTCTCAGGAATATTTTTTTCATGGATGACTCCTCTGATGCAGCAAGGCTTTAAGTGGCCCATCACTGAGAAAGATGTTTGGAAGTTGGATTCTTGGGACCAGACAGAAACGTTGAACAATAGGTTTATTTCTTTACTTTTCTGGCTGATGTATTCTCAAGATTCTAAATATAATTTTTCATCTTTTAACTTGATTCAATTGCTTATTCATAGCTTCTTGCTCCATTTCGTTTCAGATTCCAGCAATGCTGGGCTGAAGAATCTAGGAAACCTAAACCTTGGTTGTTGAGAGCACTTCATCGCAGCCTTGGAGGAAGGTCTATTCCGAACATGTTCTATTTTTCCTTTTTCTGTCCTTAAAATGACATTATTATTTTCCTATGTTAATATTGCAATTTCTTCTCAATTTTTATGCAGATTTTGGCTAGGTGGCTTTTTCAAGGTATCAAAGAAAGTAGTCTATGACCCACCTAGTGGGATAAGATTTGGTTGTTATTGTTGTTATACAGAAAGTAGTCTATGAAATTCATGTTTTTCCATTGTTTCTTTTGCCAAATTTGTTGTCTACGTGTTAATAATTTTATGAGACAGAAGTATGATATAGTGAAGCTCTCCGTCAAGTTTATCCTTTTAGATTGTGGGTAGTCAAGAAATTATTGGTATATTTGAATATAGGGCTATTAAAGAAGTAGGGCAGTCCGCATGTTTTATTTTTAAACATTCTAGGTAAATTTAAAGTACCAGCAAAATGGAACTGATTCATGTCTCTATTTTGTCTAGATGTATTTCTCAGTTCCAAAGCACAAAATTGAACTATTTTTTGTTGGCGAATCTCACTGTTCTTCTTATGTGGATTCTTTTCCTGTTTGGCTCAGATTGGTAATGATGCTTCTCAATTTGTTGGTCCTCTAATATTAAACCATCTTTTACTGGTATGTAATTTTCTTATACCAATCATGTATGCAGAGTTCCTTTTTCCTTATGCTGGCGACATTCTTATTTCTTTATAAGTGTCTGTTTAGGCGTTTGTTTCTTTGTTGAATTTCAATTTTTGTATTTTCTTGGCATTGTTAAATTAATATAAGCAATTACATTTTTGCAGTCAATGCAACAAGAAGAACCAGCATGGATCAGCTACATTTATGCTTTCTCAATTTTTGCTGGAGTGGTATGTAATTTAATTCTAAGTGTCTAACTTATGTATGCTATAAATTTTGTTCAGCTTTTGGTTCTTGCCAAAGTAAATATTTCCAAATAACTATAATGGGTTTCTTGAGATATAGATGTACAGGAGTTAATAAATTTGTCCATTTGAAAATAAATATTCTTATTCTTTTGCCTATACCTTAGTTGTTGAGGTATCCTATTTAGCAAGTTGGTGGTTTGACTCATCAATTGACAGCATAGTGTGTTAGTGAGCAAGCGCCTCGAACTCGAAGTACTCATTTTGAGAGTGTGCCATGTATATTCAACTCATTTAAATATAATAACTCTTGCCTTATTTTGTCAATTAATTTGGATTTAAGCCACAATGTTGTAGTCTTTTACTCCGCATTGCTTGCTCCTAGATTTAGCTACTCTACCTATTGGGGTAGAATACAATTGTTCGTTCATAAACTTTGCTCTTTGGTTAAATTGGGGGCACACTTTTTTTGTGTTCTAAATTGTAATCACATGAGCTTTATAATAAGAAAGAAGGAAGGAGAGTGAGGGGAAGAAGAAAGGGAAAGAGGAAAAGGAGGGAAAATAAACTTTATAAATATCTACACAAGTTCATACACAATTCCATCATATTGGATTAATGTTGTATCACTCGTAATTACCGACAAAAGATTTTAGATTTAAAGGATGCAGAAAAATTGATAGGGCTAATTGGTGCGATTATAATTTGACAAAAGGAAGTAGAACTTATATGATAGCTCATCAGTTTGTAATTCCTTCAGTCTTGGTGTACGCTTCATCATATGAAAATTTGAACATCCTGACAGTTTCTTTGAAGTTGAAATGCTTAGGCAATTGCAAGTTAGGGTCTTGCAAACCTTTAGAATTTGTAATTTTGATGCAACCTACACTAGGATTCTTACTATTTATTTATTATTACTTTTTTGGACAATATTTTGTTTGATAATTAAACCAATTGCTTTACCTGCTGCAAAATTATACTTTTAGAAGTAGAATCCGACACCAGAGGTAAGTTACATTATCAATAAACTGTGTATTGATGAGATCAAGTGTTTCTACCAGTTCAATAATCAATCTCAAATTCGAAGTTGGAGTTTCTACCATTGTAGAAATGGTCAATAGTGATGCAATTGCTTCATCAACTTCCTATTATTTCAGAGTGAAATAAGTGTGCATCAAACTATTTGAGGGGAAGGACTAGCAATTTTGCATGAGAAAAAACTGATTATGTAAAATGGGAACTTAATAATATAGATATGAATGTACAGTTGCTGGTGCAGGAATGAAAAAAAAAAGAAGACTGCAACTGGGCATATGTAACTTCCTACATCTTGAAGCTGCAGTGTTACAAAATTACACGTCTGTACCTCCTGCATGCTTTATCGTTTCAGTCTCACAGACCACTAGTAGTCTATCTTTGTGCTTTCTTCAGGAGTTCTTTTAGTGTTTTTGCCTTCAGACCTCCCTTTTTTGGTTGCTATTTCTGTACAGCTGAGAGAGATTACGTCATTTCCTTTACCTACCTAAGGATTTATATTAGGTAGCAAGAACTTTAGTAGCAGCTAAAAGAATAACGTATTGGTGCTCTTCAACTCTGTTAACCAAAACCAACTGCATATTCATCATATAATTTTACCAAACCTCTGATTTTTGTACCTTCCCCTTTTTCTACTGACATCAAGTAGAAGATTATATTGGTAGCAGTTTTTTTACTTGTGAATTTTGTGTTGTTCAGGCACTGGGAGTATTAGCTGAAGCACAATACTATCAGAATGTTATGCGAGTTGGCTTTAGATTGCGAGCTACTTTGGTATGCTACACATCTCTTTCCATTACCTAAGTTGCCTTAATGACAGTTTTATTCTTCATGTATTACATTTCTCCATGTTATGCATGCCATCATCCTCGTACAACCCTGCCCCAATTGCTTGGGGCAATCTATAGATTTCATATCCCTCCTTTGAATTCTATAGACGAATGCATGGCTAGTTTAATAATCTGTTGTCTGATTGCACAGTCGATGTACATACATGAATGTATCCATACATACAGACACACATACCCTTAACCTATTTATTTTAATGGTTATATTCTTCAAATCATATGATCATATTCCATTTATTGGCAGATTGGTCGCATGTTCTAGAACTATAAACGTTAACTCGTGCATCAAACGATTAATATATTTAATATATATCTACAGTCAGATTTGTATAGATGTAACTTTGATATCCTTGATGAAACTTGGAAAGCATTGCCCTTTGTCGATGCCTGTCTAATATTCCCAGATTCATGAATTTATTCCTTCTACCTATGACTTCTATTATAGCATGATCATCATCAAGCTGAGTTTGTCCCAACTATTTGGAATTGACTAGATGACTTATACTTCAACTAGCCTCTACGCTCTTTTAATTATATATTCAAATTAATTAGTCTCCCTCTACCCTTTACACCTTGGGCTCTATTAGATTCACCTCTTGTAACCATGGAATACCATCTCAACCCATCTTCTCTCATTCTATAAACTACTGGATCTATGCTCTTTTGCTGTCACATATATATTTTATATATACACACACAATTTAATCTTATATTTAAGTGTTATATACACACACACGCACACATGCACACACGCACACATGCACACACGCACACATACATAGTTTATTTCCTTTCTAGGAACTCGACGCATTCATATTAGTATTCCATCTCTATTATTATTTTTTTTTGTACGTGTTGCTTTCTAATAACTAACAATTTGATTCTAGGGTGACACAAAAATTACACAAAACTCCATAAACTCTTCTCGATTTGGACCACCCATCGTTAGTTCTATTATTTATATAAATCCAAGATTAACTAAAACTATTAAAAAATTTCAGTTGGTTCATATGGTATATCTTCTGTGGCACTAGTCACTTTATCATGGCTTGGCATATTGTTTTAATCAGTCTGATCATGCACTGAAATAGAAATTGGTTTTTTAAGTTCTTGTTTTTGAGTATGCCAATTCTGGTGGAACAAATGGTCCAGACTCGAGCTTTGAGAAAATTCATATTTCGATAGATATGGTAAATTGTTTTAGCACTATTTGCAGCAGTAAACATGACATTCGTCTGTACTCTTATGAAATGCAAGGGGCATTGACACCTTAGCATTATCAAATATTGCCTTTACTCATATTTTTGCTCAGTGTTTTTGCATTGTGATTGTTCAACTAGATTGGCAATATACTCCTTTAATTGTTATGATGTTTCTCACATGACCTCTAAAATTTTACAGACTGCTATAAATTTTATTTAGTTTGTTTGTTCTTGTTTTTTGCTTACTTTGGTTCCATGGTCGCATGGAAGGAGTCATTTAATTGTTCTTTTGATTACAGGTTGCAGCTGTGTTTCGGAAATCACTAAGACTAACTCATGAGAGTCGCAGCAAATTTCAATCAGGAAAAATAACCAATCTGATGACAACTGATGCAGAAACACTTCAGGTTCTTGCTAAACCTAATCTTATAAATGAGATGATGCTGTGGAAATCAGTTAATAATAACTGCTAAAATTTCCAACAAATTTTCAGTAAGATGGAAAATTAGAAAAATGTTCCTATTGACTTATTTTTCACCCTGGGACCAAGTTCTGATTTTAAGAACATTTTTTTCTGTATTTTTCTTTTGTATTATTTTGATGCTAGATACTAACTGCTATAGTGCTATTTATCTCTTTTAAATACATCTCGTGAATAGGGGTACTACACTGTGGTCGACTAGTTCAATCAATTAATTTTCCATCTGGTGTTGCTTAAGATGCGTGGCATAGCTGAACACATCTTTCCACTTTTTCTACAGCAAGTGTGCCAACAACTTCACAGTCTGTGGTCAGCTCCTTTTCGGATTATCATTTCAGTTACTCTTCTGTATCAACAGCTGGGTGTTGCGTCTCTTGTCGGTTCAGCAGTGCTGGTTCTTTTGTTTCCTATACAGGTACTTGACATTCTGGAAATCTTTATCTTTCATTTTATTCCTTGTGGATTGAATTCATTTAGAAAGAGAATAAAATCTCAATGCAAGTCATGATGGCATAAGCTTGTTTACAAATATAATTGTACTTCAAGATTTAATCGAAATTATGTGAAACTAGCATGTGTTTTGTCAAGAAGGAAGTCACTTATGCTCAAAAACTTTAGATTTACGTAGATATTTACCCTTATTCCACCTTGAAATTATCTAATGATGCACTCCAAGAATCGGAGATCAATTTACCAACTTCTAGAATTATATAGTTTACAAATTTGATAAGTTTTGAAGTGATCATTACATCTCTTAGTGATAAACTAAACCGTTTAATGTTTGTTGTAACTTAGGGAAAACTTAGGTTTTATTTAAAGCTGACTCGGTCACGTTAAGAGTTTATATAAGGGGTTAGATCCTTTCATCTTTTGTACTAATTATCTTAGAGTTTAATAATATTTTTTCCTTATTATCTGAGCAATTTTTTGTCCAGTGCAATTTGTTTGTGCTATATCAAGTGGTATTAGATTTGAACCTTGTTCAGTGTAGATGTTGGCATTAAGCGTTTCCATGTTTCCTCTATTTTGGTCGGAGTTTGCCTTGAAGGAACCTACCTACTGTCTGTGGGAGTCCATTATATTTGAAGAGGAGGATTTCCTCTCATACTCCCCAACAAACAACACCGACACCATCCGTGATCACATTAGTTACTGTATTGTAATGCTGCTTTGATTAAGGAGCCTAAGACCATCTTCAAGCCTGTGTCCATCAACACTCTGGTTATTTGTTAGTCCTTTAAATACCTATCCTGCTGTTATCAGTAAAGCCTGTACAATCATAACACTGTGAGGCATGGCCACATGGGTTAGTCCATTGAACAAGGTGCCTGTTGTTACTTGGTCCTGCATCAAATGGTAACTGGTACCTACTTGTTGGAACTATTTGGCAGTCTGTTGCAATTATTTTACAGTTGCTCACTTGAATATTTCATTTATTTTAATCCAGCATTAGATTCCATGAGTAGTTTTAGTTGGACTGTTCTTGATCTTTACATATTCAGAGAGAATTTATTAAAAGGTACGAAAAATGGTGTTGATCTTGCATTTTAATTTGAATGCTGCTTACTACTTTTCATATACAGGTATTGTTTATATGTAATTCTGTGTATGTAGTTTGCCATTGACATTTATCTGCATTTTGCAGCATACCAATTTTTAAATTGATGGAAATTTGAGTTATTTGTCAACTGTTCCTTGGAAGGATGCATCAGCCTGTAGACTAATTTCTGTAAATGCTAGTGCTGTGACTCTTTTCAGGCTTATCCACAACTTGCTTGTATTTCAACCATGCTGATATTTGTTGGTTTAATTTTATATCAGACATTGGTGATGAGCAGAATGCGAAAACTTTCTAAGGAAGGTCTTCAACGTACGGACAAACGGGTTAGTCTCATGAATGAAATATTGGCTGCCATGGACACCGTGAAGTATGCTACTATGCTTCAGTTGGATAATTGTTTTGTGGAATCTATTATTGTGGCAATCATTTCTTAATCATTTTGTGTTGCAGATGCTATGCATGGGAGCAGAGTTTCCAGTCAAAGGTCCAGACAATTCGCAATGATGAGCTGTCATGGTTCCGTAGAGCCCGGCTATTGGCAGCAGTAAGGCCAAAGCAAAATTCTATTCCCCACCTTGTGGAATCAAAGAATCTACTTTTGCACATGTTGTTGAATTTATATCATTTCCTTTTAAGTTCCATATATTCTTATGCCTTGCATATCTTTTTTGCAGTTCAATAGTTTCATTTTGAACAGCATTCCAGTTTTCGTTACAGTTGCCTCATTTGGGGCCTATTCTCTCCTTGGAGGTGATTTAACACCTGCAAAGGCATTTACATCACTTTCACTGTTTGCTGTGTTAAGATTTCCTCTTTTCATGCTGCCAAATTTGATAACTCAGGTGCAATACTCTCTGGCAGATTTTAAATCCATTTTATTTTGGTGTGATTAAAAGAGACTGAAAAATTTTCTTCTTAAATATATTCCCTCGAACTTGGTATGGGTATCCTGAAGAACATGGATCTAGGTGTTTGATGCAATTTTTCTTCTTAAGATTTTTCACACATGATCAATAGGGATGTTAGTGTTGGAGCATTCAATGACTGACATGGGTAATGGGTTGGAGCCCTCATAATGAGGAGAATTAGAAGCTTCTTACTTTGAAATTTCAAAAAGTTATATTGTTGATCTTTGGATTCTATATAAATGTTGGATATTCAAGTTTTTATTAGGGCTAATCTGATCACCAGGTAGTGTTCCTGTTGGATGACTTGTTGAGGGATGATTATAACATTGATATCTATAATGCCAATTGATGGGTGTGAAGCATATGATCTTCTGTATCAATGATAAAATCACTGATGGGAACCTTTTTTTATAGATACTACCAGTGATTGAGATGTCAGTATTTTTACTGACGTCTATTTTGGCCATTTAAGTGTTTCTGTATCTGTCAGTGTTTAGAAATCACATTCATATCAGGAGTTTGATAGGCGCTAGTGCATGAATCATTCATTTTTTGGTTGCATTTCCTTTATTTATATTTATTGTCACAGTGATGTGATACAGTACCATACATATAAGTTACCCGGTAAGCTTTCATATTATTATTTTTTAATCATTTTATGTTTTTGTATGGTAAGGTACATGTTTAAGCAATCTCCAAGATCAACATCAGATCAAATTTTAAATGCTTGTAGTAGCCTACAGTATGGGCTAGTACAATTCAGATCTTGTTTAGGACTTATGCCACTCCTCTAATCCCTTCTCATTTGGCTTTCAAAAACGAGAAGCATACTAATTTTTCTGTTAATTGAGACAATATTGCAGTGAAACATTTTCATAAAGTATGAGAATAAGTTAATAGGTGTCCTTAGTAGTAACACACGGCTCTGTTAGTGCAAAAATGATTGTCATCCAGTGAACAGGCATGGATTATGCAGCAACCAAGTAAAATCATACCTATATGTTTTCTTTGAATAAATTAGATTAGTTAATATAAAAAAGATCCCACATGTTAACACCAAAATAAAGTCTCCCACATGTACTATTTTATTTCTTTCCATGTATGGAACTATACAAGGTGTTCCATATTGTGCGAATAATGTTGTTTCCTCCAATTCACTCAGATTAACGTAATTACAAAAGGATGTTTATCCTGAACTTGAAGGATTTCTCTCTCACAAGGAACAGGAATTGTGAATTATCAGTTAGGAGATGAGGAAAGACAAGAGGACCACAAGACAATTACAATGCATGCCTTTAACAAAGAAATATCTTGTATAATTTGCCTTTACCTAGTTCATTTAAATTTAACTGCGAATCTGTCACTGCGATGTTTCTTTAACCCAAAAGAATCTACAATTTGAGCAAGAATGAACTGCCTTGATTCTGGGTGTGGATTACATCCTTCAGAAACCATGCTTCACTGATCAAGTTCCATAATTACTTTCAATTAACTCCTCAGTGTATATTTTTATGAATTAATATAAAATTACAGAAATAGCTTAGTATTTACCAATAATATTATGCATTACTATGCCTGAAAGCTATTTATTTTTTTGTCAGATTGTGAACTGCAATGTGTCACTCAAACGTTTAGAGGACCTACTTCTAGCTGAAGAGAGGATTCTATTGCCAAATCCACCTATTGAAGCAGATCTGCCTGCCATCTCAATTAAGAATGGATACTTCTCATGGGATTCAAAGGTTCTCTTATCATCATCTTTGTCTTTATTAGTTCAGTTGGTATACGCGATGAACTTTTCATAGAAGTTTAATAAATACTAGTTTTAGTGTGCCAATTTTTTAGTAAGATTTACTAGCCAAGAACGTAAAAATTGAAATATTTATTAGTTTCTGTATTTTGTTTGTTTCGCAATTAATTACCAACTGGGCCCTTTTGTCCAAACTTTTGGCATTGACTGCTCTGCTCTGTTGAAACATTTGTTGATAGGAAAAAATTAGTCCGAAATGAAGAACAAAACATAAAATAGAAAGGAACATTTGTTTATTGTTATCATTATCTATCATGTTAATTTTTTATTTTGGTAAAGCATATGTTCCAGTTCATTATAATTGTCACACTATCTTTGCCATTCCATATGATAGATATTGGGTCCATTGAATCTGACTATACTGATGTATTGATTGATCATTGATGTGCTCTTATTGTGAAGACCAACAGATAGTACTGTAGCTTATAACCTGGATATAACTATGCAGTCATATCATTAAATATTTGCTGTATAACTTATAACCAGGCGATTTCATCTTTTCATGTATAACTTTGATATTTTGCACATATAGTCAATGCACTATCCATGCAATGGCCATGTTAAAGAACTCAAACTCTTGACCAGCCCCCTTCTGCCCAACCCTCTTGTGTTGAAACTGTTACCCTTTTTTTGCTATACTTCACTTTCTTCTTTGAGTCAATTCTGCTTGGCATAATGATATGTTCATCTTGGAATCAAGTCAAGTCAAGTCACTTGGATCAGCCCATATATTATCAGTTCGAGAGATTTCAGATAGCGTTTAGATGTATTTTAAAATGACAATTGTTTCGTCTGACTGCAATCATCTTCGATGCTTTCATATGTTGTTTGATTTGTCTTGAAGTTCTATAATCAAAATTTTCTGAAGCTCCCAATTGTACTAACAAATGATTATGCAGGCAGAAACTCTAACATTATCAAATGTCAATTTGGATATACCTGTCGGCAGTCTAATTGCAATAGTTGGAAGTACTGGGGAAGGAAAAACATCTTTGATATCAGCCATGCTTGGGGAACTACCACCAGTAACTGGATCCAATACCTCAGTGACCATTAGAGGAACTGTTGCATATGTTCCTCAAATTTCGTGGATATTCAATGCTACTGTGAGTCCTAGGACTGTCTTTACTATCAAATTACTTAGTTGTTGATCTAAATTTTCTTTTTCAATACAGGTACGTGACAACATATTGTTTGGATATCCTTTCCAACCATCATCTTATGAGAAGGCAATCGAAGTTACTGCTTTACAACATGATCTTGATTTGCTCCCAGTAAGTGCATGTGCCGTAGAATAAATCTTTAAGCTCTACGATTTATATAGTTTTTCTCCTCTTTCCTCTTTATGCACTTTAAAAAAAACACGGTGCTTTTCAACACACATATGTTTATATGCATGCAGGAGAGTTTATGAATGTAGATCATCAAAAGTTGTCTCTAATCCCTTAAAATATAGATGAAAATCTTTAAAAAAAAGGATAATCCTGCCTTCATTTTACCTCTTGTTCACTTCCTTTTTTCGGATAGAAAAGCATATTAATGAAAAGTGTTAACTACCTCATATTCTAGTCAAGTATTGGCTTAGAATTCCTGATGGATTTTTATATTCTAGTTTGTATGGTATAGAAAATCTATGTGCACATTGATTACAAATTCGAAATCCTGTTTTTGATGAGGAATATATTCCTTGACAAATTTCCTTGCAATTTGTTTTCCTAGGGTGGTGATCTTACAGAGATTGGTGAAAGGGGAGTCAATATAAGTGGTGGACAAAAACAAAGAGTTTCCATGGCCAGAGCAGTATATTCTGAATCAGATGTGTATATATTTGATGATCCTCTGAGTGCATTGGATGCTCATGTTGGTCGACAGGTATCCTATCCAAACCATCATCAATCAGATTATCCTATCATTGTAGCAGTTTAGATATCAGATGTCTTTCTTGTTTTCACTCTTAGAAATTCCAGTTTCTTGTGTAGTTCATACAAACTAGAATAACAGGATCTTTGCTTTTGCCTAATGCACCTAACTTATTTGAAGATAAAACCTACTTAAATGCAAATGGCTACCCTTTATATTTTGCTATTCGTGCCATTTTTTATCTAGCTTTTCACTGTAAATTCTTGTTCATTTTTATTTTTAATGTCTTCATTATGTTTTTTATTAAATTATTAGTCTTTGTTAATTACATTCTGATTTATGATCCATTTCTTTCCAGGTTTTTGATAAATGCATCAAAGGCCAACTTAGAGATAAAACTCGTGTCCTGGTAACTAATCAGTTACATTTTCTTCCAAGTGTGGACAAGATTATTCTAGTTAATGAAGGAATGGTGAAAGAGGAAGGTACCTTTGATGAACTCTATGCCAGCGGAGCCCTCTTTCAAAAGCTGATGGAGAATGCTGGGAAAATGGAGGAACACATAGATGACAAACAAGGAGAAAATGCTGGAGCACCTGAAAAGCCTTCTGAAAATGGACAGTTGACGCTTAATCCTTTGTTGAAGAGTGAAGAGAAAACAAGTAAAGGGAGAGAAGGGAAGTCAGTTCTTATTAAACAAGAGGAACGTGAAACAGGCGTTGTTAGTTTGAAGGTTCTTGCAAGGTAACTATATAATGATTTAAGATTGATTGCAATGGGTGTTCTTAGCACTTTATTCCTGTTTTCATGTGGGAAGCAAGTTGCCTTTGCTGTTACATTTGACTAAAATATATTTTTTACACCAAGTTGTTTTTTATATAAAAGGTTGTGTATATTTTTATTTTTATTTTTACCATATATTAGATGTCATTTTAACTTGGATCCATGTCTCAATATCTAAATATCCATTCACTTGCTTGCTGACCACTAAATTTTCTCTCCCTTGGTCAATT
Source organism: Wurfbainia villosa (assembly GCA_025175895.1). Classification (NCBI taxonomy): domain Eukaryota; kingdom Viridiplantae; phylum Streptophyta; class Magnoliopsida; order Zingiberales; family Zingiberaceae; genus Wurfbainia; species Wurfbainia villosa. Next base: position 1,780,662 of record CM046000.1, on the reverse strand, counting down.
TAATCTTGCTGATCAGGGTTTTCTGCAATCGAACCCTTTTCTCTTTCTTTCTTCTTTTTACCTTTATATATATATATATATATATATATATATATAATTAGATGGAAGCTACCATTAATCCAGGTAAAGTTTATTTAAAATGAACTATTTTTCGTAATTATATCTGCTTTCACCCTTACTAGTGATATATCTTTTATAGAGCTTAATGGAGGAATAATATCCATGCAGCAGACACCAAACTGTTGGGATAAACACTTCTTGCTTTTACCTCAGCAGTGGCACAAGGCCAATGTTTTACTAATCTGTTCAACTTTTGTCTTTTTGCAGGTATAAGAATGCTTTAGGTGGATTGTGGGTTGTCATGATACTGTTCTCTTGCTATGCCTCGATTGAAGTTCTCCGAGTTTCAAGTAGCATGTGGTTAAGTGTCTGGACAGATCAGAGCTCCCCAAAGGACCATGGACCTGGATTCTATAACCTGATTTATGCTTTTCTTTCTTTTGGTCAGGTACATCTACCTTGGAATTAATGATTCTTTTGTGCACAGTCGACAACTGTTAGCAGTTCTAAGTTGACTCAAACCTCAAAGTCCACTTGATAGATATATTTTTAGTCCTAACTTTTCTGGTTCTATTTTGACTTAGGTACTTGTGACTCTGTCAAACTTATATTGGCTCATTATGTCAAGTCTTTATGCTGCCAAGAGACTGCATGATGCCATGCTTCATTCCATATTAAGAGCTCCTATGGTATTTTTTCACACCAATCCACTTGGGCGCATAATTAATAGGTTTGCAAAAGATCTTGGTGATATTGATCGCAACGTTGGAGTCTTTGTTCATATGTTCCTAGGACCAGTCTCACAACTTCTCTCAACTTTTGTTTTAATTGGCATTGTGAGCACTACATCTCTGTGGGCAATTTTTCCGCTTCTGATTTTATTCCATGCTGCCTATTTGTATTACCAGGTACAAAATTTCTAACCAAGTTTAACAGATTTTCAATTTTTCTCCTGGAGAAACATGTTGCATTTGCTAGCAGTTACTTGACGATTTCTAGCAATCCCATAGCATTTATTGTCCATTTTTTCCTTAATGATTGCCCATGGTCTATCTCAAGGTTTAAAATTTCGACCCCTATCGAGGTTTCGGTTCGCGACTGGAACGATACAGTTTCAATATCGTATCGTGGCGTATCGATAAATTTTGATATTTTTTTAATATAAAATATATAAATTAAAAATGAAAATTTTAATTTAAATATTAAAAATAAAAAATGATTAAAAAATACTAAAAATTAATAATAATAATAAAATTAATTTAATTAATTTCAATTAAATAGGATTAAAAAATAAAATACATTTTAATAATAATAAAACTATTATTTATAATATAAAAATTAATAAAATAAATTTTAAAATAATTTTATTAAATTTTAATTGATTTTATTTAACCTATAGTTAAACTATAGTTTGGGAAGTTAATTTTTTTTTAAGTGTTCGTTGTCGCCCTCCGCTGATCATGAGGACGAACGCCGCGTCGCCGTCCCGCGAGGCGCTTGGTATCCGCCGCCTCCGCGCGAGGTCACCCGTACGCTGCACTCGAGTGTGCCCGCACCTGCGGCGTTGCTAGCGGCCGCTGCCGCACGCGGCGCAGTGGCGCGACGGCCGACGCGAGGCCGCCATTGGCCATCGTGGCTCCGGGCGAGGTCCCGCTGCTTGGTGGAGGCTCACTGCTGCCTTGTCGTTGTTGTTCATGCTTCTCGCTGGCATGCCGATTTCGGTGGCGCGTCGGAACGAGAAAAATGACTCGTTTCGTTCGGAACAGGTCAACATTTCAAACCTTGGTCTATCTAACAATCAGCAGATGTGCATGACCTTAACTATTGGTATTAGAGCAAAATAGACATAAACATAATATGCCTCTTTGGAGAAGTGCGATAAACTACAAATGCCTAGGAGAACCAACTCAATAATCAATCTAGAAACTAGAGACTATTTAAAGTAGGTAGCCAAATGCAAAATAGGCATGCCGCATCAATTTGAAAAGATGTGTCATCAGTGCATCATTAATATGTCTAACAAAGGAAACTAACGACCAATGCAACAACATATACTACAATTGCTTGTTATGTAACTACTAGCATCCATGTGAGTAAACACTAGAACAGATGGAAGACAACTTTATGATCAAAGGCAATCAATGAGCATTGATATAGACATGTGGGTGTTACCCCTTGCAGTTCCCAATCTATGACAGGAGCATGACATTACATGTCAGTGATAGGTATAAACAATGCATTATTTCAGGTCACCAACATTCTGCATTATTATGGGATTGTATTAACTACATGACTGAGGTATTATTTGCAATAAAACCATCATAGGCGCATATCACTTCCGATGCATATCGTCCCTACTAAGTATAAGATGATCCTTCGCCATATTGATATTCATACATATCAGAACATTAAACTCATGCTGTTCAGCATGCAATAATATAGTTCAGATACAAACATAAATGTTGGTTAATTATATAAGCATGATATTCATGATACTGTGCCTCAATAACTGCATAGTACTATTCACATGTAAGTTTGTATTTATAAGATGTGATATTATATGGTACAGTCAAGAACAATATAAATGTATGATATTACTATGTAATTACATGGATATAGATGTCAAAATCCCCTGTCTATGCAAATCATTGAAAATTAGTCACAGTGGTATAAGAGTACAAAACTAGTGGAACAAGCCAAGTTGACAAAATGATAAAGTAAATCAGCATTCTCTTTTAGATCTAATATCTGAAGATTGTTTGTACACACACACAAAAAGCAAAAAAAGTTGCAATGATCATGCAAAATCTGACTTACCTGTATACACCAACATCTTTACTCGGCTAACAGATCTTTTAACAAACACAACATAACTTTATGTTTGCCACTTGCATCAGATTTCTGTCTTTCTATCTAGCATTATATCTTCCAGATACAATGAAACATGCACCACTTTCACAGGGTAATGTTCTCTTTATATCATTGTAGTTGTTGATACCTTCACCATGTTTTGATTGAACTATGATGTGCTTCTGCTTGACTTCTCTGCCTTCATAGTAACTATTTGATTTTATTCAGTGCGAAATTTGTGAAAATTTGTTGTGACTAGACAAATGAAGATCCCAATCATGCTCGCCCTTTGGGGTTCGTATTTTGCAGGAATAGGCTTTAATATCTGGCATTGCCCCTGTATGCTCTCCAACTTATCCAATTAGCCATGTCATGCATAGTCATGTTAAGTACCATAAAATCAATCATTAATTTGTCACCATTTTTGTCATCCATTGCCATTTTGTCTATCTGTATGTATGCTTGATTGAATCTCCATAGACAATCTATGGCATGCACACATGTTGATTGATCATCATTATTTTAATGCAACTGATGGACCTTGTTGGCGTCCTAAGGATGGAAATTTGTTTTAAAGATTGGAACATTTATTATTCATGCAAAACAATCCATACCCCTTATGTTAGAGGTCAAGAACATAGTTCCAACCAATCTAGAGTCCAAAAGGTATGATAAATGGATTCTGGCTAGTTGTTTGGAGTTCCTGTTTTGATTATAGTTCTCAGTCAGTGTTTGTAGCGCTAATCTTATTCTCAATTTTTTCCTAAAAAAATGATTCTCCAGAGTACAGCACGTGAAGTAAAGCGTCTTGATTCCATCACCAGATCTCCAGTTTATGCACAATTTGCTGAAGCATTGAATGGGTTGTCAACCATCAGGGCCTACAAAGCATATGATAGAATGGCCAACATCAATGGTAAATCAATGGACAATAATATGAGATTCACACTGGTTAACATGAGTGCTAATCGATGGCTTAGCATTCGGTTGGAGACAATGGGAGGTACTATGATATGGCTCATAGCAACTTTTGCTATTGTGCAAAACCAACATGCAGAAAATCAAAAGGCATTTGCATCCTCAATGGGTCTACTTCTTACTTATGCTTTGAACATTACCAACTTGTTGACATTAGTTCTAAGACATGCAAGTCTCGCTGAAAATAGTTTCAATGCTGTTGAGCGAGTTGGAACATATATAGAATTGCCTTCTGAAGCTCCTCCTGTAATTGAAAGCAGTAGACCTCCTCCAGGTTGGCCTTCTGCTGGTATGATCAGATTTCAAGATGTTGTGCTTCGTTATAGGCCAGAGCTTCCCCCTGTTCTTCATGGCATATCCTTTAAAATTGAAGGAAGTGAAAAAATTGGAATTGTTGGTAGGACTGGGGCTGGAAAATCTAGCATGCTTAATGCTTTGTTCCGTATAGTGGAACTTGAACGAGGACAAATATTTATAGATGAATATGATGTTTCCAAATTTGGTCTATGGGATTTGCGTCAAGTCCTTGGCATAATACCACAATCACCAGTTCTCTTTTCAGGTGCATCTTTTCTTCATTTTTATGTCTCCTTGAAATAAAACTAGATTTTATTTCTTCCTATGCAAGTTTTTATTCTTAGGAGTAACATAGGAAGTAAGTTTCAGAATCCTTTTAAATTAGTAACCAGGATATGCTTGCAGTTGCACATCTATGGTATTTTATCATGATTAGTTTTTTTTTTTATGTTAGTTTACTGTGACTTGAATATAATTACGTTCAGATAAGATTTATCTCGTTCCGAATTGGAGGACAAATTGCTAGTCTTATGGAAGATTGCAAGATGCATAGTACCCACACACTGTACAGTAGTTTCCATCATAGGCAATATGTATATTTCAGGATCTACTGTTGCTTTACTTTTTGCATTTCTTGAGAGTGTTGAAAATCTCCTGTATCCTATTAGATTGGTTTAAGCAATTTGTGCAAATTCAATTGATGTAAACCATTTTGGTTTAAACCATTTTTGATTTGTAAAGTTCAATTTCTTTGCTCCTTCATTAACCAAAATATCTTGCAGTGGGAGTGGCTTCTGATCTTTCTGATTTTAAAGATTCTTTCTTTTCATTCCCCTAAATCTGGTCTTCTGGTTCATTGTCCATGGAAAAAGTCTTTTTATCTTCTCTGTAGCATTGTGTTTTTCTCTAGTTGTCTTTATAGCTGTTTGGTCCAAACAAATATCCAGGAACTGTACGGTTTAATCTCAATCCCTTCAATGAGCACAATGATGCAGCCCTCTGGGAAGCTTTAGAGAGAGCTAATCTAAAAGATGTCATCCAAAGGAATCCACTGGGACTTGATGCAGAGGTATAGTTCGCCTTATTCTTACCATTGCCTTGGTATGCATTGGCGTCACTACATTTCAGTTTTTTCTCTGCGATACTTGGATTGGAACACAACAATTCTTTTATTTTCATATTTCTGTTGCTTTTGCAATTGTTGTTATTTTTTAAAGTGCAACTTTCATCAACATTTACTAAATCCTTGTAGCGAGCCTTGTGGCTGTTCAGGCATGTGCATAGAAGTTGTAATTTTTGAATTTCTTGGTTGTCCTTTGCTGTTTCTTTTTCGTGATACCATGTCAGTGACTACAAATGCTTTCTTTCTTTCGTTAGCTGTTGAAAGAGAGCCTTGACACAACAGTAAAATTGTTGCCTTGTGACCTAGAGGTCACAGGTTCGAGTCCTGAAAATAATATCTTATAGAGCAAAATAAAACTGCGTACAATAAATTTTTTCCCTGGAACCCCATAAGACAAGAGTTGTGTATCGGACTATCCTTTTTATTTTAGTGTAAAAAGAAGAGAAAATGCTGATTTTTTTTTTTACATTTATTGCTGAATACTCAATCAGCATGTCGTTACCGATTAGGTCTCAGAAGCTGGGGAGAATTTCAGCGTGGGACAGAGACAACTTCTGAGTCTTGCACGAGCATTGTTAAGGAGATCAAAGATTCTTGTCCTTGATGAAGCTACAGCAGCAGTGGATGTTATGACTGATGCTCTTATACAGAAAACAATAAGGGAAGAATTCAAATCTTTCACAATGCTTATTATAGCTCATAGATTGAATACCATCATTGACTGCGATCGACTTCTTCTTCTTAGTGCTGGCAAGGTTTTTCCTTTCACTTCAATTGCCATGCAGCTTGATGAATTATAGTCTACTTGCAAATTTTTTCTTATTATCATCAGATAATAATGTTATCTATCCACATAATAGCCATCTTTTATTTTGCTAAAGTTCTATGTTTTATTGTTGAGTTCTATCAATGTAAGGCAATACATTCGATTTAAGAAGGTATCAGGCACTGAAGATTGCTAAGTAACCTTAACAAAATTGAAAGAGATTTAAATGACCAACATATTTCTAGCTCTTGTGATGCGCATTTTGCTTAAGATTGATGTTTTTTCCTTTCGCTATTCCGGTGTCTTGCTAGTTGTTGTGATCTCACTAGGATACTTATCAAGCACTATGAATCTCTTTTAGGTCCAACAGTCCAGATCTTCTTATGACTTATCTTTGGAATAGCAGGTTGGGTGCCATGAAACTATAAACTTTTGTAGCCAATGAGTTAGTTCCAACCAAGGATCAAGTTAACAACTTTTTTTTCTATCTTCTCAAAATTGTACAAGAACACTGAGATATATCAGTATATCATGCTTTCATTCATATGTTATAGCTCAGTTTTCTTGTTTCTCTCATTTAAAATTTGGGCCCCACTTGTACCCATACGTCCTTTCGGCTATGTGGCTGATGGCACAATAATAACTTATCTTCCACTTGGATGAGGGAACTCACTCATTATAGCAGTTTTCTCACCTAAGCTTATGAATCACCTCCATTATACCACAACTGTTCATACGAGACTAAATTTGAATGTCAACCTCCTTCACTTAAAGCTTAACATCTCTACCAAAGGCATAAAGTTCGAATGAATCATCCCAAATTGAGAATGTGTAGGTCTAGTGATGCCTCTCCAATCACGTAGGCAATCCTTTCCAAACACCTTATTATGCCTAGTATTAAGTCCGCTTAAATAATTATGTCCATACACGAAGCTTTTGTTAATGTGGAGTACTGAAAAATAGTCTATTGTATGCAATCTTACCTTGCATTTTAAAAGACTATTTCCATGACTTGAACCCATGACCATTAGATCACGCGACAACAGCTTTGTCATTGTGCCAATGCTCCCTTCTTATTTAGTCGGCTTAAATACCAATTGACAAAATCCGCTCTCATAAGTTGACCTATTAACTAGTGATATTAAACCACTAATTCAAAATACTTGAACTAGTATTTTACTCATCTAAGCTTCTATAGCCTATATTAGCCCAAAACTATGTAAGGAACTAAGATGTCAACAATACTTATTTGGATCTCATAATTCAGTCAAGGCAATAGTTTTTCTCCCCCGTCGTATAGTTAAGACTTATCATCATTATTTCTCTAAGCTTTTGTTAGTTCTATGATTTGGTATGCCCTGCAGGTGTTGGAATTTGACACCCCCCAGAATCTTTTATTAAATGAAGAAAGTGCTTTCTCAAAAATGGTTCAAAGCACAGGATCTGCCAATGCTCAATACCTCCGGGTACTCATTCTCTTGCTCATTTTTTCTTTTTTCTTGATTTTTTGTGGTAATATTTAGTGTCATTTTTTAGTTTTATGGTTCATCAAACATGTAAACTATAATAGCAACTCATGATACCAACAATTTTTTAGCCTTTAAGTTGACAGAACAATATTAGTTTTACAGGAAATGACTTATTCTACTCTTCTCTTTTTTCCATTTCTTTTTCTTGTTTTTCAATATTTTTTTTTTACTTTTAATTTACTCACCGTCTGATAGATTCAGATGGAAATACAAAATGCTATTTGATTGCAGTGACTGCTCAGTAATTTTTATTTAGTGTAGTCTCAAATCTCTATCTTGCATAACTGTGGATGGAATGATCTAATGCACTTTCTCAAACATTTGTCGATTGTTGTTGTTCAGTCTTGATGTCACAACTGTTGACACACAAAATTATATATATATATATATATATATATATATATATATGGCCTGATATTCTTTTTCATGTGGATACCCTCTATGCAGTGTTTCACATATTAGAATTTTGGATTTCTCGATATTTTACTTTGCTTAATGGGCATGCTCCGGACAGGCTGCTAATGTGGTTTGCCATTATTCATCTTCTAAGTTTATGTTTACGATTGGTTATTGCGAAAATTGTACCAATAATGAATTAAATGGCTTAACCATGTTGTGAGCTAATTTTATGAGATTCACTTCAAAATTTCTTTTGATGCAGTTTCATTGTCAACATATTCCTTATCCTTTGCGAAGTTGTGCGAATAGATTTGTCATCTTTTGAAACTTTCCCTAGCCGACATCAAAATCAGATATTCATGACTAGCTTAACATGTTGTGAGCTAATTTTATGAGATTCACCTGAGTCAAAATTTCTTTTGATGCAGTTTCATTGTCAACATATTCCTTATCCTTTGCGAAGTTGTGCGAATAGATTTGTCATCTTTTGAAATTTACCCTAGCCGACATCAAAATCAGATATTCATGACTATCAGTGATCAGATTTAGTCGTTTGCCACTTAGTCGATCGATGTTGTTTTTAGTCGACTTTTGACTCAGAATTTATGACTTTAATCTACAGAATTTGGTGTTCAGAGAGGATGAAAATAGATCCCAAAGGGAGGATATCGAGAGACAATGGTTTGGCTCTCCCGCTGGATAGTTGCTACTTAATTTGCTTCAGGTTCCAACATGATCTTTTTGTTTCAGGTCTTGCAGTTATGAGTAAGCTAGCGCGCAATCGACTTCACCACTCAGACTATGCATTCCAAGATGAATCGTTTGATTGGTATCAAATGGAAACTTGTGTCGTCACAAATTTTCCTCTTCGAAGGTTGGTTCTGAGAGCATGGTGCTTTCAGTTTTGGCAATCCAAAGAGAGATACTTACAATTCAGCTCTCTCAATCGATTGGAATTCTCAAACTGCCGAAATAAGTGTTTAAATGTGTTAGAAAATGTGAATGGAAAGGGGATCGAATGACTCCAGTCCATTGAAGTTTCAAAACATCATGATTGATTTATATTGTTTCATATATATATATATATATATATATATATATATATATATATATATATATATATATATATATATATATATATATATATATATATATATATATATATATATATATATATATATATATATATATATGAGGAGAGATTCTCTCTCACGTGTGCACCTGTAGAGGGTGCAGCTCTCGGGCTTAGATTGCATTGAACTTAGATGATTCATATGCGAGTGTGATCTGTGTGCGTCTAATGTTGAACCGGTCAGGGTTAAATTTGATCAAACAAATGAATCAATAGTTTGTCGTCCAAATTATTATAATGGATATATTAATATGATTATTGAGAATCCTTAATCAGGTAAAAAAATTAGTGGCGCCTTAATCACTTAGGCAAATAAAAGTATTTAATGACGTTTATTCGGTCAACTATGGAAATCCTCCTATAAAAGGAGCCTAAATCTTGAATAGAAAGAGGTGATAAGCAATCCATTCACCTGCGTTCCTCTCTCTCTTTCTTTCTCTTTGTTGAGTATTTCTTTTATTCGATAGAACTCCTATAATAACACTCATATGCATTTCAGTTTCACCATTGTATCTTTGAAAATAAATGATCCATAATAACCTCAAAGCACCTTGGAGGTGAGATGAATCTATTTTAAAAAATCTGTGCTTAATGCAAACCTCGACTCAGTATTTCAGACAATTTAGTAGTTGGTCACTCGACACTTGCTCTCGGACGATTTGACACTCGATCACTCGACATTTAATCTTCGATGACTTGACAGTCAACCACTCAACCTCAATGACTCGATCATTCGGCATTCAAACTCGTCGACTCAGTCATTCAACACTCAAACTCGGAACTTGATGACTCAATCACTTGACATTCGATCACTCAGCATTCAGTCTTAGTAATTCGGCTCGACCATTCAAAGACAACTTGAGATAATCAACTCAAGTCATTCAACAGATTAGTCTAATTTTAAATTGTATTTTTAAATTAGAATTCTTTCATTAACTCTAAAATAAGATGGAAGTCTTAAGCAAGAATATGACTGTATACTTGTGGTTGGTTTAGTACAAGGAACTCAAGAACAGAACCAATTTGGTTGGATTAGTCGATCGAGTTCTATTAGTATACTTGACAAAGTTTGCCTCATTTGATTGTTTGACTAAACATTAAAAAATGGATAAAATAAGAATCGATTTTGGAAGAGATCTAAAATTTTTTTCTTGATTTTCACATGTTTTAATCTTCATATCAAGATCCATAAAACTCTTAATAATTTATCTCTCTTACAATGAACGTGGAATAAATCGATGAAAACGATTAGATTGACGAATTCTCATCTTTACGGATGTAGATATCAAGTATATTTAACGTTTATAGGCATTGAAGGCCGGTTTAGTTTGACTTGATGTGGCTCAGCCTTGAGATATTCCAAGATTCGACCCGAACAAAATGAGCCGGAACGGTTCACGTTCCGGTTCATTATAATTGAGAGACGATACGATACGATACGCGCTTCCACAGCTCATGCAGCACTAAGACCGAAACCGACGGTGGATACTTTCTCTTTCTGCCGAAGGCGAAATCCAGCCGTTCATTTTTGGCGGAGAATATTAGAGGCGAGTCTTTCCTAATAAATCTCCCCCAATCTCCACGATCGACGTCTCGTCCGACGACGACGGCGAATCCGATCCGAAGCTCTTCTTTTGGTTTCTACTTTTCATCGAGGTTGGATCATCGCTTCGAGGTACCTTCGTTGCAGTTTCCTGTTATTTTGATTCTGATCGCCGTCGAACTTAGTTAGGGTTAGGTTTTCGTTTTCGGAGAATCCTTTTTGAAGCTTAGATTAGGGTTCGTTGTATGTTCGAGCTTAAAGGTTAGAGATTTATTGAGGATTGGTGTTAGAATCCTCCTTTAGTTTCTTTTTTCTCTGCACTGCCATCGTTAATTAAGGTATTGCATCGGGAAGAAAAGGAACCTTTGTGGATTTGATCCAGTTTAGGCCATAAAGGAATCTGTTTGAAGAGTAATTTAGCTCCAAGTTCAACTCTTTTATGGCCTTTGCATCTCTGGAGATAGAAAAATCGTCACCGGAGAAGTTTGTTGATAGTCCTTGGGACGAAGATATTCCTTCGGCTTGCGTGAAATCCCAGGTTTTATATTCCAATCCGGAACCAAAGTGTGATAAAAGGTTTAGCAGCAACTCTGCAACATTGGGATCTGCTTGTGTTCCTCTGAAGAGAGGTGATTCCAAATCTGGAGCCACAATTGCTGATGGTTCGGGTTCTAGTGGTAAGCCGAGGTCCTTTACTGATCTCCCGACGACTTTGGTGTATGAGATTCTTCAGCGTCTCGATGCCAAAGAGCTTGGTGTGGTGTCCTGTGTCTCTACTCTGCTGAATAGCCTTGCATCTGATCATCATGGTTGGAAGAATTTCTACTGCGAGAGGTGGGGTGTTCCTTTTGGTCTGAATGCTCAATCATCAAACCAAAAGTCGTGGAAGGAGCTATTTGTGGACAGAGAGTTTCGGAGTAAATCTTTTATGGGGAGGTTTTGCATAGATGTGCTCCATGGACACACTGAAGCTGTTCGGTGTGTATTTCTTCTCCAAACTGCAAAACTTATCTTTACTGGAGGATATGACTCTGCTGTGCATATGTGGGACATGGAAGAAGGCTTGTCAGTTGGGGTGTCTCGCTCTCTTGGTTGCACAATTCGAGCCATTACTGCTGATTATGAGCTCTTGGTGGCTGCGGGAACAGGTGATTTTCTCCAGTGTTGGAGAGCAATCGAAGGCCATCCTCATCTGTTTGACATTGCAGCTTCTTTGAACCACAACTCCAACTTCCGCCTCTGGGGGCACGAAGGCCCTGTAACTTGTCTTGCGCTGGATTCAACCAGAATTTACAGTGGTTCATGGGATACAAGTGTTCGTATATGGGATCGAGCTCATTTGAAGTGCTTGAGGACATTGAGACATGGTGACTGGGTTTGGTCTCTTGCCCCTCGAGGAGGCACGGTCGCTAGCACAAGTGGTACAGATGTTTATGTTTGGGACACCAACAATGGATACTTGACTACTATTATTCATAATGCTCATGTAGGTAAAGTATTTGCCTTAACCCGCAATCATTTGGGGGATCTTCTATTTACTGGAGGTGAAGATGGTGCAATTCGGATGTACATGGTCCATGACCATTGTGATGACGATGATATTAAGCCAGCTGCAACTTGGATTCCTCACACCAGCCCCGTGCATTCGCTTTCTTTCGAGTTTCCGTGGGTTGTATCATCTTCTAGCGATGGAAGAATTGCACTGATCGATGTGCGGAAGTTACTAAAATCACGACAATCTTGTTCTTCTAGGCAGCATTACAAAGTGAAGCACTCAGCCCCAGAAGCAGTGGAGCCTCCCCAAAGGATGTTGCATGGCTTTGGCTGCAATCTTTTCTCTGTGGCAATTGGATCCGATCGGATAGTTTGTGGGGGTGAGGAAGGTGTTGTTAGAATCTGGAACTTCTCTCAAGCACTTGAAATCGCAAAAAGGGTCGAAGCCCTCAGAAGCATCAGGTTGGAGAACCGCATGAGGCGACGCAAGGTGCAGACTGAGATGAGCGGTAACGGTGCGCGAGCTGATCAATGTTCAGTTTCAGCAAAAAAGAATCAACTGAATGCAGAACGCATCGGTGTTTGGCACAGCAAGCGCGGCTTAACCGGAAAGCTCAAACCCTAGAAATTGCTAATCCATTCACTTTGACAAATGTACTTCATCTTTATAATAGTTCTGTAGAATGTTTCTATCAGTCTTTGAGTTTAGCTGGGAACATTCAATTCTCCATTGAATTGAAATTCAACTTCACTCTCATTTGCAGCTTTGATCAGTTAAACTTGAATTTTTTTTCCACTTAACATTTTGTTTAAATTGAATTATCTTTATAAATTGGTGCTTTGCGTCAGTTTGGATTTGATTATGAAAACGGGTCATGTCTCTGTTTTGTTGACGTCTTGTTCTTAGCTTCTTATTGATTCCTTAGGCAAAAAATTTGCATATTTTCATAAATAATCTGAGAATGCAAATTGATTGGCTCCATTTCTGAGTTTAGAGATTGATTTGGATCATAAAATATAATTAAATGCTCACTCTAAAGGGTTTTACCCGCGTCATAATATGGTCTGTATAAGGAATTTATTCATGCTATAGACAATGTGTTTGTTGTTAACCATAAATACGATAAATTTTTATCTTTCTTAATGAATTTATTACAAATTTTGAAAATATCAAAGCTTTCATGACCTTTGTTTATGATTTTAGTATGATCACCATTATACATTATAATCATTTTTTGTGTTTGTGTTGCTTCTCTTTGCATTCTGGATAGTTTTATAATTAGTCAGGTCAAAAATTTAAATATTTAATACCAACTAAAAAAAATTGAGAGTGTTTAGAGTGATGGAACGATTGCCCTTGCAATCACAATTTATATATATACATAGAATTAGTCCTCTATTACCTGCTTTACTATCCCATCAAACTTGGTCTTCACTGGGATGGTACGTTGGTAAGATTGTATGTCAATTTGCACAATGGACAAAGATCAATTTCGGATGAAAGTCTTAAACCCTTCCCTGAACTCAGATGGTCACGCACAATCTTACCAATCACGCCAAGGGCAAAGTCTATCCGTGATTTACCCCTCATATTTGTGAGACTAAGATGAGAGAGTTGCTAGGTTGACGGTTCAACTTTTTTACACAACTATCCCATCAAATTTGTGGGGAGGTTATAACTCTGGTCTATCGATCAACCTCCTCTTTTGCATCTGTCACTTAGATTCTTGATTTATCTTCTCCATCAGTAGAAGCAATCGAAGAGGACTGCTAATATGACGGTTTTATTTTTTTTTTAAATATGAGATTATCAAATATTGTGTAAATTTTCTATTAATCAATTATTTAATGTTATATTAAACTTCAGTGACATTTTTATATTATTTTAAATCAAATATTTATGAAAAATTAATATTAAAATGTTTTTGAAAATATTTTAATCGAAATTAATTAATTATATTTTCTAGTGCTTTTCTTTAATTAATTTAAATAATATGAGAAATATTAAATATAATTTTAATATGTCAATTCTTATATTTATATACTAATAAATAAATTAATATATATATATTTTCTTTTAATAATAAAGAGAAAACTCATCAAAGTCAATTTCGACCAGAGAAATAAATTTATGATTTTGATTAGAGTATATATAATTTTTACTTAATTTATTTTAATTTGACATTTTCTTATTTTTAAATCATATGGATATTACTTTTTTATTTTATTTTTCCCTTTTTCATTCGGACATAAATTTACCATATAAGTTTTTTTTACTTAATTTAGTTTAATTTGATATTTTCTTATTTTGAAATCATATGGACATTGTTTCTTTATTTTTTTTTATTTCCTTTTTCATTCGGACATAAATTTACCATGTAATTTTTTTTATTTAATTTATTTTAATTCAATAATTTTTCTATTTTTAAATTATTCCTCTTTTTAATCGGCCATAAACGAATCGAGTAATTTTTTCCAAAGAATTGATCTTTAATTTGATAATTTTTCTATTTTTAAAACATATACATGTCGCTTTATTATTATTATTTTTTTCCCTTTCTATTCGTCCATGAATGAATCTGTTTCGGTATATTGCAAATTATATGGTAAAAAAAAACTCAAATTTTATTTTATCGGTAATTCACCAACAATTCCAAATTGGTACGGTCTGGCGTAATATATATATATGCGTTGAAGCGCTACGCTCCGCCGAGCCGGCTCGCCGGAAGCCGGCATCGCCGCGGATCCGGCGAAGAATCGCGGATCGGCCGCGGCGCGACGCATCACGGCCGCGATTCGGCCGGATCGCGGCCAATTCCAAGACTACATCGGGAAGGACCGCCGGCGCTGGCGGTCCTTTCGCCGGATTCCGGCCGCGATTCGGCCGGACCGCCCGATCACGCGGCCGGCGGGTCGCGCGCTGCACCGGCCGGATTCGCCGGATTCGACCGACCGCGGTCGAACCGGCGGGAAAGGACCGCCGGCCGGGCGGTCCTTCCCGACGAGTGGCCGAATTGCCGCGATTCGGCCGGAATCGCGGCCGATTTTCACGGCTCCGCCACAATCCGGCCGGTCGAGCTCACGGATCACGGCGAGGCGAGGTGCGCCTAACGCACCGTCCGCGCCGGAGGTGGCCGGACACGCGCGCGCGGCGGCGTGAGGTGGCTCGGCGTCGCGTCGCGGATGGTTTAGTCGCGCAGGTGATCGCGATTTTATATATATATATATATATATATATATATGATCGACAGAACTTTAGAAAAGAAACGTTGTTAATTTAATTTGGATGGGTTACTACTTGTCCACGCTTCGACGCTTCTTCCTGATCTCTCCTCCTGATGATTCCGCCATTAACGTCCAAGAAACTCTCGACTGGAAGCTGAAGGCGATCGTGGAGTCCTACTATTTTACCTGTATTCCGGCCATCAAGAGTGACCTCGCCGTCATCGACCGGTGGCTCACCGCCTTTCGCTACGGCGTCGCCTCGATTAATCCTAACAACCTCGATCATAATAACGCTAAGAAGACGATTATTGCTGAGCTAAAGCTCATGTTCATCTCTCCTGTCTTCCTGTCGACCAAACTGGGGGATCCGATGGACCAACTTCGCCCACTGATGATGAACAGTATGTTTGGGATGGGTCCTTTCTGGAAGTTCAAGGACCTGAAGATGTTCAAAATGCTACGGGAGGGAGGCTCGTTGATGACTTGGAAATTCAGTTGGATCCGATGTAGTTTCTTCATTATGCTATCAGGAGTTAGGAAATATATTAAAGCGGCGGAGGAATCACCGCTGCTGGAGATCGAAAATACGATTGAAGAAATAAAGAGCAAGGTGTCGAAGTTCAGGGAAGAGTTCATCGTCTACCGCTTCGAGTTTAACTACTTTGAGATCAAATTCATGGGCATGATCCCGAAAGAGACGATTCTCTCTTCCTGCTTTTAGTTAGGATTTTTTTTAAAAAATTTTTGATGAATCCATTCAGATATGTTTTATTAACATTGATCAGTACTTCCTTGTTGGTTTCCCTTAATTACCTCTGCCACTCTAATTGTTTTACTTCTTTTACTTAGATAATCGATTGTATACCTTTAGATATATCGATACAATCTCAATTTATTTTCTTTTATTTTGCAAGCTATTGGAACTAAACTCTTGAATATATATATATATATATATATATATATAGAATGGCCGCCGCCGCGCGCCATCCGACCTGCCGGCCGTCGGGCCGGACGCGATCGAGCGCCACTCGCCGTGGTCCGAGGGAGTTCACCGGCCGGTTAGCGGCCGAATCCGCACTAACCGGCCGAAATCAACGAAGATCGCGGCCGCGGCGCACGGCCATCACGGCCGCGATCGGCCGGTCCGGCCGGTGCGGCCGAAATCCGGAACCGAGCCGACGGACCAGAGGCCGACGCCGTCCGTCCGGCGCCAATCGGTCGGCCGGCCGAATCGCGGCCGCCAGACCAGCGGCCGATTTCGGTACGCCATCGGGCGCCGATTCGGCCATTAGCGCCGGCCGGCCGAATGGCGGCCATCGGCGGCTGGCCGATTGACGGACGGACGTCGCGCGCATCGGTCCGTTCGACGCCGGATTCGACCGAATTGGGCCGAACCGATTGATCGCGGCCGGCGCAGCCGCCGGCACCGTGATCTTTGGTAATTTTCGGCCGGTTAGCGCCGGATTCCGACCGGTAAACTCCCCCCGTCGGACCGTCGGCGAGTGACGCGTCGTTCGCGTCCGGTCCGGCGGCCGGCGATGGCCGGACGGCAAATGACGCGGCAAAGGACGATGCAGGTCGCCGAGGAGCGCACGAGCGTAGAAATCGATCGCGAGATATATATATATATATATATATATATATATATATATATATATATATATATATATATATATATATATATGAAAATGATCTACTGCGTGACGAATTTCTCCGTGCGCTCCACGCCGACCAACGTGCGTTGCCGCCGTCGCCGTCGTCGTCGCCGCGCCATCCGGCAACCGTCGAACCGGACGCGATCGACGCGCAACTCGCTGACAGTTCGACGGGGCTCGTATTCCGACCGATTAACACCCGGAATCCGGTGCAAACCGGTCGGAAATGACCGAAACACGCAGCCGACAATGGCGCGGCCACTGCTGACCGCGATCGGCCCAGATTTTGGTCGCAATTCCGGCCGCCCGATTTCTGCCGCAATTCGATTAATCAACGGCCGAATCACGGCCGCCCGAGTATACCGGACAGACCGACGTCGACTGTCGGTCCGTCCGACATCGAATTTCAGCCGCGATTTGGCTAGAATCCGGCTCGATCGCAACCGACAGTGGCCGCGTCACTGTCGATCGGTCATTTCTGACCGGTTTGCGTCGGATTCCGGACGCTAATCGGCCGGAATCCGAGGCCCGTCGGACCGCTGACGAGTTACGCGTCGATCGCGCCCGATCCGGTGGCCAGACGACATGGCGACGACGACAGCAACGCACGTAGCTCACGCGTGGAGCGCACGGACGCGCACGAGATCGTCACGCAGGAGATCGTTTCTCTCTCTCTCTCTCTCTCTCTATATATATATATATATATATTCCTTTTTTTAACACTTTTGTAAAAAGTTGAAATTGTCAACCTAGCGACTCTCATCGACCTGTCCCACGGCCATTGTGAGGAAGGTAAATCACGAAAGATCCTATGGACTTTGACGTGATGACCAAAACACGTAAGGATCATCTGAATTTAGGAAAAGACTTTAGATCTTTTTCGAAATTAACCCATATTATTTCTGTAAATATCATCGTATCTTAATTATCATGTCATCCATGTGAAAACAATTCTTTTTTTAACGCTTCGCATCCATATATGTTAATTTTCAAACTTCGGTACATTAACATTTTGCACTAGCCAAACACTTTGATCCA
This sequence comes from Wurfbainia villosa, assembly GCA_025175895.1. Taxonomy (NCBI): domain Eukaryota; kingdom Viridiplantae; phylum Streptophyta; class Magnoliopsida; order Zingiberales; family Zingiberaceae; genus Wurfbainia; species Wurfbainia villosa. The sequence goes on along the minus strand of CM046000.1, from coordinate 1,762,573 downwards.
TAAAGCAAGACAATAAAGTACAATAAAAAAGGATAACAATTTCATGACAAGAGGGTTTGAGTTCTTAATATGGTCATTACATGGATAGTGATTAGTGCATTGACTATACGTGCATAATATCAAAATTATACATGAAAAATATTATATATTGCTTTTCTAACAAACATAAATCTTTATACATAGGTTATAAGTCTGCTGGTCTTCACAATAAGAGCACATCAATGATCAACCAATATAAGTTTAGTCAGATTCAATGGATCAGTATCTATCATATGGAATTGCAAAGATATTGTGACAGTTGTAATGTGTTACAATAAAATTCTGGATTCTGGAGGAATAATTCAATAGGTGGATTTGGCAATAGAATCCTCTCTTCAGCTAGAAGTAGGTCCTCTAAACGTTTGAGTGACACATTGCAATTCACAATCTGACAAAAAAATAAATAGATTTCAGGCATAGTAATGCGTAACATTATTGGTAAATACTAAGCTATTTCTGTAATTTTATCTTAATTCATGAAAATATACGCTGAGGAGTTAATTGAAAGTAATTACAGGACTTGATCAATGAAGCATGGTTTCTAAAGGATGTAATCAACACCCAGAATTAGTATTTGATGGGTGTGATCAGTTGACTGTTAGGTATTCGTTGGAGCTTTTTCAATGTGGATTAAGCCGTTGTGAGACAACGACTATAGGAACAGTCGGCTGCTAGACGAAATCCAGTCTGAGTTGCAGCTTTAAAGAGAACTCGAAGGGTGGGATATTGCAAGGGATTTCTTGGGCGATTTGGAGCGATTTGCTGGTGTAAATCAGGATCTTCAAGTGCGGCTCAAACAATTAAACAAGTAAGCATTCAAAAGAGTTTTTGTAAAGTATCATTTACTTCTTTTGTTGTATTTACTTTGTATTTGCTTGTTTTATCTTGTATTACTTTTGTAATTTGTATGTAGTGTCCAACGAAGAGAAGAAAGTGCTAAAATTCAAAAAGGCTCTCTACGACTTAAAGCAAGCCCCTCGTGCTTGGAATAGCAAAATTGATATATATTTCCGAGCAAATGGTTTTATCAAGTGTCCACATGAACATGCTCTCTATGTAAGGAATGAAAAAAATAGTGATATGTTACTTGTTTGCTTGTATGTGGATGACTTGATTTTTACAGGGAATAATCCAAAGATGTTTGTAGATTTCAAGAGAGCTATGACAAAGGAGTTTGAGATGACGGATATTGGCATAATATCCTATTATCTTGGGATTGAAGTGAAGCAACGAGATATGACATATTTATTTCTCAAGAAGGATATGCTAAAGAAATTCTCAAGAAGTTTGATATGGAAAATTACAAGCCGGTCAAGACACCTGAGGAGTGCGGAATCAAGCCACACATGAATCGAGATGGCGAAAAAGTTGATCCAACTTTATTCAAGAGTCTTGTTGGAAGCTTGAGGCATCTAACCTTACCAGATATTCTTTTTGGCGTTGGACTTGTGAGTCATTACATTAAAGCTCCTACTATACATTTGAGAATTGCCAAAAGAATTCTTTGCTACATCAAAGGTACAATTAATTATGGTATCTTGTATGCTTTCTCAGACGATTTTAAGCTTGTTGGCTATTGTGATAGTGATTGGGTTGGTGATATTGATAGTCGGAAAAGTACTACCGGATTTGTTTTCTTTATGAGAAATTCAGCTTTTTCTTGGAATTCTATTGTGACTCTTTCTACTTGTGAGGCGGAGTATGTAGCTGCTACTACTTGTGTTTGCCATGTTGTGCTTGTGTTTGCCATGTTGTTTGGCTAAGGAGTTTGTTGAAGGAATTGAATTTGTCACAAGAAGATCCGACAGAGATTTATGTTGATAATAGATTTGCAATTACATTGGCTAAGAATCCAGTGTTTCATGAAAGGAGCAAACATATTGATGCAAGGTATCATTTTATTCGAGATTGCATATCGAAGGAAGAAGTGAAGCTCCAGTACGTAAAATCACAAGATCAAGTTGCTGATATCTTTACGAAACCATTAAAATTTGATGTTTTCAAGAAGCTGCATTTTTTACTTAGAGTAATGAATCTGGTTTAAGAGATGGTGTTGAAAATATAAACCATATTAATTGAGTCATAGTTATTTAATATTGTGTGCATGAATATTGGAGGTCTTTTGGAGGATTCATGAATGACTCTTCAATGATGCATGTATGTCATTTATTATTGGTTCATGTATTTGTGAAGATACATTTTGGGTATTCTCTATAAATATCCTATGCATTAACAATTCAAAAGATAACAAGGTGATAATACAAGTTAGTTTCCTCCATTGAAAGAGTGATATAGTTTTTTATATATGCTCTCCATCTTCTAACAACCTTGATGTGAGCTACCGTAGATAATTTTACTAGTAAAATTGACATCATTTCAAAAGCCAAAAACATTAATCATTTTCATCATCTATCTTTTACCAACTAATGGGATCGGGAGCTAGAAGGCACTTAATCTCCATTAGGACAAAATATGTAATAGAACATGGGGGTTCAAAAATCTCTTGCAGATGTGTCTGAAGGTAATTTTTTTTTATAGGAATGGTGAGTTGTGCCAACTTAATAAGTTGTTCCACATTGAATTCCAATAGCATTTAAACATGTGGCTATGCTATTGATGGTGAGGCATTAGTTGATAATAATCCAAATCATCAATAATGGCTTTTTTTCATGTTCCAGGACAAAATTGGTCATTCTTTTTAATCAGTGTACTCGTCCAAGTCATGTGTTGGATCCTTAACTCGATTTTTTCAATAATACAGATATGCATCTTACAGTAACATATACCATATACTATGCTCCAGTTCAGATTATTATTCAGTTTATATTATGAAGAGTTGTATCTGTCACTTTTTATCTTTATTCCACCATGTAATGAGATAGGTATATAGTCACTCACATGAAACACTGTTTAAGTTTATCGAACAACTATTTATCAAGGTAAATTATAATGATAAATGACTGATAATTAGTAGACGAGTTTGATTTTGAAAGAACAAAAACTAGGCTTATTCTATGTCCAAGAAGGACTTGCTTTAGCTAACTTTATTAGTTTGTCTTTCTATGAATATAATCTGACATGGCATATTCTATGCATTGGACTGTCTGATAATGTAGACTAACTAATCCCACGAATCTTAATTTAATACTTCTTTTTTGTAGAATCATTATAGATAAGAGTTGGATGTTTTTACCGAGACAATATGAGGAGTATAGAAATCAAGTTGAGAGTTTCTTACATTTTGCATTTTCTAATGCAAACATAAATGGATTGATTTTTTGCCCTTGTATACGGTGTAAAATTGATATATTTGTTTCAAGAGAGATTGCTTATGATCATTTGACTATTGATGGATTTATCAAAAGTTATATTCATTAGGTAGCTCATGGAGAGAGATAACTCTACAAACTCTTCTTTTGTTTCATTGCAAAAGAATGCAGATAATATGTAAGGTTTAGTTTATGAGGCATTTAGGATTCCAGAGCATAATGATACTATAATTAGCACATCAGAAGTATCAAATAGTTATAGATAGTTCAATATTCCAAATACACTAGGAATTTACTGGTTATAGATAGTTCAATATTCCAAATAGTTTAATGCAGGGAGAGTCCTTCAAGTAATTTTCATTTGAAGTCCCTTGATAAATAAATTTGTAACCTACCAACTTGAATCACTTATCTGCTATCTCAAGTACGAAGTGCACAAATCCAACTTAAAAACAGCTAGATCTTTCTGTTCCTACAGTCCATGACAATGCCACCAAATTGTGTTCATTAATTAATTCAAATAACCCACCCAAATATTTAAAATACAAAATTAAGTTCATTAATTTATTTAAAGAACCCAACTAAATATACAAAATATAGAGAAAATCATACCAGAGTCTTTGCACTGTCCCAACAAAAATACGTTGTGAAGAAGCAAGGTTCATGTCCCTCTGTAATCCGATAAAGTCGTATATCTGGAGGTAAAAGTTCTAGGGAAACTGCAAGGTCTATGTATTTCTGGGGGAAAGAGTGTGACATAATCCTTATTTGACAAAAAAGAGAATATAGTGGCAGGAAGGGAAAAAATGAAAAAAAAAATAAAACTCTGTACCTGTGCTATTTCAAAATAAGTTTTCTTATCCTTGGAATCCACAGACTGTCCAATCCAAACAAAAACCTCTACATGGGCATCAATTATCAACATATCTTTGGTCATCAGATCATCTTGAGAATATTTGAAAATCTCAGAAATCTGAAAGTGTGAACATGCAAGCAAAATAAGAAACAACAATGAGTTTCTGTATTGAATACTACATTTGATAGCAGTCAATGACAGACCTCTAGTTTTCCTGGAAGCATCATGTGCAAAAACACAACATAAGATTTGAAACATTAGATTGAGACCAAAAAACATCAGTTAATTTTTGACAGTATATTTCCAAATTTTACCAACCTTTCTTAAACATAAAGCTATATAAGTGAAGATCTCTAACTATATCCCGTGTGCTCTTTTTGCTGATAAAACTTTGCTTGCCTCCAATAGCAAACCAGAAAGCAGGGCTCTCTGTTCCTTTCTTGACATGTTTGATAGCAAAAGGAGTGCTCCATAGCATAGATCCAAATACTATTGCTCCATATCAATACAAGTTCTCTTAAAACCGAATTTAATTAGACCTCATGATCTTTTACAGAGGTTTTAGGATACACTTAGAGAAAGAATAGTTTAGTCTTATCATCCGATATAATTTTAACCTTTCATTGAAATATTATTAATTTTTATATTTATCGTATTATTATAATTTTAAATAAATATGAAATGTATTTGTAGTTAACAATAAACAAAGATCACTATTAGGTGCTTATGGAATGATATTTTATATTTCTCATTTGGTATGATATCCAATCTTTATCATCATTTCTAAGAGTAAGTGTCAAGTATGAGAGGATAATACTTAGGGAGTTAAACCTTAATTTTGAGGTATAACAGTCACTAGTGGTTCGTTCTAGTTGACTGAGCTTTGTTTGAAGGCAAACAGAAGCAACGTGATCTCGACCAGTGCCTCGACTAGAATAGGAGTCGAGCGAAACCTCAACTAATCAAGTACACGCTGACTCGGAGAGCCGAGTCGATGCTCGGGGAGTAAGCCCAGTCGAGGCGGCACCTCCCGCCTCGACTGGTCGAGTGCACGCTGACTTGGGGAGTCAAGTGCTCGACGCTAGGACTCGAAAAGCCGAGTCAGTGCTCGGGAGCTTTCACAATCAAGGTGGCACCTCGACTAGAGGTGCTCGACACTGGTGCTCGGGATGCATCGGTCAACTGCTGTGATGAAGCAGTTGACTGGCTGCAACCATAGACGCTCAGAAGCAAGGCGCGCTCGATCAACACCTAGACTAGGTGCTAGTCGAGGCGGTGAATCGATTGGACTACTCGACCAATACCTCGACTAGATCTGGGAGCAGCCGTGACAACAACCGATCAAAAGAAAGACACACTCGATCAGCACCTCGACTGGCGAAGCGACCGTTGCGTTGCAACGTTCAGAATCACGAGTTTCGATGGGTGTCATTGGAGGCTTCGACGGGGCTTATACTATGGACATTTTGCATCGCCAATTCTTGGGGAGTTAGAAGGTAAATTTTTGTTGCATTCCAACCTTCTAGGGCATTCTCCAACGCAATCAAAACAAACAAGCAAGCAAGAACGCAATCATGTAAAAATATATTCACTTGTTCTTTCAATTACTTTTGTATTTTGTATTTAGTTGTTGCTTTCTTTTGTAAGCTCATTGTAAAAGGTTTCTCCAACTCCGGTGTGATTCCGAGAAGAAGTTTTAGTGGTGGTATCACTAAAGCTCGGTCGTGGAGTAGAAACTAGGATTCCGAACTACGTAAAAATTCTTATGTTGTGAGTTGTGTTTGTTTTGTGTTTTGTTTGTGTTTATCTTTGTATTTCCGCTGCACACTAAGATCTTGTAGATAAGTACGATGCAATCGATTGAAGAACGAATCAACGAGATCGAAATCGACACTATTCATCCCCCCTTCTAGCGAACATCAAGGACCCAACAACAAGGTCATTATCAAAATCAACAAGTCAATCTACTTCTTCATCACCTTCAACGAGTGATTCAAATGATGATGCGCCTCATCGCATACTTCCCTTGAGTTACATATATGCATGTTGTCCACCAATGACAATTCATCATCCTCTTCTTCGAGCTCTAGTGGTCTCCTCAAAATTTGTTGAACCAACTTGTTTTTCACAAGCAAAAAAAGATTCAAATTCGCATAATGCAATGACTATAGAATTTGATGCACTTCTTTGCAATAGAACATGGAACCTAGTTCCGTGCACTCTCTCCATGAATGTAGTGGGCTATTAATGGATATTTCGCCTTTAACATCGAGTTGATGGTTCTCTTGAATGATACAAAGCACGACTAATAGCGAAAGGATTTAGTCAATAATCAGGTATTGACTTTAATGACATCTTTAGCACAATTATCAAAATCACATATGTCCGATTATTATTATCAATAGTTGTAAGCTTGAATTGCCCTATTCGACAACTTGCCGTTTCTAATGCATTTCTTCATGGTCATATTGAGGAAACTAAATTTATAAAGCAATCACCTGAGTTCATTCATCCATAATTTTCAACTCATGTTTGTCAATTCAAGAAATCTATATATGGTTTCGGCAAGCTCCTCGAGCATGGTTTCATCGCTTATCTAACTGGGTACAAGCTCAAGAATTTTCTGGATCAAAAACCAACTCTTCCATATTTTATAAATGTAATGATGGATCTATAATATTTTTTTATTTATGTGGATGACATCTTAATAATCGAAAATGATCAAAAGGGCATCACAAATTTATTAAGTCTTCTCAATCAAGAATTTTCAATCCGAGATTTGGGTAATGCTCGATTATTTCTTAGTATTGAACTTTGTAGAAGATTTGAGGCTGCTAGAGGGGGGTGAATAGCGGTGTGCTCGTACGATAGAATTCGTTCGCATTTGCTTGTCTACAATCTTGTTAGTACGCAGCGGAATATACAATAAAATACAACAAGAACAAACACAACACGATAGACACGAGATGTAATGTGGTTCGGAACCGAACGGTTCCTACTCAACGGATCGGGCTCTAAAAACCCTAGCAATACAAACACGCACTACTAATCACAATAACTCCTTCTCGACACAAGTCGGAGGTGGAGAAACCTCATACAAATGATCTTACAACAACAAGAATGAAATACAAGCAATATACAATGCAAATACGAAAGACAAGTAAAGAAAAACTTTATAACACTTGCTTTTGATTGCTTGAATGCTTGGTTGTTTGACTTGCACTTGGAGACCTGATTTGCAGCAACAAATCGCCCCAAAAGCTCTCAAGAACCAGATGACTTTTTCTCCTCCATGAGCTCCATTTATATCTTATGTCTGGGCTGGAAAAAGCTGATCAGTCGACTGATAGGGACCATCAGTCGACTGATCACACTGTTGCTGTGAGACAACGGTGTAATCTACGCTGGAAAAATCCAACGGCTAGGACATCAGTCGACTGATTATGACCATCAGTCATCTGTTTAAGCCATCACTCGACTGCTGACCGCAGCGGTCAAGTGAGACTTCATTCGCGGCTCAAAATCCGAGCATCACCGATCCGATCACAAGATCACCGACCGATCTTCCAATCGCCGATTTCAACTGCGCGATCACGGGACACATCCCGCAGTCAAACCCTAGTTGACTCTCACCAGTCGACTGTCATATGACATCAGTCGACTGACACACCTCAAACATGATATTTTATCCCAAGTATGGTTCCCCCATACTTGCTAGACCACCCTTAGCCTAGACCTAAGCCTTCTAGCCACCTCCATCAGCCTCACGCCTCTCGGATCCCTCCAAGTCATCCATAACTTGTTCATCCATCGCGCTATCCTTCAGGTGCTTCCATCGGCTATGTCATGCTAACGGTGTCTACACCGCCAAGGCACATTGGACTTACGCCGTCAAGACTCCGCTTGGACTTTACGCCGTCAACCATTAAACTTATGCTGCCAAGACTCCTACTTGGACTTGACGCCGCCAATATCAAACCCCTTGGACTTCTCAAATGCCAAGACTCAAGCTTGGACTTTTCCTTGTCAACCCATGTTGGACTTTCCCTTGCCAACCCATGTTGGACTTTCCATGCCAAGACCCATGCTTGGACTTTTCCTTGCCAAGACCCATGCTTGGACTTTACATGCCAAGTACTCAAGACTTGGACTTTCCATGACATGGTCAACTCCAGTCAACCATCAAAGTCTCCCTCGAGTCAAACTCGAGTCCAGTTAAACATAACCCGGGTTGATTGTATAAACAATCTCCCTAAAATATCAATAGACATTAATGTCAAACATCAATGTCAACTCACTTTGTCAAACATCAAAACATCACTCGAGTCAAACTCGAGTCAAACTCGAGTCCGGTCAATCGTGACCTGGGCCGATTGCACCAACAATCTCCCCCTTTTTGATGTTTGACAAAAATATATACCTTTGAGTTAGAACACTAACTCAAATTCCCTTACCAATTATGTCAAATTGGTAAGTTCACATTTTCCCCCTTTTTGACATACATAAAAAAGGTTTACTCTCCAAGGAGGTCAATGTCTCATATCCAATGAGATCTTACAATCTCCCCCTTGGTCCAAGGATACTTAAGATGTCTACCATCTTTCTAGTGATAAGTCTCATATCACTCAAGAGAGGCAATCCTATACTCTCCCAATTTTCAAATTGGGTATCTTAAAATCCCATTTTTCTCCTTATGAGGAAAAATACTATCCATCATTCTATGATGGATACCTCCCCCTAAAGGCTTGCTCCCCTTGACGATTGCACCAACAATGTCCTTGGGAAGTCCCTAAGCCAATAGGAGCTCTAAACCAACAAAAATAAGGTTGGAAATACAACATTGAATTTTCCAACACCTTAAATTTGATACATTATCCTAACATCTCTCCTAATCCATATCCAATGGATTTTCACCCTTTAAAATGCTTTCCAAAGTATATCCTGGAGTTAGGAGTGGTTAGGAACCTTTACTGTAGCTAAAACCGGGTTAAACAACCTTGTTTATCCCGAAATCAAGCAATCAGTCGAGTCCTGCAGAAACCAGTCGACTGAAGTGCCCATCAGTCGACTGGCTCGCTCAGCAGTCGACTGATGTTACTGTAGCTCTGATACAAATTGTAGAAGATTTGAAGCCGCTAGAGAGGGGTGAATAGCGGTGTGCTCGTACGATAGAATTCGTTCGCGTTGGCTTGTCTACAATCTTGTTAATACGTAGCGGAATATACAATAAAATACAACAAGAATAAACAAAACACGATAGATACGAGATGTAACGTGGTTCGAAACCGAACGGTTCCTACTCTACGGATTGGGCTCTAAAAGCCCTAGCAATGCAAATACGCAGTACTAATCACAATAACTCCTCGACACAAGTCGGAGGTGGAGAAACCTCATACAAATGATCTTACAATAGTAAGAATGAAATACAAGCAATGTACAATGCAAATACGAAAGACAAGTAAAGAAAAACTTTACAACACTTGCTTTTGATTGCTTGAATGCTTGGTTGTTTGACTTGCACTTGGAGACCTGATTTACAGCAACAAATCGCCCCAAAAGCTCTCAAGAACCGGATGACTTTTTCTCCTCCACGAGCTCCATTTATATCTTCTGCCTGGGCTAAAAAAAGTCGATCAGTCGACTGATAAGGACCATCAGTCGACTGATCACACTATTGCTGTGAGACAACGATGTAATCCACGCTGGAAAAATCCAACAATAGACATCACCGATCCGATGACCATGACCAATCGATCGTTCGCCATCACTCGATCACGACCACAACGGCCGAGTGAGACTTCATTCTGCGGCTGTTCCGAGCATCACGATCGACCGATCACAAGATCACCGACCGATCGTCCCAATCACCGATTTCCAACTCGCAGCTTGGTCGTTGGGACACATCCCGCAATCAAACCCTAGTTGGCTCTCACCAGTCGACTGTCATATGGCACAAGTTGACTGACACATCTCAAACATGAGGTTTTAGCCCAAGTATGGTTCCCCCATACTTGCTAGACCACCCTTAGTCTAGACCTAAGTCTTCTAGCCACCTCCATCAGCCTCACGCCTCTCGGATCCCTCCAAGTCATCCATGACTTGTTCATCCATCGCGCTAGCCTTCAGGTGCTTCCATCAACTATGTCATACTAACGGTGTCTACACCGCCAAGGCACATTAGACTTACGCCGCCAAGACTCCGCTTGAACTTTACGCCGCCAACCATTGGACTTATGCTGCCAAGACTCCCGCTTGGACTTGACGCCGCCAATATCAAACCCCTTGGACTTCTCAAATGTCAAGACTCAAGCTTGGACTTTCCCTTGCCAACCCATGTTGGACTTTCCATGCCAAGATCCATGCTTGGACTTTTCCTTGCCAAGACTCATGCTTGGACTTTACATGCCAAGTGCTCAAGACTTGGACTTTCCATGACATGGTCAACTCCAGTCAACCATCAAAGTCTCCCTCGAGTCAAACTCGAGTCCGGTTAAACATAACCCGGGTTGATTGTATAAACAATCTCCCTAAAACATCAACAGACATTAATGTCAAACATCAATGTCAACTCACTTTGTCAAACATCAAAATATCACTTGAGTCCGGTCAATCGTGACCTGGGCCGATTGCACCAACAAACTTTTCCGGCATGATGAAGGTCGTCTTCTCTCTCAAAACAAATTCATTACTGAACTTCTTCAAAGAGCTAAAATGGATGGAGCACGTCTGGTTTCCACACCAATTGATATAAATAACCACTCTATACCATCCTTATCTGCTATGTCCGATCCTCAGATTTATCGAAGCATTGTTGGAACCCTACAATAAGTTACTATCATATGACTTGATATTATATTTGCTATAAATCATGTCTGTCAGGTCATGCATGTTCCCACTGAACAAAATTGCGAATGTGTAAAAAGAATTATTCGTTATCTTAAAAGTACTATTCTATATCATCATTCATCTTGAGATTTACACGCCTATAGTGATGCGGATTAGGCAAGTTCTCCTGAAGATAGACACTCTATCAATGGATATATAATATTTTTTTGGACGAAATCTTATCTCATAGATTTCAGAAAAGCAACCTCAAGTACCGAGGCTGAGTATAAAGTTATAGCCAATATAACATCTGAAATTATTTGACTTTAATTACTTCTTTTTGAATTAAATCTTGTGTCAAATACCACATCAAAAATTTGGTGTGACAATATTGGAGATCTTACAATAAATCCGATTTTTCATGCTCGTACAAAATATGTGAAAATTGATTTTTATTTTATTTGAGAGCAAGTTACAAGTAAATAATTATCTGTCTCCTATATTTTTGTAAAAGATCAAATCGCTGATATATTTACTAAGTCATTGTCCAGGCATCATTTCAATAAGATGATAATTAAATTCAACGTGAAAGATCTCCCGTTGAATTTGTAGGGGTGAAAAAGAATTAATCAAATAGACTTGATCAAATTAGATAAAATCAAATAGAATAAATTTTTCTTAACTTATCTAGCAACTTTTAATTGATTTGGTCTTATAACATATGTATAAATACTCTGTTTATGTACAAACAAATCAATGAAAGGAGATTTCAATTATTTCTACTATTCATGTGGAACCGCCACATTAGCGGCCCTCCACCGCTGCCCCTACGTGTGGAGGAGGGTAAATCAGGTCTCAGGTGGCTAACGCAGAAATGCGGAGTCATCGGTAGCCTGGTCATCACCTCCAGGAATCGACCCCTTGTCCTTTCAAGCCTTAACACGGCTGCGCTAGCCATCTGAATTTGCCCTAGGGGCTATTATTTCTACTATTCATGCTATTCTAACATGGTATCAGAACCACCTATCTCTTTCTCTTCGTTGCCTTTGCTCCCTCTTCGTAATAATCTTCCAAGGTCTTATAACAATAAACCTGTCAGAACACTTAACCGAGGGGTTGGCCAGTGCAGAGTTGTAGCCAACTAACTCCATGAGTTTTGGGATGACTTTCTTCCAAAGTGGTAATCCGGAGAAAATTACTTGGGGTATTAAATATCATATGGAGCAACAAGAACAAGAATGATCACAAATCTCAGGGTAGTGGGTAGACCGAAGAAAACTATCTCGAGAGAAATAATGATGATAAACTTAGTTCTTCCATAATGATGATGAAAAATGAGAATTTACCTGTTACCATGGAATTTGTATATTTGTAAGTTGATACATGACCAAAACTTGATGCTTTCGTACTAACTGGCCTTCAGCGCTGTCAATGAGCATCTCACTGATCTTAATAAGATAACGCATCCTTGTTCCATCCTCGAGGATTTTGTGGCCCACTCTGCTTGCCAACTTTTCTTTTTCATTCGAGTATAGCATCACATTTGAGCTGTGGATTGGTCCTTCAATCTGTTTGGAATGAGTGTATACTGCAGGTTAATTTCGAACCCTAATAATGTGATAGGATCTCCTATGAATTTAAGAAAATAGAAAGTGCATTCACAATCTGCCTAGGTTCTCCTTGTTCTCTGCTCTCTGTGTGCTTTGTCTTAGAGTTCAAGCCTTCTATTATCACAGCGCTGTTATGCCTGAAGATGCCTGTGGTAAGTCGGACTGTGTCCCCTACCCTGACGTGCATCTTGTGCAGTAGAGGAAGACTATTGGGTTTACACTCCTTGCGCTCCCAGCGCTTGAGCTACATAAGAAGAAAAAAAATGCAGAAAGCTACACTGTTACATTGAAAACTTGGAGCACAAAGATCGACCTGAACCACTCTTCTAAGTTACTGTACAAAAAGAAGTGGTGGGACTATCAACTAACCCTCATCACTATAGTGCATGGTTGATCCACCAACTGGGCTGCATCCGCGTAATGTCAGAAACTGCACCACGCAAAGTCAATGAGGGTGAAAACATCATGAGATATTGATCTATGAATTCAAAGAGGATAGGAGAATTTGAACATGCAAGCAATTGCTAAAGTTCTAAATAACATAAAACTTCTCTATTTCAACAGTTGGGGGGAGACATGTGGGCAGATTTTCATATTCACGAACTATGCAGCTCAGAGTTAACATTAAAAGTGACCTATTAGAAACATTCATCTGTCTATCCTTATGGCTGTCAAGCAATCTGAAGTTAGCATTTTTGTCATGTCTGCTAGACTCTTTAGCTTTCATTGGCTAACCTTTTCTGAGGAATTGAAAGGTTCATGTCAAAAATTGCTCCATGTCAACAGGCTTCATAATTAATTTCTAAAGACATTGCGCATCTTAAATTTCTTTAAACCCTTCATTAGTGATACATGACAATGACGTTCAAGCGGTTTCGGTTTCTTTCGCGATGATCGCTTGCGAAGCTAGGCGATGTCGCGATTTCAGTTTTATTAGTAAAACTACATTAGCTTTTATTGGTGAAGCCGAGCGATTAAAAAATAATTTACCTGCGTGGTAAAAAAAAATATATAGAAGAAGCAACAGACAGAGAAAAATATACTTCCCAGTTTACATGGACACATTGAAAGAAAGTAGCTAGCCCTAGAATGAAAAGGAAAATTAATTGAACTTTGCATCGACAAATGAAGTGAGAAAATGCCTACGGTATCAGTATGTGCCAACACTCTAATAATCTAACCGACTTTATTTACTGTATGACAAATTAAGTCAAGATAAATTTGTTATGTGTTGTGCTTGTCGAAAATTAAATAATTAATTAAGACGGATATAGCTAGTGGTATAATTACAGATCAAAGAGAGAAAAAAATTATAGACATGTTTAAGGGATGAAGTTTGTTAGACAATGACAGCGGCATAAAAAATTAAGTCGCGTACATTGAGTTATTCTGGGGGCAAAAAGTGTTAACGGACACTCGGTTCTCTCTCGTCGGTCCCACGGAGTGATAAATCACGGGTAGCCAAATGGCATTGGTCGGTTGACTAGTGTGGCTGAGGATCGAGCTACTGGCAGACTTTTTATCCTACAACAATGGAAAATCGACCCGTGCTTTACTAAGACAAACTATATGGTACTAACTAATACATCACCCTAAAGGGAGCTATACTAATCATTCTGTAAAAGATTAGAATCGTCAATTCAAATGAATTCCATCGATCCGTCATGACTTCGACGTAGTAGACAGCTGAGTAGCCATCCGAATCTGTAGTTAATTTTAGATCTCCTTCGAAATCAATTGATGTCATTTCTACAAATACTATCGTACCTTAACTACCACGTCATTCCGTGGAGACTACATCCCGTGGAAACCGCACTGAGCCATTCGATATGAGATAAGGATGTCAAGAGAGTTTTAATTGAAGAATAATGACGTGGATAGAGGAATCATGAAATGCTACTAGAGCAGCATATAAAAAATTAAAGCATCCGAGGAGATGCTGCGACAATCATGTTTTTTCCTTTTTTTTTTAATCAGAGATAAGAGAGGAGTATCGTAATGATAAGATGATTTTTTTTAATGATTAATATGATTAAATTTTGATCTTCTAAGAGATGAATTTGACCACGAGTTCATGTTACCGAGGATATGAAATTCCTAACAGGATTCATAATTCGTCTAGCAGACGATGAAGTCGGGTTGTCTCCCTTTACCAACCCAACTTCTGTGAGCGCAGGAACCACAGAAGATGTCATAGTAGGGTGGCCAAAGCTCAGAGTAGGGTGGCCAAAGCTCAGTTGTCTGGAGGCTGCAGTCTGAGACAAGATAAAGCAAAGCAGATGGAGGTTGAGATTGCAGGCTGGGGTTGTCAATGAGCTAGGAAATTGCAGGATGGAGGTTGTCCCATTTAATTTAAAGCAGATGGAGGTTTCTGCATTCCAACGAGGTCTTTCAAATTCTGAGCAACGAGGTTTCTGCGTCCCAAGGTCTTTCAACTTCTGTGGGCGCAGTAACCGCAGAAGATGCGTCAGAGTAGGGTGGCCAAAGCTCAGAGTCAGAGATTTGTCTGGAGGCTGCAGTCTGAGACAAGGTAAAGCAAAGCAGATGGAGGTTGAGATTGCAGGCTGCGGGTTTGTCAATGCGCTAATTAATTGTAGAATGGAGGTTGTCCCATTTATTTAAAGCATATGGAGGTTTCTGTGTCCCAACGAGGTCTTTCAAATCTTGAGCGTTAGAATTGTCAAACGGATCGACTCATAACGAGGCAAGTCAATTCATTATTAATTCAATATTTAGCGGAGAGGAGGAGATCGACTCGTCATCTTAACGGGTTGAGAAATCTCCAACCCAAGACGGGTTGCGAGTTAGGCGGGCTAACCCACGGGTTATTAAAATTAAAAAACTATATCTAAAATTAGTAAGGTGTTAGAGTTTGTGGCGATGATCGGTAAGACAAATGAATGATCATGATTAAAAAAATAAACATTTGAAGTAACTAAAATCTTATAATTAAGATTTAATTATCGACCGACAAAATTGAGTAGCGATATTTTTATTCTTCCAATGATCCAAAATATCCAAATCGTGATACTATATAAATTTAAGTTTTTACTCCTTTAAATAGAGATCCAATTGAGATTTTCTAGCTCTTATAATTATTTGACTTTGATATGTCATCATTTTTTACATCAATTGAAATAGTAACGATAAGATAATATAAAATAATTAAAATATATAAAAAAAAAATATTAGAGTGCATCAAATATTATTTTATTTTGTTCTTTCATCTTAATTTCTCTTATACTTTGTTGAGATATATATATGTGATAAAATAAAATTATGATGTTAAAAAACTTCTCTTATTAATTAATATTAGAATATTGATAAAAAAATGTATACAATTTTATTTTCACATGTTTCATCTTTTGATATTTCTCAACCCACGGATCAACCCGTACCCACGGTGGACAGACCCGTTTAAACCCATAATCCGCACGGGTCAATCCGTTTAGGCCCGTCAAAATGACGGATTGATAAAATGTCAACCCAACTTATCTAAATTATTTGACGGAGTGAACCAACTCAACGGGTCTAACCCAACTTGATAAGTCGACGGGCTTATCTCCCTCAAATTCTGAACATTGAGCCGCAAGCCATTTCTGCATGGACGATATTATCTTCAGTGACGCCATTTATTTAGGTAACTAAATT
Source organism: Wurfbainia villosa (assembly GCA_025175895.1). Lineage (NCBI taxonomy): Eukaryota > Viridiplantae > Streptophyta > Magnoliopsida > Zingiberales > Zingiberaceae > Wurfbainia > Wurfbainia villosa. Next base: position 1,746,323 of record CM046000.1, on the reverse strand, counting down.
TAATCGGTCTTAGATTTGTATTCTACACCTTATTTATATTTTTTTGTTTTTAGTTAAATGGGTCGACTTTGGGATTCCGCTGAATCCATCCTATCAGAATCTATTAATTTTAGAGATTTCATTCAACAAAACAAGGAACTTTAGACTATCATAAAATTATACATAGATATTATCATACCAAAGGTAAACATCGAAATGGACACCACCAATAGAATGATTAATAATTTTCTACACTCTTGGGGTAGTTATTTGGTAAGAATCTGAAAGTAGCTATCTTAAGTTGAGAATCGATTAAATCGTGCTACTGGTAGTGATGGGCCTAATATGACGATTTCACATTTATTAATAATTTTCTCTTCGCCGTCGATAGCATTTATAGTGCTTTAAGTCACAGAGAGATGAATAGAATGGAGCTGTTGAAAATTAGCAAAGAGGCTCATGAGGAACAAGACATCCAGTATTTTGTCAAGCAACCCGCCCCCCTCAGGAACTAAAGAATACACTGTCGGAGACAATTGACCTATTCGGTCGACTGACTGACAACATCTTGGAGCGACAGAAATCAATCAAGCGGTGGCGCTTAATTTGCATCGTCTTCATCGGACTTATCACTTTTGGTATGTTAATCCTTTCCATCTGGTATGCATTCGCCAAGGTAACTCCGATGGCTAGCATCGTGACTGGCACATTGGCAATTGAGATCGAAACACTAGAGTCGTTCGTTAATACAACAATGGAGAAGGAGCGGAAATTAAACGAGGAAAAAAAAAAAGTTACGGAGATGATGAAACACGGACTGTCTTATATCCTGTTACACTTCAACGAAATTCAAAGACAAATAGAGGATTGTTTCGCCAAGCACATACAAGAGTTAAAGACGTTGCCGCGACATGCGAGGGTAGACGAATCGCTACAACTTAAGTTTACAGAGATGGTTAAAAAGTCGATGGACAACATCACAAAATTGAAAGGCAAAATCAAAAGTTACTGCCTCAACATCCAACTGTTCAAGATGGATTTCCTTGATATGATAAAAACGAATTAAGATAAAACGCCTTTGCCATCTTTCGACTTAAAGTTGCATCCGTAGCCTTACTTCTAGACAGTTACCGATGAAATTTTGTCAAATATGATCCATTAATCGTTCTATAGTGATTTTGAAAATCCAAGAGGTTTTATTTCCCTAAGAATTAAAGATATATAGTTTGTTTTGGCTTTTGCTAGAAAGCGAATATGACAAGAATTATTTTTCTTATGCTGATCCATTCGCTTTGACAAATGTATACTTCATGATCTTTTTAATAGTTCTGTAGAATGTTTCTGTCGGTCTTTAAGTTTAGCTAAACTTATTTGCAAGTTAATAGCTCTTAAAATTCATCTTCATTCTCATTTGCAACTTTGATCGGCTAACCTTGAATGTTTTTTTTCCACTTAACATTTTGTTTAAATTGAAGTATCTTTATCAATTGGTGCATGCTCTGAGTCCGTTTGGATTTAATTATGAAAACGAGTCATGTCTCTGTTACGTTTTGATTCAGAAAGTTGACAACTTATTCTTAATTAGCTTCTTGTTAATTTGCATATTTTCTTAAATAATCTGAGAATGCCAACTGATTGGCTCCATTTCTTAGTCTAGAGATTGATTTGGATAATAAAATATAAATAAATTCTTATTAATATGGTCTTCATAAGGAATTTATTCATGCCATAGTGTTTGTGTTGCTTCTCTTCATATTCTATTGTGAAATAAAATTCAGTGAAAGATAAAATTTATAATATAAGGTCTCTTTTAAATATTAGATTATCAAATATTGTGTAAATTTTCCATTAATCAATTATTTAATGTTATATTAAACTTCAGTGACATTTTTATATTATTTTAAATCAAATATTTATGAAAAATAAATATTAAAATATTTTTGAAAATATTGTAATTGTAATTAATTAATTAATAATGTGCCTAACTCACTCGATATATTTTCTAGTGATTATTCTTTAATTAATTTAAATCATATGAGAAATATTAAATATAATTTTAATATGTCAATTCTTAAATTTATATACTAATAAAGAAATTAATAAATGTAGATTTTCTTTTAATAATAAAGAAAAAATTCACCAAACTCAATTTCGACTAAAGAAATAAATTTATGATTTTGATTATAGTTGCATTTATTTAATTTATTTTATCAAAATCATTTAAACTAAATTATTTATTTTTTCTATTATATATATAATAATTAAACTAAATAATTAAACTAAATTAAATAAGTGCAACTCTAATCAAAATCATAAATTTATTTCTCTAGTCGAAATTGAGTTTGGTGAATTTTCTCTTTATTATTATATAAATTTAAGAGATCGCCTAGCTTCGCAAGCGATCATCGCGATAGAAACCGAAACCGCTTGAACGTCATTGTCATGTATCACTAATGAAGGGTTCAAAGAAATTTAAGATGCGCAATGTCTTTAGAAATTAATTATGAAGCCTGTTGACATGGAGCAATTTTTGACATGAACCTTTCAATTCCTCAGAAAAGGTTAGCCAATGAAAGCTAAAGAGTCTAGCAGACATGACAAAAATGCTAACTTCAGATTGCTTGACAGCCATAAGGATAGACAGATGAATGTTCGTCTAATAGGTCACTTTTAATGTTAACTCTGAGCTGCATAGTTCGTGAATATGAAAATCTGCCCACATGTCTCCCCTCAACTGCTGAAATAGAGAAGTTTTATGTTATTTAGAACTTTAGCAATTGCTTGCATGTTCAAATTCTCGTGTCCTCTTTGAATTCATAGATCAATATCTCATGATGTTTTCACCCTCATTGACTTTGCGTGGTGCAATTTCTGACATTAAGCGGATGCAGACCAATTGGTGGATCAACCATGCACTATAGTGATGAGGGTTAGTTGATAGTCCCACCACTTCTTTTTGTACGGTAACTTAGAAGAGTGATTCAGGTCGATCTTTGTGCTCCAAGTTTTCAATGTAACAGTGTAGCTTTCTGCATTTTTTATCTTCTTATGTAGCTCAAGCGCTGGGAGCGCAAGGAGTGTAAACCCAATAGTCTTCCTCTACTGCACAAGATGCACGTCAGGGTAGGGGACACAGTCCGACTTATCACAGGCATCTTCAGGCATAACAGCGCTGTGATAATAGAAGGCTTGAACTCTAAGACAAAGCACACAGAGAGCAGAGAACAAGGAGAACCTAGGCAGATTGTGAATGCACTTTCTATTTTCTTAAATTCATAGGAGATCCTATCACATTATTAGGGTTCGAAATTAACCTGCAGTATACACTCATTCCAAACAGATTGAAGGACCAATCCACAGCTCAAATGCGATGCTATACTCGAATGAAAAAGAAAAGTTGGCAAGCAGAGTGGGCCACAAAATCCTCGAGGATGGAACAAGGATGCGTTATCTTATTAAGATCAGTGAGATGCTCATTGACAGCGCTGAAGGCCAGTTAGTACGAAAGCATCAAGTTTTGGTCGTGTATCAACTTACAAAGAGCGTCATTAGTTGGGTAACTCGTACGTGACGATTTCTTCATCGTCCGATCGATCATAATTACATAATAAATAAAAAATATAATATTTTCTCCGTCGGATTTCACTCGTCAACAATTCAGATTCGTCGGAGGCCGATCAGATTATGATTACGATTGCAACCACTAGTGGCGCGCGCCACTGGCAATCGCAATCACGACCATTTTTTATCGCGATTTAGTCAGAATCCAATCTCAATTCAGTCGGACTTCAGTGTCGGTCGGATTCCGATTGGACCGTTATCGGATCGTTGCTAGAATTTGGTCTTCCGTCGATGAATTCGAGCGGGCATCGAGCATGGTCGTATATTTTCCATTCGTCACATACGAATGCATAATAATTGACGTTCAGGATATCAAAACTCTAAAGGAAGAGAAGATGGATTTTATTGCTCCGAGATTGAGAATAATGATAAAAAAAAAAAAGTGAAAAAAAAAACAAAACAAAATAGAAAATTTAAACAAACACCCGCGCGTGCATTTTAATATAACAAAAACGCATTGAACTTTAATTTTAATATTAAAAAAACGATATAGAAAATTTACTTAAAAAATTTAATATAGCAAAAATACTAGTACTTGTACTTATTATTTTTTAGAAAAGTAATAAAAAAAATACATACTTCTAATTTTTACTGCTGAATTAGTTAGCAAATTTTAATTCGTTATGATTTTTAAAAGCTAATGTTAAATTTGAGGATTTTTAACGTTAAAATGAGAACTTCTTTAATTCGTAAAGACAAACAAATAATAATAATAAAAAAATGGAAAAACATTGAAAAAGAAATCATTTCCGTACTTCATGTTATCATCTCTTCCAAACCCATCTGCATCTGCCGAATTCGTACTTCGTTAATAAGTTTATGTACTTCATCGTCTTTATGGCCTTCGTTTGCTGCTTAACTTTTGTTCTTTCTTTTCCGATGCCAATCGCAGCAGTGACGCTGGCAAGCAGAAAAAGATGATGGTATTATCTCTTCCAAATCCATCTGCATCTGATGAATTCGTACGTCGTTAATGAGTTTTTCTACTTCATCGTCTTTATGATCTTCGTTTGCTGCTTCGACTGTTTGTTCTTTCTTTTTCCAACGCCGCTTTAGCCAACGACTTCAACGCTTTAATCTTTGTTGCCATCGCAGCAGCGGTAACGACGCTGGCCGGAAAAAGATGGTTCGTTCCTTCAAATTTCGGTAAACAGTGTTTTTGAAGTTTAGAATTGTTCAAAAAATATTTTATATTTTTATATTTATCAAATAGTATATTTAATTTTTTTTTTTTTTTAAATAACGTACTTAATTTCCGAACGTGGTATTAAAAATTCAAATTCCAATATTATTGTGGTGTTGAAATTTAAATTCCGAGCACCACAATAGTACTGTGATTGTAAATTTCAGCACCACAGTGGTGGTGCTGGGATTACACCACCACTGTGGTAGTGTTGGGAATTTAAATCCCAATATTACAGTGGTGTTGAGATTTATAATTCCAGCATCACAGTGGTATGAATTTTTTTAATGGAAGAGATAAAAAGAGAATTAAATGTGTTATTTGATAAATATAAAAATATAGAGTATTTTTTGAACAATTTCAAATTTTATGAACGCTGTTTGACAAACCGCCGTTTAAATTTTTGTCAGTCGATTTCATAGGAAAAAAATTCTAAGAGATTAATTCCGATCTATTTGAAACAGTTTGTCGAATAATAACTCGGTTGAGCCGATGCAACGACGCTGGCCATGCGAGGTAGTCCATATATGAAAAAAATATAAATATAGAAAAATTAAACATGAAAAAGTTTTTTTTTTTTTTTTGAAAATTCAAGTGTCTAAACTTTTTATCCCCGCAAAGTCATAAGATCGTATATGGCGGCTGACGTCTGCCTAGTGTCGGGAGGTTGAGGAAGTTGATGATATGATGATAAGGGAGTCAGCAACCGAAGTCCCGGTGAACATCAACCGTAACTATAACGGTCCTAAGGTAGGGAAATTCCTTATTGGGTAAGTTCTGCCCCGTACGAAAAGCGTAACAATTTAGACACGGTCTCGGAGAGAGGCTCGGTGAAATAGATATGTCTGTGAATATACAGACTATCCGTACCTGGACAGAAAGACCCTATAAAATTTTATTATTCCTTGGGATTGGCTTTGGGCCTTTCCTGTGCAATTTAGGTGGAAGGCGAAGAAGGCCTCCTTACGGAGGGGCCTGAGCCATCAGCAGACAATACAATATCACTCTAAAAGAGTTAGAATTCTAACCTTGTATTAAGATCTACGGACTAAAGAATAGTCTCGGATAGACAGTTTCTATAGGGCATAGATCTCTCTGATTATCTTTGAAAATATATCAATCTTATTTTATAATATTATTTATTCGAATAAATTAAAAGAGTGCGATGGAATTGATTCGATCCAATTTTTTTTTAATAGATTTCGAAAAGTAAATTTAATTTGAAATTTTAAAAACTAATGATATATCACATCAAGCCCTTGGATTTTGACTCCATGTCATATGTGAAGGGTGAGTGTTGACAATTCATTGACCCTTAGGATTTTGATTTTTGAAACCCTTAAATTTGAGAATTTTTAATGTTAAAATGAGAAATTCTTTAATTCTTAAAGACAAACAAATAATAATAAAAAATGGAATAACATTGAAAAAGAAATAATTTCCGTACTTTATGATATTATCTCTCCCAAATCCACTGCATGCATCTGCCGAATTCGTACGTCGCTGCCCTTTGATGAGTAGGTTCTGATTTCGATTTGTTAACCCGAATCAACGGTTAATTAGTCCATTGGCCTTGTTATGAACTCAAATTGGATCCGAGCTAAACCCGGCCGTAGTTGGGTCTAACATGCGTCCTTTTTTTTTTTTTTTTACCTCTCTGCTAAGTAGGATTTTTTTTTTGGGTAATTCACCAACAATCCCAATTGGAACGAAGAATAAAAAACAAACATAGAATTTTATTAACCAATTGGAACAGTCCGGCAAAATATATAAATAATCATATAACTTTATTTATCTCAAAACATTTGAAAAGTGAAATATTTTTCAAAATTTTCTTCTTTATTGTTTTTTTTTAACACTTTCTCTATGAAATATGGCTAATATAATTGTATACTCTCCGAATTTTATCCCAGTCATTTTCCACCCAAAATTAAAAAAAAAAAAACTTAAAAACTAATGAATTGTACTAATTTTATCTCAATAGTGTCCAAAAGATTTTAGGCTGGCCGTTAATAATATTCAGATTTTGGAAGATTAAATTATATATAGAGCCTATAAGTACTGAGGAATATTTTGATAACATTGAAATTCTATAAGATGTTTTTCTTAAAAGGAGATTTTTTTTTAAATCTACTGTTTATGCTTTACATTAATTAAGCCAATTTGCAAAAATCAACTTGCTTTCAAAGGGTAAAAGCAATAGTAAAAAAAAAAAAAAAAAAAAAAAAGTGGAACCGCCACATTAGCGGTCTTCTACCGTTGCCCCTACGTGTGAGGGGGGTAAATCAGGTCTCAGGTGGCTAGCGCAGAAATGTGGAGTCATCGGTAGTCTGGTCGTCACCTCCAAGAATCGCCCCCTTACCCTTTCAAGCCTTAACACGGCTGCGCTAACCATTTGGATTTGCCCTGGAGGCTGGGTAAAAGCAATAGTTAAAGGTCCAAGACCGAGTGGATAGCACAATGACAGATTTACTATAATAAGCGAGAGTCGATCTTTAAGAATTACAAAGTTTTTTAAAAATACTTATCCTTTTATTGTGTTAGTGCTCGATTGTACTATAAAAGTCTCTCCGCGATTTATCTTTTTTACGATAATTATAGATCCGACTGAGAGGAATATTTTGGATGAACATATCACTTTTTTCTACAATAATAAAGGCCCAAATAATTTTCTCCATCATCAATGAAATTCATCTGCAAAAGTTAGAATTCATCAACCTAGCGATCTCCATCGGTCTGTCTGGTCATTGTGAGGAAGGTAAATCACAGAGGATCCTATGAACCTTGACGTGATAACCAAGACACGTAGAGATCATCTGAATCTAATAAATTAAAATTTTTAGATTTCCTTCGAAATTAACTATTGTCTTATCCGTAAACTTCGCCGTGTCTTAACTGTCATACTATTTCTGTGGAGACATTATCAACGAAATTCATGAACCACTTCTAAACTGTCTAGCTAGCCACGATAACACTAATAATCGTATCACCAGCATTGTTTCTCAGACTAGAAAATCATTCAAAAAAAAAAAAAAGGATGAAATAACATCGAAAAAGGAAAGATTTCCATACTTCATGATCAATGGATGATGGAAAACTTATTTAATTCACACAGTACTCGTGCTACAATAATTACTGTTTTGCATATCTAATTGTTTGTTATTATCCTGATGAAATTCGTCTCGAATCGATGGACACTGCAGAGATATAATTTGATTTTACTCTTCAGTTCGTGGATGTTATTCATCATGTTCCTAATAATCTGATCGATTTCCATTCCTTCATTTTCTGTCTCATCGTATCTCATTAACGCCGAAGACTCGGACATTCGTTCTTCCAAACACACCTTCATCTGCTGTCGAACGAGGTCGTATTCGTACGTCATTAACAAGTTCCCCCGCTTCATCGTTTTGATCACCTTCGTTTGCTGCTTTAACTTCTGCTCCTTCTTGTCCAATGCCATGTTAGCCAACTGGCCCAACTCTTTGATCCCCGTTGCCACCGCAGAGGCAGCGACGCTGGCCACCGGAGCCGCCCTAACAGATGCAAACCAGATTGAGAAAGTGAGCATAAGAAAGACGACTACTATGGCGGCGTTTGTGCAGAGCGAGCGCCGCCACTCGATTGACCCTTGCAAATTTGAGATTTTGGCTATCTGTGAGTTGAGCAGGTTGTTTGTCTCCTCCAGCGGGACGGAATGAAATTCACAGGTACCGTTTGTGAGCATTTGTAGCTCAGAAATGGTATCGGCGACGGCCTCTTGCAGTTGCTCATTGTTCATTCTTCTTTCATTCAAACCTCGATGGATGTTTTCCAGGGCTAAGAGAAGACTGCGCAGACTTCTAACGGCGGCGTCGAAATCACTCTTGATGCTCGGGATGATTGTAACGATGTAGTATTTTGCAATAACATGTAGCTCTCTATTTTCTCGGATGATATCATCGAAGTCGATAGAGAAGAAACGGCTCCGATGATGATCGTCGGGAATGTAAACCATTTGGAAGATATTGTCCATGACTAATATAACAGAAAGAAATAAATCACCTACCTTAGAGGCGTTGGGAGCATGTATATATATATATTAATCTGTTTTGTAATATAATTTAGATTATATTATAAAATTAATTATTTTATTTATTATTATTTTAAAATTGTAATATAATATAATTTGAATTATAAAAGATATTAAAATTTTATAATTTTGATTACGAAACAAAATCTATATAATCTGATTACATTCTAAATTATAATCTGAAAAATATCATATGCTCAACAATCAAACTCGATCGTCATCGTCCGTTGTCGTCATCGGTCGATCGGTCATCGATCGACCGCCACCATCGTTGGTCGTTCGATCGATAGCCGCCGTCGCCAATTGACCACCGCTGCTAGTCGATCGCTATCGCCAATCGACCGTCATAGCCACCGTCGTTGCCGCCAATCGGCCGACCGCCACCGTCGTTGCCGATCGATCGACTACTGCCTGTCAGCCGTCGACCGATCGCTTTCCATCGTCATCGTCGTCGATCGATTTCTATCGTTCTTGTAATACATATCAAATAAAATTAAAGAATGTAATCACATATTACATATAATTTTTATTTAAATATATAAATATAAATAAGATTATATTATTTTATATTATAAATTTAATTAGATTACAAATTGATTACAGTAGATCCTACCAAATATAATCTCGAGTTGCAAGGATACAGTTTAACCTTAGCTAGGGGTTAAAGTGGGCTATATTTATTCATGTTTTTGCGAAGTTGAAGTGGGAAATAGCAAGGATCCCACGCTTGTGGAGGAACTTTCTTAGTTGAAGACTAAGAGGGCTCCACGTGGAGGACGATCAACCGACGAAGGAGACATTCTACTATGTCACGGCGACCATGTGGCCTCATTGCATTTATCCAAAAAGATAAGCTTATGACTCTCCCAAATCAACTTTCTCGAGGTCAAAAAATGGAACAGCTATTTCCTGTGTCTCCCTCCACTCAAACTGACCGGTTGACTGATCCGAACACAAAATCCACTCCGCTTTCCATATAACTTTGACTCGACAAAAAAAAAAAATCACGTTGAGGCTATTCCATTGTTAATGAAACCGAGTGTGCGCGCTGAAAGCCTCGATCTACAGGTAAAATCAGACGGTTAGGATTAATCTCCGTGCCAATTTTACATCACATTGAAATGTTGGTAAGATAAATATCTATCCTAATTAATTTTTTTCATATTGATTGTAAGATATCGAGGAGGATTGAATCGGCTTTTGCATAAAAAAATATGCGCGCTGAGACTGCTGCATGTGGGCCCGTCAAAAACTGCCTTTGTTTCACGTTGGTCGAGCTCCTATACAGCCGCTCACTTCTCGATTGTCCAAGAAAGAAATATGCTAATTCTATCCGAGCATTTTCAAATTAATATGAGTGAAAATAAAAATGAATGAATCAGGTATTTTTCTCCTCCTGAGCGCTTCTTTGTCCAATGATTTTACTGTATTGTACACAGTGAAATCACTATGCACAATCTCTCACACGTACACATCGATACAAATGTGATAGCGCGCAGTAGATCGAAGCTATATATATATATATATATATATAGGGCGACGTGCGACAACGAAAAATATACAGTAATTTCACGGTGCTCCATCTCTAGTCCAAGCATCCTTTTCCCAATTGCACCTGAACACCCTTTCCATCGCTGCCCGAGCACCTTTGCCGTTTGATATCATCGTCGAGCGATTAAATTTTGATCGACATCGAAGTTCGACTGAATCACGGTCGGATTGCGACCGCCAGTGACTCGACCAGCTGCAATTGCTCCTAATTTTGATCATGATCGGGTCGGAATCCGACTAGCACCAGAGTCCGATCGGATCGCGGTCGAATTCCGACCTGATTGCAGTCGAAATGGGCTACGATTGTGGCCACAATTCGACTGGATTTTGGCCGCGATTCGATTGAATTTCAACCGTGATCCGATCGAAACTGGAGTATGGCCAAATTACGGTCGGATTTCGATAGGAGTGCAGCTGAAATCGACTACGATTGTGATTGTCATCAACCGCAATTCGATCGGATTCCAATCGCAATCCGACCGTGGTATGCTCGGAACTAGAGTTCGATCGGATCACAGTTGGATTCCAGTCGGATCACGATCGAATTTCGACTAGATTACCATCTGATTAGGTTGCAATTACGACATCCAGTGTGTATATACATATACGTGAGCATCTCTATTATCTACTATCTAATTGGGTGAGTACTATAATCAATCTTTGAACCATAGGGGATCAGACGATGGATAATTGAAGTGCTCACGGATGAGTTATGTAGGATAATATTCTGGAATCCAATCGACATCGGAGTTCAATTGGATTGTGGTCGGATTCTAACAGGATTGTGGTTAGATTTCGACAAGATCGCGATCGAATTGCTGTCGGATTCTGACCGGATCACGGTCGGATCGCGATCGAATTCCGATTGAATCGCAGTCGGATCACCTTCGGATTTCGATCGGATTGCGATTGGATCGCATCTAAATTCTGATCGGATCGCGGTTGAATTCCGATCAGATCGCGGTCGGATCACAACTAAATTCCGATCAGATCACAGTCAGATTTTGATTGGATTGCAACCAGATCGCAATCGGATCGCAGTCGGATTGTGGTTGGAATGAGCCACAATTCGGCTAAATTCCGATTATAATCTGATCAGAATCGGAGTCCAACGGGATCGTAGTCGTATTCCGACAGGATTGCTGTCCGAATCGGAGATTGGCCTAAGGTGCATGCCTGTCCGTGCAAAGTGTACGCTGTACATGCTAGAGAAGCACGCACCTTGGGCGTGCAAAGTGCACACCTAAGGTAACATGTTTGTAGATTCGATTGTTCGTTCCACTGTGCATAATTCCCCGATTTATCATTCAATCGTACGGAATACACAGTAAATGGAAAGACACAGTGCTTCCGTCGAACACGTGATAGTCCATCCTTGAATCCCATCGAGTTGTTGGCACCGTCATCGCCGCGACATTGCTATTGGCAGCAAGCCCACTGCTCGATCGGATCGCGATTGGATATCAAATGCGTGGACTTCCATTTTTTTTTAATGCAAGTCTACACATCCGCAAAAGGTTAGAATCCGTCAACTTAGCAGCCCCCATCGATTTGTCTCACGATTATTATATTATGAGAGAGATAAATCACGGAGGACTCTGTGAACCTTGACGTGATAGTCAAGACACATAGAGATCATCTGAATTCAAAAAAAAAAAATTTAAATTTTTTTTAAAATCGATTTTTATTTTATCCATAAATTTTATCGTACCTTAATCACTCCGCTGTAGCGTGGGGACAATGCAAGTCTACACATGGATAAATGCAGAATGAGATTGGGAATTAAAAATAATTTGTTCGCCGGCTGTTCCCAAATGGCATGCCTTTTAAACCCATTTTTTCCGGACAGAGCTTTTTGTCATGCAGTCCCTTATCCTCTAACCCTTTGTGTCTGCATGTTACTTGAGATGCATTGATGATGTTTTGTCGGTTTCGTGATTGAGAAAAGAGGATACAGCTACCTTTTACTGCAGTGTCTTGCTACTACTTGTTATCTCACTTAGAAACACTACGAATCTTTTATAGGCCCAGACTTGTCTTTCGAATGACAACTTGGGTAAACTTTGTCCTTGTACATTGAACGTTTGTTTGCAATTAAGCCAACAAGTTAATTCCAAGGATCAAGTTAACTTCCCTTTTTTTCTGTCTTCTCAGAATAGTACAAGGCACTGAGATATATCAGTATAGTCATAATCATGCTTCTTTTTTTTTTTTCTTTCCCATTCAGATGTTAATATTTAAGCTCCACTTGTATCCATACCAACTTTAGACTATGTGGCTAATGGCACAACATTAACTCACTAATTTGTTAGATCCTACTGCCACTGAACCAAACTACACGCTCACTTTATAGCAATTTTCTGACCTAAGCTTATATATCACTTCCATTATACCGCAATTGTTCACACGAAATTAAATTTGTCATTGTCCCTTTGGGACGACTCATTGATTAAAACAGTATAGATATTATTATAAGTGGACAGAGATTGAGATTGAATTTTACTGTGGAGTCTAAAACTTTCATCCGAATTCAAGAGTCCTCTGACCAATAGGTTAAAGGGTATAATCCATCGCTTCGTAATTTACTTTTCTTTATCATCATCGAGAGACCGACGGTGAAGAACACTGAGGGCAAACATAATTGTCTTTTGCTAATTTGCCTTATTGTGTCTAGTATTAAATCTGTTTAAATACCAATTGGCTAAATCCGATTTCATGGGTTGACTCGTTAACTAGTTATATTAAACCACTGATTCAAAATACTTGAACTAGAATTTTACTATCCCCATGCATGGGACAACCTGTGTGGCTAGTAGAAGGCAGATTGCTTCAATGAGACAGGGTCGAATTTCGTTGGAGGAAGCCTGTAGATCCTTTACTTTTCTCTCTTGCTAGTCTCAAAGATATCGTAATTTATCTCCTCTATATTAATTGCGAGACTGACCGATCGAGTTTTAGGATGAGGATATCATCTTTTGCTCCAATAATTGAATTAGAATTTTACTTATCTAAACCTTTAGATATCTATATGGGTCGAAATTGGATAAAGAATTAAGATGTGCATTGATAATAAAACTAAAATAATTAGGCAATCACTTTCACTTCCGTAATCGATTGAGTGAAACGGTTCTTCTCCGTTGTCGTGGTCAAACTCAAGATAGACGTGACATTCCACATGGAGTTTCGTTCCTTCTTATGAAACCACGAGGATAAAAGGTATGATTTTCTCTTTGTATATGATTTTTTTTCGACGGTTTACCAAATAGTGCTTTTGAAGTTGAAATTATTCAAAAAATACTCTATACTTTCATATTTATCAAATAACGTACTTAATTTCCTTTTTATCCTTAAGAAATAGTACACTTAATTTTCGAACACCAAGCAAATTCAATCTATCATGCGTGTGAATTCTCAGATTTAAATTCATAGTGCAATTCAAAGACTACACAGTGTTGAAATTTGAATTCTCAACACCACAGTAGTGGTGCAATCCCAACACTATCACTGTGGTATTGGAATTTGCAATCTCAACGCCACTGTAATGTTGACAATTTAAATCCCAACACCACAGTGGTGTTGGGATTTGAATTTCTAACACCACGTTCGAAAATTAAGTCTTATTTCGAAGGATAAAAGTAATTAAGATTTATATTTAATAAATACGAAAATACGGTATATTTTTCAACAATTTAAATTTTGCGAATTGCTTTGATAAATTACTTTTTTTTTTTTTATCTTTCACTTTTTTTTTTCTTTAACTAGCGTAATTGAGAGCCTCATGCTTTTAATTTATCAATTCAGAGTTGATTTGATTGTCAAAGAAGTCATATGGGTCATGTTGATATCCATCGACGAGTGTTAACGTGCAAGATCACTTTTGTTAGAATAGCAGACCAAACTACTTGTTCATGTCCAGAGATTCCGAGCTATTCGAGTGACTAGTCGTGTGGATTGCGAGTTGATTCTTCGGAAAAGAAGGAAAATAATTGGACGCAAAAAGAAAATCATCAAATTGGCACTGAGAATTGAAGTCACAAAATTGGCACTGTCTGCGTCGATTACTCGTCAACCGTGCTAATAATTCAGTCATAGCATTAATTAATTACTTGTTCCCCTACTAAATATGGTTAAGGCTTAGTTATCATTATTATTTCCTTAAGTTTTGTTAATTCTATGAGTACTTACGATTTCAATTTTTTAGACAGTAGAAGGTAATTCGTTGTAAAAGGTAATTCGTTCACTTCAAATAAATAATTATAATTATTGTAAAAGAGATAAATGATTCAATAATAAACATATTAATCCTAAAAAAATAAATTAAAAAAAAAATTGACTTCTGTTTTTAAGAATAACATCAATCAATCACTGTAAATACTAACTCCGTTGAAACTGTAGGAACAAGACGACTCCAATTCCAATTTCGAAAGGGAGAGAGGTGATGTTATCCACTCTACTATCCAAAGGTATAAAGATTATAATCTAAATTTTAATTTATCAGTCAATTTCGAAAGGGAGAGAGGTGAGTAACTTGAGCTGCTTATTTTAAATTGTCTTGACGGACTGAATTGAATTGTTGAGGCTGAGTATTAAGTGGCCGAGTCACTGATTGCTGAGTTGCCGACTGATGAATCACTCAAGATCGTGCTGAATTGATTGCTCAAAATGAAAGAGCCCAGGTCTATGTTCGATGTAGATTCCTTAAAATAGATTCATTTCTCCTCCACGATACTTTGAGGTCAACACAGAACGTCCGTTTCACGTAACACAAGTGAAAAAAAAATACTCGATAAAGACAATAACATATCCAAAGATGATTATATTATCGATCTGAGCTACCCTGAGCGGTCTAAATCTTGACCTAGAATATTTGAGATTTTGACCGGACTAATGACAAAATTTATCAACTGTACAATATAAAAAAAATGCCCGGGCTAAAGCCCGGATAAATCAATACGTGGCTCCGTCCTTGGATAGAGAGAAAGAAAGAGAGGAGAATGCTAGTTGATGGTTAGACATTTAACATGGGTAGATCACGCTCGTATATAAGTCATCTGAATTTAGTACTATCCGAATCTTGAATCTATAACCCCTTGAATACATACATGAGAAAGAACATTTTCTCATATATTTATTTGCAGTATATATATTTATGAAATAATATAAATCAATCCTGATATCTTAAAATTTTTAATGTGAAATTAGTATCTCATGCGCAATAAAGTCTTTATCTTTCAGCCAACTGACGACTCAGCTGAACTTTACTGTGCCGTACCTTGGAATGGAAACATCGCTGGGCGCCTTTACGAACCCGAAATCTCTGTCACGTACGGCCGCATGATTTAATAAATAGTGTAAAATATTTGATATAAAATTAGTATAAAGTTTTACCCAAACTGCATAAGTTGGAATTGTCAATTTAATTATCTCTATCAATCTGTTCCACGATCATTATCAAAAAGATAAATTAAAAAGAGTCCTATGAGTCTTTACATAGTTGCCAAAAAAATACAAGATTGTAAAATACGAAAAAAAAAACTGTGATTAAGAAATTATCTTATATAATTTTTCGGGAGTTCACAGAAATTTTCCGGACTCAAAAGGGTCCATACGAGGAAGATTTAGGCTTAAATGGGGAGTTGGGTAACTTGAGTTAACTCGGACTGGACTTAGGTTAGCTTTGGTTTAGGCTTGAGCTAGCTCAGTCAATTGGCTGGTTTTTAACGAAACCTTTCGAACCCGAACCCCAAAACCCGATCCGCAGCTTTCTTCCTCAGATCGCGATTTCCTCCTCTCCTCTCTCGCGGCGATTTCGGCTCCGTCTCTTCTTCCTTCGCGAGCCGGCGACTGCTGCTGCCGACGGTGGAAGATCCGGCCGTTGGGAGAGGTGTCGTGCAGTTGGAAAAGCTGATCGGCCGCAGAGCTCATTCCGCGATTTCCCTCTCCCATTTTCACTGCCTTCTTCTCCTCTCTGTGCTATTCCGTCGTCGATCTCAGCTCGTCGGCGTCCGATGAGAGCAGCTCGACGGCGCCGTTTCCTTGGTTGATCTTCGACTGAATACCAGTGGGTTCTCGCCCTGGGATTTCGGTGAAACTTTCGGCTGACGGGCGGTGTTGTCTCCGCGACAGCGAGCTGTCGATTGAGGTATTTGGGTTGTTCAGGTTAGGGTTAAATCGTTGTTTTCCTTTGGATCTTATTGTGGTTTTTGCTTAGCTTGGATCGATTGTGGGCAGTGTTATTGGAGCTGTGATTTCTCTGGTGAACTGGGCAGCCGGGGGGAAACGAGGGCCGGTGGAGAGTTGAGCATGGTAAGCTTTGTTTAACCCTTTCGTTTCCTCTGTAATTGTTGTGAATTCGTGGTTTCCTATTCGATGTTGATCGGTTTGGCTATGGATTGTGCTTGAGGGTGTTGGAGCTGCCGTCGGTGGATTAGGGGTTTGGTTTGGCTGCAGATCGCGTTTGAGGTTGAAATTCTTCACAGTTGGAATCTGTTGGTTTTGCCGATGGATTGTGGAAGTTGAAACTAGTGGTTTTCGTTTGATTTGGGTGTAATCGAGCGATTCAAGGAGGTAAGATTTCCTATTCCTTGATCTAGCTGTTGGATGTTGATTTTCGGTAATGTATGGGTTATTGGTGAGGCATTGGTTGTATCGTGTGTTGGATCCGGGAACAAGTAAAGTGGACTAGGTAGAGCAGCGGCGCTCGCCTAGGGTTGGTCAGAACCCTTATGCTGTATGAATGGTTGGTAGATTGGTCTTGGGGTAAACTCCTATTACAACCCTATTTAGAGTGTTGTTTAGATCTATATACTTTAATGGATCTTTGGATGTTGGTGATCTATTGTGAGTGTGGTTATGGTGGATCGGATTGGGATAACCGGGGTTTTTAATTCGTAAACGAGGAAAGGATGCGAGTATAGGAACGATGTAGTATATAGTTCCTATGTTTGTTGGATACTCGTACTTAATCATTATTGCTATTATTGTACAGGTTTGGGATACAGCGGTCCGCGTAGTGAGGATTATTCGAGCCGTGTCGTGGGTAATATCTACCTGGTCCGGTAGTTTTGATCAAATTCCTGTGCATGATCTTGGATATGTATGTTTATACCTGTTTACCTTAAATCCACTCATGTTTAATCATATGCTTGTACTGCCTTGACCTTTGAGATATAAACTCTGGTACTTCATTGATTATCTAGCTCGGATAGGAACTATAAACCCTATTATGTATTAGCTGATGGATGTTCAGTAAGTACAGGTGGTTAGGGTTATCTTTGTGACTTCAGTTTGGGTTACTGTATTACATCACTAGGGTTAGGTGATGGATTGGATTATGGAGTCGATTGTTATATCATATCCGTATTAGTGGTGCATTTATGATAGATCTAGTTGTCTGTGTATAGATAAGTGTATGGTTGTCAGTATGTGACCATGGACTAGAGGTCCTAGTGTGATGGTATATCCATTATGGATTGTGTGCCTGAGTATGGTTATATGGACGGTTGATGGTATCTCGATACTGACTAGAGGTCTTAGCATGGTTGACTGTCAGGTGTGTATGACTCTGTGTGATAGAGGGAGTCTTATGGATTAAAGTCCTTGCATGGTTGACTTTTGGTTGACTATGTCTCCCCGTGAGTTAGGGAGTGTTGCGAGGATTTTTGTGTGAGCTATGCATCATTACATTTCATGCATGCTGACGACTGGGTCTGCCTTGTGGTTGAGATGAGTCATCAGTCATCCTACCTCCCGCCACCTGGGTAGTGGTCGAGGGTCGAGGGCGAGCATTGTTGTGCGTGCCGCTCTCGCCACTATGGATGGTGATAGCTAGAGATGCACTGGCCACTGTGCGGAGTGGTAGTTACCGTGACTCACACTATACCATGCAGTCGTGTGATGTACAGCTTGTCCCGCGGTGCTCGCTCTACTCATGGGTAGGGACGAGCATAGCGTGAGGGACCCCGTGTGGGTAGCATATAGCTCTACGGCGGGCTAGCCTCGCTTCATACTACCCAACCCTGGCCACCGAGAGTGGTGGAGGTCGAGTCGGGATAGTTATCATGTCGTGCCACCCAGGCCACACCGGGTCGTGGTAGCGAGTGGGGCGCAGCATGACCATGCATATGCATTGCAGATCTATATATATGTATGCCTGTATTTGATATATGTTTTACATATGCCTGTGAGATGCTGCATTTTGATTGAGCTATGATTGTTGCACATGCTTGTTCATCATGATACATGTCATTTGCATTTTTATTTACTGCTATGTGTTGAGCATGATATATGCGTTGATTCAGACTGTTATATGCATTTGATTAGCATCATGTCATTGTGTGGTACGGACTGGGTTGTTATTACAGGTGATCATATATTGTTCATATGTTGGAGTATTGGTCAAGTATGGAATTGACTTGATACATTATATGGGTTATGTTATTGTATATCTGTCAGGATGATATAGCTTATGGTGTTCTGCATCACGACGTTGGTACATTACTTCCTGTTCGGTTGATCAGTTTAGTATATACATTGAGTATGACTTTACCGTAGTTACTTGTTATTAGTTTTGGATATGACTGTATGTCTATTGGACTCATGTTGTATACCTGTAGATCTTCACATGTATACTTGTAGATCTATCTTTATATGTTGTTCATGCACTTTCTATATATTACCCCTGAGTTTATACTCATCACCCCGACCACAGGTTTTCGCCCAGATAACAGGTGGAAGATTCCTTGGACGTTTGGAGCTCCGCCAGCTAATCCCATCTCACACCGAACATTTGGGGTTTTCCACGTATTTGCTTCCGCTGTTATTTTGTATTATGGTCATGTACAATCAGTGTTGTATCTGACTGTGGATTTGTACGTTGTTGTGTGTAATATGTTAGAGTCGCACCGGTGCGCACCTCTTGTGTTGTTGTGGATATATTGTTTGGTATTGTCCATTTATATATTGTTGTTGTGGGCCTACGGGCCTTGTATTAACCCGATATGTTGTCACGTACAGGGGAGATGCCGTCTGTTTGCTTTTCGGCACAACATACTCTCGGGGCGTGACAATTTTATTGGTATCAGAGCCCTAGGTTGCGAAGTCCATTTTCGGATTTGATTTCGTTCGGACATCGAGTTTTGCTTTACTCGGTTTTGTTTTGTGAGTTCTGGGATCTGGCTGTTGCGGACATCTCCGAGCTACAAGGATTAAGGTATATTAACTGTTATTACATATCCTTCTGTTGGCTATGCATTTAGTTGCTTATAATAGTGCATGACTTGTAGTATGTTAATCAATATTCGTAACCGTGGTTTGATTTGACCACGGGAACGATATGTTGAGGTTATTAGATATGTACCTGCTATCGAAAAGGTAATTACCTTTGAGAGCCGACTGATACCGAGTCGGAAAGCAGGGGTTAGTAGTCACATTTTTTTGTATGGAAATCAAGGATTACGGTCCTAAGGATTTTCATTAATTATGTTAGTCAGATCATTACCTTTGGGGTAATGGACTAAGCAAGTATACTATTACTGATTCAGATAGTAGAAAATTAGTTTGATGATATTCATGGGGATTTTGATCCTCGGACTGATCGTTCTAGGTTGTATAACATTGGGAGTACTTTGGAGTACTTGACTCGGGTTATACGAAGATAGTAGTGTTAGTGGAATACCATTATCCGGATTTAGCCGGTACTTGGTATAAGATATAGGAAATAACCTACGGAAAATAACGTATCACTTAGTCACAGTTCAGTGATGTTGTGAGATAGTATTTTCCCACGTCATCTTCTTTGACTCATTGTCAAGGAATTCTTGGGCTTTAGGTCGAGTGATCGTTTGGTAATGGAAGTACCATGCAGAGTCGTTAGACTTGCAAAAGTTATGACCATTTAATAGCCCAAGAATGTGATTGGGTTGGTTTTGGCCACCCACGGGTTATCGGTTGACATCTTGATCAAGATGTTTGGATCTCCTACTAGATCCTACCGGAAGTCCTTAGACTGAGTCATGTGTATAGAAATAACTCCGTAGCAAGTGTTTTAAAGAGTTGGAGATTTGATAAGCATATATTGCAAGTCAAATTATTGGAATTAAAAGTCTCCAAATGTTGGATAAAAGGAGCAAGATTAAAGTCGTAAGTCACGAGCGACTATTGTAGAGTTTTCCGATCATAGAAGAGCGATTGTAGATTGTCAGCAACTTCTCATGTTTATCAGTGAACTCAGAGGAAAGACTCCGAAGGGAGATTATGTGTGTGCAGTGCGGGTTACGACGACACCAGAGTCAGATTATCCGATGGACCATTGTATTTGTTTCTACTATAAGCAGCCGGTATCTATGAGGAAAGTATGTATTTTGAAGACTCAGTTGAAGACTATGGATGATGCTTTCGAGCGGACGATCCACAACCTCGAAAGTCGAGATTATTACAGAAGATTGGGTTATCATATCAGCAGCGATCTACTACCCCAGATATAGTTGGAGTTCTATGATACTTTCATCCGGAAGAAGTAAGTTACTCAGCAGTATCAGCCGAAGACATCTCAGAAGATTCAGACATTCAGACAACAACTGTTACCTTCCCAGACGACAACAACTGTTACCTTCCCAGGCGTAGTTATGATTTGTTCAGAGGAGAGAGAGTATATGACGATGGTCGTATCTATGCGGTATTCTTCAGTTGCAGCTGTACCTTTCGCAGAGTTGGAGCGTGCTACGATGTCGACAGTTCTTCAGTATTTTACAGCCGGATGTATATCTTTTGCCAGTACAACAGTGTTTACCATCTCCATTGCAGTTGTTTGACTCGCTTTCATTTCCTCCATGGCAGATTTTTGTAGCTACTTGAGCTCAGTCGTCTAGAACATATGTTGGACGAGTTTACATGGTTACTCGAGAAGAAGTATAGAAGACCGAAGGATCGGTCCTTCGGGGTATTATTTTAGGTTATACTACTTGCGGATATATCGAGAGATACTGGTAGGTATAAGTATCTTTGTCTAGAACATTCTTGGATAGGGTTCGAAGGTTCCTATCGACTTGTGGGTTGGTGATTTTTCTCTACCGTTAGGTGAGATGTTGATCGACAACCAAGAAGTCAAGGGATACCCTTGGCCTTTGTTAGACATACCTCCACTATAGACATATCCTTACGGATAGTTGGATTGTTGGAGCATTGGTATACTAGGACTCTCGGATGTACGTATAATCTGAGAGTATTCGGATATAGTTTCGGATGAACTCTCGGGCTTGCCACTGCATGGGCAAGTAGGAATATGCGATTGAGGTGATTTCGGGAATAGTCCTGATATTGGGGACCTCATACCGGGAGATGATTTTATTGGTATTAGTGTTGCTAAACACTATGGGAGATTTATCTACCTCAGTGTTCTTCTTGAGAAGACTTGTAACTCTTTGTTAGAAGAGAGTCAGACCTTTGAAGTTATGCATCGATTATCGATGATTTGAACGCAATAGTTGAGAATGAGTACCCTTCGTTGTGGATAGAGGATCTGTTGGATCAGCTAAATGACACCTGTGTATATCCTAGGGTTGGTCTAGGACTGGAGGTTTGATATTGTAGTGACTTAGTGTCATACAATCATCATTGTCGGTGTGATGATTGAGCTATCATTAGCATAGAGTAAAAGGATGCAGGTGTATAGAGCTGATTGATAATGTTGTTAGACTTATAGACGATTTAGTCATTCGTGAATTTGAGGAATCAAGTACTCTTGGAGTATTTGAGACCGATTGTCATAATATCTGTGGAGGATATATTTATGGATATATTCCCAATCTTAGGGGAAATTGTGGTGTTCCTAGATTGATTTGGTATTTACCAGAGATGAGAATAGGATGTTCTAGCGATACTATATCGTCGATTTGTTGGACCAAGAAGGTGATGGGAATCAACTGGTCGAAAGTGTGTGAAGCTAGGTTTCAGGGCCTAGAAGGTGAATGACTTTTGGGTCAGTGTTAGTTAATCTGTCCGATATGGATGGAAGGGTATTATATGCAGATGCATCGTTTCAGGGATTGGAGTGATTCCGATGCAGTGGTATGAGACGTGTTTTATGCTTACGTCAGTTGAGGAACTGCGAGATAAGCTGTCATATATATGACGTGGAGCTTGGCAGTTATTATCTTGAGTAGTAGATGTATAGAGCAGGAGTGCTCAGGGAGTTTTGGCTAGCTACTGGGTAGCTGCTATAGGGTTGTTAGAGCACGGATAGATACAACTGGGGAGATGGGTCATTCATTGCCTTCCACCACTTATAGTGTTGTGTGACAGAGTGAAATTTTGGACATTAGATTAATTTCTCTTGTGAGAATAAATCTCTGTCTTTGGGAAGGGTAGTAGTTCCCAGAGTTGCATTCGATTTAGGAAGAGTTGTTTCAGGAAACTCTTCATTCGAGAGTGATGATTTATTCGGAGTATATCCGAAAATAGTGAGTAGTGAGACGTTCCAGTGGGTGGAACGATGTGGGGGACATGGATGATTTCGTAGTTTGATGTTGGGTATGCCAACAAGCAAAGGTGGAATATTGTGATCGGTAGGGTTTTGTACCGTGATGAAGTGAGAGCCTAGTACGTTAGACTGTGTTGGGAGATTATCTAGAATTTGGAAAGGACTTGATAGGATTTGAGTAATCGATGATCGATTAGCTAGGTTCGCTCATTTTCTTCCGAGCCGTAAGATGGACTCCGTTGGATTGCTTGATGGAATTATATCCATGGAGTATCCTTGGATATCACTTCTGATAGTGATTCATGATTCATCTTACGATTCTGACAAAGTTTCCCACCGGTTATGAATATAGAGCTCCATTATGGCATAGTTATTGACCTCTTAATAGGTTGGCTGAGAGTGTATATATGAGCTGGAATATAATATTCGAGCTCGGTACCCCACTTAGTCACTTGAGGTGTGACTTTCTCCGAACACTTGAGATGGTTATTGTGACATCTCGTACTCGTACATGAGCCGGAAATTTGGGGACCAAATTTTTTTAAGTAGGGGAGAATGTAAAATACAAAAAAAAAACTGTGATTAAGAAATTATCTTATATAATTTCTCGGGAGTTCACAGAAATTTTTCGGACTCAAAAGGGGTCCATACGAGGAAGATTTAGGCTTAAATGGGGAGTTGGGTAACTTGAGTTAACTCGGACTGGACTTAGGTTAGCTTTGGTTTAGGCTTGAGCTAGCTCAGTCAATTGGCTGGTTTTTAACGAAACCTTTCGAACCCGAACCCCAAAACCCGATCCGCAGCTTTCTTCCTCAGATCGCGATTTCCTCCTCTCCTCTCTCGCGGCGATTTCGGCTCCGTCTCTTCTTCCTTGAGTGGCCGCGCTCACTGCCGACGGTGGAAGATCCCTTGGGAGAGGTGTCGTCTGTTGAAAAGCCGATCGGCCACAGAGCTCATTCCGCGATTTCCTCTCCCATTTTCACGCCTTCTTCTCTCTCTGTGCTATTCTCGTCGATCTCGGCTCGGCGTCCGATGAGAGCTGACGGCGTCTTCCTTGGTTGATCTTCGATTGAATACCGGTGGGTTCTCGCTCGGGATTTGGTGAAACTTTCGGTTGTGGCGGTGTTGTCTCATGACAATGGCCGATTGAGGTATTTGGGTTGTTCAGGTTAGGGTTAAATCGTTGTTTTCCTTTGGATCTTATTGTGGTTTTTGCTTAGCTTGGATCGATTGTGGGCAGTGTTATTGGAGCTGTGATTTCTCTGGTGAACTGGGCAGCCGGGGGGAAACGAGGGCCGGTGGAGAGTTGAGCATGGTAAGCTTTGTTTAACCCTTTCGTTTCCTCTGTGAATTCGTGGTTTCCTATTCGATGTTGATCGGTTTGGCTATGGATTGTGCTTGAGGGTGTTGGAGCTGCCGTCGGTGGATTAGGGGTTTGGTTTGGCTGCAGATCGCGTTTGAGGTTGAAATTCTTCACAGTTGGAATCTGTTGGTTTTGCCGATGGATTGTGGAAGTTGAAACTAGTGGTTTTCGTTTGATTTGGGTGTAATCGAGCGATTCAAGGAGGTAAGATTTCCTATTCCTTGATCTAGCTGTTGGATGTTGATTTTCGGTAATGTATGGGTTATTGGTGAGGCATTGGTTGTATCGTGTGTTGGATCCGGGAACAAGTAAAGTGGACTAGGTAGAGCAGTGCGTCTCAGCTAGGGTTGGTCAGAACCCTTATGCTGTATGAATGGTTGGTAGATTGGTCTTGGGGTAAACTCCTATTACAACCCTATTTAGAGTGTTGTTTAGATCTATATACTTTAATGGATCTTTGGATGTTGGTGATCTATTGTGAGTGTGGTTATGGTGGATCGGATTGGGATAACCGGGGTTTTTAATTCGTAAACGAGGAAAGGATGCGAGTATAGGAACGATGTAGTATATAGTTCCTATGTTTGTTGGATACTCGTACTTAATCATTATTGCTATTATTGTACAGGTTTGGGATACGAAGCGGGTCCGCGGCCGTGAGGATTATTCGAGCTTCGTATCAGGTGGGTAATATCTACCTGGTCCGGTAGTTTTGATCAAATTCCTGTGCATGATCTTGGATATGTATGTTTATACCTGTTTACCTTAAATCCACTCATGTTTAATCATATGCTTGTACTGCCTTGACCTTTGAGATATAAACTCTGGTACTTCATTGATTATCTAGCTCGGATAGGAACTATAAACCCTATTATGTATTAGCTGATGGATGTTCAGTAAGTACAGGTGGTTAGGGTTATCTTTGTGACTTCAGTTTGGGTTACTGTATTACATCACTAGGGTTAGGTGATGGATTGGATTATGGAGTCGATTGTTATATCATATCCGTATTAGTGGTGCATTTATGATAGATCTAGTTGTCTGTGTATAGATAAGTGTATGGTTGTCAGTATGTGACCATAGACTAGAGGTCCTAGTGTGATGGTATATCCATTATGGATTGTGTGCCTGAGTATGGTTATATGGACGGTTGATGGTATCTCGATACTGACTAGAGGTCTTAGCATGGTTGATTGTCAGGTGTGTATGACTGCGGTGATAGAGAGAGTCTTATGGATTAAAGTCCTCGCATGGTCAATTTTTTGGTCGACTAGGTCTCCCGTGAGTTAGGAGTGTTGCGAGGATTTTTGTGTGAGCTATGCATCATTACATTTCATGCATGCCGACGACGGGTCTCGCTTGTTGTTGAGACGAGTCATCACCATCCCCTCCCGCCACCGGTAGTGGTTGGAGGGTCGAGGGCGAGCATCAGTGCTGCCTCGGCCACTATGGATGGTGGTAGCTAGAGATGCGCACTGGCCACCGCGGCGGAGTGGTAGTTACGCACTCACCCACTATAGACAGTGGTCGTGTGATGTGCGCTTGTCCCGGTGTGCTCGCCTACTCATGGGTAGGGACTGAGCAACAGCAGTGGACCCCGCGTGGGTAGCATATAGCTCTACGGCGGGCTAGCCATCGTTCATACTACCCAACCCTGGCCACCGAGAGTGGTGGCGGCTACCGAGTGGATAGTTGTCATGTCGCGGCCACCCAGGCCACACCGGGTCGTGGTAGCGAGTGGTGCGCAGCATGACCATGCATATGCATTGCAGATCTATATATATGTATGCATGTATTCGATATATGTTTTACATATGCCCGTGAGATCGATTTGATTGAGCTATGATTGTTGCACATGCTTGTTCATCATGATACATGTCATTTGCATTTTTATTTACTGCTATGTGTTGAGCATGATATATGCGTTGATTCAGACTGTTATATGCATTTGATTAGCATCATGTCATTGTGTGGTACGGACCGGGTTGTTATTACAGGTGATCATATATTGTCTATATGTCGAGTATCGGTCGTATGGAATTGACTTGATACATTATATGGGTTATGTTATTGTATATCCGCAGATGATATAGCTTATGGTGTTGCATCATCGTACGCTGGTACATTACTTCCTCGCTCTACGATCGCTTTAGTATATACATCGAGTATGACTTTACCGTAGTTACTTGTTATTAGTTTTGATACGATCGTATGTCTATTGACTCATGTCAGATATACCGTGAGATCTTCACATGTATACTTGTAGATATATCTTTATATGTTGTTCATGCACTTTCTATATATTACCCCTGAGTTTATACTCACCACCCCTGGACCCTGAGTTTTCTGTCGCCCAGATAACAGGTGGAAGATTCCTTGGACGTTTGGAGCTCCGCCAGCTAATCCCATCTCACACCGAACATTTGGGGTTTTCCACGTATTTGCTTCCGCTGTTATTTTGTATTATGGTCATGTACAATCAGTGTTGTATCTGGCTGTGGATTTGTACGTTGTTGTGTGTAATATGTTAGAGTCGCACTGGTGCGCACCTCTTGTGTTGTTGTGGATATATTGTTTGGTATTGTCCATTTATATATTGTTGTTGTGGGCCTACGGGCCTTGTATTAACCCGATATGTTGCCACGTACAGGGGAGATGCCGTCCGTTTGCTTTTCGGCACGACATACTCTCGGGGCGTGACAAAGATCATCTGAATTTAAAAAAAAACTTTAAACCTCTTTCAAAATCAATCCATATCACTTTTTCAAATATCATCGTATTTTAACAATCATATCATCACTATACTGATAAGTTTTACCCAAACTATTTCATAGTTTCAACACTGTTGTAAATTGTAATTAAATCCACTCCATTTGCGTTCCAGAGTCTCATGCTTTGCCTTTTTTTTTTTTTTAATCCAAACTATTCGATATAAAATTAGTATAAAGTTTGACCCAAACTATTTGATGACCGGTCGCACGAGACCACAACCACATTTAGGTTTGAGAGGGCATAGATAAGTTTTTACGGAGATGATGTAATAACTAAAATAT
The DNA here is from genome assembly GCA_025175895.1 of Wurfbainia villosa. Taxonomy (NCBI): domain Eukaryota; kingdom Viridiplantae; phylum Streptophyta; class Magnoliopsida; order Zingiberales; family Zingiberaceae; genus Wurfbainia; species Wurfbainia villosa. The sequence goes on along the minus strand of CM046000.1, from coordinate 1,719,026 downwards.
GATGGTGTTTGTAGAAATGATATATATCAATTTTAGAGGAGATCTAAAGTTTTTTTTTGAATTCAGATAATTCTTATGTGTCTTAGCCACCACATCAAAATTCATAGAGTTTTTTATGATTTATTTTTCTCATAATGACTGTGAAATAGATCAGTGAAAATCACTAGATTCATAGTTTTAATCTTTTACAAAGACTAAAGAGGGCATAGAGGTTATCCTCTTGCTCGTAGTTTTATTGGGCGTTACCTTGTACATATCAGTTAACATTCTCCTCCAATTTCTATATGTATTGTATTTTGTGTGTTTATATTTGCATTCCAGCTTCCTTTAACACATCAGTTAACATTCTCCTATGCATGGTTGACGATTGCCATGATATAAAATTCCATTTTGACTTCTGCATTTTGTGATGGTACGCCTACTATTGCAGTTGCTGCCGGTTTCAACGCCAAACCCAATCCAATATAACTGCCTTCCTACTCGAACTGGGTTTTTCTCTTCTGGCAGGACCATGGAAGAATTCTCAAGATGCAGCAGTTGCGGAAAAAAATGAAGGAAGCGGAAGCATTGGATGTAGGACTTTTGTTTAACTTCGTCTGCATTAAATCTTCCTGTCAGCAGCTCTAAGAGGAAGATTAGAATCTACAGAAGAGAAACTTCGTGTGATTAAAAAGGCTGATTTAGAGTTTGTTCCAACTCATGGTTTGGTTACAGATGATTCGAGACCTTTCCCTTCTATAATGAGATTGCTGCATCGAGGATTCTTGAGCTGCAGCCTGAAGGAATTAATACTGAGATATTTGATAGCTCAATACTTGATCTCTGTGGTAAGATTTCTTCAATGCCAACTAATGATTGATAGCAGCAGGAATGACAAGTGTATCGAGCTTGGAGAAGGTGGATTTGGACCTGTTTATAAGGGAGTCTTCCCTGATGGCAGTGAAGTAGCAGTTAAAAGGTTATCACAAAGATCCCAACAAGGTTCTGCTGAATTCAAGAATGAGGTGGAGTTAATTGCAAAGCTTCAGCACAATGCTTGTGAGCTATCGAGATTGCTGCTATCAAGGTTCTGCTTGTGAGCTATCAAGTAGCAGTTAAAAAAATCAAGATTGCTGTCATGAATGCGATGGAGGAGCTTTCTGAGCTAGACAATGCTTGTGATGATAGAAGAGGAACAAAATTTTAAGAAATTTTATACAAGTGATACAAGCAAGGGCAGCCTTGGTTCCGATATGACTACTAATCACAAGCTCCAGTTGGCAAGTGATCATGGGTCGACAAAGACCAGATTGAGAGAAGCAGAAAAGAGTTCAAACTTGAGGATGAAATTGAAGGGAAGAATATGCATCTAAATAGTTGGGCAGGGAAACAAACTAATGACAAAGAACAAATAGTGATGAGGAACAAATTTTCTTTGTCAAAGAAGTATACTGGACATGATGGAAAAAGGTGCAAGAGCTGGTCTGAGGTGCAGGATTAGTGAGTGAGATTGCCAGTGGGTCTAATGAATATGCAGTCTTTCTAATTGCTACCATGTTTCAAGTTAAAACTTGTGCAGAGATTTCTGCACAATTGATGGAAAAAAATTCTGCTACAAGATGCTGCACAGGTCTGAACGTTAGAAAAAAAAAAATTAAGAGTATCAAATGGTTCCTCAGAAGATCAACTGGAGTTCGATACAAAGGATGCAAGTGCAGCTTGAAATTAAATCTGAACAGGAGTATCAACAGCAGCATTTTAATCAGCACGTCTTCAGAATGGAGAAACTGGTGTTAATAATATATGAGAGATGTCCTAAGACAATCGCCTTATGTATGAACCATTTATATGATAAATGAAGATTCACTATTTGAGTATACATGTTTCATGTATTTGATTGGATCTTAAACTCATTTACTGAATGTCCACGATACGATTCACAGCATGAGAGAATTTGTGATTGGATCACAACTAGTGAGTATCTCTACATGTGTAATTGTGATGTATCGGAATTATCCCTACTCGATGAGTTGATGGATTTGGACACCATCAATTCTGTCGAGACTAGCACGAGGTATACTCCTTGGTGTATCCAAGCAGCTGATTCTCACTGGCTGGAGACATTGTGATGTCCGGAGTTAATCGTGGATGCTAGTTATGGTAACTAGTTCATTGGAGTGACCAGTCGTAAGACTTCATATGGTTCTCTGCATATATAGATATGTCAATGAAGTTCTTACTGTGGCTTAAGTGCGATGTTCCTTTGACTTGCGGTGTTCAAGTCATCTTGATCATGGAGACTTATGCTTTGACATCTTAAGCAAACATCTCTAAGGAGATGTGGACCCGGGATGATTGGGTATAAGTCGAAGTGATCGAAGGTGTTTGAATAGCCTATAAAGGATTCACCACTCCTTGCGAGGAGATGTATACCCATGGCCTCTCGTCGGATTGTTACTAAAGTCTTTGGCCAAAGCATTACATGTTTAGAGTAAGGTACTCTTCGATACATGTGGAGTAACTAGAATCCGTAGGACGAGGAAATGATACTTGGGCTAGGTGTGACGTAGTCAGCCTAGTGGGGACTGACACAATAGACCATGTCCTGAACCAAGTGGGTATAAGATGAGTGAAGGGAATGGGGCACGATTTATTCGAGCTACTGAAGGGTTTCAGAAATAGTTCTGGATCAACCGTTGATCTTTTCGGTTAATTGGGGATCATGATGTACTACTAGGTGTCACTCATGATCGTTCTATAATTAATGGTTAATTATAGACGGCCAACATAAACCGAGAACCTATTTGGTCACACGCATAACGAGTGTAATCCAAAGGATTTAAAACGAGCTTGAGAATGAGATTCTCAGACCGAGAGAAACTATGTTTGGTTGGACCAAACATAAAGCGAGCATGAAATTGTTTCAGTCGCAATGGAAGCGTGGATGGGCCGTGTCATATGAAGACATAATGGATGGACCAAAATGGTTTGGTTCTAATCCAATGGATGAGAATAAACCAAAGGGTTTGGTTTATATTAAACGAATGAACCAAAGGTTGGTTCGGTTCGTTTTAACTTAAAATAAACCATCATGGTTTGGTTTATTTTAACTTATCTTAATGGAGCGGGTTAACGGGCTTTATGGATATGATCCATTAACCATTAAGAGAATTAGTTCTCTATAAAAGAGGGCTTAATGGATAATTAAACCCTAATCCAAACCCTAGCCCTTGGAGTTGCCGCCCACCCCTTGAAGGAGGATTTCGGCGCCAACCCTAGTGTGCTGCCATCCAACTTGTTGCCGGCGACCAAGCTTCAGCCGGTGAACCTCCGGCGACCCTCCGGTGATCTCCTCTAGGTTCGGTGATAAGGTGAGCTTCCATCTCTCCTTGGCCGGCCTCTATTCCTCCACCAAAAGCTGTCCAGTTTTTCTGGACAGCTTGTTTCTTTGTTGTCGGAGCGTCGTTTGGACGACGGTTAGTGCTTCGATAGCGCCTAACTTACCGGGGATTTGATCTCCGGTAATCCTCTGAGGTGGAGGACGAAGGATTCGTCAATTGGTTGACGAATACCTCTCCGGAGAAGCGAGTTTTGAGAACTCGTTTTAGGATCCAAATTTGGATTCGGATCGTGATCATCTCTCGATCACGTCGTCTTCAACACGAGGCTAGTAACCCGTACGAAGACGAAGCTCGTGACTTAGCGAAGTCATCCCGAGGAGCTCGGCGTGGATACGGATAGAGACGATTCTTACGAGGATCGTTCCGGTTGATGCCGTTCCCGCTACACGTCATACGAAAGGTATAACGTAGATAATTTCTTTTATTGCAAATTTTAATTTACGGTTATGTCTACACTTGTTGTAATAGCATGCGTGTGTTGTGTGTGTTGTAATAAATATAGATTTATTATTTTTAATTGCTTCCGCTGTGCTCATGTTTACGAAACATGATCGAACACACACACGCCGCGGTGCCGGAAACCCAACAGTGGTATCAGAGCCCAGGTTGTGTTTCGACATAATCGTAAAATTGGTTTTGCGATAGTCATAATGTATTTCTGGAAATTTTCTAAATTTTGGAAATTTAGAAGTATTTATGGAAATTTTTCAATTTTGGAAAGTCTAGAAGTATTTATAGAAATCTTCCACTTTTGGAAAGTTGGAAGTATTTATGGAAATTGATATTTTCCATAAATAAAATATTTGATTAGATTCTGGAAATTTGTTTCCTAATTTAATTATGATTTGATTTGGGAAATCAAATCTTAAAATATTTTATTTCCATAAGTAGTTTTAATGATTTAGGAAATTGGTTTCCTAAATAGATTTTCCTTAATCAAATAATTCCATGAATAAAATATGTGATTAGATTTGGAAATTTGTTTCCTAATTTAATTATGATTTGATTTGGAGAATCAAATCTTAAACATATTTTATTTCCATAAATAGTTATGACATATAAGGAAATTATAAACATGACATAAGTGTATGCCATGTAATTGCATTAGATGCATAACATTATGTCATGCGTGTCGTGACATGTAGATGTATGCCATGTATGCCATGCCATGTAGATAATAGTTATTTGCATGCAAAGAGGATGAGACATAAAAACTCTTAATCAATATTAAAGCCTATACCTTCCATTAATATGGTTAGAACCAGAGTTCTGTTTCTTGTTTGGGTTGTTGGACTCTCTCCAAGCCCGGCTCGAACCTGAATATGTTCAAACCATGGAATAGTTTAATACTAATATGGTAAGAGTCAGAGGTCAATCGTTAGCTTTGGTTGTTGGACTCTCTCCAAGCTGGGCTAATTGGTTGAATGCGCTCTAACCATATTAAAACTATGTCCTGATTAATGGGTTGGCTTTAACCTGGAGCATCGGCTTGTTGGACTCTCTCCAAGGTCGATGTAAAGGGAGGTGAAGTTGGGTGCTATGCATATGATGCATACTTGTTAATGTGTTAACAACCCGATGTATGTGTGAACATTCAATTAGTTGATAGCACATTGTGATAGTTGCATATACGGGATATGCAATCGGTATAGATGATACCTACCGTCGTAGTTATGAATGGCTTGTTGGACTCTCTCCAAGGTTGTTCATAACTATGATGGATATCAGCCCATTCGGAGATGGACCTACAATCTCCCGAAGTGATTTTGGGGTTTTTGAAATTCGAAAAATGAATGGGATTTATAAATGTATATTGATGCATTTTAAAAATCATTTTCTCATATATGCTCGTTTTGTATTTCTAAGATTGATCATGATGTCTTTGAATTTGCGTTCCATTTTGGATTCAAATAAATTGACTGGGCCGAACTTCTTGGACTGGCTTAGAAACTTGAGAATTGTTCTCAAGGTGAAAAGCTTGTGTATGTCCTCGCGCCTCTTCACTCTAGTGACGATGCAACTTTGGACCAATTGTTGGCCTATCAGAAACATGTGAGTGATTCTGAACAAATGAGTTGCATCATGCTAGCCACGATGGAACCCAAGCTACGAAAGAAGCATGAGCATATGGATGCTCATATCGTAGTCCTTCATCTTTGTGAGTTGGTTGATGAGCAAGTGAGATTCGAAAGGTTCGAAGTCTCAAAGCTCCTCTTCACCTCTGAGATGCTAGGAGGTTCATCTGTGGTACTGCTCAATATGCTGAAGACTGTGGAGTCTTCTGAGAAGCATGAGCAGGGGACGGTGCTGTTAGTTGATTCCTCGAAGAAAGGTTCTAAGAGGAAGTCAAAGAGAACAGCAGAAGGGAAAGAAGAGAAGGGCTAAGAAGGTAGAACTAGCACAAAAGGAAACTTGCCATCATTATGGCAAGGAGAGCCATTTGCGAAGAAAGTACAAGATTTATCTTGAGTCCGTGAAGAAGGATAAGGCATCGGATGCCCCATCTTCTTCAGAAATCTTCTTTATTGATTGTCATTCTATTTCCTTAGACACTTGGGTATTGGATACTGGGTGTGGCTCACATATATGTAATAACATACATGGGCTAAGGAATAGAAGAAGACTCGTCAAGGGAGAGTCAAATTTACGTGTTGGGAATGAAGCAAAGGTTGCTGCACTCGCCATCAGAACGTATTTGTTGAAACTCCCTGCAGGACTTGTCTTGGAACTGGACAATTGCTATTATGTTCCTTCTCTAATAAAGAACATCGTTTCTATTTCCTGCTTAAATAGAAATGGTTTCCATTTAACGTTTAGTAACAATTGTCGTTATATAACTTTGAATGGCGTACTTTATGGAACTGGAACTTTGAGTAATGGCATTTATACGTTGGACGTATCCAGTGACATTTTCAATATCGAAGCGAGCAACACGCGTGCTCGAAAGGATAATCACATAGACTCCTATATGTGGCATTGTCGTCTTGGCCATATAAGCAAGAAACGCATGTCCGAATTACACCGATGTGGAATTCTGGAATCGTTTGAATTGGATTCATACAATACATGCGAATCATGCTTAAAAGGCAAGATGACTAAGTTACCTTTTACTGGAAAAGGTGAACGAGTTTGAGAGTTACTAGGTTTAGTACATACTGATGTATGTGGACCTATGTCAACTCAAGCATTAGGAGGCTATAGCTACTTCATTACCTTCACCGATGATCACTCACGGTTTTGGTATGTGTTCTTGATGAAACACAAGTCTGAAGCCTTTGAAAGGTTCAAAGAATTCAGAAATGAAGTAGAGAAACAACATGACAAGAGTATTAAAATACTTCGATCGGATCGAGGTGGTGAATACTTAAGTCAAGAGTTTCTTGATTATCTAGAGACAATGGCATATTGTCTCAATGGACTCCGCCCTATACACCCGGCATAATGGTGTATCGAGGCATCTTAGGACCTTGTTGGACATGGTCAGGTCAATGATGAATCATCGACTCTTCCCAAGTCCTTTTGGGGTTATCTTGACTTTTTACTTGTTAAGCGAGAATGCCTACAAGGTAGTCTCTACTACTCCATATGAGATATGGAATGGTAAGAAACCTCATGTATCTTACTTGAAGATATGGGGTTGTCCTGCTTATGTGAAGCGGACTGTATCAGACAAATTGGATGCTAAGTCTGATTAATGTCTATTTATTGGATACCCTAAGGAAACAAGGGGTTACCAATTCTATCATCCTGTGGAACAAAAGGTGTTTGTTTTGAGGCATCTTTGTGTTTCTAGAAAGAGTTTCTCTTGCAAGAAAGCGATTGGGTGTCGTCGAGCTTGAGGAGGCTCGAGACTCAAATAGACATTGATGAGATACGGTGAAAGCACAGTGAAATGACTCATAGTGATGAGCAATCATTGGACCTATTGTAACACCACATCTTCGTAGATCTGGTAGAACCGATATTCACGAGAGATATGGATTTCTCGTAAGTGAATCGAGCGGCGTGTTACTCATTGATGATGAGAGCCTACAGTTATGAAGAAGTCTTTGACAAGTTGAGAAAGGGATAAGTGGCTTGGTGCCATGAAGTGAAATGGATTCCATGTATGAAAACCAAGTTTGGAACTTGGTTGACCCACTGAAGGCATAAAGCCTATAGGGTGCAAGTGGGTTTTCAAGAAGAAAACCGACATGGATGGTAATGTGATTACCTATAAGGCTAGATTGGTGGCGAAAGGATATCGTCAAAGCAAGGTGTTGATTATGGCGAAACCTATTACTTGTAGCTATCTTAAATCCATTCGGATGCTCAGCCATAGCGGCTCATTATGATTATGAGATATGGCGGATGGATGTGAACTTTCCTTAATGGAAACACCGCTCGAGGGCGTGTATATGATACTGACTGAGGTTTCACATCGGTTGATAAAACCAAGGTATGCAAATTGCGGCGGTCCATTTATGGATTGAAGCAAGCATCCGAGAATGGAATATCCGTTTTGATGAGGCGATCAAAAGTTTGATTTCTCGAAAATCGAGACGAACCTTGTGTGTACAAGAAGGTTAGTGGGAGTGCGATCGTGTTCCTAGTATTGTATGTCGATGACATATTACTTATAGGAAGCGATGTGTCAATCTTCTGATCGATTAAGGTTTGGTTATCCAAGACATTCTCCATGAAAGACCTGGGAGAAGCAACCTACATCCTTGGGATTAAGATCTATAGAGATAGATCGAAACGGTTGCTTGGTCTTTCGCAGTCTACATATATAGACCGTGTGCTAAAGAGGTTTAGCATGTCGGAATCCAAGAAAGGTTATCTGCCCATCAGGCATGGGGTACACCTTTCGAAGTCTATGTGTCCGCGCACAGAAGACGAGAGGATTTGCATGAGTAAGATTCCCTATGCATCCGCAATAGGATCTATCATGTATGCTATGTTATGTACGAGGCCCGATGTATCGTATGCTCTGAGTGTCACGAGCAGATACCAGTCTGATCCAGGAATGGATCATTGGGTGACTGTTAAGACGATCCTTAAGTACTTAAGAAGAACTAAGGATGCGTTCCTAATATATGGAGAAGGGTACATGGTGATACGTGGGTATACGGATGACAGCTCCAGACAGACAAGGATGATTCCATGTCTTTGTCTGGGTATGTATTCACCTGGAATGGAGGCGCGATAAGTTGGAAAGGTTCCAAGCTTGACACTATAGCGGATTCTTCCACTAAGGCAGAATACATGGAAGCAGCAAAGGAAGTGGTTTGGATCAAGAAGTTCATCTCTGAACTTGATGTGGTCTCATCAATGATCCAAACATGTGCTTCGCCGCTATCATCTTATCAGAGAGATCATCAGTAGGAACGAAATACAAATCGAGAAAATTCCCACTGAAAGGAACTTAGCGGATCCCTTGACTAAGGCATTACCTCAAAATAAGTTTGAGGGTCATGTTAGAGCTTATGGTATTGGATACCGTAGCGATTGGCATTAGGCCAAGTGAGAGTCTGTTAATAATATATGAGAGATGTCTTAAGGCAATCGCCTTAAGTATGAACCATTTATATGATAAATGAAGATTCACTATTTGAGTATACATGTTTCATGTATTTGATTGGATCTTAAACTCATTTACTGAATATCCACGATACGATTCACAGCATGAGAGAATTTGTGATTGGATCATAACTAGTGAGTATCTCTACATGTGTAATTGTGATGTATCGGAATTATCCCTACTCGATGAGTTGATGGATTTGGACACCATCAATTCTGTCGAGACTAGCACGAGGTATACTCCTTGGTGTATCCAAGCAGCTGATTCTCACTGGCTGGAGACATTGTGATGTCCGGAGTTAATCGTGGATGCTAGTTATGGTAACTAGTTCATTGGAGTGACCAGCCGTAAGACTTCATATGGTTCTCTGCATATATAGATATGTCAATGAAGTTCTTACTGTGGCTTAAGTGCGATGTTCCTTTGACTTGCGGTGTTCAAGTCATCTTGATCATGGAGACTTATGCTTTGACATCTTAAGCAAACATCTCTGAGGAGATGTGGACCCGGGATGATTGGGTATAAGTCGAAGTGATCGAAGGTGTTTGAATAGCCTATAAAGGATTCACCACTCCTTGCGAGGAGATGTATACCCATGGCCTCTCGTCGGATTGTTACTAAAGTCTTTGGCCAAAGTATTACATGTTTAGAGTAAGGTACTCTTCGATACATGTGGAGTAACTAGAATCCGTAGGACGAGGAAATGATACTTGGGCTAGGTGTGACGTAGTCAGCCTAGTGGGGACTGACACAATAGACCATGTCCTGAACCAAGTGGGTATAAGATGAGTGAAGGGAATGGGGCACGATTTATTCAAGCTACTGAAGGGTTTCAGAAATAGTTCTGGATCAACCGTTGATCTTTTCGGTTAATTGGGGATCATGATGTACTACTAGGTGTCACTCATGATCGTTCTATAATTAATGGTTAATTATAGACGGCCAACATAAACCGAGAACCTATTTGATCATACGCATAACGAGTGTAATCCAAAGGATTTAAAACGAGCTTGAGAATGAGATTCTCAGACCGAGAGAAACTATGTTTGGTTGGACCAAACATAAAGCGAGCATGAAATTGTTTCAGTCGCAATGGACGCGTGGATGGGCCGTGTCTTATGAAGACATAATGGATGGACCAAAATGGTTTGGTTCTAATCCAATGGATGAGAATAAACCAAAGGGTTTGGTTTATATTAAACGAATGAACCAAAGGTTGGTTCGGTTCGTTTTAACTTAAAATAAACCATCATGGTTTGGTTTATTTTAACTTATCTTAATGGAGCGGGTTAACGGGCTTTATGGATATGATCCATTAACCATTAAGAGAATTAGTTCTCTATAAAAGAGGGCTTAATGGATAATTAAACCCTAATCCAAACCCTAGCCCTTGGAGTTGCCGCCCACCCCTTGAAGGAGGATTTCGGCGCCAACCCTAGTGTGCTGCCGCCCAACCTCTTGTGCCGCCGTCCAACTTGTTGCCGGCGACCAAGCTTCAGCCGGTGAACCTCCGACGACCCTCCGGTGATCTCCTCTAGGTTCGGTGATAAGGTGAGCTTCCATCTCTCCTTGGCCGGCCTCTATTCCTCCACCAAAAGTTGTCCAGTTTTTCTGGACAGCTTGTTTCTTTGTTGTCGGAGCGTCGTTTGGACGATGGTCAGTGCTCCGATAGCGCCTAACTTACCGGTGATTTGATCTCCGGTAATCCTCTGAGGTGGAGGACGAAGGATTCGTCAATTGGTTGACGAATACCTCTCCGGAGAAGCGAGTTTTGAGAACTCGTTTTAGGATCCAAATTTGGATTCGGATCGTGATCATCTCTCGATCACGTCGTCTTCAACACGAGGCTAGTAACCCGTACGAAGACTGTCACGCCCCGAGAGCATGCCGAACCGAAAATCAAACGGACGGCACCTCCCCTGTACGTGGCAACATTTCGGGTTAATACAAGGCCCGTAGGCCCACAATAATAACAACATATACATATAAGAACATATCAACATAACGAAAAACACAGCGGAAACAACAGGACCACCATACAATCCCACAAAGTGCATACCGGTATGACTAACACCAGAATATAAAGAAACCTCGTCAAAATCCGCACCAACATGTGCGTACATCACATAACTCAGAATACATAACCAAAACATACGGAAGACTCAAAAACTCGGACTCTCGGAGTTGAGATGAGACGATGCCCAATGTGCTCGAGTCCATCACGGTCACAATTGACTACATTGCAGGCGACGAAACCCGAGGTCCGCGAGTGGTGAGTAAAAACTCAGCAGGTAATAGAAAACATGTATATATGTCATATCACATGTATTTCGACAACATAATCTAGAAGTACAACAGGTATATCAGCATAGTATATAAATACAAGCCTATACCGTCTAACTGAATGAACAACATAAAACATGCAGACATACCTGAAGTCTGCCATGCTACTCTGATCCAACCTGAACATATACCCAACATATATATATATAACAGGAAGAGTAGATCAACTCAAAATAAACTCTATCTACAGGTCAAGGTATCTATGGTCTATCCAACACATACCAATATCTGACACAATTGTATAACATATGCAAGAAACATGCATGAATATGATGTCCACCCAAATGCAGCAAGCATAGTACAAACAAATGCAACATCACAATAATCAGATATATATATATATATAGACTGTATCCATATATATATATTAATCTCAACCATCCATATATATATATATACATGCATATATGTATATATATATGGTAATATGCAAAACGCCATCAGATACGGCAATGCAGCATGCATGGTCATGTCGGCTCACCCTAAAGCTACCACGACCCCAGTGTGGCCTCGGTGGCTCGAGCATGACAACTGTCCCAACTCAACACCAACCACTACTCTCGAGTGGTAGAGTGGGCGCGATGATCGAGTAGCATATAAGCGTAAAGAGCAAGCTACACGATGGGGGTCCTGGGTTGGTCACTCAGAGTCACTACCCATGAGTGGTCGAGTACCACACACGCGAGGACTACGGCACGCAAATCCAACTGCCACCGTCTATAGTGATAGAGTACGGCACCTCAATGCTCTGCTCTCACACGGGTAACTCCTCCTATGAGTAACCGTGGAGGCAGGATGACTGGCGACACTCTCAACCACAAGGGAGACCTCGTCGCCAGCGTGCATGTAAATGCATGAATGCAATGTCTCACATACCGACATCCACCATAGACTCTCTCTACAGAGAATCATACTAACGGATCTACGCACTCTATCACCTATGAGAGTCGTACTCAATCGATCATAATACTCTCTATCCTGTAGAGAGTCATATCAATCTAAGCGACACACTCTCTATCCTGTAGAGAGTCGTACTCAACTAATGGACACACTCTCTATCCTGTAGAGAGTCGTACTTATCTGATTATAACAAGTTAGGACCATCGGTCCGTAGCGATACCCTAAGTATCCTTCCTTTGACCATTTACTCAATACATGTTCCGTGGTAACATACAACCTAAGGGTACTAGAACTAATCCTAGGTTAAAGACATATCTATCTACGGATGACCTTTTTACCCAATGTACCATCAGGTTGTCATCCGGACTTTACTACTTGCACGTAACTTAAATTAATTCTAAGTTACTTACATCACCTATATATATACTCCTAATCATGATAAAATAAACATGATATCAACAATGGAGTTAATAGCCGATGGTAGAAGATCAAGCATACGATAAAAAGAACATGATCAAGGTAATATGAACACCTAACATGCTCATATCAATGACTAAATCTGAATGAAAAACAACTACCCGGACCAGGTAGGAAATTACCCACCTGATATGTAGAATATCCCAATAAATCTCCATGTCTAAGAGTATCTCACAATTAATCCTGCAAGAAAGAGCAAGGAATATATCTAAGTTCTTTATAAGTCCAACAGTGCTATGAAATATGTATCGATTCCCTTATACTATTTAATCAACCCAGAAGTGCATATACGACAACGTGTATAACTTATCCAGATATGAACTTACCCAGCTTAACTTTCTTTGCACATCGTAGTTGCAAAACTCCTGGATCTGCTATAGGAGATCTGTTCGTCCTATAAAATATGTTAGCTTAATTAACACAAAAATCCTTACCTAGTTTATCTAATCCACGAGAAAATCACTCTGTACCATCCAATTTGGCCAAGCCGATCATCCACATCCATCCTAAAATAACATCCATAATTAAACCACGATTATTAGCGTAAATATACCAACATACTAGCCTGGCTTAAATTCCGAGTTTCACCTTCACTTTGCTATAAATGCAAGGTGTCACAGATAATAATCTTCATCAATCCTCCACATCAATTCACCCTGCGGTTACTCATCCCAGCGAAATCAAAAATCATGTGTGCGGTATAGCAAACACCATGGTGGATTCATCGATCGGCCTTTAACCCACCACAAGCTACGATGGTAGGGGCTACAACATCGGAAAATAGGTGATCGACTTGGCGCACATGCGAGGATCATAGATTAGGGCCGAGGCGAACAAGCTTTGGAATCACGGTGAGCGTCGACATAGGCGATGGAGCTTCAAGCGCAAGTGACAACCGGATCAAATTCACGGCAGTAGAGGTCGGCACAGCTGTGTCGATAGAAACGGAGGGCGGAGGAGATGTGGCGATGCGGCGTGTTGTCCGTGGCGGCAACAAAAAAGCGGCGGCTGCGTCGGACTGAAGGAACAGCGAAGGAAAATAGCGTGCTCAAGCAAGATCGAGAGAGAGACCATGGCGGCGGGCGCAGGGCGTGGCGGCGGCGGCAGATTGAGCTTGGGCTCGGCCGGACGACGGTGGAAGGTCGATGTGAGTTGTCTCGGTCACAAGGCGGCGACAGCGAGATCAATGAGATGAAAACTAGAGCGCGAGGCGCGGCGGCGACGCAGCAGGCGACGGCGATGGCCGTCGTGGTCGGCAGCGAGGGAGAGGCGGTCGAGTAGAAGAATCGCGCCTTAAGGGAGGAGAGGTGTCGGCGACGGTGAGCACGAGCATGAGGAAAGGAGATGTCTCTGTCGCTTCGGAGAGGAGGAAGAGGCGTTCGGGGAGAAATGGGGAGAAGCCGATCGGGCGAAGGGAAAAGAAACCGAAGAAACGCCCGTGGATAAAAACAACGATCAGGCTACTTTAGTTGGTCTAGCTAGCACAAGTCTAACCCATTTAATACCTCGTAGAAGATAGCCTAAATAGGCTTTATAAAAGCCTGGTCATTTTATCCCCATGAAATATCCATAAAATACCCGTTTAAATCCAGAAAAATTTCTAAAAATTCCTGAAAAATTCCACAAGATATTTTATAAATTACCGAGGAATATTTTTTTTTTTTCCAGTATTTTACATTCTCCCCCACTTATAAAAAATTTGGTCCCCAAATTTCGTACTAACATGCAAAATTACTTCAAGCAAGTTTTCGAAAGGACCACATACATTCCTCAAGTGACCAGATGAGACTATCGAGCTCGGATAGTATCTTCCAGCTCCCACATAGCCTCCTCATCGGTATGCTGCGGTCATCCAACCTTTACGAGTCGGATGATTTTCGTCCCACTACTGTCGCTCCTTGCGACCCAGGCTCCGCCCTGGAATCACCTTATAAGTCGCATTAGATTGAGGTAGAATTCGGAACCTCTTTCAGAACATAATCAACATGCGACACGTATTTCCTCAATATAACAACAGGAAATACATTGTGAGCACCCGCAAGTGTCGGAGGTAAAGCCAACCGATAAGCTACACCTCCATAATCATCCAAGATACACTCCACACACGCTGTAAGTGCATAGAAGACTATAGCAATCAATCTCCTTTGTTGCAATTGTTGCAACTGTTCGCGCTCCAGCAACTCTATACTAGCTACCGAGTAGCTAGTTAAATTCAATGAGCATTTCTGCTCTATACATCTACAAATCCAAATAATAACTACTAAAGGCACGTCATGTATATAACAGTCTATCTCGTAGTTTCTTAAATGTCTTAAGCATAAGGTACGCCTCATTCAACTGCATCGGAATCGCTCCGATCCATGAAACGATGCATCCGCGTACAACCTCCTTTTTATCCACTCCGTAAGGTTTAACCAATACTTGCGTAAAAGTTAACCGCCATCTAGGTCCTGTAAACTGGTTTCACCAGCTTCTGACTAAATGATTTCCATCATCACCTTTGTCAAACAAGTCCGTGGTATAGTAATGCTAAAACATTCTATCCACATCTACGCACTAACCAAACCCATACAAGGAAAACCACTAACTACATGGTCGAGTGCGCAACTCCAACTACCACAATCAACAAAGGCCAAGTTACGCAACTCCAACAACTACAAGGATCCAATCGTGTTCTGATACACGATTCTCAAATCCAAAGGATTTACTAAATCGTTAATTAGTCTAACTTAATCAAAATTCATACAATTCATACCAAGTATGAAATTATCGTCTCCACACACCTGCATCTCCTTTACTCTAAGCTGACGATATAATAATCATCTCAACGACAATGATAATTGTATGACATCATGTCACTACAATATCAACACTCCAGTCGTAAATCAACCCTAAGTATACACAGTGTCCTTAGTCGATCTAAATAAATCATTTATCCATAACGAAGGATATTCATCACAATAACTACTGTATTCCATCATCGATAATCGATGCATACTTTCAAAGGTCCATCTCTCTTTCAATAAAGAGTTCTGGATCTTCACAAGGAGGAATACTGGAATAGATAAATATCCCTTCCAACATCTCCTATAGTCACCACTTTACATTCTTCCAATTTCTTTTATAGTGTTTAACAACACTGATACCAACAAAAATATCACTCGTTATGTGATCTTCGATACTGGACTATTTTCGCAATCATTTCGAACGCCTACTCCACTTGCCTAAACAACGGCAAGCCTTGGAGTTCATCCGAAATTACATCCGAAGGCTCTCAGATTATACGCACATCCGAGAGACATATCGTACCATACTTCCAACAATTTGACCATCCGTAAGGATATGTCTATAGTAAAAGTATGTCTATCAAAGTCTAAGGGCATCCCTTAACTTCTTAATTGTTGATTCACATCTCACCTGACCAGAGATACCACCGACCCACAAGTCGATGTATAGGAACCCTTCTAATCAAAACAAAGAATATTCTAGACAAAGACACCTGTAAATACAAGCATCTTTCAACATATTTACTCAAAGGGTAAAACTAGAGTAATACCCTGAACAATCAAATATTTGTCGATCCAATCCAAAAGCTCCTCGCAAGTCTCGACCTTTCTCCGAAGAGAAGATCAGATCCAACGGTCCGCGATAACACGGTCGCATTTCTACAATGAATGATCCGAGGATTTTCCTAGATCATTTGATCTCATCACTTAATCCTACTAGAATAGAATAGATAGATACGACCATCGTCGTATTCTTTCTCCTCTGTACTAAGCAAATCCACATCTGGAGGTAACTGTTTGTTGTTGTCTGCTGGGTCTTCTAAGATGTCTTATGCTGATGCTGCTTCTGTGCTGATCTCTGCTGAAGGGGAGTATTATGGAACTTCAACCACGCCTGAGGTAGTAGGTCGCTGCTGACGAAATAACCCAATCTTCGGTGTCGATCTCTGCTGTCGAGACGGTGCATCATCTTCCTGGAACGTCATTGGTAGTCTTCAACTGAATCTTCAAGGTACACCTCCACTGTACTGGTTGCTCATAAATAGCAACAGCTGAACTGCTCCAATAGATATTCTGGCTTCACGTGTCTTCATGATCTGCACTGCACGCACACAATCCCTTCGGAGTCTTTGTTCTGATTTTGCTGATATCCACAAGAACCTTCTGATGATTTGCGATTGGTCTTCTATAATCGGAAAAAGTAGCTCAAGGTCTATGACTCCGATCTTGCTCCTTTATCCAACAATCGGAGACTTCTGACTCTATTAAGTTGACTTGCAATATTTGCTTACGGCCTCCATCTCCTAAACACTCAGACGGAGTCATTTCTAACTCTGTCTCAATCCAACGCCTTTAGGCGAGGATCTGATAGAAGATCCCGGCATCCTAATCCAACTATAAGCCAATAACTCTGGGTGGCTTAAATCATCCATTCATCTTCTTGAGCTATTAGGTGGTCGTAACCTCTGCAAGTCTCACGACTCTGCACAGTACTCTATTACTAACTGATCACTCTTTCTTAAAGCTCAAGAATTCTTACAATGCGTCACTAAAAGTGACACGGGGAAATACTCTCTTTCAACATCACTAAACCATGATCAAGTGATATATATTATTTCCCGAATGTCATTTTTCTGCATTTTCCACCAAATATCGGCTTAATCCCGATAATGGAATGCAAACAACTCTTCTTTATCGGTATAACATGAGTTAAGTACTTAAAAGTACTCTCAAAGTTATACAACTCGGTACGAACAACTCAGGGATAAAATCCCTATGAAATACCGTAACCTAGCCTTCCGCTATCTGCATCAACAATAGTCTACAAGTCTATTCATTACCCGCAGGTAATGATCTGACTATCACAGTTAGTGGAAATCTCTAAGACTGTAGTCTCTGATTTCCATAATAAATGTGACGACTTGGCCCCTATTTTCTGACTCGGTATCAGTCGGCTCTCAAAGGTAAATCACCTTCTCGACACAGGTTCAAGACTCACAAACTTAACATGCGTTTGTCAATACATACACGATTCTGAACAATAACCAACAAACTACAGGTTATTCCTCGTTATAAGCATCTAAATGCATAGGCACAAAACTGGGAGTATAAACACTAAGGTAACTCCGGTTGATCGTCTCGGTGGACGACCCCTACTAAAAGTCTACACAGGTGTCATAACTCTATTGTATACACCTACTGATCCAGTTTAGATAAATATCTACTAAACCACAAGTTTTCAGGAATTCTTACCTCGTGCTGCTTGGAGCTCAGGCTGCTGTTCATCTCATCTCAGAAAACCAAAACCGAATAAATCGACTCCCGAGAATCCAAGACTCGACTCCAAAAACAACATAATATGGCATCGCAGAACCTTGGGCTCTGATACCACTAAAGTTGTCACGCCCCGAGAGCATGCCGAACCGAAAATCAAACGGACAGCACCTCCCCTGTACGTGGCAACATTTCGGGTTAATACAAGGCCCGTAGGCCACAACAATAACAACATATACATATAAGAACATAACAACATAACGAAAAACACAGCGGAAACAACAGGACCACCATCTGATCCTGAAAGTGCATGGTATGACTAACACCAGAATATAAAGAAACCTCATTAAAATCCGCACTAACATGTGCGTACATCACATAACTCAGAATACATAACCAAAACATACGGAAGACTCAAAAACTCGGACTCTCGGAGTTGAGATGAGACGATGCCACCAGTGTGCTCAAGTCCATCACGAAATCGTACACATTACACGGGCGATGAAAACCTGTGGTCCGCGAGGGGTGGTGAGTAAAAACTCAGCAGGTAATAGAAAACATGTATATATGTCATATCACATGTATTTCGACAACATAATCTAGAAGTACAATAGGTATATCAGCATAGTATATAAATACAAGCCTATACCGTCTAACTGAATGAACAACATAAAACATGCAGACATACCTGAAGTCTGCCATGCTACTCTGATCCAACCTGAACATATACCCAACATATATATATATATAACAGGAAGAGTAGATCAACTCAAAATAAACTCTATCTACAGGTCAAGGTATCTATGGTCTATCCAACACATACCAATATCTGACACAATTGTATAACATACGCAAGAAACATGCATGAATATGATGTCCACCCAAATGCAGCAAGCATAGTACAAACAAATGCAACATCACAATAATATATATATATATAGATATCCATATATATATATTAATCTCAACCATCCATATATATATATATACATGCATATATGTATATATATATGGTAATACGCAAAACGCCATCGATACGGCAAGAATGCAAAGATGCATGGTCATCGGCTCACCCTAAAGCTACCACGACCCGGTGCAGACCTCGGTGGCTCGAGCATGACAATCTGTCCCCAACTCAACACCAACCACTACTCTCGAGTGGCCGAGGGGCAAGATGATCGAGTAGCATATAAGCGTAAAGAGCAAGCTACACGATGGGGTCCTCGCTGGTCACTCCGACATATCACTACCCATGAGTGGTCGAGTACCACACACGCAGACTACTGACACGCAAATCCAACTACCACCGTCTATAGTGATAGAGTGCGGCACCTCAATGCTCTGCTCTCACACGGGTAACTCCTCCTATGAGTAACCGTGGAGGCAGGATGACTGGCGACACTCTCAACCACAAGGGAGACCTCGTCGCCAGCGTGCATGTAAATGCATGAATGCAATGTCTCACATACCGACATCCACCATAGACTCTCCGCTCTGAGAGAATCATACTAACTAACAGATCTACGCACTCTCTATCCTATAGAGTCGACTCAATCGATCATAATACTCTCATCCCTGAGAGTCATATCAATCTAAGCGACACACTCTCATCCCTGTAGAGAGTCGTACTCAACTAATGGACACACTCTCTATCTATCAGAGAGAGTCGTACTTATCTGATTATAACAAGTTAGGACCATCGGTCCGTAGCGATACCCTAAGTATCCTTCCTTTGACCATTTACTCAATACATGTTCCGTGGTAACATACAACCTAAGGGTACTAGAACTAATCCTAGGTTAAAGACATATCTATCTACGGATGACCTTTTTACCCAATGTACCATCAGTTGTCATCGGACTTTACTACTTGCACGTAACTTAAATTAATTCTAAGTTACTTACATCACCTATATATATACTCCTAATCATGATAAAATAAACATGATATCAACAATGGAGTTAATAGCCGATGGTAGAAGATCAAGCATACGATAAAAAGAACATGATCAAGGTAATATGAACACCTAACATGCTCATATCAATGACTAAATCTGAATGAAAAACAACTACCCGGACCAGGTAGGAAATTACCCACCTGATATGTAGAATATCCCAATAAATCTCCATGTCTAAGAGTATCTCACAATTAATCCTGCAAGAAAGAGCAAGGAATATATCTAAGTTCTTTATAAGTCCAACAGTGCTATGAAATATGTATCGATTCCCTTATACTATTTAATCAACCCAGAAGTGCATATACGACAACGTGTATAACTTATCCAGATATGAACTTACCCAGCTTAACTTTCTTTGCACATCGTAGTTGCAAAACTCCTGGATCTGCTATAGGAGATCTGTTCGTCCTATAAAATATGTTAGCTTAATTAACACAAAAATCCTTACCTAGTTTATCTAATCACGAGAAAATCACTGTACCATCCAATTTGGCCTGCCGATCATCCTGATCCATCCTAAAAATAACATCCATAATTAAACCACGATTAATCGTAAATATACCAACATACTAGCCTAGCTTAAATTCGAGTTTCACCTTCACGCCTATAAATGCAAGGTGTCACAATAATAATCTTCATCAATCCTCCACATCAATTCACACTGCGGTTACTCATCCCAGCGAAATCAAAAATCATGTGTGCTATAGCAAACACCATGTGGTGGATTCATCGATCGGCCTTTAACCCACCACAAGCTACAGTGGTAGGGGCTACCGACGGCATCGGAAAATAGGTGATCGACTTGAGCGCACATGCAGGGATCATAGTTAGGACCGAGGCGAACAACTGCTGGAATCACAGTGAGGCGTCGACATAGGGTAGTGGAGCTTCGCACGCAGTGACAGCGGATCAAATTCTGGCCCGAGTAAGTCGGCGGCAGGCTGTGTCGATAGACGGAGGGCCGGAGGAGATGTGGCGATCGGCGTGTTGTCCGTGGCGGCAACCAAAGGCGGCGGCTCTGCCGTCGGACTGAAAAAGGCGAAGGGAAAATAGCGGTGCTCAAGCAAGATCGAGAGAGACCAGCGGCGGCGACGAGGCGCGAGGCGTGGCGGCGGCGGCGATTGAGCTTGGGCTCGGCCGACGGCGGTGGAGAGAAGGTCGATGACGAGAGTTGTCTCGGTGGTCACAAGGAGCGGCGACAAGCGAGATCCAGCAGATGAAAACTAGGGCGGCGCGGCGGCAGTGACGACGCAGCGGCGGCGTGGCCGTCGTGGTCGTCGAGGAGGCGGTCGAGTAGAAGAATCGCGCCTTAAGGGAGGAGAGGTGTCGGCGACGGTGAGCACGAGCATGAGGAAAGGAGATGTCTCTGTCGCTTCGGAGAGGAGGAAGAGGCGTTCGGGGAGAAATGGGGAGAAGCCGATCGGGCGAAGGGAAAAGAAACCGAAGAAACGCCCGTGGATAAAAACAACGATCAGGCTACTTTAGTTGGTCTAGCTAGCCCAAGTCTAACCCATTTAATACCTCGTAGAAGATAGCCTAAACAGGCTTTATAAAAGCCTGGTCATTTTATCCCCATGAAATATCCATAAAATACCCGTTTAAATCCAGAAAAATTTCTAAAAATTCCTGAAAAATTCCACAAGATATTTTATAAATTACCGAGGAATATTTTTTTTTTTCCAGTATTTTACAAAGACGAAGCTCGTGACTTAGCGAAGTCATCCCGAGGAGCTCGGCGTGGATATGGATAGAGACGATTCTTACGAGGATCGTTCCGGTTGATGTCGTTCCCGCTACACGTCATACGAAAGGTATAACGTAGATAATTTCTTTTATTGCAAATTTTAATTTACGGTTATGTCTACACTTGTTGTAATAGCATGCGTGTGTTGTGTGTGTTGTAATAAATATAGATTTATTATTTTTAATTGCTTCCGCTGTGCTCATGTTTACGAAACATGATCGAACACACACACGCCGCGGTGCCGAAAACCCAACAACTGGAGCATACAAAGGGGGAAATTGATTGGAGTTAATTGAGAAGCTTGTATTTCCTGAAGTAAACATCTGAAACAGTTGTATCAGAAGTTGTATCAGACTTTTAGAAATAACAAGACAATTGCTAAACCTGATGGGGATTTAGTGAAATTCTGCTACAAGAGGTTGCAAAGCTGAACGGTCAACTCATAAGCCTTGAAGTTGCCTTTTTGAATGTAATTGCAAATGTGCTACCAAAAGTTGTTCCATAGCGGTGAATGTTTTTTTTTTCATCTTTTCTCTCTTTTTTGAATGGTTCTTTTGATGCTGTTGAGAGTTATTTTATTGGATCGTTATTGGAATATCTCCCTCCACACTTCTAATTGCAATTAATCAGATTTATTTTTCCAATTTTTCTATTATTGTCTTGTTCATTGTATCTTTACCTTCTTTGTATGTTTTTGTTGCAGTCTATTTCTGATCTTATTTTGATTCTTGATAAATCCTTTTGATTTATGTATGAGACGTATTGCTGGCAGTGGAGAGATAGATGATAAACAAGTATATGGTAGGACAAGATTACATATTATTTTAAGGGCGCCCCACTCCTACGTTTATTATGTGAGCATCAATGCATTTATCCACTTTGGGAGGTTTTATATCAGGCTTGGTTTATTTGATTGGATTGGAAATCATCATACATGTTGACTGTTGTAGGAGTCAGATCTTTTGACTATATGGTATCCGGATCGATTTGGTGATCCTAAGTAACTTATTTTTTCTATCTTTGAATTATTGATTGGGCTATTGTTTAGGGAATGAGTGAGTGAGTCAGTGTTTCTTTGTTTTTATTATTGCTCAGGACGAGCAAAAATAAGTGTGGGGAAATTTGATAACTTTATTTTTATTGTGCTGTTTTTACTTATAGACTAGACATTTTAGGCTCTTTGATGGGGTAATTACTGTTATTCGATATGTTTTTGCATATTGAATCATTTGCGATTAATTGTGTAATTCCTATGATTTCAGTATTATTTTTCACGAGTTTAATGTGATGTTATAGAAAACATGAGAAGAGCCTAAGTGGAGCAATCGAAGCAAAAGAAGTTAAAGAAAACCAACAATTTCCCACCCGTGAGAATCGCGACACAAAACGCAGCGCACCTTTTTCCTCCTCTCATGCACGGCGAGTGACGATTCATCCACAGCGGGTTCGACGGCGGTGTTCCGGCAGCCAACCAGCGGCGATCTCCTTCATTCCATTCCATCCGAAGCTTCCTTGGTTCGGCGGAGCTGAGTTCTGAGGTTGGGCAGACGACAGCTTCATCGAGCGGATTGGATCTTCGGTCGTCTTCACTGGTGCTCTTCAACGCCTGGCGATCAAAGCTGAGACGACTCAGCTGGACGTGATTCGGAAGGCTGTGGTTATCTGCTACTGTCGTGATTCGGCATCACCTTTTTTCCAGCTCCGGTAGCTTCTCAATCTTCTCAATTCCGCCGGCAGAGTTTCAATTCCAGCGTTGGGAAGACCCATAGACGGTCACAGCTCTGGTTCCTTCCCTTTTCCGCAGTCGTGATTCGGTCGTTTCGTCTCCACAGATTCATCCATCGGCTGCAGTGATTCGGTAGCTCCGAAACTCATTGCCGGAGCAGTGATCTGTGTTCATTCCATCTAGCTCTTATCGGAGAGATATTCTGACAAGAGATCCATTCCATTGACACCGTAGGGAGCTGTCCAGAATCATCGTTGTTCACTGGAGAGGATGGTTCCTTTCCGGGAGTTGTGGACGATCGTCGATTAATTTTTATTGTTAGGTTTGTTCGATTATGTCTGTTTGGTTATGTTTGTTGATGTTTTTTTTGTTTGGTTATGTTTGTTGGTTTGTTCTGTATTTTCATTTGGATGATTACTTGTTAATTGAATAGGTTGGTTGATTTAATGTTTCGTTTGATGTTTCATGTGATAGTTTATTTTGGAAGTTTAATTAGTTGTTGTTGATCGTTTACTTTATTAAGTGGTAGTTAGGTTTATTTCCTACAAGGTTAATTATTATTTCCATTAATTAGAATTGTTTGATCATTGTATCGTATAGTAACAATGCGGTGCACGATTGAATTGCTTAGGTTTGTTGTGTTAGATTTCAATTAATATTTGATCATTATATCGTATAGTGATAGTGCGGTGCATGGTTGAATTGTTCTTGCACATTAGGTTAGCTTTCAAATAATTATTTTGATAGTTGTAGGAACCCCGAGTGTTAATAATGTTTAGAAACAAACGTTCAACCATTGAGTTCACATGGGAGACGACTCGAGTTACCCTATACTGCATTAGTGTAGTTAGGGGGTTCGATAAATAATTTGGGAACAACACCACGATAAATAATAACTGTTCGATCAACCACATCCTTCAACACACCAAAAAAATTCAAATTATCCCCATCATCATAGGATGGTACGTTAACCCCACTGTTCTGAGTAGTTCTACGTGAATAATAGGATCTCATATGATATCGAATCTCATTTACAATGCATGCATCATACAATTGCAACATCATGTCCCATTGCTAAATAATACAATTTATATGTGATATCTGAATTTGTAAAAAAAATTTAGTGCTACAATTTTATCCCTAAATCACAGTGAAAAATCTCATTCGTGATATTGCATAACTTGATCAGCATGAACCTTTTGGGACATATGTTGTAGATGCTCACTGTATAAAAACTTAATCAATTTAAACTCTGTGAATGAAATAGAATTAAAGTAATAACTTAATGTAAATACTTACTTTCGATATCGGTCGACTTCTTTACAATTGTTCATAATGTACCAATGTACTTTCTTAAACAACGACAATGACAATTTCAAACTTTGTTGGTTGCCAAAGATTCTTGTTTCATGTGAGAAAACACTTAATTTGCATATTGATGGTTGAAAATCTTTATTTCATTCCAGCATAGAAAAACTTGTCTCAATCTAACTCATATATAACGAACTGAAAGTCAATGCCTCATTTACAATATACCCCTCTGCAATAGATCCTTCAAGTCGTGCTTTATTACGAATATATTTTTTTAGTCTTCCCAAATATCTCTCAAAAGGATACATCCATCGTGACGAAACTGACCCAGCTAACATGACTTCACGAGGTAAATGAACTGTCAAATGAACCATAATGTCAAAAAATGTCGGAGGAAATATCCGTTCCATCTTACACAATATCAGGACTATTTGCTCCTCCATTCTACATATATCCGCTATATGTAAAGATCTTGCAGTGATCTTTTTGAAGAAATCACATAACTCAATTAGTGTACTGCATATGTCTTTTGGAAAAAAATTACGTACAACAATTGGAAGTATCCTTTGCAACAATACATGACAATCATGTGATTTTAGTTCATATATCTTTTCTTCATTTGGATTCACATGTCTAGATATATTAGCAGCATAATCATCTGGAAACTTCACAGATTTCAAAAATTGACAAAATTCACGCCTTTCGTCCAATGTGAACGTGTAACTTGTATATAGTTTCCTGAATTTGTCTCATAGCGACTGTAAATGCAACTCACTCCTTATCCCCATATCCTGCAAGTCTAATCTTGCTTTAAGAGTGTCATTTAACTTTCCGTCTATATTTAATAATGTGTCAATTAAAACATCATAGACATTCTTTTCAATATGCATTATATCTAAATTGTGTCAACTTTAAATCCGACCAATATGGTAACTCAAAAAATATAGACTTCTTTACACAATTTGTATCATCTGAAGATCGTTGTCGTTTTTTACTGAATGAAGGATACTTACTGAATGTCACTTGGGGTAGCGCATCTAACTACGCTAAAATCTCATATCCATTCATTACTCGTGGTGGTCCTTCTTTTTCAACATTTCCATTGAAATCTTTATTTCTACGCCATGAGTGTTGCACATTTAAGAATCGACGATGCCATATGTAGCATATTTTACTCCTTAATTCTTGAGATTTGGTTTCATTCAGACATATTGGACATGCCTTATAGCCCTTTGTGCTCCATCCAGAAACTGTTCCATATGTTAGAAAGTTGTGAATGGTCCACATCACAGCAGCATGTAATTGAAATACTTGTTCAGTCGATGCATCATATGCTTCCACCCGGTCATCCCATAACTCCTTCAGTTCGTTTATCAGAGGTCGTAGGTATACATCTATCTCTTTGCCAGGTGATTTAGGCCCAGGAATTAAAAGAAACATAATCATATACGGTGGCTTCATCATTTTCTATGGTAGCAAATTACAATTCACAAGTATAATAGGCCACATACTATAAGCGAATATTTCATGTGCATTGACACATACTATAGGCCACATATGTTTCCAAATGGATTAAACCGGTCAGTGACCAACCCTAAGCGAATATTTCATGGATCACCTACAAATATTTCATGTGCATTGACAAATTCTTTCCATGATTCACTATCAGCTGGGTGTCTTAATACACCATCTGTTTCAACTCGCTTTTCTTTATGTCATCTCATCTCTTTGGCCGTATGCTTCGAAATAAATAACCGCTTAAGTCTCGGTTTCAAAGGAAAATATCGAAGAATTTTGTGAGGATTCTTTTTCTTATTCATCCCGTACTTATATCTGGGCTCCTTGCCCACTGGACATGCATCCTTATTCTCATGCTCATCCCAAAATAATATACAATCATTCTTACAGACATATATCTTCTCATATGTTAATTCTAACTCTTTTAATAATTTTTTGGCTTCATAATAAAAGTTTGGAATCACATTCGGTTTAGGAAATGTCTCTTGCAATAGATGAAGTAACATATCAAAAGATTTATTGCTCCAGTCATTTAACACCTTCACATGCATTAGCTTCACCATAAAATTGAAAATCAAAAAATTAGTACAATTGTGATACAGTTCTTTTTGTGCTTCTTTCAACATTGAAGTATAACTTCGTCTACAATTATTTGTATTCGTGTTTACATTGAGGCTCATTATTGGTTATATTTTTTGCATTTCGTAAATCAATAAACATGTCTTCAAAATCGTCTTTGAAATCATCTACTTCAACATCAACATCATTTTCATCTTGATTGACAATATTTATACTACCGGATGATGTAGAAGTTTCTCCATGAAAGCTTCAGACTTTATATAGGCTATCGAATCCCCACCTATAAAGATGTTCTCGCACATAATCCAATTCATATTGAAATAAATTGCCACACCGTCGACATGGACAACGAATTTTCGATAAATTTAGACTGATCATGTAATTCTCTTCCATATTTATAAACTGATTCAACTCATTTATATATTCAAGACTAATCCGATTCTGAATCGTTATCCAACTTTTATCCATTTTTTTAAACCCTAGTTAAACATATATAAAATAATTTTGATGTTAATTTTCAATAAAAGGAATTTAGCAACTTAAATTTAGTTATCGCATACAAAATAATCAAAAAATTTATAATTTAAACCTAACAAAACATAACCTATACTTTGCATTATAACCCTATGTTTATCATCGAACATTATAATCTAAGAATCAAAAAACCCTAAACTTATCCTCTAATCGTAGAATAATCCTAAAATTATCATCTAATTGATAACATATCTTCAAGTTTATCATCTAACAACCGTATATATAATCTACAGTAACCTTAAACCCTAACAAAAACCTAAATTCATCATCTGAGTATAACAAAATCCTAAATTTATCATCTAATCATAACAACAATACAAAAAACCCCTAAATTTATTTTAAAACCTTGAATAAAAGAATTCGGATAAACCTGAGCTTGACACGACGCCGAGAAGAAGCCGAAGCTGAAGACTGGAGCTGGAGAAGGAGGTCGGAGCTATCGTCAGAGCAGTACAAAGGGGAAAAAGTCGGTTTCGTTGCTGGAGATGAGAAGTCGCGCGTACGCGTGGAAGCTAGGGCGCCGGGCCGATGAGGAGAGAAGTCGGAGCACAGAGAAACGGCGAAGCTTGTCGCTGGAGAATCGTCGGAGATGAAGGAAGAGTCGTGCGGAGCTTGTCGCTGGAGAATCGCCGAAGAGCAGGAGAATCGTCGGAAGAGAGGAAGTCGCGTGGAGAAAATGGGAGAATCAGGGCGGTCGAGGGTTTTTTCCACGAATCTTAGCGACGAAAATTTAAATTTTCGTCGCTAATATTTATATATTGGCAACGAACAACACATATCGTCGCAAAAAATTGGCACATCAGTCGACTGGTGGTATCCCTAGTCGACTGCCGATAATTTGGCCGACTACAGAATCGAGTCTACTAGACTGGCCAATCGACTGAATAGTTTACAACAAATATTTATTTATTTCGTCGCTAAATATTAGTCAACTGGTGTTGTCCGTCAGTCGAGTGCCGATAATTTGATCGGCCACAAAATCGAGTTTACTCGACTGAATAGTTTACGACGAATATTTCTTTATTTCGTCGCTAAGTATCAATTAACTAGTGGTATAGATCAGTCGATTGATATTATTATCGACAAATTTATAAAAATCGTCGCTAAACTTAAATATATTAGCGACGAAATATATATTTCGTCGCTAATATTAATTTAGAATATAGTCTAGCAACGAATATTTTTATTTCATCTCTAATATATTTATGTTTAGCGACGAAATATTAAATTTCGTCGCAAATTTGATATTATTTACAACGATCAAGAAGTTCATCGTTAATTCCTCATTTTAGCGACGAATTATTAATTCATCGCTAATATTTCGTCGCTATTTTCTATTTTTCTTGTAATAAATGGTACGTGCATGTCCACGACAAAGAGAAATGCATAGTGCTCCATCTCCATTCTCATCGCTTGACATCTCTGATGAACGATTTGATTCCGATCACAATTTGATTAGGATCCGATTCCATCGCGGCCTCGACATTGAGGTCGTTGGTGGCCGCGATCACATTAGATAATAAATCCATCATTGATAATAAATTATAAGTTAACAAATTTTACAGGTATAAAATCATATCTAATAATTTAAATCCATTAATATTTTAATCAAATCATTTAATCAAATTTGATTCATTATACACAATGAATATATTATTAAATTAATGTGTAAATATGTTTAGGGCGATGACCTGCTTAGATGACTTCACGTAGACAAAAGGAAATAAAAAATTCATAGAGACACAAAACAATTCTTCATCAATTTTATAACAAATAAAATATGAAAATGACGATGACACCAGGGAAAAAATTAATTGGAGTGGAAGTATCATCGCAACTTCTTTTTTTATATGGAATTTAAGAGGCAGGTAGGTCTCTCAAAATATCTAATTTTATAAAATTATTTTTTTTATACTAACATCTAACTAATTTTAAAAATGATTGATAATGATCTATAGATTTCTAACCAGACATTAAATAATTTTTAGACGAAATACATTTCACTAACTATTAAAATAAATTAATAAGTACTCACATGAACAATCTCAACAGTCATAACGTTCTTAATTAATTTATCATTTTATTTAAAAAAAATTATATAAATATATAACATCACGTTCTTAATTAATTTATTATTTTATTTAAAGAAAAATTATATAAATATATAATGACGGAAGATTAAATCATGAATATTTAAAGACAGAATTAAATATCTACTATTGCATCGTACCTCTTAGAGCAGGATCATACTCTTTTTTATATATTAGGTCCGAATGTATCATGTCATCAATAATAAATTACAAATTAATAAGTTATATATATATAAATAATAAATTCATATTTAATAATTTAAATGCATAAATATTTTAACCAAATTTTATTCACTATACACGATGAATGTATTATTAAATTAATATGTAAATTCGTAGAGGACAGGAAATAGAAAATTCGTAGAAATACAATACAGATTCTTTAATATTCAAAGATCTCATTTTCATCCAATTTATAACAAATAAAATATAAAAACGATAATAACACAAGAAAAACAATTAAATTGGAGTGGAAGTATCATTGCAACATCGTTTTTTTAATGAAATTTAAAAATTCTATAAAAACTACTAACTGTAAAAGTCAGAAATCTGTCCAACTAGCAGTCTTCTGTCATCCGTCCCAGAGCACTGACGAGAGGGAGGTAAATCACAGGGGAGATAAAGTCCCTTGACACGGTGGCAAAACAAGGAGGGGTTCATCTGAAGCCAGGAGAGATTTTAGACCCTTCATCCGGAATCGAATCCGGCTCAATCTGTAAGTAACACCCTGTCTTACCATCGTGCCGTCCCCGTGGAGACAAACTGTATGATACCGAGATGATAATATCGTACGTTAAAGGCTATCAAAATATCTAGTATTACAAAATCATATTCTTTTATAAATTAAGTCCGAATTTATTATCTTCAATAATAGATAGTAGGTGTATATATATAAGAATATTATCCTGCACAATTCATCCGTGAGCATCCATGAATATCTTCATTATTTATCGTCCAATCCCCTTAGGGTTTAAGGATTGACTATAGTGCTCATCCGATCGGACGATAGATAACGAAGATGCTCATGGATGCTCACGGATGAGTTATGTAGGATAATATTTCTCTCTCTCTCTCTCTCTATATATATATATATATATTGTTAGTACAAGAATGTCTCAATCATTAATATATTTTGATGTTTGGATAATCATTTGAAGTTGGACAATTATTATGATCTAATCATGAATGTATTAAGTGGCAGGAAAATCCAAATGTGAAAATTTGGTAAAGAAAAGTCCAAGTGTGAACCTTGGCAAGGAAAGTCTAGGGGATTGTCTTGACAGTATAAGTCCAAGCATGTCTTGGCAGCGTAAAGTCCAAGTGGACCTTAGTAAAGGAAGTCCAAAGGTAAGGTCTTGGCAGCGTAAGTCCAAACATGTAGTCTTGGCGGCGTAAAGTCCAAGCAAACTTTGGCAAAGAAGAGACCCAAATCATGACGAATCCGAAGGAAGCTTTTGAAAGCAAACACAAGGATGAAGGAGTTATGGACTCCGAGGGATCCTGTAGGCGCAAGGCTAATGGATAAACTAAAAGGTTAAGTCTAGGCTTAGAGTAGAGATTCAAGTATGAATTAATCATACTTGAAGTGTATCAGTCGACTGATGACTTATATCAGTCGATTGGTCTCGAGTGTTTAATCGACTGGGGTTATGACTCAGTCGACTGGTCAAGCAGTCAACTAAAGTCGATTGACGTTTTTGGCCTATCAGTCGACTGCTAAGGTTTAACAGTTGACTGATCCACAATCAGTCGACTGCCATGTTCAGGCAGTCGACTATTTTAAGTGGACACGTGTACAGAAATATTTTTAGTCGACTAATTGCTTGGAGCTAGCAATCAATTGTTGATATGACCAGTCGACTGATCAAGTGGACATTGAGTTGTGACGACACAAATCATGCATCATCAGAAGTCGTTGGATCCGGTCAACAGTAGCATCAGTTGACTGTTAGCATGTAGCAGTCGACTGCTGTCGGACTCAACAGGCAAGAATAGCCTTTCATTCTAAATGTTCATACTAAACTCCTTAAGTCTTCCTCTAAGTTTTCAAGTGTTCTTAACCCCTTCTTCTCATACTTAACTCCATCATCTTGTAAGAAGAAGAGTGTGATTGTAAAGAAGGCTTCTCCACCTTGATGTTCTCATCAAAAGGAGGTTATAGTGAAAGCTTGCGAGGAGTGATCCACCTTATGTATTGCCGCGGAGTATGAGTGTCATCTCCAAACCACATTACATCGACGTGCTAGCGTTGTGTTCTTTGTTTTCGTTTTTAATTGTATTTTTATATTCCTTCTGCTTACGATTTCTTGTAGAAAACGAAGAAGTGTTAATCACCCCTCCCCCCCTCTAGCCAATCCTCAAGGATCCTATAAGTGATATCATAGCCCAAATCGCTTGAAAGATTTAACCATCAACCAAAATATTGCAATGACACTTCAATAGGATATAACACTGCTAAACCACCGCTCTTCGACGACAATCATTTTACGTATTGGAAATGTAGGATGGAGTATTATTTAATGAACGATATTAAACTTTGGTTTAGTATTATAGATGAATTCGAGAAATCGGTGAATGAAGATGGAGCACCTCTTCCAACCAAGGATTGGACAAGGGAAATGACTAAGAAAACTCAATCAAATGCAAAAGCCATAACCACACTTCAATGTAGCCTCTTGATAGAGCAACTTAACAAGGTCGGGCATTTCCGATCTGCCAAAGAGTTATTGGAGAAGCTCATTGAGTTAAATGAGGGATCCAAAGAATCAAAGAGTGCCAAGAAGGACTTGTTGATCGGACAACTTCAAACCTTTGCCATGAAAATTCATGAAACCGTAAGTCAAATGCACGGAAGGTTTAAAGAGATTGTGAATGGACTTCACATCATAGGTGAGAAATTAGATAACTGAGATTTGGTAAGGTATATCCTTCATGTTTTTCTTAGGACCACATTATGGACATTAATGGTTGATGGTATTAAGATTTCTAGAGATTTTTCCTTAGTTAAAATTGATGAATTATTTTGTGAATTTGAATTACATATGCAAATTAACATGTCTTCCAAGGAAAAAGGATTAGCTCTCATTGTAGAAAAGAATGAGAAAAAGAAGAAGGAAAAGAATGAAGTTTCCTCATCATCCAAGTCGGAGTATGAGTCAAGTAGCGACGAAGGATCGTCAGTTAGTGAGATGACTAACTTTGTTAGGAAGTTGTTTAGGAAAACAAAAGGATTCAAGAATAGAGATGTAAGGAGAATATCTCAATCTTCAAGAGGTAAGCCTAGTGATAATTCAAAATTTAATACTAATGTTGTTTGCTATGGATGCAATAAAAAGGGGCAGAGCAAGTCAAATTGTCCGGAGCTAAAAAAGAAGAAAAAAGAAAAGAAGAAGGAAGCTATGGTGGTCCAAATCATATATGACACTCAAAGTGTGGATGCTGTGATGTGGAGTCCAAAAAGAAAATAAAAAAATAATAAAAAAATAAAATATACCTCTCCTGCCATTGCTCTGTATCTCAACAAGAAAATTAAGACTGTGTTTGGTACATTATAATCTATCTTATAATATAATTCAGATTACATTGCAAGGTTAATTATTTTATTTATTACTATTTTAAAATTATAATATAATGTAATCTGTATTACAAAAGATACTAAAGTTTTATAATCTAAATTACCAAATAAAATATATGTAATCCGATTACATTCTCAATCATAATATGAAAAGTGTCGGATGCTCAATAATCGAAGTCGATCGTCGTCGTCCATTGCCACAACCAGTCGATCGGTCGTCGGCTAGTCACCGTCGTCGCCAATCGGTCGATCGCCGGCCAATCGCCGCTGCCGCAGTCGGTCGGCCGATGACCACAGCAGTCGATCGACCACCATAGTCGATTGCCACCGTCGCCAGTCGATCGGCCATCGCCCATTCGCCGTCGGGCAATCCCCGCCACCACGGTCCGCCATCGTGATTGCTTGTCGTTCGTCCTTGTAATGGATATCAAACAAAAGAATATAACTATCTTTGTAATCCAAGATTACATATAATTTTTATCTAAACATAATAATATATTTACATTACAAATGTGATTATATTACGTCCTATCAAACGTAGTCTAAATATGTTTGTGATAATTTTAGTTTTAACAATTTCAATTTTTTGATTTATAATTTTATTTAAAAAAATTATATAAATTTATCATAATTAAAAATCAGTTTGATCTTTGATTTGTCGATCTATCACTGTATTGTAGCTCTAAAGGTTTCCATGCAAGAACACAACAAACTAAGGGCTCATGTGAACAATAATAAGTGTTTGATTTTTTTTTTTAATCAAAATGTTTTACTTTATACTACATTAAACTATGGTTATACTTACTTTTAAGTGAAAAATAAATATTGGAATACTTTCTTTCAAATCCCACAAAAGAATAACTCTGATTTAATCTTTTGATTAAATCGAATTGTTGTTGGTTAACAAAGTGCCCTTGCACATATAAGTAACTGTGGCTTGTTTATAATCAAAATTATATAATAAAATAAATTATTTTCTTTGATATAATTTTAAAACGGTAATATAATGTAATTTGAATTATAAAAATTAATAAAATTTTGCAATCTAAATTATAAGATCAAAAAAATATAATTCAATTATATTATAAGCTTAATATTTAATTAAAATTTAAATATCAAATATACTCCTAGTGTTAGCTATTGTTCTTTTAATCAAATTAGACCCTCAAAGAAGTTAACGGTCAGTGGTCAATAATCGACGTCGGTCGACAATCGATGGTCATCGCTAGCGGACAACGATTGACGGTCGACTATCGACGACTGGCGATAGGAGACCGATGGAGGCTACGACGGTGGTCGATGACCGATGATAGTGGTGGCTTGGCAACCGACGATGAAGGTGGCGATCACAGACGATCGATTAAAATTTTGATTATATTCAAGTGAGATTGAAATTTGATAAAATTATTTAAATTTAATAATAAAATTATTTTTATCAATTTATAATAATATAAATTATATTATTTATTAAAAAATAATGAACGTCAAATAAAAGAATATAATCACCCTTTAATCAAGATTACATACCTAATATATATATAATTCTTTGATAAATATAATAATATAATATTATAAATTTTATTGCATTCCAAACTTAAATTACATTATTTCTCATCAAACATAGTCTAATTTGCCATTCAATCAATCTAACTTATACAAAACATAAATTAATAGATCACGCGCCTCCTTTTGCTGCTTTTGCAGGAGATCAACGGCTTGCTATCCTTATTCTTAAGCATGTCAATTAAGCTTTCAAGGCATTTACGAACTTCCAGACAACTTACGGCGTTGCCGGAGTTATGCATCAGAGTCTCCGCCACTTCGGCCGGAGTAACCTCGTTTTCCGCAAGCAACCGTTTGATGTTGCAGAACAGCTGGTGGTCATCAATGTTTAGGTAGTTCTTCGCCAGAATTTTGAAGGCCTCGTAGCTGCAGTAGGACATCTCTACGTGTTTATCCATTCTTCCTCTTCTCTTCAGCGCGGGGTCAAGGCTCTCGTAGTTGTTGGTGGTGAGCACGATGATTCGCTCGCCGCCGCACGAAGTCCACAAGCCGTCGATGAAGTTGAGGAGGCCCGGCAAAGTCACCTTGCTCTCCTCGTCAGAAGCCCTGGGGACCAGCGCCGCCTTCACCTCCTTTGCCTCGATTTGGCCTTCAATTAGCTTCTTTCTTCTGTTCCATAAGGCCAGCATGTAGTCGACGTCTTCGATCACGATGATACACTTGTCCTTCGTCTCGATCATCAGCTTGCGCATGTCGGTGTTGTCCTTCACCGACGTGAGCTCCAGATCGTAGACGTCGTAACCCAGGTGATTTGCCATGGCGGCGACCATGGTGGACTTTCCCGTCCCTGGAGGGCCGTACAACAAGTACCCCCGCTTCCACGGCTTCCCTAACTTCCAGTAGTAATCTCGGTTGCTCCTGAACCTGTCGAGGTCTTCCAAGATCTCCCGCTTCTTGATGTCCTCCATGGCGAGCGACTCAAACTTCGCCTGGTGCTCGAACGGCACGTGGCTCCACAGGGTCTCGCGCCGCTCGTATCGATTCCAGCTATCGATCGACTTGTTAGTGTAAAGCTTCTGCGTGCGCTCATCGGCGGCAATTTGCTTCCCCTTATCCAAGACGAAGCTGATGTACTGGCCGACGACGAAATCACGGTGGCGGTGGTGGAAGGTGAGGCGATAGTAGCGTGGGTACTCGGGGGGAGCATTGCCGAGGTAGATGGAAGTGGCCCTGGGGACGGTCATACTGGAGAGCCACCAGAATTTGACCCCTTGGAACACCTCCGCGATCTCTTCTTGGTCGTCCATGCTGAAAACGACGTCGTCGCCGCCCTCATCGGGGGTCATGGCCTTGATACGGACTGCAGTGTCTCGACAGAGCTTGCCGAGGTAGGCGTCGATGGCGGCGTAAGCTTCGCTGCGTTTGAGATGATCGCCGGCGTACTCTGTGAATTTGATCTCGACGTAAGGATATATACGCCTCCAGACGTAGGAGACGGTACTGGAGACGATGTTCAGAGCGAATGAACCGAATTCCGCCAATTTTCCGTAGCTCTCTAACCTTTCCATTTGCCTTCCAATTCAGCTCGATCCCCCTCCCCCAAACAATGAGTTCATATATATCATGATTGATAATAATGAGCATAGACGATAGGCCTTATTAGTCATAAGCATCTCTAAAATCGTCAACGGCTGGGTGGTTGGCTCTCGCAATCAAGTCCAATTACAATATACACGTTAATGAACTGAAGGAAATAGAACATTCGTAGAAAGGCAGATTCTTTAATATTGAAAGATCTTATTTTCATCGATTTTATAACAAATCAAATAAAATATGAAAACTATAATACCATTGAAAATAAATAAATAATAATAATAAATAAATAAAAGAAAAAATATAATAACAGTATAATTTTTTGTATGAAATTTAAAAAACTTATAACATCTTCCAATAAATCTTCTTTACTATGTTGGATGATAACGTCGTAGCTCCCATGGGCAAATTAAGTTGGATATATAGTCATGTAGATATGTAAAAGATGAGCAAGAGTCAATTCCCATCGAAGGCGAGGTGTCTATTCTTTATTGTGTCTGACGTTAGTACGATCATAGATCGATCGTGATTTACTTTCCTTCATACAGTCGTGGAGCCGATCTTGGAGTGAGCGATATCACCTTTTGCAAAGGTGGATGACGACATCGTACACTGAAGTCATAAAGGTCTATCAAAATATATTTTTGTAAGGGATCATATCCTTTTAATTATGTGAATTTGCTATGTTGTATAATGGATTCGTATGTGCATGTCCGCGACAAAGAGAAATGCATAGTGCTCCGTCTCTATTTTCGTTGCTCGACATTTTTGATGATCGATTTGATTTTGATCACAATTTGATCAGAATCTCATTCCATCACCGCCTCGACATTGAGGCTGTTGATGGCCGCGATCACATTAGATTTGATCACGATCTGAATTTGATTGGATCATGGTCAGACTTTATATGACACGATCATGACTCGAATTCGACCCGATCGTGGTCACAATCAGATTAAATTCCGTCCGCAATTTGATCGAATTCAAATCGCGATTCAATTAGACTCTAATTCTGATCAAATTACTATTAGAATTTGACCCGATTGCAACCTCGACATCATGATTGTGCATGATTGGATGGCATAGGCGTCTGTTCAGTTCAAGTGGTGACTATAACATAGACAACGATTGACGAACGATCGACGATAAAGGCATAGACGATGAACTCCTTTTATATATTAAGTTCGAATGTATTATATATCATTCCATCGTGATAATAAATTATAAGTTAACAAATTTTACAGGTATAAAATCATATCTAATAATTTAAATCCATTAATATTTTAATCAAATCAGTTAATCAAATTTGATTCATTATACACAATAAATATATTATTAAATTAATATGTAAATATGTCTAGGGCGATGACCTTCATAGTTGACTCATGTACAGACAAAAGGAAATAAAAAATTCATAGAAACACAAAACAATTCTTTAATATTCAAAGATCTCATTTTCATCAATTTTATAACAAATAAAATATGAAAATGACGATAACACCACGGAAAAAATTAATTGACTGGAAGTATCATCGCAACTTCTTTTTTTTTAAATGAAATTTAAGAGGCAGGTAGGTCTCTCAAAATATCTAATTTTATAAAATTAAATTTTTTATGCTAACATCGTATATCAAAATGAGATAATAAGTAATTTTTAGACGAAATATAATTAATCGATTATCAAAATAAATTAGTAAATATTCACATGCACAATTTTAACGATGGTAATATTCATAATTTATTATTTTATTTAAAGAAAAATTATATAAATATATAATGATTGAAAATTAAATCGTAAATATCTGAAAGTCAAGCTGAATATTTACCATGACATCGTATCTCTTGGATAAGATCATGTCCTTTTTTATATATTAGATCCGAATGTATAATGTCATAATAATTAATTACAAATTAGCATGTTATATATATATATATATATATAATAAATTCATATCTAATAATTTAAATACATAAATATTTTAACCAATTTTTATTCGACCATTTATCAAAAGACCCAACTTAGTTTGAATTGTTCAAACACTAATTTCATATTTATTAAAGAGTGTATCTCATTTTTTTTTTATCTTTTTCGTTAAATGTGAATTTAATATTCAAATATTGCATGCAAGTCACAATTGAAAATTTTGAACCATCCAAAAATTGATACTAAGAATTATATTCCCAACAATACAGTAGTCATGAGATTTAAATTTCCAACATCATATGATACGAGCCTAATTTTTAATATATGACTGTGAACACTTAATAAAATCTAGATTATTAGAAATTTTAAACACGGATACACAAATGGACACTTCCCAACCTCAATGGACTTGGATTAGATCGAAGAAGAGGTGAATAAGATCAATAATGAGTTTTGACCGAAACTCATTGATGTACTTAGAGTCTAAATTTCGAAATCTTGATATGGATTGGATGATCTTACAACATGAATAATTGATTTGTTAAGGAAACTTGGTTCCGATCCTTCTACTGGTCGTGTGTCATGTATAAATTTAAGCTGGGCGAGAAAAAAAGATGATGTTGGATATTATATTCTTAAGAACACAGTGGTTCTGGAATTTAAATCCCCTGAATAAAGTGGTTAGAGGATTTAAATTTCCAACAACACTTCTAATTTCAAACTGGGCGAGAAAAAAGATGGTGTTGGAAATTATATTCCCAGAAACACAGTGGTTCTGAGATTTAAAATTCTAACACCATATAATATCAAACTGGTCGAGAAAAAAAGATAGTGCTGAGAATTATATTCCCAAGAACACAGTGACTATGAGATTTAAATTCTCAATACCATGTACAATTTCAAACTGACCAAGACAAAAGGTGGTGCTAAGAATTATATTGTCAAGAATATAGTGGTGCTGAGATTTAAATTTTTAGCACCGCATATAATATCAAGCTAGCCGAAAAAAATGATACTGAGAATTATATTACTAGGAGCATAGTGGTCATGAGATTTAAATTCTCAACACCACATACAATATCAAGCTGGTGAAAAAAAAGTTAACGCTGAAAATTATATTATCAGGAACATAGTAGTGCTCAAATTTAAATTCTCAACACCATGTACAATATCAAGTGACGTTTGAATGACTCAGGATTTTCGATTGTGACTCAGATATATGCAAAATTTCAATATTAATTATATGTTTATTTGGTGAAAGGGGGTAAATTTAAGGTGTGTTTTTGATAAATTATCGAATTTTATTAACTATACACGATGAATATATTATTAAATTAATATGTAAATTCGTCGAGGGCAGCGACCCGTACATCATGACTTCGTGTACTGATAAAAGGAAATAGAAAATTCGTAGAAATACAATATAGATTCTTTAATATTCAAAGATCTCATTTACATGCAATTTATAACAAATAAAATATAAAAACGATAATAACACAAGAAAAACAATTAATTGGAGTGGAAGTATCATTGCAACATCGTTTTTTTTTATGAAATTTAAAAATCCTATAAAAACTACGTACTACCGAATCTTCTGTATGATACCGGGATGATAACGTCGTACGTTAGAGGCTATCAAAATATCAGTATTACAAAATCATATTTTTTCATAAATTAAGTCCCAATTTATTATCTTCAATAATAGATAACAGGTGTATATATATATAAAAGAATATTATCTTGTGCAATTTATATATAAACATTCGAGAACATTTTTATTATTTATCGTTTGATCTCTTTAGGATTTAAGGATTAACTATAATGTTCACTCAATCGGACGATGGATTATGAAAGTGCTCATGCATGTTCACGGATGAATTGTATAGGATAATATTTTTCTTTTTATATATATATATATTATTGATGTAAGAATATCTCAATTATTAATATATTTTGATATTTAAATAATTATTTAAAATTAGACAATTATTGTGATCTAACTGTGAATGTGTTAGTGGATCCCTAATGCTGCCTCAGTTTTCGTCGCATCCTCTTTGCCAGCTCAGCTGTCACGTCGCCAACACAACCCGTGCTGCCTCATCAGCCTGTGTCAAGTCTGGACATGCTGCCAATCAGCATGCTTCTCCACATCAGCACCCAACCCATCTTGTGTCACGTCAGCCCTTGCTGCCACCTCAGCATCTATCGCTGCCTCAGCAGCCTCCGCCCTCTTAGCCTCCACATCAGCCATGGCTGCCACCTCCTCAGCCACATCAGCTGCCTTGGATGACACCTCTGCAGCCTCTGATTCTGTCAGCACTTGCACAGCTTCTAGAGAGAGGTTGGGCGGAGGCTGTGGATTGGTCCCCAACCCTGCAGCCTGTTTGAGTCCGCCTGCAGCTTGCCATTTTTGGCTCCAACACATGAGCACACAGTCTGCCTTTGCCAACGAGGACCAGTTGGTTGCTGGCCGCCTGTAGTAGCCTGCCTAGGCGGCTGCTTTGTCCTTGCTGCATAGGCTTTCCTTGTCCTGTGTAAGCTCTCTTCTTCCTCCCCAGCTTAAGGAGGAGCTCCGGTGATCACCGGAAAACATAAAAAACATCAGAAGAATGTTAATAAATCACCGTACAAGCCCTAGGCCCTAGACACAGCCCTTCTGTGCACCACACACAATACGATGTTGAAAGTGGAAGAAAACCTGACAAACGAGCAGGCCACAGCTCGAATCGTCTTTTTCTGCTTCAAACCGGGTGGCCAGCGTCATTGCTACTGCAATGGCAACAACGTTGCAGTCATCGGCGAAAGGCATTCTATCTTCTTCCTTATGGAGCGCATGTATTCCATTCGAGATGATGATATCCGTTTTTTTTCTCTAAATTTAAATGATACTGTTAGGGAAAAGAGTGCTCTATATGATTGCAAAATATTACATTATCATAATCATTTCGATCATCGACCGTGATTCCAACTCTATCATAAAAAAACTGCATGCATAATCTTCTCTCTGCCCTCGAAAACATCCAGCAACGACAGAGAACTACTGAGAACGTTTATTCTGAGATAAGAAAGTTGATAGAGGACACCGTTAATTCCCATCTCATCGTAGTACTGGAGGCATAACTGAAAAGACACACGCAATGCTCGATACACAAGAGTGTTGAATCTTAGAGTCAGAATGATTAATCAAGTGTCATCGCTCATTTTGCACAAATGCGGTCATAGTAGTCATCTTTTTTATGCTTGTCTTATCTATCTGGTTAGCATTGGTCAGGATGGCTTGGGGGCCAACGCAATTGCCGCCCCAATTGCAATGGGAATTAAAGCATTGGAGTCATTGATTAAAATGACATTGGACAAAGAGGAAAAAGAAGTTGGATCAGCTAAATGAGTTGATCAAGATGATGAAATGTGGAGACTTGTTAATAAAGTACCAATTCATGATCGTTCGAGAGCAGCTGAAAAAGTGTTTAACAGAGTTTTTGTCAAGTCTAAGGCTGTAGCATCAACGAGCCATGTTGAAAGAGGAAAAGAAAAGATGAAATTCGAGATTATCGGGAACATGATGAGCATCATCCGCCATATGAAGAATAAAATCAAATTATACCTTTACAGCGTCGACCGATTCGAGATGGATTTCGTCGAATCAATAACACAAGGTTAGATAAACAAGTTATTACTATGAATATGTGTGAACTTTTCTATGTCTTTTAATCAGGATCAAAATTAAGAATTTTCCTTTTCAGTATTGTTTCATCCTTTTTTTAGTTCTTCTTTGAATGTTTGTTTGTTTTTAAGAATTTGAAAGACAGTGTTGATTAATATTAATGTGGAAGAACATTGTCATACTGTTCTCTTGTCCAAATCGATGACTGTTTCTTTCTTAATCTAATTCGAAGTTGTAAAATTGAGGGAATCAGAATTTGTTACTCCCAAATCTTCTTGATGTTTCTGGATCGAAGAAGAGTCTTCTTGATGCACCAACACAATGCACCACCTTCATTCGATGAGCCTTAAGAACTCAAAACCCCTAAAAATTAGCAGAGTACCCGTTGACACAGCAACACCTTTTGATGTCGTATAATTAAGCTTCTTGACTAAATCTTGCTCTCTGAGAATGAAACTTCAAATTGTTCATCGACGATATCTATTTTTACTTCTAGAGATTTGAATTTATTGTGCAATCGAAACCTCTATGATTTAGCATGATCTTTTCCTTAATTTCAGCTAAGTTTTCTATTTTCTTTCTTTCGTCACTGTTAGCATTTAGTGCATCTATTAATTCCCTCTCCTTTTCCTTTGAAGCTAGCAACAAAGCTTCAAAGATTTGATATTCTTTCTTTGTCGGCATCAATTTCAGCTAAAAGTGAGGAAACCTTACTCATATTGCTTTGATTCGATTTCTACATCTTCACATTTAACCTTTGTGCTTACCATTAGTCTTTCAAAATCTTGTACTTGATGATTAGCTGTTTTTACCACATTATCAGACTTCAAATGATCGAGATGATTGTAACTTACATTCCGGCTCAAGACAATGCCAATGTGTCCCAGTAACATTTTCCAAATTCTCTGCAGAATCAAGATTCATGTGTTGCTCGATCGCTGATAAATGAATGCAGTGATCGAACAACATTGCACAGATATGTTGCTCGATCACTGCATTACATTTCTCAGTAAAGATTCAAGGTGTGTCTCGTGTCATCATGAATTTTTCCTTTTCCAAGAGGTTTTTACTTTTTCTCAAGCTCCTTGTTACGCAGCAATGCTTGTGAAAGAACTGACTCTGTCATGGTAAGGATCTAGTCTGCCTCACTGCATTACATTTCTCAGTGATCGAGCAACACATGAATTTTACTGAGATGAGACACCTTGAATTGCAGAGAGGGAAAATGAAGAACTGAACCACCAAGTAGAATAACTCATTACTTTTATAAGAAAAATAGACCAAAAAATCTCCCTATCAACACGTGGTTTTGGGGGATATGACAATACGATTGGCCAATTGGAATCTTTATTGAACAAGTCTTTGCATAGGAAAACAGATCTTGGTAAGGAAAACTATAATCCCCATTTTTCTGCAGAGAATTTGTAACATGTTACTGGGACACATTGACATTGTCTTGAGCCGGAATGTAAGTTACAATCATCTCATTTGAAGTCTGATAACGTGGTCAAAGAAGTTGACCAGTTAAAGCTATCGCTGGAAACAGCAGATCGTAAGTACAAGAGCTTGAAAAACTAATGGCGAGCACAAAAGCTAAATGCGACCATTTAGAAATAAAATCGAAGCAATACACATGAGCAAGGTTTCCCAACTTTTAGCTAAAGAACATCAAGTCTTAAAGCTTTGTTGCAAGCTTCAAAAAAAAAAAAGGAGAGGGAAATAATAGATGCATTGAATGTCAGTAGCGACGAAAGAAAGAAAATAGAAAACTTAGCTGATATTAAGAAAAAGATCATGCTAAATCACAGAGATTATGATTGAGAACTAGCACAATAAATTCAAATCTCTAGAAGTCAAAATAGAAATAGCTGATGAACAATTTAAAGTTTCATTCTCAGAGAGCAAGATCTAGCCAAGAAGCTTAATTATACTAGGCAACAAAAGGTGTTGATGAGTCAACGGATACTCTGTTAATTTTTAAAAGTTTTAAGTTCTTTAGGCTCATTGAATGAAGGTGGTGC
This sequence comes from Wurfbainia villosa, assembly GCA_025175895.1. Taxonomy (NCBI): domain Eukaryota; kingdom Viridiplantae; phylum Streptophyta; class Magnoliopsida; order Zingiberales; family Zingiberaceae; genus Wurfbainia; species Wurfbainia villosa. The sequence goes on along the minus strand of CM046000.1, from coordinate 1,675,346 downwards.
ATCGCGTTGGTGCATCAAGAAGACTCTTCTTCTTCTTCGATCCAGAAACATCAAGAAGATTTGGGAATAACAAATTCTAATTCCTCCAATTTTGCAACTTCAAGTTAGATTAAGAAAGAAACAGTCATTGATTTAGACAAGAGAACAATATGACAATGTTCTTCCACATTAACATTAATCAGCACTGTCTCTATTCTTAAAAACAAACAAACATTCAAATAAGAACAAAGAAAGAATGAAACAATACTGAAAAGGTAAATTCTGATCCTGATCAAAGGACATAGAAAAGTTCACACATTCATAGTAATAACTTGCTTATCTAACCTTTTGTTATTGATTCGATGAAATCCATCTCGAATCGGTCGACGCTGCAAAGGTATAATTTGATTTTATTCTTCATATGGCGGATGATGCTCATCATGTTCCCGATAATCTCGAATTTTATCTTTTCTTTCCCTCTTTCGACTTTTAGCCTTAGACATTAATAAAAACTCTGTCAAACACTTTTTCAGCTGCTCTCGAACGATCATGAATTGGTAATTCATTAACAACTCTCCACTCTTCATCATCTTGATCAACTCCTTTAGCTGATCCAACTTCTTTTCCTCTTTGTCCAATGTCGTTTTAATCAATGGCTCTAATGCTTTAATTCCCATTACAACTGCAGCGGCAATTACACTGGCCCTCAAGCCGCCCTGACCAATTCAAACTAGATAGATAAGGCAAATATAAAAAAGATAACTACTATGACCACATTTGTGCAAAATGAGCACTGACACTTGATTAATCGTTCTGACTCTAAGATTTGGCACTCCTGTGTACCGAGCATTGCATGTATCTTCTCAGTTCTGCCTCCAGTACTGCGATGGGATGAGAATTAACGGTGCCCTCTATCAACTTTCTTATCTCAGAATAAACATCCTTAGTAGCTCTATGTCGTTGCTTGATGTCTTCGAGGGCAGAGAGAAGATTATACATGCAGTTTTTTTATGATAGAGTTGGAATCACGGTCGATGATCGGAATGATTATGATAATATAATATTTTGCAATCATATAGAAAACTCCATTTTCCCGAACAATATCATTTAAATCTAGAGAAAAAAAATGGATACTATCGGCTCGAATGGAATACATACACTCTATAAGGAATTTCGCCAGTGATAGACGCAGGCTGTCACTACAAGAAAATAGAGTTTCATAGACAAAATATTTTATCTTTGAAAGTCATTTTTCCGTCTCTAAATATAAATTGAGATAAAATATTCTGTCTCAAAAATCCATTAGTGAAAGCCTCATAGCTAATTTTAAGACGAAAATATTCCATCTCTAATTTCAGAAACATATTAAAATATTGTTTATAAATCTGTTTTTAAGTTAACCAAATGAGAACAATTTCAAATACATATTCCGTTGCTAATTTTGTTTTAAATCCGTTAATAATCTGTTTCAAATAATATGTTAAATATAATTTTAATTTGTTTATAAATTTGTTTACATTTTTGTTTATTAATCCATATATGATTTTGTTTTTAAACATATCATTAAAGTTTTATTATATTTTAATTTTACATTTCTCATCTACCTAAAAATTTACAAGAAATAATCACATATTTCAAATAAATTAAATTTTTTTAAACAATTAATTTCTAATCCAAAAGTACTACAGTTAATTGCTTCATCAGTCTAGTGATGCATTCGATTAATATTACAATTCAAGGGAATAAAAAACCTTGAGACTTGATTGTCTAACTGAACTTATCGTCATCAATTGAATGCTAGAGATTAGCAATCGATTGATGTCACTATTTAAGCGAACAGAAGATTTAATATTTGACTATGGGATCCAACTGTTTAGATAGTAGTCGATTGTTGATAATAAGCGGTAATTATCTTTGCCATCCTCTCCCACTTGATCTTCTTTTATTGGAACCAATATCTTTTTTGTCTTTACTTGACATCCTCCATCAATATTATTTAATCAATTATTTAATTATTATATTGAACTATTTAAAAGTAGATGTATAATGTCATAGACCTAACTGTTAATGAAACAAATGACTGAAAGTAAAAGAAATTGAATGCGTCTAGATTAGTCCAAGATCAAGTAGTTGTATCTTGAAATGTACACAGCTATAAAATATGAACCTATCAAACTGATGATAAGAGAATAACATTTTGATCATATTTAAACAATTTTTTTTTTTTTGCAGGAATAAAGCTGATTTATAGACCTTTGCTTTTTTAATAAAATACAAGCAAGAAAATGAACAGAAATAATGAACGATGCGGCACAATAAATACACATTAATGTAGCTTAAATATAAAAAAAAATGGTAAGAGTAAGAATGATTTAAGACATTTTTAAGTCCAAAATGAAATAATATGATTATGAAGAAGAAGAAAGTGACCTTGCTTTACCAATAGGAAGTGGAAATGCTTCAGGGGTTGGCTATCATCTTCTAACAGCATGAAGACTTTCTTCAAGGACCCTGTGAAATCACAAATGTAAAAATTTAAAAGAGGGGAAGCCTAAATCACTATCATAGTTGGAGGGATAGACGATATAATTAGTACCTAAAACCGACCTAAGAAACATACCTGTTACGGATCCAATTCCTAATGTCTGTTGAGATAAGCAGTCAATAAAGGCAATCAATAAGGCATTAAGAGGAAGAAAAGAATCTAAACAATTAATTATTGAGCAAAATGTAGATATGATTACTGTTAAAAGATGACTCATCACCGACATCATAAACAAGCAAAATACTCATGTCGCCTAATAATCTAGTAAAATGGGGAAAAGAATATTGTGTCGGTCAAAAAAAGAAGAGAAAAAAACAATGTCAATGCAAAAGTTACTCCCTCAAAGTACTTGCTTCAAGCAAAAATATAATGTAAATCTACCGGTTGTTATAGTTTGAAAACGCTCTTGACCAATTGTATCCCAAATTTACAGTTTAATTCGCTTCCCATCCAATTCTACGGTTCTTATTTTAAAATTAATACTATGGAAAAGACAACAGATCATAGTTAGAAAAAAGAATGTAGCACCATAGAGAGTAAGCAAATTAAAAAAGAAAAGCCTATAAAAGCTCTATGGGCCTTGACGTGATGGCCAAAATACGTGAAAGTTTAAATCCAGAAAAAAAATTTAAATCATTTTTATCATTCCATTTCCACGTTCCAAGAGCTTGAAACATAACCTACCCTATTGTGGTAATGAAACTTGTTGTGAAATAGCTATCAGAGAAACGCAGAAGGAGACAACTCTTCCCAACACCTACAGTAAAATATCTGTTAAAATAATAAAAACTTCACAACAAGGAGATTAATAAAGATCAAATTTCTTCTATATGTAAATTAGTAAGCTGCAATTATTTTTGGTATATACAACTATATGCACATCGTCATTTCATTACACCACAGAAATAATTGGATAGAAGTAGACAAAGGCAACAAAATTCTATACGGAAACAACATGTCAAATGCATGTACACTTTCATTTTAATTATGTAGAAGAGATGGAATACGAGTCATAGTTGAATGAATAAATTCAAAACTTACATAATTTAGGTATGCCCGTGGACAACTATAGACAGTAATTAAGGAAATTAAAATTAAATGGATAGGTAAAGTTAAGGCATCGAAGAACATAGAACCTCGGTAATATATACTAACTTGCCGACGGACAGAGGTTGGCTGTAGAAATCGGCCTGGAATCAGGACAATGGTCGCCGAACGATGGTCTGTAAGGCGATGGCTGAAGGAGGAATGGATGGAGGGCGAGCAATCGACGACGGAAGGGAAGGGACGAAGGTCGTCGGATGGTGAGCGATGACATGAGAAGCGACAGGACGGGTATCGGCGGTGAAAGGGAACTGACGAAGACGAGCGATCGGGAGAAAACGGCGGAAGGGAAAAAGGAAGGAACGGAGATTTGTGAAATTATATATATATAATCATCCGATTAAATATATTATTATTATTTTAAATTTTCTTTAAATTATTATTGATTGGTTAATATTTTATTTTTGATATATTTATAAATTTTAAAAAATATTTTCAATAATTTTAAAAGAATTGATATTAATAATAAATAAAATAATTTTTATTTGTATTAAAAAAATTAAATTGATAATCAGTATTAATGAAATATATTGCATTTATTCTGATTCAATCCGAGTTAAGAGTTATGATTTTTCGAAGTCTTCTGTACCATTTTATAATATTCAATTATAAAATTGAATATAATGGTATAATACAGTCACAAGAAAATATTATTAGAAGATAAGAAAAGATTAATTAGTATAATAGGTTAATTGTTATATCAAATTAAAAAAAAAAGAGAAATTAATTAGATAATAGAATTTTAGTTTATTATATATAATTAAGTTTATTATTATTTAATAAAAATTTATTTTAATTTATAAATCAAATATTTTTTATTTAAAATTAATTTAAATAAATTTTATGACAAATATAATTTCGTATAGGTTTCGTTTCTAATTCCTATTTATTTTTTATTTTTTATTTTATAAATTTATTTCTAATTTATTTTAAATTCTGTGTTAAATATATTTATATATAATATGTTTCTAATTTATAAATATTTAAAATGGATTTTAATTCTGTTTTAAAAATCCGTTTTTGAAGTTTTTTTTTTCTTTTTTGTTTTTTAATGTGTGACCTAATTTTGTATGACAGTAGAATAGTAGGTGACGACGAAAAGCACTCAAGTAGTGAGTGGAGCTGTATTATTTATTCACTTTAGTCCATTTCTGTATTATTTATCTAGTTGACGGAAAATCAAATATTAAATATACGCCACGTTGGAAATATCATTAAATCGTTTCATTGTATTCGCTCCGAAAAATAATTTCTGTCCTGATCATAAAAGACTATTCCTGAATCATTGCACCAAAAGATGCGAATATTCGGCATCGCATCGGGAAAACAAACTGTCCTTGAGCATAACAAACTGTCGTTACCTTTGGTAGGGAAGCAGAGCGCAGGATAAAGTGTTACAATTTCCTCAATTAAACATTGCTACAGGGAAGAAAAGATGCAAGCGGAGCGATTTCATACTTTTTTTTATTAATCGATTCTATTTGACAAAATTGGCCTCTAACTGGCCAAAAGTAGTATTTAATCGGAGCTGCAACGAGGCGAAAGTTTATCATTGATTTAAAAAATAATATCGCTTTGTAAATATTACTGCCTTACATAATTTGATTTTAAAAAAGAAATATGCAAGAAATTTTAAAACTCTTCATATTAATTTCTGAATTTTCTTTTTTTTATTCGATCGTAAATTGATAGACAATTTATCAAACAGTGCTCTTGAAGTTTAGAATTGTCTAAAAAGCACTCCATACTTTCATATTTATCAAATAGCACACTTAATTTCCTTTTTATCTTTCAGAAATAACGTACTTAATTTCTGAACGTGGTGTTGAGAATTTAAATCTCAGCACCACTGTGGCGCTGAGATTTAAATTTCTAGCAACACGATGATGGTGCTGGAATTGCACCACCATTGTAGTACTGAAAATTTAAATCCCAATATCACAGTGGTACTGAGATTTGAATTCTCAGTATCACAATGGTAGTTCTAGCACCCTGGGATTTGCAATTCTTGTTTTAACCATCGAATCAAAGGTCAAAGACTCACCTGCAATTTATTTCCCTCACAATGATTGAGAAATCGATCGATGGAGATCGCTAGCTTAACGATTTCAAGCTTTGAGAGAGATATTACATAGTACATTCATTAACAAATCTTCTTTAACACAAACTGAAACTATTATATAAAAATATACCTTAGCTATTTGCTTAACATTAATTACATATTTAGCATCGTCTGTGTTTTGGACTGATAATCTTAGTAAACCTTGCAACCTTCAAGTGAAATAAACAACCATTTTAAGAAAAGACTCCTCTTGAGTTAGTTACCCTTGAAACTCTCCAGCGATAAGAAAGTTAAAGAATACACACTGTTTTGCTTGCACGCGAAGCCACCTGAACTTGGGAGAAGAGCTGCACAAACTTGTAGCAGAAAATATTGTTGCCAGCAGCTTGGCAGCATTCAATCAATTTTTGTAGGGGATCGTTGGAAGTCAAAGGGAGGGTGAATAATTTATATTCGTTGTGTGATGAAATTTAATTGTGATCGAGTTTATAATTTCGTTAGCGTGCAGCGGAATAATAGTAAATAACAATAATGAAATATGACAAACACAATTCACAATACGAGCATATAATGTGGTTCGGAATCGAACGGTTCATACTCCACGGATCGAGCTCTAAAGAGCTCTAGCGATGTCAATCACATACCACTATGTAATAACTTTTTCTCGACACACGTCAGAGGTGGAGAAATCTCGTACAATAATAAACTAAACACAACAAGCAAATACAATATAAAATACAAAAGACAAATAAAGAAAATTTTACAAAACTTTATTTTTTTTTTTATTTACAAGTGGTATCCAAGATTCGCTCGACTAATCCACTTGGTGAACCGGCCCTGCCCCACGGTCTCGAAGAGTCTCTACCGGCCCACAAGGGTAAATCAGGATAACGCGCCGCCAAGTCGCCGTGAAAGGTATGTACGTCAATTATGGTCCACACTCCACACCAACCCAACTGAAAAACGGGAACCCCCCTCCGCAACCCGCAAACGAGTGCAAAACGGTGAAATTCCCTCCGCAAAACTGCAGTCGGCAAGGATCAAACCATGGCTGCCGCAGTAACCGTCCAAACTCTTACCGACGCGTCGTTGCCTTGGGGGCTACAACACTTTGCTTTTGATTGCTTGAATGCTTGGTTGCTTGACTTGCACTTAGAGACCCTGATTTGCAGCAGCAAATTGCCCCAAAAGCTCTCAAGAAACGCTATGGATTTCCTCCTCCTCGAGCTCCATTTAAAGCTTCAACCTGGGCTGGAAATCGTCGATCAGTCGACTGCTCGGGACTATCAATCGACTGATGTCACTGTTGTCGTGAGACAACAGCTAGATCTACGCTGGAAAAATCCAACGGATCCACCACCAGTCGACTGATTATGACCATCAGTCGACTGATTATGACCATCAGTCGACTGTTCGAGCCTCCACTCAACTGCTAAACCCAGCAGTCGAGTCAGACTTCATTCTATGCCCGAAAAATCGACCACGACCGATCATACGATCGATCGTTGGTGCCAATCGATCGACTCCTTCCGACGATTGACAGGCCAATTTTCGTAGTCAAACCTTAATTGACTCACGCCATTCGACTGCCACATGACACCAGTCGACGGCACACCTCAAATATAAGGTTTTAACTCAAGTATGGTGCCCCCATACTTGGTAGACCACCCTTAGCCTAGACCTAAGCCTTCTAGCCATCTCCGTCAGCCTCACGCCTCTCGGATCCCTCCAAGTTATCCATGACTTGTTCATCCATTGCGCTAGCCTTCAGGTGTTTCCATCGGCTATGTCATGTTAACGGTGTCTACACCGCAAAGGCAAATTGGACTTACGCTGTCAAGACTCCGCTTGAATTTTACGCCGCCAACCATTGAACTTATGCTGCCAAGACTCCCGCTTGGACTTTACGCCGCCAATATCAAACCCCTTAGACTTCTCAAATGTCAGGACTCGAGCTTGTACTTTCTCTTGTCAATCCATGTTGGACTTTCCATGCCAAGACTCATGCTTGGACTTTCCCTTGCCAATCTATGTTGGACTTTTCCTTGTCAACTCATGTTGGACTTTCCATTGCGAAGACTCATGCTTTGACTTTCCCAAATGTCAAGTGTCTCACTTGGACTTTCCATGCCAAGTATCCAAGACTTGGACTTTCCCATGATAATCACATTGTCATATGTTTTTGTCGAACATCAAAACATCTCTCGAGTCAAGCTCGAGTCCTGGTCAATCGTGATCTGGGTCGATTGCACCAACAATCTTCCCCTTTTTGATGTTTGACAAAAACCAAACAAACCATTGAGTTAGACCATCTAACTCAAACCAATCATCCCATCAATTTTCTCAATTGATGTCATTCTCCCAATAAATTCTCCCCCTTAACATTCTCCCTCCTTTTGACAAACATCAAAAAGGTTATCTCCAAGGAGGTCAATGTCTCATGTCCCAATGAGATCTTACAATCTCCCCCTTAGTCCAAAAATACTTAGGATGTCTACCATCTTTCTAGTGATAAGTCTCATATCACTCAAGAGAGACAATCCTATACACACTCTCAATTTTCAAATTGGATATCTCAAAATCCCTTTTTCTCCTCCCCATGAGGAAAAATATCATCCATCATTCGATGATAGATACCTCCGCCTAAAGGCTTGCTCCCCCTTGACCATTCCACCAACAATGCCCTTGGGAAGTCCCTAAGCCAATAGGAACTATAAACCATCAAAAATAAGGTTAGAAATTCAACATTGAACTTTCCGACACCTTAAATTTGATACAAACCCTAAACAACTCTCATAATCCATATCCAATGGATTTTCACCCTTTATGATGCTTCCCAAAGTATATCCTAGGATTAGGAGTGGTTAGAGACCTTTACCATAGTTGAAATTGGGTTAAACAACCTTGTTTTCCCAAAATCAGCCTTGGCAATCGACTTTATTAGAAATCAGTCGACTGCCACCAAGGGCAATCGACTGATAACTGAATTTTCCGAATTTCGGTTATTAGAAACGGATTTTAAAAATTCATAAATAATTATACGTATATCAAAAAATCACAAAAATTCATACGTATAATACTTATGACCAATACAATGGGTGAAAAATATTTGAAAATTATTTTACTCATAAATTGACACAAAGTTCAAAACCATTGAAATTTTCAATATTTTAGCCCTACTTTGTATCAACTTCATCAATGGTGATTGCTATCAAAAGATAGACTTCACCCAGGTTTTCTAAATTGATTTAAAAATATTTTTTGAAAATCTATATTGAATCATATTCCTTGGGATTAATGTACATGACTTGTATATAAGCTTTTCCAATGATCCACTAATGAAATTTGATGAGTTTAGTTCATCTAGATGCAAAAACTATGCACCTTGAACTGAACTCATATCCTAGCATCTCACATGTATCTAGGGTGTATAAATACACATACATATTAATGTGATGTGAGATGTGGGTTTTGTTCATCCTAATCTAGGGTTTTATGTATTCTCTAAGGCAACACTATTTGATTCCCTTATAAATGAGACTCAAAGTCATGTCATTGTCCTTAAATCAATTTTAATCAAATTAAATGCATGAAATGATCATGGCATAGATGATAGCATAATTAAGCATAATCAATGATAATGATGTCATGACATATGATATAATTTAAGTATACATGACATTTAACTTAACCCTAAGCATGATTATGACATTTTAAATGATTAAAAATAGACATGATGTCATGACATGTTATATGGCAAACAAGGTATGACATATAAAAGATATAAGTATAAGAATACCTAAATTTTAATATTAGTTGTCATTTGATATAATTAAGTATATTTTGTCATATTATCCCTTTTTTCCCAAGTATGCCAAAAACCCAAAATGACACACTATGACCTCTAAACCTAAATTGTGTCAATTTAATTGATTTTTCAAAATTTAAAAAATGTATTGACACATCCTAAAATCTTTTAGGATCATAATATCAATTTCATTTCCAAGGTATCCATAACCTTGAAAATATCCTAAAATGTTACCTTTACCATGGTTGAGTTAACTACCCATCCAATCAAGGTTGACACACTCTAAACCATTCTAGCGTAAATTAATTACGCTATTCGGAACCCAAAACATATTTGAGCTCCTAGGGTTAACTAGGTATTCCTTAGGGATGACCTCCCTAGATACCCTCCTAATGACCCTTTTAGGCTTGTTAGCCTTGGTCATTTGGATCTTACCTAGGTTGACTCTAGGGATAACTCCCCTTGCAACCTTCTTAGTGGCTTCCCTAGGTTTCCTTGAAACCCTAGCCACTATGCACACACCATGGTTAACTCTAGGGATGACTTCTCTATTGACCTTGGTTTTCCTAGACCTAGTTTGTGTTCTATAATCAAAAGGAACACTATGATAAGTCACCTTAGACTTAGGTTTGTGACTCAAACTTTTTTTGTCCTTGGTTGATTTTTGTCTCTTAGGTCCTAGGTGTTGACTCTTGGTCCTAGACTCTTGACTTTGACTATTTGACCCTTTAACTTGATTTTGCATAATCCTAAAGGTCTTTTCAAGTTTTTCAAACCTTGACCTCAAGGCTTGGTTCTCTAATTCTAATTACCCAATTTTAGAATTTTGATTTAATCCTTGGGCATGATTCTTCCTAGACATATGTCTAGTCCATTTAGGATTAAAATCTAGGTGCTCTTGTACCTTTCTAATTGTCTTCCTATGTAGAATTGGTCCAGAGTTATTTGATCTAGGTTTGTCTTTAGGTAAGATATTTTTAGGGACATTAGTCCCAAATTTCTCCTTCTTTGAAGTATTAATATTTTTGGCACCTAAACAAATATATCTATAATTTCTAGCATGTTTTTTTATGTACAATAGCAAGATTGTTGACATTATTCCTAGTATGCTTTTTATCCCTAGAAATTGAAGGTGCATTAATAAATTTTACCTTGGGGTTTGCCTTAGAGGCCCCCCCTACATGTGATGCTCCTTCTTGTCTGTTATTTTTCCCTTTAGGACATGAACTCCTATAGTGCCCTTTTTATTGACATTTGAAGTACACCACGTGCTCTTTGCTTTTAATTATCAGGGCACCGATATCCTTTGATTTTTCTTGAGGTTTTGGTGTCGGAGGAGTCTTCTTGACTTTCTTTGGGCACTTACTCTTATAGTATCTTAATTCCCTACACTCAAAACACAATATTATTTTTATTTTGAATTGAGGTGTTTGAGTTACCTAAGTCAATGGAGGTCGGAATCGGATTTTGAGCTTCTTCATCTTGACCGGATGTTGAAGCTTTTTCTTGATGTTGCTCCGGTGATATAATCTCCCCTCTTAATCCTAGAGGTGGAGGTCTCCTCCGATTCTACTTCCTCTTCTTCCTTGGATGTTGATGGTCTCTCAACCTCTAAGTCCTCACTTCCTTGTGAGGATGATGCATTTGCCTCTTCGGTCCCTTCCTCTTGGACCAGTGATGGACTTTCATGGAGCTTGGCCACTTGGCTGCATAGCTCCTTAGCATCTACATAATTACCTAACATACAAAAGATATTATTATGTATTAAATCAATTAAAAACTTCATTGCCTTATCATTTTTCTCGAAGACATAGACTTGCTCTTCGGTCAATCTTTTTTTCTTGAGAAAACCTCCCTTTGGTCCTATTGGATAGCCATATCCCTCTATCAAAATGGACCACGATGGAAATCCCGAATCATCCAAACGTTGTGTTGAGAATTCAAATTTCAACACCACAGTGGTACAGGTTTGTTTGGCGGGAGGGGTAAAAAGGGAATTAAGTGCGTTATTTAGTAAATATGAAAGTATGAGACGTTGTTTGGATAATTCTAAATTTTACGTGTGTTGTTTGGTAAATCGTCATTTATAAATATATAATACAATGTGCTTGGCTTCATCAATGAAACAATGTTTTTTTTTAATATTTATTACTATTTATTGACCACAACGAACGAGTTTTCTATTGATTGAAACGAAAAAAAAAATCATTGAAGATTATAATACCAGTAAAATATTGGAACCCAAATTGCTGAGCAACTGAGTTATAAAATAAGAGATATCGAAGAGGAGGAAATGCAGGGAATGTTATGTTCAAAGATGTCAAAAAAGGTGCACTTCAAAAAACAATATTAAAAGAGATCCTTATTTTAAATTATCTTCTTTTTTTTTTTATTTGATAAAACGAGTAATAAGTTTTGTCAAAATTTAGAGCCAGTGCATATTTAAGGAATATATATTTTGCTATATGAGACATGATAATAAAAAAAAAAGATTATATTTTTAATTTTTTTTCCAAATAAAAGCAATGATAAAATATAAAAAACTTGCCTGCGGATTGCTCTTCTAACCGAATTGGAATCGCAGATAGAGCTATCAAACAGACTGATTCATGACGGGTGCGAATCAATCTATTATAAAATTAATATTTAGTGGAGAGAGACGGACCAATCCGTCATCTCGACGGATTGAGAAATTTTCAATCCAATCCAATTCAAGGCGGGTTGTGAATTAGACGGGTCAATCCACAGGCTAAAAAATTAAAAAATATATATCTAAAATTACTGAGACATTAAGGACTTAGATAATAATTGATAAGACATGTGTAGTACCATGATTAAAAAAATAAACATTTGAAGTAATTAAAATCTTATAATTGAGATTCAATTATCGATCTACAAAGTTTAATACCGATGTTTTTGATTCCTTTTCAATGTTCTAAAATATTCAAATCTTGATAATATATAAATGTAAATTTTTGTTTGTAAATAGAGATTTAATTGAGATTTCCTAACTGTTGTAATTATTTGATTTTGGTATAATATTATTTTCTATATTTATTAGAGTAATAGTGACAAAATAATATAAAATAATTAAAGTAAAAATAAATACTTTATCAAATATTTTTTTCCCTTTCCTCTTAACTTCTTTTATACTTTGTTGGATGTATGTGTGATAGAAGAAGATTGTGATGGTGAAAAATTTATCTTGTTAATATTAAAATATTGATAAAAAATGTATATAATTTTATTTTTACATGTATTATCTTTTAATATTTCTCAATCCGCAAATCAATTCGTACTCATGGCGAGCTGATCTGTCTAGATCTGTAATCCATACGGATTGATCCGTTTAAACCCATCAAAATGACGAATTGATAAAATTTCAATTTGACATGACAGACCAATCCGACGGCCCAACCCAACTTGAATATATTTAAGGAATAATAATGGCAGACTACTTTTTCAGATACTCCTGCTTTGGCGTTTGAGCTTTTCAAGAATACAAAAAAAAATAAAAAATAAAAATTAAATAAAATATAAAATATAGCTCTCCTACCACTGCTCTGTATCTCAAAGATGTTGATAGTCGGTGTTCTTTTGATCAAACTAGGCCTTCAAAGATGTCGACAGCCAGTGGCTAATAATCGACGTCGGTCGATGATCGACAGTCATCGGTACGACGATCAACGATCATCAGTTGATGATCGACGGTCATCGATCGACGATTAACGGTCGACTATCGACGATTGACGGTCGTCTATCGACGACTGACCACAGGCGATCGACGACTGGCAACAGGAGACCAGTGGAAGCCGCGGCGATGGTTGCCGATCGATAGCAGTGGTGGCTTGGCAATCAACGACGATGACGATAATGATCGCGAACGATCGATTAGAATTTTGATTATATTCAGATTAAATTAAAATTTAATAAAAATATTTAAATTTAATTATAAGAATATTTTTATTATTTTACAATAATATAAATTATATTGTTTATTAAAAAAATAATGGACATCAAATACAATCAAGATCACATACATAATATACAATTCTTTGATAAACATAAATTTTATTGCATTCCAAACTTAAATTACATTATTTCTTAATAAAAAAAAAAGTCTAATTTGCCATTCAATCAATCTAGCTTATACAAAACATAAATTATTAGATCACGCGCCTCCTTTTGCTGCTTTTGCAGGAGATCAACGGCTTGCTATCCTTATTCTTAAGCATGTCAATTAAGCTTTCAAGGCATTTACGAACTTCCAGACAACTTACGGCGTTGCCGGAGTTATGCATCAGAGTCTCCGCCACTTCGGCCGGAGTAACCTCGTTTTCCGCAAGCAACCGTTTGATGTTGCAGAACAGCTGGTGGTCATCGATGTTCAGGTAGTTCTTCGCCAGAATTTTGAAGGCCTCGTAGCTGCAGTAGGACATCGTTACGTGTTTATCCATTCTTCCTCTTCTCTTCAGCGCCGGGTCAAGGCTCTCGTAGTGGTTGGTGGTGAGCACGATGATCCGCTCGCCGCCGCACGAAGTCCACAAGCCGTCGATGAAGTTGAGGAGGCCCGGCAAAGTCACCTTGCTCTCCTCGTCAGCAGCCCTGGGGACCAGCGCCGCGTTCACCTTCTCTGCCCCGATTTGGCCGTCAATTAGCTTCTTTCTTCTCTCCCATAAGGCCAGCATGTAGTCGACGTCTTCGATCACGATGATGCACTTGTCCTTCGTCTCGATCATCAGCTTGCGCATGTCGGTGTTGTCCTTCACCGACGTGAGCTCCAGATCGTAGACGTCGTAACCCAGGTGATTTGCCATGGCGGCGACCATGGTGGACTTTCCCGTCCCTGGAGGGCCGTACAACAAGTACCCCCGCTTCCACGGCTTCCCCAACTTCCTGTAGTAATCTCGGTTGCTCCTGAACCTGTCGAGGTCTTCCATGATCTCCCGCTTCTTGATGTCCTCCATGGCGAGCGACTCAAACTTCGCCCGGTGCTCGAACGGCACGTGGCTCCACAGGGACTCGCGCCGCTCGTATCGATTCCAGATATCAATCGACTTGTTAGTGTAAAGCTTCTGCGTGTGCCCATCGGCGGCAATTTGCTTCCCCTTATCCAAGACGAAGCTAATGTACTGGCCGACGACGAAATCACGGTGGCGGTGGTGGAAGGTGAGGCGATAGTAGCGTGGGTCCTCGGGGGGAGCATTGCCGAGGTAGATGGAAGTGGCCTTGGGGACGGTCTTACTGGAGAGCCACCAGAATTTGACCCCTTGGAACACCTCCGCGATCTCTTCCTGGTCGTCCATGCTGAAAACGACGTCGTCGCCGCCATCATCGGGGGTCATGGCCTTGATACGGACTGCAGTGTTGCGACAGAGCTTGCCGAGGTAGGCGTCGATGGCGGCGTAAGCTTCGCTGCGTTTGAGATGATCGCCGGCGTACTCTGTGAATTTGATCTCGACGTAAGGATATATACGCCTCCAGACGTAGGAGACGGTACTGGAGACGATGTTCAGAGCGAATGAACCGAATTCCGCCAATTTTCCGTAGCTCTCCAACCTTTCCATTTGCCTTCCAATTCAGCTCCCCCTCCCCCAACAATCAGACCGAGTTCATATATATCATGATCGATAATGATGGGCATAGGCGATAGGCCTTAGCTTGTTAGTCATAGGCATCTCTAGAATCGTCAACGGCTGCGCGGTTGACTTTGACAATCAAGACCAATTACAATAAACACATTAATAATAAAAAAAAAAAAAAAGTTGAAATCCATCAACCTAATTTCACTGTCGATTGACTTTGGGGCCAATCATAAGAGAGAAATCGCGATAGATTTTTAGCTGAGGTAGTAATGCTAGCGCGTTAAGGGGCGGCAATATCATGTTGTGAGAGATTGATCCATTGTCCTATGATAAAATATTTGTATGCGTTAGCCACTGGATCCTTTCTCATTAATGAACTAAGGGCTGGAATAGGACTCCCTATCAGTTTTTTTTTGTTATTAACACTGGGATGCTATACGGACCTTTGAGATACTTTGTCAATAACTGAGTCGGATACAGTCGGAGTCAAAGTGATCTCCATCGGTCATCAAGAATAAATCAAAGAAGCATTCGTAGTTTTTTTACGGTCAAATCCGGACTCTGTAGTCACGTCATCTTTGAACGACGGTTCAATATCGAAGTTGTACTCCGTCAATTGAATAAACTCTTGAATCTTAGGATTGTCCGAATGGATTTTTTTTTAATTCGCCGTCAAACAATATCGCAGTAAAAGATTGAACTATATTCTCCTATGAGATATCTTTTCACTTTTGCCGCTATATTATGCTCTTAGAGGCAAGACTCTTTATTATTTCTATAGAAGGTTTGAACCGTCAACCTAACGATTTTTACTGGTATGTTCCATGATTATTGTGAGGAAGGTAAATCACAGAGGATCCTATAAGTCTTGACATAATGGTTAAGACACGTGAGGATCATTTGAATCTAAAAAAGAACTTTAGATCTTTTTCGAAATCGATTTATGTCATTTCTATCAGCACCTCGTCAAGACTCTTTATCATTCTGCAAAAGTTGAGAATCTGTCCAACTAACAGCCCCCTGTCACCTGTCCCAGGGCACTGATGAGAGAGAGGTAAATCGCAGAGGAAAAAGACAAAGTCGCTTGATACGATGACAGAGTTGAGAAGAGTCAATCTAAAATTAAAAGAAATTTTAAATTCTTCATTCAATATCAAACCTAACTCATTCTGCAAATATCCTTATCATCTCAACAATTCTAGGCAACAAAACTCATCATTAGTCATAGGCATGGTTGACTCTGGGAATCAAAGACCAATCGCGACGAACGCATTAATTAACTAGAGGCCGGGGCATGACTCGACTCGAAGTTGGAACGAAAATTCGCAGAAAGACATATTCTTTAATATTGAAAAATCTTATTTTCATCTATTTTATAACAAATAAAATAGGAAAACGATAATATCATTGCAAAAAAATTAATTACAGTGAAAGTATAATCGCAGTATCATTTTTTAATGAAATTTAAAAATCTTATAAAAACTATTAATAAATCTTCTCTACAATAAAAATTAGAATACATCAATTTAATAATTTTTATCTGTTTATTTTATAATCATTGTGAAGGAGATAAATTATAGAGGATTTATGGATCTTAGCGTGATGACCAAGATATATAAAAGTCATCTGAATCTAAAAAAAACTTTAGACATCTTCCGATATTGATCATTACCTTATCCGTAAATTTCATCGTATCTTATCTACTACGTCATCCCGAGGAGATAATAAATCGTGACTGAAATTTGATTTGATCACGACCACAATCAGCCTGAATTTTGATCACGATTCGATCGAATTTTAATTGTAATCCGATCAAACTTCGATTCCAATCAAATTGCGCGATTCAAATTTAATTCGATCGTGATCTTAGACACCGTAGTTATGAGTGACCACGATCGAACGATACAAGTACCTATCGAGGTTCAGACGATAACTATAATACAAACGACCCAGGCATCGCAACTTTATTATCAATTTTATAACAAATAAAATATAAAAAAATTGATTGGACCGGAAGTATCATCCCAACTTGTTTTTTTTATGAAATTTAAAAATCCTATAAAATTACTAATGAATTTTATTTTATTTTATTGATATCAAAGTATCTTAATTTTCAATCAGATTGATCTTTGAAAATAATCGATCATATCCTATGAATTTTCGAGATATTTTATTAACAATTGAATTGGATAAGATCAGAGTCCAAGTGACTTTTATCAGACACCAAAAGTAAATTAAAAAAGTACTCATGGTTCAATTTGGATTCCGTAATTATATCATTCCTGAATGACAGTCTAATACCGAAGTCCTATTATGTTTACTGAATAAATTTCTGTATTTCAGGATTATCCGAATAGATTTTTTTTTAATTCGTTATTGAAAAATATCGCAACAGACAAATAAATTGTATCTTTATGTGAAATGTCTCTCTAATTCTACCGCACTAGGTCTATCAAAATATCTAATTTAATGGATTCATATCCTTTTGTATACTAGGTCTGGATGTATTATCAATGATCATCGATAATAAATTATAAATTAACAAGTTTTACATATATAAATTTATATTTAATAATTTAAATCCATAAATATTTTAATGAAATCATTTTATCAAATTTTATTCATTCTACGACAATGAATATATTATTAAATTAATTTGTAAATTTGTCGAGAGCGATGACTCCGATATACAGACAACAGGAAATAGAAAATTCGTAGAAACACACCACAGATTCCTCTAATATTCAAAGATCTATTTTTCATAAATTTTATAACAAATAAAATATGAAAATTAAAACACAAAAAAATTGCAATGGAAATATCATCGTACTATCATTTTTTTATGACATTTAAGAGGAGGATATATATATATATAAGCGTGTGATATATTGGGCGCGCATTGTGCACACCCAGTATGCACGCCTAAGATAGAATGAACAGTTTTTTCACTGTTTATATGAACAATGAAATACTGTTTCTCTAAGGCGTGCACTGTGTGCCCCTAGTAGATCAGTATCTTATATATACGAATTTATTATCTTGAGTGTTTTTATCTGTGTGACTCGTTATA
This sequence comes from Wurfbainia villosa, assembly GCA_025175895.1. Taxonomy (NCBI): domain Eukaryota; kingdom Viridiplantae; phylum Streptophyta; class Magnoliopsida; order Zingiberales; family Zingiberaceae; genus Wurfbainia; species Wurfbainia villosa. The sequence continues at coordinate 1,657,193 of CM046000.1, read as the reverse complement.
CGGTTTTTTTACCATTCGATCAATCACGATTGCAAAAAATTTTAAAACTCTGCATATTAATTTCTGAATTTTTCTTTTTTTTTATGCGATCATAAATTCATTATATAGTTTTGTTAATAAATTAATCTCGTCTGCATGCCTTATTTAATCTAGTTTAATTTTATATTTTTAAATTATATGCATATGGTTTTTTTTCCTTTTTAATCGGCCATAAATCCATTATGTTTTTTTTTTTTTTTGCCTTTTTTGATTAATTCGATGTAAATTTATAAGGGAAAAAAATCATTTTTTTAATCCACCACCTTATATATATCAGCCATAGAATTCTTTTTTTTTTTAAATTATTTCCGTAGAAAAGCAAGAAATATTATTTGCTTTTTAATTCGATCCGATGGGTTGCAGCTTTGCCCGTCATCATCCACTGTTCTCTACTGCCGGAGAAGATGATTCTAATCGCTCCTCCCGTGGATATTGGGTCTTAGATAATTAATATGACAATCGATAAAGATGAATATAAATTATTGATTTGTTTAAAATGATTATAGGTAAATGAGAAATTAATTGTTTAAAGTCAATCTAAAATAATATTAATTGTAGATCAATGTTATAAAAGAAAGTAGATGGAAAATAATCTTACATCGAAAATTTCAAAGAGTATTGACTTCCTTATATGTGTTGTTATTTTGATGAAGTTAACATAAAAAAACACAGATGCTCTTTTCTAACGAGCGAATAGACATCTATGAGCTCGTCATGCGCGCACATGCATACCAGATCAAATGGCTCAGATTAAAAAGCTATCTGAAGGATTACAACTATCTAGATTGAACACTAACCCTTCACCTCTTCACCTTGTATAAATAGAACCCTTTAGATGATGAAATTCACTCAATCCAATCATTCATATACCTCTCATCTTCTATATCCAGAGTCCAAAGTCGTTGTATCTTCACCTCTTCACCTTATATAAATAGTAAAATAGAATCCTTTAGATGATAGAATTCACTCAATTCAATCATTCATATACCTCTCATCTTCTACATTCAGAATCTAAAGTTATTGTATCTTAGAGAACGAATTGCTGCTATCCATAAGCATATATAGCAGCAATATCATTTTATGAATATAATGTTGAACACTAACCTCGACAGTTTGATATCAATTTGTATTCTCTCCAATAATCACTGACACTTCTACAACACCTCCATACATGGTTCGTCGGAACGGTCGAAATGGGCATTTCATAATCAGAATGGCATGCGCCGTGCTAATTTTCCGACGAAGAACAGTGATTGTCATGGAACGTCATCCGCGGGCATTATAACGGAAAAACAACGAATTGGAATATAATGGAACGACGGAGAAAAAAAAGAGAAGGAGGTGAAGGAAGAGTGAGTGGAGCGCACTCGGAGTGGCAATGACAAAGGCTACGGAGAAAGAAAAGTAAGGGAAGAGAAAGGAGAAAAGACGGAAAAAGAAGCGAATGGAGAGTGGAAACGGCCTATGAAAATTTTTACTTTACCTTCAATCGCTTTTTTTAATTAACCCTATCATTTCATCGTCATCATCTTCTCATCAATATTATAAATATAATTAAAATACCTTTTCTAGCTAAATTTTTTAAAATATAATAATAATTAGTAATAATAAATTATAGGACATTTCAATACTATAGATCTTTTAATCGGATTCCAGATAAGTTTTTAATTTTTTTAATTTTATATATTAAGTTATTAAGAATGTGTTGATTTTTTATGATTTTTATTGTTAATGTAATTTATGTATTTATCTAAATTCTTTTTACTACTTCTTTAATTTTTTTATTTTTTATTTTTTATTTATAAATCTGCACCGCAATCGTTCGTGAAATAGTTTTGAAACTGAAATAGTAAAATCGACGACGAACCATCCTCCGTAGGTCGGTTAAACCAGGAGTTGAAAATGATCTTTCACATTTACGAAATTATTAGAATTCCGACTTTCAAGAGCAACCTCGGCGTCATCGACCGGTGGTTCAATGCCCTCCGCTCCGGCGTCACCTCGATTCCTACTTGCAACCTTATAGATGATGACGCTAAGAAGGGCAAAAGGAAGGCGATCGCCGATCTACGTCCCTTGCTCATCCCTCCTGTCTACTCGTCCGACGTACTACCGGCGGAGACGATGGCCCGGGTCGGTGATCGAATTGCTACGGGAGGGACACTCGTTGATGGTCTCGGAATTCAATGGCATTCGATCGAAGTCGATGCTGCTCTCCGCAGAGATGTCGAAGAATTGGTCGAACCTGATGTAACATTTTAAAGAGGCGCCGGAGTCGGAGAAGACGAAAGAAGAGATGAAGAGCGACGTGACGGAGTTCGGCGACATGTTCGATGTCTACTATTGCAAATTTGCCTTCTTCTACTAAATTCATGCGCTTGACCTTGGAAGCAGACGATTAATTCAGCTGTTTTTTTTTTTTTCTTTTTGTCATTTATCTGCTAATTGTTCTTTTTTTAAAATTATAATAACAAAAGTTATTACCGTCGAATTACTTGAGGTTTTTTTTTTAAATTTGTTGTGATTTTTTAAAAGTTTATGTTAAATTTCTGGAAAATGAGATTTCTGGGATACAATTATTATATATTTGTTTGCATTTGATTTGTGTAATATGAAATTTGTGTGTGACAGAAGTCCTTTATACCGTTTAATTATTATATATCTATTTATATCATTTAATTATTATTCTAAACCAAACTGGATCGAATATTTATATAATTTAAATTCACAATATTTTTATTTAATTATTCATGAGTCGGTCGAGCCTAAAAAACTGTATTTATCTTTACATAATTTAGGGTATTCGTCTGATTTATTTATTGTATTCAACTGATTTATTTTGTATTAAAATTTATCTTAATATACATGCATGATAAATATAGATAAACAAACAAATTATAAATATAAGCATTGGGTATATAGCATGGGTACCCACCTCGTTAATTGATAAAAGCCAAGAAATTTTGATTTCAAAATTATAAAGGTTGTTTTGCCAAATGACGTAAACGGTGGAGAAAAATGAAATTTTCTATCGATATTAATTAACCCCGATGATGCAAATATATAATACCTCTGAATGAGTTGGTGACATAGAGTCTTAACTCGTATTTCGCATGGAGCCTCTCTCTATTTATGTTTCAATTGGGATCTCTTTATTTATGTTTCGACTGAAATCTTTATTTATGTTTCAATTATCCTCTCCCGGAGCTATTCGCCGAGGGATCGTATAAACGAGAATGTCACGTGATCAATACATCAGGGATCAACAAATATCAACACGTCTCCAATGATTAGAGGAATCTGATCAAATTGTGATTGTCAGTGTCGCGACCGCTAGTGGTTGGATTCCAACCATACTTCGAGCCTACCCAAATCACAATCGGATTTCGGCCGAATCGCGATCGAAATCTTCTTGATTTGCGGCCACCAGTGCAGCGGCTGCAAAAGGTTGCGATCGCAGCATATTCCAACCGCGATCCGATCGGACTCCGATGTAGACCGAATCGTGGTCGGATTACAATCGAAATTCGACCACTCGACGACGGTACTAAACAACATCTCCTCCCATAGAAAACACCATGCAATTCTCATTTACTGTGCTTGCTCGAGCTACGAAGTTACTGTGCATTATCATTGTCACACATGAGTTATATATATATATCATACATAAGTCATTCATGAGTACCTCTATTATCCACTGTCTGATCCTCTATGATTCAAGGATTGAGTTATATTGTTCATCTGATCGAACGGCGGATAACATAAGAGCTCACGAATCAGTTGTGTAAGGGATTATTCTGTTGGACCTTTTGCTGCGGTAGAGAGGGTTGAATAGCGATCTTCAATTTTTCAATTTGATCGTTGTTACTTGTCTCTACAAAGTATTAGCTACGAAAACAAAAGACAAACAAAACAAAGCGAACACACAACACAAGCGACGCAATATTTTTACGTAGTTCAGAACCTTTAGTTCCTATTCCACGATCGGACTTTAGTATCCACACTACTAAACATTTCTCCTTGTCGGCAACACATCGGAGATGGAGTAATCTCGTATAATATGAAACTTATAACAAGACAAGCAAATACAACGGTAAAGAAAGAATGAAATATAAAAAATACTTGATTGTTTATTGATTTGATTGCTTCGGAAGCTTTTTGAGGACATGAATTTGCAGCAACACATCCTTTCAAAACTCCAAGTAACTAACTCCGAAATCCTCCTCAAGCTCCATCTCTTATAGATTTCACATTGGACTGATTTCTGATCGTTACTGTACAATGGTAACTTTGTCAATTGAGGTGTCGCCTCGACTGAGCTCCGATCGAGGCATTGGTCGAGTGCGTCTTACTTATAATCTGTCATTATAAATCCCCAATCGACTACTCTATCATAGAAATCGATTGTTATCGGAGCTACGATTTCTCCTAGATGATTCAACTCATCTCTACAGTCCATGACTAGTCGACTATCTTATATCACTAATCAATTATCGAGCACCCTTCAACTTTCCTTACTATCTTTGTTGTTTGCCGAACACCTATCTACGTATCGAGTTTTCTGCCTCGGGCCAAAACACTTTCGGCAATTTACCAAACACAGCTCCTAAAGTTCAGAAATGTCCAAAAAGTGTAGCATGGTTTCAGATTTACCAAATCGCGCACCTAATTCCCCTTTTACCCCTCCCGTCAAACAGATCTGCAATTTAATGATGAGAGAGAATTTTCATGCATCCGAGCTACTACTGAAAATTCCGAACCATCTAAACGTGGTGTTGGGAATTCAAATCCCAGCACCACCTTTTTTTTAATATGATTTCTAATTTATATCGGTCTGATTTCTGAAATATTACTGTGAATACCTAATAAAACCTCGAATATCAGAAATTTTGGCCATGGATAAACAGAGGGACACTACTCAAACTTAATGGACTTGGATTGGATCGAAAAAGAAGTGAATAAGACCATCAATGGGTTTTGACCGAAACCCATTGATGGACTTAGAGAAGTCCAAATTTCGAAATCTTGACATAGACTGAAAGATCTTACAACATGAATTTTTGATATGTCGAGGAAACTTAGTTTTAATCCTCCTATCTCCCAATTTTAACTTGTGTCGAAAAAAAATGATACTGAAAGTTAAGAAACTGGTGGAAGATAGTGGTAGTGGTGCTGGGAATTCCAATTCCAGCACCACAGTGGTGCTAGAATTGCAATGGTTCAGCTCTTCGATATGCACAATCTGTTCATATCTGCCGCCGCTGGCGAAGACTACAGCCGCCCAAGCGGCCGGATTCGGCCGGATCCGCGCGGCCGGAATCCGGCAGCCGACGGACCGGCGGCGCGACGCCGGTCATCATGCGCCGGTCCGGCCCGATCGCGGCCGGCGATGGCCGCGCCATCGCTGCCGGCCCGCGATTCGCCGGATCGCGGCGCCGGCCGCTTCCGCCGAATCCGGCCGGAGCCGGCTCACGGGCACGGCGAGGTGCGCCTAACGCACCCGGTCCGGCGGCGTGAGGTGACGGCGCGGTGACGGCGGCGTGGAGGTGGTTCTATATATATATATATATATATATCAAAATATTTTGAGAGCGTGTGACAGATTTTGAGACGTTTCAATTAAATTTCGTAGCCCAGCGCTCCAGTTGGGCCGCCCCAACACAGCGCCTATCGTCATCTCCGGATAACTCTCCCCGACTCCACCGCCGCCTCCTCCGTCAGCGCGTCTCCATCTCCCCCAAGGACGGAGATCCTTGCGTCCTAACCTTCGCCCTTTTCTCTCTCTCGACCCAGCCTAGTCATTATCCCCTACTTGTCTCTCTCTCTTTTCCTGACATTCATGGCTCCCATCTCTGAGGAACACTCCTCCCCTTCCTCCACTGCACCTCTCATCCCCGAGCCCCATTCTGCACCCACCAGTCCGCCGCAGCCCGAGCTCGAGGGGATCCCGAACCCCCCAAGTGATCCTTTCCGTTTCCCTCTTCACACTTACTCGCTCGAGGAATTAAGGTTTCTGAATCAGACGAAGATCCCGTCTGCTCTAGAGCATCTGCGTCATGGTCTGAATCTGGTACGCATTTACTTTTGCTCTTCCTTTTGTATTGTGATCGACTGCTAATAATTTTTCACTTTACGTAGGCCATCGCAAACTACGACTCGATTCATCGTTTGGTGGACTATCAAAATCAAATGGTCACCCAGAATGCCTCCTTGCAGGCTCATTTAAGCCAACTGACTCGCCGTCTATCTCAGTGCTCGCAACGCGAGCTCGAGTTTGCGGAGGCTGAGAAGGCGTTGAAGGAGAGCTACGAGGCCCTGCAAGAGAAGGTCTCTGCTTTGTTAAAAAGTCGAGACGAAGCTCGCCATCGTGTAGACTCGACAGCAGCCGAACTAACCGACTACCAGGCTCGCCTTCAAGCTGCCTTAATGGAGCAAACTAAAGCTCAGCTGGAGGTGACCCATTTGAAAAATAAAGTGGCAATGGAGACTCTGAGAGATAGTGCCCTCTCTCAACTCTTGGATCGGGGCAGCCAAGTAGGTCGGCTGCATACTGTAATCTCCCGGGTCGCAGCTCGTATGGCTGAACTCACCTCCATACATTTGGCGGTATCACAGGAGATCGAAAATTTGACTGTGCAGCTCCGGGCTCAAGTGACCTTTCACTCTAAGAATATTCAGATTTTGGCCGAAGGTCTAAGGACAATTTTTGGAGGGCGAGCATATGCTGTGGCAGTTTTGGCGGACTACATGGCAATCGGAGAGGATCGGTGGATGGATAGTGCGAGAGCGAGAGCGAGAGCGGGAGCTTGTGAAGTGGCTGGATTTAGAGACTGCTGTTGTCTTTCGGATGGGATTCGAAGAGGCGGTTAGACAATATGCTGCTGCAGGATATCCTCAGCCCGGAACAGATTTGGGGTTTCTTGATTGCACGGCAGGATTTACCAGATGCCTTCTAAAAGTTTTTGACCTCTAATAGATATTACTCGTTTGAAGCTCTTGAAATACTTCGCAGAGAATTTTTTATTTTTTATTTTTATTCTTTTATTTTTTTGAAAATAGAAAATTAAATTTTTTTTTATTTTTCAGTTTTTAAATGGAAACAGAAAATAATTATGTTTTATTTTTCAATTTTTTAAAAAATATTTCTTTATTTTTTAGAAAATAGAGATGAAAAATAAGAATTTCTCATTTTCACATAAAATAAAAAAAAAATAGAGAAAAAAATAAATATCAAATGCCCTTTTCTTTTTTTAATGAAACTTACCACTTTATCCTTATTAGTATGCTTGGAGAATAAGCTTAGCTAACTAAGTCCATACAATTATCTTGGACATTTTTTTTCTCCAACTTTTAAAAATAAACGAACATCCCAACCAATATGAATCTAAGTCAGATCACTCCGACCCGAGATGGATTATGCTAGTCACCTTGATTGGCTTCGCATATTTATGTCTTTTCTAATGTTTATTGGACAATTTATTAAAGGGTGCATTTTAAATTTAAAATTATCTGATACTACTGGTACTTTTTCTACCTAATTCCCAATAGAAGAGTTAGCAGGTGACCCGTGACCCGTCCCCAAAACACCTGGTTCAGCCAAAGGGGAAAAGGAGAAACAGTTCGGGCGAGAGTTATCAGAAGCCATTGGTATGGGCGAGAGTTATCAGAAGCCATTGGTATGGGCGAGAGTTATCAGAAGCCATTGACACGGGCGAGAGTTATCAGAAGTCATTGGCACGGGCGAGAGTTAGACGAAGTCATTGACACGGGCGAGAGTTATCGGAAGTAATCGACACGGGCGCAAGTACCAGAGGCCATCGGCACGGACAAGTAGCGAGAGCCATCGGCACGGGCGAATGCTAGAAGCAAGGGACGCAGGTGGAAAAGAGGCGGAAGACACTTCGCTAACAGAGGACTAGGAACTGGTTCAACTAGGCAATTCCAGAAGCCAATGGGATGGAGGAAGGGTCAACTCAACCTAATCGACGCGAAAGTAGTTTGGTACGGGAAAAAGGAGAATTGGTTCGGTTTAAGGAGAAACCCTAAGGCTAGGTCACCTATGGTATAGGGGCCTAAGTTAACTTCACCCAAAGCAGAGGGGTGAGGGAGACAGTTTAACCTCGTTGCCTGAAAAGTAAAGGGAAAGGTTCTATGCAACGGCTTGGGGGGCCCCATGCAATATTCGGGGGAGTCCTCGTTCCTCATATTTGTAACAGAATTATTCTCCAGGAGGAGGTGGTGGCCACGTGTACGATGGAGATAATCCACGACGTTACGTTGAAGGAGGAGGGAAGATAAAAGGGAGAGAGGAAGAAAGGGGAGGTGGATCCGCAATCATTCGCATCCAGCAAGAGAGAAGAGGAGACGAGAGAAAAGGAAGAACGATCTCGCTGGAGAAGGAGGACGGAGATTTGCTGTTTGTTAAGTCTCTTGTATTTTCCTCATCTTGTAACATCATTGTAAGAGGTCCTTTCTCCTCCACCTTCGGAAACTTGCTTTCTGTAAAGGAGGATCTTCATAGTGAAAGTGCTTAGGCACCGCATCTGGTGAGAAACCTCACCCCTGTGGAGTAGGAATCCTTATTCCGAACCACGTTACATCTCGTGTCTGAATCTCGATTGCTGGTGTCGGGTTTTCGCGTTTCGTCTACTTCATTTTCTTATTCTTTACTGATCGCTGCCGGGGGAGAATATTCCGAGACCTCCCTCATCGCTTCATCGCCTTGAAAACGGAGCGAACGGATTTTTCCCCCGCACCCGCATCAGTTGGCGCCGTCTGTGGGAACATTTGGCCGGGCGTTGAGATGCAACCCAAGAAATGCAACAACGATATCTGCGGCGGAGGCGCCCCATCACCCTTCTACCATCGCAACTAAAGGCCTTAATGGATGATGCTATCACAGAAGCCCTCGCTAGAGAAAGGAGAAGGACCGGATATCTGCATCCGCACTCCGGGGAACCTTCTTCCAGAGATCCCCTCCCAGAAATGTCTCCTCCCTCTCGTACAGCCGCCCATGGTGATGTGTTGCCTGGAGGCGGACTCGGGGGAAGAACACCCCAGAATACTATGCCCTTCACCCAAACGCCACGGAAGAACAGGTGAAAGTCAATCCACCAGACCTCCTAATTCTACGAGCCTAGCCCCTTCACGATGGACATTCTTTGGAGCTCCTCCATCCTACTTCGAAATCCTCAGTGCAGTAAGCACGATGGTTCGACGGATCCTAAGAGCACATATCACAATTCGATGGAGCGGCCTCGCTTCACCGTATATCTTGGCGGCTCTCAAGTGTCGAGTCTTCCGGACCACTCTGATTGGTTCGGCGCAAAAGTGGTTCACTACTCTGCCCCGGGATCTATCACCTGTTTCGCTGACTTCCAGAGAATGTTCAGTCGAGAATTTGTCAGCTGTAAGGCGTATAAGCAAGACGCCTCTATGTTAATGCATATCACCCAGGGACCTTCAGAATCCCTTAGGGGGTATATCCATCGATTCACCTCAGCGGCTAGGGGAATCCCCGCAACCCGATCTGAATCCTTCTGAGGTGCCATTCAGCATGGGCTGAAGGAGGGGCCCCTTCCTTAGTTCCTTGCTGAGACAGCCTACGGATAGCTATGAAGAGCTACTGAGCCGTGCAGAGCAGTTTATCCGCGAAGAAGAAGGATTAAAGGTGATGAGAGCCGAACGAACTGCCGCAACAGTCCCAACTGAAAGGGCTCGTCCCGCCGTTCCTCAAGCTCCTCCTCGGCGGGAGTATACAAGACCTTTTCGGCAGGAGGTTCCGAGGCCTCGTCCGATGCTACAGGGAGTTCGCCCCGCCCCGCCATTGCAAATCATGGCTGCTGAAGTGCTTCCTCCTGTGAGGACTTGGAAAGTGTTAGTGCTTATAAGCTCCACATATTTCCACAATGGCATGATATTGTCCACTTTGGGTCTAAGCCCTCATGGTTTTATTTTTGGGCTTTACCCAAAAGGCCTCATACCAATGGAGATATCTTTTTTCTTATAAGCACATGATCTTTTCCATGTCTTACCAATGTGGTACTTTGATTGTATTCCCCATACTCCCAACAATCCCCCCCTCAAACGAAGGACCACATTGGGCCCCCCCTCAAGCCTATCCCTCCTCGAAGGATTTTCTCTGCTTGATGTCCGATCTTCAATCCACCAGGACTTCCTGCCAGTTGTTCGGTCCCCCCGACCCAACTAGACTTCCTTCCTGATGTCTGGTTCTCTTGATCCGGACGTGGGAGCTCAACTTCCTTCGTTCGAGGTTCATGGCTTGACATGGACCACGGCTCTGATACCAATTGTTAGTGCTTATAAGCTTCACATATTTCCACAATGGCATGATATTGTCCACTTTGGGTCTAAGCCCTCATGGTTTTATTTTTGGGCTTTACCCAAAAGGCCTCATACCAATGGAGATATCTTTTTTCTTATAAGCACATGATCTTTTCCATGTCTTACCAATGTGGGACTTTGATTGTATTCCCCATACTCCCAACAGAAAGAACGTGAAATGGAGTTCTACGATCAACAGGGTCTACTACAACGACCCTTGGGACATAGAGGGATCCCGCGTAATCCCCCAGCCCCGTTCTTTTGCCAATATCATACAGAGTACGGTCACAGTAGCAATCGATGTTTCAAGCTACAAGAAGAACTAGATCGCCTCCATGTTGCATATCCGCAATTGAGGTATCAAGCCGGAGGGACGACACGGCGAGGCCCCCGAACCAATGTCGCCCGTCCGGGGCCGTATAATCAACAACCTCGGGTCACTTTCCCCCAAACGCCGTCCCGAGAGGTGGTCTCTCAAGAAGGTCCATCAGGTGAGGGCCCTTCCTCCGCTTCAGATGACCTTCCCCCTCGGGGAGTTATCCATGTGATAGCCGGGAGGACTGTGACGGGACTCTAACCGCACTAAGTCATACGCCTGCCTTATGGAGAGTTTGGCCATCGTCATCGCATCAATCGCGGCGCGCCGCTTCGCTCGGGCCAAAAGATCTGCAGGTGTTCTGCCTCATCTGACGCCTTGGTTATCCGTATATCCTCGGCTAATTATGAAGTGGCCCGGTGCTAGTTGATTCGGGAGCTCACAACATCCTCTTCCAGAGGCCTTCAGCATGCAATCGAAATGCCCACTAGAAGATGTGTCCACTCCCCTTTTCGGATTCGCAGGGCACATGGTCCACCCGACGGGGCAGATTTCATTGCCTTTAACTCTGGGTGAAAAGCCCCGCCAAAAAACTAGTATAATCTCTTTCCTTATCGTGGATGCTCCATCCACTTATAACGCTATTCTTGGGCGCCCTGTCCTCACCCTTTTCAGTGCCGTGGCTTCCGTACCACCGTGGTCAAATTTCCAGTGAGACAATTGGTGGGAGAAGTTCGTGGAGAATGAAGGCCTCCGAGTGCTATGTGCAATGGTTCGAGACGATCAAAAGAAGGCCGTAATCAAGACCTAAAAGGCAAAGTCTATCGCTAGGACGTCTGTCTGGAGGAATTTCCCCCAAGGTGATAAGATAGAGGAGGGAGAATGGTGGAGATCGCTCGAAAGGTCACACGGATAGCACAAGCTTGGATATCAAAGGAGAGCCGTGGCTCGCTTAAAGGAGAATGAGGACATCTTTGCAAGAGATGTGCATGATCTCACGGTATCCATCCTCAAGTAGCGGAACACCACCTCAACATCATTAGAGGAGTCCGACCGCCCAAATGTAAGAGGCGACATTTTGGACCCGAGAAAGACAAGATCATAGCTGAGGAGGTAGATAAGCTACTAAAAGCGGGCCATGTAAAGGAAATCCAGTTTCCCGAATGGGTTTCTAATGTAGTCTTGGTCCCCAAGCCTTCTGGGCAATGGAGGATGTGTATCGATTTTCGTGATTTGAATAAAGCATGCCCTAAAGACTGCTACCCCTTGTCTCGTATTGATCAATTGGTGGATTCTACTGTAGGATATGAAGTGGTTTCCCTAATGAATGCCTATCAGGGATATCATCAAATACCTTTGGCCGAAGAGGATCGAAAGAGGGTTAGCTTTGTGACTGCAGGGGGATTATATGCCTATGTGGTCATGCCGTTTGGATTGAAGAACGCCGGAGCTACATATCAGCGCCTTATGGATAAAATTTTTGCAGAACAGAAAGGGAAGAATGTGGAGGTCTACGTGGATGACATCCTGGTCAAGTCGAAAGTCACTCGGGATTTAATCAAGGACTTGAATGAAACCTTCGCTACGTTAAGGCGATTTAATATGAAGCTAAACCCTAACAAATGCTTGTTCGGGGTAAAAAGTGGCAAGTTCTTGGGGTATATTGTGACTGAGAAGGGGTTGCAAGTCAACCCCGAGAAGGTGAAGGCCTTATGCAACATAAAATCACCTACTAATCTGCAAGAGACCCAGAAGTTAGTGGGCAGGATTGTTTCTTTATCCCGATTCATAGCCAGATCGGCGGACAAAGGACTACCTTTCTTCAAGATCTTGCGCAAAACTACTAAATTTCAGTGGGACGATCAATGTGAACAAGCTCTCCAGGAGTTCAAAAGATATCTGGCCGGACTCCCGTTACTGGCTAAACCAATACATGGAGAACCATTATGGATGTATCCGCCGCTTTGAGAGCCTAGTTAGTTGATATCAAACAAGAAGGTTCTCACCAGCAACCTATTTACTATACCAGCCATATTCTGAAGGGGGCAGAATTCCGTTATACGGAGTTAGAGAAGCTGGCATATATCTTAGTGCTAACCGCCCGCAGACTGAGGCCATACTTTTTGGCTCATCCTATCACCGTTTTAACACACAATGCAAGGTCGTCACTAAGCCAAATTTCTCGGGAAGGTTAGCCAAATGGGTGGTAGAGCTAAGCGAGTATGATATACACTACCAACCTCGCACGGTCATCAAGGCCCAGGCACTCGCTGATTTCCTGGCCGAGGTACCTTGTGGTTCGGAAGAAGGTTCAGCTATGAAGGAGAGGGAATCAAAGGCATGGAATATATTCGTAGATGGTTCTTCAGGATCTATAGGCAGTGGTGTTGGTGTTCTATTAATTACCCCGGAGGGTGAAGAAACTCGATTAGCCGTTCGCCTGGAATATCGGGCATCTAATAATGAAGCGGAATATGAAGCTATCCTAGCAGGATTGCAGGCTGCTAAAGCGGTAGGGGCTTCTTCCATTGTGATCCACTCGGATTCCCAGTTGGTAATATCCCAACTTCAAGGTTCTTTTGCGGTTCGGGAGGAAAGGCTGCATAAGTACTTGAAAGCTTTTGAGAAAGAAAAAGCTCAATTTCATCAGGTCCTCTTGAAGCAAATCCCGTGGGAGCACAATGAGAAGGCAGATGAATTGGCTCGGATGGCTAGCGCTGTGGGAGGAATAAAATCATCTGAGACGATCCAGGCGAGAATTCACACTTCCTTAGCAATATGCAACATAGAGGGAGACGCACCCGAATCAAGCCTAATTCTTGATTGGAGAACCGATATCATAGCTTATTTACGGCACGGGAATATTCCTGAAGGGAAAATTACGGCATCTACTTTAATACACCGAGCCAAACGGTTCATCCTCTTAAATGAAGACCTGTACAAGACCTCTTTCGGGCGACCCTTATTAAAATGCCTAGGAAATGAGGATGCGGAATGGGTACTCCGGGAGATCCATGAAGGATCTTTGCAAATCATTTAGGAGGGAGAGCTTTAGCAAGAAAGACCTTGTTGGCCGGATACTTTTGGCCTACTCTTCAACGAGATGCGGCTCGTATAGTGCAAAGTTGCATCGCTTATCAGAAACATAGCAACCGTTTTGAGCGACCAGCTGAGTTAATGAAAGTTGTAGTCTCTTCCTGTCCTTTTGACCAATGGGGAATGGATATAGTGGGTCCGATGCCAACGACACCTTTACAGAAGAGGTTTTTATTGGTAGGATTATTTTTCCAAATGGGTGGAGGCCGAGCCCTTAGCCAAAATTACTGAGAATGTCGTAATACAGTTCTTATGGAGAAATATCATTTGTCGGTATGGTATCCCTCAGAAAATAGTCAGTGATAATGGGCGACAGTTCCAAGGGAAAAAGATTCAAGAATGGTGTCAAAGTCTTAACATTCAGCAAGCTTTCACTTCGGTAGCTCACCCTCAAGCGAATGGACAAGTGGAGGTAACTAACAGGATCCTCATTCAAGGATTAAAGACCAAGTTGGGTGCTCAGAGGGGAAACTGGGTGGAAGAGCTACAGCGCCCCTGTGGGCCTATCGAACCACACCTAAGACAAATGACAGGAGAGACTCCCTTTAGTTTGGTATATGGGGCGGAGGCCGTTATTCCGGTCGAAGTTTTGTTGGATAGCGCTCGGGTAAAAGCATACGAGCCAGATCAGAACCAACTTATCCGAAGCACCGAATTAGATCTGGTGGAGGAAAGGCGGGAGATGGCCCGGAGGCGAGCGGAATTTTACAAGCAGAGAGTTCAGCGAGCCTTTAATAAGAAAGTGGTGCCTCGGAGACTTCAAGAAGGAGATTGGGTTTTGCGTAAGGTCAATCTCATTGAGATCTGGAAAGTTGGCTCCCCAGCGGGAGGGACCCTACGAGATATTACGCGAGAATTGACATATTATCCGAAGAACCAAGGCAAAGAGCTTCCACGACCTTGGAATGCCCTTCACTTGAAGCTCTTTCACCTTTGTATGAGAAATATGAAATAGAAAAGGAGAAATTATGAAACTCAGAGGGGGTGTTTATTGAATTGATTATATCAATTAAATGCCAAGTGCTCTCTAAATTTCATTAAGGGGTTATTTACAAGGGCAATACGGTATTACCAATGAGTATTGAAGGAGAAACAGAAAAACAGAAAGGAAATTCCCGTTTCAAAATGAGATATTGTATTACAGCTTAAATCGTTCAGGAGGATAACGTTTGAACCCAGCCTCCCAATTTAAAGAAAATGAAGGATAAGTTGGAGGAGGTAATCCTTGGGCAGCATACTGCCGAACCGCGTCATTGAATCCGTCCTGATAGGTGGCGCGCATTAAAATAATGAGTCGCTCCTGGCGGTTCGAACGGTCAGGGCTTCGTTCTCGATGCCGCCTCTCGCACTTTTCTTGTTGTTCGCAAAGATTTCGACGCACGTCCACATAGCGCCGTGACACCTCCATAATTGCGTCAGCCAGGGTGGAAACGTCATCAGCTCGAGAACTTTGGTCCTGCTGCACAAGGTGTGTCATCTCCACCATATTTTGGCGCATGGTGAAATCCCCTCCTTTGCTTGAATACGATCTGGTTGGGCAAGTTCGAGCTCATCCTGTGGAGGGAAGTCTCTTGCCTGCGTCGACGGGCATGAGCATGCGCCCGGGAATGTCTAAGGGAGGAGGTTTCTTGTCCCTCCTTGCATAGCGGTGCGAAGGTCCCTATCTTATCTTGTGCTCGTGATATTGAACTGAAGGCAGCGAGGGCGTCGGAATCTTGTTGCTTCCCTTGAGAAGCTCTGCTGCTGCCCTTGAAGATGTATTAACTCTTGAGCCAAGGGAGATTCTGTGTTAAGAGGCCGATTGGATTTCTTCTTTGGGGGCGAGTGGATCCGCCTGGGCGTGATTGCGCCTTAATCTGCAATAGTGTCGAATCCTCTGTATTTGTTGGTGGGCCTCGCTAATTGCTCCGCACCGGATAATTGGTGGGACAGAGTCGTTCCCGATTCTGAGCATTCGCTAAATCTTCCGTTGTTGCGTTCCCATTCTTGGGCTTGAGCCCGGTATTGGTGAAGGAACGATCCAATTCTCGGTGGTTGGTCGTGGCCTACATGCGGTTGAAGAGAAGAGAAATGGGTCGATTAAACAAAGCTAAGGAAATTGATTAAGAAAAGCGTGCAGTCCAAAGCATGGCGCAGGCCTTCCATACGAGGAGTCATCTCCTCTAAGTTCGAATCAAGACTCACAGGAGAAAGGGAAGAAGATGGGACGGATGATGCCGAAGGGGGAATCTCACTCGTAAAGGGAAGAATGGAAGCGATATTCGGGGGTGGAGAACGGAGAGAAGGAGGAGTCTCATTCAAAAGGTCCATGGAAGTGGTGGTCAAGGGTGGTATATTCAGAGATGCGGGGAGAATGGGCGTCACATTTGTCTGGGAGGTGAAGTCGGAAGGAAAAATTGAAGGAGGCTGATCGGAGGAGGGTCCTGGAGAAGATGAGATGATGAGCACTGGGTCAGGAAAGCCTTCAATGAGGATTTTAGAAGTAGAAGGCTCCTGATTAGGGTCTACAGGAAGAGGACTCTTCAGGCGATAAACGAAAGGGGAGGTTGGCAGCGAAGGAATGTCAACCGCCATGGGTTCAGGAGAGGAATGACGGGCCGAGAAAGGAGAAGACAGGGGCGGTATAACCTCTATCATCGGCGGACATGAAAGCATCTCCTTCCCAGATGCATCCCCAGGTTGTGGGGAAGAAGAAGGCGATTTCTGAACGTCATTGGCGGAAGGAGGCAAAGGGGGAAAGTTAGGGCTTATGCGGTAGGAGGAAGTGAAGAGGGATCACGACACTTCCTTCAAGATGCGGGTAGCGAAAGTCACCGAAGGAGGAGAGGGAGAACGACGAGGTGATTCCCGTATGATGGTGATCGAAGGAGGTGAAGAAGAAGAAGAAGCTAAGGGCTGACCGACACCCCGTTTACGATTCGTGTAGCGGCCTGCTATTTCCTGGAAGAAGGTGGAATGCATCTCGGATATCTGAAAATAACGAAAGACGAGGAACCAGGAAGGAAAGATCGAAGAAACGAAATTTGGCGGCGGAGGAGCAAGCAGACGAAGAAGAGGAAGACCAAAAGGTGAAAGGATGAAGATAGCAGAAAAAACGAGGACGAAAGAGTCCCCTATAAAAAGAGGAAGAATGGGCTTGAACGTTAATGGGCTTGGCCGGTAGTGAAAGGGAAAGAAGGATTTATTTTTCCTAAATAGCCCATTATATACAAAATGCTATCCCCGCAGAGCGGAAGTTATCCCCGTATGGTGGTGGAACGGAAGAACCGAGACTCCTCGGTTACTATTTACTCTATATACAAAATATTATCCCCTCAGAGCGGAAGTTATCCCCGTGTGATGGTGGAACGGAAGAACCGAGACTCCTCGGTTACTATTTACTCTATATAAAAAATGTTATCCCCGCAGAGCGGAAGTTATCCCCGTGTGGTGGTGGAACGGAAGAACCGAGACTCCTCGGTTACTATTTACTCTATATACAAAATGTTATCCCCGCAGAGCGGAAGTTATCCCCGTGTGGTGGTGGAACGGAAGAACTGAGACTCCTCGGTTACTATTCACTCTATATAAAAAATGTTATCCCCGCAGAGCGGAAGTTATCCCCGTGTGGTGGTGGAACGGAAGAACCGAGACTCCTCGGTTACTATTTACTCTATATAAAAAATGCTATACCCGCAGAGCGGAAGTTATCCCCGTGTGGTGGTGGAACGGAAGAACCGAGACTCCTCGGTTACTATTTACTCTATATAAAAAATGTTATCCCCGCAGAGCGGAAGTTATCCCCGTGTGGTGGTGGAACGGAAGAACCGAGACTCCTCGGTTACTATTTACTCTATATAAAAAATGCTATCCCCGCAGAGCGGAAGTTATCCCCGTGTGGTGGTGGAACGGAAGAACCGAGACTCCTCGGTTACTATTTACTCTATATAAAAAATGCTATCCCCGCAGAGCGGAAGTTATCCCCGTGTGGTGGTGGAACGGAAGAACCGAGACTCCTCGGTTACTATTTACTCTATATACAAAATGCTATCCCCGCAGAGCGGAAGTTATCCCCGTGTGGTGGTGGAACGGAAGAACCGAGACTCCTCGGTTACTATTCACTCTATATAAAAAATGCTATCCCCGCAGAGCGGAAGTTATCCCCGTGTGGTGGTGGAACGGAAGAACCGAGACTCCTCGGTTACTATTTACTCTATATACAAAATGCTATCCCCGCAGAGCGGAAGTTATCCCCGTGTGGTGGTGGAACGGAAGAACCGAGACTCCTCGGTTACTATTTACTCTATATACAAAATGCTATCCCCGCAGAGCGGAAGTTATCCCCGTGTGGTGGTGGAACGGAAGAACCGAGACTCCTCGGTTACTATTTACTCTATATAAAAAATGCTATCCCCGCAGAGCGGAAGTTATCCCCGTGTGGTGGTGGAACGGAAGAACCGAGACTCCTCGGTTACTATTTACTCTATATACAAAATGTTATCCCCGCAGAGCGGAAGTTATTCCCGTGTGGTGGTGGAACGGAAGAACTGAGACTCCTCGATTACTATTTACTCTATATAAAAAATGCTATCCCCGCAGAGCGGAAGTTATCCCCGTGTGGTGGTGGAACGGAAGAACCGAGATTCCTCGGTTACTATTTACTCTATATACAAAATGCTATCCTTCGAGAGCGAAGTTATCCCGTGTGGTGGTGGAGCGGAAGAAGAACCGAGACTCCTCGGTTACTATTTACTCTATATACAAAATGCTATCCCCGCAGAGCGGAAGTTATCCCCGTGTGGTGGTGGAACAGAAGAACCGAGACTCCTCGGTTACTATTTACTCTATATACAAAATGCTATCCCCGCAGAGCGGAAGTTATCCCCGTGTGGTGGTGGAACCGAAGAACCGAGACTCCTCGGTTACTATTTACTCTATATACAAAATGCTATCCCCGCAGAGCGGAAGTTATTCCCGTGTGGTGGTGGAACGGAAGAACCGAGACTCCTCGGTTACTATTTACTCTATATACAAAATGTTATCCCCGCAGAGCGGAAGTTATCCCCGTGTGGTGGTGGAACAGAAGAACCGAGACTCTTCGATTACTATTTACTCTATATACAAAATGCTATCCCCGCAGAGCGGAAGTTATCCCCGTGTGGTGGTGGAACGGGAGAACCGGGATTCCTCGGTTACTAATTACTTTACGTGCAAATTGCTATCCCCACAGAGCGGAAGATATCCCCGTGCGGTGGTGAAACGGAAGAACCGAAATTCCTCGGTTATTATTTATTCTATGTCTCAGTTGCTTGTATTAATAAACTCTATATGGTTGTATTCTTGTGCCATAGCAGAGTCGGCTCGTCTAAGGGGTCTATATACCCAGCAGATTGAAAAGACGGGAGAGCCGAAATATGCCCCAAATTACATGTAAATACAAAAGGAGTAAAGAGTAGTACAACTCAGAAGGTCCTGGAGGAAGGAGATAAACTAGGGAAGTTCGATGATACGGGAGAACTACATACTCCCAGCCATCTACAAGGAGAAACAACAAAAGAAACCCTAATACATCTAGGGTATTACAATTCTTTGTTAGGCGGAACGGATGGAGTTTCCTTGCGCGGTCGGGGTTGGCGCAGTAGTTGTTGAAGATAAGACTACTTCAAGAAGATTTGCCTGGACAGTTCTTTTTGGGACCCTATCAGTTGTTGACGCAGGGAACGATTATGGGCGGAAGTTTCCTCCAGCTGTTGCCGTAAATACTTCACTTGTTCCTCCAAGATAGCTATGTATCGGCGGTCATTTATCTGTTCTTTGGAAGGCGAGGAACTGCTGCCCTGTTCCGATATTCTGTCCATGACAAGCAAAGGAAAAAGGAGAATGGTGGAAGCTATCAGGTAAAGGTCGGTGGGTTTTTATGGCGACGAAGGGGAAGAGTGCATTCATTGGTAGGAGACGTGAGAACCATAAATGTCGATACAGAAGAGGAAACGTGGGGCGATGGTGAAGGTTGACGGGACTACAATCATAATTAAGAGGGTCCGAATCCCCGAGACATGATAGAGGAAGATATGTTCAGATCAGATTACTATCCATTTGGAAGACAAAAGCCTTACTTCTACGGGAAAAAGACAAAAACAGATATCATTTGCCTCCCTTATTTTTTTTTTATTAACATATTTGAAACGATTACATTAACTTGATCTACAAAGATTTTCCATGATTACTCCTAACAGATGAAGCGGGAGATGTCTCTTTGGGGGGAGAAGGAGCTAATATAACTCTGAAGCGTTCGCCTTGGGGTGGAGGAAGAACTGGTGGATCTTTATCGAAAGGGGAAGGATGAGTCCTCGCCGAGGGAACTGGGACGAAAGCCAACGCTGGCGGAAGTGAAGGAAGTTCATCAACGGCGCGGGGGTCTCCCACTGTGTACTCCCAGGTGAAGGGGGGATTCCATACCTTGTTGCGGAAGGAGGGGAAAGGAGCGCGGAAGGATCTCCCCGCTGGAGGGGTGGGAGTTGGACCGAAAGGCGGAAAAGGTAGGGGATGGAAGACTGAAGTGGCGGTTGATCGAGTCTCCGAATCTGCATCGTCCTCAGAGACCCAGTCCTGTATTTCAAAAGATTCTGATTCCGAAGAAATTTCAATGGGATGCCCTGTCGAAGCCATGATGGTAAGATAACAGGACGAAGACAAGGGGGACGAAGGACTTATAATGGAAGGAGAATGGCGAAAAAGTTCTGGGGAAGGGGGAGAAGACGAAGAGGCTGGCATCTTTTCCGAAGCTGGAGGAAGGATAGGGAAAATCAACGGGCAAAAGGCCATTTAAAGTGATGTCCGAACCAAAATCGGGGTGGATGTGGATACTAGTAGGCAAAATCCCGTGAGAGAGCCCCGAACCAGCCAGGCGATGGCGTTATATGGTACGGGTAAAGAAATAACAAGGGAAAGCTCAAAAGTGGTCCAGAAACCCCGACTCGCTAGAGAACACGCGAGGACCGTAATGGACAGACATATTGATAAGAGTCAGCTCTTAACAGTAAAGAAAAAGTTATTACCGAAAAAACGGTACGGGAGATTACAACTCAAATCGCTCAGGGGAACATTTAGCCAACGCCGATACAGGATCTAAGTGACTGGTGTCCACGCCGGGAGGTGGATATCCTTGTTCGGCGTTTTGAGCTACAGCCCCCTCGAAGCCTAATATAAAGAGATCTACCCCTTTCTTGACATAGCGCCTCTTGAGGTCGGCTTCCTGCTCCTTTAATTGGTCCTGATATTGAGCCACCTGAGTTTGACTTTCCGCCAATTTGATCGCCAAAGCATCTCTCTCGGTGGCTGCCTTTATAGCTCGCTGTCCTAAGGCTGAAAGGGCTTCAAGATACTCCTGTTGGAGGGTGGATTGCTGCTGGGCCACCGGTGATAAGGTTCGGGGAAGAGCCGTTATTGCAGAGGAAAGTTCCTGACACTTCTTTGCACAGGATTCCCGAGTAATGGCCCAGGCTTGACGTTCCAGGTTAAGGCGGTTGCATTCTTGTTGAAGCTGTGAGATAGTAGTCGCAGAGTCAGCATCCTTGATCATGGCATCCATAAGATATTTTTTGTATTCCTTCAACTCCCGAGCCAATTCATCTACTTGTTGCGATTCTTTGGATTGAGAAAAAATCCATTGCTCTAAGTCCTCGTTCTTTCATGCAGCTCCTCTTTCTCGCTCCGTGCAGGCTAGTCATGCATCATCGCTTCCTCGCATTGGCCCCTCATATCGGTTTCCTTCGCCTCTTGCTCGCTCAGTTGCTGAACGAGCTTTTTCTGTTGTGACACGGAGGCGAAGTGGCGAGTTTCCACGGTAGATTGAAAGCGGGCCAGCCGAGTGACCATCTTATCATGCTGAGCGGCGGCCTGCAGGGGAAAGAAACTGTC
Organism: Wurfbainia villosa; assembly: GCA_025175895.1. Lineage (NCBI taxonomy): Eukaryota > Viridiplantae > Streptophyta > Magnoliopsida > Zingiberales > Zingiberaceae > Wurfbainia > Wurfbainia villosa. Next base: position 1,635,499 of record CM046000.1, on the reverse strand, counting down.
ATTACAAATTGGCATATAGTAATACTTGCGGTAAAGAGAAAAGGGAGAAATAAGAGATACCTCAGCAAGTAGCTTGCCCACTTGCTCGCATGGGCCTTATGCGCTGGTGATTAAAGAATTTCACCTCCGAGGGGTGCCGAATTTGCAGCAGGGACCCTAACGTGACCCTCGGAGGAACAGGAAGGGAGGGGTCTTCCCCTTCGGAGGAGGTTGGAGGCCTGATACGGCGAAGGGGGGAGGGAGCAGCCCTTAGGTCCGAAGGAACAGGAGCTTGGAGTGGCTCCACATGAGAAGGTGGAGGTGAATTTTGCGCCGAGGGGGAGGAGTGAAGAAAATGAGAAGGAGAATCCCCTCCTTGAGGAGATAGAGAATAGACAGGGGAGGTAGTACCTTCTCTTCATGGTTCATAAATGGTCGGGGAGACCGTGGATCCGGTTGAGGAGATGAGCCGATGAGCTTGAGGCTCCTTTCTTAACGAGCCGCAGCCTTTTCCAGGAGGTGAGCCAGGCTGTGGGTTTGCCTCTGTTAGCTGCTGCCTTCTTCTTCTTAGCAGCCTCGATCGACTCCCCTTCCACCAGAGCCTTCTGCATCAGATTATCTACAAGATATACTGGTAAGAAAGATGGATGACCTAAAAAGGAAGTCACATTGCAGGATAAATGTCACCCTACCTACAGCAACCGAAGTCGTCAGAGGTAGAGGAGACAATCCAAAATGGCGCAGGAGGGGAGTCTCTAGCAGATGGTTCGAACAGTAGTGTAGCTCCCCTAAAACTCTATACACCTCCAGGAAAGGACATTTGGTCCTCATTTCCCGGAAGGAAGGCAATTCGGGAAGGTCTACTTTCCAAATATCGGAATGAGGTAAAGGCTCCGGAAGCTCTACAAAGAAGTATAGTGCTTCCCAGCCCTTGTGGGAAGTAGGCAGGTTCACTGAATTGTGATCTGAGCGACTAGACAAATAGAAGAGGCACCCTTAGAAGACTTTAATTGGAAGAAGCAATGGAATAGTTCTGGGGTCAAAGGGAGGTTCAAATGTTGGAACACTGTGTGGGCTCCCGATAGAATTCGGAAGGAGTTGGGGGTGAATTGGTTCAGGGGTAATCTGTAGAAGTCTAGGAGGTCCAAGTAGACTTGTGGTGCCGGCAAAGATAGGCCGTTAAAGAATTGTTTGAAGAAAAAGCATGTCAAACCAGGAGGAGGAATATGAGGCCGATGCAGCTTGGTCGTGAAACAACATTTTATAGAAGGATCTATGTAGTCGTTCTTGATATTAAAGAAATAATGGTTACAATCTAACTGGGTTATGGTATGTTCATACCAAGCGGGTGGAGAGGTAGTCCTAGGAGCCATGAGTGTTAAACTAAGCAAAGCACTTACTCGGGGGTAAGGGAGAACCGTGCGAGAAGGGAAGGACTGAATCGCCGAAACGCCACCGGGGAAAATCGTGGAAGAAGAAATACAAGACTGGATTGTTAGGCACGCTAAATGATACCTAAGAGGAGAAGGCGGAGGTTTATATAGGGTTTCCCGTGACGATTCAATTTCACGAAGAGAGAAGGAGAAGCGGAGCCCATGGGCCCATCAGGCCGCCTTGGGGGCATACAAGAGAGTTATAAAGGAAAAGGTGGATTCAAGCGGAGGAATGAAGAATAGGGCATAAACTTTACGCACATTTGGAAAGTCAAGCTTATAACTTCGCTTGACTATTTTTCGGGGTTGACTAATGATACTACTGGTACTTTTTCTACCTAATTCCCAATAGAAGAGTTAGCAGGTGACCCGTGACCCGTCCCCAAAACACCTGGTTCAGCCAAAGGGGAAAAGGAGAAACAGTTTGGGCGAGAGTTATCATAAGCCATTGGTATGGGCGAGAGTTATCAGAAGCCATTGGTATGGGCGAGAGTTATCAAAAGCCATTGGTATGGGCGAGAGTTATCAGAAGCCATTGACACGGGCGAGAGTTATCAGAAGTCATTGGCACGGGCGAGAGTTAGACGAAGCCATTGACACGGGCGAGAGTTATCGGAAGTAATCGACACGGGCGCAAGTACCAGAGGCCATCGGCACGGACAAGTAGCGAGAGCCATCGGCACGGGCGAATGCTAGAAGCAAGGGACGCAGTGGAAAAGAGGCGGAAGGCACTTCGCTAACAGAGGACTAGGAACCGGGTTCAACTAGACAATTCCGTAAGCCAATGGGATGGAGGAAGGGTCAACTCAACCTAATCGACGCGAAAGAAGTTTGAGTACGGAAAAGGAGAATTGGTTGGTTTAAGGAGAAACCCTAAGGCTAGGTCACCTATGGTATAGGGGCCTAACTTCACCCAAAGCGAGAGGGTAAGGGAGCGGTTTAACCTCGTTGCTGAAAAGTAAAGGGAAAGGTGCTATGCAACGGCTTGGGGGCCCCACGCAATATTCGGGAGTCCTCGCTCTCATATTTATGTAATTATTCTCCAGGAGGAGGTGGTGGCCACGTGTACGATGGAGATAATCCACGACGTTACGTTGAAGGAGGAGGGAAGATAAAAGGGAGAGAGGAAGAAAGGGGAGGTGGATCCGCAATCATTCGCATCCAGCAAGAGAGAAGAGGAGACGAGAGAAAAGGAAGAACGATCTCGCTGGAGAAGGAGGACGGAGATTTGCTGTTTGTTAAGTCTCTTGTATTTTCCTCATCTTGTAACATCATTGTAAGAGGTCCTTTCTCCTCCACCTTCGGAAACTTGCTTTCTGTAAAGGAGGATCTTCATAGTGAAAGTGCTTAGGCACCGCATCTGGTGAGAAACCTCACCCCTGTAGAGTAGGAATCCTTATTCCGAACCACGTTACATCTCGTGTCTGAATCTCGATTGCTGGTGTCGGGTTTTCGCGTTTCGTCTACTTCATTTTCTTATTCTTTACTGATCGCTGCCGGGGGAGAATATTCCGAGACCTCCCTCATCGCTTCATCGCCTTGAAAACGGAGCGAACGGATTTTTCCCCCGCACCCGCATCATTATCTAAATACAGATTTATAGTTTCATATTTATCAAAATACGTATATTATTCTCTATTTATCCATTTCAGCAAATAAATACGCAATTAATATTGAGATTGATATTGTACGTGGTGTTGAAAATTTAAATTTTAGATCTACTGTGTTCTTAAGAATATAATTTTCAATATCATTTTTTTTCGACCAATTGATATTGTACGTGGTGCTGAAAATTTAAATTCCAGCACCACTGTGCTACTGGGAATATAATTTTCAACACCATTTTTTTCCTAGGACAACTTTATATTGTATGTGGTATTGAAATTTTAAATTCTAGGATTACTGTGTTATTGGGAATATAATTTCCAGCATCATCTTTTTTCTAAACGAGCTTGATATTTTACGTAGTGCTGAGAATTCAAATCTTATGACCATTGTGTTCCTGAAAATATAATTCTCAATATTATTTTTTTCGGCCAACTTGATATTCACGTTTGGCGATGGAAGGAGTAAAAAATGACTGATGTACACGCTTTGATAAATATAAAAATATAAAATATTATTTGAGAAATTTTAAATTTTCACGTGCGTCCTTTAGTAAATTATCAATATTTATTTACTCTTTTCACTCCGCACCAACATATTATGCATGTATTTCTTCCCTATCATTTTCTGGACTGAGTCAAGAGTTTATATCCATCTTGAACGAGCGAAATGAAAGTATTCAAAACGGATTTTAACTGAAATTTAAAATTGTTCAATAAGCGTCTCATACTTTTATATTTATCAAACAATGCTCCTGAAATTTAAAATTGCTCAAAAAGCATCTCATACTTTCATATTTATCAAATAGCGTATTTAATTTCCTTTTATCTTTCAGAAAATATCACATTTAATTTCCGAATGTAGTGTTGAGAATTTAAATTTCAAGCATCACAGTGGTGGTGCTGGAATTGCACCACCACTGTGGTACTGGGAGCACTAGTGGTGTTGAAATTTGAATTCCAACACTACAGTGGTACTGGAATTGTAAATCTCAGCATCACAGTGGTGGTGCTGGGATTGCACCATCACTTTGGTGCTGAGAATTCAAATCTCAATACTACTGTAGTGTTGAGATTTGAATTTTCAATATCACGTTCAGAAATTAAATGTGTTATTTTTGAAGGATAAAAAGGAAATTAAGTATATTATTTAGTAAATATGAAAGTATAAAATATTTTTTTAAATAATTTTAAATTTCAGAAGTACTGTTTGATAAATTATCGTACTTTAATTGATCCGAGTGAAGACACTCGAATCAAGAGATGTTTCTGACTGGACTGAGTAAGCACTCGAATCCAATCAAGAATCTGTGAAAAACACTCGAACTGTAATAAATACTTATGGATGATTTGATTGGGTTGAGTGAAAATATTTTTCCTCTCTTCACTATTCCAAGACATAAAATAGTTCAATAGAATTAAGAATTTATTAATTGTCTAAGTGAATAAATTTCTTAAAAAGCAACACTTCAAAAATATAATTAGCCATGCCAAAATGTACAAGGCAATTTATGATTTGATTTTATTCCAAGGCATTCACCACGTTCGAAGGCCTCAACAATGACTTGCCCTCTTCATCTTGCAAATAATATGCTACTTCTGTTGCTCGCCAATTGACTTTATAGGATCGCTTCAATTTAGGAGCTAACTTCGTAACTTCCACAGTTGGGTTAACTTTACATAATACCGAGTTACCGACCTTGAAAGATCGGGACACTACTCTTTTATTGAAGGTATGTTGCACCCTTCGTTGAAACGACTCCGTTCGAATCCGAGCATGCTCTCGCATTTCTTTTATTAGATCAAACTCTATTCTCCTATACACTTCATTGTTGACCGAATCATATGCGTAAACTCAGACGCTCATAATAACCATCTCTACTGGGATAATTGTTTCGTCTCATAGACCATACTGAAGGGAGTTTCACCTATGGGCACTCTTATAGTGGTTCGGTAAACTCACAAATCTTGGGAGCTCCTTTATCGAATTCCCTTGAGCGGCCTCCAACTTAGTCTTCAATCCCTTGTACAATAATTCTTTTAATCACTCCCACCTATCTATTAGCATGAGGATCATGTGCTATCGAAGTGAAAACTTATTCAATTTTGAAATTCTAACATCACTCTCGTATCCGATGATCTTGAAAATGATATCCAGTGTCACTTATCACTCAACGTGGCACCCTATAACGGCACAGGATATTTTGCCACACAAAGTTTATTACGATTTTCTCAGTAATACTTGTTAGAGGTTCAGTTTTTACCCACTTAGCGAAGTAGTACACTGTTACCATCAAGAACTTCTTTTGAACGAGGGACAATGACATTGGTTTGACTATATTCATCCCCTATTGGTCGAAAGGCAAGATACTATTACTGCCTTCATCAACTCTGCGAGTCGATTTGACCTATCACTATGCAAATGATAAGCTCAACACACTTTAACCAGACGAATTGCATCTCGAGTCAGGGCCAACTAGAAATATCCTACCAATATTACTTTCTTGGCAAATGCTCATTCTCCTAGATGATTACCGCAACATTTTTCATGAACTTCTCTGAGAATCCCCTTCATCTCCTCCATCCCTAAGCATCGTAATAAGGGCCTCCTATAAGACTTCTTAAAGAGAACTCCGTCCAACATTACAAAATGCTCCACCCTTCTTATTAGAGGGACAACAATCTTAGGGTCAGTCGGGATAATACCATCTCTCATATATGCCTCCAACCCCGTTTTTCAATCAGATGCAATTTCCTCTCTTTCCTCGGTTGGCTCTTCTTCACTTTGAATTGCTAGAGAGGTGGTTGACTCTAGGTACCAAGGATCCCGGATAATTAGCTTCGTCAATGAGCTACTAGTTGTGCCAATTCATCTGCTCATCCATTCTCTTTTCGACGGGTTTACTGAATCTGCCCTTCCTGAAACTGAACCTTCATGTGCTTATAAGCCTCTACATATTTCTCCATACGTTGATTTTTAATGATAAAAGAACTTTGGACTTGAGATGTCACTAATTGTGAGTCCGAATGTATTTGGACTCGGGCTACTCCTGCTCAAGCTACTTGTAGCCCGGATATTATTGTTTCATATTCGACTTCATTATTCCAAGCCATTAACCCAAGTCATATTGTAATCCGTGTTTTTTTCTCTGAAAGGGGATATTAGCAGTATACCAACCTCACTTCCCCAACTCCATCTTATCCATCCACAAAAATCTGTCATATAGATTGCGACTCCTCTACCATTTTTGAATCCTTTAACTTGGATTTAGTAATTAAACAAAACATCTATCAAAACTTGAGCTTTCATGGCAATCGATTTGGCCTGGGGACCAGCGCCGCCTTCACCTCCTTTGCCTCGATTTGGCCTTCAATTAGCTTCTTTCTTCTCTCCCATAAGGCCAGCATCAGTGTTTTAAAAATCGATGATTTTATTCGATTAGACGGCGTTTAGGCGGTGGACGCTCGTCCACCGCCCCGATATTCATAGAGCGATTAATCGATGTTAATCGGGGCGATCAACCGATTAACCAAGAGTTCCAGTGCTCAACAACAATCGACACGCCTATGCCACAGGCGTGTCGTGCCGGTGGAAACGTGCGACACGCCCGTGCCAAATGAGGGCACAGGCGTGTCGCGCGTGAGAAAGGTGCGACACGCCCGTGCCAAATGAGGGCACAGGCGTATCGCGCCGGTGAGAAATGTGCGACACGCCCATGCCAAAGGCGTGTCGCACATTTGACTCGCACATTTCCAATGGATTTTTATTATTGTTTACAATTATATTTTTAATTCTTATATTTTGCAATTTTTATTGTTTACAATCTTAAACGTTTTTAATATTCTTGTTATTTATTGAGTTGTTATTAGTTGTTAATTGTTATTTGTTACAACTTACATGCATGTGGAGGCTATAAAGTGAGTTTTGACTTTTGAATGTCCTTAATATATTAATTTTTTTATATATTATTATATTTAAAATATTAAAAAAATCGACCGTCTAGAACCGCCTAGAAACTACCTAGGCGGCCGCCTAGCCGCCTAGGCGCTAGGCGACGAGTGACCGTCCGTCTACCATCTATCGCTTTTTAGAACATTGGCCAGCATGTAGTCGACGTCTTCGATCACGATGATGCACTTGTCCTTCGTCTCGATCAGCAGCTTGCGCATGTCGGTGTTGTCCTTCACCGACGTGAACTCCAGATCATAGACGTCGTACGTAACCCAGGTGATTTGCCATGGCGGCGACCATGGTTGACTTTCCCGTCCCTGGAGGGCCGTACAACAAGTACCCCCGCTTCCACGGCTTCCCCAACTTCCTGTAGTAATCTCGGTTGCTCCTGAACCTATCGAGGTCTTCCACGATCTCCCGCTTCTTGCTCTCCTCCATGGCGAGCATCTCAAACTTCGCCCGGTGCTCGAACGGCACGTGGCTCCACAGGGACTCGCGCCACTCGTATCTATTAATCGACTTGTTAGTGTAAAGCTTCTGCGTGCGGTCATCGGCGGCAATTTGCTTCCCCTTATCCAAGACGAAGCTGATGTACTGGCCGACGACGAAATCACGGTGGCGGTGGTGGAAGGCGAGGCGATAGTAGCGTGGGTCCTCGGGGGGAGCATTGCCGAAGTAGATGGAAGTGACCCTGGGGGCGGTCTTACTGGAGAGCCACCAGACTTTGACCCCTTGGAACACCACTGCGATCTCTTCTTGGTCGTACATGCTGAAGACGACGTCGTCGCCGCCCTCATCAGGGGTCATGGCCTTCATACGGACTGCAGTGTCGCGACAGAGCTCGCCGAGGTAGGCGTCGATGGCGGCGTAAGCTTCGCTGCGTTTGAGATGATCGCCGGCGTACTCTGTGAATATGATCTCGACGTAAGGATATATACGCCTCCAGACGTAGGAGAAAGTGCTGGAGACGGTGCTCACAGCGAATGAACATAATTCCGCCAATTTCCCGTAGTTCTCCAACCTTTCCATTGGCTTTACAATTCAGCTCCCCAACAATCAGACCGAGTTCATATATATCATGATCGATAATTAAGAGCACAGGCGATAGGCCTTGTTAGTCATAAGCATCTCTAAAATCGTCAACGGCTGGGTGGTTGGCTCTCGCAATCAAGACCAATTACAATCAACACATTAATGAACTAAACGGGCGGGACATGACTCCAAGTTCCAACTGAAGGAAATAGAACATTCGTAGAAAGGCAGATTCTTTAATATTGAAAGATCTTATTTTCATCGATTTTATAACAAATAAAATATGAAAACTATAATACCATTGCAAAAATAAAATAAAATGAAAATATAATAACAGTATCATATTTTTTTTTATGAAATTTAAAAATCTTATAAAATCTACCAATAAATCTTCTCTACGATACTGCTGGATGATAACATTATAGCTTCCACAGGCAAAGTTGGATAGCTAGTGCAGTCGATACTGCTGGATGATAACATTGTAGCTTCCACGGGCAAAGTTGGATAGCTAATGCAGTGTCAATATGTAAAAGATGAATACAAGTCAATTCCTACCAAAGGCAAAGTGTCTAACCTTCGTTGTGTCTGTGGATTGTAATTTACTTCCCTTCATATAGTCATGGATCTTATCTAGAGGAGCACTTGGAGTGAGCGATATCACTTTTTACAAAGATGGATGACGACATCATACACTGAAGTCATAAAAGTCTATTAAAATATATAATTTTAAGGGATCATATCATTTTAATTATATGAATTTGTTATGTTGTATGATGGATTCGTATGTGCATGTCCACGACAAAGAGAAATGCACAGTGCTCCGTCTCCCTTCTCGTCGCTTGACTTTTTTGATGATCGATTTGATTCTGATCATAATTCGATCAGAATCCGATTCCATCACGGTCTCGACATTGAGGTTGTTGGTGGTCGCGATCACATTAGAATTCGATCACGATTTGAATCCAATTGGATTGCAGTCAAATTGTATATGACACGATCATGACTCGAATTCGACTTGATCGTGGTCACAATCAAATCAAATTTCGTCCGCAATTTGGTCGGATTCAAATCGCGATTCAATCAAACTCTGATCAAATTATTGTTAGAATTTGACCCGATTGCAATCTCGACATCACGATTGTGATTGGACGGCTTAGGCATCTGTTCAATTCAAGCAGTGACTATAACACAGACGATGATCGACGATAAAGACATGGACGGTGGAGAGACGAATCACTCCTTTTATATATTAAGTCCGAATGTATTATATATCATTGATAATAAATTGTAAGTGAACAAATTTTACAGGTATAAAATCATATCTAATAATTTAAATCCATTAATATTTTAATCAAATTTGATTCATTATACACAATGAATATATTATTAAATTAATATGTAAATATGTCTAGGGCGATGACCTGCATATATAGTTGACTTCATGTACAGACAAAAGGAAATAAAAAATTCATAGAAACACAAAATAATTCTTTAATATTCAAAGATCTCATTTTAATCAATTTTATAACAAATAAAATATGAAAATTACGATGACACCACGGAAAAAATTAATTGACTGGAAGTATCATCGCAACTTCTTTTTTTTTAAATGAAATTTAAGAGGCAGGTAGGTCTCTCAAAATATCTAATTTTATAAAATTAATTTTTTTTATACTGACATTGTATATCTGGACTTTCAATCCGACTAATCTTAAGAATGATACATCGATAATGCTCTATGGATTTTTAATGAGATATTAAGTAACTCTGAGACGATATACTTTATTGATTATCAGAATAAATTAGTAAGTATTTACATGAACAATCTCAATAATTATAACCTGTTTAAAAAAATTATATAAATATATAATAATTAAAAATCAAATCATAAATATATAAAAATCGAACTGAATATCTACCGGCCACCGTACCCCCTTAGGCATGATCATATTTTTATATATTAGATCCGAATGTATCATGTCATCAATAATTAATTACAGATTAACAAGTTTTACATATATATAAATAATAAATTCATAACTAATAATTTAAATACTTAAATATTTAACCAAATTTTATTCACTATACACGATGAATATATTATTAAATTAATATGTAAATTCGTCGAGGGCAGTGACCCGTACCGTACATCATGACTTCGTGTACAGATAAAAAGGAAATAGAAAATTCGTAGACATACAATCAATACAGATTCTTTAATATTCAAAGATCTCATTTACATCCAATTTATAACAAATAAAATATAAAAACGATAATAACACAAGAAAAACAATTAATTGGAGTGAAAGTATCATTGCAACATCATTTTTTTTATGAAATTTAAAAATCCTATAAAAACTACGTACTAACGAATCTTTTGTATGATATCGGGATGATAACGTCGTACGTAGAGTTGTCAAACGGATCAATCCGTTATAAATTTAATATTTAACGGGATGAGCGAATTGGCTCGTCTTTTCGGCGAGTTAAAAAAATTTCAACTCAATTTAGCTCAAGACGGATTGCGGATTAGGCGAATCAATCTGCGGACCACAAACAAATTAAAAAAAATTGAACACATTTTCCACATTTTAAATCTCTAGGTGCCATGAATGGCCTAACCCAAGCTCAATAGAGGGCACATTTTCCTCATCCTAAACCTGGAAAACGCACCAAATCTCTAAACAAATGCACTTCTCGCATCTTCTCAATTTGTTCCTTGCATCCACCTACAACATTGTAGGTAACGTCGGGCTTCTCTTCAACAATCATCATTGTCACACTCGGATCAATCTTCGGAGGCAAAGGAATTTGAATTTGATATTTGTTCCTTTCGACCCTGAATTTTAAAAGACAAAAAATTGAAAAAACATACATCGTACTACAGAGAAAAATTCTCTAGTAATTCTGTCAGTAATGTACCAATCAACAATTGAAAAGCTGCACAAACTTTATAAAACGTTTTGCTCACCCTACACGCATCCCTTCCTCAATCTCAGTGGCGGAGACTTTGTCTCCTAGTCCAATCACAAACTATACAAGAGAGAGACATTACATTGTAGTCCCTTCCGGGATGGTTCGATGATAAATATAAGGTGATGTTTGAGAGGATGTTCAGATTCGAAATTAGACGACGGGTCTAAGACCCTCTGGGATGAAATACACTTTCTTATATTTATCACCGAGTCAAGGGCCAAAGTTCCACCTGCGATTTATCTTCCTCACAATGATCGAGAGACTGATCGATGGGAACCGTTAGCTTGACAATTCCAAGCTTTGAGAGAGACATTACATTGTACATTCATTAACAAATTTTCGTTAACACAGACCGGAACTATTATATAAAAACATATAAAAATATACCTTAGCTATTTGCTTAAACATTAATTACATATTTAGCATCGTCTGTGTTTGGACTGATAATCTTAGTACACCTTGCAAGCTTCAAGTGAAATAAACAACCATTTTAAGAAAAGACTCCTCTTGAGTTAGTTACCCTTGAAACTCTCCAGCGATAACTAAGTTAAAGAATGCACACTGTTTTGCAGGCACGCGAAGCCACCTGAACTTGGGAGAAGAGCTGCACAAACTTGTAGCAGAAAATGTTGTTGCCAGCAGGTTTGCAGCATTCAATCAATTTTCACGTCCAAACTTCTTTAATCAGTGATCTGAAGGTCTCTGATTTGAGGATGGCATAGGTTCTGCAGCTCTTAGTGAACCGCCAGGCTCTATGGGCACGAGAGGAATGAAAGAGTGGAGGACATCAGTAATCAATGGCCTGTAGCTAGGTTCCTGCTGCACGCATAGTACAGCTACAGCAGCTACCTGCCCAATGTTATGAACTTTAGATAAGAGGAAAGAAACATATTTCTAAAGAATTGGGAATCAAGATGGATAACATAATTGATACAAGTGTTTCAGATCCATTGTATTCTGGATAACTGGATCTACTATGTTTGGAAGTTTCGATGTATCAGTAAGTTGAGGCATGGCCTGAAGACAAACAACTAAAAGCATTTAATACCAGCTTGGAATTGGGGAATGAAGTATTGACATTCACTCCAGAAGCTCCAGGAGAACAACTCCAAATGCATAGACATCACTCTTCTCAGTCAGTATACCTGAAAAAGTTAGGTATTACTCTTGTGTGATACCTATATAGTGTCTTTTCCCACCATTTGATGGCTCTTTGTATCAGCTACATTAGTATCAACATCAAAATTGACACCTCATAGTCATAAGTACAATTTAGGCAGCAGTGAGCAAGAAGATTTAGTACCATCTAAGAGATATTCTGGAGCTACATATATCCAAGAGTGCCTGAAAGTTCTAGGTGACCTTTGCTAAGATTTCTATCAACCACTGCAAGACCAAAATCTGCAATCTTTAACCACAAGGAGTTCAATTAGAAATAATTTTGGATGTTGCAAATTGCATCAGCTCAATATTCAAGGTGAACTGAGAGGAATTGGAAGAGGCTGCATTTACCTTGGCATTAAAATCTGAATCTAGAAGAATGTTGGATGACTTTATGTCTCTGTGAATAATGGGTGGGTTAGCAGTTTAACCGCTAGTTTTACTACAAAAGATAGTCATAATGATGACAAAAAACAAAATTTCTCAGGTTGATATATTATAGACGTTGAGTGGGAGGATGTCACATTGTAGTTTCACTGACATTTCTAGTATCATGGTGATTGACGATAAGGTTATTTCAGGTGATAATTCCTCTAGTTTGTGATCAACCAAGAAAATAACTGCTAGCATCTTTGATGGTTATAACCATTAACCAAATAGTTCAACAAAGTAATTAAAAACATAAAAGAGTTCATAAAAACTAAAACAGAAAGTTCAATAAAATCTATGAAGCTAAATGAACAATACAATATTTTTTTTTAAATTTTATCGATCATGACATCATTCATATCAAATTCTTTTGATTCTCCTCCATCTTCTCTCTTCGTCAATATCCTCTACAACATTTGATCCTTGTTGGGACAACGTTGTTTTGATACTTGTATTGTCTTCGTCATCTTTATTTCCATATAAAATATACAAAAAAGATAGTTAAAAATAAAATCACAATAAACTAATATATCAACTAAGTCAAGAATATAATTAAAAAGTTATAAACAAAATTGTCAATAGCATAACCATGTAATCAATTGTGAGTGCAAATAAGAGTTTGCACTTTTTCATGAAGGGTGCAACTTCTATACTTGGTAAGAACACGAGCACCAATGGAAAAAGCTAATTCTGATGCAACAGTAGTTATAGGAATAGCCAAAACATCACATGTCATTAGTGCAAGGGTTGGGTATCGATGCTTTTGATTATTCCAATGCTCCAAAACATTCAAATCTTGATAATATGCAAATTTAAGTTTTGGCTCCTCCAAATAGAGATCCAATTGAGATTTTCCAACACTTGTAATTGTCTGACTCTCATATGTCATCATTTCCTATATTAATTAGAATAGTAGTGAGTAGTGACAAGAGAATATAAACTAATTAGAGTATATAAAAAAAATATTTAGAGTACTTACATCAAAGATTCTTTTGTTCTTTCTTTTAACTCCTACACTTTGCGGAGGTGTATGTGTAGTAGAAGAAAATTGTGATTGTGAAGAACTTGTCTTATTAGTATTGGAATATTGATCAAACAGCTTATACAATTTTATCTTTACAAATTCCATCTTCTCTTGGCATTTAACACAATCACTCTCAACCTTTGAATAAAAAAACTCCAACATCGAAAACTTTATTCGTGGATCAAGAATAGCCCCAAATGCAAGCACCATGCTATATTGAGTCCAATACTTGTCAAATTTCTCCACCATTCTTTTACACATACAACTTATCACCTCATCTTCATTCGATAAGTTTTCCTTTAACAAAACTTCAATCTTCTAGACTTGCATAAAATACAAATTTGATGTAGGATAAGAAGAACCAGATATCAAATTGGTAGTCTCATAAAATGATTCAAGGAACTCACATATTTTCTCTGCTCTTTTCCACTCTTCACTTGAAGGACAATATTTATAATTCTATCGTTGAATTGAAGAGAAGCAAAAGCTTTTTTATATATGATGGCACTATCCAACATTAAATATGTTGAGTTCCAACGAGTAGACACATCCAATCATAAACCAATACTAGTATCAATGTTACCAACTGCTTGTACACATTCTTCAAACTTCTTCATTCTAGTCTCTGAACCTTTAACATACTTGACCAATTTTTTAATTTTATTCAAAGCTACAGTAGCAACTTTCAAACCTTCTTGGACAATTAGATTCAATATATAAGCAGAACAACGAATATGAAAAAACTCACCTTCACACAATAAGCTATCATGCAAAGAGAGTTGCTCTTTCAAATGAACTTGCATATTGTCATTACTAGATGCATTATCCAATGTCAAAGAGAAAACCTTTTTCTCAATCCCCCATTCCTTTAAATATTCAAATAATTTTGCAGCTAATTCAACTCCTGAATATGGAGGGGGCATATGAGAAAAATTAAATATTTTACTGTTCAATTTTCAATCATTATCAACAAAATGAGCAGTCAAGCAAATATAACCCTCACTACTGCATGCTGTCCACAAATCTGAAGTTAAACAAATTTTATTCTGAATAGTAGCCAAAACATACTTAAGTTTCTCTTTCTCTCTCAAGTAGATTCGGTTAATATCAGAAACAAGAGTATTTCTAGAAATACAAGCAACATCAAGATTTAAGTACTTCATCTAAGCTCTAATACCATCATACTCGACAAATGAGAATGATAAATCATGTCTGATGATTGCACAAGCTAGTAACTCACATGAAATCTTTTGGTCTATTTTCCTAGACCTCATTTTCCCATCTTGATCAAGAATCATTTGTCCTACATCATGGAACTTTAATTTGTTGTAAGTTTTAATATGACGCCACAATGTAGAAGTTCCATAAAGTTTACCTCCACATTTATATTATTTTTTACATCCATTACATTCAGCTTTATTTATACTATCAGTCCCTTCAATTTTCTTAAAATATATCCAAATATCAGAAGTTTCTCTATACTTTTTAATTGACCCCTTATCATGCTTAGCACTTTCTAATTCATCAACATTTGAACTAATAGTTTGATTTTGAGAAACAGAATTCATTTCAAATCAATCTGTAATAAAAGAAAAGTTTCAGTTTAAAAAAAAATCAATTAGAGAGGTCGTGCAAATTAAAAACACAGAAAAGGTAGAAAAATAGAAGGAAACAAGAAGGAAGCAAAAACCTTACTTCAAACAGACTACAATAACTAAGTAGGGACTGTGAAGTGCGAACTTGGGCCTTTGAAGCGGCGTTGCGGCGATCTAGATCGACGAGGGTCGCAACCTCCAGGGCGGATGACCGTAGACTCGGAGAGGCGGAGACTTGAGGTGATCCTGATCGGTGAGGGATGTCGGTCGAGAGGCAAATGATCGGATGGGAATAGGATAGAGAGAAGGGATCGGAGGCAAAGTCGCAGGCGGAGGAGACCGGGAGACTGGACTGTGGAGAAACCGCAACCCATCGGCGAGAGGAGGAGGAAGAAGGGATTTCACGAATCGCGAGTCGCGGGCGTAGGGTTTCATGAATCGCGAGTTGGTGAGAGGAGGAGGAATAAGGGATTTCGGGGCTTTCATGAATCGCGAGTCGCGAGTCGGCGAGAGAAGTGAGGAATAAGGGATTTCGGGGTTTTGCATTGCGAGTCGCGATCGACTTCACATCACGCCCTAGCCCTCGCCCCTCAGCCCGCAGGTCAGCCTGTCGTGGGTTACAACTTGTCGCAGGTTGATTATTTAAGCCCGCGGCAGGTTGATTAGATAAATTTCTAACCCAACCCATTCAAATTGTTTGGCGAGGCAGGCCAACCCGACGGGCCCAATCCAAATTGACAGCTCTAGTTGTACGTTGGAGGCTATCAAAATATCTAGTATTACAAAATCATATTTTTTTATAAATTAAGTCCGAATTTATTAACTTCAATAATAGATAGCATGTGTGTGTGTGTGTGTGTATATATATACGCACACACACACAAGAATATTATCTTGCACAACTCATCCGTGAGCATCCGTGAACATCTCCATTATCCATCGTCCGATCCCCCTAGGGTTTAACGATTGACTATAGTGCTCACCCGATCGAACGATGGATAATGAAGGTGCTCATGGATGCTCACGGATAAATTATATAGGGTAACATTTCTCTCTCTCTCTCTCTCTCTCTCTCTCTCTCTATATATATATATATATATATATATATATATATATATATATATATATATATATATATATATATATATATATATATATATTGTTGGTGCAAGAATGCCCCAATCATTAATATATTTTGATGTTTGGATAATCATTTGAAGTTAGACAATTATTGTGATCTAACCATGAATGTGTTAAGTGACAGGAAAATCCAAATGTGAAGACTTGGTGAAGAGAAGTTCAAGTGTAAATCTTGGCAAGGAAAGTCCAGGGGGAGATTTTGGCAGCATAAGTCCAAGCATGTAGTCTTGACATTGACAATGCAAAGTCTAAGCGAACCTTGACAAAGGAAGTCCAAAGGCAAGGTCTTGACAGGGCAAGTCCAAACATGTAGTTTTGGCGAGTAAAGTTCAAGCGGACTTTGGCAAAGAAGAGATTCAAAGCATGATGAAATCGAGGGAAGATTTTAAAGGCAAGCGCAAGGATGAAGGAGTTGAGGACTCAGAGGGATCCTGGAGGTGCAAGGCTGATGGAGATGTTAGAAGGCTAAGTCTAGGCTTAGGGTAGGTTTTCAACTATGAATTAATCATATTTGAAGTGTATCAGTCGGTTGGTGACTTAAACCAGTCGACTGGTCTTGAGTGTTCAGCATTCGAGGGTTCAGAAGGCTTGATCAGTCGACTGAGGTTATGACTCAATTGATCGGGTCAAGCTACCAATCGACGCCAGGGCCTATCACCAATTGCTAGGGTTTGATAGGCCGAACGCCATGTTCAAGCAAATGATCGCTTTTAAGTGGACACGATACAAAAATATTTTTAGCCGATTGATTGCTTGGAGCTATCAATTGTTGACTTGATCAGTCGATTGATCAAGTGGACGTTGAGCTGTGATGACCGCATATCAGGCTTCGTCAGAAGCCATTGGATCCGATCAACAGTAGTATCAGTCGACTGCTAGTATGCAACAGTGGACTACTATTAGGCTCAATGGGCAAGAACAACCTTGCTCTATAAAAAGAAGCTAGAGAAGCTTGGAGGAGGCTAATGCTTTCATTCTAAACGTTCATACTAAGTTCCTCAAGTCTTCCTCTAAACTTTCAAGTGTTCTTAACCCCTTCTTCCCATACTTAACTCCATCATCTTGTAAGAAGAAGAGTGTGATTGTAAAGAAGACTTTTCTACCTTGGTATTCTCATCAAAAGGAGGTTATAGTGAAAGCTTGTGAGGAGTGATTCACCTTACGAATTGTCATGGAGTAAGAGCGTCATCTCTGAACCACGTTACATCGACGTGTTAGCGTTGTGTTCTTTGTTTTCACTTTCAATTGTGTTTTTCTATTGCTTCGCTAACGATTTCTTGTAGAAAATGAAAAAGTGTTATTCACCTCCCCTCTAGCTAATCCTCAAGGATCCTACAAATGATATTAGAGTCTGGATCGCTTGGAAGATTTAACCATTAACCAAAGCATTGCAATAGCTCTTCAAGAAGGATATAACACCGCTAAACCACCGCTCTTCAATACCAATCATTTTGCATATTGGAAAGGTAGGATGGAGTATTACTTAATGAATGATATTGAACTTTGATTTTGTATTGTAGATGACTTCGAGAAACCGGTGGATGAAGATGGAGTACCTCTTCCAACCAAGGATTGGACAAGGAAAATGGCTAAGAAAGCTCAATCAAATGCAAAAGCCATACCACACTTTAATGTAGTCTCTCGATGGAGCAACTCAACAAGGTCGGGCCTTTCGGATCCACCAAAGAGCTATGGGAGAAGCTCATTGAGTTAAATGAGGGATCCAAAGAATCAAAGAGAGCCAAGAAGGACTTGTTGATCGGACAACTCCAAACCTTTCCTAAGAAGACTCATGAAACCGTAAGTCAAATGCATGGAAGGTTTAAAGAGATTGTGAATGGACTACACATCATATGTGAGAAATTAGATAACCGAGATTTGGTAAGGTATATCCTTCATGCTTTTCCTAAGACCACATTATGGGCATCAATAGTTGATGCTATTAAGGTTTCTAGAGATCTTTCCTTAGTTAAAATTGATGAATAATTTTGTGAATTTGAATTACATGAGTAAACTAACATGTCTTCCAAGGAAAAATGATTAGTTCTCATTGTAGAAAAGATTGAGAAAAAGAAGGAAAAGAAGAAAGTTTTCTCATCATTTGAGTGGGAGCATGAGTCAAGTAGTGACGAAGGATTGTTGGCTAGTGAGATGACTAACATTGTTAGGAAGTTGTTTAGGAAAACAAAAGGATTCAAAAATAGAGATACAAGGAGAATATCTCAATCTTCAAGAGATAGCTTAGTGGTAATTCAAGGAAAATACCAATGTTGCTTGCTATGAATACAATAAAAAAGGGTATACCAAGCCAAATTATCTGAAGCTAAAAATGAGGAAAAAGAAAAGAAGAATAAGGAGACTATGGTGCCCCAACCCATATGGGACACTTAAAGTGTGGACGCTGTGATGTGGTGTCCAAAGAGAAAATAAAAATTTAAAATATATATATATACACCTCTCCTACCCCCGCTCTGTATCTCAAAGAGAAAATTAAGATTACAGATACGTTGTAATCTACATTGTAATATAATCCGTTATGTACCATTTTAAAGTTGTAATGTAATGTATTATGAATTACAAAATATATTAAAGTTTTGTAATCTGAATTACGAAGTAAAATCTATATAATCCGATTACATTTCCAACCGTAATTTGAACAGTGTCAGATGCTCAATAATCGAAGTCGATCGTCGTCGTCCATTGTCGCTACCGCTGATCTGCGCCGACGACTATCGCCGCCATCACCGATCGACGGCCGCCGCCGCAGCCGACGGCCGCCACGACCATAGCGATGCCGGCCGCAATAGATCGTTGTCGCTGCCACCCGACTGCTCGTCGGTCGGTCCCCGTCGATCGACCGTCGCCGCCGCCGATCAGTTGGTCGGTCCCCGTCGACCGGCCATCGCCGCCGTCGACCGGTTGGTCGTCGCCGTCGATCGACCCTCACCATCGACCGGTCCCTGTCGCCGATCGACCCTCGCCGCCGCCACCGTCGGCTGGCCCTTGTCGCCGATCGATCGCTTGTCGTCGTCGTCAACTGGTCCCTACTGTCCTTGCAATGAATATCAAACAAAAGAATGTAATTAACTTTGTAATCTACATACAATTTTTATTTTAATATGATAATGTATTTACATTACGAACTTGATTATATTACAAACGTAATTACATTACGTCCTATCAAATGTAGCCTAAATGTATTCGCAATAATTTTAGTTTTAATAATTTCAATTTTTTTATTTACAATTTTATTTAAAAAATTATAAATTTATCGTAATTGAAAATCAATTCGATCTTATCTGCAACTGAATGTTAGCTCCCAAAGTTTCCAAGAACACAACAAACTAAGAGCTCATGTGAACAATAATAAGTGTTTGATTTTTTTTATCAAAATGTTTTACTTTATACTACATTAAAATATGGTTATAGTTACTTTTAAGTGAAAAATAAATATTAGAATACTTTCTTTCAAATCCCACAAAAGAATAACTCTGGTTTAATCTTTTGATCAAATCGAATTTTTGTTGGTTAATAAAGTGCCCTTGCACATATTAGTAACTGTGGCTTGTTTCTCGGTTAGCTTGATTTCTCATCCAATTGATTATCATCAAGGTCATGTTTATGCATGAGGGATAATCAATCTTAAAATATAATCAAAATTATATTATAAAATGAATTATTTTATTTAATATAATTTTAAAACTGTGATATAATATAATTTGAATTATAAAAGTTAATAAAATTTTGTAATTTAAATTACACACTAAAAAACATATAATTCAATTACATTACAAACTCGATATTTAACTAAAATTTAAATGTCAAATATACTCCCAATATTAGCTATTATTCTTTTGATCAAAATATACTCTCAAAGATGTCGACAGCCAGTGGCCAATAATCAATGTCGGTTGACGATCGATCGTCGTTGGTAGACGACCATCGATCGACAACTGACGATCGTTATTGGTCGACGATTAGCGTTCGATGATTGACGATCAACGATCGACTGCTGATGACTAACCACAGGAGACCAGTGAAGGTCACGACGATGATTGACGACTAGTGGCTTGGCAACCGACGATAATGATGGCGATCACGAACAATCGATTAGGATTTTGATTATATTTAGATGAAATTGAAATTTGATAAAATTATTTAAATTTAATTATAAGAATATTTATATCATTTTATAATAATATAAATTATATTATTTATTAAAAAATAATGGACACTAAATAAAAGAATATAAAAATCACTTAATCAAGATTACACTAATATATAATTCTTTGATAAACATAATAATATAAAATTAATTATATCATATTACATTACAAATTTTATTGGATTACAAACTTAAATCACATTATTTCTTATCAAACATAGTCTAATTTGCCATTCAATCAATCTAGCTTATACAAAACATAAATTAATCGATCACGCGCCTCCTTTTGCTGCTTTTGCATGAGATCAACGGCTTGCCATCCTTATTCTTAAGCATGTCAATTAAGCTTTCAAGGCATTTACGAACTTCCAGACAACTTACGGCGTTGCCGGAGTTATGCATCAGAGTCTCCGCCACTTCGGCCGGAGCAACCTCGTTTTCCGCAAGCAACCGTTTGATGTTGCAGAACAGCTGGTGGTCATCGATGTTCAGGTAGTTCTTCGCCAGAATTTTGAAGGCCTCGTAGCTGCAGTAGGACATCTCTACGTGTTTATCCATTCTTCCTCTTCTCTTCAGCGCCGGGTCAAGGCTCTCGTAGTGGTTGGTGGTGAGCACGATGATCCGCTCGCCGCCGCACGAAGTCCACAAGCCGTCGATGAAGTTGAGGAGGCCCGGCAAAGTCACCTTGCTCTCCTCGTCAGCAGCCCTGGGGACCAGCGCTGCGTTCACCTTCTCTGCCCCGATTTGGCCCTCAATTAGCTTCTTTCTTCTCTCCCATAAGGCCAGCATGTAGTCGACGTCTTCGATCACGATGACGCACTTGTCCTTCGTCTCGATCAGCAGCTTGCGCATGTCGGTGTTGTCCTTCACCGACGTGAGCTCCAGATCGTAGACGTCGTAACCCAGGTGATTTGCCATGGCAGCGACCATGGTGGACTTTCCCGTCCCTGGAGGGCCGTACAACAAGTACCCCCGCTTCCACGGCTTCCCCAACTTCCTGTAGTAATCTCGGTTGCTCCTGAACCTATCGAGGTCTTCCAGGATCGCCCGCTTCTTGCTCTCCTCCATGGCGAGCGACTCAAACTTCGCCTGGTGCTCGAACGGCACGTGGCTCCACAGGGACTCGCGCCGCTCGTATCTATTAATCGACTTGTTAGTGTAAAGCTTCTGCGTGCGCTCATCGGCGGCAATTTGCTTCCCCTTATCCAAGACGAAGAGGATGTACTGGCCGACGACGAAATCACGGTGGCGGTGGTGGAAGGCGAGGCGATAGTAGCGTGGGTCCTCGGGGGGAGCATTGCCGAAGTAGATGGAAGTGACCCTGGGGGCGGTCTTACTGGAGAGCCACCAGACTTTGACCCCTTGGAACACCACTGCGATCTCTTCTTGGTCGTCCATGCTGAAGACGACGTCGTCGCCGCCCTCATCGGGGGTCATGGCCTTGATACGGACTGCAGTGTCGCGACAGAGCTCGCCGAGGTAGGCGTCGATGGCGGCGTAAGCTTCGCTGCGTTTGAGATGATCGCCGGCGTACTCTGTGAATTTGATTTCGACGTAAGGATATATACGCCTCCAGACGTAGGAGACGGTACTGGAGACGATGTTCAGAGCGAATGAACCGAATTCCGCCAATTTTCCGTAGCTCTCCAACCTTTCCATTTGCCTTCCAATTCAGCTCCCCCTCCCCAACAATCAGACCGAGTTCATATATATCATGATCGATAATGATGGGCATAGGCGATAGGCCTTAGCTTGTTAGTCATAGGCATCTCTAGAATCGTCAACGGCTGCGCGGTTGACTTTGACAATCAAGATCAATTACAATAAACGCATTAATAATTAAAAAAAATTGGAATCCGTCAACCTAGCCGTCTCTATCAGTTCGCTCTCGGACCATCGTAAGAGAGAAATCACGATAGATTTTTAGCTCTTGAGACTAAGAATTCAACGATTAAGCGACAACACCTTCGATTTCATGGTAGAGATTAATTCATCGTTTCTACGATAAAACATCCGCACGCAAGCTAATACCTGACTCTTTCGCATTAATGAACTAAGGGCTGGAATAGGACTCCCTATCATTTTTTTTTTGTTATTAACACTAGGATGCTATACGGACCTTTGAGATACTCTGTCAATAACTGAGTCGGATACAGTCGGAGTCAAAGTGATATCCGTCGGTCACCAAGAGTAAATTAGAGAAACATTCGTAATTTTTTTACAGTCAAATCTGGACTTTGTATTCATGTCATCTCTGAACGATGGTTCAATATCAAAGTTGTACTCCGTCAATCGAATAAACTCCTGAGTCCTAGGACCGCTCGAATGGATTTTTTTTTTATTCGCCGTCAAACAATATCGCAGTAAAGAGATCGAACTATATTCTCCTATGAGATATATTTTCACTTTCGCCACTATATTGTGCTCCTAAAGGCAAGATTCTTTATCATTTATATAGAAGATTAGAATCGTCAACCTAACGATCTCTACTGGTATATTTCATGATTATTGTGAGGAAGGTAAATCACGGAGGATCCTATGAGTCTTGACGTAATAGTTAGGATACGTGATGATCATTTGAATCTAAAAAAGAACTTTGGATCTTTTTCGAAATCGATCTATGTTATTTCTGTCAGCACCTCGCCAAAACTATCATTCTGCAAAAGTTGGGAATCTGCCCAACTAACAGTCCCCTGTCACTCATCCCAGGGTACTGACGAGAGGAAAATAAATCGCGAGGGAGACAAAGTCTTTTAACACGATGACATAATAGGGAGGAGTTCATATGAAATCAAGAGAAATTTTAGACTTCTCATTCAACATTGAATTTAGCCTATTCTACTAACAACATTTACTATGATGTCATGCCCGTGGAGACAAGACTCTCTATCATTAGTCATAGGCATGGTTGACTCTTGCAATCAAAGACCAATTACGATGAACGCATTAATTAACTAGAGGCCGGGACATGACTCGACTCGAAGCTGGAACGAAAATTCGCACAAAGACATATTCTTTAATATTGGAAGATCTTATTTTCATCTATTTTATAACAAAAAAAAATAGGAAAACGATAATATCATTGCAAAAAAATTAATTACAGTGAAAGTATAATCACAGTATCATTTTTTTTAATGAAATTTAAAAATCTTATAAAAACTATTAATAAATCTTCTCTCTGTAAAAATTGAAATTCGTCCATCTAACAATATTCATCGATCTATTTCATGATCATTGTGAGAGAGAAAAATTACGGAGGATCGTATGAGTATTAGCGTGCTGATCAAGATATATGAAAGTCATATGAATCTAGAAAAGAACTTTAGACCTCCTCCGATATTGATCATTACCTTATCCGTAAGTTCCATCGTGTTTTAGCTACTACATCATCCCGAGGGAATAATAAATCGCGATTGAAATTTGACTTGATTATTATCAATCCGAATTTCGACTAATCGAATTCCAATTATTACCTGATTAAATTTCGATTTCAATCAAATTGCGATTCAAATTTGATTCGATCGTGATCTTGACATCGTGGTTACGGGTGACCACAATCGAACGATACAAGTACCTGTCGAGGTTCAGACGATAACTACAGTACAAAGAAGGAGTCACTCCTTTTATATATCAATTCCGAATGTATTATGTATCATTCTATCATTAATAATAAATTGTAAGTTAACAAATTTTACATGTATAAAATCACATCTAATAATTTAAATCCATTATACTTCATGTACAGACAAAAGGCAATAACAAATTTATAGAAACACAAAAAAATTCTTTAATATTCAATGATCTCATTTTTATCAATTTTATAACAAATAAAATAAAAAAAATTGATTGGACTGGAAGTATCATCGCAACATGTTTTTTTTGTGAAATTTAAAAATCCTATAAAACTACTAACGAATTTTATTTTTTATTGTTATCAAAGTATCTGAATTTTCAATCCGATCAATTTTTTAGAATGATCGATCTTATCATATAGATCTTCGAAATATCTCACTAATAACTGAATCGGATAAGATCGGAGTCCAAATGATTTTTATCAGACACCAAAAGTAAATCAAAGAAACACTCGCGATTCAATCTGAACTTCGTAATCGTGTCATTCTTGAATGATAGTTCAATATCGAAGTCGTATTCTGTCTACTGAACAAATTTCTATATTTTAGGATCATCCGAATAAATTTTTTCTAAATTCGTCATCGAAAAATATCACAGTAGAAAAATAAATTGTATCTTTTTATGAGATATATCTCCAATTTTACCGTACTAAGTCTATCAAAATATCTAATTTAAAGGAATCATATCCTTTTATATACTAGGTCTGGATGTATTATCAATGATCATCGATAATAAATTATAAATTAACAAGTTTTACATATATAAATTTATATTTAATAATTTAAATCCACAAATATTTTAATGAAATCATTTTATCAAATTTTATTCATTATACGACAATGAATATATTATTAAATTAATTTGTAAATTTGTCGAGAGCGGTGACTCCCACAACATGACTTCATATACAGACAAAGAAATAGAAAATTCGTGGAAACACACCACAGATTCCTCTAATATTCAAAGATCTATTTTTCATAAATTTTATAACAAATAAAATATGAAAATTAAAACACAAAAAAATTGCAATGGAAATATCATCGTACTATCATTTTTTTTTATGAAATTTAAGAGGAGGGAGGTCTATAAAAATATATAATTTTATAGGATATATATATATTGGGCGCGCACCGTGCATGTCCAACATGCACGCCTGAGATGGAATGAACAATTTGTTCACTGTTCATGTGAATAATGAAAACACTGTTTCTCTAAGGCGCGTACTGTGCGCCTCCAGCAGATCAACGCTTATATATACGAATTTGCTATCTTGAGTGTCTTTGCCTGTGTGACTCGTTCGCGACGGTTTCTCTATCGTTCGATCAATCGCGATTGTATAGTAATGAAAAATCTACAGTATTTCCTCCACATGCAATTTCATCCATTGTGGGTGTCAATTCACTGACGGTCGATCAGAATTTGACTGTGATCTAGTCGACACCAGAGTCCGATCGAATCGGGACCATATTTCCATCGGATTTACAACTACAACTTAGAAACTTTTTACAACCCTTCAAAAATTTTGGTATTAGAGACAAATAAATCTTGGGAAATGAATGTCTTAGACAGCTATACTATATTATGATCTTAGATTTAGCCGTGCAATATTCAAGATCATCTCAAATATTAGACGGACATCATCATTTGTGCTACTTTAGATCTCGAAATGCATACCACACATTTCATTCTGAATCACCACACCTTAACACATTAACTGATTTCCTCATAAGTATCGGAGCTAATCTCACCGTCTTACTCAGAAACACACTAAAACTTACTGAAAATCGATCGTGATCCGATCGGACCCAGTGTCGACCGGATCACGGCCAGATTTCAATCGGATTACGATCGACACTAGAGTCCGGCCGGATCGTAGCTGGAAACGACTGTGATTGCGGCCACCAGCGCCGCGGCCACTGGCGATCGCAATCGCAGTAGTTTTTGACCGCGATTCGGTCGCAATCCAATCGGATTCCGATGTCGAGCGGATCGTGGTCGGACCACTGTTGGATTCTAGTCGGATTATGGTCAGACTACCGTCGAATTCCTACCGGATCATGGTCGGAATTCGGCCTTCCGTTGGTGAGTGCGAGTAGTGTTAGATGCGTGGTTATTATGCATTTCTCTCCGTTGTGCACCACGCAAAAACAAACATTCAGGATATATATATAACGGCTTTGTGTGTGGTTGTGCACGCCCGAACAAGTACAATAACAAAAAATATAGATTAACATTGCGAGCTCATTCTCATTGCTCGACATCGTCGTTGAGCGGCCAGATTCTGATTAGATCGAAGTCCGACTGCAATTTGATCGGAATACGACGGCGATGCCCGATCGGATTGTGATTGTAATTCGACGTGATTGTGGTCGCCAGTGTTGTTGCATGTCGTTGGCAGTCCCAATTCGATCGGACAAACAACGACATCAACCTTGACAGGTTAAGATATTGACTATAGTATTCACCGGATCAACGATGTGCGAACAACTACATTGTGCATTAATCCTAGTTACTGTGCATTTCGCGAGATTGAACAGTTGAGATGGAGTGATGCTCGGATGCGAACTGATCATATAGAAATACGCAATTGATCGGTGCGTGACACCATCTTAGCCGTTCTATCGTACGAAATGCTCATTAATTAAAAATGCAGAGTGGTGTCATCAAGTACTATAGTCAACCCTTGAACCCATCGGGGTCGCCATCATTGTCCATTCGGTTAAACCGTGATTGAATTCCAATCGAAGCATGGATGAAATCTGATCAAATTGCGGTCGCCAACGGTAGCGACACTGGCGACACAATCACACTAGATTATGACCTCAATCCGACAGGAATCAAACCACAGTCCGAATGGATCGTGATCGGACTCCGAATCCGATTGCAGTCCGATCGGAGTCGAAGTTTGGTCGAATCGTAGTCGAACTTCGACTCCGATCAGACCGCAATTGGACTATGACTCAGGCCGGATTGCGGTTGGACTTTGACTCCTACTGGATTGCGATAGGGTTACAGTCGTTCGTGGCAATGTCGAGCAGTGACATTTCAAGGAGGAACAGTTGTGTGTGAGTTACTGTGCGTTCCTTATTACTGTGCTTGCTCCAACATCCATGGGCACACAAATATTCATCGTGCAAGCATGAGTCACACATCATGCGTTGTCCAACATATCAAACTCAAGTATATATATTTATGTATGACTTGTGTGTAATTAAAAATGTACAGTAATTCTCCGTCACACGATCGGTCGATTCCAATAGTACCGTTCGGTTGGATTCCAATAGTAATCAGACCAAATTGCGGTTTATTCGATCGGTCGATTTATTCGGTTTAACCGATTTTTTCTCACTCGTATGTGTAAGATACTTGGGTGGCTGCCAATATCTAGAACTAGCTAGGATGGAATCAACATGTGGCTTTCTT
Organism: Wurfbainia villosa; assembly: GCA_025175895.1. Classification (NCBI taxonomy): domain Eukaryota; kingdom Viridiplantae; phylum Streptophyta; class Magnoliopsida; order Zingiberales; family Zingiberaceae; genus Wurfbainia; species Wurfbainia villosa. The sequence goes on along the minus strand of CM046000.1, from coordinate 1,607,953 downwards.
CCAGTGGCTCCTTTATGCAGCTATCACAAAGAAAATGTGCATTTCAATAACTTCCTTGTGTTTTAGATGCATGAGTCTCTACAGAATACTTTGACCTCCAGAGACTGCACAACTCTAACGAATGCAAAAAAATTTATTTGCAGACTCATCTTCACTGTTCTCACTTTGGTCACTGCATTATAGAATCAAAATGTTAGATAAAATATAAATAATTAAATTACCAGTTGTATGATGACTTAAACAACAATAATCAAAATTACATGATATGATAATAACAGGATTTAATACTACCTGTCCGGGCTCTGAATAGCGATGAAACTGAATTTGCTAATGAACGTAACAAAATTTCCAAGAAGTATAAAGTAGTATTTCTATGAGAGAAGGAAACGTGAAAGCTAACGCATACGCATGTTTAACGGATCAATTCTATTCGAAATTGAGTCGAAAATAATCTGTTAAATTCGAAATCGAAATCGATTCAGATGAACAATTCCGATTCAATTCGGTTCCAATCGATTTTTGAACCGGTTCAAAATCATTTTAGAATTGGTTCGGAATCGTTTCGAAACTAATTCGGATTCGATTATTGTTCTGATTTGAATCTGGTTCCGGTTGCTAATTTAAAGATGAAAATTCTTAATATACTAACATATCTACAAGATTATTTTGCGACAGAAAAAAAATAGGATCACTGGCGCGATGGATGAATTTGGAAACTCAAATCTAAGGAAGATGGTCCGAAACTATTTCAGAATTGATCCGGATTGAATTAGTTTCAAAGTTAAAACTTTGAAATCGGAATCAGTTCGGAATCGATTTTGAACCGATTCCAACATCGATAGATTCAAAATCGATTAAAATCAAACCTGAATCGAATCCGAATCGATAAACATGCCTAGTAACACAGTAAGTAAAAAAGATTCACCTGATATACAGAGTCGGTAAAATTATTTTAAGCCCCGAGTAAAATCTTGATAATTGAATTTAATTTATGATTAATTTTAATATAAAAATTGTTTTGGGCCTCTACAAAGACTCTAATAATATTAAAAAAAATTGAGTTTCGGGCGATCGTCCCAATAGATGCTCAGAGACGACTCCGCTGATATAATTCTTTGGACAAAAATTAAAAGGGCGTCTCAAATTATACAAATTGTCGCAAGGACATCCTTTTTTTTTTTTAAAAAACTACCTAGTAACTGCTCCATAATTGAAGTTGAACTCTAAATCCTTGAACCCTAATGTTCTTTATCAACTTAATCAAAATTGTTTAAACTTCATTAAAACCACTTTACGTTAGTCAAAATCATTTTAAAACAGTTGTAGCAGTTCCTGCTACAATAGCACCGGAAGTAAGAACATTTTTGGAATAAACAATGTAATAGGGTGCCCTTTTGACAATCTACATAATTTGGGGTGCTCTTTTGATTTTTATCCTAATTCTTTTCCTCCATTTCTTTGGTGAAGATACAAAGGAAGGAAAGAGCATAAAAAGATTATTTCTATAATTCGAATCTGTGATATTTAAATCGCAAGATAATAATATTAATGTTACGTCAAAGCTCCCCTTCCAATTACTTGTATTCATATGTTTTGAAATTTAAATTTCTTTCCCTCTATTTTCTCTCCAGTGAAAGTCTTGTTTCCTTCCCTCAAGGAGATCAAAATTTGGAAAATATTTCCTCTTATCCACTATTTCACAGCAGTGTTTCTTTCCTAGCGGTTTCCTTCCCTCAAAGAAACTGAACCTAAGTGAAATTTTTGAATACAGAAACATGGAAGAAAAGCAAGACTCCAAAAAGGAAACCTGTTTACCAGAAGGGTTGCTGCTTTGTTATGGCAAAATAAAATCATGTTCATACATATTCCAATTGAAATGACAAATATATCCATAATAAATACCTGTTTTCAGAAAGCTTTGAAATTTCTCTTCGCATCTAATCCCTGTGCAGATTGGAAAACAAGTGATCGGTTACATAACAAAAAAAAAACATAAATTATTGAAAACAATATGAAATTAAAGAAAAACTGCAAGCCATGATTATAAACATTGATTGAGCTACTTTCCATATTCCTAATTTGAAGCTTGTCAAGTTTTTGGTGAGATAAATTTTCTGGAACCTCTAGGTGAACACTTGATAGAACAAAAGAATAATATGACAACATATCATTATAGATTGCAGTAGATTTGGAAGTAAAATGCCTAAATAACTTGCAGTAAATTACTACTAAAATGAAACTGAATGAACAGTTGAAGATTTCTGATAATTCCAAGAGGCCAAAAAGAAACTATGATAAACTGAATGAACAGTACGTACAACAATGCTTACAGGTTTGTACCTTATCATCTTTCAATGCAACTTTGAGATTATCTAGAAAAGATGGAAAAAGCAGACAGTGTGGATGGATTGTGCAAAGAGATGGAAGACAATGTGAGAAAAGATCACAAGTCCTCGTAGTAGATTCTGAAACCAATTATCTTCCATGCACTGAGAATAAATAAGATTGCAGGTCAGTGCATCAATGCAAAACAAAACAGAAGTATAAAACAAATCTCACAAAGCAATTTAAAGAAACCAAAAAGAAGCCGAAGCTTTTGCAGCAAGTATTTCTCTAGTAGAAGATTCATCTATCCTATCACAGCTAACCAAATACGATACTCACCTTCAGGACAATGTCTTGAAATAGACACGAATTCCAAAAATCAATCACATAAAAGATGACATGATTCCCATGACCTTTGCTGCAGAACTTCGCACCTCGTCATCATCAAGCTGCAACATGTCTATCACTAAAGAGGAAGCTTGAAGCCTGATTGCACCATGCTTAATAACGCCTTTAATGGTAGTAAGAACAGCTTCCTTGATGCCACCATCCAATGAAGAACAGTTGGCCGCCTGCAGCAGCCTGCCTGGGCGGCTGCAGCAGGCTTCTCTGTCTCTCTTCTTCCTCCCCAGCCAAGGAGGAGCTCCGGTTATCACCCTATAAGACCTACCGAACGGTCTCTACTACTCCAGTAGCCATAGTGGAAGCCATGCCACCGTCTTCTCTCGAGCTCCGCCTGCCGCCGGCTTCCTGCAGCTCCATTGCCGATGGACAATAGCATCCTTCCGATGACTTCGTTTTCCCAGGTTTATATTTCTTCATTCTTTCTCGCTTACCTCTCTACGCTAATATTTCTTCACCTTTTTCACCGCCGTCCCTCTTTCCCTCCACTTTCCGGCACGACCCATCGTCCTCTGCTCCTCAGTCTGTATATTACTTCTGTAAATCGGCCCTTCTGCCCTCTCCTTTCTTCCCTTCCTATTTTTATTATCCTACACTCAGAGCTGGTTTTTCTCATCACTTTTCTGATACTAGTTTGATTAGTTGTTGATAGATATTGTGTTTTTTGTTATTAATTAGATTTTACCATTCCATATAAAACATCAAAGTGTATCCTTCTCAACAGTCTACTTGGATTCGATTTAATTGTTAATTTGATCTTGATTTCGTGCTGCTTTTTGAAAGATTTTTCCCACATGACTGTAGTCTGTATATGTTTCGAAATGCTGATGAAAGTGTCCCAGATTATTTCATGATTCCTATGGCAAATCATAAAGTATTTACCAATTGCCATTTTTCTCTTTCACAGTAAAAAAAAACATTTACTAAAAATAAAATAATAGATAACATAGTCAATAAAGCTTAGAATCTTGAATCTTTCCATGCATGCATCGTACAAGAGCAGAAGATGACAAACTGAAACTAGCAATCACAACGATCAAAAACATGAGAATCTAAAAGGACGAGCTTAGAAATGTGGGATTGAACCCTGTTTATAGTTTTTTCTTGCTAAATCAAGGAATAAGAGTTCAATATGCTTCTCCTTTATCCTTATCATTGGGTTTTCAACTTTCATTCATATTTGAATCAGTAAGAGTTCTCTAAGTCTTTTCTTAATTGGCCATTAAAATAAAATTCCTTTTTAAATTAGGTTTGAATTTATGGGTTTTTTTGGCACAAGTTTAATGACCAGCCTATAAAGCAAGAATTCCATAAGAAAATCTAGCTGGAAGATGTTCATTTGTCTATGTTTTCTTATTAACATTTTAGGACAGTGAAATCAATGTTTGGGAAGTCAAATACAACTAATTGTTATGGAATTGACCTTGTAAATTTTCTATGAAAATAATGGAAACCTTAATTTTTGTTGACAGAATATCAATATCTGAGCAACTACCGAATTATTTTTTTTGCTTGTTAGCTTAGCTCCTTATAAGTTGTTATGAACATTCTCTTGATGGTTGAATTACTATTTAAATGGTGTAATAATTGCTACAAAATCATCAGATGACATGTTTTTGTGCATTATTCTTTACATGTTAGTTTTCTCAAATTACTTACGATACAAGAGTACCTATTATTATAATATTGTTCAATATCTTCTTTTTTTTTCCATTCCGTCTCTAAAACACTTACAAACTATACTAACAAGGAGGTCAAAATTTTATAGCAACTTAATTAAATATTGAGAATTTGTTTTATTTAGTAATTTGAGTTAACATACTATGACATCATTTTGATTATCTGTTTCATTAATTTTTCTGTTTGTTTATATGTGGATATTTACTTGATGTTGTCAGTTATCACCAACATGTAATCAGTAAAAAAATTGACTCTTTAGAATAATATATATGTTCTTTGATTCTCCTCCCAACAAAAATAATTGATCTACTTTTTAAAATTCTCTAGTATTCTATCTGCATCTCAATTTCATATGTGTTAATGGAATATAGATTTTCTTAATTCAGGCTACAATTTATTGAAGTTAGAGGAATGGCTGCAGAATTTATGCATAAGAACAAGCTAAAAGACTATGCTCAAAGATATGCTATTTCCTTGCCAATTTATAATACTGAGAATGCCGGATCTCTTCATGCGCCACAGTTTAGATCTAGTGTGATTGTGGATGGAGCTATGTTCACATCAAATTTCACCCTTTCAAAAAAAAAAAAACTGCAGAATAATATGTAGCAAAGTATGCCATGGAGGCTATTAGAAACTTCAACAAGAATTTCTTCAGAACTGCAATAGAGAAATCATTTCTGATTAGTTCTGAACTTTAGTGGCATGGGTTCTCTACTGAAGTTCCTGAAGGAATAGAGTGATCTGTCGAAGCACTAGTGAGCATTGAAGTAGGTGGTGGTTCTGTATAACAAGGCTGAAAAGAAATAGACAGGTCACACTTTGGGATGTCAATTGGTATTTTTGAAGAAAGAAGAATGCCTTTAGGTAAATTGCTCAATCTAGTTCTTCATTTACATTTTAGTTTGATTTAATTTTCTTTCTTGGTCGGAGTTATTGTGAAATGTAATGACTAATGATAATAGCAACTAGGGAGCTAATATGAAATGAACCAAGATTTTAGGATTCAGCTTGATGTTTTTTTATTGTTTTCATTGTCAAAGGCAATCATCTATTCAATTATTTAATTGTTATATATGCAAATTGAAGTTATCCTATGACAAGTTCTAACATTTGTATGAGATAGATGGTATAAGTTATTGCTTTTCTAACAACATTTTTATTACCTTCCAGAACTCGATTATCTTTAAATCTATTCTAAATAAGTACGCTGTCAAGATGAACTTAAAATTTCCAACATATGAGACTTGTATGGGATCAAGGATCATTCCCATGTTTGCTTCCTCTGTTTCGTTTGACAACAAGACATTCAAAGGTGAATTTGGGAACCACAAAAGAGGCAGAACAGATTGGTGCACATGCTGTTATCGAGTTTATTCTAGGTTTGTTCTGAATTTCTTGATTCGTATAGGTCTATCTCCTTTTTGATAGAAAATATATTCAAATGCTGTTGAGATTTTGCTCTAATTTTTCTGACTGATATAGGTCTATCTCCCTGATAAAATATATTCAGATATATGAAGGTGAGTCTTTGAAGAGTCTCTCAACAGTCAGTCATTTATAGGTATTTCCATTTTGTTATTTATGTTTGTGAAAGACAAATCTCCTAAGTGCTTGATTTCCCAGGGAACTCTGATTCTGGAACTGTTATGGCACGGATCATAAAATCAAAAGCTAAATTAAATGCTGCAGTACCTAAACTGAATGGTTCGTCTTCTTCAGAGATTGGAAATGCAGTCATGATTGGGGCCAATGCAAAGTACTCCAGAGACACCTCCTTCTTCAACGCTCACTAATGCTTCGATAGTTCGCTCTGTTCCTTCAGGAACTGCAGTAGATAACCTATGCGACCAAGGCTTCGAATTAATCAGTAATGATAGATGTCCAGAAATTCTTGATTTCTCTACTGCAGTTCTGAAGAAATTCTTGATTTGTATACTGCAATTTCTGATGAAGCTTCTAATAGCCTCCAAGGCATACTTTGCTACATATTATTCTGCAGTTTTATTTTGAAAAGGTGAAATTTGATGTGAACATAGCTCCATCCACAATCACACTAGATCTAAATTGTGGCGCATGAAGAGATACGGCATTCTCAGTATTATAAATTGGCAAGGGAATAGCGTATCTTTGAGCATAGTCTTGTATCTTGTTCTTATGTAAAAATTCTGCTGTCATTCCTCTAACTTCATTAATTGTAGCCCGAATCAAGCAAATATATATTCCATTGACACATATGAGATTGGGATGAGATAGAATACTTGAGAATTTTAAAAAGGAGATCAATTATTTTGTTGGGATGAAAATCAAAGAACATATATGCAAGCATCTAAGATGACTTCTCGATCAACAACTTCAGAAGTTCTAGAATAAATTCTTTTGATCCTCTATACTCAATTTAAATCCTTCTTTTTTTTTTATAATTGAATTGACTTCTACGGTCCCATATTTAGTGATTCCTGAATTATTTCTTCTGTATCGTGGATCATCAAAAACAAGTAAGAATACTATTTCTACGTAAAATACCTTGTTTTGGTATTTCGATTGAAATGGGATGATGACAAGATTGCCAGCTTCACCTCTTCACTTACTGCCATAAAATAAACAATTAGTATCGGCACCTGGAAGAGTGGGGAATGGAAAAAACAACACAAGGCTTTTTACCATCTTCCTTGTAACAAGACATAAGGAAGCTTGATAGTGTAGGTGCTACTTGGAGATTTTTCTGCAGGAGATTTCGACAATTCTTCAATAGCATTTACCATTCCAGTCCTCTGATAAGGATTAGGGAGTTTTCCCTCAGAATCTGTTTGACACAATCAGTCATAACTGAAGCATAGGCAGACTTATCTCTTCAAGTGGATAAAGACCAAATGATGACAGAATAATTATTTCAAGAAAAGATATATAATCAAAGCTGACCTCCTATAACTGCTTTTATAGCACCAAACATTGAAGGCAGAGCATCTGGATCACTAGGCTTTTCACTTAAAAGTCCTATGATAGACAATGCTACAGCTCTCCTTTCCTCATCTACATGACGGGTATGTGGAAGGACAACCAAGAGAAACTCCATGAAGTACTTGCTCAAGTCAAGATTGATCAATCTTAATAAGACTCCAATAGACTCCAACATTATCTCCGGATTCCTCTTTAAAGCTCTGATTGATGATGGGAGGACCACGGTCTTGAACTCTTCATGCTCCATATACATGTTGAAAAGCTTCACAAAGGTGTTTAACACTGATCGAAGAAATATCTCAAGAAACACATGCTACATGTGGAATGTATTAAAGTAATGAATAGATATACAGAAAGGAAAAAAAACAAATATGCTAGAGAATAATAATGTTTTACCTTAAATTCATCAAACAACGATGGGATTTGAATAGCATGCTCAAGCAACAATTTTATCAGATGAGTACTATCCTCAGTGGAAATTCTTGAATTCTTTAATTCATCTATATAGGCCTTGTATGTATCAGATGACTGAAATTTTAGAGCAGACATGCATATATGTTGAATTCGTAAAAGATTGTAATTCATCAACCTAGTGATCTCCATCAATTTATCTTGTGATTATTGTGAGAGAGATAAATCACGAAGGGTCCTCTGGACCTTGATGTGGTGGCCAAGATACACGGAGATCATATGAATCTAAAAAAAAGTTTTAGATCTCCTTTGGAATCGACTTTTATTTTATCCACAAGTTCTCTTATATTTTAACCACCACGTCATTCTTGTAGGACAAACATATATGTTGAATCATGAATCATCAAATAATAAGTACCTGTGAAAAAGGATTAAAGAAAAGATTCTCGAAGGATATGCGCTTATGGAAAGATCCCTGCACGAGGATATTGCAAAGGGCAGCTTGTGAATTAGCAAATCTTACAAAACCATTATTTGAGAGAGATATGAACTGACTCCACTTTAGTAGGAGGCATGACCACTTGAGAAGTTTATAGCATCCGATATGACATTGATGTTGGATACTAATGTATCTTCTGTCGGATATATAGGAGGAGAATTCGAAATGTACAAGTCGGACTAATATGTGGAGATGACCCACAATCTGAAATTTGCTCATGCCGAACTACCAAGTCAATAGTCTTTCTGAGCTGAGCCGTCGAGTCGGAAGTCTCCTTGTGCCGAGTTACTTAGGTGAAGGCCACTTGGGAGTTGTTGGCGAGCTGAGTTCGCCGAGCTGAAAAGGAGAGGGCAACTCGGAAGTTGCTGTCAAGCTAAATAGGAAGACTTCATCCATCGAGTTGGGATACAACTCAGGAGAAGTTGACGAGCTGAACTAGAAGGCTTTGTTCGTCGAGTTGGGAGACAGCTTGGAAGATGTTGCCGAGCTGAACTAGAAGGCTTTGTTCGTCGAGTTGGGAGACAGCTCGGAGGATGTTGCCGAGCTGAACTAGAAGGCTTCGTAAGCGGTGAAAACCAAGTGAGAAAACCGTTGAGGCTCATGTTTACACAATTTTCCTAAAATAGATTCGTCCTTCTCTAGCAGGGTGTTTGAGAGGTTTAACAGGACGTCTATTCCTCAGGATACAACGGCAAAACAGTAGACTCAGACAAACACAAATAGTTCGTGGCGAACTGAATATACACCTGAACGCTATCACTGTGGTGTTAGAACAAAGAGCAAGAGTTCTCTATCGAGTTCGCAATCCTGTCTTCTTTTATAGAAGAAACCTATTAATGATGAAATCGAAAGGTCAACCATAATGTCGCCTTGATTCGTTAATTTATGTGAATCGAAATATCAGTCATAATATTGTATCGATTCGACTGATCTACCATTAATTTCTGACCATTTTTGTCAGAGTTTCAATATGAACTTTTCACGGTTAGACGTGAAAGATGGCAGAACATCTTCCTCATCTTTCCGTTTTCCTATTTAACGAATCTGAAAGGATGACAAAACGTCTTCTCCATCCTTCCTTCACATTTCCATTCAAATTCCAACAATTGAATCTTTGATTGTTTTTCCATGGCCTGCAAAAGCGCCATTGCAAACCCTCTCATGAACGGACTTTCACCGACCGCTTTAACAATGAAATCGTCGACGGATTTTCTCGATCATCGATGCTCGATCATCATATATAAACAAGGTTTGGAAAACAATATCAACCAGTATGGATGAAATATCAGATGTTAAATCTGTGAAAATGAGAAAATAAAGAAAATATCATATTGGAAAAACATCTTTGATCATGAAACGGCTGGTTTAATAACATAATCTTGGTTACGATCTGTAAGAGACATTAGGCGAGTAAAAAATGTATAAAATGAGCAAGGTCATAGCAGAAATTAAGCAGGAAATTGCAATTAGAGAGTGTTAAAAAAAAGTAAAATACTAAGTATAGACCCTAAAAAACAATATATATATATATATATATATATATAAACACTGCAATGAGTACAAGAAAGAAATTAAAAGGAGATAATGTACATAATTACTCAGCGTAGAACTAAAGGAGCAAACAAACAACCATTATATTCGCCAAGAAAAGAAATTAATTAATACGAGCTAAAACAAAAATATTGATGAAATATAAAGCTAATCCCGAGTATGATAATTATGGAAACCCAAATATAATCCATAACATGAGTACAGTTTAAATAAATAATGTTTTAAGTAATAGTACATACTTATGATTATTCAAAAATGGAAGGGCTTAGGAGAGACTGCTTAGAATTCGAAGAACACTGTATGTTCCCATAAAGCCTCAGGATAGGAAATAAAAGGATGAACAATTTCGCTAATCAGAAGAAGAATAGCTCCAGCCTTTATGATAAATTTCGACAATCAGATCATAGAATGTTAATCAAATTCCCTCTCCTCCCCTCTCCTTAGCCCGCAGGACAAACTCAGATGGCTAACGTAGCCGTATTAAGATTTGAAAGGGCAAAGGATCGATTCCTGAAGATGACGATCAGGTTACCGATGACTCTACATTTCTGCGCTAGCCACCTGACACTTGATTTATCCCCCTCCACACGTAGGGACAGCGATGGGAGGCCGCTAATGTGACGATTTCATTTTTTTTTTAATCAAATTCCCTTGAGGTGCTATTGTTATTTTTCTACGTTAGGCACTATAGAATGTTAATCAAATTTCCATGGGCCCAAGCCGACTAATCCTTACGGTGGACGGTTCGACTCCACGGAAATTTTCCACCGGTCACTTGAATAAATTAAGAAGTGCTTACAGTGGACAATCCAATAATCCAACCTTCATAGATTGACATTCTATTTGAGAGAAAATTATCATAAATACATCGAAATTGAGAATCAATCCTTAATATCTGATTTTATACAGTTGATGTTCTGCAGTTACACCATAGCATGGGGCCTCTTTCTTGTCTTTATTATAATCACTGTATAAGCTGTATATGATTATTAATGTCAAATGTTCAAAAATGTAACATGCCAAATTAGAATGTACGTTTTAAATTAGAATGCCCCTGTCAAAGTTATAATATTGTTGGGCAACAAATTACGGCCCATTGGATCAATCAATAGAGCCCTAAGTATTTTCTTTCGATAATTTATCAAATAACGCACGTAAAGTTTAGAATTATCCAAACAGTACCCCATATTTTTATATTTATCAAATAACGTACTTAATTTCCTTTTTATCCCTCCTTCCAAACAGACCTGCACCACAATGAAAATCCCGAACGTGGTGCTGGAAATTCAAATCTCAGCACCACAGTGGTGTTGCAATCCCAACCCCACTACTATGGTGCTGGAATTTGTAATCTCAGTACCACTGTGGTGTTGGAATTATAATTCCCAACACCACATTAGTGTTGCAATCCCAACACCACCACAATGATGTTGCAATTCCAACACCATCACTGTGATGTTGAAATTTGTAATTCCAGCACCATAGTGGTTCTGAAATTGAAAATTCCAACACTACAGTGGTGGTGCTGAGATTGCACCACCACTGTGGTATTGGGATTTGAATTTCTAGCATCACAGTGATGCTGGAATTTATAATTTCAGCACCACAGTGATACAGGTCTGTTTGATGGAAAGGATAAAAAGGAAATTAAGTATGCTACTTGGTAAATATAAAAATATAGGACACTGTTTAGATAATTTTAAACTTCACGTGAGCTGTTTGATAAATCGCTGATTTTCTTTCAATCAAAGAGAAATATTTGAATAGTAATTTGTTTTGCACTTCTTCACATCACGTCAACTCTCCATATGTGATACCTCTTCTTTTATGCTTCATTTTTTTATAAATGTTTTCTTAACATGTTTTAATTTTAAATTTATTTGTGGTTAATTCGTGTATGCCTATTAAATCTGTGACACGGGCATTCTAAAGCAAAACACTGTCGGTTTGGAACGGTAGAACCATCAATTTTGAATCCTCGATTTTGAATCGTCGTCAGAACTAACGCGTGTTAACCGTGGCCCATACCTTTAACTTTTTCTCGCTCACACGCCGCTTCACATCATCCATCTGATCTCAAACGTAGAGGGACATTGCTCGGCCGTCGGATTTATAATCATATCCAAAGTTTGAAGGGTCTGAACCGAATTTTAAAAAATATATTGATGAATTAATTTTTATATCCTTCATATTATTTTTTTAAATTTTTTTTAAAAATTTGAACTATTTTAAAAATGGACTTACATACTTAAGTATGACCGTGGTCGGATCTCTAATGCTGCCTCAGTTTCCGTCGCATCCACTGGATCCACATCAGCTCTCGCCAGCTCAGCTGTCGCCAACACAACCTGTGTTGCCCCATCAGCTTGTGTCAAGTCTGGACCTGCTGCCAATCAGCATGCTTCTCCACATCAGTGCCCAACCCATCTTGTGACACGTCAGCCCTGCTGCCACCTCAGCATCTATCACCACCTCAGCAGCCTTGCCCTATTAGCTCCACATCAGCCATGGCTGCCACCTCCTCAGCCACATCAGCTGCCTTGGATGACACCTCTGCAGCCTCTGATTCTGTCAGCACTTGCACAGCTTCTAGAGGTTGGGCGGAGGCTGTGAATTGGTCCCCAACCCTGCAACCTGTTTGAGTCCGCCTGCAGCTTGTCATTTTTGGCTCCAACACATGAGCACACAGTCTGCCTTTGCCAACGAGGACCAGTTGGTTGCTGGCCACCTGTAGAAGCCTGCCTAGGCGGCTGCAGCAGGCTGCTTTGTCCTTGCTGCATGGGCTTTCCTTGTCCTGTGTAAGCTCTCTTCTTCCTCCCCAGCTTAAGGAGGAGCTCCGGTGATCACCGGAAAACATAAAAAACATCAGAAGAATGTTAAGAAATCACCGTACAAGCCCTAGGCACAGCCATTCTGTGCACCACACACAATAAGATGTTGAAAGTGGAAGAAAACCTGAGAAACGAGTAGCCCACAGCCCGAATCGTCTTTTTCTGCTTCAAATCGATCGGGTGGCCAGCGTCATTGCCACTGCAATGGCAACAACGTTGCAGTCATCGGCGAAAGGCATTTTATCTTCTTCCTTATGGAGCGCATGTATTCCATTGGAGACGGTATTCATTTTTTCTCTCTAAATTTAAATGATACTGTTAGGGAAAATAGGATGCTCTATATAATTGCAAAATATTACATTATCATAATCATTTCGATCATCGACCGTGATTCCAACTCTATCATAAAAAGACTACATACATAATCTTCTCTCTGCTCTCGAAAACATCAAGCAACGGCATAGAGCTGTTGAGGATGTTTATTCTGAGCTAAGAAAGTTGATGGAGGACACCGTTAATTCTCATCCCATCGTAGTATTGGAGATAGAACTGAAAAGACACACGCAATGCTCGGTACACTGGAGTGTCGAATCTTATAGTCGGAACGATTAATCAAGGGTCATCGCTCATTTTGCACAAATGCGATCATAGTAGTCATCTTTTTTATGCTTGCCTTATCTATCTGGTTTGCATTGGTCAAGGCGGCTCGGGGGCCAGCGCAATTGCCGCTGCAATTGCAATGGGAATTAAAGCATTGGAGTCATTGATTAAAACGACATTGGACAAAGAGGAAAAGAAGTTGGACAGCTAAAGGAGTTGATCAAGATGATGAAATATAGAGAGTTGTTAATAAAGCATCAATTCATGATCGTTCGAAAGCAACAGAAAAAGTGTTTGATAGAGCTTTTGTCAATGTCTAAGGCTGCAGCATCAACGAGCCATGTTGAAAGAGAGAAAGAAAAGATGAAATTCGAGATTATCGAGAACACGATGAGCATCATCTGTCATATGAAGAATAAAATCAAATTATACCTTTACAGCGTCGACCGATTCAAGATGGATTTCGTCGAATCAATAACAAAAGGTTAGGTAAGCAAGTTATTACTATGAATATGTGTGAACTTTTCTATGTCCTTTGATCAGGATCAGAATTTTCTTTTCAGTATTATTTAATCCTTTCTTAGTTCTTATTTGAATGTTTATTTGTTTTTTAGAATTAAAGAGACAGTGCTGATTAATATTAATGTGGAAGAAAATTGTCATACTGTTCTCTTGTCCAAATCGATGACTGTTTCTTTCTTAATATAACTCGAAGTTGCAAAACTGACAGAATCAGAATTTGTTAGTCCCAAGTCTTCTTAATGTTTCTGGATCGAAGAAGAGTCTTTTTTACGCACTAACATGATGCATCACCTTCATTCGATGAGCCTAAAGAACTCAAAACCCCTAAAAATTAACAGAGTACCCATTGACACAACAATACCTTGTGTTGCCTGGTATAATTAAGTTTCTTGACTAGATCTTGCTAGAATAGAACTTTAAATTGTTCATCAGCGATTTCTATTTTGACTTCTAGAGATTTGAATTTATTGTGCTAGTTCTCAATCGAAACCTCTGTGATTTAGCATGATCTTTTCCTTAATTTCAACTAAGTTTTCTATTTTCCTTCTTTCGTCACCGTTGGCATTCAGTGCATCTATTAATTCCCTCTCTTTTTCCTTTGAAGCTTGCAATAAAGCTTCTCTTTTTCCTTTGAAGCTTGCAATAAAGCTTCAAAGATTTGATATTCTTTCTTTGTAGGCATCCATTTCAGCTAAAAGTGAGGAAACCTTACTCATGTATTGCTTTGATTCGATTTCTACATCTTCACATTTAGCCTTTGTGCTTACCATTAGTCTTTCAAGCTCTTGTACTTGATTAGTTGTTTCTAATGATACCTTTAACTGGCCCACTTCTTTTACCACATTATCAGACTTCAAATGAGATTATTGCAACTTACATTCCAGCTCAAGAAATGCCAATGTGTCCCAGTAACATGTTCCAAATTCTCTGCAGAATCAAGATTCATGTGTTGCTCGATCACTGATAAATGTAATGCAGTGATCGAGCAACATTGCACAGATATGTTGCTCGACCACTGCATTACATTTCTCAGTAAAGATTCAAGGTGTGTCTCATGTCATCATGAATTTTTCCTTTTCCAAGAGGTTTTTACTTTTTCTCAAGCTCCTTGTTACGCAGCAATGCTTGTGAAGGAACTGACTCTGTCATGGTAAGGATCTGGTCTTCCTCACTGCATTACATTTCTCAGTGATCGAGCAACACATGAATTTTACTGAGATGAGACACCTTGAATTGCAGAGAGGGAAAATGAAGAACTGAATCACCAAATAGAATAACTCATTACTTTTATAAGAAAAATAGACCAAAAAATCTCCCTATCAACACGTGGTTTTGGGGGATATGACAATACGATTGGCCAATTGGAATCTTTATTGAACAAGTCTTTGCATAGGAAAACAGATCTTGGTAAGGAAAACTATAATCCCCATTTTTCTGCAGAGAATTTGTAACATGTTACTGGGACACATTGGCATTGTCATGAGTCGGAATGTAAGTTACAATCATCTCATTTGAAGTCTGATAATGTGGTCAAAGGAGTTGACCAGTTAAAGCTATCGCTGGAAACAGCTGATCGTCAAGTACAAGAGCTTGAAAAACTAATGGCAAGCACAAAAGCTAAATGCGACGATTTAGAAATAAAATCGAAGCAATACACATGAGCAAGGTTTCCCGACTTTTAGCTAAAGAACATCAAGTCTTAAAGCTTTGTTGCAAGCTTCAAAGGAAAAGGAGAGAGAAATAATAGATGCATTGAATGTCAGTAGTGACGAAAGAAAGAAAATAGAAAACTTAGCTGATATTAAGGAAAAGATCATGCTAAATCACAGAGGTTACAATTGAGAACTAACACAATAAATTCAAAACTCTAGAAGTCAAAATAGAAATCGCTGATGAACAATTTAAAATTTCATTCTCAGAGAGCAAGATCTAGTCAAGAAACTTAATTATACCAGGCAACAAAAGGTGTTGATGTGTCAACGGATACTCTGTTAATTTTTAGGAGTTTTAAGTTCTTTAGGCTCATTGAATGAAGGTGGTGCATCACGTTGGTGCATCAAGAAGATTCTTCTTCTTCTTCGATCCAGAAACATCAAGAAGATTTGGGAGTAATAAATTCTGATTCCTCCAATTTTGCAACTTCGAGTTAGATTAAGAAAGAAACAGTCATTGATTTGGACAAGAGAACAATATGACAATGTTCTTCCACATTAACATTAATCAACACAGTCTCTCTAATTCTTAAAAACAAACAAACATTCAAATAAGAACAAAGAAAGGATGAAACAATATTGAAAAAGAAAATTTTGATCCTGATCAAAGGACATAGAAAAGTTCACATATATTCATAGTAATAACTTGCTTATCTAACCTTTTGTTATTGATTCGACGAAATCCATCTCGAATCGGTCGACGCTGTAAAGGTATAATTTGATTTTATTTTTCATATGGCGGATGATGCTCATCATGTTCCCGATAATCTCGAATTTTATCTTTTCTTTCTCTCTTTCAACATGGCTCATTGATGCTGCAGCCTTAGACATTGACAAAAGCTCTGTCAAACACTTTTTCAGCTACTCTCGAACGATCATGAATTGGTAATTCATTAACAACTCTCCACTCTTCATCATCTTGATCAACTCCTTTAGCTGATCCAACTTCTTTTCCTCTTTATCCAATGTCATTTTAATCAATGACTCTAATGCTTTAATTCTCATTACAACTGCAGCGGCAATTGCACTGGCCCTCGAGCCGCCCTGACCAATGCAAACTAGATAAATAAGACAAGCATAAAAAAGATGACTACTATGACCGCATTTGTGCAAAATGAGCGCTGACACTTGATTAATCGTTCTGACTCTAAGATTCGGCACTCCTGTGTACCGAGCATTGCATGTGTCTTCTCAGTTCTGCCTCT
Organism: Wurfbainia villosa; assembly: GCA_025175895.1. Classification (NCBI taxonomy): domain Eukaryota; kingdom Viridiplantae; phylum Streptophyta; class Magnoliopsida; order Zingiberales; family Zingiberaceae; genus Wurfbainia; species Wurfbainia villosa. Next base: position 1,591,254 of record CM046000.1, on the reverse strand, counting down.
AGTACTGCGATGGAATGGGAACTAACGGCGTCCTTTATCAACTTTCTTATCTCAGAATAAACATCCTCAGCAACTCTATGTCGTTGCTTGATGTCTTCGAGGGCAGAGAGAAGATTATACATGCAATCTTTTTATGATAGAGTTGGAATCACGGTCGATGATTGGAATGATTATGATAATATAATATTTTGCAATCATATAGAACACTCTATTTTCCCGAACAGTATCATTTAAATCTAGAAAAAAAAAGGATACCATCGTCTCGAATGGAATACATACGCTCTATAAGGAATTTCGCCAGTGATGGACGCAGGCTGTCACTACAAGAAAATAGAGTTTCATAGATAAAATATTTTGTCATTGAAAGTCATTTTTCTGTCTCTAAATATAAATTAAAACAAAATATTCTGTCTCAAAAATCCGTTAGTGAAAGCCCCATAGCAAATTTTAAGACGAAAATATTTCGTCTCTAATTTCAGAAACATATTAAAATATTGTTTATAAATCTGTTTTTAAGTTAACCAAATGAGAACAATTTCAAATACATATTCCGTCGCTAATTTTGTTTTAAATCCGTTAATAATCTGTTTCAAATAATATGTTAAATATAATTTTAATTTATTTATAAATTCATTTACATTTCTGTTTATTAATCCATATACGATTTTTTCTTTGAACATATCATTAAAGTTTTATTATATTTTAATTTTACATTTCTCATCTACATAAAAATTTACAAGAAATAATCACACATTTCAAATAAATTAAAATTTTTTAAAACAATTAATTTCTAATCCAAAAGTACTACAGTCAATTGCTTCATCAGTCTAGTGATGCATTCGATTAATATTATTGTTCAAGGGAATAAAAAGCCTTGAGACTTGGTTGTCTAACTGAATTGATCGTCATCAATTGATTGCTAGAGATTAGCAATCGATTGATGTCACTATTTAAGCGAATAGAAGATTTAATATTTGACTATGGGATCCAACTGTTTAGACAGTAGTCGATTGTTGGTAATAAGTGGTAATTATCTTTGCCATCCTCTCCCACTTGATCTTCTTTTATTGGAACCAATATCTTTTTTGTCTTTACTTGACATCCTCCATCAATATTATTTAATTATTATATTGAACTATTTAAAAGTAGATGTATAATGTCATAGACCTAACTGTTAATGAAACAAATGACTGAAAGTAAAAGAAATTTAATGCATCTAGATTAGTCCAAGATCAAGTAGTTGTATCTTGAAATGTACACAGCTATAAAAATATGAACCTATCAAACTGATGATAAGAGAATAACATTTTGATCATATTTAAACAATTTTTTTTTTTTGCAGGAATAAAGCTGATTTATAGACCTTTGCTTTTTTAATAAAATACAAGCAAGAAAATGAACAGAAATAATGAACGATGCGGCACAATAAATACACATTAATGTAGCTTAATATAAAAAAAAATGGTAAGAGTAAGAATGATTTAAGACATTTTTAAGTCCAAAATGAAATAATATGATTATGAAGAAGAAAGTGACCTTGCTTTACCAATAGGAAGTGGAAATGCTTCAGGGGTTGGCTATCATCTTCTAACAGCATGAAGACTTTCTTCAAGGACCCTGTAAAATCACAAATGTAAAAATTTAAAAGAGGGGAAGCCTAAATCACTATCATAGTAAGCAAAATACTCATGTCGCCTCGGTAATAATCTAGTAAAATGGGGAAAAGAATATTGTGTCAGTCAAAAAAAGAAGAGAAAAAAACAATGTCAATGCAAAAGTTACTCCCTCAAAGTACTTGCTTCAAGCAAAAATATAATGTAAATCTACCGGTTGTTATAGTTCGAAAATGCTCTTGACCAGCTGTATCCCAAATTTACAGTTTAATTCGCTTCCCATCCAATTCAACCGTTCTTATTTTAAAATTAATACTATGGAAAAGACAACAAATCATAGTTAAAAAAAAAAAAAAAGAGCCTATAAAAGCTTGAAACATCTGCAAAGGTTGAACCGTTATTGTGAGGGAGGTAAATTACAGAAGCTCTATGAGCCTTGACATGATGACCAAAACACGTGAAGATTATCTGAATCCAGAAAAAAATTTTAAATCATTTTATCATTCCATTTCCACGTTCCAAGAGCTTGAAACATAACCTACCCTACCCTATTGTGGTAATGAAACTTCTTGTGAAATAGCCATCAGAGAAACTCAGAAGGAGACAACTCTTCCCAACACCTACAGTAAAATTTCTGTTAAAATAATAAAAACTTCACAGCAAGGAGATTAATAAAGATCAAATTTCTTCTATATGTAAATTAGTAAGCTGCAATTATTTTTGGTATATACAACTATATGCACATCGTCATTTCATTACACCACGGAAATAATCGGATAGAAGTAGACAAAGGCAACAAAATTCTATACGGAAACAACATGTCAAATGCATGTGCACTTTCATTTTAATTATGTAGAAGAGATGGAATACGAGTCATAGTTGAATGCATAAATTCAAAACTTACCGATATAATTTAGGCATGCCCGTGGACAACTATAGACAGTAATTAGGGAAATTAAAATTAAATGGATAGGTAAAGTTAAGGCATCGAAGAACATAGAATCTCGGTAATATATACTAACTTACCGACGGACAGAGGTTGGCGGTAGAAATCGGCCTGGAATCAGGACAATGGTCGCCGAACGATGGTCTGGAAGGCGATGGCTGAAAGAGGAATGGATGGAGGGCGAGCAATCGACGATGGAAGGGAAGGGACGAAGGTCGTCGGATGGTGAGCGATGACATGAGAAGCGACAGGACGGGAAATGGAATCTGACGGAGCAATCGGCGGTGAAAGGGAACTGACAAGGGAAAAAGGAACGGAGATTTGTGAAATTAATTAACCTGTATATATATAATGATGCGCTCCGCGGGAACATATATCATAAGACAACGAGTCAATCTCTCATATGTAAAGGTGTCGTCTCTTCATACACTAGCTTACTCGCCCAAAGCATCGATTTGCATCATATATAATCATCCGATTAAATATATTATTATTATTTTAAATTTTCTTTAAATTATTATTGATTGATTAATATTTTATTTTTGATATATTTATAAATTTTAAAAAATATTTTCAATAATTTTAAAAGAATTGATATTAATAATAAATAAAATAATTTTTATTTGTATTAAAAAAAATAAATTAATAATCAGTATTAATGAAATATATTGTATTTATTCTGATTCAATCCGAGTTAAAAATTATGATTTTTCGAAGTCTTCTATATCATTTTATAATATTCAATTATAAAATTAAATATGATGGTCACAAGAAAATATTATTAGAAGATAAGAAAAAATTAATTAGTATAATAAGTTAATTGTTATTTCAAATTTAAAAACAATACGAAAAAGAGAAATTAATTAGATAATAGAATTTTAATTTATTATAAATAATTAAGTTTATTATTATTTAATAAATTTATTTTAATTTATAAATCAAATATTTTTTTGTTTAAAATTAATTTAAATAAATTTTATGACAAATATAATTTCGTATAGGTTTCGGTTTCGTTTCTAATTCCTATTTATTTTTTATTTTAAAAAATTATTTTTTGAATTTATTTCTAATTTATTTTAAATTCTGTGTTAAATATATTTATATATAATTTGTTTCTAATTTATAAATATTTAAAATGGATTTTAATTCTGTTTTAAAAATCAGGTTCTGAAGTTTTTTTTCCTTTTTTTTTTAGTGTGTGACCTAATTTTTTTATGACAGTAGAATAGTAGGTGACGACGAAAAGCACTCAAGAAGTGAGTGGAGCTGTATTATTTATTCACTGTAGTCCATTTCTTTATTATTTGTCTAGTCGACGGAAAATCAACTATTAGAAATACGCCACGTTGAAAATATCATTAAATCGTTTCATTGTATTCGCTCCGAAAAATAATTTCTGTCCTGATCATAACAGACTATTCCTGAATCATTGCACTAAAAGGTGCGAATATTCGACATCGCATCGCGATAACAAACTGTCCTTGAGCATAACAAACTGTCGTTACCTTTGGTAGGGAAACAGAGCGCACGATAAAGTGTTACAATTTCCTCAATTAAACATAAATATGCATTTCATTTTTTTTTTTATTAATCGATTCTATTTTGACAAAATTGGCCTCTAACTGGCCAAAAGTAGTATTTAATCGGAGCTGCAACGAGGCGAAAGTTTGTCATTGATTTAATTAAATAATATCGCTTTGTAAATATTACTGCCTTACATAATTCGATTTAAAAAAAAATATATGCAAGAAATTTTAAAACTCTGCATATTAATTTCTGAATTTTCCTTTTTTTTATCCGATCATAAATCCATTATATAATTTTTTAATAAATTATATTTGTTTTTTTTTCCTTTTTAATCGGCCATTAATCCATTATGTTATTTTTTATTGCCTTTTTTGACTAATTTAATGTAAATTTATAAGGAAAAAAAATCATTTTTTTAATCCACCACCTTATATATATATCAGCCATAGAACTTTTTTTTAAAAAAATATTTCAGTAGAAAAGCAAGAAATATTATTTGTTTTTTAATTCGATCTGATGGGTTGCAGCTTTGCCCGTCATCGTCCACTGTTCTCTACTGCCGGAGAAGATGATTCTAACCGCCGCTCCTCCTCCTCCATATGCCGGCTAAACCTAGAGTTGAAAATGTTCTTTCACTTGTACAAAATTTTTATAATTCCGACTTTCAAGAACAACCTCGCCGTCATCGACCGGTGGTTATTCAATGCCCTCCGCTCCGGCGTCACCTCGATTCCTACTTGCAACCTTATAGATGACGACGCTAAGAAGGCGATCGCTGATCTACGTCCCTTGCTCATCCCTCCTGTCTGCTTGTTCGACGTACTACCGGGGTAGACGATGGCCCGGCTCGGTAATCTACACTGGATGATGAATTCGCGAAAGTTGGAGGAGGAGGAGAAGAAGGTGATCGAATTGCTACGGGAGGGAACCCCGTTGATGGTCTCGGAATTCAATGACATTCGATCGAAGTCGATGCTGCTCTCCGCAGAGATGTAGAAGAAGTGGTCGAACCTGATGGGACATTTTAAAGAGGTGCCGGAGTCGGAGAAGACGATAGAAGAGATGAAGAGCGACGTGACGGAGTTCGGCGACATGTTCGATGTCTACTACTACAAGTTTGCCTTATTTGAGATCAAATTCATGCGCTTGACTTTGGAAGTAGACGATTAATTAATTCAGCTGTTTTTTTCTTTTTGTCATCTATTTGCTAATTGTTCTTTTAAAAAAATTAATAACAAAAGTTATTACTGTCGAATTACTTGAGGATTTTTTTTTTTAAATTCGTTGTGATTTTTTAAAAGTTTATGTTAAATTTCTGGAAAATGACTGGGATACAACTTTCATTATATTTGTCTCTCGCAACTGGCTAAATTTATACTTTTAATCCACTTTTTTTTTTTTGCATTTGATTTGTGTAATATGAAATTTGTGTGTGACAGAAGTCCTTTATACCGTTTGATTATTATATATTTATATATATTTATATCATTTAATTATTGATATCGGAAAAAAAAAATCGGATGGGGTGCAGCTTTGCGACGCTCCTGCCGGAGAAGATGATTCTACTCGCTCCTCCATATATCGGCGAAATCCAGAGCTAAAGGCGATCGTTAAGGCCTACAAAATTACTATAATTCCGGCTTTCAAGAGCAACCTCGCTGCCGTCGACAGGTGGTTCGATGCCCTCCGCGCCGGTTATCACTAAGTATATAATCGTCAGTACTACACCATCTCTTATTCCAGACGCCCTGCGTCTCGATCATATCTTATTTTAGACGTTTCGCGTCTCGGTCATATCTTATTCCAAGACGTCCAATATCTCGGCCCGACCATCGCTTATTTCAGACGTCCTGCGGCTCGGCCATCTCTTGTTCTAGACATCCCGTGTCTCGGCTCGGTCATCTCTTATTTCAGACGTCCCGCGTCTCGGTCATCTTTTATATCTCGGCCAAGACACATTATCTCAGATGTATGGTTTCTCAACACATAATTTATCTTATTTAGTCAGAGAACATACCGAATATTTCATGTTCAGATGGCCAACGAAGCTATCCTTATCAATATTTCTCTTCAACCATGGAGCAAAGTCCCATACCGATTTTCATAAATTTGTCTATAATATTAATGAGGAGTTGTCTCCCATCAACCACACGATGAGTATTAATTACCGTCCACGCGGCTGCAACATTTATGAGGGTAATGACCTTTATTACTTCTTAGAGCAGATGTAAATACATCATGAAGTCATACCGTTCATATCGACTGTACTATGTGACAGGAGATTTCCCTTCTAATACACGACGAGTATTAATTACCGTTCGCGCATTCTCAACTTACTATCTCCGTTCTCTTCTCCATATTCTTCCTATTAATTTTCTATCTTGAGCATCGGAGGGACCTTGTCGAGATCCGTTTCAGTGCCCTTAACCACTTTCTGTCTTGCATGCCTTGCTATTCGGCCCGCCTCACTCCATTCGGCCCGACCCTCAGCCGAGACGACGCTTCGACTGTCACCACTCTCCCTCCGCGTCATCTCCTTCCGTCTGAATTGTCAGTCATTGCCGTCCTCACCATCGAAACACTTCACCATCCCCGTCTCGATAGAAAACAATTATTATTCTAAACCAAACTCAATCGAATATATAGTTTAAATTCACAATATTTTATTTAATATAATTCTTGCTAGTGGTTGAGCTTGAGCTATAGTACAGTCTATAATTCTGTCACAATTTATTTATTAGTAATTTTCTTCTAGCTTGTAGGTGGGTCGACGATCACCTTGTCCATATGTTGTCGCCAAATATATACAGAACTACTTCAGAGGCGCTGGAATCGTTTGACTACATAGCTAAGCATGGTAAGGCATTAATGTTATTTGGTACTAAAGAGATGATGTCGAGTGCAATATTCTTGCCTTTGATCAAAAGTTTCTTGTTTCAAGCGACAGTTTTTGAAGCATTATATGTGAAACAATAGTGTGCCCATATCTCTCGGATCAATTACGTACTGTTCAAATATAGTTGAAAAATTTTCTTTTAAGCAGAGTTCAAAATCTTATTCTGAGCTGAAATATCTGGTTCCTGAATGGGGATGAGACAGTGTTATATGCTGTGCCTGACATGTCGGAATGAGATATAGGCGGCACTGATAAGTGACAAGGTGGAGTAAGCTCATAAGCCAACTCACCTTCGAATGGGCTGGGAGTTAGAGCTCTGTTAGAGTAGTCCCCCTTTGTTTTTCAGATCCTTCCTCGTCCACCGTAATGTAGCCTCCAACGCACATTGGCTGGCTGCCGAAGTAGCGAGGCTCTCCATGGGGGATGGGTTGGGTGGACAGAGGGATAGCTGATAATCAGGGTACCTTGAATCAGAGCCTTATACTCATGGGTCTCAAATCGTATCACGGATATTCAGTAAATTAATTTAAGATTCAATCAAATACATATGACATATGGACTTAAATAGTGAATCTTTATTTATCAAATAAATAGTACAATCATAAAGCAATTGTCTTAGAATACATCTCAAACATAACACCTTTCTCCTTGTTGGCAATGCTCCGGAGATGAAGAAACTCGTACAATATGAAACTTACAATAAGACAAGCAAATATAACTTAAAAAAAAAAAGAATGAAATACAAAGAATGTTTGATCGCTTGTTGATTTAGTTGCTTTAAAAGCTTTATAAAGACTTAGAATTGCAGTAGCACTCCCCTTCAAAATTTCAAGTAATCGGCTCTGAAATCCTTCTCGAGCTCCTTCTCTTATAGGCTTCACGTCGGATTGATTCTGACCATTATCGCACAACGATAACTTTGCTAGTCGAGGTGACGCCTCGATTGAGTCCTAGTCGAGGCGCTAGTCAAGTGCGTCTTGCTTCTGATCTGCTACTTATTGGAGCTACTATTTCTCCTAGGTGGCTCAGCTCATCTCTACTGCCCACGGCCAATTGATTGTCTTACACCACCAATCGACTGTCGAGCACCATTCAGCTTTCCTGACTACCCTTGTTGTTTGCTGAGCACCTACTTAAGTGTCGAGCACCCTATAGTTTTCCGACCTCATAGTGGTTAGTCGATTACCTCTTTACAATAGTCGACTAGAGAGTACACAGTCTAAAATCCGAGCCCCACAGTGAGAGTCGGGCTTGACTGTCGACTGGGCTAAATCACTAGTCGACTGATGCACCTCAAACATGATATTTAACCCAAGTATGATCCCCTCATACTTGACACTCACCCGTAGTCTAGATCTAAACCTTCTAGCCACTTCCATCAACCTCATGTCGTTATGATCCATCCGAATCTTGCACGACTCGTTCATCCTTGTGCTAGCCTTCAAATGCTTCCGTTGGTTATTATCATGCTTTCGGATCTACCTTTGCCAAGATGTCATGCTTCCGGGACTTTCATTGTCAAGGCTCTACCCTTGGGTTTTCCCTTTGTCAAGTATTTATACTTGGACTTTCCTCACTTGCTTAGCATCCAGTCAATCGTCACTTGCTAGGGCTCCTATTGCCAAACTTGATCCCCTTAATCAGTTGGGTCTTCCCTTGTCAAGCACGGTTTCCCTGACTTGTCGGGACTTTCTTTGCCAAGTACGATATTCCTGACCTGTCGAGTCTTCGCTTGCCAAATACAGTCACCCCGTGAGCTATCGAGACTTCCCTTTACTAAATATCCAGTCCTCCTTGATCTGTTTGGACTTTTCCTCTTCCCTATCAAGTGTCCAGTTAACCTTGATTAACCTGGACATCACCATTGCCAACTCCGAGTTGGACTTCCCATCACCAAGTTCCACTTAGATTTTCTCTTGTCAAATATCTCGTCACCCTTAACCAACTTAACTTTATACTCATTTCCATGTGACTACGGATGTCTCATACCATCCTATAGTCATATTATAATTCATACTTAAATCCATTTGTCAAACATCAAAATTCTATTCTAGTTCCACTCAAATTTGATCAATCTTGATCTAAATCGATTGCACCAACACCATATATATAAGAGTTTGATATTTGGAGCGACGTTCGCTACGCGACTCATGTGCGATGATTTCTTTATCGTCTGATCGATTGCGATCGCACAGTGAATGAGAAAATGCACATTGTCTTCCTCTGCCGCGTCGTTCGCCCGCTGATCGCTCGATTTGCTAGCGATCGATCGAATTTTGACCGAAATCCGATCGCGATCCAGCCAGCACTAGGTTCGACGCGCCACTAGTGGTCGCAATCGCCGTCATTTCCGATCGTAATCTGGCCGCAATCTAGCTGGAACCGGATCGCATTCGGAATTCGACGATATCGCGGTCAGAAATAATCGTGATTGCGGCCGCCAACACCGCGACCACTAGTCGCCGCAATTGCAACCATTTTCGGCAACGATTTTGTCGGGATCCGATCGTGATCCGACCGGACTTCGGTGTCGATCGGATCGTGGTCGAATTTCGATCAAACCGTTATCGGATTCCGATCAAATTGTGACTGGAATCTGACTTTCTGTCAGCGAGTCTGAGTGACCGTCACACATGGTTACTATACATTCCCATTTGTCGCACATGGAGTATGCAATTACAGGTGTATATATATATATATATATATAAAATTTTATTTAATTTGATATTTTCTTATTTTTAAATCAAAATCTATTGCTTTTTAATTTTTTTTCCTTTTTTAATTCGGACATAAATTTACCATATAAATTTTTTTTACTAAATTTTGTTTAATCTGATATTGTCTTATTTTTAAATCATATGGATATTGCTTTTTTTTTCCCTTTTTTATTCGGACATAAATTTACCATGTAAATATTGTTTTACTTAATTTATTTTAAATTTTTTCTATTTTTAAATTATTCCTCTTTTTAATCGGCCATAAATGAATTAGGTAATTTTTTTTCTCAAAAAATTGATCTTTAATTTGATAATTTTTTTCTATTTTTAAAAAATATACATGTCGCTTTATTATTATTTTTTTCCCTTTCTATTCGGCCACGAATTCAACACTTTTTTTTTTTTAATGAATCGATGGATCTGTTTTGGTATATTGTAAATTATATGGGAAAAAAAAATCAAATTTTATTTTATCTGTAATTCACCAACAATTCCAAATCGATACGGTCTGCGAAATATATAAATGATCGATCGAAAAGAAACTTTGGAAAAGTGATTAATTAGTCGTTAATTAATTTAATTTGCATGGGTTCCTACTTAGCCACGCTCCGACGCTTCTTCCTGATCTCTCTTGCTGCCGAAGAAAAAGATGATTCCGCCATTAACACCCAAGAAGCTCTCGACGACTTGAAGCTGAAGGCGATCCTTGACTCCTACTACTTCACTTTTATTCCGGCCATCAAGAGTGACCTCGCCGTCATCCACCGGCGGCTCACTGCCTTTCGCTTCTGCGTCGCCAGGATTCCTTACTACCTTAATCACACTGACGCTAAGACGGCGATTATTGCTGAGCTAAAGCTCATGCTCATCCCTCCTGTATTTTTGTCAACCGCACTGGCGGATACGATGTGCCAACACCGATTTCACCCACTGATGAACAGTATGTTCAGGATGCGTCCTTCGTGGAAGATCAAGGAGGGCCTGAAGATCTTCAGAATTCTACAGGAGGGACGCTCGTTGATGACCTCGAAATTCAGTTGCATTCGATGTAATTTGATAACGACGCTGTCGGAAGCTACGGATTGTATTGAAATGCTGGAGGAACCGGCGCTGCTGATGCTGCCGGAGATTGAAAAGACGGTTGAAGAAATAGAGAGCAGCGTGACGAAGTTCAGCGAAAAGCTCAACGTCTACCGCTCCGAGTTTAACTACTTTGAGACTGAATTCGTGCGGTCGATCACGGAATAGACAGTTCGTTTTACTGTTGAAGTTTAGTTAAGATTTTTTTTTTTTTTAATTATGATAAATCCATTAAGATATGTTTTATTTACATTGATTGGAGCAGAATATTTAATGTGTAATTTTTATGATTTATCTTTTCCGTATTGATTATGAAATCGACTGATGAAAATGTTAAGGACAAATTATAATTTACCATAAGTATTTCCTTGATTTTTTTTTCCCTTTACATGTGCGCCGCTCTAATCGTTTTAACTTTTTTTCCTTAGGAAATCTTTTGTTTAGCTTTAGGGTATTTGGTTCAAATTATAATGCATAATTTTAGTTATGTGATTACTATATAATCACATTATCAAGATTATAGGGAATGAAATATAATTTATGTTGTTTCATTAAATCCGAAGTAATGCAATTAAAATTTATTTGTTTGACAATTCTAAAGTATCACTTAATTTAACATTTTATTATATTACCCATTAAATTATAAGACTCTGTTTATTACGAAACGTATTTATTTATGGTCGTGTCGATCGAGACGATCACCTTGTCGTCCAGTGAGATGGCAGCGAGTGACCACCGATAATTACGATAACTGCATCGACAATTGATGACGGTGACCATGATCGACAATCGATGATAGTGGTTGGCGTTTGATGACGATGATCGATGATCGATGATCGACGATCGATTTATGGCCGATCGATGATCGGCGACGGCCGATCGATCGGCGATGGGCGATAAGCGGTTTACGGCGACTGAATCGATCAATTAGGATTTTAATTATATTATTAATTTATGTATAGTTATATTGCTATTTATGTAAAAAAAAAAAAGAGAGGATATTTTTAGAAAAAAAATCATAATATAGGGAATCAATAAAAACAAAGATTCTCGAAGGTTTTTCGATTTTTCCATGTATAATCCTTTTGCTAATGTGACATGACGTATCGGGCATCCACCATGACTTGGTAATCATTCAAATCTTGAACCAAACAATATTTTTATTGAAAATTTTAGATGAATAATCAAGGTTATCAATAATAACTCCAAACCAAATGCATCCTTAGATATATAGATGCCCTCTCTTGTTCGATGGATTAAGAAGATGTTCATAAATAAATTATATAAGATAATATTTTCGTGAATTAGGATCTACATATTTCTTTTTTAGAGCCGATTTCAAATTGCTATTGGAAAGAAAAATTAGTTGAATTGAAGTTTTGCTTAATTTTAATAGAAATTATTAATGGCTTAATTTTTAAATTCATCCTATTAATTTTCGACTCGAAGTGATTTGAATCTCTTAAAAAATAGGTAGACTTGAGAGAACGTTTCCGTGGCCTCACATTATATCCAGCTCTCATGAAGAATAAACATACACTATCTATCTTGTCCTAATTTATTTTGTCATTTTTTTTTACACCTAGATATCTAAAGATGATTCCTGGTAAGCGTTTTCATCTCCATTTTCCAGAAAATAAAGGAGTATTTTTTGAAAAACTGGAAAACGAGAAATAATCGTTTTCTATTTTCATTTTCGTTTTTCAAAAAATAAAAGAGCATTTTCTGGAAAACTGAAAAACAAAAAAAAATCGTTTTCTGTTTTCTGGAAAAAGAGAGAATGAAAACAGAAAATAGAAAATTCTCTACGAACCAAACGCCCCCTAAGTTTTCCGTCCGACTAATCTCTAAAGATGATTAGTCCGGTCCTATAATTCTATAATGACGCCTCTTCAACAAATAAATTGGAAAAGATCGAAACTCCAATAGATCTCCATCAATCGCCAGGATAAATCAAAGAAGAGCACTCGCAGCTCGATCGTTCAATCCGGACTTCACAGTCGCATCATTCTTGAAAAATTATCCAATGTCGAAATTTTATTCTATTTGCGAGATAAACTCCTACGCAAAGTGGCATCTCCATAGATTTTTTCGAAATTCATCGAACATTATCTTATAGTAGATGATCAAACTGTGTTCTCTTATGAAATGTCTTTTTACTTTATCGCTGCATTATGCCCATATGAAAAATACATTGTCTCTTTGCGACAACATGTATTATTTTTGTCGCTAACACTTCAATCGACTGACCAGTCGACTAAAAAATATTTTGTGGTCGGTCAAATTATGAGTAGTCGACTGGTTTATTCCATTAGTCGATTGATGATTTGTGATGAAATGTATTACTTTCATCGCTAGTCTCAATGGTTTCTCCCATTACCAATGTTTCAGTATTAGCGACGAAATTTTAATTGTTAGCGATGGTATTTTTTATCATCGTTAATATTAACAACAAAATGTTAAATTTTCGTCGCTAAAATCTCTTAGCGACAAGCTTATTACAACGAAAATAGCGACGAAATTTTATCGTGATTGATATAAATTAGCGGTGAATATTAGGTGTTAGCGACGAAAAAAATTCGTCACTAAATACCATTTTTCTTGTAGTGTCTCCTGTTTGAATAATCGGCTTTAGTGACAAAACTTAAATTTCATCACTAATTAGTGACAGATATTTAAATTCCGTCGCTAAATAGCGACCGAATTAATTTTCAGTTGCTAATTAACGATGGATATTTAATTTCGACGGTAAATAATTAGCGATGGAAATTTAATTCCGTCGCTAATTAGCGATCAATAATTTATTCGATTGTTAATTAGCGATAAAATTTTTTATCCGATTGTTAATTTACGTTGAAATTTTAATTTCGTCACTAATTCAATCATTAAATCATGATATTTTTTTGTAGTTTTAATTGGTATCGAGTTGTTAATAAGTTTGATTTAATTTTGTTTAAGTTTAATTTATTTAAAAGTTATCAAGTAATTTATTGGTTGGCTTAAATTTTTAATATTTTAATTTTTATTTGATCAATTATTATAAACAACTGAAAATCCCATAAATAAATTTATACTGCTAAGTCATAAAAATTTTAATTTTAATTTGATTAATTATTATAAACAACTGAAAATCCCATAAATAAATTTATACTGCTACGTCATAAAAACATTAATGAATTCTATTTGACAAAGTAGATGGAACTTAACTACAGAATTTGCCATTTATTTTAAAAGTAATATTGTTTGACTGCGTTACATGATTTGATTTAAAAAAATAAATATCTGAGAAATTTTAAAACTCTGTATATTGATTTCTGATTTTTTTTCCCCCTTTTTTATCCGGTCATAATCCATCATATAATATTTTTTAATGAATTGATCTCGTCTGCCTTATTTAATTGAGTCATATTGTTTTTTCCCCCTTTTTATTCGTCCATAAATTCATTATGGTTTTTTATCCCTTTTTTTAATGAATTAATGTAATTTATAAGGAAACAAATCAATTTTTTTTAATCCACTTATATATGACCCATAGATTATTCCCTCGAACAGAAAGAAACATAAATTGTTTTTTTTAAAAAAAAAATCGGATGGGGTGCAGCTTTGCGACGCTCCGTCACCTTCCTCTGTTCTCTCCTGCCGGAGAAGATTATTCTACTCGCTCCTCCATATATCGGCGAAATCCGGAGCTGAAGGCGATCGTTAAGACCTACAAAATTACTATAATTCCGGCCTTCAAGAGCAACCTCGCTGCCGTCGACAGGTGGTTCGATGCCCTCCGCGCCGGTGTCACCTCGATTCCTACTTGCAACGTCATCGACGATGACGTAAGGAAGATGATCGCTGATCTGAAGCCCTTGCTCATCCCTCCTGTCGACTTGTCCGGAGTACCGTCGGAGATGATGTTCCGACTCCGTCTACAAAGGAATTGGATTTATGCGGTGCATCCGCCGCGGAAGTTGGAGGAGGAGGAAGAGAAGGTGATCGAAATGCTACAGGAGGCACAGTCGTTGATGTTCTGGGAATTCCATCGCATACGATCGAAGTCGATACTGCTGTACGCAGACATCTTGCCGAAGCGGTCGTACCTGATGGGATATTTTAAAGAGGTGCCGCCGGAGTCGGAGAAGACGACGATAGAAGAGATGAAGAGCGACGTGACGAAGTTCGCCGACATGTTCGATGTCTACTACTACAAGTTTGCCTTCTTTGAGACCAAATTCATGCGCTTGACCTTGGAGGTAGACGATTAATTTTTTTTTGTCATTTATTTGCTAATTGTTCTTTTTTTTTAAAAAAAATAACAAAAGGTATTACTGTTGTGATTTTTTAAAAGTCTATGTTAAATTTCTGGAAAATTACTCGGATACAAATTTCATTATATTTGTCTCTCGCAACTAGGGTTGTAAATGAATTAAGCGTTCACGAATAAGTTTAGTGTTCGACTCGATAAAAGTTCATTTACGTTCGTTCGATATACATCAAAATCAATTAATAAACAAGTTTTAACATCTTGATAAATTAAATAAATAAACTTGAATATATATATGTTTGGTTTGTTAATGTTCGTGAACAGTGTTCGTAAATAGTATTCGTGAACAATATTCATGAACATTAACAAGTCAATTTATGATTATACTATTTTAAAAATTATTTTTGAATTTATTTATATTCATTTATAAATCAGGATTAAATTAGTAAACTTTTAAATAAATAAATAATTTTGACATAAGAGCTTGATAACGTTTAAATAAGTCAAATTTAATCAAGCTTAATTAGAAGCTTGATACCCATTAAACAAGTGAAGCTCAAGTTCAAAAAAAAAAAAACAAACCAAACTTGAATATGTTTTTCAATAGCTTAGTTAATTTTAGGTTTGACTCGGCTCGACTTGATTATCTTATCAAACAAGTTTGAACACTATAAAGTTTAGCTTGACTTGGCTCGACTTGATTATCTTATCAAATAAGTCTGAACACTATAAAATTTAGCTTGGTTTGACTCGATTTGATTATCTTATCAAATAAATCTGAACACTATAAAAATTAACTTCGCTGGACTCTTTTACAATTCTACTCGTAACGGGTTAAATTTATACTTTTAATCCACATAAATTAATAAAAATTTATTCTTTGTTATTTTTTTTCCATTTGATTTGATTTGTATAAAATGAAATTTGTATCTGACATAGAAGTCCTTTATATCGTTTAATTATTATATATCTATTTTATATCATTTAATTATTATCTTAAATCAAATTCGAATATATACTTTAAATTCGTAATATTTTATTCAATTATTCATGAGTTGGTCGAGGCTAAAAACTTTATTTATCTTTACGATTTAGGGGTATTCGACTGATTTATTTATTGTATTCAACTGATTTATTTCGTATAAAAATTCATAGTATTAGGTATTTATCATGGGTAGCCCACCTCTAATTGATAAAGGCCAAGAAATTTTGATTTTGTTGTTTTTGCCTAATGACGTAAAATGAATAATTATCTGGTAATTATTTATTATTTAGTTATGAACAAAAATCTTTTTAGGGGAAATCGAAAAACCTGAAAGAATCAAAGTTTTTATTGATTCTCGGAGTTAAGGAATTTTTTTTCTAATATTACCCCTGGCAATATAGAAGGGAGTCTTGGCACAACGGTAAAATTGTTACCTTGTGACCAAGAGGTCACGGTTTCAAATCCTGTAAACAGCCTCTTGCAAAAAAAAAAAAAAAGATAAGGCTGCGTACAATGGATTTCTTCTTTGGTACCCCGCGTGGTGGGAGCTTCGTGCACCGGATTGTAATTTATTACCCCTAGCAATATATTAAATATCAATTTATCAAAACTCGGCCGACGGACATCGCCACCGGCCGATCGCTACCGTCGTCGTTAATATTTCCGTCGTCGTTGTCGAATTGATTGAACAAAAGACAAAAGATAAATTAGTACTTAATTCTAATCTTTTGACAATAAAAAATGCTTAATACTAGTGTTACTATGTTTTATCATATGAATCCGAGCCAACTAAGTTGGATTGAGCAGGCTGACTTAGATTTAAAGTCGGCTCAATCCATCCGTGCCAACGACACGAATTATTTCGAGAAACAAGAGTTGTTTCTATGGGGATGACGTGGCGACTAAGACATGACAATGCTTGTAGAAGTGGTGTAGATCGATTCTGGAGGAGGTCTAAAGTCCTTTTATGGATTTAGATGACTCCCACGTGTCTTGCCCACCACGTCAAGCTCCATAGAGGCCTATGTGATTTACCTTTCAGTGATATTTATAGGAGTGACATGAGTTGATTTCAGAGAATGTCTAAAGCCTTTTTCTGGATTCAAATGACTCCTACCTGTCTTGACTACTATGTCAAGACCCACAAAGACCCTTTGTGATTTATCTCATTTACAATGTCCGTGTGACAGACCGATAGGAGTCACTAAATTAGTGGTTCCAACCTTTTACAGAATTGAGAAGTATCATTGGCTGGAGTTCCCAGATAGTTGAGTGAGCTTGGAGACGATCACAATGTAATTGTGCGGATGAATTGTATAAAATAATATTCTTATATATTACAAATATAACAAAAATGATTATTTTAATTTAAACAATACTAAACAACTATAAAAAAAAACTTGTCCAAAAAATATAATTTTTAATATAACTAAAACACACGTGCAAGCACTTTCATTTAAAACACACTAGAAAACAAAATTAAAAAAAATTACTTAAACAATACACATTTCAATATAACAAAAATAGAGATATTTATACTTCGATTCGAATAATACTAAAAAATTCGATAGAAAAAAATTACTTTAAGAAACACACACATTTCAATATAACAAAAATGCAAATACTCGTTTGTCTCCTTCCGTGCCCCTTTCGGTGTTAATCTAGTTTAGTTTAATTATTTTGAATTTTTAAATCTTAATTGCATATTACTTTTTATTTTTTTAATTCAGTAATAAATTCAATACATAAAATTTTCTTTTATTTTTTTTAGATGAACTGATCTTTAAAAATTGTACATTAAGTTTAATAATTTTTTTTATTTTTAAAAAGCGCGTACTTTCATTTTTTTTAAAATTAGCTAAGGAATTTTAATTAGTTATGACATTTAAAAATTAATGAAAAATTTGAGAATTTCTAAGTTAAAAAATTTTATATGTTAATTTAAAAAATATATAGTAAATTAAATTGTTATGGACTAAATTATTTTATATAATTTTAATCATTCAAAATATTTTTTCTAATTCAGAGTTTTAAATTAAATAAGTCCGTCCGATCGATTCTACGGCGTAGATTCTCTGTGTTTTAGATCGGACGGACAACATTAAGTGGTACGCGAGCGAGAAAAAAGCTGCAGGCGTCGGCCCGCGGTCAGAGTGGCCTCTACGCTTCGGCAGGTTTCCCCTTTTTGTTACCTTTCCGCTGAGACGCTGAGTAATCGAGCGCTCTGCCTCACCGCGGCGATTCCTGAAGGCGGAGGGAGAAAGGTAGGCGATTCCTCTCCGAAAACCTAATCGTTCAAGTGTTTCGATTCGTATTGCTGTTGCTTTCCATGATAACTTTCCGCATTTGAGGTTGATCGCTTGTTTATGATGCGGAAGATTCTGATGTACGATTTTTTTTGTTGTTGTTTTTTTGTCCTTTGATCATGAAGCACCGGAATCCTTCCTTTTTCAATGTTATTTGATTTTTATTTTTATTTGGTCTTTATTTGAGTGTTTGCGTGTATGTAAGAATTAGTGAAACGATACAGGCGGTGCGATCGCTAGTGTTATTGTGGCCAGACAATTTAGAAGTTGTCTTGCTAGATGATCTAGAAAGCAAACAAAGGCTTCTAAACTGCTTGGACCGTGAACTTTGTAGGTTGTTTTTAGCCTTAGGAAACAAGTTGATGTTTCATATTAGTTTAATATAAAGCATAAACAATAGGTTATTTTACTTTTTAAAATTTTATTCTATTAAAAAGCATCTTATATAATTTCAATGTTATCAAAATAAGCTTATGAACCCTATAATTTCGTCTTCCAAAATCTGGATATTATTAATAGCCAGCCTAAAACCTTTTGGGTATGAATGGGATGAAATTAGTAAAATTCATTAGTTTTGAGTATTTTTTATTACTTTTGGGTGGAAAATAACTTTGATAAAAATTTGGAAAGTATATAATTATATTAGTGATATTTCACAGAGAAAGTAAAAAAAAAAAAAATTGTAGGGAAGACAAATTTTCTCTATAAATAATATGGGATCTTATAGTGAAAATGATTTATTTTAAAAAAATGCAGTCAAATATTTGCACTTAAATTACAATAATAAAATTTAAAATACGAGTATTGTTTAAAAAAGAGGATATAAAATGCATGGACATATTTGCAATGCATGTTTACACATGGATAAATGTAGACATCATGAGAAATTAATGGGTAGTAGTTGTACGAGGAAATGAGGATGGGAATTAAAATTTATTAGTGTGCTAGATGTTCCCAAATGCTTTTTTAACCCATTCATAGTGTAAATTGTGATGACAAATGACACTTTTGCAATTTGCTACTAATCTCAAAATCTTAATTGGCAATAAAACTTGATTCCAGGTACTGCATAGCTTCCATTATATATTGATTGCCTTCTTTAGAAATTGTAGAGTTCGTAACATTTATAATACGTGAGAAGACATTACATTTTGATTTTGTTTTTTCTTTCTTTCTTTCTTTCTTTTTTTATTTTTTGTAGTTTTCAATGAGGAAGTTTGGTTTGTTTGGATATTTACCTGGGATCTACTAGTTTGGTTTGTCACTAACTTGAGAATATTTATGGTCGTGATAAAAAGAAAAATCAAGGTTACTATGGAATCTCCAGAACAACCAGGTCTTTCCGTGAAACGACCAGTAATTACACCAAAAGCTCTGATTCATCAGAAATATGGTAGCTCTGCAAATTATAGGATTGAGGAAGTAAAGGAAGATGCTGAGAATGGTTGCCCTGGGTTGACCATTCCACAGCAGGCAAAGATTTTATACCGGTGTCATCTGGATCTACCAGGCCTCTCTGTTTCTTCAGAATCATTTAGTAAAAAGAAAGATGCTGAGCAGTCTGCAGCAAGAATTGCTGTTGAAAAAGTATGACGATTCTTTATGCTCACCTGAATAACTTGAATCAGCATTTTGTGTTGTTAATTTCATTCAATAAAACTACACAACTATTTGTTAGATTGATGCTTAGAGGAGTCATAAACGGAGTGATGAGAGAATCAAGCTTCTGTGGCTTAGCCCTAAAATCCCATGAATGCTCAGAATGTTTTGATTTATTATTTTCCTTAATCATGTGACAAGGGAATACTGATGGTGAGTTCTTTCTTATGGATATATTCTGAGGACTTGACCATTATTTGACAATGAAGTTTTGATGAAAGGGATTAGAAGGAAAAAAAACTATGGTTGCACAGGGGCTCTTACTAAATCCAACTTCTTTCATTATATATTTTGTTATGGAAAACATTAAAGCTATAGTTTAACATATCAATTTAAAAGATCTTCCGTATCATTCCTAGAGTGTCTTTATTCTGTTTCTTGTGTTATATTTATTCAGATTCTTCCTTTTGTGCTTAATAATAACATGGATTTATTATGTTCAACCTAAATAGTCTTATAAGGGCACAGTGACATGGAACCTAATTATTTTTTTGACTTTATTAATTGAAAGATTTGAAGTTGCTAGTTTGTTCAGATAGATTCCACCTTTTCCATATGTTTTTCTTCTCTGCACAGATGCCTTCTTAACTTGAAGTACTTACAGCTAAGTGCTGCACTATTTTTATCGATTCCTATTTTCACTTCTTACTCAATTTGGAGCCAATTACATTCGATTTCTGATGCCATTTATTGACAAGAATTTGTGTGCACTTCGAAGGTCCAAAATTTCAGCTGTTGTTCCTTTGTTCAGAGCTGTAAGCGAGCCAAGCCGAGTCAAGTTTTATAGTGTTTAGACTTGTTTGATAAGATAACCAAGCCAAGCCTAAAATTAACCAAGCTATTGAAAAATCTATTCAAGTTTGGCTTAGTTTTTTTTTTTTTTTTTTTTTGAGTTTGAGCTTGGCTTGTTTAATGGGCATCGAGCTTCTAATCAAGCTTGATTCAAGATTTTTTAAATTTAGCTTATTTAAACATTATCAAACTCTTAAGTCAAACTTGTTTGTTTATTTAAAATTTTACTATTTTAATCCTGATTTATAAATGAGTATAAATAAGCTCAAAAATAATTTTTAAATGAGTCTAAACATAAATCGGCTTATTACTGTTCGAGCTTGTTTATTAGTTGACTTTGATACATATTGAACGAATATAAATGAGCTCTTACCGAGTCAAACATTAAACTTGTTCATGAACGCTTGGTTCGTTCATAGCTCTACCTTTGTTCTTATTGTGACATCTATAGTGAGCAGGACACTTATATGCCATAACCATATATATAATGATATCCAGAATTTTCTTTCATGTTATATCTTTCCATTTTGTATGTTTGGTCTTGATGTTTTTTCCTCCTTTCCTTGGCAGAACTTTATCTTTTTTCAGACTTATAGCAATAAAAAAGACATCTTTCACAGTGTGGGAATAAACATGTTTTATCCAATGTGCTAATGCCAAGTTAGTAATAGGCATTTGCAATTACACTATAAAAAAATTGAGTCGCCCAGACAAAAACTAATGAGAGTCATTTTGCTAATCTAGAATAAATAGAGAGAATGAGATAACCATTCCTTAGTGTAGAAATGTCATTCATTGATTACCATAAATAGTGAACTTAAGTCTGTGAATGTTTAATGTACTGATTTGGTTATTTCATTTTATCACATTCTCTGACATAATCAGCCTTGGGGGTGAAAACTATGTAAAACCTCATTTTATTCCTGTTCTCTTATAATTGTGCCATGCAAATTTATGTGTTATTCTTGATAACCTTTTACCATGTCTTATGCTGTATTTCCTCATTTCTGTGAATCCTATATATTGATGGTTGAAAAGAATTGGTAATCTTGCGTATGTTTTGGGTTATAATTTGTTCTTAAGAGGTTGTCAGATGAGGCACAAGCTCCTTTATCTTTGGATTTTTGTGTTTAACTATTGGTTTTTGGCAGCTGCATATTCAGCCTTTGATAAGTGGTTCCACTCCGGAGGAAGCATCAAAAGAATTAGTTGAACGGATCTCTGGCTTTTTCACTGATGGGGTAAGCCGTGGACCACATTTTTTAAAATATGTTTAACGTTTTTACCATAACTACTTCACAATTTATTGGGACATAATTTATTTAAAATTTGTTCTGGGTTGCAAGAACTATGCCGATCATATATGTAAGTATCTTATTAAGATCATGTGGTATCATACTAAGTATGCTGATCATATATGTTAGTATCATGCTAATTTTGACTCTGAATAAAGCTTACATAGTAGCACATGCAGTATCACTTATGTGAAAAATGGCAAACCAATCACATTGCTGAATGATATAGCATAATCCCCATTCTTTACCTAAAATCTCTTTGATTTTTCTCTTTCCTGCCTTTTAGGATCCTAATCGAACACTATGGAATATTCCATGACCCCTATAGGGTTAAGACAATTTGTTTTGCCCCATCATCCTGATTGTAATCCTGGTGGTCAAATTGGAGATGGAGATATTAATATTGCTGTCATGTCATTATTAATCCCCTAGTTTAGTCCATCATTTCTCTTCTGGTTAAATTTCATTTGTTATCCTATTTAAATCTTCTCCTGAATTATGCTTCTTTATTTTTGGGAATTGATAAAAAGAAAGTCCTATTATACATTCCATTTTTCTTGCTATGTAAATTACTGTAATTATATATGAAATTTGGATACTTTGTTGAATAGGTCAATTATGTAACTTTAAACGACGTGTGAAATGTTTGGTATCATCCTCCCAGAACCATTCTGTTTTTTCTTGATATATAATAATTTATTAGGTGTTGGCTATTTTTTTTTTTTTATGATTTTCTTTCTGTGAACTGTTAATCCCTTTGAATGTATGTGATGTAAATGTAAAAAAAAAAAAAATCATTAACACTATCCCTCTCTTCATGGATCTGGAGTCTATAGCTGCTAACACATTTTCAACTTATGACAGTTCCTTTCATCATCTCATCCATTAGTTGGGCATTTTGGTGTCGCACTTAAAGCAAATAGAGAACATTTTGGTATGATTCCCATATCTGCCATTACCTCATGCGATATGAAGGTTAATAGCCTTTGCAAAATCATTAACTGTAAAGCAGAATCAGAGCCTCTTTTGGTTTCATTACTTATTTACAATGCTGCCAGAAAATCATCTGAATTGTGTACTGCTGATGATGGACTATGGATTTCAAAGAAAGTTCCATATTCTCCTGACACTATAGCATCAGTAAATAGTGGTGATTCAGATTTTCTTGGGTTTATAAAAGTACAAGCACTACATATTCCCTGCTCTATTGAGGAAAATGTTGAAACACTTACTCTTGATGTCTCTGATGATAATTACTACCTAGATTTAATTGCTCAGAAGATGAATGTTAGGGATTCTTCTCAAATTCTTGTCTCAAGGTTTGAAACATACTGCAAATTGTATTTTCTAGTTTCGGTACCTTTTTCAAGAGTTGACATATTAATGATAGATAATCTTGCTTATGTAAATTTCTGCTATTTCAGAGCAGTTGGCAAGGCTTCTTCTGAGATGAAGTTATACTTTCCTTTGCCAGACGTTCCTTGCTGTGAGGCCTTATCAGATCTATATAGATGCACAAGAGGAAATGTTGAATTGATGCTCAATCAAAGGGCTTCATATCTCTCGGGCCAATATATTTATGGAAATGCCATCTTTGCTAATATTGGATACTCATGGAAAACCTCCAATCCATACGATGAAAATGTCTCTAATTTTTACCATGAAAATGTCTCTATCTGTTCTTACTATAGGTTTGTCTTGGTTACCAAAGGCTTCTTTTTTTTTTTTAATTCTGTCTTTGTTATGTGTTTCATTATTTTTTCTTCTATCTAAATTTTCTTTAGCTTTATAATAGCTTGCAAATTTGCACCATATGGTTTAGAGAATCTATATCTTGACTATACTTTTTGAAAATCAATGGTTTACATGAATATGACTGAACTTATCTATGTCACTATTGTGGGTTTGAAGCAAAATCATCAGACTTCAGCTATCATTTTGACATGTTATATAATACTGGCATCATTCGGGTAAATGAGGTTCCAATTTTGGTTGACCATATGTTTTGTCTACCCAAGTTCTGATATCTCTTTTCGGATCTTTTACACTATTCTGCTATTTAAACTCAGTGTTGTACTTGTGATCTGCTACTGACACGAGGTTTCATATTTCTACAATCACTACTAGCTTGTTTTATTGTCATATGACTTTCTGGGAGATGTAAAATTGACTTTATATTCAGCCTCTCCAACTATCACTGTTCCCTAGAATATATTGGACTGATTTTGGCTTTTCAGAATGCTTCTTTCTAAGGTCCCTGATGGATACTACAAGTTATCCAGAGAGGCAATTCTTGTATCTGAGTTACCCACTGAATACACTGGGCGTTCAAACTGGAGGGGTCCTGCCCCGAAAGATATTCTCAGTGCATTTTGTCATCAACATAGGTTACTGGAGCCTGCTTTCTCTGTTACAAGTGACGACACAGAATCTTCTTTATCACATACTCTAGTGAAATCTAGTCCACTAAGCCCAACTGAAGTAATTGATAAAATAGGAGGAGATCGATTTGACGTTGGCCACAGGAACCTGGATAATTCTGAGATTTTCAGATGCAAAGTAAAGATACGGTCAAGAAAAATGCAATTAATACTTGAGGGTTCTTTTGCTGATACTAACAGGAAAGAATCTGATGCCATTCACTCTTCTGCACTAAAAGTTCTTCTTTGGTTTGATAAGTATTTTAAACAGTTAGATGTTCCTGCGGAGACATCCTCTTTTGGATCTGCTCATGGGATTACTGTGAGTGTGGAAAATGTTCGCAAGGAATTTTCTTTGTATCTATCTACCTTAGTACTGAAGCAGAATTACTGCCGTGAAAGTAGTTCACTGGAGTCATTCTGCAACAATCATCCTGACAGAAAACTGGAGAATGGAATGGTTATGTTAAGTATTGATGGTCCAGAGTCTGGTATATTCCCATCGCATGGATCTTTGATTTGTATTGGTTATGCCGTTGCACTGATGAAGATAGGAGATCCTGAAAAATGCCATTTAGAAAGTAAAGATGAGTTTGAGTTTGAGGTAGGGACTGGTGCTGTAATTTACCAGATTGAAGCATGTGTTACTCAGTTGTCTGTCAACCAAACTGCACAATTTGTCACAGATATTCCTTCTAGAGATCTTATATTGGTTGCAGCTGGCGAGACCGCTAAACATCTATTAGAAATGCCTCTTCGTGAGTTCTAAACTTTTTTCTGTAGTTGTAGTTCTTTTGTCATCCATCATTATCATCACCATAATCATCAAGCCACCAAACCAACTGTTTTAGATTGGTAACCTAATATTCTCTCACTGGAGTTACACCTAATATTGAATATTAGTATTTTTATTTTATCTTTTCCAGTAACTTAACACATTCATCTTAGTCTTCTAGTCTCTTCTATATTAAATTCTTAGATGTGTTATTTCCTAACAATTCAAATCTCTTATCAATTAACTATAGCAGGTCTTACACAATCCAATAGATATGATAATCGCATAAGACCAAATAGATCATTCATGCTTTTTATCCTGTTTATTATATCTTCAACAATTTTCCTTCGTGTTGAATAATGGATCCAAGATAACTTCTAGTAGCTGTAACAACATTGTTGCTCATATTTTTTCACATTCAAAATAGTTTTCTTGAAACTCTATTATAATCTTTTTCTGATCAATAAAAATCATTTGGAAATCCTTTTTATCTATAAATTTTTTAGTTGTCTTATCAAATAAATAATTTCTATGGTTATTCTTCCAGATATGAAACTAAATTGACTTCTAGAAATGTTTCTATCGTCTTCTATTGTTCTCTTGATAACTCTTTTCAAAGTCTCAAAGCATGACTTGTCAACTTGATACTTCTATAATTAGAATAATATTGTATATCACCTTTCTTCTTATAAACAGGCACTAAGCCTTTTCTTCATTCTTCAGGCATCTCATTTATTTTTAAATTTTATTGACTTAGTTAACTAAATTACACCTTGATCCCTTAAAATTTCCCCAACTTCGATAGGAATATCATCTAAATCTGCACTTTTTTACATGCTGTGATTTTTTTAAATTTTTTTAAACATCATTTGATGTATTGTTACGAGCAAATCTATATTTCTCAAATCTACCATAGTTTTTAATTTTCAAATTTAACTTTTTTATTGAGTCATTAATCAGTCTATAAAAGTTTCATTTCATCTTTTTTAATTGCATTGCCAAATTGTATTTTTTTTTAATCTTTTATGCATTTAACATTACCTAAGTCTCTAAATCTCCTTTTTGTAGCCTTTGCAATCCAATAAATAGTTTCCTCCACATTCTTAATTCCTAGATTATCATAAAACCTATGATATGATTTGGCTTTTGCTAAGTTTATAATTGTTTTGTCTCGATTGTAGCTACTTTGTCCCTGTTCATACCATCTTCATTTTTATAATTTTACCAATTTTTAAAATATAATTTTCCTTCTCACACTGCCACCAACTCTCCCTGTATATTTTTACCTCTTCACACCAAGAATGGATGTAATTACATTCTTGATCATACTTGTAGTCATAGTTTACATGGCTTCTAAATTGTCAAACTTTTCATTGTTAAATTCCTTTAGTGATGGCCAAAATTGGGTATACTTATGTTACTCTTTATCATAGACAACTGCTTGTTAGAGTACTCACTGAAGGTTTTACGGGTAGCTGAACCATTAGAAGACAGAATGGAACAAGCATTTTTTAATCCTTCTCTTTCGAAGCAGCGGGTTAAGTTTGCAGTTGAGCACATTAATGAGTCAAGTGCTGCCAATTTGGTACTACTTTGCTATGCTCCCTTTTTTCTTGTCAAAATTTTATGCTCGTGCAAGTTAACATTCTTTTGTTTTTTTTCCCATAATAAAAGATTTGACAGTATTTCCTAATGAAGGTGGATTTTGGATGCGGATCTGGTAGCCTTCTCGATTCTTTGTTGGATCATGCAACGTCTTTAGAGAAGATTGTTGGTGTGGATATCTCTCGAAAGGGCCTAACACGCGCTGCAAAGGTATCATGTTATTTCTGTTGTCGCTACTTCTACTAGCTTTGTTTACAGAAATTGTGAAAGTCCTTTCAGATTCTAGTAGCATATACCAATGTAATGCTCAAGTTTGAATTTTAAGAATGTCTTCCATCTTTCACCGTCGATTGCATTTCCAGCCACTTAAACTTTCTGGTTTTTCCAATATCCAGATTCTTCACCAAAAGCTAAGTCAGAATTCAGGCATGCGCACAAGCATCAGACATGCTGTTCTTTATGATGGATCAATCACAGTTCCCGACTCCCGTGTTTTTGGGTTTGATATTGGCACTTGCTTAGAGGTACTAAAGATTTAGATTCCTCCAATTTAAATTTTTCGTGAGACAATAATTACACAAGAAACATTCTGATTCGGTGAGCCAACATAGAGGTTCTCTCTTCACTTTTCTTGTCGTTATGAGACGGGACCAACATAATCTGCAGTGATTAGGACCTATTGTATTTGTGTTCGAATGGAATTTCTAGATTATTTATTTTTTCATTTTTAAAGTATATTATAAGAACGAACGATCCCAAGGACGATGAAAATGTCGAGCAAATGGGAAATAGTTCAAACAATTGAAATTATAGCTGACAATAGAATGCCTATATTAACGATCAAC
This sequence comes from Wurfbainia villosa, assembly GCA_025175895.1. NCBI lineage: Eukaryota > Viridiplantae > Streptophyta > Magnoliopsida > Zingiberales > Zingiberaceae > Wurfbainia > Wurfbainia villosa. The sequence goes on along the minus strand of CM046000.1, from coordinate 1,563,541 downwards.
CACTGCTATTCAGCTGGTGTATCTTGACTATTACCTGCATAATCTCTTATCGATCGAATCATTTTGAATGCAGGTCATTGAGCATATGGAAGAAGATCAGGCAGCTCTGTTTGGCAATATCGCATTAGGCACTTTCTGTCCTAGAATACTGATCGTTTCAACACCCAACTACGAGTACAATCCCATTCTGCAGAGGTCATCTGTACCAACTTCAGAAGAGAAAATGGCACCCTGCAAGTTCCGCAACCACGACCACCGGTTCGAGTGGACGAGGGAGCAATTCGAGCACTGGGCCACTGACCTTTCGGCCAGGCATAACTACCACGTTGAATTCAGTGGGGTTGGTGGATCAGCCGACGCGGAGCCAGGCTTCGCTTCCCAAATTGCTGTTTTCAGAAGAAACTCAAACTTACATCTTCTAGCAGAAGAGAAGCCAAAGATGGAGGAGGGTTCACCCCAACCTTATGAGCTCATATGGGAATGGTCCAACTCTCAGATATCGAAATCCTCACTCTAGGGCCTTGTCGAGTTTATACGATTTTAGTCGAGGCTTGCTAGAACTTAAGTCGGGAAGTCACAAGCCACTCCGGTAGAGGTGGATGGTTAGTAGGCATGGAATGAAGTTCTTTTTATTCTTCTCCATGGCCTTGTGGTTTGATGATCATCTGCCTCGACTTGCAATGAGGTATCTCTGCTGTTGAATTGCTAATCACTTTATCATTTTTGTTTCTGTTTTAGTACCTAGGCGAATATATCGATATAAATACGCAACGGTAGCAAAAATGATCAAGATGGTTAATGTATGAGTTCATGGATACATTTAGTTTTTGTTCATCCTTAACATTGTCATCGAGCTACATTCGCATCACTTGTGAAAAAACCATCATTGAGCTACGGTTAAAATATCGTCGCTTGTTCAACAACTTGAGGAGGAAACTAAATGGTATCGATTGTGATACCTCAACATATATCACAAAGATCTCGAACACATATGAAGAATTCGTCATGTAAAGCCTGATCTTCAAACATATATGCCACTACTCAAGATGTGCTTCAGCAAAAGAGAGCTAGATGACGATTGTTTTGATCTTGATACTTACACAACACTAATCCGTGCCCTATGCCGATTAGGAAGTATTAGATTGACACAGTTCTATATTTGTAAAAGATTTGAATCGTCAATCTAGTGGTCTTCACTGATCTGTTTTAGGATCATCGTGAGGAAGATAAATTGCAAATGATCTTTGACCTCGACGCGATTAGTAAGACAGTGGAGATTTATGTTGAGTCAAGGGAAGGGTTTTAGATTTTTTAACGAAGATCAATCCATGCTCATTTTGCAACTGTCGCATTGCCTCACCGAGGTGAACAACAAAGAAACATGTATGAGTATATAGAGAAGTTTACAACTTTGATAAAACATTTGCACATTTGGTATTAGCAATTAGTAAAAGTAGTTGATAGTTTATAACAAAAGGCACATATTTTCTTATAATTCAGTAAATTTCATGGCTTGTGGAATAATAATTTTTTTTACTATTCTTTAACAAGTTACACGTGACATTTTTAAATCAAGTTGTTCGGGGATGAAATAAATATGGTAAATATGATATTGTAAAATAAAGTCGTCAAATTTGGTTTTATAAAATTAGGGATGCTAACGAGATTAGCATTATTGGATATGTCACTATTTAACTCGTTCAAGTAGAATTCGATTTTTCGTGACATATTATAGATATTTATAAAAAGACATGAGTAGCTCAAATGTCGTGTGTATCTTTATTTTGTATAAAGATTCATCTTAACATATGTGATAAATATAGATAAACAAATAAATATCTACCTCAACAATTTAAAAGGGCTAAGAAATTGTGATTTCAAAATTATAAAGGGTTTTTTTGCCTAATGACGTAAACAGTCGGGGGAAATGAAATTTTATAAGTTGGGAATGAGAGCGATCGACGATGGGATAGTCCCGGCGGCGATCGGCCCGGTCAGCACGGCGACGGTGATTTGGCCGAATGGTCGACGGATCGACGACGCCCGGCCAAGCAGCGACGCCGGCGATCGGCCGACGAAGCGACGGCTGCGGCGATATGATCGGCCGACGGCGGCAGCGGCGTGGCGACAACATCGACGATCCCAACGATCAGCGAAGCGACGATTTAACGAACGGGAATGAAACCCAAACCCTCCATGTGAGATGAGTTTTGTTGATTCCCAATTATTTAGAATTGATTTCCAAACCCTTCTTCCTAAAACCATTAATCAAATACTCTATATGATTCTCATTCTCATTCCCTCATTTCAAACCCACCAACCAAACGTCACCTTAGTCACGACACGAGTATCAATAATCTGAACCCGATCCAACCAAGCCGGATCTAGCAGACCGGTTCAGATTTAAACCCGGCTCAATCAACTCACGCCAACAGCTCGAATTATTTTTAGAGGAAAAAAAAAGAGGGAAAATAAGGAATAAAGCAGAGGAAAGCGGCTTGATAAAATAAATTAAAATGGAGCCGTCGCCCAGCCCTAATCGCATCTCGCGTCGATCGCCGCTCCGCTCCGTCGGCGACTCCCTAAGGTGCGATTTCCTCTCTCTCCCAGCCTATTTGCCCTGTTTATGCATCCATGCCTTCTTACGGATCTTGCTCGTTCGTGTTTGGAGTTGGGGATCGGAATGGCTGCATCTGTTGTTCGGATCCGTCCACGGGCAGTTAGGAGAGGATAATGGCGTGCGGGCATCCAATTTGAAGCGTTCTTTTGCTTGTTTGATCGCTGTAATTTAGGCCGTAAGAGAAAATGAACAAATTTGCTATGGTTTGGCTTGTTGATCTATTAGATTCTGAGTGTTTGGAAGGAACGCTTGGCACTGGCTGTATCCTATTTGCATATATACTAACTTGGATTGTAGAAGGTCTAAGACATTCTTGAGTGTTAAAAAGGTAGCTTTTGTAGTTTTGACAAGCACGCATATGTAACTTTGTTACTTCTGTGGTCTTTTTTTAGTGCGATTGTCAATGTTTCTTCGGTTATGGTACGTTGAGTTTGATAGTTATGGAATAAAATTACTTGCCTATTATATTTCGAGTTTCCAATTTCTGTAGAGTGATCCTGGTACTTACCAGCTTCTGTTTTTGAACGCTACTCTATGGAAAGCTTTTTGACTGCCTTTTTTGTCGCTCAAAATTCTCTGTTTGGGATTCATATATGGTCAACCAAGGTAACCAGGTCTTGCATTCTTCATCATAATTCAGAACTTCTCTCCTAATTTATATAATAAGCCGATGAAAACAATGTTGTAATTTGTTGAATTTTTTCTCTTCATCTAACTGTTCTTTTTGCATCCATTGGGGTTCAGCTACATGAATTTTGTACCTCCATTTAGCTCTATGCAGGGTTATAAGCAATCTAGTAACATGCAAATTAATTAAATAATTTTTAGCATCTTTATTATTGTTTTTCTTTGGTTTCCTCTCTACCTTACACTTACCACTCCAATAGATTACCTATCTAGATTATAGGGGAACACTTCCATGCCTTCTTCTTTTTAAAGCATTATGTATACTTTTAGGGGATCGGATGTTTAATAGATCAGGCATTGATGCTACTTTCATTGTCATAGAACATCAAAGAACTTATGGAAACAAAATTATCTATGTTAGAAATCATTATCGTTCTAAATAATTCTATGATTTGTAGTTTTCTTCCTTGCAGGGTTTCTTTGTTATGTTAGTGTGAGTTTCTTCTTTATTCTAGTTTGAAGAAATGGAGGATGCAGGAATATCGAGCTTTTGGGGACCTGTAACATCTACTACTGAACTTTGTGAGGAGAACTATGCATATTCTTCATATATTGCTGAATTTTACAACACTATATCAAACATCCCCTGCATTCTTTTGGCACTCATTGGCCTGATAAATGCCCTAAGACAAGGGTTTGAGAAAAGATTTAGTGTTCTTCATATTTCCAATATGATCCTAGCAATCGGGAGCATGATTTTCCATGCCACATTGCAAAATGTGTAAGTTCTTTGCTTGTCTCTGTGCATTTTCTTTTCAACTAATAGCAACTCATGTCTTTGCAATATAATTTTCTCTATATGACCATCTTTAACTTCTGCTAACGGCACACTGATAGATGTGTAGGATTTAAAGGGAAAAAAACATGTATCTATGGTAGAAGTTCTTGTTTCCACATACCTCATAAATGTCATGATTAGAAATTCTTATATTTGCATATTTATCGCTCTGTATTCACATATACCTCATAAATGTTGTTCGCATCATGGTTTGCAGAATCATTCATTGTGACATTGTCAGAATCGGGGATGGGGTTTAGTTCTGAAAGGAGGAAGAGGCCTTATAACCAATTAAGAAAGTCAGTCTATTGCCATTGATCCCAAAGGAGATTTTCTCGTGGAAGGTGCAGCTTTTCCCAGCCTCAAAACCTAGGGAGTTCCTTGTGATATTACACCTATATTAGATTGTATAATATAATAAATTGTAACTCCGCTCATGACGAGTTAACTCTGTCATAGCCGGTCCCAAGCCCGGATAAAGGAGGAGGGTTGCATTAGGTTGTCAGTTAGCGTTAAACTAAGGCAAATGTTCGATGCATGGATAATATAATAGGTTATACAATATTACACCTGAAATTCAAATTTGAATTTAATAATAATGATCCTATTAATAACATTTTATTATTTATTATTCTTCACAAATTATTTATTATTCTGTACATAAAATTGTATTTATTTTTTTCATTTTTAATGTCAGATTAATACTATTGATAATATTATCAAGAATTGTATTTATTTATCTATTAATAAACATATTATCTATTTATTAATAATGACACTATTAACTTATTTTTTGATATAAGATAATCTTATTGATAATATTTTTTATTTATTTACTATTTATTTGTAATATCAGATTAATCAAATTAATAAAATAATTTATTTTTTAATATTTTTTTAATATCTGATTAATCAGATGACTTATTTGTTTATTTGTCTATTCATTGTTTAGTATCAGATTATTGATAATATTTATTCACTTCTAATATCAGATCATTATCCATGTGTTAGTTTGTATCACACTATCTATCAGATTATGATTCTATTTTATTTTTATATAGTGCTATTTATATTACATTAATATTTGTTGATTATTAATCCTCTAGTTTTATACTATGCAATTATTTATTATTATTGTTATTATCTTATTTTTAGAAAAAGATGGTAAATAATAAATGACTAATTAAAAGATCATCAAAGAGAATTGATGAGATACTTTGTAGATTAGGAAGATATTGGATGAGAAAATGATACATTCCTGAATTTTAAATAGTTAAATGTGAATAGTTAATGTTCTGAAAGAAATTTTACTGGCGTGTTACGGATATTTACTGGAATCCAAGTTACGTCATCATTAGATTTTTTTTTTTAGTTTTTATAAACTTATGAAACAAACTTATCTTGTTATTTTCATTTATATACATATTTTAATTGTTAAGAGTTGTTTATACAGCGATACCTATGTCCTTAGAAAATGCAATACTGATACCAATATTGACAATCATGATTTACATGCTCAGAGGCTGGTCAATAATAAAAATGTACAATTATTGATGTTGTATAAAAGTTATATATCCTGAATTCCCATATTGTAACCTGCAACTATTTGATTTGTTTTTCTTTTTCTTCTTTTTCCATCAGTTTCCATTATGAATTTTATTTAATATTTTCTTTTAGTCTGCCCAAGAACTAAACAGATATCCTAAAATAACAGGGTTGCATGAAACTATTAGATGTTAGTGAGAAACTTTGATTTTTGTCTTTCTTTTCTTTTCATCAGTTTCCATTAAGGATTTTATTTTTAGTCATTTTTTTAGTTAGGTATGATGCCCAAATTCTAAACAGATAATACTAAAATATCAAGGTTTCTTAGATATATTAGTTAGTGGCCAGATCAGAAGACACTTCATATAATCTCCGAAGGTATACTCGCAAGATTTCTATTTTTTGCAAAAATATATTGCGCACACACACACATCAATTATTTGGATATAAAAAATCTAGTTCTTGGTCTTCATATTTCAATCTACTTTTACGACTCTAATGCCTTAAGTATAGAATTCATTATTTGGTGGAGGGTATATTTCTACAAATTGTAGTGAAATTTTTTGAAAATTTAGCAACAAACTCTCTTCCCGAATCCTTTTTTAGCATTTATCTTTTCAGGCTTTAGTGCCTTAGTGGTTGTTTGTCTGAAGAACATATTTTTTAAAAGATCATATCATAGCTTTCTATCTTTGCATTGAATATAACAATTTTCCATGCTTTTGTGATCTCTTCCAGACTACAGCAGAGCGACGAAACACCAATGGTATGGGAGATGCTCTTGTATCTTTATGTTATTTACTCACCAGATTGGCACTACAGGAGCACCATGCCAACATTTCTCTTCATATACGGTGCCGCCTTTGCTGTGGTTCATTTCTTTGCGCGGTTTGGAATAGTTTTCAAGATACACTATATCATCCTTTGCCTTCTCTGTGTCCCTCGGATGTACAAGTACTACATACAAACAAAAGATATTGCAGCTAAACGGCTCGTCAAGCTCTACGTGTTGACGATCTCCCTGGGGACCTTATGCTGGTTGTTCGATAGAATATTCTGCAAGAAATTATCGCACTGGTATATTAACCCTCAGGGTCATGCGTGGTGGCATGTGCTTATGGGATTCAATTCATACTTTGCAAACACATTTCTGATGTTCTGCCGGGCGCAGCAGCGCGGCTGGGAACCGAAGGTTGTTCTCCTTTTCGGCTTCTTTCCGTATGTGAAGATCCACAAGCTCAAAAAGCAAGAGTGAGGAGGCAGCTTCCGAAGTGTTTGATACTGGTTTCTTTCTGCATTCCGAAACAAATGTTCGACATATTTTGTTAGTTTTAACTAAGCATGAACTGGAAACTTGCTTTGTATCATAACTAACTCTGGAATCCATGCTGATAGGGTTGATCATGCTCTCTATTTTTTTTTTTTCATTTTTTTTCTCATGTGTATGTTTTGTAAGGTTTAGACTCAGAATTGGATTCAATTTTTTTCCTTCATATCATGTATCAGTCTTTATTTATTTATTGTTATGAGCTTTTGTCAATTAACACAGATTTATGAGATTGAATTGTATTTTGTCTTGAAATTCCAAATTGTGAAAAAGGCTTCTAAACTTCGACTTTCATTAATTTCATTGGCAAATATTAATCATTTGTCAGAGAGAAGTGCCACACGTATTCATCCTAAGTTTTCTAATTTGTATTCTTGCAATCACAATATTCTTTTAAATGAAGTCCATCTTTTTAGACATTTTAAAATCTTTTTCACATTTAGCATTATTTATTTCTTGTATCATTTTTTTTCTTTCTTTCATTTTTGGTCAATTTAATTTGATTTGAATTATCAATCTCGGGTGCAAAAGATTGAAATCCGCCAACCTAGCGGTTTCTATCAGTTTGCTTTCGGACCATCGTAATAGAGAAAAATCATAGTAAATTTTTGACCTTTGAGACTAGTAACTAGTGTATGGAGAAACAACATCCTCGTATTTACGAGGAATTGATCCGTTATCCTCTAATGTAACGTCTATATGTGCTAGCCATTAGGTCCTTCCCGCGTAGGCTTGAATTATCAATCTCAATCTATAAAAGCCCTCACCTGATCGAAAAGAGTCTAGAGCTAGAAAAGAATCCTTGATCGCAAAATAGAATGAGTGTCTTGCTCGGTCGACCCAATTGGATATGCCAAACCATTACAAACACAATTCAACAAGAAAATTCTTTCATACTTGATCCGCGACGCATGTAGTTAACTTCAAACTGCATTGCAAAGCCAAAGTAGATGTAAAGAAACTTGCGGAATCGTCTCGAGACAACTTTTATTACATATGCAACCAACACAATTGAGATTTTTGTTTTGATAGAAGGGAAAAGAGAGTTATGAGACGAGAAGACACAAAAAGGTGGAGTGAAAACTAACAAGGGAAATGCCAATCTACCATAGCAATGGTCTAGTTGGAATGTTCGGATCGACACATTTGCGTTTCATTCGAACATGGAACCCTGCTCGGCCTCGACTCAAATCCCTACATAAACTTTGCTGATGCATTTGTTGAGTAACCAATAGTTGAATAACCAGCTTCATTGTGTTTGATGGTCGATGCTCAATGCTGGATCTGATCGTTGTCTTTTATGTTCTCGGTCGCCTAAATGCAGAGAGACACACAGATCTTCGCCAGATGAGCTTGCTAATGATGACAGGTTTTTCCTTTCTGGTCCATCCTCTTGATCGCGATGCATCGGGGAAGTGCTGATGAAGTTCAGGATGAACTGATGTTCTTCAATGGTTTTTGCCACCTCGACAGTATCTACCTGAAATTCAACACCTGCACAAGATGGATTAGTTTCTGGAACAGAAGCACAGCTCTGCGAGGGAGATATCGAGAGTTAATACCGATAGGTTCGTATATCTCATCCATCTTTTCGTTTGGATGGGTGCATACTGTAGGAGATGATTCACCAACTGTAGAGTTAATAGCTGCCGCTAGCGCAAATCTTTGCTCCTGAAGAGCATCTTCGATACGATGGAGAGAAAAGGAACAAAGTCGAACATGTCAATATAGATACAAGGAAGAAAATGATATGGTTAAATGAGAAAAGTAAACCTTGAATTTCTTCACTAGTCGTTATAAGATCAAGTTCCAAAAGATCAAGAAGGCGACCAAGATCAACTCCGCTTGTCCAATTCTCTGGACCATGACCGCTTTTCAGTTTCAATCTTCCCCGGTTGGCAGTCCCACCCCAGATGATCCCTATCGGCTGCGGCTTCTCATCGTCTTGTGCTGTTAGAATTATGAGACTTCCACTGTCACCTTCCAGATCAAACGTCTGCTGATTCTCACCCACAACAAGAAAATCTGTGAAGAAGCATATCCCTTTTTCGTCGTTATACTCCAAGGCATATGCCGTCACAGTGCCAGTCGTCAATCCAGAGCTTCTTCCAACCTTGACCACTTGCCTCCCAATCAGGCTGCCGATTGGTGATTGTAGATCTATCACCTTGATGTTTCCAATGTCGCCCAACCCCTTCACAGTGGTGGTGACACAAGACACATCAAAGTCATCGGCGAAAGGAATGAATGCACCATCTGCTCGCACAAATGTTTCTGCAGGTGCATTATGAAGCAAGTGTTATGGTTGGGAATCATAAAGCATCAGCAGTTGAGATAAATGACACCCTCCAGTCCATCTCCGACCTTTATACATGCAACTAGCAAGCTCCATTTTACCCTTAACCCTAATTGAGGAATGTTATTATCAAATTCTAGAAGCATCATAATCATTAGTCCCGATTCCCAAGTTTTTGCTGTGCCCATTTCAGTGGTGCAGAGATTCCTACCTAAGTGCCAAGTTCAGATTGAATTTGTCCCTGGACCTTAAAATGGTGTTGAAGAAGTGGGATCCCCCACCTAAGTGGCTAGCTACTTTGAGGAAAATTGGGATCATATTCGATTTGATTGATTGGGTCTTTGTTGTCCTAGGCATTGATATGTGGAGATGTGAGGGTGTTAAGTACTGGAAAATTTAAAATGTAAATTAAATGGTCAAAGAATTAAGGAAATAATCCTGGAAATTTTTCGGGATTTTTAGGGAATTTTTCCGGAATTTTTCTGGATTTAAACGGAGTCCGTACGAGATTTTTACGGGGATAAAATAAATAGGCTCTATTTAAGGGGTATTAACCTAAACCTGAAAACCTAAATTTCTATTTTCTATTTTCCCCGCCGCGACTTCCTATTTCCTTCGGCAGTTCCTTTCGGGATTTCACTTCCGCCGGCGCCCTCATCTCCTTTCGCGAGTCCACTTCCGCCGGCGCCCTCTTCTTCGCCGGCGACACCTTTCTTCCTCGAGCCGACGCCGCCCACGCCAGAGTTTCCTTTGTCGTCCGACCAAGAGATTTCGCCGCCGCTGCCGCCGCTTGTAGTCGCCGACGCTGACGCTGAGCGTTGCGGTCGCCGTTTTCTCCTTCTCGGCAACTTCTTCTCGTTCTTCTTTCTCTGCGGGCGGCAGCAAGGGGAGCAGCTTCACCGGACTCCACAGCCAAGCCGACGGTGAGCGTACGGCTTAGAGTCTGCCGGTGTCACCGGAGATAGGTAAGCTCTGTTCTCTCTTAATCTGGGACAGGATTCCTTTCCTTTGAGATGGATATCAATTTAACGAGATGTGGTGTTCTATGCTTGCGATTTCTATAGGGAACAGGGGAATTAGGGCAGTGGTATTATAGTTGCGTTTTCAAGCGTACAAGGCGGCTTTAGGGGAAGGGCTGCCGGTGAGGTTTCCACGGTTGGGAGGTTTCAATCGCAGGTATATCTTGAGTTATCTATTGTTGGTATATTGTTTGATCTTGATGATTTTTGTAGGTGATGAATTAGGTTAATTGATTAGGAATTAATTGGGTAAATTGATTGGTATAATTATTGGATAAATTAAAAGCCATTAAGTTTTATTTATTTGGCTTAGGTTGTTAAGATGCAGGTTATTCCAGGTTTAATTGATTAATTAGCTTATCATTAATTAATCAAAATTTTTATCAATTGATTTAGTGAGTTAAATTAATTGTATGGATATTTGTGGTAGGTAAAGATTAATAAGATGGTTGGAAAATTAGTGACAATTGGAAATTTATTTGGGTTAATTGGGTTATGAAGGAAATCGATTAAGTATTCGATTTGTTGGTGAATTGCATTTTTGTGCTTAACTATAGTTATATATATACGAGTTTTGATCCTGGCGAGTCCCGATCGTGACGATTTTGTTCTTTTTGGATATATATTCGTGTATTTTTGACTTATCTTTTTAGATATATCATTGTTGATATGCTAGTTAGGATAGCTTACAATAATTTTCATGTTTATATGCTGGTATGCTTTTGGTGCCTACTGATATATGCATGTGATAGGATATGATTATATTTCCTGTTTGATTTGGATCATAAGTACTTGGATTAGGGATATATGCATATCGATATTATTCTGATAGGTATTTTGAGTAGGATTTACATGCTTTAGTATCATACCATTTTGCATGATTGCGTCTTTGGCCGACGAGATTCCATTATTGTTGAGCCAGCGACTAGTTACATGCTTTCACCGCCACTCATGGGTTAGTGGTACATCGAGGTGTGCGATTGCTGTCAGTTCGCTCATTGGTCCGCTCATGGATAGCGGCGTGGTAGCGTACGGCGGATCCTCCTCCGGTCTATAACAGGAGATGAGAGCTTAGCTCCCCGCTCTGTTTGGGGCGGGAGGATAGGTGTACTCACAAGATCCCCGTCGCTCGGCGCTCGAGGAGCGATGATGGCGAGTGCAGATTGTCATAGCCCTACCCACTCGGCTTCACCATCGCGTGTGAGGCGGCTGACTGGCGTTAAAGGTGACCATGTCATTTGCGCGGCATGCACTTTCGGATCACATTTCTGTGTTTGCATTATTTTATTGATGCCTTGGATAATATAATACCATGCATCTGATACGTTTTATATATGGTGATGACTTTATCTCTTATAGTAGACACGCTCTATATCGAGTAGGAGATTCAGTGAAATCTGATCCTTTTTGCATTTATTTCTTCACTTCTGTGAGTGACCGATCTTGACATGATTTTTATTGTTAGGTATATCTTACTTGCGATATCGACTATACACTGAGTTCTTTGAACTTACCCCGCTGATTTATATATCTCGGGATGAAGTTGTCGAGAGAGTAGGTGTGCATTAAAACCGAACCGAACCGATTAAGATCGAAATCGAATAAACCAATTTTTAACTAAACGAACCGACGAAATTTTCCGATGAATCAACCGATTTTGTAAAAAAATCGGTTTTCGATTAAAACCAAAAACCGATTTTTCTTGGTTCGACACGATGAGAAATGTCGACGCCTGTGTTGGCGTTGGAACTCGGGCGTGGCCGAAACGCGCGTGTCGCCGCATGTGAAATGCGACACGCTGTGAAGAGACCGGCGTGTCGCACATGTGAAATGTGCGACACGCTATATGTAACAACACGCGCGTGTCGCGTTGCTGTGTTATGTGCGACGCGTGGTTGAAACACAAAGCGTGTCGCGAAAAATGCCATCGGTCTGGGTTAGCAATTTTTCCGATTAAAACCCGAAACCGAACAGAAAAAACCGAATAAACCGATATTTTTGAATAAAAAAACCGAATTTCCGATTAAACCGAATCGAACTTGAAAGTTATTGCAGTTCGGCTTTTGGCTTAAACCGATCACACCCTACAGTCATTGCAGGACCCCACTAAACGTAAATGTCTGATTTGGATATTTGTTTTATGGTATTTGGATTTTGATTAGAGACATGTTTAGGATTGGTGGTTGATATTTGTATTCGTGGATTTTTTGTATCCTTTTGGACTTTTATTCGGTTTTGTTGGATTAGTTTTGGTGAGTATTCCTGCCCAGATGGCAGAAGTTGTGATAGATATTATGCATTTATTTTGGTTGATGGCCAGAGGCCTATTTTATTAACTGCGAGTGAGTTTGGATTCCGATCGTGTTGACCGATGTATTAAGGCCATGTAGGCCTTGTATGTAAATCGGGATTGTCACCCGTACAGGGGAGATGCTACCGGATTTTAAATGCGGGTCTCCTTGAGTGCGACAATTTATTTGGCATCATACGCTAGGTTTTCGAGTTCCTAGGGTTTTGGATTTTTGAGTTCGCCATGTTTTGGCGGTTTTGCGAGGCAATGGAAATTTTGGATTTGGTATGGATTTGATGATTTTTATGTTTAAATTCGAGGATTTTTCGAGATCAATATGGGGTTTTAGGCAGCAGGACCTCTCTGACGGTGAAATAGGTATGATGATTAATTTGATATGTTTTATTTGTGGTAATATCTCAGATTCATTTAACAGATATGAGGCGAGGTGGGCGTCGCGGCAAGACGCGTGGTGTGGGACGACCACGCCAGAGGACCCAGAGATCTTTGGCGACAGAGTTGCCAGGAAGATCTACTGAGGACGAGCTTATTGATCAGGTTCAGATTCCACAGGGTGCTACGGGAGATGTGGATCCTCAGTTCTCGGCGGATCCTCCTCTCGAGATACCTGCTTCTGGAGTATCCGATGTACCGGTGGAGATCCTGGCCGCTACACATCGACACCCGCCATGGGACTGCTACGCTGCACGAAGCCCATCGAGTCGATCGCCTTCGCGGTATACGCCGCTCGGCTGACACCTCTCTGATGGTTTCACCGGCTCCTGCGTCGGCCCTACTTATCCCTCGATGTAGGCTGCGAGCTCGATTCGGATTCGATTAGAAAGTCGATGAAAGCCGATTCACTTTATTCGAGAGGCGATCCGAGTGTAGCTCATCTTGGATCGAGGCGATGGGCGTACTTCTACTATATATGCGCTCGAGTGAGAGCGAGTTAGCGACCTTCCATTTACGGCGAGGCCGAGATGGTGGGATATCTGGCCTCGATTATCGACGGCGGCGAGTTACACAGGCGAGATTTAGAGGCTTTGAGAGTCGATATTTCCCACGGGCATATCGGATGATCACGGCGTCGAGGATTTTATGAGTCTGACGGAATAATCGCTCGATGATGGAGTATAATCTGAGAATTTAATCGGTTAGCGGGTTTTGTCGAATTAGTTCTTGAGGATAGGTCGCGGATGATGCGGTTTGTTCGGGGACTAGATGGGCATCTCTGGTCAAGATGGCGAGGATTTGGTAGTTCTTCCTACTCTGAGAGGCATTGGATAGAGCTTTGTTGATCGAGTCGGCTCAGAGGGTCAATCTTGTGAGGAAGAGAAGCGGTGAAAGAACCGCGGTCGGACCAGCGACCCGCGGACTCTTGGACAGCGGCAAAGTGGCGCGATCGGTCGGGTCGAGTCATTACAGGGCATCTAGCCGGCCTCGAAATCGGGGCGATCTTGTTTGGGCCCTCCGGTCTTCTCGTGAGCGGAGGCCGCGCTGACACCTTGTACTCGTTGTGGATCGAGAGCATATCGTCTCGGCTGCACCTTGGGGACGGTCGGTTTGCTATTATTACAAGCTACTGGACACATGGCCGAGATTGTTCGTTGAAGGCTCGGCATGTAGCTTCAGTTTCTATTCGGGGAGGAGGCCGTTGCGTCGATGCAGGACTCGAGAGAGGCGACGACGGCGGACCTTGCCAGCGCCCGCGAAGGGCGGCTCCCCTGCGAGTCGCTATGGCATTCGTAGAGCGAAGTACAATTGCGTCACGGTGTCGCGAGGAGTTGATTTGAGACGCGATGCGAATCATCCCGGCCAGCGATGCAGTACCATTCGCGGCGGCGACCAGCGTCTGATGTCGGTGCGGCCCTGCCCGCTAGTTGAGATCGATTACCGGCCGTCTGATGCGATCGCGGCCTTATACTGCGACCTTATCGGCCTCGTACCCGGCGCCCCGTATCGGTCGGGTCGAGCACGACCACCTTTGGCGGTGATACCACCTCCACCTCCACGGAAGGCTGGCGGATTCATGCGATTACGAGAGAGGATGCGCGTGAGCGCGAATCCGTATTTCATGATGCGGTTTCACTTTATGCATTTTCGGCTATTATGCTAGTTGATCTTGGTAGTTCGCATTCGTTTATTTCGTACTTTTATGAGAGAGATTGGTAGATTACCTACTAGTAGATCGCGAGATTAGTCGTCTCCTACCATGCAGCGATACATTGGGCGTTACCGGGAGGTCAGGGTTGTCCCATAGATTTGGTAACATCATTCTTCTTGTAGATTTGTTAGTCTTTGGACATGAGTCGAGTTCGACATTATCCTTGGCATGGATTGGTGATCGGCATATCATGCCACGATTGATTGTCGAGACGAGGTGGTCACATTCGACCTCGAACCAACCCTCGTAGGATTTCAGGCATCGGGATAGCGGTATAGCGACCATTTGCGATTGGGCTCGAAGCTTTTATTGCCGCGGTTGCGAGGTTTTCTATCTATGATGTAGAAGGCGGTGGTGACTCTCGGATCGCGGACATCCCTATTGTCAGAGTATCAGATGTCTTTCGGAGGATTCTGCGCCTCCCGGAAGGCAAGTGGAGTTCATGATTGAGTTAATACAGGGCGTCGCCGGCATCAGCTCCTTATCGTATGGCCCGAGAGAGTTGGGCGAGTTAAAGGTTCGACTCGGGAACTTTTGGACAGAGGTTTTATTAAGCCTAGTGTATCACCACAGGGTTCTCGGTTCTCTTCGTGAAGAAGAAAGATGGTTCGATGAGGCGTGCATCGACTACGGATTGAGCAGCTGTCACTATCAAAATAAATATCCCACCGCCACGTATTGAGGACTTGTTTGATCGGCTCGAGGTACATCATCTATTCTAAGATTGATCTGCGGTCGGATATCGATTAAGGGTTAGAGATTCGACATTGAAGGCGTTCCGTACGGATATGGACACTATGAGTTTTTGGTAATGCCATTTGGGCTTACCAATGCTCGGTGATATTATGGATTTGATGAGCGTAGAATTTATGGATTTCTAGATCGGTTCGTCATTGTTTTTATCGATGACATTGGTCTATTCTCGTTCAGGAGGAACACGCGCATCTTCGTCTTGTTCTCGATAGGCTCCGTGAGCGACTATATCGAAGTTCAATAAGTCGCGTTGGTTACCTTGATCGGTTTTAGGACATGGTTTGGTAGAGTATTTGATTGACCCCGAAGATCGAGGTCACACGATTGGGAAGCGATCGAAATCGATTCGAGGTTCGCGATTTCCTAGGCTTGGCGGTTATTACGAGACGGTTCGTTGAGGTTTCTCGAGCATTGCTATGCCATTGACACGCCTTACGGGAAGGCGTGAAGTTCGCGTGGAGCGAGCGTGCGAGACTAGTTTTCGAGTTGAAGAGGATTGGTGTCGGACCGATCTGGTATTGCCATCGAGGGCGAGCGGTTTAGTTACTATACGTCGTCGTCGCTCGGGGTTTAGCGCGATATTGATGCGGCCAGCGGTAGTCTCTTATGCTTCTACGCCGGTTGAAGGATCATGAGAAAAACTACCCGATTCATGATTTAGAGTTAGCGCTATTATCTCTGCCTTGAAGATTTGGAGGCATCATTTATATGGTATTACGTTTGAGATTCTTACGATCATAAGAGTCTCGAATATACATTCTGTGAAGGAACTCAATCTCAGCGGAGGAGATGGATGGAGTTCTGAAGGATTATATTTGTACCATCGGCTACCACGGGAAAGCGATGTAGTTCTTAGTGCATTAGCCGGAAGTCAGGGACTTTAGCTTCCTTCAGAGTTTTAGTCGCGGATTTGATTCGAGGTTTCTCTGAGTTGAGCCTTGAGGCGAGGGACCCGATGAAGCGAGCGTTACAGTTACCATGGTTGCTCGATCGTCTATCCGACGAGAAGTCAGAGGCTCGAGCGATGATCGGCATTCTGATTCATTGGTAGTCGGATAACCGGGCCACGGTGAGTTCACCGCGATGATGAAGGTATAATTTATTTCGAGCGGATTATGTGTACCTCGGCCTCACGGTTATGGAGGTTACTATAGGCTCATCGCTCTCGATTTGCGATCCACCCGGTGATTTAAAGCGTTTGTATTGGTGGAGCGGTATGAAGAAAGACATCGTAGATTTTGTAGCTAGATGTCGATTTGTGGTAAAGTGAACACGAGACGGTGGATTACTTGAGGATTCCTATTCACAGTGGAAGTGGGATCGTATTACCATGGATTTTGTGATTGATTTGCCTAGGACACGTCGAGGCCATGGCGATTTGGATAGTAGTGGGCCGATTAACAAATCCGCGCACTTCTTATCGATTGGAGCCGACTCTGGATCGTTTGGCGAGCTATATTGTCGGGAGATCATCAGTTGCATGGTGTTCCTTTGAGCATTATATCGGATAGAGATCCCGGTTCACGTCTGGAGTTACGGCGATCTGCGGCGGGCTTTAGGCACCGGTTTAATCTTGCATTCCATCCGCGAGACGGATGGGCCGATCTGGCGGACCATTCGGACACTAGAGGATTTCTTTGAGGTCTGTGTTATAGATTTGGAGGCAAGCGGGAGGATCGTTTATGCGTTAGTGGAATTCGCCTCTGATACTTGATTATCGTTCGGCTATCAAATGGCCGTATTAGGCATTGTATGGTAGGCAGTGTCGTACACCCACCCTCTGGGAGGAGGTTGGGAGGCCCGATTCTTAGGACCCAGAGCTCGGCTCGCGATGGCGAGTTGAGTCCGTCTTATCGGGCGTAGGATGTGAGCGCGTAGGATCGCGGAAGAGTTATGCGGTCGTGAAGCGGAGACCTTTGGAGTTCTCTATTGGTGATCATGTATTCTGCGAGTTTCACCCACGAAAGGGGTGAAGAGGTTTGACTCGTGGTAAGCTAGCTCCTAGATATATTAGTCGTTTGAGATTTTGGAGAGGATCGGGGCGATTGCTTATCGTCTGCGCTACCACCATCTTTGGCAGTATCGTGATGTGTTCCATGTGTATACATCTTTGAGGAAGTATGTGCGGACTCTACACATATTCATCGATGTGTCGGGTTCATTCGACTGATGCTACTTACCTGTGAGAGGTTCGTGCAGTTTTGGATTCTGAGCAGCGATTGCGGAACAAGATTGTCTGACTTGTCAAGGTCGGGTGGAGTCACCACAGCGAGGAGGCTACTTAGGAGTTCGAGGAAAGATCGAGCTCAATACCCCACTTGTTTACTTAAGGTCGTGAGGTATATTTTGATACTTGTGGTATTTCTTACTCGTTATTATACGAGTAGGAAATTTGGGGACGAATTTTTTATTAGTGAGGAGAATGTTAAATCTTGGAAAATTTAAAATGTAAATTAAATGGTCAAAGAATTAAGGAAATAATCCTGGAAATTTTTCGGGAATTTTAGGGAATTTTAGGAATTTTTCTAGATTTAAACGGAGTCTGTACGAAATTTTTACGGGGATAAAATAAATAGACTCTATTTAATGGGTATTAACCTAAACCTGAAAACCTAAATTTCTATTTTCTATTTTCCCCGCCGCGACTTCCTATTTCCTTCGGCAGTTCCTTTCGGGATTTCACTTCCGCCGGCGCCCTCATCTCCTTCCTTGAGTCCACTTCATGGCGCCCTCTTCTTCGCGACACCTTTCTTCCTCGGCCAGCGCCGCCCGCTAGAGTTTCCTTTGTCGTCACCAAGAGATTCGCCGCCTTGTTGCTTGCCGCTTGTAATCGTGGCCTGGCGTTGCGGTCGGTTTTCTCCTTCTCGGCTTCTTCTCGTTCTTCTTTCTCTGTAGGCGGCGGCGAGGAGCGGCTTCACCGGACTCCGGCCAGCCGACGGTGAGCGTCGACTTAAGTCTGGGTGTCACCGGAGATAGGTAAGCTCTGTTCTCTCTTAATGTCAGGATAGGATTCCTTTCCTTTGAGATGGATATCGATTTAACGAGATGTGGTGTTCTATGCTTGCGATTTCTATAGGGAGCGAGAATTAGGCGGTGGTATTATAGTTGCGTTTTCGTCTGGCGGCTTTAGGGAAGGGTTAGTGTGAGGTTTCCACGGTTGGGAGGTTTCAATCGCAGGTATATCTTGAGTTATCTATTGTTGGTATATTGTTTGATCTTGATGATTTTTGTAGGTGATGAATTAGGTTAATTGATTAGGAATTAATTGGGTAAATTGATTGGTATAATTATTGGATAAATTAAAAGCCATTAAGTTTTATTTATTTGGCTTAGGTTGTTAAGATCTTGAGTTATTCGAGTTTAATTGATTAATTAGCTTATCATTAATTAATCAAAATTTTTATCAATTGATTTAGTGAGTTAAATTAATTGTATGGATATTTGTGGTAGGAAAAGATTAATAAGATGGTTGGAAAATTAGTGACAATTGGAAATTTATTTGGGTTAATTGGGTTATGAAGGAAATCGATTAAGTATTCGATTTGTTGGTGAATTGCATTTTTGTGCTTAACTATAGTTATGCTATATGCAGGTTTCGGTCACGAGGCAGGTCCCCAGTCGTGACGATTTTGTTCTTTTTGCGGATATATATTCAGGCGGGTATTTTGACTTATCTTTTAGATATAGTCATTGTTGATATGCTAGTTAGGATAGCTTACAATAATTTTTCATGTTTATATGCCTGGTATGCTTTTGGTGCCTACTTGATATATGCATGTGATAGGATATGATTATATTTCCCTGTTTGATTTGGATCATAGTACTTGGATTAGGGATATATCGTATTGATTATACATGTATTATTCGGATATGTATTTTGAGTATGATTTACATGATGTAGTATCATGCACCATTTTTGCATGATTGCATGTTGGCTGGACGGGATTCCATTATTGTTGAGCCTGACTAGTTACATAACTGCGTACTTTGCCACTTATGGGTTAGTGGTACATCGGGAGGTGTGTCGATTGCTCTGTCGAGCTCATTGGTCGCTCGTAGGTAGCGATGAGGCGGCGTGGTAGCGGGCGAGGATCCCTCCTCAGTCATAACACGGAGATGAGAGCTTAGCTCCCCACTCTGTTTAGAGGCGGGAGGATAGGTGTACTCGCGACATCCTGTCCACTCGATCGCTCGGGAAGCGATGATGGCGAGTCTGCGGTTATCGTATACTACCACTCGGCCCATGCGTGTGAGGTAGCGTCGGGGTGACCATGTCATTAGCGGCATGCACTTTCGGATCGCATTTATCTTTGTGTTTCTTTGCATTATTTTATTGATGCCTTGGATGTGCGTATGATTATGCATCTGAGATACATGTTTATATATGGTGATGACTTTATCTCTTATAGTAGGAGCACGTACTCTATATCGGGATAGGAGATTGGTGAAATCTGATCCTTTTTGCATTTTTTCTTGCTTACCCTATATGTGAGGATCTTGGCATGATTTTTATTATTCTATATCTTACTTGCATGCTCGACTATACATTGAGTTCTTTGAACTTACCCGTTGATTTATATCTATTTCGGGATGAAGTTCGGAGAGTCTGATTCGGACCCCACTAAATCGTAAAGATTTGGATATTTGTTTTATGGTATTTGGATTTTGATTAGAGACATGTTTAGGATTGGTGGTTGATATTTGTATTCGTGGATTTTTGGTGTTCTTTTGGACTTTTATTCGGTTTTGTTGGATTAGTTTTGGTGAATATTCCTGCCCAGATGGCAGAAGGGGTAAGTATAGTTGTGATAGATATTATGCATTTATTTTGGTTGATGGCCAGAGACCTATTTTATTAACTGCGTGTGAGTTTGGATTCCGGTCGTGTTGACCGATGTATTGAGGCCGTGTAGGCCTTGTATGTAAATCGGGATTGTCACCCGTATAGGGGAGATGCTGTCGGATTTTCGTCTGGCGGAGTCTCCTTCGGGGCATGACAGAGGGGGACCCTAATCGCTAGTTTGTGTGTTCCTATACTAGCTTGAGTAACTGAATTCTAAACCTAGGTGATTAGCCATTTTAAGGATGGTACCACTCCCAGTCTTTAACAGTTTCCAAGTAAACAAGCTCTGGAAAGGGCATTAAGTATATACAGATGAAACATGTAAACATTAAGCATTATAAACCGTAACAATTTGAACAATTAAGTTCATTTTTACCTGGGTTAGTTCCGGCGTAGATCCCATACCAAACGTCATCTGTGATAAAAGATGTTGCCCTTTCAACAGCACCCAGATAAACTCCAGGACCAAGATTAGGTGGTAAAGGATGAAACATCTTCTGGTTAGGGTAATCCAAATCAACTGCAACATGGCGATTAGTGAGGAAACCAACTTGTTTATTACCTGTTCGACTTTTCACAATGGCACCTAATGTTCCATATGTTTCTTGGCTCGCAACCTGGTTATGCATCAACCAGAGAATAAGGATACTTTGGCCTCTATCAATGATAGTCAGAACAAGTATATAGATACATGTGTGTGTGTGTGTTTAAAAATAATATATTGACATAAACTCATTTTAATTTGGCATTCTGGCATCAGTTATTGTAAATATTATGCATATGTCATGTCCACCTGAATCAGTTACAAAGGTCTGCAATGAATGATAAGCAAATTGAAGCTAAACAGCGTATGTACCTGAGAACCTGAACCGATACATGGATCACTTCCACGCAATCCATCTACAAGCTCATTGTACAATTGCTCCTTTGGAGTTGGTGTTGGTGCACCATAATAAGAGAATTCCACCACGTCAACATCACACCATACACCTCCTGGTCCCTGTTCAGAAAAAAGTAGGTTGCATCAAAATGAATTTCTCGCATTTATATGGTGCACCAAAAGTCCATAAACACATACAACAACCATATAATGAATTGTGATTACCAATAACTTTGGATGGATGCACAAATCTAATGCACCATTGATATATATAAATTTGTATCTACTAGCAATCCAAGAAATAAGGAAGCGACCCGAGAAGAAGAAAAATCAAATAGTAGTGATTACCTCAAGCATAGATGGAAGACATTGACTGTGACTGAGCCATTTTCTATGAACTTTCCGAGCAACAAAGACGAGAATTGCTGGAATTTCTGTCAATTGACCTTTTCTTATGCGGAATCCTATTGCTGTACCTAGACTATAGCGACGCAAAATCTTGCTGTGAAATGCTCTTATAGTCATCAGATCAAGCAGTGTTGTGGCTTGTTGCCCAGTTGGAAGCCGTCCGAGATGTGCAGGCAATACTCCTTTCTGAAGGTTCCCAAAATGATTAGCTCGGCCTTCAGCAGCACCATGTAACAGTGTTGAGGTTGGCCAAGAGAAGTATGCAGCAGTGCATTCGGAATGTTGGCCACCTGATGCAATAGGTTGCAGAGGAGATGGACTGCATGAATAGAAGTGATGGCATACATTTCTCTCCATGTCCAAGGCTGATTCCTCAGATTGTGCTGACCCTGAGTGATGACCTTGAGTGCCTGATAGCCTCATTATCCGAAAATTTGATGCTATTGACAATTCACATGCTCAGGCAACCTAACTGATTGTTGAATTTCCATGGTTAAGATTAAACATTGAGAAACAAATCCAAAATTCGCTCGTGAGGCTACCATATTGTTCATGAGGCTGGTCATCCAATCCAAAATCTGCAACAGACAAAGTTAAGAAGAAAGAAAGAAAATATCATAGATCAGATTATGCTCGTATGAAGAAAAAAAAGAGAGGAAATAAGTTTATGAAGGTAGAGCTTTGACATGCTTCGCAAGTGTTTAAAATAGGAAAAGAACCAAAATCTTCTCAGTGATCCAAAAGAAAACACGCACAAAGTCGACATCTTTTACCCCATAGATGTTACAAGACAAAATGGTATACACAAACAATAGTCCTAGCTAAAAATTTCCAAAATCCAGTATCCAAATTAAAGCCCATAGGTCTTCAGATGGATCGATAACCACAGAAACACTTCCACTTGACCTCCTTACAACCAATTGACAGCACCAAAAAAATAAAAAATAAAAAATAAAAAAGTGTTGCTCGCCAAAAGAACACAGCTTTCACCTTCCAATGGGTGGAACTTTAAGAACACTTCAAAAGGGGCGAAGGATCCTTTAAAGAAAAGAAGAAAAAGAAGTGCGCATACCTTCCAAAAAAACACATTTTATTGTGGGAAAAGATGGAAATTGCCGCAGCGAGGGTAGGAGATGGTCGCGAACGTTCTACGGAGGGATGGCGATGGGCGTACGGGAACGTGGTCGATCGGCTCAAGTGGTGGATGCCAAAGGCCCAAATGGGGGGGCCGATGCAATCGGCCTTTTTCTTTCGCGCTGGACAGAGGAGGAGCCACAGGGAGAGAGAGAGAGAGGGAGAGTGTAGGGTAAAGGGGCAATAATGGAGGGACGAACGGAGAGGGACAAGGCAGGGCGACGCAGCCCTCTGGTGCCTGTGCTGTGAAAGAGACGGCGAAGGGAGAGAAGAGAACAGTGGCGGATCAGTGGATGTGTCGTCGGATGAAATTATAGAAAACAAAAAAAGAAAGAGAGAAAGAGAGCGAGAGAGACAGTGGGATTGGGGAATCCTCCAGAACAGCGTACAGGGTTCCCTCTGTCCAACCGCCAACGTCCACGCCCTCGCTATAAATTAAATCGTAATATGGATTTTTATAATTATAAAAATAACCTCATATCAAATCCTTCTTGAATGCTCAATATGGATTTTTTGTTTGAATACTTAAAAATATAATAAATTTTTAAATAAATATCAAAACATATTTTATTTTTTAAATTCCAATTCAACTTAGACATAGGTCAACTGAACTCTAGCTTCGTTTAGTTCGGTGGACCTATTTTGACATTTCTATTTGGAAATGTAATATCGCTAATTAAAAATTTTCTTATGATTTAGGAATGTGTTTAGGAGTCTCCGTGGGATGATGCGATGGTAAGGTCAGAATGTTTTGTAGAATGGACTGAGTTTGATGTCGAAAAAGGGATCTAAAATCCTCCTGATTTCAAATAGATCCTTTCACATGCCATGCAGATCGAGACTTTGTCATGCGATTTACTCTCTCTTGCCACAGAGGAGTGATGAGGAGATGATATTAGATGATTCTCAACTTTTACGAGAATATTTTTAGGAGGAAAATAAATTAAAAATCCATATTAAAAAATACATGAGCAAAGGATATCTCCGTTGAAGATCGAATCTTAAATCTTTACGACTAATTGAGATCTCCGTTGAAGATCGAATCTTAAATCTTTACGACTAATTGAGTCAAACCTTGGGGATAACATGTGAGGTGGAATTTAAAAAAATAATTGAGAGAAGTAGAGAGATAAAAAGATGATCTTAAAATTATGAGGAAGTTTTAAAAATTACAACAAAACTAAAAAGGAATGAAATGTAATTCTCAAGGTAGAATTCAGTCGAACAATCAAGGTGGTCCAATACAATTTATGTATCACAAGCTCAGGAAAATGGCATTAGAGAAGAAGAAAAAAAACATTCATGTCTTCTTTTTTTTTTGTTTTTTGTGGAGACTATTCACTTTCTCCTTCCAAGGAACATTCCCATAAACATCGAAAATAGAGCGACTCCTAGAGTCCTAGTATGAACATGAATGTCAAAGCTCTCATGGGATTTTCTTCGTCAACTTGTGTCGTTGGATGTAGTAGAGAAGTTGAGTTTGGAGCCTGAATTTGGGGACCCAGTACAAGATATTTCGAGCTTAGGTCCATTCCATCCTTCAATTTATCTTGTGTGGTTGTGTTCTGAACCTACAGTAGCATCATGGCAATAAAATTGCTAAGTTGTTCTATTGAAAGTGGCGGTGCATGGTGTTCTTTGAAAGATCAGTTAACTTGCCTCTAGTCTTCTTGCACTGTTGGGGTCTCTTTAAACTTGTTATCAGGATGATCTGCAATCTCCTTAGATTTGGATATTTGACTACGACTCTCTCTCAAATCAGTCAGATTTATGCTGACAAGTGTAGGTTCCTTAGATTTGGGTGTTTGACGGCGACTATCACTCAGAATTTGCTCAGGTTTATGTCGACGAGTGCAGGATTCTTATTTCCTTCTCTAGCCTGCAAGTTCAAGAGCAAGTGAGTGAGAAAGTGTTTTGCTCAGAAAGGCGAACAATCAAACGCAAGAGTACCAGAAAAACAAGTAGGGTGATTATATATGGAGCAAAAGGATAATCACACAGTTCCGATGTATTAAAGAAAAATGAAAAGTGCGATGTCACAAAACTTACTGATAAAGTGACCTCTAAGAACTGTTTGAACATCAGTTTTTCAATGATGGAATCACAAGTTTACTAACAAAAACACTAATAAGGCCAGGTCTAAAATAAATTCATTCAGCTACATTTTCAGTTAGTTCCTCAATCACAACTTAAGGATGAGCATTGGATGATCCATCTTGCTTATCGCTAGTTGATACTTTATAGCTTACCTAGCTCGGAAAAAGCTACATTTTGTAAAATTTAATCCCAGTATAAAAACGCATCTCATGTCTTTGTTCCCTCGATTTGATCACGAGGGGTTGCGATTTTATCTCAAAGAAGAGAGAAATCAATAATAAGGAACAAAATACTAGTCAAAATAGTAAACTTCCGGGAGCAATTTCAAATGCTAACTAGACTTGCAAGAGAAAAGGACAGCATGGTGTACGAAGTGTCTGTTATGCGAGATTCTAGAAAAGGATCTATTGTACTTAGTCATACCCTACTTTGTAAGAGGATGTTTTCAGAACCCGAATCTGTGACCTCGATTACAAGACAGTGACTTTACCGTTGCACTAAGACTCCCCTTAAACTACACTTGCAAAATGAACAAGTGAATAACTAAATAGTGATTTCATTAAATGAGCACAGTTCGTAGTCAAAATGCCATGGTGGAGAAAGTAGTGACGCAAAAAATTAGCATAGAAATCACCTGCTGTTCTATGATTCTACGTGCTAAAGACAATTCATTTTGAGCTTTCTTCAGTTGTTGAAGTTATTTCTCTCTTCAATTATGGTTGCACGCTGCTCATTCATCAGTATAGCTTCCATCTCTGTATCTATTTTCGTGCCTTTGGTCTGAGAAAGATTGTATAAGAAATTAAACATGACTGATTGACTATCATTTTGCTATAAGCCTGTGATTTTGCAATAAAATAGAAGATACAAGAGTACCTTTTCCATATATCTCTTCTCGGCAAGTTCTAGCTTCTGTTTAAGCTTGGAATTTTGTTCTTGCACAAGTGATCTATCAGCCAACTCTACTTTAAAATTTTCCATGTGGGTTCTCAGAGAGATTTCTGTGGTCTTAGATTCACTTAATTGTTCTTCAAGATTGATCACTCTTGCTTCAAGTTTTTCTATATTTTTTTCTGAGCTTCAAAAAGTTTGTCATTTTCTTCCAAGGAGGTAGTCATCTATTGGAGCAAAATTTTCAAGTAAAAATATTTTACCTTGTACTTTAAAAATTAAAACTAAATATAAAAGAACTGTTCTTTTATGAACTGAGGCTAAATGTTTTAATATCTCACATAGAAATATCTAGCAAATAAATAACAACCTGCAGTTGGTGCATCTCCCTGTCAGAGTTAAGCTGCTGCATAAAAGCCACAATTTCTTCCTTAAAAGAATGAAGTTGAGAGGACCTAACATCTTTCTCGATACCAAGAGTATCAAACTTAATTAGTGACTCTTTCATTTTTGTCTCTTTTGCTGCCAAATCCTGAGATAGGCTGATATTTTTCCTGGTTAAATAGCCATTTGCATTTTTGGATTCATCTAAGATTCTCTGAAGTTGCTTACCCGTAGTCTCCAAACTATGCACTTCTTAAGAGTGCTTACTAGCTTACCTCTACGGTTTGATGCAATGACAATTAATTCACTTAACTGATCTTCATAATTTCTCAATTGAGTTTCCCGCGCAAGCATCTTGTCATTTAAGTCTGTAAATTCATATTCTTTTCCTTTAAGTTTCTCAATTGTTACATGCAGTTGGACTTCAGTATCTTTAAGACGCAATTCCATTGCAGATTGGGTTCCAGCAAACCAGAATTCTCATCTGTTAATTTTTCCATGGTTTTTGCATCAGAAGCAAGCTGTCTAGCAGTTGCTTCCATCTCTCCATGATTCAAGCTCAAAAACTTGTTTAGTTCTTAAAATTTGAGCTGATGAGCTTCCAAACTTGTCTGAAGATTTGAATTCGTGCCAGCCATCATTTCATTTTCCAAAGCCATTTTTTTTAAATTCTGAATGCTATTGTAAAATTTTATGATTAAGCTCTTCAACATTGTTCTCCAGGGTTACCAATTTCACAGCATTTTCTTCCAGCTCTACCTTCAGTGAAGCAATAATCTCATTAGCTTCAACTGCCTCATCTTTGTATACTGCCTTTTTTTCTTCAAGAAACTTTAATTTCTCAAACAATTCTATAACTTGAGATCTCAATTCTAAAACTTCAGATTCCTTTTGTTTAAAACTCAATGTTGCTTCTTGAAGTTTGAACTCTAAATCCTTTACTAGAGCTTCATTCATTGATATCATCTCCTTGCTCCTGGCAATACTTTCTTCCAAAGCCTTCTCTTGATGCACTAGTTGTTACCTAGTATAATTAAGCTTCTCAACTAGATCTTGCTCTCTATGAATGGAAGCTTCAAATTCTTCATCAGTGATTTCCATTTTTACTTCTAGAGATTTGAATTTATTGTGCGAGTTCTCAATCGTAACCTGTGATTTAGCATGAGCTTTTCCCTGAATATCAGATAAGGTTTCTATTTTCTTTCTTTCGTCACAGCTGGCATTCAATGCATCTATTAATTCCCTCTCCTTTTCCTTTGAAGCTTGCAACAAAGCTTTAAGACTTGATGTTCTTTCTCTGAAGGCATCAATTTCAGCTAAAAGTGAGGAAACCTTACTCATGTATTGCTTTGATTCGATTTCTACATCTTCACATTTAGCCTTTGTGCTTACCATTAGTCTTTCAAGCTCTTGTACTTGATGATTAGATGTTTCCAGTGATACCTTTAACTGGTCCACTTCTTTTACCACATTATCAGACTTCAAATGAGATGATTGCAACTTACATTCCGGCTCAAGACAATGCCAATGTGTCCCAGTAACATGTTCCAAATTCTCTGCAGAAGAATGGGGATTATAGTCTTCCTTACCGAGATCTGTTTTCCCATGCAAAGACTTGTTCAATAAAGATTCCAACTGGCCAATCGTATTGTCGTATCCCCCAAAACCAAGTGTTGTCAGGGAGATTTTTTCATCTATTTTTCTTATAAAAGTAATGAGTTCTTCTACTTGATGATTCAGTTCTTCATTTTTCCTCTCTGCTTCAAGGTGCCTCATCTCAGTAAAATTCATGGGTTGCTTGATCACTGCATTACATTTCTCAGAGTATGATAATCTATTTTCGGTCTTCCAAAGGTTTGCTTTAATGTTCTTCTTGGCTAATTTTGATGCCTCAAGTAGATCCTCTAGCTCAATGTTTCTCTTATAAACAGTATTTGTTGCTATTTTCATGTCATCATGAATTTTTCCAAGAGATTTATACTTTTTCTCAAGCTCCTTGTTACGCAGCAATGCTTGTGAAAGAACTGACTCTGTCTTGGTAAGGATCTGGTCAGCCAGATCCAACTCGTCTACTAATTGTTTGTATAGATTCTCATTTGTTGATAACTTAAGGTCTGCCACAGTATTCACTAGTGTCACCTTTTCTTCGGTCAAATCTGAAAAATCCTTCTGTAATCTTTCCAGAGCAACACTATGCAACAACTGATGTTTACAGGTTGCCGTGATTCTTTCTTTGTCCATTTTTTTCTCTTGAATCTTCATCTCAATCTTATCTAGATTCATAAATTTTGCTTGGAGCTCCTCTTTGGAGGTAGAAAGTCGGCCTTCTAATTCAACTGCATTGGCTTTCAGTTGTTCTTCAGAATATTTGTGCACATTTAGTTCTTGGTAAGATTGTGAATGATGCAGTCCTTGGAACTAAGTTTCTGTTCCAATTCTTTTATGATTGGCTTCGATGTCTCCAAGTTTGCTGAACCATTGAAAAGTCAATTGAACTTATGTGAATTACTTCTTCAAAATGATCACCATCTGCACCCTTTTGACAGAGCCCCTTAAAGTTTTTCGGTAATTTATCTGTATGATATTCCATCTCTTTCACTTTAAATTCTTCTGCTTCCAACATTTTTACAAACTCTAAGGTTTTCTTTGGTTCTAGCTCTGCCTGTGAGTTAGTTTGTTTACAAGAGATCTTCAAATCTATGCATCTCATTTGATGATTCTGCTGACGTTTCTCTTACAGAAGTTTCAAGTTGGAACTCATGCTCTTCCTTTTTTTCAGTTTCGAGCAGAATCTCATTCACTGTGGTACCAATTGCTATTTCTGGTTCTGAAAGATTCTCATCATTCACAGGAGGTTCATACTGAAACTCATCTACTTCAAGTTTTCAGTTTTGAACATATTGTTATTTACTATGCTACGAATCACTAATTTGGATTCTGAATGACCTTCATCCTTCACAGCAATTCGAAACTGAAGCTCATGTTCTTCCATTTTCTCAGTTTTTAGCAGACTCTCATCTACCAAGATACTGTTTGGCTGAAGAATGGAAATGACCAAGTCATCTTCTAATAATGAGTTCGATACAGTTTGAGTTAAGATGTGTTTCCCATTTCTGTTTAACTATGGCAAAGCAAATTAAAGGAACATGCAGGTGACTTTTTTTTTTTTGAAACAAAAGTTGAATGTCCAACCAGATCACTCATAGTCATTGATAGTTGAGCATTCAATAGATTTTGACACTCCCACCAGTAAACTAGACATCACATACACAGTACATGAACTGGGGAAGAAGTTCGACTGAAAGAAATACATCAAATTATTTTGTAATCTATGCATGATCAAGTCATCTATGAAACATTAAAAATATATTTTGGTATGAAATGCATTGCATTCTAAAAAACATGAAATTGCAACTCTGTTTGAGGTACAATGAAGCTTGAAGATACAAATACAGAAATGCATTTTGCAAGTACGACTATGCCCACTAAGAATAAGGTAAAATTATGAAATTACAATTCTGTTAATGCGGTAATGCCTAAGCGGAACCTAACACTGATAGTAAGTGTAGAAGGCAACATTGGAGCAATAGGTTTCAACGCAACACATTTATGTTCATGAACAAATCGCCAATATCAAGAACATCTTTCTTCTTGAATGTAGTACGGCTGAAGTTTTCACAATCAACTTACAGTCTGAATCATTGTGGTCAAATTTAACAAGAAGGATAAAGTTACCAATGGATCAACTTCTGCGGATGGCATAGCTTCTCCATGAACTAAGTTTGCTTGCAGCTAATCATGGTACCTAACTTTTTGGTACCACTTGAACCAATAACCCGCAAGAGACAAAGCTATTGAAAGCTAGGGAAAACTCCACATTTCGCCTCTTCTTGAAACCAAAACCCTAAAAGAACGACCTCTGCTAGCCAACAAAGTGTTCCCCAAGAAGACAGAATCCCACCCCCCCCCCCCCACACACACACACACACACACAAAAAAGCGACAATAAGTGCAGCGGTGACCTAATGGAGAAGGCAAAGGGTGCGTACTTTTAAATCGGGAACTCCAGAGTAAATCTAGAGCATTTCCTTACCTCGCCGAGGATCGGCTGATCCAAAGACGGTTGCCGTCGCCCCGAACCCTTCGTCGTCTTCCCTTCTTCCTCTTCCTCCTCGTCGGTTGAATCGTGGGAAGGTGACGGAGCCGCGAGTGATCCACAAAGCCGTTGAAGTTGAAACGGTTCTTATATGCACGGCTTATTCATGGCCCACCATTTGAAGAGTTTTATCTTAAAATACCCTTCAGAGGGCAATATTAGAGAGGAGCGAGCGGGGTCCACCGGCACTGCGGCAATATTATTCGTGCTGCCAGTGTGGGCCCCAGTGGAAACCGCTAAAGAATGGTGGAGCGCCCGAAAATATAGTCGCGAGGAGACGATGATGGGATCCCCTTCAGGGCTCGAAGAGCTGGGTGGATGCGATCCGCTGAAAGGACCGGCGGAAACTGAAAAGGGAGAATTCCTGATGGTCCAATCTTTACAGTTGTCTCGATTTTTCCATAGAAATGGAACAAAGTGACACGTGGGCGAATCTTTTCTTTTTAAATTAGGATTCACGTTAGATTTTGCAATATCTTCTCTTACGGTCTTACCCTATTCATCTCTTTGCCTTTAGCTGGCCCCCCACTCACGGGTAATCAACTTCTCAAATTAATGACATGCCCTGCGAGAGAAGCACACGCAGGACCGTCCGATTCTCCTTCTCCGTTCGTTACGTCTCCGGCTATGGTGAGGGATAATCGTCCCGTGGAACAATGGGATAGTGTTTATAAAAATGATATAAGTTAATTATAGAGGAGATCTAAATTTGTTTTTTGGATTCAGATGATCTTCACGTATTTTGATCATCATATTAAGGGTCATAGGATTCTTCGTGATTTATCATGAGACATATTGATGGGGATATTAACGATTCCAACCTTTACAGAAGTGGGAGATAATCAATCTTGCAATGCAATCAAGATTATATTATGAGATAGATTAATTTATTTGATAATATTTTAAAGATGTAATGTAATGTAATCGAATTAAAAAAAAAAAAAAGATTCGTAATCTAAATTACAAAGAAAAAACTATGTAATTCGATTATATTACGGACTCAATATTTATCACGATAAATATATTCTTTTTTTTTTCATTGCTTTCCGTGCGCCGTTGACGGCGACCACTAGTGATGGTGGTCGACGATCGACTATTGACGATCGACGGTCGACGATCGACGTCTGACGATCGACGAACGTCCGTCGATTGTCGATCGATCGTCGATTAATCGACGACTGATCGAAGACCAACGACCGACCAAAGGTCGACCGAAGATCGACGCCCGATCGGCAGCGGGT
This sequence comes from Wurfbainia villosa, assembly GCA_025175895.1. Taxonomy (NCBI): domain Eukaryota; kingdom Viridiplantae; phylum Streptophyta; class Magnoliopsida; order Zingiberales; family Zingiberaceae; genus Wurfbainia; species Wurfbainia villosa. Next base: position 1,532,025 of record CM046000.1, on the reverse strand, counting down.
GACCAACTGACGACTGGTGGTCGGTTGGCGACCAACAGTCGACCGATAATCGACTTCATCAGTGACCGACGATCGACGGTCGTCCGACGACCGCTGAGGTCGTCGATGGGATCGACGGTCGACGATCGATGGACAATTGAGGATTGATGGCTGACAGTCGATCGACGATCGACGATCAATGGTTAGTCGATGATCGACGATTGGGCAATGATCGACCGTCGATTGACGATCGATGATCAATCGACGACGATTACGTAAAATCGATTTTGATTATACCCAAACGAAATTATAAGAATTTTTTTATCATTCTATAATAATTGATATAAAAAAAATATATAATTATTTTTTTAATAAAAATTACATATGATTGCTAATTAAATACAGCAATATACATTATAAATTTGATTATATTAAAATTTAGTGATATTATCCCGTACCAAAAACGCAAAGACCATTCTGGAAGCCCGGCACACGTCAGCGCCTGGCTTCTTAGCGAGAGTCTCTCTCCCCATCCCCAATAAGCAGCCTCCTCGGCGAGCTCGCTCGCTAAGCTTTGATTCCCTTCGTCCTCGGCTACAGCTCGCGATCGAACCGATCGAGGTTTCCGGCATCGGTGCTGAGCTGATTCAGCGGAGATATGGTGAAGAAGAGCGTGGGCGACCTCAAGGAGGACGACCTCAAAGGGAAGAGAGTGTTTGTGAGGGTGGATCTCAACGTGCCCTTGGATGAAAACCAGAAAATCACCGACGACACCCGCATCCGCGCCGCCGTGCCGACGATCAAGCACCTGATCGACCACGGCGCCAAAGTGATCCTCTGCAGTCATCTGGTCGTTCTCACTCCCGGATCTAATCTTATGCTTTTAGTTCATTCTTTGTCATCTCCATCACGGATTTCGCGTGGAGTTATCATCACATATGGGGATCTTCAAAATCACATAAGAGAGAACTAACTATGTGTATTAATTTTTCAGGGCCGCCCTAAAGGTGTCACCCCCAAATATAGTTTGAAGCCCCTTGTGCCTAGGGTTTCTGAAGTTCTCGGCGTTGATGTATGCTTAAAATTTTTGCTTCAATTCTTTCCCGATGTTTATAGCTTCTCAAATCAAGATTTTGTAGGTTGAGATGGCTGATGATTGTATTGGTGAAGAAGTAGAGAAGAAGGTGGTTGCGTTACCAGATGGAGGTGTTCTGCTTCTTGAGAATGTGAGGTTCCACAAAGAGGAAGAGAAGAACGACCCAGAGTTTTCCAAGAAGCTAGCATTGCTTGCTGACCTCTATGTCAATGACGCCTTCGGCACAGCTCACCGCGCTCATGCTTCGACGGAGGGGGTTACCAAATTCTTGAAGCCAGCTGTTGCTGGCTTTCTGATGCAAAAGGTATTTTCGATTTCTTAACAATCTCTTAGCTTTATCTTTATTGTGCGTACTTCAATTCTTGTTTTGTTGAGGATTCCTGGATATGTTCTTGTTGATAATACAGTAGTATTCATTTTATGATTGGAAAAAGTATGCAATTTGCTGTATTTTCCTTGATCTGTTGTTTTCAATTTTGTATCACTCTGAAGATTGTCCTCCCCTTTTTCAGGAACTTGACTATCTTGTTGGAGCCGTAGCAAACCCTACTAGGCCTTTTGCTGCCATTATTGGTGGATCTAAGGTTTCAACCAAAATCGGGGTGATAGAGTCATTGTTGGAGAAGGTAGATCTCCTCCTCCTTGGCGGAGGAATGATATTCACCTTTTACAAAGCGCAAGGATACTCCGTAGGATCATCTCTCGTCGAGGAAGATAAGATTGAGCTTGCAATTTCACTTTTGGAAAAAGCCAAGTCTAAAGGGGTTTCTTTGTTGCTACCCTCAGATGTTGTAGTCGCTGACAAGTTTGCTGCTGATGCCAATAGCATGGTTTGCTCTTATGCTTTCTTTTTTATTGGTTAAGCAAGCTAAATTGTTGCATCGTAACAAATTAATATTTATTGTTGGTTCTGTCAATTAAGGCCTGTTTACTCCGAGAAGTGGATGAGAGAAAGAATAGATTGTACAAGAATAGAGACACTTTCCTCTATTTAACTATTGTAAAAATAATAGGACGAATTCAAAATTCATCAACAGATTGATTTTAGCCCATTCTTTCATCCATCAAAAATTGGGCAGAATGAACTTTCCGCCCTCTTTGAAAAGCAGTGAAATTGGCTGCCATAAACTTGTGAAGGCATTGCCATGTGACCACAAACTTGCGGCCGTGGCCTTTTGGTGACGCCATGAACTCACAGCCTCGCAGCTTCATGGTGGCTGTGGAGAGGCTGCAAGTTCGCTGCATTGCCGCGAATTAGTCGGACAGTGGTGGCCGCTAGGATTTCTTTCTCTCTTCTATTTTAGTTGTTACCCTTTTTTTCTTTGTTTAGCAGCCATTCTTTTTCTTTCCCTAGGATATTTTTTCTCCGTGGATTTTTTTCCCTTTTTCATCTGTGCATTAAGGGTACACGATAATCAGACTCCAATTGATGATAATTTGTGAATTTTTCTTGCATCTTCAGGTTGTACCAGCTTCCAGCATTGCCGATGGCTGGATGGGTCTCGATATTGGCCCTGATTCCATCAAGACATTCAGTGAATCCCTTGATACTGCCAAGACCATCATCTGGAATGGACCCATGGGAGTATTTGAATTTGAAAAATTTGCTGCTGGAACCGACGTAAATGATCCAAAGCCCTATCACTCCGACACTTTCTCATTTAATTAGATTGTGAAGTAGCTTATGTTTGTTTACTGGCAGGCAATTGCAAAGAAGTTAGCCGATTTGAGTGCCAATGGCGTCACAACCATCATCGGAGGTGGTGATTCAGTGGCTGCGGTTGAGAAAGCAGGGCTCGCTGATAAGATGAGCCACATCTCCACTGGAGGTGGTGCTAGCTTAGAGCTGCTGGAGGGCAAGTCTCTTCCGGGCGTTCTTGCACTTGACGATGCCTGATTCACAATGTGCAGTATCTAAAAAATTCCTCAAGTTTGTGTTTTTGAAGAGTTTCATGTTCTGTGGAACGGAAAGTTTGACTTGGCGTTGCACGCTACTCGAATAATAGGCTTCCTTGGATCTCAAGGATGAATCAACTGCTATGGTGTTTTATCTAAAACTCAACTTTAAGTTTGTTTTTAGTAGAGTTGCATGTTGTGTGTATCGGAAAATTTCACTTTGATGTTGTAGGCTCATCGCATAATAAATAGGCTTTCCTTGGATCTCAAGGATGAATCAACTGCGATCAAATATTGTTTCGAATATCATCTCTCTTTCTGTGTTTGAGCTTTTTAGTTTGGACTTGAAAGTTTATGATTGTCATTGGCTTTTAACAAGTTTCTGATTGTCTTAGACAACGTTTGGTATGCCGTAATCTGCTTTGTAGTGTAATTCAGATTACATTATAAGGTAGATTCTTTTGTTTGTTATTGTCTTAGAATTGTAATGTAATGTAATCTGGATTACAAAAGGTACTAAAGTTTTGTAATCTGGATTACAAAACAAAACCTATGTAATCCAGATTACATTACAAGCTTCCCATTTGCATGCAATAAATTACATTTGCATGCATGCAAATGTGATTTATTGCATACATGCAAATGTGATTTATTGCATGCAAATGGGATTTAGGCTGCGTTTGATGATCGGCGGTCGGTCGGCGATCGGCGGCGATCGATCGACGACCGACAATGATCGGGGGTCGATCGGCGATTGACGGCGGTCGATCGACGACCGACGGTGGTCGACCGGCGGCCGTCGGTGGCCGATCGGTGGACGATCACGGCCGGACGGTGACCCGTCGACGACCGGCTGCGACCGACCGTCGGCGATCGGCGGTGACCGACCAACGACCGGTGGCGGCCGATTGACGGCCGACCGCCGAGGCGATCGGCGGTGACCGACGGGTGACCGACAGCGATTGGTCGTTGGCGATCGACGGTGACCGGCCGGTGACAGTGACCGGCCAACGAGTCGATCACCGGTTGACCGTCGTCTATCGTCGTCGTTGTCTACGTCATCGTCGTCGATCCATTCCTATCGTCTTTGTAATGGACACCAAACAAAAGAATGTAATGACCTTTGTAATCCAAGATTACATACAATTTGTATCCAAACAATGTAATGTAATCAATATTACATTGCATTCCATTACAATTTAGATTACATTACAACTTAGATTATATTACGTCCTACCAAACGCAGCCTTAATTGTGATGGTTTCTATGATGATACATATTAATTCTAAGAGCGTAAATAGGTCAAATACCTTTTGATTGTGTTTTAAGTTTTTTTTTTTAATACTTTTCTTAGAGTTTGGTTAAATTTATTTATTAAAAATTCTATTGAATTTGAAGGATCTATCCACACCTCCACTTCCGCTGAATATACTCTATTTTCTAAATACATCTTTTAATATATTTTTTATTATAAATTTTCTAAATACATGTGATAATATTTCTATTTTACTCTTTTTAAAAATCGATCATTCTAAGTTACTGTCATTTGGCATCACTGTCTAGTCATTGAATTTGAGATACGATTCGATTGGAATTTAACGGTGGTTCGGTCGATATGGAAGTCTGATCGAACCGTGGTCTGATTTTGATTGAATTATAACTGTCAGTATTGACGATCACAATTCGATCACAGTCTGATTGGAGTCTCTCACTCTGATCGGATTGTGATATAAATCAATCGCGATTATGACCATCAACGACTGTAGCACTAACGATTGCAATTTGACTAGATTCCGACGATAATTCAACTGCGGTTTGGTCAGTCGAACGATGATGCCCCTGACGAATTCAGGGTTAGTTATAGTGATCACCGGAGCAACGACGCATGAGGACGAAACACTGTACATTCTCACGCCATTCGACTCTAGTCCGTCGAATACATTGTTGATTATTCGACCATCATCCGTTGAACATTTTAGGATATATTCAATCATGCTCTTCCGAATGCAATACAATGAGTACAATTTCTATCTACCAAACGAGAAGAAAGGATAGGGAGAAAATAGGAACACTACAAAAAAAACAGTCATTAGCGACGAATTTAGCGACAAAAAAATTTTTGTTGCGAATAAAGCGTCGCAAATAATAGCGACAAAATTAGCGACGAATTTTAGCGACGAAAATTAGGGACGAATTTAAAATTTCGTCGCTAATTTTGTTGCAGATGATACCACGATTTCAAAAATTCGTCGCAAAAATTCGCGACGAATTAAAAATTCGTCGCCAATTTGCGACGAATTAATTTTTTCGTTGGTAATTTTCGCGACGAAATCAGAAATTCGTTGGTAAATTGGTGACTGATACAAATTTGTCGCAAATTTCGTCGTTGAATTCGTCGCTAAATTCGTTGCAAAAAACCAAATTTTGCGACGAATTAATTTTTTCGTTGGAAATTTTTGCGACGAAATAAGAAATTCGTTGGTAAATTTGCGACTAATACAAATTCGTTGCAAATTTCGTCGCTAAATTCGTTGCAAAATTCGTCGCAAAGTTCAATATTTTCATGACTAATTTTTCGTTGAAAAATCATGCATTTAATATAATTTTCGCCGCAAATTTCGCAAAAATTTGTTGCAAATTGGATTCGTTGCTAAATTCGTCGCTAATTTGCGACGAAAATTTAATTCGTCGCAAAAGTCGTCGCAGATTTCTCAGAATTTTGCAACGAATTTATATTTTTGTCGCTAAATTTGTCACTAAATAAAAAAAAATTTAACAGATTTCATCCGTTTCGATATTCTATCGTATATACAAATTTTCACACACATACAACAAAACACAATAAGTTCTAATATCCAAATAAATACATTCAATACAAACAAAACACACACATTCAATACAACAAAATAAAACTCAATTATATCCAAATAAATACAAAGCAACACAATCAGTTAAGAACAATACAACATTCTAAATAAAAAGTTATATCCTACAACATTTCAAACATCAACATAGTTCTGATATTCAAATAACAATGTCTACAAAAGATCTAAACACATGGGAAAGAAAAAAGAATCTGGTAAGCTCTGCCGACATATTTTCTACCTGCATTAGAAAAGAAACAAAAAAAAGTATCATGCATTAAAAAAAAACTATATACTAACACGAAAATAAATATGCAAAGACTTACAATGATGTGCAGGTAGAAAACCACCATAGGGATTAACTTCATCGATCATTCCTGTTTAAAGTAAAATAAACAAACTCAATAAACTAAAAAATTTTAAAAGTACTAATTAAAAACATGCATACAATATCATCATCGTTGCCACCATCATCGTCATGACTCGGAGGAATATGACTTGGACCAGAACTAAATTCTTTGGCCTTCGCATAAGAAAGGCTTGTTGTAGTCGCATTTCTATCATTTCTTGATCCCTTTGTGAGTTTTGTTGTTGTATTTCTAGAATTTGCTGATCTCTTTCATGTATTATGCCCTTCAAATTGCTAACCTCCTCAGTTAAGTTATGTATCGTATAGGTGGAGTAGAAGAAATAGATCTACGAGGAGCATTATGCATTCGACTCAGAGAACCCATACCTAATATCCTTCCCCCTTTTGATCCTCCACTCGCCTCAAGTCATAAATCCAAATTATTACTAACAGATGGCTCAGATCCCTCAGTATCACCGTCATCTCCTGAAATTCTCTGAGATGAGGATATCGATCATATCTCTCCTACACAAAATTAAAATTTTAATCGAGCATTTACATAACTAATGTAATTAAAGTTATAAAGTAAGTTTAAAGATTAATTCAAACCTTAATTGCTCGAGCTCTATCTCCACTCCAAGTCTTATCTCTTTTTTGGAAAGTGCGAACGAAAGTATCTATAAATTCCGGCTCCTTTCCCAATTCCTTAGACTAAATATAAGAATGTTAGAAATAAAATAATAATCTGAAATATATTTAAAAACTAATTATAGAATTTAAAAATTACCAATCTACGTGAATGCTCCTCGATATTTATAGATTCTCCCGTATATGTTGCAGATAAGTCTCCAGAATTACAAGCTTGATTTAATTTATTACATTGACTTTTTTGCTCTCATCAGATTGCCAATAATTGGAGATTTTACTCCAATTTTCTGACGTGACATAGGCGAGTTTTTTTCCAGTAGATTTGGCATGACTCAATACATGCCAGATATGATCGCCACATTTTTTTTTAAAATTCTTTTAACTTCCAAGTCTTGAGTAGGGTCCCAAATAAATCTCCGCTGAGATGGAAATAAAACAATTGATTATATAATCACTTTTATAATATATAAAAAATGAATCAATTATACCTGAAACTCGCACCACCATAATTCTTTTGTAGGTCCTGGCGTGCTCGAGTATGACAAAGAGTCTCCTCTCCAATAGTTATTCACGATTTTATTGATCTCGCGAATAACAGGTACAGAATTTTCAAACCTACGATAAAGTGAAAAAAAATTGAATAAATAATTAAGATAATTTAAAAATTATAATACTTATCTTACTTACGAATCTCCCATCTAAATATATATATGGTCGACTTCGATGTTCTCGATGAGAGTGAGGAGGGTATAGGTGAATCGAATGGGAAGTAGTCTTAATGAGATGGATCGTCGCGATCATCATGTGAAGGTCAGCAGATCGGAGGGCAAGTAGGTATAGTCTTTGTGCAGTGTGGATCACCGCCACTACTAGTACTCTGCTCGTCCACCGCGTCGAAACTATCAACCCAAAACAAAATTAGAATAAAGAAAATAAAACTTTTATGCTTAATGAAGAACATGAAAAACTTACAATATGCAGAATGAAGATATGAGAGATCGGCATCGCGCTTAAGCTACGATGATTTCACCACTGATAACTTATAAGAACAAAATATACAAAACATACAAAGACAAAAGATATAAATTTAAAAATGAGACATTATATAAACAAATAATTGAGCTAAGAAAATTTGTAAAATTATAGTTTAAAACTAAAATTATATATAAAAAAACTTACCCTATCAAATTTCAAAGTCCTCATTATTATCTTCCTCATCCTCATCAAGATCCTCATCCTCGGTCTTCTCCTCCTCTTCCTCCTCGTCCCCTCCTCCTCCTCCTCATCATTATCATCAATTTGATTGCATCCACGTTTATCACTACTCATTTGGGATCTCGTAGCGTTGGAATTATATATTCCTCGGTATGAAACATATTTGTAACTTTGTCTTGTTGATATCTGCAATGTCTTGCGGCGCTCTTCAATTTTTTCCGTGCTTTTGTTTCTAAACGACCCACCATTCATTTTATCACGCCTCAAACTAGGATATGGAGCATAGAAAACTTGAATCGCTTGTTGTGCCAAAATAAATGGTTCATATCTCTTATAAAATCTTTTATGATTTATTTCAACCAAATTATCTTGTGGATGCACCTTCATCCTCTCGACGGGTCAAATCGCCGATACATAAATAAGATAACTCGCATTTCCGACCAGATAATCAATCTCTATAATTTCATCCAAAGAAACCATAAAATTCATTGCTTGCACCTCCATCATCGAAGATCGAACACATACTCCACTATTCATTGTACTCTTTCCATTTCCATATTCTTGAGTGTGGAAATTATATCTGTTTATGAAATACGCTGGCCAAGTGCGTACCATTGCTTTTGGACCCCATGATAGATGAATTAACAATTCTTGCTGAACGTGAGTTTGATTAACATAAACCTATACTCAAATGAAAATGATATTTATTTAAAAGTTAAGATATGTGTAAACAAAAATGAGGTAATTAAAACTGCTTACATATGATTTGAACTATGGTGCAAATTTCTGATCGCAGAAGTGATCAAAGTCACGTGTCGGGATTTCAAAATATAAGTTTTGGAAAATCCTATAATAAAAAATTGTATTATAACATTAACAAATTAACACTTGACGAAGAAATAGGAAATATATACTAACTCGAAATATGACGATACTTCTGGACAATTAAGTAAAATATATGTCTGGGCTGCCCGCCATTCTTGATCAGTTAAGTATCGTTGCTTACACGGTCCACTTGGTCGACCAAGATAATTAAAAATTGAGAATGAATTCAAATTGGGATCGACAGGACCTTCATCATTCCTTCCGGATTTCCGTCTTTTGGTCTGAACGTGAGGCTCAAAATAATATGATGCAAAAGTTGTTACTTCCTCCACAATATATGCATTCACAATAGAGGCTTCAACATGTGCCTTATTTTTCACTTTTTTCTTCAAATAATATAATAATCTGATTGCAATATAACAAATTTTATTAGAAATGAATATATAAAAAATTTAAACATTTTTATGCAATATTAACGAAATATAGAATATGCGAATTATACCTTTCAAAAGGATACATCCATCGATAATGAATGGTTCCTCAACTTTGGCCTATATATTAAGTGAACCAAAAGATATTCCATTGAATCAAAAAATGCAGGCGGAAAAATCCTTTCTAAATTGCACAAAATGATTGGAATGTCTATCTCTAACTTCTCCATGTGTGAATATCCCAAAACTGTTGAGCATATATCATGAAGAAAAATACTTAACTCAGAATGGCACCCGCATAAAATTCGTAAGAGTTCTTTAAAGGCAATAGGAATTAGTCTTTCCATGAATATATGACAATCATGGCTTTTTCAAACCCATCAATTTGCATTCCTTCATATCGACACATCTCCCAAGATTAGAAACATACCCATCAGGAAATCTCAATGACTTCAACCATTCACAAACAACACGTCTCTGTTCCTTATTCAATGTATAAACTGCCTTTGGTTTTGGTCCTCTACTATTTTCATCAACATCAAGGGTGGGTCGTTTGCAAATGAGTCGCATATCTTTTCTTGCATTCAGATTATCTTTTGTTTTTCCGGTGATATCCATCACTGTATTTATCAGATTATCAAAAATATTCTTCTCAATATGCATAACATCGAGATTATGATGAATCAAATTACTAAACCAATACGGTAACTCCCAAAATATACTTCGTTTGGTCCATTTATGGTTGCTTCCATATTCATAAGTTGTACCATGTGACTCTTCAATAACAGATGGAAAGTGAAAAACTCTGTACCAAATATCTTGACCAGTCAATCTCAATGGCGGAGGTGTTCTTTCAATTCGATTCCTAGTGAATTCATCTTTATTCCTTACGAAATTATGATTTAGTGGTAAAATTATGCATGACAATCAAAATAACGCTTCTTACCATGTTTCAATCTAATCGACTTTGATCTCCATACATATTGGGCATCCTAAGATCCTGCAAAGATCTAACCCGATAGCATACCATGTCGGAAAGTCATTTATGTTCCACAGAAGAGCAACCTTCATTACAAACATCTGATTAGTATGAACGTCGTATGTAGGAAAACCTTAATCCCATAGTTGTTTTAGCTCTGCAATCAATGGTTGCATATAAACATCTATTAACTTCTTCGGATTTTTTGGGCCAGGCACAACCAATGTTAAAAACATATACGGTGTTTTCATGCACATCCCAGGCGGAAGATTATACGGAGTTAATATAACTGGCCAACATGAATAGTGTCTTCCTGATTTACCAAATGGAGCAAATCCGTTAGCACAGAGACCTAACCTAATATTTCGAGTCTCCTTCGCAAAATCAGGATATGTTCTATCAAAATTTTTCAACGCCTCTGCATCTGATGGATGACACATTAGTCTCTCTTCTGTTCGATGATTTGCATGCCAAGTCATGTGTTCAGCAGTTGTCTTTGATGCACAAAGCCTTTGTAACCTAGGAGTTAAAGGCAAATAAAACAACTAACTATATGATTTACGTCGTTGCTGCCTCCTACTAGTGCTCTTGTACCTATCTTGATTACAGAATTTACAAACATCCACATCTGCATCATCTCCCCAATATAACATACAACCATCTCTGCACACATCAATTCTTTCCAGGAGACCTAATTCTTCCATCGCTTTTTCATCTTGTAAATCATTAGGCGATATATGATCACGCGATGACGATTGCCTCTTCAAAAGCTTGAACAAAATTATTAAAATACTCTTCGCACATTATGCTCGCCTTGACATTCAACATTCTTGCGGTGAACGATAGTTTAGTGTGAGTCTCACAACCAAATTTATAAAGGTGCATCTGCGGACTCAACACCTCCTCAAATTTGAGATATGCTTCATTATTCATATTCGACAATATCATTACTTGCACCTCTTCCAAGGGTGATGCATTAGTAAACATTTGCTCAACTGTTGGAGGATAACTTGAAGTTGCACCTTGTGATTGGGAATCAAATTCGGGCCCGCTTACATCATATATCATCCTCGATATGGATTTAATTGATTATAATCACTTTGATCCTAGAGACTTGTGTGTTGTGTCTATCATAAACTTCATCGATATAAATGGTTCACCATGACATGTCGATTATAGTAATTTACAGCGAATCAAATCTACAAAGATGCTCTGAAACTTTGCTAGAGCGGTAAAAATCTACCATTGTGACACTTTCGCGGACACCTTATCCGATTATCATCCATAAACTCAACATTACTAGTCGCGAAATTTAAAAACTCTTGCAACCCACTCATAAATTCATCGATTAAACCCGACGCGTTGTAAATTCTATTATACATCCAACTCCTTTCACGTCAGCATTTTCTGCTTTCAATCAATTATATTAATATCAACTCCTAGAAATTACAATAATACGTAATATACGCTTAGTTCACATATGAATTCACTATGTTTAACAATCTTTAAACATAACCGAAAAAGGACAACAGTTGTATAGAAAGCTTACTGTTAATTTAGGTTTAAACATTTTGGGATGTTTAAACCTGAAATGTTAAACAACTTAAGTTGATTGTGACAATTAATATCACAGATGAACACCTTCCAAGGTAATGTGTGGTGTTAGAGATGGTTGCATGTGGGATAGTGTGGCTACCATTGGGCCTCACATTCTTCTGATTAGGAATGATTCAAATTATGTGTTGGGGTTTCGGTCTTAACGAGGACATCAGGACTTACAATGGGGGTGATTGTGACAACCCGAGTTTAGTGTCAAATTGTGAATTGTGGGCTAATACTATAGAGAAGCTTTATAAGCTTAGATGAGACAGTTATTATTAACATAGGTCTAGAAGTTTTGTTAATCGGCCAATTCTCTCATCTACAAACAACATAAACAAAATAATCAAATTTATTGAACATGAAAGATACTCATTGCAATTATGTCATTTAGGTCAAATTATTGTTGTAGATGTATAACGATCGTCGCAAATGAGACAGCTCAAAATGTATCACCACAAGTTAATACTAATCTAATAAGCCTTAAACACTAGCTCCCCCACCACCACTGACTTCCTATATGTGACTAAACATACTCATAAAATATTTCTTCCAACTTAGTACTTAGCATTATTTGGTATGTGAACCAAAATGGCAAATTAGCTGCTTAAAGCTTCTGTAGTTTTACAGTTAACTATATATAGTTACAGAATAAATAGGATAACTGCATAAAGCTTCTGTAGTTAATTATGGAGTTAAATATAGTAAAAAAAATAAATTTATACCACTGGTGCCTGCGGGCGTCTCCGAGCCGGCGATTGGTTAACTGGAAGGCGGGCGCAAGTAGCAGGAGAGGCGACGACCCGGCAGAAGGCGACGCCGTAGGCGTGGAGGGACGGCCGGTAGAGGGCGTGGCGGCGGCGGGCGCGGGCCTCGGAAGTGTCAGCCCGGACCGGACGACGACGAGGGGTACGCGAGCAGAAGTGGCCGCTGCTCGGCGCTGGCCGGGTCGGCGTCGCGCCGGGCGCGGTGGGTGCACGCGGGGAGGGCCCGCAAGAAGGTAGTAGGCGCCGGTGGGGCGCCGGCCAGGCGGCCGGAAGGTGATCGAGTCGCGCGGGCGCGGACGGCAATGGGCGCGCGTCGCTGGCGGCGGGCACGCGGCCGACAAGCGCGGTCGCATGGTCGCGATGGGGCCGGGCCGGACGGCGCGGGCGTGGCACGCACGACGGGTCGCGGCGAGCGGCGGGAGGTCGGAAGACGCGAGGAGAAGAAGGGAAGTGGGAAAGTTAGGTCAGGGTAATTAAATTTTGCAAAATAAAAGATTCGTTGCAAAATAAAAAAAAAATTAAACGTTGTTTTTTTTTAAATTTGCAACGAATCCTGAATTCGTTGCAAATTTAAAAAAAAATAAAATTACCGTTTTAAAAAATTTTAATTTTAATTTTTTATTTTGCAATGAATCCACAGATTCATTGCAAATAATTTGCAACGAATCCAGGATTCGTTGCAAATTTGCAACGAATCCTGAATTCGTTGTAAATTAAAAATAAAATAAAATTACCGTTTTAAAAAATTTTAATTTTTGTTTTTTATTTTGCAATGAATCCACGGATTAGTTGCAAAAATTTGCAACGAATCCGTGGATTCGTTGCAAAATAAAAAACAAAATTTTTTTAAAACGTTGTTTATTTTTTTTTAATTTGCAACGAATCCTAGATTCGTTGCAAATTAAAAAAAAAAATAAATTTAACGTTCTAAATTTTTTTTTTTTTTTTTGCAACGAATCCTGGATTCGTTGCAAAAATTTGCAACGAATCCAAAGATTCGTTGCAAAATAAAAAAAAAAAATTAAACGTTGTTTTTTTTTTAAATTTGCAACGAATCCGTGGATTCGTTGCAAATTTACAACGAATCCTGAATTCGTTCCAAATTAAAAAAAAAAATAAAATTACCGTTTTAAAAAATTTTAATTTTAATTTTTTATTTTGCAACGAATCCACGGATTCGTTGCAAATTAAAAAAAAAAATTACCGTTTTAAAAAATTTTAATTTTTGTTTTTTATTTTGCAACGAATCCTGGATTCGTTGCAAAATAAAAAACAAAAATTAAAAATTTTTAAAACGTTGTTTATTTTTTTTTAATTTGCAACGAATAGATTCGTTGCAAATTAAAAAAAAAAACTTAACGTTCTAAAAAATTTTAATTTTTTTTTTGCAACGAATCCGTTGATTCGTTACAAAATAACAACGAATTTTATTTTTTCGTTGCAAAATTGCCGATAAAAATTTATTTCGTTACAAATTTGCGACGAAACCTAAAATTCGTTGCTATATTTATTGCAGATTTGCAACGAAAATAATTTGTTGCTAAATTTCGTCGCAAAAAAACTGTTTTTTTTTTTTTTTTTTTTGTAGTGGAAGGGATATATATATATATATATATATATATATATATATATATATATATATATATAATATTTTAGACTTTTCATATATTTTTTAAGGAAAAAAAAAGGTTTGTTTAGTAATAGGTGGAGGGGGTGAATAGATCGGCTCTTTAGTGAATTTGCTCAATTAATAATAGGTATGTTATGTATTTAAATAAAAGTCATTAATCAATTAAATAAAAAAAAAGGAATTAAATGATCTGGATGATATCAAACAAATTAAATTTAGGGCCATTTGCCCAAAGTTTTTTGGATTTATCGTGGTGGCGGCTGATTCGAAGCTTTCGGACCGGGCCTTGAACCAGTAGATTGGTTAGACTGGAGCTCCCTCGTCTCTCCCTGATCCCCATCTCTCAGCCCTACGCCGCCCACTCTTCGAATCCATCCTCGGCGGAGCATCGGACGCCATGCGGTCCTTCGGCAAGCTAACTGCCGTCCCCGGCCGCCGCCCCACGGCGGCCACCGCCATGTCTGCGTACTCCACCTTGTCCGGTGGTGGTGGTGGTGGTGGCGGCGGAAGAGGAAGAGGCCGAGGCTCGGGACCCCCGACCCGCGTCCCTGGCCAAACCGTTCCCGACGACGGCGATGAACGTAGTTTTGCTCCGCCAGGCGTTGGCCGCGGGAGAGGCCAACCCGTCCTACCGTCCTCTCCTGTCCTTCCCTCTTTCTCGTCTTGGATGTCCCCCGGGGATCCTGCTGCTGTAGGGCGGGGCCGCGGGCGCTTCGCCCCGCCGCCACCGCCCCATCCTTCCGAATCCTCCTCCGGTCCTAAAAAGCCGATATTTTTCAAGCGGGAGGAAGTCCCCTCCGACCCGGGAGACAAACCTAAGTTAGCTGGCTCGGATCAAGTCGCGTCGCTTCCTCGGAGCCTGTCCCCTGGACTCTCTGGTGCCGGGAGGGGGAAGCCCTCCCGCGTCGCCGAATCAGATGGCCGGCCGCGCGAGGAGAATCGACATCTCCGGCAGAGACCAGCTCCTAGGTCTGGCCTGGAATCCTCTGATCAGACGACGAGCCAGCCGAGGATGGGACGGGAGGAGGCTGTAAAAAGGGCCGTGGAGGTCTTGTCTCGTTCAGGCGGCGGGCAGGGACTCGGGAGGGGAAGAGGGGGGAGAACGATGACGCGGGGAAGAGGGAGAGGCGGAAGATTCCGGGGACGAGGAGTAGAGGTGGAACCGGACTTCGACGTTGACGGTTATCTCGGAAACAAGGCTGACGGGGAGAAATTGGAGAAGAGGCTTGGAGAAGAGAAGATGAATCTACTGAATGAAGCATTTGAAGAGATGAGCTTGAGAGCTCTGCCATCTCCGCTGGTGCAGGCTTATTTGGAAGCCCAACACTATAATAATATGGTCTGCATTTGATGGCACTCGGCAGATTCGTTCTATGTTTTCCTTCCTCTAATCTTTCTGTTTGTGCAGATTGAGTATGAGCCAGAATACTTGGTTAATTTTGAAAATCCAGATATCGATGAGAAGCCACCGATGTCCCTTGAGGAAGCACTGCAGAAGGCTAAGCCATTCTTGATGGCCTATGAAGGGTTCCAAACCCATGAACAGTGGGAGGTGATTCATGGTCCTTGCTTTGTTTTTTGTCTGTAGATCTGTGATCTGTTTACCTTATGATAAATATTTGATGATTTTCAACTGAAAGTGATCATTTCTATTTCCATTTCAAACCTTGAATTGCAATCATGTAAACTAGGCCTAAGTCTTTGGTTTAAGGTTTCTTAGGATTGGTGTCATCTTTAGACATGGTAGGTGATGTTGTAACTGACCTCCCTTGTTAAAGCTTGTATAGTAATAGCCGTGTTAGAAACTTATATCGTGTACATAATAACATTTCTGCTTGTTAGTTTTGAAAGCTTTTGCTATACACAAGACATGTTTTGCTTACTATTGGTTTGTGTCAGAACCTTATGCCTTTTTCTTTCTTATTAATTAGGTTCCAAAACTCAGTATCTTTATGAATTATTTTAGAGGTTTCGTTCTTTAGGATTATTTGAATCAAATATTTTCGGGTGTTAACTACTATCATACATTATTAAATAAGATTGCATATGAATGCTACTCGACACTTGTTGATTCTCCCTTTACAAAACCTTACTTCACCCCACTATTAATCACTTGCGAGATATAGGCTTTTGTTGTCACTTCAATTTGGTTGCTTGTTCCATAATTAATTAACGTCACAAAAATTGGTGGTATGTTCTAGTGGTCCTTGTTCACTAGGTTTTTTTTTTTTTCTAAAATAAATTCTGTTATTACCTGTATATATGGATTTGTTTTCCCTGGTGGCACCGTACTTTTATTTGGTAAATGAATGTGCCTAAAAACCTAGAGGCTTCAGTCCTAAGTATTGTAGCTACCATGCAAAAGCAAGTGTTGCTACTATTTATGCCTCTGCAATGTCTTTGACTTGGATGAATTTTGTTTTGTAATTGTGGACATTTTAGTCACCGCTATCACTTAGACACAATAACAGCAACGAGCTGTTAGTTCCATCTGTCTGGGTCAGCTGTGTGGCTAAGCACTTAGAAATATTTTGTATAGTATTTCACGCGTGCAATTTTCTTGACAGGAAGCTGTAAATGAAATTATGAAAAAGTTGCCTTTGAAGAAAGAAATTATTGATATGTATTGTGGGCCTGATGTAATTACTGCAAAGCAACAGCAGGAAGAGTTGCAGAGGGTGGCAAAGACTATTCCAGAGGACGCTCCTTCTTCTGTGAAGAAGTTTACTGAGCGAGCGGTTCTTTCTCTTCAGGTTGTTTTACTCCTGCTAATTTTTTTGTGTTATACTGTATCACAAATTTCAAAAATAAAAATATATAGTTTAATAGTCCATATATCTTCGTTTAAGGTTTATTTTGCATTTGCTTCCAGTCATTCTGTTTTGAAAATGTGCCCCATGAGTAAAAATACTTGGAAGATTGATGGAAAACTCACAAGACTTTGTAAAATAACTCGTAGTGATACTAATGAAGTGCATTGTATAGTTATGTGTCTGCTGAAGGATCAAGCCACAACGCTTTTCCATCAGTTTTATAGAGACCATCTCCCTTAATGCAAGTAGAATCGTACCCAATTCCCAATTCTGACCTACCAATTTTTTGTGTAACTTTGTGGTTCAAAACGGCCTTAGCTCCTAATCCTTCATACTAGAGATTCAAAATCAGTTCCTAAAACCAACACATTATCTAGAGATGAGAAACTAATTCTGAATCTGTCATCCCTAGTGAGAGGTTCGAGTGCTACAAAGATTCAGCCCTATAGATGGACAGAGAATCATAAAGATTCTCATGGCATCACTTCCCTGATTCATCATGCATTTGCCTGCTTCATTTAGTTACTTCAGGGATATATTTGGTTTTCCCAAATTCTCGATGTTATCTTATGGATAAAAAGTAACTTTTTGTTCATCAATAATTCATGTAGGTTTTGCGATCTGTATTGTTTGAGTAATTTCTGTTGTGGTTTACACGCTGATTTATGTCGTTCTCATCGATCTAGTCCAAAAGTATGAACGATTAACTTATCGGCTTTTCTTGTTGTCCTGATTTGCTTTCTGAAACTACTTTTCCCTTCTGGAATGGAATGTCATAACTATTTTCTTCCCGTATAACATTGTAATACAAGTTCTCCAAGCTGTTCCCCTTTTCTATTTTCCCGAATACTTCGATGCAGCACAAACTAGACATCATTCTTTTTGCTGATTTTGTCATTTGTATTCCAATCAAAGCAAACACTAAATCCAAATCTAACACTTCCCGATGGGGTTTTTGCAGAGCAACCCAGGTTGGGGCTTTGACAAGAAATGTCAGTTCATGGACAAGCTCGTGTGGGAGGTCTCACAGCCTTATAAGTAATTCATCATCCCTCGCCGGATAAGCAAAGCTTGAATGCATTCTTTTTTCAAGCTTGAATGAAATTTGCTCTCGCTCATTTCAATCTCCATAATAAGATGGAGTTGACTGCTTTCTACTCGTGTAACTTTAGCATGCTGCTTATTGAAGTTGACAAATAGGAGTTTCCTAGGAAATGGGGAGTTGGATCCCCGTGTTGTGTTTGTTTTTTAGATCATTTTGCTGATATTAATTCATGATCTTTTTGTGAAAAAAGAAATAATAACAATTATTTGAAATTTGATTAGATGTCTGGTAGTTTAATCAGCATCATTATCTGGAGCAATTTCTTTCTTTTTTTTTTTTTGGAAATGTCTTTTGGTGTAGGTGTACAAGTTTAGATAACTATGAAACTTGCAATGAAATTTGTTTCAATTCTCAACGAATTCTTGCTTTGTTTTATCAAAAGTTGTTTAGTTATTTTAAACTGCCATGTACCTTCTAATTTATTTTTTAAGGATAATTGTTAAAACATTGTATATTTTTAATAAATTAATTCTTAATTTAGTACGTTGTGTATGTAAAGTAATAATTTTTATAGGATTTTTTTAATAATAAGAAATATTAATATATTGATTATTTATTTAAAATATTATTATTTTTAGTATTGTGATCAATATGTTAATTCATTTTTGAAAATGATAATTATTCCATATTAAATGATTAATATAATATTATGTAAAAGGGAAAATTTCTTTTCGCAAGGCCTTCTTTGTTTCCCGTGGGGGTTAAATTGATGCATAAAATGATTTGTTCGTCTTCAATATTTTGGTCAATCGATCATGGAAAATGGAGAGTATATTATCTCATGGGAGCTAAATGATTGATATAATAAAATCTTGATCCATAAATAATCATCTAATGTAATATCACAGGGATGGCGCATTGGTGTCCCCCGGAGATGGCTCGATGGTAAACACAAAGTGATGCTTGAGAGGATGTCTGGGTTCGAAATCAGATGAGGGGATTAAAACCTCTCGGGATGAAATATCCTTTTTTGTGTTTATCACTGAGTCAAGAGTCAAAAGTCCATCCGCATTTTACCTCCCTCACAATGACCGAGGGGGCGGTCGGTGGGGGTCGCTAGATTGGCGGTTCCAACTTTTAAGACGGGAATGACGCATTGATAAAGCCGTGTGACAATTTACTGATGAGGCACGGATTGAATCTCAGAGGGAGATCTAAAATTCTCTCTCAAAATGGCTCTCTACGACTTTGCCAATCGCATTAAGGTTCAAAGAATCTTGTGATTTATCTCTCTTACAATGACTTTGAAATGGATTGACGGAGACTGCTAGATTGACGATTTCAACTATTTTGTGAATAAATTGTAAGTGCAAAGCGATAACTAATTTTGAATTAGAATAATTAAATAAAAATTTTAAACTGCATATATTATATTATTACAGATAGGGGCGACTAAAAATAACAGATTGAACCAAATTAATTTGGAAGTTGGATTTTGAGGACGAATTTTAAAAATCAGTTAAACATATTTAATTATTTATATTAAATAATAAAAAATCAATTAATTTGATATTTAAAAATCACTTTATATAATTTCAGAAATTGCGGTATTTCATAGTTCAATTGATTGATTGATTTTTTTTATTTGTACATGTGCCTATGAATTTTAAGCTATATTTAAATAAGCTCGCAAGATTTACTAAATATTTAAGTT
The DNA here is from genome assembly GCA_025175895.1 of Wurfbainia villosa. Classification (NCBI taxonomy): domain Eukaryota; kingdom Viridiplantae; phylum Streptophyta; class Magnoliopsida; order Zingiberales; family Zingiberaceae; genus Wurfbainia; species Wurfbainia villosa. The sequence continues at coordinate 1,512,175 of CM046000.1, read as the reverse complement.
CAAAATAATTTTCTTTAATAAAAATAAAAGAAAAGTTTTTCCTTTTTTCATCGTTTTAAAAAATATTAATAGTCGGACCAATTCTCATTGTGAACCGGTCCGGTTTAAACGCTCCTCACAGGGACGCGAGTCGCCGACGCCAACGCAAACGCACGCTGCCGCCCTTTGAAGTTGGGATCCGCCATCGCCGACGAACCTAGCCGCCGCAGCCGCCGCCTACTTACCGTATCTGTGCTTCTCTCTGAACGTCGGCGTCTTTTCCTTCATCGATCCTTCTGAGGAAAGGCTGTCCTTCCTCGTTTTCTCGATATATTTTCCCGAAGATGTGCGTGCCTTGTCTCCTCTCTTCCTCGCGTTAATTGTTTGCCCACCTTGTTTCTTTGATTGATTGTCTAAGATCGTTGGCAGGTCTCGGATTTGCGTCAAGAATTTGCCCAAGTACGCCAATGAGAACCGGCTCCGGGAGTTCTTCTCTCAGAGAGGGGAGGTCACTGATGCTAAACTCATCCGCACTAGGTAAGATTCATAGTGATTGAAAATAAACTATTTTCGTTTTCATGCCTTCTTATCCAGAAACAAATCATTGTAAATTCTAAACATTTATTTGAAAAGTAGCCAAATTATCTCATTGCCCAAGGTCACAGCTTTTACTTACCCTTCTAAATATTAATGTCTTGTGAGCAAAAAAAATTAGAATTTTGTTAAGGAGACAGGGCCTTTTGATTTCCAGATTGACTATGCGTCATGCTGTCTAGAATTCATAATCAGTGCCCAAACTGAATTAAACCAATTGATTTCAACTGATATGGCATATTCTATTATTAGGGTTATCTATTCTTGATTTATTTATGTGTCTTGAGTAGTCTCATTTGGCTTCCTCAGAGATGGAAAGAGTCGGCAATTTGCATTTATTGGTTTCAAGACTGAGAAGGAAGCTGAAGATGCGCTTAACTATTTCAACAATTCTTACATGGACACATGCAAAATCACATGTGAGGTATTGTTTGATGATTGTAAGCTTTTCTTTTCCTTTCCTTTCTACTATGTTCTTTATTGATAGTAGTAATGTTGATGTAAACTTATTCAAATACATATTTGGTGTTGGTGATGTGGAGTGGACAATGATTTCATTATCGCTTGATGGTGTTGGTGATGTGGAGTGGACAATGATTTCATTATCGCTTGGACGGTGGCTTTGTTGGTCATTGTAATCCCAGTTAGATTAAACATTTAGATGAAAAACTGATTTTCTTCATAATTATTTTTTGGTCAAACAACTTGTATGGTTTATCAAAATCTACGAATGACACAACTTGTAAGACATATTCCTAATTCTTTGACTTTTCTGTTTTGGCAACTATGCGCTTAATTATATTACTAATTAATGGAGACATGAAGACTTAAACAATATGCAACAGCTACATAATTTACAAGATCTCGTATTGCCTTTTCATCCTTTTGAGAGTTATTGTGCAAAATAAATTCATTTTCTAACGACATTAATTGAATTGTTTATGTTGTTCATACATTGTACTCCTTTGTTTGAATGCAAGCTGATTTATACACTTTAAGTTTTCTTGTTTGAAAGCTTTCTACTTTTAGATATATCTCATTTACTACTAGATGAATGTTTGACACATTTATCAGGTACTAACATAGGCTTGATGCTGGAGATTCAGTTTGTCGAATTGTAATGTTATTACTAGTTTTAGGACTGTCCTTGTCATGGTAAACGAATTGTCATAGGAATATTTGGTTATTTCTGTGATAAAGGAGCCACCTTTAGTAGGATCTTTTTAGCAAGTTATGGCAGCCCCCAGGGCAAACTCAGATGGTTAGTGCAACCGTGTTAAGGCTTGAAAGGGCAAGGGGTCTATTCATGGAGGTGACAACCAGACTACCGATGATTCCGCATTTCTACGCTAGCCATCTGGGACCTGATTTACCCCCCTCTACACGTAGGGGCAGTGGTGGGGGGCCACTAATGTGGCGGTTCCACATTTTTTTTTAGCAAGTTATGGCAATCTAAGACAACTTGTTCCTCTAGTATTTGTTTGTCCTAGTAATTCCAGTACTAGTCAAGGACGACACACTTGATAACTTAGTTGAATGGGTGTTATAGACTCATGATATTTCTCTTTTTTGTTTTTCATGCATAATGAAATAATTTATATAACATGGAATAGCTTTCTTGTAGGTTGCTCATCGACTTGGTGATCCAAATATTCCTCGTCCATGGAGTCATTACTCTACAAAGAATACACATAGTCCAAATTATTCAAAGAAGAAGAGTGAAGTTATGAGGGTTTCCAGCTCAACTTCCAATGACACTTCTCCTAAGCAAAAATATGCCAAGCCCAGTGAATATGAAGATCCTAAATTTAGAGAGTTTCTTCAAATCATGCAGCCACGATCAAAACAGAAGATATGGGCGAATGATACTTTAGCTCCTTCTGATGCAATTGTGAAAAATCGAAATGCTGACCAAGAACAAATAGAGACAACCAAAGGGATTTCATTAAGCCCCAGAGAAAGAGAGCCATCTGAAGATAGAGAGCAATTAAATGGAGATGATGACACAACAGATATGGAATATTTTAAGAGTAGGGTTAAGGCAAATTGGTCGGATTCAGAAGTTTCAGAATCAGAAGGAGAAGCATCTGATGGTGAGCCTAGTAAGCCTGATGTAAATGATGAGATGATTGATATGTCTGGTATTGATCAACCCCAAATGCAAGAGGAACCTTCAAAAACTTTCATTGAGGATAACAACGACATTGAGATCCCTAAGTCATCATTTGATGATGAGTATAAGCAGGAATTAGAAACTGGCCGATTGTTTATCCGCAATCTTCCATATACAGCAACGTATGGTGAAGTTCTTGAAACTTATTTATATCAATAGAGCGTCATACTAACTCCCTTCTGGCAATACTTGTTTGCTTCCCTTTATAGATTATCATTTTTTTGTATCCAGTGAAGATGATCTGGCCGAACTTTTTAGCCAATTTGGTGAACTGTCAGAGGTTCATCTTGTTGTGGACAAAGATACAAAAAGATCTAAAGGAATAGGCTATGTCCTTTATGCACTTCCAGAATCTGCAATAAGGTAACTATTTCAGTTAGTGTTATCATTTATGTTTAAATTCATGAATGTTTGTCATGTCATTCTCTACTGTTAGTCTGCTAAACTTGTGATTGGACTTTCATATTATTCTGCTGTAAAAATTTGATAATCATGCAACAAGAAGGCTGGTCGTCTAGAACATGAAAGAAAGTACTTGTTTTGTTTATAGTAAAATTGCTTAGTCAATGATGATATAACTAGAATTAATAGCATCATTTGATTTTTCTGTGATCAGCTGCACAATTGTCTCTATAAGTACAGAACAAACAATGTTGCATGTAGTATCTTGGGAGATTTGACAATTTGATTTTTCTAACTTTGGATAAACAATAAGAATTTAGAATTCCTTAGTTTCTTGGTTCGAAATTACCTTGGGGCTGCAAGATTCTAATGGTCTGTGTGTATGCACATGTATGCACCCCCCTCCCAAAATAATTAAAAAAAAACTCAGTGCTTGTGTGGCCTCTCTCTTCACTGTTGCCTATTTTTGCAGAAGCCTTTGGTGCTGCTGTATGTTGCATCGGAAGTTGCCAGTTCCTTCCCTTGCTTATGTAAATAGGAGATTCTTCAGCTAGTAGCACCACACCCTGCAACCTATTCAGAAGAAATGAATTTGTTCGTGAAAGTAAATTGGTCCTTAGGAAAAAGGAATTTTGAAAGATTCTTGTGAATTAATTATTTTATTTTATTCAAATATAGCAAATGTGGACTTTCTTGAGCAAGTGAAATTTCCTGGATTTGAATATCAAAATGTTCTTCATTGAGAAAGGATGTTGTGCATGCAATTGATTGTGCTACTTTCTCTAGTTAAAGACTTAAAGGTCTTACTGATTTATGCTTTCATCTTCAAATGTGGATCTGAGTTTCTTTCTTATCGGACCATGTAGTCATTTCATGCTGTTGTTGATGAATAAAAATAATGCTGAAGCTGATTTAAGTGCGGTTTGTTGTGTTTTAATTTTAGGTTACACTTTCACATGCCAAATGACTAAGTAGATCAGTTTTGAATCCAATGTCTCAGAACTTGATTGGCAAATCAAATGCTTAGTACTCTGTGTGCTTGTTCAATTAAATATAGTCTATTATTATTACTTGTTATTCCATACAATGCAAATTGTTCTCAAAGTTTTGGATGCATATCTGATTTCTTCAGTTTTTTTTTTTAAAGTAAGGATGCTTATATAACATTACTAGTTCATTTTCGTGGGTTTGGTTTCATCTTTTATAAATCTAGGCTATGTGACTTTCATGCATGTACTAGATTACCGCTGGTTGACTATTTGAATCTTGATCTATGTTAATTTTTAAAATTGTGTACAACATTAATTTAGTTAAATTCTTAAATGTAGGGCACTAGAAGAATTGGACAACTCAATATTCCAAGGAAGATTGTTGCATGTTATGCCTGCTAAAGGAAAAAATCCAACTAGTGAAAAGATTGAGTAAGCATATTGCAGTGGTTTCTTTTCCCTTATCACATTTTTCTGGAATAGGGAGCTGCGAGATATTTTTTTCTTAGTCTAACCTAGTATTCTTTTCTTTTTGATTCATCATCCTTAAAGGTCTGAACATGCCACTTCTAAAAAGAACTTGAAGCAGCTACGTCAAGAACAGAGGAAGGCATCTGAAGCTAGTGGTGATACACGAGCATGGAATGCTTTGTTCATGCGTCAAGATACAGTATGATCTGCTTAAACTATAACATGAAACAATTTTCTTGTGTGGATTACATTGGTAATGTTTTGATAATGTTATTTTCTTCTGCTGAGACTATGAGTTCCTTTTATTGCTTTCCATCTTTTCATATATGTGGGATGAGTTATCACCAAGGTTAGAGATTGTTGCTAAGACCATATGCTGGTGTAACTAATATCCATGCACACCAGATTAGTCTACAATCCATTTTTAGCAATATAGTTATACCTACCTGTCATAACAAGTCCGCTTGGCTCTTCTTATGGAGTATCATTTCCTCATAGATCCATTTAAAAACTACCTTTTAATCCCTGTGTATATCTATTTAAACTGTAAAGACAGAGAGATTTACTGGCTGGGAAAGAAAGAAAGTGTGAGTGTGTGACATCTGCTTCTTTGCCTTATCTTTCACTGGAAAGGGGTCTTCAATGATTCATTAGGGCTTTACTGATCTAGAGAAGCGGCTTCAAAAGGAGACTTGAAGGATTGAAAAAGTGGACAATTAATGAAACTGAAAGGTCCTTCCTCAAACAGGGGCTAGCAACTATAGGAATGAACAGGTTTTTATTCCATGAAGGATAGCATCTGTAGTTAATGACTTGGGAAAAAAAATAATATCATGGGTTATAGCAGATAAGAGAGATGTTTTTATATGCTTACATTTGGAATTTTTACCAAACAGTGGACTTTGTGGTGTTAGGTACTCTTGGCAAATAATATTACTAGCAAGTTTTTTTAACTATTGGATCCTATTGGTTAGGTCTTCAAAGATGTTTCAGGCAGCAAGTGACTGAAGCATTGCACTCATTGCATAATGCTTATTAGTAATTTCGTATATCTCATATTTATTAGTAACATACATATAATTGATTTGTAAAGTTGAACTCGATGTTCTCCTTGCATGAATCATTGGGGAAAGGAACAGAAGGGACCAGGTTCTTAGAGACTGGTTGCTACATCTATAAAGTTAGCCTAACGGCTGGCAGATATTCATCATGTATTGAACAATGGATGTGCAAGAATAAGACAATTCAGAGATCTGATTAATGATAATAAAATAATATAATTTTCTACGGCTGACACTTTTCATGTCTTTTTACTGATCTGTTAATAAAATTCACTTTGTTGGCACATATTTCAATCTAACATGACATGAACTCAAGATTTGTTGAATACTTGGTAGAGTGTTGCTAAAACTTTGGTTATATTCTCATATTGAATTTTGTTTTAATTTTTTTCACTTTTTCACACAATTTTTTCGGTGGTTGCTATGGTTCATATGTGATCAATTTAATACTGATTCAGCTAAGAAATGTATGTCGTATCACATAGGTAGTAGAGCACATTGCAAGGAAGCATGGTATCAGGAAAAGTGATCTCCTTGACAATGAAGCAAATGATCTTGCTGTACGTGTAGCTCTAGCGGAAACACATGTGATAGCAGAAACAAAAAAGGCTCTGTCCAATGCTGGAGTTAACATTAAAGCATTAGAAGAATTTGCATCTAACAAGGCTGAAAATTCTAAAAGAAGCAATCACGTGATATTGGTGAAGAACTTGCCCTACACTTCTAATGAAGGAGATCTTGTTGGCATGTTTGGAAAATATGGGAGTCTGGAGAAAGTTGTTCTCCCACCTACGAGAGGCTTGGCCTTGGTATGTCAATCACTCTTCAATCATCAAATATTGTATCTGTATCTATTCATGATTAGTTTCTTTCTTTTCTCTAGTATTTTGTTTTTAAAAATGGATTTTTATTGCATGGAATTAACTTGGAGATTTCATTTAAAATACTGTTTACATAACCATCTAATCTCCCAATTGTCTGCATTAAAGCTTGTCGATGTAATTGTTCTTTGTCCAAGATGATACTGGCAACCTAGTTGAAGTGGCATTTGCATCTCATGAGTTCCATTGAATTTTCTCAGGTAGTTTTTCTTGAAGCTGGAGAAGCTCGTGCTGCTTTTAAGGGTTTGGCTTATAAACGATACAAGTAAGTTCTGTTAACAACATCTTGGATGGCATTCTTGTCCAAGCATTTTCATTTCATCTTCTTTCCGGTGACAACATCAAGTTTTGATTGCTTTATGTAACCATCAGTAGTTGCGTACTTATAAATTTCAATGCTGATTTCAATAGAATAACATGCTACATTCTTAACTACTAGATCTACTAAATCTTTTCATTCCTTAAATAAGAACCATTATAAACTAATTAGTTAGTACAATTTGTCACTTGACCTCTCCTAGGTGTTTTTTTTTCTTTCTCTTCAATTCAGTCTATTTCATAACAATATTAGGTTTGAAAAGATTGACATCAAAAGTACTAAGCTTCACTAATTCTAACTTATGTCATTTGCCTTTCTTTTCGAACCTAAACATTAAATGCTCATTTTAACTATTTTTAGAAAGAGCAAATATATTTGGGAATCTACATGTCCATGTAAGTTTTCATAATCATTACATGTAAAAATTGCCAATATTTATGTGTTTGTTTCTCGAGGTTTCTTGTGCTCTTGATAAACACAGATTGAATTGTCATCTCTTCTATCTTGTTATTCTTTTAAAAAATGCTTTAATTTGTAGGGATGTACCGCTATACTTGGAATGGGCTCCTAGCGACATTTTATCTCCTATCCCAAAGTTGAATAATGAGGAACAAAACAATGTAATGGGTGAAGAAAAATTTAACAAATTTTTAATTCGGCAAGCTGTGGAAGGAATAGCAGAAGAAGAAATTGATCCTGACAGGATTGAGGTGTGCATCCTCATTCCCCTTCTTGTTTGTATGAATGCTATGCAATTTATTTTTATTTCTTTGCTTGCTAAAGCTAAAATCATTAATTGCCAAGGTGAAAATTACTTGAATGTGCTTAGTTTTTTAAAATTATTTTCCTATTAGTACATATCATCTATTATTGGTCACTCACCATTATAGTTTTCGTCAATACTCATAAGGAATCATTTCAGTCTATCCGGTAGTGTTTCTTTCAAAATTTTGCATCTTACTAGTATGCAGGTAATTGGGTGATTCATACCACATACGTGGATTCATATTTCACTCACGCGCATTTAAGGTTTTAGCATTTCTTTCACAATTTTGCACGTTAATGATGTGTAGGTAATCAGGTGGCTCTTAGTTTCATATCACATATGGGGAATGTATTTTTCTTTCTTTATTCAAAGGCTATAAATTGTAAACAAATGTGAAACTATTTATTTAAGTTATTTCACCACCTCGCCTTTTCTAATTCATTGTTCATGGTCCAAAATAAATGCACATCTCATCACAATAAAGGAGCAAATCAACAATGAGTGTTGTTGTCTTATTGCCTGAAATCATTGAAGAAAAGCTGCTGATATTCTTGGATTGACATTGCAACGATGAGTTTAAATGTCTTGACTTTGAATGCCTGAAGTTAAAGTAGAAAAGCTGCTGATATTCACATATTAGCCATACAAAAGTAATAGGATGTCTGCAACTGTTACATGGTTTAGCTTGTAAATGATTGATGGCGATCCATTGCAAAGCTACATGCACTTGATTAATATTGTTAGGTGGGCATGAGTGCCTCATAAAATCATAATAGATATCGCAGAACAAATGCTACCATTTGTATTTTGGTTTCATAACACATTACTGTCCAATTACAAGTGCTTTGCTGAAGTCAATGGGCTGCATCCTTATCTGCAGGCACGTAAGCGAGTGCTTGAAGTTGAATAAACTCCTGTAACTCTCTGATTTTAGGTAAAGGAAGCTAGGCCCACTATCTCATTTCACGATCAGAAGAGAATAAGATTATAAGAAGAAAAAATAAGAGGCTATGCCAGAAGGCCGTATGCTAAAAAGGATAAAATCAAAATTAAAAATTGAAATTACTTGATATAGAAGAGATAAATCCAATCATGTCTGTATGCAAAAGATAAACAATAGAGTGAAAAAAGTGAATGCTCTATGGAAATGATATTTGTAGCAGAAGATGGTGCCTTGATATACTTTAATACGAGAGATTCTTAGTGACATGACTATGAACATGAATTTGCATTTAGCAGAATTTGAGACCCAGTTACTCTTCTTCTTTTTTTTCATGTAAATTTTTTTCTTTTTTGTGATCTATATTCTAGTGAACATTAGAATTTCATGAGGAATTTAATTTCGTCCAATTAAGTTCTTTCACGAAAACGATCTGTATTCTAGAAAACATCAGAACTTCATGAGGAATTCAAATTTGTTCAATTTAGAATACTTTCTTCTTGACTTGATGATGTTTGATTGAAAGTATAATCTCCTTAACATGCCTCTCTTTGGGCTTATTTTCACGGTTTAGTTTGGTTTGGTTTTCAGTCACGGTCACTATTTGTCAAGAATCTAAATTTCAAGACTACCGACGAGTCACTGAGGAACCATTTTAGTGACAAAATGAAGAATGGGACACTTAAAAGTGTAAAGGTAGAGTCTGGCGATTAGCTTGCAAGTTTTTGTCTACTTATGTTACTTTTTCTAAGAAAAACATTCTATTGCTCTTCTCTCAGGTGAAGAAGCATGTTAAGGGTGGTAAGAGTGTCTCTATGGGTTTCGGGTTCATCGAATTTGATTCCCTGGAAACTGCTACCGATGTATGCAAGGATTTACAGGTAAAGTGTCCCACAGCTTTCAAAGCACTAACGAGAACAAAAAGTTTTCTCACGAACTCTTTTTCCGACAGAAAATTTTCCTATTTCTGCCTCTTGGCTCACAGTTAAATCTTAACAGTGAATTACAAGCTTTTACTTGAACTTGCAGGGAACTGTCCTGGATGGCCATGCTCTTATCTTACAACTTTGTCATTCAAAAACAGCCGAGGCTCCCAAAAACGATGAGAAAAATAAGAGCTTAACAACAATAATAGTGAAAAATGTTGCATTCGAGGCAACGGAAAAGGATTTAAAGGAGCTTTTCAGTCCATTTGGTCAGGTAAGCATATGTATCTTAGTTTCGAACCCCATTTCAGCTTTATGCAGCTTCAAAAAATTTGAAATTAGTTTGTCATATTAGCCATAGGTCACAAAATTGTGAAAGTGATGATTACATTAATGGGAAATTTTCTTAAACCTGTCACTTATGTAGCTATGCTTAACTTGTCTTCAAAGTGCATTTTAATTCGTATCTTAATTTTCGAAACCCAGCCAACATGAATCTAAAGTCATCCCACCATCAGTGGTGGAGCTCTGCATTAGGTCTCCCAATTCATAGAATGTGAAAATTACACATATAAACCATCTTTCAACTTGTCCATATGATACTGAGAATTAGACAGGTTCAGTTCATAGCATGACATATCTTTTAATCTTCAATATCATGAACCTCTTTAATTTCCTTCTGTGGTTTCAGATCAAGAGCTTGAGGTTGCCAGTGAAATTTGGTGGCCACCACAAGGGTTATGCATTTGTCGAGTTCGTCACAAAGCAAGAGGCCCAAAATGCAATGGAGAATCTATCAAACACACATCTCTACGGTCGCCACCTGGTACTTTTCTTGCACAGAGAAGTCCAGTTCTTATCGATAAGCTATGAAACTGACCTTGCATTACCTCACGCAGGTCCTCGAACGAGCAAAAGATAAAGAGACGATGGATGATCTAAGAGCAAAGGCAGCCGCTCAGTTCGCAGATGGACACAATATCCTGTCCAAGAAACGAAAACAAGATGCTTCGGCAGAGAAAATCGAGAAGATTGCAAGAATATTGTAGTTCTTCCAAATGTGGTTGTATATGTTTTGCTCTACTTCTTAAAACTAATTTAACATGTAACAAAAAGAAAATGTTGTAAGAAATTTTGTCTCAAGTGTAAGTTGTGGTTTTAGGGTATCAATTTTGCAACTAAAGAACTCTGTTGTTTTTAACCATTTGTGGTTTTGTTTAAATCATTTTTCTGATGAAGACTTAATTAACAACAATGATAAATATAGATGAAATTTATTCAAGTATAAATGAAAATATATTTTGTTGTATTAAAAAGTGTTTACATAAATACTTTTATGGTTATTTTAAATTGACTACAAAAATATTATTAAATTAGTTAATAAATTCTTATGAAATTTAGGTAATTTTTTCTTTATTTTTTTCAAAATGATTCATGTATATTATATTATTTTGTTTCAACAAATATTTTTCTGTAAAAAGTATGAGCAGTTGACATTTTATTTTTGATTCTTTTAAAATTTTGGTATATATATATATAAATCATCAAATGATTTATTATAAAGGTCTAGCTAGTGAACCACCCAATCCATCTTAGAACTATTAAGATTTGATGTGGTCCTTTTTTATTTTTGTTGTCTGAGTTTGCAGGACGGTAAGGTTACGTACAATGAATTTCTTCTTCGGTATCTCACGTGGCGAGAGCTTCGTGCATCGAGTTGTAATTTTTTTTGTCGAGTTTGTAGGAGAGGATGGATTTTCACAGCGGCAATAGTAAATTCTGTTGAATATTAACAGATGTTAGATGATCATCGACACTCCTACTGATGGTCCTTCGATATTTAAATCAAACATGTGGAAAATGAGAAAAGATAATAATAGAGTAGTAAAAGACAGGGGCGAAGCCTACATGAGTCCAGTGTAGATAGCTGCCCACACTGGGTCCAGAATTTTTTTTCCCAATTTTATTTTATTTAAATTTATACAATAATTTTTTTTTAATTTTTTTATTAATTTATTAAGTATAATATATTATGTTCACACTGAACTAACATCTTAGTTTCGCCCTTAGTAAAAGTTGTCCTCAAACGAAAGAGAGAACTCTTTTTTTACCTCAATATTATCTTAATATAATTACTTTGAGATACCTCCTTCCTCTCATGATCACTCTCAAGATGTTTTTTAGTAAGTCTTTAGGGAAATCTTTGTACAGAATCTCCATGTGAAATGTCATATATGTCATAATTATTATTGAGATAAATTATTAGGGGACTAGATGTAATGATTGTTGAAGAGGATTTTTCGTCATGGTCCCCAGATGCTCAACTTCAACAACCACCCGAGTGGTCGAGTCTTGTGATGTCTTGAGTAGACTCCTCGTGCTCCCGAGCGCTTACACGTTGAGTATCTAACTCCCTGAGTCCTATGCACAGGCTTTATATCTTGCATACTTGATAATCTCCGAATGATCATTCAAAAATCTCTGCGTTCCCCTCGTACGATCTATTAGGCTCGTTCTTGATAAGCTTCTTGTTTAAAGATCTTACTCATTAGACTTTTCCAACCGCATCAAAGATCCATTTATCACTTGCACTAGATAATTCAATAACAAAAAAAAAAAACAAAAACAAGAACATACAAGGTGTCGAGTTGTGTATGATTTAGATACACATATCTCCTATTTGTTCGAATCCATAATTATCTACATTTTGACTCAAAATAAGAATTATATCGCATTTAGGATACCTATATTAAATGTCTTGTTCGTTTACAAAATAGAATTTGTGCAAGAACATTCGCATTAGCCATGTCAAAGTATTCCCTTCTCTTCCCTCTTTTGTTTTTGGCCTTGAGAGGAGAGTTCATCCCGGACGACCTTGGGCCAGGGCAAATGGATTTCGTCTAGGATTTAAAAATTATTCTTCAAAATATCACACATAAAAAGATTTAATTTTTATTAAAAATAAAATTTTCACCTATAAAAGAATTCAATTTTTATTATTTCGTCTGGACCTCTAAACACTCTGGACCGATTCACTTTGTTGTCAAAGCTGGGTGCAACTATTATCTCGATCATTCTCCCCGACTCCAAAGGTGAATTTAGTATCGACAACTTCGTTCACGAATGTATTTGAATAAGTATCAACTCAATATATATATATATATAGCAACAAGTATCATTTGTATCGTAATAACGACAATAATTCACTATAACACAATTCCTAATTCTGACCTACCGGTTTTTTAGCTCTAATTCTCTATAGTCGAGAAAGAGCTTACATTTACATACACAAGGTCATGCACCAAAAAAATAAAAATGAAACTGCCATGGCCCTACGACTGCCATAATCGATAGAGGAGATAAATCAAAATCCTAAATGATAAATACAAAGAAGGAGATCAATCGATAGTTCAAGACGATGAAACTCTCGAAAATTAACTTCTGTTCATATAAGAATTATCTCTTAGGAGGCTCACAAGGTCATGCATCTAAGACTTGGTAGCATGTAGAGAATTCATAAAGGATTAAGGGACTTGGGTGAGGAGGATCAAGAGTTTCTATTTAAAGGTTTAGTGGGAGGTAGGTAACAAAGTCTATTAGATACTCCTCTCGACAAGAGTGACGAGGAAATCATCGAACATCGGAGAGCGATCGATAGATAATTGTGACTAAAATAGATAGAATCATCAAGTTATGTGTTCCAGAAATGCCATTCATATAATAGCTAATAAAACAGTAACACAGCACTAAGTAGGGATTGAAATTATATACAACAAGATCACAAAGCACTAACTAGGTTCAATTTATCTAGGATGTTGCCGTCGCCACCATGATCGCCGTTTATTTCAATCCACACGCCTCACTGCCTACGCCGATGAGGGAAGAAGGATAAAAGAAGGACAAGAGCAATTGCCCAAATCACCATGATCAAGTTGTTCCCCCTTCGGGAAGGAGCGGAGGGGTTGCTCTTCGGCTACTGCTTCTTCATCCGCCCCTACCCCTACCGCTTGGGTGTCGAGGCAATGATCGATGTGCTTCATGACCGTGAAAGATAACCGATCACCCAATTCTCCCAAGCTTTGCTGCAGCTGTTAGTCGAATATAAATCTATTTTCTATGTCAAACTAGATGCTACAAGAAATGTTCATTTTCTGGAACAAAAGTATTCACAGAATCGAACAAAGGCCCTTCCCCTTAGTTTTCTTCTGCTTGGGAGGTTGAAGAACCACCTTGATAGCCATATCGAAAACAGCCTTAATATTCTGCATATCATATTTAAAATAAAGTGGAAATTTATGAGTAAAGATGTTACGATCTGAAGATTTGTAGCATTGGGGACGCGACATACTTGTTGGGACTTCGAACTGCACTCGATATAGGCAGGGGCTTCAATAGTTCTCTTCAGCTCTTCCCCCTAGAATCATGCGAGAGTCGTCATCAATAAACTAGATAGTGTTTCTGAATGAAATGATAGGGGTAAACAGTTCGAGCTTTGAATCGGTAGCAACTGGTACCTGAGCAGTACTTATTGGTTGAGCACCTGGGTGATCGATGAAAAACTGCTTATCATCGCGGAGATCTGCAAACAAAGCTACACACAATCACTTGCGGCATTCGAAACCAAAAGCTTCTACATGGATCTAGTAGATGAAGATTCTTGACAATGGAAAATAGAAGTTCTAGATTTGAACAGACTTTAACAAACAATGTCATTGGTCAAGAACCAAATGATAAGGAAGGAACTACAATCCAGATAGAAAAACATCAACTTTACAACATTTGAATATTCTCCAATGCTTGGAATCACTCTTCTTTTAGCTACTCCATACCTATGTGAGAACACTGAAACACCAACACTCTCAGCAACACATCAAATGCCTATTTCAATTCAAGAATTTAAGTTGTCTTCGTTGTAGAAAGAAACTTGGGATAATGCCCAATAGCATTCATTAAGCCTATTTTAGACACAATCTTCAATGAACAAAAATTTTCATTGGCTCATCCAATATCAATCCCTACCCATCGAAATGCCTCCAACAAGATTTCTAAATAGCATTTGGAAAACGGGGCTTGCAGTTTGAATCTATATAAATACAAGTATATAATTCAAACAAAAGGCAAGGAAAGAGTTATGAGTACCGAGTTTTGTCCCGACGAGTATAACTGGCACACCGGGTGCATAGTGCTTCAGTTCAGGAATCCACTGAATCATTGAAATATTGTCACCCAAAGAACAAAACCTTAAGAAGCATTAACAAGAGAAGGAAAAGGAGAAGTTCTTACTGAAACATTACCTTTTTGGCCACATTTTCATAGCTAGCTTTACTTATTAAGGAGAAGGCTAGTAGAAAAACGTCGGCGCCTCGGTAGCTCAAAGGTCTCAGCCTATTGTAATCCTCCTGACCTGGTCCGTCCCTCACAGCATCACATTAGAATAGAGAAATAGACAATGGTCATTCATCAAAAGGGTTACCTGCAGTGTCCCAGAGGCCCAGGTTAACTGTGTTTCCATCAACAATCACATTGGCACTGAAATTGTCGAACACTGTGGGAACATAATCCTGTTTATCCGAACAAAGAAATTAATGAAAAGGCTAGGAATATAGAAGAATTATTTGACAGATTCATAATTCAACCCTTTTTCAGCTATAGAAAGGCAAGAAAAACAATAACAACAACAATTTCACAAGACTTTAGAAAGCCAAGAAAACATCGGTGTGTGCATCCAAAACAAGAAGCAAGGGAAAAGGTTAGGAATGTATAGGAGTTATCGGGCATAATCATACTTCATCCCCTCACATCTGTAGTGGAAAGAGAAGGAAATTGCAAGAAATAAAGAATCAGCGGAGAAAAGCTTAGGGAAAAGCTTAGAGAAATAAACTGACCGTGGGGAATGTGTTGCTGGTGTAGGATATGAGCATGCAGGTCTTGCCGACGGCGCCGTCGCCGACCGTGACGCACTTGATGAACCTCGACGCACTCATCTCCTCCTCTTCGAAGCCCGATTCCACTCCGCCTCAACAAGCACGGCGCACCTGAAAGACGCAAGAGGAAGTCCCGCGTTCGTCAGCCGAGGCCGGAAAGGGAAAGCAGAGAGAAGCCACAAGCAGGCTAAGGATTAAGGAGAGGAATGTGATGCCTTACGGCAATCGAGCGAGAGTCATTTATAGACAGAGAGAGCTAGAGAGAGAGAGAGGGAAGCGAGGGCGCAGCGCAGATTTCGGAGGAGGAAGAAGAAAGGACGAAGCAGAGAAATCGCTGCGGTAGAAGCGGCCGCATAGGAGGGGCTCCACGCTCTTTGAGAAAAATTTCATTTTACTCCATATATTTTTCGACAGTTTTCACATTAATATTTTAAAAAAACACGACACAAACATTCTACCCCTTATAATTATAAAGGAAGTTTGGAGAGAATTTTTTATTTTTATTTTTCAAAAAATAAAAAATATTTTTTTATATATTTTTCAGTTTTTCAAAAAACATTCTTTTATTTTTTGAAAAATCAAAATGAAAATAGAAAATGATTTTTTTTATATTTTTCAGTTTTCTAAAAAATACTTCTTTATTTTTTAAAAAACAGAGATAAAAAATATCAATCAAATTCATTTTTTTTTCATTTTCTCAAAAAATAAAAATAAAAAATAAAAAACATTTCACCAATCAAATGCCTCCTAAATATTTCTTATAATTCTATTGTTATTTTTTCCTTATGCCACTTGTCGTTATGCCTCCTTAGTGGTTTTGAATGGTTGTTGGTGCAAGAATTGAAGTGATGGAGTCTTTAGACGTGAAGAAGACTCCAAGGCGATGACTTTGTGTAAATTATTGAAAACCTAGAGGCGAAGTCATTGGTAGGAGGAGGATAAATCAGAAAGGTATTAACGTGAATTGTCTTAGCAGATTAACTTTCATTTAGAGAAAAATTCATAAATATATCATAAGATTATCTTCAATCATAAATACCATATTTGATATAATTTTCACATCAAAATAGTGTAATTTAACATCTAACATTATTTCAACTCTAACTCGCTCACACCGTATCACACCAAAAAGAAATATTTATTAGAAAATTCTGCATCCAACTAATATAGATATAAAATCATGCTTTTCATTTTTAATTTTTATTACATAATTGCTAAGCATAAATATATTTTAAAAATATTATAAAATCATAGACAATTAGAATAAAATATTTTACTAATTTTTATTAAAACAAATAATAACACTTAATTGAAAATACAATATTATAAGACTTTAACTTTCAAAATTACTATATTGTTTTCATAAATGCTCAATTAATCATTTCGAAGGGCAACATGAGTTTCTTTGTCATTGATTTTTCTACATCGAGCTAGAAACTCTTCAAATCAAGTACTATCATCTCCTACTAGTTCAAGATCTAGAGTTGACACCTCGAAATGTTCCACAATTGGTGCATTTAAATCATGTTTATCTTCGATTATTATATTATGCATAATAATGTATAATATTATTATATCACGTAAAATATTTTTTGCCAAAAATGTGAAGGTCCTACAATAATTGCAAAGCATGATTGGAACACGCTAAATGCTCGCTCAACATCCTTTCTATACGCTTCTTGCTTCATTGCAAATAATTTATTCTTTCGACTTCGTGGAGCACGAATCGTTTGAACAAGTGTTGACCATTTTGGATATATACCATCAGCTAAATAATAACTTATATTGTACTCTTTTCCTTGAATGATATAACGAGCCGGAACAGTAATACCTTCAGCAAGATTAGCAAAAAGATGAAAAGACTCAAGTACATTAATATCATTGTTCAATCCGATCAATCCAAAATATGTATGCCAGATCTATAGATTATAATCAGCTACAGCTTCCAGAGTAATTATTGATTTTCCACTACAAACAAAATATATATTGTCTTGCCCATGTTGTTGGACAAATTTTTTCACCTCCAATGCATGCAATCTAGGCTACCTAACATACCTAAAAAATCTCGTTGCTCACCAATCTGGAGTAGCCTAGCAACATCTTGAGCGTTTGGAGATCGTAGGTATTGCCCTCCAAAAATTTCAACAATAGCACGATAAAATTCTTTCACACTTTCAATGACAGTCGATTCTCCTATTTTAATATACTCATCAGTAGCATGGTACACCATACGCTAATATCCGAAATGCAACTGTTATTTTTTTCAAGTTAGACAAACCAAGTCTTCCAAGCTCATCTCTTCTCTGTATAAAATAGTTATCATGATTACTGATAACATCACCAATACGCATAAATAAATCCCATCGCATTTAGAATCTTCTTCGAAATATTGCATCATTATACAATGCATTTTCAACGAAATAATCATTGAATAGATTACGATCAGCAGCTTCACGATTACGATTAATCACGTTGTGATCAGGAATTGAGCCTTGATGCATGCTTTGGTTGTTTTCTTCATTGAGATAATTGAAGATAATTTAATTGTTGATAGAAATCACATGAGAGATCAATTGTTGCATTGCACCAAATATTTCCATATAATTATCATCATTAGAGCTTGAAGATGATAAATTTGATGAACCTTCATTGTTGTTATCCATTTTTGAGATAATTAAATGAATGAGATACATGCTGCTTATGAGGTATGTATTTATAATGTATGTTATATCTATTTTTTTATTTTGTACATATGACATAACCTAACAATGAATACATTTAGATAAAATTATACAGATGACATGACACAACAATGATAATATCGGAGCAAGTTAGGCGGATGACGTGACTTGTGATACTGAACACATTTTTTTTATGTGCAAATGACATGATTTAACAATGAATACATTTGGACAAAATTACATAGATGACGTGACACAACAATGACTATATCGAGGCAAATTGGGCAGGTGACATGACTTGATATTAAACACATATTTTTTTTTTTACAGATGACATGTCCTAACAATGAATACATTTTGACAAAATTGCATAGATGATGTAATACAACAATGACAACATCGGGACAAGTTGGACAGGTGATGTGACCTGATACTGAACACATATTTTTTTGTATGCAACACATTTAGACAAAATTATACAGATGACATGACATAACAATGACAACATCAGGGCAAGTTGAGCAGGTGATGTGACCTGACGCTGAATATTTTTTTGTATGTACTGATGTCGTGATATAACAATGAACACATTTGAAAAAAATTGCACAGATAATGTGACTTGGCAACACACATTTTGTGTGTGTAAATGACGTGATATAATAATGAATATATTTGGAAAAAATTATATAGATGATGTGATACAACAATAACAACATCGAGGTAAGTTGGGCAAGTGATGTGATTTGACACTGAACATATATTTTTTTGTGTGCAGAAAACATGACATAATAATGAACATATTTGGACAAAATTATACAGATTACATGAAACAATAATGACAACATCGGAATAAGTTGAGCAGGTGACGTGGCTTGACAATTATAATATATGGACAATGTTATGTAGCTGACGTGGCATTATAATGCACAAATCTAAATCGTTGAATGATTATCATTCTTATATCTACCGTCAGATCAAATTTTGTATAATTTTATATTCATATTTTTCTTATATATAATAGCTTACCAGATATGTTGGGAGTATGAGGAATACAATCAAAGTCCAACATTGGTAAGACATAGAAAATATCATATGCTTATAATGAATTTAACGAATTGGTACCGACTCAGTTCCAGATCGAACCAATCCGCTTGTTGGAGTATTGGGAATACAATCAAAGTCCCACATTGGTAAGACATGAAAAAGATCATGTGCTTATAAGATAAAAAAATATCTCCATTGGTATGAGATCTTTTGGGTAAAGCCCAAAAACAAAACCATGAGGGCTTAGACTCAAAGTGGACAATATCATATCATTGTGGAGATATATAAATTTTATAGGCACTGACAATTGATATCAGAGTCATGGTTCATGTCAAGACATGAACCTCGAACAAAGGAAGTGGAGCTCCTATGCCCGGATCAAGAGAACTAGACATCAGACAAGAAGTCCAGTTGGGCCGGGAGGACCGAACAATTGGCAGGAAGTCCAGTTGGGCCAGAAGGGTTGGACAACTAGCAGGAAGTCCAACTAGGTTAGGAGGACTAGACAGTTGACAGGAAGTCTTGGTGGATTGAGGATCAGACATTAAACAAAGAAAGTCCTTCGAGGACAAATATGCTTGAGGGAGGTTCAATGTTAAAAACTACAACCCGGTGCACAAAGCTCCCGCCACGCGGGGTACCGGAGAAAGAATCCATTGTACGCAACCTTACCTTGCTTTTTTTTGCAAGAGACTGTTTCCAGGATTTGAACCTGTGACCTCTTGGTCACAAGGTAACAACCTTACCGTTGTGCCAAGGCTCCCTTCTAGGTTCAATGTTAAATACGGAAAATTTAAAAATACTAAATTTAATGGACAAACATTTAAGAAAATAATCCTAGAAATTTTTCAGGATTTTTAGGAAATTTTAGGATTTTTTTCAGAATTAAATGAGGCTTGTACGAGATATTTACGGGGATAAAATAAATAGGCTTTTTGAGGGTCTATTTGAAATATCAATTGTGAGGGGTTAATAAATTTTATTAACCTAAAGTTTTAAATAGAAAACCTAGATTTTCTATTTTTCGCTTTTCTTTTCCCTGTTGTGCCCGAACCCCCTCTTCACTACGGTTTCCTCTCGCGACACCTTCTCCTCTCTTCTCGCCGCAGTCACCAGATCACCACCGCCTCGCTCTTCTCCACGCCGCAGCCGTAGTCATCGACGCCGCTCGCCCGAGCCCTCGCGGTCGCCAGCCCTGCCCGCACTCACGCGACTCCGGCAATACCCCTGACTGTCGACCCTCTCGACGCCCCTTTCTCCTGGCGATCTTCCCCTCGGTCAAGCAAGGGCGGCGGGCTTACGCCGGAGGCGAGCGAACACGTGGATGAAAGTTAGGTCAGAGGAGTCATCGCTGCGTATTGATCTGGCGAGGTCTCGCTGTATCGACGAGGTCGGCTGGCTAAGCGGCGATTCGGCGGGGAGTTGTTCTTCCCAATAGAAGCTAGGGCAAGATCGCGTGTGTGGAGCTCGAGATTGGAAGTAGGTTGGGCTATCGGTGTGGTGGGTTTTTGCTGTAGCGAAATCTGAACGGAGGTCGCCATCTTCGTCGGAGCTCAAGAATCTGTGGATTAGGGCAGCGATTGGCGTTGGATTTTTCCGACGAACCGAGGAGATTAGGAGGGGGTTCCAATGTCGTTTGTCATCAGGAATAGGTAAGCGCTAATTTTTCTCCTTACCTTGGGCGAGACCTAGTTAATAGCTGTGAATTCCTGTGTTTGAGCTCAATTTGCGAATTGGGCAGTGGACTTTCCCGGCGAACAAGGCAAAGGTGGGGAAATTCTATCGGTGGAGTCTCAAGTGCTGGTAAGATTGATCGATTCCCTGTTTCCTTTTTATTGTAAATTGCTAGATTGTTTTGGATGTGAGTCAAGGTAGCATGGGTTGGAGGTTTAGGCTGGCTACAGTGTGTTTGGGATATGTTGTACAGGATTTTGGGCAACGATTAGGTTGTAGAGGCTGTTGGGCTTAAGGTGAGTCCTAAATTAACCCATAGTTGTTGGCTGTGAGATTTAAGATGGAAAATTTGTAATATATGAGTGTTTATAAATGCATAATATGTTGTTAATTTGCTTAATGGTCAATAGGGATTGATGCGGAGGATTGATTAGGTTAAATGGGATAACTAGATCAATCTAGTTGACCGGGATTTTTATTTAGCATTTGGGTTAATAGGTTTAAGTCCGAAAATCGGCTTAGGATTTGATTTAACAATGGATCGTATTTTAGTGCTTAACAATAGTTATGTTGTATGCAGGTTTCGGTCACGAGGCAGGCATGACGATTTCGTGGTTTTCTCGAGCATTTTATCAGGCGAGTATTTTAACTTATCTTTTAGATATAGTCAAGTTGATATGCTAGTTAGGATAGCTTGCAATAATTTTCTATGTTTATATGCGTATGTTTGTGCCTACTTGATACATGCATTTGATCAGCTATGATTATATCTTCACCTCGCTTTTGGATCATAGTTATCTGATCATGGATATGCACTTATTGCTGTGCAGATTATTCGAATAGGTATTTTTAGTTGGATTTACATGCTTTAGTATCATGCACCATCTTGCATGATTGCATGCTGGCTGGATGGGATTCCTTTATAGTTGAGCCCGCAGCTTGTTACATGGCCTGCACACGCTGCCACTCATGGGTTAGTGGTACATCGAGAGGGTGTCGCGATTGCTCTGTCGAGCTCCGTTGAGTGCTCATGGGTAGCGATGAGGCGTGTGTGGTAGCGGCGAGGATCCCTCCTCCTGTACCTATGACAGGAGATGAGAGCTTAGCTCCCCACTCTGTTTGGGGCGGGAGGATAGGTGTACTCGGCGGCATCCTGTCCACTCGGTCACTCGGGAAGCGATGATGGCGAGTGCCGATTGTCATAGCCCTACCCACTCGGCTTCACCATCAGCGTGTGAAGCGGTGGTAGCGTCGAGGTGACCATGTCATTTGCACGACATGCATTTTGCATGGATAGCATTTGTATTGTGTTTGCTGCATTTTTATTGATGCCTTGGATGTTGCATATGATTGCCATGCATATAGGATTCATATTTGTATATGGTGATGACTTTATCTCTTATAGTATGGCACATGCTCCTATGTCGAGGGAGATTCGGGTAAATCTGATCCTTTTGTATTTCTTGCTTGCATACCCTATTTATATGAGGTATCTTGGCATGATTCTTATTGTTAGCTATATCTTGCTATGCATATCGACTATTATCAGCTAAGTTCTTTGAACTTACCCGTTGATTTTACATATTTGAGGTTGAAGCGCGGGAGAATCCATTGCCAATCCCCCTCTAGGTTTTATTGGTATTATGGTTTTGGTTTTTAACTAGATAAAGTGTGTAGGATTTGTATTTGTTTTGGTTATGTACTTGTGGAGGTTTGGAGATATTTGTTGTGTCCTTATGGACTATTCGATTGGTTTGGTTCGGTATTCCTGCCCAGATGACAGAAGGGGTAAGTCTAGTTATTGTGAACTTGTTACCATTTACTGTGATAGTTGGCCAGAGGCCTTTTTTATTACCTGTGTGTGTGTTTGGATTCCGGTCGTGTTGACCGATGTATAGTGGTCGTGTAGGCCTTGTATGAAAATTGGCATTGTCACCCGTACAGGGGAGATGCTGTCGAATTTTAGTCTGGCAGGGACTCCCTCGGGGCGTGACAATTTATTTGGTATCAGAGCCTAGGTTTCCGAGTTCCTTAGGGTCTTTGGGTTTTCGGAGTTTGCCATGTTTGGCAGGTTAATTGGGGTATTTTTGGATTGATACGAATTTTCGACGATTGTTATGTTTCGAAAATTCGAGGTATTATTGACGAGGTCAATTTGGGGATTTGGCGGCGATAAGACATCTCCAGATGGCTAACAGGTGAATAAATTCTAGAAAATTTTCTAGATTTAGTGCATATTTGTATTGGTTATATTGGTTATGCGGTGGTATCATGTTTTGTCTAGTATTGTTTTAACATTATATCTGTTAGACTGTTAGATTTTTAGGTTGCTAGTTTATCGTTAGCATATGGTTATAATTTGCTATTACTGCTATAGGTAGCTAGTTATCATTGTGATATAAATGATTAGATATTATTGGTAGATGTTTACCTATTACTATTTGGACTAGTATTAGGATTGGACTAGTTGAATAATATGAATAAGATGGATAAATTTGTAAAAGGTATATACAGAGGTTCTTTGACTCTCTAGATCCTAGTGCATGATGACATGATTACATTGCTTACGCACTTTAGGGTATATAGGCACCTGATACTTTATTGAATATTGCCTTGACTTTGTTCTGACATGACCCTTTAGTTATACTCTAATTAAAATTTCAGTCATTGATTGCCATTAGTATGACTATGTTGTCGTTTATTAGACAGTGTGTTATATGTTCATATGATTATGTGTTTTTACGATGGATACTATGATTAAGACTAGTAGGGGTAGAATAACTTAGATGAGGTTATTCTGTAGGACCGGATCTCAGGAATGAAACAACATTAGTGGAACCCTAGGCGTAATGGCCCGGATGTGCATATTGGTATATGTTTATCCATTTACTATTTCAGTGATATGGTGATCGGACTAGTAGAGTTTGTATGGTAAGGATGCGATTAATCTTTACTATATCTCTCATTCGTGGTTAAGAGAGAGTCTGCAGTAGAGTCTCTCTATAGGTAGGTGCTTTGTATATTGTGGTCAATCATGCCCCCCATACATGGTTGAGATAGTCTACTATAAGGTTATACTCTTGCGTTATTCATTCAGAGTTGGTGATAATCGGATTCGTATGACGCCTGTAGCTAGATAGCTACTTTACAGGTTAAGTACCCATGAGATCTGTTCGTGGTAGCATGTTGTAGCATGTATGGTTGAACTGGTAGAATGATATAATTTAAGCTTAACCCTCTTGTCGTGCTTGTTAGTAGAAGGGTTGTCCTTATTGGCCTTGATAGGCGTTTCCTGTTAGTTTGGACGAACCCTATGATTAATCGTCTCGACGTGATTATTAGTGGACTTATGATTTTGATCGACCTTGATAACCGATCATGTTAGAAGGGTTGGAATGCTAGATTTAACCATCTCGACTTATTTATTTATAAGTTGATGATCTTTACCGACTTTGGTAAATATTTTATTTTAGAGGTGTTGAAACCCTCGCTTGACTGCCTCAATGGGTTTAATTGTAGATCGATGATCTTTGTCGACGTTGAAAGTCAATTTATGCGGGATGTATTGGATAAGCCTAGGCTTAATAACCTAGGATAATCGACTGCCCACGCGACCTATTAGTGGTAGTATGCTAATGCCTGCAGTGGATAACTAGATATCTATATACTGCCTGTCTATCCACGAGTTTCATTCGTGGTAGCATGTAGTTGCACGTAGACAGTGTTATTGATTGTCGACCCACGAGTTACGTTCGCGGTAGCTCATAGATAGTTCCCTTTGTATTACCTCGAGAGCCACGAGGCTTTGTCGTGGTATCCGGATGTGCACTGCTTGTTGCAGTGGTTGGGTATGTTGCGGGTATATTTGTTATGCTGCTGATCAGGATAGTTGCAGACTGATATTGGTACTCTGAGGGTTGGGTTACTCTAGCTTGTTCCCTGGGAGTTCCATTATGTGCATTATGAGTATGCACTATTGACTATCCATCCACTGAGTGGTTGTACTCACCCCCTCCTCACTTATCCTTTAGGTTAACTGATGAGGACGTGTCATGTTAACCTACCTTTGTGTCGCTTAGAGAGTTCCTTGCCGTGCTTATCTACCTGCATCGTCGGGATGTCGCTTTATTTACTTTATCGGTATTGCATTTTGTTATGCACTTTGGATTTTGTCGCAGATTGATTTGGTGTAATAAAACTATTTTACTTTAACTGATATATGTTTAGTCGTGCATGCATGTAGTTAATAAAATACTTGTAATTCTATTATTATTTTAAGGTTTTTACCAGATCTGGTCCATGTATTTCGGGATATTGTCACTAAGGGGCTCCTCTGTCATTTGGATGACGGATATACCCCCAAGACGTGACAATTTTATTGGCTTGCGATTTTGGTTTGTGGGTTTTGAGTTTCGAGGATTTTCTTTTCCTTGGAGTTTTGAGAGTTCTCGTGTTTTGGGACCAGGCAAGCTGAAGGATATCTCTGAGCTATAGGAAAAGTATTGTCTTTAGTGGTTACTGTACTTTAGTGGTTAGGAAAAGTATTGACCTAGTAAAATTGCTCCTACTCATGGTCAAGGACGAGGTCGATGACGTATTGACCTTGAGGAACCTAACGATGATTTCAGAAGTATGGACTCTTTAGATGTGCTGACTGATGTCGAATTAGGAAGCTAGGGATCTGACCTACTAGCCACCAGTTTGAAGGACAAGGAGTAAACCCTCAGAGAATATCAGACCCTACTAATAGTGATTTGGTTATGGATAAGGCGTGTATACCTACACTAGTCAAGACGATGAAAGATCGTTTTACCTTATTATAGGAGGTGTTGGATGAGATATTTATCTGTCCCAGTATTTTTCTAGAGAAGATTCGGAACTCTTTGTTAAAAGAGAGATGAACCTTGAAGGTTATGCATCGATTATCGATGATAAAATGCGGTAGTTGGGGAAGGAAATGAATATCCTTCATTTTGAATAGAGGACCTATTTAGATCAGCTATAGGACACCTGTCTATACTCTAGGATTGATTTGTGACTGATGTGATGATATTGTAGTGACATGGTGTCATACAATTATCAATGTCGTTGTGATGGTTGTTATATCATCAGTCTAGAGTAAAGAGAATGCAGTTGTATAGCGACGACAATTTCATACTTGGTATGAATTGTATGAGCTTATGGTTATCTTATTAGACTTATTGACGACTTAGTCGTTCAGGGATTTGAGAAGTCGTGTATTCTGGACACGATTGACTCAGTTGTGGTCGTTGGATTGCGTAACTTGGCCACTGTTGAGGATGGTAGTTGGAGTTGCGCACTCGGTCACTGTTGATGGTAGTTTTCTTGGTATTGTTTTGATTATTATCATATATACGGATACGATGCTTTAGCGGTACTACATCGCTGACTGGATGGATCAGGAAGGTGATGGAATATACTTGGTCTGAAGCTTGTGAAACTAGTTTCATGGCTCAGACGATGGTTAACTTTTACGCCAGTATTGATTAATCATGCTGGTGTGGATGGAAGGGTAGTGTATATTGATGCATCATTTCGGGGATCAGAGCGATTCTGATACTATTGAATAAGGCGTTTCCTAAGCTTACGGCAGTTAAAGAACTACGAGGTAAGCCGTCATATATATGACGTGGACTTAGCAGTGATTATGTTGTTTTGTAGAGGTGAGGAGCAGTAATGCTCATGGGGTTTTGGCTAGCTACTGGATAGCTACTATAGAGTAGTTGGAACACGAACGATTGTAACAAGGAAGTTTGGTCGCGATAGTCTTCCATGCACTTACAGAGTGTATGGTGGAGTGGATTTTGGACTGTAGATGGACTTCTCTTGTAAAAAGATAATTTCCCATCTCTGACTCCCAGGAGGATAGTGGTTTCCGGAGTTGTCTTAGTTTAAGGAAGAGATGCTTCAGGAAGTTTCGATTCCGGAATGGAAGTGGAAGCATATCATTATGAATTTTGTGGTGGGTTTGCCTAGAACACATCAAGGCCAGGACGCGATTTGGGTAGTCGTTGACAGACTAACCAAATCCGCGCACTTCTTAGCGATTCGGAAGACCGACTCTTTGGATTAGTTGACAAAGTTATATTGTCGGGATATCATCAGATTGTATGGTGTTCTTTTGAGCATTATATCAGATAGAGATCCCCGATTCACGTCTCAGTTCTTGCAGAGTCTGCAGCAGGCCTTAGGCACGCAGTTTCGTTTTAGTACTGTATTCCATCCGCAGATAGATGGACAGTCTGAGTGGACCATTCAGACACTAGAGGATTTGTTGAGGTTTTGTGTTATGATTTTCGGGGACAATTGGGAGGACCACTTACCAATAGTGGAATTCACCTACAATAACAACTATCATTCGACTATCCAAATGGCACCGTTTGGAGCACAGTATGGTAGACAGTGTCTGATACCCACCCTCTGGGAGGAGGTTGGGGAGGCCCAGTTGCTAGGACCCAGCTCGGCGTGAGCGAGTTGGTCCGTCTTATCGGGCGTAGGATAGCGAGAGAGCCTAAGAGTTATGCAGATCGGAGATGGAGACCTCTGGATTTCTCTATTTGTGATCATGTATTCCTGCGAGTTTCACCCATGAAAGGGGTGAAGAGATTTGACCTCCGTGGTAAGTTAGCTCCAAGGTACATTGTGCCTTTTGAGATTTTGGAGAGGATCGGAGCAGTTGCTTACCGACTAGCGCTACCACCATCGTTGACGGGTATTCATGATGTGTTCCACGTGTCCATGCTGAGGAAGTATGTGCCAGACGTTATAAATATTATGCCAGATGTGTCAGGTTCCATTCAACCTGATCTACTACATGAAGGTTAGATGCGGTTACGGATCCTGAGGCGACGATTCTGCGAATCAAGATTGTGCGACTTGTCAAGGTCGGGTGGAGTCACCACACCGACGAGGAGGCTACTTGGGAGCTTGAAGAAAATATCAGAGCTCAATATCCCCACTTGTTTACTTAAGGTACGTGAAATATATTTTCAGTACTTATGATATTTCTTACTCGTTGTGCATCTGAGTAGGAAATTTGGGGACCAAATTTTTATTAGTGAAGGAGAATGTTAAATACAAAAAATTTAAAAATACTAAATTTAATGGCCAAAAATTTAAGAAAATAATCCTGGAAATTTTTCGGGATTTTTAGGAAATTTTAGGAATTTTTCCGGAATTAAATGAGGCTTGTACGAGATATTTACGGGGATAAAATAAATAGGCTATTGGAGGGTCTATTTGAAATATCAATTGTGAGGGGTTAATAAATTTTATTAACCTAAAGTTTTAAATAGAAAACCTAGGTTTTCTATTTCCCCCTTTTCTTTTCCCCGTTGCGCCCGAACCCCCTCTTCACTACGGTTTCCTCTCGCGACACCTTCTCCTCTCTTCTCGCCGCAGTCACCAGATCACCACCGCCTCGCTCTTCTCCACGCCGCAGCCGCAGTCATCGACGCCACTCGCCCGAGCCCTCGCGGTCGCCAGCCCTGCCCCGCACTCATGCGACTCTGGCAATACCCCTGGTTGCCGACCCTCTCGACGCCCCTTTCTCCTGGCGATCTTCCCCTCGGACAAGCAAGGGCGGCAGGCTTATGCCGACGACGAGTGAGCACGTGGCCGGAAGTTAGGTCAGAGGAGTCGCCGCTGCGTATTGATCTGCGACGGAGGTCTCTGTCGGAACAGACAGAGACTGGCAGCGACTAGGCGGCGGTTCGAAGTGGGAGTTGTTCTTCCCGATAGAAGCTGGGGCAAGATCGCGTGTGTGGAGCTCGAGATTGGAAGTAGGTTGGGTTGTCGGTGTGGTGGGTTTTTGCTGCAGCGAGATCTGAACGAAGGTCGCCATCTTCGCCGGAGCTCAAGAATCTGTGGATTAGGGCAGCGATTGGCGTTGAATTTTTCCGACAAACCGAGGAGATTAGGAGGGGGTTCCAATGTCGTTTGTCATCAGGAATAGGTAAGCGCCAATTTTTCTCCTTACCTTGGGCGAGACATAGTTAATAGCTATGAATTCGTGTGTTTGAGCTCAATTTGCGAATTGGGCAGTGGACTTTCCTGGCGAACAAGGCAAAGGTGGGGAAATTCTTTCGGTAGAGTCTCAAGTGCGAGTAAGATTGATCGATTCCCTGTTTCCTTTTTATTGTAAATTGCTAGATTGTTTTGGATGTGAGTCAAGGTAGCATGGGTTGGAGGTTTGGGCTGGCTACAGTGTGTTTGGGATATGTTGTACAGGATTTTGGGCAACGATTAGGTTGTAGAGGTTGTTGGGCTTAAGGTGAGTCCTAAATTAACCCATAGTTGTTGGCTGGGAGATTTAAGATGGAAAATTTGTAATTTTAGATATGGATGTTTATAAATGCATAATATGTTATTAATTTGCTTAATGGTCAATAGGGATTGATGCGGAGGATTGATTAGGTTAAATGGGATAACTAGATCAATCTAGTTGACCGGGATTTTTATTTAGCATTTGGGTTAATAGGTTTAAGTCCGAAAATCGGCTTAGGATTTGATTTGACAGTGGATCGTATTTTAGTGCTTAACAATAGTTATGTTGTATGCAGGTTTCGGTCACGAGGCAGGTTCACGGGCGTGACGATTTCGTGGTTTTCTTGAGCATTTTATCAGACGGGTATTTTAACTTATCTTTTAGATATAGTCAAGTTGATATGCTAGTTAGGATAGCTTGCAATAATTTTCATGATTTTATGCCTAGTATGTTTTTGGTGCCTACTTGATACATGCATGTGATAGGTTATGATTATATCTTCCCTGTTTTATTTGGATCATAGTTACTTGGATCATGGATATACACTTATTGATTGTGCATATTATTCGGATAGGTATTTTTAGTTGGATTTACATGCTTTAGTATCATGCACCATCTTGCATGATTGCATGCTGGCTGGACGGGGTTCCTTTATAGTTGAGCCCGCAGCCAGTTACATGGCCTACACACATTGCCACTTATGGTTTAGTGGTACATCCGGAGGGTGTGTGCAGTTGCTCTGTCAGGCTCCGCTGGTCCGCTCATGGGTAGCGATGAGGCAGCGTGGTAGCGGACAGGGATCCCTCCTCTGGTCTATGACACCGGGAGATGAGAGCTTAGCTCCCCCACTCTGTTTGGGACAGGAGGATAGGTGTACTCCGACAACATCATGTTCACTCGGTCACTCGGGAAGCGGATGATGGCGAGTACACGATTGATCATAGCCCTACCCTCAACTTCACCATCACGTGTAGGCGGTGGTAGCGTCGAGGTGACCATGTCATTTGCACGACATGCACTTTGCATGGTTAGCATTTGTATTGTGTTTGCTGCATTTTTATCGATGCCTTGGATGTTGCATATGATTTCCATGCATATAGGATTCATATTTGTATATGGTGATGACTTTATCTCTTATAGTATGGCACATGCTCCTGTATCAGGGCAGGAGATTCAGGTAAGTACAATTCTTTTGTATTTCTTGCTTGCATACCCTATTTATATGAGACTGTACTGACATGATTCCTATTGTTAGATATATCTTGCTATGCATATCGACTATTATCCGTTAAGTTCTTTGAACTTACCCCGTTGCTTTACATCATTTTGAGTTAGGCTATCGGGAGAAGTCATTTGTCAATCCCCCTAAATCGAAATGGATAGGTTTTATTGGTATTATGGTTTTGGTTTTTAACTAGATAAAGTGTGTAGGATTTGTGTTTGTTTTGGTTATGTACTTGTGGATGTTTGGAGATATTTGTTGTGTCCTTATGGACTATTCGATTGGTTTGGTTCGGTATTCCTGCCCAGATGGCAGAAGGGGTAAGTCTAGTTATTGTGGACTGGTTACCATTTACTGTGATAGTTGGCCAGAGGCCTATTTTATTACCTGCGTGTGTGTTTGGATTTCGGTTGTGTTGACCGATGTATAGTGGTCGTGTAGGCCTTGTATGAAAATTGGTATTGTCACCCGTACAGGGGAGATGCTGTCGAATTTTAGTTTGGCGGGGACTCCCTCGGGGCGTGACATTCAATGTGGTCATTCGTTTAAGAGAGGATTGTTGGGAGTATGAGGAATACAATCAAAGTCCCATATTGATAAGACATAGAAAAGATCATATGCTTATAAGATAAAAAGATATCTCCATTGGTATGAGGTCTTTTGGGTAAATCTCAAAAACAAAACCATGAGGGCTTAAACCCAAAGTGGACAATATCATATCATTGTGGAGATATATAAATCTTATAGCCACTAATAAGATATTGGTATAA
The DNA here is from genome assembly GCA_025175895.1 of Wurfbainia villosa. Classification (NCBI taxonomy): domain Eukaryota; kingdom Viridiplantae; phylum Streptophyta; class Magnoliopsida; order Zingiberales; family Zingiberaceae; genus Wurfbainia; species Wurfbainia villosa. The sequence goes on along the minus strand of CM046000.1, from coordinate 1,481,072 downwards.
CACATTTTATGTCAACACATTTTTTAAGAATATTCTCTTTTACCAAAATGAGCCCCCTTCCCTTCCGATAAACTTTATACTCATTTGAATAAGATAAACACTTATATCCAGGGGCGGATTTAGGGTTTTTTTTTTTATGTGGGAGAGGGGGGGATATTTTAGTATGGCGGCCTCCCCAATATAAAATCGTGGATTCGCCTATGCTTATATCATGTTTACCTTCATATTTAAATCCAATCATAGGAATCAACCAATCGAAGGATAAATTCTGGGCAAGAATTGAGAAAGAATATTATGCAGATCCTAATTTTGCACATTGTAACCAACTACCAAGATTTTTGCAAAAAAGAATGCTTCTTATGCTTAGTACAATATTCAAAATGAAAGGTTGCATATGACAAATCAAACATTTGAATCCTAGTGCAACATCTAAATAAGATATTGTAAGTTACTATGCTCATATTTATTTTAGACTATCTAAATTTTATAATCAAAGTTCGAGTTCATTAATAGCATTGCTTGCATAACTGATGTTTAATTATTTTTTTGTAGTTAACTCATGCCAGAATGTTGTTAACAGAAGATCTGAAATACAAAAAGGGTCTCAAATTTGACCATGTCTGGAATATTCTCAAAGACATTGAAAAATTTGACGCTGACAATATGAATATTGTAGGTATAAAATCGCGACAACAAAATACTAATGTTGGTTCATCTGAATAACAATTCTCCGGGAAAGAATTTTGTACACCTTCATCTTCTTATGTGTCTACTTTCGATCTAAATATCACTGATTCAGATAGTGATGCTATTTCTAATAAACGACATCCTCGGATGAAAAAAGCAAAAAATGAAGAAAAAAATGATGAATAAATTGCAAAGATAATTAAAATTAATAATCAACTTATTGAAGCAATGAATGCAAGTATTGCTATTACAAAAATGACATATACTATGATTTACAAGGAAGAAATAAAAATTTTGTTCAAAAATTTGAACTCGATCTCTGATTCGATGATGTGTGAATATATTCACAATGAATAAATTAGAATTATGTAAAATAGAATACAAGTCCAGGGATCTCATCTAGTTGCACATCAAGGAGAAGAATCTCAATCATCTCCAATACAGGGAGAAGGATCACAACTCAATTAATATCAAGATGAGGATCAAGAATCTCATAATCTTACGAATGTTTTCGACCAATTTCGTATTATTTTAGCGGAATGAGGAATGATTTTTTCTAATATTAATATTATAATATTATTGAACTAATTTTAAGTTTATGTGTGATTTATTAGTATCATTTTTATTTGTAGTTGTTTGTCAAGTTTAGACTTACTCATATTTTTAAGTTTTTATAAGTAATATTTTGATTTAGTATTATTATTATTTTTATTGTGTATGTCAATGTAATAGGTGATGTATTTTACATTTATACATATCAAATTTTTTAATATTTTATTATTTTTTTTATAAAATTAGTGATATAATTTATAAATGTAATTATAATTAAAATATATTAAATAAATTAAAAATAAAACTTTTAATAAATTAAATATTTACAAATATGCATAATAAAATTAAAATATGCTATTAAATACACTTAATTTAAATTTATAATAAATAATTAATATTACTATAAATAATGAAATAATAATTACAAATTAATTTTTATTTATGATATTTAACAATATAATATTTAATTTTATTAATTATATAATATAATAAGATTTAAAAAAAAATCAGCACCAAAGATGGTACAAAAATAGTACGGCACTAAAGATTGGTGTGATATTATTTCCGCACCATCTTTGGTGTAGTAGAATTTTGATGTATAGATTGGAAAGATATGATGGTATATTGGTGTATTGGTTGGAGATGATCTAAGTAGGAATCAATTCAGAGATTTTTAAAAATTGATATAGATATTTTTATCTTTTAGGTTTTTGAAATAAATTGGATAGGAGTTATCAAAGGCAACATGTTCGATCCTAAAGCTATGTAAATTTAAGAGGGCGTGTGATAAGTAAAGTCAAGATTTACAAACAAATTGAGCCGATTGAAGTATTTAGTTTATTATAAACTTCTTGTTAACGCAGAATTGAATGGACTAATTTCTAATTGATTGTAAGATTGATGTTCAAAAAGCATCTATTGACTAACTGTTAAAAGTTTTCTTTTATGTGTCGGGTTTATATATATATATATATATATGCTCTATCGACGTTCTTAATTTGTCACTCTATTTAAAAAAAAAGTTATAAATACATCGTGATTGAAGATCGAACAGTAAATATTTGAGTTTCAAAGTAGACATTCTACCATTACACCGTAATCCTATTATTTTTCCTATAGTTGTGTATGAAAGTGACGATGATATTTCAACATTTAAGTGGCCAAAAAAAACAATATCCTCTATATTGGAAGAAAAGTTTCATCTGATATGAGAGGAATGAAGTTTGATAGTGGATTTCAGATAATTCACCTAACCGTTTAATTATCTATTTAATTGATTTTAACACGAAAGGGGAAGGAAGACCTTTCCTCCAAGAGTCTTTGCCCAAATATATCCATTTTTTTTTTTAGTTAAGAGACTTAAGCATCATATGAAGTATTTCGATCAAAAATCAACTTTGCAAAGGTGATCAATACCCTTTCTTCCGAATATGCACATGTAGTTTCTCATTGATGATTGTAAAAATCAACTCTAAAATTTGCAATGGTTGTAAAATTTGTCATCAATCGACATCATGGAAGTGCATTTTTCATAACACAAGCTTTATTCCTCATGTAGCTAACTGAAGATAACAAAGCTACAATCAAGACAGTACTTCCATCAATGTGTTTCAGATTTAGTAAACATGGGGGATTGGTGTTTGGTCTACTGGTATGATTCATGCTTTGTGTAGCAATGCCGCCCACGGTGCATTCATGGTGTTGTTCCTCTTCTGAAGGATCGGAGGAGCTCTGCGCTGGGCTTCTTCGGTTTCGGGGGCGAGCTTCATGGTGAGCATTATCGTCCGGTGCTGCCTCTTCATCCACTGGTATGATTCATGCTTTGTGCGCGAGAAGAGCAAAAGCAATGCCCATGGTTCATCTTCTTCTGGAGCTCTGCACTTGGCTTCTTCAGTTTCGGAGGTGAGCTTCATGGTGGGCATCATCGTCAGGTGCTGCATCACCATCCACCCCACACCTTCTGATGTCGAGGCAGCTACCAGGTGACTTTTTAAAGAAAACCACACCCAATGCTTCCACGAGTTGCCGCAGCTGTTAGTCGAATATACACCTATTTCCTAAACCAAATTAGACGCTGCGAGTATTCACAGAATCGAACAAAGGCCCTTCCCCTTAGTTTTCTTCTGCTTGGGAGGTTGAAGAACCACCTTGATCGACATATCGAAAACAGCCTTGATATTCTGCATATCATCATATTTTCAATAAAGATGTTATGATCTGAAAATTTGTAGCATTGGGGACACGACATACTTGTTGGGTCTTCGAACTGCACTCGATATAGGCAGGGGCTTCGATAGTTCTCTTCAGCTCTTCCCCCTTGAATCATGCGAGAGAGTCGTCGTCAATAAACTAGATAGTGTTTCTGAATGAAACGATACGATAAACAGTTTGAGCGCTAAATCAGTTGCTACTGGTACCTGTGCAGTACTTATTGGCTGAGCGCCTGGGTGATCGATGAAAAACTGCTTATCGTCACGGAGATCTGCCAACAAAGCTACACACACAATCACTTACTGCATTCGAAAGCAAAAGCTTCCACATGACTAGATGATGAAAGTTTTAACAAACATGATCATTGGCCAAGAACCAAATGATAATAAAAGAACTACAATACAGAGAGAAAAATCTTAAGTTTACGACACCCACACGCTGAGTGAGATCATTCGAACACCGACACTCTAAGTAGATATTTATATTAATCACGCATAAAAATATTTTAAAAACAATTGCAAAAGACATTTAGCTTCGCATCCATGTCGGATACTTGTACCTAACTCTAAGCGACACATCAAATGCTAGTTTATTATGCCTTTACAATTCATTCCAATGCGCATAAAGTTTCATTGGCTCCCACAATATCAATCCCCCAACAAGAATTCTAAATAGTAATAATCTATACAAATACAACCATATAATTCAAACAAAAGGCAAGAAAGAGTTACGAGTACCTAGCTTTGTCCCGACGAGAATAACTGGCACACCGGGGGCATAGTGTTTCAGTTCAGGAATCCACTGAAACATTGAAATGTTGCAATCAGGAACAAAGTGAGGCATTAACAAATGAACCAAAACAAACATAACTTCTTTACACTGAAAAATGATAATTACAATGCAAAAAAAGGAAAGGTGATGCATTAGTCAGTGAAGCAAGAACATAATGGTTCAACAAAGAGAACTTTTTGTTCTATCAATACCTTTTTGGCCACATTCTCGTAGCTAGCTTTACTTATCAACGAGAAGGCTAGTAGAAAGACGTCAGCACCTCGATAGCTCAATGGTCTGAGTCTGTTGTAATCTTCTTGGCCTGGTTCATGACACTATCACATTAGAACAGATCGCTTGGAGACAATAAGGGGGCAGAAGGTAGGACGAAGGGTTTACCTGCAGTATCCCAGAGGCCCAGGTTAACTGTGTTTCCATCGACAATGACATTCGCACTGAAATTGTCGAACACTGTTGGAACATAATCCTGTGAAATTGAATCCCAAACGAGAAGTTCACGAGAAGGAAATTACAAGAAAGCTTAAAGATTCTTGATCTTTCCTGATTCCATGTCGTCCCAGCGATCAAACCATGGAGAACCAGGCGATGCAATCGCACAAACATAAAAAATGCACCAAGAATTGGGGGGATAAAAGAGCGATTAGTTGCAGACTGACCGTGGGGAATGTGTTGCTGGTGTAGGATATGAGCATGCAGGTCTTGCCGACGGCGCCGTCGCCCACCGTGACGCACTTGATGAACCTCGACGCACTCATCTCCTCCTCGAAACCCTAGAAAGACCGCCTTTTCTCGCTTCTGCGGCGGCTCTTCGAAGCCCGATTCAACGCAGCCTCAACAAGCGCGGCGCACCCGAAAGACGCAAGAGGAAGTCCCGCGTTCGTCAGCCGAGGCCAGAAAGCGTGAGCAGAGAGATGGATGCCACAAGTAGGCGAAGGATTGGGGAGAAGAAGTCGGCAATGCGATGCCTTTTGGCGAGCAGGCGAGAGGAATATAAAGAGTAAGAGAAGATTAAGAGAGAGAGAGAGGCGAGGGCGCAGCGCAGACTTCGGAGGAGGAAGAAGAAGCAGTGGCGGAGAGGAGAAATCGATGCTGTAGAAGTGGTCGCATAGAATTCAATGCATTCTGCGCTCTAGGAATGCTTATCAGTTTCCAGTTTCCGTTCCGTTCCGTTCCGATTCGATTTTAATCGATTTCGAATCCATCAATATTAGAACCAATTGAAATCGGTTCAAAATCATCAATTCCGAACTGATTCGAATTCTAAAATTTTAACTTTGAAATCAATTCAATCTGGACCGATTCCAAATCGATTCCAGACCGATTCCAGATCGATTCCGAAATGGTTCCAGATCATCTTTCTCGAATTTAAACTTCCAAATTTATCTATCACATCGATAATCCTATTCTTTTTTTCTATCACAAAATAATCTTATAGATATGTTAGCATACTAAGAGTTTCTACCTTTAAATTAACAACCGGAATCAGATTCAAATCGAAATCAGAATCGGTTCTGAAACGATTTCGAACCAATTCTGAAATCGAAATGATTCCGATTCAATTCCTGAATCGATTCCGATTTTGAATTTAACGGATTAATTCCGACTCGATTCATCAAATCAGTCCGTTAAACATGCCTACTGCACTCCTTTCTTTACGCTTTGAAAAACTTTCATTTTGCTCCATATATATTTCTTATAACTATACTTTCATTTTGCTCCATATATATTTCTTATGTCGAGTCATCGAGTCTGAGCATCGAGTGGTCGAGTATCGAGTGATCAAGGCTCAGTATCGAATGACCGAGTACCGAGTGTCGAGTGTCAAATACCCGAGTCATCGAGCTCAAGTGGCTGAGTGTCGGATGCTAAGTGTTAAGCACCTGAGTCATTGTGACCGAATACCAAGTGTTCGAACCAATTGCTCAAAAACTGAAAAGCCAAAGTCTTAAAATAGATTCGGTTTACTTCCGCGATGCTTTGAGATTTTCATGGGTCGTCTATTTTTATAATACAATGGCAGACTACGATCTCCACCAATCACTGATGGTCGGGGCGAACCGAGAGGTACCCGAGTATTATAACTGGGGTTCTATCGAACAAAAAGAAGTACTCGACAAAAACAAAGAAAAAGAGAGAGGGAGACACATGTGGATAGAATTCTATTTTGCTCATGATCTTGACTCTTTTTATAGGAGTGTTCCATGGCTGATCGAACAAAAGTCATTAATTCACTTTTATTCGTCACGTAACAGTGAAATGTCAATAGTTTCAAATGGTAAAATAAATTCTCATTAATCACATTAATGCATCTATTATAATCGAACAAAAATTATTCGGATGACAAAATATTGATTCATTCGCTTAAGTAAATTTTGTCTTGACCGGTCCAGTATTCGACGCGCACAGATCGTGCTTGTACACGAGTCAATTTGATTCAGTACAATCCGGGCCTTTAGATTTACATCTCCCCACGAGAGAGAATCTTTCTCCATACATTTGTTCATAATATATATATATATATATATATATATATATATATATATATATATTTGTGAAATAATATAAATCAATTATTAAAATCTCATATTTTCATTGATACGAGACTTTTGGCCCTTTTAGATACAACCCAAAATAAAAACTACGAGAGCGTAGATTAAAATGGACAATATCATATTATTATAGAGATATATAAATCTTATTTGTACTAACAATCAGTATCAAAGTCATAGTTCATGTTAAGTCATGCACTTCGAATGAAGAAAGTGAGACTCTCATATTCGAATCAAGAGAACCATACATCAGACAGGAAATCCATTTGAATCAGAAGGATCGGACAATTGATAGGAAGTTCAACTGGGTCAGAAGGATCAGATAGTTGGTAGGAAGTCTTGATGAATTGAAGATCGGACATCAAACAGAGAAAGTCCTCCAAGGACGAATAGCCTTGAGAGAAAGATCCAATATGATCATTTGTTTGAAAGGGATTATTAAAAGTATTGAGAATATAATCAAAATTTTATATTAAAGTTTTATATTGATAAGATATGAAAAAGAAATATTTCTATTGATATGAGATTTTTTTTCGTATAACTCAAAATTAAAATCACAAGAGCATCATCTAAAGTGGAAATATCATATAATTACAAAGAAATATGAATTTTATTTGCAGTGATACTGTCAAATTTGTATTCAATAATAAAGACAATTTGCTTTCTAAACTATATCTGATACTATCAACTCCCAGCCCCTATCAGTTAGAACTAGGGATGTAAACAAATCGAGTCGGTTCGCGAGTTTTTCGAGCCGGTTCGAATAATATTCGATTCGAATTCGAAATTATCGAATTCGAGCCGAACTCGAATATGTATAAATATTTTTCGAATCGAACTCGAGCCGAAATAATACTGTTCGAATTGTTCGCGAACTTTTTTTTTTAAAAAAAAAAAATCGAATATTAAATCGAGTATTAATTTTCGAATATCAAACCGAGCCTCATTCGAATATTAAATCAAGCCTCAATTTCGAATAGTAATCGAACCGTTCAAATTAATATTCGAAAATTTCGAATCGAATCCGAATTCGAACTTTGATTCGAATCGAATTCGAGTCCAAAATTATTAAATTTTTGAATTTCGAACTTCGAATTGAATTCGAATACTAAATTTTTTTAAAAATTCAATTCGATTCGGTTCGTTTACACCCCTAGTTAGAACCAAAACATGATCTATACTACAGAACTAAAGAAAAGAACTCTTTGAAGGAATTGATGCTGCACAGCCAAAAAAAAATAAAAATAAAAATAAAAAAAAAGTTGGGATATTTTTTACTTTTTACTTTTCAGAAAAATGATATGTTCCAGCTTATTCATATATCAAACTGAACTCAAAGAAGTCCTCACGAGTTAGGTCAGACGAATCAGTCATTCATGCATTCTCTTTTTTTTTTTTTCATACCTTTAAAATAATATTTATGAAAGAGTGTTATGACGTTACGATAAAATTATTATTTTATTATCTAGAAGTCATATATTTAAATCTTAAAAATATCCTCTAACAAAGCAGAATAAAATTATATACAATAGATTTTTTCTCAAGACACTGCATAATACCGTAGGAGTGGATAATAATAATCATGGTGTCCGAGATATGGAGTGAAGATGAAGAGACATTAGAGTGACGCTGACAAAAGGAGAGGAGGAAGCATATGAATACAATGCCCTAGGTTGATGTAGACGTGGATGACATGACATTAATAGAGTAGATTTGTCGACGTTAGATACCCCGCTTCTCTGACTATTTGAAAGGGGTAGCTAATGATACCGATGAAAAAAGTTAACAAAACACTCAAATGGAGGAGCCTACAAAGAGTGGGTCAAGTGCGAAGGGGTCGAGAGCTCGACCACTCGAAAAGTCAGAGTTGAAGGAGTTGAGTGCTCGACGACTCAAAAATCGAAAGTCGAAGGAGTCAAAAGCTCGACGATTTGGAAAGTCAAGAGTCAAAGAAAATGGTAGCATGAAAAGTAAGAAACTCAGGAGTCGAGAGGCCGACCACCGAGGGGATTCCTCTCGATAATTATCATCTCCGGCTCCCCTAACAATCCATCGAAGGACATCACTAGCAGATAATTTCAATCGACGAGAAGTCTTAGAATTGCTACATAAAGACAGATTGAGATTAAAAAAAAACTCTGGTTACACTTTTATTGTACTAGTTACTTTCTGCATTTCACTTTTCATCTTTTTCTATCTAACTTAACCATCGGAGGAATATCATCGGATTATTAACACCCTCCGACTTGTATTATGTTTGATAAGATATTGATACGGTCGATTCGAATTTGCTCTCGAAGAAAAAAGAGTCAGAAATTGACCGCATCAATAACATGTGTAAAGAGCAACTTTGACACAATAATAAAATTATTAAAATTTTGAAAATAACCTCTTAATTTAAAATAAGATGGCATACAATTAATAGATGTTTTCCTAAAACCCTGCACGGTGAAAATTTCACCTCGTGCACTGAATTATTCTTTTCCTCTAAAACAACATTTATCACCCCACTTACATGAGGATGAAAGCAAGGGATGGCAGGAGGTTCACGAACTAAGTTCGAAGACTTGAGGATGCAAGTGGAAGGCTAATGAACCAAGGCAAAGAGTGAAGGGCGAAGATGAATGTGTAGGCCATGGATGATGGGAGAAAATGACTTTTTTTTCCCCCTTCAAAATTTCCATTGATATAATCACACCAAATACTAAAAATATTATCCAATAAAAACAAACTGAACATAAATCACTAAATCTCATCCGAGCAAATTGAAGTGACTAATCTCACAATACTCAAAAAGCCTGAAAAAAAAGGAGAACTATGCCCAAAAAATCCAATTGGGTTGAGGAGTTGCTAAGTGCCTCAAAAAGCCCGAAAAGCACACATGAGTGTGGAAACTGAAAACAATCAGGTGGATAGCACAGGCACAAGTCGATCAGAACAGAACAAGAGCTTGAATTGAACTTTTGAGTCCCATCTTTTACAACTTTAACTCACAAGAAGACAGTTTGTTGCAACCAAAGCTGCTTTTGCATATTGCCCTACCATTTCTCGTGGGACTCCTACTGTCTTTTACTCAGCTCAGAATAGAGAGAAATGTAACCACATAGAAGCATCCAAGTCGATGACCAAATAAGCCAAACTAGCTTTTGTGTTTCTCTTTTTCGGAGTCAAACCATATTGCACCTACCCAGTCAACAAAAAAGTAGCATATAACAACAATACTGCTACTAACCTTTTTTTTTTTTTTTTTTTGTTTTTGCTTCTACTGAATAGAAAAGGCCACTGTCAGCCTCTTTTCGAGACTTGTCTTGTGTCTCAAGATCAAAGACGTATTTGTGTCTGAAGCAGTGTTTCAGAAACTGGATTGGACCGGCCGGTTGAAACAGGCTAAACCAAGAAAAAAGTCAAACTGATGTGGTTGAATCAAAAGAGATATCTGAAATGAACTGGGACAGGTGGGTAAACCAGTTTCAGAAACACTACTGCTTTTTGAACTTGTGGTCTGTCAACAACCCTATCTTAACATGGAAGATATGTATACGAGTGCCTGAAGAAGAGTTCTCAGAATCTGATTAGACCGGCTGGTTAAGCCGGTTAACTCAAGAACAGGAAGTCAATTGAACCAAGATTGAAACAATGGGAAACTAGTGGGTGAACTGTTTTTCTTTTTTTTTTTTAAGAACATTGTTCAGAAAGGACGAAACAAGGATATATCTAATTCAGTAATCCTGCAAAATGAACCACCAAAAAATTAGGAATTGCCGGAACCATCAGTTCACCTGGTCGTCCAGTTCTAAAAACACTGGTTTGAAGGATGAAAAAAGGGATATATCAACTTCAGCAATGCTATTAGATGCTCAGTTACCAAAAGATGATGACATAGTACAGGAAACCATGACTTCAGTATGGAAGAAACACTCATTCAGAAAACAGGAAAGATTCACTTTTTCTATGAAAATCAAAGTCAATTTACTAACAAGAACCTTAAACATACTGCAAAAGACCAAGTACACTATCTTTAAACATGAGATTTGGCATTGTTTATTCATGCGTCAGTAATGCAACATCAAAACAGGACCTTCACGTTACCTCTTATCTTAGAGCTGCAAACAGGGCATGCAATGAGGATGTCTGTACATTGCTTGCATGTACAGAGATGACGACAAGGAAGGAGGAGTTGGCATGCATTGCGAGCACCACAACACCTGCATCGGATAATGACCTTGTCATCCACATCCTTTGTTGCCTTCATTTCTTTTCTGATTTCGATTGGTGAGGTGGAATTGATGCCAACTGCTGTGCCTGGATTCGTAGAGGAGAACTGAGGTTGTTGTATCTGCTCAAGCACCCTTCGAAGAGATGAAACCTGGGCCGCATTTTGCCTCGCAATACTTTCCCATAACTCTTTTGACTCCTCAGTCTTCTTTAGCTGCTCACATAATTCTTGGTGTCTCATGATCGCAATGGAGAGCTTATCTTCTTTCACCTGAAGGAGCACGGCAACCTTTGCTTGCAAATTATTTATAAGAGAATCCACATGCCGCTTTCTCTGCTCAAAAAGTGACTCCATTAGCCTCTCATTCTGATTTACACAACAGAATCAAAAAGTGAGCATCAACCAAAAACTCTTTATGATTGACTAAAGAATAATCTACCTGTAATTGGAGATACCGGTCCGTTTCTTCTTGATATGTCTGCATCAACGATGCTATGGAAATTGTCATATCAACCAAGACAGATTGATCAATAGAATAAGATGAAGTTGGAAGCAAAGCTGATGTAGAAGGGGATGTAAACAAGGCTTCTTGTTGTATCTGTTGTTCAAAAGGTTGACACAAACTTTGGAGGTGGGCATCTGCACCATCGGTTGGGAGAAATGGAAAAGGACCTTGAAACCCCATGAAAAAATCTCATATAGGAAAATTTGCAACAAGAGGAGAATAAACAAGGAGATAGCCAAGGCTATAAATAAAGACCACAATTTTATGGCTAAATATAACAAGCTCAGGTACTTCTAGACTAAGGAAGCAGGGAAAGAGAGGAAGGTGACATGTACTCAACACGCGTCTACAGGCACTAGGATGCTGCAACAACTCTTGGGAATCACATGTTAGAACATTTATGTGAACTTTCAGTACTACTTTGTCGTAATTAATGTAGAGAACTGGTATTCACTTTCCACAACTTATGAAACTGAAATAGAAAGAGCAGCAAACTTCTGAAGCGTCTCACTAAATCCTACAGTCCAAGCGAGTTTATGGTTTCCCAGAGCCGGTCCTCGGCCAGGCGTTTTGGGCCGACCGCTTAGGGCCCAAAATTTTTTAACACTGTTAAAAAAAATTTTAGGGCCCAAAAATTTTTTATGTCAAATTTCACCATGGATCAAGGCCCAACTTAATAGGTTTTGCCCAGGGCCTCAAAATAAGATGGGCAGGCCGGCTCTGGGGTTTCCTATAGGTTTCACCAGCAATATCTTCATAAAAGTTGAGTTCTCTAGATGTGGATATCTCCATATTACACGTATAAAATCCTTATATGCAAAGAATTGAAGGATTTCTAATATAAAAACAGAAAGTAAAGAACGGTATGCCCATGCATATACATATCTATAGAGATATTTTGGAGTCATTTTCATCCCTACATGGAAGACCGGTTATAGAGATAAGATTACTAAAAACTTAATGTCAATATGTTCAGTAATATAATTTATATAGGTTTACTAAAAAGAAAAGGCATTTATGTGAAAGGATAGCAAGTAAATATCTTCTCCTTTATGAAAGATACTGTGGAAGCATGCAGTTGACAGGCATAAAAATTGAAATTATGACTTCCGCTTTTTTGCCACATAAGCATGTTTCCTTCAATATGAATGGCTAATCAAAAGTCAAAACTCGCCATTTGTTCTTTGCTTGCTTCTAGTGGAATTTTTATTTCTCATAAAGATATCCCCATTCAAAACAGTTATTTTTTAAAAACAATTTAGAAACTTTTCATGCAATAAAATGCAATTTATTGTGCATTTGATAGCTTCCAATTGTTAATTCTAGACAATATGGAAATTAATCAATTATTGATTATATTTCTACCCTTTTTTTATACTGTGTAATGATATTTTAACTCCTCATTTGCTCATTCTATATTCTATATACAATTTAATTAATAAATATATTTAAATTACATTTAATTTTCCTGTAGCTTTGCTGTTTTTTTCACCCTTTATATTCCTCCATTTGATTTTGTGTTTAACTGGCAACCATGTTGTATAAGGTAACATTTTGAAATCTCTCATTTCATTTATTAACTGACTATTTATTGCATCTCCTACCAAAGTATATTTTGTTTTTTTTTATTTATATGTTTATAATTCATTTAAATTGACGAGTTATTATTCCTCCAACCGTTTACTATTATATACTATTTTATATAGGACGACCATAACTATTATAGTGCTGTTTATAATAATTATTCTAACCACTCCATCTTATTTCACCCCTTTTTCTCTCCCCATTTTTTAAGTTTTATCCTCATTTCCCCTTTTTCATTCTCCATGTTATAACACTCATGTGAGGCAATTGAGTAATACCTTCACTACTATTATATTTCTCTATCTTCTCAACATTCTTAAAAAAAATTATATTTCTTTAAAACTTTATTTGAATTAATTGAACTATGTACCCAAGAATTCAATCTCTTACTGACTAGGAGATGCCGACCTATGGATGGCCCACCACTTAAAACTCCATAATGGTAGCATCCTCATTATTCTAAATTATTTTGTAAATTGATATGTTTTTGGGGCTAATTCAGATCTTTCTCATAGGTTCAGGGCATGGTAAGGATTTTAAAGATAAAGAGTTTCAGTTTAATGTTTACTTCAAAGTTGGAAATGATAACAGCAGACATTATCAGAGTTTTAGAATACAATTTATTTCAATTAGTTGTAGAACTGATTTTTAAATTTATATTTTTAAAAATTAACTATAATTTTTTATAAACTTTATACAATTTATTTTAATAATAAAATTTTTAATTTAATTTTTATCTAATACGAAAAATGTACTATAAACAAATATTTTCAGCATTTGAAACAATGTTTGATTTATTCAAATAACTTAAACTTAAAATTGTAATCTACCATTTAGTAGCTTGTGCTTGTAAGTATTAACCTAAACAATTATTTTACAGTGGAAAATACTTTACATATCAATATAAATATTTTTTGATATATTAATATTGATCGTATTGCACTATGCGCTATGCAGTAGGTCGACGAAGATGTATATTGCTTCCATATGCTTCATGGATCTTGTTTTGAAAAAAACACCTTAGTATTTAACAAATATAGATATATATATTCTTTAGAATCTTAGGCCTTTGCATTTGCAATGTTTACTCCATTAATGCTATTTTCCTATTACAGTGCTAATCTACACAAGCTTAGGCCCTTACAATAAATTGCCAAGTTTTTAAGCCTCCTGCAATTTTCCCTACAAGGTTTACATGTTGAAGGAATTTCAATCTAGACAAAAAATTGAGCAAGTCTTTGATACCAAAGTTTTGACTATATTTAGAAGCCCAATCTTTGGGTTAGGTTTGTTTTAAGTTTCAACGAGGAATTCCTAGTAAGCGTGAGTCATTAGCTCGTGTTGACTACATCTCTGTCCTTTGTCACACCATCCATCGCTCCTACCGATTGAATGGTTCGGTGAAGTGTTTGGATTGGGGGGACGGAGGTGGTTCGCCACTCGCGACGTCTTGAGAAGTTCATTGAACCTTATCATTTAGAGGAAGGATAAGTCGTAATAAGGTTTCTGCTGATGAACCTACGGAAGGATCATTGTTGAGAGAGCATTGAATAATGGATGGTTGTGAATGTGTCAACGTGCCCCTTTCCTTGCCCCATGTTGGTGGTTGACTGACCGTAGCTCGGTGCGATTAGCACCAAGGAACAATGAACTCAGAAGCAGAGGGCCCTCGGCGTGCGCAGGGAGTCCATTGCATCGGAGATGCCTCGGAATCAAATGACTCTCAACAATGGATATCTCGGCTCTTGCATCGATGAAGAGCGTAGTGAAATACGATACTTGGTGTGAATTGCAGAATCTTGTGTTGAGACACTCACACTTGGACTTACAAGACTTGGCATATTTTTGGATTTGGCTAGAAACAATTGAGACTAACCCTAGTCCAGTAATAATGCACAGATTTTTAGTGAATTGGCATCCCAAATCATCATTATACTATCCATATGGGAAGAATATTGGATTGGGATATTGGCCTCATAATTTGCTAACAAAAATGGCATGGAAACTAGGCAAGTATAAGTAAGAAAAGAAGGGATACATAAACTAGAGTAACCATAAATGCAACAATAAGCAAGGAGGAAGAAAAATAATCTTTATATCCATGTTTAGCCAAATCAGCTGAAACACACAACATTATTATCCTACCATATCTACGTTCAAAAGTTTCTCTTGTAGACTAAATCATAAGGTTTCTAAGTTCCTCTCTAAAGGTCATTTTAGAGAAGAAAAAAGGTAAAAAGATTTTACCATTAACTGAAGACCAGAATATCCAAAAATAAATTAACGGGAAACAAGGGCTTCTTCTTCGAAAGTGAAGATGGCCCTAACATAGGAGTCAAGACCCATTCATTTGCCCATTCAGTAGAGCACTAATTTCTCTTACAAGTTATACCTTATATTTTTTTTCTACACTGAGTTATTCCCTTTATTTTCCGTAGCAGAAGAAACCTTATTTGACTATAAATCAGTAGATCATCACACTTTGTCTTCTTTCTGTATCAAGCAAATTAATCAGTAAATTATGTTATTTCATTTGGATTGGAGGACGATCCTCTCAAAATGAACATCCTCTTATTTCTTCACTTCCCAATTCCTTAGATAAGGCAGGGGTTCATATCAACCTAGCATTAAAGCCACAGAGATCCTCCCCATTATTACTATACTCTTGTAGTAGAGTCCCCTTTCCGTGTCATAGCCACCCCCATATTTTGCTACCATTTTCAAGTAGGGACATGTTACTCTTCCATTTCCATTGCTACCAGACTGCCTTCTTCAATTATACAGGAGATCATCGGTGTGTCGCATCATAAACTCTCTATCATGGCTTCCCCTTCCTAAAGTTGCAATGTCTCAGCTAAGATTTTAAAAGAATAATTTCGCCTTCAACATGACAACATGAGGTTTCTAACCAAATGCAAAATGTGTAGCAGAGTTTGAAGCCAAGTAAGATGCAAGTTCAAGCAGTTGCAAGAACCAAGGTATCAAGATAAAAAGATGAAGCACAAGAATCAATAATTTCAACTGGATCATCCTTACGAACATAATGACACAGGTTTGCCAATATCTGTTGAGAAGCAACCATCTGTTGCAGTCACTAAGACACTCCTGCATGAAGTTAATGCATTGAAGCCTCACTACAAATTTCCTTCCTACACTCTGCTCTTGGTGCAATCTATGCAACCCACAACCATCATTCTCAACATAGGCTAGCACCGACTATAATCCTATGTCAGAGACATAATACCTAGTTATCTGAGCAAATACATCAACAAAAAAGGTGCCCTTGATGAAGTAGTTGTCCAAGGGGGAAAAAAAATCTTGGCATGGAAATCATATACTGATAGAAATCCTTTTCTTGATTGAAAATACAGAAATAAAAAAATCCTCTTTCTATTGAAATAACACAAAGGCGATTGCAAGTTTGGCTATGTAGGAAGAAAGCTAGACCACAAAACTTCTCCAAATCAGGCAACCAAAAAGCGACCTTTTACCTTCTAAGGTGATCATCCTCGTTCCTCCTCCGGGATTTCCTCCATCACAATGATCAAATCCATGATTCCTCGTGGGCGTAGCACGGTCGGAAACTCCGCCAATGTCAGCTAGGTTGGCTCCCAACCCGAAGGTGTTCGGACAGCGCACTAGAAGTCGATCTGAAGCCCGTCGATCGTCTCATGGAAGTAGATCATCGCTCACTTCGGCGGCGTGCCTCGCCGGCGATTGATTCGGGGGAGTCTCTCTCGGTGCGGAAACAACTTCGAGCACGGCGATTTTATACGCTGAAACGAAACTTTTCATTTTAATCCCTTATTCTTATCTATTTGAAAAACATCGTCTTTGAAATTTCAAAATTTATCTTACAACTCCTAAAAGTTTTAAATTTTCGTAAATGCATTCAGCGAAGATTTAAGAAATGGGCGGTGAAGATGGGAGGAACTTTTGAACAAACGGTTCAGATAAGAACGCAGTGGCTCACAATTCCCGCGCAAGCGTTGGAGGAGATCCGGTCCCGGCGATAAAAGCAGCGGTGACTCGCTCCGATCGGTCGCCATCGGCACGGTTTTGGCGGGAGAGAGATGAGGGTGACGGAGGCTGCCGAGGAGGCCAAGGCGGTGGAGCATTACCATTTGTGGAAGATGAACACCCATTTACTCTACGACCTCGTCATCTCCCACCCCCTCAAGTGGCCCTCCCTCACCGTCCGATGGCTCCCTGGCTCGTCGCCGTCTTCCTCCTCTGGAAGCAGCCGCGGTGGCGCCACCCACCGTGTCCTGATCGGCACGCACGCCTCCCGCTATGCTCCTGACTTTCTCATGACCGCCGACGTGCTTTTCCCCCTCCCTCCCGGCGGGCCGCTCCCCAAGGTCGAGATCTCGCAGACCATCCCCCATCATGGGAAGGTCAATCGCGCCCGATTCATGCCGCAGAGACCATCGGTTGTAGCCACCAAGACTCGCGGCGCAGAGGTTCACGTGTTCGACTGCGAGCGGCGGCCACCGAAGCCGGTCGAGGGGGAGGAGAGTCGTCCGGACGTCATCCTGAAAGGCCTCTCCATGGAAGGACACGGGATCTCGTGGAGTCCGCACAAGGAAGGCTTACTCTTGAGCGGATCGTATGATTCCAAGATTTGTCTGTGGGATGTGGGAATGATGCCGGAAGAGAAGGTTCTTGATGCAAGAAACCTATTTCAGGTAATGCATCATAGATCTTTAGTATCGTCCTTATATGATAGTTCTCTCTGCTTAATGCAACAAAAAAATATCGAAACAGCATCTCATTGTTCATACTCGAAGCAAATCCTTGTTAAAACCAACAATTTTGACCTAGTGATTCCACTGATTGAACAAGGTGAGTGTTCTTTCTAGATTCAAACACCTAATGGAAAAACTGAGTTTGCATCATGGATCTGCAAAGTTTTTTTTTTCTCATTTTGGTTAGCCTTATAGCGGCAAAACTATCACTACACTGGATTATATTCTAGATTTTCCCTTGCAAACTGAAATCACATTCCTAATTCATGTGTGGTAGAAGATTTCAAACTATTTTCTTTCTTCTAGGCCCATACTGATTCTGTTGAGGATGTTGCTTGGCACTTGAAGAATGAAAACATGTTTGGTTCCGTTGGGGATGACTGTCTTTTGATGATCTGGGACCTTCGTTCAACGGCATCTCGAAAGCCACAACAGTCATTAAAAGCTCATGAAAATATGGTAAAGAAGTTTGTTATCAATATAAATACATTCATATGCACCTACAAATAGTAATGTTTTACAGAGGTACAGTTGCCTCGTATATGATCTTATGTATAAGTAGGAAGACCTATATCTCATGGCACAGCTGATTATGTATCATATTATCTTACCTCTGCAGAATGCAGATAGCATTGGTCTGGAAATGCTCTGTTTCAAACAATTAGATTTTGGCACGTATAAGACTTGATACTCCAAGTATATTGTAACATTTTCTTAAGTGCGGACAACACTAGAGTTTTTTCAAATTGGAATAAAACAAGTAACAATTGGTTGTTCTGCTCTATTTGCATTGCAATCATTCAGTATTCTACCTAATTGTGTTTTCTCTGGCTTTATAAGCATATCAGCACTCATTAATGTTGGGTATGTACTGTCTTGCTCTCTCCCAGGTCAATTCACTATCATTTAATCCATTTAATGAGTGGATTTTGGCAACAGCATCTGCGGATACCACAGTTAACCTATTTGACCTTCGGAAGCTCACTACGAATTTGCATACATTTTCGGGTCATGTGTAAGTACACGGCCTTCTGCATTGCCTTGTATGCGATCTGTGTAACTTATCACATGCAATGTTGGTTGTTTTCAGATGTCCAGACTTCTTGTTCCTTCACAAGTGAACTGGTAGAGCCATAACTGGTTTAATCAGCTAGTTTATATTTTCTTTATTTTCTTCCTTGAACTGGATCAGATTGGACACTGATTCTCAATCTGACCGGATGAACCTATAGCCACTATTCAGCTCTAATAACATTAGTTTGGCACAAAGAAAACTAAAATGTACTTCTATGCCAAGGAAAATAGTTGATTATCAAGATAATTATGTCAGGAAAGTATAGTTCCAGAAGTTATGAACAACTGGTTCTTGTAGCTAGATTCCAATATGGTAGTAAAGTTTATATTGATTTTTTTTTATTGTTTCATAAATTCTTTATTATTGTGTAATTGCCTACCATTTGGTTTATTATTGCCTTTGTTATTTTGATGAGTATTTGTGTTCACAGAGGATCTGTTGTTCAAGTGGAATGGAGCCCCAAGCTTGAAACTATTTTTGCTTCCTCTGCTACTGACAAAAGGCTGATAATTTGGGACCTTAACCGGTACACAAGACTTGAATGCAAAAGCATGAATCATTCTTTTGGAATACAACTGCTTTTGGTTAAGGAATGGAATTGATAAACATTAGAATAGAAATATGTATTTCTTAGATTGAATAGGAATGTTAAAAAGTGATCGTAGGAGTCTAGCCTGCCCAAACAACTCAGCCTTATTGGCATTAGATGGATGAATCAAAGCTTCAATTAAAGAGCTGGTTGACTGGGCTATTAGATGCTACATGACACCTTTACTCATGTTTGTGGATATATCTGATAGTGCTCCCGCGGGAAGGGCCTAGTGGTTAGCGCATGCAGATGTTGTATCATAGGACAACGGATCAATCCCTCGCAAATGTGAGGGTGTCGTTCCTCTATGTGTTAGTTACTAATCTTAAGGGTCAAAGGTCTATCGTGATTTATCTCCATCCGGAGGCGGGCTAGTAGGGGCCGTTAGATTGACGGATTCTAACCTTTTGCATTATAGATATATCTGATAGTTCTTTATATGCAGGATCTGTAAGAACTCTGCTTGACACTGCAGTGAATACAACGTAATTGATAACTTCATTTTTTTTTACTAATGTGGATAGGATTGGGGATGAAGAGACTACTGAAGTTGTTGCCAATGGAACACCAGAGGTGTTCTTTGTCCACGCAGGTCACACTGCAAAGATCTCAGAATTCTCATGGAACCCCGAGGAGCCTTGGGTCATTGCCAGTGTGGCCGACGACAAAATTCTTCAGGTATGGCAGATGGCCAAGAACACCTACAAAGACGATGGCAGCGATGATCGTTGACCAGCATGATCATTGTATGTTTGAGGCAAATCATTCTGTTCCAGCTTGTGAGCTGGTACTATAGCCTGTAGTCTTGTTTGGCTAAAACATGCCATTTTGGCTTTAATACAGAAGATAATTGTTCTATGAGATGACTTGTGTTCTCTAGAATTCCAATTCCATGTTGGAGAATGTCATTAAATATAGATGGTTAAAAGTTTTAACAAAATTAACAGAATAATTTTGCAATGACAGAACTAGATCAAAGCGAACGGGCAAAATCCATCAGTTGAATACAACCATTTCTCCATTGAGAATCCAGTTCTCCAATCATGATTAGTGACCCAATTTCTTCCCAAATAATGTGACAAAATTTATCGCCCACCGAAGGTGATCCTACATTCCTACTGAAGAAAGAACATACACCCCATCAGAAACAAACCACATTAACCAGCCAGTAGCAATAGCAGCCCAACCCTCTCACGTTCCATGCAAATTCATCATCGATTCCTACTCGTTGCCTTTACCCTTTCCAATTGATGGATATTTGCTGTCGAAGAAATTACCTCGTTTATGGCCACATCTCCCTTTTCCTGATCCAAGAAATGGCTTCCTTCATGTATTTTGACCACTAGAGATTGATCCGGCTTGACTGCGACAGCTTCAGCTTGTTTTCTTCTTCACTAAGGCAACTCCTGCATCTGATTGTTCAAAATTCCGGATGCTGCTGTACTACCCAGTGCCATTATGTCCGGGAGGATCTTCATTCAATCCAAAAGCATGGAGGCCAGATAGGATAGAATCAGGATGTAGTGGTTGAGGCGATCGAGGACTAGAAGCCGAGTCATATTGATTGAAGGAGTGTGGCAGTATCCATCTCATCCAATCACCTCGCCGCCTCAGCTTTTCACCCTGCAACATATAATTCACGAAGATTGTAAATAGCATATGGCATGCATATGCAAGAATGAACAAGATCGCAGAACGATATAGGAGATTCGATTGGTCAAGACAAGCTACGAGATGAACAAGCAAGCCGATGAACCATACATGTACTTCCACTACCGTCGAACCTTGCAACGCATCCAATATATAGGATATGTCATGTGTCAACAGCTTGACCTGCAGTGAAGAAAGAAAAATAATTCACTTTCTCTCTCAAACAAACAATAAATCAAACAAACTCAGGCAAATGCTTTGAGCATATGACCAATATGATCACCACAAGTCAAATTCAATGAGTATCAGAACTTTGGGAAAAAAAAGTTGATTCAGTGGTTATTTAAGTACCCATTATAATCTTGTTTTGTAAATGAAAATTTGGATAATTTCTTATCATCCCGACAAAATACATTAGTGTTTCAAAAGTCCTTTGATTGTTGATAATCACAGTATTAGTAGCTCCTCCTATAATCAGTCACTCATTTTTAATTCAAAATGTGACAACCTTGTCAAACCAACAATCACAAACACTTGAAATTTCTAAACAGGAAAAATTAACAGCTGAGACACATTACTTGATGCCTTGTTATTGTAATGGTAAACAATAATGGTAACATAAGAATTTAGTAATCTCTTCCCATTTCCAGTAACCATGTGTTGCTGGTACTTTAGTTCATTTTAATCTCTTACAAAAGCTTTGTCAAATTCCTTGGGGTGTAATATTCATACCTAATCTCACCTAATAATAGATTTTAAGAGCCAAAAATAATACATGCTTCAACATGAAGTACAGCTCACAATGTCAATACCTAGGCAGTCCAAAACTAAAAGATGACCAGATAAGGCTCCAGATAGGGCGAAATATAACTTTTCCAGCTTTCATAAACATTGAAAAAGAATGAAACAGAGACTAATGTTGCTTAGGAACAACATAGCTTTTATAAGAGACTTGAATTCAGTTTAAACTATAAATATTGCATTTTACTGCCCAAATATGGTACTCTCTTAAATGATTAGAGACAGCAGATATTCATACAAATAAAGCACATCAATTATAAACTTTGGCATTTAGATTAATTTGACTAGATGCAGGATAGTTTGTGAGCAAATCTTGTAACTGCAGATTACATTGTATTAGCAAAGAAGTTCCTGAAAGTTGCTAGTAAAGGGATAAAACAAAACTTTTTGAACCATGTCAGACTAATAAAAATGTGCCACTTGTGGGAAAAATCAGTGTGTTTTAGATTGCACAGCATGGCTAAAGAAATCTTTTTTTTTTTTTTGACAAAATAGTAATCTGTCATCTTTTCTGGGGCACTGTGAACATACACTATCATATTCAAAATTTTACACAAGTTCAAAGACACGAGAACAGAATTCTTGTGTACAGGATTTTAGATATTGAGATTCCAAGTTCATGTGGGCAACATTGAAAATTCTCTTCTTTGAATTTATAAATATTAGCCTTTGCACTTCTAGATCTTATAAAGAATATTAAACACAGATTCTGGCACATAGCCTTCACTTTTGCCACATGGCGGAAATGCGGTGGCATGCCAAAGTACGGCATCATAGTAGGTGAGGGTGGAGGCTGCTGTAGTGGTTGTGGCTGAATGAATGGTCGAGGGTCTCCTCGCTGCTGTAGGAATGGTGTCGGCGTTTGCGGCTCTCTAGTGTTAAAACCTCTAGGACTCATCCAGCCATAGCCTCCACGGTCATGTTCACGCCGATTACCATGGCGCAAATGGTGGGGAGGAGCTCCACCGACTCCGCCGCCATGGTTTCCCCTTCTACTGCCACTATGAGCAGCTCTGTGGTAACTGCTGCTGCTTTGCGTCTGAGGCATGAAGCCAACAGGAGGCACATCCAAATGACTAGTTGGATGCAGAGCTTCTCTTGGACTATGATTGATCGGCGAACTGCTGCTAGCATCGGTACATCTCTTTGAAAAATTAGGGTTCCGATGAGATTTTTGGCGAACAAAAGGATCGTGATTCCGAGTAAAACTAGGGTTAGTGTTTAGCTTTGACTGGGGAGCATCGATCATGGACCTCTACCAAGACGAGGAAGTCAGAATCAAGAAACACATAATAAAAGATCCTATTCCTTTCCGTTCCTTCGCGATTAAGAATGGAGAAATTTTAATATTCATGAAAATAATTCAGAAGAATGAATCGCACCAGGGGAGCGGAGGACGCGCTGACTGCGGATTCCCAAAGCGCAGCATTGGCGCAGGTCCCGCGGTCGACGCCGTCGGTGGATCCGAGCGCGCGATCGGATGCTTCTTCCCGGGGAGGCACCGGCGGAGAGGAGGAAGCAGCGGCGGAGGCGGACGGAGAAGAGGGATCCGGCGAGGGCAGCATGGCCGCGCCATGGTTAGGGTTCTTCTAGCGACAGTGGCGAGGTCTGAGAGAATAGCGATGGCGGCGAAGAAAGCGAGAAGCCAACAGGAGGCACATCAAATGACTAGTTGCGATGCAGGAGAGTGCGCAGAGAGGCGACTATGATTGATCGGCGAACTGCTGCCTTTCCGGCGATCTCGTCGTATAGAAATTAGGTGCGACGACGAAGGCGAACAAAGGATCGTGATTCCGAGTAAAACTAGGGTTAGTGTTTAGCTTTGACTGGGGAGCATCGATCATGGACCTCTACCAAGACGAGGAAGTCAGAATCAAGAAACACATAATAAAAGATCCTATTCCTTTCCGTTCCTTCGCGATTAAGAATGGAGAAATTTTAATATTCATGAAAATAATTCAGAAGAATGAATCGCACCAGGGGAGCGGAGGACGCGCTGACTGCGGATTCCCAAAGCGCAGCATTGGCGCAGGTCCCGCGGTCGACGCCGTCGGTGGATCCGAGCGCGCGATCGGATGCTTCTTCCCGGGGAGGCACCGGCGGAGAGGAGGAAGCAGCGGCGGAGGCGGACGGAGAAGAGGGATCCGGCGAGGGCAGCATGGCCGGCGCGCGACAGCGGTAGGGTTAGGGTTCGCGACAGTGGCGAGGTGAGAGAATAGCGATGGCGGCGAAGAAAGCGAGAAGGGGGAAAAAAGCTTGGGAGCGAACACAGTGCGAAAGCGGCAGGAGAGTGCGCAGAGAGGCGACAATGCGGACACTGGCGTCTCCTTTCCGGCGATTCGTCGTATAGAGTAAAAGGTGCGACGACGAAGAGAAACAGCAGCAGCATCTCCTTTTTCTCCCTTTTTAAAGAAAAGGAGAAGGTCGAGCGGAAGTGCCCTGGATCATCCCAATAAATTACTAATTTGCCACTATGCGGCCGATCATATCGACTTATCGATTAATAATAATTTTAGTTTTTTTTTTCTGATTTTCTTAATTTCCATACTTCTGTGTTAGCACTTAATTGTTAAAAAATTATTATTTTTAATTTAAATTGAATCAGTCAAAAAATGCACATGAAATTCGTCGATGTCATTGGAATTTCATATTTTTTAAAAGCGCATCAAATTCCTATGTTATCTTCCTTACAAAGTTATTTTTTCTCTCCTTACTTTTCTCTTTTCTCTAAATAATATTTTATTTCTCTCGTTTTACACGTACATACAAAATTCGTACCACATTTAAAATTAACACCACATTGCTAGTGGTGTTTGATTTACAAGACTAACACTGCGACCATGTTGGTTTTACAAAACCAGTACCACTCGCACCACCACCATGATGATGATATTGTAAGATTAGCAAGACTTTAGTCTGATTTTACAATATCAGCATCGCATATAGTACTGGTACAAAATCAACACCACAGTCTTATTAATGATTTCGAACTGATATTTTTGGGTACATATAAACTTTGAAATACATTAGAAATCTATAACACTTGGAAAGAGTCCAATCGGATCTCTCTAAATCCATCAGTAGGTTTTGATCGAAACTCATTGATGGACCCAGAGAGTTATGATTCAACGCATTCCAAATGTTATGGTTTCTGGAGTGTCCCAAAGTTTATATATACTCAAAAATATCAACTCCAAATCATTAACAATAGTGATAAAGAAGGTTTTTGAAGTTTATGACTTTAAAACAATTGACACGTACGCATAACATATAGTGGAGATGTCAAAACTAGACATAAGCACCATAAACATCTTCATTACATTATCATCTTCCATTACATGTTAATTTTTCAAAAATCCAAATCCCCTAGCCTCATCGATGAGTTTCGGTCAAAACTCATTGATGAACTTAGAGAGCTCCGATTGGACTCATTCAAAAGTGCTACAAATTTCTGAAGCATCCCAAAGTGTATATGTACCAAAAAAAATGACAACTCGAAATCATTAAACATTAATAACATGTGGTACTGATTTTATACCAACACTATATGTGATGTTGGTCTTGCAAAATTAATACCAAAGCGGTGCTGATCTTTGAAGACCAGCACCTCAAGATACTAATCTTGCACCAGCACCATGGTGTTGGTCTTGCAAAACCGACACTATGGTGGTGTTGGTTTTGCAAGACCAACACTACCATGGTGCTAGTGGTGTTGGATTCGCAAGACATCATTGCTATGGTGCTAGTAGTTGGTGTTGATGTTGATGCAAGATTAGTATCTTTGAGTGTTGGTCTTGCGAGATCAACACCATTTTTAAAACTTTCTTATGACTATTGTCAATGATTTTGAATTAATATTTTTTAACACATATAAACTCTAGGAGCATTTTAAAAACTTATAACACTTGGAATGAGTCCAATCGGAGCTCTCTAAGTCCATCAATAGATTTTGATTGAAATCCAACGATAGACCTAGAGAGTTCCAATTAGACTTATTCCAAGTGCTATAGATTTTTTAAGTGTCCTAAAGTTTATTATATGTATCAAAAAATATCAGTTTGAAATCATTAACAATATTGCTGTGTTTATTTTGTACTAGCACTATATGTGGTGTTGGTCTTACAAAATCAACACCAAAGTGGTGCTGATTGCACCATTACTATGGTGGTGTTGGTCTTGCAAAATCAACGCTAAAGTAGTGTTGATTGCACCAATACCAAGGTGGTGCTGGTCTTGCAAAACCAACAACACCATATTGTATTGGTGCTGGTACAAGATCAATATCTTGATAATGTATGAAGTTGATATGTCTTTTGAAAAATATAAAATTCCGATGCATCTTTTGGGCATTGACAAATTTTACGGTGACCCTCTAATAAATTGCCAAAAAAATAAAAACAATTATTTCAAAAATTTCACACAAAAGTCATTGATTTTTTTTAAAATTTACGTTAATGAATTCTTATTTTCATTTTTAATTTTAAAACTTTAATAAAAATTTTAAACTCAAAATTTTTAAAAACTATATAAAAAAATTAAAAAAAATTCAAAATAAATAATTTTAATTTGACATAAATTGTATGCATGTAAAAGGAGAAAGAGAAAAGATTAATTTAAACCGAAAGGGAGGAAAAAAAAAGAAAAAATTGTTGCAAGCAAATGAGAAAGGAAGGAGAAAAAAAAATCAATTTTATAATGCAAGAATTTAATATGCCTTTTGAAAAATATGAAACTCCGATATATCTTTTAGTACAAACTTCACATCTCTAATAAATTGCCAAAAAAAATTAAAACAATTATTTCAAAAATTTCACACAAAAGTCATTGATTTTTTTTAAATTTACGTTAATGAATTCTTATTTTCATTTTTAATTTTAAAACTTTAATAATAATTTAAAACTCAAAAATTTTAAAATTATATAAATAAATTAAAAAATTATTCAAAATAAATAATATTAATTTGACATAAATTTTAAATTTTGAAGTTTGTCAATCATTTTTATATTAAAACGTTCTATAAAATAATTAAAATTTTATTTTATTTTATGTCACTTTTCATCAATTTTTTGTAATTATATATTAAATAATAAAATATAAAATATAAAAATATTTAAAATTTTAACAAAAATTATTAAAAATCTAAAATTAAAAATAAAAATATGAATAAATTTAAAAGATCATGAATTTAACCGGTTATTATTGGATTTTATATCAAAGTTATAGAATAATTAATTCTACTATGATTTATCTCCCTTTTGATGATGATTTAAGGGAGAATTGACGGAATTATTAGGTTGACGGATTCTAATCTTTTACACTATTAATAGAAAAATTATTATTTTTATTAACACTAAAGTGTCATCGTCTAATTTCTGGAGTGATCAATCCCGTCCCATGGATCTACAGGGTTGCTTATTCGACAGTTAAGTCGAAAGAGATCGGATCTCCATTAATTATTTAAGTACATAGAGAAGTGCTTTGTAGTTCGACGGTCCAACTTAATTCTACAGTCGTACCATCCCTGAAAAATTGTTCAACGCTGAAGCTTAACTCTATCCACTGGATAAACTCTTATACAGAGGATCACCCCTAAGAATTTTTTCGAAATTCATCGTCAAACATTATCTTAGCATAGAATCGAATTATATTCTTTTATGGATTTTTTTTTTTAGCTCCTATTCTAATTTAAAAAATTAATAGAATAATTAATTTTTTTATTTAATTCGGTTTGATTTAATCCAGTTCAATATGATTAATTTAAATAAGGAAAATATTTATTATTTAAAATTTAAAATTGAAAATAGATAAGAAAGATATTCTGAAAAATATATGTAAAAATTAAATATGGCGTGTTTTTTCGAAAAATTCAAAAGGTTATATGCCCTTTGAAAATTGTCAATAATTTTAAATTATTATTTTCCAATAAAACTCTCTCTAGTGTATTATTAAAATTTACTTTGGATGGATTTAGCAAAAGAAAGTTATAAATTAGAATATTTTATTTTGGATAAAAATTTTAAATTGGAAATATTTAATTAATTTGGACTAAAATTAATAAATGAGGTCTAAAAACACTGATACACACCTGCTACAGCGTTGACCAAACCCAGCCTGTCTCCAGCGACCTTTTAATGCCTCTTCATCCCCTGTTCCTTTACATCTCATCTTATCGATCCTCGCCTGCTTCTGATTCATCGTCAAAATCTCTTTTTGACCAGGTATTCTTCTTCAATTCCAACTCTATTCTTGGAATAGAGCTTCAAAATTTGATTTTTAATCGACGGGAGCTCGCGAATTGATCTCGATCGGCGTTCTGTGCGTGGTTGAGCAGACATGGAGAAGCCAAGGAGGTCGCTGGCGTCCATCATCAGCTTCCTCCCCAAACGGACAGGCTTGTCCGGCGACGGAAGCGCTCACGCTCAAGTCCTCCAGCAGCGGCGAGGCTTCATCGTTTCGATCGTGCCGGTAGAGGTGCGGCGGAAGGGGAAGGGCGGAGCCAGCGAGGAGCCCACGTCGCCGAAGGTCACGTGCATGGGGCAGGTGAAGCTACGTAAGATGAGGTGCAATAGCAACCGGGAAACTAAGTCGACGCCTCCGCCAGCGAAGCCCGCCGCAGAAAAGCGGCTGGAGAGTAAGAGGACGGGCGACGCCTCCCTGTTTCTCAGCGGGATATTTCCCCCGCGCAGGCGGAAAGCGCCCGCCGCCGAAGAGGAGGAAAAGGAAATCTGCAGAGGAAATATAAACCCAGAGTCGTCGGCGCCGGCGCTGGGTACGATGAGGAGGTATGCGAGCGGGCGGGAGACGCTGCGGGATTTCGACTGGAGGAATGCAGGGGAGAGCGGCGGAGAGGAGGAGGACGACGATGCGCTGGTGGCCCATTCGGCGTCGATCATCTTGGGACTTGGGGAGCGGCGGAGTGGTGGCGATGGACCCGAAGAAGATGCCGCCACCGCCACCGCCACCGCCACCGCCACCGCCGCCGCCGAAACCTCTCCAACTTTAGTAATTAATTAAATAATATATTAAAATTAATTTCCCAATTTTTTTCTATTTTAATTTTTGCCTTTTTCTTCTCCCTTGTAATTTTCCAAAAACTCTCCTTTTTTTTTATAAAAAATATTTTGTAAATTTCTGGAAAAAAAATATATTTAGGGGAAATTGCCTTTTTTATAAATTGCTCTCTTTTTTGTCATTGAGTTTGGGTAGCTATCAATGGGCATTCCCATTGGTGAGTCAAGCTGGACCCCGCTATTCCAGCTAATAGCAGTGAACTACCATGCCTCACTTAGCTAATGAAGTAGCCTGCATCGCTGCTCTGCCCTCCGATGAGATCCAACGGCGGATACATTAAGTCGCACGTTCTTTTCTACGCGGGGGCCCGTTCATCACAAAACGCAAATGGACCCCCGGCCTGGGCGAGCGAGGGCCTATAAAAGCGCAGGAATCCCTTCTGCTTCTGCTACTCGCTTGCCGCCCTCCTCCTCTCCCTGACCGTCTCCGAGAAAAGAGGGCGAAGCGTGAGGCGCTGTGGGAAGGTGAAAACCCTAATCCTTTCCTTAGATCTACTCTTTACTATTGCATTTATTTGATCTGATGTCGATTTTGATTGCCTTTTCACTATTGCGGTCGTCACTGGGAGATTTGAGTGGATCGATTTGTTTTTTTTTTTTTAGGTTTTACTTGATCGATTTATTTTCTGCGCAAATCTTCGCCCGTGTGATACGCTTCATCATCTTTTGAACCATTCTCACGTCCCGATGTATAGTCCTCCTGTAGATCTGTTTGGTTACTACCTTTTAGTGGCTGTCTGCGAGACGATAGAGCACCTTCACACTCGCATTATCCCTTGGATTCTTTTCTTTTCGAGCTAATCTTTTTTTTTTTTTTTGCAGCACTAACAGTTAGAGTGCTTTTCTATTCTACTTGTTGAGATTGTTTTAGGGACCTGTAGAAATCTATTTTGAGCGTACTCTTTGTTGACGGCTTGATTTTAGATCTTTCATGCGTCGTCATCTATTTTTGGTTGGGTCATACGCTGCGTTCTTATTTAACAAATTGCAAGAAGAAACAAGTACCTTTCAATCGCGATGTGTTTATTTTGATGGTCAGTAAGGTTACCTTAAACACCGTGTTGAGACTTTTTCCCTTTAGATTGTATTCTATGGTGCTGGCATTATGCCTTCTTTGTGGTTTACATGAAATTCAGGGGGGCATTGGTTGATGAGCAACATTTTGAACCCAAACTCAACTGCTTGACTAACTGTTGGATCATGATGTTTGGTTGTCTTTGCTTGTGCACACTTGCTTGTCTGTCTGGTGATCTCTGCAATATTGCACCTAGGTTATGTCAACTGCTTTCTCGCCTACCTGACAAAACCACATGTTTGATTACAGAAAAACATTTAATGAGATAAATTGAGGACAATGTAGTTCCATTGTTCATTTTGCTCCACAGTTCGATGATCAAGGCAGGCAAGAATAATCGTTCATGACTAGTTGTATGCAATGTCAAAACAACAACATATTATATGGAAAATATTTTATCTTAGTTTCCTGACCAAATCTAAGTTTATTATATTTTTATGTTGTCACATTGTATAGCCACCTTCATGCTGGAGATTCTATTGTATAATCATGCTTGTAGTATCTATTAAACATATGTTCTTTATTTGTTTAGTCACCTTAATTTAATCATCGGTATCTAGAGAATCTGTTTGTCATGAAACAATCAACCTTTAAGTTTTTACATTTATAATTTTCAGCAGCTTTTTAAATTTCTATGCATGATGGTGCAGAGTATGGATACATCTAGTCCTTCCGTTTTTGTCAACTCAGAGATTCTGAAAATGTACCTTGGGCGAAGAGTCCGGGCTGTGATTCAAGTCTTGCGAAATGATGCAGGAGTCATTGTTGGTAAATCAACTGATGGGCAACAACTAACTATTAAGGGCTCTCAGGCCTTTCCCCTGTCCCGTTATGTTGAGGTCATTGGCATTGCTGACAGCAACCAATCGATTCGAGCTGAAATGTGCACTGATTTCGGTGAAAATTTTGGTAAATTTTGAACTCCACTCCACTTTTTTTTTTGTTTATATTATGGAAATTGCCCTTTTGTTATGTTTGATTAGGTGCAACCTTAATAAATTTTTATATAGAATACCACCTATAATAGTTTCGTCTCTCGATTAAAAATGCAGTTTTTCCTCGACCTGTAATTAGTTTACTGAACATTCATAATTAGACGACTATTATCTCATATGTAAGACGTCATGACAGCTAAAATATCCTGTATGAATTAGCAAGTTACTCAAGGGTCTACAAGTCTGCTACATGTCGTGCAAACACCCACTTGACTGAAGCATTCTAATTTTAATATATTTGAGGATTTAAGTTCTTCAAATAAAAGGATGTTGGATATGGAAACTAAGAAAAATTTCGTTCTTATAATTATGCTATGATTCCTTAATGACCATGTCTGATAAAATATATGTTATGAAACTTATGATTAAATATTGATTGACGTTCTGTGCTAGGTTAAACATATTTTTTTTCTAGTGTTAATTTGTGGTGGTCTACATATTTTTTGTAATAAATAATCCAAGAATCTAATCTTCCATGCTGAAGCACTCTTTCTGATCACTGAAGTAAAGCACCTACTTTATCTTATCAAGACCTATTTAAAATGGTTCCCATTACAAGATTTAAGGCATTCTCGCAATGCCTGCCTTACTTTGAGAGCTTAGCTTCTTGCTCGAGTGCAGTTTGACGAACATATACAAATTCTGAATCCTCGTCACATAATTTCCTTTCTTGTAGTTCCGAACCTTCTGCTCTTATTCAATCATGTCTGCAACATAATCTAATCCCAAAGCAAATTCAATACATGTCTGCTACTCTACCATTACTGAACAAGTTCATGTTCTTCTCAGATATGTCAGCTTACAATGGGTTATGCCAGCTCGCGAATGGCAAATTCAAGAATTTATTTCTCTAGAAAAATGGTGACTGCTGCTGGATGCCATCTTACTAGGGCATAAATCAGACCACTGAGATAAGAAAAACTCGATTTCCTGTCAATATTCATACTCTGTCGTGATCAGTGAATTGTCTGTGTGTGATTCGGACTCTTTTTCCCTCCTGACGTATTATGGTCCTAGGGTTGTCATGGGCTGGTGTGTGGGCCGGCATGGCATGAGCCTGTTGGCCCTAAACTTTTTTATTCTGTTCTCGGCCCCAATCCAATCATACCACTTGGATCACATTACTAACATCTCATCTTAATTTTGTACATGCCCTTTGAGGCATGCACATCGTAACGCTACTGACAATGAAAGGGTTAGTATAATATGGGCTAAGTAAAATATTTAGTTTATCTTATTTTCTATCGTAAATGAATTTTTAAAGAGCAATTATGGGTGTGGCCTATTTTAACTAGCCTGTGACCAGCTTGTAGAAAGAAACTGAAATGAAAGAACGCAATGAGAAAGAAGAGACGTTTTGATTTACAAAAAATGAAAGTATTTAGCTTTTTTCATGAGCTGAAGAAATTAAAGAAGGATGTTCAGATAAATTGTTCAAGGAAATTGGTGAATTCAGTTACTTCTCATCATTTTCGATCTCAAAATCAAAATTACTGACATTAAGTAGAACTCGTTTCAGCAACAGCAAATTGCAGAGCCACAACATGTTTTAATCTTTGTAAGAAAAAAAAAAGGGGAAAATATAACATTAGGGATACACAAATGGAAAACCCCTACAGAAGACAAGAAATATGAGCTCGGCATTCAACCAATGTCAGCTTTTGATGCTGCAATCAGAGAGCATTAGGGCTGCATCTTCCTCTGGTTCACAAGGCCTCCAAATGGTCCCTTTCGATTCATCCATTAGAGCAATGCCCTTGACAGAAAGCTCTTTCCTGATCTTGTCTGAGGTCTCGTACTCCTTGTTTTTCCTCGCTAGGTTTCTTTGCTCGATCAGCTGCTGTATTTGCTCCTCGGTCAGCCCAGCTCTGATGAGCGCTTTGTCTTTTAATTGCCGAAGGATCTGTTGAATCGAAAGAAATTTTCATAGCTGTCGAAACTGCAACCAATGGAACTCGAGGTAGTTTACCTCAGAGCAAGAAGTGCCCAAGAGTCCCAGAATGCTGAGAACATCTCTGACTTCTTTCTCCAGTGCGAGAAGAGACAGAATAACTGGCTTTGGCGGTTTCTTTCCCTTCAAAATATAACATAATGACATCGTCCAACTGATTGGTGATCTTGCGAAGTGAATGGGAAAAAGTATGGTAATAGAAGTAAAGGATAGTGAGATACCTTCAACTGCTTCAAGTTACTATTTATCGCCTTGAGTGGCTCCGTGAGATCGTCTAATACAGCAGTTGTGTGGAGATCATCCGACATGGATTCTACGAAACTCGAATGGAATTTGTCAATTGATCCCTTGACCATATCAGGAATTTGGCCCTTGAGTTCCTCTTGGCGGAATCGCGAAAGACCCCGTTCGCAATCATCAAGTGTCTACGCAGTGGAAAATGTAAAGGAATATCAAAAATTCTATGGGAACCAAAACATTGTGAATGTGAAAGTGAACGACAAGAACCTGATATATATAGAACACACGATCTGATGCATTTTCAAGGGCTCTATCGGAGTAATTTACATCCGCGCGGTAATGTGTGCGCATCAAGAAAAATCTCAGCGCCAACGGATGATATTTAGCGATGATCTACAATACAATTCTCGTAAACATGAATCTTTTAAGGAAAAAATAATAATAGTATCGAAGAACACTTACATCTCGAATAGTGAAGAAATTGTTGTCTGACTTCGACATTTTCTGATCGTCCCGGTTCACAAAGCCATTATGCATCCAATGGCTTATTTTGCATTGTGGACATGCAGCTCTGCTCTGGGCAAGCTCATTCTCATGGTGTGGAAAAATCAGATCCTTTCCTCCGCCATGAATATCGAAAGCAACACCTAAATATTTTGAACTCATAGCACTGCATTCGATATGCCATCCAGGTCTGCCAGGACCCCAAGGGCTATCCCAGCTTGGCTTGCCAGGCTTCGCGGCCTAAAATTCAGACGAGCATCGATACATGAAGGCCGCGTTTACAAGATGTGCGAGAAAAGTTATTTGAATGATCTCACCTTCCACAGGGCAAAATCAGCTGGGTTTTTCTTTCTTAAATCGACAGACACTCTTCCGCCTCCCCCAGCGCGATTATCGTCTAGCTTTCGGCCAGATAATTGACAATAGTCGGGGAAATTATCGATGGCAAAGTAAACATCTCCTTCTATTGTATAAGCACACCCATTCTCCATGATCTGCATGTAAATATCAACTTTATCTTTCCCAAATTAGGGGGAAAAGTATCGATTAAAAAAAATTATAAAAAAGGTGAACTGTCATGATTTACCATGAAGTGAGGCAAGGTAAACAAAGAGGCACACCGGCATAAACCACAATCAAAGCAGAGACTAACAAAGCTGGCATTTTTCAACAGGAAATTGATACAGAAAAAAAAAATCAATAAAATGCATAACTTCTCGCGCCAACTCCATGAGAGGGAAAATTTACACATCATGTTTGATCAAGCAAGTTACATTAATGAAACAAGCACAAAACATAGCATCCTGCAACACATGGCAAAACTATTTTACATAAAAATTTGAAAGCATTCAGACAGCAAAAAACACATAATGCAAGCAGCATGATTATGATAACCGCTCGAGATTAACTCAGGAACATAATAAATAAAGTGCTAGTTATCATAGGAATATCAGCTTCTTGTTTGTATGAACCAGATATGAGACTACTAGAGCAGGATAAATGGTAAGGAGTTGCAATTTTAAGATCACAATTTCTATCACAGGTTCAATGCAATATGAAGGATGGACCTCTAGCCAAGATAAGCACATAAATTTATTTGCTGATTTTGGTTGATAAGAGGATAAAAAACCATAAATAACATCAAAGGTGAGTGAGCTTATATATCAATTTCAAGGCATACTAAGTGATTGCATACAGTACCAAATTACCATAAATACAGTACCTTGGCTATCAAATCAATTATCTGCTCTATGTGGTCGGAAACACGCGGTTGATGAGTCGGAAGCAAGCAGTTGAGTTCGCCTATATCTTGCAAAAATGATTCAGAGAACCGACTGCTCAAACTTATTGGATCCTCCCCTAACTCATTTGCTCTTTTAATTATCTGCAAAATAGAAAGGTTCAAAATAGTTGACACGTTACTGATACACCACCAATTTTAAGGACAAAATAGACTTGGAGAAATCCACTAATGGAATACAGTTCTTTCTAAAGATAAATAGCAAAAGAAGATGATGGAAGTACTTTTGAAATCAATACAAGCTGGGAAAGAAATTGCCTAATGCTTTAGTTATTTCTTTCCATGTTTTACCATTTTGATTAAAAAAAAAAGTTGAATAAGATCCATTAATAAATTACCAAGGTTAAATAGAACTCTGGGATTCAGATTATGCCAATTAACTTTATTAAGTAATTACATGGCTTGTGTAAAGTAGAGCAGAATGCAACAAACCCAGGAGAGCATACTGAAGTTGCCACTAGCTTGGGTCCAGCCATGCATGCTATATATGTATGTATGTATGTATATGTATATCACTTAAAATAAAGGGCAAACTCAAACAAATAATGGGCCGAGAGAAATTCAATTGATTCTAGTGCAGTGCATACAAGAAAGGGAATGAATAAACAGTAAGATTATTAACAGTTTTCTGATTATTGTTTTGTTAACTACTGAGTCCAATTTATCTCTCTAATTAATGTGATACACCACCATCAGTGAAAGAGAGCGAGTTCAATCTTTCATCTTTGCTGGTAAAAAAGATAATCTGGACTCTCCAGATTCCTAACAGTGTGTATGATTCACAAAATAAAATCACTCCCATCTATTTCAGAAATGCCTATAATTCAAGATCCCTCCAAACAAAAGCTTTGCTGTTGTACAAGTAAATAATATATAGAGCAAAGAAAATTTAAACATTTCAGT
The DNA here is from genome assembly GCA_025175895.1 of Wurfbainia villosa. Classification (NCBI taxonomy): domain Eukaryota; kingdom Viridiplantae; phylum Streptophyta; class Magnoliopsida; order Zingiberales; family Zingiberaceae; genus Wurfbainia; species Wurfbainia villosa. The sequence continues at coordinate 1,445,075 of CM046000.1, read as the reverse complement.
AGGTGAAAGGAAATGAATTTCATAGGCAAGAAAAGTACTCTTGCAATAGTTTTCTTCAGTTAAAAGTGTTAATACTGAAATTACAAAAAAGGAAAACTGAACAGTAGTGGATAAAATAACTAATCAGAATAAGAACAGCAATGTAATTTTGCATTGTTTCTTCTCATTCTATCAAAAAAAAAAAAAAAAAAAAAACTGAACAGATTATAGATCTATCATTTTCTACATCTCAAGTAGATCATCAAGGTGAGATTTACTAATCACTAGAGATTTCACAAATCATCTGACCTTGTCATCAATGTCAGTGAAGTTGCGCACATATTTGACACCATACCCCAAGTGTTTCAAGTACCTAATAATTGGAAAAAAAAATGATACTTGATATTCCATTCAAGCTATATTGGTGTAGAATGCAAACTACTTAGGCCATTAAACATATAGAAAGCAAATAATCAATCAGAAGAAAAATTCAACAAAGCTATTACATAACATGATGTATTACAAAACATGTGTCATCATCCTTGTTACAAGATTCTATACTCACTCGAATTTGCTGAAATATGGTCGACTGTTATTATGGCTAATTGGTGTAAGCAAGAACAAAAGAGATAGAAGAAAGGTGTAAAGAACATAGCAAAAAGTGACAGATTAAAAGAAAAACATAAATTTTAAGAATATGGGGGGAGAAACATCATAGTGATGGCATGAGGGCAACCAAAGTTTCTTTTCTAGTCTCGAAAACTCCAATCCTTGCCTAAACAGGAGAAGGCACTGTTGTTATATAATAGTATATTAGAATAGTTGTAGTTTTGGTCTAAATCGAATTTAGAATTTATTTTCCGTAGTAACTAAGCACCGATTCTAAGGCCGCCAAAAATTTAATGCTGAAGGGTATTCTATATATGTAAAACTACAATAAAAGTTATCCTAAAGTCAGATTCATTAAAGAAAAGGGGAACTACAACCTGAATCCAACTGCGTATGACACAAACTAGTCTGCATCACCAGACAATCGTATCAGCAACACATACCAATCTAAAAAATCATATGAACTAAAAATTTCCAAACAATAACCCAATCACTTTCAAACAACGGACAGAGGTCAGGCTTCAAAAAACAATATCACAAGAATACGCATCCCCTGGTTACGCACATGAAAGCCGTATATCATTTATCGCTTTTCTGTAAACCAGCATCAATTCGGGTTTTTCCATACAAAATCTTCAATTTTTTGATGGACAACGACGAAAATGCAGATCTCAAACACGAAGGAGGTGAAAGGAGGAGGGTAGAATAAATCACCTGTAAAGGATGTCAAAGGCGACATAAGCGCGAGCATGGCCAATATGGCTGTAATCATAAGGCGTGATGCCGCAGACGTACATGGATACTTGTCCTTCGACCAGAGGCTCGAACACCTCCTTCTGCTTCGACATTGAATTGAAGAGAACCAGCTCCGGATTCCCCATGGATCTCCGACTCCGGTTCTTTCCCCCCTTCCGAAAACTTAACCCTAATTCTGTCACCGTATCCCGGCCGGTTCTCCGGCACCGTGTCGGGTCAGAACAGGCAAACGGGAAGCTGGTGACGCCGTCTCCGAGGCTCGGACTGGACGGCGGCGAACTCCGCGGAATCCAGCCGTCGACGGCGACGATGAGTGAGAGATTAAGATGGGCCGCCCTCTCTGGTTGCGTACGTTTATCTAGAGGCAGAGTGCGAACCGCATCCGCAGAGATAATTTTTTTCACTCGATCTGTTACTTTAAAAAATAAATAAATAAATAAAATTTATCTAAAATAAATATCAAGCGTACAAATAACGCTAAGAAAAAGGCCAGAAATTTTTTTATTTTTTATTTTTATTTTTTGAGAAAATAAAAAAATATATTTAGTTGATGTTTTTCATCTTTGTTTTTTTTAAATTAAAAAAATATTTTCTGAAAAACTAGAAAATATATAAAAAAAAATTTCTATTTTTATTTTTTAAAAAATAAAATAACATTTTTTGGAAAACTAAAAAAAATCATTTTTTATTTTTTTTTTAAAAAATGAAAAATTCTCACTCCTTTAGTATTTATTATTGTAAATTGGACGAATTTAACTCCATTTAAGTCTAAGGAAAAATAAATACAGTACTCAGAAATATTTCATAGAAAAATATAATTTGATCATCTACTATCATATTATTTGATGATGAATTTAAGAAATCTATTCGAGTGGCTTTAGGCTCAGGAGTTTGTCTGATGGATGGAGTACGATTTCGACGTTTGATCGTCGTTCAAGAATAATACGATTATAAAATTTAGATTGAATTGTAAAAAAAATTATGTACGCTTCTCTGATTTATTCTTGATAGCCAATGGAAATCACATGAATTTCGATTTTATTCGACTCAACTATTAGCGAGATATTTCAAAAATCCGTAACACAAAAATAATCAGATCACACATTGAAATACGCTAATATAAAAATAAAATAAAAAGGAAACCCAGCGTTCAATGAATTTTCAAATGAATGTTCTGTAATATATTATTCTGAATACTAATTTTAAAATAATTATTGCGATATTATACTTTATTGCTAACGCTATTATATATAACGAGTTAATATAACACATTAACACTGACCAATTTAAACTGTTTTTAATGAAATTTAAAATTTTTTAATCAAATTAATTTAAAAAAAATATTTTGATATAATAATTTTTTAGATTTGACGTTTATGATTCAAAATTTTAAAATATAATATTTAGGATTCACGTACAACATAAAATAACTACTTGCTACAATTATTTCAAAGTGATTTTAATCAATTTAAAATGATTTTGACCAAAAATAATAGATAATATTTTGATATAATAGTACTTTATGTATAATAATTTTAATTAAAATAAAATAATTAATTTTTTTACGTTGTAATAGCATGTTACAATAACATTGGAATAGATATTTTTAAGTACAAAATATTTGATAGATTGTTTTTGAAAAAGGTTGCCCTTTTGATCGAATGAATAATTCGGAGGGTCGTTTTATTTTTATTTTTTAAACTTTTTTAATTAATTTATTAAAAAATATTATTGATCTAGAGTTAAATTTAAGTCTTTTTGTCTTCTTCTAATTTAGATAAAATACATGAACCTTATATTGTTTTTTATTTATAAGATATTATGAATATTTTAAAATAAAAAAACAATAAGTTTATTATTAAATTATTCATGCATTAGTGAATCAAACTCAGTTTATTTATTTTATGTATATTTTTACTAAATAAAGCATGTTCATGAACATAAATTATAAATTTTAAGCAAAAACACATGAGACAATTAACAGAAAGAAGGAAGAAAAGACTAATTAGTTGATTGGTGATTGTGATATTGGATTTTAAGTTAACTAGAAAAAAAATTATAAGAGCGTATTCATCCAGATTGACTAACCAATTTTTTTTAAATATTTAAGTATTTAATTATAATTTTATTTAATAATTAAATACTTAAAAGTATTAACCAGTAGCGATTTTTATAAAAAATTTAAAAAGCCCTTCTCATTTTGCACTTTCTCCGTGCGTGAGCACCACAATTTCGAGCACCCGTGCTCGACAACCCGTTATCGTTGGACATCACAATCGAACAGTCGGATTCCGATCGGAATTCAATTGTGATTCGATCGATGACGAGTTTCGATTGAAATGCGATCGAATTACGATCAGATTCTGATCGAATTGAGATTAGAATTGATCACGATTGCAGCCGCTAACGGTTGTAGCGTCGACGGATATCATTCGATTGGTTTCCGACCGCAATCCAATCGAAATCTGATTGTGATTCGATCGAAGTCGGATTTAGATTGAATTCCAACCCAAATCGATCACAATTACAATCGCCAATGATCGCAACATTGACGGTCATAATTTGATCAGATTTTGACCGACAAACCTATGATCAAATTTCGAGAAATAGATTGTCAAGTGTGAGTGTTCGAGATTGACTGAATTACAATCAAATTCCAATCGAAATCCAAACAAAACGACATCAAGCAGCAACGCATTGTCAAGCGCGAGTGTTCAAGATCGAAGTGCTTGCACGCAAAGAAAGCAAAAAATTAAAACGATATTTTAAAATTTTTATAAAAATTAATATGTTAAAAGAAATAAAAAGGATAAAAAATTACACAACCTAATTTTTTCTTTTCTTTTAAAAAAAACAGAAGAAGATAGTTTTCGATACTTATAGTCTCCACAGAATCATATCATTGGGGAATATTTTTGACCTAAACAAGCTCACACATCAATATGTCAAGTGGAAATAACAAGCATTCATTCAGACAAAAACAGTACCAAACAAGAAGCATTCTACATTATGAAAAACAAACCCCAACAAAACAACTTGCAGAAGGTAAATGGCAGATTAATCTTCCTCCTCCCCTTCGTTCTCGGCGATGTTGAAGTATCGCAGTTCGTAAACATTCCGGTCCTTGTTCGATGCGATGACTCGGAGCCAATCACGCACATTGTGCTTCTTCAAGTACTTCTTTGTTAAGTACTTCAAGTATCTGTAAGATCAGGGGTGAATGCAAAAGAGTTTTAAGCTGATGATGAATGGAGGTCTGAAGCATAAAGATAGCGAAATTAGAGTGACGAGCAAAGAGATTTACAATCACAGAGGCAATTGACAAAGTGATACGAGAAACCTTTTTCACATGTTTGATTAGTTTACAGTAATTCGAATTGCAAATTGCCAAACATCCCCAAACCTAAAGCATCAAATCTAAATATATAATTTAGCGTCCTAACTATCGATCAGGATTAAACGATAATTGCTTGAAATTTAACAAACTGTTACACAAAAATATGCATTTTTGGTCTTCCTCACTATTCGACCCCTTCTCAAACCTCCTAAGAAATAGAATGGCGTATAAATCAGTTTCAAGAAATTCTGTGATAACTAAGACGAAACAAGAATAAAAATGCAATCGAGAGGGGGAAGCGTATGAAAACATGGTAATTTATCCCTCCTGTCGTACTCATTGAATCTTGCTGTTCGCACCCAGAACAAACCCTAACCAAGCAACTATTATCTCAGAGTCCAAATACAAAGAAAAAATTGTCAGGGATATGCCAAAACATGTTTAATTAGTTTACAGTAATTCGAATTGCAAACTGCCAAACATGGCCAAACCAAAAGCTTCAAAACTCATTATATAATTTCACATCCTAACTATCGCTCAGGCTTATATGATAATTGCTTAAAAGTTGACAAATTGTTACACAAAAATATGCATTTTCAGTCTTCCTCACTATACGTCCCCTTCTCAAACCTCCTTAGAAATAGAACAGTGTATAAATCATAGTTTCGAGAAATTCTGTGATAACTAAGACGAAACAAGCACAAAAATAAAAATGCAATTGAGAAGGGGGGAAGTCTATGTAAACATAGTGAATCCTGCTGTTCGCGCCCAGAACCGGCCCTAACCAAGCAACTATTATTTCAGAGTACAAATACATAGAAAATATTGTCAGGGATATGCCAAAACATGCTATCATTTGATTAAAAAACAAGTCAGAAAGAAGAGAAATTTTTTTGTAAATTTTACTCCAATATGTGAACTCAATTTATGTATAAATTCACAATCATATCATTAGAAGCCACAATCTTAATCCAATATAATGGTCAGGTCTTCAATCTGTTCCTATAAACAACATATAAGAGCCTAAAAGTTTGACAAACAACAATTCAGTATCCATAATCATTCAGGATATTTTACAAACGATGAATTCAGGCTTACAAATCTTCTTTAATCATGAGACTTCTATTAATCGATTCAAGAAGCTAACTATATGAGTGAATAACTACAGACTGAAGTTTATCCATTTCAAATCAGAAAAAAAAATCATAAACCTGCAACAATAAAATATTATTCAGCAAAATTTCCCCATCTTATCAACCTTCTAGCCATGTTAGATAAGATGGTAACATACATATTTTTGACAACTTAGCATTTAAAATATCATCTAGCAAAATGTGATCTAAGAAGTCAAATGAAGTATCGATCGATTCAAAGCCAATGTCACCTGAAAAGGAGCAACTTCTTTGTAAACACATCCGGACAATAAACACGACCAGATAAGCCACCGAAGTTGAATGGAAATCATCATGAACAATGTTTGAGATTCAACATAAAGAAAAAGTGAGATGTGAATAATTGTTACCGCTTGGAGAAGGGGCCTTCAGAGGTGACGGTGACCTTGCTCTTGTCACGGGTAACGGTGACGGCGTCTCCAAGGGCGCCGGCCTTGCCTCCGTTCACCTTGATGCGTTCCTGAAGGAATTTCTCCAGGGAGGCGATGTCCATGATCTTATCCTCGACCGGCTTCGCGCAGTCGATGACGAAGGTGGAGCCTTTCTTCTTCCCGCCCTTCGCACCGGCCGCTGCCGACCCACCGCTGCGACTCATCTTCCAAACGAGTACAGCCGCCGCTTCGCGAGACACCGATCCAAATCGCTGCGGTATTTAAAAGGCTCGATCACGTAGAAACCCTAGATATGAGCGTTACGGTGTCCCGCGGTTGAGAATAGGCAAAATGGTGGCGAAGCGATATGTGATATGATCTATTAAAATAATAATTATAGTAATAAATTTAAAAATAATAATAATACAAATTTGAAATTCGTAAAATAAATAAATTTTATTAAATACTTTAAAATAGCAAATTTGGAAAAGATTTATTTGTTTCAATCTTTTGAATAATTTGAAGGTCCGATATGTAATATGATTAGGCATGTTTATCGGTTCTTCGGTTCCGGTTCCGGTTCTGGTTCCGATTTGGTTCTAATCGATTCTAGATCCGTCAACATTGGAACCGGTTCGAACCGGTTCAAAACCGATTTCGAATCGGTTCCGATTCTAAATTTTTAACTTTGGAACCAATTCAATCTGGACGGGCTCCGAATCGGTTCCGAACCAGTTCCCAAACGATTCCGGACCGATTTCAAAATGGTTCCGAACCACCTTCTTCGAACTTGAGCTTACAAATTCATCTAACATGATGGTGATCCTATTCTTTTTTTCTATCGCAAAATAATTTTGTAGACATGTTAGCATGCTAAGAATTTCTATCTTTAAATTAGCAACTGGAACCAGAACCGGTTCCGAACCGATTTTGAAATCGATTGGAACCGAATCGAACTGAAATCGGAATGGTTCTGGGTCGGTTCTAGAACCGGTTCATCCGAATCGATTTTGATTCCGAATTTAACGGATTGGTTCCAACTTGGTTCCGGATCGAATCTGTCCATTAAGTATGCCTAGATATGATATTTTGATAAAATAATCAAGCCAAGCCTAAAATTAATCAAGCTATTAAAAAAATTGTTCAAGCTTGACTTGGTTTCTTTTTTAGATTGCACTTGGTTTGAGCTGACTTGTTTAATGAGTATCGAACTTTTAATCAAGCTTGAATCAAGTTTGATTCAAACTTATTTAAGTTTAGTTTATTTAAACATTATCAAATTCTTAAGTCAAGCTTCTTTATTTGTTTAAAATTTTAATATTTTAATCTTTGTTTATAAATGTATTCACGAATATTATTCACGATACTGTTCACAAATATTGTTCATGAATATTAATAAGTTGAACACGTATGTGTTCAAGTCATAGCCGATCCATATGTTTTTAAGATCTTGGGCAAAACCTTAATAAATGGGCCCTGATCCAAGGTTAATTTTAACACAGAAAAATATTTATATGTTAAAAGTTTTTGGGCCCTGGGTAGGGCCCCATTGCCCTGCCCGCCCGAGGTCGATTTGGTTCAAATTTATTCATTTAATTTATTAAGCTTGTTTATTAATTAACTTTGATGCATATTGAACAAATATAAATGAGCTTTTATCAAATCGAACACCAAACTTATTCACAAACACTCGATCATTTACAACCCTACTCGTATCAGTTTCTTTCATTGCTCAAATAGTTTTGTTACAATGACGGTCTACTCACAAAATAGTCGATGATCATATTCGATAAATGGATTGCAAGACACAATTTCGATACTAATTCAATTCATCATCCACCAAAGATCACACACATACTACACTTATCATAAATAGAGGAAGAGTATAGCGCATATGTCTAGTATTTACAGGCAAACAACAATCGCGAAGCAATCCACTACGGGCAATTTTTCGTTGCAAACCCACAAGGAACTAACTCTACATAGAACTACTAACCGATCGAGGCGATGCTATTTTCGAATGTGGAGTAGTGGGTTCCCTCCATAAGATTATGCTGCCATTGTACTCTTGATAGTATTGTGAGACACTAGCATCCACAAGAGCCTTACAAGAGCCCCAAGAATCGGCTTCAAGGTCGATACCATAATACTCGAGGTGATCGGCTAGACTTGTCCCGTAGACTGACCTATTCGACGACGAAGCATAAGCATTGATGTAATGGCACACTGAAGGAAAGAAGTTGCAGAATACCTGCTGCAAGTTGGGTCTTCTCCAGAGCCATCACAGATCTTCCCTTCTATGTACTCTTGGCCATCCACTTCGACGCGATGGAGCCATACCTGAATTGTCATCGACAAAGTTATATGAGAGCTACAATCCATACGAAGAGCGACAGAGTTAAACCCCTCAAGGAGTTCACGACACTCGATCGAAGCAAGTTGACTACATAATTCAATGGTCTAAGGAACTCACAGCAATGGCACTTCGTCAAACAAAGTGTAATAGAAATACTTATGGATTGAAGTAGAATTAAAGGAAACGAGCTATTTTCCCCCTCAACTTGTTAGAGTAAGTTCAAGAAGAGTATACCTCTCTCGGGAAATGATGGTATGTTCTTTTCGACAAATAAGCATAATACGGTGGCAAATGAGGTACTATATCTTTAGCATGAGTTACGCGAATTGTATCCGGCACTTGCTTGCTGAAGTAGGCGGCAAATGCAGGGTTTCCTACTCGAGGTTGTCCGAAGGTCATAAGCTGAACATGTTCTACTCCATAATTTACCTGAAAAGGATTCAACTATAAGTCCTGTTGTATAAAGATTCCGACCAGTTGCCACGATAAGAAAAACTATGAGCATGATACAATTTTTCAGTTAGCATCGTTAGTACCCTCGCGGGATTTCCATTCTTAGAAACAAGTTTACAAACAACTATTGCTATGAGTAAATCCCAGAATATCATTTCATGAGGATCGAAACAACATAGATAAGAGAGCTATGGACATCATCGTAACCGCACGAAAACAAGTAGTGCATAATTTGTGTTTTTTTGAAGAATTTTGAGGGCAAAAATTTTCAACTTCTGAGAATGGTAGGACATTTCTTAAACAACAGAGATAGCAACATAAACCAATTGTGCAAATCTTTGTTTTATGGGAAATAAGAACAATTAATTCCTCGATCGAACTCACATTAAGATCAAGTGCACAGAATGAAGCAATAGCCCCTCCCATAGAATGTCCTGTAACCATAATCTGTATATCTCCATATAATTCCTTAATCCTTTGAACAGCAGTTGTAATACCATAACGGAGATTCGTGTTATGGTAAGCATGATAAAACCCGTGGTGAACCTGTGGAGTCAAAAAAGGCAGGATAACAACGACGCCGAGTAAAAACTGAATAGATTAAGCATTGTTATTTAACATACCTTTGCATTTTTCACACCCGGGTAATTCAAATCAAGCTGTACCCAAAACAAATCCTGAATCCAATTCTTTATGCTGTGTCAATCAGTAATTCGAAGTGTCAAACCGCGCCCGATGACCATAAACACCAAGAGAGGTAGTAACTTGAAAATACTTATTCATCTTACTTTTCCTTTTCTTTTATAATTAAGAGGTCTATATGGTGAGGGGAGTGTATATCCAATAAACTCTGTGCTTAGTAAATCGATGTCAATGGTTCAAGACACAGACATAGAGGTTGTTGAGTTGTTTGTCCTGATCTACATTTCTGCTTACTTCCCAACCAAGTAGGAGAACAATGACAGAAGACAACAGTTGCCATTCTTTGGATAAGAGGCCTCTTTCCTTAATTGCAAATTATGATTCTATGAGAGGAAAACTGCAGAGATGATCGATTGTAAAGTGAATTTTACCTGTTTTCGCTGGTGCCTCTGATAGCAATAATGGTAGAATTCAAATCGTGATCAACTCCCACAAATGCCTACAAAATAATTTGTATATAAATGACAATGGAAAATCTTCTGTGTTTGGTTTAACATGCAAAAAAAACTTTGGTTTGAGTGCACCTGTAAGCAGTTTTCGACATCGACAATCAGATCTACCACCTCAAACCCCTATTTTAGGGAGACAGTCTCGTGAGTAAGTTACAAAGGTCATCATAGAAAGACAACCTTTGCTGAAAGGCAAACTTTTGATTCAGTAAATGATTGTTCCTTTTACCTCTGTCAAATCATTACACCTTGAGCAGGTCCATGTAAAAAGCGCTGTAAGATCTGTCATGTAAACCTGCAAAAAGTATTTAACACTTTCAGGAATTATTTTCACAAAATATGTTGAATTGTGTGTCGTATTTGTATCCATGTAAGAAGAAAAGATTTTTTTCAGTATGTTTCCGCAATGTTTGTTGATGAAAAGGTTATTTCTCCTAAAAATTCACAAATATGATAATTTTCCTTTAAAAATTTACCATAGCCACTTAACTGGAAGCTATAGGATCCCAAACCTTTTTCTTCCACAACTAGATAATAAACAGTCATTATTGAATCAACTTAGATATTAAATTCTTAAACAAACAAGCCACTGTAATGGCATCGACAATAAAGCACTCTATCCCCACTGATTATTTTTTCTTTTTTTGTAATATTGATGTAAAGCTTTCTTTGTCATCTGTTATTCCTACATGACAACAAAAGAAACAAATTGTCTTTTTCTACTACCACTATGTTTGATTTGCCTTTTACCTTTCCTTAACATCAATTTAGAAACTAATATGATTCTAGCAAAGGGATTATGGAGATAAGAAGCCATAATAGGAGGATTATTAGGAAAACATGTTGGAAATGCAGTAAGGATGTGAAACACTGAAATCGACTCCAAGAATCATTTTTATGTACTTTAGTACAACCGCAAACCTTTATGTTCAAGTGTATAAGCATAGAATTCACTGGTATAGACAAGAAACTAAGGTTTCCCAAATGAAAATATCTAAATATATTGGAATGTAATCTTTGATACTCACAGCAGAAGCATATTCCACAAGTATCTTCGCAATAGTTTGATTGTAGGAAGAATAGTAATTCTCATGCTCGATCGCGATTTCTGTTCGCCACAATTAGCAAGCATTACAAGCCTTGAATCAAAAACATGTAAACAGAAGCATACCAATTTTCTCACACAATGCCCAACAGAGGTAACAGAAACCTAGCCTTTCCATACATTCGGAGCTTTGCAAATAAGAAAATCATACCTAATTCCACAACTTTACAAGAGAAAAATCTACAAATTTCCGGCGACCTAAGAAAGATTTCATCTTACCTCTTCCACCGGAAACAGCAAGCAATCCGGCCAAAACCAGTAGCATTAACCAAGGCTGTCGCTCCATGGCCACCCAGGGCAGATTCCTACATGGAACAGCAAAAACACTAATTTTTCTGCGATTTTTCGAGCATTTCATGGAACTGAAAGCGGAAAAGGAGCTTAAAAAAGAAAAAGGAAAACGAAATCTCCAACAGAAAACGCTGGAATAGACTGAAGAAAAAAAAAATCAAAACTTTAAGCGAAGAAAGACCGGAAAAGGAGCTTACTTTCTGTGTGATCTCGTCGGGAACAGGAATCGATCGCCAAAATGTGAAGTAGTGATTTGGTTTCTTTCCTATCAGTTATTTTCTTGGATCTTCGAGCCCTCGACCACAAGTTGCACATCGCGCGTAGAAGAATCTAAAAACTAATCAATGACCTCCACGTGGACGTGGCACACTGGTTCCCTTTTTGCTATTTGAAAGCGAGCGGAGCATTTGTTAATTGGGGGTGTTAGAACGCGTTCAAGCTATTGAACACGAATGTATATATGTATTTTTAAAATTATATTTAATAAATATATTTTAAAAAATTAATATTATTTTTAAAAAACAGTAAAATTATTTTTTTTAAAAGTAAGATTATTATTAAATGATAATAATAATAATTTTAATATTTTAAAATATTTTTAAAATATATTTATTTTAATATGATATAATTTTAAGATAATTGAAATACTGAGACCCATAAATAATGAAATTACCTAATGTTAAAAGGATTTAAAGAAAATTATATTATTGTTATAATGAATGCAAGAAATCCGCCCATACTTTAATGAAAATGTTAAGAGAATTAAGAGGTCATGGATGCCTAACTCCGTGGCAAGGTAAAAATAGAGAGATATCTTAACACAAATAAAAATATAGTTTAATTTTTTACTGTAATATCATTTGATAATAAATTTTAAAAAAAAATCTATTAGGACGATTTTGAGATCCATGAGTTTATTCGATGGACGGAGTACGATTTCGATGTTGAATCATCGTTCAGGAATAATACGACCGTGGAATCTGAACTGAACCGTAAAAAAACTACGAGGGCTTTCTTGATTTACCCTTGGTAATCGATGGAGACTATTTGGGCTCCGATCTTATCCAGCTCAATTATTGACGAGATATTCCGAATGTCTGTAGGACTAGGAGTGTGCAATCAGTCGGTTAAATCGAAAAAACCGACCGAATCAATTGAAAGTTCGGTTCCATCCAATCGAAAATTCAATTTTTTTACTAAAAAATATTAGTTTATTCGGGTTTTTCGATTCGGTTCTGGGTTTGAACCGAAAAAATTCGATTTAACCAAACCGACCGATTTTAACTGAAGCAGTCGACTGCTATAAACTATCAGTGGACTGATTGGATAATCAGTCGACTGATTGAACTATCAGTCAACTGATTTGAGTCATCAATCGATTAAGAAACATTTTATGCTTCTGTCAACTAAATTCAATCGATTGATATATAATATCAGTCGACTAATTGGATCATCAGTCTATTGATTTAGGTCATCGATCGACTGATCGTAAAAAATCAATTTTTTCAATTTTTAATTGAAAAATTTATTTTTTTTTTCCAAGTCGATTCGGTTTGGTAAAAATTTCGATCGGTTCGATTTAGTTAAAAAAATTCGATTTATTCGATTTCGATCTTAATCAGTTCGATCGATTCAATTTTAATCGATTGCACATAGGATAGGATTGAACATTCTCAGGAATTAATCGGATGAAAGATTCGATAAAAAAACTCTTAACTCTAATTATCTATATCGTCCTAAAAAATAATAATAATGTCTTATTTATAATTTAATATCGAAAATTTTCTCTATACTCTATTTTAGAGTAGCTTTATCTAAATCCGCAAACTTTGTTAAAGATAAATTAAAATCGTTCTATTTTGAAGGTTCATTATTTTAATTGTAATATTATTTTTTTAAAAAAAATATTAATATTAAAACGTGTTTTATAATATTAATTTAGTAAAAATCAAAAGTACCTCATTAATATAATTTTAAATTTATAGAAAGATACTATTAAATTTTAATAAATAGGTAAATTTGAATTGATTTTGTTCATTGAACCTATAACGAAATTTCCTTTTATCCTTCGTAAATAAATTTAATTTCCAACGCCAGATTTGAATTCCCAAAGACCACTGATGTTGATTTGAATTCCGACCACCGGATTTAAATTTGAAAAGCACGATTTGAATCTCAAAGATCACAAATGTGGTATCGAATCTCAAATCATCGGCCGAATTCAAATCTCAAAGAAACGCTCTAAATTCGCGCATTATTTCTGAAGGGTAAAAAGGGAATTAAGTAGGTTATTTGATAAATATGAAAGTATTGGATGCTTTTTGGACAATTCTAAACTTCAGAAGCGCTGTTTGGTAAATTGTCGTATTAGGTATTTGAATTTGTCTATGTATGTTTGTTGTATCATATCCGTGTGGATTACATTCATACGAATTATCATATGACCTCTATCATGATTTTGGTATCCTATATAAGGGTGTGTGATGTTGATGAAAGATATGATCTTTTTTTATACGATAATTTATCAAAGGATGCAACTTAAGTTTGGAATTGTTCAAATACAGTTTTATGGTTTCATATTTATCAAAGAGCGTAGCTTATTTCTTTTTTATCTCTCCCGTCAAATAAATATACAATTAATACTGAAATTTTACATGCTTCCAAGTCACAATTGGAAATTCCGAACCATCCAAGCATGTTGTTGGGAATATAAATCTCAAGATCACCGTGTTCCTGGAAATATAATTCTCAGCACCATCTTCTTTTTCGGTCAGCTTGATATCTGTACGTAGTATTGAGAATTTAAATCCCAACACGACTATGTTCCTAGTAATATAATTCTCAGCACCACTTTTTTTTGTAAGCTTAATATTGTACGTGGTGATGGAAATTTAAATCTCAACATCATTATATTCCTGGTAATATAATTTTCAGTATCACTATGCTCCTGGTAATATAATTTTCAATATCATTTTTTTTTCGACCAACTTGATATTGAACATAATGCTGGGAATTTAAATCTCAGGATTACTGTGTTCCTGACAATATAATTTCCAACACCATTTTTTTCTAAGTGAGCTTGATATTGTACGTGGTGTTGGAAATTTAAATCTCAGTATCATTGTGTTCCTGGGAATATAATTCTCAGCACTATCTTTTTTCTCAGTCAGTTCGAAATTGAATAGGTTGTTGGAAATTTAAACGATGATTTACCAAACAGTGCACGTGAAGTTTAGAATTGCCCAAATAGCGCTCCATACTTTCATATTTACCAAATAGCGCACTTAATTTTTTTTTTATCCCTCCCTCCAAACAAACTAGCACCACTGTCGTTGTGTTGGGATTGCAACGTCATTGTGGTGCTGGGATTTGTATTCCCAATACTACGTTCGGGATTTTTATTGTGGTACAAATTTGTTTGGCGAGAGAGGTAAAAAGAGAATTAAGTGTGTTATTTGGTAAATATGAAAGTATGGGACGCTGTTTGGACAATTCTAAACTTCACGTGCGATGTTTGGTAAATTATCGAAATTTAAATCGCAGGATCATCGTGTTGTTGACATTTCTAGTTGTGATTCAGATGCATGTCGGGAGAGATGGAAAGAAAATGGAATAAGTTTTTTTTATAAATATGAAATTATAAGAGTGTATTTAAAAAATTCTAAATTTAAGGTGATAAATTATTGTTCTTTGTACTTCCATTCTCTCCGTCTCATTTCCTCCGTGGAGATTTCCCATCAGTCATGTCAATATCTACCGACGAGTATTGATATACAAGATCGTTTGATTGCTCGGGTCATAATTTCCTTTTTTTATTATTAACAAGTGGTATCCAAAATTTGTCCGACTAATCCATTTGGTGAATCGGTCCTGCTCCATAGCCTCAGAAGAGTCTCCACCGATCCATAAGGGTAAATCAAGATGATGCACCGTTAAGTCGCCGTGAGAAGTATGTATGTCAATTGGGTCCGCACTCCATACCGATCCAGTTGGAAAATAGGGACCCACCTCCACAATCCGTGAGCGAGTGAAAAATGATGAAATTCTCTCCGTAAATTATAGTCGGTAGAGATCGAACCATGACTGTCACAATGATATATCAACTCTTATCGATGCGCCGTTGCCAGGGGCAGTCATAATCTCATATTGATTCCGCGTACAATCGAAAAGTTTCAAAGTTCAAAACAATTGGGTGGGGAGGAAGACCATCGAACCGTTTGTTTAAAAGAGTTTGAAAAAAAAAAAAAGTTAGCAATCATTTAAGGGCGATTCAGTAAAAACTGATCGTAAAGGGTCTTCGGTTCAAAATTTTCTTCCCTCAAATAATCGGAGCGCTCGTGCCTCTCACGTGCCTCATTTGATGCGATGCATTTATGATCGCGTTTGTGTTTTGGGCCCGTCAAAATGCGGAAAGCGATGACTGGAAATAAATAAATAAATAGACCAGTACGTACGGCCTTCTTTATCGGGTGGGACCATCCCGTATGGCGCAATCATATTTGCCAACATCCTGGACCCCACAATCTTGAATGCTTTCTCCTGCACTGAATAGGTACTTGGATGTGCATAGCATTCAAACAACTGTTTATTGTAACATGTTTATACACGCTAAAAAAAAAAAAAAAGCCATATTTACACGTTCTAATTTTTTATAAAAATTTTAAAATACTCTTTCTCCCTTCGGGTTGTGAAATCGGCTAAAACAAAATCGATCGAATCGATTAAAATCGAAATCGAATAAATCAATTTTTTTTTATCTAAATCGAATCGATCGAAAAATTTTACTAAACTGAACCGATTTGACAAAAAAAATCAATTTTTTCGATTAAAATCCGATTTTTTACGTCCAGTCAAATGATGGTCCAATCAATCGACTACCGTTATATAGCAGTCGACTGAATCCAGTGAATAAGAGCACAGAATGTTTCTTAATCGACTGATAACTCAAATCAGTCAACTGCTTCAATTAAAATCGATCAGTTCGATTAAATCGAATTTTTTCAGTTCAAACTCGAAACTGAATCGAATAAACTGAATAAACCGATATTTTTTAAATAAAAAAACCGAATTTCCGATTAGACCGAACCGAACTTTCAAGTTCGATCGGTTCGATCGATTTTTTCGATTTAACCGATCGATTGTACATCCCTATTCTCCCTTTGCTATTCATTTTCTATATGATCGAAATTTACAATCATTGCGACCGCCAACGTTGCAACCACTGACGACCACAATCGTGGACAATTCCGATCGCAATTTGACCGACATTGAAATTCGATTGGACCGCGATCAAATTCCAATCGAATTGCGATCAAAATATATCGCCATTGGATCACCAACACTATGACCACTGGCGATTACAATCACGATTAATTCCGACACAATTCGATCGCACTCCAACATTGATATCGGAATCTGATCGAATTGCGATCGAATTCTCACCGCAATCACAATAAATTCCAATTATAATTTAATTAAAATCCGATCGCTCGACAATAATACTAAATGACAACGAGTGCTCAAGTGTAGGTATGGATGCTCAAGATCACAATGCACGAGTGCAAAAAAAGCGAAAAGCATAAGGAAAAAAAGGACACTAAGTGTTTGATGGAGCGTGGATAATCGCTCAAAAAAATGCATGGTTAATGATGAAGTATTTTTTAAAATATATACATATATACAAAAGAATATCTACCCATAAAATTCTCAAACTACCAATATTTAATAATTCGAGCAAGACTTTGCTTTTACTAATGTAAGGTATAAAAAATAAAAAAAAAACTTCTTACTAGTAGAATAGATTAACACAAAGGTGCTTATGATGATTTTGAGAGCAAGCAACGGCCTTTTTTACATTTTTACAGAGTTTAGTAGAACTACATTTCTAAGCGAAGAATAATTGAGGTATTTAAGTTACAGATCACCATAATATACAACACAAACTAACTTTACTGGACGAGTGTGGACAGCAATGGGGTAGTGCAACATACACAATCGAATCGGAGATCATAACACGTAGCGAGTTGATTTGCTCTTTTGATATCTTGAATCGTTGCGGAGTTGTTTCTAGTATTTCAATTTGGATATCTTGATTCATCTCTCTCAGCTCAGTTCGGAACATCTCGTGCCACTGTCAATAATGTTGATAATGGAGGAAGATTATAGAGAAGAAAGTATTTCAAGTTATTGCTGCCAGGCCAATGGTGCCGTCTTCCTCAGTGTTAGGTCCAGAGTTTGAAGCTGAACTCCTTGTTCGTGCTGAAAATGCCAATAAAACAAAAGGCAACCGAAAGAGTTGAGTCACTTGTCTACAAGGAAATGTCAGAACCACAATCTTAGAGATAATATCGATTCAATTGAGCAATTGAAGATTATTTTGTACCAACAAATTCTAATATGCACACAGTAGTTCAGCTTTTGTCCTAAAGCAAGGATTCGACCTTTTGGAGTGAGTTGATTCTGATCTTTTTACCTTAAGGATAGAATCGATGTTACCTTTACTGCTGACCCTTTCGATGTCGAGCATCCTAACGCAGACAGATATGAAAATAAGTAAGAAAAGAATAGGGAAGAACATTTAGAGAGATCTTCACTCCTTTTGGCTTCTGAATGATGCATGGAACTTGAGTAAATTTCTCTTTTACAGAGGGAAGGTACCTCTTAAGGCACTCAATGGATTATGGTTGTGTCTTTTGCAATAATGGTATTCTTTTAATAATAAGAAATCACAACAGAAATACAATTGAAAACTGTCCCGACGACGATGAAAATACAGCATGGCAAGAAATTTGGAAAAGGAAGAAAAGTTCACCTGTAACGTTTGTTATGATGTTTGTGGTCCTTGAGGCAGCAAGAGCTCTCAATTTATTTCCCGTAGCTGATAGAAGCAAGCCCTTAAGGAGTTGTTTTTGTTCTTTCGGGCTGGTAGTTTTAGTCAGAGCATCATCAAAAGCAAGCAAATCATTGCTCGTAATAGAAGGGAGGCTCATTAGAACCTATGAATAAAGCAATTACATCTCGTAGCATTAGTTCTAATTATGGGAGGAAAAAATTTGAATCTAAAGTTTATGACTTGCTACAAATCTTAGTAATAAGATACCTGGCGTGGTGCAGGATCTCTATCTGCCAGATATACATATATTTCACGACACAATCCAAGGAGGTCCGAGCTAATTATGGCATTGGACTCGAGTGACAAAGCTTGAATTAAAGCAAGGAACAAATCCTTTGTGACAACCTCTCTAAGTTCTGCACTGCTGGTAATAATAGCAAGAACAATAATTGACCCGCAAAAAGGGGTAATTTTATTAACAGATTCGCCATCTGTCCATGCCAATGCATTTATGGCTATTTTCAATGAGGGAAGAGCGAGACCTTGGCGAGTCATGAGGAAGCTGCAACGCATAAGTTGGAGCAAAGCAAAGTAAACATGCAGGGCATTGTGATGGAATTTGGAATTTTAAGTATGCCAGGGATCTTACGCGACCACAGAATTTGAGGCAAAGACTTTCAAATCTTTAAGTGAATCAACACGATTACCAGGTCCAAGCTGCTCCAAAGAAGGAAGTCCAGTGTTCAGAGGTGGTGAAGCCAAAGTCCAGAGAAGCGAACACACTTCTCGAGTCAAGTCGCGGAGCAACTTTTCCTCCATCACTTCCACCTTTAGCTCCAGACCAGAAAGATTGCCAAAGCAATCGGGAACCTTTGCCCTACCTTCGCATAAAAGACTGGACCATGAACAAGAAAGGGTTTGCTCGCAGTGGATCAGTAAATGGTGTAAGATATTTTCTAGCCAAAGCTCCCATAAGTTTGGAGGACAGAATTTCACCAAAGGAATGATGACCGAGTGGATAAGTAGTCGTAGATGTCTAAACTCCATTGATTGTACATTATCTGTTAGAGCTAATGCAACAGAATGACTCTCGAAGCATTTAAAGAATGTGTCGCCGATGGTTGTTGATAGTCCTACTACATTGTAGCTACAATGAATCAGACAAATTGTTAATTTTTTAGGTGAGACAGAGAAAATATACAAGGATAGCAAGACAATGAAACCGCCATAGAGAGACAGAAGATGGAAATAATGCACGGTATAATATCTCATGAAAATCATTTCTTGGTTAACAAACTATTTCACATATCATTTGGCATAAAAAATTATAGAGCATAGAAATGAAAACAAAAAGGAAGGATCGAGGACCCACAGTCATGGCAGACTCCTATATCTTGCATGCAGAATCCACCAACGATATTGCTGAATAAGCGAATATTGAGCAAAATGACTAGAATGACAATAGGGGTTTCCAATAACTGAACTAAGATACACTTCAAGGCAAGTGATTATCCCAACAGCTTAAAACTAGTTTCTTGTTGATTTCTCACTTCAGGAGTTCACATTTCCAAGATTGATAATTCATAATACATTGTATAAGAATGATAATTCAACTAAGGAAATTTGTAATTGGATTAATGTACCAAATGACTTCAGCTTGATAACTTCCTCAAGTATCAGAGTATTTGTAACTTACACGGTGGGTGCATATAATAAATCACAAGTTATGCTCAACATAATATGCTCCAAAATTATGACCATTTCCTACATTATTAAAAACAGGCATTAAGTTTGTTGGGTAGTGAAATTTTAATTAGTCAAGGAAATATATTTCCACGTGTAGCTTTTGGTATCAGTGCATGATGTTGCTGTAACTTGTAAGTAGGTTGATCGACTTGGTTTCTTTCTAAGTTGTTAATAAGATTCTAGCAACGAACATTTGGTTACCAATGCAGCTTATGGTTTGACTTTGCATCCTTGACACATAAATAATGCAAAGCTCTTTGGGCAGGCATCCAAACTGCTTCTTTTTATTTAATAAGACATAATCTTTGTTGTAGCTCAACCAAACAACAAGGATATGGACGCAAGAACCTTTCGTGCTTCAAAGAAGTAAAGGCGAGCACAGCATTATCATCCTTACCCACTGTCCCTGATTCCCTTTAACCAATTTCTCAAGTCATTTTCACTTAATTCTTCTTCTCTTATTGTGTCAGCTTGGCATCCATCTCCTGAAGCAGACAGATCTTTTAGCAATTTAGTGCTTTCGCCAAGAAGGCTAGCCTTCTCAGCATGAGTCATAGCCTTAGCTGCTCTAACTTCTGCTGGCAAAGCTTCACTGATCGGTGGAGACCATAGAGAATGTATGCAACGTAACAACTGTGGAAGGACAAAAAACAAGGACTCTTAGAGAACTTATAAGAAATTTCAAAAAGTTCGTGCAAGACATCTATATAATGTAGTTACAAGTGCTAAAGTCATTGACAATGTGATAACAGGGTGAAATATGTTGTTTTCCTCGATGACTCTAGGTTTACATGCATTAAGTTCTCATTTATTTCAACACTATCTACCAAGCATATTCAACATTACATCTATGTGGTGTGCATTACTTGCATAGAAAGTATGCTAATGGATGAAAGCCTAGACAAAATATAAACGAAGCTTTGTCAAGAGAAACAATATAAATTAAGGTTGTTTTTCAAGGAGAGAAATATAAGAGAAAGAACACAAGGGAATGAAAGTGAAACAGAGAAAAAAATTGTAATTTTAAGCTCCATTTATTTGTTAGAATTTTTTTCTTTTTCTCTTTCCCTAGTACACTGATCTCTTTCCAAAATGCTCAATTTTTACACTCTTCTTTTTTTTCTTCCTCTCCTTTCTTTCCCTTGAAGGAAATAGAACAAAAGGTTTTGAACTAAACAGAATTAAAACAAAGATAAATTTGGTTTCGATGATATAAAAAAGAAGTGAAAGAATCGTTAAATTAGATGAATCAGTACAAGTATCATATTTTTGATATTTTGGATCGGTCAACAAGAAAAGGAAATTGATGGAGCTACAATTAAGAGAATTAAAACTGAAGGGATAAAATAGAAAGGAGCTTTAAAGTGTGTAGCCGCATGACCAATCATATTTCATCATTCAATGTTGGGTGATATGAAACAATATATAAAAAGTTAGTATAGAAAAGCAGAATGAGATGCTAAGACAGAGACATAAGACCACAAGAGGAAAAAATAATTCTAGCATCTTGAGTAGTAAGATATAGCTTCATTTAAATGATAAAACTCGATAAATGAGAAAGAATGAGGAGCAGAGAGACACCAATGCTTCATATATTAGTAAGGTAGGAAAGATATGGATGTGTAGCCGTCCCTAAATAGTTAGGCTCATGTTTGTTGATGATGTTGCAGCATAAAAATCCCTTTGACTCTTCA
The DNA here is from genome assembly GCA_025175895.1 of Wurfbainia villosa. Taxonomy (NCBI): domain Eukaryota; kingdom Viridiplantae; phylum Streptophyta; class Magnoliopsida; order Zingiberales; family Zingiberaceae; genus Wurfbainia; species Wurfbainia villosa. Next base: position 1,423,223 of record CM046000.1, on the reverse strand, counting down.
GTTTACAATTCAAAAGCATTAAAGTCTACAAAGACGCTTCGACAACTATACTCACCCTCAAGAGAGGAGGCAGCATCCATGACAAATGAGAAGACATAGCATATGGATGAGTAGATGCCTCAGTGGCTTCTGAGCTTCCCTGTAAATTCATGGCAAGCTTCTTAACTCCACTTCTTTTGACTGCCTTCTCAAAAAAGGTCACATTATGGTAAATTGACCACATAAATTGAGGATCAGAGAACAATCGGGTTAGACCAGCCGGGTCAGATAAAAATGCATTTTGCCACTCTGACTGGGTCCATTGCTTGCTCAAAGGTTCAAGCAACCAGGCTAATACCTCCTGATGTTGTTGAATCCTGAAAGCAAGATAACATATATAATATTCATTATTCCCTCTCCATAAAGAAAGAGGTAAGAAACAGAATGACTATGGATTGCTAAAGTGGATGATAAAGCAATGACAATCAGAGTAGAAATTTACCCAGAAGAAGCTGCCATAACAAGAAATGCTTCACCTAAAATATCATGCTCACCCCGCAGCAACCGACCTTCTCCTTGTAGATAGGCCATGGTATCAGCAATGCCCTACAACATTAGAAGTATTGTTCGGCTAAAAATTCAATTATTTGGCTGCTAACCAGATCCACTACAACTTTTTTCCAACATTTGCACAAGTAATTCATAACAATCACACAAGTAACACCTATAAAAAAATATTCAAGTGAACATTTTTACGAGTTGAGGTTTCCAAAAATTGGTAACTAATAAGCAGAAATCATAAAGTATCGCTAGAAATAATATTATGGTTAATGCTTAGATCAAGGAAAAATACTTCTGCTACATCTGCATAGCTTGACTCTTTACAAATCACTCAATGGATGAAAATCCTACTACCAGGATGCCCTTCTGAAAACAAATTATTCATTACACGTATGATGCCCTTATTTGGTTAGAAGTCTTCTATTTGACAACAAAACTCCTCGAGTGTCTTATGAATGACGTCCAATCTTATATCCCAGCATTAAACAGTTGATTCTATGTAACCAACAAGCTATGATGTAGAATTTCACGTCATATTGCAAAGTGAAGCTGTGAAACATCTGGATTGATAATGAGCTCTAATCAGTTTATGAAATTGGTCAATCTCCAATTTCCTCATTGACATTTGCAATAGCTATGTTCCCTATTTGTGTTACTTTAGTAAAGGACCAAGCCCAAAATCAACAATACAAATAAAAGAATAAGATAAAGAAAAAGTGAACAGCTACAGACGAGGCAAACCCCGTTACATATGTCAAATTATAAACCTAGCATAAAGCCCTCTAGTATCTGCTTTGTGAAGCCAACTAGAATATCACCTTGAGACTTGTGTTGGAATGATCTTACAAAAATACTCTAAGCAAACTTGCAAAGGAAATATTGTTACAAGGTAAGGATGTATCAACTATGCAAAGGAAATATTGTAAATTTCATTCGTATCATTTTCTCTATAGTCTAAAATGGTTTATTACATAGAGTAGAAACCGCTGAACTAAAGGAGTGTGTGGCAGATACAGGTAGGGATGTAAGATTGACATTGTCATGGCTGGGATGAACAAAAATATCATGACTTGAGTAGAAGCTATTCAAACACAGCATAGGTGGTACAACTTCCATCAATACCTAAGTTGCCACAATTCCTTCTGCATACAAATTGGTTCCTGGTCCAACAGCCCATCTCGTAAAATCCCAAAGGACATGAATAATCTCATAAGAGAAATATCCATTCTCTTTTGCTTGTATCCAATATTCCATTGACTGTGTGAATCTGATTACACTCTGCTATGTTCATTGTTAGTTTTAGTTTCTCAATCGCTTGTTAAGTTGTTCACCATTTAGTATAATCAACGTTATCTAGAAATTAATAATAATGAACATTTGAAAATTAGGAGGATCCAAACAAGTTCAAATCTGAAAGAACTAAGATCGATGGGGAGAATTGAGTCGTATAATGAAAGAGTTTAAGAGTCAAGGTTTAGGATTCAGAATTGAGGCTCCAGTGCAAGAGTGTTTTGCCATGGAGAAGTGGTTAATTAAAAGGATTACAGGGAAAACGTTCTAAAAAAGGCCACATTAGGTACTAGGGTCCCCTTGAATAACATTGGTGCAATACTTGTAGGGATAGTGAATACTATGATTTACCCATCAATCAGTACATCAAATACAGACGGGTTCAACTCCTATAGCCCCACTTATAGACTTCCATTGGTATGAATAGAACTGTTAAATAGTACCCAAAATTAAGGATTACCAGCAGGAATTAAGAAATTAATTGATTAACTAATACCTTTAACAGGTTGCATTTGTTAGCCAGTAAGGTTACATGCGCTATTCTAACAAGTTTCCAGCATTGTATTTTAGTCGTTAACATCACAACCCATACAAGATACAATTGTGATAAATTTAATAACTAAAACCAGGATGGTACAAATTCACAAAGGTTTGTGCCTTTAAATTCATGAGCAAGTTGAAATTACCTTCATATGAGGAAGAAGACTTCTCCCAGCAGCTTTGGCAATGCGGATAAATGATGTACAAATTTGCAGTCTAGCATGTCGAGCATTATTCAAAGAAGGATCCTGCATGATAGTGTAAACTAACCATAACTCAGAGATGATAATATCACTGGAGTTAAGATGTTTCGTTCAGGAAATAGGAAAGTAACCATAACTCAGAAATGATCATATCACTGAAATTAAGATGTTTCATTTAGGAAATAGGACTTTTGACAAACCTTGATTGCAATAGGAAGTGATGTTAACAGTTCAAAAAGCCTATTAACAACACTAGCAATTGAGTCAGGATAGTATTTGAAATAAGGTCCCAATGAATCCAAGTATCTACAGAGAATTACTGCAAGTGCTGGTTCAGTCCATCTTAAGGAAAGGAAATGTTGAAGAAGACCTGAGTATAGCGTCAACAGGGAATTTTTAATTATGCAAGAAAGTAACTGAAACATACAAGCCTTCATCAATGACATGGAGCACAAAGGCCAACCTTCAAAAGTACTGTGTAACTGAAACTTGGACTCGGCAACAATATTCACAAATTCAACTGGGCCAACAAAAATCGCACCAGTAACTGTTTCGAGTCCCATTTGAGCACTTTCTATCAATGCTAATTCCTAGGGTTCAAACACACAAACACAGAGAAAAAAGAAGACTGCTTAGATTGGATCAGGAATAAATTTCATTTCCTGTAAATGATCTAGGCTTCTATTAATTCAAGTGTCAAACCTGAGCTGACACAGAAGCATGAGCACAAGTCTTAAAAATCATAAGAATTCTCTCTGAAACTCTTGTTGCAGCGAGCAATGGCTTTTGAACAGCAATAAGTTTAATAAGCTCCAGCTGTATCAAATAATACAGAACAAGATTGTGAAACTACATCCAAGTAATCTAACAGTATGAGAACTCCAAATTATTATTGGCAACAGAGTGCAAGGATAAACAGATAATGTCTTTCTCAGTTACTCAGTTATGGAACCCATGTAATCAACTAAATTTTGGTCCTAAAACATTACAAAGTTGTGAATTCACACATTAACCGTGCGTACTACTCTTATTTGTATGATGATCAATTAAACATTATATAGTAACCGTGCGTACAAGTCAAAACATGTTGCTGGGAACAATATACCCCAGCCACAAATATGAAATGGACAAAAAAACACAGTCACCCATAGGACAACAGGAGAACTTGCACTAACTACTACAACTAAAATTTTGAAATTTACTAGAGGAAGACTATATCTAAAAACTTAAATCTGATAGATAGCCCACATTAGAGATAATCTTTTCTTTGAAAGTGTAGTTTTGCATGTTGAACAGTTCGACAAGTAAATGGTTGTAAAAAATATTTATCCAAAGAAGGCATGAGAAGACACAACACGTGAAGTTACATATGTGATGTGAAATAACATGTAACATAAAATTGCAATGAGGTTACCATGCAGCTCACATACAATACTGAAACTATGTGGATGCATATGTGATTTGTAATAAAATAGTATCTAATCAAGTTTTTGACACATGTAAATAAACACTAAGCGGAACATACTACCACAGTTCAACAAGCATAAAAAACCAATGTGCAAAATTATTAGTCATTCGGAAAGCACATAGGGACATATTTCCTTAAAAACTTCATAATCATAAAACATAATTCAACTCCTCAATCATTACACTTACTCCAAATTTAGTGGAGGTCCGGTGGTTCTAAGATCGTCAGTTTTCGTCTTGATATATAAAAAAAAAAATCAGAGTTATCTTGGTTAAGTGAGCAATTTTACCTAAGGCTTATAGTAAATCCTTACCTAATGACCATTTTTTTCTAAATAGAGATTTTAATGATTCCTTTACACATATCTACCTTTTGAAGTAAAAGGATTTAGTCCCTTCTGATGTAAGCAGATTAAATATGAACTAGATAATTAATTAAATATACACACTCTATTTATAAATTCGCATATGGCCACATGGACCACTTTCTAAAACAATGTTGATGACTAAATTACTGCAGGTATAAGAAATTGTGGCAATCAAAAGCACCCAACAACTATATAGATTTATTGCATAAACAAATAGATGATTAACTAGAATTATAGTGAAAAGTAGGAAACAAAAAAATGTGAGGGAAAAAGGAAAATGAAATGTCAGGGGAAAAGGAAGACTTCGTATCAAATCTCAACCACAATCGGCGCAACATTGTTCACCAAAAACACAACATTAAACTTAACGAGAAGTTAATAGCTAATTACTAATGTCAAATGAGAAAGTTACAGGATCATGTGATTCTTCCATGTGTTAGGGGATACATCTTATAAATTATAATGCAATATAAATTATAGTGAAAAGTAAGAAACAAAAAAATGTGAGGGAAAAAGGAAAATGAAATGTCAGGGGAAAAGGAAGACTTCGTATCAAATCTCAACCACAATCGGCGCAACATTGTTCACCAAAAACACAACATTAAACTTAACGAGAAGTTAATAGCTAATTACTAATGTCAAATGAGAAAGTTACAGGCTCATGTGATTCTTCCATGTGTTAGGGGATAGATCTTATAAATTATAATGCAATATAAATTATAGTGAAAAGTAGGAAACAAAAAAATGTGAGGGAAAAAGGAAAATGAAATGTCAGGGAATTGTAGATATGATTAGGGATAATTGTTATCCCTAAATATCATTAAGAATAATTATTTCTTAGGATAGAGTTTTGATTTATTCCTAGGATAGGATTTGATTTATTCTTTTGAATAAGCCCTAATCTTGTCTATAAATAGGGCTTCTTTCATGTAAGTTATGTATCTCTAAGTTACGAAATAACATGGTATCAGAGCCATTAGATTTTCCATCTTCGCGCTCGCGTTCTTCTCTCTTTCTGTCGCGATATCTTTCCCTTCCTCAGCGCTTGCTGGGGTCCGCGCCTCGCAGTCTACTTCCGCGCCTCGCCGTCTACTTTCGCGCGTCTACGCGCGCCGACCTCTCGCGCGAGATCCGCAGGCGCCCGTGAACAGCGCCCGACCTTGCGGCCCGAGAGCCTTCCCCCTCCGCCCTCCGGTGAGCACTCATCTGCTCGTTTCTTCTCCCTCGCGGACAGAAGAAACGCCGCGCTCGCCGTCGTCCGCGACATCCTTCAGCGTCGCCTCCGCGTCGAGCGTGTCCAGCGCCTCCAACACGTTGAGCGCGTCCGCGCCTCCAGCACGTCCGCGACAGCGCGCCGGTTTTCCTCGCCTCCAAAGTGCTCGCTGACATCGTCGAGTCCTCCGCCTCCCGCCTCGACGACGTCTTGGGTCGCCTCCGCCTCCCGCTTGCTCCTCCGCTTCTCCGAAGCACCGCGAACCCCGCCTCCCCTCTATCGACGCCACCTCGACCTGCTGCAGCATCTCCTTCCTCCTCTTATTGAGTCGTTGTCCACGCGCTACCCTCCTGGGCGTGAATCTCCTCTGCAGCACACAGCCGCGTCGCCTCCGCCCTCCAGCGCCGTCCACCAGTGCTGCCAGCGCCTCCAGCGCCGCCAGCCCCTCCGCCGGCGAGTTCTTTCCTCGCCGACATCGTCAAGCGCATCTCCCTGCCGCTCCGCGTCGACTTCGTCCAGGTGGAGTCCTACGGGTCGGGCACGGAGTCGAACGGCACGCCGAGAATTTCGTGCGACCTTGCCGTCGCCGCCGCCCGTCAGAAATCCCCCGCCGACAACTCCAATACGTCAGATGGCCAATTCCCTTGCTGCTGTTACACAAGTTGGTATTTCCTTTATTGGTATATCTCGCTCTGCGAGTCCTTGGGTACTTGACTCTGGGGCCACCGATCATATCACTGGTAATAGATCTCTTTTTTCTTCACTATCTACTTCCGGTTATTTACCATTTGTCACCATGGCAAATGGTTCTCGAATTCAGTCTCAAGGTATTGGTATTGTTCATCCTTCTCCATCTCTTTCCATTCATAATGTTCTTTATGTTCCCGGAGCCCCCTTTAATTTGTTATCAATAAGTCAGCTTACTCGGTCTCTTGATTGCGTCGTCTCGTTTACTAAATCTTCTGTGTCATTACAGGACCGGAGTACGGGGAGGATGATTGGCTCCGGATATGAGTCTCATGGCCTATATCGATTTCACCAGGCCTCTTTTGTTGGTTCAGCGGCGGCATCTCCACTTGTTATTCATGCTCAGTTGGGACATCCTAGTCTTGATAAGTTAAAACAATTACATCTTTTTTCTCACTTAAAGTCTTTATCTTGTGAGTCGTGCCATTAGGCAAGCATCTCGTAGTTCATTTTCTCCTCGCATTATAAGTCGCCACGCCTCTTTTTGCTTTGGTTCATTCCGATATTTGGGGTCAGTCGTGTTTCTTCTACATTCGGATCACGATATTTTGTTACCTTCATAGACGATTTTTCCCGTTGCACTTGGTTATATCTGATGAAGGATCGTTCAGAATTATTTTCTATTTTCCAATCTTTTTAAGAAACACGATTTGGTATCCTCTTGATCCTTGCAAGTGAATGATGCGCGTGAGTATCTATCTACTCCGTTTGAGACCTTCTTAGCGTCTCGGGCGTATTACATCGAACGTCTTGTCCTCATACTCCCAACAGAATGGAGTTGCGAGCGCAAGAATCGACATCTTCTCGAGACCGCGGACTCTTCTTCATCACTCTGTATTCCTCTTCGCTTTTGGGAGAAGGTATGCTACTGTATTATCTTATCAATCGCATGTCTTCCTCTATTTCTGAGGTTAAATACCTCATCGTATCTTTATCCAAATCAGTCCTTCATCCTTTACCACTTAAGGTCTTTGGTTCTACATGTTTTGCTTCATGCTCTTGATCTGGCATTGATAAACTCTCTCCTCGGTCACGCATAAATGTATTTTTCTTGGAACCCACCGGTCCTCAAAAGCAGTACAAGTGTTATTCTCCGCTCTCCGTCGGTATTTTATCTCTGCCGATGTCACGTTCTTTGATTGGTTCCTTTCTTTGGACCTTGAGTCGTCAGAGTTTCCTCATACGTGCCTCGCGATCTTTTTATCCTCGGAGGACTCTTTATCACCCCGACAATTTCTCCTCGTTGCGGGTTTATCGGCGTCGTCTTGACTGCTATCTGCCAACTTGATTCTCTTGTGGAATCATGTCGAGCAGATCCTCGCCCCTTCCTCGTACTGATCTTGAATCGATATTCCCATTGCGCCCGCAGTATCGTTGACTCGTAATCCTTCTCCTCATTATGTGTCTTTGAGTTATCATCGCCTTTCTTCTTCTATTATTCTTGTCTTTCCTCCTTGTCGTGTTTCTCTTAAAGCTGCGGGAGATGCATTGCCCATCGAGGATGAAAGCAGGCTATCTTTGGGCCGAAATAAGTGCCTTCGGAATTTGTGGGACTTAGGACCTCGTCCCTCTACCACCGAGAAAATCGATTGTTGGTATCGATGGGTATATACGGTGAAGGTTGGTCGGGCGGAGCAGTTGAAAGCTTAAGGCTCTTGTTGCTAAAGGCTATACTCGGATCTTTGGATTGGATTATGGGGATACTTTTTCCCTGTTGCTAAAATGTCTTGATCGTCTATTCATGTCCATTCTTTGCGATTGACAGCCTCTTTATCGATTAGACATCGAGAATGCGTTCTTACATGGTGACACTTTCGAAGAAGTCTCTACATGGAAGCGACCTCCGTGTTTTGTTGCTCGAAGTCTTAGGTCTTGTATGCGCTTGCGAAAATCTTTATATGGTCTCAGCGATCACCTAGAGCATGGTTCGGTAGATTGATATTGTAATTCAGATTCGGCATGACTCGGGCCGAGGTGACCATTACATCTTTTATCGCCACTCATCTACTTGGTTGCATCTATCTAGTGGTTTATGTTGATGATATTGTCATCACGCGGTGATCGTCTTGGGATTTTCTGAGGTGAAACAATATCTTTTCAAACATTTCCGGACAAAAGATCTCGTGAGCTTCGAATATTTCTTGGGGATAGAAGTATACGATCCGAAATGGGATCATTATATCCCAAAGGAAATATGCAATGGATATTCTAGAAGAAGCAGAATGTTAAACTCGAGGCGATTTGACAACCCTATGGATCGTAATGTTAAGCTCACGCCCGAATCGAGGAGCCTCTGCGGATCCCAGCGATACGAGCGATTAGTAGGGAGACTAAGCTACCTTCTTGTTACTCGTCCGGATATCTCATTTGGTAAGTGTAGTAAAGTCGGTTCTCGACTCTCGTGTAAAGAACATTGGGATCTTGTGATTAGCATTGTTCGATATATCAGCGCTCAGAAAAGGTCTTTTGTTAGAAACAAAGGGCGTACTCGAGTTATAAGTATTACGATGCGATTAGGCGGGATCTCCAATTGATAGGAGATCCACCTGCTCTGGTTTTGTATATTTGTCGGAGGTAACCTTGTTTCTTGGAAAAGCGAAAAGCGAGAATGTTGTGGCGAGATCGATGCGGGGAATATCGAGCTATGGCCATAGTCAGCCAAGAGCTTATATGGCTCAAACAATTGCTTCGGGAGCTCAGGTTTGGAGATGTTACACAAATGTCACTCATATGTGATAACCAGGCCGCCATGCATATCGCGTCAAATCCAGTTTTTCATGAGAGGACAAAGCATATTGAAGTCGACTGTCACTTTGTCAGAGAGAAAGTCATATCTGGAGAAATATCTACTAGTTTTGTTAACTCGCATGATCAACTAGCAGATATGTTTACTAAGTCTCTGAGATGTCCCCGAATTGACTACATATGTAACAAGCTGGGTGCATATAATTTATATGCTCCCGCTTGAGGGGGAGTGTTAGAATATTGTAGATATGATTAGGGATAATTGTTATCCCTAAATATCATTAGGAATAATTATTTCTTAGGATAGAGTTTTGATTTATTCCTAGGATAGGGTTTGATTTATTCTTTTGAATAAGCCCTAATCTTGTCTATAAATAGGGCTTCTTTCATGTAAGTTATGTATCTCTAAGTTACGAAATAACAGTATCAAATCTCAACCACAATCGGCGCAACATTGTTCACCAAAAACACAACATTAAACTTAACGAGAAGTTAATAGCTAATTACTAATGTCAAATGAGAAAGTTACAGGCTCATGTGATTCTTCCATGTGTTAGGGGATACATCTTATAAATTATAATGCAATAGAAGTCATACCAGCCTAGAGCGATACTGACTGAAGTCAGTTTTTGAATCAAACTCATCATCCCATAATTCGAAGTCCTTCTGTGTAGAGAGATTGCCAGCAGATGGATTTTTCTTCGACATTCTCAGGAAAGAAATATCCAAGATAGCTGCACAAATGTCATCATTAACGAGGACTGACATAATTATCTTCTCTTTATCGGAGGGTTTGGAGGCAATTCCCAAATTGCCAACAGAATTTTCACCCCCACTCGGTCCAGAACTTTTCACCTTTGATACAGGTTCTCTCATTATTACCTGTGCATCACAGGTATGGATAATATATGACACTAGCTGTGCGTTTAAGAAATTCAGAGCAAGAAATTATACTTACAAGCCAAAAGAGCAAGGATTGAAAATGGAGGGTAAACTTTACATGTTGGTAATACTCCAGCATCTGAAAAAAAAAGGTATGCAATTAAAGCCTAGCTGTAACCAACATAATGCAAATAAAACATAAACAAAGAGATGATTGATCCCATGAATATGTACATTGTCGAGTTCAACCAACTAGTAGATTGGGTATTGAGAAGTGCAGATATATTTGCAGATAATAAAGAGAGAATATAATAATAATTAATTATCTGCATTGTTGGGTTCATCAAAGAGGCAAATCTGCATTTTGAAAGAGACATGAGAACTAGAAGTTGTTCATGAGAATGAGAGAAAATAAAGTTTCAAAATCCTAGAAAGAGATTACATCCAATTAAGCAAACGGACAATTCCTCTCAAAGTTACAACAGCTGGATAGCAACAATCAATTCAACTAATAACACTAAAAACTGCATTCCCTGTCAAGATGCAAAAAAAAAAATCCACCCATGTTGTCGCAAACATTAAAGATCACTTTGAAATTTTCAGGGTCTAGATCTAAACTACAAATGTTATTTATCCATTTCTCATTTCCAATATACCTAGTAATCTTAATAAAACCAGTATCAACCAAAAAAAAAAAAAGGTACCACCATCCCATCATTCTGACCATCAGCAATAATACTACTTTTCTCGTTTCTTAATTGGGTTTCTCTCTCATGAGATCATCCACCAAAATATAAAATCCCTCTAAATCCCAAACTGAGACACAGATCTACCTTGTGATGCATCAAATGATATAAGCCTAATCTCACCCTGCCACCTATTACACAGCACCATGATTTTATCATTCCCATTCAAGGGTACCATACCATAAACTAGCAAAGCCCCAACATACAATTTGTTACAGAAGATCCCCAAGGATCTTTCCGAACCACAAACATTGTTACAGGCACTGCCTCAACTTGCTACCCTTGTTGCCCATTGGATATCCATCTCACTGGATCATTCAACATGAACCCTCCAACCTCCCTCACTCGGTGGGCATGAGCAGCATCAACCACCAAACCATTCCTTATGCCGCAAATCAAGAAACAACCATTGGCAATCCCTGTTGTTATGATCAACATATGACCCATGAGGATTTGGCGCCATGGATACAATGACATCAATACCAAGCTCATGTTGTACATATAATTGCCCCCCATCATTGCTCTTCAACCAACACAGCTACTATTGTCCTTGTCCACAACCACCTACAGCAACAGTCCTTCCTCTCAATCAATCTCAGAATTAAAGCCCACCAAGCCAAATCAGCCGCCCAAAAAATGTTGGCACCTTCAACCCTAATCTCTTCATCAACTCACCAAGCAAAGTCGCCCTTTACTAGCAGTAACTGTTTCTAGCATCACTATGTCGCCATCAAATTGATCACTTCTTTTCAATCACTACTTCATGTTTGTTGTAGTAACAACTAGCAACATCTTTAGATCGCACGCCAAGAATAATGCAGAGGGAGGCATGTTCTGCCACAGGCCATTGATGGCAAGGAAGAAAAGAGTGTTCTTTTAATTAGTTAGAGCACCTAATGAGCCATGCTTGGCCCTAAAAAAGAGATTGTTGTTTCCTAAACAAGTATATCAAAAAGCTGTGCCCCATCACTTCATAAAAATTATTGGAAGCCTGACATAAAGAAATTTGTACTTAAGAAACCCAACATTATCATTACCCACACATGATACTTCTGGAATCCGATCTATCAAACATTGAGCAAAATTGCTACTCATTTCAACAAATATGTCGAAGGGAACTATTTGAGCATCATCTGCATAATATAAGAAGGCTCTAGGTCTCACCTGTTGAAGAAATTGAGAAATCATTGCTCCATCGCCAGTAATACATTGCACATTGGAAGAAGCTAAAGTTACCATACACTCACATATGGATTCCATAAACTCAATCTCAGTTTCATCCACGGCACAAAAGCTTGACTTAGATTTATTGAAAAAATCTCTTGACACATTCATTAAAATTTGGAAGACAGACATCATTGCAGAATCAAACTCCACAGCTGTACTATCAGTGGGCCTTTTCCTGTATGTACAAGACCAAGATTAAACATTGATCGACCATAGCACTGGCACAGATTTTTTTCTGATGCATACATCATACCTTTGAGATAGGGATTTAAAAAACTCACAAGCATGGAGGCGAAATTCATTATAAGGCAGTAAGGCTCCACACCTGTCAGGAGGAAATGTTTATCCCTATCAGGGGCAATCTTCAAGTTATGTATTTTTCTATAGAATAGGTGTTTCAGATAATAATATATGCATACCCATGGATCAAACCATATTTTGCTAGATCGGGCACAGGAGCCCATTCAGTATATGCATTTACAGCATTCAGAGAAGCTATTACTGCAGTTGCATGTTGTTTTGCAGCATCTAATTGTTGTGCCATGAACTCTCTCAAAGCAGCTCCAAAATGCTTCTCGAGCAACTAAAACAAAATTTTCTCTTTTACTTACTTGATAGTATCCTTTGTCTTAACAATTTGCCTAACCAAACAAAATAACCGAGGCTAACCAAACTTACAGTGTACAATAGTGGTAGAATTTCAGCCAATGATTCAGTAAGCCCACGCAGCAATGCCCTTCTCCTATCACCTGTTACTCTCAGAAATATACCAAGTCATGAAGGCACTACTTTTCTTCCCATTAATCTATATCCACTAACAACTTGATTGTGGAAATTAAAAATTGTTCCCAAAGAAAAATCTTATAGAACCTTCTAAGTCTTCATTATGTACTGTGATGTCTTCAGGAAGCCACCTCAGCACCATGGCAACTAACTCGGCCTGATGCAAACCAGACAATATACCAAATATCAAGGGCAGAGACACTAACATAAAAAAGACAGGAAAAGAAAAGACATTGAAGTAATTAGTACCTCAATGGGACCTTTGACAGATAGAGAAACCAAAGTTGGTAGAAGTTCATGCCAAAGTGCTACTCCTTCTCGTCGCACAACCTTATGCCAGCAAAGGCCAATGATATAACTCTACACATAATGCACAAATATCATTGTAAAGATAAGGAAATAACAGCACCTCGGCAACTAAAGCAGCTGTTTGACTCTTCAACGCCCATTCCTCCTGAGGGTTCACCACCTCTGAGATTATACTAAGTGTAAGGTTTGCAAATTCTCTCCTTTCTGTAACGTTGAACTCATCCCATCTATATCGAACCAAATGCTACAGAAAATACAAGAAAATCACCATACGTACATCTTGTTATACATGCCATATAATTATAATTCTTAAGTAGCTATGCACCAATCCCATTAAGTTACAGAAAAATATGTCAAATAAAAAATGAAATGCAATAGTACGAATATCAGAGGAAGGACATATAGGTTCAATTGAATGGCATCTGACAAAAAAGAGATATCTCAGAAGGACTACAGGGATATAACAGATGAAATCTTTCTCCATGAAACAAAAATTAATTAGCAGAGATGGAACTCATCAGACCTACATCACCAAATTCTATATATTACATCAATTAAACAAGCCTTTTTTTTCAATTTGAGATAGGTAGGTTTCAAACGAGCTTTTTTTTGTCAATTTGAGACGTATAGAATTCACACCCCAACCCTGCTGCTTTGGTGTTATATTGAAATTGATTGTCTAACCGCTTGCTCCAAAAAAGGTAGGGCAGTTTTAAAAAGGAACCAGTTTAAATATTTATATTGTTGCCAAGAACTAACATCATATCAAAGTCAATTCATTTACAAGCAAACAAAATGAAGTAATGAATTCTCTATACCAAACTATGTTGAAAAGAGCCACAAATATAAGCTCGAGTCAAAGAATAACCAATTAGATATAAATGACTAAAATTAGAATCTAACTTTTAAATTTTAAAAAGTATTTCAAACAATTTAAGTTTATTTCAATTGATTTAGACTCTATACTTGCACACGGAAAATTTTTGCATGCACAACATTGTCAATTTTGAAACTCCACCATTCCTTCTTCTCTATTTAATATAATAGAAGTTTTTTTTTTCTTTATTTCTCATTGCAATGAATTAGGCCCATTTTTAATGGGTTATGTTAATTTTAACAAGTAGAACCGAAATTTTTTGGTAAACTTCTTTCTTAATTGTATAAAATATGAATCATCATATACCACAATGGATTAAATGATTTTCATGTTTCTTTTATAACCAATTCAAATCTATGATGGATATTATTTTATATGAATGGCATTGTATTATGTAAAGTACGAACTGTGAATCATTAGACTAAAAAAATTATGCTATAACCTGCAACAAATGGATTATTGAATTTGATTATATGAATGCCCTTATAAAAGGATGTGACCCTTAAAGGTCAACAATTTCTCTTTTATGTTCAATGAAAGATAAGGATAAATAAGCACAGACCTGCAACATCTTAAACCCATGCAGTCGAATCTCAGATGTCCAATCCCCTCGAACTAGGAGAAGAGATGTGCTAGCCAAAGTTCGAACATTCCCACTCTTGACCTACGTAGCATATTGAGAACAAGAACCAATGTCACACATAAAAAATTCAGATAGAGTAACCTAGGCACTGATTAAGTCATTTGAGCAAAGCACCTAAAAGCATGGCTATGCAGCAATAGTCAAAGATACACTAGATTTCCCTAAGTATGGCAAAGATACACTAGATCTCTCTCTAGTACTGAAACGGAAACAGACAATTAAACAGGACATAATATCTAGGAATCCTAGTCATCCATTTGCATTAAAGAGTTGTAGAAATAATTGAAAGCACATGACTGGATATGTAGTCTCAAACTTCGGCTCTAGCTGAATTTCACATGCTACTCTTCATATGCTACAAATTGAATGACTATTTTTTCCAATACAGAAATGAACCCAACACAAATAGCATGTTATGTGAATTACAAAAATGCAAAAGGAACCAAACATCATAAACATCTCAGTTATGCATATCTTTTCTTCTTTTACATCTTTGAGCGACCACATTCACTATTTATCTTTTGAATGCATCAGACTGTAAAAATGAAAATGAGCTTTGTAATGACAAGGAATATATCTAGCCTTGTAGTCAGCAAATAGGTATTGCTTGGATTCAGCAGCATTATATAGGGCAAATTTTTTTCCATTCTCTTTATGAAGCACCAAGGGTAGTACTGTAAATATATGTGTATGATTAATTGAACATCCTTTGTTGGTCTCATCTTGTTCATTGATTATTTTCACTATATATATCTGAAATACATTTGATTTATAGTGTCAAATCAGTTCTCAACCAGGACAACTATATCTAGTAACGTAGGCCAGGTCATTATAAGTGAACTGGAATTCTTGCACAAATATTGTGTTTCATCTAACACACTGCAAGGGTAGTGTTTCTGTATTTAGAAGAATGATCAACCAAGGTTCTACTCTTCTCAACTTATCCTACTCATCCGAAATATAAGCTCTTACAGAACATAATCCAACCAGTCTTCAAGTATAGAAACCACTAGAAATTCAGCGACGCGCATTAATGTCCACAAACAACGTATTAATCTTCTGTGTTTTCTAACTTATTTTGCTTCCCGGATTCACTCAACCACGCCCATTTTTTAAGGCTGGAGTAGAAACTTCATGGGAAAATGAGTCGTTTCTATAGTAGAATTGTAAAAAAAAACAAAAAAAAACCCCGGATTGAACATCTACAAAGAGCGAACAGGAATCGATCAAATTAAAGCCAACGAGCGATTCAAGAGAGTCAGATGCTGACGGATTCTAGGTAGGCAACGGCGGCCTTGCGGGAATCGATGGGAGAGCTCCAATCCAGTGCGGCGGTGATGGCTTGGGCGACGGTGGCGGCCGTGCTGCTGCTGTCGTCCATGGCGCGTGCAGATCGATCGACCGTTTGGGGCTTTCGGCAGTCGACTAAGCAACGAATCGCATCGAACGCTTTAGGGTTCGAGGAAAACGGAATCGCGAGGAGGAACCAGGAACCGCTTCTCCAGTGAAGGGGTGTGACAGAGAGAGAGAGAGAGCCGAAAATGGGAAAGAGGCCGATTGACGGCGTGGATTTTGATCATTTTATACTCGCGAGCAAAAATTCTATTTTATTTTTTATTTTATATTGTAATTTATCGTGAAATTAACCAAGTTACATTTTTTTAATAATATCATTTAATCTTTTTATTTTTTTTATTAATATTTTTATCTATTTATTTATGTTAGTTCAAAAAAAAAATAATAGCTAAAACTGCAACAAAAAAAAACTCATATTTAACAACTGGTATGGATTTTAATATCTCAATTACAATTTTAAATAATAATCTTTAAGAATTATATTTTATATCTATTTGAGGCACATTTAACACAAAGTGAGTGATCTCCTGCAAACAAAAAAAAATTAGAATAGTAAATCTAGTAATTTCTATTGATCTATCTTCAGTCATTATGAGGAAAATAAATTATGGAGAAATATATGGATCTTGATATGATAGACAAGATACATGGGATCATCCGAATCTAGGAAAAAAATTTAAATTTCTTTCGGAATCAACTCATATCACTTCTACAAGTACCGATATATTTTAATCGTCACGTCAGCCCTGTGAAGACAAAGCGAGTGATCGATCGATAGCAAATGGTGGAGATAAAGGTGTATAACTAAGTCGAAATTAGTGGTGTTTAAATTTATTATTTATTAAATTCGAGCTAAGTTTTTTTTCTTGAATTATCCTTATAAATTCGGCAATTTATCAAACAGTATTCCTGAAGTTTGGAATTGCCCAAAAAGCGCCCCATAATTTCAGATTTACCAAACAGCGCACTTAATTCCTTTTTTTACCCTTCAGAAATAACACACTTAATTTCCGAACGTGATGCTGGAATTTGAATTCCCAACACCACGGTGATGGTGCAATCCCAGTACCATTGTGGTGCTGAGATTTGAATTCTCAGCACCACAGTGGTAGTGCAATTCTAGCATCACGTTCGAAAATTAAATGCGCTATTTCTGAAGGATAAAAAGGGAATTAAATGTGTTATTTGGTAAATATGAAAGTATAGGACGCTTTTTTGACAATTCCAAACTTCAGGAGCGCTGTTTGGTAAATCGCCGTTATAAATTAGATAATCCAACACATAAAATTTATATATTTTTATTTTTAATATATTATAAAAAAAATTAAAGATCATTACAAAAATATATAAATTATTGCATTGTTATATAATTAATAAAAACCCAAAAATTAATTTTTATAATTAAATCTAAATTAATTATTTATAAATTGTTCATGAGCAAAGTATTAGGGTTCAAAAAATTGTATTTTATATGTTCTAATACAATTGAACAAATACAAATGATTTTTGAAACATTAAACTTATTTACAAACGCCAAACTTATTGAGGTGTCAAAACGAATCAAACTTTTTTTAAAACATAAAAAATTAGTTTTTAATTTTTTTAAATAATTAAAAAAAATTGGATCAAACACAAATACGTCTAAAATGAAGCTAAGTCATCTTTGAGTTGCTTGACCTATAGACCACATTAGGCACCGTGTAAACCAAATTTACACTTTTGAAACGTAAGTAAATCAATTGGTTAAATTGAATAAATTTTTATTTTTTAATTAACTGAATTGATCGAAATTATTAATAAAATTGAATTGATTAAATTAATAACAAATCAATTAATTCAATTAAAATTTTTAATTTTTCGATATCAATCGACTGATAAATCTATTGACACGTCTAAAATTGGAACAAAGTAGGTGTTTGGGACAGAGCAAAGTCGAGATAGAATCATAAATTTAAAATTATGATTCGTGGAGATAAATCGACTGATTCATTCTAATTCGATTAAATCGATTATTTTTATTTCGAAATCAAAACAATTGAAAAAATAAAAAATCAATAATTAAAAAAATGATTTTTCGAATAGACCGAATCGAACTTTCAATTTCAATCGGTTCTATTAGTTTCTTTGATTAATCAAACTTTTACACAACCCTAGATATGAGTAAGATAGAGTTAGATTGTCCCTACGAGGATGGTGTGTTGGCTGGAACAATATGACATTTGCAAAATTGACCTGGATTGATTTCGAAGGAAGATCTAAAATTCTTCCTTGGAACTCAGATGACCTCTCATTGCTTTTGGCCAAAATGTCAAGGCCCAAAGGACCTCCGCGATTTGTCTCTCTTACAACGACTGTGAAATAGATCGGTGAAGACTATTAGATTGACAATTCTAACCTTTCACAGAAGACAGAGAGTTAGACAGGACAAAAACCAAATCAGGCTCGATCACGAAGCAACCCGAGTTACACCTCTAAAATGAGATGCAAGTAAGATAGATCACTCGAGATAAACAAGTCATCCCGATTAGTTTCTAGAAATGGCTTCAAAAACTGAACAATATTAAACTTGCTATATGAAAAATTCTATTTGACAAACTAGTAGCAAAATGGCAAGAAACAACACCAGTCAATCAATCTCAAGCTTCAATCTACTGCAAATTCATAATGAATTGGAAGAAACTAAATTCCATTCCGCGACAGTTAATTCGGTTGGCATAGAGTTCAATTGCAAGCTGATGATCAGTGCCAATGCCTCGTGCATAATCCTTTGTGCAGCGCTGGTTTCTCCTTTGTGCATATGCCATCCATGAAAGCATCCATCAGCTGGGCCACCAGACTTGCAGGTTCGTCGATCAAAACGTCGATGAACGCGCTCACGACCCTTCGTTCTTGAGGAGTCGCTTTCAGACTGAACCAAGTGAGGAGCTTCACCCGAAACTCCTTTTCCATGTGCCCCTCGCATTCCAGCCATCTGATCACTTTGACACAGTACTCATACTGTCTCTCTGCTGATTCCTTCTTACTGTCTGAATCTGGTGTGTCATTGGCATTTGCTTCGCAAGGCACCAAGCTCGACGGCGGTGTTAAATGCCTTTCGTCGTTGTCACTGGCATCCTCAGATGGCAAAAACTTGTGGCGGTCGGCATGGCTGATGAACTTGGGAAGCTCTGGTGCATGGTTGTTATCACTGTTGTTTGTCGAACCTTTCTGTGAATCTGATCGAATGATCATTGGTAGCTCAGCCATGTCCTGTTCCTTCTTCGAAACCAAGATAAATTCTTGACCAATGTACGCGCTACGGGAGTTCCGGGTTGAGCATTGGCCGCTGTTGCCTATGAGACCCTCTGTCACACATTTGGCCTCCCACATTCCGAGCTCCTTGGAGCTACTAAAAGGAGAAACTCTGAAGTAATATTCAGTTGAAGGGCTAAGTCCCGATATCATAATCTTCGTATCCGGTCTCAATACAAGGCAGGTGGGTTCTTCTGGATAGTTTACTTCATCGCACTTGCGATACCAAAGCGAACAACCTATAATGTTTTCTTCGAACATATCATCTTTGGATTGAAGAGACACTACGACAGAGAATGGAGATACATCTTCAAAATCAATATGGAATGCTTGGGAACCTTTACCAACTGATTGAAACAAATCACAAAACAGTCAGCGTGGCAAAGCAACCAACAGAATTTGAAGTAGCCGCGAATAGAAGACAATGAGAGAAAATCGCACCTGGAGCATTCAATAAGTTGGAAGAAGTGGAAAGGAGGGAGTCCATGGCATCCAGCGCAGAGGCACAGAGCCTTTGAACTTCTGCACCGCAATTAAGTCGGTTGACTATGCCCCGTGCCATTACCGTAGAGACCTTGTCAAGAGGTCCAACTTCTTTCTTGAGTATCCTTACAGCCAAGTTGACAACACTTTGTAGCTCTTTGTAGTATTCAGTTCCTTTGAGCATTTTGTGACTCAGAGATAAGCGTTCACATAAGACATCGACTCGCCTAGCCTCCTTTGCTGCGAGCATCTGTTTTCGCCAGCTTCTGCAGAAATGATGCACAAAAAGTTTGTTTACAGTTGCCATATGACTATGGATTGTAGATGCACTTCGATAAACGGAAAAAGAAAATATGCCTTCAACAAACACTAGCCGAAAGTGTTAAAAACACCCAAACAAAGCTGAACTAGTCATGCATACTGAGCCCAACTGAATAACACTAGTGTGTTCATAATTCTCATACTTCGAAACAGTTAATTCTACTTTCAACTAGTTGCTACATGAATATGGACTGTAGATGCACTTCGATAAAAGGAAAAGGAAAATCATACCTTCAAGAAACACTAGCACAAAAGATTATCACAAACAAGTGCATCACAGCATTAAACACTAGCAAAATAGTATCTTTGCTGACATGAGTTATTCGAGAAGTTCTATGATATGGCAAATAAAGTGAAAAACATAGCAATGTTTGCTTAACTTGCAGCAAAACTTATACAATTTTAAATTTATTCGCCCAACTCATTCTTAAGGAAATTGAAAAGTAAATTCCTCCTCACACTTAAGTATTATTGAAGTACTATAGTTATTAAATAGTATTCGTCAAGCACAATCGACTAAAAGGACATAAGTTAGAAATCATTGTGCTCTAGATGTTGATTACCCGATCAGCCAATTCACTTTCCCACAGTAAACACAATAGAAGCTAGCATCCAATTTTGGGGAACACCCAGTCTTTGATATGCCAGCTTTTTCATGCTTGAGGGCACATTTCAAGTGGCATGACATACCACATGAGTTTCCACAATAAGGAGGATCTGAATTGCAAAATAACCATAGACTAGGATCCTTGTTGTCATCATAATGATGACAGATGCAGCAAGAACATCGTTTACAGTATCCGATGTCTAGAGTTAATGTGGCTCGACAAGCTGGATTTTGGCAGATCAACGTGGTGTTGTGCTCTTCTGTGACTTTCACCATAGCATTAGTTATATCAGGAGCAATCTGTATCGGCGTTTCTTTTTTCCTTTTCTTTTTCAATCCGTTTTGACTCTTTGGCAAGATTGATAAAGGGCATGCTATATCTTCTTTTGCAATATTTTGCGAAACTAACTTAAGCAAATGCTCAATCATCTTAGGCTTGGTTACTCCAGTGTACTTCCTTTCTCTTCCCATCTCAGCACAAATTAGTTGGAGAAGCTCCCGACGACTCCATGACTGGAGGATTTCAGGTGCACTGTCAGCCCATTGTGATATTTCATGAACTAGCTCTCTCTTCTCCTCCAAATTTAGATGGCTGCATTTTGAAGGGTCTATTACAAAACCTGGATATTAAAAGGAATCAGTTATTGAAAAGTTTCAGTTTCACAGAATAATTTATTTAAGTGAAATTTTGCAATACATATGAAACTTTTACCTTATATTTCAAAAGCATTATCATGTAGAATAAGTAATCATGAAATTTTAGAAATTTCAACAAAACACAATGACTGAACACAAATTGATACCCATTGTGCTCGGTAACTAAGAATTAAAACATAGAGTTGCCAGTGAATGTCTTGTAGGATAACAACCTAATTTTACCATGAAAGTAGTCTAAATAAGGCCAAATAAGTCCACTTATCATATTATCCTTAGGAGATGATGCAAAGCTTGTAAAAGAATACTCAGAGCATATGGTCTGAAGATTGACAATACTTTTTGAGTTGCATATGCTCCACTCTTGCTTTTGATCATAAATTGAGGCAAAAGGGCATCAGATGGTAGATGGAAGAAAACAAAATGCTCCAGCAATTTAAAGCAAACAAGTGAGTCAGTTGCATGACAAGAAGATAAACAAACAGGATAAGCACATAGTGGTAAATGAGAAGACGAAGCAAACAAGAAAAAGTGCAATCAAATCTAGGGAACTGTCTAAACATAAACTCTCAACTGGTGAGTCAGCTCATGCCAAAAGGCCACTTGCTATCTCCCCTTTAAGAGTCATGCTGGGTCCTTTGATTTTTGAAATTGGGCAGCCAAAAGCTGTTAATTTTGATGAATTTTATTGCCATGATCAAAATTCCTGGTAGATTTTCAATGAATTAAACAACATGATATTTGATTCTTCCCGAGAAGTGATAATGTCATAAATAAAACAAAGAAATAAATGCTTTGCAGGAGAATCTCTTTGCCATGTCCCAATACTATCTTGATCAGTCTAATAACCACTTCTGCCACCAAAATTATTCAAGAAAAAAAAATCTTGTTTATAATATGAGGCTTCTTTCATTCCTTGCTTAAAAGAAGGATGCATACCAAAAAATCAGAAAATGGTATGCTTTAGCTAGTAACATCCATTAAACCAATGAGAACTATTTATCTTGCAGTATAATGGCATAAGAACACAAACAACTGTTTAGTAATGGTCTTGGCAACTCTATGTCAAAAACACCTTGTCCGAATTGTCCACTGTTTCACCCTCAAAATTAGGCCAAACGATCCAATTTATCTTTCTGAGCACCCTTTCTGAAGGTCATAAATTCAATGGCCATAAGCCATCAGGGAAATAGAAGTAAGCATCCTGAAAAGCAGGCAGAATGAAGCATACCAGCATGCATGGTCATCCTGTTCAAAAATTCTAAAAACGACCTATGAAGATTTTGCACAAGAACAATTCATGATGCTCCCAGATTTACTTTCAAATAGTCTATTAATTCCGCATTAGGAGCACACTACTTGTAATATCTTTGATGGAAGGAAAGATCTGAACTTTATCCCAAACATTGGATGAAAACTTTCATGCAACAGTACCTACATACTCCAGTATTTTTACAAGTAAATCTCAAATGCTCATTCTTCCCATGACCTAATAGCTGAAAACTCCATGGAGCAAAACAGCAACGGATGCCAACGAGCTAGAATAAAAAGTTTTCAAGCGCACAGCCAGTGTGTCATCTAAGACACAAAAGAAAGCAGGTGAAATTCCTACATGCAAGGTCATCACCTTCCCAAAATGTTAAAATTGAAACGAATTCCTACAGTTTAAATTTTAGGTTTTCTATTATTTGAACAATCCATTCCAAATTTGCAACTTGGAAGCAATGCACCCTACAAATACTACTCCTAGAGGTTTCTCCAACATGCACTAGAACGAAAAAGACACTTATGCCAGAAAAAATTCTAAAAGAATACTTTTACATCAATTAAAGTCTTAAAGATCTAGGTGCTGGATGATGCATCTCTCGGTAAAGTATTAACTGTTCGTGTATAATTCTAAGATCAACATCTATTGTGTCGATCCTCCGTTCCCTTCAAACCTAACACGCGAACCTTCCGAGAAACTATATATGATAAAATCAACTCAGAAGAGATAAGAATCTTCAAAATCGAAGCCAAGGCGCCACATTCAGGATCTAAATTCTAAAAAACGGGCGTCACAGCGCCGTTTCGTCAATGCAAGCGGAAACCAGAAAGGGAAGCGGAGTAAAAAGAAACTATGCATCTTTCTTACGCATGACGAAGCGGTCAGGATGCTACTTCTGGAAAACCGAAATGCGGCTAAAAATGGAAGGAAATGGAAGCCGAAGGGCAGCATTGCGGCGCAGAAAGGAAGGGCACTGACCGGAGAACGTGGCGTCCATGGCCGATTGGAGATTCCCCGATGCTGGCTGAGTTGAGGAGGAGGAAGCTTAAGGTGAAAAGGAGGCGAAAGGCGAAGCCTTTACGCCGTAACCACACTCAATCGACGCGAACGCAGCAGCCTTGGCCGGTCCGGCGACTCTTCTCCTCCCACGGCCAAAGGAGAAGATATAAAAAAGTTGTAGTAGTTAACTGCTAATTATTACGGTTATATTGTAAAAGGTAAATTTTCAAAATGCTCCTTATTATTTACTGCATCTTCAAAAACACCTCTCAGAAATTTATTTTAATAAATATCGTCACATGTGTGTCAGTAGTGACAGACACAAGGGTAAAAATAATAATTAATAATTTAAAAAATTACACTAATTTTAACGCACCAAACACAAGTGAAAAATAAAAATAAAAATGAATTAAACTGACCAAACCATATTTTATTAATTGTTTTTACATATAATTCCATAATTCAACCTAATTTTAATAAAAACACAAATTATTAAGCGAAAATTAAAAAGTAAACCCCCAAATTTTATTTATTTACTTAACGAAGGAGAATTTGACGAGCATATAGTGCTTGTAAATTTGGCCCGGTTCATAATCTGCGAGGGGAAATTTGGGTGATTGACCGCATCGGGAAATCCCTGCGTCTCAAAGCATGGACCGGCGTGGACCCCATAGACCCGCCCTCCTTTTCCCCGCTCCGCCTTCAAAAAGTTGCCCGTATAGAACTGTAGACCGGGCTGGTCGGTCCAGAGCTCCAGGACCCGGCCCGACCGGGGCTCCGACACTGCCGCCGCCCGCCGCACCCCCTGCCCGTCCGCCTCCCCGGAGAGGACGTAGTTGACGTTGAACCCGCCGGGGAGGCGGCGGACGCGGGGGCCGAGCTCGGCGGGGCAGCGGAAGTCGAAGGCGATGCCGGCGACGGGGCGACTGCGCCGGTGGGGATGAGGGCGGCGTCGACGGGGGTGAGGCTGTCGGCGAGGAGGTGGACCCGGTGGCGGAGGACGTCGCCAGAGCCATGGCCGCCGAGGTTCCAGTAGGGGTGCTGAACCAGGTTGATGGGAGTGGGCTTTGTGCGGGGGACGGCCCGCATGAGGACGCTGAGGGTGAAGTCGTAGTCGATTTTGTACGTCACGAACACGTCCACGTCGCCAGGAAATCCTAATTTTAAAAAATAAATAAATAAAAATGTCAAATAAATTATTTTTATGAATTTTCAGCCAGGATAAAATAAATTCTCATTAAATTTTTATAAAAATCCTAAAATACTCTTTCTCCCTTTAGCTTCCCACTTTCTCCGCGCTCGAGCACCGCGATTCCGAACACGTGCACTTGCACCTGCTGCCATTCGGTATTATCGTCGAGCGATCGGATTCCGACCACGATTCGATTGACATCAGAGTCCAATCGATCTACAGTCAGATTCCAATTGAATTGCGAGCTAAATCTACCACCATTGCGATCGCAAATGTTAGCGGTTGCAATCGCAATAGATTCCAGTCGCAATTTGGTCGAAACTTAATTACTGTCAGATTGAATTCTGATGTCGGTCGGACCGCGATCAAATTCCGACCAAATTACGATCGAAATTTATCGCGATTGCGCTCGCTTACGGCGATTGCAGTCGGAGCCTTGGCGACCACAATGACGACGGATTCTGACCGGAATTTGATCGGAATTTGACTGCAGTCCAATCGAACTCCGATGTCAGTAAGACCACGGTCAAAATTCGATCGTTCGAGCAGGTGCGGATCGCTGTGCTCGAGCATGGAGAAAATGATAAGCGAAAGAGAGAAAGGATATTTTAGAGTTTTTATAAAAATTAAGATGTGTATAGCATTTGATAAGGTGTAGATAGTCGCTCTCTTATTTTAAATTATGGATAATATTTTGATAATAAAAATATTTAAAAAAAAAGTAAATACCTTGTTCTCCATCGAAGTTTCGGTAATAGAAAGTGATGTATGTCTCCACGGGGATGACGCGATGATAAGACAGGGTGGTCACTTTGGAAACGGGCTGGGATCGATTCTGGATGAGGGGTCTAAATTTCCCTGGCATCAGATAACCCCCCCCTGCCTTGCCACCGTGTCCAGGGACATAGTCCCCCCGTGATTTATCTCCCTCTTGTCACAGTCCTGAGACGGGCGACAAGAAACTACTAGTTGGATAGATTCCCAAAGTGATGTATGGAAACTCTCCATTTACTTTCTCTAGTTCTCTTTCACTATCCAAATAACTCGACTAAATCCCCTATGCCCACCTTGATGATTAGAAAAAATATATATATTTTTATTTTTATTTTTACTTTTTAAAAAAGATAATATATTTATTTAATACTGTGAAGTAGAACGGTAAACGAGTCAAATTGAATCAAACTTTACAATGTTTAAACTTATTTGAAAAGATAATCAAGTCGAGCTAAGTTAAGTCTAAAATTAATTAATATATTAAAAAATCGGTTCAAGTTTGACTTAATTTTTTTTAGAGATTGAATTTGAATTGAGCTTGGTTCATTTATTGGGATTCAAGTTTGAATCGAGCTTGATTCAAATTTGTTTAAGTTTGATTTATTTAAACATTTTCAAGTTCTTAAATTAAGTTGTTTGTTTATTTTAAATTTTTAATATTTTAATTATGGTTAAATTTTTAATATTTTAATTATGGTTTTTAAATTAGTATAATTAAGTTCATAAATAATTTTTAAATAAGTTTGTTCATGAATATTGTTTACGAACATTGTTTGTGAACAATGTTCACGAACATTAACAAGCCAAACACATATATTTTCAAGCTTGTTTATTTAATTTATCAAGTTGTTAAAGCTTATTTATTAATTGACTTTAATGCATATTGAACGAACATAAATGAGCTCCCATCGAGCCGAACACAAAATTTGTTCATAAATGTTTGGTTCATTTACCGTCCTACCTTGAAGTGAATTATTGTCGTTGTTATGATACAAATGATACTTGTTGCCATTTAGAGTGAATGTGGCATTTGCAATTCTATTAGCAATTCGTCCGACTAATCCACCGAAATAAGTTATGATTTGAACGATTATCAAATCATGATGGATGTCCGACACGTCATGCCATGTTAGCAAAAGAATTATGTATGAGGGATCGAAAAACCTCCGAGAAGCTTGGTTTTTGTTGATTTCCTAGGTTATGATTTTTTTTTCTCAAAAATATCCTTCGTTTTTTTACATAAATAGCAATCCGACTATATATAAATTAATGATATAATTAAAATCCTAATTGATCAGCTGCGGCCATCGCCGTCGCTCGTCGCCTGTCGTCCATCGCCGTCGTCGACCCCGCCTCTGGGTCGTCGATTGTTGGGTCGTCGTCGACGACGCCCGATGATGATCGGCGATCGGTGGGTGGCCCGACGGCCGATGGCGGTCAGGCCGGATCGATCAAACGATCGACGATGGCGGGCCAGTGACGATCGACCGATGACCGACGACGATCGATCGATGACCGTCGACCGTGGCTAGTCGTCGATCGTCGGTCGTCGTCGTTAAGTGCCAACCACTGTCATCGGTTGTCGATCGTGACCACCACCATCAATTTCCGATGCAGTTGTCGTAATTATTAATGGTCACTCGCTGCCATCTCACTAGACGACAAGGTGATCGTCTCGATCGACACGATCATAAACAAATATGTTTCATAGTAAACAAAATCTTATAATTGAATGAGTAATATAGTAAAATATTAAATTAGATGATACTTTAAAACCTCTAAATAAATAAATTTTGATTATATTACTTCGGATTAAATCGAGAGGGAAGAGAAGGGAATACTTTGGCATGGCTAATGCGAATGTTCTTGCTATATTGCAAAATCTATTTTGTGAACGAACGAAAATGCGATATAATTCTTATTTCGAGTCGAGCTATTCACACCTCATCAATTACTAAATACATCCAATTTTTTTTTTCAAAAATATCCTTAGATGAAAAGTCTTAAACACCCTATTTTTAACCCACTTTCTCCCTCGTCGCTTTCTTTCTTCCTCTTCTCATCTGGTCGATAGAAATCGAATATATTATATTATCTTCAATCAATCATGACTGAATAATTCTAATGTGTTCGGCAGATGACAATCGAATAGTCATTAACATGTACGACGGACCAAGACTGAACGATATAGGAAAACAATGATGTTAGATTCCAACCGTAATTCGTCTTCGCATTATTGCTCCGGTGATCACTATAGCTAACCCTGAATTTGTCGGAGTCGGCGCCGTAGTTTGACCGACCGAACTGCGGACGGATTGTTGCTAGAATCTGATATAATTACGACAAAAAAAAATTGAGATGTATTTAATAATTGATGGGGTGTAAATAACCTATCCCAAACCTCATATGGTTTAAAACAACATAGTTCTTTAATTGTAAAATTTAACTCTCATAGCTACGATGCAATGACAAAGTATTTAATTTAATTATTAAATATTCATTATTTAATTTTTAATTATGATAAATTTATGTGATTTTTCTTTTTAAAATAGGATGACAAATTAAAAAAACTAAAACGTACGGAGCTAAAATTATCTATTCTCACTCTCCCTCCTCCATGCATAGACAGTCGGAGCTATTTTATGTAGATTTTAAAATTTAGCTGTTTGTCTCCACGGGGACAGCACAATGATAAGACAGAATGTTACTTGCAGATTGGGCAGGATTCGATTCCGAATGAAGAGTCTAAAATCCCTTTGGCTTCAGATGGACTCCTCCCCTGCCTCACATCAGCAAGGACTTTGTCCCATGATTAACCTCTCTCTCGCCAAAGGTGCCTGAATGTTAAATTAGTTCAAAATTGATACCGTAAAACCACAACTTACACTTGAGACAAAATTTCTTACAACATTTTCTTTTTGTTACATGTTAAATTAGTTTTAAGAAGTAGAGCAAAACATATACAACCACATTTGGAAGAACTACAATATTCTTGCAATCTTCTCGATTTTCTCTGCCGAAGCATCTTGTTTTCGTTTCTTGGACAGGATATTGTGTCCATCTGCGAACTGAGCGGCTGCCTTTGCTCTTAGATCATCCATCGTCTCTTTATCTTTTGCTCGTTCGAGGACCTGCGTGAGGTAATGCAAGGTCAGTTTCATAGCTTATCGATAAGAACTGGACTTCTCTGTGCAAGAAAAGTACCAGGTGGCGACCGTAGAGATGTGTGTTTGACAGATTCTCCATTGCATTTTGGGCCTCTTGCTTTGTGACGAACTCGACAAAAGCATAACCCTTGTGGTGGCCACCAAATTTCACTGGCAACCTCAAGCTCTTGATCTGAAACCACAGAAGGAAATTAAAGAGGTTCATGATATTGAAGATTAAAAGATATGTCATGCTATGAACTGAACCTGTCTAATTCTCAGTATCATATGGACAAGTTGAAAGATGGTTTATAGGTGTAATTTTCAATCGATTAATCACATTCTATGAATTGGGAGACCTAATGCAGAGCTCCACCACTGATGGTGGGACGACTTTAGATTCATGTTGGCTGGGATTCGAAAATTAAGATACGAATTAAAATGCACTTTGAAGACAAGTTAAGCATAGCTACATAAGTGACAGGTTTAAGAAAATTTCCCATTAATGTAATCATCACTTTCACAATTTTGTGACCTATGGCTAATATGACAAACTAATTTCAAATTTTTTGAAGCTGCATAAAGCTGAAATGGGTTCGAAACTAAGATACATATGCTTACCTGACCAAATGGACTGAAAAGCTGCTTTAAATCCTTTTCCGTTGCCTCGAATGCAACATTTTTCACTATTATTGTTGTTAAGCTCTTATTTTTCTCATCGTTTTTGGGAGCCTCGGCTGTTTTTGAATGACAAAGTTGTAAGATAAGAGCATGGCCATCCAGGACAGTTCCCTGCAAGTTTAAGTAAAAGCTTGTAATTCACTGTTAAGATTTAACTGTGAGCCAAGAGGCAGATATAGGAAAATTTTCTGTCGAAAAAAGAGTTCATGAGAAAACTTTTTGTTCTTGTTAGTGCTTTGAAAGCTGTGGGACACTTCACCTGTAAATCCTTGCATACATCGGTAGCAGTTTCCAGGGAATCAAATTCGATGAACCCGAAACCCATAGAGACACTCTTACCACCCTTAACATGCTTCTTCACCTGAGAGAAGAGCAATAGAATGTTTTTCTTAGAAAAAGTAACATAAGTAGACAAAAACTTGCAAGCTAATCGCCAGACTCTACCTTTACACTTTTAAGTGTCCCATTCTTCATTTTGTCACTAAAATGGTTCCTCAGTGACTCGTCGGTAGTCTTGAAATTTAGATTCTTGACAAATAGTGACCGTGACTGAAAACCAAACCAAACTAAACCGTGAAAATAAGCCCAAAGAGAGGCATGTTAAGGAGATTATAGTTTCAATCAAACATCGTCGAGTCCAGAAGAAAGTATTCTAAATTGAACAAATTTTGATTCCTCATGAAGTTCTAATGTTCACTAGAATATAGATCGTTTTCGTGAAAGAACTTAATTGGACGAAATTAAATTCCTCATGAAGTTCTAATGTTCACTAGAATATAGATCTCAAAAAAGAAAAAATATACATAAAAAAAGAAGATTAACTGGGTCTAGAATTCTGCTAAATGCAAATTCATGTTCATAGTCATGTCGCCAAGAATCTCTCATATTAAAGTATATCAAGGCTATCTTCTGCTACAAATATCATTTCCGTAGAGCATTCTCTTTTTTCACTCTATTGTTTATCTTTTGCATACAGACATGATTGGATTTATCTCTTCTATATCAAGTAATTTCAATTTTTAATTTTGATTTTATCCTTTTTAGCATACGGTCTTCTGGCATAGCCTCTTATTTTTTCTTCTTATAATCTTATTCTCTTCTGATCGTGAAATGAGATAGTGGGCCTAGCTTCCTTTACCTAAAATCAGAGAGTTACAGGAGTTTATTCAACTTCAAGCACTCGCTTACGTGCCTGCAGATAAGGATGCAGCCCATTGACTTCAGCAAAGCACTTGTAATTGGACAGTAATGTGTTATGAAACCAAAATACAAAATGGTAGCATTTGTTCTATGATATCTATTATGATTTTATGAGGCACTCATGCCCACCTAACAATATTATCATCAAGTGCATGTAGCTTTGCAATGGATCGCCATCAATCATTTACAAGCTAAACCATGTAACAGTTGCAGACATCCTATTACTTTTGTATGGCTAATATGTGAATATCAGCAGCTTTTCTACTTTAACTTCAGGCATTCAAAGTCAAGACATTTAAACTCATCGTTGCAATGTCAATCCAAGAATATCAGCAGCTTTTCTTCAATGATTTCAGGCATTAAGACAACAACACTCATTGTTGATTTGCTCCTTTATTGTGATGAGATGTGCATTTATTTTGGACCATGAACAATGAATTAGAAAAGGCGAGGTGGTGAAATAACTTAAATAAATAGTTTCACATTTGTTTACAATTTATAGCCTTTGAATAAAGAAAGAAAAATACATTCCCCATATGTGATATGAAACTAAGAGCCACCTGATTACCTACACATCATTAACGTGCAAAATTGTGAAAGAAATACTAAAACCTTAAATGCGGCCTGAGTGAAATATGAATCCACGTATGTGGTATGAATCACCCAATTACCTGCATACTAGTAAGATGCAAAATTTTGAAAGAAACACTACCGGATAGACTGAAATGATTCCTTATGAGTATTGACGAAAACTATAATGGTGAGTGACCAATAATAGATGATATGTACTAATAGGAAAATTATTTTAAAAAACTAAGCACATTCAAGTAATTTTCACCTTGGCAGTTAATGATTTTAGCCTTAGCAAACAAAGAAATAAAAATAAATTGCATAGCATTCATACAAACAAGAAGGGGAATGAGGATGCACACCTCAATCCTGTCAGGATCAATGTCTTCTTCTGCTATTCCTTCCACAGCTAGCCGAATTAAAAATTTGTTAAGTTTTTCTTCACCCATTACATTGTTTTGTTCCTCATTATTCAACTTTGGGATAGGAGATAAAATGTCGCTAGGAGCCCATTCCAAGTATAGCGGTACATCCCTACAAGTTAAAGCATTTTTTAAAAGAATAACAAGATAGAACAGATGACAATTCAATCTGTGTTTATCAAGAGCACAAGAAACCTCGAGAAACAAACACATAAATATTGGCAATTTTTACATGTAATGATTATGAAAACTTACATGGACATGTAGATTCCCAAATATATTTGCTCTTTCTAAAAATAGTTAAAATGAGCATTTAATGTTTAGGTTCAAAAAGAAAGGCAAATGACATAAGTTAGAATTAGTGAAGCTTAGTGCTTTTGATGTCAATCTTTTCAAACCTAATATTGTAATGAAATAGACTGAATTGAAGAGAAAGAAAAAAAAACTAATAGTCTGAATTGAAGTGACAAATTGTACTAACTAATTAGTTTATAATGGTTTTTATTTAAGGAATGAAAAGATTTAGTAGATCTAGTAGTTAAGAATGTAGCATGCTATTCTATTGAAATCAGCATTGAAATTTATAAGTACGCAACTACTGATGGTTACATAAAGCAATCAAAACTTGATGTTGTCACCGGAAAGAAGATGAAATGAAAATGCTTGGACAAGAATGCCATCCAAGATGTTGTTAACAGAACTTACTTGTATCGTTTATAAGCCAAGCCCTTAAAAGCAGCACGAGCTTCTCCAGCTTCAAGAAAAACTACCTGAGAAAATTCAATGGAACTCATGAGATGCAAATGCCACTTCAACTAGGTTGCCAGTATCATCTTGGACAAAGAACAATTACATCAACAAGCTTTAATGCAGACAATTGGGAGATTAGATGGCTATGTAAACAGTATTTTAAATGAAATCTCCAAGTTAATTCCATGCAATAAAAATCCATTTATAAAAACAAAATACTAGAGAAAAGAAAGAAACTAATCATGAATAGATACGGATACAATATTTGATGATTGAAGAGTGATTGACATACCAAGGCCAACCCTCTCGTAGGTGGGAGAACAACTTTCTCCAGACTCCCATATTTTCCAAACATGCCAGCAAGATCTCCTTCATTAGAAGTGTAGGGCAAGTTCTTCACCAATATCACGTGATTGCTTCTTTTAGAATTTTCAGCCTTGTTAGATGCAAATTCTTCTAATGCTTTAATGTTAACTCCAGCATTGGACAGAGCCTTCTTTGTTTCTGCTATCACATGTGTTTCCGCTAGAGCTACACGTACAGCAAGATCATTTGCTTCATTGTCAAGGAGATCACTTTTCCTGATACCATGCTTCCTTGCAATGTGTTCTACTACCTATGTGATACAACATACATTTCTTAGCTGAATCAGTATTAAATTGATCGCATATGAACCATAGCAACCACCAAAAAAATTGTGTTAAAAAGTGAAAAAAATTAAAACAAAATTCAATATGAGAATATAACCAAAGTTTTAGCAACACTCTACCAAGTATTCAACAAATCTTGAGTTCATGTCATGTTAGATTGAAATATGTGCCAACAAAGTGAATTTTATTAACAGATCAGTAAAAAGACATGAAAAGTGTCAGCCTTAGAAAATTATATTATTTTATTATCATTAATCAGATCTCTGAATTGTCTTATTCTTGCACATCCATTGTTCAATACATGATGAATATCTGCCAGCCATTAGGCTAACTTTATAGATGTAGCAACCAGTCTCTAAGAACCTGGTCCCTTCTGAATGATTCATACAAGGAGAACATCAAGTTCAACTTTACAAATCAATTATATGTATGTTACTAATAAATATGAGATATACCAAATTACTAATAAGCATTATGCAATGAGTGCAATGCTTCAGCCACTTGCTGCCTAAACATCTTTGAAGAGTACCCAACACCACAAAGTACACTGTTTGGTAAAAATTCCAAATGTAAGCATATAAAAACATCTCTCTTATCTGCTATAACCCATGATATTTTTTTTTCCCAAGTCATTAACTACAGATGCTATCCTTCATGGAATAAAAACCTGTTCATTCCTATAGTTGCTAGCCCCTGTTTGAGGAAGGACCTTTCAGTTTCATTAATTGTCCACTTTTTCAATCGTTCAAGTCTCCTTTTGAAGCCCCTTCTCTAAATCAGTAAAGCCCTAATGAATCATTGAAGACCCCTTTCCAGTGAAAGATAAGGCAAAGAAGCAGATGTCACACACTCACACTTTCTTTCTTTCCCAGCCAGTAAATCTCTCTGTCTTTACAGTTTAAATAGATATACACAGGGATTAAAAGGTAGTTTTTAAATGGATCTATGAGGAAATGATACTCCATAAGAAGAGCCAAGCGGACTTGTTATGACAGGTAGGTATAACTATATTGCTAAAAATGGATTGTAGACTAATCTGGTGTGCATGAATATTAGTTACTCCAGCATATGGTCTTAGCAACAATCTCTAACCTTGGTGATAACTCATCCCACATATATGAAAAGATGGAAAGCAATAAAAGGAACTCATAGTCTCAGCAGAAGAAAATAACATTATCAAACCCTACATTACCAATGTAATCCACACAAGAAAATTGTTTCATTTTATAGTTTTAGCAGATCATACTGTATCTTGACGCATGAACAAAGCATTCCATGCTCGTGTATCACCATTAGCTTCAGATGCCTTCCTCTGTTCTTGACGTAGCTGCTTTAAGTTCTTTTTAGAAGTGCCATGTTCAGACCTTTAAGGATGATGAATAAAAAAGAATAAGAATACTAGCTTAGACTAAGAAAAAAATAACTCGCAGCTCCCTATTCCAGAAAAATGTGATAAGGGAGAAGAAACCACTGCAATATGCTTACTCAATCTTTTCACCAGTTGGATTTTTTCCTTTAGCAGGCATAACATGCAACAATCTGCCTTGGAATATTGAGTTGTCCAATTCTTCCAGTGCCCTACATTTAAGAATTTAACTAAATTAATATTGTACACAATTTTAAAAATTAACATAGATCAAGATTCAAATAGTCAACCAGCGGTAATCTAGTACATGCATGAAAGTCACATAGCCTAGATTTATAAAAGATGAAACCAAAACCACAAAAATGAACTAGAAATGATACATAAGCATCCTTACTTTTTAAAAAAAAAAAAACTGAAGAAACCAGATATGCATCCAAAACTTTGAGAACAATTTGCATTGTATGGAATAACAAGTAATAATAATAGACTATATTTAATTGAACAAGCACAAAGAGTACTAAGCAATTTGATTTGTCAATCAAGTTCTGAGACATTGGATTCAAAACTGATCTACTTAGTCATTTGGCATGTGAAAGTGTGACCTAAAATTAAAACGCAACAAACCGCACTTAAATCAGCTTCAGAGTTATTTTTATTCATCAACAACAGCATGAAATGACTACATGGTCCGATAAGAAAGAAACTCAGATCCACATTTGAAGATGAAAGCATAAATTAGTAAGACCTTTAACTAGAGAAAGTAGCACAATCAATTGCACGCACAGCATCCCTTCTCAATGAAGAACATTTTGATATTCAAATCCAGGAAATTTCACTTGCTCAAGAAAGTCCACATTTGCTATATTTGAATAAAATAAAAGAATTAATTCACAAGAATCTTTCAAAATTCCTTTTTCCTAAGGACCAATTTACTTTCACGAACAAATTCATTTCTTCTGAATAGGTTGCAGGGTGTGGTGCTACTAGCTGAAGAATCTCCTATTTACAAACAGCGAGGGAAGGAACTGGCAACTTCCTATGCATTATACAGCAGCATCAAAGGCTTCTGCAAAAATAGGCAACAGTGAAGAGAGAGGCCACACAAGCACTGAGTTTTTTTTTTATTATTTCGGGAAGGGGGTGCGTACATGTGCATACACACAAACCATTAGAATCTTGCAGCCCCAAGGTAATTTCGAACCAAGAAACTAAGGAATTCTAAATTCTTATTGTTTATCCAAAGTTAGACAAATCAAATTGTCACATCTCCCAAGATACTACATGCAACATTGCTTGTTCTGTACTTATAGAGACAATTGTGCAGCTGATCAGAGAAAAATCAAATGATGCAATTAATTCCAGTTATATCATCATTGACTAAGCAAATTTACTATAAATAAAACAAGTACTTTCTTTCATGTTCTAAACGACCAGCCTTCTTGTTGCACGATTATCAAATTTTTATACCAGAATAATATGAAAGTCCAATCACACGTTTAGCAGACTAACAGTAGAGGATGACACATTCATGAATTTAAACATAAATGATAACACTAACTGAAATAGTTACCTTATCGCAGATTCTTGAAGTGCATAAAGGACATAGCCTATTCCTTTAGAAGTTTTTGTATCTTTGTCCACAACAAGATGAACCTCTGACAGTTCACCAAATTGGCTAAAAATTTCTGCCAGATCATCTTCGCTGGATACAAAAAAAATGATAATCTATAAAGGGAAACAAATGGGTATTGCCAGAAGGAAGTTAGTATGATGTTCTATTGATATAAATAAGTTCCAAGAACTTCACCATACGTTGCTGTATATGGAAGATTGCGGATAAACAATCGGCCAGTTTCTAATTCCTGCTTATACTCATCATCAAATGATGAATTAGGGATCTCATTGTCATTGTTATTCTCAATGAAAGTTTTTGAAGGTTCCTCTTGCATTTGGGGTTGATCAATACCAGACATATCAATCATCTCATCATTTACATCAGGCTTACTAGGCTCACCATCAGATGCTTCTCCTTCTGTTTCTGAATCCGACCAATTTGCCTTAACCCTACTCTTAAAATATTCCATATCTGTTGTGTCATCATCTCCATTTAATTGCTCTCTATCTTTATATGGCTCTCTTTTTCCGGGGCTCAATGAAATCCCATTGACTGTCTCTATTTGTTCTTGGTCAGCATTTCGATTTTTCACAATTGCATCAGGAGGAGCTAAAGTATCATTAGCCCACATCTTCTGTTTTGATCGTGGCTGCATGATTTGAAGAAACTCTCTAAACTTAGGATCTTCATATTCACTGGGCTTGGCATATTTTAGCTTAAGAGAAGTGTCATTGGAAGTTGAGCTGGAAACCCTTATAACTTCACTCTTCTTCTTTGAATCATTTGGACTTTGTGTATTCTTTGCAGAGTAATGACTCCATGGACGAGGAATATTTGGATCACCAAGTCGATGAGCAACCTACAAGAAAGCTATTCCATGTTATATAAATTCTTTCATTATGCATGAAAAACAAAAAAGAGAAATATCATGTGTCTATAACACCCATACAACTAAGTTATCAAGTGTGTCGTCCTTGACCAGTACTGGAATTACTAGGACAAACAAATACTAGAGGAACATGTTGTCTTAGATTGCCAGCAATGTGGAGCAGCTCCATAACTTGCTAAAAAGATACCAGTAAAGGTAGCTCCTTTATCATAGAAATAACCAAATATCTGAAAAGGATATGAAATGCAATTTTATCAAAAGATTCTGAATAGAATGGGGGGGTGGAGGGGGGAGGGGGAACAATTCGTATAGCATGACAAGGGCAGTCCTAAAACTAGTAATAACATTACAATTCGACAAACTGAATCTCCAACATCAAACCTATGTTAATACCTGATAAATGTGTCAAACATTCATCTGGTAGTAAATGAGATATATCTAAAAGTAGAAAGCTTTCAAACAAGAAAACTTAAAGTGTATAAATCAGCTTGCATTCGAACAAAGGAGTACAATGTATGAACTGCATAAACAATTTAATGAATGTCATTAGAAAATGAATTTATTTTGCACAATAACTCTCGAAGGGATGAAAAGACAATACAAGATCTTGTAAATTATGTAGTTGTTGCATATTGTTTAAGTCTTCATGTCTCCATTAATTAGTAATAGAAATTAAGAGCATAGTTGCCAAAACAGAAAAGTCAAAGAATTAGGAATATGTTTTACAAGTTGTGTCATTCGTAGCTTTTGATAAACCATACAAGTTGTTTGACCGAAAAATAATTATGAAGAAAATCTGTTTTTCATCTAAATGTTTAATCTAACTGGGATTACAATGACAAACAAAGCCACCGTCCAAGCGATAATGAAATCATTGTCCACTCCACATCACCAACACCAAATATGTATTTGAATAAGTTTACATCAACATTACTACTATCAATAAAGAACATAGTAGAAAGGAAAGGAAAAGAAAAGCTTATAATCATCAAACAATACCTCACATGTGATTTTGCATGTGTCCATGTAAGAATTGTTGAAATAGTTAAGCGCATCTTCAGCTTCCTTCTCAGTCTTGAAACCAATAAATGCAAATTGCCGACTCTTTCCATCTCTGAGGAAGCCAAATGAGACTACTCAAGACACACAAATACATCAAGAATAGATAACCCTAATAATAGAATATGCCATATCAGTTGAAAACAATTGGTTTAATTCAGTTTGGGCACAGATTATGAATTCTAGACAGCATGACACATAGTCAATCTGGAAATCAAAAGGTCCTGTCTCCTTGACAAAATTCTAAATTTTTTTTTGCTCACAAGACATTAATATTTAGAAGGGTAAGTAAAAGCTGTGACCTTGGGCAATGAGATAATTTGGCTACTTTTCAAATAAATGTTTAGAATTTACAATGATTTGTTTCTGGATAAGAAGGCATGAAAACGAAAATAGTTTATTTTCAATCACTATGAATCTTACCTAGTGCGGATGAGTTTAGCATCAGTTACCTCCCCTCTCTGAGAGAAGAACTCCCGGAGCCGGTTCTCATTGGCGTACTTGGGCAAATTCTTGACGCAAAGCCGAGACCTGCCAACGACCTTAGACAATCAATCAAAGCAACAAGGTGGGCAAACAATTAACGCGAGGAAGAGAGGAGACAAGGCACGCACATCTTCGGGAAAATATATCGAGAAAACGAGGAAGGACAGCCTTTCCTCAGAAGGATCGATGAAGGAAAAGACGCCGGCGTTCAGAGAGAAGCACAGATAGGACAAGTAGGCGGCGGCGGCGGCGGGTTCGTCGGCGTGTGTTGGCGTTGGCGGCTCTATACGCCGCTGTGAGGAGCATTTAAACCGGGCCGGTTCACATGAGAATTGGTTCGACTATTAATATTTTTAAAAACGATGAAAAAAGGAAAAACTTTTTTCTTTAATTTTTATTAAAGAAAATTGTTTTGAACTTGAATATTTAGTAAATCTTGCGAGCTTATTTAAATATAGCTTAAAATTCATAGGCACATGTACAAATACAAAAAATCAATCAATCAATTGAATTATGAAATACCGCAATTTCTGAAATTATATAAAGTGATTTCTTAAAATATCAAATTTATTGATTTTTTATTATTTAATATAAATAGTTAAATATGTTTAACTGGTTTTTAAAATTCATCCTCAAAATTGAGACAATTTAACCAATATATTTTTAAAAAAAAATCGAAAATAGACCGAATCCAACTTCCAAATTAATTTCGCACCTACCAGTAATAATATAATATATGCTGTTTAAATTTTTTATTTAATTATTCTAATTCAAAATTAATTATCTCTTTGCTCGGCAAATTATAATCGTCAATCTAATGATCTTCACTGATTATTTCATAATTATTATGAGAGAGATAAATCATGAAGGATCCTTTCGACTTTGACGCATTAGCCAAAGACAATAAAAGACATATTAGTCAAAGACAATGGAGAATCATTTAAATAAAAAAAAAGATTTTAAATTTTCCTTCGGAATCATCTCGTATTTATTCTGAAACGGTCACACTGTTTCAGTCAACTACTAATCGCCAACTACTGGTTATCTCTTTGCACTTACAATTTATTAGTAATAAATTAGAGATTATTTACAGATCAAGATTTTATTTTATGAATCATTTAATATGGAATAATTATCATTTTAAAAAATGAATTAACATATCGATCACAATAGTAAAAATAATAATACTTTAAATAAATAATCAATATATTAATATTTCTTATTATTTAAAAAATCCTATAAAAATTATTACTTTACATACACAGCGTACTAAATCAAGAATTAATTTATTAAAATATCAAAAAATATACAATGTTTTAACAATTATCCTTAAAAAATAAATTAGAAGGTACATGACAGTTTAAAATAACTAAATAACTTTTGAGAAAACAAGGCGAGAAATTGATGAGAATTGTAAAACATTAACCTTATTTCGACATATAGTCGAATGATGATAATATCTCCATATATAACCCAATGATGATGATATTGCATATTGATATAATTAAATCGTATGAAGAAGATTATATGATATCTCAGTATAGTCGAGCCAAGTCAAGAAGTATCACATTATAGTTATTATATTCTGTCTCGGTTACAGGGTGGGTCAAGTGCATTATATCTCGGCTATTATATTTCATCTCAAATGTATGATATTTCAAATATGTTGTAACTCAGTAAGTTACGGGACATGTTACGCACAGAAGAGAGAAAAAAAGAAAGGAGAAACCGAAATAACGTGGTTCGGTCACATGACCTACGTCCACGGACAAAAGAAGATTCTGTATTATCTGAGAGCCCACTTGACAGCAACCCTAGAATCCATATTTAAGGGAAATAAAATGGATCCGGGTTATTAACGGGTCGGCTCACAATCCGGGTCCGCCCAATATTATTCAAGACAAATAACAATTCTCCATCTTGACTTGAATCTTCCTGTCATCCATGCCCCGAAGGGCCTTATGCTATGCGAACATTCATCAAGTCCAAGCTATGCTTGAACTTCTCTGCAGGCAACGACTTTGTCAACATATCTGCTGGATTATCAACTGTGGCTATCTTCTCTATGGCGAATGATTGATCCTCTATGACATATCGAATGAAATTTAACCTGACATCAATATGTTTTGATCTTTCATGATATACTGGATTTTTCGCCAAGTTCAATGTACTTTGACTATCACAATAAATGATAGGTTTCTGCACATCCAAACTCAAGCTATCAATAAGACCATGCAACCATATACCTTCTTTTACTCCTTCTGTCAATGACATGTATTCCGCTTCTGTAGTAGACAAAGCAACTGTAGACTGAAGCGTTGCTTTCCAACTAATAGCACATCCATAAAGAGTAAAGATATAACATGTCAGGGATCTCCTTCTCATAAGATCTCCACCATAGTCAGAATCTGCATAGCCAATAAGACTTCTGGTATATCCATTAATACCATAAACCAAACAAATATTACTCGTGCCTTTCAAGTATCGCATAATCCACTTAACTGCCTCCCAGTGAGCTTTTCCAGGATTACTCATAAACCTGCTTACCACACTAACAGCATGAGCTAAATCTGGTCTAGTGCATACCATGACATACATCAAGCTTCCAACAACACTTGAATAAGGAACTCTACTCATGTAATTCCTTTCTTTATCAGTACTAGGTAATGCACTAGCATCAAGTTTAAAGTGTGCTGCCAAGGGAGTACTAACCGGCTTAGATTGTTCCATCTGAAAAAACTACAGTACCTTCTCAATGTATTTCTGTTGAGATACATACAGTAGTCCTGCTTTCCTGTCTCTATAAATTTCCATGCCTAAAATTTTCTTGGCTGCACCCAAATCCTTCATTTCAAACTCATTGCTCAACAAACTCTTAAGATTGTTAACATCAATCTTATTTTTCGCTGCAATTAACATGTCATCCACATATAGTAACAAATAAATAAGGAACCATCAGACAGTTTTCTAGAGTAAACACAGTTATCAAAGGAATTCCGAACAAACTTCTGGGAGATCATAAATGCATCAAACCTCTTGTACCACTGCCTAGGAGACTGTTTCAACCCATATAAGGATTTATTCAGCAAACACACATGGTCTTCTTTTTCAGAATCAAGAAATCCTCCGCGTGACATATAAATCGCTCCTCTAGATTCCCATGTAAGAAAAAGTTTCACATCAAGTTGTTCCAACTCAAG
This sequence comes from Wurfbainia villosa, assembly GCA_025175895.1. Lineage (NCBI taxonomy): Eukaryota > Viridiplantae > Streptophyta > Magnoliopsida > Zingiberales > Zingiberaceae > Wurfbainia > Wurfbainia villosa. Next base: position 1,381,665 of record CM046000.1, on the reverse strand, counting down.
GTTAAATGTACTCACCATGGCTAGAAGAACTCGAATGGTCTTATGCTTCACAACTGGTGAGAACACTTCATGATAATCAATTCCCTCCTTTTGTGAAAAACCTTTCGCCACAAGCCTTGCCTTGAATCGAGTTGGTTCAACCTCAGGAATACCTTCTTTCTTCTTGAATACCCATTTGCATCCCACTAGTTTCACACCCCTTGGTAATGGTACTAGATCCCATGTTTTGTTCTTTGAAAGTGATTGCATCTCCTCATTCATGGCAATTAACCATGCCGCTGCTTCTTTACTCTGTATTGCCTCCTTGTATGACTTCGCTCATCAATCAATATTCTCGAGAATCAGCCGAATGCAACAAGATAGTATCAATACCCTCAACACATTATGCATATCTTGAAGGCTTTCTGATTTCCCTCCTTGACCTCCTTGTTGCTATATTTTTTGACTCTTCGTCTTGCACATCTCTGGACTGTTCTATAGGATTTGTAGTCATCCTTTTAGGAGTTTCAATCTCAAACTCCACCTTCTGGTCAGCACCCTTATATCTCTTACCTGCAAGATCACCAAGCTCCTCTTTCTGGCCAAACATAGCAGACTCATCAAATGTGACATCTCTGCTAATAATAAATTTTGAAGTTCTATCATTTTCAATACACCATAACCTATACCCTTTAACTCCAGCAGTATACCCTAGAAATATGCATTTCATTGCCCTAGCCTCAAGTTTACCATCATTAACAAGGGGTCTTATTCATAAGCTCCGTCATATCTTAATCACCACGTCATATGGACTTTTATTTTAATATATTGGAACTAAGTTTAAATCAACTGAATTAAAATTTGAGCAAATTTGAATGATTTTAAAATTAATCATCGAATAGTCATTTGAAGCTATTCTACGTGGCTTCTTTCAATAGTTATGCTTAAATTAAATTTGATATTGATATCAGGTCGTACGATTTTGAGGGCTATATATATATCGGTTTTTATCACCTGCGTGCCGAAGTCAAATGCATTTGTGTACGAAAAGCTTTAATGAACAGTATTTTCATTGTTCATCACAACCGTGAAAATATTGTTCATCGTAGTATTTCACACATAGACACACATGATTTTATTATGCAGCAGAAATATATATATATATATATATATTTAAAAATGATAGAATAATTTTTGAATTTATTTTAAAAAGTAAATTTGAGATTATTAGAGAGTAAGACTGAGAGAGAGTATCTCTCAAGTCTCTCCGCATGTCCGAGCCTGATTGATATTTCATTTAAGAGATTTCAAAGGCTTCTATAAGTTTTTGATAATCTTCTATTTCATATTCTAATAGTTAATAAAGCGCTAAATAATTTCTACACGAGATATTTTCCATTGACTATCAGATAAATTAAAAAGTATTTACATGGATAGTTTCGACAACTATAACATTCTTTATTTATCATCTCAATTTAAAAAAAAAATTTATACATATATCATAATTAATATCGAATTAGATATTCAAAAGTAAAATTGAATATCCCACCGCTGCCATAACTTTGAGAGGTTGCTTTCACCCTACAAAAAAAGGTTTGAAAATGGATTTGGTCATGCAGTAACATCAAGAGTGCTGAATCGTATAAAATTATCCTAACGAGGGGTTTGAATCCAAATACTAGCACGATTTTTATAGATAATTGTGACTAAAATAGTTAGGGTTCGTTTGGTTGGGGTCATATATGATAATTTTAATTATTTATCTAAGATTATCAAAGAAAATTTTATTCAGTTTAGAATTTGAACGATTATTAAGTCATGATGGATATCCGACATATCATGTCACGTCAGTAAAAGGATTATGGATGGAAAATTGAAAAATCTTAAAGAAGCTTGATTTTTTTTTAATTCCCTTGATTATGGATATTTTTTTTTTCCAAAAATACTCTCTAATTTTTATCATTTAGGAAAAAACTATCTTTATCAATTTATCAAATTACAATATCGTCGCCGCCGACCGCCGCCATCGTCGATCGTCGATCGCTCGCCGTCAATCGCCGCCGGCCGATCGCGCCGGGCCGATCGCCGTTTGGCCGCCAATCGATCGTCGCCGCCATCGATCGCCGACCTACCATCACCATCGGTCGCCGTCGCCGTCAATTGTTGGTTGCCGACCGACCATCGCTGTCGGTCATCATCGATCGCCGATCAATCGTCACCGTCGATCGTCATGTGCTTGATTGGGGTAATATTATAAATGTCATAGTAAATAATACATTAATAACTTCAAATAAATAATTAAGTTAGGTTTTATGATTACTTGATAATCACATGATTAAGATAATCAAAGATGACCCAACCAAACACACCCTTGGAATTATCAAATTATGTGTTTGAGACAATGCCATTCATATAACAGCTAATAAAACAGTAACACAGCACTAAGTAGGGATTGAAATTATATACACCAAGATCACAAAGCACTAACAGGGTTCAATTTATCTATGATGTTGCCGTCGCCGGCCGTCGTGACCATCATTTATTTCAATCAACATGTCTCATTGTTTCCTTTTATAAAAGATTAGAATTGTCAATTTAGCGATCCTTCACAGTTGATTCCATGGTATTGTGAGAAAAGGTAAATCAAAGATGATCTATAATCGCGACGTGAAACCTAACTAGTACGGAAGGGAACAAGACCAAGTTGACATTTCCATTCAACTGTTGAGAATCAATCCTTGCTCTCTTCTATAAGCCTATTATGTACTAATCAATGCGTCATTCCTATGAAGACCACACTTCGTTGTCTCCGCGGGAAGGAGGATAAAAGAAGAGCAAGCATGACGCCCAAATCACCATGATGGAGTGGTTCCTTTAATTTGAGGTCGGCTTCATAGTGAACGGCTTCATCGGGCACTACTTCATCCACCTCTACCCACGGTTCGTCGGAACGGACGCAAAACACTCGGAACAGATGCTCTGGAACTGGAACGCCTTACGTCGTTCTAAATTTCCAGCTCAGAACGGTCCAGGATAAAGACATTGACTACGGGAAAAAATGAATTGACGAAGGCTACGGAAGAAAGGTAGAGACGGTATTACGGCCGCTCCGAAATGAAATCAGAGTCGTTCCGAAACGGAAATGGAGGAGTCCGCGACGACTACTGCGATCATTCCGACGAACCCTGCCCCTACCCCTACCACTTGGGTGTCGAGGCAATGATCGGGTGACTTTTCACTTTCTCTGTTCTTTAGGGTGCGATGTGCTTCATGATCGTGAAAGATAACCGATCGATTAGCCCCCAGGGCAAACTCAGATGATTAGCACAATCGTGTTAAAACTTGAAAGGGCAAGGGATCGATTTCTAGAGATGACGATCAGATTATCGATGACTTTGCATTTCTGTGCTAGCCATTTGACACTTGATTTACCCTCCTCTATATGTAAGGATAACGATGGGGACCATTAATATGACGGTTCTATATTTTTTTTTTTTATGAAAGATAACCGATCACCCATACTTTGCTGCAGCTATTAGTCGAATATAAATATATTTTCTATGTCAAACTAGATGCTACAAGGAGTGTTCATTTTTTGGAACAAAAGTATTCACATAATCGAACAAAGGCCCTTCCCCTTAGTTTCCTTCTGCTTGGGAGGTTGAAGAACCACCTTGATAGCCATATCGAAAACAGCCTTAATATTCTGCACCCCATGCTTTCAATAAAGTGGAAATTATGAGTAAAGATGTTGTGATCTGAAAATTTATATAGAACCTAATTTAATCACGCTTATAATGTAAAGTAATATAATCTCAATTACATTACTATATTGAAATAAAAATTACATATAATCTTAAATTACAAAGATAATTATATTATTTTGTTTGATATATATCACAAAGATGATAGGAATCGATCGACGGCGACGGTGAACGATCAATCGGTCGCAGCAGAGGCGATCAGTCGGCGACGACGGCGACGATCGGTCGTCCGATTGATAGGCAACAACGGTGGCCGACCGACCGACCGACGATGACGGTGGTCGGCCAGTCAACAACGGCGAGAGTCGACCGCGATCAACATTTATGGGCGATTGACGGCTCGAGACGATGACAATGTGATGATGATGGGTCGGGTGATCGATGACAATCGATCGACCGACCAACCAGCGACGACGATAGTCGATCGACGACCGATCGATCGGTGACAACAACGGACGGTGACGATCCACTTCAATTGTTGAGCATTTGATACTTTTCAGATTACGGTTTAAAATGTAATCAAATTATATAGATTTTACTTCGTAATCCAGATTATAAAATTTTAATAATTTTTATAATCTAGATTATATTACGTTACGATTTTAAAACGATAACAAATAAAATAATCAAACTTGTAATATAATTTGAATATATTACAAAATAAATTACAGCGTATCAAATACAGTTTTATTAAAACTGACAGAGTATCAAGGCCACAAATTTTCAGTTGCAGCTAGTGCCTGAGCAGCTGGTTACGAGAATGCGGTCAAAATGGTATTGTTATAATGAGAAGTTCTCTTTGTCAAACCATTATGTTCTTGCTGCACTGGCTAATGCATCATCTTTTTTTTTTAATTGCATTTGTCATTTTTCAGTGTAAAGAAATTATGTTTGTTTTGCTTCACTCGATGATACCTCATTTTGCTCCGGATTACAACATTCCAATGTTTCAGTGAATTCCTGAACTGAAACACTATGTCTCCGATGTGTCAATTATTCTTGTCGGGACAAAGATCGGTACTCATAATTCTTTCTTATCTTTTGTTTAATATATAGATTCAAGCTCGAAGAAACTTTTTCTGAATGTTATTTAGAATTTTTATTGTGGATTTAATATTATGAGAGCTAAGGAAATTTTATGTATATTGGGATGAATTGTAAAGATACGATAAAATAACATTTGATGCAGAAATATATAGTTGCAAAAGACATTTAGCTAGCTTTGAGCAAAATATCAAATGCTATTTTATTATACCTTTACAATTCATCTCAACGTGCCCAAAGTTTCATTGACTCTCACAATATCAAACCCTCAACAATAAATTCTAAATAGCATTTAGAAAAGATTTTCCTGAAGCTTGAACATATACAAATACAACCATATAATTCAAACAAAATGCAAAAAAAAATTACGAGTGCCGAACTTGATCCCGATAAGAATATCCGACACACCGAGAGCACATAGTAGTTCAGTTCAAGAATCCATTGAAACGTTGAAATGTTACAATCAGAAACAAAATGAGACATTAATAAATGAAGCAAAACAAGTCGCAACAAGCGCGGCGCACCCGAAAGACGCAAGAGGAAGTCCCGCGTTCGTCAGCCGAGGCCAGAAAGCGTGAGCAGAGAGTCAGAGAGATGCCACAAGTCGGCGAAGGATTGGGGAGAAGAAGTCGGCAATGCGATGCCTTTGGGCGAGCAGGCGAAAGGAATATATAGAGGAGGAGAGAGAGAGAGAGAGAGAAGAGAGAGAGAGAGAGAGAGAGAGGCGAGGGCGCAGCGCAGACTGAGGTGGAGGAGGAAGAAGAAGCAGTGGCGGACAGGAAAAATCGATGCGGTAGAAATGGTCGCATAGGAAGTCTCGCTTCCATGGATTATGCATTTCTGCGCTCCTTTCTTCACGCTTTGAAAAAATTTCATTTTACTCCATATATCTTGGAAGTCTTTCCTCATTATTATTATTTTTAATTTACCTCCTATACTTTACAATATTTTCTATAATTATACGCTTAGGGTTTAGTATTTAACCCATTCCCCCTGGTTAATCTGCTGTTGATTCTTCGTCTCCTGCGTTATATCCTGAAATATCCTCCATCTCTTCCCCGTCTTCGAATGCATGCTGTCTCCGTTCCCGCCTCCTCTCTTCTGTTCGTCCTCGAGAACAGGGCCCAGAAGAGCCGCCACGATAGCTTCATCGAACTCCTTGTTGTCCGGCAACTCCGGCCATCTCTCCTCCGCCGCGTTCCCCTACCTCGTCCTCGATCTTCAAGTTCGCCGGAGGATCGTGATTCAATTCCTTGAGCAGCTTCGACGTGAAGAACGGCGGCTCGTCGATGTTGATTGTTGAGCGTTGCTTTGTTCAGGGAATTGACGTTCACGTCGGGGAAGAGGTTTATTGCCTCCGGGGATCCAGCAAGAGGTGGCATTGTCAGGTAGTCGACGCAAGGCTGGGCCTGCCAGCGCTTCCACCGGCGGTGCGGCACGAGAGCTTGGATTCGAGGTCCCGTATCATCTCCTGCGCTCTCTCGAAGGCCTTGAGGTGCCAATCCACGCCTCGGAGGCCGTCCGCCGCTGCTGGCCACACGAACTTCAGCGTGTCCTTTGCCTCTGCGATTCGCCCCTGCTTCACCAGGCAGATGCCGAGGTTGCACATCTTATTGCCGTCTGCGCCGATCTGGAGGGCGAGCCTGTAGGCCGCCTCCGCGCAGTTCTCCTTCTGCATCAGCGTCCATCCCAAGTTCCCCTGCCACCCAGGCAATACTTCAAACACTTTAAGTGCGTGCCAAGCAACTTCTTCCGTGCATGGCGGGCTAACAATGGCGGCGGCGAGCTCTCACCAGGAGTCTGGTGGCTTTCTGCTCCAGCGTCACCTGGAGCTTCTTCCCCTGCGATCGCGCCGTTTTGGTACGCTTCCCTTTGAAGGCGAGCCCCTTTTGGTTGGCTCAGTTGAAGCTTGTGCTTCAGGAGTGCGATTTGATCGTCCAATCTCCCGCACCTCTGCCGAAACAACACCAAATCAATCCAAATTCGCATCGAAATCGAGCAATTCAACACGGACCTGGGATCAAAATCGGACCTTGCACAAGTCCAACTGGATGTCGTCGAGCTACTCCTGCGCCTGGTCGGAGCACAGCCGCCGGAGCGACTCAATCGCCTCATCCGCGCGGTTTTGCTGCCTCATCACGATGGCCATCTCCTTGAGGGCGCTGTCAACGCGGTCGCCGGCGTTCGAACAGAGAGCGATAATAAAACGGAACCTTGCCAACCGATCGATCGAGGAGGAAGGAGGGGCGATGTATCACCTGGACCCTTTTCGCCCGGACGTAGGGGGTGTCGCCGACGACGACCTTGTGGGCGACATGGAAGGGATCGGAGCGAGCGCTGGCCCTGGGGGAGCAAGGTGCGGACTTGGACCCCGCCCGGTTGCAGTTGTGAGCGTTGGCATTTCAGGTCTCGTGCATCATCAACTGCTCCTCCTTCGAATTCTATGCAGCGCAATGTGCTGTGGCCGATGAAAATCGAAGAAGAAGAAGATCAAGAGGAAGGAGGAGGAGGAAGAAGACAAGCATAGTCGAATCTTTTAAATAACATGAATAGAAAAACGTTGGTAAAATTGGTCACAGATAATTGATAAACAGTATAAAAGAGGATACTCATCTAGAGTCGAGATTATGCAAACTAAATGGTTCTTATCAAAATGTTACCTTTCAGATCGATCAAAGGATGATATGATCAGAGTTTGTTATAATATATCTTACTTGCTTATTTTTCATATATGTACAAAATTAAATTACTTACATAATATTTATCAGGTTTAAAGTCCACATGCGTTCATGCATCATGAAAGACCAAAGCCCATCATGATTAAATGTCATCTCAGTTGTCACTGTAAGTCATGTGAAAATGGATACGACAAGTCTACCATAGAATAGCTTCTCTTTACGAGGTATTAGGCTTGAAGAAGAAATGCAGAACAAAATTCTTCTCTTCATCCTAAAAAAAAATGAAATCGTCATATTAGCGGTCTCCTCTGACTGTCCTTATTAATGAAAAAGATAAATCAAAATCCAGATAGCAAGTGTAAAGGAGGGAGACGGTCGATAGCTCAGAGTCATGACCTTCTCGAGAATTGACCTCTGTCCACTTAGGTTGCATTTGATATGTCGTAATATAATTCAAATTGTAATGTAATCAAAGTTGTAATAGAATGCAATGTAATCTTGATTACATTACTATGTTTGGATAAAAATTATATGTATTCTTTGATTATAAAGATAATTATATTCTTTTGTTTGGAATCCATTACAAAGACGGTAGGAATCGATCGATGGTGATGACGAAGGACGACGGCGGCGATCGAGATCTATCGATCACCGACCGGTCGTCGACGACCGAAGACCGACCATCGACGACCAAAGATCGACCGTCGACTACCGAAGACCGACCGTCGACGATTGGAGATCGGTCGTCGACTGCCGGCGGCTGACGATCGACCGACGGCGGCGACGGTCGACGATAACGATCGACCGATCTGTGGTGACAACGATCGACTTTGATTGTTGAGCATCCAACACTTTTCAAATTATGATTTGTAATGTAATTTGGATTATATAAATTTTGCTTTGTAATCCAGATTATAAAACTTTAGTGTCTTTTGTAATCCAAATTATATTATATTATAATTTTAAAATAATAACAAACAAATAAATTTACCTTATAATGTAATCTGGATTACATTACAAGACAGATTATGACATACCAAATGCAACTTTAAAAGTTACCCCTCTGCAATTACCAATTGAGTTAGACTTGAGGGTTATCAATCTCTTCATCCTAGAAGAAGCAAGGAAAAGAGAGAGAAAGTAGGTTTCTTTTCATTCTTTGAAAAAGAAACTAGAGTTAATCTTCACCATCTATTTCATCATTTATTCCGTCGAGTCATCCTTCATTCGATGGACTCTGTGATAATATTTAGATACCTGATCAAGTCATCTCTATAATTCATGCTGAGTTGAATTGTTAGTGGTTTCGTCGTTTTATCCTGAAAGACAGATATCTTACGTCACCTCGTAGTATCATCGAAGGGGACAAATCTATTTTAAGAAGATAATTTATTCGTAGGATTCGACGTTTTTATTCCTACACAAATGATAAATATCATTTCGTCGGATAAATTCAAATTGTATTTTTATAATTTTTAATTCGAATTATTTCGACACACACATAAACGAAAAAAATAGAAAGGTAATCTTTTCCTATTACTTATTTCAAAGGCACCCATCATTTGGGAAATTTATCAAAATGCACCCTTAGATATTTAAACGGCATAAATCAAAAGAACTTCAAAAGGTCCTTTAAATAAAATAAAATAGCATCTCATTATATCTTTAGTTCGAAAATACCCTCGTTTTAGAGATATCGATATATTACTAAAATTAAAAATCCTCTTTTTATGTTGTTCACCTCAAACGTCTCTTAAAATTAGCTCCACGACTATAAAAATAAAGATTATCATAATCATTTTATAATCGTACTAGCGCCTAGCACAATAGTAGAGAATAGGCATCTCATATTCGATGGAGATTAATCCATACTCATTCTTTACATATCTATATTGCATTGACCATCCAACTTTGTCCGCGGGGCGACGTAAGAAAATCCTCATCCTAAATACCAAATTTAAAACTCAAGTTGGATTATAATCTAAGGTAATTCAAGCGAACAAATTGTATCCTAAAATTAAGAAAATTTGACTTAATCTTTAAGATTAAAATTTAAAACTTATATAACAGTCCTGTGAATGCAAATAATATTTATATTTCCATAATTATGAATTTAATTCCTCATCATTTAATTTTTATCTAAAAAGTCTCGTATTAATGAAGATATTTTTTCATCTTATAAGTGTATAATATTTTTCATATATTTTCAATATAAGACATTGATTGTTCTCCCAACAATTTCTCCATCAAACGAAATATCACATTGGACTCACCCTCCAAGTCTATTAATCCTCAAAAGACTTTTTCTGTTTAATATTTGATCCTCAATCCATCAGATTTTCTATCAACTGTCCATTCCTCCTGATCTTAATTGGACTTTTTAACAGCTGTCTAGTCCTCCCGATACAATTGAACTTTTTATCTGATGTCTAGTTTTCATGAGTTAGATATGGAAGCTCTCATTTCATTTGTTCAAGACTAAGCATGCTTAACGGATTGGTTCGATTAAGAACCGAGTTGGAACCAATCCATTAAATTCAGAATCAGAACCGATTCAGATGAAGTGGTTTTGAAATCATTTCGATTCTGGATCGATTCAGTTCCAATAGATTTTGGAATCGTTTCAGAATCGATTCTCTTTCCGATTTGGAACTAGTTCTGATTGCTAATTTAAAGGTAAAAATTCTTAGCATGCTAACATATCTACAAAATTATTTTGTGATAGAAAAAAATAATAGAATCACCAATACGTTAGATGAATTTGGAAGCTCAAGTTCGAAGAAGGTGGTCCAGAACCGTTTCGGAACTGTACGTTTTACAACTGATTCGGAACCGGTTCGGAATCGAAACCGATTTGGATTGGTTTCAATGTCGATGGATCCCGAACCGATCAGAATCGAATCGGAATCGGAACCGAAGAACCGATAAACATGACTATTCAAGACTCATGGTTCGACACGTACTACTGACTCTAATATTAACGGTCAGTACAAATAAGATTTATATATTTCTATAATAGTAAAATATTATTCATTTTAATCTAAACTCTAATAATTTAATTTTTGAGTTATATTTAAAAAATTTCGTATAAATAGAGATATCTTTTTAATCTTATAAATGCATAATATTTTATATATTTTCCTAATAATCTCAACAAATCCCCCACTCCTTTCCACCATATTCTAGACAAACTGAGATAAACATAAACACTCGAGACCCAACAAGCCTACCTTCTTTTCCTTTTGAGACTCTCCCAATTGATACCTGCACCAAACACAAAAATACACACGAAGAAAAGAATACCAGAAAAAGCACAAGTGGAAGGTGAACCAAAGCACATAGCACTACAACCGCAACCGCATCATTCAATGCCTAGCTTTATCCACCACCTCCTATCTTCTAGATTCATATATCATCGTCCCGATGATGCGGTGATTAAAATACGATGATATTTACGGATAAAATATGAATTAATTTTGAAGAAAATCTAAAGTTCCAATCTTTTACGGATATATCATCGTCTCCATGAAAAGGCTTCGTACCAATGAGTAAAGATTAATTTTTAAAAACTATAAATTTTTTGAGGTATCTGTCCTTCTATCACTTTAGTTTTGAGTTGGATATCGATTGACGAAGATGTTAAGGATGAATTAATTACTTTTTTTTACCAATATATCACGGAGGAATTAGCGGTTGGCATCTTAGACAACTCTACCTAATCAAAAGCGACGCGAACCAAAATATCCCCTTAAAGTTAGCCACATATCAATTGTTTAATTCCTTTAAAACTTTAGTACAAACCTAAAGCAAAAGAATATTTCCTTGTTGTCTACCTTAACATATATTCCTTCCACAAAAGTTAAAAGGGGCATCCAATCAGAGCGCCACGTGCCGATAGCACACGCCGTGCGCATACAAGGCCCCGCAGAGAATATATATATACGAAATTGCTGTGCTGGGTGGTAGATTTATATATATATATATATATATATATATATATATATATATATATATACGATTCGCTCATTAAGGAGAATCACGATCGAAGGTGCACTTCGACGTCCGAGGTGATCCGGCGAGGGTCGAACACGGAGGATCGAGTGCAATGCATTCTTAGCGACGCGGCATAAGATTGTATGACGATCATCTTTGATATATATATATATATATATATATATATATATATATATATATACTAAATGTTCGTTTTTGTGTGTCCCGTGCGCGATGAAGAAATACACAGTAATTATGCGTCTGATATCGCTCGAACTCGTCGATAGGAGGTCAGATTTCAACTACGATTCGCTCGATTCGATGGTGCGGCGAAATCGACCATAATCCGGATTGAGCGATCCGTGACATCGAATCGAGTCGATTCCGACGAATCGAATCGTGGTCGAAAATAGGTACGACACTGGCGATCGCAATCGTTGTCGAAATCCGATTGAGCGCTGGCGAATCAAAGTTGTGCACGGGGTGAAATCGCAGTGGAGAAAACACTATATATTTTTCATTTATTGTACAATCACGATTGAATCGAATAGTGAAAAAATTATTGCGCACGCATTGCACAGGAAACGATGCTCAAATAAAGTTTTATATAATATATTCTTTTTCATAATTTCATACAATGAGAATTTAAAAAAAAAATAATGGAGCATTGCATATGTGTAATGAGTTGCTAAAGTTTATAAAGTTAAAAAAAAACACATGACATTTTACACTGTGAGATGCCTCACTTTTCTTATTCTCTATTAAGAAGATTCCCACCTTTGTTAAATTGGACAAACAACTTTCGAGATCGCCTTGGAAGCATGTCGAGGGAGTGTTCGTTCTGCGAGGAGATGAATTCTCTTGGGAATTTCTTTCAACAGTATATATCATAATCAAGATGATTAAAATGAAAAAAAATGTCGGATATTTTATACGATCAGAAAGTACTTTTATAAAACGACGATTAAATTTGCTATGTATATTATATGACGTTAAATATTGAACTACGACTCAAGTACATGATCAAAAGATGAGAGTTGTAGAGATGAAAATGTTGAAATGAATATGCGGACATACGAGGATGGACAGAATAAAAAATAAGAGCATTAGAGAAAAAATCAGTGTTACATCTATTGAAGGAAAGCTCAAGAGACACGTTTAAGTGGTATGAATATATACTTAGACTATCAATAAATACTCCAATTAGACGATGTGAAACGATAACAAATATATACATCAAACGAGAAAAAGAAAGATAAAAAAAAACTTAATTAGCAATAATAAAATAAGATAAAATTTATTTAAATATAGATAATAATATAATAGGGAATAGAATCTAACGGTATAGAAAAATCCATATAGTAAACCCCACCTAATATAATAAAATTTTATTATTATTGTTGTAGTCAAATCGAATGAATGGTGGACATACAAAGGGTCCCTATGGTGGACCGAAGTCTCAATCATTACTCGAGTACGTACCAAACCAAACTAGAGCGATATGAACCATATATAATGCATGATCATATGCTACACATGACGAATTCACAATGCGATGGCCCCTCCCACCTTCCTATCTTCTTCCATGCTCAATCCTAATCGCTAAGGGGGTGTTTGATTTGTAAAGATTTTTTTTTTTTTTTATTCTTTTGTTTTCCAGAAAATAGAAAATGGTATTTTTTTTATTTTCTAATTTTTTAGAAAATGTTTTTTTATTTTTTAGAAAACGAAAATGGAAATAAAAAATAATTATTTCTCGTTTTTCAGTTTTCAAAAAAATACTTATTTATTTTCTAAAAATTGGAGATGTAAAATGTGAACTAAATATATTATTTCATTTTCACATAAAATGAAAATGAAAAACGAAGAAGAAAACAGATATCAAACGCCTCCTAGAGTTCATTAAACTCGCACACTACCGATCTAAAAAAAGATATAAATGGGAGGTGTAGGTGATATTGAATGTTTCTTCAATCAATAGGTCTCTTTGGTTATGGTCCGCTCCTCTTGAAAGATATAATATAAAAGGGACTCCATATTAAGCATGTTTATTGGTTCCTCAATTTTGATTTCGATTTCGATTTGATTTCGATCGTTTCTGAATTCGTCGACGTTAGAACCGATTCAAAACTGATTCCGAATCGGTTTCCATTCCAAAGTTTTAACTTTGGAACCAATTCAATCCGAATAGGTTCTGAATCGGTTCCAGATCGATTCCGAAATGATTTCGGATCACCTTCATCGAATTTGAGCTTCCAAATTCATCTAACGTGTTGGTGATTCTATTTTTTTTCTATCGTAAAATAATCTTGTAGACATGTTAGCATGCTAAGAATTTTCACTTTTAAATTAGCAATCTAAATCTGATCCAAATCGGAATCAGAATCGGTTCTGAACCGATTCCGAAACGATTCCAAAATCGATTGGAACCGAACCGAATCGGAATTGGAACGGTTTCGATTCAGTTCCAGAACCAGTTCATTTGAATCGGTTTCGATTTCGAATTTAACGGATTGGTTCCAACTCGATTTCGAATCGAATCAATCCGTTAAACATGCCTACTCCACATAGGAAATTGTACGAGGGGTCTTTACAGAATTTAAGAACGGTGCATAGGATTAGAAAATCATTATGAATTGTAAGTGAGAATTATTCACTAGTTGTTTCCACGGAGATAGCGTAGTAATTAAGACATAGTGGTACTTGTAGAAATGATATGGGTCGATTTTGAAGGAGATCTAAAATTCTTTTCTGGATTTAGATGACTCCCACGTGTCTTTGCCACAACGTCAAGGCCCATAGGACCTCCTCTGTGATTTACCTCCTCCCAATGATCGTGAGACAAGCCGGTGAAGATCGCTAGATTGACGGTTCTAACCTTTTACAGAAAATTATTCACTAGTTTTTTTAACGACGAGCAAACTAGCTTTGTTCATAATATCTAGGCCTGTGCAATTGGTTATAACCGAACCGATCGAACCGATTAAATCAAAATTGAATAAATTATTTTTTTTTAAATTAATCGAACCTATCTAAAATTTCAACAAAACCGAACCAATTAAATTAAACAAAATCGATTAATTCGATTAAAAATCGAAAAAAATAATAATTTTTCACCGTCATTCGACTGATGAAATTATCAATCGACTGATGAACATATCAATCGAGAGTTTAGGCAGATAAGGAAGCTAGGGTTCATATCGGATTATAAAAAAATCGAACATCAGTCGACTGTATTAACTGTAGCAAAATACAAAATATTTCTGAATTGACTGTACAACTAGGCTGTCAGACTATCAGTCAACTGTTATGATATATTAGTCTACTGTCTAACAATCTGTTACTCGCTCAGGAAGTCGAGAGTCAGAGTGCTTAAGGAATTCACGATTTTAAAGCTGAGGTTCGAAGAGATCAATCAACTATTTATACAAATCAGTTGACTATATATATAATCAACCGACTGATAGAGCACATCAATCGATTGATATACTCCAATTCAATTAATCGATTAAATGGATTTTTTTCTTTTTAAAATCGAAACCGAACCGAAAAAATCAAAAAACTTAATATTTAAAAAACAATTGAATTTTTGAATAAATCGAATCGAAAAGTCGAATCAAACTTTTCGATTCAGTCAATTTATTCGATTTAACCGATTTTTTTTCTCATCCGTAATGATATTTCAATCCGAGTTTGAATTTTTTTTTTGATTAACAAGTGGTATCTAAGCTTCGCTCGACTAATCCATTTGGTGAATCGGCCCTGCCCCACGGTCTCCGAAGAGTCTCCACCGACCTACGAGGGTAAATCAGGATGACACGCCGCCAAGTCACCATAAGAGGTGTGTACGTCAATTGGGCTTGCAACCCACGTTAACCCAGCTGGTAAACGGAGACCCGTCTCCGCAACCCGTGAGCGAGTGAAAAACGACGAATCCCCTCCGCAAACTGTAGTCGGCAAGGATCGAACAATGGCTGCTGCAGTGACCGCCCAAGCTCTTACCGACGCGTCGTCGCCCCGCGGGCAATCCGAGTTTGAATATAACAAGCACATGGCATTGCTAGTGACCTTCCCGGTCGGACGAGTCACCTTGCCTGACTGATCTGAGTCGGTTTCTGTGACCTAACCGGTCCGAGTTGGTCCGATGCATCTTTGATCCTAGACCGGAGTTCGCACCTACCGACCTCGAGGTCGGTCATGGCGACCAATGATGAGAGGATGTGCCTTTTGGAGCGAGATGCATCGACTCGGCCACCCCCCTCTCTCTCTTTATAAGCAGATCGAGGGCGAACGGCCGCAGAGCAGCGGCGGGATCGATCGGCGGCGAGTAAACAATCGGTCGATGGGGAGGTCGCCGTGCTGCGAGAAGGCGCACACGAACAAGGGGGCGTGGACGAAGGAGGAGGACGACCGGCTAGTGGCCTACATCCGCGCCCACGGCGAGGGCTGCTGGCGGTCGCTGCCCAAGGCCGCCGGCCTCCTCCGCTGCGGCAAGAGCTGCCGCCTCAGGTGGATCAACTACCTCCGCCCCGACCTCAAGCGCGGCAACTTCACCGACGACGAGGACGAGCTCATTATCCACCTCCACGCCCTCCTCGGCAACAAGTAATCGCGACGCGATGCCCTAGAAAAATATATATATATATTCCATTTTTTCAGGGGAAAAATAATCGCCGATGCCCGATTTCGATCGCAGATGGTCGCTGATCGCCGCGCGGCTGCCGGGGAGAACCGATAACGAGATCAAGAACTACTGGAACACTCACATCAGGAGGAAGCTACTGAGCCGGGGAGTCGATCCGGTGACTCACCGGCCGATCGCCGACCCCGACGCCGACGCCGACGCTTCCAATAATTCGAGCGAAAAGAAGCCTCCTTTCGCGATCGGATTCATGTCGAATCGAACGGAAGTGATGAAGGAATACAAGACCGCCAGCGCCGCCGCCGCCAGCAGCAGCAGCGAGGAATATGAGTCCCCGACATGGCGGCGGCAGCGGAAGCCCAAGTTGCCGGACCTCAACCTTGAGCTCTGCATTGCGCCTCCCTTCCCCCGGCGGCTAGAAGGCGATCCAATGCCCACAAAGGAAGAGGAAGAAGAGCAAGAACAGAGAAGATCTCGAGGCTTCTGCTGATCGACTGTAAGCTTTAACTAAAGATCATAAATTTAGTCATAGAGATCGATAAACCTCCATTAGAGGCTCCATCGAGAGGAGCTGTATCTTTGTGAATTTACTAGTTTTTATTAAATTAATTCAGTTATTGACGATGAATTCTTGCATATTTTATTAATTCACTGTTCTTCGTTTTCCTGGATCACGTCGATCTCTGATTCGAACGATCGGTTTGTTTGCTCGAAAACATTCTATTTTATTCAGAAATTCCCAAATCAAATGTAAATATCTCTCATCCCAAATTGTTGTTACTTCCGGTGGCTGTTCTGTGAATCGTTCATGCCAAACCGTTATTTGACCCACCAAACCGTCACTTAGAATGTCATGCCTAAAAAAAATATTATTTTACATGAGGAATTATAATTCCACGCTTATTCTATATTTTCTCCGTGATGAATAATAATAACCACCATTCAAATAATCTATCTTACGGCAACTATTCAAATAATCTACGTTGTTTCGATCTCTCTCGGCACGTAACTTGAAAAGACAATTTTTCATTTTTTATTTTTCTTTTTTAGAAAATAAAAAATATTTTTTTTTTGTTTTTCAGTTTTTTAGAAAATACTTTTTTATTTTTTGAAAAATAAAAATAAAAATAAAAAATTATTTTTTTGTATTTTTTAATTTTCTAAAATATACTTCTTTATTTTCTAGAAAACGAAAATAAAAAATACCAACTAAATACATTTTTTTATTTTTTCAAAAAAAAATGAAAAATTGAAAAAATTTCGTCTACCAAACGCCCTTGTTCTTTTATATTTTATCTCATATGGATTTTATAATTGTAAGAATTAGTTTCATAATTAGAATCCAGCTCGATAATGCTATTTTACAAATACTCTTTGATGGATTTATTAGTGATGTATTTTTTTTTTTTTTATGGGAATGACTTTTGATAGAATAGGTTTTATTTATTTCGACGGGATGGGGGATATCGATCCCAATGCCAACATTTTTTACCATGTTCAATAGTTTTTTCGATGACTTCTCTTGCATTGTCAGGAATGAATGATTTTACTACATAATCAAAACTCAAAATTATTTAGAGATGACAACTAGGTATTTACCACGACACATGAAGTAATTGTTCATCGTCTCTGATGAGATAACATGATACCTCATCTTTGTCGCCTCATGAGCGATTGCTTAGTCGGTCACCTCTGAAACGATCGACACTCATTATTTTTTTATTGATAATAATTTTTTTTTATTGAATAAGAAATAAAAAATTTAAATTATATCGAACAATAAATATTTTACTCATCACATCGAACGAGAAAGAAAACAATGATAAATTCACAATAAAAAATTTAAATAAAATATAATTCATGTGTATCAATTTATAAATATAATGATATTTATAAAATTTATACGAAAATAATCAAATTTGGTGTGCGCTAAAAAATAAAATCAAAATTATTAATTAAAAAAAAAAAAAGTGGAGTTAAAGTTCATCTCGTCTAAAGATAACTTAGTCCCTCCTACAATTATGGTGACTATTCGAGTAAAAAAAAATTATTATTTTTTAATTGACGCTAAATATTTAAATTTTTAACTCAATTAATTTTGAAGATAGACGATTTGATTCTATGAAAATTTTTTATCAATCACCTAGTTAAATCGGAGAGTTCTCGCAATGAGTATTCAAACAGTCCAGCATCCATAGATTGTCACTTTATTTAGATGAAAATTCTCACAAATATATTGGAGCTGAAAATCAATATTTAATATTTAATTTTATACCGTTGATACTCTGTCGTTGCATCATAGCTACTGAGGCATATACTATTTCGTCATAGAGCACCTTCCATGGTAAACTTGTCATGAGTCTAGAGGCAGAGACGAGAGTAAATGGAGACAGAAAAATCGGAGAGAAAGAGGATCTAATAGAGATTGAGATCTATAAGGTTTGCGAAAGGGATCATGGGAGATGAGAGAGGCAACATCCACAAAAGATTAAAATCGTCAATCTAGCAGTTCTCATCGATCTGTCCCACAGCCATTGTGAAAGAGATAAATCACAAAAAATCCTATGAACTTTGACGTAATGGTCAAGACATGTGAGGTTATCTGAATTCAGGTCAAGACATCGTTCCTTAGTGAATATTTTACACGAAATAAAAGAATCCATGGTTGAACTAGTTGAATCAGTCTGATTCTTTTGTAGGTTTAGGGTTTTTGTCAGCTGCAGAGCACAACAAAATGCATTGAATGGATTTAGGTACGAGGATGAGAAGGGTGAGAGGAATCTCACTTGAATAATACATGAGAGAAGTTATTCATAATAATGATCCCAACAATGGCACAGGAGAACTATTGATGGAAAGCCAACCAATAAGCATCGATGCCACATTGATTTAGTAGATCGATATCATCGGATCGGATCCATCTACCGGTTCAATCGAGTTACAACTCATGGCGAGAGAATAAAATGGTCAAAGCCGGATCCAAGTCTTAAAGAGGGGAGCCGATGTTTGTCGTCTCGTGCGGTAGAGGTGGTTTACACATCAAGCGACAAACGGAAGCGGTAGCCGAGATATTATTGCAAAACACATACGACTCAATGTTCGGAGAATTTGCTCCTAATCCACGGGCAAAGATTTGTGTATTGCTTTAGTAGACACATTTTGCCGTCTCCAATTGACTAAAATAGTCTTCACTCAATTGCTTAGGCAAATACGATCATTGAGCTACTAACAAAATATGGAACCGCCACATTAGCGGCTCTCCACCGCTGCTCCTACATGTGAAGGGGATAAATCAGGTGCCAATTGGCTAGCATAGAAATACGGAATCATCGATAGCCTGATCATCACCTCCAAGAATCGACTCCTTGTCCTTTCAAGCCTTAACACAGCTGCGCTAACCATCTGAGTTTGTCCTGGAAGCTGACTATTGAGCTACTAACGATTATATCGACAATTGACTAGATGCCCCATCAAGTCGAGTATTGTTCTAACATAAAGTTTATATTCACTAAACTCCATGCTTAGGAATGCATATCCTTCTTGTAATCTCTCACAACTTTTGTATCTCTAGATCTTCATTGATCTTCATCCTCTAGATATTCACTAAACACTCACTATGCTACGATGAAGATGAATCAAACTATTAGTGCCCTAAAGACATGATAAATGTCATATAAATCTCCTAGGGGAAGCAGGAGGCATGCATGTCCTTAAATCCCTTGGAATCATAGTAGCAAATGCCAAAAACATATTGCAGCCCAAACTTTGGACAAAACCTTTGTAAAATAAATGCAACAACATAATACACTTTTAATATGCTTCACTCATTCTCATAATGTTTATAAATTAGTGAGCACTAATTTCTAGCCTTAATGTAATCAGCAAGTTTTTCATCCAAACTCCAGTCAAGAATCTAGTACCAAATTTATGTGAAATAAAATCAAACTTTAACCAACTTGCCAACTTAATCATCTAATTATTAGCTAAATATTTGACATTGATATAGTGTAAAAAAAAAAATCAGAATGAGTACACTTAAACTTGCATGAAATATCAGGTTTTCTTTAAGTAGAAAAGATGATTACATGAGCATGTATAAATAATGTATTAGATAATACACTTCTCAAAACATACATAATTTGGAGAACATAAAAAAGGCTACGATTCAGTTTGATTCAGTGTGCTAAACCTAAGTCTCATGCCAGAAAATTTGAGGGCTAGAAAAGATGGATAATAAATCTTTTAGTTCTTTGTAGACTTACTTTTTTTCAAGTGTTTGCCCACTTCAGGAGAGGCTAGCTCTGTTGTGGAACAATAGAACAGGTCTTGGTTTTATGAAAGCACTGCCTTGATCTTAGTCTTCTGGTCTTCGGTTAGTGACTTGGGGAATAGAACTTCGTAAGTTACGTATAAATCCCCTTTCTTGGTGCTCAGGTGGAGAGGCATTCCTTCCCCTTTGAACTTCCTGATTTCTTTAGGCTTAGTAATACCCTGGCATTCATTTTCTCGATCAGTAAATGGAACTGAGAAGATGGATGATGCTAGGAGAAGACTGGAGTGTTGGAATGTTCACTGACCTTGCTACCTATTTCAACCGGATGTCCGTCGAGATGTTGGATGGCTTTCTCAAATCCAACAAGAGCTTCAAGCTGGAAGAAGAAGGGGCAAGAGCTATTAGGCATAGCTCGCAGTGGCACACACAAATAATAATTCTGAGAAAGAAAGATGATATAAAGACCACTTAGAGAAGGAGAAAAAAATACCAATTTGATAGTCACTGTCATATGCAAGTCGTTTCCTTCTCTTTTGAAGCGGTCATGAGGTGCTGTTCGAATCCTGAACTGTTCATTTGAAAGCCAGCTTCCAGTCTTAAGTTATATGTTCTAGTAAAGGCATTTAAGATGCAATGGCTACGTAATACCTTCAAATCTCCGGCTTCACCATCAATTTTGGGTTCTCCATCCTCATAAAACATCACCTCCTATAACATGTGTATATTGTTTAGGCAATTTTAAGGTGATCGAAAAAGAAGCTTCAGGATATAAATGCATCCCGTTCCTCCATTTAAGAGAAGTATTAATACTAATCAAGGATAGACTAGTGATATAGAAACAAAAGGAAGAGGAGAAATAGATATACGACGGAAATAGTCAAATAGTCTCCAAGAGTTCACAAACTAGAAAAATTCTATTTTGTTTTTCTTTGTTTTGGATGATCCACATCGACTAAAGGTTTGAATCTAGAGCTAATACCATATTATCTCAATGGGGAGAGATCTGAGGTCCCTTGTGCCATCTGGAGTGTGTGATTAAATATACTGTGGCTGTACTGTTATTGTACTCGAACTCGTCAATCAGTTTGTTCATACTAAAGACAGTCCAGCAAGGAAGAAAGGATAGAATATTTCCATTCTGGCAAGTCTTACCTAAAAATTGTTTTACCATACATATGTAGCTGAAGTAGAATTATCCTAGATGGCATTTCACAAACCTGAACGTGCCGACGCCTTCAACTTCAACTTATAATGAACAGTGCTGATTTTCTTCATACAAAGTTGTAACAAATGCAAAGATTGGACAAAGGTGAATCCTTATAATTGGTAATGATAGGAACAATGGCTACATAGCAACATTAGCAATCACCAATAAGATATTTAGTAGCAAATCTACTTTTGCAAACTTGAAAACAAGAAACCCTGCAAGCATCAAGACCTTAAGAAATTTTTTTATCTATTTGCATAGAAATGGTCTTTTCAAGACAACAAGAGGCATTTGCTAACTGAACCATTTAGCTGCAACAGGTAAGAAGTATTAAGGTTTAGTAATTTACTTGACCATCTTGCATTCCCTTCTCAATATCCACTGTCAAAAAAAAGCCTTCTCGCACAAATTTCACATTGGGACATTCTTCACATACCTGAAAAATTCAAAACATTGTGAAATTTCAGTAAACAAAAGCATAACCACAAAATCTTCTATTAAAGAAATGATGCTAATTTCAAATAGTTCAAATAAAATGAAGAAGATAGTTTCTGGACACTAGCATTACCAACTCAGTCATTTGTTGGAACATTCCTGGAGCAATTTGCTTATGATATACTTCATTCTTGCAGTTACAACGCCTCTTTCCAGGAGCTGGCTTGATGACATTCTTCTCTCTCCAAATCTGACAGTCATATCACAGAAGAAGTTACAATAAGTATTAGGTTACCGCACGAGTAATTTATTCACTGATACCTAGATTTCCTTCATCAATACATCAAATTTAAGCATGTGATTAACATAATTCTGTAGAACCAAAGACCAGCCGGTTCTTCTTTAATTGATTACCCTTTGAGAAAAAAATACAATACCCATTATTGCAGCAATGAAGGCTCTAAGGTCTAGCAAAGCTAGAACAAAAAACCTATAGACTAGTTCCTTACCTTTAGTGTGCCTCCCATGTATAAATCTTCCAAAGTGGCATCCAATTCAACAACAACATCATCACCTTTTGGTATTGTTTCTTCCTCCTCTTCTCTTGAACCACCCCCAAAGAAGCTGAAGAAATCTCAGTGTAAACAATGCTTATTAGACTGCATCATTATTAATTCATTGAACAAATTATTTAGAAGCTATAAAAAGAAAGATAAGAAGGGAGCCTTGGCACAACGGTAAGGTTGTTGCCTTGTGACCAAGAGGTCACAGGTTCAAATCCTGGAAACAACCTCTTGCAAAAAAGCAAGGTAAGGCTGCGTACAATGGATTCCTTCTCCGGTACCCCGCGTGGCGGAAGCTTCGTGCACCGGGTAGTAGTTTTTATAAAAAGAAAGATAAGCTGGAAAATTGCAGTTGAATGATTGTTACTTCATATTATGTTAAATTTTAAGACAGGACATTCTCATAAACTATAAAATCAGATAGAATGTTCGCAAATCAGATAAAAAAGTGTGTAAGAAAGAAGCTGTAGGATGAAATAAAGAAGCTTCTGTGAAGTAATTCGGAAGTTACTAAAAATGCTGCTTGAAAAAAATAAGATCAAAACAAAAGAAAATGCATATATTTGTGTGTGTTAAGTCAAAAACATGAAAAATTAAAACCAATATATAAAAAACATCCAAATAGTTTAAAATGATTGTTCCCTTTTTCATCTAGATATTTGTTGTTTGATGCATCTTTTATTAGTATTTTATAATCAGATGACTAAGACTGCTAATTTTTGTGTTTGATCAGTAAAACCACTTGAGTATGATTTTGTATTGGCAGGTTGCCTCTATTGTTGTTGTTGTTCTTGTCCTTGAACATATCTAGGAAGGGATCCCTCATTAGAGCATTACGTTAGGAAAATGACCAGTAAAAGCACTTACTATTTTTCTTCCCTCTGATTGGAATAGAGAATGATAGCAAGTTATGAAGTCTACAAACAAATTAAATATGACAACAGCTAGTATGAGTGCAGATAGTTAAGACAAAATTTTGGGAACTCCCTAAATGCTTCATAGTAGAAGCTTATGTTTCTGTGTTATTCATGACAAGGTTCCAATGAAATAATCTACAACTTCTAAAGAAATCTATCATTTTCAAATAATACATTCAAATTTAAGGAATTCATATCACTTCCTGTCATTTGTGGTTGGATGTCTGTTCTGGCCACTACCACATTAAATATTATCCATTATGTTCCTAAACAAATTTCATTATCCTTATATTTTAAAAATATTCTAGCATAGATAGGAAGACAGCAAAAGCATATAAGTTTAATTGGTAAAATAAAATGGCAATTCCATGAGAGAAATTGTCACAGTAGATTATGTACCGAGCCTAACAAAAGTGATCAAATTGAAGCAGTAAAATTATCTCTGGCAAAGGGGCAATTCGTATGGTTCTTGGTATACAAACTCCCACCGGATTACAAAAAAAAACAAAAAACACTTAGAATAAATAACCTTTTTACCTGCTAAAAATGTCTTGAAAATTCATTCCTGAGCCTCTTCCTCCCCCAGCAGCATGCTGCTTCAGTCCCTCCTCACCATACCGATCATAGATTTTCCTTTTCTCACCATCAAAGAGCACTTCATAAGCTGGTACCAAAAGATCATATCTTTTTTAATATAACAGACCAATGATCACAAGAATTGAAGCACTAAATTCCAATATAAAGAAAACAGATATCACATTTCTTAATCCTAAGTTCTCTCAACCCACCATTATTGATCTCCGCAAATTTCTTGTTGGCCTCTTCATTTCCCTGGTTCTTGTCCGGATGGTACTTCAAAGCGAGCTTCCTGTAGGCCCTTTTGATCTGCTCCTCCGAAGCACCCTTCGGCACCTGCAACACGTCGTAATAACTCTTCCTGGACACGGAACCCCAAACCTTCAGCGATCGAACGAGATGCAAAGCTCCAATCTCAAACGAAACGAAAGGAAAGGGAACCGATCGAGCCGTACCCTCCGAGCACGCAAAAAGCGTGGGCGAGGAGCAAGGCGAAGAGGAGGAGGAGCAGCAGACCTCTCGCCGGAGTCGGCATGGGAGCCTTGCGATGGGAGGATCGATTCGGGGGGTTCTCCGATCCGGCCGCCGCCGCTCGCCTCGCGCCGATGGAAAAAAATATTTTTGGAAAAAAAAAAGTTAAAAAAAGAGAGAAGAAACCGTGGCGCGTCAACGAGTCGTCGAGGACGTGGATCGCATAAGCTGAGCCAATGAGAAGAGGAACCGAATGCATGACTTCCAATTGGAAGAAGCCACGTGTCATTGACTTAAGTCGTTATTCCACGACTTATTTGGGGGGAGAAAATTCTATTGTCACCCTATATTTTTTCAGCTTCCTTAAACAACCCTGTCGTTTTACTATTTAGTTTTAGACCCTTCCACGAGTGCTCTTATGAAACTTTAGATGAAAATTTATATTTTATCTATTTAAATTATAACAAAATAAAATTTGTATTACTCTTTGCAATTTAAATTATATTTTATCTACTTAATTCCACAATAGTAAAATTTTAAAAAATATATATTTATCGATTAAAAAATTAGATGGAAATTTCATTTCATCAGGTACTTAATCATTTTGATTATATAGAATCAATTTATAATATATATTTTTTACATATCCAAAGTAAGCAAAACTAGGGGAGCAAAAATTCGATTAAATCGACGGAATCAAACTTATCAATTCGATTTATTCGGAAATTTATTTTTTAAATATTAATTTAATCAATTTATTCGGTTTGATTTTGATTTCAAAACAGAAATAATCAATTTAAATTTATTAAATCGAATTGGAGTCCATCAGTTGACTGATTGCTTCGAGCCCTATGATCTTCATCATTATCAGTCGACTAATATTTCACATCAATCGATTAATCATAATCAATCGATTGATAATCAAAATTTTGATTTATTTGATTTGTTCGATTTTTTATCGGTTCGATATATTCAATTTTATTGAAAAATTTAATCGATTCGATTGGTTAAAAAAATTGATTTATTTAATTTTAATTTAATCGATTCGGATATTAATGGATTGCTGACTAGTAAAACTTAATTAAAATAATCAAATAATTCGAGAACTTGATGACGTCGCCTTCTCAATCTTAGTGGATTATAAAGTTTTAAATTTTGATTAGTCCCACATTGCTAATATAACAAGAACGACAGCATGAAAGTTCCTATTAAAGCGCGAGGACATGGACCTTTACTCCATACTTACCTGGACGAGGTCTATGGGCGATCAAGAAGGCCTATGGCCTAGCTCAATGACCTCCATTGCACTTAGGAGGGGCATTGGTCTACCATCTCCCCGAGTTGGGAGAGTGGACGTCATAATTTGTGATAGTGGGGGTACGCGTCCGCGCGGCCCCTATCCAATTCTTAAAATAAATTTTTTTAAATTTATTTTGATCGTAATTTTATTACTATTAGCGATGCTTTTTATATATAATATATTCGATGAATTTTGAAAACATTAAATTAGTTAATAAGGTTAATAAAGTATTGGTGCAATTATAAAGAGAATTTTAACTAATTGCATGATTGAGAAGATTTTAAGTGAATGGAATCCATTATAATTGGCTGAATTGTTAATGAGTTAATTGAATATAATCATTATTCTAAGGTATGATTGGATCCTATTTATAGTTAATTTGGATATAAAAAATTTTTTGGGCCTTATATGATATAATAGTTAGCAAATAAGGATAAGTATATGTGATCATGGATGGTATTCCTCATTTAAATTTTTTCCTTCCTTAAAATATGGAACCGTTATATTAACGATTTTCCACCGCTGCCCCTACATGTGGAGGGAGGTAAATCAGATCTTAGATGACTAGTATAGAAATGCAGAGTCATCGGTAGCTTAGTCGTCACCTCCAGGAATCGACTTCTTGTCCTTTTAAACCTTAATATGACTGCGCTATCCATCTGGATTTGCTCAGGAGGCTAAATTTTTTCCTTCCTTTCTTAGACTTTTAGTGGATAAGCAGAATGATAATCCAAGTGACTATGTATGTTAACATCCACCAATGATGAACATCCTCTCATGCCACGTAAAAAAGGATGTCATTAATACGAACGTTACTTATTAAAAGAATCATTATAATTAACTATAAAAATTGAGAATATGTCCAATTAATAGCCCTCTGTTATCCGTCCCAGAACACTGACGAAAGGGAGGTAAATTGTGAGGGAGACAAAGTCTCTTGATACGGTGACAAGACAGGAAGAGGTCTATTTGAAATCAGGGAAAATTTTAAATCCCTCATCCGACATCGAATCCAACTCATTCTATAAACAATACTCTGTCTTACCATTGTGTCGTCCTCGTAGGGACATCATTATAACTAACAATTACAATAATGATATTCATCGGAGGTTGAAATTGTAAATCGTACTCATTCAAATGAGATCACAAAGATGAACTCCGAACAAAATACAAAATGTGCATCCATAAAAATAGAGATTTGTTCAAATCTCAAATATTTATTGCAGAAATTATCGAAGAGATACCAAAATGGATCTCATGCGAGTGCGCGGATGAGATGGATGCCGAACTAATGGAAGAGATCCCCGAGTATTATCAATAACTATTTTAATTGCCTAGCAATCCAACTGAGTTTACTAACATTAAGATAAGAATGCTCTTGAAGGACTATGACAAAAAAAAATAAGGCAAGCTTTAAAAATAAAAATTCTCTAAAATGCTTATGTTCTCATTCATTTGATTTGTTAATTTTATTTTTCATTTCGAACTTAAAGTTTTTAGCTTCGAGTTTCATATTTGTTATGAAAGTTTTTCTCACACTTATTGTTTTATACTGGATATTTAAGAACTTTAAATGGGCTCTTCTAACTTTTATATTTACATCGAAAAGATTTTAGAAACTTAAAGTTTACTCTTATCCACCTCTTCTAGTTGCTCCTCTAATCTTAATCTTATCTTAATGAAGTTCTAAATTTTAATTAGTCCCACATCGCTAGTATGACAAGAACGACAGCGTGAAAGTTGCTATTAAAGCGCGAGGATATGAACCATTGATCCATACTTACCTGGGCGAGGTCTATGGGTGATCAAGAAGGCCTATGACCTAGGTCAATGACCTCCATTGCACTTCGGAGGGGTATTGATCTACCATCTCCCCAAGTCGGGAGAGTGGACGTCATGCCTCCGCGCAACGACGCGCAAGAGCTGGTCCCTGAGCAAGCCATGCTCGATCCCCGCCGCATATGGAGGAATTCGCTGCTTCCACTCGGCCATGGGTCATGGAGGCGGTTCCTGCTATCACGTTGGTGGGTGCAAGGACCGACAGCGTTAAACCTCTCACGGCGACTTGGTGACGCTGCCTTCCGATGCACTGGTCGGAGACTCTTGAGGTCGTAAGGCGGTGCCGCTGGCTGACTAATGGTTTCTTGGATACCACTCAGAATCAAAAAAAAAAAAAGAGAGTGGACGTCATAATTTATTACAGTGGGGGTACGCGTTCGCGCGGCCTCTATCCAATTTTCAAAATGAAATTTGTATTATAATTGCATTGAAAACTGTAATTTATATAATCAATTATTGTGGTTGAGATATCGAAATACGAAATTTTATTACATCGATGATGATTCGATGTCTGTTAAATCGGATGGTAGCCTTTGACCCAGTTGGATTGTTGACTTGTCTCAAGGGCGATTTATCTCGGATGGACAAGAAAATTTAAGAAGGAAATATAGTTAAGAGCATTGAGAGAGGTCTCGATCGTGTTCCTCCATGCTCAAGTCAGAGATCACAAAAAAGAGAAATGTAAGCAGTGGAGAGTTTGAATCTCTTCGATCTCTTCGTGTTACTTTTATATAGACACGTTAATTCCTACGGAGCGATACAGAAGGCGAGAGAGACATGAACTCTTTAAGGTAACGTCTTGTTATGTTCATGAATGATAGAAACCATTATCTTAATAAATGTGACAATTCATGAGAGCTTAATTAATACGGTCTATATGGTTGATGGGAGATCGAGCTCTATTATTGTAACGAACATGTCCCTTCGATGTAGACATGAGGGATGTTTACGGTCCCCTGATATCTTTACCATGTGATATTTATTTTTGACATCTTGACTTTATCGATTGACACATCGACTAGAGCTCGTATGTCAATCGTAACTTATTTGTCGAAACCGTATAGAGATATAAATATATTGAGATATGAGTGTGTCGCTCTAGGTATTACTCAAGTAGTAGGTATCAATTATATTATTAGGGGACAAAAATTGAGTGGAGTTTGAAAAAATATATATGTGATAAATTCAATTCGAAGTTTTTAATTTGAGCTGAGAGTTCAATTCAATTATATAATACTTTAGATTTAAATTTGGCTTAAAATTTGACAGATAATTTAAAACATAAATCATATATTTTTCGAGCTTATCCGAGTCAGCCCGAGCATAGTGGGCCTAAGCGGCCCATGTTGCAGTCTGTTCGGCCCAGATCATCTGGGTCAATCAAAACCCTAAAAAAAAACCTCCTCTTCCACCTCGCCGTCGTCGGTTCCGAGCTCTCCCCCGAAACCGACCCATGGGGAAGTTCCCTCCTGGTCTCCGCTCCATTGTAAGGCTCCCCCCGGCCGTCCTCACGCCCAAATCTTCTCCCTCTCCACCTCCAACTGCTCCTTCCCCTTCCCCTCCGCCTAACAAGCCCTTCCCCAAGAAGAAGCCCCGGAAGACCTCCAAGCGACCGCCCGCCGCCGCCGCCTCTCCGGCGCCGCCCCCTTACCAGCACCTCTTCCGATCCCCTCTCCTCTCCGACGCTATCTCCGTCTTCGACACTCTCACATCTTCTTCCCCCGTCGAGCCCAACTCCATTATCCAATCCTTCTGCAACGCCGGCGCCTCCCCCGCCGACGCCCTCGCCTTCCTCCGCCATGTCTCCTCCTCTGGCCTCGCCGCCGAGCCTGGCCGCTCCGCCTTCCACATCCTCATCGGGCACTCCTGCCTCCACCCTTCCGCCCCCGACCTCTCCCCCCTCCTCGACCAAATGTCCGCCGCCGGGTTCCCTCCGGAGGCCGCCTCCGCTGACCTCGCCGTCCGAGCCCTCTGCTCCGCCGACCGCCTCGACGACGCCTGCGCGCTCATCCGCGGCCCCCTCGCTGCCGTCACCGACCGCTTCACCTACAACTACCTCATCCGCCGTCTCGCCCGTTTCCGCCCCATCTCCTCCGTCTACGCCCTCATCGACCAGTTCCGCCACGCCGGCCTCCACCCGGACCTCGTCACCTACACCAACCTCATCGACGCCGTCTGCCGCGGCAAGAACCTCCGCGAGGCCACGCGGCTCCTCTCCTTGCTCACCGACGCCGGATTCAAACCCGACTGCTACCTCTACAACGTCATCATGAAGGGCTACTGCATGGTGGACCAATGCGGAGAAGTTATGGAGGTCTACAACAAGATGAAGGACGAAGGCATTGAGCCCGACCTCGTGACCTTCAACACCCTCGTCTTTGGACTCTCCAAGGCCGGAATGCTCCCCCAAGCGAAGAAGTTCCTGAATGTGATGGTGGAGATGGGGCATTTCCCCGACGTGGTCACCTACACCTCACTCATGAATGGCTTGTGCAGGAAAGGAGACGCCTTGGGAGCCCTTAAGCTTTTCGGGGACATGGAGGAGAAGGGATGCACTCCCAATGAGTGCACATACAACACATTGCTTATGGGCCTCTGCAAGGCTAAGTGCTTGAGCAATGCCATTCAACTCTACCAAGAGATGATTGCCAAGGGCATGAAGCTCGAAAACGCATCGTATGCGACGTTCGTGAGGACGCTCTGCCGCGCAAACAAGATTGCAGAAGCATACCAAGTGTTCGATTATGCAATCCAGACTAAGAGCTCCACAGATGTAACAGCATACATGGCACTGGAAAGCTCACTCAAGTCACTGAACAAGACAAGAGTGTGACTTGCAGGCCTTAATTGGTTAGTTCTCTTCCATCTCACTTTACTTATTTATTGTGGCTGATGCATGATGTAGGTATCAGTAATTTAGAACGATAAACTTTCTTCTACATATGAGCAAGTAAAAGATTTTACTGTTTGACACAAACATGGCCATTTGATTTGAGAACAAGATGTCATGTTTTGAGTAGTAGGATGATTTGGCTCAACTTGCATCCATTGATGGTTGTTCTAGACATTGTTTACTCAGTTTATGTGGCCACATATATGTAGACTTTAACATACTTATATGTAGTTGTATTTTGTTGTTTTCGAATCCGTTTAAGTTGAATTTACTATCTTTACAAATTAACTATGAACTAGATGATTTAGAGTGCAAATATGAATAAGGATCGTTTCTCATCAAAATGTTTGAATCATTTCATGGTTTGTATGTATTCCTCTATTCTATACCCATCTCATAATGTTAAGATGAGAATTCATACGCCATTAAACAGTTTTTTGTATTTGCAAGTACTCATCAAATGCTTGACTTGATATTACCATGCAATTTAGTGTACCTAAATTACAATAATAATCGATGAGAATAGCTTGTCGAGACCGTGCAAGTAGTCATACGACATACATAACGATAATAACCGATGTCCACAATGAGATAAAATAGCGATTGGTGTACCTAAGTTACCATATTTTGTTTTACAGGTGGATGTAGCTGACGCCTGCTGATATCGAGCGTCGTCGATGGAGGCGGTGCTGCTGCTACTACTACGGGAGGTGCATTGTCTGCCGCTTGCCCTCTTTCTACCGAAACTGCACGCAGGATGAAGGAAGCACACACTGCATAGGTCGTTTCTTGGTTCTTACTATGCTTATCAGTTTCAGAGATAAAACTAAACTTGGCTAGATTTCGGTTTGTTCCCTTCAATACTACCTACCATGTGCAAAGTCTTAAGTACAAGTTTATAAAGAAGCTCGAAAACATGGCGATTCTATTGTTTACTCACCTGTTATAACTTTGTTTTGGCGAGTCGAAGCTAATAAAACTTCTTGTTCTGCTACCTATGGACACACTAGATACTCTGATCAACCAATCGTGGATACTCTTTGCATATGAATCTTTTTATCATATAACTTTGAGACAAGATCTTGGGATGGCATCAGTGTTATTGTCCATCCATCAGGGATGATTTGGCACCCGAAATCCCTACAAATATATGCCCTAATCCATTTTGGAATAAGGTTAGCATCCTCACTTGAGTTTCCTTTGCCACAAGCTCAAGCATTGTCTTCTTCTCTGTTTATTAGGTCAAAAGGCGGTCGGCAAGACACCCGATAGCATCCGACATTACGTCGACAATAAGGTTCTCATCGCTAACGAGATCTCTAAGTCCCTAGCAACTCGTCGACTGATAACTATAGGCTGAGACAATGTAGGACTAACTAGTTTCTAGTCCAATGCAAATCTTCATTGACTAAACAACTATGTAGGTTGTTTGCTTGGAATGATGGCCAAGAAGAAAAGGAGAACATAATGATCCAAAGAGCTTCTTGCCGGCGATACGATCGGATTCGAACACATATTATCGACATCTTGAATCGAGAAATCTTGTGTCAAGACAAACCACTATATGACCATATCGAATTGGAAGGAAACAAGATTAACAGAGGCAAAATCCAAAAGTAACAAAGAAAGCTATGTCAAGTGTCAAGAACTCTTGTTTACCCATTGCAAGAGAAGGTTCCTCTGTTTTGCGGTTCTCTACCTTCCTTTTCTTCCTGTTCCATCAATTATGCTTGGGGCCGGCCGTAGTCTCTGCCCTCCTGGCCCTTGTGGATTGGGCGGTTGCCGTCGAGTTCCTGCCGCGAAGGGAAGATGAGACTCCTCGCATTGTTCTGCGTCCGGGATAGGTGGAGCAGGCAGTCGGTGCCGTCGCGCTCCGCGCTGGGGAGGAGCGACGGCGGCGCCTCGCCCGGCCACGTCGGGGAGGGATGGCGTCTCCGCATGTGGCGGTGCAGCGCTTCGGAAGAGGCGAAAATCTCGCAGCAGACGCAGCAAGGCTGGGGCGGCGACGGCGGCGTCGGATAAAGGGGAGGCTCGATGTTGATTACCTGGTCGGCAGTGAAGAAGGGGAAGGGGGAAGCGACCTCATCGGCCGCGTGGGTGAGCTTGAGGCGTTTGGAGCGGGGCGGGAGGGCTTCGTCGCTGTCGAGGCCTTCGCCGGCCGTCGCTGCGGCGTAGGGTTGGAAGTGGGGAGCGGAATTCATGGGCGTGGGCGTGGGCGTGGAGGAGACCAAGAAACTACTTTATTTTATAAACAAAAGAATATTCTTTTATTTTTAATAAAATCATTAATTAATTATATAAAGAATATTAAGAAAATTGCTGAGTGTGCAAATTCTGTTAACCCCATTATTGTCTCTTAATTACTTTTCTTCTTTGTTATAAACCATGTTGATTAATTGAATGCAACAATTATTATTTTATTTTATTTTTTCACGTTTAAGTTTACTTTAAATTTGTCTGATAAAAACGTATTTTTTTACCAATAAGAAATCAAATAATCAGACCTTCAAAATATTCGTCTTCATATTTATTCCTCTAAATACTTTATCAATAAATATATATTTTTTATATTTGATACTAATTAAAATATAGTAATGTTAAAATGATATTTTTAATTCAGTTAGAATTTTTTTAAAAATATTATAGTGTTCAACAATGACTTAAAATTTGTCAAATCTATTCATTAACTTTTTAATTATCAATCACAAATAATATATTTATATATATATTCTCCCCATTTTTTAATGAACTATGAATGTAAATTCTCATCTTGCTCTAACATGGCTGGGTTGCACCGGCGATCGACTTTGTGCCGGAACTTGCCCGCTGGCTCGACGATGACCCACCATCGCTGTATGATCAGGATCATCAGTCTCTTCCTTCGATCTCGCTTTTATGCCCTTGATGTGCTCGAGCTCCTCCACCACCTCCTCCATCGACGGTCGACTCCTGGGGTCACCGGCGAGGCAATTGAGCGTGAGTTGTGCAGCCTGGAGTGCCCCCCTGGATGAGTATTGCCCCTCCAGCCTTTGGTCCATGAGTCGAGCCAACTTTCTTCGATTGGCCAACATGGGTCGCGCCCAATCCACCAAGTTTTGCTGCTTTACAGGTCGATTCATGTCGAGCGCCCTCTGGCCGGTTAACATCTCCAGCAATACCACTCCGAATCCATACACATCGCTATTCACGTACAAATGACCTAACCATCGTCGCGTCAAAACTATGTAACCATCCTTAGTATCGATATTCCAGTGCTCATACGGTCACATACCTGTGGCTACATACTCAGGCGCGGCGTAGCCAAAGGTGCCCATGATTCGCGTGGTCACGTGCGAATTCTCGCCCGTCGGGCCGAGCTTCGCCATGCCGAAATCGGAGAGTTTCGCATTGAAATTCTGCACCAGGAGAGTTGCAGAATTAAGTAACACAGCTCTGGCCTCTTTGCCAGCGTGCATAGCTGAAAGCTCACCGTGTCGAGGAGGATGTTAGAGGCCTTGAAGTCGCGATAGATGATCTGTTTCTCGGAGCCATGTAAGAACGCGAGGCCGCGCGCGGCTCCGATCGCGATCTTGAGCCTCAACTCCCAAGTTAGGGGCTCAGTGACACCCCCTGCACAATGCATATCGCGGTCAATCGCCCGACGAAGATCTACGATTACTCGACTACTACAAATTAACAGTTAGCTCGAGCTAGATTTGGAGTTGACTTTTTGAAGTCAAAGGGAGAATCTATCGAGTAAATAATTGTTACTGACTTCTGAAGAGGTGGTTTTCTAGGCTGCCCTTCGGCATGTGTTCATACACAAGGAGGAGCTCCCTGTCCTCCCAACAGTACCCCAAAAGCTTGACCAGATTTGGATGCGAAAGCCTTCCCAAGAAGTTGATTTCTGACTGCAAAACACAGTCAATCGATTAGTCAACGAACTAAAGTGGTTGACGAGGAATTCCGAGTCAACGCTTAAACGCCACGGCAAGCTTTTCGACGGCACAGGGAAATGCATTTCCTCCCTCACCGGTTGGTCTATTATCAGTTTAGTCCCTAGAGTTTAGGTAATTTCATTTCTTTCCTCTATGGCCCTCGGTCTATGGCGTCGAACTCAACTTTAACACCCCAACTTTTAAAAAAATTACAGTTTTGTAAATATTGTCAAAATGTCCCTATAACACTCCTTCATTGTTAACAAAAGTACTAGCGTGGCAAGAGCCGATAATATGTCTAAATAAAATGGCAAATAGTGAATTATAGGGAGATTTTAGCAATGCGTATAAAAGTGTGAGGTAAAATGGCAATTGTGAATTATTCTTATGATAATTAATAGAGGGGCCATATTGAAAAAATTGGTGCGAGAGAGAGAGAGAGAGAGAGACCTGCCATTCTTCCATCCCTTGGAGGCTCTCGGGGTTGAGCTTCTTGACGGCGACCACCATGCTGGCGCCGGACTTGGCCGGATTCAGCGTCTTCTCCTCCACCCACCCCTTGTACACCCGCCCGAACCCACCCTCGCCGAGCAAGCTATCTGGGCGGAAGCCCCTGGTGGCGCTCCGGAGCTCCGCGAAGGAGAAGACCCGCAGGTTGGGCACCTCCAGGATCCGCCCTTCCTTCGGCAACTCCACCGCCTCCTCCGCGTTCGCGGCGCTGCCGGAGTAATTCCCGAGCGTAGTAGTGCTGCTGCCGAGGCTGGACAGCTTCCCGGTCGTCGTCAAGCTGCTGCCGCCGCCGGTCTTCGACGACGACGGACCTGCACGAAAGATTTTATTCAGATCGAAGGCAAGATAACGGCGACAGCAGGAACTGTTCCGAAAACCCTAGAAACTCGATGCGATTGCAAAATCCTAGCAGAGCGATTCAAAGAAGGGGCAGAAGCGATCCTGCTAAAATCAAATCTTCAACAGAGAAGAATCATCAAAATGGCGACTTCGATGACGAAGATGGACATCTCAAATCCCCATGAAACTCGAAACTTCGTCCGATTTGTGTAATGCTCGAAAAAGGGAGAATCCAAGCAGAAAAAGGTTTTTGATAACTTTGTCCTAACATCGACAGAGAAAAAAAAAATCCCCTGAAACCCTGTAAAAATCGAGGCTTTTTGCGACTTGCGCAATGATCGAGGAAGCGGTCGAGCGGATTGTTTCAGGAGGCGAAATTAGGGATTGGATAACTGAGGACGGACGAAATCCACCACCAAGCAGTTGCAAGAACAAGTACCTGGACTAAATGACGAGGTATATGCCGGAGTTGAAGAAGAAGACCCGAAGCAGTTCCCCATGCTCTCGCCCTCTCTCCTCCTCCTCCTCCTCCTCCTCTCTAGTAGAAGCTTCTTCTTTTCTCTGCAATCAGGAGCTGTGAGACAGAGAAAGGAAGGAGGAAGGAGGGACGGAGGAATGGGATCATTTATGCAGCGACGAGTCTGCCGGACCCGAAGAGTCATGGCTTCATCTTCGCCCTGTGACCACAAAAGTCAACGCGGTAGGGGGGAGATTTCCCAGCAGTTTGGCCCTTCTGCTTTGGCGCTCGCGGTGGGACCCAATGGATGACGTGTCGTGAAGACTCGGTGTAGAATCAGGAAGGCCGGTGATAAATCAATCATTTAAAAAAAAAACATAAATAAAGGATCGAAGTGAATATGTGTAACGACGACTTCACATTCCAATACTGACTTTTTATTTATTTATTTATTAATTTTTTTTTTTTTTTTATAATTCACGTGTCTAAATGTTTATTAAAAAAAATATGAGTATGATGCAATCAATAATTCAATTCAAACTCTTTATTCACATTTGAAATTTAAAAAAGTCGAGACTTGTCCCTCAGCAGGGTCCTGTAATTAATGTGACAGTCAAATTATATCAATCAATAAATAAAGATTAATTCTCGAGAATTATAAATTTTTAAACTGAAATAATATAGAGACATCTCCTAGTTAAAAAAAAACAAAAGATATCTAAAAAGACACTTTTATTCGTCTAATATTATAATAAACCTGTCTAGGTTTTCGACTAGTTTTCAACCGGTTTGATTGCAGGTTAGGTTTTATGGTCTGGTCTGGCCTGGCCTGGTCTTCATAACTATGAATTGTTAACTGTAGTTTCTCCATGGTACCAAAATCAAAGCAGGTTATCAAGGAGACTGACTAAATTTTGATCACTGACATCAAAGAGTAGCTGTCCGGGTCATCGTCTTTTGGTTGCTCCTAGTCAACTATAGAAAATATGTAGATTCTCCATGAATTGGAAGTCAAATGCATGCCGACACAGCTGTTGAAAATGATTAAGAAATAATTTGTTCAGATGACATGATTATTATATCTTAACAGTAGAGGATAGCAAACAAACAAACAACAACCCGGTACATAAAATTTATTTTTATCATTGTGCCGAGGTTCCTTCCAATTGAAGAAATCTAACAAATAACTAAAATTTCCAAATAAGTTCATACATCTGGTGAGCAATGAGCACAGGAAAGATAATCTCAAGAAACTATAAGAATGTTTTAAGTCCCCTAAAATCCTTTAACCAATTGCTTAAACTAAGAATAGTTTATACACTGTAACTATTCTATTGAACTTATAAAGAGCCCACAGTTGTATCAAGGCACTCTACCTTAATTAGGATTTGAATGGACAATAATTGCCCTAAAAACTTTCTTTAGGCTCAGTCCTTGGAGGTCGATTTAGCTTCTTTTTTTTTTTCTTTGTGAGGCAATACATTCACCTTTCATGTGATTAATCACAATTTGATTATGTTGACAATTATTGTTGTGAAATTAGATTCTGGTGACTGGCACTAGATCTATTCAATTCACTGACTATGTTAGCAGATTTTAAGTGCTTCAACTCCAGAGTATGAAGATTGAGAAAAGGATTAGTATCTCTGAAAATCTTGGATTTAAGGTGTGTACCATAATCCTTTTTTCTGCCACAACATCACTATTGATCTTTGTTCACCAAACCATTGGGTATTAAAATTTGGATTTCTCAATGGGTTGTTGTTCTAGATGTGAGATAGGTTTAGTGTATGTTTTAATTGAGAAGATGATGGTTGTTCCTCCGATTTGAGGGATTTGAATGGTAAGTCTTCGATCACATATGCTGATGTGGTAGGCCGGAGATCTATGATGTACACGATTAGTTTGATTAACAGTTGGTGGCTGATATTAGTTAGACAAATCAATAAATAATGAGTGAGAAAAATAGATACACCATCATAACACAAACAGACGCATACAGATTCTGAGAAAGAAAAACACATCATAAAACAAGCAGATTTGATCGAAAAAGCCTTTCCTGTGACAGCAATTTCAGTTGCTCGTATTCAACTGTTCTACCATAGAAAACTAGAATAAGTTGAATGAAATAGGAAGGTCAATAAACATCATTATTGAGGGGTATTTCACTTTTGCAGGATACTGTATATGAACACTATTATGCTAGTTTTACATAACACCAGAATTTTAAGAATTCCTATAATAAGATGAGCCTTATAGTACTACACAGCTTAGCAAGCATGAAATAGCTTTGGTCATGAACTGAGAAATCAATATAAATTTAGATATAGGGAAAGAGATTTGTGATTCTTAGTAGAAAAGCTAAGAGAATTATATTAAAACTAAGGAGCTGCTGCTTCTGACCAGCAGATGGATCACAATACACTTTAAGGCAACTCGAATAAGTACATTGGAAAATTCCAATAGAACAGTTCTTGAATTTGTGGACTTTAGACAGTTTGTGCAGTAGCAGGAACAAGTTTTGCATGCCATCTAATGTAAAATATTCTTATAATATGAAAGAAATTTTCTTTCTTTATGAACAACTACAAAGGAATGTTGAGATCAACAATGGTTCCTCTAACTGAACACTAAAACAGAGAGAACAATAAAACAACACGAGCAGGAAGAAGTTCTCTAACCTTCTGAAGAAGCTTTTGGCTCCAGCTCAGAGAGAATGGATAATGTCTTTCCATCCAACCTCAGTCCAGCCATCTCTGATTCTTTACGCAACTGCCTGCACTTTGCCAATCTACCTGAAGCTGCATTAACAGCGATCATATCATGGTAGATGTCGCACGTTGGAGAGAATCCAGCGTCCTTCAACTTGGAGAAGTACCGAGTCGCCCTCCCGAGATCGTTAAGAGCAACCAGAAGCCTAATCACGACACGATAAGCCGGGAGATCAAAGGGGCACCCGGAACTCTCCATCTCCCACACCAAAGCTAGTGCTTCGCGGAACTTCTTCTCGCAGTACTTGCCGTGGATGACCGTAGTGTACATCACCACGGTGGGGTGCCTTCCGCTGAGCTTGAACCAGTGGAACAGGTTCTCCACGGCTTCAAACCTCTCGAGCTTAATGCAGACCTTCATCACAGCCGTGCAATCCTGCGGCTCCAGGTCGAAGTCCTCCCTCTCGCCGAGCTCGTCCAGCACTGCCGCTGCCAGCTTGTAGCCATCAGGAGTCTTGCCGGCCTCGGCAATGAGCTTCGCGTAGATGCCGGGATCGAGAGTTCGGTGGCTGTCCTTGGCGAAAAGCAGAATCTTGCGGGCTCGGCTCAGGCGCCCTGCTTTGAGGAACCCCCTGGCCATGGCTTCGATGACGGGACGGCTGGCGGAGTTCAAGTACTTGGATAAGTCCGCTTCGATCCTTAGCTGGCCGCTCCTGGCCAACACTTCCACTGCCGAGGCGAGAGTGCGGTCGTCAGGGAACAGCGAGGGCTGCTTCTGAGCCCAGCACAAGGTCTGCAGCGCTCGGTCGGGGAGGCCCATGTGACCCAGCTCTCGGACCGTCATCGACAGGGACCCCTTGCGAAGGAACCTCCGCCACCGGTCGAGCACCTCGCAGGCGTCGCTGTCGGCGGGAAGCGACGCAATCTCGCGCGCGATGCCGATTAGGCCTTCCGGGTTCTTGCGAACCCGGTCGGAAAAGGAACATCGCTGCGCAAGTGACGAGCCTGAGGCGGAGCGAACATGGCGCTTGGGGGAAGGAAATCCCGGGGGACGCACCTTGTGGGGCATCGGGAGTGGCAAGGGCCGGTTCATAACGCTCTTCACCGGCTTCTGTGCCATCGGCCGGTCGAAGAGGGCGGAAATTGCCTCCAATTCTAGGGCACTCCACGCCGAACCGTCGTCGCCGTCCGCCGCGTGCTTCGCCTCACGACCATCGTCGAGCAGTTGACGGTATCCCCCGACCATCTCCAAGGGCATTCGTGATATTCCCAAGTCAGGCGGCTGCTTGGGGCGGCGAGGGTGAAGGAGGATATCCGGCGGCTTCCGGCGGGACCAGGCACGGAAGGCGGAAGCGGCGACCCGGCCGTGGCTCGAGCAACATCTAGGTCTATAGATCGACGTCGCAACGGGAGGGAAAGAGGAGGAGCTCGCGAGCAGGTGGCGGTACTCCATCGAGAACAAGCGCCGGACCTCGAAGAGGGATGGATTTTCCACAAGCAGATAGCGAGCGTCTTTTATCGACGAATACCTAACAGACACTCAGTTGTTACGTGATAGTCACTTGGGCTGTGCATTATTACTTATCCATCTTAAATTTATCCTAAATAAGAATATATTTATCATCGATAAATTTTAACATCCTAAACTAAACTGTTAGATCGATTATTTTTAATTTATTTTGATGACGGATTTGTATGGATCAAAAATTTAAATATCTAGTGTCAACTCTTTATATATATAAAAGAGAAGTTTTCATCACATAGAATTCAAAAACAAATTCATTATATGCGGATTTACTTTACAAAAATTCTATTTTAAAAATTTGAATTCATGACCACAAAATAATAATTCTGGAGCTAACTTCCTGGACTTGTACACGAATTTAAGGATAATCCTCAAGTAAGAATGCAAATTGTACATCCTAGAGCAGTCCATTCCTGAACCACCCACCCCTACGACCACTTGTGCTGACAGGGATGCTTAGAAGAAGCATCAAGATGACACACTGGATGTGTCTTTTCTCGTGTGCGCCGATCAATTGTGCACCTTTGTGCCCAATTTGTGTGAACCGTGAATTCACTGATCACATGAACAGTGAATACGCATAGGCGCGCAAACCATCGACGTGCAAGAGATCAAGAAGTTGATCACGATTGCACAGTGAATGAAAAATGCACGGTATTTTCTCCGCTGCAATTTCACCCATCCATAGCTCTGATTCACCGATGACCGGCCAGATTTCGATCGGAATCCAACCGCGATCTGGCCGGCACCGGAGTTCGAGCGGATTGTGACCTAAATCCGAGCGGATTCTGTACAGATCGTAGTTGAATTTCAACCGAATCGCGATCGGACTCTGATGTCG
This sequence comes from Wurfbainia villosa, assembly GCA_025175895.1. Lineage (NCBI taxonomy): Eukaryota > Viridiplantae > Streptophyta > Magnoliopsida > Zingiberales > Zingiberaceae > Wurfbainia > Wurfbainia villosa. The sequence continues at coordinate 1,340,791 of CM046000.1, read as the reverse complement.
ATCAGATTCCGATCGGATCGTGGCCAGAATCCGACCTCCTACCGATGAATTCGAGCGACATGGTTACTATGTATTTCTCATTCGTCAGGCACGGACGCACAATAACGGACGCTCAGTATATATATATATATATATATATATATATATATATATATATATAATTTTTATAAAAATTAAACAAATAAAGAATAACTATCCTATAAAATCTATAGAATATCTGTCCATATAAACACATGATGAAACATCCATTGATCAAATTCATCCAATATTTTATTTCTGAAACCAACCATTGATCAAATTCATAGTAACCATTTTTCTCTTAAAAAAGAATTGTCTCGCTAATTTGCAAATTGTTAAAAGAAATTCTTAAAATTCATCAGCAGCTCCCTCCCTCGTACTTGTCTGAAATACAAGCAGCCTCTGCAGAGGTAGGATATCAAATGAACTCAAGCACTCTCAAAGAAGTATCAGTTTTATCGATAGGGCTTCCAAAATCACAAATCTTTCACAATGTCATCTATCAAATTCGATAGAATGGCCCTCTCGATCTGTCTTCCTACCACATCCATGTCCTCATACAACATGGTTGGCCAAGTTGTAATCTTCATATCTTGAATAACAATGGTATCTAGAGTGTCAGACTCATTCATAAAGGGGCTCAAGTATAACTTGATCAGATTCCATAAGTCCTCCAACAAATTTTTTCCTTCTGGTGGTGTGGCTGGACCTAGAACCCATCTCTTCAGCATGGGGCATCTTATCTTTGGGCCAAGCACGCTTTGCAGAGCCTCATTCACCAAGTCGAACAGAAGTTTGTGTCCTATGGTTATGTCAGCGATGGAAGACTCTGCATCCACATGGCCATATTTGTATGTTTCTTCCACTTCTTCAAAAACGTGGTTTGAGATTGGCCTTGTTAATTCATCCAACCTTGTGTTTGCAAGATCTGTGGAATTATCCTCGTAAAACCCAGCAGTGATGAGGATATCACGCAAATAAGATGTGTCCCTCTCTTCCATGTCATCTATTTCTTGCTCTTTAGACTTCTCTCCAGTTGCCTTATTGTGTCCCCCTTGCTCAATATTTTCAGCCACAAGCGGCTCTGCTAAAGAGGTGTATCAAATTAAGTGAAGAATCTAATTTATAAAACAGTTTGACATAAAAATAAATTATTATTTTTTAAAAGGGAAATAGAAGTATAAATATCTCAGATAATTGTTTCATGTCCATAATCTTAAGATAAAATTTAAATTGTGTAATTTTAGTTAGAGTTAAACACACTCACATATCGATTAGGGAAACATAACTATATAATGTTTCATGATGGTAATACAATAGGTAGATGTTAACCAAACTAGTTGAAAGCTACCTACCTCTAGCTGGAGCATCAGTGCTAAACTCTTTAGAGATACACGATGACGTATGATACTCCATGACCTCAAGTGGAGATATGGGACTCGGGTTACCTTGCCTACAAAACTCATCAGGAGAAGCACTGGATATTGATGCTGGGCTTGGTGGCACCTCAGTAGCATTTTCCTGAGACCAAACAGTTTTATATAGAAACAAACAATAAAAGTAGCCCCAGAATATAAAATTTTTAATAAAAAGCCTTGCCTGCAAAATCCTAGAATTTGTGGCAATAGAAGGCGCAGTTTGTATCTCTTTCGCTAGATAGAAATCACTTTGAATTGGTTCCTTAATCAACCGATTCTTGTTTCCAAACAACTTATCTCTCAGATTAAAATTATGTTTTAAACTGGATACTGTTTCCTTTATGTTGAAACTATCTTTCCTGTGTTTTCTTGCTTCTGATAAATTATTAGCAGATGATTCATGCTTCCTGCAGATTTGAGCCCTAGAAATGTGCTGGCCCTGTAAGAGGAGCTTCCCAAAAGCTGTGCCAGACACTGGTGTAGAGAATGATCTGGTTAGGTTTCTCTGTGATTCTGAGTCAACAGCCAGAAATTGTTTCCGAGTATTTCTTGGAACTGATTCATGCATAGCTTTCTTCTTTTTCCAGTAATCTGAATTTTTGCCTTTTGAAAAGTCAGATATCACCTTCCTGATTGCTTTGGCTGTCGTGAAGGAAGCACCTGAGTGTCCATGGTTAACTAGAGGACTCTCAAAAAATAACTCATTTTTTAGTACATTAATTGATTTCTCTGCTGGGAATTTCCTCATATCTCTTCTAATGAACTCAGACGAATTGGGTGCATTGATTTGTGTGTCACTCCTAAATGATCTAATTGAGTCTGATCGCATCAAAGTAGTTCCCATGTCTCTACTCACACTTTCTCTTATTCGTTTCGCTATGTCACGAGCAATTTGCTTTGTATCAACTGCCCTTTCACCAAACGAAGACCTCACACCAGTTTCTCTAAACTCAACATTGTTTATACTCCTTCCTTGAATATCATTTCTGAGCCTTTCCTTCACCTCCTCAAGAAAATCTTTCATGCTACATTGCTTCCCTAACTGATTGGATGATGCAGCTAATTGCTCCACAGTGTCATCCATCTTATAAAAAGTAGGTTTCAGGATCACTATTCGTGTAGGTGAAATAGGTCTCTCCTTCATACTATCAGTCCTAATGCCGGGGAAGTGGTCAAAATTGTTCATTTTGGTATCAAGTGTCGTATGCATGAAGGTGTTTGAGAAAGTTTGAGACTGTCCATCCAAGTGTGTGTGTAAGTTGGCCACTTGTGTACCTACAGTTTGTATGGCTGATGACTCAACATCTACAAACTCTGTAGGTTTCTCTTCAGCAAAGTTTTTCTTTGCAGTAAGATATTTAGTCATTTTTTCTTTGTTCAGAATTTCCTGTGCAACAGTTTGATAATCCTTGATATCTCTCAAAACCTGATTCTTTTGTGACCCTGAGTGTTCCCACGATTTGGATGCTTGCCATGACTCAAATTCTTTCTTGAACTTCTGCAGCCGCTCCTCCTGTGGATGTTTGCGTCGATGTGATTTTCTTCTATTCTCAGCTTTTGCATCTGGTGCACTACCATTCAGAACAAAGCTTTGTTTTAATTCACTAGAGGACGTAGAGCTACGTGAAGTTTCTTTAACTGAATTAATCAGAATAGGGCTACTTGTGTCCATAGATTTTCTTGATCTGTAGATTTCATGTTCCTCCTTGAGAACTTTCGGACTTGGTTCTGGCATTGAGTCCATTCCCATCAAACGGGCCACAACACTTGGTGCAGCATGACTATCACTTGCCTGCCTAGAAATCTCTCCATCACTCAACTTCTTAATAGAGGTTCCATTGAGACAATTATTCACTTTAGAGGAGTGGTGTTTCACCTGAAAAGAATATTGATATTCAAAGGTTCTTCGATAGAATATCCATGACAACATTTATTAGTTTCTAGGTTGCAGAAAAGAAAAACTTGTAGTGGAAGTATGTTGTTTAGAAGATTCCATCATCTATGAACTTAACAAAAAATACCAAGGTTTTGTTTCACTTTGGCAATCAGTGGTAGAGAAGATTATTATAGATATGGGTCAAAGAAGAGCGCAATCAATCTAACAATACATCGTATAATCGATCCAACAAATACAAAGAAAAAAATAGAGAATCTTCACTACAGATATTTCTCAAAATAATCTTCAGTAAAGATGAGTTTCCTAAAATATCAAATTGATCTGATGTCAAAGGGAGCCTTGACACAACGGTAAAGTTGCTGCCTTGTGACCAAGAGGTCACAGGTTCAAATCCTGGAAACAACCTCTTGCAAAAAAAGCAAGGTAAGGCTGCGTACAATGGATTCCTTCTCCGGTACCCCGCATTGCGGGAGCTTCGTGCACCGGGTTGATTTTGATTTTGATCTGATGTCAAAGGGAAATGGGTCTAATATCAGAATTCCAGATGCAGGCTATTGACGCTGTTTAATTGAACAAAATTGCATAACAGGGTGAGAGCGTGAAGTTCATAAAATTTGAACTTAAGTCTAAGACTGATGTTTAATCATTGAAGTGAGCAGTACATAGTAAAGCCTAATCTAAGTTAAAAGGTTATTCATATGTTAGGATAAAAGGATATCATCAGTGACAATAAGCTCCTAATTCTGATGTGAACGTTTAAAATTTAGGCATCCTCATCAGACAACCACATATTTGTAAATATGACACATATAGCTCACCGGAACCTCTTCAGTGACATAGTGATGCCCATAAGATGTGTTAATGGGAATATCCAAGCTATTCCGAGGAGCTTCAAAACCTACCATAATCAGCAGAGTATTCTTAGATAAAGAAAGATTTAGCAATGATGATAAAGCAAGAGACTGCAAAAAAGGCAAAAAGAAAAAGCAAAACCACAATAATTGCTTTTCTTTATCACTATGAAATCTCAATCTGTAATCTAAGCAGGAGCGCAGTTCGTACCATCCTCATGCTTCTTATGTATGGACTTATGAGATTTACCCAATTTGCTGGAGTCAAAGATTTGTGTTATTCCTCTCATAGGCCCTGGCATGCTGCCAAGATACATGATCCACCACGACCCTACTGCTTAATCAAGTTTTCTTATCAACCGTCAGAACAGCAATTTCCTATCAGAAATTGCAATATTGCAAGAGTCAAAATTTTACTTTTCGTGCAATTTAATCAGATATTATCACCAAACTCAGTCTTAACAACTGAATGCTTTGAGATTCAAAATTTAGAGTAGGCTTCCCCAGAGAAAAGATGCTTCCCTTAATCTATCATTTAAGAACACAGCCAGATGATGAACATTGGAATGTCAATAGACAAAATTCCAACAAGAAATAATATAGGTACGGAGTGAAGCAAAAAATGGGATGGAAAATCCAAATTGGAGGCGAAAAACTCTCATCAAAATCACAGGAAAAAAATCAAAGGAAAATCTCAATCACGGAAGTGGAGCTAATTTTTAGCTGAAATAAACTACTGAAGAAAAGGTTTTCCATAGCAAAGAAATGAATCATCTACTCCACTAACCAACACGAAGAACAAACAAGCTCGAGATGAGAAGGTTGACCTGATTCCACGATCCTGCTCCGAAACGAGCACCCAAACGTCGCGTTAAACTTGCAATGTTCAGCAAAAAATGAATCATCTACTCCACTAATCAACACGAAGAACAAAAAAGCTCGAGATGCAAAGGTTGACCTGACTCCACAATCCTGCTCCCAAATGAGCACCAAAGATCGCATTAAACTTGCGAAGCCCAGAAACAGAAAAAAGGGGTCAAAATTCTTCTTTTTCGTCAGGAAAACCTAATCCCAAAACACGAACAACTTGAATCAAAATCGCAGAGATGAAAGGTCATCAAACCTTTAGCACACCGCCCTCGTTTTCTTCCTCCGCTGCGATCGAAAAGGCGAGGGGCATGAGGAGGAGGAGAAGGAGGATCGAAGAGGAGATTTTAAGAACGAAGAGAAGAGATCGACGAGGTTGAAGCCTGCCGTCTTTTTAACCCCAGCACGAACCCCGAAACCGTTTCCCCCCATCGCCGGCGTTTCTCCGAACTAGCTTGCAGTGGCAACTGGCAATTAAATTAATTAAAATATATGTTATATAATTAAGCAAAAATATATATATTTGATTTTGTGTGGCTTTTACTTTGGGATTTATTTTCATTTCATTGATTATAAATAGAGAATATTTTATTTCACAATATAGTAGGATTAGAAAAGGCAAACATAGCACCTTTATGTGTGTTTCATTTTTTAAAAAAAATATTAAAGTGTATCCCATATTTTGAAAATATATTTATTCACAATTATTCTAATAATAGTTAATAGTTTTTAACTAAATTAGATTACTTTTACTCGATTTTAATTAATATTACAATAATTTCGGTTATAATTAATTAGTGATTTTTGAGTATATTTGAGCAGCCAAATTAATTATAACAATACTAAGATAAAGATATTTTAAAAATATAAAGATATACTTTCAATATTAAAAAAAATGAGCCCTGATAATAAAAATCAACGACACCTTTTTAATTTTTGGTCATTTGTAAATTAATTTATCATTTTACATGTAAAGTCTAAATCCATCCATCTAATATCTCCATCGATCTATTCTATTGGTGCAAAGGTTGAAATTCGTCAACCTAGCGGTCCCTATCAGTCCACTTTCAGACTATCATAAGAGAGATAAATTACGGTAGATCTTTGACCCTTGAAACTAGTAACTAGCGTATGGAGGAATAACACCCTCACATTTGTGAGAGATTGAAATCAATAATGAATCCAAATCACAAAGATAAATGAAAAATCTAAACAAATATAGGACATATTTTGAAAAAAAAAAAATTGATTACAATATTTTTATTATTAAAAATATAATTAAATATATTTTTTATCCACGAAATAAATAAATTAAAAGAGGCTACAGCTCACAGAAAAAGGCATAAAAAGGTTAGTTGGACGTTGCTCGTCGCGCGTTGCATTTGGCGCCATTTTTATAACGGTCTAATTGGCCGTCCGCTTCCAGACGGCGCTTGCCGCCGTTCCAGTGCCCCGCGGAGCAGGATAACTTTCAGCTTTAATTATTCATTTTAAATGTGCATCGATTATTAAATTGAATTAAAGTAATTCAAAAAGATAAATAGAGAAAAATTCAAAACGGTATATTTTTCCATTATTATCAAAATAATATTTTAAAAAATAATCCAATAGAAAGATTTATTGTACATAATCTTTTTAAAAGATTGTTTACAATTTTATTATTATATTAAGGCTCTTTCGAAATGATATTGCCCATTAAAAAAAACATCAAAGAATATTTAACCCTATTTTTTTTTTCGCCAATATTTAATAATCTTGTAGGAGAGCTACAATAATAAAATTATTAGTGTGGTCTAAAAATCAATATTTGATTCTTGATAATAGTCTCTTGTAAATCGATAAGATTGTATATAATAGATATAGGAGAACTTCGTGCATCGGATTAACTTTTAATTTATAATAATCTTAGCAATGATTTAAAATGTATTAGTAATAATTTTGATTAATAATATTTTAATCAAAATGATTATAAAATTATTGGATAAAGAGTGATAATTTAGGAGAAACCTCAACGTGAAGCACATAAATTAGAGATGATTTTTTAATATATTTGACTAAAAATCATCCTCATCATAATTATTTTAATAATTATGAAAAACATAGCGGAACATCATGAAAGTTTGACCATAATTGGACCCCTAATTAGAAACTAATTAAAAGATGAGTTGTAACATGCAGTCATGCACAATCTTGTCTGTCCAAAGAATGTAGACATTCACATTAAATTATTAATTAATCGATTAATTAACTAAAGTGTTAATTTTTAATTAATAATTAATCCACCAAAGTGTTGTGCAAAATAATCCATGGCAATTGTAAAGGTTGGGTTGCTCCCTAAAGCTAAAGTAACCTCTTCATTACTTGTGTGTTGGAAAGGCAACCCTAGGCATCTTCACTCTTTGCCTATCGAGTTTTTTCGAAGGACATGTGAGTCAATAATTTCTCTTTTTGACTCGATTGATATTAGAGACGACGATTAATCGAATTTGGATTATATTTTATATCTTTCATCATCATACTCAATTATTATATTTATTCTTATCCTTTTGAGATAGTTCGTTGATTAAATCAGTATAGATATTGTTAGAATGGATCACTACAAGAATATTTCATTTTAGAGATCGATTTAAAGATCGAAAATCGATCTCTAAATGTATTAGAAATCATTTTAAAAATCGAAAATTTCAGTCCCTAAATTTGTGGTCTCTAATGTTAGAGACTATTTTTTCGATCGGTTTCTAATTTTAGAGATCGATCATAAAATCAGTCTCTGAGTTTAGAGATCAATTTTCCAGTCGGTCTTTAACTTAGATATCGATTTTTCAATCGGTCTACAATTTTAGAGACTGATTTTCTCATTCAGTAGAGATTGATTTTCTCATTCAGTCTTTAAACGTAGAATGAATTGAATTTAGAAACCGAATTCAATTCGATCTTTAATCTTATACACCAAAATTAAATGTCGGTCTCTAATTAGAGATCACTTTTGAGTCAGTCTCTAATTAGAGACCGATTTCAAAGTCAATATCTAATTTAGAGATCAATTATGAGTCGGTTTTTAAATTAGAGACCGATTTGAAGTCGGTTTCTAAGTTAGAGATCGATTTTTGAGTAAGTCTCTAATTAGAGACCGATTTTAATATCTCTAATTAGACTGGAAGAATTCCACTACTATTGGAATTCGCTCGAATTACGGCTGGAAATGACCGCAATCCGGTCGGGCTCTAGTGCCAGTCGGAACGCGGTCGGAATCTGGTCGGATTCCAACCGTCGGCGAATCGACGATGAAATCGTGCAGAGAAGAAACACTATGCATTTCTCATTCACTGTGCAATCGCGATGATCGAACGAATATATACAAAGAATGCACAGTAACCATGCCCGATTCGCAATCGTCGCCCTCCCGTCAGATTCCGACCATGATCCGGTTGGAATTCGACGGCGGTTCGGTCGAAATCCGGTTACGATTTGGCCGACACCGGAGCTCGCCCAGATCACGGTAGGAATCCGATCGGATTACGATCGTAAACGACCGCGATTGCGACCGCCAGTGGCGCACCCATTGACGCCCCCAATCGCAATCGGATTCCGACTGGACCGCCGTCGGATTCTGACCGAAATTCGACGAGAGGGCGACGATTACGAGTGATGTCGGGTACGATTATTGTGCATTTCTCGTTGATATACACGGATCGCACAAATCACACCGCTCAGGATATCAAACCACTATATATATATATATATATATATATATATATATATATATATAGCCCAACCCGCGATGGGCTTGTGATGGACCAAAAGCCCTCGAACCGAATCGCTCAATCTGCCGGTCCGACCCGACGTTCTGATCTCGAAGACCACCGCTGATAGGGTCTGGTTCGGATCCGATTTGACCGGGTTCGACCAATTGGGCCGGCCATGGAGGCGGCAGATATATCGATGATGAGCGGCAGTTCCTATGCTTCCTCTCTCTCTCTCCTCATCCTCTTCTTCTTAATCGCTCGCCAAAGCGATCTGGTAGCTGAACAACATGGCGGCAATCGCGAGCTCCCTCGTCTCCGCCAGAGATCCCTCCTTCCGAGCGCACTCCGGTATTCATCCTTCTACTGGCGTTGGTATCCCGTGTTAATTTCTGTTGATACTAAATAAATTGGAAGATCCGTTGCTTCTCGTTTTCGTGTTTTGGGGGGAAAGACAGATGGATTTGCTTGTCTACCACCGTTTCATTTACTTCCGTTTATTTGGTGTTCAGGCAATTCTTAATTCCTGATGTAGAATTGTGACTTCGTTTGTTCAGTCCTTTACTGGAACAAAAAAATCCCTTTTCTTTCTGATTTCGTGTATCTATTGGCTTTCTGATCGCTCAGGTTCTTTTTTTTTTTGATTTTTTTTTTCATTCCAGGAAATACATTGAAGACATTGGAGAAATCTTTTGTCACTTGCCATCCTTTGGGCTTGTCTTCGGCTCCTCTTCGCCAAATGAGGGCTGGAGTTACAACTCCCAAGCGTCAATTAATCGTTCGATCTGCCTATAGGTGATCTAGTTGTCTTCTAAAAAGTTCTTACTTTTTCTTAAAGTTCTGAAACCGTTTGTCGATTTACTCGTATTTAATTATGTTTGCTTATCCAAGATATCCGGATAAGCAAGTGCTCAGTCCAGTTAGAATTATGATTAAAAATACATTGAATTTAGTATTTTGATTAACCAAACCAGGGCTTAGAGTCTGGTGCAAATTTAATAATGTTTTACATAATTGTTATGGTTTGATGGGACTTTCTTAATAAATTATAACAAAAGGGCATTTCGGTGTATGAAGCTCCCGTCAACATCTTGGGGAAGCTATTGTACGTAGTCTTATTCTGTTTTATAAGAGTTTGTTTCTACGATTCGAATTTGTAATTTCTATATCACATGACAACTCCCCTTCTTAATCAGTTATAACAAAGTGACCAATAATATTGTAGTAGACTATAAGTTCTTCAATCAGCGAACATGTTTAGTTGTTTTTAAATCTGAAACTCAGAGAACTCCTTGCTTGCCAGATGAAATGGAAGATTGATTGCTACAAGTTCTCTCTTATACCTAGCATATATGCCATCAGTTTACTATTATGCATCTGAGTTTTATAATATTTTTTTTCCCAAGAAAGGTAACAGAATATTTTTTTTCTTTCCTTTTTTTCAAGGTACCTTTGGCGAGCTGATTCAATATGGGAAAAATCCTAAGTACTATGTATAGAATCAAAACTTGCAAGGAGCTATGGACTTTCTTTAACAAAATCCAACGATATGAAAAAAGGAATTGCTGGGGCTATTCTAAATGTAACAAATAAAATATAAATCTCAAGTTCGCTCAGACATGGACATTTACTTGAGAAGCTTTTCATTAATTTCTTAGACAATACCAAATATGATGCCACTATTTTAAGTCCACCGGATTTGACTAGCTTTAGAATTGGATTTAAATTGGAAGCCTGTCACAAAATCCAGAAAAGAGAACCATTTTTTCAATTTTATGCACCAAGGTTTTTAATGATATACTATGAAGGGATTGGACTTGATTCAACTTTATTCCTAACTGATTAGCGGCAATTTTTTGTGCTTTGTCAATAGACATAGCGAGGGTGGAAGACCAAACACTACAAGCACATTCATTGGTGGCTTTTTGCTGGGAGGGACGATTGTTGGGACACTTGCTTGTGTCTATGCACCTCAGGTACAGCATGATCTTATCATATTTAGCTAACATCATCATTTTGAAATGTTCCACGTGTGGATGACTCAACTTCTGTGTGATAGTCAAATTCTGGATCATTTACCTGATAATAGTGGTAAAGCTTCACCTTTTGCATCTTTTGCATCACTTCACTTTCCAGTCGAAGTTAAACTAGAACTTCACTCTTGATACAATAAGCTGTACAGTGAAGGGAAAAAAAAAACTTGAACAGCTTCTATTGTATGATTGCAAGAGTATTTGGCATGTGCATCAGTGCATGCCTGTGGCTTTTGCGCGTGCATTTTGATTTAATCATAACTAATGATATACAAGTTCGAACTTTCATTTCAAGCTGATGCAAATTTTCTTGAAGACATTCACAAAGTTCAGACATGATTGTCATTTAAGTATTCTTTCTGATAAATGATTGTTGTTCCAGATCAGCAAAGCACTGGCTGGCACGGACAAAAAAGAACTAATGAGGAAGTTGCCAAAGTTCATCTACGATGAGGAGAAAGCTTTGGAGGTACATATTATCATTTTAGTTTTAACTTTCATGGCAAACGAATCATGTTACAACAAAACAAATCTGTCTCCCTATTAGTTGACTCACTGATTACTCATGCCCACAAAGAGGATGGCATTATTCCTCTAGGTTGATAGAAAAATTCAAGGGACAACAACAACTAAAATGAAAATGTTTGGAATCAATTTGTTTTACGTTAAAGATGAGACAATAGATACAAAATATTAGAATCAGATTCCTAGATAATATTCTGAACTGTACGCAAACAAAAAGAATTTCATCAATCACAGTTCCATTATATGATTGTGCATAAACTGAGTGTGCATAAATTGGGTTCTGGATTTACTCGATAGATGAACCAAGGGGGAAGACTGTATATCTCCAGAATTAGTCGGACGATGATGACCGGACACCTAGATTATCATGTTTTTTTTTTTTTTTTTTTTTTTGCATTGGGCAATATTCAACAAGCATGCTCAATGTCAGGACAATATTCTTGTAGCCAATATAGTTGGGTCATACAAAGTGCTAATACAGTTTTACTTAAAAGAAGAATGACAGAAGTGATCGACAGTATAATCAATTAGTTGTTGTTCCATTATATGATGGGAAAAAAGGTTTTAAAATTTAGTTCTGCCTCAATAGGAGATATTTGTCGTTTTGTCCACCGACCTGCACCAACCTGCACGTGGAACATTTCAATACACCTGACATGCAAACACTGCCATAGTTCAATGATTTATGCAATTTTGGTTGCAAGTTGAAGTGAGCTGGTTGATTTGTGAGTCTCCCATAGTGTTAGGCAAGCATCTTCCTCAACCACGAGCTTCTTCCGTAGTTTTGGCTGCAAGCAGAGATGGATGGGTTGATTTGCAAATGGGGTGGTCAATCCAGTTGCTAGCAGAGATGGCTGGGTCATTGTTGTTGAATCTTCTGTGAGCTGCAACCGCCAGCTAGGGCACATTCGACAAGGTGACCTCATCAGTGCTATTGATACCACATGTTGGCATACCAGTACAACACTTGTACTGTTTCTTTACGGCTAGAGACTGAAACCCAGGTTTGGAATGAAATTTTTAACTTTGGTAGGAAGGTGAAATTGGATTTATCACATTTCAAAAGTTTGGTCTGCTCTTTACTGAACGATTGATTTAACTAGTCATTGCACAATCACAAAACTGATCCACGTAGCCTAACCTCAAATAGTTCTGTCCTTGATTTGGTGGAAAACAAAGTTTCAGATTTAGTTCCATGCCGATTGACATGGGTGAAATCTATTGCTCTGTTGGTCGACTGTCATGTGGAGCACTTGTATGCACCCGATACCCAAACCTCTTATTTAGTCCCATGAGTTGTGAACATCTGCAGGTTCACGCAAGCATCTATCTCAGCTGCCAGTGCCTTCTGCAGTTCCATGCTGATCGACATGGGTAAAATTTATTGTTCTTCTGGTCGACTGCTCATGTGGAACACTTAAATGCACCCAATTCACATACCTCCTATTTAGTCCCGCAAATTGTGAGCATCTTCTGCAGGTTCGGGCAATCATCTGTCAGCGCCTTCTGTAGTTCCAGCTGAACAGAGGTGGTTAGGTCTATTTGCAAACCTTTTCAATTGTGATAGTATTCCACAGTTCAGGCTGTGAGTGAAGGTGGGTGGGTCAATTTCCAAGCAGAGGTGGGTGGGTCGATCTGCAAGCTGAGGTAGGAGAGTGCTATTTGGTCTTCCATGGGTCATCGACTGCGAGCCACGGCATTATGCCTATGAGCGATAAGTTACCATAGCATCTTCTGCTACTCGGTTTCATTCTCCTTTTTAGTGCCACTGGCACCACATGTCTGGTCCAGCACCAACACTGTCTAATTCCCTCTAGAGACGGAAACCTTGAACAAAATTTTAAACCTCGGTGGAAGAGATGAATCGAATGATCACATTTCAAAAGTTTCATCTGTTCTGAATTGAATGGTTTACTTGTTATTGCACACTCAGGAATCTTCTAAATTGCATCTCTGCTTTGAATTATTCTTCTTCTGATTTGATTTGCTCACTAGTGTTTATCTGATGGAACTTCAATCTCATGCTTAAATGCTCTTCTTCTTCTTTTTTCTGATTGATGCCTCCTAATTAAGCAACTGATGGATCTTCTAGCAATTTAATTCTAGTTTTCATACTGAAACAACATCTTCATATCACTCACAGTTCCGATAACCCACAAAGTCGTCTATGCTTTCATGTGTTTTGTTAGTTTAAGCCTGGTTTGGGTACCCGTTTTCGAGCTGCACTAACGATCGCGAATCGGTGACTGCAGAAAAACAGGAAGGTGCTGACGCAAAAGATCGAAGAACTTAACTTAGCAATGGACCAGGTTTCTTCTCAAATCCATGCCAATGACAAGCCAAATGGAGTGACTCTGTCTACTGATGAGATTGAAGCTTCTATATAAAACACCAACTTGGGGGTTCATCAGTTGCTACTGCTCTCTTTCTCCTCCTCTTAAGGTTACATCACATTTAGTTTTGCATTGATTAGAATTTCTCCTCTTTTTTTTTTTTTTTTTTTTTTTTTTCTTTTTAGTCAGTGATGTGTTGATCTCGAGTATTATGTTCATGCATGCAAAAATTGTTCTCTAATATGTGTAACTATTTTAAAATTTAGTTGCAAAAATAAATTGAAATATTAATTTCTGATGGAGTTGTATTTTTTGGGGGTACTATTTCATTCTTCAAATGGTATTTATGTGTTTACTTTGTTTAATTGGATAAGAAATAGGTACTTTGGAGAGAGCAAAGCAAAACTCCAAATTAGTGAGTTATTGTTAATTCTAGTGTTACATGTTTGATAGATGATATAGGAAGTTGGATAATTAAGATATAATTAGGTTCATGATGAGTTTAATTACAATCTTTCACATTACACTAGGGTTGCATTTGGTACGGGTCTTGTAACATAATTTTGATTATATTATAAGATGGATTATTTTATTTATTATAATTTTAAAATTATAATATAATATAATTCGCATTACAAAAATAATGAAATGTTTTAATCTGAATTAAAAGATAAAACAGATGTAATTTGATTATATTACGAGGTCAAAAATTTAAATATCAAATATATTTATAATCTTAACTTTCGTTCTTTCGATTAAATCGACGACTGATGATTGACGATCGACAATTGATGATCGTCAATGGTCAACGGTCACTGATAGTTGGGGATCGTCAACCAACGACCGAGGGTTGGCAGTCGTCGACGATCAACAAGTGGGATCGATGATGACGATGCCGGTCACAGGAAATCTATTAGGATTTTAATTATATTCGGACAAAGTTATAAATATATTTTTATTATTTTATAATAATATAAATTATATTATTTATAAAAAAAGAATATATTGCGATTTTAATTATATTCAGAAAATATTTTTATTATTTTATAATAATATAAATTATATTATTTATAAAAAATAAAAAATAATAGACAACAAATAAAAAAATATAATATTTTTTATAATCGAATGTTATACATCGATTGTCGATCAAACAGGAATATAATATTAACCAAATGTAATCTTAAGTTACTAATACCGACTTGAATTGTTTGAAATATCTTCTAAAAAGAATCTTAATTTTTGTTTAATATTCCCCTATAGCTCTCGATCACTTATTGTTGAGGAATCACTATATTCGACTCGACAATTCAACTTATCGATTAAATCAATGGTCAAGATCGATTTAATCGAATCGAATCAACCAACGATCGAATCGAATCAATCGAACCGTTTAGTTCGATTCGATCTTGCCTAATCGATTTTGAAATCATTTCGTAACCGGTTCGAAATCGATTCTTGTTCAGATTTGAATTTGGTTTCAATTGCTAATTTAAATATGGAAACTCTTAGCATGCTAATATGTCTACGAGATTATTTTGCGAAAAAAAATAGGATTGCCGGTGCAATAGATGAATTTGAAAGTTCAAATTCGAGGAAGATGATTCGGAATCGTTTCGAAATCGGTCCAGAATCATTTCGAAATCGATTCAGAATCGGTCCGGATTGAATTAGTTTCAAGATTAAAACTTGAAAATCGAAATAGGTTCGGAATTGGTTTCCGAATCGATTCCAATATCGACGGATCCAAAATCAATGAGAACCGAATCGAAATCGAAATCGAAAAACCGATAAATATGCTTATTCTCAGTGAGTTACAGTTCATTGATATCGAGTTGATAATGAAGTCTTAAACGCGAGGTCTCATGGCATGGGAAGTCTCGAAGTAGGTGAAATCTTTTCGCAAGATATGAAAGTCTCGGTAAATATAACCGTCAAGGGTACCATGTAGTGGTAAAATTGTATGGTATTTCACATATTAATATTAATACGGTTCGATTCTTTTGTTTAAATAAATTTAACTTTGAATTTTGAAAAAAAAAAATTTGGGTAGATAGTCCTGAGTCAAATGCGGATCAGAAATTTACTATCTTAGATAAAGTATATCTTCAGTGTCTGATCTATCTTATAGGAATGACATGACTGTATCGTCGGACTTAACTATTAAGCCACGAACACTTCTGATTTACTCTAGTGATCATGACGATCTCGATTAGAGGTTACTTAGTGTCCTGTAAAGATCTTTAGGGTCGGGATGATTATCCTCAAAATTAATCAGGTCGAAGACTTCGATGTCAATAAAAAAAAATGATGGGTAAATATAAATGAGATGAGAATTTAAAAATAATATATTTGACTTAGTTGAAAACTTAATTTTAAAAGATGATGATTCAATCAATTAAAAGTTCTACTAATAGTTGAGTTAATTAAATCAAGTTGGATTGGATTGTTAGAGAATAAAATATTTTTTATTCTAGAGTTCGTTGATTAATGAGTTGAATGAGATAAATTTAGTCGACTGATAAAACAATAAGAATCCTATAAAAATATGGACAAGTCACAATCGTTAGATAATTCAAATGCTATAGCAAATTAGTTGATTAATTGGATAGAGAATCGATCGATTTGTAAAGTCAGCTAGTTGACTATGTATAAATATAGTTGATTTAACTGAAGTAATCACGAGATTAAAAGCAAAAGTAACGGATTGGTGCAATTCGGAATCGAATCGAAACCAATCTGTTAAATTCGATTTGGATAAAACGATTCTGGAATTGAACCGGAATCGTTCCAATTCTGATTCGGTTCGGTTCCGAACCGATTCCGAATCAGTTCCGAACCGATTCCGAATCGGTTCCGAACCGATTCCGAATCGGTTCCGAACCGATTTCGAAATCGATTCTGATTTCGATTTGGAACCGATTTCAATTGCTAATTTTAATGTGAAAATTTTTAACATGTTAATATCTCTACCATATTATTTTGAGAATAGGATCATCAACATGTTAGATGAATTTGAAAACTCAAGTCTGAGGAAGATGATCCGGAACCGTTTCGGAATCGGTCCGGAACCGTTTCAGAACTGGTTCGAAATCGATTTGGAATCGAAACCGATTCGAATCGATTCTAATATCGACAGATCCAGAATCAAATCGGAATTGAAACCGCGAAACCAATAAACATACCTAAGCAAAAGCAAGTGAAAAAATGTATTTTTTATTTATTATAATTATCATTAATCATCTTCTTGAATTATGGATTTAAATTGTTCGAGATTCTTTCATTTTAAAAAACCTAAATATTACCATCATATCTTATTTATATTTGATATTCGGCTGCATGCTAATATTAAATGGTAGGGTATATTTCTATTATTCACTATCCAATCACTCCAACACTATAGTTCACGGTTGAATTTGACGATAGATAAAATGGGGATATACACAAGTGTTCACGGATGAATTGTCTTTCGTCACCCCTTGGCTTCTCGACATCGTTGTCAAACGATCGAATTTCGACCGTGATCTGGTCGGATTGCGGTCGAAATTCACTCGAATTGTGCCCGCTAGCATTGGCGACCACAATCGAGGCTGATTTTCGATCACAATCATTGTCGATTCTGACCGTAATCACGATTGAATTTCGTTCGACAAGAATCACGATCGGATTCTAGTTAGATTGAGGTTAGAATTGACCGCGATTGCGGCCCCTAATGGTCGCGACATTGACATCCGTAATTCGATAGGATTCCGATCGAAATTCGATCCCGATTCAATCAATCGATCAATCAAACGACGACATCGATCTCGACGGATTCAGAGATTTGACTATAGCACTTACCGAAGAAAAGTCTCAAGCGAGAGTATTGTGCATTTCTCATTTACTATATAATTCCGTGAATCGAAGAGAAATCGAATTGCTCATAGCGCATCGCGTAGGGGTGTTGCGTTATATATACGCGCGATCAGAATCTGACTCGATTACGACCATGACACATTCCAGCATGGTAGCCACAGTTGGGCTAAATACTTCTTGCGATCCAGTCGAAATTCGCCCACGATACGGTTGGACTCTGACTTTGGCCGAATTGCAGTTGAAATTCGATCCAATTGCGGACGCAAAGTCAAGATGCGTCGCGACTGCAATCGAGTCTGATTTCGATCGGATTACGGTCAAAATTCGACTGATTGATGTCGATATTGAGCTCCCAGCACATGGCAATTGCTGTGGCTTGGGCGCGTGGTGCTCGATCGATTGGACTGCGATCCGATCGATCGCGAGAAATAAATTTAAAACTAGTTAAAAAAAAAATTAATTTACAAAAAAAAAACAGCTACGATAAATTAAATTAAAGAAAATAATGAATCGAAAACAGCCACAATAAATTAAATTAAAGTCTGTTATTTATTTCAAAATAATAATAATAATAATAATATTTTAAAAAGTCAGTTTTTATCGAAACCAATTATTCCGGTACTTTTAATTTCACTCAAATAAACAACTTAAATACAAATAAAAAATTATACATTATTATTTTTTTATTTATTACTTTTGTGGTTATTACTTTGTTAAGGAGATCATCGATTTTTTCTCTATTTCTCTTACGATCGAACAACTATATATAGATCGATCTCTTTCCCTGCATTCCAAATCCGAACCCTAACCTGAAGGGCAATGGAGTACTTCCCGTCGATGGAGGAGCAGCAGCTACTGGTCTCGTCCTTCCTCCAGATCGTCGTCGGCCAGACCACTGCCATCGCCACCCAATTCCTTCAGGTACGACCCCTTTTTGCAAAAATTTGCCTCTTGGTAGTTCTCGGTCCATCGATTCGTCGTCGGAGCCTCGATCTGTTCCTAACGCGATAGATGGATCGCGCAGGCAACAAGATGGAATCTTCACGACGCTATTCGGCTCTTCGTTCATTTCAAAGATGGTGGTGGGGTATCATCGCCTTACATGCCTCCGCCGATCAGTGGAAATCTTAGGTGAGCTTGGACGGCCGCTGCCCATCAAATTTAGTTAAGCTATCGGATGGATTTTCTGAAATTGTGATATGAAAATTGGCTTCTTTCACTTGTTCATGTTCTAATTAGATAATAAACAAAGAGAAGTTTGACCTTTAAGCTCAATAAAAAAATCTTATGTTATTCCGAAGAGATATCCACTTCTCATGACAACCAAAAGCCAATTTGTAGCTTTAGCAAGGACATTCTTATCTAACAAATTGTTTGGCCTAAGAACTGTCAAAACTTTGATTAGATTGTAATAAGATGAGGATTATTATGATCGAAAAGTGAAATTGACCAGTAAGCAACATAGGTTGGTCGATAAGATTGTGATATATGTAACATTGTTGATCTTGTCTTTTTTCCTCCGTTTTACTTCAGGCTTCAATCAGATCAAATGGTTGCATCCTGCAATTCCGATTTAGTATCAAGACGATTTGTTGCATTGGAGACGAAAGAAACTGCACCTTCAACAGCAAATGCTTCCCATGATAAGCTTTCTTCAATGCCAGAGTGCCAAGGAACCTCTAACCAGGTAACTATAATATAAGTTCTCTTGCTTTCTCAGTAATGTCACTTGGATATTTATTTGCTAATTTTTTCCTGCAGTGTCAGGAAAAATTTGGAGAATGAATTAGTTATTTACAAATTGCAGGATGATATGCGTGCTTATCTAGTGTGTATAACTTATGATTTAGTGTGCTTAGTCATCTTATACCTAATTTGGCGTTTTTTTTTGTGTGTCGTTTGAGATCCCTTCATTCACCAGGCCAGTCAATATGAGAACAATTTTGTTTGGCATCTAATGTTAGTAATATGTCGATACTATATGCAAAACATTAGTTATTTACATTAGTGTGACGGATTACAGTAACAAAAAACGTTGAGTTTTTGACTATTTGAGGGTTGCTACTGATATTTTGTTTCTTCGACAAACTTTATGTAGGCCTTTTGATTCACTGATAACTGTATCATGCAAGTTGTTTTTTTCCCTCTCCCATTGATTAAAATTGATTCAGCTTCTACAAATTGCAACTACCTAATAGCTACAAAATTGTAACACCTTTTCCTAATATACTCACAAATTTTCGATATTGTTCTCTCTTTTACACTTTGTGTTATTATATACATCATTGAGAGGAACATTACATAATAATCTAAAATAGTAATCCTTGTAATTGTCAATAAATGAAATCTATGATTAACTCAGATCTCCATTATTGACAATATTTCTTTTGTAGGGTTTTCTTCCGTTAGGTCCAAAGGCAAATCATGCTTTTCTCTGTCAAAAACGTCAAAGATCTTTTGATTCTACATTTCTGGACGTACAAGGTAATTCAGCCTCTGTTGCTTACTATATACAACATACGATAAAATCAAACAAATTGGTTGCTTAATGAAATTCTCATCTTTTTGTTGTCGACTACTGGATCATTTGTATCTTTTGTTTGCTTCTGGGGTTATATCTTGAAACTAACAATTATCAGATTTGACCGCAAAGTTGATCTGTATTCACCTTGCCTTCTGTTGCTCACTATATAAAACATACGAAAAAAATCAAACAAATTGGTTGCTTAATGAAATTCTCATCTTTTTGTTGTCGATGACAACTACTGAAATTTCATGGTCGATTTGTACAAGTCATGTAGATATTAGGGATTTTCTGGATCATTTGTATCTTTTGTTTGCTTCTGGGGTTATATCTTCAAACTAACAATTATCAGATTCGACTGCAAAGTTGATCTGTATTCACCTTGCCTTCATTGTTTATCCCTTAATAGATCCTTCCAAGAAGCAACGCATACTCGATGATGAACCTAACCTGGACAAAAATGGCGAATCCTTCTCGAGTGGAAAGCCGATTTATCCTATTCTTCCAGAAGAACCACAGGCTACCAACGAAGTTTGTAGGATACGGATTCGTCTCCCTGGCGATGGACATTTTATTCAGCGAAACTTTCTCCGAGCTGACTCGACAAAGGTAGTACTTTTTCTATCAAAGTCACTTTGTTTTCTGATCTTTTCATTTCATGATCCTGACATGAATTTCATCATCGGCCATGCAGCTTCTGTGGTCTTTCTGTTCCTTGCATCTAAAGGTTGGGCAAACGCGAGGTTTCCACTTCACTCAAGCCCTTCCTGGTGCATCCAAAACCCTGACATACCATAGCAACTTATCTTTTGAAGAAGCCGGATTATCAAATTGGCTGATCACTTTGGTTTGGGATTGAATATAGTTCGTTCACAATTCGGGATCCAAATTTGCACCGAGATGGGTTTTTGTAATGCCTGCCATGCTTACCTGAATAACCTTGTGCATAGCCACCAAGAAATACCATTCATTCTCATTCTCGACATCGTCGCGCATCCGAGAACTAAGGCGATATCGAAGAAATGTAGCCGCGGGCGAATCCAGACCTAAAGAACTCGACTATGTTTGGGCAGGGGTCTTTCAAATTATGGAATGAATTGAAGTTATGAATTATACTATTTTTTGTTGGGTGTGTTCATTCCCTATTCTTTATTTCTTCAATAATTATGAATAGAGAAGATATTCTTGTTCAGTACCTTGTCGATATCATAAGTTTAATGGAGGAGATGTTCTTGTTCCAAAGTATTTATAATTTTAAATAATCAAATTCAGTATCAATTTTTTTTTTTTTACTTTTAGTATTTTACTACTTTAATAATAACACATCCAAAAGAGTTTTGAAATCATTTATCATTAACTATTTCCCATCTTCCATTTAAAGTATAATTATAAGTTAATTATTTAAACTTGTATATCAATAATTATTTCTTACTGGCAAGATTAATTAATCTTTATTTATTTTTTTAGAAAATGAAACACTTTTAGTTTGATTTTGGATGATTTTTCACTACAATCTATTATTTAAAAAAGTTGCCATATAAACGGTTTGATCTTCGGTTATGATGTATTTATATTTTTTTTTTCCAAATGGAATAATAAATCAAGGATATTATACCTGCTGAGGCTATTTACATGAGCACTTCTGATTTATTTTGATGATCGATAAAGTATATTTCATCTAAGAGTTACTTAGTGCTCCATTAGAGATCTGTGAGACATAGTCGACCATCTCGAGGATTAGTCAAGTTGAAAGTTTGGATATTTATTGTTAGTAAAAAAAAATAATACAAAAAAGTTTCCATATAATTATTACGGGTAGGAGGCGAGCAATTGGTTAATAACTGAACCGACCGAATCAAAATCGAATATACTAAATATTTTTTTTAACAAACTAACTAAACTTTTTAATAAAAATCGAATAAATCGTACCAATAAACATCAGTTAATTAGGTTAAAAATCGAACCAATCAAATTTTTTTATCATTAGTCGATTGATATTACGTGTTAGTCAACTGATATGAAACATCCGTAAACTAGTAATGGAGAAGGTATTAGTTGACATACTAGTCAACTAATTTATATTATTAGTTGACTGATGGATTCTAGTTCGATTTAATCAGTTTAATCAATTATTTTCGTTGCAAAATCGAAACCGAACCAAATAATTAACAAAAATTAAATTTTTGAGTAAATCGAATCGAATTTTTTTTGGTTCGGTTTGTTCGCTCACCCCTAATTGTGGGTAAAACTTTTGGGCCTCCATATGGAATAGTATTGGGCCTCAATATGGGCTGAGTGTAATTCGATAGGAAATTGCAAATTTGCCATCGGCTGCGCTCCTGCCCTCCGCAGTTGCAAGTACCGGCCACGCCCTTCACTCCGGGTCGATCTGCTGTGTTACTCTTCCCGGCAACTTTAGGGTTAGGGTTTATCCTCGCTTTCTCCATGGAGGACTACCTCCAGCCTGCCAAGAGGTTGCGCAGCGATTCGCCCTCGATCGCCTCCTTCAACGGAGAAGGCGTCGACCTGTCTCTCCTGGAGGCGGTGGAGAAGTCGGCCCAGAACGGCGGGGTGGAGTTGCTCGACGTGCGCGCTCTCAAGAAGCTGGTGCTCGCCTTCGAGCGACGGCTGAGGGACAACCTCGAGGCCCGCATGAAGTACCCGGACCAGCCGGAGAAGTTCGCCGACTCTGAGGTCGAGCTCCATGAGGAGATCGAGCGCCTCCGGGTCCTCGCTGGCGCCCCCGAGCTCTACCCGGAGCTCCTCGCCCTTAACACCGTCCCCTCCCTTGTTGGCCTGCTCGGCCACGACAACCCTGATATCGCCGTCGACGTGGTTTCCCTCCTCGTGGACCTCACTGATGAAGATGTCATCGGAGAGGACGACGACAATGAGGAGCCTGTTCGTGCCCTGGTGGACGCCCTCCTTGAGAACAATGCCCTCGAGCTCCTCGTTCAGAACCTGGCCCGTCTCTCTGAGGCCGACCCTGATGAGGCGGCTGCCATTCATAGTACCCTTTCCACAATCGAGAACCTCATCGAGGTCAAGCCTGCTGTTGCTGAGCTTGTTTGTGAGCGGACCAAACTGCTTCGGTGGCTTCTTGGCAGGATAAAGGTGCGGGAATTTGATGCAAACAAGCAGTACGCATCGGAGATTCTGGCAATCCTGCTGCAGAACAGCCCTGGGAACCAGAAGCGGCTGGGCCAGATAAATGGAGTTGATGCTGTTCTGCAGGCGGTGGCGGTGTACAAATCACGGGATCCAAACACTGAGGATGAAGAGGAGATGCTTGAGAACCTCTTCGACTGCTTGTGCTGCCTTCTCATGCCAATGGAGAACAAAGAGAGGTTTTTGAAGTCGGAAGGAGTGGAGCTTATGATCATTATCATGAAGCAGAAGAAGTCTGCCTATGGGTCGGCAATCAGAGCACTCGATTTTGCAATGACAAAATATCCTCCGGCATGTGAGCGGTTTGTGGATGTGCTGGGATTGAAGACGGCTTTTGCTGCATTCATGGGTAAGGCAAGTGCCATTCTCTTTTGTTGCTTCCCGTTGTGTCAATGTTCCTCTTTTTTTTCTTTTCCTTTTTACATATTCATATGCATGATGGAACATTACATATTTGCAACCAGAAGAGTTAATCTTTAATTTATGTATCTAATATATTATTTGTATTGATGATCTTCATTGATCTTAATATTAATGTTATAATCATCGATCTTATAAACTTACACCAGTACTTATTAATCACATTAATTATATAAAAACCTAAGATATTTTTCCTCATGAATTGTGTTGGCACAAATATATGTTACTTGGAGTTTGTGCTTACAGCTCACTAGTCAATATTTAGTTCAATGACCTTCTTCAAGTTTATAGAATTTATAGGATATGTATGCTAAAGCAAACTTTGAAGTGGTATTAGTAGAGCCTTGCATAGAGCCTAATTGAAATATAAGGTTCCTGTAGTTATTCTCAAAAGTTGTAACTAACATGGTTTGATGTGATGACTGTTAGTAGACTTTTAGAAGCAATTTCCCAATGGTCAGAATTATCTCGGAATATATGTTACTGGAATTCTCAAATTGGGCAATAACCTTTTGATAAGTACCATGTAGTGTAATCCCGTATAAAGAGTTTGCTTTAGTTGATAAAAAAATCCCACATAGTATCGACAAGATTGAAAATTTTGTTGTCAATTGTTTGGATCGTTATTGTGCAACACATGCTACTTCAGCTTGAGCAATACAAGCAAAACCTACTTTTGTTTTGGATTGAAATAATTGATGTCAGACTACGTAGGTGAAGTTACTGGAAGAGGAATCTATGTGACGTAGTTGGTCAAGAGAAGAAGTGGTCTTGTAGTTAATAGAATTTCTTCATGTTGTCTTCAGAACATGGTGATCTATTGTGTTTTAAGTTAGCTGTTTTTATGTTTTTAAGGGAGCATTTAACTTATTAATGTTGCTTCAAGTTTGTTATATGCTTCTTGTTTGTTTTCGTAATGGTGGTAACTTGGACTGTAGAAACGACTTATCAATCCTTTGGTTTTTCTATTTTCTTCTTTAAATTCATTATATCTGAAGCAGAGGGCACCGAGTTACACCCTCTTATGACCACATAAGAATCATGTAGGCCAAACCAATTTCCAGCTTGTTAAAGTCCAAGTCATGTCAATCAGTTTGATCAGATCATTTCTAACAAAATAAACAATCAGAAATATATTCTATGGATTGCTTATGCCATATATATCTATTGCTTTGATCGACTAATATGCATTGCATGTCAATAATACCAATTTGGTTGGATCATTTATAACTAACTAAACAATCAGAATTGTATTCTATGGATTGCTTAAGCCAATACGTTAATGTTTTTAACAAATTAAACAATCATAATAACTAATTAAACATTACTTTGCATGCATGTTCCTTGTTGGTTTGCCTTGTGGCTATACAAAATTGGTAGCATTGGCTGACTCGTAGCATGTATGTTGTG
This sequence comes from Wurfbainia villosa, assembly GCA_025175895.1. Lineage (NCBI taxonomy): Eukaryota > Viridiplantae > Streptophyta > Magnoliopsida > Zingiberales > Zingiberaceae > Wurfbainia > Wurfbainia villosa. The sequence goes on along the minus strand of CM046000.1, from coordinate 1,315,729 downwards.
TGATTTTCTTTGGTCAATATATAGAGTAGTTTAAATGGAATCGCATATTGCTTAGGATGATTAATTGAGTGTGTTATGTGGTATTTATATGTACACACAAATTCCTATGCATTATTATGAATTATTGTCAATATCATGGATGTTACTTGTATAATTGCATATGCTTCTGCCCCCTACAGTTGTTTGCTTATTGCATTTGTTATTTGGTGGTCTGACTGCATACCCGCTTATTAGTTTATGCTTTTTGAAACCTTTGTTATGTATGCTCTTACCATTTTGTTATTCCAAATACTATACAGATTCCATTGAAGAAGAAAAATAAGAGAGATAGATCACAGGAGGAGTTGGAAGAGCGCATTATTTCACTGATTGCTTCATTATTTGGTAAGTTACCAAGTCAAGTGCCAAGAATGCATTTCTATGATGTTCTTTGTGTCTCTGTTCTCTAGAAGTAGAAGGAAATGGGTTAATGATAAATTTTATAGTGCTGTTGTATAAATTGGTTTTGCCAATGATAAATTTTATAGTGCTGTTGGATAAATTTGTTTTACATTATTTTAATTGGAACATCCAAGATTTTGTTTTTTTTTTTGAGCCAAAACTGGATTATTACCATATCAACGAGGATTGTAAGTCCTCTTCAACAAACAAAAGCTCTTCATTGTGAGGTTTTGACCATAAATATTTTATAGAAAAGTAAAGATTATAGAAAATCATTTCATACTTTAGGAAGATTAAAATGGGAATGATGGCAAGAGAGATCTCTACAGACAAATAATTCATTTTTTTTTTTAAATTGTAACTGGGTTTTTGTTTGGTTATATACTGCTAATAAGAAATAGACTACATGTTATCCTAATTTCCACATTCCTGTTTTGTCAGATATCAGTTTACATTGTGAATTTGAGCAATTTGAACTTGAAACCTGATTTGGGCCTTGCTAAATTGTCATGCATCTTTTCTTAAATTTTATTAATATCTTAAGCATACTAACATTCCTTTTGCTATTTATTGCATCCCTTGACAGGTGGCATTTTGAGAGGTTCAAGAAGGGACCGATTATTGAGCAAATTTGTAGAAAATGAGTTTGAAAAGATAGATCGACTCATGGAACTCTATATGAGGTTAAGTTAGGAACTGTGTTTTTTCTCATTTTCTTGGTGTATTGCTTCTGTCCAATTTTTTTTCTCACCAATGGTTTCTTGCCTCTTCAAATTTTGTAGATACTCTGACAGGGTAAAAGCAGAGACTCAAAGGCTCGATTCACTTGAATTGGACGATTTAGAGGTCACTTCCTAACCTGATTCCCTATTCTTCCAATACCAGTTGTCGACAAATCTGGAACCAGCAAATGCTTGCAATACAAACCCTAACCTTGTTCTCAATATATAGATTGATGAAGAGGAGCTCTACAATCGAAAGCTAGAAGCTGGCCTTTACACTCTTCAAGTATGCACAAGCAAACAGATGATTACAATGTGCAATTCGTTCTCATTCATTCGCTATATTTTATTCGCCTACTGAGTTCCTTCTATATTTGCAGTTAATTGCTGTAATTTTGGGACATCTCTGGTTGTCTGAGTAAGCCATCCTCAAAGAAACTTTTCCTATCTTATCATCTCCGCCCATCTTTTCATTTGAGGTTAAATTTTTTATTACAGTCATCCCAGGATAAGAGAGAGGATTGAACTACTACTGAAACAAAATAGATTGACAAAGAACGATGTGAGAGAGATACTTCAAGTATGCATTCACTTATAAATGTTCTACTTCGGTTTGATAACTGTAGTTTTCTTGCTTTTGTCTTTTTTGGCATCTCTTAATATATTTATTAGCCGCCAACATAGTGCCTTCGAGTTCCATCTGTAGTTTCTGGAGTCATGACTATTGTTATGATATTTTTTTATAATAAATTTTAGAAGTCTGCTAATGATCCTGATTTATTCAGAACCTCAATTTGGAATCACAGTCCGGTGAATGCTGACTTGAGCTTAACTTAGTTTTAGGTTTTGTCGAGGTCGATCTAGTTCAGCCAAGTTTAGCCAGGGTTACATAAGTTCACCTAAGATGGTCAATGGTTGTCCCTGGTCAATCAGCTGAGTTGCAGTAGAATTGACTATGGGCCAAAGTGAGCCACTTTGGTTGGTTCATAAAATGCTCGATCTTTGGAAAATTTGTCAAAAAGTTTTGAAGTTAGAACTGTTCGTTGGGGGCCGGAAACTTTCTTGATTTCTATCAAGTATCAAAGTAAGTTGTCGGTATATCAACACCAAGGATCTCGCGACTATGCCACCATGATCTAATAAAAGCTCGATATACCTGATACATTTATGATTATGAAAGTTTATTTTCATTCATATAAATTTGTGCAAGGATTCACATGATCTGTCAAACGTAGCAAGTCATAATGTCTGATAAATCATAATTTTTTTTCTCTCCCCCTTATGCTAATTGTATATGTTGTAGGAGTATCATGATAATATCGGAGACGTCGATGGACCTGAAGAGAAAGATCGAGCTCAAGCAAAGATCCAAAAGTTCATCTCTGCATTTTAAAGCATCCCTTCGATCGAAAGAGCGATATCGCATCAATGTATGGCCGATGCTAGTAGATTCTAGTAAAGAGAAGCTTTTGTGATCTTTTCTCATGCATTGTGTTCCCGTCTCATGTCATTTGAATTAACTCAAGATCATGTTCTTGGGATTTGGCTGGCATTCTGTTAATTCATGTTCTGAACTGTAATTTGTGGGGAACAGTCAGTTGGAAATGAGGTTTGAGTGTTTTTTAGATCGTGTTGTTTTCAAAATATTCTCTTCAAATCGTTAAAATACTTTTCATCATTTCATTCTCTTATCATTTTGATGATGTTTTGAAACTCAAGTGACGTTTGGTTGGAGGGTTTGAAATGAGGAAATGGGAATAAGAATTATATATGATGTTTGGTTAATGAGTTTGAGATTGAGATTTTGAAATGATTTTTAAATATTTGGGAATCAATGAAACCTGATCTAAATGGTAGGTTTGGAAATGATTTTCAAATAAATGATCATTGTTGGTCGACGATTGGTGGCTGACAATTGGCATCTGCGAGCGGCGAACGATGGGCAGTGGGCGATGGGTGTTAGGCATCGATGATCGACGATTGATGACCGACGACTGACGTTGGCGGGCGATTGATGAGCGATCGGCGGGCGGTCGATGGGTGACGATGGTTGATCGACGGTTGGTGAGCGATCGATGATCGGTGATCAACGATCGACAATCAATGAGTGATCGACGGTCGGTGAGCGATCGATGATCAGGGACTGATGACCGTCGGCGATCGACGACCGTCGACGGTGATCGTTGGTGCCCCGATGATCGTCGGTGACCATTGATCGACAACCCGACAATGATATTGACATCGTCTCCACTTTCATTTTCAATTTATAAATCAAATAATATTATTAGAATGACTAAATTCATTTCCATTCTATCTTACTATCAAATCGATTTTCATTTTTATTCTCACACTCGAATAATTAAGTATTTTCAATTATTTTTACTAATTCATGATAATCTTAAATAAATATGTATTTAGAGATATAAATTTGACTATAAATAATCATAATATATGCTAAGTACTCTAATAAAGAATAATTTGGTGCGAAGTTTACGTGTATGCAGTTTTATGTGGGATTATTTTCCCTATTCAAATCTTATAAATATGGCAGCAAATTGATCGTTGTGCTAAGGTTATTAAGCAATATTTTTAAAATCTAATTTAATGGCAAGTTTAACTCTAATTTAATACTCAGCCATATTTACGTTAAATACTTATTAAAAAGTATATTATATATATACTATATAATTCATCGGTAGAGATTTTTTATTATCCACCGTTTGATCTTTTAGAATTCAAGAATTGAATTATAGCGCACAAGTGATTTGATAATGAATAATAGAAATGTTCACGGGGCTCACGGATGATTCAAAGATTGAATTATAATGCGAAAGCGATTGAACGGTGGATAATAAAAGTGTTTACGGGGTTCACGGATTTTCATTATTTATTGTTCGATCTTTTAGGATTCAAGGATTGGATTATAGTACACAAGCGATTGGACGATGGATATATATATATATATATATATATATATATATATATATATATATATATATATATATATATATATATATATATATATATATATATTATTGATATTTTAAAGTTCATTAGCGCTATAGTGTACAAATAATAGGCAATAGTGCACAACGATTTCTTCGTCGTTTGATCGATCGCTCGACTTGTGTTAATGATGGTACTGTGTTTTCTTCGTCATGCGATCTCGCTACTTAATAACCACAATTCGCCGACGAATGAATAGACTCGTGTGCCAATTATTTCTATCAATCGATCTTTCAACGCGATGATTTCAATCGAATTAATCACCTATGAATTTTACGTTTTGTAATAAATAAATACGAAATTTTTATTTTTGACTAATTTGAATACGTGGAGATCGATCGCTTCCTCCCTTCATTAGGGTTTCTAGGGGGAGCCGCGGGAGGGTCTCTGCAGATCCAAATCGTCGCCTCCGGCCATCTCTTGCCGGCTTCCCGTGCGCCTCCTCCGTCGAGTCTCTGCCTTTCTCTTGTTTCTTTCTCTCTTGCGTGCCTCGGTCGTTCCCGTCTCCGCCGGTTCTCGTCATGTCGGGGGAGGAGGAAGAGAACGCTGCTGAGTTAAAGATCGGGGAAGGTAACTATTTTTTTCTCTTCGGGAGTTACTAATGAATTACCTTTCTTCTTCTTCTTCTTCTTTTTTTGCAAGTTCTCTGTTCCGGTAAGATTCCTCTGAACCCGTAATTTAATCTTCGTAGCAAGTTTTGCCTTATGAAGAAGCTCATTTGATTATTCCTCTGAACCCGTAATTTAATCTTAGTAGCAAATTTTGCCTTATGAAGAGCTCATTTGATTTTGTTCTTTCATGGATATATGGTTTTGTCTAAATGGAGCACTAAATATGGTTGTTTGGTAGAGTACTACCTAGGTTTTGAATCGCTTTCTCCCATCTTTTCTTATTCTCCTTTTTAAGGTGTGTATTGTTTGGTTGAACTCGAAAAACCAAACTAAACCTAGTTAACTTTGCTTTGATTTTTTCTACTTAGTGATTGTTTAGTGTGGTTTAATGAATCTATTTTTATTTAGTCGAGTTTCATTTTTTTTTTCAAAATTGTTTTGACCTGAAATATCAAAATGTAATGAATTTGGATACAAGTTCGGAGCATTTCTCATCATTAATAATAGGAAATGATGAAATAATTAGTTAAATTTTGCTAAGTTGCATGCATGTAACTTAAAACACTAAATAGTTTTTTTTCTTCTTGTAATCAAATATGAAGCAATTTTGAATGTTCTAATGACTAATTGCAAACATAAGAGATGATTATGCACTTGAAGCTTTATATAAAATATTTGGCACTATGCAAATTCAGGTTAAGCTGAACTAAATCAGCAATCCTGGATCAGTTTTAGTTTAGTTTGATTTGGTTTCAATTTAGGAAGAAAATTTTCATCGTTTTCTTTTTTGTTTCCATTCATGGCTTCACTTCTAATCCATTTTTTTTTTCCATTTTATCTTAACATTATATCAATGACACAATTTGTACAAACCTCCCACATTATGAAGGTATTTTGTAGAATCTTCAAAAATGACATGGATGTGAACTCTTGGTTAACCCTTCATAGTGAATGGTTAGCCTTGTTTATTAAAGTCTTTACTTTCTCATCTTCTTTTGTTCATACCTAGTCTCAGTTAACCATAATGCTTTTGCTTCCATAATGTGATACATACGATTTTTTTTCTTCTTGTGTTACTGTGTGACCATCAGGATAATTTTTGTGTGAGGCTTGGACCGTCAACTATTTTCTCACAAAATTAGTGGAAATATAACTGGCTACTGTTGTTTAGCATAGCTTTAATTTTGTATCCCGTGTTGAACTTTCCTGCTTGTTTTCATGCCTTTTCAAACTTAAATTTTTACTGGTTTTAGACATATGTCGATGTTATTGTTATTTCTTTAAGTTGCAAGAAGTTATACTTTTTCTGTAATTGTTGATTTCTTTAAAATCCCAGAGTTTTTGAAGGCCAAATGTCTGATGAATTGTGAAGTTGCTCGAATTCTTGATCACAAATATGATCAACTCCAGCAGATGTCTGCTGATCCTACAAACCAGATCTCCCAGTGAGTGGCGCTTCACTTTCAATTTTCTTGTTTCCCTTTTGCCTTGTGACAATGCTTTCGCATTCTCATTCTTATCTTTAGCTTCACTGACACTGTTGTTATGATTCAGAGTATTTGAGAAATCAATGCAATATGTCAAACGCTTTAGTCACTACAAGAACACAGATGCAGTGAGGCAAGCACGAGAGTATCCTTAATTTCGTCATTGAGTATGAAAGAATGTTCGTTCGATATATTCATTGTGCTACAATTGGTGATCTAATATTCAGTATGGGCATCTGGGTCTGTAGCTTATTTTCTTGTGTCCATTTCTAATTTTCTTCCTACAAGTTTCAAAAGTTTCAACCTTAATTGGTTTCTTAGAGTTCTAAGCAGATACAAATTAGCTGAGTTTGAGGTATGACAATTTTTTTACCTGAAATTCCAGGGGCATCTCGTGACATTTAACCATATGAATGTTCATTTGCAGCTTTGTGTACTGGGAAATCTGTGTCCTGATACTGTCGAAGAAGCTATTGCAATTGTCCCATCTATCAAGGTAAAACAATATGTCCCACTATGGCAAGCTTTTTTCTTTAGAACTATCTCATTAAAGGAAACTTTTTGTCATTTTATTTGGGTGTTTGGCTTGAATTTGATGAGAGTTTTAGTAAATAAGCTTGAACAAATTCAGTAACATAAATGAACAAGGTCGAACATAGTCAAGCTGGCCATAGCTTGGCATGGCTCCGCCCGCCTAACTCATTCACTCCAGCCCGCTTGATATATGTATTTCTTGGGAAATTATACATCTTGTGGTGGTGGCTTTCTGCTTTTGTTCAACGGATAATCTATAGAAAAAAAAGGGAAAACAATTCGATGGATTTCCTAAATGTTTTATTTGATAATGTGGTTGCATTTTGTATGACAAATGAAATAAATATTACACATTCATTTAGGGGGATGATCTTTTGATATAGACGATAGAGTTTTGATATGTTGGATGCCCGTTCTTGCATGGTGCGTGTGTGACGCTTGCTCAGCCGTCCGATCTGTGTGATTGCGCAGTGATGAGGTATGCACAGTACGTTCATCGAGCGCGTTATAATCCATCTCTGAACTCGTCGGGTTCGGTCGTGCTCGATCGGATTGGAATTTTGACCGTAATTCGGTCGGAATTTGGTCGTGGTCCGGTCGGAGTCGGATTTCGGTCGAACCTTAGTTGGATTCCGGTCGGACTGTGGCTGGGGTTAGGTTGGACCGCGATCGGAGTTAGGCCAAACCTTGGCTGGAGTTCGCCCGGATCACGACTGAAATCCGGTGGCGATCTAGCCGGACTCCCACTCTGGCTGGACCACAATTGAACCGCGTCTGCGATTGGACTGCGGTCGTGCATGATTGGGCTGGAATTCTGGCTGCGATCCTGTCGGACTCCAACTCTAGCTGGATCGCAATCGGACCACGACTGCAACTGGACTGCAGTCGCGTGTGATCGGGTTGGAATTCTGGCCGTGATCCGGTCGGAATTCTAACCGTGATCCGATCGGATTCCAGTCACAATCCAGTCACGATCCGGTCGGACTCCAACCCCAGCCGGACTGTGGCTGGATTTGGCCAAATGATGCGGTGACGAACTGCTGGCATGCGACGGAGAGTTAATGTGCATTCCCAGTCGCGCACAAGTCACGCGTCCCAACATATCAAACTCGATAGATGATATTCATGCATCTGAATCCTGAAGAGTCAGTCTATTTGTGTGAACTGGCATCCATCTTACTTGCTATTAGTGTATTATCATCATCCGTGCTTTCCCGAATAAAATCCCGGATTCGCTTCTCTCTTTGTTCTTGCATTTCAAGGTTGATTTTATTTCGCTACTAATAGATCGCACATTGTAAATGCTAATGATTCGCAGAGCAAAGGTCGGATGCTGGAAGACGATGCAATTGAGAAAATGCTGCACGATCTCTCGCTGATCAAGAAATTTGAGTAGCTTCCTAACACGATGGATGGAGTGAGTGAGTGCTGGAACCAACACGAATAGTCGAGGCTTTGCTCTTAGAATCGATATGTTGTGCAAATTGTGTAGTTCTATATCAGGGAACCAATGTGTTGAACACTAATGGCTCGAGGAAGCACTGCACTGTAGTAGTAGGAATTGTTGTTCCTACATCTGCTTGCTGGACTGTAAATGAATCAAATGTCAAATTTCATATGATCATATAACTAGCCAAGTCTAAAATTAATGAAACTTTTGAAATAACAATTCAAGTTTGATTTGATTTTTTTTAGATTGAGTTTGATTCGAATTTGAATTGAGGTTGATTTATTTAATTGATATTAAGCTTTTAAAACAAGTTGGATTCGGTTCAAATTTATTTAAGTTTGATTTGTTTAAAAGTAAATTTATTTATTCATTTGAAATTTTAATATTTTAATATTTATTTGATTGGTTAGTATAAATAATTTAAGTGAATATAAATAAATTTATAAATAAATTTGATCATTAATATAATTTATTATTATAAGTTGTCTATGATTTATATTTATGAATATTATTCAGGGATATTAATAAGATGAATATATATCCGTTTAAATTTATTTATTTAATTTAGTAAGTTGTTTAAATTTATTTATTTAATTGATTTGTTATTTATTGAATGAATATAAATAAAATTTTATCAAGTTGAATTTTAAATTTGTTCATAGATATTTGATTCATTTACAATCCTATCTATTTTTAATTTCGATCCATTTTTCAGAATTCGTGACTAGTTTTAAAATAACAGATTTCCACAAAATTTAAAATTGTACGTTAAGTTGATTTTAAAGTCAGCTTGCACTCATTCTCCATTGGTGTTGTAGCACTTTCATTTTAAGATCACCTTACACTTTATAAAATTATAATTATTTTAATTTTAGGAGCGAAAACACAATCTATTCCTCTTATTATTATTATTATTATTATTAAAAATCTAGGATGCTAATATGTTTAAAACAACCAAATGCCAAGCTAAAATGAGGAGCCACATGAAACCAACCATTCAACCTTACTAGAGAAGACTGTTAGATTTGGAAGGCATGGTAGTATAGGAATCAAAACGTAAATCTACAGGCCAAGCAACCATTGTATCTCCTCCAAACCGACATCCGTTGCACAAGGTATGCCAAACTAACTTTTCTTCTACTTCTTCCGTCGTTTATTGATGCATAAAAATGATAACGTTCATCCCAAACGCCTTACGCATCAATTATGATCTTTTATTGAATAGACTTGATATGCCACTAAGCTCATAGTGAAAACTACAAACAAATCGACAATATGACCAAAAGAGTAACTTACAGGATGCAAACTAGTTGGCCTATATCGATTGAACCGAGTTTCGAATGAACAAGAAACACTATAACCAAGTTCGTTCGCCTAGAACATCGACAATATATAAGCCAGTGTCACAGAATTGATCGGTCGGAAATGCTATGAAAACATATAAAGAAATATGATTGAATGAATAGCTTACACAATCCAAACTAGTTAGCCTGTGTCAGTTGAACTGAGTTTCAGACGAACAAGAATTGCTATAACTGAGTTGCTTCCCATAACATCCAACAATTTAAAAGCCAGCGTGTGTCGAAGAAATAGTCAGTTGGATCGACTTAGTCATGAGAGTTTAAATACCAAAACACATGCCTTGAAACAGAGCATTTCTCAATCCTGATGAAGCGACCCGAAGTCTTCGAATCGTACCACAATCTAGGAGATTGCCACTTTCCGTTGAACTCATCTCTGGATACTTCGGCGTCAAATAGTTCAGATGCAGGGTTTATGCTCAATCCTTCGATCAGTGAATCGGGTGGTACTGAGTTATCTCACGTTTAGGAGGTAGCTTCCTCAAGATGAAGAGTACCGAAGAAGAAGGCAGAATTTCGACTAGCTGAAAGAGACAGAAATATAGCACATCATTGAAAAAATAGATCAAATAAATGCCAATTATCGACGAGAAAAAAAATGTTGGTTCTACTTTGAATCTTGTAAGATTGAATGGATATTTTTTCATTTACTATAAGATTGCTCTTCTAATGATTGAGAAGAGAAGAAATCCGAATAGCTTTTCGATCATTTATGCCTCCCCCTTTGTAAGCTGATATGAGATGAAAAAATTAGGGCACCATCACAAATTCCCTCACTTGGGGCATGTTTCGAGGGGAAAACATCAAAAAGGAAATAAGATGACATAAAAAATTTGCCAGACAAATATTTTGCAATTCTTTTCCTACTCTTCTCTAACTATTTCCTTTCTTTGTAGAAAACCAGCCATTAGTATCACAAAGTCTTCCAATGAAGGCAAGTGTCTCCATGATCGTCCAGAATTGATAACGTGTGAGATCCAATACTGAGATTAGGTTAGGTATGCTCCCATATCATGTCACAAGCAACCCAAATAAGAAAAATGGTTTATGAACTTATTATGCCAAAGAATTGATGCAAAATCCTTAAATCTAAATTAATAATAATTCCTTTATTAGACCACAACTCTCCGCAAAAGGTTAGAATCCGCCAACCTAGCGGCCTCCACCGGTCTGTCCCACAGTCATTGTGAAAGAGGTGAATCACGGAGGGTCCTATGAGCCTTGACGTGGTGACTGAGACACGTGAGGGTCATCTGAATCCAAAAAAGGGCTTTAAACCTTCTCCGGAATAGACTCTTGTCCTATCCGCAAGTTCCGCCGTACCTTAACCACCACGCCATCCCCGTGGAGACTATTATCCCACAACTCTACTTACAGGACTAGATAGTCTAGATTAGGGTGTCACATATGTCCATTTTTGGCTTTTTACAAACTTTTGTGATTCTTAAATCTGTGACATAAATTTTTATGTTGATATTTGCTTGTGTAAATTTATCTAGATTTTATGTACTTTTTTATTTTACATACTTTATATAGTTATTAGAGAAGGGAGCCTTGGCACAACGGTAAAGTTGCTGCCTTGTGACCAAGAGATCACAGGTTCAAATTCTGGAAACAACCTCTTGCAAAAAAAGCAAGGTAAGGCTGCGTACAACAGGTGAACTGGATCAAAACTCAATCTGAGTTGTATTTTTTATTTGCATTCTATTTGTTTCACTAGCTAAGCTCAGCTAACTTTGAATTCGACCAAAATAATTGTGGTTGACCACAACATTTCCCCCCAACCAAACACTGAAGAGATTTAATGAAAAAAATGGACATCAGTGCCAATGAAATCGTCAAATAATGTTTATCTCAACTATTTGGGGTAGGCAATCTTATCCCTCCAATGATCTCGGTGTTAATGAAATATCATTAGTTATTATTTAGGTTTATGATGTTGAATGTTGGGTTACAACTCAAGCACATGAGCAAAAGATGAAAATTGCATAGATGAGGATGTTAAGATAGATGTGTGAACATATGAAAATGGACAGAATAAAAATGAGAGTATTAGAGAGTAAGTCGAAGTTACATATATTGAAGGAAAGCTCCGACGGACACGTTTAAGATGGTATGAACATATACTTAAACGACCAATAAATGTTTCAGTTAGGCGATGTGAAACGATGACAAATATATACATCAAACGAGGAAGAGGAAGAAAAAAAAAACTTAGTTAACTACAATAAAATACGATAAAATTTATTTAAGTATAGATAATGATACAGTAGGGGATAGAATCCAATGACATAGAAGGATCCATGTAATCGACCCCATCTAGTGGGATAAGACTTGATTATTATTGTATTATTTAAGGTCGTATCTTTCAATTAGAAAATGCAAAACCTGAAATCATATTAAAATGCATCCATTATCGTAGCGCTACCAACTTCTATGAATACAACTATTATGTTGTGACAATCATCATCATGCATACATCCAAGTAGGGTAATGAGAGTATGAAATTCAGAATATGGATAATACCATGTAGTAGACAAAGTTCAGGATCGGGTGGTCGAGAACATCAAGTTCTGCAGTTTTATCAAATGCATTGATGCACATCTGAAAATAAGAGTTCAAATAAAAACAAATCTGTCAGTAATCTCACAAGAAAGGTCATGAAACAAAGCAAAAGTTGCAAGTGATCGAGTGCCTACCATAACACATCTGAATAAGAAACAAAGGAAACATATAGCTGTAACATAGCCAATCTATACAAGCAAAGGGGAGAAAAGGTGATCAGTGAAGGCGAATGCAAAAGTGAACAGTATAATAGGCCATAATATACCTCCTGCAACTTCTTTCGACGCCCTTTCGATTCCACAGGGAAGTGCTTCAACATTATGAAAAGCCTAATGATAACATTATATGACTTCATAAATCAAACCAAAATGAGCGCTGAAGGTGGAATGAAGTCCTCATGATTACAAAGGGACATCAATGTGAGGAATGAAGATAAACACAATGCAACTACTGAGGTTTACTTTTGTTTTAGCTGTGCCTACTTATTGGGGAAAAGCAACAGTATTATAGTAACATGTTCCTTTTGGTCTTAGAATAAGATAATGGAAAATGGCACATTTAAGTTTCTTCGTCCTAGAAACTTCTGGTTTGTTCCAAAATACCATGCAGGAGTGAAACACCAGAACAAGTGGGGTGCTAAATGAGTAAAACCTTTGAGCAAGTTTTAGCTGCATAGCCAGCATTGACTAGCAGGGCCCCATATTAACCTTTTTCATCTCTTAAGTTCAAATTCCCTAAAATTCACTACCAAGTCAAGTTTATGTAAGAATAGTGAATCATATCAATTGGAAAAACCCACTCTTGCATATAATAGCCATCATGCAAAAAATCAAATTGAAATCAAATTTCAAAAAAAGCACAAAAATGAAGCATCGTGTATTCATACGGCAGAAAATGGTACTCTCAGATAAGACTTGTTTCCCTCTTTATGACTAGCAGCATTACTTTAATTTTACATGTCTGCAATGTATTTTTTTTTTGGGTGGGACTGATAAATAGTTTTAGGTATTTAAAATCTAGAAGCTGGATGCAGGCCAAAACCAATATTGTGACAAATGTCAGCCATGCAAGATGGGAAAGGCACAAGCTTTCCCATAATCTTGCCTTTGCAAAAAATAAAACATAATAGAGACCTGCTAAGAAATAGGAAGTCGGTGAACTTAAAACTAAAAACGTAGTATGACAAAAGAATGAAACAAACATAAGAATTTGAAGTGAGCCTGAGGTAACAATGTGTTCATTAGAAGATTTGACATACCTCCCACCATACAAAAGGAAACCAAAGGCAGCAAATAATGAGACACCTATTGGAAGCGTAAAATATTTCCCACATTATATTTCATTCATGTGCATTAGGTTATTAAGTAACCCAGTACCAAGAACCAAACCTGCAAATAACATTTGGGAGACAATAATCATGGCTTGGATTGGCTTCCACCACAGGACCAGCCAAAGTGAGATCTGCAAACAATTGAAAAATAAGATTCCACTCTCTAAAATAGTCGAGGCAGGTTTAAAAAAGATTCTCTACTTGGATACAAATATACACAGAGGAATAGTAATTACAAATTATTCAGAGCCACAATAGTTAGGACAAATGAGGAATGCTGTTTGGCATCAACAGAATAGCGTATATGAGCTAGAATGAATCTTTTTTCCTTGTTCTCCTGCATAAACTTTCATCACAAAAACGAAACCTCACTAGAGCCATCTGATCTAGTATTTCAATTTCAAGTAAATAAAATGTCAAGTAAGACACAGGTCTATTGAACACCTCAAATGCATAACTGAGTTCAAGCATAAATACAAGAGAAAGACCAATAGTGAAGACTCTAAGTGTCATAAGAATAGTTGAAGACAGACACATGAGGTAGTACAATGCTAGTTTTCATAATGATACTAGGATAGTATAGAAAAGAGTTTTAAGATGCCTTTCTTTTGGTTCCTCATAGTTCTATCTCCTCCTAGTCCCTGCCAAAATGCATGAAATATTCATCTAGTTTTGAGAGTCCAGGTTCATAATTGATCAAACCCTCCAATAAGGTCCAGAAGATGATTACTTCAGACATAATTCACAGCAAATGCACGAAACATTCATCTAGTTCCCTCTCTTTTCTCTTCCAAAAGATGGCACTCTTCTACCTCTTCATCATCCATTTATAGTCCAAACCTCATGCTCACCATACCAAATTGGCCTAAATTTCATTTGAGTGACAACTTAGAGGTAATAGCTGAGATGAAATACAATAATGATTATTTTTATTACTTCATTTAACTGGTCCTCTGATATTTCTAAGCAACAAAAACTGGGGATTGAATCAGAAGGGATAACTGAAGTCATCAATGAATATGAATCGAACACCATAATCCATTTGCAACTTGAAGCAAATCTTTCCATGGAAATTACATACTAATAGTATGATTATCTGTGACCTCATACAGCCATGGAGAAATACCAAAATCCACTGGATAGAGCCAAGACCGCTCATATTGTGAGGATTCAAACTATGAACGAGATAAAATAGCTAAAAAGGCATATGAACCATGTATATACAAGGATATAAATTATTAAGCAGTCAAACTGCAAAAATATTAGAAGTCCTTTTCAACCACTTAATGGAGCACAATATTAATGTTACAAAGAAAAATTACCTGTGTAACAAACACAACTGCGTTAATTGCATAGAACGTAGGCCTAAGCTCATCAGTAGATACAGAACGTGCCTGAAAATAACACCAAAAAAGAAATAAGCACACAACTTAATTTGCGCTCTTTAAATAATCACGGATCATAATTGTGAATGCAAACCTGGTAGTAGATTTCTGCCCAAAATAATACCAGCAATGCATAGGTAGTAAAGAATGCAAGACCAGGAAAGTCCAGAAGAATATGATGAATTATCTGAAACCTCAACAAGTATATACATGCGCTCAATAACCATGAAGCGTATATCCAAGAAGAAGAAGAAGAAGAAGAAGAAGCAGCCTAGAAGGATACCTCAGGGCTTATTTTCTCAATACCACGACGAAATACAAAGACCAGTGACCGAACTGCAAATAGCAAGTAAAATATAATGGCAAACATGAACATGCAAGGAGCAGATAACTAGAAAAGTCATCTTATTTACCGCCGTCAACAAGGAAATTCAATAAGTAGAAGACCTTCTGCGTCGTCCAACCGAACTCCGGCACTCTACATTCAATCCTAATCAATTGAATCTGCAATTAAGGAACATGGAGAATGAACATAATGATAGGCAACAATAATCCCAAGCAACTGTAGATTAGGCAAATTTCCCATTCCATCAAACGCCAGAATTCAAAATCAGAACGAAATAGCATCCAGTTGACAGAGAAGACGAAACGAAACCCTAGAGCGCACTATCGAGAAATGCAGTTGAAGCAAAAGGGAGGGAGGGGGATTACGAGGGCGACAACAGACAAGAGGCCGTAGAGGAGGGCGAGGGTGCGGAAGATCCGATCTTGCCACGAGGCAGAGCCGTTCACCTCGTCCCACCACCCGGTGCTGCTCCAGAGTGCGAGATAGGCCGGCGAAGACACCGTAAAGCGGCCCATCGTCCGAGGACGACAATCTCCGGCGATTAGAGGTTCTCCTCGCCTATCGAGAAAGAGAGAGAGAGAGAGAGAGAGAGAGGATGGGCAGGGAAGGAAAGGAAAGAATAACAAGAAAATTTCATATATCCTTTTAAAATTTTGATAATGTTAAAAAGTGCTATATGAAAGGAAACGAATAACAAGAAAATTTCAAAATCTATATTTAAAAAAAAAATGCCTTTTAATATTTTGAGAATGTTAAAAAGTGCTATATGAAAGGAAAGAATAATAAGAAAATTTCAAAATGTATATTTAAAAAAAAATGCCTTTTAAAATTTTGATAATGTTAAAAAGTCATAGACGCGCGCAATGCGCGTCGAACGTCAGGAGAGGTGATTATTCATGTGAATAACGAAAATATATTTATATAGAGAAATTTTCTCTTGGGCTGCGATTTCGTGTATGTCAGGAGACGTGCACTCTATGTATGAGCCACGTGTGGTATCGATGTCGTCGTCGTCGTCGTATCATTCGACCACCGTCGACAGTCGGACCGGGGCGTGATCGACGTGCAACTCGCCGGTGGTCCGATGAGCTCGGATTATGATCGGTTAGCGCTCGAAATCCGACGTAAATCGATCGAAAATGACCAAAACACGCGGTCGACAGTGGCGCGACCACTATCGCCCACGATCGGGCTAGATTCTGATCGAATCGCAGCTGGAATCCGATGTCGGATGGACTGGCAGTTGACGTCGGTCCGTTCAGTATACTTGACTGACCGCGATTCGGCCGTCGACCGGTCGAATCTCGGTCGAAATCGGCCGCCAGAATCGGGCGGCCGATTTACGCCGGATTCCTACCGCAATTCGATTGAAATTCGGTCCGATTGCGGCCGACAGTGGCTGCGGCACTGCCGACCGTGTATTTCGGTCATTTCCGATCGATTTGCGTCGGATTCCGGGGCACTAATCGACCGGAATCCGAGCCCCGTCGGACTGTCGACGAGTTGTGCATCGATCGCGCATGGTCCGACAGCGGGCGATGGTCGGACGACATGGCGACGATAGCGGCAACGCACGTTGGTCAGCGTGGAGCGCATGAGCACACAGAAATTCGTCGCGCAGTAGAAAATTCCTCTCTCTCCATATATATATAGAATTGATCCGATGAGCATCGTTTTGTTGTCTGACTTTGTGCGATGAGAAAATACACAGTAATAGTATAGCCCGAAGTTGTCGATCTCGTCGAAGAAAGGCTAAATTTTGATTACGATCCGATTGAAATTCAGTGACAGTCCGATTGGCCTGATCATGATCCAATCGTCATCGGAGTCCAATCGGATCACGCTAGAAATCCAACTGGATTGCGATCGGCCGGCGGTTAATTGGCGCCTACAACCATGAAATCTCGCATGGAAGAAACACTATACATTTCTCGTTACTGTTCAATCGCGATTCAATCGGACGCCTGAGACGCTGTCGCGGACGAGTCATGTAGTATAACGCGCGCAACAGATCATATATATATATATATATATATATATATAGAGTTTTCTTCTCCTGCGCGACCGAATCATCTGCGCCCGTCCGCGACGCACCGAGCCGTCCTGAGTCCGATGCGTGCCTCATGCGCGATGAAGAGAAATAAATAGTAATTAAGCTTGATGCCCGCTCGCACTCACTGACAGAAGGGCGAATTTTGGCCACAATCCGCCCTGAGTCCGATGGCGGTCTGGTCGGAATCCGATCGGTCGTCGATGAATTGGAGCTATGGGCAGGTGAAATCGCGGCGGAGGAAACACTATGTATTTCTCTCATTCACTATGCAATCACGATTGATCAGACGACGGAGAAATCGTCCATCGTGCATGAAACGATGCTCAGATATATATATATATATTAAAAATCAATTTAATTTTTTTATCAGTACCGGGATGTCAGAGTTTTCAGTCCGATTAAAATTTTTAGGGTGGTTAATCCGATCTCATGGTTCTATATAGACGTCACTTCAACAATTGAGTCGAAAGAGATCGGAGTCCTTGTCATAACCGACCCTAAGGGAGGACTATTGGAGTCCTCATCTAGGGGCCAATTTTTTTTAATATTTTATTGAGTTCAATTTTAAATTTTTACAATGAAATAGACTAACATCGAATTTGAAAATCATGACTAATTTTGATCTTTATAAATCTCTACCAATCACTTAGACATACAAAAGAAGTAATCACAATTTAGTGGTTCAGTTCGGACCCTTCGATCACGTCATCTCCGAAAAACTATCCTTAAATTTTTACTCTATCTATTAAATAAATTTCTGCATAGAGTATCATTTTCATGGATTTTTCTGAAAACAAAATATAATTTTATTTAAACTTAATGAACTTATGCAATAAGTGTACTTAATGAAGTCTGAACTTTTATTTTCTATAATATAATAGTGATTTATTTCTCAAGCATTACAATCATTTAACTCATTTGAAAATTGCTATATTTCCATTATACTTTATTTTTTAAACACTTTAAAAATCCTATAAAGATAATATTTAGTTACTATTTAACAAATCTATAAACTTCAATTTATTAAATGCTGAAAATATTACTATACATTGCATTTTTTATTGCATAATTAAAATTAATCCTAATTTTAATTATAAGTATAGGTTATTTAAAAAATAAAAATAAAAGAGCATTTATAATTTCAGAATACATTTTTTAGATTAATAATTTTAATTAAGTGCTCTGAGTTATAATAATTATAATTAAAAATATTTTATACTGTAATATTTTTAATTAAAATTATTATAAATATAACAATTTTGATCCAAACTACTTTTTAATTTAAATTGTTTGTTCCAATAGTTTGAATTAAAATCAATTTTAACTCATTCTGGTAAACAATTTAGAAATAAAAAAAAGCATCATTTTTTACGCTCCCATACACAAAATTAAATGAAGATTTATAATAAATAAATAAAAATCAATTTCGGATGAAAATATTAAATACCTCCACGATGAAATAAAAGAGCATTTATAATTTTAGAATATATTTTTTAGATAAAATAATTTTAATTAAGTGTTATAATAATTTTGATCAAAAATATTTTATATTGTAATAGTTTTAATTAAATTTATTAAAAAGATCCAAACCACTTTTTAATTAAAATTATTTGTTTAAATAGTTTTAATTAAAATCAATTTTAACTCATTTTAAAATTTTTATTTAGAACTCCCCCTTTGAAAATATTTAGGAGAGTATTTTCTGTAAACAATTTAGAAATAAAAAAAAACATAGGAGCAAATATTAAATCTCTATTGTGGGATGAAAATACTAATTGAAATATTTATCTTGAACCTTCCTTCGTATCATTATAAAATCGATATTCTATAAAGATTGAAATTTGTCAATCTAGTAGACCATCGTTCTGTTTCACGACCATTGTAAGGAAGATAAAATCATATGAATCTTAATGTGATGACTGAAATACGTAGAGATCATCTTAATAAAATAAAAAAATTTAAACCTTCTCCGAAAATTTACTAGTTTCTTAACTTAAAATCTCCAAACCACACTCATTAAATACATCAAAATCGCTAAACAAATCTCCGACGTCCTTAATCGCATTCGAGTTCGATACTCATAAGAAGATTGAACGAGAAGTTCCATCTCAAATTGATCAAAAGTGGTTAACTGAAAGCAGCAGCTCCATAAGATTTCAAACAGAGATCTCAGTCCTGGAAATCAAAATGCCGTCGCTGTCGGCGTAGAGCCACTCGCCGTCGGAAATCCTCGTCCCGGCGATGTTAACCGCTGCATGCTTCTCCCCGAAGCCTTTCTTGTTGGCCTTCATGGGGTGGGAACCCAATGCCCTCACACCGATGTCGCAGCCATTGATCTCGTCCACGTCCCTGATGCAGCCGTTGATGACGATGCCAGCCCAGCCGTTGTTCTGAGCCTGTTGAACCGGGTTGCCTCCCAAAATGGCGCAACGCATGCTTCCTCCTCCGTCGACGACGAGGACACGTCCGTTTCCTTTCTCCTCGAGGAATTCACGGATGAGGACATTGTCCTCAAAGACTTTGAGGGTGACGATGGGGCCGGAGAAGACCTGCCGCCGGCCATAGATTTGGAAGATCGGCAGGAGGGCCCGGAGCTCACCGTTAAGGATCAGATGGGGGTTTGCATCGCATGCTTCAGCAGTTGCTAATGGTAAAGCAGACATTTTTGTTCAGTCAGCACCTGGAAAAACAGAGGAGATTGAATTAAACATGTTTTGGCTTCTCTTTTGAGTAAAAATATAAGCAGCAAAATTCAAGGGAAAAAAAAAAGCACTGTCAGTGACATAATCCATAAAATTAGAGTGCACTATGTAAAGAAGGAGAGTTTTGATACAATGATAAAATTATTGCATTGTGATTTAGAAGTCATGAGTTCGAATCCTGAAAACAACCTCTTGCAATTCCACATGGCGAAAGTTTCATGTACCGAACAACCCTTACACTAGTATATGTGTAAACATTGTTCAGTTCATGAAATAGACAAAGAGTTGAATAAACAAGGAATAGACTACGAATAAATATAAAAGCCTGCTCAAAGGGAGGACTTGGATATCTGCAATGTTTCACTTCAGAAGTTGATATAGAAATGTCTCTATTCTTCCGGCGAGCAACTCATGATCTTCTGACAAATTTGGAAAGGCACATGCTGCATTAGCCACTGAATTTTCATTATGCCTTTCTAGAAGTGGAAGAATTGATACTTCACCTGTTAAGGAATGGTTCCTTGTCAATGTCAGCGCACCAGTTGAATGGGCCAACAGGTGTTTACAAGATGAACCCTGATGCCTCAGTTGTCCCGCGCATGAGTGGTGCTAGCCTAAGAGGAGTCATTGGAGATCATCTGGATGATTGTAGGTGGGGCGATCTGCCCTTCTTATCATCTTTTCGCCATGAAGTAGAGCGCCTGAGTATTAAGTTGGACCTAGAGTAAGTGTTGAACGAGAACATCTCTAATTTATGTGGAGTCTATTGTCTGGCTGTAGTTCAATAGATCAAAATACACCCTCCTCCCTAAACCCTACATGCCACAAGACCGTGGATAAAAAGAAAAAGCTCTCTTATTTTCTTTCTATTCTGTAGTGGCTCATTATTTCCGCTTAGGTCTGTACATGTTACCTTCATTGTAGTTCCTAATAAAGTTTCCTAACACTCAGGTTCCCTTTTGACCCAAAATGATAACCATTCTGCATGGATGATAAGCTTATAAACTAAACTACAAGATTTTACTACATAGTTATGCCATATCCTCAAAGCATATATGTTAACAAAACTGGAAAAAGATATTTGACACAACGCATGGACCAACAAATGTGCCATTCAAAACCATAAAAATTGGAATTAGAATTCCATTTCCAATGTTATACTAAAATGTTTAATAGGAAAACGAGTGGGAATTAGAATTCAATTTTCATGGAACATTGAGGTTCAAAAATTCTAACAAATCGGTTAGATTTGTGTTTGAGAATTTTCTTAAATCGCGAATAAGAATCCTACAATGGAATACCAAATACATCTAAAGTCCCATGACACCGCAAATAAGTAATGAAATTTTGATTTGCTTTTTTCTCTTCAAACAAATCCTTAGAATTCCTTACTGATACTGAATTAGAAACCTATTTCTCAAAGGAAAAATTGGCTCTAAACAAACTTATAGCAAAGAAAACATCTGTCTTAAACAGAAATTAATACTAAACGAACAATGAGAAGAAACAAACTTGTATCTACATCGAGAAGTTGTTAACGATTTTTCCTTGAAAAGGATTCAGAATTACCATGCATAACTGACCAACAAATCAACAAAAAGCATAACCAATACAATAAAAGAATAGCTTCCCAATCATTTGGATAAGGTAACATTGATTTTTTTTGTGAACTCTACTTGTATCAATATCGCTAGTCAAATAAATAGCACTTGGTACTGCATTTTTTTCCTTTTCAATTAAGCATCACAGTATCTTCCTCAACTTTTTGCACATCAATATTTCTAATCAAATTCATGTTGTTCAAGTGGAGAAATAAACTTTTTGAACATTTTGACGTGGGCTTAAATGGCAACAGATAAATAGCACTGCAACAGACATTAGGCAATGGCATGAAACTCCAGTATCAAAGATTGTCTTACATTTTACAAAGCTGTAGGGGAAGAATCCGCACCAATGTTTTATTGTTAGTGCTACATAAAGTACAAAGAGGGATAAGATTCATAAAATTAACTCCAAATAGTCGGGACTAAAATAAGGACGAAGATGATGATGATGTAATATTTGATTATTTCCAGACAACCAAGTCTCTGATTGAGCTACCAGAAAATGAATACAAGAAAGAATCATTATCAAACTATTAATACAAAATCCACCAAATTCTAACAACAAATACATTTGCAACCCAAAGGCACCACAATTGTGAAGGTTGTCATAATAACTTCCTCAGCTATTTTGACTCAATAAGATCAAAAGACTCCATCTAATCTCTGTTGTGTTTGCCTATTAAACCTCATAAAACAAGAACCTTGCTCAAAATCATTCTGAAAGATCTCAAATAATCAGTAACAGCATGCCAACGATGAATTAAGGTGAGAACAAACTTCCCCTAACCGTGCAATGCAATTAATAACCTAGTTCAAGCTCGCTCCCACTGAATTTGATAGCTCAATAACCTCGAACGGACTACAAATTGGTATCTTCCTCGAACCACTAAGGGCTGAATTGCTAGATTCCAGATCCCACAGAGGGGAACAAAATTCAGCAGCCCCTCTGACTGCAAACCATGTTCTAGCTTTCCTACGGAATCAAATTGGAACACCGATGGACAAATTGAAGTGATTGATTGACTACGGTTGGCGAACAGCGTGATCGAGCAGTGAGAAAGCGATGATTCTAGATTTATCTCTCTAAAGATCGCGCGATCCATGAAAAAAAGAAAAGAAAAGGAAAGAGAGGGATCGAGATGATGCTTGCCTGAGGTAGATCGGAGGCGGAAGGAGTCGAACTGGTTGCGATTTGCGAGGAATGACGAAGGCGCACGAGAAGTGAGAGGAGAAGGAAGCGAAGGAGGTTAAGTAGGCAGTGGGAGGAGGAGGATGAGGCTGGCCCATGTCGACATACACGGACGCGGATTGGCCCAGACGACGTGGGCCCTAATCCAACCAGCCCAATAACGGTTTTCATTTTTAACCCATCAATTAATTACACCCACCAGACAAATCGAATCCCGGGCCGGTTCGCTATGGCTCGGCCGTTACGGAACGGGACTCGGTTCCGTTTCCTCTTATTATCCACCGTGATGCTCCTCGCTTCCATCGGTCGCTCCCTCCCCCTCCGCCGTCTTCCGGCTTCCTCCGTTCCCTACCATCGGCGGTGCCTCCTGTCAGCCGCCTCCTCCACACTCCACTCACCATATAAATCCTTCCCTTGCCCTCTCTGGTCGGCTTCCTTCTCCTTCTGCCTCGACCGCCGCGGCAAATCTACCATCCCCGTCCACTGCTCCGCCGCCTCCATGGCCACCGCCTCCGACGAGAGCCTCGATTCGAATCCTCTCCTCCAAGATTTCGCGCTCCCCCCCTTCGACGCCGTGGATCCGAAGCACGTCCGCCCTGGAATCCTCGAGCTCCTGAGGAGACTTGTACGTTTCTTCCCATATTTATCTGTCACCCCCTGGATTGATCGTAGGATTGTATCATCTGTACTTGCTTCCTTTTTTGTTGTTTGCTTGGAGTCTGTATGGGTTTGTTAATCTAGGGTTTTCAGCATGATCAATGGGATCTGAATGTTACAGGATATGGATCTGGTAGGCTTAGAGAAAACAGTGGAGCCGACGTGGCCCAAGCTGGTGGAACCGTTAGAGAAGATTGTCGATCGGTTGCAGGTGGTTTGGGGCGTCGTCAACCATTTGAAGTCCGTCAAGGATTCACCGGAGCTTCGATCTGCTATTGAGGAAGTCCAGGTTCGTTTCATCTTCGACACTATCATCTCTGTTCTCTGTAGGATCAAATTCTACATACTTTTGCTTCTATCCCACTTTACAAAATTTCTTACTTTTTGTTACAGTTTGCTATTTGCTTATGCTACTTTTTTCTCTCTCTCTTTATCTTAGAGTCCTTGTACAATTTGTTTGGACAACTAGAGATAGTAGGAAACTATATGTTGTTATCACACTCAAAATCTTGAATACGATCTCATTGATACTGTATGAGGTATCACGGTGTTAATTAATTTTTCCTCATACTTTCTAGTTGGCTGTTTAACATTTTTCTTCTAAGATAGACCCATGTTGCAATTGCTTAAACAGCCAGAGAAAGTGAAGTTTCAGCTGAGATTGGGACAGAGTAAGGCCATATATGATGCATTCAAGGCTATTCAGAATTCATCATCGTGGGCAACCCTTAGTGACGCCCGTAAACGTATAGTAGAAGGTAACATGCCATACTGCACTATCATTTCTGTTTCTACTTGTAGGAACACCTGATTGACGAACTTTTATCACCATTAAATATTCTTTTCTTCCTCCTTTAGCCAATGAGTTGCATCAATCAATGGATTTACTGTGCTGATTCTTTATTCTCTAACAATGAGATGAACTTTGCTCTTGAACAAGGAATAATAAATTGTGTTTTATTAGGGAACATGCTACTTGTAACGCTACAATCATGTCGATCTTATAGATCAATGGATTTTCTTGCTTGTTATTGAAATCATCAGATAGATACACCACTTTACTGTTTTGTTCAATAAAATGTTCTCTTCATTTACCTAATCAATTCTTCTGAATTATTGCAGTACACAAAAATTTCCTAGCTTCCAGATGATTCCTTCTCTTTAGCATGTTGATTTCTTTTGCAGGCCAAATCAAGGAAGCTGTTCTGAATGGTGTTGCTCTTGAAGATGAACTTAAAAAGAAATTTAATGAAATTGAACAAGTAATCATTTTCCTCTGCATCTGTTTGTTTCAGATTTTTTTATCTATATCAAATGATTCCATTGGTTTGGTTGTTTTATTTGAAATTTTGCAAATGATAATGGCTTTTGCCTAATTATGCATTGAAAACATTATAATTCTGTGAGCTTTTAAGATGCATAAACATGATGCTAGTTGACTTATGTTTTTAAATTTTTTATGAAGGTAATTACATGCTAGGTTCTCAGCATTGAGATTTACCTTGGGAAGAGTAAGGGGTCTGTAAATGTACATTCTGATCCCATGACCTTGGAACGGATCCATGCATAGATGATAAATTGATATCAAACAAATATTTATTTCACCATAGCATAAACCACACAATCTATAATGATTACTCAGGGTTTTAATTTTGGATTATTAACACTTAAATATAATGGACTATATAAACTGACACATGTTCCATAAATTTTACTAATTTTTTTTTATTAATGATAGTTACTTTGGGATGCTCAGGGTTTTTATTTACTGTGGGGTGAACACAGTTATTTATGTTTCTTTTAGGATTTGTTTTCTTGGCTTTCATTTTTCATGAAATAAAATTGGCATTTGGTTTTAAAGTTGGAAGAGTACTCTTGTATGCTACGTGATTCCTTTTTTTCTTTTTTTTTTCAGGAGCTCGAGAAACTTTCACAAAAATTTAGTGAAAATGTTTTGGATGCTACAAAGAAATTTGAGAAATTGATTACTGATAAGAAGGAAATTGAAGGATTACCGGCTACTGCCCTTGGACTTGCAGCACAAACAGCTGTATCAAAGGTATATCTCTCTCTCTTGTGTTGAAATGCCTGTAGCACAGGTGACTCATCAGCCACTTTAGTTCTTTGTTAGTGGTTCATTATAGGAAAAAAAAATCCCGTCGAAAAAAATCTCTCTTATTGCCTTTTCACCGGGTGGCACACAATTTTGCATATTTTGGTTTGAAAATAAAGTGAGAAATATTTGTATGAATTTTGGCAAATGCCAGTTCTACTGGGCTTATTGTTTAATAAAAGCAACACTCATTGGTTGTTTCTTTAACCTTTTATTTATTTGTTTAAATCTTTATTGGCTTCTATTAACAAGTACTCTAGTTTCATAGTTTTTATACTATCTTGTTTAAGGTTGTCGATCCATTTATTGTTTTTCTGTCATGATTATTTGCTCCAGTTTTATATCTTCTTTTTTCTGTTATTGCTGTATATATTTAAAATATCAGCTATTTAATATTACTTTTGGTTGATCTTCTTATTCACGATATAACATTCATTAAAGAATGCTTACTTATGATGCAAAATCTTCCCTTGTTTTTTTAGATAGCTTGGGATATATCTCCAATCTAGACATTTTTTCATTTAAGAAGCAATATATGTTCGTGTAATACATTCCTTATGATCAGGGACATGATAATGCTACTCCTGAAAATGGCCCTTGGATAATCACTTTAGATGCTCCGAGTTATATGTCTGTTATGCAACATGCAAAGAACCGATCTTTACGTGAAGAAGTTTATCGTGCTTATGTTACACGTGCATCTAGCGGAGATCTTGACAACACTCCTATTATTAATCAAATTCTTAAGTTGAGGTTGGAGAAGGCTAAGCTTCTTGGGCATAAGAACTATGCTGAGGTATGTGGTTGACAATTGTGCAATTTTAAAACTACTAACTCCTTATTTTTCATAATGATTATTTCATCTTTTGTTGGGATTTTTTTTAACTTTAGGTCGGCATGACATTGAAAATGGCCACAGTTGAACGAGCCAATGAGCTTCTTGAAAAATTGCGCACTGCTTCTTGGGATCCTGCTGTTCAAGGTACTAAGTGATACTCATGTAATGCTATTTGTTATTACAAAGTTATACTTTTTCTTGGATGCTTGAAGACTTAATTATTTCACTAGGAATCCCTTGTATCCAGTTGCAATTTAGTTATTTCTTCTATCATCTTATATACATTTTAACTTGAAAAGTCACACTTATGAGAGATGAAATTCCTTTAAAAATATTATAAGAAGATCCGATTGAATACTAAATGAGAGTTAAATGATAAATAGGTCAATAATTTATAATCTAAACATTTACTTGTGACTCTTCACTTGTTTCTTCCACATTGATTTGTTCATCTTTTCCATCTTCAGGTTAATCTCCTTTATGTTTTCTTCTTCCTAATTAGTGTAGATGTTTACTAATCAATCATCATCAATGGTGTCTACTAATTAGTGTAGATGTATACTAATCAATCATCATACTTTTTGGGTACTTATTAGTCTATATGCCTTCTTTCACATTGTTATCTTTTGTTTTTTTAATCATTTCCTTCTTCGTATTAAGTTCTTTATTAACATCGCACAAATCATGACTAATTTTAAGAGTTTGATTGTGCTTGAGGTTGGCCCATGATACTGATTACTAGTTTCTCAAGTTATCTTCTAGAATCCTAATTATAATCTTCTATTCAACTATAAAGATTTTGAGGCTTTCCCAATATTTCAAATTTTAACATTTATATTGAATAAATGGCAATTTCATTGGATTATGATCACTTGGAGCCTTGATTCCCATTTTCCTTTGTTCTAATCTTCATGGGAATTCCAACAGTATCTTCATATGCTTGTATGTTAACGATATGCATTTGTCTCTTGAATGCCAATCCCATGGATCAATTCGTGTATGGATTAAAATAGTTCAGAGAAAAAACTTGAATGCCTCATTTAATAGATGGATTGCTGTAAACAAAATCTGAATCCAATAGCATCCTGCTGCATGTGCAAGATAATGAAGCTATCATTACATTTCCTATTAACAATTTTGAAAATCTTTTTATGCCTCGCATATGTAACTGCATATGTGCTTGGATATTGTGTCTTCCTACAACATAAGCTTTATTATGTGGCTCAATCCACACTGCCTCATAGGCTTCTTGTGGGCGAGAAGGAATTATATACTTAAAATTACACTTATATTGTGTATATATAATTGAATTCAACCTATTTAGTCAATATTATTGTGATTTACTGCCACCAGTCCAAACACTGGTTGCATCAGAAAGTTTAGCTGATCTCATACAACTGAATTTAATAACCGAGTCAAAATCACTCATCTTCTATGCTTTATTAAGGACGCTGTCAATATGTTTCAAGATGTACGTTCTCCACTTTCATGTCTGCAGCAGGGGTTCTGTAATGGATACAAGACTTCTACTGTCTCTGTTTTTAGTAGCATGGATGTCGTATTGTACTGAACTGGCCAACTGATAGTTTCATTAAAAAGTTTACCAGCAAAGAATTTTCTACTGATGAAATTTTTATGCATGCAGATATGGAAGATGTTAAAGATTTTGCTAGGAATGCTGGTGCTGCAGAGGCAAATGAACTGACCCACTGGGATATTGGTTTCTGGAGTGAGAGGCTTCGGGAGTCTAAATATGACATCAATGAGGTTAGTATTCACTATTTCATTCCCTTTGAATAATTTCCTTAGGTTTTTATGTGTAACCGTGATCCTAATTCTTTTGCTAGAGTTTTATTTTTGTGAGGCCATGATTTGCATAATTGTTGGAATTATACCATTCACAATTCATGTCATACGATATGATATGATATGATTCACATATTAGATGATACAATGAATTGGAAGTGAAAAGAACCATGGTGGTTTGGATTAATTCATTGATTTGCTATGAATTTTCTTTTATACAATTTAAAAAAAAACCCATTAAAACTTAAATTTAGCCAATGAAAAATGAATCTAGCCCATCAAAAGTTAAATTAAACTCAATATACTTGAAATTAAATTGTTATATAAGAATAAATTTTTTTATTATACAATAGGAGTGTTATGGTAAATCAAAGTGAAAATTTGAAGTTAATGATAATTTAGAACGAAAAATCTTATCAATGGAGACACTTGATATAGTTGATGGTAGCCACTATGAACTCAATACCTTACAATGACTTGGAGGGATATTTCTTGTCATGTCAGGTTATATTGTAATAGAGGAAGGAGATAAGCTTATATTTTTGTTATTGATCAACATCAACTTCCTTTATTTATGTTTTTATTATTTTAAATGAACTATTATAATATTTTTGCAAAATTTTAGATATCAAAACTATTTTGAATAGAGTAGATTTTTTTTTACATATTTTGTAATTTATCTGAATTTTATGTTTCATGATTTGATAAATTATTGAAACATTTCACAATATTAGTCTCTATTTGACAACCTTGATGATTCGTACAAATTGGTCATAAACCTGCATACAATTAATGCATCAAAGTGTTCTTTTCCTGCTAAAAGAATTTGAGTTTGCTTAATAGTGACTTTTTTTAACTTGCACAGGAGGAGCTGAGGCCATATTTCTCACTGCCGAAGGTAATGGATGGCCTTTTTGCCCTTGCTAAGAAGCTTTTTGACATTAACATTGAACCAGCAGATGGACTTGCACCGGTACAGCAAATTCCTGCATTATCTTCTTGTGATACCTATAGTTTTTTTTTACATTATGTTGACATTCTTTGTCATTTTTATGTTGCAAGGTCTGGAATAGTGATGTTAGATTTTATGCTGTCAAAGATTCCTTGAACAATCCAATTGCCTATTTCTACTTTGATCCTTATTCACGACCTTCTGAAAAGCGTGGCGGAGCTTGGATGGATGAGGTTTTTGCTCGTAGTTGTGTACTGGCACGTGATGGCGCTCCTGTTAGGCTGCCTATTGCACATATGGTGTGCAATCAAACACCGCCTTTTGGTAACAAGCCTAGCCTAATGACATTCCGTGAGGTAATTGACATACTTATGGTACCTGTTTCAGTTTCTCTTGCTGATTATCCACCTTCATTTCTAATCTTTCTGATTTTTGTGTTTACTGGGTACACTTATTTGGAGTAAATGTACAAGTAACTTTCTAAGTTTAAGTTTCACTATTTTGGTATGTTATAGTTGGTCGAGCTTTTGAAATACTAATTAAACTATTATCTTTTGATTTCTGTTCTAGGTTGAGACTGTGTTCCATGAATTCGGTCATGCACTTCAGCACATGCTCACTAGAGAAGACGAAGGCCTTGTTTCTGGAATTAGGGGCATAGAATGGGATGCTGTTGAGCTTCCATCACAGTTTATGGAGAACTGGTGCTATCATAGGTAATAGGTGATGTTATAAATATTTTGCAGCAAAGGGACAATAACATAATATTGACCAATTAGAGTATACTCTTATTGAATACATATGATCACTTCTTCTGGTTGACTCTTACATGCACTATATTTCATGTCACCCGTTTTTGCACTTGCACTTTTTAACATCGTAAATACTCTTTTTCACTTATAGTCTGTATGTGAACTCAAAGCACAAAAGGGAAGTTTTTTTTATATGTTCTTTCTTTGACAACCAAAGTATGAACCTTTCTTTTGAGTTCTGGGGTTTGGTGCAAATTCATATTAAGATGATTTTGTTTTGCCAATTGTTTCATAGCCAAGTGAAGGTCACATTTCAATTTTCTGGAGCAGTATAGTGCATACCGTGGTTTTTTAATCATCATGAGCCTGTAAACTTTTTTTATTTTATTCTATCTTTTAGGGTCCGATCCCACCTAGTGGGATAAGACTTAGTTGTTGTCGTTGTCGTCGTCTATCTTTTAGGGTCCCAACCATTCAATATTCTTCTCAAGTGTTCTTTTTTGGCCGTTGCCTAATTGTTCTGATCAAACAATGCAAAATGATGTACTTATTATTTTTAACACATTGTATTGAACAAACTGAATGCTAAATCCAAAGTGGAATAATCTCTATTGCTGATTAATAGATGGCATCCTTTTAAGGCAACAAAGCTGATCATGTATCCTTATATTTGTAAATTTGATACTTATATTGATCTGTTTTTCAAGTATTTTTGATGTTTTGTAGTTTATCAAGGTTCCTTTTGTTATTGCTCCAAAGCTCAATTCTTTTTTGCCAGGAACACTCTTATGAGCATTGCAAAGCACTATGAAACTGGAGAACCTCTTCCAGAAGATGTGTATCTGAGGCTTCTTGCTGCAAAAACTTTTCGTGCTGGGTCTTTGAGCCTTCGTCAGGTTGTATTAATTATCTTATTGTCCCCTGAATGTAATTTTTATGGTATTTTCCCCCTCACAATGAAATTTTGTATTCTTCTTTCTGAAATTTTTGTTCGTAGTTCTCGTCACATTATCACTCAAAAAAGAGTTGTTTAGCCTTCTTCACTTGGATTGTTTGATGCTATTGTTTGTCCCTCCAACTTTGATGACATTTTGTTTCTTCCAAAGAATATGAAGGTTTTATGGTTTAACCTTAGGTACGGATAAAGGCATACATTGATTTGGCCAGCATATGTGTAGAACTGGATCTTACCCAACTCTAAGACCAATGAAGTGATAAACTTGTATATTCTCGTAGATCACAACACAACTTCTAAAAAAATCCATTGTATGTTTATGTGACAAACCCATCTTGTTTTCTCTACAGTTCTACAGTTATATTCAAGAAAATAAGAGCAAGTGATGTCACAGCTTGGTTTTGTCTATTTGTATGTTATTTATCTGCCTTTGTACTGGGCAATATATAGTTCAATGGTAACACTTTTGTCATGCTCTTTTTGCTTCATGTACCTTTACCTGTGGGATACTCAGGAATTAAATTTTTTTTGCATTCTGTTCTGTTGCAATTGACTGATTACTCTTCCACGCATGGAACCAGTTTTTTTTACTGCCTACTACTGTTAATGGCGAAAGCTTTGTACTGTCACAATCCAGTTGACTATGAATTGATTTGTTACTGTAGATCAACATGGTTCTTTGTGGTTGAACTGAACAAATAATCTTGATTGACTTCTAACAGATTTTTCTTTAACAAGTCTGGTTTATCTTAGAGAAACTAAAGAAATACAAAGTTTATTATGCTTTTAATAAATTGACAATGGACTTTCATTTTCCCTATTTAAAAATGGTTTTCCATTAAAACCGGGAGAATTAGACTCATTTATCTACTTTGCAGATAAGATTTGCTAGTGTAGATTTGGAACTGCATACCAAATATGTTCCTGATGGACCTGAATCCATCTTTGATGTTGATCAAAGAGTTGGAAGGAGGACACAAGTTATTCCTGTTCTTCCAGAAGATAGGTTCCTTTGCAGTTTCAGTCATATATTCGCTGGTTAGTCAAGATTTTTGTTGCAACTGTGGATGATGACAGATATCCAAGTCTCTGTTTTACATCTGTCCTGTTGCTAATTGCTTTCTGTTGTGTTCTGTTAGGTGGATATGCAGCTGGTTATTATAGTTATAAGGTATATTCCACTCCTTTCATTATATGCATGCATATAACAACTGGGTTGCTTTTTAGACGATGACAACGGCATGGAATAGTTTTAAAATTGCGAATGACACTTCCTTCGTGTCCCAGAGTGAATTCGTTGTCTCAACTTGCAAGTGACTCTCAATTGAGTTAATGGTTGGGTAAACTCATATTAGATATTTTAGTTGCGTGGTTATACTCAGTTACAACTAGTGAGAGTTAAATAGAGGACAAGGTCCTCCCTCAGACAAGTGATCTAGTGAAGCGAGAATATTCAAGATCTTGATTGTGACATCTAGATGGTCTTCATACTAATGATTTATGTTTCATCTAGTTATTTTCTTATTGTGAACCTTTGTCTCAAGTAACACTTTATCCATCTGGATCAGGATGTATGTTCAAGCTTTACTTTTTTCACCAATTACATGGCACTTCAATGCAGACCCGTTGTGACTAGAAATATAAACTATTTTAGCCAAAATGTTTCAATAAAATTTTTGAAATGTATTCTCTTGTGGAATTACTTCTGAAATGTTGACTATACAGTGGGCTGAGGTGCTGTCAGCTGATGCATTTTCTGCATTTGAGGATGCTGGCTTAGACAGCGATAAGGTATGTTCAGTCACATCTATGAATGGTTCTGAATGCTTGTAATCTCGATTATCATGCAAGACATGATCTGTGAAAAGATTGCTTAGTTGTGCTAGTCTGGAAACATTTTTTCCATTTCCAAATTTCTGGAAGATTGACTATCTACGCAGAAAGTAAATTTTATTATACAAAATTAAAGAATTTGATAACAGTTTTTTATTTCATCCTTTCAATTTTTATATTCTTTTTATTCCTGGAAAAGTAAAACTGGAGAAACGGAAAATACATGGCATACACCTAATTGCAAGTTTAACTGAGTTGTTTGTCTTTTGTACTATTTAGGACTTTGAACTCCTTCAATCTTTTATTATATGCATGCATGTTTGGTTGCCGAGAACGGAGTCCGTTTGGCACGTTTGTTATCTATGACCAGAAGCTATTATTTAGGCAGTGTGAAAAGGCAGACTATTTGTTTTTTTATAGTGGAATAAGAGATTAACTGCAATCTGAAGTTAAATATATATTTTTATTGCAAGATTTACCTGTCTTTCTGTTGCTGAACCTCTCTTTTCAATCACGAACTTAACCTTGGATATGTGTTCATATTCCATTTAATTCCTTTTTTTTCACCTTTAAGTTTGCGTCTTGTTTGCCACTGATATCCAATGAAGCGTGGGGTATTGTCTAGTCCAGTAAGCTGCTTAACATGATAGGTGAGTTGATGGTTTGGTGTGTTTTATCTTCTGCCTCAGGCAATTGAGGAAACTGGTCACAGATTCCGCGAGACCATTCTCGCACTCGGAGGTGGAAGAGCTCCGCTGCAGGTATGGCAAATAAATTGTCATTGTAGCTGCTAGGCAATCTTGTTTTCCTTGCTCTCTTTGGTGATCTTTACTGTTAGTCTACTGCTGCGACTCTAAATTCCTGTCTTGGTTGAAGCAACTACCACCTATCCATTGCAAACAGTTTGTTATCAATCCATTGTCGATCTACTTTCTCTATAGCTACATGATCCACACACCTGAACACAACTGCTATATCGAAATTACAACGAAATATGTTCTGAGATTTACTCATGAATCACATGGCCTGTTTGTATCCCCCATTCTTTGCCCTCTTGATTCCTTAGAAAGAGCCAAGTAGCAGCCACCCAGATCCAAGTCTTCTTTTCTGGGTCATAATAAACTTTTTTTTTTACTAAGAAAAAAATCGTATTCTTGTATTCATGTTATGTTATATTACTCATTTTTGGCTCAAATTCTAGGTTTTTGTCGACTTCCGAGGGCGCGAACCTTCACCAGAACCCCTGCTTAGACACAATGGGCTGTTGCCGGTGGCCGCCTGAGATTGCTGAACTGCTGGAGTTCATCCTGCACCAAAACTATTTCTTTGTGATGCGCTGGATGTATTCCTCCCGCTAAACTTCAAATGATCTAAATGGCAGGTACATTCTTAGGCAGACAGAGAAACTTTGAGCTACAGTTATTAGACAGTTAAGTTAATAAATCCCCCTCTTGGATTTTCATTTTCGAATCGTTGCTGGTGTTTATATACCCGACTCCCTGCGAAACACAATTGGCAAGCTTACTTGTGCTGTTACACTTTCGTTAACATACTCAGAACACAATTTGCACTGTGGCTCGGGATCACTAGGCTGCATGAAGTGAATCCCCCCACCTCTTGGATTTTCATTTTCGAATCTTTGCTGTTGTTTATATACCCGACTCGCCGGGGAACACAACTGTTGGCAAGCTTACTTGTGCTCTTGCTCTTTTGTTGACATACTCAAAACACAATTTGCTCTTTGGGTTGGGATAACTAGGCTGCATGAAGTGAATCCCCCCACCTCTTGGATTTTCATTTTCGAATCTTTGCTGGTGTTTATATACCCGACTCGCTGCGAAACACAATTGTTGGCTAGCTTACTTGTGCTCTTACTCTTTCGTTAACATACTCAAAACACAATTTGCTCTTTGGGTCGGGATAACTAGGCTGCATGAAGTGAATCCCCCCACCTCTTGGATTTTCATTTTTGAATCGTTGCTGGTGTTTATATACCCGATTCGCTGCGAAACGCAATTGTTGGCAAGTTTACTTGTGCTCTTACTCTTTCATTAACATTACTCAGAACACAATTTGCTCTTGGCTCGGGATCACTAGGCTGCATGAAGTGAATCCCCCCACCTCTTGGATTTTCATTTTCGAATCTTTGCTGGTGTTTATAGACCTGATTCGCCGGGGAACACAATTGTTGGCAAGCTTACTGATGCTCTTACTCTTTCGTTAACATACTCTACGACTCAGGATTGCTAGGACGCGCAAAGTGAATCACATTGCAAAGGGTCTAACAAAGCTCAAGGTTGGTTGCTAGCAATGCACAATCCTTAGGGATCAATGCTCTTTGCGAACCTTATTCTTTATCTATAGTTTGTCACGAACAAGTAGTGCTTTACGATTATGCTTCTCGCGAACTTTGCATTTCAACGGCTCACACTCGCCGACGACATGAACACACTTCTGACTCGACGAACCTCCTTTTTTTATCTTTGCCCATTAGCCTACGCTTAATTTGAGATCGATCATTTGTGATAGCAATTGATAGTGTTAACGAAGAAAGATGAACTAAGTAATGAATATATTAATGAAAATCTCTTTTAATAATAAATAATGATTAAAAAAAATTGTCAATCGCAGTATTATTCATTAGGCCGTGGACCACCGCCATGTGTTCCTACATATTTTCACGTGCCGACCTAGCTCCCATCCCTTTAATTTATTTTGAAATTTCCCAATGCCCACCTCATAGTTTTAAAATTGTTATCCTTCTACCCTCCCCTCGCTTTTTTTTTCATGATTTTCCCAATTTTTATTTTCTAATTTTTATTTTTCATTAAAAATTGAAAAATATTATAGTAAAAAGTAATTCGTTCGTTCCATTGCTTCTGTCAATCTATTTCATAATCAATATAAAAAAGATAAATTATAAAAGAATTATGTCTCTTAAATCGTTAGTCAAAGTAACAGAGAATTTTTGAATTCTGATGAAAATTTTAAATTTTATATTGAAATTCGATTTCTATTCATCACAATAACTTATGTGTTATTTCAGCCAATTATACATTCCGTCGAGACAGAAAAAAATGGAACTAGAAATTGTCCTTGATTTTTCTTAAAATTGAAATAATTTAAAAAATGTAAATGGAGAAAATGGACTAAATTGTGCGGGTTTCCAAACTCTGAGAAGTGAAGTTAAATATGGGAAGTTTTAGGGGGTTTAGTGAATAAGCTGGGAATTCCACCATGGTTGGCGCTCGCTTCTCGAGAGCTCACGGACACGGAGGAGACGATAAAGTCGTTTTCTCGATCGGATCGAGCGGAGGTTGCTCCTCGTTCCGCGATTCTGCCATGGCTTCCGACTCCATCGGCGACTACTGCTGGATAGACGCCGGCGGATCCGACGGCGACCTGCGGTGCGCGATCGAGAGCTTCTGCGACATGCCGCCGCCCGTCGCCACCGGGTGCGTGATCTTCTCTTACTCCGTCCCGCTTCTGTGATTTTGCGTTTGTGGATTTGAGGGGTTTTGATGTGCGTGGAATGGGGGGTGTTTGGCAGGGTGGGAGGCGAGGAGGCCTGCGCAGCTGTTATTTCTGGCGTCGAGAGCTCAAGGAAGAGGTCGGTCTTCTCTCCATCTAGGGTTTAATTCTCCGCTCCTTTGTTGCTTCCCCATTTCTCTGGATTGCTCCTGCCCGATGTAGGAAAACAACATTTTTGTGTTGATACGAGTAGCAATTTTAGCAGAAATTAGGATTCAAGTGAGTGGATCAAAAACACTTTGATCTTCAGCTTGAACTATACAAGATCTAAAATTTTTTTTTGAATATTTTCCCATCTGTACCATGTTCTGTCCTGCATCTCTGAAGAACTCTGATTACACTTCCATATCTATCATTGTGAATCTTCTTAACGGATAGGAAGAGACAACAAATTAGTGCCCCCTTTCATTGTTTAAGCAAATGTGCTTTCTCATTTCTCTGGATTGCTCCTGCCCGATGTAGAAAAACAGCATTTTTGTGTTGATACGAGTAGCAATTTCAGCAGAAATTAGGATTCAAGTGAGTGGATCAAAAACACTTTGATCTTCAGCTTGAACTATACAAAAAGCAATCCGGTGCACGAAGCTCCCATCATGTGGGGTCCCGGAGAAGGATCCATTGTACTCAGCCCTACTTTGGTTTTTGCAAGAGGTTGTTTTCAGGATTTGAATCCGTGACCTCTTGGTCACAAGACAATAATCTTACCGTTGCGCCAAGGCTTCCCTCTAGCTTGAACTATACAAGATCTAAAAAAAAAATTGAATATTTTCCCATCTGTACCATGTTTTGTCATGCATCTCTGAAGAACTCTGATTACACTTCCATATCTATCATTGTGAATCTTCTTAACAGATAGTAAGAGACAACAAATTAGTGCTCCCTTTCATTGTTTAAGTAAATGTGCTTCCCCATTTCTCTGGATTGCTCCTGCCCGATGTAGAAAAACAGCATTTTTGTGTTGATACGAGTAGCAATTTCAGTAGAAATTAGGATTCAAGTGAGTGGATCAAAAAAACTTTGATCTTCAGCTTGAACTATACAAGATCTAAAAAAAAAAATTGAATATTTTCCCATCTGTACCATGTTTTGTCCTGCATCTCTGAAGAACTCTGATTACACTTCCATATCTAGCACTGTGAATCTTCTTAACAGGTAGGAAGTGACAACAATTTAGTGCCCCCTTTCTTGTTTAAGCAAATGTGGGGGAAGAAGCTTTGACTGGTGTTTATATTTTGTGGAAGCATTAATCTCATGATACAAAAGTCAGATATGCTTATTACTGCTAAATTGTTGAATTAGATCCTAAGGCTTAAATTATTTTGTTTTGTGGAAATAACTTTCGTGTATAAAATATTTTCCTTTGAAAACATTTATAGAAAAAATTGAATATTTTCCTTTCTTCCGCTTCCATACCGGAATTCCACTCTGTTGATGCCCTCCGGGGCATTTGGCAAGCTCACATGGAGTTCATAGATGGTGGAGGCTGTAGACGGGGAGGCTCCGGGGATAAGAGGAAAGATTGATCGGTGACAAAACAACTCTACTTGTTTCGAGTGGAACTTGATTTGTCCCTGAGTAACCACAGTTTTTGTTGCTCAGGAGATTAACTCTCCATAGACGATGATTTTTTCATTGTGTCAAGTGTTGGGAAACAAGAAAGGAAAACATTTTTTTCTCACAAAAAATAGGGCCCTTAAATTTCTAGAAATCTTGGTGTTTCTTATCTCCCTAAATTAGAGTGGGTAGTTTGCAGCATTTTGCAATTCCATTCTTGTATGTGGTATATGAAATTTTACTTGTCTAATTTTGCAGGGCGAGAGACGAGTTAAGTCCTGGACCGAAATCAAAAGCTTCTCGTGAAAAAATGCGGCGGGATAAATTAAATGATAGGTGCTCACTCTAAATTAACATCTGGCAGAATCAGAGTGTTTTTTTTTGTTTTCGTATCTGAGACTTCCTCGACTATGTAGGTTCTCAGAATTGTCTTCCATCCTGGATCCTGGTACACCACCTAAGTCTGACAAAGCATCTATTCTAAGCGATGCAGTGAGAGTATTGACACGGTTAAAGGCTGAAGCAGAAGAACTCAAGAAATCCAATGAAAAGCTACAAGAAATTATTAAAGATCTAAAGGTTTGACACTATCCTTCTGTTTTTTTTTCTCTATCGACAACTGAGAATAAGTTGGTACATGAAACATGATCTGTTCTATGGTGGAATATATCTATCCAGATTGCTTTAGAACTTGTGTTGTGAGTACACAAAGCGTATCAAAAATTGCAGATTTTTTTTTTTCAAGATAGTGATGAGTGGTGTAAGTTAAATTTTGGTCATAGGAAATTTGAGAGAAGTTTCATCCTGTCTAATTTTCTCCAATTTATGGCATCCGGGCGCGATGACTGGTGCAAGCATGCTGTAGTTTGAATGGACAACAATTAGTTCTCTTTCTGATTTCTTGCTCTTATTTTCCCCTTCTTTCGATGCTTGCAAAACAATTTAGGCGATTTGCAAGATGAAGTATTATGTTTCTAATATTTAGTGACGTTTTAAGTATTTAATATCATTTTTGTAAAAGGATGAAGGAATTGAAAGAGATGTCTTGTATAGTATAAGAACAAGATGGTTAAAATGGAGGAGAGTATTAGGTGTTCTTTGTAATTTTAAAGTGTCTCTAAAACTCCAAGAGAAGTTCTATAAAACAACAATTAGACTTGCAATATTATATGAAGTTGAATGTTTGACTTAATTTGAGCACATGAGCAAACAAATAAGAGTCACAGACGAAGATGTTAAAGTGGATGTACGGACATACGAGGATGGACAAGATAAGAAATGATAACATTATAGAAAAAGTCATGGCTACACCTATTAAAGGAAAATTCGAGAGATACATTTACACAAGTAAGAATATGTATTCAGACAACCAATAAATACTTTAATTAGATGATATGAAATTATGACAAATATACATATTAAACGAGAAATAGACAGATTAAAAAAGACTTGATTAGTAATGATAAAATAAGATAAAATCTATTTAAATATAGATAATGATATAATAGGGAATATAATCTAATAATATAGAAGGATTTGTAGAGTCCACCTTGTCTAGTGGAATAAAGCTTAGTTGGTGATAATATCTAAACCTACCGCATAACGCTAAGAAGATACTTAAGCCAAAGCATTACATCATTTTTCCCAAAGCATGGCGATGTTTCTCATCATAGCTAACGCATACCATCGTAGGTGGAGAAGAATGAGCTTCGAGACGAGAAGATGAAACTGAGGGTCGACAAAGAAAAGCTAGAACAACAAATCAAGGTGATGACGATAACTCCAGCAAGCTTCATCCCTCATCCTCTGGCACTCCATCCTGCTGCTGCCACCCCAGCTGCATTCGCTCCCAGTGTTCCGGCACCGAACAAGGCAGCTCACTTCCCGGCGTACCCCGGCATGGCTATGTGGCAATGGCTTCCACCAGCAGTCATGGATACCTCCCAGGACACCAAGCTCTGGCCTCCACATGCATAACACAAACACTTTTTCTGGTGCAGGATGAATGCACCTGGCTGCTGACAGCTGATTCTGTTATCTGATGCTGAAACATAATCAGTTTTGACATCTAAATGGTTGAGATCGTAGTTTATCCTTGTGATGTGTTCATTCTGCTCTACTAAGCAAAGGGTGAGAGTTAGATGGCATTTAACACCATCAAATTGAGAATTTTACCTCTCCAAAATGTAAGACTTTGCTTCTTTACATGTTAGATAGATGATTGTCTCTTTTTATTCATCTGTTGGGTAAATTTAGAATAGAATCTATGCACATTCAGAATATTTTTTTTGTCAGTGGAATTTAAACTCTGATCTTACTGTCCAATGCACTTTTTTGTTCTTGATTTTGATAGAACTGATTGAAAAATAAATGCATTTTTTTTTCAGATATTGATTACAATTTTTTCAAGCAATATTTCTAGATGTTAGAATGGAGTCTTGACACAACGGTAAAGTTGCTGCTTTGTGATTAAGAGATCACGAGTTCAAATTCTGAAAACAGTTTTTTGCAAAAAAAAAAATAAGGTAAGATTGAATACAATGATTTTTTTCTCCGATATCTCGCATGGCGGGAGTTTCGAACTGTAATTTAATATTTTTAGATTTGTTATAAAAATAATAATAAAGAAAAATAAAAAATGCTCTGTGGCCTGCAAGGGATAGTATGCTCAATCTTGAGTATGAAAGGATTATAAATTGCTCTCGTCAATGCTGATTTTGAAAACGAATTTATTATACATAATCTATTTTCAAGATTCGAATTTATAATTTTTAAATTGTACAGTAATAATTTTTATCGTTGCGCGTTTTCATTCATGGAAATATTATAAATTGATCTTGATTTTTTTTTTAATGTTTTTTGAGTTTTTTTTTTTAAAACTTGGTATAGAATATAAACTATCAGATATAGATATTCTGCGCGTCTCATTCTTGTGTGTCTGTGCGTGACCTTCTCGATTATCATCGTCATCCGATTTCGATGTTGTCAATTGTCATTTGTATTATAGTCAATATTTAAATTCAGTTGGATGTTTATACCTTTCAATCGCATTGGGATTTCGATTGAATTGTAGTCATTGAATTTCGATTACAATCCGATCAAAATTTGATTGTAATATGATCAACATTAAAGTCGGATTGAATTGCAGTAGGAATTCGACCAAATGAGGTGATGCCAAGCAACTCACATATGGAGAAGAGCAATGTATATTTTCAATCACGTGCCCATACATAGATATCGCTCATGATATCGAATGCCATATATATATATATGAGCGGCAATTTGTATGTACACAGTAAAATCACTATGCACAGAAATAACGCTCATTCTAGGCCCGTACCTAGGATATCATATCCCTCTATATATCTTATATAATTCATCCGTGAACATTTCTATTATTCATCGTTCAATCTTCTAGAGTTCAAGGATTGAGCTATAGTACTCATCCGATCGGACGATGAATAATTAAAGTGTTCATGAATATTTACGGATGAAATAATATTTTTCTTTATATATATATAGAGAGAGAAAGAGAGATTTGATTTGTTGTGCGTGCTACGTTGCACGGCTCGTGCGCGACAATGTTTTAGCCGTCCGATCAAAATCATGATTGCACAGTAACAAAAAACGTACAATATTTTTTCCGTGCGAATTCATCGTTGTCGTTGCCGATTCACCATCGGTCGATCGGATTTCGACTGGACCGCCGTCGAATTCCGATCAAATCGGGATCAGAATCTGACCTTCCGACGAGATCGACGATGTTAGGACGCACAGTTACTGTGTATTTTCTTGTCACGCACAGTCAGACAGAGCGCGGATGAACATGAAAATTTCCAACGTGCAGCAGATCCTACTTATATATATATATACAACGGGAGTGACGTTTGATCTTGTGTTTCTCCGCGGGGACAACTCACCGTCCACCATCGGTCACTCGTTCGCGTCAACAATAAAAGCGCAGCCCCCGCCCGGCGCTCCTTCTCTTTCGCTTCGGTCGCTTTCTACGCTCCTGAGACACTCATTTCCAGGAGACCAGTTGAGGCTCCTCTTCACCTCCTTATCTCAACCAAACCCTACTCCCTTCCTTCCTCTCCACGTCTCCGGGGATCGCCGATTGGTAGGGTTTCTCCGTCGTACACTCCGATCCGTCGCTATTGCATGCTCTCCGCGAGGTCCGCCATTTCTTCCACTCTTTTCCGTTGTTTTTTTTTTAAATCTCGTTCTGGATACTTTTCCTTCCTTGGGTTAAGTTAGAAACTCGGCAATCGTCAGCCTTATGTTCTCGAGTTCGATCTTTCTGATCTAAGATTCAATCGTATGATTCTGGGACACAAAAAGTTCGAATCTTATGGGTCGGTAATGAGATGGGTTTCCTTACGATTTGGTGATGAATTTAAAATAGTGTCTACAAATTATCTCCACAAATCCAAGGCATACTATAGCACTTAGTGTTTCATGAACGTAAAAGTATTGTAGCTAAGTACCTATGTTTGAGCTTTTAGTGTATATGAAAATGAAATGGAGTACTTCTGAAACTCTTTCTAAGGCCTATTTGGTATTGTTTCATCTATTATTGAATTTGATAGGAATTAAGCTTCTAGCAGTAGTAGTCAGTGAGTGCATTTTATCTTTTGTACTTTTATTAAATAATTTATTCATAATAGGCTTGTAAATGTCTTCGACTATTCAATGAATGTTGTATATGTGGACTTTTTTTTTTCTTTCTCATTGATGCTTCACGCATTTGAAGTTTCTATCTAAGGAAGAGTCAAACACTCAAGTTCAATCTAAAGTCTATAAAGAGAATTCTTAAAGAGTGAAATCTTTTGGTTGATTTACATGACTTATGGGTGGTTCTGCCCCTCCAAGTCTTGTACTTGATTCTCCAGTTGGTTTATCTTTCGCAAAATTGTGCACCATGAGATTGTGTCTATACTCATATTTTCTATGAGTTCCAATAAAATCCATACATTCTTTTGATAACAATCTGCTTATTGCTAGCATGAATCTATATTCTTGACGTTGAAACTTGTTCTTTCATATTGTAGACTTGGTTTTAATAGATTGAATTTAATTTGCATCTCAAAGTTAAATAGCTTGAAATTTGGTTTCAGGATATGACAACTATTATCGCAGGCCATCCTCGAAATTTACCGCTTCAAGTTTTCAACAGTTCGACAAAGACCAGACTAAGTACAATACAATGTTTGGGATGCTCAGGCACTGAGTTCCATTCTGCTGGAACTTCATATTCCATAACTCAACAGCTCAGTAGTAATCATGGAAAAGTAAGGAGTTATAGGTTGGTTATTGTAAGAGCAGTTAATGATGAAGCTGAATCAAACAACTCTGAAGATGATGACAAGGACCAAGAAAGTGAAAAGGTAGATGAACTTCAGTCAATTTATTTATTTATTTTGCATATTCTAGATGTTTACAAGCAAAACTACCCTTTATGAACTCTTGTATGTTGTACAAAATATTTTTCTTTTGAATAGCTTATGTTACCTATATATCTGTTTATGTGGTACCAACACAGTTTTATGTGGGTGTTGTCTTACCATGAAGAACAAGGTTGGGATCCTCAGATTATTTTTATAAGTAGTGAATACACCAAATGGTAATGAATTCTCAGATTATAAGCAGTGTGCAGTTACATAGATGAGGATTACAAAATACATATGAAAGGAAAAGAAGGATTCAAAATGTTAGCATATTTACTATGTTTTTTTTTTTTGGTTTTGACTATTGTTTTCTTAGACAAGTTTGATTCTCTTTGATATTTCTAAAGAACAGTGTGGTGCTGGGATTGCAATATTTGTTAGTTTGATCAGCATGCCATTTAGGGTATTTTGCAATGAAGACTGTTGTTCCTGTATATCCTCATAGTCAGATCTGTGACTCAATGTTTGTGTAATATTTCTTCCTTTCCTTTTTCGCACATGCATTCAAAACCTTTTGATGTCGCTCTCTATTCTATATGTTGATTATTTGTAAGCCATCCTTGTTTGGAGACTTCAACGGTTTTGTTTATGCTGCTCTATTGAATATGCACATATTCAAAAATAAGCTTAACATGAACTCTATAATTTCCTTGTCCTTACAGATACATGGTGATTTATCTCGTGAGGATTTGGAGAGAATAATCGGAGCAGATGATTCAAGTTTTAATGGAATGGATCTAGCAACTCTAATCAGAAAAAAATATGGTAGATCATATGATGTCCAACTAATAAAGAAGGTATTTTCTTAGTTATGGCATATCCAACTC
Organism: Wurfbainia villosa; assembly: GCA_025175895.1. NCBI lineage: Eukaryota > Viridiplantae > Streptophyta > Magnoliopsida > Zingiberales > Zingiberaceae > Wurfbainia > Wurfbainia villosa. Next base: position 1,271,678 of record CM046000.1, on the reverse strand, counting down.
TGATTCTTGCGACAATATTTACAAAATTTTCAAAAAAAAATTTAGAAGTTTTCCCTATTAAAGAATTATGTTCTCTGTAGTTGAACACTAAGTTTCTCCTACCTCATCCTATGGTGATTCCCTTTGGTCTAATACGGTGGTGGACCCTGCAATGAAATTGGAAATTGGATACTGCTTTTGCAACATCATGTATTTATCTAGGTACTTTCTTGTCGATAGTATACTTTATGGGAATACCATCAAATTAGGTCCATTTTGCTGGTTGTGCATTGAAATACTAACTTGGTCCTTAGTTACTACACCACTCTGGATGTGTCCCTCAGGGAACAGTAATAAGCCAATATGGTTAATGCGATAAGGCTTTGTGTCTCATGAGTGACCCAATAAATCTCCCCTTCAATGTTCAAAGCAGTATAAGCAACTTTTAAGTGTGCTTACTTCTTAATACAGGAATTTATGGGACGAAACCTGCTAGCAATGAATGTAATGTGGAAGTATATGGAGCAGGTGACTTCCTATTTATTTTTGAAGCATTACTTTCCTATGTAAACTTTAAAAGTGCAAACATACGATAATGCAGTGAGATTAGCATTTAAAATAGAATCACATTGTGTTTACAAATATGCCTTTGTGTGTGCCTATATTTCTAAATTACAAATTTAAGTTTATTTTTGAGAGTGTTAATTCCTAAAATTCCTGCTTGGTATTTGTAAGATCTATACTTCATCTGGTATAGTGCATGATCTCGGCTTGGTCATTAGGTAAGACTTCATTTGAGGGGGTACTTATCTCCTACATACCATGAACAAATACATGAACTAAAAACTGGAATTCAGTAATATTTCAATGTGCCATGAATACTTAGTTATCAATTTTCAAGTAAATTTACACCTCATTGTTTTTTGTTCAATAATTGCGAAGGAAGAAATTCATTCAGGAAGACGACGGCTTTAGGTATTTCTCAAGATACATATTTAAGATTCTTGAAATAGGGCCTCAGTATTTAAGCTATTCATGTTTAAAGTTTAAACTATATTTGGTGTTTCCTTTCATGCATTTTTCAACTCACATTCTGTATTGCACTTCGAAACATACAAACATATTTTGATTTAGGTTCTATCTTCAACTCAGCATCAGCATTTATAATTTCGATATTCTGTATTTTGGTTTATGATTGTTTTTGTTCTTTCTTTAGAGGTCCTTTCCCTTAACTGAAGAGGAGTATATATTGAGACTTGATGATGTAGCAAATACATTGAAGTGCTGGGGAGCTGTCTCACATATCCGAAATAGCCTCGCTAAACTGAAGGAACGCCCGCGAATAGGAAAAGTATGTTTTCCCTCTATTCACTTGATTGAATTAATAAATGAATTATTTTCCCAAACTCCACATGGTCGATATAACATTTGATTGAGTTCTTCTTGTTCTTCCTTGTGCCTTAGCTGTGCGACACCTTCGATGAATTGTAGGATAATAAAGAAACTTCATAATCTTTAGATGAATGAGCTACTATTAAGTATTAACTTGGGCTTGAGCATTTTGGGTTAGCCTAGTGGACCTAGACTTGCCTTGGCAATGTGTAACTATTGTCGACCTCACATATCGTACCAACGACGAGGGATGATTTTGGATTTATCAGTTGGACTTTGAGTGTTCGTAGAGACATCAAGCCTTTGTTTTTCTTACTATATTACACTCGATTGTCAACTCTGTCCATGATAAGTTAATCCTGTAATAGTCCGTTCCAAGTCTGGATAAAGGAGGAGGATTGTATTAAGTTGTCAATCAGTATTAAATTAAGACAAATGTTAATGAATCCATTAAACTATTATGTTAATATTAGATTGTTGTTGTTTATTACATTTAATTGTCCACTCATAAGGATTACATTTTGATCTTCTTTACAATGGTGATCGACTACCATAACATTTATTTTGATTTAATTTTACTCTCAAATTCCTTTTCTTTTACCCTGTATATTCCTCCACATTTCTCCACCTTTATAGTTCATAGACAAGGGTAGGCTCTCCACCTTTTCTTCATAAAAATAAATACGCACCTTTTTTGTATAGTGATCTTGAGATTGCTATTTACTTCTGAAAAGAAACTCGATTAAAGAAAATGATAAATCGAAGTGAAGAAATATTTTTTTAGATGGAATTTTTTTTTTTTTTATCCTATCCATTTCCATCCAATTTGATTAAAGAAACAAAGAGGAAATGAATAGGATTAAAATTTATATTATTTGATTTGTTTTCTTTTGGAAAGCACTCATTTATCCCTAATACCAATCTCAGGCAGTGAGCATCTTCATAGACATGGATGAAACAGGGGGCAGATCTAGTGAATGGATATACAAGTAAATCCCCTGGCCAAACATTTGTCGTGCAATTTTGAGGATTCACAATGGATCAATCTATTATAAATGAATCCGTTTTTATTTGACTGTCTTTTTTGTGTATTTAGTTCCAAAGTTTCCTCTCAATTAAGAAGCTCAAATCCATGATTGAAGTGATCTTGCAGACTTGGATAGACCAATTTCTATTTGCCGGGCCGGGCCGGGCCGGGGATACCCGGTTATGTCCATGGACTATGCGATCTAATTTTGTTATGTTCGGAATTAAATTCTAAATTTTTTGTTTTGAATAATTTTAGATATTATTTTTTATTAATTTAAAAATAATTATTTGTCTATTAGAAAAATCAATTTTTAATAGGAACCAATAGTTCAATGTCAAATGAGCAAAAAAAAAAAAAAATGACAGAGAAAGAAAATAGTGTTCATCTCCCAAGACCCAAGAGGGCTATGAGCACCAATGCGCTAAACAGACGAGAAAAAAACTAATTCGAAAGCAATTGATAGATTTGCGTGGAGGATAAATAGAAAAAGAGAATAAGGAGCATTTGGTTTGGATAAAATTTTTTATTTTTTATTTTAATTTATTTTCAGAAATTAAAAAATGATTTATTTATTTTTTTTGCATTTTTTAATTTTTTTAAAAAATACTTTTTTATTTTTTGAAAAATAAAAATGAAAAACATCAATTGCCATTTTCTATATTTTTCTTATTTTATGACGAATTAATTTACACGGGGACGGTGCGATAGTAAGACAGAGTGTTACTTACAGAATGGACTGAATTCAATGCCGGATGAGGGGTCTAAAATCTCCCTTGATTTCAGATGGATCCTTTCTTATTTTGTCACTGTGTCAAGGGATTTTGTCCCCCCGCGATTTATCTCTTTCGCCAGCTCTGAGATGATTATGAATCGCTAGCTAGATGATTCTCAATTTTACAGGATTTACTTAATTGACTCAAATTGGTGAGCTTGACACTTATGTGGATCTTATCTCATTTATACTCTCGCACTCTTTCGATTATCAAGATATTCCTTTGGGTAATAGATGTATCCTTTTAGGTATTGTCGTTATCGATTTAATCTCGTCGATTGTCGAATTATTTCTTCAGATACCAACACACTCTTTCAGCTAAACACTCTTTTGGTATGTACACCTTCGGGTAAATTTCTGTGGACAAAATTTTTAAGATTAAGACGAAGAAAAGCTTTCTTTATTGGAAATGATATTATTTTGCTTAGGTGCTTACGATTTATCAATGATCTTCTAAAATACAACTATTTCAATCAATTATCCTAATATTGCTTCCATAGCATCAATTAATTGATTAATCTTGAATTAATCAAATTTGTTGCCACCAAATATTAATTAATCATTTAATTAATTAATATTCTGTCATTAATCAATCAGTTTAATTATTTTTTATTTTGATTAATTCTTTTGCCAAATTCCAAAAATATATTCCAATTTCACACTCCCAAATGATTTTAATCCTATCGAATCAATCTTTGATTAATTAAATAATTTTATTAATTTCCAATGATTTATTCATAAAATAGCGTCTTATTCCTACTCAATTTATTAGCTACGAAAATCAATTTTTCAATAGAAAATCGTACAGATCTATGATATTGAATTTTATTCTTTACCGTATCCTCAACTATATTTAAATTTATTATTATTATTATTATTTAAATTTTTTGACTTTTATATTTTTTTGATTGATACATATTCGAATATTCAGTCCGATTAATTTTGAAGAGTGATCAATCCTATTTCATAGACTTTCGGAACGCTTCGCCAACAACTGAATTTGATAAGATCGGAATCCAAAAAGGTCTCCATTGGCTACCAATAGTAAATCAAGGAAGCGTTTGTAGTTTTTTTACAATTCAATTAGGATTTCGTAATCACATCATCTCTGAACGACGGTCCAACGTCAAAATCGTACTCAATCCACCGGACAAACTCCTGAACCCTAAAATCGCCCGAATGATTTTTTTTTTTTAATTCTCCGTCGAACAATATCTCAACAGAGGATTAAACTATATTTTTCTATAAAATGCCTCTTTATTTTTGTCGCTATTTTGTCTACGAAGGTAAATTTTGTTGGCTTTTATATTCCTGATTTAATGTATATTCGATATAATTTCGTACGTTTTAAAAATTTAAAAATACTATCAAAATAAAAAAAAAATCACCTATTTTTATTTGTGTGGGCACACTCGAGAGTATAACGCAAAGCACTTCAGTCTATGAACTGTTTATAGACTGTCAGAAGCCCTTACCATCTCTCTATTTGCAGGTTTCCACCAAGCTAGGGCCTCCGTAATCCATTTGCCAGACTAGAGCCGCTGAAAATGAATCCCAACATTCGAGAGGTCACAATTTTTCCTTTTTTTTGGTTTCCTTTCTCCAAGTGTAAGTTCTTAATCTCAGTGGGAATTTTCTTGTCTTCCCTACCTCCATGCCAATAACTCTAGTCTCTTGTCCACACTCAACGAATCATGGCAATAACTTCTAAGACACCGAGACATGGAGCGATTTCGTAATCGCGATTGGCCTCCGAGCTCTAATTCACGTCATCACAGATTGTACAGTGCATGGGTGGATTTTGGCTCGATCTTGTGGGCCAAATCTTATCACAGGTTGTACAGTGCATGGGTATTGGGTAGATTGCCCGTAAACCTTTTTTCAGGGTACATCTCCGGCGAATTTATAAGCCTTTTTCTCCGCCATGAAGCATTTCAAATGTAGAACATTTTATCTCTACGGAGATGACATGGTGATTAAAGTACGACGGTATTTGTAAAAGTGATATAGATCGATTTCGAAGGAGATCTAAAATTCTTTTCTAAATTCAGATGACCCTCACGCGTCTTGACCACCACGTTAAAACTCATAGAATCCTCCGTGATTTACCTCCCTCACAATGAACGTGGAACAAATCGGTAGAGATTGCTAAATTGATGGTTCTAACCTTTGGAGAATAGGATGAAGTTTTAAAATTTAAAAATCTTATTTAACTCGGTTGTATTCAAAAGTTATTTTTCTACTAAATTGGTCAAAAATCATATTAAAAATTGGAAGGAAAAAAAAAAATTCTCTAGTCCAACAATTCCTCTTAATAATAACACATGAGACAGAGATTAGAAGTGACATGGCCCACGATGAATCTAGAGATGACCACATTCAATGAAAAATACCAAAAGGTGTGTCTAAAGCTCGAGGCCAATTGTCATAACTTGATGGCCTTTGGTCCTCTTATTAGAACTGATCATTCTATTATATTCTAGCTAGATATTCGTTGATAGTTACTCTATGTTAGCTAGTACAAAGCAAGTAATTACATATTTTATAATATTATGATTTAATGGAATTATATACTTTATAGTATTTATGAGTAATCAAGACAACATTTAAAAAAAAAAAAAAAGAAAAAAAAAAGACGTCTACTTGGCTATTTTCTTAATTAATATGCATAAACTATCATTGTTCTAGCCATTTATTTCTCCTTCTCAACTTGCAGCACAGTAAATGAGCATGATATCTCATGTGCATTGAATTCACGTGAGGTGCACACCCTAATTACAAAGTTAAGTTGAGTAGCCACCATGATGTGGCAGTTGAAGAAAGAATTTGGCACAAGAGCCATGTTTCAGGCTTTCAGCCTATAGCTACTCCCGTTTACAGCTACCGCAATTATTTAATTCCGAACCGGCCCGGTTCGATCAAAAATTTAGTTTAAATTAAACCTGAACCCATTGCTATAAAATAATAATAACGCTGTCATAATATATCTATGCTATTTGGATTGGTTTACGTATATATAGGGGTTCGAGTGGTAAACAAACTGGTTCGATTAGTTGCTACTACACTTGTTATGCTCGAACCGGCCGGGTTATTCCCCCTTGTCAATAGCTATAATGGTGTGGCACAAGGAACCAAGATGTCCTACGGGAATGTTGTGTCCTCTTGCGCCTCCTGAGCTGGAATAATGTGATGACAGGGTTGCACCCATGACTGGTCCCTTGCCACCAAATCTCGTGCAACGAGATGAAAACCCCTCCTCACTTTGCATTTCACCACTGATGCAGTGGATACGATGTCACCTGACTTGACTCGTGTCGTCTCAAATCGAACCAAACCAGGCCAAACCAACTCGAGTCAGGAGTCCGTTACTGCAGTGCTTATTTAGTTGCTTGTGGTTTTGACAAATGGAGGAAAAGGTTTAATTTGGGGGGGACGGAAATGAGCAGGCAAGTAGTGGGTTGATAGATGCATTGAGAAAGCAAGCTTGGAGCTAAAAGCTTGGCTGATCCATTGCCAAACATGGCCAAATTTAGGCATTAAGGGCTCCACAAATGCCAGGCTCTAAGACTTTTTACTCCTCTTGCCAGGGAGCCATAACATAATTGTCCTCTCCTCACACAGGACTCACATGATCATCTTCCCCTTTTCCCCACATTCCACTCTCTTTACCTCTCACCTTTCACTTCTATATATATAAATATATATATTATGATACTCTAAAGTGTTAATTCACCCCAATCATTCAACCTACTTCACTTGAAAGCTTGTGCTTTAGTGATTTGATTATTCCTACACTTGTTATGTGTGTTTTTGTGATGGGGTTTCGAGTGCCTGAAATGAGTGGATGATGAGTAAAAAAAAGGAGAAAAAACAAAGATAAGGAGACGAACCTTTTTGCGAAGCAAACTTGTCGTGTTCTAGCGGTCTGACTATTCGCTCATTAAGGACAATAGTGAATGTAGTCGAAAACAGTACGAGCTGCAAGGTAATTGTGGGTGGTACATGCATGAGCTGGTAGTGGAACAAATGGAAGGATATGAGTATCATATCTTGCAAGTGTAATTAATGGAGAATTATGAGTTCATAATGGAAGTTATCTGTGCTATTTGAGTATGCATGAAAGGACCCATCAAAAGCATGTTGAATCATGCAATACGAAACAATTCTTGATCACAATGAATTCTAACACTAGAATTAAGTGAATTCACAACTTGCAGTTGTATAATTGATATATTTCCACCATATTTTCACGAGAAAAAAAAGAGAGTAAAAATTCGCACAAAAAGGTGATTGGCAAAAGAACAAAGGAACCATGAATCCACATGCAATAATTCAGCGATGGAAGCAAACAATTCTTGATCAAAATGAGGCCTTTTGCAAGATCTACACAGATGATATCTTCCTGATATGGAAACAATTGATTCAAACACTAGAATTCAGTGAATTCATAACTTCAAGTTGAATAATTGAGATAGATAATTTTGTCAATCACACAAAAGGATTCTCACCAAATTCTCAAAGCAAACATTGAAATAAATTGGAAGATCTATAAGAAAATACTATTAGAACTCGTCCGGTGAATTTACAATTTGCAGCTGCATAATTGAGATATAATGTCAATTACTGCAAAAGAATTCTCTCCAAATTTGCATAAAAGACTAAAAATTCGCAAAAAAAAAGGTCAAAGGAACCTTCAAGGGAATTGGAAGGCATGCAATTATAAATCTGCATCTGATCAGAAACTGATTAATTAAGATCTGTCATGGTTTCCACGAGCTTTTCTTGAACTATCAACGGCCGCCAGCCTCCCTGAATGGATTCCCAATCTTCTAAGAGTATAATTCAGTGTTAGAATTCTCTCCAAGAAGATGAGATCGATAGGAAGGAGGAGAGTTCACAGTTCAAGAAAGCCTGTGGAGAGCATGGCCACAATCTTATAACAAAATCTCCCCAATTCATCCCACCCACAGGTTTCTTCTTGCTGAATGCGCACCAAACCCTAGAAAATTGCAAGAATTCCATAAGAGAAGGAAATGAAATGGAAGAGAGAGAGAGAGAGAGAGAGAGAGAGAGAGAGAGAGGGTAGAGGAGGGATGGTGATGAAGCTAAATGGTAGCTCAGGCCTGATTTAAATAGAATTGGGGACGGGAGGCGAACCGGTTCGGTTCGTGGGGGTTTTAGAACCGCTTCGTTCCTCATTAGCCAGATGGGGATCGTATGATCGGTTTAGCAACTCATCGGACGAACCCAGTCCAATATTTTATAACCAAAAATATATTAATAGATGACATTTTATTTTATGTCCACATTATCATCATTATTTTTTAATTAAGTGTAGTATTTTGTTAAATTCAAAGTTGCTTTTATAATTTAGTTAAATATCAATCTAAGTATAAAAATTATATCATTTAGTTTTAATATAATATAAATAACTTAAACTTCTTCGTTACTTTAATTTATTATGTAATACCAAATGATAAAGAACAGAAATCATTGAAAAAGTATATATATATATATATATATATGTGTGTGTGGGTGTGTGTGTGTGTCCAATGTTGAATGATTTGTGGAGAGTTGTCTTAATTAATTGTCTAAAGACGACTAATTGAATAACAAAGTTTTTTAATTAATTGCAGTAGTTGGCAATGGAGGGATAATACAATTTACCCTAAAATACTATTTACTGTTTAACACATTAGGGTTAGTTGGGTTACATGACAATTAACCCTATTAATGAGGGAAGTATTTCATTGTGTATATGTGTGTTTCTTATAAGTGATCATGCACACAATTCATTTACAATTAATCGCTGCAGTCAAACATATACTACTACTAATTAATCAGCAATTTAAGAATAGAATTAAAAAAAAAAATCTGATGGTTTTGCCTACCTGAAGGAACAGTACATGCAGGTGACTCCATATATTGCAGTGTGCTAGCTGTAGTTCAAGACATGCTAATAGTGTAAGAACTGTGTCGCACTGCAAAAAACAAGGAAAAGAAAACTTCCCTCGTTATGATGCCAGATCAAGAATATTGCTTTTTCACACATCATTCTCAACTTTTTATTATTAAAAGATACTAAAAAGATAAATTTGAAACTCAATCAAGCAAAAGGAATAGAAAATTCACACTTTCTGCACCTACAGATTATATTCTCCCTACATCTAAAACAAGAACTATATGTTTGTGTTTTGAAAGCTGTTGTATACAAAATGATATCAGCATTTTTCAGAAAGCTGTTGTTTGTGTTTTGAATGGCGATAATTATTAACTTAAAATGCTATTAAAATGAATACAAGAGGAAAGAAGTTGTGTGAGTAGATAGTTTGTAAATTTGTTAGCACTACAGACTAACATTCATACATTACAGAATGGGATTGCGGACACTGAGGACGGGCTGCCAAAAGTGAGGCTCCAAATTTTAAGGACTACAGTCGAACTAGTGCGCACCCGAAATCTGAAATTTCATCAGGAAACAAAACAAATGTAATCTACTTTTCAAAAAGTGTCAGTGTCTCACACTGATTCTTATGCATCTGAGTTACAGTAATCTAAGTAGTCCAAACTAATCTAATAGTTTATTACAACCAAAACCAACTAAAACACTTTTCCCCTTTTATGTTCACTCAGATCCTTAAGCAAGCTGATTACAGCACACATTTCCAGATTCAGGAACAAACAACGTACATAAAATTTGAATTTGGAAGAAAATATGGAAGAATCCTAATAGTTTTCAGACAAACATAAATATATCAACAATCATGGGAATGAGGGTATAGTTACATCCTATTTCAAAGAGCAGCGAGATCAACAATCATGTCAATGATTCTCAAAGATGAAAAATTTCTTATCTATACGAACTAGAAATGATGCAGATATGGAATAACCAGAAAGAATAAGGAAAACCTAGATTAAACTGAATTCATCAAAAGATGAAGGTTTACTTCTCTAGAAACTAAAAATGGTCGGAATATGGACTAACCTGAGCAATTTTGGATCCTCTTTTCCAGATGCATCAGATTCGAGTAGATAAGTTCTGCTTTCTGCTTTTCCTTGGAACAAGAAACGAGAAGATAAGAAGGAGGGATCAATCTACTCAACGATGAGGAGATCAAAGAAGGGGAGATCAATGAGTAAGCACAGGAGAAGATAAGTACCTGCAAATGCAAGCCGCCAAAAGAAGCCGATGAAGTAGTCAATCAGGAAATGCCGCCAGATACATACGATCTACAAATCGAAGGGAAAAGGTAGGTGGAAGGGTTAATTGCCGATCGAGGAGACAAAGAGAGCGAAGAGAAAGGGATCGATCGCCATCTCGGTGGCCTGGTAGCGGAATGGCGAAGGACGAAGCAGAGGGAGGAGAAAGACGAAGAAATGAGCGAGAGACAAAAGGCGGTTTGCGCAAAGGCCCTCTGCAGCACGTGCGAGCTCAAAACCGGGAAGACAAGCGCGTGTCGGTCTACGAAGTGAGAGATGACAGGCGTCGGTTGGCTATTGGACTGCAGATTCCAAGTAACATTCTTTTCGCGGACCACCCGGGTCGTGCGCCGGTTACGCCCTAGCGCACACGTGCCGAGCTGGGCCGTGGCACGCACTTTAAAGCCAGATTCAGCTTTTTTTATTATTAAAAATGCACTAAATGGAAATAATAATAATCATTATTATTATTAAAATTTTAGTTAAGCTGGCAAAATAACAGATGACGTCCGACACGAGTGCGTAACGTCACGCGTGGACCGGTCGCACGATTCCAAAATCGTGGAAGCCATCGACACGTGCCAAATATTGACCCCCACCCCAGCGCCGACTTATCGGGACACGTGTGGTCTCGGATCGCGCCTCTGCTTCCGTAGCTTTCGAATCAAATAATTCCACGTAAGCATGCCAGGATGAACAATTCTATTTCAGTCCTAATTTACTTCTTTTGTCATTGCACCCCTAGAATTTATAATTTGCCAACGTAGTCCAAAGCTGTCGCCCTATTCTTAGAATTGTAGACGATACTTGGACGAAACATTTCGAAAAATTTTAACTTGCGGTGTCAAAGTGAAATTTTCCAAATTTTTTCTTATTGAAGTTAAGCATCTCCATCGCCTTTAAATAGAGATCCTCTGCCTTTTCTCCACCGCTCCCTTCTCTCTTTCCCTGGGGAAGCCCCGGCCGGCGCTCCTGCGAGATCTCAGCAACCTCGGCCTCAGCAACTCCACCGGAAAGAGCATCGCCGAGTTCGTCTGGTAACAGTACACTATCTCTATCTCATCCAGCAATTCTAGCGATTCATGCTCGACTTAGGGTTTTTGTTCGATTTCTCCCTTCTCCTTTTTCTTCATCTCTATTTCATCCAGCATTTCTAGCGATTCATGCTCGACTTAGGGTTTTTGTTCGATTTCTCCCTTCTCCTTGTTCTTGGATTGATCTGATCATTTCGATTCGCGTGCTGTCGTCTCCGTAGACTCTTCCTGATCAGGAGACGGATCCGAGCGAGCTTCCCGAATGGAACTGCGATGGATCCAGCACAATCTGTGTAGAAGTTTGATTCATCTTATAGCGAGTGCGATTGTGTAGAAGTTTGATTCTTTTCCCCCTTTTTTTCGTGGGCGTTTATTACTGGTTTTTCAGTCATCAGGCAGTGTCCAAGATCCATTTAGGCGAGGAAATGACATTCTGATACTAATTTTTGATAATAATCTGCATTTGTTATGCCTTAAATTATACACCAGCAGGACAGCCGATACCTACCAACAGAGAAGGTTTAATGCTAGGAAGATATTTAGCAATCTTGATGTGACGGCAGAGGAGCCTCGGTACGTTGTTTTTTCCCCTGTAAGAGTTGTATCTATTAATTTACTAGATTTTTTTTAATACTCATCGAATACATATATTGGTTGATGATTTTATTATATATATTATGAGTGAATAGAACAGGTTAATCAAGTAGGTTGGGCAAACCTGATCAATCAAAGTACACAATGGGCAACTAGCCTGGATGAAATTGACAAACTCAAATAATATTGAGTGAATCTAATGGAATGAATCATATAGGTTGGACAAACCAAATCAATCAAGGTAGTGAAGGTACATAATGGACAATAGACTGAATGAATTTGATGAAATTGATAGATGAACATACAAATGAGTGGTACGAATATAATGAGTTGGATTGACCAAAAGAGTTGTTGCATGGGCACAAGGAATTAGATGTAGATACACTAGACAAGTCAGATGGTCTAGATAAAGCTGGATAGGCCAAACAGATAAAAAAGAACTAAATGGCCCAAAATGAAAAATAAAAATAGCTATATTTGTTTACTGCTTTACCTGTGAAAAATCTTAGCTTCCACTAGATACGACCAAGCTATTAACTGCATAGATCAGTGCAGGTATGGCATTGAGCAGGAGTACACTTTGCTTAAGTAAAGCCCTGCCGTTGGAATTTCAGCTGGTGATCAGTTGCTTTGCTAGATACATCCTCGAGGTTTGATCTGCAGAAGATTTCTGAAATTGTCTTTTGAGCACGAAACAATTCAGGTCTTTTTATAACTTCATTTCCTATTTGTATCAATCCACACAATTAAAACCAGGTTTTCAAACTAACTTGCTATTTATTAGCTAGCCAAAGATTGAATCAAGATACTTTGTCAGAACCAGGATGTTACGCATAAGTGTTTCGGAGAATGGTTGCCAGTTTGCAATTTCAGAGAATGTTGCATTACTAGAAAGGAGGGGGAAAAAAAACTATCTCAGCTCTCTACCCGCTCCGCGACACGAAGAATCTATAGTCTGGGTGTCTGTTTGCAGACCTGCAGTCACCCTTTGAAACTACTGCACATGACATTGCAGCAGCTGTTTGCCTCAGCGTCCTCAACCTCTCTTTTACTAGCTCTGAGGAACTCATACCAGTATGGAGGACATTTGAACCCTTATCCGTCGGTTGAAACCAATTTTCACGCTGCAATGCAAACACAGTTTATCTTTTCCAAAGAACATTGGCTACTTCAAGGATGAACATAGAGCAGATGTACCTTATCATTGTATGCCTGCAAGCCTACAACTGGAGAAACTAGAGCATCACAAAAACCTGGAGCATATGCTGGACTACTAGGACTACTGAAATGTCCCAGAGAATGATAAGTGAGAAAGGCGGCCCGAAGACTACCAATAGGTATTCGATATATGGGGTACCATGCAACACAATACCTGAAAGGAAAAGAAAGATCTCGATATTTATTTATGCTAAATGGAACCTCAAATGACAAAAACCATACAAACCAAGATGCAGGATGAAGATGTTGTAGATCAGTAGATTCCAGAGCTGATGGATTTCCAAACATGCAGCCATCAGACGATGTACCGCCGGCTGTTAGTTCTCTGATCCTGTATCGAGGAAAAGAATAGTATCAGATAAAAAAGAGTCGTCGTCAAATCTAGCACATATGATGCAAGTGTAAAATGAGGGAGCTAAGGATTTGGACTGTGTTTGGTTTGGTTTGCTTTGCTTTCACTAGTTCCAACTAGTAAATGTGGGTCTGTTTAACCTTATTCAACCAATCATTTCTGCCATTTTCTCTCTTCTATCAATCTGTGCTGTGATAAAAGGCGTGTTAAAATTGATTGACATACCACTTTGACCGGATGTTTGCAAATGCATGTACAATAACCAATCTTATGCTTATTTGTTCACAAGGCGTTGCATCTTATGATGTTTAAATAGTTTTTTTTTTTTTAGTTATCTAAAACTAAAAGGAATTGGAAATTAGTTAAATCGAAGGTCGAAGTCACGTCTGCATATGAGCGAAGAAAGTTAAACTGGCCCGTCAAATGATTTAGCTGAAAAAGATGACTGACTTGTTAAATAACAGTTGGCGCCTAGGAGGTAGTTCAGATTCAAAGTATTCAAAAAGGAGATCTGCCTGATCGATATCAGTGTTTTGATCGGATAAATCTTCATCTTCAGAAGAGACTTTCAACGAGAATCCATCTGCACTAGCCTTATCCGCCTGAGGATTCAGATTGCAGTTTCTGCTAGTTCCAGACATTCCAAATAGTTGCACAGCAGAGAGAGATGGCACAAAATAGGCAGTGAATTCTAAATTGCCATTGGGCAGTCTTCTTGAATCCCGAAATTCATGTGCCTTCACTTCCAACCCGAAGCAACCGGGTTCTTCGTACCAATTCCAAATGTTCTTCAAGCTACGACTTCCGGTTCGTCTAATAATCGGAGAGGCCTTAAAAAGAAATTTCTCAAAATCAGCAATCGGACAGCCAATCATTAACTGAGCATATTCTACTACTCTTTGCTGTTGGGAAGCATCATTTATAGCTAACATTATCTTGTCAATATCTGCTGAACCTCCCCCCTTCCCAAATGGGATACTCTTCTGTATTGGAGAACTAGTGCTGTTCAAATTGCTTAATTCTCTGTAACTTCCAAAACAAGGTTTTATGAATTCTCGACCTTCAGTCCTTACAATGGAGGCTAGTGTGCACTCAGAGTCCATTTTGGTAGAAATAGGTTCAATCTTCCTTTGACCAAACCAATTCGATGTGGTTGGAATATAGCTAACTTCGCTGGGGCATATTCCTTCCTCCATAAGAACAGGTATTTTCTTCTCAGGTTCGGGAAGACAATGGTCAGTCGTTTTAGAAATACCTTGTCCGGACGACCTATTGCCCGGCGGTTTTGCTTCAGTTTTAGTTTGGCTGTCAAACTGTTCTCTTTGCTGAATATGATCATTTGTGTCGTTTGGCACGTCTGTTTTAACAGTGCAAGTTACGCCCACAACGTTATGCTTTGCATTTTTGGCAATCGAGTTAGGTTTGCACTTAACACCATCGACAGAGTTGCCAACTGTAGCTTTAGGGAGAGTTACACCAGCCTTCTCAGAATTTGCTTCTGAACAGGAGGTTACTCCACTTGGGTTTTTCTTCGGTCCAACAGGTTTATTGTTTTGTGATTTCATCTTCTTGTCCTTTGATGAAAGCTCACTTCGAGGAGGTGTAACTTGGATACTATTAGGTTTTGAACATTCCTCTCCAAACTTTTGGACCATTGGACAAGCGGAAAACTTGTCGTCTTTCGCAGCATTACTATGTATATTTGCATTGACTGATATATTTGCTCCATTTAAAGCTCCATTACCCATCCATCTTCTAGCCCTTCTTCTTCGCCTTCCAGAAATGACTACATGGAAGCCATTACTGTGGTCATCCTGCTTGATGCAATCTGCTCTTTCAGTACTGCTACAAGCATCGAGGGTATCATTTGACAAACATATGATATTGCTATGGCAATCCTTTGATATTTCTGAAGAACTCAATCCAGTTTCATCCTTGACTGGCAACTGCATTGAAGTATCATCACTAGTGTTCTCACTGAGGTCATTATTGTTTTCTTTAAAATCCTCTCCTCTACTGCTCCCATCAAAAGCAAATGAAACAGCTCCGGTATTGTTAATACTGCTGGATGAACGACGAGAATTGATAGTGTCAGAGGGTAACTCATCGCCAGAAAATCTTTCAGATGAAAGTACTGTTTTGAAATCATCGATATCATCGCTGAACGATGTAGACAAGAATGAATTTTGACAGTCTAAAAATTCATTAGTATTTGTACTGTCATCCTTGTCCAACAAACTAACTGATGCTACCTCATCGGACAAATTATTATCTGAGAGATGTTTGTCTGAAGAGCAAACTGAACTGAGAGTAGATGTTTTAAAAGCGGAGGCGCTATTAATCTTTGCATTGCACTGAGCATCTGACTCGTTGGAATTCTTTCTAGAACTGAGGCGTTTATGTTGCTTCCCTTTCTTTTTTCCTTTCTTTCTAGATTTTCTTTTAGCTTTATTCTCCACCTTTGGAAAGACATCGACCAAAAAATCTGAACTAACTATATTTGTGTTAGAAACAGAAGAGTTACCTGATATACTTGATAGAGAATTGGACAAATTCTTCTTGCCTTGGACTGAACTACTTGCCTCACCACGAATATCTGATGAACTTGACCTTGGAAAGTCTGTATTTAGGTTAATCATTAAAAGTCTCGGCGACGATGTACTATGACCAACCATATTAGAAGGCAATCCAGATCCAACAAGTTTTCCATCGTCTGTAGTGTCTGATAAAACAAAATAGTTTGTTCCATTCCTGAATGCATCAGTACCATCAACGACCATAACAGTCAGTGGAGTCAACCTGACAAATAAAAGTCCAAAACAAACTGTTAAAAGTGTACTAAGCAAACAGCAAGTATAGCTAACAGACAACTAAAAGATAGCACAGTCCATCACAAACTTATCATACTTAACAGCTTTTAATTGCTCAAATGCTAAGCAGAATTCGAAATTTAAAAAAATAAATAAATAAAAGTCACAATATCAAAATAAAAGTCTTAAAATTTGTTTTGACATCATTATTGTGTTTTATTGGGTATTATATACCAGGTAAATTCAACCTAGAATCACGAAAATTAGTATTTTACTTTATTTTGTGATAAGAGTTCTCCCCCAACTGCAGTGTCAACTTGATCACAAGAAATGAAAATTCCTTCGATGATCCCTAAATGATGACTAAAGAAAGATATCGACCAGTAGCCTAGATCCACTTCTCCTTTGGTTGAGGACAATGATACAATTCAAAGTTAGAGATAAAATAGTTTGTAAATTACAATGCTCAAATTGGAAGTTTTAAATTAAAGCAACTCAGTGCACGAAACTCTCGCTAATGCAAAGTCCCAAGGATAGATTGGACCACATTGGATCTATTATATGCAACCTTATCCTATATTGCAAGAGATTATTTCTGCGACTTGAACTCGTAACCTCAAGGTTACACGGCAATAATTTTGCCGTTGCACCAAGTCTCTCCTTCTAGGCTTTAAATTAGAATATCCAAATTTTTAAGTTTTAAAAGTTTGCTATGACATCATTATTATGTTTTCTTAGATATTGTAAACTAGATGAAGTGTGTCTCAGTCTTAGGTAAATTAGTTTGTAAAAGAGATCTACAATCCTTCGTGTAATCCATTCTAGGATTTAATAAAAAATTTCTTACCTAGCCACTAACATAGAGTAACAATCATTAAACCACAATAACTCTCTTGTTGAAAAGTGCCCATTGCCAATCGGCATGAGGCAGTCAAGATTGCATTTCGGACCATGATCTTACGATCTTATGGTCCAAACTAGCAAAAATAATCCTATGTATGGTCTAAATTTTGTTAGATCTTATGACCTCCATTTCGATCAAATGCTACTCACCATTCCTGAGTAGAATCTCAGTCTCAACAACCATAACTAGATAGATATATGTACATTTAATTAGACATTTTAAAAATTGATACGTACTAGAGCAATTTTTTTTCATGTCCTATCATTTGGAAAAAAAACATTATATGGCATTATTTTTTAGTCCTAAGCATAAATCTTATTAAATATTGTGACTATTATCATGGTTCATAAGAACAGTCGCGGCAGCCATCACGGACTCTTCTGTTAATGCCACAGCAGGATCACTCTTCTATCATGGTTGCATAGCCGCTTCTGCCTACTCCTCCATCCTCCCTTCCTATGGAATGTTCTTTGTCGGAAATTTAACACGGCATAAGGCGTTTCGGTTGTTTCGCGTCCATTTCAACGAACCATAACTATTATCTGCCTTACAAAAGTTACTACTTACTATATAATATGCAATATTAAAAATTATATTGTATATTTCAAATAGGTAGTATTTAAAAACTTTATTTATGTTTCATGATACTATAATGATACTCTTAAAAAGTTTATATATATATAGTAGTGTGTGTGTGCGCGCGTGTGTGTGCGCACGTGCGCGCGCGCGTGTGTGTATTGAAAGTTAATACATATGATAAATTATGAAAAATATAGTTCTAAAATATTTTAATAAAGATATAGGATCTTAAAATGCTATGATTTGAGCATATGTACCTCTTCATGTTCCTAGGTGGGGTTTGGAACTTGACAATCTTGGTTGGCATCTACAACAATAAGAGGTCATTCAAAACCCTGTACTCTTTATGATTTTGCATAAGCACACCAATTTTGGTATGTTGTGGCAAAAGTCCAATGAATAACAATAGTATTAAATAATTTGATATTCGAGTACAGTTATTTGCATGTAGTTATTAGCTAACAAAAATACAACTATGATATATCGTAGCATTGAATACTCATAATCTCTTATTAAAATTATATCTATAATATGTTATCCTTAATATTATTACTTTATATTGATTTATTGCTACTAGTATTATGGTTTCACTTAATAGATTTTATTTAAGTTAATAACAACTTTTCCTTGATATGTATTATTTATCATGACACAAAAGCTCTCCACATTCCCTATCCTTCTGTCCTTCGAACCATGTTTGTCTTCGTTGTTACTCCTCGATCCTCATAGCATGCCAAATTATGTCAAAATCATGGTCAAGCATCTCTATTGCCTTCACTAGCAGTTGTCAAACTTTGAGGTTTATCTGGTGTGTTTTGCTATAACCTTCCTGATATGCTAGGGCTCAATACCAACACAATTAGTTTCGAAGACCAATCAACAAATACTAGCTGATTTTGGATCAATTTTGAATGTATTTCATGTGAGTTGTAACTTCTTATGGATGCATGATTTTTTAGCAAAATATGTATAGTATAAAAAACTAAACATATATGGTAGTGTGGATGCAGTGAGATTCCCTACAATTTCATCCGATTTCTACATCTTTCCATAGAGGGAAACTTTTTCAGTTGAGCACTTCATTAGTGTTAAAATCTACCGATGCACTCATAGCTCAACAACAAGAATAGTAGGGAGATTCAAGTAGGAAAATGATCCAATTTTTTAAATACCTTTTATTATCAATCGATCACATGGCGATAGGCTTTTTATACCCCTGCTATATGGTTATCAGAGGGTCAATTTTATTTATAAATTTAGGAGGAGTTGAAGGGGCAACCCTTGCCCCCACCCCACCACAAACACACACACACACACAAATAAGACCTGGTATGTTCCACGATTTATAAATTCTTTTTTTGCACACATATGCCTCATCCCTCATCACATATGCCCCCATATGCATATGATAAGGAAAGAATTCATTGGCTATAAATGATTTTATAAGTGTTATAGGTTAGTTGAAGTTTAATGTGTGATAACTTTTTCAATGGCTAAAAATGCTTTTGCAAGTCACTGTCAAACTTAACATTAAATAAATAGCAAAAAACTTTGAGAAATAAGGCACCATCCCAATCAAAGGGAGAAGAAAATTTTGAATCTTATAAACTTATTATATTTGCATTATGTTATCTTATTATTATATCGTCGTTGTCATTGTTATCAAGTCATATTTTTTACAAACTATTTTGGGTTAGATAAACGAATTTTATCCTTCCAATAGACTCCGAGTGAGGAAAAGCATTAATGACCATTAAATTTAATTATAGGTTGAAAAATCAAAGTGTATATGTAAAATTTCAAAGTTTAATATCAATTAACACACAATAAATAAATAAATATGTGGACACACACAAATGGAGAAGTTATAAACCACACATCTTTCGCCTATTCTTCCATAGCTTTGCCTCCACCATCATCATTTGAAATGACACTTTTGTCACAAAAAGGCTGAATGAAATGCTTGGTGCGGAACACCTTGATGCGTTTAGCTGACGAAGGTGGTGGTAGAAGAACCTTGTAATGTGAATCATGTTGGATGCAGGCAATCCTAGCCAAAAGGAAAGTGAATATCGGTTGCCTTTTGGGGATAAGGACACGACGAAAGGCCAGTAGAGGAATATTTAGTGATAGGATGATAGAAATGAGTTCGCAGCAAATTCATGCAAGTATATATTAACATATTAAAAAAAATCTTTAATCCATCAAGAATATATTAAACATGCCTTTTTTATTGGATATAGAAGTTTTGAAGTAGATCTTAGCATACCCGTGCATCTTTTGTATGTCCACCTCTCTTCCTCCAACTTTGTCTCAAGCATCATCCTCATGGATGGGATTGTTTCAGCTTTAGGGTGTTTTGATGTGCATCTCAGCAAGGGTGAGCAGTAGAAAAACCTTTGGTACATGACCATGCTTGAGACTAGGTGGTTTTGGAAGGAAGGCTATCGATGACACTTGTAGGCTTTGTTATAAGGTTGAGGGGTCAAGGTTGATTATGCAGGGACTCTCCCGCAATAGTTATGTGAGAAAAAGTGGGGTCAATGATAAGAGCACACATGACTAAGCCGAAGAGGCTAAAAAAAATTGAAGCAGCATAGCACCATTAACACTGAGAGATTATCAATGGAAAGAAAGAAACAACATGAATGGATTCTAGGAAAATGGGTGTCAAGAAAACAGAGGAAGGGCATTGCTAGCCTAGCATTGTGATTGTGAGCCTTCCAGTCCTTTTCCGCCTTCCTTTTCTAGTCCGTTAATCCAAATCTCTTCAATTGGCTCACTTACACAAAGTAGAATGAAACTATTGAAGCAAAGGAGAAAGAAATGCAAGAAACAATATGATAAGTTTGTGTAGTATTTTTACGTGGAAATTAATTGCTCTCTGTCCTACTTGATTGCCCTACACAGAAATTAATTGTTGTCTAGCCTAGTTAATTAGTTGCTCTCTTAAATGAGCATTGGTTTGTTTCATCTTTCGTATTATCCATTAGCTTCAAATAAAAATTTTCTAATAAATTCAGTTTTTAAATTTTACTTTTATGGATACAAGTGTTCAATATTTTGCTTAATTTGGACAAATATACACCCAAATGTTTCCTTGCATATATAATCTTTAAGCATTGTCTAACAATGTACAATGAATAGGAGAGGTGCAAAGGTGAAATTGGACAATAAGAGAAAAAGAAAATAGGGAGATAGGAGTAGAGATAAGTGGAGAGGAGAGAACAGATAACGAGAAAAAATAGTTCAACTCTATTATTATGCATCAAACCTAATAAAACCTTTTATGCATGATATGCATAAAAATAAACTCGAATACCTTCTATGCATCAAAACTCTAATACCTTTTATGCATGATATGCATTCCAGTACATATAAACACAACACAGATGACAAAAATAAAACCATCAGAATTTTTTAAAACTACTTTGTCTTAGACAATAGAAGGCACCATCATCACTGTCTTAGACAATAGAAGGCACCATCATCACTGCTCCTTTGCTTCCTTCATTGTCCCAAAGCCATGTTAATCTTGACTATTTGGGTTTTGTTATTAAGATTAATGTTTAAAAGTTTTTATGCTTCTATCACTAGCTGTCATGACCTAACACAACTTTCAACATTTTTCAACCATGATTCAGATTTGGAGAGACAGAGAGCATACAACTAACACCCAAAATATCACCCTAAAGTAAAGGAGAACAATTTTACTATTAAAATTGGGCACCTAAAAATTGGGGGAGTAAATGGAAAAAAAATCTCTTGCTTGATAATTTAGAAAGTACATGTAGGAATAAGAATATATTTAAACACATTAAAAAATAATGACAATTGTAGATAGTTGCTAAGCTGGTAATGAATAAATGACCAGAAAGAATAGCACCTTAGTTCAGAATTCTCTAACTCAAGTTCAAGTGGTCGAAAATCCTGGAGAAAAAATGCTTGAAAATTAGTGCAAATTTAATCTGTAACCTACACTTTCAAAACATTGGAAGTCCAATCTGGATACAGTACCAAACTTGCTTTAGCATAGACTTTGCCGTCAGATAGAGCTAATGATCTCCTTAAGGGTGAATCAGTTCTCCCATATGCAATCTTTTCAAGAGCACTATTTCTCCTCCTATGTCCATACGACATCACCAAGTATCCCTGTTTGTGCACAAAAAATAAACAAAATGAATGCACATAGATAAAACGCATGAATGATAAGTAGCACATATTTTAAAGAAAAGGGTATTTAAAATCTATTGTGGTTTTTTAAGCATATCCATACAGTCCCAATATTTTTTCTATTAAAGAAAATAACTAGAAGCCCACAAAAGTTTCATTCAATATAAAGAATACACAAGATGGTACAGTGTCTGTGCAAAGTACTACTGAAAACTATCTCTTATATTTCAAATTTCTGCAAATTCCCAAGAATTTTTTATCTCATTGGATGTGTAGTAAATAATTGATGTAATAAATCCAAATGACTGGGCAAGAAGTACCAACATAAATTAGATGAGCTCTTAGGCTCAACATATGAGGAAGTGAAAATAGATAGAAACAATAAATAGAAAATAAAATTTTGAAGCATAAGATTTAGTGGAATACACATTTAAATTAGTACTCTAGATACTAATAGGTAATGGTATATAATTGCAGAGAGACCAATATGTAATTACAAATACAAAAATGGAAAGAGTTAAGTCATATTTAAATGAGTAATTAACAATGTAGTATGAAATAAGGAGGAACAATCCTCCACTAAGTTTTAAAATGGGCATCCCTAAAAATCATGTTCCAAGCCTTCTAGTCTATCACATTGTTCCACATGAAGTAGATGTATCGATAACTATTTAGTTGGAGCCTAGATCGGAAGCTCTTCGAGCAAAACAAGGTCTTTGAAGAAGGATGTTTATGTAAACAATGAAATCCAAAATCCACCTATCTTGACTATATTTTTTAGCAAAGTTCACCGCATAAGAGACGCACGCTCCTTAAACTGAATCCAAGGAGCTCTAATATTCCCAATTTTTGACATATATATATCCGGCCAAGAAGATTGGGATTTAAGAGGAGTGAGTAAAAAGAAAAAGAAAAAAAAACTTGTTTTGTATCGAAACCTTAGCCCAATCTGAAGAAGAAACTTCAGAATTGAACTTATAGCCTCAAACACAAACCACAACCTTCCACCATTACCGTAGTAAAGGAAATCCACAAAATCAAGATCGACAAACTCAACGATCACTAGGAGTGAGCAGACATGCACTGCAACATTCAAACAATCACGCGCAAAACCCCGCGAAAGCATCCACGAACAACTCCACGGCGATCACAAAGCGCCACAGTGGCGAGCACAAACCATCTCCGATCGTGAAAAAGAGAAAACCAATGAAAAACACACGTCGCAAAAAACAGTGCCGATCGGGATCATCAAGCCGCAAGTAGGAAAAAAGATCGCGCGCTAAACCAACGCCTGGCAACGCCGGAGTCAGAAACCCAGACAGAGGATGGAGGGAGCGAGAAAGCGGAAGACGTAGTACCTTGAAGCGCGAACCCGTCAGGATTCGGCCTCCACAGCTCCTCGGGTGCTCGAATCGAAGATCGAGAGATCCTTAGCGCGAGCGAGAAGAAGAAGAAGCAAAGATTTCACTGTTCTTGGAGATCGCCACCTCTCGATCCAAAGAAGAAGCGAAGTAGGTGGGGAGGGGGGTATTATAGGGCGCGGAGAGGAAAATATCCACGTCCCGTTGGTAGGGTCGCCTCTTGGTCCTCGATGCGGCGGGACCGCATAGTACGGCTCGCATGCGGTCGATGCTTGGGGGCGACGTTCGAAAAGGGTGCGAGCGGGGACGCGGGCACAGGGGCCAGTCCTATGCGGCGGTGCGGGAGAGGAAATGCAGTTCCGGGCTCGGGGGGACGTCGCTCTCTCCGTCGCGAATTAAGTCACGAATCGCTGCCGTCGCGCGACCTAAGGAGTCTCCCCCGTGGCTTTCGTGACTTAAATGGCGATTTTGTCGCTGCCTAGTGGGCTAAAGAAGGAAAGCCAAAGCTGTACATTTAAAGAGTAGGAATAAAGGAAATGAATAAATAAAAATTATACAAAATGTATATTTATAATAATAATAAAAAAAGGTTTTTTTTTTAAATGTAATAAAATACAATTAAATTTTGACTTAATAAGTTGATTAAACAAATATTTTATTTTTTCACATGAGAAATATTAAAGTATTTCCTAAACTCCACAAACTACAAATTTAATGACATATACAACTTGCTATTTTTTCAAAAAAAAAATACGTAGAGCTTATCCATTCGACATATTAATTTTAAAATAAAAAAATTAAGTTTTTTTAAAATATATATTTATATATTCGTGGTGGATTAAGTGCATTCGTGTGATAAAAAAAATGTTCCTTTACATTAAAAAAAATGTAAGGATATAAAAAATTTATTTGCATGTCTAAATGTTCGTTAGATGATTTAGAGTTTTCCATCAAATGGTAGTATTGTACCATATCATATCCTATTATTAAACATTGGAACTAAGAATTGAGTCACTCGTATAAATATGATTCGATATATATATATATATATATATATATATATATATATATATATATATATATATATATATATATATATGCCGGACTGGCGCGATCGCTCCGATGGTCCGACGGGACTCGAGCGGTGCCGGATTTCATCGAATCGGAATCGACTTCGAGCCGTCGGACCAAGCGAGTGCGGCGTCGATCGTGCAGAGTCGACGGTCGGCCGGTGCAGCAGCAACGGCGACAACGACGATGGATCGGTCATCAGCGCGGACAGTGCGAACTGAGGCGTGTGACAGTCGAAGATATATATATATATATATATATATATAAAATAATTTTTTAGTCATTTCGCTCACGCAACGAGTGTATCATATTTTGGAACTTATTAAATGATATATTTATTTTTTAAAATGATCCAACTAACTCATTTCATTCAATTGTTTTCTATTAAATGCTTTCGGCCAAATTATTTGACCACTCTTTAAAGTTCAAAATTAAAAAAATATATATATAAAGGCGCAATGCATGGTTCTTATTTGATATGATATTTTAGCTCTTTCACTAATAATTAATTACCTTAAATAATTAAATTTACAGAATTCTTGTCGTATTGAAATTATAATTAATTCATGAATTCAATTGTCATTAAAATAATAATTTTGCTTCATTAACAAATAATTAATTAACTTAAATAAAATTTTAAAAAATTACAGTGCATTTAAAAATTAATTAAATAATTTTCTTACTTTTAAGTATTTGCCAAAACGCGTCATCCGTCGTCGTCTAGAAACCCACTAGCCTATTAAAAGCCACGTGTCATCCGCCTGCAGCGCCGCCAGCCGTCAAAGCTTTGTGTGAAGCAGTGGAAATGGCGGCGGCGTCCTTTTACTTCAATCCTCTTCTTTCCCCGTTCCCAAATCCCGCTCCCCGCTTGGAGAGATCGAAACCGGCGAACCTTGGAGCACACTTTGCTGGGCGATTCGAGAAGATCTTGATTTGCAGTTGCAGATCCATCGATCCAGTGCTCGTTGGAGCGATCCGGCTTCGTCTAGGGTACGAATTCCTTTCTTTTCCGATTCCTTCCTCTTCTTCTTCTCTCCTTCACGGAATTTGTAATTTAAGGCGCCGATGCAAATTCTAGGTTTCTTTCAGGTTCAGTTCTCCCGCTCGCTATGGGATCTCTTTCGCCGGCGAGTAAGAATGATACTTTTGCCCTTCCTGCACCGGCAATTTGTTCTTCCCTTTCTTCTTCTTCTTTCTCTGGTTCGAAGCATATCGAGCACGATGTATCCAAGTTCGATCCGCTTGAAGGCGTCGTCATGAAGAATGTACTGGAGGTAATTGGCAAATTCTCCTTCGTCATCTACAGCAACCAAAAATCCTTTTTTTTTCCCATTGATACTGCCAAAAAACTCTTCTGATTGTTCTTCCTTCGATCCCAAATCACTAGATGTGGAATACTGTTAATTTCATTGATAAAATTTGTTTCTTCTCTAACATTTCATGATTTCAATTTTCTGCCCGCTTTCTTTCTTCCGTTTCTCTCGTCTAAGCACACAACTCTTCCAATTATAGGTAAGTTAGCACAAGATATAGAAGGCAATGATAAATCTGCTCACTGTTCATCTTTAGTTGCAATGAGAAAAAAAAAAGGGCCTTATAACCTTCGCAGCTCCAATTTTATTGCAAGATCACAGAGGGGCAGATCGCAATTGCAAACATCTAGAAAGATGGAGTGATAACAACAAAATTGTTGCCGAAATTTTTTTAAACTCGAATAACTCATCCATCTAACCATACCGATGATAGATATTCAGGCACCTGGAATGGACGATCAGCTGATGAAAATCTTTGGTTTGCAATGACTAAGTTTGCCCTTCAGTCAGCATAGCAGCAGCATAACTTGAAATTTTGTCCTTTCATTGCTCCAATAAGTAGGCGGTTCTTTTGCAGCTTGACTTTGTAGATACAAATGATCCAGTTTGATGTTGTGAATGCCTCTTCTAGGTACTCGAGTTTGATGTCCTTGTTTCCAATTTCAAGTTGGTAGAGCGGCGACGCGGATGAGGAGCTGCTGCTGCTTGGTCATGATCCGGAAGAAGGCCTTAAGGGAAGGCGCCGAGGGGGTCGGTGGAGTCGGTTTGGGGCCGTTCTCGGCGGCGGCCATGGCACCCATGACGGAGAAGAAAATGGAGGAGTAACGAAGAAGAGGAGACCTGGATCGAGGTGACGAAGATCTAGGGTTTCATCGCCGAGGAAGAAGAGAACCGATCTAGGGTTTTGATCCGAGGAGGAGACGTGTTGTGACGTAGGCTGAGTTTATATTATAATATTTTTTTAATATAATATTATTAACAGAGTAATTTTTAAATTAAAATATAACAATATCAAAATTAATATAATAAAGTATTTTAACTAAATTGAAATATTTGTAATCGAATTAAATTAATTTTAATTAATATTAAATTATAACAATATTAATCATATTAGAGTAATTTTAACTGATATTAGAGAAGTTTGACCAATATTAAAATGCTTTTTTAAATTAATATTAGAGTAATATTTTGATAAATAAAAATAAAAAGATACTCTATTTTGAGAAAGACACCTTGTACGTTTATCTTTTTTTCACATCTATATTTTATATATATATATATATATATTTATAAAAAGAGGATTAACAATCTAAAAATAGACAATAATATTTTTGACATTTTATCATTTCCCAAGTATTATAAACTTCTCATGTGACCCTTCTAAATATTCTTCATCGTCGTCTCACAGTTAAATATAGTTAGATAAATCATAATCAATCTTTGATCATATCAATACTTAGTACAATGGAAAATAAGCACCTCAATAAGTATGGGAAATTGATTTTTATTTATTTGGTGTAAATTTATACTGTATTAATCATCCGATTTTGTCCGCATGAATAAAGGTTGCACTAGGAGGAACTTTATAAGTTTCTTATCGATAATTCACAATTTGATTAAAAAATTATAGACCAAACGCATGGTTCGCATAAATTGGACACACTATTATAAATATTTTATTATTTCTTATAAAAATTTAAAATGTTGTATAATATTTGTTAATTAGGAATGTTTTTTGTTTTTTGTATATAAGTTGATCGCGCTTAATAGATTTTCACATAAAATTAAAACTAAGACTCTATATAATGTGATGCATTATGCACAAATTAAAATAAACCATTTTGCTAAACAAAACTCTTAAATAATCTACCTAAAATATTAAAACCGATAGTTAGTGATAACTAACCTTAATAGTGTTTTGATATATGCAATTAATGGGGAGACTTTTGTTATCCCATCACATGGATTGTAAGCTAAAGAATTGATTCTTATATTTAATGTTCATTTGAAAGCCTTCGATAATGAATTTACTTTGAACCAAACTAAATGGACCGAACTTAATTATCATTAATTAACCTAATTTCCCATTGTTAAGTGAGAGTTCATGTTGTCATTAGGGGTATACAAAATAATATAGTCTTTTATGAATTATTTTCTGTTTTAAAATATCATCATGAATTTTTTTTTAAAGAAGTAATTCAATACTTCCATCAAATTTAAATTAAATGTGTGTAAATAGATTTTAGAAATATGTAAATTAATAATAAAAATGATGATTTATTATGTGTATAATTAGATTATACACTCCATGTGGCAACTGGAGAAGGCTGGTACAACGATGACGCACTGAAGACAGAAACCCAAAACTACAGCACGCGTCAACATTTGTTAGTAACTTGTGGGACCCTTATTATGGCGTTCACGTAAAGGTATCGCGTGTGATCAGCTCGTGTGGTTTGTTTTTATAAGGACCACGCGGCGGCTCTTCTTCGTCGCCTCTTCGACTCCTTCGAGAAGAAACGCCGCGTCGCGTCGTCGCCACTAGCTTCTGCTCCGCCGCTTCTGCCGCCGATCTCGGTTCTAGTCACTCTCTACTTCTCCTCGCCTCTCTCCCCTGCATCTGCTCTCTTTTTTATTCGGTTTTGTTCGTATTGGTTGCGGTCCGATTTGAATCTGTTAACTTTGGTGGCGCATCGATGGAGCATAGTTCGAGGGGTGATGCAAAATCATAGAGAGAGAGAGAGAGAGAGAGAGAGAGAGATCTTTTCTGGTTATCGTACTTGTTTCGTCTCCTTCTTCTTTAATTTGGCCCCCTTGGTTCGTCTGGGACTTGTAGTTTTACTCCTCGTTTCATCGATTTAGATAACGAGTGGTGTTGAAGGGGCCAAAAATGGCGATTAACTGGCGTAGGCGCTCCAATATGCAATCTTTCCTCAGTTGCACGACTCCGAGGGCTCCCGTTTGCCCCCTCCCAAAGGTGACTACTTTGCCTCTTTGTAATGATAAACTTGCCCTTTAGATTTTGTCGTTGCTTCAGATTGTTAATTTCGTTCCTTGAAGTTTGAAGTTTGAACCTTTGTTATATGCTTCGTTTAATGTAAAATTTTCTATCCTTTTAGCACGTTGGCAGCACTATCTCAACTGATATCTTATGAAATATATAGTGCATTGTCGTACTATTTTCGTTGAACGCATTTTATACAAATATCTCAGAGAATGTGTTATCAAAGGTCTGGTAAAGTAGATACAAGAATGAGTTTTTATGGAGTGAATTTTATTTATTATGTGGTAACTGTAAATATAGTTTTCAGAAATAGAAGCCATTCTAAATTTATGTTCATTATTTCTTTTCTTTTAGAGATTTTATATGGAAAACCATGTTTCAGTTTATAGGGACTCATATAGCTATATTCCTTCGTTTGGAGGACCAAATAATGTGTACAAATGGGTGGATAACAATTTGAAGTGGTGAACAAAGTGATATGCTCACTTTTTGATTTCTTTTTCTATTAACTGTCTCGACCAAGTGACATATTGTGCGTTTGAGGCAATGCTAATACCTTTTTGGCATGACACTTTTTGTGCGAAGGAGGTTGGTGTAACCCACTTCTGTTTGGCATAGACCAAAAATTGGTCTGCATGCTTCAACAACTTGTGTATGAGTTCATGTGCACAATATCCCTTGGCACAGAGTGCTTGAAACTTATTGACTAAGATGAAATGCTTTCCTAGGTTACATTTGTGCTTGTAGATAGTCTGTTTAACTTCTCCCATACTCCTTTTTTTCTGCTTCGATGCGTAACTAACTCACCTTTCTTTTTTCACTTTGGTTTTTCAAGTTTTATATCTCACATCAAGCTCCAATGATTGCAGACAAATTCATACTGTCAGTCGATATTACAAGGCAAGGTTGAGTATTTTAATCTTGGAGATCTTTGGGATCAGTATAGAGAGTGGAGTGCATATGGGATTGGAGTCCCAATCATTCTTGATAATCGTGATAATGTAGTTCAATACTATGTTCCATACCTCTCTGCGATCCAAATTTATACTAGCAAATCCCATTCTCTCACGAGGTATGTGTAACTAAGACTTTTGTTGCTTTAAATGACTTTTTTAGGAATCATAAAACTGCGATTTGTTTTACACCTTTGTACAGGTGTGTGTTGGAAGATAGTGAAAAGGAATCATTCAGTGATGACAGTGAGACTGAGAAATTGTCTCGATCATCGGATGTTTCAGATGATTCTTTGTTCGACCAGGACGTTTCGTGGTCAGCAAGACATCTTTTAGGGCAATTGTACTTGCAGTATGTAGAATATGGTTCTCCTTATGGGAGGATACCACTCTTTGATAAGGTATAAATGTTTTTGCTAGAAATCACATCGAATGTGCTCTCTTGACCGGTTTACAAAGCCCTAGTTTTCCTTTTCTTCATTCACAATTAGTTGTTGAATTTGGTGAACAGGTAAATGAACTAGCACAAAACTATCCTTGCTTGACATCGTTCAAGAGTGTGGAAATCTCACCGGCTAGCTGGATTTCGGTTGCCTGGTAATGCCACGCCTCTATTTCATCTCATTATTTTGTTGCTTGGTAATGCTACACCTCTATTTCATGTCATTGTTTTAGAGAAAAACTGAGTTACTTAGAGGTTTGTTGCCAATCTAGGGAAATTGGAAAAATGAGAAAAATGGTAATACAAATCAGTCATGGTTTCCTTCTATCAAATGGAATAATGGTAGCGCATCATTCAATTAGACCTACTGACAATATTTATGCATTAAGAACAGACGGCTATTCATAGATTTCTAGAGATCATGTCATTGTTGTATAATGGTGTTTTTGGTTCATTTAGTCTGACAAATTTGTTTCCTTATCAGGTATCCAATTTACCACATTCCATCTTGTAGAAATGTAAAGGAATTGTCTACTTGCTTTCTAACTTATCATACAATCTCCGCATCGTTCCAAGGTATGGGCGACCCTTTGTTAGTTATGTGCAAGTCATGGATGATAATGCTTTGCCCTTTGATGCAAGAAACCACGAAGTCATGCAGCGACGACGCCTCCGAATTAATGCTCATCTTTCTTTTTTTTTTTCTGTTTCTTAAAAGTCGAAACTTTTTTCTTTGTTACAATCACAGATTAAATGCTGATAAACCACATCATCTTGTATCATTACCATCTGAAACAATTACATATTTTCTTCCATATGGTTTCTGCAGAAAACAACGATGTGCCAGAGGAAGCGGCCGACGACTCTAGTTCCCCAAACGCAGGCGACGTGATGGAGAAAAAGAGCGGCAACGACCATGTCTCACTTTCTCCCTTTGGTCTCGCCACATATAAACTGCAGAGCAGTCTATGGATAAACCCTGAAACTTCAGACGGTGAAGTGCTGAGCTCCCGTTACCGTGCAGCATATTCTTGGCTGAAGCAGTTGGGAGTCGAACACCATGACTTCGAATTCTTCACTACTCACTAAATGGAAATGACATCCACCTTTCCTTGAGTGCTTGTTCCTTTAGCAATCATGAACCTGCTGAAGTAGAGTTCTGAATAACACTGAAGGGAAAATCTTTTTCTCCAAACTGATAAGATGGTTCACGACGACAACTAGTGTTTCGATCGACCGTCAACATGAGCATGAGTCTAACTCTATGTTAGGGCAACTAATAAGTGATTCTGAAACTCTTGTGACTGGCTTACCGTGAGTTTTGTATCTTGAGTGACAGTGCTGGGGCATGGTGACAGTTCTCATCTGCTGTATGGATTCAAGCTTTTGTTCATTAGTGAAAATTCAACCACACACAGCACACAAACACACAGACACCTTAAACTTTTGAAACAGACACAAACTGAAGCCTTTCACAAATTTCTTCCAAACTTGAGAAGGAAAAACAAGTTCAATTTCACACAATTTTCCCTTGCTCATGCACCAAAGCAGCTGAAAATGCTCTTCTTCTTTGGAGTTTGTCCTATTGCGCGAAACTTGGCGGCGGATTCTTCGGCTTTCAGGACCTCTTCCACGTATTTCGTAGTCACAATTGCTCGCTTCTCATCGGCTGTTTTGTGTATCATTGCTATCTTGTTTCTGATTTTCTCCGTATACTCG
Organism: Wurfbainia villosa; assembly: GCA_025175895.1. Taxonomy (NCBI): domain Eukaryota; kingdom Viridiplantae; phylum Streptophyta; class Magnoliopsida; order Zingiberales; family Zingiberaceae; genus Wurfbainia; species Wurfbainia villosa. The sequence continues at coordinate 1,239,778 of CM046000.1, read as the reverse complement.
GCCTTTTTTTTCTCATAACCTTCCTGTTTATAGGTTCCAAATGTTAGATTAAGTCTTTATTTGATAGGCTTGCGTGTTAATTAATAACACAAGATATTTGTCATTAAAGATTATATCTGATAAAATGATCTCATGTATTATTAATTATGAGTTTAAGTCATTAGATATGAATTGGATTTTATATATATATATATACACGATTGGTTTCATTGTATGATATTGTGATGGAAGTTATTCGCCTTCTAGATACACCAAATGATCGAATTCGGATCTACAAGAAGTACATCGTTTGAGCAGACAAATTTTAGTCCTCTCGGGATGATCCGTTAGTTAGAACAATATATATATTATTATAAATGGACAAAGATAAAATTTCAATATGGGATCTAAAATTTTAATCCGGATTCAAAAATCCTCCATTGTTTTTTGCTAAAAGGGCATAGCTCTCTCTCTCCGATTTACCTTTCTCGCTGTATCGAGGGATTGACAACGAGAGACACAGAGGCCAGCGTAATCTTTAATTTTTACCGTTACATATAGACAAATTCTAACCAGTGATCCCATCACATTTATGCTCGGTTTATTGTGGAGGAATAAAATTATTTAGTGTAATTTTTTTTTCTTTATTTACTTCGGAAAAAAAAGAATTATTTTTTTTTTAATTTACTACGGATGGATTTTAGATTTCATCCGTCGATAGATTCTTTTTTTCTCCTTTAGTTATATCTTTTTCATCCAAATAGAACAAAAAAATCTCTCTCTTCTTAAATTATTTCAATTGATAAAAAAATTATTCACGTGGTTTATCGTCGTCATCATCGATTACTAATTATAGTCGTCGATCGTCATCGCCACTGACAATCATCATCGCCGCCTCATTGGGTGACGAGAAACAACGACCGACGACGATCACTATCCTTATCAACACGGTCATAAATGAATAATTTTTTATTTTTTTTCTCACTTATTCTCTTTTCACTGTTTTTTTTTTATTTTCTTCTAGAATCCTTTTTTTTTTCTTTTTTCATATAATTTCTTTCTTTTTTCTTCTTCTTTTCTTTCTCTTTCTCTGGAGATTTATTTTCTTTAGAAAATTTATTTTCGTCCATAATCCATCTTTCGAAATAAACAGAGACTTAAGATAAAGAAAGAAGTACCTCGGCCTTCTTCAAATCGGCTTCCAAATCTGCCTTCTTAGAGTTCTCCCACACGGCGATAGCCTTCTTCTTCTTCTCAGCTCTATCATCAAACAATTAGGAGTTTACCGCCTTTGATAGAATTCAAACTCAAATATAAAATCATACTTTGCGAAGAAAGAAACACCAGCAACAACCTATTCTTACTTGTTAAGCGCTTTCGATTTTTCGTCTTCTTCCCATGCTTGGATAAATGATAGCTTCTTTTCATGCTCAACCTCTGCCAGAGCAGCATCTTCGCACGGACGACGACGATGACGACGACGATGACAATAACAATAATTACGACGAATAAACTTCTCCTTTAGCACAACTAGAAAATTTTGTCAGAACAGTGTTTCGATCCTCACCTCTTTCACTTGAGTTCCTTGAGCTCTTCTTTTCTATAAAGGAATCTGAATTTAACAGGGAAATTAAAAGAAAGAAGAAAAAACTCCAATCATGTTATATATTTGAAATATATATATATATATATATATATATATATATATATATATATTTAATTTTCAAGTTGAACGTAGGAGCACAAACGAACTGAATATATATATATGCGATATTAAAATTTAATTCGAGCTAAAAAATATAAATGATTTTTACTCGAGTTTAATTTGAGTTATTCGAATCTAATCTAAATACATTTAAACTAAAATTATATAAAAATAAATAGAATTTGATTCGAGTTCAAAATTAAATTCATCTCTAGAGAAATTGGAAGTAGAGATACAAATGAATTGAATTGAATATTATGAAAATATTGATATTCCAATTTGAACTTAAAATATATATGTGATATTCAAATTTAATTCAAAGTATAAAAATATAAATGATCTTGGTTCGAGTTATTCGAATAATAATCTAACTAAATATATGTAAATTAAAATTATATAAAAATTAATAGAGTTCAGTTCGAGTTTAATTGACTTTATTTTGTGAGAAGCTCACGGAAAATCAAATAAAATATTATAAATTCGAATTCGATAATTTCAAATACAAATCAAATATATATATATATATATATATATATATATATATATTTCACGAACTAGCTCGATTCATTTGCATGCCTATTCGGGAGATTTAGAGATTGAAGATTTTGATAATAATTAATTGCTCGAAAAAAGGAATGTTCTCACCGGAATCCTCCACCTTGACGACTGCCATTTGCTCAGCTTCCTCTCCGGCCATCTCTGTGTGTTTCTGTGTGTGTGACAGTGCAGGGAGAGCCCTTTTTGGTCTCTGTTAAATAGCTGCCATGGCTTCATTCCTTTGCCAAAAATATTCTTTTAACAAGATATATAATAAATAAATAAATAAAAGAATCTGATTTTTAGTTGTGTCTTAGCTAAGAGGTGCTTCGATATAGCCATGTGAGATTATTCCTTTACTATTTAAGTAATAGTCTCGCTATTAAAAAAATATATATTTTAAAAATATAGAATCATCATATTAGCGGTTCTTCATCGTTCTGCAAAAGTTAGGAATCTGTCTAACTAGCCTCGCCACCCGTCCCGTAGTTTGGCGAGAGGAGGTAAATCACGGAGGACAAAGTCCTCGACATGATGCAAGGCAAGGGAGGTCCATCCAAGTCAAGGGAAATTTTAGACCTCTCATCCGGAATCGAACCCTGCCCAGCGGCTCTTCATCGTTGTCCCTACATATGGAAGAGGCAAATCAGATGTTAGATGTATAGTGCAGAAATACAAAGTCATTGATAGTCTGATTGTTACATCCATGAATCGATCCCTTGCTCTTTCAAATTTTAACACGGTTGTGCTAAACATCTGGATTTGCTCCGGGGACAAAAAATCGATTTTAAAGATCAAATTAGTGGTGGATCGGTCTATAATTAGAAATCAATTTATAAATTCGATTTCTAATCAAAACCTTAAGCATTGGTTAAAAAATTCTTTGGCTCTAATTAATTCATTTTGTGTCTCAAGAGTTCAGTTTAGAGTTTTAGTTTTTTTTTTTTTTGTAAGTTTTTGAACTTTGAACACTTTAACCCATTGAAACGGTGATCTCTTATGCTATCGAGTAAGATAGAAGATTCGTCCCTACGAGGATGACGTGTTGGTAAGGCCGTATGATAATTTACAAATGAGATACGGATCGAATTTCGAAGGAAAATCTAAAACTCTCTCTCGGATTCAGAATGATCCTCCATAGCTTTGTCAATCGTGTCAAAGTCTATAGAATCTCTATGATTTATCTTTCTCGTAATAGTCTTGGGACAAATCACTAGATTAGCAATTTCAATCTTTTACGGAGTAAGATAAAAGACTCGTGTGATTAAACATAAGTGTACTTAGTTTACATCCACGAAGAGAATTCAAATCTATATAAATTGAGCAAGAATCCGATAATAGGTGTCCACATTTTGCATCAATTCTTGGAACAAGCAACCAACACTTCAACATCTCAAATTCTTCGTTCCACTGAAAAGATAATCTACAGTGTACCAAAATTAAAAATTAAATCATAAATATTTAAAAAAGTATTGCATGAGTATATATAATAGTATTGCACCGTAGTTCTAAGAACTAACATTGAATCGTTAGTTATTAGTCTTAAAGATCAAAAATCTATTATGATTTATCTCTCTTATGATGATTCAAAAACGGATTGATAAAGACCACTAAATTAATGGATTCCAACCTTTTACATTATAAGAACCAACATTGAATTCACTTTTAATGGTTTCAACAATCAGCACAATATCTTTTTAACGATTAAAAAAAAATTATACTATATTTTAAATAGAATATGAAATTAATCTAGATTAACTAATCAATTTTAATGATAATAATTGTAAAACTCGAAGTGAGAAATTTAAAGATTCTAAAAATTCTATTTTTGAAAAAAGATAAATCAAATGGATAAAATGAAATTTAACATTTATTTGCTTGAAAAATTATATCATTTTAATTCGTGCCGATAGGATAAAAAAAGACCCAATTGATTAATTATTTAGATCACTTTTTTTGCCCTTTGCAAAGAATATGATGCCGAATGATCTAATTTAATTGTCATAATTATTTTATAATATATTTTTTCCAACAATTATAATAAATGAGTTAATAATGTGGCCATAATTGAGGAGGGAATAACACACCCTTTATCCTTTTCTCCCTTTATTCTTGTAATGAGTAATCTAAATATCAATATAAGAAAGAATTTTGGCATCTCATCTTTTTAATTAACAAGCTTATTTTGTAGGCAAGGAGAATAAGATCATTTTTTTTCTATGTTAAATATAAATATAGTAAATAAATAGTTTATATCATAAGGAGGTAAATCACGATGGATTTTTGATCATTAAGACTAGTAACTAGCACGAAAGACGATACCTTTGTATTTGCGAAGGATTTATTTGTTATTCTATTGTATAACTTCTACCTGCACAAATTATTAGATCCTTCTCACGGAACTATAATCTCCCTATTATAGATTATACCAATAATCATCACTTACATCATTCATCTCATCCAATGTTCATGCAAATATGGAAGCATTAGATATAATATAAATAAAATTATAAAAAGAAATCATAATTTTAATCTCGTGAATTATCTGTTTTTTCTTGAGGAAGCCATCCTCCATATTAAAAAGATTATGTAAGTAAGACATCTCTACCATAAAATAATAATAAAAAAAGGACTTAGATTAAACTTTAAGCCTGCCATAAAATAAAATATATAATTTTATATTTTAAAATAAAAAATATATAATATTATTGTTCGCTCTTCTTAACTCATAAAATGTAATAATTTGTCCTAAACTCTATTTTCACATTAAAGCCAAAATATGAAACGGGATGTTCCTTAATGTTCTTTCTTCCTTTCATTTTTTATTTTTTTTTAAAGTATAAAAAATAAAAAATAAAACATCTTTCATTGTCACTGTTTATAGAATTATTTCAAAAAGTAAAGATCTTTCGAAAGTTATAAATATTTTTCATAATTTTTTTTTTCCATTTAATTATAGACGAAAAATATTTGAGATGAACATATTATTTTTTTTTTCACGAGAGGTTAGTCATACAGTGGACTACGATCTCACGAAAATTTTTATTTTATTTTTAATCTATTATAATTTTTTTTTCATTTTTATATATTATTGTTAATAATTAACCCTATATAATTTTAAATTTTGAATCCGCTTCCGAGTGCATTATAGATGATACTGAATTTCCTCTTAAAAATATTTGAGATAATTACTAGATAAAGTCGAGGTTAGAATATTTTTAAAATGAATTTAGTCTGTATATCGTGCTCATGGAATACGACTATCATTTTCTAAAATATAATAATTTTATCTTGCGACGGTAGGATTGTAAATTATAAAAATTATGAATCGAACTCCACGAATATCTAACAATCGTTAAGTAATATTCTTAGATAAAATATATTTCATCGACCACTAAGATAAATAAAAAAAATATTCACGATTCAACAGTTAAGTTCGATGATGCAATCGTACAGTCCCAAATATAAGATATGTCCAACGTCAATCGAGGCGGAGCCAGCCTTGAGTTAAGGGTGGGTTTCAGTCGTACCTTAAGCAAATTTTTTGATTACACTAAAATAATCTGAGTGTTGATGGATTAATCGCGTCAACTTTCAGCCCCATTTAATTTTAAAATTACATTATATTTTTGAACATTGAAAATGTATTCCGTTCGAAAAGATAAATTTTCGATTCACATCTAATTTATAATCGAATTTAAATTGCCTTTTAACCTTCGATGAAAATATGGAAGAATATTTTGAGCGTGCATCACATTTTCAAATTGATTTGTATAGCATTTAAATTTTTTATTTATCTTTAAAGAATGGATCAGATAAAACAACATCCCCGTTTGAAATTTGTGAAAAAAAAAAAAAAAAAAAAATTGAATTCGTCAATCTAGCGACCCCTATCAATCCGCCTCTGGACCATCATAAGGGAGGTAAATCACGGTGGATCTTTGACCTTTGAGACTAGTAACCAACGCATGGAGAGTCGGAACTCTCGCTTTTACGAGGAATTAATTTGTTATCCATTTATATAACTTTTTATATGCGCTAGTCACTGACCCCTTTCCGCAGGGACAATATCTCCGTTTGAAATTGATGCCATAACAGTGCCACCAATGATGAGTCAATTTTAGATGATATTCAAATTCCACCTTAGATTAATGGTGGTGATGCGATTTGAGCGTCAGCAAAATGACGATACCGCAGTGATACAACTTGAGCGTCAGTAGAACGACTCGGTAAAGTCGAGACTAAAATTAAATTTTATTTCTTTTGGACGAATTTACTTATTCTAAAGAAAAAAATTAAAATTCGTCAAAGTCCTATCAATTTGTTTTTAGATCATCATTAAAAAAAGATAAATTATAAGAAACTTTTAAAGTTTATCTAAAATTTATTGATAAATTACATAGAAAGTCAATACCTCTGCAGGAGCGGAGGATTGATACTTATTTTATTAGATAAATTTTACATGTAGATGTCGTCGTCCTCGCCGCTGGTAGTAGGCTCGTAGCTACGATCGGACCGCGCGACCACACGTGATCAGGTCGAAATTCGATCCGATTGTGATCGCAACTTCGCGACCACGATCGGATCGGAATTCGGCTCGATCATGCCGATGGCATCGCCGTAGTGATCGAGTCGGATTCGGACTACGATTCGGTCGGACTTTGAGTTCGATCAAATCATGATCGAATTCCAACTGCAATTTAACCATGATTCAATCGAATCATAATCAAATTTCAATCGAATTCTAGCCGGAGCGAGTGTTCGGATATGTAACATTGTACCTTTTTAGCTACTATACTGTCACACATGAGTTGTACAGTGAAAGAAGAAATGCAGGATATAAAGTCTTTTCTCCAATATATACTTTCTCTTTATTAAATAACGAATTTTATTTTCTAAAAAAAATCATCATCAAGTTTATTTCTTTTTAATAGACATATTATTTTTTTTCCCAAAAGAAAGAAAATTTGGTGGTATGATTTTTATACGAAGTGACATAATTTTTTTTTATTTTTTAACGGAAAAATATTTGCCTTAATTTTAGTTGAGAGAGACATATAACAATATTAATTGACCCATCTAAAGAGATAAGATTTAATCGCTGATTGTTATCAAAGAGGTGAAAGGGCATGGACATATCTATTTCATGCGCTGATTAGTAGTCTCAAGGGTCAAAGATCCATCGTGATTTATCTTTCTTACGATAACCCGAAAGCGAGCTGATAGGGGCCGCTAGGTTGACAGTTCTAATTTTTTGTACAAAGTGAATATATCTACTTCAATTGGCATATAAATTACTCCTACTTTTTTTTTCTAGTAAATTTGAAATTATATTATTGTTTACAAATTATAAATTAAAATCTTATAAATTTTCAAATTAATCCATTCTTAAAATCTTAAAAGAAATATGTCTGACGGTCAAGTCAAAATGGCGGTATGATTTTTATACGAAATGACATTTTATTTATTTTTTATTTTTTTAACAGAAAAATACGGACCTTCATTTTAGTTGAGATAGACATATAATAATATTAATTGACCCCATATCTAATATCTAATGTGATAAAATTTAATTGTACGATCGTCACAAAAGGGCATGAACATATCTCCATCCATGATAGTTGCCTCTCTAATATAAATTAGCTAGTCCCACTTTTTTTCCCTAGTAAATTTGAAATTATATTATTGTTTACAAATTATAAATTAAAATCTTGCAAATTTTCAAACCCATCCATTTATTTTATATCATCCTAAAGTTATTTTCTAATTTTCTTTTTTTTGGTAATTATCGAAACTAAAAAAACAAAAAAGAAGAAATTTTAGTTTTCTTTCATTTGAACCATTGTTGAATTATTTCAGAAAATGATTTTTATTTTTAAATTTTTGAATAAAAATAAAATATAATTTATGTCTATAAATAGCTTCCTTTGCTTAATATTCATGAATTCACATCCACTCTATATAGCTAGCAAGCTATCCTTGTTGATCATGGCGACTGTGTTTGATTTTGGAAAGTTTGAGGTTAAAGAAGTGATCAGAAAGGATCACAACATCATCTGGCCCTCTTCTCCTCCTGAATCTTCTCCTCCTAAATCGCTTTTAATTGTCACTCCCAATGAAATAGGAAGATATCCCATCGTTCTTTTTCTCCATGGCTTCTGGCTCCATAACTCAGATTACCTTCAACTTCTTCGTCATATTGCCTCTCATGGCTTTATCCTCGTCGCCCCACAGGTCAATTCTATTCTATGTTAGAAGTTAAATTAAACTCGAATACATTACTATAATAAATATGAACCAAAACATGAATATTGTAATTCATGTATATAGATAGAATAAGTTTATGTATTTAATTAATGATAATAATTCTTTATTAAGTGTAAACTTTTCTTCCTAGTTTCCAACATTCTATGCATTTAAAAAAAAAATTAATGAGTTTATATATATATAATAACAAAAGATAATCAAAGGAATAATCAGTGTAATATATAGAAAATAATCGCAACAAGTAAATGTTGTAATATATAGAAAATATCAAACATCTTCTATATAAAAATAAATGTTTGCATTTGATTTTTTTTTTTTTTTAACAGTTGTTTGCCGTCTTACCAACGACGTCGCCGGAGGCAGACATCGCCGCCGCGGCGGACGTCTGCAACTGGCTGATAGAAGGCCTGAAGTCCTTGCTCCCGGAGGGCGTCACCGCGGACCTGGACCGCGTTGGGCTTTCCGGTCATAGCCGCGGAGGCCACGCGGCCTTCGCTCTGGCCCTCGGCCACGCCAAGACCAGTCTCAAATTCTCTGCTCTCGTCGGCGTCGACCCTGTCGCTGGCACCGGGAGCGCGAGGTCGGACCAGGTCTCGCCCAAGATCCTCACCTCCGTGCCTTCCTCCTTTGCCATCGACTTCCCGATCCTGGTCTTCGGCACCGGGCTCGGGAACCAGCAGAAGAACCCGTGGTTACCGCCGTGCGCACCGGAGGGCGTCAACCACGACGAATTCTACCTCGAGAGCCGACCGACGCGCTACCACATGGTGGCAAAAGACTACGGCCACCTCGACATGTTGGATGGCTTCGCAGCGGATTTCTATAAGTTGATGTGCACGTGCGGTGACAAGAGAGGCATGGTCGCAATGAGGAGGACGACGGCCGGAGTTATGACTGCCTTCCTCAAGGCTTATTTGTGCGACGAGGGAGCAGAGCTCGCCGCCATCGTCGGGAATCCTGAGCTCGCCCCGACGACGCTCTATCCAATTGAGTCCGATCCGGTTGAGTCCTGCCGGAAACCGCCTCTCGCCGGCGTTATTAGATCCAAACTGTAGTAGCTGTAAGAGTTGAACGGTCGATATTTACTACATGAAGAAATAAAATTTCCCATGAAAAGTTAAAACTCAATGTCCTAAAAATAACTACAAATTTTACATAGTCATGATAATATTGATTTTTAAAAATCAATTTCGCAGTCAATATTATTGATAGACTTTTGACGTAGCTAATATGTCTTTAAAAATGATTTTTTTATAAAAAAAAAACATATCAAATTTAAATTGGGACTAAGATGATCAATCAATTTTAATCAAAATTTAATGATCGACAAAAACAGTTTGAAATTATGAAACTTTGATGTAAGGTAAGAAGATGAGAATATAAAAAAAAAATAGATGGGATATGCTATTTTAGTTTTAGGTGGAGTTATGAATATGTATCAATTGATATATAAATTAAATTTTTAAAAAAATATATTAGGCATGGTTAAAAAGATTAAAGTACACTTGAATTTAAAATTTTAAAATCAAAATATCAAAAAATATTATCGAAATTAAGTATATCTTTTTATAAAATAAAATATATTAACAGTTGGGACCGAAGTCGAGGCGTCTTCGATCAGAATTTTTAAATAAATAGATTCAAAATGAAATTATTAATGATATGATAAAATCACGGGGACAGATTAGATCAATAAGTAAAGTCAACATTTGAGCCAGGTCAGCTCGTCCTATAGATCTCAGATCAGATGGATAGATCTCAAATCAACTCGACCTATAGATCTCAAATTAGATTGACATATATCAGTTCAGCTCGACCTACATATCTCAGATCAGATCGACAAATCTCATATCAGCTCGACGGTTGCATCTCAATTCGATCCGGTGGATGAGATCTGATTTATCTGCTTCGACTTCAAAATTCTCAAGATGAGGACAATAAATCTACGATTAACGAATCATACGTTTCCACATGGTCTTAATCATGATCTACGACTCCGGAAGAATAGAGACACATCTTTAAAATAATAAAAATGGACCTTTTTAATAATACAAATTTACGTTTTTATAAAATATAAAAAAATCAAATTTTGAGTCGGGACACGTTACCCTGTGGTCCCCTTTGTTCATTCACATCGGGCGCTACGAGTACGACGCAAGAGAGTGATAAATTATCCACTCTTACGTCATCCTCTTACGTCACTGCCTGTGTGGATTTTTAGGTGGCATACGAGGACGTGCGGTCGACTGGTTTTCCCGACTCCGGAGGCTAACCAACGACTGCTCGATGTCAGTGCCGGCGTTTCCAGCGACACTTGGAGAGTCAGTTGCCAGCGATGAGACGGCATCACGAGATGCGACCTAGAACACGCCGACAAACTCGTATCGGATCCGACAATGTCATTGTCAGAGACGAATTCAGAATTTTATATCGAAAAATTATTATATTAAAATTTAATAATATTAATTTAAAAATAATAATAATAATAAAATATGATAATAATCGTTTAAAATTTTCCAAACGATTTGCTGCAACAACCATAACAACGGCATTAACAGGAAAAAAAAACAATTAATATGTGTAGTAGCTATATTCTAGTTTCCACGGAAATGATATGATGATTAAAATATGATGGTATTTATAAAAGTAATATAAAATGATTTTGAAGGTGTTCTAAAAATTTTTTTGATTATCATGTCAAAATTCATAAAATCTTTCGTGATTTATTTTCTTTATAATAGTCGTAAAAAAGATCGATAGAGAGCATTAAATTGACGATTCCATTATTTTACAAAAATTATGTTGCAGAATGCTCCAAAGGATCAGAATTTTTTTATTAAAAAAAATATAGAATCGTCGTGATATTTTATCTCTATCGACGAATTGAAGGAGGATCAAAATTTCTCTAGCAATTAGGGACGCTGACTTCCCGGATGGTTTTAAAAATAAAAAAATAAATAAATATTTACTGGTATCGTAGTTTTGTTTGGTCAGTTGCCGACGGTGCATTCAATTGAATTTGGGTGACCTCTGTGAGCGTTGAAAGACCAAAAGCAACGACCTTACAAACAAGTGTAGTCCTAGCTCACAAGTAGAGTCGGTCTACTTCGATGCTTAGATAAAAATTTGGATTCTAAACGAAATAATAAAATTTAAATTTTTTTATAGATAATTTTTTTATTATTAAAAATTGAATCTTTTTATATAGATTATTTGAAGGATCAAATTTTGAACTCCAAGCGATGATTATAAATGTCCTCTTCGGACCCACCTCTGCTCACGAGTATAGAGTGATAGGGGTGATCACAATTCGTTTCGAACCGTGAATTGAATCGGAATCGATGACTAAAAATCGAATCGAAATTGCTTTTTCGGTTTCGATTCCGAAATCGGAACCGGAACCAGAGGGATACGGTTCGATTTCGGTTCTTAAATTTTTAAAATTAAAATCGAAACGGAACCAAACCGAAATCGAAATTAAATTGGAATCGGACCGAAATCGAAACTCGAATTGAATATATTTTTTTAAATCGGAATTGATTTTTTTTTTAAATTAATATTTAAATAGTAATTGAACTATGAGAATTTTAATTATTTTAGACCTCAAAAGAATATATAGATAATTTAATTTATATAAATTAAGTTTAAATTTTTTTTTAAGTGTTAAATCAAAAGAAGAGAGGTAACATATAATAATAATAATAATATATATTTTTTCCTTTTAATTTATTAATGTAAATTTATTATTTAAATATATTTCAATGATAATTTTTTATAATAAATATTTAATCTAAAGAGTTATATAAATAAATAAATTGATATAAATTAAATCTTCATATATAAAATTTAAATTTAAATATAATTTAAATTAAAATAAAATCGATTAAATTAAAAAATTAAAAAATAATATATTTATATCGTCTATTAAAAGAATGAGAGATTTAAAATTAAATAATTTAAATTTTGGTTCTAAACGGTTTTAATCGAAATCGAATTGTAAGGAACTGAAACTGTCGGTTAACGATTCGATTTCGATTCCAGTTGATGTTAAATCGGAAATGACCTTTCCAAAATCAAAATCGAATCGTAATGAACCGGAACCAACGGTTTCGAAATCGAAATTGAAACTGTTGACGAACAATTCAGTTCAGATTTCATTGAATGATAAATCAGAATCGACGATTTCAAAATCAAAATGAACGATTTTGAAACTATGATCACCCATGTGTAGGGATCTCTTATGCAAAATAGCATATGCGCAACGGAAAAATAGGATCCCTTCCAAGTGATCCTTGCGAAAGAAAACCTCGTACAAAAATAAATTTCTCAAAACCTATCTTATAGAAGAATATTACCTTTGTTGCGTGCCCTTTTGAAATCTCGCTTCTCTTTGGGTTTGTTGGATCTTTTAGCACGTTCAAATGTCCGTGCCTCTATATGTATCCACACGAGCAAGCTCTTGTCTCACAAAAGAAACTAGAAGAGCTCTCCTTTACTTCTTGCTAGAGAAGTCCCTAAAGGAGAGGAAGGTAGGGAAAAAGAGAAAGAAAGAAGAAGACTACTCTTCTTACTACACTCACAAAAGCCACACAACCAAAGCCTCTCATCACCAAGCTCTCTCCAAGCCTCAAGCTTCAACCATTTGGTCGGCCACCCCATGGGGTGTTTTATAGGATTGAAAAACCTTTCACCTCCTATCACATTCAATGCAATCAATTGCATTGAAACATTGGCCGGCCACATGTGGAGGAAATCCAAAGGTCAAAACCCTTTGTCTCCTTCCACCTCATTAAGCTTATGTGGCATGCTTAGGTGGCATGCTTATGTGGCATTCATGCATGTTGAATTAATCTTATTAATCCAATAAGCTTATGTTATCATATTGAATTAATCTCATTAAATCAATAAGGTAACATATTGAATTAATCTTATTAAATCAATTAAGCTTAGCATATTGAATTAATCTCATTAAATCAATAAGCTAAAATTCTCATTAAGCTTAAAGTCCAAAAACCATTTTGTACTTAAGCTCATTCCCAAATTATTCTAGTCAAACTAGAATGCACTAATTCTTCTAATCATCATACTCTTTGTGTGTGACCCTATAGGCTCTCATAACGTTGGCAGTGGATCTAAACTCTTTTAGATACACAAACAATGAGCGACATCTAGCAATACATCATTGCTACCCAAGTTACGAAATAAGTCAAGATCCGACTAACATTTCCGTGACTACTATAATGTATGACCGTGTCTTTCTATCCTTGATATCAGATTGACCAATGAGGCATAGACCGTGTCATCCTCGATCAATCTATGTGTTTCTTGATCCCTGAGTAAACTAACTCAAACAAATGAGCTCAATATCTCATATTGACTCATTCGAGCATGATCATGCGTTTTAGTAGTTCTACTCAATCAAGGAGCCCACAGATATCACTCCCGTTATATGGGAGGGATAGATCACATCTATATCACTCACATCCCTCCGCATAATTTGTTATATACCCAGTAATCGCCTTTATGGTCCACCCTGTTACGGGTGACGTTTGACGATACCAAAGTACATAACTCCTTATGTAGGGAACCGTAGTGACTTCAGGTTTGAAGACTATTCATACCAATAGTCACATGAGAAAGTTTATGACACTCATATGACGATCCATGAAATTTTCTCATGGCGGGTTAGTTCAGTATATATTCTCTAATATATATCCATGTGTCAACTTGATATCATATATCCATGACTTGTGAGATCAAGTCATCAATTGACCTACATGCTAGTCTTTATGTATTAATATTGCCCTTGCATATTAATACTTGACTAGGAACATTTAGGAAAGTGTTCTCTACAACCTCTCATAATCATTTCTGTCAATTGATGTGCTGTAGATAAGAACCTACTTTTCTAGGGCATTATTATATATTTAATTTAGCTGGCACAAGCAAGACGTAAATATATAATAACCAATCCTTTGCCTTTATAGAATATGATACAAAATATTCCCTATTCAACCATCACATGATTAATTCTAGGGTTATAACTAACACCATGTAGGGTGAAGACTGATTCAAAACTTATAAAATTTTACAAATATAGGCCTCTCTCATTCCCTTCTCACTTTCTGCCGTGTCTCAGCTCACTTAATAAGTAGCCAAGCAATGGCGGCATAAGGCTGCTTTATATCCCCAAACGATGAAACAAAAACCAAGGAAAGAGTTCACCCTAATATAAAGTCTGCATAAAGACATGATAACTATTAACAGCGAGAATAATAATTAAGAAAGATTTTTCAAATTAGAATTTGACATATTTATGTAATCATAATCATTAAAATCACAGTAATGAATATACTCTATTTGATAATGCTATGTTAGTTTTGATTCATACAGTAAAGATTACATACGTTATGTAATCTTTTTCATTTATAATCTATATATTTTGTATAAATAAGTCCTTTGTCTATTACAATAAAGATCAATAGAATTATTCTCTTTTCAATTATTTTTTCTTTTATGATATTAGAGCCGCCTAGGTGGTTTTTTCTTCTATTACTGTCGAAGGTCGCATTCTTTCTCACCATTGTCATTGTTTAACGATGCACTACTTGTTTAATGACTTTAATCATTCACTCTTTCTTTACTAGTGGAAAATCTTATACAATGGATAAAGATCGATTTCGAAGACGATCTAAAATCTCATCCCGTACTCAGATGATCATCCATTGTTTTATCAATCATGTCTAAGACATAGTCTTTTCGTAATTTACTCCCTCTCGAATCTTAAGAGATCGGGATGAGGGAGCTGCTAAATTGATAGTTCTAATTTTTATACAATTCACTCTTTCGTTGCTCTAATTCGTTTCTTGATGATATTCAGTTCTCTATTTTTGTTTTGTTTCCCTTCCCTACATAAAAAAATATATCTAAAATTTCCTCTTCTATTTCTGACCAATTAAGCTCAGTGATGATAATTTTTCAAACTGAGAAATGCAACTTCTTCCTGTACTTTCTATTCATAATTTACTTAGACATAACGATGATATTTGATCTCCATCTAAAAAAGACAATCCAACTTATACCACTTGGTTTAAGAAGAATCAATTAGTCATGCATTGATTATTCTCCTCAGTTGCTAAATTCATACCTCCTATCCTTGTGGGATTTATTATTTCTTAACAAGTTTTGCATCCCAATCTCGGACACGAGTTCTTCAACTCTATTTCCAACTCCACTGACCAATATGTCTAACAAGGAGATGCCTCCATTAATGACTATACATCTACAATCAGTCAAGATCCTTGCCAACAATTTGGTAGCAATTGATCTTTCGATTCTTGAACTGAATTTATTAATGTATGTTCTTGCATGCTTAGGCTTTCAATATGACAATTTCATTCTGAGAATCACAATTCACTTGGATCAAATTTTCCTTGAGCGCTTCACGGCATGTTGTTTTCTCATGAAACAAAAATCTGATCTTTTAAATATTTGTTTGTCACTTTTAGAAACATATTGAGCATTATTTTGATTGTAAAATAATCTCCTTTCATTCTGATTAGGAAGGAGAGTATCAAACACTTCGTCATCACTTCACTTCCTTTGACATTCTTCATCGAATTTCTTGCTCCACAACCCTGAGCAGAATGAAATTGCTAAAAGGAAGAATCGTTATACAATTGAAACTGCCTTAGCTCTTCTTATTCATTCCTCCATCCTGCTTAAATTTTGGGATGATGTCATCTACGTCTCTGTTACATTATCAATTGTTTACTCACTCTACTACTTCAAACCAAGAACTCCTTGGAAAAACTTTATAATTGCTCTCCAGATTACTCTTTTTTTCGCATTTTTTGTTACGCATGTTATCCTTGATTACGACTCTATTACAAACACAAGCTAAACCCTCGTTGCAAACAATGTATTTTTCTTGGTTATAACAATTTGCATCATAAATATCGTTTCTTGCATATATCTACTAGGTGAATATATGTTTCTCGACATGTTACTTTTGATGAGTCTCTTTTTCCATTTGCAGTAGTCACCTCGAAGCCTCCTTCAGATAATCAAAAGACTTTTCTATTATCACCAAATAGTATATCATAACTTTCACAGGTTGCTCCAATAGAATATACTACAAGTACAAGAGGGGATGAAATTTTAGATCCTGCTTCATCCTCGTTAATCTCGCAGATATAGCAGCTAGTGTGTTGGTGAAATCGGCCTTAGGTCAATGTTGACCAAGCTCAAGTGGGACTCGAGCAGTGTTTTGACATTTGACAATACGTTTGACAATATTATGTACGGTCGTATGACTAATGGATGGTTTGAGACATCCAAAGTCGTGTGAGGGAGAGTGCTATGAGAGAGATTGTTAGAGCAATCAATCTCATGTTAAGGTTGACCAAGCTTGAATAAGACTCGATTAAAAGTCCAAGTATGAATACTTGGTAAGGAAAAATCCAAGTATGGATATTTGATAAAGGGAAAATCAAAGTGTGTAGTCTTGGCAAGGGAAAGTCCAAGTATAGATAATTGACAAAAGAAAGTCCAAATGTGTAGTCTTGATCATGTAACTCTAAGTGTGTAGTCTTGGCGGCGAAAGTCTATAGATACTTGACAAAAGAAAGTCCAAAGGTATAGGATCATTAACACGATGGGTGTGGTAGGGTATACCTCCTCAGGGGTCGCACAGATATACTAGCATGTGTCAACGAGATAAACCAGATCTGTCATATCGTGCTGAGGCATCCAATTGAGAGATAATCCACTGAGGTATCCGATGGAGATCAGATAGTCTGTCGAAACATCCGATGGAGAGATAGTCTGTCGAGACATCAGATGGAGAGATAGTCTGCCGACACATCTGATGGATCGAGAGATAACATGTCGAGGCCTCCGATAGAAAGATAACTTGCCAAGACATCCGATAGAGAGATAATCTATCGAGATATTCAATGAAGAGATAGCCTGCCGAACTCAAACATCGGATTGCTAAACCGAGATATTATATATCCCGCGAGAATTTGGACCGACCTGGGTCTCCTTTGAACCATGCCTACTTGAAAGCTACACCACGACTTGCTCGTTGACTTGATTCGGCCAATTGGTCAACATCTGAAGGTCGCTTTTGTCCCACATCAATGATAATAAATAGTTAATTGATAAGATCAAAATTAAGTTGAACAAAATTGTTCTGTAGATGAAACAATCGATTAATAAAAGCGATCAAATAGACTATTAGAAAAAGTCCGTCCAATTAATTTGAAGCTTATAAAAAAAGTTTTCTTGCATGTTCGTAGAAATTAAATACGTGAAAAGGAAGATGATATTGCATTTAAAAACTTCAAAAAGTATGTTAAAACAATCAACAGTAATTAAAGCAAAAGATTCATTATTTAAAGCTATTTTCATTTTCATCGTTGTTATTTACCTTTGTAGTTATTTATATTAAGCTTACAAAAAAAAAAAAAAGTTTTTAAGAGGTTAGGAAGTATAATAGTGACTGCTATACTAGACCGTTGAATAAGAATCAAAAGGTTTTAAACCATGTAAAATTAGTTTACCTTATCATATTTTATTTTGTATTATTTTTTTATTTTGCTAGCATTAAATGATTAAAACAAACACGAACAAGAATAAACACGAATCACTATTCACTTTCTTTAGTGACACCATCGATTCCAACATAATAAGCTATTCCCCGTAAAATAATACATCATATTTATGTTTGATGAGGGATCATCAGTCTTGTAATATAATCAAGATTAATTATTTTATTTGATAAAGTTTTAAAATTATAATATAATGTAATCTACATTATAAAAATAATAAAAATTTATAATTTAAATGATAAATATAAAGTCTTAGCTCTATCTAATCTTTCGATCAAATCGATCGATCGATCGAATGGATGATCGACGATTATATTACGATGAAATTAAGATTTGATAAAATTGCTAAAATATAGTTATAAAAATATTTTTTATAATAATATGAATTGCATTTTTTATATAAAAAATAATAAATACCAAATAAAATATATATAATTATTTTTGTAATCAAAGATTACATATATGATATACAATTCTTTGACCAAACACCAATAATATATAATATTACACTGTATTACAATCTTGAATACATTACCCCTCATCAAACATCTAAATTAGTTATTTTCCTATAAGTAATTAAAAATGATTAATTTTTGGAAGAGAATATCAGTAAATAATAAAAAAAAAGAATTAAAATGGTGGGTGATTTTAATGTTGGATAGTTTAATATAATTTATATATGTATTTTTGTTATTTAATATACTTTGTTTAATAATTTTATTTTATGTGTATTTTTATCATAATATTAATACAATATATTCATTATTTTACTATTTTTACGAAGAACAAAATTTTCATGTTATCCACAACCAAAATGTATATTTCAACAAAAGGTGATATATCAAAGTATTAGCATAAATAAATATATTAATTAAAATTTAATAAAACTTAAACATTTCATTTTTTTTCTTTTTATTTTCATTTTTTACTTCCCACTAAAATGT
Source organism: Wurfbainia villosa (assembly GCA_025175895.1). Taxonomy (NCBI): domain Eukaryota; kingdom Viridiplantae; phylum Streptophyta; class Magnoliopsida; order Zingiberales; family Zingiberaceae; genus Wurfbainia; species Wurfbainia villosa. Next base: position 1,220,732 of record CM046000.1, on the reverse strand, counting down.
TCTATTTTTTTTTTTTTGAATATATGTCTCCCTTCAATTCGGTGCACTAAACTCGTGATCTTTAAGTTATATAATAATAATTTTATCGGAATGCTAAGTCTCTTTTTACCATAATATATGTCTTCCATCAATGACATATATAATAAATTTCATTCCTATTATTTTACCATAAAATTTTTTTATTACCTCAAATTAGATTTTTATTTTCCAATTTTCACCTCCCAAAATTAAATTTTAAGTGTGCTCAATTTATTGTGAAGAATAAATTATTAAAGGGGCGGATTAAAGAAAATTGAGATACTTTTCATGTGGAATGTCTTTTACCTAAAATTTAATCTATCAAAATAAGAAGGAAAAAATAATTATTAATAAAGATTATTTTTAATTCTTTTACTTTTGAATTTTTGTAATGGTACATTTGTTGTTCCTCATTACAAATAAATTAAACATTATTATCATCAAATTTATTAATAGAATAATAAAATGAATAGACAGTTGGAATTCGTCAATATAGAGGTCCCATTAACCTGTCTCATGACTATTATCAGAGAGGTAAAGTATGAAAAATTCTATAAATTTTGACGTGATTGTTAAGACACCTGAGAGTCATCTAAATCCAAAAAAGAACTTTAAATCTCATTTGAAATTGATCCTTATCTTATCCATAAATTTCACCGTATTTTAATCACCATGTCATATCTGTAGGGACAACAGACATATCACATCTCTCTACATAACATGTCATCAACCAAAATAATAAAAATATAAAAAAACACTAGAAGAATTTTGCAAAGTTGAGAATCATCATTAGCGATCCCTCGCCACCCATCCAGTGAGAGGGAGGTAAATCACGGGGACAAAGTCATGTGACAGTGTGGAGGCGAGGAGTCCATACGAAGCGGGGAGATTTTAGACCTCTCATCCGGAATCGAACTCGCCCGTCTACAAATAACATGTTTCTTTCGTAGCGTCGTTTAGATCAAAGTTTTGGAGGCATGCATTTATTAATGGCTGAAAATTTTGGTGAAAAATAAAAATTCATTTTCTCCAATATATACTTTCTTTCTCCTTTTTAAATAACAAACTTTAATTTAAAAACTAAACCATCAAAATTATTTTTTTAATCAACATATTATAATTTTTTCCTAGAAAAAACATAAATTAAACTTTAACCCCTTAGTAAAAGAAAATATATAATTTATATTACAAAATAAAAAAAATCCTACTCCACATGAAAACGTACATGTTCTTTATTTCTTTTTCTTTCTTTTTAAAGTTTTTTAATAAAAAAAAACGTGCATGAACATGTCTTTATCCGTCCATAATAAATTCTCTCTCTATTTTTACCCTTTTCTTTTTTTTTTATAATTCAAATGTTTGAATTTCACCAAATTTATCCCAAAAAAAATCAAATTTTCTTTTGATTCAACTATCAACTAAATTTGAAATACAATTTATACGCACTCATGTTAATTTTTTTCTAATAAATTTCGAATTATATTATTGTATAGAAATTATAATTAGCTTGCAAGTTGACTGACGTAATATTATTTTGTCTCATCCTAAAGTCATTTTCTAATTTTCTCTCGCTTGAGGTTGAATTCAAATTAATAGTGATAATTGTTGTATTAAAAAAAAAGAAGAATTTTTCATTTAATTTTCTTGGTCCACAACAGAATGCGATAACTTTCTTTTATTTGACCAATTGTTGAATTCAAAAAAAAAAAATCTTTATTTTTTTTAATAATGACAAAATACAATATTTATAACCGAGCTACTATCCACGCCCTATCAAATATGAAATATTATATACATCTCAATTTTTATAAAAACTCTAAAATATCCTTCCCATTTTTCACTTTCTTCGCGAGCACCGTGATCCCAAGCACCTACGCTCGACAACCACTGTCGTTCAGCATCACCGCCGAGTGATCGGATTCCGATCGAAATTCAACCGGCGTCGAATTCCGATCGAAGTGAGACAAGAATCGGCCATGATTTTCATCGTAATTTGATAGGAATTCGGTCATGATCCAACCGAACTCCGACTCAGATTGGTCTGTGGTCGGATTCCGATCAGATTGTGATCGAAATCCGATCGAATTATGACTATCAACACTCTACTTGATAGTTTTCATATGTACAAACAATTTGTGTTTGGTTGTATTCACGGTCTTTGTCATTGTATTCTGAAAAATAAATGTCCAACGAAACTTAAAAGTACTCAGCAAGGAGATGAATATGTTTTAAGGAATCTACGTAACACACAAACATTAGCGTCCTCTGCTTCTCAGTCAGACCCGAGCTCTTCTAAGTGCTCAGTCCTTAGTGTTCAACGTTCTCCACTTCTCAACCAGACCCGAGTTCTTCTTGGTACCGAGTCCTTGGTGATTGACATTCTCCGTATCTTAATTAGGCAATCTCTCTATCTTAGCTTGGTAGTTTCCGAGCACCCTCAGTGTTCGGTCACGCTCTCTGACGCAACAATTCACTCAGCTTGGTTATTCTTCGAAATTTCTGAGCACCTTCTATATATGTTTCTCGGGCACCTCCCTTCTGAGCACCTCTCGGCCCGACTGTCTCCTGAGTACCCTCAGTGCTCGACCTACTCGGCTTGTCTATTTCCTGAACTTCCCAAGCACCTTCCTACTTCCCAAGTTCGATCCGTGCGCTCGGCAATTCCCGAGCACCTTCGACGCTCAGTCTACGCGAACCCGAGTACCTCTCGGCCCGACGATCTCCCGCGCGAGCACCCTCAATGCACAGTTGGCTCGCGTTGTAACTGCCGAGCAACTTTGGCGCTCGGTGCTCGACACATTGGTGATCGGCCAACTTCTCGACCCTGCACAACTTTTCGTCCTCGGCCAGCTACGTTCTCATCTGGCGGACTAAACAGTAATGCTACAGTGTCATGGTCATCTCTACAAATAAGTTTTCGGTCTTTCCTCGAGTTTAATTGTAATTTATAATAATAACTACTAAATTAATTAAAGAAGACGATGTTGAATCCTTTACAAAGCCAAATCCTGAGATTTATCAATATCTACAACTTCACCTAAACGTTCTCGATCGTGTTTTCTAATCAATCTCGTGACGTTGTTTAGTGCCTTCGTTGATGTGGAGATATAAATTAGGGTTCATACGGTGAAGTTTGACTTAGTCAATGGATATGAGTGTGTATTCGAAGAGTTGAGGTCACTGGGCACACCTTGTATTCGTTAATACCGAGTCGATAAAGAACTTCATAGGATAGGCCGAGTCTAGTAAAAGACTCGTCAGGATATGACCGAGTGATCAATTGACTTAATCGATCATATTGAAGACATGATATGACTTGATCAACTCGACATCTCCATGGCTCAACTTCTCTACGTTCCTATCTCTCTACTCCACCATATCTCCATACTCCACCGCATTTTCATATTTCCATGACTATTCAGATGATCTCGCCACATGAGGGATTTGCAGCATTGCAGGGGACTCTCTAACTCTATTCTTCTTGAATGGCTTGTTTTCATTTTCTCCATTATTTTTCAATCCTAATTTAAGTATCGGAGGGGATTCGTCAGAGTTTGCTTTAGCATCCTCTTCACTCGATGTTACTTTGACAGGTCATTTAAAAAAAAATTCTCCACTCCAAAATTGATGCATGGAATTCTTAATTACGAATATCCTATCCTTGATTTTCAGTCGGAACATTCATAATCCTTGTTAGTTAGCTTCCACAACTTTTCCTTCAAGAGAATCAAACATTTGTGCATCGCAGATTCAATGGTTGTTTATATCATCGGATGAAAATTATAGAAGAGTACTCCTGTTCTTCTGCTCCTTTGATACGATGGAAATTCTCCTCGTCAAGTGATAAAGTCAGGTCAACAATCAAGCTAAGATGAAACTTAAATTTGAACCCGGTCAAAATAAAGTGTGAGTCAAGTCAAGTCCATCTAAAGCACATCTAAGTTTAGTCAACAATTGGATCGGCTTGATCTCTTGAACTCAGATTACTCGAGCTTAGTTCTATAGTTTGATCTCCCAAATTCAGATGACCACCCGAGCTCAATTCGACAATTCGATTTCTCGAGCTCAATTCGGCAGTTAGATCGGCCTGATATCTTGAGCTTAGATTACCTGAGCTCAATTCGACAGTTTGATCTCCCAAACTCAAATGACCACTCAAGCTTAGTTCGATAGTTCAGTCTCCCGAGCTTAGTTCGACAATTAAATCGGTATGTCTCCATGATCTTCTAGAAAGTCACGACTCCATGATTCTTTTCAGGAAGTCACATCTCCATGATCCTTTTAGAAAGTCATGCCTCCACGATCCTCTACAGGAAGCCACAACTCTATGATCTTTTCTAAAAAGTCACGTCTCCATGATCCCTTCCAAGAAGTCATGCCTCTGCGATCTTCTCTAGAAAGTCACGTCTCCATATTCCTTTTCGGAAAGATACATCTCTGCGTCGGTAAATTGTCTTGGAATTCGTTTTTTTTAGAAAATAAGTTTTCCATCAAAAGTAATGTAACACGGCATAATAAATTTCATTCTTTTTATTTTCCCATAATAAAGATTTTGTTTTTTTAATATTTTCACCTCCTGAAATAAAATTTTAAGTGTGCTCAATATATTGCGAAAAATAAATTATTAAAAGGCGGATTTAAATTTTTTTTGAGCACTTTCCATTGTTTATCAGTGAAATGACTTTTAACTAAAATTTAATCTACTCAAAATAAGACGAAAAGAAAAAGAAATCTTCAATTTAAATATCCTTCCTCTTTTATCGGCGACTTCAAAAATTAATTTATTTTTATTGAGAATGAATTACAAAGCAAGTCATATATCATTAGAAAGCTGCGAATGTCTAATTTCTAACAAAAAAAAATGTTACTAAAAAATTTGATAATCAAAGTTCATTAGATATGACTCCTATTGGACAATTTATAATTCTTGATATTGTTACATGTTGACTAAGTTTTAATATTTTTTTGTATGTTGTCCTTGTTAAATGTATTATTCATTCTTAAGATTTTACGAACTACAATTCTAAATTAAAGTTGTTTGACTCATCTTGGAGGGTATAAGGGCATCTCATTTATTGTTGAAAAGCACTTTTAAGATATTAAAATTTTGACTTGTTATTCTTTTATTTATTTTTGTGGATTCTATAGAACGGTGAGTAAAGAGTTTTGTCTTATGTTATCTTCTATTTCTTCTATATTTTTCGATGTCATTATCGATGGCCTACAAATTAGTTCTTGCTCGATAGCCTATTAGATTTGATGATCAAAATGTTAGGCATGAGTTCATCTAATGTTTTCTTTCCTTTTTCGACGACGACGACGACAACAACAACAACAATAACAATGACAATAGCGTATCTATCTCATTCATTTATATGAATCCTTCTACGTGAGAAGAATTTGACATTTCTATCCTCTTATCATCATCTATATTTAAATAAATTTTATCTTGTTTATTATTGTTTTAATAAAAGTTTTTTGCCTTCTATTTTCGTTTGATGTGTATATTTGGTATTATTTCACATCGTCTAATGGGCGTTTATTATTTCAAAATAAAAATCGTATCCGTCTTAAAAGCGTGTCTCTGGAGAACTTTCGTGATAGATAATCTTTTTTTTTCTCTAACGTTCTCATTTCTATTCTTCATAAATATCCTCGTAAGTATAATGCATCCATCTTAACATCCTCATCTCTGCAATTCTCATTTTTTGCTCATATGCTCTCATCTTTTCGACAAAGATTAATTTTTAATTCTTTTAGCTTTGAATTTTTACTAATAGTTATGATCTTGTTCTTCCAAATAAATTAAATATTAATACCATTAAATTTATTTAATAGAATGAACAGATATACATACCACATCTCACTACATATCATGACATCAACAAAAATAACAAAAATATAAAAAAAAACGTGAGAAGAATTTTGATAAAAGTTTTAGAGCCATTAATTTATTAACGGCTGAAAAATTTGATGAAAAAAAAAATCTTCAATATATAATTAATTTCTTTCTCCTTTTTAAGTAACAAAGTTTCATTAAAAAACCGTCAAAATTATTTTATTTTGATAGACGTATTAATTTTTTTTTAGAAAAACTTAAATTAAACTTTAACCCCTCCGAAAAAGAATATATATAATTTTATATTTCAAAATAAAAATTACGATAAGCCAAAATAGTAGTACAATCTCTATATGAAATCGCATGTTCTTTATTATTATTATTTTTTGGTTTCTTTTCTTTTTTAAATTTTTAAAACGAAAAAAATGTGCCATGAAACAATGTCTCCATCCGTGTCCATATGTTTAGATTTCGTTCATCTATACGAAATCATATTTTCTTTATTTTTTTTTTCTTTTCTTTTTTAAAATTTTTAAACCAAAAAAAAAGTGCTTTGAGGTTAACATGAAACAAATACGACAATGAAGGTGCATGAACATGTCTTCATCCGTCCATAGGTTGTCTTTCTATATATATATATATATATATATATATATATATATATAATTCAGGTGTTCAAATTCCAATCGATTAATTTTAAAAATAATTCATTTTCCCTTTAATTCATCTACCAAATAAATTATAAATGCAATTTATATACACTCATGTTAATTTTTTCTAATAATTTTAGAATTATAGTATTGTATAGAAATTATAATTAGCTTGCAAGTTTATGTTAATTTTCTTTTGTCTCGAGGTTGAATTCAAATTATCTTTTTCCTTGGGCAAAATGGACAATTAATAGTAATAATTATTGAATTAAAAAAAAAAGAAGCAATTTATCATTTAATTTTCTTGGTCCACAACGGAATGCGACAATTTTCTTTTATTGGAACAATTGTTGAATTCAAAAAGGATTTTTTTTTCTTTTTTTTTTGAATAATAATAATAATAAACTATTATAAGAGATTGATATTTTTTTTATTGACATCAAAATATTTGAATTTTTGATCCGATTAATTTCTGAGAGTGATTTACTGTGTCATATGGATCTTCGGAACGCTTTGCTAACAGTTGAGCAGGATAAAGTCGGAGTCCAAGTGGCTTCCACCAGTTATCAAAGATAAATCAGATAAGCGCTCATCAAACTCCACAATTACGTCATTTCTAAACTCACATATTTCATGCCTATAAATAACTTAGCTTTGAAATCTTATCACTAGTTTTGAGTGATTGACTTTCGATGAATTTTTTTATAATTGAATAGGAAAGGGACCCAATTTTATTGAAAAATAACTTTTTTTATTTATAAAAAGACTTATTTTTTAACTTCGCCCCCAGACTCTGAAATACCAAGGGCTATAACTAGCCTCACCAATAACTGAGTCGAGTAAGATCGAAGTCCAAATGACCTCTCTCGATTATAAAAATAAATCATGAAAATACTCATAATTTTTTTCTTTGAGGTCTACAAATAACTTCCATCGCTAATGGATGAACTCACATCTACTCTATCACTATTCACTGAAAGCTCCTTACAATTGATACTGATCCATGGCGACCATATTCGATTTCGGCGAATTCAGTGCGGAAATAGTGACAAACGATCCCAATGAAGGAGCCTCCTCTCCTCCTACTTCGCTTTTAGTCGTCACTCCCAGTGAAACAGGAAGATATCCCGTCGTTCTCTTTCTCCATGGCTTCTTGCTGCGTAACTCATCTTACCTTCAACTTCTTCGCCACATCGCCTCTCATGGCTTCATCTTCGTCGTCCCACAGGTTAATGATCTATTCTATGTTTATTTTTTGTTAATAAATTTATATAACAATAATAATTGTTTGCATTCGATCGATTTTTTATTTTTTTTTACAGTTCTCCAGGAATCCCTTGGCGAGGCCGGAAGACGACATCGCCGCTGCGGCCGCCGTCTGCGACTGGCTGCCAGAAGGCCTGAAGTCGTGGCTCCCGGAGGGCGTCACCCCGGACCTTGCCCGCCTTGGGCTCTCCGGCCATAGCCGCGGCGGCCACGCGGCCTTCGCTTTGGCCCTCGGCCACGCCAAAACCAGTCTCAAGTTCTCTGCTCTCATCGGCGTCGACCCCGTCGCCGGCACCGGGAGGGGGGGTCAGATCTCGCCCGAGATCCTCACCTACGTGCCTTCTTCCTTCGCCCTCGATTTCCCTGTACTCGTCGTCGGCACTGGGCTCGGGAGCCAGAAGAGGAACCTGTTTTTCCCGCCGTGCGCGCCGGAGGGCGTCAACCACGACCAGTTCTACCTGGAGAGCCGGCCGACGTCCTACCACTTGGTGGCAAAAGACTACGGCCACCTCGACATGTTGGACGATGGGACATCGGTGGTGCAGAAGGCTGCGTGCAAGTCCGGCCACAGGAGAGGCAAGGACGCAATGAGGAGGACGACGGCCGGAGTTATGACAGCATTCCTCAAGGCTTATTTGTGCGACGAGAGAGCAGAGCTCGACGCCGTCGTCGGGAATCCTGGACTCGCCCCGACGACGCTCGATCCGGTTGAGTCCCGCCGGAAACCGGCTCTCGCCGGCCTTATCAGATCCAGACTTTAGTAGCTGTAGCAGTTGAACGGTGAGTTTCTCGCCTGAAGTGCAGCGGTACCACAAGAAGAAATAAAATGGTTATATTTTAAAATAATACAAAAATATTTAAAATAAATAAATAAATCTACCTTTTTTTTTTCCTGCGAAAAGATAGAACTCGATGTCTTAAAAATAATTACAAATTTTACGGAGTTGTAAAAGAGGATAAATCGACTTATTGTCTCCGGAGGATGATGGACAAAATATTATTTTTAGAATAAATTAGATTCGATGTTGGACGAGGGATTTAAAATTTCTTTTGATTTCAAATGAATTTCTTTTTATTTTGTCATTGTGTCAACAAATTTTATTTTCTTCATGATTTATTTCTCTCATCAATATCGGATGACAAAAGATTGTTATTGGAGAGATTTTCAATTTTACAGGATAAACTGACTTATCACATCAGATCATTTGAATTGATTTTTTCATAATTGACTTGATATTGTAACACCTGTATAAATGTTTAGGCTTTATGATTAGTGGGCATATCAGAGTTATATAAATAAATAAAAAATAATTTTCGTACGCTATAATGATTGATTGGGATGTTAAAAAACCAAAGAATCATCTTTTACACTGGCGTATATAAATATCATAGCGGTGATTTATCAAACACTATTTTTGAAGTTTGAAATTGTCCAAAAAAATATCTCATACTTTTATATTTATCAAATAGCGTACTTAATTTTTTTTTATCCTTAAAAAATAACGCACTTAGTTTTCGAACGTCATACTGAGAAATTAAATTCCAATACTACAGTGGTAAATTCCAGTACCACTGTGGTGTTGGGATTGCATGTCTTGATTTGATTAATTCAAGTGTTCGAAAATTAAGTGTCTTTATTTCCGAAGAAGCGAAATTAAGTACGCTATTTGATAAATATAAAAGTATGAGATACTTTTTGAACAATTCCAAACTTCAGGAGTATTGTTTAATAAATTATCGATATATATCATAGTCATCGATCTTTTTCTCTTCGTTGCCTCTGCTCTCTCCTTTGTAATATAGCCTAGGTCATTGTGTGAACCCTTGCTTCTCTCGCTGTCATCGCTAGTGGCTGTCTTCTCTTGATTTTGCACCTCGCTACCGCTCCAGTCTCGCGCATTGCCGTCATATCTTACCGTGGTTGTGCATCTCGCCGCCTTTGTGTCGCATGCATGTACATGGCGGCCATCCATAAAAAAAAATTAAAAATAATAAAATAATGACAAAATTTAACGACGAATTATTAAATCGTCATAAAATAGTAACGAAATTTTCAATAAAAATTATTTTTTTCACAAAGTTAAAGCAAATTAAATTTCATTATAAAGTTCGTCCCTATTTTACGATGAATTCTTAATTCATTGTGAATTTGTAATGAAAAATCAAATTCATTAAAAAAAAATTAGGATGAATTAAAAATTCATTGTAATTTTTTTACCATGAATTAAAATTTCGTTCCAATCTTTGTAATGAATTTTTATAACGAAAAATATTTCCTTGTAAATTTTATTATAAAAAATTTTTAGTTAAAATTTATTATTTTCTCCGCCTTCTCCGAGTACCCATCGCCTTTGTCACTGTACAGTTGAAGAAAAGAGGACTCCACCGAGTTGGCTAAAGATTTCTGCCCCGATTAAGAAGATCTGATTTAGAAAAATCAAGTCTCTGGCCAAAAAGTTGGGAATCTACCTAACTAGCGGCCCTCTGTCATCCGTCCCAAGGTTACGGTGAGAGGGAGGTAAATCGCAGGGGGGGACTATGTCCCTTGACACGGTGGCAAGGCAATGAGAGGCCATCTGAGTTCAAGGGGGATTTTAGATCCCCTCCGAAATCGACCTCACTCCGTATCCAAAGCAACCACACTACCTTACCACCGCGCCATCCCCGTGGGGAAAAAAAAAAAATCAAGCCTCTAGCAAAGAAGGTTGGGTTGGAAATGTAAATGGAAATAATAAAATAGAAGGATGGAAAAATTCTTTTGCAGAGGAGTTTAGTTCCATATTAAAAATTGAGGGACAATTTGATTGGTTATTTATAATGTATCACCAGCATTGTAGTTGTGAACATATGCAAGAGAAAAGATTTTCTCTCACGCATGGATGTACAGGGGATGCGAATCCAGCGCTCGGATTATACTATCGCAAGGCGAGTCGTGTGCGAGTGTGACCTGCACACGTCGAATGTACGATCGATCATGGCATGATTTGTCCAAGTGGATCTAACCAATATTTTGCTAATCCGTTTCATTTTCTTTTTGTAACGATGCATTGATGATTGTTTGACATTCAAAAATGATTCATTAATTTATTAATTACGTAATTAATGGGAGATATGCTATAAAGTTATAAAAGAGGAAGCGTTTTGTCGTTGTATCATGAGAAACAATCGTTCAACACCCTCGAAAGCACTTGAGAGGGGACGAATCTGTTTTAAGGACACTGTGATACTACAGACCTCGACACCGAGAAGTGATGCGGAACAACCGAGCATTCTTTCACTTTGTCGTCCCGCTCTGCCACTCTTCCGCTGTGCCACTCTTCCACTCTGCCATCTGACTCTGTAATTCGGCTCTGCCATCTGACTCTGTCATCCGGCTCCGTAATTCGACTTTGCAATTCGGCTCTGCTAAATCGACTCTGTCGAATCGGCTCTGCCGAATTTACTCTGTCGAATCGGCTCTGTCGAATCGACTATGTCAAATCGGCTCTGTCGAATCTATTCTGTCAAATCGGCTCTGCCTTCGACTCTGCCGACGCTAAAAGAACTATCAAAAATCAGTGCAGCAGATCTCCCTATGAAGGAGCTAAAAATAGTACAACAGGTCATCTATGTGTTCGTCAGGAAGCAACTCTCATTTTATTTTTCTACCTCCTGCTTCATCTAAATCTTCCTTCTGCCTCACCTTAATCGTTATTATATTTGTTAATATAATGTCTGAACTTTTATCCTCAAATCTTCAACCACACAAAATGACTTAAGAATTCAACTATCCACTTTAACAATAAATATCTCATCCTGCCCTGCCCCAGGGCAGGGTGCATTGGTTACAAATAGAGCTTTCCTCTAAAATAGTCTGGGGTCGATTCCACCTTGGCTGCGCACGCTGCATGGGTGGTGGTGCACGATGCCCCCTGTCCCAGCGTGGTCGGCCCATCAAGCACCCATGAGACCCTCTTACGATGGGTCATGCATCACCTTGATTTATTCTCGTCGACCGATGGAGAAATTCCGTGAGGGCGGGCCGGTCGGCCCTGAGGATTAGTGGGCGTAAGCCCGATACCTCAGGTTAATCAAAAAAAAAATCTCATCCTATCTATCCATTAAATTTAATAATGATAATTATTTAATTTGAAAGATAAAATTTCAATCATTGCTTTATACCCATGATCTACTTGAAATTATAGATGATACCTCTCCTAAGCTCCAAGAAAATGATCATAATTATGTAGTTTAGAGTAAGAAGGATCAACTAATTATGACATGGCGGATTTCGGTACTTAGTATGCTTATACTTCTTATGATTATAAGTTTTGACAGTTCTCATCAAATATGGAAAGCTCTTGCTCAAACCTTTGCATCACATTCACAAACACGGTGTTTCAACTTCACATGCAACTACAATCGGTATAACGAAGAGATAAATCTATGAATAAATATATTCAATCAATCAAAATTATTGCTAATAATCTAATCGCAATTGGACATCCAATTTCAGAGCCAGATTTATTGATATATGTTCTTGCAGATTTAGGATCTCAATATGACAATTTTATTCCTAGTGTGATAATACGTATGAAGCAAGTGTCACTTGATACTCTTCACGGCATGCTATCCTCTCTAACTCTCTTGAAATAATTTTACAACTACAATATCAAAAGATGTCAGATTCTATTGTTCTCTCGACGCATACAACCAATAAATCAAATATGACTATCCATTAACAACACAATCAATGAAATCAAGGTAGAAGAAACATAGGATGAGAATGAGAACAAGAAAGAGGATGAGTCCGAGGACGTTGCCAAATTTATTTTCGCAATGGTCACTTTGCACATCAATGATATAAGAAATTTGATTCAAACTTTCCTAGAGGTTTTTGCATCATCAAATCAATCTTCATACTCAGCTTCATTATCTCATCCAAGAGCATTTTCTCTTCCAAACAATCCTTATATAACTATGACAAATTCTTCGATCTCATAATATCATCCAGATTCTGAAGCAACTCATGATGTTACACCGAATTATGATATTTTCATAAAACTTTCCTCCTATCATGGTTTTGACATGGTACAAGTAGACAACGACTTATGTTTGAAAATGTCTCACCTTAGAAATATAATTTTTCATTTATCTGGTCGAATTTTTCACATGTGCAATGCATTTTATGTTCCTTCAATCATTAAAAATTTACTTTCAATTCATCAATTTGCTATTGATAATAATGTGTTATTTAAATTTCTTCATCATCATTGTCTTATGAAGGATCTCGCAACCAAAACCACTCTACTCAAAGGAGAAATTAGAGATGAGTTTTATTACCTTCAACTCACATCCACCAAAGCTCTCATTGGAGAACACACAAATAAATCCTCTTGGCATACAAGCCTTGGTCATCCATCGTTTCATCTCATTCAAGAAATCATTAATAAGTTTGATTTACCAACTTCCTTGGCATCCCCTTCTTATTCTTGTGAAGAATGCATAAAAGAAAAGAGTCATAAATTACCTTTTATCACTTCATCTCATATGTCAAATTTTTCTTTAGAAATAATTCACTTTGATGTGTGGAGTCCTACTCCTATTATGTCAAATCAAAGTTTTCTTTATTATGTGATTTCTATTGATGACTTTAATAAATTTACTTAGGTCTTTCATAAGAAAAGAAAATATGATCTTGTCGATATTTTTTTTTATCAATTTCAAAGGCATATCAAACGTTTCTTTGCCCGTGAAATACTCTCTCCACTCTGATTGGGATGGAGAATATCAAACACTTAATTGTTATCTCAACTCCTCAAGCATTCTTCATCGAGTCTCATGTCCTCACACTCTTAAACAAAATGGTTCTACAGAGAGGAAACATCATCATATAATTGAAACTATCTTAACACTTCTCAGTCATGTATCGGTTCCACTTAATTTTTGAGATGATGTTGTCCACATTGCTATTTATTTTATCAATCGTCTTCCACCCCATTACTTCAATATAAATGTCCTATGAAAAAATTCTTTAATAAACCTCCCAACTTCATATATCTTTGGTTGCCCATGTTATCCATGGTTACGCCCCTACTCTAAACACAAACTTAATCCTCATTCTCAACAATGTATTTTCCTTAGTTATAGTGATTTATATCATGGATATCGTTGGCTACATATACCGATAAGACGTATTTACCTTAGTTATAGTTATTGATAAATCTCTATTTTCATTTGCAGCCGCAACAATAGCTCCATCCTTAGGAAATGATGGTACCTTTATAGTATCGCCCAATATAACATCAAATATCCTGTAGGTCATTATTTCGACAAGACATGCTGAAACTACAAGAAGGAATGACATCTTAGGTCTTGCTCCAGAACTCTCTGAAAACTCTTCCATATCATTAGATTCACCCCAAGTGCCAATTCCCACAAGGGTAAAATGCACTGATAATATTAGAAGGGACAACATTCAAGAACTTATTCTGTATCCAATATCGGAATCCTCACTAGTCAAAGATAATATACTTTCTAACTCTAGATCCTCAGATAATGCAAGGTCGTTATCAAAATCAACATATCAATCTAATTCCTCATCACCTTCAACAAGTGATTCAAATAATGGTATGCCTCGTCGTATACTTTCCTTGAGCAATATCTATGCACGATGTCCACCAATGACAACACATCATCCTCTTCCTAGAGTTCTAGTGGGCTCCTGAAAATTTGTTGAACTGACTTACTTTTTGTTAGAGATTCCAGGATCATGCATAGTGGAATAAAGCGAATAAAATAATTTTTATTATATCCCAAACATCTCCTGAGGGCCAGGAAAACTTGCTTTGGCATAATCACATGAAAAACACACAAAAGGAGAAAGAGAAGTTATACCTTCGAGATTCTTTCGAATTCGTCGAAACCATAAGCAAGACCAACGGGTCTTGCCTCTATCAGTATCCATGTTGGAATCACCTGAGACAACTCCTAGAGTAGCAAGCCTTTGTCTTCGATTGGTGCTAGTCAATCGACAGAGACAAGAGAAGAAGAGAGAGGAAGACGGCTACCAAGGAAGAAACCTAAGAAAAACTTTTTTTTTCAAAGATTATCAAGGGATCTATTTATAGATCTCTTGATTAGGTCATTTTAGGAGGCTTAAATGGAACATATTTTACCATAATTATTCCATAATTAAGGTAAGAACAATCCAAGAAATTGCCATAAGAGAAATATCTAAAAATAACGGAGTCGTGACATGGTCGTGTGCCTTACACACGACCGACCATGCCAGGACACACAACCAACCGTGTATCCTTCTAGGCACAACCCAGGTTTTGGCCGTTTTTGGCTTAAGCCTGGCACGACCCATGCCTGGTTAGGCACGATCGTGCGAAGCTCTATATGGTCCGTTTGAGTTCGTGTAAGTGCGATATGGTCGTGCTAAGTCCGTCAAGGCCATATAAACCATAGTCTCCATTTCGTACCTCCTTGGTATGGTCCAATCAAATATATCCTCTCTCATCGAGAATCTCATTCTTAGACTTATTTTACATCTCAAGATCACCCATAGTGCGTGTGACCCAATAGATTCCCGATTATATTGGTCATTCAAAATTAACCCTTTAATTATGATTAGATCATGAGTGACACCTACTAGTAATTATGACCCCCAATTGATCGAAAAGTCTCAATCGACTCCAGAATATCTCTAAACCCTTTAACAGCTACAGTTGTTCGTGTCTTGTTCCTTTCACTCATCCTATACTCACTTGGTTCAAGACATAGTCTATGTATTCGTCCCCACTAGGTTGACTATGTCACATCTAGCCCAAGTTAATTTTTTTGTCCTGTGAATTCAATTACTCCTACATGTTCCCAAGAAGACCTTCTGCTTAACATTTTTGCTCTGGCCAGAAACTTCTGAGTAACAATCCTGACAAGAGGCCTATAGTATGCATCTCCTTTATCAGGAGTGGTGAATCCTCTATGGGTTATTTAAACATCTTCAATCATTTTGGCTCATACCCAATCATCTCGAAGTTACACCTACTATGTAGATGACTACGAAGAAGTCAAAGTATAAGACGTCATGACCAAAATGACTTGAATACCTCAAGTCTAAGGAAACTCACACTCGAGCTGTAATGAGACATTCAACAACATATAAAATCACATGAAGTCTCATAGCATGTCACTTCAATGAACTAGTTACCATAACTAGCATCCACATATTCACTCTCAACATCCCTATGCTTCCATTCAGTGAGTACTGAATGTTTGGATAAACCAAGAAGCATAACATGTGTTAGTCTCACAAAATTAATGATGTCCAATTTCATCAATTCATCGATTAGGAATAGTTTCAATACTTGCATATTTACACATGATGAGATACCCATTAACTGTAATCCAATTACAATTTATCTCATGTTATGCATTGTATTGTGGACTTCAGTACATGAGTTTAAGATCCAATCAAATACATAAATAATGTATACTCAAATAGTAAATTTTATTAATAACGTCTAAGGCATTGCCTTAAGACACCTCTCACTTACATCACTTTTCACAAGCAAACAAGGATTCAAATTGACATAATGCAATGACTATATAATTTGATGCACTTTTTTGCAATGGAACGTGGAGTCTATTTCCACGCACTTCCTCCATGAATATAGTGGACTCTAAATAGATATTTCACCTTAAACATCAAGCTAATGGTTCTCTTGAACAATACAAAACACGACTAGTAGCGAAAGGATTTAGTCAACAATCAGATATTGACTTTAATGACACCTTTAGCTCAATTATCAAAATCACATCTGTCATATTATTATTATCAATACCTATAAGTTCAAACTGGCATATTCGACAATTAGACATTTTTAATGCATTTTTTCATGGTCATATTGAGGAAACTATATTTATGGAGCAACTACCTAGATTCATTCATTCATAATTTTTAACTGATATTTGTCAACTCAAGAAATCTATATATGGTATTCAACAAACACTTGTGCATGATTTCATCACTTATCTAACTGGTTAAAGTTCGAGAATTTTCTAGATCAAAAATCGACTCTTCTCTATTTTATAAATATAATGATGGATCTATGATATTTTTTCTTATTTATGTGGATGACATCTTAATAACCGAAAATGATCAAAATGACATCATAAATTTATTAAGTCTTTTTAATCAAGAATTTCCTATTCGAGATTTGAGTAATGCTCAATTTTTTCTTGGTATTGAACTTATCCCACATGATGAAGATTATTTTATCTCTCAAAGCAAATATATTGTTGAACTTCTTATGAAACACGTTTGGTTTCCACATCAATTGTCATAATTAAACAACTATACTATACCCTCATCCTCTTCTATTATATCTAATCCTCAAATTTATTGAAACATTGTTGGAGTCCTACAATATGTTACTATCACATGACCTGATATTATGTTTGTTATAAATCATGATTGTCAGTTTATACATGCTCCCATTGAATAAAATTGAGAATGTGTGAAAACTATTATGCACCATCCCAAAGGTATTATTCTCGATGGTCTTCTATTATATCGTCATTCATCGCGAGATCTACATGCATATAGTGATGCATATTGGGTAAATTCTCTTAAAGCTCTACTAGCGGATATGTAATATTTCTTGGACGAAATCTTATCTCATAGAATCGAAAAAGTAACCCATTGTTTCACATTCAAGTAGTAAAGTTGAATTATATATAAAGTTATAGCTAATATAACTTCTGAAATTATGTGGCTTCAATTACTTGTTTTTAAATTACATCTTGTGTTAAAGACAACACTAAAAATTTGGTGTAATAATATTGGAGCAACATATCTTACAGTAAATTTGATTTTTCATACTCGTACAAAATACATAGAAATTGATTTTGATTTTATTCGAAAACTTGTTATAACTAAACAATTATCTGTCTCTTATATTTATATAGAAGATTAAACTGTTGATATCTTTACCAAGTCATTATACATACAATGCTTTAATAATAAGCTGACAATCAAACTCAATGTGAGAAATCTTCCGAATCGCATCATGCATGCACACTTCTTCTAGCTCTTCCTGTATCATACCAACTGCTTTTCCAGAGGCATATGGGTTGTTTTTTTCAAGTCATAGATATAACTCTTTTAGAATGTACACATGTGACGATTCTCTGGAATATTTTTACCTCATCAATATATATAAAAAAAGAATATGTCAAGGAGGAGGAGGATTGATGCAACGATTGTTCCCTAACAACCTAACAAAGGACACAACTAATGAAAGATTTAATTGGCAAGGTGAGAGTTGGAGTATAAGAAACCCTAAACCCTAAAACCTTAAACCCTAAAACAATAATGTAATGAACGAAATCATAAGTGAAAAAAATAAAAATAAAAATATTTTCAAAATTTATTTATTTGGTTCATGTATTATTTTTTTTAATCTTCAGAATTTAAGTTTCGAATATATTTTTTAATTCTTTTTAAATAATCGAGATTTAAAATAATTATATCACATTGTATTTTATTTTTTATTGCTCGTAGTTCATCGTCGGACGACCGGCGCCCTCCCGTCAGTCGATCGTCGTTCGCCCGTCGATCGGTCGTCGCCCGCCCATCGGTCATCTCCTGTCGATGGACTGGTCGTCGCTTGCCCACCAATCAATTGTCATCCGCTGATCGACTAGTTGTCGTCTGTCGGCCAGCTTGTCGACCGTCGCCCTCCCATCAGCGGGTCGTCGCTTGCCCATTGGGCAGTCGCCGTCGTTGGCCAACCGATCGCCACCGACGACAGGTCGTCGTCGTTGTCGGTAGACCGGTCAACCGACAACGATGGTTGCGGTGGGCGGTGGATGGTGGGCGGTCGATCGACGATGGTCAATCGGCCAATGGTGGGCGGGGATCGACAATCCTATAGCGACCATGGTCGACCGTGACTGACCACTGCCCGACGCCCGACTATGACCTGCTGCCGATCGCGATCGACGACGAACGGCGGCAGGTTGCCAACGGGCGACGATCGGTCGACCGATCGATGGGCGAGCAACGGACGACGATCATTCTACGGGCCGACGGTAAGCGACGACCGACCCCTGAGCAAGCAACGATCGACCCCCGGGCTGGCGATGGCCCGCAGATGGAAGGGCGACGGTCGATCGACTGCCGAGCGGGCGACAGTTAATCGACCGATGGATGACGACCGACTGGCAGATGAACGACGATTAGTCGATCGACGGATACCTAAATTTAAATTCCGAGAATAAACGAAAAAAAAAAATCAAATCTTAAGTTCCAACGTATAAAAAAAGGCAAAAAAAAAAAAACACGGTTGGCATTTAAATCCTGGCATTGAAAAAAAAATAAATAAGAACATCGTCGGGATTTAAATCTGAACGGTGAAAACACAAAAGGCAAAAAAAAAAAAAAATCATTGCCCAGATTTAAATCCCGACAGTGAAAAAAAAAATCACTGTCGGGATTTTTATCCCGACAATGAAATCCTCTTATATATTTTCATAATTAATTTAAAATTTATCTATTTTCGTAATATGTTTAATGCGCACACCTATTTTAAAAAAAAATCCCTGATTTTTATACGAAATGACATATTTTTTTTTTAGCAGAAAAATAAGGGCCTCAATTTTAGTTGAGATAGACATATAATAATATTAATTGACCTGTCTAATGAGATAAGATTTCACTGTTCATTGTTATTATAGACGTACGTGTAAGGGCTTGAACATCACAACATATCTCTATCCTTGGTAGTTTCCCACTTCTTTTTTTTAGTAAATTTGAAATTATATTATTGTGTACAAATTTTCAAAATAAATAATCCTTTAAATCTTAAAAGAAATTATATATATATATATATATCATCCTAAAGTTATTTTCTAAGTTTCTTTTGTTTTTTTTTTGTAATTTTTGTTTGACAACGAAATACAAATTCTCCTTTTTTGCTTGGCCAAATAATAATAATGATCGAACTAAAAAAAAAAGAAATTTTCTTTTAATCTTAAATAAAATAAAATATAATTCATGTCTATATATATGGAGAGATTCTTCACATCCACTCTATCCTTAGTGATAAATGGCGACTGTGTTTGATTTTGGTAAGATTGAAGTTAAAGAAGTGAGAAAGAATCACAAGAAGGAGGCCTCTTCTCCTCCTAAATCGCTTTTAGTCGTCACTCCCCGTGAAGGAGAAACGGGAAAGTATCCGGTCGTCCTCTTTCTTCATGGCTTCTGGCTCCAAAACTCAGATTATCTTCAAGTTCTTCGTCATGTGGCCTCTCATGGCTTTATCTTTGTCGCTCCACAGGTTAATTCTATTCTATACATGAGTTTGTATATATATAATAACAAAAGTTTATTATATATACAGAAAATAATCACAAGGACAACGAGTAAATTGCATGAACAGCAAGATTTTAAGTTATAAATGTGTATTTCTTTTATCTGCGATTTCTTTATTTTGTAATCTTTTTGAAAGAAGAAATCAGACATCTTCTATATGGAAATAAATGTTATTGTATAATAATAATTGTTTGAATTGGATTTTTTAACAGTTGTTTGAGATTGAACCGCTGCCGCCGGTGAAAGACATCGCCGCCGCGGCCGCCGTCTGCAACTGGTTACCAGAAGGCCTGAAGTCCTTGCTCCCGGAGGGCGTCACCGCGGACCTTGCCCACCTCGGGCTCTCCGGCCATAGCTGTGGCGGCTACGAGGCTTTCTCTCTTGCCCTCGGCCTGCACGCCAAGACCAGTCTCAAGTTCTCTGCTCTCATCGGCGTCGACCCTGTCGCCGAAGCCTGGAGGTCGAACCTGGACTTTCCCAGGATTCTCAGCTACGTGCATTCCTCCTTCCCTCTCGACTTTCCGGTCCTCGTCTTCGGCACCGGGCTCGGGAGCCAGAGGAATTCCCACTGGGAACCGCCGTGCGCGCGGGAGGGCGTCAACCACTCCGAATTCTACAACGAGAGTCGGCCTCCGTGCTACTACTTGGTGGCAAAAGACTACGGCCACCTCGACATGTTGGACGACGGCGTAGAGAAGCCGAAATGGTCCTGTAAGTGCGGCGACGCGAGAGGCAAAGACGCAATGAGGAGGACGACGGCCGGAGTTATTACGGCGTTCCTCAAGGCTTATCTGTGCGGCGAGAAAGCAGAGCTCGACGCCGTCGTCGGGAATCCTGGACTCGCCCCGACGACGCTCGATCCGGTTGAGTACCGCCTGAAACCGGCTCCTGCCGTCGTTAATCGATGCGTATTTCTGTAGTCGTAGCGTCGTAGGAGTCGAACAGTCAACGTAAAAAGTCGCAGTAGAAGTGCAGCAGTACTACAAGAAAAATAAAATAAAATTTCAACAAATGGAAAAAAAAACGAAAAGTTCGTCTTTGTGTAAGCAAAACATGAGCTTGGGTCAATATTCGTAAAAAAAAAAAAATTACATACAAAATAAAGTTGAGAAAGAAACATTTAATTTATAGACTCACTAAAATAGGAGAGAATAAAATAAAAAATCTTAATCAAATAAGATATATTAAAGATGAATATAATATAATACTAGTAAATGATAAAGAAATAAAAAAGCTATGGAAGAGATATTTTCATAACTTTTTAATGAAGATTTATAAGACTAATTTAATTTAAGTTAATTTAAGTATGTTAAATGAGTATAGAAATTTAAATTTTGATCGTAGAATTTAAATTTTAGAAGTAGAACAAGTTTTAAATGGAATGTAAAATAGAAAAGCTATTGAACTAGATGATATTCCAATAGAAGTATGAAAGTGTCTAGGGAAACAAGGTATTGAATGACTTACAAAATTATTTAACATGATATATATTGAAAACAAAAAGGATGTCTAATCAATGGAGGATAAATATCATAATTCCCTTATATAAGAATAAGGGAGACATACAAATTAACTTGTGAAAACCATAGGAGTATTAGACTAATGAGTCATACCATGAAATATATATTCAGAAAGAGTAATAGAAAAAAAAATAAGAAAGGAGACCATGACCCTCGAAAATCAATTTGGATTCATGCTAGAAAGATCGACAATAGAAGTTATACATCTTCTCAGACAACTAATTGAAAAATACAGAGGGCAAAAATAGGATCTATATATAATATTCATTAATTTAGAAAAATCTTATAATAGAATTCTAAAAGAAATTTTATGGAGAATTTTAGAAAAAAAATGTTAGTGCAATATATATTGAACTAATTACACTACTAAAAATGAACTCTTTAACGACGAGAAATTCCATCGTTAAAGAGTCAATTCTCGTCGTTGATGAGTTTTATCGACGATATTAAATACTGTAGGAAGTTGTCGCTAAAAGGCCCCATCGAAAAAAGATTAACGACGGGGATAAAAGTACCATCGTTAAAAGCCTTTAACAACGGTATTCACTACCGTCGTTATTAATAGTAACGATGGATTTATATACCATCATTATTGGCAACAACGATGGTCATATGTACTATCATTAATAATAATAACGACGGATACATATACTGTCGTTAATAATTTAATATCATTTAATTATTTAACGACGGTTTAGCAAACCGTTGTTAATGAAAATAATGACAGTTGTTATATAGATGTTATTTCGTCGTTATTACCTATACACAATTTACAATATATATTAATAAATACTAATAAAAATCAAAATACCATATATATTAAAATATCATCCAGTAGTTCATAATGAATATATGTACATTATTAAACTTGTAAAATTAACATCCATTTATATCAAAAGAGAATATATCTCTAAATTTTTCATTATCTTCTTCTTCAAAGCCCTCTAGAGCTTGACCTTTAACGACGGTATTCACTACCGTCGTTATTAATAATAATAATGATATATGTACCGTCGTTAATAACAATAACAACGGATACATGTACCGTCATTAGTAATTTAATATCGTTTAATTGTTTAACGACGGTTTAGCATACCGTCGTTAATGACAGTTGTTATATAGGTGTTATTTCTCGTTATTACCTGTACACAATTCACAATATATATTAATAAATACTAATAAAAATTAAAACATAATATATTAAAAATCAAACCACCATATATATTAAAATATCATATGGTAGTTTATAATGAATGTATGTACATTATTAAACTTGTAAATTTAACATCCATTTACATCAAAAGAGAATATTTCTCTAAATTTTTCATCATCTTCTTCTTCAAAGGCCTCTAGAGCTTCATCATCTTCTATAGTCTCCTAAAGCTTGATATCCTCGATTGATATATATCTGTGCAGTAAAATCTATCAAACAAACAAATAATTAGCATACAATGTGAGATGAAAACATGAAAAATTTAAAGTTGTTCATACATAATTTACCTGCAGAAGCCCAGCTGCATCTTCTTCAAGTGCTTGCTTTACTGAACTCCTATGTTTACAAGATCAAATTTCACCGAGATGTCATGAACAATCGTATATAACTATATAAGCAAATAGGATAAGAGATTAGCATTTAAGTTGAAGTTTTCTTTCTTTTCCTACAAACGGATACAACACTTGCAGTGTTGTCTCATTCAAAATGTTGATTCTTTGGGAAAAACTATTTGGAAAAATTTATTTTTTCATAAATATGAGTTAGAAAGAGATTTAGAGACCACCACATCTTGTTCTACAGATGTTCTATTGTTTAGCATGTTCCTAAAGAGATCATCAATAGGTTTCTCTTTGAGTTTTTCTTTTGAGGTTTGAGACTCTGAAAGATGAACATGATTCTTGCATGAGAAAATCACCATAAACAGATTCAAGATTTATTGGAACTAAATATATTAACAAGAAATAACTAATAGATGATCTGTGACTTTAGACTGTGCTACCTCTCGTGTGCAGTTGGATGTCATTTGTTCCTGAGGATTGCTAGTTTCATTCATGTTGAGTTCATGACTCCATGTAGGTTCCATTTTCATGTAATCCAACTGGGCAGATACATCTAAAAGAGAGAAATAACATAAATTACAGAATATAGAAATTAAAAAGGAAGCAACGGAAAAAAAAATATGAGGATTGAATTCGTAAGTTTTCATCTTAGCGTTGATACATGACCACTGAGAGTGTTCTTAAAATCATCCATAGTAAGTAACACATAACCATTTCCTTCGCACTAGTTTCTTTGGACTAATTTTTTCAACCCATCAATATTTGTTGATATAAATCTGGAAAGAAACAATCATCTAGAATATTCTAGAAAGAACAAGCTTAAATGAGAGATTTAGTCCGCCAAACCACAGTATGGATTCTACAACCAATGTTCATTCTCAATAGCTTGCATTTCATTTTGGATGGTAAAAATTGCTAATTTACTATTATATTACTGTCTTCAAACTATATATTTACAATTTCAATAAAATATACTGATCTAGTTCTTCTTTTCTCAAATAGTTTCTTCTTCTACCTTATCAGTTCTTCACTCAGAAAAACAGAATGTTTCACTCCTATGCAATAGAACATAAAGCATTACAAACACACTAAAGCATGTCACAAAGAATAATTGCATGTTTCATACCTATAGAAAACTAGATCAATAAACTTAGACAATAAGAACAAATTTGAAATTTCAAGGTTAGAGTTCAGTTTATAAGGTCTTCTATACAAATGTATCTAGCATCTACTAACTGTCCATAATCCATGGGTTAATCAACAATTAACCATTCATCAAGATACCTCTTTCCTTTCAATGAAGCCGATACCATTTGTACAACAAAGGTTGGAACCGTCAACCTAGCGGCCCCTGCCAGCTCGCCTCCGAGCCATCGTAAGGGAGGTAAATCACGGTGGGTCTTTGGCCCTTTAAGACTAATAACCAATGTATGGATGGATGAAACCTCGCTTTTGCAAGGGATTGCTCCGTTGCCCATTTGTATAACATTCTGCATGCGTTAACTACTAGTCTCTTCCCGCGGGGGCAATGAAGCCGATACCATGTAGATCATAAAGCTTGAGGGAGACTGCAGATTAAAATGGACTTGCAATCAGATTCCTAGTGACTCGAGTATACCATGAAAACCATAAATACTTACAATCAATAAGTCAAAATTAAAATTGAATAACCAGATCACATCCCTTCAACACATGCACATTATCCCTTCGCCTAATGCTGATTTGATTCATCTCTTTTGAAATTAATTCAACCATATAATTTCCAAATATTTCACATCATCATTCATGCCTAGCCAAGCCAAGAGCTTTATCCAATAAGAAAGATGTAGCTGTAGAGCAACATGATAATTTCACACGTAATCAGTGTTCGATTTTTTTTTTTTTTGGTTTGAGATTATCCTTTAAATTTTTGATTTTCAGTTCTCCATCGTGCTATTTGTACTATTAGTACCAAAAACGATCTGTTCACTCTTAGCGTTTTCGCTAATTGATCTCATAATTAATATAAAAATAAATAAATCATGTCAAACGTATTGTCCGATCCAAGACTAACATGGCAAAAGGATAGACAATTCAAAAGGCTTATAGTTTTTGAAAATTGACCTTTGCTTATTGGTATAATTCTGTTGTCGTGCTGGCCACAATGTCCTCTGTTGGGAATGAATTATTTGTATTATTCTATAAAAGATTGGAACCGTCAATCTAGTGGCTCTCATCGGTCTGTCCCACGGTCATTGTGAGAGAGGTAAATCACGGAAGATCTATGAGCTTTGACATGGTGACTAAGACACATGGAGGTCATCTGAATCTAGAAAAGAATTTTAGATCTCCTCCGGAATCGACTCATGTCATTTCACTACAAAAAAACAGTTTTATTGCGACGAAATTTAGCAACGAATTATTTTTGTTGCAAATCTGCAACAAATATAGCAACGAATTTTAGGTTTCGTCGCAGATTTGTAACGAAATAAATTTTCGTCGGAAATTTTGCAACGAAAAAATAAAATTCGTTGCAAAATTGCAACGAATCCTGGATTGGTTGCAAATTTTTGCAACGAATTCACGGATTCGTTGGAATTTTTTGCAACGAATCCTGGATTCGTTGCAATTTTTTGCAACGAATCCGTTGCAATTTTTTGCAACGAATCCAGGATTCGTTGCAAAATAAAAAATTAAAATTAAAATTAGAATTTTTTAAAACGGTAAGTTTATTTATTTTTTATTTTGCAACGAATACTGAATTCGTTGCAAATTTGCAACGAATCCAGTATTCGTTGCAAAATAAAAAAAACAATTAAACGATGTTTTTTTTTAATTTGCAACGAATCCGATTTGTTGCAAATTTTTGCAAAAAAAAAAAAATTAAACGATGTTTTTTTTAAAATTTGCAACGAATCCCGAATCGCTAAGTTAATTCATTTATCTGCCCTAACTTTCCCCTCCGCGCCGCACGAATTCGAAGCTTCTTCTCCTCGCATCGTCTTCCCTTCCGCCGCCGCCGTCTTCCGATCCCCTCGCCTTCGCGCCTGCCGACGTACGTTCCGGCCACGTCCCGGCTTCTGCGGCGGCGACTCGAGGCCGGCCGCCAAGAATCGCCGGCGCACTTCACCCGAGTTCGTCGGCGCCAAGGTCGACCGACGCGACGCCACAAGACCGACCGACGCCGAGTGGTGCCCTCGTCCGCGCGCCCCCGCCCGAGCAATCCGGCCGCGCCTGCAGCCGTCGGCGCATGAGCCCGGCGAATGAATGGCCAGATGTGCCGGCTACTGGTCCGGCCGGTTCCCATCGCCATGACGGCTGACCGGCCGCGCCGTGGCCACGCCGCTTATCCGGCACCTCCGCTACCACGTAGCCACCTCGCCCGGTCACAGGCGTACCCCCGTGCGAGTCTGCTGGCCACGCCGGCGCCGCCACACCTGGCAGTCCGCCTCTGCCGCCTCACGGCTGCCGCCTTCCCGGTAGTCTGCCCGCTGTCCCTGCCACACTTGTCAGCCTTCCAGTTAATCAATCACGGCTCGGAGGCGCGTAGGGACCGGGTATAAATTTATTTTTTTCTTATATTTAACTCGATAATTAACTCTGAAGTTTTATGTCATTATCCTATTTATTCAGAACTATATATAGTTAATCTGTAAAACTACGTGCTTATACGCTAATTTGCCATTTGGGTTCACATACCAAATAATGCTAAGTACTAAGTTGGAATATTTTATGATTTTGTTTAGTCACATATAGGAAGTTATGGGATAAAACAAGCAGTTTATAAGGCTTAGATGAACAAATCATGCACATCTACCTGAGAAATTACAAGCATCTTAAAGTCAGTGGTGGTGGGTGTAACGCCCGTAAAATTTCTAGCAATTTTACGAGAATTTTGGCTTTATGATGATAGGCTTTATGTGGGGTTTTTTGGGAAAAATAAAAGAAAATAAGCCAAAAGAAAAAAAAAAGATGCAAAAGCCTAGGAATTGAACCCCAAACCCCTAGAGATAGCCAAGCCCTATAGATGCACCCACTAACCATAAGCCCAATAGAATTATATCATTAGAGGAAGAGGGGAATTTATAGATAAGTGGAAGAAGGGTAAGTGAAGAGGCATGACAAAGAAAAGAGAAACTCCTTTTTGCCATTTTCTTCCTCTCCTCTTCATCCTCACCGAAACCAACCCCCTCTTCTTCCTTTGGCCGAGACCCCCCTTCAAGCTAGGAGAAAGCTAGGTGACTCCCATTAGGTCATCTCTCAAGTAAAGCGAAGGATGTAAGTTTCCCCTCACCTGCAGTGTATTAGTTTCGTAAGTTAAATTCATGTAAGAACGATGAAGTTGTAGCCCTTGTAGGTTTCGGCCAATCAAGTTTTCTTGGGCTAAGATTCATGAAAATGTTTCTAGGGAACTTCTATAGGATGTATGCTCACTATAGGACCTTTTAAGGGACAAAAATTCCAACTTGATGCCCTTATAGGTTTCGGCCACCAAGGCCTTTTAGGGTTAGGGTTTTTATGACAACTCCCTCTTATGAGGTTAGGCCATGATAATGCTTATGAATGAATTTTAGGGGACAAAACCTAAGCTTGAACCCATTCCATGTTTCGGCCAACCCCTATAATTAGGGTTAGGGTTGTAGGAAAATGTTCCTAATGACACTAGGTTAAGTAATAATGCTTGATGAATGGACTTTAGGGGACAAAACCTAAAGTTTGAACCCATTCCATGTTTCGGCCAACCCATATAATTAGGGTTAGGGTTTCATGAAAATGTTCCTAATGACACTAGGGTAAGTAATAATGCTTATGAATGAACTTTAGGGGACAAAAGTCCAAGGATCTAACCTTACAAGATTCGGCCAACCAATGGAAGTAGGGTTAGGGTTGCATGAAACTATCTCTAATGATACTATGATTAGTTATAAGGCTTCATGAGTGAACTTTTGGGGAAAAAACCCAAGCTCAACCCCCTTACAATATTCGGCCAACCCATGGTTTTTGGGTTTGGGTTTCATTAAAACACCCCCCCCCCCCCCCCCCCACATGTAGTTGTGCTAAGGGTATGGTTTTGTTTGTTTATATGTCATTAAATATGCTTGTGTGGTGTATTTGGTTATTATTCAATTCAATAAGAAATAAGCTTAGGTGTTGAACATGATTATTATATAGTATGCCATGAAACATACCTAGTGGATCATGTTTTGTGATTTAATATGCCATGATTATGCCAAGGAAATAGGCTTCATGTTATGATGTAATGTGCCATGAAATAGGCTTAGGTGATGAACATGTTTTTATGATTTAATATGCCCCTGAATATGCTTAGGAAACATGCTACATGTTGATGATGTAATGTGCCATGAAATATGCTTAGGTGATGAACATGTTTTTGTGATTTAATATGCCATGAATATGCCAAGGAAAATATGCTTCATGTTTATGATGCAATGTACGAAATATGCTTGTATGATGAACATGTTTATACTTTAGGACCCCTTTAGGGTACTCTTATGTTATGAATGCATGTGTCCTCATGATAAGATGGAGATGCTTCCTTTCAAGTAGGGACCAAGAGCTCTCCTTATGACAAGATGGAGATGCTTCCCTTTCAAGTAGGGATCAAGAGCTCTCCTTAAGATAAGATAAAATGGAGATGCTTCCCTTCAAGTAGGGATCAAGAGCTCTCCTTATGATAAGATAAGATTAAGATGCTTCCTTTTATGTTGGGGATCAAGAGCATTCTTTATATTATGACAAGAAAAGAAAGGAATTAAGTATTTTACTTTGCAAGAGGTTAAGTACCCGACCGTCGGCAGTGGTCGTTAATCAAATCCATAGGGACATAAGAAGACGTAAGAGGTCTTGCCTCGTAAGGCGTAAGAGGTCTTGCTCTAGTAGGGTGGCTCGCTACTGACCTACTAGGCAGCGCATTATGTGGTACTTAACCTGGGCCCCCCCAAACAAGTTATGATGATTTTGAAGTATCTATAAGTATATGTTTTGAAAAGGAAAGACTTTTATGATTATTGTGTATGCTCATGTTAAATACTCTGAATGCTTGCAAACCGTGTTCTTTATGCATGCTAGATGTTATGAAGTTATGATGATTTTGAAGTATCTATAAGTATATGTTTTGAAAAGGAAAGACTTATATGATTATTGTGTATGCTCATGTTAAATACTCTGAATGCTTGCAAACCGTGTTCTTTATGCATGCTAGATGTTATGAAGTTATGATGATTTTGAAGTATCTATAAGTATATGTTTTGAAAAGGAAAGACTTCTATGATTATTGTGTATGCTCATGTTAAATACTCTGAATGCTTGCAAACTATGTTCTTCATGCATGTTAGATGTTATGAAGTTATGATGTTTAGAGTTAAGTTTAAGAACGTTGCGATTATGTACTTCATGCTAGTTTAGAATTTATGATGTGGTGAATGTTACGGGTAAGATTATGAATACTTGCGATTATGTTCTTTCTACAAGTTTAGGATTTATGTTATTACACATGTTTATGTCCAAGTTAAACAAATGCTTATGATTATGTCCTTTATGCATGATTGGATTTCCCTGATAAATGGTCATGGTTAAGTTGAAGAATGTTTGTGCCTATGTACTTTATGTAGGTTTAAGATGTAGGATGTTACGGATGCTTAGGTTAGGAATGATTATTGTTAAGTTTTAAAACGCTTATGCATATGTCTTTCCTGCATGCTTAGTTTTATGTAGTTATAATGCTTATGTTCAAATTATGTCCTGCTTAGATTAATTATGCTTACCTGGCTTATGAACAATTCTATGCCATGCTTAGTTTTTTTCTTACATGGATATGTTGTTGATTAGTGTTGCTATGAAATACTTAGGTCCTTTATGCTAGTATGCTCATGTTCTAATGGCTTGATGAAGTTGTGGCTTTTGTGAGTAGGCAAGGATCTTACTAAGCTATATGCTTATAGTTCATGTTGTCCATATACTGCAGATAAAGGAAGTCTGCGCTAGAGGAAGTAGCAGGAGAGGCCAAGTGTGTGTGATAGTGGCATGGTGGAAGAAGACCCTATACTATCTGCTTGTATTTATATGCTCTAAGAACAACTTAAGACATTGCTTCCGCTTATAAGACTTGTGTTTAATGAGTATCATCTACTTAAGAAGGTTGGAAATGTTAGAACTCATGAACGAATCTTTATGTATGCATGTTATGAAAGATATGTTAACATGCTAATGATGAATATGATATGTGATGCATGTGCAAAAGAAGGTTTAAGTTATGATGACATGTTAAAGTACGTAGGTTGTGAGAGGATCCATATGTAGTATGTTTAAAAAAAAAAAAAAAGGAGTAGCAGTAGCGCCGCCCTGAGAGCAGATAAGGGCGGGCGTTACAGGTGGTATCAGAGCGGGTTCACCTTTCCACTATCACACATAAAGCCTCCATCCTGCTATTTCCAAGTAAGTAATTTTATGCATACTTAAGTTCCTTTATAATGAAGAATGTTTTCTATTTAGAATGAGATAATACCTTATCATGCTTTAGTAGGATGGACTCACACTTGAGATTTAGATAAAAATAATACCTCGTCCTGTTTAGTATAATAGAAACATAAGTGGTGACTTAGGTAGTATATCTGACCAAGCTTTATACGATGGAAACACGACTCTAACTTAGAAGTATCCCAAGGAAGGATACCTTACCCTGCGAGATTAAGAATTGTTCTTTGTGGTTTTAGCTTAAATATGCATGAATCCATGTAGGGTAATCTTATGCTAGCCTTAGTTTAATTAACCTCCTAAAATTACGAAGATTTGATTTTCGTAATTAGTTGTGGAAGGTCTATGTTCATCTGAATTGAATTAAGCCGGTTTCGTACGGGTTAGTCA
Source organism: Wurfbainia villosa (assembly GCA_025175895.1). Classification (NCBI taxonomy): domain Eukaryota; kingdom Viridiplantae; phylum Streptophyta; class Magnoliopsida; order Zingiberales; family Zingiberaceae; genus Wurfbainia; species Wurfbainia villosa. The sequence continues at coordinate 1,189,661 of CM046000.1, read as the reverse complement.
GTTTTGTACTGACTTCATTTATTTCACTTTCAGATGGCACGGACGATGACTACCATGACCCGTCGTGATGTGTCACGAAACCGATTAAGGGAAGCTATTGAGGAGATAGTCTATAAACCAGATGGTGAGGTCATCGGACACATAAGAAGGCTCGATGGTCTTTTTAGGAGACTCGAGCGGCAGGAGTTTCCGTTACTGGACAATTATAGGATATGAGTCTTGGTCCGCTCCCTGCCAAATGAGTTCATGGTAGTTGCACATCACGTGTGGGGCCGTTATGAAGGGAGGATAACCTATGCGGAGTTGTGTTGGGAACTACTGGAGCACAAGGTTCAAGAGAAGCCGGTGGTAGAGAATCCGGTGGTAGTTGGCCGCGAGAGGAAGGAGGAGGGTTCTGTAAGCAGTCCACTTATTGGCCAGCCGAAGACCACCCTAGTGAGGCCAAGGAAGATAGGACTAAAAATAATTACAACCGCACTAGGGTTTGTCCTAGTGGGAGTCATAATGAACTATCTTCTCAAATAGTTTCTGTGGTAAATTAGAAATAAGGAATGTTATATTTTAACATTTTTCCTTCTGGTTGGAAAATATGAATAAGAGATATGAATAAGAGATGATAAGTCATTTCCTTTTGAAATGGATAATGAGTTCACGGCCTGGGATGTGTATGGTATACTTGAACAATGTTGGGTAGACTGGAACGTCACGAAAAGGAGGGAAACAAATGGCCGCTTGATGTCCTTATCAATGCTATCGCAGCCCCTGAAAAGGGAAATAATGAATTACGGGATAGAGATTATTTCTGGGCAACTTTCCACCATGACTATAACGCCGACGCTGTTCGACGATATAAAGGGAAAGCAAGATGGTGATTCAGACATCCAGAAGATCAAACAAGAAGTACTGGAGGGAAGGGATAATGGATTCCGCATTTCCAACGGCGGACTATTATATCTCCGGGACCGACTATGTATTCCGGATGATCCGGAATTACGGAAGAAGATACTCGAGGAATCCCATGGAACACCTTATACCATGCACCCTGGATCTAATAAAATGTATCAGGACTTAAGGGATAAATTTTGGTGGTCCGGCATGAAAAGGGAGGTGGCTCAGTACGTCAACACTGTCGACTGCGGAAGGTGAAGGCGAACACCGTAAACCCGGGGATTACTGCAGAATACAGATTCAGTGGAAATGGGAAGAACTATCTATGGATTTCATCTCGGGATTACCTGTAATAACAAATGGTTACGATGCTATATGGGTAATCATAGACCGGTTGTGAAAGTCCGCCATTTCGGCAATTAAGATGACCTATTCGATCGAGCAGCTAACTCAATTATATGTCAAGGAAATTATCAAATTGCATGGAGTGCCTAAGGCTATTATTTCTGACCTGATGGCCGTTTTACCTCTCATTTTTGGGAATGTGTTCAGAAGGCTCTTGGCACTAAGTTGAGTTGAGATTCAAGATCGCTTGCTTTCATCCTCGACCGACTACGACGGAAAGAGTGAACCAGTGCCGGAAGATATGTCGCGGCTTGTGCTCTAGACTTTAAGGAGAGCCGTGTCGATATTTGTGCTCGCGAATTTGCTTACAACACAAAGCTTACTGGCTACCATTGGAATGACACCTATGAAGCTCTATACGGAGAAGATGCAGTGTCTCCTATCTGTTGGTACGAGGGGGGGGGGGGGGTGAAAGGAGGGAAAAGGGTAATCAAGCCGATATTATTGACAAAACCACCCGCGCTTATAGACTATCCGTCGAGAATCAAGTCGCCAGAGCCGACAAAAGAGCTATGCGGATATGCGCGAGACCGTTAGAATTCAAGTCGGGACCCGTATTCTCAAAGTGACCCCCATGAAGGGAGTGATGAGATTCTAAGGAAGGGTAAATCAATCCACGCCACGTGGGACCGTATCCGATATCGCAAAGGGTGGGCAAGGTAGCATATAGCCGAGCCTCAAGAGATGTCGGCTATACACAACGTGTTCCATGTCTCTATGCTCAAGAAATGCGTATCCAGTGCGGACCAAGTGATCGAGCCACAAACAGTACACGTTCATGAGGACCTGAGTGTTGAAAGTCGGCCTATCCAAATATTAGACCGAGATATCAAAAGGCTAAGGAACAAAGAGGTGCCCTTAGTAAAGGTCCTGTGGCAGGATTCGCAATATGAGGAAGCCACCTGGGAACGAGAGGAGGACATGAGGCAGAAGTACCCAGAATTGTTTTAAGTTTCGAGGACAAAACTTTTACAAGGTATAAGGGATTGTAACGCCCGTAAAATTTCTAGCAATTTTACGAGAATTTTGGCTTTATGATGATAGGCTTTATGTGGGTTTTTTTGGAAAAAATAAAAGAAAATAAGCCAAAAGAAAAAAAAGAAGATGCAAAGCCTAGGAATTGAACCCCAAACCCCTAGAGATAGCCAAGCCCTATAGATGCACCCACTAACCATAAGCCCAATAGAATTATATCATTAGAGGAAGAGGGGAATTTATAGATAAGTGGAAGAAGAGTAAGTGAAGAGGCATGACAAAGAAAAGAGAAACTTCTCTTCCTCCCTTTATAAAGAAGAAGGAAGTTTCCTTTTTGCCATTTTCTTCCTCTCCTCTTCATCCTCACCGAAACCAACCCCCCCTTCTTCTTCCTTTGGCCGAGACCCCCCTTCAAGCTAGGAGAAAGCTAGGTGACTCCCATTAGGTTATCTCTCAAGCAAAGCGAAGGATGTAAGTTTCCCCTCACCTGCAGTGTATTAGTTTCGTAAGTTAAATTCATGTAAGAACGATGAAGTTGTAGCCCTTGTAGGTTTCGGCCAATCAAGTTTTCTTGGGCTAAGATTCATGAAAATGTTTCTAGGGAACTTCTATAGGATGTATGCTCACTATAGGACCTTTTAAGGGACAAAAATTCCAACTTGGTGCCCTTATAGGTTTCGGCCACCAAGGCCTTTTAGGGTTAGGGTTTTTATGACAACTCCCTCTTATGAGGTTAGGCCATGATAATGCTTATGAATGAATTTTAGGGGACAAAACCTAAGCTTGAACCCATTCCATGTTTCGGCCAACCCCTATAATTAGGGTTAGGGTTGTAGGAAAATGTTCCTAATGACACTAGGTTAAGTAATAATGCTTGATGAATGGACTTTAGGGGACAAAACCTAAAGTTTGAACCCATTCCATGTTTCGGCCAACCCATATAATTAGGGTTAGGGTTTCATGAAAATGTTCCTAATGACACTAGGGTAAGTAATAATGCTTATGAATGAACTTTAGGGGACAAAAGTCCAAGGATCTAACCTTACAAGATTCGGCCAACCAATGGAAGTAGGGTTAGGGTTGCATGAAACTATCTCTAATGATACTATGATTAGTTATAAGGCTTCATGAGTGAACTTTAGGGGACAAAACCCAAGCTCAAGCCCCTTACAAGATTCGGCCAACCCATGGTTTTAGGGTTAGGGTTTCATGAGAACACCCCCGCCCCCCACATGTAGTTGTGCTAAGGGTATGGTTTTGTTTGTTTATATGTCATGAACTATGCTTGTGTGATGTATATGGTTAAGATTCAATGCAATAAGAAATAAGCTTAGGTGATGAACATGATTATGACATAGTATCATTGTAGATTTTTACCGTCTAGCAAAGTTTCAGAGCATCTTTGTAGATTTGGATTCGTTGCAAATTACTATAACTGGACATGTCATGGTGAACCATTTATATCTGATGAAGTTTATGATAGACACAACACACAAGTCTCTAGGGATCAAAGTGATTATAATCAATTAAATCCATATCAGAGGATGATATATGATGTAGCGGGGCCGAATTTGATTCCCCAATCATAAGGTGCAACTTCAAGTTGTCCTCCAACAGTTGAGCAAATGTTTACTAATGCATCACCCTTGGAAGAGGTGCACGTAACAGATATCGGTCAGAATATGAATAATGAAGCATATCTCAAATTTCAGGAGGTGTTGAGTGCTGCAGATGCACCTTTATGGGCTGGTTGTGAGACTCACACTAAACTATCGTTCACCGCAAGAATGTTCACACTAAAATTGTTTAGTTTATTTAGTTTGTTACTCCTTCATTTTTTACATTTTTTATTAGTACTTTTTATTTTGCATTAAACAGGAATGATCTATGAAGTCAATCCTTATGGCGGTTAAAAATGCACATCATTGTAAGTCTTTGCATATTTATTTTCGTGTTAGTATATAGTTTTTTTTAATGTATGATACTTTTTGCTGTTTGTTTGTTTTCTAATACAGGTAGAAGAATGTCGGCGCGCGATTACTTACCAGATTCTCTTTTTTTCCCCATGTGTTGTGATCTTTTGTAGACATTGTTATTTGGATATCATAACTATGTTGATGTTTGAAATGTTGTAGAATATAACTTTTTATTTGGAATGTTGTTTTGTTCTTAACTTATTGTGTTGCTTTGTATTTATTTAGATATCAAATATTTTTGGATATTATTGAATATTATTTTGTTGTATTGAATGTGTGTGTGTTTTGTTTGTATTGAATGTATTTATTTGGATATTAGAACTTATTGTATTTTGTTGTGTGTGTGTGATTATTTGTATATACGATAGAATATCGAAACAGAATAAATCACAATTTTTTTTATTTTGTGACAAATTTAGCGACAAATATCCCAATTCGTTGCTAAATCCCGATAAATCTGCGACGACCTTTGCGACGAATTTAAATTTCGTCGCAAATTTGCGATGAATTTAGCAACGAATCCAATCTGCGATAAATTTTGCAACGAAAAATATTTCGTCGCATATATTTGCAACGAAAAAGAATTCGCAAATTTCAATGACAAATTTATGTAATTTAATTTGGAAACATCGCAAATTTACTAACGAATTACTTTTTCGTCGCGAAAATTACCAACGAAAAATTTATTCGTCACGAAAATTGTTTTTGAATTTTGCGATTTAATTTGTATCAGCAAATTTACTAACAATTCCTTATTTCGTTGCGTAAAATTTCAAACGAAAAATTAATTGTCAAAATTTTCTAACGAATTAAAAATTGTCAGCAAATTTGCGACAATTTGTAATTCGTTGCAAAATTATGACGACACGCGACGAATTTTGGAAATCGGGGTAACTTTTGCAACAAAATTAGCGATGAAATTTAAAATTCGTCCCTAATTTTCGTCGCTAAAATTCGTCGCAAAAATTCGTCGCTATTTTTGTCGCTAATATTTGCGACGCTTAATTCCCAACAAAAAATTTTTTGTCGCTAAATTCGTCGCAAATTTTTTTTGCAACGAATTTTTTTTTAAAATTCGTCGCTAAATTCGTCCCAAATTTCTGTTTTTTTTGTAGTGTTTCTACAAACACCGTCGTGTCTTGACTACCATGCTATCTCCGTGAGAATGAATTATTTGTACTATTGAATCATATGTTGATTCCATTTATGTTAATAATGGCATGGAATTTTTTTTTTGTAAAATTAAATCATCAATCTCGTGAATAGTTATAAAAAAAATATGGAACCGTCACATTAACGATTCCCCATCGCTGCCCCCACGCGTGGAAGGGGGTAAATCAGGTCCCAGATGGCTAGTGCAGAAATGCGGAGTCATTGGTAGCCTAGTCGTCACCTCTAGGAATCGACTCTTTATCCTTTCAAACCTTAATACGGCTACGCTAACAATCTGGATTTGTCTTCGGGGGCTTCGTGAATAGTTATCAAAGCTCGCCCTAGGAGAGGGCTACAGGAGTCTTCATTCATTCAAATGGAGTTTAATTTTTAAATTTTATATTGAAAATAAAATTTAATTTTCAAATTTCATCTATAATCTTAGAATCTAATTTTAAAATAAAGACCAACTCTCGATAATTATGTCAAAGATTCGAACATTGATTATCAAAATTATATAAAAAAATCTCTTCGAAAAGCGAAGTGTAAAGTGTATCCTAACAGACCCAATGCGCGCAAATGCTAAGATACGGATTGAGTTTTAACTAATTAAATTTTGACAATGCAAAAAAAAAATAAAAAAAAAAGAAGAAGAATATCTTTTCTTTTAGGACGTGGACAATCTTATATTTGTTTCAGAGATAAATTTTATTCAAGTTCATTTTAATAATTACATTTTCATTTATTCAAAAATAAATTTTTAAAAGTTAAATACTATAAAATTATCTATTCAAAATTTAAAATTTGAATATTTTAACATCAATTATGGTAATTATCAGATGACCCCGCATTGATTTATTTTTGAAAATTTATTGGCAGGCATCATAGTGGGCCTTGCCCACCTTAGGCTCTCCGGCCCGTCGACGGCAACGATCTCTGGCCCGTTGCCATCGGCAAGGTAGAGTTGTACTCAAAATTTTAATTGTCTGAATTGAATTTTTTAAAAAATTAAAAAATTAATTTTTAAATTTCACATCCTAAATTTTAGAACTAAAGTGATTTAAATTTGTCTACAAAAATAAGTTTGACACGAACACCTTTATCTTTTTTTTTTTTAAGCAAAAGATGATTATATTCATTTTCGATCATTCGATAATAACAAAAAAAAATTATTAAGAGATTATACCTCTTAATTTATTGGTCAGAATAATAAAAAATTATTCTGAACTTAGGGAGAGTTTTAGATCTTCGTTCAGATCATTATATTCTTTAAAATATATACTTTCTTTCTCCTTATTAAATAACAGACTTTATTTTCTAAAAAAATCTCTATCAGCCAAAATGGCAGTATGATTTTTATACGAAATGACATATTTTCTCTCTCTTTTTTTAATAAAAGTTTTAACAGAAAAATAAGTGCCTTAATTTAAGTTGAGATAGACATATAATAATATTAATTGACCTCATAAGATTGAGCTGTTAATTATTAATTATTATAGACGTGAAAGAGCAAGAACATCAAAACATATCTCCATCCATTGTAGTTGCCTCTCTACTTCAATCGGTATACAAATTATTCCTACTTTTTTTTTTCCTAGTAAATTTAAAATTATATTATTGTTTACAACTTTTCAAACAAGATCATGTTAGTGCAAATAAAATTATGATATTATCCAAGTCCTTGTGATTTTATTTTTGAATTTTATCCAAAAATTTTATATCAATAAAGATATTTTTTTATCTTATAAGCACATAATCTTTTTCATATCTTATCAATGTGAGACTTTAATTATATTCCCTATACTCTTAACAATTCTCCCTTCAAACAAAGGACTACATTGAGCCCCTTCAAGTTTATCCGTCCTCGAATGACTTCCTCTATTTGATGTATAATCCTCAACTCACTAAGACTTCTTGCCAATTGTCTAATCCTGTTGATCCAGCTAGACTTTCTGTTAGTTGTTCGGTCCTCTTGATCTAATTAGACTTCATGTCAGTTGTTTGATCCTCCCCATCCAACTAGACTTCCTGCTTGGTATCTGGTTCGATCCAAACATGGGAGTTCCACTTCCTTCGTTTGAGGTTCACGACTTGATATGAACTATGACTTTGATACCAATTGTTCGTGCAAATAAGATTCATATATTTCCACGAATGATATGATATTGTTCACTTTAGACATAAGCCCTCATAGTTTTGTTTTTGGTTTTATCCAAAAGGGCTCATATCAATGGAGATATCTTTTTATCTTATAAGCATATGATATTTTCCATGTCTTACTAATATGAGACTTTGATTATATTCTTCGTACTCCCAACGGATCATTCTTAAAATCTTTAAAGAAATATCTACAAGCATAATGTCATTGGAACCGCTTGCCTGGCCCGTCCGAGTCCAGTCCAAGTTATAAAATATCGACTTAACCGGCCCGCCATGCGGCACATGGCCTGTGTGGGAACCGCTTGCCCGGTCCGAGTCCGAGTCCGAGTCCGAGTCCGGGTTTGGGTCCGGTCCGAGTCCGAGTCCGGGTCCGGGTCTGGTCTGGGTCCGAGTTCGGCTCCAATCAGGTTAATCGTCATCTTAGTTAAATAAAAAAAAATTTAAAGAATGATGTAAATAATTAAAATAAAAAAATTGCACAATTGAACTTATAAAAACTCTATTGAGTTATTTTGGACATATTTTGGACAAAGAAACTGTTTTGGAGTATTTTTCATATTAACAGGGTGAAGAATCGGGAATTATCGAGGCATATCAAAACAACATAGTCGTGCATTCAGAGACACGTCCGTGTCAGAACTTCCAGACCTCAACACACCCCAGGTGTGCTAGCCGACACGCCCACATTCCTTAACACACCCCAGGTGTGTTAACCGACACGCCCACGTCACATGCCCGACACACCCATATTCCTCAACACACCCCGGGTGTGTTAGCCGACACACCCGTGTTCCTCAACACACCCCGGGTGTGTCGGCTAACACACCTACGTCTCATGCCTGACACGTCCATGCCCTCCATTGGCATGGGTGTGTCGCCCTATTTTCCGTTCAATTTTTTTTTTAAAAAAAAATTAACGGTTCAGATTTTTAAAAAATCGTGACCGAACCGCCTAATAGGCGGTCTAGTCATGAGTCCGAATTAAACCCGTTGACCCGGTTAATCGGACCGTTGACCACGGTCCGATTCCGAGTCGAGTCCGGGTCCGACCCGGACCTTGACCGGGTCTAATTTTACATACATCATCCTAAAGTTATTTTCTAATTATTTTTGGTTTTTGTTTTTAATTTTTGGTCGACAACAAATAAATAATAATAATTATCGAACTTAAAAAAAAATAAAATTTTCTTTTCTTCTATTCGAACAATTATTGAATTCGAAAAATGAATTATTTTTTTTTTAATTTTTGAATAAAATAAAATATGATTTATGTCTATAAATATATCTTAATATTGAATTCACATCCACAAGATCTATAGCCAGTGCGTGTCTCACAACGACTGTAATCCATATTCATTAATGACGATCATGTTTGATTTTGGTAAGATTAAAGTTAGGGAAATGAATAAGGATTCCAACAATGAGGCCTCCTCTCCTCCTATATCGCTTTTAATTGTCACTCCCGATGAAGGAGAAGTAGGAAAGTATCCGATCATCCTTTTTTTTCATGGCTTCTTACTGCAAAACTCAAATTACCTTCAAGTTCTTCGCCATATTGCTTCTCATGGCTTTATCCTCGTCGCTCCACAGGTTAAATCTATTATATATATACATTTCTTTTGTAAAATTAATGAGTTTATATATAAAAATAAATGTTATTATATATATAATAATAATAATAATTGTTTGCATTCGATTTTTGTTTTAACAGTTCACCGGGAATCCCTTTAAGCCGAAGGAAGACATCGCCGCCGCGGCCGCCGTCTGTGACTGGCTGCCAAAAGGCCTGACGTCCTTGCTCCCGGAGGGCGTCACCGCAGACCTGGACCGCGTTGGGCTTTCCGGCCATAGCCGCGGTGGCTACGTGGCCTTCGCTCTGGCCCTCGGCCACGGCGTATCCAGTCTCCAGTTCTCCGCTCTCATTGGCGTCGACCCTGTGGCCGGCAACGGGTGGGGCAAGCTCTCGCCCGAGATCCTCACCAAGAAACCTTCCTCGTTCGCAATCCAATGCCCGATCCTCGTCTTCGGCACCGGGCTCGGGAGCCAGAAGAAGAACTGGTGGAATCCCCATCCGTGCGCCCCGGAGGACGTCAGCCACGAGGAGTTCTACCGGGAGAGCCGACCGACGTGCTACCACTTGGTGGCAAAAGACTACGGCCACCTCGACATGTTGGATGATCACTTCGCAGGGGATTTCTATAAGTTGATCATGTGCAAGTGCGGTGACAAGAGAGGCATGGACGCAATGAGGAGGACGACGGCCGGAGTTATGACTGCGTTCCTCAAGGCTTGTTTGTGCAACGAGGAAGCTGAGCTCGACGCCATCGTCATGAATCCTGGACTCTCCCCGACGAGGCTCGATCCGGTCGAGTCCCGCCGGGAACAGGCTCTCGCGTCGCCGGCGTTATCAAATCCAAACTTTAGCAGTTGTAGGAGTTGAACGCTCAATTTCTCACCCAACAACTCGCCGTCGAAGTGCAGCCACGTATACTGAGAGGATAAATAAATAAATAAATAAAATAAAATGGTTATATTTTAAAACGATACAAAAAATATTATTTAAATAAATAAATAAATCTAATCTTATTTTTTCCTTGTGGAAAAAATAAAAATCAATTTCCTTTAAAAAATAACTACTAAAGACGATCGATGTGGAATCCTTTATATCAGTGCACAGTGCATTGATCGATTTGTCAAATCGTGAGATTGATAAATATCTATAATTTAATCTGTGTTTTTGTTTGTGCATTTTGATGGAAAATAAAAAAAAATTATAGAAGTGATCAAGGATTAATAAATACAGTTAATTAAAAATATCAATCCGAATATTTATTCTTCATTATAGAACAGATGAGAAAGGGGGTTCGAGATGAAAAATTCCACTCTTTGTAAAAGGAAAACAAAAGAAGATTGATCATCCAAGTAAAAGGATAGCAATTCAGAGGAAGATTCACTCGCTCTCAAATATAATTTTATAAAATTGAAGTAATCTTAGATGCAATTGCTTCCTTCTATTGAGGTCCATTAGACGAGTTTATCACTTTTGAGTAACTCTGGATATCACTTTTCGATATAAAAGTGATAAAATCCGTTCCAAAGAATTTCTCCACTTGACCTCTCTTCATCTAAGCTCATCTTCAACTAGTTCTTCATTTTCTTCTTTCTTTTGTATTTCGTATGCCCACTTAGAAGAGCTAACATCTTTTTGGATCTTATATGGAAATACATACTCGAAGAATGAAATATTTCTCGATTAAATAATCAAGTTCTTGTGTATCTTCGAAATTTGAGACTCATACACAAAAAACCTATAAGCATTACTGTTATGTGCATATCCTATAAATATGTAATCAATAGTTTTTGATTCTATCTTGATCCTTTTTTATCATACACCAAAATTCTGACTAGACACCCTCATACTCGTAAGTATTTGTAGGATGATTGTCTTCTATTCCATAACTCATAAAGACTATTTTCTATATTTTTCTAGGGTACCTTATTCAAAAGGTAATTAACTATTAACACAGATTTCCTCAACAAGTACTCTAGTAGTCCAGAGCTTAATAGTAGAGCATTCATCATCTCTTTCAGAGTACATATTCACTGTCTAAGTTACTCCGAACCATCTTAATCTTTATATTAAGTTGGTTTTCAACCTCATTCTGATAGAGAATAAATTTCTCTATGGGTTCATCCTTACTTTTGAGAAGATACACAAAATAATATTTTATATTATCATCCACAAAAGTGATGAAATATTAATTCTCTCCATGTGTCAGTGTCCCTTTTAGGTCACACACGTCGGTGTGGATTAGATCGAGTGACTCATTGCTTCTTTCAACATGTTGAAAAGATGACTTTATGTTTCGGATTAAGGTGGAATGTAGGTATGCTTCGTATGTTAATCAATCTACGCAACATATTATAGTTAACATGTCATAGTCTACCATTTCATAAACACGAAGATTTAAGCATATAAGTGGAAGAACTTTCAACTTTATTAACTTTAGACTTAATAGTCATTACATTTAGTTTCAATAGTCCATCATTTACATAGTTCTTTTCTACAAACACTCCATATTTGGACAGTACTACTTTATCTGACTGTACACCAATGCGAAACTATGAGTGACAAGGAGCTCACTCTAAACAATGTGTTTTATGTTCTGGAGATTCGGACATTAGATTCTTTTGAATCTCCAGAACATAAAACACATTGTTTAGAGTGAGCTCCTTGCCAAGGTCATTTTCAGTATCACTTTCCTTCGGCCCATAACATTCGAGGTTGTTGAGTTCCCCATATACAACTTCTCCCTTTCGACTTATTCAAAGTTGTGGAATAGTTCTTTGTTGCAGCACACATGTCTGGTGGTACCAATATTCAACCACCATTGTCGAGGGTTTGAACCCATCATGTTCAGCTCGGAGATCACAACACAGAGGTCATCTTCCTCTAGCCCCTCGTTCAAGTTGGCCTCATGCTTTTCTTCAGCTTTATACACTCCGAAGACTTGTGACTGACTCGGTCACAATTGAATCATTTTTCAGTGAATTTTTTCTTGTTAGCGCCTCCTTTGGATCCCATCTTGGAGGACTTGGAATTCTTTCATTTCAAACTTTGATCATGCTCGACCACGTTGACTTTTACAGTAGCCTGAGAGAACATGTTCATCTCCAAACTCTTGTTGTCTTCCTCGATTTGAAGTCGAATAACGAGTTCTTCCAGATTCATCTCCTTCCGCTTATGCTTCATGTAGTTCTTGAAGTCTTTTCAACTCGGAGGTAGTTTCTCTATGATAGTTGTCACTTGGAAAGTTTCACTCAGAACCATACATTTCAAGTGAATCTCATGAAGAATCATTTGAAGCTTCTGTACATGCTTGATCACCGTTTTGAAGTCAACTATTTTGTAGTTCAGGAATCGACCCATGATAAACTTCTTGGCCCTCACATCCTCCATCTTATACTTCTTATCCAGGTACTCCCACAGTTTCTTAGCCGTTCTCTTTGTGCTATACACATTGTATAACGAGTCGGCAAGACAGTTGAGGATGTAGTTTCTACACGAAAACTCCGAGTAATTCCATGCTTCAACAATATTGAAGGTTTAAGCATCACTTGTACCCTCAGCTATATTGAGAGGATTCTCGGTCAAGAACCGAGTCAGATTTAATGTGGTTCGGTAGAAGAGCATATTTTGCTGCCACCTCTTAAAGTTCACCCCAATGAGCTTTACTGGCTTCACCCCATGATTGATTGAAACAATTCCAATCGAGGCGGAGGGAACTGTTGCACGTTGAGTATGTTGCACCTCAACATCTTGCGTCGTGGTCATCTCAAAGAATGATTTTTTTTAAGTTTATTATTCATTATTGTTTCTGTCAGATATATAAAGGAGAGAATCCAAATTTATAACTATTTCGAACTTATCTGCAGAGACGATTCTGTTGAATTGTCCTTAGATGAGTCAAGCTTCCGCAAGCCGAGACTATAGAGCACTAAGTAGGGAAGTTACCATCGGGAATCACTGAATCCAAGCACATTCGAGTACCTAGGAGGAAGATCCGAGTTAGGATGGTCGCTCGGGAGACAACCAAATCGAAGGTGCTTGGGAGTTGAATCACAGAAGTAGAGTGTTGAAGATGCTTGGGTGGAGTGGGCGCAGACCGAGCACTAACAATGCTTAGGAATCACAAGAGCGGAGTGACCGAGCTCTGAGGTCCTCGGGAGCCTGATAGAATTGCAACACCGATTAAGAAGCGAAGTGGGTCAAGTGCTCCAGAGTTACTGAGCCAAGTAGGAGAAATCGAGCGTTGTAGCCAAGTGCTCGGGGCCCTAGTGAAAAGCATAGGATTGAATCCCGACGATGCTCGGAAACTGCAGATCAAATGAGAAGTGTTATCGAGGCTTGTGATATACACAGTCTCCTTAAAACAGATTCGTCCTCCTCCGATAGGGTGCTTGCAAGGTTTCGTAGGACATCTATTTTCTAGGATACAACGATAAGACCGCGGACACAACTAAGTACAAGTCATTCATGACGAACTAAATACACACCTGAAAGCTATCACCATGGGGAACAAAAGAGTGAGATGCCTCTCTTCTCTTGAGGTCGCATCCAGTCTTTTCTTATAGGAGAGACATCTCAATGGAAGAATTAAAGATATTTATTTCCTTTAATGTCTTGATTCAAAACATCAATCATAATACTGTCGTTATACTTTGATTACTCGAAACATTAATTAGCCATAATATTACCGATTCACTTTTATTGCTCGAAATGTCAGTCATAACATTGTCATTTCGCTTTTATTGTTCGAAACGTCAATCATAACGTTGTCGCTTCGCTTTTCTACCATTAATTGCGGACACATATCTAGATGAGAAAAATGACAGAACGTTATCTCCATTCTTCAGTTATCTTTTCATTGATCGAATTGAGAAGGATGATAGAATGTCTTCCTCATTTTTTTTTCATCTTTCCATTCAAATTTTCAACATCGATATCGTCAATATTAAATTGAATAAAATTGTTCTACTGTTGAATTCAATGAAACAATTGATTATTAAAAGTGATCAATAGACTATTAGCAAAAATCTACAGTTAATATTTTATTTTGTGTTATTTCATTTATTTTGTCGGTGCATTAACATCAAATAATTAGCAAACAATCGATTAAAACAAACGACCAATAAGAACAAACGTAAATCATTAGCAACATCTAAATTAGTTATTTTGCTATAAGATATTAAAATGATTAATTTTTGGAAGAGAATATCATCAAATAATAATAAAAGAATTAAAATGGTGGACGATTTTAACGTTGGATATATAGTTTAATATAAATATATAATTTATAAATGTATATTTGTTACTTAATATACTTTAATTGTTTAATTATTTTATTTTATTTATGTTTATTTTTATCATAATATTAATACAATATATTCATTATTTTATTATTTTTACGAGGAACAAATTTTTCATATTATCCACAACCAAAATATATATTTCAACAAAAGGTGATATGTCAAAGTATCAGCACAAATAAATATATTAATTAAAATTTAATAAAATTTAAACGTTTTCATTTTTAACTTTGCACTAAAATTTTTTATTTTCATATTTTTGGAATATATTTCTCCCACTAGACTCGTGACTTATAGATATATAATAATAATTTTATCTTGTTGATGTAAAAAGGCGATTCATTTCCTCTCAGCATCTCCATTAATCAATTTCATAGTTAATACGAATGAGATAAATCATGAGTAACATATTATCTCACTAAAAATTAGCAAAATAAGAGGACAGACACTTCGAAAGATTTATAACCTTCGAAGATTATATTTACTAATCGATAAATTTTATTATTGTACTAACTATGAGGTCCTTCCATAGAGACAATAATTTTATCTCATTACATGTATATGTCTTCCATTGATGGCATAATAAATTTCATTCCTCTTATTTTCCCATATATTTTTTTTTTACCTCAAATTAGATTTTATTTTTCCAATTTTCACCTCCCAAAATTAAATTTTAAATGGGCTCAATTTATTATGAAGAATAAATTATTAAAGAAGTGGATTAAAGAAATTTGAGATAATTTTCATGTGGATGTCTTTTACCTAAAATTTAATCTATCAAAATAAGACGGAAAAAGAATTATTGATAAAGATTAATTTTTAATTCTTTCTTTTAATTTTTCTAATGGTACGATCTTTCCCTCGTTGTTCGTCCTTCCAAATAAGTTAAACATTAATGTAATTAAATTTTTTAATAGAATAATAAAATGAACAGACATGCCACATGCCTCTACATAACATGTCATCAACAAAAATAATAAAAATATAAAAAAAAAAAAGGGGAGAAAATTTTTTAATAAAAGTTTTGGAGGCACTTATTAATGGCTGAAAATTTTGGTGAAAAATAAAAATTTCTTTTCTCCAATATATTCTTTCTTTGTCTTCTTTAAATAACAAACTTTAATCTAAAAAATAAACCATCAAAATTATTATTTTTTAGTCAACATATTATAATTTTTTACTAGAAAAAAACTTAAATTAAACTTTAACCCCTCCGTAAAAGAAAATATATAATTTATATTACAAAATAAAATAAAAAAATCCTACTCCACGCAAGCTCTATTTTCATGATCAAGCCAAAATAGTATAATACGATTTCTACATGAAATCACATGTTCTTTATTTTTTTTTTCTTTTTAATGTTTTTTAATAAAAAAAACGTGCATGAACATGTCTTCATCCGTCCATAATAGATTGTCTCTCTATTAAATTCGAAATACAATTTATGTTAATTTTTTTCTAATAAATTTAGAATTATATTATTGTATAGAAATTATAATTAGCTTGAAAGTTTACTAACATAATTTACTTTGTCTTATTCTAAAGTCATTTTCTAATTTTCTTGAGTGATTTACCAAACAACGCCTTTGAAGTTTAGAATTGTCCAAAAAATACCTCATACTTATATATTTATCAAATAATACACTTAATTCTCTTTTTACCCTTCAGAAATAGCGCACTTAATTTTCGAACGTGACAAAATTAAATCTCAAAGACCACTGTGGCCGAATTTGAATTTTCGATCATTATGCAGAATCCAAAGACCACCACCGAATCGCAAATCTCAATATCATCAGAATGTCGAATTATAAATCTCAACACCACTATGGTGCTGAGATTTGAATCCC
The DNA here is from genome assembly GCA_025175895.1 of Wurfbainia villosa. Lineage (NCBI taxonomy): Eukaryota > Viridiplantae > Streptophyta > Magnoliopsida > Zingiberales > Zingiberaceae > Wurfbainia > Wurfbainia villosa. Next base: position 1,173,388 of record CM046000.1, on the reverse strand, counting down.
AACACTAATGGTGCAATTTCAAAGACTATCACTACGGTGTCGAATTTATAATCCCAAAGACTTACCCGAGAATTCAAATTCCAAAGATCGCTGCCATGTTGCAATTTGAATTCCCAAAGACTACGCTCTAAATTAAGACGCTTATTTCAAGGGTAAAAAGGAAATTAAGTGCGCTATTTAGTAAATATGAAAATATGAGCATTTTTTTGAGCAATTTCAAACTTCAGAAACACTGTTTGGTAAATTACCGAATTTTCTTTTGCTTGAGGTTGAATTCAAATTCAATCGTCTTATCATTTTTTTTATCAACAATAAGATATATACAAATACTCTTTTTTGCTTGGGCAAATTAATAGTAATAATTGTTAAATTTTAAAAAAAAAATCATTTAATTCAAAAAGAAATTTTCTTTTATTTTTTTTTTGAATAATAATAAAATACAATATTCATAATTCTCGTCTATAAATAACTTCCATCGCTAATGGATGAACTCACATATGCTCTATCACTATATACCTCCTTACAATTGATACTAATCCATGGCGACCATATTTGATCTTGGTAAATTTAGTGTCCAAATAGTGACAAACGATCCCAAAGAAGCTTCGTCTCCTCCTAAGTCGCTTTTAGTTGTCCAAATACTGGATCGATGAACAACGAGATTTAAAGTCATAAATGCATTTTTTTTACCTACTCTTTCTTTATTTTGTAATATGTTTGAAAAAATAATAAATGTTATTTATATAATAATAATTGTTTGCATTCCGTTTTATTTTTCAGTTGTTCAGCATTTTACTATCGTCGCCGGAGGAAGACATCGCAGCCGCGGCGGCCGTCTGCGACTGGCTACCAGAAGGCCTGAAGTCCTGGCTCCCGGAGGGCGTCAGCCCGGATCTCGACCACGTTGGGCTCTCCGGCCATAGCCGCGGTGGCCACGCAGCCTTCGCTCTGGCCCTCGGCCACGCCAAAACCAGTCTCAAGTTCTCTGCTCTCATCGGCGTCGACCCTGTCGCCGGCACCGCGAGGTCGAGCCAGATCTCGCCCGAGATCCTCACCTACGTGCCTTCCTCCTTCGCCCTTGACTTCCCGGTCCTCGTCGTCGGCACCGGGCTCGGGAGCAAGAAGAAGAACCCGTTGTTCCCGCCGTGCGCGCCGGAGGGCGTCAACCACGACCAGTTCTACCTGGAGAGCCGGCCGACGTGCTACCACTTGGTGGCAAAAGACTACGGGCACCTAGACATGTTGGACGATGGCGCAGCGGCTGTGCAGAAGGTGGCGTGCAAGTCCGGCGATGAGGGAGGCAAGGACGCAATGAGGAGGACGACGGCTGGAGTTATGACAGCGTTCCTCAAGGCTTATTTGTGCAGCGAGGGAGCAGAGCTCGAAGCCGTCGTCGGGAATCCTGGACTCGCCCCGACGACGCTCGATCCGGTTGAGTCCCACCGGAAACTGGCTCTCGTCGACCTTATCAGATCCAAACTCTAGTAGCTGTAGCCTGTAGGAGTTGAGCGGTCATCAGTACAGACGATATAATTATTTTAATGAATAAGGGTTATTTAAAAATTTTTTAGAGTATTTATTTTTTTTTTACCGTGCTAATTTTTAATCGAGTAAAAATATTTTTTATGATTTATTTTTGTTGGTCGAATTGGGAAATTGATGATGAATAATATTTAAAATGGCACATTACGTTGCGCTTAGATTCCTAATTAATCATATCAAGTCAAAGATTTTTCACGACGTGGGATAGGTGGAGACTAATGATTTCATTTTTTTTTACAAAATAAAATAATTATATTTTAAAAATAAAAAATATTTATAAATAATAATAAATATTTTTTTTCACCGTGAAAAGATAAAACTCAATGCCCTAAAAGTAACAACAAATTTTAGAGTTGTAGGCAAAAGATAAAACTCAATACCCATCTCAAGTTGTATGCATTTTGATGTGTAACGATTTTGTCATCCTTTCGTTTTGATGTATAATTATCTTATTACAATACTAATAAGAATAAAAGTAGTTTAGTGTACAAAACTTCCGTCATATGAGATTTTGAAGAATGATCCATTGTACGTAGTTTTATTTTATTTTTTATAAAAAATTATTTTCAGAATTCGAATCTGTAATTTGACAACAACTTTATCGTTACGCCAAAACTCACCATCTACTAATAAGAATGATAGGAAATTAATGATAAATTGGATGACACAACTTAATAATGACTAATATTTTGAATCAAATAAATAAAGACGATTAAAACCTTTATTCTACTATGTGCTTCCCCACACCTTTATATATATAAATAAACACCTTTATATATTAGTGGGCGCAAATCCGACCACATGTTAATAAAAAAAAAACAAAAACTAATATATAAGCAAGTTGTAATCTTAGAGAAAAGCAATAATTTTTCACTCTGTGCTTCCCCACACCCTCAGATTCAATTGTGATAATTTTCTGATCAATCAATTTGTCATAAATAATTTATGCTCGGTTGTATCCACGGGTCTTTTGTCAATTTACCCTGGAAAATAGATGTCGCTTCTCATTAGACTCGATCTCTTTTTAGTGCTCAGTTTTTGATGTTCGACGTTTTCCAGTATCTCAATTGGACAACCTCTCTATCTCAATTTGATAGTTCCCAAGCACTTTTAGTGCTTGGTCACACTCTCTAACGCAGCAATTCACTCGGTTTGATTATTTTTTAAACTTTCCGAGCATGTATGTGTTTCTCGAGCATCTCCCTTATGGGTACCTCTCGACCCAACGAACTTCCGAGCTCAGTCCTTGGTCTACTCGGCTGGTTTGTTTCCTGAACTCCCTGAGCACCACCCTGCTTCCCAAGCTCGATCCGTGGGCTCGGCAATTCTCGAGCACTCTCGGTGCTCAATCTACACGAACCTGAGTACCTCTTGGCCCGGTGATCTCTCGAGCACCCTTAGCCCTCGGTTGGCTCGCGTTGTAACTCCCGAGCACCCATGGTGCTTGAAGCTCGACACATTGGTGCTCGGCCAGCTTCTTGACCATGCACACTCAGTTGTTTACCATTTTACCATCGTCGCCGGAAGAAGACATCGCCGCCGCTACCGCCATCTGCGACTGGCTGCCAGAAGGCCTGAAGTCCTGGTTCCCAGAGGGCGTCACCCCGGACCTTGACCGCCTTGGGTTCTCCGGCCATAGCCGCGCCGGCCACGCCAAAACCAGTCTCAAGTTCTCTGCTCTCATCGGCGTCGACCCCTTCGCCGGCACCGGGAGGTGGAGTCCGATCTCGCCCGAGCTCCTCACCTACGTGCCTTCCTCCTTCGCCCTCGACTTCCCGGTCCTCGTCGTCGGCATCGGGCTCGGGAGCCAGAAGAGGAACCTGTCGTTGTTCCCGCCGTGCGTGCCGGAGGGCGTCAACCACGACCAGTTCTACTTGGAGAGTCGGCCGACGTGCTACCACTTGGTGGCAAAAGACTACGGCCACCTCGACATGTTGGACGACGGCGCAGCGGCAGTGCAAGAGGCGACGTGCAAGTCCAGCGACAGGAGAGGCAAGGACTCAATGAGGAGGACGGCGGCGGGAGTTATGACAGCATTCCTCAAGGCTTATTTGTGCGGCGAGAGAGCAGAGCTCGACGCCGTCGTCGGGAATCCTGGACTCGCCCCGACGACACTCGATCCGGTTGAGTCCCGCCGGAAATCGGCTCTCGCCGGCCTTATCAGATCCAAACTTTAGTAGCTGTAGGAGTTGAACGGTCAATTTCTCACCTGAAGTGCAGCAGTACTACCAGAAGAAATAAAATGGTTATATTTTTAAAATAATACAAAAATATTTTTTTTTAAAAATAAATGAATCTGCCTTTTTTTAATCCTGCGAAAGATAAAACTCAATGTCCTAAAAGTAACTACAAATTTTACAGAGTCGTAGGCAAAAGAACAGATGCGGACAATGTGGAACCACTGAGGGTAAGATGATTGGGGAAAACATTGACAGAGACTACGAAAACAAACAAACAAACAAAAAACTAAAAGCTGAGACGTCTTCGGTCTTGGTGTTGCTTGTGAATCTTTAGGTTTCAGACACGGACGGTCGAACGACCGGCTTTTCCGACTCTCGAGAGCTAACCAATGACTACCCGATGTCAGTGCCGGCATTTCCAGCGACGCTTGGAGTGTCATTTGCCAACGATGAGATCTCATCACGAGATGCGTACCACTTGTGGCCACAGTCAATACATTCTAGCTGAAATTGCATACGAGACAGTATAAGCACCATGAACACGCGAACAAATTAAAATCAGATACGGCAGTTGCAACAACAATAACAATAACAAGACAACCAATGCATGTAGTAGTTATGCTCTAGAAGTTTTACTTGAAGGGATCAAGGACCACAACATTTCTAGCAGCTAGTGACGCTGACTTCCCGGATGGTTTTAAAAATAAATAAATACTTACTGGTATCGTAGTTTTGTTTGGTCAGTTCCTGATGGTGCATTCAATTGAATTTGGGTAACATTTGTGAGCGTTGAAAGACCAAAAGCAACCTTACGAACAAGGGGAGTCCTAGCTCACAAGTCTGGGGTGAAGACTGATTCGGTGTTTTTTTTCCCCCTTTTTTATGACACGGGCAATTATTTCGGGTGTGCATATTTCAACAAATGATATTCGACTTAAGTCGGCGGCATAAGGCTGTATTTACATCCCCAAATGAAGAAACAAAAACCAAGGAAAGAGTTCACCCTAATATAAAGTCTGCTTAAAGACCTGATAACGAGCCATAAGGCCAGCTCCCTGTATAATGTCCACAACACCTACGTTTCTCTTTCCGCATCTTGAACATATAGCTTCAGTCATCTGAAATGGAAAACAAAAGAATGATCATTGATGTGAAAGGATAGCAACCAGCAACTCACAGGACCAAAAAGCTTCTCTGGTAATTCAACTGTGAAAAATAGCCTAAAGTTTCGCTTCGACTTTATTTACATACGCACGCTATATATACTAGCAAATATTTATCATCTAGAGTGAATTCATCTCCTATAAGCAAACCAATTTAATGCCGAAGAGAGAGCAGAAAAAAATCTACCTGGAATAGCTTGGGTTCTTCAGGTTCATTTGGTGACTTTGCTTGTGCGATGAAACCATCCTGAAATGCTCGAGAACTCAGTCACATACATGTGCAACAGAACCCAGAATGCAGAAGGAACAGAAAAAATCATCAGAGAACCCATCGACAGCTCTATCTCATAAGCACATAGCAGATAATATCAGTTTTGCTCCAGACATTATTGATGAAATGAAATGAAATATCAAAAGCAATATTTTCCAACAAAGCGAACTGTTCCATAAAGAAAGATAACTAATTGGCTTCCACACGAAGAATTGTCTAACATATGCCAACATGAAAAAAAACCTTTTTTGGGAACTTTGGTTAGGTTGCAATGCATGACAATGGTTGGGAAGAGATTGTGTCTACAAAAATGAATCCAAAAAGAATTGCTTCAGAAAGGCAACAAACCTTTAGTTCTGCTGGTGGCATGGTCAGGACCGCCGCAGGGGCCAACTGTTTCTTCAGTAAACGTCTCGCTAATACTTTATTTGTCTGCACAATTAGATGGTTTATCTATAAGACAATTTATCGATTTAACATTGATATCTGATAAGCAATATGTAAAAAATGAGGGGAAAATATTCAAATTTTTAAATCTATATCTTCTCTAACTATTTGTAAGACTTTGAGCTAGTTGAGACCATTGGGCTGATTGTTAGTGCTAACATTAGATAGAATTATATGGCAGTAAAGTTTAGCAACAAAAAATTTCAAATGGCAAAGTCCTCGTATTATTTTCTAAGATGAAGGATGCTCTCTCATATCAGCAAGTCTGGAAGAGATATTAGAAAAAGGTAATGAAATCGCACATTTATGACTGAATCAAACTTTTGTTAAATACAAGAACATGAGAAGGCCATTTATTTATCCTTTCCTCAGTGTTTATTTAACTAGTGCATATGACTTGGTTATGTCATTTGGAACCAAAATCTGAGTTCAACTGCTTGATTCAGTAATTCACCGCCCAGACTTCTAAATCTTGACAATCTAATTACTTCAAAACTTGAGCAACATCAACAAGGGAACATTAGCAATATGCTTCTGACTGTATACTTGACAACCAGAAATGTGCAAGATTAACAGCGATACAAGAAGTGAATAGTACCTGGAGAGTCAAATCTAACTGTCGCATTCTCTGATTATATTTACGAAAGTCAGAGCCAAGTTTTTTATGTACTGCTCTTTCCAGAGAAGTTACAACCCAGACAGCTGTATCTGGCCAATAAATGCTTTCCCCTGCCTACAAAATACATAAATAATATTTTAATTTTGGAAGGAAAAAGATTAAGAAAAATAATCAATAATCAAGGAAATTTTCTAGTGAGATAGATGCTGGACAACATATGTTACTGTGAACGGGAGATAAGAATAAGAGAATCAGGGGAAATATATTAACAATGTTGAAAGTATTGAAACGAAGGATTTACACCTGCAATAAAACATTTAAAATAGAATAGTAAATCCACTTGTTGAAAATCAAATTGATTCAATTGTTTGTTACTAACCTAACTGCATAACAGCAAATAAGGATATACTTTGCACTTGGCATTGATAGAACCCTCAACAACAATAATGATGTAATGATCAATTCAACCATGCAAATGAAATATTGAAGACTGAGAAAAAAAACATGCTTACATCTGATTTGTTTTCTTTTGGTCCTTCAGTAATGGTTGATTCTCTGTTGCTATTCGTGTTGTCTTCTGACTTACCAATATCATCTATTTTCTTATCCTCAGACAATACTGAATTGTTTGGAACACATGAGGACTGAATTCCTTGGAGAAGTTTCGCCAACCATCTGTCTCGACGTGAACTAGAGGTTAATGCTTTGAATTTCGCTAAAATGGCTTTGCACTCTGCTTTCTTCTGATGATCAGATTTTATTGCATCATCAGATCTAGGACCACCAATAGGATTCACGGTTTGTCTATTTGGCAATTCATCAAATTGATCAGTATTAGCTGCTACAGACTCAATATCTACAAATTCACCTAAATGTTCTCTTGTTTTCTGAACAAGGAGATAAATCTCGTGTCGTTTGGAATGTTCATAATCCTTGTCAGTTAGCTTCCACAGCTTCTTCTCAACAGTGTCAAAAACATTTTGCACTATAAAACCAGAATGGGCTAGACGAAGTGGCAGCTTCTTGTTCGAGGGAATGAAATGAACATTACATTTGTGCATCACAGTTTCAGCTGGAACATCATCAAGATGGAAACTATAGAAGAGTACTTTAGAGTCTCGTGCTTCCCACTTACCCCCTCCTATTTTTGCTGCCTCTTCAGGACGGTAAAACCATTGTCCAGTAACCCACAAGCTACCATTTGTATCTTGTGTAATGTCCTGTAACATAAAACTGTAAGATGAAAGAAAAGAAAATTTGCACACTGACCTCTAGCAGAAATACTAAGGTCACTTGGAAATATCGAATTTACATTAAATCAAAATTTGGACAACTAGTTTTGATTGAACAGGCTAACACATCACATGAAGCAACAACCAAGTAATAAAATAAGGGACAACAGTGAGAATATGAATAAATTCTATGCACTTTAAAAAAAACACCGTATTGATCTTAATATGAAGACAACTTAAATCACATTTGACAAATCAAATGCAAATGTTTACCCTTCTCTACAACATTCTTCTTGTTACCAGCGTTCCTAATTAAACAATCAATCTTGCACAGAGGTAAATACTTGATATAACTAATCTGTATATGCATACTTATTAATGAACAAGATAAAATAGCTAAACAATCCAACTACCTCCTAATGAGTGGCAGGTTTTGAAGAGAGTTGTTTCGAAAGCTAACAGCAAGAATGATCCTTGCACTTTAGATTCAAATTTTTGCGCATTCAGTTATGAACCTTGCAAATTCAGGCAATCCATGAATGAGCCACAAAATTAGATGTCGAACTAAAAATTAAGACATCTCCATGTGCAAGTCTAAGGTTGTCCTTTCGACTAGTCATGCTTTTTAAAGTCAATCAAAATCAGAATCAAGCAAATCCAAACATCCTTAGGCATCCAAACATGATATATATAGCTGCTACCAGGTGATTTGGAGATGCTCCCTTCAAATTGGATGTAAATGGTAGACTAGTACAAGTAGTGTTTCTTCGTAAGGACACCGAGCTTCATAATATTTAGCAACTTGGCAGTTTCAAACATAAAAGGGGGATGATCCATGTTCTCGCTTTGTTTTGAAGTCTCGACAGATTTAATTACAAAGGTTTACCTAGTTAGTACTCTCTCTCCATCCTCTTCTTTTAAATCAAAACCTAGGGATCCTCCACGTCTGGGTGATGAGTATTAGTCAAGGATGCGAACCTTCACAAGTCACTCAATTATATGTGTCAAGAATTAAAGATATTAAAAAGAAAAATCATTGTCTAGTCCAACTCGCCATGCTACATGAGACGCGAGGTTAAAAATTCCTAAAGAAGCTATAGCAGGTGCAATTGCAATATTTTATGCAACATAAACAATATGAAGACACTAGAACTATAAGAAAAGAAAGACTGCATAACGGTTCAGAAAGCCAAAACTACAATGACATTTACTCATGTCATCGATTGTGTACAACTTGGATACATTATAGTTCATATGGGTAAAAGGTATTGGCTAATCAACTAAAGATCAGAAAGAAGATAAATCACCTTAATGATGGCAACATCAGGCTTCCGGTTGCTATGTTCAGGAGCCACCATAATACTATCATCCTGGATGCCACTCAAACGAAAACCTCAAAGACACAATTAGGGGGAGAAACTAAAACATGGACATCCAAGTAGACGAAATTCGAAATCTTACCAGTTCAAAGACGTTCCCATCGTACTCAAATGAAGAGAAGTGCACCTTCTTCTGCTTTCCATTCCCAGAAACCCTAACCACGTTCCCAATCGGCTTGGCGCGCTCCTTGACCTTCGCCAGCTGCTGCTCCTCGTTCTCATCGTACCATTCTTCGTCACTGCCACGGGATTTCCTTCGCCTGCCACCCTTCTTTGAATTCTGTCTCCCTCCGTCCTTCTCTTCGTCGACCCGAAGCTTTTTCTTGAGCTTCCTCCTACGGCCGCCGTCCGCATCGGAGTTTTCCCTGATACAAGGCGCACCAGAGTCTTCCCGGATACGGGGCGCACCAGAGTCTTCCCGGCTACGAGGTGCACCGTCTTCCCGGATACGAGGTGCGTGGTCGTCGTCGTCTCCGTCGTCGGAAATGTGGGCCGACTGGCGCATCTGCATCTTGATGATGGGGGAGACAGGGGTGGCGGGAGCTTTGGGCGGCAACGGCGTTGTGTAGCAACGGGTTTCTTTAAAGTAGTTAAAAGAGCAATAATTTTTATATTTTCTTAATATTGTCGATAATTTATAGTCCAAGAAAAAATTTCAAAGTTATTTGCATAAGTTTGGATTTCATATTGTTATCGTTAATCAGTCTAGTCAAATTTGGTCACAATTTATTGAGAAATGATGCTCATACTATTATCTATTTTCATATGTGAAATAACGTGCATCTACAAAATTGCAACACGATTCGAAGTCCAATAATAGAATCTAAAAAAAAAAAAGGAACAATGCATATGTGTGCAAGAGAGAGAAGAGAAGAGTGATCGGTACGCAGTTCATTTCAGGTAGGTGGAGGGAGGTTGGAGAAATCCCGCCGCTCGCCGCCGTCGATCACCGCCGCCCAAACAACCAACAAGTTGATCGCGGCCACCAGCAGGATAAGGAAACATATGATGCCTATCCTTACCTTCATGCAAAACACTGAATCCCAACGCGGATCTTCCTCGCACCTCGTGCCTTCGATCGCCTCCAGCAGAGCGCACAGAAGCGTCTCCGATCCACCGTTAACGCCCGTCGACTCCATCAGTTCGCGCAGATCCTTCCGCAGGCGATCCACCAACTCCTCCTCCGGTCGAATCTCCTCCTCCGCCACAGTCCTCACGATGATTTTGGAGGATCCGTGAGATCCTTCCTCCTTCAAATCGATCTGCAAGGGAGGAGAAATCTCCACATCGAAAAACAGGGAAATCGGCGAGCAAATCAAACTCCGAACCAGAATTACGGACTCGAGCTCACCTCCGTCGGATCCTCGACGATGCTACTCGCCTCAGGGGAAAAATCCAACAGATCGCCGCAGTCATCGAGAGTTTCCTCCGGGACCGTCGAGAAGGGGAAGCTCAAGCGTCTGGAGACGACCTACGGCGAGTAGGCCACCAAAGGCGAGTAAAGGAGAGCAAGGAGAGGAGATGAAAGAGATCAGGGATCACGGGACTACCTTCGGAGGTCGTGGAGGGGTTTCCTTCGGCCGGACACCACCGTGGATCGCCGGCCGCGGAGTTCGCCTCGGGGTCTGGAGGGCGGAAGACTTCATCGCTGTCGGTGGGAGCGGAGGGAAAGCAGTTATCGCAGTGAGCTGGTTCGAAATTTGAAATCACATTTATATAGGCCGCTCACCCGTGGGCCGGGCCTACTTTTAAATAAATTTTCAGTTTACTCCCATAGTTTATCTACAATTATGATTCACCTCCCATATTTAAAAAACTAAAATGACATGTGAAAAATAAGAAAATAGAGATTAAATGATATGCTTTAAACCCTAGCAAGTAAGATTTATCCAAAGAATTATTTTTAGAAAAATAAATTGCAGTTCACCCCTCGAGCAAGTTGCTCAGGTACCTATCCTAGGGGTGTAAATGAATCGAGCTGGTTCGCGAGCTTTTCGAGCCGGTTCGAATAATATTCGATTCGAATTCGAAATTATCGAATTCGAGCCGAACTCGAATATGTACAAATATTTTTCGAATCGAACTCGAGCCGAAATAATACTATTCGAACTGTTCGCGAACTGTTCGCGAACTTTTTTTTTTTTAAAAAAAAAAAATTTGAATATTAAATCGAGTATTAATTTTCGAATATCAAACCGAGCCTTATTCGAATATTAAATCGAGCCTCAATTTCGAATAGTAATCGAACCGTTCGAATTAATATTCGAAAATTTCGAATCGAATCCGAACTCGAGCTTTGATTCGAATCGAATTCGAGCCCAAAATTATTAAATTTTCGAATTTCGAATCGAATTCGAATATCTCAATTCGAACTTCGAATCGAACTCGAATATTAAATTTTTTTAAAAATTCGATTCGATTCGGTTCGTTTACACCCCTAACCTATCCTCACAGGCCTAATGTGATAATAAAATACTTAGGAAAACAAATAAAAAAACAGAGTTCAAAAACTCACGAGGATGAATATTTTAGAAGTCAATCTCTAAATATATATAAATTATACTTCAAATTTATTGGAAGAAGACGGTCTTCAAAATTAATTGAAGAAACTTTAGATATTTGAATTATATAGAGAGAGAAAGTTTGGATACACATAATAATGAAAAATGCACAGTGATTTCGTTGTTTTCTTCTTCGCCAAATGTGCATTATAGTGAATACCTAAATCCATCGGGTCACCACCCGTCGTCATTGTCGACGACCAATTGACCATCTGACCGAACCACTGTCGGATTCTGATAGGATTTCGATCGGAATTTGATCGAATTGCGGCTGCCAACGTTGCGACCGCTGGCGACCACAATCGAGGCCCTTTTCAATCGAAATTCAATCGCAATCCAGCTAAACTCCGGTCCCGGTCGAATCACAGTCGGATTACGATTGAAATCGACCGTGATTGCGGTCGCAACGTTGGCGGCCGGATTACGGTTGCAATTCCGGTCTCGATTGAATCACGACTAGATTGTAGTCGGGTTCCGACCACAATCTGACCTCGAAGCAATCGGATTCTGATGTCGATCGACCCACGATTGGATTCCGATCGGATCGTGGCCGCTCGGCGATGATGCCGAGCGGTGGTGCTCGCCCGAGACTCGCAATGGGAAATATACAATGACGGAAATTACTGTGCATTTTCCATCTTCGTGCACGGAACGTGCAATGCATGCCGCGCAGCGCAATAAATCTCTCTACATATACACACATATGAATTTGTTATCCTATACAATGCAATGAATTGTTACTGTATATTTCTCATGTGGAGCCATTGCCGAAGCACCATTGCTCGGCATCGTCGTCGAGCGATCGAATTTCAGCGCGGGTTGGTTGGCGTCAGAGTCCAACCGAACCGCGATCAGATTTTGGTCGGAATCTGGCCGAATTATGGCCGCCAGTGCTGCGGTTGATGGCTACTGCAATTTGGCTGGATTCTCATCGGAAACTATTGCGATTGCGGTCGCAACACTAGCGGTCATAATTTAACCTGATTCCGATCGAAATCCAGTCAGAATTCAACCATGGTTCGATCGACCGGTCGATTGATCATCGATGACCCGACGAGTTGAGGCGTTAGCTATAGCGCGCACTCGAGGAAGAAGAAGACGATGAAGCTACTGTGCATCTTTGTTCGATCAGACAACATAGAACAAGCACACTCGAGGAAGAAGAAGACAATGAACTACTGGATATTTCCCATTACTGTGCATCTCCATTCGATCGAACAACAGAGAACAAGTCACGCACAGATCGTCGCTCAACATATCAAAACACTCTCTCTATATATATATAACGGCATATTCCAACTTGTGCATTGTGTCATTGGTGATTTAATTTGAAATTTCTAATAAACCACGAAGGTCAAAGTAAAATTTCTTCCTCTTTTTTTCTTTCACATAGTTTACTTTTATTCACTCACTAATATATTTCATTATCAACAATAAGAACAGATTTTCGATGCATTAAGAATAAATTTCTCATTGAAGAATAAGGTAAATACATAATCCGGATGCATACTAAGCAATAGACACCAACTACAATGGAGAAATAGATCAAAAGAGAAAAGAAAAAAGCAATAAAAAGCATCAACTGTTGGATGCTGATCAGTGGAGCACAGTGTGCCTCGAATCATCCTTGTCGAGAATTCGTTCGATCAGCTCGTGCCAAGTCATCCTCAGCCGGCTCTTGGTGGACGAGGAACTAGAACTATCGTCTGCATCGCTAGCTTTATCATCGAACGCACCGTATGCTGTCGGTGAAACGGCATCAGGAACTGACAGTGTGACTGCCCTTCTTAAGGCTGCCTTGTGCTCCTCTCTATGTTCTTTGGCCAGAGTTTCCTGTCGTTCCATCCTCTGCTTCGGTGGGATCTCCATGATCTTATCCTTCTGCAGCATCAACTGCATTCGAGAAACATCGCCGCCGATTCAAATACATCTTATAGAATACTTGGACAATGATAACAAGAATGAAAGAAGTGCACCTCTAAGGCCTTTCGGGATTCCCTCTCGATCCAGAGTATGGCATGATCAGATGTGGCATTGCAGGAAAGGATGATGTGCTCAAATCTCCCATCGACAGGCACTGCAGTGCGAACAACTGGTGGATATCTTCCAAACCTTCAGAAAGTAGAGAAAAGAGTCAAGCTGCATAAGTAGACCAGAATGAAGATGAAAAGAGTCGAGATATTAGGTTCATAACCTTCAAATAGTCTAAAACAACTGATGAAGATGAAGATTGTTGCCAAAACTGTAGTTTTTGACAGACATCACAGTCATGTCACCAATATGAGATCGACTGTGAGAATATAATTGTGGGCTCCTTTGACCATGTAGTAGTAAAAAAGGTAAATTTATAGTGTTAAAGAAAAACTACAGAATATGAGTTCTTAGGAAAAGAAATTAGATGATATGATGGGAACTTCATTAGTTTTCAGTCGATTCTTGTGATCACAATAAAGAGCATAGGTAAGAACTAAGAATGCTAAGCTAACATAATTGGATTCGTCATTGGCATTGACTAAGAAGTGGAAATATGCATAATTTTGATTTCGAGATTGGATCTCGATGGTTTCAATTAATTGTAAGCTTGCTTTTTAAAAAAAAATAAAAAAAAGAAATTATATATGTTAGCTCTAGGTCCAGGGTCTTATTGAGCTGCTTTATTCCATTTGATTACTCATGCCTAATCTAAAGCTTTATTATTTTTCAGATCCAAAGCCATTGTTCATTCAATGGAACCTGTTGTATATCCACCAGACAAAAGTCAAATATGATTCTGATGGATGATTTAAAATGATATGTTTCAATTACAAGAGCTAGTTTTTACTTTTTTTTAGCAGGTACACCTCTTATTTGTGATATTCAACCTCTTGCTTGTTTTTGGTCCAAAGATAATGATAGTTGGTTGTATTCACTAATCAAACCATCAACATCAATTTCCACACAAGATAATTGCTAGTCTGAGTAAAATACCGGAATGGTTTTCTCTCGACGATATGATACAGCCGGCCAGGTGCATAGAGCCTCCTTGGATCGCGTAGTAGCACATCTTCAGGAATGCATGTGTCCCTCATACATCTTAAACAGAGCAGACAAGGTAAGCTGAAAAAGATTATTCATCTAAGTTTGGCTGCAGAATGAAGGAATAAAGTACAAAACACTTTTATAAAGATACCCGAGTTAATATAACTTTATGAGGGCTAAGAAATGCATAACAAGAAACATAATTTGTGACAGTTTCAAGAGCATTGAAACTCAAATTTTTCTAAAAAATGTGACATCGACTAAAGGTTTGATTCTCCAAGTCAGCGAAAATGCAGTAAAAAAAATTGAGGAATCTTTTGCTAGTTGTTGTTATATCGATCTCACAGGGAAGCCTATATTTGCCTTCACCATTGTGAGAAGTAAGTACCTTTAAAACTTAAGAAAATATTTTGCTGTCTATACTTTAAAACATGGTTATGGAAGCCGAAGGGGCTTGTGTGGCCATGTTTATGCAAACCTTTCGCTAAACCAGGAATGGTTTGACTAGGAACACACTGATAAGATAGATAGACTTTTGGTAGGCGATCAAAGTTCTACAGATGACACTGTAGCCATTCTTAATACATAAGACAGTAGTACCAAACAGAAACACGTATAAGAAAACAGTTTTCATCCTGTTTACCAGACGAGAGACTTGAAAATGTCTTCCAATGGAGTCGCAGTCCTAGGTAAAAAATCATCCTGGCATAAAAAAACTAGCAGTTATTGCATGTTCTAATCATGGGAAATTAAGGAACTAAACAAACACAATGAATGCAAGAACAAATATTCAATGAACAAAAATATGGCAATTGGATGATGAACAGAAGAAAGTAGTGTCCAAAAGCCAATAGGTGCTGAATCTAAAGATGTGACTTCTTTCTTTGGTTTAGATCCATAAGCCTATCGATTACATGGTAGAAGATCACAAAACTGATTTCCATTTCATGTATCACAAAACGGTGTATTTACAATATACTGTTATAGCCATTTGAAATTCAAGAACAAGAAAATGAAACAATATTCTTTATCCATCCTGCAACTTGCAAAATATCAAAATAGAGGTCTAATGATAACGTATTTATTTAGAAGAATCAAATTTTATCCCATATCTAAAACTAAGAGCATAAAACAATGTACAATCATTCCCGGTAATTGTTGTGATATATAGAAGCTTCATCAATCCTGTAGAAGAAATTAATGGCACAAAGGTGTGGAATGAATAACAATGTCAGCATTAAGACAACCAATTAGATTTGAAGATGTGAGGAACAAAATGAAACCTTAAAATGCCAACTAAAATAACTTCAATTGGATGCAATCTTATGCCGACAAAATCAAAAATAAAAAGAGAAAACATCCATCTCACTTAAGTTCGTTTCATTCTCGATTTTGTTATGTTGCTTTCCAATCAAAATCAATTATACTATACCATATGCAACCCAAATTTTGACACTAGATTGCCATGCCAACTACAACCTGATGGCGATGCAAGCTCTCTCAGAAGTACATGTCTTATGGAGAAGAGAAAATTGAAGAAATGAAGCCTTTGTGCGAAAAAAGTAAGATTATGGAAATAATAATTTAACTTTTTTACAAGAAAATCATGCACATCTTCTCAAACATTACTATTAATCATTCTTGATTTCCTGAGAGAAAACAATACTAATTTTTACAAGTGTCGAGCTAAAAACGTTGCTAATGAAATACTATTTCAATTATAAGAGATATCACTAAAACATAAGGAACAATTCATCCAACTACATACAGTGAGTTAAATAGTAAACCAAAGAGATCTTGCCTGGAGCACAACAGAGTTGATAATGTCTGCAAATCTAACAGCCAAATTGAGAGACATACACCTCGCAGGTGCGATGGCGAAGCATCTAATCCTCTTCCTCTCTATATTCCCCAACTTGTCTCTGTTCAGGACGACCACCAATGCCAGCATTGCAGCAACACCAGACCCCAACGAATGGCCGGCAAAAGTAAGGGTATAATTCGGATACTTCTCCATCAGCTCTCTCAGCACATCACATTCAGTGTCCAAAACCCACGCCGCTGCCTTCAGAAGCCCATTGTGAACGTACCCTCCATCAAATTTCCTCTTCCCCAAGCTGTTGTCCAACAAGACGGCGTAATCACTTTCCTTGGCCAGGTTTAGGCCCCTCACGGCGAGCACCACGTCGGAGTGCTGGTGATCTAGGTAGATCAGGTAAGGCGGCGCGCGCCCGCAGGTGTCCCGGTACTTCTTTCTGCGCACCACCAAGGTCGGGTCCACGGGGCAGCCACCTGGCAGGCCCAGACGGGGGTCCTCGAGGTCGTCCTCGTAGTTGGCGAGGATGTAGCGGCAGAGGCGCGGAACGGGCTCAAACTCCTCGGCAGAGGCGAGGCCCCAGGTCTCGCTGTCGTGGCCGGCGTTGTGGAGGCAGCGCTTCCAGACCCAGCGGGCACACGCGAGGCAGTAGACGCACTCGAGGATGGGGATTCCGCAGGCGATCGACATCTTCGTCGAGGCTACTGCGCTGGCATCGCCGCCGGAGCAGCAGTCAGCAGACGGCGACAAAGATTTGGCGCTTTGAACCTTCCCCCAAAATAATCTCCCGGCCTGAATCGGACTCCGATGCGGGATCGATTATTGAAGATTCAAATTGAACTGTGCGATGCAGAAACTATGGATCTCGGAACGGAAGTGGAGATAGAAATAGACGCGTGTCTTTTTTTTTTTCCTTTTTTTTTCACTTTTATATATTTTCCAAGAAAATTAGATTTATTTATTTTTATGAAAATTGTATACAGTTAAAATATTCGTTTTGTTTATTGTGAATCAAAATAAATTGAATCGAAGACATAAATTTACTTTTCTCAACGAAATATATATTTGCCAATTAAATTTATTTTAAATAATATAAAATTTATATTTGCCATATTTTTATACAAAATTTATTCGATAAAAATATTATATTTTGCACATGTGGATTTTTATCGAATAAATTTATTCGATAAAAATATTATATTTCACGAAAACCAACTGTTTAATTAATTGGTTATTATTCTGATGAATTTGACCTCGTATTGCTCCATCTTGTAGCAGTAGAGATTGATCTTTCCTTTTAACTCCATGGCGTCGCTCTCTATCTCGTCGATCATCTTCTCCATCTCCGGCGCAGCTTTCTCCGCCGCCTTAATATGCTTCACGAAATTCAAATACTTGTCGTTGATCTCTTTCGTCAGCCGTCGAACGCCGTTGAATTCGTGCACCATCAACTGCTCTGCGTCCCGCATCATCTCGACCACCTCCTCCTCCTCCTCCTTCAACTTCCGCTCCTTCTCCTCCAACGCTGCGTTCACCAACGGCTCCACTGCTTTGATCGCCGTTGCTCCCGAGGCGGCCGCGGCGACGGCCACCGGAGCTGCCCCGGCGAGTGCAAGTCCGATGGAGGCCATGAGCATGGCGATGGTGACAGCCATGACGACGGCGATGCAGATTCTGCGCCACTGCTTCATCGATCGCTTTCGCTTCGAGATCCTGTTCATCTGAAGACGGAGCCGGTCCATCGTCTGCTCCAGTGTGCCGGGATAAGAGGGGAAGACCATGAACTGGTTCAGCTCAGCAACAATCTCCTTCTCATTGAAAGCGTGACTACAGACAAGGGTGCCAGTGGCACGAATGATGGAGACGTGGGAGAGAAAATTGTCGAGCCATTTCACGACGACGGGGAGGTCGATCTTGATCCTCGGCATAATGGTGCCGTTATAGGAGTCGGCGATCAACTTCAACTCCTGGTTTCGATTAGTCACCTTCTCCTCGTCGTCGGCCAAGTTCAGGGAGCGCCTGAGCGTAGTGGAACAGCAACCCATCTCCACAGATAACTGTCTCACCGACTACTGCTTGCCCGGTGGCTAATCCACCGATATTTAAAGTGGCCAGCTTACAGAATTGGAAAAGGAGACCCCCCTCGGCCGTATTTTATTGACCGTTGACAAATGAGGAATAACTGGTCTTGCAATCGGCCCTGACTCCTCGGCCCTGACTCCTGAGACAGACGTAAATCCTCCCAGATCTGCAAAAAGTTGGAACTCTCAACTTAAGAGTCTCCGGCTCTCCGTCTCAAGGGAATGCACGAAGGAGTTAATTATGGAGCGGTCCATTTGGAGATGTTACCTTTCATGACGAGTCTGGCGCTTTGACGGTGTGCAGACGGAGGAGGAGGTCACCACGACCGAGGAGGATTTTAATCCCCACACTTGGATCAACCTCGCTCTCATCTGCAAGCGCCCTCTGTCTTAACCAACCCGTCATCCCGTGGAGACTAAAATAAATCCTCCCATCGATGATCTCACAGTAATTCCCATCTCGATGAAAGGGACTAAATCCTTAAGTCACCGCTATGAGAGGGACTAACGCTCAATTTACCTGGAGGAGTGGATGATGGATGAATGAAATAAACTTAGAAGTAGGGAAAGGAAAAGGAATCCACGAGTCTAATGTACTTGTTTACTTTGATTGAGGAAGATGAATAAAATCTATCCCTTAAATTATTTACTTAGATAAATAAATAGAAAATTAAATTATTTATTGTCCAAAATATCCTATTCTTCTCAACACAATTTTTTTTTTTATTTCTCGATATAAAAGTTGCGAATGGAAATAAACACAGTATTAAAATTGAATATATTATTGATAAATTTTACATTAAAATTTTGAAATAATATTCATTCTATTTTGATAATTATAAAATTATTATTAATCAAATATAATCTACCGTTTGAAATTATCAATATATCTTTAAAAATAATTTTTCATATATCTTCATTACACTTCAAGGTTATTTTGAAAATAAAAAATTTTTGCCAGCAAATTTTATTTAAAAATAGTTTATAAGCACGATAAAATTATTACCAACCAAATATCAACTAGAAATTATCAGTCATAAACATTACTTGAATATAGTCTACAAGTTTATCAAAATTGTTGCCAACTAAAATATTCAATTACAAAGTTTGTAATTTCTTATACCAAAATATGTAAGCCACTTTGCTCTATCCAAAATATGACTTTCATCTCTCTCTAAATCTTGCAAAATGTAAATATTCATGTTGGCATAGGCTGTCAAAATCAAAAAGAGAATATCATCTTTAGAAAATCAAACCTCTTCTTTAGTGGACATCCCAAAAAAAGCATCATTTTCTCCTTGTTCTCTCCTAGGAATAGATACGCACCAAGTATATTTTTATCTGGAACACCAGCACAGACTAGAGCTTTGTAGAGTTCCTCATTAATCTTTTGTTGGCGAAATGGTCTATTTTCAATAACTGAATTTGAACGATCAATTGCAGCAACAACTTCCTTGACATTAATATCGATGGCTGAATTTTTCTTACTTCCATATGAATCAATAGATGCAAACTTTCTCTTCCTGGATTGCTCATTAAATGATGGACTATTAGAGACCACTTCGAAACTTGCATGTTCATCATCTAGTCCAATATTCCTTTGTTCTTCCTCTAAAATAATTTCAATATTTCTTTCAGCGGTGGTAGAAGCTCCTTGACCATTTGCTCTATCATGAGCAAACAACTCAAATAATTTCTCATAATGAGGTACAGGAGTATATTTCCACTTCCTGATTGATGGATTAGTCTAGACAAATTTAAACATAATTACAAATACATCAATTTATTAAAATGACTAAATATAAATTAACATATATTATTAATACTTACATCAATAAGTTGCTTCCAAACCTCCTCCTCAGCCTCAAATCTTTTACTGTCAGCATGCCATTGCACCCCACTTGCATTCTTAAACAAATCATAACAAGAATTGAAATGACTTTTCAATGTTTTTATTCGGTTCTTCAAATTATCCTTTGTCAATGGGAATTTAATCTTCTCACTGCAAATGACAACCATATCTTTATATGCAGTAGATGTGAAAGTTCCACCTACTCGATTATCATTAACTTGTTGTTCTATCATAGCATCTATAAAGATCCTATCCATCTCTTCAGTCCACTTAGTTATATCCTTCTTAACTTGTTCAGTTGGTGTACTCATTCCTAACTAGTACCTGCATCAAATGCACACATGAACATGGAAAAAAAATTATCTAGCATGTATATTAATATTGGACAAACAAACAAATTCCATGTATACAACAAAATTAAAATCCAATAGATGAATATCTAGCATTAAAATTTATCAAATAGCATATTCAATACATTACATTATCCGAATCGAACATTGCTAGCATATAAGTAGCACACTAAAGAGTCACACAATTAATATACTACATCATAATATCATGATAATTTTCTACTAGATCCAAATGACCCTTCTTTAGCCAATACTGTAATCTAACCACATAGCATTGACTATGTTATCCCTAATCATACTCCCTTGCTTCCAGTCATCGTCCTGTCTTTCATTGGAACTCAATTCAATGTTGGAATTTGCCCTTAATTCACGATCCACTTCATTAATTAACCTCTCATCTGGATCCATCCCCATTAAGAAATTATGAAGAATACAACAAGCTAAGATAATGTCTATACGAATGTCAATTTCATAATGAGGTTCTATTCCACTAGCAATAATTGGAAATCTCTTCTTTAGAACTCCAAAAGCTCTATCGATTGCATTATGAAGAGATGCATGTCGAAGATTGAATAACTCTTTTGCATTTGTAGGGTTACATCTCGAATATTCTTTTAAGTGATAGCGAATTCCTTGATAAGGAGTAATCAAGTCGCTCTTCAACATAAATCCAGAGTCAACTAAATAGTATTTACCTACCACCAAATCAAAGAATATAAGTTAGTTATATTTACTTCCAAATATTGTCCACTAATGAACATTTTTTATAAACTAGATACCATGTGGAATTATCAATTTATCACATCTAGACAGGGCATTTTTGATGATTCGAGAATCAGATGCAGTTCCTTCCCATCCGGCTAGGACATATGTGAACTTCAAATCAAAAGAGCATGCAACCAATACATTAGTAGTTGGCCAATTCTTTCTTCCTCTATATCGAGGTGCATCTACATCAGATACTTTAACACGTATATGAGTTCCATCTAATGCACCAACACAATCCTGCAATTAGGAGATAATTGGCACATGTGGCTACAAAGTACATTACAAACCTTCTAAAGTTCAAATGAAAAAAAAAATACCTTGAAGTAAGGGTAGAACTCACATTACTCTCTATAATAGGAGAAATTTCAGATCCATCTGGCTGCTTTATAAATTCAGCATGAAGGGCAATAATGGCTTTCAAGACTTCATGAAAGTGGTTACTAGTAGTCCTTGTACTACGCCGAAAGAAAAAAATTCAATTCTCGATTCTTAACATCATGACCAAGCAAATATAAAAATTTAGCAATCTTTTCTTCAACACTTGAATTCCTATTGCCTTATACACTCTTGTTGTGTTTTAATATTTCACACAAGCGTCTAAAACCATCCAAACTCATCCTGAGTATACTATGACATGCATCGGTAGAAGTCATAAGATTGTGCAATAAAGCACGTCGAATATTATCTTTTTGTTTATTGCTCTCTGTCAAACCCCTATCTATAAATTTTCTCATATCCTTCAATATCATCCAAAGAACAACTACACAATTTTTATTTATAAAAATTTCATTATTCAAACTCTCATCCGAACTACTATTATTCTCCTCATAATAATCATCAATATTTTGATCATCTCCTTCACCATTATCCCACTCCATTATATTAAACATGTACAAAGAGTAATAATAATTGTTGTTAAAACTCAATCTTAGATAGAGAGAATAAAAACTTCTTATGCAGCTCAATAATATCTTCAAAGACAAAAAAAGTTTTGTGAGATAGCAGAAGCTAAGAATCACATTGCATTTGAGAACTCACCTGTAAAAGAAACTATACTTATTCAAAGATTGTTGAACGGATGCTTCAACGACCATCAATTGTTACTACACCAAAGGATTGAAGATGCCTCGCATCTTCTTAAATTATTACTTTGCCTATTGCCTAATTTTATTCTAGAATGTTCTCATTTGTTATACTGCTAAATAGTTTAACTGGATTCGATTCCAATTATTTATGTTCATCCATTACCTCGATTTTTTTTTCCAAACCATAAAAAATGAAAACAAAAAAAAAAAAAGATATTTAGGGCCTATACTATGTTACACTTAAACGACAAATCAAACAAAATCCTTAATCTCAACAAAAATAATTAATCTGAACTCTGTTTTCTAAGCGATGCAGAAAACTCATTTAATCAAGTATTTGAAGTACCAAAGTGCAGAACAATGAAATCTCAATACAACAAAGAAAAAAAATGAGTACGAGAACTATAAAAATAATGTAATGAAATATAAAAACTATACAGGAATAAAGCACATCGATCTCTAGTTATAATAAAATATATAAAAAAAAATACGTGACCAGATTGTTGTACAATATTGATGGTGAAATTTCGTTGCAGCACACTAAAAGCTAATGCAGTTGTCGACGAACTCTGTCAATTGACGCCGAAGGATGTTGAGCAAGCACAGCGACAAAGAAACTTCAGTCGGCGACAAAGAAAGTGCAATCGGCGACAAAGAAACTCCAGTAGAAAAAAAAATTGAGGGAGAAAAGGAGGAGAAATGAACGGTCACATACCATAGCTTTAGTATATATATAATGTATAATTTTAGAGTGAATAAAGGGTATTCATGTCTTTTTATTTTCTATCCGTTGCATTCCGGCCGATTTTGCTGTGACCGTTTTTGACATTGAAATAATCTGCTGATGGATTTAGCTTTCTTTCCCTTTTAATATTTTGGAAAAGTAAACGACTCACGAATGAATAGCACGGAAAATTTTCTTCCCGTCAGTCCCACTACGATGAGAGGGACTTAATCCTTCAGTCGAGAAAGACAAAATCCTCCCGTCGCGTCGGTCCCACAGTGGATAGCGAAAACAATCGATGTATGAAAATAGGCAGATTACGTGTGCACTTTCGTTTGCTCTTTATTTCTTTAATTGTCCTCGTTGGAATGAAAAAAGAAAACCAATGAATGCGACTTATAAATAAAAAAATTATTATTAGAATCAAATTACTAATTCAATATTCAATAAATTTCGTCGATATTATTTCCTCTTCTCACTACCGATGCTCTCGGTTTATTTGCTTTCTCCGTAAAAAACAAAAATAAAATCGTCAATTTAATAGTTTTCACCTATCTATCTCATAATTATTATGAGAGAGATAAATTATAAAAGGTCCTATAAATTTTGACGTGATAATTAAAATACATAAAAATCATCTAAATTTAAAAAAGAATTTTAAATCTTTTTCAGAATCGATCCATGTCACTTCTATAAATACTGTATTTTAACCACTGCGTTTTCTCAATGGAAATTTATCTGCTCTTCTCACTATCAATGTTCACTTTCTTCGGCTTGATTTGATTTGCCTCTTTGTCCTTATCCTCACTAGGCATATTTATCGGTTACTTAGGTCGATTCGATCGATTTGATTAAATCGGCGTTGAACCGTCCGAACGATTCAAAATCGATTCCAAAGTTTTAACTTTGGAATCAATTCAATCCGGCCCAATTCCGAATCGATTCCGGACCAGTTCCGAAGCGGATCCGGATCGATTTTGAAATGGTTCTGGATTACTTTCCTCGAACTTGCTTCCAAATTCATCTAGCGTATGAGTGATCATATTCTTTTTTCCATCACAAAATAATCTTATAGACATGTTAATATGCTAAAAATTTCCACCTTTAAATTAACAATCAGAATTATATCTAAATCGGAACCCGAATTAGTTCCGAAACGGTTTCAAAATCGATTGGAACCGAACCGAACAAAAATCGGAACGGTTCCGATTCGATTCCAAAACCAATTTATTTGAATCCAATCGATCAAGCATGTTTAATCCTCACACATAGACAATTTATTTATTTATAATTATTTTTTTTTAAAAAAAACGCACTTTAACAATATAACATTATTCTCACATAAAAAATAATGTTCTTTGAATTTATAAGTTCAATCTAAGAAAAGCGATAGTGAGCTGGAAAGCACTCCGCGATCGCAATTTTGCAATTATTTTAATTTCCACTGGAAGTTAACTCTATGATATTTATGCTGTCGATATAATAGAAAAATTCCGTCATTGAATATTTTTCATATAAATAACTGTGTTTTTAATTTTCTGGAAGCCTCTCCCATCGCCTTCGGTCCTAGATTTTGCTTAATCTTTTTCTTCGTCTCTAGGCCGCATTGTCGTGTGATTAGATGGTTATTCAGTTAGGTGACTATACGAGTTGATATGGATCGATTTTAGAAAAAATTTAAAAAATTTTTTTGAATTCAAATGATCTCCACGAATTTTGATCACCACATTAAAGTCCATAGAATTCTACATAATTTATCTTTCTCATAATAATCGTGAGACAGATTAATAAAAATTACTAAATTGACGATTCTAATTTTTCAGAGCAGTTATTCAATTATGCATGCGATATTATGATTCATTTTCGCTGTTGTATTTATTTGAATGAGAATATTGAAGTTTAAACAATTATATTTAAAAAAAAAACTTAGCAAATGAAGACAAGCTTGGCACATGCTCTGAGGTATAGTTAGCTAGAGCAATATAAAAAATATTATAATGTATAAAAATTGAATTTAGATATGAAATTTAAAAATTTTATTCATATTCAAAAATATTTTATTGTTTTGGTCAATGATTTAAGGATCATAATTTCTTTATTTATCTCTTTTGTATTAACAGTGAAATCGATTGACAAGAAATTAAGAACGAGGGAATCACCTCTTGCTACGTGAGAGTTTATTTAGCTGAGGATTCATTTTCCCTGCTGCATTTATTTTAATGAGAATATTGAAATTAAAAATAATTTTTAAAAAAAATAGCAAATGAAGAGGAATAAATATTTTATATTTTAGAACGACGATAAGAAAGTCATTAGTGATTTGTAAATCATATCAAATTTTAAGTTATATAATATTTTTTTTATATCCTTCATATATCTAATATTTTTAAAAATAAAAAAATATTAAATTAAACTAATTAAAGTAGCGAAATCAAAATCAATTCATTAAAAAGCAAATAATTATATAATTATGGCCCTCCCAAAAAAAAGGAATGTGCATGGGCCGGGATATGATCTTGAAGTAGCGAAATCACTCTCCTATAAATGATTAATAATTTATAAGTTGAAATTTATTATTATTATTTCTCACAAATACAAAAATAAATCAAATATTTGATTATTAAAATTCTTATATATATATATATATACATATTGAAAAAGATATGAAGTTGATGTTAACAAAAGAATATAAAATAGTTCCGATCGATCTTTAATATCCAACACAACCTGCTGATTTTATAAAAATTCAATAAGAATGTCCGAGAATGCAAATAATTGAACGCAGATCTTTAATAATTTTTTTAAAAAGAAAAACTAGAGTGGACTTGCACAACACCGGATCGATCAGGCTATAATTCGGATCGATGATCAAATCAATCCGAGAAATCAACAAATTCAAAGATCCTAATAGAATGCCAAAAACACAAATTATCAATTATGAAATCGCAACAAGAGTTCTTCCAACTCAATGGATCAAGCTGCGAACTTGACAAAAATATCAATAATTATGTTGCAAGATCTTGAGATCTATTTGCTCTTAGATAGATCAATGTCTAAGATTACAAGATCAAGCAATTCGAGTCTAAATTCAACAAGATATAGGAAGTTTACTCAGGAGTTACTTTGCAAGGTCTAATTAAATAAATTTGCTCGTGGTTTAATTAGATCAATGTCCACGGCCTCCAATTTAAAGGGCAGAGCTCTTCGGTGCATGCATACATTGAGGGATCTAAGATCAATGTCCATGGCTCTTGGTGTTGTCGATACATTTAAACAAAAAGTAGATATTTGAAGCATATATATAAAGTGTTGAAAATTTAAGCTTCTTCAATCTTGCTGACTTTGGCTTAGAGATGCTATCCGTCTGCAGACAGAACAGGTGGCCGCCACCTGATGTTTCCTCTGGTGCGTCACTAGGGAAGACCATGTTTAGCTCGACAACAGTCACGTTTAATTAAAGCCTAACTAGAGATAAGGACACAATGAATGACATTGATGCCGAAGAGAAGGCTATGGAGCCTTTGGATGGCAGGGACGAGATTGCTCTTGATGTTTAGTATAATGGTATCGATGTAGGATTCCACAATCCCTTTTGGCTTTGGATTTCGCTGAACGACCTTTTTGAAGTCGAGAGTTATGGAGGAATGAGTAGGATGTTCATTGTGAGTCGAGATCTTGGAACATTGGAGTGTGGAAGAACTACAACGTTTCATGATACCAATTGCTGAGGAACATCCTACCCACTGCTCCAAAGTTTTCGATTTCAAGAATGTCATCCAGCAAATCCCAAAACTGAAGGCAATCGTGAAGTCCTACATCGATACCCATTATACCGACCATCAAAAGCAACCTTGCTGCTACCGTTTTCTCTCTGGCATCGGCATCAGTTATCGCGCCTTTATTCATTCAATGGAATCTGTTGTTGGATATCCACGAGACAAAAGTCAAATATTATTCTGATGGATGGTTTAAAATGATATGTTTCGATTACAAGAGCTTCCCTTTTTTTTACTTTTTACTAATCAAAGCATCAACATCAAATTCCACAGAAGATAATTGCTAATCTGAGTAAAATACCGGAATTGTTTTCTCTGGACGATATGATAGCCTGCCAGGTGCATAGAACCTCCTTGGATATCGTAGTAGCACATCTTCAGGATTGCATGTGTCCCTCGTACATCTTAACCAGAGCAGGCAAGGTAAGCTGAAAAAGATTTTTCATCTGCAGAACAAGAAACATAATGTGTGACAGTTTTAAGAGCATTGAAACTCATAATTTTTCTGTAAGACGCAACATCGACTAAAGGTTTGATTCTCCAAGTCAGTGAATATGAAGTAAAAACAATTGAGGAATCTGTTGCTAGTTGTTGTTATATCGATCTCACAGGATGGCCGAAGGGGCTTGAGTGGCTATGTTTCTGCAAACCTTTTGCTAAACTAGGAATGGTTTGCCAGGAGGAACACATTGATAAGACAGACTTTTGGTAGGCGATCGAAGTTCTACAGATGACATGGCGCTGTAGTGCCAAATAGAAACAAGCATAAAAAATGGTTTTCATCCTGTTTATCAGAAGAGAGACTTGAAAATGTCTTCCAATGGAGTCACAGTCCAAGGCAAAAAATCATCCTGGCACCAAATTTAAGGAACTAATCAAACACGAAGATACAAGAGCAAATATTCAATGAACAAAAACATGGCAATTGGGTGATGAATAGAAGAAAGTAGTGTCCAAAGCCAATAGGTGCCGAATCTAAAGATGTGACTTCTTTCTTTGGTTTAGATCCATAAGCCTATCGATTACATGGTAGAATATCACAAAACTGATTTCCATTTCATGTATCACAAAACGGTGTATTTACAGTATGCTGTTATAGCCATTTGAATTTTAAGAACAAGAAAATGAAACAATATTCTTTCTGTATTCTGCAACTTGCAAACTAGCAACATAGAGGCCTAATGATAATGTATTTATTTTGAAGAATCAAATTTTATCCCATATCTAAAACTAAGAGCATAAAACAATGAACAATCATTTCCAGTAATTGTCCTGTGATATATAGAAGCTTCATCAATCTTGTAGAAGAAATTAATGACACAGAGGTGTGGAATAACAATGTCAACATTCAGACAACCAATTAGATTTGAAAATGTGAGGGACAAAAGAAAACCGAAAAATGCCAATTAAGATAACTTCAATTGGATGCAATCGTAAGCCAACAAAATCAAAAATAAAAAGAGGAAATATCCATCTCAGTTAAATTCATTTCATTCTCGATTCTGTCACATTGCTTTCCAATCGAAATCAATTATAATATAACCATATGCAACCTAAATTTCGACACTAGATTGCCATGCCAACTACAACCTGATGGTGATGCAAGTTCTCTCAGAAGTACATGTCTTATGGAGAAGAGCAAATTGAAGAAATGAAGCCTTTGTGCCAAACAAGTAAGATTATGGAAATAATAATTTAACATTTTACAAGAAAAACATGCACATCTTCTCAAACAATACTAATTTCTACAAGTATCGAGCTAAAAATCTTGCTAATGAAACACTATTTCAATTATAAGAGATAGCACTAAAACATAGGAACAATTCATCCAACTACATATAGTGAGTTAAATAGCAAGCCAAAGAGATCTTGCCTGGAGCACAACAGAGTTGATAATATCTGCATCTCTAACAGCCAAATTGAGAGACATACACCTCGCAGGCCAATTTGACTAAGAGTAAAGAGCGCTCGCCGTGGAAAAAGAGGATGACTTGGCACGCGCGAGGTGGCAGTGCGCGCCCAGCATGCGCGTCGAGGTGAACACATAAAACTCTGTTCACGTGAACAATAAAAATACTGTTCATTTCATCTCACTCACACATGCTGAGTGCACACTGTGCGTGCCTAATAAATCACGGTTATATATCTTGAACGTTCATGAATACGTGCTCCGTGCACGAGGAATGCACAGTAATCGTGCGCGATGGTAGTTCGGACTCGCCGATGAAAAATTGGATTCTGACCACGATTCAGTCGGAATCCGACGACGGACCGATCGAAATCCGACTGCAATTCGGTCAGCATCGAAGTCCGACCGAATCGCAGTCAGATTCCGACAGAATCGCACCGGATTCCAACATAATCGTGGCCGCCAGTGGCCAATGGTATGCTTCATTATTTGGAAATTATTTATCTTTTAAATCAAACAAAGTCATTATGAATAATTTTAGATGGATAAGCAAAATTATTCATGATAAACTTAACCAAACACACTCCTAATGTAAAATTGGGAGCCCTGCTTCGCCCTTATTTTATATAGAGCTTGGTTCATTTAAAAAAATAAATTGTTGATGTATAATTATTCTCTGTAATAAATGATATGTATTTATTACGAATGTATTCATATGAGTGATATGAATATATTCAAGAATGATTATTGGCTTTTAGCTTACATGACAACTTTTGGACTACATATTAAATAGAAGTTGTTAGATTCTCTAACAAAATTGAACATAAAATAGAGCGGAAAAAAACCACCAGAGATCCACGTAAATGCATATTATTCGTGTTTTGTTTAGAGTATTATTTTTAGATGTGCAAACCGTTTGATGATCTAATGGATTAAATTGATATCTAGACGATCAAACATTCGTGGCCCTATGATATCCCCAAGTACAATCATCACCCATCTCACAAATACAATTTGAGTCGTCTCCACGGAGATAGTGTACTGATAAATGCAGTGCAAAATTTATACAAGGAGCAAGATTCGATTCTCCATATCAGTGGGTTGTTTAATGTTCACGTCGGGCTACGTCCTCTACCGCACTTGGCATTGTACCAAGATCAGTGATCACTCGTGATTTACTCTCTCTCATACTTGTAAGGTCGGAGACTCGGAGTGAGGGAGCTGCTAGGTTGGCGATTCCAACCTTTGCACAACAAATACAATTTGAGTCATACATACCTATGTCGTAGTGCTAGCTACTATTTAAGGAGAGATAAAAAATCTTAACTTTTAGGATTGATACAATCTTACACGATTAACTTACTTATCCTCCAAATCATATCTAATATGATTTTTTTTTCATACATATCCATATAATTAAAACATGGACATAAATAATGAACTTTATTTAGTTTGGACTTGTTTAAAAAACTCAAACGTATATAGGATTAACATATTAATCAAACAAGTATAAGATTCGAAACTAATTTTAGACTTAATACTAAAGTCCACTTTACTTTAGTTATGCTAAAATAAAACAAACTTCAAAATTGATGACTCTCTGTATGTGACCTAATTGATTCTCATAACTTTAATAGTGACTCTAAAATCTCATTTTAAAAGCACAAATAATGAGTAGCATCTAGTAATACATCATTGTTATCCATAGATTCAAGATAATCTATCTATGACTATTTTATTATATAATTTAGTCTTTTTATCCTTGACATCTAGATTGATTTGCGAGATATAAATTGTTATCCTCTTATCAATCTATGTATTTCTTGATCTCTAAGTGGATTTGCTTAACCAAATAAGTTCAATATCTCATACTAATTTATTTGAACATAGTCATGCATTTTAATAATTCTACTTAATTAAGGAGCCCACATACATCACTTTTGTTATATGGAAAAGACAAATTCCATCTACATCCCTCCACATAGCTTATTGCATATCTAGTGAATGACTTTATAATCGACTTTGTTACAAGTACTGTTTGTCGATACTAAAATATACAACTCTTTATATAGGGAGCTGTAGTGATTTCAAGTCAAATGAGTATTTATACTAATGTCACTGAATGTTTATGACACTTATACAACAATCCATGAAACATTTTCAAGACGAGTCAATCCAATATATATTCTTCAATATATACCTACGTGTTAACTTAATATCTCATATCCATTACTTGTGAGATTAAGTCATCAGTTAATTTATATGTTAATCTTAATGCATTAATATTGTCATTGTATATTAATAACTGACTAAGAATAATTGAGAGTGATATTTTATATTTATAGTCTCATTATCAATTCAAATAATTGATATCCTACATAACATGACATACCACTCTAGGACATTATTATATTTAATTAAATTTCTACAGATATAAAATAAATATAACAAACACAAAAGATTACCTTTATTAAAATATGATACAGAAATCTCACATCAATCATCCATGATTGACTCTTAGGGTGTGTTTTGTTCGGGGTAGTTATGGATAACCTTGGTTATCCATTTAAATTATATATTATAACCCTATTTGGTTTAGGGTTTTGATTGTTTCTGAAGTAATGTATTATAACCGTCACGTCAACAAACGTCAGCAAATGAGGTTATCTATTCCGGAATCATATTACCTAAGGAAATGAAGGTTTTGTTGGATTTCGAGGTTAACAATATTTTATTTCCAAAATTATCCTTCAATTTTTAGTAATTAGGACAAAACCCCATAAAGTTCTATTAAATTTTAATTTCACCCTATTATAATAAAACCTTCGGCGCCACCTGTCGATTGTCGTTGTCGCCATCGATCGACCACCGCCGTCGTCAATCTGGCTCAACCACTGCCGTCAAAATTGAATCAAGGATAATATAGTAAAATGTTAAATTAAGTTATACCTTACAACCTCCAAGCAAACAAATTTTTATTACATTACTTAGAATTTAACCAAATAACATAAGTTACGTTTCATTCTCCATAGTCTTAGTTATGTGATTATTTGATAATCACATAACTAAAATTATACACGATAACCTTGAACCAAACACACCCTAAAGGGTTGACATTAATAGAAGTGCCTTCTCATTATTTCTCAAAATGCATATAAATAAGTATCTTTGTAATCTCATATTGTACAATTAGCTAGGGGAATAAAATTATTCTTCTCTCATTCTCTTTAAGAAATCTTCTATTTCTTGATATTTTATAATACATTATTATCAGTATAAATTTTGCTCAAATTTTATACAAATTCAACATCGAAATTTATCTTTTGTAATCACAACTTTGGGCTTTTGGATATGAGAGTGTTCATTTGTCATTATAAATGAAAATGACTATTTTATATTAGTAATTTATTTTTGTATTTCAGAATTCTATTTTAATAGCATTAGACTACCAAAAATATTAGGAATTAATTCTATGGCCTATTGAATCTTGTCTTGGCAATATTGTCAATGGAATTGAAAGCTTATATAGCTAGTTGATATTGTCTAGAGTTATTATTAATAATTTGTGATAAATTTGATATACTTATTAAAGTATGCACAACTAGTATGAAAACTGATGACATAATATTAAAATGTTGTTTGGGTAAATCAAAAATTGGGTCCCAATGACCTCAATATTAATAAGTTAGAAATTTGAATAATTTATTGAATGACAATATTCTTATAAATTTATCAACTTATTTTATTATTGACTTTTGTAAATAATAAGGTGAAGTAGCTCTTAGATCAGTGTCTAAGATAAATTCAACAAGATATATAGGAAGTTAACTTAGGAGTTACTTTGCAAGGTCTAAGATAAATTTGCTCGCAGTTTAGATCAATGTCCACAGCCTCCAATTTCAAGTGGAGAGCCCTTGGTGCATACATTGAGGGATCTAGAATCAATGTCCATGGCTCTTGATCACTCTGTCTTTGGTGTCGATACATTTAAACAAAAAGTATATCTTTGAAGCATAAAGTGTTGAAATTTTAAGCTTCTTCCATCTTGCTTACTTTCACTTAAAGATGATGTCCGTCTGTAGACAAAGCAGGTGGCATTGTCTCTTCTAGTGCGCCAGGTGCAAGATCACTAGGGAAGAGCATGTTTAGGTCAACAACGGTTTCGGTGTTAATGTTGGTCAGTTGCTTTTTCTTTTTCCTCACATTTAAAGCTTTTAACTAGAGATAAGGACATGATAAATGATATTGGTGCCGAAAAATCTAAAGAGATGTTTGGTAGGTGAATTTTTTTTTCATTTTTCGTTTTTATTTTTTAAAAAAATAAAAAAATACGTTTGGTTGATATTTTCCATCTCCATTTTTCAAAAAATAAAAAAACATTTTTTGAAAAATTAGAAAACATAAAAAAAAATCATTTTTTATTTTTATTTTTGTTTTTCAAAAAATAAAAGAGTGTTTTCTAGAAAATTAAAAATACAAAAAAAACATTTTCTGTTTTCTGAAGAAAAAAAAATAAAAAATGAAAAATTCTCTACGAACCAAATACTCCCTAATCTTTGTCGAAACTCGATCATTTCCACAGGACAACCCATTTCAATTGAGAGACCCATCGCACATCTCCGATAAAAAAAAATAGATCAATTTCCAAGCATTAGAACAAGACGAGAGAAACAAGAGCAAATAAGCTTCAAACTACCAAAAATCCAAATATGGCCGAAAAATCTACTGCAGTTGGTTTAAGAAGAAGAAGAAGAATGTACATCTGAATTACCTTAAACGATTGCGATCGGGACGGGACTACCCATATCGACTGAGAGATCCATCGCACATCTCTGAAAAAAATCGTAGATCAACTCCCAAGCATTAGAACAATGCAGTAGAAACAAGAGCAAAGAAGCTTCAAACTATCGAAAATCCAAATATTGCTGAAAATCCGCTGTTGTTGGTTTAAGAAGAAGAAGAATGCACAGTTGAATTACCTTAAACAATTGTGATCGGGACGTGACTACCCATTTTGACCGAGAGATCCATCGCACATCTCTAAAAAAAAAAACCCTAGATCAACTCCTCAAAGAAGCTTCAAACTACTGAAAATCCAAATATGGCCGAAAAATCCGCTGTTGTTCATTGAAGAAGAAGAAGAATGCACAGCTGAATTAAAAATACACGTGTAAGGGCAATGTTGATAAAAGAATATAAAATAATTCAGATCTTTAATAACCTACTGATTATATAAACACTCAATAAGAATGTCTGAGAACATAAATAGTTGAACACAGATCTTTAATAAATTTTTTTGAAAGAAAAAACAAGAGTGGACTTGCACAACACCTGATAAAGTTAGAAAAAGATATATTTTGGATCAATGATCAAGTCAATCCGAGAAACCGACAAATTCAAAGTTCCTAGTAGAATGCCAAAAACACAATTTATCAATTATGAAACTACAACATGAATTCTTCCAACTCAATGGATCAAGCTACCAACAAACATACATTTCTTTAATGTCCACCAGCAATTGCATGTGAACTTGTACAAGCCTTGCGTACATGGTATTAGTTTCAAGAGCTGCACACTCTGCACTGAAACTCAAATTTTTCTCACAGGGAAGCCTATATTTGCCTTCACCGTCATGAGAAGTCAGTACCTTTAAAACTTTAAGAAAATAGTTTTCTGCCTATACTTTAAAACATGGTTAGGATAGCCGAAGGGGCTTGACTGGCCATGTTTATGCAAACCTTTCGCTAATTCAGGAATGGTTTACTAGGAACACACTGTTAAGATAGATAAATTTTCAGTAGGCGATCAAAGTTCTACAGATGACACTGTAGCCATTCTTAATACATAAGACAGTAGTACCAAACAGAAACACGCATAAAAAAACAGTTTACATCCTGTTTACCAGAAGAGAGACTTGAAAATGTCTTCCAATGGAGTTGCAGTCCTAGGCAAAAAATCTTTCTGGCATCAAAACACTAACAGTTATTGTATGAAACTGACATACTCTGATCATGGAAAATTAAGGAACTAAACAAACACAATAAATACAAGAGCAAATAATCAATGAACAGAATATGACAATTGGATGATGAATAGAAGAAAGTAGTGTCCAAAAGCCAATAGGTGTTGAATCTAAAGATGCGACTTCTTTCTTTGGTTTAAATCCATAAGCCTATCGATTACACGGAAGAAGATCACAAAACGATGTATTTACAATATACTGTTATAGCCATTTGAATTTCAAGAACAAGAAAATGAAACAATATTCTTAATCCATTATGTAACTTGTAAAATAGCAATTAGAGATCTAATGATAACGTATTTATTTAGAAGAATCAAATTTTATCCCATATCTAAAACCAAGAGCATAAAACAATGTACACTCATTTCCGGTAATTGTTCTGTGATATATAGAAGCTTCGTCAATCTCGTAGAAGAAATTAATGACACAAAGGTGTGGAATAACAATGTCAGCATTAAGAGAACCAATTAGATTTGAAGATATGAGGAACAAAAGGAAACCGAAAAATGCCAATTAAGATAACTTCAATTGGATGCAATCTTATGCTAAAAAAATCAAAAATAAAAACAGGAAACATCCATCTCACTTAAGTTTATTTCATTCTCCATTTTGTGATGTTGCTTTCCAATCGAAATCAATTATACTATACCATATGCAACCTAATTTTAAACACCAGATTGCCTTGCCAACTACAACCTGATGGTGATGCAAGCTCTCTCAGAAGTGCAAGTCTTATGGAGAATAGCAAATTGAAGAAATGAAGCCTTTGTGTCAAACAAGTAAGATTATGGAAATAATAATTTAACTTTTTACAAGAAAATCATGCACATCTTCTCAAACATTGCTATTGATCATTCTTGATTTCCTAAGGAAAAAAACAATACTAATTTTTACAAGTATCAAGCTAAAAATGTTGCTAATGAAATACTATTTCAATTATAAGAGATAGCACTAAAACATAAGGAGCAATTCATCCAACTACATACAGTGAGTTAAATAGTAAACCAAAGAGATCTTGCCTGGAGCACAACAGAGTTGATAATGTCTGCATATCTAACAGCCAAATTGAAAGACATACACCTCGCAGGTGCGATGGCGAAGCATCTAATCCTCTTCCTCTCTATATTCCCCAACTTGTCTCTGTTCAGGACGACCACCAATGCCAGCATTGCAGCAACACCGGACCCCAACGAATGGCCGACAAAAGTAAGGGTATAATTCGGATACTTCTCCATCAGCTCTCTCAGCACATCACATTCAGCGTCCAAAACCCACGCCGCTGCCTTCAGAAGCCCATTGTGAACGTACCCTCCATCAAATTTCCTCTTCCCCAAGCTGTTGTCCAA
Source organism: Wurfbainia villosa (assembly GCA_025175895.1). Lineage (NCBI taxonomy): Eukaryota > Viridiplantae > Streptophyta > Magnoliopsida > Zingiberales > Zingiberaceae > Wurfbainia > Wurfbainia villosa. Next base: position 1,137,247 of record CM046000.1, on the reverse strand, counting down.
CAAGACGGCGTAATCACTTTCCTTGGCCAGGTTTAGGCCCCTCACGGCGAGCACCACGTCGGAGTGCTGGTGATCTAGGTAGATCAGGTAAGGCGGCGCGCGCCCGCAGGTGTCCCGGTACTTCTTTCTGCGCACCACCAAGGTCGGGTCAACGGGGCAGCCACCTGGCAGGCCCAGGCGGGGGTCCTCGAAATCGTCCTCGTAGTTGGCGAGGATGTAGCGGCAGAGGCGCGGAACGGGCTCGAACTCCTCGGCAGAGGCGAGGCCCCAGGTCTCGCTGTCGTGGCCGGCGTTGTGGAGGCAGCGCTTCCAGACCCAGCGGGCGCACGCGAGGCAGTAGACGCACTCGAGGATGGGGATTCCGCAGGCGATCGACATCTTCGTCGAGGCTACTGCGTTGCCATCGCCGCCGGAGCAGCAGTCAGCAGACGGCGACAAAGATTTGGCGCTTTGAACCTTCCTCCAAAATCATCTCCGGGACCGAATCGGACTCCGATGCGGGATCGATTACGGAAGCGAAGATCAAAGAAGAAAGGAAAATTGAAGATTCAAATTGAACTGCGCGATGCAGAAACTATGGATCTCGGAACGGAAGTGGAGATAGAAATAGACGCGTGTCTTTCTTTTTTCCTTTTTTTTTTTTTTTCCATTTTTATATATTTTCCAAGAAAATTAGATTTATTTTTTTTTATAAAAATTGTATACAATTAAAATATTCTTTTTGTTTATTGTGAATCAAAATATATTGAATCGAAGACATAAATTTACTTTTCTCAACGAAATATATATTTGCCAATTAAATTTATTTTAAATAATATAAAATTTATATTTGCCATATTTTTATACAAAATTTATTCGATAAAAATATTGTATTTTGCACATGTGGATTTTTATTGAATAAATTTATTCAATAAAAATATTATATTTCACGAAAACCAACTGTTTAATTAATTGGTTATCATTCTGATGAATTTGACCTCGTATTGCTCCATCTTGTAGCAGTAGAGATTGATCTTTCCTTTTAACTCCATGGCGTCGCTCTCTATCTCGTCAATCATCTTCTCCATCTCCGGCGCAGCTTTCTCCGCCGCCTTAATATGCTTCACGAAATTCAAATACTTGTCGTTGATCTCTTTCGTCAGCCGTCGAACGCCGTTGAATTCGTGCACCATCAACTGCTCTGCGTCCCGCATCATCTCGACCACCTCCTCCTCCTCCTCCTTCAACTTCCACTCCTTCTCCTCCAACGCTGCGTTCACCAACGGCTCCACTGCCTTGATCACCGTTGCTCCCGAGGCGGGCGCGGCGACGGCCCCCGGAGCTGCCCCGGCGAGTGCAAGCCCGATGGAAGCCATGAGCATGGCGATGGTGATAGCCATGACGACGGCGATGCAGATTCTGCGCCACCGCTTCATCGATCGTTTCCGCTTCGAGATCCTCTTCATCTGCAGACGAAGCCGGTCCATCGTCTGCTCCAGTGTGCTGGGATAAGAGGGGAAGACCATGAACTGGTTCAGCTCAGCAACAATCTCCTTCTCATTGAAAGTGTGACTACAGACAAGGGTGCCAGTGCCACGAATGATGGAGACGTGGGAGAGAAAATTGTCGAGCCATTTCACGACGACGGGGAGGTCGATCTTGATCCTGGGCATAATGGTGCCGTTATAGGAGTCGGCGATCAACTGCAACTCCAGGTTTCGCTTAATCACCTTCTCCTCGTCGTCGGCCAAGTTCAGGGAGCGCCTGAGCGTAGTGGAACAGCAACCCATCTCAACAGATAACTGTCTCACCGACTACTGCTTGCCCGGTGGCCAACAGCGATAATATTTATAGTGGATTAGTGGCCGGATTGTAAAAAGGACGATGGGATTGGTTATTTGCAGATGTTAGCTTTTCATGTAGCGATCGCCTCGGCCGTCTTTTATTGACCGTTGACAAAAGAGGAATAACGATCGAATTAAGGAATGAGGGTCGATACAATGTGATCCCTCGTCTAGTTCAAATATTTTTTCGATGTTTTATGTTTAAATTAATTTTTGAATCCTCTAAAAATAATGAATTAATTTTTAGATCTTTATAAATAATGAATTAATTTTTAAATTCCTTTAAAAAATATCAAGTCCGGAATAGATGTATTTTGAATGAAAATAGGCTGAATAGATGTTGATACGCGGAAAAGTTTCAATCTAAGAGAAGCGATAGTGAGCTGGAAAGCACTTGACGATCTCAATTTTGCAATTATTTTAATTTCCTCTTGAAGTCAGCTCTGTGGAAGTCTCTGCCATCGCCTTCGGTGCTAGATTTTGTTGGATCTTTTTATTCATCTAAAAAAAATTAAGAATCATCACATTAATTTCTTCTAATTGTTCCTATCAACGAAGAAAATAAATCAGAACTTAAGTGGTAAATACAAAGAATGGATTGATCGATGACTCAAAGTCATAACTTATTCAAAAATTAATTTTTATCCATTTAAATATTATTTTTCTATACTTGAACTATCTTTTTCTTCTTCATCTCTAGATCGCATTGCTGTGTGATTGTGAGGTCATTAAGCTATGAAATATGAATGCGACGGCATTAGACTGGGATGATTCATTTTGACTGCTGCATTTATTTTAATGTGAATATTGAAGTTAAAAAACATTAAAAACAAAAAAACTTAGCAAATGAAGAGGAATAAATACTTTATATATTAATTATTAGAACGACGATAAGAAAATCATTAGTGATTTGTAAATCATATTAAATTTTAAGTTATATAATATTTTTTTAAATCCATCGTATATCTAATAAGTTTCCTTTTATTTTAATTCAATGCAGAATAAGAATTTTTATGAGAATATTTGCTTTCAAAGCTCAAGTTTTTAACTTGTTTAAGCTTAATTGATAACGTAATAATCAAATCAAATTTACAAGTAAATGCAAAACTATTAAGTTGAAAACTATTATTATTTTTTCTTGCAAATACAAAACTAAAACAAATATTAGATTATTAAAATTCTTATATTTATTTTTTAAAATTTTAATATTTTTTTTTAAAAAAAAAAAAGTGGACTTGCACAATACCTAGTTTGGACTAATGGTCTAGAAATCGCAACAAACTAAAAGATACTCATATAATGCCAAAAATATGAGATCAATTATGAGACCACAAAAATTCTTCCCAAACCCAATGGATCAAGCCTTATATATGGTGTTATAGCATTTCACATATATTAATTCTCTTTTAGCTCTTGGAGAATCTAACCGAGTTGTAATTTGATTATCAACTTATTTAAACAATGCCGATGCACCAACTTAATTAGCAAAAATATCAATTTTTTTTTTTTTGCAAGAACTAAGATCTATTTGCTCTCAGATAGATCAATGTCTAAGATTACAAGATCAAACAATTCGAGTCTAAAATTCAATAAGATATACGAAATTAACTTAATTAGGAGTTAATTACTGATCTGTAAGTTCTAAGATAAATTTGCTCGTAGTTAGATCAATGTCCACGACCTCCAATTTAAAGTGGAGAGCTCTTTTTATTTACGCATGGGCATCTAGCAGTTCGTTCAACTCATATCTTAAGATGCAATTTCACCTTCTTCTAAGTCATGACAAGCAATAATTGAGATTCCAAACAATGATTTCAATACCTCCGTCACTCCCTGATACGGATATGTTTCATTCTGGATCGGAATGAGACGTAATGAAACTCTCAGAGACTACCATGACCTATCCGTAGTCACCACCACGAATGTAGACTATTCTGTGGCTCGACAAAGGCCTCTAATGGAAATCGCTAGCTAGTCGTGGTCCCCACCACGCTCGTGGCGCGTCGTTGCCACAACTTAGGTTAATTTAGGATTTCATTAGATTTTTTTGTTTTGGATTATTCTTGTTTATTTCGATTTGTTTTTTTCAATTCATAATCTATTTAAACATGAACAAAGGCTCTTGTAATGGTAATTAGTCTTAGAGATTAGCTTTGGATTAATAAAGCTTGTTTTCATTTAAATCTAGAGGCGGATTTTTTTTTGTTTGCGAAGTTTCTTCCTCCTTCGATTTCTCTATTTACCTCTATTCTAACATCGCATGTGGAAGGATCCTCATCTCGCTACCCCACTTGTGTCAGTTGTATCAAAGCCCAAGATCTATAGAGGGATGTTATGGTCATGATCATAATCATGATAGGCAGGTTCAACTAAGGAAGCTTCGCACCAAGATCAAAGATTCTACAAGCTCATCGAGGATCTACAGAGACAAATCACAGAGTTATCTTAATAATTTACGGATGGTTGTCATAGTTATGGTCATGGTGGTCATGTCAGGTCGATTCCGACTAAGGAAGCCTCACACTAAGATCGAAGATTCTACGAGCACATCAAAGATCTACAGAGACAAGTCGTGGAATTATCTCAGCATCTATATCTTGAAGATCATGAAATATTTAATTGACAATCTATCTCAAGTTTTGAAAACTCACTTCGTCGTGAACACCGTGGTCACAAAGAATGGCATGGAATCCCGTCTATGACAATGATGACGTTGATGAGGTAATTAAAGAAGACACGGGAGATTTCGTTTACGATGATGACATTGACGAGGTTATGTATGAAGATGGACACGAAAAGATAGAGGAGTAGCCTTGGGTGGTCGAAGAAAACATGGGTGGCCCTATCATGATAAGAGTGATGATGACGAGGAGCTTTATAGAAATGACCACGAGATGTTGGTTGTTTGTAAAGATCTTCTCACTCCCAAAGACGAAGCGATGGATGCATACTATGTTGATCCGGTCTGAGATTAGTAGATGAGATGACTGAGCATAGTACTCATGGCTAAGTATTTTTGACCGGCTGAGTGTGAATTAGGTTGATATTTAAACTTCGACATATCATGCTACAATTGGGCCTCAGGAGATCGGTCATCGACTGACTTCGACAGATCATGCTACAATTGGGTCTCAGGAGATCGGTCATCGGCTGAGCTTCAAGAGATTGTGTTGGTGCAAATAAGATTCACATATCTCCATAATGATATGATATTGTCTACTTTAGACCTAAACCATCATGGTTTTTATTTTTTTAGATTTTACCCAAAAAGTCTCATATCAATGGATATATATTTTCATCTTATAAGCACATGATCTTTTCCATGTCTTACCAATGTGAGACTTTAATTATATTCTCAATACTCCCAACAATTCCCCCTCAAACGAAGGACCACATTGGGCCTCCCCTCAAGTCTATTTGTCTTTGAAGAGTTTTTTCTGCTTGATGTCTAATCGTCAACCCACTAGGACTTCCTGTCAATTGTCTGGTTCTCCTGACCCAATTGGACTTTTTTTTAATTGTTCGACCCTTCTAACCCAACTGAACTTTCTGCTAGTTATCCAATCCTCTTAACCTAATTGGACTTCTTGCCCGGTGTCTGATTCTCTTGATCCAGACATGGGAGTCCCACTTTATTCGTTTGAGGTGCATGACTTGACATGGATCATTGCTCTAATACCAATTTTGGTTGAAATAAGATTCACATATCTTTACAATGATATGATATTGTCCATGGTTGTAACTGTGGATGACTCCTTCTGATGCGCTTCAACTCCCTCTGCAACCCATAAGACCTATCGCTGACATGCCCATACTCCATGTGATACTGATAGAAAAACGGAGTTGGAGGATAGTGGGGGAACTTCTCTATATCCCGTAGGGCACTGGAGAATACTTTGTTAGTCATATGCTTCAATTTCTTACTCCTTCCATATTCGAGGCGAGGGCAGGGATTCGACATCCATGATGTGAAGGGGGCGACCGTGGGGAGGTTCTATGATGAGAGGTCGAGGTTGGGGACTTCTGGAACGAAAGGTCTAACATAATCTCTTCTAGGGGGGTCCCCTCTGAACATTGGCGACGAAATATTGATATCGTCACAAAATCTAGAATATCGGAAAGAGAAAAATCACTAATATTGACGACGAAATATAACAAATTTATCGCTAAATATCAGTCGAGTGACACAATAAAACAGTCAACTGTCTATTTTTTTTGGCTAACCACAGAATCAGGAGAGACTCGACTAGCGACTCGACCGACGAGTTAACGACGAAAAAAACTCATTTCGTCGCTAAATATCAGTCGACCGATGCAAGAAATCACTCGACTGTTTATTTTTTGGCCAGCCACAGAATCGGGAGACCCTCGACTGGAGACTCTTTTGCGACGAATATTATAAAATTTATCGCTAATTTCCTATAATAGGCAACCACGTCAACTAGCGACTCGACTGATACGCCAAACTCTAGCGACGATATTATAAATTTTATCACTAAACCTCAAAATCCTAATATCGTATATCGACGGTTAGCGACGAAATTGGAAAAAATCATCGCTAACCATCAAAATATAGATTTCAAGAATTGATTTAATTTGTATTCGAAATCCTGTAATATAATATCAATCACATAATTTAACTTAACAACATATAACTCAAATAATTTAACAACAACTAACATAACATCTAATTTCACAAATACATCCAATATAAAGTCCAAAGGATAAAATTTCACAAATTCATACTATCCAAAATCAAACACATTTAACTTCACAATTTCACTAGGTCAAAATAGAAAGTTCACAAACTCTAAAATAGAGGAGGAGGTGGAGCTGAAGATGACTCATGCATCAATGATTATAAAACTCTAGGTGCAAGCCGATTCAGAATTACTTCAAACATATCTTGTCTTAATCTCATTAATGCAACTCATCTTAGGTGCTAGCTCATTGAACTCAAGTGTTTGCTAGCTCTTCGTTCGTCCCCTCTAATTGTTGCTGGGTGGACTCAAGTTTGTCACGTAGTGCTGCGTTATTTGTTATGGAGGAGCTGACATCCGAAGTGGATCTAATTGGTTTTGACCCACTTCCAAGTCCTCTAATATATCCAAAATGAATACCGAGGACTTGATCACAATCTGATCTGCAATCTGAACTGTATAGATGTCATCTCCGATTTCTTGTGATTGGATATGCTCATCTCGCAGTCTCACCATATCACCTTAAGAATAACAAACATATTATTAATATGTTTACAAAGAATTATGAAAATTTAAAAATAATTTTACTAAATTATATCTTACGTATGTAGCCTTGGCTCTCTCGCCACTCCACCCTTTTGATGAGCTATAATGGGTTGTATTAAAGATAGTGATCCGATCTTTTCTCTGAGATTGATCGGTCTAAAAAATATTATAATGTATTAATATTAAAAATACCAAACAATATACTGTAACTATAAATTTGTACAGATGCCTCTATTGAACAGTACAAAGCTCGCTTTGTTGCTAAAGGTTTTAATCAATAATCAGATATTGACTTTAATGATACCTTTAGTCCAATTGTCTACCACTATCAGATTTGTTATTATCTATAGTTATCAGCTCCTATTGACCAATACGACAATTGGATGTTTCTAATGCTTTCCTCCATGGTCACCATGACGAAACTATATTTATGGAGCAATCACTCAGATTCATTCACTCGCAACATTCAACACATGTTTATCAACTTAAGAAATCTATATATGGTCTCCGACAAACACCTTATGCATAGTTTCATAGTCTCTCTCACTGGCTTCATATTCAAAGCTTTTTTGACTCAAAAATTGATTTTTCATTATTCTACGGATGTGATGAGAAACTTACAATCTTTCTTTAAATTTATGTAGATGATATTTTAATAACTGGCAGTGATTACGAGGGCATTACTACTTTCCTTTATCTTCTTAATCAAGAGTTTCCCATTCGGGATCTTGGTAATGCTCACTTTTTCTTTGGTATTGAATTTCTTTCACATCTTGATGGTTGTCTTCTCTCTCAAGGCAAATATATTATTGGACTTTTTCAAAGAGCTAAAATCGATGGTGCGCGCCCTATCTATCTCCACACCGATCACTAAAGGCGGTTTCACTGTACCTTCATCTTCTCCTACAATGGCTGACCCCAGATCTATCGAAGTATTGTTAGCCCTCTACAATATGTTACTATCATAAGACCAGACATTGCTTTCACCATCAACCGTGCTTATCAATTTATGCATGCTCCAACTGACCATCATTGGGAAGGTATTAAGAGAATTATTCGTTATCTCAAAGGTATTATTATATGGTCTTCTTTTATACCGTCAATCCTCGTGAGAATTAATTACCTATAGTGATGCAAATTGGGTGAGATCTCCTGAAAATATGTGTTCTACTAGTGGATATGTCATATTTCTGGAATGAAATCTTATTTCTTGGCTTTCAAAGAAAAAACCTACGGTATCTCACTCAAACACTGAAGTTGAATACAAAGCAGTAGCTAATACGACATCTGAAATTATTTGGATACATTCTCTTCTTTTAGAATTATATCTCTCTTCAACCACTATCCCAAAAATCTTATTCCACACCGATCACTAAAGGCGGTTTCACTGTACCTTCATCTTCTCCTACAATGGCTGACCCCAGATCTATCGAAGTATTGTTAGCCCTCTACAATATGTTACTATCATAAGACCAGACATTGCTTTCACCATCAACCGTGCTTATCAATTTATGCATGCTCCAACTGACCATCATTGGGAAGGTATTAAGAGAATTATTCGTTATCTCAAAGGTATTATTATATGGTCTTCTTTTATACCGTCAATCCTCGTGAGAATTAATTACCTATAGTGATGCAAATTGGGTGAGATCTCCTGAAAATATGTGTTCTACTAGTGGATATGTCATATTTCTGGAATGAAATCTTATTTCTTGGCTTTCAAAGAAAAAACCTACGGTATCTCACTCAAACACTGAAGTTGAATACAAAGCAGTAGCTAATACGACATCTGAAATTATTTGGATACATTCTCTTCTTTTAGAATTATATCTCTCTTCAACCACTATCCCAAAAATTTGGTGTGACAATATTGGAGCAACTTATCTCGCCGCCAATTCAATTTTTCATTTTTGTACCAAAACATGTGAAGATTGATTTTCACTTTGTCAGAGAACGTGTAACGACTCGATAACTTTCAATTTTTTATATTTTTACATAGGATCAAATTGTTGACATATTTACTAAGTCGTTATCTTGATTATCAAACTCAACGTTTAGACAATCCTGTTGAATTTATCGGGAGATAGACAGTAATAATACCAGTAAAGTAAAATGTCTCCCATAATTTTAATCAATCAATGAGTTTTCATATTTGACTTCATTATTATAGCAACTGATAATTATTTTATTGTTGTTATTATTTCATATTTTATATGATCTTTTTTTTATTGTCGTAAATATTTATATAAAAGAATCCTTATACTTTAATAATGAAAAGGAGAGGAAATATTTTTTTTTTTTATTTATCGATGAGCTTCTATATATTTATTTTTTATTTCTTTGTGAACCTGAGCATAGCGGAACATCAACCCATCTCGATAGATAATTGACACAACGACTATTGCTTGGGTGTTGGCCAAACCAACGAGGTCATCCCATGAGATTTATGGCCAAGGCAGTGTGAGACAAAACCGCTAGACTGTCTTTAAAATTATCTAAAAAAATTAGAATCGTCAATATAATAATTTTCATCGGTCTTCCACGATCATCATAAATGAAAAGCAGCTAGCGACATCTACATCCCACTTCCAACTTGTAGGCAAAGGTCAGTGACGGATTCACTTATTATAAATTATCCGGATTAAAATAAATAACGAAATGATCTCCAGAGAGCGACATCTACCTATGTCCATTTCCAATTATTCTGTAAAAAGGTTGGAATCGTCAATCTAGCATCCTCCGGGCCCCCGTCCCAAGAGGAAATCACGAAAGGGTAAATCGCAGGACAGAGCCTATGACACTTTGACAGGCTGATACCAACAGAGGGGAGGTTCTGCTACGAATGGGGAGAATTAATCCCGCCACCTCAAGAATCGAATCCTGATCTCATTTACAAACATCTTCTGTCTTAACTAACCCGCCATCCCCGTAGGGACACATCCACTTCCAACTATTACACCCAAGGCCAGTGGCGGATCCAGCTATTAAAAACTATCCGGATTAAAATAAATAATGAAATGATCTCTGGAAAACGACATCTACGCATTCCCATTTCCAACTATGAAATGATCTCCGAATTAATCACAGAATTTAATTTGAAAATTTAAAATTAATCAAATGCAAAGGTCATGTCTTGTCCCTATATACATGCAAAGGTCATGTCTTGTCCATATCACAAATACTGGGTCACTTGCTTAATTAGTGCACTTTAGTTGACGTTCGTTAGGGAACGTCGTCAAACATTCCCGTCTATATTCCTATTCTACGAGCTTTAATTATTTTTTAAAAAAATTATGTTTTTGGTTTGATTTTCAAATCCATAAAATGACAAATTAAATAAGACTGAACACTTCAGTTTACAATTGTTTTATCTACTACAAAAGCGGAATACATGTCATTAAGAGAAGGAGTAAAAAAAGATATGTGATTGCATGGTCTTATTGATAGCTTGTGTTTGGATGTGCAGAAACCTATCATTTATTGTGATAGTCAAAGTGCATTGAACTTGACGAAAAATCCAGTATATCATGAGAGATCAAAACATATTGATGTCAGATTGAATTTCATTCGAGATGTCATAGAGGATCGGTCATTTTCCATAGAGAAGATAGTCATCGTCGATAATCCAACAGATATATTGACAAAGTTATTGCCCGCAGAGAAGTTCAAGCATAGATTGGACTTAGTGAATGTTCGCATAGCATGAGGCCCGGGCATAGATGGCAAGAAGATTCAAGTCAAGGTGGAGAATTATTGATTATCTTGAATTAATTGGGCGGACTCGGATTGTGGGCCGATCCGTTAATAATCCGGATCCGTTTTCTTTTATATTAAATAGAGATTCTAGGGTTGCTGTCAATGCACTCTCTGGAAATAATTCTCAATAGAAATCTTTCTTTTTGCCCGTAGACGTAGATCGTATCGACTGAACCACGTAAACTCTAAAATTTAATTCTTCTTCTTCTTTGATTGTGCGCAACGCCTAGATTGTGTTTTGAGAAAAGACAGCGACAAATTATTTGTGTTTCAATTTTTTTTTTTTTTTTTTTTTTTTTTGGAAAAGACAACTTTCTATTAGGTTTGTCATTATTTTTTTAAGTTTTAGTTTGTTCTTGTAAATTTAATTACTATGTCATCCCTAACTCTAAACTTCCGTATAGATTATAATGAAAAACCACAAGATTAAAGAGGTAGATATTAGGTATGAAATTGAAGAAGAAAAGTTTAAAATCCTCTAATTAGAATGGATGACTTATAATTAAGGCCTAAAATATTTTTTTGGCTCGGGCCTATTTAAAACTTGAGACGGCTGTTGCCACCAGCTATTGTAGGTAAACGTGTACAAGCCTTATATGATATTGGCATTATTAAGATAATAATTCTCTTTTACCTCTTGGCAAATCTAACAAGGGTTGTAATTTGATTATCAATTTATTGAATGAAACACTGTCCGTCCATACACTGACTTAGCATTATTTTGCAAGATCTAAGATCTATTTGCTCTTGGATAGATCAATGTCGACTAATATTGCAAGATCAAGAAATTTGAGTCTAAATTCAACAAGATGTAGAAAGTTAACTTAGGAGTTACTTTGCAAGTTCTAAGATAACTTTGCTCCTAGTTAGAACAGTGCCCACAGCCTCCAATTTAAAGTGGAAAGCTCTTTGGTGCATACATTGAGGGATCTAAGATCAATGTCCATGGCTTTTGAATCGGCGGCAAAAGATATTAATGCTCACCGAACACTCCTTCACGGTCCACCCCAAAGCTCGTGGAAGGAAGGAAATCGACCCTTGTTCGTTAGCAGCTCTTGAATGCTCTCGTCTTTGGGGTCGATACATTTAAACAAAAAGTAGATATTTGAAGCATAAAGTGTTGAAATTTTAAGCTTCTTCCATTTTGCTGACTTTTGCTTAGAGATGCTGTTCGTCTGAAGATAGAGCAGGTGGCAATGTCTCCTCTAGTGCGTCAGGCACGAGATCACTAGGGAAGAGCATGTTTAGCTCAACAACGGTCACGTTTAAAGCAAACTAGAGATAAGGACACGATGAATGACATTGATGCCGGAGAGAAGGCTATGGAGCCTTTGGATGGCAGGGACGAGATTGTTCTTGATGTTGAGTATGATGGTATGGATGTAGGATTCTGATCGTTTATGCTTTCAATTTCGCTGAATGACGTTTTTTGAAGTTGAGAGCTATGGAGGAGTATGAGTAGAATTGTTCGTCGGGAGTCGAGATCTTGAAACATTGGAGTGTGGAACAACTAAAACGTTTCATGATGCCAACTCCCGAGGAACGACGACCTACCCGCTCCTCTAGAGTTTTCGATTTCAAGAAATGTCATCCAACAAAACCCAAAACTGAAAGGCAATCGCAAGTCCTACATAAATACCTTTATACCAATCATTAAGAGCAACCTTGCTGATCCCGCCGTAAGGCTCTGTAGTTCTCTCTCTAGCATCGGCATTGCTTTTGTGCCTTCATCTCTAATTATGCTTGAAATACGATGGATAATAACTCTCAGGGTCAGGAGGGCGGAAGGCTTCATCGCTGTCGGTGGGGAGCGAAGGGAAAGCAAAGATAGATTTTCATTCAATGGAACCTGTTGCTGGATATCTACAAGACAAAAGTCAAATATAATTTTGATGGATGATTTAAAATGATATGTTTCAATTATAAGAGCTACCCTTTGCTTTTTGTGATATTCAATCTCTTGCTTGTTTTTGGTCCAAAGATAATGATATGTACTGTATTTACTAATCAAATCATCAATATCAATTTCCACAGAAGATAATTGATAATTTGAACTAAATACCGGAATGGTTTTCTCTCGACGATATTATACAGCCGGCCAGGTGCATAGAACCTCCTTGGATCTCGTAGTAATACGTCTTCAGGAATGCATGTGTCCCTCATACATCTTAAACAGGGCAGGCAAGGTAAGCTGAAAAAGATTATTCATCTAAGTTTCTCTGCAGAATGAAGAAATAAAGTAGAAAACATTTTTAAAAAGATGCCCATGTCAGTATAACTTTATGAGGGCTAAGAAATGCAGAGCAAGAAACATAAAGCGTGACAGTTTCAAGAGCATTGAAACTCAATTTTTTCTGCAAGATGCAACATCGACTAAAGGTTTGATTCTCCAAGTCAGTGAAAATGCAGTAAAAACAATTGAGGAATCTTTTGCTAGTTGTTGTTATATCGATCTCACAGGGAAGCCTATATTTGCCTTCACCGTTGCGAGAAGTCAGTGCCCTTTAAAACTTCAAGAAAATGTTTTGCTAACTATACTTTAAAACATGGTTAGGATAGCCGAAGGAGCTTGAGTGGCTATGTTTATGCAAACCTTTCGCTAAACCAGGAATGGTTTTATAGGAACATACTGATAAGATAGATAGACTTTGGGTAGGCGATCAAAGTTCTACAGATGACCACGTTGTAGCCATTCTGAAGACACAAGACAGTAGTAGTACCAAATAGAAACAAGCATAAAAATACAGTTTTCATCTTGTTTACCAGAAGAGACTTGAAATGTCTTCCAATGGAGTCGTAGTCCTAGGCAAAAAATCATCCTGACATCAAAATACTAACAGTTATTGCATGAAACTGACATATTCTGATCATGGGAAATTAAGGAACTAAACAAACACAATGAATACAAGAGCAAATATTTAATGAACAGAAATATGACCATTGGATGATGAATAGAAGAATCAAGAAAGTAGTGTCCAAAAGCAATAGGTGCTGAATCTAAAGATGTGACTTATTTCTTTGGTTTAGATCCATGAGCCTATTGATTACCCGGTAGAAGATCACAAAACTGATTTCCATTTCATGTATCACAAAATGGTGTATTTACAATATGCTGTTATAGCCATTTGAATTTCTAGAACAAGAAAATGAAACAATATTCTTTCTCCATTCTGCAACATGCAAAATAGCAAAATAGAGGTCTAATAATAACGTATTTATTTTGAAGGAACAAATTTTATCCCATATCTAAAACCAAGAGCATAAAACAATGTACACTCACTTCCAGTAATTGTTCTGTGATATATAGAAGCTTCATCAATCTTGTAGAAGAAATTAATGACACAAAGGTGTGGAATAACAATGTCAGCATTTAGAGAACCAATTAGATTTGAAAATGTGAGGGACAAAACGAAACTGAAAAATGCCAATTAAGATAACTTCAATTGGATGCAATCTTATGCTAACAAAATAAAAAATAAAAACATCCATCTCACTTAATTTCATTTCATTCTCGATTTTGTTACATTGCTTTCCAATCGAAATCAATTATACTATACCATATGCAACCTAAATTGAGACACTAGATTGCCATGCCAACTACAACCTGATTGTGATGCAAGCTCTCTCAGAATTACATGTCTTATGGAGAAGAGAAAATTGAAGAAATGAAGCCTTTGTGCCAAAAAAGTAAGATTATGGAAATAATAACTTAACTTTTTAACAAGAAAATCATGCACATCTTCTAAAACATTGCAATTAATTAATCATTCTTGATTTCCAAAGAAAAAAACAATACTAATTTTTACAAGTATCAAGCTAAAAATGTTGCTAATGAAATACTATTTCAGTTATAAGAGATAGCTCTAGAACATAAGGAACAATTCATTCAACTACATATAGCGAGTTAAATATTAAGCCAAAGAGATCTTACCTGGAGCACAACAGAGTTGATAATGTCTGCATATCTAACGCCTTGTTTGGGAAGAGGGGAGGGGAGTGTAAGTAATGGAAGGGGGAAGGGAGGCTTACACCCCAAATTGGGGTGTAAGAAAAGTTGGGTTTTTGTGAGGAGAGGTATAAGTTCCTCTTCCTTCCCCTCCCTTTCCCCTTCCCTCACTTCTTCCCAAATGGGAGTTATCTTTTTTCTCCCTTATTTACCTTTACCCTTCCATTAGTTACACCTCCCTCACCACCTCCCAAACAAGCCCTAACAGCCAAATTGAGAGACATACACCTCGCAGGTCTAATCCTCTTCCTCTCTATATTCCTCAATTTGTCTCTGTTCAGGACGACCGCCAATGCCAGCATTGCAGCAACACCAGACCACAACGAATGGCCGGCAAAAGTGAGGGTATAATTCGGATACTTCTCTATCAACTCTCTCAGCACATCACATTCAGCGTCCAAAACCCACGCCGCCGCCTTCAGAAGCCCATTGTGAACATACCCTCCATCAAATTTCCTCTTCCCCAAGCTGTTGTCCAACAAGACGGCGTAATCACTTTCCTTGGCCAGGTTTAGGCCCCTCACGGCGAGCACCACGTCGGAGTGCTGGTGATCTAGGTAGATCTGGTAAGGCGGCGCGCGCCCGCAGGTGTCCCGGTACTTCTTTCTGCGCACCACCAAGGTCGGGTCAACGGGGCAGCCACCTGGCAGGCCCAGGCGGGGGTCCTCGAAATCGTCCTCGTAGTTGGCGAGGATGTAGCGGCAGAGGCGCGGAACGGGCTCGAACTCCTCGGCAGAGGCGAGGCCCCAGGTCTCGCTGTCGTGGCCGGCGTTGTGGAGGCAGCGCTTCCAGACCCAGCGGGCGCACGCGAGGCAGTAGACGCACTCGAGGATGGGGATTCCGCAGGCGATCGACATCGTCGGTTCGTCGAGGCTACTGCGCTGGCATCGCCGCCGGAGCAGCAGACGGCGACAAAGATTTGGCGCTTTGAACCTTCCCCCAAAATAATCTCCGGGACCGAATCGGACTCCGAGGCGGGATCGATTACGGAAGCGAAGATCAAATAAGAAAGGAAAATTGAAGATTCAAATTGAACTGCGGGATGCAGAAACGATGGATCTCAGAACGGAAGTGGAGATAGAAATAGGCACGCGTCTCTTTCTTTTTTTCACTTTTATATATTTTCCAAGAAAATTAGATTTAATTTTTTTATGAAAATTGTATACAGTTCAAATATTCGTTTTGTTTATTGTGAATCAACATAAATTAAATCGAAGACATAAATTTGCCATTTAAATTTACTGTAAACAATAAAAAATTTATATTTGCCATATTGTTATACAAAATTTATTCCATAAAAATATTATATTTTGCTAATGTGGATATTCACTGACTCGCTGCTAGCAAATTATTAGGCATGTTAATGGACCAATTCGATCTGGAATGAGTCGAAATCCAATCGATTTCGGAATCGATTTTGATTCTAATTTTGATTTGGATCTGATTTCGATTGCTAATTTAAAGGTGTAAATTTTTAGCATGATAACATATCTATGATATTATTTTACGACAGGAAAAGAGAATAAAATCATCGGTGCAATAAATGAATTTGAAAGATTAAATTCGAGGAAGATGATCCGAAATCATTTCGGAATCGGTCCAGAACCGTTTCAAAATCGGTTCCAAATCGATTCGAAATCGGTCTGGATTGAATAGATTTCAAAGTTAAAATGTTGGAATCGAATTCGGAGTCGATTTTAAATCAGTTCGAAATTGATTTTGAATCGGTTTCAATATCGATATATTCGAATTGAAATCGAAGAATCGATAACATGTCTTATAATTCAAAAACAACGTAGAAACCAACTTTTTAATTAATTGGTTATCATTCTGATGAATTTGACCTCGAATTGCTCCATCTTGTAGCAGTAGAGATTGATCTTTCCTTTTAACTCCATGGCGTCGCTCTCTATCTCGTCGATCATCTTCTCCATCTCCGGCGCAGCTTTCTCCGCCGCCTTAATATGCTTCGCGAAATTCAAATACTTGTCGTTGATCTCTTTCGTTAGCCGTCGAACGCCGTTGAATTCGTGCACCATCAACTGCTCTCCGTCCCGCATCATCTCGGCCGCCACCTCCTCCTCCTCCTTCAACTTCCGCTCCTTCTCCTCCAACGCTGCGTTCACCAACGGCTCCACCGCCTTGATCGCCGCTGCTCCCGAGGCGGCCGCGGCGATAGCCCCCGGAGCTTCCCCGGCGAGTGCAAGCCCGATGGAGACCATGAGCATGCCGACGGCGACAGCTATGACGACGGCGGTGCAGACTCTTCGCCACCGCTTCATCGATCGCTGCCGCTTCGAGATCCTGTCCATCTGCAGACGGAGCCGGTCCATCGTCTTCTCCAGCGTGCCGAGAGCAGCGAGATATGAGGGGAAGAGCGTGAGCTTGTTTGCCTCAGCAACGATCTTTATCTTCTCATTGAAAGTGTGACTGCAGCCAAGGGTGCGACGAACGATGGAGACGCCGGAGAGAACGTCGTCGTCGAGCCATTGGACGACAGCGTCGAGGTCTTTCTTGATGCTCTGAATAATGGTATCGTTATAAGACTCCGCCATCAACTTCGACTCGAGGTTTTCGCTTAATCACCTTCCCGTCGTCTAACTCTCACCTAGTGCGACTGCTTGCGTGCTGTTGGCCAACTACACGAAATCATCGTCATATTTATAGGCATTTTACGGGTACTTAATTCAAACTTAAACTTAAAACTACATGATGAAAAAATAGCATATTACACTCCCCTAATTTAGGATTGTACAATAATAAAAAATATACAATGTAATTTTCCCACGTCATTAGAGACTATGAATATTACAGTTCAGCTTCTAAATCTATCGGAATCATTAGCATGGTCGCTGTTATCTTTCCAATTAAATCGCGATCAAAATCCGATCAAATATTAACGAACGATGAATTCATATGAAAAATAAAACTATTTTCAATAGTGCACTAGTCCTGCAAGACACCGTGTACTAGATATCAATTTCGATGCAAGCATTCACGGACGGTATTATTGCATTGAAATGATCCTTATAGAGATAGCGTAGTGGCTAAGACACAATGGATTTTGAAAGAGATTTAAGATTTATAGAATATTTCATAATTTATCTCTCTTATAATAGTCATGGAATAAATCGATGGGAATCATTAGTTTGACGATTTTAGAGTGAATTTTAATTGACATAGCATAACTTAAATATTATAAAAATACCGAAGTAAATTATTTTTTATTGGTATATCATAGCTTAAATATTATAAAAATACTGAAGTAAATTACTTTGAGTATGACTTAAATATAAAATATTGAAGTAAACTATATATTTTGGCTGGCATAGCATAACTTGACATAAAATTCATAAATTTGATGAAAAAATATTGACAGAGTATTTAAGATTAATATATTAGGAATTAGAAATATCAATCATGCACGTATTAATAGAACAAAATTAAGTTGAAAATATATTCTTATATATATTTTAAAACCTGTCGATAGATTGGATGAATGTCGATGTTTATAATTTTTTTTTATATTTCTAAAACTTTTTTTTTTCAAAATCGAGAGTAATACTCGGTGAAATTAAAAACAAAATAAAATAAGCAGATAAATTTTTTTATTTAATTCACAACTCGAATCGAATTGCTATTCTAAAGATTGTGATTTTCAAAAGTCATCTTGATGGACAATTCACTAAAGTCCCTCTGAATTAAGAACTCTCGACTCGAAGGATTTCCCTTTTTACAAAAAAAAAAAATAAAGGATAAGATACTAGTTATCTATCCTCTTGATATAAAGTAAAGTAAGCGAAAGTACAAGGAATAAACAAATATTATATCGACAACTAAAGTATGAAATGAAACTCGATTGTCGGGGTTGCGACTTGACGATGATCTTGCGGACGACAAACGATGTAACAACACTTGGATGAGTAGTGGTAAGTCTTGACTTTGGAGCTGATCCTTTATTTCTTTTATAAGATTTTTCTAGTCAACTCCAAATTAGTCTATTGATTTGGTATTTTGGGCATGTCAGTTGACTTCGCTCCTTCGTAGTTTTAATATTTTCCTATCCAATCGTTTGGATCCAGTCCAGTTGACTAGAATACCTGTCATCTCGATTGCACGATCTCCAGTCAATCGACAGCTCCTCTTGCCATCTCAGCATCCAATCGCCTAGACCTGGTCTAGTCGACTGGATCAGAAGCATCTGGGTTCTGTCCAGTCGCCTGAAGACCTACAAAATCATATTAACACAAAATAAAATATAATATCATTTAGCAATAGTAATACTATCTAATCTTGACTTCTGAGTCATATACAGACCTTTTGTCGGATCGACGTCTAACTTTGTCCTCACCTGAGGACTCGATCTTACATCTTCACTTGAGACTTACCTGTCGATTGTCCAGGCGGATTTACTTTGCTTGACATCCAATTTGACCAACCAGGGCTTCATGTTAGTTGTCCGGTCTCCTTGACCTAACTAGGCTTCTTACCAGCATATGATCCCCCTAACCCAGTCGATCTTCTGCCATATGTCTGATCCATTCAACCCATCTGGACTTTATGTCTGGTGTTCGATCTTCCTGATTTGTCAAAACTTTTGCTTAGTATATGATTCACACGATCTATTAGGATAGGACTTTCTTATTAAATTTACACACTTAACATGCATATTATATTATAAACTTATCTTAATTTTAATCATGATTCATACATCAAAATATAAGAGTGATCCCTGCATTAACACTAAGAACATTTAAAATTAGGATATAATGAAATCTTGATTAATTGAATGAAATCTAGCTTTTAAAGATAAATAAAATTGTGTATCCATCACAATAGCTTAAAGAGATAGAATTGTCGCCCCCGCGGGAAAGGCCTAGTGGCTAGCGCATGCAGACGTTGCATCAGAGGACAACGGATCAATCCCTCGCAAATGCGAGGGTGTCGTCCCTCCATGCGCTAATTACTAGTCTCAAAGGTCAAAGACTTACCGTGATTTACCTCCCTTACGATGGTCCGGGGGCGGACTGATAGGGGTCGTTAGGTTGACAGATTCCAACCTTTTGCACCAAAAGATAGAATTGTCCTGGGATTACAGTGTAGGAGTTCAGTTCAACTCCTAGATTAGAGTCGGTTCTGGACTAGGGCTATTGGTCCGTCTAGATTCAAAAATTATCTTTCAAAATATTACATATAAAACTTTAATTTTTATCCAAAAATAAATTTTTCATCTATAAAGATTTTTTTGTTTTGCTCGGGACCTCTAAACACTGAGGACCGACTCTATCTTAGGCATTCACACTTCAATCCCCAGCTACAATCAATTTATAATATTTTCTTTGAAATGGAGTGACAAATAAAAAAACTAAGAGTGTCTGTAGGAGTACTTTTCGATTTACCTCCCTCCTTCAAACATGATACAATCGTAGAGAGGTCGCTATTGTGACGATTTCATTTTTTTTTAAGAGATAGAATTGCCCCGGGCTATGGTGTAGCGATAGAGTGTCCAGTTTGGTTCTCAGGTATCCACAGTTCAATTCCCAATTACAATGAATTTGTATGATTTTCTTTCAAATGGAATGACAAACTAGGAAAGTTGAGATTGCTAAGACGGCCTTCGCGAGTACTTTCCGATTAAAAGCTTTTAAATTTTTATAAAATTTAATTAAGACACTCAACTATCCAGATATTTCTTGCTCTATGAGTTAGTTCTATGAAATTGATAAATAGACATAATCAAGTTGTCATATGATAAAATTATGACGATTTACTAAACAGCGCACGTGAAGTTTAGGATTGCTTAAACAACGTCTCATACTTTCATATTTATCAAATAGCATACTTAATTCTCTTTTTACCCTTTCCGCCAAACAGACCTACACCATTGTAGTACTGGAATTTGAATTTCCAGTTACCACGTTTGGATGGTTCGGGATTTCCACTGTGGTGCAGGTCTGTTTGGCGAGAGGGATAAAAAGATAATTAAGTATGTCATTTGATAAATATGAAAGTATGAGATGTTGTTTGAAAAATTCTAAACTTCACATGCGCTGTTTGATAAATTTAAATTGTCTATAAAATTACTATGTGTACATGAAACTGACGATTAATTGCTGAGTTTCGACATCTAATCCATCGGTGGAGAAGGGAATTTTATTGAGAATATTTGCTTGCCAATGCTTGAGCTAGCTTTTAAGTTGTTTAAGCTCAATTGATAACATAATCAAATCAAATCAAATCAAATTTAATAGAGCCATTAATGCATTATAATTATATCGGTCAAAATCGATTTGATTTTTTTTTTGTTCGAATCTAAATTTATTTTAAACTCGGATTGAATTTGGTTCGACGATCGACTCTTTAATTATTTAAAGGGTCCATATTTTCAAATCAAGTCTTTGCCGAAAGATAAAGCCTAGTAAAAAATATAATGGAATGTCTCCGGAGTAATGGTTGGAATCCGTCAATCTGGTGATTCCTATCAGTTCGTTTTTGGATCATCGTAAAGGAGATAAATCACGATAGACCTTTGACCCTTGAGATTAATAACTAGTGCATGAAAGAACGACATCTTCGCATTTCAGGATTAATCAGTTGTTCTACGATCTGGCTGTGCTAATTTCTAATCCATCAGTTGCAAATTAATGGAATGTCTCCGCTGCTAGAAACGGTGAATAATTTATAAGTTGCAAATTATTATTATTATTTTTCTCAGAAATAGAAAAATAAAATAAATATTAGGTCATTAAAATTCTTATATATATATTTTTGAAAAATATATGAATTGTTTGACATAAAGAAATAAAAGAAAACACACAAGACCAGCGTTGACAAAAGAATATCAAATTTCTAGTGTTTAAAAAATAAACTAGAGAATGTGAGATCATTGAAAAAGAAATTAGATGATAGAATGGGAACAACATTAGTTTTTCAGTAGAATCTTGTGATCTAGCATATATAGGTAAGAACTAAGGAGACATACTAGTGGAAGGAGATTTTGTACGTCAAAATTTTTTGATAGAATCATTTAATTTGTGATTTTTGAATTTGTCTAGATCGAACACTTATCTTCAGAACTAATTGAAGTTGTCGTTGAAGCCGATGTCTCCCCTCCGAACGGAAAAACATTTTGGATACTTGAATTATAAAAAAAAAGACACATATAACTAAATTGGTCATTGACATTGATTAAGAAGTGATAATATGCATAATTTGTCCCCTCGAAATTACCGATCTATTAACTAGAACAACGTAGATGTTATTTCAAGTGAACAGGGATTGAATCTCAGTATGAGTCTAAAATTTTCATTCGAGTTTAAAAATTCTCCGTTGTTTCTGGCTAACGGATCAAGGGACATAGTCCTCCGTAATTTATCTTTCTTTATCATCATCGAGAGATCGACGATGAAGAACACTAGACGAATGTAATCGTCTTTATGCAATAAGAGAATATGCATAATTTTGATGTCAATATTGGATCTCAATGGTTTCATTTAATTGTAAGCTTGCTTTAAAAAAAAAAAGAAGGAAAATTATATATGTCAGCTCTAGGTCCAGATTCTCATTGAGCTGCAGCTTTATTCCATTTGATTACTCACGCCTAATCTAAAGCTTTATTATTATTCGGATCCGGAGACATTATTTATTCAATGGAATCTGTTGTTGTTGTCCATTCATCATACAAAAGTCAAATATGATTCTGATGGATGATTTAGAATGATATGTTTCAATTACAGGAGCTATTTATTTATTTTTATTTTATTTATCAGGTGCACCTCTTATTTGTGGTATTTAACCTCTTGCTTGTTTTTCGTCTAGAGATAATGATAATTGACTGTATTTATTAATCAAACTATCAACGTCAAGTTTCGCAGAAAAAATATTGTCTTTTTATTGTCAATATATATAATTCTTTGTTTTGCATTATTATTATAAAATAAAAAAATTACGTGGTCAAGATTTAAAGATAAAAAAATCTATTAAACTAAAATAAATTAAGTAACGAGTGAAGATTAAATGCATATTGTTCTTTAATTAATATTTTTTCCCTTAATTAACTCGATTGCTATATTTATTTATCGTTAAGATTCTTGCTCATATTAATGTAAAAATAACTTAGCCTAGAGATACAAGAAACTTTCAAAGACGTGGGGTAGGATCTCATACTTCGAGTCATAGAAGTAGATCGAATTGGAAGTAGGGTGACTCGAAAATGATAGAAGATCAAAATGAATTGAGCAGAGAGCAAGGCAACTCGGCAAGTAAAGAGAGCAAAAATATGTCTGTTAGTGGTGGATTTACATATGATTATCATAACACATCCGAGTGTATCGTATTGGTTCAAACCCGATTAAAAGTGATCTAACCATTATGGTTTTAAGTTAACGAGTTTGTGTTATTGGATGTGGGTTAATGGATTTTGGATTAATATGTGTAGAACCCTTTAACCCGTACCGCGGTACCGTTAACATTGATGCTATATATAGGGTGTGATCCCCGTAGGAGAGGATGATTTTCGGCCGACTCTTGTTATCCTCATCAGGCAGAGCATCCGGGGCCGCTCTCTCTCAACCTGTGGAAGATCAAGCCCTTCGGCTTTTCCAAATCTTCGGATTCTTCCAGCGATTATGGATTCAGGTACATGGCTTTACGCTTCCGTTTTTTATTTTAATTTTCGCATACTCGTTGTAGATCGTCAGACAAGATCCTATGTATGGATAATTTTGTTTTCAATTTTCCAATTACAAATGTGGATACACGATCCATTAAGGGATCCGAAGGATCCATCAATTGGTATCAGAGCTACAGATTTTGTGGTGATGATCGTACACATTAGGATGCGATTTATTCGACGATTTTTGTCCAAATGCGTGTGTTTTGTGTTAACTCTTCATTTAACGCGTTAGTCTTAGGTTTAGAGGCGGATTGAAGTTTTTCACATTTTTTCCCGAAGAACACGAAGAATGACGGTGTAACCACCGCCGTTTTCGTCAAAATCGTCTCTCATATTCGCAGAAATTAGGTCACCAGTCGACTGATGGTCCACATCGATCAGAGCATACATCAATCAATCGTGGATCATGGATCGCTAGTCTAAATTTGATGCGTACGTAAAGGTTCATATCGATCGACAATAATCGATCTTCATCGATCATTCTGTGTGGGAAATTTCGAACAGAATATTTGTTAGTCGACTGCGGAACTCGACTGGGGCATGACAGTCGGCTAATGAGTTTAAACTTCGGTACATAATGGTTTTTAGTCGATTGGACAATCGACTGATGATATCAGTCGACTGCCATCAACCACCAGTCAACTGCTAGGCCTTAGTTTGAACACAAAAACTTTGTTTGTCGACTAAAGCAATTGACTGATCACAATCAGTCAACTACTATATGGAAACAGTCGACTGATGACGTAAGAAACTTTCAGAGGCCATAATTTTTCGCTCGGGATGAGTTTTGAGGCGTTTTCGGTGGAGTTTCGAAGCTCATTCAAAGCTCTACGTGTCTTATAGCGGGGTTTACCCCCGTAATGGCTTGTTTCGGGCCTTAAAAATGTCGTTTAGTGCCTTTTCGAAGGCTCCGAAGTTTTTAAGTCCCATGTTATGGTCATTTTGCGTTCCCTATATCATTTAAAAGCAACAATACAGTCGAGCAACCTAGGATTTCAATGTAACTATTAACACATGTGTTATTAAGTTGAACTAATATTATCACCAATGTGAGAACTATTTGCTAAGCTTAGTGCATCATTGTGTGAGTGGATGTATATCTATGCTAAGGATGATTGGCCCAAAGGAAATAATCTTTATGCCAAATATATGTTTAAAGATGGTTCACTATAAACATCATACATGTAAGATGTCGGCCCAAAGGAAGACATATTATATGACTGATTAAAAGAATAGTAAACTGTGGTTATATAACCAAACCTAACTCATATTGGGTTATTAATCATGCATATATTGTGTCGGCCCAAAGGAAGGCACATTATATGACAGATTACAATGTTTTGAGTGAGGATTAGAGAGTACTACTAATAAGTTACAATTTAATCCAAAGATTAATTGTAATGTTGTATTTGATATCTCATAAAGGGACCTATTATATGTGCATGTATTTATTTCTTAGTGTTTGCTTTATATCACTGTTTATATATATATGCATATTTATCGTTATTGATGTGAGCATCTGTTCTATTCTATTCTTTCTTTTATAGCACAAATGACATCTACCAATAAACTTAATATTTCAACAACTTTAATTTTAGAAATCATTGGACATAAAAGGACTATTAGGAGTAATGTTACTAAAACTGTAGTATATGATAATGAACTTCTCAGCTTAGTTAGTTCAGAAGTCAATTTTGCTATTGTACCTACTGACATATGATGAATAAACACTAGTACTACCACTCATATTAGTGTCACTAAGCATGGTTGTCTTTCTAGTCGACTGTCTATTAATGGTGAAAGATACATCTATATTAGTAATGACAAGAAGGCTAGAGTGACTGCTATAGGTGTTTTTAGGCTTTGTCTAGGGACTGATATATTTTTGGATTTGAAAAATATATTTGTAGTTCCATCCTTTAGAGGGAACTTAATTTCCATTTCTTCTTTGGACAAATCAGGATATATTTGTTCATTTGGAAATGAAATATTTAGTATTTTTCAAAATTCAAAACTTATTGGTACTGGTTTCCTAGTTGACAAGCTATACAGGTTAAACACCATAGCTCTCACTGACAACATAATAATGCACAGTATAGGTACGAAACGCAATTTGACCGATGAGAATTCATCCATGTTGTGGCATAGGCGTTTAGGACATATATCCAAACAACACCTAGAAAGGTTAATGTCATAAGGAATTCTCCACTCCCTTGACATATCAGACTTTGAGGTTTGCATACAGTGTGTCAAAGGGAAAATGACTAACAAAAGGAATAAAGGTGCAAATCGGTGTAGTGGCACTTTAGAACTGATACATACAGATATATGTGGGTCATTCCCTAAGACATCTTGGAATGGACAGATATATTTTATCAGTTTTATAGATGATTATTCCTTATATGGCTACTTGTACCTTTTGCATAAGAAGTCACAGTCCTTGGACATGTCTAAAATCTTCAAAGCCAAAGCTGAAAATCAACTAGGTAAGAAGATCAAAGTTGTCAGATCCGACTGTGGAGGTGAATATTATGGTCGTTATGATGGATCAGGTGAACAACATCCAGGACCTTTTGCCAATTACCTATCTGGGTGTGGTATTATGGTTCAATACACCATGCTTGGTACTCCTCATCAGAATGGTGTAGCTGAGAGAAGGAACCGAACCCTAAAGGACATGGTGAGAAGTATGATGTCTTTCACTTCTTTACCGGAGTCCTTGTGAGGTGATGCACTCAAGACTACAGTGTACTTACTTAATAGAGTACCCAGTAAGGCAGTAAGTAAAACCTCATATGAGCTATGGACGGGTAAGCAGCCTAGTATTAGGCATTTACATGTTTGGGGTTATCCAACTGAGGCTAGGCTTTATAAGCCTAAAGAAAAGAAATTGAACCCAAGGACAACTAGCTGTCATTTTTTGGGTATTCTGAAAGGTCAGGGGGCTTTAAGTTTTGTGATCCCTCAAATAGGTCCTTTTTCGAAACGGGAAATGTCAAGTTCATCGAGGACAGTGGGAGAATAAACCCAAGAGATATATCTTTTGAGGAGGATAACACTTATCATCCTACCTCAGTTACTACAGATGTAACTAGTAGTGGTATGATTACTATACCCTATATAATTGATGTTGCACATCTGGTGGGAGTAGTACTTCATGATGTCCCTGTATCCTCCCCTATGCAAGTAGAGGAACCATCTGCTCAAATTGAGGTACACTCTCCTATGATTGAGCAGGTTCCTCAAGCACCTCAAATGCCTCAAGAACAAGTGCCTCTAAGGCGATCTACTAGGAAAAAGAGATTTATGATTTCACGTGATTTTGCTTATCTCCAAGAGCATGAGTTTGACATAGGCCTGGAAGATGATCCTTATCTTTCTAGGAAGTCAAACAGTATTCTAATCATGAAAAGTGGATTGAAGCCATAAAAGATGAGATAAAATCTATGACAGATAATGGTGTATGGGAACTAGTTGAATTGCCTGAAGGTGTGAAACCAATTGGTTGTAAATGGATATTTAAAACCAAACGGGATTTACTAGGCAATATCGAAAAGTATAAGACACGCCTTGTAGCCAAAGGATTTACTCAAAAGGAGGATATTGATTACAAAGAGACTTTCTCACCTATATCTACGAAAGACTCCCTAAGGGTAATCATGACACTTATAGCTCATTATGATTTGGAGCTACATCAAATAAACGTCAAGACTGCATTCCTTAATGGAGACATTAAGGAATTTGTATACATGGTGCAACCAGAGAACTTTGAATATGATGATTTAAAGCACCTAGTATATAAGTTGAAGAAGTCCATTTATGGCTTAAAGCAGGCATCCTGTCAGTGGTACAAGAAATTTGATCAAGTGGTTACTTTATTTGGTTTTAAAGAGAATCCAGTTGATCAATGCATTTATGTCAGTTCAATGGGAACAAGTTTGTAATACTTGTCCTATATGTGGATGATATTTTATTGGCAAGCAATTGTAAAATATTACTGTATGAGACCAAGTCATTTCTATCAGGTAAATTTGAAATGAAATACCTTGGTGAAGCATCTTTTGTATTAGGCATACAGATATATCATGATAGATCCAAGGGTATACTTGAATTATCATAAAATACTTATATTAAAAAGGTGCTCATACGGTATGACATGTAAAATTGTACACCTGGAGACACACCTGTATCTAGAAGGTGATAAGTTTAGCTTGCAACAATGTCCACTACGTGAACTTGAAATAAATGAGATGAAGAAATTTCTCTATGCATCGGCAGTAGGGAGTCTCATGTATGCTCAGATTTGTACGCGTCCAGATTTAGCGTACATTGTTGGAATATTAGGTAGGTATCTAAGTAACCCTGGACCAGGACATTGGAAAGCTGTAAAAAGGATAATGCAGTATCTACAAAGAACCAAAGAACTCATGCTCACATATCGGAGATCCAGTCAGTTGGAGGTGATTGGATATTCAGATTACGATTTTGCTGGATGCTTGGATAACAAGAGATTCACCTCAGGTTTTGTATACATACTTGCTGGAGGAGCTATATCATGGAAAAGCATCAAACAGACGCTTATAGCGACTTCCACGATGGAGGCAGAATTAATACTCTGTTATGAAGCATCAAATCACGGGATATAATTACAGAACTTTATCACATCATTACAAGTAATCGATGGTGTTGAAAGACCATTGAAAATTTTCTGTGATAACAAAGCTATAGAACTCTATTCCAAGAACAACCGTAGCTCGTCAAAGTCAAAGCACATCGACATCAAGTACCTGGCGGTTAAGGAAAGAGTATAGAGTGGTCAAATAATGATAGAGCATATTCAGACAGACTCAGTACTGGCGGATCTGCTCACCAAGGGATTGTTACCCAAGGTGTTTCATCAGCATGTATTGCATATGGGGGGTCCTTCATATTGATGAAGTACTCATTAAGTGGGAGTCTATATTTATTTATATTTTGAATACTCTTATGTATATATTGGACACATGTAATTTTTTTATTATCGTACGAATAAAGTTTCCTTTTACATGTGTATTTATTGACACTCTGAATAAAGAAACATCATGATTTACTAATGCAGTTTGCATATGGTGATTGTAAATGTGATGTAAGACTCATTAATGAGTCATAAAGTGATCATGATTTGCTAATGCAGTTTAGCATATGACGCTTGCAAATGTGATCAGATCCAGTATTGGATCATAAGGACGATCAGTTGAGAATAGACATGTACAGATCACATTTCATGTATTTCTCATGCTACACATCTACATCAGATCTATGTCATTGACGACATTGGTATTGTGATTACTGACGGGTCCTGCTACCGATTACATATATGAAGTAGCAACGATCACTTTAGTCCTATGTCAATGAAGTTGATGGACCAGATTATTTCAATTCAATATGACATGATATGCGCAACTAAGGAATTTCGGTTAAGTATTACATTCGAAATCACATGTAGCCCAAGTGGGAGATTGTTGGTGGTGGACTTACATATGATTATCGTAACGCATTTGAGTGTGTCGTATTGGTTCGAACTCAATTAAAAGTGATCTAACCATTATGGTTTTAAGTTAACGGATTTATGTTATTGGATGTGGGTTAATGGATTTTGGATCCATATGTGTAGAACCCTTTAACCCGTACCACGGTACCATTAACATTGATGGGATGTTAACGGGTTTTGGGTTAACACTATATATAGGGTGTGATCCCCACAGGGAGAGGATGATTTTTGGTCGACTCTTGTTTTCCTCATCAGGCAGAGCATCCGGGGCCGCTCTCTCTTGACTTGTGGAAGATCAAGCCCTTCGGCTCGTCGGCTTCTCCAGATCTTCGGATTCTTCCGACGATTAAGGATTCAGGTACATGGTTTTACGCTTCCATTTTTTATTTTAATTTTTGCATACTCGTTGTAGATCGTCAGACAAGATCCTGTGCATGGATTGTTTTATTTTTGATTTTTCGATTACAAATGTGGATACACGATCCATTAAAGGATCCATCAACGACAAGTCAGGAGCATGGTAATTTGGAAAGGATAGAAGACCGAAGTAAGCCGAGTAAGAAGTAAGGTAACTCAGGAAGTGAAGAGAGCAGAAGTATATCGAGTCGGGGGCAAGGTGACTCGAAAATTAAGGATAGAAGATTGAAGTGAGCCGAGTAGAGAATAAAGTAACTCGAGAAGCAAAGAAAGTAGAAGTAGATCAAATCAGAGAGTAGGGTGACTCAAGAGTCTGGGGAAGGAATGGAGACAAAAGTATACTGAGTCGAAAGCATAGCGACTTGGGAGGTAGGATTCCTCTATGGTTCGTGTGCTTTCGTATATGACTCATTCTTTGTTGTTCAATCTGATAGAATTATACAATAATAAGAAATATACGGATCCTCTATCAGATCAACGCCTAGCTTTGTCTCCACCTGAGGAGTTAGTCTCACCTCTTCACTTGAGGCTTACCTACCGGTTGTCCAGTCGGACTTTACCTTGCTTGACATCCAATTTGACCCATTAGGGCTTCATGTCAGCTGTCCGATCTTTCTGATCCAACCGGGCTTCCTATCAACTGTTCGATCTCCATTGACTAGAGCAACGTGTTGCGGTCTAAGACGGCGAGATGGGATGACTCGGCAAAAGTGCTCACGACCGGAGTGAGAGGTTGACTGAGCACAGGTCAAGATGACTTCTTCTTCATCTAGATTAGTTGTTGGAGTCACAGGGATTTGGATCCATCTCGTTGGAGTCATCGTCGGGATCAAAACCCAAGGAGACTCACAAATGAGTGAGAAAGGGGGGCCAAAGGGGACTTCGATCAAGCCCCTCCGACGCCCAAATCAGAATGTGGAGAATATGAAGAAAGCTGCCTAAAGAGGTGAAGCTAAAGATTAGAGATTAATGGAGCCCCCCTCTTATTCCTCCTCCTTGTTACCTTTGTATAGACGATGAAGCAAAAGAAGTCTGGTGGCGTGGCTCCTAATGGAGGCATGACTTCATAGAGAAGATCTTGAGAGGCATGATCTAATTATAACGGAGATGTGACGGTACGAAGAGGATCTTGGGAGGCATGACCTCATTTATGGTGAGATGTGACTGTTCGGAGGGAATCTTGGGAGGTATGGCCTCATGATGGAGAAGTGACTCAATGGTGGAGACCGTGGAGAGGTGTCTTCCAGACAGAGATACAAATATCTAACTGACGAACTAAGTTGATGATAGACGAAGCTGAGACGTCGGGCTGAGACATCAGGTTGAACTAAGGCATCAAGCTGAGTCATCGGGGTGAGCTGTGACATCAGGCTGAGACATTAGGCCGAAATATCAAGTTGAGACATCAGGCCGAGTCATCAAGTGATCGAGGTAAGCCCTGGACGAGATGAGTTATGGCCGAGGTGGCCGAGATAAACTATGGCCAAGGTGGCCGAGGTAAGCTATGGCCAAGGTGGCCGAGATAAACTATGGTTGAGATAAGTTGCCAAGGTAATATATTATAGTCTTCTGACAGACCCAAATTAACTTGTCGCTCTTGCTCGGGTCCCACCTATGCTTGACCATTAACTTAACTCGGCTACTTGACCGAAGATATTTCTCCCCACATCATAGGTACCCCCCCCCCCCCGGGTAGTCTGGTTGAAGGAGGCATAAGTCTGATTGACTAAATGTGTGTCGATCATGAAAGAAACATGTAGGTCTGACCTCTATTAACGATGTGGAGATTAGTGAAGATGATGAAGTGGAGATCAGAGGGGATTATCGATGGAGAAAAGGCCAAGGGGCACTGTATATGCTGAATAACTGGACGATGTGGTCTGAGACAGAAAGAATATAATGCCTCGAATGGCGGTCTTTGCTGATAGATGTCTCGGTTCGAGATACGTAGAAATATAATGCGCCGAATGACGACCTTTGTTGATGGACGCTTAGATTCGAGACACGATGAAATAAGACTGCGTCGTGATGGACGACTTTGCTGATGGAGACCTCAATCCGAGACACGAGGAAATAAGACTGCGCCGCGATGAGCGACTTTGCTGATGGAGACCTCGGTCTGAGACACGAGGAAATGACTACGCCACGATGGGTGACTTTGCTAATGGAGACCGAGACACAAGGAAATAAGACTGCACGGCAATGGGCAACTTTGTTGATGTAGACTTCGGTCCGAGATACTAGGGAACAAGCTCAATTCCTCGACTCCCGAAGATCCGCGGAGTCGGGGAGAGAATAATATGCTCGATCCTCGACTCTAGAAGATCCACGGAGTCGAGGAGAGTAATAAATTTGACTCTCCCTTAAACTTGACCAAGTACTATAACAGTGCAAAATATAAATGGACTAGAAAAAAGCAAAGCAAAAAAAATCTAGCTGACCTAGGAAGACCTAACTTCGACGGATTTGACTTGAGAAAAGATTTGAAATAGCTAACTTTTGGAAGAAGAGCTCCAGAAGAAATATCTTTAAAAGGGAACTTTTGGAAGAGCTACCCTTTGAAAATATCTGGAAGAGCTAACTTTGGAAGAGAACCTCAAAAGAGCTAACTTTGAGAAGAGAGATACTTCAGAAGAGCTAACTTTGGAATAGCTCAGGAAAAGCTAGCTTTGGGATAGCTCGGGAAGAGCTAGCTTTTGAAGGGCTCGGGAAGAGCTATCTTGAGAAGAGCTCTGAAAGAGATATCTTCGGAAGAGCTCTGGAAGAAACATTTTTAGAAGAGATTTTCGAAATAGCTAACTTGGGAAAAGCTCGAGAATAGCTAACTTTGAGAGCTCGGGAAGAGCTAACTCGGGCAGAGCTCTGAAAGGGACATCTTGGAAGAGCTAACCTTTGAGAAGAGCTCAGAAGAGGTCTTTGGAGAGCTCTCGAAGAGACATCTTCGGAAGAGACATCTTCGGAAGATATCTTCGGAAGAGCTAACTTGGGAAGAGCTCGAGAAGAGGTAACTTTGGAAGAGCTCCGGAAGAGACATCTTTGAAAGAGATCTTCGGAAGAGCTCCGAAAGAGCTAACTTTAGAAGAGAGATACTTCGGAATATTTAACTTGAGAAGAGCTTGAGAAGAGCTAACTTTGGAAGAGCTCCAGAAGAGATATCTTTGAAAGAGATCTTCGGAAGAGCTCCGAAAGAGCTAACTTTGGAAAAGAGATACTTCGGAAGATCTGACTTGAGAAGAGCTCGAGGAGAGCTAACTTTGGAAGAGAGATACTTCAGAAGATCTGACTTGAGAAGAGCTAATTTTGAGAAAAACTAATTGGAGAAGAGTATATGACCATCTTGCATTATGACATCACCCATCTTAACGTCTCAGCTCCGAATGTTTCCCACAGACGATGCCACTTGTGTTGCGGTTTGAGACGACGAGATGGGATGACTCAGTAAAAGTGCTCATGGTCGGAGTGAGAGGTCGGCTGAGCACAGGTCAAGATGACTTCTTCTTCATCTAGATTAGTTGTCGGAGTCGTAGGGATTTGGATCCAACTCGTCATCGGAGACATCATCGGAGTCGTCGTCGGGATCAGAACCTGAGGAGACTCACAAACAGGTGAGAAAGGGAGGGTCGAAGGGGACCTCAGTCAAGCCCCTCCGATGCCCAAGTCAGAACGTGGAGAATATGGAGAAAGCTGTCTAAAAAGACGAAACTAAAGAGAGATTACTAGAGCCCCCCTTATTCCTCCTCCTTGTTACCTTTATATAGGCGATGAAGCAAGAGAAGTCTAGTGGCGTGGCTCATGATGGGAACGTGACTTCACAGAGGAGATCTTGGGAGGCATGATTTAATTATAATGGAAATGTGACGGTACGGAGATGATCTTGAGAGGCATTACCTCATTATGGCGAGATGTGACTGTTCGGAGGGGATCTTGGGAGGCATGACCTCATGATGGAGACGTGACTCAATGGTGGAGACCGTGGAGAGGCGTCTTCCGGATAGAGATACAAATATCTAACTGACGAACTAAGTTGATGATAGACGAAGCTGAGACATCTAACTAAAACGTCAGGCTGAGACATGGAGTTGAGACGTCAGACTGAGCTGAGACATCAGACTGAGACATCGGGGCGAGCTGTGATATCAAGCCGAGATATTAGGTCGGGACATCAGGCCAAGACATTAGGCTGAGATATTAGGCCGAGTCATCAAGTGACCGAGGTAAGCCCTGGTCGAGATGAGTTATGGCCGAAGTGGCCGAGATAAACTATGGCCAAGGTGACCCAGGTAAGCTATGCCCGATGTGGCTGAGATAAACTATGGCTGAGGTAAACTGTCGAGGTAATATATTATGGTCTTCTGGCACACACCAAATTAACTTGTCGCTCTTGCTAGGGTCCCACCTAAGCTTGACTATTAATTTAACTCGGCTACTTGGCCAATAATATTTCTCCCCACATCACAGCGTAAATGATGTTTCAAGTGGACAGGAGTTGAATCTCAGCGTGAGATTTAAAACTCTCATCCGGGATCAAAAGTTCTTCATTATTTCTGACCAATGGATCAAAGGGCATAATCCTCCGTGATTTATCTCTCTTCATTATCACCGAGAGATCGACGATGAAGAACACTAGGGACGAATATAATCACCTTTTTGTAACAAGAGAATATACATAATTTTGATGTCAATATTGGATCTCAATGGTTTCATTTAATTGTAACCTTGTTTAAAAAAAAAATAGCTCTAGGTCCAGATTCTAATTGATCTGCAGCTTTATTCCATCATGCCTAATCTAAAGCTTTTTTATTTTTCGGATCCGGAGACATTATTTATTCAATGAAACCTATCGTTGTTGTACATTCATCGTACAAAAGTCAAATATGATTCTGATGGATGATTTAAAATGATATGTTTATGTAAAAATTGGGAATCTGTTTAATTAATAATTTTTTATTATTCGTCTTAGAATACTAATGAGAAAGAGATAAATTATGAAGGGACAAAGTCTTTTGATACGGTGACAAAATAGAAAAGGACTCATTTAATACCAGAAGAGATTTTAGACCCTTTATCCGAAATTAAATTCTGTTCATTCTATAAGTAATTTTTATTTTACCATCGCGTCGTCTATGTGGAGACAAATGATATGTTTCAAACTTTCAATTACAGGAGCTACTTTTTTTTATTTTTTATTATCAGGTGCATCTTTTATTTGTGGTATTTAACCTCCTGCTTGTTTTTCGTCTAGAGATAATGATAATTGACTGTATTTATTAATCAAACTATCAACGTCAAGTTTCGCAGAAAAAATATTGTCTTTTTATTGTCAATATATATAATTCTTTGTTTTGCATTATTATTATAAAATAAAAAAATTACGTGGTCAAGATTTAAAAATAAAAAAATCTATTAAACTAAAATAAATTAAGTAACAAGTGAAGATTAAATGCATATTGTTCTTTAATTAATATTTTTAAGCAAATATACATATTTCACTTTCCCTTAATTAACTCGATTGGCATATTTATTCACCGTTAAGATTCTTGCTCATATTGATGTGAAAATAACTTAACTGAGGATCCCGTACTTAGAGTCATAAAAGTAGATCGAATTGGAAGTAGAGTGACTCGGAAATGATAGAAGATCAAAATGAGTCGAGCAAAGAGCAAGATAACTCAAGAAGTAAAGAGAGTAAAAGTACGCCAAGTCGGAGGCATGGTGATTTAGAAAAGGATAGAAGATCGAAGTTAGCCGAGCAAGAAGTAAGGTAACTCGAGAAGAGAAGAGAGCAGAAGTACATCGACTCGGGGGCAAGATGACTCGGAAAGAATAGAAGATTGAAATGAACCGAACAAAGAATAAAGTAACTCGAGAAGCAAAGAAACCATAAGTAGATCAAATCGGAGAGTAGGATGACTCGAGAGTATGGAAAAGGAATGGAGACAAAAGTATATTGAGTCGAAAGCATAACGGCTTGGGAGGCAGGAACCATAGAGGAGATTCCTATCTTACGCGGTAATACTTATCCACTAACAATCTCTTCTGATGATAACCCTTGCACACATGGCATGCCATGAGGGGATGTTTGTCAGAAATCGTTCCCTAATCGCCTAGCAAGCTATGTGACTAGAAATCATTCCCTAATATTCGCCTAGCAAGCTACGTGACTGATAGATTATTTGAGTATTTGAAGAACCTCAAATAATGCCATATAAAGGAAAGGATGAGTTCTGACGCTCTCTCTCTAGCAACTTATGTTACTTTTCATTGTATTATTATTTTATTATTTTATCTGATTTAAATATGAGAGAGTCATTAGTCGAAACTCCGATAGTGATCATTTGACGTGTATTAATTTTATCAGAGATACCGTGACTATAAAAATCATATCTCTTTTGAAAATTCAGCAAAATGTATTTTTAAAAAAATGATTGCATCACTTGTACTTTAATTCATTCACATATATCACTTTTTCCTTACTAATAAATAATAATTGTCGTACTTTTCTCTGGAGAAAATTAATGAAAATTGTAGAGATTAGTTTTCTAAAAACAAAGAACCGACCAAGTTGGGATTTATATCATTCATATTTGAGTAAAATTAACATTTTATTTTATTTTTCATGCATTGTCGACTTGCTTGACAATTTTATATGTATTACCGGTTGACTAGAGCGATATAAATTATAATGGACAGAGATTGATTTTTGATATAGGATTTAAAATTTTCGTTTCGATTTAAAAGTCCTCTATTATTTTTTATCAACAAATCAAAAGACATAATATTTATAATTTACTTCTCTTCATCATCACTGAAAGATCGATAGTGATCAGCATAATCACTTTTTATTAGAAAGGAAGCTTCCCAATCGTCTCTACGAGAGAGAACCAAATGATTAATACAAATGATAATATTATTTCAAGTCCCAGTGCAACGGCGCGTCGGTAAAAGCTTGAGCGGTCCCTGCGGTAAGTCATGGTTCGATTCTTGTCGATCGATTGCAGTTTACGAAGAAAATTTCAGTATTTTCCACTCGCTTACGGGTTGCGGAGACGGGTTCCCATTTTTCAACTGGGTTGGTGTGAGGTGCGGACTCTAATTGGCGTATATACCCTTCACGGCGAGCGATCCCGATTTATCCTTCCTGGTCGATGTTTACTGAGACTCTTCACATCGCGAGATAAACCGTTCCACTGTCAAATCAATTAATGACGAAACTTGAATACCATTTATAAATAAATAAAAAATATTCCAAAAAGCAAGAATCAATCTTTTCAAATATTTATTTTTCTATGTTAATTTTTGATGGAATAAAATATTCTTCGTGATCGTCGGGAGGACGACTAATTTCACCTTTTAATCAAAGGAAGCTTCCTAATTTGTGTTTTGAGAAAAGACAGCGGACTAAAGTAACGGTAGAGATTGAAGTATTGCCCACGTTGACTTTGGCGTCAAAGAATGCAGTCGACAGTTCCCGATATCCAGATATTTACTTCCTCGGGAAGTTAGCTCGTGATATTCATGTGGTCCTTAGAAAGATTCCGTCAAGGAATGTTGACTGCCACTACAAGTCGTCGCCGTATCTGTTGACAATCCTCTCCAACAAGGTCAGCATGATGATGACGGACGGAGGCCGTCAGAAGATGACGACGGCGGTACATATGATGGTGGCGCCGCCAGTTGGAGATCCGGTGCAGTAGGCGTAGCAGGCCGATGGTCTCCTTCATTGGGACGAGGAGACGTCGAGGACATCTGGGCTCGTCCTGCAGAGTCTCAAGGCCCAACTCCATCAGGTCGTTAATTATTAGAAACGAATTAATGACGGCGAGGGCGGAGAGAATGTAATCGATCGATGTTTGGGACGATGGCAGCGGCTTTGATCTTGAAAGCACTTCGCGATCGCCTTCAGTTCTAGCTTTAGGTCAGTCAGTTTCTTCAACTCCAAAGCTTCTTAGATATTTCGTAAAAGTTAAAATCTGTCAATTTAGTGATCTCCATCGATATGTCTCACGGTCATTGTGAGGGAGATAAATTATAGAGGATCCTATAACCTTGACGTGGTGGTCAAGACACATGGATGTCATCTGAATCCAAAAAAACACTTTAGATCTTCTCCGAAATCGATTCTTACTTTATCCGCAAACTCCATCGTATCTTAACCACCATGTTATCTTCATGGGAACCACGTAGAGATTGAGCCAGGAGGAGAAGGTGGTGGTGGAATAGACTAGCTAGGTCGATGAGATCACGACGAGGAGGTGGTAGAATAGGATCTTAGATTCAAATGCTTATCCATAATCTTTCTTTTAAGACAAATACTATATCTTCCGATCTGAAATCAGTGGATGAGGAGATTCAATTACGTGTTCATTGTCGAACTCTTTCGATCGACTGAATATAAATCGGATTTGTCTCGGAGGTGCCAAGCTAGTCAGGTCTGACGTATACGTGACTTCGAAAGTGCGAGTGCTTACAGGTCGGTCTATGCAAAGATAATATTCTTCGGATCGTTCTCTAAACTAAGAAGTACTTCGGACTTGAGAAGACTTGAAAATGGTGAGAAGGGAGTCAAGGCGTATCTCGACGAAGTTCCTCCGATACTCAAGTCAAAAAATAGAGAAAAATACCTAAAGTAGCAAGAGGGAGTAGAAAGTTAGAGATTACTTGATCCTCATATTCTCCTACTTCTAGTTTTATATAGGAGGAGAAGAACGCACCTTCATTTGAAGGAGAAGTGACTTCCTGGCGAGGAACATAGAGATATGGAGATGTGATTTCCTATTTCCTATCTAGGATCATGGAGACATGTCTTTTTAGCGAGGATTATAGAGACGTGGGCTCATGAATAGGATTATGGGAATGTGGAGATATGGCCTCGTGGAGAGAATCGTGGAGACATGAAGATATGACCTCGTGAAGAGGATCGTGGATATGTGGATGTCGATCTGGGTTAGAGTGCTCGACCCATCAAACTGAGCTAAGCTTTGGAGTTCGAGCTAATTTTATTGTTGAAGCGAGCTCAGGTGTATTTCAAATGGGGTCGAGTAGACTCAAATTTTATTTGATTGAATTCAATTTCAACTTTATTTTTCTTGTTAGTCATTTTCCCTTTGACACACTGTATGCAAACCTCAAAGTCTGACATGTTAAGGGAATGGAGAATTCCTTATGACATTAATCTTTCTAGGCGTTGGTTGGATATATGTCCTAAATGTCTATGCCACAATATGAATGAATTCTCGTTAGTCAAATTGCGTTTCGTACCTATATTGTGCATTATTATGTTGTCAGTGAGAGTTATAGTATTTAACTTGTATAGCTTGTCAACTAGGGAACAGTACCAATAAGTTTTGAATTTTGAAAAATATTAAATATTTCATTTCCAAATGAACAAGTATATCCTAATTTGTCCAAAGAAGAAATGAAAATTAAGTTCCTCCTAAAGGATGAAACTACAAATGTATTTCCAAATCCAAAAATATATCAGTCTCTAGACAAAGCCCTAAAAATACCTATAACAGCCACTCTAGCCTTCTTGTCATTACCAGTATAAATGTATCTTTCACCATCAATAGACAATCGACTAGAAAGACAACCATGCTCAGTGACACTAATATGAGTGGTAGCACCAGTGTCTATCCACCATGTCAGTAGGTACAGTAACGAAATTGACTTCTGAACTAACTAAGTTGAGAAGTTCATTATCATATACTGCAGTTTTAGTAACCTTACTCCTAATAATAGTCCTTTTATATCTAGTGGTTTCTAAAACTAAAGTTGTTGGAATATTAAGTTTATCAGTAGATATCATTTGTGCTATAAAAGAAAAAACAGAATAGAATAAATGCACACATCAATAACAATAAACATGCATATATATATATAAACAGTGATATAAAACAAACACTAAAAATAAATATATGCACATATTATAGGTCCCTTTATGAGATACCAAATACAACATTACAATTAATCTTTGGATTAAATTGTAACTTGTTAGGAGTATTCTCTAATTCTAACTCAAAACACTATAATCTGCCACATAATGTGCCTTCTTTTGGGCCAACACAATAATCCAATATGAGTTAGGTTTGGTTATATAACCCTAGTTCACTAATCCTTTAATCAGTCACATAACATGCCTTCTTTTGGACCGACATCTTACATGTATGATGTTTATAGTGAACCATCTTTAAACATATATCTGACATAAAGATGATTTTCCTTTGGGTCAACCATCCTTAGCATAGATATACATCCACTCACACAATGATGCACTAAGTTTAACTAATAGTTCTCACTTTGGTGATAATATTAGTTCAACTTAATAACACATGTGCTAATGGATACAAATGAAATCCTAGGTTGCTCGACTGTATTGTTGCCTTTAAATGATGTAGGGAATGCCAAATGACTATAACATGAGACTTAAAAACTTTGGAGCCTCCGAAAAGGCACTAAACGATATTTTTAAAGCCTGAAACAAGCCATTACATGGGGTAAACCCCATAATAAGACACGTAGAGCTCTGAATGAGTTTCGAAACACCATCAAATTCGCCTCAAAACTCATCCCGAGCGAAAAGTTATGGCATCCGAAAGTTTTCTACGTCATCAGTCGACTGTTTCTATATATTAGTCGATTGATTGTGATCAACCGATTGCTTCAGTCGACAAACAAAGCTTCAATGTTCAAACTAAGGGCCAGCAGTCGACTGGTGCTTGTCAGTCGATTGCCCAATCAACTAAAAAATATTCTGTACTGAAGTTTAAACCCATCAGTCAACTGCCAAAAATAGCAATTGATTGTCATACCCCAGTCGAGTTCTGCAGTCGGCTAACAAGCATTCTATTCGAAATTTCCCGCAATGATCATTGGACCTTATGTGATTGGATCGATGGAGATCGATTTATTGATCATTATGAACCTTTACGTATGCGATGAATTTTGACCAAGATTGATGATGGTCCCATTAGTCGACTGGTGACCTAATTTTTACAGATCTGAACGACAGTTTTAACGAAAATGACGATGGTTACGCCGTTGTTCTTCACGTTCTTTGTGAAAAAATACAAAAAAAACTCAAACCCACCTCTAAACCTAAGCCTTGGATTCGACAATTATGCATGTTTAAATGCGTTAAATGAAGATTTAAAGTAAAACACATGCATTTGCACCAAAATCGTTGAAAAAAATGCATCCTAATGTGTACAATCATCGATACAAAACCTGTGGCTCTGATACCAATTGATGGATCCTTTGGATCCCTCAATGGATCGTGCATCCACATTTGTAATCGAAAAACGAAAACAAAATTATC
This sequence comes from Wurfbainia villosa, assembly GCA_025175895.1. Classification (NCBI taxonomy): domain Eukaryota; kingdom Viridiplantae; phylum Streptophyta; class Magnoliopsida; order Zingiberales; family Zingiberaceae; genus Wurfbainia; species Wurfbainia villosa. Next base: position 1,096,481 of record CM046000.1, on the reverse strand, counting down.
CATACACAGGATTTTATCTAACGATCTACAACAAATATGCAAAACTAAAACCGAAAACGGAAGTGTAAAACCATGTACCTGATTCCGGAGTCTGCATCACCGGAAGAATCTAAAGTCGGAAGAATCTGACGAGCCGAAGGACTTGATCTTCCACAGGTTGATTAAGATGGCCCCAAATGTTCTGCCCGATGGGGAGAAAAAGAGTCGGCCAATCTTCGTACTCTCCTGCGGGGATCACACCCCCTATATATAGTGTTAATTCAAAATCCATTAACATCCCATCAATGCTAACGATACAGGTTAAAGGGTTCTACACATATGTATCTAAAATTCATTAACCCACATCCAATAACACAAATATATTAACTTAAATCATAATGGATACATTACTTTTAATCAGGTTCAAACCAATACAACACACTCGGATGCGTTACGATAATCATATGTAAGCCCACCACCAACATCCCACACTTAAGCCCACCACCAACATCCCACACTTAGGGTCATAAAAGTAAATTGAGTCAAATGCATATTTAATATTAATGATGAATGTTAAATAATTCGTCATTAAATCCTTTTAGTGACAATCTTATAGCGACGATATTAGTGATGATATTTTATCTTCGCTATTAACATTCAGTGACAAAATTAATCCATCGTTAAATTTTATTTTTTTTTGCAGTGCATGAACCGAGCAGGAAGCAAAATAACTCAGAAATTAAAGAGAGTAAAAGTACACCGAATCGAGAGTAGGATGACTTGGGAATGATAGAAGATCGAAGTTAGATGAGTAGGAAGCAGTGGCGAATCCAAACTGAAATTTGAATGGGTGCTAATATATAAAAAAAATTGCCATCAAATAAATACATCAAAATATAAAAGTACACTGTATAATGGTTGTTGGCTTCACTCTTTGACCTTCTTTTCCAACGCAACACGCAAGTTCTTGTAGGATTCCAAGATTCCAATGCAGCATGCAAGTTCTTGCAACAACACGTAGGTTCTTATAGGATTCCAAGTTGCAGGCGAGATTCCATCAAGCTTTGCCAAACTCAGCAATCTCACCTGCTCAACCTCTTCCGCAACAAGCTCTTCGGTGCCATCCCAGAGTTCGTCGACGACCTTCCCCAACTTGAGGTGCTTCAGGTATGGGAAAACAACTTCACCGGGAGCATCCCCTGGTGACTCGGCATCAATGGACGCCTACAACTCCTCGACCTTTCATCGAACAAGATCATTGCTCTGCCCCACGATCTCTGCATCGGCGGCAAGCTTGAGCCCCCTGCAACTGCTGTGCAAGTTCTTCAAGAAGAGATTATTGCACAACAATGTGAAGCCTACTCACCTACCTTACCTCCTAGAGGAAGGGGGTGCTTCCGCACACTCTCGCACCCCCTTCTCTCCGCCGCTAACAGGAAGCAAGGTAACTCGAGAAGTGAAGAGAGAAGAAGTACATCGAGTCGGAAGCAAAGTGACTCGGAAATGATAGAAGATTGAAGTGAGTCGAGCAGGAAATAAAGTAACTCGGGAAACAAACAAAACAAAAACATATCAAATCAGGGAGTAGGGCGACTCGAAAGTCTGGGGAAGCAATGAAGATAGAAGTATACTGAGTTAGCAACATAGCGACTTGGTAGGCAGGAACCATAGAGGAAATTCTTTCCCCACACGGTGATACTTGTCCACTAATAATCTCTTCTGATGAAAACTCTTACACATATGATATGCCATGAGCAGAGTCGGTCCTCGATATTTTAGGGTTCTGGGTGAAATAATAAAAATGAGTCCTTTTATAGATTAAAAAAAATATTTTTCAATAAAAATTGGATCCCTCCCCTCATATATTTTGAAAAATTTTCTTTGGACCCTGAGCGGAGGCCCCAACTGCCTCTGCCCAGGGCCGACTTTGGGTACAAGGAGATGGCAGAAATCATTCCCTAATCGCCTAGCAAGCAATGTGACTAGCAAATTATTTGAATGTTTGAGAGGAGGTGAAGGAAAAAAAAAAGAAAATTTTTAATTTTGTTTGAGAGGAGGTGAAAAAAGAATAAGTAAAAAAAAAAAATTATTTGAGAGGAGGTGAAAGAAAAAGAAGGTAGGATATTTTAACCATCTTTACCTATAAAAAGAAAATCTTTGCACTTCAATTTAGAATATAAATTTTAGTTTTATTTTTTCTATTTTCCTTTATTTCTTTTCCTTTTCATTACTTATACTTCCTCTCAAACAGAATTTCAAAATTTAGTCAAACACGTAAAGTTATTTTTCTTGACAGGAAAATATGTAAGTCATTTAAATTTATTCTAAACTTCTAGAAAAAAAAAAATTAAATGTCCATGTCACTCCAAGTCCAAGCGTCCCCTGGTAGCTGCTTTTGTCTTTTTCTACCCTTCTTCTCGATCGAGAAGAATACTTGCACCGAAGTGCGCTAGCCCTAGTGGCAAGTGCATGGAGGTATCCAATCGGACGTCTCGGGATCGAACCTCAAGGGCTGTAGGAATTGCAACCCCCACAAATATGTGCGGGGTTCAATGAGCAATGTCCGGCGGGTTAGACCGGATACGTTTTGATAGGGAAAGTTGAACCGTTTCACCCAAAAATCCTTCGGGGTTTCTGATGAGGGGGCTCCTTCGGGGGCGGTGGCGGCAACTCTAAAAAGTTTACCCATCACAGTTTGCCCCTAGGGCAACGGCGCGATGGTAACTCACGAGGCTCCCCTCTGCGAAGCCAGGGGTCGATTCCGCCCTGGCAACGCGCGCTGCGCGGGAGGTGGTACACGATGCCCCCCGTCCCAGCGCGGTCGATCTCCTGGCGCAGCACGGGTTCAAACGTGCTCTGACCATCCGTCATCCTGATTTACCCTCGTTGATCGGTGGGGACTCTAGTCGAAGGCCGTGAGGCAGGGCCGATCAATCATCAGGACTAGTAGGGAAGAGAAATCGTACCTGATATCTGATGTAAAAAAAAAAAAAAAAAAAGAAGAAGAAGAAGAATACTTGCGTGGAGCCAGCAGTAAGACTAAGGCGAACTCAACTGCACTGACGCTACTTTGAATAGTATTACAGTAAATAATTTAAAGGGATAATTTTTTAGATAGATAGACATTAATTTTCGAAGAGATTATGATTATGAATTATCGATCGATTTTAATTTATTTTCTCTATCAATAAAGTCGACATTAATTTAAAGGAATTATTAATGTGATAATTCTATATTTTTGAATAGTATTATAGTAATTAATATTTGAGCGAGTGCAATTTATATTAAGAATTAGAAAAATCAATCGTACATGGGAAATATACTTTAATATATTTTAAAAACCAATAATATACTATGCATATCCATTTAAAATTATTAAATATGAGTGTAATTAAACAGAGCAGACAAGGTAAGCTGAAAAAGATTTTTCATCTGCAGGACAAGAAACATAATGTGTGTCAGTTTTAAGAGCATTGAAACAACAATTGAGGAATCTGTTGCTAGTTGTTATATCGATCTCACAGGATGGCCGAAGGGGCCTGAGTGGCTATGTTTCTGTAAATCTTTTGCTAAATAAGGAATAATTTACTAGGAACACATTGATAAGATAGATAGACTCGGAGGCGATCAAAGTTCTACAAATCATAACGCATTCGAATGTATCGTATTGATTCGAACTCAATTAAAAGTGATCTAATTTTGATGGTTTTAAATTAATAGGTTTGTATTATTGGATGTGAGTTAATAGATTTTGAATCCATATGTATAAAATCCTTTAATTCGTACCGTTAGCATTGATGGAATATTGATGAATTTTGAGTTAACACTATATATATATAAGGTGTGATCCCCACAAGAAAGCGAAGATTTAGTCGACTCTTTTTTCCTATCGGACAGAACATCTAGGGCCAACTCTCTCGACTTATGAAAGATCAAGTCCTACGACGCTTCTTCCAATTTCAGATTCTTTCGATGATGATGACTCCGGATTCAGATGCATGTTTAATGTTTTCTTCTACGCTTCCGTTCTTTTATTTTATTTTCGCATACTTATTGTAGATCGTTTGACAAAATCATGTGTATGAATGGTTTTTATTTTCATTTTTCCAATTACATATGTAGATGCACGATTCATTAAGGGATCCAAAAGGTCCATCAATTGGTATCAGAGCCACAGGTTTTGAGTCGATGATCATATAACATTGGATGTGATTTTTCGACGATTTTGATCCAAATGCGTACGTTTTACGTTAGATCTTCATATAACGCGTTTAAACACACATAATTGTCGAATCTAAAGATTAGAAGTCCAGGTTTAGTATCAGTCGGAATTTTTTGTATTTTTACGCGAAGAACACGAAGAACGACGACTAACCATCGCCTTTTTTTTTTGTCAAAATCGCCGCTTAGATTTGTAAGAATTAGGTCACCGGTCGACTGATATATACATCAGTCGACTGGAACAGACACCAGTCGACTGATGTAGACCATTAGTCGACTGGAGCAGACATCAATCGATTGCTAGGCGAAATTCGACGCACAAAATTTTTTTTAGTTGACTGGCTCCATCAGTCGACTACAATAAGGTCCAATCGACTACTGTGTGAACTTCGAACAGAATATTTGTGAGTCGATTGCGAAACTCGACTGTTATTTTTAATAGTCGACTGATAGGCTTAAACTTGACACATAATGGTTTTTAGTTGATTGGACAATCGACTGATGACATCAGTCGACTGCTGGGTCTTAGTTTGAACACAGAAGCTTTGTTAGTCAACTAAAGCAATCGATTGATCACGATCAGTTAACTGCTATATGACAACAGTCGACTGATGACATAGGGAACTTTCAGATATCATAACTTTTCGCTCGAAATGAGTTTTGAGGTGTTCTCGGTGGCGTTTCGAAGCTCATTCAGAGCTCTACGTTTGTTATGGGGCTAAACCCCATAACACCCTTTCTCAAGCTCTAAAAATGTCATTTAGTGTCTTTTCGGAAGCTTCGAAGTTTTTAAGTCCCATATTATGGTCATTTTGCATTCCCTACATCATTTAATAGCTACAATATAGTCGAGTAATCTAGGATTTCATTTGTATCCATTAGCATATGTGTGATTAAGTTGAACTAATACTATCATCAAAGTGAAAACTATTAGCTAAACTTAATGCATCATTGTATAAGTGATGTATATATATCTATGCTAAGGATGATTACACTACAAAAAAACTGTTTTTTGGCGACGAAATTTGGCAACGAATTATTTTCGTTGCAAATCTGCAACAAATATAGCGACGAATTTTAGATTTCGTCGCAAATTTGTAACGAAAAATATTTTCGTCGGAAATTTGCGACGAAAAATAAATTTGTCCCAAATTTCTGCAACGAATTATAAATTCGTTGCACAAATTTTGACAATTTATTTTTGCCAATTCTGACGGAAATAATTTTAAATCGTCATAATTTAGCTGACAATTCAATTAATCGTAGATATTTAATTTATTAAAAATAAAAATAGAAAACAAGTTCTGCTGAATGAGGTTATTTTTAAATATTTTGCAACGAATTCGTGAATTCGTTGCAAAATAGCAACGAATCCGGGATTCGTTGCAAAAATAATATTAAAAAATAAATTAACGTTTTAAAAAGTTTAAAAAAAAAATTTTTAAAAAAATTGCAACGAATCTAGGATTCGTTGCAAAAATTGCAACGAATCCAGGATTTGTTGCAAAATTAATATTAATATTAAAAAATAAAATAACGTTTTAAAAAGGTTAAATTTTTTTTTTTAATTTTGCAACGAATTAATTGCGATTTTCTAGCGAATCAGGGATTAGATTCTGATTTACGCGAATTCGGGATTCATTGCTAAATTAAAAATACAAAATAAACGTTTATTTTTTTTATAAAAAATTTGCAACGAATCCACGGATTCGTTGCAAATTTGCAACGAATCCGTGGATTCATTGCAAAAATTTGCAAATAACCAGACCTGCGAGACCTCACCGCTCGGGTGTGTTAGCACGCCCATGTTAACGCCTCGAAACACGCCCATGTTAGCCGACACGCCCATGTTAACGCCCGACACGCCCATGTTAACACCCAACACGCCTGTTCCTCAAACACCCGACACGCCCATGCCCTCCATTGGCATGGGCGTGTCGACCTATTTCTCGTTTTTTAAAATGATTTTGTGCATGTGATTTGGAGAGGAAAAGCTGTGTACTATTTGGCGATTGAAATTTAATCAATGGCAATGATATTTTGTCTCAATAAGTAAAAGGCTAATATTGGAAAAGAAAATGCCTTAACCACGGAATATTTTCTTAGGTTTTTCAATTCAGGTTGCATGTCCTTGCATGTAGTTATTTTGGTCGACGCGGTGTATTCTTCATTACTTGGTAATCATTTAAAACTTAAACCAAACAGGGATTTTGTTGATAACTTTGGATTGGATGAATAACTAAGGTTATTCCTAATAACCCCGAACCAAACACCCCTTAACGTTTTAAAAATTTTATTTTTTTATAAAGATTTACGAATCTTTGGATTCGTTAGTAAATTTGCAACGAATCCAAAAATTCGTTGCAAAATTTATTTAATTTTACCCTCGCGCCCTAATCTTTTCCTTCCCCTCGCGCCCGATCGAGCCCTAAAACCCTTTCTTTTTTCCCTCCGCCGCCGCCGGTGTTCCCTTCGCCTCGCTCACGGCCAGCTGCGCGTCCACGACCGCCCGGCCACGGCCAAGACCGAGCCAGCGGCCCACCGAGGCGAGGCCGCTAGACGACCGCCGCCCCGCCATGAGCGGCCGGTGGCCGCCGCCGCTCGTGGTCGCGTGCCCCTCCGGCCGCGCCTCTAACGGCCATGAGCTCGCCGGCCGGCCTCGCCGCCGGCCGCCTCGCCCCACCGCTGCCTCCTGCCCGGTGTCGGCCTCGCCTGCGGCCGAGTCCTGCCTCGCCACCGCCGCCGGCCTCGCCTCGCTCCTCGCTAGCCTGGCGCCTCCTGCCGACCGCCTCCTACCACCACGGCCTCGCCCTCGCCCGCACTGCCCGCGCCTCGCTGCGCTGACGCCCGCCTTCCTGCCGACCTGCGAGTCTCATCGCCATTGTCCGACACTTCCAGCTGGCCGCCTGCCTCGCAAGGCCATGAGCGGGCCGGTGCCGATTCCCGGCCGACGCGACCACGCCGGCAGTACGGCGGGCTTGTCCGAGATCGCTGACAATACCATGAGTCCGCCCACACCACGGTAGGCACCGCTTAGTCTCTGTCGAAGTCCGTGATACGAGTGCCGTAGCCGTCGACAGCCATCAATCGCCGGCTCGGAGACGCCCGCGACCACCAGTGGTATAAATTTATTTTTTTTCCTATATTTAACTCCATAATTAACTACAGAAGCTTTATGCTGCTATCCTACTTATTCTGTAACTATATAGTTAACTGTAAAACTACAGAAGCTTTAAGCTGCTAATTTGCCATAGAGATACACATACCAAATAATGCTAAGTACTAAGTTGGAAGAAATATTTTATGATTTTGTTTAGTCACATATAGGAAGTTATGGGATAAAACAAGCAGTTGATAAGGCTTAGATGAGCAAATCATGCACATCTACCTGAGTAATTATAAGCATCTTATTGATGTCCTCGTTAAGACCGAAACCCCAACACATAATTTGAACCATTCCTAATCAGTAGAATGTGAGGCTCAATGGTAGCCACACTATCCCACATGTTAAACATAGTGAATTTATATGTGAACTAACTGTATATTCTTATTATTGTAATTTCTATGAGTTTATATTAATATAATTGATTGAAAACAGACATAATGCAGCGTGAAAGGAGTTGGATGTATAATAGGAATTTACGAGCGTCGAGTTTAAGCGATGAATTTATGAGTGGGTTGCAAGAGTTTTTAAATTTCGCACTAGTAATGTTGAGTTTATGGATGGTAATCGGATAAGGTGTCCGTGCGGAAAAGTGTCACAATGGTAGATTTTTACCGTCTAGCAAAGTTTCAGAGCATCTTTGTAGATTTGGATTCGTTGCAAATTACTATAACTGGACATGTCATGGTGAACCATTTATATCTGATGAAGTTTATGATAGACACAACACACAAGTCTCTAGAGATCAAAGTGATTATAATCAATTAAATCCATATCAGAGGATGATATATGATGTAGCGGGGTCCGACTCGATTCCCCAATCACAAGGTGCAACTTCAAGTTGTCCTCCAACAGTTGAGCAAATGTTTACTAATGCATCACCCTTGGAAGAGGTGCAAGTAACAGATATCGGTCAGAATATGAATAATGAAGCATATCTCAAATTTCAGGAGGTGTTGAGTGCTGCAGATGCACCTTTATGGGCTGGTTGTGAGACTCACACTAAACTATCATTCACCGCAAGAATGTTGAATGTCAAGGCAGAGCATAATGTGTCTGAAGAGTGTTTTAATAATTTTGTTCAAGCTTTTGAAGAGGCATTGTCAGATCATATGATCATATCGCCCAATGATTTGTACAGTATGAAAAAACTGATGAAAGAATTAGGTCTCCCAGTGGAAAGAATTGATGTGTGCAGAGATGGTTGTATGTTATATTAGGGAGATGATGCAGATGTGGATGTTTGTAAATTCTGTAATCAAGATAGGTACAAGAGTAATAGTAGGAGGCAGCAACGACGTAAATCATATAGTCAGTTGTTTTATTTGCCTTTAACTCCTAGGTTACAAAGGCTTTATGCATCAAAGACAACAGCTGAACACATGACTTGGCATGCAAATCATCGAACAGAAGAGGGACTAATGTGTCATCCATCAAATGCAAAGGCGTGGAAAAATTTTGATAGAACATATCCTGATTTTGCGAAGGAGACTCGAAATATTAGGTTAGGTCTCTGTGCTGACGGATTTGCTCCATTTGGTAAATCAGGAAGACACTATTCTTGTTAGCCAGTTATATTAACTCCGTATAATCTTCCGCTGGGATGATGCTGAAAACACCGTATATCTTTTTAACATTGGTTGTGCCTGGCACAAAAAATCCGAAGAAGTTAATATATGTTTATATGCAACCATTGATTCAAGAGCTAAAACAACTATGGGATGAAGCTTTTCCTACATACGACGCTCATACTAATCGAGATGTTTGTAATGAAGGTTTGCTCTTCTTTGGACCATAAATGACTTTCCGACATGGTATGCTATCGAGTTAGATCGCAGGATCTTAGGATGCCCAATATGTATGGAGAGATCAAAGTCGATTAGATTGAAGCATGGTAAGAAGCGAAGTTATTTTGATTGTCATGCAATTTTTACCACTAAATCATAATTTCAGAAGGAATAAAGATGAATTCACTAGGAATCGAATTGAAAGAACACCTCCGCCATTGAGATTGACTGGTCAAGATATTTGGTACAGAGTTTTTCACTTTCCATCTGTTATTGAAGAGCCACATGGTACAACTTATGAATATGGAAGCAACCATAAATGGACCAAACGAAGTATATTTTGGGAGTTACCGTATTGGTTTAGTAATTTGATTCATCATAATCTCGATGTCATGCATATTGAGAAGAATATTTTTGATAATCTGATAAATACAGTGATGGATATCACCGGAAAAATAAAAGATAATCTGAATGCAAGAAAAGATATGCGACTCATTTGCAAACGACCTACCCTTGATGTTGATGAAAATAGTAGAGGACCAAAACCAAAGGCAGTTTATATATTGAATAAGGAACAGAGACGTGTTGTTTGTGAATGGTTGAAGTCATTGAGATTTCCTGATGGGTATGTTTCTAATCTTGGGAGATGTGTCGATATGAAGGAATGCAAATTGATGGGTTTGAAAAGTCATGATTGTCATATATTCATGGAAAGACTTATTCCTATTGCCTTTAAAGAACTCTTACCGAATTTTATCTGGGGTGCCATTACAGAGTTAAGTATTTTTCTTCATGATATATGCTCAACAGTTTTGGGATATTCACACATGGAGAAGTTAGAGAGAGACATTCCAATCATTTTGTGCAATTTAGAAAGGATTTTTTGCTGCATTTTTGATTGATGGAACATCTTTTGGTTCACTTGCCATATGAGGCCAAAGTTGGAGGACCAGTTCATTATCGATGGATGTATCCTTTTGAAAGGTATAATTCACATATTCTATACTTCGTTAATATTGCATAAAAAAGTTTAATTTTTTTATATATTCATTTCTAATACAATTTGTTATATTACAATCAGATTCTTATATCATTTGAAGAAAAAAGTGAAAAATAAGGCACATGTTGAAGCCTCTATTGTGAATGCATATATTGTGGAGGAAGTAACAACTTTTGCATCATATTATTTTGAGCCTCACGTTCAGACCAAAAGACGGAAATCCGGAAGGAATGATGAAGGTCATGTCGATCCCAATTTGAATTCATTCTCAATTTTTAATTATCTTGGTCGACCAAGTGGACAGTGTAAGCAACGATACTTAACTGATCAAGAATGGCGGGCAGCCCAGACATATGTTTTACTTAATTGTCCAGAAGTATCGCCATATTTCGAGTTAGTATATATTTCCTATTTCTTCGTCAAGTGTTAATTTGTTTATGTTATAATACAATTTTTTATTATAGGATCTTTCAAAATTTATATTCTGAAATCCCGACACGTGACTTTGATCACTTCTGCGATCAGGAATTTGCACCATGGTTCAAATCATATGTAAGCAGTTTTAATTACCTCATTTTTTTTTACACATATCTTAACTTTTAAATAAATATCATTTTCATTTGAGTATAGGTTTATGCTAACCAAACTGACGTTCAGCAAGAATTGCTAATCCATCTATCATGGGGTCCAAAAGCAATGGTACGCACTTGGCCAGCATATTTCATAAACGACTATAATTTCCACACTCAAGAATATGGAAATGGAAAGAGTACAATGAATAGTGGAGTATGTGTTCGGTCTTCCAATGATGGAGGTGCAAGCAATGATTTTTATGGTTTGCTGGATGAAATTATAGAGATTGATTATCCTGGTCCAGAAATGCGAGTTATCTTATTTATGTGTCGCTGGTTTGACACGTCGAGGGATGAAGGTGCATCCACAGTATAATTTGGTTGAAATAAATCATAAAAGATTTTATAAGAGATATGAACCATTTATTTTGGCACAACAAGCGATTCAAGTTTTCTAAGCTCCATATCCTAGGCGTGACAAAATGAATAGTGGGTTGTTTGTAAAACAAAAGCACGGAAAAAAATTGAAGAGCTAGGCAAGACATTGCATATCAACAAGACAAAGTTACAAATATGTTTCATACCGAGGAATATATAATTCCAACGTTCACGAGATCCCAAATGAGTAGTGATAAACGTGGATGCAATCAAATCGATGATAATGATGAGGAGGAGGAGGGGACGAGGAGGAAGAGGAGGAGACCGAGGATGAGGATATCTGAGGATGAGGAAGATGATAATGAGGACTTTGAAATTTGACGTCTAGGGTAAGTTTTATATATATAATTTTAGTTTAAAACTATAATTTTACAAATTTTCTCACTCGATTATTTGTTTATATAATGTCTCATTGTTAAATTTATATCTTTTGTCTCTGTATGTTGTGTATATTTTGTTCTTATAGGTTATCAGTGGTGAAATCATCGTAGCTTAGCGCAGTCGCAGTCTCTCATATCTTCATTATGCATATTGTAAGTTTTTCATGTTCTTCATTAAGCATAAAAGTTTTATTTTCTTTATTCTAATTTTGTTTTGGTTGATAGTTTTGACGTGGTGGGCGAGGCGATAGAGTACTAGTAATGGCGGTGATCCACGCTGCCCGACACTACTTACTTGCCCTCTGATCTGCTGGACCTTCACATGATCGATCGCGATATCATCTCATTCATTACATAGCCTTCCCACGATTCACTGTACACTTGAGACACTCCTCTCGAGAACATAAAGTCGGTATATATTTCCGATTGGAGATTCGTAAGTAATATAAGTATTATAATTTTTAAACTATCTTAATTATTTATTCAATTTTTTTCACTTTATCGTAGGTTTGAAAATTCTGTACCTGTTATTCGCGAGATCAATAAAATCATGAATAACTATTGGAGAGGAGACTCTTTGTCATACTCAAGCACGCCAGACCTCTGAAAAGAACTATGGTGGTGCGAGTTTCAGGTATAATTGATTCATTTTATATATTAAATAAGTGATTATATAATCAATTGTTTTTTTTTTCCATCTCAGCGGAGATTTATTTGAGACCCTACTCAAGACTTGGAAGTTAAAAGAATTTTTAAAAAAATGTGGCGATCATATCCTATGTATTGAGTCATGCCAAATGTCTTTGGAAAAAACCACTTGTGTCACGTCAGTAAATTGGAGTTAAATCTCCAATTATTGGCAACTGATGAGAGCAAAAAGAAGTCAACAATAAATTAAATCAAGCATGTAATTACGAGACTTATCCGCAACATATACGCGGGAGGATCTATAAATATCGAGGAGCATTCACGTAGATTGGTAATTTTAAATTCTACAATTAGTTTTTAAATATATTTCAGATTATTATTTTATTTCTAACATTCTTATATTTAGTCTAAGGAATTGGGAAAGGAGTAAGATTTATAGATACTTTCGTTCGCTTTCCAAAAAAAAGATAAGACTTGGAGTGGAGATAGAGCTCGAGCGATTAAGGTTTGAATTAATCTTTAAACTTACTTTATAACTTTGATTATTAGTTATGTAAATGCTCGATTAAAATTTTAATTTTGTGTAGGAGAGATATGATCGATTATCCTCATCTCGAGAATTTGAGAGATAGCGGTGATCTTGAGGATCTGAGCCATCTGTTAGTAATAATTTGGATTTATGGCTTGAGTAGTGGAGGATCAAAGGGGAAGGATATTAGGTATGGGTTCTCTGGCGAGAATCGCATAATGCTCCTCGTAGATCTATTTCTTCTACTCCACCAAATGGCGAGCGGATACATAACTTAACCGAGGAGGTTAGCAATTTGAAGGGCATAATACATGAAAGAGATCGAAATTCTAGAAATACAACAACAAAACTCACAAAGGATCAAGAAATGATAGAAATGCGACGACAACAAGCCTTTCTTATCGTGATTTCAAGAATTTAGTTCGTCCAAGTCATATTCCTCCGAGTCATGGACGATGATGGTGGCGATTTATGATGATATTGTATGCATGTTTTTAATTAGTACTTTTAAAATTTTTTAGTTTATTGAGTTTGTTTATTTTGCTTTAAACAGGAATGATCGATGAAGTTAATCCTTATGGCGGTTGAACATGCACATCATTGTAAGTCTTTGCATATTTATTTTTGTGTTAGTATATAGTTTTTAATAATGTATGATACTTTTTGTTTGTTTCTTTTCTAATGCAGGTAGAAGAATGTCGGCGATTGCTTACCAGATTCTCTTTTCTTTTTTCTTTCCCATCTGTTGAGATCTTTTGTAGACATTGTTATTTTGATATCAGAACTATGTTGATGTTTGAAATGTTGTAGGATATAACTTTTTATTTGGAATGTTGTATTGTTCTTAACTGATTGTGTTGCTTTGTATTTATTTGGATATGATTGAATATTATTTTGTCGTATTGAATGTGTGTGTGTTTTGTTTGTATTGAATGTATTTATTTGGATATTAGAACTTATTGTGTTTTGTTGTGTGTGTGTGAAAATTTGTATATACGATAGAATATCGAAACGGATGAAATCCGTTAAAAAAATTTTTATTTAGCGACAAAACTACAAATTCGTTGCTAAATTCTGAGAAATCTGCGACGACTTTTGCGATGAATTAAATTTTCGTCGCAAATTAGCGACGAATTTAGCAACGAATCCAACCTGCGACAAATTTTACAATGAAATTTGCGACGAAAATTAAATTCGTCGCAAATTTTTGCAACGAAAAAAGAATTCGTCGCAAAATATTGAACTTTGCGACGAAATTAGCGACGAATTTAGCGACGAAATTTGCGACGAATTTGTATCAGTCACAAATTTACCAACGAATTTCTTATTTCGTCGCAAAAATTACCAACGAAAAAATTAATTCGTCGCAAAATATGGTTTTTTGCGACGAAATTTGCGACGAATTTGTATCAGTCGCAAATTTACCAACGAATTTCTTATTTCGTCGCGAAAATTACCAACGAAACAATTAATTCGTCGCAAATTTGCAACGAATTTTTAATTCGTCGCAAATTTTTGCGACGAAAATTGCGACGAATTTTTGAAATCCCGATAACTTCTGCAACAAAATTAGCGACGAAATTTTAAATTCGTCCCTAATTTTCGTCGCTAAAATTCATCGCTAATTTTGTCGCTATTATTTGCGACGCTTTATTCGCAACAAAAATATTTTTGTCGCTAAATTCGTCGCTAATTTATTTTGCAACGAATTTTATTTTAAAATTCGTCGCTAAATTCGTCGCTAATGACTGTTTTTTTTGTAGTGTTGACTCAAAAAAAAATCATCTTTATATCATATATATATATATATATATATATATATATATATATATATATATATATATATATATATATATATATATGTTTAAAGGAGTTTCAGTGTAAACATTATACATGTAACTAACTCACCGACTGCTGCTTTGAAGCATGGTGGCCAACTCGACGAGATCATCAATTAATAGACCAGCGACCGAAGAGACGAAATGACCAGGAAGCTTAGGGTGGGCAAGACATGCACGCGGTGACGATAGATTTAACTTTTTACAAGAAAAACATGCACATCTTCTCCAACATTACTAATTTTTACAATTATCAAGCTAAAAATGTTGCTAATGAAACACTATTTCAATTATAAGAGAGAGCACTAAAACACAAGGAACAATTCATCCAAGTACATACAGTGAGTTAATTAGTAAACCAAAGAGATCTTGCCTGGAGCACAACAGAGTTGATAATGTCTGCATATCTAACAGCCAAATTGAGAGACATACACTCGATGGCAAAGCATCTAATCCTCTTCCACCAATGCCAGCATCGCAGCAATTACACCAGGCAAATTGAAGTGGTGGATGTTGAAAGAGGAGATCGATATATAGAAGTTTTTTCTTTTTTTCTTTCCACTTTTATATATTTTCGAAGAAAATTATATTTATTTTTTTTTATGAAAATTGTATGCAGTTGAAATATTGGTTTTGTTTATTGTGAATCAAAACAAATTAAATCGAAGACATAAATTTACTTTTCTCAATGAAATATATATTTGCCATTTAAATTAATTTTAAATAATTAATGACTCGCTTAATCAGCTTCTCGTTGTCGTGGAAGCATCCCATCTAAATAGATAACTAACCGATCGACTAAAATGTCAAAACCGGAGGCCATTCAGTGGCAAAGATCAGTCGTACGTATCGCGGTCGACGAACATGCTGAAATGCAGATTCTAGAATTAAACTTATGTTTTGCTTGATTAATGCTAAACTTTAAAATTAATTAGCACATTGCTCGATAAGATTGCTACACACAGCGCTTTTAACTCGTGGTTTTATTCGGTTGCCGACAAATCATTTCAAATTTGAAATTTTCAAACCTTATAATTAAGATGTTGTCATAATGTCGAGAAATTTTACAATCTTAGAGTATGATAATAGAAATCCATATATATGAACTGAGTTCAGACTACATTGATATATATGGGCTTTCTTATAGCTTACGGAATCCGCGATTTGCTTTGATTATAATGAAATGCATGCATGTGGACAAATTCAACACTTAAAGTTAAATTCAGTAAATATCTATATCCTGTTAAAAAAAAATTGAAAATTTGGTTACAACAGTACTGTAGATACTCTGGATTAGCAATTTGAACAATTTTAAAATTTTAACTTATGATAATAGAATTTGAGATATATGAGCTGAGTTCAGACTACTTTGATAAAATTGGATGTTGTCATGATGTGGATTTAGAGCGATTTGAACGACAATTTTAAAATCTCAACGTATGATAATAGAAATTGAGATATATGAGCTGAGTTCAGACTTAATTGAGATAAAATCAATGTTTGAAATGGGTTTTCTCAACCTATATTAGCTTATGGAATCGCGATGTGGTTTGATTATAATGAAATGTGGGTAAATTCAAGACTAAAAGTTAAATTCAACAAATACTTATCCTGTTATATTAAAAAAAAAATTGAAAAATTGGTCACAACAGCGTTTCTAATTTATTTTTCATCTTCGTAATACATAATTAAACTCTGAATAATTCGATTAAAATTGGTTAAATATTAATTAAAACTATTTGAATGTAATTTAAATTAAAATCGATCCGATATAATTAGAATAATTAATAGCTAAAATTTATTTAGAAATATGTTTTGGTATTTTATATGATAAAAAAAAAAGTGTCCTTTTAATTTTTACACACAGATCTAATTAATCACTGACAAGTAATTGCTTAATTAATTTCTTACCGTCGTGATAAATTTGAGATGGAACTGGTGCATCTCGTTGGCGTAGCCGTTGATCACCCTCTTCGACTCCTTCAAGCTACACTCCATTTTGATAATAGTCTTCACCTTCTCCGGTGTCTCCTCCGGCCGGAAATGTCCCACCAGTTTGAAAGACTCATCGATGATCTCTTTCTTCAGCGTGTTCGCTTGCTGCCGGACGTCGTTGAACTGATGCACCATCAGCCACTCCCCTTGCCGCATCATCTCGACCACATCCTCGTCTTCCTTCAACTTCTGCTCCTCCTCCCTCAACTTCTCATTCACGTACGTCTCCGCCGTCCTGATTGCCGTCGCCAGCGTGTTGATCACTAAGGCAGCCAGCAGCTCCCTGGCGACTGCGAGACCGACGGAGGACGCCAGCAAGATTATGACGACGGCGGCTATTATGGCGCTGTAGACTTTATGCAGCCACTCAATTGACCGCCGCCGGTTCGAGATCCAGTCCTGCTGCAGACAGAGCTTGCCGATAGTCTCCTTCAGTCGGCCGGAGACGACGAGGTCGTCTGCAGGGACGATCTTATCGGGCTCCTTCAGGGTCTCCAGGACCAACTCCGTCAGGTCGTTATCTAGAGGCGATCTAAGGGCGAGACGAGTGACGGAGAGAAGGTAATCGATCTTTGGGACGATGGCGGCGACGTTGCTCTCGAAGGCCGGGATGAAGAAATCGCAGAAGCTCTCCGCGATCACCTTCAGTTCTGGGTTTTGCTGAATCATTTTCTTGAAGTCCAGAGGTGCGTGGAGGTCGACGGAGGAGAAGGAGGCGGTGGAATAAGTCTCGCCGGGAAGGGTCATTGCAACTGATCCATCCATCGAGATAACTAGCAATGCAAAACTGCCCTTGCTTCGCGCTTATTTAAAGCATAAAAGCTGGGTGGTAGCTAGGGCGTATCGTTGTGTTGTGGCCTTTAGCTTGTCGAGCGGTTTCGACTGAGCTAGACGTCATCAGAGTTGGGGTGCATGACTTAATTTCTCTATAAGACAAATAATTATTTACAGAAGTTCAATGAAAAAAAATGTGTAAAAATCGAATCGAATGTCTCCACCGGAAACTTTCATGCATATATGGATGACTGCATGCATTTATTAAATGTCAGAATTTACATGTTGAATAATCTGCATGCATATATGTTAGTTGACTAATATGCAATTATTTGAATGTTCAGTAGTCGACTGGTTAATGATTCCAGTCGATTGGTAGTGTAGATTTAGCAACAAAAAATTTATATTTGTCATATATTCAGCGATGAATTTTATATTCGTCTTAAATTTTACGATAAATTTTATATTCGTCATAGATTTTACGACGAATTGAATTGTCATCATAAATTTTATAGCAAATTTAATTTTTCGTGCAGATTTGATAACGAAAGTTATATTTGTTTGTTGTAAAATCCGAGATGAATTCATCATTTATTGCTAAATTTATGATAAATTATTTTTTATTTCAAAATTTGTTATTGATTTACGATGACTTTTATTTTTATCGCAAAATTCATTCTAGATTAGCAACCATAAAATCATCCTTTTTTTTTGTTTTTTGTTTGTAGTGGCTGACTGGCTCTTTGACTAGGTATACATTGCATTGCATTTCAAACATAGTAATGTAATTAAGATTACATTGCATTCCATTACAACTTAGATTATATTACAATTTGGATTACATTACGCCCTACCAAACACAGCCTACGTGCGTGCGGACTCGATGCTTTTGAGTTAATTGGTGGGCACCATTTTCAAAAGTCATATATAAAAGCAGAAGAAATATGTTACCGTCAACCATATATAAAAGCAGAAGATAATTTACCGGAGTGGAGTGTCCAGTTTAACTAAAACTCACCGTCAACCATCCACCGCTTAAGCAACATCTAAATGGTCAAAGATGCGCAAGGGACTTTGCTTCAACTATGATGAAAATTAATACAGTTGAGATTTTCCATGTTAATATTTTTTTTTTTTATTATTTTTTATTTTTCAAACGTAGAGCAATTATAGAAGGACCGTTAATATAAAGATTTCATATTTTATAAACAGTTGGATGGAAAAAATCATCAAACATTCACGTCAATATATACTCCTATCCGATAAGCTTTAATTACTTAAAAAAATTATGTTTTTATTTGATTTTGAAATCCATAAAATGGAAAATAAGAGTTGCAATTGGTACGAATAAAAATAAAAAATTATCAAGATTTTTTTTTTTCATTTTATATATTTTTATGTAATATTTTCTTTAAAAATATAATAATTTATCATATTTTAGGGATAAAATAAGATAATAATGTTATGATTAATTCATATTTGAGTAAAATTAAGAAAGGCAATTACATTCTACTTATTTTTCATGCATTGCCGACTTAGTTGACAATTTTGCATGCATTAGTGATTGACACATACATAAAATTATTCTAAGAAATAAAGATTAACGGAGTGACAAAGTTGATTAGAATATCTATTTTTTCCGCCGCAATTAATTTTTAGTGGATAAAATATTTTTTTTAAAATTTATTTTTCTTATATCGATTGTAAAACTAATAGATGGTGTTGACTGTTTTACCCAAAGGAAGCTTCCTGACAGCTTCCTAATTTGGGTATTGAGAAAAAGACTGCGGACAAAAGTAACGGTAGAGATCTGAAGTATTGGCCACGTTGAATTTGGCGTCAAAGCATGCATGGCAGGCGACAGTTCCCCATATTCAGATCTTTAGTTAGCTTCAGGTCAAATCTGATGTAAAGTCAAAGAGACATCGTCTCAGACTCATTTGGAAAGTAATTCAAATGACTTTTAAAGAGGACTCTGTAGCTCATAATATTCATGTGGTCCTTAGAAAAATACCGTCAAGGAATGTTGACTGGTACGATGGTGGCGCCGCCAGTTAGAGATCCAGTCCCACAGTAGGCGTAGCAGGCCGATAGTCTCCTTCATTGGGCTGGAGACGCCTGGCCAAATCCTGCAGGGCCTCAAGGCCCAACTCCTAACATCTACTTCCTCTATATATATATATATATATATATAATGTTAATAAAAGAATATATTAATTAAAGTACGATGGAATTTGCAAATAAAACAAAGATCAATTTCGGAGAAAATTAAAATTTTTTTATTAGATTCAGATGATCTCCACGTGTCTTAACCACAACGACAAAGTCTATCAAGTCCTCCATAATTTACTTTTAAATTTTTGTCGCTAATATTTGTATATTGGCGACGAACAATGCATATTGTCGCAAAAATAGACACATCAGTCAATTGGCGGTATACATCAGTCGACTGTCGATAATTTAGCCAACCACAGAATCTAGTTTATTCGATTGACCAATCGACTGAATAGTTTGCGACGAATATTTATTTATTTCGTCGCTAAGTATCAGTCGACTAGTGATATATACTAGTTGACTACTAGTATTGGCGACGAATTGATAAATATCGTCGCTAAATTTAAATTTATTAGCGGCGAAATTTATATTTCGTTGCTAATACTCATTTCGAATATAGGTTAGCGACGAATATTTTTAATTCGTCTCTAATATATTTTATATTTACGATGAAATATTACTATTTCATCGCAAATGTGATATTATTTACGACGATCAAGAAATTCATCATTAATTCCTCATTTTAGCGATGGATTGTCAATTCGTTACTAATATTTCATCGTTATTTGGCTGATTTCTTGTAGTGTACTTATGTGCTATAAGGAGTGGAGTGTTTTTGGCTTGTCATCCTGCCATTACCACAAGGAGTTATAAATCGTATCTACACTATCTGCAAATCCTTTTTGTGGATAGGGAAACGACCTCCAATTGCATGGTAGGATATGTGTTTGCCAAAGGAAGAGAGGGCTTGGGGTTCCGAGACTTAAGGGCTTGGAATTTGGCTTTGCTGGCTAAGGTGCTTTGAAGGATACAATGTAAGATTGATGCACTATGGATCAAGTGAATACATTACAAGTACTTGAGGCAAGCAGATATCTAGAGCTGGAAGGTGAACCATTCAGATTCTCCACTGATTAAGAGACTGCTACATATACGAGACTTGGTTCTAGCTACAGGGGGGACATCAAAGGATGTTGGGCGTCGGTTGAGGAATGGTTTGCAGGGGATAAAGGGGCGGCTAGGGCATATGATTTTTTCAAGTCTACTAGACCTAGGTAGGTGTGGGCATGAACGATATGGAAGTCATATGATCTCCAACCAAGTCATATGATTACCTGTTGGATACTGACACAGAGGAGACTTCCCACTAGAGACATACTGAAATATTTGGAGGATCGACGGTGTACATTTTGTGAACAAATGATGGAGACACAGGAGCATGTATTGTTTGAGTGTCCATAAGTTCGAGAGCTATGGTAAAGGATCAGACGATGGCTACATATGAGGGAGGAGATGTCCACTATTGGCGGTCCATGCGTATATTTGGGATGAGTTATTGTGAAAGCAAGCTACTGACAAAGGCGGGACATTTGACATTGTCGACGATCATCCATTATGTATGGAGAGACAAGAATCGAAGTTGTTTTGGGGAGGGTCGACTAGATGGTGAGACGATTTTTAGATGCATGCAGATATATGTATACAAATCCTTGGAGGGTCTTCTTTGATCTGAAACTTTATCAATGATGAGGGGAGTTTAAGGATCTAACTATGTATTTTTTTTTATTGTGTTATCAGTATTTTGCTTATTAAAAAAAAAAAATTGGTGATTGACATTGACTAAGAAGTGGGAATATGCATAATTTTGATGTCAATATTGGATCTCAATGGTTTCATTTAATTGTAAGCTTGCTTAAAAAAAAAAAAAAAAGTTAGCTCTAGGTCCAATTCTCATGGAGCTGCAGCTTTATTCCATTTGATTACTCATGCCTAATCTAAAGCTTTATTATTTTTCAGATCCTGAAGCATTATTTATTCAATGGAACCTGTTGTTATTGTACATTCATCATACCAAAATCAAATATGATTCTGATGGATGATTATATTTACAATGATATGTTTCAATTACAGGAGCTACTTTTTTTTTTTTATCAGGTGCATCTTTTATTTTGTGGTATTTAACCTCTTGCTTGTTTTTCGTCTAGAGATAATGATAATTAATTATATTTATTAATCAAATTACTATCAATATTAAGGTTGTAAACGAGCCGAGTCAAGTCAAGTTTTACAATATATGTTCAAACTTATTTGATAAGATTACCAAATCAAGTCTAGCCAAAATTAACTAAGCTATTGAAAAATCTATTCAAATCTGACTTAGTTTTTTTTAGAGATTATGCTTGACTTAGCTTGAATTGAACTCGACTTGTTTAAAAAATATCAAGTTTCTAATCAAGTTCGATTCAAGTTGGAATCAAGCTTGTTTAAGTTTGATTTACTTAGACGTTATCAAGCTCCTAAGTGAAGCTTATTTATTTATTTAAATTTTTAATATTTTAATCTTTATTTAAAAATTAATATAAATAAGTTCATAAATAATTTTTAAACGAGTTTATTCATGAACACTGTTCTTGAATATTAACAAGTCAAATAAATATGTATTCAAACTTATTTATTTAATTTATTAAACTATAAAGTTAATTTATTAATTAACTTTAATGCACATTGAACAAATGTAAACAAACTCTTATCGAATTGAACACTAAATTTGTTCATAAACGCTTGATTCATTTATGACCCTAATAAATATTAAGTTTGGTAGAAAACATATTGTCTTTTTACTGTCAATATATATATTTCTGTCTTGCATTATTATTATAAAATTAAAAAAAATTACGTGGTCAAGATTTAAAGAAAAAAATTAAACTGAAATCAATTAAGTTAACAAGTGAAGATTAAATGCATATTGTGCTTTAATTAATATTTTTAAAGCAAATATGCATATTTCACTTTCCCTTAATTAACTCGATCGGTACGTTTATTTATCGTTAAGATTCTTGCTCATATATATTGATGTGAAAATATCTTAGTCTATGAGATATAAGGAGCATTCAAAGGCGTGGGATAGGATCCGCGGAAGTAGACCGAGTCAAATGCATATTTAAAATTAACAATGAAAGTTAAATAATTCATTGTTAAATCCTTTTAGTGATAATTTTATAGTGACGATATTTTATCGTCACTATTAACATTCAATGACAAAATTAATCTGTCATTAAATATCATTTTTCTTACAAAGCATGAGCCAAGTAGAAAGCAACATATATAACTCAGGAAATAAAGAGAATAAAAGTACACCAGTCGGGAGTAGGATGACTCGAGAAGGATACAAAATTGAAGTAACTTAAGAAGTGAAGAGAGTAAAAGTACATCGAGTTGGGAGCAAGATGACTCGGAAATAATAAAAGATTGAAATGAATCGAGTAGGGAATAAAGTAACTCGGGAAGCAAACAAAGCAAAAGCATATCAAATCAAGGAGTAGGGTGATTCGAAAGTCTGGAGAAGCAATGAAGATAGAAGTACACTGAGTCGACAGCATAACGACTTGGGAGGCAAGAACTATAAAGGAGATTCTTTCCCCATGCAGTGATACTTGTCCAATAACAATCTCTTCTGATGATAACTCTTACACATGTGACATGCCATGAGGAGATGTTTGGTAGAAATTGTTCTCTAATCGCCTAGCGGATTATCTGAGTATTCGAAGAACTTCAAATGATACTATATAAAGACAAATTAAGGAAGAGGAAGAGCTTTAGCACTCTCTCTCTAACAATTTACACTATTTTTCTTTGCATTATTATTTCATTTTTCTTATCTGATTTAAGTATCGAAGGATCATTACTCAAAACTCCAATAGCGATCGTTTGATGTATGTTAATTTTGACAGAAATATTGTGGTCGTAAAAATTATATCTCTTCTGAAAACTCGGCAAAAAGTATCCAGAGAAACGACCGCATCACATGTATTTTAATTCATTCATAAATGTCACTTTTTCCTTACTAGTAAATAGTACTCATCGTACTTTTTCTTAGGACTGCATTTGGTAAGTAATCTGTCTTGTAATGTAATTTGGATTACAAAATGCACTAAAGTTTTGTAATATGAATTACAAAGCAAAACCTATGTAATCCAGATTACATTATAAGCCGTAATCTGAAAAGTGTTGGATGCTCAACAATCGAAGTCGATCGTTGCGATTCGTTATGCATACCGTCGGTTGGTATCGCCGCCATGCCGCCCGTCGACCGTGATCGGCCAATTTGGATCATTGACAAGCTAGCGGTGGCCGTCGGCGATCGATCGTCGGCGATCGGCGATGGTCGGCCGTCGGTAAACCGCCGACGTGATCGGCAATCGACCGTCAGCGGCCGGTGATCGGCCGCCGACGACTGTCGATGATCGGCCGTCGGCGATCGGTGATCGATCGTCGGCGACCGACGACGGTCGATGATCGACCGTCGGCGATCGGTGATCGATCGTCAACGACCGGCGACGGTCAATCGTCGTTGATCGTCGATCGCCGTCGGCCGTCGGTTGTCGTCGGTCTGCCAGTCGTCGATCGACCGTCGTCGTCATCGTCGTCGTTGTCTCCGTCATCGTCGTCGATCTATTTCTATCATTTTTGTAATGAACACCAAATAAAAGAATGTAATGATCTTTGTAATCCAAGATTACATACAATTTTTATCCAAACATAGTAATGTAATCAATATTACATTGCATTCCATTACAACTTGGATTATATTACATTTTAGATTATATTATGTCCTACCAAACGCAACCTAGAAAAAATTAATGAAAATTGTTGAGATTACTTTTCTAAGAACAAAGAGGCGACCAAGTTGGGATTTACTTACATCGATTGATTGTTTTCCAAATGAATCTTTAATTTATTTTTTTATCGCTGTGATGCCCCCACGTATACTAGCAAAGGGTAAGTCTTGTCCATACCATAAATACTAGGCCATTTGTAGAGTTGTAAACAAGCCAAGCAAAGTTATATTTACGGTGTTTATAATTATTTGATAAGATAATCAAACTGAGTCAAGTCAAACTTAAAATTAACTAAGTCATTGAAAAATCTATTCAAGTTTGATTTGATTTTTTTTAGAGATTGAACTTGACTTGAACTTAAATTGAGCTTGACTTATTTATTGAGTATCAAACTTTTAATCAAGCTCTTAAATTAAGCTTATTTGATTATTTTAAATTTTTAATATTTTAATTCTTATTTATAAATGAGTATAAATAAGTTTATAAATAATTTTTAAATGAGTTTTTTCATAAACATTGTTCACGAATATTATTCATGAATACTATTCACGAATACTAATAAGTTGAACACATATGTGTTCAAACTTGTTTATTTAATTTATCAAGTTATTCAAGTTTGTTTATTAATGGACTTTGATGTATATTGAATAAACATAAATAAATTCTTATCAAACCGAATACCAAACTTTTTCACAAATGCTTGATTCATTTACAACCTTAGCCATTTGCCAACTCCACTTATAAATTGATCTTAAGAAGTTGTATGGAAGTCCCCAAGGCTAGTCCAGTTGGTAAGTACAAAGGGATAACTCTTAAATAGGCAGAGGTCAATTCCTGGAGAGGTCATGACTCTGGGTCATCGACTGACCCCCCTCCTTTGCACTTACCGCCTAGGTATTGATTTACCACATCCACCAATAGAGGCACTCGAAGGGAGCTGTTAATATGACGGTTCCATATTTTTTTTAAAAAGTTGTATGGAATGAAATGATAAATCAAGAAAATTAATACGATTGAGATTTTCCATGTTAATAATCTTTTATTTATCTTTTTTTTTTTCAAACGCAGAGCAATTATAGAAGGATCATTAATATAACGATTTCATATTTTATAAACAGTTGGATGGAAAAATTCATCAAACATTCACGTCCATATATACTCCTATCCGATAAGCTTTAATTACTTAAAAAAATTATGTTTTTATTTGATTTTGAAATCCATAAAATGGAAAATAAGAGTTGCAATTGGTACGAATAAAAATAAAAAATTATCAAGATTTTTTTTTTTTCATTTTATATATTTTTATGTAATATTTTATTTAAAAATATAATAATTTATCATATTTTAGGGCTAATAAGATAATAATGTTATGATTAATTCATATCTGAGTAAAATTAAGAAAGGCAATTACATTCTACTTATTTTTCATGCATTGCCGACTTAGTCGACAGTTTTGCATGCATTAGTGATTGACACATACATAAAATTATTCTAAGAAATAAAGATTAACGGAGTGACAAAGTTGGTTAGAATATCTATTTTTTCCGCCGCTATTAATTTTTAGTGGATAAAATATTTTTTTAATTTATTTATTTTTTATAATGATTGTAAAACTAATTGATTGTGTTCCCTTTTTTACCCAAAGGAAGCTTCGTGACAGCTTCCTAATTTGGGTATTGAGAAAAGACTGCGGACAAAAGTAACGGTAGAGATCTGAAGTGTTGGCCACGTTGAATTTGGCGTATGCATGGCAGGGGACAGTTCCCTATATCCAGGTCTTTACTTCCTGGGGAAGTTAGCTCATGATATTCACGTGGTCCTTAGAAAAATTCCGTCAAGGAATGTTGACTACCACTACAAGTCGTCGCCGTATCTGTTAACAATCATCTCCGACCAGGTCAGAATGATATGACGGACGGAGGCCGTCAGATGATGACGAGGCGCTACGATTGTGGCGCCGCCAGTCGGAGATCCGTTCCCACAGTAGGCGTAGCAGGCCGAAAGTCTCCTTCATTGGGCCGGAGACGCCTGGGCAAATCCTGCCGAGCCTCAAGGCCCAACTCCTAACATCGACTTCCTCTCTATATATATATATATATAGAGGAAGTCGATATTAATAAAATAATATATTTATTAAATGATTAGATCGTGTTCGTGTTATTTATCAAAAATTTTCAATTCACTGTGATATATTTATAAGATTTTTTTAAGTGAGATATTGACTTTAGAAAGTTGAGTCACCGTAAACACTTTTTTAATTTATTCTAATTATAATTTTTTTTATACAATCGAATCGTTAGTTTTCGAGATCAATAAATTAACTAACAATTTGTTGCAGATTTAAAGTACGGACTTTGTCTTTTGATTGATATTCCACGACGTGGTGCTTTTTCTTCGTATGCTCTACGTTCGGTATCGTTGTGGAGATGACGTGGTGGTTAAGATACGATAAAATTTGTGAATACGATAAAGGTTGATTTTGAAGGAAATATAAAATCTTTTCTTGCATTCAAATGATCTCCACGTATTTTGACTACCACGTCAAGGCCCATAAAATTTTCCGTAATTTATCTCCCTTATAATAGTTGTGGAATAGACCGATGAAACTGCTAGATTGACGAATTCCAATCTTTTGTAGATATCATCGATGATCAATCAGATTTCAATCGGATCGCAATTGAAATTCGGACCAATCGTAGCCACTAGCGACTAGAGTTGGTCCTGTTTTTAAAATTTACGCTTAAGGTTATGGGCGAAATTTAAAAATCGAACTCAAATTTAAAAATTAAATCATCTTTATAGAAAAATTTTTTTGGGCCCTGAGCGAGAGCTCCAATAGCTCTCCCCATGACCGACTTTGCCAGTGACTCAATCATGTACGATCATTCCTTGTTGCAATCACAATGAGAGGGGGCTTAAGTAAGTCGACGAATTTAAGGATTGAATTATAGTACATAACTCGTAAGCGGATATTATAAGACTGCATTTTCATTTATTGTTTGTTTTGTATGATGGACGGTGGAATTGCAGTTGTGCACGGAGCATGTATGATAAATTACGCAGGGTAAAAACTCTATATATTCTTATATTTTCTCGAAAAAAAATGATTGTGTGAGAATAAATTAATGTACTTTTAAAAAAATAGGCATAAAAATATTAATTGGAAAAAAAATTAAAATAACTACTCTTGTTTCCTACCGATTTGTTTGGGAAGAGGTGAACGAAGAAGAAATAAAGGAAAGAAATTTTTTAATTTTATTTGGGAGAGAGTGAAAGAAGAGTAAGGAAAAGGAATTTTTCTAAAAAATATAGAATCGTAATATTAATTATTTTTTCTAATTATTTTTATTGATGAAGAAGATAAATTAAAAATTCAAATAACAAATAAAAAAAAATAATCGATATATAATCGAAAACGATGACACTCCAATTTAAAAATATATAAATTTTAATCGTTTCTTTCGCTTTTCCTTTCTTTCCTTCTCTTTTCATTATTTACACTTTGTCGTATCCTCCCAATCATAATCTTAAATCGAGTCAAAAACATAAAATTATTTTTCGTCATTTAAATTTATTTTAAACTTCTGAAAAAAAAAAGTTTATTTTTCTAGAAGTGGCCATGTCACTCCCGTCAAGCGTTTTTTGGGTGTTTTTTCTTTTTCTACTCTTCTTGAAAAAATATGGAACCGTCATATTAGCGATTCTCCATCGCTGTTTCTACGTGTAGAGGGAATAAATCAGGTGTCAGGTGTCTAACATAGAAATATGAAATCATTGATAGTTTGATCGTCACTTTTAAAAATCGATCTTTTATCCTTTCAAATTTGGCTGTGTTAGCCATCTAAATTTACCAAAGGGAAGGACACTTGCGTGGTGGAGACGTACATTTAACTATTTGAGCGAGTGCAATTTATATTAAGAATTAGAAAAGTCAATCGTATATTAATGGGAAATATACTTTAATATATTTAAAAAAATCAATAATATACTATACATATCCATTTAAAACAATTGAATATGAGTGTAATTAAATATTTAAACGCATTTAAAATTTAAAATTAGGCCTCAAAGTATTCATGACAAGCGGCAATTCCAAATATCATGTTTATGTTGTCGATTTTTACATATAAATAAATTATAAATAACAGCGTTTCTATTTATTTATTTTCATCTTCGTAATACATAACTCTGAATATAATTCGATTAAAATTGGTTAAATATTAATTAAAACTATTTGAATGTAATTTAAATTAAAATCGATCCGATCTAATTAGAATAATTAATAGCTAAAATTTATTTTACCGCAGGGACGAGAAGAAATATGTTTTGGTATTTTATATGATAAAAAAAAAAGTGTCCTTTTAATTTTTACACACAGATCTAATTAATCACGGACAAGTAATTGCTTAATTAATTTCTTACCGTCGTGATAAATTTGAGATGGAACTGGTGCATCTCGTTGGCGTAGCCGTTGATCACCCTCTTCGACTCCTTCAAGCTACACTCCATTTTGATAATAGTCATCACCTTCTCCGGCGTCTCCCTCGGCCGGAAATCTCCCACCAGATTCAAAGACTCAGCGATGATCTCTTCCTTCAGCGTGTTCGCTTGCTGCCGGACGTCGTTGAACTGATGCACCATCAGCCACTCCCCTTGCCGCATCATCTCGACCACATCCTCGTCTTCCTTCAACTTCTGCTCCTCTTCCCTCAACTTCTCATTCACGTACGTCTCCGCCGTCTTGATTGCCGTCGCCAACGTGTTGGTCACTAAGGCAGCCAGCAGCTCCCTGGCGACTGCGAGACCGACGGAGGACGCCAGCAAGATTATGACGACGGCAGCTATTATGGCGCTGTAGACTTTATGCAGCCACTCAATCGACCGCCGCCGGTTCGAGATCCAGTCCTGCTGCAGACGGAGCTTGCCGATAGTCTCCTTCAGTCGGCCGGAGACGACGAGGTCGTCTGCAGGGACGAGCCTATCGGGCTCCTTCAGGGTCTCCAGGACCAACTCCGTCAGGTCGTTATCTAGAGGAGATCTAAGGGCGAGACGAGTGACGGAGAGAAGGTAATCGATCTTTGGGACGATGGCGGCGACGTTGCTCTCGAAGGCCGGGATGAGGAAATAGCAGAACCTCTCCGCGGTCACCTTCAGTTCTGGGTTTTGCTGAATCATTTTCTTGAAGTCCAGAGGTGCGTGGAGGTCGACGGAGGAGAAGGAGGCGGTGGAATAAGTCTCGCCGGACGAGATCACGGGAAGGCTCATTGCAACTGAGCCGTCCATCAAGACAACTAGCTAGTAATGCAAAACTGGCCTTGTTTCGGGCTTATTATAGAGCTTAATGAACCATTGGGGAAGATCGCATGAAGTTATATAGATATAACGTTGTATAACTCATCTATATTAATTATCCTTCAATTCATTAAAAACAAAATTACATATATATATATATATATATATATATAAAAGCTTGTAATGTGATTTATTGTATGCAAATGGAATTTAAGCTTATAATATAATTTGAATTATATAAATTTTGTTTTGTAATCTAGATTATAAAATTTTAATGTATTTTGTAATTCAGATTATATTATATTATAATTTTAAAACGAAAACAAACAAAGTAATATATCTTGTAATATAATCTAGATTACATTATCAGACATATGAAACGCAACCTTAAATAACATCTAGATGGTCAAAGATGCTTAAGGGACTTTGCTTCAACTATGATGAATTTCAGTATAATGGCTAAAAAATTTTTTATGGTGGGGACGAAGAAATATTTTTGATATTTTCTGATAAAAAAAAAGGTATCATTTTAATTTTTACATAAATTATATATATATTTATATATATATATATATATATGATCCGACATCCAATCACTGACGAGTAATTGCTTAATTATTTTTTTACCGGCATGACAAATTTGAGATCGAACTGCTGCCGCCGGCGTGTGGTCGGCGTAAGCGCGTAGCCGTTGACAATCGTCTCCGGTCAGCATGACGATGATGGAGGCCGTCGGCGTGATCTTGACTGCGGTCATGATGGTGACGTTGTAGATTCTGCGCCGCCAGTTCGAGATCGGGTCCCGCTGTGGGCGGAGCAGACCGATAGTCTCCTTCAGTGGGCCGGAGACGTCCAGGCCATCTGCAGTGACGAGCTTCAACCTATCGGGCTCCTGCAGAGTTTCTAGTCCCAACTCCGTCAGGTCGTTAGAGACGAATGACGATGAGAAGATGATCGATCGATGTTTGGGACGATGGCGGCGATGTTGCTCTTGAAGCCTGGGACGAGGAAATTAATCGTAGAAGCACTCGGCCATCGCATTCAGTCATAGCTTTATCTTAATCAATTTCTTTGCATAGAGATTGTGTAAAAGATTGGAATCGCCAATCTAATGACCCTTTCACTTTGGCCCATCAAAATTCGAAAAGAAATAAATCACGAAGAGATTATATCCGTGAATACGATTGATAAAACAATGAATGGCCATTTAAATTTAAAATAAAATTTTAGATTATCATCGAAATTAATTCTTATTTATTATATTAATATATCGATTGATTTATCAATACACTGCACCTAGAGGTGGTAGAAGAGGATACGAAGCTTCTAAATCTTACATTCAAACGCTTATCCATAATCCTTTTTTTTTTTAAAACAAACATTATACAAAAGATCAAAGGAAAAAATGTGTAAAAAATGGAATGCACTCCACTCGAAATGGTGAATTATTTATAAGACGAAGACAATTATTAATTATTTTTTCTGGCAAATGCAAAAAATAAAATAATTATTAAATAATCAAAATTCTTATATTTATTTGTTTTAAAGAAAAAAAAAAGATATGAAGTTGATGTTAACCAAAGAATATAAAATAGTTCCGATCTTTAATTCTCCAACACAAACTACTGATTTTATAAACATTCAATAAGAATATCCGAGAATGCAAACAGTCGAACACAGATTTTAATAAAATTTTTGAAAGAAAAACAAGAAATTGATAAATTCAAAGATCCTAGTAGAATACTAAAAACACAGATCATCAATTATGAAACCACAATAAAAGTTCTTCCAACTCAATGGATCAAGGAACAAACATTTAAACAAAAAGTAGCTATTTGAAGCATATATAAAGTGTTGAAATTTTAAGCTTCTTCCATCTAGCTGACTTTCGTAGACATAACAGGTGGCATTGTCTCCTCCAGTGCCTAAGGCAGTGCGTAAGGCATGAGATCACTGGGGAAAAGCATATGTAGCTCAACATCGACGTTTAAAATCGTAAAAAATTGAAATCGTCAATCTAATGATCTCCACTGATCTGTCCCATGATCATCGTAAGAGAGATAAATCACAAAGAACCCTTTAAATTTGGATCACGATATTCAGAGATCATTAGGGGAATATTGAATCGAAAAAAACTTTAGATCTCATAAAATCGATTCGTATTTTATGTAAACTCGATGTCGTAGCCATGGCATCATTAAAGTAGACATTGATGCCGAAGAAACAACTATGGATGGCAAGGACGAGATTGCTCTTGTCGTTTAGTAAAAAAAATCAAGAGATCCATCACATGGCTCTTGGACCCTCTTTGTCTTTGGTAGTGTTGTCGATACATTTAAACAAAAAAAAAATAGATATTTGAAGCATAAAGTGTTTGAAATTTTAAACTTTAATTGACTATTGAACGAACATAAATAAATTTTTACAAATTAAATACTAAATTTATTCACAAAAATTGACGACAAGAAGCTTCCTAGTTTGTGTTTCAAAAATTTATAATCTGCTTCAGTTTACATTTATTACGAAGTTGTCTGGTCAAGTGAAAGCATTAATTTATGAATCGTTAAAAGAGTATATGCATTTGCTTTTCACTTGCCATCAAACATGAAACCTGCTGAGTTGACCTTAGAAGAAGAAAGCAGCATAAGGTCAAAGCTTAGGATGAGACTTGGCCGAACAAAAGATTCGAAGCTAAAGTCTTAGATTCAAGCACTTATCCATCGTCTTTCTTTAAGACAAATACTATACAAAAGATCAATGAGAAAGATAGATAGGTAAAAATAAAATGTCTCTACTAGAAACGATGAATAATATATAAGTTAGAAAATTACAATTATTTTTTCTTGCAAATGCAAAACTAAAACAAATATTAAATTATTAAAATTCTTATAATTATTTTTGAAAAAGATATGAACTTGAACAAGAGAAAGTCCGAGAAAAAAATATATAAAATAATTCAGATCTTTGATTCTTACAACCCGACTGATTTTATAAAACAAGTCTTAGTTCGAGAACACAAATCTTTAATAAATTTTACAAAAGCAAAACAAGAGTGCACTTGCATAACACCAAGTCGACAAACTCAAAGATCTTAATAGAATGCCAAAAACATAAAGATCTTCCATGGCAAATATGCATCTCTTTAATGTCCACCAGCTATTGTATGTAAACTTGTACAAGCCTTATATAGCAATTCTAAGATAATAATTCTCTTTTAGCTCTTGGAAAATCTAACAAGAGTTGTAATTTGATTATCAACTTACTGAAACACCGACTTTGCAAAAATATCAATAATTATTTTGCAAGATCTAAGATCTATTTGCTCTAGATAGATCAGTGTCTAAGATTACAAGATCAAGCAATTCGAGTCTAAATTCAACAAGATATAGGAAGTTAACTTAGGAGTCACTTTGCAAGGTCTAAGATAAATTTGCTCGTAGTTTAGATCAATGCCCTTGGCCTCCAATTTAAAGTGGAGAGCTCTTTGGTGCTTACATTGATGGATCTAAGATCAATGCCCATGGCTCTTGAATGCTCTTTGTCTTCGGTGTTGATACATTTAAACCGAATGTAGATCTTTGAAGCATAAAGTGTTGAAATTTTAAGCTTCTTCCATCTTGCAGACTTTCACTACGAGAAGCTGTTTCCGTCTGTAGACAAAGCAGGTGGCATCGTCTCCTCTAGTGCATCAAGTGCGAGATCACTAGGGAAGAGCATGTTTAGCTTAACAATTGGTCTCGGTGTTAACCTTGACCAGTTGCTTTTTCTTTTTCCTCACGTTTAAAGCATAACTAAAGATAAGGACACGATGAATGATATCATTATACCATAGCCTTCTCTTTGGCGTAGAGATAATGTTCGTCGGCAGTCGAGATCTTGAAACATTGGAGCATGGAACAGCTACAACGTTTCATGATGCCAACTGCGGAGGAATGACCTAATCGCTCCTCAAGAGTTTTCAATTTCAAGGTCATCCAGCGAAACCCAAAACTGAAGGCAATTGCGAAGTCCTACATATTTGTTATACTGACCATCAAGAGCAGCCTTGCTGCTGCTGTCGTAAGGCTTCGTAATTTTTCTCCGACATCGACATTACTTATCTCGCCTTTATCTCTAATTGCGTTTTACATACGACGGATAATAACTTTTTTCACTTCCAATTACTATGTCAATAGGATTTGGGCTTATGCTTATTCCGACAGCAACAAAATATATTCATCCTATATGGACTTTTTCTAGTGTTTTTTTTTCTCTTAAGTATAGCTATGGTATTTTCTGCCAATTTATCTATTCAAGAAATAAATAGAAATTCTATCTATCAATATCTATAGTCTTGGACCATCAATAATAATTTTTTCTTAGAGTTAAACTGCAACAGCACAAGGTTGATGTTGGGATAACAATCGAAAGTTCGACTGCGGATCTAAATTAAGATTAATGAGTTAATCTTATTAGATTTAAACTTATTGGATTACTAGATTAATCTAATTAAATATGAATTTATTAGATTAATGGATTAATCTAATATACGTTTGAGTTTTTTAAATGGAACCCTGAATTATATCCACATTTTAATAAAATAGGAGAAAATGTCATATTAGATATAACTTGGTGATTAAGTAATAAACACGATTTTATCTAAGATCGTGTGAGATTACATCAACCCTAAAAGTTAAGATTTTCTGACCTCTCCTTATATATAGTAGTTAGCACTGCAACGTGGATGACGAAGAAATAAGAATTTTCCCCAAACTGTGCTCGTGAGACGAGTGATGACGATTGTGCTGGTGTGGATACCAAGGAGGCATGAACATACTGATCGTGCTCAGATCAACTTGCCCCTCCAGCATCGAACGGTTCACGCTTCAAAGGTAACACTCTAAACTAACGACCAATCAGAATTCGTATGGATCTTGTTGGGTTCTTTTTTCCGCTGCGCATATTTTTGACTTAATTTCGCTTTGAAACACAATAGTGGTATTAAAGTCACTTGCGAATTCGATTGAATCGTTTAATGTTTGATTTTATATTTGATACAGACAAACATATTTATTATGATTTTAATTGATTGATTTATATGTATCTTTGATTAATTCGATACGAAACAGAAGCCATTTAATTAAATTAAACATTATCGATTGTTTAATTTGATTAAATAGTAGTGATCGTAGCATGCTCATAATTATATGAGCACTATAATCTTGTTTCATTCGACTAATCAAACATGGCGATTTTCAATACAATTAATATAATAATATGTTGTGAATAGATTATGAGATAATTCATAATCGAAATTGTGAAACAATCTGATGTGAACAGATTGTGATAATTTAATTATTAATATTCAAGGGAAACAAGGCACCACCGCTAGGGGCGCTGCCCCTTGGAACCCCACCAGGGGCGTTGCCCCTTGGAACCCCATATGGGTTTGCCACATAAATCATTAATTATAATTATAATAAAATAATACTATAGAATTGATACATGTGATGTATAGCATGGTGCATGATTATGACCTTTGTGATTGTTGTGTGTATGATTGTTGTAAAAGTAATACAACTTGTGTGTCGTGCCTTTTCTCTGATGAATTTAAGTTGCAAAATTTCTTTTCTCATCTAACTCCCCTTGAATGTAACTCGAGGTTTCTTTTATTGCAATGTACAAATTATAATAGTGTTAGTATAGTACTAGACGATAGGGGTATTATAGAGAAGGAGACCAATAACACACACCAACTAAGGAAGCACTTGAAGAAGATACAATTCCTTTAAGTTGACTTTTTCGATCTTCTCATTGACTTGAGAAATTCGTAAAAATCATGATCACAACCATGCCACATTTATTTTTCTTTGCCATATATGTTGATATATGCCATGATTGCACCATGTATGTTGATATGTCATGTTTATATGTGTATGTAATGCATGTTAAATTAGTTAAGCCAATTTAAAAATGTCTACTAAAGTTTAATATTTATTCTACCTTGATCAATAATAGACATGTTTGTCAAAGTAAAGTGTCTTTATTTATCTTGGCAGAATGCGATAAGATAATTGTGATATCCAACTTATCAAACATTGAGTTTGACTTTACTAAGGTCAATAGATACGTTTGCCAAAGTAAAGTGTCAATCAGATCTAAGAGGCATACTATTAGATGGATAAAGAACAATTAGTTTTGTTCACCTAATTATCCAAGAGTTGTATTAGATGCAATTAATAAATGTTACTTACCTAAATAGCCAAGTCTTAGGCGATTAGCTAAAGCTAACTCAATATAAGGTAAAATATAGATCTTGTCCCATTAAAATGTTACGTCGGGACTAGTAGTGTGGGTAAATTATGTCTACCTATATCTATGATTTGCTCCTATCCAACTTTATATTTTAGTAGGAGAATCATTTAATTAAAGTCCTAATTAAGTGATTTTTTAAATATGATACTTATTTCTACATTTATTATTATTGTAGATAATCATGCCTGCAGACATATCAAATACCCTATCACTGCGATCTGTCCTTGAGAAGAACAAACTCAATGGAGCTAATTTCCTAGATTGATACATAAACTTAAGGATTACCCTTAAGCAAGAAAGAAAATTGTATGTCCTAGAGCAGTCTATTTCTAAACCACCTACTTCTAATGGCCCTCGTGCTGATAAGGATACATATAAAAAGCATCAAGATGATGGTTTGGATGTGTCATGCCTTATGTTTGCCATCATGAACTCTGAGCTTCAGAAAGCAACATGAAAACAGAGATGCTTATGGTATATTTGAACATTTAAGACGACTATATCAAGAGCAGACAAGACATGAAAGGTTTGAGATTTCAAATGTGTTATTTAATTGCAAGATGTCAGAAGGAAGCCTGTAGAAACTCGTTCTTAAAATAATTGGATACATTGAAAACCTTGATAGACTAGGCTTTCCATTAGGGCAAGAGTTGGCCACTGACTTACTTTTACAATTTTTGCCTGCAAGTTATAGTCAATTTATTATAAATTACAACATGTATGAAATTGACAAATCCTTGCTTGAGTTATTGAACATGTTGAGAACTGCTGAACAAGATCTTAAGAAGACCAAGCTCATATTGATGGTGTAAAAGGGCAAAAAAAAACACAAGCCTAAAGGCAAGGGTAAGACCCAAACCAAAGGCAAGGCAAAGTCTACTGCGTTGAAACCTAAAGGAGGGGTGACCAAGGAAGGAACCTGCTTCCATTGTAAAGAGGTTGGACATTGGAAGCGAAACTGCAAGACATACCTAGAGGAATTTAAAAAGAAGGAAAGTGAGACTTTCGCCTGAGGTATTTATATTATAGAAGTCAATTTATCTACTTGTTCATCATGAGTATTAGATACCGAATGTGCTTCTCACATTTGTACTAATGTGCAGGATCTAACAAAGAATAGATTACGGATAAAGGGTGAAGTGGACCTACGAGTTGACAATGATGCAAGAGTTACAACTATAGCTGTAGGATCCTATTCTTTATGTTTGCCTTCTAGGCTTATTTTAGAACTTGGGAATTGTTATTATGTGTCTACTTTAACTAGAAACATTGTTTCTATTTCTTGTTTGGAAAAGAAAGGTTTTTCATTTATAATAAATAACCAAAGTTGTTCTATTTATTTAAATGACATGTTCTATTGTAGTGCACAATTGATAAATGAACTATATTTTCTAGACTTTGAAAATCCTGTTTATAACATAAATACAAAGCGATTAAAATCAAATGATTTAAACCAAACTTATCTCTGACACTGTCGCTTGGATTATATAAATGAGAAACACATATCAAAACTCCATAGGGAGGGACTTTTGGACTCATTTGATTTTGAATCATATGAGGTATGCGAATCTTATCTATTAGGCAAGATGACTAAAACTCCGTTTAGTGGACAAAGCGAATGAGCTAATGAATTATTAGGATTTATACATAGTGATGTATGTGACCCTTTTAATATTGCAGCCAGAGGAGGCTATCAGTATTTCATTACTTTTACTGACGATTTCAGTAAATATGACTATGTGTATTTAATGAAACATAAGTCAGAATCCTTTGAAAAATCAAAGAATTCAAAAATGAAATACAAAATCAACTTGGAAAGGTTATTAAAATACTCCGATCAAATCAAGATAGTGAATACCTAAGCCAAGAATTTCATGATCATCTTGTTGAGTTTGAGATTATATCTCAACTCACTCCACCCGGAACATCTTAATGGAATGGTGTATCAAAAAGGAGAAATTATACTTTGTTAGACATTGTACGATCGATGATGAGTTATGCAAATCTTTCTTCTTTTTTTGAGGACATGCTCTAGAGACCGTTGTTTTCACACTTAATCATGATCCATCAAAGGCAGCAACAAAGACGCCATATGAGATATGGACTGGAAAAAGTCCCAAAATATCTTTTATGAGGATTTGGAATTGTGAGGTTTACGTTAAACGTCGTCTCAGACAAACTATGGCCTAAATAAAAAAAGTACTATTTTGTAGGATATCCCAAAGAAATAAAGGGATATTACTTTTACATTCCGATACAAAGCAAAGTGTTTGTTGCTTGAAATTGTGTTTTTCTAGAAAAAGAATTTATTTCCAGAGGAACTAGTGAGAAAAAAGTAGATCTTGAAGAAATTCGAAACATACAAATTATCACTGAGACTTTAATGAAATATGAACAGGTACCACAAGATGTTGCACCACAAGAAGTTATGGAATAACAACCTATTCAAGTAGAACAAGCTCTACATAGATATGGTAGGAAACGTCGTCAACCTGAGAAATATTCTCTTCTCTTGTCTGACCATGGTGATTTAATGCTTGTTGATAAAAACGAGCTTACATCCTATCATGAAGCTATAATGAACCCAGATTCTGAGAAATGGCTAGATGCCATGAGATCTGAAATGGAATTCATATACACCAACCAAGTATGAACTCTGGTTGACCCACCTAAAAGGATAAATTCCATTGGGTGCAAATGGATTTTCAAGAAGAAAACCGATATGAATGGAAATGTGCATACCTTCAAAGGGCGACTAGTAGTTAAAGAATTCAAACAAATTTATGGTATAGATTATGATGAAACTTTTTCACCAATTGCGATGCTTAAATCCATTCGAATCTTGCTTGCTATTACAGCTCACCATGATTATGAGATCTGACAAATGGATGTCAAAACCATATTCTTTAATGGGAATTTACTTGAGGATGTGTACATGACACAACCTGAGGATTTTGTTGATTGGAAAAATACTGAAAAGGTATGTAAGTTGCAAAAAGTCCATTTATAGATTAAAACAAGCTTCTAGAAGCTGGAATTTTCGATTTGATGATGCGATCACAGAGTTTAGTTTCATTAAAAACGAAGACGAACCTTATGTCTACAAAATAATTAGTGGGAGCACCATTGTCTTTCTTATTTTATATATAGATGACATACATCATTAAAGATGATATCCCTATTCTACAATCTGTAAAGACGTGGCTTGGAAATTATTTCTCAATGAAAGTCTTAGATGAAGCTGTCTGTATTTTAGGTATTAAGATATAAGAGATTACTTGGCCTGAGTCAGAGTACATATATTGATAAAGTGCTTAATTGCTTTGTCATGCAGAATTCTAAGAGAGGATTCTTGCCAATGTTACATGGTGTGAGTCTTTCCAAGATTCAATGCCTCTCTACTAAAGAGGAGAGGGATTACATGAATTAGATTCCTTATGCATCTGCTATTGGATCTATCATGTATGTCATGTTATGTACTCGTCCTAATGTCTCGTATGCATTAAACATGATGAGTAGGTACCAGTCAGACCCAAGTAAAAGTCACTGGACAATAGTCAAGAATATTCTTAAGTATTTGAGAAGAACAAAAGATTATTTCTTGATATATGGAGGTGATGAGGAACTCGTTGTAAAAGGTTACAGTGATGCAAGTTTCCAAATTGACAAGGATGATTTAAGATCGCAGTCGGGGTATGTGTTTTTGCTAAAATGATAATGTTGTGAGCTGGAAGAGTTCAAAGCAAGACACAGTTGCTAATTCTACTACAGAGACCGAGTATATTGTCGCTTCTAATGCAACAAAAGAGGCTATTTGGATCAAAAGTTCATCACAGAACTTGGTGTGATTCCTAACATAGCTAACCCAATAGACCTCTATTGTGATAACAATGGGGCTATTGCACAAGCTAAGGAACCATGTCTCATCAACGATCCAAATACATACTTCGGCGGTTCTATCTCATTCGAGAGATTATCGATAGAGGAGATGTGAAAATATGCGGAGTACTGATATATGATAATATTGTCGACCCATTGACTAAGGCTTTAGTACAAAACAAGTATGATGGTCATACTAAGTCACTAAATATTAGATATTTCAGTGATTGACTCTAGAATAGTATCATGAGATGATTGATATAAGACTTTTGTATCATATTTTAATAAAAGACAACATTTTGTGTTTATTATATTTATATTTTCTGTGCAAAGTTGAATAAATATAATAGTAGTAGGTTTTGTTCTATAACATATCAATTTTTGAATTGATTGTGAGAAACCATAGTAAACACTACTCTTAATTATCTCTGGTCAATTATTAATATACAAGGACAATATTAATGCATTAAGACTAGCATATAGGTTAACTGATGACTTAATCTCACAAGTCATGGATATAAAATATCTAGTTAACACATGAGTATATATTAGAGGATATGTATTGGATTGACCCAACATAAAAATATTTCATGGATTGTTATATGAGTATCATAAACATTCTCATAGTGACTATTGGTATAAACAATCCTTTGACCTGAAGTCACTACGATTTCCTATATAAGGAGTTGTGTACTTTAGTATCGATAACGTCTCCTGTAACAAGGTCCATTATAAAATCGTTCACTAGGTATGCAATAAGTTATGTGAAAGGATGTGAGCGATGTAGATGGAATTTGTCCCTTCCATATAACGAAAGTGATGACTGTGAGCCCCTTGAGTAAGTAGAACTACTAAAATGCATGACCATGCTCAAATAAGTCAATATAAGATATTGACTTATTTGGTTGAGTTAGTTTACTTAGAGATAAAAAAACACAAAAATTGATAAGAGGATAACACATTCTATGCCTCATAAATCAATCTAGACGTCATGGACAAAAGGTCTAAGTTATACAATATGATGGTCACGAACAGATTAGGTCGGATCTACGACATTCTCGTTGCTTGGGTAGTAATAATGCATTCCTAGATGTCACTACGGGTCTAAGTTAAGATTAATGAGTTAATCTTATTGGATCCTAAACTCATTAGATTAATGGGTTAATCTATTCGGATTTAAGCTTATTAGATTAATGAGTTAATCTAATCAGATTTAAACTTATTAGATTAATGGATCTAATTGGATTTAAACTTATTGGATTACTAGATTAATCTAATTAAATCCGAATTTATTGGATTAATTGATTAATTCAATATGCGGTTGAGTTTTTCAAACGAGACCATAGATTATATCCACGTTTTAATAAAATAAGAGAAAATGTTGTTCGTGCCTATAAGAATCACATATCTCCACAATGATATAATATTGTCCACTTTGGGCCTAAGCCCTCGTGGTTTTATGTTTGTGCTTTACCCAAAATGTTTCATTTCAATGGAGATATCTTTTAATCTTATAAGCACATGATCTTTTCCATGTCTTACAAATGTGGAACTTTGATTGTATTCTCAATACTTCAACAATCCCCCCCCCCTCGAACGAAGGATCACATTGACCCTCCTCAAGCATATCTGTCCTCAAAGGACATCCTCTGCTTGATGTCTGATCCTCAACCCACAAGGACTTCCTGCCAACTGTCCGATCCTTCTAACCCAGCTAGGCTTCCTGCCAGTTGTTCGGTCCTCCCGACCCAACTGGACTTCCTGCTTAGTGTCTGGTTTTCTTGATCCGGACATGGGAGCTCCACTTCCTTCGTTCGAGGTTCATGGCTTGACATTGACCATGACTCTGATACTAATTGTTCGTGCTTATAAGAATCATATATCTCCACAATGATATGATATTGTTCACTTTGGGCCTAAACCCTCATGATTTTATTTTTGAGCTTTACCCAAAAGGCCTCATTCTAATGGAAATATCTTTTAATCTTATAAGCATATGATCTTTTCCATGTCTTATCAATGTGAGACTTTGATTGTATTCTCACTACTCCAACAAATATCATATTAGATATGACTTGGTGATTAAGTAATAAACACGATATTATCTAATAAGATCGTGTGAGATTATGTCAACCCTAAAGGTAAGATTTTCTGATCTCTCCTTATATATAGTAGTTAACACTACAATGTGGATGATAAAGAAATAAGAGTTTTTCCCAAAGTGTTCTCGTGAGACGACTGATGGTGGTTGTGCTGGTGTGGATACCAAAGAGACACGAACATACTGATCGCACTTAGATTGACTTGACCCTTCAACATCGAACAGTTCACGCTTCAAGGGTAACGCTCTAAATTAATGACCAATCAAAATTCGTATGGATCTTGTTGGGTTCTCTTTCTTGCTGTGTATATTTTTGATTTAATTTCGTTTTGGAACCTAACAGTTGACGCCAGAGAGCATCGCTAAGCTAAACAAGTTCACAAGCTCGTGTGTGGAGACTCAGTCCGATTTGACGGACTCAAGTAGCAGAACAGTTTGAACTTTACTGCCTTATGCTGTTGCATACATCTGGTCTATTAAAAAGAGTCACACCAATAGGAACAACAACGAGCTAGGCATGGTCCGATTAAGAAACAAGTTCCCAAATTGTTAAAGTAAAATCATTTCCAGCATAAACACAGAATAAACTATGGTGAAAGCAGAACAAAACAGGGTAGAAGAGGCAATTAGGTTAAGATACTCACACAAACGGAAGGAAAAATGCCGAAAAAACGAATCTTTGTCGAACTCGATCGTTTCCCTGGGACTACCCATTTCGACCGAGAGACCCATCGCACCTCT
Organism: Wurfbainia villosa; assembly: GCA_025175895.1. Lineage (NCBI taxonomy): Eukaryota > Viridiplantae > Streptophyta > Magnoliopsida > Zingiberales > Zingiberaceae > Wurfbainia > Wurfbainia villosa. The sequence continues at coordinate 1,053,957 of CM046000.1, read as the reverse complement.
CTGATAAAAAAAACCCTAGATCAACACCCAAGCATCAGAACAAGGCGGAAGAAACAACAGTAAAGAAGCTTCAAACTACCGAAAATTCAAATATGGCCGAAAAATCCGCTGTTGGTTTAAGAAGAAGAAGAAATTACCTTAAACGATTGCGATCGGGACGGTACTACCCATTTCGACCGAGAGATCCATCGCACATCTCTGAACAAAAAACCCTAGATCAACTCCCAAGCATCAGAACAAGGCAGGAGAAACAAGAGCAAAGAAGCTTCAAACTACCGAAAATTCAAATATGGCCGAAAAATCTACTATTGTTGGTTTAAGAAGAAGAAGAATGCACAGCTGAATTACCTTAAACGATTGCGATCGGGACGGGACTACCCATTTCGACCGAGAGATCCATCGCACATCTCTGAAAAAAAAAAATCCTAGATCAACTCCCAAGCATCAGAACAAGGCAGGAGAAACAAGAGCAAAGAAGCTTCAAACTACCGAAAATTTAAATATGGCCGAAAAATCTGCTGTTGTTGGTTTAAGAAGAAGAAGAATGCACAGCCGAATTACCTTAAACGATTGCGATCGGGATGGGATTCAGGCGATCACCTTCGAGAAGGGAAGAGAATCCTCATATAGAGGAGTATGGCCATCCACGTGATTAAGTAAATCCTAAACCCTAAACTCCACTTCTAATAAATCAGCCTCTCGAGTCCAAAGCCCAAACAAACTGCGATACAAACGCCGACAACATGACGTCATACGGACACCTGGCATTCTTTCGTTCGCCCACACGAGACGTTGCTGTTGTGATCACTTGCAAAGCCAAACAAACTGCTTTATTAATGAAGTAGGGCGCACGATAGACTCCAGCTGTAATTTCCTCATATATTTTTTTCATAAATAATTAAATTATTTAAGGAAGAGGCTAAGCGGGGCCCACTCCAAAACTGCCTTTGGTCAGTCGCTTGAACTGACACGTCGTGAAACCGCTTGGTCAAGCCGGTCAAAACTACTTTAGGACCATTTAATAGATTCCTATCTGACAAAATTGCCCTCACGGTGGATTACAAGCTGGTGAAAGTAAGGCTACGAGTGGAAATTTAAGTCTGAAGATGGCAAAAGCGGTTTTATTAAATTTCTAAAACCGGGGGTATCTGTCGTAATTTGGTGGAATATGAGGGGCTATTAACCGAATCATTTAACCTTGGTTATGGGAGCCAACTCAGGTAGAATCCGATGGACGTCTGAAAAGAGATCGTGGAAAAATGAGCAAAAAGCGAGAATAAATGAGGAAAAAAGAACAAGATGGAGGTGAGAGGTTGTTCTAGGGTTAGGGTTTGACTGGAGCTAGCACGTTATCGAGGATTTTTTTTTTCTTTCTGTTTTTAAAATTTCTGAGATCAGTCGCCGGCGCTCCGGCGAGATCGCAGTATTCCGGGGCGAGTTTGATGGTTCACCTGCCATCTGGTTTCTTCAAAGCAGCTATTTTTTTGGGGTAGGTGGCCGGCAAACTGACTGGCTGGAGCGGTATACTTCAGTCCACTCGGTTGCGTCGCGATCGGAAGTGTTGGTGGTCGGCTTTGACGCGGCTGCAGGCTCAGAAATCGGAATTTTGGGGGGTTTCAAATCCGTAAAGATCCATCTTTGAAGGTGGTGGCGGGTTGGGCATGCAATCTGGCAGCGGCCCCAGCCCGGCGCCGGCACATCAGCCGCCGCCGGGGCGGTCGCCACCGTCTTCCGCCGCGTCTCCATCCTCCTCGTCCTCTGCCGTCTCCGCTCCCAACCACCTTGGTCTCGAGTCGATGCAGCAGCGGCAACAGCAGCAGCAGCAGCTGGCTCATAGGCAGGTCAGTAGTGGACACCGGTTATTGTTTGTCTTCGTACCCTGACATGTGTGACAGTTGCGGCCGTTGCGTGGGGATCTGAGAAAAAGATGGTCGTCAATGTTTGTTTCCATATTTCGGGAAAAGTGGGGACAGAGCGTGTTCTTTAATTCGAGATCTTGAGTTTTCGCAGTATTCGCACTGGACGTAGCGGCCTAGATTCGCTGTATCCTGTGCTTTTCTCACCAGTATCCTGTGCTTTTCTTACCACGCTCCTTGTTCGATGTTGGCAATATGTTCTTTTCGTTCAAACTTCAACAAAGTACAGTTGAAGCTTGTCCTTCATCTCTGCCATCTAGCAGTGATAAGCTGACCTCCAGGTTGGCAGGGATGAACCTCTTTCTCTCCTCTTCCTATATCTCAATCTGTGACAGATAGATGTATTCAGCTTAATCTCCTATTTATTCTCTCTGTCTATCTCTAAAGCCTTGCAACTTCTTCGAATTGTAATTCGTTTTTGCGGCTTTAATCAATTCTGAGCTAAAATTGTCGACTTGTATCACAATTTTTGTTGTTTCGGAGCTAGACTTTCATTTTTTACATTTATGATTTCCAGTGGATTTGTTTTCTAATGTTTGAATCCGGATTTCTTTTCGTTCTTTTGAAATTCCTGAACTTGACTATATTTTTCATTCTTAGGAAGTCTGGCACAGAGCTATTTGAGCTTTAAGTTTATGGACATAATAGTTTCTATACAAGGTTTTGCTTGGTCTTATGTTTCTGCAAATGGTTTGCCGGAGCACTGAGTCTTCATCAGTGGTTAGGTTCGGACATCTTCTTTCAGTTGCTTCTTCGGGATTTCTATTTTCTGATTATTTAGATGTTGATGTTTTGCACTGGTTTTGAGGATTGATCATACTACTTGCCAGATTTTCTGTCTATTTTGTTTTGCAACGCTTGGATTCGACTTCGTCTTATATAGTTCATACTTTAGTCTATATATTGGCCAGAGCTAATGATATGCACAATTGTCATAAAAAAAACAAAGTTTTTGCTTTTTTAGTTGTAACTGCGAAATTTGCTTGAATGGTTAGGCATTACTAGTACAATAGTTGTAACTGCGAACTTTGCTTGAATGTTTAGGCATTACTAGCACAACAACAAAATCATCATCAGCAGCAGCTAAGGAAAGCGGAAACTGATCAATCTCATCTTCCCTATCAAGCTGGTGGTACATTTGGAGTCTCTGGCGCTGGATTTCTGGCAAACTCTGCCCAAAATTTGTCTCAATTGTCTAAAAAATATGGGAATATTCCTTATCAACCAGGTGTGGTGCAGCTTCGCGAAGAAAATCAAATTAAAGGGCTTGGCACAGGACAGCAAATGCAAAATCCCATTCATCAAGCTTACCTCCAATTTGCTTTGCAGTCTGCTCAGCAGAAGTCTCATGGTAATTTCGTTATGCAGCAGCAAGGTAAAACCAATATGGTTAGCCAATCTGGAAGAGATCAAGACATGATTATGAACAAATTGAAGGTGCAGGAACTTATGTCACAGACTGCTAGTAAGTCACAGATGCCCATGTTTAAGAGAACAATTGAACAATTGGGAAATGCTGAGAAGCAGATGGGGCAAGGTCATCCAAATCATGATCAAAGAAACGATCTGAAGCCTTTCCCAACAGATGCTCATTTGGCTTCTGTTAACACAATAAGACCAGTGCAGTCACTGCTGCCACTAGCTAATGTGCAAAATTTTGCAAGCAACCAATTAGAGATGGTACAGATGCAAGCAATGCAGGCATGGGCTAAGGAACATAACATTGATCTGTCTGTTCCTGCAAATTTAAATTTGATTGCCCAAATTCTGCCACTTATGCAATCCAATGGAGTTCCTGCTGGGCAAAAGCCAACAGAAATTAGTACGATGATACAGCAATCTTTACCAACTTCTAAACAGCAGGCAATGCAGTCACCGGTTGGCAGTGAAAGTTCAGCTCATGGAAATTCAACAAGTGACTTGTCTGGGCAGCATATGAAGCGTCGCCAAACGCTTCCATCGAGTTCTAATAGTGCTGGAGATACCCCTAGCATCAATAATAGTATGTTGCACGTGAAACAGCTGCAGTTTGCTGAGAATAGCCAGGTCAGTCAGAATGAAAGGGTTGGTCGACCTCCAACAGCGAGCTGCAGTGGTGCTCAAGATACACATTTGGCAAATTCATCTGGTTCCATGAATCATGCCCTAGAAAAATCTAATTATAATAGTACTTCTATGGTGAATAAAATGCAAACACAAAGTTTTAGGCCCTTGCAACAAGTGAATCAGCCTGTTCCATTACTTGCAACTCCATCCAATAATATTATGGGTGCTCATAATTCAACTGATACTGGATCTGCTCAGACACCAAAACAACATTTTGGGTTCACCAAGAAACAACTTTATGTTCTCAAGGCTCAAATCCTAGCTTTTAGGCGTTTGAAGGTACTTGAAATTTTTCTTGATTTTTTTTCATTGAAAACTATCATTTCTTTTTGTTTTCCTTGGTGCATTTGCCATGAAATTCTCTATAATTCATAAGGTGATACTGTTTTCCTTTCAACATTTTTGTATGTTGTCGACAATAGCGCGGTGAACGAAGTCTACCACCTGAAGTTCTTCAAGCAATCACAGATTCTGCTTCAGATTATCAACAACCTCATGGTCCCAGTCAACCTGAAAACGTAAACCATGATTCGATAAAGACTGTTATCACCAGCAACAACGAGCAGAGGAGAATCATAGAATCTCATAGCCAGACTGAACAATCTGCCTGTGCAACTAAAAGGCATACTCAGATGAAGGAGGAGCCTTTTTCTGGAGAAGAGAAAACTGCATTTGCCAGTCAAATGCAAATTTCTGTTGATTTAGAAAAGGAGCCTGCACACATGGGTGATATTGGTAAGTTGGAAGAAAGTAGCTCCAATGTCAAATCCGAGCAAGAGAGTGAAAGGGGAAGTCAAAACTCATCCTCCAAAGGTGATTGTCATGTTGTCAAGGAAAAAGTTACTCCTGCAGATGGTGGCAGTATGGTTCCTGGATGTGTGAAAATGCCTGCACCAACAAATACCATGGAATCTTCAAGAGATGGTGTCTTGAAAAAGTACCATGGCCCAATTTTTGATTTCCCATCATTTACTAGGAGACCTGACACCTTGGCATCGACCGCTAACAATTACACCAGTAATCTAACTTTGGCTTATGATGTCAAAGATTTGCTGTACGAGGAAGCTAAATCTTTGCTTACCAAGAATAGAACAGAGAACTTAAAGAAGATTAGTTGGTTACTTGCATTTAACCTAGAGAGGAAAATAATTAAGCCGGATCTTGTGGTTCAATTGCAAATCGAAGAGAGAAAAATCAAACTATTCAATCGTCAGGCATGTTTGAGGGATGAAGTTGAACATCAACAAGAGGAGATAATGGCAATGTCTGACAGGCAATACCGCAAATTTGCTAGACAATGTGAACAGCAACGTGTTGAGCTAGCAAGGCAAGTTCAACAACTGCAAAGGGCATCGAGAGAGAAGTTACTGAAATCTGTATTTCAGTGGCGTAAGAAACTCTTAGAGTCACATTGGGCCATTCGTGATGCTCGGACTACACGAAATAGAGGAATTGCAAAGTATCACGAGAGGATGTTGAGAGAGTTTGCAAAGAGGGAGGATGAAGGCAGAAATAAAAGAATGGAGGCATTGAAGAATAATGATGTAGATAGGTATCGTGAAATGTTACTGGAGCAGCAGACAAGCATCCAAGGTGATGCTGCTCAGCGTTATACTGTTCTTTCTTCCTTTTTAACCCAGACAGAGGAGTATCTTCTCCGGCTTGGGGGGAAAATTACGGCTGCAAAGAGTAATCAAGAGGTTGAAGAAGCAGCAAATGCCGCAGCTTCTGCTGCAAGCGCACAGGTTTAATAATGCTGGATGACTTTTGCTCTTCTATCTCTTATCCACTGCTAAATTATAGTACCATCATTACTGCTGACAGGGTCTTTCATCAGAAGAAGTCAGAGCTGCAGCAGCATGTGCAGGGGAGGAAGTAATGATAAGAAACCGGTTCTCCGAAATGAATGCCCCAAAGGACAGTTATGTTAATAAGTAAGCTTGTCTTAATTTTTTGGCTATATTTCTTTGAATTGTTATCCTCTTCCTTGGAACCATATCTCCATCTATCCTTTATCGTTTCTTATCTCACCTTTAAATTATCATGTTCTAGTGTCTCATTGTCTCAATATTTTGTGTTAGGTATTATAATTTGGCTCATGCTGTAACAGAAAGAGTTACAAGGCAACCTTCGATGTTGCGGGCTGGAACCCTGAGAGACTATCAACTTGTAGGTTCAATTTTCATAAATTTGTTGCATATAACTATAGCTTTAGAGACGAAGTGATTTTATTTACTTGTATTTCCAGGTTGGATTGCAGTGGATGCTTTCCTTGTACAATAACAAGTTGAATGGAATTTTGGCAGATGAGATGGGTCTCGGCAAGACTGTCCAGGTTGCTAATTTCTAAATCTCCATGCTATTTTATATTGCTGATAGTACCAATTATATTTTCCCTTCTGGATAACAAATTTTTACTGCATTAGTACATTATGTATTATGTTTATTTTTCGAATCTGGACTTGTTCTTTAATATTTGTTTCTTTGAAACATTTTTTGTCCATTTCAACTGAGTTTTTGTAACATGAATGTTTGACATACTTGATTGATGAAGCATGATTTGATTTGTGAGCTCAATAGGTAATGGCACTGATTGCTTACCTGATGGAGTTCAAAGGAAATTATGGCCCACATTTGATCATCGTCCCTAATGCTGTTTTAGTAAATTGGAAGGTAGTGCCTTTGGTTCACTGTTATTATTCTTCAATATGCTCATTTTCTTGGAAAAAGAATTAGGAGAATGGGCTGACACTGCAAAATGTATTCAGAGTGAGCTGCTAAATTGGCTGCCATCTATATCATGCATTTTTTATGTTGGTAGCAAGGATGAAAGGTCAAAGCTTTTCTCTCAGGTTGGTTGGCGTATACCTGTTTGTTATGAGAATATGATTTTCAACTTTTCTACTTTATGCACACGCCATTAATACATGAATTTCTTTACAAGTTCATGTTACATACAATGAAAATTCAACAGGTGTCTACATTTAGCAGGCTATTTATTCACATGTAATTCTGCATGGTTCTTGGTGGATATCAACATGCTGAATGATTTGAGTGGTGCACATAAACTGTGACATAGCAACTGCCCATGCATGGAGATTAACTTCTGTAGAAATCATAAGGAAACTATAGCCCTGATATGGGAGTTTAGAGGAAAGGTGTAATTGAATTAAACCAGACCCACCTTTTATACTCCAGTCCAACACAACATTAGACAAGCAAATATGCAATGTGAGACTGAAAAGAATAGTTATTTTGTTAGCATTTGTGCAAATTATACCCAGCTTGTGGAGAACTGAGTTCCACTTAGTGGGCTGACAAATATATCGATAATATATTCATGAAAAGAGTTATATAGCTACAGTATGCTGATTCTTTGGTCATAATAATTTCTTATCATTAAGAATCAAATTTAATGTGTTTAGTGTGTCCACCAAACTAATCTCATATGACAGATGTATTAGTCTAATTATCACAATGCATGTAGCTCAAAGCTTGTAAGGCCAAGATGTTAGTGTTAGGTCACATCATCTCAAAATCTGTCTAGCACCAAGGCGAGCTACAATAGTCTGGTTCTTTCTACCTCCAAAACAACCTCTAAGATAAATGCATGTTTTGATGTAGTATGTAGAGTTGCTATTGATAGAAAGCACACATTAGTTTGTTTATTAAAATGTTTCAATACTCAATTGTTCATGCTTCTTACAATTAAACTTTTCTTCTTGGACGCCTTTTATGCTGTGTAGACCATTCAAAACTTCTATCCTGTGGCAATGACACACTTCAGATTTTTTTGCATGAATTGCTCCACAAATAACAAAAGAGATCAGGTCTTTAACTGCACTGTACATAATGTTTTCCTACAAGTCTCCAATAGCATAGACAGACTTCGAAATCTTTGCCTGATATTATTTGGAACAGTTGCAGTGTATACTGATTTGCGCCCAAGTGTCTCATGTAGATCCATAGAATATCACCTCTGAGACGACACTCTCTACACGCTGTTAGCAATCTCAAACTCCAAAGCTCTGCTTTCACTGATTTGTGTCGAATTACTTTTTACACTGCGCCACCATGCATATCATTGTAACTTGTTAGCCAGTCATGAAAATGCAACCAAAATAAAGTGCCAAGAGTGCTTTGTGCATGACTTTGTTTAAACTAAAAAAATGCATGGTCAGCTGCACTTTAGACTTTAAAGGAGAGAGCGATTGGGAGGAAACATATAACTGAATTGATTTGGCATCTCATATTCAAGTTTCAAATAGAATATTGTATAAGCAATGTGGGACTAAAATCTAACACTCAAGTAATTTGTTTCTATGAAACTTCACTTTGACCTTTACGTGACTGACATTTTTGTTCTCGCTGAAGCTAATAATTCTGTCATATCCTCATATCCTTTTCTTTCTCCACATTCTTATTTTATATCTTTATTACTTCTAAAATACATTTCATAAGAACACAGTGTCGAGATAATAGTTGCTATGCTAGATGAGTGTTAACTTATCATTTCTCTACAGTTCTTTTTGAATTTTATCTATCTTGTTTTCTAAGTGGAGGATCTGTTCTTGTCAGTTTAATATCAATCTCGTTTTCTTTACAGTGGGCTATACAAACTGCTATTTTTTTTTGTTCCATAGAATATAAATGATAGTTAATGTTGATGCAACTAGGCTTGTGCAATCAGTTATTAACCAAACCGATTAAACCAAAACTGAATAAATCAAATTTTTTTAATTAACCGAATCGACCGAAATTTTCAATAAAATCGAACCGATTAAACTAATAACAAATCGGTTAATTCGGTTAAAAATTGAAAAAATTGATTTTTCGACATTAGTCGATTGATGAACCCATCAGTCGAGTTTGGCAAAAATATTCTGCATTGAATTAATGGACATTCAATCGACTGATGGATGGTGGAAGGACCATCGATCGTCGAAAATGGTCGGAAGGATGTCGGAGAACTAGAGACTGAGGGATGTCGGAGAGATGGAGATGGAGTCACGAGGGATGCCGAAGAACTGCAGAGTGGAGCCGAAGATGGAGTCAGATGCTGGAGACTTGGAGAGTGGAGACGGAAAGCTGGGAGTCACGGGGCGATAGTCACGAGGTTGGAGAGTGGAGACAAAGATGGAGTCGTGGGAGAAATATGAGGATTAGGTATTTAAGGTTTAGGCCTTAAGAGGGGGGAGGGGGGCAAGTTGCGGTTCGGGGAGATCAGTCGATTGTTTATATAAATAAGTTGACTGATAGGTTGATTCACTCTAGTTCGGTTAATCGATTAAACTGATTGTTTTCGCTTTGAAATCGAAACCGAACTCAAAAAAAAAAAAAAATGAAAAAACCGATATTTAAAAAAAAACGAACTTCCGAATAGACCAAACTGAACTTCCAATTTCGGTTGCTTCAATCCGTTTCTTCGGTTTAACAGAACTTTTGCACAACCCTAGATGCAACTATAGGGGAAAAGTTCCATAAAGTAAATGAAATAAACATAATACCCTTAGAAAAATAAGTTCCATAAGGCAAATGAATAAATAAAGTCTGTGTTAACAGAAACTAATTGAACGATCAATTATACCAACATATAGTCCACCCTTAAAAGCTGCATAAGTTGTTCTTTTACGATATTTTCCAAAATAGAAGGTCTAATCGGCTAGCTGAGGATGCGTGAAATTTTTGGTTAAATTGATGATTGAAACTTTTGGCTAATTAAGACATTTAATGAATTTGAAGTTTGCAGATGCTTCAACACCATATTGCATCTGCGCTAAGTTTTCTTTTTATTTCTTTGCAGGAAGTATGTGCTGTTAAGTTTAATGTACTGGTAACAACTTATGAGTTCATTATGTACGATCGATCTAAACTATCAAAAATTGATTGGAAGTATATCATCATTGATGAAGCTCAAAGAATGAAAGATAGAGAATCTGTTTTGGCACGCGACCTTGATAGATACCGTTGCCAAAGGCGATTGCTACTCACTGGAACCCCTTTACAGGTTTGATCTATCTACATTTTATATTGGTAAACAACTAGAAGTGCTTGTGACATATTTGTGCCACATATATGTTTTGCAGTATGATAGTTTTAAATGTTTTTTTTCCCCACAAAGTTCTATGCTTAAACTTGTTTGGCTGAGTGCTTTATTATGGTTTCAAAAAGCGTATGCAGGTGGCATGTGATTGACTCACTTCACAGGGCATATGCAACTTACATAACCATATGCTGGAACATATGCAGTAAAGCATTGCAGTAATAAAAAAAAATTGTTTTGATATCTAAAGTATTTACCACTTGCAAAAGTGTTCAAGCTAACACTTACTAGTCTCAAACTACAAAATAAGGTAATTCAGAATTTTCAGTAAAATTTGGTCGAGCCTATTATTTCATAAAAAAGAGTACCCCTAATTACATAGGAGATGCTCTATTTATATACAACGTTAGGGCCTATTCAACGGACTCAATCAAACCCTATCCTAAGAATAAATCAAACTCTTATCCTAGGAAATAATTATCCCTAGTCATATATATAATATTCTAACACTCCCCCTCAAGCTGAAGAATATAAATTGTATGCACCCAGCTTGTTACATATGTAGTCAATTCGGGGACCTCTCAGTGACTTAGTAAATATATCTGCTAGTTGATCATGTGAGTTAACAAAACTAGTAGATATTTCTCCAGATATGACTTTCTCTCTGACAAAGTGACAATCGACTTCAATATGTTTTGTCCTCTCATGAAAAAATTGGATTTGAGGCAATATGCATGACAACCTAGTTATCACATATAAGTGACATTTGTGTAACATCTTCAAACTTTAGCTCCTGAAGCAACTGTTTGAGTCATATAAGTTCTTGACTGGCTATGGCCATAGCTCGATATTCTGCCTCTGCACTGGATCTTGCCACAACATTCTGCTTTTTGCTTTTCCAAGAAACAAGGTTACCTCCGACAAATATACAAAAACCAGAAGTAGATCTCCTATCACTGGGAGATCCTGCCCAGTCTGCATCAGAATATTCTATGACTCGAGTATGTCCTTTGTCTTCGTACAAAAGACCTTTTCCTGGAGCGCTTCTGATATATCGAACAATGCAAATCACAGCATCCCAATGTTATTTACATGGAAAGTTGAGAAACTGACTTACTACACTTACTGCAAATGAGATATCTGGACGAGTAACAGTAAGGTAATTTAGTCTCCCTACTAATCGCCTGTATTATTCAGGATCCGATAGAGGCTCCCCCTGATTTGGCAGGAGTTTGACATTAGGATTCATAGGGTTGTCAACTGTCTTTGAGTTTAACATTTTTGTTTCTTCTAGAATATCCATTGCATACTTTCTTTGGGATATAATGATCCCTGCTATACATCCCCAAGAAATATTTAAGTCTGCCGAGATCCTTTGTCTAGAAATGTTTAAAAAGATGTTGTTTCACCTGTGAGATCCCGAGATGATCACTACCTGTGATAATAATATCATCAACATAAACCACTAGGTAGATGCAACCAGCAGATGAGTGACGATAAAAGACGGAATGATCAGCCTCGCTCCGAGTCATGTCGAACTGTTGAATTACAATACTGAATCTACCGAACCATGCTCTGGGTGACTGCTTGAGACCATATAAAGATTTTCGTAAGCGACACACAAGACCAGAAGACTCCCCCCTGAGCAACAAAACACGAAGGTTGCTCCATGTAGACTTCTTCGAGTAGGTCACCATGTAAGAACGCATTCTTGATGTCCAACTGGTATAGAGGCCATCGTTGAATCGCAGCAATGGACATGAATAAACGTATAGATGACATCTTAGCAACAGGAGAAAATGTAATCCCATAATCCAATCCGAAGATCTAAGTATAGCCTTTAGCAACGAGACGAGCCTTAAGTCGATCAACCATTCCGTCTGGACCAACCTTCACCGTATATAGCCATTGACAACCAACAACCGACTTTCCCGGTGGTAGAGGAACGAGGTCCCAAGTCCCACAACTCCGTAAGGCACTCATTTCGTCCAGCATAGTCTGTTTTCATCCTGGATGGGCAAATGCATCTTCTGCAGTCTTCGGAAGAGAAACAGACAACAAAGAGGAAAGACAAGAATAATAGGAAGGAGAAAGACGATGATAACTCAAAGAAACATAATGAGGAGAAGGATTACGAGTGAAACGTATACCTTTTCGAAGTGCAATGGGAATATCAGAGTCAGAAGACTTGACCAGAGGAAGGAGCGGAGGATCTGGCTCCGGAGATGATCCCATGGCAGAGTCGATTAGGCGTGGCGGAGACGGGACGCTGATAAACCTGCAAAGGAGGAGGACTTGAGGTTGGGGGTGATAAAGAATCCTCCGGAGGATCAAAGATTGGTACAGGCATAGAAGGATGAACCTCGGACGACGACTCTGAAGTCCCAAAGAAAGGAACTGAATCAAAGAACGTGACATCAGCAGAGATGAAATACCGACGGAGTGTAGGGGAATAACACTTATACCCTTTCTGAGACCGTGGGTACCCAAGAAAAACACATTTATGCGACCGAGGAGAGAGTTTATCAATGTCAGGATCAAGAGCATGAGCAAAACATGTAGAACCAAAGACCCTAGGTGGTAAAGGATGAAGGGACTGCGTCGGATAAAGTACATGATGTGGTATTTGACCCTGTAAAGTGGAAAAAGGTATGCGATTAATGAGATAACATGCAGTAAGTACGGTGTCACCCCAAAAACGAAGAGGAACGTGAGAGTGAAGGAGAAGAGTCCGGGTGGTCTCGAGAAGATGACGATTCTTGCGTTCTGCAACTCCATTCTGTTGGGGGGTATGAGGACAAGACGTCCGATGTAATACGCCATGAGATGCCAAAAAGGTTCGAAACGGAGTAGATAGATACTCACGTGCATTATCACTCTGCAAGGATCGAAGAGGGATATCAAATTGTGTTTTTATTTCATTAAAAAAAGATTGGAAAATAGAAAAAAATTCCGAACGATTTTTCATCGGATATAAACAAGTATAACGGGAAAAATCGTCTATAAAAGTACCAAAATATCTTGACCCTAATGTAGAGGCAACACGACTCGGACCCCAGACATCGAAATGAATCAAAGCAAAGGGGGACGTAGCCCGACTTATAATGCGAGGAGAAAACGAACTACGAACATGTTTGCCTAACTGACACGACTCACAAGACAAAGATTCTAAGTGAGACAGACTAGGATGTAACTGTTTTAACTTATCAACACTGATGTCCTAACCGGGATCAGCATGAATAACAAGTGGAGATATTGCACCAACAAGAGAGTTTTGTTGAAGTCGATATAGGCCATGAGACTCACATCCGAAGCCAATCATCCTCCCCGTACTCCGGTCCTGTAATGAAACAGAAGATTTAGTAAACGAGATGACACAATCAAGAGACCGAGTAAGCTGACTTATTGATAGCAAATTAAAGGGAGCTCCGGGAACATAAAGAACATTATGAATGAGAAGAGATGGGGAAGGATGAATAATACCAACACCTTGAGACTGAGTTTTAGAACCATTTGCCATGGTGACACTGGGTAAATAACCGGAAGTAGATAGTGAAGAAAATAGAGATCTATTACCCGTGATATGATCGGTGGCCCCAGAATTAAATACCCAAGGACTCGAAGAGCGAGATATGCCAGCAAAGGAATTACCAGCTTGTGTAACGACAGTAGGGAAAGTAGAATCCCGTCGATCCTCATACCATTTCAGAAAGTCATCATAGGAAGGTGGTGGAGTTGGATCCGGTGTCGACTGTGAATTGGAAGCTGAAGAAGCAACAGAACTCTGGGCGATCTGAGCAGCACGAGGAGGTCGACCGTGGAGACTCCAACATTTATCAATCGTGTGTCCTGGTCGGTGACAATGATCACACCAAGGACGTCCTTTGCCATTCTTACGGGGTGGTGGTCTGTTATTGTTTCGAGAGACCAACGCTAAAGAGTCAATAGGAATGGAGGATGGTAATGTCAAGACTTTTGCAGGGACATGGAGGAGAGTTGCCGAGGTAGAGTCCATGGTGGCCTCTATGGGGCTACCCAGGATCTGATCACGAATATGAGAGTAATCTGCGAGCAGACCATATAAGGCCAGAGATAAAAAAAATTTCTTCCGATTTTCAAGTTCTGCAACAGGAGTGGTCATAGGCGGGAGCAGGTCATTGAACTCGCATAGAAAGCTAGAGACTGATCCCAGATAGGCTGACATAGAATCCTTGAATATTCTCCTCAGTTTGAGTTAGATGTGTCTCATAACCCTGTCCAACAAGCCAAAGCTTAATGTGGGAGACCTAAGAGGAGTAGTTCTTATCATCCAGGAGCTCAGATGACAGCGGTGCCGTGACGTGGTTGGTAAAAATTGGGAAATCCGACTTCGAAGTGTCGGAGCTAGCCATGACGGATGAAATAGATCTTGATCAGATGGAGAAGATGTTGTGGCAGCGGAAGGAATCGCTGCTCGGAATTGAATCTCCTTCTCTACACTGTGATGGATCAGAATCACCATTGCTGGCGTGGTGAAGAAGAGCTGCGATTGGTCGTGCTCCAGTTGCTTTCGCGAGGCGGCAAATGGGGCTGGATAGGCAGCGCATGGAGGAACTCAAAGAGGGCTTCTGCTATCCGATCTGCGGTCGACGTGAAAACAGCCAGCGATCTGATGACCCTCACAGCAGCTGCCGCAACTGCGCTACGAGGAGCCGCAGCATTAAAGTTGAGGTTGCAAAGAGGGTGTTGGTCAGGCTAATCGCGAGGCAGACGTCGCGTTCGCGAGGGAGATGGCTCGCGGCGGCGAGGAGCGAGGAGAGGAGCAGCGGAGAGACTATGTCCGGCGGGAGGGTCCTCGCGACGATGGGAAGAAGCAGAGGGCGGGAGGGTCCTCGCGATTATAGGGATGTCGTGGAAGAGGAGAAGTTGATCGCGAGCCGCGAGGGAGGAGGTCGTCGCGTGTCGCGAGGGAGGCGGATTTTTCGGAGATCGATTGATGGGGAAGAAGACGAGCTGGCTGTCGACGGTGAAGAAGGTCTTCAATTCACTTGTCGTCCAATCGCCGGAGGGAGGCATCCGTGCGAGGAAGATATCGCGTTCGGGAAAGGAACACGCAGGAGCAGCGCCTACGTCCACTTGGAACGTCACGTTCGGGAAAGGAACGTGAGCAGCGACGGGAAAAAAAAACGCGAAAGGCCGAAACCGAAAACCTAATGCTCTGATACCATATTATTTCATAAAAAAGAGTACTCCTTGTTACATAGAAGATGTCCTATTTATCTACAACGTTAGGGCCTATTCAACGGACTCAATCAAACCCTATCCTAAGAATAAATCAAACTTTTATCCTAGGAAATAATTATCCCTAGTCATATATATATATAATATTCTAACATAGCCTAACATGGTTTAAATAAACCAACACAAACTTTTTAACTGCACGTGCCTACTGAAAGATCTGCCAAGGTGACTGTATACGCAGCCCAAGTGTTGGCTTTTAGAAACCATGTTTCATAAACCAAAATTTCATTTGATATTGCACGGTTTATGATTTTTTTTTTTCAAATTGGATTTTAAAAATCTAACGTCTAATAAAATTTTGGTTTACGAAACATGGTTTTTATAATAGCATGATGTGTGAGGGTGAAACACAGTTTGCTTCCCTTCCGTATCTTCAACACATAATCGTTACCTGTGACAAAGTTACATCCCTCCCATGAAAGGTTTGAGGTTTTTCTTGGTAACAATATACTTCACGCATGATTTTTCCCCAGGTGATCTTTCCTGTGGTAGCCAATACCAGGTTCATCCTAGGTCATCTTCTAGTCTTTAGAAGCTCGAGTGAGGCCCGAGTCAACTTGGATCTTATCTTTATCATTTTCTCTTTAATGACAAGAAAGCTATAAAAAAAATTTGTGTATTAAATCTGTTGATGAGTATGGTTTTCTTGTAAATTTGATTCCGCTTGGAATTTATCAAGATGTAGGGAACTAGGGATGAGTTGGTAGATACCAAAAGTTCAAGCGTCAGTTGATAAGATGAGTAGCCTAGATTAATTTCAATTTGGAACTCAGACGTAGCCTCTTTAGGTGCCATGCCTATGTATGTTAACATTATTTTCTTTCTTATAAATTAGTTTTTTTTACATGGATTTAACTAATGATGTGGGTTTAAAACGAGCTAGTGGATCGAATTTTCCCAGCTTATATGGTATGGGGATGATAGGTAGGTCATATTTAGACAAGGTTACTCAGATTTCAGATACGTGTTAAATCTGTTTGTTGAAAATCTATTTGCAGAATGACCTCAAGGAGCTGTGGTCCCTCTTAAATCTACTTCTTCCAGAAGTTTTTGATAATCGCAAGGCATTTCATGATTGGTTTTCAAAGCCCTTTCAGAAAGATGGTCCTCATAATGAAGAGGAGGATGAATGGCTTGAGACTGAAAAAAAGGTGATCATAATCCACAGACTGCACCAGATTCTGGAGCCTTTCATGCTGCGAAGACGTCTTGAGGACGTTGAAGGTTCACTCCCTCGGAAGGTAATTGTAGTGTGAACCAAAATGCAAATTATACGAGAGTTTGCATGAAGCTTATTTGTTACTTTTTTTTTGTTTGCAGATTCCAATTGTGGTTAGGTGTAGAATGTCAGCTATCCAAGGTGCCATTTATGATTGGATTAAACCTACTGGTACTATTAGGGTTGATCCTGAAGATGAGATCCGCCGTGCGCAAAAGAATCCACTGTACCAGGTTAAAACATATAAGAATCTTAACAACAAATGTATGGAGTTAAGGAAAGTTTGTAATCATCCATTGCTTAACTATCCTTACTTGAATAACTATTCGAAGGATTTCCTTGTTAGATCGTGTGGAAAGCTTTGGGTTCTTGACAGAATTCTCATAAAACTCCACAGAGCAGGTCATCGAGTTCTTCTCTTTAGTACAATGACTAAACTTCTTGATATTTTGGAGGAATACTTGCAGTGGCGAAGGCTTGTCTATAGACGTATAGATGGTGCAACATGCTTGGAGGATCGGGAATCTGCAATTGTAGATTTCAACAGCCCTGACTCCGAGTGTTTCATCTTTTTACTTAGCATTCGTGCTGCTGGAAGAGGTTTAAATCTCCAGACTGCAGATACAGTTGTGATATATGATCCTGATCCAAATCCCCAAAATGAAGAGCAGGCAGTTGCAAGGGCTCATCGGATCGGACAGAAACGAGAGGTGAAAGTCATATACATGGAAGCTGTTGTTGAAAAAATCTCAAGCTATCAGAAAGAAGATGAGTTAAGGAGTGGAATAGCTGGGGATTCAGATGATGATCTTGCTGGCAAAGATAGGTATATGGGGTCAATTGAGAGCCTTATTAGGAATAACATACAACAATGTAAGTTAGATATGGCTGATGAGGTAATTAATGCTGGTCGTTTTGATCAAAGAACAACTCATGAGGAAAGACGTGTGACACTGGAGATGCTGCTGCATGATGACGAGAGATATCAGGAAAATGTACATGATGTTCCTTCTATGCAAGAAGTAAATCGCATGATTGCTCGCAGTGAGGAAGAGGTTGGACTATTTGATCAAATGGATGAGGATCTAGATTGGACTGCTGACATGGTTAAACACACTGAAGTTCCCAAGTGGCTTCGAGTTAGTTCTAGTGAGCTAGATGCTGTAACCACTAGTTTATCCAAGAAACCTCTAAAAAACATGTTGTCTGGCAATGTTGTAACTGAACCCAGTGCATTTATATGTGATCCTTCCTCTAGTAAAATGGAAAGGAGGCGGGGACGCCCTAGAAAAAATTATCAAGTTTATCAAGAATTGGATGATGAATATGGTGAGGATTCAGATATTGATTCGGAGGAAAGGAATGCATCTGAAGAAGAGGTGGAAGTTGGGGGTTTCAATGATGAAGGGTTTAATGATGAAGAGTTCATTAATGATGATATTTTACTCTGCCACAAGATTCAAGGAACTCAGGGGATGGGTCATGACAAAAGGGGTCATGCATCCTCTCAAACAATGATTCGACATTCTACAAACTCATCTTCTGGAAGTGGCAGATTGTCACAACCTCAAACTCCTGTGTTGTCTTCTCAAAAGTTTGGATCTCTTTCTTTATTAGAAGCCAAACCTGGTCTTCCTTTGAAAAAGATGGTAGGTTAAACCATATCTTACCTTTTTTTTGTTCTTTTCTATTTGATGCCCGATTGACTTTAGTTATCTATGGATTTTTCAGTCAGAGGAACTAGAGGAAGGTGAAATTGCAGTCTCAGGTGATTCTCGCTTGGATCTGCAACAATCAGGTAGCTGGCTTCATGACCACGAGGATGCAGAGGAAGATCAACAGGTTTTGCAACCAAAAATAAAGAGAAAGAGGAGTATAAGGATTCACCCAAGATATAATGTAGAAAAAGATGATAAACAATCAGACGTTGCAAAAATTGCCACGCATGCTTCAAAACTGCCGAAGGTTGGTGACGAATATGATAAGCCGTCAAGGACTGGAAAACTTGAGTCATTTTCTGATGCTGGTTTAGGAAAGCAAGGAACAACTAATTCGTCGTTGAAGCACAAGCATAACACACCAGCAAGAAAGATTTCACCTATGCAAATCTCTGGCAGATTAAGTTACTTTTCTGGTGCAGCCGAAGATGGTAATAGACATTCTAGAGAAAGTGGGCATAACAGGGCCAACAATTCTGGTGGGTCTACACACATGGGTGCAAAAATGTCTGAAATTACGCAAAGAAAGGTAAGCTCTGTTGTCTTTTAGCTGTTTTAGAATCTATACCATTTTTCGCAGTGAGGAATTTTTTAATTCAGCATTTGCAATATCGTGCGAGTGAGAAAAATAAAGAGACATAAGCATCTTCAAAAATAATCAATAGATTCTATGATTAGGCAATCAACACGGTGTGTCTGGATGAAATTAGTTCAAAGAAAGATCTAAATGATTTGGTTCACTTTAAATATGACTTCAACAAGTATACGCAGTATGATCCATCCTGCAGACTTAATAATTGTGGCTATAATATTATTCTCCAATAGTTGGATGTGCAAAACAATGTATCTATTGTTAGACCACAACTAATGCTCAAATGATTTCATTCTTTTATTATCTAGCATTTGATGAAATTTGTTTTTTAATCAATTTCCTTTTAGCAGAAAATAGTTTAGTATTAGCTTGCTGACATTTAAACAAACTACCGTAGATATTGTTTACTGATCATGTTAACAACTTATGTTTACTGATTTGTTAACAACTATTGTTTACTTGGTGTTTTGTATTTCATCTTCATGTCCAGCTGACTATTAGGGAGTTTTAGCTTTTGACTGCTGACAAATAGAATAGAGTTAATAGTCATTTGTTTATTGTTCTTTTACTAAACATTAAATGCAGTTTAGCATTTGAGTTCCAGGTGTCTTAATTAGTCCTTAGTGCTTACTACTCATCTTCTTGTCGTCTAACGTGCTCTAAACGACTCCAGTTTTGAGTTACCGATATGCGCTTGCAGCATGCTTTTGAATTCAAGGTTACTTACTTTCATACTTCCCTGTAGTGCAAGAATGTCATTAGCAAGCTGCAGATGAGAATGCATAAAGATGGCAATCAAATTGTGCCAATTTTGTATGATTGGTGGAGGAGAAAAGAGAAACCGAGTTTTGCTATTAGTGCTGCAAGTGGCAATGTCCTGGATCTTCAGAGAATCGAACAGCGTGTGGACAATTTGGAGTACAGTGGTGTAACAGACTTTATAGTAGATGTGCAATCGATGCTGAAAAGTATAGTTCGGCATTGCAACTATACATACGAGGTATAGTCTGCTTCCATTGTTTCCAAGTTAAAGTACTTCTTTAGAGGAGCAACCGATAAATCTGTTTGTGCAAAATGATCGCATAATTTCTTCTCTAATTACTTTTCTTTTCCTTATGATGCATGATTTGTTACGTGTGCTGATCTTGCTAATGGTTGCATGATACTTCTTTGTTAACACAATCGAACACAGTCGATCTATACGGTCTAGTGCTTTTTTCTGAAAACCAAGCAAAACTGAACCAACTTGAAATGTCAAGTCTGAATTGGGTTTCTAGTCGTGAAACACACTCTAGTTTTTTTATTTTAATATATATAAAACCTAAAAGATCCAACCTGAACTGATTGGTAATTAATTAATTCATAGTACATCATGATTCATAGGAATATGAAATTATACACAATCGCCCCTAGGGGCACGGTGCAGCGGCAAAAGCGAAGAGGCATCCCACAGGAAAATGTAGTTTGATCCTCTGCTGAGATAACGTTCGGCAATGAATTTCGAAAAAATCCGTGGAGGCGATCCTCTATGCAGGAGTTTGCTCGGCGGATGGAGTAAGACTTCGGTGTCGGACAGTTTTTCAAGGATGACACGACTGCGGAGTTCGGGCTAGACCGCCAAGCTACGAGCGCTTCCTTGATGTACTCAGATGGTTGATGGAGATTTACAAAGGCTCTGACCTCTTTCGGCTCAGCTGTCGAAGAAGCATCCCCGTAAGACTATGAGGTCGGACTGACCACCCTCAAGGATTAGTCGAGCCGAAGGCTCGGACATCCTGGTGTCAATAAAAAAAAAATGAAATTATACACAATCTAATAATTACTGGTGAAGTAGCATAGAAGTTCAAAACAATAGATTGCTCTCTTGATACTTTTTCTCTGCAGTTAATTTGTTCCACTGTGGCATTCAACAAAACATTTTTTTAAGATTGATCGTCGTGTGGCAATTTTTTTGTAATATCAGATTAGTTTGTAAATGATTGGATTAACCTTTCGTATTTCAGTATGGTTTGTTTACTTGGATGGAAGATACACGGAAGAAGAGGGAAAATGGCAAAAAGATGTACATAAAAGGAGAAGCTCTATATGTAATTTTGTGAGCCTTCCCTCCTCTTCCTCGCTTGTGCCTTCCATCCAAGTAATGGGCATCTGCTTGTGAGCATTATAAACTTTCGAGAATTTTTCGTATTAGGAACCATTATGGGCTATATTATCCTGATCGCTTTCCTCGTTTAACGCAGGTGAAGTGTGAAGCGGAGAAGCTCCAAGCTTTGTTCTTTGATATCATGAAGATTGCATTTCCAGATTCAGATTTCCGGCAAGCTAGGAATGCAGTTACATTTTCTAACCCTGGGAAATCTCCAACAACCACAGCTGGTTCATCGCAGAAACCAACCGCTAACAAAATCAAGCAGCACGCACCTGTTAACAAGTTTGAGAAATCCTCACCTCTGCCAAGAACTTCACCTCATATGGCCACTCCTATGGGCGATGAATGGAGGACCAAGTCGACATCTTCCAAGCAGCCGAAAGATTCGAAGCTGGTGTCCGGGAGCTGGACGGAGAAGGCACCTGAATCTTCCCAATACCGGCCACACCCCGGTGATCTGGTCATCTGCAAGAAGAAGAGGAAAGAAAGAGATAAATCCTCAGTCAAGCAAAGGATCGGCCCGGCATCACCATTGAACCCGAACCCGAGTCGCTTCGGACCCCTTTCCCCAACCAGTTCAGGAGGCATGAGCTCCGGGCCATCTTCCTCAATCAACCGAAACTCCACCCTTTCGATTCCAAGAAATTCCATTTCAGCTCTCCAGGCAAAGCATACATCCAGCCTGCCCCAACGCGAGATGCACCGGCCCAACGATGGGCGCAAGGTTTCGTGCAGTATAGCCGATATACAATGGGCTAAGCCTGTAAAAAGGATGAGAACAGATAGCGGCAAAAGGAGGCCAAGCCAGATGTGAATCTTTTGATGTATATATACATGTATTATTGTATCCTTCAGTTAATTAGATCGTCTAGTAACCATTCTACAAGAAAAAGTTGCTTTTGTTCCTTTTTGATTCCCCATCGCAGTGGTGGTGGTGGCAATGGTTGTAAGATCTCAAGACCACATTGATGAATGAGAATTAACCTCCACAAAATTTATCCTGGCCTCGACGACTCTTTTCGGCTATCGAAAGAGTGTAGGTATCTTCGAGAAGATACATTGTTATTAAATTGGTGGACTTGCGACATGAATATCGATTCTTAGTTTGTTTCGTATGTTTGGTTGATCATGGTCATGGAAAATGATGTTCTTCTTTTACAGATTTTCATCTTTTTCTCCTGATGTAACAATTGATGTTTTTATTTTGCTTGATTGTTTTTAGCATCTGTTGTGTATGGCACTGAACTTGCATGTACAAGGAACCATGTACGTAGGGTGACAAGGTTGAATTGTTCTACAAGATCGCTTCCAGGATATTAAAAAGGTTATCATTAGACTCTCCTTGCGATATTCTTGTTATCGATCGCTTTGATTTGGATTTCTTCTTTAGTAAGAAACTAACACTTTTGATTTAAGAATGTACTGTTGTTAATCAAGTCTCTCTTGATCTTTTTCTTCCTCGTTTGATATATGTATTTGTTATTATTTTATATCGCCTTACTAAAATATTTATTGGTCGTTTAAGTATATGTTCCTACCATCTTAAATGTATCTCTCGAAATTTTACTCTCAATAGATATAATTTCGACTTTTTCTCTAATATTTTTATTTCTTATTCAATTTATTCTTGTACATCTACATATTCATTTTAACATCCTCATCTTTGTAACTTTTTAAAATACTTAAAAAGTGTACTTGAGTTATGACTATTAGCCACGGTTGTCCTCTCGGGATGATATGTTGGCTAAAGCGACATCAATACTGCTATGGATGAGTAGGGGATTGAATTTCGATGTGAAATTTAAAATTTTTATTCATACTCATAAATTCTTCGTCATTTCTGATCAATAAATTATGAGACATAATTTTTCATGATTTATTTTTTTTCATCATCATCAAAAGACCGATAGTGAAAGAAATCGGAGACGAACGTCAATTGTTATTTCCTAGTTGTAATTTCGTGGCCAAAGTCATGACTTGGTTGTGAAATCATGGCTAAGAGGTTATAATCGACCCGGTCACGAATTTTGCTGTCCTGGCTGGCTCGGTTTGGCTCGTTGGGTATTTATTATTATTATTATTTTAAACGAGAATGATATTTAAAAAAATAAAGTGTGTGTTTGGTAAATACAAAAAATGAGTGTGCTTTTAGGTAAATTTGAAAAAATAAGTGTTGTATTTGTATTTTTATCTAGAGCTGCTGTCAAATTAGATTGGACTCATCAGATTGGTCTGCCCCATCACATAATTTAAACAGATTGAATTGAAATTTTATCAATCTGTCATTTTGACAAACTTAGATGAATCAATCTGTGCAGATTATGGATCTAGTCGGGTTGACCCATGGCGAACTTGGTTGGTTCGTAGATTGAAAAATATCTGTGAAACTAAAATTGTATATATTTTTTGATAAATATTTTAATACTAACACTTAACCATAATTTTTTTCTATCATGTATACATCTCGACAAAGTATAAGAGAAGTTATAGGAAAGAATAAAAGGATCTTTGATTTAAATACTCTAATACATTTTTTTTCTTGTATACTCTAATTGATTTATATTATTTTGTTACTACTATTTCAATTAATATAGGAAATGATGATACATCAGAGTCAAACAATTACAAATATTATAAAATTTTAATTGTTTCTCTATTTAAATGAGCTAAAATTTGAATTTATATATTATCAAGATTTGAATATTTCAAAGCATTGAAAGAATCAAAAGTATTGATATCCAATCTTATCGGTCAATAATTGAATCTCAATTAAAATTTTTTTAATTGTTTTAAATGATTGCTTTCTTATCAAAGTATTCTATCCGTTTTATCGATCATCGTCTCAATTGAGTTAGAGATTTTTTAATCCGTCAGGATGATAGATCGATCCACCTCTCTTTACTAAATGTTAAATTTACAATAGATTGATCTGCTCCATCATAGATCAACTCGTTTGACAACTCTATTTTTATCATCAATCGGAGATTCGATCTACGAAATCAAGAAAATCCCTCGTGGTTGGAAAAAAACGAGAATAGTGGAATAATTGGTCTGTTATAGAAAAAGGGTAGGGACATTGATTGCAAATTTTAGAACTTGGATAGGCGGATTGAGAATTACCCTAAGTTGATGTTGACGGAAAAGCTCAGTATTTTGCTGATTAAAAATATCGACCGATGGAGAAGCGCGAGCGAGGAGGCGAGCTTCGATGGGGATTTTTAAATCTCCCGATGCTTCTGCATCCTACGATTGGCAATCGACGGGCGGGGCAATCCTTGCCTGGAACGCAGCGGAGTCCACGTTCAGCGTCTTCCCTGATTCGGCATCGGAGACAATGCGGCGCGACGCGACGCGATGTGATGTGGGCATCGATTCCTAGAACTCCACGAGAGCAGCGACCGCGCGCTCCCGTTTCCCGGTGACCAAGTGTCAGGTTTGGTACAAGGTAGAGTCGGAAGTTTCAGATTTTGGAGGATCGAGCGTGGGAGCTTGCGAAAGTTAGGCTTTTGAAGGGATTTGTTTCTTCGGTGATCTTTTTTCTCCGTCGTCGTCCCAACGGTGGTTCTGTGCAGGTGATGGTTCTTGAATCTTCTCCTTCTCGTGGCTCTTGTTAGATTTTTCGCTTAGCTACAGGGAAAAAAATCCTTTTTTTTGGTTTTCATCGGCTTAATCGATTTTGCTAAAAGGGTTTCGAGCTACTTCATGCTTTCATTTTTAAATGAGTCATTTTGAACAATGATAGAGAGTAGATAATTCTTGAAGAATATCTTCTCTCAAAGTCAGATTGCTGGTTTATATTCTGCCAAAAACTCTACCAATCTTCCTTCTTTTCCTCTTTTTTTTTGGTTTCCTTTTTGAAGAATTCGTTAAGTATTTGCGTTCTTCAGGCAGGCAGCGAGCTGAAGCAATTCCATCAGAGTTGCTGTGATTGAGGCCTTGTCGATATCTTATTTCCTTGGAAACTTGGAGGTTTTCTGAATGGTCATTTTTTAGTATGCCAATGCGATGAAGTCTCTTATCCAAACATCAAGAGCATTCTACCATGGGATGTTGCTTCTATCTTTACTCTCATTCAGTTCTGCTACGGAGCTTGAGTTCCCCCTCTGTGATTGCGATGATGACAGACTGTGGAGCATTGAGGGAATCCGAAACTGCCAGAAAGCGAGCGACTTGTTGATTGCAGCTGCATATTTCTCCATTCCACTTGAGCTATTGTACTTTGTTACATGCTCAAAGCTGTTCCCCTTCAAATGGATCCTTTTTCAGTTCAGCGCGTTCATAGTTCTTTGCGGATTGACCCACTTGCTCAATGTGTTTACATACAAGCCTCACTCCTTTCTCTTAGTGTTGGCTCTCACCATTTCCAAATTCCTCACGGCACTTGTCTCCTTCTTGACTGCAATAACCCTCTTGACTTTGATCCCTCAGCTTCTAAAAGTCAAATTGAGGGAGAGTTTTCTGAGGCTAAAAGCTCACGAACTGGACCAGAAAGTAGGGCTGATGAAGAGGCAGGAAGAAGTGAGCTGGCACGTGCGAATGCTTACTCAAGAAATCCGGAAATCACTAGATAGGCACACCATTTTGTACACCACCCTGGTTGAACTCTCAAAAACTCTACAACTGCAAAATTGTGCTGTGTGGATGCCAAACGAGAGTAAGTTGGAGATGGTTCTTACTCATGAGCTGAATACGAGCTCTTCTGACTTTTGTATACGTTTGATTCCTATTCATGATCCAGATGTGGTTGAAGTCAAGAAGTATGATGGAGTCAAGCTACTGAAGCCTGATTCTACGCTAGGTTCTGCAAGCAGCGGTGCAGCCGGTGAATCAGGGGCTGTTGCTGCAATTAGGATGCCTATGTTGAAAGTTTCTAATTTCAAAGGTGGAACACCTGAGGATTTTCAAGCACACTATGCTATATTGGTTTTGGTTCTTCCTAAGGATGATACTAGAATTTGGAGCCACCATGAGCTAGAGCTGATTGAAGTTGTTTCTGATCAGGTCGCTGTTGCCCTGTCCCATGCTGCAGTTTTGGAGGAATCACATGTGATCAGAGACAAATTGGTAGAGCAAAACAAGGCTTTGTTACAGGCAAAGCAAAATGTAATGATGGCAAGCCAAGCATGGAACTTATTCCAGAAGGTCATGAGCCAGGGAATCAGGAGGCCTATCCATTCAATCTTGGGTCTTCTGTCACTCATGCAACAAGCAAATTTGTCTCTTGAACAGAGGCTGACAGTGAATGCTATGGCAAAAACGGGTAATGTGGTTTCTACTTTGATCAATGATGTCATGGTGATTAACAGGGAACACTTTACATTGGAATTTAAGCCATTCCAACTACAATCACTGATCAAGGAAACTACTTGTGTTGCTAGGTGTCTTTGTGATAGTAGGGGCTTTGGTTTTGAATTTCTGGCTGAGAATATGGTGCTTGGCCAGGCTATTGGTGATGAGAGGCGGATTCTTCATGTTTTATTACATATAATTGATGGTTTGCTAAATGGATTCAATGGTGGATGTTTGACTTTTTGTGTGAAGAGTGATTCAGAACTAGCAGATTGGGAAGACGGAAGAGGGATTTGGAAATCAAGAGTAACAAATGTGTATACCTTCCTGAAGTTTGAGATTACAATCACACAATCATTTGGCCTGTATTCAAACACATTAGCTCAGTTCAACAGAAAGCCTTGCAGGGAGGGGTTTAACATGGGTTTCAGCTTCAACATGTGTAAAAAAATTGTGCAGGTAAATCAACTTACATCCAACTATATGTTGTGCACAAGGATAATTTTTCTAAATGTCAGATTGATACAGAATTTCTGATATCGTATAAGCTCTTGTCAAGACCTCTACTTCTTTATGTAATTTCTTTACCTTGGTGATATTTTACATAACTCTTGTTTTTGTGAGCTTCATTTTTTGTCAGTAACTCTGTATTGACTTCATATGGCTTGAAACATCAATTTGTTTGAACCTAGAATCCAAATTTTCTGCTCCTGAAGTTAAGCTACTTCCAAATAAGATGACATTCTGTAGCTTCTCATAGAATTTGTTTGTGTGCATCTGCTGCAGCTGATGCAGGGAGAAATCTTCATAGTTCCAAGTCCAGATGGGCTACAGGAATGTGTAACATTGATTCTCCGCTTACAGAAGCAAGTTTCCATGCTAATTTCTGAATCAGGAGCTTCTTCAGAGAGCCATCATTCGTATTCCTCTCTTTTAGAAGGCCTCAAAGTTTTAATTGTTGATGACAGTGCCATCAATAGAGTAGTAACACAAAAGCTTCTGAAGAAGCTTGGCTGCTGTGCCTTTTCTGTATCTTCTGGTCCTGAATGCCTGAGCTATCTCGATTCCTTTGGCCAACAAATCCAGCTGGTTATTTTGGACCTCAGCATGCCAAATATGAATGGCTATGAAGTTGCCACGAAAATTCGGAGTTCAAGAGATGGGTGTTGGCCTTTGATCATTGCTTTCACAGCAAGTACTGATGATCATGTTTGGAAGAAATGCGTGCAGTCAGGGATGAACGGTCTGATCAGGAAACCTGTTCTTCTACCAGAACTAGAGAAGGAGATTCTGAGAGTGTTTGAAATAAATTGTCAGTTTCATGCACAATAAATTTTTGTTGAAGGCAGCAGCGTGTTGACATTACAAGTATTTTGATTAATTGACTCTATATGATATGTGTATTATCAAAGGATACTTCTTAATGGATTAAATCAGATTTGTGTTCTTCTTCGCTTAAAAGTGCAAGAAGTAGCAGTGCCAGGTATTTCAGCAAATTTATTTTTTCAGCCTCACTTCTTGTCCATTAACTGAGGTCTATCCAAAATGATGCTTCAATCGTTTGACAAAACTTACATCATACTGGCTCATTATAGGTAGTTACATGATCTTCTTAAATTTGATTACTCTACATTCTTCACCTTTGAACTTTAGAACACATACGAGAAACAGATTTAGTACATCTTCCTAACTTTCTTAGTTAAAAAAAAAAGTGATTCTGTTCCATTGATAGATTGCACAGATTTTTTTTTTTTTTCTCAATACTGTGTGCTACAGTTTGATGGCTATGAGGATGAAGTTATGACGATATGAAACTAGGATGTCTGCTGCATCTGGAGCTCAATCAGTTCTGTTAAAGAGCAAAGACTGCTCTCTTCGGTATATGAATGAATTGCATCATTACAAGATCCAAATTAAGTAACATCTTTATTGTGATAGCTTTTTCATAGCTTATGGTTGTGTAATTTTTTATTAGCCGATGGAAGACTCCATATTAGGCCCACAATCACTATGAACTTAGTCATTAGATTATTAGATAATGTGATCACATGCATTGTGTATCTAGAACTTGATGCACTTGGCATCTGTTTTGGACTTTGTGAATTAAATACTCATTTAAGATGATCTGTTGTGATTATGATGGCAACGTTTAACACAATCTCAAATATTTTAAATGCCACTTAGAGTCAACTCAATTACACAATTCCTCACTTCGAGGCATAGCACACCAAACTAGAGATTTGTACCTGTGGGGTAATCTTCTTGTTGCTTAAAAACCCTTTTTATTCGGCCACATTGATTTATGAAATGATATATGATACAGTTATTTATAGGAGAAAAATTATCCTTTTTGCACACAATTCCAATGCTTTCAGAAGTTTTACATTCTTTAATCAATCTATGCTATTCTTATTCTCTTTCAAACTTTCAATGACTTTTATCAATTCGCCCCAATCTCGTTTTGCGAAGTTATAATGATGTAATATTGTTGTAGGCGGGTTGAGTGTGGGGCAAAGAACGACATGGATTCTTCGTCGACAAAAGAAAGCTTTTGTCAAGATTTCTTCTAATGTCTAAAGGTAATATAGTTTGGCCAATCCCAGGGAATAAGACTTGATTGTTATTGTTATTATCATCTAAAGGTAATATAGTTTGTAGAGAAAATTGCTAGTATTCATTTGACTAACAAAGCAATTCGTTTAACAGAGGAACAAATGCATACCGATCCATCAGACCAGTCGTAAAGCCTTATTCGGTGAAAAATAATTCGAAAAACCCCTTGAGAATTTGTTGTTGCATATGAGTGCCCATAATCACAAATGACTTTTTGTTATGAATTGTTATCCTATGTCTTAGGAATAAGTTTGGTTGTTAACATTTGTTGCCTTATCGTGCCACTGCAAAGTAGATGTGGTATCGATAACAACACTAGTTTTGAGACGATGTGCTTCGTGTTGTCGATGACTATGAGGCCGAGTGAAAGTTATAAAAGAGCGAATACTATTGACGATATGCTTCATGTGTTGCTAATGACTATAAGAGGCCTAGTGAGAGAGAGTCATAAGAGAGTGAATGCTAATTTATGGTATTATAACATGAAAGTCCTCTCCCTATGGGATTTCATAATCTTTTCGGCCCTTTATCAAAGGGTGCACGTAAAGTTTTGGATTGTCCAGAAAAACATCCCGAGTTAAATTGTCGTAACCTTTTGTAGAATTTCTTTGGCGCCTCGGCCATATTGAGTATGTTGTCAAACCCAACATAAGCTGGGATCGAGCCTAAAATATGGCATCGAGAAGGCCTAAGTCACACAGAATGTTTTGTAGTTTGGAATCTCAATCTTGAAATTTCTTCGTCGAGTAGGTGGATAATTCATCACTTGCACATCATTTTACTTGTTCTGTGTCGTCTTTCTTGCAATATCAGTTTAGTTTTCTTTGGTTTGGTTTGGTTTCGGAAGTTGTTCGTTGGCTTCTCCGGTTGATACTTACATGAACATGCTTTGTGAATCAGTGCGATGCAAGAACATCGACTTCGAAGTGTGCTAAGCATAATCCCTTAACTGATCCATTAGTCGTGCTTTGTCATTGCTTTGAAAGGAGATTATCGGATTGCCACGAATCATATTTGCATACATGAGTGTAGCCATACTTATCGGTTCTTTGGTTCCGATTTTGATTCGGTTCTAATCGGTTTCGGATCCGTCGACATTGGAACCGGTCCGAATTAGTTTCGGTTCTAAAGTTTTAACTTTAGAACCAATTCAATCTGAATCGATTTTGAACTGGATCCGAAATGGTTTTTAACCATTTTCTTCGAACTTGAGCTTTCAAATTCATTTTTTTCTATTGCAAAATAATCTTGTAGATATGTTAGAATGCTAAGAATTTTCATCTTTAAATTAGCAACCGGAACTAGATCCACATCGAAATCAGAATCGGTTTCAAACGGCTCCGAATCGGTTCCAAAATCGATTGAAACCGAACCGAATCGAAATCGGAATGGTTTCGGTTCGATTCCGGAATCAGTTCATTCGAATCGATTTCGATTTTGAATTTAACGAATTGATTCCGATCCGATTCCGGATCGAACCGATCCATTAAGCATGCCTACATGAGCATTATGTTTTCCTTCTTTTATTTTGGCACCAGAGACCAGAGTATTTGAGCTTTGGCCCGACTAATTTTTGAGGGTAATCAGCCTAACCCCATGGTTCCTACAAATAGGGGTGAGTAAAAATTTAGTTAAACCGATCGAACTGAACTTTTTGGTTCAGTTTATTCGAAAATTTGTTTATTTATTTTTAAATATCGATTTAATCAGTTTATTCGATTCGGTTTCGGTTTCAAAACGAAAATAATCGATTAAACCGATTAAACTGAATTGAAATCCATCATCATCAATCGATTGATTACCTCAAGCCCTACGAACTCCATCATCATCAGTCGACTCATCATAATCAGTCGATTGATATGAAAATATCAGTCAACTAATGAAAAAAAAAATTGGTTTGTTCGGTTTTCAATATAATTAATCAATTTTTTATCGGTTCAGTTTGTTTGATTTTGTTAAAAAGTGCGGTCGGTTCGGTTTGTTAAAAAAAATCTGTTTATTCGATTTTTATTTAATCGATTCGCTTATTAATTGATTGCTCACCTCTACTTACGGAGACGCCTCTTCAACAATTGAACTGAGAGAAGTCGGAGTTCTAGTAGATCTCTATTGACTATCAAAATAAATTTAGAGAAGTGTTTATAATTTGACGGTCCAATGGATAATATACATGAATTCGATATTAGTTGTAGCATTTTTTAGGAATGGGGTTAACACATTTTAATATAAACCTAGCCTTAAAAATAAATAGGGGAAATAAATGTAGATCGATATTGTTTTTTCTCTCTTTTGCATGTAGCAAAAATATCCTCGATCTATTATTTACCTTTCCTTCGCCCTCCTCCTGTGCAAAAGTTGAGAATTTATCCAATTAGCAGTCCCCTGTCACCTGTCCTAAAGCACTGGCAAGAGGAAGGTAAATCGCGAGTGGGACATAATCCCTTGACACGTTGGCAAGGGCATGAAGCGATCCATCTGAAACTAGGAGGATTTTAAATCTCTCATTCGACATCGAATCCAGCCCATTCTACAAGTATCGTCCTGTCCTTACTATCGCATCATTCCCATGGAGACTCTTTGGGCCTACTTCTCGCTACTATCTTGGAGTTTGTTTGAGAGAGAGTGAGGGAGAGAAAGAGGGATGAATAAATAAGGAGAGAATAAATTTTTAATTTTATTTGGAAAAAGGTGAGGAAAGGAAGGGAAGATGAGGGGAAGATCATGGAGCGTTTAATTCGCAGAAATTTTTTTATTTTTTATTTATATTTTTTTTCTTTTTCAGAAAATAGAAATGATTTTTTTTTGTGTTTTTTAATTTTTTAGAAAACGTTGTTTTATTTTTTGAAAAACGAAAATGAAAATAGAAAATAATTTTTTGTGTTTTATAAATTTTTAAAAAATACTCCTTTATTTTTTGAAAAACGAAAATGAAAAACACCAATCAAATACATTTTCTCATTTTTTCAGAAAATAAAAAATAGAAAATTTTCTATGAATCAAATGCAATTTTATCCTCCCTTTCCTTTTTATTAATGAACTTCTCTTCGTCTCATCCAAACAAATTCTTAGGGTGCGTTTGATTTAAATTATCATACATAATATTGGTTATGTGATTATTAAATAATTACATAATCAAGGTTATAAGGAATGAAACATAATTTACGTTGTTTTGTTCAATTTTAAGTAATGTAATAAAAACTTATTTGTTTAGAGATTTTAATGTATAATCTAGTTTAATATTTTACTATATTATATTTGATTCTCTGAAAAATGGTGGTATCGGTATCGATATCGACGGCGGTAATTGGCAACCGTCAACGACACTAGACGGCAACAGAGGTAATGGTGGGCGACGACGATGATCGATAATCGACGGGCAACGGTTGGCGACCGACGATGGGTAACGGGGCAATGGGTGGCGATCGACGACGACTGCCGACGACGATCAATGATTGGCAATCGGCGACGGTGGCGGTCAACGATGGTAGCGATGAGCGATCGACTGAGGTTTTGATTATATTAAGGCGAAATTGAGATTTGATAAAATTTGAGAGATAATTTTGGAAAAAAAAATATTTGTTAATTCTGAAATCAAGAAAAATCTTATCCTCTTCTAAGTAATATGATTCCGGATTATATGCCCCATTTGTTGATGGGACGAGTATGCTTTATTATTTGAGAATTACTTATCTCTTGAACCAAATAAGGTTATTATGGGTAATCTTAGATGGATAATTAAAATTATTCATGCAACTTCATTCCGTAAAAGATTGTAATCCATCAACCTAGTGATCGCCACCAGTCTATCCCACGATCATTGTGAGAGAGGTAAATCACGGAGGATCTTATGGGTCTTGACATAGTGATTAAAATACGTAGGGATCATCTAAATTCAGAAAAGAGCTTTAGATCTCTTTCAAAATTGATTCTTATCTTATCCATAAATTTCATCGTGTCTCAGTCACCACGTCATCTCCGTGGGGACTGCAACTTCATTCGTTGTTTCCGCACTTGGACGATTCAATTTTTTCTAAACTATCAACGCACTACTTAAATAGTCCTTCCGGCCTAAAATTAAGTTCCAAAACCCTCCCTAATTCCACGATCATGGCAAAGCTAAATTGGTAGTTTAATTCACAATGGCATTTAAAATAATTAATTAATAAAAAATTATATATTTAGTAATCTCAATATGAACGCGCGCACACAATAAATAAATAAAAATAAAAAATAACAAAATATTCAATTCGTGTTGCAAACATTTGTGTGGTCCTTTGTTAGTCAACCAACTAGACTTTTTAGTCTTCTCAAGGAAAGTTAGAATACGACTTCAATTAATTACCACAGATTTACGCCGTCTAATTAATTAATCATAATCTTTTATGTTCTTTAAAATGGTAAAACGCAATTTAAAACGTCATTAGAGGATATATAATGATTTCATCACTAGTGATATTTCAAATTTATTTTTTAATCAAGCACCAAAAATAGTTTTTTTTTGTAGATATTTATAGAGAACAAATAGTTATTCTTATAGATCAAATTCATCAAATGATAAGAAAATTAAAATTAGAATTTCAAATGGAATAAATATCTTGAGTTTGTATAATTTCTTTTTTATTCATTCGATAAATGAAATAAAAAAAGATCGTCTATTTTCGTAATTAGATATCTAAATCTTCTAAAAAAAATTCATTCTAAAATTTAAAATCAATTTAAATTTTACAATCTCATTTTTTTTTAATTGACATTGGATATTTAAGTTTTCAATTCGATTAATCTAGAGAGTGATCGATTCGATCTTATAGAAATTTTTTTATCCTTCATTAAAGTAAATTAAAAAGTATTTGCAATGGATAATTTAGTTCATAAAAGATTAAAATCGTCAACCTAGCAACTTCCAAGGTCCATTCCATGACCATTATAAAGGAGATAAATCACGAAGAATCTTTTAGACTTTGACACGATTGGCAAGGTCATGAAAAATCGTTCTAAATCCGAAAAAAAAATTTAGATCTCTCTCTGAGATATACCTACAATAACAAATTTAACCATTAGCTAACGTAGTCAAACTCATCCTCAATAATTTTCATTAAATTAATTTGGCGTTGGCGTCGTGATCACTTACAAGTCAATCCACCTTATGATCAAAGTCAACTCTCTCGGCTCTCTTGACATCTTCATTTTCAAAGTTAGAATTTATCTGTTGACGTCATTTTCAATTTTTGTTTTTTTTTTGTTTTGGGATAAGTTTTATTTTGCCTCTCAAAATTGAGCTTCAAAGTGTTGTAATTTTGTTATTACCTATCAATATTATTATTTTTATTTAAAAAAAACAATATACTGACTTTTGAATATAATGAGATGGTGTTGTCCCAATAAATGAACTAACAATGTCAATAATTGACTATTAAAATGGGCAAGAGTTTCATAAACTATAATATAATTACGTTTTAATATAAGAATATGATGTTATCTTGACTAACAATGTTAATGAAATGACAAGTGTTTTGAAACTCTATAATTTGTAAAATAATATCAGTGCAAAATACTTTCAAATAAATACAAAAAATTAATTTTAATAATAATAATAATATACGATACAGAGAGGAATATGTGAAGTCAAGTTAGCCTAAAATCAACTTTGACCTAAGCTCAAACTCAAATTCAGTAAGAACTTCATGGAACTCATTGATCAAGTTTATCAATCAAATTAGCAATTATAATGTCTATATGATTAAAGATAATTAATGGCTAGAATGATCGCGCTCGAATAGAGAGTGCGACGACTATTTCATATTTTCATTTGTCTCTAAATCAATATAAAACGGTGTTTGAGATAATTAATGTATTCTGTTTTGATTTGAGCATCGGAGGAGTATCCACCACAAAGATTATTTAAAATTATTTCTAAACCACTAAAATATTTTATACAAAAATAAAGAAAAAATTAAAAATTATATTCTCTAAATTTACTAACAATATTAATTCCACTCTCTTCGATTTCACCTCTTTTTTTTGCCCTTTTTCTTACTTTAAAAAATTAAACCATTAGGACAAGGGCGCTGCGCTGCTCGATCGCCGGTGAAATGGAAATAAACCCCACCGGATTCTGCCGGCGCCGCCGCCGCTTCCTTCGCCGATGGATGTCGCCGCTTCCCGGAAGTGCGGATTCTGCCGCACGATCTTCTGCACCTCCCCGAAGATCCGGCGGTCCGCCGCCACGGTGTCTACCGAGAAGGACCGACGCATCGGCGGTGCGGCCGGCGGCGACCACCTTGAGCCGGTGCTCCCGTGGCGTCGCAGTTGCCTCCGCCGGTCCGCCTCTGGCTCATCGTCCTTTACATCGATCGCCACGTCGCCGGAACGAGTCCCCTGAAGTCCCCTGCTTCGGACGAAAGCAGGGAGCTTGTCGACGGGGACGGCGGCGGCCGCCGGCGTGATGCTCGCCCGGCAAAGCGGGCAGTTGGCGTTGGATTGGAGCCACGTGTCGATGCAGTCGACGTGGAACACGTGGAAGCAATCCGGCAGCAGGCGGACGGTCTCCTCATCTTGGAACTCACCGAGGCAGACCGCACAGTCGCGGCCTCCGCCGCCGGAGGCGTCGGTTTCCTTACGGTACTGGAAGATCGGGATCTTCCGTATCTCCGACTGGCCGAGGCCGCGGCTCTCCACCGCGAACATCATGAGGTCGTCGCGGAGGCGGCGCTGGGAGCGGTCGAGGGCGTCGGACCTCCGGCGCCAGAAGCAGCACCGGGGGCCGAAGAAGTAGTAGCCGAGGACGAGGATGGCGGCGACAAGGACACCGATGATGGTTACGACCAGGACGGCGATGTTACCAGACGACGGCGACGACGGAGGCGGCGGCCGAATATATGTGGTCGGAATAAATGGTCCACGGAAGCCCGGTGGACGATCCGTCCCCGGCGGGACGTCGGCCCCAAACATGATATACAGTCGGAAGCGAAAACAGAGGAGGAGCAGAGAGAAAGAGAGAGAGAGCAAGGATTAGGTGCATCATTAAAACAGACTCTTAATGCTCTGGTGAATATAAGAGAAGAAAACAGGGTGAAAAAAATAAAAGAAAAGAAAACGATGGCGAAAGATCGATTGTGATAATAAAAATAAAGAAAGAAAGGAACCAAAAATATTTGTTAAAATTTATTCGCTTTTTCTTAAGTTTTTTTTTATTGGTACCATGGTATCCGAATTTTCAGTCTAATTAATCTCTAAAAGTGACCGATCCTATCAGAGCCGGTCCTCGTTATTCAGGTGTCGTGAGCAAAACAACTAAATTTGAGCCCTTTTATACAAGAATTTTTTTTTTTGATAAAAAATAGGCCCCTTTACGTATAAAATTTTGAAAAATAATTGTGGGCCCTGAGCGAGGGCCCCAGTTGCCCTGGCCCAGGTCGACTCTGGATCCTGTCCCACGAACTTTTGAAATGTCTTGCCAACAGTTGAACTGAATAAAGTCGGAGCTCAAGTGACTTCCACCGACCACCAAAGGTAAATTAGGAAAGTGCTCGTAGTTTTTTCACAGTTCAATTTCAACTCCGCAGTCGCATCATTCCCGAATGACGGTCCAATGTCGAAATCGTACTC
Source organism: Wurfbainia villosa (assembly GCA_025175895.1). Classification (NCBI taxonomy): domain Eukaryota; kingdom Viridiplantae; phylum Streptophyta; class Magnoliopsida; order Zingiberales; family Zingiberaceae; genus Wurfbainia; species Wurfbainia villosa. The sequence continues at coordinate 1,017,427 of CM046000.1, read as the reverse complement.
CGTCCACTTAATAAATTTTTGAGCCCCATGACCGTTCGAATGAATTTTTCTTAAATGTATCGCCGAACGATGTCACAGTAGAGAATCGAACTATGTTCGAGATTGTCTCTCTATTTTTATTATTGCACCGTACAACTTTTTTCCAAGTTTATATCTAATAATAAAAGGAGGAAATTATCTCAATCATTCATCCAATCCTTCTAAGTAAACTGTTGGATCGAGAAGCGTCGCTAGAGGGGGGGTGAATAGCGATCGTAAATCTTTTCTTTCTCGTTCGTTCGATACGCAAAGTAAGCACAGTGGAAAATAAATGAACACGCTTATTTTATTTGGTTCACAACCCAGCGGTTGCTTCTCCAAGGCCCTATCGGTCCTAGACCGTGTACGGAGGGCAAAGCACTATAACGTCTCCTCCTCGTTGGAGGTAGGAGACAACGATCACAAAACCGAATATACGAGGATGAGGCAACAAGCCTACCTCACCTCGTTATGAAGAAAAACAAAAAATACAATATCAAAAATATTACTTGATTCTGCTGCCGACGAAGAAGATCGAAACTTGACGTCGCGTCGACGTTATGACGATGTTGGAGCGTTGGCATTGTAGGAGCGCTTGATGAATAAACTTGATGTGATTTGGAGATAGAATCCTCGCCTCCTTTTATAGACTTTGGCCTCTGAATTTGTCTCCTCTTATTTCGAAACGGATCATGAAGTTGTCCAAATTTTATCGCGAAGTGGCCGCGTCAAACGTTATCCATTTTGACCTAGCGCAAAAGTTGAATCGTCGCCATCAGTCGACTGATGTCTCCCATCAGTCGACTGAGGCATCGATCGGCGATGGGCATCGATCAATCGCTCCATTTTCCAAAGATCATTGCCGCGAAGCCACTTCCCTGCAATAAGAGGTTAGCTCGGAAAATGATAAATACGACGGTTTCTAACCATCCGATCTCGACCTAGACCTTCCACAGGAAGTCTTAGTCGGATCGTCGTCTACGATCATCCCCGTAAAGAGGACACGACCTTACAATCTCTCACTCACACGAGCTTACCTCAATAGTAGCTCTCGCTTCCGGCCTTCCACTCGATTCCTTCGGCTCCCTCCGAAGTCACTGAGTGTCGCCCGACCACCGCGGCTTCCTCCGGGTGTCGCTAGCCTTCAGCTCCAGCTTTAACACTTTTCTGCACACTTGATTTAGCTCGTGAGATAACAATGTAGACATAACTTTGTGTCTTTGCCATAATCAAAATACAGGTTCGATTATCTAGTGCCCCTGCACCAACATAAACAAAGGACAAAGAAGGGATTTTATAAATACTATATATTGTATGTAAATGAATGAATACTAAATTGACAAATTTCAATCGTTAACTTTATAAATTTATTTATTTAAATATATAATTTTTTCTAATGAGTTAAAATAAAATAATAATAATAATATAAGATTCATGGTAAAATAATTTTATATACTTTCGTAAAGAAATAATTGTGAATTTAACGAACCGATCGATCCGAGGGAAGATAAATGGATGGATGGCGATGTGTGTGAAACGGTGGAAAAGATTGGCAATGTGTCTTGACCGCTAGTGCACATAGTCAACGCTAAAAGCGAGTGGCAAATGGTGCGGTTGGACTTTTTGTTCGTTGCTCTTCGTTTTCATTCGCTCAGGATGTCAGAATTCAAAAGAAGAACACTGGTGATAGATAAGGATCACAAGCTTCTTTTTTTTTTTTTTTTTTCTATTATTATTATTATTATGAAAATTCACTGAGTGTTTTTTTTTTTTTAAAACAAATTTTTTTTTTTTTTTGTACTTTTGTCCTTTCTTCGAGAATTTTGACCCCGTCAACTTACAATACGCGTTTGAAGTTGGTAAAGTTTCGAGGGGTTCAGTGCAATTAAAGCAAAATTTACTTAGGGTTAAATATAATATAAAATAAATATAATAATTCTAAGAATATCTACATATATTTCAGAAATAATAAAGGATACGAAGAATAAAACAAGATTATGGAAAATAAAATATAATTTATTTATTTTTATTCAATCTGATTCGGAGATTTTAATTTATAATTTAATTTAATATTTTACTGTATTATTTTTAATTTTCAAAGTAATTTGATTTCCTTTGTTATTCGAGAATGAAATAATATAATCATATATAAATAATCAAAATTATGAATAAAAATTCGAAGCTGGATGCACCCTTAGATTACTAATGGATCATGGAGATGTTTTTGGCAATAACAAGAATTATTTTAAAAAAAATAAAAATAAAAAGGTAAATTTCATTGGGGGCGAAATGTAATTTTGTATGACTTGTTCAAAGTTTCTTGATGAATTGATTTGGGTCTCTTCTTCCTTTAAGACACCTCCAGTTGACAAATCTAATGCTGAAAAGGGGAACAGAGGAGAAAAAAAATGCATTTGATTGTGTTTTTCATTTTCATTTTTTAGAAAATAAGAGAGTATTTTTTAAAAAATTAAAAAAAAATAGAAAAATCATTTTCCAAAAAAATAAAAAAAAAAAGATAATGAAAATGAAAATGACTTAAATCAAACACTCTCGGTGTAGAAAGTTTGCGCATGCTACTAAGAGTGTATTTGATGCGGACTTATTCTTCGTTATTTTGGTTATCCATTTAAGATTATCAATAAATAAAAAAAATTAATTTAGAATTTGAACGATTATCAAATCATAATGGATGTTCAACATTTCATATCACGTCAACAAAAAAGTTATGCAGGAGGAATTGAAAAACCTCCAAAAAATTTAGCCAGTGTTTGATATGTAGAAAAATGCATTTGGTTTGCGTTTTCCAACCGAGTTTTCTAGAAAATGAGAGAGCTTTTTTTAGAAAATTAGAAAACGCGAAAAAGTCATTTTCCAGAAAATGAAAAAATACGGAAAATAGAAAATGAAAATGGAAAACGCTGAAACCAAACACAAAATCTAGTCGATTGTCGGTCATCGACCGGCCGTGGCTGCCGATCACTGGCCGGCCACCGCTGTCGACCATCGTCGTCGGTCGGCCCCCATCGTCGACCGTCGTTGTCGCCCGCTTAAATCACCATCGATCGCCATCGGTCGATCGTCGCCGCGCGCGGACGGTGGTCGCAGATCGGCCAACCGATTGACGATCGGCAAACTGACCGATCGGTGATCGACGACCGATGGCCGATCGACGACTGACGATCGACGGTCGACGGGCGATGACCGGTAGTCGATCGACGATCGAAAATCGACGATTGATCGGTCGTCATCAAACCATCGAATGAATAATATAGTAAAATGTTAAATTATGCGATACTTTAAAACCCCCAAACAAATAAGTTTTGATTGTATTATTTCAGATTGAACAAAGTAATATTTGATAATATTTTATTTCTCATAATCTTGATAATATAATTATCAAAATTATATATTATAATTTGAATCAAACGCACCTAACAGTATTTGAATGATCTTCTATGAATTTATAATTGAATCCTTATTATTTGGAGTTCTAAATGTGAGTTTTCATCGCTGGAATTTGAATCGATAGTCACCCATTAACTCCATTACATTATTTATTTTGAATCGACCAAAATGAAAAATTCCATTCGACTATTCAAAAATTAGATTTTTATTTTTCAATTCAATTTCGATTTTGAAATTTAAAAAAACAATCAAATCTATTCAATTGAATCAAAAATATCAATCCACTATTATATCGGAAACAGTCAACCGATAGCTTCAAAAATTATTAAATTGATTGGTAATTAAAAAATCAAATAAAAGATTAATTAATCGATCAATCAATTTGACTACTCACCTAATAAAATTGAGATTTGAGACTACTTCCAATCAAATCAATGAATGTTCTATCGTTTGATTTGTTCAACTTTTATAAGAACAATTTGTCAAAAAAAAACATTTAATCCACTTAATCACGTCGATTATTAGTCCATTGAAATTTATCTTAGATATTTCCGATTAATCCCCAACTATGACATATCTTTAGAAATTTTACGATAGAATGTTCTATCGTTATAAGTATTTTCTGATTTAATTTTATAATTGATAAGAAATTTTTATAGGATCAAATCCTTTAAGATTAATCCGATTAAAGAATTGAATAATTAATAATAATAATAAGGGCATCAACGTGAACTTGCATAAGGTGTGTTCTACGATTGCAAGTAGGACCGACTCTTGGATTCGAATCATCCTTTTCTTAGTCCATCATAAAGACCAAAAAGAAGTCCTCATGACATGACATGTTAGTAAATACAATACAGAATTTGTACGAGAAGTAAAGTTCGATCTCCGTAACAGTGAACTGTTTAATGTCTATATCGGATTATATTTTCTATCGTATTTGTTATCGTATCAAAATCAATGATCATCATGATTTACTCTCTCTCATATTTACGAAATCAAAGTGAAAAAATCACTAAATTAATAATTTTAATCTTTTATACAGTGAAAATCCGAAGGAACCATTACGTTGCATTCTTCGAAGGAAAACTCATGAACAGCAAACGAAAAAGAAGACGAAGAAAAGTAGTCGGGCGGAAAGAAACGAAGTGAAAAAGGAGATAGACACAATGATTTATTTTCATGTGCAGGAAGAATCTAATTTTACTTTTAGTACTGATCCAGAGAACATCTCTATATATAAAAAAAAATCCTCTTTAATTCTATCCAAATTATATAAATACGCACTTTATATATATATATATATAAGTCTCCTCATTTTCGATCATCTTTCAAACATCATGGACGACCATCCATACTTTGTATCCAACCAAAATAAACAATAAAAAATAATGTACATTACAATGTTGTACACAGGATTAAGAGTCAAAAAGGCAAATTACACTATATTTTTTTCAAAAAGGAAGGTATGTTTAACTTTAATAATGGTTTAAAGGGAACTATATATATATATGCTCGGCTTCGACCGATTGCGGCGGGCGGTAATCCGCGATCGCGGCCGAAGCGGCGCAGCGATGGCGCGCCATCGCCGGCCGCGATTCGGCCGGATCGCGGCCGACCCGGCCGCCTCGTCGGGAAGGACCGCCCGGCGATGGCGGCCCTTTCTCGCCGATTCCGGCCGCAATCGGCCGGAATCCGACCCGATCGCGGCCGGCGATGGCCGCCCGGAGAATCGCGGCCGATTTACCGGCGGCCGCAATCCGGCCGGAAGCCGAAGCTCGCCGAACCCGCGAGGTGCGCGCTAACGCCCGGTCCGGCGGCCGGAGGTGGCCGGACGGCGCGGCGGCAACGGCGGGCGTGGAGGTGGCTCGGTGCATCGCGGACGGGCACAGATGATTTAGTCGCGCAGGTGATCGCGATTCATATATATATATATAATCTTGTTCATCTGCCCGCTCAGGCACTGTGTGTTTGTGCTCGTGAATAGTGATTTCACTATTCATGCATGTGAAGTGAACAGTAAAATCACTATTTACTCCACCTGCGCTTATATATATATATATATATATGATTTCATTTTCATCGTTCGATCTGTGATTCTACAATAATGAATAATACATAGTACTTTTACCGAATGTATTGTATTCCATCCTTGAACCCTTCGAAGCTGCCGACGTCGTCATTGCCATCGGTAACAGGCCTGCGATAGGACCGCGACTGCGCTCGATCAGTATAGAATTTGACCTGATCGCGATCGCAACATCGCGACATAATGCTTTGTGCGCAATTGTTCGCGACCGTTGATTCCTTCATCGACAATCGCCCTCTGCACTATAGTCATCGCCTGAACACTAGCGGACATCAACATTGTCCGATCACAGTCGAATTTCAATCGGATTACAGTTGAAATTTGATCGTGATTCGATCAGACTCGAACTTCAATCGAATCGCAGTTGGATTATGACGATACTGAGTTGCAGTCACACGCGAGAGGAATATTGTGCATTCCTCATTTCTCTTTGTCGAGCACAGGTGCGCACGAAGTCGTCGTGCAACGTAACATTCTCATGTGTATATATGCAGTGCGACACTTTATGAGTGACTGCCTACATGGCGGTGTCACCTTGTCTCGTGATGCCATCGCCTCGTCTCACCTTGCATTTTTTTTTATTTCCTTCAATTTCTTGATTTCCCAAGGTTTTCTACTTTGCCGCCTCAATCCATCCCTCCCCTCGCTGTGATGCCATCGCTTCGACTCTGACTAAATCACGATCAAATTCTAGTTCAATCGCAACCTGAATCTAGTTGAATTCTGGTGATGCCGAGCACCTTCCATGCAGTGCTCGACTGGTGCTCGGGTGCGGAGAAGAAATCCTAATTACTGCAAATTCGATCAGAATCTGATGCAATCGAACAACGCAGACGAACTTAGGGTTCAGGCGCAAGGCTATAGTGTGCACGATGGCGAAGGAATCAAACAACAAGGATGAGGCGCGGAGGGGATCAGATAGTCGCGTACGCACACACACAAACCAATCCCCCAACATATCAATTTTATATATATATATATATATATATATATATATATATATATATATATATATATATATACTTTTGATATCCTGCACGATAAATATCTGCGCGTTCGTGCACGAGCGAACACACTAACAAGGAATGCATAGTAAGTCAGCCCAACTCCTTGCGATCGCGCTGCTCGACACCGTCGTCAAGCAGTTGGATTGCGAGTGAATTCGGACTGTGATCCGATCGGAATCCACTCGATCGCAGCCGCAATCGATCGCAATGTCACGACCGCGATCGAGCCAAATTCCAACCCGATCGTGCACGACCGCGAGCCTATTGGCGACGACAAAGATGACACTGACGATCCCGATATATCCAGAGATGAACTATAACACGCTCAACAAAAGTACTATATATTCCTCATTAGTACGTGAATCGTGGATCAAATGATGGAGATGAAATCGTGCACAGGCGCAAATGCAGCGTGCAGGATATCAGATGAACAACATCGATAAAAGTATGTTTTAACATACAAACATGCCATCGCTCAGTGGTTTAACATATAAGAAGGACGGTGGCTACTCCTATATAAAGGGGTGGAGATGAAAAAGTGATCAGGGATAAATGTTTTCTTTATCTGTCAGCCCACCCCTAAGCGCTCAGTTTTATTACAGATCAGGAACCCTAATAGCATATTCACAGATCTTACATATTTCGCTTCTTACCAATGAAAGAGGAGGGACCCGAGCGTGACAGAAAAAAGAATACCATCAAATTGACGTTGTCTGTGGGAATCTGAACAAAAAGTTGCTAGCTCTTGTTAGGGTTCAATACATCATCCTCTGCTCTACCTTCAATGACTCAATTCTTAGAGATTGGTATCAATAATTTTTGAGATCGCTGTGATTTTTGAATCTGCTAGTATTCGTCAGATCTGGTATTCTATCGTATTATTAGTATTAGCATTTGCCAGATTTGATATTCTGTCATACTATTGGTATTATCATTCGCCAGATTTGATATTCTGTCATATTATTAGTGTTATCATTCATCAAATCTGATATTCTGCTATATTATTGGTATTATCATTCACCTGATCTGATATTTTATCATACTATTGGGGCTATTATTCATCAGATCTGATGTTTCCATCGAGGGTTATTTTTCCACTAGAATAGTTTCAGCAGTTTGATAGGTTAAACTATAAACTATAACCCGGTGCACAAAGCTCCCGCCACGCGGGATACCGGAGAAAGAATCCATTGTACGCAGTCTTACCTTGCTTTTTTTTCAAGAGGTTGTTTCCAGAATTTGAACCCGTGACCTCTTGGTCACAAGGCAACAACCTTACCGTTGTGTCAATGCTCCCTTCTCAGCAGTTTGATAGGTTATTACTAGAATTTTTCCTTTGAGATTTGTAGCAAGTCTGTTGTTCAATTGCATGTGTTTCAATCTCTACCTGGGTTCTCTCCATGTTGAATAATTCTGATTGTTGTTAGCCGACCAAGGGTTGTTGTAATTGGCTCTGAATCAGATTGGGGAGGTGATGAGACAGTAGAGCGTGTCTTGTTGATCTATATTATTTTGCTAATTAGATTGTGCAATATGCATTTGTTTATGTCTAGAAATTAATAATCTACCTCTCCGATTGAGATTCCAAGAGACTTTTTTAGCCGCTAAGTAGGACAATATCTATTGAATTGATAGATCGGGTTTACACTGTTTTATGCCAAGTTGTGCAGGTTGTTACATTTCATTATTTAATTCAGTGCAGCCTCTGTACTTACTACTGAGGTTCGTTTTTTATTGGTGATCTCTCTGTAGTATGGATTGTGTTGATGAAATTTGATAGTATTTCTCAACTTCTGAAACTATTTCTGAACTTGAGGATAGTTCTGCGTATATATTTCCCGACCATGCTATATATTTTCTAACCATCCTATGTATTTTTCGAGTACCTTAGCTTCTTTTTAATCGAACCTAGACTTTTGTTTAGTATCAGTCGACTACTTCATTACGGCCGTCGATTGCCTGGTGATAGTCCTCGCATTTATACTTTCTCAAATGTCCAATTTCCTCGTCTCAGTCTTCATCATGCACAATGGTTATTTATTAATATCTCAAGGACATTATAGTCAATTAAACTGGAAAGAAGAGCGATGGCTACTCTTATATAAAAGGACAGAGATAAGGAAATAGAAGATGGATGTTTTCTCTATCTATCCGGCTCACTCCTAAGTGTTCAGTTTTATTGTAGATCAAGAATCCTAATAGCATCTTCACATATCTTATATATTTCAAAAAACAAACCCATCATCTTCTATGCTAAATAGTTAATTTCTGAGGAACAATCCGTATGATTAGCAAAAAAAAAAACAAAAAAAACAAATTGCTCCTAATAAAACAGAAATCAAATTTCATTGGATCTTTTATCTTTCCCTTATATTAATCTCAAAGATATAATAATTTATTTCTTCAGTGTGTCGACCGTAGAGAGACTCCCGAATAGCTCCCAGCAAAAATATAAATAGTTAAAATTGAATTCCATTGACCGTACAAGTCGAGCCGACTAAAGTATCAATTGAATTGAATTTAATTAACTGATCAAAATGAAAAGTTCCATTCGACTATTCGAAAGTTAGAATTCAATTTCGATTTTGAAATTTAAAAAGCAATCAAATCGATTAAATTGAATGAAAGATATCAATCAACTATTATATTGGAAACAGTCAACCGAAATTTCGATTTTGAAATTTAAAAAAGTCAAATCGATTATATTATATTGGAAACAGTCAACCAATAGCTTCAAAAATTAATAAATTGATTGGCAATTGAAAAATCAAATAAAAGATTAATTAATCGATTAATCAATTTGACTACTCATCTAATTAAATTGAGATTTGAGATGGTATTTATTTAAGTGGCGAGTCGATTTACGATGGAGTCCTAAAATCTTTTCAATTCATTGACTCTACGTATCTTCGTAACCACCACGTCAAGACCCATAAAACCCTCCGTAATTAGCCCCCAGGGCAAACCCAGATGGCTAGCGCAGCCGTGTTAAGGTTTGAAAGGGCAAGGGGTCGATTCCTGGAAGTGACGATCAGACTACCGATAACTCCGTATTTCTACGCTAACCACCTGAAACCTGATTTAACACGTAGGGACAGCGATGGAGGGTCGCTAATGTGGCGGTTCCACATTTTTATAAAACCCTCCATAATTTACCTCATTCACAATAACTATAAGACAAACGGATGGAGATCATAGGTTGACAGTTTCAACCTTTTATAGAGATTAGAGATTAGATCAATCAACGAATAAAAAAAATAATTAATTTGGTTTCCAATGTTCTATGGTTTGATTTGTTCAATTTGTATAAGAACAATTTGTAAAAAAAAATTCATATTGATTATTAATCCATTGGAACTTAGATATAAGAAGCTCGTAGGCCTTCGCTCCAAGACTACGGTACAATGATAAACCGTTCAATTCGACTTTCAAATATCTATGATTCAATTTCTAATTAGTAATTATGAAATATTTATAGAGTTTTTTTTTAAATAGAGTAACAAACTAAGAACATGACCGCTATTAATACAATAATATTGTACACTCAAATACTTTTTGATTTATCCTAACAGTCCGTGAAATATATCTTGATTAATCCAGCGACTTCTACCGGAAAAAAAAAAGAAAAATCCAAGACATTTCCTATTAATTCCTCAACTATAATGAATTTATAAAAAATGTATTCCAAACAAAATGACAAATCAAATAATATTAGATGGCTGACTATGAGATCAAACGATCGTTACAAATTTTTTTATAAGTTTGAATTCATCGCTGTTAAAATTAATCGAATTAAATAATTAAATAATTGATGTCAACAAAAAAACAACAAAGATTGGAACCGCTAATTTAGTAGTTCCCATCGATCTATTCTATAGTTATTATAAAAAAAATAAATCATAAAAAATCTTATAAATTTTAACGTCGTAATCAAGATAAGTGAGAATCATCTAAATCCAAAAAAAAAAAACTTTAAACTTCCTTCGAAATCGATCTATACCATTTTAATAAATATTATCGTATCTTATTTAAGTTAAGTGGGAAAAAAAAAAGTTGGTGAAGTTGCATAAGGTTGCGGTTGCAGGTAGGACCGACCCCTGGACTCGAATCGTCCTTTTCCTAGTCCATCATGAAGACCAAAAGGAACCATTATGTCGCATTCTTTGAAGGAAAACTCATGAACAGCAAATGAAAAAGAAGATGAAGAAAAGAACTAGCCAGCGTAAAATCCTATGGCTGGCATACTATTTCGGGTGGGAAAAAATGAAGTGAAAAAAAAAATAGACTTGATGATTTATTTTCATGTGCAAGAAGAATCTAATTTTACTTATAGTACTGATCTAGAGAACATCTCTATATATATATAAAAAAAAGACTCCTCTATAATATATATATATATATACCATCCATGCTTTGTACCCAACCAAAATAAACAATAAAAAATAATGAGTTGTTGGTGGTGGTTGATTACCATAACTATCCAATTTTATCGTACCAGTTCGAATCCGATTAAGTGATCTTATTAGTTTACAGATTTTAATTATTAAATATAAAGATTTAATATATAGAATTTGTTAGAACACGGATCTGTTATTGATGATGAATCAATAATGAATCTAACTCGATATCTATATATATGATATGATCTTCGTAGGGATTGATAATCCTGACAACCTCTTTGTATCCTATCAGAGCAAAAAGAATTTTCGACGTCATCACCTCAAAATCATATGGAAGACTTGTCATTTGTTTCTTCACAAGAACTACGGATCAAATTTTACGGATGATAATCGATGCTCGCTCCGCTCTGTTGCACTTAGATTTCGTTTTTTTATGTCATCGCATTTATGTTTCATATTTATTGTTGTCGTAAAATTCGATAAAACTAGATTCTTATCGTAAATCATATTATATCTATTTCGTTTATTATATACAAGTCTTAAATTCGTTATTTCCACCGTAACGTACATTACAATGTTGTACACAAGATTAAGAGTTAATTAACAAGGCAACTTACACTATATATTTTTCAAAAAGGTATGTTTAACTTTAATAATGGTTTAAAGGGACCAAAGAATTTAGAAAGCAAGGGATGCCCCATAATCTCCCTCGTGTCTCTCGGTTTTGATAGTTTTGATATTCCGAGCATCCGCATTTACATGTTCCATACGCGACGAAGAAAAATGCATAGTAATCGCACATCCGACGTCGCTCGAACTCGTTGATGGAAGGCCGGACTCCGACGACGATCCGACCGTGATCCGGCCAGCGTCGGAGTCTGACCGGATCGTGATCGAAATCTGACCGATCGACAGTGAATCAGCACCGACAACCAATGAAATCGCATGCGGAAGAAATATTATACATTTTCTATTTACTGTGCAATCACAATCGATCGAACGACGAAGAAATTGTCGTGCACAAGTTGCACAAGAAAAGACACTCAGGATATCAAACTCGTATATATATATATATATATATATATATATATATATATATATATAAAAGAATTGTTTAACATATATACATGCCATCGCTCAGTGGATTCATGTGAAACTTCAAGTAAATGATAGATGTATTACGATTTTATATAATACTTCATAGAGCAGTTATTTTTGAAGCACATGAGTTTTAACAATTAGCCCTAAAGAAAAGATATAAAATTAATGGATGAAGAGATGTACCTGTACTGTTGGCATCTTCTGCTCCAGCTCCATGATTTGCAATTAAAAAAAAAAGCAATCATCAGTTAAATTAATGGATTAGAATTCTATGCGACTGGAGGTTGTGCAAAAAAATGCTTTCTTTTTGGATACTCTAGATGAAGAGATGGTGAAAAGCTAGCTAGAACAAACATAAATTCATAAAAACTATTGCAGGTTCTGCTGTCATTCAGAAGAAAGCCAACTCGGAATGAAAATTCACACTTTTGTTACAGTAAAAAAAGAAAACTTTTCAGAAAATAAAAAAAAGCACACGAGAATCAAACAAGAAGGATAGAGTATGCATTCTGAATCGGAACTAAATTTCACCATGAAGAGAGACTGTGGATAATATTATCTGGATAGGAAGCATATGCTCCATCATCTGCCATTTTATCCTTTTGATAATTTCGTTGTCAATGAGGAAGAGACTCACAACTTTCCAAGAACAACCCTGCACATAAAATTACATAGCTAGTTAAACTTGAATTGGATTCTTTGACTATTTAATAATGATCCTGACACCGACTTTGATAACTATATTATTAAATCTAGAATGGATTATGGAAGATTGTAAATCGTTCGACAATCACAACTTGTACTGATCTGAGGAAGGTGCCCCTACATAATAACTTACTTTATCAGAGGATTTTGTCAAATTAAATATGACATACAGCGAAGGTTCCTTAAAGTTGTATCATTGTATATGGAAAGGAACTAGTTCGTTATTTACATCAACCAAATGCAATATTCAGATCATTTGATATGGAACAAAATTTAATCTATCGCATTTAAACAAACAGTCCAATGTACAATCTGACGACCATTCAATAAATAAGTAGCCATTTATTGTCAGTTTCTATTTGTATTAACATATGTCTATGTCTCTATAAACAAATACCTCTCTTAGTCGCCTAACATGTAAATGGTACAGATCTATTGTTATCATTATAGGCTCGTTGCTTTGTCTAGGTCGATCCCACTGATCATCCTTCTCTCACCGTATATCTTCATTTTCTCTTAAGACAGACTTTGGGAGTCTAAGACCGATCAACTTGTATCAGATCAAGGTTGATTTGCACGACAACTCCAATAAGTCAGTAGGAGGTTCCTAACTAGAAGCAAAGTAAACGGCACAACTGAATGTTCAATTCAAGAAAATGTTTGATGTCCAATTTGAGCAATTTAAAGACTTCCCACAAGCAACCATCAACCAGTGGTCAGTAGTTAAGAGAAGTGGTGCAAATTAATTAATAAATAAGTGGCTCAGTGGTTTAATCCCTCGAATTAGAGGACTCATCTGTGCAACCTCTATTTGGGTGTTAGGAATAGTGTAAAAAATACTAAAGATCAGTCACAAGTGCATTAAACTTTAGAGTTCTGCTGCGAGCCACCATCATCCATTTCACTCTTATCGTCGTCTGTTTCAATCCCCAGAACTATTTTTTTTTCCAATGGAAGCAAGGACAATACAAATGACCCTCTGCTTGTAATCCTGTTTAGTTGAATTGCCTCCAATGAACGCATTGTCAAACAAAGTATCTTTGTTGAAGTACAATTTGTACAAAGGCACTCAAAACAGTGTAAACGCCTGCTATAGATCTACATCCTTGTGCTGTGTCATTGCCTTCCTTCCTATGTCAAACTTGAGAACAAATTGTTTCGAAGGACAACAAAACGATATGATTTTGATACTAGGGTTCGTGACTTAACAACCACAATCAAAGAATCAGCTGAAACTAGGGTTCGTGACAACAAATCGGAAGAAACACTTGAACATACAAGCTCACATAAGATGGAATCAAGGAAGGGAAGCACTGAAAGGAAAAGTACCGAGGAATAGAACGACGGCCGGATGCGCAAGTCGATGTGCCTCAGCGTTGCTCCTCGTCTTCTTCCCTGACGGCGCCACCTTCTCCGCACTCCAGAAGGCGGTGCCTCCGGCGCTGTAAACAGACGCACCCTTTTGGTCGAGTCGCTTCTCCGAGTTCGAGTTCGAGTTCGACCCATTTGGGTCATTAGACCGCTTTCACGGTTCAAACCGCACTAATTTAAAACATTAGTTCAACCGCATCTCTTCTCTCTCTTCCCACTTTATTTTTTATTTTTACTATATAGGTTAGGTATTTAGGTCCTGAACCTAATTAATTTTAAAAATAATTGATTCAGTTACACTAATCTTTGGCAGAGTATTAAATAATTTCCAGACGAGATATGCTCTATCGACCATTAAAATAAATTAAAGAAGTATTCATAGTTCAATAGTTAAGTCCGACGATATAGACACACTGTCATTGTAAGACAAGTTCGAGATCGAAAATGAACTTCATTGGAAAAGACAAACTCCAATCTGTATTCGGCTTAGAACTCACTAAAAAAAATAATAAAATAGTGATGAAATTTAACAACGAAAAAATTTTGTTACAAATTTATAACAAAATTTGCGACGAATTATTAAATTGTCGCAAATTAGTAACGAAATTTACAATAGAAAAATATTTTATCGTAAACTTGCAACGAAATTTAATTCGTTGCAAAGTTCGTCGCTATTTTGCGATGAATTCTTAATTCGTTATGAATTTGTAAAAAAAAATCAAATTTATTGCAAATATTAACAACGAATTCAAAATTAGTTATAAATTTTGTAACGAATTTGATTTTTCGTTGCGAATTTTTGTAACGAATTTGATTTCGTCGCAACCTTTGCAATGAATTCTCGAATCGTTACAAATTCTGTGACGAAAATGGAAATCGTCGCTAAAGTTTGCAACGATTTTCTATTTTCTTCGCAAAATTTCCAACGATTTCGGAATTCATTGAAAAATTTACAATAAATTTAGCGATGAAAAAATTTCATTAGATTTTTTAAATTATTTGGGTAAAAAAATATGGTAAATTTTGCAACGAATGTATCTTTCACCGTCAAAATTGCAACGAAAATTAAATTAGTCGTAGAATTTGCAATGGATTTTGATTTTCGTCGCAAAATTTTATGACGAATAAGAAATTCATGGCAGATTTTGCGGCGAATTTCTTATTTATCGCAGATTTGCGACGAACTAAATTTGAGGTTATCCGTGAGTAAAAATATTACGACGAATTTTATATTCGTCAGAGAATCTACGACGAATTCTACGATTAAAAAATTTTTACTACAAAATCTAATTTAATTTCCACTCATTCCTCTTTCCTTCTCACGGGCGCTCACAACCTCTTCCCTCTCCCCCCTCTCTAATCGATGAATCCACCGTAGGAAAATGAATGGAGTATTGTCAGTACTTAGATCCGATGGTGGATCAATAAATTTTTATTTTTCGTTACAAAATTTTACAGTGAATTATTTGCAACGAAAATTATTTCGTTGCAAATTTTATTGTAAAAAAATTTACAATGAATTTTTATTCAAAATTCATTGTAAAATTCATCGTAAAAATGAAGTAATTTTATAGTGACTGTCCGTCTAAATTTTGTTTGAAATTTAGAACTGAACTTATCCCAATAGAAAATCGATTCATATTAGCATGTGAGATATCGTCGTGTTTTATCATTACACTATGTCCCTGAGAGCTAAAGACACACACTTTAGATCTAAAGATGTTTAGTTTGTGAAAAAGATTCTAACTAGAGCCGGTTCGAGGAGGGCTGCTAGGGTCGTTGTCCAGGTTTCTAGAGTTCAATTTTTTTAAATTTTAGTGAAAATGAAGCTTAATTTTTCAATTTTATTCAGGGTCCTAAGATTAAATTTGAAAATCAGAATCGACTCTGATTCTAACAAATGATGCTAAAGCGATCAACCTCGTTGAGTTATATAATAAGATCAAAGACACGATCTAACAAACGTTATCATAGTTTAATTATCGAAATTTGAAGTTTCATAGGATTTCTATATCAACATGAAAAAAAATTATCACAATTATTTAATAGGATCCTCGAGCCTTCAAATAGATTCTTATCATCATTATTTTCTATTAATAAAAAAAATAAAAGAGCATCTTTAATTATTTATATATATCATCAAAAGGATATTTTTCTTTTTCTATCTAAAATATTTTTATATACATCGCTTTGGAGTTGGTTAGGCTGGAACTTGTATTCCTGCGACTGGACCAACTGAGAGAATAAAATAGTATTTTAAAGAGAAAATTATAGATAAAATTCTATTTTGATTTGTTTAAAAAAAAAGAATCATATTTTTTTTTTAACTATATAAATAATTAGGATCGCTCTTTTATTTATTTTTAAATCTTTTTATTCGATTGCTATTTTATTCTCCACCCTCGTTGGCTCTCAATTTTTTATTTTGTTTAAAATATCAATAAAACCCCTTTGATTGATGCAGAAGGCGATTCCTCAGCATCTCATAATCAACACTAACAAAATAAATCATACAGAGCATATTATTCAATTAGAGAATGAGATATTCAAAGACTTACACCCTCAAAATTGATCCTTACTCACGGATAACTCACATTGTCGTAGAACTACGAGACCCTCCTGTGGGGATAATAAATTTTTTTTATTGGTGTAAAAGACGATTTGCTCGTCCTCAATGCCCCTACCAGTTGATTCCACAGCCAACACAAAGGAGGTAAATCATGGAGAGTATATTTTTCAACTCAGAATTAGTACGATAAGAGGGTATAGCACACTGAAAGATTTGCAGTCTCCGAAAAATTGATCCTTATTCATTGGTACAACTCTACTACCGTACTAGCCATTAGACTCTCTCGTGGGGATAATAAAATCTCTTTCATTCGCAAAGGTTAAATTCGTCAATCTAATGGTTCCCACTGGCCTATTCCACGATCATTGTGAGAGAGGTAAATCACAAAGGGTTCTATAAGTCTTGACGTGGTGACCAAAATACATGAGGATTATCTGAATCAAAAAAAAATTTTGAATCTCCTTCGAAATCGATTCTTTTTTTATCCTCAAACTCCGTCGTATTTTAGCCACCGTATCATTTCTATGGGACAATAAAACCCCTTTCATAATTTATTAAGCAGCTGCATAATTAATGATTGCATCGATTAAAAATCAAAGTGGGACGGAGCGGCTCTATTTATAATTATTATACTGTTGCTCGGTAGGTCACACTAATATTTTTTTTTTCTTTTAAAAAAATAGATCCTAGTACTTATATTAATTAATTAATTTTTAATTACTCACCTCAATTATTAGCATTTTATAATTACATCACCGATCACCGACCCATCGAAGTTTGTTAGTTGATCCATTCAACATCGAGTCACCTAAAAGAATTTGATGTCCGAGCTGGACCACGTGTCCACGGGGACAGTGCAATTGTAAATACGATGTAAAATTTATATAAGAAATAAAGTTTGATTTCTATATTAATAGGTTCTTTAATGTCCACATGGAGTCATGTCTTTCATCATATTTATCATCGCATCTCAATACCATCTATGATTAACTACCTCAGGTATTTATAGGACTAAAGTGAAGAGATCGTTAAATTGACGATTCTAATTTTTTTGTACGAGCTAAAAGAAATACAATAACTTTATTAATTTTTAATTTTTCTAATTAAGTTCAATTGAAATTCGATAACAATGATTTTTTTTTTTTCTTTCGCATCTAAAGAAAACTTTAGTATTACGACAAAAATGTTATAGTATGATTTTGAAAATACTCTATTGACATTACAAAAAATATAATAAATAGTGACCGATTTGTGACGGAATAAATCCGTCATATTTTGTTGAGTCAATGTTTGAATTAGCGATGAAATTTATATTCCGTCGTTAAATTTGTGATTGAAATAAAATTTCATCACTAAATTTAGCGACGAAATTTTTATTCCGCCGCTAAATTAGTGACGAAAATAGTGATAGAATGTTGATTCCGTCACTAATTTCATGAATTGCATGTGAGACTTCATAATCGTATTGATAGAAGCTCCATGCATCCCTCACCGTCGATCTCTCAATGATGGTGAAAAAAAGATAAATTACGGAGAACTATGCTCCTTGATCCGTTGACCAGAACAACCGAGGGGGCTACAAATAGTTAACACTAATAGATAATAAGATAGACCAAATTTAAAAAATAAAAATAAAACTGTCATATTAATTTGTGGTCCCCTTCGACTGTATTTACTGATGGAATAGATAAATCAGGAATCTAAGGCGGTGTTTGTTAGGTCGTAATCTGCCTTGTAATGTAATCCAGATTACCTTACAAGGTTGATTACTTTGTTTGTTTTCATTTTAAAGTCGTAATGTAATGTAATCTAAATTACAAAAGTCACTAAAGTTTTGTAATCTGGATTACAAGACAAAACTTATGTAATCCGATTACATTACAAGCCGTAATCTGAAAAGTAATGAATGCTCAACAATCGAAATCGATCGTTGTCGTCCGTTGTCGCCACCGATCAGTCGATCGTCATCGCCGTCGCCCGGGCCATCATCGGTCGCCAGTAATCGGTCGGCGATCGACGGCGATGCGATCGATCGATGACGGCTCGATCGTCGATGATCGGCCACGATCGCCGATGATCGGTCGGCCCGCCGATCGATCGATCGGCCGATCGATCGCCGCCGGCCGATCGTCTTGCCGATCGCGGCCGCGGCGATCGTCGGCCGATCGCGCCGCCGATCGATCGCTGATCGTTGGCCGACCGATGCCGTGCCGCCGACGATCGATCGGCCGACGCCGTCGATCGTCGCCGATCGTCGGCCGATCGTCGGCCGATCGCCGATCGGCCGCGGGCCGTTAATCGTCGTCGGTCGGTCGTCGTCGTCGATCGATTCCTATCGTCTTTGTAATGGACACTAAACAAAAAAAAAAGTGGAACCGCCACATTAGCGGCCCCCCACCACTGCCCCTACGTGTGGAGGGGGGTAAATCAGGTCCCAAGTGGCTAGTGCAGAAATGTGGAATCATCGGTAATCTGGTCATCACCTCCAGGAATCAACACTAAATAAAAGAATATAATTACCGTTGTAATTCAAGACTACATATAATTTTTATTCAAACATAGTAATGTAATCAAGATTATATTGCATTCTATTACAATTTGAATTATATTCTGTCCTATCAAACGTAGCCTAAGTGACAAGTACAAAAGAAAGAGTTAATTGATAGTCCAAAATGATGCATGACTTTCTTAAAAATTGATTTCTATCCACTTAAAAATTATTTATTTGTACTTAATGGGTAGGTTAATCCTGGGATTATAAGATAGACTAAATTAAGGTTGGATGAGAGATGAACTCTTGGTCCAATAAACCTAGTCCATATCTTTTATATACGCTTGTCCTTCTCAACCTCCCTCTCCACGCTCCCATCCATCTCTCCCCTCTTTCTCTCTCTCTCTCTCTCTCTGCTCGATCAGATTCCTTCCTTCCTTTCATGGCTACAATCTGGTAAAGACTCTTTCAAGTTCTTCGTCTTCTTCGGCAGGTCACAACTCGTCTTCTTCTTCTTCTTCGATAGGTCGGTCGATCGTGCCTCGTTTTGTTTTAGGTCATTCTTTTTTCTTCCCTTTTAATTCGGTATCTTTTCGGACCCTAATGTTTAGTTAATTACTATCGGAGCGCGATCGAGAATATTCTTCTTCGGTCTTCTTCTTCCTCCTTTCTCCTTCTCCTTCTCCTCGCTCGCTCGATCTTCGCATGTGGGAGAATACCAGCCGCTGTTTGCAGCTGTGGCATCATCAAGATTCACACTGATCGGTCGAACGGCCATCGATTGGGGCATCGCCGAGAGGTTGTCTCGCTAGCTGAGAATCTTGATGATGCTGCATCGGCAAATAAGCAGCTAATTAATTAATTAACTGAGTTCGATGAAAACCTGTGCATGGGCGAGAAGAACAATCAACAAGCCGGCCTCGATCGATCCAGATCTTTGTCGTCGTCGTCGTCATCGCTCTCATCAGGTTTGTTGTTCTACAGATCTTGCTGTTTTTCAAATTTTTTTTATTTGGTTCGAGTATGAAAAAAATAAAAAAAGTAGAGGAGTTTTGAAATTTTACTTCAGTCTCTTGTTTGCTAGTGCTAGTGATTATAAATTCAATGTGCAAAAAAAAAACTATGGATAGAATATTTATTGATTATTGCAAGATAATTATATCATTTTGGAAATAAATTTTAGAACCAATAGAATTAATGTTGCATATAGCTAATTCTTAAATATAATTGAAATTTACTTTTGTCCTACAATTTTGTTTTTAAAACATGACAATATATATACAAAGTGTGTTCTTGCTTTTAGCTCGTAACTCATAGCTCGTGACGAGAACATTGAGGGGAAGGGTTTGCAAATGACACGAACGGGGAGGGGTGGATCTTAACTCAAAATTCATCACATGTGTTGTCTGCTTTATTATCGATGATATGATGTTGTCGTACATATAAATTTATTCCTCTAAAGAACTTTTAGGTCGTAACCCATGACTCTCTGTTTCTAAGTTATAGTGACATGAGTACGGAGACGAAGACAATCAAAAAAGGTGTTCTCGAGAGAGGGGGGAGGTCTAATTCACAACTTTATCACATGTATTCTTGCTTTATTGTCGATAATATGATATTGTTGCCTCACGTATAAGTTTAGTTCTCTAAAGAACTCTTAGATCATAATTAACATTGACCTCGTTATTTTTGTTACTAAGTTACAATAACATGAATACCAAGGAGCTTCGGAGGATTGTCTTCATCATTAAGATAAAATAACTTGTTATATTTTACTTAGTAATAGTCAATTGCTAAAACTACTTTAAATGATGACTAAAATAACAATAGATCTAAAACTAGATTAAAGTATATATTGCTATTTCTTTCATTATGTTTCTAGCTCTATAAACTATTTATTTAGTCTTTTTTTTTCCTTTACAATAATAATCAACAATTATGAGGTATATATAATTTTGAACTAGATAACAATAATTCTCTATTCAACTAGTCGAATTGATCGATCAACTTTAATATTATAGTGTGAATCTATGTGGATATTTATTTTATTTATGTCTATAGTAATTTAATTTAATATATATTAATTATTTGTCCCTTTCAAAAAAGAAACAACATGTACAATAATTAACATGTACCTTTCCTTGAACTGCCAATACTGTGAATTAATGTGGTTTTTAATCTTCCTTTTTTTTCTACTTTTTGAGGAAAGGCATGTGTTAGCCACCCTAAACAACATTTCACTAATCACCTAATTACTTCTATTTGCATAATAATAATAATAATAATAATAATAGAACAATTGACTAATATTCTCTCTCTCTCTATATATATATATATATTTCAAATTTAAATATTTGTACTATAATTATTTTACTAAAAAGAGCTCACATGTATATATTTTTACAATAATACCCTTAACTGAAACTTTTTTCTTAAAACTTTCTATGCCCTTTTCTATTATTTGTTAGGATGGAGGCTTATTTAAATATCACTTTATGATGTTAAAATCATAAAATCTACCATCTTTAGGATTTTAGTCAATTAAAATTTTAAAAATATATATTTTTATTCTTAAATGTTATTGATTGTTAGAGCAATTTGTATTGGCATTTTAAAGGGAAATTTTTAGTGAGTATGCATGTGTTTTGATTATAAAAAAAATTACATTATGGGGGTCATTTTGATAAACACCCAAGAAATATTTGTTCTTATTATCTTCATTTGTTGAAATAATAAAGTAGAAAATAATCAAGAGATTACTTAAAAAGAAGCTCCAAACACAATATTGAGTTCTTCAACAATTAATAATGTTTATCTAAATCAAGATCGATTAATTAAAGAACTTTTATTAAAAGATTTGCTAGTACGATTTGCCCATTAACTATATCGATTTGATTTATTGTGATAATTAATTTATTGCTCTTCTTTTGCCATTGGTTTCATGCATTTATGGGCAACACTCAACAACCCATCCATTTGAAGACATTTTTGAAAAATGAAATCGAGGCAAAACATGTCTCACAATTTAATTAATTAAAATAATATTTCTGAGAGATGTTTGTGTTGCAGGTGTCTTCTAGGGTTCATCAATGAGGGCCTCACTCTTTTGAAGGTCTCCAAAGTGCAAAATTAAAAAGTGAAGTTTTTAATTAGATGATAAAGTCTATGGATATTTTCAGTGTATTTAATTTGCCAACTATGGATAATTGAATTATTTTTCAGTAACAATGAGGCCCTCACTAGATTTCTAGTAGCTTGGAGTGTTTATTAATTGGATCGAGTTCAATGGTGCCAAAACAAAATTATGTGGGTTTAATTTGATCAGAGGTTGCTTTTAGTTTTAACCGCAATTATAAGTTCGACATAACAAAAAGATGGAGTTCAACTCATTGAGAGTTAGGGCAATGAGTCCAAGGAATAAGAGATTGATGGCAATCTTTTAGATGTACTTACTGAAGAATATCTTGGGAGTCATGAATAATTTATCGTAAGCTTTGCAAAGAAAACACATCGTAAATGCTATGATATTTTTTGTAAGATAAAGTAAACATCAATTGCAAATCATAAGAGATGAATGTTATGATTTATTATTGAATGAAGTTTCTTTATTTTGCGTTAAATATGAGATAGTCATCCTACATATGGAAGACTTAGCTTATTTATCTTTCAAGAGATATCATAGCGAAATATTGAAGGAAAGACAAATCTTAACTATTATCGCGTTGAAATTTTGTATGATGTGATAAATTTGCAAGTTCAAGATTTGAATAGTCGCTTTAACGAGGTGAGTATAAAATTGTTATGCATGACTTATTTTGATTCATTAAATTCATTCTCAGCTTATGATAAAAGAAAATTACTTTAGTTTGCTCAATTTTATATATTCGATTTTTCTCCGATAGAGTTAATATATCTTGAGTATCAATTTGATAACTTTATTTTTGATATACAAAGTAGCAATCAATTCTTTGAGATTGCAGGGACTAGCGAGCTTATTAAAAGGATGGTTCAATTGAAGAAACATTGACTGTATCATTTGATATATTTACTTTTAAAGTTTATATTTTTATTGTCTATTGCAATTACAGTTGTAAAGAGAATATTTTAAGCAATGAAAATAATCAAAATCTTACTTCATAATTGATTGAGAGATGATATATTACATGATTGTTTGGTATCATATATTGAGCGAGATATGTTTGATACAATTGATATTTGAACTATTATTCAGTATTTTCAAAGTATGAAATTTCGAAAAATATTATTATAAAAATATATAAAGTTAATATATAATTTTTATTATATAATTTATATTTTATTAATTTTTTTAACATTTATTGAATCACCCCTATTTGAAAATCTTGACTACGCCACTGAATATAACCAATGTTGGTTCTCTAAATCAGAGTTAATTATCTAACCACTCTAAAGCAAAAAAAAAAAAATAAAAACTTGTTGCAAATATTTCTTGATAGAGAAAAATCCTTGAATAAATGTAAATCATGTTTACTTAAGCAAAATCCCCTTGGACCATCTCCTTAATACAACTTAGCTAGCCTCCCCTTAAACTCTCGAGCCTCATTTATGATGATGAATTCCCTTGATATCAAACTCGAGAACTCTCGAGAGTTCACTCGTCAAGTATTTTTGAAGAAGAAAGAAAATGTCATAAACCTATTTCCCTCTACGTACTCTTTCAAAAAGGGTCTTTTTCTCTACGGAAGCACACAAAACCTAATTTTGATTAGGAACGAAAGGTCAAGTAATCCTTCTTCCTTTGGTCCAATCCACCCTATATACAATTCATCCACTTTCCTTTCCCTCCTCTCATCCGTTTTGAATCTCTTTCCTCCAAGCTAACAAAACTCTTACAAAGAAGAATAAAAGGCTCTGAGCTAACTCAATTTATAAGTACAAACGAGATTATTTGTAGTAGGTGAGAGTTGATCACCTTGAGCTCTCAAATCTTCCCACATTTATACTTGTCAACTGAAATTCTGATTTACTCCTTTCCATAAATTAGAGATGTATAATCGTAGAAGACCATCAATACGACGGTTTCACTAAAAAAAAAAAATTCAATAATCACAATTCAAATGCAAATGCATATTATATTCAATTAGCATAAAAAAAAAGGCTACATAACGGTTATACTATACCCTCGTCCTTGCGGCATCCTAAAGTGTGTTTTGTGGCAGCTAGAAATGTATCGGTCACCATGAAACAGCACCATATAGCGTCCGTGACGGTATGTTGTCGTATCGTAACGTCTCCCGCGCTATCTTATTTACACCATCTTATTCCGGTTTGGTTCACATAACGGAGCATGAGTTGGGGTTCTCATCGCTGAACAACTGCGGGGCGTGCACCATCTCGAAGCGGTAACCGTACGGTTCATACCCACCGTAGTACTCCGTCGTGTACCCCGCCGGCGCCGGCGCCACCGCCGCTGCCTTCCAAGTCTCCTCCTCCTTCTTCTCCCCTCTACAGCCGCCTCCTCCCTTTGCGCCTTTCTTTTTCTCCTCGACGCCGTCCTTCTTCTTCTTCTCCCCTTCGCCGCTGTCCTTCTTCTTCTTCTCCCCCTCGCCGCCGTCCTTCTTCTTCTTCTTCTTCTCCTCCTCCTCCTCTTCGCCGGCTCCACCTTTCTCCTTCTTCTCGCCTCCGCCGCCCTCCTTCTTAGGCTGCACCACCACGACGTCCCGCTTCATCTTCGTCTTCAGCTTCTCCGGCAGCGCCTTCGCGTCCATCGTCCCCTTCACAGCCACCTGATCCGTCTGCGTGTCGAAGACGACGCTCTCGACACCTGAGTGGTACAATGGTAATTAGAGACCAAAGCCAGGGACGGATCGGGAAGCAGGCTGAAAACCAAAAGCCTGCGAATATTCCTCGATGCTGCCTCAGACGTACGATCAGAGCCGTACTATCGGTCGATCTGACGGCCAAGAAAAAATAAAGGAAGCTTACATTTCGGCCCCCCAAAGGTTAACGAGGAAGTGCAAATTTTTCGAACACTTTTAAATTTTCTTTCGGCGAGAATTTTGTATCAAAAAAAAAAGGGAAAATAAATAAATAATTTGAAGGAAAATACCTCTGATCTTGAGGATGAGCTTGCGGATTCGACGGATGCATCCTTCGCAGTGCAATCGAATTTTAAGCGTCACCGTCGTCGCCACCGGCTGATGATTTTCCGGATCGTGTAAAAAAAAAAAAGAGTTTGAAAATAATAACGAAATAATTTTTTTTTTCGAGAAAAAAAAATGAAGGAATTGATACTTTGATAGTATACTACTTTTTCCTGGAGCTTCTTCTTCTCATCGGGTTGATTGGCGGCGGAGGGTTTTCTGTCTTTGTCGGCGTTCTTGGGGAAGTTGGTCGGCGAGATGAGGTCGACCTTCTTGTGACTCTTCGCCTCTACATGATTTCGAAGCTTCCACGGATCCAGCTTCCCCACCACCGTCAGTTTCCCAATCCCGGCGTCCGCCATCACGGCCTCCACCCCTAGCATCGCCGGAGAGGTCGATCGGTAGCGGAATGCATTAAGGAGGAGAACCAAAAGATGGCCGGAGACTTCGATGGAATACCTTGGACGCCTCGGACGGATTTGATGACCTTTTTGGAGCATCCCTCGCAATGCATGTCGACCTTCAAGACGACGGTAATGCTTCCGCCGTCGTTCTTCTCCGGTTTTCCACCGTCGCCGCCTTCGTTCTTCTCCTCGTTTTCTCCTCCGCGTCCACCGCCTTCCTCCGTCGCCTCCGCCGCAGCGTTGGCAGACGCTGACGCCGCCCCGTCGTCGCGCTGCTGCTGCTGCTTCTTCTGTGGCGAAAACCAATACGAGCGCAATGGATCAAGGGAACGATCGATCGGAGTAGAAATCGAAGGACAAGATGAAGCTCGATCGTACCTTTCCCATGGTGGCCGCTCGTTCGATTTCCCTTCTTTTCGATGTGGATCGAGAGAACCAATCAAAACGGAACCCAGAGAAGAGGTCGTCGATGGCAATATATACATATTAATCATAGAACATACCTACCGTTTCACCAGGGACGAATTAAAGAGGCGTTTTCTCTAAACAACCAATAGAAAATCTAGGCGTTGCACTGGGTACGCTTCTGGCGTCGATTATATTACGTTCATGGGGCGATAGTCATGCATGCATTGCTAACACGTACGGTAGTTTGGCTAACGCAGGAGAGCGGCATGAATCATCGCCGGAGAGGAGGACGCAAGGGCCGACGCGTGGCCACCACACGAAGGGGTGGATCCATTCCCACGTGGCACGTCACCTTTTTTTTTTAGTTTTTTCTCTACGAAAATTATTTTTTTAAAAAAAAAAAGTGAGAAAAATATGAAAAATGAGCAGGAAGACTCACTAAAAAAAATGCAACATTGTCTAACAATGTATAATAATTAGATGATTGATGGGATGACTTCAGTAAAATACTCACGGTCAAATATTTTCAATTGACTGAATACGGATCAGGTCAATTTTCAGTGGAGGTTAGACTTTAGGAGGTTGATCGTACACGTGATTTTGAGAGATTGAAAATCAATTGGAATGAAGGAGTTCAGTTGTCTATTAAATCAATCTTTGAGGTCGATTTTCTTTAGATTGATCGTCTTAACAGGAACTATTTTGGATCTGAAAAGACTCGAAACAAGTAAAAAGAGGCTAAGACGTATGTTGATGAAGTCCCTCCGACGCTTAAATCAAAAGTAGAAGAAAGTGAAGAGGGAAGGAAAAAATAGAGCAAAATGTTAGAGATTATTTAAACATTCATCTTTCTTCCCTTTACTTTTATACGGAGAGAGACAATCAAATGACGTATCTTCATGGAGAAAAGACCAAAAGGTATGTTTTCATAGAGAGAAGATGTGTCTTTATAAAGAGAAGACTAGATAAAAGACATCTCTTGTTTTTATGATAAATGTGCTTTCATGGTGGGAAGAACCTACCTTTAATGTAACTGTCACACCCCTTCATCTGATCAACTCAAATCAATTTTGTCGACTTAACTTGGATGAGCATAAGTTGATTCGTACTTCGTTTGATTGAAACTGAATTTGACTTCCACCTCAGTTTGACTATTGATTTGACTTTGTTATCTAGTTGAGTCTACTTCCACCATATCAATAATAAAATGATCAAAATTTAAATTTAAATAAAATGAATATTCTTAAGAAAAATTGTCTACCTTTAAAAAAAAATCGTTAGAAAATATACAATTCCACCACGAGTGATTCAAGAGGGGATTCTCCTTGATACTTGAGAAATAGTAACATTTATACATTTAGGATAAGAGGAACATGACCTATACAAGATCTTACAAACTACACTGCTATAGCATTTTTCTTATACTCGTAGCTTCATACCTACTTCATCAGCATCATGCTTGTGATCAGATCAAGCCACAAATCTACAGTTACATTCTAGTATCAAAATATATCGAAAAATAGTTTATGCAGAACATACTTGGTGGTTACTTCTGTGCAATTTGATGTTGGTCGAGTGAAAGAGCATGATCTTCATCTTCATCAGTTGGAAACATATACACCTACGTAGCCGAATCCGACGACAAAGAATGCCATAGATTGGATGAACAAGTAGACATAGAAGAGATCCTGACCGAACATAATGTCGTAGATCGAGCAGTATAAGAGAAATACACCCATTAAGATCTCCATCATATGAATCCTGATACATGAAAAATTATATCCAAGGCTCACCACTTTTTCATAGTCATATGTTTCAAAGAATGATCTTTCATGGTGTACCTTTCTACTATGTGCCATTGATATCTTTTCTGTGACCTGTAACTGCTCTTGTTTCTCGAAGCGTTCCCTAGCTTTGCCGTGACAATCCACTCGTAGACACGGTTGGCTTCGAAAAGCCCTATTATGGTTGCCTTTGCTCGGTGCATCGCCATGACATTCTCAAACAAGATCCAGAAGATGATGAGATGAAAGGACCTGCACACCATGAACATAAAGGATTAGTCAATCCAAGCTGCAATTTCTGAAAGTATTCTCGATGTATCGATACTGATAGATCACTTGAAGTTGCAACGACAGTCTTACACAAGGCAACTGAAAAGGAGTAAACTATACCTTGGAGTGCAGATGGCATTGAGTAGAGTGGTTGCAGATGGAATATAAACAGCTACAAACTTCGGAAGACGAACATCGGGGAGCAGAACACAGGCCGGAATGATCACACAATAGAAGAAGAAGGTGACAAAGTGGGCAACTATCTTCCTCACAAAGAAGAATGCATATATCAGATGAAATTTCTTCCATGCCGATACCCTCTGCAACACACAAACATCAAATTAATTTATATGTTTAACTTATCAGATCACAAAGGTACAAATTCACTACTTCTCCAACAGGTCCAATTTTTTGGTGGTAAAACCTTGAAACACACAATTTGTAGTTTCTATATTTATTCTAGGATGCTTTCTTGAGCTTGCTATTCTTCTTATGATTCAATCAATATATAAACTTAATCCTGATCGATCATGTGAGGTAGGCCTATTCTAGCAATGATAAATTGGATTTCCTTTTTCTTTTCCGAACAATATTAACCTTTGGGACATACAGTGCAATTGTTGTTTAGAATAAGATAACATGTGTTACTAGAGGAACTAGACAAAGATTACATCACTGAAAACAAATCTCGTAATACCTTGCAGCATATTATCTCTTTCAACATCTTCCTGAACAAATTTGCAGGGCCACATGACCACCTGTGCTGCTGAAATCTATATGCCTTGAATGTGCTCGGTAGCTCGTTTTTCACCTGCAAGATACCTGTGAAGCTTTGGAACAAAAAAAAAGCTCAAATTCAAGCACAAAGTTTGAGCAAAAGCAATGCTCACTGATAGGTCCCCAATGAACACAAACTTCCAGCCTTTCAAGGAGGCCCTAACAGCCAAATCCATGTCTTCCACTGTGGTTCGATCTTTCCATCCACCGGCATTAGCCAGGGCTTGCATCCTCCACACTCCTGCAGTCCCTGCAACGATATCGAACCTGAGACCGAGGACTAAAGATAAATTACAAAGCTCCCAAAAAACTCACCATTGAATCCGAAGAATGAGTAAGTGGATGATCCCACTTCTTGCTCCACACAGAAGTGGTAATCCAGGGACATCTCTTGGAGGCGTGTCAGTATGCATTCATCAGCATTCACTACAATCACCAAGATGACTTTTTTTTTTTTTGGTCGAAACCAAGATGGTTTTTTTTTTTATAACTCCAACATTCCAGGATTTAGGGTTCTAAGATGTGAAATTGAATCAATGAACCAAGTTAACTCTTTAAAACTGTTACGTTGCCTAATTTAGTGATCCATCGTGTGAAATCTGAATCGATGAACAAATGTAGCATTGTGATCAGAGAAGTGGTTTTGGCTCACCGAACTTCCACCTTGCCTGAACCAGGGCGAGTTCGGGATTGGAAAGCAGAAAGGGGATGGTCCGCCACAAGTAGTCGGGGTCGGGTTGGAAGTCGGCGTCGAAGATGGCGACGAACTCGCAGTCGCCGGCGTAAGGCTTCTCCAGGCCTTCGCGGAGGGCGCCAGCCTTGTATCCGCTCCGGCTGGTGCGGAACTCGTACTTGATGTGGACGCCCTTGGATTCCCACGACTTGCACTCTTGCTCCACCATTTCCTGCGGTTTGAAGCTCTGCGAGTCAATCAGGCGAACAGTGAGCCGGAAGCCGGAAAGGGGGGAGGAGCAAGACCTTGATGGAGAGATCGGTGGAGTCGTCGAGGACTTGGACGATGATCTTGTTCGATGGCCATGACATCGAGCAGGCGGCGGCGATCGAGAGTCGATAAACCTGACGCGCAAATGAGAAAAAGGTGTCAATAACGGTAATATTGGGGGGCAAAATCCAAATATGTTCAAAAATATGGATATAAATATAATTTAATTTGATTTTCTTAAAATAAATAAATCAATTTTTTATTTATTTATTATTATATGTACAATGTTCTCTGAATTTCATGAAATTAAATTAAATTTTAGTAAAATTATAACCTTTTGAATTACGTTGCCGGGAAATATAATATTTTTAAAATCGAACCAACTGAATCGAATACAAGTTAAATCCTACCTCTTTCTCATTGAACATGGGGATTTGGATTAGAACCATTGGGTGTGACTTGTCGGCCTCGATCTCCTTCCTCGTATTCTCGACTCTATACTTAGTGTACATCTTCATCCTAAACACCTTCACCATTAGGATCACCATGGCCATGTACACCCTCTCCGCGAACAACATCACCGACATGGCGGTGCAAACATAGACGGAGGTCCAAAGCAATGGCACCACCACCGGCGCCTTGATGTACCCCCACAACTTGACAACCACTCCATCTCCCCCGACGAGGCGATGTCGGTTACGAAACAACCCAAAGTCCCTTCTCATGTCGAGGGATGTCGAAAGTATTGATGCAACATGATCGAGTAGAAGTAGAGTATATGTAGAGGGAGTGAGTAAAGGTGGTGAGGACACACGCTATGCATGCATGATTAAGAGGGGGAGAGTCACCTAAAGGTTGTCTTTTTCTTCTTATTTATTGATTGTTAACAAACAAACTTGAAGAAGAAGAATTAAATAAGAGGAAGACGAAGAAGAAGAAAAAGATCGAAGATCGCAGAGTATGTAAGTTATAGAAGGACGATCGAACATGCCTATTTAGCGAGAATAAATTGAGTTGTGTTCGTAGTTTTTTTTTCCCTCCTTCCTCTCTCCTTTATGTAGATCTTAAGACTAAGGGAAGTGTTCATGGGCTCCGAAGGAGTCATCAATTACTACGAGTCGACCGGATGACTAGCTGGCACAGTCGGAGGGTTTCGGGTGGAGAGTATGACTGTTATGCTTGTCCTTTGCGATTGGTCCATCCTCATCAGCTTTGCTCAGAAAGCTTAGTAGACTACAGCTAAGAAAGAAGACTCAAACAATTCAATATTGTCTTTAACTTCTAAAAAAAAGCCTGATATTGAGGATCTTCGGTCCTCTCCGATGCTCAAATCAGTATGAGTCTATATAATTTCTTTGACAAATTTCAATGAGACATACATTGTCTATACTCCAATTGGGTCCGCGCATTAAATGAGACACGATTGACCGTTTAGGATTTAGGGTTTAAGGTTTTGATTCGATAAAAGGATCAGTGTTCTCATAGAACATTTATTCAGATGGTTTATTTGTTAACATATCTCAGCATATTTACAGGTACAACTTGTAAGGGTCTAACTACTGCTCCATGGCCTCCAAGGCTTCCCATATGTCGGTTCGAGTCACGATTCCTGCGAATTACGATCGAGTCAGTCGTTGGCTAACCGTCGTCTCATTCGGAGATCGACGAGTAATCGTAGTGTTTTCAGTTTTCTCACCTATGACTTTCCCTTCCTTGTTCACCACAGGTATCCTATGAATCTTCATCTTGAGCATTAAAGCTGCGGCATCTGCAAAGCAACAACAAGTAGCAATAGTTTTTGAGATCTTTGTCGTGTCGATCGTAGTCAGAATTCGACTAAAACGATTACCCGTGACGGTCTTTTCGGACGATAGGGTGATCGCGGGCGAAGACATGACTTCACTGACCTTTGTTCTTGCCTGATCCATCAGAATCACTATGAGAGGACGATACAAAAACGTTACAAACAATGGCTAGCTAGAAGTGATGGACCTCTTGTGAAGCTTTTGCTATGTCACTCTTGGCAAGGATCCCGATGCATCTGAGTTGATCGTCGACGACCGGCAGCCCCGAGATGACCTCGAAGTGATGGTTAACCTCGTCTAGCTTCTGATCGGCCGTCGTCGTCAATATCGTCTTCGACATGACTTCTCCTAGGAGCCAAGGTTGTTGTTGCGCCTGCCATTCAAATTTCATATAGGCTCAACACAGATACACACACAATAAACAATCTAGATGTTTAAATCTCATCCGTTCGATCCTGATCGGACGGATGTAAAGGGGTCTTCACCCGATTTCACATAAAAGAGGGAATTCACATACAATTCACATCTGATCATCGTGTTTCGATCACTTTCAATCGACTAGATCGAACAAATAAGAGCAAGAATACCTTATCATCGGGGACTTGCGATTCGAGGTAGGCACGTAGATCATCGAAGCTCAACAAAGAGAAGTTTTCGGTCCACTCGCCGGAGATGATACCTTCGGGGTACTCATCTAGTTGTGGCCTAAAGTCCCTCGTGGAGAAGATACAACACTTGATGATCCTCGAGCATCTTCGATGTCTACCGATGATCGTCGAAGGCAGGCTGCCTTTCGGAACAACCGATGGGATCGGGTTCGCGACTAGGCCTCCTCGAATCATTGATACGCAGCAAGCCATTGCAAAATTCAGGCAGTGGAAGGAGTTAGCCAGAATGTGGCTATAAATAAGTGAATCGAAGAACAAGTCGAACACCCAAACACTTGTACAAGAAGACAGTTTGAGGGGGCCTCACTTCACATGAAGACCCATCACCCATTGGCATCCCTGACCATGAACAGTGATCGGTCGTAGTCTCGATTCGTCGTCGATGCGGCGAGTGGCGAGCTTCGATTGGTTAGCCAAATTCCGAGAGGGACCACAGGATAAGATTTGGTGACTGAAATTTTGTAGAGGTCTTTGAGGGTTGGAGTCAAAACAATAGACAACTTTGTTGTTATCTTATGCTTATTCATCTCCTCTAGCCATTATCCATAAGGTTTTGTGTCGAATTATCCTTGTTTGACTCTTACAATATTTGATTTATATTTGAAATTATAGAATTCAAATTGAACTCGAACACATTCGATAATTTTTTCATGTAGAATTTAAATTTATCATATTTCATTCGATTATTCAGGAGTAATTGTTCGCAAGTGTTTATTTAGTATTTGTATTATATTATACGATAGATATATATTTTTATTTGAATATGTTTAAATTTCA
The DNA here is from genome assembly GCA_025175895.1 of Wurfbainia villosa. Lineage (NCBI taxonomy): Eukaryota > Viridiplantae > Streptophyta > Magnoliopsida > Zingiberales > Zingiberaceae > Wurfbainia > Wurfbainia villosa. Next base: position 984,310 of record CM046000.1, on the reverse strand, counting down.
TGAGCTGGCGCAAAAAATATTTCTATTTTTGAATATCACACGTATTATTCATTTCTAACTAAAATTGGCCGTGCCACCTCGGATTTCCACATCTGGATGCGGCCCATCGCACCATCCATACCTCCCTTCTCAGTCGATCGACGGATGGATTGATTTCCGGATCGATGGTCGGTCCGATGCCGGGCTTCAGTGCGCATAGAATCGCTATCGTGCGGTCGTCTGTCCATTTATAATGGCGTGGAGTCTTCGTCTTCGTGGAGTATTATCTTTTTGGGAATATCGCGAGAGGAGATCGAGGGAGGCGATCTGAATCGGATCGAGAAGCGATGGAGAAAGCGATCGATCGGCAGCGCGTCCTGCTACAGCACCTGCAGCCATCAATCGCTGCTTCTTCTAATTTGATCTCGGTAATCGCCCACCCCTTCTTCCTCTCTTTACCGATTAGTATTTGTAGCTTTTTTAGGATGTTATTTCTTCTATGCCTTGGTTAATTTTGGCAGAAGGCCTTGTTTTCAGAAACTGCTTTGTTATTGGGATGGATTCCGTTTTGGAAATCGATGATCTAATTTTACGGTTTTGGAGAGTTTGTTCACTCGCTCCTTTTGAAATTTTTGATGGCAGGCATCTGCATGTGCTGCTGGGGATAGCGCTGCTTACCAGAGAACTTCCTGTTTTGGGGACGACGTTGTCATTGTTGCGTAAGTCGGTTTCATGATCACATCACTTAGATCTCGAGGAAATTTTTTATGATCTTTTAACTTGGATGCGCGATTCTCTTATTTGATTTTTTTTTTCTCATTTGGAAATAAGAAAAAATCGAAGCTTCGATTCATCCTTGACAACAGCGGACGTGATCGTTCATTAAAAATGCTATTTTTAATCATTAAAAGTAAGATAACCTAAGCATTTCGTACTTTGCTACGATATGTTTGGTTTTGCAAAACATCAAACCATCACGGATCGTCTCTATTTTTTCCTCAAATTTTTCTCCATTTGTTCTTCGAGAACTGATTTACTGGATCTATTATTCCTCGGGCACATCTTTGCTAATTCTTTGCTATGGTTTGTTTTCGTTCTATGAGCTTCGGTTCCTTTCTGATGTTTGCCAATCCGATTCCCCGTGCAGTGCTTACCGAACTGCAATTTGTAAGGCCAAGCGAGGGGGTTTCAAGGATACATACCCTGAGGAGCTACTTTCTGCTGTTTTGAAGGTCTGTTTTTCCACGGATTTTTTTTTAATTGACACTAGGTATTCAGCTTTCGGCCCAATTAATCCTGAGGCGACCGGTCCAATCCCTGGGAAGTTTTTCACTTATTTTTGTTTCATGGCATAGAGATCAATGGATTGAAATAATCCTGGAAGCTTTCTCTATTTCAGGCTTTGTTGGATAAGACTAAGCTCAATCCAAATGAAGTGGGGGACATTGTGGTTGGTACTGTTCTGGCACCAGGCTCCCAAAGAGCCACTGAATGCAGGATGGCTGCATTCTATGCTGGTTTTCCTGGTAGTTGGACTTCTTTCAGGTCGATTATTTGTAGCATTTATTGAAAGATGTTTTAACACTGCATGTACATTCTTCCTCTCCACAGAAACTGTTCCAGTTAGAACTGTGAACAGGCAGTGCTCATCAGGGCTTCAGGCAGTTGCTGATGTTGCTGCTGCTATCAAAGCTGGATTCTATGATATTGGTAAAAACGTCTTTTGATTTGTTTGTCTTCTTTATGGAATTTTAACCTTCTGCCAATCTTCTCTTGTTGTGCACTGATACAGGCATAGGCGCTGGTTTAGAATCCATGACTGTAAATCCAATGGCTTGGGATGGTTCGGTAAATCCAAAAGTATGGTTCTGATAATACTGTCCTTTACTCCTCGTTAAATTATTTTTCATTTATTTTTCTTCTTCCTAATGCATGTTGTCTGAGTGCTTTAGTTGAATGAGTTTAAACAAGCCCAAGATTGTATGCTTCCCATGGGAATTACATCGGAGAATGTTGCACAACGCTATGGGGTGACCAGGATAGAACAAGACCAGGCTGCTGTGAGTCTATAGTCATTGTGTACATTGATTTTGTGATGCTGTTCTCCATCTTAGATTCATCCTTAGCTTATTCTACATTTAGGTTGAGTCTCATAAGAAAGCTGCTGCTGCTACTGCTGCTGGTAAATTTAGGGAGGAAATTGTTCCAGTGACAACAAAGGTGGATGATTCTAAATACTAAATGATTTAAATCTTCTGCTCTTATCTTATCTTTTGCTTCACGGTTTTGACGATGCTATCTGTAATAAAGATTGTAGACCCAAAAAGTGGTGAGGAAAAGCAAGTGACCATTTCTGTTGATGATGGTATTCGGCTAGAGACATCTCTCTCTACTTTGGCAAAGCTAAAACCAGTATTTAAAAAAGATGGAAGTACAACTGCTGGTATTATTTTTTTTAATATATTATTTTAACTCCTATATCGGTCGATACTTGGCCAACTATATCTGATGATATACTTCATTGTAGGCAACTCAAGCCAAGTAAGCGATGGTGCTGGAGCTGTCCTCTTGATGAGGAGGGATTTAGCAATGCAGAGGGGACTTCCAATTATTGGTGTTTTCAGGTTGAATTTCCTGTACCCGTTTAATGACTTAAACTGCTATTCGAATAAATATGCTAGATCTAGCTTGAGAATATTATATAATAATGCCTTTTCATTTGTTTCATCTCATGTGGATTTGTTCCTGTGATCCAGTAACATATTGTTGCTATTCTGTAAGTAAAAGCTTTTTTGTATATGGTTTCCTTACGAGTTTTGCTGCGGTTGGAGTAGACCCTGCTGTGATGGGTATTGGCCCAGCAGTTGCAATTCCAGCAGCAGTAAAATCTGCTGGTCTTCAGATTGAGGATATCGACTTGTTTGAAATAAATGAGGTAATCCCTCGCAAATAATTTGTTTTGATGGTCTTCTTTTCAATATATTACCTGAAATTGTTGTTTCGCTTAGGCTTTTGCATCGCAATACACATATTGCTGCAAGAAACTGGAACTGGATCCAACAAAAGTGAATGTTAATGGAGGTGCCATTGCTCTTGGTCACCCCTTGGGTGCAACAGGTACTTGTCTCAACGTCTGCCCCTCGTACCAATTGCCCGAAATGCAAATGTGTGCCTATCGCATAGCATTGGATGTAGCTAGAGCAATTCAACAGGTGTACCCATGTTTAGTTTTTGAGAAAAGAAATTTATCATCTACATTTGAACTGTTGGAAATTGGATAGTAGATGCTGCAATGTAGTTGGATAACAATAATTCGAGAAACTTTGAAACTCTGGCACTGACACAAGATTCATGTATCAAATTCTCACCAATAACATGAACCCTAAGTACCATGAGACTTATGGTTTTGTCGTCGCAGGTGCCCGCAGTGTGAGCACACTCCTAAATGAAATGAAGCGCAGAGGCAAAGATTGTCGGTTCGGGATTGTCTCAATGTGCATAGGTCTACCTCTATATTCTCTCATCCTCAGCTCTTCCACTTGTTTAACCATTTGCAATCTGTGTGCATATGATTGTTTTTGGTTTGATCAAGTTATCTCTACGGCGCTTACAGGTACCGGAATGGGCGCTGCCGCAGTCTTCGAACGAGGTGATGCCGTGGATGAACTTACGAATGCCAAGAGGGTTCAGTCCAACTACTTGTTATCCAAGGATGCCAAGTAGAGCAATTCTCCAAGAAGCTCCGGTATCGGCCATTGTTTCTGATAATAAGGTTGTCATGTGTTCTATTAGCTGATAGTTGGCAAAAGACACAAAGATTGATCAAATGGAATAAGCGCTACGACTTTGCGAAATTTGTACATTACTGCAGTACAAATTATGCAAACCAGTTAGATGTATCAGTTTGTGGGGTTAGACCTTAGAAATTTCAGTTCACTCTCCGAAACTGTTTTATATTATACATTAATCCTCAGATATTCTAAAACAATTGCTTAGCTATAACGGAAGTTCTTTGAATGTGTGCACAAGGATTACATTCGGATGCTTGAGTTTTCAGTTATAACAGAATTTAACATTAAGGCTAGATTTGGTATGGGGTAATTAGACTTGTAATGTAATCAGGATTATATTACAAGATGATTTACTTTGTTTGGTAACATTTCAAAAATGTTATGTAATGTAATTGCATTACAAAATAAGAGTCAAGATCAGTAATCTCGATTACGAAAGAAAAACTATGTAATCTGATTATGTTACGGATTCAATATTTATCATTACAAATATATTCTTCTTTTATTTTTCTCATTGCTTCCCGACACTCGTCGACGACGACCACCGGTGACCATCGGCGACGGTTGTCGGTTGGCGATCGGTCGACGATCGACGGTCGGCGACAGGTGATCGCCCGACGACCGACCGATGATCGATCGGTGATCGGCCGACGATCGGTCGATGACCGGGCGACGACCGGTCGATGACCGACCGACGACCGGTCGATGACCGACCGACGACCGGTCGATGATCGGTCGACGACCAACGATCGACGATCGGTCGGCGATCGGTGCCCGCCGACTCGGCCGTGTGACGATCGGCCAATGATCGACGATGATCGACCCGACGATCACCAATGGACGACGATCGGCGACGATCGACGGCGATCGCCAAATGATCGGGTGATGGCCGATGATCGCCCAGCGACGGCCGATGACCGACCGATGGCCATCGATCGACGACTAAGAATTATATTACCTTAAAAAGAAATTATAAGGGTATTTTTATCATTTTATAATAATATGAATTACATTCCTTATAACAAATATGGATACCAAATAAACGAATATAATCACTTTTGTAATCAAAGATTACACATCAATCGTTAACCAAACACAGTAATGTAATACACATTACATTACAAACTTGATTACATTACATGGTTGATTATATTACCCCATATCAAACGTAGTCTAAGAAACTGTGTAATTTCTCTGACTGTGAGATAGAAGGTGATGCACTCACTTTAAATTTGTTTTACAATTAAATAAAAGAAGATAAATTATAAAAAATATTTTTATTCAATTAAAAATTAATAATATAGGATGATAGACATTTTGATAAGTTTTGTTGTCCTTGTTTGAGAGGATGTGAGTGAAGTAAAGAGAAGGATAAATAAAGAGAAGGAAATTTTTGATCTTAAGATTTTTACGCTTCAATTTGGGAGGTAAGGAAGGAAAAAGATAAATCTAAACATTTATTATTTTATTTTTATTTTTTAAAATATTAATTCTTAAAAAGATAAATTTATTAAAATTATTTATTTATTTTTTCAATTTCCCTGCTGAACGTAATCTTTTCGCTCTTTTACTCTTTCATTCATACTAATTGTTTTCGACGGAAGTATCTACGTCGGAATTTTCATGTCTGTCTAAAAAATAATTATTTTAAATAATAATATAAAAGAATTAATTTTTTATTCAAAAATATCTAATTTTTATTTATAAAATAAATATTAATATTAAAAAAAATAAATTAAAGACCGATTGAAAATGTAAAAATATTTTTGTAAATCTATATATTTAATTTTTATTTTTCCTCTCTTTCCTTTCAAACAAAATAATACATATTAAGATTAATCAACTTTTTTCCCCTTAAAAACGTAAATACTTTATTTTATATTCTCTAGTGCGGTCTCACGATTTTACGAAGATGTCTCTTTGACAGCTGAGTCGAAAGAAATCAGAGTCCCTATGAATCTCCACAACCACTTGAGTACATCAAGAAAACACTCGTTGGATCACTTGGTTACCAGGATTCATAAACTTTAGATCTTAATGAGGTCTGTAGTTGAATCCCGGGAAGCACAAAACTCACTTCGGGGATGGGAAGTCCAGTGAGTAACGACGGCTAACAGGCGATTATGCGTCGACCAATAGGGTCGTCAATTTCCGCCAACAGGCGATGCGTTGACTAATAGGGTCACCGACTCCCAGGACCCGGTGGATCACGGTTAACTGGGATTCATAAACTTTAAGATTTAAATTTTAGGTCTAGAGTTCAATCCTGGAAGGCAAAACCCACTTCTTGGGAAGTCCAGAGTAACGACGGTCAATCAGGCGACCGCCGACCAATAAATAAAAGACTTCACAATCACATCATTTTTAAAAGACTGTCAAATGTCGAAATTTTATTTTATCCATCGAATAAACTTTTATACAGAGAATCGCTCCTGTGAATTTTTCTAAAATTTATCACCGAATATTATCTTAACATATGATAGAACTATATTCTTTTATAAAATATTTTTTTATTTTTACTACTGCACCATATCCACAAGAACACGATAAATCTTTCCCCTCGTCCCATTCAAACATAGCCTAAATTTCACGGCAAATAACCTTTTAGCACCACTAAAGTTTAAAATCTCATTTTGATCCAGAAAAAATGAGACAACTTCAATGCTGCGTCAGTGTCTATGTAAGTGTAGTAAAGAAGAAAAAGTGGCAGCGATGTTTCTGCAACAGTTATTCTACATCATCCCCTTTGTCGATCAAAAGCAGTTCAAGATTGCCCCGGATGCAGGGCGTTAATAAGTTAATGGATAAGAATTGATTTCGAAAATTATTTAAAATTTTACTCCGAATTTAGATGATCATTCATTACCTTATCAATCGTGTCCACAAACATAATCTTCCCATGATTTATTTCTTCCCGAATTTTGAAGGACCAAGACGAGAGAACCATTAAATTGACGGTTTCAATCTTTTGCATACAGAACAAAAGCAGCCTAAGATTGCCCCATTAGGAGTTATTCACGAGTAGGAGAAATATTTACGATTCCTCATCGAACTATTTGCGAGTGGCTGTGGAACTTGAAGATATATGCTTATGCAACAGTTATTCTACATCATCCTCTTTGTCGATCGAAAGCAGCTCAAGATTGCCCCGGATGTGGTGCGTTGATAAGTTAATGGATAAATTTATATAATGGATAAGAATCGATTTCGAAAGTGATCTAAAATTTTACTCCGAATTTAGATGGTCATTCATTACTTTATCAATCGTGTCCATAAACATAATTCTCCCATGATTTATTTCTTCTCGAATTTTGAAAGATCAAGACGAGAGAACTGTTAGATTGACAATTTCAATCTTTTGCATACAGAACAAAAACAACCTAAGATTGCCCCCATTAAGAGTTATTCACGAATAGGAGAAATATTTACGATTCCTCATCGAACTATTTGCGAGTGGCTGTGGAACTTGAAGATATATGCTTCTGCAACAGTTATTCTACATCATCCTCTTTGTTGATCGAAAGCAGCTCAAGATTGCCCCGGATGCAGTGTGTTGATAAGTTAATAGATAAATTTATATAATGGATAAAAATCGATTTCGAAAGTGATCTAAAATCTTACTCCGAATTTAGATGGTTATTCATTACCTTATTAATCGTGACCACTTTATATAATGGATAAATTTATTTCTTCTCGAATTTTGAAGGACGAAAACAAGAGAACCGTTAGATTGACGATTTAAATCTTTTACATCCAAAACAAAAGCAGCCTAAGATTGGCCCCATTAGGAGTTATTCACGACGGAGAAATATTTACGATTCCTCATCGAACTATTTGCGAGTGGCTGTGGAACTTGAAGATATATGCTTGCAAGTCATCTCACTCTCGAGATTGACACGAAACACTCCAGAAGGGCGAAACAAAATGTTTTGCATGTATCAAACAGCATCGAACAATATTTTCCAAGATTTCACTTCAACAGGTAGCAAAATACAAATTTTCAAATATATATAGTTCGACCACCAATCCCGACGAATTTATAAAAATTTCCTCTGAATCAAATACTCGACCCTAAAAAGCTGAATTATTGAATCATGCGAGTATTTCTCAATTTACTCTGATAATCGATGAAAAATTTCTACGATAATTTATCAAAAGATACATCTCAAGTTTGAAATTTCTCAAACACAGTCCCATGATTTATATTTATCAAAGGACATCACTTTGTTCTATATATATATATATATATATATATAAAAGAAAGTCATTCTATTCCCGTCAACCAACATGATATTTCTTGTACTAAAATATTCAACAAAGTGATGTCAAATGATCACAAATATAAAACACACAAGAAAGATCGATCCATGCACCCGTCGACTCATGCGAAAGGATATTTCAAACCATGAATTCGACTTTAGTTGGTACCAAAATATCAAACAAAATGGTATCGAGCATTCACAAGCTTCAAATACAAGGAGACAAATAAGATAATTGAATAGTGAATGATGTTGTAACAGCATCTTATGACACTAATGAATTGCAAAGTCTACATCAACAAGATTCTGAATAATATGGGCCAATATTTCGAACCATAAATTCAACTCTGGTCAATCACATACTACACAAGGAGAAAAACTAAGATAATTCGAAAGAATTGAAGAGTCCATTATGCAGTAGCAACATCTTATGACACTAATAAATTATAGTCTAGACCAAAATACACTCTTATTAGCTACTTGTGTATGAGGCTGACAGCATTTGTATGTAATCTCACCATGTTAAGGCGAGAAGTGAGAAACTAAACTGAGCAATACACCAAAAATTTCACTTCTCTGGTGCAGCAGAAGACTGAGGGAATTTGCACTGAATACACTCAGACGTTGCATTGAGCGGCGAGCAATCGCCTGTGACACTTACTCGTATTGTCTGCTGCTTCTCATTGTTGGAAGGAACATGAAGGAGAGTCTCCAGGATTAGTATATCCCAATCATGGTGTCTTAAGAATGAGAAGGTTGTGTCCTCTGCATCGCAAGGGGAAACCAATCAATAACCTTGTGATAGGAAGAAAACATTGTTTATCTGGATTTCTTTTCTTTATTTTCTTCTTGGTTACTCATTGACAATTATATCTAATCCTGTTAAGTGGTCACTATTTGCTGGTGTCCTGTCATTGTCAAGACTAAATTGGAAGAAAAAAATATTTGCGATTTGATTCTTTTTTAAAGGTTCAATATACAACAACAATAATCAAGTCTTATTTCACTAGATATGGTCGGTTATATGAATCCTTCTGTATCATTGGACTCTATCCCCCTACTGTATCATCATCTATACTTAAATAAATTTTATCTTGCTGAGTGTGAAGTTTGTAGATGGATAGAGACAGATAAAAAAATGGATAGAGATAGAAAAAAAATTAAATTATTAAAAAAATTCAGCTTGGTGAGTGTGAAGTTTGTAGATCGACCAATTCCTTCCATTGGATCCTCAGGTGTTGCAACCTCAAATCCATCGATTGTTTATTTTAATATTGAGCAAAAGATTCCGTACTACGAGTCAATCCTACTCCACTAGCGTTGATGGACACATAGAGGAAGATAATGTAGGAAATAACAATTAAAAAAATATTAACTAATGTAAAATAAATCAGACATAAACAATGTTTTCTTCCTATCACAAGGTTATTGATTGGTTTCCCCTTGCGATGCAAGGACACAACCTTCTCATTCTTAAGACACCATGACTGGGATATACTAATCCTGGAGGCTCTCCATATGTTCCTTCCAACAACGGGCAGAATACGAGTAAGTGTCACGATGCACGCTCAATCGACGTCGAGTGTATTCATCAATTCCCGATCTGCTGCACCAGAGAAGTGAATTTTTTGTGTATTGCTCAGTGTAGTTTCTCACTTCTCGCCTTAACATGGTGAGATTACATACAAATGCTACCAGTCTCATACACAAGTAGCTAATAAGAGTGTACTTTGGTGTAAACTATAATTTATTAGTGTCATAAGATGCTGCTACTACATCATGGACTCTTCAATTCTTTCGAATTATCTTAGTTTTTCTTCTTGTGTAGTATGTGATTGACCAGAGTTGAATTTATGGTTAAATAGATCGATCTTTCTTGTGTGTTTTATATTTGTGATCACTTGACATCACTTTGTTGAATATTTTGGTACAAGCTGAAGTTGAATTCATGGTTTAAAATATCATGTTGGTTGACAGGCATAGAATGACTTTCTTATGTATTTGAAATATGTGATTACTTGATATCACTTTGTTCGATATATATATATATATATATTTCAAATACATAAGAAAGTCATTCTATTCCTGTCAACCAACATGATATTTCTAACCATGAATTCAACTTCAGCTTGTACCAAAATATTCAACAAAGTGATGTCAAGTGATCACAAATATAAAACACACAAGAAAGATCGATCCATCCACCCGTCGACTCATGCGAAAGGATATTTCAAACCATGAATTCGACTTTAGTTGGTACCAAAATATCAAACAAAGTGGTATCGAGCATTCACAAGCTTCAAATATAAGGAGACAAATAAGATAATTGAATAGTGAATGATGCTGTAACAGCATCTTATGACTATTGAATTGCAAAGTCTGCATCAACAGGATTCTGAATGGTATGGGCCAATATTTCGAACCATAAATTCAACTCTGGTCAATCACATACTACACAAGGAGAAAAACTAAGATAATTCGAAAGAATTGAAGAGTCCATGATGCAGTAGCAGCATCTTATGACATTAATAAATTATAGTCTACACCAAAGTACACTCTTATTAGCTACTTGTGTATGAGACGGGCAGCATTTGTATGTAATCTCACCATGTTAAAGCGAGAAGTGAGAAACTAAACTGAGCAATACACCAAAAATTTCACTTCTCTGGTGCAGCAGAAGACTGGGGGAATTTGCACTGAATACACTCAGACGTTGCGTTGAGCGGCGAGCAATCGCCTGTGACACTTGCTCGTATTGTCTGTTGCTTCTCGTTGTTGGAAGGAACATGAAGGAGAGCCTCCAGGATTAGTATATCCCAGTCATGGTGTCTTAAGAATGAGAAGGTTGTGTCCTTGCATCGCAAGGGGAAACCAATCAATAACCTTGTGATAGGAAGAAAACATTGTTTATGTCTGATTTATTTTACATTAGTTAATATTTTTTTAATTGCTATTTCCTACATTATCTTCCTCTATGTGTCCATCAACACTAGCGGAGTAGGATTGACTCGTAGTACGGAATCTTTTGCTCAATACTAAAATGAACAATCGATGGATTTGAGGTTGCAACACTTGAGGATCCAATGGAAGGAATTGCTCTATCTACAAACATCACACTCACCAAGCTGAATTTTTTTAATAATTTAGTTTTTTTCTATCTCTATCCATTTTTTTTCTATCTATATCCATGTTTCTCTATCCATCTACAAACTTCACACTCAGTAAGATAAAATTTATTTAAGTATAGATGATGATACAGTAGAGGATAGAGTCCAATGATATAGAAGGATCCATATAACCGATCCTATCTAGTGAAATAATACTTGATTATTATTGTTGTTGTATATTGAACCTTTAAAAAAGAATCAAATCGCAAATGTTTTTTTCTTCCAATTTAGTCTTGACAACGACAGGACACCAACAAATAGTGAGCACTTAACAGGATTAGATATAATTGTCAATGAGTAACAAAGAAGAAAATAAAGAAAAGAAATCCAGATAAAAAATTGCAACTCATGAAAAAGAAACCAAGTGTGATGTGTTTAGTTGCAGGAACGTAATCTCTTTAGTTTATTCTTTAATTTTTTTTTCTTTTCACTTTTGGTCCTCACTTTGAAGTTGGCTTAAATGAAAGATCTTTATTGTTCAAGAAGGAAAGCAAACCAAGCATATCGATCAAAGACTAAACTGGTAGTCAACTTTGAACATAAGTCTAGTGACATTGATCAATCAACTCATTTCATTAGTCACAGCTAGTGAAAAGAGTATCTAAGGAAGCTAGTTAAGCACACTCATAAGGCAAATATAGGCAAGCAAACCAAAGATAAAGCAATTGCAAGAATTCGAAACCGATGAAAAAAAAAGGAAACATGTGGCTTTTATCAGAATAAACAGAGTATCATAAAAATTCTAAAAAAGATAGTTCATCTTATAGTATGTTTCAGTGCTTTGGCCTTTAGAAGAATGCAGAGAATTTAAACTTTCAAATTCTTATTTTAATAGAGAGTGGCATATGATCCATCAAATTTTAATTAAGGCGAGGAATGAGAGGATAATAGCAGGTCTTCTATTCCTATTTCCTAGGAAAGTTTACATTTTTATCCAGGACAAGCAACAAAATCGAGAATTATGTCGATTATGTCTTGGTTTTCATAAAACAAGAACTACTTTGTCAGAAAATCCTACAAAAAACACCATACATGAACACATGTTTAAAAGAAAGGAATTGGTAACAAAAGTGCTATTAAGCATCTTAAACATAGAGCAAATAGGTAAAAACAAGGTAATAAGTATGAAATAAAATAATGAAGCAAATTACTAAAAGTAAGGTAAAACCTCCTTGACGAATTGCCTTCAACTGAAAAATGCCAGTTCCATGCGGTCCAGAAACAGGAAATGTTGAAGACACTGAATGTCGCTTATAACCTACTGCAAGAGAAGCATCATACCATGGACCCCTTACAATCGGCAGCCCTAATGACTCCACTATCTGTTGATTCTGGCTAGCTTTTTCAATTGCTTTACTGAATCAAATGAGCATAAGAAAGAAGCTATATCAAATGAGCATAAGAAAGAAGCTATAAGATTCTCATCATGCACCACTATATAGCTTACATAAATCTGCTTGACTAAAAGAAATATGAAACTACAATCAACTAAGTGATCTTTGGAAACTTCGAACATGACTATGAGAAGCTATGAAAATAGTCCTCCAGGATAATCATCAGACTGATCTCAATTAATATCTACTTTGCCCACATCAAGAGGAACATTAAGAAATGGTCAATTACCACACAAATAATGGGGTCAAGCAGTCAAGAAGTTAGATATCTTGACATTCAATGGTAACTAATGGAAATAAAAGAATCATTTTTGATAGTTCCCTTCTCATAAAGCTTAAATGTTTGTTTCTTTCTAGTTTTTGATAATATCAATGAGTAATGGTAGAGATTATGTTTATCTCAAAGAACTCATTTTCTCAGTTCAAAGGCCAATGTGCTCTTAATTAGTTGTGGAAACTTTGATGAAAGTAGTTAAATAAAAAATTGATAGAGCTGACACATTTTTCACTTAGCCACGTCCAATTACCATCGCGTGCTGAGGACAAGTAAATTGATGAAGGTATCATTCATAGGACAAAGAGCTGGGTGAGATGAGTTTATGGAGTTTTGTTGATTCTCATGTGCCCTTAAGCTAAAAGGCAATTTGAAACAAAAACTTATACTACGACCACCCATGCTTTTCGTGTTTGAATGTGTATAATAAACAACATGATGTATCAAAGATTAATTTAATGTAGATAATAATGTGAAGATGAATGTGAGGAGTTGTTAATCTAAATTGGTGTAACATATTGGTATACTCAAACAAGAAGTTGTAGCTTCAATGGATGATTAAAGCAAAAAATATGTTGAGATTAATTGAGTTGAATTGATTAAAGATAAAGGCATGAGGGATAAAGAAAAAAAAAATTATAATCAACTTTGTAAATAACATGGGTATTATCAACAAGATGGTCTTACATAGAGACCAATGATGGATAAAATCCATTTACACATCTTCAAATAGATGTGCCAGTTAGTCATCACTGTTGTATCTAGACATTACAAAGTCTTCTTTTCTTACCCACTCATGAAAATTTTTACATGACCTAATGCTGCAGCAGATAATATAAGCAACACAAGTATGCAATTGAAATTCCAGGAGATTTGTAAAATTAGAAAGGGGAAAAACATGCAAACAAGAGCCTATAAGCAAGAGTGTCCTTGACTTAAATTTCCATCTTAGATAAATTAGATTAATCAAACAGCATTTTGTTGGTCAGCATGCGGAAAGAAACTGAATAAAATCAGTTCAAACAATTCTAACTGCGTGTTTTTCTAGGAAAGATCTTTAGTTGCCCTTATCGATTCTAAATAATAGCAGATGAACACCAACCATCACCTAAATTCAGTGGTCCATTTTAATTGTTGCAATTGTCCTAAACTGCTAGTGAAGAATCAACTATCAATTTAATTCCTTATCATGACTCCACCTAATCCAAAATTCAGAAGTCAATCTCACAACAAAACCTAAAACCCTATTCCTTGGAAATGAAGCTGCAGCTGTGCTTAAGACAGACCATTAGGAGATGAAATTGGAAATACCTATCCGCTTATTGTCATCGCAAGATGGAAAATCTCTAATACAGTGCTATAGCTACTCTATCGACATTGTGCAACCACATTAAACACCAAGAAGACATTTTTATTTCTAAGAACAATTCACAGGCAAAAATGAGTAGGCGTAACAATGGAAGAAGTAAAATGGCACCTGCTGCATCCATGGAAGATAGCTATATCGTTGATGGCACTGAGAAAAAACCCACCCGTAAGGCTAATCAACCCAACCTGGCATAGCTTCCGCCCCAAAGACCTCTTTTTTCTAGTCCCTGCACTGTTGCTGACGCCCGCCACCTGTTCCGTAGCGGAGGAAGCGGCCGCCGAGGAAGAACTGCGAGATGAATCCCGATCACCTTACGCAGCTACCGATGCAATCAAAACAAGAGAATATTAGGGTGTGGAGATGAGAGATCGCTTACAAGCGAGGCGAGATGACGATTCTCGAGAAGGAGGGAGAGGAGGTAGTCGATCTGTGAAGACTGGAGAGGAAGGGAGCGAGAGACGCAGCCCGCCGGCGTAACATCATGGCTTCTCTGCTTGGACCGGCGGCGTGGAAGGAAGCGAGCAACCACTCGCCGTTTTATCGATGCGGTCGGAGATCACGAATTCGATTGGGCCGAGTCGAGACGAATTGGGCCGAGTCGAGACAAATTGGGCCGGGTCGAAATCGAAATTTGACTAATATAATTGATATTGCCAAATCGAATCGGTTCGGCTCTTGATATCTATTTCGCTCTCTGCTTCGATTCCTGCTCCGTAAGAATCATGGTGGCGATCGCCGACTCCGGCAACGGCTCCCACGACGGTTCGGCCGCGCGCGTGGAGGACAAGGGGGCGGGTGGTTCCGGCTCCGCGGCACCGTGGATCGAGCACGCCCTCCGCGGAGCGGAGGATCTCAAGCAAGCGGTCACCGCCGCCGCCGAGACCGCCTTCCAGGTTGCCGGATCCTCCGCCGATGAGATCACCAAAACCGTCACCTCATCCACAGTCTCCGCCATGCAGTCGGCCGGATCGTCCCTGTCATGGGCTTTCTCGGCCTCCTTGGAAACCCTCGACGTAGCCAAAGTAATTCGCGGATTCTTAAACGAAAAAGGAAAGTTTTCCCCCTTCTTGTCTTCTTCATTCTTACTTAATGTTTGGTGGATTCTATCTAGGACAAAATTCAAGTGGCGAGAGACCATTATGCTGCTACCGAAGAAATGGCGGTGGCGAAGATCAAAGGTGCTCTTTTTCCCATTCTAATTTCCTTCTTTATTTCAATCTGTTTTTCATTGATTTGGCATGGATAAATATGTTGTTGGTGTTTATCACAGAGGGTATCATTGAAGCTGCAACGCATCCGGCCATGTCTTGCGGAATTGCTGCAGGCTTGGGGCTTGTCCTACTCAAAGGTTAGTACTGATCTCTTCACATCAGAATGCATGTTCCTACTTGTTATATCGATTAAGAACTTTAAACAGTGAAACATGAAGTTGCATAACTGTGTATGTGCGCGAAGTACTTGTTATATGGATTGAGAACTTTAAATAGTGAAACACGAAGTTGCATAACCGTGTATATGGGTGATGATGCGATGAACATTTTGTCCCTACTCCATGAAACTTATATTGACCAACTAATAACAATTGAGAAGTACTTGTTATATCAATTGAGAACTTTAAACAATGAAACATGAAGTTGCATAACTGTGTTTATGGGTGATGATGTGATGAACATTTTGCCCCTACTTCATGAATCTTATATTTACCGACTAACAACAATTGAGAAGTATTAACTATTTATGACAAACATATGGAGATTATCTTCATAGTAGATAACTGCTTCTTTCTAAGTGGGCACTGCTTTAGTGTAAAGCGTTGTCTCATCACTAATGAGATGTAGGATAATTTAACTTTTTTCAAATACACTACATACTAGTATAAACTGAACACTTAATAAATTATACTGATATACCCTGTGAGTCTTTTAATTTTCACATGCCAAATCTTCTTGCAGACTTTTTTAGTGATAACAGCATGTTTTAGCTGTCATAGTTTATTATTTTTTACACTTTGTTATTCTAATAAGAGGGATTACCGTATAACTAAGATGCTAACATTTTAGTTGGTCAGTCACTTTCTTTTTTGAACGTTTTACTGTTTAATATTATACCATCAATTACAAAATAATGATATTTCATCAAACTTATAGGACCTAGACGTTATCTGATCCGCAACACCAGGCGTATCTTCGTGAGTGAAGAGGTTGGAATTATTTAACTCTTACTCTATTGTTTTTATTTCCTTTTAACTGTCTTGTGAGAAAGAAGTCTTTGCTCAGCTTATTTTTGTTTCGTTTTCTGCAACTATTAGAACAGCGAGTTGATTTCTATATGTGTTTATGACAGAAAAAAAAATCACTGACTAGAAATTTCATACACAAAGTCAAAGGAATCTAAGTTCTATTACAATGTTGTATGAGAGAATTCTTTTTATTCAGCTTGACTTTGTTCTGTCTTCTGCAATTAGTATAACAGTGGCAGCTGATTTCTCTATGTTCTTATAACGGACAAAATAAAATAAACTGACCAGAAATTTTATACATGCAATCAATGGAGACAGTGAAAACTCACCAACAGAACTGCCAACTTTCCTAAGTCGAGTTTTCTATATTTTAACAAGATCTCATGAAGTCTGATGATATTGTCCATAAAGGATGAATTGCTAAAGTTGGAGGGTTTGCCTGGAATTACTTTTTCAAAATAATCACTGCAGGTTGTATTAGACCTTTAAAGAAGTTCGTCTTACCTTATCTGAGAGAAAATAGCCAGTGAATGCTTTTTCTTTGCACGAGGTTTCAAAGTTCTGTGGTGTGAAGACACGGCACCATATTTCCTCTGCACCTTTTGTTATAAATTTCATAGAGAAGTCTCGGGAATCAGGAGTAAGCATTGAAATCTACATATGTAACTATTTAGCAATTGTCCTACTAATACACCTCATTTGGCCTTAAATCTCTAGGATTCCTAAAAGCCACTGGTTCGCAGAGGATCCTATTTTCATTTGTTGGTGTTAAGAAAATATATAATATGTAATTGTCAGAGGATAGACTAGGCCTTTTTTCCATACATCTGATTGCCACATTACTTGAATCAAATCGGTGGAAGTACTTTAAAATCAAGAAGGTAGTTAAATAGACCACAGATACCAACTAACATTGTAACTTGCAAATTTACAAGTCAAACCAAAAGTTGTATGATCACTATAACTTTGAGTGAGGATATGCTACAGTATTCTTGTTTAGATTTTTAGTCTGAGTTCTTACGTTCAATTTAAGGAATGTGCATGCACAACAATGAATTGCTGTCTATTTCACAAAATAATGTGAAAATTTTGTTCTACCTCTTCTGTTGAGTTGAGGGGCAAAATGAAGAAAGTAGCAGTCACACGATTCATATTCATACTTTATACAAAAGGTTTAGTCAATTCATATTCAGCTGACATACAGTCTAGTACTGTTAGAAACCACACAATTCATATCTTATACCGGCTTAACATTAAACATATCTTTTCAACTTGAATTTTAGAGATTGTTCTTAGCCTGTCTGTAATTTGGTTTGTTCAATGTGCAATAAGCAAAGGATAAAATTATCTGATGCACACAGCATGTGAGTGTTTCATTTTATTTTTTTATTGTTTTGGCCCAAAATTCTAATGCTAAAATTATTTTTTTAGTCTTTGCTATCTAGCGCTCAGGCAAAAGTTAAGGAGTTGCAGCAATCCGTGAATATGGTGACGAATGAAAGCAAAAAGTTGGAGGTAATTTCTATATCATTTCTAATGTGGTACCTGAATGTCTTCAAAAAATATGATTTGTTTCATTCTAGCTGACTTGTACCATTTCTCTTCAATTCCTTTTCCAGAAAATCTTGTACAATTTGTTGTTCTTTCAAACATCTAAATGCTTCATCCATCTGGTCTACACATGGAAATCTTGGAGCTCATATTTTCTTGCTATTGATTTTAAAATGGAGTTGCTTTTGAGTATGATTCATATTTGTTGATTTATCTCGAAATTAGCAAATCCAGTATATTTATGATAACATTCTCGTACAGGATAGAGCTACTCGAGCGCTAGAAGATATCAAAAGAGGGCAGAGGATGCTTCTGTCAGCCGACTCGCATTCTTTGTCATTTTCATTTCACTCAGCTTTTTCTCGTTACTTACTCGATGCTTTTACCACAGGGAAGAAGGACGACAAATCCAGAGGCAATTTAATACTGCGAATCATGTTGAAAAAGAACTCATGTGTAAGTTAACCTTTGCATCTTGTGAGTTATCTAGCGATCTTGTACTTGCCCATGCTCTGACGAAGATGCCTTGATGGTTTTCCAGCCCTGAAAGATAGCCTAATTGATCTTCCAAAGGCAGATGCTTCTCGATACCGTTCCCAGGTTTGTCTTCAGACAATCTCGTTTTTCCTTTTTTTACATTCTTCTTGAATTTTATGCCAATTATCATTTTCTTTGAAAATATTAATAAAGCATGATACACATTTCAAAGATCTTGAAGCATAATGCCGTCTTTCTTGAAATCTTACACGAATTGTTCGACTTTCAGAAATTCTAACAACAGTGACAGTAAGTAAGTTTACATAGATATTAAATAAAATTGCATGATGAGTAAAAGATAAGAGTTACATAGATGGAGATATTAAAATGGATGTGTAGATATACGAGGATGACAGAATAAGAAATGAGAATATAAAAGAAAAAATTAGAGCTGCATCTATTGAAGAAAAATTTTGAGAGATATGTTTAAGATGATATAGATATGGTATTTAAACGATCAATAAATATTCTAGTTAGACGATGTAAAATGATGATAAGTACATATATCAAACAAGGAAGATAAAAAAAGACTTAATTAACAATAATAAAATAAAATAAAATTTATTTAAATATAAATGATGATATAGTAGGGGATAGAGTTTAACGGTATAGAAGGATTCATATGGTGGATCTCATCTAATGAGATAAAATTTGATTATTATTGTTGTTATATATTGAATAAAATTTATTTAAATATAAATAAAGATATAGTTGAGGATCGATCCTAATGGCGAGAATTTATATAATCAACTCCACGAGATAAAAATTTGTTGTTTGTTATTATCGTATATATGTATATATATTCTTGTCATGACTGATGCCTGATTACTATTAACACATTTCAAAGTTGATGAAGCCTAATGCCAACTTTCTTGAGATCCTATACGAACTAATCAACTTAGACGAGTACATGTGAATTATTATGAGATTTATGACAATAAGGGCAAGAGGTAACCAATCTTATAATGTAATCAAAATTACATTACAGGATTAATTTATTTGATATAATTTTAAAAACGTAATGATTAAAAAAAAAAAAGAGTTTCGTAATTTGAATTATAAAGGAAATGTTATATAATTTGATTATATTATGAACTCAATATTTTTCATGACAAATATATATATTTTTTATTTTTCTCCTTGCTTCCCGACAGCTGTTGATGGCGACCATCGATGACGATCGCCACCGTCGAGGGTTGGGGGCAAGGGGTTGGGCGGTCGGCGATCGATGGTCGATCGGCGACCGTCGACAAGTCGATTGCTAGCCGACGACAGGTCGACGGTTGGCCGGCGACAGGCTAACCGTCGGCCGACGCCCAACGGTTGGCCGCGCGATCAACGGTTGATCGACGATCGATTGCAGACCGACAATGGTTGTCGATGGATCGTCGATCATCGACTGCGCGATCGATTGACGGTCGACGACCACCATTGGCTGGCGACGATCGTCGTCGCGGCGATTGGTCGCGACGGCAAGGACGATTTGATTAAATTTAGAGCGACGGCCGCCGACCAAATAAGATTTTGATTAAATTTAGATGAAATTATAAGGAATTTTTGTCTTTTTTTAATAATATGAATTACATTCCTTATAATAAATAATAGACGTCAAATAAAAAAATATAATAACTTTTATAATCAAAGATTATATACCGATCGCTAACTAAACACAATAATGTAATGCATATTACATTACAAATTTGATTACATTACAAGCTTAATTATATTATTCCGTATCAAACGTAACCTAAGTCAATTTGAGTCGGTATAAAATTAGTTTCGATATTTCTTTATTTATATATATATATATATATATATATATATATATATATATATATATATATATATATATATATATATATATATATATATATATATATATATGATAAAATTTATTTAAATATAATAAAATTAATTATTATTATTATTGTATATGTATATATATATTTGTTGTTGTCGTATAACTAACATCTAATTAATTATGATAAATTGCTTGTTTCTTAAATATAAGTAGGTTTCTGCCATTGCTGCTCAAATCAAGCAAGAAAGGAAATCTCTGCATGGCGCCCTCTCAAGGATCATCAATCATGGAATTCTTTTGTGATCATCCTCTCTCATTTCCAATTTTATTGTGTTGCTCGTGATTTCCTACTCAACTTTCCAAGCAAATGTTGAGATTTATGTTTGAACACGCTAGGAAGAAATAATGGCGATATTTTATTTTATTTTTGTTTTGGCAAACAATGCCATCACCATCTTTTCATAATCTTAAACTCGATTTTTCTTTGGAATCTTTTTCTTTTCCATGTGTTTGTCTTGGAATAATCATCTCTCAGGACTGATCGATCAGATTAGTGTCAAATCATAGTTTTTGTTGTTTATAATTTGAGAACTTGTTTGTTTATTTATGGCGTGGTTTTTGTTATTTAGCATTTCGACAAATAAATTAAAAGTGACGTTATGCATATGGCTTGAATTCGTAATTATGTGGGACATATTTTTGATTCTTTATGAGTTTCAATTAATTTTGTCGGCTTAAATATTTTTATATCGTGTAATTTGACATGGCGGAAGATTTGGATTGATTTGTCCTCAATATTTGCGTCACTTTGATGGATTTCAATCCTCTTAAAATTCGCATTTTTGGAAAATATTTATTTTAAACAAATATTTTAAGATTTAATTGTTTCATCATGACATCATCTCCAAGCGGAAGTTTTAAAAAAAATCAATTTGTATTTTATAAAGTTGGCATTTCTAATATTCCTGCGTGTGTACATTTGTATTCATATTAAAAATCTAAAAAAAATCAACATCTTTTAAAAATTTTCAAAATCTCTATTTGAGATTTCTAAACGTTTGTAAAAAGATTAGAACTGTCAATTTAACGGTCATCATCGATCTGTCTCATGATTATTATAAGGAAGATAAATCGTGAAGAATTTTTTGAATTTTGATGCGTTAGTCAAAGATAATGGAAAGTTACACTGTCTCAATCAACGTATCATCCCATAGGAATGAGATCTCTAAACCTCGATCATATCTCCACGTGCATTTGATTTAAAAATTTTATTCATAATTTTAATTATCTATATATAATTATATTATTTCATATTATTTAATCAATGATTCTCAAATAACGAAGAATATCTGCAAAGTGGGAGTATATAATTCAAAATCGGATTACTTTGAAAGCATAAAATTTTTATTTATTTTGAAATTAATAATAAATAATATGATCAATTATTCAAAATTTTCAAAAGTTCTTTGCATGATTTAATATCATCACAAAATAATATAATAAAATATTAAATTAAATTATAAATTAAAATCTCCAAACAAATAAATTTTTATCGCATTATGTAAAATTGAATCAAACTATCTAAGTTATGTTTTATTTTCCATAATCTCGATATGATAATCACATAATCAAAATCATACATGATAATTTGAACCAAATGCACTCTTAATATTTAGATTTACTTTAACGAACCTCACGGATTTAAGGTTTCTTTAGGGCATTGAGAAGTTAGATTGGACGTGCTATAGCGAATGGAATGACATATAACGATTGAGAAACATTGTCATTGCCTTTACAAGTATAACTGAGTTGATACTTGAATGATAAATTTGGCACACGAGAAATATCGTCGTATCCAAAGTGAAATAGATTGAGAAAATGATCGCTCAAGGTCGTTGATTTCGGATCGTCCAACTAGTTTCATATGTACAATTCAAGTTTGAGGACACTCTAAGAGTGTGCATGGCTACAAACATAATTCACATAAAAATCGAGCACATTGCCGCCTTTCACAATCGAAACATGCCTACTCCCCCAATACATCATCATCATAAATCCTTCTCTAGGCGATACGAACTTCAAATAAAAAATCGCATGCAAACCTATAGAATCAAGAAACTATCCCTTATTACTATTAACAACAACAACAATCAAATCTTATTCTATTTAAATAGGGTCGACTATATAAATCCCTCTATGTCATTGGATTTTATTCCCTACTATATCATCGTCTATACTTAAATAAATTTTATCTTATTTTATTATTATAAATAAAAAATTTTTGTCTTCTTTTTCTTCTTTGTTTGATGTATATATTTATTATTGTTTCACATCGTCTAACTTAAATATTTATTAATTATATAAGTACATATCCATACCACTTTAAGCGTATCTCTTAAAAAATTTTCTTAATGAATCCAACTCCGACTCTCTCTAATATTCTCATTTATTGTTCTGTCTATCTTCATATATTCATTTTAACATTCTCATCTCTATAACTCTCATATTTTATTCATATGCTCAAGTCTTAATCCAGCATTCTCTCACTGAGCTGTAAGTTTAAAAGCGAACAGAGCGAGACACCGTGAACTTCTCGCGGAAAGCCCTTCACCCGTTCAAGGTGAGGAGGAGAGAGAGGTTCGACCAGACAATGTGAGGATGGGATCTGTTGGCTTGACCGCTTCAATAATACAAAGATTCTTGAGTCAAATCTAAGGAGGGAGATCCAATAGTGCTCGACGGAGGACAAGGCAGAGGTCAAAGCTCCGAGGACAAGTTCCCAGGTAGTATGAGGAAAGAGGAGATCTATCCACCCTATAACATAAAAGGTCTAATCATCGTTTTATAAAATTTCTCTTTAAATTTTAGAAATACTTTACAATCACATAATGTTCTTTTCCATTTCAACCATTCTCTCTATGTCCTACTACTTCTTATTAATAATGAAACCTCCACATACATAATAAAATTAATATGATTTACTTATGAAAGAGGAATTGGAGTGGATTTTTTACCTTTTGCCATCAAAGAGCAGATCGAGAGTAGAAGCACACATTTAAAGAAATTCCATACTAATTTTTAACAAATAAACGCGATGATATATATATATATATAAAATAAATATCGCAAAGTAGATTAGGATGATAGGTGATTACTATATCTCCAGTGATTATTATTAATTGATTATCATTATTATATTAGCCTACTAAAACATGCTATTCTAGCGCTAATTAAAAAACATAGCAAGCTTAAAGAAAGAGAAGAGGAAGATTTACCATTGCATTGTGATTCCCTGGCTCTCTTCTTCTTCTTCTTCTTCTTCTTCTTCTTCACTTCGCTGCACCTCGTCATAATCCTCGCCGGGAGTCAACTGACTACTCTCGCCGACGGCTGGGATTACAGTGGGAATCTTATTCGAGTCGAGGAGCGGAGAATTCAAGTGAGCTGACGGAGGAGGATTCTTGGTCTTGGAGTAGAGCTGGTCGAGCTGGTCGAAGTAGGGGCAGGTTTTGGAGTGCTCCGGCAGCTTCCTACCCTTCTCCTTCGTTTTCCGGAAATACTTGTTGATGTTTTCCCACTTCTCCTTGCACCGCTTCGCGCTCCGCCGGTAGCCCATCGCCGCCATGGCTGAGGTCACCTCCTCCCATAGGGGGACCTTCGGCCCTGGCTCCTGGAACCGGGAATCCAGCTGCGACCGCACTCCGATCAACGCCTGCACCTCCGCCTTCGGCCATCGGCTCGTGTTCAGCGTCGGCGGATCTTTGGGCGCTTGGTCGTCGCTGCCGCCGCCGGGACTGAAGAAAGCATCGGGATTTGGCTTTTGGGTTTTGTGCAATTCCTCTGCGGTGGAGAGTTGGGGGGGAATGGATGGGAGGTGGAGGCGCTGGCCGGTCATCTTCTCGATGAAGGAGACGATGGCAGCCTCGCGGGAGGTCGAGAAGGCCCGCTCGTGGGCTCGCGCTGCCGCCTCGCGGCTGTAGTTGGCGGCGTTCTGCTTCCGCCAGGCTTGCTCGCGGCCGGCGAGCTCCTGCTCCCGCTGTTCCATCAACTCCAGGAACTTCCGGTGGAGGCCCTCTTGGTGTTCCATCAGCTGCTTCACCAGACGCTCGAAGAAGGCCGCCATCGCGCTCAGCTGCCGCAGCCGCCGCTTCCTCCTCCTCCTCCTGCGCCGCTCCTTGGATGTCGAAGACTTCAGCGTTTCGGTTGGCTCCTCTCCGGCCGACATCTCCGACACGCCACCGATGGCAGCGTCCTGCGGCGGCGTGACGATCGCGGCATGTAAGACAGGGTGGATCGTCTCCTCGCCGGTGAGGGCAGAGCCGGAGCCAGTTTGGCCGACGTTTGCACTGCCTCCGGGCTTGTAGATGGCCTCCAGTTCACTGAAGATCTTGTAATTGCTGCTGCCGGCGACCTCCTCGCGCTCGGAATCCACCATTTCTTTGCTCTTCTTGGAGAAATTACTGCTGCTTCTGGTCTCCGCCTCATCATCCTTGCGCCTCCTGTTGTTCCTGTCGATGTAGTCGATGTCGAGCGGCCTCCTGCAAAAGAGGATCATTTTCGCTTATTAAAATGCTCCCAAATCATTCAAATCTTGTCCTTTTAGCCGTTCTTTTCATCGACTTTTCTCGTTTTCGCAATCAAAATTCAACTCCTAGGAATCATCAGCCAAGTTTTCAGCTGCAAATTTTCTCGTTAGCAAATCTACAAACACATGGCAGGCGCATCGGAGGCCTAGTGAATAAATAATCACCAAGGAAGTTCTTCAATGCCGGAGTCGTCCTCTCTCTGCCAGTGATGCAGGCGGCTCTCCGATACATCGTCGCCTCGCAACATGCCGCCGCCGTCATCGTCGTCATCAATTCTCTCGCAGCTTCCTCCGTCGACGGCGAGCTTAAAGCTCATCGCGGAGGCGAGGAAGGGCGGAGCGCCGCCGCTGGCGGCTGACTTGTCGGGGCAGGAGTCTTGATCCATGTTCGCGCCGCCGAGGTGGTGCGCCGGGATGAACCTCCGTACCTCAGGGAGGTACTGCTGCTGAGTGGGCTGGGGCGGGGGAGGTGGGTGGAAGAGGTGGAAGTACTGGCGGTGGTGGTGGTGAGGAGGAGGCGAGGGCTGGTGGAGGAGCTGTTGGGTACTAGGGATAGACTCGAAGTGGGAGAAGGGCGGAGGCATCTGCGGCGGTTGGTACTTGAAAGGGTTGTGCGTGAGGGCCGCATCGGCTGCGGGAGTAGCAACAGAGGAGGCGGAGGCGGAGGCGGAGGATGAGGAGATGGAGAAGAGGGAGGAGTTGTCGACCATGAATTGCTGTATCTCGGAGACTCCTCCATAGCCACCGCCGGACTGCATCTCCTTCTTCTTCTTCTTCTTCGCCGGGAGGTGGTACAACAATAAGACGGTGGTGGTGGTGGTGGATCGAAACCAAAGGGATAAAGGACGGGGCCGCTTGGGCAATGACGTCAGTATGGAGGAGCAACTGCTGCGCACGTGCCCAACATGCGCATGGAAAAGGGTGGAACGGTCATTTCATGCTTCCACGAGGGCCCACAAAAAAAACCGATCTGATTTCCGATCAGGTTCGAGTTAATTCTACTTTGGATTAGTTCATCATCATCCAGTGATCAATCCAGATGGCTTCCACCTGAAATTTAAAATAAATAAATAAATTTATATAATCAAATTGTTGAGACAATACCATTCGAGTATGGAAATGTAGAGAGTTCTCTCAGAGATGATCCATTAAAATAATATAGATATTATTATAGTCTCTACGAAGATAATATGGTAGTTAAGATACGACGATACTTATAAAAATAGTATGGATCGATTCCGGAGAAGGTCTAAAGTTCTTTTCTAGATTTAGATGATCTCTATGTGTCTTGGCCACCATGTCAAGGCTCTAGGGTTCTTCATAATTTACCTCTCTCACAATGGTCGTAGGACAGATCAGTGGGGATGTTAAGTTGACGGTTTCAATCTTTTGTAAAATATAAATATTGTTATAGATAGATAGAAATCGAATTTTGATGTAAAATCTAAAATTTTTAATCAGACTCAAAAATCCACTACTATTTTTAACTATCGAATCAAGAGATATAATCTTCTGTGATTTATCTTCCTTCTTTAATCTTCATCATCGATTTTATCACCAAAGAATCGATGATGAAAAATATTAGACAATCAGACAAATACAATCAACAACTTATATATATATATATAATTTATATTATTTAATTCAATTTTAAATAATGTAATAAAAATTTATTTATTTAAAAATTTTAATTTATAATTTATTTTAATATTTTACTAAATGATATTAATTAATTAATATTCTAAATAATTAATCATATTATTCTTTGTTAATTTTAAAATCAATAAAAATTTTACACTTTCAAAATAATCAAATTATATGTCCTTTTATTGTCGTAAAAAATATTCTTCATTATTTAAAAATAATAGTCTGGATGACACAATGGTAAGACATGATGTTGTTTGTAGAATGGACTGGATTCGATATCGGACGAGGAATCTAAAATCTCCTCTGATTTCAGATGGACCACCGTATCAAGCGACTTTATCCCCTCCTCTCCGTGATTTATCTTCCTCTCGTCAGTGTCCTAGAACGGATGATAAGGAATTGCTAATTGGACAGATTCTTAACTTTTACGGTTATTTAAAAATAATATATTATTTTTAATTAAATATAATGAAATAATATAATCATATATAAATAAAAACTCGAAATCAAATGCACAACACTTTTAGTTCACTTCCCGAAAAAAAATAATATATATTACACAACACCATGACAGTTTGTGAGTGAGGAAAAAAAATTATTATTATTATATTCGCGGAAAAACATCCAACAGTCTCGTAGGATAGACACGCAGTCAGGATAAGGTAAGGAATGCAAGTAGATTGATCAGAAGCAATGACAAGCTTACAATTGAGGTTAGTTTTTAAGCACGTGTCGATTATATTTCGGATTTATTCTTATATAACTTTAAAATTAATTAGGTAAAATTCAAACACCTAAATTAATTTAAAAAATAAATTGACAAGCTTACCATCAATGGATTAAATTTTGAGTGCAAAAAGATTAACAATTCATGGTTCAAATAATTCTATATCTAAGTAAACAATATCATTCGTATATTTAATAAACAACAAACATTTTAGGCCTTATACAATGTACCGATTGTATATATATATATACAATGTGCCCATGGCCTATACGAAAGGTGACCATGGTATTGAAATCGTCAATTCTAATTTTGAAACTATCAATTCTAATTCATTATTCAATAGAATTAAAATCGAATCACTTGTCAATAGATTTTTTGTATATTTTTTATTATTATTATGACACATTAATAAAAAAAATTTAAATTTTTAATAACTTTTATTACTGTACATATTTGTTATTATGAATGTGACATAATAATAAAAAATTTAAATTTTAAATAATTTTAATCATTGTGCATATTTATTATTGTACATTTGAATTTTGAATTATTTTGATTTTTATGTATGTTTTTTTATTATGATTTTAATGCAATAATACAAAATTTAAATTTTGAATATTTTAATTTTTGTACAGCGTTGATTGTTATGATATAACTATGAAAATTTTAAATTTTAAATAATTTTATTATATATATATTATTATAATTGTGATACAATAATGAAAAATTAAATTTCGAATAAGTTTAATTCTTATTCAAAAGTAAAAAAAAATCATCATTTTTAATAATTCAATTTCGATTTTAAAAAATTATTTAATTTCAATTCTAAAAATTTAGAAACCAAAACCGAATTATAAATCTCTGATTCTAATTATAGTTCGAACAGTCAATTCCAATTCGATTCGTGATAAGATTTAAATTAAATACAAAAGATATGAGGGAGGATCTAACGATTTCAAAAATTTTGGAAAACAATTTTCTTAAAAAAAAAAGGAAAAATAAAATAAAAATTCGTTTATTGTTTAGTAAATATAATTGTTGAACATGGATGGAATCATAGATCCAATTGGGAATCTATCCATTACTAAGAATTTTCACATCCGTCCTGCGGCTACGGTGAGGAAATAAATCACGGAGAATTCCATGTCCCCTGATACGCGACAAGACATAAGAGTCATCTAACGCCAGAAATTTTAAATTCTCATCCTAATCGATCTATTTTTAAAGTGATCATCCTCGTCTTATCATCGATCAATAGATGCAACGGCATGAGAGGGAGAGAGGGGATGTGCGTGAACGGATGCACGCATGCCCATTGTGTGGAGCCGATCGAGGGTGGGGATCATGGAAATGGTGTGCTAGTCGAGGAAAGAAATGGACCCGGCTGAGCCAAAAGCAGCAGCAGGTGAAGGAGCAATGAGATGATGCTTCTATTATTTTTTTTCCGATTAATTTTTAAGAATAATCGATTTCATTTGTCAATCTGAGCAAATGATTCTATCACCATTGATGATAAATCGTAAGATTTATAAATTTTTAACAATTCAATTTGAATTTTACATACGATCGTCTCAACGATTTGGATTTTGATCTTTACTATCAGATAAACGCCTGAATCCCAAGACCACCTAAATAAATTTTTCTTAAATTTATCGTGTCAAACGATGTCACAGTAAAAAATCGAATTATATTCTCCTATAGAATATCTCTCCGCTGCATCGTGCCCCGAGGACATGATCTATTACAAATATATCATGGAGTTTTATCTAACGAGAATGGAATGCTTGAGAAATTAGTTAATTGATTTTAGCTTCATGATAACCCTCGATTTCTATTGCTGTCATTGCTTTGTGTTAGTCCCATGGGATAGCATGGTGGTTAAAATACGGTAGAATTTATGAATAAGATAAAGATCAATTTCGAAAGTCTTTTTTTGAATTTAGATGTCCTCACTCATCTTGACTATCATGTCAAGATCCATAGAATTTTTTATGATTAATAAATTGCTTTGTGCTATTGAAGGAGACGGGGTTCCGTGAATTGGCCTCGAACACAAGTATCTCTGGCCATCGCCATCATGTGGCAAAATAAGAATTTAAAAACTTCAGAACTCATGTCGATATAAAGTTGTGAAACATCGACATGGCAGCATCAAGTGACTCAGAGATGGATAGATTCGACAGGTTTTTGACATGTGCAGTTGCATCTAAAAGAACACGCGTCCCCAGCAGAAGAAAGCTAATAAAAGGTATAATCATAAGACACTATTCTTTATATATATATATAGAGAGAGTTTTCTTCTCTCGCCCGTCCGAACCGTCCGTGACGCGGCGACCGACCTTCACTGTCGCCGTCGTCGCGCCGCCGTCCGGGCACCTCCGGCCGCCCGACCTGGTGCGATCGACGCCTAGGTCGTCAGGCGGGCTCAGCGGCCCGCCGGTTAAGATTGGCCGGCCGGATCGCGCCGGACCCTGCCGATCGATCGGCCGGATTCGGCCAATCCGGCGAAGGAAGGACTAGCCGGCCGAGCAATCCTTCCCCACCGGATTCCCAGCCGCGGCCGGCCCGAATTGGCCGTCGCGTCGGCAGCCGCTCACAACCGCCGACAAAATCGCCGGATTCTATATATATATATATATATATATATATATATATATATATATATATATATATATATGGTATCATGCATAATTTATTTGTGTGAATTCGTGCATGATGAAATTTTCACTGTCCAATTCTTCGTGATGTATAATAAATAAAAAAATATACAATACTCCATCATACATCTTCTTCTTAGAATCCATACTATAATTAATGGATGAATTCAACGAAATCACTGTCGTCATCTGACCGATCGACCAATCGAACACCGATCGATTTGCGATCGGAATCCGATGGAATTACAGTCGTCAATACTGCGATCATAATCCGACCTCTGATCGGACATGACAGTCAAACGATGAAGACAATGATGACCCAGACAGATTCAAGCATCCAGCCAAATCGCAACCGCAATTCATCGGATTCCAATTGAAATCTAGTTGAATGACAACTGTGAGAATAAATTGCGCGATGAAATTACTGTACATTTCTCATTTATTGTGAGTCGTTGATGAGGTGCATAGAAAATAAACAATCACATATATATATATCAACCATCTAAGTAAATCGAAAAATGCTCATAGCAGATAATCTAATGGTCCAACATTTAGTAGATAACATTCCATTTGAAAAAAAAAATCCCACAAATATATTGGAGTTGAGAATTGATTTTTGATGTCTAATTTTACACCGTTTATATTTTGTCACCGAATAGTCCGGGACAAGAATATAACATATATTATGATAGTACCAGATTATGATTTGATATGATCCTAAAAAGTGATCAGAATAAGGCCACGTGTCCTCAGGATTTGTTGGCCACAAGGAAGCAAAAGAAGGCAAGGGAATGAACAGGATGTGGAAGGTGGCACATCCTTTAGATTACTATAGAAATCAATGAACTTGTGGAAAACTCCACTTACACGTTTGTGGAGGGCGATGGGTGAGGAAACTATTTATAATTAGGGTTTTGGGAAGATTAATTATTGCCATATGATATGAGAGTTAGGAGTGTCCCACGGTTTTCGATCAACATAAAAGCTAAAGGACTTCGATTAATAGATTATAATCGAAAGGTATAAATAGTACTTAAGCTATCTATCTTTTATATACCACATGCATTAGTGATAAAAAATGGAGCATTATCATTTTGTTAAAGAAAAATAACGATGTCAGGGACAGAAATGAAACGTTATAAAAATTTGAAAGCTCTAAAAGACATTTTGAGAATGAAGATAAACTATTAGACGTAAAATGGAACTTTTCAATATTCGAAATGCATCGATATGAATTGAGAGAAAAAAAAAGCAGAATATAGGAATTGATTTTATTCTAAGTAAAACTATAAACAGTAGTTTTAAGATATGATCGCACAGATTATTTTCAATTAAAAATTGTGGGACCCAATATGCTTTTCTGATCCACAGAGAAAGATTGAAAGAGTCCTATTTGTCTTCGTCTAATTCAAATAGCAAAAACAAATCACTTCCAGCAGGAATCACTTCTTTTCGTTGCTGTTTCCATGAAATGCATGAAACTTCCATTGAAAATCAACCAACCCTAAGGCTGCATGCATTCATATGTTTTGCATGTCATGTGGGACATAGCCCTTCAGATGCTCGCCCCACATCTTTGCCCTTGGAATTGCATGCGATGCAGAATTGCAGATGCCCCACTCTGACAGGCATCCATGCATGCTCACAGAGCTTGCGAGTCCAGCTAGGGTTTTGTTGGTCTTTGGCAATGAGTATTAAAGAACAATTTGAATCCTTACTTGTTTGAAAGTACAGAGGATTTAAAGATATATCGTTAATTCGGAATTTGCATTGTGTAAGCAATATTACCATTGAAATGGAATCATCAATTTAATAATCTTTACCGATTTAACTTTGATCCATAAAAATAAATCACATAAAATTCTTTGAATCTTGATGCAATTGATAAAATCGTGAAAGATCATTCTGAATTCGAAAAAGAATTTTAAATTTCTCTTCTAAATTTGATCCATTCTAGCTGAGATTCCCTTTGGTGGCAGAGAGACACAAGTTCCAACGAGTATAATGCTTTGATGATACAATAGAACTAGTTTTCTCTGTATAATTTCAAGTATCTTTCTAAATTGTTAACTAAGGATGGTAAATCATCAAATATATTGTCAAGGATTTCAAATTGACTTTAAAATTTGATATAATAAATGGAGATGATCTCCCAATCTCCAATAAAATTTGACTTGTAGTCATTAAAATATTGGAAAGAAATTAGTCAAGGAAGAATAAAGGTGTCAGATAATTATGAGCTATGATCAAGGCTCAAATCGAAGCTCAAATAATCTAAAAATACTTTGTGGCATGGAAAATTGTAGTTGAAAATGTTACGACAACAATTTGTTTGAATTCATGCACAAATGTTCAAAGTATGGGCCATCATTCTTGACTACACATTCAGTTATTATACAGAGAATTACTAATTAATCAACAAACAACATGAGACCAAGGTTCGGTCTAATCTCTATGATACCCACACCTTTTATGGATCCATCTACCTACCTACTCGTTCGAACCCATCTAGGGCAACCTCCATCGAGCAAAACATCTCGACCAAGACATAAAGAAATCGATAACTTCGAGCTCTTCGTTTAAGGATGTATGTGTATGCTACATCAAGCCAACTCACATTGCTCTGACGATTTTGGGCAAAGCAGTGATTATTTCTCAACTAAATAACATTAAGGCTGCGTTTGATATACCGTAATCTGCCTTGTAATGTAATCCAGATTATATTACAAAACAGATTCCTTTGTTTGTTATTGTCTTAGAATTGTAATGTAATATAATCTATATTACAAAAGACACTAAAATTTTATAATCTGAATTACAAAGCAAACTACATATAATCTAGATTACATTACAAACTTCTCATTTGCATGCAATAAATTACATTTGCATACATACAAATGTGATTTATTGCATGCATGCAAATGTGATTTATTGCATACAAATGGGATTTAGGCTGCGTTTGACGATCAACGGTGGTCGGTCGGCGATTGACCGGCGATCAATCGACGATCGACCGACGATTGGCGACCACCGACGACGATCGATCGGCGGCCGACCGACGGTCGATCGACAACCGGCGGCGGCAAGCGCGGTACCGGCCGTCGGCGATCGCGGTGATCGGCCGTGACGATGATCGGCCGACAATCGACAA
The DNA here is from genome assembly GCA_025175895.1 of Wurfbainia villosa. NCBI lineage: Eukaryota > Viridiplantae > Streptophyta > Magnoliopsida > Zingiberales > Zingiberaceae > Wurfbainia > Wurfbainia villosa. The sequence goes on along the minus strand of CM046000.1, from coordinate 951,182 downwards.
CAACCCGATCGTCGATCGGTCGTCGGCCAACCAGTCGATCGCCAGTTGGCCGCAATCATCGTCGTTGTTGTCTACGTCATCGATCCATTCCTATCGTCTTTGTAATGGACACCAAACAAAAGAATGTAATGACTTTTGTAATCCAAGATTACATAAAATTTGTATCTAAACACAGTAATGTAATCAAGATTATATTACATTCCATTACAACTTAGATTACATTACATCTTACCAAACACAACCTAAGTGCAGGATCATGCTGACATCTTATAAGAAGCAATGAGAAAAATATTAAATTGAATTTTCTAATTTGGCATATTTAAATGTCATTATCATCCATATTGATTCAAATTCTATTAAATAATCTAATTAATGATTGATGAATTTCAATTTATCGAATGATGTAAATTGTTTATGTATACAACCTGTTAACGGATATAGTCAATCCTATATCTAGAGTGTGGTCTCTGTATGGATGAATATTCTAACAAAACTCTTTGCTATCTATCAGCAAAGAATGATTTGACGTTGTCATCTCAAAATCCTTTAGAAGATCCGTTCGCATCTTTTGTTATAGGTTGTTCAGAGTTCATAGAGGACAAAAAGACGATGACGATTCCGTTGCATTCGATTTTTTTTTTTATTGCCATCGTTTCATTTCTTGTTCGCCATAAAAATTCAATAAAATTAGATTTGTTTACTAATCATATTGTATTTTTTTCAGTTTCTTAAATGCATATGGTAAAAGGGTAATTTCTTTCAAAAAATTGAAGAGACTACCTAGAGAGCCCTTGGCAAAATATGGACCATCATCCTGATTACATCAATGATTGAACTATCTTAATGAAACATCTCGACTACATATCCAATATGCTGCTATTTTGTTAATTAGCTTCATTCCCCCAACAGTCAGGAGTACTCTATTATTTGTTTAAAACAGAAACAAACTTCTTCCATCAAAGGCAGTAGGAAAGGCAATGGACAAGGCAATACTATAATTCGAATGATGATTCAAAATCACGAGGGAAACCCATTTCTTAATCGAAGAAGAATCCCAATAATACATCACATCAAAGATAAGCTAAATTTCAAATACTAAAACTTGCTCTTCCTATTCATTGAGCTTGCAAATTCTTAGTGACCAACTTAGTATATTAGCATCTAGTGATACCCTAGGGTCCTAACTTTGACCCTATTTAAAATGCGTAAGTTTCGAGGTCACTTTCCTTCATTTACTCGTGGAAAATACAACCAAAGGAACTTATGGCCAGTCATTTGATTTCCACGCAAAAGGGACTGCGGATTTCCACCGTCCCAAGGAAAATGACTTAATAATCCTCTCCGTTTCAACGTGCAGCAGGTGAGCGAAGCTTGTTGATGTCCTATTGTCCTCTAGAGCTCATCTGGAACGGTGCCGACGGTGACAGGCAGAGCCTGTCCTGAACAAACCGAGCAGAGCAGATCTTGAATGACAATCGAACGAACATGCCTAGATGCAGCCACAAGGCTGTCGCCTAATTCAGACTCTACAATGAAGGCAACCTGGAACTCTCAAAATTGTCCGGCAGTCGGGAAGCTCCACCAAAGGCAACCTGGCAGCTCTCGGGGAAGGCAGCCCGGAAGACCAGAAGCCCTCGTGAGCCAGATTTCCTTACGAAGGCAACCTCTCTCTGCATCGCAGCAGAGCTTTTGGACGAAGGCAGCTTGTTGCCGTCGTGATCCCGCTAACGATCTCCAGCTAGGGCGAAATCACAAGGACGATGAGGATAGTCTGGTAAATTTCTTCATTCTTATTTTTCGTCTTTTTTCCATACCAAATAATCAACGTTCTTCCCTTTTCTTTGACCTTCCTCTTCCTCTCTCTTCTCCTATTTTTCTTTCCTTGTTTTTCCTTCCCTTTCTTTCTTATGGAGTAAACATAGGATCATTCTTTTCTTAAGAGTTTACGCACACTGAGAACTACAATCTTCTGACAGGAATATTTATTCAGACCAGAATCTGGCTTGAACTTTGGTTATCTGATGTGTTGTTTATTAATTAACTTCATTTTCTCCCAACGAGTTCCAAAACTAATCTCTTCCTTCTAAAGCCACTAACTACAAGCAAAGAAATATTTAACAAACAAGGTTCAGTACAAGCTTCTTTCATTTTGTACTGCAGTTGTTGGCATTCCCTAGGCTTTCTGTTGAACCACTACAGGTATGTTCAGAGCTCTAAATGCCACAAAATCTATCAAAAAGGTAGCGAAGTAGTGGTTCTATGTGATTTGAGCCCCTACTTAAGCCGCTCCCTTCCTTCTACGTCCTACGTAGTCTGAGTCCCACCATAGCTGCTCTCTTTCTAAGAAGAAAGAAGGTACATCTTTGGGGCAAAGTAGTCAGCAAGACTCAATTATTACAAACATAAGACTGGAATAGTGGAGAGACAAAAGCAAGGTAGGGTACACTGAGCTGGCTGGGTAGCTAATCATATGCAGTGTTGTCCACTGTCTATGGATTAACGAGCAGACGCTCCTCTCATTTTGTTTCATATGGTCATCGGTGTTTGCAACATAATCGCGCCGACTGAATACATACAATTGAAATACTAACGATATGTTAAACTGAGTTGCTTTTCCTTCCCAGATTAATTAAACAATTAGGAAGAAAATCTCTCTCTTAATACACACTAATACAGGTAGAATTTGGACCTCATATACCTCGCAAGCTCATTCTATTCCAAATGGTCTAGTCATTATAAACACAATACGTCGTCAAGCTTATCCAAACCAGACCAATAGGCATTGCGCATTCTAATTTTAACATTTTCTAACATACAAAAATAGTTATTTTTAGAATTAATAAAAGAGTAGCTAAAACGCATTGAGAAAAAAAAACGATTCTCAAACAACCTAAATTATAGGTTCATAATCTAACCAAAGCGATAACTATTTAATGCATCAAAGAATAGAACAACTATGTGAACCAAACATGGTATTGTAAAATAACACATCCAATCAAGAACCAGCCAAATAATCAACGGATCAATTTTCATTCTAGCTTAATAGTTATGAAGGAATTCACTGAACTAGTTGAATTTAAAAAAAAATGAAAGAAAAAGATAATGTCGAGTTAAATTGAATGAGATCCCTCTGAATTTTAAAACACTAGGCAGCAGTGAGTCACATGGAGGTCTCGAACGATGGCAGCAGCAAATCCTGCACCTGTGAACCTTTTTATTCGTCCGATGGCTTGCCTGGACCCCGGTGGTTGACGTGGTGCGGCAGCCGACAGGGCTAGAATGGTGGTGGACCGTCGGATAACTACGAGGCGGCAGTCATTGGGACCGCCCACTGCCGTCCGGTTGCTGTCACACCACGGTGGCGATCGAGGGCGCCGTACAATGCTCCCCATCGCCGACCAACGCTCGCATTCATTTCCACAACATTTAATTTCAACCAGACTCGCCCCCAACTCCTTCCGCACTCACATGCATGCATTTGCATGGCCCCTTTTTCTTTATTATACTTTGTTTGCGGTGGCCAACAGGCTAAGGAGTAGACTCGAGGTACTGACTGGCAGGGGAACCACCGTCTCTTCTGCTCGACCAGGACCCATTTATTGCGTTGCCCACATTACATTAATTGATGTGGAAAACGACCCAGACAGCCCAGTGCAATTTGCTCAAGGTGGGGAAGCAGATACGCATCACGCTAAGCGTACTAAATTAGGCCATTTGGCTTGCTAATCTTCCAACTAGTTTATTATCGAGAGGAAAGAGACCTGCTTCCTAGTTTGCGTGTTTGAGGAGGGTATACAATGAAGAATGTATAACGATCCATTGATGGCTTAGTGTTTGTTCCGTCATTATAGATGGTAGTCTAACCAAAGACATCCCGCTTCTACCTGGGTTTACTAAATATTTTCTTTAAAAAATTAAGAGCAATAGAATTTACTGACATTTTAAAATTATTATAGTGGTAAAAAAGACAATATATGAAAACTTGTGGCAAATATATAAAACGAGATTTGGTGTGGGTCATGCTCAGACCCGTGCGCAAAGCACGGAACAGACTAATTTCGTGTTAGACAGTACATATGGACCAGGAGGCTCAGCCCAGAAAGAGCCTATGAGCCTCCTTCACGGACAGTTCAGAACTGGTCAATGCCGAGGGGAACCCATGGCATGGTGGATTGAGCTGGAAAGTAAGTGGCCTAGTCCATTTAACATCTCTAATACCAGAGATTCTACTTAGCTATCAAAAGAACCGAGGCACCGAAGTTTGCAGGATATAACGTGGGTGTAGTTGGGTTGATATTACAATTTGGCCCAACGCAAAGGTTCTACCAACCCGACCCGAAATTAAACTGGGAACTCGAAATAAGAAGCACCACAGACCCACGTTATACACAAACTATTGATCAAACATTAGGAAAACAAATGAGCAATTCATACGAGAAAGGAACTAATGAAGCTAACTACAAGCAGTAGTAAATGAAATATTTGAGACTTGGAAGTAAAATTTCACTTACATGATACTGACAGCTGCTGTCTGCTGTCCACTACACCTTGCTCCTCATTTTTCTTGCATCTTTATGGAGCTGCTGCATTCATTTCATATCTCAATCCAAAGTGTCATCACCACAATTAGAACTCAAAGGATATGAAAACTTTCAAGTTACCATCAAATGTAATCAGCCTGTACAATTTTCTTTCCAATGTAATTTGCCAAGAAATCAAATCCATGGTAGTACAGAGCTTCGATTTCTGCACGTCCTCCCTTCTCAACCATGATTGCTAACTCAGCCCGGTAACTCTCCTGCAAATCAAAGGCCCCACTGATGATCCAAAGACACACAAGTCAGCTGACTGTCGTGGAGGGGATTCGAGTCCAGCCCCTCAATTCAGGACAGAAAAGAATAAGAGTGGAATATCAAATTGATCTGTGACAGATACCTAGAAACAATATCCTTGCAAAATACATTATGGATGCTTCATGTCTTGCTGCGATGTTAACTCAGTAATGTGAATGCTTCCTGTATGCTTTGATCATGGTATGAACAGCTTAACATGTGGAAGACAAGGGTGACAACTAGCTACTTGGCCAATTATTTGGAAAGGCTTAGCCAAATAGGGAGTCAGCTTGGTTTTCAACCTTAAGCATGTTTTTTCAGGGTCTATACATTGTAATGGATTCTGAGTAACTGAACTGGGCTCCTATGGTAATGGAATTGGTGTGACTGTCGTGACCCACAATCATTTTTTCGAAGAAAAATAATATCCTTTGCAAGAAAAGATCAATTGTTTCCAGATTATGATGATCTGGGACCAGATTCGCGTGGTCTAATTGCATACCGGCAAAAACTTGGATGTCATGAGGCTTTTCGCCTTTTTCATATCCTGTGGTGTTAACTGAGTCAATGCTTGTTGTGGTATAATCTTCAAATCACCCGATCGTAATCCAAGCCATCTGACATTGCAAGCTGTAATTTCAATGAACTCAGAACACGTAAATTGCATGCACAGCAGAAAGTAATCCAGCAAGAATTGTTGTTTAATTACCATATCTGTATGACTCTAAACCCATATTTACACTCCCAAACTTGTAGGTACACAGTATTGCTAATCCAGCTGGGTTCCTGTAAATAATTTTCAAGCTCTCTGTGTGGAAAAAATATAAAGGGAATCACACGGTTAGATGTCTCAGTGGGATATACCAATCAACTACACCCAGGATTGGCAGGAGTGGAAATGTCTGACTCAGTCGATGTACAAAGAACCTGTTCGAGATAAAAGTTTTCATAATTATGCAAAAAAGAAGATCAATTTACAATAGTGATGACAGTTGAGGCTGTGACAAAGATTGCCCCCACATATTGGCTGCACCTTGACTTTGTAATTCAGGCACAATTATGATCAACAAAAAAAAGGTAAAAATTACATGTCAAAAACTTTCCGAGCGGTTGTTCTTGCTATTAGGAGGCTCTTTCCAATAAGATAAACAACTCGCCATTACTACTAAATTAGGCAAGCTTTAGGAGTATGGATCACCTAATTGAAAACCTGATCTTATGGCGATTCAAGAGTAGGCTCAAGGAGTGAAAGAAAAATGAAAAAAAGAAAAATACTAAGTACCGTAGTTACTGAAAGTTTCTAGTAGTGTTAGGATCAAGGACAAAATGAAGCAATTGATTAAAATCTTGTTAAAGTCTAGTTGGCATAGGTAACATCTCTCATTCTGCCAACTGTGGAACAGCTCGTGATAACTAGAACACAGCCAGAATTTTCCTCAGAGATCGGCGAAGCATTTGCAGAGATCATGAGGTGTTTAGGGAGGTCACAAGGTGTTTCAGATCCATGAGTTCACTAGGTGTTTTGGGACTGGAACATTACACTGATGCAACCAAAATCTCCCTCGAAGGTCAATGAAGCTTTAGTGAAACTTCCATGAGGTCAGTAAAGCTACAGCAAAAGCTTCCACGAGGTTGACAAAGCTACAACAAATACTTCTGTGAGGTTGGCAAAGCTACAGCGAGAACTCGTGTGAGGTCAGCAAAGCTACAAGAAACACTTCCACAAAGTTGGTAAAGCTACAGTAAAAGCTTCCACAAGATCATCGAGGCTACAGTGAAGCTCTCCTCCATTCCAAATTTCTCTTTCCCCCATCTCCTTATCTAAGGTTTGACACACCTATTGGCACGAACACCCAGGTAAAGATCACTTATGTATCTAAATAATTGAAAGTCAACAACATTATGAACAAGATACAAGAGCATAAAGGTATCGTAGGTATAAAGGTTGCTCCCGCGGGAAGGATCTAGTGGCTAACGCATATAGATATTGTATCATAGGACAATAGGTCAATCTCTCACAAATGCGAGAGTGTTGTCTCTCCATGCAGTAGTTACTAGTCTCAAGAGTCAAAGACCTGCCGTGATTTACCTTCCTTACGATGGTCCAGGGGCGGACTGGTAGGGGCCTCTAAGTTGGCGGATTCCAACCTTTTTGTATCATAAGGGCATAAAGGTAGAACAATCGAGTAAATCAGAGTTCACTATAAGATCCCATACATTAAACGCAGCCCCCAAGAGAGCATCATTTTTATAACTATCTATCATCATCCATTCCACTATATTGGCGAGTCATCTCAAAACTCATAATTATTACATCATCATATCTTCCAATTGAGATTATTTAATCCTCAACTCATAATCAAATTTCCTATATGACCAAACTATCTATAACCATAAACTCAAACCAACCAATTATACATTGAGATTAATTCTCCAATCCAAATTCCCCAAAGCGTCCTCACAAGAAAATTCATCATAATCAAATATTTACAATATCAAAATGTTATCCTTCAGGATCATAATCTTCGGACTATTAAAATGACGTAATCATAGATTGCATCCAAAATAACCAATCAATCTCGTCCCCATAATTCATCTCCTTATCACCTCATCTAATTGTATATCAACCCATAAAATCATCATATTGTTATCAACCTCAGTTGATTCTTTTGACAACCAAATCAAGCTCATTTATACACCTAAACACTCCATCCTAATTTGACAACCAAGAACTCCCACATCCACAATGTCCAACCATTACCAGCAACAATGAAATAGGGACTAGTCTACCTCAATAATTAAGGACAGTACCCAACACGCCTTTGCTTAATTGCACCTAATAGTTTGACAAACAATCCTAATAAATGACAACCATGGTTAGTACACCGACAATACAACACAACCTAAATTACCGAAGACATAAACCTACTAGAAAGGAAGGGCTATGTGGCTAGTATAAAAATTTCTAGAGGTGTTACGACCACTATGTGCATGGTTGTTGAAGGGGTTCGGCATACTCGGAAAAGGAGAAAGAAGGATTGGAGGGATCACCATTTGGGGCAACCTGATGACTGATGAGAGTGCCTAGGGTTTTCCTCCGTTGGAGATATAGGCACAAACAACAGCGGCAAGAAGGACAACAACAAAGACTGTTGATAAAGCAATTTTGGCACCCAACAAGGCCACAACAACACCCCAAGAGATTCAAATGGAGGAGGCTGCACAAATGACAAGGTGAGGTGGCACACAAAACTTGGTGGATGTCAACGGCATAGACACATGATGCATGAAGGTGGCCAACAACACATCAAATCAAAGAAGAAAATAAATAGAGGCTTTGGGGCAGGTGTTTTTTCTCAAGCTTTTGATTCGCATTTGAAAAACCACTAATTAAGTCTTAGAATAATTCTTGCCCATTAAAGCACCCCTTTCCCTACTTTGTACTTTTTTTAAAGTTGAATGAAGACATAAACACCTTTTAGGCTTAAGTATTCTAGTTCTCTTGTTAATCTCGTTTTCTTCATTTTTTGTAAGAGTTATTCAGAGTTATAAGTTAGTCAGTGTTTGACTACACATTAGATGCAAAGGAGTGGCCATGGGACAATAGCACTTAGTATCCTAAGATGGAGCTTCACTGCAATACAAATTGTGCAAAGCCTCCAATTGAGAAATTATTAAAGAATTAGACCAGTTTAGGGAGCAACTCTGTATAATATCTATGGTGAAATTGAAACTTCCTTAAGTCTACATATGAAAAGATATTTACATAAATTTGCTCTTCCAGTGCACCAAGTTCTTGGATATGAATCATAAGGGGAAAACTTAATCTGTTGTACCATCAGTTACAAATGTCCAAAACTCTAGGCAGCATTATCTTTAAAAAAACTACAGTTTGTTACGTTTATATAACATTAAAAATGTCACTCAGACAAGTTTTTGAACTGTTTCAGAAGCTTTTATCAAAGGTTCCACATCTGTTTTCCCCGATCTCACAGTCACAATTTGATATGCAGTCAGTTCAAACATATAAAATATAGTATAGCTTCAAAGTGTTTTGTGCTAAGCTTCAAAGTGCTCTGCACATCATTTATCTAAAAATGACACAAACACGACCGAACTACCAATAAGGCAGAAAGATTTGTACGCCCCAGCCAAATGGAATCTTTTGCACCTAGTCTTCAATAACTCAATCTCCTAAATTCCAACAACTCTTCCCATATAGAAGACACAAATAATCATTTTGAATTAGCACTTGTGTTTACCTTTTGGCAGTATCAGAAAATCCATATGCAGTGACTAAATAATGCATATGATTTGATTGAGGAAGTGGTCCACCAACCCAAACTTAGGAAGAAAACATCATACAGAATTAATGCATACATCAACCTTGTAGCAATGTCAGGGTATCCTTTAGCAGTGATTATAATAGATGGGATTTGGTTGAAGAAATGGTCTTCTGCCAATCGCTGAAATATAGCATCCTACTCAATTAAATAATATAAGTTAGTGGAATGAAGGGGATTTTATCACCATAATTTGCAAAAGGCCTCAGTTTACCTTCTCTACTATGATGATATATCTAGCATCAGAATGAAGAACAAGTCTGTCCAGTGCATAAAGGTCTCCGGTTATAGCATAGCCAGCTTGTCCAAGCATGGAACAGTCAACATTCTGTTCGCCAGGTTCCTATTAACATACAATACATCAGCAACCAAGTAGTTTAGATAAATCAAAAGAAAAGGAAATAAGACAATATTGTTCTTCCAATGTTTATTTAATAAGTGGATAACATTCACTTAAAAGATGAATGGTATGTCATACATGACACGAGTAATATAAGCTTGAAACACAAATTTGAGTCCCTAGAGCTAACCCAGTTGGTAAGTGCAAAGGGGCTTGTCCGTAGTGGGCAGGAGTTAATTCCCGAGGAATTCATTACCCTAGGCATCTACCGACTCTCTTCCTTTGCACTTGCCAACTGGAATCTTGATTTACCTCCTCCACCGGTAGGGTCAGCCACCGGAGGGGGCACTAATGTGGCGGTTCAATATTTTTTTGAAACACAAATCTAGATTACTTAAAACAAAAAGTGGCAGAGTTGCACCTCTAACAGCAACCTCCCAACAACTGCACCTTTGCTAGCTGCCATGATACCTAGACTATGTCGAGTGCACTGGAGCAATGCAACAACATCTGCAACAATTATTTTGGGAAAGTTGAGACACTAGGCACAAAATAAACTTAAATTATAGTTAATACTTGATACCAATATAAGTGGTAGAACACGGTGACCTTGCACTGCTCTGTTGACTTGATCCTGAGATGTGAAATAGTCAGGTGAGTCGCAAAGCAGCTTATAGAATAGTTCTCTTTGAGTGACAAGCTTCCCCTCCCCCACAATGCGGAAGCACATTGCCATGACCATCCATACTACAGTAGCAGCTCAATAAGCACAACAAATTCATGTTATGTGTATCGTGCAAGATGTTTGGGAGTTAATTACAGAAACTATACCTCTTATGAAAGGTTTTACGTCCTTTGCTCTCATGAAAGATCTTGTGCAAACAGAATGCGACAGATAGACTGATGAGACCTCACTCAAAATCCCTTGGCGTAGCCCGCTGTTATCAGATTTCCTGTTAATCTATCACATCAGATGGGGTTATCAGTGAGCGCACTATGATCCCAAGTCACTCAAAATAAACGAAGTATAGATACAACAAACACGACGAAGACCCTATTAACAAAATTTTAGAACAACAAAGAACGAATCCAAAGTCAAAGAAAAAGCCCTAAACCCTTCACGAGCTCGCAGATCGAGAAAGAGACATACCAGTGCGAGATTGGATACGGCTGGGTTGGAAGCGGTGAGGGTTTTCAGGAAATTGAGGACGGCGACTTCGATTCGTGCTCGCACCTGCAGACGATTGCAAGGAAAACATAGATTCACCGTCCGAGAAACGCGTCTAGGAGAACAAGGATTGAAGAAAAATCATCGAAATGTTGAAGAAGAAGAAGTATATAAAGACGATCGAGGCGTTCGATCTAAAAACCTGGCACGGAGCGAGGAGTTCCGCCGAGCAAAGGCGCTGATCGGTGAAGAAGAGCGACGATTTCAGAAGATCCTGCTCCATTTCCGCTTGAACTGGCGGGAGAAGTGATTGGCAGGAGATTTGAGCTCTCCACAGCGACCACCTTTAATTTATAGCGACAGGAGAAGCAGACCATGGAAAACATTCCTCCTGGGGTCCTCACGGATTGTTTTTGAATAAGATAAACAATAAAAAAACAAAAATAAGAAAAAATGGCATCAAAATATAGTCAAAGGACCATAATGCCATCGAATCTTTCAAATTTTTTAATTATTAATGGGGGGATTTTTGGTCATCTGACTATTTAATTTAGAAAAAGACGGAGCGGAACTGCATGACCTATGTCCCAACGGGTACGACATAATAGTTAAAGTACAATGGTATTTGTAGAAGTGGTATAAGTCAATTTCGAAAGAGGTTTAAAGTCCTTTTCTAGATTCAAATGACCTCCACGTATCTTGATCATCACGTCCAGGCTCATAAGATCCTCCGTGATTTACCTCCCTAACAATGATCGTGGAATGTTAGATTGATGATTCCAACCTTTTATAGATTTACAAGAATTACATGACCTAAGGAAGGAAGATGAATTCTAATAGTTGTTGGTGCAATCGGCCCAGGTCACGATTGACCAGACTCGAGTTTGACTCGAGTGATGTTTTGATGTTTGACAAAGGGATTTGACAAAATGGATTGACATTGATGTCGGTTAATATGTTGGGGAGATTGTTTATACAATCGACCCAGGTTATAATTGACTTTGATGGTTGACTAGGGTTGACCATGTGATTATGGGAAAGTCCAAGCATGGGTCTTGGCAAATGGAAAGTCCAACATGGGTTGGCAAAGGAAAAGCCCAACATGGGTTGGCAAGGAAAAGTCCAAGCATTGGTCTTGGCAATGTAAAAGTCGGCAAGCACTGTCTTTGCGATGTAAAGTCCAACATTGGTTGTGAGAAAGTCGGCGTGGTCTTGGCATGAAAAGTCCAACATGGGTTGGCAAGGAAAAGTCCAAGCATGGGTCTTGGCAATGTAAAGTCCAACATTAGTTGGCAAGGAAAGTCCAAGCATGGTCTTGACATGAAAAGTCCAACATGGGTTGGCAAGGGAAAGTCCAAGCTTGAGTCTTGGCATTTGAGAAGTCCAAGGGTTTGATATTGGCGTAAAGTCAAGCGAGTCTTGGCGGCGTAAGTCCAATGGTTGGCGGCGTAAAGTCAAGCGGAGTCTTGGCGGCGTAAGTCGATGTGCCTTGGTGGTGTAGACACCGTTAGCATGACATAGCGGTAAGCACACGGAAGCTAGCGCGATGGATGAACAAGTCATGGATGACTTGGAGGGATCCAGAGGCGTGAGGCGATGGAGGTGGCTAGAAGGCTTAGGTCTAGGCTAAGGGTGGTCTGCAGATGCACCATACTTGGGTTAAAACCTCATTCTTGAGGGTGGCGTCGTGACATTATGGTCGATTCATCACCGTAATCGACTTCGAGTTGACCGCTGTGTTAGAGCTGGATTATGCTAGTCGATCGCTAAGGATGCGATGATCGCGCCGATCGATGAGCACAAACGCTCCGTGGCCGATCGGGCGACGAGCGTTAGCGATCGGCCAATGTTGGCGATCGATCGCCAAGAGATCCGTTGGAGTTTTCCGTGGATCGATCCGTTGTCTCACGACAATGACATCGATCGACTAGTGACTTATGGCGATCGGTGATGGGAAATCGGCCGACGCGAGTTATAAAGCGGCTGGAAGGAGGGTTTTAGCGATTTCTTGGGCGTTTTGAGGCGATTTGTCTGCAAATCAGGGTCTTCAACAACGATTCAAGCGATCAACAAGCAAGCGATCTAAAGAGTTTTTGTAAAGTGTTCTTTACTTCTCTTGTTGTATTTCCTATTATATTTGCTTGTTGTATTTAGATTATTGTTGTAATCTTATTGTAAGAGGTTTCTCCACCTCCGACTTGTGTCGAGAAGGAGTTATTTGATAGTGGTGTGTGTTTGGCATCGCTAGGGCTCGTTTGAGCCCGATCCGTGGAGTAGGAACCGTTACGGTTCCGAACCACGTTATATCATCGTGTTCGTGTGCGATTGTATTTCGTGTATTGCGTTTATTATTATTATTCCGCTGCGCTAACACGAATTGTAGACAAGCACGCGAACGATTTCCATCTACGTACGGTCATCTACGCTATTCACCCCCCTCTAGCGGCGTCAAATCCCCAACAATAGCGTCCAATGTACCTTCATAATATTTAATGATATTTTTTAGGGTAAATGATGACGTATTCATTTCATACGTTTTTCATTTCGATTTCATAGTATAATGAAAAGAGATAAATCATAGGAATATTTTTACCTAATCAAAAATTAGCACGGTGGAAAGATAGACATTCTAAAAATCTTTTCAACTTTCGAAAATTGACCTTTATTCTTTAGAATAATTCTACCGTTCGCACTAACTACTTAGTCATCTCTTGGAACAATAATATTTCTAAATATATATTAAGAGGATTATTGAAATGGAAAATAATATCAAATAAGTTTTGTGATCATTGAGTATTTTTAAAATTTAAAAATAAATGATATAAAATGGTAATTAGACTTGTTTTGTTATATTATATATATATATATATATATATATATATTTTGATTAGTAATAATAAAATATAATAAAATTTATTTAAATATAAACGATGATAAAATTGAATATCATAAAAAGATTTATTTTAATGGAATTTAAATAAAATTTAATTATTATTATATAATATATTTATAACTGTATAGTCTACATTCACTTATTAAAATGCAACGCAATCGAAAAAAAATAAAATAATTGTTCACTATTTTAGAATAAATTATTCGCTCAATTTGTTCAAATTCAAGTTCAATCGAGATATCCAAACATGTAAAAGTCTTCGTTAACTGATTAACTATCACCCTTCATTGCATTTACTCACTGAATTTTCATCACCTAGAAACTTATACGCTTTTGTCCTAAAAAAAAAAAGAAAATTGAGAATGAGACCCCCAGAAAGATCATCAAAATTTTGTTAACATGCGAGGGCTAATTTTAAAAGTTTCACTCCGTAGAAATAATTTTCGTACGGAACGAATCGCTGCTTTCCCTCGTACGACATGGGCCCCAGCGGAGACCCCAGGTGGCCGTTCGATCCTCCTCCTTCAATCTCGTCGTGCCACGCGTCGCGTATCCGCTCCTCTAATCTCTCTCCGCCTTCTATTGGGGTCCTTTCTCAGATTCCTGGGCTCAAAGGCCGATCGCTCCCTGTCTCCGACACCGTTCACGCAGACCATCCACTGTACGTGAGTGTTAAAGTGAGGAGCCTGTAAATCGCTGAATATTAGTGGGCAAAGCATTGTATCCCGCATTGTCTAGGACAGCGAAGTCATCAATTATGGTCAACCTTCCTCCTTCCATTTGTCTCCACCGCTCTCTTTTCCTTTTCCGGGAAGCGAGAGGAGGCGACAATTATGGTAACAAAACGCGCCCTCCTCTTATATATAAAAAGACTTGCTTGGTTCTCGACCTCTTCATCGTGGTTGCCTTTTCTTTATTCGGTGGTTGATCTCCACTTGCGTCGAGATCGTTCGAGAGTCACTGCCTCCTCCTAGCTCTCGTAGGGTTTCTTTGGATCGATCGGGGAAGCTGAGGCGGAGGGAAGATGGTGAGGGGGAAGACGCAGATGCGGCGGATAGAAAACGCGGCGAGCCGGCAGGTGACCTTTTCGAAGCGGCGAAACGGCCTCCTCAAGAAGGCGCACGAGCTTTCCGTCCTCTGCGACGCCGAGGTCGCCCTCATCGTCTTCTCCGCGCGGGGAAGGCTCTACGAGTTCGCCAGCTCCAGGTGGGGCATCCCAAACCTATCCTCCGCCCTAACTCTGTCTTCGTCATTTTATCTAGCTATGGTGCTCTCTAGCTGTTGCAGCTTTTTGCTTCGTGGCTTGTTTTTGGGCTCCTTGTGTTTAGGGTTTGGTTAGAAAAAAACAATTCATACGTGCCCGTACAGAACATAAATGCATTTTTCCTATTTTGCGTCACGTCATCTCCGCGTTGTACGGTCAATGAATCGGCAATGGTTTGTTTTCTGATATTAGGAGCATTATTATCTGCTAGTTTCATTGAGAAGTAGGGACTCCATGTCGATTTTGCTATTAAGGGGTACTGTCATACCACATCTCGATCTAGTTTCTCGACAACTTGCCTAATTTCTAATCGGTGCTTCCTGTTAAAGTATGTTCATCTTTATTTCAAGTCTTATCGACGGATAGGAAATCCATTATCCATCTATATGTTTGCTTTCGAAGTTTCTAATCAATGCTTCAACTTGACTAATTTCTATCCGTATTGCATGTCATCACCAACAGTAACCAGGAGGTATCTTAATGACATATAATAAAAAAATAACTATAACAATAAAAAATAACTTTGACAATAAAAGGATTCCATATATATATATATATAAATCAAGGACCTAAAATGGTAAAGTGTCAAACAAACAAAAAAAAAAAATGTAGAGGCGCGGTTCTTAGTCTTGAATAGGAATTTTAAGAATCTAGGTACGTTGGCATTCTTATCTTTATATCATCTAATGATACATTTAGTATCACCATCCATTGCACTTATTTAACACTACTGTCTATTAACACAAGTCATTACATTTAATTTTCAAAATCTTTACCATTCTTAATTATCACCTTTCAATCATGACTAATAAACCCACCCAAAAATGAATGTTGGTGTCATATCCTTAGAGTATAGATGATATTATTTGGCATCTGAACGTATATAGTGATATAACACTTACATATAAATAAATATAGATCGGGGGTAAAGATTAAATTTAGAGTTTTCATTCGTTAATATTTATTTTTTCTATTTACAATAATTGTTTTTTCACTCGAAGCCTTTACATTACAATTAGTTAGTAGCTTAAAGTTGGAAGTGTGAAATGGGGTGAGCCGCTCAAGATTCAGTCCGGAGTATGCCAAGTTGATTTGGATAATGTCATGCTTAACCCCAAATACCCAGTGAATTTGGGTCAAGCACCACCATTTCACCTCGTGGGCCCAACAAATAACAAGGCTTGATACTACTCAATCCAAGTTCAAGCTAACTTTTATATATTTTGATATCAAAAATTTAACTAATCATATTTTATGAAAATTTATAATTTCTATTTTTTTGTAACTTTTTGAAAAAATTTATAATTTTTTGATTTAGATTATTGGCTTTGTGGGCTCTTGCTCATGCCACCACATGCATGGTTCATTTGATCTCATTTTGTTCATGCCAGACCTCTATATAGTGCTAACATAGCATGTCTCAAGTTGGATTAGGTCAGGCATGACACAAAAAAAAGGACCTATCATGAATCATGTCCAACTCAAACATGACATGTTGACACCTCTATTTTAAATGTCAATAGCTATTGGTTTCTAATATCAGCATCATTTACATAAGTCTGGATTGTTTATTTGTTAATTCCTACCCGTTTGTTGAATCTCTATGTTCAACAGTTCAACATCATTAACACAACTCTGGATTATTTATTGATTCATAGCCCTTTGAATCTCTATACAAGTTCAACAGTTGTACGTAGTATGTATAAAATTCCATATTTCTTTCTGGATATATATGGCCTTATTTAGGCATTTATGGTAGATAAATAGTAGCCATGGCTGTAACTTCATTTCCTATCTACATCATTGCCATATCTAATTATACATTAGCATATGTTTTACAGCCATATTATCAATGGCTGTAATATATTTATTTTGCCCCTATTATGAGTTGCTATAATTTCTCATTTCTTCAACTTTGCTTCTTAAATGATTCATTAAATTAAATATTATGTGTATTTTGTGGCATCGCTAAATATTCTTATACATTATTTGTTGGATCGATTTTGAGCGCTAGATTGGGGGGGGGGTGAATAGCGCAAGAGAAATTTTTTCTTTTTTGTTCGATATAAAACACGAGTAAGAGTAAACGCAGCGGAACATAAATATGACACTATTTGTTTTTACTTGGTTCACAGCCTTCGACTGCTAATCCAAGGCCCTAATTGTCCGAGACCATGTACGGAGGGCAATACACTAAAACAATCTCCTCCTCGTTAGAGGTAGGAGACAATGGAATACAAAAAGCTCGAAAGAGATTAAGGTAGAGGGACACTCCCCCTCTCTTTGTTACGATTAAAAGCTCTGAAATACAAATTGAAACTAAATATACTGAAATAATAACTTTAAAAGTTACCGACGACTAAAGAGTTAGAAGAAGAAGCTAGGGTCGTCGGTGTTTCGACAACACTTCGTCGATGTAGGATTGTCGGAGAGTTGTGGCATTGCGGGAGAACTTGAAAGCACTTTGAATGATGGAAAAGGGGTAGAGAACCCCTACTTTTATAGCCTTGTGAAACCCTAATCGTTGAGATGAAGTTTCATGAAGTGATGCCATCTAGCCCTTGAGAAATGGAGATAAGATTTGACTATCCTCGAGGCTGATCCTTGACCATCAGTCGACTGCTACCCTTACCAATCGACTGTTGGAGGCGTCAGTCGACTGAAACAAACCGTCAATCGACTGATGGCAGGGTTTCCAGCTGCAATGAAGAGTTAGTTCGAAAATGCAGTTAATATAAATAAGTTCGATGGCCGTTTACCATCCGATTTCGACTTAGACCTTCCATGGGAGGTCTTGGTCAGATCGTCGCCTAAGGATGTCCTCGTATGGAGGACATGACCTTACTTACACTCACTCACACGAGCTTACCTCAACCTTTATCTTTGAAGCTTCGCTTCCGATCTTCACCTGAGTTCTTCGGCTCCCTCCGAAGTCCTCCCGATGTTTGACCACCACGGCTAATCTCCGGGTGTCACTGACCTTCTACTTTAGCTTAGCAATTCTGCACACTTGATTCAGCTCGTGAGATAACAAAGTGAACTTAACTTTATATATTTGCTATAATCAAAACTCAGGTTCGATTCAGGTGTCTACTGCACCAACAATCTCCCCCTTTTTGATTTACGACAAACCAACACAAAGTTAATTAAATAAATTAAGTGCATTAAGTAGAATGAATAACATGAGTATGAAATATGCATGAATGAGTAGGAGTATGAGAAAAACTCTCTTTCAAGTGCTCCCCCTTGACCGAGGGTGAATACTCGAAAAAGTGTCTTGACCCTCCCCCTTGATGTTAGCTACTAAAGAGGATTTTTAAGTAATGGAAATTACTTAACAATGACCTTAGTGTTTAGAATAAGTTCAAGTTAACCTTGGCATTTCTCCCCCTTTATTAATTAAGAAAGATTAACCATAGAGGTTAAGTTAAAAAGTTAAGTAAACAAAGTTAGGTTAAAAAGGTTAAGTTAAGTTAACTTTGGGCCATAAAAGTATAAGATATGTACTCAAGTTAAGTTATAAAAAAAAATGATCCCTTAACTTTGGCCTTTCTCCCCCTTTTGGCATACATCGAAAAGAGTGGGGGGGGGGGGAGGTTGAAAAACATAGTTTTGAATTTAGTTTTAAGTCTAAGCATATTCCAAATAAATTTTGAAAATAGTAGTTTAAACATAAGTTCATCTATTTAGATGTTCAACTCTATTTGACTTGATTGATATGAAATGATCAACAAGTCCTGAGTAGAGTTGGTTAATATAGGTAATTATACTCCGTGGTTAATGTCGATGCACTAAATCTACATATGAAACGAGGAGTAAGGTCCTACCATCTCACGCCTATCTACGTGACTAAGTACACAAACACATTAGTCTTATGTGTTGACTCCTTAAATCTATAGGCACATGATATCTAGGGTAAGCCCTAAGCTAGTTCCCTTAACATGAAAAGAAAAGTGAATAATAGAGTATATAAAAATATAAGTTGTCAATCCTACTCTATTACATATATGTCTAATTTTCGTCTTAGTAGACTAAATTCGGCTTCGGGTAAAGATCTGGTAAATAGGTCTGCTAGATTCGACTTTGATTCCATGTATTCGAGTTGTATGGTTCCGTTAGCTACATGTTCTCGAATAAAGTGGTGTTTGACCTCTATATGTTTGGTCCTAGAGTGACATATGAGATTTTTGGTTAAGTTGATTGAGCTAATATTATCTATGTGAGTTTTAATATTGTTGAAGTTTAAGTTAAAGTCTTGGAGAGCATATTCATCCAAAAAAGCTGAGCTACACACTTACCCATTGCGACGTATTCGGCTTCGGTGGTAGATAAGGCAACACAGTGTTGCTTCCTACTACACCAATTCACTAGACTTGAGCCGAGAAGTTGACAACAACCACTCGTGCTCTTTCTATCGAGTTTGCTACTGGCATAATCCGAGTCGGAGTAGCCGATTAGTTCAAACTTAGTAGATCTAGGGTACCAAATACCTACGCTTAGCGTGCCCTTTAGATATCTAAGGATACGCTTAACTAATATTAGGTCAGACTCCTTTACACAGGTTTGAAATCTTACGCACATACTCACTGCGAATAGTATGTCGGGTCGACTCGCAGTTAAGTAAAGGAGACTCCCTATTGCGCTCCTATAATATTTTAGGTCAATAGGTTTTCCGTCTACATCTTCTCCTATATTAACATTTGTTGCCATGGGTGTATTAAAGATTTTAGCATTTTGAATCGGTTAATTAATTTCTTAGCGTATTTTTGTTGATGTAAATAGATTCCTTCTTTAGTTTGTTTAATTTGTAATCCTAGAAAGAAATTTAATTCTACTAAATTTATTTCAAATTCACTCTCCATGAGTGAAATGAACTCGTTTAGTAGGATCAAATTAGTAGTTCCAAATATTATGTCATCTACGTAGATTTAGGCTATAAAAATTTCTTTGCCTACGGATTTTACGAAAATGGTTGGGTCGACTAAGCCTTGGCTAAACCCTTTAGACTTAAGGTATATAGAAAGCCTCTCACACCAAGCTCTAGGAGCTTGTTTTGGTCCATATAAAGCTTTCTTGAGTTTAAACACATGGTCGGGTTTATCTAAGCTTTCGAATCCTGGGGGTTGACTAATGTACACTTCTTCCTTAATAAGTCCATTCAAAAATGCTGATTTGACATCTATTTGAAACAATTTAAATCCTCGATGTGCAGCGTATGCTAACAACATTCGGATGGATTCTAATCTAGCTATGAGAGCATATGTTTCATCGTAATCTAACCCTTCTACTTGACTAAACCCTTTCACGACCAATCTCGCTTTGTTTCTAACTACTTCACCTTTGTCATCAAGTTTGTTTCGGAAGACCCATCTTATTCCAATAATTGATTTATCTTTAGGTGGTGATACTAATTCTCAAACTTCATTTCTAGTAAATTGAGCTAGCTCTTCTTGCATTGCAATAATCTAATCGGGATCAAGAAGAGCTTGTTCAATGGTTTTGGATTCGATTTTTGAAATCAAGGAGATTTGACTCAGATTTCTATATGATAATCTAGTTCGAACCCCTAGGCTAGGATCACCTATCACTTGGTCGATAGGATGATTCGATTGAATCCTAGAATGACTTGGGTTAGGGTCGCCTATCACTTGATCGATAGGAGGACTCGACTGGCTCGAATTAGGATTAATAGTTGACTCGATTTCAAGGTCAGAGTCGAGTCTAGTACGAATTGTTAGGAATATTTGTAATGGCTAGAGGGAGGTGAATAGCGTCAATGGAATTCTTTCGCGTTTGTTCGTCTCTACAATTTCGTTAGCGCAGCGGAAATAGAAATAACACAATAACGAAATATACAATCACATACGAACACGAGTATGTAACGTGGTTCGGAACCGCACGGTTCCTACTCCACGGATCGGGCTCAAACGAGCCCTAGCGATGGCAATCACACACCACTATAAAATAACTCCTTCTCGGAACAATCCGAAGGTGGAGAAACCTCGTCTGATGTATCTGTGATGTCTGAGATGAATCTGAGCAATATAATGAAATCTGAAGCAATCTGAGTAAAGAAAACACTTCTGAATGCTCTTTGAATGCTTGATTACTTGGTTGATCGAGTAGCACTTGGAGACTGAATTACGGCAGCAGACTCGCTGAATCGCCTCGAAGAACCATACCGTTTTCCTCCATCACGAGCTCCTTATAAAGCTTGATCTGTCTTTGGAAAAAGTCGATCGATCGGTGATCGAGACCATCGATCGGTGATGCCCATTGTCGTGAGACAACGGCTAGATCCACGTTGGATAAGTCAGCGGATCTACCGTCGATCGACCGGATTGTGACCCGTCGATCGTGATGGAGTCCTCGCTCGACCGATCGAGTCTCGACTCCGTTCGTGTGGCCGATTCTCGAGCACCGTCGGTGATCGCACGATCGATCGATTGCTCGAGCCATCATCGATCGTCACTCGCGATCACAGCCATAACCCGATCGAACCCTAGTTGACTCGGTCGGTCTCGCGCCATAATGGCATCGATCATTGGCACACCTCAAACACGTGAGGTTTTAACCCAGTATGGTTCCCCCCATACTTGCTAGACCACCCTTAGCCTGAACTGGCCCTCAGCTACCTCCATCGACCTCGCCTCTCGGATCCTCAAGTCATCACGACTTGTTCATCCATCGCCAGCCTTGGTGCTTCCATGTATGTCATGCTAGCGGTGTCTACACCTTGAGACATTGGACTTACGCGAGACTCTACTTGGACTTCTGTACGTACAACCATTGGACTTATCTTTGAGACTCCGCTTGGACTTTACGCCGCCATGATATCAATCCCCTTGGACTTTCTCTTGTCGTATTGGACTTTCCATGCAGACCATGCTTGGACTTTCCTTGACCCGTGTTGGACTTTCCATGCAGTACTCGAGACTTGGACTTTACTCCTTGCGAGACCCATGCTTGGACTTTCCCGAATGCAGTGTCCCACTTGGACTTTCCATGCAAGTACTCGAGACTTGGACTTCCTGACAATTCAGACTTCGGGATTTCCTACGACAATTACATCATTACATGTTTTTGCTTTACGAACATCAAAACATCACCGAGTCAAACTCGAGTCCTCGTCAATCGCTGACTGGCCGATCGCACCAACAATCTCCCCCTTTTTGATGTTTGACAAAAACCAAACAAATTATTGAGTTAGAACACTAACTCAAATCCCTTACCAATTATCCCAAATTGGTACACACTCACCAAATGTTCTCCCCCAAACATTCTCCCCTCGACTAACATCAAAAGGTTTCTCTCCAAGGAGGTCAATGTCTCATGTCCCAACGAGATCTTACAATCTCCCCTTGGTCCAAAAAATACTTAGGATGCCTACCATCTTCCTAGTGATAAGTCCAATATCACTCAAGAGAGGCAATCCCATTTACTCTCCCAATTTCCAAATCGGGTCTCAAAAAGTCCCATCAATTTCCCAATCGATGTCATATTCTACTAATAACTTCTCCTCTTCAAGGAGAAAACACATCCATCATCCCAAGATGGATACCTCCCTAAAGACTTGCTTCCCTCAATTGACCATTGCACCAACAATGTCCTTGGGAAGTCCCTAAGCCAATAGAACTCTAAACCATCAAAATTAAGGTTGAAATTCAACATCAACTTTCCAACACCTTAAAATCGATACAAACCCTAAATACTCTCCTAATCCATATCCAATGGATTTTCACTTTATAATGCTTCCCAAAGCATATCCTAGGTTAGGACAGTGACCATAATCAGAATAAATCGGTTAAACAACTCATGTTACTTCGAATCAGCTACCAATGAGTGATTCGTAATCACGATCGGCACTCTCCATCACCGATCGACAATTAACGGCTGATCGATAATCAAATTTCAATTTCGCTTATCGAGTCAATTTCGTAAAATCATAAATAATTATACGATATCGAAAATCACGAAATTCGACATACGATAATACCATGACCAATACAATGGGTAAAAATGTCAAAATTATTTTACCCATAAAATATCAAATTGGTATTAAAGTTCAAAACCATCAAATTTTCAATGTTTCGTCCTACTCAGATCAACTTCATCAACGGTGATTGCTATCAAAAGATAGACTTCACCAAGGTTTTTCAAAATGATTTTAAAATGTTTTCAAAACCTTATCTGATCATATTCCTCGGGCTCTATGCATACGACTTGCATACACGCTCTCCCAACGATCCACAATAAATTAGAGAGTTTTAGTTCATCTAGACGCAAAACTATGACCTCAACTTAACTTCATATCCTAGCATCTCACATGTATCTAGGTGTATAAATACACATACATGTCAATCGGATGAGATGTGGGTTTTCGTTCATTTAATCTAGGGTTTCATGCATTTTTCTAAGGCAACCCTACTGATTCCCTTATAAATGGGACTCAAGTCACGCCATCATTCTTAAATCAATTTCAATCAAATTATCTTAAATGCATGAGTGATTATGGCATTAGAGATGATATAGATAAACACACGCCATAATCACGATGTCACGGCATAATATGAAATCTAAAAACACATGACATTTAATCCTTAATCCTAAATACGCATACATATATGAATCGATTAAAAATAAGATTTACGATGTCACGCATGTTATATGGCAAACAAAGCATGGCATATAAAATATATGTATAAGAATACCTAAATTTTAATATTAATCATATTTCATATAATTAATTATATTTTGCCATATTTCTATTTTTTCTCCCAAGTGTGCCAAAAACCCAAAATGGCACACTAACCTCTAAACCTAAATTGTGCCAATTTTGATCATTTTATCAAACTTCTCAAGTAATATTGGCACATCCTAAAACTTTTAGATTAAGACTCAAATGTATTTCCAAGGTAACCATAACCTCAAAACGACCTAATACATGCCACTTTCACACGGCCGAGTTAACTACCCATCCATTTAAGGTCGACACACTAACCCATCTAGCGGCATCAATCACGCCTAGAACCCAAAACCGATTCGAGCTCCTAGGGTTAATTAGTATTCCTGTAGATAACCTCCCTAGATACCTTCCTAACGACCTTCCAGCTTGTAAGCCTTGGTCATTTTGGTTTCACATGGTTAACTCTAGCGACTTCTCAGAACCTTCTTAGTGGCTTCCCAGGTTTCCTGTAAACCCTAGCCACTGGCACACACCACGGTCAACTCTAGGACGACTTCCCTATCGACTGGTCTTCCTAGACTTAGCTCAGGTCCCATAATCAAACTAACACTACGGTAAGCTACCCAGCTTAGGCTCACGACCCAAACCTCGCTTGTCGCTTCGACTTTTGACGGTCCTCGTGTCGATTTCTGACTTTCGACCTTCGATTCACCATTAGACTTTAAATTGGTTTCAGATATTCTAAGGGTCTTTCTAGTTTCTCAAGCCTCGACCTCAAGGTTCTTTTCTAATTTAATCGCCAATTGATTTTGATTAAATTCTGGCACGACTTTCTGGCATACGCCTAGTCCATTTAGTGGTTAACACCTAGGTGCTCTTGCACCTTTCTAATCGTCTCCCAGTAAAATCGATCTCGAGTTATTCGACCCAGTTCATTCTTAAATAAGTTATTTTTGGACATTAGTCCCAAATTTCTCTCTATTTCCTATGGACTCTCTTAGCTCCTAAGCAAAAATATTTATTCCTATTAGACGCTTTCATAAATCGTAAGAGAATTAAAGTTCCTAGCATGCTTTTTACCATTTAAATTAAGACGATTACTAAAACTTAGGTTAGCCTTAGCCCCTACTTGATGCTTCTTCGGTCTTTCTTCCTCCTGTGACATCGATTCCTATAACGCCCTTTTCAATCGCACTCAAGCATATAACGCGCTCCTTGTCTTTAGGTGTCGAGGAACCCAGATCCTCGACTTTTGTGCCTGTGAGCTTTCTAATCTTCTTTGGGCACTTCCTTATAGTGCCTAAATTCTACACTCAAAACACATAATATGATTTTTATTCAAAATAAAGTGTGAGTTACCTAGTGGTGGTAGGTGCCGAGTTGAATTTTGAGCTTCTCATCTCGATCGGACGTCAAGGCTCTTCTCGAGGTCGCTCGTGCAGAGGATGGTCTCTCCTCCTCAAACCTGTATAGATGCTTCTTCCACCTCTTCTACTTCTTCTTTCTCCGATCCGAAGTCGACTCCATCTCAACTTCCGATTCTCACTTTCACTGAGGATGAACTCTCCTCATGGAGTCTTGCCAATTTTCTCCATAGCTCCTGCATACATGTAATCCCCAAGCTTGCACAAAACATCATTAGGGATTAAATCTTCCAAAAGTTTCGCTTTTAACTTCGGCCTCGAGCTGTGTCGCTTCTTGGGTCCACTTTTTCAATTTTAGGACATTCCCTTCTTATCCCTAGGGGTTCAAGGCCTTCAATGAGGATGAACCAATCCTCTATGCTCATCATCAAGAATGTTTCCATTCTCGCTTCTCCACGTGAAAATCTTCCGATCATACGGAGGTGGAGTATCGATATCCCATCCAAGCTTGTCTTGAATTCCATCTTCACCTCTAGCCTTTTGTTTCGCTCCGCTGTTAGTCCGCAGAAGAGCCCCTGCTCGATACCACTTGTTAGGAATATTCAGAATGGCAGAGGGGGTGAATAGCCAATGGAATTCTTTTTCGCTTGTCGTCTACAATTTCTGAAGGCAATGAAATAAATAATACAATAACGAAATATACAATCACATTCAACACGAGTATGTAACGTGTTCGAACCGCACGGTTCCTACTTCCACTGATCGGGCTCAAACGAGCCCTCTAGCGATGCCAATCACACACCACTATAAAATAACTCCTTCTCGAACAATCCGAGGTGGAGAAACCTCGCATAAATGTATACAACAAGAATACAAGATGAATACAAGCAATATAATGAAATACAAAGCAATACAAGTAAAGAAAACACTTTACAACGCTTAATTACTGTTGATCGAAAGAAGACTGAGACCTCAATCCGCAGCAAAGAACTCGCCCCAAATCGCCTCAAAGAACCATACCATTTTCCTCCATCACGAGCCCTTATAAAGCTTCAATCAGGCCGGAAAAAGTCGATCACCGATCGATCGAGACCATCAATCGATCGATGCCATCGTTGCCGTGGAGACAACGGCTAGATCCACGCTTGGATAAGTCCAACGGATCTATCACGACCGATCGATCGGACTATCGATCCGACCGATGGAGTCATCACTCGACCACCGAGTCTCGACTCCATTCTCGCGGGCCGATTTCGAGCACCACGATCGATCACACGATCACCGACCGCTTCACCTCCGCAATGATCACAGCCATAACCCGCAAATAAACCCTAGTCGATTTCGGTCCACCGACCGCCATGACATCACGACCGCACACCTCAAACACGAGGTTTTAACCCAAGTATGGTTCCCCATACTGCTACACCCTTACCTGACCTAAGCCTTCTACCTACCTCTATCACCCCACGCCTCGGATCCCTCCAAGTCATCCATGATTGTTCATCCATCGCGCTAGCCTTAGTGCTTCTGTATCTATCGCATGCTAACGTCTGCCTCTACACCGCCAAGACACATTGGACTTACGCCGCCAAGATTCTGCTTGAACTTTACGCCGCCAACCATTGGACTTATGCTGCCAAGACTCCCGCTTGGACTTTACGCCGCCAATATCAATCCCCTTGGACTTTCTCTTGCCAACCCATGTTGGACTTTCCATGCCAAGACCATGCTTGGACTTTCCTTGCCAACCCATGTTGGACTTTCCATGCCAAGTACTCAAGACTTGGACTTTACCTTGCCAAGACCCATGCTTGGACTTTCCCAAATGCCAAGTGTCCCACTTGGACTTTCCATGCCAAGTACTCAAGACTTGGACTTCCCTATGACAATTACATTGTCATATGTTTTTGTCGAACATCAAAACATCACTCGAGTCAAACTCGAGTCCTGGTCAATCGTGACCTGGGCCGATTGCACCAACACGAATGGGTTCACTAGTTGATTTTACTAAGGGTTTTGTGGGTTCATGTCCTTCGTCAATACTACATTGATGGTTTCCTCAATTCTAAGGGTGCCATTATTATATACCCTATAGGCTCTACTTGTAGTTGAGTATCCTAGGAAGATACTGGTGGAGGTTTTGGATATGAACTTTCCTAGGTAGTCCTTAGTGTTTAGGATACGTACCTTACATCAAAATACTCTAAAGTATTTAATGTTAGGTACTTTATCATGGTAGATTTCGTATAAGGTCTTAAGGTGCCTCTTTACCATAAGAATTCTATTTTGGACATAACAATCCGTACTAACAGCTTCTGCCCAAAATCTATCGGGTAGGTTGTATTCGTTCAATATGGTCCTAGCGGTTTCTTGTAGGGTTCTATTTTTCCGCTCAACTAGGTCATTTTGTTGTGGGGTTCTAGGATATGAGAATTCATGGTGGTATCCGTTTAGGTTACAAAAATCTGTGAATCTGTGATTTTCGAATTCACCACCATGATCGCTTCTAAGTCTTTTAATTTTAAGGTTCTTTTAGTTTTTGATTAATTTAAACAAGTTGATGAGTTGATCTAAGGTATCACTTTTGTGTTTAAGAAACCTAATCCAGGTAAACCTAGAATAATCTTCAATTATGACTAGGCAAAATTGACTCCCATTAAGTGACTTGGTTCCATGAGAATTGAATAGATCCAAATGAATGAGCTCAAATACACTTTTGGTTCGTTCTTGGTTAGTTAGTTGATGTTGTGTCCTAGATTGTTTACTTTGTTAACAAACATTACAAATTTTATTATCTAAGTTGTTAAGGTTAGGCATACCTCTGACTAAGCCACAGACTCATTTTATAAACGAGTCTTGGGTGCGAGTGACCGAGTCGTCGGTGTCATAACCAATATTCCTCTTGCTGTGTCATAAGACACTTGGTTGAGAAGTTAGGTAGATTAATAATGTAGATGTTGTTATTTCTAGTTCATTTAAGTATTGTTTTAGAGGTTTTATTTGTTTTAATTAAGCATTTATTTTTTAAGAATATAACCTTATAGTTGTTATCACACAATTGACTTACACTAAGTAAATTATATTGAAAATCTTCGACTAATAAAACATTGTGAATTGTGAAATTAGAATTTAGCTCAATATCACCTGAATTGATGATTTTGAGCTTGTCGTTGTTTCCGAAAGCTATCGATCCTTGTCGTTTGAATCTAAGATTCGAAAATTTAAGTTAGTCTCTGGTCATATGTTGGGAGCACCCACTGTCTAACATTCATTGATCCTACACACAAGGTAGTTGGATCGGATATTGGAATTTTAAGGGTTGGTTAAAAATTATTAGTCCTAGATCATCTCACCCATTTCTACTTGATCAAACACATTATCCTTATGTGTTCTTGTGAGATGACTTCAATTTTACTTGATTAATTTTAATGAATCGAAACTAGTTAACCTTGAGTTAGATTCAGATTTAACCCTAAGTTCACCAAGTCACCTTTTCAAGAAATTGACTTTCAGGTCATAGCGAGGTACAGAGGTCTTCTTTGATTGAAACAACGATCACTTTCTTAGACAAAGCCAAGTTCGAGAAAATAATAACCTGACCTAAGATCACTTTCCGATCTAACTAGTTAAGGATACGACGAGGTAGCTTCAGCTAGTTCCACTTAGTCGAGTGCACCAAGCTAGATATGCCTTATCTAACTCGGACACACAAGACTTCGCTTTCCTAGCGTACTATAATCTCGCTGCGTCCTAGTGCTATGTTGTCAAGTGTTGACAAGTTATAGTTCCTATCTAACCATTCTAAAAATAAAAAGAAAAAGACCTAACCATGCAAATTCTAAGTAATAACACAAACAAATTTTGTACTAGCTCTCCCTAGACCATTGAATCGGTTCGGTCTTTCCACATAGTGGATTTAGTCCTTGGGAATTCAGTACTGGTTAGATCCTAATTGAGAAATCAAAGTGGTCTTAGGGACCCATGCTTGGACATATTTTCTATTTCGGCTTATAATTGACATATACAACTTGTTAGTCGTATTTGAGTTAAACTCAAGTCCGACCTTATTGTACACGACCCTTTGCGATCCAAGTAAAAGGTCAAGTCCCTTGGATCCCAAAGTGAACCTTTTCAACATATGCCTAAGGTCTTCGACTTGACTTTTCAAAAGTAAGTTCTCAACTTCGAGTTTCTCAACTCGAGTTGAGTCCTCCTCTTGAACTCGACTAGTCAAAGAGGTTAGGGAGACCTTGTGTTTAAGGAGTTTAACCTCCTCAACTAAGGTCTCGACCTTGGACTCGGACTTAGCTAACTTTCTAGTTAAGAATTTAATTGCATTGTATAAAGTGCTAAGCAAAGATCGACTTATCTTAAGTGACTCTTTTGAACTGGATGCGTATCCGTGACTTGTCTTGAATAGTGACTCGTCGTCGAATCCGGACTCGGACTCTTCCTCGGATTCGGATTCTTGATCGGGCTCGGTCGGTTTGTCCATAAGGACGAGATCGTTGTCTTCCTCCTCCGACGATTCTTCCCAAGTAGCGTTAAGCACTTTCTTGGTCTTGGGTGCTTTGTTTTTTAGTTTCGGACACTCCGACTTGATGTGTCCGAACTTGTTGCATTCAAAACATCTCAAATTCGAATTAGACTTAGATTTACCTTGATTGACGAGTCGTCTTCGGCTCTTGATCATCTTTCGAACTAGGTTCACTAGTTCGGTTTCCATTTCGGGGTCTACCTTTGACTCGTACTCGTACTCGTCATCTTCTTTGGGGGGTGGTTTGTTTGTGGTCTTCTTCTTCGAACTTGCAAGTAAGACAATACCTTTCTCGGAAACCGAATTAGACTGTTCATGGAGTTCAAATTCAGAAAATAACTCATCTAATCTAATTTTTGAAAGGTTCTTAGAAACCTTGTAGGCATCGACCATGGATGCCCACAAGGTAGTCATAGGGAAAGTATTTAAAGCATACTTTATAAGGTCTCGATTCTCGACCTTTTGTCTGATGGCGTGCAAGCTATTGACGATGTCTTGAATGCGGACGTGTAGTTGTGTTGTCGTCTCGTGTTCCTGCATCTTAAGAATATATAACTTATTAAAAAGCAAATCACGCTTACATATCTTTGCGTCGTCGGTTCTTTCGTGTAGCTCTACGAGTTTAGTCCATAGATCTTTCGCGCTAATGAAGGGGCTAACGCAATTTAGCTCCTCTTTAGACAAGCCGCATTGGAGGATTTGGGGAGCCTTTGCATCGGCTTCCACTTGTCTTTTCATGATATTAGTCCACTGATCGTAATCCAATGATTCACCCACTTCATTAGTAGGAAGTGTGAATCCAATTTGGATTACGATCAACATCTCAATTTGGATCTTAAGGAAGCACTCCATCCGACCCTTCCAATAACAGAAGTCGTCTCCGTTGTAAAACGGAGGTCGGATGGTGCTAAACCCTTCGAGATGGGTCATTTAGACAAAATAAGGAAAACAAGTACCTCGCAAAACAAAAACAATCGAAATGTACCAAGACTTTCGTCTTGGATTAGTAGTGCGGGAGAATGAATTTAAACGAAAAGAAAAGAACTCGTAAAAGCAAAAATAAACAAAAAGAAATTTGTAAGAATTGCTAGATTGGTGGTTTCACTAAATCGTTGCGCCCCCAACTCTGATATCACTTGTTGGATCGATTTGAGCACTAGAGGGGGGGGGGTGAATAGCGCAAGAGAAACTTTTTCTTTTTTGTTCGATATAAAACATGAGTAAGAGTAAACATAGCGGAAAATAAATATGACACTATTTGTTTTTACTTGGTTCACAGTCTTCGGCTGCTAATTTAAGGCCCTAATGGTCCGAACCACGTACAGAGGGCAATACACTAAAACAATCTCTTCCTCGTTAGAGGTAGGAGACAACGGAATACAAAAAGCTCGAAAGAGATTGAAATAGAGGGACACTCCCCCTCTCCTTGTTACGATTAAAAGCTCTGAAATACAAATTGAAACTGAATATACTAAAATAACAACTTTAAAAGTTACCGACGACTAAAGAGTTAGAAGAAGAAGCTAGGGTCGTCGGTGTTTTGGCAGCGTTTCGTCGATGTAGGATTGTCGGAGAGTCGTAGCATTGCGGGAGAACTTGGAAGCACTTTGAATGATGGAAAAGGGGTAGAGAACCTCTACTTTTATAGTCTTGTGAAACCCTAATCGTTGAGATGAGATTTCATGAGGTGATGCCACCTAGCCCTTGAGAAATGGAGATAAGATTTGACTATCCTCGAGGTTGATTCTTGACCATCAGTCGATTGCTACCTTTACCAGTCGACTGTTGGAGGCATTAGTCGATTGAAACAAGCCGTCAATCGACTAATGGCAAGGTTTCCAACTGCAATGAAGAGTTAGCTCGAAAATGTAGTTAATATAAGTAAGTTCGATGGTCGTTTACCATCCAATTTCGACTTAGATCTTCCATGGGAGGTCTTGGTCGGATCGTCGCCTAAAGACGTCCTCGTACAGAGGACACGACCTTACTTACACTCACTTACACCAGCTTACTTCAACCTTTACCTTTGAAGCTTCATTTTCGGTCTTCACCTGAGTTCTTCGGCTCTCTCCGAAGTCCTTCCGGTGTTGTCCAACCACTACGGCTAACCTCTGGGTGTCACTGACCTTCCGCTTTAGCTTAGCAATTCTGCACACTTGATTCAGCTCGTGAGATAATAAAGTGAACATAACTTTGTGTATTTGCTATAATCAAAATTCAAGTTCGATTCAGATGCCTACTACACCAACATTATCCCTCTATCTCTGGCTCCAAGGCTCCTGGATTTTACTTCGACACCAATACAAAATATTATATAAGAATTTAAATCCCACATAACATAGTTAATTTAGTTATTACCTGTATTTCGTTTCATTATTTCTCTATATCTATCTCTTTATATATATTTACTTTGGTTGATTAATTTAATACATTGATATAAAAATTATGTTTTTTTAACATGAGAAACTATATATTATTGTTATTCTTTTAAAGAAAACAAATAATGGACATATATGCACTTGCCTATGAGGTATGTATTTAAATTGTAATCAACTCGATGTCATGCTGTATGCCTCTGTTGTTTTATAAACATTGGATTTTTACATTGTCATGAAATGAATTTATAATTATTATATGAGAAACATTAAACGCTAAGTGGCATTAAAATTAAATATCTAAAACATAAAATTAAAATAAATAATGGCGAGAGAATTATTTGAAGCATTTAATATTTATTCAACAATGAAAATATATTAACAAAGTTAAATTAACATGATAGAGAGTAATTGGTTAAATTTGAAAGAGAATTTTGGAATATTGGCTATTGCTGTATGTCTTTTAGACTATTGTTTGTGAGACTTTAATATAATCATCATATATATCCCAAAGTTATAGACAGTAAAAAAAATAAAACACTTGTGAATGTTAATATGTTAGAGATGAGCATATATATTAACCTGAATGAGTATTATTAAGAAAAAATAAAATGAAATAAAAAGTATAATTATGGAGCAACAGTTATATATAGTTTCACTAAATGGTAAGTAAAATGAGCGGAGGTACATGAATATAGTATGAACATGATAAAAGAAATACCATGAATATAATAATCCATTACACCTTTCGCGTTCTCCATCCCCAACCACTCTTCCTTATTGCTCGCCCAATCTCCTCTTCTGTCACCACCCCAATCTTCTCCTCTCCTACTCTCTCACAACTCTCTCTCTCTCTCTGTTGCAACTAGAGTTCACAATTTCCTTCCCACTATTACTCTACATCTTCACCATTTCCCCTGCCTGAAGCAAAGCCTCCACATCTTCCTAAGCAATGAAAAGCCACACAATAATACCCTTCCTCCCTTTTGAGTTAATGCTAAGACTCACTCTGGGTATGCATAGACCCTTCCTTTTTTAATTTTTTTATAATAAGTAGATGACTTTTCCCTTAATTCACGTAAATCTGGAACACGACTTATGTATACTCAAAAGCTAACCTTCATGCCATTGCATATATATTATTCTTCACAAATAAGAATTTTCCCTACAACCGCTTTTAGAAGATATGTAGAGCCCTCTAACTCTCATTGAACCAAATGCACGTAGCACTACACAAGTGGCATTACCCATGTGACCAAGAATCCATGTGATCTATCCCCTTTTGTGCACAAATCCTTACTAAGAGGCAGAAGTAATCCCTTCTTATTGCGAAAAAATATGACAATATGTATCTTGATATGATACGTGAGAATAGCTATTTGAGTCCCCACCGGGATGGTGTGTTAGTAAGTGCAGTACATAATTTGTACAAGGAGCAAGGTTCAATCTCCGAATTAGCGGACTGTTTAATGTCCGCATTGGACCACGTCCTCCACCGCATTTGCCATTATATATATATATATATATATATATATATATATAGCGCTCGATATCTCGCGATCGCTCCTCGGCGTCTGGCGTTCTACTCCGAAATCCAGTCGCGTCGTTACAGCGTTCGGCCACGCCGCCGGACGCGCGATCGACGCACTCGCCGCGGTCCAATGGGAAGTTTACCCGTTATGGGTGAATCCGTAACCCGGGAATTCACCAAAGATCGCTGGTCCGGTCGACGGCCGACGGCGACGCAACGCGGACTGGGAGAGGGAACGCTGCAGATGATCGACGTGGGAACGCGTCCATGAATCGCACAAATCCTTACAAGCAGATATCAGATTTATATATATATATATATGTGTGCGCGTGCGCGCGCTTTTTTTCTCAGGAACAGTGAATTTAAGTTATTACCTTGGAAACACAGAAAAGTTCTCTATATATGCCTACTATTATTATTGTAGTCGTTGTTGTTATAATATATATTCTTGTCTTCTTGAAGACTGAGGAAAACAAATTTTCGCTCATGGTTCAAATAAGGTCTGAGCTAACTTCCCATGTTGCAAATCTTGTCAGGCAAGCCCAAACTTGGCCTGATAAATAGTTCAGAGATGAATAAAACCAAGATTGAATATATGAAACAATTATTGTTTGGTCAATAAGACAAAAAGAAAAGAAAAAAAAAAGAGAAGAGGCTATTCAAGATGAATGGATATGAAATTTTTCATAGAGATGCTAGATGTTTATCATTGGCTATTCAACAAGTAGATTCTAGTCTTATATTATCACTTTGTGTCATTAATCTAAAAGAAATTGTGGTAAAACTCATCGTATTTTTATGTATTAGTGTTGGATCGTTGCAAGTAGCATACACTGGCAGTGATAGAAACTAGGGTTGGGGTTTCTTGTAGAGTTAATATATGGTTGATAAAGTGGAAATGATATTTTAAATGCTAGAAAAGGATCGAAAAAAAATAATAATAATATGCTTTAATTGATGATAAAATATCATTTCTTACGAAGCCTTTAGCCCCAATACAAAGTCGAAGGTGTGTTTGCTTGATCTACTTGTTCCATTAGTAACGAGATGTATGATTAATAAGCGATGCTAAAAACTAAGACAACCTTGTCTTTGTCTGCCTTTGGATGAGATCGGCCATGTCAAGACCCGAAATAACTAGGGCTCTCTAGTTCGACTAACACCAACACCATGAATCCGCATCAATTGCTCCTCAACTAGCACCTCCACGCCATTCCAGGAGGAAGAGACTCTTCTTATGTACGTAGTATTTGTAGTTGCAGCATAATAACCATGTATATGATGTAAAGTGTCGGCTTGATTAAAATCATCTTAGATTAATAAATTATTCTATCCCCCATTGCCAACTGGTTCCATTGTCATATTAGATGTTAGTATATGAACTACATAATTGTAATTCTTACATATCATTTAAGAGCAGCCCCACATTTCAAAGCATTGTCCTAGTTAGAGTCTTGAAGTAACCCCTTATCTTCGTTTCTCTAATTTTCAGTGTACAGAATACGATTGAACGGTATATGTCACACACAAAAGAAGTTGCAATCAATAACAAAGACTCAGAAAGGACCATGGAGGTAGACATTACAAAACTCTTTATTTAATAATCTTTTTGTCAGTTAATCTAGATGTTTAACTAGACATACTTCTCATAGTTTAGATAACTAATCCAAGCATAAATGAGTTTAGATATTGGTCTCTGTGACTTTGTATAATAATATGTGGACATCAGTTAAGAAATATGAAAATATAAAATCTAACTCGTTATATGCATAGAATTTTAATATCCACTTGTTACCATTTTGTCAACAAAACTAAACAGATAAAGTGGTAAAAAAGAAGTATCTGTGTGCCAAAAGTACAGTTTATAAATTTGTTAGTTGCTCCAATAGTCTCAACCCATGATACCAAATTTGCAAGCAGCAATGGAAATATGAAGCCACAGACATGTTAAAGAAGATAGAACACTTTGAAGCGCAAAAAAGGTGATAAATATTGTTGGCTTACCTTCTTCCTACAAAAATTCGTGTGGTTGATGCAAAATTCAATTGCCTTAAATTAGCATTTGCTGCAGGAAGCTCTTGGGAGAAAACTTGGGATCATGTTCCGCAGAGGAGTTGAATGAGCTGGAGGTTCAACTAGAGAAAAGCTTAAGCAGCGTAAAGGCAAAAAGAGTAATTTGCCACAATCTCTTGGTATGTATACAGCATAATATAATCTTACCGAAAAAATGTTTTCTGTTTATAGAGAAGAGTGTTGGAAGAGCAAATTGCACATCTAAAGGAGAAAGTAAGTTACAATCTTATCCTGCCACCACCCAATCTTATCCGTTTCTAACATATATTATTATTACAATACAATTGACATATCCACTCAACTCCAGGAGAAAGCTCTTCTGAAGGAGAATGCATCATTGCTTGAACAGGTATGGTAATAAAAAAGCCTTCCAATGTTCTAGTTTTTCTATGTTCAACCACTAAGAGTTCAATGAAATTAAAACCCAACAATTTTGACTTGCCTAAATGATTCTTCCTCCAAATGGAACTAAAATGTATGATCCTTGCAGGTGAACTTGAAGCCAGAACCTCTATTAACACTAACTGCAATCCGAGAAGATGACACAGACGGTCACGCTCGAGAAAAGCATATGGAAG
Organism: Wurfbainia villosa; assembly: GCA_025175895.1. Classification (NCBI taxonomy): domain Eukaryota; kingdom Viridiplantae; phylum Streptophyta; class Magnoliopsida; order Zingiberales; family Zingiberaceae; genus Wurfbainia; species Wurfbainia villosa. The sequence continues at coordinate 915,198 of CM046000.1, read as the reverse complement.
TAGAAACCGAGCTGATGATCGGAAGGCCAGGAAGTCGATAGGTCAAGTGATCATCATTCCAAGCCAGATAACCTCTAGGTATGCTCTTGGTCTTAGACAATCTGTTCCAACATGTATGCCATAAAAAATGTTTATGCAAGAGCTGTATTATTCATGGTTTGGTAGCAAAGTATAGATCAAGACAGTAATTGTAAGAAATTGCTGTAGTTGATTTCTTTCCCCCATGATAAATCTAAAAAAAATGTTCCTAAATCTCCCAGAGCATCTTTCTTATCTGAGCACAATATCGATTAATTTATCTAGAAATTGCATTACTTTGCTTTGTTCATAATCATCTTCTTTAATTAAAATCTATGGACTCGCATTGTTACCTACTAGCATTACCTTACAATGATCATAGATATGTTTTTGGTCGCTCAAGATCCTTACTTATCAAGTGTTTTTTCAGAAATATTTTCTAAAGTTTCATTAGTATTTTCATTGTCAAAATTCTTCCTGTTTATTAATAATGAATAATTTTAGAGATATTTTGACCTTAATAAAATATTAGAGATATTTTTACAAATATATTAAATATTAAAAATTATTTTAAGAAAAAATTGTTAAAAATATTTCACATAAGGATCATCTTAAAATAACTTAATAAACTTGTTCCCTGTTTTACTGCTAGATTTGACCGCATGCTAAATTAAATCCAAATGAATTTATTTTCTCTTTCTTGTATATATTAGAAATGTATATTGTAGCCCTCCGGGTTCAGCGTGGTGAATAGGACGATAAGATGGTAATTAACAAGGATTATTTTTCAGAATTTTTTGAGTTCTCGAACCATTGACCTCAATAGAAAATTTCTATATGATCAAATTGATCATCTCAGAATTAATCAATTCATATGGCCAATAGAAACTTTTCATATGATAGAATCGATCATAGAGTACATCTCTATATGCTTTTCAATTCTATTCATGTGGCCAATAGAAAATTTTCGTATGATAGAATCGATCATAGAGTTTGACATGGTCGAAAATTTGTTGATCTGATTTGGACATTTGGTTTATTAAAAAAATGAAATGTATATTGTATGTTAAGATAAATTTAAATTTAATATACTATTTTCTTTAAATATGTTTTTATCAATTAAAAATATATAAACAAAAGGGAGGTTTTTCAGTCCTATATTGGAAAAAATATATAGGATTGTAGTTTTTACTAAGTAGAATTAAGTATTGAGTTCCTTTAAAAAAACCCAAATCTTTTATTATTATCTGGATACATTAACTTAGTTTCAAAATTAAAACTCAATATTTCATCTTTTCATTAAGTATTTTTAAAATAATAACTATTTTATAATTGTCATATTAAATTTCAAATTTTATTTTATCTAATTATCCCAATAAAAATAATTGACTAAATTCTTATTTAAACCAGACGACACAATTAATGGGCCTTACTGGGCCAAGATTTATGCCTTAAGATCCCGAAAAATCCGAGTGCTTTTAACAGTAGGAGAGGGAGGAGGACTAGTGACACTCCTTCCCCCGGTTCCTTCTCGACTCCCTCTCCTTCCACCGGAGGAGACTCGATCCCGAAAAATGGATTCCTTCTCGTCTCCCTCTCCTTCCACTGGTTCCTCTTCCCGTCCGTCTCCGGAAGCCATGATGGAGCAGCTCAAATCCGAGTTCGAGCTAGCGTACGCCGAGGAGTTCCTTCAGGTGCGTCGGAACAATCTCCCAATGTCTGTTGTTTTTGCGATTGATTCTCTGAATCTTCCACCATGAGAGAAGAAGTTTTCTTGATTAGTTCTTTCTGATTGTAGCAGAAATCTATTATCGATTGAGTTCTCTTTGTTAAATGCCTATAAAGTGGTCCTTTCCAATCTACATCTTGGTTCTTAATTTTGTGAAGAATCAATGGAATAAAAAAAAAAGCACAAGATGTGTTCGAGTTCTGATGTAATCTTAGCAAACTTGCTGTTTAATCCTATAAACTCAACATGGCTGAAGCTTTTGAATCTATATATCCTGATCCTTGGGTGTGTGGCCGAGCACAAATAAAATAAAAATCCACACTAGCTGTTCGGGTTTATAATGTAATCTTCACAAACACACTGTTTAATCCTATAAGCTCAATAAGGTCGAAGCTTTCAAATCTGCATGCTGATCAATAGGTCTTTGAAGAACAAATGGAATGAAAATCAGCACAGCTTGTTCGAGTTATTGAATTTAATGAGTTTACTGGAATAAAATTCAACACATTAGGTTGAAGAAGCTGCAATTAATGAGTTTCTCGAGTTTCTTGATAAGGAGGAAAATAAAATCTTTCTGAGTGGTTCAGGATTCAAGTTGTCTAGTGAATTGTAATCATAATGAAAATGCCCAAAGAACAAATGGGATATATAAAAGTGAACACAACATGTTCAAGTTCTTGAGGTTAACAGAATAAAAACAGACACATTAGGTTTCCCAAGTTTCTCAATGACCGACTAAAATAAAATTGTTACCCACTGGTTCAGGATTCATGTTGTCTTATGAGTTGTGACCATAATGAACAATATCAAAGAGGGGTTGTATCATTGCAATGCCTAGGCTCAGAAAGGCAAATTCATACAGGAATAAGTTCGATAGCTGTTTCTGGACTCATAAAACAATCCAGATCGATTTGCAACATAAACAAGTTATTGTATATTCGAGACAGAATTTGTTCTACAATGCTTTCTGGCCAAAAAATATCTTTCTGAATGGACACAACAGTTGTAATGCATATTTTGTTTTGGAACCCACCTTTCGATCTTTGTATAATTTGCATGAACGATATGTTTTGAAGACATTTGAGCCATAGGTTGTTGTTCCTTCATGGTCTTTATCTAGTATGGCACTGCCATTACCTCATTGGAGATCGAGATATATCGTTGCGACGAGCGGTTCATATGCCATGCCAATCAGTAATGAGCCTTGTAGAGCATAATTTTTGTCTTGTGCAACACTGCCTTTACCTTCACAGATCTCTGTTTAAGATGATGTTTTCTTTCATGGTTGCGAATTGAGATTTAATTTGGATAATTTAAAGGATTTTGTGGACTTAATGATCTAGAAGATTTGAAGGTCTAAACTTTTACAGAATTAACATCTGGATTTGGATTTTCTTATTCAAAAGTGAGCCTGTCAGCTTACTGAATCTATGTTTTCACTGCTATGTTGTGTCTGTTCGGCACTAAGGTTGTCGATACCGGTTCACGATCATCTTAATTCCTCATTCGCACCTAATTTTCGTACATGCAGAATGTCGAAAAGAAGTGCTTCCTGAAGTGCATAACAAAACCTGGGACAAGCTTGAGTGGAAGTGAAAGCAGTTGCATCTCTAGGTGCGTTGATCGGTACATCGAGGCCACTGGTATCGTCAGCCGAGCTCTTTTCCGCGACCGACACTAGGTTTAACAGTGCCATTCGAAAGCCGAGTTCCTGTAGAAAGAATCATGAAGATGGTTAGTTGTTCTTCTTTCATGACAAACATTCTTTTACATACTAGATTAGGCTCATAAAGAATCATTCTCCAAATTTTATTTCCTTTCAAGTTGATAAGTACACTTGACAAATGTATACCTCAAAATTTTAATGAGGATATGAGATCCAATTAGTTGACCTTAGAAGCGATTTGGCAATTATGATGATATATTCCAATAGTTGCATAGTTCGAGCATCGTGTGATCGTCAAAGCATCAAGTGGTAAAGTTTTAGGAGTCCAAAGCATCAAAGTTCGATTCCTATGGGAATGAATCTAGAACTTATGGCTTTGGGTGTGAGTAGCCATCCATGCTTTTGAATTTATCGATTTATGAATAAGAGGTCGTCCACTTTAGGATTAGTTAGATGAATTCTAAATACTTGAATTAATAAAAAAAAATTATTGTGGTAGTTATTATCAAATAGTAGTTGCTTTTTGAAATACCCTTTAATATTTATTATTATTATTTTTTTAAAAAAATGTGTCTAAGATTTGATTTACATAAAACACTTTTTTAAACAGTGTACTCAATCTTTATTCTTAAATAGGGCTATTTTGCTAAAGAATATAAATTTTATGAGAAATTTTTATATTATTTACTAAGCAAGCATGGTGGGCATTTTAGAAATCAGCCAATTTTAGTAAATTTAAAAATTATTATTTTTACTTAAATTTTAAATGTATAAAATTTTAAAACACCCTTTAAAATATTAAAATTAACCATTAATTAGATGAAAAAAAAAAGATTCAATGAAGTAAAGGTGCTAGTGAATACAACATGAAATGGAAAGAATTCAAAGCATATTTTAGAAGATTCTGCAAGGGTATTTTTAAAATATCAAAATTTTAGGGAGCACGTTGATTGGAATAATATGGAGTTTACGGAATTGATATGGATTCATTTCGAAAAAAAATCTAAAATTTTTAAGATCATATGTTATCGTCTTTGATCAATGCGTCAAGATCTAAAAGATTTCATAATTTATCTCCTTTTTACGTAATGTATTGTATCCACTGTGTTGTATGCATGAGACTTGGAGTGGCACGACTCTCAATGTGGATCCATGCGTCAGCAATAGTGGGGCCCTTTCTTGCAGAGGAAGGGCCGCCTGTTTGGGCCAGTCGGATGGATGGTGTGGGTCACAGAAAAGTCGCCGGAAAAAACCCAGGAAGCAGTTTTTAAGGATGCAAAGAGTAATTAATAGTTAATAATAATTGGGAGGTTTAGAGATGATGGATATAGTCTATCAATTAGATCACATAGGATCATGTTAAAACAATTTAATTAGAAGAAAATAAATGAAAAACAAAAGAAAAAAATAGTTATTTCTCAGACCTTTTCAAGCATCAAACAAAATAAAAATTATTATTATTATTATTATTTATCAAGAGTTTTTTTTTTATTAAAAAATACATATATATCAATTGCTCATACTGGGCAGAATTGCCAATGCAACAAGCTAAGTTTGATAAACATACAAGTTTGGAACAACAACAATCAATGCTCTCTTATATGGCGGCCGCACCGCAAACTTAGCTCCGAGGTAGATCATAAACACTGCAGCTTTGTCGCGATTTGAGACGGCGATGATGAACATCAAAGATCAGAGAGGCTCTTAGCACTCACAAAGTCGACCACTTCAGTAACAGCCTGATGTAATGCAGCTGAGACTGCAATCAGATTTTCCATGAACTCGTCGGCAGTCGGCTTCTGACCATCGACGATATCCGTCACAGCCTTGAGGAAGATCGCGGGGACGGAGAATAAATCTGCAACGTATGCCACTGCTGCTCCCTGAGAAAAAAGAATGAAATCCTTTCGGTAACTATAATCACAGTAAACATGAATCATGAATTGGAATGTGGAGATGAAGAAGTACAAAATCATCTCTAAGGCTTTAAATTCCTATTTTCTAGTACATAGAAGATGGTTTCAACCTCTTTGTTGCTCAAGAATCGCGACGAAGATAAGAAGTTGGATATGCAAATTATGAGGTTGCAAAGTTCGGGTTAAGATAACTAAGTTTTAGGACATATGAGCACTGTAAGCTACACATCTAACCAAACTTGCTGATTTGTAATGATAAATGGATCGTTAGGCAAGTATATTACCTCCATGTCTTTAACAGTCGCGTCGTTCGCAATGATTGACGATTCGTCTTGTGGACACATATCCAAGGAATCCCCAGTGGACAATTTTCCAACCTGAGGTAGATAAAAAGAAGCCTGTTAACTAAGTATCAGAAAAAAGAAAAGGCATTTAATCTGCATATATGAGAGGAATATGGTTGAACTATAGTAGTCGATTAAAAGAAAGACCGAAAAAGTCGAGTTTAGGCCTACATAAGCATTTAGGAAATGCGAAAAACGATTTACAAGTGCTGTATAATGAATGAGGAAGACAGTACAAGGAGGTTTGCTGAGGTGTGGAATCAAGAAGATGAAGCAAAAGCATAGTAAATGGAGATTCGCTTTCGATTTCGATTAAAGTTGGCTGACATTTTTTTCTTTGGATTTCTATAGTTGGAACCTCGGTATCACAGAAGATGGAGGAAAAAATATACACAATACCGGATTCGGTAGTAAACGGTGCTTATGATATGTATTCAGATGTATACTGTGAAACATCAAATAACATGAATACCTTCAAACCAAGTTCTTTTACAAGATAAGGAGTAGAGAATGTTCGCCTGGCTCCAATTCCATATAAATCAAAAACCTGCAGAATTGTGTGAAAGGAAATCAAATGGCACAGGGTAACTTTTGCAAGTCTTCCATACAAATATAAGGGAAGCGATCAAACAAAGGACTGTAAGGTTATGCAGTGAGAAATGTCCAACTTGAAAGAAACGACCGCAGGGAAAAACTTCAAGCCGACTAAGCTCAAAGAGCGCTGACATTTCGAATGCATAAAATAAAGCAAACAATTTTACGAATACTCACTGGTATAGGAATTCTTCTATCGTGGAAGGCTACATCCGAAACAAGATAGACATCTTTTATGCATGCTCCTTTTGCCTGGATTGTCGAGAATGAAATAAAGATCAAAACCAATCGGATGAAAGCCAGAAACAATACCAAGGTCAGTATAACAAACAAACATTCATTAAGTTTTAAGGACTTTCGCTGATAAAAGATATTGTTCATGGAAGCCTCGTACCACTCGGTCTAAAGTTAGATGTTAAATCTAACAGACGTTCAACTTATACGGCAAATAAAATCAACAAGGAACAAATCATGGAAAGAAATAAGAAAGTCCAAAACAGTAAAGAAATCAAAATTTTAGTTTGAAAGACAAAAGTGAGTAATATCAGCCATAAGTATTGATAAAAAAAAAACTTATCCTAATCAGAAACCAAAAGTTAGTTCGGAAACTTATCCTAACCTAAAGATGAAGGATGAGACAGAAAGCCAATAATATAACTCTGTCAACCTATAACTTGCTGTATGTTGCATCAAAAGGTGCTCATGTAATGGGTACTCTCTATAATTTAAATCTTGGAAAAAATTAAGTGGTTCGGCAATAACAAATTGATCTGTTAATGTTTATTGGTAAATACTATTTCCAGACATTCAGAGATTACGTGGAGAGCAAAATGGAGTGATACAAATGCAAGATGTCCATTCAAAAAGACAAGTTGAAATGACTCGGAGGAATATGGTCTTGTCAAGAGTTATTAGGTCAAACAGGCTTTGAATAACAAATTTATGATGATGATGATAAAAAACTTTGGATGGGTCATCTGTATTCAAAATTTTCACTAAAGAAAGATCTAGTTACTCAAATGCAAAAAAAGAAGCTGGCAAAGGTAGCAGCCCTACAAAGATCAAAGTGTTTCAAAGTGAGTGATTCACGATTAGGTTCACAAGTCCAAGTATGCCATTAGTGCTGAGAATCAGATCTTCCAAGGAAATGATATGAAAAACATACTTGAAAGCCACCAGCAGTTCCAGCATTGATAATGAGGTCTGGTTTCAGCGCTTGAATAGAAGCATAAGTCAAGAGAGATGTTGATACTGAGCCAACACTATCAATACCTGAAATTAGTAGAAAAATTCAACCACAACCAAAAGTCAAGAAAAAATAGAAGAGAAAGAAATCGCTGCATAACGACTCTCGTTGCTCTGAGCTTCAAAAGCTAGATTAGAGCCATTAACCTGGCAGAAACAGTTGGAGAGGTTTTGAGTTTTATCTTAGTATGAAACATCACAGAGCATAGTTAACACAGAAATCAATTGATCTAAATGAAAAAAAGTAACAAACTCTGTGTCTTATAGATTTTCACAAACCTTATCCAAGTCACATAGAACTAATTCCCTCACCTTAGAAGAACAATATTCCAACTCGATTCTTGGTAGAAACTATAAATACCCATAAACTCTAAAATTGAGATATAAGCTACTAGAAGACATTTAAAATTTTAGAAAAACAATCAATTATATAACTAGCTATGCAGCATAGTCAGCTCATGCAAATATAGATAAGTGGGATAAAAGAAAAGATTTTCTGCCGAGCTCCCTGTTAGAACAAGCAACGCTCTCATTCTTCGACTGTCATTCTCATTTACCCAACAATAAATCTTATACTAAAACAGAGGTGCCTTGAAATAAACTATCCAACATCACATATGAATTAAGAAATCTGAAACAGAAGAGATTTTACCCAATACTGGATCTTTCCCTGGCCATACTAGATTGATATGCAAGCCTTTGTAAGTACCATGATATCGGACCCATGGAACACCTTTCGGAAACCTGTTGAAATTAGAATTCCACTCTGATTTTCATAATTATGTATGGAAATATTAAAGCAGTTACTGATGTGAGAGCTAGACCAATTATACAAAGCTTTAGCAAATACATCAAATATTATGTGTATATGTAGCATTAATCTTTGCATCAACACAGAGGAAGTGCTGAGACCATCACATTGCGGTTACTCTTTGTGACTACTCACGGCATGGCCTCACCCTGCATTACCCTTCTCATGGATCAACCAAAGCATTTGCTTTCACAAAATTTGTCAAAGTTAAGGTAAAAACTAGGTTTTAGAAATGAACTCACACTGATCGATCAAGATCCTCAGAAAGCTCGAACTTTGCGACCAGGGGGAGCGCCTCCGTCTGCATAGCTACGGATCCGAAGCCCACACAACCAAAATCAACAACCAACACTCGAAATGAGGGCAACAATAGGGTTTCGTTCAGTACCTATGACGATCAGGATGGTGGAGATGGGCGAATCGCCGCCGGTCTTCACAGCAAGGCTCTCCTCCTCGATCGCTGCCGCGGCTTCTGTCTGATCGGAAGAAGACATCACTTCTACTTCTCTTCGCCTTCCGATCGGAGGGGGAAGAAGAGACGGCGGCTCGGGCGTCGTGGGATTGGATTGGGGTTCTATTTCGGATTAAATTATGGATTACGGAACGATTTTATTACCTATCACAAATTCACAACTCGTCAAAAAAAAAAAAAAATCAAAGTTTACTTTTCAAAAACATCTTTTGAGATTTTGAATTCATCAAAATTCCTACGCCAAAAATCGATCCTTTTCTCTTAATCCAAACTCACCGCAAAAAAACGATATCCTGCGTTCGATCCTCCTACTTGGTTGCAACCGCCCCGCTCGAGATTTTACCGACTGGAACATAATTTGGAGGTGAACTTGAAATCTCTTTGATCAAATGAATACAAACGACGTCAGGATAGCCATCCGAAGCATCGCCGACGGCCCACCGTCCGAAGGGCCACCAGTGGTGGCCGGCCGATCGAAGCAATACCGTCGGCGAAAATAGGCGGTTGGGTCGGCCGGGCAGGCTGGAGGGTCTAGTCGGTCCGAACGGATCGATTAGACCGGTGGGTTAATTGGTCAGTCGGGTTCGGTTGGGTCGATTGATATATAAATCTCAAGTTTTTTTTTTATTAAATGTTATTCTCATATCCACTTTTCTCGTATTTTTAATGTATATTTTTATGATTTCGTTCTAAAAATTAATTTTCGAAAGTTATAAATCTTTCGAGATGTCGATGTTTCTGTTATTCCTCAGAGAGAATTTAAAATCGTATAAACAGAAAGCAACTAAGGAGATGCAAATGAACATCTGATTAAAATTTCAGATTCTAAACAAATATTTTTAATTATATACTAAAAATACATAAAATAAAAATCTGCCTAATAAGCCTAAATAGACTATAATGACAATTGGAATAAAAGTGAATTTAAGTTTACATATTAAAATTTTTCATGCTATAAATAAATAAGAATTAAGTTCACGTGAGATTTGACTATTTGAGTTAGGTTGAATAAATCGTTCAATTTGTTTTTTTTTTAATCTTTAGTTTCCATCAGGGGCTGAAGTGAAGTTTTCACAATTTTATAAGGTAAAGTGAACATTGTAGTAATTTTGAGAAAAAGCCCCTTGATTTTTCTTAATTATGTAGGGGCACCTTGCTTCCGAATTGGTTAAGCGAGTTAGGTTTTTCTATTTTGCTCAGCTCGCACGGAGGAGCGAGATGGACGAGGACATCTCGGGCGGAGGCAGTGGGAGGTTGGGGAAGAAGCCATCGGAGAGCGGGATCGAGGTGGACTACAAGACGAAGGCCGGCACGGCATGGAGCCACTCCTACCTCAACCAGAAGCCGTGGCACCCGCTCTCCTACCCCAACCAGCGCCGCAAGTGGATCGCCGAACAGACCAACGCCAACCGATCTCGCCGTGCCGAGGAGGTCGCCCGGGAGGTAAGCAGCCACGAGCTCCGCCGGCGTCGCCCTGGCCTTATATATGTCTTCAAAGCAAATATTTGGTTCTGTGCGTTTTACTTCGATCGGTGCTTTTCTGCTTCTTTGCAGTTTGCTCAGGAGCAAGAGTTCTTCCGGCAAACAGCCCTCTTTTCCCAGAAAGAAAAGGAAAAGGTAAGCTACCCTCGCTCCTCATTTATCTAATGGAAAATTCACAATTAAGATATGAATGAATTGAAAAAAATTGTAATCTATTAACAGACTTTTATCTCCATCTTGTTTTGCATTCATTGTCTTGTTTATCTTTTGCGATTTCCTCATATGAAGTCTGAAAAAATTGACAGAACTGTGATGGAAAAATAGAAGTCACGTCTGGACCTTGTCTTGCTCTTACTGCCTTGTTCAACATTGGATGTGCCTCTAGTAGTCGGGAGAGGAAAGAAATTAAGATGGCATGGATATGGACGAAGACAGCCAAATAGATTTATAGTTAGACATGTTGAACTGATTATAATCAAGGGTGTGAAGAGTAGCGTAGCCGATGGACCAAAGAGAACTCAATTTAGCATAATTAAAATGATATGAAATTTCCAAATATATTAATGATATCATCTTGCTGTTTGCTGTTCGAGCAAGCAACCACAAATAGTTGAGATTCAATACTTATTGTTGTAGCTAGAAAATGATGTTTCTCAGTGCTTCTGTTTATGATGTTTCACCCTTGGGTTTCTACTAAAAAAATAATGCTATGCCTTCAAGAACCAGTTTGAAAACCTTGTTCCCTTTGCGATAACTCTGTCTTGCAATTGGTCTTCTTTTTTTTATTATTTTGCGATAATACTGTGTGTTTTTGGACAAGGGGAGCTTCATAAAGAAAGCTTGACATGCAAACGTTAGAGCAGTAGTAATTGATGAACAATATATTTTTTCTGAGAACCTTTCATGTGCATTACATCACAAAAAGGGCGGCCTATAAGTTCCTGTCAATGTGGGGGACGTGAGATGGGTCGGACCACATTAAATTTATTGTATGCCGCTTATCTTGCATTGCAAGTAGCTATTTCCGCAACTCGAACTCATGACCTCAGAATGACATGGCAGCAACTTTACTACTGTGTCAAGGCTCCTCTTCATGCATTACATCACAACTACTAGATAATTGTTTCCTTGTAGTTTAGAGAAAAACTCAAACACCACAACTAAGACGTTAGTAGTACTAAATAGCCTAAAGTGTGACGATTAACATTGCAAAAATTTCAGATCATTCTAACAATAGATAAATGTGATATTCCAAATACTCGTATATATGTCTCTCTCATTCTTTATCTTCACCTGATAAATACTTGTAGTACATGTCAGAATATTTTGAAAATTAAATTAGTTAAAAAAGAACCAAAAAATAAATCTGAATGTTCTGAAATTTAAGTCAAGCTAAGCAGATTTGACAAGGGACTTGCAAGATGTTAACTCATTTTTGTATTGGTCTGTCCCTTTCCTTGGTGAAACTTCTTTCTCTTCCATGTTGCCTATCTTTGCTTTATGCTTCTCTTGGCCTATTACTTGTTCATCAGTCAATTTGGTGCTGGAAAAGGTTATTATTCCTGTTTACTCTGGATAGAGTTAAATGACATACTGGAATATACTTGCTGTACAATGTTTGTCGCTGGCTGTGTAAATGGGTCAAATCATAGTAACATTGGTGCATTTTTTGTACTTTGGCAACTTAAATGGTTATAATATATCATTATAGTGGCAAATAATCATTTTTGATCCCTCATTTTGTTGAGAGCACAAGAAATGAGGTCGTCCTGTGATGAATTTAGGTGGCATATTTATTTAATTCCTTGCAGATTTAGTTGATTGTTGACCAAAATATAAAGCATACTATTTACTCTAACTCGTAAGGGGCAGTATTCTAATTCTGGTCTTCTGTTAGAATTTGTTCTATCTGCATGTCATTTTCGGTGTTTGCTGTATGATTTTCATTCTTGTTCATTTGTCTTATATCCTTCTCTTGTCATGTTTTTTTGAAGTTCGTTCTTTTGTTTACTTTCTCCCATTCAAATATGATTACCAAAGCTTTCATTCATAAGTAAACGAGGAATGTCATAGCTTACCACATGCATAAGGTCATATTATCTGCATCCTAGCTTACTTGACAGTTAATCAAAGGGTTCATATTACTCTTTCTCCAGAGAGTAACCTTGCTAATCAACTGAAGACTCACTACCATGTGAGTAAATAAAAAAGTTTGTTTTCTTTTTTCTTTTAATAAAGAGGTTAAACTATTCTAAAGCACTATGGCAGTTGAATATACTATGATTCCGAGGCTATCATATATAGGGTGAGGACTGTCTGAGTTTTCATTTCATGAGTAATCTATAACTTTTTGTCTATCTAAAGACTAGGCTCCCTACTTGTTCACCAAGGTTATCTACCACCATGCAACATGATAAAAAAGCTTTGCTCTTTAGTTCCTTCAAATATTCTAAAGCAATAATGTAAATGACTAGTACTTTTCCCAAAGTTATTGGAATGTCTTTGTGATGTCTAACAAGTCGATTACATTTTCAGGTGGAGATGATGAAAGCTGTGAGTTTTATGTATGTAAGACCACCTGGTTATAACCCTGAAAGTGCCAAAGCTGCAGAAGATGCAGACGAGCAGAAGAGGTTGGGTCAAACTAACACAGAGCAGAATCCTACTGAAGGAACCAGCTCAACAATGTAATTCTTCAAGTTATTTTTTCCTTATCACGCATCTTCAAGCATAAATTGTCAAACTTGCCTGCTGAATGCATCTTTTAATCTTAGACCTGATACAAAAGCTAAGACAGTCGGAGAGAAGAAGCCAAGACCAAAAGATGTGTTTGGTCGACCTTTACCGACGGAAGAAGAATTTGAAGTGTTGAAAAATGCTCCAAGGTAACCTTTAATTCACGAGTTGAGTAGAGGTATTATAACATTTAATATGTTCCTTGCCTAGTGTTAATTGACCACCCGCTCACTTGTCTTCGGGTCAGATCTATCTTCTCTGCTGATCGAATGTAGTGTTTCTTCATTTGATCTTCCAGGTTGGAGACTGGTGTGCCGGTGAGAATAAAACCATTTGCTGTTGAGGTTCGAAATGTTAGATGTGTAAGATGTGGAACTTTTGGCCACCAAAGTGGAGATCGTGAATGCCCTTTGAAAGATGTCATAATGCCTAATGAAGAGAATCGATTAAAGAGGGATGATCCTCTCACAGCTATAATGGCGCAGACGGATTCTAGTGAGGTAAGCATGACATTTGTTTTCTCTATTTTTAATCTTCCAAATGAATGGTAATAGCATTGAAAGACTATAACTTTCTATTCTTCAGAGAAAACATACTATAATGATCCACTTTGATGCACCATAGCCACCAATTTGCCACATTTGCTAGGTTCACTGTGGATGGTCTTCAGCAAATACTAAGCCATGATATTCCACAGTTTGAAATATTATTAAAGAAACATTGATGGTTGAGGCAATCTATAAATGTGTTTGCTCCTATTAATATATGCTTACACACATACTGCATCCCTCTGAATTATATTATGATTAGCTTCAGAAGATTGATATAATGTGGACAGGTGGAGGAAAAGATGCCCACCATACACATTTGTTTCTTTGATTCGTTTGCAAATAGTTAAGCTTATCTTAGATATATAGCTTAGGCATTTGTTTGTTTATCGTATTAGCTCTATCTTCCGATCAAAACATTGATCTGGGACCCTTTGTGTTAACTCAAATTGTTTTTAGCTAACTTAATTTCATGTTTATGCTGTGCAATTCTTCTTGCATCAATTGAATAATGTGTGATTTGCTTCAGCCTATGAAGTGGGAATTGAAGCAGAAACCTGGTATGAGCCCCCCAAGGGGTGGTTTCAGACCAGATGACCCTAACCAGCAGATAGTCGCGGAGGACATTTTCGATGAGTACGGAGGTATTTCTTTTCCGATCTGTGCGTGCGTCAACTTTTGTTGGCCAACTTCTCAACATTCTGCCATTCCTTTCTTTGGTTCCAGGATTTTTGGGTGAAGGCATCCCCCCACTTCTCTCCAACATCTCAGCTGGAAAATCTAAGAAGCATTCCAAGCACAAAAGCAAGCGCGAGAGACGAACATCAGGAACTCATAATAGAAGCAAGGACTGGCACGAAGATGGTCCGCCCTTATCGTCAGATTCTGAAGTTCGCAAGGAAAGCTGGAGAAGCTCCAAGAGCAGGAACGCGAACTGGCTTTCAGATGCTTCCTCGGCTTCAGACTCCGAAGCATGTAGGGATAGCAGGCGGCCAACGACAAGCAAGGATAAGAAGAAACACAAAATGCAAGGTTCATCACCTGGTTCAGAAGGTGGTAGGGAAAGCAGGTGGCGGCATTCGGACCGAAAGCACAAGAAGCAGCATTGTCATCAAGGTTCTTCATCATCCGACACTGAATCTGATAACCAAAAGAGGAAGAAATCAGTATCCAAACATAAGAAGAGATACCATGCAAACTCAAGTACTTCGGACAGTCATGATTCCGATCGCCAACGCCATCATCGTCATCATCACAGGAAGCGCAAACATCATCGTCGCCGTCACCATAAAGATGATGCAGAATACCAATCACACTGAATCCTTGTGCCAGTTAAACTAAATGGATCTGAAATTCTGAATATAGTTCGCTGGAAGGCATGATATTGAGCATATCATGATAAATTGATATTGAATTCGACCTGTTGACCATGCTCTCATGAAGTTCTTGTGCTTAGCAGTCAAGAGGGAAGCAATGAACACAATTTCTCCAGATACCGTATCAAACTCTTAGCATGGATTTCATTCCATTTTAATTGTCTATGCATTGAAAATGACTCTAAAAGAACGATTACTCCAAGTTTTGCCATGTTATTGTGAAATAGATGGCGTCTAACTCACCATGGACAATGTTTTATGTACACTTGTTTGATGTGTGAAAGTTTTGAGGGCTAGTTCAGTTGGTAAATATAAAGAGATAATTTTTAAATGGACAAGGGTCTATTCTCGTAGATGCCACTTAGATTCTGATTTACCTCGTCAATCGATAGGGACAATTGGAGGGGATCGTTAATGTGATAGTTTTATTTTTTTGTTTGATGTGTGAAATTTTTTTATTTAAAATATATTTTTTCTATAATATAACTTTTAAAAGATAAATATTTATTGATCTTATTATTATTATTTGACTTCTTTAATTCGTTAAGTGAATGGCGGTGAGCATATGCCTTCAAATTGTTTCTACAAGGAACAAATAATTATTTGACATATCCTATTCTCTAATCCTTTGTCCTCTAATGAATCTTAAACATCCAAATTTGATTTTCAAAATAAATATTTTCTAGAGTTTATATGAGTTTGGTTCAATAATTATACAGTGGCTAGATTTTATGTTTAAGTTTAACACTGAATTTATATCAAAGTTTTAGAAATTTATGGTATATTATTTAAATTGGGGAATTAATATTTAAGAGTATTGATTGACTCAAAAGGCATTGTTTTTGATTTGAAAGCATGTTATTTAAATTATGAAATTAGTATTTGAAAGTATGAACTCAAAAACTATTGATTTCGATTTGAATTGAGATGTATTTAAAGTCAAAATTAGTTGATGATCTTAAATTTATCATATTTGATTCAAATTAAGATCGTTATATTTTTATGGTTCCTTTAAGTATAATTATACTCTTCAATCTTAATTTCATTCATATAATTTTTTTTTAAATTTATTATAATGTGATCTATTTTTTCAAAATTTTAATATATTTTACTGGATTATATGTGACATAAATACATGAATAAAAGAAATTTATTTTAATGGATAAAATCGGATGTCTATTATAATATAAATTTATAAGATCATGATTTATTTCTCTTTATTTTATAAGATCGGAGTGCATCACTGAGTGAACAAGAGAAGGGGTGTGCAAAAGTTCAGTTAAACCAAATAAACTGATTAAGCCGATCGAAATTAAAAGTTCGATTCAGTATATTCGAAAATTCAATTTTTATTTTTAAAAGTATCGATTTTCGAATTAAAAAAATCAATTTAACCGATGAAATTGAATTAAAAATAATCAATCGATTGTTACTATAGTATCAGATAAAATAAGATTTTCATATAATGAACGACTGATATTGTAACAAACAGTCGACTGATGCTACAGTACTAATCAACTGTTGCTGCAAACTCTTGTGTCTGCATGAGACTATTACAAATGGTCTAAGAGAAAATAAACTTAAAGAAGATAAATTGCTGAGCTATCATTTTTAGTTTATGTACAAATGAATCAACCAAATTGTTGAATCAAAGTGTATTAGTCTTGATCACTGCAGGTGTTTGATTATTTTGATCAAAATCAGACAATGAAGGAATTTGGCTATAGACCACGTACGATACTTGCAGTTGCAAAGATTTGTTAGCGAAAATACGATCTGCGCTGAAAATTATGTTTGGTCGAGCAATTGTAGGAACGAGCTCGGTTGAATTTGACAATCGATTATTATAGTATCAGTCGATTGTATTGTAATATCAATAGGTAAAATAAAATTTTTATGTATTAAACGATTGGTACCGTAACAAATAGTCGATTGATTTTAGTCGACTGTTACTATAACAATAGAGGTTAAAAATCAATTTTTTTCGATTTTTAATACCAGTCGATTGGTACTGTAACATCTGTCGATTGATATTGAAAATTCGATTTTTTTTTGTTTTTAATCGAAATAACTGATTTATTATTGATTTGATCAATTCGATTTTGTTAAAGATTTTGATCGGTTTAATTTTATTAAAAAAAAATTTGATTTATTCAATTTTAATTTAATTGATTAGATCCATTTAATTTTAACCGATTGGAAAGAGTGCGCCAATTAACGAATAAAAATAGTAGTCAAATCTGGTTGAGTAATTAAGTAATTATTTCCATTTAAAATCCGATTCTTTCTAACTATATCCGTAGCAACCGTCAAATGGACGCGCTTTTCCTAAAATATTTCTATTTTTCTTTTTATCTTTTATTCATTTTTTATCCTAAAATAATGACGCGGGATAAACTCCCTTTTATATCGCATCGCAACGGCGAAACCCGGGGGACGTGATCCGCCCTTCGCTCCTGCTGCCCCATCTCCGTCCGCTCTTCTTCTTCCCATCGCCATCTCTCAGTACAGTACTTCGGAGTGGAGTATCGCGCGATCTTTTTACGAGTCTGGTATAAATCGTGCTTCTCTAGCTACCTTCGTCGGACTCCGAGGTAAGGGATATGGACATTGGTTATCTTCGTTCGAACAGTTCGAGGTTTTGATTAGGTCGCTGAAGGCTTTTGCTCTTCCGCATTTTCTCGATCTCGTTTCAAACGTCTTATTTCTGGTTATCCCTAACGATTCCGGAAATTTTTAACTTCGCGATGCTATCACGTAAAGGTTGTCCGTAAAGCTTGGTTTTTTAAGCCTAAATCTTCGTTAATCTGGAAGAGTTTATGATTATAGTCACAGGAATGTTAATTCTTTGCTATTTCAGGTATTCATTTTTAGTTTCTGAAGCTTGATCTCTGCAAGTGAGCATAGACGAGATCACCGAAGATGACTAGCAGTCGTACTTCTAATGGGAATGATAGACATAGGTTCTATGAGACAAAAGGGACCTACGGCTATGGTAATGCTATTTGGCCTACAGAGAATACAGGGGATGGTGAACATGGCCAGCCCATAGAGCTGATACACGAACCATGGCGGCCACTTACTCGAGAACTGAAGATCCCGATTGTAGAATTGAGACTTTATCGGTAATATTTCAGACTTTCTTATCTTTTTAGGTACCTCTGTGATTTTTTTTTGGGTTGGTTCTTTCTGACTTGAAGAATATATTGTTGATCTTGCACTCCGTGGCTAGTTAAATATGATTATTGGATTATTTAAAGCAAAATTAAGGTATTCTTTGTACAGATGATTACGTGTAGAAGGTAAATAGAAGTATAATGTTTCCAGCACACATTGTCAACTATTCTTGAAATCTATAATTATGGACTTAGAATTATGCTCAAAAGCTGCCTCAAGTTGAAATCTGTTGGATGCTTGTTTGTGCAGATCAATTACTTTGATTTTGGTATTAATGGTGTGCTAAATCTATATGTAGCATCGCTGTGATCTTTATGCTAGTCTTTTATGTATTGGGCTATGTATCCTCCAAGGCTTCGAGTAGGCAAACTGCTATTTATATTCATGTATTTCGTCACATTCGCTAAATGTTTTGGTCTTTGCATTTGACACTATTCTTTTTAGAATGAAATATCGATTATACTTTCTTGGTTTTAGTCTCCTCGTCTTCATCCGCATGGTTTGTCTTGGGCTGTTTCTTGCTTGGAGAATTACACACAAAAATGAGGATGCAATTTGGCTGTGGGGGATTTCTGTTGTCTGTGAACTTTGGTTTGCATTCTCTTGGCTACTTAATCAGCTTCCAAAGTTGTGCCCTGTAAACCGTGCCACTGACCTCACTGTGTTAAAGAAGTTTGAGACTCCTACAGTTTACAATCCCTCTGGAAAATCTGATCTTCCAGGCATTGATGTGTTTGTTTCCACAGCTGATCCAGAGAAAGAACCTCCACTTGTAA
Source organism: Wurfbainia villosa (assembly GCA_025175895.1). NCBI lineage: Eukaryota > Viridiplantae > Streptophyta > Magnoliopsida > Zingiberales > Zingiberaceae > Wurfbainia > Wurfbainia villosa. The sequence continues at coordinate 896,308 of CM046000.1, read as the reverse complement.
CTGCAAATACCATACTTTCTATCCTTGCTGCTGATTACCCTGTTGAAAAGCTATCTTGTTATGTTTCCGATGATGGTGGTGCCCTTCTGACGTTTGAGGTGGTGGCTGTGGCTGCTAATTTTGCCAATCTTTGGGTTCCTTTCTGCCGGAAATATGGAATTGAGCCTAGAAATCCAGAAAGTTATTTTAATTTGAAGGGGCATCCATACAAGAAGAAGATGCATACAGAATTTGTCAATGACCGGAGACACGTAAAGAGAGAGTATGATGAATTCAAGGTTCGGATCAATGGTTTGTCTGTGTTAATTAGACATCGATCTAATTCATACCATGCACGGGAATTGCTCAAAGCAATAAAGCTGCAAAGAGAGATTGCTGGTAATGATCGAATAGAACCCATTTCTGAAGCCACATGGATGGCTGATGGCACCCACTGGCCTGGGACTTGGATGAACCCCTCTTCAGAGCATACCGAGGGCGACCATACTGGAATCATTCAGGTATTACTAGTATTACTTTGCTGCTTCCTCATGATTGAACTTTTTTTGTGCATATTTTGAGTTTGCTCTTCTTAAGAATCAACAACAACAACAACTGCTACTAAATCTTATCCAATTAAGTGGAGTTTGCTTCTTAACGATCATCTTTGTGTGGCATAAACTCTAGTTTCTTCTATCTTTTTTTTTTTTTTTGTCTTTCACTTAGCATGTATTGCTACTTTGGGATTTGTCGCTAGCATCAATATTCCAAGACATGGTACTTATGTTTGTTTTAGTTGTCTATGCTTGATTCCAATAATTGATACTTGCCTCGACTAGATTTTCAAGTTTTGACTGAATTTTAACATATATCAGTTATTTTGTCAAAGAAATTGAAGTCACTACACAATCAAAAAATCAAACATTAACTCAGTGAAAATCTATTTATGTTCTAGGTAATGTTAAAGCCTCCAAGTGATGAACCATTATTTGGCAATAACGAAGAGGGTACACCTTTGGATTTTACCAACATTGATATTCGTCTACCGATGCTGGTCTATGTTTCCCGTGAGAAGCGGCCAGGTTATCACCACAACGAAAAGGCTGGGGCGATGAATGCTCTCGTCCGTGCCTCTGCAATTCTGTCTAATGCTCCTTTTATTCTCAACTTGGACTACAACCACTGTGTGTACAACTCACAGGCCCTCCGAGAAGGTATGTGCTTCATGATGGATCGAGGTGGCGAACAGCTTTGCTATGTTCAGTTTCCTCAGTGTTGTGTGAACAATACAATCTTCTTCGATATCAACATGAGAGCACTTGATGGACTCCAAGGTCCAGTTTGTCTTGGTACTGGCTGCCTCTTTCGACGAATTGCTCTTTATGGCTTTCATCCTCCTCAGTCCAAAGAGCATCACATAGGTTGTTGCCGCTGCTACTTTCCTCAAAAGCGTCAGGCAGCTATGGCATCTGAGGAGACACATGCTCTTCTCTTGGGAGACTACAGAGATGATGAAATGGTCATGTCCACCATCCTTAAAAAATTTGGAAACTCGTCTTCTCTCATTGATTCTATTCCAGTTGCTGAGCTCCAAGGTCGACCTCTTCTTGATCATCCTGCTATTAAGTATGGTCGTCAGCCTGGTATTCTCACTGCTGCTCCCAGGGAACTTGTTGATGCATCTGCTGTTGCTGAAGCTCTCATTGTCATTTCATGCTGGTTCGAAGACAAGACTGAGTGGGGTGAGCACGTTGGATGGATTTATGGGTCTGTGACCGGAGATGTCGTTACCGGCTATACGATGCACAGCAGAGGTTGGAAGTCCGTCTACTGTGTAACCAAGCCCGAAGCCTTCCGTGAGACAGCTCCAAGTAACCTAGTCGAACAGCTCCATCAAGCATTTCAGTGGGCAAGAGGCTCTGTCGAGATCTTCTTCTCTCGTAACAATGCATTACTTGCGAGTTCAAGAATGAAGATTCTTCAGAGGATTGCATATCTCAACATTGGAATCTATCCGTTCACCTCCATCTTTCTCGTTGTGTATTGCCTCCTACCACCGTTCTCACTGTTCACTGGGCAGTTCATTGTGCAGACTCTCAATGTGACCTTCCTCGTGTATCTTCTCATCATCACACTGACATTTTGCATGCTCGCTGGTATCCAGATCGAGTGGTCCGGCATCACGTTGGAAGAATGGTGGCGAAATGAGCAGTTGTGGCTGATCGGAGGAACCAGTGCCCACTTCGGTGCTATGCTCCAAGCATTGTTTAAGGCGATTATCGGTATTGAGATCTCTTTCACTCCCTCATGGAAGTTGGCAGACGACAAAGTAGTCGATGAGTCTGATGATCCCTACACCTCCTCTCTGATGATACTGCCCGTCACCATCGTGATGGTGAATTTGATTGCGATTGCCATTGGAATTAGCCGCTGCATATACAACATCATACCACAGTGGAGCAATTGTTTGGGCGTTTTCTTCAGCTTCTGGGTGTTGGCACACCTTCACCCTGTTGCAAAAGTTCTTATGGGACCGAAAAGGTGGAATTGGATTATCGTTTTCGTATGGTCGGGTCTTCTTTCAATTACTTTCCTACAACCTTTTTGTGATTTTATCAATCCTCTATTTATTTTCCCTCGTGTCAGGTAAGTGGCAAAGATGTTAAGGTTTGCATAGGGCTAGGCAGTCGAGTTAAATTTTAACAGTGTTTAAGTTTGATTGATAAAATAATCAAGTCGAATTAAATTAAGTCTAAAATTAATTAAATTATTAAAAAAATTATTTAAATTATATTTGATTTTTTTTTTCAGATTGAACTTGATATTGAATTTAACTTGACTTATTCAATGGATATCAAATTTATAATCAAATTCGATTCAAATTTAAATCAATCTCTTAGGAGCTTTTTTATTTATTTAATATTTTAATATTTCAATCATTTATATTTATAAATGAATATAAATAAATTCATAAATAAAATTAATCATATATATTATTCATTAATATATATTTCACGGATATTGTTCACAAATATTATTCATATAATATAAATCAAATATATTTATGTTCGAGTTTGTTCATTTAATTTATCAAGTTATTCAAATTTATTTATTAATTAATTTTGATGTACAATAAAAAAATATAAATATATTCTTACTGAATCGAATATCAAATTTGTACATAAACACACGATAAACACACGGTTCATTTACATTCTTACATGTGACTTAGAAATGCATGCAGAGTAATTTTTAACTTTTTTTCCTATTTAAAATTTCTCTAATTAAAAATCTCAGTTGTAATTGACAATGTCTCTTTTTTTAAGTTTGAGCAACGATCAAAATAAAAAGGTATTTTATAAGAGGACACAATTTAATTTTTTATTGAGATAATATTTGATGATGAATTTTAAAAAAATTTATGGGGGCAATCCTTTATGAGGAGTTTGTTCAACAGATAAAGTAAGTTTTCGGCGTTGGACAGTCTTTCAAAGATTATGCAATTGTGGAGTCCAAATTAAACCGTCAAATTGTGAATACTTCTCTAGTGTACTCATGTGGTTGGTAGAGATCTATATAAGCTCTATCCTCTTCCGATTTAGTTGTCGAAGAGTCGTCTCCAAAAAATTATGAGGTCAAATTAATTATTTAAAAATTAATCAGATCGAAGATTCGGACATTCTAATGTCCATAAAAAAGGATAAATATTCTAATAAAACTTTAACTTAGGATCGATGAAATTATTAACGATCAATAGTAATAAGAAAATGATATTACTTATTAAAATTTTCAAGACATTAATTATCAAGAAAATTAATTAGTTTGACAAAGAAAATGTTAAGACATTATAACGAATTATCATAATACCTACTGTATTAATAAAAATAATAATAACGAAGGAGTGAGTATTTTATTTTATTTTACTTTTCATTATATATGTATTATTTTCATAATGTACTTTAAGATTTTAAAATCGTTTCACAGACAAAATTGAATAAATGCAATAAATAAAAATTGATCTACATATATTACAAATCATTGGGAATATTTGTCCTCTCACATGCAAGGTGTGATAAATATCGATGGTGATTTATTTTTTTTTAACGACCGCGAAGTGGACTAATCTAGAATGAATAAATCATTTTTACTGTAATTTAAGATTTTAAAAGTATTTTATGATTTTAATATTTAATTTTTTAAAGTGAAATTTGGAATTCGAAAAACAATTATATTTTTTGAATTTACAATGTTGTCAATGAGAGTGAACAATCACTACAAAAAATTTTAAATTAAAGATCAAATTAGAGACCGATTCAAATTCGATCTCTAATTAGATACCGATTCAAAGTCGGTCTCTAATTAGATACCGATTCAAAATCGGTCCCTAATTAGAGATCGAATCCAAGTCGATTTCTAAATTAGAGACCAATTTCAAAATCGATCTCTAATTTAGAGATCGATTCTCAAATCGGTCTCTAATTAGAGACCGAATCTAAGTCGGTCTCTAATTTAGAGACCGATTTTCAAATCGGTCTCTAATTAGAGACCGAATCTAAGTCGGTCTCTAATTTAGAGATTGATTCTTAAAACGGTCTCTAAATTAGAGATCGATTTTCAAATCGGTCTCTAAATTAGATATCAAATTCATCTTAATTTTTTTCACAATTGCGTGTAATCACAACTGCATCGACGATCAATGTTGCGTGTAGTCACGGCTGTGATCTGGGTTATAGGAGGCCGCACTTGCACCTACGGTCGCGACTTAGGTCGCGCCAAGTTGAGGTCAAGTCCACAACCACGGCCTAAGTCACGCAAGGTCGAGGCCGCAGTTGCAATCTAGATCACGGTCGCGACGTTGATCTTTGATTAAGATTAAAAAATTTTAAATCTTAATTAAGATTAATTTTTTTTATCTTAATTATTTTCTTTCCTTTCTAATTCTATTCTCTGTTTGATTAATTTTTTTTAAATATTAATTAGAAACTGATTTTTAGAATGATCTTTAAATTAAGATTTTTTTTAATCTTAATTTTTATCTCATCCTTAATTCTATTTCTCCGGTCCGGTCCGCTGGAATCGCTCGGTCCGAGTTAGAAAATATCGACTTAACTGCCCGCCATGGCGATTACGGTCCGGGTTGTGGAACCGCCGATTCCGGTCCGGGCCCGATCCGAGTCCGATTCGGGTTTGAGTCTGATCCGATTAATCGCCGTCTTAGTTAAATAAATAAAAATTTAAAGAATGATGTAAATAATTAAAATAAAAAAAATTACACAATTGAACTTATAAAAACTCTATCGAGGTATTTTGGACATATTTTGGACAAAGAAACTGTTTTGGGATATTTTTTATGTTAACAGAGTGAAGAATCGGGAATTATCAAGGCGTATCAAAACAACATAGTCGTGCCATCATAGACACGTCCGTGTCAGAACTTCCAGACCTCAACACACCCCGGGTGTGTTAGTCGACATGCCCACGTTCCTCAACACACCCCGGGTGTATTAGCCGATACGCCCACGTCTCATGCCCGACACGCCCATGTTCCTCAACACACCCCGGGTGTGTTAGCCGACACACTCATGTTCCTCAACACACCCCAGGCGTGTCGGCTAACACACCCATGTCTCATGCCCGACATGCCTATGCCCACCATTGGCATGGGCGTGTTGCCATATTTCCCATTCAATTTTTTTTTAAATCGACGGTTTGGTTTTTTAAAAAACCATGACCGGACCGCCTAATAGGCAGTCCGGTCACGGGTCCGGGTCAAATCCGTTGACCCGGTTAATCGGACCGTTGACCACGGTTCTGGGTCAGGTCCGAGTCTGGACCTTGGCCGGATCTATCCATATCTAATTAATTTTTTTTAAATATAAATTTAGAAACGATTTTAAAATTAGATGTCAAAATTAAGATTTTTTTATCTTAATTTTTTCTTCCATCCCTAATTCTATTAAATATCTAATTATTTTTTAAATAAAAATAATTTAGAGACCGATTCTAACAATCGGTCTCTAAATTAAGTTTTTCTCTAATCTCTAATTCTTTTTAATATTTTTAATTTTTTAATATTAATTTAAAGACCGATTCTAAGAATCGGTCTCTAATTTTTAGAGACCGATTCCGAGAATCAATCTCTAATTTATGATTTTCTTTTTCTTGCCTAAAGTTTTTTCTCCCGATCGTTCGCGCTCTTCTCCCCTCTTCTTCTCCGATTCCTCTCCTCCTCCCCTCTCCCATGTCTTCCCTCTTCCTCTTCATCTTCTTCTTGCCCGGTCACGCGAGCCCGCGGCCGTAACCTCCGTTGCCAGAGGTCGCGCCCGTGACCTCCTCTCCCCTCTCCCTGTGAAGCCGCCGCCCTTTCGCGCGAAACAATGCCTGTGAGATCGCGGTCGCATGAGGTCGGCGCGGCGAGCGCAGATGCAGTCACGGGCAGGCTGCCGCCGCAATCGTGGTCCTGTGAGGCCGTCGCCGCGATCGCAGTCCTGCGAGGCCGCCGCCGCAACCGCAGTCCCGCGAGGCCACCGTCGCGACCACAGTCCAGCGAGGCCGCCACCACGACCCTGGTCACGGGAGGCCAGCGTTGTGATCGTGGTCCCGACCTCGTGCGATGGAGGAAAAAGAGGATGAACAGGCTTGCTCCAACAGGATCTGCTATAGACCCTCTATTACCAATCAGAAACCGGAGGAAACTGGAGGATGATGAAGATAACCCAACTGATGAATCAGGAGGTGAAGAGACCATTGTCAGGATTGATTCCCTCAGTAATCTATCCTTCTGCTGGACATCTGAAACTTCGAGTGCTCAAAATAGATAAATTAGACAAGTACTCGCTCCTAAATGTTTTTGTATATTATATATTGTTTACACCTACAAACACACTCCTTGTGCATCCTCAATAAGAGCAAAATGCACTTTGCTCCTCTCCCTAAACTCGAGATCATTATCGCCTGAAATCCATGAAATAAGTATGTCCACGTAATTTACCTTGTTCGTTGTTTCCTCGAGGAACACTTGAATATGAAGTTGTTGCCTTGGTTGAAGTTGAATTTCCTGACAATGATTTTCCTTTTCTTTCTTTAGTTGCAAATGTATTCTTTTCACTTTAATATATTATGGCTCTATCTTTACTGTTATCTTGTTTGCATATGTACTTATAATTATTTAAAATAGTTGAATTAAGACAGTATGTTTTGTTTCATTTTAAAATTTGTATTATGTGGCTCTTTAGATTTTGGATGACCAATGAATATTTTTAATGGATATAATTACATCTCCAAGTTATTGATTTTGGAGCTTGTCATTGTATATGCATTTAAAACTATTCTCTGTTAAGAAGTTTTGGTTAATATTAATTGTTCAATGTTAATTAATATCCTTGTTATTTATTCTCCCCCACGTCTCTTTTACTTTTCTATTCAAGTAATCCAAGCTTAATACTAAGTTATATTTGGGTTCTCGAACTACCAAACTGAGAGTTAACAAGACAAGATCGATTTAGCATTCCTATGAGCATTGCATTGACAAAATTCCACGATTGGGTACTTGCTATTGTAGTATAGACTGCAAGAAAAAAAAATGATAATTATGGTAAACCCTCATGTACATGATATTGTAGTATCCTTATCTTGTTCAACCTTTGATATGCTAGAAATCATCTTCCTGTTTGATATTGAATTTCAATTGTTCTGTTAAGGTATCTCTTTTCTTATAATCTAAGGAAGTAGAAAACAACATTTCTATTAAGTTGGACAGTATCAAGATTGAGAAGCAAAATATATGATTTAACTTGATTGATACTCTGAAATGAGACCATTATTTAGCATCAGATTTTTATTTTGTATTTTTTGGGGACCGAAAAGAAGATGACTGCAATGATACTTTTAGGAGTTATATTGTTTTCTTGAGATGGATGAAGTTGTTTTCTTGTTACTTATGTTTTTGCCTCATCTGTGATTGGCTCCACAAGATGACAATGCTTCATTTGATGCTCTTCAACAGGTCGACTCTTCGCTTGAAAGCATAAACCGTGAATAGAAGATAACCGGTTAGCAATGCTACATTCATATTCCATTAGCTAGATGAAGTTCAAGTCTATGGTCCATGTAATGATCTTCGTTTTTTATAAATGTGTGTTATATTTTAAATTTATTCATAGGTCCTTTTTAATGTTTTATTTCTAACCTTTCTATTTATAGTCCTTTTGATAACACTTCTTCAATTTTGAAGGTTGACTCTTATGAGAATGATGATGATCCACAACCGAAGAAACAAAAAGATATAGCTGAAAACTTTGAGAACTTTTGAAAACTTCTAAGCACTCTACACTGGTAACTATATATTAGGAATTAACATTTGCGAGTTTTTTCCTCTCTTTTACTTAGATATATGGTCTTGAATTTACACTATCAATCATGCACTAATAGAACTATATTTTTGTTTACAGGTAAAAATAAGGTATGGATAAGTGACTAAGAAGTCCTTGCACTAGAAGAGATCACTCTCTTCCATTGCTTAATTAAGAGATTTATGACACAGGTACATTATTATTATTTCCATTGATTTCTAAATAATTCGTTGTCATTTTTTTATTAATATAATATATATTATCATATTTGGCATTATTTTTTGGATAATATTCACATTGTCATATTTGTCATTAATTTATGATTAATATTATTCATATTGTCATATTCCAGTGTCTCATGCATCATTTATGTTTTATATTGAATTTTATTTTTATGTAGTGTTTGATATGATAGTTATTTTGGTAGGATAGTAATTTTTCAAGATATGATAGGAATGTAGCAGTGTTTTGTGGTATGTTCGTGGAGCTCACCACGACTATGGACCCCACTCGATGCGTCTCGAATTGAGCTCCATGGTATTGTAGTCATGCCGTGGTGTGAAACGGAATGCTACAGGGCGACTATAAAATGTTTCCAAAGGATGAATTTCATTGAATATTTATATTATAATTGTGCACAGGACATGTTAATAAAATTAAATGTAATTAGTATTTATATTGTAATTGTCTATATTTGAATATTAATAAAATTAAATTTTATTAGTATTTATATTATAATGGTGTGTTGGGATGTTATTAGTAAATATTATTATTAATATTGATTATTGAAATATTGTTCAAATTTTTTATAAATATTTTTTTAAATTTAAAGACCCAATTAGAGACCGAATTTACATTCGGTCTTTAAATTTAGAGACCGATTTCAAATTCGATCTCTAAACTTAGAGACCGATCTCAAATTCGGTCTCTAAAATTAGAGACCGATTTTACATTCGGTCTCTAATTTAGAGACCGATTTTATATTCGGTCTCTAAATTTAGAGACCGATTTCAAATTCGGTCTCTAAATTTAGAGACCGACAGATTATTCAGTTTCTAAATTTAGAGACCCAAAATTTAGAGATTGAAATATTCGATCTCCAAAACGGTTGCTAATGCATTTAGAGACCGATTTTTGGTCTCTAATTCGGTCTCTAAAATGTCATTTTCTTGTAGTGAATCAATTAATAATTGAACCAATCGAATAGATTACATCGAAACTGAATAAATAAAACTTTTTTTTACAAATCAAACCGATCAAATTTTCAATGAAAATTGAACCAACAGAATCGATAAAAAATTGATTAACTAAATTAAAAATCGAATTTTTGTATCATTAGTCTATTGATATTTCATATCAGTGGATTGATATCAAATTCAGTCGACTGATAATGATGGAGAAGATATTAATCGACATATCAATCGATTAATTTATATTAATCAGTCGACTGATATAATAAATCAATTGATTGATGGATTTAAATTCGATTTAATTGGCTAAATCAATTATTTTCATTTCAAAATCGAAATCCAAATGATTTAAAAAATTAATAATTTTTAAATTAAATTTTCAAATATATCTAATCGAATTTTCCGATTTGATTGATTCGATTGATTTATTCAGTTTAATTAAGAAAGAAAGAGGAGGACTCAATTCGATCCTCTACTACCATATCGTTAGACAATGAATTAAAAAAAAATCATTCGGATGATTCTGAAGCTCTAGAGTTTATCTGGTGGAAAGAGTACAGCTTTAATGTTGGACAATCATTCAGAGATAATTCAACTGTAAAATCCGAGTTAATTCGTGAAAAAACTATGAATAATTTTTTGATTTATTTTTAACGATCGATGAAATAATTTGAATTCTAATCTTAATCGACTCCGTTAATTATGGATGAAACATTTCAAAAATCTGTGACAAAGAATCGATCACCCATATGAATTAATAATGTTCGAATATTCTGATAATGTCCCAAAAAAAAAGCACGCATGGCGTGTCTTACCTAAACAAACCTCTCCAGCTTCTTGGATTAAATCATGCCGTTTATGTAATCGGGGTTCTTTCGTACGACTGACAGGATTCGTATCGCGTCCGATGACTGGATTTCCTTAACTAGAAGGCGTGCCCGGTGTCTGCTCTCCGAGCTAACCAGGAACGAGTTTTGCTACGACTCCTTTTTCTACTACGAGTTTTGCGCAGGCCACCCACGGAGCTTCTCCATGTTTCCTCCCCTTTTCGTGCCGCACCCAAGACTCAGATTAACCCACCTTTGCTCCAAATCCCTTCCCTCTTTCTTCCCCGTCGCCACCTCCTCGGCTATGCTTGTGCTTGGTGGCCATCCTCCGTCAAGGTGTTTCAGGTGCGTCACCTTCCCTCGGTACCACACGCTGCCTGAGGAAGAGTCGTTGTGTTGTGGTGGATAATCGATCCGGTCTTGTCCCGTTGAGTAGTCTCAGAGATCTCCAAGAAGGCCCTTCTCTCGCCCCATCCTCCATCCATTCTGCTTTCTTTGACCCTATGGCACTTCGTAAAAGACACGCAGTTCAACAGTGACGAGTTGGTCGAACTTATGACCAACGAAGATAAGACTACAAAAGATTACTAGCGCCGGTGAAAATTCCCAGTTAAGAGACTGCTCGCGCATAAAGGGAGATGATTTCGGAAATAATTTTGGTATTTCGTAAAAGACTCTCAGAGAGTGATTTCGGAAATAGTTTTGATATTGAAAACCTCATATTGGGAGATGATTTTATTGTATTATCAGTGTTGCTAAACGCGGTGGAAATTGGAATGAAAGTTGCGATTATCAGAAGTATCAGATGGGAGATTTATCTTTCCTAGTATTTCTCCTTGAGAAGATCTGAAACTCTTTGTTAAGGAGAGATGCACCTTTGAGGTTATGCATCGATTATCGATGTTGGAACGTGGAAGCTGTTGGAAATGATATCCTTCGTTGTGGATAGATGATCTGTTTAGATCAGCTAAAGGACACCAGGATATACCCTAGGGTTGATCTAGGATTGAAATGTTGATATTGTAGTGACTTGATGTCATACAATTACCCTTGTGGGTGTGATGATTGAGATATCATCTGCTTGTAGTAAAAAGAATGCAGGTGTGTAGAAGACGACATTTCATATTTGGTATGAATTTTAGGAGATGTCGATAATGTTGTTAGACTTATCGATGATTTAGTCGTTCATGGATTTGAGGAATCAAGTACTCTTGGAGTATTTGAGATTGATTGTCATCATATCTGTGGATGATATATTTTTGGGATATATTCACAATCTTAAAGGAAGTTGTGGTTCCCCTAGATTGATTTGGTGTTTTATCATAGATGTGGATAGGATGCTATAGAGTTACTATACCGCTGACTTGTTCGACCAAGAAGGTGATGGGAATTACTTGGTCAGAAGCTTGTGAAACTATGTTTCAAGGCCTAGACAATAGTTGATTTCGTAGTTTGATGTTGGGAGTGTCAACACGTAAAGGTGGAATATTAGTGACTAGTAGAGTTACGTACCGTGATGAAGTGGGAGCCTAGTACGTTAAACTGTGTTGGGAGATTATCTAGAATTCGAAAAGGGCTTGATATGATTTGGGTAATCGATGATCGATTAGCTAGGTCCGCTCATTTCCTTTCGAGTCGTAAGATGATTTCGTTGGATCGCTTGACGGAATTATATTCATGGAGTATCCTCGAGTATCATTTCCGATTGTGATTCATGATTCACCTTACGATTCTGGCAAAGTCTTACACCGGTTACGAATATAGAGCTCCACTCTAGGACAGTTATGTACTTTTTGATAGGTGAGCGATATGAATGTGTTATTTATACTTTAAAAGGTTTGTTGAGAGTATCCATGATAGATGTTAGAGACTATCAGTATCCCCACTTAGATACTTGAGATGATTATTGTGACATCTCGTACTCATACATGAGTCGAAAATTTGGTGATTAAATTTTTGTTAATGGGGGAGAATGTAAGATACCGAAAATAATAATAATAAAATAAAATACCCTTTGTTAATGGATAAATTATCTTATATAATTTCTCAGGAGTTAACAGGAAATTTTTTCAGATTCAAAAGGAGTCCATACGAGGAAGATTTAAATTTAAATAGATGGTTGGATCAACGTAGGCTAGCTTAGACTTGACCTAGGCTAGTTTAACCACAAGGGGTGGATTTATAAGGCCGAACCCGACCCGTTTGGACTCTTCCCTTGTCGCGATTTCCCCCTTTCTCTTCCGAATCACCGCTGCTGCCGGCGATTTCTTCTCCCCGGTGCTCCGCCTCTCCCTCCCGATCCCGGCGGCAGCGAGCTCCTCCGGCGTTTTCTCTGTGGACTGATCCGGTCGTCGCACATTGCATGACACTCCACCGCCCCATCCGACGCCCTGATCTGCGGCCAGTATCGATTGTCGTCGGTGTCGATCTTCACGCAGATCGTTGCCCTATCTGCTGCTTGACAGGCCGGCTCGCCTTCACTGTCACAGCCGCCTTTGGTCACCCGGATCGACCGTCGGCCACGCTGGAGTTCTTCCCCTTCCTCTGTTTTCATCGCCGCGACGCCCTCGATTGTCCCCGATCCTGATCTGGTTCTTATCGCGAAGCTCAGCTCGTCGGAGCCCTTCTTCCTCGTCGCTGGTGTTCTTCTTCACCTGCGCTTGGCCGATCGACCTTGCCGTTAGCCACTACTTGAAGCGCCGGTTGATTTCCACCATCAGTTGCCTTTGCCTCAGCTACGAGCAACGCATTGGCTGCTGGGTTCTTGCGTGTGCATCATAGTTGCTTGATACTACTGTCGAGATCTAAGGTGGTGGTGGTCGTTGGTGGCTCGATCAGTGGATCAGAGACTGCTCTGGAAATCCCAGATCCATTCTGAGATTTGGTGGATGAATGCTACTCTTGTAGCTCAACGGCAGGCTGATGGGTTTGAAGCTGCGCGGGTGAGGGTAAGCAAGGTAAGCGTAGATTTGGGTTGAATTGCAGTTGTGTGATAATTATAGCTGATTGTAGGTAATGAGGATGATTTAAGTTATGTTTTGCTTTTGATTTGGTTGGTTGATGCAGATCTAATACCTATACTTGGAATTGGGCAGCTGTGATTGAAGCTGCACTAGTTGAGCTACGATTGGAGGTATTGACAATAAGGTATTGTGATTTTGGATATTTCAGTATCAATGTGCGGTAATTTTCTTATATTTTTAAGTATTTTATGATTATTTGTTAGTTCTTTTTTGTCAAAAAATATTAATTATAGTTTTTTTAATTTAGTTGCATTATCTTCTCTTTTGGATTATTTTTAATTTGAAAAATATATTAATAATAGCAATAACAATCAAATTTTATCCTATTAAACATGATCGAATATGAGTTTTTTTTACGTCATTGTCATTACATTCTATTTTTTACTGCATCATCATTTATATTTAAATATATTTTATTTTATTATTGCTAATTAATTTTTTTTTATTTCCCTTGTTTGAAGTGCTTATTTATTACAGTTTCACATCGTCTAAATAGAATATTTATTAGTCGTTTAAGTATATGTTCGTATCATTTTAAACGTCTTTTGAAATTTTTTATTTGGAAAATCACACACAAAAATAAAAATGAGGGTACTATTTGGCTGTGGGCGAAATCCCTTGTCAGTAGGCACTGATTTGTATTCTCTTGACTATTGAATTACTTATCGAAGTTGTTTCTCATAAACCATGTAGTTAATCTTACTATATTAAAAGAAATTGATTATTATGACCATTCTCACCGAAAATGATCTTCACGATGTTGATTCGTAAAGAAGTTTCATTTTCAGAATCATACTTTCTATTCTTCTTGTTGATTATCCCATCGAAAAGTTATGTTGTTACGTTTCCAATGATGGTGGTGACATTTTGACGATGGCTGAGGCTGCTATATTTTTCAAACTCTGGATTCCTTTTTGTCGTAAACACAGTATCGAGTATCGAGTGTAGAAATCCAGAAAAGTACTTTAATTTGAAGGAGAATCCATACAAGAACGAGAGACGCGCAGACTTTGTTAATGATCGAAGATGGGTGGTAAAGAGATAGTATCATCATTTTGAAATTCATATAAATGGTTTATCCGAGTCCACTCCCACTGGAAAATCTGATCTTCACGATACCGATTCAGATAAAGAAGCTCCACTTCTAATTGCAAGCACCATACTTTCTATACTCCTTGTTGATTATCCGTTGATCTATGTTACATTTACGACGGGGTAACATTTTGATGAGTTGAATTATATTTTTCGAACTCTGAATTTCTTTTTGTCGTAAACACATTATCAAGTATCAAGTGTCGAGTGTAGAAATCTAGAAAAGTACTTTAATTTAAAGGAGAATCCATACAAGAATGAGAGACATGCAGACTTTGTTAATGATCGAAGATGGGTGGTAAAGAGACAGTATCATGATTTTGAAATTCATATAAATGGTTTATCCGAGTCTGCATGTCTCTCGGATAAACCAGTTATATGAATTTCAAAATCATGATACTGTCTCTTTACCACCCATCTTTGATCATTAACGAAGTCTACATGTCTCTCGTTCTTGTATGGATTCTCCTTCAAATTAAAGTATTTTTTTGGATTTATACACTCGACACTTGATACTCGATAATGTGTTTACGACAAAAAGAAATTCAGAGTTCGGAAAATATAGCAGCCTCAACCATCATCAAAATGTCACCACCGTCATCAGAAATGTAACAACATAGCTTTTCGATGGGATAATCAACAAGGAGTATAGAAAGTATGGTGTTTGCAATTAGAAGTGGAGCTTCTTTATCTAATCGACATCGTGAAGATCAGATTTTTCAGTAGGAGTGGACTCGGATAAACCATTTATATGAATTTCGAAATCATGATACTGTCTCTTTATCACCCATCTTCGATCATTAACAAAGTCTGCATGCCTCTCGTTCTTGTATGGATTCTCCTTCAAATTAAAGTACTTTTCTGGATTTCTACACTCGATACTGTGTTTACGACAAAAAGGAATCCAGAGTTTGGAAAATATAGCAGCCTCAGCCATCGTCAAAATGTCACCACCATCATCGGAAATGTAACAACATAGCTTTTTGATGGGATAATCAACAAGAAGAATAGAAAGTATGGTGTTTGCAATTAGAAGTGGAGGTTCTTTATCTGAATCGGCATCGTGAAGATCAGATTTTCCAGTGGGAGTGTCAATCGTAATAGTCTCGAATTTCTCTTTTAATATAGTAAGATTAGCTACATGGTTTATGGGGAGCAATTTTGATAAGTAATTCAGTAGCCAGAGGAATGCAAATCAGTGCCTACTGACAAGGGATATCGCCCACAGTCAAATAACATCCTCATTTTTGTGTGTGATTTTTCAAATAAGACATTTTGAGAGATACATTTAAAATAGTACAAATATATACTTAGACGACCAATAAATACTCAAATTAGACGATGTGAAACTATAACAAATACACACATCAAGCGAGGAAGACAAAAAAGATTTGGTTAGCAATAATAAAATAAAATTTATTTAAAGATATAGTAGGGGATAGAGTCTAATAATGTAAAAGAAATTATATAATCGGTCCCATTTAGTAGAATAAAAATTGAATGTTGTTATTATTATTGTATTTTCCAAGCAAGAAACAACTGAACAGTAACTATGTGGAGGAAGATAAAGCGACTAAATCAAGAAAACTATAACCAATATTTTCTTATGAAAAAAGAACTAACAAAAAATCATAAAATTCTTAAAAACATAAGAAAAGTATTACCAGTGCATTGAAGCTGGAATATCCAATTTCCGAGTAAACAGTCGCCATTTATGTGCCAACTCTCTCAACTGGGAAGCATCCATCTCCACTCTCCAGAGCACACTTATGATCATCATGCTGGAATTGTTCAGGTATTATTTTTCTGCTTTCTTATGATCCAACCTTTTCTCTCTCTCTCTATTTTTTTTTTTGCATGTTAAAATTTGCAGCATTAATTCTAAATTTCTTTTTATCTTTTACTTCACCATATATTGCTGAATATAAATTAGTTCAATATTTTATAATTATTTGCAGTTTAGCCTTATCTCATCTATGTTGGAATATGAATTCACTCTTTTGGATTGGATCAGATATGAATTGGTTATACTGGTTAATCTTTTGAGTGTGGAGTTCCAAGTTGGGAACTTGACTTTTGCTTTTTCTTGCACTTGTTTTTCAGTTAGATGATGTCAATTCAAAAGTCGCATGATAGCAACTCCTTATATTGTTCCACCATCATCACAAGCATCTTCTATGAATTCGAGCTTGCTCTGTTGTTTGTTCACAACCCTTCCCCAAGCCCGAGCATCTTTCGCCGTTCCTTGACCCTTCATCATCTTCCTCATTCATCCGTGCCCCAAGTCTAAGTATCTTCCATCTTTCGTACGTATGTGATTCTTTGCTGAGCCCAAGCATCTTTCTTTGTTCTTTTGTAACCCGAACCCGAACATCTTCTGTTACCTAAAACTCTCAAGCAATTGTGAGGGCCTTTTCCCCATTTCTCCTCCTCTGTGCCGTGCTACACAGAACAACAATGTTTTGAAACAATAAACAATATGGTTCTGGTCTTTGGCAAAAACTCTAAATGGTTAGAGATTTTAAACTTTGTTCTTCGACTTTGTCAAGATCGTATATCGATTGATTTCCTAATTTTTAGATTAAATAGAATTGGCCTCAAACCGGTGTCCATCCAACTTAATTGATCCATATTGGAATCGACCTACTTTGAAAATTTTAGTTGCTGGTTATTGGTAGGGTAACAATCAAGTTTGAAAACGTTAGTTGATTTAACTTCAGTACAAGTGTTTGTTAGCGGTATGGATCTTGGTGTTCAACACCCTTTTTCCCTTTTTTTTTTTTTATTTTATTTTTTACATTTCATCAAATGATGATTGTTTTTGATCTGATTATAACTACTATATAGTATAGGGTGAAAAGTTAAGTTACAAATGATGAATCATAAGTAACTGAGTTTACTTCTAATATGGTACTGCCAAACACAATGTCAATGTCTATTCTGGTACTTGAGTTCAGCAATTGCTACTCTTGACATAATCCAAAAATTGAAAATCTGTTTATGTTATAGGTAATGTCCAAGCTTCTGAATGAACGAACCATTATTTGGAAATTACGAAGAGACTACGTCTCTAGATTTCACCGGCATCGAATATCTGTCTGCCTATGCTGATTTATGTTTCTCGAACAGTTATTTCGAATGATCTTTTCATTCATGACTTGGACTGTAACCGCCGGTATATTTATAACTCTGACAATCCCTCCAAGAAGGCATTTGTTTCATGATGGACTATCAGGTTTGGTATGTTCAATTTCCTCAGAGTTTTGGCCCCCTCTGATTGTTCTTCCTTGATGTCAACATGCGAGCTCTTTTCAGGCAGGTTGCTGAAGCTGCTGCTCTTCTCAAAAGCGTAAAGGCCAGACAGCACTTCACCTTTTATTTTGGAACCGTCGAGTCCTTCGGGATTCGAAAGGAAGTAAATTACGAGAGGACAGAGGACTATGTTTGTAGATGCAATTGATAAGACAATGAGAAAAACAAGACACATGGACTTCACCTGGGAGACTACAAGGATGATGAAATGGGCATGCCCACCTTCTTTCAAAAAATTGGAAATTCATCTTTTTTTTTTATCGATTCCATTCCAGATGCTGAGCTCAAAGGTCGACCTCTTCCTGATCATCATGCCGTCAAGTATGGTCGTCGGCCTAATATTTCTCACTGCTCCCAGGGGACTTTTTGATGCATCTGTTGTTCTAATATTTGCATGTCTTGCTCTCACGGAACACAGAATTATTGCCCAAACAAGCAAAATATTTACGGTAAAATATACTGAATATTTTTTTAATCATCATTTTGACATTTTGCATGTTCTTTATTTTTGAAATCAAGTGATCTGTCATCGTATTTAAAGAACGGTGGTAAAATGAGTAATTTTGATTGCTCAGAGGAATCAATGTTCATCTTATTGGTCTAATCAAAGGATTACTGAAGGTAATTATCGATAGTGAGTTACTTCACATTAACTTTGTTTTAGGTTTTCACGGGGATGACGTATTGGCTATTTATAAATATCAGACCGAAAATTTGAATAAAATAAAATAAAAAATAATAGAGATGTCATCGAAAACAGTCTTCTTATTTATTCCCTTGGAGGTTCAACATGAAGGCGTCATTTTTGTTAATAATATATGCTTTGCAAGTGTATGAATCCAGTGAAAAATAGAACTACAACCAGCTTCATGGGGATTCACAAGAAGATGAACTAACAAATGACAACTGATTCAACCAAACAACATTTGGTGCATTTTATTTACATCCTCGAACCTATACCATCGAATCGAAAGCGAATATGATTACCAAAGAACCACCATACACAAAAATAGCGAGAATGGAATATAACAGATGCATGGAGTCTAAGAAAAAAGCAAGGCATATCGAAGACAAGATCAAAGATTAGTCGGCAACTTCATCATAAAACAATCCACAAACATATAGTTTCACTATCCAGAAGGTCATTCTAATCGTAGAACATCTGCGACGCACCTTGAAAGATTTTCAGTAGCAAAGATGGTGCATAACAAGGAGCTATATAAGGAAATTTACAAAGCATATGATACACAAAAGCTCTTCTTCTCACCTTCTGCAGCCTCAAGGATGAGAAGAGGTAATTACTACCTATGACTATGCTGCCTATGCCCATAAAATCTGAAAATTATGTACTTGCTCGTCTTATGGAATCATCGGATGTCGTTCTCTGTCGTTAGTTTTACAAAAGAGGGTGTTTTCTTCAGGTTCTTATTGGCGGCGTCTTTGTTGGCACTGATCTTTCCGACCTTCTTTGTTGGTTTTTTCTGGGATGAGACGAAACTATGCATTGTTTGATGGCCGCGCCTTTGCTTCGAAGACACTATCTCATTTACAGCCTTCTGAAGAGCATCCTTTGCAACAGTATAAAATTCAGCAGATGCTGCACCCTCTCTTGCACATCTCATGGCGTCGCGGGATAAATCATTATACCGCGTTATAGAAGGGTCCTCTGTGTTTGCTCTGAGTTCGACACCGTGATCATCCAAGAAAGAACCACTCTTGGCATGCTTCGTCCACCTCTTTAAGATGTAATGGTTAGGCAATGCACGAACACCATTGACTATAAAAACTCTCAGAGCATGTCTACACAATATCCCCGAAGACTCGAACATGGAACAGCTGCAATGCGCTTTGTTCCTCGAGGCATCGAAATCGACAGTGTATAATTTGTCACCTTCTTCATTTCTTGTTACCCTATATCTGCTTATTGGCCCATCATCTATCTTGTCCACGTGATAACCCAAAGATTCAACAAATTCTTCCTGAAACCTGTCGAAAATAGTTCTTGTGTAGATACCAGCGGCCTGCTTTTCCATTGGCGAAGCGGTTCTCAGAAATGGCTTCTCAAGCAATGTAATAAACTCTGCTTGTGCTTCTTTTTCACATTGAGTCGCGAGGGTTTGAGCAAGTTGCCTAACTGCCACCCGCAAAGGAGTTTTCACGGTAAAATATTTTTCGATAACTTTGTCTAAGATCTCGTATCTTCTAGACCCTTGGATTTTTGCTAAAAATGATTGCTTCGTGAATACAGGTGCCCATTGATGCCGGATACTGTACAATGATTGCATATAAGTATTCTCCTTCAGGCCGTACCTATTTATTGTGGCATCCCAGCATGACTCAAATGATTCAACTGTTTCACACTCGTCGATGCATACTCTAAGTTCGCTTTCAAAAGGGACATGCCCTGAAAACAAATCAGGCAATTCTTCCTGGATCGAGCTTAAGACATGCACCTTGCAAAAACAATGGCAAGTTTGTGGTAATACCTTAGCAACTGCCGATGAAAATGTCCTGTTTAGTTCAGTAACCAATGAGACAGGAGGCATCGCCGGCATCGCTGCAAGCCACTGCTCCAAGAGCCAAGTGAGTGATGCCTCAGTTTCATCTACAAGCAGAGCACATCCAAATATGATCGGCTGAAGATGATGATTCACGCCTGTGAACATAACAATGGGAATCAACTCCTTCTCATTTCTGTACATAGTCTCAAATCTAACGGCATCGCCAAAGTAGTAGTAAGCCATTCGAGCTTTGGAGTCGGCCCAAAAGATGTTGGTCATGCAGTTATTATTCTCAACCTGTACTGCATAATAAAAGGTAGGGTTCTCTAATTGTGTTTTCTTGAAATATTCAAGCAGATTTTGCACATCTTCTGGACCCAAATCGTTGTAATGAATCTCTCTAGGGTATTGTGAGTCTTGACCATTCAATAGAAGATTGCGAGTATCAGAAAAGTTTTTAGCAATGACAAGTATCTCTCCTTGCGAACGAACACATCTAACCTTGCTCGGCGGAGAAGGCTTCAGCTCATGATTATGCTCCAGTTCAAGTTTTGAAACCATCCAAATGTCACCATCCTTCCGAATTATCTCAAATAATGCATCACAACCTTCTTTTGATAGATCTTGAATCTGTATCCTCTTGTTGTCATCATTACCATTATCCCTTCCAGAATGGTAGCGATGCTTCGAACAAACAAGTTTCAACATTTTGAGGGATTCATCATGCAATGAGCGGCGCGATTGTCGAACACGAGCCTCAAATCCCAAGCGGCTTGCATATGCATAATAAAACGTCTTGGCAAACTCAAGAGATTCAAACTCCATACCGATATAGGGATCCATCAGTGTATCTCCTTCAGTAGCAATGTAATGCACTCTGCTTGGCATTCCAACTTCATGATTGTGCTCTTTCACGAGCTTTGTCACCACCCACCTTTCGTCTCCCCTTCTGATCACCTCGAGCATAGCCTTACATCCTTCTCGAATTGATGCAGCTCGTTTCCTCGTCTTCTTGCCGACGATAATACGTTTCTCCCTGCTGAACCCTTCTCTTGAGCAAACAAAACGCAGCATTATGACAGATTCATTGCATTTTGAACGCCGTGACCTTGCGACGCGTACAGAGAAGCCGATACGTCCGGCATAAGCTATATAGAAAGTCTTTGCAGCCTCACCGGATTCAAACTCCATTCCAACAAAAGGTTCTAGTCTCGGATCAGCTTCCACTGCAAAAAGCTCTCTTCGAACGGACTGCTCCAACAACTCCAAAGGCTGTTGCTGCTGTTGATGCTGAGGAGGAGGCGGCGGCGGCGGCTGCTGCTGCTCTATATGGTGGTGGTGGTGGTGATGCTGACTCACAAGGTGATGTTCAGTCTCTACGACATGGACATGAGGACTTACGCCCAATGTCGTCCAGAAGTTAATGCTATCATCCTCGATGTTCACTTGGTGTTCTATCAATCCATTGTCACCGTGGGGATTACCATCCATCATCCTGGATCAAGCTCAAGAGTTTCAAGAAAAGAAACACGGTTCTTTAAAAGGTCAAGAAACAGAAACACAGATCGATGAAAAGGTTGCAACTTTGGCTCAAATCGAACAAATGATGAAGAAAAAAAAAACGATCTTTTCAATCCAACAGAAGGCACACCGAGAACAACCTTTCCCACACGCAATTCACTGATACCTGAAGAAAATCATCGAATCGAACTAAGAGACACAAGAAGAAAGAAACTTTCCCACATCCGGCCCACTGATACCTGAAGAAGAACATCAAATCGAACAAACGACAGGGCAAAAGCAAATCTTCCCCGCATTCAATCGACC
Organism: Wurfbainia villosa; assembly: GCA_025175895.1. Lineage (NCBI taxonomy): Eukaryota > Viridiplantae > Streptophyta > Magnoliopsida > Zingiberales > Zingiberaceae > Wurfbainia > Wurfbainia villosa. Next base: position 874,206 of record CM046000.1, on the reverse strand, counting down.
GAAGACCGAAGAACATTACAAAAAATCTCATAATAAATAAACGCAAGAGCAAGAAAAGACAGCTAAATATCGACGAACTTCGAAGGAACCCTAGAGATGGCAGAAGTGGCCGGAGAAATCCAATCTATTGGAAGAGAGACAGATCGAACTTACTTGCCGCTACGGCGGTGACTGGGTAGCTCCAGTTATATCGCTGATCTCCTCTCTGCCTCTCCCGCCGTCCCGCGGGTGGTGCGAGGATACCCTAATCTCACCGCATCGGAGCGCAACGATAAGAGGGAAAAATAAAAATTAATTAATTCATTAAAAAAAATACAAATAAAAGACACCCTAATCCATGTGCGGGTTTGGACCGGTTCGGTGGTACAAGCCGAAACCAAACCAGGTCTGCTGCGGGTTTTGTTTTGTTTTTAATCGGCAATTTACTGAATAAGTAAATATACAATTATCAAATCGCATACTGATTTTCTAAAATATAAAATAACTCTTTTTTTCTTCGATCACTTGATCGTGATTTCACGATCAACCTTTAGCAGTTGTTCAATTGTAAAATCATCGACTCCCGGCTATAATATAATGATAGAATATCTATATCGAAGCGTCTTAGTTTTAGTGGCTAGCGTGGAGATATAATATTGTGGGAGATGTCGGGTTCGAGCTCTTCTCAGCAACAATTGACCAGTAGATCCTGTTGACTGAGATACTAGATCCGGCCCAGGTATACTCTTATCAACTCGTGGTACTGTACCTCCAAAAATTCCTTCGAGAGTTTCTGATGAGGGGTCGCTTCGGCGGTAGGATCAGTCACCTTAAAAAATTTACCCGCCACAGTTTTCCCCCGCGGAAAAGGGCTAGTGGCTAGCGCATGCAAAAAGTTGCACAAATGGACAACGGGTCAATCCCTCGCAAAAGCGAGAGTTCCATCCCTCCATACGCTGGTTACTAGTCTCAAGGGTCAAAGGTCCACCATGATTTACCTCCCTTACGATGGCCCAAGGGCGGACTGGTAGGGGCCGCTAGGTTGACGGATTCCAATCTTTTTTGTACAAATGATAGAATATCTATGCTCCGTGGGAAGAGCTTAGTGACTAGTATATACAGACATTTCATCATAGGATAAACGGGTCGATCCCTCGCAAATGCGAGGGTGCCGTCCCTTCACGCGCTAGTTACTAGTCTCAAGGGTCAAAGGGTTACCGTAATTTACCTCCCTTACGATGGTCAGGGAGCAGGCTGATAGGAGCCACTAGATTGACGAATTCCAACCTTTGCATCATCAATGATAGAATATTTATATAGATAATTAAAAATTTCTAAATCAATTTTTAGTTACATCTGGCAACCATGCTTACGCTAATTTGATTTACCTCTCTTTTCTATTAAGGACAGCTGAGGGGTTGTTAATATAACGGTGTCACGTTTAAAATCATAGACTATGATAAATTATCATTCTATCAGTACTATTAAGATGTTTTTCCCTCGTGGAAATGACGTGATGATTAAGATACAGTGGTATTTATAAAAATAACACAGATCGATTTCGGAAGAGGTCTAAAATTCTTTTTTAATTTTAGATAACTCTCATGTATTTTGACCACCACGTCAAGACTCATAAGATCATCTGTAATTTATTTTTTTCACAATGATCGTAAGACAGATCGATAAGGATCACTGAATTGACGATTCCAATCTTTTATAGAATAATTTAAAATTTTTGCAATGCAGATGATGCCTCCATGGTTTAAAGATTAGATCGGTTCGCCTTCCGAAAATTTTCCAGTTAGACCGGCTTATTGAAATTTTAACTGGGATTAGGCACAAAAACACGAGTCTGCTTAATAGATTATCCGGTTTATTTCGGTCTGCTGGAAGCCGGTTTCCTGGATGAACCGCAGCAAGATTCCTTCAGTTTACTAGCTCGAACCGGTTGCGGTTCGATTAGAGTGAGATTAGCAATTAAGATTTAATGAATCATAATAATTGAACAAAAGTAGTGAAATACTTTTCAATTGTAATTTTTAAACTAAGAACAAACAACTTCCAACTTGATGCTAATGAATTTGATTGAACCTTTTTATTTATTTATTTATTTTTATAATTCAAATGTTTAGAATACAATTTATACGTATTCAAATATTCAAAGATCGATTTTCAAATTTATTCACTTTCAAAGATATTCGAATTTTTATCCTCTAATTTCTTCTGTGAGAATGTTACCGCTACCTTATACTACTTGATGGGGTTGATTGAACTTTTTTTCATATTACAGTACCAATCAAGTCTTATCCTATAAATGAGATTGATTATATAAATTTTTCTATATCGTTAGATTCTATTCTTTACTATATTATCATCTATATTTAAATAAATTTTATTATATTATATTATTGCTAACTAAATCTTTTTTTATCTTCTTCTTCCTCATTTGATATATGTATTTGTCATTGTTTCACATCGCTATCTAACTCAAACATTTATTGATCTGTTCACGTGCTCGAGTCATAGTCCAACATTCAGCATCATATAACACAGCAGATCTAATTGTCATTTCGTAGAACTTCCTTTAAATTTTAAAGGTAATTTGCGATCACATAAAACACCCGACGTTCTTCTCCATTTCAATTATCCTATTTGCATTCTATATAAGATCACTTTTTCAATCCCTCCATCGTATTACAAAAATAATCCTAAATACTTAAAACTCTCAGTTCTAGATAATTCGTCATCTCCTATTTTAACACTTGTCTCATTACATCTAATATTGCTAAATTTAAATTTCATATATTCAATCTTTACTCTACTAAGACTAAAATATTTCATTAAAATTTTAATTTAACATTTACTTTTTCATATATTTCATCTATCTAAATAATATCATTTATAAATAATATGCACAGGATCTGGAATAAGAATCTTTTTGTCATATTGAAAAAAAATATAAAAAATGCTCAAAAATATTCTTCTACATGCCAATCAAAGTCCATCAATGAATTACCACAAAAACTCATTTACCAAGTGGAATTATTGATATTAATATCCCAAAATAAACGCAAAACCACAGCTTACAGCATCATATGAAGCAAATTGTGTCCGAATCATTGTGCAACATCCTCCACAAAACCAAGGACACTATACAGTGTAACAATCTTGAAGATCGATCTTCATTTAACTTTGTGATTGAAACAAAGAGCTGCAAACCGATCAAGTCAGATGTCGTCCAGGCACCTGCAACTCCTTCAGGGCTGACACTAACCAGTCGAGTCCCTCGTAAAGACCGTCTCCGCGGAGGGCACAAGTTCCCTGTGCGTGCCAAGTTCGGGTCTGCAGATCATGGAGACCCAACCCTTCAGCCACTTCCATTGGAGTCATGGCACCTCTCTGAATGAGAAAATGAAAGTCAAACACCAAAAAGAATATGACACGTAAATTGCAGCTTGAAATGTGTTAGAATGGATGTTTTTCCATGGAGAAAGTGCATGAAACACGAAAAGACGATCGAGAAGTTATAATGGAACTGGACAAACATAATAAGAAGATTTCACTGAGCTAAAGTCACAAGAAGAAGCAAAACCAGGATGAGGATTAGCCGTAACGATGCAGTCAATACCGCATCTGCCTAAAAGATTGTCGATCTACATGATCTTAGCATAGACTGATTTCTCGTCTTTCACCATTCTACCATAGTTACCTAGTCATCAATCTTCATCTCAATCTTTTTGCATCAGTTGTGTAATTGTGCATGGGTTCCATCTCATTCTATGTATTTCGACATCAGTAGCTGCATATTTTACGTTTACAAATGCGATAGACAAATATAACAATTACAGCAAAGTAGCTTTCGAAAGGAAGAGCTGGAAGGAGAATTTCAATGATTATTATGAGATCTGGATGTAGAATTAAGAAAAGAATATAGTCAAGAGTTCAAAATCGCAAACTCTACAGATACCCATGAAGCAACAACTGTCTGGTCCGACCGATATCTGCTTATTGCCGTTCACATGACTCTCTGCCTATGAAATACAGAAGCATATGGAGAAGGAAAATGAGGATAGATTGAGATGGTTAAGACGAAGATACGAAAGTGTAAAAAAAAACACAATAAGATATGATCTCTATTTAAGCCAAGGAAATACTGCTCAAGAGAAAAGAGTAAAGTTAATAGATCATTGCTCGAGAATTGATGAACAAGCACTTGATGAGGAAGAAATGTTGGTGAGCAGGATAGCCACCATAAATTATTCGGCCATTGAGCATTCAATAAGGCAATACAAGTTGTGCCTTTGGTTGTTTCGTAAGAGACCTAGATATATTGTCCAAATACAAATAGATTGTATAATCTTCGCATGCTCAAACTCTCTTTTTTTCTCTTATTTGTGCATTTTTCACACGGAAGAATTACACTCTTTGTCAACAAAAATAAACATGGATGTTCGTAATAGAAACAAGCTGTATAAATTAAGGATGATACGTTGGAAATAAAAATGTCTGCGTACCAAGTCTTGCTTGTTAGCAAATACCAATATAACACTGTTCAACATGAATGGATCTCGGATGATAGTCTGAAAGAAACCATATATCAGAATTTCAAAAAGGGGGAAAAGAAGAAGAAGAAGAAGAAGAAGCTAAATCATAGATACCCTCAATCCTTACACTGCATACCTGAAATTCTTCTTTGGCCTTTCCAATCCTTTCTCTATCCAAAGAATCGACAACATAGATCTGAAAGCATAAACAACAATAGAATTGTTAGTGATTACTCAATGTAAAGCAAATCTTTGATTCAACCGATGATTAATATATGAAACAAGAAAAAACTGAAACTAAAGGTTCATTAATCGTAGCAAACGTTCGAGAAAGAATCTTGATATCCTGCTAATGTTGATCATTTATGTCAAAATGCCCTCCAAAATGTTTTAATTTTGTTGAATAATTTAGGTGGTAATTTAGAAGGGTAAAATAGGTATTTTAGTTTTAAATAAGAGGCACTTTAACAACAGAATGAAAACCTTGCTAGGTGTTTTGATATTAATCAAACCTTGGAGGGAATTTTCAAAAATAGGTAGTAAACTTCGGGAGCATTTTAAAAAATATTATGATCCTCCTTAATCCCTACACCTTCAATCTAATTGATTCAACACTTTTAATTATAGAATCCATAGTTGCCTTTGAACATGTCCATATAATTCAACTTATTCCTCTCATTTTATCATCTATTGGATGCACACCTAATTGCCATTGGCATTATTATTTAGAATTGTTAGAAAATATACATCAAAAGGTGGATGATAATAAAGTACTTTAGCAAGTTGGCTCAAACCTGTGTTCCAAACAAACAAAAGCGAACAGTTTTAACACTCAAAATTGTCAGATATCTCAATATTGAACACTAAAACGACACCACTTATAAATACTAAAACTAGAATATGAAGGATGACAAATCACCAGTGCATCAGTGTTGCTAAAGTAGTGCCTCCATAAGGGTCTTAATTTTTCTTGCCCACCAACATCCCACACTGTAAATACTACATTCTTATATTGAACCTTCTCCACATTGAAGCCTGGAAATAGATAAAAGAGGTTTAATATCAACAATGAAATAGAGGACATAAATACTCTCCAAGTATGTCTTCTAAATTAAGTATATAATGAACAAAAAGAAGAAGGATCATATTGTTATCATCACTATGAAGTAGGACAGAAATAGTAGGAAGACTCCAAATATCATAGGAAAATAAATAATAAATTAATCAAGTGAAGAGAGCCATATGAAGCAAAAGACCTTTTACTTCAACGGGCAAAGATGTATCACAAGAAAAGATACAAGTAATAAAGTTGGCAGACATATCTATCAACAATATATTGTAATTACTCAATTTTAATCAATAGAAGTTCATCAGAAAATAATTTCAGTGGCATGAAGGGCGATATAAGATTCATTTATCCAGCCTCATCAAGGTCAAAAAGAAAATGATGAAGAGGAAAGAATAAAAGAGGATCAAGTTATGAGGTAATGCCTCACATAAGTTAAAGAGATAGTTCAAGATGAATATGAACTTCCACTTGTAAGCTCTTGCAGTTAGTATCGATTCATTTACATCTATGCAGACGACAAAATGACTTCAAGTAAAACCAATTCCTCCTGAGCTAGACAAGTATATTCAAAACTGGATCGGACTGGATAGTTCAACCAGTTAAACTAGGAACTGGAAGAGAAGACATTGAAGCCATAAAATTTGATTACTGGGGACATCCTGGTAGAACTGAATTTTTGGCCAGTTCAATCTGAAAAGCAGGAAGTTACCAGTCTGCAATTCAGTTTCATAAACACTTTGATAGATTACTAATCACGCCTATCTTCCATCGGTATCAATGATACTAACACAGATCTTTCACTCATTGCTTCTAGGTTAATTGTAAAAAGCAAAATGATATCATAAGTTTATGCAGACTGCCTATTACATATGACAGTGAAAGACGAATTACCAATAGTTGGGACTGTTGACAAAACTTCTCCAATGTGCAACTTGTACAAAATGGTTGTCTTACCAGCTGCATCCAATCCAAGCATAGCGACCTGCAAGTGTAGATTAAGAAAGTCACAGACATTCTCCATGCCAATTCATCAAATGAACACAGGTGAAAAGAATCATGTACGATGCTAGATTCCATGTGCAATCAGAACCAACAAGGCAATACCTACAGAAAGAGGGGGAAACAGATGAAGTCTTTTTTTACTTATCCATCTTAGGAACAAGGAAATATCATCATGCTTAAATTTTTCAAAAGCACAGTTTCTGTAGTAAATATAACATCTCTTTTATTGGGCACAAAGGGGTCATGATATGGCCTACTCTATGAATGCAACCGATCAATTACCATTACAATCCTCCCATTTCTATAAGAGCGGTCTCCACTCCAATTAATTCTATGTATAACGGCGGTGCAGGACAACCAAATTGTTATAATGAAGTCTCCTTGCTACCCTAGCTAGCCAGTCAGCTTCTCCATCATCTGAAATTGACCCTCAGCTGCCAGTCCTTCCCCTCTGAACCTTGATATGCTCGACAAGGTTGCGGCAGACTTGTAGGCACCTCCTGGCTCCGTTCAAGATTCCACAAGCTGCCAAGCTGATATATCAATATATGTCTCAGGACAGGTTTCTCTAAACTGATGGAAAATATGGATTATATCACTCTCTGCAAGCTTCTGTGTATTCTTGAAGTAGCTAAAAGCCTACATATATTGCTAAATAATTGGATTTGGCTACGATAGATCATGTGCATTTCTATGCATGCCCTTTCGCGTTCTCCAAAATCTGTATCAAAAATCTGTTTACTCGTCCGTAAAACATCTTCCAAGTTCTCATGTTTATAAGTACCTAGCAGAAAATCGAATCTTGCTAACCCTACCAATCACATAGAATCAAAATAGATTACACGAAGGCTCCGATTTTTAAGATCAAAATAGATGAAATAAAGGGGGGAGGCGGGTGCGGAACAGAGACCCTCATTTCGACGGGACCGAAGAATCTGTCGAAGAGCTTGCGGAAGGCTTGTCCCATGGCACGACTCGCAGCTCTTTTCCTCCCTTTCCTCCTCCTCCTGCAGAGATGCGCGTAGCTCGAAAAGGGTCAATTGGGTACTCGAATGGCGATGGCGAAGAAACCGAAGCCTCGGAAGCAGCAAGCGGGATTATACTACGGAGGAAAAGGAGAGCGGTGGTGGGACATGAATGGGTTGGTGGTTGACTTCGCCGGAGAGGCGCGGTGAGTACGCATTGGGTGCCCTAGACCGGTCGGGATTGGATTTAGCTGAGAGGAGCTCCCTGCGTTCGCAGGTTCCTCTCCGTTTTTTGTTTTTTGTTTTTTGTTTTTATTAAAAAGGTCTCTCAAATTTATTCTTTTTAAAATTACTTTTATTTAATAGAAGTGATTTTTTTTTAAATAACTTATAAAATTATAATTTTATATATAAGAAATTAAACAATCATATATTAAAAAATATAAATAATTTTACTTAACTTGACACGCAAATTGTTCATTGACGTTTAGTTGGTCCATGTGATAAATGAATCAAGTCAAATTAAATTTTATAATTTTTAAATTTATTTGATAAGATAATTAAATTGAATCAAATCAAACTTAAAATTAATCGAGTCATTAAAAAATCTATTCAAATTTAACTTGATTTTTTTTTTTATTTAGAGATCGAAAACTTGACTTGTTTATTAGATATCAAATTTCTAATAAGCTTATTAAAACTTATTTAAACGTTATCAAAATTTTAAATTAAATTTATTTATTAATTTAAATTTTTAATATTTTATCTTTATTTATAAAATGAGTATAAATAAATTTATAAATAATTTTTAAATGACTTTATTTACGAACATGTTCATGAAAAATATTCACGAATATTGTTCATGAATATTAATAAATCGAATATATATATATTTAAATTTATTTATTTAATTTATCAATTTATTCAAATTTATTTATTAATTGACTTTCATATATATATTAAATGAATATAAATAAATTTTTATTGAATTGAATATCAAATTTATTCATAAATAATATTTAATTCTTTTACGATCTTAGCAAATTACGGTTGCTGCCGGTGCATTTCACGGGTGGTGAAGAATTCGGTATGTTTTTCACTTCGCTTAATTTCATCCTCCGTGGCCGCCGCTAGCGACCGCCACTTTTTTTTAACGATAGAAAACATTAAAGCATCATGACCGCATACAAAATTATCTGCGGTCATCACAATGACCGTCGGAGCTATCGACGATCAGGTGAATCCCACATTATCACAGGATCGGACGGTTAGAAGAAATCTCCGCAAGGAGGAGATTAATTCGCCCATTCTGATTCGTTTCGTTTTGTAGGACCCACAGCTAGCGACGGGTTATTTCGTTTCGTTTGCCGACTTACTCGGAGACGTCGCCTGCTGCACAGCGTCGATGCGCCTTCCCTCGCGGAATCGATCTCCGGAACTCGATGCGTTTCTTCAAGTGGATCGTAGTGGTCGGAAGTTCGTTTCATTTTTGTGAATTTGTTTTCTCTGTTTTTTTTTTGGTTCTGTCGGATCTTTTGTTCGAAACTTTAGGGATCGGTTTTTTGCTGATGCGATTTTTGTGTCATTTCATGAACTAGTTTGTTATGGCGATGAAAAGATTAATCTTTGAATGGTCGGGAGGCGAAATGCTAGCGTTGGTTTGGTCATCGATGTTATGTTGGATTTGATGGTTGTATGGGCTCTTGGTAAGCTTTATTTGGCGTTTGTGTCGGCATGGGAGTCGATTACTACAACGTACTGGAGGTTGGTAGGAGTGCCAGCGATGATGAACTCAAGAAATCTTACCGGAAACTGGCGATTCGGTGGCACCCGGACAAGAACCCTAACGACAAGGCGGCCGCCGAGGCCAAGTTCAAAGAGATCGCTGAAGCGTATGATGTAAGATTCATCTTTTACCATTGTGACATTTGTTTTTTGTTCTCATTTGAACTCGTGGAGGTTTATTCTAGTGTTTATGTTTTGGTTTCAATGATAATACTATCAGTTAATTTCCACATTTCGGATTCCCAAAGGTGAGTGGGAATTGGATGAGAAGTAACTTTGAATCTGGTTGGAAGTCATCAAATTCCAAATTTGTTTGACACAAATGTCTGAGAGGAACAACTATGTCTCATTCTAAAACTATGCCAACTCCACAATCTTGTTCATAGCATTGGGGCAACGGTATCGATTGAGGCATCCTAACAGTCTAGATGGGGATTGTACCTTTATCTTCTGCCATGTTGAATGCTGGATGAGCTAATTCAAATTGAGCTAACTTCTCCAAAGTAAAATTCTTTGGATCCAATCTTCTACTACCGATGAACTTTCCCTCAAAATACCTAGATCTCCCACTTCCAACCAAAAAGGATCCTGCTATGAATGGATGAAGTTTAACAATATGAATGTTCTCTTTGAGCTACATTTTCCCCCTTGCTACCATAGTCACACTAGTCGACAGTGTTTTTAGATGGATGAAGTTAGATTCTCTCTCCTTGTCTAGCAAAGTTGTTGGACAATTACTACAAATCAATGTCAAGTTGTCTGATCCCAAGTTTCTAAAGCAAAAGCAGAAGGCAGACTGGGAGTCTCACACAACATGACTTTCTGACCAGCTAAAGGTGGACAATCACAAAAGAGGACCTACACTAAAGACATACTATGGATTACTACTAACTCAAATAGCCAGCATTGGACTCTGTGGACTCATGCACAACAACAGAATTAGCTACTCTGAATTCACAGTAGTCTCTATTATGTCAGAATACTGGTCAAAAATGTCATCGCGTGGAAATGAGGTATTAATAAGAAGGTAGCCATTTGCCAGGGCAGATGGAAGAATGGCAATGTATACTTCCTAGTTCCTTCCAAGATCTTTATATTTATGCACCAACAATAAGCATTTAAGCATCTCATTCTTCTCCATAAGAGCATCAATCTTCCACTAAGAAGGACCTACTTACATGATCAATCAGCAACTTTGATACATTCTCCTTTCATAGAACTAGCAGTGGGATATCAGTATGGTGTCATCAGAGTTTGCTGTGCTAACATATTGTGGATAATGACCCTCCTAAGATTGAATCCTCAGACTGTGATGATGGATAATTCTAACTTTCTAATGAGCAAGATGCACATCACATAATTTGTACACAAGCATGGGATTATACTTGCAATTTGTATGTTGCAGCAATTTCAGTTAAACCAATGCTTGTGGTTATTTGAATGTCAATTTGCTTACCTTTGGCAGGCAATGGTCAACACCCTTGATGCCAAACTTCTTTGAGGATCTTTTATTTGGATGGATTTGGGATATTTGGTAGGCTGTATTTCTTATAGTGGACAATCAGCTAACTTGACATTCTCAATAGAACACGATTACATACTTATATCTATAGATCCTTGTACATGACCCTAATTCTTGTATATTTCATGTCACTATATTGGAAGGCCACTGCCCTTCTTTCCCTTCAGGAAAGAAAAACTTATTTATAGTGAAGAACCAAATCAAGGTCAAGTGCAACCATCAGCCAAAAACTAGCTCTGCCCTTGACTGAAATTCTCGAAGAATTAAGATTATCATCATTAGCCTAAGACCCTGTATCTTTTACAGAGTGCTTGATTGCTTAGGTATTCTTTGTTGATTTTGATGACAACTTTTCTTCAGCCCATAAAACGTGACCTAAATAGTTTAGGTGTTCTTGATTTATAATGAAACAATTAACATTTAGTAAATAAATCGCGAAGTACCAAACCTTATATTGAAATTTCCAACATAGTTGCTTTAAAGTCAAACAGAGATTATGTTGTGAATGACCTTCTTGTGACTTATTCCAGGTACTCGGTGATCCAAAAAAGAGGGCAATATATGATCAATATGGAGAAGAGGGCTTGAATGCCTCTTGTGACTCACAAAATGGATCAAGTGGCTCTAGCACTTTCTGTTTCAATCCTCGAGATGCCGAGGACATTTTTTCTGATTTCTTTGGGAGCAATCCTTTTGGTTTTGAGAACTTAAATCGTTCAAAATCAACAAGGTTTCAGACCGATGGTAGTGGCACTTTCGGTGGCTTTGGTGGTTCTGCAAACACCTTCAAGCCTAAGACTGAGGGAGCTGCTACTAGTACTCGTTTAAGGAAAGCACCTGCTGTAGAGCGAAAGCTAGCATGCAACCTTGAGGAACTCTACACTGGTACAAAGAGGAAAATGAAGATCTCCAGAGAAGTCAGAACTCCTAACGGGTAGAAACTTTCCCCTTTATAATTTCTTTGATAACTTGTCATTAACGGAATAGTTTAATGGAATATTACTATCTAGATTCACAATGTAGATCAAGAAAGCAATCTGATCATATGGATGGTTCATGTCTGATAGCATGCCTAATTTTAGACTGTCATAGGCTATTGGAGAAGCTCTACACAACGATGCCCATGGCTCTAATGTTTGACATAACTTAGTAGACATTGAAAATTTATATTCATTGTGCATGATAACTTGTTTGGTAACCAGTGATATTGCTAACCAGTGGTTTAAGAAATCTATCCCATCACCTCCCAAATGCTCTTTGTTTATTCTTGGCCAGTGCCCCCTCTATAAAATGCTCAAACCTAGTGCTTCAGGGTGAGGTTCTCAGATGCCATTTTGCTAGAACTGGAGAGCACCATATACATATAGCTATATCAAAATTCATTTGGATGCAAATCTATCACCAATATTTCTACTATGTTCACTATCTGTGGATAAATTTTTCCTCCATTTTTCTAAGGGGATTAGATCCTATTTGACTCCTCTTTTTTTTTTTTTTTTTGGGCTTATCTTGTGTTTCTCTCCCTGTTATAATGCTGAGTGTATTATATGTCAATTTTCTTCCACTCGTGCACTTGGAATTTGCTTTCGATTTGATCGCATTGGTATCCGAACACAACATATACTGCAATGATACTCTTTACGGTCTGTCGATCCATAATGACATTTTGATAGATCTTCTCTTCATTCAGTTTTCTAATCCTTTACATTTCCTGTTCATGCAATACAGGCAAACAGTGGCAGAGCATGAAATACTGACAATTGAAGTGAAGCCTGGGTGGAAAAAAGGCACAAAAGTAACATTTCCAGAGAAAGGAAATGAAGAACTGAACCAAATTCCTGCAGACCTAGTCTTTATCATTGACGAGAAGCCTCATGAAGTTTACAAGAGGGAGGGCAACGATCTTGTAGTTCATCAAAAGATCTCATTGGTCGATGCACTAGCAGGGACTACAATAAACCTCACAACCCTTGATGGGCGTAATTTGGTGATTGACATGACTGATGTAATCAAGCCTAACTACGAATTGGTGATTGAAAATGAAGGAATGCCCATTGCCCGAGAGCCTGCCAAGAAGGGGAAGCTGATTATCAAGTTCGACGTGAAGTTTCCTTCCCGATTGACACCCGAGCAGCGTGCAGGGATTAGAAGCATCTTCGGATAATCAAGGTGCAAATTGCTCTACCTCAGTTCCCTTGTCAGATTATTATCGTTGTTGTTGTTGTTATTTTGTTTTTCTCTGCTTTTATGATTTAAGCAATAAATTTTCTTTGTGACCTGTAATATCTGCACCATCATGTCTGTCTAATTTTCATTCTTATGTTACATTTTGAAATTCTTTACTGGAGTTGTGAACCCAATTGCCGTAATTTTATGAACACATTAAAGTACCAACATGAGCATAGTTTAATTATTGAGACTTATGCCTTAATTATGTTCGATTGATCTGGCACAAGTTAGTTAACAGATGGTTGTTTGATTAACAAAGACAATAGGACACCAACAATAGAGTTTATTTTCACTCTACATACAAAGTCATAATCATACAAATTTGGCCTTAAATTGTCATGATGCAGTATCTTCCTAACTTCTCTAAAATTTCCTGTGCTTTCATCAAAGAGGGAAAATTTTATGAGAGTTCAAGTTTACCATGAAACTTGATTTCTATTATACAGAAGGGCAGAACAAGCAATCACATTTTTAATCATCAGGAGTTAGATTGTAAACCAGAGAATCTGGAGTAGATTATACATCAGATACAAAGATGCTATCCACAAAAAATTTTGAGTCGGGAAGGGGAGATCAAGTTGATCATTCCTGCTGGATAAATTGTGAGCTCATCTCTGTGGTGCTATAGAAGGAATCTTCCACATAAATAATATTCTCATCCTTCTCCTCGGCCCACTTAAGCACTTCTCTCATGTACTTGAAGGCTTCGTACACCGAAGGGCGGTCTCGTGCCCGTGCTTGCCAAACAAACAGTTTTTGATTGGTGATGGAGGAGTAGAGATCCTTAAACTTGATGGCGATGTAATAGTAAGCTTGCTGTGCTAGATTCTGGTTGCTTTGGTGAGTCCTCAACGGGGAGAACCCACTGAGCCACTCGCAGGAAGACAAGGGCACACGGTTTATCTTCTCTTCGAACAAGTCATACTTGTTGAGCACGAGGACGAATGGGGTATCGCGGAAGCATGCTTTCCTGGTTAAAATAACATCAAGTCACTAGATGATAGATATATAACAAACTTAAATACAAGAGCAGTGTATGGTAACTGCTATGAGATAGAATCACTAATTTCCAATGCCAACTCGGAGAAACAACTAGTCCTTGACTCTAGATGCATATATAAACAATAAGAGATACATATACACAAGTGATTGTGTAATGATTAACACCAGAATTATAGAGAAAGTGAAGACAGACCTGACTGTGGCCTCAAACAACTCCTTGCTTTGCACCATCTTGTTCTGCAAAGGTTTATCAACACCATTGACAGGAGATGTCAACTGGTCATAGTCACAGAGTGCCACACAGAAGATTACTAGGCGGACGTCCTCAAACATTTCAACCCATTTACAGCCGTCATTCATGCCCTTTGCGCTTACCCGAATCAATTGGTACCTGAGGAAAATGAACCACAGTAACAAACATGAGCAAAAGAGTGAGAATGAAAGTAAAAAAGGTAAAATTTTCAGCATTATACAAGGACCTTTAACTGGTCTCGATGTTTAAATGAACATCTGAGCAGCCACGGTTTAGTTGGGGTTCAATGACACAGTAGGTAGGTGTCAATTTAGTTTACTGGGTCCTACAGTTCTGTTACAGTAGGTTCGACGATTTGGCCGAGACATCGACAGAAAGATGTCATAGTTAATTTATAGTAGGTGGCTAAGTGCCACAAATCCTTATGGCAAGTACTGCAATTCAATTATAGTATGTGCCACAATTTGATTGAGATGTTTCGTTATAAATCGGCCAAGTGCAGGTTCCATGGTTTAATTACAATAGGTGCTACATTTTAGTATATGAAACCAAATTGTTCAGATCAGGGTTGCACATTTCATTGTATGAAAGCTTTTATCCTTGTTTTTTGCATCATTGTCTTTGTTCTTCTGCATTTCTACCTGTACTATGACTATTGCATAAAACTATATAAATTTCTAATTGCCAACATGGTTCAGCTGAAACCACCATATCTCATGCTACAATAGTCGATAGCAAAAGCAACAAGCGCAGAAGATTGAGGAGAGAATTTACTTGGGAAGTGTTTGGGAGTGGGCTTCAAGATTGTCATTGTAGAGTTCTGACATTGGACTGTGGTCATCAAGTGAGAATTCGATAAAGGCTAACCCATTCCCCTGAGTTACTCCTTCTGCGTACAATATATCCTTCTCCGAAGGTTCATACTCATTGCTCGATATCTCAACAGCCTGCAAGAAAGTATGATATTGGTATCCACTTTAATTTAAGTTTCTGCAATAAATAAAAACTCAGAATAGATCTGACTGTATTGATAGGTTAGAACCGTCAAGAGGGGTAGAAAGGCTGGTAGAGCCTCCATCAGATGGTATATGTTCAAATATGCCTAATAGATTATATTATTACATAAGTTGAACCAATTAAAATAGAAAAAGAATAAAGAATTTTCTTTTTCTCACAACTGGATGAGAGATATAGGAGCAAGTAGCCTGGTCAAGTATTAGTTGATTAGTAATAATATCATGTGCATCTCAGTATACTGAGATAATATATGTAGCTATTAAACATTGCCCAAGAGAAGATCGCACCATCAGAGAATTTAAAAAAGGATCTTGCAGAGGATCACTACAGGAGTAGTTCACTACTCTGCACTTAGTTTGAGTACTATAAATGGTCGAAACAAAGCCGTGAACATTATAAACAAATACCTTATTCAAGAAGTAGTTGGCAACATCTGGAAGAAAGTGGAGTTCATTTCTTCTCTTGTATGTTTCTTGTATGGCAGGCTCTCTCCACATCTCTTCAACCAATGGAGCATATTCACGTGTTGCAGCAGGAAAAAAGGCATCCAAGTCCCCCATGGCTACTATGTCCAAAAGCCAATCCGAAAACTGCTTTAATTTTCCGTTGATAGAGTAAATACATTGATTTGGCCTACTAGCTTCGCCTTCTTCTTGACCTGAAACCGCTGCAATGATTTGCTGTAACCATTAATGTGGGAATTTAAATCTACCTATTCTCTATCAAAATAAAGTATCGATATCAAATGTAAACCAAAGTAACTACATGTCAGTGCATAAGTTGCTTTATAGTTTGAATGCTGGCCAGTGGCCACCATATTCTTAGTGATGAACATGTGCATGGGCATTCATGTATTACAATACACTTTGTTAAAATTAAGATAAAATTGCTAACTCTCTTCTCAATCAGAGACAACCAGGATATAGTTCTCATTAACATCAGATTCCCCAACCTTAATTAACAATCAAACTGCGTTAGCAAACATTAGCGACTCAAACCATCGTTATTTAACTATTACTCTACTACTCTGGAATTGAGCAAATTCTGGGTTTTGAAACACATTTGAACAACTAGTAATAGCATCAGTATAACTGCTAACCCCAAACAGTGGACTTTCAGCTTTGTGATGTTGTTGCTGGTTATGGTGCTAAAGTGAGTAGTCTTTATAGCAAGTTTTGTGTAATTTTTGCGCATCGAAAATTTGCTTGCACATTCAATCCTAGCCACGCTTCTTTAATTCCCTTACAGACAAATAATCTCTATACAAGTATCTTATGGTAATAATTAGTAACCACAGTAGAAGATATGCCAAAATCCAAAAAAAGAAGGCCAAATAGGTGGATAACCAAAGAAATTAAACAATATTAGCGCATTGTGGATAGTGAACTTCTATAAGAAAGTAGAAGACGTGGTTGCAAAAAGAAAAGAAGAGACATAAATGTGTGTTACCTTCGTAAGAATTTCCTTCATCGGATACACTCTTTTCCATCCTAGTCAAAGCCTCCTCCTCGAAGCGTTCTCGGCCTTCCAGTAAAATGCTTAGATACTTGTACATGTTGCTTTGTATCATCAATTTCATGTTTTCCAATTCTTCTTGAGAAAACTTATCTCCAAACATAAGCTTAGCCTGCCAAATTATCGAGTCATCCAAACAGAAATGGAGTGAGCAGGGTCTTTGTGTGTAGAAAAGTAACAAACAGTATTATGATCAGAAAGAAAATCAAATGTATTGCATATTTCCATACAATAGTTTTCCCGTTCAAAGCATTGAACCAACAATAGGCAGTTCAAACCACATGACATTTTGTTAACATAAAGAACAGATAATTACAGATTGGAAGATGGTAAAATCATCATTTAATGCTATCAAACTTCATAATCGGCTTCAGAGATAAACATCAGGTGGTTGAACTTTATGATAATTGTCTCTCCCTAAGCAAATTTTCACCCTTATGTGATAGCAAGTATAGCATGAAGCAAGTTATTACTATAGTTCACATGAATTATGAACAAAAGTATCTAAGTAACTGAAAAAGGCAGAAGTCGCCATCATCTCACTATTGCAGGAGTAATGTGCACTTCAATAGCTAGCAACAATTATGAATAAAATTTTGTATATCATGGTTTGACATTCTGAAAATGATCATTATGTTATATGATTGAGTTCCTCACATATTTGCCTCTGTTAAATTAATTCAAGGAATATATATAGCCATGCCATGTGTCAAAATGTCAGTGAACAAAAAGTAGAAAAAGATGCTATTATTGCAGTATGGACTAAAAACAAAGATCAACAAAGGAAAGAAAGAGGATCAATAGTAGTGAATAAATTGAGTAACGTCAAGAAGACAAAGCTTCACTATAGATGCAAAATGGATTTTATAACCTCACTACAACAGATAACTTTTGATAAACACTTGAAGTCTAATGATCTGCAATAAATGATAACACCAGACATGCAAATTGCCATAACTATAGCAAAAACCCACAAAAAGATGAATGGGAATATGGAGTTCTTAGGACCACACAAACCAAAATGCTACAGCATTTGGCTAACAATGAGAACCAAATGATAAAATCGAAGAATTATCTAGAAATACCAGTATACCACATAGGTTAATGCTAAAATCATGTTTTTCTGTTCCAGTTTGTATCAAGCATACATACATAGTAAAAGATCACCAATGCAACTAACAATCACAATTTGTTGTTATTGTTCATACAAAATAATGGGTAAATGTATCACACCTGTTTAAAAATAGTGCCAGTTCCTGATCCCTGGGGTCCAAGGAGCAAAAATTTTTGGACTTTTTGTTCGAGATAACCAGGTAAGACTCTGGGTAAGTGGGATGCCTCACTTTTAGGACCACTAGGAACAGAATGTAGTACAGGTAAAGAGAATAATGAGCATGCAAATCTTGTTAATGCCTGTCAAGCAAAAAGGGAAGAACAATAATGAAGCAACTATTAACCAGATAATTCGTTATGGTAGATGAGAATCCAAATTTAGTCAGACAAATAAAAGTGAGTAATTAGTTCTCATACCGATTCCCAGATTTTCCCCCTGATATTATTTTGACCTTCCTCCTCGTAACGACCATCATCGTACACCCAGAAATGTGTATCTCGTGGACATTGAACATTAGCAACCTGCCAAATGTACATTTCAAAGCACTGATAAGTGATAACCATGAGAGTAAAAGATGGATGTGGAAAAACAAAGCACTGGTAAGTGACTGAATTAGCTATCAACTTTTTTTCTTGTAGATCCTTAGATGAGCTTAAATAGATTTAAACAAGACAACTTGTAGTTGACTCAGTAGTCAGTAGAATATCAAAGGTTTGCTATAGATGATGAGCAAATAAAAATGCGGCTACTAAAAGAAACAACTTCAGTAATTGACTTAAGCACCTTAAGCACCCTTCGTTCGACATTTGTTATTTGTCTTCCATTAATGTAAACTTCAGTATTTCCCTTGCTAGCATCAGGCTGAAGCTTGCCAGTGAAACTCAAGTTAGAACTAACAATTCTATCAGGTTTCTCTCCTTCCTGGGAAAAACAAAAAGAACAAGCAATGAGTTATATAACATACTGAGCCAAACAAAAAAGGACCCAGAACCAAATTCAGATGCACTTGCCTTTCCCCAGAGACCTGATTCTTTGTCATACCAATACCTTCCAGGCTTCAACTTTTGAGGAGGCATTGGACAGCTAAATAATTCTGCCATCTCCTCTTGCCGTAATGGAAATCCATTCACAATGAGCTGTTCCGGGCGGAGTTGATTTGCATGACATTCCTTCTCCGCTTTCAGTATTTGCCTGACTTCGAGTGGACTAAGAAGACGAGCTAATGTCCTCGAACTCTTTCCAAGTTTTGAACGCTTGGACTCGTCGATAGGCTGTCCAATGCAACTAATACACTTCCGCCCCTCCGGCATAGATCCCATGGCTCTGAGCACACAGTAGCTGCAATACCTAGAATCACAAACGATACACACTTCTTTGCGCTCCCACTTTCTCTTCCCACATCTATAACACACTCTTTTTTTCTTCTCCATGCTGGTGACACCAAGGTACCGAGGAGAACCTGATAAATCTTCAAAAAACTCTTTACTTTCTGATTTTTCCTCAAAAGTAACTACTGGTGTCCTCCTCCCCTCGTTAGCCTGTTGCCTAGGCTGCCCATTTGGCATGCTATGTGCAGAAACTGGAGAAACCGAATGGGATGCATCAGTGAACTCTTCATTCTGCAGGACAGAATCAACAGACTCAGAGCTCCCAGAGGCCTGTAGACTTCGGGGCGGAGAGTCAGCGCATCGAGCGATCAGAGAAACCGGCAACGGAATTTGATCAACTACTGGGGCAATTGTGCCGTTCCCGGACGCATGAGATTCAGGAACAGTCTCAGCTGTAGGGATCACATCGACAGGCTCAACCCTCGGAAGCTCATAAGACACAGGAGGGCCATCATACTCGAGGGCAATGGAGTAATCGAGGTTGGCTGGCGCCTCTGGGATGGGAGTCCCTGGAGGCAACATCCTCCGTAGCATCTCCTGCCAGTTAGCAGCATCCATAGTTTTCGATATTTCCCCAAGGTCAGCAATCGAACAAATAAACTCCTTTTCTACTCACCCTGAAACCAGAACAGATCGAAAGCAACAACCAAGCCGCAAAAGCTCAAAATAGGAAGTCTCATCTAAAGCATCGAATACAAAGGGGAAAAGACGCAGGAAAAATCCTCAACCTTTTGCGGACTTCAGATACTTTGTACGACGAACAAGGATCAGGGAAGCAGAAGGAACCGGCGAAAGCCGGGACAAAGCAGCACCTTTCCTCCCCCAGATGATCTACAGATGTAGAATAAATCGAAGAAACCTATTTGACCTACAGCGAGTCCAAAGAGCCGACTTTTTTGACTACCGGAGACGAACGTGTTCACCCCGACAACGAAACTTCCCGATCAAGTGTCCAAGATAGAAAATTGCAGGTCAAAGCCCTAGCAAGCCGCTTGCTGGAAAACAAAATTCATAAAACTGCCTAAATTAATCCGTTTTGAGGAAGATGGCTACATCGACGGGATCGGGAGAAGAATGATAACCTGTTGGCGGTTGGAAAAGGAAGCCACGGAGAAGAGTGCAATCCATGATGATTGCGGAGGACCGGCGTTGCCCCTGTCGGGTCTTCGAATGAGTTAGTTAATGCTCCAATTATTATGCTTTGCATCCATCCACCCATCAATCTTTTCCGAGCACAGTGCCGATGCGATTCCTCCTTTTGGAAGAAGACATCGTCTGGATCTCGTAGACTTTTGGCAAGTAGACGCCATCACCAACGAGGTAGAAAACGGCGGCGATCGAAGCGCATCGGAAACAGTAAACGAGCACAGAACTTCTACCGCAGAAAATAATTACAGAAGTGAGGCGATTTTTTTTTCCAGGAGCACGTGGAGAGATCCTTTCGAAAAATACAGTTTGATCACATGATAAATTTAAAAAAAAAATTATTTAAATGATGTTGAGATCAAGAAATTTATCTGATAAATAGAGTACGATTTCGATATTAAATTATTATTCAAAAATAATAAAATTATAAAATCCAAATTGAATCTTAAAAAATTATAAATATTTTTATGATTTATTTTTGTGGATGATGAAAGTCATTTGGACTTCGATTTTATCTGATTCAATTATTGACGGAGCATTAAAAAAATCTGTAGGACATGATTAATCATTTTCAAATATTAATTTATTCAAAATTCGAATATCTTAATGTCAATCAAAAAAATAATAAAAATTAAAATTTTCAACTATATTTTTCTTAAGAAAATTTTAAAAATAATTTTGAGAATTTTAAAAATATTTTAAAATCGATGGGCTATTGGAATTTGGTTCATTTAAAATTGAGCTTATTTGAATTCGATTCATTATTTAGTTTATTTGTTTATATAACACTTTATAATTGGTAAAAATTAAAAAAAACATTTATAATTATTAAAATAGCATCTGATATATTTTTTTGCCTCGAAAATATATATTTAAATTAAATTAACTTGATAAAAAATATATATACTTCTTTCTTTCGTATAAAAATATTTCTTTGTCTGGTAATTGATACCGTGGTATCTAATTTGGATTTGAAAAGTCGATAACTATTTATCTTTTCATATGGTCTATTGATTAGAGTAGCTCATATACTGTTAGATAGAGATCGAATTTCGATATAAAATTTAAAAATTTTTATCTTGACTCAAAAATCCTCTTTTATTTATGATCAATGGATCAAGAGAAGTAACTTCTTCGTCATTTTTTTTATCATCATCGAAGAATCGACAATGAAAAACTAAGGACGAACATAACCATCTATTATTACATATAAAATACATAGATATTAAAAGACCGATATTGCTTCTAATCCAGTAGATCTGGCTGATATGCATGACCCTCCAATTCAACCTAATTATTAATGAGAAATATTGGAATAATATTTGTTAGTGCAATAGGTATCAATGTTGACTAAATTCAAGTGAGACTCGAATAAAATTGTAATATTTACAATGAATTTGATTATTATTTTGACAATATGATTTGACCATATATTGACTATATGACTAATAGATGATTAAGATATTCAAAGTTATATGGGAGAAATTATTTGAGAGAGATTATTGGAGCAATCAATCTTGAAAATCCAAGTTTGAATACTTGCATGGAAAGTCCGAGTATGAATATTTGACAATGAAAAATCCAAGAATGGTCTTGACATGGAAAAGTTCAAGTTTGGATATTTTATATGGAAAGTCCAAGAATAGTTTTGGCACGGAGAAATCCAAGTTTGGATACTTGGCATGGAAAATCTAAAAATGATTTTGACATAAAGAAGTCCAAGTTTATATACTTAGCATGACAAAGTCCAGGTTTAAAGTCTTGGACACGTAAGTCCAAGTGTGTAGTCTTGACGGTGAAAGTTCAAGTATTGAGAATTAGCAATGGAGAAATCCAAGAATGGTCTTGGTAGTTGGAAAGTCCAAGCATTGAGGTTTGACAATGGAAAAGTTCAAGGATGTAATCTTGGCGGTATAAGTTCAAGCATGTAGTTTGGACATCGTAAGTCCAAGTGGATCTTAGTAAGGATGTCCAAAGGTGAAGTTTTGATAGCGTAAAGTCCAAATATATAGTCTTGACGACATATGTCCAAATGAACATTAGCAAAGGAGACCCGGTTAATATGACAGTTAATGGAAGCACTTGAAGACTAACATGAAGGGTGAAGAAGTCGTGGAGGATTCAGATGGATCATAAGAGTGTGAGATTGATAAAAGTGGTTAGAAAGCTTAGGTCTAGACTATGAATAATTATCAAGTATGAAAGGATCATACTTGGGTTAAACCTCATGTTTAAGGTTTATCAGTCGACTGAGATTATGAATCAATCGATTGTCTAAGTGCACGACACTTGAAAGTCTAATTTGACTTGAGTAATCGACCGAGATTATGACCAATCGACTAGTCGTGTAGTCGACTGAAGCTCAACTACTATTTGTAACTTTGACAGTCAATTGTTTGGGTTTAACAATTGACTTCCCATTGACAGTTGACTACTAGGATTGAGCAATCGACTATAATTAAGTGGCTCGGGCACAGAAACTTCAATAGTCGACTGCTAGCTCAGAGAAGTGGACTGGTGGTTTCTAGCAGTCTATTGTTAGATGTGAAAATTAGCTCGATGTAGATTATAAAAGGAGCAACTTAGGGAAGATTTTGCAAGCGATTTTTGGGATGAATTTGAAGGGAAAGTAATCTTGCATTCTAAACATTCAAAAGCAATTCAAAACAATCAAAGAGCATTCGAGCAAAAGTATTTCTTTGTAAAGTTTTCTTTACGTGTATTCATTCTTATTGTAATTGTTTATATTTGATTGTATTGTGTGTTTTAATTATTGTAAGACATTATAAAAGGTTCCTTCATCTCCGAATTATTTTCGAGAATGAGAAGATTTAGTAGTGGTGTGCATCACTAGAGTTCGACCGTGGAGTAGAAAATAAAATTCCGAACCACATTAAATTGTTATATTCATATATTGCGCTTGTCTTATATTTATTTTTATTATTTTTGTATATTCCATTATGCTAATAAATTTATAGACGAACACGATTGAAAATACAAAATCGAAAGATGCTATTTATCTCTCTAGCACAATTACTGATCCTCAACAGTATCCTCGTATTCTCTGTAATCTTTACAAATCAAATTCAATAATCCGTTAGGATTGAAGGTATATTTTTATAAATAAAAATAAAAATGATAGAAGGAGGAATTTTTTAAGCTTTCCTCTTCGTCCTCCATGAGATGATTTTTTCTAGAGTACCAGCATTCGGCTTTTTTTTTACCTGTCTAATTTTAGAGGTAGTTAAATTGGCCATGAATTTTTTTTTGGATAGTTCATAATTTTTCTAAATGAAATAGTAAATTCGAAAGTATTTATAATTTAACAATTTAGTCTAACTTTTATAGTTATATTATTCTTATAAGACTGTTAAGACTGTCAATTGTTAAAATTATATTCTATTTATAAAAATAAATTTTTTAAAATTTATCTTCCAATACATCTCAACAAAGAATCCAACTGTGATTTCGAATGCTTTTTCTAAAATTAGCCGAACTAATCGTTCTCAAAACTAATCAAGCGGCTCAAAAATCTGATGTGAATTAAAAAAAAAAAAAACTTCCTCAAGTGATCTACTAGGACGGTAAATGAGTCAAACCAAGTCGAATCAAATTTTATAATATTCAAAAATAAGATAATCAAGTCGAGCCGAATCAAATTTAAAATTAACCAAGCTATTTAAAAACTTGTTCAAATTTGACTTGGTATTTTTTTTTTTGAGTTTGAGCTTTACTTGTTTAATGAGTATTAAGTTTCTAATCAAGCTTGTTTAAATTTGATTTATTTAAACGTTATCAAACTCTTGAGTCAAATTTATTTGCTTATTTAAAATTTTACTAATTTAATGTTGATTTATAAATGAATATAAATAAGTTTAAAAATAATTTATAAAAGAATTTAATCATAAATCGATTTGTTAATGTTCACGCATACTATTCGTGAATATTAACAAGTGTTAAAGCTTATTTATTTAATTTATCAAACTATTCAAATTTATTTATTAATTTACTTTAATGTCTATTGAGCGAATGTAAACGAGCTCTTATCGAGTCGAACATCAAATTTGTTCATAAATATTTGATTCGTTTACAACTCCAGACACGACAGATTTCTACCGCATCAATAATTAAACTAATTATACATTGCAATTTTTTTTATTTCATATCCAAAATACACCTTTTTTTTTATTTAACAGAAGAACCATAAGAATATGAATCTGCTACTTCAGTTATTAAATTATTGAATAAAGTACAGTTTTAATAATTTTTAAAAAAGAAATGCTTTTTAACTGTTACATTTGTATCGATCTAATAAACCGGTCTGTGAGTATATCAAACCGGCCATCGGTCGGATCAATGTAATCCGGTCCGATTAGCCCTGCTGCTGCCTTGCGGTGTCGGAGCTATGCCCTCCTGCGACCAGGAAGGCATCTCCACCGCCGGCGATCCCCTTTGCTGCATTTCCCACGGCTTCTTCGAATCCGCCTCCAAGAACCCCACCCGAGTCGCCTTCGTCCATGCTTCCGGCGGCCATCTGCGGCAAGGAGAGGCGGCGAGAGCTTTAATTTCCAAGAAGGCTTCGTACCCTCCGAGCTATCCCGGCGACGTGTGCTTCACCAGCGCAGACGTCTTATACGCAGTAGAATCATACAGCCGTCGCGTACGCCGGGTTCTCGATGGGGATGACGATCCTGATCTCGTCAGACCGCAAGGTTTGTCATTTGTGGTGGCGGGTTTAGTCTCTCGTTCGCTTTTCTTCTATTATACTGTAGAAATCTTCCTGTACTCTCGATATTCAATACTGTTAGTAGTATTCTAGTTTCGATTAGCTTATTACTTCCCCGCTTTTTTAGAAGGGCAGGAGCAATCGAGTTGAGTTTGAATACACTACTGTTGTCATGCACAATGAAGAGGTATCTAAAATTGCTCGCTTGATGAACCCATAATCTTCCAAAATTGCAGGTTGTGATAGAGCAAATCAGATTGATAATTCAGTGACGTTGGAGAATGGTATGCCACATGTGGTTGGTGTCTGTATTCCTCCTTCAGTGGAATATATAGTCGCAGTCCTTGCAATCCTCAGGTGCGGGGAGGCTTTCTTGCCTCTAGATCCATCATGGCCTGAATCAAGGTTGCTTTCAGTTATTTCTTCCTCAAATACTAACCTCATTCTCCAATGTGTGCCATCTCATGAAACTCTGCAAAACAAGGAAGCTGAGTGGATAGTGAAAAGGAGCAGTTGTTTGGTTCTGTATATAAATCTTTTTTTGGACCATAAAAAGGACATTTTTGGATCCGATCTTATATGGCCTTGTGAAAGAAGTCCAAGAAGGTTCTGTTATGTGATGTATACATCTGGTTCAACTGGAAAACCAAAAGGCGTTTGTGGTACAGAAGAAGGTAAATTGCCATGCACTCCACTCATTATATTTCAGTATTTTTTTCTTTGGTATCTGTATGGCATCTAGCTAGGATATCTAGTATTAGATTTTGGAATTGTGCTTTGCTGCACAGTGTGCTCGTATTGGAACATTCAACTTGTAATTCATTTATCAAATCTGTAGAGCTGTTCTTTATTGTGGTTTCTTTATTACTAGTCTTTAAGACATACTTGGATTTTGCTAACTCAATAATTCAACTACTTTTAGGTCTACTAAATCGCTTTCAATGGATACAAGGACTGATTCCATTGTGCAACACGGATATATTGTTGTTCAAGAGCTCCATTAGCTTCATCGACCATTTGCAGGAGTTCTTTGGAGCTATCTTAACTTCCACACCACTCATCATACTTCCAGTTAATGAGTTAAAAGCTAATCCATTATGTTTGGTTGATTTTGTTAAGGTATGCAACTATTGCTGAGAATATTATATATCATTACATGTACTATATATATTGTTAGTCTGTTGAATAATCAAGAGAATTTAAATTTTTGAAATTGCTACCAAATAATGATCTAATAGAGCGGATAGAAGTGTCTGATCATTAGCATAAAGACAACATACTATTTTAGGCTCACTAGTTCTGGAATATATTTAGTTGGCAAAGCAGATGTTCCATTTTCTCTGTGTTCAATTAATCACGTTTAGATTTCTAGTCATTATGATTAAACTAAAATGGTCTATATTTGTATACACTGCTGAGTGTTGACAAATGTGCAATTATGTTTGATGATGGAGAAAACAGGATCACTAAATGTGCAGTTTATCGTGCTCCTGCTGCATGATATTGTGTAACTCATCTTGAACATTTCTTTATTTTCATTTTTTTTTTTGATAATCAATTCATTTGGATAGGTTCATTTCTATTTCTTTGGTTCATCTAATATTTTGATGTATAAATCATTAAATTTCTCACACTTTATTTGAAAGGTAGGATTTCCTTTCCTTCCCTTTCTTTTTTCTCTTTCTTCTTCTTCCTCTATTTTTTTTCTCTTTCCCTTTCTTTTCTTCTCCTTTCTAGTCACTGCTGATTGCTTCCTCCTAAGCTGGAGCTTTCCTTCAAGGTTCATAGTCCCATCTCCTTCTCCTTTAAATGGGTAACAGGTCAGATACTTAATGGGTCTGGTCCAAATGCTCCATTTGGGCCAGCCCTGACACACATCACACTATCTGGCTATTTGTATAAATAATCCCACTGTTCTGATTTCCCTTTGAAATTTTGGCTTTTGTTAGACATAATATCAGTTCAATATAGGCCAATATGTACTCATAATTCCTAACCTTCCATTTGTTTTCCAGCTTTTCCTGTCTGCAATTTTAGCTTATTGATACATAAATAGAACTATGGCTTCCTGTATTTTTTTTTTTTTTCTTATTTTACATCTTGTCATCATCATATTATTATGCTAGAAGTTTTCCCACATCTGATGTTCAATCTTCTGTTTTCTCAGGCATACAAAATTTCACGAATGACTTGTGTTCCTTCCTTGATGAGATTGGTTCTTCCCAAGTTGGAGGACTCTTACTTCAGAAGTTCTAACCCGTTGAAAGTCTTGATCCTTAGTGGCGAGATTCTATCTGTTCCTTTGTGTAGAAGTCTGCAGGAATATCTACCTTGGACAACAATCCTCAATCTGTATGGAAGTACAGAGGTCAGCAATTAAGCATTCAGGTTTGTTCACCGAATTTGCAAAGATGAGTGAAGTACTTCATTATGTCTTCTTTAAACATTTATAATCAGATCCATCATCCATCTCCTGCTAGTATGGGCTACCGGTGGGTCTGGATAGGCACTTCCCAAAATCTTGCAATGCTTTCACAATATATGATACTTTTCATCTTTATCTATTTCGTTTTTAGATTTTTGTGCCAGATTACTTACTCTTTATGGATATATTGAGAATCAGATATTGATATGCAAATGCAGGTGATCTACAATGTAATTATGTAGCCGGTAGCCCATTACCCATGTCCTAGGATCCTTTCTGTTTGAAGAGAGTTCCCTCCCTCCCCTTGTCTAATATTGCAACTCCTTTTCTTTTCTTCTTTTGTTCAGACATCTAGACAATGTAATTGAAAATTACAATGTGTGGGCTCTACTGAGGTTCATTGTGGGAATTTAATCTATTTATAATTATCTATTTCTCTCATATTATATGAATGTGTCTGCTATCAAAAAGCTGGCAGGTTAGCTCATTTCCTTAACATAGGCTTGCTTGGTTTCTGCTCACAAGATAATATGCTGCATGCATTTTGCAGATTTACCATTGATTGAGCTATGTCCATAAGAATGAAAAGCGTATGGATCTCTGACGTTTATTTTCCTCTAGAACTATCTGTAGCTATCTTTTAGCCATCTGCGAGTTGCATTAACTGCCTATTAAGGTTCACAGTTACACGTGTGGTCCATTTCCGCAAAAGATTTGATTCATTGGGCCTCAGCAGCCATACGAGAGAGTGAATCAGTTGGATGAACTGGTATGATACTTCATTGGGCCATACTAGAGAACAACTTGGTTGGATGAACTGATGCGTTACTTCACTCAGGTAGAGACTGCATTCTGTGAGACCAGCCTGGCTCTTCATCCCTACAAAAGCCAATGATAGGTGCTGCTTTGACACCCAAGTTTGTTAGAGTCCAATGGAGAGGGAATAAATTAGACAGTAAAAAGCAAATTGTTCTGAAGAATGGATGTTACCTTTGGCAAACGATTTATCCTGCCTTTTATAGGTTTTGAAAGGTGGGGATGGAGTGCCCTTTTACTAAAATCAGCATGGTCTGGCCATGTCTGGATGTATGGTAATGCATGTCTCTCCGTTGTTGTCTAGCCGGGCATTGAATACAACATGATTGATTGAGAGGCAACCATTAACAATTACTTTGTTTCATATGCATGCCCGCTTCACTTCCTTATATCCACAAGATTAAGTCTATGCTTTTTGCACTCCTTGATTTATTTAGGACTTGGTTTACAATTGTTTAAGTGGCTCTCCTTAAATTTGTCAACTGTTTAATCAGACATGCCAAGTATCGTCATAAGGGCATTATTTTCCCTGCATTGGTTAAAAAACTTGTTTTGTTTTAGGTTTTGTGTCTATGTCCACACCTAACGCCAATTAGCAATGGGCCAGTACTCTACTGAACAGTAGAATCGATCCTTGTCCTATTGACTGACCAGACCTAGAATTACCAGATATCCAGTTCAGTACCATCATCTTGTGAACCATTTCTGCTGTCTGGAGCAAGTTCTTCCTCAAGAATATGTAAAATTATGGTTTAAAAAAGAAATCTAGGTTTTGGTATCAAAAAGTCATTTACATGACATTTTGGTAAATTTTCTTCACATGGTATTTGCAAAGAATATATGATATGGTTCCTTTTTCAAAGAAAATTTCCTGCCTCATTAAGTTTGCAGTCCATTGAGCATTGTACAACCTCATTTTTTTTAGCAAACTTTGTCTCTCATGCTGCAAGAGTATCACGTCATATAATGGGGAAGGCTTATTGTAAGAGCTGTTTCTTCTTGTTTTCATAATGAAAGTCTACTTAAAATTTCAGGTATCTGGTGACTGCACATATTTTGATTGCAAAAAATTAGCAGATGTTTTGGATGTTGAGCCGCTAAGCTCTGTACCCATTGGATTTCCTATTTCAAATTGTGAGATTGTGCTTATGGGTCAACCTGACAGCCCTGATGAGGGTGAGATCTATGTTTCTGGGGTTTGCTTGTTTGCAGGATACCTTGACAACATGAAAGATAATCCCCTGGGCAAAAGTAGTGGGTCACAGTTCCAAACTCATGACTTTGCAAGACGATTACGAAGTGGGGATCTTGTTTTTCTAGGAAGACATGACCGCACTGTAAAAATCAATGGACAACGAGTTGCGTTGGAGGAGATAGAAAGTGCCATGAAGGACCATCCTGAGATCAACGATGCTGCTGTAACTTATCATGAAAGCAATGGAGTAGTAACTCAACTAGAGGCATATTTTGTGATGAAATCATCAGAGGGCTTTAGGAAAAATCATAAACCTTTAGACAATCAGCAAATGGTTGAATATTTAATACCATCTATCCGGAGTTGGTTACAAAAGAAACTTCCTCCTGTGATGATCCCTAGCTCTTATTTCTGTATGAAATCATTGCCAATGTTGGACTCTGGAAAAGTTGATCATCTAGAGCTTTCAAGTTCTGTATCTACACCTAAGCAGCATATCAAGCCTTTTGGAAGAAATAATTCTTCTTTTAATCAGTTACGGACTATCAAAGATGTGCGTACTATAAACTTTTAGCTTTTTCAATCATTCTGAGTCCATTTCAGATTCTTTTTGTTTATTCTCTCACTTTATATGAGTAACAGCCTTGTTTTTCCTTGTAAATGCAAGAGTTTTGCAAATTACTTTTACTAGACTATTTCTGATGCATTTTGCTGCTTTTATTATATATGTTTCTGTTTTATCTTTTCTTATTCTTTGAGAAGTTCATTAAGCAACAGATACACTTTTATCTTGGCTCTAGGCAATCTAAATGCTCCCTGCAATTTTATTCTTTCAAGTAGGTAGTCATACTCGTACAACATTTGCTCAACAGCATTAGGGGTATTCTGTAATCTTGATATCATTTCATCAATATTAATATAATTGCAAAATATCACTTTTGACTATTGGCAAAGCTCTAGTTAATTGTGAGAAAACTTTATTCAATATCATAGATGCAATCTTGCATTTCCATCGTCATTTTTCCTTTCAAATTTAGCTTCTCTTGTGAATTGAATATAATATTTGATGGTAGGTAAAATGCATCGCGATGTGGCAGTTAAAGTTTTGTTCAACGATTCTTATTGGCACTACTTGACTATGTTGTCTGCATCTGTTTAAGAATCAGTGGTGTCAAATCTATACATTTTTTAGTGTGCATGTCAAATGTAGATATTAAGAATTACTTAGGTGTATAGGTGCATTTTCTTCTTAATAATGTATAAAGAATGGACATATTTCAAACAATGAGGAGCTTGATGCTAATAATGGTAGAATAAGAACAAGATGCAAGTTCCAACATATGCATAATAGATTGTCGCGATTATAGAATTTGATAAAGCAATTTTATAAGAATTTAGGGAAGCTGAAAACAGTTTTCTATTTTCATTTATTGACTTTTCATTTGCCAACACCTTTGATAATAGTTTCTTCCTTTCTTTTTGGGAAAATTAACCATCTTTACCATAAAAAATAACTTTTATTATATGTAGTAAAAAAGTTGGTGGAAATGTTTCTTTCACTTTCAATTTTTGAATGCTTGAAACAGAAATTGAGAAAAATATTTACTGTGACCAAACAAAAAGCGGCATTTTCTCTATTGTGTTAGTTGATGAACATCATTTATAATTGACTACTTTGATAACTCCAAGAATGAAATATATACTTGATAACAATAATGGGTTTGGGTTCAATGGGTGATCTGTCTAGGTGACATCAGCCATTGCTAGAGTTAATCTGATGTAAATTCCAGGTATTTATAATTGAGTAATTGTTGCAACGAGTTTCTTTCATTGTGTTAATAATGCGGTCTGTTTAATTTCTGAAATCCATTTATATATGGAGAACTTTTTTTTTCCTTGTCACACAAGAATTAATTTTTCACTTGCTTTGCTTATATTTTAGTTTGCTTCACCAGGTTTTTTGTGATGCTTTGTTGGTTAAAGAAGTTGCAGATGATGATGATTTCTTCACAATGGGAGGGACTTCAATTTCTGCCGCCTTAGCTTCATACAAGTTACAGATTGATATGAGATTAATATACATGTTTCCTACTCCAGTTAAGCTTCTGAATAGGTTAATAGAGGACAAGGAATTGCATGAGATCAGTCCTGATCCTATCCCTAGGAAAAGATTGAAAGCACATGCTAATGTGCTCGACTCTTCTGATCTTGTAATTGGAAATGTAGAAAGTGATTTTCTTCTTCGAGGACCATCTCCCTCACTTGTAGGTACAAGGATCCGTGATTTCTCTGCTGAGAATAATGTACAACTGGCTAATAATTTTTTTGAGGGAAGTAATAATGCTTCTGGTATGTGCTCTGAGCTAGAAGTACAAGATTCATCCTTATTTTTAGATTCATATCGTACAGCTTCAGGTGATCATGGCCCATGGAGTTCAAATTGTAATATCCATAAGATGTGTTCATTTAGCCGCTGCAATAAAATTATGCATGAAGTTGATTCCCACATGGTTTGTATGGATAAGTCATGGTTGACTATCAGGACTCCCAGGAGTATAAAGGGTTCCTTGGATGAGGTCTGGAAAATCCCACTTAAGTCATGCGTTGATGCTTCACCTTTAATAGTCGCAGTGGATGGAAAATGGTACCTTTTTATTGGATCTCACTCGCACATGTTTCTTTGCATTGAGGCACTCAGGTAAGGGTCATTTATTCTTCTTGCAATTTTGATAAGATGTTTTTTGATATATAAAAGTAGAATATAGCATTCAAATCAAATATTTGTGCTGCAAAGATTATAGACAAACAAAATTTGCATCTTGAATGAAGTAAAGATGTACTTGCTGCCTTAGCTGGATTAGGTTGGTACTGAAAGTCACACATATTTCATCTGATCTTAAGTACCTTTAAGTGAAAACATATCTATTGAATGAGAGTGAAAATGTGAGCATTGTGCCTAAACCAAATCTAAGAACTCATTGGATCTCCTGGCTGCCCGTAGGGTTTCAGAATATCCAGAGCAAAGGTGTGCTGCTAGATAAATTTGCTGACAACTTTACATTTGTAATAGTCTTCCCTCCAAGTTATTGTATGTTTAGTGAACTATCATACTGTTGTTGATGGTTTGCTATTACATTGGTTGACTTCAGGATCTTCACAAGTGAATTTTCTAATTACCTATCTATTTGGAGATGGCATCATTCTGCTTATTTAATTATTTATGAGTGATCTTAGTGTTTTTTTAGTACTTAATGGCGTACTCTGCTTTTGTTTAGATACTTACGAATTTACTTGTCAAAGATCTAGATTGTGTTCTAGATTAATGCATGTAAAGGTATCGCCGCTCTGCTACAGAGTTGGCAAGCCTATTGCTTGCCTGCGGGTACATTCTAGTAGTTTCTGCTCTGTCCTTGCAATAAGTTTCTGACCCTGTATGGTAAGTGTCTTTTAACACATTCAGTTGCCTCAAGCCAGTGATGTCCCAACATGGTTTGCTGGTTTTGTGCTGGTTGCACAAAATGTGCTGTGGCTCATGCCAGTGATATTCTGAAATGGTTCAGAGGGTTTGTGCTAGTTATACCAAGCCAACATGAACTCTAATATTGTTGCTAGCCATGTTGAGACATAGATAACATTTTGCCACTAGGCAATGTGATAAATGTCTGAATCTCACACGTTAGGATAGTTATGTAAATATTTGACCATGCAATTTGATTCCATGGCAGTACATATTGGCCTCTACTGATTGCTTAACTCCTTACCTTTGCAACAGATGGTTTCTATAATTATTTCTTGTATATTTTGATTCTTACAATTTTTACCCATGTATTACTGATTGACAAGTTAATTAAATAATTTTCTGATGGTGGAAATTAAGTGTATTTCACTTTTAAGTTACTTTGAATCTGATGTAGCTCTTACTTAGCTAATGTCAACATTATTTAACTCTGTTTTTCACTTTGAAAAAATCTTGTTCTGATTAAAAGGCATAACAACAGATATCCTGTCTGTATTTTCATGGTATGTTAGTCATGTAAATTGCATATAATAAACAATTTCCATTCCTTTTCTGATGACATAGTGGTTCTGTGCGATGGCAAGTTCTGCTAGATGGTCGCATTGAATGCTCAGCTGCAATTACTGGTGATTTTTCTCAGGTATTCTTGTCTGCATCCTACATCCTGTGTTCATGTATTTTTGCAGTTGCATCTTCATTTTAATCTCTTGTTTATGCAAAATCTTGTAGGTTGTCGTAGGATGTTATAAAGGAAAAATATACTTTCTTGATTTTGCAAATGGCACTATATCTTGGTATTTTCAAACAGATGGAGAGGTAATCTAAGTCGTCACATCTGTAATTACAACCTCTGTAATCCAAATTCCTTATTTTGATTGACTAAAATTTGATGATTTTCTGTTGTAGGTCAAGATGCAACCAGTTGTGCAGAGGAGCAGAAACTTGATATGGTATCTTTAGGTTTCTTGTAAAAGCTGAAAATTAATAAACCTTTGAATACTCGGTTACATCTTCTGTACACCTCAGAAAGGAATAGTGTGAAAGCTGAAAATTAAGTGAAAAACTAAATCCTTATTTTTCCTCGTTTTTCTGATTACATTTTTCAAACAATGGCATTTAATGATACTATGAGAGATCAAAAACTTGCGTACTCTAATTTGCTGATGAATAACAAAACTTCATAGATCTTTGTTTTGTTATTCATTTTAATATACAATCGTAAAAATAGTTGAATCTCTAGCAATTATTACCTGCCACTAGTATAGATTAAGTTCATAACAAAAAACTAAGGTCTGTTTAGTTTAATTTCACGTGATTATGTTTATCTTGATGGATGTGTAGGTGTGGTTCTCATGATCATTCTTTATATGCATTGGACTACAAGGAGCATTGTTGTGTTTATAAAGTCTCTTGTGGTGGGAGCCTTTTTGGGTCACCTTTCTTCGATGTGGTAAATTAATCCCTCATGCTGATCTCATCTCATGAAGAAAACTAGAACATGTTCATCCTTTTGACAACTATTCCATTTTCTTGAATATGAGTCTTGTCAATTTTCCTCCATTTTGAGTTTACTTGTTGAAACAGATAACTGTTTCGCCGGTACTTTTGATGTTGAGCTTATTTGATTTTCTTGTGACAAGGCTATAATTGCATGATAGATAGCTCAGAACCTCAGAACTTTTATTGTTGAAACATACTGTGGCATCTGTTTTTGGCATGAACACCCTTGTTTGGCATATATATCTGTAAGGTTTTTAGCATATTAGGAATACTAGCTTTTATTAAATGTAATTTTAAGTGCATCTCTTCTCTCTCTAGGCACACAACATGGTGTATGTTGCATCTACAAGTGGTCGTGTGACAGCCATATCTTCAGTGGTATTGCATTAATCAATTATTTTCCCTTGTAATTAAATCTCAAAAGAATTAGATTTGTTTAAAAAATCAGTGTGTTGATATTTTATCTGTGTTTCTTAGCATAAAAGTTCATGTTTGTGTATTATTGTGTTTTAACTCTGAAGGCTAATAGAGATACAATAAGGCCTGATTTATCAGCTTCCTTTGTTTGATTTAACACGGTTGCTACATTGAATGTCCTTGGTCAGAGAACCTTGCAGGTGTATTAGCAATCATCAATTCCAATCACATTACTGTGGCTTAAGCCTTAAATCCTTATATCAAGTAGTGGAACTGTGACATATTATTTTTCGGAATAATTTATATGTACTTCCTCTAACCCCTCCAATTCCATAATCACCAACCACTTCAATCCATTTGTTATCCCATTTGGAAACGTAAATGTTATAAAATATATTTATCAAAAAAGGTAATGTATTTTTTCCATCTTTTGAAAATTAGGGGATAGATGATAATATGGATTTTAGTTTTTTGACTTGTGATTTTGTTAGCTTAAGTGAGATATATTCACCTACAAACTTTGTGGCGGCATGCATAATTTACCTTACTGTTTTTCTTCTTTTGCAATTGAGGTACTTGTAAAATAATAGTTACAAGGGTGGGGCTTTTTAAGCTTAATAATCCACATAAATAACACCTTGTAATTCTTATTACCATTATCTCATATGTCACTAGACAATTGATAATTGTAGCTCTGAATCCGACTACTTGTTTCACTTGTCAGAAATATTTCATGCATCCTTTTTGTAGTTTTGGTATAGTAACTTAGCAATTTACGCAGATGCAGCTTGTTTTGTGTGGTTGACCATGATTATAATTAGATTTTTATATCACACAATAAATGAACCGTCTTACCACTAGACATGCAGCTTGTTTTGGGTGATTGACCATGATTATAATTAGATTTGTGTTTCACACAATGAATGAACCAGGTCTTACCATTCGACATTGTATGGACTTTTGAGGCAGGAACACCTATTTTTGGATCTCTGACCATGGATTCCAAATGCAGAATTGGTACCTGTCTCTCTTTTAGAATTCTTTTAGTGGTCTGAAGCTTACCATTCTTTTTGGCTTTTACTCGTCTAATCAGATTAGTCATATTCTATTTAACATTCTTTTTCTCCTTTCCTCTTTTGCTCAACTGAGGTTTCTTTAACAGTGATTTGTTGTTTGGTGGATGGCCATGTGCTCGCGCTAAGCTTTTCAGGAACTGTAGTTTGGAAGGTATCCTTCATTGTTTTACCTAAAAGTTGTGATACCAATTCCATATCCAGTGCTTAATTCCATGCCAGTGCTTAATTCCAGTGAATAATTTTTCATGCCTACTGTATGCACATTGTTTAGCCGAGATTACTGACATGAATGTTAATAACATTTCTTAATGACCAAAAGGGACAGTTTTTATTAAATTAATTATAGGTAGCATGTGCAAAGGTTTCCCTATTATTTTAGAGAGAACTTGTTTGTCCATCTGGATTCACAGGTAATGAGTGGCTTCAGGCTTTAGATACTCTCAGTTACTCAAAATAGAAAATATTATTGTTGAAGTCAATTGTTTTCTTCTTTACTCAAAGTTTTGACCAAGTATTTGAATTATTTCCAGGCACATGTTGGTGGCCCAATATTTGCTGGAGCTTGCATATCGTCTGTTCTTGCTGACAAGGTACTTTATCTTTTTCATTTACTTTGCATTTTAGAATAGTTAATTAATGCTAAATGGTTTACGCCATTAAATGATTGTTTTTAAGGTACACAATTAGTCAATTACTCCATTATTGTATGCCTCTATTGAATCTAGCATAGTTGCCCAACAATGAGCTTTTCTACTCTTCTGCTTGCTCGAACAATTATGCTTAAATCATTTGCAAATGTAGGAAACTAGCCAGCCTTTTCTGTAGTCATTCCCTGATGACTTTCGCATTGATCGGGTAGTAAGCTTTTAAAGTTTGCAACCACCAGCAGCAGTTAGGGAGCCTTGGGAGTTTCTAATAATGTAACCAGTTCCTGCAAGCTCAATATCAGGTCTAATAGAACCATTGCAGTTTAGGACTTAACCATCACCATATTTTAAAATTTTTGTTTCATCCCATCTGATATGGGCAAAAACGTCCTTTGGCCTGTGCACCTACTTGGAAACTCGGTAGAAATTTAAGAATCTTGGTGGGAGCAAATAGTTTGATAGATGATTGAAATCACGTCCGAGGGTGTTCTTTGGCAGTGGTCTCAGCGAGGAAGGCCAACTGTGTTTACTATGATAGAGAGAGCTCCTATGTGTTGCCTCGACAGGCGGCAAGGATTTGCTAGCAGTCCCAGTAGTTTGTTGTACCGATATTTTGGGTTTTTTCTATCTTGGGCACCATTCTCATGCTAGACATTTATATAGGTCATCTAGATTCCTAACTCTTAAATAAATGATCTTCTGCAGAATTTCTCATTTCATCATATTGATAGAAGTTAGAAATTACTCCTTAAATATTGAGTACAACCTATTTGAAATACGATGTACATTGAACAGTCTATTTACGAATATGTTTTATGTTCTCTTCTGATATCTTGAGATTATCTGGATTCATTCATGAGGGCTGGCGAATGTGTCTGTAAATATTCCATCTAGGCGCATAGACCTCTGACATTCTGGCTCTGATTTACCATCTAAGCTAATTGCATAGGAACAGATGCCTAATACCACTAATCTGCCACAACACATCCTAACCTATGGGCCAAGGGGTTCATCATCAAAAGTGTGTAACCAACTCTAATTGCATGACAAAATCTATTTTTTTTTTTTCAGTTTCATCGGTCAAGGTTTGAAATACCGATCCGTTTCGAACGAAACAACTGGTTTTTCTCGTTCCAATGTGCCATCGAAATCGGCATGCCCGCGAGACGCATGAACGACCCTTGCTCGGGCCGTGGCTAATCGGGCGGCTGCTGGGCCGCAAAGAACCGCTGGCAGCCATGTGAGGCCCCGGGCTGCTCACTCATGGCCACGATAGCCATAGGTGACCTCGTGCAAGGAGGCGGCAGATGACGGCTGCCTCGCGTGGGGCCACGGTGGCGCGCGTGACCTCTGTGCGGTCACAGGGACGACGACGAACGCTTAAAAAAAAATTTACTTCCCAAATTATAGTTTAACTATAGGTTAAATAAAATCAATTAAAATTTAATAAAATTATTTTAAAATTTATATATTATAAATAATAATTTTATGATTATTAAAATTTATTTTATTTTTTAATCCTATTTAATTGAAATTAATTAAATTAATTTTATTATTATAATAATTAATTTTTAAGTATTTTTTTAATCATTTTTTATTTTTAATATTTAAATTAAAATTTTCATTTTTAATATATATATTTTATGTTAAAAAATTACCGAAATTTATCAATACGCCACGATACAATACCGAAACCGTATTGTTCCGGTCGCGAACCGAAATCTCAATACGGATCGAAATTTTAAACCTTGTCACCAATTAATAATAGCAATATTATCCGTACACATGTTGCCGAAGGATGTATTCCAAGCGATTGGATTGGCAACAAAGAAATATAGTAGCACATAATCAAAAAAATCCTTCAAAAAGACAATATACGAGGGCACAGTAAACTTGGTAGGCATCAAGGCAATATGTAGCAAGCAGTAACAGATCTGGATAATGGTCAAAGATAGTATCTCTTGAAATGATATCCTTTTTCTATTCTTTAATTTCATAGTTCATAACTTGTTTACATTATCGAACTAGGTCATATTGTTAATGTTTGGCATTTGGATGCAAACTATTCTTGGCATTTAAGGTAAGGATGTCAAGAAGCAAATATTCTGACTTTTGTCATTCTTGTTCATGCTTGTTCTACCACCATGCTAGTAAGCATTCATGATTCTTGCATGCATAGCCAGCAAAAACCTAAAACTCTGATGTTATTGTTACTCTTGTCACTACTTTTACCACATTTAAACTTTTTCATGAGTTGCTGTGTAAAACGATGAACGAATGTTTTTAGTTACTGCATTGTTTAACAAAAACTGAGCAATGTTTTTTCTCCATTTGCAGATCTTAATATGTTCCCGAAACGGAAAGTTATACTCCTTTGACATGGTAAACATTGATGCTCAACTCATTTGGTTCATTCCCTTTACGATATCATTTCAAGCAATATAGTATATTTACAAAGGAATTTGTTTGTATTCTATATCTTTCTCTCCACCAGACTGCCTTGCTTTTCTTGCCGATCGGTGCTGACCTTTTTTTTTGTTCGCATCAAGACCATCACAGGCACATGTTTCTCTTGCTTGGGTTCAAGTTATCCGATTAATTTATTTGCCTACTACCAATTCATCTTGAAGACTATGAAGTCGGTTAATGTTCTACTTCTATGGAAATTATCAAAATACACTTTGAAACCACTCCTCGAAATGTCTTTTAAAGACAACCTCTTCAATTTTCATTTTGCTATCAAATTTCCCCCCTGTGAGAGCAAAATATTTATATTACCCTTTTGAGAGACCTCAGCTAAGTCACTCGTTAACGGGGTTAACGGAGACGGAGCATTTTGACAATAAATTAGAAATGTCAGCGGGTGTTGCATTTTTAATGACAAGTGTAGAGACTAGTGGATTGATCTGAATTATTAGCTAAGATTTAGAGCCATTAGGAATTTATTTCAGGAATACCCTACTAAACATTAATAGTTGTGATCCATTCTTTTACCTCTCATTCAACACAAAGAACTTCATGCTTAGATTCTCTTGTTCGAATATAACACAGCTAAAAGAAGTTGAATGACATTGCCCTATCTGACAAATTCATTGTGCTGCATTGTAGGAAGGGACTATTCACTGGGAGTATGACACTGGGGATCCAATCACATCTTCCGCATACGTCGACGAGCATACTGAATTGGTTTCTGACCCATCATGCCCGAACGACAGGTATGCGATACTCTTGTGGTTCGCTGCGGCTGGATCTTTATTCCTAGAATAACCCCAACTTGCTCTTGCATTTCAGACTAGCTTGCGTTTGCAGCAGTTCTGGGAGTATCCATTTGATAAGAATCAGAGCAGAAGCAAAGCGAGAGGCTGGATGGAGCCGCGATGCAGCGACCCCAATCGTCGAACAGTTTGCCGCCGCGAAACTCCCAGGTGACGTATTCTCATCTCCTGTAATGGTAGGAGGTCGCATCTTTGTTGGATGCAGAGATGATTATGTGCATTGCCTCACAGTTGTTCCCTGATCGCCTTCGTCTATCAAGGTTTATATATTTTTATTCAAATAAATAAGTAGATGATTCGATACGTTTATTTGTTAATTTATTTTTTAAAAAGTAATTTTATCGAATTCATTTTCTATGAAAATTTCTCTCCTTTGAAACTTTGTTTGAAAAGTTGAAAAAAGTTTTGCGGAAGCTTTCAGTTTGAACGAGTATTTAGTTTGACAAATTGATAGTGGAGGCCAATTTGATGCTTACAGTTAATTTATTTTATTTAAAAAAAAAATAGAATCCATCAATTTGTTTCTGGATATTTTACTTTTAAAAGTGATTATTTTCAATATTGAAAAAAATATCAAAATGAAAATAAAAAATGGAGATAAGAGAGGAAAGAGGAGAGGGAAACCCTCCCCATCTTGTTTACTTGGTAAAAGAAAAACTAAGAGGATAAGAGACCGGTGGGAATGTCAATTACAAGCGTCTTATTGGTCCCCCTTGCCTTTCCTTGTCTAATACGTTTACTTTTTGTTTTTTTTTTGGCATCGGAGTGTTTGAATTTTTTATTTGATTAATTTTTGAAGATGATCAATTTGATTCTACGGTTCTACAAAGATACTTCTTTGACAATTGAACTGGAAGAACTCAGAGTCTTTGTGAATCTTTACTAACCATCTGAGTATATTAAGGAAGCGTTTACAGTTTGATATTTCAGTTCAAATTTTATAGTCGCGTCATCTTTGAGAGATTGTTCAATGATGAAATTTTACTTTATTCATTTGACAAACTCTTGTATAGAGGATTATTTTTATGAATTTTTTTAAAATTTGTCGTTAAATATTGTCTCAATAGATAATCGAATGATGTTCTCTTATTCGTTGCCACTGTACTATGTCTCTAGAGGCATCTGTTTACTTATTCGTTGCCACATTCGCTCTCGTAACAGCGATAGAATATCGAGGTAGTTGCTCTAGTCTCCTCTTCTTTCCCCGGAAGTAAACACAATCTTTTCATTCGGGTACGCTGTTCACAACTCGTTCCCAACTGTACAACTACCACCATGGATTCTCTATGGGCTCCACCATTTCTCTATGGTCAAGAGAGCGCCAAGTAGATTTGGTAAAAGATTCGGGTTATTGGATGCCAAAATATTACCATCATTTTCGGCGCGGACCCCGGCGCACGCGGTACGAACCTGGTTGGCATCCCGGCCGAGTGGTGCTACATGTACGAGAATCGACGCCGCCGATCCGTCCGGGTTCATTGTACCGTATCGGGAAACTAACAGTACATAAATGCCCTTG
Source organism: Wurfbainia villosa (assembly GCA_025175895.1). Classification (NCBI taxonomy): domain Eukaryota; kingdom Viridiplantae; phylum Streptophyta; class Magnoliopsida; order Zingiberales; family Zingiberaceae; genus Wurfbainia; species Wurfbainia villosa. Next base: position 832,563 of record CM046000.1, on the reverse strand, counting down.
AAATTTTCGTTGGGATGCCTCCGGTCGGGGACTATATTGTAATTTTCAGTTTGCAACCTGTGAAGGCGCTCTCCGTCAAAGCTCTCGTTCGATCCATCCGTCTCCATTTCTGCTCTGCATTGGCTGAGGTTGCTCTTTGGGTCACCGATTGTTGGTGGTGGAGGAGGAGGAGAGGAAGAAACTCTGCTCCGCCAGTCCGCTGCTCGATTCGCTTGAATCCCTCCTCAGCTCCGTCAGATCCCCTTTTCGGTGAGTTTTTTTTTTTTTTTTTGTCCCTTTTGATGTTTTCGACCGAGTATTGTAATCGAGAAGTCTTTCGAGGAAGATCTATCATTAGATGATGCTTGGAGTTAGATAGGAGATCAATAGTAGCAATGAAGGTAGAATTACACTTTATTTTCTTTTGAAGATTCATCACCTTGTTTTGTTGGATCTTCTAAGCCTTTGCCTTGCTTTTCAGTATTTGGAGAGAAGAGAATGGGAGTATGATACCAAAACTTGGATTTTTACAGAGTAAGCTTATTCTTCTATTTGTTTAGCTTATTTGCTCTCAAAAACTCCTCTCTCTCTCTCTCTCTCTCTCTCTTTTTTTTCTAATCCTGTCTTTTGTAATTTAATGGTCAGGAAGGAGAGACTTCTGAACGAGCTTTAACAGGAGTCCTAGTGTAAGGTTCTTTAAGAGATCTAACTTTTTGTCATATGAAGCTCTGAAATTGAAAAATTGTGGGAAAAAAATTTCAGATTTATATTGACAATGGACAAGGAAACCAATAAGTATTATTTGGGTCCAACTCCATTGGTGGAAATACCAAGGTGCGATAAAACTCCCTGCAGTGTTGCCTTGGTAATTATTTGTATGCCCCCTTTTGACACCATTTCAATTCATTCTCTTCAGCCAAATAGCTACAGCCAATGGACCTTATGGAAACAACAGAGATTATCTCTTTTTGCTAGAGAAAGCAATGTCAAACATAGGTAACAAATCTCAAAGCTGGTTGTTTGCTTCATTTTATTCATTTGTCATTTCACCATAAACATGTTGTCAGTAGTTGAATATTCCTTTGATCATAATCTTAGTTAATTTGAAAGGAAGACTTAATGCAATGGTAAAATTACTATTATATGACCTGAAGGTCATGGATTTGAATTAGATATCCTTTTGATCATAATCTCAATTAATTTGAAAGGAAGCTTTGGTGCAATTGTAAAATTACTGTTGTGTGATATGAAAGTCACATATACGAGTCACAAGAACAACTTCTTGTAGAACTCAATAAAATTGTATACAATAGACTTTTTTTCAGAATTCTGTAACGGCGGAAGTTTCGTGCAAGGGATTGCCCTCATAATTTTAGTCAATTTGAGTTGTCTTTATTTCTAGAGAAGAATGTAGGCATTTAAAATGAACTATAGGGTTGGCGAATTAGACTCAACCCGATCTAATAAAAAAAATACAATCGGTAGATTCAAATTAGATATTTCTTTGATCATAATCTTAGTTTATTTGCTTTGTCAACTTTCACCATAAAATTTGAGTTGTTTTTATTTGTAGAGAAGAATGTAGGCATTTAAAATGAACTATAGGGTGGGCGAAATTAGACCTCAACCCGATCTGATTAAAAAAAAATACAATAGGCAGACTTGTAATCACGTTTCATAACTCGTTTGTGACAGCTATTAACAAGAACATGGAATGTTTTAGACTCGCACTTAAATCAACATCTGGCATCATGAATCTTATTTCTCCATTGCACACTATGCAAGGCTATGTACAAAAACAAGTTACTTATACAAATATTCTTCGACGTGTCAGGTGACTATGTAATAAAATATTTCTTTGATCTAATCTAATAAAAAAATACAATCGGTAGTTTCGAATTAGATATTTTTTTGATCATAATCTTAGTCAATTTGCAAGGAAGCTTTGACACTGCTATAAAATTGTTGTCGTTTGATATGAAGGTCACCGTCACGAGTCACTAGAACAACTTTTTGCATAATAGGATAAGATTATGTACAATATAGGACTCTATAATAGTGAAAGTTTGTTTGCACTGGATTGCCCTAAAATCTTAGTCAATTTGAGTTGTTTTTATCTGTAGGGAAGAATGTAGGCATTTAAAATAAACTATAGGGTGGGCCAAATTAGACTCAACCCAATCTGATACAAAAAATAAAATACAATCGGCAGACTTGTAATCACGTTTCATAACTCGTTTGTCACTGCTATTAACAAGAACATGGAATGTTTTAGACTCGCACTTGGTCTTGGATCAACATCTGACATCATGAATCTTATTTCTCCATTGAGCACTATGCAAGGCTATGTGCAAAAACAAGTTACTTATACATATATTATTCGACATGTCAGGTCATGAAGACGACTATGTAATCGAGTTAGCAAATGAAGTGAGAAAGGTGCTCGATGGTTTGAAACCCAAGTCGCCTTTTAAAGTTCAGTCGCCTACTAAAGTTCGGCCTCTACGATCACTCTCGCACTTCCTTCCTATCAAACCACTCTCAGAAACCACTGTTGCTGTGGATTCATGAATCGATTGACAAGAAGAAAAAACACAAGAGCTTGGTAGTTCCTGCTTCTAATTTCCCTCTTCGTTTAACCATTTAGTCACAGCTAACATTACTAGCTCTAATGCTTCACCCGAATTGCTAGAGAGATACGCTCATCTTTGATTTTATAGAAAGGAAAAAAAACAAAATGCTTCATCTCATTTGCCAGTCAAATTTCTGGCTTTTGGATCTTCTTGTTTTTTTTTTTTTAGTATATGGTTTGTTTACTTTTGGTCTTTCTTTCTTTCTTTTTTTCCTACTATTGTTTGTTCTGTTCTTCGTGGGTCGCCATAGAACCAGTGGTGGGATTTAGATGGACTTTTCTTTATCGCGTGTGCTCTTTCAAGGATGGATTGACCAAGAAAAAAGAATTCAAAGTGAAAGAAGAGAAGAAAAAAAACAAAAAAACATTCTACCAATCAATTAATGCAATGATTTTTTTATTTCCTTATCCAAATAGAGGGGAAAGAAACAATTGTTCTAGGCAACTGAAATTCATCAGGACCACATTAACAGTGTTTCTCATTCGAATTGAGTAAAGAAGTTATTAAACCACTCTTCTACACATAATTTTGCATCTGTATCATTTATAAATTTTGTTTCTAAATAAATGAAGCAAATTTATTCCAACCTAAAATAATTTCTATAAAGCCAATCCAATTTTCAGAATACTCAGCACTCAAATATTACAAGTACGCCTTCAGATTTTCTGAAACTAGAGTTGCTATCAGATCTGGGGAACCTGCCTCGACAATAAACAACACTCTATACATTACATAACCTAATTTTAACCCAAATTAAATTGAGATTAGAAGGTTATAAATAAATAAATAAATAAAGAAAGAGGTGGCGAATATACTTAGCCCGATCTCATATTTTCCAACTAAAACAGATGGCAATTGCTTTACATCTACTAAATGTTTGGCCCATGACATTAAAACAAAAAAAAAAGGAGGCTTACCGTAGACACAGCAAATTAAACAGAAGATTCATACCGATATTTGTAGTTTACTGGAGCATCAGAAACAAGGGCTTCAAAGTAACTTGAACTGTCTTCTTGCTGGAATCCTTTTTACAGATTTACAGGCTGAAGGAACTGCAGGATTTTATTTATGCTTCAGTTTGTCTGCATCTGGAAATGTATTAATAATCGAAACGATCGAATCGATTAAATCAAAATTGAACAAATCGAATATTTTTAAAAAAATCGAATCGATCGAATTTTTTAACAAAACTGAATAAACTGAATCGATACAAAATTGATTAATTAGATTGAAAATCAAATAAATCAAATTTTTTTGTCATCAATTAATTGATTGATTATGTTCAATCGATTGATGATAGTGAAGATCGTGAGACTCGAAACAATTACTGATTAATATAAATCAATCGAATAAAATTTATCATTCGATTGATATGATAAATCAGTCGACTAATGGATTCCAGTTTGATTTAATCGATTATTTTTATTTCAAAATTGAAATGAATAAATCGATTAAATCGATATTTAAAAAAAAACATTTAACCGAATTTTTCTTACCCCTAATCACATATGAACACCAAAGATAATTGACATCACTGTGCTTGAAAAAAAAAAATAACGAAACCTTTTTGGGTTCATGATTTTTTTGGCCATTTGTTCGAATAAATTTCTAAAATAAAAATATATTAATATCCACCTCCCTAATAAAATATGAATAAGAATATTAATTTTTACTGAATGGAAAAATATATTAAAACTTTGGTTGATTATTTGTTCGCTCATATATAACTCTATCCATTAATTTCCAGATCTATTTTGAGAATGCCAATAAAACTTCAGCAGCGACAAAAAAAAAAAAATCATCAAAATATTTGTTAAATGAGCTTGAAAAAAATAATTATTTTGAGATTAATAAACATGTACCTGTAAAAATCAGAATCTGTTAATCTAACGATCCTTATCGATCTATTTCATGATTATTATGAGAGAGACAAATCACGGAGGATTTTATGGGTCTTGACGTGGTGATCAAGACACGAGGAATCATCTAAATCCAAGAAAAAATTTTAGATCTCATTCGAAATTGATCCTTATCTTATTCATAAGCTCCAATATATCATCTCCGGAGGATAATAATAAATAGGGACGGATTTAGAAGATTTAGAAGGGTCATAATCTTCAAATTTTAAGGTGGCATTTGGTTGGTGGGTTTGGAACGAGAGAATGGAAATGAGAATGATATAGAGTGTTTAGTTAATGGTTTTAGAAAGGAGGGTTTGAGAATTAATTCTAAATAATTAGGAATCAACAAAACTTATCTCACTTGGTGGGTTTGAGTTTCATTCCTATTCGTCGTCGTTCGTCGCTTACTCGTTAAACATGCAGTCATTACCACGGGCCGGTGCCGCTTCATCATGTCGGTCGTGCCGATTCGCCGGATCGGTCGATCTGGTCGTTTATCGCCGACCGCCGATGGTCGATCGTCGACCGCCGCTGGTGGCCGATCGTCGACCACCGTCGATCGCTCTCATTCTCAACTTATAAACTAAACAACATTATTGGAATGACAAAACTCATTCCCATTTCAATTTACTAACAAAGTCATTCTCATTCTTATTTCCACCTTCCAACTAAATACCACCTAAATGATTATTATTTTTCACTGTGATATATTGTGTTATCAAAATTTTATTTATTTTATTATATTTTAGTATACGACTTCAATATAAAATCTTGAATTCACCGTGCGCGGTAATAAACATATATATATATATATATATATATATATATATATATAAATAAATTGGTATTAACTTCAAATCGATGAAATTTGTCAAAGTTGACCGTATGAGATTCAGTTGCTCATCTTTGAACTGCAGGGTGCAGAATGAATCGCGGGCGCAAGTGGGTTAATTTTTGAACGTTGGCGGTGCTCCGCGAATGCGATCGTGCTCCGATAACAGACCGACGCGGATGGCGTCGCGAGTCGCGACCACGGGACGAGCGCCTCGTAACGGCCGAGCCATCGCCTATAAATACGCCGGTGCCGCAGGGCCTCACCGTCTCATTCGCTCCTCTCCTTCGTCCTCTGCCTCACTCTGGTATTACCAGCGAGCGAAGGTCGGCGAGGGATTCGATTCGATCGATCGATCTGGGCTAGGGTTCAGGTGGCGGTGGCGGTGCGGGGATCAATCTCGGTCGATCGGGAGAAGACATGGCAGGGGAGAGGCCTTCACCGCCTTTGGAGCTCTGCAAGGGAGTCAATGACCTCGACAAGATAGTTCTCAGGGAACCCCGAGGCTGCTCCGCCGAGGTCGGCCCTCTTTGCATTGCTTTAATTCGTTCTATCCGCTGTTGCATTGATATTTAATTTCTTGTTTTTTAATGCATTATCGGTAATGCTCCATCCCCCCTCGATCCTTGTCTCCGTTTAGATGCCCGTTTATTCCCCTCTTCATAGAAGCGATATTGATTTGCAGATCATTTGCATTGCTTTTTTTTTTTTTTATTTCATTGGTAATGCGCGTTGGATCCGTTCTACCCGTCTTCTTCTTTGATGTTAAATTTGTTTAATCTTGTTCGAATACGTTCTCTCCGATCTCGCACTGCTGTTGCTTGCTTTTTTATTACATTGAGAATGCCGGATTTGTTCGTCGATGCTTGTTTATTCCCTCTTCTGAGAAGCAATCTCGAATTGTGGATTGCTTGCGTCGCTTGAATACGTTCTAGCGGTTGTTGCATCTTCGTTTCTATTGCAGGATTTATGCATCTGAAATGGATGGATTAATCTTGTGTTTGTACAATCGAGAAGAATTGCTATAATAGCAGTTTTTACTCGGCTGCATTTCCATATTACTGCTTTCCATGAATACGTTGTTCGTATCGATATATCATTAATTGCCATGTAATGTATTATGAGTGTTCTGTGTTCCGTATCCGCAAGCTGACCATTTATTCCTTTTTCTTTCATTCTTTCTATTTTTTTCTTGCCATTTAAATCTTCATCTTGTATGTTAATACCAGATCATTTTGAATTCTCTTTTCTATTGGTTTCTTGATATATTTAATATCCAATTTCTCTACTCAAATGATTGCTCTGGAATAATTATAAGTTTGGCAACTCTTTAATAAATGACTGTAATTGCAGGTGTATCTGTTTGGAGGTCAGGTGACATCCTGGAAAAATAACCGTAGGGAGGAGTTGCTTTTCTTTAGCAGTAAGGTAAACATATTAACTTATAATCATGAAAAAGTGTGTAATTTAGATTTACAAACATCCATCTTTCAACTATCTCTAAATGCATTTTAAATTGTTGGCACATTTTATAGCTACAAAATCAACGTCTCCATTGTTTCTTACAGGCCATCTTCAAGCCCCCACAAGCTATCCGCGGTGGCATCCCAATATGTTTCCCACAAGTAATGTCTCTATTTTCCATCTACAAAATTCTTTCCAGCACAGCGTAACGCCATTGATTAAAAGCAGTTTTCAAACTCTGGAAATCTCGGACGGCATGGATTTGCCAGGAACAAGTTTTGGACTGTCGATACTAATCCTCCACCTTTGCCGACGAGTTCCGCAGTCAAGAGCTATGTCGACTTAATCCTAAAGCCAACGCAGGAAGATCTCAAGAACTGGCCTCACAGGTTCGCGCTATTTAAATCTACCCGCTTCCAGCTTTCTCATGTTTTGCTGTAAATAACTTCTCGAGATTCTTCGACTGCAGCTACGAGTTCCGCCTACGAGTTGCCTTGGCACTCGGAGGAGATCTCTTGTTGACATCGCGCATAAGAAACACCAATCCTGATGGGAAACCCTTTTCCTTTACTATTGCCTTCCACACTTACGTTTCCCTCTCGGACATCAGGTCAGTCACTGATCGAATAGAAAGAAGAAAGATTGCAACTTGAAGACATGCAAATTTGATCGTGTGGTCGAATTATATTCTTCTTCAGCGAAGTGCGAGTGGAAGGTCTGGAGACTTGGGACTACCTTGACAACTTGAAGGAAGGACAGCGTTTCACTGAACAAGGAGACGCACTTACATTTGAGTCTGAGGTAAAGAAGCGATGCAATCACTACCATTTTTTTTATTATTGTTTTCTTGACTGTTCTATTGTTTTTTTTTTTTTTTTTTTTTTGCACCGAGAGAAGATCGACAGAGTCTACGTTGGCACACCGACTAAGATCGCAATCATAGACCACGAGAAGAAAAGGACTCTGGTGATGCGCAAAGACGGACTGCCTGACGCGGGTGAGCACGTACTTCAGAGCTACTGCGTGCTCTCTTTTTTATTTTCATGGATTTCCTTCCTTCTCTGATGCGATCAGCGATCGACCTCTGCAGTGGTGTGGAACCCTTGGAACAGAAAGGCCAAGTCCATCGCAGACTTCGGAGACAATGACTACAAGCACACTCTCTGCGTGGGGGCTGCAAACATCGAGAAGCCCATCAATCTGAAGCCGGGTGAAGAATGGACCGGAAGGCTGGAGCTTTCTCTCGTGGCTTCCAGTTACTGCAGCGGCCAGTTGGATCCTCAGAAAGTTCTTCAAGGATTGTGATGACGAGGGGTGGTCGTCGTATGCTTCGATCAATTCTAGCTGCTCTTTTTCTTTTTCTTTTTCATATACTTTTAAATGCAGAGTGGCATCTCATATGAATACGTTCCCCGCTTCATATAATTTGTTTTTTTGACTCCCTCTAAACTCTCTACTCTCTGTTATTAATAATGCAGTGTAATTAAACTCGTTCTCTTTCACTCGTCGTATTAAAGTATTATCAAGTTATCCGCGCGAAGGGATCACATGATCATTAAGACACGATTGAATTTACAGATAAAATAAAGATCGATTTTGAAGAAGGTCTAAATTTTTTTTCTAGATTTATATGATTTCTATATATCTTGGCCACCATATAAAGACTCATAGGATTATCCGTGATTTACCTCTCTCATAATGATCATGAGATAGATCGATGGGGATTGTTAGATTGACAATTCTAATATTTTATAATTACAGACTAACGGTGTAAAATTAGATATCAAAGGTCAATCCCTAATTTAGACGTATTTGTGAGAATTTTCTTTCAAATGGAATGACAATCTATGAACGTTAGACCGTTGAATTATCCATTGGAAGTGTTTTTCGATTTATTCAGATGATCAATAGAAAATTTTCATAGAGTCGAATCGTCCATCTCAAAATTAATCGGGTTAAAAATCTGAATATCCAATATCAACTTAAAAAATATATATATTATCAAGTTGATTAGCTTCTGATCCGACGCAAGCCGACCTGATAAGAATATCCACAAATAGCGGCCTGATCTGAGTTCGACCAGTTTGTGAAAGCCTACTAAAAACTTTCGAGAATTCCATTCATCCACATCTCTCCGACCGGATCACCCAACTTAATCACACTAAATTAAAACTATTTGAATGCCACGTGGATTGAACTCCTTGATCGCAATATTGACGAAGAAAAGAGATGAATGAAAAATATTTTCTTGTTTTAACTTGATGAGCTTTTTAATGCATAAATTTGAACATATAAATTCATTGGATTATTAAAAATCATGATATATATATATATATATATATATCAGCTGTGTTTTCCGTTATATATCAGATCGCGGGTGCCGGCTGACGACACGACGTAACACATAAATACCGTGACTGCGATCACCCGCGATCACAGTTGGCGCATCAAGGCGTGAGCAGATCGTTTCCCTTCTCCACCTCCAGTCCTCCCTCCGTCCAGCTCTCTCTCTCTCTCTCTCTCTCTCTCTCTCTTCAACCTGGAAAGCGGCCGATCGCTTTTCGTTTCGAGGTTACTCCGCTCTCGCATCGCCGCTTCCGCACTTGATCTGTGGTTTCCTCTTCAGATATTCTAAATCGCTTTCAATGGATAGAAGGATTGATTCCATTGTGCAACACGGATATAGTGTTGTTCAAGAGCTCTAATGGTATCTGGATTCTCGAACACCTAGCTTTCTTGTTGAACACTCAGTATTGCTTGAGCATTAGTCTTTACGCCAAGCACCCAGTCTTCGGGCAGAGCACCCTCTTTCAAGCACCAGGCTTCTTGTCGAGCACCAGCCTTCTGATCGAGCACCAGGGTTTTCGCCGAGCACTATCATTCTGGCCGAGCACCAGGTTTCTCGCCGACACCAGACTTCTAGCCGAGCACCAGACTTCTTGCCGAGCACCAACCTTCTGATCGAGCACCAGGGTTTTCGCCGAGCACTATCCTTCTGGCCGAGCACCAGGTTTCACGCCGAGCACCAGAGTTTTGCAAATTACTTTTACTAGACTATTTCTGATGCATTTTGCTGCTTTATATATATATATTTTTCTGTTTTATCTTTTCTTATTCTTTGAGAAGTTCATTAAGCAACAGATACACTTTTATCTTGGCTCTAGGCAATCTAAATGCTCCATGCAATTTTATTCTTTCAAGTAGGTAGTCATACTCGTACAACATTTGCTCAACAGCATTAGGGGTATTCTGTAATCTTGATATCATTTCATCAGTATTAATATACTTGCAAAATATCACTTTTAACTATTTGGCAAAGCTCTAGTTAATTGTGAGAAAACTTTATTCAATATCATAGATGCAATCTTGCATTCCCATCGTCATTTTCCCTTTCAAATTTAGCTTCTCTTGTTAATTGAATGTAATATTTGATGGTAGGCAAAATGCATTGCGATGTGGCAGTTAAAGTTATGTTCAACGATTCTTATTGGCACTACTTGACTATGTTGTCTGCATCTGTTTAAGAATCAGTTGTGTCACATAGTGTGCATGTCAAATGTAGATATTAAGAATTACTTAGGTGTATAGGTGCATTTTCTTCTTAATAATGTATAGAGAATGGACATATTTCAAACAATGAAGAGCTTGATGCTAATAATGGTAGAATAAGAACAAGATGCAAGTTCCTACATATGCAAAATAGATTGTTGCGATTATAGAATTTGATAAACCAATTTTATAAGAATTTAGGGAAGCTGAAAACAGTTTTCTATTTTCATTTATTGACTTTTCATTTGCCAACACCTTTGATAATAGTTTCTTCCTTTCTTTTTGGGAAAATTAACCATCTTTACCATAAAAAATAACTTTTATTATATGTAGTAAAAAAGTTGGTGGAAATGTTTCTTTCACTTTCAATTTTTGAATGCTTGAAACAGAAATTGAGAAAAATATTTACTGTAACCAAACAAAAAGCGGCATTTTCTCTATTGTGTTAGTTGATGAATATCATTTATAATTGACTACTTTGATAACTCCAAGAATAAAATATATACTTGATAACAATAATGGGTTTGGGTTCAATGGGTGATCTGTCTAGGTGACATCAGCCATTGCTAGAGTTAATCTGATGTAAATTCCACGTATTTCTAATTGAGTACTTGTTGCAATGAGTTTCTTTCATTGTGTTAATGATGCGGTCTGTTTCATTTCTGAAATCCATATATATATGGAGAACCTTTTTTTCCTTGTCACACAAGAATTAATGTTTTCACATGCTTTGCTTATATTTTAGTTTGCTTCACCAGGTTTTTTGTGATGTTTTGTTGGTTAAAGAAGTTGCAGATGATGATGATTTCTTCACAATGGGAGGGACTTCAATTTCTGCCGCCTTAGCTTCATACAAGTTACAGATTGATATGAGATTAATATACATGTTTCCTACTCCAGTTAAGCTTCTAAATAGGTTAATAGAGGACAAGGAATTGCATGAGAATTTGATCAGTCCTGATCCTATCCCTAGGAAAAGATTGAAAGCACATGTTAATGTGCTCGACTCTTCTGATCTTGTAACTGGAAATGTAGAAAGTGATTTTCTGCTTCGAGGACCATCTCCCTCACTTGTAGTGCAAGGATCCGTGATCTCTCTGCTGAGCATAATGTACAACTGGCTAATAATTTCTTTGAGGGAAGTAATAATGCTTCTGGTATGTGCTCTGAGCTAGAAGTACAAGATTCATCCTTATTTTTAGATTCATATCGTACAGCTTCATGTGATCATGGCCCATGGAGTTCAAATTGTAATATCCATAAGATGTGTTCATTTAGCCGCTGCAATAAAATTATGCATGAAGTTGATTCCCACACGGTTTGTATGGATAAGTCATGGTTGACTATCAGGACTCCCAGGAGTATAAAGGGTTCCTAGCATGAGGTCTGGAAAATCCCACTTGAGTCGTGTTGATGCTTCACCTTTAATAGTCGCAGTGGATGGAAAATGGTACCTTTTTATTGGATCTCACTCGCACATGTTTCTTTGCATTGAGGCACTCAGGTAAGGGTCATTTATTCTTCTTGCAGTTTTGGTAAGATGTTTTTTGATATATAAAAGTAGAATATAACATTCAAATCAAATATTTGGGTTGCAAAGATTATAGACAAACAAAATTCGCATCTTGAATGGAAGTGAAGATGTACTTGCTGCCTTAGCTGGATTAGGTTGGTACTGAAAGCCACACATATTTCATCTGATCTTAAGTATCTTTAAGTGAAAACACATCTATTGAATGAGAGAGTGAAAATGTGAGCATTGTTGCTAAACCAAATCTAAGAACTCATTGGATCTCCTGGCTGCCCGTAGGGTTTCAGAATATCCACAGTAAAGGTGTGCTGCTACATAAATTTGCTGACAACTTTACATTTGTAATATTCTTCCCTCCAAGTTATTGTATGTTTAGTGAACTATCTTTGACTTCAGGATCTTCACAAGTTAATTATCTAAGTGCCTATTTATTTGGAGATGGCATCATTCTGCTTATTTAATTATTTAAGAGTGATCTTAGTGTTTTTTTAGTACTTAATGGCGTACTCTGCTTTTATTTGGATACTTACGAATTTACTTGTCAAAGATCTAGATTGTGTTCTAGATTAATGCATGTAAAGGTATCCCCGCTCTGCTACAGAGTTGGCAATCCTATTGCTTGCCTGCGGGTACATTCTAGTAGTTTCTGCTCTGTCCTCGCAATAAGTTTCTGACCCTGTATAGTAAGTATCTTTTAACACATTCAGTGGCCTCAATCCAGTCATGCCCCACCATGGTTTGCAGGTTTTGTGCTGGTTGCACAAAACAAATGTCCTCTCATGCCAGTGATATTCTGAAATGGTTCAGAGGGCTTGTGCTAGTTATACCAAGCCAACATGAACTCTAATATTGTTGCTAGCCATGTTGAGACAGAGAGAACATTTTGCCACTAGGAAATGTGATAAATGTCTGAATCTCACACGTTAGGATAGTTATGTAAATATTTGACCATGCAATTTGATTCCATGGCAGTACATATTGGCCTCTTCTGATTGCTTAACTCCTTACCTTTGCAACAGATGGTTTCTATAATTATTTCTTGTATATTTTGATTCTTACAATTTTTACCCATGTATTACTGATTGACAAGTCAATTAAATAATTTTCTGATGGTGAAAATTAAGTCTATTTCAAGTTACTTTGAATCTGACGTAGCTCTTACTTAGCTAATGTCAACATTATTTAACTCTGTTTTTCACTTTGAAAACATCTTGTTCTGATTAAAAGGCATAACAACAGGTATCCTGTCTGTATTTTCATGGTATGTTAGTCATGTAAATTGCATATAATAAACAATTTCCATTCCTTTTCTGATGACATAGTGGTTCTGTGCCATGGCAAGTTCTGCTTGATGGTCGCATTGAATGCTCAGCTGCAATTACTGGTGATTTTCCTCCGGTATTCTTGTCTGCATCCTACATCCTGTGTTCATATATTTTTGTAGTTGCATCTACATTTTAATCTCTTGTTTATTAAATGAACTTTTATGGTAATGCAAAATCTTGTAGGTTGTTAGGATGTTATAAAGGAAAAATATACTTTCTTGATATTGCAAATGGCACTATATCTTGGTATTTCAAACAGATGGAGAGGTAGTTTAAGTTGTGACATCTGTAATTACAACCTCTGTAATCGAAATACCTTATTTTGATCGACTAAAATTTGATGCTTTTCTGCTGTAGGTCAAGATGCAACCAGTTGTGGAGAGGAGCAGAAACTTGATATGGTATCTTTAGGTTTCTTGTAAAAGCTGAAAATTAAACTGTACATTGGACAGTTGAAAACTAGTAAACCTTTGAATACTCAGTTACATCTTCTGTACATCTCAGAAAGGAATAGTGTGAAAGCTGAAAATTAAGTGAAAAACTTAATCCTTATTTTTCCACCTTTTTCTGATTACATTTTTCCGACAATGGCATTTATACGATACTACGAGAGACCAAAAACTTGCATACTCTAATTTGCTGATGAAAAATAAAACTTCATAGATCTTTGCTTTGTTATTCATTTTAATATATAATTGTACAAATAGTAAAATCTCTAACAACTACTACCTGCCACTAGTATAGATTAAGTTCATAACAAATAACTAAGGTCTGTTTAGTTTAATTTCACATGATATGTTTATCTTGATGGATGTGTAGGTGTGGTTCTCATGATCATTCTTTATATGCATTGGACTACAAGGAGCATTGTTGTGTTTATAAAGTCTCTTGTGGTGGGAGCCTTTTTGGGTCGCCTTTCTTCGATGTGGTAAATTAATCCCTCATGCTGATCTCATCTCACGAAGAAAACCAGAACATGTTCTTCCTTTTGACAACTATTCCGTTTTCTTGAATATGATCCTTGTCAATTTTCTGCCATTTAGAGCTTACTTGTTTAAACAGATAAATGTTTTGCCGGTACTTTTGATGTTGAGCTTATTTGATTTTCTTGTGACAAGGCTCTAATTGCATGATAGATAGCTCAGAACCTCAGAACTTTTATTGTTGAAACATACTGTGGCATCTGTTTTTGGCATGAACACCCTTGTTTGGCATATATATCTGTAAGGTTTTTAGCATATTAGGAATACTAGCTTTTATTAAATGTAATTTTAAGTGCATCTCTTCTTTCTCTAGGCACACAACATGGTGTATGTTGCATCTACAAGTTGTCGTGTGACAGCCATATCTTCAGTGGTATTGCATTAATCAATTATTTTCTCTTGTAATTAAATCTCAAAAGAATTAGATTTGTTTAAAAAATCAGTGTGTTGATATTTTATCTGTGTTTCATAGCATAAAAGTTCATGTTTGTGTATTATTGTGTTTTTAACTCTGAAGGCTACAAGAAGGCTACAAGAGATACAATAAGGACTGATTTATCACGGTTGCTAAATTGAATGTCCTTGGTCAGAGAACCTTGGAGGTGTATTAGCAATCATCAATTCCAATCACATTACTGTGGCTTAAGCCTTAAATCCTTATATCAAGTAGTGGAACTGTGACATATCATTTTTCGGAATAATTTATATGTACTTCCTCTACCCCCTCCAATTCCATAATCACCAATTAACCACTTCAATCCATTTGTTATCCCATTTGGAAACGTAAATGTTATAAAATATATATTTATCAAAAAAGGTAATATATTTTTTCCATCGTTGGAAAATTAGGGGATAGAGATGATAATATGGATTTTAATTTTTTTGACTTGTGATTTTGTTAGCTTAAGTGAGATATATTCACCTACAAACTTTGTGGTGGCATGCATAATTTATCTTACTGTTTTTCTTCTTTTGCAATTGAGGTACTTGTAAAATAATAGTTACAAGGGTGAGGCTTTTGAAGCTTAATAATTCATAATAACACCTTGTAATTCTTATTACCATTATCTCATATATCACTAGACAATTGATAATTGTAGCTCTAAATCCGACTACTTGTTTCATTTGTCAGAAATATTTCATGCATCCTTTTTGTAGTTTTGGTATAGTAACTTAGCAAGTTACAGCAGATGCAGAATATTTTGTGTGGTTGACCATGATTATAATTAGATTTGTATATCACACAATAAATGAACCGTTTTACCACTAGACATGCAGCTTGTTTTGGGTGATTGGCCATGATTATAATTAGATTTGTGTTTCACACAATGAATGCACCAGGTCTTACCATTCGACATTGTATGGACTTTTGAGGCAGGAACACCTATTTTTGGATCTCTGACCATGGACTTTTTTCTATTCTTTACGGCGATTTCATAGTTCATAACTTGTTTACATCATCGAACTAGGTCATATTGTTAATGTTTGGCATTTGGATGCAAATTATTCTTGGCATTTGAGGTAAGGATGTCAAAAAGCAAAGATTCTGACTTTGTCATTCTTGTTCATGCTTGTTCTACCACCATGCTAGTAAGCATTCATGATTCTTGCATGCATAGCCAGCAAAAACCTAAAACTCTGATGTTATTGTTACTCTTGTCGCTACTTTTACCACATTTAAATTTTTACGTGAGTTGCTGTGTAAAACGATGAACGAATGTTTTTAGTTCCTGCATTGTTTAACCAAAACTGAGCAATGTTTTTTCTCCATTTGCAGATCTTATATGTTCCTGAAACGGAAAGTTATACTCCTTTGACATGGTAAACATTGATGCTCAACTCATTTGGTTCATTCCCTTTACGATATCATTTCAAGCAATATAGTATATT
Source organism: Wurfbainia villosa (assembly GCA_025175895.1). Classification (NCBI taxonomy): domain Eukaryota; kingdom Viridiplantae; phylum Streptophyta; class Magnoliopsida; order Zingiberales; family Zingiberaceae; genus Wurfbainia; species Wurfbainia villosa. The sequence goes on along the minus strand of CM046000.1, from coordinate 816,476 downwards.
TACAATGGAATTTGTTTGTATTCTATATGTCTTTCTCTCCACCAGACTGCCTTGCTTTTCTTGCCTATCGGTAGCTCCCCAGGCTAGCTTAATTGGTAAGCACAAAAGGATAATTTTTAAATGGACATGGGTCAATTTCCGAGGAGGTCGTGACTCTGGGCTATCGATCGACTCTCTCTTTTACACTTGCTACTTAGGTTCCTAATTTACCTCCTCCATCGATAGAGACAGTCGGAGAGAGTCGCTAATATGGCAGTTCCACTTTTTTTTTTCTTGTCGATCGATACTGACCTTTTTTTTTTGTTCACGTCAAGACCATCACAGGCACATGTTTCTCTTGCTTGGGTTCAAGTTATCCGATTAATTTATTTGTCAACTACCAATTCATCTTCCGTAAAAGATTGAAATTGTCAATATAGCAGCCTCTATCGGCCCGTCGCAGGACTATTGTGAAGGAGGTAAATTACGAGTAGTCTTTTGGATCTTGACATGATTGGCAAGGTCGTGGATGGTCGTTCTGAGCCCGGGGAAGATTTTAAACCTCCCTTCGAGATTCGATTTATGTCACATTCGTAAGCTGTCACACGATCTTATCAATGCATCATCCCCGTAGAGACAACTACCAATTCATCTTGAAGACTATGAAGTCGGTTAATGTTCTACTTCTATGGAAATTATCAAAATACACTTTCAAACCACTCCTCAAAATGTCTTTTAAAGATAACCTCTTCAATTTTCATTTTGCTATCAAATTTCCCCCTGTCAAAGAAAAATATTTATTTTACCCTTTTGAGATACCTCAGCTAAGTCACTCGTTAACGGGGTTAACGCAGACGGAGCATTTTGACAATAAATTAGAAATGTCAGCGGGGGTTGCATTTTTAAAGACAAGTGTAAAGACTAGGATTGATCTGAATTATTACTAAGATTAAGTGTCAATAGGAATTTATTTCAGGAATACTCAACTAAATATTAAGGGTGCATTTGATTGGGATCATCTGTGATAATCTTGATTATCCATCTAAGATTATCAAAGAAAATTTTATTTGATTTAGGATTTGAACGATTACCAAGTCATAATGGATGTCTGATATGTCATGTCACGTCAACAAAAGAATTATGGATAAAGGAATTGAAAAACCTCCAAGAAGTTTGGTTTTTCTTGATTCCTTTGGTTATGGAATTTTTTTTTCCAAAAATACCCTCTAATTTTTATCATTTAGGACAAAACTATCCTTATCAATTTATCAAATGCCGTCGGTTGTCGGTCGGCTATCGTCGATCGTCGTCGATCGCCCGTCGCCGCCACCGATCATCGACCCGCCGCGCCGCCGATTATCGCCGCCTTGCGTCGGTCGTGATCGTCGGCAGCCACCATCGTCGGTCATCGGCCAGTCGTCGCCGTCGGTCGTCGATCGGTCGCCGTCGTCGATCGTCGGCCAGCCACCATATGCTTGGTTGGGGGTAATATTATAAATGTCACAATAAGTAATACATTAAAACCTTCAAACAAATAAGGTTTTATCTCATTACTTAGGATTAAATCAAACAACATTAAATTATATTTTATTCCTCGTAATTTTGGTCATTGATTACCAAAAGATAATAGTTGTGATCCATTCTTTTACCTCTCACTCAGCACAAAAAAGTTATGATATGACAATTGATTTGTGATATTGAATGTGAATTAATGAATTTTAAATTTATATGGGTAGAACTCATTAATTCGTACCGTTAATGAATTTTGGATTAATTTTATATATAGGGTGTGATCTCCGCAGGAGAAAGACGATCGGCCGACTCTTTTTCACTATCGGGCAGAACATCCAGGGTCGTCTATTTTGACCTGTGGAAGATCAAATTCTACCACACTTCTTCCAACTTCAAATTCTCCCGATAATACTGACTTCGGATTTAGGTCCATGATTAATACTTTTATTTATGTTTTTGTTGTATAATTTTTTTGCATACTTATTATAGATCGATCGATAAGATTTTGTATACGGATCGTTTTATTTTTCGTTTCTTCGATTATATATACGAATGCATGATTCATTGCGAGATCTAAAAGATCCACCAATATTCTCATCTCCTGTAATGGTAGGAGGTCGCATCTTTGTTGGATGCAGAGATGATTACGTGCATTGTCTCACAGTTGATCCCTGATCTTGTTATAGTTTTTTTAAATATATTTTATTTAAGATTTAAGTAATTTTATCGAATTCATTTTCTATGAAAATTCCTCTCCTTTGAAAATTTGTTTCAAAAGTTGGAAAAGTTTTGCGGAAGCTTTCAGTTTGAACGAGTATTTAGTTTGACAAATCGATTGCTGAATTGATTGTGGAGGCCAATTTGATGCTTACAGTTAATTTATTTCATTTTTTTTTAAAAAAAAATATAGAATCCATCAATTTGTTTCTGGATTTTATTTTTATTTTTTAAAAGTGATCGTTTTCAATATTGAAAAAGATATCAAAATGAAAATAAAAAATGGAGATAAGAGAGGAAAGAGGAGGGGAACCCTCCCCATGCATCTTGTTTACTTGGTAAAAGAAAAAGAAAGATGATAAGAGAGATGTGAGAATGGAAATTACAAGCGTCTTATTGATCACCCTTGTCTTTCCTCGCCTCATCCGTTTATTTTGTTCTCGCTTCGTTACCACATATGCTGCCGCATTGGCTCTCGAAATAGTAATAGATAAAGTTGTCAAATGGATCGACTCATGGAAGGGTAGATTAATCCATCGCAAATTCAATATTTAACAAGGAAGGATGAGCTGATATCATCCTGACGGATTGAGAAATTTTTAATCCAATCCACGATGGATTGTGGATTAGACGGGCTAGCTCGTGGGAAAAAAAATTTCAAAATTACTGAGATGTTGAAGGTTAGAGGCAATGATTGGTTGGAGGCGATGATTGATAAGACGAAAAGAATATCATGATAAAAAATATGTATTTGAAGCGATTAAAATTTTATAATTGAGATTCAATTATTAATTGACAAGATTAGATACCGATGTTTTTGATTCTTTCAATATTTCAAAATATCTAAATCTTGATAATATTCAAATTCAAATCTCGACTCCTTTAAATAGAGATTTAATTAACTTTTTTCAACATTTGTAATTGTTTAACTTTGATATGTTATCAAGTTCTACATTAATTGAAATAGCAGTGATAAAATAATATAAATAAATTAGAGTATACAACAAAATATTAGAATGCTTAAATCATATATTCTTTTGTTATTTTCTCTAATCTCTTCTACACTTTACTAAGGTGTATGAGTGATAGAAAAAGATTGTGATTATGAACAACTTGTTTTATTAGTATTATAATATTAGTAAAAAAATTTATACAATTTTATTTTCACAAATTTAATTTTTTTTTTAATATTTCTCAATCCGCGGGCTAATCCAAGCCTGTCACAGATCAATCCGTCTATACTTACAACTTGCACGGGTTGATCCGTTTAAGTCCGTCAAAATGACGGATTGATAAAATTTTAATCCAATCCATTTAAATTACTTGGGGGAGCGGGTCTAATTTGATGGCTATGGCGATAGAATATCAAGGTAGTTGCTCTAGTCTCCTCTTCTTTCCCCGGAAGTAAACACAATCTTTTCATTCGGGTACGCGGTTCATAACTAATTCCCAACTGTACAACAACCACCATTAATTCGCCATGGGCTCCACCATTTCTCTATGGTCAAGAGAGCGCCAAGTAGATTTGGTAAAAGATTCGGGTTGTTGGATGCCAGAATATTACCATCATTTTCGGCGCGGACCCTGCGAACGCGGTACGAACCTGGTCGGCATCCCGGCCGAGTGGTGCTCCATGTGCTTTGACACTATTTTTAATGAATTTTCAATAAAAATCACTCATTATAAACACGAGTCAATGCACGAGAATCGACGCCGCGGATCCGTCCAGGTTCATTGTATCGTATCGGGAAACTGAAAGTACATAAATGCTCTTGGACTTTTCTTGGGAACTCCTCCGATCGAGGACTATATTGTAATTTTAAGTTTGCAACTGTTCGGCTTTTAAAAGGTGCTAATCTCGAGTTCCCCACGCAAACCCTCCGTCAAAGCTCTCGATCGATCCATCCGTCTCCATTTTTGCTCTGCATTGGCTGCGGTTGCTCTTTGGGTCACCGATCGTTGGTGGTGGAGGAGGAGGAGGAGAGGAAGAAACTCTGCTCCGCCAGTCCTCCGCTCGATTCGCTTGAATCCCTCCTCAGCTCCGTCAGATCCCCTTTTCGGTGAGTTTCTTTTTTTTTTCTTTTTTTTTTTTTGCCCCTTTTGATGTTTTCGACCGAGTATTGTAATCGAGAAGTCTTTCGAGGAAGATCTATCATTAGATGATGCTTGGAGTTGGATAGGAGATCAAAGTTACAATGCAGGAGAAAAGTGGGGAAGATCTCGGAAAGTTAGTGACTCCGATTTTTGTGGAAATGAATGCAGGGATTCGAAAATGGTGCTCTGGGTTTTCGGCTACGGGTCTCTGATTTGGAACCCGGGATTCGAGTTTGATGAGAAGATAATAGGGTTCATCAAGGATTACAGGCGTGACCTTGGTATGGCTCTATCTGGTTTCCTCCCCTTCCAATTGCCATAGCCATAATCTGGAGACAAGGTTTTGACTTTGGTCTGTCCTGTTCCAGCTTGTATAGACCACAGGGGTACACCGGAGAATCCTGCGAGAACCTGCACTTTGGAACCTACGGAAGGAGCCATTTGTGTAAGTGGACTTTTGCAGTTCTTGTTTGGTGAATTAGGTCTTCAATTCATCAGTTCTAACGCGATCTATTATGCTGAAAATCTTTACAAATTATGGTTGTGTGTGCATCCCCTCTCATCTAATGATCGCTTCTCTTTCAGTGGGGCGCTGCTTATTGTGTCAGAGGAGGCATGGAAAAGGAAATAGTAGCAATGAAGGTAGAATTACACTTTATTTTCTTTTGAAGATTCATCACCTTGTTTTGTTGGATCTCCTGAGTCTTTGCCTTGCTTTTCAGTATTTGGAGAGAAGAGAATGCGAGTATGATACCAAAACTTACTTGGACTTTTACAGAGTAAGCTTATTCTTCTATTTGTTTAGCTTATTTTCTCTCAAAAACTCCTGGTTTTTTTTCCTAATCCTGTCTTTTGTAATTTAATGTTCAGGAAGGAGAGACTTCTGAACCAGCTTTAACAGGAGTCCTAGTGTAAGGTTCTTTAAGAGATCTAACTTTTTGTCATATGAAGCTCTGAAATTGACAAATTATGGGAAAATAATTTCAGATTTATATCGACAATGGACAAGGAAGCCAATAAGTATTATTTGGGTCCAGCTCCATTGGTTGAAATGGCAAGGTGAGATAAAACTCCCTGCAGTGTTTGTTGGTGCATATCGATCCAACAGTGTTGCCTTGGTAATTATTTGTATGCCCCCTTTTGACCCCATTTCAACTCATTCTCTTCAGCCAAATAGCTACAGCCAATGGACCTTGTGGAAACAACAGAGATTATCTCTTTTTGCTAGAGAAAGCAATGTCAAACATAGGTAACAAATCTCAAAGCTAGTTGTTTGCTTCATTTTATTCATTTGTCATTTCACCATAAACATGTTGACAGTAGTTGAATATTCCTTTGATCATAATCTTAGCCAATTTGAGGAGAGACTCAACGCAATCGTAAAATTACTACCATATGATGGATTCGAATTAGATATTCATTTGATCATAATCTTAGTCAATTTGAAAGGAAATTTTGGTGCAACTAAAAAGTTACTATTGTGTGATCTGAAGGTCATATATACGAATCACAAGAACAACTTCTTTGTATAACACAATAAAATTGAATACAATAGATTTTTTTTTTTTTTTGTAATTCTATAATGGCGGAAGTTCCGTGCATAATCTTAGTCAATTTGAGTTCTTTTTTTTGTAGGGAAGAATGTAGGCATTTAAAATGAACTAGTCTAAAAAAAAATACAATTGGTAGATTCGAATTAGATATTTCTTTAATCATAATCTTAGTTTTTTGAAAAGAAGCTTTGATGCAACTATAAAATTATTATCGTATGATATGAAGGTCACGAATATAAGTCACGGGAATAACTTTTTACGGAATATAATAAGATTGTATACAATAGATCCTTTATCCCGACTTTATAATAGTGCAAGTTTCGTGCACTGGATTGCCCCATAATCTTAGTCAATTTGAGTTGTTTTTATTTGTAGGGAAGAATGTAGGCATTTAAAATACAATCTGATACAAAAAATAAAATACAATCGGCAGACTTATAATCACGTTTCATAACTCGTTTGTGACCGCTATTAACAAGAACATGGAAATGTTTTAGACTCACACTTTAGATCAACCACTGACATCATGAATCTTATTTCTCTATTGAGCAGTATGCAAGGCTATGTCCAAAAACAAGTTACTTATGCATATATTCTTCGACATGTCAGGTCATGAAGATGACTATGTAATTGAGCTAGCAAATGAAGTGAGAAAGGTGCTCGATAGTTTGAAACCCAAGTCGCCTTTAAAAGTTCAGTCGCCTACTAAAGTTCGGCCTCTACGATCGCTCTCGCACTTCCTTCCTATCAAACCACTCTCAGAAACCACTGTTGCTGTGGATTCATGAATCGATTGACGAGAAGAAAAGACACGAGCTTGGTAGTTTCCCTCTTCGTTTAACCAGTTAGTCACAGCTAACATTACTAGCTCTAATGCTTCACCCGAATTGCTAGAGAGATTGTTGTTTCAATTGTCACCGGTAGTATAAAGAGGGCTTATAATACGAATTGCTAGAGAGATTGTTGTTTCAATTGTCACCGGCAGTAGAAAGAGGACTTATAATACTCCTGTACTCGATACGCTCATCTCATCTTTGACTTTATAGAAAGGGAAAAAAAACAAAATGCATCATCTCATTTGCCAGTCAAATTTCTGGCTTTTGGATCTTCTTGTTTTTTTTTTTTTATTTAGTATATGGTTTGTTTACTTTTGTTCTGTTCTTCGTGGTTCCCCATAGAACAAATGTTGGGATTTAGATGGACTATTCTTTATCGGGCGTGCCCTTTGAAGGATGGATTGACGAAGAAAAAAGAACTCAAAGTGAAAGAAAAGAAAAAAAAAAACAAACCTCTCTCGAAAAAAGAAATGAAATGAAACAAAAAAAAAACGAGGAAGAAAACGGAGAAGTTAATGAGCATTTGATTTGTGGGAAAAAAATATATTTTTTATTTTCTATTTTTTTTTTCAGAAAATAGAAAATAATTTTTTTATATTTTCCAATTTTTCAGAAAATATTTTTTTATTTTTTGAAAAATAAAAATAAAAATAAAAAATAGTTTTTTTATATTTTTTATTTTTTAAAAAAATACTTTTGTATTTTTTAGAAAATAAAATAAAAAATATCAATCAAACATATTTTATCAGAAAATAAAAAATAAAAAAAATTCCCTTAGTAATTTGATAGTCCACAAAAGGACCATCAGGGTCAAATTGCAATCTTGACCCAGAGTCTCAGTGAGGAAAAGCAGTCTTTATTGGCTCGCTTAACTCCGCTCATGACCAAAAATTGAGGTACTGACTTAGCATTGGATTGCAGCACAACTCTAGCCTAGTGTCCAATTGCCTGCCCGATTCGAAACACACCAATCAACTGCCCGATTAATTATGGAAGTGATCAGTTCAATCCCATAAATCTCTTTCGAAAAACTCATATTTCCTTAAATAAAATCTCCATTAACCATCAAAATAAATCTTAAGGTGCTCACAGTTCTACAATCCAACTCAGCTTCCATAATCACGTTATCCCTGTAAAATTATCCAATGTTGAAACTATAACTCCTGCCATCAGAATATAAATTTTTCAAAATTCACTACCGAACATATCCAAGCAAATGATGAATTTTTAATTCCTTTGGGGAAAATACCAATTGTTTTAGGCAATTGAAGTTCTACAGGACCACATTAACAGTGTTTCTCATTCGAATCGAGTAAAGAAGTTATCAGACCACTCTTCTACACATACGTCAACAAAAAAATTCACTAAATCTAATTCGCTCACTGTTTGCATCAGTATCATTTATAAATTTTGTTTCTAAAGAAATGAAGCAAATTTATTCCAACCTAAAATAATTTCTATAAAGCCAATCCAATTTTCAGAATACTCCTATAAGATGCATCACTCGAACATTACAAGGACGCCTTCAGATTTTCTGAAACTAGAGTTGCTATCAGATCTGGCGAACCTGCTTCGACAATAAACAACACTCTAAACATTACATAACCTAATTTTAACCCAAATTAAATTGAGATTAGAAGGTTATAAATAAAAAAATAAATAAAGAGGTGTCGAATAGACTTAACCCGATCTCATATTTTCCAACTAAAACAGATAGCAATTGCGCAATGATCTCGCTGGAATTTACATCTACTAAATGATAGGTCCATGACAACAAAAAACAGGCTTACCGTAGAGACCAAGCAGTATTTACAAGCATCCTGTGCTCATGGGCACATGTAAACCAAATATCCACCCCCATGCGCAGGGACAAAACACAGCAAAATTAAACAGAAGATTCATACCGATATTTGTAGTTCACTGAGCATCAGAAACAAGGGCTTCAAAGTAACTTGAACCGTCTTCTTGCTGGAGGAACTGCAGGATTTTATTTATGTTTCAGCCTGTCTGCATGAGAGCACCTCTGTAATAATTAAGTTTTTGCAAAAGAGGCCTTTCAGCATCTAGAAATGTACGAAATAACTTGCCTTCGTAAGGCTCAAGAGGTGTGGGTTTATTCATTTTTGGAGTAGCAGAGTGTTTCCTAAGATGGTTATCCTGCAGAGGTCGGGGGATCATAAACGAGAATTGAGAAATATTCACACCCTCTCTGGCATACTCTGGTTGTTCCTGTAAGTACCTACAAAGAACGGCACAGAAGATAATTAACATCAATGTGGAAAACCTTTGTGCGTATTCCTTTTTTGAAAAATAAAAATAAAAATAAATAACGAAACCTTTTTGGGTTCATGAAGAAAATTCAGTTTATCCTCCATGGTTTACTTTATTTTTTTCCAAATTGTTCTATTAGAGCTTTAAGATTGTCAAAAGGCCTCAAAAGTTTGAAAATTCTCATCATTTTGCCCCTAAAACACTAATACCATTAGGCTACTTGACAAAAAGATAATGTGCTGAACGTGTGTACTCATTTCATCGGCGGCGTCGAAAACTAGCACATCATTATATTGTTGTCATCCAAAGATAGTTTTAGCGGCTAGGAGGTAAAATAATAAAAAAGTTTCAAACTCTGGGGGCATTTTGACATCCCAAAACTGCGGGGAGTAGTTAGAAAAGGTAAACTCTAGAAATGTTCCCAAGTCCATATTGAAAGTAAAAGAATATAGTGTTGTGCTATAGGAAAAAAAGACATACCGTTCCACCTCGACCGATGAGCGAAGCTTCTTTCCTGATGGAGTAACATAATATCTAAAAGCACCCAAAAATTTGAGAAATTAATTCTAAAACCAAAAAAAAAACAAAGAATGAAATATAAAATCTATAACGCTTGCTTTACTTGTGTCAAATCATAAAAATTTTCCTTTGAATCTGGATTTCCTGCATACAGGAGTAGACTTGAGCGGTTGATCTTATTAAATCAACTTTTCAAGTTCAAGTTATTATAGAACAGAGAAAAATCAGAACTATGAGATTCTCTGAATGCCCGGTGCACAAAGCTCCCACCGATGCGATCCCGGGAAAGAGTTTATTATACGCAGCCTTACCTTGCTTTGTAAGAAGTTGTTTCCAGGATTTGAACCCGTGACCTCCAGGTCACACGGCAACACTATGAGATTAAAGTAAAAAAAATTAGTGTCCTCAAATTTAGATGGATAATAAGAAGAGTCGCAAATGTGGTCGTGAAAGTTGAAGAACATTCCAACTGTACAAGTGGAAATCAAGTAACATAACAATAAATCTTGACAAATTTCTAAACAAATCAGCTCAACTGATTTCCGTGAGTTAATGCTTTTTTGCTTCAGGTATACATATTCATCTTTAAGAAGGTACCTGCTACTGAGTTGGTAAAGACCCAGGTTTTAAATTTTGTTCTGGGGTAGTAGGCACAGGCAACTTATCATTTCACTCACTGATTGACATTGGAACACTTCGACTCGCAAGTGGTGGTGTGCAGGCCATTATTATTGGGTCCTCAGCTAGTCACAACCACGAGCCGTTGCTAGGGTAGATTCAATGAAGTAAGCCGCAAGCTACCTCCTCCTCTTCTTCTTCCTCTTCTCCTACTCCTCTGTTTCACTCTCTCATTGGTGCCATCAGCCCTATTGGCCAACATGCTGGCATGGCATCAGCACTGTTTCTTTCTAACTGAAGACCAAAACTCTGGCTCTCAAACAAAATTTTAAACCTTGGAAATTCTGCCAGCCCTTTTATTTACAACCAGTCTTTCCTTCAATGATCATCATTAAATCAACTAGGGATTGAAACTCAACCAGCTTTTGCAATTCTAGAATATCTCTTCATACATAATTAGACACAGACCACAGCTTTCCTGGTAAAATACACATTCAGATTTGGCCTTGGTACATCACAGGCTACCATCTAGAAGAGGCAAGGTAGAGAAACTATAAGGAAAGAAAGCTTTTAATCCTTGTTTACTTGAAAGAATATATATATATATAATTTCATAATGCTAGCCAGGTAACTGTGAAATTATGATGGAAATGTGAAAAAGAAAACATACATGTCAGCAAATTTAGAGCTTCCTTCACTCCGAATCCTAAGCAGCCTTTCCCATCCAGGAGGAGGTTGAGCGATGTTAGGTTTATCTATTGCCCAAGGCCTACTCCCGTCTTGGTAAATATCAGCTGGATCATCACAGGAAATATCAGGGCGCCATTCACGAGCTCGGGCACAAAAGAAAGGGCTTTTTGAGATTTGTTCTCGTATCTCTTCATACTTCTTCTTTGTTGGAATAAGTCTCCACTTGAAGCATTCAGAACACTGGACTGTAAATTGTGCTACATACGGCGAGACTCTAGAAGAAGGTTTTGTTGATGCTGGGGTGACATAACTCTGAGAGGAGGATCTAGGATAACTTTCAATAAGATCAGGAGCACCTTGTCCAGGATTACTAGAAGCCTCACTATGAAGCACCAATTGCTTTGAAGCATTATCTACAGGTAGATCATCCTCCAAATAATTTGTGTTGGAGTTTTTCAAAGAACTGTGGACTTTGGTAGCTTTGTGTCGCAATGATCTAGCTTGTTTCTTTTTAAATTTCAGGGAAACAGCACCAAGATGGGACTGCATCCAAAATGATAAATTCACAATCAGAATAACTAGCAAATATTATACAAACAATTGCAAATGGTGTCCACTAGAGAAGCAGAAAATCCAAATTATTTGTTGAATAACTAAATGCTGCAAGTAAGTGAGACTAGACATTTTTCTCAATCTTCCTAAAGGTAACTGAGATATACAATTCAAGAGAAATTGAAAAGATGAGTATGAAAACCAGAAAAGGATGAGTTATATATACAATTTTTTGCTTACTTTACTGTAACTAAAATAGAGTAAATAAGGGCCACCAACTTCTTGTCTCAAATAGTTAGGCAATGTCAAGAGATCAATCCCCCATATAGACCATAAAAAAAAACAGGGCTATAAGAAATGTCCTCTAAGGATCTGATACCAAACATAAGAAAAATAAGTATAGACTTTCCATGTTACACCCAAAATTACTTTGTACCATAAAATGATCATGAAGTACATGAGATATACCACAAAAACATGAACATCAGGTGTTTGAATAAACTGGTGCCTAGTTACAAACCAGTTGTAAGTAAATTTGAGTAAGTAGCAAATATCGGCAAACAACTGATCTAAACATATTAAACTATAAACTGAAGCCGTAATGGAGTATGTAGTCAAGTTGCTACTCTCGAAAGCAAGTAGTTTGGTTACGGAAAGCCCTAGACAGAAGCATTACACACAAATCAACATATTTTGAACATTACAAGTCAACTGACTGCCCCCATCTACACATTTCCAATGATCCAATAAATTTCCTAAACTGTCGTCTCAACCCTTCTTTTTTTTTTGTGTGTGTGTGTCAATTCGCTAATAGTCTAATCTAGGGCAGAAATCGCAGTAAAAGAAAAAGGAAAAAAAGAATCAGCAGAGGAAACAAAACCTCGTCGAATGAATTGTAAACCCTACCATTTCTGAAGAGGAAACCACAGATCTAGTGCGGAAGCGGCGATTCGAGAGCGGAGTAAACTCGAAACGAAAAGCGATCGGCTGCTTTCCAGGCTGAAGAGAGAGAGAGGATCTGCTGTTCTCGCGGGCGATCACAGTCGCGGTATTTATGAGTTACGTCGTGTCGTCGGCTGGCACCCGCGATCTGATATATAACGGAAAACACAGCTGATATATATATATATATATATAAAAGAAGATTTAAAATCTTTTTCTAGATTTAGATGATCTACACGTATCTTAGTCATCATGTTAAAGTTTATATATTCTTCGTGATTTATCTCTTTCACAATGATCGTAAAATAGATCGATAAAAATCATTAGATTAACAGTTCTAATCTTTTACAGAGATACAGATAATTATATCGACTACAAACAATATAAAAAATTAAAAGTGAACCAGAGCCAAAGAAATTTTGACAAAAATCTTCGTTGAAAATGAACAAAAAAATAGCTTATTACGTTCGTCTTCCAAATGGACTAAGTTGCCCCCGAACCAAGCTCAAGTGAATTGTGTTTTAATTTAGATCGATCTTTAATTATGCGACATAAATCTAATATATCTATATCTACGAAGGTTAGAATTCGTCGATCTATCGATTCTCATCGGTTTATATCACGGTTATTATGAGAAAGATAAATCATAGAGAATTTTATGGGCCTTGACGTAGTAGTCAAGACACGTGAGAGTCATCTGAATTTAGAAAAAAAATTTAGACCTCCTCCGAAATCGATCCATGCCACTTCTACAAATATCACCGTACTTTAATCAGATACATGGTCATGTCTCTACACGATAGACAATTGGTTAGAACAATACAGAAGTTGTTGTAATGGATAAGAATTGAATTTCGATGTGAAATTTAAAATTCTCATCCAGACTCAAAAGTCTTTTGTTATTCTCTGTTCAAGGGATATAATTTTTCATAATTTTACGAGTTATTACTCTAAGACCCAATTTATATGGATCATTAATTATGCAACCTAAATCTAATATATTTATTTGATGCAAAGTTATGTTCTTACCCTAAAAGTTGGGAATCTGCCCAACTAGCAGCCCCCTGTCATCCGTCTCAGAACTATTGGCGAGAGGGAGGATAAATCACGAGGGAGACTATATCCTGGACACGGTGGCAAGCGTGGAAGTCCTCAATCAAGAGAATTTTAGATCACAAATCGACTCACTCATATCCTGCTTGATCCTGTCTTACTATCGTGTATCGTGGACAAAGTTATGTTCTTAGGAAACATATAATCAATTGACTGTGCAGAAATTATTACAATAAATCAAAATTAAATTTCCATATAGAATATAAATATTTTATCCATATTCAAAAAGGTCGGAGGATATAATCCTTCATGTTAGTTGTGCCCGCGAATCGTGTACTGTAGTGTCACTTAGTTCGACGCTGGACACATAAATATTCGTCCTGTCTGTCATATCATTTTGACTTATTTGTTTGTATATAACCAGTTATAAACTATGTCCTAAATTTAAATAAAACATAACAAAATAAAAGGATGTATTTGACCGTATTATATTTCTTGTTAAATAGAAACATCACAGAACGCTTAGTAGTATTTGGTAGAAAGAAATTTTTTTTATTTTTTATTTTTTATATTTTTTTTAGAAAATAAAAAATGATTTTTTAGTGTTTTCTAATTTTTTAGAAAATATTTTTTTATTTTTTGGAAAACGAAAATAAAAATAGAAAATAATTTTCTGGAGTTTTCCAGTTTTTCAAAAAACACACCTTTATTTTCTAAAAAACGGAGATGAAAAATATCGACCAAACGTATTTTTTCGTTTTCTCAGAAAATAAAAACAGAAAATGAAAATTTTCTCTCTGCCAAACGCCTCCTTATTTTCTAAAGGCACAAAAGCCTCACAGGGGTTTACAAATAATAGTCCGTGTTAGACATATTTAACGGATCAATTCGATCTGGAATCGAGTCGGAATTAATTCGTTAAATTTGAAATCGGAACCAAATCAAATGAACCGGTTTTGGAATCGAATTGGAATCATTTGAGTTCCGGTTCGATTCGGTTTCAATCGATTTCGAAATCGATTTGGAACCGATTCTTGTTCCGATTTGAATCGAGTTCCGATTGTTAATTTAAAGATAGAAATTTTTAACATGTTAACATGTTTACAAGATTATTTGTGACAGAAAAAAGAATAAGATTATCGACATGATAGATGAATTTGAAAGTTCATGTTCGAAGAAAGTATGGTTCGGAACCGTTTCGATTGAATTGATTTCAAAATTAAAACTTTAGAATCGGAATCGATTCGGAATCGATTTTGAACCGGTTCGGAATCGAATTTAAACCGATTCCAACGTCGACAGATTGAAAATCGATTAGAATCGAAATCGAAAAACCGATAAACATCTCTAATCCGTACGATCGAAGCGGGTTACATATTCATACGACAAAGAAAAAAAAAAGCAGCCAGAATTGATCGAAGAATACAGCGACCATCCCTCGACATCACAATCCTTGAAGAACTTTATGAGGATCCCGCTGCCCGCTGCATGCAGTAACTGGAAGCCACGAGAGAAAGCTCCAGCCTTCCGGTCCATTCTTCAACAGGCTTCAAATTGATGGGCTTCTCGATGTTTGCAACCCCCATGCAGAGCCAGAGAGTGCTTATAGTCATTGTCTCCGAAGTCTGCGATGGACTTGGCCTTTCTGTTCCAAGGGTTTCACACCACTGCAGAGGTCTATTGCCGGTCGCATCAGTGAAGAAGGAAATCCATTTGTATAAAAGATTGGAATCGTCAATCTAGCGGTCTCTATCGATCTGCTCTCGAGTCATCATAAGGGAGGTAAATCACGGTGGACCTTTAGTCCTTTGAGACTAATAACTAGCACATGGAGGGATAGAAATTCACTTTTACGAAGGATTGATCCGTTGCTCATTTATATAATTTTCTACATGCACTAGTCACTAGCTCCTTTCCGCGAGAGCAGAAGAAAGAAATCCAATGAAAAGAAAGAGAGAGCACGTCATAGTCCATCGTTGCGCATCACCAGAGTCCTTTTCTTCTTCTCGTGGTCTATGATTGCGATCTTAGTCGGTGTGCCAACGTCGACTCTATCGATCTTCTCTCGGTGCAAAAATAAATAAATAAATAAATATTATTATTATTATAAATAGCGATTGCATCACTTCTTTACCTCAGACTCAAATGTACGTAAATGCGTCTCCCTGTTCAGTAAAACGCTGTTCTTACTTCAAGTTCGCTGAAGAAGAATTCAATCACACGATCAAATTTGTCTTTTGTTTTATATACATAAAATGAAATCTTTCTTCTCTTTACTTGATCAGTGACTGACCTGATGTCTGAGAGAGAAACGCAAGTGTGGAAGGCAAAAGTAAAGGAAAAGGATTTTCCATCAGGATTGGTGTTTCTCGTGCGCGATGTCAACGAGAGATGGAATTAGACATAGCTTAACGGATTGTTTAAATTCGGAATCGATCCGTTGAATTCAAAATCGGAATCGATTCAGATGAAGCGGTTCAGTTTCAACCGTTTCGGAATCGATTTGGAATCGATTATGATTCCGATTTGGAATCAGTTCCAGTTGCTAATTTAAAGATAAAAATTCTTAACATGTTAACATCTCTACAATATTATTTTACGATAGAAAAAAAAATAGGATCATCAACATATTAGATGAATTTAGAAGCTCAAGTTCGGAAAAATGGTTTGGAACCATTTCGGAATCGGTTCGGAACCGATTCGGGATCGGAATCGATTTTGAATCGCTTTGGATCGATTTCAATGTCGACGGATTCAGAATCGATCAGAATCAAACCGAAATTGAAACCGTAGAATCGATAAACATGCCTGGATGGAACTCGTAGATGGAATTCGTAGCTGCTGTCGAAGAATATCGAGAAGTTATTTACAGCAAAACATGAGAAAGCGGGAAGCAAGGTAGATTTAAATAGCGCGAACCTGTGAGGGCCAGTTCTTGAGAGATCTTCCTGCGTTGGCTTTAGGATTAAGTCGACGTAGCTCTTGACTGCGGAACTCGTCGGCAAAGGTGGAGGATTAGCATCGACAGTCCAAAACTTGTTCCTGGCCAATCCATGCCGTCCGAGATTTCCAGAGTTTGAAAACTGCTTTTATACGACGGCGTTACGCTGTGCTAGAAAGAATTTTGCAGATGGAAAATAGAACCGTGATTTACTAAACAACGTTTTTAAAGTTTAGAATTGTCCAAAAAATATTTCATACTTTCATATTTATCAAATAGTGCATTTAATTCCCTTTTTATCCTTTAGAAATAGCGCACTTAATTTTCGAATATGATGTTGAAAATTCAAATCTCAATACTAATGTGATTGTGCAATTTCAACATCACAGTATTGGTGCAATTCCAGTATGGAAATTGAAATCTCAACACCATGGTCGAAAATTAAGTGTGCTATTTCTGAAGGATAAAAAGAAAATTAAGTATAATATTTAATAAATATGAAAATATAAAATATTTTTTAAACAATTTCAAACTTCAGAATAAATTATCCGAAATAGAAACATATTGAGATGCCACCGCGGATAGCTTGTGGGGGCTTAAAGACGACGACCTGTATGTAAGAAACAACGGAGACGATGATTTTGTAGCTATAAAATGTCCGGACAATTTAAGCAAAGGATGTCATATATTAAAATGCTTGTAGATGTTGAATTTTTTAGTCATTGTTGCATAGAGATTAGGTATGTTTATCAGTTCTTTGAAATAGATTCCGATTCAGTTCTCATCAATTTCGAATCCATCGATGTCAGAATTTATAGTTTCGAATCGATTCTGATTCTAAAATTTTAACCTTAGAATTGATTCAATCTTTTTTTTATTTACATCAGGTATTAGGTACGAATTATCTTCCCTATTAATTCTGATGGTCAATCGGTTCGGTTTCACGACGGACGCTGCCGACTAACGAGGCTGAATCAGGATAGTACAGGGTCAGCGCACGTTGAGAACCCGTGCTACACTACTCGAACCGATAATGGGTGGATCGGTTCCGGACCAATTTCGAAACGGTTCCGAATCGATTCCAATATTCGACACAGATGTATATGATATTTGAATAGCGTGACACGAATATGAAAAAAAATATTTGAAATATTTTACATTTTCTTTTGAATTTAAGCTTTTAAATTCATCTATCGCGTTGGTAATCATATTTGTTTTTTCTACCATAAAATAATTTCGTAGACATATTAATATTTTAAGAATTTCCACTTTAAATTAACAAACGGAACCGATTTCAAATCCGAATCGATTTCTAATCATATCTAGAATCGATCGGAACCAAAATCAGTCGGTTCCGGTTCATAAAAAAAATAGCCCCTAACTCGGCCATTGCTTAATGGGTTGAGATGGTTCCAAAATCGATTCATTCTGATACCGAATTTAACAGATCAATTTTGATCCATTAAACATACTTAATATAGATAGTTGAAAGATAATGTTTGTAAATCTAAATTACACACTTTTTCGTGATTATATGCCCATGGTTATTTTTCAGGTTGCCACCTGTCCTCCAAACAGATACACCTGCAATTACAGTCATTTATTAAAGAGTTGCCAAACTATTTTTTCCTTGTCGCGCTGACTTCAATTCTAGAGCAATAATTTGAGTAGAGAAATACAGGGAGCCGATAAAAAAAATTTCAAATAAAAGGCAAAAGAAATTACCTTCGAACATAAATATCTTTTAAAGAAAATAAAAACAAATTAATATATGGATTTAGTATTTATCCTCCATTACAATTTACCACTCGCAATTTATAGACTGCGAAAGAATTTCAGAACAGCGATTTATCAAATAGTGCTTTTGAAGTTTCGAATTGTTCAAAAAATACCTCATATTTTAATATTTAACAAATAGTATATTTAATTCCTTTTTTATCCTTCAAAAATATCATACTTAATTTTCTAACGTAGTGCTGTAAATTTAAATCCCAACACCACTATAGTGATGCTGAGAATTTAAATCCCAGCACCACCATAGTGATGCTGGAAGTGCTGGAATTGCTGGTGTTGAGATTTGAATTCCTAGCACTACTGTGATATTGGGATTTGAATTCCCAGCACCATAGTAATGGTGCAATTCTAGCACCATCACTGTGGTGCTGGAATTTGTTGGTGCAGTGGGCACCAAAGTCGAACCGGTATTTTGATTATGGCAAAAGGCTCAATAGTTAAGGGTATATTTGTTATCTTACGAGCTCAATTAAGTGTGCAGAAATGCTAAAGTTGAGCGGAAGGTCTGCGACACCCGGTGGAACCTCTGGCGTTGCCCGACCACCTCGGGTGAAAGCGAAGCAAGGACGTTAAGCGTAGATCCGACCCAATACCTCCAATGGAAGGTCTAGGTCGAGATCAGTTGGTTAGAACCATCGTACTTTATATTTTAAGCTAATCTTGCTGCGGTCCAAAACCCTTTGACGATCGTCTACTACAGTCAACTGCTGGTCTAGTTCCAGCCTCGAGAAGAGCTCGAATTTCAAGGGGGTGAATTTGGACTTGACTCGTGTTTTGGTACAAAGGGTGATGTGGCATCAAGGTGGACATCCAAACCATCACCAAGCTTGGACCCCCAAAATTAGGTGATGTGGCATCAAGGTGGACATCCAAAACCATCATCAAGTTGGACGCCCAAAATGAGGTGAGTTGGCACAAGATGGTTGGCAAACCACCATCAAGCTTGGACGCCCAAAATGAGGAGAGTTGGCACAAGATGGTTGGCTCCCATGATGTGGCACAAGTTGGATGGCTCCAACAAGTTGGCGTGAAGGCCTCCTTGAGGTGGCACAAGGTGGTTGGATGAGCACCTCATCCTTGAGTTGTGGCACAAGGTGGTTGGATGAAGCACCTCATCCTTGAGTTGGCGCAAAGGATGTGGATGAGCAAGACTTGGGGATAAGAACCTCACCTTGGACACTACCTATGTCTAAATTCATAGATCGATATCCATAAATAGACATGTTCACGCCAAGCAAAATAGATAAGAAATCAAGAGCTCTCAACACGCCGTAAATAGCATAGCTACTACTACTCACATTTGCTCTGACGAAGTGCAGACGACAACAGCTACATCTTCTACTTATAAGAGTTGTCGGTATATTTATTTAAGTTCTACTTCTTTAAATTGTCTTTGTGCTTTAATCGTAACAAGGAAAGGGAGTGTCCCTTTGCCTTGATTTCTTTTGTGATCGTTGCTCCTACTTCCAACGAGGAGGTGGTTTTAGTGAATTGCCCTCCGTGCGTGATCAAGGATCACTAGGGCCGTGGATTAGCAATCGAAGATTGTGAACCACGTAAAATATCTTGTCTACTTTATATTTCATTGTGCACTCTCTCTACTTGCTTTTTACTTATTGCAAAAGTTTTTAACGACATCGTATTATTATTCACCCCCTCTAGCGACACTTCGATCCAACAATTGGTATCGAGTAAGGCGCTAAGATTCAGTGAAACCACCAATCT
Source organism: Wurfbainia villosa (assembly GCA_025175895.1). Taxonomy (NCBI): domain Eukaryota; kingdom Viridiplantae; phylum Streptophyta; class Magnoliopsida; order Zingiberales; family Zingiberaceae; genus Wurfbainia; species Wurfbainia villosa. The sequence continues at coordinate 796,680 of CM046000.1, read as the reverse complement.
AGCTTTGTTTTCTTTTTCAGATTTTTATTTATTTATTTACTGTTTTAGTATAATTATTTCACTTGCTTATCTTCTCCTACATATAGAATTGCATTAGAGGCTTTAGGATCCGGATAAGGTTGTCCTTGGGTTAGATCGAGTAAGGTTGTCCTCGGAACTTCGACATTCGCATTTGATTGTTTATTTCTTTTTGCAAGTTACATTTTATATATATTTTTTTACTTCTGCACTACTAATCCAAGACGAAAGTCTTGGAATATTCTTCGTGTGTGTTTTGCAAGATTCTTTTAAAGTCGTTCTTCTTCTTGTTTTTAAATGGCCCATCTCGAAGGGTTTAGCACACACTTGACCCCGTTTACAAGCAGTAATGACTTTCGTTATTGGAAGGGTCGGATGGAATGCTTTCTTAAAACCAAATCGAGATGTGGATCGTAATCAAACCGGTTTCACACTTCCTATTAATGAAGATGGTGAATCTTTGGGTTACGATCAATGGTCAAATTCCATGAAAAAACAAGTAGAAGCCGATGCCAAGGCAACTCAAATCTTGCAATGTGGGTTGTCGAGGAAGAGCTCAACGCGTCGGCCCCTTCATTAGTGCAAAGGACTTATGGACCAAGCTAGTGGAACTACACGAAGGCGAAGCGACACGAAGGTATGTAAAGAGAGATTTACTTTTAAATAAATTGTATAACTTGAAAATGCAGGAAAAGCGAGACCGCAACTCAACTACATGCTCGTATCCAAGACATCGTCAACCAACTCCATGCCATCGGACAAAGGTCGAGAATCGCGACCTTATCGGTATTCTCTTAACTCGTTTCCTAGGACCACCTTGTGGGCATCCATGGTCGATGCCTACAAGGTCTCCAACCTTTCTAAAATTAGGTTAGGCGAATTGTTTGAACTTGAATTACATGAGCAAACTAACGTGGTCGGTAGAGAAGAGTATTGCGTTAGTTGCGAGGTTCCAAGAAGAAGAAGCCCGCAAGCAAGCCACCCCCGAAGGAAGAAGACGAGTCCGAATCGGAAGTAGACTCGAAATAGAATCCTAGTCAATCTAGTTAGGAAGATGATCAAGAGGCAACGACCAACAACTCAAGGTAAGCCTAAACCTAATTCAAATACTTCTAATTTTAGATGCTATGAGTGCAACGAGTTCGGTCACATCAAGTCCGAGTGCCCAAAGCTAAGAATAACGCATCAAAGACCAAGAAAGCGCTAAAGCTACTTGGGAGGAGTTGTCGGAGGAAGAAGGCGATATCAAGCTCTAATGGCCAAGCCGACCGAGCACGACTCGAAACCGAAGAAGAGTCGAGTCGAATCCGATGATGAGCTTCCATTCAAGACAAAGCCACGGATCCGTATCCGGTTCAAAAGAATCATTAAGGGTAAGTCGGTTGTTACTTAATACTTTGTATGGTGCAATTAAATTTTTAAATAAGAAACTAGCTAAGTCGAGTCAAGGTCGAGACCTAATTGAGGAGGTTAACCTCCTCAAACATGAGGTCTCCTAACCTCTTCGACTACTCGTATTCAAGAGGAGGACTCAACTCAAGTTGAAAAGCTTGAAGTTGAGAACTCGCTTTTGAAAACACAAGTCGAAGACCTTAGGAACACGTTGGAAAGGTTCACTTTGGGATCAAGGGACTTGACCTCTTACTTGGATCACAAAGGGCCGTGTACAACAAGGCGGACTGGGTTTAACTCAAATACAACCAATAAGTCATATATGTCTATAGTAAACCAACATAAGAAAAATGTCCAAGCATGGGTCCCTAAGATCACTTTGATTTCAACTTTAGGATCTAACATGTATTGGGTTCCCAAGGACCAAATTCACTATGTGAATAGACCCACTCGATTCAATGGTCCAGGGGGAGCCAATACAAAATGTATTTTTGTTAAGTCTTAGAAATTGCATGCTTAGTTTTTCCTTTATTTTTAGAATGGTTAGATAGGACTCATAATCAACTAAAATCCTACGAAAAGATTGAGCCTCGGGGAGCCTCTTTTCAAAAATAACTAATTAGACCAAGATGTAGTCTCAAGTAAGTCGAGTTATCAATTTCTTGAAATTAGCTTTGTCTAAGGAAGTGGTCGTTGTTCCGATCAAAGAAGGCCTGTACTTGCTAATCTCTTGAAAAGATTACTTGATGAGCTTAGACTAAATCCGAATCTAACCTAATGTTGGTTAATTTAAATTCATTAAAATTAATCAAGTAAAATTGAAAGTCATCTCACAATAACACATAGGAATAACATGTTTTGATCATGTAGATATTGGTGAGATGATTTGGGTTAAAACTTACAAACAACCCTTTAGTAATTCCAATATCCGATCCAACTACCTTATATGTAGGATCGATGGATGTTGGGCGTTGCTCGCACATGGGGATCAACTCAGATTTTCGAAGTTACGATTCAAACGACAAGGATCGGTAGCCTTCGGAAATAACGGCAAGCTCAAAATCATCGGATCATGTGATATTGAGCTCAACTCTAACTTTACAATTCAAAATGTCTTATTAGTAGAAAACTTTCAATATAATTTACTTAGTGTAAGCCAATTGTGTGATAACAATTATAAGGTCATATTTCTAGAAAATGAATGCGTAATCAAGATAAATGCAACATCTAAAATAATACTTAAAGGAACTAGGAATAGCAACATCTACACAATAAATTTACCCAACTCCTCAACCAAGTGTCTTATGACACAGCAAGAGAAATCTTGGTTATGGCACCAAGACTCGGACACTCGCTTTTAAGACTCGTCCACAAGATGAGTCAGTGGCTTAGTTATAGGTTTGCCTAAACTAAACAACTTGGATAATAAAATATGTAATGCTTGTCAACAAGGTAAACAATCTAGGACACAACATCAATTAACTAATCAAGAAGCAGACCAAAAGTGTTCTTGAGCTCCTACACATGGATCTATTTGATTCACATGGAGCTAAGTCACTCAATGGTAGTCAATTTTGCTTAGTCATAATTGACGACTATTCTAGATTTACTTGGGTTAGGTTTATCAAACATAAAAATGATACTCTAGACCAACTAATCAATCTTTGTAGGTTAATCGAAAATCAAAAGAACCTTAAGATTAAAAGACTTAGAAGCGATCATGGTGGTGAATCGAAAACCACAGGTTTCTGATTTACGTAACCTAAGCGGATACCACCATGAGTTTTCATGTCCTAGAACCCCACAACAAAATGGGTTAGTCGAGCGGAAAAATAGAACCCTACAAGAAGCCGCTAGGACAATGTTAAACGAGTATAACCTACCGATAGATTTTGGCGAGTAGGCCGTTAGTACGGCTTGCTATGTCCAAAATAGGATCCTTATGGTAAAGAGGCACCAAAAGTCCTCGTACGAGATTTATCACGATAAAATACCGAACATCAAATACTTTAGGGTATTTGGATGCAAGGTACATATCTTAAACACTAAGGATTACCTAGGGAAATTCAAATCCAAAACCTCTACTGGAACCTTTCTAGGATACTCAACCACCAAGAGCTATAGAATATACAATCACGACACTCTTAGAGTCGAAGAAACCATTAATATAGTTTTCGACGAAGGACACGAACCCGTTCAATCCTTAACAAAACCAACTAGCAAATCAACTTATAGCAAACCCGACTCTGATCTTGAACTTGAATCTCGTCCTAACCCAAGTCATCCTATCGACCAAGTGATAGATGACTCTAACCCAAGTCAAACTAGAACTCACCCAAGTCATCCTATCGACCAAGTGATAGATGACCCTAACCCAAGTCATCCTATCAATCAAGTTATAGGTGATCCAAATTTAGGGGTTCGAACTAGAGCTTCATATCGAAACCTTAGTCAAATCTCGTTAATTTCCAAAATCGAACCCAAAACTATTGAACAAGCACTTCTTGATCCCATTTGGATTATTGCTATGCAAGAAGAGCTAGCTCAATTCACTAGAAATGAAGTCTGGGAATTAGTACCACCACCTAAAGAAAAATCAATTATTGGAACAAGGTGGGTATTTCGAAATAAACTTGATGATAAAGGTGAAGTAGTTAGAAATAAAGCTAGGTTAGTTTAAAAGGGTTTAGTCAAGTCGAAGGTTTAGATTACGATGAGACCTACGCCCCGTAGCAAGACTAGAGTCCATCCGAATGTTGTTAGCATATCTTTGCACATCGAGGTTTTAAATTGTTTCAAATGGATGTCAAGTCAGCATTTTTGAATGGATACATTAAGGAAGAAGTTTACGTCAGTCAACCTCCCGGATTCGAAAATCTAGATAAACCTGACCATGTCCTTAGACTTAAGAAAGCCCTATATGGACTCAAACAAGCCCCAAGAGCTTGATGCGAAGGCTTTCGATCTATCTTAAGTCCAAAGGATTCAACCAAGGTTTAGTCGACCCAACCTTATTCGTAAACCGTAGGAAAAGAAATCTTTATAGCCCAAATCTATGTAGATGATATAATTTTTGGAACTACCAACTCGATCACTCTAAGCGAATTCATCTCACTTATGGAAAGTGAATTTGAAATGAATTTAGTAGGAGAGTTAATTTTCTTCTTAGGTTTACAAATTAAACAAACTAAAGATGGAATATATTTACATCAACAAAAATATACTAAGGACTTAATAAATCGATTTGGAATGCAAGATGCTAAAATAATTAATAAACCTATAGCAACTAATGTTAATATAAACTAAGATGTAGAAGTATAAACCGTTTACATAAAATACTATTGGAGCGCAATAGGAATTCTCCTATACTTAACCGCGAGCCGACCCGACATTTTATTCGCGGTAAGTATGTGCGCAAGGTTACAAACCTGTGCCAAGGAGTCTCACCTAACCCTAGTCAAGCGTATCCTTAGATATCTAAAGGGCACGCTAAACGTAGGTATTTGGTACCCTAGATCTACTGAGTTTAATCTAATCGGCTACTCGACTCGACTATGCGGTAGTAAACTCGATAGAAAGAGCACAGTGGTTGTTGTCAAATCCTCTCGAGTCTAGTGAGTTAGTGCGGTAGGAAGCGACATTGCGTTGCCTTATCTACCACCGCCGAATACGTTGCGATGGGTGAGTGTGTCTCTCCCTCACGTGGATGAAGCACACTCTCAAGACTTTAGCTTAATCTTTAACAACATTAAAACCTACATAGATAACATCAGTTCAATTGACTTAACTAAAAATCCAATATGTCATTCTAGGACAAAACATATAGAAGTTAAACACCACTTCATTAGGGAACATGTAACTAATGGAACTATACAACTAGAGTATGTTGAGTCCAAATCAAACCTAGCGGACATCTTCACCAAACCACTACCCGGCGAATTTAGTTTATTAAGGCGACAGTTAGGTATGTGCGTAATAGAGTAGGATTTAAATTTCTCTATATATGTACTCTATTTTTGCTTCTTTTTATGAAATTAGCCTAAGTCTTACCTTAGAAATCATATACCTATAGATTTAAGGAGCCAACACATCTCACAACACATAGGACTAATGTGTTTGTGTACTTAGCCACGTGAGCAGGCGTGAGATGTTAGGACCTTACTCACAGTTCGGATGTAGATTCGTGCATCGATATGAACCATGGAGTATAATTATTTAAAATTAATCAACTCCTTCAAGACTTATTGATCATTCTATATCAATCAAGTCCAAGGAGTTATACATTTTAGATGAACATATTTTCAAGCTTATTATTATTTTTAAAATATATATATATATATATATATATATATATATATATATATATATATATATATATATATATATATATATATATTGGGAACTAGATTGGACTTACAAACACTAAAAAATATTTAAAAACTTTTTGAGTTAAGGCAAAAGGGGGAGAAAGACACAAAAGTAATAACCAAAGGAAGAAAGTAAACAAAATTATTACCTTTTATATTAAGTAATTCCGATTACTTAAGCAACTATTAATGGGGAGTAAAAATTATTTTTCAAGAACTCACCTTCGGTCAAGGGGGAGGTTACCTCAAAGGGGAGAACTTGAAACAATAATATTTCTCATTCATATTGCTAGCTCATTCATATTTAATCTTTATGCTAGCTCATTCATGCTTAATCATTATGCTAGCTTAATTTTTCCTTAACTTTTGTGTCGGTTTGCCATGAATCAAAAAGGGGGAGATTGTTGGTGCAGTGGGCACCAAAGTCGAACCGGTATTTTGATTATGGCAAAAGGCTCAATAGTTAAGGGTATATTTGTTATCTTACGAGCTCAATTAAGTGCTGTGCAAATGCTAAAGTTGAGCGGAAGGTGCGACACACGGTGGAACCTCTGGCGTTGCCGACCACCTCGGGTGAAAGCGGCAAGGGCGTTAAGCGTAGATCCAGGCCAATACCTCCAATGGAAGGTCTAGGTCGAGATCGATTAGTTAGAACCATCGTACTTTATATTTTAAGCTAACTTGTCTGGATCCAAAACCCTTTGACACGCTCTACTACGGTCATTCGGTCTAGTTCCAGCCTCGAGAAGAGCTCGAATTTCAAGGGGGTGAATTTGGACTTGACTCGTGTTTTGGTACAAAGGGTGATGTGGCATCAAGGTGGACATCCAAACCATCACCAAGCTTGGACCCCCAAAATTAGGTGATGTGGCATCAAGGTGGACATCCAAAACCATCATCAAGTTGGACGCCCAAAATGAGGTGAGTTGGCACAAGATGGTTGGCAAACCACCATCAAGCTTGGACGCCCAAAATGAGGAGAGTTGGCACAAGATGGTTGGCTCCCATGATGTGGCACAAGTTGGATGGGTCCAACAAGTTGGCGTGAAGGCCTCCTTGAGGTGGCACAAGGTGGTTGGATGAGCACCTCATCCTTGAGTTGTGGCACAAGGTGGTTGGATGAAGCACCTCATCCTTGAGTTGGCGCAAAGGATGTGGATGAGCAAGACTTGGGGGATAAGAACCTCACCTTGGACACTACCTATGTCTAAATTCATAGATCAATATCCATAAATAGACATGTTCACGCCAAGCAAAATAGATAAGAAATCAAGAGCTCTCAACACGCCGTCGTAACGCCGCTACTACTACTCACATTTGCTACGACGAAGTGCCGCCGACAACGAAAGCTACATCTTCTACTTATAAGAGTTGTCGGTATATTTATTTAAGTTCTACTTCTTTAAATTGTCTTTGTGCTTTAATCGTAACAAGGAAAGGGGGAGTGTCCCTTTGCCTTGATTTCTTTTTGTGATCGTTGCTCCTACTTCCAACGAGGAGGAGTGGTTTTAGTGAATTGCCCTCCGTACGTGATCAAGGATCACTAGGGCCGTGGATTAGCAATCGAAAGATTGTGAACCACGTAAAAATATCTTGTCTACTTTATATTTCCGCTGTGCACTCTCTACTTGCTTTTTACTTATTGCAAAAGTTTTTTTTAACGACACCGTATCGCTATTCACCCCCCCTCTAGCGACACTTTCGATCCAACAGAATTTGCAATCTCAGCACCACTGTGGTGCTGGAAATTCAAATCCCAGTACCACTATGGTACTGAGATTTAAATTTTTAGCATCACATTCGAAAATTAAGTGCGCTATTTCTGAAGAGTAAAAAGGAAATTAAGTACGATATTTGATAAATATGAAAGTATGAAATATTTTTTGGGCAATTCCAAATTTCAAGAGCGCTGTTTGATAAATTATCGATTTTAGAACCTTTCGCATGTTTGGTCCGTATGTAAATTTAGATATTTTTGGGTGTAAGTTGAGTAAGTAAATTTAGAATTTATAGAATCATTTGAATTAAAAAAAAAATTAAATCGATCAATATTATTTCTGTAAGCACCATCGTATCTTAATTATCACGTTATTTCTATGTAATAGATTGAAGTCTTTTACAAGAACGAAGTCAATAGCAATTCATTTATTTATTATATATGTTTATTAATCTCAAAATAATTTTTTTACAATCTCTTTTAACAAATATATATTTTTTTTTTCTTTTTGGTGCTGCTGAAGTTTTATCGGCATTCTCAAAATAGATCCGGAAATTAATGGATAGAATTATGAGCGAACAAATAATAAACCAAAGTTTTAATATATTTTTCCATTCAGTAAATATTAACATTTTTATTCATATTTTATTAGGAAGATGACTATTAATATATTTTTATTTTAGAAATTTATTCGAATAAATGGCCAAAAAAAAAAAAGAAAAAAAAATCATTAATCCACCTAAATTTGCGTGACTATTTTAGAAACGTGTCGTTTAGATAGGTGGACTGTGAAATCTTCAATTGATTGCACTTTAATTTGGTATGGGGCTTCATATTGAGTCGTCCACATTCAATTTGGTGGGTGGTCGTTGTTCAACAAATTAATAATAATAATAATAATAATAATAATATTCCAATCTTAGGTTTTTTTAATCAAATAAATGGGAAAAATTCACTTTAAATACAAAGTCTTTTAATACTTTTCATTTAACCTTATTAGGTTTTTAAAAAACAAATTTATCCATCATTTGTTACCTGTGTTTTTTTTTATCTTAAAGCAATTTTAATTAAAATTATTCCAACTTATCTTTTTTATTTTACTCAGAAAGATGAGTTGAAGAAGAAGAAAAATTCCAAATCCAAAAAAAAATAATAATAATAAGGGAAAGTAAAAAGAAATGAGAAAAATAATAATAATATTTTTGCCAGCGAAACCTGCAGATCACCGCATACAAGGTCAATGGCCACTGTGAGCTGGGTAATAAGACTAAGTAGGCAAAACTTGTATAATAAATAAGGATAAATAAATTTAAAATTTTATCCTTGACTCATATTATTACTCTTGACCTTATCAATCGTGTTCACGGACTTCGTTCTCCAGTGATTTACTTTCCTTCTAAATTCTGTGGAGTCGGGGTGGGAGGAAGAGGATCGATAGGTTGACGATTTTAACTTTTTGTATACTAAGACTGAGTACAAAGAAAAAAAAATAAAATGGTCACATTAGCAATTTATTAATAATATCCTCCGATTGTCTTTATCGATGAAAAAAATAAATCAAGATTCCAAATGACAAATATAAAAAGGAAGTTAGTCGATAGACTAGAATGGTAAAATTTACAGAAATTGATTTTTATCCATTTAAAAAATTTCTCTTTACATTAAATACAAAAGATTTTTAGAGGGTTAACTATTTTAGGCTTTCCGATATCATTCGGTTAAATTCCTTCCTAATAACACAGGGCAATTGCGGGGATATATTAATGTGATTATTATTTTTTTTTTTTTGCAAGGTCAATAACTAATGAGGTCATTTAAAAAAAAAAATTTTAGAATCATCCATTTAATGAATGATTCTTTAAAAAAATTAATCATAAATAATTATTGATTTTGATATCGATGTGAATATTAAAATCATCAACTCAATGAATGATTTTTTCGCTTCGACTATGTAAATATGAAAAAAAAATTAATTATGAATAATTATTGATTTTGATATCGATGTGAATATTAATTAATTCGTTAATATAAAATTAAATATTATTTTTTTATATAAATTCTATATCATATTTATCACGGCTCACGATGTCTCGTGCATCTTATTTTGCAAAAGATTCAAAAAGAATCTCTACGAGGATGATGCGATGGTAAGACAGAGAGTTATTTGTAAAATGGGCAGGGGTCGATTCCGAATGAGGAGTCTAAAATTTCCTCTGACTTCAGATGACCCTCCTCTGTTTTACTACCGTATCAAAGGACCTTGTCCTCCCATAATTTACCTCCTTTTCACTACAATCTTAAGACGGATGACAAAAAACTATTAATTAGACATATCTTCAACTTTTACACAACTGCAAAAGGTTCAAAAAGTGATTATTGTTCATAGCTTATAGTCACGGAGAGATCGTCTGCGACCCCGCAAAATGATTACGTAGGGTCACGCTTTGCAATTTGTGTGGCCTTAAAAGACTGCCTATTATTAGTGGATGAGAGAGCTAGAAAAAAAAAATATTATAGTGAATAAAAAAGAAAAACAGTTCAGTCTAATTTGAACTAAAAAAATGTATTTAAATTCATTAAAAATGATTTTTAAAATTCACCTGTCTATTATTTTATAATGGATAAATAATGGCAAAGGATGAATAGTTCATCCCCCTCTTTTACGAAATAAACACCGAAAATTATAAAATATATTATTCTAAAAGCGCAACCAAATCTGACTAAAATTACACAGATTAATCTTAATCAACTTGACCCCGTCTTGAAATAATATTCATCAAATTCACGCCATTTCCAAAGCGGATAAAAAAAGATTTTGAATAGCAAATTATTTATATATATATATATATATATATATATATATATATATATAATTATATAATTGATTAGAACCATCGTTGTGATATTTATGTCTATTATACTGTCCCTTCGAATAATCCATTAACTAAAACAACAATGGATAGGAATCGAATTCTCAATATGAATTTAAAAATCTCATTCGGACACAGAAGCTCTTCGCTATTCTCACTAATGGATCAAGGGGTACAGTCTCCTTTTAATTTATTTCTCTTCATCGTCATAGAAAGACCAACGATGAGGGACAAAGGGCAAACATAATTGCCTTTTTGCTATATAAGTATATATGTATACTTTGCTATATATCCCTATAAGTGGATCAAGTGGTTAACATAGATGGTAGAATTGTCCCAAAGAGCAAAATCAATTATCGGAGTTGCAAAACTTTTCGAGATACCTATCTTCTCGTTGTATTAATTTTTGATTGGGTAAAAATGTCCCTCGCGATTTACCTCTCTTCATCTAATTATGGAGCCAACGATGAAGGACACCTGGAATGGATGCGTCACTTTTTATTTCAAGTATATATATACATACTAATTTAATATCATAGGCGGTGGATATTTATGACCGAGTGAGCATAGTAAATAAGAATGCACAGTAACTATATTTTAATATCACTGTCGCCGCGAACATTACCGCTGAGTAGTTAGATTCTGACCATGATATCTAGGCAATTGATACCTGTGCGCATTGCGCAATGTGTGCACTGTATGTAACTGTACTGTGTGTGTATAGTGAATTGAGAATTCACAATTATTTTTACTATGCAATCCCTCTCAGGCGTTCACGATGCCACGCATATATATCGATGCTCATGGATGAATTGTATAAGAGATTATATATACATAAATACATTTTGTCCCATGTTAGAGTTCGGTCAGAACGTGATTGGATTCTGATCGGAATGTGATCGGATTTCGATCAAAATGCGATCGCGACACTGACGACTGTAATTTGGTAGGATTTCGATCGATACTGAAATCTGATTGGAATCGACCATGATTGTGGTTGTTAGCGATTGCATCACTGGTGATTGCAATTCGACCAAAATTTGATTGGGATTTGGTCAACTAGTCGGCGACGACGATCCCAATGAGTTTAGGGATTGAATTATAATGCTAGTTGGAAAAAGAAGTTGCGGATGGAAGCATTTTATATATATATATATATATATATATATATATATATAAACTTTTAAAAATTTTAGAATACAAGTTGAAGTTTAATTCGTTTTTAGCCCTATAAATTCCTCAACGACTAAAAACAAAAACCTTCTGATTTCACATCCGCCCACGTGATCGCCCGCTTCATTCCAGTACACCCCCCCATTCCCTCACGTGACACGCCCTCACTCCGCATAAATAAATCCCTCCGAACTAGCGACGACGTGTAACGGCCGTTACGTTCCTTCTCGTAGCGTTTATGTCGTCCTCCCACCCCGTGATATTCCCAAAACCACACCTCCCACCTTCTCGTGTCTTCTGCTCCTCCTCCTCCTCCTCCAGTCGGCCACCAACCTAGTGCGCGTCGCTCGCTGCTCCTCTGCTCGCTCTCTCTCTGTATCCGTCACGTCGAGCCTCATAGGAGCAGGGAGAGAGGCCGAGTTGCAGAAGGAAGAGATCCGCCCGGGAACTTGTATCTCGTCTAGCGATCTTTCGGGGGCTGCGATGCAGACGGATTCGGGGAAGGCCTCGCCTCTGGATCTCGTGTCGGCCATCGTCGCCTCCCTCGGAGGCGACGGCCTCGCGCCGGCGGCCGACGACGCGACGGCGATCGCGGAAAACCGGCGGCTGCTCGCGATCCTGACTACCTCCGTCGCCGTGTTCGTCGGATGTGCCGTGATCTTCTTCTTTAGAAGATTTGGCGGGAAGAATCCGGCCGAGCCGCCGAAACTGCTGACGGTGAAAGTGCAGCAGGAGGCGGAGGATGACGACGGGAAGAAGAAGGTCACCATCTTCTTCGGCACGCAGACCGGGACGGCCGAGGGGTTCGCTAAGGTTGGGGTTTGATCCCTATTGTTTGATTTTGAATTTGCCTTTCCTTTTTCAAGGAATTTACACTTGAGTGTTTCTTCCTCTGTTTTTTTTTCTCACCTTTGCCGTGTTAGGCTCTGGCTGACGAGGCGAAGGCACGGTACCCTAATGGCACATTCAAAGTTGTGGATATGGTAAGATCATGTCGCCCCGAATTTGAGATAATTTGGTGACTTTTGATCGGTCATTGAGGACTTTATTTTTTTTTAGTGATCTGTACTTTCTCAAATTGTAGGACGAATATGCTACTGAAGATGATGAGTACGAGGAGAAACTGAAAAAAGAGACCTTGGCTTTGTTCTTCTTGGCCACGTAAGTAGTACAGACTGGGAACTATTTTCTGCAGAATTTTGAACTGATCACTTTGGGTCCTATACATAGGTATGGAGACGGGGAACCAACTGATAATGCTGCCCGGTTCTACAAATGGTTTACAGAGGTTCTGGAAACATGCACATTTCATTTATATGTTTTCTCAGTGATCCTTCTACATTACCTGATTACTGATAGTGTATCTCGATTGATTACAGGGGAAAGAGAGAGAAACATGGTTAGGACATCTGCAATTTGCTGTGTTTGGCTTGGGCAATCGGCAATATGAGCATTTCAATAAGGTCTGTTGATGAAGAACTATTCAAGACCACTTTGTGTTAACCTCTGGACTGACATTTATTTTGATGTTACTTGCATAATAAAAGGTTGCTAAGGTGGTCGATGAATTGCTTGCTGACCAAGGTATAAGCACTTTTGTCTGGCAAAGATTATTTGACTCATTGTTTTTGTTACTTGGTTTGCCCATAACACAATCGTCTCTTCAAGACCATCTAACTTGTGTTTTTGAAAGTTACTACAACAAAAGAGGAGTCTGCTTTAAAATATCCGAATATGAAGAGTTACTTGGAGACTTTGTTTAGCTTCCTGTCTTTGATTTTCGCTATATATGAGGAGATTTAATATGGGAGGCTGTAAATTTGTTTATCAAACTTAAAAGATAGCAATCACTCTTGCGCTGATTGATTTTCCAACATTTTTGTGCTGCATAGGTGGCAAGCGCATTGTCCAATTGGGATTGGGAGATGATGATCAGTGTATTGAAGATGACTTCTCTGCATGGTATGTTACATCGGCATAATATTATACTTGTGCTATCTAATTTCAATGTTGACCAGGCACCTTTTCTGTGTCCTTTCCTGTTCTCTCTCTCTCTCTCTCTCTCTCTCTCTTGTTTTTTTTAAAATTTTATTATTCACTCTATAATGGTGGAATTGATATTCTACTAGGAGGGAACTCCTTTGGCCAGAGTTGGATAAGTTGCTTCAGGATGAAAATGATGTAGGTGCATCTACTCCATATACTGCTGCTATTCCTGAATATCGGATTGTTTTCATCAAACCTGAAGAAGTTTCATTCCTGGATAAAAGTTTAAGTTTCGCAAATGGCCATGTTGTTCATGATATTCAACATCCATGCAGGTAGAGATACTTCTCTATACAAGAAAAATTTAGAAACTATAGGATATGAGACACCCTTAATTTAGAATACATGTCTAATGCAACATATGATTCTTCAAGGGCTGATGTGGCTGTACGACGTGAACTCCATACTTCAGCTTCAGACCGGTCTTGCATCCATTTGGAATTTGACATTGCTGGCACTGGCTTGACGTAAGCTCACTTTGAAGCATACTTTCTTATCTATTGTTGTAGCTAGATTACATTTACGTAATTATCTGAATTTGATACTTTTACGTGCTAATATATTTGGTGAACAGTAACCAAATTCCATTTGTTGAGTCGGTGCTGTGTGTTGTACTTTGTTTACTATCTGATGTATATTATTCTTTGTCTATAGAGAACGCATCTTCCTGCGAATCAATTCGAGAATTTCTTCTGATAATCTTGCCTTTAGACGAATTTGTTTCAGAGCAAATACTGAAATACTACAGTGCACGCAGATTTTGTAAGGAACCAGTTATTTTCCACTAAGTAGTCCTTGTAGATGGCACTAACAAAGAATTACTGTTACCCTTGCTAGTGGCCATGTATTCCAAATATTGTTGAAATTATCTAATTCTGAAACAATTTTAATTTTGCATAAAATAGTCTTACATTTATCCCACTAGTTGAATCAAACAATTGAAAATGCCCCGTCAACTAAAATTTTGGTTCCATAGGTCCATCTAAAGTGTCTTAATCTTCACTTATTGATGAACACACATTTTCGATTTTTTCCCAAGGTTAAGCAAATGTTGCATGTATAGTCCTATCAATCATTGTCGTATTCTATAAGTTAAATTGCATTGTGGTATCAAGCAGTGTTTTTGTACTCTTGGACTGAAAATTGCATTTCTGGTCTACAGGCATCCTTTTGAACTGGTAGCCAAATTGTTGAAGTAACGTGCTCATTTACAATTATGGAATTTGACATTCTGATAACCTGTTTGGACCTTTTCTTTTACCAGATACGAAACAGGGGACCATGTTGGCGTGTTCACAGAGAATTGTACTGAGATAGTAGAGGAGGCTGCGAAGCTGTTAGGTCACTCACTTGACACATATTTCTCTATCCATGCTGACAAGGAGGATGGTACACCGCTAGGAGGTTCTTTATCACCTCCTTTCCCATCACCATGCACTCTAAAATCTGCTCTTACCCGATACGCTGATCTTCTAAATTCACCAAAAAAGGTGTTTTGTTGCTCATATTAACTAGTTTATATTGTCGTGTCCTTAAGTTTGTACCTGAATCTTTTCTGCAAAACACACAGAGTGCTTTACTTGCTCTGGCTGCACACGCATCAGATCCTAGTGACGCACAGCAACTTGGATTTTTAGCTTCACCTGCTGGAAAGGTTAGCCTTTTTTCTGGGACTGCACAAATTTTTTTGTTGTGAACTTGTACCAAGTTGTTGCTTAAATAAATTTTATTTGTGCAGGATGAATATTCTCAATGGGTCGTCGCTAGTCAGAGGAGTCTTCTTGAAGTTATGACTGAATTTCCATCTGTAAAGCCTCCACTAGGAGTGTTCTTTGCTGCAGTAGCCCCACGCTTGCAGCCAAGATATTACTCAATTTCCTCATCTCCAAGGTAATAATCGTTTTGGAATCTTGAATGGTTTTTCATTTATCCAACAGACTCACGTTCGATTGCTCCTGTTCAGGATGGCACCAACTAGAATACATGTGACGTGTGCATTAGTATATGAAAAGACACCGACTGGAAGGATCCATAAAGGGGTCTGTTCCACTTGGATGAAGGTACTTTTCTTTTGTGCTTTAACCCTTTTGTACCTAAGCAATGCATCCCTTGATTGAATAATTGAACTACAGTATGACAGCCATGCATGCTTTTTTACATCTTTATTCTATATCATTTTCAATCCTGATGACTGCTCATTCGGATGACTGCTGCAATTTTTTTTCTTAGTAGTAGAATTAATTAGTTGGTTATGCTGCCTTGCGTAATTAACTTTTCTAGGCAGTTTCTGAAAACAATATGTTTTGAAACTTGGAAGCTCCATATTTAAAAAAAAAAAAAAAAAAAAAAAAGAAGATATTTCAGTCCTATAACAACGTTTCACAGAATTCCATTCCGCTGGAAGAGAACCAACAATGCAGCTGGGCTCCTATATTTGTGAGGCAATCAAACTTTAAACTGCCTGCTGATCCTTCTGTACCTATCATCATGATTGGACCTGGCACAGGGTTGGCACCTTTCCGGGGCTTCTTACAGGTTTCTACTTTTTTTTTTTTAATCAAGAGTTGCTTTCTTGCAAACATGAAACATGATCATTCCTAATCAATTTCTGGTTTTCACACTATGAATACTTGCCTTTCACAGGAAAGGTTGGCATTGAAAAAGGAGGGAGTAGAACTCGGTCATGCTGTTCTCTTCTTTGGATGCAGGAACCGCAAAATGGTGCTGATAAAACACAGTGCATACTCCTATATGTTTAGAATCTTTTAAAATTGCAGTTTTTTTATTCACTTCAGTACTTGTGGCTCTTAAATTTGTCAGGACTTTATATATGAGGATGAGTTGAACAATTTTGTCGAAACTGGCGCAATTTCTGAGCTGATCGTGGCCTTCTCCCGTGAGGGTCCAACCAAGCAATACGTGCAACATAAAATGACAGAGAAAGTTGGACAAATTCCCTTTTCCTCATTTTCATGCCATAGTTTCCTCATCTCTTAAATCATAACCTTTGTTTCTTGTAAATTTCTCCTAGGCATCTGAACTTTGGAGCATCATCTCTCGAGGCGGATATATTTACGTCTGCGGTGATGCTAAGGGCATGGCCAGAGATGTCCATAGAGTTCTTCATACTATAGTTCAGGAGCAGGTACGTCAGACTATGTGCAAACTTTCACACGTGTTCTTACTGATGACCATCATTTACTGACCTAAGGTTGGTTTAATTTGGTTGAAATAAGAGGGGGAAGGGCGAGTAATTCATTCATTTTCTCTTTCTTTCTTTTCCTCTAACTTTCCACCTTAGTAAACTCAACCTAAAAGATTTGACCTGGCAAGGGTTAGACCATTAAGTTCTAAAACCAAATAGCCTTCGAATCTCATTAGGAATGAATGTTCTGGAAGTCAAAACTTTTAAATGTGCATAAGATGTGCTTTGAATTTATCCCTAATCGAAATAGAAGGAAGATTGTCGATCTCCGGCATCTAGGGTTGTAAACAAACCAAGCATTCATGAACAAGCTTGGTGTTCGACTCGGTAAGAGTTCGTTTACGTTCGTTCATTATGCATCAAAGTCAATTAATAAACAAGTTTGATAAATTAAATAAACAAGCTTGAACACATATGTATTCGGCTTGTTAATGTTCGTAAACAATATTCGTAAATAATGTCCGTGAATAGTGTTCACGACCAATATTTATGATTAAATTTATTTAAAAATTATTTATGAATTTATTTATACTCATTTATAAATAAGGAAGAATTTGATAGTGTTTAAATAAGTCAAACTTATACAAGTTTGAATCAAAATTGATTCAAGCTTTAATCGAGCTTGATTAAAAGCTTGATACCCATTAAACAAGCCAAGCTCAAGTCAAACTCAATTTCAAAAAGAACAAAAAAACAAGTCAAGCTTGAATAGTTCAATAGATTAGTTAATTTTAGACTTGATTTGGCTCGGTTTGATTATCTTATCAAACAAGTCTGAATACTATAAAGCTTGGCTCGTTTATAGTTGTATCGGCATCAGTCGGACGAAGTTTGGATATTTGAATTATAAAAAAAAAAAAACCTGCCCTTATATATATTAGGAACTGAGAATCAAATATGGTTTAAAATTGACTCATTTATTAATCAAGCAAATAATGTAATACGCCTACCTATCTACTAATACCCTCTTGCAAGTCTTCCTTTCCTAATGATGTGCAGATGTTTTTTTCTAAATGACACTGATATTAATGGTTTAACATTTGTTTCTCATGGATCTCATTAAAGAACTTGCAGAAATAAATCAACTGTTCGGATGGTATTTTTTAACTCTGGATAATTCTCATCAGTTTATTTAAAATTAAAATAAAATTCATATTGCAGGGGTCTATGGATAGCTCCAAGACAGAGAGCTTCGTGAAGAGCTTGCAAATGGAAGGTAGATATTTAAGAGATGTGTGGTGAGTTCTTCCCCCATACTTCTCTTCGATAATACTCTTCTCTAGGATCTCCAAGTGAAATAAGGTTCTAGGGAGCGAACTCTATCTTTTTCATCCCTTCTTCCTAAATTGCATTGCCCTTCAGGTCACTTTATTAGCCACATCCGGGTAGAGGTTTTTTTTGTTCCTCCTATATACGATTGTTACAAAACACTGTGATGATTATAAATTACTGGTGTGAGGCGCAAGGGAGATCATAATTAATACTTAAATCTTGTGTGGTTGGACTTAGACCTTTCTTCCTGTTAGTTAGAATAGTACTTCAACCCAAACTCATACTTCTTCTCGCTTATATGTTCTGTTAAATATCCCAGTGTCTGTCAGTTTTAGCCTATTTGTTTAAAGATGTAATTTGGATATGAATGTCATTTGAACAAAACTGAAAAGGAATAAAAGGTAAGGCATAGTTAAGCTTTATTATTATTATTATTATTATTATTTTTGTTTTTAGTTGCTAAAATGTAATTTTTAGGGAAATATAAAAAGTTATATCGATTTGGTTCTCATGAATTTCGTGATGATATAATTTTTTTTTTTCAAGATTTTAAATTTTTGAATTGATTTTTTTCTCTCATTTTAGTGTAACTATTTGCTATCAGCTAAGAAACTATGTTTTTTTTTTTTTTGAATTTTTAAAGATTTTTGTTCAAAAATATATATATATTTTTATAATTTATGATCCAAACAGGGAAGCATTTATTTTAATTAATTAAAACAATTATAAGGCCATGAAATTGTATACACAAATAGCGTAAGTTTGTCTATTAATGCAACAGAAAAAAAAAAGAAACTTAAATGAAATCTCTATATCAGTAAACGTAAAAAAAGTCAACTTTTTATAAAATTATAAAGTTTTTATGTCAGATTTAAATCAGAATTCTGGTAGTAAATTTTGTACAGCCATATTTTAAACATAATAAGATCGGATATTCTAAATTGGAATCTTAATTAGATCCAGATTATTGAACATCATACGTCCTAATGGTATAAAATACCTCAATAAATCTATAAAATTCATTTTTACATTTTGTATACAGATTATATAAATTATTTTCGCGACGTTCTTTACGAATTCCCATTTTGAACAGAAAGAAAAACAAATCATTATTTTTTCAAGTTGTTCTGCAAGGACAGCGCGTGGATATTAGCAAACATACCGAACATTTTTTTTTTGTTGATTTATGGGCATTTAAAAAAAATTCCGGTCTTTTTGGCGTCTTGATGAAGACGGTACGTTCACCTGGTGTCACTATACCATATACTTCAGTCATGTAGTACGCTCACCGCCTGTGATTCTATACAATCATACCTGTGATTATTTTGCTCGATTTGCAGCCGTTTAAAAAATTTCGGACCTTTTACGGCGTCTAGACGAAGTTGGTAAATCACTGCGGTCACCGCATCTTATTTCAGCCGTGGAGTCCGCTCACCGCCGTAATTGTAGGCAATTGTATCGGTGATTGTTTTGCTTAACGTTTAAGATTTCTACGGTATAATCATCATCGATTGCCAACAATTTTTCTTTTTGAAAAGGCATCAAATCGAGTTATATGATTAACATTGTGGAAAATAATTTTATAGATATCATTACCTTTACCTTCATCGTGTGCTTTTAGTTTGCCCTTGTCTTTTGGAAGTGGAGGTTTCTTCCACATGGCGAGATCTTTTACGTTTTTTTCGGACAGGAAGGGAGGTGGGCACGGGGCGAAGATGGGCTTGGCATGGGTATGGATCAACTTTTAAAGGGACGTGGTATACTTGTGTTGTCTAGCACACTACTGTGTTTGGTTAGCGATTGGTGTGTAATATTTGATTACAAAAGTGATTACATTCGTTTGTTTGGTATCCATATTTGTTATAAGGAATGTAATTCATATTATTATAAAATGACAAAAATAGTCTTATAAGGTTGTCGCCGATCGCGAAAAGGCACCGGTGTTGATCGTCGGCCGTACGGTCGGCCGACCGTCGCGCCGCCGGCCACGCCGTACGGCCGGCCGTTCATGGCCGCTCGTCTGCCGAATCGAAGCAATTAGAAAAAATAAAAGAAGGACATATTTGTAAAGACAAATATTGAGTCCGTAATGTAATCGGATTACATCGTTTTTCCTTCGTAATCGAGATTACGGATCTTGGCTCTTATTTTGTAATGCGATTACATTACATTACATCTTTGAAATGTTAACAAACAAAGTAAATCATCTTGTAATGTAATTCGATTACATTACAAGCCTGATTACTCCGTACCAAACGCACCCTAAAGGTGTGTTGGATTCTGGATCAATTGGCTTGGTCATATCGAGCGACTTAATTCTCGGTGTGATTGCTCTAATGACTTCGTTATCATTATTCTTGCATTCTAAATAAAAAAAATAAACCGAAAGGAATCGAAAATTCTAGAAAATTTTTTTTACAAATGCTTAACAAGAAAACTTAGATTGTCTTCCAAAAAGTACCTTATTTAGGTCATAAGCTCAACCCCGATAAACTTTTATCCTAGTTCAAAGTTGATGCTTCTTACTCATCACAATGGAGTGCATATGTTGTAATCCATTGAGTAAGGATGTCCATTGACTATGGGTTGTAGCTTAAAAAGTTCTTTCTTGCGTCATCCTACAAGTGAACTTTCTGATAATTGTTGCATTAGGATCGGAAAGGTTAAATTGGATTTTGTCATTTTCCATTCCTAAAGATAATTTTTTATTTTTCGCGTCAACGAGAGCTCCAACGAAAGCTAGGAAGAGTCTTTTTGAAATAAAAGGGGTTTCGATAGTGTGGCTCGACTGATACTGTGATATTATAAGGAAACTTTACTAGATCAATAATTATTGGACGAATATCATTTTGTTGTATATAAGAACAACGTTATATAAACCTTCATCGTAATCGACAGAATTCTCTGTCTTATGCATCCGTCTTCCTTCCATCATACTTATACATCAATTGAATTCTCCAGATACACAAAACATTAATCAACCTGACCACCATCTCCCTCTTGAGTTTTGTCAAAGTGTCTTATCTTAAATGGTAAGCATAGAGATGCGTGTTGCATGAAGTTTCGAGTTTGAGTCCTCCTTGCAACAAGTCTTTGTTGACTAAGATATTGGATTCAGTCTTTATCAACACAAGGTCTATTATGTCTCCAAAAAATCCCTTGGGGAGTTTCTGATATGGGACCGCTTTGACGGTGGAGCTAATCACTCTAAAAAGTTTATCCGTAAAGTTTTTTTTTGTCTCCACGGCCGGGGACGACGCGATGATAAGACAGAGTGTTGCTTACAGAATGAGCAGGATTCGATGTCGGATGAGGGGTATAAAATCTCTTCTAATTTCAGATAGACCCCTCCATACTTTGTCACCGTGCAGAAACTTGTCCTCATAATTTACCTCAGTTGTTAATTGGATAAATTCCTAACTTTTTATAGAAATTACAAGGCTCTTCGGATATCCCCTCCGAACTGCTTATTCTTCTGAGCACACTCTCTGTCCATTGCTTCAATTTCACATGCGGTCACCACATTTTATTTCAGCTATGGAGTGCGCTAATCGCCTGTTATTGTATGCAATCATACCGGTAATTATTTTGTTTAATTTTTAACTGTTAAAAAAAAAATTCGGACCCTTTCAGCGTCTTATTTCAGCTGCGTAGTGCGTTCACCACCAGTTATTGTAGGCAAGCATACCGGTGGTTATTTTTTCTTGATTTGTAGCTGTTTAATAAAAAATCTGACCTTTTCGGCATCTTGACGAAGGCGGTACATTCACCCGTAGTCATCACATCTTATTTCAACTGTAGAGTGCGCTCACTGTCGGTTATTGTATGAAATCACACCGACAATTATTTTGCTTGATTTTTAATTGTTCAAAAAAAAAAAAAAAATTGGACCCTTTCAGCGTCTTAAAAAAAAGGAGGCGGTATGTTCTCTCCGATCGTATTTTTTTTTATTAGTCGAGAATATTTAAATTTTCGATTTGATTAATTTTTAAAAAATAATTAATTCTATTCTACGGATCTTTGAAATATTTTATCAATAATTAAATCGGATAAAATCGAAATTTAAATGACTTTTCGCAATTATGAAGATGAATCGAAAGCATTAACTTTTTTAAATTCAATTTGAATTCTATTGTTGTATTATTCTTGAATGATGTCAACATCGAAATAAATCTTAAATCGATCGGATAAACTCCTGAACTCTAAAAATATCCGAATATTTTTTTTTTTAAAATTCATCGTTAAATAATATTATAATAAAGGATCAAACTATATTCTCTAATAAAATATTTTTTTTTATTTTTACATCTGCACTGTCCCTAAGCACAAATCTTCATTTCAATAATGGAGTGCTCGACCAGCCATTGCTTGGTTAGTAAGTCTGAAGAATTTCTTAAGTGGGCGGTCGATTAAAGGAAGGTCGTGACTACTGGGCCATGTGAGACCTCTCGCTGTCTTCTTGGATCACAGATTCATGGTGAGAGAGGAGGAGATTAATGTGGCGGTTCCATTTTTTTTTTTAATAATGGAGTGCGCTTTCCGCTTGTGCTTGTAAAGAGACATCGTACCCATGATAAATTTGCACCATTTTATCCGATTTAGAAAATTTCGAGTCTGCCTGTACGAAGGCGGTAATTATCACTACAGTTACCGTACCTTTTTGATATTTAGTAGGGTCGACACCAAATTGGCTGGACCTTGCAAGAAGTTGGGCCAATTGGGCCGGCAGTGCTGGGAGGGTTGAGTTAGCAAATATGGCTAGGTTAATTGGGCGGAATCAGTAAACCATCGATAGACCAAGTGCGCACGATGATATTTTCTATTTTCGATTTTCAAAAAATAAAGTAGCGTATTTTGAAAATCTGAAAAATTAGAAAATATAAAAAAAAATATTTTTTATTTTCATTTTCATTTTCCAAAAAATAAAGAAAATAAAAAAATTTCTACGAACTAAACGCTCCACGTCAATAAAGGTAGGATGAGAAATGAAACAGAGTGCTCATCAAATTCTACTCCAAAATAGAAATCAAACAAGAACATTCTGTAAAGGAACGATCTCTATTGATATATTCCACGGTCATTATAAGAGAGGTAAATCACAGAGGGTTCTATGAACTTTGACATAGTAGTCAAGACATGTGAGGATCATCTAAATCGATAAAAAAATTTCAAACTTTTTTCGAAATCGATCTATATCACTTCTGTAAATATCGTTATATCTTAACTATCATGTCATCCCGTGGGAACAAATCAAATAAGAACATTAAGTAGTGGGGAAGTGGTCCTGTGAACCCACTTTTGCACCATCACATCGCTCCTTCTCCGATCGATTGTGCATTCTCAAGTGAAAATCGATTTCAAGACTACAACACTTCACATGTTTGATGACAAGACATGCAACCTAAATCATTAAATATTTATCTCTGTATCTCTCGCACCCACTAATCCAATCGAATTATACTTCACACTTAAAGTCGAGTGATTCGATCCGAGATCAATGGATGAGATGACTCAGTAAAATATTCATGATCAAGTATTTTCAATTGACTGAATACGAATTAGATCGATCTTCAATGTGTCAATCTAGTTATATCGATCTCCTTCAATAGATCTTTGTCAGATCGGACTACAATTGAATATTAAGAGATCAGTGGACACTTAAATTTTGGGAGATCGATTGTCACTTAGGCTTTGGGAGATCGGACATCAATGGGATCTCTGGAGATTGATCAACACCTAAGCTTCGAGAGATTGATCGTCACTTGAGCTTCGAAAGATTGAGCATTCGTAAATCGACCTTTGAAAGGTTGACATTTTTCAGATCGATCGTCTAAATGTCAAATACTCTCACCTAGAAGAACTTAAAAATGAATGAGAAGGGAATTGAAGCGTACCTCGATGCGACGCCTCCAATGTACAAATTAGAAAGTGAAAAAAGTGCGGAGAAAATGAAGAAAAATAGAGTAGAGATTAGAAGATTATTTTCCTTTTCTACTTCTTCCCCTTACTTTAATAGAAGAAGAACAGTATCTTTATAAAGAGAGACTAAAGAACGAGCCTTTATGAATGAAGCTCAATAAACACATCTTTACAAAGGAAGATCAAAAGATACATTTTTATGCTTATCGAATCTTTTTGTTTACTTGTCGACTTGAATAACTGCCGAGCCAAATCAAATCAATTCGATCGAAATAAATTCAAATATAACTCATATGAGCCTTGAGTTGATCTGAACTCGATTTGATCGGATCTGAACTTGACTTCCAATGCATCTTGACTATTGACTTGAGTTGACCACGTGACCTTGTTTGATTCCACCTCACCATATCATCGGCTAAGCCTATCTCTTCTACAAAAGGTGATAATGTCCACTCTGAATGCCTCTCTATGGTTTGTCCCAAGATATATAAAAGGATGATAAATCATGATACCGAACGATCTCTTGAATAGAAGAGTCAAATGTCCCTAAAGACATAAACCCTAAGAGAAGACTAAGCCTATCTTGACTCGGCAAGTAACTTATTCGATACTATTCTCAGTAATTCGACCAAAGCTCTAGCGAAGGCTATAACTACGAACAACAGAGGATATGTTACTTGATTTGATACATATTTATTTTTGTTAAAAAATAAGTCTTTTTATATAGATTATTTTGATGATCAATTTTTAACCTGAACGTTAAAAATTAGCAATTAGCGGCGTGCAGTGGAAAAATCTAAAACTGCAGGGAGCAGAATGGAAATTTTCCAAAGTTTCTGAGAAGCTGACGTGGCTGAGGGCGCCAATTTCAGTCTAGAAGACGCAGATCCGACCAACGTTATGCGTCGTAACGGTCGTTACCATCGCAACGAGACCGTTACACTTCTCGATGCCTTTGCCTTTACTCTCGCACTGTGGACTCGCCGCATCGCGTGATTCCATCTCGGTCTCGTCGTACCGGTCACGAGCATCGTAACGGTCATTACCAACGCAACGGGACCGTTACACAGCACGATGCCTTTACTCTCGTGGACTCGCATCGCGTGATTCCATCCCGGTCTCGTCGTACCAGTCACGAGCGTCGCAACGGTCGTTACCAACGCAACGAGACCGTTACACAGCACGATGCCTTTACTCTCCGCATCGCGTGATCCCATCCCGGTCTCGTCGTACCGATCACGAGCGTCGTAACGGTCGTTACCAACGCAACGAGACCGTTACACAGCACGAAGCCTTTACTCTCGCACTGTGGACTCGCCGCATCGCGTGATCCCACCCCGGTCTCGAACTGGTCACGTGCTCTGCGGGGTCGGTTTGCTTTATTGACCGAGCGGTGCCCGGAGGGGAAGAGATCCAGGAATTTTCCATCGCCAATTTCAATTTCCAAGGAAAAAAATGCTTAAATTTTCGAGAAAAGAAAATAAAATTATCGAAATTATGGTTATGGCTTTGTGGGTTTGAATTTTAATTAAATTTTGGGGGAAAAATAATTTTAAAAAAAATTCGAATAACTGAAAACTTTATACATTTCTGGACTAACACCGATGCAGGCGAGCGATGTCCGTCGCCCCCGGTCAGGAGGAAGGTTGTCGGTTGTCTTGGTCGATGGCGGCGGCGGCGGCGGCGGTGGAGGAGGGGGCAAAGGAGGCGGCGGAGGGAGGTATGGAAATGGGGATGGCGAGGACGGTGGGGGCGTCATCTCCGGGCATGATGACGAGGAAGCGCTCTTCGAGGACGGTAGGGTCAGCGGTGCTGTGCTTCCGGTGGTCGGCGGAGGGGTCGCCGCCGCTGTCGGCGGCATCAGGGTCGGGCTCGCCGACGTCAAGGTAGCTGGAGAGCTGCCAGAAGGAGCAGGCGAGGATGAGGAGGGCGAAGGCGATGAGGCCGAGCATGGCAGCGAGGCCGCCGAAGAGGTACGGCACCGGCGAGTGCCACGCTGAGTGGGGCCCTCCGGTGGCAGAGGAGGGGTAGAAGGGAGGAGGCGAGGATAGAAGAGAGGCGGCGGTGGGGTCGCCCTCGCCGGTGAAACCCGCGGGCATCCGCATGTTGTCGTGCCTCGCGCGTGCTGTGCGACAAGTCGGTGAGCCGGAGAGCGAGTGAGAGGAGGACTCGATGGAAGAACAGGGCGTGGAGAAGTGGGTCGTATTTATAGCTGCCATTTATGTTGATTAAAGTTGTACAAAAAAAAAAAGTCTCCACTGAGATAGTGATGATTAAAATATCATAATATTTATGTATAAAATATGAATCGATTTTAAAAAATTTTTAAATTTTTTTTTAATTTAGATAATCTGTATGATCCTTTATAATTTATTTCTCTCACAGAGATTATAAGACAGATCGATAAAAATTATTATATTGACAGTTCTAATCTGTTATGAAAAGTTATACAAAATAATATAAATTTATTTTATTTATATTTTAAATAATTACTAAGGCTAAAAAAACATATATCGTGCATAATTAGTATAAAATTAATTAAAGAGATAACTAATGAAGTTTTAAATTTAATTATACGATGCAAAGTATAAATGATTGCTAAAAATTAATTAATAAAACCTTAGCCATGGTTCGATCCCTGCCGACTGCAGCTTGCGGAGGGAATTCCGCCGTTTTCCACCCGCTTGTGGGTTGCGGAGGCGGGTTCCCGTTTACCAGCGGGTTGGTGTGGGGTGCGGACCTTGATTGGCGTTAAACTCCTCGAGGCGACTTGGCGGCGCGTCTTCCTGATTTACCCTCGTGGGCCGATGGAGACTCTTCGGAGGCCGTGGGGCAGGGCCGATTCGCCAAGTGGATTAGTCGGGCGAAGCTTGGATACCACTTGTTAATCAAAAAAAATAAAACCTTATAATGAAATATAGGAAAGCAAAACAAATTTAAGAGAGACAACGACAATCTTGTGCATGTCTTTGGGTCCATAGTTTTTCATAAAATTTAATTTATTCGTTGTATAAAAGATTAGAATCGTTAATTTAATTATTTTTTCATTCCGATTTAATAAGGATAAGAGAGAATAAATCATGAATAATTATCTGTGATGACAACACAAATATTAAACAACTATAAAACCTACTCAATCTTTGATACTGTATCATCGGAACTATAAATTTTGATGGTTGGATTAAAGCTATGGCCATATTAGAACAATTTGATCCTTACTAACTAATATATAAAGAATTGATATCTGTAAGACGCTTTGTGCGTGACTTATAATAATCCAATCTATGAAATTGTATAGAATAAAAAATACATAATACTTTTTTTATGCATCGTGGAAGTGCCTATACACATCAATCATATAATCCGGTCCTTGAATCTTTCGGGATTGTCATCACCATTCGTCCAACTGAATCACGATCGAATTTTAGTCGGATTGCCATGCGCGAGCCATGCACATTGCCATCGTCGCCGCCGCACCGTCCAATCATCGCCGACCGTCGGACCAGGCGTGATCGACACGCGACTCGTCGACGGTCTGACGGGATTCGAATTTCGACCGATTAGCGCCCGGAATCCGATGCAAACCAATCGAAAATGATTGAATTGTGCGGCCGACAGTGGCGGTCGTGATCGGGCCAAATTCCGACCGAATCTCTGTTGGGAGTATGAGGAATACAATCAAAGTCCCACATTGGTAAGACATGGAAAAGATCATGTGCTTATAAGAAAAAAGATATCTCCATTGGTATGAGGCCTTTTGGGTAAAAGCCCAAAAATAAAACCATGAGGGCTTAGACCCAAAGTGGACAATATCATGCCATTGTGGAGATATGTGGAGCTTATAAGCACTAACAATTGGTATCAGAGCCATGGTCCATGTCAAGCCATGAACCTCGAACGAAGGAAGTTGAGCTCCCACGTCCGGATCAAGAGAACCAGACATCAGGAAGGAAGTCTAGTTGGGTCGGGGGGACCGAACAACTGGCAGGAAGTTCTGGTGGGTTGAAGATCGGACATCAAGCAGAGAAAATCCTTCGAGGAGGGATAGGCTTGAGGGGGGGCCCAATGTGGTCCTTCGTTTGAGGGGGGGATTGTTGGGAGTATGAGGAATACAATCAAAGTCCCACATTGGTAAGACATGGAAAAGATCATGTGCTTATAAGAAAAAAGATATCTCCATTGGTATGAGGCCTTTTGGGTAAAAGCCCAAAAATAAAACCATGAGGGCTTAGACCCAAAGTGGACAATATCATGCCATTGTGGAAATATGTGGAGCTTATAAGCACTAACAATCTCGACCGAAATCAGGCGTCGGACGGACTGATAGCCGACGCCCATCCATCCGGTATACTCGGTCGTCGGTCGGCCGAATCGAGGCCGAAATCGGCCGCCAGAATCGGGCGGTCGATTTCGTCGGCTGTCAATCCGTCCCCCGTCAGATTTCGATCCGATCGCAGTTGACAGTGGCGCGCCGGCCGCACAATTCGATCGTTTCTGATCGATTTGCGCTGGATTCTAGCGCTAACCGATCGGAATCCGAGCCTCACCAGACCGCCAACAAGCTGCACGTCGATCGCGCACGGTCCGACGACCATCGGTGATCGAATGGCGCGGCGATGTGGAGAGCGAGGCGGGTCGACGCGAGTGAACGAGCACGAAGAATTTCATCGCACAGAAGAAGATTTTCCTATATATATATAGAGAGAGAGAGAGGAGGGTATGTTCTGCTGGGTGCACGTCCAGCGTATGCTCATGAGAGTGAATAGTGTTTTCACTTATCACATGAACAGTGAAAACACGGTTCATTGGCTCTCACTCGCGGATGGTGGGCGCGCACGCGTCGTCCAACAAAACATCTGCCTATATATATATATATATATATATATATATATATATATATATATATATATATATATATATATATATATATATATATATATATATATAGAAAATTGATCACTGGCGCCTTGATTGCTGCGTGCCGTCATGGATCAAGAAATGTACTGATAACCGTGCGACACATCGCCGCCGCCGCCAGCCGTCCGGCCTCCTCCGTACGGCCGGGTCGCGTTAGCGCACCTCGCCGGTCCGGATCGTGAGCTCGCTTCCGGCCGAACCGGCGCGGATTCGACCGATTCGCCGGTCGGCGCGAAGGGCGCGGCATGCGCCCGCATCGCGCGATTGGCCGGATCGCGGCCGAATCCGCCGCACCACGTCGGGAAGGACCGCCCGACGCGTTGGCGGTCCTTCCCGGCTGGATTCATGCGCGATTCGGCGGAATCCGCCCGATCGCGGCCGGTGGCGCGCCATCGCCGGCCGCGATTCGTCGGTCCGCCGAATCGCGGTCGGAATCCGGCCGGGAAGGACCGCCAGCCGGGCGGTCCTTCCCGACGTGGTGCGGCCGGACCGATGCGACCATCGCTGGCCGCGATTCGGCGGATCGCGGCCGACATGCGGCCGGCCGGAAGCCGCTCTGCCGGATCACGCCGAGGTGCGCGCTCAGCGCGACCGGTCACGGCCGACGGCGGCGGCGGTGGTCGGTAGCGTCGCGAAGTTTCGTCGCGTGGAGGTTTCATATAGAAAATTGATCACTGCGCGCCGTTCTTCGCAGCGCCATCCGCGGCCGCGTCTGATAACCAGCGCCGACACATCGCCATCGCTGCGCCAGCCGTCCGCCACCTCGCCGCCGGGCCGTGCATTAGGCGCACCTTGCCGGCGGTCCGTGAGCTCGGCTCGGCCGGATTGCGGCCGGCCGGAAGCACGTCGGCCGCGATTCCGGCCGAATCCACGGCGGCGATGGCGCGCGACCCGCTGCCGGCCACGATTCGACCCGATCGCGGCCGAATCCCGGCCGCACCACGTCGGGGAAGGATCGCCCGGCGCTGGCGGTCCTTCCTCGGCCGGATTCCGACCGCGATTCGATCGGAATCCTGCCCGATCGCGGCCGCCGATGGCCGCGCCATTGTCGGCCGCTGGTCGTCGGATTCCGACCGACCGCGGTCGAATCGGCCGAGGAAGGACGCCTTGGCCGGCGGTCCTTCCCGACGTGGTGGCGGCCGGATTCGGCCGCGATCCGACCGGAGCCGAACTCTGCCGGATCACGGCGTAGTGCGCTCAACGCACCGGCCGGTGCGGACGGCTGCGGCGATTAGCGATGAGTCGTGCGTCGCGGAGTTTTATATATATATATATATATATAGGGCTCTTAGAACTTTAAAATTATTAAATATCTCCCTCGGTAAAATGGACTATGAACTTTGTTAAATCACCTAAAAAATTATGACTTGAGAATGTTCTATTCAATGAAATAAGGTCATATATTTGTTATATCAGTATTTTTCCGCTTAATGGGTTTAACAATTAGGGAGCAAGACAATAAGAATTACGGTAATTTATCAAACAACGTTTCTGAAATTTGAAATTGTCCAAAAAATACTCCTTATTTTCATATTTATCAAATAACGTACTTAATTCAATTTCTACCCTTCAGAAATAACGTACTTAATTTTCGAATGTGGTGTTGAAAATTCAAATCCCAGTACAACTGTGGTGTTGAGATTTGAATTCTCAAGACCATTGTGATGTGCAATTCCAAAGACCACGCTCAAAATTAAGTATTATTTAAGGGTAAACATTATTTGATAAATATGAAAGTATAGAGTACTTTTTGGACAATTTCAAACTTCAAGAGCGTTGTTTGATAAATCATACAAGTATCCAAACTCAAGGGCATTTTAAAAAAATGTTAAACTTCAAGCTAAAATAAAGAAAAATTTTGCTTCCTCGAAATTTTAAAATGGTCAAAATATCTATTACCACAAAAATATAAACCCCTATCAAGGAGTAAAATGAGAAAAAATGTATCCAAAGGGAAACTTGTCGATAAAACGAAAAATATTCTTTTTTTTAAGTTGACATTAAATATTTAGGTTTTTTATTTGATTGATCATAGAGACGATCGATTCGATCCTATAAAATTTTTTCATCTATTATCAAAATAAATTAAAAATATTCACAATATTCTAGGATTTATTATCTTATTTAAAAAAAAATCCTACAAATATATTAATGTTGAAAATCAAATTTAAAATACTTTGAAAGACTATATAAATATGTTGTCGCTGCATTATAGCCTCGAGTGGAAAATATTCGGCTGTGTTTGGTGAAGACAGTGCGTTTTCCATTTTCTGGAAAATGGAAAATGACTTTTTTCTGTTTTCCAATTTTCTAAAAAATACACTTTTGTTTTCTGGAAAACGCAGCTGGAAAATGCAAACCAAACGCGTTTTTCAATTTTCCAGAAAATGAAAATGGAAAAGACAACCATTTTCCACGTACCAAACACCACCTTCCTTTCTTTCATTGATCCCTAAAAACTTGTTTTCTCTCCATTTGTACCTTCTCATTAATTGAGTTGATTGATGAGTTGTTATGCCTTGTCAAATTTGCAATGCGCAATTAAATGCAAGTTCGTGATGGTTGCCTACAAGTCTCGTGTAGAGATGACGCATTGACTAAGACAATATAACGTTTATAAAATTGACATGAGTCAATTTCAAAGGAAAATCTAAAAATTTTTTTTAGACTCAGATAATCCCTCATTGCCTTTGACCAATATGTCAAGGTCCAAAGAATCTCTTGCGATTTATCTTTTTCACAATGATCGTGGAACAAACCGATGAGAATCATTAGATTGACGATTCCAATATTTTGAGGATGCTGGTTGGCTACAAGACTACACGTGTCAAATGGCAAGGGATTCCCATTGAATGTGAATTTTAGTTGATTAAATATGATCATAAAACCTAAATCCTTCTCGATGATTTAAAAAAAAAACTAATTTCAAAATAATATAAATTCTATTTAATCCATTTTTATTTTCAAAATTACTATGTGTTAGGTAAAAATTAGAACCATCAATTTAATGGTCCCCTTGTTTGATTTTTTGAAATTCGAGAGAGTAAATTATAAAAGAGCTATATCTATAGATATGATTGGTAAAACAAGAAATGACCATCTAAATCCGAAGTAAAATTTTAGACCATCTCCGTTATATAAATTTATCTATTAATTTATCAACGCGGCGCACCAACAACGGGGCTTCAAAATTACTCTTACTTTCAGTGCGAGTCGCTACAGTAACTACGGAATTATAATTGTTATAACATACATATTAATGTTTTGACCAACACCAATAATACTGTTTTGTAACAGCTAAAATTCATGCATATTATAATATAACAATTTATTTCTGTTCAACTCGATCAATATTATATTATACTAATATTTTTATTCTAATCAATACTAATAACACTGTGTTGTAACAATTATAGTTTATAGTTATTATAACATGGACAATTCGTATCTAATTAACATTGTTCAAGATCATATTATAATAATTATAAAGGTAGCTGTTGATTAGTGTTATATAGTAAACGTTACCAGAGCATAGCTATTGTAACTACACAATTGTAGCTACTATAATTGCATAACAAATATGATTTTATAGTTATTTTAACATCATCAAAAATAAAAATAAATTGAGGTGGAATACAGCGTTATTTTAATAATATTTTTTTTAAAAAAATATGTCTTTTAAGATTCGAATAAAAAATCATTTTTTTTATTGACATTAGAATTTCTGAATCTTAAATCAGATTAATCCCTAAAAATGATTGATCATGTTTCATGGACCTTCGAGTCGTCTTGCCAAGCTGAACCGAGTAAAATCGAAATTCAAGTGATCTTCATTGACCACCAAGAGTAAATCAAAAAAGCAGTTACAATTTTTTCACGGTTCAATCCGGACTCAGCAGTCGTGTCATCTCTGAATAACAGTCCAATGTCGAAACCGTACTCCGTCCATCGGACAAATTCGTGAACCCCAAGACCGCTCGAATGAATTTTTTCTAAATTTTCCGTCGAACGATATCGCAACAGAAGATCGAACTACATTCTCCTGTGGAAATTGGAATGCCTCTCCGCTTTTGTTGTTGCACCGTACCTCTAGGACAATAAAAATCAACTTTTTTTTTTATTGTCATCAGGATATCCGAATATTCGATCCGACTAATCTCTGAGAGTGATCGATTCTATCCCACGGACATTCGGGACGTCTCACTAACAGTTGAATCGGATAAAGTAGAAACTCAAGTGACTTCCATCGGTCACAAAAATAAATCAATAAAAATACTTACAACTTATTCACAGTTTAATCCGGACTCCACAATTATTTCATTCTTGAACGACGATCCAACGCAGAAATCGTACTCCATCTACGGAGCAAACTCTTAGGTTTCTTGGCTATTCGAATAGATTTTTTTAAAATTTATCGTATCAAAAATTTAAACTGCATTCTTACATTTACATTCTCTTATGAAATATTTTTTTCGTGTCTATGGGGTATTAAAAGAACTACTTTTGCTTTTATTAAATTGCTGTTTTAAATTATGATAAATCAAATAAGATAGCTGGTAATTTTTATTACGTACCTCTTCATCCCGATGATGGC
The DNA here is from genome assembly GCA_025175895.1 of Wurfbainia villosa. NCBI lineage: Eukaryota > Viridiplantae > Streptophyta > Magnoliopsida > Zingiberales > Zingiberaceae > Wurfbainia > Wurfbainia villosa. Next base: position 763,190 of record CM046000.1, on the reverse strand, counting down.
TGACCTTCACCAAACCACGACGGGGCCTAAAGGCCCAGCCCCACCACTTTAATGGTTGCCTGCCACCTAGGTTGCCGGACCCACTTCCAAAAGCCAGTCCCTGAGCAAAAAGACACACACTTGAGTACGTTAAGGACGGCAAGCACGGTGGGAGAAGGAACAATAATTGTGGGAAAGAAGAGGCCATAATTCTCATACAAACAAAGCTAAATAAATCAGAATGGAGAGACGTTTGGATAAGATAGCGAGATCAGTCCAACTTTTCAATTATTAATAGTTTTGATATCCAATGGAGAATAATTTTCACAGCTAATGAACACATAAAAACATGCACTTTAAAGTTTGCCAATATTCATATTTCTTTACCATGAAAATATCATCGTCTCATTATAAAAGAAAGAAATAAACGACGATGAATATTTTATCCAATCAAAAATTAATACGTGAAAAAATAGATAGCCAAAAAATTTTATAACCATCAGAAATTAATCCTTATTTCTTGAAAGGACTCTATCATATGTACTAAGACAATGGCAGTGCAAGACCACCTTTTAATAAAACCATCAAAATTATTTATTTGATTACAGCTGACAATAATAAAACCACCGGATACAAGAAGACAATTTAAAAGTCATATGAAAGTGAATGATAAGAATTCACCTCTTTACAAGGTTAAATTAATTTTAATAAATTCAACAATTTCATGTAGCACACTATTCTAATGGTTTAATTAATTTTAACTCATGTAATATTATCTTAAAATATATAATTAAAGAGAATGATGTTAAAAAAGCTAAATGACAAGAGACAAATGGTTTTCTTTTTCAAATAGTTTATAAAACTCTCATCAAAAGAGATATTTTGATAATAATAATAATAATAATAATAAGATTGTATTTTAAAAGAACAAATTTATAAAAAAAAAATTTGAAAGACGAGATGAAAAATTGCAAAGCTAATCATTATTGTGAGAGGTATGTGAGACAAGGACTAGGTGCAAATGCTACTTGATGTTACAAGCCGTGGACAAAACTTGAATGACGCAGTGTTTGTTCTTTGTGCTCCTTGACATGGAACGCAATTTCCTCAGACCTAAAGAAGTTGAAATCGGAGCAAAATTTTCAGGAGCAAACATTCCGATTCTGCCCCTGGCGAATCGAAGAACTTTCAAAGGATGCCAACTAGGTTATCTGGCAAGGGCTTTGAAGTAATTCAGAGCCTACCTTCGCTAATGTGACTGTTTAAGGTTTGCAGAGTTAACTTCTCCAATTTGAAAAATATTGAATTCAAATCATTCCTGAGCCTATTGTACAAAAGTATATCCCTAACAAACCTTAAGTTGCCTATTGCCTCACAAACATATATAGTTCTGAAAATCGAACCGACAAGTTTAGAATCAACGATTCATTAGTCGAACCGATGGATCCATCGACCTAGCCATTGATCAAGTCAAGTTCATTGGCAGCCTCCATATCTAAGTAACAAAAACAACTTGATTCAAAACATTTGGAGTTGTCAGAGCTAGGCTTCAAAGGGGCAACAATGTCTAGAAATGGAATTATGCAATGACATTGTGATGGTGGCATCAGGCCAAACATGATCCGATAAAGTTAACCCTTAAATAAAAAATTGCAGAAGAAAGGAGATGCTGCAAGTCTCTGAACACCTTCACATGAAGATGAAAACAACACTAGACAGTAGGTTAATGGCCGTCAACCTCAAGAAAAAGAAAAGCTTTAATGATGAAAGATTTGGTTAAACTTTTGTAATTAGGGTTCGACTTCGGCTGGCCTATCAATTATAGAGCCCTGGCGAGGCATGACATTGATATTAAAGCCTATGCTGTGTGGATAAGGCCAGTTGTTATCATCGAATATTTTTTACACCAGACTCAAATGGAAGCACAGCAACCCTAATCTCATTTTTAGATGTTCTAGTGAAGTCACCAAAGTTGCACTGCTTTTTTTTTTCCCGATATTATCTGCACCCAAATTTAGTTTGGCAGGATGAATTGTAGGCTAATAAAGAAGTGGCAATTCGGATCAACTAATCATTTATTAACTTCGACCTAAAACTTCATTAATGGGTTAGTTCTATCACTAAGCAAGTGCTAATTGATTAAAGGTGATTTTGGCTATGAGTTGAAGCTCGAGTCTTGAAATTTAAGCAGTGCTAATTATACCGACCTATTTTAGTCTCACAAGGTCAATTTTAGATTAATAAGATGCATAAGTTTGAGCTATTAACTCGAGCTTATACATTTTGGATCAATAACTAGATTGCAACACCAGTTCAATTCCACATTATGAATGTGGTCTGATCAAAAAGAATTTATAAGGTTAGAAGAATGAACAAGTCAATTTTCTTACTGAAACAGATCGTGATATACTCAGTGTGCAAGAGAAGTTAGACTCGATACGCCTAAAACTTGGCTAGATATAATTACCAGAGCTACTAGGAGAGCATATGACTGTTTTCTAATCATCAGTGTTCTAAAAATCGCCGATTTTATCCGACTAGGCGGCGCGTAGGCGGTGGATGCTCGTCCACCGCCCCGACATTTACAGTCATATCGGCGGTGGCGCCGCTTTAATCGGCGCCCAAAGCGATTAATCGACGACGCTTCGCTTCAATTAATCGGGGCGACCGACCGATTAAGTGGCAACGTAGTCGCGATTCACGAATCGCGATTGAAATTCGTAATCCCTAATCGCGATTTCTGAATCACGATCTCGCGTGTAACCTAAATCCTAATCGAGCCAAATTTTGGAATCAATCCACCTCTTCGCTTCTTCGTCTCACGCGCGCCGGTGGTCGCCGACTTCACGCTGCGGCCGCCTCCGACCGCCGAAGTCTCGCTGCTGTCTGCATCGGCTGCCGAAAATCCCTAGACCCATGGCGTGCAAGAACCTAGGCACCCGGAGCTGAGAAAGCCGTGAACGACGGAAGCCAAGCACCCGATCCGAATCCCCAGCCTCGCCGACACCCTTTTCGCTTTCATCGCTCACCTCCCTGCCCTCTCTGAGCTCTCCCTCGTCCCCGGATAGGTCGCCGACTGCTCTGTTGCCGACCCTTCCCTTCGTCGCACTTCGTCGCACGCCACAGTCCAGAGTCCAGACTAAGGTAAGGGATTATATGTGTAAGTATGCAACTAATCTGAGAGTTATATGTTTTCAGAGTCGTATAGAATTCATATGTGCGACACGCTTGTGCCCTCAACGAGGCCGCGATCTTCGTCTCAATTAAAGGAAAATTTGCGAGCATATGGTTGAGATGAAGATGACGCAGAACCAACTAGGGATTAACTCCTGTCAAGTTGATTGAGACGAAGATCGCGGCTTCGTCGAGTTGCTCGCAGAAAAGGAAGTCTGGAATCAGGCCAATACGCCCATGCCAAATGAGGGCACAGGCGTGTCGGACATTTCTCACCGGCCGTGTCAGCGCTTGAACGGGGCGTGTCGGTTGCTGAACCAGGGCGTGTTGAGCGCTGGAACTCCTGACACGGACGTGTCACTGATAACACGCCTGTGTTGTTTTGATACGCCTGCTTCTTCGCCCTGTTAACACGAAAAACACCCAAAAGCAATCTCTTCGTCCAAAATATGCTAAACTTAATTGAATCATGACAAAATACATGCCTAGGATATGAAATGAGATAAAATGCATGCATATGGAGTAGTGAAAACGTAGCACGATTTACACACATCAGTCACCATGATATTGCAAATGATAATACCCTCAAGAGTTTGAATTTCTTTAAGCACTAAGATCATTGTCTTTCTGACAATGATAAAGCTCATCCAAATTCTCAAGTGGAAAATCAGAACAAATTAGCTTTTATCATATTAGATCCATTTCCAAATTTCATAAATTAATTTTCCTTAAAAAAGTTTCATAGACAAGCTCTTAACAGATTGATCTATACGACTGCTCTGATTAAGATTTCAAGATGTTCACTAATTGTTATCTTACTATGGTATCTTAGCTAATACACATATTGTGTTTTCCTTTTGTTTGTTCCATTTCTCAACATTCCTCATCCAGCAATTACATACAATTCAATTTTGATGGTACTGCACTTGACTTCAGTGTGAATTTTGTTCTGTTTATTGTTCTTGTAGTGTAGCACTGAGTGCTTTCTCTTCTTGGCATCGTAAATTGGTTTTTCTTTCCCTTACTAACAATAAATAGATCCACCTTGCATTTTGATTCAGCTTATATAAGGGTTTCATTTTTATCCTTTGTAGTGCAGTAAAATCAAAAATGTCAGGTACTATATCTTCTGAAGCAGTATTTAATTACTTATACTAAATGTCTAAATATGTATTCAATAATCAATATTAATATTTTTCTAATTTTCTTTAATGTAGATCCATACAAAGAAAAGAAATAAATTAGATACCGGAAGGTTGAACAATTTAGTCTATGTTCAATTCAATGCCAAGATCATAAACAAAAAAAGAAGACTAGAAGAAAAAGGAGTTGATGTGCTACTTGCTAGTGAAGCAACTATGGCACAAGGATGGATTGTTGATGGTGGAGATGAAGATGTTGAGACAAATATTGAAGATGTAAGAGAACTTCACGAAGAAGAATTTGTATCGGATGAAGAAGAGGAAGATGCCATGGATTTTGAGTTTGAATCCGATACAGAGGAAGTGTTGGAGAAATATGGAGATGAACTAGAAGAAGTTGAAGAATTATGGTAAAATCTAGATCGCTCTGTAAGGTAAATGATATTTTGTTTATTGGTTAAGATGATATCCACTTTATTGTTGATGTGTCTTTGGTCTTGCTTTTTGGAGAGAGGATCTTTTTCAACTAAACATTCACAATATGTAGGAATGTGTTTTTCTTCATTCTATTAGTGTTGGGTACGTTGCTTATTGTCAAGTATTTTTAATAGTTTTTTTAATCCGTTAAATCTGTTATTGTGTCGTGCTTCATTGTGATTTGTGTGTTGTGCTCTTGTTGTTTGCAATGCTTATTGTTGCTTGATGTGTAAATTGGGTAAATTATTGTTTGTTGTCAAGTATTCTTGTTGTTTACAATTGTCAATTCTTATTATTGCAATGGATTTTTAATATTGTTTGCAATTATGTTTTTAATTCTTATATTTTGCAATTCTTATTGTTTACAATCTTAAACGTTTTTAATATTCTTGTTACTTGTTGAGTTGTTGTTAGTTGTTATTTGTTACATGCATGTGGAGGCTACAAAGTGAGTTTTGACTTTTGAGTGCCCCTAATATATTAATTTTTTTATATATTATTATATTTAAAATATTAAAAAAATCGACCGCCTAGAAATCGCCTAGAAACCGCCTAGCCGCTAGGCGGCGAGTGACCGCCCGCCTACCGTCTAGCGCTTTTTAGAACACTGCTAATCATATAGGTGCTTCGGCAGAGACCATGCTTATCGAGCAAAGCTACAAATATAAAGCTCAAAAGGAGACACAACTCGATCTCTGGTGCACTGACGTTATTTCCATCTGGAAAGAGCATGACAAAGGAAACAGTACAAGAAATACAATTTGCAACTTTTGCACCTAAATTACGCAAGGAATGTTGGAAGAACTACGTATTATCAAACAGAGATGGTAAAAACAGGATTAAGAAGTGGCAAATTTACTGACCATGCCAACTGTCTGAGGCAATAGCCACTGCATTGAAGCAAAATAGGAGCCCAAGGTTCGACAATCACTCATTTACCGCTGAGAATGAATGGAAAAGTCAAGGCCGAGCTCTACTTCATATTAATGCCGTTTTATGTTGCTTTTTTAATCAAATCAAGTTTTTTTTTTTTTTTAAACTGAACCAAGCCTCAAATAGTTCCTTTTTTTTCTAAGATTACCATTAATTTTCAAATTCACTTCAAAATTTATGTAAAATTAAGGTGATAAACCTCCTAACAGGCATCTTAGATTGGAAGAGGTTCAAGTATCTAACTTGTATAAGTTGATTTATAATTCAGCTCCTGGGCTATTTTGTGTGTTTTTTATATATATATCCTTCAAATTGATGTGCAAATCATCTTACAGTTTTAAAATCTCAAATATGTGTAAAATAAAGGTGTGAGGGATAATTAACTGATTTCGATCGAGGTCTGAAAAATCCTTAAAACCCATCTTAGGTTTGGAAAGAATTCAAATGTGGAGTTTTAGTCCAAAAATCAATGCCAAGTTGATTAGGTGTGAGGGAAGAAGCTTAATGACCATCTTAGGTATCTTAGGTTTAAAGGGCCTTAATATATATATATATATATATATATATCAAAATTGCATGCAGCAAGCTCATTTACAATAACCTTGCATTTTGATTTCGAAGGAAATTTGACAATTAAAGGTAATCTAGAAGGGAAAAAAAGCTAGGTATGATTTGGTGAAAAAGCAAATATTGAAGCATGATTTAGTTTAGAAAAACAAAGACTTGAATTGATAAAATGTTCTATTAATAAAGAAAAAGGTAGATATCACTTTATATGACTTGCGTATTCATCATCAAAGTTATGCTGTCTGCTTTGAGTAAAATCCTCCCTGAAATGAAAGGATAGATTTCAGGCTTATCACGGGGGGGAGGGGGGAGAACAAAGATGAAAAATAATGCAATGTCTTTCTGGTGTTCTTTTTGACGTTGAGTTCCTCGGCATCATCGAGAACTGGGTTCATAGACTCATCAAATCCCTACATTCAGGAAAACAAAATTAGATTTTAATTTAATATGTTTTTCAAAGGATCACATCATACAAATTTTCCTGCATGCACAGGATTTATTATTTATAGGCTCTAAACAAACTTGCTGCCAAGAAAGCATAGAAGCAAATTACAAAGTGAGAATGTATTTGCTCAGCTTCAAATTTCACAATACAATAGATAAATTAGTAATGGTGAATTTGATTAATAGGGATGACTATTCTATTCCCTAAGAATTCCTGAGGAATAAGTATTCTTATGTTTGATTTCAAAAATGAACTTAAAAGGCCAATCCCCATAGATTTGTAATTCTTATTCGCTAGTCCTCGTTCCACTCTAGGAATAACTATTTCTTTATCTCTTCGCTTCTTCAAAAACATAACCTTTCAGTCAACCTTTCAAAAACAAAAACATATTCTGATAGACATTGGTCAGCCGAGACTCTTGAACTGGATTGGATGCGTTGATTTATCTGGGTTGATCTGACTGTGTGGACTAAGGATTCAACAGGTTGGTTGCTCAGTTTGAGGAGTTGGATGGGCCAAATGCACTTCCTTATATAATGAGAAAAATAGACAAATTAGAGGTACTAAAAAAGCGACATAAAAAAAAAAAAAAAAAAAAAAAGTAGTTGCGCCCCCGGGGGCACTATGCAACGGTAAAAACGAAGAGACATTTCACAGGAAAATGCTGTTCGATTCTCTGTTGTGACATCATTCGACGGTGAATTTAGGAAAAATTCATTTGGGCGACCATGGAATTCAGGAGTTTGTCCAGTGGATAGAGTACGACTTCGTTGTTGGACCGTCGTTCAGGGATAGCGCGACTGCAGAGTCCGAAATTAACCGTGAAAAAGCTACGAGCGCTTCTCTAATTTACCTTTGGTAGTCAGTGGAAGTCACTTTGGCTCCGATCTTACCCGGCTCAGGTGTTGGTAAGGCATCTCGAAGGTCCGTGGGGTAAGGTCGGTTACTCCCAGAGATTAATCGGACCGAAAGTTCGGATACTTTGATATCAATAAAAAAAAAGTAGTTGCTCAAAATTTCTTTTGCAAGGGTATAAAGTGCAACATGCTACAAAGATAAAGAAGACATAATATAGCCCTTAGGAGCATGGTGTAAGGCAAAAGCGAAAAAGTATCCCATAGGAGAATGCATTTTGATCCTTTGCTGTGATATTGTTTGACGGCAAATTTAGAAAAAATTCATTCGGACGGCCCTAAGGCCAAGAGTTTGCTTAATGAACGGAGTACGACTTCAGCATTAGGCCATCATTTAAGGATGGCGTGACTATGGAGTCCGGACTGAACCGTGAAAACTCCTTGATTTACCCTTGGTGACCGATGGAGGCCACTTGGGTTCCGATCTTACCAGGCTCAGCTGTTGACGAGGCGTTCCGAAGGTCCGTAGGACAGGACCGGTCACTCCCAAGGATTAATTAGACCAAAGGTTCGAATACCTTGGTGCCAATAAAAAATAGTTGCTCATAATTTCTTTTGCATAAACCTTTTGCCATGTTAACAAAAATACCTTTCACACACATTTGGCAAGGGTATAAAGTGCAACATGCTATAAAGATAAAGAAGACATAATATAGCTCCCAGGGGCACGGTGCAGTGACAAAAGCGGAGAGATATCTCACAGAAGAAGGTAATTCGATCTTCAGCTGTGACATTGTTCAACGACGAATTTAAAAAAAATTCATTCGGATGACCCTGGCTCAGGAGTTTGCTCGGTGGACGGAGTACGACTTCAGCATTGGACTATCATTTAGGGATGGCATGACTGCGGAGTCTGATTGGCGAGGGGTCCTGAAAATCCATGGGGCAAGATCGGTCACTCTTAGGAATTGGTCGAACCGAAGGTTCAGATACCCCGGTGCCAATAAAAAAAAAAGTAGTCGCTCAGAATTTCTTTTACAGAAACCTTGTGCCATGTTAACAAAAATGTCTTTCACGGACATTTAGAAAGGGTATAAAGTGCAACATGCTATGAAGATAAAGAAGACATAATATAGATAATATAACCCCCAGGGGTATGGTATAGCAGCAAAAGCGGAGAGGTATCTCATAGAAGAATGCAGTTTCATCCTCTGCTGCGACATGGTTCGACGGCGAATTTAGGAAAAATCCATTCGGACGGTCCTGGGGCCAGGAGTTTACCTGATGGACGGAGTACGGCTTCGGCATTGGACGAGCATTTAGGGATGACGTGACTGCGGAGTCCGGATTAACCGTGAAAAAGCTACGAGCGGTTCCCTGATTTACACTTGGTGGCCGGTGGAGACCACTTGGCCTCCGATCTTATCCGGCTCAGCTGTTGACGAGACGTCCCAAAAGTCCATAGGACAGGGCCGGTCACTCACAGAGATTAATCGGACCGAAGGTTCAGACACCCTGGTGCCAATAAAAAAAAACATAACATTTCCTAATTTTAAATATTAATTTTGACTTACCTTTGAACTTAGTTTTATTTGCATTTTTCATCTTAATTATGTCAGAACATAAGCATACTCAGAATTTAGTTGTGCATCAAAGCAAGTCAACATTCTCATGATACATAAAATCCATTTCTCGGATTCATTCTTCCATCCTAACCCAGTTTATGAAATCAAGCTCCACCAATTAATTCAAAAGTTTCATTTCCCCGATACACCGAATTGTTATGAGTAATTAAGCATGAATGACCTGTGACATGCCTGATGTATGAGAAGAGCCTGAGAATTTATTTACAACATGTATTAGAATATAGATAATCATGGAGTCTTTCACAATAATGCATCGGCAGACAATTTCATCTATCTTTTTAATAAATTGTGCCAATCGATTTAAGAATGGAACTATCTAAACAAGCATCTGTTATTGCATGTTTTTCAAGTAGACCAACTGGTGAATACAGATATATCTTTTAACTAGATCAATTCTCTTGTAATAAACTTATAAAAAAAAATTTCAAAATCTTTCTCCAAGTTACACATTTTATGACCAAGGAAAAGAGTTTTAGCTCAGAGTTCCATGAAATTATCAGGAATATCATAATACTACTAGTCTACTAATCCAAATTGTCAAAAATATAATGACATCATATGCTTCCTGCATAGAGTTTTACCTATCAAGACGACAAATTGGACCAGTAATTGCCTTGTATAATGACCTTTTCACAGCCGACCTCCATGTCAAAGGAAATGAACCTCCCTAAGTATACATGTTTTCACATATTAGAGTATGGATTACATATTGAAAATGTAAGGAAACAGAACTAGATTCCTACCCAACCAAGGCTCCTGGACAGGTCATTTCCTGTTCCAAGTGGAATGATCCCAATTGGAAGAATTGGCTCTCTGGTCCCTTCATAAAGTTGTCCAGGGCTTCCAAATACCTAGCCTACTGTACCATCACTGCCTGGAAGATTCACAGAGTAGTATTATCACTCGTAAAGTTCATTGACAAACCAGGATTAAGGGCTTCAAATGATTACCACATTCTTTTCACACAATCATAAGCGATCAGATCAAAGGAGTGAACCAAACTAATCGTCACAGAGATTAGAATGAATGGTGATAAATGCAATTTACATGAGCTCGATCAGACAATGTAATATATCACTGCCATTTATTCCAGAAATCTGTTTGTATTTGCTCAAATTAATTTGAAACCAACATACCACGATTCTCATATTTTCTTTCACGAGTAGCCTTTGCACAATCATCACCTAGATCAGCCATCCTCTCCAAGCATGCCAAACCAAACTGAACAAAATCAGAAGGCTTTGTAACTGAAAGGTCAAATACCTGCATATTCAGTTAATTAACTGTTAGAGGGAACTAACCCTACAAACATAAATGTCCATGTAATGGAAGAAACTAATGGGTGGAAACCTAGTTTCACAGTGAATCAAATTAATACTTCATATGATCACTTAGAAATCTGCATCCTGTGGCACAGAAAAATATTTCTTAAATTCACCTTTCAGACTAACAAGTTTACCTTCTTCCCTGACAGAGATGGTAAAATTTCCCAGAATCAAAAAATGAATAGATAATCAAACAAAGGTATGAGGAAATTAACTGCTAATATCATCCTAAAGAAACAAAACAAAAAGAACTTCACCTTCCTTCTTAATTGATCTACCTTATTAAAATAGGTGGTAGGAATACCGCATACTACCAAAATGAAAAAGAGAAAGCCAAAAAGGGGGAAAACAATAAAGGTAAACCAGCCATTCCATCGGCTGGATATGTTTGATTTTCATGCAACATGTAAAAGATGATAACCCTCGCCCATTGATCCTATAAAGGGAGATAAATTACAAGGTCAATTTATAGCCGACCATCATATGGCTACTCAAATGGGAGGAATTGTCCCTGTGGACATACGTCCGTCGAGGATTGATCCTTACTCCTTTGATGTAAATCTACCATCTAATGATCATCGCGGCACGTCCGTGGGATCTATTTTCATGCAACCTATGGTGCAAAAGGTTGAAATATGTCAACCTAGCGGGTCCTACCAGTCTGTCTTTGGACCATCATAAGAGAGGTAAATTATAATAGACCTCTGACCCTTAAGACTAGTAATTAGTGCATGGAGGGACGACACCCTTATATTTACGAGGGATTGACCCGTTATCCTATTGTATAACATCTACATACACGTGCCACTAGGTCCTTCCTGCGAGGTAGCATCAAGTAACAAGAGGATTTTTCATGCAACCTAGAATCATGTAAACATTGCTCCTAATATTTCCCAAAGCTCGGCAAAGGGTTACGTTTTTTGTTTGGCGATCTAACGTTCTTTTTTCTTTATTCTGTTCATAAGACGTGCTATGTTGGATCAGAACACAAAACCAATTAAAAATCAGCCGGGGGCACTAGTAATGTGTTTAATGTGTGACAATAGAGGCTCAGGCGGGACAACATCTTGCCGAGAAGTAGAGCTCAGGCATCCATTTTACACGAGCTGAATCTCTTTAGTTTGATCGAAGATCAAAATCTAAAGAACCAAAAAAAAAAAAAAACCCCCGAAAAATAGATATAATGCAGGAATGACCTCTCTTATCCGCGGCGACAGGATCTGAGGCCGTCCTTTGAGGACGGAGCCATGTCGCCCCGCCGCCCCAACCTCCCCCCACCCCACCAAGGGCGACTCCGGCGGGTCGTCATCCTCCCACCCGAACTCCCTCGCCGCAGCCTCCGCCACCAAACCCGCCGCGATGTTCCACGACCTGACAGCCTCTGCGATCGCCGCCTCCAGGCGGAGATCGTCCTTGTCGACCTTCAAGAGGCCCGCGAGGCTGCACCCCCGGAGGGAGAAGTCCTCGATAGAGGACGATCTCGAATGGAGCGCCGAGTTCCGAGACGGGGTCGAGGACGACGAGCCGGTCTCGCAGTCGGTCATCGAGGGCGTGGTGGGGAAGGTGGTAAGGGAGTCGGCGAGGTTGAGGGTGAGGTACTCTTCGTCGTCACTCACCGTCGTCGTCGGGACGGACACGGAGATCGCCCTAGATAGATCGCCGGAGGAGGAATCCAACAATGTGAGGCGGACGTGCTTCCCGAAGCGAGTTGGTTTCGATCGAGGCATGATTCCTCCTCTCCTTCAAACGCATCTTATGATTCTCTGAAATACAGGAAATACAATCGGATAATTTAACAAACATTCAAATGGTTCCAATCTACGTATAAATTTTATTTTAAATTATTATACTTATTCAAAACTTCTACGTGGTTTAATAATTTTAATTAAGACTAGAAAAACATCATATAAATTATTAGGTGGATCATAATTATTTGAGAGGTGCTCCGTAGGCACATTACCATTTGCAAGTGCAACTAACGTTGTGTTTGGGAGGAGATGAGATAAGCGGAGGAAAGGATAAATAAGGAAAAATAAAATAAAATTTTATTTAAAAAGGAGTTAGATAACAGGAGGAAAAGATAGGAAATGATAAAATTTAATTTTTCTTAACCACTACCATAAAATTTTCTTACCTCCAATTTGGAGGGTAAGAAAAGGAAAAATAATTTTAAATATTTATTATTTCAATTTTATCTCTCTTTCAAAATATTAATTTTCAAATAAATAAATTTATCAAAATTATTTAATTGATGTATCCTAAACTTTCCAATTAAATATTTATCATTCTACGTCGAAAATTTCTATTTGTCGAACTCTGCATTTTTTTTCTTCTTGTTATTGTCTATGATGAAAGTATCTTGAAATTTTTATCCGTCTGTTCTAAAAATAACTATTTTAAATGATAATATAAAAAAATAATTTTTATTCAAAATTATTTAATTTTGTATTTATAAAATAAATATTAATATTATAGAAAAATTAAATCAATGTATAATTTAAAATGTAAAAATATTTTTATAATTTTATATATTTAACTTTCCTTCTCTCTTCTCTCTCAAAATCTAAATTTCTCTCCCTCCCAAATAAAAAAATATATAAATATTTTATTCTTTCTCTCTTTCTCTTTCTCTCTCTTTTTTTTCCTTCTATTAATGCTTCCTCTCATCTCATCCTTATAAAACATAAGTGATTAACCCTCTGGCTCCCATGACTAGTCCAGTTGTTAAGTGCAAAGGGGTAATTCTTAAATGGGCAATGGATCAATTCCCGAGGAGGTCATGACTCTGGGTCATCGACGGACCCTCTCCTTTGCACTTGTCACCTGGATCCTAATTTACCTCCTTCACCGGTAGGGGCAACCGAAGGGGGTCACTAATGTGACGGTTCCACGTTTATAAGTGATTGACCATCTAGCTCATGGAGTACCGTACAATAATAAAAATGGAAAGATATTTCATAGGATAATCAGTTCGATCTTTTATTACGATAATATTTAGTGATGAATTTAAAAAAATATATATTTAGGTGATCTTCGAGCTCAGGAGTTTATCCAGTGGATAAAGTACGATTTCGACGTTAGACCGTCGTTCATTTGGACTTCGATATTATTTGACTCAATTGTTAGTTATATGCCTCTCAAAAATTTATAGGACAAAGTCGATCATTCTTAGATATTAATCAGATCGATTGTTCAGATACTTTAATACCAACCAAAAAAAAAAGTCAACCATATGAGCATTTTTATATTTTAAGGTGTTATTGTATTAATCATTGTAAAATACACCGATTATTTTAGAGGCCCTTATATTATAAGTTTACCCTCACATGTAATGCAGTGCTAAAACATTCAGAGAATCAAACCGAGTGATCATATTCGCGTTCGAATCATTCCCTTTTTTGTTTTTTCAAAAAGTCAATCCTGAATCTGAATAATTAGATATCCGAGTGGTTCGATGACTTGATCACCTTCAATATAAATTCAGTCTATAACTCTTATGGTACCGTGCAATAGTAAAAATGGAGAGATATTTTATAAGAAAAAGCAATTCGATCTTCTATTGTAATATTATTTATGACGAATTTTAAAAAAATCATTCAGACTCAGAAAATGACATGATTATTAAATCCGAACTCAACCGTGAAAATATTACAATCGTTTCCTTTATTTACTTTTAATGGTCAATAAAAGTCACTTGGATTCCGATCTTATCTGACTCAATTATTGACGATGTATCCTAAAAATCCGTGGCCACCATGGGATAGGATCGTCACTCTCAAAAATTAATTGGATTCGAATACTCTAATTTAGGATAAAATAATAATAATAATAATTTGAATATAGAAACAAAAATCATACCTTCCATCGGTACCGTTCATGTAGCCCTGAAGTATAATTTATTCAAGCTAAAATGTTAATAAAAATAAAACCCCGAACTAATTTATAATATTTGATTTGAAAATATGAAATTAAATGGACAAACTATTATATAGAATAAACAAACTATTAGATATTCAGGTTGAAACTATCAACATAGTAGTCCCACTGATCTGTCTCCGCAATCGTTATGAATGAGGTAAATCATAAAAGATTTTATGGGCTTTGACACGATGGTCAAAAAATGTTGGGATCATCTGAATCAATAAAAAAGTTTTAGACTTTCTTCGCAATCGATCCATGTCATTTCTATAAACATTATCGTTTTAGCAACCATGTCATCCCCATAGGACAAACTCTACTCCACCCTCTCTTATATAATTAAGGGACGAAATCCAAACTGAATATCAATCAATCATTACGGTATCATTATGAGCCGTCAATACTTAATGCAAAATTTCATGACACCTTAAACACATGAATAGATAGGTAAATGTTGCCTGTCGAGACGGGGATGATGAGATGTTTCGGTGGCGAGAATGACAAAGATTGACAACTCGGATGAAAGGAAATGACGTGGAGGGAGAGTGGTAAAAACCGAAACATCGTCTCGGCTATAGGTCGAGCCAAATGAAGCGAGACAAGCCGAATGATGAGTCCTGCAAAATAGAAAGCGATTAAGAGCACCGAGAGAAATCTCGGTAAGGCTCCTCCAATGCTCAAGACAGAAAATTAATAGGAAGGTGGAGAAGGAAATAGAAAAGTTAAGTTGAGAATGCACAAACTTCTTTTCTCCTTCTCTGGGAGGACTATATATAAAAAAGAATTTTCCCTGTCAATCAGTACTGTTGGTATGAGCGATATGACTTTCTGGTCTTACGTATGCTTTTGAAAAGTAATATGAGTCATTACCCTCATAAATATTGTCGGCGCGTGGATCGTCATTAATGCTCATCGTGTGATTGATGGGAGATAATTCCTCATTAATGAAATAGACATTCCTATGAAAATCAGTATGGACGTTTGTTTATTGGTCGGAGAGAAATATTGGCAAGGACTGCCGAGTGGACCTCCTAAACAGAAAATTGTCACGTTCTCTAACTAAATAAGATAAATCATGTGTTGAGAAACTATACATCTGAGATAATATGTTTTATGAGATAATGATCGAGACACAGAACGTCTAAAATCAGATATGGTCGAGCCGAGACGCAAAACGTCTGGAATAAGATATGGTCGAGACGAGACGCGGGGCGTCTGAAATAATATACGATGTGATATTGATGGTTATATGCCCAATTCTATATATATGTCTAATCATAAATTAGTTTTTTTTTCGATATCAATAGACTTCCATACATCTCAACTCAAAATTAGCACAAGATAAGAGCCCGATATAATCCAAATAAAAGACCTCATACAACCACATACCATCACAGACGATGAGAGTTCGATCTCCATTGAGAATATATATAAATTATGCTCTAAATTTATCCGATAAACAAATAAAAAAAAGTCATATAGTTTCAAAATTAATCAGACAAAATCTAGACCCTTTCGTTTATAAACATTCAAATAAAAGAATAAAAAAATACCTCCATGGTCAAATGCAGTTCTATTTTTTACTGTGATAGAACTTTTATTTGAATGGAGTACGATTTTAATGTTGGACCATTATTCAGGTATGATATGATTGTGGAATTAGAATTAAACCGTAAAAAGACTACGAGTGCTTTTTTGATTTACCTTTGGTGATCAGTGGAGATCATTTGGGCTCCAATCTTATTCGACTCAATTGTTGGCGAGACGTCCCGAAGGTCCATAAGACAGGGCCAGTCACTTCCAGAGATTAGTCGGTCTAAAAGTTCGAATACTTTGATGCCAACAAAAAAAATCAAATAAAAATATTGCTCAAGGGATACGGTGCAAAGATAAAAGTAAAAAGGCATTACGTATGAGAATATAGTTCGATCCTCTGTTGAGATAACGTTCAAAGATGAATTTCAGAAAAATCAATAGGGGTGATCCTCTGTGTAGGAGTTTGTTCGACGGATAAAGTAAGACTTTGATATTTGATAGTTTTACAGACAAGAGGGAAGTCAAGTATAATCTTACCCGGATTTTAACCAAGGGAAGAAATTTTTTTTACACCGTAACACACTTAATTTTTTTTAATGATTAAACTGGGATAAAAAATTTAATCCTATAATTAATCTAGGATTAGCCTAGAGTTTAGATTGGGGCTTAATCCGGAGCGAACTCCGCCATTGCTTTCAGGAATTGTGCGATTGTGGAGTTCTGTCCGAGCTAAATTATTAAGTTACAAGTGCTTTACTGATGTACCTAAGTAATTGGTAAAGATCCATAAGAGTTTCGACTTCTTCCGATTCAGTTGTTGAAGAAATATTTTCATAGAATCGTGGGACCGAGTTGTTCATCTTCAGAGATTAATCGGATCGAAAATTCAGAAATTATGATACTAATAAAAGAAAAAGAAAATCAAATAACAATATAAAAATATATATGTCACATTTTTAGCTCGGGTAGGATTGATCGATCGACAATCTTTGCATAGATAAATTTTGATTAATAATTATTTATTTTTTAAAATTTTACTTGATGAACAACATCTCAACTTCCAATCGATCTACCTCTTTAATAATTGGTACTTCTTCTAGTAAACTATAAATATATAGATTCTCCCATCAACATCTCAATTTTCGATCTACCCCTTCAATAATTGGTATTTCTTCTTCTAGAAAACTATAAATAGATTCTCTCATTTGATTTCATTTTGATTCCGTATTTATTTCGGTAATTTATCAAACACAGCCCCTAAAGTTCGAAATTGTCCAAAAAGTACGGCATGATTTCATATTTACTAAATCACGCACCTAATTCCCTTTTTACCCCTCCCGCCAAACAAATCTACAATTTAATGATGAGAGAGAATTTTCATGCATCCGAGTCACTACTGGAAATATTATTGTGAATTTTTGACATAGACTGAAAGATTTTACAACATGAATTTTTGATATGTCAAGAAAACTTAGTTTTAATCCTCCAATCTTCCAATTTTAACTTGTGTCGAAAACAAATGGTACTGAAAGTTGAGAAACTGGTGGAAGATAATGGTAGTGGTGCTGGAATTCGCAATTCCAACACCACTGTGGTACTGGAAATCGCAATTCCAACACCACTGTAGTGTTGGAATTGAAATTTTCAAAGACCATCGTGCAGTCTTGAGATTAAATTCCAGCACTACAAAGTGGTGTTGGGATCCCTCGCAAAACCAGCGTGTGTCGAAATTTCAATTCCGTGATTACAAGGTGCCGAGAATTCCAATTCAAGATTACAGTGGTATATATTTTTCATCATTAACTTTTTATCAAATTTTAATTAGCAAGAAACAACTCGATCCGAAGAAAAGAAGCTGAATTGTATTCTTAATACAAATTAGAGATAAAAACTAACCTTGTGATCAGAAACTGAGAGGAAGTCCGAGGACATCAAGAGAATGTTTTTCAGGCTTTAGATCCGTATGGATAAGTCGTAGATCATCGTGCATGACTACAATGAGAATAAAAAGAAGAATCATCGTCTTAGTTTATAGTTTTGAAGCATATTCCCCTGATAACGATAGGAAGTGACTAATATTTCACAAACTTGCAATAGACTTCAGCAGTTGTCTATCGATATCGCGGACTAGATCAAGTGACAAGGATCGATCGTTATTCTTCCAAAGAAGATCATGTAGACTCGGCTCGAGCTTCTTAAATACATATTTTTTTTTTCAAAAAAGAAAAGATTAAGATCACATTAAACCAATAAGAAATCAGAGAAAGGGCTAACGTTGTGGACTTACTATGCATACGTGATAACGATAGTTGAAGTAATTTCGAACTCTCACAAAACTACAAGAACAGAGTGTTTAACATGTGAGTTAGCTAATTTTAGTTTTAAGATTGTCAATTGCAATTAATTATAATTAATTAATGACGTATTATAATTGAACTGTGGTCTTTGGAATTGAATTTCAAGACCACCGCTGCGTCGATCGAATTCCCAACACCACAAGAGTTTCAGGATCCCAACACCATCAGTGGTGTTGAATTTCAATCCTCAGACCACAACGAAAATTCCAATTCCAACACCACAGTGGTGCTGGAATTGCGAATTCCAGCATTACTACCACTATCTTCCACCAGTTTTTCAACTTCCAGTACTATTTTTTTTCGACACAAGTTAAAATTGGGAGATAGGAGAATTAAAACTAAATTTCCTCGACATATCAAAAATTCATGTTGTAAGATCTTTCAGTCTATGTCAAGATTTCGAAATTTGGACTCCTCTAAGTCAATCAATGGGTTTCGGTCAAAACCCATTGATAGTCTTATTCACCTCTTTTTCAATCCAATCCAAGTCCATTGAGTTTGAGTAGTGTCCCTCTGTGTATTCGTGGCCAAAATTTCTGATATTCGAGGTTTTATTAGATATTCACAACAATATTTCAGAAATCAGACCGATATAAATTAGAAATCAGATAAAAAAAAAGGTGGTGCTGGAATTTGAATTCTCAGCACCACGTTTAGATGGTTCGGAATTTCCAGTAGTGACTCGGATACATGAAAATTCTCTCTCATCATTAAATTGTAGATTTGTTTGGCGGGAGGGGTAAAAGGGGAATTAGGTGCGCGATTTAGTAAATCTAAAAACATGCTGTGCTTTTTGGACAATTTCGAACTTTAGGAACTGTATTTGATAAATTGCCGTATTTATTTAGAATATACTCTCCCCACCAACATTCACACCACAACGCAAAATAATAAATTAATACAAATAATTTAATAAGGACTAATTTTATATTAACGCCACGCGACACACGATTCTTAGTATTTAATTTATATTCTCAATTATTTGAATCGAAATAAATATGCAAAAAAATGTTATTAAATTAATAATTTTTTAAAAAATTGCGCCAAGCCGGATCGTATCACCGGCTAGGAATGTTAAATTTTTAATTAAATAAAAATAAAAATTAATCCAAACTAAAAAAGAGTGTTTTGCGTCTCCAAAAATTAATACGGTGATTTATCAAACAACGTCTTATACTTTCATATTTATCAAATAGTGTACTTAATTTCCTTTTTACCCCTTCCGTCAAACAGATCTGCACCACTGTGATGCTGAAATTACAAATTCTAATACCACTGTGGTGTTGGAAATTCAAATCTCAGCACCACTGTGGTGGTGCAATCCCAGCACAATCACTATAGTATTGGAATTACAAATTCCAGCACCACTGTAGTGCTGAGATTGTAAATTTCAGCATCACAGTGGTAGTGTTGGGATTGCAACACAACTGTGGTGCTGGGATTTGAATTCCCAATACCACGTTCGGGATTTTTACTGTGTTGCAGGTCTATTTGGCGGGAGAGGTAAAAAGGGAATTAAGTGTACTATTTGATAAATATGAAAATATGAGATGTTAAAAAAAAAAAATCAATCCGGCAGACGGCTCCACGCTTGAAATGCGAGAAGGAATCCATCAGACGCAAATTTTACTTTGCTTTTTTTGCAAGAGGTTGTTTCCAGGATTTGAACCTGTGACCTCTTGGTCATAAGGCAGCAACTTTACCGTTGTGCCAAGGCTCCCTTCTAAAATATGAGATGTTATTTGAACAATTTTAAACTTCACATGCGCTGTTTGATAAATTATCGAAATTAATATGTTAATTTATTCCAATAATATAAGTTGATAGTTAAGTGAACACTTCATCTACTTGCTAATAAAGTTAAATATTGATTATTATTATTTTTATAGATAAATATTTTTATATCAGTCAAAAAGATATTACAATATTCACTTTGTTATGTATGTCAGATCTAAATATATATTTAAATTTTCTTATAGGCATCTTCTATATTTATTTATTTTTTAAAAAATCATAATTTTAGTGTCTCGCTCTTTTCAAAATTCAAAGTATCTCAATATTTCTATTTAAAAACTTTGAATATTCTCTTGTAGATAATTTTTTTCTATTACATTTGAAGTTAACTTCTGAACTTCATTTATATTAAATATGTGATGAAGACCATAAACCAACAATCAAACTGTAAAGATATGATTCGAATAAACATATAGATTTTACATATATAGTGAAGATCTATATTGTCTGATCGTTATCCTCCTATAATACTCGTAAGCTCTATAGAGCCGTATCTAAAATTTAAAGGGTCCGAATCGAATTTTAAAAAATATATTGATGAATTAAATTTTGAATCCTTTTAAAAAGAAATTTGAACTATTTTAAAAATGAATCCGAGACGATCACCTCTCTAGCCTTATATCAGGTACGACCCTGAAGCTCTATATATCGACTTCTTTATATATTTGATGAATCAGATCCTTTTTCCTTTTTATTCGATATCTTATTTTCTAAAATATCTCTATCTTTAATTATTTGGGCGAATTAAATTGTAGATTTTTAGTTTGATGTTCTTTCTTTAGGTTTGTCATTATTATTATTATTATTATTTTGAAATTCAAACGTCTAAACTTTAAGACTAATCATGTATTAATTAATTAATTAATTGAACAATTTGCTCTTGGAGCGTTTTGATAATAAATAAATTGTGACGTGCAAATGAAATTTCTTCAATATTTATCACCAAGTATAATTTTTAAATGTAATAGTACAAAATTCTAGAATGAAAAAAAAAAGAAAAAGAAAAAGAGCATTCCTTATTTTAATTATAGCAAAAAAGATATCTCCTTAAAACAATATCAAATGAGCCTGATTCAATTTTTAAAAAATAAAAATATTTTTATTTTTATATTTTTTTAATATATTTATTTTAAATCACTACACGTTATCATAATTTTAATTAATTTTTATTATTTAGAGTAATTTAATTAAAGTTGTTCATAGTGTTGGTTAAATTTATTACTTAAATTAATTTTTGCTCTATGTGTTTGGCTAAATTTATTATAATAGTATTAAAATAAAAGTAGTTTAAAGATGATAAATTAAATTAGATATAGAGTGTTTTAGATATGTTTAACGGATTGGTTCGATTCGGAATCGAGTCGAAATCAATCCGTTAAATTCGAAATCGGAACCAATTCAAATGAACTGGTTCTGAAACTGAATCGGAACCGTTTCGATTCCGATTTAGTTCAGTTCCAATCGATTTCAGAACTGATTATAGTTCTTATTTATATCTGATTTCGATTGCTAATTTAAAAATAAAAATTCTTAACATGTTAACATGTCTACAAGATTATTTTGCAATAGAAAAAAGAATAGGATCACCAACACGTTAGATGAATTTGGAAGCTCAAGTTTGAAAAAAATAATCCGGAATCATTTCGGAATCGATCCGAAATCGTTTCGGAATCGATTTGAAATCGATTGGAATCGATCCGGATTGAATTAGTTTCAAAGTTAAAACTTTGGAATTGGATCCAGATCGAAACCGATTCGGATCGGTTCCAATATTGACGAATCCGAAATCGATCATAATCGAATCGAAAATGAGTAACCAATAAACATGCCTAGAGTGTTTTAATAATGATGAAAAGTATATCTCTTTTATTTTGTCCCAATTTTTATTTGCAAAACCAAATAAAATAACTAGTTGTCAAAAACAACCTGACTTTTAAAAAAACTACAGACGTGTCTATATGTATATATTCCAGCTGTCAGAAAGAGAAATCTCAACAATGATATTATTTGTTTCTTATTTAGTAAACTCTAAGAAATGACAGCTGTACTCTCTCGGCAAAAATAACTCTCTCTCTCTCCCACCACTCATGCACCAGCTCAATTAGGTCTGAACAATAGAGTTTTTTTTTAAGAAAACCAAATCAACCGATTTTTATATAGAAATCGAATAAATTGAACCAATAAAATATCAATTAATTTGATACAAATTAAATTAATTAAAAAAATTTATCAATGATATTTTACATCTATATTATTCTCAAATATTAATTCTATCGATTAAACAGTTAAAATGATGAATGAGCATTTAATTGATCATCTTAATGTTTAATTGTGTAATCGATCAACTTTAAGAATCGTTTGACTGCTTACCATATAATAGTTGATTAATATTTTCGATTCGATTTAATTAATTTTTAAATTTCAAATTCAAATCGAATTTTTAAATTACACGAACTGAAAATCAATTAGTTTAATTTAACTGATATTTTACAATCGATCACTCTTTCTTTGCTGGTGCGGATCCAATATTTTTCTCTCTTTTGGCTAAAGATCGAGTGCAGTACTCTAGCGACTATTATTATTATTTAATTAGCACTTGGTATTAAGTATTTAATCCGATTAATTTTGAGAACAATCGATTCGATTCTATAAAAATTTGTTGTTGATTATCATAATAAATCATAAATAATCACAACGAACCATACATCAATCTAGTGGATGAGTGCTATCGGGAGTTTTGTTCGGGGCCTAAAAATTTTAAAGCATATTATAGTTCTTGATGAGGGTAAAAAAAAAATTAAAACCCAATATGACTCCTATTTAGGGGCTCAAAATTTATAGAATCGTCCAGAATATTTAAATAATCCGGGTCAAGTTTGATTCGACGATAATTTATCAAAGGACGCACGTGAAGTTTAAAATTACTCAAAACGTCCCATAGTTTCATATTTACCAAAGAATATATCTCATTCCTTTTTTACCTCTCCCATCAAGCGTAGATATCAAGTTGATCGAAAAAAAATAGTGCTGAAAATTATATTCCTAAGAACACAGTAGTCCTGAGCTTTAAATTTCTAACACCACGTACAATGATTTAAATTTCCAAGAACACAGTGACCTTAGAATTTAAATTTCTAACACCACATACAATATTAAACTACCCTAGAAAAAGAATAGTGTTGTTGGGACCACGTACAATATCAAACTGTCCTAAAAAAGAGAATTATATTTTCAAGAATACAGCGGTGCTGGAATTTAAATTCTCAGCACCACGTACAATATTAACTGGTAAAAAAAAGATAGTGTTAGAAATTATATTCCCAGGAACATAGTGGATCTGAGATTTAAATTCCTAACACCACGTATAATATAAATCTCAGTATTAATTACATATTTATTTGACGGAAGAAGTAAAAAGAAAATGAAGTACATGTGTTGATAAATATGAAACTATGAGACTGTATTTGAACAATTTCAAATTTGAAGTATTCTCTTTGATAAATTACAGTTGATTCTAAGGCTCACTCTCATTTAAAAAAAATTCCTTCAAATGGAACTAAGAAATAGAGATTCTTAGAAGACCTTTACAGTTGCATCATAAACTCAAAGATGAATGATGAAAAATATCTAGAGTGACCGCATCTTCCAAATTAAAACCGCCTTTTAAAAATGCACCAACAAAATGAGATAATAAAATAAATATTTTTTTTGACTATTTAATAAGATAATCGGGATAACTAGTCTAATTACTTTAACTTTTAATTTTTTTTAATGTTACTTTAAGTTTTTTTTTAAATTTGTTATTTAAAAATTATTTATTTATAAGTTTGACAATAAAACATGATCCTCATGGTTCATAAATACTTCATAATTTGTATTTACAAATATATATAAATGTTAAAAAAAAAATATTTAAATAAATAATTTATCTAAATTTCTTCGATTTTTTTTTTTAAAAAATGCATAGAGAAAAAAGAGAGCCGAGGAGTATATTGGTAAAAAGATAAAGGTGGGTGTGCTTTTAGTAAATTCGATTCTGTTATTATCCTTCTCACAAAACTTCACCCTCCACTAAATTTTTTAATGTGGCGGGTAAAAGAAGGCTCTCTCTAGTTTCGCGGTGGATCCCGCAGGCCGTCATTTCTCGAGTGGGTAGGTTGGAGGGTGACGCATCCCTAGGGCAAGAAGGTTGAAAGTTAATTTTCGCCGTGTCGGGTGTTCCGCGGTTCACCTCGATTAACGGGATCCGAAATGCCTTCTCTCTCCTCAGCCTTCGTATATAAATAGGCAAACCCCCGGCCCTCCCGGCGTCGCGTGAGATCAGCGATTGAGGCGGAGCTCGATTGGAAATCCTCGGAGCCATCTCTCTTCGCATTGGCAGATCGGTGGATCTCCGAGCGTATTGGACGCCGAGGTTGCAGATCCGGGGATGGGGGCCGCGATTCTTTCCGATTTACTCACCGAGGTCCTGATCCCGGCGACGGCCGTCGTCGGGATCGCGTTCGCTCTGCTACAGTGGGTCCTGGTCTCCAAGGTAAGACTCTTGCCATCGGAGGCCGACGTGGCGGGCACCGCCAAGAACGGATACTCCGAGTACTTGATCGACGAGGAGGAGGGGCTCAACGATCACAACGTGGTGGTCAAGTGCGCCGAGATCCAGAGCGCCATTTCCGAAGGTGAGAGCTTTATATAGATCTGGTACTTGCTTTTTTTTCCCCGTCAGATCTGCTCGGTTCAATGTCAGTTCGAAGTCTGTGAAGTTTCACGCGCAGAAGAATTGTCGTTTTGGGTAACTGGATCTGTTATTTTATTTCTTCTTTGGGTATATTTTAAATTAAAATTAACTCTATCGTCAAAATAACTCCTTTAGGTTTACTTTTAATCTATTTCAATTTTGTCTTGGTATGCGGTCTCCGAAACATTGGTCTCTGTCGATTTTTATCCGCTGAACTCCTTGAAATGGAGTCTTCAGTCCTCAGATCCTGGATTGGAACTTTTGATCTATAGTAATCAACAATTTGTTTTCATCCTTTCCGAATCGTGCATTTTTTTCGAATTTGGGTTCTGATGTTGCAATGCAAATACACACTAATTATTTACGCAGCGATTTTAACTTCCCGGTACCATTATGTAAACAAACAAAGGATTTTGTTCTATTGATTAGTTTATAATATCATCGTGCCTTATTATCATGTCAGATTAAGTCTGACGGTCAGCTGTATGGCTACTGCTGTAGTGGATCCGATTGGTTTTCTGCTGGCATATCCTATTGAGAAATCAGAAGTTCTATTGGCCTCAGATCTTGCATGATATGTGACCTAATAGATAGGTCTGTCTTACTAATCACTATAAGAAAAATGAATTAAAGCCAACAATCATAGCTGCTGATTTGTGCGTTTTAATTTCTTGGATAGTGCAAAATGGTTTTTGGGTCTTTGCTGTGTGCTTCAAATCGAATCGTTAATCTCGTGTAAGACGGCCTTAAGTAGGCCAGATCTGATATTACATCCAAAACAATCTGTAGTGCAAGCTTTGAGACTCTATGTGGTGTTTGGTCAATGTAATTTGTAAAGGTGGAACTTCATTGACCATGTTTCCAAATGGAGGAGTTACTAAGCAGCTGTTTGTTTTGCTTCCATAGAATCTGAAGAATTCTTTGGCAAACTATACTTCTGTGCTGAATAAAATCAGGTGAAAGATGATAATGTAGAATGAGATGCCAAAGATTGTGTTTTTTTTTATCCAAGACACATTTTTAACTTTGATTCTTCTTTCTCAAAGAATATTTTCCCTTCTTTTTCACTAAATTTAGGTTAACTTCAAGTTTGTAAATAAATTTATATTGTCACATCTGACTTGAGGTTTCTACTAAATTTTTAACAGGAGCTACTTCTTTCCTTTTCACTGAATACCAGTATGTTGGAATTTTCATGGTCATTTTTGCCGTATTAATCTTCCTCTTCCTCGGCTCTGTCGAGGGCTTCAGCACAAAGAGCCAACCCTGCACTTACAGCAAGGACAAGACCTGCAAGCCAGCCCTTGCTAATGCCATCTTTAGCACACTGTCTTTCTTACTTGGAGGTATCACCTCTCTGGTGTCTGGATTCCTCGGCATGAAGATTGCGACGTATGCCAATGCCAGGACAACTCTTGAGGCAAGAAAGGGTGTTGGGAAGGCTTTCATCACTGCATTCCGATCAGGCGCAGTGATGGGCTTTTTGCTTGCTGCTAATGGCCTTTTGGTTCTTTTCATTTCCATTAACTTGTTCAAATTGTATTATGGTGATGACTGGGAAGGTCTTTTTGAGGCTATCACTGGCTATGGCCTTGGTGGGTCTTCCATGGCTCTCTTTGGTAGGGTTGGTGGCGGTATCTATACTAAAGCTGCCGATGTTGGGGCTGATCTGGTTGGTAAAGTCGAGCGAAACATTCCTGAGGATGATCCAAGGAACCCAGCTGTAAGAATCTCCTCGAGCATCTGTTTTCCTTGTCACTGCTTCATCCTAAAGTCTCTCGTCATCTCAATTCCTTAAACTAATTCTTCAACATTTATGAATTCCAGTCATGTTCTGTGGCCAGAGCAATCCTTGCCAAAGAGGGTTTCTTTTGAATTTCGTCTATGTTCTTCTATTGATGATATGTTGTGTGATACTGTTTACAGGTTATTGCTGACAACGTTGGTGACAATGTTGGGGATATTGCCGGAATGGGATCAGATCTCTTTGGCTCTTATGCTGAGTCTTCATGCGCAGCCCTAGTTGTTGCATCAATATCTTCCTTTGGAATTAACCATGATTTGACGGCAATGTTATACCCTCTCCTGGTCAGCTCCATGGGCATCATTGTTTGTCTGATCACCACGCTTTTCGCTACTGACTTTTTTGAGATTAAAGCCGTGAAGGACATTGAACCTTCATTGAAGAGGCAACTCATTATCTCCACAGTTCTCATGACTGCTGGAATTGCACTTGTTAGTTGGGTAGCACTCCCATCCACCTTTACAATCTTCAATTTTGGTGTCCAGAAATCTGTCAAAAACTGGTAATCTATTTCCAGCTCCAATCTTTGTTCTTCTCGTTAAATTTGTGAAGGTAACTTATTGTCCGAGTTGTACTGGCAGGGAGCTCTTCTTCTGTGTAGCGATCGGCTTGTGGGCTGGTTTGGTGATAGGATTCGTCACCGAGTATTACACAAGCAATGCTTACAGGTGCTCAACTTGGATCTATGCTCCCAATTGTTTGTTCTTTTGATAATCCACTTTCTTGCCTCATTTTCGCCGATCTCTACTTTCAGCCCCGTGCAAGATGTTGCTGATTCCTGTAGAACTGGAGCTGCTACCAATGTCATATTTGGCCTTGCTTTGGGATACAAATCTGTCATCATTCCGATTTTCGCAATTGCTGTCAGTATTTTTGTTAGCTTCAGTTTTGCAGCCATGTATGGCATTGCAGTTGCTGCCCTTGGAATGTTGAGTACCATCGCGACCGGCCTTGCCATCGATGCCTACGGGCCTATCAGTGACAATGCTGGTGGAATCGCAGAGATGGCTGGCATGAGCCACAGAATTCGCGAAAGAACTGATGCTCTTGACGCCGCCGGCAACACCACTGCCGCGATCGGAAAGGTGAAAATGATCAATCAACAGCTGTGTATTCATTCATTCATTCACTTCTTTAAGTTCTTCCTCACTTGGTGTCTTACAATGTCAATTTGCAAATGTATTTGTTATCTGTCAGGGCTTTGCTATTGGCTCAGCTGCCTTGGTGTCCCTAGCACTTTTTGGCGCCTTTGTGAGCCGGGCAGCGATCCCGGCCGTGGACGTCCTGACACCCAAGGTTTTCATCGGGCTGCTCGTCGGCGCCATGCTCCCCTACTGGTTTTCAGCCATGACCATGAAGAGTGTCGGCAGTGCAGCTCTCAAAATGGTCGAAGAAGTTCGCCGGCAGTTCAACACCATTCCTGGCCTCATGGAGGGAACTACTAAACCAGACTACACAAACTGTGTCAAGATATCAACCGACGCCTCTATCAGGGAGATGATTCCTCCCGGTGCGCTTGTCATGCTGACTCCCCTCGTCGTCGGCACTCTCTTCGGAGTCGAAACTCTCTCCGGCGTCCTCGCCGGCTCCCTTGTTTCCGGAGTTCAGGTCAGTAGCTCTCCCCACGTCCAAACTTCATCTCCACATCAATCTGAATTCAAAATCTTGTCTTCAACAGATTGCCATCTCTGCATCAAACACTGGTGGTGCATGGGACAATGCCAAGAAATACATTGAGGTGAAGCATCTTCAAACACTACTCCCCTGAACTCGTTCCAACTTTAACAGAAACCATGCAATTCCTTATTCTTCCTTCTCGTGTCGATCAGGCTGGAGCTTCCGAGCATGCCAGGTCGCTCGGCCCGAAGGGCTCGGACCCCCACAAGGCTGCCGTGATCGGCGACACGATCGGAGATCCACTCAAGGACACATCCGGGCCATCCCTGAACATCCTCATCAAGCTCATGGCCGTGGAGTCTCTAGTGTTTGCTCCATTCTTTGCCACTCATGGTGGTCTCCTATTCAAGTTATTTTAGGATACATTTTATTTAGTTCTCTTTCAAGTTATCAATGCTATTTGGATCAGAGCATTACATTTTTATTCTTTCCTTTTTGTTCTTGGTTAAAATTATGTAATAATTGAACTTGAGCACTCCCTTGAAATTTACTCTTGAAAGCTATACTTTTTTTTTTTTTTGCTACTTCTTCTGATTCCATAAAATTTAAAATTTGAGGGGAAGATTGTATTGAGATTTGTTAACATGTTAAGATGCTAAAGAGGAATTAATGAAGCTATAAATCAATATGAAAATTGAGAACAACCTACTCTTTAATCTCTCATATAAAATTATTAGTATCGATGAATTTATGAATAACTTTGTCTCTACGGAGACGACGTAGTGGTTAAGTTAAGGTACAATGGTATTTACAGAAGTTTACAGAAGTTGCATGGATCGATTTCAAAGGAGATCTAAGTTTTTTTTTTGGATTTAAATGATCCTTACGTGTCTTGGTTATCATGTCAAGATTCATAGAGTCCTTCGTGATTTATCTCTCTTATAATAATTTATCTCCCTCACAATAACTGTGGGGATAGACCGGTGGAGGCGTTAGCAGTTCCAATCTTTTACAATAAAATCAACTCGGTACACGAAGCTCATCGCGCAAATGCAGGAAGGAATCCAATCCATCAGACGCTTACTTTTTTGCAAGAGGTTGTTTTCAGGATTTGAATCTGTGACCTTTTGATCACAAGGCAGCAACTTTACCGTTGTGCTAAGGTTCCCTTCTAATTCCAATCTTTTACAATAAATAACCTTAAATATTTTCCTCTTAATTTATTGCTTAAGGAGCTATATAAAAATATAAGAAATATCAGGATGTATTTATATAACACGAAACGCGCAATCGCCACAAGCCTAACAAGAAGTCAAAATAGGAATCTTCGATAGGCGATTTGGTCAACGACGGCATCCTCTTCTTCCGAGGTGGCGGTAATCTCACCTTGGTTGGTGATATTATTATTTTTTTCTAAAATCAAATCAGCCCTTCGAATATCAAAAAAGTAATAACTAAAACATCACACATATTATTAAAATAGAAAGAAATCGATTTTGAAAGTAGAATATAAAATTCTCATTCGAATTCAAAATTTTTTTACTATTTTTTTATCAATCAATTAAGAAATATAAATCTCATGATTTATCTTATTTTATATCATCGATGAACAAATATAATCATCTTTTATAAAAAAAAATATATTTCATATTCCAAAAGTTATTCTTAATAATTTTATCAATTATTTTATATTATAATATTTTTTATTAAAACTGTTTCAATTATAACCGTTTCGATTGAAATTATTTTAATAATATTTGATCAATTTTAATTAAGTTGGATTTTCGATTAAATTAAAATAATTGTAATCAATATTTTAAGTATTTTTTATTAATATTAAAATAATCTTAACTATAATTAATCAGTATTAAAATTTATTTAAAATGAGTCCGTTCATCGTAACGAAAACAAAAGGTATTTTTTAAAATAATTTTTGGTCAATTTTTTAGCCACGTGCGTAGAACATTAACTAATTAGTATTTCATTTTGACCCCTCAACGTTTTTTTTTTACTTGTAGAAGTATTTGGGTCAAGTAGTAATTTTAGGCCTTAAATTATTTCTTTTGTTAACCGATGATGCTTAACTTGAAGGAGGAGAAGAAATACGAGGGAAATGAAATATTTGGAGCTAAAGAATTAAAATAAAATTTCTTTCTCCTCTATATTTTTTTTCTGATTTGTTAAAAAAAAAGTTAAAAAAACATTAAACAAAATTAAATTCCTTCGTCCTCTTTATTTTCTTCCAAGTCACCACTAAAAATATGTTTTAATTTGCTCTTCTTTTTTTTTTAATTTTCAAATCTTTAAATTTATCACATTATTACTCACTAAGTCAAACAAAATAGTCTCGGAGCTATGGTTTAATAGCAGAACGCCCGTATAATTTTTCAAGCATCTAAAATTTACAAAAATTTCCTCTAAATGAGATGTTGGACCTAAAAAAACTAAATCGTTGGACCGTCTGTTTTCAGATTTAGTCTGACGATGATGATCGATGAAAATTTTCCATGGAGTCAAGACCAAAAATCTGAATACCTAGTACCAATTTAAAAAAAAATCAAACAAAGTAATATAACTTAAGAATAAAATAGAAAATATAAAATTTTTAGAAAATTATTTCTTTATTTCATGAATTAATTAGAAATTAATTTAATTTAGATATAATTAATATATAAATAAAATTGATAAATTTAAATTTTAAAGAATTTAAGTAATTTAATATTTTATAATTTTTAAAATAAATATAATGAAAAAAGTACAGGCCGGGGGGGGGGCGTATATTAATTAATTAAAACTACGAGGGTTATAAAGCGAAGTGTAGGCGTATAGTTCGAGCCTTCGAGGGTCTTCGTCTTCGGCTTCTTTCCTCTCCTCTCGCTCGCTCGCTGCTCGGTGGCTCTCGCTCGAATCTAAAAGAAGAGCGTTTCCTTCTCTTCTTGCTCCGCGTCCTGCGGCTAGTGGTCTCCGGATCGTGCCGATTTATTGGCTAGGCGGCGGCGGCGGTGGTGGTGGGGGAGAGTCCGATGGCTTCGGAGATCGAGGTGGTGGACGAGGGGGCCGCGGTCGCGGGAGGAGCAGCGGCGGCAGGAGCGGCCGAGGATTCTTCCAAGAACGACGTGTACACTGCGGCGGCCTACGGCGATTTGGAGAAGCTCCAGCGGCTGGTGGAGGCGGAGGGTTGCTCCGTCTCGGAGCCGGACGGGGCTGGGTACTACGCCCTCCAGTGGGCGGCTCTCAATAACCGCACTGCCTCCGTACAGTACATTATCGAGGTATTCCTCTCCCTCCGGTATAACATCAGAGTGTTTCCCTTTCGTTTCTCTTAGATCCGTGGTCGCCTGTAGTGTCTCTCCGTCATTGTACCCTCTAATTACCGTAATAGATTGTTCCTTCCTTCCTCCCCTCGTGCGATGGGATTATTGGGCTTTTATTGACCTTTGAATTTATAATAAATTGGAAGTAAATTTTTGTTGTTTGGAATCAGCATGGAGGAGATGTAAACGCCACCGACAACACGGGGCAGACAGCTCTCCATTGGTGTGCAGTGCGAGGTCACATCCAGGTTGCCGATGTATTGCTCAAGGAAGGTGCTCGTGTTGATGTGTCAGACTTGTATGGGTATCAGGTATGTTTTCCCTCATAATTACAGTGAGGAAAATCCTTGCTTTGTCCAAGTTTACGATACTTCATATTGATTTTGTTTGATCATTGAGTTATGCTCAGGTATCTATTGCAAGAGTGCTAACAATCACTCTTTACTAGTGTGGCTAACAACTCGACTTCAAGATGCTCTTTGTTAACAATCATAGAGGAACGTTAGTCTAGAGTATATAGAGGATACCTCTTTAATTTGGTTTCCACACATATATATTAGATTGACCTGTGGTAGACTTTATCTGTGCTTTGACATAATCTTCAACCAGCCTGCATGAATAAGTTTCTATTTAAATGAATGCCCCTTGTGCATTTTATTCTCCTAACTTGTGCTTGATCAATATGATTTCGTCATACATGTTTCTCTCGTTGATGATCTACATGAGCTAGGTACTTGATTTCCATTCATAGTTAATGATTGTAACCACTTTGGTGGACAGTTGTGGTATAGTTGAAATTTTCAGAACAAGTATGTGCTCTACCACAAAGCATAGACCTTCTCTTTCAAAGCATAGATCTTTTTGGTACCTTGATGACTTGCTAGGACATTCTTATTGGACTCTATATTCCAGGTAGATCACCATGGGAATTAAGTTACATGACTGGATAATATTTAATTGGATGAGCCAAGAAAAGTCAATATAATTATTTGTGTCAGTCTTATCCATTCGCAAAACATTTTAATTTAAGGTGGAATATATATACTGATTGGAGCTTGTAATTACTTCCAACTTACTGTGAAATACTTGATTTTGACAAATTTCTATTTAGTGAAATGTCACTGTGTCAGCAATCATTCTTCATCATCTTCTTCTTCCTTATATTTTAATTATTAATTTATTTTTTTTAAAAAGAGTATGTGCTCAGTATCTTTGGAAGAGAAGGTCTATGCTTGGAGCTCTTCATTAGCATGATTTGACTAAACATGTTAATACATGCATGATTTTGGTATTTTGTATGTTCCAGTTTGAAGCTGGCATATGATTCCTTTATCACTTCAATGCAGACCACTCATGTTGCAGCACAATATGGTCAGACTGCATTTCTATACCACATCGTCATAAGATGGAATGCTGATCCAGATATCCCTGATAACGATGGAAGGAGCCCTTTACATTGGTACTTAATAAATTATCCTACTTGTAGTGCAAACATGAATCTTTGTTATCTTCTCTTCTTGGAGCTTTTCTAGCACATTAAATTTGCAATCTCTTCTCAGCATATCAAGCTTATGTTGCTAGAAATTAGTTAATGCTTCATATTAGGTGTTCTCTAAGAATTATTTATACTAACTGCTAATTTATGTTTATGCTCAATCGTTCATCGTGATAGGGCTGCTTATAAGGGATTTGCTGATTGCATACGGCTTCTTTTATTTCTTGATGCTTATAGGGGGCGACAGGATAAAGAGGGTATGCAATTTTGTTGTCTTTTGCTTCCTACATCTGTAATTTTGAAAGTTTTGGCTTGTTTCATAATCCATTTTCTCCGTAGGTTGTACTCCACTACATTGGGCAGCTATCAGAGGAAATCTAGAGGCATGCACAGTACTAGTTCAAGCAGGGAAGAAAGAAGACTTGATGATCGCTGATAACACTGGTTTAACTCCTGCTCAGCTTGCATCAGATAAGGGGCATCGGCAAGTTGCTTTTTTCCTTGTAGGTATCATGTATTTCAAATATATTATCTTTCTCTCTCTTAAGAGTGCGTCAAATAGTTTGTACTCTGCATTTTATTGTTGTACAATGGCAGGATGTTTTGCTGCTGTGCAAACCTTTTGAGTGATAATTTTTATTTCTTTGTCGCCATCCTCATGGCAATAGGTGGTCAGCAGAAAACAAGACCCAGTCGTCTGACCTGACTGAGAGGCTTTTCCTCAGCTTATGTTTTTATAAAAAAATCTGAGAGCCCATCTTCCCCAAGTTTGAACTAAAAATAAATTAAAATGCATATGTTCATAGTGTATTATAGTTAAGGCTATGATAAATTTTATAAAATAAAGAAAACTCAATGCACTCCTTCCCATTTGACTTGATCTAACCCAAATTTGACCTTTTCAATGTAATCAAAATTGATTCTTTCTTGACCTTGAATATAACTAACACATTTTCTATGAATTTAAAGTGAAACTGTTCATTCTGTAAGCTTTATCTCCGTATACTTACACCCAAACTTGGTGTTCTTGTAAAATAAACACTAATGTTTGATCTCTTCATCACCCTATCTGTGACTGTTTACCAACATATACTTCATGTTTTCAGGGCAATGCTAGAAGGGTGTTTGACAGGCGATGTGATGGAAATAGTGGCCATGGTAGGTTATCAAAGTTAGGGCTTGCACCTGTTCTTTGGTGTGTGATAATTGCTATGCTGTTCACCTATATTCAATCAGTTATTGCAGGTATATTTGCTTTAAATCAACAGAAAATTTCCATTTAATTAACTAAAAGTATATATGCACATATCATTCTTATTCTTGTTTTGTTTTGTTTTGTGGATGTAGGTTCTTATGACTTCAGCTTATCAACTGCCTTTGGGCTTCTAGCCTGGTCAGGGGTTTTCCTGGCAAGTGCAGGATTAGTCTTGTTTTATAGGTGTAGCAGGTGAGCTCGAAATTTTAATCAGATTTCCTTTACAGAGTTAGCTACAATTTTGACTAGATTATTTTGAAATGAAGATTTCTGAGGCTGATTCTTCTGCAAATTATATTTCATAGATCCTTATGGAGGATCAAAATATCTTGTTGTCGTATACCACCCAAGTAGAATATCACGATTTTATCTGCCTTTTTTCATTGATTTATGCTAAATATGAATGTACAGTTTCTAGATCCTGTTAGTTTTCCCATAATCCGAGTAAGATATGTGTACTTCTTTCCAAACAACCAAAGGCTTACATCTCTGCCACATGTTTGAAACAGGAAAGATCCTGGTTTTATCAATAGAAGCACGAGGGATGTACAAAGTCTCCGAGATGATGTAAGATATATATTTGGCTTTGAGACTGATTATTGTTGCTATTTATGCTTAATATATTGTGACAAAATACCAAAAGTTAGTTGTTCATATTTGCCTTTATTTTCTTGGATATGACCAAATATTTATCAATAACTCAAATATTAAATTTATATTCACTATAATTTGGTTTGGACCAGACATGCATGCTTTGTTCAGTTAATTTATGCATTCAACAATTAGCAACTTTCTCTTTACATGTCAGGATGCAAATACTCTTAATACATTTAAAAAATGCACGTAGCTAATCCCAAATAGTTGAGACTAAGACACCTATTTTTGTTGCATTTACTTAGAGACATGTTTTAAAATCTCAATCTGTGCCTAAGGTTTCGGTCCACGATCGGAACGATAAGGTTTCGATACCATACCGTGTCGTACCGATATGGTTTCGATATCTTTTCTATTAAAAAAGTTTAGGATTTTAGAATTTATAAAAAAGAAACAATAAAGAAAAAAAACCATGTTGGTGTGACCGTAGAGCCTCATTCTAGGTTGCCTGCAAGGCCTCTTGCGAGATCGCTTGTGGTTGCGGGAAGCATCCCATGAGGCGCCCTGCAACTGCGAGGCCGCAGGAGGTGCACCACGATAGGAGGGCACCCCACGGTTAGGCCTTGCGAGATCGCTTGTGGTTGCGGGAAGCATCCCATGAGGCGCCCTGCAACTGCGAGGCCGCAGGAGGTGCACCACGATAGGAGGGCACCCCACGGTTGAGAGACCTCCAGTGGCCTCGTGCAAGGTCGTCCATGGCCACAGAGCGCCTCGTGCAGCCTAGCGCGAGGTTTCTTGCAGCCGCAAGGCCTCCGGTGGCTGCAAGGCTTCGCACAAGGCCTCACAACCATGTATCGACATCTGTGCTATGTCATCAGTGGACAAAATGAAATTTTTCGCCCGTTCCAACTAGTACAACATGGTATTTTAAACCATGCTTAGAGATCATCTGTACTGCATGCATAATAACTACAGACAAAAGAGATCATTAACCATATACGTCTTCGACCGAAGTAGGATAAATTATGGTATAAAATGCAATTGTATTGGCTTGGATGCAAATAATAAGTTAAATAAACATTCAAAGGCCCCAGTGTGCAATTAAGGATTTTGTATGGAAATGAATCAATTTTTTTTTGCTGTTCCGTTTGTGTGAACTGTCTTGTGTCCCATTGGTGTCTGAACTATTTTAATGCAGCATTGAAGTCACTGCTGTATCTAATCCATACACTGCTTATCGCATATGCTGTTTTTCATCGACGACGCTGCTTTTCTAATTGCTGATTAACCTTTTGCTATGCTAACTCATGATTGACAAGGGCACATGCTGCCAGATGTAAAACCTTATATAAACAAATTTACATATTTGTGTGGGAAAATAAATATACTTTTATGCTATTTCAATCTAATGGTCTCGATTATGCTAAAAAATCAAATCTGAGACAAACTTGTAAGTATTGGTTTTAGCGAAAGCATCTTTTGTTAATGAGATTTTTTTTTTTTTTTGGATAAAAGGAGCTAGATTGTGATAGTGTTCTCTGGGGTTTCTCATCCGTTTCTCTTCTTTGGTACTGTCCTTCTCTGGAAGTTCATGTCTGGAATATGAGAGGACCTTCAGTTTTTGCTAATAGTATCGATAAACATATCCCAAATGATTTAGAATAAAAAAAGCCATTGGTTATCCAATTGCTCCAGAAGTGCTAAAGTGGGAGAGAAAAAAAATCATTGTTACTCCTGTCAACCTTAGCATGTCCCTAGGACTGTATAATTGATCGTAGAGTATCTGTTATACAAATTGAACTTGTGTCATGTTTTGTCTGTGGAGGTACAAGTATTTTTGTGCCAATGTTGTTGCTTTAATAAACTAAAGGTTAATTAATCAAAAAAATTCTGCATAATGACCAATAGAGAGATTGAATTACGGGATCTTGGGAAAACTTTGACAACTTATTTCCAACATTCTCTCAACTAAGTTGGTGACGTGATCATTCATCAATATTTGTGCCTGTAGGAACCTTTACTAAAAACAGAATTGAATCACCCTGCCCTGTTGGCTGGAAATTGGTCACAGCTCTGTGCTACATGCAAGGTAATTTTGTGTGTCAGTAGGAGGCAAACTGACTGATTTTATCAATTTTCAATTGTATTTGATTTAGTTTGGCGAATTGATACAGATT
This sequence comes from Wurfbainia villosa, assembly GCA_025175895.1. NCBI lineage: Eukaryota > Viridiplantae > Streptophyta > Magnoliopsida > Zingiberales > Zingiberaceae > Wurfbainia > Wurfbainia villosa. Next base: position 726,052 of record CM046000.1, on the reverse strand, counting down.
GTGAGGCCGATCCGTGCAAAGCATTGTTCCACCTGTGATCGATGCGTCGAGCAGTTTGATCATCACTGTCCTTGGGTATCAAATTGCATCGGCAAGGTCCTTCGCACTCACGCCTCTGTTCCTTTGTCTCCTCTTTTTCAAGTCTTTTAACATTTTTATTAATCTGTAGAGAAATAAGTGGGACTTCTTGATGTTTCTCCTTCTTGAAGTTTCTGCCATGATCATTACTGGTTTAGTCGCCATTATAAGTATGTCTTTTAAGCTTTGTACGAGTACAAGTATGAGTATACGGTTTCATTCTCACTTGGAGGAACGCCATCGATCCTGCAGGAATAGCGAGAGATCCTTCTCCGCCTTCGTTCGGTGGATGGTTGAGTCATAATACAATGGAACACCCTGGAGCCATAGCATTTCTAACAATGGACTTCTTTCTTTTCTTTGGAGTTGCAGTTTTAACTTTTATACAAGCATCCCAGGTATGCAGCTTACACTCTCTCCTTTGCAGAAAATTTAATTCTATTTGGATTCCACTCCGCGCTGCAATCTTTATAAATTGCCATTTCTTAAACTGAAAGTCCGGTCGAGGTTTGCAGACAGACAGATCGATTGTATAATGCTCGTCGATCTGTTGATTTCGGTAGCCCCAAAAAAGAATCTGTGTGTGTTCTTGATCGGTCACTATCACTATTTGCTGCAACCATTTGATTTTCTCATCTTCCAGATCTCACGGAACATAACAACAAATGAAATGGCGAATGCTATGAGATACAGCTACCTCAGAGGCCCAGGAGGGCGGTTCAGAAATCCCTATGATCATGGAATTCGCAAGAACTGCTCGGATTTCCTCTTCAAAGGATACAATGAAGATGTGGAGCTGCTGGAACAAACGCCACCGTCTGAAGAGATGGCGATGATTCAGATGACCCGAAACTCAAATTTGCAGAACGGCGAGCCGCATCAAGTGAACAATGGCCATGGCCATGGTCATGGTCATGTCTGCGTCGATATTCAGGCCAAAAACTCCAAATCTCATGGGCATGCTAATCCTTCAACGTGTTGCAATACCAACAGCAAGAGCGACGGTGTGCCCCATGGGCTTGGCTTGGGACTCGGTGGTCGAAACAATCGTCACAACTCGAGGATTCTGCCGTCGTGATGTTTCATAGCGTTACCTATCGAAATGTTTTGTCCACAGGAGAGCTTCGGCTGCTTGCCCATGTATCATAACTATCGAAATGTTTGGTTGCATTCCGGATGGAGTCTAGATCATTGTCCTAGGCTATTTGAAAGCAGTTTTGATCTGATGAATTATTACTTCAGCTCCCGAGTGTTGTGCTGAATGAAAAGATTGTTTATGTCAAAGAACATTTTCGGATAAGAGTCGATCTTGTTGCGACCGAAGTGAATCGTCGGTGCGGCACATGAATGTAAGAAAAGGAAAAACTTCCTCTTGTTGTAGGTATGAAAATAGTTATACCTTTCGTGACAGGATGCGTTGCAGGTGTGGATATGTTTGCAGTGAGGTTTAAACTATCATTTCAAGTTGAGATGATATGAAGCTGCAGAATTCGATCCATCGCACTCGTGGAAGATTGGCCCTTGATGAAACTTTAGTAGATCTGATGCAGTAGCCTCACCTTAGAAGTCACTCGTGACTCGTAAGAGCTTGGCCTTTGTCGACTAAGCTCTCAGAGTTAGTCTAGTTGGTAAATATAAAAGAGTAATTTTTAAGTGGACGGGAATCAATTTTCAAAAAGGTCGTGACTCTAAGCTATCAATCGATTTTTTTTTTATACTTGTCATTTAGATTCTTAATTTATCTTCTTTATCGATAGAGACAATCGGAGGGGATCGTTAATATGTATAAACGGTTTTATTTATTTTATTTTTTTTATCGGTTCGATTTTTTTTATTTTCATTGAAAAGTTTCGATCAATTCGATTTGTTAAAAAAAAAAAATCACCCGTGTACAATTAAAACTATTACAATTAAAAGTCTCATTTGTATACTTGAGACAAGACTTATGTAGTTAATCTCAAATAATTAAGACAAACAATGCTAATTTCATTAAAAGAAAAGAAAAATGATAATCGTAATAACAGAATCTAATTTCCTAAAAAGAAGGCATTTACTTCACTTCCACTTGCATTCACAAGTCACATGTATAATACATACTCTTGAAGCAGAAAAAGAAGAATTTCTCATACAATTTTGTTTTAGCATTGCAATGAAATGCAAACTGCATGGTTCAAATCAGGATCATGAGATTTTTAACATCAGTCACTAATTAGTATGTGGAGAGGAGATCATGCTTCACTCGATTGAAGTTATGAGCTAATTCCTAGCAAATTATAGGCGACGACAATGTCTCTACCTGTAATAAATAAATAAATTTTATTGTGAATTTAAAAAAAAAATCATGAACAACATAAGATGTAGGTAGGAAATTCTGAAAACTAGCATGTCATTGTAGTTTTTATGGAGATCAAATAAGTTCTTCTTTAGAAAATAAATAAATAAATTTTATGATTCGTAGATGTCAAAAGTTATTGAGAAATTACAAACCATAGAAAGGAGGATGGCAAAATGCAAACCTTTTGCGCTTGGTCTTTAGAGAATTTGATGAAGAGGGATTTGTGTGCCAGTTCCTTTTTCTCTGGTTGATGAACCAGTTGTTGATCTGCTTTAACTGTAATCCTGTTTCTTGCACTAATCTTGCTTTGTCATCCTCCTACATTATTGAAAAAAAGATGAAGTTATGAGAAATTAATGTATCATTCATTTGCGATGAGTTGGCTTCGATTTACTGGACGATAAACTCACTCGATTCGATCATGGTCTATGTCGATGGAGCTAATGTCTCACTCATTTATGATGAGTTAGCTTCATTTCACTCCAAAAAAAAGCCTCAATAAACTAAACCCAATTCAGTCCAAAAACTTAAAATTTCCTCGAGGTGACTTTATGATGAGTCAATTTCATTTTGCTCTAAGAAATGTTGATAAATCGGCCTGATTCAATCTGAAAGTTTAGATATTTCTCATCGTCTGTGCTAACTAATGAAGCTAGTACCTAATTCGTGTATGACGAGTTAACTTGGTTTCTCTCTAAAATGACCTCGATAAATCGATCCGATTCAATCTGAAAACTTAAATTTTCCTCATGATCTATGTTAATGAAATAGAGATGATGTCTCACTCATATATGATCAGTTAGTACACTGACCCAATTCGATCTAAACTTGAAATTTCCTCATGGTTTATGTTAATGGATGAGGCTAATGTCTCACTGGCTAAAAACTTATCTCAATAAAGAAACTTAATTGATTGGATCTGAAAACTTACTGTTGGATATGGCCACTTGGAGTGGGATTGCCACCAAGCTTTCAATGTAGAAGTGCTATCCCCGGGCAGTTTCCCAGCTCTTCGCTTGCGAAGAATCTCTTCTCTGATGTCTATAATCTTTTCTTTGTACCCCTACAACTCAAACAACAAGAAATTAGACTAGATACAGTTTGTAATTACAAAGATCCTCTTTTTTAAGTATCTAACTACATTCTTCAATTTTCAATTTCTGGCCTGAATTTTTGATAAGTTTACCTGTTTTAGCTCAAGTTTAAGCTCCTGCCTAACTCGTTCCATTAGACCTCTCTCACTCTCGGTTGGAACAAGTGGGCCAAAGCCCATGCCGTCTGGCCCGTCAAAGCTTTCATCGAATAAATTTGTTTCACTATCTACTTGATTATCATCGTCGTCATCGTCGCCATCAGACATGGTTGCACCTGTTCCTTCCCCAGGAGAAACACCTGCTGCATTTGTCATAGTTAAAACTTTCATGATATAAGCATTCATATAGTAGCTTAAACAGTCAAGCCATGCCAACATGGATTCTTTAAGATTCATTATTCATGCAACCATCTCAAATTATCATCGCTCTCGTGTTTGTCTAACTATTCGAAGATGGTTACACGAATTTTATCCTTCATTGAGCTCTATGTAAGAGAGTATCACAAATATTTGGATAAATGAAATCTTAATGATGATGATGATGAGATGAGCATTCAAATTAAGAAATTGGTTGATAGTCTAAATTCAAGAGTTATAAGAACTAAAACTAATGTTCGACATGACTTCCTAATAAAATTTTCGGATGATAGTGAACCAATTAAATAATATATAAGACAAAAAGGAGAGAAAACTTGTGTAAACAGAGAATAGGTGACTTAAAGCAAAAACTTGATTGTACAAAGAAAACTTTTTAATAACTGAACCCCAAATATTACAAACAATACTTATGTCTCTTAAGCCATTAAACTCAAATTTAATAAGAGAATATATGATGAGACAGTGACAAGATGGACACAGATTCACAATTATAAGAGAATTTATTAAAGTGAAAAACTTAAATAATAGAGGAAAATGAAGAGAAATAATTAGTAAATGGAATAAAAAATAGTTTAATTAAATTAAATATTACTAAACATGTAGCTTGCAATGAACTCAATAGAAGTGTAAGATTCATATACCAGACCCAAAAGGTGGACAAACATAAGCTGATGGCACTGAAAAAAAAATTAAAAATATATATTTAATTTTTTCTTCGTGAGGTTTCATCTATGATTCCACTGCAACGTTTAAAGAGCTCTACAATTAACTTTCCATGACTAAAATAACTCTCGACAGCAAATTCAATAAACATATTATGTCTTGCCGGGCAATGGTAGTGTCAAGAAGATGATATCATATGATAGCAAATTAGAGGTTATTTTTAAGAAGATACGACAAATTGGTGATACCTGTCACGCTTTGAAGTGCTTGCTCAAGCTCCCAACAAGCCATCACTGCCTCCATTGCATGCACACGTACATGCTGCTGCAGTTGTTCTTTGAAGGAGCAAAGTAGCAAGACGTAGTGTGTCTAACCAAAACATCAGACGTTCCAAGCATCAGAAGTAATTTTAAAATCATCAGATATATAAGCTTCAGTCCATAAATTCTCAAATGAAGCAATTTTTATATAGAGTTTATAATTGATTCAATGACCTAATAGATTGCCGCTAGGTTGGCAGATTCGCACCAGAGAAGTTGTATCATGGACTTCATCATAATAGAAGCGATGAATAATTTTCCAACATAAAGGGGAAAAAAAAAAGTTGAAACAGGCCTTCAGAGTCAAGATTAAGTTCTTATGCAAAATGATGGCAGAAGAAAGGTAGAAAGTCTTATCTTCTCCAGTAAAAGTTTTGATCAGTTGATTGATTTCCGATGGATGTCTGACAAAGTGGCAGACAACCAACATAAGAAAGAAGAAAATTTTAAATTTATGCCTTTCTTTTATTTCTCGATCTCCAGCTAAAAAAAAATTGCCAAAAAAAATTGTTATAGATGATTATGAAGAGATTGCTAAGCAAATCTCCAAGTGAAGCGAGCATATCAAAAGTACAGATACCGTGACGTAAAACACAAGATGGGATTGGGAGCTCCTCCTTTTCGATTTTTTTTTTATTGTGATTAAAATGAGCAATTTTCTGCCTGTCTCCAAATCAAGCTTATTCCAAGAAATGAATCGAAAATTAACATATATATATATATATATATATATATATATATATTTTTTTTTTTTTTTCCAAGGAGAACCAATTGAAGATGCAAGAAACCAAAGAAGCGTTGTTGAGTCGCTAAAAATGAACAGGGTTGGATTAGGGCAGAGAGATGAATCACTGGGAAGTGAAGGAACAAAGATCGTTGAGGTAAAGTTTGATTAATACCATGAACTGGTCGAGCTCCTTGTCGTCGCCGAGCATGTGGCCACCGTTGGCTAGCACCGAATACTTGGACACCACTTGCTGCGATTGGGCGAGTTGCGCGTCGATCCGCGGCAGCTGGTCCACCGGCGTCGCGATCCTGAGGCACGCCACATGAGCCGCTAGGAGCTGCTCATACAATGGGTGCGCTAAGATTTCCGCTTTGTGCCTCGCGTTGTGCCACGTCCCCTCCCCGGAGGCCGCCTCTGTGAGCTCCCCGCACGCGCCCGAGATCCCCGCGGCGTCGCTCGACGAGGCCGGCACCTCGTCGTCGCTGCCGGGGCCGCGATGCAGGATCGGGGGACGGGGGAGCCAGTGTCCCGCCTGAGCGGAGGGATCGGAGGCGGTCTGGAGATGGAGGAATCTCCCATCGCCGAAGGGCTCCCCGGGTTGCGGCCGGAGAATTCCACTGTTGAGCCACCTGGGCCCGTTGGCTCCCTTCACGAAGCGATGAAGCTCCTTCCCACTGTCGTCGTCCTTGACGTCTCCTCCCTCATCTGCAGCTGAGAAGTGGCGCATCTCCGTCCTGAGCACTGCCGAGCCATCGCCGCCCCCCAGCTGCTGCTGCTGCTCCGCGTACGGAAGCGCCGTCAGCTCCCGCTGCAGCTGGTTGTGGAACGACATCATCGCCACCGCCTCCGCCGCCTCTTCTGGAACACAATCCTAGGCGAACCGATCCAGAGAGAGAGAGAGGAAGAGGAAGGGGAAGGCGAAGGCAAAGCGATGTCGAAAGCAACTATAAGTAGAACTCACTTTCCCTCGACAGCAGAATTATTTTTTGCCCCTAAAATTTTGAGTAATTTTCATATGGCCCTAAGTTTTTAACAGTTTCTTCAAAACAACCCTCAAGGTTGGGCAAAAATCACAAAGACACCTTTCATTTAACAAATTTTCAAATGGATGCTATTTTCATAAAAATTATCAAATGGGGGTTCTATTATAATACATGCAGAGTATTTACTACTACGTTTGCAAAAGATTAGAATCGTCAATCTAATAATTTCTATCGATCTGTCCAACGATCATTCTGAGAAAAGTAAATCACGACTCATAAAGGAGCCTTTGGACCTTGACGCGTTGGTCAAAGACGGTGGAGGTCGTCTGAGCTAAGGGAAGGATTTTAGACCTTCCTTCAGAATCGATCCATGTCAATTCTACAAATGTCACACTGTCCCAGCCAACGCATCATCCCCGTGGAGACTACTACAATGTTGTAATAACTATATAGTAGTTGTTACAATTTTCAGTGCTATTATACTAGCTACGTTTAATTGTTACAATTAAGGGTGACCACGATTCGATTTTGAACCGTGAATCGAACTGAAATCGATGGCGTAAAAATCGAATCAAAATCATTTTTTAATTCCAGTTCGAAAATCAGAATCGAAACCGGAGACATATGGTTCGGTTCTGATTTCTAAATTTTTTTGAATCGGAACCGAACTGAAATCAAAATCGAATCGGAACCAAAATCGAATTGGAATCGGAATCAGAATCAGAACTAAGTATTTTTTTTTGTTGGAACCAGAATTGAATTTTTAAAAGCAAATCTTAGTCAACAAAAGATAATGAAAAAGAATAATGAAGACTTATATAATTTTTACAATTAAAGAACATTTTAGATTAAATTAAGATAAGGGGTCATATTTAAATGGTAAGTGAAATACGATGATTTTGATTTCTTTATACCTTAAAAGAATACATAGACAATTTAATTTATATAAATTAAGTTCAAATTCTTTTTTTTTTTTATTAAATCAAAGAATGAGAGAGGTTTTTTTTTTAATTAAATCAAAGAATGAGAGAGGTAAATATTATTTTATTGATGTGAATTTATTAATTAAATATGTTTCAATAATAATTTTTATAGTAAATATTTTGATTTAAAGAGTTATATATAATAAATAAATCGATATAAATTAAATCTCCACGTAAATATAATTTAAATTGAAATAAATAAATCGAATTAATGAATTGAAAACTAATATGAGACTTAAAATTAAATAATTTAAATTTTGGTTCTAGACGATTCAAATCGAAACTGAATCGTAAGGATTTGAAATCGTCGATTAACGGTTCGATTTTGATTCCGGTGGATGATGAACTGAAATCAACAATTATGAAATCAAAACATAACCGTAAAGAACTAGAATTGATAGTTCTGAAATCGGAATCGAAATTTTTGATGAGCGATTCGGTTCCGATTTCTATTGGATGATAAATCGAAATCTACGATTCTAAAATCGAAATCGACGATTTTGTGGTCACCTCTAATTACAATGTGTAACAATTTTAAAGAGGTTGTAGTGAAGTTTATTTAATTTTGATAAGTTGATAAAGAATATTTTGTTGTAATAATTTCAATATTTTATGATATAATAACTTTGATCAAAGCGAAATAGTTGATTTTTTTTTTTCATTAGAGTAGTTACTAAATAGTTACCGTTAATTATTACATATTGTAGCAAGTATTGAGTAGTTATTATAATAATAACTTTGGAATAAAAATTTCATGTTATAGTAGCTACGACTAACTATTTCACGTCGTAAAAACTACTGAAAATTTCATATCGTAGCAACTGCTCAATAACTATCATAACAATATTCGAATAAGAGATTTTTTTTTTTTTGTTCCCACGGGATGATACGATGGTAAAGTAGAGTGTTGCTTATAGAATGAGCAGGATTTGATGCTGGATAAGAGATCTAAAATTCCTCATGATTTCAGATGGACTCCTCTCTACTTTGTCACCGTATCAAGAGACTTTGTTCTCCCGCGATTTACCTCTCTCTCGTCAGTGCTTGAGATGGGTGGTAGATTTCCAACTTTTTGCAGAATAAGAGATATTTTTTGAAAAAGGAAAACTCATTTGATGATTTATTAAATGGAGGGTGTCATTTGATTTTTGTCGTTTAAGATTCATCCATATCAAAGCAAGTAGATATGTTTGGTTCAAATTATCATACATAATTTTATCATAATTATTAAATAATTATATAATTAAAATTATAGAGAATGAAATATAATTTACGTTGTTTATTTCAATCCTAAGTAATGAAAAAAAATTTTATTTGTTTAGAGATTTTAGTATATAACATAGTTTACTATTTGACTATATTGTCTTTGGTTCAACTTTAAGATTTTGTCTTTGAAAGATAATAGTATTAGTATCTGTATTGACAGTGATAACTAGCGATCGTTAACAACACCGAACAACAACGGAGGTAATGATGAGTTGTGGCGATGATCGACAACTGACGGGCGACAACCGACAACCGCTGACGGGTGACGGGTGATGGGTGGCAATCGAGTGTCGATGATCGACAACTGATAACTGACTGTCGACGATCGACTGCGACTGCCAACGACTATTAGGGATGATCGACGATCGACTACGGCGGCCAGCAACTACTAGGGATGATCAATGATTGACTGCGACTGCCAATGACTAGCAAGGATGATTGACGACCGTTGGTCGGCGGTAGCAGCGACCGGCGATCGACGATCGACGATCAGCGATCGACGGTCGACAGTTGATGGCCGGTGGCTGCGATGGCGATCAACGATGGTAGCAGCGAGTGATCGACTAAGATTTTGATTATATTACGACGAAATTGAGATTTGATAAAATTTGATGGATAATTAAAATATATATATTTGTTAACCTCGGAATAAAAAAATTTCCCTTCCCCTAGATAATGTGATTCCGAATTGCATGCCCTGTTTACTGTCGTGACAGACATACTTCATTACTTGAGAATCAAATCAAGTATCTCTTGAACCAAACAAGGTCATTAAGGATAATCAAAGTTATAATGAACTAAACGCCCTCAAAAGGTTTTTTTTATCATCAAAATATCTACAAAGTTGGAACCGCCAATCTAGCAGCCTTCGCCGGCCTGTCTGATCATTGTGAGGGAGGTAAATTACGAAGGTTCCTATGGTCCTTGACGTGATGGTCAAAACGCGTGAGAGTCATCTGAATCTAGAAAAGAACTTTAAACCTCCTCAGAAATCGATCCGTGTCATATCTGTAAACACCGTCGTACCTTAGTTACCACGTCATCCTCATTGAGACTATTTTATTGTCAAAATACACATCATAATGTGTGTTTGATTGTAATGTGCTAATTCCATAAGAACAATAAAACTAAATCCTTTTCAATAGGTCAATATATGAATTTGAATCTCTCTTTTTTTTTAAGTGAACAAAATCTTCTGACTTGTCTAATAGTAAATCGAATAATTATTTATCTATAGAATTTTTAGATTTAAGTTAATATATATTGTTCATAGAATATAAGTGTAATTGGCAAGGTTACTCGTGTTTAGAATTATTTACTTCGTATATTTTTTATTATTGAATGAATATAAATAAATTCAAACCGGTCTTTAACTAAGGACGGAGTTAAGAACTCGAGGGAATAAATTGTTATTTTTGTGAAATATTAGAGGTTAGCTGAAAAAGTTAATAAATATGGGGGGAAATTGAAAATTTTCTCCCGCCGCGGCATCCCTCATTATTTAATACTTTTCATTTCGGTCCATATCCGCCAGGGCAACGATCCAACCGTAGCCTGCCCCAGCTGGCTAAATCGGACGGTTGCAGGTGCCACGTTGCGAACTTTGGTTGGCAATAATTAGCATCGGTTATAAGGAGTTCGCAGCTGTGGAAGACGCGTGGGGAGAATGTGAGCCAATGGAAGTGCTCCACGTGGGAAGCTGACAGCGATTAGGCTCTAATTTCAACTCGTTTAATTATTTTAATTTTCAACTTATTTATGGATATTCATTGATTTACTTATATGAAAATAATAAATTATATAATTTTACTTTTCTTTGTGAAATAGATATTAGAACTGGAAATAAAATTTAATTTATTGAATATTTGATTATATTCCTATTTATTAAATAAAACAATTAATTGGTTAAAAATAGACAGGGGGGAGAGGGTGGTTGTTGGTCCCCCTTTAACGCCACGTTTGCCAATACCGTTAGCTGACGGTTGCGTACCATCCTAGACATTAAATTTCATTTCACTCCACTAGACTTTTACTGTTTTTAAAATCCCCCCTTGTAGTTTCACTATCATCATTTCATCATCTTAATTATTTTTAAATCTCTCTTATAATTTCAATAACATTTGTCCCATAGATATGATATAATGATAAAATACTCATTAGTACTTTCGGGACGACCATTGATTAGAGCAATGCAGATGTTGTTATGGATGAACAAACATCGATTTTCGATGTAGAATTTAAAATCTTCATTCGGATTCATAAGTTCTCCGCTGTAGAGTATAGTCTCTCATGATTTATCTTTCTTCATCATCATCGAAGAGCCAACGATGAGGAACGATGGAGACAAACTTAATCACTTTTTGCTACAATTGATAAAGTATTAAGAAGATAAACTAAAGAATTAGAGTTCGAATCTCTTTAAAAGTGAACAAATTCAAATTTATCGAATGAAAAAGATTGTTTATCTCCAAAATTAATCAGTCCAAATTTGAACAGGACCTTCAAATCATAAATTATTGTTATATTAGCACCATCTCCAACATATACATTTTGCACAATCAAGTTTTTGATAATTTTGTTTTAAAAAATACAAATGTTGTTTAATATCTGTAGTTGAAATTATAAAAACATTTAACACCAATTAGTAAAAATGTTAAATTCTAAATATAAATTATTACTGTTATTTACAAAGTAAAAAAATTAAAATAGCAATATTCTTTTAGCATTTATCTCTTGTTTATTCTTCTTAAAAATAATCTTATTTTTATTACTCTAGAAGCTATATATGATTATAATTATTATTATATAAAAATAATAATCTAAATATAATTAACTGCGATCATGTTTACAATACAGTCATAATAATTATTATTTGTAATTGTTACATAGTAATATATATTATAATTGAGCTAAAATACTTATACTAATATAATATTATTAATGTTCAGCCAAATTGCAATGTGCATATTATATTCTAGTAATCATGAATTATAGTTATTATAATAATATTAACGATAAAAATATTTTGTAAAAAACTAAGACACCATAATAAATTAAAAAAGGATACGATTTTAATAATAATAATAACAATAAGGTCCTTTTTGATTTTTGGTAATTAGTATTTGTTTTAATTATAACGTGTGGCGGGCCGGGGACCAATATTTGGGCAGCCTTTAGAGATAGGTCAAATTGCTTGGTCCCACGGTGGTCCCGCACCCTTGTGTAGTGTTGGTTTGTCCACGTGGCTATAAACCCAACACAACAACAGTGGTCCCCCCACGCGCACCTAACGTACGCGCATCGCTACTCATATCCACAATAAATAATACAATGTTATTATATGACACAAATTATATATATATACATATAGAGAGTTGCATCGGCATCGCCGATGCGCCGTCCGGCCACCAGACCCGGTGCGATCGACGCCAAGGTCGCCGTCGGTCCGGCGGGGCTCGTGAGGCGTCGGATTTCGATCGCGATTCGGTCGGAATTCGACGAATTCGCGGCCAGCAGTTTGGCGGCCACTGCCGGTCGCGATCCGGGCAGGGAAGGATCGCCAGCGCCGGGCGATCCTTTTCGCCGGATTCCAAGTAATTGGTCGCCGGAATCGGCCGTATGGCCGGCGATGGGGCGCCAAACTATTGGCCACGAGTCGTGGTTCCGATCGAATCGCGGCCGGACAGCGGCGCCCAAAGCCCGCCGACACAGGCGTCGATCGCGTCAGTCGAGCAAGTGGCCGAGGTGGTCGACGGCGAATGGCGAACATGACGATTGCTCGGCGCGTGACGGACGGACGCGCATGAGAATGTTTCTGTATATATATATATATATATATATATATATATATATATATATATATATATATATAACTATTGTTTTGGTTTCAAAAGATAATATCAACTTGGCACACGTGTACGTTGACTTAGAAGCAAAGACTATTGCCCGTGACTATTTGATCTGATGTTTTTTTTATTTGCATCATATTTTTTTTAGCGTGATCCCATTAATTTTGAAGACAATTACTAAAGTAAATTTAATTAGTGCTCATGATTTAACGATAAAATCTGATTTTATCCTTGTAAAATCGTTCGATATCAAAATTATATTTTATAAGTAAAAGTAAACTTCTAGTTCAATTCATTTGATTAAAATATCTGGTGCAATAAAAAAAAATATCCCTAGAAATATATATGTAATGATAATAGGTATAAAACACTTCTTCTATACAGCTAGTTGATTATTATTATTTTTTTAGTCTCTGTGAGAATGATATGATGATTAAGATATGACAAAGTTTATGAATAAAATAAAGATCGATTCTGAAGGAAATCTAAAGTTTTTTTTGGATTCAGATGACTCTCACATGTCTTGACCACTACGTGAAAGTCCAAAAAAACTTTCCGTGATTTATCTCTTTTACAATGGTAACGAGACAGATCGATGGACACCGCTAAATTGATGGATTACAACCTTTTTTTTACGGAGAGTTTGATTATTTTATTTCGTATATTTTTGAATTTATTTTAATGATTAGTAGAAATTTTTTGTGGGATTAAATTAGTTTTCAGATTAGTCTAATAGTAAAATTTAAATATTTAAATTATCAACATAATAATAATAATAATAATAATAATAATATATTTAATAAAAGGATCAGACTTCCAATATGGATGAATATTTTAGAAATTAAATTAGTTTGTGCTTTGGATTTATTCTATAGATAAATTAGAGGAGGAAAATTATTCTATTTCTAGAATTAATGGGATGAAATTCAATTATCTTAATTAAAAAATAAATAAAGAAAGAAAAAAACACTTTTAATTTTTATCCATCTCTCGATAACATCCATTTCAGTAAAAATAAATATTTTAAAAATCAATTTTTAAATATATATAAATTATAATTTAAATTTAAACGAATCAAAGAAAAGATACTATAATATGAATCAATATGCCACTTTATTAGTTCTTATTTTTTTATTTATTATTATTTTTTTAAAAGAGTGGATCCTCCTCGGAGGAACCGGATCCAGAGGAGGGCTATTGGAGTTCAAAAAATTTAAATATTAAATAGAATTTAATTTTTAAATTTTATAATAAAAATAATTAAATTTATCTAACTATGTATCGACATTATATGTCATTGAACACTATCTTCTATGAATCTATCCTTATTTTAGAATTTAAATCTCCGATCCTTTGACAAAAATTAAAAATTAAATTATATTTTAGGTTCTCCCTCAAAGTCAATTTTGTCTCATACTATATCATTTATATTTAAATAAATTTTATCTGATTTTATTATTATTATTTTTTTTTTTATTTTTTCTTCTTCTTCATCTGGTGCGTATATTTATCATCGATCGTTTTATATCGTCCAACTGAAATATTTATTGATTTCAAATTTGATAATAAAAATAAAATAAAATTTTTAAATTTCAACTAAAAATCTAATTTTAAAATCGCGATAGATTTTCATTTTTTTTTATTTACATCGAATATCATGTATCAGATACGATTTCTCTTCTCGATTAATTCTGATGTCGACCGTTTCAATCCCATGAAAATTTGTCAACGATCGACGTAGATAAATCAGAATGACAAATGGTTCGAATACATTTGAACTTATACGACGACATCAAAAAGATTGACCACGGTCCACGTTGAAACGGAGAGATTGATTTCTATTACCATTCATACAGCAGAATAAAATCGATCCCTTTGAATACAGAAAGAAAACCTCCTGAGTAAACAATGTGCCATTGCCCTTGGACGACAGACTCTCACTCGTGTTGATCTCCTCCATCGGTGCCAAACTGCATGCATGCATGCAGAAGGACGAAGGGCACTTATTACTGAGGCATCAGCCGCGGAGACGCAGTGGTTTTTGGGCATCTTGTTCATAATGGAAGGCTGCCCAGTGTCCTGCCCAATCAGAGGCACACAAGGAAACTGACCTCTGACCGCATCCCATCCCGCTTGTCCCTATTTGCAGCCCTCTCTCCTTCGTTCTCTATTCAACTCCTCTCCTCTCCTCTCCTCTTCTCCCCAGGCGGCCTCGGTGCCAGTTAGGGTTCCACAGAAGGGCACAGAGGTCCCCCACCACCCTGCAAGCTTTGTCATGGAATCACGCAGCCTGGGCACAGGACCAATGATCGATATTGATATCATAAACCCATGCTTCAATGCCGCAGATCAGCCTTCTTGCTACCTGCTGCTGCACCAGTCGCTCTGCCCAATCAGGGAGCCCTTTGTCTCTCGCTCCCCCTCCGAGCAGATGCAGAGGAACTATGTCCGCGCGTCCTTTCCCGGGCATTCGTTCAATACATATTAAAATCATTCAATAAATTAAATAAATATTCGTTTATTTATGAATTTATTTATACTTATTTATAAATAAATATTAAAATATTAAAAATTTAAAATAAACAAATAAAATAAATTGAATTTAAATAAGTTTGAATCAAAACTTAATTCAAATTTAAATTGAGTTTGATTAGAAGTTCCATAAAAAAAAATATATAAAATAAAATAAAATTTGAATAAATTTTTTAATAGCTCGGTTAATTTTAAATTTAATTTGTCTCAGTTTGATTATTTTATCAAATAAATTTGAATACCGTAAAAATTTGACTCGTTTACGAAACACAATTTAATCGGATAAAATTTGAATGTCTGGGTCATCGTGAAATACCAAAAAAATTTAAAAAAAAAAAATCAGATTAGCTTGGCGGAAAAAGAAAGAGTAGTCTCGTGAATCATGGAGAAAGGGAAAATGAAAGCGGAAACTGTTCTGTTGAGAAGACGATGACATCGATGAATGGCGAACTGAGCTACTTCAGGTATGTGACAGGTAAATGATGTCGCAGGAAGGAAATGAATGCTGTTGGGGAGGGGAAGCATCAGGAATCCTCATATCCAAATCAACTTTGGTAAAACCATATATATATATATATATAATTTATCTTTAAAAAAATAAAAAACATGTGATTCATCGTAGATTTTAATCAAAGATTTTTTATAATTTATCTCTTTTATGATAATAGAATGATTGATAGTGATCGTAGATTGACGGATTGTAATTTTTTATTTAAAAAATTCATACTATGATATGAATCTCCCTCACGTGGCTTCGTAATTTATAGAGTATTTGATAGCTTGAGCACTTCTCTCTCAATCTCTAAAATAATTGACTGTCCAACACCTTACTTAAGGTCGTAGGCTCACAAGGATCCCTGTTGGGTTTATATATTATTCTATAAAAAATTGGAATTGTCAATTTAACGATTTCTATTGACCTGTTCTATGGTCATTGTAAGAGAGGTAAAACACAGAAGAGCCTTTTGAATTTTGACGTGTTAATTAAAGGTAATAGAAGATTTTTGCTCTTCCTTCAAAATCAATCTATGGATCCCTTTGGAGCTTACACAACTTGTACCTCTGAGTGCCTCAAACTTTTAATGTCTCATCGTTAGTCTCAATAATTCCTACGTTATGTTTGATGTTTAACCAAATCAATAAAATTTATAATTGTTGATTTTTTTTAAACTAAATCTAAAAGATGAAATATCTATAATTTTTTTTATAATTTCATGATATTTTTTATATCTGTTTCGATGTAAAATTTTAATGGTACTTTTAATAATCTTCTCCTCAAACGAAAAATATATTCTTTCTCAAATTCATCCGTCCTAGAAATTTTTTTTTCATATGATATGAATTTTAATTGTGCTATTAACAATTTTGATAGGAACCGTAAAAGATTGAAATCGTCAATCTAATGGTCTCTACCGATCTATTTCAAGAACATTATAAGGCAGGTAAATCATAAGGGTCATTTGGATCTTGTCGCGATTAGTAAAGCTATGGAGGATCATTCTGAGTCTAAGAAAGAGTTTCAGACCTTCATTCGAGATTCGATCCGTGTCTCATCTATAAATTATCATACGACCTTATCAATATATCATTCTCGCAGATACAACAATTTTTGATAGGAACGATCTTACACTATGTAAAGTACGACCAGAGTAAATAGATGGCCTATGAGAAGGATAGGACATGTGAATCATAATTGGATAAGCAGCCAATAGGGAGACAATTTACGTGGGTCTAGATCATTACTAAGTACACCCTCGTCGATATCTTTTGCAAAAGTTAAAATTGTTCATCTCAAACATCCTTCAAAATCGGCTTCATCCACAAAAGATTGTAATCTGTTAATCTAATAGTCTCCATCGATCTGTCTTATAATCATTGTATAGAAAATAAATCACGAAGAATTCTATGGGCATTGACGTGATGACCAAGACATATAAATGTCATTTGAATCCAAAATTTTTTTTTAGATCTCCTTCGGAATCGATCTTTACTTTTCAAAGGCGTACCTAAAATTTTAATAGCCTAAATTGAACTTTAAAAAATATACTAATTAATTAATTTTTAAATTATTTAAATTAATTTTTGAGCTCTTTGAAAGGTGAATTGAACTATTTTAAAAATTAGGTATGAGGCGATCGTCTTTTTAGTCTTACATCAGATATGACTCTGTTTATTTTATCTGTAAACTTCGTCGTATCTTAGTCACCATGTCATCCTCGTAGAAACTCAAAATCGGCTTCACTATTATACAAATAGAGATAAATTATGATCGATTGATGATCGTATTGATGTCTGACATAATAAAAAATAAATACTTCGCTTTCGATGGAAATTGATCTATGTTCATTTTTTCCATATCCAAAGTTGAGAATCTGTCCAACTAACAGCTCTCTGTCACCTGTCCCAGGACTACGGCGAGAGGGAGGTAAATCACGGAGGGACTATATCCCTGGACACGATGGCAAGACAGGAGGGTCATCTGACGTCAGGGGGAATTTTAGATCCTTTATCCGAAATCGACCCCAGTCCATTTCCAAAACGACCACCTTATCTTACCATCACACCATTCCCGTGGGGACTCATTTTTTACATATCAATATTAGTTATACTGACCATTCAATTTTATCCGCGATTTAAATAGGAGAACACCCCTCTGTCCTAATTCATTTCTAATACTTCAAACCTCGATCTTTCTTGTCGCCGGTGATATTTTTAGGAAGATGAATATGAATTTTTAATTTATATTTATATTATTTCATAAATAGGTATGTTGTGAATAAAATAAGAAATTCTCTTTTATGTGCATATAGGGGTGTAGATTTAGGAGTCCGAATTGTACTGAATTTAGATGATTTATATATGCATGTCGAATGTTGAAAAATTTATTCAACCGAATAAATCGATATTTTATCTTAAATTTACTCAATCAGGATGTATTAATATGATTAATATTTGAAATATTTAATGTTTATTATCCTCCGATAGGATGTGACTCCTATATAAATAAAAAAATAATTAATAATTTTTATTCGGCAAACGATAGGATGTGACTCCTATATAAAGAGCCTAGGTATTGAGCAGAAACAGGATTGAATCCACCTATAGTGTTCGGTGAGAATTACGATTCATTGTTGTATTCTGAAAAATGAATGACCCGTGAAGACCTCAAAGCACTGAAGAATTGAGAAGAATCTATTTGGAGGAATCTACATCGAACACATATCTCGATTTTTCATTTTTTTTTTTTTCAAAAATTTACTTAGGCACATTGCTTTCTAATTCGACAATTCAATCACTCGACTACTCGACACTCAACTTTAGTAGCTCAATTCGGCTCTCAAAGGCAATTTGAGAATTATCAATTCAAATTACTCAATAATTAAATTTAAATTTAATTTTGTAATTTCTACTCCCAAACAGATGGATTAACATGATGAACCCGTTCAATATGGGCATATTTGATTATACTATTCTATTATGAGTGGATCGAAATTGAATTTTCTATTATGAGTGGACGGAAATTGAATTTAAATGTGAAATTTAAGATAGCATTTGATTCGTGAAAAAAAATTTATTTTTTATTTTCATTTTTGAGAAAATAAGAAAATATAGAAAACACTGTTCATTTCTGTTTTGGTCGGAAAATAGAAAATGCCAAAAACTCATTTTCTATTTTCTAGAAAATAGAAAAATACACGAAAATGAAAAATGGAAAAAGACAAATCAAACACAGTTTAAAAATTTCATTCGGACTTAGAAGTTCTTCGCTATTTTTTATCAACGAATCAAAAAACATAACTCCATCAATAATTTACTTCTCTTTATCATCATCGCCATCGAAGAATCTATGATAAAAAACACCGAGATAAACATAATCACTTTTCGTTGCTACGAATATTAAGGCTACGTTTGGTACGGAATAATCAGACTTGTAATGTAATCGGATTACATTACAAGATGATTTACTTTGTTTGTTAACATTTCAAAGATGTAATGTAATGTAATCGCATTACAAAATAAGAGCCAAAATCCGTAATCTCGATTACGAAGGAAAAGCGATGTAATCCGATTACATTACGGACTCAATATTTGTCTTTACAAATATGTCCTTCTTTTATTTTTCTCTCGCCGAGGCTGACGGCGACCGGTGGCCGACGTGACCGACAACCGCGGCCGTGACGCCGACGACAAACGGACATCACCAGTTCTGCTGATCGGCGACAACCTTATAAGTATTTTGTCGTTTATAATAATATAATTACATTCCTTATAATAAATGGATCTAAACAAGCGAATGTAATCACTTTTTGTAATCAAAGATTCGCGTGAATCGTGTCAAGCAATGTAATACTGGCATTACATTACGATTACATTACATTACTGCCGTAAAGCGTAGCCTAATGGGCAACAGGGCGGCTGTCCAATTTGTTTACAGTTGGAGTGTGTCCCAGTGCGCAAAGCTTTCACTTGGGCGATAAGGATCTTGCAACCTTATCGATCATTGCTGTTTCGGTATTGAATTGTCTTTGAGAAGTCAGAAGAAAGCAAAGCAAAGGGAATGGCGTGTGGTAGGATGGAGAATTGTGCCAATATAATGGCATCGATGACCAACTTCTCTGTCTTACAGGCCAACCGCCGCCTTCTCGTCCACATTTATATGCACTGGGGAAAGGGGAAACTTACAACTTAATAATACCAATGGAGACAGCAGCGTTTGTTTGTTTATGGGGGCAAAAGGTCTGTGTACTTATGGCTTCGAATGGCTGTGCCAGGGGGAACGACTGGGCATGTTTATCGATTCTTCGATTTCTATTTCGATTCGATTCTAATCGATTTTGGATCCGTCGACGCTGAAATCAATCCGAACCGGTTCAAAACTGATTCCGAATCAGTTTCAGATCACCTTCCTCGAATTTGAGTTTTCAAATTCATCTAACGTATTGATGATCATATTCTTTTTTTCTATCGCAAAATAATCTTATAGAGATATTAACATACTAAGAATTTCCATATTTAAATTAGTAATCGGAACCAGATCTAAATCATAATCAGAGTCGGTTCCAAATTGGTTCCGAACCGATTCTGAAATCAATTGGAACCGAACCGAATCGGAACGATTCCAGTTCAGTTTCGGAACCATTTCATCTGAATCGATTCTGATTCTGAATTTAATGGATTGATTCCGACTCAATTCCGAATCGAACTAATCCATGAAACATATCTAAGAACGATCATGTTTCAGTTTTTTTGCCTTGGATGGGCCTTCCATCGACTAATGGTCGTCGAGTGTGATAGGGGATGGGCCTTCCATCGACTAATGGCCGCCGTCGGGCTGTTTTTTTTCCGATGGCTACCACGTGAATGGCCTAGATGTGTCGATGCATTCGGCGAAGACAAGAATCCTTAGAATGGAATTCCAAAATTGCAAGTTGTGTTTAGGAGGAGTTATTGTCTATTTAGAATTAGACATGTGTTTTGGGGATATCTGAGATGTCAATGGTTCGAACTACTTTGTATGAATTTATAGATCGTAAATAAAATTGTAAAACTTACCGTGAGTTCGTGGGAGCCTTCGAACTTTGCTGATTTGTAGAGAAGATGATCGAGATCTTTCGATATCGTCACAAAAACGAACTATCCTTACTAAACCATAAATCAAATCTTTATGACTTGGATGTTCTCTGTGCGATCGCATAACACACCGTCTTGGAATGCTTCTGCAGTGACTCTACTGTTCGGCAATCTCTCGACACTCCTCTTCCTCCTCATCTCCTCGACCTTTCTCTTGTTTATCAAGACTTGGACGCATTCTCTTTGGATCGTGCACAACCTACATCGTGCACATTATCAAAACTCTATGAAAAATTTACCTTTTGTAGGAACTCTAGATCGAATCTTACAGATAACGATTAATAGTCATTCCGTTGTACTCAGATTTTACTTATATTTATGCTATTGTTTCTTTTATATTTTTATTGTTGTCTTGAACTTTGATAAGACTGTATCTTTATCGTGAATCATATTTTACCTATTTGATTTATTGTAAGCTCCGACCTTAAACTAGCAACCGATCACCTCAGCACACAAGCACGGTCGCATGGTCACTTGGAGACATTGCAGGGATTTGCATCGAACTTAAATCACAAGAACAAAAGA
Source organism: Wurfbainia villosa (assembly GCA_025175895.1). Taxonomy (NCBI): domain Eukaryota; kingdom Viridiplantae; phylum Streptophyta; class Magnoliopsida; order Zingiberales; family Zingiberaceae; genus Wurfbainia; species Wurfbainia villosa. The sequence continues at coordinate 704,690 of CM046000.1, read as the reverse complement.
ATCAAAATTTACAAATTTGTAATCTTGGAGAAACACCTCAATTAGTTTTCACGGAGATGACGTGGTGCCTAAAATATGACGATGCTGATAGAAATATTATGGATCGATTTCGAAGAAGATCTAAAGTCCTTTCTTAGATTCAGATGACTCTCATGTGTTTTAACCATCACATCAAGGCTTATAAGACCCTCCGTAATTTATCTGTCTCACAATGATCATAGGACAGACCGATGAGGACCGCTAGATTGACGATTACAGAAACACCTCAACTAAATCACAATATCAAACTTGCATTTTTCTTAATGTTTTCCAAAAAAGAATTTTAGTATAACGGTAAAATTGTTGTCATGTAATATGTGCATAGGGATGAATAAAAATTCAATTAAATTGAGTAAACCGACCGAACTGAACTTTTCGATTCGGTTTATTCAGATTTTTTTTTTAAATATTAGTTTAATCGATTCATTCGGTTCGATTTCTACTTTGATTTCGAAACAAAAATAATCGATTAAATTGATTAATACATTAGTTGACTGATTTGTCATGTCAGTCAACTGATTAATACAAATCAATCGATTGATTGCCTCGAATCTCACGATCTCCATCATTACTAGTCGACTGATATTTCAGACTGACCATAATCAATCGACTGATAATAAAAAAATTCGATGTGTTCAATTTATTTGATTTTTAATCTAATTAATTGATTTTTTACGATTCGGTTTGTTCGATTTTATTGAAAAGTTCAGTCGATTCAATTTGTAAAAAAAAAAAAAATCGATTTATTTGATTTTAATTTAAACCATTCGGTGGATTCAATTATTACCAATTGCTCACCTCTCTATATGTAGATTACAAGTTTGAATTATAAAAATAAGCTCTTATACAGCATAATAATACAAGAAAGAATCCTCTAAAATCCTACGTCGGCACGAACTTCGTGAATGATCATTTGTGTTTCCAATCGTAATTCTTCTTCTTTATTTTCGAAGTGCATATACGATGCAAGTGGAGCATACTTCGCTCCAGTTTTTGCTGTAATATGCTCACCAGAAAGCATGCGCCTAACGACAATGAAGATGAAACTATGACTTCTTTCCAGACGAAGAGTGGCCAACAATATACGAAGCAAATCCCCAAACAGTAATGACCAGAGACAAGATCTTAAAGCCACTCATGGGATCATGAAAGAAGATCACTGCAGCTATGCTCGTGATCGGAACCCTCACTGCATTAAGAACGCCGGCGAAAACAGTAGAAGCCAGGAAGAGAATAGCTGTACCCCCCAACACTCCCAGCTGAAATGTGATGGCAGCCCAAGTGAGGACGAAGGTGTAGGAAACCTGACCGTGCTCGAACTCTCTCGCTTCCGACCGCATCCCTCGGAAATCCTCGTTCACGACGAGCCCGATCGAAGTGAACACGAATGCAGCCAGTGAGACCATCACCTGCTGCTCCAGCACGACATGGAAGGATCTCCTCCCCAGCAACCTGATGAAAACCAGCTCAGAGAGCGCAAAGATTAGGCCGTGGAGAGCTGAGCCAAGGATGTCCAAGACGAATGCCAGAGCATATTGTTTATTGGTGACTCCAGGGTATCGGTCTGATCCAGAATCCAATCCAATGATGACTGCGCCGACGGTGATGACGACGATAGCATTGAGGGAAGAAAGGTTCAGATTGTTCTTGACAATGAAGTATCCAAACAATGCTGAAAATGCTAGTGAAGAGGCAGCGAGGAGAGAAGCAGTAGATGCTGGAAGATAGGCGTATGCCCAAGCATACATCAGGTTATCAGCAGCACTGAGGAAGCCGAGTAGAACATAGGCAAGGAAGAGCTTGAATGAAAAACGCGTCGGCGATACATCGCGGACGAAGTAAATAGGGGCCAAGAAGAGTGCAGTTATTGGCCAACCTGCAACTGCTGCCCAGGAAATTATCCATTTGCTCTTTCCACCATTGGCATAATACATACGAGATAGAAGACTCGAAGCAGGAAAAGCCACAAGCATGGCGAAGCCGCTAAGAAAGAGTAAAAGCCAATAAGATACGGGCTTCCTTAGGTATGTTCCATGAATCTGATCCCAAAGTTCAGCTATTCTTTTCCGCAATGAGGAATTCGATTCCAATGACGCCGAGTCTGCTTCTGGTTGAGCAATGTGCAGTAGGAGATAAATGGCACAAAAACAAGCTTCGAAGATGTCACAAAGATCAAGTAAAATGTAAAAGTTAAGATGGTTATAGTTTTAGAATTAACTGCTGTTTTATTTATCACATGGATCTATACCAGGGGAAGTGGCTATTTTAGTTAGGACCGTAAACGAGTCAAGTCAAGTTAAGATAAGTTTTACAGTGTTCAGACTTGTTTGATAAGATAATCAAACCAAGTCAAGCCGAGCCAAACTAAGTCTAAAATTAATCAAGCTATTGAAAAATCTATTGAAACTTGACTTGATTTCTTTTTTTAGAGATTGAGCTTGGCTTGTTTATTGGGTATCAAGCTTCTAATCAAGCTTGATTCAAATTTGTTTAAGTTCGATTTATTTAAACGTTATCAAGCTCTTATAATTAAGACGGAAATTTTATTCCACAATCAAGACGGAAATATAGGGAGTAGCTGGAATTTAAAATTATAAGAATATAATTCGGACTTATTTGTCAAGATGGTATCTGTCACCCGTGTTGGAATGAAGACGCCGAGTCCTGCGAAGCAACAATTTTCTTAAGACAGATTTGTCCCCCAGCTCCGGTGGTGCTATGAGGTAACACAGGACGTTTATCTCCCATGATAAAATGACGGAACTACTAGTATAACCTAGCACGGGTTGTAGTGGCGACTTGCACAGGTATATGAACACTATCATGGAGTTTCTGCTACGCGAAGAAAGCACAGCAAAATGAAAGAGGAAATTAAGTGGGTATACACTCTATTTCTTTCTTTCTTAATCGAATGAAGAAGTATCTCAATCTCCTCTCTCTCTCTTATGTTTTCTCACTCCTTGCTTTCTTTCTTCAACGATGAAGAAATACTTGTGATGCATTACCATCTCATGCTCTTCTTTTTCTAAAGAGAAGCCAATCAATGATGAGCTTGCCACATCCACCTTCACATGGCTTGTCATGGCAAGTATTCAAGTCATGTGGAGCTTAGGTGGCCTTACCATGCCACATGCCTAAATCATGGATAAGCATGTGGAGCACGAAGTGGCACCAACCATGTTCATGATGAGCTTTCCATGATGGACTCTATGGCTATAGGCTTAGGCCTTAATACATGAACCATGGTTTAGGCCTAATCCATGTGGACTTATGCCTTAATTAATTGTAGACTTATATTCTAATATACAAGCATCATGAGCATGTAAACGTTCGTGCATATGAGTGAGCAGGAAAGGAGTATTGTGACATATACTAGTTGATCTATATGGTCCTATCATTCTTCGATTGGTTCGATACGTGCAATAACGTTCTTATAAGAACAATTTGGACTTGTGTGATCTGGGCCCTGAATTCACATCCTTTTCTGCACCATGTATCAACTATCATGCCACTTAAATGTGAGACTACATCTACCCACTATGTATTTTTCCATTCACTTTATCTAACACAAACTCCTTCCGATTCGGCCAAACCATATAGACCTATAACAACTCAGATGATCAGGACTATAGTTGAACTACATTATTAGCTTTCCCGAATCAGATCCTGGCCCGGACAAGGGCTAGTCAGACGTCACCAAATCATAGCATCTATTGCAATCTAACCATGTAACAACTCTTACATACAGAAAAATTGACTCTTGGCAATTCACATGGAATCAGGACTTAAAAGGGCTGATAATGCATGTCTTATTCACATGGAATCTCTATCACAGACCTTTGACTCTTGGCAAAAATCATGCAAGTTTTCTTTTTCATAGATAATTTAAAGATCAATTTAAATCTCATGTCACTCTAAAGTCAAACTTTTGTCCTATTGCAATGTAATGTGAATTTTATTTGTCAACTTCAAGTTCTTATTAATCAACAAAAGAGGAATTTAGCTACCCTACAATAACGATGTATAACCATGGATTAAAGTTAGGTAAATTGTAAACCTTCAATTGAATAAATGCAAAAGATCGTTGGGAATATAAAGAATACAATTAAAGTTTTACATTGATAAGATATGAAAAATATTATTTATTTATAAGATAAAAGATATTTTCATTGGTATGAAACTTTTTGAGTAAAGCCCAAAAATAAAACCATAAAAACTTAAGTTCAAAGTAGATAATATCGTACCATTGTGGAGATATATGGATCTTATAGACACTAACAATTGGTATCAGAGTCATGGTCCATATTATGCCATGAACTTTGAATGAAGAAAATGGAGTTTCCAAATCCGGATCAAGAGAGCCAGACATCAGGTAAGAAGTCCAGTTGGGTTAGAAAGATCGAAGAATTGACAGAAAGTTCAATTGGATCAGAAGAACCAGACAGTTGATAGAAAGTCTTGATTGGGTGACGATCGAACATCAAACAGAGGAAGTTCTTCGAGAGAGTTTAGTGATTCTTCTTCGTTTGAGAGAGGGATTATTAGGAGTACGAAGAATATAATCAAAGCACGTATTGGTAAAACGTAAAGATAAAAAATATCTTTATTAGTAGGATGTCTTTTAGATAAAGTTCAAAAATAAAACAATGAAGATTTAGATTTAAAATGAACAATATCATATTATTTTAGAACATGGACAAAATGATATTTAGTGAAACCCCCTCCCCCCCCCCAATTATTTTTGGCACGCACAGAAAAGAACGACCTTGCTCAACTGACTTGAATGAAGAAAATCTAGCATCTGAGACAGCAAGAGCAAGTCGCCTTCGATGAAGAAGGAATCCAGGAAGAAAAGAAGAGCAGATAAGCCATGGAAGAAGGGTTCCAGTTTCCGGGGCAACGCATCGGATCCGGAACAAAGCGTGGAAGAAGGGAGGAGCGATGTGTACCTGTAGGAGGGATGGAAATCGTGTGGCGAGAGGGATCGTTGTCGTCATCCATGACGTTGAGCTCTCCACCCCGGCGACGACACTCGGCGGCGGAGTGCGGAAAGGAGCCTCCTTTATGCCTTTTTGGAAATGGAGTGAATAGAGAAGGGAGTTTAAGGTCGTGAGTATTATTTAATTTAGATAACGGGAAATTTAATATTTAAAAAAAAAAGAAAATTTAAATAAATGGACAAAAAAAAACAATTATGAGTTTTTTTGTCATAATTTTCAAAATGCCCCCAACATATTTTAGTTTTCCAACGTACTAATATCGAAATGCCCCTCAAAATATTAACTTTATTTGCGGAATATCGTGGTCAAAGAAAATCTAATCTTGTGTAGAAAGGGAATTGGGTGCATTTGGTTCAAATTATTTGATATAATTTTGATTATATAATTATTAAATAATCATGTAATTAAGATTATAAAAAATATAATATAATTTATATTATTTGATTCCACCTTAAATAATATAATATAAATTAATTTGTTTAGAAATTTTAAAGTATAATATAATTTAATATTTTTATTATATTATCTTTGGTTAATTATAAGACTCCGTTTATTCTGAAACATTTACTTGTGGCCATATTGATCGGGATGATCGTGTGGCGTCACTCGGTGAAATGACAATGGATGACCATCGATAACTACAATAGTTGCATCGAAAATTGATGACAGCGACAATGATCGATGGTGATGGTTGGCATTTGACGACGGTGATAATTGGTGATCGACGACGATAATGATCGACCAATGATTTGTATTGGCTACTGACGATCGACGATAGCGATCGACGATCAAAGGCCAACAATCGATAATTGATGACCGACAATGGTAGTTGGCGATCCACGACGGCGATGGTCGATCGATAATTGGCATCGACGACGACGATCAACATGCGATGACCAATGATCGCAGCGGTGATGATGATAATCGATAGCCACGACAAATTGATTAGGGTTTTAATTATATTAATAATTTATATATGATCGGATTGATATTTGATAAATTGATAGGAATATTTTGGTTTCGAAGGATAAAAATCGAAGAATAATTTTGAAAAAAAAAATCATAACTCTCAAATTAAGGAAAAACTGAAGTTTTCCCATTCTAAATTCTATAATCCTTTTGCGACGTATCAAATATTCATCATCACTTGATAATCACTCAAATTCGAAATCAAATAAAATTTTTATTGATAACCTTATTAGATAGATAATCATAGTTATCAACAAATACTCTGAACCAAATATACCCTAAAAGTTTCGATGATTATAATTCAGTTGATAGTTAACAATCGAAGAAGTAAAATGACAAGAGTTTCGACTAATTCTGAGAATGATTAGTTCGATTCTGCAGATCTTTTAAATAGAGTATTAAATAATCTCAGACGAAATATATATCAATCATCAAAGTATATCAAAGGAGTACTCATAATTCAACGGTTAAATTCAACTATATAATCGTACCATCTCTATAAAATAAGTTTGATATATTTCATTCGAGAAAATAAACTTTCGTTCTATATTTGATTTAGACTCGTCTATTTAATTTATTTTTTAAATTGTGAATTGAATTTGTTCCGATAAAAAATCAAATCGACATGTGAAAACGCCGCATCCCTTTGTCGTTGCATCGAGGATCAGTCTCACGCTTTCCTTGCTACTACTGTGCCGAGGTCAACCCTCCCGACTATTAACGGCCGTCAAATTGAACCGGTCTATTCTTTGAAGGAAGGACATGAACCGTCGATTGAGGGCGGTCCACATTGACGGAATCTAAATAAACCAAACGGGGTTACGTTTTTTCTGGTCAAATGAAGTCAAAATACTCGAAACCTTTCTTTTGCTCTCCATCTTTAATCCGCTGTTCTCCTCTCCGGGCGAAACCCTAGGATCTCTGGAGGGAGGTGGTTTCGATGGCGGAGGCGGCGGATGCTCAGGACGTTCCGGTGGAGGAGAAGCCCCATGTCAACGGGGCCGACGGTGGAGCTGCTGATGCTGAGAAACGGGCGAGTGCCGAACCTGCGCCGGTGGAAGCGGCGAAGGGAGGAGCCATTGGAACCGAGACGAAGGCCGTCGCCGATGAGAGATCGTTTTCGCAGCTCCTGGCGGGTGCCATGGCTTCGCCGACGACGGGGAGCTCCCGCCCACCGACGATCCTGACTGTCCCTGTGGTCGCCGTCCCCTGCTTGTTGACCCCTGCCGCGTTGATCGAGTCGCCTACATTTACGGTTCGTGGTCCTAATCTCTCACACAGCCTATTTCGAAGCTGATCATTGGAATATGCTAATCGAAGCAAGCGAGATTTTTTCCCTTCCGTATGGGGAAAAGGATTCTTATATATTTTATGATTTGTGATCGATAGAGTCAAGTGATCCATCTGATCACTGAGCTACTATTCTTCCAGAAGCTGAACGTATTCAAAGTTTTTCCTTTTGTGGAATCTTAGCTCGGAATTTGATTGCGAACTCGAATTGGCTGCCTTCTGATGCTGTTAACTTCATTAACATCATGAACACGAGTTTCCATTTGCCTCGACACTGAGATCTCATGTCAGGAACCTATTGTGGCTTCATTTTCATGCTCAGTAGCCATACTTCTGCATAAGAGGCTGAGAGTTGAGACGTAGTTTTGAGCTTTCTGATTTAGCTGAGATGAATTTGTAGGGGCAAGGTGATATGCTCAGTAATCATCCACTTTTTATCCTTTATCAATCTACAACATGGCTACAACAAGTCATTGATAAATACAATATCATGCCATTCAACTAGGCTTACTGCAAAGGTCTCTTAAGAACTTGCTTCTGACCTCAAAATGAATTTTGTTGTTTTCACTATTAGATAACCAAATTTCAGAACTTTTTGAGATATTCTGAAGATAAATAGGTGCAATAATGTTTTTTTTTTCTGATGGATATAACTGCATCTCCTTACATTGATTAGGATTTTAAACCCAGAGAATTTGTTTCAACTCTTAGTCCGGGAACAAAGTTATTACCTAGTGAAAATTAGGAAATGGAGTTTCTTTTGTCTTGAACACGAGTTGCATTCCTCGTTCAGGGCAGGAGCGAGTGTCTTGAATGTTTTTAAGTTTTTTCAATTCTATTTGGGTAGAAACTTTTAAAAGGGATCCAACCCCCGCTCATGTGAATCAAGCTTTTGCATAATAATCTCTGTCTGTGTGTGTGTGTGTGTGTGTGTAGCAATTGGGGAAGGGACGACAGAGGTTCAGGTGGGGGGCAAGATTGCAACAAGGAGAGAGAAATAGGAAAACCCTGATCTTATTCTCACCCCAAGTTGAGAGGAAATGAGAAAGAAGTATAGCTGAATTAACTAGAGTACTATATATCACATGTATAAGAGGCCCAATAAGCATTATTTGACTATTAACTAATTTTTCGACAGTCTTAACCATCTCACTATTACTGAACCAATGATCACTAGAAAATTGAAATCTGTGACAGAAGCAAATGATGAAAAAAAGGTCACAGTTAGGTGGCGCTTAACGAGATTGGAACACCTTGATATTTATAGTTGCCTTATCTTGTGTTCTGGCTTCTACAGGGGGTTCTATTCAAATTCAATATTGCCATTTTCCACCACTATTTAGATGTTTGGTTACCATAAAACAATTTTTCTTTAATCTATGACCATGCAAGACATGGTTTTCTTACTTATTCTTATTATTCAAGAAAATTGTGCGACCTAATGTATTCTTGTTCTAAATGACATAAATTAACTTATTCCATCAAAGAAACAAAACGTATTGTCAGTTCAATGCAATATCAGCCTGCCCAATTGGGAGCATTTTAACTTATATTGGGGAAAAAAAATCTTTAGCAACAAAGACAAATAAAAATAATAGTTATGTTTAAATTTTCAAATGTTTCATTATTTATTTTACAAATGTTGCAAAAGATACTTTCATTTGCACTTATTTATTATGTTCATAAGCAACACCAACAACAACAATCAAGCCTTATCTCACTAGGTGATTATGTTCATAAGCGTCTTCATTAAAATTAATTAGCAATATTTTAGAAAAATCTTGCTGATGCTAATGCCATAATTTATTTAGTTTGTTGTGTTGTCTATGAATTTTTTATATTATGTTTATTATTCAACTCAATTTTAATTTTCTAATGGGAATTCCTGAAAAAAAAAACATTTCTAGAAAAGCTTCAATGACACTCTTATTTATATGCTGAAAGATTGTGTTCGACATTATCCCATATCTAATGCAGGGGCAATTCGCAATGACCCATCAAGCAGTATTGGCAGCCGTCACTGCTCAGGCACAGTTGCAAATGCAAGTTGCCTATCCTTCTCCATCGGAAACAAAAACAAAGTCATTTCCACAACCTGTTTCTCCAACTGTCAGCCCCGTGCCACTGCAACAAATATCTCCAACGCCTGAGGTAAATTTTGCATCTAAAAGCAAACTAAAAGATCCTTCAATCTTATCATTGATCTCTGAAAATTTATTTTATTCGAAAGGCATATTCAGATGATGTATACCACTGGCGAAAGTATGGCCAGAAGCAAGTGAAGAACACCCATAATTCTCGAAGCTATTACAGATGTGCAGCCTCCAATTGTGTAGCCAAGAAAAAAGTTGAGCGCTGTCCAGATGGAAAAATTAATGAAGTAATCTACAAAGGCAAACATAATCATGATCCACCTCAAAAGTATCGGTACACAAGGGACAAAGGATCTCAGTCTGGGGGACCTCCCAGGGAGAATGAGACTTTAGACCATCCGAGCAATGAACCAAATGAATCAGATTCTTCAACATGTAAGACTACAGTCCACCCTGGCACTAACCCACGTGAGCAAAAGTTGTACTGCTCGAGTGACTGTGAAAAGGACATTGGCAATACAACCAAGAAAGAGCTCATTGAAGAACCAGATCCAAAAAAAAGGCAAGTGATCTGGAATTGTTTATGGATTCATGTTTTAATTTGAACTACTATTGATTTTTCTGCTATTTGTATCACAGGCTAACTGAAAGTTGTAAAAGTCCCTCGACTCCTGTGCCCAAGACAGTTAGGGAATATATTGTACAGACTGAAATTGATGCTAGGTATTTAAGTGATGGCTATAGATGGAGGAAATATGGACAAAAAATGGTGAAGGGCAACTCTAATCCTAGGTATGTAGCATGTACATCAGGGACAGCTGACATCTTCATCTTTTTTTCCCTTTTGCTTTTATATTTCTGAGTTCATTGAGCTAGGTGCTTTTCCTTGAATCTCTAGATTTGGTTTTGGTTGAAAAAGTCAACATTGCCATGATAAGCATTCACATCCATCTACTAATTGTAATCACATCCTTGTTATGTTATCAACTTCTCATGTTATTTTGAAGTAGTATTGTAAGCAATAGTGAAGGGGAGGCTTGGCGCAATAGTCAAATTGTTATCTTATGACATTGAGGTCGCCAGTTCGAGTCCTAAAAACAATCTCTTGCAAAGCAGGATAAGATTGTATACAATAAATCTTTCCTCAGGATTCCGCATAACGAAAGCTTCGTGCACTTGGCTGCCTTTTTTTTTTGTTATAAGCAATAGTCTCTGTTTTCTATGTAAGTGTATAAGGACCATGAATGAACTGTGCAACCTTTGCACCATCACATTGGATCTGATTAGGAACATGAATAAAGTTCCCAAGTTGATGATTTAAATTGTAAGCATAAGCAATGTGCACCAGTCCTTCGGTGTTGGGAAATGAATTTGTATTTATGACCTCTATGCAGTTAGTAAAAGACTAGAATGGGATGCATTATTCCATGCCAAGTTGGCACCGATCATGTTAAAAAAGCAACTAGCACTGAATAAAGTTGATTTTCTGGAGCATGATATTTCTTCACTCTCAACGTGTTTTAAACATTTTAGAGGTTATCGACTATTGGCATGGTCTGATTTGGTTGCATTACTTTTGGAGAGGAGGTTAAAAATTAGTGTATAAATTCAGATGGATTAATTAAATAGTTGCACAGTGCCTATCTAGTCAAACTACTATATCCTTTACTTTCATATTCTGCAGGAGTTACTACAGGTGCACCCATGATGGGTGTCCTGTTCGTAAGCATGTCGAGAAGTCATCCCATGATGCAAAAGCTCTTCTTATTACTTATGAGGGTAAGCACAATCATGACCAGCCAACTCCTAGATATGCCAATGATCAACAAGCTGCTGAGGGTCCTGAATCTGCAACTGACAAGGAACTTGTTACATCTAGTTCACACATGAACTCCTCCAGTCCGGCTAATGATGTCAAAGAATTATCTGGCGAGAATACATCAGAACTTGGAGGTGACAAGGCACTGAAACCTGCTGAGTCTCTCACAAGCACAAAGGATGCCAATGGAAGGGCTAATACTGATGGTGTGGTAGCCCCTCTTATTGACAAAAAGCCAACAGAAGTTTCAGTAGAAAACACATGAATTGACTTGTTTGTCAATTTTTGGTATGTGTTGTAGTTTATTTATCTTGTGACAGATCCGATTGTTGTATTAGCATCTGTATAGTCTTTACTGGTGCAGCTGATGTGGGTTCGCGAACAGTTCAATATAGTAACCTTGTTTTAAAAGGATAATTACTAATTTAAAAAACACAGGAGTATCTTGAAAAGCATAAACTTATACTCCATCTAAAGAGACAATAGCCTGAGTGATGCATTTGATCCCGCAGATTGTGTGGAATTATTTCTAGTAGTGGAACAACGTGTGGCAAGAAACTCGTTCATTTTTGGAAGTCAGTTTTTTTCCTCAAGTTTTAATGGCAACTGATGTTTAATGTCCATTCTCGTTTTGGAGAATATTGACATTAAACTTGTCATTTTATAAATATATTACTTGAAAACTAAAGGGATCATCGGCTTGTGTATTGTTGTATTTGAATACATTATGACACTACAGGTGACAAGCACAGTGCAGCATCATAATTCCTGAAGTTGATGTTTAGAGCATTTTGCCTCGATTGTATCCTTCAAACTCAATATTTGCACATTGATGTATCATGTTTTGATGGCGTTCACTAGTTTTAGCATATTGTGAATGACAACATCAAATTTTCTTGTCAAGATTGGTTAAATTCATTTGGTAATGTCTATTTTCTTTTATGAAACACAAGTTGCAAGTCTGAGTTTTACAACTGATGTCATAGCTTTTTTGCCCATATCGTCAATTCCTCATCATTGCAGTTGCTATTTTTGTACCAGTGCAAATTCCTATGATTGGTGGGAGTTTCGTACATCAAACTGTCTTTGTTAGTAAATTTCTGTAATTAGTTATTCACGAGTCTGAATCCTGTTATAGTTTAAATGGAATGGAATGTTTTCATTGTTTTCTGATATCCTGCTGCATGCTTTGCAAGTTGTATGGAAAAGTTGTTTCATGTAGTTTTACCAGGAAAGACTTCTATTGTAGAATACACAAGATTAGATGATGATCTTTTGACCTTTGAATCATAAAAAATGTAAATTTGGATGCACTGTCATTTTCCTAGGAATAAGAGGAAATCAATTTGCTCCTGAAGTAATCTGTAAAAAATTGTTTCACGTACTTTTACAAGACAAACTTTTGTTGTAGGATACACAATATTGGATGAAGACCTTTCTTGGATCTCATAAAAAATGAAAACTTCCTTGGAACAAGAGCAAATCAATATGCTTCTGAAGCAGTCTGTGGAAAAGCCTTTTCATGTAGTTTTACAAGATAATCTTTAGTTGTAGAATACACAAGATTGGATGATGATCTTTTGACCTTGTCTGTCTCTCTCTCTCAAAAAAAAAAGAAAAAAGAAAGGAAACTCAGGTGCTTGCTGTCATTTTCCTACAAACCAGAGGTAATCAATTTGCCTGCTCTTTTCTATTTTGAAGGTTAAGAAGCATTTTTCTTTAGCAATTATGTTTTTATATGTAGATTGTTAATTGCTGCTTAAGTTTAGGGGATAGCTCCTCCTTTCCATGAGTTTATACTAATGCCTGATCATTGTAACTTAGCACATAGCACATAGAGAAGCTCTATGTCTTGTAGATATATAGCCCTCTACTTCTTGGTCTATCAAGAACATTAGGGTTTAACATCCATCAAGTAGCCATTACAAGCAAGGACAATAGGATTAGATTGAACAAACATGATCTTAGTCACTGACCAGTTGCAAATCTAGGCCTGAAACGTGTGCTTCGCCACCTTTATCCTCAACCTGATGATGTGACCTTGTCACTAGATTCCTCCCTTGGTACTAATTTATCACAGCCAAGTCTAACCACTGAACCCAAACCATTTCTTAATCTGCAAACTGTTTTTGTTCCATTCTTTTCATTGTTCCAATCCCCCTCTTAAAAGCAGCATCTAAACCCCCTTTTGTTCTACAGTATGCACAGGCTTTTTCTCCTCCAAACCCTAAACCCTAAACCCTAATACCTTTTTCTAGGTTCCTTGTGCAGAAACATTATTATATTCAGCTTGTGGGAATGAGGATAAAGGTAGGGTCAGAACTGGACACGTTTCTAATCTTGATAGGAGGCTCCCAGTGAGGTTTGCAGTTTTTTAGTTACAGCAGAAAGGCCATGAACTTTATTTGCTTAAACTTATGCTAAGTGGACAGCTTATTGATGTTGTATCAGCACTTCCCTTGTAAAAAATATGAGGTCTCAGTTATTCTCACTTTTGGATGATACATTTAGTTGCTCTCTTTATGAATTCGGTATCTGAAAACTTTGGCGATGAACTTTGGCTCTGCTTTGTGTTCAGGTCCATGGAGCGGCACTCGCAATGCAAATCGAGTGAGGTGCCGGAAAGTTAAGGTGCAAATCTATTCCAATGTTCTTGCCTATATTATATGAATCGGATAGAGTAGACTTTGCACTATTCCTTGGCATGCTTTGATACTTCTGCTCTCTTTTTTGAATTCAGTATCTGAAAACTTTGGCGATGAACCTTGACTCTGATTCGTGTTCAGGTTCATAGAGCGGCACTCGCAATGCAAATTGAGCGTGGTGTCGGAAAGTTAAGGTGCAATTCCATTCCAATGTTCTTGCCCATATTACATGAATCGGATAGAGTAGACTTTGCACTATTCCTTGGCATGCTTTTGATACTTCTGCTCTCTTTTTTGAATTCAGTATCGGAAAACTTTGGCGACAAACCTTAACTCTGCTTTGTGTTCAGGTTCATAGAACGACACTCGCAATGCAAATCGAGTGAGGTGCCGGAAAGTTAAGGTGCAATTCTATTTCAATGTTCTTGCCTATATTACATGAATCGGATAGAGCAGACTTTGCACTATTCCTTGGCATGCTTTGATACTTCTGCTTTCTCTTTTGAATTCAGTATCTGAAAACTTTGGCGACGAACTTTGACACTGGTTTGTGTCCAGGTTCATGGAGCGACACTCGCAATGCAAATCGAGTGAGGTGCCGGAAAGTTAAAGCACAAATCTATTCCAATGTTCTTGCCTATATTATATGAATCGGATAGAGTAGACTTTGCACTATTCCTTGGCATGATCTGATACTTCTGCTCGTGCATAAAAAGTATTGATTGGTTTATTAGGAAAAAAGGTTTATGAACTAGAATATTATGGAGAATCTTGGATGAGCATGTGGAGAAAGTGATGTGTGTATGGGATGATGTTTGATAAAAAAGAAATCATTAATTTTCACTTTTGTGGAGAAGATTTAGATATGGCACTGTTTGAAGGAGATGAAAGTGGATGATGAATATTAGGGCTAATGGCTGGAGAATCAAGTAGGGTTTTAACTAACTAATAAGTTAAACTAGAGGCCACATGCTCTTAGTTTCTTATGCCAATGATGTGGTGAAATATGTAATAGGGAGCCGAAGGTGATAGATCGATAGTAAAAAAAAAAAAACATGGAATCGTCATTTTAGTGACTCTTTGATTGTCCCTACCGATAGAGGAGGTAAATTAGGAATCTAAGTGACAAGTATAAAGGAGGAAGTCGGTCGATATTCTAGAGTCATGATCTCATCAAGAATTGATCCCTGTCCACTTAAGAGTCACCCCTTTGTATTTATCAACTAGGCTAGTCCTGGGGGTTGATAGATCGATAATAAAAATTCTTTCCTCTGTTGTGATATCGTTCGGTGGTGAATTTAAAAAAAAATTATTCGGGCGCCTTAGGATCTATGAGTTTGTCTGGTGGACGAAGTATGATTTAAATGTTGGACCGTTGTTCAGGGATGATGCGACTGCGGAGTCCGAGTTGAACCGTAAAAAAATTATAAGTATTTCTCTGATTTACTCTTAGTGGCCGGTGGAAATCACTTAGATTCCGACCTTATCTGACTCAATTATTGATGAAGTGTCCTGAAGATCCGTGGAACAGGATCGGTTATTCTCAGAAATTAATCGGATCGAAGGTTCGGATATTTTGGTGTCAATAAAAAAATAGTAAAGATTCTTCGATCCTTTCTTTCATTATCATTTTATTTTTTTCTATTTTATTTCCATAATCGAGTGATCAACTTTTATAATTTTATTTTTATTTTACTAGCATCGTGATCTAAACTTTCAATCCGATTAATTTTAAAAATGATCATTCATGTCTTATGGATCTTTAACGAGACACTAAATAATATTTAAATGAGATATGCTCTATCGATGGTCAAAATAAATTAGAAAGTGCTTGCATAAATAATCTGAGTAGCTGAAACGTTTTTGATTTGTTATTTTATCAAGAGAAAGTTTTTATAAATGCATTTTAATTAAAAATCTAACTGTAGATAGTTGGAAATCAAATTGGAAGTCCTATTACGCATTGTAATCGAACGTCTTATTTGTCATTCCATTTATTAAATTAGTTTTTTTCCCCTCCTTTTCTTTGTTTCTCTCTCATTTGAATCTCGTTTTCTCTTGTCTAAAGGAATCACAATTTAATATTATATATTTAGGATTTATATCCCTATTAGAGAATTGGAATGGGAATCTTAAACGAAATGAATATTTTAAAGATTGAATATGTATAAATTGTATTTTAAAATTATTCGGTAGAAGAATTAGGAAATAAAATAATTAGGAAGAGCTATAAACTCTCAAGAGTAGTTCGCCAGATGACAGAATTGCAAAAAAAAAAAAATGTTTATATATATAATATATATATAGTTTTAATTTATATTCAAAACTCGCGCGGATCTACGAAAATAACCTCCGTCGCCGGCGGCGACGCCATCCAATCGTCGCCGTCCCTGCTGAGGCTGCTACGCAGCCTCTTCATGCACCAAACGTCCTCGTCGAAGGAGAAGCGCTTCCAGTGCGGCACGGCCGCCCGCACAGGGTCCCTCGGGCCCACCTCCGCCACCACGGCGGCGCAATGGGCGTCGCCGACCGCCGCGTTGTGCGCCACCCGACACAGCCGCCGCATCAGACGCGGGCCCTCCTTCCCCGCCATGTGGAGGCCGTACATGACGTAGACTCCAAACGGCCGGAAGACGTCGCGCACCGACGGCACCCTCAGCCACGGCGCGCCGCTGTCCACCGCCCGCAGCACCGCCAGCGCCGCCCTCGTCGCCGCCGTCGGGGATCCCGCTACCCGAAGGCGGAGCACTTGCGTCGAGTCCCACAGGCTCATCACCGCGAACGGCGTCCCTGGAAGTTCGTCGCCGGGGTTGGTCGCGGCGCCGGAGGAGGAGGGGACGGCAAGGAAGGTGCCAATGGTGAGAGGGTGGGCGAGGAGGGCGGGGAGGTCGGAGGGGAGGAACTCGACGGCGGAGGGTGGTAAGAGGCGTTGGTAGATGGCGGCAGCGGCAGGCGGTGGGAGGCGGAGGACGGTGGTGGAAGAGGAGACGGGGAGGCGGTGGGCGTGGACGGGGTGGACGAGGATAGCAGGGGAGCGGAATCGGGAGTACCCGAGGCGGCGAATGAAGAGGTTGATGGAGGCGGCGTTGGCGGCGTCGGTGGCCATGTAGGCGTACTCCGCCCCGCGGGCGGCGCTCCACCACTCGGCTCGCTCCACCAGCTTCGTCCCGATCCCGAGTCGCCTGCGCAACACAAACTCGGACCCCCAAAACCGAGTCAACATAACCGAGTTATCACAATTAACAAAATAACCCAAAATAGATATATAAATAATCACTTGGTCCTAATGCTAGTAGTTATTTTGGCACTTTGACCCCTATCCTTTAACAAAATACATTTTCTCACAATTAATCAAACCCAAAAACAAAACAAAAATGAGAAACTTTTCCATTTTCATTTTTCTTTTTCTAGAAAATAAAAAATATTTTTTTTTGTATTTTTTAATTTTCTAAAAAATACTCCAAAGATGAAAAATGTCAATCAAATGTCATTTTTTATATTTTCTCGTTTTCTCAGAAAATAAAAATAAAAAATAAAATTTTTTCTACAAACCAAATAGTACTATCTTCACTTTGCTCCATGTTATAAAATTCATCTGAATCCTTATCGCTTCATCAATTATTTATTTTTGCCCCTACTAAAAACTTTGTTATGCAACAACAACATTCAAATCGTACGTGATAAAATGAGACGTAAGCTCTTGTCAATACGGGATCACAAGGAAGATTAATCCGTCGATCTATTCAACTCACCGATGATGAGGAGAGACTCGGAGGCCGAGAATGTAAGCGACTTTGACATAAATTGAATCTCTTCCTCTCGTAACCATCTTAATGCATGCTCTTATCACTCCCACCATCTCCTTCTCCTCAAACTCAGCCACCTAATTAAAATTAGGTCATCTTAATTAATTAAATAAGCTTCAAATTAGTTAGCTAGTGAAACATAATAACAAACTTACGAGCACGACATGATCAAGTGCATGACGAACTCGAGACAATGGGTCCCCCAACGAGTCCACAAAGAGAGAGAGACTTTTCTTCCTATTCTTCATCTTCTTCTTCGCGTCCCTAATGTCTACACTCGGGCCGACATCACACTCGCGCTCCAACTCCTCTACCATCTTCGAGTCCTTCTCCATCTCAAACTCCCTCACTCTTATCATCCTCGCTTTATCTCTTCTTATATATAAGCAAGTTTTGTATGTCCAAACTAGTGAAGAGGCACAATTTATAGTGTGGGGAAGAACATGTGCATGTATATATATAATTTTATTTTAATTTTGATGGGAATATAATGATGAGCTCCTTACAATTAATTTATTTTTTAAAAAAATAAATACAATTTAAGAAAGGATTATATTCTTTTAAATTGCTGCTTTTAGGGAAATAAATTAAGATGAGTATTTTTTTTGTGGAGTGAATTAATTGACAAGAAGAGGGAATGTTGTATGTTAATTATATTAAAGTAGTGGCAAAGTTGAAAAGCTTTAGGTTTTATTCAAGGAATTAGGATTAATAAGCTAATTAGTTGGTTAATTAGATTGATTTGATGTCAATGATGTGCAGTATCTAGTATAAAGGGTTTGCTAATTAATTAATTAGAGAAGCCTAGGAGTTGTAATGGGGGCAAGGAATCGAATTTAGGTCCACTTAACCACAATAATTAAAATCAATCTCTAGCTAGCTATGCGCTAGTTTAGAGTTTAGGGTTCAAAATGTTACACATTTTGAAAGTGAAATATTCAAAGTTATTTATTTATTTTTTTCGATGGGTGTGTAAGTGAATAGAATTAGTCGAGAATGAAATAAGAAAGCTCGTGCAAATGACAACCGTGAACTAAGTTGCATTTGATGCTCGAATACCTCATCTTTGTGTACATATTGCAAACAAGTATGAGCTAGTCTCGTTCTGAATGACCAAGTAGTCAATTTCTCGAAAAGCATGATATCGATGGATCGATCACTGCTCTAGCTCATGCAATTCTCTCATGGCTAAATGCACCTACGACCATTAGGATCGCCAATCATGCCACATTACGAAGACGAGGAAGAATTCTCCTCTAGAAGTCTCAGCACGATCAAGCCATGTTACCTTATGAGAAAAGATCAAATAAGTTACGCTCTATTAGACTCATTCTCGCTCACCGATCAATGTCATCGCTCTCTTATGTTTCATTGAGGTCCACTGAACCGAATCTCTCCCGAACCCAAATCATATCCTAGTCTCAAATTAAACACTAAACGCCTAGTTTTGCATTGCACCAATTAACAAAGACTTCATTCCCAACAACCCCTAATTTGTTCCTTAAGTTGATGTCAAATTGTTGCCAAAAAGAAAACATTATCATTATTATTATTACTATTATTATCATTTTCAATGCAATTTCAATCTACATAGAGCATCACCTTTCAATATTTTATACACATATATAATTAATTTAACAATTGATCTTTATTAAAAAAAAAAATGGAATCACCATATTAACGGTCTTCTACCGTTGCCCCTATTGTGGAGGGGAATTTATCAGAATCTTAGTTGACAAGTGTGCAAAGAAAGGGATCATCGATATTTCAAGATAATTAATTCTCAAAGAATTGACTCCTTTCTATTTCTATTACGGATAAATCCTTTTGTATTTACTAATTGATCTTTATCAAACAAATATAGCTAGGGCATGTAGCATGAAAAAAAAAATAAAGACATTAAAAAATTGCTAGTATTTGTCATAATTGGACATCCTCACCCTTTCATTTCATTTAAACCTTAATTATCATAATTATTTTAAATGTTTATAGGGAAAAGAAATTAGAAACTCTTCCATTAAAATCTATCTCATCATCATCAAAGTTCATATTCTAATGGTTTACAATTAATGATAATTGTTTAAATGTTGAGATGCCATATATATTCTTTAGTTAGGATTTTAGCATCTTCAAATAAGAAAATGGTTTGTTTTTGTCTAAAATAAAATCATAGTTAATCCAAACCTAATCTTGTTTTAAACGGGATCATGATGATCTCATGCAGCAGTTAATCCACAACTTAAATTAATTAAAAACAGGAATATATTCTCACGAAATGAATTGTTGCCAATGATTAGACACTTCAATGTAATATTGTTTATAATTATCTGATGAATAATGGACTTGGATTTGCAGAAGGAAGGAAGAAAAAGAGAGATGCAATTTGATTTCTATAAGCATAATTAAGAAGTTACCTTAAATGACTACACGATTAATTTGAACTTAAAGCTAATTAAGTCCACGAGTGATCAACCATCTTGATAGCTAATATTAAAAAAATGTGCCCCTGCGGGTACAACGTGTTGTTAAGTCAGTGGTGAATCTTGTACAATAAACAAGGGTCGATTTCGAAGGCGATCTAAAATTCTATCATGGACTCAGATGACCATATATCCACTGTCTTACCAATCGCGTCTAGGACATAGTCCCTCCCGTGATTTACTCTCTCTCGAATTCTAAGAGATCGGGACGAGTTGCCGCTAAGTTGACGGTTCTAATTTTTGTACAATATTAAAAAAATATAAAATCGCCACCTTAGCGGGCCCTGCTCCTATCGGTTAAGGAGGTAATTAAATTAGAATCCTAAGTGACAAGTGCAAGAGAGGAGGTCTGTCGATAACTCAGAGTGATGAACTCTCCGAAAATTAATCCCTGATCACTTAAAAATTACTCTTTTACACTTACTAACTCAGCTAGTCTTAGGAGTTTTGATATCTAATATTAAAAGATTGTATGTTATGCTCGGTTGGAAATAATGTGAATGGAAAGATGGGTGGAATGAAAGAAAGAGATTTTATTGTGTACGAGACTTTAGTTTCATATTGAAAGTTTCAAGACATCATGGTTGATTTATATATCGTTTCACAAACATATATGTTATGAACAAATGTACGAGGAGAGGCTCTCTCATGCGCGCCTGCAGGGGGTGCAGATCTAGAACTTAGATTGTACTAAATCCAAGTGACTCATGTGCGAGCGTAATCTGTGCGCGTCGAATGTCATACCGATCGAAATAAAATTTGCTCAAGCAAATGAATCAATAATTTGGCATCCAAATTATTTTTGTTCAATGATAACGGATACATCAATGTGATTAATGAGAATTCTTATTTGAGTGAAACGGTTAGCAATGTCTTAATCATCGTGTTTTATTACGACGAATAAAAGCAATTTAATGGCTTTTATTCAGCCAATCAATGGGACCCTCCTATAAAGGGAGCCTAGGTCTTGAGTGGAAGAGGGACGAGAATCCATCCATCTGTGTTCTCTCTTTTTCTCTGTCAAGTACTTCTTTCACTCGGTAGAATTCCTATGATAGTACTCAAATGCATTTCAGTTTGCTGTGACCATCCGTGTTTGATGGAGACCACGGTTTTACCATTGTATCTTGGAAATAGACGATCCATACCATATCGAAGCACTTCGATCGGAGATGGGATGAATATGTTTAAAAGAATCTACGTTGAATACAGTCCTTGGCTCCTTCGTTTCTTAGTGAATCTTACCTTGATTGGCTCACCATCACAATAACCATCAAATTCTGCTCTGTGAAAGAAAAAGGGGGAGGGTCAAGTGTAAAAGCTTCGCGAAACACAAGGGGCCACTGTTTGTAAAATAGTAGCTAGCTCATATGCTTCGAGCTTCTTTAGCGCACGAATGATAGAGTTTTTGAATACTTCAATGGATCTGAATATATATATATATATATATATATATATATATATATGTGTTTAAGAAAATAAAATAAAATGATCCAATATAAAATCTTATCAAATGATATATAATAAATATACAAAATAAAATAAAAAAATGAAAACGTAAACATGCATTTGTATTAGAAGACATCATCATCGAAAGAATCCGAAGTCAGAATAAGTACTGCAAGACTTGATCTTCCACAGATCGATAGAGCCGGCTCCGTATACTCTATCCGTGAGGAAAAAAAGTGGGTCGATCATTATCTCTCTCCTACAGATATCACACTCTTTGTATAGAATTAATTCAAAATCCATTAACAATCTATCAATATTTAATGGATTCTAGATTTAAAATTCATTAACTCACATCCAATAATATAAATCCGTTAACTAAAACTATAATGGTTAAATCACTTTAATCGAATTCGAACCAATACGATATACCTGAATGTATTACGATAATCACTTATAAATTAAACCCACCAACAACACGAACATCGATCTTCTACTTGAACTACCATCTGAGCTTCCTTAGGAGTCTCATACAAATTATGGATTGTAAGGACCGAACACAAGCCATGCATATTGCAGAAAAATTCAGATGAAGGTATCTTAAATCATGGTTAATTTCTTACTGCATGTATACTGAGTTTGGGGTTTTCTGCAATCTGGTCATCGACATATATAGTTGTATCTTGTAGATAATTTCAAGTGGTGAGATTCGTTTTAACTCATGAAGTTTTCAGCAGCTATAAGAAATCTTCTTGGTTGCAACTCTGCAAGTGGAAAACCAACAATTACAGTAAGCCTGGATGAGCGATATAACAACTGGCTAAGTATTTTCTTGTATCAGGCAATGATAATATGACAATTTACTGACCTTATGTAGTAGGCCTGAGTGTTTGCTGAGATAACGAATCCGAACTTAAATTACAAGTTAAATTAAATTCGTAACGATGAGTAGACTGTAGTCGAGATGCAGGCAGATGACCTAGTCGGGAAGTCTGTCGAGTTGAGAACACTGTTGAGTCGGGAAGCAGATTGATTGTTGAATTGGAAAGCAGACAGAATATCGAGTCGGAATAGCTACCGAATTAAGGAAGCTGTCGAGTCGGGAAGCAGACTGAGCCGATTGTCGAGTCGGAAAAGTGAAGTAAGCCAACGGCCGAATTGAGAAAGCGTAGCTGACTACCGAGTGAAATGTCGAGGCTTATATTTTATATAGTTTTTTAAAAATAGATTTGTTCCCTTTAGGAGTACTTCCGAAGTTCGATAGATATTTATTTTTCAAAATACAACGACAAAATCATAAACACAACTAAGCACAGATTGTTCATGGTGAATTGAAGATGCACTTGAAGACTATCAAAAAAGAGAGAATAATGTCTCAATCATCTATCTTCTTTTTTTTCCCTCAAGTTATAGTCTACTTATATAGGCTCTACAACTAATTTCCAATTAATGACAAAGTACAGACCGTTTCGCTCGAGTTGTTAATATTATCATTAATATTCGACCGTTTCATATAGGCGATTTAAAGCATAAATTACACTCTTAAATAGACAACAAAAAATAGATTTGGATGACAAAATATAAATTAATTCACTTGTGCAAATTATGTTCCAATCGATTTGATATTTGACACGTGTGTAGATCGTGCTCGCATGAATCATCTAAGTTTAATGCAATCCAAATCCAAATCCTGAATTTGCATCCCTGGCGAGCGCACGTGTGAAAAAAAATCTCTCACACATACATGTTAACAACTAAAAGTATTATAATTCAATATAAATCAATCAAATTATCTCTCATCTACCTATACGAGACTAAACTCTCCTTCACGTGCGTAGAAGTCTCCTCCATTCATCCATCATCTTTTCCATTCAAATTTCCCACGCCTTAGATCGTGCATCATCATCCTCATTCTTGTCTTTCTTTCCTCCAATCATTCGCTATTGCCATATTATTAAAAATAAAAGAAAAATAACATAAAACATCGCTTAAGGAACACTTATCTTACATCGTATAATGCAGTAATGATTCTCAATGTTACAAACACTAATTGCAAACTTGGACAAATAAGGACAGCCAATCTAAAAATTATCAAACAAGGACATCAATACATTTTCTGTTTAGCACATGGAGGTATCAAACATAGTATCGAGAATTTTTAGCACCAATTCGGAAAACAGCCAGAACTAGGCTAAAAATAGACATACTTGAGACAGAATTGAGGATTATGTACACTCATTCACTCAAGTACTGTATGATTTTGATAGGCTAAAAATAGACATACTTGAGACAGAATTGAGGATTATGTACACTCATTCACTCAAGTACTGTATGATTTTGATAGCCTCGTGTAAAAGTTCATTAGGGAGACAAGATCCATGTAGATAACATGATGGTGGTCGTGATGGTGTTGATGATGATTCTCTTCATGTATCGTGATGTTGACTGAGGCTGATCAGGAGTCACTTAGATGTAGGGGTTGATGTGGTCAGAATAATCTCTCGCAAAGCTAGCTCCTTCCCACCCCATCCATTCCTCCCACAAGTCGTCGGGGTCATACATTCCTCTCTTCCGATTCTCATTGTTTGCGCGGTAATTGTCATTCCAATCAGTCGGCTGATGCTGCTGTCGCTTCTTCTCTTCAACTTCTCTCAAATTGCTCAGAACAAGCTGCAATAATCATGGATGAACTCAATCAGCTATCTTCTGAACACAGTTTGCAGTTACTTCATGTGCTGCAATTAGTTGATAGTTTCACCAACTGGTAAATTTACATTGATCGAAAAGTATCTTACAAAGAAAACCCATCAAAAACTATTTTTCAAGTAAGATTTCAATTGACAATAACCATAAAAGTTATTTTTAACTTAAGGTTTTAATGCTAAGTGAACATAGTATTAAATAACTTACAAACTTATCGGAATATACATATATTCCATAAAACCTTAAATGTTCAGTTAAATTTTAAAGGTTTGTGCAAGCTTAAACGGAAAGAAAACCATCACTGACAGTTTTGTTTAGCTTTCAAATAGAAAACAAATCGGTAAACCAATTTTTGCAGATTGAATTGGTATATCTTGCACAATTGGAGTGTCATTGATACCATAATGAAGTGTCATTATTGATAACATTCACCAATTAAGCCTCTTTTTTCCTATATCAAAGTGGAATACATGACAAATGAGATTTCCTTTTGGTTCCTTCAGTAATCAACAAACATGTCAAGTTTCATTTTTTTCAGATGGGAAGTGTAATGGCTTACTCACTGACCATGAGATGAAAAAAGAGTGAACTTTGAACATGATCATAGGTATTAAAACATCTCGACAGGGCAAATTGCTTACATCATAGGCTTCATTGATCCTATGAAATTGGACACTGCAGTTCTCCCCTTTGTAAACATCTGGATGATACTGCAGCAGAAAGCATTTGTTATGTACAAATTCATGAAAAACAATCTACTCCTAAATCCTCCAGCTAAACGCCAAGAATCAAATCCTAGAGACATTGGAATCAAATGATTCAAGGGGAAAGAAAACCCTAAACATAAATCGATTGGCTTGTAATTGACTGGTGTAACCTGATGTACCAAAAGCAAATGCCAATTTGCAGTAAGCAAAGAAGATCCAGACCATGAATTAAAAACCCCTCTTCTTTAAATTACGTCCGATTCAAAATTCGTCAAGAAATGAGATGGAGGGAAAAGGCGGGAGAACCTGAAGAGCGAGCTTCCGGAAAGCCTTCTTCACTTCCTTCTCCGACGCCCCTAGCCGTACCCTAAGCATCCGGTACTGATCCGCCAAACTCCCATTGCCGGAAGCGGCGCACCTGACTTCGCTTGATCCGCTCCTCCCTTTCGAGTTCAAGGCCTCATTGCCTCTACCCACCCGATACATAGGTTGCATCATCACTGTCAAGGTCGCCATTTCCCTAGATCGTCAACCTCCTCCTCCTCCTCCTCCGCCTCCGCCTCCCAAAATCCAAAGAGCGACCTTTTGAAGAGGGCGATGGCTACAAAGGTAAAGCGCCAGCAGGCCCATTTTATAGGTCACTAGGTAAAGCGTCACATTTTTTTTTGGATAAGTGTGAATAAACACGTGAAACATGTGCGCAAATGAATTGGGACAAGCCGATGTACTCCATTCGGCACGCGTTTTGTGGGTTTGAAGCAGATATTCAAATCGGACACTACTATACATAAATAAATAAATAAATAAAATGAAATTTTATATCAAGTATTTTTTTATATTTGATAAAAATTTATCGTAGTCAAAATTTGAAATTTATTTTCAGTTGTAAAAAATTATCTAAATTGAATTTATTTTTTATTTCAAAATAAAATCTCTGTAGATCTACATATTAACCAAATTTGACTCGTGTACCAGAGTGCCAGAGGCCCAGAGTCAACTCCAGACGATTCGGGTCGGATCTTAACAACCGGGTTATCGGATTTCTCTTCCCGACCCGGAGAGATTTCCTCCGGTCGGTTTCCTAACCCCTATAAATACTGCTCTCTAGCCCCATCAAATCCATCGTGTGCCTGCGCCCCAAGAAAGCCCTCGTTCTCCATCGCCGGCCGCCGACGGCGTCAACGCGAGCGTCCAACATGTCTGTGGTCGTAGATTGCAGGAAGAGGAACGCCTCGGTGCTTCTCGACGACGCCTTCTGTGACTCGCTTCCGTCTCTCTCCAAGAGGATCCGCCTCTCCGATGCCGCTGCTCTCCTGGCATCGCCGCTTACGCCGGCGCAGAGCTCGCTCGATCTTCTTAGGGCTCGGTTTCCCGATCTGGATGTTGAGGTGGTTTTTCCTTCCTCTTTTGCTATTTTCTTCTTTTTCAAGAAATTAATTTAGTTAGTTTCCTTGTTCGTGTTGTTTTATTTGGGACGGGAAAAAGTCAATTCGAAGAATTCTTTCGTTGCATTCTCGTCTCGGAAAAAGATTGAAACTTTGTGTTGCGGCTATTCCCCTGTCTTAGAAAACTCTACGGCGAGTGTATTTTATAGACTATGATAAATGAGGAGCATACTCCATCTCTGAGTCTTAACACCTTCCTTTGCCTGTTTTACTCAAAAATAAAAAAAATGTATGCTGGACTTATTACTCAAAAGAAATTGTATTTCTGTTCTGAGTTTATTGATTGGGGAAGTTTGAAATTTTAGATTTGGTACATTTATGTACTGAAGTTCCAGGACGAAATTTTTTATTTTGTTTGACGGCCACATAAATGAGCACAATCTAGTTGTAAACATTGGCTTTTGCTCGTTAAGCAACTTTTTTGTGTTTGTCATTGATAGTGTTCATCTGTAAAAATTTTAAAAGAAAATGTTTCCATCACTGAACTAGTTACAGAAGCAATACTGTTTTCGTAGGATACATCACTTTAATCTCAGTGAAGAAGTTTGTTTTCTTCTTTTTATTAATTCCTAACTGATTTTAATGCGTTTATAGGATGTGTTGAACAATCCTCAAGTGTGAAATGTTGTTAAAAAAGCTTGCACTCATGCTTCTTACTCATTACATTTATTTATTAAGAAAAATGCAAAAAAGGTGAAACAAATCAATAGACGCTATTTGTATCATATTTTTGTCATACTTCATGGAACAATGTACACCTTTTGTTGGACGATGTGGTACCGCTATATTGGTCAGTCAGATTAAATTGGTTTTTGATTCTCATGCCTTAATTTTATTTTCCTTTATATTTATTCTAAAATTCTTTTGTTTTTCTGGTTCCAGAAGATTGCATGATTAATATGGATTACCTTGTGAATTTCAGCTTTTAATTTCTTTATTACATTTTCAGCTTGTACAAAAAGTTTTTGAGACAACTGGTAGTAACTTGGACGTTGCCATCAAGAACTTGATTGAACTTGTATCAACATCACACGGATCACAGGGGAAGAGTGAAGCCTTGGTGAATGATTCAGTGCTCATTGCCCGAGATGTTCCTCTGCCATCTGAAGGTATTGAGTTTTTAACACTAAATTGATGCTTTTATGTTGATGCCACATTATTCTTCTAAGTGTGGAACTGCCACATCAGCAACCCTCTATACGACTGCTCCACTCCTAAAGGAGGGAGGTAAATCAGGAAGTACTCGCACGGACAACTCTAGTTTCCTTGAGTTGTTACTCCATTTGGAAGAAAATTTTATAAATTTGTCATAGTTGGGGATCGAACCGTGGGTGTTTGGGAGCGAAGCTGGATGAGACAAGTGGTTTTTCATGTTTAGGATTTTTTTTTCTATTAAAACTCATCTTTGACTTTGAGGGTTGAAACCCAGGACAGGTCTTTTGAATGTGGTTACGTGAGAATGATGAAAACTATTCGCTCATAAAAGAGAACTTTGCATATTGAGTATTCTATATGGTGTCAATATAATGATTTTTTTTTTCTTTTGTAATCATATCTCTTTTATTGTATAATCTTGCATGGGTCTCATAACTTGGAATCTTGCCATGGCAGGTAGCATGGTTGGTTCTGCGTCAGGAATGCCCAATACTACAATCAATCTCCCAGTTGACTTACCAGGATGGGTGGAACTTCTTTTGAAAGAATTAACATCCGCCTCTGACATGAATGATGCAAAAACCCGTGTATCAAAAATCTTGGAGCTGTTTGAGAAATTCGTGGCTGCTCGTGCCAGTCATGAACCACTTGAGAGTCTCTGCAAGGTACCATATACACCATCTTTCAGTTCAGCTCGACTTCCCTGTCTCTATTGTTCACGTTTCCATACGCTGATTCTGTAACTCATTCATGTGCTTTATTTTGCATGTCAAAGTATATCCATTTCAATTTCTTTATTATCAGGAAAACAAGAATTGGAAGGAACAAGTTGAAGTGCTGCTTCATGAGAATAATATCCTGAAACGAGCCGTCGCCATCCAGCATGAGTGCCAGAAAACTTTTGACGCCCAGAACAAAGAAGTGCAACAGCTCAAGCAGATGCTTTCTCAGTACAAAGAGCAAATAAGGATACTTGAGGTTAGTAGTCTGTTCTTATAAATCTCTTGCACCTATCTATGATAACTTGGGTCGTATTTTGAGTGTACTTGCATCCTATATTGATTGCATGCCGCGCCTGGTTTTTAATAGTTAAAGGAGGGGTGCCTTCTAGTATTTTTCTCGCACTCCAATCAAGGATTTCATTTCTTACAAAGGTTTAATCCTTTACCTCTCGGTAGCAGGTTAAGTAATTCGGATGAGGCTTTGTTTTTACAAATCTCGTCCCTGTCAACGTACAACCGATTGCTAGCATAGTGTGATAACACCAGTAGTTTTCACATAGATCTTTATATGGGATGCAAATTTCTCGCAAATCCCTATCGATCTCATCATCTTCAAATCATATGATTTTTATAGCATGTACGACAATTCCTTCCTCGGAGACCCTCTTCATTTCCTCATTCTTCATATCGTATACTGTTAACTTTTTATGGCATGCACTACAATTTCTTAATCCTTGCACCACTGTTATGATACGACAGCGATGAAGACATTCTTTGTAGAGATAAAGATTATCTAAGGAGACCTCTGTAAGAAGTTTCATAGGATGCAAATTCCAGGAGAGACCCCATTGGATCTCATCCTTCTTCATATCAAATCCTTTTGGTTTGCCATTTATTTTTTAAAGTTTTATGTATGTTTTTTCAAGTCACTGCCATCGAATCATTATTTGATTATGATCAAAGACATCATAAATATTAAAGATATCAAAAGAAAGAGACATCTTTTATTCTCATCATCCTTCATATCATATACTACTAGTTTTTATAGTATGCACTACAATTCCTAGATCATATATTGTCGGTTTAAAAATTTTTATCGATGAATTCATTGTTTGTGACGAATTTGAGTGTATAATCTTTATGTGTTTTCTTTCTTTTGCCTGGCGATGCAGATGAACAATTATGCACTGGGGATGCACCTCAAGGTGGCTCATCAGAGCAGTTCAATTCCCGGACGCCCCCACCCGGATGTCTTCTAGCCAGTTCATGCCGATACCGCCATGTCGGCAGTGGTTTTTTACCCCTTTGTTATTTTCTGGTGGATCATTAGTCGATTCTATTTTGCCAGGCGAAAAAATCGAATACTATTAGCTTCTGCCTTTCTGGCGAGGCATTAATTTGATAATTCATCGAGTTTGTCCATGGATTCTGTGTAGGATCACTTGGGCCATTGTGACTTAAGGGTCTGTTTACAACTTCAGAAGGAAACTCCTTCCACAGGGCTGCATGGAGCCCTCGACAACTCCTGTGGTTCGATTCTGTGGAAGGGGTTTTAAGGCTCTTCTACAGAGGACATTTTTGCCTGAAACAGAAGCAGGGGATGTTCATGAGGTGTGTGATGGGCAAGCTGTGCGGTGAGATGAGGTGAGCAATAGGAGGCGAATAATGTGGTGCTGAGCGTAAGCGATTTGCAGTTTAATCCGGTGACAAGGCTGAGCAAGTTGATGCTGAAGGAATTTGGGTTGATGGATCGTCCCTCGACAGAGAAGATCTGTGTCGACGAAGAGCTCGGGCACGAGCGGTGCAAGACTAAATGACCATGAACTGTGCAAAGATTTGATTTATCTTTTTCACAATTTTTCACAATTAGAGGGTCGTTAATATGATGATTTTAATTTTTTTTAAAGAATTCTTTTCTTGACGTGACTATTTACAAACCTGTCTCAATTTACATTTGGCATACAAATCCATCACCTTTTTACAAAATTCACCGAGAAAAGCTTATTAAATTTTGGGTTTTTTTTTTCTCCGTTCACCTTGTGTAATTTGGAAGGACTCAGGGCAATCGGATAATTAGGGAGCTCAGTAGATTTGAGAGGCTAGTTGGAGTAGTAAGACATGATTAGGCTTTTCGAGTTGTCGTTTGGGTGCCTGACGTATTGACTAAGATACAACGGTGTTTATAGATATGATATGGATCGATTTCGAAGAGGATCTAAAACTCTTTTTCGAATACCTTCACAATTTTTCCCTAATATTTTGGAGAGAAAATTTTGCCTATTATTTTTCTTTCTGTATGCTCAGAATCGGTCCTCGGTATTTTAGGCCTTGGGCAAAATAATAAAAATGGTCTCTTTTATAGATAAAAAAAATTATTTTTCAATAAAAATTAGGTCCCTTCTCTTATATATTTAAAAAAAATTTCTTTGGCTCCTAAGTGGGACCCTAGTTGCCCTTGCCCAAGATCAGTTCTGCGTATACTCGCCCATGATGATGTATCGCCCATTATCCATCGGAATTCATTAAATTTGTATATATATATAGCAAGTAGAATTTTTATATTGCACGGTGCAGACCGTGACTCGTGAGTATCCGAGCAAGTATCATAATGGGGAATGCATAATAAATGTTATCGTCGGAGCTTCTTTGCGATGTCGGTCGCACTCCGATGCCGACCAAACCGTGATCGAATTTCCACCAAAATCGATCACAATTGTAGTCATAAGTAGTTGCAAATTTGGCGAGCACAATTCTATTGGATTTTGATCCAATCCAACTAGTTTGGTCGGGCGGACGACAATGATGACTTCGATAAATTCAAGGGTTGTATTATAGTACAAATGACGATTGATGACGAAGAATTTGATCAGAGGTCGTCGGAAGAGAAATACGATGTATTTTTCTTTTGTTATACATCTCTTTGTGATGGACAACTGAGATCGCAATTGCAGCCATAAGTAGTTGCGGGTTTGGCGATCGTAATTCTATCGGATTCCAATCCAATCCAATCAGTTTGGTCGGTCGGACGACGATGACGACTTCGACAAATTCAAGGATTGGACTATAATACAGATGACGATTAATGACGAAGAATTTTGCCAAATATCATTGGAAAAGAAATACGATGTATTTTTTTTATTTATTGTGCATCTCTCTATGATGGACGACTAAGATCGCATCACACAACATATCAAATCTATATAAATAAATATTAAATTCACTCGTCTATTAAATAAACTTAAAAAATATAAAAAAATTAAATAATCAAATAAAAAGAAATATTATCCTATCAATTTATTTATGAACATCTTCCTTGTCCGCTGGTTCTTCTTCTAATTGCTTCGATTTCTAAGCTTTATCTTCTGGAGTAGGCAGTCAAGTTTTATGATTCCTTTCGTTAACTCTGATGTCTTCGGATGCTGTTTCCATTTGTCTCTTTTTTGCAGAACAAGAGGAGATGGTTAGATCTTTTGAGACGGAGCATGCTCGACAGAGTCGCCTTTGGAGGGTCGGTCTCTCGCCTTTTCTATTTCTTCGTCCATCGGCTACTCTTTGCTTTGTTTATGAATTTTGGATTGTTGCAGCGGTTTTCGCTGGATTTATCTCGGATATGTTGCCTTCTAGTCTACTCCATCTTACAGCTTAAATGGTTCCATGGGAACTGGTAAGTATAAGTTAATTACCTTAACTGCGTGAGAAACTTGAATATTTTTTCCCATGCAAGATGGAATAGGGCTTTTGAGCTAGGTTGGTTCTATGGGAGTAAGCACCATCTGTTGGATCCATTGCAGCAAAAAGTTAAATGGCAATTCTATTCTTGAAGGCATTAAATCATATAATGGGAGAAGAATACGCTTAGACCCACAGACTTGGATTATCCATTGTTGGATCAGGTTGAATATATTTGGAAGAATCACGTCATAATTTGCAGTTCCTAAATTGACTAGTATAGAGAGAAAAAAAATATGTCACTGATTTCAAGGTTATCTACTGGAAAGAAAAGTCATATTTAATTCTAATTTATCTATGATTATTAATGAAGAAGGGTGCGTAATTCATCTAGAATTAATAGAAGATAGATTAGATGTATTGAACTTTTTTGTATCTATGAAACTAAATATATTGAAGTAGAGTCATTCTAAGTATGGACCAACATAGGCAGTCAATACATGTGAGATAAAATGAAGAAATGAAAGAAATAGTAAACTAAAAGAATATATTAGAGGATTATAGGGCCATACAGAGTCAAGTAAAGAATCTTGTTATAATGAATGAAATGATTACTGATTTCAACTCTTTCAAAGAAACGTTGGGCTCTTTCATCATCTGATGTAAAGATCAGTTATTCCACCGTATTTTATATTTGAGGAAGATAATAAATGGCTCCAGAGCTAATTATTTATAATCTAATGTAGGAAATTCCAAAGTGCTTATATCGAAAGTATTAGATTCACTTGAACCTTTTATCGATTTGCTGTAATAAGAATAGGAGAATATGAGATTTTGTAAAAAGCTCATAGGGCAAAGTAAGATCTTCTTGAGTCTGATATATTCATTAGTAAATGATGAAGAAATAATGGGGTGGAAGAGATATTTTTATCAACTTTTTAATGTGGGGTTTAGGAGACCAACTTAATTTGTGCCCTTGGCTTTAAATTTAGGTTGAATGAGTATAAATTTAAATTTTTATGGGTTAGAATTCAAATTGGATTTTAATTTAAATGAGAAATGGAAAGCAGTTGGACCATTATGATATTGGTCTTTAATTATATGGAAATGTCTAAACAATATTGAATGACTTACAAAATTATTTAACATGATATTGCAAAAGGATTTAGATCCAATGGAGGGTAAGTATCCTAATTCCCTTATATAAGAATAAGACATACAAACTTATGAAACTATATATTAAAATGGATGTCATGGATCAAACTTTGGAAAAAATAATGAAAAAGATTAATTAAGGAGGTGGTTCTCGAAAATCGATTTGGATTGAAATGCAGTAGAAATAAATATACAAGTTACAACGCCTCATTACTAATTGAAAAGTATAAGCAGCGGGATCTCTGGTATTCTATTATTTAGAAAATGTTCCATGATAGAGTTAGAGAAATAATATGAGAATTTTAGAAAAGAGGTGTTAGTGTAATTATACTCTGAACTAATTAAGGATATGTATAAGTCACTTTTGAAGGGGTATTGATGCAGGAATGAAGCATCTATGAAGTAAAGATAGGCACTTTCTTATGAGATCTGATTAAGTCTATCTCAAGATGCACTTTAGTTGGTTCTTGCACATCTACAAGACACATTAGATACATTAAATTTTCATGATCAGGATGATATTGTTTTAGTAGATGAGACACGTGAAGGAGTAAATGTTAAACTAGAATCTTGGGATTAAGGTAAGTGAAAGGTTTTAAGCTTAGTAGAGGAAATGAGAATATATTGGAATTTATGTTAATATTAGGCGTAATGAGACAAGTGTTAAGATAGGAGATGATGAGTTAGTCTCTAAATTGAGAGCTTTAAATATTTAGGATCATTTTGAAGATGATTGAGAGGATTGAGAGAGATATCTTACAACAATATTTTGAATATGTATGTTATTTACTAATAAGCATCAACTATTTTATGTGATAATGGACTCTAAAACTTAAAGGGAAGTTCTACAAATTGAGGCTATTGTATGAAATTTTGAAATGCTGAACTTTGGTTCTGCAGCATTATCATGCTTATTTTAGAGATGAAATGTTAAGGTGGATGTGCGGACATCTGCAGGCTATTCTCATTCTTCTTTTAACAGTTGGATAATGGACTTGGTTTGACAAGTAGCGCTATTTGAGGCTGTTTAAGGTAATGCGGACCTTGTCTTAGATGGCGATAAATGGTGTCTCTTCCATGTGAAAGTTAGTAATACACATAAGCGAGGATACTATAGGAAGATCAAAAAGATATAGCAATGGACAAGATAAAATTTTGTTAAAATTCTAAATAATGATATAGTAGGGGATAGAGTCCAAGAAACTATCAGCTAGACTAGTTTTGTGAGAGTTTGGGGCCTGGCTTGATTGTTGTTGTAGTATATATATTTTGCATTTAAATGTAAAAATATATTTTGTAAAAAAATAATTACTTCAATGTGTTATTTAAATTAAAAGGGTTGGGCATAGCTAAAATAAAAAAGGACGGACGATTGCTTTTCTTTATATGTCTTGATTTAAAAAATAAAAAATAAAAACCCTTATTGAACAGTTAAGTGGGCTGGAGCGTACGGTACAAGTTTTAAATGGCCCTCATCTTCTGTTGCAACAAATCGACCAGTCCTTTAACCTTCGTATTTGCCTCCGGTGTGCTGCCGCGGTGACTCCATGGAGCTGAGCGCGAAATTGCGGAAGAACATCGTCTGGAAAGAGACGGCGTTGACGTCGAGGATGACTCAGAGCCAATCGATTACCAAGGTCCGCTGGTTCTTCTTCTAATTGCTTCGATTTCCCTAAGCTTTATCTTCTGGAGTAGGCAGTCAAGTTTTATGATCTTCCTTTCGTTAACTCTGATGTCTTCGGATGCTTCGTTTCCATTTGTCTCTTTTTTGCAGAACAAGAGGAGATGGTTAGATCTTTTGAGACGGAGCATGCTCGACAGAGTCGCCTTTGGAGGGTCGGTCTCTCGCCTTTTCTATTTCTTCGTCCATCGGCTACTCTTTGCTTTGTTTATGAATTTTGGATTGTTGCAGCGTGTTTTCGCTGGATTTATCCTCGGATATGTTGCCTTCCTAGTCTACTCCATCTTACAGCAAGCTTGGTTCCCATGGGAACTGGTAAGTATAAGTTAATTCCACCTTAACTGCGTGTGAGAAACTTGAATATTTTTTTTCCCATGCAAGATGGAATAGGGCTTTTGAGCTAGGTTGGTTCTTATGTTCGAGTAAGCACCATCTGTTGGATCCATTGCAGCAAAAAGTTAAATTGGCAATTCTATTCTTGAAGGCATTAAATCGATATAATGGGAGAAGAATACGCTTAGACCCACAGACTTGGATTATCCATTGTTGGATCAGGTTGAACATATTTGGAAGAATCACGTCATAATTTGCAGTTCCTAAATTGACCAGTATACAGAAACAAAAAAAATATGTCACTGACCCTTTCATCATCTACTGGAAAAAAGAAAAAGTCATATTTAATTCTAATTTATCTATGATTATTAATGAAGAGGGGTGCGTAATTCATCTAGAATTTGAGAAGATAGATTAGATGTATTGAACTTTTTTTTGTATCTATGTATTTACATAATATTTGGTAATGCTTTCATTTCTATGGGACCAACCAAGTGGCAGTCAATACATAACAACTAATGAAGAAATGAAAGAAATACTAAACTAAAAGAATATATTAGGAGGATTATAGGGCCATACAGAGTCAAATCATAACTTTCTTGTTATAATGAATCGAAATGATTACTGATTTCAACTCTTTCAAAGACCCAACGTTGGGCTCTTTCATCATCTGATGTAAAGATCAGTTATTCCACCGTATTTTATATTTAGAGGAAGATAATAAGATGGCTCCATGAGCTCTAATTCATTATTTATAATCTAATGTAGGAGGCAATTCCAAAGTGCTTCAACAAAGTATTAGATTCACTTGAACCTTTATCGATTTGCTGTAACAGCTGAATATGAGATTTTGTACACCTTAAAGCTCATAGGGCAAAGTAAGGTCTTCTTGAGTCCCATATATTCATTTATGCCTAGCATTGAATGGGATGGGTATTTACCTTATCAACTATCATATTAATGTGGGGTTTAATTGGTTTGGCAACTGAATTTGTGCCCTTGGCTTTTAAATTTGGTTGAAACTCTTGAGCTTATTGGTTTGGGTTAGGGATTCAGTCAAATGGATTTTAATTTTAGACTAGAAAACGTTTCCTTTATTTCGTTGTCATCTATATTGGTCTTTAATTATAATGGATTCGATAACATATTTTGTAGTCAAATTAGACTGAGTTCTAGTGTCTTGTGTGAATTTAGACCAAGGTAGGGGTAGTTTGTCAAGCAGACAACAGATTTTGAAGGATTCACTAAGGATTATTTAATTTTTATGGATGTCATGGATCAAATTTTTGAATGTGTGATTTTGATAATTAATGGGGGTGCCATTATCTATTTTGAAATAGTTGAAATCAGTAGAAATAAATCCCACAAGTTACAACGCCCTCATTACCCTAACTTTTGTCTTTCAATGCATCGAACAATTCTTTTTCTATTATGTATGACCATATGTTCCATATAGGTTGTTAGATAGATAGCTGAGAATGCTGTGTTTACAAAGCTATTCAATTTCCACTCTGGATTTAGCGACTAGTTAGGACCTCATAGCCTTTTGGAAGTCACTCTTTTGAAGGGGTATTGGATGCAGGAATGAAGGCATCTATGGAAGCGGCTTCGTAAGGTGGCACTTTTCTTATGAGACTGATTAATCCGGGTATCTCAAGATGCACTTTTAGTTGGTCTTGCCATCTACAAAAATTAGATACATTAAATTTTTCATGATCAAAGGATATAGAGTTGTTGACACCCACGCTTAGTTATCAATTTATATAACAAAGGGATTAAGGTATTAGGGTTTGCTTTTATAAAAATGATTGTATGTGTTATTGGAATATGTATGTTATTTACTAATAACACAACTAGCCTACCTAGAAAATTCAACTCTCTAAATTAAAAGCAACAATATGTGAATATTTTGAAATATTGAGACTAGCTGATTATTTTGAAATATTTAGCAACAATATTTTGAATATGTATGTTATTTACTAATAACACAACTATTCACGCTTGTTTAATGGACCTTGAGTTTTTTCTTTTCATTGCAATATTGAGGCTATTGTTGTTGAAATTTTGAAATTGCTGAACTTTGGTTCTGCAGCATTATCATGCTTATTTTATGGATGAAATGCAAAGCTGGATGGTCATATCTGCAGGTTTTTTTCTATTCTCATTCTTCTTTTTTTAACATGGATAATGGACTTGGTTTCTCGACAAGTAGCGTTTATTTGAGGCTGTTTAAGTTAATCCTAAGGCCTTGTCAATTGATGGTTTATGATTGGTGTCTCTTCCATAAAGTTAGTAAAAAGGGTAATTAGGATACTATAAGATCAACTACAGCATATAGATCTCTGTGGACACAAGTTGCAACTGTGTTGTTACAAATTCTAAATAATTCCTAGTGGTTTACTAATTCCAAGAAACTATCAGCTAGACTTTAGTTTTGTGTAAGAGAGTTTGGGGCCTGGCTTGATGGTTGTTGTACTCGCTTAAAGGTTCTTGAGTCTCAAGAGAAAAGTAACTAAATGGGCAGGAGCTTTATCTATTTTATATATCGTGGTACATCAAATGTTTCATAAAGGAAGCAAGTTGTCAGATGATTCTTTCGGAGTTAAATCTTACATTTAGATTAATTGGGATGGCTTAATAAGAAAAATAATGACTCATGATGTTGTGTGCCTCAATTGGTGATCTCGTGTAAAGGGAGACAGAACCTCTGCAATAGAAATTGTGCTATTGTGTGAATAAGCAAAATAATGGGTTGAAACCTCTCTTATTGGGTTTAATGAAATTCAGTCCTGTAAGATTCAGTGTAAAATAGTCTTACTTTGTAAAACTAATAATAAAATTATTCCAACTTCAGAACTAGGGGCATGAACTGTTTATATCACTAGACATAATAGATAGCTCGACAATTTGGCAAGAAAAAGTATATTTAAATTTCAATCAAAATGATTGATCCACACTTGCTTTTCAGTTTAATACAATGGAAAATATGGGTTGAAATTTGTTTTGTATTGCCAAAACCAACAGGGATATCAAAATGTTACTTCATCAATGCCAGCCCAACTGCCCAAGTATACACATTTTATTACAAGCAGTGTAGTTATTTCGCAAGTGGCATTTACTTTTGTTTCACATTTGATAAACATACACCATTTACTTGATATTTGATTCTTTCAGAATTTAAATTCAGTACAAGCTTATATTTTGCAGGCTTGGTTGTTGTCCTAGCTTGTTCATTTGCTATCAAGGGAATAGTCAACATTTATTTGATATCTGATTTTTTTCAGAATTTAGATTTAGTACAAGCTTGTATTTTGCAGACTTGGTTGCTGTCCTAGCCTGTTCATTTTCTGTCAAGGGAATAATTGATAGTTCAAGATCTCTGCAGCATTGGATGTGGTACTCGTGCTACATTGGAGTGCTGCTTGGCATCTTTTGGTTGTTTTACATGCTGAAGTAAGTGCAATGTTTATGAAAATGGATTATCATTTGCACTTTAACTTGTTTTTATAAAATGCTAAAATAACACAATTCAATATTTGGTAAAAAAAAAAAACTCGATTCCTTCCCTTCACTTCGTAAAACTTTTTTTTTCCTTCGAGTAAAATTTTATTTTTTTGCTAATTTTACCTCAATTTTAATTGTAATTTAGGCATTAGTTTGCCATTTCTTCTAGAAAATGCATCCCCCAATCCATTCATCTCAACACTGCATATCCTTAAAGGCTCATTCGAGGCCTTGGTTGCCATTCTGGTTCCTCGTGTGTGTTCATAAAGGTTTATTTGCTTGTAAATAAATTCCAGGTTGCCAAAATTTCGGTGGGACTTACTGTGGCTTCCTTTGGGTCCTTTAAGGTAGTACTGTTTCTAATTTCGCATATTATTTGATTCTAAGTTATTTGGGAGAAGAATTTCTTCCAGGAAATAAGATATTACCACATCAAATAAGAGCATAAATAGTTAGAAAAGTTGATCCACCTCACATGAATCGTATAGCATCATTTTGTGATTGACATTATCCAGATTTTCATAGGTGTTTAAATCGTTGCAGTGGTGCAGGAGCCTGCCTCTACGTGGATCATTTGCTACATGGATCACTGAAAGATGTAAAGCTGCTTCGTAGCTACATGTATGATTACAAGGCCTAGTAGATCTGGTAATCATGTTCTTCAACACGACATGTAATCTTTCATTTTCTTCTAAATGTAAATTTTTTTCTTATAGAACAGTGGTGTAGAGAGATGAACCATCTTTTAATATCCAGAGAACATTCAACTAGTTCATTCTTTCAACGATTGCTACTTTGTTTATGTTGTGATATACATTCCTGATCGAGTTTGAATAGATTACTTGGCTGCAATCTTCCCAATTTTCTGTTTTGTCAGATGATCCACAAGGTAGAATAATGGAAAACTTAAGCGTAAGCTTCGGTATATTCCTAGTGACTTTAAGATGTGTAGACCAACTAGGCATGTTGAAGCCTGATATTTTTTCGGATGTGACATAATGGGAGTAGAAATTTAATATGCATTTCACAGAAAAAGTATGGAAGTGCCACAAAGAAGGTGAGAATGGATGCAGGTCATAGAACCACCGAGATATTATTAACCTTTTGAGATGTGGACACAATTTAGATTCATGCAGATGAGTCTCCTCTTCCAACTTGCACTTATTTATGATAGAAATGGATAAGAACACATATAATTGTGAAGGAGATATATTTAACCTGCATTTGTTATATATTTTTTATAAGATAGCAATGGCAACTAAATATGGCCGGTTTCAACTCCAGATATAGGAGTGGATTGTGTTAGGTCCTCTTAGCCGGTATAAAACATAGGCAAATATTACAAGCTTGCTTGGTTTTTTCTATATCTATCTAGTTCTAAGCCATCTGTCGCTTCTATAGTGGTATACACAATTTACGGACTGAGACATTGAAGCAGCAGTATCAACTTGTAAGTACTTTGGATTTGTTTTCTGTATATGTGAACAGTTTGATAACCTTTTGGGTTTTGTTTTCTTTGTCCTATGCCATTTGCAGGTCAAAACCAGAACAGCAGTACATGACAACTATGGACATAGCTCGCATGTCATGCAGTATGGAAATCTAGAACTCAATGTGGAAAAGCTTTTTCTCTACCTGGGTTCTAATCCTGCCAATGATAATGCCACTTTTATCCAGGAGAATTCATTATCTTTTCATAAAGCTGCTGTTAACCAACGGGATGCAGATCTGGTATATTTTTGGCTTAAGGTTGGTGCTTCTCAACTACCTAGTTTGCATTACATGTGCTCTCAATTCTCTCGTTGCCTTGTGGTCTTAATGTTGATGTTTATAACTATCTTCATCTAGCATGTTGATTTATTAGTTGTCGGTGACTAAAATCTTCCATTGCTCTTTTGAAGTATGAAAGGGCGCCTCTAGGCTCATCCCAGAAACATGATGCCCACAAGGAATTACTCGATGTAATGGCGCATCGCTTGCATGTAGATGTTAGCGTAGAACTCATTGGGAACTTGTTGTTCGGTTCCGAGCGAGGACCAGAAGTGCTGCAAATCGTTCGGCCTGCAGGCGATCTGTTTTTTTTTTTTAAACAATTTAATTTTAGTTACTACTTCTTTAACATGTCTATGAATCCTTTTGAAAGGTACTTGCACGCCCATATTTGCTATCTTTCATCTACGTTACAGCAAAAAATTGAATTACTGACAGTTATTAACACCCTTGCCTATACTTTTTTGCTCATATTCATTATGCTTTCTCAGTTACCCCGTTCCCTTTTCACTTCCATATAATTGTTCTTTCGGACCATCATCGTTTGATAAAATTCAGAATGTAGAATTGAAACTCAATTCATTCCTGATAACTAGTTACATCGCTTAATTGAATTAGAATTTATCTCCCCTTTCTCCTCTTCCTCTCATTACAATTTGGTCCTTCTTTCTAGGTAGGCATGTTTAACGAATTGGATCAATCTGGAATTGAGTCGGAACCAATCCATTAAATTCGAAACCGGAATCGATTCGGAACCGGTTCGGAACCGGTTCTGATTCCGATTTGGATCTAGTTTCGGTTGCTAATTTAAAGGTGGAAATTCTTAGCATGTTAACATATCTACAAGATTATTTTGCGATAGAAAAAAAGAATAAGATTATCAACACGTTAGATAAATTTGGAAGCTCAAATTTGAGGAAGGTGATTTGGAACTGTTTCGGAATCGGTCCGGAATCGGTTCGGAACTGATTCGGAACTGGAATCGGTTCGGAACCGATTTTGAAACGGTTCGGATCGGTTCCAACGTTGATGGATCCGAAATCGACCAGAACCGAACCGGAACCGCGGAACCGATAAGCATGCCTATTTCTAGGTGAGGACTTTCGAGAGGCACTGTGGATCTCTCTCTCAGTATGGGATGAAACACATGCGCTCTTTATCCAACATCTGCAACGCAGGTATCAAACTAGAGACGATGGCTGAGGTTTCTGCACAAGCTTGTGCTACCATTCCTGCCAATCCTTGGAGTTCTCTTTACAGGGGTTTGAGCGCCTAAGGTTGCAATCAACTATTCATCACTGTGTAAATAATACTTGTGCAAAGTCTATAATCAAGTCCTTCAGCTATTGTTTCTAGCTATCAGAGGCTCGATATGGTAAACTCATCACTTGGCTATCTTCTCCAGCTATGTGAATATAATCTAGGATGGCTGGAGTTTTTTTTTTTTTTTTTTTTTTTTAAATATATATGTATATGAGAAATGTTATAGGAAATTGATATCATGAACGATTTATTCCGAGTGATTGGTAATGAGAAATGTACAATGTAACATACGGCTTCCATCGTTATTTGACATTTCGTCGATTGCGATCGCAGTCGAATTATGATAGGATTAATCATATCACAATCAAATTTCGATCGGATTGAAATTGAATCATGGTCGGATCTCGATGGGATTGCGTTTAGATCTCAATTGGATTTGTGACTGTGATATTACGGTCATGTCGCAATCAAATTGCAATCGAATTGTGGTCGTGATCCAATCTCAGTCGAGACACTGTTGGATTGCGGTCAATCACATTATGATCAGATTGTTCGAGCCCTCATGCTCCACTGAAATATTAGAAGAGTACCGAGTAATGAATCTAAAATTACAATCATTGAATAGACAATATTGATTATACATTCTCCAAATACACAAATCAAAATTTATGATTTTTTTTAGCTATATTTTCCCAATACGTTATAAAAATTAAAAAAAAAAGGTTTTTTTTTGGTAGCTAATCTAGAGTTGTTTAACAATTAGGTATTTAATCATCCGTCGTGTATATACAATCAGCTAGTAAAATGTCTTCCTTGTCCTTGATCGAGCCCACAAGTTGATCATCAGATATCATATCGATCGTCCAATTGCTTGTCAACGGTCAAACTGCAACCACGGGGCATTCTCATGGCCCAGGGTTTCCGGAGTGGTCAACTTGTTGGCATTTTCTTCCTCAAACTGAATCAACGAGGCATAAACCTCGTCGCAGAACGCCTGGTCCTCGTCAGAATCAAAGGTGATGGTCCAAGAGGCAAGAACCTCGTCGGAGAACGCCTTGTCCTCGTCAGTGATGGTCGAAGAAGGGGACGGCTTAAAAAGTGGGGCTGGTGAAATCGTCGCCGAGGTTGGCAGCCAATTACACGTCCTCTTGGCCGCCGGCGGCGGCGGCGGCGCAGAGACGCATTCACGAAACAAAGCAGTGGAAGCGGCCTCATGCGGCTGCGTCGTCAGAAAGTTGGCGGCAGATCGCTTCTTGATCTTGCCGCTTGCCGCCCTGTTCTTTATGTGGCAGAGGACTTGAGTCTGGAAGACGTCGGCGACGGAGTAAAGTTCATATTCATGCATTATCCAACCCGAGTTTTTGGTCTTTCCGTCGTTGAAAGACAAGCTGCTCTTGCAGCCCACGGCGATCTCCCGTCCATCGGCGTCCACGGTGGTCACGTATTCTTCTTTCTTACTGTACAGGGTCCAAGTCCCTATTCCGGCCCGTCGATCCACCCTAGTTCCGACGGCATTCTTGCGCTTTCGTAAGGCGAAAAAGTACGCTTCTTGGTCGCCGTTCCTCAAAAGGTTCCAAGGCTCTGTGCCGTATACGTCGGCGTCAACGACCGCCATGGACGGCAGCAGCCTTCCGGCCACTTTGTTGGCCAGATAATCGAGAATCAGCTCCTCGTCAGTTGGAACGAAACGGTATCCGGTCGGCACCATCGTCGTCGCCGTTCCGCCTCGTTTTCTTCGCGTCGGGTCGGGGCAGCGAGTAAAATGACTTCATTCCGGCACCGGCGCATTTAATAGAATCAGAGTTGTGATGACGTCATGGATTTACCATTAAATAATTAATTACTGAGGTAATTATTAGAAACAGAATTAGCATCGTATGCTCTTTGATTTAACTCATTAAAAGTGAGAAATTGACTAATAGACTAGTTTGACTATCTTCATATGAT
The DNA here is from genome assembly GCA_025175895.1 of Wurfbainia villosa. NCBI lineage: Eukaryota > Viridiplantae > Streptophyta > Magnoliopsida > Zingiberales > Zingiberaceae > Wurfbainia > Wurfbainia villosa. Next base: position 661,046 of record CM046000.1, on the reverse strand, counting down.
GTTGGAACATGAATTCGATATACCAAGGTGATAGGATTTTGATGCGACTCTTATCGAATTATAGAAAGTGGTTATTTTCTGTAAAAAATTTTATGATTTTTTTTATAATATTATCAATTAGACTATTCGTTATATCATTTGACATTTAAAAATTGCGTTATAGATATGTTTTGATTTTTGAACACAATCTCAACTTAGATATTTACTTTCCCTCATGTTGACTTTGTTGAAGTTGGATTGTTAAAGTTGAATTTGTTCATAATTTCTTGTTATAGATTGCTATTTTGTATGTGCTCATTTTGCATGGCAAAAAACTAAATAGTAAATGCTAAATAAATAGATTGTGCAATTTAAAAATTATCAAAGGTTTTGCTACAAAAAAATGAATTTAACTTCATTCAACTCGACTAAATAAATTCACCTTAACTTTGATCCTCTAGCAACCTGGATTTGATTTTCCAACATTCAATTACTCTGTTTGTATCTTATAGGAGCTAAGATTCTTGATTTTAGTTGAGCTTGTCGATATATTATGATGTTCAATTATGATATCTTAGTTTTCTCTCATCAGCTAGTACGAGATGGTAAAATACCATATGTTGGTGACGACTGAATCTTATAGATTCTCGTCCTTTAGTTTTTTCATGTGACATTCCATAATTTTTATCTAAGCGCACAAGTATTAGTATTCATGTTAACTCCAGCACAAGTTTCTGTGGAACAAGTATTTTTCTTTCTTCTTACGATGAGCTACTATTGCAGTGCGTTCTACCTCCAGGGGTGGAATTCTATGCTTCAGGGTTTAACTCTGACGATGTTGCAACTTATCCTCAGAGTTATCCAAGTGTTTTAACAGGTACTTTATAGTTTGGTTAATTTGACACTAGGAGAAACATTGAATGGTTTACAAGGTGTTATTTTTACAGCTTAAATCTACACTGGTAAAATATCTTTAGCACTTTGACATCGGACAAATCTCTATTTATTTAGGTATGCTCAAAGAAATTTGTATATTATTATTAAATTGTCTAAGAAGATATAGCTTATGATTCCATAGTTTTGTAGTCGGGGCAAGATCACCTATGGAGCATGCTTATTTCCAAATTATTATTAATAAAACCAATCAAGACCAAGTTACTTTATGAGTTTCTTGTGTGTATGAGGTCTAGTCAAATGCAAATCTCCATGTCAAATAGGAAAAAATAATTTTCTCACTTAAACCTTGGTCATAAAAGTTGCAAAGGAGCAACATTTATTAATATTCATATATTTCTAATGTTGAGATATTGAGGTGTCACCCTAGGGCTGTGGTGCACCGGTAACCACACTTCCTTCTCAACGTCGATGTCACGGTTCGATTCCTTTGGGGTGCGTCCCGCTAGGTATTTTTGTCTGGGGCGTGACAGTTAACTATGCTGGTCAGATACAGTGGACCCACATTGGTAAATTGGGTCGGAGTGCAGGTGCCGATGATGCGTCCTCTTGATTTACCCTCGCTGACTGATGAAGACTCTAGTTGAAGGTCGTGGAGCAGGGTCGGTCAGCCAAGGAGACTAGTTGGTTGCCCAGATACCCCTTGTAAATAAAAAAAAAAAAAATATTGAGGTGTCAGTATTTAACTTCTCTAAAATGTTTCAATTCTATAGTTACTCACCTTGACCTTACCTTTGGGGCTATGAATCTTGTTGTGCGTAAGTCAAAAAAAAATACTCCTATTAACATGATTCACCTTCAGACCTTTTGATTGACTCCAAGTTAACAGTGCATCCAGATCAATTAAATGCAATTAATAACCCTGGTAAGCATACTAGCCCAAGACTCAAATCTTTCTTCATTTGAACATGATTAGCTTGAAATGCTTTTAGTGTTACATCCATTGAATACTGATCAAATATATTAGTTGAATAATTTATAAATTTTGTCGTGTCCATTGTAATATGCTGAAGTCGAGTGGCATTGAAAGTTTTATATAAGAAAAACTTTATTGACTGTAACAAGTTAGTTGAGAGAATTTTTTATTTTTGTATGGCATTGAACTTCTAATCGTATATTTATTCTATTTTGATTAATTTTTTCCATTATTGCTCATTCCTTGGTTTCTCTAAAATTTTATTTTATTTTTCATGTTGTAGCATGTGTATATTCCACTACTTTTCTTTAGTGAAGTGGACTACATTGATGCTCCTACACCATATATGATGGGATTTCACTCAGGCGTCAGACACGTCTTCTTTGTCGATGGACGGTGTAAGTTTTACATAAGTCAATAATTTTTCCTTTCTTCTTGAATCCTTTATTGATGCAAGAATGTGTTATTTCAATTTTCTAGGTTATTCTACCTAGCTAGAAACTCATCATTTAGAGTTTGATACTCGATATGAGAGTTTTGTTTCGGTCGAACCTTCACGTGATTAGGATTTTATTGAATGTTCACATAACATAGGATTTGTAAATTGTGTGATATTTGTAGAAATTCTTTTTTATTGTGCTCATTTTTTGCCTAGTTTTTTTTTTAATCTAGTTAGAAAGTTTCACAATACTTGTTTTTTATTAGATCATTATTTTATATACAACAACAACAGCCAAACTTTATCCCACTAGGTGGGGTCGGCTATATGGATCCTTCTACATCATTAGACTCTATCCCCTACTATATCATTATCTATATTTAAATAAATTTTATCTTATTTTATTTTTGTCAACTAATTTTTTTTTTGTCTTCCTCTTCCTCGTTTGATGTGTATATTTGGTATTGTTTCACATCGCCTAACTGGAGCATTTATTGACCGTCTAAGCACATATCCGTACCACTTTAAACGTGTCTCTCGGAGCTTTCCTTCAATAGATGCAATACCAACTTTTTCTCTAATGCTCTCATTTCTTATTCTGTCCATCCTCATATGTCTGCACATCCATCTTAACATCCTCATCTCTGCAACTCTCATGTTCTATGTGATTTAAGGGTTTGATTGACCGTCGAATCAATTGACAGAGTGTTCTTGTGTTGCATCAATTTGGTATTTGATTGTTCGTGTTACATCAAATATTGCATCCTAAAAGTGCAGGTTGCAAAAGCCCAAGGAGACATTTTTTGGCCTGAGATCCTTAGGGCACATAGTTAAAAGATTACTTGGGTCATTGAGTCTGTCTGAGATTATCACATAATCATGAATTAGAGGGGGAGGTGAATCTTATTATTCTCTCATGCCCCATAAAATTTTGTTGAGTTTTTAGTTAGTTATTTTACCCTGTAACCTCTTGGATCATAATTTTAAATCTCGATCCATGCCGAACGATATGAGCGAAATTTATCGTTCCGTTCGTGCATTCAACATCGGTATAGGTAGTACCGACTACTTCGCCTAGCCGCGGTGGCCTCTCGCAACCTCTGTAGGGCGATGAAAGCCTCGTGCGGAGCAGTGGCGGCCTTTGTGGAGCCATGGGGCCTCACGCGGAGCAATGGTGGCTTGTGGATTGTGGACAAACATAGTGAATTTAATGAAAGCTATGTTAATAATTTTAATTAACTCTTAAAATTATAAGTAGAATAAAATTGATTAAAATTTAATAAAATTATCTCATTAATCTAAAAATATTTTAAAAATTATTTAAAAATTTATTTTATTAATTTATATATTATGTATAATAATTTTATTATTATTAAAATTTATTTTATTTTTTAAATCCTATTTAATCAAAATTAATTAAATTAATTTTACTAATATAATTATTTTTTCCATTTTTTTTTTCTTTTTGTAATTATTTTTTTATTTTTAAGTTAATTTTTTTTTAATTTTAATTTATGTATTTTATATTTAAAAATTATCAAAATTTATCGGTACGATATGATACGATCGTGGATCGAAATCTCGATATGAATCGAGATTTTAAACCGTATCTCGGATCACTTGCATTGCGTGGCCAAATACAAAAGTTATCCAAACTCCATTGTGTCATTTGGCTAAATATCTTGCCAATCTGATCTCCTAGATGGCCTACTTGGTAAGAATATCTTATCTATTTCTGTTTGTTTTCTAAAAATATTTGTTATGAAACAACCAGAGCCCTAATCTTTTTCATGATCAATTGAGCTCAGAGTGATTGGATAATAAGTGGGAACGAAATGATAGTCGATCGCCCCAAGGTTGTGGTGTGGGCATCGGTAATCACACTCTCTTCCCAACGTCAATACCACGGTTCGATTTCTCCTGGATGTATCTCGCTGGGTATTTTCGCCTAGGGCGTAACGGTCGACTGTGTTGGTCGGATACAATGGACCCACATTGGTAGATCGAGTCGGAGTGTAGGTGTCGATGATACCTCCTTCTGATTTACCTTCGTTGATCGATGAGAATTCTAGTTGAAGGTCGTGGGATAGAGTCGGTCAGTCAAGGAGATTAGTTGATGCCAATTGCTCAAATACCCTTTGTAAATAAAAAAAAAAAAAAAATTATAGTCGATCGGTACCACCGTCGATCCGTCCCCGTTCCACCTCCCTTTCTTCACGTTAGATCGGGGTAGCAAATAAAATACAAAATTTAACCACAGATATGGAGACAAATGCTTATATTAGAACATTTGACTTTCATACATATACAAGCAATTCTGCAACTATAATACCTGTAAGATAAAAGCTAAAGAGCATCATCACATTGCTAATGTTGTATTCACACATGGCTTCTGAAGTTTGTGTCCATACGAGGATGGTACATTGATTGGGACAGGATGTCATTTGTGAAATGAACACGGGTCGATTTCGAAGGAGGGTCTAAAATTCCTCTTTAATGTCAGATGACCCTCCTTTGTCTTGGTCAATCCTGACAAGGGCAAAGGCCTCCTCTCCCCCTGCGATTTACCTCTCTCATAATGATTGTGGGACAGACCGATAGGGGATACTAAATTGGGGGTTCCAATCTTTTGCAAAATAACTTTAGAAGTTTGCTTATGGGCTTGTCAGATCGCTCCATGTGCGCACAATGCATTGGTCGAGTGTGTGACTACGAGGTGACGTCCACATGCAAATCAACGTTGACCGTTCCATATGGGTACAATCTCGTAGTCGTGCACTGCACATGTGATGTAACCTAATAAATTTATATATATACACAAATTTGATAGGCATGCATGTCGTACTCGATCGACAAGTAGATAATGAAAATGCTTATAGATGAATAATGTAGCATAATATATATGGAGGTTCTCACGAATGCTTACGGATGAAATTGGTAGAATAACATTTCTCGCTATATATATATATAATTTATCCGTGAACACCTTTATTATTCATCGTTTGATTTCCTAAGGTTTAATGATTGAGCTATAGTATTTATCCGATTGGACGATGGATAACGGAGATGTTCACGGATGAATTGTGTAGGAGCCTACAACATTGCTCCTTAGACTTTCAAGTATGAACCCTAGCTCCATTGGAGGGGTTTAAGCCGAATCATGGGTCATCCTCTGATTTCATTGTACTTTTTTCATTTATTCTAATGGATGATACCCATGTAGCAGGATCGATATAGTTGGACTAAAAATTTGAAAACCTGAGTTATCAAAAAAAACACATGAACAATTTAGGAAGGAGGCGATTGAACTCGACAAAAGTAAAATTGAAATATCTTATCTTTATTGCCCAAAGAAGGCTGTAATAACAAGGATGAAAAAAAAAAGTCTCAATTGTAAATTATCATCTTAGCTATTGTGATGACTCATGGTGACCATTTTTGATCGCCCCTCTCTATCCTCTTCTACATCGATTCTAATTTTTTAATGCATAATTTTGAAATAATAGATCTAATAGTTTTTTGAATTATTTTAATTGATTATGTTTATAAACAATACCATGATTTTTTTTTCTTATATTTTTTAGTTATTTATACCGAGTCATTAAATTATCCCTCGGTATCCGGTTTTGTCCGGTTCGGCCCAAATAGGCCCGAACAGATCCATCCAAATGGTCCACAATCCAACAATAATCCGACGTCGCTTATCATCTTTTTTTTTGTAAATAATTAAAAATAAGCGGAGCTAAGTGTAAAATAAACACATTTGTTGGCATTTATACAAAACCCACCTACTCTTTCCAAATATCAAATAGCCCCCTTGACTGTTTTCCGGAGCACTTCTTGATTCCCCCCGACCTTCCCGTGTCTTTCGTCGCCCCCCTTTTCCTTCTCAGGAAGGGAACGCGGAAGGCAAAGCCGACAAATCCACCATTCGCCGGGCGGGCGGAGGAGGGCGTTCTCTGGCGAGAGAGAAGCAGAACGACCATGGAGGACACCGCCGATCACCCCCTCCTTTCCCACTCCGACGACGGGCAGGCAGCCGTGGACAGACCTTCGTCTTCCTCCTCGGCTTCTCCGCCTCCGCCTCTGCCTCCCACTGTTGCGGGGGCCTCCAGGTACGATGATGACGATGACGACGAGGGCGACGTGTGCCGGATCTGCCGCAACCCGGGGGACGACGATGACCCCCTTCGGTACCCTTGCGCGTGCAGCGGGAGCATCAAGTTTGTGCACCAGGACTGCCTTCTCCAGTGGCTTAACCACAGCAACGCCCGTCAGTGCGAGGTAGGGTGGTTTCTGTGTCCTGATTCTATGGATTTGTGGTGTTAGGGTTTGGTCGCTCCTGCATGCCGCACCCCTTTTGTTTTCTTCCCGAAACTCTGGGTCTTCTCTTGATTTAGGTCGTATTTTAGATGTTCTATTAGTTTCTGGCTGATGGAAAACATGATAGAAAAAGATAGCAAATTCTTTGGGAAAAAATGATCAGGAGATATGGTGGGGCTTGAAAAGTCTCGTCTTTGTGATTATAATATTGAGCTCGGGATGCTATGAATTGCTTGCTCAAATGCTGATGAAGATGAAGCCATACACGTGCATGAGGAATAATAATGTTAAGTCATGATACAATTATGTTTTAGTTAAAAGAAAAAAAAATCGTATTCAGATAGTTTCTGGTTGATGGAAGAAATGACCGTAAGATACGGTGGGATTTGAAGAGACTTATCTTATGATTATATTGAGCTCTAGATGCTATGACTTGCTTTCTAGAGGGTTGCCAAAGATAAATCCATATGTAAGGTCATGATGAATAATGTCATGATATAATTCCGTTTTAGTTAAAAGAAAAAACTCATTATAATTTTGCACCTAGTTGGTAATTATCTTCTATGTTTTGTTAGTTATCCTTTGATTCATGTTGTTTTACATATGCCTAAATCGCACACTATCATCTTAATTGACAATATCACATGAAGCAGTGCAGCCTACAGACTCTTCTGTTCCCTCTCGTCTCTCACCTCTTACTTTCATATCTCACCTGTGACTCTTGCCTCTCTCTTGTCCTCTCACTTCTTACTCTCACAACAAAAGCCATGTTGGTGTCATCTCCCGTATACACGAAGTAGTGGTCTCTAGCTTTTCGCTCTGTCTTCATCAAGCTTTAATATTAAAGGATACAAAGGATGTTTATTTAAATGCAACTCTTACTGACCTTATAGCTTTAGTTGAAAGCTGATGCTCCATGAGTTATGAAAACTTATGTTTTGTTAGTTATCCTTTGATTCATGTTCTTTTGCATATACCTAAATTGTTGCTGTGCTTTGGTGTGAATTTTTACTCAGTCATTAAAGATGTTCCTATTTTGTGTTGTTTATTATCTTTCTGAAAAATCTATTCCACCTGTCTCCCCAACGATGCATTCAAGCAATAAAGAGAAAATAATAATAATAATTTTCCATATTTAATGTTTATGAAGGAACCAATTTAATGTTGATTTATGAAGTGGATGACTCACTTTTGCAATCAATACATACCATGACTAGTATTATATGAATTCCTTTTCCTAAATTTCATATTATTTGTGTGTCCCAGATGCAAGTATCCTCATATTTCATTTATTTTTTGCTAGTGAACCAGTGATTTTAATATATGGCGCTCTGAATGGTTGTCCATCACTCCATTCGATATATCTCTCTGTCCAATTGTCTTATTGATTCATCATATTTGCAGGTCTGTAAACATACTTTTTCTTTCTCCCCTGTGTATGCCAAGGATGCTCCTGCAAGGCTGCCTCTTAAAGAATTTGTTGTTGGAATGGCAATGAAAGCATGCCATGTTATGCAATTCTTCTTACGGCTTGCTTTTGTTCTTTCTGTTTGGCTCCTTATGATACCATTTATTACTTTTTGGATTTGGCGCCTGACCTTTGTGAGGAGTTTTGGTGAAGCTCAAAGGCTTTTTTTGAGCCATCTATCTGCACCTGTAATACTTACAGATTGTTTACATGGTTTCTTACTTTCTGCTAGCATTGTGTTCATATTTCTTGGGGCAACCTCTCTAAGAGACTATTTTAGACATTTACGTGAACTTGGAGGTCATGATGCTGAGAGGGACGATGAAGGTCAGGAAAGGAATGGGGCTCGTGCTGTTAGGAGGCTGCCTGGTCCGGTTAACAGGAATCCTGCTGGTGATGGAAATGCTGAAGATGCTGGTGGAGCTCAAGGAATTGCTGGGGCTGGCCAATTGATTAGAAGAAATGCAGAAAATGTTGCTGCTCGATTGGAAATGCAGGCTGCTCGTATTGAAGCCCATGTTGAACAGATGTTTGATGGACTAGATGATGCTGATGGTGCTGAAGATGTGCCATTTGATGAGCTTGTAGGAATGCAAGGGCCTGTATTTCATTTGGTTGAAAATGCTATAACGGTATGTGTGCTCTCTTGATCTGTTTTTACTTTATGCTAAAGCATATTTGCAAACTAATTGTTTTTTTTATTGATTTTTATGTGACTTTGATAGTGCTTGACATATCTTTGAAGTCATGTACAATAATTAAATTATAACATGTTTAACTCTTCTTCATTTACACTATCTTAGGGTAAATCATGGATAAAAAGTAAATATAACATCTCGGTGCTAATTGGACTGGATCTACGAAACTTCAGATTTAATTTAAGTGGATGTTCAAGACATGAATAAAGTATGCAATTTTGTATATGATAGATTGGCGTAATGGTAAAGTTGTTGCTATGTGGCCTAGAGATCACGGGTTCGAGTTGTGGAAATAGTCTCTTGCAAAACAGGATAAAATTGCGCACAATAGACTTATTCGTGGGACTTTGCATTAGCGGGAGCTTTGTGCACCGGACTGCTCTTTAGATGAGGATATAACAGTCAATTTGCAATGTTTTCCGATGTAAAGCAATGAAGTATTCAAACATCTTTCTTCTTTATTAAACCTGACAGATGAGAGGAAATCTTGAAATTACATTCTGGTAATAAGTACCTAAGTAGGATAGAAGTTTGAGATACCAAAAACATTTACTCTTATGTAGTTTAGGAGATAGGATGACATGCAGTAATTTTCAATGCTATGTAGCCAAGGTATTTGGTTATTCAACAACCAGTCTGGTGGAGTTGAACTTTTGTGAACAGCCTAGGATGTATAGAGATATTGTGTGACTTTGGGTGAATTACTAATATTACTAAATTGAGTGCATAGATTAATTATGGATAGGGCTGAGCTAAATATCGGTTAAACCAAATTAACCAACCGAAATCGGAAGCTTGGTTCGGTTAATTCTGAAATTCAATTTTTTTATTTAACATTGATTAATTCGGTTCATTTCGGATTTTAGGTTTAAGAATTCATTTTATCTGAGTAAATTGAATTGGAGGTCATGCTATGTCTTAGCAGTCGACTTTTATCTGATGACCTTGAACAGTGACTTCAAAATTGCGAAATCATCAACGACTATTAAGTTTTAGCAGTCGACTATAATCTCCAATCGACTGATGATTAAAAAATTGATTATTTTGGTTTTCGACCGAATTAATCAATTTTTTATTGGTTCGATTTGTTTGGTTTTCGTTGGAAAGTTCGGTTGGCTCGGTTAGTTCAAAAAAAGTTCGGTTTGTTTGATTTGGGTTTAGTCAGTTCGGTTATTAACCGATTGCTCTCCCCTAATTATGGAGTATAGGATAAGGAAGGAAGAAAAGATTGGTGATTCTAGGCCCTTTCTGTTGATGCTCAATGACAACTAACATGCTCCAAGTGATAATCACCTTTGGATACACTTCAGGTCTCATGGTCAGTACTGACAAAACTTAGGCATTAGGCGCATCTATTATCACTAATAACATGGCACTAGGCTTGACACATGCAAACGCCCAAAAGGGTCTTAGTTAGGCAATGTTGGTGTAGCCATTTGCTCCAAGAGCTGTAAATGAACCGGACGCTTGTGAACAAATTCAATGTTTAGTAAAAAATATGTAAAATAAATAAGCTTGAACACTAGTGAGCTCAGTTCATAAACATTCATAAATAAAAATAATGAATAATTTATGAATAAACTTATTTGTTGAGTTGTCTAAATCTTAGTTATGAATTTATTTCTCTATTTCTTGTTTAAATATATAAAAATATAATGATCTATAAATCTTTGCAATCTTAAATTGTCTATAATACATTAAACAAGAAAAATAATATAAGTTTCATTGATTATATAAACGTTTTACCTCTAAATAGGACAACAATGTCATTAGTTGAGTTCGATAACAAGCTTGAGCTTGGCTCGATAAGATTTTTAATGATGAAGCTTGAACAAACTCAATAAAAAAATAAGCAAACCTAAACACCATCAACCTTGGCTCAGCTTGTTTACACCCCTACATAGAGTTGTGGGTACCCTTCATCTTTGTTGAAGCTTTTCCATAGTTAGTTTTATTGTGTATTTTCTTCTTAATCTTAAGATGGTACATTGTACTTTCTTAAACATTTAATCTTCTGGGATGGAAGGTAATTGGTTCATTTTAATTCTTATATGGCCATATTAAGTGAAATCGTTTTTCCTATTGCTTCTTTCATTGTCCATTTACACTAAATGGTCTTTCTGGAGCTTTTACATGGATTCTAAAAAAATTCTTTTTGATAATAAAAATATCTTTTATGGCTTCCTGTTGTAATAATCTTCCAAATTATAATTTATTTTCCTTGAGATTTGACAGGTGTTGGCAAGCAATGCTATATTCCTGGGTGTTGTCATTTTTGTCCCTTTCTCATTAGGGAGGATCTCTCTCTACTATATCACATGGTTCTTTTCATCAGTTTCTGGCCCAGTGGCTGAAAAAGTTGTGCCCATTTCAGAATCAGCCCTCTCAGTAGTGAATAATACATTGAAGAACGGACTGATTGCTATGAAGAATTTGTCAACTGAGAACCATACTGATGGTGGCTTGGACCGTATACTGGAGATGGTTAATGGATCCCAACTAGTGAATGCCACTGGAACGAATGAGATCTCTAACACTGTCGGCAGGTCCATTGCTGCTGATCTTCTCAAGGGAACAATGGCTGGGTCCTCCCATCTTTCTGATGTGACTACCCTTGCAGTCGGCTATATTTTTGTATTCTGCTTTGTTTTCTTTTATCTTGGTCTTGTTGCTTTGATACGATACAGTAGAGGCGAGCACATTATATTTGGGAAGCTCTATGGCCTACTTGCTGCAGCAGAAGCAATTCCTTCTCTCCTTAGGCAATTTCTTGCAGCAATGAGACATCTGATGACAATGGTTAAGGTTGCATTTTTGTTGATTATTGAACTTGGAGCCTTTCCACTTTTATGTGGGTGGTGGCTCGATGTGTGCACTTTGAAGATGCTGGGGGCAACAATTACTCAAAGAATTGAACTATTTTCTGCCTCGCCATTAGCTAGCTCCTCGATTCACTGGCTTGTTGGCATAGTTTACATGCTCCAAATCAGCATCTTTGTCAGTCTTCTCAGAGGGGTAAAGCTGCCTTTTTTAGTGCTTAATTATTATATATAAATTCACACCTATAAATCTTGTTTAACAATGAGTATTTCTGTTTCCTAGGTATTGAGGAATGGAGTTTTATATTTTCTGCGTGATCCAGCAGATCCAAACTATAATCCATTCCGTGACCTCATTGATGATCCAGTGCATAAACACGCACGGCGTGTATTACTATCTGTTGCTGTTTATGGCAGTCTGATTGTGATGCTTGTCTTCTTACCCGTGAAGCTTTCTATGCGCCTCTTACCTTCTATGTTCCCTCTGGATATAACGTCGGTTGTCTTTTTTTATTCATTTGACAGTTGAATTCTTGGTTTACCTGCATAACTAATGTAACTTATTTCATTATGCAGTATTTCCGATCCATTTACAGAAATTCCTACGGATGTTCTGCTGTTCCAAATTTGCATACCATTTGCTATCGAGCATTTTAAGCTACGTACAACAATAAAATATCTTTTGCACCATTGGTTTAGTGCAGTTGGTTGGGCTCTCGGTTTGTCTGACTACTTGCTACCCAGAACTGAGGACAATGGAAACCAAGATGCTGGCAACATTGAACCAGTGAGACGAGATAGACTATTACACAATGCTCGCTTTGGCGGACCTCAACAGAATGATCTACCTTTGGTGCCAAGAATTGCTGCTGATGATCAAGGCAGGGATGATATTGTCGGAAATGCAGATGCAGCTGAAGAATCTGATGCTGATGATCACACAGATTCTGAGTAATCACTTTGATACTTCCTGCCTGCAAGATTTTTTTTTTTAACATGCCCCAGACTAGCTGAATTTTGCTTGTCCAGGTGCCAACTGTGAGTGGCGCAGACTATCGTATACTAACTGTTAATTTAACTTCCTGCAGGTATGGTTTTGTACTCCGGATCATTTTGTTGCTGGTATTGGCATGGATGACTCTTCTGCTCTTCAACTCTGCAATGATCATCCTTCCTGTCTCCCTCGGTCGTGCACTGTTTAATGCCATTCCTAGACTTCCAATTACTCATGGCTTCAAGTGCAACGGTAAACGTTTAGAATCCTTTTTCCATTACAATTTAGTAGTATGTTTTTTCCAAACTTACGGAAGCTGACACAGATTCTCTTGTCAGATCTCTTTGCTTTCAGCATTGGCTGTTACATCATCTGTACCACTGTAGCTGGAATAAGGTACTCTGTTGATTACATCAAATCCCGTAGAGTAGGTGTTTTGCTTTTGCAGATATGGAAGTGGGGAACAATTATAGTCAAGAGCTCTGCCCTTTTGTCGATATGGGTGGGTGACACTATCCTGATGGCCGCCTATATATATAGACATGTATTGGAACTCGTTTTTCTGATTGCCGACTGCTTTTTCTCCAGATATTTATCATTCCAGTACTTATCGGTCTCTTGTTCGAGCTTCTGGTGATCGTGCCTCTGAGGGTGCCTGTGGACGAAAGCCCAGTATTTCTCCTCTATCAGGACTGGGCTTTAGGGCTCATCTTCTTGAAGATCTGGACTCGCTTGGTATGACCAAATATTTTATATTTTCTAAACATGCATTACCTATGAATTCAATGAACTGAATTTTGTTTTGAGTTTTTCCGCTCCTTTGTTGTTTTTGAATAACTGGTGTCGATCATTCCTCTGAATGGACTGAACTCAATTTTGTAACAGGTGATCTTGGATCAGATGGCACCACTAGTAGATGAAAACTGGCGTCGCAAGTTCGAAAGAGTAAGAGAGGATGGCTTCTCGCGACTGCGGGGTCTATGGGTGCTACGCGAGATTATGATCCCGATCGTCTCAAAGCTTCTGACTGCACTCTGCATTCCCTACGTCTTCGCGAAAGGCATCTTCCCTGTCTTTGGTTATCCACTGATAGTGAACTCCGCTGTGTACCGTTTCGCATGGTTAGGATGCCTCCTGTTCAGTTTATTCTGCTTCTGCGCCAAGAGGTTCCACGTCTGGTTCACCAACCTTCACAATTCCATCAGGGACGATCGGTATCTCATTGGCCGAAGGCTACATAACTTTGGCGAAGTGATTACCAGCGACCAAGAGTCTGGGTCCGACGGTCAGGAGTCAAACTCCGCCGATGGCAGTTTAATACGTCATGACCAAGAGGTCGCCATGGGGTTGAGGCTTAGGCGAGCAAATCAGCGACAGCATATCAGGTAGGCTTTTGGCCTGAAGATGCGTGTACTTGATAGTTTGCTATACACAATGTCCCGTTTAGGTCTGAAGGTTATAATACTGGTTTTTGATGGACGGACTTAATGAAGTTGCTGGACCACTTTTTAATTGTCAATATCCCCATGAAAGAAGCCACCAATATTGATGATCATTTGATGCTGTTGCAAGTAGTGTTTCCTCCTCTTCTTATATTTTTCTTAAAGTCGTGCAATGTCGACCACACTCTGTAATTTTTATTAAATAAATTTGGACTGTTTTAGTTTTTACTAGAAGATGAATGGTGTTCTCTATAGATCAATGCATTGCTCCTCAGGAATTTGATCCACTCTTTTATATGTTTGTGTTCTCTCTTTTTTGTTCCAGGTCTTGAGTTTTGACATGATATATATATATATATATTTAATTGGATAAAGTTTAAATTATTTAGTTTTTACCTAGCTATTGGTTTTCCCGTCTTATTTAGTCCATTGTTTTTTAAAATTTTTTAACTGACACTGAATATCTATCTAGGTCTTTGACTCGATTAATCTTGAGGACGGTTGGTTTGGTTTCATTCAAAATTTTCATCGGTCGTCAAGATAAATCGAAAAGTATTCACAGATCTAATATTTTATTTGGAGAAAATTTTTACAAATTATTTATATGATGATGACATGATAACAATCGTAGAGCATTAGGAATTACTACTGGGTCATGAAAATGTAGACAAGTTCACGTCATAGAATAGTCTATCAAGTAATGGAATAAACAAGAATAATTGTCATAGAATAGTCTATCAAGTAATGGAATAAACAAGAATAATTACGTTTTAGTTTAGATTAATTTCGGGAATAAACAAGAATATTTTGTCCATATGAATATTATTATAATTAATAATAAAAATGGATTCTATAACGGTAATTATGTCTACTTGAAAATTTTCATTCATTTTTTCCTTTGAAGCAATGAAACCGAGTGAAATAGGATAGAAGACTATAAAAACAAGACCTTGATAAAGATTAAAAATAAATCACACTCCACTACTGATTTTTTGGAACCCTTCCAATCTCCTAAAGTTAGATCCAACCGCACTTGCTGTTTGGGAACACCTAAAACTATACCATGGCACTACAAGATGGTGTTGGATTTCACCTTCAAGGCTTCATGCATAACATTTTGCTTTGTTTATAACCGAAGAGGGCAAACATAGAAGAAAAACGTAAGTGAGCTTCTCAAATGGAAAGATTATCGATCAAATATCCCACCCTAAGCTCGATGGCTTGACCAAACTATGCCTCATTCATCTCTCAACTGAATTATTTCAGTGATAAGTATCCGGACTTTGGCAACTTGTTCTTCTGCTTCAGTGTCATTAATAATTCTTTATTAGAAGAGTCCATTTTTATTTAAAATATATTAATCATATAATTCTATAGCAATAACCTTTTTATGTTATGACTAAACTCAACATTTATATTATTTCTTATAGTTTCTATAGCAACCCAAATGACATGGCTTGCGTATTCTCATCCATGCCACTGAGACAAAATGTTGATACACGAGAACCATAACCTTCCCATTTATATAGAATAATCCGACCGACTGATGAGTCCAATAGATCACACTCGACGAAGGCAAAACATGCGAGACGAGCTGACACAAAAGATCTCAAAATCAACACAAACTATCCCGAGACAAGCTGATAGAGTATGAATATGCCAAGATTGAGAAACATTGTGGAAACTTTGATCCACAGTTTCAATTGTATAAATAGCATCCTTTACATTGTTAATTTTTCCCTCGATCAGTATTATCGATACAAGTCTCTTTGGTTAGATTGCCTATTGAAAAACCAGGGACGTTCGCTGTTGTATGTACAAATCTTTGATGTATCGTAGTAGGTTTCAAAACCATCTTACGGCTTGCGGCGATGCTGAGAGTTGATGGATGATACTTCGGATCACTCGCTTACCTGGATCTCCGGCCAACTTCAGTCCCAGCCCCAATCCAACTGCTGCAGAGAACACAGGAATTCATCGAACCTGAAAAGGAATCAATATAAAAGGGGAAGAAAAGTACAGTATGGAAGAATGGATTCAGTTAGAGGGGGGGAAAAGAAAAGAATCGTTTGTGATCATCACTTTATGAGCCATTTGTGGAGGCTGGTAGTGGTGGTGTATAATCCTTTCTCATGATTCGAATTGGCTTGGTGAAAGCATCAAGATCATTGTTCTGCAAATCATCATTGCCTGATTCGAAGTGGGTTGGATGTGCATCAGCCTCAGAGACCATGAAACTTGCTTCATCATCATTTTCATCGGGGGCAAGCATAATGAACTCGGCAAACTGACCATTGCAGAATAGATCATTGGCCTTCTTTTCCACTTTTGTATCTAAAGAAACTACCAACGGCTTGCCAACCAGGCTAATGCCAGAACCGAAGTAACGGCCCCAGGTGTTGCCTTGTACCACGGCGTCTTTCCTCTTTTTCGGCTTGTTTTTGGCTTTTGGGTGATGAAGCTTGCATTTGGATCCTTGTAGGCACTTGCCAGTTGCTTGATAGATGGGGCACACATAACTGTGTTTTTTACAGCACTGCTCATGGAAACACATAAAATTAGATACATTCTCGTTAACTGATAGATCTAGAAAATCAATTCCTTATAAAAGTAATAGAAATAAGAATCTAGTAGGCATTTCAATGGTTTTCTTTTTTCCAATCGGGGGATTTTGTCCTAATCGCTTGAGATAACTAGTAGCATTTTTCAATCCGTTTACTTGGTGTCCTGGACAAGGATCAAGCCTATACCATGTTCATACTAAATAACAAGTAAAATCCAAGCCATGAACATGAAGAATTTTTATTGTAACAAGCATATGAGCCAGAGCCATTTTTTAAAATTTTATAAAGCAAAAAAAGGATGACAAGAAAAAGATTGACAACCGGAAGATAAATCTAGAAATTAAAATTTGTGCAGAGGAATGATGGGAAATAGTGACATTAAAATGGAAGTCCCTCTTTTATGTAAAATAGCATATACCTCATCACCATCAACACAGTATCCCTTGAGAAAGCCTTCGCAGACAGAAGCATTGGGGTTGACATTTACGTGCCTATAAGAGCAACTTGTATTGGTGCATAAACCTGCGCAGATAATTGGCATCAAACAGATCTTTTAGCAAGAGAAAAGTCAAACAAGTTGGACAAAATTCAAACAGGAATCAACCTCGTAGGAAGTAAGAGCAGTCGGGCATTCTTTCTGGAATGATCTGAACGGTAATGTTTGTGTCAATTTGGCATAGAAGAGACTGCGGAAGATTATATAACAGAACCAGGTAGCATATATAAAACATCTTTCACCTTGTGAGCAAGCTTGCAGTCCATATTTGAACATGAACCATTAAGAAATTTGGTGCAGATGGCAACTTTAGATGGGTCATGAATGTATGGGCACTTCCCTCCCTTTTTGTTGCACTTGCCGAACCGAGTAAAGAATTGGCAGTATTGGTTCTTCTTTGCCAAGCGCAATCTGGCTGTGTGCAAACTCCATCTAACTTTTTCACTGGCCAAGATGCGAATAAGTTTCTTTGGATCTCTCACAAGTTGGTTACCATTACCTATCCGAACATATCTGCTGGAAAAGTTGAAACCAAAACAATGAAATACAAAACTGCTAGAAATCAAGGAGATTTTTCAGATCTATGGATCTTCAAATCAATAAGCATACGATAATCATACTCATTGTTGCCTCCCAACGATTTCCGTGGCACCAAAGATATACTGTTGTTTCCAGTTCCCTGATCCTTATCACATGACTGCTCATCTGCACATTGATCCAGAACAATGTATTGCCACAAATTGCATTGTGAATCAGATGTAAATCCATATTATAAAAGATTGGGTGGCGAACTTAACCAAGAGTCTAGAACTGAAAATGGAAGGCAATAGCAGGACCAAGGAAGAGACAAGTACTATCTACTGCATTTTGATTACCTCGAGATCGGCATGTAATTAGAATTGATTTCAAAGATAAGTATAGAATCACATAGAATTTTATATAGAACCATTCAACTTCAAATAGTTGGGGTTGACAATTGCTGATATTAATGATGAGTTTAATGCAACAAGAAACCCACATGATACTGGAATTAAAGACGAGTTAGAAAATTAATAAGTAATTTACCATGGAATAAGACTCATTAGTATCGCTTATGCTTCACCACAATCATATGGAACAGGATGATGAATCCTATTTTCCTTATATGCATCTTCAAAGTTCCTTGTGGCCCAAATAACCATTTTACTTGCCATCCAAATAAAGATACATACTATATACTGCATGAAATGGTGGGAATATTTTCTTTCGATTTTGTTCCATATGCACCCACAAGTGCAGTCTTGCCTATATCCATTAGGCACTTATCAAGGAGAGCCACAAAATTGTTTTCCATTAGTTAATAGAAAACAAATAAATGAATTCATAACTTCAACCAAGGCAGTATAGGACCTCCTGATCAAGATTAAGCACCAAAACTTTGCTGGGTCATCCTGTTGTCTATCTAACATCCTCCAACAATATTCCAGGAGCTATTTTCGTGATGTCAAATTAATAGGATGAACTGCATGGTATGAACAAAGTGAGGTTAGCAGTAATTGAAAGCCACTTCAGGAGAAAAGGTTGGCTCTTCAATCTGGCCTGACAATAAACTAAGATTGGACCAGGTTAGAGTAACATCTTAAAGTTAGTATATAAACCAAGGCTTAGCTTGGATGGATAGAATAGAATGTTAAGATTCATAATGCATGTTGCTCATGCTCGGGTATGAGTACTATCAAGGGTGCAGATCCAAGTACTAGCACAAGTGTCCAACAAGAGTACGGATGTGAAGTTCTAATAGAGAGACCTCTTTGCTTCTCTCATGGTATACCCCTCTTCTTGCTGAGCCCCTTTCCCTCGGTCCATAAAGACAAAATTTAGGACTCAAGAAAACTCGAGTAAATTCTCATTGCATAGATCAATTGAACAATCTGCATATCAACAGCAGATGGTTGATTGTTGCCCACCTGTTTTTTTTGTTCCACTAGTTTACTGTCATTAACTTTGTTGGCTTCCTTTCTATCCCCAAAGCCTCTTTTGTTTTGGAGGATGCTCAAAGGAAATAGTATCTTTCATTTTCTCTTTCCTTCCCGGCAGTACAGACAGTGTTAAATCATGTTCTTTGCTCATGGGTATGTTTATCCCTTGGGCTCGTTTATCAAACCTTGCAATCATGCATCATATAAGCATTGATCAGGGTTAGAGTAGCTAACAAAAATACGTGGAATAGTCAAGCAAAAAATCCAGGCTGGACCAAAGCCATTGACCAAGACCATAAAAATAACAACTGCTCATTTTTTGTAAAGAATTCACAAGAAAAATATCAAGATTCAAATAATCTAATCATTTTAATGATATAAAAAGAATAACTTACTAAGTACGGAATTTATACTATGTTTAAGGCCAGAAACAGAGAGAAGATTCTTTTGTTCTCTGTTTTTCCTCTCAACTTCAGCAACTGCCAATTCAGCCTCCTGTGATAAAGATGGATCGATTGAAAACTTACGGCTGTGATCATCACCAGGTTCAGAGAGATAGAATTTGACTCGACAGAGATAGAAAGCAAGTTTGTTATGAGAATGAAACTAACAATAAGCATAAAATCATCTATTCCTGCATTTATTGCATGGATTTTAGCCAATCTTCCCCAAAGAAACGTCAACAATAGCCTAAGTTAGAGACAGATTATAGACTCCATTTATAAAATTACAGACCCACAAAAGTATCATAAACCACAAAAGTGTCATCCTCCCCTAACCATTTATTACAATCAACAAGTTCTAACAGCTTATCTATTGTAGCCATTACATTTGCAAACATCATAATACTCCATAATTTGACCTTTCGATTATGGATTTCAACAAATGTCCTATATCGATAAACAAATAATGAAACTAAGAGAAAAAGAATAAATGCTTTAGCAACTATGCTAACATTATTTTCTGTGACGAAAGAAAAATGAATTAGGTTATGACTGGCAAAATCTCAAATTGAATCAGTTTCCTGAGTCATTCTATGGTGCTAAAGCAACACACAACTTCCAATTTAGAGAATAAAAATTGCACATACATCTCAGTCATCCTCTCCTTGCATATGTATCCTTCAAGGAAACCACCTCTTACTGGGAAAGGTTTAATCAAAGGATTACATAGAAAGATTACAATCTAAATCATGCATGAGTTGAACATTCCATGGATCTACACTATCAGGTTTAGAAAATTGATCATTTCTATAAACATACAAGCCGAGTCACAAAAAATTCTAATACCCATATGTGTGCAGAAAACTTAAAATCTAAAAGGAGGTTTTGTTCTCCATTCACCTTATTGACTACCTTTGAGCGTCTCTGCATGGACCTTGACCATTTCAAACTAGATCTACCAAGACGTGACAACCCAGACTTCTTCAGAAAAACCCCATCAGTTCGCAATGTGTAGAGTGTATCCTTTTTCCTCACAAGTTGCGATTTCAAACTGTAAAAAACATGGAAATAATGCTTCATAAGTTAGTTTCAACACAATATTGTGAAGAAACAAATGGGAAAAATAACTTATAATTATAAGCCATGAAATGAAATAATTGAATCAAGGGATCTCATTCTTCAAACGATAGCTTACCTTTGTAGCCATGTAGCTCTCTTCCATGGAAATAGGTAGGGAAGAACCTTTATACGACCTAATGATGAGATGCCTTTTTTAGATGCCCGTTTTCCACTCAATGTCCAAACATGAGAAAAACTGGAGTACTTGTGTCGTTTGTCTTGGGCTTCACAAAAAATTAGTCAACAAGGATAAGCTTTATCTCTCATTCTGAGTATGGATACTTAACAAATCTGACACTTGAGAGTTGTCTAAATCCACATTATAAAAGGTAAAAACAAATTGATTAGATATTACAAGGATGGTAATTGCTAAGGTTCAATGATTCATCTATATTCGCATGTCTGAATAATCATCAAGAGAAGTGAAAAATAAGAGTTGAAGAATATGATAACAACATATGCAGAGTAAGTGAAATAATCTTCAGTACGGACCTTTGTTCAATTTTTTCTTAGGTAGAGTAGAGGTTACACCATTCACAGTAGATACAGAAACCTTCTGTCCACTCATGTTTCCATTTCCGGGATGAAGCACAACATTATTTTGACCTTCTGAAGAATAGACATTCCTTACAAGTTGGTTCTTGTTTTTCCTATAGTAATAATCAGATGAAACTGAGGAAATTAATGCCAGACTCTTATCCAAAGAAGAATTAACTGAATCGGTGACTTTACGCCCTGAAGCAGCTACCAACTGATTGGACCTGCGTTTTACATATATCACACTCTTACCCAAAGGTTCGCATATTTTATCACTTGTGTCATTCTGATCATTGATACCACCAGAAGGCAGAATAAGTGGTGTAACCTGAAAATCAGTCCTAGCTTCAGCAACAGAATTCTCTGACAACACATGAGGAGCTTCAGAAGAATAAACAAAGGTGGAATCTGATAGTTTCGTAGCAAGAGGTAAAGGAGGTGTTTTTGGTCTCTCAAAAGCATTATTAGGGCAATTCAGAATATTGTTCCTAGAATTCATGCTTTTCTCCTTGATATCTTTGTTCAATTGACTTGTGATTCCCAGAGACTGTGATGGTTGTGTAGGCTCTGAAGACAGTTTGCTCTCGAAAGAAGGATTAGAGCAAGCAAGAAAATTGTTTGCAAAACCATTACTTCCAAAAACAATGTTTTTATCTGTAATGCCTTTGTTTAACTTTCTCATACTTCGCAGAGACTCTGATGGCTGAGAAGCTGATTTCCTAATAAGACTGTTACCTTTACGAACATAGGAATTATGAATCCTTCCAAGCTTCCTTGGGGATAGTTTTGACAATGAACCGCCTGTTTGAGATTGCAGAATCACCTGAGAAATAGAAGAGGGAGCATTCTTTCGATGCCAAGTTTTGTGTCTCAAACTCAGGTGTGAATGAGTTGATTCCTTGGAAGATTTAACTGAGTTAGCTCGAATTGAAGTATCTTTTGGAAGTCCAACAGTTGACATTGTCTTCTGGTTCAAATGCTCTAGTTCATTCATATCTTTTGATTCCATGGTTTTTTGTTTCATAGCATCATCTGATAATAAGTTATTTTCTTTCTCAAACATAGGTTTACAACTAATGTTCTGAGCCGACATAGCACCTTCAACTTCTAGTGCCAAGGGTTCTCTGAAAGCCAACAAATATTTGTCTTCTGTGACAACTTTCTGATCTTGGTCACAAATATCTTTAATCAAACCATCTTTATTGCAACCATATCTATCAGGCAATCCTGAAGGTGAAGCATCTTGAAATTCAGACATGAAAATGGATGAAGCTACTAAATGTTCCTCTCTAGGTTTCAAGTTATCAGATTGAGGTGATTCGACATTAGCTTGTGAGGCAAGGCGAGCATCTTTCTTATCTGTGGTAATATCTGGAAGGTATCCATCTGAAGCTGTATCCATTAACTGTGGAGGCAAGTTAACTAAAAGATTTTGTATTTCCATGCACAAATAAGCATCACTCTCTGTAGAGTTACCTCCACTAATTTCCTTGTGCTCTTTTGCATCAACATCGACCTCTATGTGCTGGTTGCCAACAGTATGCTGCTTCATTTTTAAGTCATCGGCGAAGATGCTATAACTGGTTAAAGACGAGGTCATATGACCAACTGGCATGACCAACTGCTCACTCTTTCTCAGTGGTGATGAAGAATAATCACTGGAAATTGTAACAAAATCTTTGTCAAGGTCTCCCACTTTCTTATTGTCATCTGACCCCTCAA
This sequence comes from Wurfbainia villosa, assembly GCA_025175895.1. Lineage (NCBI taxonomy): Eukaryota > Viridiplantae > Streptophyta > Magnoliopsida > Zingiberales > Zingiberaceae > Wurfbainia > Wurfbainia villosa. The sequence continues at coordinate 638,175 of CM046000.1, read as the reverse complement.
AATTTTGACTATCATGATTCTCATCTATGGTGTTCTGTGCCTGGAGAGCTGATGACAATTGCTCAGTTTCAGCATCTAGTTTACCCTCAATACTGACATGATTGATGGAACTTGAACTGTCAATGTTTAAATCTCTAATATCCAGTAATGCATTAGCACAGTTTTGATTGAGAGTTTGTCCAAGTTCAACAAATTGTGCTCCCTTTTCTTCCTCATCGCATCTAGAAGGATCAGTTAAAACACTTTTCTCTGCAGTCTTTGTGTCTATGAATTCTGACTGACAAAGCTCTAAATTAACACAAGTATTAAGTTCAATTTCCTGTTTTTCTACAATACAGTTTGTTTCTTTGACCTTTCCACCAATAACAGAATGGAAAGCTCCTTCTTCCCTTACATTCTCATCCATCAACTCTTGCCCTATGTCCTCATCCATTGTCACAGTGCTAATAGCCCTCCTTGAAGAACTCCCAAGGTTAGAATTATTTACATCTTTAATAGAGGAACTTCTATGATTATCTGACTCTTCTAGATCATCTAGCTTTTTCTGAGAAGTGTTCGGTGTGAGCATCTTAGAGATTCCATCCTTTGCCTCAAGAACTAATGAGCCGGAAACAACAGGAATAGCAAATTCCTCTCCCTTCCTTGACAACTCCTTTTTCACTAGCCTTTTAGGCGTCCACCACTCCTGACCTTTCCCATCAGAAGCAAGTAAGGCTGATCTTGGAGAAGACATTTCACCAACCAAATTACTTGATTTTAGTGAGAAGTTAGGTGTGCTTACGTCTAATTGATGCTTTACAGAAGTAGTGGGCTGAGAAACTAATTCAGAAGGTGAAGTGTGAAACAATGGTTTCTCCTGTAGTCTGCTCCAGACAGATATCCCAGATTGTAACCTAGATAGAGCACTAGGCCTCTTGGCTGATTGCTTACTGGATGTTGAAATTATAATTTGCTCCTTCCCTCTATTAAAGAACTTAGCACTGGGCCTCTTTGCAGTTTGTTTCCCTGATGACCATATTGTGATTTGGTCATTCTCCCTGTTGGAGAGCTTTCTCTTACCTCTATTGTCCCGTAAGTTATTTTCCTCACGGGAATAGACTGTGCTTGTGGTGGGCAAATCATAAACATCTGAAGTGGTTTCAAATTGCCTGTTTATGTGAGAATAAGAATTGCCAGTAGATCGCATTGTGGGAATTGGTGACCTAAGATGTCGCTCCAAAATAGGATCAAGTTCTCTCATATCCTCTCTATCTCTAACTATATCCCTATTCCTATCCGAATAAAAAGGCATATGCAGTGGTCTTTCTCCTCTGTTATCCTCTCTTTCTTTATCAGAGGAAGATTTCATCGGTGGTAGCAAATACCGCCATTCAGCTACAGAATCAGCTTCCCTCTTTCCATCTATGGTAACAAAGTCCCGTGGAGTCCTAGGGGAAGAGTCGCACGGTGGAATTGTAGAAGGACTAGGAAGCAAGATACGGTATGGATGATCGATCTCTTTGTCCCAAACCCTAAGATGCCTCTTGCTTGGGCCTCCCAAGTGCTCCTCCAGATCAGTGTCTTTCAACCATCGAGGTCTCTTCCTTCTTTCCAAATCTACAGCAAGATCCTCCCTATAAAGATTTACACGGGAACAAGCCACGAGACGCCGCCTTTCCTCCTCATCCTCCCACCTCAACCGGAGCAAATCTTGGCTCTCGTCGACAACCCTAAATCTATCGTCATCAAAAACACGACTTTCCGGAGAATCTCGCACGAAATGATCCCCATGACCGATGAGATGCGATCGGAGCGTTGGGTAGCGGTCGCCGGGAAGGGGCAAGCGGTCAGGGAAACTAAGGGGCGGCTGCGGGAATGGATCCATTTGATAGGGGACGCGAAGGCGGCCGCCGTCGTCGACGGGGAGGCGGCTTTCGCGCTCGTGGCGGAGATATCGGACGTGATGGCTACAATAGGGCGGCGGCGGGGGTGTGGGCGAGGGTAAGGAACCATGGTGGCGGTGGTGGTGGTGGGATTGATGGGGGTAGTAATTGGGATCCACCAAGTGGTGAGGCGGCGGAGGGTGCGGATCGTACCTGGATCTGGCGGCGAGGCGAGGCGAATCCATCAGCGATGCTCGATCGAATGCCTGCGGAGGAAGAAGAGTAGGGGAAGCGAGCAATTGGGAAAGGCAATCGACGATTCGATGACGACGACGAGAGCTCGTGGAATCGATCAAGATACGGGGAAAGCGTAATAATTAAATTATCATTTATTTATTAACAACCATAGATGGGCTTTCAGATTCGTGCATCGTGATCGACGTTGTAGATGGCATACGCCGCCACATGCAGCATTTCACTCCGTGATTCGTGCAATTGCGATGTACACCATGATCTACGGTGTAGATCGCATCTTCCGCTTCATATTGCAGCGCCGGGGATGCTGCTCCCCGCCAAGCTCTTCCTTCGCGAATCTGGAAAGGAAGACGACAACGACAATCAAAAGGACAAAGTGGAGGAAGAAGATGAAGCCAAGCATCGCGTGCATTCCAATCCCGAACGCCATTCTCCTTCTCCTCCTTTTTACGGTCCACAACGAGGAGCCAGAGCGAACGCCGCGGGATGGCGAGGCGAGCCGTCTGGGAGAAGCTGCCGCTGTCGGTACTGGATCCCTCGCCGCCACGCAGAAGGTCCTCCTATCTACGTCTACCCGAGCAGATCATCCGCCTTTCTGTCCTTAAACTGGACGGCTCCTCCTTTGGTACCATTTTCAATTCCCAGTGTACTCTTCAATTTTGGGTTTTGAGATTTGCAATTTTTCCAGATGTGGAGGTCGCGCGGGCAGCGAAAGTCGTGGATCTGAAGATGAAGATCGAGGACAAATTCGATAAGCTCGTTGAGGAAGGGGGTTGCATCATTTCTTGGTAAAATTGTTTTTCTCCCCTAATTTCGCACGGCGATGAGGTTTCTGTTTTCTTATCTGTGATATTGTTTTTTGATTGCTGTCATTTTAGCACATTATCTGTTCCTCCGAGATTGGAACTTGATTCCTGCTTCAAGTTTCTATCTTTTTTATATTATTTCTGCGATTACTGACACTAAGATTCAGACGCCTTTTTCTTGGCACAATTTGACTAAAGTTTGTATCATTTTCTATGATCAATTCCGTGATCACTATCATTTTAGTCCATTTTTATTTTCTAAGAAAAATTCGAACATTTCTCTGTACAACTGAATGTTCATTTGCACAATTTGAGTCTAGATTTTATCTTATATAGTTTTGCTTGTCAATTCACCATGTTGTGTTTTCCACCAAGATAGATTTAAACATGAATACTCTTGGTACAGATGTTCATTTGTTTTCTATCTTTTATATGATATCATTCACTGATTACTGTCAATTTACCAGGGCTCGAGTACAATTGATTGTCCATTTTCCACAATTTGAAACTAAATTTTGTTGGTTACAGATCTGCGATTTGATATCAATTTACTGAATTGAGTTTTTGACCAAAACAGGAACTTGAATATTTTGGGTACTAGCGATGTTCATATTGCACAACTTGAATGAAGTTTCTTTCATTAATTTGATACAAGTTCTTGGATCACTGTCAATTTATCACATTGGGTGTTCTATCACGATTTGACTTATATCGACTCCACTTTCTGGATGCGTCTTTAACGATCGTCTTATGACGATTTCTTTACAGGTCTCATGTCTGGGGCCACTTCTGCTTATGCTATCATGAGTATAAGTTAATCGACCATGGAACTCAACTACTATCCCTGGGAATCAAAGATGGTGATCAGGTTCGTGTATAGTATCCTTTCTCTCTGATTTCAATGACTTATTGTTAGATCTGGTAGTCTAGAGGTAGGGAAGGAAGTCCTAATTTAAATATACAATTCAAATTAGATTTATCTGTTGAGAGACTTGAGTTGATAATATCAAATTATCGGCTTTGAAGATTAAGTTGAGTTGAGCAACTTAGACAGAGTGTTAAGTGACTGAGTGGCCGGGTGACCGGGTGGTCGAGTCGCCAAGTGCACGAGTCGTCGAACCCGAGCAATGAGTGGCCGAGTTGTCGAGTGCTTGAATCGCCGAGTGCTCCAGTCTTCAATTGCCCGAGTCATCGAGCTCAAGCGCTGAGTGGCCGAGTTGTCGAGTGCTTGAATCGCCGAGTGCTCCAGTCTTCAATTGCCCGAGTCATCGAGCTCAAGCGCTGAGTGGTCGAGGTCGAGTATGAGTGGTCGAGCTAGAGTACTCAGAAATTGAGGAGTCGAGATCTGCGTTAAATGCATATTCCTTAAAACAGATTTGGTCCACCTCCGCAGTGCTTTGAGGTTTTCGTGGGTCGTTCGTTTTCCAAGATATAATGGTGGATCGCGATCTCTACCAAACACTAATGATCGTGACGAACCGAGAGGTACTCGAGTGCTATCACCGGGTTTTGTCAAATGAAAAGAAGTACTCGACCGAGAAAAAGAAAGAGAGAGAGAGGAGGAAGTAGATGGATTCATTCTCTTCTGCTCAAGGCCTTGGCTCCTTATAGGAGTGTCCCCATCACTAGCAGAATAAAAGTTATTAAATTGTTTTTATTCATTGCAGTGAAACGTCTATCGTTTAGAACGATAAAACGAACTCATTAATCACGTTAATGCATCCGTTATAATTGAGTAAAAATTATTGGGATGGCAAAATGTTAGTTCATTTGCTTGGGTAGATTTTGTCCTGACCAATCCGACATTCAACATATGTAGGTCGTATTTGCATACGAGTCACTTGTGTTCAGTACAATGTTGGCTCTGGATTTACATCTTCTACGGGCGCGCACATGAAAAAGAATCTCTCCTCATATATTTAAGTCTTGAAATTTTAAATGTGAGACTAAAAAGTCCCACAGTGAAATCTCATCATCCATTTCATCCCTTTTTCAATTCACATTTTTCCAACACTTATACTCGACTTGAGCAGAAATCATTTCCTCCAAAATGCCAAATACCAAAAAATATATTTTTGTTAAAACAAACAGACCCTTAATCACTAGATTATTTCGCACAGCCAAACCTCTTTAACGTTCAAATACAATTATATTTAAAAGTTGCAAATGTCTAGATTTGTTACTATCTTTGCATATTTGATCATAGAATGAAATCAGTCTGATCCCATGTGCAGCTTCATTTTGCAAGACACATCTCGCCCAACCAAAATTGTCACCGAAGAAAGTCGACAAATAGAGTGACAAACTTTGTTCAGCACAGACAGTAAGCATCATCAACAGAGCTCCATTTTCATTTCAATCCATTCATCTTGATCTAAGAAAGACAAACACGGCTTTGTTCCTTCTTTGAAGGTCATTCGCACGGCGACATATCGTAAAGGAAGTCGACGATGATGAAGCAGGCCATCACCAGAGTTGTGCTCGTAGTTGCCAAGAACAAGAAGGATGTATTGTATCACACAAGAACTCCAAACTAGGCCCTCTCTTCCAAGGATGGAATGATGGATTAGGGAGCTCTTGTAAGACAAAATCAAGAGGTGTGAGTACAAAAATGGTCAGACCTCGCAAAAGGATTTCTTGGGCAATATGCTACTGATGTGCTATTATCATTCACACTTATGGAGGATGGATCAAAATCTCATTTAGAAGGTTTCCTCATTATTTTGCACATATTTCCTTTTCTTCCGAGTGTATGCTTATCGATGTGGTAGTTGGTCGTCATGTAAATTATATTTTTCTTCTTTTTTTTTTCTTCCAAGTGTATGTTTATGGATGTGGTAGTTAATCGTCATGGAAATATACTTCGAGGCAGTTCATTGTGCAATTTCAAATAATAATTTGCGATGTAAACAATGTTCTTTCGTCGCATAGGTTATTTGTGATATGATAGTTTATTAATGATGTGGCAGAATTATCTCCTGTCGGGTGGGTGACAGGTCAGATCAATGGTCAAATTGATATGGAACTTAAATTTAAATCCGGTCAAATAAAGTGGGAGTAAATTTAAGTCCATCCAAATTGCATCTGAGGTCGGTTCGGCAATTAGATCGGTTCGATCTCCCAACTCAGTTCGGTGTTTAGATCGGCCTGATATTTTGAGCTCAAATCGGCTTGATCTTCTACCCAAGCTCAGTTCGATCGTTGGATCTTCCGAGCTCAGTTCGGCAGATGACAATCCGAGCTCAGTTCGGCAGTTAGATTAGCATGCCTCTATGATTTCTACGAAGCCACATCTCCATAATCCTCTTCCAGAAGTCACGCCTCTAAGATCTTTTCTAGGAAGTCGTGTCTCCACGATCTTCTCCAAGAAGCCGTGTCTTCATGATTTTCTCTAGAAAGTCACGTCTCCACATCACACCTCTATGTCACGTATTCTCTAAAAAAAAATACGTTCTTCTCTTCCTATATAAAACTAAAAGGAGATGAAAATGAAATAATCTCTAAATGTTCTACTCTCTCTACTTTATAATTTTTTTCTTCACTTTTCTTCGTTTTTTAACTTGAGCATCGGAGAGAATTCGTCGAGGTATTTCTCGACATCCTTTTTCATCTGTTTTTTTTTAATCCTCTTAGATCTGAAGTACTTATCGTTCCGACAATTGATCTAAGGAAGGTCGACCTTGTAAATGCCGACCTACAGACATTGATCTTCCCAAGTCATATATACTCCCAACCCGACAAAGCTTTGAAGAAGGCCGATCTGACTAGTTCGGTACCTCGAAGACAAATTTGATTTGTACTTAGTCTATCAAAAGAGTTCGATCGTAACCATTTTATTGAGTCTTTTCATCCTTTAATCTTGGACCGGATCACTTTATCAACATGATATTTGAGAACTCAATTCATCCAAATTTTATTGAGTTTTTTTTTTTTTTCCGTTTGGCATTGATGCTTTAGATGGCTGGAATACTTGCTTCTTATTGACCTTTGATAAATTTAAATGTGTTAAAAATTATAATAAAAAATAGAATTTAAAATAATGTCATCCAATCGACACTTTGTTTTGAAATCATGCATGCCTTTGTTTTGCTCAGTTCTCCTTTGTCCTAGCTCATTTATTAGTACTCACACTATCTGCAATATATGCTCCTCCTGTTCACTCTTCCGGTTTCCTTCTCTCACACTATCAGAACAGAAATGCAGCAGATGATTCTCCTTTCCTTCTCTGTGTGTGTGTGTGTCTCTCTCTCTCAAAAGTAGAACAGAGAACTGCAGCAATAATACAGCAGAGTGAAAATCTGTTGGCAGAGTCCGTAAGAGGGAGTGGTTCAAAAGCTGCCTTAGCGTTGCATAGAGCTGAGTAAATGTGTAAATTTTCAATTTGTAAATCCCCTAAGAATACTATAGCTGTGGACAGATCATCATTAGATTAACCCCTAATTTCAATCTTTTATAAAGAATTAAATTTTAAATATTTACAACATCTAAAGGATAAAATAGATTATCCACGGGCTATCCGAGTTGGCCAACATTAACCCTTATCGCCATCCGTGAGACATTTAGGAAAACTAAATGCGCCTCGAGAAGTATAAACCATTTTTGATCAAAAGCTCGTGAGCAGAGGAGAAGAGATTTAGGGTCATCAACGACTATCCTCTGGGTAGTTTCCACGGGGATAATGTGATGGTAAGATAGAAGGTTATTTGTAGAATGGACAGGAGTCGATTCCAGATGAGGGATTTAAAATCTCCTGGTTTCATATGACTCCCCCTGTTTTGCCATCGTGTCAAGGGACCTCGTGTAAATACTTATAAGATCCCGTATATATCTCCACTATGGTATGATATTGTCCACTTTGAGTCTAAGCCTTCATGGTTTTGTTTTTGGGCTTCACCCAAAAGACCTCATACCAATTGAGATATTTTTTGATCTTATAAGCACATGATATTTTCCATGTTTTGTCAATGTGAGACTTTGATTGTATTCTTCATACTCTAACACCTCGTCCCCCGTGATTTACCTCCTTCTCACCGTAACTCTGAGACAAATGACAGAGACTGCTAGTTGGACAGATTCCCAACTTTTACAGGTATAGACAATTAAAAGAAAGCAAAGATAGAAGATATAGATATTTTAATAACAACTAAGGACGACTTCGTTGGAAATTCAAAGACAACGTTAGATATCTTTTTCATTGAAAAATAAATAAATGAAATCGTTACCTAATCATCTTTATCTCTTAAAAGTTGAGAATCTGTCCAACTAATAGTCCCCTGTCATCCGTCCTAGGACATTGAGAGAGAAAGATAAATCACAACAGGGAGGAGTCCATCTGAAGTCAGAGAGAATTTTAGACCCTCATTCAGAATTGGACCCTGCCCATTCTACAAGCAACACCCTACCTTACCATCGCGCCGTCCCCGTGGAGACTACCTAACAATCTTTATCAATTGGCCTCGTAGTCGTCTCTCTAGGGATGGTACATTGGTAAGATCGTATGATAGTTTGCTGATGAGATACAAATCGAATTTCGAAGAAAGATTTAAAACTCTCTTCGAATTTAGAATGTCTTTTCACGATCTTGTCAATCGCATCAAGATCCAAAAAAATCTCCATTATAATGATCTAAAAGGGAGTTTTGACACAACAATAAAATTATTATCTTATGACTAAGAAATCATGGATTCAAATCTTAGAAATAGTCTCTTGCAAAAAAAATAAGATAAGATTATATATAATGGATTCCTTTTTCGATATTCCATGTGGTGGAAGTTTCGTGCACCGAATTATAATTTTTTTTTTATAATGATCTAAAATGAATTGACGAGGATCATTAAATTAACAATTTTAATCTTTTATAAATTGACCTAATAGTCATAAGATAAATTAAAAATGACATTTGTGAGCATTAGCAGAGGTGAGAGAATGGGAGGACAAGTGTCATCAAGGAAATCGATTCTAGTTTATTGTGGTAAATGCACAACACCCACTAATCATATGGATTTCTTTTTCGATATTCTATACGGCGGAAGTTTCGTGTATCGATTTATAAATTTTTTTTATAATGATCTAAGACGAATTTGATGAGGATCATTAAATTAACGATTTTAATCTTTTATAAATTGACCTGGTAGATAAATTAAAAAAGACATTTGTGAGCATTAACAGAGGTGGGAGAATGGGAGGACAAGTGCCATAAACGAAATCGATTCTAGTTTATTGTGGTAAATGCACTCACTCACTAATTACTCGATCTCGTCGGGATGGAGATATTTTTTTCATGAATCCACTTATGCGAAAAGTTGGAACCGTCAACTTAGGGGTCCTTATTAGTCCATTCCCAGGTCATCGTAAGGGAGGTAAATCACAGTGGATCTTTGACCCTTGAGACTAGTAATTAACGCATGGAGGGACGGAACTCACATTTACAAGAGATTAATCCATTGTCCATTAGTGTAACTTTCTGTATGCGTTATCTATTAGCCCCTTCGTGCAAGGGCATTTTTTTTTCCCGTGAATCCACGGTGCAAGGTGAAATTGTCACATTAATCATTTTTTTTAATTATCTCTATCGAGAAGGAAGTAAATCAGACGGATAAATAAATTTAACATCTCAAAAATCAATCTTTATTTGAAAAAAAATTACAAATATATTATAGTTAAGGACTAACTCTTTTTTTTTACGGTGCAATGTGAAAGTTTTCATATAATTTTTTAAATATTTCTGATTCAATTCTCATTTATTACAAAATATTTTCCTCTAATGAAATAAATAATTTAAGATCGCCAGTTATAAATATTTTCAAATTTATTTTAATAATCAATAAAAAATCTCCAGAGAGTCTAGTTGTTTCAAAATTAATCAATATTAAATAGATGTCAATTCTAAAAGAATTTAATATACACCAATTCATCTTTAAAATTCTGAGATGTCATTGTTTTTTATAAATGAATAAATCACCTACTTTGCTTGGTTTTCTCTCTTTTGGTCAGCTTTTATGTTGTTTTTTATTTTTTATTTTTTATTTTTTGATAATTCAACAGACGATTTTTCCCTCAATTCATGTATAAGATAAATTGCCCCCGCGATCGCGAGTGCAATTTATTGGTAAGTCAAATAGTCAAATTTGTAAATAGATAAGGTTTGATTTTGAAGACAAGGTGATGTTTGGTTGGAAGGTAGGAATAAGAATGAGAATGAATTTGATAGTAGACTGAAATGAGAATGGATTTTGTCATTCCAATAATATTGTTTAGTTTATAAATTAGGAATGGAAGTAATCGACGGTGGTCGGCGATCGACGACGACGGTCGGCGGTCGATGACCGGCGATCGGTCGATGGCGCGATAATCGCCATCGACGATGGCGGCCGATCGCCGGCGGCCGACGGCCAACCGACGGCCGGCGGTTGGCAAGTAATCGACAGCAAATCGACGACACCCGATCGGCAGCGGCCGACATCCGACGGCCGGCGACCGGCGGCCGATGACCGACGACGGTCAATAACCGTCGAGCGAGCGACGGGCGACGACGAACGGGGATGAAACTCAAACCCACCATGTGAGATGGGTTTTATTGATTCCCAATTATTTAGAATTGATTCTCAAACCCTCCTTCCTAAAATCATTAACCAAACACTCTATATGATTCTTATTCCTATTCTCTCATTTCAAATCTACCAACCAAACGCCACCTAAAATTCTATTTCGAATTTAGATGGCAGCTCTTTTCTTCGTCGATCGTGTTAAGAGACTTCGTCCTTATGTGTTTTACTCTCTCTTAAATCTTATGGAGCCGGAGCTAAAAGACTACTAAATTAACGATTCTGATTTTTTTTCTCAGAGAACATTCATCTTAGAATATTTGTGTTATAACTGTACAACACAACTGTGCTGGAAACTTTCATTCTCCTTAATTAGAAGAGAAGACCTGCCTTAATTGGACAAGCATCTGTTTAAATCAGCTTCACCAACCCCTTATTCCTCTTGTTTGTATCAGTATCCCAAGATTTTACACCCTCTTCCTCCTCTTCTTTCCTCTCCCAAAGTTCCACTCCTTCTTCCTCAGTGAACTCAATGAGCAGTAGCCCATCAAGCATGGTCAAAACAGAGCAGAACAAGATCAGCACCGCCGCCACCGCCGCCGCTGCCGCCGCCTCCGACAACAAAATCGCCATCAAAATCATCAGCCAGGTGATATCTTCTCAAACAGTATAAAAACTATTGATAATCTGCCTCTGTTTTCTCGAAAAAAAAAAAGAAAGAGAGAGAATTTGAGAGCGAAGTGAAATGTTTGGTAGGACGGCAATCACGTCGGCGTGAAGATGAGCCGGACGACGAAACTGGCCAAAGTAATGGAGGCGTTCTGCAAACGCAAGGGCCTCGAGCTGGAGTACATGAGCTTCACCTTCGATCATAAGAAGGTCGGCGAGGAACAAACGCCCGAGCAAGTAATCGTTTCTCGACCGTTCATTGTCTCCATTGCTTCTTTGTTTCCTTTACCATGAAATGATCGATCGCTTGCTTCTCAGTTGGGGATGGAGGATGGCGCCGAGATGGAAGCGCACAAATCGGCGTTTGGCGCATGAATACGCTACAACTCCCTATCTCATCTTCTGCCATGAATGTAGAAGGAGAGGAAGAAAAGCAGCAGTGGAGTAGATTATGTTTTCATTTCGTTGTGTTTGAACTTCTAACTTTTGTTAGTTTTGTTTGTTTATGCATGGCACGAGTTTAGTTTAGTTTAGTTTAATTTAATTGCTATGTATTTGAAATCTTTGTTTTGCTTAGTTCTCCTTTGTCCTAGCTCATTTATTAGTACTGATCACGTTCTTCTGCAAGGTTCCTCCTATTCGCTCCTCCAGTTTCCTTCTCACGCTATCAGAACAGACCTGCAGCAGATGATTCTCCTTTCCTTCTCTGTGTGTGTGTCTCAGAGTGAAAATCTGTTGGCAGAGTCCGTAAGAGGAGAGTAGTAGTGCAGGGAGTGGTTCAAAAGCTGCCTTAGCGTTGCGTTTGTACCGAGTATCAGAGCTGAGTAAATGTGTCATTTTTTCAATTTGTAAATCCTCTAAGAACACCGTAGGTTGATTATCTGCATGGTAATCAGTTTTGAAAAGCCAAATTTTAAACATTTCCAACATCTAGAGGATAAAATAGATTATCAACGGGCTATCGTTTGGTATTATATACTCTGTGAGACCGGTCTGGGAGCATTCGAGGTGCAGGAGAAGATTATATAGATCATTTATGGTTTGATAATTTTGTGATAGTTAAGGTCAAATAATTATTCATCAATTTTTTTTTTTGTATATCCATTAAGAGTTGTAGATAGAAGCCTTCCGACTACAAAGCAGTGATATCGCGTCCAAAATTAAAGTCTAAATATTTAATACCAATCAATAAAAAAAAATAATTTATAGTGAACTCATCGTGAAATCTTATTAGGCTAATGCCTTGCACTCGACTACCCCACAGGTCATGCCAGGATTAGGCAATTCTAATTGAACATGATGGAAGAATCAGAACAAGATGCACGTAGCACTTGTCATATTTATAATTAAACAGGATAACAGATACACGAGCAGTTCGATGTCTTCTCATTGAAACTATATATACACAAGCTTTTCTTTGACCCTCCGGTTGAAAAAAAAAAAAGAATAAAAATGCATGGAATAATCGCATGCAACTAAATAAATCAAGTACAATGGTATTCGGGAAAAAAAAATACTACTCATCTATGATAATCAAATCATACTCAACGATCTGACCATCCGTCAGAAGCATGATCAACAGGCCGGTAATAGTATCGATAAATTGATGATAAAATCTGCAGCAATACAAGAATACAGAATAAGTTATTGAAATTGTGGAAGAAGAAAAAAATAGATAGAAGCTTATCACAATTTTGTTTAGTATTTTTTTTCCCAAGAAAATAAATAAAATAAAAAACACCATTATAATGATAAGCATAATGCAAGGCTTCTCTAAGAACAGTCTACATTATCTCATGAGAAAGGTCAAATAAAAGCGCAAATTCAATGCTAGAGGAAATGCAGGAAAAAAAACTTGTTAATTAATTTATAATAACAGAGGTCCACGACAGAAAATTAATTCATCAACTTGATTTAGATTGCAAGGATAAACAAATAAATAATGACACGACTTTGTTTTTGCTAAAACTCAAAATCCCTCTGGAACACACTTGAATAAAAGAGTAGGATTAAACATGAATTTGATACTGGCTAATGCAATTGAAAATAACCCAAATGGATAGGATAGGCCAAAGAATGACCATCCGATGTTAACAAGAAACCCTGTTGAAAGATATGATCTAAAATATTGTTCGATGAAAATTTTCATTCATTTTTATCAGGGTGCCAGATTATTTTCCTTTGAAGCAATGAAACCAAATGATATAGGATAATAGAAGATTATAAAAATAAGACCTTGATAAAGGTTAAAAATAAATCACACTCCACTACTGATTTTTTGGAGGCCTTCCAATCTCCTAAAGTTAGTTCCAACCGCACTTGCTGTTCGGGAACACCTAAAACAATATCATGGCACTACAAGATGGTGTTGGATTTTACCTTCAAGGCTTCATGCATAACATGTTGCTTTGTTTATAACCGAAGAGGGCAAACATAAAAGAAAAACGCAAGTGAGCTTCTCAAATGGAAAGATTATCGATCAAATACCCCACCCTAGGCTCGATGGCTTGACCAAACTATGCTTCATTCACCTCTCAACTGAATTATTTCACTGAGAGGTATCCGGACTTTGGCAACCTGTTCTTCTGCTTCAGTGTCATTAACAATCCCTCGACATCTCGGAAAACCACAATAACAAGCAAGTCGTTCATCACTTGACAAGAATCTGATTCATTTTTCACGAGTAAGAATACCACATCAAAAAAGGAAAAAAGATACAAAAGCATGCTTTGAGAAGTACCTGTAGTCATATGTCAATTCTTCCCACTGGTAAATATCACGCTTTGCAAATATAATTATATGTTCGTCGCCATTAACGCTTATGACCCTTGAGTAACAATTGGGCTACAAAAGTTGAGCATATTAAAACATTTAATTAACCGGTAAGGAAGAGGAAATATAAATAAACAGCTAATTATTGCAGAAAAAAATTATGGATCATATTAAACGAGTCACATTGACCTCCGAGCAAGAGAACCACTCGGATCAAATCTATGCATAGTAGAAATCAGTTGAGAATCATTATAAAGTTGATCTTCCAAGTCATGGTTGCATAAAGTGCACACTTGGATGTGCCTTGTTGGGATAGAGACCGATCTAAGTCAATAGGGGCATGACATAATATGAAATGATAAGAGGATTGTATTGTAGAATATTTGTGTTGTGGTAGGCTTTTGTGGATAGCGTCAATTCTGAAATAGTGAGTAGTCCCAATGCCTTGGTAGAGACCAAAAAGGACTGTGCACCTCAACTGATAAAGAAGAGCTTCATGTGGGATCCAAGTGTTTTTAATTACTTAGATTTCACTACCACTAGTTCTAGGAGCCTATAGAGTCATAGGCACTAAGCTCAACATCTTGCCATTTGATGCATGTAGCTTTAAGGGAGGTATAATGCTAAATTTTTGTCCAAATTAAATTAAAGAGATCCATTGCAAATGCAATTTTAATCTACACAATTAGATAAAGGGGTCAAATTGAAAATTAATTAAAGAGTCAATTGAATTTTTAATTTGGACTTGACTAGAGAATTATGTGAATATGATCCAAATTAATTCTCTATGAGGTTTAAGATTTCATAAATCAAATTACCAATATTCTTGGCACCTTCTAGAGATGGAATATTCCATAAAATGATGCTAGATACATGGGAATTAGTTCCTATTGGGCTCAGTGGATATATGTAAATTCTCACTAATTCTCTGAAACTTAAGAAAAGAACTAATCATTCTAGGTCTATAACACCTCTCCCTCTAGCTCTCTCTCCCTCTCTTTAATGACAATGGCCGAACCATCAGGGTGGTGGCCGGATCTCCTTCCTCCCTTTGATCTAAGGATGCTAGCACCTCCTTGCTACTTGAGGGATTGAGTTGCATAGACAACATAGTGCTCATTGCATCTTGCCTAAGGTATGGTGACCTAAACCTAACTTATTTCAATAAGTTTAAATCATCTTCACAAAGATACGAACGTGTAAAAATTAAAATATTTTGCTTTTGCAATGCACCATTGTGCTTCTTCTGCTGTGCAATCCTAACACAAATGGTAAAGAGACAAAGGCAGTTTCTTTCTCGAGATGTAAATATATATATATATATATATAAACAATTTTTCATGACGCAATCTTAATTAAATTCAAGGTGAAATATTTTACTTCGCAAGAGTGGTTAATCAAATGGGCTATGCTTCCTGTCCTTGTCGCATCAATTACACGCTCATCATCTATCCGGAACATATATGTCCCAGCACCCTGTGAACACAAGTTAAAACAGGTAAATTATGTGTTTCATAAACTCACAAGTAAATATAAATCAGTGTATTTCCTAGAAGAGAATTAAGAACTCCAATACCCACTGAAGATCAAGTTTGAAGTAGCAAAAAAGTCATGAACATAGCAACAAAGTAAAAGATTGGTTAGCAACAATAAAATGTATTTAAGTATAGATGATAATATAATAGGGGATAGAACTCAATAGCATAGAAGGATCTATATAGCCGACCCCACTTAGTGAGATAAAGCTTGGTTGTTGTTGTTGTTCTATTCAAATTATTAAGATATATTGTATTTTACATGTTTTCATATTTATACTTATTCTTTCCTTATTCTAACATAACATTAAAAAAATGACAGTGATAAAATAAAAAAAAAATGTTTGAATACAAGTACAAGAATAGAAGTATACAACTTCCTAGACAATCACTATAGTGGAACTTAGAAAATAAAGGATTAACAAAGTACATCGATAAGATAATTGATGATAATGTAGTTACTGGTGTTGGAGGTATTAAGAATGTCATAAAGGATTTTCTTAAAAGTACAACAAAGATCAGCTCTAAGTCCTTATTTCTTTATTTAACTATTTAGATGAACTTACTAGTCATATTCAAGATAAACCTGTTTATTATCTGTAAGCAAATTGATGCTATTAGTAAACTGAAAGAAAAATTGGAAATCATTCAAATTTAGTAGAACTAAATCTAAAATTGACAAGATGAGTGCAATTTCAATACAAAAACAAATAAGGGAATAGTTAAGACAAATGGAACAGTTTAAATATATTGGATCTAACATCCAACAAGGAATTATTAATAATCACAACTTTAATAGAATCAAAAATAGGTTGAAATAAGAATGAGTTGTTGGAGAGTTGTGAGATCATTATGCGCCTCATGAGATTATGGTATAACCTGTCATATTTTATGGATCACGAGCAGTTAGAAAACAATGAATGCAAAAGTTAGTGCCGCAAAAGTGAAAATGCTAAAATGAATGTGCAATGTAGTCATGCATAGAGAGTTCAATGGCGTAATAAAATCTGAACTCCTTGAATTATGTCATTTCCAACAAAATATTTTTCTTATGGTGTTTAGTATTTAATCGTCATCTACTTCATTCATCTCATATATAAAAAAACTTCATTGAAACTAAATTTGGAAGTAAAGAAACAAATATATGCAAACAACAATTATGTTGCTCCTTTAGAATAATGTTTCAGAGTTCAAAGTAGAGAAACAATAAGAGAGAACACTTACAACCAATGAATTATAAATGAAGCGCTCTCTTATATCTGCTATTGTTGGCCTAACAAGTTCGCCTATGTACTCAATTACCTGCAGCAAAAGGACACTCATTTGTACGAGATAAACTAACCAACAAAATCCAGAAGCCATGAAGCTTACCATGTCTCCAGCCTTATGTGAAAGTTTTGGAAAAACACCAAACCCATGAATTTTTGATTTTCCTATCAGGGAAAGCACTCATGTTTGACAATGCAGAACATAAAAACTACGGATTAAAATAACTCAATGGTGACAAGGATACAATAACAAGGTATTGGACTCAAGTAAGTTAGTCGAAAATACTGAACTTACCAAATGCAAGACGCTTTCTGAATGTTGTCTTCATGTTTCTGTACTTCTCAGCCATTGAACAAACACTACTATGCTTCTCAGACTCAGAGGTACTCTGATTAAAATCATCCATTGTGCACTGAGCTTGTGAGGAAACGCTGCTTGATAAACCACACTCACTTTCATTTTGACGATAACCGGTGACGAGATATGGCTGGTTCTCTACATATGATCGTTTCCGGGATGCAGTGACAAAAACCTGAGGTTGCTTCTGACCTCGCCTTCCCAAGAAATTATATGGCTCTATTCATCAGAAACAAAATGCTCAACAGTCAAAAGCTTAAACTAGCATAAAATGCAGATTAATGAGAAGGCATTCTGTAGCCAAAGATCAACAATAAGAGATTCCTGTGCTGTTTATTATAGTATGGGAATGATAGTAACACAATGATGCAAATATTATAACATATAGCACTTATATCCCTACCACTCCTTGCACAGCCAGAAAAATTGGATGCAGGAACAAAACTTGAATCTAGCTCGGGGGGCAAACTTAAGCTCTTATCTGCAGGTGGCCTTTCCTTTGATGGCTGCCTATGTTTCTTGCAGAAAGAAAGTAGGCGAATGCATTGATCATCATCCTCATCAAGTGACATGAGATGAATCTTTTCCTCATCCTCTAACTTTATTAAAAAAAAAAAGATAAATATTGCAATAAATAAACAAATAAAATATCAAATAGTGCTCGGCAATATAATTAGCAAGAGCATCAAACTAAAGATCCTGAATGAAGAGATGTCAGACAATAGCAAGTACCTCAACACAAAGACCAGCAGCACGAGCACAGAGAGGATGATATGCCACTCGACAAGTGTTATGAGAGCACTGTTAAGATACAATTTTATTAAGCTCTAATATATTGTTTATCAAACAACCAGATGCATTGCATGCATGCAGTTGATAAGCATTGATTTAACAGGAAAAGAAATTTGACTATTCATAAAAACAATAAATTTTACAGGTTAAAACCTGTATGCAAGCTCCATAAGCTACCCCACAGATGCTGCACAGGAGTTTCCACCTATCCTGGGATACATTTCAAAGAAAATAATATCAATATAGAAGATTTACATGAGAAAAGGAATGGCAAAAATTATAGTTCCAGAATACAGAAAAAACAAACTAAACAGAATAAAACATATTCAGAAACGTATTCATATAAACTGAAATTTGTACTTTGTGAATTCTGCTTATTCCATCAATAGGCTCCATTCTCTTCACATTTACAAGGCATGTTTCTGTGAATAATTCGTTAAGTTAATCAAGATCAGTTCATCCATTATCATTCAAACTTATGGCTAGTCAAGTACCAGGTATCCACATTGCACAGGTGAGGTGAGCCCAACGACCATCTGTAGTAGGTTTGATTGCACCACCTATAACAATTAAGAGTTTAAGTAAAATCAACAACATCAATGCCTAAGATCTCTGAGATAAATATACAACTTTACCAATAACAGGACAGAGACAACATTTTGGAGGAACCTTTGGTGCCCCAGGTCGACATAGATTGCAAAGCCAAAGAGTTTCGTCTATTGGTTCCAATTCACCATAGCACTTGGCATGAACCTTAAAAATGTGTAGGTATTATAAAACTATGGCTAAACCTATATGTAATTGGACAAAAAAGCTACACTGTACTTGAAATAAAAGGTGTACCATAATTCGGCATTTGTCACACTGCAGAAACAAATTGTCCTCATACTCCTGCCAGAAATCAACCATTTTATGCAGGACTCATGAGAAAAGAAATTCATTCACTTTAATAAATGACAAATAACAAAGCATATTATGGCAAACGCAAGAAGCATGCAACCAACATTTGTAGCTCCAGTGAAGGAAATACTAGGACAAAACATTATACCTCATCCATGTCACAAACACCACATCTGTCAAGATCTTTCCAATCAACGCGCACAGCTCTGTAACCCATGGACAAATCACCACAGTTTTCAAAATACTTTGAGCACAATCTAGAATTCGGGAGTTCCTAATGATTTAAGAGATTCATCATGAACAAGATTAATACAGAGTAATCAAACATTTAGTTAGACATGCATAACAGTCAGATTATGAAGCTTGCAAGAAAAGGTATTGAAAATACACAAAGCCATGAAGATGGTATAGAGAATCTCAACCTAAAATCTAGAAGTAGATAAATAACCTATAAGTTATTTGCATTTATGATAGAAGTGTTCTGAGAAATAATACTATACTTCATAACCTAAGCTAACAGGATTCACATGGTGACATGATTCAAAGAAACTGTAGGAACAAAATATGTGGCATTAAATGAATATTTGACGAACCAGGATCAGTTGGGCTATCTGTAAGTTGGATAACCCAAACATGCAAGACCCAGATTTCTGAAGATCACTACCCTCCACTTCCGCTTGAACCCCATTGCATTGTTTATTCTTTATTCTGTTATAGATTTCCTTCCAACAAGCACTTGGAGTTGATCCATCAATCTGGCATCAGATATATTCAAGGATGATGGAGATAACACAAAAACTGAAATTGTATAAAACACAATGATTCTCTAATACAAAATAATGTTAAACAAAACTAAAAATTATATAGTGCATTCATTTTACATGTTAAAATTTCCTCTTGAATGATAAATTCATGAGATGCAGGTTTGAGATCTACTCTTGCCAAGTTTCATGATTTATACAAATAAGATTGCATTATATCTGAGAGAGAAAAAAATTCAAACCTGCTCCCCATCATCTGTAGTTACTCTAAACAATGGCCGAGTTTTTATTTTGGGGTTCCTCAAAATTTCCATCTTATATAACATGACTAAATTAGGTTCTGCAACACAAAAATATGAAAACATTAGTGGAGTCAAGTTCAAAAGAAAGGTTCAGATATCTAAATTATTAAAGATCAATCAACTTGTCAAATTGTTTTGTTTCTTTTGGGAAAAGGAAACTCAAAGCCTGCTTTGCTAAGGTGTGATTTGCCAAATTGCAAGAATAGGCAACATTAGTAGCATGATGCAATATATTACCTTTAAATGATGTGAACTTCCGAAATGCTGTATATCCTTCAGGCCAAATGTGCTTCTTGTTATGGAAATAATCTGAATCATAAATTATTTTTCCTGAAAATTATTTAAAATACAGATTTGTAAGTACAAATTGCATTTTGCCAAGCATAATTTCAGATGCATTGACCTACTATCAACTAATTTGCATGATGTATGCAAGTTGTACAAGTATGTCAAAGGATTTTTATGCTGAGCATTTTTCAGGGTTGATTACCTAAGGTAGTCACGCAAAGATCTCCTATTTCAATAGTCGAGACTCTAGTATGCTCAGCCCCACTAGTTGTGTAGCTTGCTGAATGATCATCATCAGAATTTTCACCTTCATCTTCTCCAGAGCCAGCTCTAATGTCATCAGCCTTGATACACTTTTGCAAATGCAACATGCTGTTAGGAAGTTGTTGCTCGATCAAATACCTGTTAGAAAATTCTTTTACAGGTAAAAAAGATTCATAGACCAATTTATACAGCTACAGATGAAATACCTGGCAATCAAATACAAGCAAAGAACGAAAAAAAAAGGTGAGTGGATGTGGGGAGGGGAGGACAATCTTCAGAATAAGATAATATAACAATGGCCCAGTTTAATCTCATGCAGTGAATTATAAACTAGTAAAGAGACTTTATAAACTTATATCAGTGAGTCATTATCAACTTGGTTTAAGCAATTTGTTATGCACAACTGAAGATGCCAAAAATAAATGCAAAAGAACAAGAATAAGCAAAAAAGAATGCTGACATGATATTGTTCTCTTGCTACAACCTACAAAGATCAAAAATTGACCTGCTAACTGGTAGACCCAACCATGTGAAGTTCCAACTTGCAAACATTGACAAAAACTATTGCAGCAAAATAATAGGCATTTTATATGAGGTTCAAACAGAAATAACAAAGGAGGGTGCAGTAACTAGGACATACAATCAGCTGTAGGGTTTTCAAAACTTTGAAGGGAAAGATGGGAAATTATATATCTGAAAAAGCACGTACTTTTTTGCCTCATCCAAGCTTCGATAAAATCTTGCTTGCTTGGACTTGAGATGCAAAGAGGAAAGAAGGCCATTGAGAAATGGAATAGCCTGTTTCAACTTGATCCTGTAAAATAGTTCATTGAAAAAGACCATAATGGCACATGATGCAAGGTATTAAACTTCATAATAACATATCCATAATTGCACATTATTTGCTAATAGAAGCAAAAGTTTGCATGTCATAATCCTCCTTTTTTTCTAATATCTGGAATTTTCAGTATTCAAACCAAAGTTTTTCAAAAAGTTGAGAAAAAGGCCATGTCGAGGAATTGTGAAATAAAACATCCCTTAGATAAGAACTGAACCTTGCAAAATCATGAGTCCCAAAAAACTGTACAAGAATAGATTGATTTGTCCGAGAGGGCTTCAAATCACTCCGAGGACCAAAATTTGATTCGCTAACAACAACTGCTGGCCACATAGCATGCCCTGTCAATGAGAATGTAAATAATTAACAAGATTCTTTATGAGACATACAAAGCATTTGTAACCCATCTGGTAAAAACAAAAACAAAAAATTATGATAGAAATTAAACATGAAGAATTATATTAGAAATTGATTAAATCAAAGAAATAGGTGGTCTCTTAACTCATTAATGAAAAAAGGAATATATGTATTCTTGTGCTCTTGTTTATGAGTGAACTTATTCAAATCCAAGCTTCCAACAAATCATCTAGCAGTAGAAACCTTAAAATGCTCAAGCACATGCAACTAAGATAGATATGAAGTCACCACGAATGCTTATGCAAAGTTATAATGGTCTGGCTTCTCCTCCTGAAACTATATTAAAACATTAGCCTATGGAATCATTTTAGAAGTTCCTCTTACAAAAACAAAAATGAAAATACTCAATATCATGCCTTCAGGGAAACTGGTCCAATTTTAGTACATGAAGTATTCCAATTAAGGATAGTAGCACCAAACTGTGGATTCAATGAAGAATAATGATGTCAGACTTGACACCAGATGGCAATAGGTTGGGGACAAGAGAAAGCACAAAAAGTTGTTATATTGACTGTTCTTGCAATATTTAGTCTCATTATAAATTGAGGATTATATGTTTTTGTATAATTTTCATGGTTGAGACCACTAGCTAAAAGCATGTTTAGCAACAAAGTAGCAAATAATATATTTACATTACTATCACATTAAATTTTCAAATACTATTGAGAACATTCATCAAATTTACACCAAACATGGAACAATAGCTTTTAAACAATAATGAAGATAAAAAAAAAAACTTTTAAACTTACAATCTACTTGCTGCATAAAAGTATACATCTACTTCGAATCAGTGAGAAATTGGTTGTATTAGATAACTACATCATAAATTGACACTTACCTGTAAGTTTTGCCCATACAAGTTCACCAGGTTCAAGACCTTGACAATCATGAAAGTTAAGCGCCAAAGCCAGCAATTCATTGTAATTGATCCCTTTCTTCTCTATGTTAGGAACACCACATTTCAAACATAAATTCTCCATTTCTTCACAAGACAAATGAAACTTTATCTTTTCATTCAAGAGAATCAAATGCTCAACATCATCATCCATATATTTAACCTGCACTAAATGGAGTTTGTTTAATTGAGTTAAAAGAGAAGGTATAATGTGCATTGACAAAAGATCTAGGAATACATTGGAAAATGCATGTTAAGCATGAAACGATCACTTTCCACAATTTATAATGATCAGATTCAGAAGAAAAATATATCATAACTGCAAGCAAATAAGCTCCCAAACTTCCAACAGGTATTGAAACACATCACAGGTTACTTATTTCACTTCCACTGAAAGAATTAAGCGCGAGATATGATATACAACATGCAAAGATGAAGGTTCCAGACCAACTGTTTTGGGATAAGTTAGGAGAAGAATGGGCATTTCTACAGATAAAATTCCACACGTACTCTATGTTGCTTGGTGTCTGAATTGTACTCTGTAATGGAACCCTTATACCAATCATCGTCTATAGGCCAGAAAACCTGAAAAGCCCCAGTTAAAAGCTGAGATCCACAGAAAATCATTTGGTCGGCTAGTCATGGGAATCACTTGCCTTGCATTCCAAACCAATCAATAAATGCGGGTCTAAACCTTCAAGTTCCAACCTACAAGAGCAGCGGAAGGGCCCAAATACTTAGTGGTGATCAAAATCCAAACACCAATTCGAGTATTATACAACACAATTCAGTATCAAACTCACTCGATCCATTTTTTCACTTTGCTCGAGGCAGAAGAATCCTTCTGAGAACCACGAACGATCTTTCTTGCCTCAGATAAATTGACCCGTTTACGGCCTTTATTTGATCGCAACCGAAACCCAGAGTTCTCGCTCATAGAACTGGAGCCCGATCCCAACCTAAGCAATTCGTACTTCATAATCGTCCTGGTCTTGACAATCTTCACCTCCCGCAGCGAATCAGCCGCACAGTCAAGCCTCCCTTTATCAACTCCCTCACCCAACTGCCCCGAGGCCGATTCCACCCGGGGCCTCTTCGCCTTCCGCTGGTAGACCAGCAACGGCTTCGACGCGTCGCCATTGCACATTCCCACGGCCCTGACATCCAAGGGTTTATCATTCTCCTCGTCCCCGTTCTCCGCATCACAGATCTTTCGTGCCTTCACCTTCTTGGACACAAGTGTGGACGAACCGCTAGGGCTGACGCAGGCGGAGGAGGAGGAGGAGGAGTACACGCGGCCGAGCGGCAGGTATCTCACCGGGCGGTCCTCCTCCTCCTCCTCGTGAACGAACTCCTCCATGGCGAGCGCCATCCGCAACGGGGTCGAGGCAGAGCCGTAGGGTTACTTGGTAACCGCCTAGGGTTTCCCGTGAAGCGAGAGAGAGAGAGAGTGGAAGGTTCCTAATTTTCGCCTTCAAGCCTCCCAAAATCGCCCGTTTCCCGCCGCTACTGGAATTTGGGGGTACAAAGTCGTGCTCCCTTTTTGAGTCCCGGGGTATTTATACACCATCCCGGGCACTGACTCTGTCATTTGCAATGCGTGCTTTGCTTTCTTTGCGTTCAAGGCTCGCAACCAATTGAACAGCAATATCTATCTATTCATAAATAGATTAATTGTTCATAATTTTTTTTTCTTCAATTTAAAAAGGTTCCAAATTCAATTATAGATACCAACAGATGCAGTTGTTGGTTTTGTTTTTGGTGTTGGGATCCATCTTTTATGAAGTGCATGACATGAATTTATGACAAAGAAATGATCTTCAAAATGTATTATTTAGCTCGTAGCTAGAGTTAAAATCACAAAGGAGGAAAACTTTGCACTTTGAACATTGTCGACCCATTTTTGCACAAGAAGTGAGACGAAAACATGAACCTATAACATTATGAACTTAGTCGTCGTCGTCGATTTAGAAACATGATCATTGGCAATGTACAAATGAAAGGGGTTTGTACAGATGAGTTTTAGCCTATTGTTTCTACAATGGCAGTTATCAACTCCAGCACTTCATCGGTGTCTTCGATGTAGTACTTAGCGCTGCTTGGCTTTTGGCCTACCGTGCAGGCAAAGACATCAGGCGGTGCAGCCGACGGTAGCCTTGCCACTGCCTCGTTAAGGCTCCTGAACATGTTTTCGTCGGACCGACGTCACCGATGCAGATAATAAGGTCCAGAAGTTTTCCATTTGCAGATAGTTGCTTCAGAATTTTTTCCACAGCCATCCCTTTACTAACTCCCTGCAATGTGGGTCATGAGAAGGTTACGATTGCATGAAATATGAAGACATGATGATTAAGATCCAGTTACGATCTAAACACTTTCAGTTTACATAAAATTTATTTACTTGCTATGCTGTAAACACAATTTGATTTGACCACGACGACAACACAACACGATGATTACTTGTTATATTCTACACGATTAGGCCGCCAACTCCTACAAGCTTAAGCAAAAGTAATTCATATCTGGCCTGTAAATGTATATATCAAGCGGAATCAAGGAAAGGAACATGTAAAACTTTGTGATTGCAAGACATACCTGAGGCTTAACCTCAACAATATTTTGGCCCCTATGAACTAGTACAGGAGCATCAATAAGGAGACTTTGCAAATGGTCAGAAAGCTCTTTAGCTTGACAGGAGCCAAATTCGACATCAGCATACTGATGATTCCACACCAGTGCACTCTCCTTTGATTCAATATAGGCACCATCTGTAGCCTCGGTGTATAATTTCATCACAAGCTCTACGGTGTTTTTCCATTTGAAGTTAATAAAAAGGTGGAGAAGATTCCCAACTAGAATCTCTAGTCCATCTATAATTTGAAAGAAGAAATGATCAGAAAATTGTAGGATAAGCAAAAAAGTGCTTTGGATATTACACATCCACTTACCTGATGAAGTAGCCATGCTCAGCAACAATTCCTAGATTTGCACAAGAACAAAACCATTCATCAAGAGCAGTCCTTCCTCTTCCACTGACGATGAATACTGTATTTCTGGGATCTGCACAGAGGTCATTAAGAATGGAAATTAGTGCTGTGGATGGGACCTTACTTGCTGAAGATGCAGGAATTATGGTTCCATCATAATCCAAGAATATTGCTCGGTTGCTGGTTCTTTTGTAGATTGAGACCACTTCACTTATAGATAACTTTCTGAAATTTGGAGAAAGAGAAACAACTCTGAAACTTACTGATACCAAGGCGAAAGTATATTTGATTGGCATTGACTTTGCATGCTCTTTCTAGTTCCTTTGAGAAGCCTCGAGTCCAAAAAGCCACATCATGAGAGCGAATATATCGATAGTTTTTTTGGTGGTGTAGCTGCCTCTCATGTGCAGACATCCAACTTGCACGAGACAAGGCATCTGCAACATCATGAATGCTCCAAGGGTTGACCTTTATAGCTCCACTCAGAGAAGGAGAACAACCGATAAATTCAGAGAGGATCAGTGTGTTTGTGCGTTTAGGCACCTCATGAATGAGACAATGCCTATCCATCTCCTCTGTCCCTTGCCGACAGACGACATATTCATAAGGAACTAAGTTCATACCATCCCTGAGAGCATTTATGATGCAGCACTCTGCCATCACATAGTATGCAATCTTCTCATGAGGGGAGATAGAATAATCTATAAAGACCACAGGTGTGTAGCCTGGACTTCCATAGACATTGTTTATCCCCTCGACGAGTGAGATTACCTCCCTTTTTGTTTCCATAACATTCTTCCCCATCGTCCTCAGAGGATTAGCAATTTGGATCAGGACTATCCTTCCTCGCAGCCTACCATTCCTCTGCAACAGAACCTCAAAAGCTAAAGCTTCATACTGATACCTTTGAAGATATCCATGTCGTCAACACCGAGGAATATTGTCTTCCCCTTAAATCCTTGTTCAATCTCTTGAACTTGGCAAGGGTTGATGGGCAATTCAGAACTCTTTCAAGTCAACTAATGTGAATACCAACAGGGGCAATCTTAATACTCACAACTCGGCCAAAATAATCAATTAATATGTAACCCTGCTTGAATCTATAATCTAGGCCTAGGAGCCGGTTGCGACAAGAAAGAAAATGGCGTGCATATTCGAAAGTCTGAAAACCAATTAAATCAGCATTCAATAGGCCTTTGAGGAATTGGTCTCTAACTGGAAGAACTTTATAGATTTCTGAGGATGGAAATGGACTATGAAGAAAAAACCCGAGCTTGATATGTGTCAGTCGCTTCCTTAGGAGGGTTGGTAGAAGCATGAGATGATAGTCATGGATCCTCACGTAGTCTTCATCTGAATTCATTGCCTCCATTACCTTATCTGCAAATATTCTGTTCGCAGAAATGTAGGCTCTGAAAAGGGGTTGGTCAAAGAACTGGCTTTGCCTAGAAGAGATGGGTAACATATAATGAAAAAGTGGCCAAAGGTGTCTCTTACAGAAGCCATGGTAGAAGCTTCTCTGAAGATGAGATTCCAGAAAAGTAGGTACACATTTAAATTCTTCTAAAAGCATTTGCGAAAGTTCTTCTTGTTCTTCTACATTGATATCAACTTTCAGACTACCCACATAAATGATCTCAGTTTTTGAAGGAAAACCATCTTTCATTTGCAGGAGTAATGAATCTTCATCCCACTTAAAGTGCCATTCTCCAATTGTTTGATCTCGAA
This sequence comes from Wurfbainia villosa, assembly GCA_025175895.1. NCBI lineage: Eukaryota > Viridiplantae > Streptophyta > Magnoliopsida > Zingiberales > Zingiberaceae > Wurfbainia > Wurfbainia villosa. The sequence goes on along the minus strand of CM046000.1, from coordinate 610,934 downwards.
CAGCATGCAGAGGAAGGAAATTTGCAACTACGATTAGCATTGCAGGGAGTGGAAATAACAAACTATCTGAATCTTGATTGCCAGATGTAGCTCCGAGAGAGCTTGAATCTATGGCAACAAAACTCATAATGGTAGAAAATGAGAATTCAGAAACCTGCCATTGAGGAAGGTATGAACATGTTTGCAAATCTATATTTCCTGTATCTTGGTACAAAAAATGGGAATTTGAGCGCATGGTTTTAACCTGTGCAATTTCTTTGTTAACTCTCTTTTTTGCAGGTTTGTATTTAACATACAAAGCGTATTTCAAGTATAGACTCCAAGAAGCAATTCTCACCTGTGAAATGGAGCAGAACTTCTGTTAAATGAAATCAGATACACAAGAGTAATATCTCTACAAGTAGTTAAAATTTGTGATAGCATGCTCTTTGACCAAAGAGCAGGGATGTTTCTCATGAACTCGAACAAAAACTCTTTCAATCTTTAACACTTTGATTGTCTTATTCAAAAGAGACACACTTGACTTTAGCATGTTGTTGCAAAATAAAATTTTCATTCAGTGGAATGACTAAGACACTGAGACTAGCACTATCATGCCAAGTTTTGACACCCTAATTTAGTCCCACAAGGCAAGTTGCGGTCTATTGATGGGAGTTTAATTTTGCATCCTTAATTATACACATTACCATATCACTAACCAAATGGTTAAGTATGAAATTTGACTCCAGGCATCTTAGGATATGGCATACCAATCTTTATCTTTGTCTATGTTTCCTTTTCCCTTACCCTCAGTCCTTAGTGTAGTTTGATGCAGTTTGGAGGCAAAGGAAATTTTAATTCAAACCACACATACAGTAATAAAATCGCTAGAACAATGCGGAAAAAAGCAAACTTTGGATTACTTAAAGTACTGAATATGACGCTAAAGTGAAAAGGAGAAAAACTTTGATGCTAAATTTGTTGGGTTCCCTTTTCAAGTATAACCAAAATTGATATATATGGATTGTAAGCAAGATTACATTACTCAAATTCGATGTGTCGGTTGGTGTCTGATTCAAAGTGTCGCAGTCACTTTTTTGAGTATCTAACAAGTGTACCAAGGATAAGAAGAAGAGTCTCGATAGCTGAGAGATTATTTCAACAGATTTTCCTTATTATTCAAAGACATTTGTCACTGCGCTCCAATAGATGCCAATGTATTCTTACAATCAATTTGTAAAACCTTAAATTACCTAAACATTCATCTACTTAAAAATTACCTTACATATCTACCGACTGTCAGTGTAACATCATACACATCGTCACATAATGACAAGATAAAAGTTTAAATGGATATATCAAACTTTTAGTTATCACACTGTGTTAACAACAACAACAAACTGATAATGTATTCTAATCGAGTAAAATATCGACACTGAACCTTATGTCTTTATTCAGATATGGCATACTATTAACACAAACAAATTCAAAAAGTTCAAAAGAACATTACTAAATTACTCATTGGTGACAAACTGATAACATGTATCAAGCTTATGTTACTAGACTCAAGTACTCGGATCAAGTACAAAACTGACAAAGGAATGGATTTCGTGTCTACTACGAGCGTGAATGGCTGAGAGGAGATAAATAAATAAAGAGTCCTACTGCTAGAGTAGGAAACTATAATTGTTAATATAATTGGATAGTGATTCCCTATTCCTTCTCATTAAAACAACACAAACAAAAACAGCTAGTAAAACTTTGACATTTAACATAAAATGCTTGCTCATATACTTAATAATCACAAACCAATAACATGAACAAACCTAGCATTCTTTAACATCAGACCTTATGCATTTACTAGGTAATGCAAACTAACACAATTGAATCTACATCACCTTCTTGGTCACGTAGTTAATGAATAACAACAAAGGAACAATCCATAAAAGAGTTTAGCAAACATCAATGATTAGGCCATGAGCGAACTGACATATGTTTGTACCGAGCATAAAACATGATGCATACATAGGCGTCAGCCATGCTCTAATGAAACTACCATGGCTAAATGCTCCTTGTAACTTATTGAGAAATTATTACCAAAACTAGCAAGTAATATCTTGGAAATTTCCCAAAGTGTTTTATCTAGCATTTAATAAAAGGGGAAGAAGGAAACGTTGAGTACCAGAGGTGTGTATCAATTCAATCAATTCAAAATAAATAGAGATAATAAAAGCATTACAAACTCACCAAACTACTTATTTACTAACTCATTCTCGCTTTGAGCCCATCATGCATTGATGGAAACGTTTAAACAAAAAAATAATTGCCTTCACTAAGATGAGAAGGAAAAAGATTTCTTTCCAAAAAGGGATTGCTCTTAAAACGGCAAACCTCAAAGAGATTTGTTGAAGATTTTGCTGTTTCTGAAACTATCACACCTTTATCATCAGTTTCATGAATTATTATCAAGGTGAATCAAAACAAAGATACAGTGAATCGTCTAGAAGATTTAGTTCCAAATTCAACGAACTAACGATATTCGGACCAAGAACATCCGATGCGGATCACATTGAATCCACTAGCAAATCCATCTTGGCTACGGCACAGAATAAGGGGGAAAAGACGAAACGCAGGGACACTAACCGAATGCGAGGGGTAAGGTCGCAAAGGTGCAACCTTTCTTCGTCCCCATCGCCTCTTTTACGCAACCTCACTTCATTCGCGGGGCCTTCTCTATCCTCCTCCCTGGGCGCAACCTTCCGCAGCTGCGGAGAGCGAAGCCTCCAAATGGAGAAATGGCGACGCGAGGAGTGGACTGAGGAGGGGCTGGAGGATGACGGGTTGCGAAGCCTGCTTGTTGTTTAGTCGTTGAGCACTTTGAAAATTTTCCCACCTCGATCGCCGTGCGGCGGAACTGCGAGCGCCTTTGTGGCCGAATTTTTGACCCCCGACTTCATCATTTTGTCGTCGTCCTCGTCCCTCCCGAGCGTTGTCGAATCAATCAGGAGTTTTTTGTAAATGAAATTCTATTTCACCCTAACTTTTCTTAATTTGAAAGAACGCCTTAAAATTTACTTAAACTTATAAAAGTTATTAATATTATTTTAGTACGAATTAAAAAAATCAAAAGTCATCTAATATTAATAAAGCAATGACCTTTTAATTTTTTATAATATTTTTTGAATAAATTATGTTATAAATAAATTAATTCACTAATATATTCAGAATTAATTCATTATTCAAATTTCTTCAAATGAAATTTTAGTGTTTTAATGAAATAGACCGTAAAAAAATAAAGATAAATGACATTTGGTACGGAAAATTTCAAATATCACAATAATTACTAGCATGTATAAATTGTTGAATGAAACTAAACTTGTTATGGTTTATCGAAGAATGTCAGTGTCTCTACGGAAATTATATGGTGGCTAAAGTATGACAGTGTTCGTGGATATGACATGGATCGATTCCAGAGAAAGTCTAAATTTTTTTTCTCAATTCAGATGATTCCCGTGTATTTTATCTACCACGTCAAGATTTATAGGATTCTCTGTGATTTATCTCTCTCATAATGATCATGAGACAGATCGATGAAAACTATTAGATTGACGATTTCAATCTTTTACGAACGAAGAACGTTGGTGATGTTTTGGGAAGGAATGAAAGGTTTGTTCAGTGAATAAAAGATGTTTGAGGGGTGGAAATATAAAATCAGTACCAGGAAAGGACAGCTGGCAACTCAATTGTCGTCTTGTCTGGACGCGGCGACTCCGCGCGGGCCGAGCCGTAGCACGCAGCTCGAAGTCGTACACCTTTTACGTTTTTATCCTCGAAGTTCTTTTATTACATTTGTAGAACATTTTCAATTTTCACCTCGCCTCCTATATGTTGAGAAATATTAATTTACTGCTCTTAATTTTTCAAATCCCTTCATGGAGTCAGTATTATTATAATTAGTTGTTCACTAAAATTATACGGTAGGAGTTGTATTATACAGCTATTGAAAATTTTGTTAATATTTGTAAAATACATGTATTTATATGTCATCAAAGTATCGCAATTGAAATATTAACTTTTGAATTTATTAGATTTATGAGGTACTTTAATACTCTTTTAAAAAATAACTAAATATAAAGAAATTTTCTATAATATATATATATTTATAGAAGAGCTTTAATAAAATTATTTTTTGTTTCAAATAACAAGCTTAGCTCAATTCCATCTGACCCAACTAATTAGACACATAGTGAAGCTAATAATTTAGTTTTGTTTGGAAGTAAAAAAAAAATGAAGTTTTTTTACTTGTGCATTTTGACATTTGATTCCTTTGCTTCAATTTTCAATAGATGATCAACTTAAACTATGTCTCAACCAGCTAAAAAGAAATTCCATTCAATATTACATAGTTGGCACGAATACATCGCGTGTGTGTATAAATATACGAGCATTGCATCAAACAAAATGGGTATTCATTGCGCCTAACCGATAACTAAAACACCTTATATGCGGTAGTTACATCATGTTTTAGTATCTATGAATGCATCAAGGATTCGTTTCTCCTTAGTGCCTTGACGACATGACTCATCTTTGGGCGATGATCTTGGTCGAATTGCAAACACGCACTGGCGATGGTGGCCATCTGCTCCTCCGGAGAGCATGGAACGAGAAAGAGAAAATAATCGAATAGTTAACGACCTGATCCTAAGATAAAGCTTAACAATTAACTTCAAACATGAAACCTATTGAGTGTACCAAAGTGCACTCCATCAAGAACTTGCATCTAAATTCATGTTTAAAACCTATGAATATACATTCAAAGAGAGTATTTCAAGAACTCAAGAACTGTTGGAAGTCATTTTCACAACTCGAAAACAAAGGCTGAACCTTTTCGATATTGGAATCATTAGGAGATAAGAATAAACACTGCAATGAGATCAGAAACCATAAATCAATGTTTGTTGGGACAGCACAAAACAATAGAATTTCGAAGGCAAAACATACAAAATGCTTCATTGGACCGCTTAAGGTAGTTCGGTTGCAGGTGCAGGGCTCTGATGAGGTTTTTAAATGGTATAAAATAAATGCTTCAATGGATCCTATCTTATGTTTGCAGTAATATTAGTGTGTGTGATGAAATTAACAAAATTAAAAATATTAATACATGTGCTTGAGTTTGTGATGGAAAACAAATGCTTTATTTGATCCTATATTTAGTCATAGGAATGTTAGTGCGTTAAGTGTTGCAAATATACATAGAGAGTAAAGAATAGATACACTCAGAGATAACTATTCCTTATGATTAGGGAATCACAATTCTATAGAAATTGATATTTCAATCATGATTCTATAAAAATTGATATTCCAACTTCATTTTTGGAACCAGACATACGAATGTCGAATATATAGTTATGAAAATTCAGAGAGAATAGAATAACTATTCTTATGAATTAAACAAACCATTATAGTATTGGTTCTATAATCTAATTGGAATCACACAAATGTCGAGCGAACTTGCTTCATATTCATTAACTACCAGCTACAGCACTAAAAAACAATCAGCTGGCACAAGACAAGAGTAAATTATAACATATATCACAAGAACAAGTTGAAAATAAAGGTTAATGACAGGAGAAAAAAGGTGGAAAATAGAACAGAAAGTTCTCGATGATATATGCTAATCATAACACAAGCGATAAGAATGCAAGAGCAGTGTGGAAATGTGTAAGATTTACCCATGCCACTGACTTGGGAGGGTACTTTCCTACTAGCTTGTTATCTACAATTTCTCCCACCTTATCGTAAGTTAGCTTATCTGCTGTCTGCAAATGGTAGTTCAAAAAGATTGTATATATTCGCAGTAGTAAAAGTTCAAGAATGAAGGTTGTTGTGCACATTGTTTGTAAAGTGAAACAACACATACCCATACCACAAGACTCTGCTCTTGACGTGGTTTACTCTGATCAAGGGGCTTCCGACCAGTTAAAAGCTCTAAAAGAACAACGCCAAAGCTGTAAACATCACTCTTGGAAGTAAGCTGTCCGATGGCAGCAAACCTGCCGTCCAAGAAACAAAGCTTCAGCTTAAGGTCTTCGGTTCTATCCAGTATCCACAATATACTTCTGCTACTGCAATAGATGCAGCTTGTTGAGGATATAATCAGTAATCTCGTCTGAGCTGGAGGAAGCCATAGCTTATTCTCTCCACTAGTGCATGTGTGTGCGAGGGGGAGCTCTCCCCTGCCATTTCCTTTCCTTAACCGAACCAACAGTTAGAAAGTGATTTCCTTTCCTTAACCGAACCAACGGTTAGAAAGTGATGCGGGTGACCACACCCCCCTAATCAAACAATGGAAGACTTGGCATGACTGCCACCTCGCCACAACCCCAACACCAGCTATATTATTAGGCCAAACCTTTCACTGAGCTTGGTGACCCTATGAAAACCTTCTCCAATTGCCCATCTGGAATGTCTAGTCATTTGTTAAAATCAACCTAAATATAGAGAAAGAAAGCAAAAGGAAATAAAGGAGACTGAACACTTCACTTGATCTTTCAAGACCTGCAGTGATTTTCGTTGTAGAAATCCCAAACAGCAATTTCCCTACCCTTTTTGGTACAGTATAGGTATGAAAAAATATCATTTTGTTGAGGAGTGTTGGGGCAATCAATATGGCATATTGATTAACATCCAGAATAAAGGTCTGAAACCCAATTGATGGACATATGAAGTAATCTAAAAGAAAACAATAATGATACCAACCGTGGTTTTCATCAAATAGTTCTTTTGTTCACTCCTAAATTGAGTAAACAATTGTCATCTATTAGCATATCGAAAGAAGGCATCAATCAAAGTGCAAGTTGAAACTTTCAGTGAGTGGATTTTGACTCCCAATTTGTGTTTATGCAACATTTCTATGACCACAGTTAGTGAAACATAACACCCATTGCCAGTATTTGCTAACAGAACTTTAAGTAATGATAGGGTTTTTTGATCTACTGAAAAAGAAAAATTTAAACAAACTTACTCAGGAGCTTGATAAACAAAATTTCCAAGAGGCTGGGTAGACCCAAGACTCAATCCTGTGCTAGGAGCCTTAATGGAGAGATTAAACTCCCCTAATTTCACAACATCATCACTAAATACAAGTATATTGCTGGATTTGACTGCACAATGGATAGCCGGAGATTTTGCTTTCTCATGCAAGTATTCAAGTCCTTTTGCAGCCCCTTGAGCAATTTTAACTCTTTGAGCCCATGACAATAGGGGACCTGGGGATGCCCCTTCGACGCCTTTTTTTCCTGTATAGAATATGCAGTTTGTTAACAAAGCACAATTATAATCTGGAAATTAAAACTCAAAAATCAGTAACAGTAAGACACCAAGGTTTGTCATTATTTTTTGTCCATCTAAGTTAGCAATGATATCTCCAAGAGACTAAGAATGAGCATCAGATGTGATCTTGATATAGGTCAGTGGTTAAATGACCATTTAAGGTCTCTGAGTGTGGATCATGAGGCAATCTTTTTGATAAATATTATATCTAATGACTTCCAGAGTTTGAAAATATTTTATTCCTGATAAAAGGGTTCCATACATGAAAAGAGATTTTTTTAGCAGTCATTGAATGAGTAAATAAATAGTTTCAATGAGTAATAAGGTCATAAGACGGAACCATTTTATACCATGCAAGATATCATGAAGGGATCCCATGGAAGCAAATTCATAAGCAAGGAACTGTGTATGCCCAAAAAAACCATAACCAAGCAGTTTCACTATATTTTCATGCTGCAAGCTTTCTGTCACTGCCACCTGTGAGTTTCACTATAATAAATATAAAGTTTGAACAAGACAATACAAGCGAGCAGCAATGGTCACACTTACCTGTGTGAGAAATTCTTGATCTGTTTTCCCAGGATCAACTAACATTTTTATGGCAGATTTTTGCCCATTTCTTAATGTATCACAGTAAACTCTTGTGTATGAACTTGATCCATCAGAAGTTACATTGCCCATTTTTTGCATAATTACCTTTATATAGTCTGTGGGAATGGCAGGAACCTCAATCGGTAAAAGTTTAGCAGGTTCTGCTTGAATTATATCGTTTGAAAGGAACAGTGAGGGATGATCTACATCACTGTCTCCTGCATTTAGTTAAATAAAACTTAGTATTGAGTGGTTGTGAAGTATGTGAGTTGAAGAATCAATTTTTTAACACGTTATCATTTGAAAAGTAAGTTTACCTGATGATGCTATGAGACATAGCGTATATTGGGAAGGGCTTACAATTTTTGAAGTGCCTTCACCAGATGTTTCATGTGAAATTGAAGAAGAAGAAAAATTCTAAACAGATATGATTGAAATAACTATTATGATATCATAATTTTTTTTTTAATCTAATCAACCTTGGCCATGTCGGGACACAACAAAAAAGTTGAAAATTATGAATGATCAAGGTGCTAGCATAAATTTGATTTGATCAAAGAAATACAAGTGAGAATATATCTTGTGGGCACAGCACAACCCAAGCGTGCAGCCTTGAACTCATCATGAATGGGAAGACACAGATGAAAACCGAAACCGGCAAATGTTACACTCTTCTGTGACTGGCATACAAATTAAGAGAAAACAAGGTATTTAACAGCATTAAGTAGTACTTAACTATTGCAAAGGCTGTTAAGAGAAAAAACTGCCAGCATTTCATTTCAACAAGGGTAATTCCCAAACAAAAGTATGTATAAGTGATTATAAATCCAATCTACTAAAGAAATTTTTAGTTCCTCTAAAGAAGGGTAAGTAATATGTTCAGATGCTTATTCCTGTTATTACCTTTTCCTTTTGTGGTCAGTTTATGAGAAGTTCGACGCCGAGGGACTTTTTTTATAAACAAGCACATGGTCCCTTTAATTTGAAGTGGCTGCCTCTATGCTGAAATACCCACAACACAACAAAAATAGTGCTTAAGATCAGTAATTTGCTTCAAACATTTAAACCATATAAACGTAAAAAGGAAACTCTTCTGAACAATATACATTTGAAAGATGAATGGGAAAAGGCATTTAGCTTGGCAAGGATAGAATACGGCCGTGCAAGGGGCTTAAAAACACATAAATTCTGCAAAAATAAACATGATTTTGACCCAAAAAATATTATCTGAACAACAAAATACAAAGTTTCACCAAAGTTCGATCGCAGTTGACGATTGGTACTTCACTCGAAAGCTTAGTCCGTCATGAACAGAACATAAGAATCTAAGAGAAATACCCATCAGATTCCAGGAAAATTAAAAAAATAAAAAATAAAAACTCCAAGGATATTGTATTAGACTTGAAAGGGGAGAGAGTGCTTTCAATCTTAATCTCTCTTGGCATTTGCTGTTTGTAAAATGTCTCTTACGGCATTCTCCTTATTTTTACCATTAGGAATCAATCTATGGCAATAAAAAATTTCAAAAAAAGAAGAAAAAAACAAAAAAACGATGGATGACGGATGGTTAGGTTCTATCATCAATTCATCGTAGCATCTCAAGTAGCTAACTCCAAGTCTCCGATCGCAGCACAAACTCAGTCTGCTAACGCTCGAGGTTTTCTATAGAAATAGGTACCTGGCGGACCAGCGCGGAGGCAGACGGCTGTGCGCCGGATGTAGAGGGCGGAGGAGGAGACACCTCCGGCGGAATGATCGACGGGAAACTGGAAGCAGCGGCTGCGTTCCAGTCACCGGCTCGTGATGGCACCCCTGAAATTTCAAAGTCGCCTCCCTCAAGTTAATTACTGACTCCGAAGTGGGGTCGCGTCACCGACTTACCGGCTACCTTCTTAATTAAAAGAAAATTGCATCTCATTTGTATATTTTTATATTTGTCAGAATTTTTCATTATAATTAACAAAAAACATCCTATTTTTATTTTCTATATCTTTTTTAATAATTGGTTGATATTCTTTCACTAGTTTGAATATCAATAATACGAACCGCACGTTTAAAAATCGATCTTCAGATTATTTTTTTAAATATTTTATTATTGCATAATATTAATGGACGTTTCATATTTTAAAAATATTCTTATCCAATCGAAATAGTTTATAGAAACGGCTTCAACTAAAATAGTTCGACCATTTATCAAATAGTGCACGTGAAATTTAGAATTATTCAAATAATATCTCATACTTTTATATTTATCAAATAACGTATTTAATTCCCTTTTTATTCCTCCCGCCAAATAGACTTGCACCACAATGGAAATTCTGAATCATCCAAACATAATGCTAGGAATTCAAATTTCAGCACCACAGTGGTATTGTAATCCAAACACCACTACTGTGGTACTGAAATTTACAATCTCAAACCCACAGTGGTACTGGAAATTACCATTCCAGCACCATTATGATGTTGAAATTGTAAATTCCAATACTACAGTGGTGATGGTGAGATTGCAATACTACAGTGGTGATGGAATTGTAAATTTCAACACCACAATAGTGGCGGAAATTGTAAAAAAAAAATTAAGTGTACTATTTGATAAATATAAAAATATGGAGCATTGTTTGAACAATTTTAAACTTCACATGCGCTGTTTGATAAATCGTCGAAAATAGTTTTAACCAAAGCATTGAGCAACTCCGGTAAGATTTGTTTAAAATTATAGTATTTTTTATCAATTATTTTACATTTGATAATTTTTATCAAAATTACTTTAACAGCAATTAAATATATTATAGTGATTTGAGTAAAATTACTACCATGGAACAAAACTATTTTTAAAATTTGAAATATCTTTTTTTAGATAAGGCATCTTTTTATAAGAGACTTTTTTATTTTACCGTTTGCATTTTTATACAAATACCTTCGGATTGAAAAAAAAAATCCTAAAAATCTTCATAAAGTTTTTAAACATCTAGCATTTTCATCTCTTGACTTACCAAATGTGACAAAATATGATAATGTTTATGTCAAATATTTTTTATCGTTGATTCTCCTATCTCCTTCGCTTAATATAGGATGGTAAATTATGGAGATTTATTTTAGCACAGTTATCCTTTTGCATTAAAGATAAAGTTACAGATATGATAATGTTAAAATGGATATGCAGACATAAAATTGACAGAATAAGAAATAATAGCATTAAAAGGGAAAATCAAAATTGTATCTATTAAAAGAAAATTCTGAGAAAACACATTTAAAATAATACAAATATGTACTTAAATGTAAAAACCTTGATTAACAACAATAAAATATAATATAATTTATTTAAGAATAGATTATCTAGTATGAGATATAGTTCAATAACATAAAAAAAATCCATATAGATGATCTCATCTGATGAGAAAATACTTGATTATTATTATTAGTGTTGATCCTTTTTATTAAAGAAATAAAAAATCTAATGAGATATTTTATATCCATTAAAAAATGATCTAAATACCTATGATAAATAATTAAATATTCATACAATTATCAAATTCTAAATATGTAAAAACCTCGATTACATATTTAAGATAACATAGTACACGTCACTTTATGCATTGAGATGAATGAAGTGGGCAATTAATTAGAATACTCTCGTTTAATTGATTTTTGACAAATATAATGATCTCAATTTTTGGATATTTTGAAAAAGAAAAAGTAATGTAATTAAGCAAAAAAAAAATAGTTAAAATTATTATAATATTGTGGTGACTATTTTAATATTCTACATAAAAATAATGAACATAAAGAAAATAGCCATTTTATTTTTATTTCACTTAATTATTTTTACATTAATATTTGTTTGTATTTATTATGTACACTCAGAGATTATTTTCCAAAACGTTGGCCATTCACTGTGGTCACCTTAACGTGGACATTTATTTAATGACAATAAATGATTCGTTTAGTACTTTAGTGTATGTATTTTGGACAATAGGACAGAGTTAAAGTTTCGTCAAGGTCAAACATATTAATTTTCTAATATTTTGAATCATTTATTATCACTAAATATTCTTAACAAAAAATACTTAACAATCTTAGAATTTAATGTTCTTAATAAAATAATCAGTAGCTTAACATTATTTTTAATCAACTAACCAAATTTATAGTCAATTAACAAAGGTTAATTCGGAAATAGGTTATTTAAAAAAAAAATTAAAATATGTTGCGTAATCTGAAAATTCTCGAAACCTTGGACCAGACATACTTTATCGGTTCTTCGATTCTGATTCGATTCTAATCGATTTTGAATCTATCGATGTCGGAATCGATTGGAATTGGTTCCGGATCCATCGATGTTGGAACCGATTTCAAATCGATTCTGGTTCCAAAATTTTAATTTTGATATCAATTCAATCCGAACCGATTCCAATTCAGTTCTGAATTGATTTCGAAATAGTTCCGAATCGATTCCGAAACGATTTTGAATCATCTTCCTCGAACTTGAACTTTCAAATTCATCTATCGCATCGATAATCTTATTTTTTTATCGTAAAATAATCTCGTAAACATATTAACATACTAAGAATTTTTACGTTTAAATTAGCAATGAGAATCGATTCAAATCGGAATTAAAATCGGTTCCGAAACGATTCCAAAATCGATTAAAACTGAATTGAGCCGAATCGAAATCGGAACTAAAACTAGTTTATTTAATGGATTAATTCCGATTCCGGATCCATTAATCATGCCTACTGTGGACTTAAACGGGCCGATCCAATCCCACAAAATGAACCAGGTCGACCAGTCGGACCTACACTACACCCGACTATTTTAGATTAACGAATCGAACCTTCTCCTGGGCCTCGCAGCTCTCCCTCGATTACGTAACCCTAATCTGCTGCTCGAGATCGAGATCGGGAGCGGAGACGGGCGAGAAGAGCATCAAGGAGATGAGATTCGGACTCATGATGGGGATCCTCGGAGGCCTCCTCATTGCCCACGCTGGCTACGCGACCATTCAGTGTAAGAAGCAATTTTCTCTTGCCCCCGGATCGCGTGACTACTGTATCGTGTATGGCATCTTTGATCCTGCGGTTTGATTCATTCTTTTGTTTTCGCTTTTCGATTTGCGGTATAGACAGAGGGGTGCTGAAGATCGTGGAGGAGGAGTTCTCTTGCCCTCCGATGAACGTAAGTTGCAACATTTTTTTTTTTTTTTGTTGCAAAATCCACTCCTTCATTTGCCGATTCATAATAAAATCTATGTGTTCTGAATCTGTGATTTTGAATCGGGCACTTGATGGCTTTCCCTTTAAGCTAGCTACTCTGATTCATTTGGAACTTGTTTAGGTCGTGATTGGACTACTACTGGGGTTAGCTCTATGCATATGGGCAGCTCTTGCATCTCCGGCAAAGTTTAAATCAATACATCCGGATTCTGAAGAAAATAGGTATTTTACTGTATTCATGAATTGGAAGAAAGTTTTGTCCCTGTTTCTTATCAACTATAAATATCGTTGTTTTGGTCAGCTCCAGGAAAAATTATGCTCACAGCGGCCTCGAACATTTTTGAGCTAACACTTTATTCTCTAAATCTGAAACACTATCATTCATGGAACTAGCATGAGATTTGTGTTTTCCCGCAACTTGATTGCATGATGCTCCTTTTCATGACCATTAGAGACTTTTATGAACTAAATACCTCGTATTACAGAAATTGCCATAGAGAATTTGTTAAAACACATTATCTTGATAAAAATTATTTTCATAACAGTTGGACAATCAACCTCATATTTTAGTCTTATATGCCGTTTTTTCTGCACAATTTTGATAGAATTAAGTGTTGGAAAATGAGTCCCATATTTCTGATATAGATATCTCATGTATGTACACCATGAATGACTAATCAAGATATCTGTCCTTTTCCAAAACCATCTTTCGGTTAGAGTTTCTACATCAATTTCCATACTTGAAGCTGCCTATCTTTGGGTTAGGGTTTTCTACACCTGTTTCCTTACTCGAAAATGCTAGTTAGATTGACAAACCTTACCGGCCACATGCCATGTGCGCCTATCGGTTTTCGTCCCCTTCTGTGTATGTCCATCATTAATTCATTATCATCAAGAAGTTGAGTTTTCCCTAACTACATGAAGCGGGCAACATGAATTGTATCCCTCTATTGAGCTTAACACAAAGCTATACCCGCAGTTGATGCTGATAAATGCCTTCTCATCTACCCCTCTTCATATTGTGTTAGATATCAACATCTTGACATTGACACTCCAAGCGGGCACCCAATATCCTTTTTGATCACACGGAAAAAAAAATCCTATTCGTATCAAACTTGTCTATCTACTAGGTATTCGTATTCAAGTATGATTAACATTGTTACTAGATAGTGGTTATGATGCATATAATAGATTGTTTTGTAAAATGAATTGTAGGGTTGTATCCTTACCAGCCAACTTGGATTTCATGATCTTCAATCACCGTGGCAAAGTGCTCCCATCCAACGCAGAGTTCAAGTTGAAAAAGTAGGATTTTTTTTTTCAAGGCCATGACGAATTGAATGCCTTCAGGGTTCGAGCAATCTAAATTCAGTACAACTCTCCGCCTGGAAACATGTATGACGATAGATAATTTTCCTTTTAAAGTTGAGTTTTGAAAGCCAAGATGTTTTGAATCTTGATTAGACTTAGTTCTTTTTGGCTTGAAGTGTAGATCTATCACCAATGTGTTATGAAACTGAATCCTGGGTGTCAAATATTATATATGCTTCCAATGATTTGATTTGGTTAGAATTTTTACAAGTATTTGAGTCGAGCAAATGTTTTGTTCGATTTTTATTTGATATTGAAGATGTATGAACTCTCACAACAGTTTTAAGTGGATGTATTTGCCTAGGGATAACAGCAAGTTGGATGCCCACTACGGATGGTTCTCTTCTTCCAACAATGCACAACACAATGGTGCCAAGGAAGCAAGAGCCAGCACGAACCTGGTGATCATCTCCAAGGTCCTTTCCTGGAGGCACATTACTGCATGGACAGTGAGCCAGCCAACCAAATTTATAGTATCATAATGGTGAGCGTTTAATGGTGTTTTAAGAAAAATTTACTAAAGTTCAGATAAAAGCTTTTGCCGTCCATTAATATTAACAACATACCTGGTTGCTCCGTGTAACCTTTCATCAATTAACTCCATATATATACATTGGTAGCTAAAGATTAGGGCTACAAGTGACCTCTTGACGTAGGTCTCCAGAAGAACGACCATGGGATGCGAGAGAATTGGCACTGTTTAACTGCTGCCAAGCAGGGAGGAGGGTGGTTATTTGGTGTTCTAAGAACAATTAATAAAAGCAAAAGATTATATATAAATGTCAGCATTTCTACTGACAAAATACCTCTATCAGTAATTCTCTTCCATAAAATATCCATCTGATAAGAGAGTAGGAAAACTAAAAATCTATTCTCTAACAGCCAGTTTCCCACCCAACCCAAGCAGACCTTCAGTGAACCAACCTTGTTGTTTTGTTAAGACAGGCAAGAATGAAGAATTAGGCATGCAGCAAACAGATGCCAAGATGGAAGATAATACAATAACTGAAAACAAATAGACAGTAAAAATTAGAAGAAAAAAAACAAACTACCAGCGTTATGAGTTATGTGTATAGTCACTTATGTAAGCAGAATATATACCTTCAATTTAGCTCTTTTCTATTCAGATGATCTTCATATATTTTGGTCACCATATCAAAATCTATAAATTCTTCGTGATTTATCTCTCCCGCAATGATTCTGAGACTGTTAAATTAACAGTTCTAATCCGTAGAATATATACCTTTAATTTGGCAACCAAACATCCTCGGAATCAGAGTCTTCCAACATCATCTGTTCCCTCATTTGATGCAAGACATTAAGAATATCAGTGCTTCGAGCATGAAAGCTTGCTCCATCCATCAAGAACTCATGAAGGATGCCATCCAATTCGATCCAACTACAACCTGGGACCTTTTTCACCTGCATATCATTCATCTGCACCCTCACTTTACCTGCATCTCCGGCTCGACCGGCATCATTGTAGATGTTAGATATCAAAGTGTAAAATCCACTGTCTTGAGGACCACCCAATTCAATTACTTTCGACCATACATGATCAGCCATGCCTCCATTCTTGTGAATTCTACAAGCATTGATCAGTGTCTTCCAAATAACCAAGTTTGGCTTTATTGGCATCGACTCGACAAACTCTAAAGCCTCTTTCAGATACCCACCGCGTGCCAAAAGATCAACCATGCATCCGAAGTGCCTTATGTTGGGTTTTAACTTGTAATGTTCCACAAAGAGAGAAAACATTCTGCGTCCCTCCTCTGTCAGACCTGCGTGCCGGCAAGCAGTAAGAACAGCTGTGAATGTGATGTCGTCGGGAGGCAGTTTGAATTCTTTCTGCATTGTGTAAAAGAGGCGAAGTGCATCCATTCCGCGGCCATGAGCTGCGAGACCCGAGATGACAGAATTCCAAGCTGATAACTCCTTGTGACTAAGGTTCTTAAACACAGCAAGAGCTTCCTCAAGGCAGCCACAATTGGAGTACATATCCACTAGAGCAGAACCAAGAACTGAATCAACTTCCATGTCCATCTTGTACAAGCAAGCATGGATCGACCGGCCATGACTCAGAGCGCCGAGCTTAGTGATTGCGGGCAGAATGCTCACAATTGTGACTCTGTTGGGCACCAGTCCTGCGACTTGCATTTGGTGGAAAACTTCCAGTGCCTCCTTGTACTGTGAATTCTGCACATGGCCTGAAACCATTGCAGTCCATGTAACAACCCCCAATTGATCCCTTGCGCGATCAAAGATCGCTCGGGCGGTCTCCACGCGACCGCGTCTTGAGTAACCAGAAATTAAGGAATTCCAGGAGAACTGGTTTTTCTCGGGCATTGCGTCGAACAGATCCTGGGCAATATCCAAGAGGCCATTCCTGGCGTATCCGTCCACCATAAGGCTCCAAGAAACAACATTTTTCTCTTCCATCCTTTCAAAAATCGACCGCGCCCCCTCCAGATCGCCGCTCCTACACAAGCCGAGGATCAAATCGTTGCAGGAAACGAGGTCCGGGTGTGAGCGTCGATCGAAGAGTTTGAGGGCGTCGTCGACGGCGAGGAGCTTGGCGTACGTCCGGAGGAGAGATCGCTGGACGAGGACGGAGGAGGCGGCGTAGCCTCTTTTGACGGCCAGCGCATGAATCTGCCGGCCTTCCTCGCCGGTGCGGCAGGATTTTAAGAGGGAGGATAAGGTGAGATCGTCGGGATCGAGGTCGCCCGACGAGAGAAGCCGGTGGAAGGCGAGGCGGGGTGCGGGAGGTGAAGTGGGAATGTTTCCATGGATACTTCTCGTCGCCGGAGGTCTTCGGTGTCGCTGCTGCTGAGGAAGGGAAGGGAAGGAGGAACGAAGCGGAGACGAAGAAGCCAACATATTTGCGAACTCGGAGGGGGAGGGGGAAGGTGAGAGATAGAAGACGATCGTTTATTCTCAGTTTACTCCCTCATTATTATTATTATTATTATTATTATTATTATTTTTTATTATTTTTTACTTTTGATTGGCAGAATGTATATATATACAGAGAGAGTGTGTGTGTTTTGATATCCTGAACGTCCAGTTTCTGCACACTCTATGTGCGACGAAGAAATACACAGTAACCGTGCGCCCGATGTTGCTTGAACTCGCCGATGGAAAATTGGATTTCGATCACGATCCGCTCAAAATCTAACGGTGGTTTGGTCAAAATTCAACCATGATCAAGTCGAAATCCGATCGTGATCCGATCAAACTCTAGTGTCGGTCGGATCCCGATCAAATTTTGACTGAATTACGATCGAAAATGGTCAGGATTGTGGCCGCTAGTGGCGTGCGTCACTGGCGATTGCAATCGCGGCCGTTTCCGGTGCACCACTGGTCGTTGCAATCCCGATCATTTTCGGCCGTAATTCGATCGCGATCTGATCGAACTTTGGTGTCAGTCAGATCGCGATCAGATTTTGATCGACCGTCGATGAATTGGAACTGTGCACAGTAGAAATTGCGGCGGAGAAAACACTGCATTTCTCATTCACTGTGCAATCGCGATTGCGGTCGTTTCCGGTGCACCACTGGTTGTCACAATCCCGATCGTTTTTTGCCGTAATTCGATCGTGATCCGATTGGACTTCGATGTCGATCGGATCGCGATCGGATTCCAATCGACCGTCGATGAATCGGAATTGTGTACAGGTGAAATTCCAGCGAAAGAAACACTGTACATTTCTCATTCACTTTGCAATCATGATTGAATCGGACGATAGAAAAGTTATCGCGCACGCATCGCGTAAGAGAGACGCTCAGGATATCAAATATATATATATATATATATATATATATTGCGTTTATTCAGTTTAATTATGCAAATATGAAAATTTCACTCCTGATAAAAATGATACCTTTCTTCCAAAACTGAATCCCCAAATTTGTGATCTTACAAATAGAAAATACACGCACCAGCAGCATTGCTTAATTTTGGCTTTAAAGCCTTTGCAAGTAACATCCTAATGTCTACACATTGCTTACTTACTTAGATCACAGCCTTTACCACTCTGAAGGAATCCATGACTCGCCGGAGATCGTTCTCCTCCTCCACGAACACATTCTCGGGCGATTGCAGCCTCAACTCGTACAACCGGTTGTTCTCGACACCGAGAACCGACAAGTAACGCCTGTCCCATTCGAGCTGCTGTTGTCTATCTCGTGGCATCACAGCCAACTCATTGTTACTCGCATAAGATTTAATGTTTACCTGCAACAATAATGAGAACTCTTCGGAGAGAACCCAAGCTAAGTGCGAGGATCGTGAATATGAGAAGAGGAACATAAACGAAATTGAAAATGATCTCTTAACAATGTCAGTTGCATCACAGTCAACTCAATGTTAATGGGAAATGCTTCGTAAGCTCCTCAATCTAAGTACGAGGCCCATGAATATGATGAGATATATGTTACGAAAGCTAAGAGTGATTTCATTAGAATGTGGCCACCTTCTGATCCATGAAATTGAAGCAATAATCCAAGCCATTTTCATTGCTACCAGCCATTTCAATCCAATCACTATGGCGATGTTGTTTGAGCATTCACTAAGAACACTAAAATGGAGGAATGCTAGACTGCAGTAAGTATGCAACAAGATCATTTATGCACAGCGCAATCCCAACTAAGTTTGGTGTCAATGGAAGATTATAATGGTGACACAAGGAGGCACTAAATTATTGTCGATGATAGCACCGACAAATGGAGTGAATGGGAAAAGAACTCACTTGTTCTACCATACATGTGCAAGGTAGGATACAGATACATCCGACGCAAGCCATCGATGATCTGCGGAGCAAAGTCGATACGACAAAGAGGAGACATGCATCCAAGCTCAGAAGCCTCTTCCTTCTTTTCGGTCATCGGTTACTAAAAGTGATCTTAACCCAACCCACAAGGAAGCCCAAGCTAGTTCAACTCAATCAAACCTAGTGAAATTTTTGCCCCATTTTCTCCAGCCTCAGCCAAACTAAATTTAGTTTTGGTAAGTTTCTCTGATCCAATCAAAACCTAGTAGTTTTCTTTTCCTAATCTGAGATTATCTAGCTCCTTCTCCCAATTGAGGTCTAATCCAACTGATGAGTTTGCAGACATTTTGTAATCTCTTGTAAGTTTACTACAAACAATTTGTCATTCATATAAATTATCAATATGAAATCTGCCAACTCCTTCCATTCTCCACAAATAAATGCACTGAAGGTCAGAAAATTTACCTCAACTTGATAATAGAGCCTTCCATCGTCGGCGATCCTTGACGATGCAGATAAAATGTTTGATTCTCGCCGGACTCCTAGCCGGGTCGACATGAATTCAGTTAAGTATTGCTTCAAAACCTTTGTGGCAGCTACATCTGGTGTCCCCAAATCTTGGACACTTTGGTACCTTGATGATGAAGGGGAAGACAATTCGACAGATAAATTCTCGTCTAAAACAAAAGGATCTCTGAAGAATATATCAGCACCAGCTCCTCGTACTTGGATCCAACTCTTTGGGTAAAGAAATGTATAGCCATCAAAAGTATCTATGTACTCCCTGAAACCAACTGAGGGCTGAGCTAAAGCATCCTCCTGCGATCCCAATTGCGAGAATACGAAACTCGACAACATAGCAGACATGGCATTCCTCCTGGGAACTGTGTACATTTTAGTCGATATGAATAAGGTGCATAGAAAACAAATCAATTTCAGGCGCAGATCTATCGCTAAGGGTGTTTGTCTTCCAGCGATTCCAACCCAAAGCGAGTCAAATCGAGCGACCAATTTCGCAATGCATTTCAGTCAACACCAGTAATGTAGGCACAGAAATCTAAAGTAAAAATTGATCGAATGGGGGGACGAACCGACGATCAGCGGCGAGACGACGGGAACGCGTCGGCGCGAAGGGGAAGGGCTACCCACCTCGCTCCTCGGGCCTGTCGAGGTGGGAACACCAAGCCGCTGGTGGCGGAGAGGGAGCGGAGGCGGCGAGGTCGAGCCCGTCGCGGCGGCGACCGATGCGGCCATCGGCGAGATTAGGAGTGAGAGGAGAAGTGGGATCTTAATGGATAGGCTTCGAGTTCGTCTGGCGGTCTGGATAAGAACCTGCACATAACGAACAGGCTGACGGGCCAATATCGTGCACATAACGAACAGGATGACGGGCCAATATCATTTAAAATTATCGATGATTTTTTCCGTAGTGATTATTAAAAATAAATAAATAAATATGGAATCGTCATATTAGTGGTCCTTCACCGTTGCCCCTATATATAGAGGGGATAAATTAAGTCTCAGTTGACTAGCGCAAAAATACGGAGTCATCAATAGTCTGGTCGTCACCTCCAAAAATCGATCCCTTGTCCTTTTAAATCTTAATATGACTGTGCTAACCATCTGAGTTTATCCTGAAGGTTAACTGTGATTACTAACGACGTTTGCTCTGGTGATTTAGTTGGACCTGTACAAATTAACATGCGACAAAAAATTCGTTGAGTTTTTAGACCTTTTCGATGTTTAAATCAGACTTCTGATGAAAAAAAAAACATAGAGATCCTTTTTTACATTTTTATTTGTGATATTTATAAAGACATACTTTAATGGATTATCGAATCTTAGGTCTATATATTGCTGGTGGTATATAAATGTTATTTCAATATACCTTGACAGTAATTAGGTTGAATGAGCTTGTGTCATATGGATTGAATTTGAATCAGTTCCATAGGGATGGTGTAGTGGCTAAGATAGAGCAGTAGTTGTAGATATGATACGGATCGATTTCGGAGCAAATCTAAAGTTTTTTTCTGGATTCAGATAACTTCTATGTGTCTTGGTCATCACGTCAAGACCCATAAAGTCTCTTTGTGAGTTATTTCCTTTATAATGGTTGTTAAACAGACCGATGGAGGCCGTTAAATTGACGATTTCGATCTTTTTGTAGAGAATTTGTTAAACCAAAAGAGAACAAATCTACTAGACCATAAGAGAAATTTATCTCTCAATACATGAATCTTATTGATCCGATCCAAATTGAATATTTATACCCTAGCATAGTTCATTATTAGATTGTGTCATGTCTCCATGGGAACGCCTTGTGGCTAGCGTATTATCAAAGTTGTACCAATGAGTAAGTGTCAATCTTTCAGAATTATGTCTTTCAAGATGTCTATCCTCCTATTGCATTAGTCATGAATTGGATAATATACTCTCCATGATTATGGAATCGATTGAGGAGGATATTAAGAGTCAGCGAATCACCTTTCTATATTTATTATTAGATTGTGTCCTCTCTAATCTTCGACTAAGTTATGTCTATTTAGCTAGATCAATGGAGGTTAAGCTTAATCTATTCAACCCTTATTAGACAAGTTGAGCAAATTGGGCTACTTAGGGATTGCCTACCTCACAAATTTATACAAGATTACATCAATTAGAAAAATAATATTTCTTCATTGAGATTTTTTCTTATAATGTATAAGCAGGGCGAATCTAAATTAAAATTTGAGCAGATATTCAATGAAAATTGTTGGTGCAATCGACCCAAGACTCGAGTTTGACTTGAACTATATTTTGATGTTAGATAAAACGCATGACATGAGATTGTCATAGGAAGTCCAACATGGGTTGGCCACGTAAATCCAAGTGTGTAGCTTTGGTGGTGAAAAGTCCAAGCATGAGACATGGTGTTGGAAAAATTCAAGTATAGGGCTTGGTGTTGGAAAGTCCAACATGGGTTGACCATATAAGTCCAAGTGTGTTGCCTTGACGGTGAAAGTCCAAGTATTGGGCTTGGCATGGAAAATTCAAGCATGAAGCTTGGTATGAGAAGTCTTGAGGACTTGGCAAGTTCACTAGGCTCAGGGTCCTTGAGTCGGTGAAGGATGACATTGTGAAGTCGTGCACTTGGTACATCCGAGGGACCGTCGGACGGGGAGCGAATGGAGTGAGGTCCAACGGAAGCATACTTCGAGGGCAAGAGACACGAATGATGACATTGCGAAGCCGTGCGCTTGGTGCATCCGAGGGACGTAGACAAAGGGAAGAGAGCTTCGGTGGGGAACTCCATAAGAGGATGAGGTGGACTTGGCCAAGTGACTAAGACTGAGTGTCGGATGCTCAAACGTGGTGTTTGAGGGTTTACCCGACGATCGGATGCTCAAACAACTTGGTGTTTGATATAGGTACAGGTCGATTGAATCGACCGGTTTTCCGATCGACCAAGTTATGGCGAACAAGTCACGAGGAGGACAATCGACTGTTGACACCATCAGTCGACTGATGAGGGAGATCAGCCGACTGATCGGGGTGAATTCAGGCACAGAATGTTTTCCAGTCGAGTGATCGCATCGAGCACTCGACTGATGGGGTTACCAGTCAATTGATGGGTAGGATTAGTCGACTGATGGTTATCCGTTGGGTTTTTGCCAACATAGATTCGGCCGTTGTGAGACAATGGCTACAACAACAGTCGATTGGAGGTCACGAGCAGTCGATTGATCGGCGCAAAATTAGCCCGAGACAAGCATAAAAGGAGAAGCTTGGGGAGGATTTCAACAAGATTTTTTGGGGAGATTTTGGAGGGGAATTGCTGCTGCATTCTAGACCTTCAAGAGTCAAACCAAAGCAAGCAACAAGCAAAAGTGATCAAAGCCATTTGTGTAAAGATTTGATTTGTGTTCTTTGTATTTTCTTGTATTTTTATATTACCGTTGTAATTTCTTGTACAAGGTTTCTCCACCTCCAACATGTTGTCGAGAAAGAGTTGTTGTTAGTGTCGTGCGCATAACACGAGCTCGTTGAGCTCACCCGTGGAGTAGGAACCCTAAGGTTCCGAACCACATATATCGTGTGTATTTGTATATGCTTGTATTGTTGTTTAGTATTTCTATTGTTTCGTTGCGCTAACGACAATTGTAAACAAGCGACACACACAAACGTGACGAACGAACGATTTCCATCATCATACGCATTTTGGGTTATTCACCCCCCTCTAGCCGACCACCGACGTTCCAACAAATGGTATCAGAGCAAGGTTCTTGTCGAGGACTAACCGCCAACACAAGCACGACAAGATGGTCGGCTACAACCTCCAACCACCAAAATTCGAATGAGATTTTCAATGGTTGAGAAGAAAGATGGAGGTATATCTCGAAACCGATTTTGATTTCATGTTAATTATTGGAAATGGTTTTGAAGTGCCTAGGGATAAGGAAAACAAGCCAATAGAAAAATCAAGATGGACCAAGGAACAAATCAAGGACTTCAAGATAAATATCGAGGTAATAAAAATGCTAAGTGATTTGATTCCTAATCATATTTGGTCTAGATTAGGTAATTATAGGGATGCAAATGATTTATAGAATAAAGTGATCAAATTCAATGAACATCCCGAATTAGCATAAGTAGAAGAGGAGGTCGAGGAAGAACGCCCATCAACATCCGGATCCGAGGATGTTGAAGAATCGTCATCTACCTTCGATGATGTTGATGACTTGGTGGAGACCTCCACCTCTAGCATTGAGGGGGAGGAAAGACCTTCCATTTTGGAGCAAGGTCAAGATGAAGCATCTACCTCAAGAAGAAGTGATCAAGAGGCTTACACCACCCTAGGTAACTCAAGCAATGTAATTAATAATAAAGATCACATAATTTGTTTTGAGTGTAGGGAGAAAGGGCATTACAAGAGTAAATGCCCAAAATTGACTAAGGAAAAGGCACCGGAACCAAAAGTCAACCAAAAGTCAAAGGATGCCGGAGTCCTCGCTAGAAAGAGCAAAGAGCACATTGTGTACTTTAAATACAACCAAAGAGGACACTACCGAAGCCAATGTCCTAGGGGGAGGAAGAAAGGACAAGAAGGAGCATCTCATGTAGGGGGAGCTTCTAAAGTTAACCCTAAGGTAAATTTAATTAATGCACCTTCAACTAAGAAGCATGCTAAAAATTATTTTAGTTCACTTGCTATTATTAATGAAAAACATGCTAGTAGGAATAGATATTCTTGCCTAGGTGTCAAGCATGTTAGTTTACCTAAAGATAAACCTAGACACTATAACTCTAGACCTATCCTACCTAAGGAGTCCATTAGGATAATAGAAGAGAATTTAGGCATAAACCCTAAGAAGGGTAGACACATATCTAAGAAGAAAAATAATTTCCAAAAGATAAATAAAAAATCAAAATTGAAAAGGTTAGAGATGGAAAACCAAACCTTAAGGTCAAGACTTGAGAAACTTGAGAAAACCCTAGCAATAATTACAAATTCAATTAAAGAGTCAAATGTTCAAAATTTAAGGCCTAGGAAACAAGAAATGTCCCTGGGCAAGAAAAGTTTGGGTCACAAACCTGTGTCATACCATAAGGTTTCATTCAATTATGGAACTAATTCTAGGTCTAGAAAGATCAAGGCTAATAGAGAAGTTATCCCTGAGATTAGCCATGATGTGTGCTTAGTGGCTAAAAATTCAAAGAAATCTAAGGTAGCCACTGGGAAGGTCAAAGGGGGAGTTACCTATAGAGTTGACTTAGGAAAGACCCAATTGACTAAGGCTTCAAAGCCAAAAAGGGTCATTAGGAAGGTATCTAGGGAAGCTATCCCTAGTGAATACCTTGTTAACCCAAGGAGCTCCAATAGGTATTGGGTTCCTAAGAGCGTGATCGATTCACGCTAGATGAGTTAGGGTGTGTCAACCCTAAGGGTGCGTCAACCCTAAGGGTGCGTTTGGTTCAAGTAATCATACATAACCTTGGTTATGTGATTACCAGAGAATAAAACATAACCTTGGAAATAAGTATAACCTTTGATAAAAACCTTGTTTAGTTGGAGATTTTAATAAATAACTTAGTTTAATATTTCACTAAATTATCCTTTGTCTTTTGCTTAATCAATTCGACAATGACGACGGAAATATTAATGACGACGACAACGATGGACCGACGGCAGTGTCCGGCCGACGGCGACGGGCGACGGCCAACGGCGGCGGTGGCCGACTGACGACGGTGACGGTCGACCGGCCGGCGGTGACGACGGTGGTCGACCGATCGGTGGCGGCAACGATGATCGATCAACCGGCGGTGATAACGATGGGCGACCAATCGGCGGCGATAACGATAGGCGACCGATCGACGACGTCAGTGTCGATCGACCGGCAACAGTGTCCGACCGACGGCGGCGACAGGCGACGACGACGGTGACGGTGACCGATCGACGACGGCAACGGTCGATCGACCGGCCAGCGGCGACGACGGTGGTCGATCGATCGGCGACGACAACGACGATCGATCAACCGACGACGATAATGATGGCCGATCGATCTACAGCGGCGGTGACTGTCCGGGCGACGGTCGACGGTGGTCGGCGGTTGGCGACGGGCGACGGAGGCAACGACGACGATGGAAGTGACGGCGACGGGCGGCGGCGGCGGCGGCGGCGGTCAACGACGGGCGACGACCGACGACGAGCGGCAAATCGATTGAGTTTTGACAAATTGACATTTAATATATTGATAGGGGTAATATTGAAAAAAAAAATTCTTAACTCCGGGAATCAATAAAAACCTTGGTTCTCCAAGGTTTTTCGATTCCCCCTAAAAACGTTTTTGTTCATAACCAGGTAATGAATAATTACCAGATAATTATTCATAACCTAAACCAAACAACATTTTTGTTGATAACCTAACAAGATTATCAACAAAAACCCTCAACCAAACGCATCCTAAATGGATAGGTAGTTAACCTAGCCATGGTGAGTTGATACCTTAGGATGTGCCAATGTGTTTTGAGAAGTTGAAAAATGATTAAATTGACACAATTAGATCTTAGAAGTTATGGTGTGTCATTTTAGATTTTTGGCATACTAGGGGGATAATTGACATTAAGGTAAAAATGGATTTGATTTTAGAAATGACAATTTGGGCTTAACTCTTAGGTATCTTATACATTAATATTTTATAATTGTCATGCTTTGGTTGCTTTGTCATGACATGACATCATATTTACATTTTATCATATAAAATGTCATGATCATTTTTAGGGTTATTTTTATATGTTATATATGCTTAGATTTCAATCGCATGTCATGACATCATGATTTTAGCACATGTTTTATTCTTATTATCATTATGTCATAATCATCATTCATGCATAAATAAAATGAATTTAAGGACTAAGACATGATTTGAAGTCTCATGCATAAGGGAATCAAATAGTGTTGCCTAGAATAATGCATGAGACCCTAATTAACTAAAACCCACATCTCACTAAAGAACTTGATTTATATGTGTTTTACATATTTAGATACAAGTGAGATGTTTAGGAAAATGAAATTAAAGGTTTTAAAAACATTTCAAAATCATTTTGAAAAATTTTGGTGAAGTCTATCTTTTGATAGCAATCATTATTGAATGAGTTGATACAAAGAAGACTCAATATTGAAGCTTTTCTCAACTTTTGAACTTTGTATCAATCTCACTATTTTATAAGTAAAATAATTTTCTAATATTTTTCACCCATAATAATTGTAATAAATAATATACATATGAAATTTCATGATTTTTCACCTTATGTATATTTACTTATGAATTTCGAAACTTATTTTTGAAAACTGAAAACTGTATTTTGCAGTTATCAGTCGACTGTCATCCATGACAGTCGACTGATATCTGAGAGAGTCGACTGATAATCCTGATTTTGGATAAACCTTGATTGTTAGGCTCATGTTTAGCTATATTTTGGTCCCTTAACCACTTTTAATCCTAGGACATGCTTTGGAGAGCATTAGAAAAGGCGGAAATACATTGGATATGGATTAGGAGAAGTGGGTGAATATCAATTTTAAGGTGTATGGAAGTTCAATGTTGAACTTATGCCTTAATTTTGATTGTTTAAGTATTCATATTGGCTTAGGAACTCTCCAAGGACATTGTTGGTGCAATGGTCAAGGGGGAGCAACCCTTTAGGGGGAGGTATCCATCATGGAAAGATGGATGTGTATTTTTCCTCATGGGAGGAAAATTAGGAGAGAACCTCTCTTAAGTGATATGAGACTTATCACTAGAAAGATTGTATGCATGCTTGTTCCTCCAAAGAAGAGATTGTAATATCTCATTGGGATATGAGACATTCATATCCTTGGGGAGGATCTTTTTGATATATGTAAAAAATGAGGAGAAGTTACCAATTGGGATAGTTGGAATTCTCATTGGGATGTGAGAATTGTCAATTAGGGATAATTGGTAGACTTGAGTTTGAGGTTTTGTCAAACATCAAAAAGGGGGAGATTTTAGTGCAATCGGCCCAGGACTCGAGTTTAACTCGAACTATATTTTGATGTTAGACAAAACGCATGACATAGGATTGTCATGGGAAGTCCAACATGGGTTGGCCATGTAAATCCAAGTGTGTAGCCTTGGTGGTGAAAAGTCCAAGCATGAGGCTTGGTGTTGGGAAAATCCAAGCATAGGGCTTGGTGTTAGAAAGTCCAACATGGGTTAGCCACATAAGCCCAAGTGTGTAGCCTTGGCGGTGAAATTCTAAGCATGGGGCTTAGCATGGAAAATCCAAGCATGAGGCTTGGTGTGGGAAGTCTTGAGGACTCGGCAAGTTCACTAGGCTTGGGGTCCTTGAGTCGGTGTAGGATGACATTGTGAAGTCGTGCGCTTGGTGCATCCGAGGGACCGTCGGACGGAGAGCAAATGGAGTGAGGTCCAAGAGAAGCATACTTCGAAGGCAAGAGACGCGAATGATGACATTGCGAAGTCGTGCGCTTGGTGCATCCGAGGGACATAGGCAAAGGGAAGAGAGCTTCGATGGGGAACTCCATGAGAGGATGAGGTGGACTTGGTCAAGTGGCTAAGACTGAGTGTTGAATGCTCAAACGTGGTGTCTGAGGGTTTATTCGACGGTCGGATGCTCAAACAACTTGGTGTTTAAGGTTTTACCCGACATCAATCGATTGGTATAGGTACCAGTTGATTGCTCTAGGTCGATTGGACTCGACCGGTGTTCGACTGACCAGGTTCTGGCCGAACAGTCGACTGCCGAGGGAGGGCAGTCGACTGCCGACACCATCAGTCGACTGATGAGGGAGATCAGTCGACTGATCGGGGTGAATTCGGGCACAGAATGTTTTCCAGTCGAGTGATCGCGCCGAGCACTCGACTGATGGGGTTACCAGTCGACTGATGGGTAGGATCAGTCGACTGATGGTTATCCGTTGGGTTTTTGCCAACGTGGATTCGGATATTGTGAGACAACGACTACAGTAGCAATCGGCTGGAGGTCACGAGCAGTCGACTGATCAGTGATGGTGCGAAATCAGCCCGAGACAAACATAAAAGGAGGAGCTTGGGGAGGATTTCAATAAGACTTTTTGGGAAGATTTTGGAGGAGAATTGTTGTTGCATTCCAGACCTTCAAGAGTCAAACCAAAACAAGCAACAAGCAAAAGTGATCAAAGTCATTTGTGTAAAGATTTCGTTTATGTTTTTTGTATTTTCTTATATTTTTATATTACCGTTGTAATTGCTTGTACGAGGTTTCTCCACCTCCAACGTGTTGTCGAGGAGTTGTTGTTAGTGTCGTGCGCATAATACGAGCTCGTTGAGTTCGCCCGTGGAATATGAATCCTAAGGTTCCGATCCACGTATATCATGTGTATTTGTGTATGCTTGTATTATTGTTTAATATTTCTATTGTTTTCGTTGCGCTAACGATAATTGTAGACAAACGACAAGCACGAACGCGACGAACGAATGATTTTCATCATCATACACGTTTTGGGCTATTCAGTATTCATCCTCCTCTAGTCAGCCATCGACATTACAACAAAATTCAACGACGATTAATAAAGACACATAACTAATAATCAACGGCCAACTAGAAAAGATTATCTTTACCTTCTAGCCCCTCCCCCCTCCTCTCCGTCATTGTAAGCAAGCGAACGTCATTTGGTTGAACATGAATTCATCAATTAGATAAATTGACACTTTCAGGAGTTAGCTTTGATGGAAGGAAGAGCAACGTCTTGCCTCCCTGCAAACCTTCAAGAGTGCGAGGGAGAGAGGACTTGCCTTTTAAGGAAAAAAGAGAGAAAAAAGTATCTTTAATTTCAAATATTTTTAAAATATTTATTTATTCATTTAATAATTAGGCTGATCAGTCCAATTAAAATATTTATGGATATTTTAAGATTTAATAGAATTTCGGGGCAGTCTGGAAAAAATGTTTAAAAGAGTATAATATTTTAATGCGACCACGTTTGTTTGTATGCATATTTTTCTAAAAGAAAAGAGTTATGCAAATAGGAATAAAGGTGGAAAAGAGGCTTAATAGTTAACACTAGACATGTTTATCGCTTCGGTTTCGATTTCCATTCGATTCTAATCGATTTCAGATTCGTCGGTATTGGAATTGGTTGAAACCGATTCTAAATCGGTTTCGATTTTAAAGTTTTAACTTTGAAATTAATTCAATCCGGATTGGTTCCGAATCGATTTCGAAATGGTTCCAGATTGATTCCGAAACAGTTCTCGACCGATTTCGAAATTGTTCTGACCATCTTTCTCGAACTTGAGCTTCTAAATTCATCTATAACACCAATAATCTTATTTTTTTTTATCGTAAAATAATCTTGTAAACATATTAGCATGCTAAGAGTTTTCACATTTATATTAGCGATCGAAATCAGATTCAAATCAATACTTGAATCGATTCCGAAACAGTTCCGAATCGATTCTGAAATTGATTGGAATCGAACCGAATCGAAATCGGAACGGTTTCGATTCGATTTCAAAATCAATTCATCAGAATCGATTTCGATTTCGAATTTAACGAATTGATTTCGACTCAGTTCTAAATCTAAACGGTCCATTAAGCATGCTTAACACCTACTACCACTAACTGTCACGTGAAACGGGTGCAATTTGTTGGTATCTACTTTTTCTATAAAAGGAAACTATCGAATTCGAAATAATTTCAAAAATTAGCTTTCGGTCTCTTGTAACCGCCTTGCTTCCTCAGTCCCGCGCAGACCTAGTTACGGTCCGAATTCGGTCCGGGTCTTGGTCGGAATCGTCGGATCCAGATTGATAAAATATCGACCCTTAACCGGTCCGCTCGTGGTCGGTTACAATCCGGGTTGTGGAACCGCCAGTTCTGATCCAATTCCGGGTCCGGTCCGATTAATTATCGTCTTAGTTAAATAAATAAAAATATAAAGAATACTGTAAATAATTAAAATAAAAAAAATTGTACAATTGAACTTATCAAAACTCTATGAAATATTTCATTATCTTAATAAAAAATATATTACATCTCAAATTTCAAAATCTTGAACTTAAATAAAAAATCTATTACAATAAAAAAAATCAATTACATTTCAATTTTTATTATATTCAATCAATTTCAACCGTATTTCCTCCCATCGTAGTTCCGGATGTTCCCTCTGTTTCGTCTTGGTCTTCTTTGTCACTTTCAATATGTTGGGTTCGACTTGCAGCTTTTGACCAATCATTGAGTAAACATTGCGCTTCCAAATTTTCTGGCCTTAAGCTAGAACGTCTCTCGTCCAATGTATTTCCTCTAATACTAAAAGCTTGATCCACTGCAACCGTTGAAACTGGACAAGCTAGAATTTCTTTTGTCATTATAGATAAGATTAGAAATATTTGAGTTCTTTGCGATCACCATTTTAGAATGTCGAAGCTTTCTTCATCTGCATCACTAAAATCAAAAGAAGTGGTAAAATAATTCTCAAGTTCCTGACTGGAACTTGAGGATCCTCGTGGGCGTTTAGTCCGTTCCCTTAATAACAATTGTGTTTTAGTGAGTTTAAAAGTAATAATACTAGTTGTAATGGATTGATGTGTTTCATGTCCAATAGTTTGTTCGTCATATTTAATGTTATATTCATTATAAATATCATACAAATGAGTTTTAATATTAAACAAAATCAAAGAAATATTAGGAGCAGTTTCGATAATATGGCTTAAAAATTCATAATATAATGCTAACATATTTTACAAACTATTTAATTTAAGTCTAGGATCTAAAACAAAATCACATAAAAATATTTCAGGAATGTTTAAGAAATATTTTTCCCATTTTTCTTTCATTACATAAATACATTGAGATAAATAATTATTATTTGATTGAATATGTTCATTAAAAATACATACAATATTACAACAATGTGTTAAAACTAAATGTGAAGTTGGATAATAAACACCGGATAATTGATCACTAGCATCACTAAAAACTTTTAAAATTTCACAAATACAAGTGCATATATTCCATTGATTTGAAAATAAATAAATATCACGTGATTTAACATGTTGATAAAAAAATATACATAATAAATCTTTGTATTCAAAAGTAGATAACAACAATTTGTAAGTAGAATTCCAACGAGTTGGGACGTCACTTGCAAACTGTTTAGGCTTCATATCATTTATTTTGTAAAATTTTCTCCATTGTTTCATAACTTGAGGATGTGTCCATAAATAATAAATTGCACTCCTAATTGGTTGAATATGTGATCCTAAATTTTTAAGTCCATCTTAAACACACAAATTTAAAATGTGACATGTATACTTATTATGAAAAAATCTTCCACCTATTGATGATTTATATATATCAATAAGCTTACTAATACTAGAGGTATTTGCACTAGCATTATCAAAAGAACTTGAAATTTTTTTAGAAATTAGATAATATTCTTCTAAAATAACAAAGATAAGTTATGAAATATTTTGTGTCATGTGTGTTTCGTTAAAACATCTATATGCTAGCAATCTTTTTTGAATGTTCCAATTATTATCAATCCAATGATAAGTAATACCCACATATGAACAATTTTACCAATGATCACTCCAAATATCGGAACACAAAGAAATTTTACTGTTTAAACTAGAAAATTCTTTAATTAATTCTTTTTTTTTGTTCTAAGACTAATTTTAAAAGTGTGCATTTTAGAGTATTTCTTGGGATACGTTTAATAGAAGGATTTGCATTTGTAGAAAGCTAATTTTCAAAAGATAATTCATCACTAAAACTAAAAAAATGTTGTTTAATCGTACAAAATTTAGCAGTTTCTTCTCTAAATCTAGATTCGTCAAATTTAAAAAGTTTAAATTTGTTACCCCAACCTGATTGAGAAGAGAATGTTGGAATTTAAGTTTGAGAACGATCGATACCAATTTTCACCGGATAATTTCTCTCCACATGTCAAGTAAGAGTTCTGTAACCTCCTCCTTGTTGAAATTTGTAATATTTCGAACAATATTTGCATTTTGCTTACATATCACCAGAAGGGAGCGCTACTTTATCGAAATGTTTAGTGAAGATATCGGATGCCGAGCGAGACACTCGAGTTGGTCTTGTAGCTGTAGAACCCGCCATTGTACTGGATGTATTGCTCCTACTTTCTTGACTTTGATGATGACGTATTTGATATTCATCACCGGAAATATCAAGATCATAGTCATTGATATCGAATTGAGGTGAATCGCCGCCTTGCTCAAACTCGGACTCGGGCGGTGGTGGCATTATACTCTTTCCCTTTCCTTTGGCACTGGTCGCACCCTTACGACTTGATCTGACTCCAGACATTTGTAAAAATATGACTTGAGACTTGAGAGCAAATGAGGTAATGAGAATTAGAGATTTAAAAAAGAGAAGTTGTGATTTGATAGAGAGAGTGGGGAAGAATTTATAGGAAAAAAAAGAATTAAAAAAAAACTTTTGCAATGGCCGACCCATCGGGTCCGGGTCGACCGTTGCACAACGACCACAAAATCGTGGTCGTCCGATTTTTTTTTTAAATAAACGGTTGACCCGCCGGGTCCGATTCGGGCCAACCCCGTGGGTCGACCGTTGCACAACGGCCACGAAATCGTGGTCGTTGTTGATTAATGGCCACGAAATCGTGGTCGTTCATTTCCATTAAATTTTTTGTATCCGGTTCGATTCGGGGCGATCCGGTCACGGGTCCGGGTCAAACTCGTTGACCGGGTTAATCGGACCGTTGACCACGGTCCGGTTTCGGGTCGGGTCTGGGTCCGATCCGGACATTGGCCGGGTCTACTCCCGCGTGCAGAGCGGGATCTCGTCACTCGCAGTTACTTTTTAATCTTTCCCTCGAGTCACCCATAACCTTCCGCTTCTCCATGCGGGTCACAGGCGCGTTGTCAGTCGTGTCGGTAACTTCACCCGTTTCTTTTCACATTGATCGCTCCTTCGCCGTTTCTTGCGCTATAAGACCATCTCCAACTATAAACACCAAATTTGGTTTAGTTTTGACACCAAAATGGTGCAATTTTAATACCAAACACTATTTCAACTCAACCCACTCACACCATATCACACTTAAAAAGAATATTCATTAGAATATTCTATTTTTCTTATTTGTAATATAATTATCAATTTACATTTTAAGTTATTAATATTTTTATATGATAATTATTATATTTAAAATTAATACTTCATTAATATTTGAGATTTTTTTTTTATTTTGTCTCCAACTAATATATATAAAAAAATTATAATTTTCTATTTTTATTTTTTATTACATAATTTTTCAAGTATAAATATATGTTAAAAATATTATAAAATCACGCACAATTAGAGTAAAATATTTTACTAATTTTTATTGAAAACAAATAATATAACTTAATTAAAAATACAATATTATGGGACTTTAACTTTTAGAATTACTATATTGTTTCTATAAATGCTCAATTAATGCATTTCGAAGGGCAATATGAGCTTCTTTGTCTTTAATTTGTCTGTATCGAACTAAAAATTCTTTAAATCGAGTACTATCATCTCCTGCTATTTCAACATCTGGAGTTGACATCTCAAAGTCTTCCACGATTGCTGCATTTAAATCACGTTCATCTTCAATTATCATATTATGCATAATAATACATGATGTTATTATATCATGTAAAATTTTTTTTCGCCAAAAAATGTGAAGGTCCTGTAATAATTGCAAAGCGTGATTGGAGTACGTCAAATGCTCGCTCAGCATCCTTTAAATTTTTATTAGTAATATTTTAATTTAGTGTTATTCATATTTGTATTCGTAGGTGATGTAATTTATATTTATGAATGTCAAAATGTTTAATATTT
The DNA here is from genome assembly GCA_025175895.1 of Wurfbainia villosa. Lineage (NCBI taxonomy): Eukaryota > Viridiplantae > Streptophyta > Magnoliopsida > Zingiberales > Zingiberaceae > Wurfbainia > Wurfbainia villosa. The sequence goes on along the minus strand of CM046000.1, from coordinate 576,325 downwards.
TATTATTTTTTTATGAAATTAATGGTATAATTTAGAATTATAATTATAATTAAAATATATTAAATAAATTAAAAATAATTTTTTAAATAAATTAAAATTTTACAAATATATATAATAATATTAAAATATACTATTAAATACATTTAATTTAAATTTATAATAAATAATTAATATTACTATAACGAAGATAAAAAAATAATTACAAATTAATTTTTATTTATGATATTTAATAATATATATTATATTTAAGTTTATTAATTATATAATATAATAAAATATAAAAAATTTCAACATCAAATATGGTGTGAAACTATTCATGCACCATTTTTTGGTGTAAAAAAATGGTATATGAGTTGGAGGAATTTGGTGTGGTTACTTGGTGTTTTGGTATATGAGTTAGAGATGCCCTGAGTATCTTTTAACGCTGCGAGAGAGGGAAGACGTTGGCGATCTGGAACATGGAGTGCAAGGGAACGGCGGTGGGGCGGTGGCTAGGTTTCGTCGCGGCGGTGTGGGTGCAGTGCATCTCCGGTAACAACTATTCCTTCTCTAACTACTCCGGCGCCCTCAAGAAGCTCATGGGCCTCACCCAACTCCAGCTCAACAATCTCTCTGTCGCCAAGGACATCGGCAAGGCGTTCGGAATCCTCTCTGGCCTCGCCTCTGACCGTCTTCCTACCCCGATCATCCTACTCATCGGCTCTCTTGAAGGCCTCGTCGGCTACGGCGTGCAGTGGCTCGTCGTCCGCCAGTCGATACGCCCTCTCCCCTATTGGCAGGCACTACCATTACTGCATTTCCGATGAAACATTTTGTCGAACATGACGAGAGCTAGCGTTTTGATACATGCTTCCTTCCTCCGCTTGTTTGCAGATGTGCATCTTCCTGTGCCTGGGCGGAAACAGCACGACTTGGATGAACACGGCGGTGCTCGTCACTTGCATCCGCAACTTCCGCCAGAATCGAGGGCCGGTGTCGGGGATTTTGAAGGGCTACGTGGGGCTCAGCACCGCCATCTTCACTGACATCTGCTCCGCGCTCTTTTCCAACGATCCCGCCTCGTTCATCTTACTGCTGGCAGTCGTCCCCGCAGCGGTCTGCACCACGGCGATGTTCTTCCTCCGCGAGACGCCACCGGAGGACGTGACGGCGGAAGATGACGGCGCCGAATCACAGTACTTCGCAGTGATCAACGCGATGGCAATGGTCATCGCGGTATACCTGCTGATCTTTGATCTCACAGGTAAGCATGGGGCGCTAGTGTCCAGAGCCTTCGCGGTGGTGTTGCTCCTCCTGCTAGCGGCGCCGGTTGCGGTGCCGATCCACAAAGCGCTGAAGGCTAGTTGTAGATCGGGAGGAAGCAGGCCGAAAGCCGATGTGGAGGACGGAGGAGTAAGTGAGCCATTGCTGGCAGCAGAGACAGAGAAGACGGAGGCAGAGGGGGCGAATGGGGATGAAATCTGCGGTGACAGTGCAGCGGCAGAAGATTTGGTGGTGGTGGAAAAGGTCGAGAGGAGGAGGCGGCAGCGGCAGCGGCAGCCGCCGGAGATCGGTGAGGACCATACGATAATGGAGGCGATGAAGACGGTCGACTTTTGGGTGCTGTTCTTTTCGTTTCTATGCGGGGTGGGTACAGGGATGGCGGTGATGAACAACATGGGGCAGATGGGTACAGCCATGGGCTATACGGACGTCTCCATCTTCGTTTCTATGTTGAGCATCTGGGGTTTCTTCGGCCGGATCGCGTCCGGAAGTATCTCAGAATACTTCATCAAGTACGTATGTTAATTACTCCATCAGTTCATTCTTCTCTTCAGTATGGTTAATTTAATCCTTTTTTTGCATCATTAATAAGTAATTTCCTGCTTTAACTTATCGGTTTTTGCATCATCGAGTATCGAATGTGCATTCGCATGATTAGTGAAGTTTATGTTGCCCAATTTTTCATATTCTGAATCTGACTGGATTAACTGGGTTGGCCTGGATTTCAAAATAGGTGTATATCATGTGCACTGCATTAGTATTTTTAAGTAGACTTACTTGTGACTTAGTCTTGGACTTATCAAATAACGCACGTGAAATCTAGAAATGTTCAAACAGCGTCCTATATTTTCATATTTATCAAATAACACACTTAATTCTTTTTTTATCCTTCCCATCAAAAAGATCTACACCATTTGTAATGCTGGAATTACAAATCGCACCACCACTGTGGTGCTGAGATTTCAATTCTCAGACTACGGTGATGAATGCAATCCCAAAGACTATTATCGTTGTGATCATTGAAATTCAAATCTCAAGACACTCCCAAAGACCACGGTGGTCTTTGAGATTTCAATTTCGACTATATTCGAGAATTTCTTGTCTTTGTAGATTTGTTTGACGGGAGGAATAAAAAGAGAAGTAAGTATGATATTTAATAAATATGAAAGTATAGAATACTATTTAAATAATTCTAAATTTTACGTACATTGTTTGATAAATTATCGTTACTCTTTTATTCTTCTATGGCAGATATCTCTAGCTTCAACAACAATAGAAAAAAAAGGTCTGATTACTTAGGTAGCACAGTCTAGTCTGTCTATTTTTGTATTGCGAGTCTCGAATCATGCGGCCCGTTTTTATTTATCCCTGGTGGAAGCAAGAACTTAGAGCTTCTCCTTGGAATACCTCACGCACAAAAAGAGAAAATCACTTGTTATTATTATACAAAGATTGAAATTCGTCAATCTAGCGGCCCCTATCAATTCGTATTTGGACCATCGTAAGGAAGATAAATAACGATAGACCTTTGGCCCTTGAGACTAATAACTAATACATGGAGGGACGGTACTCTCGTATTTACGAGGGATTGATCCGTTGTCCTATTATGCAACATTTGCATGCGCTAGTCACTAGACTCTTCCCGCGGGATGAAAACCACTTGTTATGAACTCTAAGCCAGGTTATTCACACTTCACCTAAATGAAAAATCTAAAATACCTTTCTTTTTTTGTAAGCTTTATAAAATATTTTTCTCTTAGTTTTTTCCTTTCCCTTCTCGTTCGATAGATAAAAATCAAATATATTGTATTGTGTTCGGTGGACCAAACCGAACATATCTTAGTGCATTTGACAAATGGTAATCGAATAGCATCAATGTATTCGACAAATAAGGACCGAATAGCATGAAAATGCACATTGCTTTGTCTTTGTGCATCGTTACTCCAGTGATTACTATATTCAACTCAGAATCATCAGAGTTGCCATCAGTGTTTGACCGATTGAACTGTGATTGGATTCAGTAGCAATCTGATTGATAACGATCCGACCGATCGAATTGCAGCTGCAATCCGATTTGAGTCAGAGTCCTATCGAGCCACAATTGGAATCTGCCACCAACGACTGTAGCGCTGCCGATCGTAATTTGATCAGATTTCGACAACAATTCGATTGGAATTCAATCGTGGTCAGCCTTGGTCAAATTGAAGTTGGAGTTTGGCCGGACCACGATCACTAATGATCGCAATTCGATTAGAATGCAATCGTGATTCGATCGGATTCCAATATCGATTGAATCGTAGTCGAATTATGATCGGAATTCGATTGCTCGGCGGCGATGCCGAACGACAGTAGCTTCGAATGGTCGGTGATGTCGAGCGACAGTAGTTTCGGGGGATTGTTTTTAGAAAGGATAAAATAGAAATATTATGAGGTGTATCTAGAAAAATTTATGATAAAAAAAAAATTGATAGGTGTATTTAAATATTGATAGAATTACAGAAAAGTCTTACGGTTGTTGATATTCATAGGATGTGAAAATATGGACGATGGAATTACATCGTATTACATGGCATATAACTCGATATGAAACTAACAGTCCATTCGAACTAGCAAAATATGATGAAGTTAGATTGAATTTAGTTTGAAACAGTAAATATCAAGCATCTGGAAATCATGAATATGAATATTTTGTATTTTTTTTAGTTAAATTCAATCTTAGTTAGTATGGTGAATGAATTTTCTTCGTTGGAAATGTGATTTCTTTAGGAAAATTGTCTTGAAAGAGCAGAGCCATGTGTACTTTTATCCAGGTTTTAGTCCGGAGATTTTCTTTTTTTTTACACTGTTTGATCAGACAAAATTTTGTGGTCTGGATCATTATTTTAGGATCATTTTCTTTGTAAGGAGTTAGTGGCTAGCGCATATAGAATGTTGTATAAATGGATAGCGGTCAATCCTCAGTGAAGTTCCCATCCCTCCACGCTTGCTATTATTTGAGCCAAAAGATCCACCGTGATTTACCTTTCTTACGATGATCCAGAGCGGACTGATAGAGACCACTAAGTTGACGATTCCAATCTTTTATACAAATAGAATCAATTTCTTTAAAAAAAAATAATCTGAGTATTAGTTTGAGTCGATTGAAACATTTGGCTCCGCTATTGATTATCTTAGCGAAACAAAATCTCTAAGTTAATCAGTAATTATTTTCAGGAAGCACGCGACACCTAGACCCGTATGGAACGCGGTCTCTCAAATCTTAATGGCCGCTGGCTACGTGGTGATGGCCATAGGCATGCCGGGCGCCCTCTTCATCGGTTCCGTTATTGTGGGCTCGTGCTACGGCGTCCGTCTCGCCGTCTCTGTGCCGACGGCGTCCGAACTCTTTGGCCTCGAGTACTACGGACTCATCTACAACATCCTCATTCTCAACCTCCCTCTCGGCTCATTTCTCTTCTCTGGTCTGCTCGCCGGCATTCTCTATGACGCTGAGGCCGCCAACACGGAGGGGGGAGGGAACACCTGCGTGGGGGCGCACTGTTACCGAATGCTATTCGTGGTGATGGCCTTAGTATGCCTCGTCGGGTTCGGGTTGGATGTGCTGCTAGCGTACCGGACCAAGCAGCTCTACGGGAAGATCCAGCTGAACAAGAGAGCGAGGAGCACGAAAGCTGCTGCACCTGACAGCCACTGATATTTTATTCTTTTTCACAGTATTTATGTTCCTTTTTCTGTATTATTCATGATAATAATCGTGTGCGTTTTTAGTTGCCACGATTTTTGTGTACTGTGCCGCATCAATAATGGCAAGGAAATGGATGCATATTCAGTTTAAATGAAGCCTATCATGATAATATTCATTCAATTTGTACCGATTTAGCCTTCTACATGTATACGTAAAACAAGTATGGAACAGGATTAGCATGTCAAGCAGAATCGAAACAGTGGAATTATTCTTTTCCTTATTATTTACTGCTTCGACTTTCCATTTTTGTGAAAAAATTGGAAAAAGAATAAAAAAAAAATGATACCATTTTAATTGTATTGTCCATACGTATTATACGGTTCAAGCATTATATCCTAAAGATTTTATATTTAAATACTTTTAAACAATAAATCACCCTTTGCGAAATTCATGTTTAAAATGAATAGTTCCCTAGGTAGATTTTTGCTTTAAAATATTGGGGTTCAAGAAAACAAAGATGCTATATATTAACACAATTTGGAAATTCATTTTTCAAAACTAAATACAAGATCAAATTAGAATATGAAAGCATGTTTTGCCACGTGTGCATTAAGAAATCAAAGTAGTCGATAAGGGCACCAACGCAGCAAGCTTACTTCAGCATGAGATTCGTTTGGGCGAAATCTGGTTGAATAGTAGAGCATCTTCCAGCCCTCTAAAGTCAACCAAATGTTGAAAGTGAATAATGATCTGAACAGGCAACGAAATTACTAGAGACTAACCGGCAATCCAAAAGGTAATCAAGAGAAAAGGTTTGGCGCCATATATCACATCTGAAAAAAAAAATAATTTACTTTTATATCGAGCCATCTGATCTAATAGGCAAAGTTAAAAAAAAAAGATACATAATGCATAAAAGCAGTTCCCGTTCCGGGGTTATTTCGAAGAAAACTGAAGTGTTTCAGTTCACGAGTGAATTGCAAAGGTTCTCTGGAAGATGAGGTTAGGGAGAGCATGGTAGAGAAGTTTGCCCTGACTATAAGAATCCATGCACCTGAATGAAAGTAGGACAATCCTTAACATTGCAAAATGGTGGGTCATAGTTTGAGAGACAAGCTAGTTAGTGCGAACAATGAGAGTTCTGAATTCTGAACAGTTAGTGCTAAAAAAAAAAACAGTGTAGTTCTCAGTGAATCATCATGCAAATAACTAAACCGCGATCTCAGGTGTTGAGTAAACAAGGACTTGAAGCATTGTGCCGAAGAAAATGTGAAGCTTTGTCGATATATGAAATCAAGGATTTATTGCACGTACCTTTTCAGATAGTTTGAGACCTTTATCCACTTTGCCAGTGGTCCCTTGGATGAAAATTTTAGTCATGCCACTGATCAGCTGATGAGTCAAAGCAACCGAAAGAGGGGAATGATGTCACTCAGATATCGGAATCATTTTGAATGGAATAATTTGTATGATAAGACATACCACGTATTAGTATTAAGATCAGAAGAAGACTTTGGATCATGCAGATCTATTCCAGACACGGAGTTTACCTTCAAGCCAGCATATGATGAAGCAGATTGCATTATAAATAGCTGCTAAACAATGAATGAAAATGTATATTTATATTTTACAAAAGAACATTTGTTGCTTACTTTAGTTGCCAATAATTTTTCTGCAAACCATTGTGGAACATTTTCAGAAAGAAGACTGATGTACAATTCCATAGCAACCTCTGGATTCATGTTCCCCAATCTTTGCCAAGCATGCCTAGCACAGGAAAGAAAGGTAGCCTCCATTATAGTGTTTATGCATTCAGCTAACTAGTAAAGATGAACAACATTCTGAAACAAAAATTAGAAGTGCAAGAGTTGTTTTGCATCCACGTCTTTGTTAAGAAGAAATCGAATCCCAAGAAAAAGAGAGTGAGGACGCGAGAACACGAGCCTTAAGAAATGAAGAAGCAGATAAAGAAACCCTGCTAGAATAGGTTGAGACGATTTCTATAAAGGAAAAAGGATATTCACTCAACTTGAACGCGGTTTGCAAGCATGGTTGATTTTGATCTGAAACAACAACTTGAAAAAACAAAATTTTGAAGCAAAATAGCCCGAAAATATTGGCAAAAGAATGTATATTTGATAACACTTTGCATTAGAGACTAGACAATATCATTATAATAACAATTATTAGTTTAATTGCGAACTTTGGCAATTAGAGGTGTCCCTTGACAAACAAAATGAATATATTTGATAGATTCAATATAGATTTTCATTGGCCTGTTCAATATTCAACCAATTAAACAATTACAAAGATTTCATCAGAGTCTACGGGATCATAGAGGATGAATATATCTGACAGATTCATTGACTTGTTTCATGTTGACCCTATTAAACAATTAGGAAGGTTTCAACATTTGTAGTCTACCTTTAGTTGTCTACATGATCAAACAAGATGAATAAATTTGATAGATTAGATACATATTTTCATTAGGATTGTTTCATATTGACCTACATGATCATTAGAGATTTTGATTTCCTGGTTTCATGTTGCCAATTAAATCATTAACAAACTTTAAGTCATGGTCTAGCCTTGCTTATCTACTTGATCAGAACAAAAAAGGATACGTGCAAGAGAAATGTTTAGCAGAGACAAAATTCTATACAGGTTCTTCATTTTAGTTAATCGAATCATTAGAGGAACATAATGTTGCTATTGTTTTCCAGCATTTCTTATTCGTTCTAGTAATCGTCAAAGTGACACTCAATGATCGAAACTAACAGAACTACAGAAGGCCAAAGTAACAAAGGGACTTACTAGCTGGTGAAAATTCTTTAACGCAAAGATGATGATTCCACATACTGTGCATGAAAACATCCATGCTCATACTAAAATCTAACATATCTTCATTTTCTAAAATCACAGTAGAGTTATCGCCTTGTGAAATCAATTAATTTCTAACTTCGCTGGATTATTGATCACACTCTGTGAGATTTTAAAGTTCTACTAAATCCCCGTTGCTATGAGACTAGAGTTAAGGCAACAGGCAAGCAAAAAACATACGCAAATCAAACATAAAAGCTTGTAGATCTTCAGCAGAAAATAAAGTCAAGTGAAACTGTTTGACTTAAAAAGGGACGGTAAAAACCATACCATTTGGAGCGAGAAGAAACCATGAAAGCCATGGGTTGTGGTTCATAGCATGGACCTTCGGTCGAAACCTTTCGGAGTCCATACAGTTGCATCTGCAACTCGTTATTCAGTTTCGACACTGCTTCCGCGCCCTTCTTTCCATCGACAAACTGGGTCGCAACTCTGAACAGTTTCTCCACATCGCTCAACTCGATCCCTTCCCACTCATCGTCGCAGTTTAGCAAAGCTTCTTTCCTCTCCTCACTCATTGCCCTAGCATCTCTCTTTCTTTCCAAATCTCCCTCATCCAGATCCACAACTATGTCGCCCTCTTTTGTCACATCTACTTCATCCTTGACCAAATCATCGTTACCTCTGCCAATCTCCACTCTAATACCTTTTTTTCTTCTAGAAGGTTCTCGAGAGCTAGGAACACCCACTTTACCCTCGGCGATTTCCTTCTCGAGTTCAACCTCAATGATCTCTCGGATGATCGCCCTCTGTCCAGCGAGATCGGGGGGCGATGGAACACCACTAGACGCGCTAGCCTCACCCCGAGACTTAGCGCCATCCCGTGCCCTGCTACTTGGTCGATCGGCGCTTACGACGGAGGCGGATGCGGTCGGAGGCACCGGCGGTCGAGGCCTTAGATCCCCCGCCGCCGGTTCCTGGTTTCTCGTCCGTCGCCTCCTCCGCGACCGATCCGATCGCGCCGGCGACGACGAGGTAGGAACAGCGGTTACTATCACAGAAGGCTTACCGATCTCTGCGGAGCGAGGATGGCCGACTGGGTCGTCGTGCTTGTAAGCGAAGTAGACGACGACGATAGGCAATAAGACGCTGACAAAGAAAAGGAAGGCGATGAACCAAGTATCAGCCATGGCCTTCTCCTCCGATTTCCTCCTCCCCGTTGGCTTGCGCTCCAAGGCAGTCAGAAAAAAAACATAGGTATTTATAGCAAAAGGGAGAAAAGGTCGGTTGTTGAACTTTCAAATTCGGTAGAAGCGAAGAGATGAGAAGAGAAACGGAGCGGAGAGGATGAGCGCCAAAGAATATTCTTAACTTCGGTGCCAGCTAAACTCATAGATTCTTCTCTCACCTATTAAACGTCTCCTCTAAATCGTACCTTAAATTCTATTAACCAGCCGAGTAGGGGCCCTTGTTGTACCACCTAACACTGTTGAGGTAGTAACACAGGCAGGTGGTGTTTTTCATGCCGATGTTCTAGCAATGATAGAATTTTGAATCAAAATTTTAACAAGATTTTTAACGCTCATTATCCAGAGAATAACGATGCTTAACACGTTGGACGAATGGGAGGAAACGTTATCTCATCGGAGTCGTAGTGAATAATATTTCGATTTAAAAAAAAAAAGGCAGAAGAAATTAAAAAGCAACATTTTAAAAATCATTTTTACTATTTTAAATATAAGGAACGCCATCGGATTTCGATCCGATCTCAATCGAATTTCTATCCGATCGTGACTGAAATCTAGCATGATTGAGGTCGTGACATCACGATCGTTGATGGCTGCGACATCACTGTTGTTGGCGGCCATGATAACGCAACGATGATATCACGAGCACAATATCGTGGTCGCGACATCACGCAATCGGATTGAATTCTGACCGTGATTCGATAGAAATCCGACCCCGATCGAACGACACAAACACCTATTGAGTTCATATGGTGACTACAACACCAATAGACGAAGGCACACCGATGTGCATAGTGATGAGTCACACGGCAATTACATTGTATATCCTCAATTATTGTACATTTTGCACAATCAATCTGCAATCATAGTCATGCAGAATTAGATTTCCAATAGATCAATGCTATATAGAGAGAGAATTAATATGTTAGGCGATGCATCATTGGGCACCCGTGCATGACGAGATCTTCATCGTCTAATCAAATGTGATTATACAATAAATGAAAAAATGCATATAATATTTCTCTCCATCAAACCATACTCGATTTCGATCAAGTGTGGCCACAACAAAGAAGAGATCGGATGATTGATAATGAATGCATACGAAATATATATATATATATATATAGAGAGAGAGAGAGAGAGAGAGCATCATTTCGCTACCCGACTTTGTGCGACGATAAAATGCACAATAATAGTGCGCCCGATATCGTCAATCTCACCAACGTAAGGTCGAATTTTAACTACGAACCGATCGAAATCCAACGGCGATCCGATCGAAATATGAGTCCGGCCGCGATTCGACGGCAAGACCAGAGTCCGACTAGATCACGTCAAATTCGACTGATCGATCGATCGACGGTGAATGGACGCCAACAGTCAGTGAAATCGTACGAAAAAATACCGTGCATTCCTTATTACTATGCAATTGCGATTTTGATCAAACGGCGAAGATGCTGTCGCACATGAGTCGCGCAACACAACGGATCAACTCTGAACATCTCTATTATCCATCGTCTGATTCTTAGAATTCAAAAATTATACTATAATATTCATCCAAATGAATGCTCATGGATGAAAATATATATATATATATATATATATATATATATGGAGAAGAAAAGACGAGATTAAATTGTATTCAATACGTAACGAGAGGCAAACAAACAGGCCAAAGTCGGTCTCAAGTTTGTCGATTAAATTTTTAGAAAAGGCAAGTTGATCTCTTTAAACACGGGAAAGGCACCACTACACTAATGAAGGTTGGTGGTATAATGTCCCATTATATAAGGAGATCTTGACTTCTTTCTCTATTTTACTTTTATTATTGAATTCCTTACCGACAATTTGGTGTACGCCCTCAAGATTGAGATTACTTCTTGGAAGCATGCTTACCTATGATTAGAAATTTGTGGGCAGGTTGAGTAGCAGTTGCAGATTGCTGTGCTTCAACTTACCCATAAATTCATGAAGAAATATGGCATTCCCTTGGATACATTTTTATGACAGAATTTATATTTCCAAATTATCAAATGTAGTTTGGAATACAAGATATAGATGCTTAGAAAGCACAACAATGCGATCGTAGTCACAAGTAGCAATCAGAATTTTCAAGAGAGCTGCAAAAGAATTTAAAACCTATCAGTGACTAATCGGGTCTTTATTCAGTAACAGACAAGAATATATGAGGTTTATAAAAGAATAAAAGGAAAACAAGAACTGGAGTTCACACTTAAATCATGCATGAACAGTAACAAAGGGAAAAATAAATCAACATATCAGAGTTCACACCGTTTTGAAATGTAGTAGTTGAATTCTTCTTCGAGACTATCAAATTAAAATGTTACACGGGCATTGTAATAAAGAGAGAAAAAAAATTAATACAGACCACATTTCTTCTACATATAGAGCAGTCAAAGCATTCTTCATTGAGAGTTTAGGCATAAAATTGTGGCAATTAATAGGACAATGAAAAACTAATTAACATATAAAACAAACCAACGATAGCATAAAATGCAGTGAAATTCATTTCTTAGATCATGGAATGATAAATGATATCAAAGTTTAAAAGAAGTCAATTACTATGCATAAAGCTTCACAACCAAGCCTTAGGAGATTCCTCCCCCAAGACAACGCTAAAAGCACAACATGCATTATCAATGAGGGATCTTCTTAATTTTAATCCTGTAAGAACCAGACATCATTTCAATGTTTTATCCTAGCAAGGCGTCTTCATCTATTGATATTGATGCACGTTATAGCCTACGAAGACAAATACAATCTTGATGAAATTCATTCAAACAATAAACATCTTCATAAACAATCATGAAGGCTTACTAGATTAATACCATCAAGCGGGTTAATATTGCATGTCAAAATTCACATGGATTTGCTAGAACTCATGAACAACAACATGACCAAAAGTATAGACACAACAAAAGGACACTGTCCAAAAATATATGAACATAACACCAGCAATATATATGAAAGCATTATATATGTATATATATATATATATATGCTATGCCTGTAAATTATGAGCAGTGTTTACACTGTCCAACAATTTGTTTGACAAAATCTAAAAAAGGATGCAAGCCATAAAACCAGCAAAAAGAAAAAACATAGCGATGGGCAAGAATTCCAAAGCAAAAAAACACCAGCCCAGCAGAAAAATTATGGACCCATTATATCAGACAAGCAAAATGGAAAGGAGACGAAGCAGGAAAGAGAACCCTGTTCAATTCTTGCCTAGGCATTCCTTAGTGAAGTGCCCCTTCTTGCCACAGTTGTAGGAGGATCAATCGCCACCACAACCTCCACCTCCCCTGGTATACCTTTCACCACCACTTCTGCCCCTGTTGCACTGATTGCAATCCTTTGCCAGATGGCCGGTTTCACCACAGTTATAGCACCCCCATACAGCCAACTCTACTACCACAGCTTCCCTAGTACCAATCCCTAGCAACATGACCAGTTTCGATGCAATTGTAGTAAGCACCACATCCACCATATCCACCACCAATCCTACCCCTCCAATCACCGCTCCTACCCCCACTGTTGAACCCGTACGCCCTCATATATGGCAAACCCAATGACCAGCAAATTGCCAGCAGCCATGAATCATCAGTCGTGAATTGCCAGCAGCTGTGAATCATCAACAGTCTGGCCTGCAAATTGCATTCACGGCAGGCAAGAGCTCTGGCCTGGCTGTTAATCATGGCCTGAACTCAGCCTAGGTCATGAATCGCAGTCACAACAGCTGCAAACTTGTGGCTAGGTAGCCACAAGTTCAGGTCTGGCTGTCAGTCGGCCACCGCTGATCCATGTTCTTTTTCGTCTTTCCTCGCTCCGGTTCTCCATTTCCTCTCCTATTTTCTTCAACCTTTCTTTTTCAAACTATAAGGGCAACAACATGATTTATCACTGCGTTGAGCTGTATACAAAGTTAAATCTCAAGTAACATTGTTGCAAGAAAATTCAGAAGGATATATCCTTCTGGGATTCTACATAGACAACAGCCAATCATCTAGCTGTAAATTGGAAGCATAATAGAATCACAACAATCAAGACTCCATTGCATGAAGAATAAAATACTCATGAGAGAAAATGCTACCCTTTCTTAAATTAATCTTATAGAATCACACTTCAAACAGATCAAAGTAGTTTAAACAATTCTACAATAAATGCATAGAAATCAAAACAATCATGCCATGGCCAGAAGATAAAACTATTAGGGTGCGTTTGGTTCAAGTTATCATGTATAACCTTGGTTATGTGATTACTAAGTAATCACATAACCAAGGTTATGAGGAATGAAATATAACCAAGGATTGTTTGTTTCAATCATAAGTAATACAATAAACACTTGTTTGTTTGGAGGTTTTAATACATAACCTAAGTTTATATTTACCATATTACCCTTGATACAAATTTAATTAGATATTCTTTTAAAAATTAAATGTACATTCTTATTATAATTTTATCATTTTTTTCAAAAATTATTAAAATATTATTTTAATATTTTTTAATTATAAAAATATCTAAGTCATACCATGCAAAATAAAAAATATAAAGAAAAAAATATATGACGTTGAATTGCTAAAATATTATTTTAATATTTTTTAATCATACAAATATCTAAATCATACCCATGCAAAATAAAAAAATATAAAGGTTAATATTGGAAAAGAAAATTCCTTAACCCCGGAATAAACAAAAACCTCTCTTTTCTTAGGTTTTTCAATTCCGGGTCATACAACCCTGCATGGGTTATTTGCTGACGTGTCAGGTATTTTTCATTACTTGGTCATCATTCAAAACTTAAACCAAACAAGGGTTTTGTTGATAACCTTGAATGAATAATCAAGGCTATCTCCAATAACCCCGAACCAAACAGCCCCTTAGGGTTTAGGATTTAGGAAACAAAAAGTATTACTCAGAATTTTCAAAAGAGAGAGCTGAAGATGTCTTTTAAAAACAAACAGATCAGTACTAATCCGATCTTTATAGACAAGAAACAAAAAGTATTATAAAAAGGCAAATGAACACGAAAAGTAAAACATTCAGAAATAAACAACACCTAAAGCAGTTTGATTCTTCAAAAAGGTTTCCCACTAAAGCCATGCAAAAATAATGGGAAAGAAAATAAGAGAAAAAGACATATACATCTCAATTCTAGAATGCAGTTGCAGACTTCATTCAGAGGATAGGTCTAAAATCACAAATGGAAAATATAAAAAGAAAAAAAAAAACAGAACATAAAATTCATCCCTTTTACGAACATAGTAGTCGTTCTATCTTCATGAATTCAAGTCCAAAATCAAGGCATGATGAGTAAAAAAGAAAAATCAAGCAACTTATACCCCGAGCATTTTACTAATGCTTCTGCCACCAAGCCACAAGAATATCAATGTCTTAAGCAGTACAACAAGCATTCATTAAAACCATGAAGCATAAATACATGTAAGAACAGGGTATGTTGAAAATAACCTGATTACCGTGCATAATAACCTTGTATTCAGAAGATTCCTGCACCCAAACAGCGCTAAATACGTAGAGACCAACAAAAAAGAAACCTTTAAAAACTTATGGAGTGATCATTTTTGTAACGACCAGATAAGAACCAGACATCACTTCAGCATCTTTATCAACTGCTACTATTGCGGTATTCAGACCAATACAACCAATGTGGAAAAAAAATCATCTTCATGAACAACCATTGAAGCTTATTACAATTAATACAACTTCAACGAGATCAATATTGCATGTTAAAAGTCATTCAAATTTGCTGAAAAACATATAAGCACGAAAATTGATTCAATTATAGTGAAACAGAACAGTTCTAAAGGATGACCAAAGGGCATAGAATCAGCAAAATCATAATGAGGAAACAGCACAAACAATATTTGGAAGCGTAAAGTAAATGTATCTTAAACAAAAGGATGAAAACTACAAGCAGTGCATAGATCGCCCATACTTTGTCTGTGAAAACCAGAAATAAGACGCAATTCATCAAAACCAGCAAAAGAGCAAACGTAGCAATGGGATGAATTAACCCAGAGCAACAAAATACCAGCCCAGTACGAAGACTATGGAACCATAGCATTAGACAAGCAAAATGGCAAGGAGACGAAGCAAGAAACAGATCTCTGATCAATTCTTGCCTGGGCAGTCCCTAGCGAAGTGCCCCATATCACCGCAGTTGTAGCAGGATCGATCACCCCCGCCGCCTCCACCAGCATACCTTCCACCACCGCCTCCGCTGCTCCCGGAGCAATCCCTGGCCAGATGTCCTGTTTCACCACAGTTATAGCAAGCACCGCCGCGGCCTCCACCACCACCGCCTCCCTGGTAACAATCTCTAGCGATATGACCAGCCTCGCCGCAGTTGTAGCAAACGCCACCGCCGCCGCCGCCGCCGCCGCCGCCGACTCCGCCTCCACCATATCCACCTCCGCCCCTACTTCTACCACCGTTGAACCCGTACTCTCCATCACCATATCCTCCGCCTCCACCATATCCACCTCCGCCCCTACTTCTACCACCGTTGAACCCGTACTCCCCATCACCATATCCTCCACCTCCACCATATCCACCTCCGCCCCTAATTCTACCACCGCTGAACCCGTACTCTCCATCACCATATCCTCCGCCGCCACCGCGCGATCCGCCACCGCGGCCGCCCCCGAACCCATTCCTGCGACCACTGCCGTTGCTAGCGCCATGAATGCTAGATCCATCGGGCCCGGTGACGTCAACAGCCTTGACGCGGCCGTCGTCGTCCTCGGAGATCAAAAACTCGACGAGCTGGCCCTCCGCGAGACTCCGAAAGCCATCGGACCTGATGGATGACTGGTGTACGAAGCAGTCCTCCCCGCCGTCGTCTGGGGTGATGAATCCGAATCCCTTGATTTCGTTGAACCACTTCACCGACCCCGTCAATCGATTGCTCGTCTGCGCCATGGAAGCCGAATTCGACCTTGCCGAAACCCTAACGAGAGAGATAGAGAGAGAGTGGGGGCGCGAGTTAGCCACTGAGGCCGAGGCGTCCCTCTAATACTTTTCGAGACATTTGGGATTCGGAGAAGGGTAAGCGATGGCCATCGGACGATATATCTCGAAGCTAGGCAAAATATGGACGGTCGGATGGGATTGGGCGTGTTTGTGGGGAAGCGAAAGAGTCGTCTTAAATATCGCGTCGTGATTGGGCGGTGGATCGGTAGATCATTGTGATTGGTCGAAGTGCCGCCTTTAATCCGCTTAATCAAATCAAACTCAACTTTATCATTCTCCACCTCTCTAATCCATTCAATCGATGGACGGCGATCCTTTCGCCGGCTGGCTCGGCCTCCCGCCAAGGCAACAGTGGCGACTCGTCAGTTTCCTCGGCTGCTTAGTTACCGCCTGGTGCTCCTTCCTCGTCATCCACGCCGTCGACCGGATGCCGGCGGCATCCACCTACTCGGCGGAGCATGAGCAACTGTGGGGGTACTACACGGTGTGGCTGCTCGTCACGCTGCTTCCGGCGATGCTCGTCGATTCTCCGCGCCTGGTGCGAATGGCGATCTACTTCCTGCTTCCGATGGTCTTCCAGTAGTTCAGGATCAGAGTCAAACAGATCGAAAACTACGTACTCTGTAATTCTAAATTCATCACTTAATTGTGATCCACCATATGAAATTTATGTAAACATTGATTATAGTGAATCTATAGATAAATACTCTGTTTTTATTTTCCTACAGCGAGTAAAAAGTGATGCTTGCAATTAGACGAAGAAAGATAAATAAGAATATTTTTATTCGATTGAAAATTAACACGATGAAATGATAAACACTTCTACAAAATTTATAATCTTTGAAGATTAACCTTTACCAATCTCTAGGAGTGCATTGGTAAAGTTAAAGGTGAGTTTTTAGGAAACCATTGATTAAATCCCAACTTCAATTATTGTCTAACAAATAGAAAGAGATATTGGATGTCAACAAATTTTGATAGACTCATGCATGCTTCTTTAATTTCATATCTGGTGCTTACTTTAGGATTAATCGGAATTGTTGTTGAGGTCGATATTCTCTTCCGATGTGAAATTATTATAGACACATGAATTATAATTAAAAAAATAATCAAAATCAATCGACAACAAAAAACCGAACTCTTCAGAAATTCAAATTTAAAAATTTCAAAAAGTGACCAACAAAGAGATCCAATCCATACTACTTAACAGATACTCGATCGTCTTATGTGGGGGCATTTCTTCTATTATTATGTTTGAACGGTTAAGATGCAAACTGAGATGTGGCTCTTAATGTTCCAACGCAATTCAGACAATTTTGTAAATAAATAATAATAATAATAGAGGGGTGATATGAAATTACAATGATGAAATTGTTGTAAGGGTGTTTCTAAAAGATAAACGTTTTTTTTTTAGGTAAAAGGAAAAACTTCTCCATGATTAGACATGTTTTGCAACGATTATAACGTGGTTGGAGGACAATAATAGAAAATTATAGCAGAAAAAGACAAATAATTTAATTATTGGAGTAATAAATAAATAAAATGATGGATGCATGCTAGATGTGATGGGTGCATGAATGGACCCATGCTATGTGTATGCCCTTTTTGCCCCTTAAAATATGCGAAGTCAACTATTGACTTTCATGATGTATGATGTTGAACAAATAAGCGCATGCATGGATGGCCATTGGCCGACATTAACTTTTTTTGTTTCATATAAATAAATGTAGAGGTATAAAAATGTCTTTCTCAAATTGCCATAGTAATGTAAATAAAATTAATTTTTTATATAATATGGTGCCAAAATAGAGATTGATACCGATAAATGATAATGATAAGATAAGACTCAATTAGATATTCAGAGATCACATACAAGTATTAGATGTAAGATAGGAGAAAAATTTTCAAATTGAGAGTTTTTATGAGATGACATGGTGGTTAAGGTATGACGGTACTTGTATAAGTGGTATGAATCGATTTCGAAGGAGGTCTAAAACTTTTTTTTAGATTCAGATGACCTCCACATGTCTTATCCACCACGTAAATACTCATAGAATATTTCGTGATTTATCTCTCTCACAATGATCGTGGAACAGATCGATAGGAGTCACTAGGTTGACGATTCCAATTTTTTACAGATATAAATGTAAAGTAATTATATTGGATACTTAATAGTCGAGAGCGTAGAGATTTGAAAGCGCATAAGAGTTGAGGAGTTGGGAGAACAGAGATATCAAGAGCACAAAGAAATTAAGGAGTCCACAGAGTGAAGGTGACAAGAGAGTAAAGGAATTATATAATCAGTCAGCAATTGAGATATTAATCTAGAAATAAATCATAGGAGAAAATTATAAATAAAGGAGTTGAACAACTGTCCTATGGGAGTACATGTTATACTCATATGTGTAGAGGTATTCATGTATGGGAGTGAGATACAAGGATGTGATTGTGTCATAATGATATGTGGGCGGAAGACAGATAGAAAAATATATAGCAATGAGCGAGAGTGTGCGGAGGTATCTTCTTTTTTTAAGAGATAAAAGTAGTCCTTCTTTATTGGTCGATTATTATCGTGTCTGCATTGTCGTTTATCAAATTTCATTGAGCACTCATTTAAATTTCAATCTAAATTCGCTACTAATAATAACGATGGAGAGTCAAAAAGACTATAAAAAAAACATGCAAATAAAAAAAAGATTGACAATTTTATTAATTTTACTTACAATTTTTTTTCTTATATTTTTTTCTTCTGTATGATTTAAATATTAGAGGAATATTATCATAGCACTATCTAGACACTATCTAGCTTATATTGATTTGGAGGACTCGATGGAAGAGGATTGATCGCTAAGCACATCATATATCTTCGAATTTTTTTAGTTTATTGCGTGCTAAAATATTTGAAAGCTCTGCATTTAAATTCCAATGGCATTTTAAATGGAATTAAATAGACGGTTGACTCTTTTCTACGGTGCATGATTCAAGTCAACGCATGAAAATTACTTTAAGTTTAGTGAAAGATGACGTGCATCGTAATGTCGCCGACTCGATTTTAACATCAATCATCTATTCGACTTATGATTTATCCTTATAAAGTTGTATATTATTAATTTGTATAGCAAAATTTCACAAAATATTTTAAATATCTTCTCAATAAAAATATTTTAAAATAATCCAAAAATTATATGCTCAAGAAAATATTACTTAAAATAAATAGAAGTTAACACTCAAGATAATATCCCTTTTTTTTTTCTCTCTTTTTCTTTCTTTGTTTTTATAAGGGCGACGAGCAATCGAGAATATCGACGATGATGATGAAATCATAAAAAATCAATTAAAATTTTAATTATATTCAAACGAAATTATAAAAATATTTATATCATTTTACAATAATATAAATTATATTCTTTATAACAAATAATAGACAATAAACAAAAGAATATAATCATTTTTATACATTGATAACTAATACATTACTCCATGTCAAACGAAATCTAAACAAACCTTAACAAAACTAAACAGTGTTAATTCCATAATTAGACAAAATTGTAATGGCCTTTCACAGGCGCCGTGCCGACGTGTACGCAACCAAGAACGGGCAACATACACGTGGACGTCCTTTGAAGGAAAATGATGATCGGAAGACGATGCAGTTCGTTAAACAGGGGGATTTGAGTCCGCCTCAATTACCAGATTTATGCCCAATGAAATGCAGTCTCTAAAATTTAATCCATATCAAAATATCTTCTCATTCTTTTCGTTTAATTATTAAATGCGGCTCTACGCTAACAGAAAATAATTTAGATCGCAGTCTACGGAGAGAAAGAGAGGAAGAGAGAGAGAGGGAGAGAGGAGGAGGAGGAAGAGGGAGGGAGGTATAGGGATTGGGGAAAGAAGGCGAGGGAGACAGAGAGAGAAAATTGGGGTGGTGCGGGCAATAGATCGGTAATCGAGGTCGCTGCCACAGTCGTCGCCATGGCGGCGGCGCAGCAGAATCTGTCGTCTCTCTGATTTCCTTCGCTTCCCCCAAACCGGTTTCCTTTTCGGATATCAAAACAAGCGGAGAGAAGAGCGCATGCAGCAGCAAGCAAGCGACTAGCGAGCGAGAGGAGGAATTAAGGAAGCAGAAGAAGGGGGAAGTAGAGGGGCGGGTGTGTATATATATACAGAGAGAGAGAAGGGACAAGCAGCGTCGTCTGCTCCTGCTGCAACGCCGCCGCTTGCAGCACGCTGCCGGGGAGAAAAAGCAGCAGCAGCAGCAGAAAAAAAGCATACGGCGACCGTTCCGCTTCGTGCCTTCGTTTTCTTTGTCGCTTGAAGGGATGGAGCGATATAATTAAGGCGGGGGAGGAGGAGTTATGGCAGGGTTTTTTCTGGGAGAAGGAGGCAGCAGCGGCGCCGGGAGCGGTCATCAGCCATCGCGCGGCGGAGTGCCTACTGCCGAAGGCGGTTTCTTTCTTTATGAACCCCGAGGCGGCGGCGGACGGGGCGAGGACATGGCTGCCGCTGGGTATACGACACGGGGTTTCGAGCTGTGGCAGCAACACGGCCAGATCTACCCCGGAGGTGCCATCGTCTTCCCCGACGAGACGCAACCCCTCAGCGGGGTGAGCTGCCGAGACTGCGGCAACCAGGCGAAGAAGGACTGCGCCCACCTCCGCTGCCGCACCTGCTGCAAAAACCGCGGCTTTGACTGCCCAACACATGTCAAGAGCACCTGGGTCCCTGCCGCCAAGCGTCGCGAGCGCCAGCAGCAGCTCGCCGCCGCCCCACGGCTGGACCACCAACCCGACTCCACCAGCTGCGACGCCGCTGAGCCTTCCAAGCGCCAGCGGGAGCTCGCGGCGGTGAGCACGCAGCCGCATCCACGTTTGGTTGGTACTACAATTTCCGACTACTATTACCTATCTCTCTCCCTATCCGCCATTAATGCAAGCGAGTTCGATCGACGCTGTTGCAATCTAAAACACTGTTTGCTGTATCTCGCTTCACTATCGTGATTTTCTTCCCTTCTCGCCGATTTGACCCGCAGCTGGAGAGCTACAGGAAAGCTTCCCGGCGGAGGTGAGTGCTCCGGCGGTGTTCCACTGCGTGCGGGTGAGCCACGTGGTCGAGGGGGACGACGTCTACGCATACCAAGCGGCGGTAACCATCGGCGGGCACGTTTTCAAGGGGCTGCTCTACGACCACGGCCCGGAGGAGGGGTCGGAGATATACCCATGCGGCGGCGGCGTCTCCCCCTCTTTCCGTCACCACCATCACCTCCGACCTGGCGAGACAGGCTCCTCCTCCTCCCCCACCGCTTCGGCCTCTCTCAGAGACGCCACCATCAACGCGACGGCGGCGGCAGTATCCGTCGACCAGCTGCTCGACCCTTATCCTCCAACGCCGCTGAGCGCGTTCATGGCCGGCACGCCGTTCTTCCCACACCAACGCAGACCTTGACGCATGCATCGCCTTCGATCGAACTAGAGAGAGTAATTAAATTGCAGGTCCATCGATCTCGTTCTCCTTGTTAATTATGCACCTCGTCAATTCTGTAGTCCATGGAATAATCACTTAAATTTGACTTCTCTCTTTCTCCATCGATCGCTCTCCCAATGATTCTCTGTCTCATCGCCATTAAATTTGGTGTCATTTCTTTACACTTACCAAGAAAAATCCAGGTTTTAAGGGATTTGCAGGATCTGCATATAATGCATGCTTGCTTGAGGCCTTGAATTCAAATTTCATGTTTCTTAGAACTACTCCTGCCAGTAATCCATGCATCTTTATTTATTTATTTGTGTGTTTTGAGTTGTTGGCCTCTAAATTTTATCACAAGTGATGATCACTTGGATGTTGATACGTTGAAGTTTGGTAATTGCATCTCCATGGAATTAAAGCAGAAGAAGAGAGAGGAAGAGGGAGTCGAAGCTACAGTCTTAGTGAGTTTCTTCTTCTTCTTCTTTTATTCATATAAAAAATAATTTGATTAAACTATGCATTCAATTTCTTTTCCAAGGCTGCAGCTTCTTTCCGTTCTATTTGTCAATGCATTATTATATATTCCTTCAGAGAATGAACAGTGTATGATTGTGTCTTTTCTTCTCTTCCATCTACTTTTAATAATTGGTTAGAATAAAATGAAGTTGTTATATTTGTTTTCTAGACTGGAATTAAAAGGAATATTTGAATTGAAGTACATAATCTCTTCAGGAGAGAATAGTGTTGAACATGATTATTTCATTTATTTTCCTTTCTCTTGCATATTGAGAAACAATATTATTATATCCTTCAAAATGATGGTTTAATTAATCTGTGAATTATTTATGTTTTGCATACTGAATCTGATCACTCTTACAATACAAAATTTTCAACTTTTGATTATAGAAATGAAATTTAAACTAAATATCATGTCCTTTCTAGTATTAGCTGAATTAATATTCTTAAAGAAAAAAATAATTTTCTTGGATCTGTTAATTACCAAGAAAAAAGCTGTTAAATATTATAATATGCTAAATATCTTTTTAGTTTTTGTGTAAGACACTTTGAGTATTATTGGTCCAAGAGGAAAATATATATATTACTGAATGTTAAATTTATTTTTAGAATCAATTTCTTTCAGATAATTCTTGATAGTATTACTAAGAAAATGGGTGTAGCATCAAATATGGTATTAAAAAACAAAATTAATATTAGATAATATAGAATGTTAAAGATAGAGTCATTTTAAAGATATGGAATGATATAGCATTGCATAGAACTCAATAGTGAGATAAGGTTTGGTGTAGCAACACAAATTAGTTGAATCAATCACAAATGTCGACATGAATTGTCGACAACCTTAGATGATTGGTTGCAGTAAGTACCTTTCTTAATTATGATTTAGAGATCGGTAGAATAATTACCATTTTTTCCTAATAGAAGGTCTAACTTAAGCTAACAAATATATAAAAAAAATAAAAATAAAATTAAAAGCTTCAAACTAGTACTACTTAAAACCTAATTTAGTTTCTTATGTTTTTTTTATGGAAAAGAAACCAACATCATCCTAATTTGCATTACCAACATCATTAGTTAATTAATTAATTTCTTGGTCATGGGATGAAGGAAATAGAAGCCTCTCTTATAGTGTTGTTTGTTGAGTTAATCATCTACATTTGTCAATTGATCAGTAGCATGAAAGTCTCTTTATTGACTTGTTGATTTCCAAGAATTATTTTTCTGTTTCATAAAAAGTGGATGAGGAATGCAATTGTAACTCTTATTTGATATGACTTGAGAGTAGTTTTTGTTTCTTTCAGTGAATAAGAAAGAAACAAATACATGTTTTGTCAAGATTCATCGGCTACTTTTCGATCATGAAATGTATCAGGAAGTCTTCTTCTTCCTGCTGTGTTCTTGTCGGAAAATAGAACACCAGAGGCTTGATTTCTGCTCTGCTATTATGGTTCTTTGCTGTTCTATAAAAGCACCAAAAATACTGTCTTGTAGCTCAAGAACGATTTGTTGTTTCTGCTTTGCTGTTTTCTAATTTGTTAGTATTCTTGTTCTCAATTAGCTGCTACATTGATATGTCTTCTTCTATAGAGGTGATAAAACGCCTGCATGGTAGGCTACAAGAAAAAGCTAAATTTGAAATCTAATTAGAGACGGACTAATTGGTGACCGATTTTAAAATTCGATCTCTAATTTAGAGATAGAATTTAAGATCAGTCTCTAAAGTTAGAGACTTGAATTAATTTTAGTGATTAAAAATTTCGGCATCTAAAATGGTTTCTAATGTTTTTAAAAATCGAATTTCGATCTCTAAATCGGTCTCTAAGTAACATTTTCTTGTAGTAGTTAGTATAGAAAACTCATGATTATGAATAACTGTATTGAAAGAGTGATAGAGAAGTCCTTAGGAACACAATGCAGTGGTAAAGTGGAATATCATCTTATATATTAATCCGGTTTGATTTTTTACTGGATAAATTTAATTCTGAATTTAAAAAATTTAAATAAGTAGCTCTAAATTGGATGTGGATCGAAAGTTTATCTTTTCGGATGGAATACATTTTCAATGATATATATGAAGTTAGATTGATCACTTTTAGAATTAATCATTAATCAGATCTAAAATTTAAATAATTGATGCTAATAAAAAAATAATAAAGAAGACTAATAACTTAAAATTCTTATTTTTTTTTTCTCTTTTTATTTATATATATATATATTTGTTCTTTGATTAAAATGGTATAGATCTTACTAAAAGTGAGTAAGAATTAAATCTGGATGTAAATCTAAAATTATCATTTGGATTTAAAAATTTACTCAGTTTTTAATATTATAGATTATATTCAGCTCCTTCTCCTCCTCTTCCTCCGCTCCATGCTTTTGTTTTTTTGTACAGTGATTGCATGGAAGTAAACAGGGAAGCAGAGGGGTACTGAAATGATGAATAAGAGAGAGGGCTCCTGCAATGGAATTAATTGAAGGACAATGAGTGTCACTGATCCTTCAAGGGGGACACCCTTGTCCTTCCTGCCATCTCCTTTGCTCCCTTTGTCCTCTAACTGCATTCTCTCACCTCACCAATCAATTGACATCCAAAATTCCATCTCAATCCCTTTCAACATCCTCAAACTCCTTCTACAGTTTCAATTTTTTTTTTAATATTTTTTTTATCGTTTCACTTTTTCTGTATCTATGACATTGTAGTGTTTAGAGATATCAATAAGTTTTCGAGTAAAATTTAGACCCTCGAATTATTATTTTTTTAATTACCAGATTGCGGCTATATGTATGTACGTTTTATAATTCATGTCCATGGCCATGGAGATGGCATGACATAATGCATGATGCGTCATGGCGCGGCATGATTGAGCTGCCATGGTGAGGCGGTCGGTACGATGCATGGTGCGTGTTCATCAGCCGTCGCCGACGAAACAGGATTCACGTTTTTACTGTTTGAATGCCCGATCGGGAAACAGAAAACGCCAATCGGACGGGGGGCGAACCGTGGTTGGTGTCTCCGCAGGAACATGTGAAAATGGTCGAACTTTATGGGGTTCGTCCGACAAAGTTCGATCGAATGTCAAAATCATTTGACTTGTCGGCCATGCCATTTTGCATGCATCAACAATCTTTTTATTTATTTATTTATTTATTTTTAATTTTTTAGCGATAAAATGTTTTATAAAAAACAAGAAAAATTATCGAATATCCTTAAATTTCGATCGATAAAAATTCTCTCGTTGAGTAATTTAAAGAATATAATAAATAATTTGATAATTAATCATGTCATTACACACTGATGTGAGTATAACAATTTACATATAACGGGTTTACTATATATTTTAAGAAGGTAATAATTGAACTATAAAGACAATTTGGAAGAATATTCAATCCAATCTTTAGCTATATTTACGTTCATCACTCATCGACCGTCTCAATATGTATCTATCACGGGTTTCGTTTACTCGACGATAACAAAGGACACTAGACAACAATGACACGCGAGACAATGGTGAAGCAATCATTGTCATAGATTTTGTTTTAAACTTAACTTGTTGTCTCATCTTTCTTATTCCTTTACATTATTAGAGGCGATCGAGTTAAACTTTAGCTTTGTGTGGTAGGAATTACGACATTAGAGAAGAAGATACTAGACACGAAAGCAACTCAAGTAGAGAGAGACAAATTAGAGTTTGCATTATCGTTCTCGCGATTCTTTGATGGATGCAAAACAAACTTTAGATTTATATATAGAGGAGACTTTTTACCCTTTCTCCATAGATTTCGACATAGTTTATCAAAGGCATGACGTGCAAGGGGTTTTCATCTGGTTGACTAAACAAACCTTTAGTCATTCTAACACAATTGAGATTTATAGGTGGTTTCGAATTTAATATCAATTATGACTATCATTCTTTCAACTCTAACTCAATATGATACACTTTATTTGACATTGCTTTTGTCGTCAATTAATCTTGTCAATTTATGTATGAATTTACTTAACAATATTGAAAAGGTGTACGTTAAGAGATCTTTCGATATATTATTCGTGACCTCATTTTATATCATCATTCTTTATGAGAGTTAAATGTCTATAATGATATAGATTGAATGTGCTCTTATGGAGGTACGTAGATGTTCTACTAAAAAATATGCAATATTTATTGGATAGAACTTTATCTTATTGCATTCTACAAAGCAACCTTCTTTATCTCAATTAAGTATCGAAGCTAAATATGAAGTCAATGTAACGTCTAAAATAATTTGATTCCAATCCCTTCTTTCATAATTATATCTTTCTATTAATGTTTTATTAAAAATATAATTTGATAATATATGTCGCTACGTACAAATCTAATTCAATGTTTCATTGGTAGCAAAAAGCTGATTCGCTCATTCTAAGCATCTCTACTAGTCGATCTCATAGCTATTGTAAAAGAGAAAAATCACGATAATAGAGTGACCGGCCTCCTGCATTGGTAGGAAATTAATGGTAGGAGAACAAATCACAGGGATCGATCTTTGCCACATTGATAGAACAATCATATGAGTATCAACTTCGCTGAGCCCGTGGGAGGTATCATTTCTTTAAAAAATAAAAAAAAATGAAGGTAGGTAATTGATGACTTGATAACAATAGCGTGGTCAAAATCTCGCAATTGTCTCTTGACTTTGTCGAGCAATGTTGTCATCTGCGAACAACTTTGCGATGATATTAGAGATGTAAATGAACCTAAGTCAAGTCAATTTTTTACAATATTTAGGATCGTTTGATAAGATAGAGTCAAGTCAAATCTAAGATGAACTAAGATATTGAAATAACTATTTGAATTTGACTTTTTTTGTAGATTGAGATGGTTGATACTTGCTTGAGTTGAGTTTGACTTATTTAATTGGTATCGACCTTCTAATCAAGCTTGGTTTAAAATTGAATCAAACTTCATTCAAATTTATTTAAGTTTAGCTTGTTTAAATGTTATCAAACTATTAAATCAACCTTATTTGTTTGTTGAAATTTTAATATTTTAATATTTATTTAATTAATTACTATAAATAATTCAAACGAGTATCAACAATCTCATAAATATATTCATAAATGAGTTTGATGATAAATATGATTCACGAGTTTTGTTCATAAACATAATTTATAAATTGTGTTCATAAATACTGTTTATATATATATATATATATATATATATATATATATATATATATATATATATATATATATATATATATATATATATATATATAGTCGAACACTATATTTAAGAACATTTAATTCATTTAAAGAAATTAAAATTATAGTGACACCTCCGAGTGTAATACCGTGTTCAATAATTAAGAGAATTAATATTTTGAAAGTCAAACTTGCTCTCTACCACATGAATTAGAAAAAAAATAATATGCAACAGTGTGAAAAGCAAAGTCATACCTGTGTTCGATAGGACCTAAAGCCAATAATAAAGGGTGGGCCATTTTGTTATGGTAAATGATTGTAAAGTACAATTTGAAAATCACAAATACATAAATAAATCAAAAACAATATATTATATCAATAAAAATTTAATAAATATTTAAAATAATTACACAAACACTACTTGTTTAATTATTTTAGAGGAAAATATATTTATCAAATTTGTATAATCCAATTGTTGAACTATTTATTGTTGGAGGATCGGTGGTCGGCTAAAGGGGAGTGAATAACCCTCTTCGTATAGACGATGGAAGCCGATCATGCTCGTCTTTACAATTCTTGTTAGCGCAGTGAAAATATAAAATACAACACAAATATGAAGACGAATACACAATCACACAAAATACGCAAGCATATATGTGGTTCGGAACCTTAGGGTTCCTACTCCACAGGTGAGCTCAACGAGCTCGAGTTATGTGCACGACACTAACCAAAATCCTTCTCGACTATACATCGGAGGTGGAGAAACCTCGTACAAGGATTACACAAATAATACAAAGAAATACAAGCTAATGTAAGACAATAAACAAAATAAGTAAAGAACACTTTACAACAATGCTTTGAACTCTTTGCTTGTAGCTTGCTTTGGTTTGGCTCTTGAAGGTCTGGAATGGAGCAGCAATTTCCCTCCAAAATCTCTCCAAAAACTCTTGTTGAAATCCTCTCCAAGCTCCTCCTTTTATGCTTGTCTCGGACTGATTTCGCATCGATCAGTCGACTGCTTGTGACCTCTAGTCGATTGCTCATGTAGCCATTGTCTCACAACGGCCGAATCCACGTTGGCAAAAATCCAACGGATAACCATCAATCGACTGATAATGTCCATCAGTCGACTAGTAACCCCATCAGTCGAGTGCTCAGCGCGATCACTCGACTGGAAAATATTCTGTACCCGAATTCACCCCGATCAGTCGACTGATATATGTCTGTCATTAGTCGACTGATCGTGTTAACAGTTGACTGCCCTTCCTCGGCAGTCGACTGTTCGGCCAGAACCTAGTCAGTCGAACATCGGTCGAGTCCAATCGACCTAGAGTAGTCAACTAGTACCTATATCAGTCGACTGATGTCGGGTAAAACCTCAAACACCAAGTTGTTTGAGCATCCAACCGTCGGGTAAACCCTCAAACACCATGTTTGAGCATCCGACACTCAATCTTAGTCACTTGGCCAAGTCCACCTCATCCTCTCATGGAGTTCCCCACCGAAGCTCTCTTCCCTCGGCCTACTCCCTCGGATGCACCAAGCGCACGACTTCGCAATGTCATCCTTCACGTCTCTTGCCCTCGAAGTATGCTTCCCTTGGACCTCACTTCACTCGCTCCCCGTCCGACGGTCCCTCGGATGCACCAAGCACACGGCTTCGCAATGTCATCCTTCACCAACTCAAGGACCCCGAGCCTAGTGAACTTGTCAAATCCTCAAGACTTCCCATACCAAGCCTCATGCTTGGATTTTCTATGTCAAGCCCCATGCTATGGACTTTCACCACCAAGACTACACACTTGGATTTACGTGGCCAACCCATGTTGCACTTCCCATGACAATCCCATGTTATACGTTTTGTCTAACATCAAAATATAGTTCGAGTCAAACTCGAGTCCTAGCCAATTGCACCAACATTTCTTTCTCAATCGACAACATTGTTAGTCGATTTAGTCTATCATGTGACATTATTAATCGAAGCTAATTCTTGATTAACTTCAACTTCAAAAAAATTCTTTTTGTCGATGCAACCGTTATTGGTATGATTAATAAAATATTATAGTCAATATAAATATTTGAGAATAAATCATTCAGTATTAATTATTTTTTCATTTATTAAATAGCATCTCACGACCATTAACTCCGAATACAACTCATCGTCATTAATATTTGAACGTACATTGTGACTAAAAAATTATTAAAGTTTCATACAAGCTGATTTCATCAAGCTAGGTAAATGCTTATTTTTAAACTTCTCTAAATTCAATAAAAACTCGAAAAATCTTTTGAGATAGTTTAAATTGGTCAAACCAAACATGAAGAGAAGATCAAGATCAATTATAAATAGAAAATATTCAATTTTAAAAGATTTTTCATTTGATTATGGCACATCATCATGGTCATTTTCATCAACTTCTTTCTTTGAATGATGTGTTTTTCTTGAAATTTAGATTTAATCTCCATTTCACTTAACATTTCTATAGCTTCATTCATGACACTAGCAAACTCCTATTTTCTAAACTTATCAATAAATTGATCTAAGTCCTCACAAGAGATTAATCGCAATATCAATGTTCATATCTTCAAATTGAATAAATTTACTCATAATATTTATTACTCGTAACAAGTAATATCATATTACTATTCCAAACAAGAACTCAAAACTCTCAATATCATATAGTGATGAGATCTTAACATCATTCTTTGTTTTAGAATATTCAACAGCTTTCATTAAATCAAGTAAATCATCTTTTATATGTACTCTTTAATGGCTTTTCACTTTGACATAACTTTTCCAATAAATATGTGATAATGATTTAACAATCAAACTAGACACCTTATCTTTAAAAACAATTCATCTCTTTGTAGAGGAAGAAAATATTGTGTAAATGTACTGCACAACTCCAAAAAAAAGGACTTAGCTTTATGACAACATTCCACCATATTAACTAAGGTCAAATTAAGACTATGCCAATCATAGGTGTGTAAAAAGTTTTAAGATTTATTTCAAGCAATATTTTTTATACATTTTTTGTGTCTTTCACTCATATTAGATCCATTGTCATATCATTGTCCTCTTATGTCATTAATGTCAAATCCAAATCTAGTTAACACATTCAAAAGTTCACTTAATAATCCAGACCTGATTTATCATCAACCTTCAAAAGCTTAACTAGATATTCTTCTACTTTTGATATGTCCGTCGAATTATCCAAGTATCATAGCACTATAGACATTTATTTTGATGGCTCACATCAAGAACACAAACAAGTATTATTAAAAAAATATGCACAAAAGTAGAGAGGTATCACATAGTAGAATACAGTTTGATCCTTTACTGCAACATCTTTTGGAGGCGAATTTAGAAAAAATACATTTGAGTGTGCCCTGGGGCCTAGGAGTTTTCCTAGTGAATGGAGTACGACTTCGGCGTTGGACCGTCGTTCAGAAATAGTGCGACTGCAAAGTTTGAGCTGAACTATGAAAAAACTACAAGTGCTTCCCTGATTTACTCTTGGTGGCCGGTGGAGGTCACTTGGGCTCCAACCTTACCCGGCTTAGCTATTGGCAAGACGTCCCGAAGGTCCGTAGGACAGGATTGGTCACTCTCAGGGATTAGTCGGACCAAAGATTCGAATACTCTGATATTAATAAAAAAATTGCATGATTAACTTTTGCAATTATTGCCCTTTTCACTTCGTTTGTCAAAGTCTTTATCAATTCATTCTAAATATTGGACTAAAATATGTATATTGAGATTCTCTTGCTTCACAACGTCGAACATACTCTTCTATCATTGGATCAAACTCTACAACTATTTTTATCAATTGCAAAAATAGCCTATTCTTCTTAACATAAAATTTTTCATCATCTTCTCAAAATGTCAAAATATTTTTGACAAGTATTTTCAAAATTATTTAGATTTTTAAAAAGTTGACATATAATGGAATAGATTAGTACAATAAAGGTATTCATAGTGTTAATGTCTAGTTCTGATATCTTTATGATAATTTATGCATATGTGTCAATTGCATTAAAGTCATCAACTTTGAAAACCTTCTGATCACTACTGTTAATGACTTTGAGCTGATATTTTTGGGCATATATAAACTCTATGACACTTCAAAAATGTATATATCACTTGGAATGAGTTAGATTTGAGTTATTTAGCTAGGTAGGTCTATCAATGAATTTTGATTGAAACTCCTGGATGAATTTGAAAATACTTTAAATATTATTTTTAGATTTTGAAATTAAGCTATCATGAGTTTCATCTAGTAATAAATGTACATCTTTGAATGAGCTTCGATTAAAAAAAAATTATACCATATCCAAGTTAAAAGTTATCATCTCCGAAAATAAATAATTGATATACATCGACACTGCTATGGTGCTTATTTTTTTCAAAACTAACACTACGATGATACTGATATTTAAAAATCAATACCACTTTGATACTAATATAAATTAAGCCAACACCATATTAGTACTGGTCTCATTGACCAACACCACTTGGTGTTGGGCTTTTAAGACCAACATCGAGTGTTATGTGTGGGTGGTGTTGATCACGGAAATCAACATCTTAAAGTCTGGTGCTTGTCTTTTACAGATTAGTACTACAATATGGTGCTGATTTTTATCCAGCAAAAAATAAAAAAGTTACATGCAAAGAAAAGAAAATAAAAAATCAGTTTTAGTAGAGGGGTAATAAAGAAATTTAGTACGTCATAATTCTGAGATTTTAATATGTCTTACGAAAAATAATATATTTTGAAGGTAGATCGACTATTTAATAAATTGCCGAAATTAATATATTAATAAAAAAATGACTAATTCGGTACTTCTAGAATATTTATTTTTTATTAGGATTCAACCGCTGGACGCGTCGAGCGCTTTCGGCGCTACTGCACCTGCGAGTGCATTTGTTTCTTTCAGTTTAAATTCCACCTTCATAATTTTTGAAATTCGAAGAAACAGATCGTGCAATGCAAGTGCGACTTGTTCCAGCAAGAAAATGTAGAGGAAATGTAAGCAGCTGAAAACCATGCATCCGCCGATTATAAAAGGAGCATCCTCTTCCTCTTCCTCTTCTCGTATCGCATTGATTAATTGCATGGAAGCATTACCCAATCCGATCCCCTCGGATTGATGCATGGACCGCCAGCTTGCCGCACCGCTCGCCGGCCGGCTTGCCCTCGGCCAACGGAGGCTCCTCATTTTCTTCAGCTCCTTGAACACCGCCTGGTACTCCTTCCTCATTATCGACGCCGTCCACCAGCTGGAGGCGAAGTCGCCGGGGGCGTCCTTCTCGGCGGAGCACGAGAAACTGTTGAGATACTGCATGGTGTGGATGCTGGGACTGCTCGCCATGCTGCTTCCGATGATGCTCCGCGATTATCCGCGAAGGATGGCAGCCATGGCGATCCACTTCCTGCTTCTGACGCTCTTATACGAGCATAATTGAGCAGCATGCAGTTTCCTGTATTAGAATCGAATATATAGTTCTCAGTGAATGTATACGTTAATTCAAATCATTAAATTACAAATATATTTTCAAAAATAGACTTTTATTTTCCTCAGCCTCTGGAACAAAACTGGGTGCTCTTATCTATCTATCACCCTTTCTGTAATTTAATTAACGTTTGGTCTAATTGAATTTGCCAGCCAAATGCCAAATGTCAGCGCCATGCATGGTTAATTTCCAGCTTTCCATTATTACGATGGAGAGAAGAAGAAGGGTTTAATAGTTAACGCATACAGATATTATATCGTAGGACAAAGAATTAATTCATCTCAAATTTGAAGGTGTCTTCCTCCATAATCTAATTATTAATCTCAATGATAAAAATTTATCATGATTTATCTTCCTTATCATAATAGATCTTATTTTTAAAATTTACATTAGACCCTGGATGAAATTTAGAAATTAAGTTTCATTTTCTATTGAAAAATTTGAAAATTTAATCCTCTTTATAGAAAAAGTTTTTTGGGCCATGAGCGAAACTCTCTTCCAAGCCGACTCTAACGAATTGATAGAGTCCATTAGATTAACAAATTCTAATCTTTTACATCACGAAGAAGAAGGAGGAGGAACGCTGCAGCTTCTGTTCCAATTCTCTACCTGTTAACTGATCCGCTTCATTCCTCCCTCCCCTCTTCTTTCTTCACGGACGGCGGCGTCGATCATCGTGCAGTAACTTTCGCCTCTTTTCCGCTCACACCCTAGCGATCGATCGATATCTCTGTATAAATCAGGTCGAGCCGGCCAGACCACCGGAGCAGGAGCGACCCCTTGCCCGACGGCAAATTCCAGACGACTTTCTCCCGCCAAAACGCGCCCACGCCGCGGAGCGACCGTTGACTTATTGCTCAACGCGATCGAAAAGTATACGGGTCAGATAACTGACGAGGTCGTAGCAAGTCAAAAGCTATGATCAGCCTGCCTTTTTTTTTTTTTTTTTAATTGTCACACACGGACTAAATCAAGAGATCAACAGCGGTGTAATTCCAAGGATCGATCCTGATGCATTTATGAACATTTTCTATTAAATGGGATGATAATTTATGGGTACTGAACCGTTAGATTATTATTGCAAATACATTCAGATGATTAATAGAGATTTTTCATAGGATCAAATCGTCTACTTTTAGAATTAATCGGATCAAAGATTTAAATATCTAATATCAATTAAAATAAATTAATCAACGTAATAAAATTAATGGATGATTTTTACTGTTCACTCTAGATCTATTGCCAGAGATTCACATTTGATATACTTATGAATAATTCGACATAAAATTTTAAAAAAATAATATTTATAAAAAAAAATCGAGTTGATAATGTCAATCGACACCGTTAGTCACTCATCTTGGGCTCGAGCCCGATTGATTCGTTGGTTTGTTTGTTTTTTTTTTTTCACTTCCTCTGTTTTTCAAGGCGTACAGCGATTAGAAATATTTGAGAAAAAAAATTTTGACGATCAAAAACTCGAAAACTAAAAAATATATATAAGACTTTACAAGCGCAGTTTTCAAATTTTCAATTTTTTTTCTTTTAATTTTGAATTTAAGTAAAATATATAAATCATAATTATATACAGATTGAGAAATTCGATCGTTCTAATTTTTTTTTAAAGTTGGTATTAGATGTTCTATTCTTTAAATTGATTAATTTTGAAAATAATCATTTTGAATCTATGAAAATTTTGTCATTGACTATCAAAATAAATTCGAAAATACTAATAAAAAGAAGTTCAATAATTCAACATATCGGATTTTTCATCCAAAAGAAAATATTTTGCAATGTATGGTAGATGGAAATCAAACCTTGGATATTTAAAAAATTATATAGATATTCTATCGATGCATCATAGCTCAGGGGTTGCTCCATCCTTTACTATTCTTTTTAATTAACACCAGATATTAAGACTTTTAGTTCGACTAATCTTGAGAATGATTGGTCTTGTCCCATGGATCTCCAACGGAGCGCTAAAATTTTTATATCGAAAGTGTTCGCGCGGACAGTCTCACAATGTGCATTGTTAATATGAGATTCTTATAATTCACTAATGTACACAGGGTGTTATATATATGGTAGTTGTTTTCCATGTTAATCAACACAACAACGAGAAGTCTCTACTTACCGTCACGATGATCCACCGATCGATGATTACTCAAACACTAAGCAACCTCCAACAACGACATCGGGAAAACATATGAATAGAAATTTCACTGTGCACTGATCTATTCATTCCTTGTGCAATGATCTACGTTCGTACATGTTCATTCATGTTCTCCAAACATTTCTTCTTGCGCATCGATTCGATCAGGATTGAAAACAAGTCAAGCTAAGCCTAATTTTATAGTGTTTAGACTTGTTTGATAAGATAACTATGCTAAGCTTAAAATTAATAAGCTATTAAAATACCTGTTCAAGATTGATTTATATTTTTTAGATTGAGCTTTATTTGAGCTTGAATTGAGTTTGACTTATTTAATAGATATTGAGCTTCTAATCAGACTCAATTCAAGCTTGAATTTAGTTTGATTTAAACTTATTTAAATTTGATTTATTTAAACGTTATCATACTCTTAAGTCAAGTTTGTTTGTTTGTTTAAAATTTTAAAATTTTAATCTTTGTTTATAAATGAGTATAAATAAATTTATAAATAATTTTTAAATGAGTCTAATCATAAATATTATTCACGAACATTAACAAGCTGAATACATATGCGTTCAAACTTGTTCATTTAATTTATCAAGTTATTCAAGTTTATTCATTTTGATGCATATTGAATGAACATAAACGAGCTTTTACCGAGTCAAAACTAAACTTGTTCATGAATGCTTAATTCGTTTACGACCCTAGATCTGATCTAGATTTATCCCTAATTAACTACGTGAATTCGTTTTCATCTAATATATCTCCATATTAATCGAATTCTATGTGCCACTTCCACCACATCTAATCATTCATATATGCACTGCGGTAACTGTCCTGCCGACCACAAAGGAGAGATCAGTTGGACAATCGGTAGCTGAAAATGATTTAACCATCTGCTCCAATTGAGAATTTGCGATTATAAATTCTGTTCCAAATCTGCCCTTGCGGTAACCGCAACCGGAGAGCTTATGTCCCTCACCCGGTGAGCACACCGATGGTTTTAAAAGGAGCCATGGCATATCTCTGTTTCCACGCCCCTCCTCCTCGCATTTGGCACATCGCTCGTCGATTGGCTTGACCTCGGTCTACAACAACAACGAAGGCTCCTCAGTCTCTTGATCGGCTCCTTGGTCACCGTCAAGTATTCCTTCCTCATCACCCATGTCATCGATCAGATGCGGGCGGTGTCACCGGATGCCATCTACTCGGCGGGGCACGAACAACTATTGGGGTACTACATGTGGATGCATGGATTGCTCACTCGCCTTTGAATGACTTTGATGTATGTCAAATGAACGTAAATACATTTTTATTAAATCGAATACTAAATTTATTCACGAACATTTAATTCAATTATGAAGGGAATTAAAGAAATTATAATAATACCTCCGAATGTAATACAATGTTCAATGATTAAGAGAATTAATATTTTGAAAGTCAAACTTACTTTCTACCATAAGAATTAGGAAAAAAATAATATGTACCAGTGTAAAAGGCAGAGTCATACTTGTGTTGGATATGACCTAAAGTGAATAATAAAAGATGAGCTCTTTTGTTATGGTAAATAAATATAAAATTTAATTTGTAAATAATAAATACATTAAATATATAAATAAATCAGAAATAATATATTACATCAAGAAAATTTTAATAAATATTTAAAATAATTACATAAATATTACTCGTTTAATTATTTTAGAGATAAAAATATTTATCAAATTTGCATAATCTAATTATTTAATTATATCTTTCTCAATCGACAATATTGTTAGCCCATTTAATCTATCATGTGATATTATTGATCGAAGATAATACTTGATTAACTTCAACTTCCAAAATTTTGTTCCTACGAATGGAATTGTTATTGACATATATATAGTTAACAAAATCTTATAGTCAATATAAATATTTGAGAATAAATCATTCAGTTTTATTAGACATGGTAGTATATCAATTGTTTTTGTTTCATTTGTTAAATAACATCTCATCTTTGTTGGTCAATCGGTCCGCGATTGACCAAACTTTAGTGGGACTCGGGTAGTGTTTTGATGTTTGACATTGTATTTAAGTGTAGATGAAAGTATGACTATGGGATTGTATGGGACATCCGTAGTCATATGGAAGTTGAGTATGGAAAGTTCAACTGGGAGTTGGCAAGGGAGAAATCCAAATCGGTCAAAGTTGACTAGACACTTGGCACAAACAAAGGCAAAAGTTCAAATAGGTCACGGGGTGATTGTGCTTAGCAAATGAAGTCTTGATAGGTCTGGGAGACCGTGTTTGGCAAGGGAAGACTCGGTTGATCAAGGGATTGAGCTTAGCAAGAAAAGTCTTGACATGTCGTGATTGACTAGAGGCTAGATAAGCAAGGAAAGTTCAAGTATCGATACTTGACAAAGGAAAAGTCAAAGATGGAACCTTAATAATGTGGAAGTCCCGGAAGCGAGGCCTTTTAACAATGAAGAAGTTTCGGAGGCACGACCTTTTGGCAAAGTGTACCCAATGACATGACAAAGCCGATGGAAGCACCTAAATGCTAGCAAGGAGGGCGAAGGAGTCGTGGAGGACTCGGATGAACCTTGAGGGCGCGAGGCTGATGGAGGTGGTTAGAAGTCTTAGGTCTAAGCCAAGGGTGGTTGATCAAGTATGAAGGGATTATACTTGGATTAAACCTCATGTTTGAGGTGCAACAGTCCACTGGTCCAGTAGGAAGCCGACTTCCACTGTAGGGCTCGGATTTCATCCTGGGTGCTCGGTTTTCAGAGTAGGTGCTCGTGATGTATTGTAGAAGAGTAGTTGATGCTAGGAACAACAATGACTAGCCGAGGTGCTTGGAAAGCGAGTAGGTGTTTGGTCGATCATTGTGTATGAACAATCGGACCGCACTGTGAGCTTGGGAAACTGAAGGGTACTTGACACTTAGACAGGTGCTCATCACGTAGGCAGGTGCTCGGTGGTCGACTGGCCGAAGGTAGTCGAGAAACTGAGGAGGTGATCGACAGTTGATTGATGAGGATAAGCAGTCGACTGGTCGCTTGTGCTTGGAAAGGCTAAAGGGTGATCAGGCGATGTGAGAAATAGTAGCTCCGACCATTGAACAGTAATGGTCAGAAATCAGCCCGATGCGATGTTATAAGAGGAGCTCGACAGGGAGATTTCGAAATCGATTCTTGAGAAATTTGAAGGGGAAATGTTATTATTTTCCAACTTTCATGGCATTTCAAAGACAACAAATAAGCAAGCAATCTAAAGTTTTCTTTGTAAAGTATTTTTTACATTTGTATTTCATTCTTCTTGTATTTGTTTGTTTTTGTTATTACTTTTGTTGTAGTTTCATTGTACGAGGTTTCTCTACCTCCGGATTGTTCTGAAAAAGAGAAGAGTTATTATTGGTGTGGACACTAGAGCTCGTCGTATAGTAGGAACCGTAGGTTATGGACCATATAAATCTTCGCATTGTGACCATGTGTATTTGTCTTTATTTTTCTTGTATATTTTATTTATGTATTTCACAGCACACTAATGTATTATAAACAAGTACAACGACGCAACCAAAGTAAGAAATCGAAAAATATTATTCATCCCACTCCAATGCGACACTAAATAGTATCGAAGTCAGATTGTTTTTCTATGGATTTGATCGCCAAGGGAATTCAAAGCTAGAGGACAAATAGAGTGTCAAGATAGACTAGGACTCTATTTATTTTTCTCCTTGTTCGGATGTAAAACAGTAGTCTAGAGTCACATTAATTATATATATATATATATATATATATATATATATATATATATATATATATAGAATTTTGATCTCCTTCGCGACAGAAATTTCCGCGATCGTCCGCGGACGCTACGACCATCGCCTTCGCGCCGCTTCACCGGCCGCTTCAGCCGCCACGGAGTGCGTTCCACACCTCGCCTGTTCGAGAGATCGGCTCCGGCGGATTGCGGCCGGAAGCCGCCGACCGGTCGATTCGTCGAATCGCGAATCGCGAATCGAATCGCAGAATCCCAATCGTAGTGCGCTTCGCCCGCCCGGTCCGGCCGGAGAGGGCGGACGGTGAAGCGGCACGCGATGTCGGCGCGAAGTTACTGTACATTTCTTCGATCGCGGACGGGCGCGCAGATGATCAATTTTCTATATATATATATATATATATATATATATATAGCTCGCTTAATTGGCGACGAGGGTAAGCGAAGACTCGCTCGACGACGAGTAACGACATCGAGGGCGAGCGAAGACACTGAGTAGCGAGCTTAATTTCGGAGTGAAGGCACTGAGCAACGAGCTCGGTTTCGTCGCTATGGCACTAAGCTAGCCCACGATGAAAATCTAGATTGGTGAGGGAAAAAGAAAAATCGACGGCACGGCCAAAAACACGAGGGGTGGGAAAAAGACGCAGCGGAAGAAAATAAGTCAGCTGATTAATCAAGTATGCACAAACGTAAAATCTTCACGGTGATAAACGCGCACAGGCACATAGCGTTATATATATATATAAAAGCCATATCACGGTAACCTTATCGGCGACCACAAAAGGAGGGATCAGTGGGACAACCAGTATATAACCTTCTTTTTATATTTTTTGAGAAGCTTTTTTAATATATTTTTTTTGGCGTCCGCAGTAGATTGAAGTTTTTTTTTTTTGGGTGCTGGGTAATCAAATTCAGGGTATTAATTTTTTAAACAGACAAACCATGATGCAACATAGCAAACGAGCATATGAAGATTTTATTTGATAAAAAAAAAAACATCAACCAATTAATAATAAATAAAAGAATTTAATTAGAGCTGCTGTAATTGTCTTGCTCCCCATTAGTTGTGAGTTAAACCATGCCGTGACTTCAATCGTTGACGTTGAAAAATGGCTGCAAATTGTGAATTAAAAATTATTATTTTTATATTATAAAAAAGTAAATGTGCGAGGCCTCGAAGAACAGAGCAGCTTCTTTGAATTCGTCCCACCTCCTTCTCGCATCGCATTTGTGATTTGGCCTCCGGCGGCACGCCTGAATTCGAGGCCTCCTTCAGATCGATGGACCGAGACCCTGCTGCACCGCCCGCCGGCTGGGTCGCCCTCCCCCCGCGGCAACGATGGCGACTCCTCAGTTTCCTCGGCTTCTTAGTAACCGCGAGCTACTCCTTCCTCATCATCGACGCCGTCGACCAGATGCGTTCGGCATCGCCGTCAGCGTCCTACTCGGCGGAGCACGAGCAGCTGCTGGGGTATTACATGGCGTGGAGCCTGGGACTGCTCGCCATGCTGCTTCCGGCGATGCTCGCCGACTCTCCCCGCCTGATGCGGATGGAAGTCATGGCCATGAATTTCCTGCTACTTCCAATGGCTTTCCAGGAGTTCGAATAGATCGTCCAATAAATTCTCTGCTTTTGCTTTCTGTTCCTGGTGTTAGTATGTGGTGTACAAGATTTCTGTATAAATTATGAAATTATGCGTATGTTACGAGGTTATTGTATAAATTATAAATAAATTAGTGGTTTATATATAACTTGCATCCTTTCTGCTCCATCGTATTTGGTGAAAACTGCATTGCTAGAATTAATTTGGAATTCCCGGATCCACTAATTTAGCATAAATCTGTGAAAATTAGAAGGTGCATGAAACTAAATTTATTTCGCAGGACGCAGGTGACCGGTGAAATGGAAGAATTTAAGAAGTTTCAGACGGTACCTTCCTGGAAGCCATCTAATTAATTAAACTAGATTTTATAATATTAAATTTGAATAAATCATAGTTTGCATGGCAATCGCTTCCACTTTTGAAAATGACGACAATTATAAATAATGGTTTCATTTTTTTTTTAATATTGTTGAAATGTACTTCAGTTATAAATAATCTGTTCCATATATGCTCAACGGTAACCGTACCGTAGACAGGTTTGGCCGGATTGGCCTGCCGTGTCATCTGATCGACTTTTGATTATAACTATTCTGTTCCATATCAACCGCGGCGGTCACGTTACCGAACAACCGAATCGGTAGCTGAAAATGATTTAACCGCCTGCTCCAATTGTGATAATAAATCGTCTGTGCCTTGTGCTTTCACGGATAAAGTCGAATAATTAATACACGAATTTATATTTGATGAGCAAAAGTCAATTCTCGTATCTTTCATTATAGATACAAAATGGGTCAAAATTATTTTTTAGTTATGAACGGTAAATTATTTTTACAACATCGAGTGAAAATTATATTTTTCAGATGAAAATAAGGTTATGCCTTCACCCAACGAATAAGATGTGACAAGACTATTATGAAAGATATTCATGCATTACATCTCGATCATATACTAATAGTAAAATTCAATGAAAGATGACAACTTTACAACGATCTACAACCGAAGTTTGCAAATTTTATTGGGATTATTATATGAAATTGACATGTGTTGCATCTAAACTTTTTAGATTAGAGAAAAATATTGATAAATCGCTTAAATGATGCATGAAAACTTGTTACCGCAACACTACAAAAATATAAGGATTTTGCAATGAAATTTGCAAAAAAAATTGATTCAAAATTCGTTGCAAAATTATTTTGCAACGAAACTACTTTCATTGCGAATAAGTCGTCGCAAAATTTCGCGACGAATTTTATTTTCAATTTTAAACATGAATGATGCGGATACACCGATTTTTTTCATCTCCTTTTAACGCAAAAGAGCCTCCAAAAGGCTTAAGATTCTCTCCGGCCGCAAACAGTAATAGAAAATGAATAGATGATGAGAAAAACAACACAAAGAACGGAGACACAAGGTTTAACATGGTTCATAATTCTAATTCCTACTCCACGGAGTGAGCTCTATAGTGAGTTGCGATGCTAAAGCACTTCTACTATGAAACTTCTCTTTTTTAGAAATATTTTCAGAGGTGGAGAAAACCCCTTATAACTTCAACGATGTATAACATAGAGAGAGAGAGTATAGATTGCCCCCAGCTTCCCTTCTATTCTCTGCCTCTTTCCTTAATCTCTTCCTTCTCCGATGTAAGGTCTCCCTTCTCTTCAATGATGCCCCCTCCTCTTGCTGTGGAACTCGAAGTGGTGGTTCTTCCTGCCAATTCTGAAAAGAGAAAAAGAAGAAGATCCCCTGCTTTCCTCCCCCTCCTTCGCTTTTATCCTCCTCGTTTTTCCTTGCTCCTTGTGTTGTAACGAACTGTCTTGATCACCGTTCACGTGGAAGGCTCCTCTTTCCTGGAGAGTAATTCTGTTAGAAGGATAAGGAATGGAAACTCATGCGAATATTCCGTGGGGTCTGAGTTTCTTATATCATATAACAAACTCTCGCAAACTACTGCCTCGGGAAATATTCCACCCCCACTTTTCACCCTCTCTTCCTTCACTGAATCTGACATTCACTCTGTCCCTATCTCAACTAGATCCTCCTCGTTCATTCGGACCAAGATGTACACGACTCACTTTACCTTGCCAAGGTAATACTTAAACCCACTTTGACTATAAGACCTAGTACCTCATGTTTTTCATGACTCCCCGAGTCAATCTCCGACTCACTTACCGACTCAGATCCCAGACTTGTACCTCAGGTCGTTCCTCTGGTCTCCTTTTAATCCTAAAGCTTATCTTTCCGACCCTATACCTTTACCCTGTCAGCCCGGTAGATCCCCTAAGGTCGTATTCTACCGGTTCAGTCAGTGTTTCACGCATGATCTTCTTCATTTTAATCCCTAAACTAGGTCACAACGGTATCAATGAACATATTTCATTTTATATTTATAGGCACATTTTTGTATCCCCAATCGTCATATAAGAGTTATAATATAAATGATGGGGTTGCATGGAGAGGGTGGAGGACTGAAATGAAAGCTACATCTTATAATTCAAATACTCTACTAGAAAAGCTTATTGTAATACGACCCCTTCCTCATAGGTTGACACTTTAAACTTGGGATGTTTTATGTAACTATTGAAAGTCTATTGAGGTACAATTAATATTAATTGTTTTGACATATGTTTATAGATGCATTTCATTATAAATTTTTGTGTCAAAGAACTTCAAGAATCAATAGAGAAAATGCAAATAAAAAAAAAAGAGGCTCATGCATAAGGATGCACTAATATTCCGTCGTTCAAATATAAGTTTGTAAGAATCAAAATTATTTTTTTTTCTTCTTTACATTTATTTTGTCACCGCTCATTTGCCGTTTTACACTTTAATACTTTTATCCTTGAAGTTCTAAGGTTTTATGGAATTCTAGATTTTAATTACAAGCAATGTAATGTGTATATTTAGATTTTTATGGAATGTATAAATATTTCATGTTAAAAATATGTTATTAATGTTTGGTTTTAAATGTGTT
Source organism: Wurfbainia villosa (assembly GCA_025175895.1). NCBI lineage: Eukaryota > Viridiplantae > Streptophyta > Magnoliopsida > Zingiberales > Zingiberaceae > Wurfbainia > Wurfbainia villosa. Next base: position 533,137 of record CM046000.1, on the reverse strand, counting down.
TTTTTTATCCTATTAGTCTCGTGAGCATGGAAGAAAACCGAGTCATATTGACATATAACAATTGAGTCGAAAAAATAGAAAGAAAGAAGGTGCCTCTGTTGATGACGAGACAATACGAGTGGAGGTAATAATAATATGTTTCACTTTTTAAATTGACTTTTAAATATATTTTTCATTCTATTAAAAATTTATTTTCTTGTTAGAATTTAATTAAAGAGGTTGTAAATCGTTACCTCTAAGATAAACCTAAGGAACACAACCAACATAAATATACAAGGAGATAATTCGGTAACAATTTACTTATAATTTTTTTTTTTTGTAAAAATTGTTATATATGGTTCAACTTTAATTATATATTCTTTATATAATAAGGTTTTTGGACCCGAATATTCTGATCGGATTCGATATTTAGGAACTAATGCACTGCCTAGCCAAGTGTTACCAAAGCAATATAAATGCAGCTTAATATACTAGCAAGATTATCATTCTAATTTAGAATTAACAGATAAATTTAGAGAAATGGGAGAGAAAATTAAAGAAATAGAGTTGTGAGAAGCACATGAGTAGACGTAAATAAAGCAACTGAGAAGACAGATGCAAGAAAATGATTAGTTCCAAAATTTTGCACGACTAATGCTAAGTATGATGTTTGAAAGTGTTAGGGGCTCTCGTGGATCCAAATTTTGACCGGCACAAGTAATAACATTTATCACACAAACAAAATAAAGTAAAAAAATATTTGTATAATTAAGTACATGATAGTAAATTCATTTACTTTTGTAGATGACAGCTATGTTTGTAAAAATTATACAGCAACAAGTTCCATCAACTGCGAAAGAAAATAAGTATACATAGATCCTTCCATCATCATCAGAACCAGATGACTAGAGAGAATTTTGAATGCAATCGCTGAGGTTAATTTTTAAATACAAATGTTGCTGTTAGAGTATTTAATGTTTCTATTTTTTTTTAAAAAATGCAAAATTAAATTGATGTTTAAAACAAGTTAAACATGATAGTTTTCTAGTTTCTTACACATATAGTAGCATTTCTTATCCTAGACTTCTTGAATTTTGGGCGGAACTGAGATTTTCATGCTCCACTTGTAATCTATTAAAAATAATGATAACACGAAGTTGTCTTACTCCAAACTATTTAGTGTGTGTTATGTTGATTGTATTATTAAAAAACTGTTCTTAAAGTAGTTCTTGCTTTCGGATGTACTTCCCTCATGACTTGTGATTACTATTATATATACAGTTTCTAATTATCTTAGTTGAATTAAATATAGTACATATTTATCAACAACTAATTAAGAATGAATGGCATAGTCCAACAACAAACCTCATTGAACTTATTAGTACTGCTTGATGGTTATTGTTTCTCTTTAAACTGATGATAGCTTATTGATGATTTTTTTTTTCTCCTTATTGGTTATTGCTTCTTTTTAAACAATAACTTCCATATCAAATATTATTGCAGAAATTAAACAAGTGAGGCTTTATACTCATTTAAAAGAATCAAGTGAACCTATAATTAATTCACCTGTTTTTAATATCAGAACAAGAAGCCTATCCATATATTTATCTCTGGAGATATATTTCTGCATTGTGTTACTCAAAAGAGTCCTTGGAAGCTGCAGGGATTCCATTTGATTTTTTGGTCTCATTGTTGTCTTTATCTTGGTTCTTGCTCCCTAAGAGTGGCACCGTCTCTTTTTTGTGCCATCTGCAATTATGTTATAGTCAAAATGCTAAGTGAAACACATACTTTGAGGACAGATATTTGCAGGAAGAATTAGTATATTAAATCAATCACAAATAATGCCTAAGGACTGAATAATCACACCTGCAAAATGGACAACGAATCATTATATTGAATGATTTCTTCTTGCTCTCTTGGACAGAGAAGTACAAATACAGACCCATTCCAAAGACGGCAGTCAGGATTCCCATAATGTTTCTATCTGTGAAGGGGTAGTGAAGTATAATGTAGCCGAAGGAAAGAATGAGGCAGTCTTGAGGTGGCCAAGAACTTGATATGTCACTGGTGATGTCGTTCCAAATTCCAATTACTAGAAAGGTGCTGAAGTTGACACAAACCGCAATCGAGCAAGATAGGACAATGAACAGCTATTATATAAGAAGAATTTCATACATGAGTTATCAATATTTTCATGCTAGTCGAACAAGGTAGAGAAAGGAAACCCAGATAGTGATATGCTAATTGTTATGGATTTGGAAGGATTCAATCAAACCAGCATACCAAAACCATAAAGGAATGGTGATGATTGATACAGAAGTTGTGTGGATGAACCCTTCAACCTCTTTTGAATTGTGTTTGTCATCTGCCTGGTTATAGTAGCTAGCTAGGCAAGGAAACAGCAGCGACGATCGTAATGTTTCATTGATTGATAATTTCAATCTGTCAGCAAGTGTCTTGTTTCTATTTGTCTTTTAATAATTTGTTACGACTGTATTTCCTCCTTTTGTGTTGATTTGAGCTGTGATTCATGTAAGACAATTTTTTAAACTGTGCTTCACTGTATTTCCTAACTAATTCAAAATTTCAATTCATGCATCATCAGAAAGTAGAGCTCATTCTCAATGACTTCAAATTTAATTATCGATTCACAGTTTCTGAACCCTACAGATTTAATCCTAATTTTTTCTATCAAATCCTATCTGGTGTAGCTTACTGTAGCTTTAGGATTATAATAGTGCTGTTTTGAGATACGTGTATACAGAGTTTACTTTTTGTCGTTCGGAGCAAATGTAATGTCGCAATTTCCATATAAAGATGATTTATGGATGGAGTACTGTAATAGTTTGAATAACTTAATCTAAGATAGATTTCTTTTGATGTTTCTTTTAGTAGAGAAGACTTATTATTGAAGGTTGTATATATTTTGGAGATTGAAGAAGATTTTATATTGGTGGTAGAGTGTGGAGTAAAATATTAATGAGATATATTAATATTTTGAAATGAAATATGAATATTAAGTGTTGATTTGATAATGCAATAAAATAGTTGTGTGAAGTGAAATGTGATTATTGTGAATTGATTTAATTTGATATTGTATTTGATTTGGAAATTTGATACATGTACGACTACAATATGATATAGAATTATTTTTAAATCGATTCAAATTCGATATTAGGAGCGGTTTTAACCGCTCTTAAAACTAGTGTTTACAAGGTTTATCATCATCATTTCTGAAACTACATAAGTTGCATTGCTTTTAAACGCTCTTAAATACTATATTCAGAAGCAATTTATGACCGCTTCTAAAATTATTCATCAGAAGAAACTATTTATTTTAAACTATCGAATTAATCCCCAATTACTTTACCTGCGTAACCACTGTCAAACACTCCTTTAAGATCAACTCATTGCTTCTGATGGGCTTCCAATAGTTTTGGAAGTAAGGTTTCATGGCCAAGTGAGTTTTAAAGTTTCCGATTTTGGAGGTGCATGTAAATTCTATTTCACTGTGAAAATGAAGTCTCATGTATGCTCTGAGTGTAAAAAGTGATTTGTTTATTTCAAATGTTTTTTTATCATCGCTCTCATAATTAAATAAAGAAAAATAAATCATGCACAGTGAAAAACTGACATTCTATGAACACGGGGATCGACTCTGGCACGCTCCAAGTAAATTGTATTCTCGAAATGTTTGAAATAAACGTTGATTTTAAATTTCTTTTGTAAATTTTGAAGGGTAAAAAAATGGACGGCGGCAATTGGCTGCGGTAGATGCACTGTGGAATGGGTGACATATGAAATGGAGGCGCAATCAAGAATCTTAACTAACCGCTGTACGTCCACTAATCCACTTGATAATTTTCCAAGCTGATTCAGTGTGATTTGACTGATCTATTGGCATGTTCAACAGGGCCCCACCGGATCTGACACGGCTTTTTGTCGGGAATCGAGCTGCGCCTATCTTGCAGATTCAGATTTTGGCTAACCAAAGTGGACACGTGTCGGTCGGCCCCACCGGAAGACTGCGAATGCAAAAGGTGATCGGTCAAACACTCGAAGAGAATAAATCTCAAATAATTGATCCGTATTCATCACTATAAAATACACTTGTATGAGTACCAACTCGGATAATGTACGAGGGCGAAGTAGAATTGTATTTAAAATTTTAATGATCTGAATCTATTTTTTTTTAAATATTAATAAATAAATTTTTACACTTCTCATATTATTTTTTGAGTTATTTAAAATTCGGCTTCGAGGCAAAGCAAACCAAACTCTACATCTACATGCAAAGCTATTGTGTCCAGAATCATTTGGCTCCAATTCCTTATTATTGTTATACTTGAAATATGATATATGATATAATAATATTGGAGCAATCTATCGGTATCATATCTTTTTGTTTTTTGTTCGTGCTCTCGTAACAATTATAAAGATAAATTTTCGCTATCCAACGGTTTAACTATCAAATTCAATATTTTGCACGTCTCTTTGAGTTCACTGACGTAATTAAAAAAAAAATGTTGCCTCAGTCACAATCATAACTATCAAATGTTTATTGCCTCAGTCACAATCATAATTATTATTATTTTCATTTTCAATATTGATGAATTCAATCGGACACGCATCGACAGGTAAGATTCAAATTCTGCTTAAATGGACTTTGCAAACGATTGGATGGGTTTTTTTTCCGCATTACCTCTTTGACTATGTTTAAGTGAAATTTATTTATTATATATATATTATTATTAAATTAATTTTACTTTTGCAAACGATGCCCATTTTCTTTAAAATTTATTTTAAACGCTTCAAAACATACCCATCAAATTAGTAAAGACATGCATGATGGATCCATTGAAGATGGACATCGCATCCAATTTAATACCCTTCTTATTAAAAAAAATATAAAATAATAAATAACAATTGAATAGAAAAAATAACGAAAAGTAAAAGGGGGAAAAAATGGATTGCTATTGATGTGCCAACACCTAATTGTTTAGTCGAAGAGAAAAAAAAATATTATTGGTGTTCATTTAATTCTATTGGTGTTCATTTAATTCCTTTCAAATTGATTCTAAACGCCTCAAAACATACCCATTAAATTAGCAACTACAGGGATCGATGGACATCGCATTCAATTTAACATCTTCTTATTAAAAAAATATGAAATAATAAATAACAATTGAATAGAAAAAACTTATTTAAGTCCTACTTTCTTGCTCATAAGTGATCAGTCATTGCATAACGTAGCTTTCGTGTATGTTAATTTATATTCAAATTATATCGCGGAAAAAGAAATTCATAAATGACGTGGTGACTTTTTATTACATCAGATATTAAAAATAATATATAAAAACTGCCATCCACAGAGAAAATAATTTTATTTACAAAAACCTAAATTAAAAATTTGTTTTTTTTTAAATTCAATTGTATTATAAAAGGAACGATTGTGTGCGTTCCTTTTCCCCATCCCTCCCTCCTCTTCTTCTTCTCGCATCGTAGCCCAACTGCCCCATCCCTTCAGATCGATGGACCGCGATCCTGCCAAACCGCACGACGTCTGGCTTGGCCTCAGCCCACGGCAACAACGGAGGCTCCTCGGTTTCTTCGGCTCCGTCGTCACCGTGAGATACTCCTTCCTCATCATTCACGCCGTCGACCGGCTGCGCGCGGCGTCGCCTGCAGCGTTCTCCTCGGAGGAACGTGAGCAACTGTTGAGATACTACATGGTGTGGATGCTGGGACTGCTCGCCATGCTGCTTCCGGCGATGCTTCCCAATTCTCCGCGCCTGATGGGGATGTAAGCCATGGCCATCAACTTGCTGCTTCTTGTGTTCCTCTACGAGCATGAATGAGCCGCAAATTTCTGGATCAGAATCGAATAAATACTGTCCTTTACTTGGATTGTTGTTCTTGCGAGTTGGGCTTCCGATCAGTGGATGTTCGGAATAAACATATATTTTAAATGACTATGCTCTGCTTTTTGTGCTCTGTTTCTTTACATTTTTTTCCCCTATCACTTCCTTCGTTTCGTCGCTCTGTCCACTTCCTCTGTTTCTTTACAGACGCACAGCGATGAGGCTCACAAAGGACGAGGATTACAAGTATTCGAGAGAAAAAAAAAATTAAAACCGACTTAATGAAAAATTCAGAGTGTAAAATCTTTTTTTATTGTGTTTTTCCAAGAAATAAAAGAGAAATCAAGAAAATTTTTAAAAAAACTAAAGTCAAAATCTAGATCTTCTTTATCCAAGTGACACGTATCACTTCGACCCCGTTTGACTTAATTTCTTGGGACAAATAGGGCCTGCGCAGCTCCTCTCAGCTTCTTCCTCTGGAGTCTATTCCGCCGCATTCCGAGTGTGTGGAACTGCGAATTCTACTGTTAATAAATCGCAAAACGTTGGAAGATTTAAATTTTTAAAATGATTTTCCAACACTAAAAATACGAGAAAAAATAATATTATAAATAATACTTCTATAATTCTATCAACTAATTGTTTACAATACTATTATCGAGTAACTGTAATCTGCTGGATCACGCCGCTGAGACCTTCTATTCTGGTCGTATAATCATGTGGAATTCTAGGGAGGACCTTCCGATAGTTAATTCTACAAATTTCGAAGGGCTTTTTTGTTGAAAAAAATTGTACACGTGGTGACGTGTTCAATAGACGCGATCAAAATGTCCTAATTGCCCCTCGCAGTCGACGCGGATTCGAATCCACCGACGCCATGCGCCTACCAATTCCGCGTTGACATACGAAGAAAAGTGAAGAATCCGACTCGTCGCGTCCTTGAATTCCCTTGCAATTTTAATTTTTTTTTCAGAATTTCTCCGAAACGCTGCGTTATTATAGTGTTTTTTTAAAACAGTAATTGCTGCTCCATTCGATGGTTTTAAAACTAATTTCGATTTTAAATTTGTTCGTATAATCACGTCCATAAATTCAACTGTAAGTAAAAATTTAATTTATAAAATTACGAAATTCAATTTTTGAACAATAAGATAGTAAAATAAAAGAATCATCGGCATTAAGAATGGGTAAAGTTAATTAGTCAATTTATTGATTAACTAATTATCATTAGTGGGTGATATGACTTCATTAACGAAGTCAATGTTATTTTTTTTTAAGAAAACGACACAAATACTTTATTGCTTAAAATGACTCGCGCACACTTTTCTTCGTTTCTATAAATTAATCTTCTCTTTAGTTATTCTAAAATTAGTAAATACTAATGATGAGTTCTTTTGTTTTTTACTCTAAAATATTTGCCATTAGCTATAGTTTTGTTTAACAATTGCTATTGCTCTCTTTGCCATTCCTTCTCCATCTATTCTAATTAAACAAGTTAAATTCGAATTAAAAAAAAATCAAATTTCAATATATTAATTAATTGTAAACCTAACTTGATTTTCTTATTAAGTAATCCTTAATACTATAAAGCAAGCCCTAAATATGAGCAATGAGATAAATAGCAACATAAATTTGTTTATTTTACGTACAACTTAATTAAGTAATCAACGTGTAAGAAAGGTGGGATGCCGGAATGGGCCCTAGCCTGAGCCCAACTATAAGAATCGACACCGTTAGTTATTAATCTTGGACCATAGCCCAATTATTTCAATTGCTTTTCCTCACTCCCTCTGTTTTTTAAGGCATATAATTCGGAGGATAAGATCTTCTCTATCGTGTTTTTTCTAACTCGAAAGCTAAAAAATATATACGGGACTTTACAAGCGCAGCTTTCAAATTTTCATTTATTTTTATTTTTATTTTGAATTTAAGTAAATTATAATATATACATATTGAGAAATTCGATTGCTCTCTCCTTTGACCGCGTTTGATACGGAATAATATAATCAAGTTTATAATGTAATTAAATTTATAATATATATATTATATTATTGTGTTTGGTTAATTTGGTTAGTGATCGATGTATCATCACCGGTCGACTCTCGATTGCGTGGCCTGTGGTCGTCGATCGACGACGATCACTGACCGATCACACGGGCGATGACTGATCGCGCGATCGACGATCGACTGATGGTCTACCAATGGTTCGCCTGCGATAGATCCCCGATCGTCGCCTGGCCATCAGTCATCGACTGGCCGCTGATCGCCTATCATCGATTGATCGTCGACCAATTGTCGATCGTCGATCGACCGCCGATCAACGATCGCCATGCATGGCCCCTCTCCCCTCGCCTCCCGATAGTGGTGACCATCGTTGGTGGTCACCGTCGATGATCGTCGAAAAACAATGAGTAAAATATTGAATCCGTATTGTAATCGGATTAATAGTATTTTCTTTGTAATTCATGTTACAAAACTTTCGCTCTTCTTTTAGGATCCAATTGTATTAAATTACATATTTAAAATTGTGCTAAATAAATTAATCTATTTTGTAATATAATCAAAATTATATTACAAAATTATTACTTCTCACCGAACGTGTCCTTTATTTTTTTTTAATTGAAACTATATATTTAATTTTTTGAACCAATTAATTGCGATCGAAAATTTTATATGATTCAATAATTTAACATCTTATAGGTTTTTTTTTTCCATTAAAAAAAAAATTCTACCATGTATCATCATAATAAAAAATCGAACCATGATATTTAAAAGGCTGCTCACTCTATCAGTCCGCCATAGTCAAGGAGTTGCTCCATCGTTTATTTTGCGATATTTAATCACACATTTTGTGCAACGTTTTCACTCACATTCTCAGATCATTTTTTTTTATAATTCAGATGTTCAAATTTTATAATTCGATTATTTCTAAAAGTGATGGATAAATCGGTCAAGCTTCCCTTCGAGTTCAGTCAAAATCGAATTCGACGCTCAAATGTTCATGCTTGACCGAATTCGAATGGATTCCTATTTTTTTTCATCACTTATCATCTCTTACCTTTAATATTTATTGGATGAATGTCTACTTTAGCCAGCAGTTGAGTTAATTATAAATTTACGAACGAGTTGATTGAGTGGGCGCTGGATAATGATTTTAGAATATTGGATTTTTTAATTAATTCGATTCGATTTTAAATTTTGAATTGAAAAAAATTAATTTAATAGGTAAAATTGAATTAAAGATCGTCAATCGATTGATACTGTATCACATAAAATTGTGATTATATATATATATTGATTGATTGATATTGTTTATTTAAAAAAATTCAAATTTTTTAATTTTTATTCGAATTATCTGATTTTTTATTTAAAAATTCCATCAGTTCAATTAATTTATCAAAATACAAATTTAGACGTAATCAAATGTTCATCCTAGATCGAATTTGACGCTTGCTGGATGGATTCCAATTTCTTTCATCTCTTACCTTTGATATTTATTGGATGGATGATTACTTTAGTAACTAGTTGAGTTAATTATAAATTTATGACCGGCCAATTGAGTGGCCGCTACATGATGATTTTAAAATAACTCGGTTGTAATTATCATTCTTAGCGGAGTTGATTGTGACTAAACTAAATGATGATTATTAATTTCAATAGGAAATTATTGTCGGAACGTTGATGACCACTAAAAGGGAGGGTGAATAGCGGATTCGTTGCTTAGATGGAATTCGTTCCCATACTTGCTATAAGTGTTAGTGTACGCAACGGAATATATAAAGATGAAAACAAATACACAATACACAAGATATAACGTGGTTCGGAACCTTAGGGTTCCTACTCTATGGGTTGGGCTCGAATGAACTTTAGCAATGCAAACATCACTACTAAACACAAACTCTCCTTCTCGACAACAAGTCGGAGACGGAGAAACCTCTTACAATGATTACACAAGTAATAATAACCAAATATAAGCAAATACACTAAAATGCAAGTAAAGAAATTTTTATAAAGAGCTTTGAATTACTTGATCTTTGGTTGCTTGAGAAGAGCATTGAAGGTCTGGATTGCAGCAGCAAATCGCCTCCAAAAACCGTAAATTGTTGCAAAATCCTCCAATCTGAGTTGGTTTTATAACCTGTATTGGGTTGATTTCGCATAATGATCGCTATAAGACCCCAATCATTTGTCAGCGATGGCGTTATCTCTACAAGAGACTTAATCGCGTCGACATTCAAGCCAACGGATACTGGGATTGGTATCATTACCCATCAATCATTTGCTAAGGTCATAGTCGTGACGATCGGCAGCATTCTGCTCCTTGACCTCGACCGATAGTCAAGCGCTCAAGCTATCGTCGTATCGATATTAGTAGTTATTGCCAAGGCCATTTGCCATCGTTGAACGCCAGTCGACTCCCGACTAGTCGACTGTTATAAGTCGACTCGGCTGTCAAATGTCAAAACATGACCCGTCGACTAGTCAGCGCCCGGTCAGTGATAACCTCAACCATGAGGTTTAACCCTAAATATGATGTCCTTATACTTGCTAAATCACCTTTAGCCTAGACCTAAGCCTTTTAGCCACCTCCATCAGCCTCATACCTATCAAATCCTTCCAAGTCATCCATAACTTGTTCATTCATACACTAGCCTTCAGGTGCTTCCATCGACTATTGTCATACTAACGTGGTCTACACCGCCAAGGCATATTTGAGTTTACGCTGTCAAGACTACGTTTGGACTTTATGCCGCTAAACCATTGGATTTATCTTTGCTAAGACTCCCGCTTGGACTTTACGCCGCCAATATCAACCCTTGGACTTCCCAATTGCCAAGTACCCATGACTTGGACTTTCTTTGCCAAGACTTAAGCTTGAACTTTTCCTTGTCAAGACCCATGCTTGAACTTTCTATGTCGATTACCCAAGGCATGAACTTCCCATGCTAAGTATACAAGACTTAGAATTTTCATTGCCAAGACTACGTCTTGGGCTTTTATGTCAAGTACCCATGTCTTGGACTTTCCCATGACAAGTATCCCACTTGGACTTCTCCATCATATAGTCAACTCCATGTCAACCATATAGTCAACTCATTGTCAAACAATGATCAACTCCCTTGTCAAACATAAATATCAAACATCAAAAGACTACTCGAGTCAAACTCGAGTCTAGTCAATCGTGACTTGAGCCGATTGCACCAATAATCTCCCCATTTTTTATGTTTGATAAAAATCAAACACTTTTGAGTTAGAACACTAACTTAAATCTCATTACCAATTCTCCCAAATTGATAATTCTAACATTCTCCTATAAATTCTCCCAATTATCTCCCTTTTTGACATACATAAAAAAAGGTTTTCTCCCTAAAGGTATTAATGTCTCATATACCAATGAAATCTTACAATCTCCCCATGGTCTAAAACACCTAGGATGTCTTCATTCTTCCTATAAACTCTCCTAATTTCTAAATTGGGCATCTCACATTTTTTCATTTTCATAAGTTCTTCCCCTCATGAGGAAGAATAAATTCATCATCTCATGATAGATAACCTCCCCCTAAAGACTTGTTCCCTCTTGATCATTGAACCAACAATATCCTTGATGAATCTCTAAGTCAATAGGAACACTAAATCATCAAAATTAAAGATAAAAGTTTAAACTTGAACTTTCACACACTTTAAACTTGACACACACCTTTTCAGGAATTCTAAGTTAACATTTCTTTTACGGGTAGACTAATGTAATCCATGAATTGTTTCTTCATTTGATGATCTAAACGGGAAATCCAACATAATTATTAACTTTTGTTTTCCTTAATGGTAGCCTTGTCTTGGCGGGGATTCAAAGACATTGATGTTCGTCAACATATCACCAGAGGCTACTTCAGTTGGCGAATCTCTTTGTTCACTTAGATTTGCTGCCCGAGTTAACTCATGTGAGATCAGAATTCCGCGGCGCCAAAACCAGACATGATATTCTTTCTTAAGGTAAGACTTCAGAGGTCGTTTCCTATCATAATTTCTCTCCTTTTCACGGATTTTGGGGTGGATGTGAAGGGATCCAGGGTGAAGATTATTATACTTCTATCAAGTAATTGTTTACAATATTATTATCGAGTAACTGTTAACCTGCTAGGTCTCGCCGTTGCAGCGTTCTATTCTGGTCGTGTAATAATGTTAAATTTGGAGGGCATTTCTGTAAAAATGGAAAAAGTGCGTTCAGCGGTGACGTGATCAAAATCTCGAAATTGTCTCTTGTCTTGGCCACGTATCGCAATCCAACGACCCCACGCGCCGACCAATTCCTGAGCTGACATCACGGGCACGTCACACGTCACAACTCGACGTTCCCTTGTTCGATTTTGATTCCGAGCCACGTCAGCGAAGAATCCGACTCGTCACTTTCGGGAATTCCTTCGCATTAGTCGATAATCATAATTAAACAGTATTTTTTTTCCATAATTTCTCCGACACGCCACGTTATTTTATTGTTTTCAAGAACAATAGTAAATTAAATAGTTAATTAAAAATAATTTTTAATTCTTTAACACCGCTCGCTTACTTGTTAATGAATCAGCAGGTGAAATAGTCAAGAAAAGACTAAGAATATTTAAAAAATAAATACAGTTTTTTATAAATTTCAGTTTTGCATTGAGTCAGGATAGTCAAATGCCACCTTTGGAAATTATTATTAATAATTAATAAAATATACTCTCATTTCCAGATACATTGGGCGTGATGTCACAGATCCCGCGGCGGAATATCCCACTTTATTGCTTGCCACGGCTGAAATCGTTGGAAATTATTATTTTTTAAAATAATAAATTGAATAAAGATGGACGACTCTCCCACACAAACAAATAATTAGACAAATAAAACAAATATTAAACTCTTTGAGCTCCGAAGGGTTGATCTAATTAAATCAGATAAAGATGTTAAACTCATATACAAGCAAAGTTAATTGGTTAATTTATCGATTAGCTAATGGTCGATAGTTAATTTTGACGTGGGGAAAAGTTAAATTGACGGTTAAATTTAGGTGGAGTCGAAAGTTGAATTTGATCAAAACAAATACAAGTTGACTCAGAAGTCAGAACTGTAATTTTATCTCGGCTCGACAAAGCTTTTATCTTGGTCATAATTCAGCCTCCACCATAGCTTATCTCCCCCTCGACCATAACTTATTTCGATCCCGACCACAACTTACTTTGGCCCGCCCACAGTTTAGTTCAGCCTCAGCCACAGTTTATCTCGACCTCGCCCACAACTTACTTCGACCTCAGTCACATCTTACTTCGCCCTTGGCCACAACACTTACTTAGCCCCTCGGCCACAACTGTCTCGGCCTCAACCATAGCTTGTCTCTCGACCTGCCCCAGTCTAGCTCGACAATGTCTTAGTCTCATGACTCGGCAATGTCTTAGCCATGACTCGAACGATGTCTCATCCTCATATCTCCGCTTTATCGCACATTAACAGTTAAATCAGTTAGATATTTATATCTATATTCAGAAGACACCTCTCTACGATCTCTACTATTAAGTCATCTCTCCATCATATTAATGAGATCATGCCTCCCTGAATTTCTTATACGATTACGTCATCCTCTTTAACGAGATAATGTCTCTCAAAATCCCCTTTGTACTATCACATCTCTATCAGAGCATGCCTCCCATGATTCTCCTTGAGAATCCACGCCAATAAATTTACTTATATAAAGGTAAAAGGAAAGTTTTAAGGACGCTCGAATCTCCCTTAATTCTCTATTGTTTTCGTCTTCATATTCTCTATATTCTGACTTGGACGTCGGAGGAACTTGACCGGTCTCTATCGATCCCTTCTTTCTCACCTGTTTATGAGTCTTGTTTCGGCACCTATGGCTTCGATGACCTCTCCAACAACTGATCCAGATGAAAGAGAAGTTATCTCACCCTATACTTAATCGGCCTCTCATTTTAACCGTGAGTATTCTGCCACATCATCCATCCATCGAGAGTCTGAGACTGCAACAAACTTAACTAATTTGATTAATAAAATCAACATAAAATAGTATTACTGCTTAAAATGAACCTTCACGCTTTCCTTCATTTCTATAAATTAATCTTGTCATCAGCCATTCCCACTCCGGCGACTATAAACCGAGCCATCGAGTGGATCTTTGTCTCCATATCGCTCCCTCTTCTCGCATCGAAGCATTACTTGAATGGACCGCGATCCTGTTGCACCGCCGGTCGCCGGCTGGCTTGGCCTCAGCCCACGGCGACAACGGAGATTCCTCGGTTTCTTCGGTTCCTTGGTCACCGTCAGGTACGCCTTCCTCATCATCCACGCCGTCGACCAGATGCGAGCGGCATCCTACTCGGCAGGGCACGAGCAGCTGCTGGGGTACTACATGGCGTGGACGCTGGGACTGCTCACCATGCTGCTTCCGGCGATGCTCGCAGATTCTCCGCGCCTGATGAGGACGGCAGCCATGGCCATCAACTTCCCTGTTGCTCTTCCATGTGCATGCCTAATCGAGCAGCAATTCTCTGGAACAGCAATTCTATGGTTTTGATTAAGATTTCCGGTTACATATCTCTCGGTTATTGTAATTATATTCTAGATTTCACAGTTATTTGTAAATAAGTCAAGTGTTGTTGATCATAATGAATCCATAGATAAATACTCTGCTTTGACCTTGCTCTGCTTTTTGGTCTCTGTGGATTTCAGTAATGTTTTTCTTCTTTTTTCCGAGAATAATCCAAATAAGATGGGATCAATTCAGCCCAACTTTTTATTTCAAGGTCAACTAAAATTGCGACTATTTAATTGACTGATGATTCTATTAATAATAAATCTATGAAAGCTAGCTAAAGGAAAGGTATTTTGAAAATACAGTAGTTGTTGATGTTTGGAAATGGCGAAGCAAGAACAATAACATGAACATCTTCATCTTGTTCTGCTATATTAATATGGTTCACATATGTGAATATATGAAAACTATTAAGGGGAAAAATTAAATCAAAATTAGTTTATTTGGTGGAGCGATTAAAAATTCTTAATTTTAGAATATAAAAGTGAAAGGGCAAAAACAGCAACAACGGAGACTCCTCAGTTACATCGGCATCGTAGTCACCGTTGGTATTCCTTCCTCATCGTCCAAGCCGTCGACCAGATGCGTGCGGCGACGCCGACAGAGTCTTTCTCTTCTACGAGCATGACTAATTGGGCAGTGGTTCTCTGGATCAGAATCAAATAAACACTCTGATATATTTCGGTTGCTGTTCCTGAATGCTTGGAATAAACATTGATCTTAAATAATTATGAGAGAACTTGCTCTGCTATTTACATTGTCCACTTGAGGCGTACAGCAATGAGGCTCAAAATTGATGAGGATTACAATAATTTGAGACAAATTTTAAATTGACTTGATGAAAAAATCAGAGCATAAAAAATCGTCTTCTACCTTCTGTTCCGGTACAATCTTAGAGTGAAACTATGAAAATTACTATTAATAGATCGTCTTCTACCATCTGTTCTCGATCAGAACTAGATGGCTCTATCTTTTACTTGAACAGATGATATCTAAATTGAGAGAATTAATATGTAATTCTCAGATTCAGTAACGTACAATAGAGTGTTACATATCTGGCAGTGGTTTTCTATGTCCCCTGCCGATTCAATCCATACAATTGCCAAAAGTCTCTACTCTCCGTCGCGGTGATCAAGCGATCGACGGTAACTGGAAAACCGGGCAGCCTTCGACGACAACGCCAGGAGCTGTCGGGCAGGAGGCCAAGGGGCAGCCGTCCAAGTCGTTGCCCCACCAATTCAGACTAACATTCTCCAGCTCCAAGCAGAGATAGATCAAAACGGCCATGAACGCCAATCCTGCGTCCAACGCGCCGGAAAGCACGTAATTGTGCCGCTTCCACCAGTCCCTCCTGTACCTGTAGACCACAAAACCCGACAGGAATCCGACCAAAATCCAAGTGGTGTAGTTCACCGCCGTCGCCGGCGGCATCAACCCGGTGGCGCCGATCAGGATCGGCATGTTGATGAGCCTGATCCACTCCTTGTCGGGGAAAGCCCTGTGCGCGAGCCAGACGAGAAGCGGCCCTAGCGCGCCGACGAGGAAGAACCAATTGATGGCGGCGTACGTGCCGAGGTCCCCGAAGATCCGGCGAGGGCCTATCAAGCCCCATATCACCGACGCGTCGTAGAAGACGTGGTCGCTCGGGCAGGTCCACGGGCTGTCCGAAGACAACAAGCTCTTGTCGCAGATGTTCGGAATCGTCTCCATGAGCCACCACGCGGTGCCCAAGTAGACAAAAGCGGCGATCAACGTCCCTACCACCTGAGCCATGAACATCGTCCTCGGCGGAATCTTCATGTAGTGCCCCAACTTGAAGTCTTGCAGGAACGTCAACGCCTGCGTCATACTGATGTACCCGTACACCTTGAAGCACATGTTCGCCACCGGCCGGCAGGAGTACAGATACCTATAATGTACTCTGTTATTACGTTCAATCCCGGCGTCTGGTTCATCAAACAGGAGTTCGAGATATCTGTTTGTTAGCTAGGATCGACTCGATCACCATCCGAACGAGAAAGAGTCGAGTTAATTAGATTTAGACCTGATTTGTGGTGGCCGTGATGATACCGATGGGGAGCGTGAAGAAAAGGCGATGCAGCAGGCGAGCAACACGCCCCACCACGGCAGCTGGAGCTGGTCGATGTAGTACTCGCAGGCGAAGATTGTGAGCGCGATGTTGGCGACGAGCATCGCGATGAACCACCACTGAGGGACCTGCTTATACCTGCTCATCAATCTCGTGTGGATGTCCATCTTCTCATCTTTGAAAGCCGACTTGCTCGTCTGCCAGATTTCGCTGAATTCGACGGCATATTAGTTGATTAATAGAGTTCGACGCCGGGAGTGAGAGGAAAAGCAGGGCGGCGGTCTTCACCGTCCGTGGAAGAGCAGGACGTGCGAGACGGTGGCGGTGAGAGACGCGAAGCCGACGCCGTAAGTGACCGCGAAGAAGGTGCTGAGGTAGAGCGGGCCGTTCTTCTCGTAGGCCTCAATGTCGAGGTGGAAGTGGGAATCAATGATTCCGGAGATGTTGTAGATCTGCCCGGTGGAGGTGAAGAGTTCGTCGGAGAAGATCGGGAAGCTTTTGGCCTTGTAGAAATTGAACCAGTAGCCAATCGGCGTGATGACGTACATGACGAGCGCGAAGCCAACGGCGACGTTGGCGGTGGCGAACCAGGGGCTGGCCAGCGGACTGCCGAGGTAGGAGGATACGGTGGACCAGTCGAGGCCGACGGCCCCCAGACCGAGGCCGTAGAGGCCGGAACCGAGCTGCTGCGCCAAGATGGAGCGAGGGAAGACCCAGCAGACCCAGGAGAGGGAGGTGAGCATGGAGAAGAGGTAGCCGGGAAGATGTAGTAGGCGAAGCTGCAGAGGAAGGCCACCATGAAGAACTGGTTCCTCGTCAAGGCTCCTTTTGGTGCTTCTTCCTTCTCGTGCAAAGCCCTTCGTCACAACACTTTTTGAAAACTTAGAATCTGGAATCTTATTGTGAATCTTACTTTTTATTTAAAAATTAAAGTTAAATTGTAAATTCTCATTGCAATTAAATCCAATTCCCCACACTAAATTATTTAATTTAATTAATTTCCTGAATTTAATTTAATTTGGAGGATTTAAGTTTTGAAGCAATTACAGTGAAAAACAGCTGGGAATTTTGTTTGCTGGCGTGTTAATGAGAAAAATGGCTGCCCATTTTTTCGGATAATTATTAATTATGGAGAAATAAATGAATGACAGAATGAGATACAAATTGTGTAGATTGATAAAGGTCTTTTCATACCAATCGAAATCATAAAAAAAAGGAGTCCTTTCTTTTTAAATCTATAATATTTTTCATGATCGATTTGCATTTTATATGATCATGTTTGGGGTTTTTTAGACAATTGGATTTGTGTAAATTTTACATTTTCTTTTGAAAAAAATATATTGATGAATATAAAATTTGGATTTTTGAAATATGAGTTTATTATGAATTCAATGTTATATTATTTCCTAAAATTCTTCAAAATTTTAGATTATACTAAAATTAACCAAATATTATCATAAAATAGAGCCTTGAAAGCGAAATATAATAAAATTAGGTGACTCTTTGATGATTTGAAATTAAAGGGCTAAGGGGTGGTTTTGATATTTGTCCTAAATATTTGGCTGTAAAAGAAATAACAATAATTTCGTACCTCACCTGAACAACGAGACCTGCACTAAATTGTACGGCCACCACATTGCCGCCGGCTCAACGAGATACCGCCGGAATATTCCCGCCCATCCGAATCCCAGCACCTGCTTCATGTTTCGACCAATTTTTAGAAACCGAAATTATTATCACAATTATCTTCCCTAATTAATTTTTTTTTAAAAATAATTTGTGCCTGCGTGGTGATGACGACGAGGAGGGAGACGAAGAAGGTGATTTGCTTTCGGTAGAAAATCTTGACGGCGGTGACGACGTGGATGGCGTAGACGCTTCCGGCGCCGGAGTTGGCGAAGATGGTGATGAGCACGTGCTCCTTGATGTTGAACGGCCCGGGGTTGAGCGTGAACTCCCACCGGCTCCCCCGGAAGAAAACGCGATCGGTGAGCGTGGCGGCCATGAGGTGGCCGAGCGGCACCACCGCTATCTGGGCCGAGATGGCGGTGATGGTCAGCGGCTCCTTCCGGTACCAGAAGAACTGGTTGAGGAAGGAGAGCAGCACGCAGGAGGCCGTCCCCAGAACCCACATCCGGAAAGTCAGCGCAGGAGTCGACGGGTCATCCTCCACCGGCACCGTCAGCGCCACCTGCTCCACCGGCGAGTTCTCTAGCACCTCCTCCCCTGTTTCTTCTTCCTCCGCCTTCGCCGCTGCTGCGGACGGCGCGGCTGCTTCCCCGCGAACTGCATGACGTCGACGTCGACGTCGGTGGGCGTGAGATGGCCGAGGAGCATAAAATAAGCAGAGAAGAAGATTAATGGCGGATCAGAAGCTTACGCAGCGGAGTTGTGATCATTTGATGCTGCTCTTCTTCTTCTTCTTCTTCTTCTTCTCCTCCTCTTCGTCGACTGTCCATTATTGTGGCTCGATCTTTCTCTTCTTCCTCCTCGAATTTTTCGCTCGATTTCTGTCGATTGAGATGGAAGTTCAATCGGATTTAGACGAAGATTAAAAGGACGGGAGATGTTTGTATTGAAAATAAGGGGAATCGGGATCTTCTAATTTTTGAGTTTCTATTTATTTATTTCATTGGTCTGAATGATTGCAGCGGCTGCTGACCAGAAAAAATATATAAATATATAAATTTTAAACAGATTGTTTTCTCTTTTTTTTTTTTTTTTTTTTAATTGTCATTTTGATAATTCTAGAGAGAGAAATCTCGTTGCACTTTTATTGTCATTGTCAAAGTTTGCTTTCAAATCGTTCGTAATAATTTTCTCAAATGTGTTAGTTGAATAACATTACATCTCGTCTAACTAACACAACACCACGTGATAACCAAACATGATCATTTATGTTCTATTTATATGAACTAAACGGAGTTGATATTCATATTCACATGATTATTATTATCAATGATCATTTATATTCTTAAAATCCTAATTAAAATATTAAATAATATCATGTTTGTTGGAGTTTTTAAATCCAAATGGATCTATCAAACTCGAATAAATAACAATAAAAAATATGATTATCTTGATTTTATCCTTTTAATTCAAGAAAAAAACGTATGTAGACTGACACACAGGGAGCTATGCAATTTAAATAATTTGCTTAATTTTCAATTTTCCCCACTTTTTATTTAATTAAAAAAGAGTTGAATTGAGGACCATGTTTTTCTGGCGTCGTTCGATTTATTAATTCAACAAAAAATTTGCGACTAACATGCGTTTCACTCGCCCAACTAACAGTCCTCAGAAGGAAAACATTTCTTTAAGAGTAATAAAAAAAATATATAAATATAAATAATAATAGGAATATAATATAAACTATAGGAATTTAAAATTTGATAACCATTAAATTGGACACGCAATCACTTCCTTCTAAGCATGTCATTTTAAGTGCCTTGCACGACTCATTATGAAATAGCTATATTGTCAAATTGACACATAAGAATTAAAGCAAGAACAAGGGGAAAAAAAATTTGCACCGAGAGATTAATTGAGAGCGGTTTAAATTTTGGAAAGTCAGGTGCTATTTAGCAAACCTCTAAAATAAAGGGTGTGTCCTAAAATTGTCCGTATTTATTTATAAAATAATTATTAGGCATTAAGAATAAAACACGGAAAATGATTAATTTGAGTTCCCTAATGTGAATATACTTCGAAAAAAATAAGAGTCGAATTTCCAGATCTAAAATCTTCTTTGAATTTGGAATGATTCTTTATTATTTTGGCCAATGAATTAAAAGGTATAATTTTTTATTTAAAAATATTGAAGATAAATATAATCGTTTTTTTTAAGGGAAATGATTAATTTAAGAGATGTATTGTCAGAAGACACATCAGCATCGGCACGTGGGCTAGTTGGGCCTACGCACGAAGTTGGGTGAAGCCGTTTGGATCTTGTCAGGCGACACGTCAGCATATGACCCAGCCATCATGCACTCCGAGTCTCCGACAAGTATTCAGCAATTAATTTTTAATTATTTTACGAGAGTGAAAAAAAAAATATTGGTCCAGATAATAAAAATAATGTAATCCATTTAAGTATTAGTATAAATTATATAATAGTGAAGTGTTTTTTAATTAAAAGAAAACACTTAAAATATGGTTGTTCTTTAAACAAAATTATCTTCTATTTTTTCCACTTAAAATGTACTGAATGGATCTGCGCGTTGCTGTCCGAAGCCCATCTATGCCCAATCATCCAGAACGAAGCCAATTTAAGGCCCGATTGGGATTCTCTTATAGATTTTGTTTTATCTCCTAGCAAAAGGCAAATGCACTTGGTCGGTGCCCCTCACCATCGGTCTTTCAATGATGATAAAAAGAGATAAATCTCGGAGGAAGAGAGTTATGCTCTTTTATCCGTTGATCAGAAATAACAGAGGACTTCTAAGACCGAGTGAAGATTTTAGACTTTACATCCAGATTCAACTCTTGTCCACTATTAACAGCATCTACTCTACTCTAGCCAATGGGGCATTCTAAGAGGACATATATCTTGTTTTATCGGTACATAGGAGGGTTACAAATTATTGTAGTAAGTACGTTTGAAGGTTGTGAAAAATTATATTATTATTCATGAGAAATGAAAATTTTCTTTCGAACGAGAGTTTTTTTTGTGTAAGAGACTTAGAGTGATTGAGTGAAGATATGTCAAGGATTTCAAAAACTTTAAAAGAGTTCTAACTAATGGCATTGATCCGGTCCAAGATCTAATAATAGGAAGGTTACAGACAACCAATCGAGTTGAATTAGACCATAGCTTTGCGGATCAAAAGTACATGACTTCCAGGGTCAGAAGTTAGTCATAGATAGTCCTCTGCACGATCGGGCTCCTTAAGATCGTTCGTTGAGAAGGGAAGTACTTCAGACTTGAGAAAACTTAAAAATAGGTGAGTAAGAGGTTGAGGAGCACCTCGACGAAATCCCTTTGACTCTCAAATCAGAATGTTGAGAGAAAGTATAAAAATCTGAGAATGAAAAAGTAATGGCGAGTAAAAAAAGATAATAGTCTGAGATCTCCTTTTCTTTATATTGGGAGAGAGAGTGCACCTCCTTTATAGAAAGATATCAAAGGACACATCTTTAGAGAGAAAATTCAAAGGATGTACCTTTTTGGAGAAAGATCAAAGGACACGCATTGAGACAAATCAAATGACACATCTTTATAGAGGAAGACCAAAGGATGGAACTTTATTAAGGAAAATCAAAGGACATATTTTTATGGAGGAAGACAAAAAGACACATCTTTATAGTTATCAAATCATTTTGTCTGCCTACCCACTAGGATAACTTGAATATAGACTTAACCCTTGACTTAGCAAAGTACTTACATTTGCATCATGATCGTGACATGGAGACGTATCTTTCCGAAAAAAGTTACGGAGATGTGACAAAGATGGGGATGTGACTGCATTGAAGAGATCACGGAGAGAATCACGGGGGAGCTTGCCGAACTGAAATGAGCTTGGGAGGTCAGGTTGACTTTATTACTGAATAGAACTCAGTTGCTCTTCCACTAAGCTCCAATCATGTCAGGCTTTATTTAACTAGATCTCACCTCAATTTACCTGTTGACCTGACCTCATTACTGAAGAGAGTGTTGGAGTATTAGGAATACAATCAAAGTTCTACATTAATAAGACATGGAAAAGATCATGTGCTTATAAGATGAAAAAATATCTTCATTGGTATGAGGCCTTTTGGGTAGAGTCAAAAACAAAACCATGAGGGCTTAGGCAAAATGGAATGATATATCATATCGTTGTGAAGATATGTGAATCTTATAAGCACTAACAATTAGTTTAGAGTCATGGTACATGTCGAGCCATGAACCTCGAATGAGAAAAGTTGAGCTCTCATATGGATCAAGAGAACCGGACACAGGCGGGAAGTCAGGTTAGGTTGGGGAGGACCGAACAACTGACAAGAAGTCCAGATGGGTCAGAAGGACCAAACAGTTGGCAGGAAGTCCTAGTGGATTGAGAATCAGACATCAAGCAGAGGATGTCCTTCGAGGACGGATAAACTTGAGGGAGGGTCAATGTGGTCCTTCGTTTGAGGGGGGAGGGATTGTTGGAGTATTAGGAATACAATCAAAGTCTCACATTGGTAAGACATGGAAAAGATCATGTGCTTATAAGATGAAAAAATATCTTCATTGGTATAAGACCTTTTGGGTAGAGCCCAAAAATAAAATCATGAGAGCTTAGGCCCAAAGTAGACAATATCATGTTATTGTGGAGATATGTGAATAGTATAAGCACTAACAGAGATATCCTATAAATTTGGAGACGTGGAGGTATGGAGAGGGCCTTTTCCCTTTGTTAATCGATATGTCTGTCGAACTTCTTAGCGCCTACTCGGCTAAACTGAGTTCGTTTGGCTGAGCTCAGATCGGATGAGCCCTCGACGAGATCAGATCGGAAGAGTCTCTTCAGATTACCCTAGTCTCTAACTCGTCATGATTGTTGACTTAACTTGCTCTTGACTTGATCTTTCGTTGACTTGATTACGCCACGTAGCTTTACCATATGGGGCATTATTATTATTATATATATTAAATATTTGATCTTTAATAGATCGGCTCCCTTCAAAGCTTAATTAGCGCAGGACCAAGTTAATTGCCCATAATTTTAATAATTTTATTGATTTATTACGACACATCACATTATTTATGAACATTTAATTTGCTTTCGATTCGTTTTGCTATATCGTAGCTTAATCGATCTCCCAAGCTTATATTCATTTATAAAAACTTCAATTTCGAATTGAAAACACTAAAAACAATAAAAAAGGAATTAAAAAAAGAGCACAAACACAGCATGAGACCATTTTATTTAATTATGCAAGACTCACATGGACTCGATCGATTCATCATATCATATTAATTAATTGTGTAGCATATCGTTTTAATTAGTTTCACACCTTCAATCCTAATTACTAATTTCATGTTCGATACCAACAAACTCTTTGCTCATGTATTATCATACATCTGTAAAAGATTGAAATCATCAATCTAGCAATCCCCCATCGATCTGTCTCACGGTCATTTTGAGAGAGGTAAATCGAGGACTCTATGAAATTTGACGTCGTAGTTATCTAAATTCAAAAAAAAACTTTAGACCTCCTCCGGAATCGACGCATATCACTTCTGTAAACACCGTAATGTCTTAACCACTACGTCATTCTTATGGAGACATGTATTATCATACATCCTTTATGTGGTAGGTGATGTTCATCTAAATTATCAACATAATTATTATTCTCCATCTCCATTTGAGGACGATAGATTAGCTAAAGCATCCATTTCTTTTATTCATGTAAACATGAATCATATAAGCAAATAAAATATTAGAATGCGAAAGAGTATATCACCTCTGTCTTCTTTATACGAAGCCATCTAGTATATTCGAGATTCGAGAAGATGGTGTTATTGTGCTCCCTCACTCTTATATATATACACACACACACGAATCCATGTGTAATTTTTTTAATCCTCTTGATTAATTAAGTTTAGTTTAGTTTAGTCTATTATTTTGGATTAGTTTTTTCTTTTTGCGACTAATGCGCAAAATAATGCGGTTTAAATAAACTCGAGGGGTGAGTGGACGATGGATTTTTCTTCCCTTCCACCAATCGATGGTTAAAACTCGTTCCACATTTTCCAAAAAGACATACAGAGTTTTTGTTTACTTTTTTTTTTCTCTCCCTTTATTAAAGCTTGACTTTGGCATCGAGTTGACTCTGATTTTAACTTGAGGTTGACTTCCAACAGTCCCACTCTTTTTTTCCTTGAATTAAGGAATAATTGTGATAGGAGGACGTAGAAAAAAAAATTATTTTTTATTTTTATTTTTTTAGAAAATGAGAAAATATATTTGGTTGACGTTTTTAATTTTTATTTTTCAAAAAATAAAAAAGTGTTTTTGAAAAACTAAAAAACAAATAAAAATTATTTTTTATTTTTATTTTCGTTTTTTTTAAATAAAGGAGTACTGAAAAGCATAGTAAAATTATTTTTTATTTTCTGAAAAATAAAAAATAAAAAAAAATCTAAGAACCATACGCTTCTTTAATTTTTCGGTTAAATTTAAAGAGCAATCTAGATCTCTTATAATTCATTTTATTCTTATTTAATTGACTTTAACTTTGGATTAATTGTTCGACAGTAATTCCCTCGGAAACAGAAAAGAAAGAATTTTGTGAAATTTATTTTTATTTCCTTAATTTTTCACTTCTCTTAATTTGTATATATATATAAACACGGAGAAAGAAAAGAAAATAATAATAATAATAATAAAAGAAAATGCACTTCGTAAAAAATTTACATAAAACAAGCAAACAGTTAATTATCAGTGCAATGGAAAGTTAACTACATTTGAAAAATCTTTTAATTAAAATAAAATTTAATAAATTTTGTCACTCCTATTCATCGATCTGTCAAACCGTTTTATTATTATTTTTCTCTGATTATTAATTATCCTCCTCCGTAGCAATCACATATATCGTATTTTTCTATTTCTTTAATTTTTTTCCTCTTCTATCCATCTTTCGAAGCAAATTAAAAATAAAATTTTCTCTAACTTAACTTCGAATATTTCTAGATCGTATGTAACAAGTCTGAGTGGTGATCTAATACATCAAGATTATTTAATTTTTAAAGAGTCATATATCATAAATAATTAAGCACGTGTTAAAGTCTTTAGACAAAAATGAAAATGATCATTGAAATTTCATGGTCATGTTATATACTTTGTTTTATGTGTGCATAGAGAGTTAAAAATTAATTGTATTAGGTAAAAGAAATCATATTATTTATAAACAAGAAGAATTGTTTTTTTTTTCAAAAAAAAAGTGTTTCGTGTCTAAGAAGACTCGAGGTGAGAATTTAAATGTTTTCATAAAAATTATCGAAAAGCAATCCACCCGTCGAATAAGTATTATGCTAAATGCATGAGCCAAGAGTACGAGCGAAGATATCTTAAGAGAGTTTAAAAACTTAGAAGGATGGCAATTAATTAAGCCACTTTAATCCCTTAACATCTTTCATTAAAAATGTAAATAACTTGAAGATAAAAAGAGCACAAATACAATACAACTTGCAATAATTAACCTAAGATATCAATCTACAATTTCAAACATAAGGTATTATAATGCATGGAGATTGGAGGGGGAGGTTTGCGAACCATGATCCAAGAGGACAATTATCTTTTTGCACATTCATCGTGAAATATTCATCGAGATCTAGTCCAATGCCACAATGATCTCTTTGCTCATTCGATATTGGATCATATTTAGATTTGTATTTTCTATCAATTATAAATTAGGAGTATTTGATTTTCTCTTTCTCTCTCTTTAAAATAAATTATAATTTAGAAAAAATATATTTTCTATTGCCTTAAAAAATGTTGTGAATAATTAAAAAAGTAAGCAGTACAAAGTTTCTTTTTGAGTTTTAATTTAAATTATTCAATAAGTTATTTCTTACTAAATTTCTCCTTCGCTATATTTTATTTTCTAACTATTACCCTTTCCATAACAATCACACCTTAAACTTAATTGTTGAAAGTATAATCAAAATTTTATATCAAAAAAATATAGAACAAATCATAAACTTATAAAATAAAAATATATCTCCATTAATATTAAAATTTTTAGACAAATCCAAGAGTAAATTCATGAAAATTTAGATATATAAATTTTATTTTATTTTACTATTATCCTTTCCATAACAATCAGACCTTAAACTTAGAATTTATGATCCTTGTATAATAAGGAACTCTAGAAAATAATACTCAAAGGATCATAATTAAGAATAATAATTTATTGTATGCTTAGTATTTTGTTTTTTAAATCTTTTGTTACCTTCATATCATGTAGAATCTAAGACAATCTCATTTAAGCTACGTTTGATAAGATGTAATGTAATTAAGGTGATAATATAATCAAGTTTGTAATGAAATGCAATGTAATCTTGAATACATTTCTATGTTTGAATACAAGAGATATTATATTCTTTTATTTGGTGTCCATTACAAGAACGATAATGGTCGATCGTCGACAACGACGAGCAATGATAGCGAGCGATGATAACGAGCCACGGGCTAGCGGGCGACGGCGCATTGGGCGCGATGGCGCGGTGGTCGGCCAAGCGATGCGGCGGCCGATGCCAACCGACGACCACGATGGCGGTCGGTCAACGACGGTGGTGGTGACTAGCCGACGACGGCGATGGTGGCCGACCGATCGATGCGATAGTCGGTAGACCGGAGGTCGATCAATCGACAGTAGTGCCGGCGGTGGCGACGAGCTGTGACATCGGACGATGTCAACTATGGGCGATGACTTTTCAGATTACGGCTTGTGATGTAATCGGATTGCATAGGTTTTGTCTTGTAATTCAGATTATAAAATTTTAATGATTTTTATATATAATCTAGATTATATTATATTACAATTTTAAAATGATAATAAATAAAATAATCAATTTTGTAATGTAATATGAATTATATTCATAAAGTGAATTACGGCGCATTAAATGCAGCTTTAAAGTAGAGGCTAAAGGTTAAATTTCTTTTGATATATATTATCATTATTTATATAAATTACATAATAGCTCGATACGTATAAAGGTATAGATAGCGAAAAAGAGATTTTTATGGGAATATAATTAAAATTAAGTTTATTTATTTCCGATATGTTAAATTTGTTCAAGGAAAATCCACTCACAAACATACCATCCACCTTTATTTATACATAAAATAGTGAATATATATATATATGACAGGTGAGCGCCCAATTTATACGCGCGGTGAAATCACTGTTCACCAAAGAAATCCGTGCGCAGACGCGCATGAATTTGTCGCTCAGTTGAAATGGACTCTATATATATATATATAATGTAGGTAGGTAAGTGATCTATCGTGCGCCTGCTGTGCGCGCGGTAGATCCGCGCCTGAGTGACCCGCTGACATGGCAATCAAGTGCCACGTCAGCGGGTCACTCAGGTGCGGATCTGCCGCGCGCCTGCTCTTAGGTTTGGATCAAGCCTCGTATATATATAAATATAACTCAACATAACATATATTGATATAGGTTTGGATTCGCTCATTATTTTGGCGGCGGCGGAGGCTTGAAAACGTTGCTACCAAATTTGGGGTCACAAGTTTCCTCCCCTGTCAGGACTGCTCTTAGGTCCGGTTGTCTGCATCCGCTTGGATCTACAACAAGTTCGCGATCAATTTTGCAAGGCCAATTCTCCACAATATTTATCATACAAGTCGAGGTCAAAGAACACTTACAATTTATTTCCTTCCCATCGGTATTAGACCGATGAGAGAGAGCACTGGAGACGAACACATCACCTTTTTTTACAAAGAAGAGGTTCAGAAACTTCAACAATTATAGTTGACGCAAGAATTATAATCTATTCATACTAAAATTTTGACGAGAAAAAAAGAGCGGAGTAATTATGAAATTTGATTTGAAAATTTAGAAAAGTAGTACAATTAGATTAATTAATACCTTTGTTCGCCCTTGCTTCAGTTGACGGAAGGTAAAACAGCATGAGCCACACAATTAAGCGAGTCAGGAGCATGATAAAGAGCGCACCTCCTCCTCTGCCTCTTCTCCGAGCTGCCATAGCTGAAAATCCTAGTTAGATCTTAGTGCAGAAGCCATGGAGGAACAAGTATTATATTATATAGAGGAGGAAAGGAAGAGGAATAAAGGGAGTCAAACGCTTTTTTTGATAATGCGTATGGTTTCACTACCATATTGTTAGATTACAATTAGTTAGTTCACAAAGTGAAAATCTTGTTTTGTTAGTGGCGTTTGATTCGATCGAAGAAAATAAAAATAGTTGTTTTGGGTGAGATATTGGATCGTTCAACGGTAGAATTAGGTT
This sequence comes from Wurfbainia villosa, assembly GCA_025175895.1. Classification (NCBI taxonomy): domain Eukaryota; kingdom Viridiplantae; phylum Streptophyta; class Magnoliopsida; order Zingiberales; family Zingiberaceae; genus Wurfbainia; species Wurfbainia villosa. The sequence continues at coordinate 504,668 of CM046000.1, read as the reverse complement.
TGCTAAGAGGATGCATGGAGATTAATTTCGAAGAAATGGATGTTTGTTAAAGTTAAATATGTAGTCAATGATGGGAAATCAAGCTAAACATTAAGTGTTTGATATGTGTAATCTGCTTGTAATTTAATCAGGATTATATTAAAGTAGATTCCTTTGTTTAGTAATGTAATGTAATGTAATGCTTTAAATTGTAATGTAATGTAATCCGGATTCTAAAAAGGCATTAAAGTTTTTATAATCCTGGATTCTGGCAAAATCTATGTAATCCAGATTACATTACAAGTCGTAATCTGAAAAGTGTTGGATGTTCCACAATCGAAGTGGATTGTTGTCGTCCGTTGTCGCCACCGATCAGTCGACCGTCGCCCGCCGTCGAGCGCCGCCTCAACGACTAGCGACCGGTCGGCGACCGGCGACGGGCGATCGGCCGGCCGTCGGTTGTCACTGATCGTTGGTCTGTCTGTAATCGGTCTGCTAGTCGTCGGTCGGTCACCGATTTAAACTTTTTTTATTGTGGATTCATGAGATTTTTTTTCTCATTGAATCCACATCAATTGATATTAGAGTGATGCAAGTTTATCCATCACAATACGTTATGCTCATGTAACATGAGTATGCGTTATCCTGGACCAAAATAATATATAATGGAGCTCCTAGAGACTAGCACAGAGCAACCGTAGTCACCACCACAGACATAGATCATTTTGTCGCTCAACATGAGACCTCTAGTAAGAACCACGATCTAGCCGTGGGTCAATCCACGATCGTAGCGCGTCATCGTCATATATAATTTAGGTTTCATTAATATTTTTATTATTATTATTTATTTTGAATTTTTCAATTTACTTTTAAAATTTCTTTAAATTTTTTTTATTATTTATGTTCAGTTTAATTTTTTTTTATTATTATTTTTGTTGGTCACAAACTTTCTTTCTTTCTTTTAACTTATTTAAAGATGGAGTTAGATTCTTGTAATTCATAAATTAATTTTGATTAATGAAAATTATTTAATTTCATTTAAATCTAAAGGTTAATTCTCTTTTATTTATGAATTTCTCCTCTCCTTAGATAATCTCTATCTATCTCTCTTCTAACGTCACTGTGTGTAGAAAAATGCGCTCGCCCTGCTAACGAACTCGCCTGTGTCACAGAGTCAATTTCTTTTTAAATCAATTTGATTATCTTTTCTTCTGTGTTTGAAAATGTTCTACACTTTTTTGTTTCATATCTTCAATCGTAATTATCAATTTTCAGAGGAGGAGGTTCGACACAAACATTTTGCCCATATATTTTACCATACGTCATTACGTGGTAGGTGACGTTCGTCTAAATTATGAACATAATTAATTATTCTCCATCTCCATTTGACTGCGATTAGTTAAATAAGCATCCACTTCCTTTAGGCACATAAACATTGAGGAAATTCGAAAAGATCGATATATGGTGTTATTCCTCTCTCTCTCACACACACACAGAGTGTATATATAATACATACACAAGCCTCCAGGGTAACGACACATCGGTAAGAGTTTGAGGGTGTCTACGATAAGTTATGGTTTGATCCCTGTCGACTATAGTTTACGGAGGAAATTTCATCGTTTTCCACTCGCTTACGGGTTGCGGAGGCGGGTTCTCATTTTCCAGCTGGAGTGCGAACCCTAATTGGCGTACATACTCCTCACGGTGATTTGGCGGCGCGTCATCCTGATTTATCTTTGTGGGCCGGTGAAGACTCTTCGGAGGTCGTAGAGCAGAGCTGGTTCACCAAATGAATTAGTCGGACGAAGCTTGGATACCACTTGTATATATATATATATATATATATATATAGATATATATATATATATATATACACGAATCAATGTGTAATTTTTTTAATCTCTTTATTAATTAAGTTTATTTTGGTTTAGTCTATTATTTTGGATTAATTTAATTAGTTTTTTTTTTCTTTTTGCGACTAATGCGCAAAATAATGAGGTTTAAATAAACTATAGAGGAGCGAATGGATGGGGGATTGAACTCGTTCCAGTACCATTCGCAAAAAGACATACAAAGTTTTTGTTTTTCCTTTTTTTTCTCTCTCTCCCTTTATTAAAGCTTGACTTTGACTTTGGCATCGAGTTGACTTTGATTTGAACTTGACGTTGGATTCCAACAGTCTCACTCCTTTTCTCTTGAATTAAGGAATAAACGTGGGAAGAAAAGTTGGAGCGTTTGGTTTGGGAAGGATTTTTTATTTTTTTTAGAAAATAAAAAATGATTTAATTTTTTATTTTTTATTTTTTTTTAAAATACTTTTTTATTTTTTAGAAAACGAAAATAAATAAAAAATAAATTTTTTTGTATTTTTTAATTTTCAAATAACGCTCTTTTATTTTTTCGAAAATAAAGATTAAAAATATCGATCAAATGTATTTTTTTATTTTCCTAAAAAATAAAAATAAAAAATAAAAAAATTTCTATCTGCTGAACTTTTCTATCTGCTGAACGAGGAAGAAAATCAAATTTAAAGAGCATCTTTTATCATTCATTTTATTCTTATTTATTGGATTTTAACTTTGAATTAATTAATTGTTCGACAGTAATTCCCTCTGAAACACAAAAGAAAGAATTTTGAAAAAAAATCTTTAAAAATTTCACTTCTTTTTGTATGTATATAAACACGGAGAAAGATAAGAAATGCGACCACCACGATAATAATAATAATAATATTATTATTATTATTATTATGCACTTCGTAAATTTTTTTTCATAAAACAAGCAAACAGTTAATTATCAGTGCAATGGAAAGTTAACTACATTTGAAAATCTTTTAAGTAAAATTAAATTTAAGTAATTTTGTCACTCCTATTTATCTAGTGCCAAACCATTTTATTATTTTTTTTCTCCGATTTTTTATCATCCTTTTCCATAGCAATCACACGTCATTTTTTTCCCACGCACAACTTTATCAATCGCATCAATCACACGTCATTTTTTTTCTACGCACAACTTTATCAATCACATAAATCACACATAATTTTTTTCTGCTAACGGCCTTATCAATCGCATTAAGGGCAAAGTCAACTCATGATTTACTCTCTTTCATATATATTTGTGAAATCGAAATAAAAAGATTGTTAGATTGACGATTCTAACTTTTTTACAATATATTTTTTTTTAATCTATTTTTTTCTCCCATTATTTTTTTCTCTTTCTATTCTATCCATATCTTTCGAAGCAAATTAAAAAAAACAAAATTCCTCTAACTTAATTTCGAATGTTTTTAGAATGTATGTAACAAGTCTGATCTAACACATCAAGATTATTTAATATTGAATCGTATATCACAAATAGTTAAGCACATTGATTAGATTTCACTTTGTTTTGTGTGTGCATGGAGAGTTAAAAATTAATATAGTAGATAAAAAAATCATATTATTTATATAAAAAAGAATTCTTTTCCCCCAAAAATGAGTGTGGTGAGAATTTATTATACAACAAAAATAGAAATAATATATTATTATGCTAAATGAGCCAACACGAGTGAAGATAGAGTTAAAAAACTTAAAAGGCAATTAAGTCGTACAATAAAAATAGAAAATAACGATGAACATTTTTCTAGTGACTTTAACCCTTTAACATCTTTCATTAAAATTGCAAGTAACTTAAAGATAAAGAGCATAAACACAACACAACTTGCGACAATGCATGGAAGGGGAGGTTTGGAGCAGGCAACGTACAGTCCTTGAGTGGCAGTTTCTTTTCAGGCGTGTGACTCAAGGAGCGCCTTTAATTGGGTGGGCAGCGATCCTTTTGGCGTGCGGGAAGACATCTGGCCAGAATGGGAAAGGGCAGGTTTCATCAAACATCCAACACCAAAGATGGCCAACTGCATGGTGCCAACAAGGCAATGGAAGGTGCTAATGTACAAGCAACAACAGGATCAGCTGAGAGGTTGGCGGAAAAAGGGAAGTAGGTTTTTGAGGCTGTTGAGGTGGAGGCGCAGATCTGCACAGCTAGTAATGCTGGACAGAATGCAGACGTGGCATCTGGAACACATGTGGCAGCTGATGTGGCTGATGAAGTGGTTCTTCGACGTGGGGTGGATGTAACCGAGCAGTAGTCTTTGGGAAAGCGAGGAAAGCCTGATCAGAGTCCATCTGCTGGCAATATGGGAGGATTGTGGGCAGGATTATTTCGGGACAACAGGACCGAATCAGCATCTACAAAGTTGAATCAGTTTGAGCGGACAGGAGCACCGATCTAGATAGGGTATGGGGATATTGATGCGGTGGAGACGGTCCTTGGACCGTGCTTGGTTGGGTGTTTCATGGGCAAACATCAAGGCCGACAAGGGGTGATTTTGGTGATCAAGAGGTGGGGGGTTCCATGTACCTTTCACTTGCATGAGTCCGGTTGGGTGGTTTTCAAATTTGAAGGCGAGGAGGATCGGGAGAAAGTATTGAATGGTGGGTCGTATTTCATATTTGGCACTCCACTTTTCTTGAAGAATATGCCGAGGTGCTTTCTTTTTGCGGAAGATGGGAGGCATGTGCCGGTTTGGGTGCAACTCCATGGACTTCCACCGGATTGTTGGACACATAGGGTTCTTAGCTGGATTGGCTCCGAGATAGGGAGGCCGCTTTATACGGATAAGTTGACTAGATCTAGGGAGAGGATATCGTATGCGCGCATATTGGTTGAGGTGGATCCAAGGGTGCCAAGAGTGACAAGGGTGTCGGTGGAACTGCCCACAGGGGCTAAGCTGGATATTCGGGTTACATACGAGGTGATTCCTGAGTTCTGTGATATATGCAGGAGGATGGGACATGTGACGGGGAAATGCAGGCCAATAGGTGTGCCTGAGCAGAGGCCTAATGCTCCTTATCGGGCGATGCAGGGTGAGGCGGCCGCCAATGTGCCAGGCCCTGCATCAGCAAGGGGGGAGAGGTCGCGCTCGAGGAGGAGATGGCAGCCGTGTTCAAGGAGCAGGAACAATCGAACAGGAGCAGGGAATGAGCAGATTACTCAAATAGAGGCTGAGCAATCTGGTGTGATGCGTGCAGAATCAAGCCAGGCAGTCCCGAATACTTGTGCAAATCAATCTTGTTGGGAGGGATCGGATGGCCGGCTAGAGGGGGGTGAATAGCCCTCGTTCGTTGGACGTCGTATTTTGCTCGTCTACAAAGCGTTAGCGCAAGCGGAATATACAAATGTAAATAAAGACAAGCAAAATATAAGCAAGCAATACAAACACCGAGATGTAACGTGGTTCACGGCTACGCCGCTAATCCACGGTCCGATTCGTCCACGGTGAATCACTCCGAAACCCAATCACTATTGGTCTCTCCTTTGCACCAAGCTAGGTGGAGGTAACCTTTACAAGCACTCCTCTTACAAATAGAATGGAAATAAGCTTGAGTAAGAGGATGGAAAGCTTTAGGGAACTTTGGGAGAGTATTAGAGCATAAACATTTTTTTTTCCCAAACCCTTACCCCCTTCCTTTTTATAGAGGAAGTGGGTTTCTTCCCCTTGACACAGGATCAGTCGACTGATGCCCTCGATCGATCGGTGATCCGTCGTGCCGATAACGGCCGCTTTCCACGTTGAATTCCATCAGCGGTATTGGCATCGATCGTGATGGGACCATCGATCGTGATGCTCGATCGGTTGAGTGCTCGATCGAGTCGACTCCATTACGTACCGTGCACAGTTCCATCGATCGACCGCCTTCCTGGCGATCGTATCGATCAATCGATCGATTGCGAGTTCCAGCGATCGCCAAGCCTAAACGATCTTATACGGTCGATCAACCCATCGACTCGGAAGCGATCATTGCCGCCATGACATGGCGATCGGCGGTGTCGAAAACTCATCCGACACTTGGCCAAATGGCCAAGTTTCACCTAAGAGCTACCCTTCCCGGGTTACAATCGCTCACTCTCATCTCTCGGAGTCCCTCGCCTTCGAAGTTCTCTTCGTTCTCGGCCACGTCCCTCGGCAGCATCAGACGCACGGCTCTGCAATGCTCCTTCGCGTCTCTTGCCTCGAAGTCTACTTCCTCCGGCTTCACTCCAAGATTCTCGTCCGACGGTCCCTCGGATGCTCCAAGCGCACGGCTTCCGCAAAGCAATCCTTCACCGACTCAAGGCCCGAGTGATGAGTTGGTGAAACTCGCCATGGCTCCATGTGCGAATTACTAAGTCCTGCACGACTTCAACGCACATATCAAATCAACAATACAAACCTAACTTAAACCCTTTGCCACACCATCAAAACCATATCACGGCAAGAGATTGCCCTAACAATCTCCCCATTTTTGATGTGTGACAATCCGTTTAAGTTAGGTAAAAACATTTGATATAAATTTTAAAGGAAAGAAAGCATGTAAACATAAACATTTGATAGCAACATGCAACTCCCCCTTAATCCATGAAACTCCCCCTAAATCTCTCCCCCTATCATAAATAACTTAAACATATTCATTTCTCCCCCTTTGACACCATCAAAAATATGAATACTAAGTTAGAAACATATGACATCAAGTCTAATAGAAAGAAAATACCACAAGTTGATAAAAAATTGCAATTCAGCCATTATCGGTCCGAATGAGGCCATCATCGATCGGTTCAGATACGACCGGGCACGTGAGTTTCGAATTTCGATTTTTTAGTAAAATTCGTAAATGCATAAAAATTCGAAAATTTGAAAAATCATGAAATTTGGGGAACACATTTCTCATTTAAGATATCTATCGTGAAAATAGTTTTTCATGAAAAATCATTATATTTTCACGTTTTTGCCAAAAATCCAAAAGCTTTAAAAACTACTAGGTTTTTGATCATGATAGTATCAAGTTTAACACCTAGTTTTGGTTCCAATTGTTTCAAAACATGAATACATGTATTTTAAGGTAAGAAATTGTTTTGAAAACATATGAAATATCCAACCATGATCTTTGGGCAATATGTCTATGAATTAAACATAAGCCTTCCCCATGATTGGTCTATTATTGCTATTTTGATACTTTAAATGACCATCTAAATGCCATAGGCATTAGTGGACATTTGTATCATCCTAACATCTCACCCATGCTAAGTTTGCAATCAAGTTAGCCTATAGTGAGTGTGAGATGCATCCTAGGGGGTATTTGTGCATACTTAACCAATATATTCATGCAATTCTATCATGGTTAAGTATCAACCTAACATCTTGCATGATCATAATGACATATATGATTTAATTTCATATTATGATCATGAAATACATGTTTTCATTAAATTATAATCATGCATTAGGTATTTCTTATGCTAAAAATTCAAATATTACCTAAGGCATGATTTAAATCCTATTTCTCATGATTATGTGCCCAATTTCAAAATCATAAATCATGATTGCAAACATACATAGGAATTACATTAATCATCATGATTTAAACATTATTACCTATTTATGGGCACGTTATCATCACCCAACACTATCAAAAAAAAAAAATATTGTCCCGTCATCCTAAGTCAACCACAATATGATATAGGTCAAGTTCATATGGTTGACTACCCTAGGGTTATCCTAACTCTTAAGGATGGATTTTGGAACCCAAAATAGATTTTTGCCTATGGGGTTCACTAGAAATTCTTTGGGGATCCATTTCTTAGCTATTACTTTGTTTTTGTCTTGTCCCCTAGCAATTAGGCATTTATAGGCTTTCTCATTTTTCTTCTCTTTATATCCTAGGCCCTTCTTGTTAAAACTTGCCCTTTGGCTCCCAATTATCATGTTAAGGGTATTGGAGCCTATTGTGAATTTCTCTAGGGCTTTGGTTAAATAATCTACCTTTTCCCTTAATGCCCTATTTTCTTCTATGCATGCATCACTAACATCTAAAGGCACATAATTATCATGTGAGCATGCATCATTTAGGCTAGAAGAAATATTTTCATTTTCATTTAAGCATGCTTTTTCTAATTTTTGTTCTAGGTTCTTAATTTGATCTAGCATGCTTTTGTTCTTCTTCTTAGCTCTAAATAAGTCCTTAGTGAGGCTAGAAATCATAGACATAATTTGTTTAGGGGGTAGATTCGTTACCTCACTTACCAAGTCCTCTTCTTCCGATGAGGATGATGTAGAAGCTCCCCCTTGACTTGAGCTCTCTCCACTTGAGCTTGATTCTTCATTTTCGATGGAGGAGGAGCAATCCGAGTCATGAAGAGCCATTAGGGCTAGATTGGAGTAGACATGCTCTTCTTCTTCGGATGAGGATGAAGAGGCAAGGTCATCCCATGTCTTGGCTTTGAGTGTCATGGCCTTCCCTTTTTCCTTGGTCTTCTTCTCCTCTTTCTTCTTGCTCCCCTTTTTCTTCTTCTTTTCTTCTTTCTTCTTCCTTTCTTCCTTGCTCTTGTTTAGGAGGGGACAATTATCCCTTATGTGCCCTTCTCCTTGGCAATTGTAGCATATCACCTTCCCCCTTGGTCTTCTACTCCTATCATTTGATTTGTTAAAATGAAAACCCTTTAAAACACGTCTTACCCTCCTTACCATATATGCCTCTTCGGTGCTATCCATGGAGGAGGAGGAAGATGCTTCATCGGATGAGGAGGAAGGGATTTCCATCTTCTTTTTCCCTTTGTTGGCCATCAAGGCTACTCCCCTTGAAGTTTGGACTCTAGGCTCTTCTTGTATACCTTCAAGCCTTGTCTCATGAAGCTCCATTGTCGAAAAGAATTCCTCCAAGGTGCTTACTTCTAAGTTCTTGGAGATGTAGAACGAATCCACCATGGAGCTCCACTTTGAGGACCGGGGAAAGGCATCTATAGCCTTCATGAGCATGTCCCGGTTTGATAGCTTCTCACCTACACTTGTTAGCCCAATTAAAATTTCTTTAAACCTAGAGTGTAGTGAGGTTACCTTTTCTCCCTTTTCTAGCTTGATATTTGATAATTGGGAGCGGAGGAGATCTCTTCTTGCTAACTTTGCCTCCGAAGTGCCTTCATGAAGTTCAACCAACTTCTCCCACATCTCCTTGGCACTTGAGCACTCCCCTATTCTATTTACTTCTTGTTGAGGGAGCACATTGTATAGGTGGTGCTTGGCCTTTGAATTTGCCAAGTATTCTTCTCTTTGCCTTTTGCTCCACCTAGATTTCTCCAATGGCTCCCCATTCTCGTTCCTAGGCAACTCGAAACCGTTTTCCATTATTAAAAGGATTTCAAAGTCGGTTTCGAAGAATACCTCCATTCTCTTTTTCCACCAAGAGAATTCGCCGTCAAACTTCGGAGGGTGGATGTTTGAGCCGGCCATTTACTTGTTGAAGTGCTCTCGCGGCGGTTAGTCCTTGAAGAGCGACCTCGCTCTGATACCACTTGTTGGGAGGGATCGGATGGCCGGCTAGAGGGGGGTGAATAGCCCTCGTTTGTTGGACGTCGTATTTTGCTCGTCTACAAAGCGTTAGCGCAAGCGGAATATACAAATGTAAATAAAGACAAGCAAAATATAAGCAAGCAATACAAACACCGAGATGTAACGTGGTTCACGGCTACACCGCTAATCCACGGTCCGATTCGTCCACGGTGAATCACTCCGAAACCCAATCACTATTGGTCTCTCCTTTGCACCAAGCTAGGTGGAGGTAACCTTTACAAGCACTCCTCTTACAAATAGAATGGAAATAAGCTTGAGTAAGAGGATGGAAAGCTTTAGGGAATTTTGGGAGAGTATTAGAGCATAAGCATTCCCAAACCCTTACCCCCTTCCTTTTTATAGAGGAAGTGGGTTTCTTCCCGTTGACACAGGATCAGTCGACTGATGCCCTCGATCAGTCGACTGATCCCGTAGCCGTTGCCCAATAACGGCCGCTTTCCACGTTGGATTCCATCCAACGGTATTGGCATCAGTCGACTGATGGGACCATCACGATCGATGCTCGATCGATCGAGTGCTCGACCGAGTCGACTCCATTACATGCCGTGCGCGTTCCATCGATCATTGCCCATGGCAATCGACCGCCAAGCCCTAAACCGGTCTTATACGGTCGATCAACCCATCGACTCGGAGCGATCGCCCATGACATGGCGATCGTGTCGAAAACCCATCCGACACTTGGCCAAATGGCCAAGTTTCACCTAAGAGCTACCCTTTCCGGGTTACAATCGCTCACTCTCATCTCTCGGAGTCCCTCGCCTTCGAAGTTCTCTTCGTTCTTGGCCACGTCCCTCGGCAGTATCAGGCGCACGGCTCTGCAATGCTCCTTCGCGTCTCTTGCCTCGAAGTCTACTTCCTCCGGCTTCACTCCAAGCTTCTCGTCCGGCGGTCCCTCGGATGCTCCAAGCGCACGGCTTCCGCAAAGCAATCCTTCACCGACTCAAGGCCCGAGTGATGAGTTGGTGAAACTCGCCATGGCTCCATGTGCGAATTACTAAGTCCTGCACGACTTCAACGCACATATCAAATCAACAATACCGTCCTAACTTAAACCCTTTGCCACACCATCAAAACCATATCACGGCAAGAGATTGCCCTAACAAATTTGCTGCTGGTGTGCGCCTGGGCCAGTCTGCTGTGTGGACGGTCCAGCAAAATGGGTGGGATATGTGTGCCAGCAACAGTGAGCGAGCGAAAGGGCGTCGTGAGGAAATCGATGGTGGCTTCAGCGCTCAGACTTTGGGTTCGATGGACACAAATGTGCAGGAAATAAGCACTAGCTGTGGACAGTGTGCACTAACCAACGCTGCGGATCAGTTAGCGGATGTGGCATGGACTGTGGTAGAGCATCGTAAAGGGGACAATCGACGGGCAGGAGCAGCCCGCAAGCGGTGCACATGAAGATTGCATCTTGGAACATTAGGGGTTTTCATAAACCCCTAAAACATGGGGGGGGGGGGGGTGCAACACCTCCTCACGAGCAAAAGTGTGCAAGTTATTGCACTCCTTGAGACAAAACTTAAGGCGGAACAACTTCCTCCAATACTCCGTCGGCGTTTTAGTGGTATGAGTTTTGAGCATAATTTTGGAATTTCTAACCGTGGTCACATTTTGATCTTATGGGACACGCAGCGGGTGACTCTGGATGTTCTTGAGGTGGCGGAGCAGTATATTCATTGCCAGTTACATTGCACCGTCACTAAGAGGACTTTCTTGGCCACATTTGTGTATGAGCTTCACTCTATTGCGGCGCGACGCCCGCTGTGGGAAACACTTACATGGCTTTGTGTAAACATTATGGAGCCTTGGATCATCTTGGGTGATTTCAATTCCATCCTATCTATTGAGGATAAAGAAGGTGGCTCACCGGTGACTAACTATGAAACTAGAGATTTTAGAGCTTGTGTACAAGAGTGCGGGTTGGAGGATCTCCGTTCTATTGGTTGCCGCTTAACTTGGACAAACGGTATCACATCTTCCAAGCTTGATCGTGTTTTGGTTAATACTTATTGGGCTGTTGATGATGACTATGATAGCATTGCGGAGTTTACACCCCCGGGATGCCTCTCTGATCACTCATGTTGCATTGTCTCGGTTATAGCACGGGAAAAGGGTCCCAAGAGGCCGTTCAAATTTTATAATATGTGGGCCCTTCATGCGGACTTCCAGGGCATAGTGGTGGACTCGTGGGCGGAGCCAATTGAGGGGTATGCTCAGTTTTGCCTCAAAGCTAAGCTCACAAGGCTTAAGGGCCGGCTGCGGGCCCTTGACAGGGAGCATTTCAGTCACATCTCTGAACGGGCGCGTCGGGCAAAAGAAACCTTAGAGGCTGAACAGTGTGTGTTACTTGGTGGTACTAGTGGGTTGAGCGGTGCACATGGCACAGGCTTGGCTCGAGCAGACACCGCACCAGACATGACAGTTTCTGCGTCGCTAGGTGGTGCAGGTGGGACAGTTTCTGCGTCCCTCGGATGCTCCAAGCGCACGGCTTCCGCAAAGCAATCTTTCACCGACTCAAGGCCCGAGTGATGAGTTGGTGAAACTCGCCATGGCTCCATGTGCGAATTACTAAGTCCTGCACGACTTCAACGCACATATCAAATCAACAATACCAACCTAACTTAAACCCTTTGCCACACCATCAAAACCATATCACGGCAAGAGATTGCCCTAACAAATTCTTCTTTGGTGTGCGCTGCGATCCATGTGTGGACGGTCAGTCAAAGAAATGGGTGGGATATGTGTGCCAACCGAGAGAGCGGCGATGGGCGTGGCGAGAGGAAGAGTGGTGGCTGAAAGCTCAGCTCACAGTCAGACTTTGGGTTCGGTGGACACAAATGTGCAGGAAACAAGCACTAGCTGTGGACAGTGTGCACTAACCAACGCTGCGGATCAGTTAGCGGATGTGGCATGGACTGTGGTAGAGCATCGTAAAGGGGACAATCGACGGGCAGGAGCAGCCTGCAAGCGGTGCACATGAAGATTGCATCTTGGAACATTAGGGGTTTTCATAAACCCCTAAAACATGGGGGGGGGGGGGGTGCAACACCTCCTCACGAGCAAAAGTGTGCAAGTTATTGCATTCCTTGAGACAAAACTTAAGGCGGAACAACTTCCTCCAATACTCCGTCGGCGTTTTAGTGGTATGAGTTTTGAGCATAATTTTAGAATTTCTAACCGTGGTCGCATTTTGATCTTATGGGACACGCAGCGGGTGACTCTGGATATTCTTGAGGTGGCGGAGCAGTATATTCATTGCCGGTTACATTGCACCGTCACTAAGAGGACTTTCTTGGCCACATTTGTGTATGAGCTTCACTCTATTGCAGGGCCTTGACATGTAGGGAAACACTTACACGGCTTTGTGTAAACATTATGGAGCCTTGGATCATCTTGGGTGATTTCAATTCCATCCTATCTATTGAGGATAAAGAAGGTGGCTCACCGGTGACTAACTATGAAACTAGAGATTTTGGAGCTTGTGTACAAGAGTGCGGGTTGGAGGATCTCCGTTCTATTGGTTGCCGCTTAACTTGGACAAACGGTATCACATCTTCCATGCTTGATCGTGTTTTGGTTAATACTTATTGGGCTGTTGATGATGACTATGATAGCATTGCGGAGTTTACACCCCCGGGATGCCTCTCTGATCACTCATGTTGCATTGTCTCGGTTATAGCACGGGAAAAGGGTCCCAAGAGGCCGTTCAAATTCTATAATATGTGGGCCCTTCATGCGGACTTCCAGGGCATAGTGGTGGACTCGTGGGCGGAGCCAATTGAGGGGTATACTCAGTTTTGCCTCAAAGCTAAGCTCACAAGGCTTAAGGGTCGGCTGCGGGCCCTTGACAGGGAGCATTTCAGTCACATCTCTGAACGGGCGCGTCGGGCAAAAGAAACCTTAGAGGCTGAACAGTGTGTGTTACTTGGTGGTACTAGTGGGTTGAGCGGTGCACATGGCACAGCTTGCGCGAGCAGCTCGGCGAACCGCACGACATGGCGATTCTGCGTCGCTAGGTGGTGCAGTGGGGCGATTAGCGGGCCGGCACATGCGTGGCTCAGGCAGTTTTAACGTCGCTAGACGATGCACACAGAACAGTTAGCGGAGCTCTTGGCCTAGGCGTGGCTCGTGCACAAGGGGCACCACGCATGGCAGATGATGGGGCGTCGGACGAACAGAACAGAGCAATTAGCGGAGCTCAAGCCCCATGCGTGGCACAGGCAGTTTTAACGTCGCTAGATGGTGCGCACAGAACAGTTAGCGAAGCTCTTGGCTCATGCGTGGCTCGTGCGCAGGGTGCACCATGCATGGCAGATGATGGGCCGTCGGACGTACAGAACAGAACAATTAGCGGAGCTCCTGGCACATGCGCGACTCGGGCAGATGAGGCACCGTCGTGGCAGATGTTACGTCGCTTCGTGCAAAGCAAACGATTAAAGCTCACGGCACATGCGTAGCTAAGTGGGACGACGCAGCGAGCGAAGGCGATGCGCATAGCAAGGCGAACATAAGGCGATGCACCTAAGCGGAACTCAGACACATCGCGGCTCGAGGCGGCACCGTGCATGGTGAATGTTGCACCGCCGAGGCTGGACGATGCTGCTACAGACTATGCGATTCTACGGAAGCGTGCCACCTTACTTGCTGATGCGGAGAGACTCTTCTATCAGCAGAGGGCTCATGGTGCGTATCTTAGAGGAAGTGATCGGTGCACACGATTTTTTCACGACTTGGTGAAGCGGAATAATAAGAGGAATGTCATACTTAGCATTGTCAAATCATCGGGGGAGCTAACGGACAGCATGGATGAGGTTGCAGGGGAATTTGTGGAACATTTCAGAGGGTTATTAGGCACTGCAGATAGCTGCAAACTGCTGGACAACACTGGTTTGACTAGACAGCACATCACACAGGCCCAGGGTGCGGCATTGGAGGCTCCAGTTACTGTGGAGGAAGTGCGGGCTGCTCTTTTGGATATTGGTGGGGACAAAGCTCCAGGCCCGGATGGATATAGTGCTAAGTTCTTCGCGTCGGCTTGGGATACGATGAAGGTGGATTTTATTGATGCGGTGAAGGAGTTCTTTCGCACGGGACAACTTCTCAAGCAGTAGAATCATGCCCTTATAGCATTGGTTCCCAAGGCCGATCATGCCCCGACGGTAAATGATTATCGCCCCATCTCTTGTTGCAATGTTTTCTACAAGGTTATAGCAAAAATTATGGCGGGCCGACTATCGGAAGTGATGGGAGATCTATTGGACCCGGCTCAAGCGGCTTTTGTCAAAGGTCGCTCTATTGGGGAGAATATACATTTGGCGCAAGAACTTCTTCGGAAATATGCGCGGAAGCGGGTATCACCTAGGTGCATGATTAAGGTGGATCTTCGGAAAACTTTTGACACGATTGATTGGGATTTTTTGATGGCGGCATTTGTTGGTTTTGGGTTTCCCCAACAATTTCGGCGATGGATATATGCTTGTATCTCTACAGTATCTTATTCTGTGAGCATTAATGGAGAGATGCATGGCCATTTTAGTGGACGGCGGGGACTACGCCAAGGTGATCCGTTATCTCCTTTACTTTTTGGATTATGTCTTGAGGTTTTTTCTCGGAATCTAAAGGTGGTAGCGCAACGGCCGGGTTTTCACTTTCATCCTATGTGTGGAGAGGTGGGGGTCACCCACTTAGCATATGCCGATGATTTACTACTTTTTGCTCGTGCGGACTCCACTTCACTCTTGGAGATCACTCAGTGTTTGGCGGAGTTTGGTGATATGGCGGGTCTCCGAGCGAATCCTATGAAGTCCAACATATATATGGCCGGAGTGGATGATCGAGGCAAGGAGGAACTTCTTCGTATCACGGGCTTCCAAGAGGGTACATTTCCTTTCCGATATCTTGGTGTTCCATTGGCGGTGGAGAAGCTTCGGATTACTAACTACGAGCCTTTACTTGATGCGGTTCGGAGGAAGATAGTTGGATGGCCGAAACATACCTTATCTTATGCGGGGCACCTTGAGCTCGTACGGTCGGTGCTACAAGGAGTGGAATGCTATTGGCTATCTATCTTGCCGGTTCCGAGTGGTGTAGTGGATAAGGTTTATAGCATCTGCCACTCATTCGTATGGTCTACCAAGCATCCGATGGTGTCATGGGCGACTTTGTGTTTGCCGAAGGAGGAGGGCGGATATGGGTTACGTGACTTGCGTGCATGGAACTCGGCCTTATTATGTCGGGCAATATGGAACTTACAATGCAATGAGGATTCTCTGTGGGTGTGGTGGACAAAGAAACATTACCTCAAGCGTATGGATGTTTGGCATTGACAAGTGCGCCCTACGGACTCACCATTGATGAAAAAGCTAGGGCTAATCAGAGATGTCGTCTTGCAACGTGTTCAAGGTGCGCGAGAGGCCAAGGAGATCTTTGGATAGATGGTATTACGATGATATCACGATGGGTGGCGGTGGCCGTGGTGTGGCCTATCGAGCACCATGGGACGTGGGCGAGCGATGTCGCGAGCGAGTTGGCGGTGTGCATGGCTCGAGCGGCTCGGCGAGCAGCGCCGCGCGCGCGAATTTGCGTTGACAAGCGAGCGGCGATACCACCTTGAGAACATTAGGCGGAGGGCATGGCACATGCGTGGCTCGACTGGACGGTGAGCCACGCATGGCTGTTCAGGTGCTGCAGGCGGAACCAAGTGGGCACCTTGACGGTGCTCGTGGTGCGCGCATGGCTCGATCAGATGGTGAGCCACGCATGGCTGTCCAAGTATTGCAGGCGGAACCAAGTGGGCACCTTGACGGAGCTCGTGGCACGTGCGTGGCTCGACCAATCGGCGAGCCATGCATGTCTATCAGTCGCTGGCCGGAACAAGTGGCACCTTAGCGGTGCTTGTAGCCGCGCATAGCTCGACCAGACGGGACAGCGCATGGCGAATGTCTTGCGCTGGATGGAAGTCTTTGGGCGGGTGAAGTGCGGCTGGCGGCGGTGAATCACGGCCGCGTGGCTCAGGCGACGGCGCACCGCGCATGGCGGCGGTGTCGATTAGAGTGATGACCCCTGAGTGATGGAGGGTTGTGGTCGCGCCAGTATCACCACAGTACACATGGCATGGGGCGGATTGGTGAGCCTCCATGGGAGGCTAGCGATGCCCCGTGGTGCGGGCCGCCAATGTACCACGGGGCATATGGCACTGGGCGGAGACAGGCAGCGGCTAGCAGGGCGTACAATTTTTTCCGGCCGTGAGGTTCCCTGGTGCCTTGGGCAGATGCGGTATGGCGACCGGCCATTATGCCTAAACACCGCTTTGCCTATTGGCTATCGGCGCATGGGAAACTGCGTACAGCGGATACCATGACGTATGAGCCGACGAAGGAGTGTGCACTGTGCCATGATGCGGAGGAATCCAATGCTCACATCTTCTTTTGCTGCTCTTTCACCAAGCGGCTATGGGATATGGTGTGGACATGGCTACGCATACGACCTCAGATACACACGATGGCCCAACTTTTCCTGACTCTCCGATGTGATATGCATGGGGAAGGATGGGTGAGGAAGGCAAGTGACTTGGCTATTTCCTGTATGATTTTTCTTGTGTGGCAGGCTCGTAATCGAAGCCGTTTTGAGGATTATGAGTCTAGTGTTGAGAGACTATTTCTCAAAATACAGACTCATATCTATCGCTTTGTAGGAGCATAGCTCCAGTACTTATTTTAATTCTATACACATATTTACCATCCAAAAAAAAAATGAAAGGGGAGGTTTGCATGCGAACCATGATCCAAGACGACGATTATCTTTTTGCGCATTCATCGTGAAATATTCATCGAGATCTAATCTAATACCACAATGATCTCTTTGCTCATTTGATATCGGGTCATAACCAAAAACATGCATCCACTACTGTCTTTATGGAAACCAACTTAATCGATTTAAGTAAATAAGCTACTAAAATGCGGATGAGCCAATAAGTCACGAGAAAAAGGACGAGGAAGAACACGTTACCTCTTCTTCTCAACCAAGCCATGAAAGCAATTTAACAAGATCATGCTTTTTCCTCTCTCTCTATATATAATAATAACGTATATGAATCTAGGTGTATAATTGTCCCCATGAAAATAGCGTGATGGTAAGACAGGAGTTGCTTGTAGAATGGACAGGGGTCGATTCTGGATGAGGGGTTTAAAATCCGACTTGGATGTCCCCTCTCTGTCTTACCGTCGAGACCTCGTCGCTCACGCGATTTACCTCCTCTCGCCGCGTACAGGGCAGAGGAAGGGCAATGGTTAGACAGATTCTTAACTTTTGCAGTATATGAATCTAGGTATAATTCACTAAAAAAAAAATTATATTAATTAAGTTTAGATTATTATTTAAATTAATTTAAGTCGCTGTGCTTTTGTCAAATATAATAGTCTATATAATTGCGACTTGTTTATAGTGAATATTTGTTTCAAAATTTGCTTTACGTTATTCTTGACTTTGTCATCGAATTGACATTCACACGGATTGTAATTGACTTCCACATAGAATTTGACTTTGACATTTAATTTATAGTGTTAAAAATATACCATTTTCTCCTAACTTATCGGATGAGGTAGATTATTTTAATTATCTTGTGTTTTTCTTTCTGATTTTTTTCAGCACCAAATCACTTAGATTTATTTAAGAAAAACGTATATGAATCTAGGTGTAATTCACTAAAAAAAATATATATTAATTAAATTTAGATTATTATTTAAATTAATTTAAGTGGCTATCCTTTTGTCAAATAGTCTATATAATTGCATGCGACTTGTTTATAGTGAATATTTATTTCAAAATTTTCTTTACGTTTGGTTTAGGTTATTCTTGACTTTGTCATTGAATTGACATTCACTTGGATTGTAATATATTTACTCTCACTATAAACTTTTCATTCTCGATGTGACATTAAAGTGAAAGAACTTCTTACAAAGTATTTACAACAATAAACAATAAAATACTGAATTTTACTTGCTTGATGATTTAGTTGCTTTGAGAAGCCTTTGAAGACCTAAAATACAGCAACACTTGACCTCAAAATTGCTCTAGAACCGTGTTGCCGAAATCCTCCATCTCGAGCTCCATTTAAAGTATGTTGTTGGCTGATTTCATATCTGACAGTCGACTGCTCATCTATTCGTTGTCTCACAATGGACTAATCTACGTTGACATTCTAGTCAATGAATACCCTAATAGTCGACTGCCAAGAAAGGAGTCGACTATCAGACATTCTATACTTTGACCACTTATGATTAGTCGACTACTCAACCCTAACAATCCACTGCTCAAGGCGGTCATTGTTAAACCCAGCAATCGACTATCAGAGACACAGATAGCAATCGAGCTTCAGTCGACTACCCACCAATCGACTGGGTCATAACCCCAGTCGACTTCTACGAGTCAACTGAGCTCCTGAGTGTTGAATGCTCGATCAGTTGATTGGTCAATATCACCCGTCGACTGGTAAATCTCAAAAGTAAAGTTTAACCCAAGTATGATCTCCTCATACTTGATCGACCATCCTTAGTCTAGACCTAAGCCTTTTAGCAACCTTTATCAGTCTCATGTCCTCAGGGTTCATCCGAGTTCTCTACGACTCCTTCACTCTTTGCGTCAGCCTTCAGATGCTTTCATCGACTATGTCATGCTAATCGAGTCTTTTTTTGCCAAGGTCCATTTGAACTTATGCTGGCAAGACTGCATGCTTAGACTTTATGCTGTCAAAACCTCACCCTTGAAACTTCTTGCCAAGTATTTATACTTAGACTTTTACCGTCAAGACTATACAATTGGACTTACGTGACTAAGACTACACTCTTAGACTTTTCATTTGCTAAGTATATATTTATACTTGGATTTTTTTCATGTCAAGACCATTCTTGGACTTTCCCTTGCCAAGTCTCTAAACTTTGACTTCTCCATTGTCAAGTATTCATACTTAGACTTTTTCTCGAGTCTTACTCGAGTCTGGTCAATCTTGACTTGAGGTTTGATTGCTTCAACAATCTCTCTCAAATAATCTCCCACATATGACTTTGAATGTCTCAATCATTCACTAGACATACGATCAATATATATATGGTCAAATCATATTCAACTGTATTGACAAACATCAAAATATTATTCGAGTCTTACTCGAATCTGATCAACAATATTGACTCGGGGCCTATTGCACCAACAGTTATTACCATAACACATCCGATTGTGTCATATTAGTTTGAATCCGATTAAGTGATTTAATTATGATTTTGATTAATAATAAGTTTGTGTTATTAGATGTGGGTTAATGGATGTAGATCAATATGTGTAAGACTTTAATTCGTACAGTTAGTATTGATGGACTGTTAACGGATTAGGATTAACTCTATATATAGGGTGTGATCTCCGCTGGAGAGGGATGATTGGTTGTCTCTTTTTTCCCATAGAGTAAAGCATTCAGAGTCATTTCTCTTGCACCTGCGAAAGATCAAGCATTGTGCGGCTCTTTAATTTCTTTCGACTTTAGATTCTTCCGACGATATATAATATATTGGAATCCAAGCGTATATGTTTATGTTGCATTTTATTTTATACTCACATATTATTGTAGATTAAAAGATAAGATTTGTTGTGTTTAGACCATTTGATTTATTTTATTTATTTATTAAATCATATGTAGATATATAATCTACAGACGACGGATTGAGAGATCCATCAAATTCCCTTAATTTCTAAGTGGATGCCAAAGGATAAATTTCATTCGATAATATCATCATACAAATTACACAAATAATAGCTTGATACATTTAAAGGTACGTAGATAGTTAAAAAGAGACTTTTGTGCATGGGAATTAATATAATTAAGATTAAGTTTATTTATTTCCGATTATTTTCTATAAAATTATTATATGAATCTTTCCGTGTTCTTGATCACCGAGGTGAATTGCTTTAATTATTTTATTTCTGATTTTTTTTTTAACACCAAAAATGTGAAATTTGTTCAAGGAAAATAGAAAATTAACTCACAAACTTACCATCCACATTTATTCATACAACGAAAATATGATAGAGGATACATATATTGAATGACCGAGGTACACATAGATTCGTGCAAGTTTGGATTCACTCATTAATTATTTTAGATGTGGAGGCTCAGGATCTTGGATATCTAGTTAATGGAGACCTGATTACCATATCTAAAAGTAATTAAAAAAAAATAAAGGAATCATTTAATATTCTAATTGAAGATCTTAATTATTAGACCAAAATAACAATTGAAGTAGATTTTAGTCATATAACTTTGTCAATCTAATTGAGCTTTAAATGAGTTTAATTAGCCTCTTAAGTCATATTATTATATAATAGGATAATTCTCACGTTGAGACTTACGTTATATATATATTTTTTAATTATAATAGTGATTTAAGCATAATCTAACTACGTAGTCTATTCTTTTCTAAATGGATTTATTTTTGGTCTTTTAAGATTTTTATGTCACCCTATAGGTATAAATAAAGAGGACGCCAATAATTTATATGGGCTTTGGTTTTGTTTCAATATTAATCCCAAGACTAACTTGATTAGTAAAATAAATGTGATTGTCTATAATGGATGGTGATCAATTCAGGAGTTCACCGCTCCAGGCTCTCAAGTGTCTCACTTTATCTTGTCGATTATAATCCTAATTTACCCCTCTCTATAAGTTGGTGCAAGCGATTCGTAGAGGACCACTAATTTTGAGTGGTTTCATATTTTAGTTTTGTTTCAATAAAACCCCTGAGGCTTAATCAATTAATAAGTGCAGAAATGATTGTCTGTAGTGGGCAGAGGTCGATTCTCGAGAAATTCACTACCTTAGATTCTCAAGTTCTCCTCACCTTTGCACTGGGATCACGATTGCCCCTCCTCACAAGTTAAAGGCGATCATGAGGACCGCCATAATGTGGCAATTTTTTTTTTTTTTGTTTTATTTTAATATATAACATGATGAGACTCTTACTTATTGATTCTTCATTGAATTAAAATTTATCAAAGTAATATCAATTTAAATCCAAAGATTATGATATGTTCCATCTTCTATATATATCAAGATTCATACTTTTTTAAGCATTAGGTAGAGATTTTTTCTATTTATTTTATCGACTTAAATTTTCTTTAATTTACTGTGAGTTTATGAGATTTTTTTCTCAACTGGCTAGTTTATATCAATCGGTATGAGAGTCGGTTTCTTTCTAAATCATTATTTTTTTTTTCTTTCGTGCTACACATTTGCCTTCTCTATAAGAACCCATCTAGTGTGTGTGTATATATATATATATATAACTTGATTAATTAAGTTTGGTTTAGTCTATTATTTTGGATTAATTTAATTAGTTTTATTTTTCTTTTTGCGACTAATGCGCAAAATAATGAGGTTTAAATAAACTATAGAGGAGCGAGTGGATGGAGGATTGAACTCGTTCCACCATTTGCAAAAAGACATACAAAGTTTTTGTTTACCTTTTTTTTTTCTCTCCCTATATATTAAAGCTTGACTTTGACTTTGTCATCGAGTTGACTTTGATTTTCACTTGACGCTGACTTCCAACAGTCCCACTCCTCTTCCCTCGAATTAGGGAATAATTGTGGGAGGAAAAGTTTTCTGGGCACTGTTTCGATCTTTTCGTTTTGACTCGTGCAGGAAAGAAACACAAAAGAAAGAATTTTGAGAAATTTCTTTTTATTTCCTTAATTATTTCTTTAATTTTTCACGTAGAAAAGTAAAAAAATAAAAAAAAATGCACTTCGTAATTTTTTTTCAAAAAACAAACAAACAGTTAATTATCAGCGCAATGGTAATTAAGTTAACTACATTTGAAAATCTTTTAATTAAAATCAAATTTAAGTAATTTTGTCACTCCTATTTATCTAGTGTCGAACCATTTTATTATTATTTTTCTCCGATTATTAATTATCCTCCTCCATTCCAAAGGACACATCATTTTTTTTTTCTATTTATTTTTTCCTCTTCGATTCTATCCATATTGTCTTTCGAAGCAAATTAAAAATAAAATTTTCTCTAACTTAATTTCGAATGTTTCTAGAATATATATATGTAACATGTCTGAGTATTGATCTAATACATCAAGATTATTTAATATTCAAAGAGTCGTATATCACAAATAGTTAAGCACATCGTGTGTATATATATATATATATATATATATACTTTGCATGTTTTGTGTGTGCATGGAGAGTTACATAATAATTATCGAAAAGTAATCCACCCATCAAATAATTATTATGCTAAATGAGCCAACACGAGTGAAGATAGAGTTTAAAAACATAAAATTAGGCCAGCAATTAATTAAGTGACTTTCACCCCTTAACAACTTTCATTACAAATGTAAATAACTTAAAGATAAAAGAGAACAAACACATAACACAACTTGCGATAACCTAAGATATCAATCTACAATCTCAAACATAAGGTATAATGCATGGAGGGGGAGGTTTGCAAACCATGATCCAAGCCGACGATTATCTTTTTTCACATTCATCGTGAAATATTCATCGAGATCTAGTCCAATACCAAAATGATCTCTTTGCTCATTTGATATCGGGTCATGACTAAAAGCATCCACTGTCTTTATGGAAACCAACTTAATCGATTTAAGCAAATAAGCTACTAAAACGAGGATAAGCCAATAAACCACGAGAAAAAGGACGAGGAAGAACACATTACCTCTTCTTCTCAACCAAGCCATGAAAGCAATTTAACAAGATCATGCTCTTTTCCTCTCTCTCTATATATAATAATAACGTATATGAATCTAAGTGTAATTCACTAAAAAAAAATTATATTAATTAAGTTTAGATTATTATTTAAATTAATTTAAGTGGCTATCCTTTTGTCAAATAGTCTATATATATAATTGCGATTTGTTTATAGTGAATATTTGTTTCAAAATTTTCTTTACGTTATTCTTGACTTTGTCATTGAATTGAAATTCACATGGATTGCAGTTGGCTTCCACGTTGACTCTGACTGACATTTAATTTATATTGTTAAAAAAAGACCATTTCTCCTAACTTGTCGGATGAGGTACGTAGATTATTTTAATTATCTTGTTTTTTTTTTCTGATTTTTTTCAGCACCAAATCGCTTAGATCTATTTAAGAAAAACAATCAAAATTAAATTCATAAAGGAATTCACTACCAAATAGCTATGAAGCAATTTAATCCATTTTTGAAGATGAATTAATGACATTTGAATTGATGATCAAAGACAATGACAGCAGTGACTTAGATAGAATTATTTGCCTGCCAAAGACCAAAAATTAAATCAGTTTTGAAGAAAAGATACCTCCACTATTAACTTTAAGAGTGACTTAGATTATTCAACCATGCATAGATCATTGAGGTGTCTCTATATATCGTGGTAATTAAGATACGATGAAATTTATAAATAAAATATTAAAAATATTAAGGATCGATTTAAAAAAAATTATTTTTTTTTTAAATTCAGATCACTTACATATATCTTAATCACTACGTTAAAGAGTAGAAAATTCTCCGTAATTTATCTTTTTTATAATAACCGTGGAATAAATTGATAGAAACGCTAAATTGATATTTTAATCTTTTAGGATTTGAGATGTCTTTGTATGTAAACGTAAAGTCCGCTCAACTTCATCTTCTAAAACACTTTAAAGTCCTTCATTCTGAACAACTAGATAATTATTGGTATATTCGAATAAATGAAGACGTTATCCTTAACTTCTTATTTTTTTAATTTAAGTTTTTTTTGTCTGTCACTACTGCACGTAATGGATTAGATCTCCTGTGTGACCTATTCCGGCGTGCCCGTGCATTCCATATTGATCCCGTGTCACTGTTAGTGTCGTCGCCGCACTATCCGATCATCGTCGGCCGCCCAACCGGGCGTGATCGACATATAACTCGTCGATGGTCCGACGGAGCTCGGCTTCCGATCGGTTAGCGTCCGAAATCCGATGCAAACGATCGAAAATTCATCACGTCATGCGGTCGGCACTGCCGCGTGTCACTACCGGTCGTGATCGGGCCGAAATCCGACGGCGAAAGGACCGACAGTCGACGTCGATCCATTCGGCGTCAAATTCTGGTCACAATTCGATAGGAATCCAAATCACGCGGCAGGCGATGGCGCGCCGCGGCGCGATCGGTTGATTCCGACCTAAATTGAATCCGACGCCAGACGGGCCGATATCAATCGCCGTTCGTCCGGTCAATTTCGTAATTCGGTCAGAATTCAAGAATGGCGGGCGGCAAATCGGTGCCCGATTTTGGCGGTCGATTTCGGCCGCCATTCGGTCGGTCGACAATCGAATCACGCCGCCAATTATAGCGACAGATCGGGCATCGCTCGGCTTGCTCATGTGCCGCCGATTCTCGGCCGCGATTTGGTCGAACCGATCCAATCGCGGGTTTGCAGCGGCGCGCTTACCACGGCCATGTGACGCGATGAATTTCTAGCCGTTTGCGTCGGATTTCGGACGCTAACCGGCCAGAAGGTGAGCTCCACCATACCACCGGCGAGTTGCGCGTCGATCGCGCCCGGTCCGGCGACGATCGAACGGCGTGGCGGCGGCGACGACCGAACGGCGTGGCGGCGAGGAGCGCACGGGCGCACAGGAATTGATCGTGCAGGAGATCAATCCCCTCTCTTTCTCTCTATATATATATATATCCCGCTCCGATGAGATTCATGGACGGCGGCGATGTCGGTGGTGAACCAGACGCGCGGTGGCTGGCAGCAGCCATGGGGACTATTGGGTTTCAGGGTCGTTTGGATCGCCGCCTTCCTGATCTGCTCCGTCGTCCTGACGGAGCGCAGGCCGTCTACTACTATAATTCCTCTTCCTCTTCCTCGGAGGGACAAGAACGAGAACGTGGACACGGGCATGCCGCCACGTGGCTAGGCGCCAGTCCCTCGCGGACGGTGGCTTGGTCCGTCGGCGTTCGATCTGGTTCTGCAAGTCGACTGCCTATACGTCCATGGTTAATTCAGTCAGCAGTAATAGAAACTCCGGCCCTCATTTCAAGCTGTCGTCTTATAGATAAATATATGAATTAACAAACGCTTAAGTTCCTCTTTGATAATTCCTAAATCATCAAGATACTTAAAGCTGTGTGTGTATTCCAGGGCTGTATAAATTATTAATTTAAAAAAAATAATAGTATGCGAGTTATGTTTGAGTTGCATCTCACTTTAGATTCCTGAGCTAATTCCCGTAGAACGTTAAACTTAAATTTTGGCAAAAATTAAATTATTTTGAATTTAATAGTGTACAGTCAAAATACCCACTAGCTCTATAAGATATACTTTAAATATGACATAATTAACTATTTGAATTGAGAACAAGTTAAATTGAATTTTGTCTTTAATTAGTTAATTGCCATTGCTTTCTTTTGTTATCCAATGAAAGCTTCATTAATTACCAATCCCTGAAGGTTGATGGACCGCGATCCTGTCGCACCGCCGCTGTCCGGCTGGCTTGGCCTCAGCCCACGGCGACAACGGAGACTCCTCGATCGGTTTCTTCCGCTGCTTGGTCACCGTCAGGTACGCCTTCCTCATCATCCACGCCGTCGACTATAGGGCGGCGTACGTACGTCGCCGGCAGCTTCCTACTCGGCGGAGCACGAGCAACTGCTGGGGACTGGGGTACTACATGGCGTGGACGCGCTAGCTGGGACTGCTCGCCATGCTGCTTCCGGCGATGCTCGCCGATTCTCCGCGCCTGATGAGAATGGCAGCCATGGCCATCAACTTCCTGCTTCTATTGCTCTTTTACGTGCATGCATGCCTAATCGAGCAGCAATTCTCTGGACCATAATCAAATAGATATGCTTTAATTATTTCAATTGCTGCACTTTAGATATTTGATAAAGATTTCCGCAAAATGTTAGAATTAGTCAATCTGACGGTTTTTATCATCGACTTGTTCCACGGTCATTATGAGAAAGATAAATCACGAAGAGTTCTATAAATTTTGATATCAACAACAACAACAAAGCCTTATCCCACTAGGTGGGGTCGGCTATATGGATCCTTCTACGCCATTGGACTCTATCCCCTACTATATCATCATCTATATTTAAATAAATTTTATCTTGTTTTATTGTTGCTAACCAAGTCTTTTTTGGTCTTCCTCTTCCTCGTTTGATGTGTATATTTGGTATCGTTTCACATCGCCTAACTGGAGCATTTATTGGCCGTCTAAGTACATGTCCGTACCACCTTAAACGTGTCTCTCGGAGCTTTCCTTCAATAGATGCAACACCAACTTTTTCTCTAATGCTCTCATTTCTTATTCTGTCCATCCTCGTATGTCCGCACATCCACCTTAACATCCTCATCTCTGCAACTCTCATCTTTTGCTCATATGCTCGAGTCGTAGCCCAACATTCAGCTCCATATAACATAGCAGGTCTAATCGCTGCTTTGTAGAACTTCCTTTAAGTTTTAGAGGCACTTTACGATCACATAAAATACCCGATGCTTTCCTCCATTTCAACCATCCCGCTTGTATTCATGTAAGACATCTCTCTCAATCCCTCCATCATCTTGCAAAATGATCCTAAATATTTAAAGCTCTCAATTCCGCATAACTTGTCATCTCCTATCTTAACACTTGTTTCATTATATCTAATATTGCTAAACCTAAATTCCATATATCCTGTCTGTACTCTACTAAGTCTAAAATTTTTCACTTCTAGTGTTTCCCGTCAAAATTCTAGTTTAACATTTATTCCTTCACGTGTCTCATCTACCAAAATAATATCATCTGCAAACAACATGCACCATGAGACTGTGTCTTGAATGTGTCCAGTGAGTTCGTCCATGATTAGTGTAAAAAGACAAGGATTTAAAGTTGATCCTTTATGTAACCCTATCTTTATTGGAAATGCTTGATTAATCCACAAGTCTTCACTCTGTCTATTCCTTATACATATCCTTAATTAGTTCAATATATGTTACACTAACACCTCTTTTTCTAAAATTCTCCATATTATTTCTCTTGGAACTCTATCATGTTTTTCTAAATCAATGAATACCATGTAGATCCTCGCTTTTGCTCTATACTTTTCAATTAGTTGCGAGAAGATGTATAGTTTCTATTGTCAACCTTCCTGGCATGAATCCAAATTGATTTTCGAGAACCATGGTCTCCTTCCTTAATCTTTTTTCTATTATTTTTTCCCAAAGTTTCATGGTATGACTCATTAGTTTAATACCCCTATAGTTTTCACAAGTTTGAATGTCTCCCTTATTCTTATATAAGGGAATTAGGATGCTTACCCTCCATTGATCAGGCATCCTTTTTGTTTTCAATATCATGTTAAATAATTTTGTAAGCCATTCAATACCTTGTTTCCCTAGACATTTCCATAACTCTATCTAATATCATCCGTCCAACGTCAGCTTTTCCATTTTGCATTCCATTTAAAGCTTGTTCTACTTCGAAATTTGAATTCTACGATAAAAATTTAAATTTCTATACTCATTCGACCTACTTAAATTACCTAAATTAAGTTGTCTCCTAAACCTTCATTAAAAAGTTGATAAAATATCTCTTCCAATCTTTTATTTCTTCATCATTTACTAGTACCCTATCAGATTCATCTTTAATACATCTTATTTGATTAAGATCTTTTGTCTTCCTCTCTCTCACTTTAGCTATTCTATAAATGTCTCTTTCCCTTCTTTTGTATCTAATTTTCGATATAACTGCTCAAAAGTTTCACTTAGCTTCATTCAACGCTTTCTTAGCTTCTTTCTTGGCTATTGTATATTTTTTCAAATTTTCCTCATTTTTACAAATATTTAATTTCTTATATGCTATTCGCTTTTCCTCGACTTTTTCTTGCACTTTTCATTCCACCACCAAGATTCTTTACTTGGTGGTGCATGTCCTTGACTCACCGAAAGTACACTCTTAGCTACTATTTTCAATTTTGATACCATTTTATCCCACATCGTATTAGGGTCAGATATGTCATCTAATACTTGACTCTACCTTCTCTTTGAATATATTTAGTTTCTCATCCTTTAACTTCCACCACTTAATTCTAGGGTCGTATATTTTCTTTCTATTAATACTATATTTGAGGCGATATCCAATACTACTAACCTATGTTGAGTAGTTAAACTTTCTCCAGAATAACCTTACAATCTTTACAAATCTTTCTATCTCTCTTCCTAACCATAAGAAAGTCAATTTGTGATTTATTATTTCCACTTTCAACGTGACCAAGTGTTCTTTTTTCTTAAAAAATGTATTAGCTAGTAGAAGATCATATGCTATTGCAAAATCCAATATAGTTTTACCTTCTTCATTTCTTGTTCCAAACCCATAACCCTCATGCACCCTCTCATATTCGTCATTTTTCACTCCGACATGCCCATTTAAATCACCTCCTATTAAAATCATCTCATTTGATGGAATATTTTGTAATACTTCATCCAAGTCCTCCCAAAACCTTAATTTGGTATTTTCATCTAATCCTATTTGAGGTGCATATACACTAATTACGCTTTATAGTTTCTTTCTCCACTACTATTTTGAGAGCTATAATTCTATCCCCTTTCTAATTACTCCTACAACTTCATCCTTTAACGAACTATCAACAATAATACCCACTCCATTTCTTGTTTTACTCTTCCCTGTATACCATAACTTAAAACCCGAGTTCTCTATCATCTTTGCCTTCTCACCAACCCATTTTGTCTCTTGTACACATACAATATTAATTTTTCTTCTAATCATCGTATCTACTATCTCCATTGTTTTACCAGTGAGGGTTCCTATGTTCCATGTACCAAATCTTAGACTACTAGTTTTTCTATAATATTTATTCTTACCTAACCTATGGTGTGAGAACTCTTGCTTATTTAACACTACACCCAAGTTCTCATGGAGATGTAGCGGTCCTTGCCGATACGTTGCAGTCGGACCCTGCAATGTGAACTCTAGCATATTTTTCACTACACCCGAGTTCTGAAAATGTAGCGGTCCTTGCCGAGACATTACAGTCGGACCCTGTAACGCGTTCCTTCCGGGGAACAACCTAGCATTAGCACAATAGTTTGATTGATCCATACATTGAACATTTGCCTTAGTTTAACGCTGGCTGGCAACCTAACGCTGGAACAATCTATAAATTTTGATATGATGGCTAAAAATATGAGGGTCATCTGAATCTAGAAAAATATTTTAGACCTCCTTCGTCAGAATCAACCTTTGTCTTATCTTTAAGTTCCGTCGTGTTTTAGCCACCACACCATCCCCGTGAGGACAAATATACTATAAAGATTTCCTGTAGAGATTAAAATCGTCAACTTAGTGATCTCCATCGATCTGTCTCACAATCAAATTATGGATAGTATATATATTTAGTGGACTTATAATTGTAAAAGTGACGATGACATAATAATTATACATGATACTACTATGATCTAGTTAAGTAGGATCAAGAGGATCAGCTCAGAAGATGAAGTGAGGGTCGAGTCAAATGAGATCGGCTCGGAAAGCAAAGCGAGGACCGAGCTAGGGGTGATCGGCTCCAAAGGCGAAATGAGAGCCGAGTCAAATGAGATCGGCTCGGGAAGCAAAGTGAGGACCGAGCTATGGGAGATCGGCTCGAGAGGCAAAGTGAGAGCCGAGTCAAATGAGATCGGCTCGGGAAACAAAGTGTGGACCGAGATAGGGGAGATTGACTCGGGAGGCAAAGTGAAGGTTGAGTCAAATGAGATCGAATCGGGAGGCAAAGTGTGAGCCGAGCCAAGAGAGGTCGGCTCGGGAGGCAAGTTCAAGAGCTGAGCCAGGTGAGATATTGGCTCGGAGCGCAAAGTAAGAGCCGAATTGAAGATAATCAACTCAAAGAGTAGAGCGGGGAGGTTGGTGCGATTGAAGATATAACTAAGGGAAAATAGTTCGGAAAGCTAAGAGAGAAGGGAAAGGTTCGAAAGTTACCGTTAATAATTGAGTTTCATGAAAGGAATAATATATCAGTTAGTATGGAATCTCTTTACAGAGTAAGAAATGTTTAGTCTGTTAAAGAGTGGGGATCTCATATAATATTCTTTCTTAATTTGTTACAAGGAGTGTGCACACCTCCTCGAAGATAACTGCTTGAGACACTTCAAGGGTCATATAAAAGAATCATTTTCTAACGGCCTAAAAGGTTGTCTCTCCCGAGTCAACGTTGCTCTTCCATGTGGACGGTCTTCATTCCAATCTATTATGCGACGGCTTGCCCTATGACTGAGACAGAATAAAAAAGAAGAAAAGGGAGGAAGTCTTATTCTTGGTAAGACTATTCTGACAATTCTTCTAACTTTCCTTTTTCTACATCACTACTCTACATTTTTTTGACTAGTTTTGAAAGACTATATTTTGATTGTTCTTTCCACTATTCTCTCTGATTTGAGCATCGAAGTGATCACACCGAGCAAGCCGACATTTGATTTCACTTGTATTGACTTTCTCAAGTATTTCACTGTTGCAGATGTAGAAAACTCTTCCTTGTGTTGGAATGTATACTGAAAGCCTAGCTCTTTTTGTATGAACATTTTTATTTTGAAATAAGAATCACATGATCATTGTTTGCACTTTATATTTATTATATGTGTGCATATTGTCTAATATTTTACATTGTAGATAATATGGTGTTTGGTGTGACACAGAAGATCATGTTATCAGTCCCTTGTAGAATATAAGTAGAGGCTCACAACCAAAATGGTTTTGGACAAACCATTGGTATGATTGTAGTGTAGCTTGGTATTGTCTTGTCTTGAACATAGAGTTACACTAGTACACTTAGGTGTATTGAGCAGGACCGACATAGAGGTGATTCAATTTATTGTCGACTACATAATTGAATCGGACCTCGGATATTATGCTGTACATGCTCTTAATCCCGATATAATAACGGACACATGTACTTAGTATTTATTTCTTTAATTTACCAAAGGGTGAGATTTAGATTGATTAAATCAATATGCCCGGTAAGTTGGAAATGATATTATTTACATGATGTGTCGTTGATTATAGGAGAAAACCGTGTCCTATATATTAGGTTGATGATGTCCCCTTGAGGAGCTCATAAGGTTCATCATGTAAACCCAGC
The DNA here is from genome assembly GCA_025175895.1 of Wurfbainia villosa. Classification (NCBI taxonomy): domain Eukaryota; kingdom Viridiplantae; phylum Streptophyta; class Magnoliopsida; order Zingiberales; family Zingiberaceae; genus Wurfbainia; species Wurfbainia villosa. The sequence goes on along the minus strand of CM046000.1, from coordinate 473,106 downwards.
TGGTTGACTTAGTCAACATGATGATAAGGTTGAGTGGTACTACTCGAGGAGTTAGATGTTAATTGATTGATGGTCAGTAAATCAATTAATTAACGGACATTCGATATCTTAAACACGGGGAGATGGATGTACAAATAATATATGAAGCCCATATTAATTTATGGGGGTTGGTGAAGTAATTCAATGATGATCCTCTAGTGGAATGAAACATCATTGATGGATCAAGTTTGTGTGGTTCCGATCCATCGGATGGCCAAGATCCAACTCCTCCTCATGGTCCCTATCGTAGCCTAATATAATCCTCATGAAGTCTAGATCCAAGGATGGGAAATAAAATTCTAGAACCGACGATTGAGATTAAATCCCTAGAATCGACGGTTAAGATTAAATCTCTAGATCCGACGGTTGGGATGAAACCCTAGATCTGACGGTTTGGATGAAACCCTAGATCCGACGGTTGGGATGAAACCCTAGATCCGATGGTTGGGATGAAACCCTAGATCCGACGGTTGGGATGAAACCCTAGATCCGACGGTTGGGATGAAACCCTAGATCCGACGGTTGAGATTAAATCAAGGCTTAAGCCTAACTCTATAAAAGGGAGACTTAAGTGGGCGGCAAAAAAAGAGGTTGTTTTTTTTGAGAGATTAGGGTTTTGTCTACCTAAGCTTGGGCGGCAAGAAACCCTAAGGGAATTAGGGTTTTGGGTGGCTAGGGTTTTTGGAGAAGTTTAGGCGGCTAGAAGTGGGAGGCAAGGCTTTCTTCTTCCTAGGGTTTTAGCCGGCGCCCCTCTTCCTCCTCTCAACCCTTTGTCGACGCTCTTCCCTCCTTCCTCATCTCCTTGGCCGGTGGAAACAAGGGCTAGGTTTTATCCTTGGAGCTCTTGGCCGACGCCCTCTTCTTTTCTCCTTTGGTGGCTGGTAGCAACCTTTCTTCAAGGTTGGCCGGCGCTCAAGAAACTACTCCTTGGCCAGCGGTTGTATCAAGCTCCTTGGCTTGGTGGCCGATTCTAGATAGGAGAAGGAGTTTTTGTTTGGTTCTTCTCTTTGTTCGGAGCGAGCAAGGAAGGGAAGAACGTGATCTAGGAGGCTTCAACTCGTGGAGGATCTTCGCCCACACGATGTCCACGAGGAGGATAGGACATACGATAGAAGATCGAGAGGTATAAAAGTTTTACAACTTTTATTATTGATCTTTGCATGTTCTTATCTTTATGTTAGTATGTATAGATTATACTAGTTTGCATTTGTATGTATTTGTATAATCATGGACCCCGAAGATAAATACAAAAACCGGCGATCCGTCCGTCGTCTCTTCCGCGGCTAACCAACTAGAAGAGTTGTGTTGCTTGAACAACTAGTTTGTTCAAGCGATCGCTCAAGTTGTTAGCACGACGATGAATTGGTTGTGCTTAGGAAACTAATCACATCCGGATTAGTTTTCATTAGTAAAAATTTTAATCCGGGAACATGGGAGCCGATGGGCCTCCGAAGCAATTCCTACACCTTGATGATTTCAAATCGAGGAAGAATAAATCTGCATCGCATCAATAGACATTTAGGTTGATTTAAGACTGAGTCTATTCTTCTTTCTTTGGAAAAGATTAAATTTGCATCAAAAATCATTGGATAAATATTAAGGGGGCATTTGGTAGGTATTTTCTTCTCCGTTTTTTATTTTCATTTTCTGAAAAAATAAGAAAACATATTTGGTTGGCATTTTCTATCTCTATTTTCCAGAAAATAAAAGAGTATTTTTTGACAAATTGAAAAACACAAAATAATCATTTTTTATTTCCATTTTTATTTTTCAAAAAATAAAAGAGCATTTTTTGAAAAATTAGAAAACAAAAAAAAACTCATTTTTTATTTTTTGAAAAAAGAAAGAATAAAAATAAAAAATTCTCTACTAACCAAACGCACCCTAAAGCTTTTCACACAAAACTGTGAGTTGTTGATGTTTGGAAATGACTGAGCAAGAACAAGTACATGAACATCACTAATTCCTTCACATTTTTTAATCTCTTCCGACTGTCTACTTGACTTGTATAAAATCCGACTAAGTACATGAACATCACTAATTCCTTCAAATTTTTGAATCTCTTTAATTCGATTGTCTACTTGGCCTGTATAAGATCCAACTAAGTACATGAACATCACTAATTCCTTCAAATTTTTGAATCTCTTTCGACTGTCTACTTGACCTGTATAAGGATTCGACTCTGTCATCAGATGTCCCTACAAAGATGACACGTTGATTAGAATAGAACGAAATCAGTACGAATCAATTCCAAAAGAAAATTTAAAATCTTTCTTTGATATCAGATAGCGCTCTCCTGTTCTGATCAATCGCGTCAAAATCAAACATCCTTTATAATTTATCTTATTTATAACGAGCGTGTAATATATCCATGAAACTACAATTCTAATTTTTTAAGAAATGTTTAAGATCTCTGGACTTGCTTCACTCACTAGTACTGTACCTAAGATTTGTTGACCTTCTAGCTTCAAGAAACAAAAAAAAAAACACTCTTACAATATTTCAATTGTCATTTTAACTACAAAAATCATCCAATTTTTTATGAACCTACAAAATGTACAGAAAAATAAATAATTTAATAGTATAAATATTTTATAATATAATTAAAAATAAAATGCTGAATTATTTTTTAAATCTCTCTAGAAAAGAAGCGCTTGCCCCTCGCCTTAGGTCCCAGTCTGTCTCTACTCTCCGCCGCGGTGATCCACAGATCGACGGTTACTCGAACACTGGGCAACCTTCGACGACGACGCCGGAAGCTGTCGGGCAGGAGGCCAAGGGGCAGCCGTCCAAGTCGTTGCCCCACCAACGCAAACTAACGTTCTCCAGCTCCAAGCAGAGATAGATCAGAACGGCCATGAATGCCAATCCTGCGTCCAATGCGCCGGAAAGCACGTAATTGTGCCGCTTCCACCAGTCCCTTCTGTACCTGTAGACAACGTAGCCCGACAGGAATCCGACCAGAATCCACGTGGTGTAGTTCGCCGCCGTCGCCGGCGGCATCGACGAGGTAGCGCCGATCAGGATCGGCATGTTGATCAGCCTGATCCACTCTTTGTCGGGGAAGGCCCTGTGCGTGAGCCAGACAAGCAGCGGCCCCAGCGCGCCGACGAGGAAGAACCAGTTGATGGCGGCGTATGTGCCGAGGTCTCCAAAGATCCGGCGAGGCCCGATCAGGCCCCATATCACCGACGCGTCGTAGAAGACGTGGTCGCTCGGGCAGGTCCACGGGCTGTCCGAAGACAACAAGCTCTTGTCGCAGATGTCGGGAATCGTCTCCATGAGCCACCACGCGGTGCTCAAGTACACAAACGCGGCGATCAACGTCCCTACCACCTGCGCCATGAACATCGTCCTCGGCGGAATCTTCATGTAGTGCCCCAACTTGAAGTCTTGCAGGAACGTCAACGCCTGCTTCATACTGATGAACCCGTACACCTTGAAGCACATGTTGGCCACCGGCCGGCTGGGGTACAGATATCCTATAATGTACTCTGTTATTACGTTCAATCCCGGCGTCTGGTTCATCAAGCAGGAGATCGAGATATCAGTTTGTTAGCATGGATTGACTCGATCACCATCCGAACGAGAAAGAGTCGAGGTATTCGACCTGATTTGTGGTGGCCTTGATGATTCCGATGGGGAGCGTGAAGAAAAAGGCGATGGAGCAGGCGAGCAACACGCCCCACCACGGCAACTGGAGCTGGTCGATGTAGTACTCGCAGGCGAAGATTGTGAGCGCGATGTTGGCGACGAGCATCGCGATGAACCACCACTGAGGGACCTGCTTATACCTGCTCATCAATCTCGTGTGGATGTCCATCTTCTCATCTTTGAAAGCCGACTTGCTCATCTGCCAGATTTCGCTGAATTCGACGAAAATTAGGTAATTAAGAGTTTTCGACGCCGTGAGTGACCGTGGAAAAGCAGGGGCAGAGGTCTTCACCTTCCGTGGAAGAGGAGGACGTGCGAGACGGTGGCGGTGAGAGACGCGAAGCTGACGCCGTAAGTGACCGCGAAGATGGCGCTGAGGTAGAGCGGGCCGTTCTTCTCGTAGGCGTCGATGTCGAGGTGGAAGTTGGGGTCTATGATTCCGGAGATGTTGTAGGCCTGCCCGGTGGAGGTGAAGAGGCCGTCGGAGAAGATCGGGAAGCTCTTGGCTTTGTAGAAGTTGAACCAGTAGCCGATCGGCGTGATGACGTACATGATGAGCGCGAAGCCGACGGCGACGTTGGCGGTGGCGAACCAGGGGCTGGCCAGTGGGCTGCCGAGGTAGGAGGAGACGGTGGACCAGTCGAGGCCGACGGCCCCTAGGCCGAGGCCGTATAGGCCGGACCCGAGCTGCTGCGCCAAGATGGAGCGAGGGAAGACCCAGCAGACCCAGGAGAGGGAGGTGAGCATGGAGAAGAGATAGCCGGGGAAGATGTAGTAGGCGAAGCTGCAGAGGAAGGCCACCGTGAAGAACTGGTTCCTCGTCAAGCCTCCTTTTGGTGCTTCTTCCTTCTCGTGCAAGGCCCTGCGTCCCACCACTTTTTTGGAATCTTAATGTGAATCTAACGTTTTATTTTTATTTTATTTAAAAATTAAAGTTAAACTGTAAATTCTTATTGCAATTAAATGCTATTCCCTACACTGAAATATGTAATTTAATTTGGTGGATTTAAGTTTTAAAACAATTACAGTGAAAAACAGCTGGGAAATTTGTTTGCTAGTGTGTTAATGACAATAATGGCTACCCATTTTTTTGGATAATTATGAAGAAGGTCTTTTCATTCCAATCGAAATAATAAAAAAAAGGAGTCCCTACTTTTTAAATTCTATAATATTTTCACGGTCAATTTGGATTTTATAAGATTAGTTTGGGTTTTTTTAGACAATTGGATTTGTGTAAATTTTGCAATTCTTTTTTTTTAAATAGATTTATGAATATAAAATTTAGATTTTTGAATTGTGAATTCAATTTTATATTATTTTTAAAATTTTAGATTTTAGTAAAAAGTAACCAAACATTATTATAAATGAGAGGCTTAAAAGAAGAATATAATAGAATTAGGTGGCTCTTGTTATGAAATAAAAGGGCTAAGGGGTGGTTTTGATATTTGTCTTAAATATTTGGCATTAAAAGAAAAAAAGAATAATTTCATCCCCCACCTGAACAACGAGACCTGCACTAAATTGTACGGCCACCACATCGCCGCCGGCTCCACGAGATACCGGCGGAATATTCCCGCCCATCCGAATCCCAGCACCTGCTTCACGATTCGACCAATTTTTAGAAACCGAAATTATTATCACAAGTATTTTCCCAAATTAATTAACAAAAAAAAATTGTGCCTGCGTGGTGATGACGATGAGGAGGGAGACGAAGAAGGTGATTTGCTTTCGGTAGAAAATCTTGACGGCGGTGACGACGTGGATGGCGTAGACGCTGCCGGCGCCGGAGTTGGCGAAGATGGTGATGAGCACGTGCTCCTTGATGTTGAATGGCCCGGGGTTGAGCGTGAACTCCCACCGGCTCCCCCGGAAGAAGACGCGGTCGGTGAGCGTGGCGGCCATGAGGTGGCCGAGCGGCACCACCGCTATCTGGGCGGAGATTGCGGTGATGGTCAGCGGCTCCTTCCGGTACCAGAAGAACTGGTTGAGGAAGGAGAGCAGCACGCAGGAGGCCGTCCCCAGAACCCACATCCGGAAAGTCAGCGCAGGAGTCGACGGGTCGTCCTCCACCGGCACCGTCAGCGCCACCTGCTCTACCGGCGAGTTCTCCAGCGCCTCCTCCCCTGTTTCTTCTTCCTCTACCGGCGAGTTCGCCACTGCTTCCGACGGCGCGGCTGCTTCCGCTCGAACTGCATGACGTCGACGTTCGTGGGCGTGAGATGGCCGAGGAGCATAAAATAAGCAGAGAAGGAGATTAATGGCGGATCAGAAGCTTACGCAGCGGAGTTGTGATCATTTGATGCTGCTCTTCTTCTTCTCTTCGTCGACTGTCCATTGTTGCTCGATCTTTCTCTTCTTCCTCGAATTTTTTGCTCGATTTATGTCGATTTAGATGGGAATTCAATAGGATTTAGAAGAAGATTAAAAGGACGGGAGTTGTTAGTATTGATAGGAAGAGGAATCTGATCGAGTTTCTATTTATTTATTTATTTTATTGGTCTGAGTGATTGCAGTTGACTAAAATATATATATAATTAAATTTTTAAAAGATTTTTTTTTCATTTTTTTTAAAACCAATTTAAATGTCTTCGTAGTAAAATACACCTTTATGATATTTTTTTTTAAATCTTTATTGAAATGCATAATAAATTTAGAAATATAAAATAAGTGTTTTTAATTTTAAGGAGGGGTATTTTTATCATCTAATAAAAATGTCCAGAGGAATTTTGCTATTGATAAAATTATAATTTTTTTAAAATACCATTTTAATAATTTTAGAGAGAGAAATTTCGCTGCACTTTTATTATTGTCATTGTCAAAAATGTCACTGATTTTCAATCGTTTGCAACGATTTATTCAATGTGAATAGTTGCAGAACAGTACCAAAACCATTCATATCCGTAAATATATTAAAATATCGACCACGTTAAAGCAACGTATGTAGACGGAGACATGGGAGCTATTCAAATTTAATTAATTTGCTTAATTTTCAATGTTTACCCCACTTATTTCTTTTATTTGAAAAATGAGTTGAATTAATTAAGCATCGTGTTTTTTCCGGCAGCGTTCGATGTGTTAATTCGACAAAAAATTATGCTGCTCACATGCGTTTCACGTGTCCAACGAAGAGTTGTCAGAAGGAACACATTCTTTAAGAGTAAAAAATAAATAAATAGATATAAAAATAATAATGGGCTCGCAATCACTTCCTTCTAACTTCGTTGTCATTTTAAGTGGTAAAGTGATGACTATACGATAATGTTTATAGATAAGTATCGATTTGAAGAAGATCTAATTTTTATCCGAATTTATATGATTTATTTCTTGATTCTTATGTTAAAATTTATATATATGATTTTAAGTGGAATCCGTGATTTATCTCCTCATAATAATTTTAAAATAAATCAGTGGAAGTTATTAGGTTGACAATTCAAATCTTTACGGTTGTCATTTTAAATGCTTTGTTCAATTTATTTTAATAAATTTATATGAGACTAAATTGATCGTCCTTAGAATCAATAAGTTGAAAACTTGAATATTTAATATCAATTAAAAAAACCGTGTTACCAAATTGACGAAGAGTAAGTGACAAAAAAACACCCATATATTCCTGGTAAGTATTTTAAAATTTTGAAAAGTCAGGTGGTATTCGGCAAATGAATAAAATAAAGGATGTGTCTTGAAATTGTCCACACTTATTTATAAAATATTTCAGAAGACTAAAAATATATAGGATAAACGAATAACCTGTTTACTGCAAATGCACACAGTTAGAAGACTCGACGGGATCGGCACGTCGGTTAGCGGGGCCCACACCGGAACTTCGGCTGCCCCCACCCGTTTGAATCTTGTCACGGGACACGTTTGCATGTGCCCCCATCCATTATGCGCTCAGTCAACTATCAGCCATTAATTTTTCTTTTTCATTTTAATTATTTTAAGAGATTGAAAAAATATATATATTAGTCGAGATCAAAAAAATAATGTATATATATATATATATAAGGTATTTATCTGTTGAGCATCAGAAATTTATGCCCCTTGCACGAATTACATATGTGAATAGTGATTTCACTGTTCACAATACTGCTGTGAACAGTGAAAATAATATTCACAGTAGTAATTCGCGCACAAATCCAATGCCCAATTGATCTGCACTATATATACAAGATTATGATTTACTGGCGCCAGAATTGTGCGTGCCTGTGCACGGAATTTTACTGTGAATAGTGGTTTCACTGTTCACAGGTGAACTATATATATATATATATATATATATATATATATATATATGATATCTTTGAATGGTCATTTTTATAGGCCATTATGTGTGAATGAAAATGTATAGTAATCATGCTCGAAGCTCACTCGAACTCGCCGTGAGGTCGTCAGGCAATTATCGAATCCGATCGGAATTTGTCCGCAATCGCCTGAACCGGTGTCGATCAAATCGGCCGAGAATGAGATTATTCGTGAGTGTCGCGCCGCTAGCCACCATAATCGCTGTTATTTTCGATCGTAATTTGGTCGGAATCTTATTGCGATCCGATCGACATTAGGCGATCGGAATACGATCGTCGATGAATCGGCGCCACAGCGGTGAAATCGCAAGCGATGGAAATCGTGAATTTTCTATTCTTTGTAATCGCGATTGATCGGGCGGTGGAAACGCGACCACTCGGCGCCGCGTGGCCATTTTACCGCGATTCCATTGGAATCGATCGTTATTCAACCAAATCTAGTCGCGTTCGGTAGTAATCTTTTCGGACTCCAATGTCAATCGGAATCCGATCGAACTCCGGAATCTGGCCTCCCGCTGACGAGTTCGAACGGGAATCGGACGTGGTTACTGTGTATTTCTATTCGTCGCAACTTGGCGTGCAAAAACGAACGCTCAAAATATCAAAACTAATGTTATATTGCACAACTCATTTGTGAGCATCTATGAACACTTTGGGTCTCAATCGTCCGATCAGATGTGCACTACACTACAATCCAATCCTTAATCTTAGGAGATCGAACGATAAATAACAGAGGTACTTATGAAAGTTCATAAATAAGTTGTATAGCATAATATATATATATATATATATATATTAAAATGGATCCGCGTGTTGCTGGCCTAAACCCATAACGACCAAATATATCAGGCCCAAGCCCATTTAAGGCCCAATATATTAGAATCTCTTATATATGGGATGAAATTTCAATTAGAATTTGACCGTGTTATAAATTTTGTTTTATCCGTTCACGGGAGGGAGGGTTACAAATTATTACAGTGAGTACGTTTGAAGGTTTGTGAAAATTTATATTATTCATAAGAAATGAAAATTTCTTTCGAGAAAGAGATTTTCGTGTCCAAAGAGACTCGAAGTGATCGAGTGAAGATAGGTAAGGATTTCAAAAACTTTAAAAGAATTCTAGCCGACGGTATTATTATTATATTAATTAAAGGAGCACAAACAAACACACCATATATGAGACCATTTTATTTAATCATGCAAGACTCACATGGGCTCGATTCGCCGTATCATATTACTTCTTTTTTTTATTATTATTTATAAAAGGGTATCTGAGCAATTGACACGAACTAATTCTCTTGATTGACCGACCCTGCCGTACATATTATATTACGTAGCATATTAATATTGTTTCTTAATTAACTTGGATCCTAATTACTAATTTCCGGAGAAGGAGGTTCTATATATATATACTAACATTTGGCTCACAAATTATTCACCCATTTATCATTTCGCATCCTCTCCTATATGATGTGTTAGTCGATGTTGGTCTGAATTTTCAAAATAATTATGCTTCATCTCCATTTAATTTGGCGACGATTAGTTAAAGCATCCACTTCCTTTTATGCACGTAAACATGACCAATATAAGCAAATAAGTCATAATTAAGAATGCGAAAGAGCACATCACTTCTTCCTTCTCTCTATGAAGCCACGGAGGAAATCTGAGAAGATGGTTTTATTCCTCTCTATCTCATCAGTGTATATATACACACTAATCCTCTTGATTAATCAAGTTTACTTTATTATTTTGAATTTATTTAATTAGAGTTTTTTCTTTCTTTTCGCGACTAATGCTCAAAATAATGAGGAATTTAAATGAACTCGAAGGGCGAGTGGATGGAGGATTTATCTTCCCTTCCACCGATCGATAGATTGTTAGAGTTGCCTCCAGGGCAACGATGCGTCGGTAAGAGTTTCGACAGTTTCTGCGATAAGTCATGGTTCGATCTCTGCCGACTACAATTTGTGAAGGGAATTTCGTCGTTTTTCACTCGTTTACGGGTTGCGGAGGCGGGTTTCCATTTTCCAACTGGGTTGGTGTGAGGTGCGGATCCTAATTGACGTACATACCCCTCACAGCGACTTAGCGACGCGTCATCCTGATTTACCTTTGTGGGCCGGTGGAGACTCTTCGGAGGCCGTAGGACAGGGCCGGTTCACCAAGTGAATTAATCGGGCGAAACTTGAATATCACTTGTAAATAAATAAATAAAAAATGGTTAGAGTTCGTTTTATTAGAGCTTGACTTTGACTTTGATTTTAACTTGACGTTGACTTTCGAAGATAAGTCACAGTGCATGGAGGGGGGAGGTTTGCAGCTATTGTGAAGGACAATTATCTTTTTGCCCATTCATTACAAAATTAATATTCATCGAGATCTAGTCCAATTAATACCATAATGATATATTCGATCATTCGATATTGGGTAATGATTAAAATCATTCAAAAAAGCATCCACAGTCTTTATCGAAATCGACTTAATCATCTTTACGAGGATGATGTGGTAGCTAAGGCACAGAGATATTTATAGAAGTGGCATGGACCAATTTCAAATGAGATCTAAAATCTTTTTTTTTTAAATTCAGATGATCCTCACGTATCTTGACTATCACGTCAAAGTCTATAAGTCCCTCCATGATTTATCTCCTTCATAATGACCGTAGGATAGACTGGTGAAATTCACGAAATTGCATACTAAATACAAAATAAACAGTGATCATGTCAGTGATATTATTCTCTGATCAGTACTACAGTCAACTTTTGAATCCATCGAGATTGTCATCATCATCATCACCACCGTTCGACTGATCGAATCACGACTAAATTTCTGTTCGGCATTAGTAGACATAATTCTACTAGATTCCAGTAGCAATCCTACCCTGGACTGACCCTACTTCGAGCCCGATCTCACCAGGTTGAAATCTAGTCGATTTGTGACCTCCAACTGCGACCAATTTTTGTCATGATTCGACAAGAATCCGACCGCGATCCTATTAAATTTCGATGTCAATCAAATTACGATCGGATATTATATATATAAAATGCAGACTACGTGTGATTCGTGCATGATAATTAATATAAAATGCAAAGTAATTCCGTCGTCCGAGCAAGCACAGTAATAAAGAATACTGAGTCTTTCTTCCCATTGAAGAAGAAGGCCACTCTCATCGTCGAGCGATCAAATTGTGGCTAGAACGGGTCTTGATTTTAAAATTGGATCCTAAGGCCCTAGATGAAATTTAAAAATTTAATCATATTTTCACTATAAAATTTAAAAATTAGATCTTATTTAATATTAAAAATTTTTGGAATGTGAGCGAGCATGCCCAGTAGTTCTCTCCCAGTGTCGACTCTGATTATGATCGGAATTCGATTGAATTGCAATCGCTAATGTTGCGGCCACAATCGAATCGGATGCAGACCGTAATCTAACTTGCACTTTAGTCGAACTTCGAGTCCCACTGCAATATTGACGATCACAATTCAATCAGATTTCAATCGGAGTCAGATCAAAGGGTCAACAGTGTCGATCATGACAGGCTCATCGAAGAAGAAGACGGACAGTGAAAATACTATGTATAATTCACTGTATATATATAAGAGTTTGAAAACTCTGGAGCCATACTTAATAATTTTCAAAACATGTAAATTATTAAATAAAAATTTAATGATTTTTTTGGTTTTTTTATTTTGATCACGAGATATGTATTCTTATAATGATTTATTATTATATTTAAATTTCAGATGGTAATATATACTTTAAACCTAACTGGCTCATACTAAATTTATTGTCGATAATTTTGAAGGATTTATGATGGCACAATCACATTAGTTTAGATATATTTATCGAATCTTAAAGTTCTTGGGATGGAGATTTTTTAAAAAAAATTTAGAAATTTATTTATATTTATCATCTTCCTAAAAAATTTCCATTGTTGTGGCAAATATTTGAGTACCGAAAAAACAAAAATAAAATCCAATTCAAAATCTAATCTATATATATTTAATCATTCACAAGAAGAGATCAAATAATTTTATTTTGACTTTCTACATAAAAATAGTTAAAGTTTTGATAATTACTTCCAAACTCAAATTTATTCATAAAAAAAATCAAATTAAATCCATAAAGTTGGATTCCTTATTTTATTGATGTTCAAGTAGCAAAACAAAGCACACAAAAAATATAAAATTAAATCAAAATTTGTATAATCCAACTAAACTTAAAGTACACATTGATTCATCGTATTGTATAACATATCGATGGTTTGATACAATCAATCCTAAAGAGACTTTTGCAAGGGTGGAGGATTAAGGATTCCGGGACTAACTTCGGAGTCACAAACTTTTTGCCCGTTCGCTATGTGGCACCCGCTAGGAGCTAGACCATCAACTATCAAAGTCGGCCCTGAGCTAGGCGTTTTGGGGTGATCATCTAAGATCTAAAGATTTTTAACACTGTCAAACATTTTTTAGGATCTAAAAAAAATTATATCAAATTTCATCGTGAATCGGAGTCCAATTTAATAGAAACTTTAAAATAAGATGGACCGGCTCTCGCAACAGCTTGCATCCAAATTAACATGAACCATATAAGCAAATAAGTCATAAAGATAAAGAAGAATACATCACCTCTTCTTCCACTAATCCAAGCCATGAAGTGGAATTTAATGAGATGTATATGGATGTGTACCAATATTATTAATTCTTTTAATTAATTAAGTTTAGATTGTTATTTAGATTAATTTAAGTAGCTTTTCTTTTGCCAATTAGTCAACAAAAGTGAAGTTTAAAAGTTAAAAGTGTACAAGTTGAGTGGATTTTTCTTGTCAACTAGTCAATGGTTAGACCTTATTCCATCATGCATTAATTAATTAATTAATTACACTTAAGTTGAATGGAGTGTACTTAAGTTGAATGGAGTGTTGAATGAGCAATTTTGCAATGGTTTTTTTTTTTACCTTCTTAAAATTTGACTTGTATCATTGTCGACTTTGACTTGGAAAAGTTTTTCCAGACAATTTTGTTCCTCCTTTCTCACTTTTAGTTGAGTGTCTGATTTTCTTAATTACCATGTGCATGCATCTTGATTCTTCTTCGTTTGACGAAATGATTTGAAATTTATGCATAATTATATTCTAAAATTTAAACGTGTGTTCATATGATTTTAGGTGAAAGTCTTCCTCATGTTTTCATAGAGATGGTGCATTGATTGAGACAGTACGACATTTACAAAATTAATACGAATTGACTCTGAAGAAAAGTCTAAAATCTCTTCCTAAATAATCTTTGGTCAATACATCAAAGTTCAGTGATCCTTCTGCGATTTACTTCTCTCACAATGATCGTAGTTAGACTAATAAAAATTGTTAGGTTGACAGTTTTAATCTTTTACATAGTATATCATTTTGAATCATCTAGGTATTTTTATAACGGTTTATGATTAGATTTAGTTTTCGACAAACCTAATTAACACACAAGAATTTGGACAAAAACTTGCTCGTCAAGTTAAAAATTGAAAAATGAGGTGCTATTCAGCAAAATAAAATAAAAGGTGCTTTCCAAAATTATCCATATTTATTTATTATTTACTGTTGCAGTGTGCTTCATTAATTTACTAATTTTTTAATATTAATTAAGTTTAAATTATTATTTGAAGTAATTTGAGTTATTTTTCTTTACAAGCAACCAAATCACTGGTTAGAATTTATTCGTATCATTTGCGCGTGCAAAATTTTCTTTACGGTCTAATTTATTCATGGTTTTGGTGTTGTCATGCTCATTAATTTCGATTCTGATCGATTTCAAATCTATCGATATCAAATTCGATTTCGATTCTAAAATTTTAATTTTGAAATCAATTCAATTTACCGTTCGAACCGATAATGGATGAACTATTTTTGAATCGATTTCGAAACGATTCCAAAATTCAATACGATGTATATGATATTTGAATAGCGTGACTCAAATGTGAAAATATATTTAGAATATTCTATGTCTTTCTTTAATTTGAGCTTTCAAATGCATATATTGTGTCGGATGATCCTATTCTTCTTTTCTACCGTAAACTAATAACATGCTAAGAATTTTCATCTTTTAATTAACAAACAGAATCGGATCCAATTTGAAATTAGAATCGATTCTGAACTAGATCCGAAATCGATCAGAATCAGCCGATTCTAATTCATAAAAATAAAATATCCCAATCCATTACTTAATGGATTTGGAATGGTTCCAAAACCGATTCATTTCAATTCTTAATTTAACGGATCGATTCTGAATCAAATCAATCCGTTAACCATATCTATTTGTACATAGACCCAATTGCCATCAACGTTGACCTAGATTAACTGTGACTTTGACTTGGATTATCAGTGAATTTGACATTTACATGGTTAATAAAAATAGACCATTTTATTTGCGTAATGGATGGGTTCGATTTCGAATGAGAATTTAAAATCTTCAGGTTTCAGATAGATCCTCTCTTCCTGCACGCATCAAGGATTTTATCCTCGTAATTTATCTTTCTCAAAGATCTTAGGGGACGGATGAGGCCACTAGTTAGACGGTAGAAGATTTTTTTTTTAATTTCATTGATCCTTTATTCTAACACAACACTAAAAAAACAACACAAATATAAAACAATTTAATTAATTTATATATTACTGACGAAAATATGTGTGACAAAACGTTGTATACGATTTTTATCTGCTACGCGTCCGAACCGTCCGCATCCATCCGTGACACACTGACCCACTACTACTGTCGCCATCGCCGCCACCAACAATTAGATCTGACACGATTGATGCACACCTAGCCGACGAGACTCGGGCGACATCAGATTCCAGCCGAGCCTTGCGCGCCCAGGTGGGCGCCCAAGATAGCACGCCTTTTTTGAAATTTGATTTGAATCATTCTTGACTTTGACGTAGACTTTTTCTTTGACTTTTGACTTCCACAGGTGCGAAGAAAGATCTTCTGGCCATTGTTTTGAACTCTTCTTCTTAATTATTTTAACTTATCAAGTAAAAGAGAGAAACCAAGTATATACAAATTATTCTCATCCAATCTTTCTCATTAATTTAGTGTCTGGAAATTATGAGAAATAAATTAGAAGTAATTAGTCAAGGGAACATTTATCTAGTTGTTTTAAGTATTACTTTAATTTCGCACAAATTAGATAGAAGTATATTATCGAAGTATAACATTAGAGTAGTAATTTCTTTGTTTTGTGATTATAAGTTAGGAGTATTTAATTCTCTTTCTCTCTTTCTCTCTCTCTCTCTCTCTCTCAAATTAAATTATAACTTAGAAAAAAAAATATTTCTATTGGCTTCAAACATGTTTGTGAATAATTTAAAATGTAAATAGTACAAAAGTATTTTTTTGAGTTTTAATTTAAATTATTCCATAAGTTATTTCTTACCAAATTTCCTTTAGAGTTATATTCTCCACTATTTTTTTTTGTCTGACTATTATCCTTTCCATAACAATCAGACCTTAAACTTATAATTTATTATCCTCATATAATAAGGATCATAATTAATAATAATAATTTCTTTCATATATAGTTAGCAATATTTATTTTTTAAAATCTTTTGTTACCTTCGTATCATGTCGAATCTAAGACAATCCTCTTTAAAGTGGAGGCCATGCAAAGGATAATTAAATTTCATTCGATAATATCATCATACAAATTACATATATAATAGCTCGATACATATAAAGGTACGTAGATAGTTAAAAAGAGACTTTTGTGGGAATTAATATAATTAAGTTTATTTATTTATCTCCGATTATTTTCTATAAAATTATTATACGAATCTTTTCGTGTTCTTAATCACACCAAAAATGTGAAATTTGTTCTAGGAAAATAGAAATTCAACTCACAAACTTAATTACCATCCACATTTATTCATACACAAAATAGTGAATCATACTAGAGAAGAACACAAGGAGGACAATGAAAATAGAGGCCGATACATATATCGAATGACTCGGGCAACGACTCGATCGATGTACACATAGATTCGTGTAAGTTTGGATCCACTTATTATTTTAGGTGCAGAGGCTCAGGATCTTGGATATATATATATATCTGATTAGGGGGGGTTACAAATTTTTCTCCCATGCCATATTTGACATCCGCTTGCACTCCCTGAACCTTAATTTGGAAGATTTAGCAATAATCATGAAGCCAAGAATTATAATTTATCCGAGTTAAAAAATTAACAAAAAAAAAAAAATCAGATTAATTATGAAATTTGATTTAAAAATTTAGAGTTACGTTAATTGAATTAAACACTTATACAGAGTAAAAAAATAATAATAAATTGAGGTTCCAAACTAAAGCACAGATAGATTAATACCTTGTCCTGCCGTTGTGGGAAGGGAAAACAGCATGAGCCACACAATTAAGTGAGCCAGGAGGATGATGAAGAGCACGCCTCCTCCTCCTCTGCCTCTTCTCCGAGCTGCCATAGCTAGCTGAAAATCCTGACTAGACCTTATGGATCGAGGAAGCTGCCATGGAGGAACAAGTGTTCATTTAATTATATAGAGGAAGAAAGGCAGTGTTTGCCTTTTTTTTATAATAATGCGTATGGTTTGACTACCATATTATATTGTTAGATTACAATTAGTTAGTTCACAAAGTGAAAATCTCGTTTTGTCAGTGGCATTTGATTCGATGGAAGAAAATAAAAATAGTTGTTTTTGGGTGAGATTGGATCGTTCAACGGTAGAATTAGGTTTATTTGTACTTTTGATAATTAAATTAAATATAGAAGAGGAAGAGAGCGTTAATTGTTTATTTGTACTTTTGATAATTATATATATATATATATATAGAGATAGTTGATCTGTTGAGCGCCGTTTCACTGTCTAACTATGCACGATGCACAATAACTGTACGCCCGACGCCCTCGATCGTCGACGGAAGGCCGGATTTTGGCTCCGATTCGGTCGGAATCCGGCGGCCACCAGATCAATCCCCGATCCGACGGCAGACCGAGTCCTACGGATTGAAGTTCGAACGGCCGCGATTGCGGTGCCGCTAGCGCGCCAGGGCTCAATCGTGGTCAGAACGGCGACAATCCGATCGAAAATCGATCGGGATCCAGTCGGACTCCGGTGCCGATCGAATCTGGGTCGGATTGCAGACAACCAACGATTTCAACTCTCTCTCTCTCTCTCTATATATATATATATATATATATGAATTGATATTCTAAACATCGTTCGATGTGTGATTCGTGTACGATGATTTCTTCGGCGTCCGATTGATTGCGATTGCATAGTAAATAAGAAATGCACAGTGTTCCCTCCGTCACGATTTCATCCGCTTGCAGCTCGAATTCGTTGGTGGGCGGCCGAATTCTGATCGGAATCCAGTCGCGGTTCGGCATGCACCAAAGTCTGCTATTGGTGGCCGCAATTGCGGTCGTTTTCGATTGTAATCCGGCCGCGATTGCGACTGTTTTCGATCGAAATCCATCCTAATTCGGTCGCGATCTGATTAGACTTCAATGTCAGTCAAACCGTAATCAAATTCTGATCGGACCGTTATCGAATTTCAATCAAATCCTTATTGAAATCCGGCCTCTCGCCGTTGAGTTCAAATGGCGTTGCACGTTGTGGTTACTTTACATTTCCCCTTAGTCGCGTACGAATGTATAATTGTAGAAGTTCAGATATCAAACATATATATATATATATATATATATATATATATATATATATATATATATATATATATATATATATATATATATATATATATATATATATATATATATATATATATATATATATATAGTTTAGATATTTATTTAAATTAAATTAAAAGGTACGTAGTGAATTTTTCTTCTGGTTAATTAACCAATCATTTGTTAGATTTTATTCCACTATTTTTTTGTAAGCACGAAAAGTTTTCTATATATTTTCCTTTTTTAAAGTTTGTTTCGATTATTCTTGACTTTGACGGCATAGACTTAGAATTTGAATTTTGACAATTTCTACCTACCACAAAATATATCTTTTAATTTTGCATGCTCATTCATCACCAAATTAAATATTCATCGAGATCTAGTCCGATATTACAATAATGATCTCTTTGCTCATTCAATATCCGGCCGGCAATAACTATTATCTTTATATAAATCAACGTACTTAATCGATTTAATTAAGCGAATAAGCTACTAAAAGGAAGAGCATAATTAAGGACGAGAAAGAACACACATCACCTCGTCTTCTAAATCAAGCCATCAAAGAAATTTAGCGATATCATGCTCCATTCCTCTCTCTCTATCTCTCTCTTATACATAACAATTAATTAATGTTTTGATATTATTATAAAAAAATATGAGTTTGCCATTTCACATTTCGTGGTATTCGAAGAAACGCAAAGAGAAAAATAATTAATTTAGTCGGATATTTGCATCAATGTATATATATGAATCCAGGTGCAATTGGCTATTTTTTTATATTAATTAAGTTTAGATTATTATTTAAATTAATTTAAGTTGCTACCCTTTTACCAAATAGTCTATATATATAATTGCGACTTTTAAATGATGAGGAAGCACTAAAAAAAAAAAACTATTTTTTGACGACGAACTTTGACAATGAAAATAATTCGTTGTAAATCTGTAATAAATTTTGCGACGAATTTTATGTTTTGTCGCAAATTTGTAACGAAATTTCCGACGAAAAAAAATTTGTTGCAAAAATTATAAAATTTTCAACATTTAAATTCGATTTAAATTTTAAAATATATTCGTCACAAATTTCTGCAACGAATTAAAAATTCGTTGCAAAATCTGCGACGAATTTTTTTTCGTTGCAAATTCTGCAACGAATATAGAAATCGTCGCATAATTGGCGACGAATATATGATTCGCCGCCAAATTGGCGGCGAATATATGATTCGTCGCCAAATTGGCGACGAAATTAGCGACGAAAAAACATTCGTCGCTAAATCTTCCCTAAAATCCCGCCGATCCAACTCTTTCTTCCCTCTCCCTCTCCCTTCTCTTCTTCCCTAATCCGCGCCGATCCAACTCCTCCGATCCCGTCATCGACCCGTCGGTAAGTCTCCCGATCTCTTCTTCCCTCTCCCTTCCGGCGGCCGCCGGTGCGCCATTGCCGCGTGCTCGGCGATCAGCTGCCGCCGCAGATGTCGTGTGCGCGTGGCGGCTACCACGCCCGCGAGCTCGCGACGCGGCCGCTAGCCGCGAAGCTCGGCGTCGGCCGTCGCGAGGCGGCGGCCGCATCGATCGCGCGGAGCTCTCGGCACGCGTGGTGGCGGTGGCGCGCTGCCGTCGTACGCGGCTATGTTCTCGTGCGAGATCGCGCGGCGGCAAGAAGTTCTTGCCGCGATATCGCGCGTGGCAGCGTGACGGACCATAGCTTAAGCGGCGCGTGTGTCCCAATTATAATACTGTGTGGTAATCTAAATATAATATTTTGTTTAATATAGGTTGTCTTACTTTGAAGGTGTTTGTCAAGGTGTTCATTTAGGCGTGAGTTCATCCCCACGTTGTTTCCTTTTGGACAGGTTCATGTAAAAATATTATTTATAACATTATTTATAGTATTATGAATTATGTTATATAATTTTTAATTGTAATGTTTGATTTTAGATAATTTAATTACCGTCAGTATATCATAATTTGTTCGAAACATATCTTATAATTTACAATTAAATATCACACAAAATAATATTTAGTAGTAGAAAAATATAATGTTGAGTATAAATTTAAGATTAGATATATATATATATATATATATATATATATATGAATGAAGTTAATTTGGAAGAAATGAAAATTAATCGTTGTCGATATAATTTCGATGTCAGGATCGATGGAGAGAGAACGTAGTTGGATGTATAAAAAGAATTTATCAGAACGTCGTGGTTTATCCAATGAATTTATAATTGGGTTGGAATAATTTTTGAGATTTGCTACTAATAATGTTGAGTTTATGGATGAAAATAAGTTAAGGTGTCCATGCAAAAAATATCATAATGGTAAATTTTTTCAATGTGATAAAGTTCGAGAACATCTTTGTAGATTTGGTTTTAAGCCAAATTATTATAATTGGATTTGTCATGGTAAACCGTTTATATCCGATGAAGAGGTCGGACGAAACATGCAAAGGACAGTTAGTGGAGAGCAAGTATATTACGATCAATGCAATCCGTACCAGAGGATGATAGTTGATGCAGTTGGTCATAATTTGAATAGCGAACCAAACGCGGCAAGCTCTAGTTATCCTCAAGCATTTGAACACATTTATAATAATTATTCAACACCGTTGGAGGAGGTAGAAATTACTGGTGGTAATGCAAATGTGCACAATGAGCCATATATAAAATTTCAAGAAGTATTGAGAGCTGCAGATGAACCCGTGTGGTCCGATTGTGACAGTCACACAAAATTATCTCTCACCGCAAGATTGTTGAATGTTAAAGCTGAGCATAATATATCAGAAGAATGTTTTAATGATTTTGTTCAAGTTAATGGAGAAGTATTGCCGCGTGATCACATAATGCCGAATGATTTTTACAGTATGAAAATACTTGTGAAAGATTTGGGTCTTCCGGTGCAAAGAATTGATGTTTGCAGAAATGGTTACATGCTATATTGGGGAGATAATGTAAATTTAGAGATTTGCAAATTCTGTAGTCAAAGCAGGTACAAAAGTATCACGAGATCAAATCGTAATAAGCAATTAAAATCATTCAGACAAATGTTCTATTTGTCTTTAACTCCTAGATTGCAAAGGCTTTATGCTTCAAAGGTGACTGCTGTACACATGGCTTGATATGCAAATCATGAAACAGAGAATGGGCTAATGTGTCATCCATCTGATGCAGAGGCGTGGAAAAATTTTGATCGAACATATCCTGAGTTTTCAAATGAGATCCGAAATATCAGGTTGGGTCTATGTGCTGATGGATTTGCTTCGTTTGGCAAATCAGAAAGAACGTATTCTTGCTGGCCAATTATTGTAACTCCATACAATCTTCCTCCTAGTATGTGTATGAAAACACCTTATATGTTTTTAACATTGATTGTGCCTGACCCTCATAATCCGAAGAAGTTAATAGATGTGCACATGCAACCGTTGATTGCCGAGTTGATCCAACTATGGGACGTGGGTGTTTCCACGTATGATGTCCATACTAATCAGCTTTTCACTATGAGAGTTGTACTTCTTTGGACCATAAATGATTTTCCTGCTTATGGGATGTTATCGGGCTGGAGTACTGCGGAGATTTTAGGATGTCCAATATGTATGGAGAGATCAAAGTCATTCAGATTGAAACACGGAAAGAAACCGAGTTATTTTGATTGTCATAGACAATTTTTACCGCCAAATCATAAATTCAGAAGAAATAAAGAAGAATTTACTAATAATAGAATTGAAAGAACACCTCCACCAATCAGATTCACGGGTCGAAGTCTATGACAAAGAGTGCTTAACTTTCCATCTGTTATTGAAGACCCCAATGTCACAACATATGACTATGGAATTACGCATAAATGGACAAAACACAGTATTTTTTGGGATTTACCGTATTGGCAGAATAATTTGATTCGTCACAATCTTGATTTAATGCATATTGAGAAGAATGTTTTTGAAAATCTGATAAATACGGTGATGGATATAACTGGAAAAACAAAAGACAATCTGAATGCAAGAAAAGATTTGCGTCTCATATGTAATCGACCTACCCTTGATGTTGATGCAAATAGTAGGGGGTCAAAACCGAAAGCAGTTTATACATTAAATAAGGATCAGAAATGGATTGTTTGTGAATGGTTGAAATCGTTGAAATTTCCTGATGGTTATGTCTCAAATATTGGTAGATGCGTTGATTTGAAGGAATGCAAATTTATGGGTTTTAAAAGTCATGACTGTCATATATTCATGGAAAGATTTCTATTGCTTTGAAAGAACTGTTACCAAATTTTGTATGAGTTGCAATTACAGAATTAAACATTTTCTTTCATGATATTTGCTTGACAGTACTGAGTTATTCACACATGGAGACATTAGAGAGAGACATTCCGATTATTTTGTGTAACTTAGAAAGGATATTCCCACCGGCATTTTTTGATTCAATGGAACATATTTTGGTTCACTTGTCATATGAGGCTAAAGTTAGAGGTCCTGTTCAATTTCGATGGATGTATCCGTTTGAAAGGTGATTTTTTTTTTAACTTTTTTGTCGTTGTTATTTCATTTGGTCAACTCTAGTCTAATTTATTTGCTAATAAATTTTATTGTATTACTTTTAGATTCCTCTATCACTTGAAAAAAAAGTGAAAAATAAAGCTCAATGTTGAAGCTTCTATAGTTAATGCTTATATTGTGGAGGAAGTTACAACTTTTGCATCATATTACTTTGAACCTCACATTCAATGCAGGAGTCGGAAAGCAGGAAGAAACGATGAGGGTCCCGTTGATCCAAATTTGAGGGCATTCTCAATTTTTAATTACCTTGGTCGACCAAGTGGATCTTGTACAAGTAGATACTTAATCGGTCAGTGGCGGCGACCCATATATATATTTTATTGAATCAGAAATAGCGTCGTATTTGAGTAGTAAGTATATATTAGTTATATTAAACATTTTGTATATCATAAAATATTGTTAATGTTTTATTTAATTATATTGTAGAATTTTTCAAACTCTATATTCGGAGCTTCCGGAGCATGAGTTTAATAATTTCTGTGATTAAGAATTTACACAATGGTTCTAAAATTATGTAAGTAGTATATGATATTAAATTTGATAAATCTTGTCTGATGACACATATTGATTAGGTTCATGATAATCACTGTCACATTGAGCAAGACCTAATAAACAATCTATCATGGGGTCCAAATTCAATGGTTAAAACTTGGCCCGCATATTTCATAAACGAATATAATTTTCATACTCAAGCTTATGGAACTGGAAAAACTACAATGAATAGTGGAGTTTGTGTTCAGTCATCTATTGATGGAGGTGCAAGGAATAAATTTTACGGTTTGCTGGATGAAATTTTAGAGGTAGCGTATCCAGGCTCAAATTTGCGAGTTATTTTATTTATGTGTCGTTGGTTTGACCGTATCAAAGGCATGAGGGTGCATCCACAATTTAATTTGGTTGAAATTAACTACAAAAAAATATACAAGAGGTACGAACCATTTGTATTAGCACAGCAAGCGATTCAAGTATTTTATGCTTCATAACCTAGTATGAGACGAGACAAAAGTGATTGGTGGGCAATTTGTAAAACCAAAGCACGTAATAAAATTGAGGAACATTGGGAGGACATAACCTATCAACAAGATGAAGTTGTCAATACATTTCATATCGAAGAGTATAATATTTCAACGTTACGAGATCCCAGTGGCATTGTAATAGACGTTGATGCAAGTGAACTGAATGAGTATGAAGATGAAGATTTCAATGATGAGGATGAGGATGAGGATGAAGATGACGATGACGATGACGATTTGACGCATTATCAGGTCGAAAATTTTATTGCAGACTTCGATTTCTAATTCTTGGTAATTTACCTTTTAATTTATTGAATACCAATTGTGTTTTATTTTACTATGTTATTCGAAAATCTATATATTTGATATGCTAATGAATTTTTTTTATATTTAGGATCATCCAGTTCCTATGAATATGGTAATATTTTCATATTCTTCCTATTAATCATTTAATATGAGATTGCATTTGTTTTCCCTATAATATTCTTCTAATAATAATGATTGTTAGTTTCGACGTGGCGGTCATAGACGTAGTAGTGATGGAAGATCACAGTCTTCCTCTGCTTTAGCACCCGCACATTCTGATGCTCTTGCAGGAAATGTGTCCTCCACCTCTTCCCCAGTTGCAGGATCCTCTGATTCGCAACATATATCTGCTAATGTTTCTTCCCCGGTACAACAAACACTCGTGGAGAGGGAAGATACGAGAGAGTTTATATCTCCGCGAGGAGACTCGTAAGTATTCAAGTTTTATAATATCTATATTAAAATTTTAATACAATATATTTTTTTTAAAGTATATAACGGAGTTTGTTTTTTGTTTCTGTTAGATTTACAAATTCTGTACGTGTTATTCACGAGGTGAATAAAATAGTGAATAATCATTGGGTCGGCGCTTCTATGACTTATAGAAGCACACCGGAAGATATTAAAGTTCTGTGGTGGAATGAGTTCAAGGTAATTTATTTCAATCTTTAGTATATGAAATTGCAGTGATTGTAATAAATTTTTATTTTCCTCTACTGCAGCGGGTATTTATTTGGGAGGAGACTGAAACACTAGAGATTAGGAAGATTTTTAAGAAAAAATGCGGCGATCATATTCGAAATATACTAAATCATGCAAAAACTAGAAATAAGAAACCCCACTGTATAACTGAGGAGAATTGGAATAAAATTGTTTCACATTGGGGATCTGATGAAAGTAAGTGGAGGAGTGAACAGAATAAACAAAATCAGAATGTTAACTCCGACATTATGTCTGCCACGTATGCGGGAGGATCCATAAATATCGATGAGCATAGACATCAATTGGTGAGTACTTTGAATTTATGATTTTATAATCTAATACTCACTAATTTATAAATATTAACTGTTTAATTTGTTTAGGCCAAGGAGACGGGAACAGAGTCATTATTTATTGACACTTTCACCCGTACATTACAAAAAAAGGATAAAATATGGAGTGGTGAAAGAGCTAGAACAATAAAGGCGTGTGATTGTAAAAATTTATTTTCTTATGTTAATATTTAATTCTTTTTTCTTTCACAATAGGAGAAATACGACGAACTTTCACAAAGAAATTCGGGAGCAGGTGATGATGGAGTCGAATCGGAGCCATCTGTTAGCAATATAAATTTATGGCTCGAAGCATCTGGAGGACCGAAAAGTGGATGAATACTTGGACTCGGCTCTTTGAGCCGATCCTATAAAGCTCTGGTGCTTCTTCTTCATTCTCTCCAGCATCAAAGGCCCAAGTTATTCAATTAACCGAAGAGGTTAATCATTTGAGAGAGTTACTAGCGCAAAAGAAAACTGAATCGAGACAGAACGCTCAGAAAGTTGAAGACTTAAATGAAAAGATGAACGAAGTTCAAAGGCAACAAATGTTTATTATGCAACATCTTCAGTTACCGTCTAGTTCAAATCAACTTCCTCCTTCTAGCTCTGCTCCTCCTCCGCCTGATCTATGTCATGGAGAAAATGATGATGTATTTTTTGATGACGATGGTGATGATGTTGGTTATCTTTGACTGTATTTGTGAAAGTTTATTTGTTAGCTTCTTGACTTATGACATATGTTATATTTATGTTTTTATAAGTTTGTTGTATTTAACTGTTGTCGGATGATAATGATATGTACGGTAGACCTTTAGATGTTTGTTATCTGTATAAATTGATTTGATTTCCATATTATTGTTTATTGTATAATTGTGTTAATATTGTTGTGTGTTTGTTGTAAAACAGTGAAAAAATATTAATTTGTAATTTTTTTTCCTCCAGATTTGCAACGAAAATACAATTTTCGTTGCAAATTTATATATATCAGTAGACTGACGTAGACATTCACCCGACTGATAAAATTTTTTTGGCCATCAGTCGACTGGTAGACAATGGCAGTCGACTGATGTACTATAGTAGGTTACAGAACCCTTCGTGGCAAGTGACCGATCGATCACGGCGCGATCATTGTCATCTGTAGTAACTCACATAACGCCTAGTAGGCCGTCACGCTAGCGATCGGTGATGTATTAATCGATCATTTGCTAGTTCATCCCTAACGACGAATTATTATTTTCGTCAAAATTTCTTTAAAAATAAATTAAACGCCAAATTTAATTTTATTTGTGAATTTATGATGAATATTTTTTGTCGCAAATTTTATGAATTTAAAATAATAATTCGTCGCCAAATATGCGACAAAAAAAATATTCGTCGCCAAATTTAATTTTATTTGTTATTTCCATTCATCAGAATTTGGCGACGAATATATTTTTCGTTGCCAAATTTCATTATATTGGTCAGGTGGATGGGAGAATTTTGCGACCAATAAAAATTTTGTCGCATATTTGGCGACAAAAAAATTTATTCGTCGCTAATTTGCCGACGAAAAAATTTACTCGTCGGTAATTTGGCGTCAAATGTATAATTCGTCGCCGAATTCGGCAACGAAAATAATTATTCATTGCCCAATTCGGCGACGAAAATAATTATTCGGCGACGAAAAGTGTTATTTATCGCAAAAAATTGCGACGAATCGTCTTTTTTGTCGCCAAAGTGGCGACAAAAACATTTATTCGTTGCCAAATTTAGCGACGAAATAATTATTCGTTGCAATTTGGCGACGAAATTTATTTTTTCGTTGCAGAATTTAGTGGCGAACTATTTGCAATGAAAATTTTTTCGTTGTAAAATTCGTTGCAAAAAAAGGATTTTTTTTTTTTGTAGCGAAGTGAATATTTGTTGCTTTGCATTTGATTTAGATTATTCTTGATTTTGACATTGACATGGATTGTCATTGACTTCCACGTAGACTTTGACTTTGGCATTTAATTTATATTGTTAAAGATAACTAACCATTTTTCTCTTAAATTATCCTGTAGAGGTAGATATTATATGTTAATTATCTTCTCTTTTTTTTCCTGATTTTTTTCAGCACCAAATATATAGCTTAGTTTTATTTAAGATAAAATAATCTAAATTATTCATAAAGGAATTCTAGCAAAAGGAGAAGTATTTTTCTATAAAATTAAAAGAGCATAAACATAAAAGAGCAACAAAAATAAATCAAAGTTTACGTACGCATCCATTTTATCATGTCGTGTTGCAAAATCATGCCATGCGATGCCTTCGACGCTAAAGAGTCTTGCGCGGGGGTTTAGGGCGTTTAGGGCGCGGAGGTTTAGGGCATTTAGGGCGCGGAGGTTTAGGGATAGAGGGGCCATAATTAGGGCTACAAACTATTTCCCCATAAAAGCTAACCATATAAATAAGCTACAAAGATAGGAAAGGGGGCATCATCATCTCTTCTTCCTTTAATCCAAGCCATGAGAGAGAATTCGAGGTATTCATTCTCTCTCTTCCTTATATATAAATCAATGTGTATTGCTAGTTGAGCAGATTCTCAATTTTTAACATGAATCAATGTATGTAATTTATTAATTATGACCTTTTTTCTTACCGTTGTTAGGAGTACGTGCATTACTTAATTATGTTTAAAGTCAATGGAGAAGTAACTGATCAATTTCCCAAATGTTTTATTATTATTATTATTTTAAAAAAAATCAATTGAATTATTGTTGATTTGGAAAAAAAATTCAAGTCATCGTCTTCCGCTTTTTGTTTTCAAATTCACTTACAAAGGAAGAAGGGAACGAGGAAGAAATTAAAAGAAACATAATAAATAAAGTATTCTCATACACTCTTTTGTTAGAATTCAATAAGAGCATATTATTTAATAACTTGATACATATAAAATAATTAAACCACGAGGATATATGAGAAAGAGGGGATTAATTACCTTTAATTATTCCCCTAATCCAAGCCATAAACCGAGGCATTAGTTGTTTTTGAGCGAGATTGGATTGCTCGACCTTAGGATTAATCGTATAAAAAGGAAGGTTGAGCTGGGGGTTCAATTGTTCAATAAATAGAAATCCATTTTTTAAAACGTTCACAAATTTAAAGACTAAATAGATAATTTAGATATCCAATATTTTAAGAGTAGTCTCTGATTTAAAAAACTTAATAATAAAAAATTATGTATTTGGGCCTCTAATTCTGTGAGATGATATAATAAATGACTAAGAAAATAAGCTAATCTAACATTTTGATAATTAATATGTTAATTGCTAAATGTATAAGTGACAAAAAGTAACCCAACAACGTTCTCTCGCTAAATGTTGAGTTTGTTGTCGTGAGATTCGTTAATTTACTATTTTTTTATATTAATTAAGTTTAACTTATTATAATTATTTAAAGTAATTTAAGTGATTTTCCTTTCCGAGCAACCAAATCACTGGTTAGAATTTATTCGTAGCATTTGTGCGTGCAAAATTTTCTTTACAGTCTTATTTAGTTGTTTAAAAATTGAAAAGCGATTCAACAAAATATAAAAAAAATAAAAGGGTGTTTCCAAAATTTTCCATATTTATTTATAAAACATTATAAACGATTAATTAGAGAGGTTTATTGCCCAAAGATACGTCAGCATGTGGGTCAGTCATTATTTGTCTTTTTCATTTTAATTATTTTACCAGAGAGTGAAAAAAAATATTAGTTAATATAAAAACAATTTATATAACAGTGTTCTAATTTTATGAAAAAGTGCCTTTTTTAATTAAAAAAAAGCATTTTTGCTTTTTTTAATTTAGCTCCTAATGGTTTCGATTAAAAATGTACGACGCAATGAATCTGATCGACGTGTTTCTAAAACGTTTTTGAATTTAGTTTTTAAATTTAATACGGTTGAAATTTGATCGGTGCATAGAGAGAGAGAGAGAGAGAGAGAGAGAGAGAGACAAATTATCACAAGAAATACATTTGAAGGTTTATAAAAAACTATGAAAAATAAAGGTTAATTATTTTTTTTTCCTTTCAAGAAAGCTCAATAATATACCTCTTAAATTTGATATTATAAACTCGTGACATGCTCACAAACTAAGCTAGCTAACATGATAAATAGTCGAGCAAAAATATCATAAGAGTCTAAAATTTTTATTTGATTATGCAAGAACTTAACACCGTGCACATTAATTAGTTCATCTCGCTCTTGGAACATCTCGATCTAATTTCAAACCTTTATCCCTAAGGAATAGGGCGTGGTGGTGGAGGTTTAGGAGAAGTGGTAGGATGGTTGGGATTACATTGTTTTCGCCCACATACCATGGAACATCCACTCCTTCCATATCGAATTCTGTTTGGACGGCACTGATTAGGAGGACTAGGAAAAATGGCGATTGGCTTCTTCGAAACTAACAAAATCGATAATAATACGAGCAAATAAGCCACGAAGATGAGAAATCGCACATCTCCTCTTCTTCCTCTAAACCAAGCCATGAAGGAGATGCACCATTCATCTCTCTCCACTATATATTTATAGTGGATGAGTAATTTACTAATCATTTTAATTTATAAAATTTATATTGTTTTTAAATTAATTTATGTGGCTTTAATTTCCTTTCGCCAATATTCCACAAAAATATTAATGATGTTTGACTGCAAGATAGTAGCTTGTCGACTACATTACTTGTCAAGACTTATCCCGTACGTACCATTGATCTTCAAGACACGCTGAGTTTTTCTTTTTTAATTTGACTCGTATTTTGTTGACTTTGACTGTTGACTTTCTTTTAAATTATTCTCATCCGCTCTTTCTCGTCGATTATTTTCTTTTAAATTTTTTATGAATCTTTTCGCTTTGTTAATTTGATCGCCTAGGTGAATAGTTTTAATTAATATTATTTCTGATTATTTTTTTCAACGCCTAAAAGTTTCTGTTTTTTTTTTTTCATTCTCTCGTTTTTCAGAAAACAGAAAATGAGTTTTTTTTTTTATTTTTCAGTTTTCCAAAAAATACTCTTTTATTTTTTAGAAAAACGAAATGGAAACAGAAAATGATTATTTTATCATTTTTCAGTTTTCCAAAAAACGCTTCTCTATTTTCTAAAAAATAGAAATGAAAAACGTGAACTAAACGCGTTTTTTTATTTTCGCAGAAAATAAAAATAAAAAACGGAGAAGAAAACAAATACCAAACGCCAACTTATTCGAGGAAAATAGAAATTCAATTCACAAACATACCCTCCTCCACATTTATTTAATTTATACGCAAAATAGTTAATCATACAGCACAACAACTGTTTAATTAATTAATTACTTTGCTTTCGATTTCGATCTCCACATGGTTCGACAACTTATTAATCAGTTCATATTGTTAGTTCTTTTTTGGTCAATTGGTTCACAAATTGACAAACTATTTGGTGGAATTTTTTAGGCCATTTTCAAAGATGAATTATTGACGATGGATTCCATAGAGAAAATGATTTCTCGTAGGCCATGTTGTTTTCATGCATCAATTTAGAGTTTTTTTAATGTACATTTGTGTGTGTACACAAATCAATTTAAGTGAATAAGCTACTAAAAGGAGTATAAGCCAATAAGGCACAAGCATAATTAAGGACGAGAAAGAACACATCACCTCGCTTCTAAATCAAGCCATGAAAGAAATTTAGCCATATCATGCTCTATATATTCCTCTCTCTCTCTATCTCTCTCTTATACATAACAATGTATATATGTTTTGATATTATTTATCAAAGAATATGAGTTTGCCATTTCACATTTCGTGGTATTCAAAGAAACGCAAAGAGAAAAATAATTAATTTAGTTTGATGTATATGAATCCAGGTGCAATTCACTATTTTTTTATATTAATTAAGTTTAGATTATTATTTAAATTAATTTAAGTTGCTATCGAAATTTACCTATCTATCTTGTATTTTATCACCCATTCACCTATCTA
Source organism: Wurfbainia villosa (assembly GCA_025175895.1). Lineage (NCBI taxonomy): Eukaryota > Viridiplantae > Streptophyta > Magnoliopsida > Zingiberales > Zingiberaceae > Wurfbainia > Wurfbainia villosa. Next base: position 442,533 of record CM046000.1, on the reverse strand, counting down.
TCTGTATTCATATTCACAATGTCATATTTACCTAATTTTGTGATTAATATTGTTCATATTGTCGTATTCTTCATCTATATTTTTCATTGAATTTTATTTTCATATGGTATTTAACATAATGGTTATCTTGATAGGGTGATGACTTTTCATCTATATTTAGAAGTTTTTCTTTTTTTTTCTTAGATATTTGATCTTGAATTTACACTGTCAATCATGAACTAATAAAGGTATATTCTTGTTTACATCTGAAATGGAATATGGATCAGTGACTAAAAAGCACTTACACTAGAAGGGAATACTCTTCCATCATTTAATTGAGGACTTTATGACACAAGTGCATTATTGTTTCCTTCATTGATTTATAGACTTATAAAGCTATAAGTGTTGTTATTTTTTACCAACCCTTGTTGAAGTTGTTGTCAAATAGTTAATAATTATTTTAAAGATATTATTTGTAGTCTACCTGAAAAGTTTCTTTCATGTTAATGTTGTTCGCATACTTTTTCCATTAAATTTTATTTTCATGTAATATTTGGCATTATAGGTATCTTGGCAGGATAGTGACTTCCCAACACATGATAGGGATATTATCTATTGTAAGCTATTGAAATCTTATTTAATTATGTTGTCTAGTTGATTTACATTAGCAATGTTCTTTCACTTAAAGTTAGATTAATCTCTCTTACCCATATGAACAACTCAATAAGTTGACAAATTCTTATAGAATTGACAACTTTACCAAATCTTAAAAAATTGTAAGTTCCAGTAATTGTCATCTACTATTAGTTTACACTTTTATAGTAATTTTCAATTTATCATATTTATGTGAGTTTATACCTTTTTCATAATTTTCTATGTTCCATTTTATCACTAATGAGATTTATTGCAGTTTGCTAGACAACAATCTTATTGGACGTCTGCCTCCAGAGTTTTCTGGGTTTCCTTAGTTGCTTATCCTGTAAGTATACACTACAAAAAAACATTGAAATAGCAACAAATTTTTGCAACGAAAAAAATTTATTGTAAATTTGCAACGAATTTGACGACGAATTATCAAATCGTTGCTAATTAGTAACGAAATTTGCGACGAATTATCAAAAAATATTTTGTCGCAAAATTTACAACAAATTATATTCCGTTACACATATCGTTGCTAATTTTGCAACGAATTTAACTTTCGTCGCAAAATTTGCGACGAAAACAAAATTCGTTGCAAATTTTTGCAATGAAAATGAAATTAATCGCAAAAATTTGCAACGAATTTTGGATTCGTTGCAAATTTTGCGACGAAAATAGAATTCGTTGTAAAATTTGCAATGAATCCAGAATTCGTTGCAATTTTTTGCGATGAATTTCATTTTCGTTGTAAAAATTTGCAACGAATTTTGTTTTCGTCGCAAAAATTTGCAACGATTTTCAAATTGGTCGCAGAATTTGCAACGAATATGAAATTCGTTGCAAATTTTGCGACGAATATGAAATTCGTCGCCAATTCTGCAACGAAAATTAAAATCGTTGCAAATTTTCAATTATTTCCCAAAAAACGGCGCTCAATACCAAACGAAAATTTAGCGACGAATTCTATTTTCGTCGCAGAATTTGCAACGAATCCAAAATTCGTTGCAAATTTTTGCGATGAATTTCATTTTCGTTGCAAAAATTTGCAACGAATTTTGTTTTCGTCGTAAAAATTTGCAACGATTTTCAAATTTGTTGCAGAATTTGCAACGAATATGAGATTCGTTGCAAATTTTTGCGACGAATATGAAATTCGTTGTAAATTTTGTGACGAATATGAAATTCATCGCCAATTATGTTACGAAAATTAAAATCGTTGCAAATTATCAATTATTTCTAAAAAAACGGCGCTTAATACCATACGAAAATTTAATTTTAAATTCGTCACTGATTCTGCGACGAATTTTAAAATTCATTGCTGATTCAGCGACGAATTTTAAAATTCGTCGTAGATTCAGCAACGAATTTTAAAATTCGTCGCAGAATTCTGTATAATTGTAATTCTTCCCCTTTTTTCTCGCGTTCATCCGCTGCCGCTGAAGCCAAAGGTACGCGCGTCTCTCTCCCCTCTCTCTCTCAATCCGGCGATCGAAGCCCTTTTCTCCCTCGATGCTCTTCGCCAGAGCTCTTTCGCCGCCCTTGCTCTCCTGCTCTGTCGCCCCTCGCACTCCTGGTCCGCCTCCCTCGTGTGCCTCTCCCTCGACGTTGCTCCTTCACCTCCGTCGTCCTCGCCACCAACATCCCGACCATCGATGGGTCGTCTGGGAACCCTTTCGCCGCCCGATCCAATTGCTTTTCCGCGATTAGGTACCCTCCTCCTCGCCTTCCAGATTCCGTGAGCGAATCCTCCTCCGGAGGAGCTTTAAGGGGATCCGACATTCTGCTGGCACTTAAAAGAGCCATCGCCGAGAAGGAGGCGCGGAGGCTGAGCGAGAAGAAGAGGAAGGGGAAGAGGAGAACGCCGACGACGCACGGAGATAGAGCGAGGAGAAAAGGGCTTCGATCTCGGCGAGCAAGTCCGGTCGATGAGATCAGGAGCGATTGGGAGACACGGATTGAGGAGGTGGAAAAGCGAATTCAAGGTCTGCGTTTGGGAGAAAAGGGTTTCGATCTCGGACTGCGTGCCTAGCCCTTCTCTCCACCCAAAGGTTGGCCGCGATCCATGCGTCTACGCCTCTATCCTCCTCCGCTGGCTCCTCTCCATCCCCGCCGCTGTATGCACAGGCGCCTCCCCCTTCGGCGTCGTCGTCGAAGGGATTTTCGAAGGCAGCAGAGTACGTGATCTCGAAGGTTGACGATCTGATGAACTGGGCGCGTCGCGGGTCGATCTGGCCGATGACCTTCGGGCTCGCCTGCTGCGCGATGGAGATGATGCATGCCCACACTGCGCACTGTGATTTTGATCGATTTGGTGTCATCTTCCGCCTGAGCCCTCGCCAGTCCGACTGCATGATCGTCGCCGGAACACTCACCAACAAGATGGCACCTGCTCTGTGCATATATATGTAAGATGAATTAAATTTTTTATCATGTTTTTGATCTTCTTATCCCTCAAATGTACTGATGTCTTTTTCTGATGATGATGAATGATATTGTTCTGAATGTTCTCATGAGCGTCAAAAGTTTGATGGCTATCAATTATTATTATAGATTTTGGACCTCGGTGATGTGTGATACTTAAGGTCTTTAGATCAATTATTATTTTTACAGAATTCTGGTGATTATGGGTCTTCATCTTTGCAGAACATTTAATTGGATAGTAATTAAACTGAAAGTGTCATCCAGTTTAGGTTTTTCTATCAACATGTCATCCTGTGATTTGGCGACGAAATTATTTTTCGTCGCAAATTCGGCGACGAAAGATATTTTTCGTTACAAATTTAGCGACGAAATAAATATTCGTCGCTAATTTAGCGATGAAATTTATTTCATCGGAAAAATAAAAAATTTGCGACAAAAATCAAATTTCGTCGTAAAAATTTGGCGACGAAAATCAAATTTCGTCGAAAATATTTGGCGACGAAAATCAAATTTCGTCGCAAAAATTTGGCGACGGCTTATTTGCAACGAAAATATTTTCGTTGCAAATTTCGTTGCAAAATAATTTAGTAACGAATTTTAAATCAAAATTCGTTGCAAAATTCGTCGCAAAATCCAATGATTTTTGTAGTGGTAGTATTTTAGTTGCATTAAATTAACAATCTAGTTGTGATATATTTTTATTAATATTTTATTTTTTTTTAATTTTATATATTTGTATATATAGATCTTCAAAATACTTCGAAGAGTTGATCTTGATGTACAAGCTCATGATACAAACTCTAAAACATAGCTGTTCATTCTTGCTGATGATCTATAAAAGATTGTTTAATATTCTTCAGGTATCTTGTAATTATATTGGTTTATTATATATCGTGCTGACTGAAAAATAGAGATAGTGAAATTCAATATTTTTTTTATATTGTAAGTTTATACATTTGAAAATTAATAAATAATTGGTCTCTAAATTTAGAGACCAATTTAAAATTTGGTCTCTAAATTTAGAGACCGAATTTAAGATTGGTCTTTAAAGTTGGTCTTGATGTACAAGCTGATGATACAAACTCTAAAACATAGCTGTTCATTCTTGCTGATGATCTATAAAAGATTGTTTAATATTCTTCAGGTAATTATATTGGTTTATTATATATCATGCTGGCTGAAAAATAGAGATAGTGAAATTCAATATTTTATTTATATTGTAAGTTTATACATTTGAAAATTAATAAATAATCCGTCTCTAAATTTAGAGACCAATTTAAAATTTGGCCTCTAAATTTAGAGACCGAATTTAAGATCGATCTCTAAAATTAGCGATCTGAATTTTAGTGATAAAAAATTTTAGTCTCTAAAATGATCTTTAATACTTTTAGAGATCGAATTTCGATCTCTAAATCGATCTCTAAAATAGTATTTTTCTTGCAGTGGATAAAGAAGAAGGCGTCACCTCTTCTTCCTCTAATCCAAACTATGAAGTGGAATTTAACTAGAAGCATGAATGATTCATCTCTCTATATATATGAATGTGTATAATTATTTTAATTAATTAAGCTTAGATTGTTATTTAGATTAATTTAAGTAGCTTTTCTTTTGCCAATTAGTCAACAAAAATGAAGTTTAAAAGTTAAAACTGTACAAGTAATTGAGTGGATTTTTCTTGTCAACTAGTCAATGGTTAGACCTTATTTCACCATGCATTAATTAATTACACTTGAGTTGAATGGAGTGTTGAATGATCAATTTTGCCATGTTTTTTTTTTACCTTTTTAAAATTTGACTTGTATTATTGTCGACTTTGACTTGGAAAAATTTTTCTAGACAATTTTGTTCCTCCTTTTTTTTTTTTTTTTTTTTTTTTTTTTTTTTGATTTACAAGTGGTATCCAAGCTTCGCCCGACTAGTCCACTTGGCGAACCGGCCCTGCCCCACGGCCTCCGAAGAGTCTCCACCGGCCCACAAGGGTAAATTAGGAAGACGCGCCACCAAGTCGCCGTGAGGGGTTTAACGCCAATCAAGGTCCGCACCCCACACCAACCCGCTGGTAAACGGGAACCCGCCTCCGCAACCCGCAAGCGAGTGGAAAACGGCGGAATTCCCTCCGCAAGCTGCAGCCGGCAGGGATCGAACCATGGCTTGTTCCTCCTTTCTCACTTTTAGTTAAGTGTTTGATTTTCTTAATTATCATGCGCAATCATCTTGATTCTTCTTCGTTCAACGAAATGATTTTATGCATAATTATATTCTAAGATTTAAACGTGTGTTCATATGATTTTAGGTGAAAGTCTTCCTCGTATCTCCATGGAGATGGCGCATTGACTGAGACAGTACGACATTTACAAAATTGACATGAATCAATTCCGAAGAAAAATCTAAATTCTCTCTCTAAACTCAGATGACCTCTCACTGTCTTTGATCAACCCATCAAGATCCAAAGGTCATCCTGAGATTTATCTCTCTTATAATAACCATGGGATAGACTGGTAGGAACCGCTAGATTTTTTATTACAATCTTTTACAGAGTATATCTTTTTGAGTCATCTAGGATTTTTATAGCGGTTTAAGGTTAGGGTTAGGTTTCGACAAACCTAATTAACACATAAGAATTTGGACAAAAACTTGCTCGTCAAGTTAAAAATTGAAAAATGAGGTGCTATTCAGCAAAATAAAATAAAATAAAAGGTGCTTTCCAAAATTGTTCATATGTATTTATTATTTATTGTTGCAGTGTGCTTTATTAATTTACTATTTTTTAATATTAATTAAGTTTAAATTATTATTTAAAGTAATTTAAGTTATTTTTCTTTGCAAGCAACCAAATCACTGGTTAGAATTTATTCCTACCATTTGCGCGTGCAAAATTTTCTTTATGGTCTAATTTATTCCTGGCTTTAACGTTGACCATCGGTTCTTTGATTCCGATTCGATTATGATCAATTTCGAATTTATCAACATCAAAACAGATTTCGATTCTAAAATTTTAACATTGAAATCAATTCAATTCACTATTTGAATTGGTAATAAATGAACTATTTCTAGATCAGTTTCGAAACAGTTCCGAATTACTAATTCTAAGATTCGACACCGTGTATATGATATTTAAATAAAGTGACTCAAATATTCTAAATATATTTCGACGATTTACCAAACAATGCTCCTAAAGATTGGAATTGCCCAAAAAATATCCCATACTTTAATATTCACCAAATAGCGTACTTAATTCCCTTTTTACCCTTCAGAAATAGCACATTTAATTTCTGAACGTGGTGTTGGGAATTCAAATCTCAGCACCACAGTGATGGTGGTGCAATTCTAGCACCATCACTATAATGCTGGGAATTCAAATCTCAATACTACGTTCGAAAATTAAATGCGATATTTCTGAAGGGTAAAAAGGAAATTAAGTGTGTTATTTGATACATATGAAAGTATGAGACGTTTTTTGGACAATTCCAAACTTCAGGAGCGTTGTTTGATAAATCGCCAAAATATATTTAGAATATTCTACATGCTTCTTCGTTGAACTTAAGCTTCCAAATTCATCTATTTTGTCAATGATCATATTTTTCTTTTCTACCTCAAACTAATAGCATGTTAAAAAATTTTACTTTTAAATTAGCAAATGACCGGGTCCAAATTGAAATTGAAATCAATTCTGAACCGGATCCAAAATCGATCGGAATTGGAATCAGAATCGGCCGATTCTGATTCATAAAAAAAAAAAATCCAACCCATTACTTAATGGATTTGGAGTGGTTTGAGAACCGATTCATTTCAATTCTAAATTTAACATGTCGACTCCGGATTAAATCGATCCGTTAATCATGTCTACTTGGACATAGACCCGATTGCCATCAGCGTTGAATTGGATTAACTGTGACTGTCTTGGATTATATTATCAGTGAATTTGACATTTACGTGGTTAATAAAAATAGACCATTTTCTCTAAAAAAAAAAAGAAGATTTTTTTTTTGTGAATTTCATTGATCCTTGATTCTAACAGAACACTAAAAAAACAGCACAAATACAAAACAATTTAATTATTTTATATATTACTGATGAAAATATGTATGGCAAAACGTTGTTGGATAATAGAAGTATATTATCCAAATAAATTAAGACTTATCGAAGAATATATATATATATATTGCTGACTAAATTCTAACTTATAACGTTGTTGGTCTTTAAGTTTTCTTTACATTTTTGTTTTTGAAATTTGATTTGAATTATTCTTGACCCTGACGTAGACTTTAATTTTGACTTTTTTACTTTCACAGGTGTTAAGAAAGATCTTCTAAGCATTGTTTTGAACTCTTCTTCTTAATTATTTTAACTTATCAAGTAAAAGAGAGAAACCAAGTATATATAAATTATTCTCATCCAATATTTCTCTTTAATTTAGTGTCTGGAAATTATGAGAAATAAATTAGAAGTAATTAGTCAAGGGAACATTTATGTAGTTGTTTTAAGTATTACTTTAATTTCGCACAAATTAGATAGAAGTATATTATGGAAGTATAACATTAGAGTAGTAATTTCTTTGTTTTGTGATTATAAGTTAGAAGTATTTAATTGTCTCTCTGTTAAAATAAATCATAACTTAGAAAAAATTAAAAATATTTCTATTGGCTTCAAACATGTTTGTGAATAATTTAAAATGTAAATAGTACAAAAGTATCTTTTTGAGTTTTAATTTAAATTATTCCATAAGTTATTTTTTACTAAATTTCCTTTAAATTTATATTCTTCACTATTTTTTTTTTGTCTGACTATTATCCTTTCCATAACAATCAGACCTTAAACTTATAATTTATTATCCTCAAATAATAAGGAACTTTAGAAAATAATACTCAAAGGATCATAAGAATAATAATTTCTTTCATGCTTAGTATTTAATTTGTTTTTAAAAATCTTTTATCGTTACCTTCGTATCATGTCGAATCTAAGACAATCCTGTTTAAAGTGGAGGCCAAAGGATAAATTTCATTCGATAATATCATCATACAAATTTTGTGGGAATTAATATAATTAAGTTTATTTATTTATCTCCGATTATTTTCTATAAAATTATTATATGAATCTTTTTCGTGTTCTTTATCACCGAGGCGAATTGTTTTAATTATTTTAATTCTGATTTTTTGTTTGAACACCAAACAAGTTAAATTTGTTCAAGGAAAATAGAAATTCAACTCACAAACTTACCATCCACATTTATTCATACACAAAATAGTGAATCATACCATAGAAGAACATGGAGGACAATGAAAATAGAGGAGGATACATATATTGAATGACTCGGGCAACAACTCGATCGAGGCACACATAGATTCGTACAAGTTTGGATTCACTCATTATTTTAGGTGCGGAGGCTCGATCGGGATGTTAGATATCTAGCTAGTTAGGGGGGGTTACAAATTTTTTCCCCTTGCCATATTTGGCATCCGCTTGGACTCCGATTCACAGGACTTGGGAAATCTTTATCAACAATCATGGAGACAAAATTATAATTTATCCGAGTTAAAAATTTAACAAAAAAAACAGATTAATTATGAAATTTGATTAAAAAATTTAGAGTTAATTGAATAGACATGCACTTATACACAATATAAAAAAAATAATTGAGGTTCCAAAATAACTAAAGCACAGATAGATTAATTAATACCTGGTGCTGCCGTTGTTTGATCAGTTGTGGGAAGGGAAAACAGCATGAGCCACACAATTAAGTGAGCCAGGAGGATGATAAAGAGCAAGCCTCCTCCTCTGCCTCTTCTCCGAGCTGCCATAGCTGAAAATCCTGGCTAGATCTTACTGGAGAAGCCATGGAGGAACAAGTATTATATTATATAGAAGAGGAAGAGAGCAGCGTTAATTGTTTATTTGTACTTTTGATAATAAAATTAATATATTAAAAGTACGTAATTTCTAACTCAGAAACTTCAAACTTGGGCTTAAGGTCAGCAGCCAATTAATAACCGATCGAGTACGTGTTCTCTCACTGCTGAATGCTGCATTTGTTGCAGTGTGCTTCGTTAATTTAATTTAACTATTTTTTAAAATATTAATTATGTTTAAATTATTATTTAAAGTAATTTAAGTGTTTTTTCTTTACGCGCAACCAAATCAGTGGTTAGAATTTATTCGTACAAAATTTTATTTGAGGTCTGGCTTTCATATAGTCCTGCAGATTATCATCGACTTTGACATTTGTTTATTGTTAATTAAAATAGACCATTTTCTCTAAAAAGAGGTTTTTTTTACGAATCAGGCTTTCATTTATTCTTTTCCGATAATTTTCTCCTAAATTATCTTAAGAATCTTTAATTTGTTTCCTAATCACCAATATAATTAATTAAGGTGGTGTTTTAATTATTTTAGCACCGAGTAGCTTAGATTCATTCAAAAAGAATCCTAATTATATTCATAAACAAATTCCTGACCCAAACAAAGATCAAACTTGCAAGAAAATAACACGATCAAATTTTATATAGTTTAATTATATTCATAAACAAATTCCTGACCCAAACAATCGATAAGATTTATAGTTTAATTACACTTTTATAGAGAGAGAAAGAGTGTGAATACATTGCTTGTTTAATCACTTAATTTGCTTTCGATCTCCACAAGGTTTGACGACTTATCGATGACTTCATATTGCTAGTTTGATTTTATTTTTTGACCAATTAATTAACAAATTGACATATTATTTGGTGGAATTTTCTCCATTTTCCAAGATGAATTATTGTCAATTGATTCGATTTGATAGAGCGGTATTATATTTTCTCCTATGACATGTTGTTTTCATTCATCAATATTTTTTTTTTTTACTTTATGATCTTGATATATTGCTTATTTTCAATATTATTATCGAAGGATATGAGTTTGCCATTTCACATTTACGTGATATTCAAAAAACCCAAAGAGGAAGAAAAAATAATTTTATATTGATTTTAATCCTTTTCAGAAAAAAAAAAGAGCTAAAATTTTCTATGAAAATTTGAATTATAAATAATAAGGGGGAAAAATTAGAAGGACAATATAAAACAAAATCAAATTTTACATAATCCAACATCTCATTGTGTATCGATCATATTGATATGGTTCGATACTTTCAACTCTTAAGGAATTTCTGTAAAAATGTTGGAATTATCAACCTAGCGATCTCCATCGGTCTGTCTCATGGTCATTATGAGGGTGGTAAATCACGGAGGAGTCTATGAGCCTTGACGTGCTGGCTAAGATATGTGGGGATCATCTGAATCCAAGAAAGGACTTTAGACTTCCTTCGGAATCGATCCATGTCTTATCCGCAAGCACTGTCGTACCTTAACCACCACGTCATCTCCGTGGGAACAATCCTTAAGGAGTCTCGTGTAGAGGCAGAGATTTGAAGATTATACGACCACGATCGATGTCACAAACTTTATGCCCATTGATTATGGAGTATCTACGGAGAAATAGTGTATTGTGCCCCAGCCCCAAATCAAACGATGTCTTTCTCTCTCTATATATATATTGTTAGCTATGCATATGAATCCATCCCTGTGCAATTTAATAATCCTTTTTAATCAATTGAGTTTAAATTGTTTTTTTCATCAATTTAAGTAGTTTTCCTTTTGCTAATAATTAGTCCATAAAATGAGGTTTACACTATCGATTGTTATAGCTTAATTAGTCCACCATTTGTAAAATATGCATTAGTTAATTACATTTAAAGAGTATAATTCAATGGTGTGGTGAATGATCCGATCCATTGGATTTGACTTTGGCTTTCAATGCATATGGTACTAATTAATTCATTTTCTATGAATTAAGAAATAGTTATTTTCAATAATGTAATTATTAATATTAGAGAGTACGTATAGTATGGACAATTCGATACGCCATTTATCTTTTAAATAGATTGTGTTATATCATATAAATATTTTATTTACCTTATTACTGAGTAAGGTACGGTAGTACTTATGGATAAGATATGAATCAATTTCGAATGAAGTTTAAAGTTTTTTTCTAGATTCAGATGATCTCCACGTGTCTTGAGTCTTTTGATCATCACGTTAAGGTCCATAGGACCCTCCCTGATTTATCTCCCTCACAATGACTGTGGGACAGGACGGTTCCAATATTGTGTGGATGAGTAAAGCTAACTGTTTCAATTATTATTATTATTATTATTGTTGGTCGCTTAATTAGATACATACACTCAAGAAAACTCAAATTTAATCCTCAAACATATATACTATATGTATACCGTCCACATTTATGTATACACAAAATAGTGAATCATAATATAGAAGGGTTATCTGCTGGGTGCCAAATCCGTGAGCGCCTGTGTGCGATCAACTGCGGGGAACAATGATTTCATTGTTCGCCGCAGTGTGATGAACAGTGAAAATACTATTTATCGCAGTTAATCGTGCACAGACACTCATGGATTTGGCGCCCAGGAGATCAGAAGTTCCATAATATATAGAGAAGAACACGACGAGGATATATAATATATTGCATGATTTGGGCAACGACAACTGGACGTACACATGGATTCATATAGCTTAATAGCTAGCTAGGTTTGAAATCACTCATTCAACAGCAACTAAAAAAGTTTGTATATATGGTTGCATATATAGCCTTGGGAATTCGGAGAGGTACTGGGGTTCCATATTCTACGTGACTACATCCATTTGCATTGCCATAAGGAACAAAACCTTCATTTGGTCGTCGGAAACGAAAACAACACGAGCCAGGATCGGAGGATGAGAAATTAGCACACCTCCTCCTCCTCCACCGAGCTTCCATTGTTGAATTGAAAATCCTAGCTAGACCTTAATTATCGAGGAAGCCATATAGAATTAAGAGGAACAAGCTAAGTATCATATAGAAGAGGAAGAGAGTAAAGGCAGTGTTTGTTTATTTGACTACTGACCGATGAGTTCACGTCGTTAGATTCCAGTTCGTTCAAAAAATTAAAAGTGAACGTATCGTTGGGTTAATTAGTCAGTGCCATTTGTTTGAGTTTGACTTACAATATATATATATATATATATATATAAAACTCATTCAACACCAACTAAACAAGTTTGTATGGTTGCATATATAGGTTTGGGAATTCGCAGTGGTGCTTGGGGCCTGGGGGTCACAAATCTTCATCCACTTTCATATTCTACATCCACTTTCATTGCCACAAGGAACAAACGAGACAGAGAATTCTATAAAAGTGTTATAATATTGCTTTTCTTAATAGTACATTATTAGTCGGCTGACACGAGATGCTAGCTGGGCATAGTCAATATAAGAGGATTCAATTGACTCATTGGCAGGGCTCTGATTATTATGACAATACCAATTAGATAGCCTAGTAAAAATAGTAAACGACACATTTAGTATAAGAACATGCGATTGTTATGCTCTTTCAAAAGATAGACAATTTCCATTACAAGAGATAAATTTACTGCAGGTCAGAGACTTCTGCTGGATATCTGTCAATATATAGTAGCTTCGACACTTAAGAAGCTATTGTCTTCTCCTAGAAGAGGATACCCTTGATCCTCAAACTGTTTGCTAAATCCTTCAAAATCCATTATAAACATGTCGGCAATTTTTTCGCTAAGTTTTGCTATCATCTCTTGCTCCTGTACTTTTCAACGAACTTCCTTAGTAGATACTTGGGGTAGCAAAAGTGGCTTTGAGTTCGTCTCTTTCTTCAGCGATAGCTAATGCCTGTTGATCGAGAGAATTTATAGTTTGGGTATGTTCCAGCTGCAGCGATTGTAATTGATTTGTTACTTCTAGGAGGTTTTTAGGAACTTTAGAAATGACAGAAGAGAAGTGATCCAACTGAGTTTGAGCAGAATCACGAGAGTTTTAATGGAAGATAGGGCTTGCAGTAGCTCAGCAAGGGACTTTTAAGTCTCTTTAAGTTGAATTTGTCATTCTGCTATTTCCCAGGCCAAGGTATCAACTTGTTGGATTTATTCACTCTGGAGTAATAGTTGGGTGCGCAATAGATCGGCCTCACGAAGAGCATCTTCTCAGGCGCGCCCTGATTCTGACAAGTCGGCCTTAAGATATGCACATGTTTTTCTAAAAATTTCCTCTGAGATTACCAGGGTTGCTTTTCGTTGTTTAGCTTATGTTATGTGGTGAGTCATTTGTTTAAGCCGGGTCTCTGAAGTTACATGGTGGGCTTCCATAGTTGACTGATACTCGACTAAATGGGGAGTTGTATCATTCCAATGGCAAAAACAAGAGCAAATTAAGAAGAATATTGTTAGGGGGATACCTCTGTGAAGTTTACTCATAGGCGTTCAAAGGGATCCTGCACTTCAGACTGACTAAATAGTTTTACTTCTTGGAAAGTGCAGATCTTAAGAACAGAATGAAGAGTGATAGTAGGAGTTATAGAAGTAGGAATAGAAGGGGGAACATCTTCTGTAAGATTTAGTTCAGCCAATGGAGAGGAGGATTCAGGAAAGAGGAGGTTATATTGGGGGGAGGTAGTAGTAGGTTCTTCTAAGTTTGAAGCTAAGTATAAGGATGATGAAGAAGGTCCTACTTCTAAACTCGGAGACAAAGCTATAGGAGAAGAAGACAAAATAAAAGAACTGCCTTCAAACATGGAGGAAGGTTCTCCAGAGACATCAATGTCCCCTTTTGAAGGGGAGGGGAAGGGGTCATAATGGCGGAGCCGATGACGAACAAGAGGAGGACTAGGGGAGTGGGAGGCTAAGAGTATGGGAGGAGAAGGTTGAGTAGGGGAGCCTCCTAACAGTCGGGGAGATGTGGGGAAGATTTTGAGGAGGTGGTAGGAGGACAGACTGTTGTTCGAGTGGCGAGAGGGCGACTTTGGTAGTTAAGTCCTGGAGAGGGGAGGAGAGATGAGCTGGGGATTGCTCTCGGTTGCGCTTTCCCTTCTCTTTTTCTTTTTTCTCGGTTGTGACCTCCAACACACTCATCATTGCTTTCTACATTAGGTCATCTGTAATACGGGAAAATAGTTATCAACCATTAGTAGTTCATAAAGCTTTACTCTACAAGAGGGTTCGTAGTAATACATCATCTATTAGAATGTGATCGTCCAAAGCAAAGGGGGATAATCCAAAACGGCCTAGGAGATGATCATCCAGAAAAATATCAAAATTATACTGGTGATCTTGGAGATTTCTCTTGATTTCTAGAAAGGGACACTTCAACCGACACTCTCGGAAGGAAGGAAGGTCTAGCATGTCCATTTGCCAAGTCTCCGAATGAGGTAAAGGGGTAGGAAGTTGCACCAGAAAATACAATTCTTTTCAGCCCTTATGCGATAAGGGCATATTTCAGAGGAATTGGCAATCGGGGTGTTCGACAAAATAAAAAACCCTGAGGTTGGATGACTGGAATTGGAACAGACTGTGGAACATTAAAGGGAATAAGTCCAATCCTAAATTTTTGAAGACGATGGTTGCCCCGACCAAAATGCAAAAGACATTCAGGGCTAATTGATTTACTGCTATTTTGTAAAAATCCAAGAGGTCAAATTATATAGGAGGGATGCGGAGGCGGAGGCCATTTTCTAGCTGGTTCAAGAAGAAGACGTGGTGGTGGTTAGGTGGAGGAAGGTGAGGTCATTGGTTGGGTAGGGCAAAGAAGCATTTAACACTCTCATCCATATATTATTTTCTAACATTACGAAAGTAGTAGCGACTATCTATAAGGGTGGGGGTGGTTTCGAACCAGGGTAACTTACTAGGGTTTTGAGAGGAAGGAGCCATAAGAGAAAGATTACGGAGAGAAGGGGAATACCACTTACTTGGGGGTTAAGAGGTGACGGTTGAAAAAGGAAAAAGAGCTTCTTGATGCAAGAAGGAAGACTCGAGAGCAGAGCGTCTGTCAACGAGGGTTACCTACGGGAACATGGAATTTAACAGTAAGGGAAGGAGGAAGACAACGAGCATGGCTACAAAAACAAGGAGCCTCGGGAGCTCAAGTGTTTCAAATACCGTGGTCTAGAGTGCAAATGAGTTGGGCCTATTAGTAGGATATTTGAGCGTTTTACTCCGCCTAAATAAAATGGGAAAAAGCATGGTTATTACACCCCACGAATAAGCAAAAGTCGTTTGGATAAAATTATGGAACTGAAAGGAGTGGATTATGTCCAAGGAAGGAATAAGAGGAAGTGAATAGATGGGGTATTCACGTTACTAACATAATATAAAATGATTAGTCTGACTATTTTGAGGGGATGACTAATGATATTATTCGTAATATGGTTAAGTGGTTGGAGGGATGAGACAAAAAGAAGCAGCTTGGGGGAGGAGACGAGTGTTGAGTTGGGATGAGATGGTTCGGGAAGTTAGCTAAGTATTGAGCCCAAAAGAAGTTGCTCGGAAGAAGTGGGTCAAGTATCAAGTCGGAGAGAGATAGTTCGCGAAGCAAACTCGAAGTGGAGTTGGGCAAAGGCAACTCGGAAAGTGGGCCAAGTATCGAGTCGGAGTCGGAGAGAAATAGTTCGGGAAGAAGGCCTGAAGTGGAGTTGGGCAAAGGTAGCTTGGAAAGTGAGCCAAGTATCGAGTCGGAGTCGAAGATAAATAGTTCGGGAAGCAGGCCCGAAGTGGAGTTGGGCAAAGGCAGCTCGGGAAGTGGGCCAAGTATCGAGTCGGAGAGAAACAGCTCGGGAGACAGATAGAATACCAAATTGAGAAGGGCATGACTCGAGGAATTAATGGAGAAGAAATGTAAAGAAGAGAATAGTAAGTTAGTTAAGGTGGAGCGTCATAAAATATTCCCAGGATGGGATGTTAGAGTTCATGTATACACATCATCTTCAATAACAGACTGAAGATGCTTCATGGGTTCCGTGAAATATTCCTGACAGTAACCATTCTCTAACAGCCTAATGAGCATCATCATCTTGACCCGCATGATGATCCACGTGGACAGTGATCCTCAAAGTTTGTTACGCGACAGTGTGTCTTAAGGCTAGAGGGGGGATAAAAGTTTGAGGAGGAGAGAAGAGGATGAGATTTCTGATTACTCTTACACTTAATGTTTTCGGCTGCATTGATTATTTTCCTCTTGCTACTACTTGCTTCTCTTTCTCAGACAAGTTCTAATTTAAGCATCGGAGTGTCATCGTCGGGTAAGCCGACGACAGTTTAACGTGTGTTAATTTTGATAGTAAGGGAACAAGAAGATCTTAACTGCTGCGATCAGAGAGAACAACCTATCTTTGACGATCTAATCTCGAGAAGCTAAAAATCTGGATGAGCTCATTCAACACTAACTAAACAAGTTTGTATGGTTGCATAGGCTTGGGAATTCGGAGAGGAGGTGCTTGGGGGTCATAAATTTTCATCGACTTCCATATACTACATCCACTTACATTGCCATAAGGAACAAAACCTTCGGTGGTCGTCGGAAGCGAAAACAACACGAGTCACACAAGCGAATAATGAGCCAGGAGGATGAGAAAGAGCACACCTCCTCCTCGCCTCTTCCCTGATGAGCTACCATAGCTCAAAATCCGAACTAGATCTTATTGAGGAAGCCATGGAGGAACAAGTATTATATTATATGGAAGAGGAAGAGGAAGAGAGTAATCGTAGTAGTGTAATTGTTTATTTGACTACTGACTAATGATCAGTTGACGTTGTTAGATATTTCAATTGAATTCGTTCACAAAAGTGAACATATTGTTGGGTTAGACCATCTCCAATGCATACTCTATTACACCATTTCAGTGTAAAAAGAACACTATTTCTTTTCCAATGGAACACCAAAAATTGTACTAAAATGGTGCAAATATAGTTTATTTTAAATAATTATATTATAATATTAAATTTATATTTAAATATTCTTAAATATTATAAATTAATATTATTTAATTGAATTGAATTTATTCTTGCTAGATATGAAGGAATCAAAGATAAAAATGCTCATTTTACCCATAGAAATATATTAATTGAGCATTTGTGGGAACAATATGGTAATTATGATAATTAAGGTTTATAATGATGTATTTTTAATGAAATATTATTTGTTTTGTGAAAATATTTTATCTTAATTGTTTACGATTGTATATTGTCTTTAAATAATAGTATGTCTACTAAATTATTTCCACCAAAATTAAGAAGAAATGTATTAATATTTATTTTCTTGTAATTAAAAATATAATATCATAAAAATGAGTTATTATGTACTATAAAAATATTAATTTTAATAATAATCATGATCATAATAAAAATATTTAATAAATTAATATGTATGTTGAATATTAAATTATAAGATAAAAAAGGAATATTTTAAAGAATATTCCTTTTAGCGTAGGAAATGGTGTGTATTGGTTGGAGTTGAAAAAAAATTTGGTGTTGGAATGACACTAAATTGGTGTTGCAATGACACCAAAATGGATTTTATGGTTGGAGATGGTTATTTAGTGGCATTTGGTTGTGTTTGACTCGTTCGATTGACTTGGAAAAAAGAGAAATTTTGAGACAATAGTTGAAGTTTGATTCGATCTAATTAAGAAAATGGAAATAGTTGTTGTTGAGTGAGATTGCATCGTTCAAAGGTAGTATTAATTGTATAAACAGGAAGGTTGAGTTGGGCGTTCGAGTTTAATAAATATTAATCGATTTTCAAAACGTTCACAAATTTAAAGACCGATATAATAAAAGCGGTATTTAATTATATAATTCTTCATCGATAATTTAGACATCAGAAGTTTTAGATTTAAATGAGCTCTAATTTACAGACCTAATAATACATTTTCATTGTTATTTTAGAAAATGATATATTAAAAATAATTGTTAATTTAGAAACCAAATTATGTATTTAGGCACTAAGAAAATATAATATATATACCTTTTTTCAGTTGCTAGCTAATAAGTTGCTAAATGTATTTAGTGGCCAATTGAATGCTGAGTTTGTTGGGGCGTGCTTCATTAATTTACTATTTTTTATATTAATTAAGTTTAAATTATTATTTAAAGCAATTTAAGTCGTGATTTTTCATTACATGCAACCGAATCACGGTTAGAATTGGATTTATTGGTACAGTAGTCTTATTTATTCCTAGCTAATTTGATTGTTAATTAAAATAGACCATTTTCTCTAAAAAGAGGCTTTTGTGTATCTTGGATAAGTTATTTATTTCCAACCATTTTCTCCTAAATTATCTTATATTCATAAACAAATTACAACGAGTTGTACAATAAAAGAACAAGATCAAAATAAAAAGGGTTAATTAAGAACGTTGGTTACGTGGTTCGTTGATACAAATTTTGATACCTCGATCGAGATTAAGAACGTTGGCTGCGTGGTACGTTGAACAACGACCTCCTTCAGCGTCTGGCGGCTGGGCAAGCGGAGGAAGAAGGCACCGGTTCCAAGAGCGTCGGTGACTAAGTGGGCAGCAGCAGGTGCAAAGACAAAAAAAAGGGGACAAAACAGTTGCTGCAGCCGCCTGTGACAACTGCCACAGCCGCCTAGATAGGCTGCGGTTGTCTTGCCAGCTTTGCTAATTTTGGGAAAAAAGAGACAGCTGTTTGGTCCAAAAATGGCAAGGCGGAAAAAGATCTCCGATGTGGCTAAGGTTCAGGTCAACAAGAGATTCTGCGGTGGGGATTTCTGAGGTGGCCGCTGAGATGGCTGCCAAGGTGGACACCGATGTCGCATCGGCATGTGCCACCTCAGTGTCTATCGTCACCTCATCTGTCACCTCAGCATTCCCGCCCTCTTACCCTCCACATCAGCTATGGCTGCCACCTTCTCAGCCACATCACCTGCCTTGGATGACACCTCTGCAGTCTCTGATTCTGTCAGCACTTGCACAATTTCTAGAGGTTGGGCGAAGGCTGTGGATTGGTCCCCGACCCTGCAGCCTGTTTGAGTCCGCCTGCGCCTTGCCATTTTTGGCTCCAACACCCGCTTGCACACAGTCCATCTTTGCCAGACGAGAGCTAGCAGCTGCAACAGGCTGCTCTATCCTTTCAACTCGATACTTTTTCTTCCTTCTCTCCTCGACTCAGTGCATTTTGTGTAATTCTTCTGTCCGCCAGTTCTTTCTTCCCAACGCGAACTGTGCCTCCATTTCTCCGTCTCCTGTGTCCTCGCCTCTTCCACTTCTTCTCTGATTCTTCCCATTTATCTCGATCGATTATTTTGGTCGGGAGTATATTTTTTTTGGTGTGCAGTGGGTGTTGGTTTGTGTTTAGTTTCGGATAAGGAAATGAAAAGCTACGACAACTTCGGGGGAGTGAAGGCGACGAACTCGTCGGTGGAGGCTCTAAAGCAATGGCGGAAGCTCTGCAGCGTCGTCAAGAAGCCTAAGCGCCGGGTTCACTTTGCCGCAAACCTGTAACGACCGGGCCCCGGTTGACGGTCGGTGACTTGTTGGTCACAACGCATCGCCTCTGGCGGGTCGGTGACTATTTATCGTCAACGCATCGCGCCTGATGGCGTCGTTACTCACTGGTCTTCCACTGGAAGTGGGTTTTCGCCTTCCCCGTGATTCAACTCTAAACCTCCGCGGTTAAACTAAAGTTTATGAATCGCGGTAGCAATGATCAGATCGCGGTTTGCAGATTCATAAAACTTTAACCTAGGTTAAGTAGAATCTGGGTAAACCTTCAGTGGCGAAGTGAAAGAACAACGACGGCGCGCGATTAATACAGTCATCGCTCGCAGCGACGGCGATGACAATATCGCCGCTCAACAGAGGCGGCGCGTTACAATAAAAAGGTGCCTTTTTATTGTAATTACTGGGCCCCTGTTGGCGGAATTAGGTGACCCCGATTGGTCAACGAACGTCGCCCCTGTTGGCGGAATTCGGTGACTTTATCGTCAACGATCACGCCGTCGCCCTGGCCGTCGTTACTCACCTGGTCTTCCCACCCTTGGAAGTGGATTTTTGCCTTCCCAGGATTCGAACTCTAGACCTCCAGGCTAAGTACTAAAGTTTATGAATCCTGGTAACCAAGTGATCCTGTAAATTGTCACGCTCCGAAGGAGACCCCGCCAGACAAAAATCCGACAGCATCTCCCCTGTACGGGTGACAATCCCAATTTACATACAAGGCTTACACGGCCATTATACATCGGTCAACACGACCGGAATCCAAACTCACACGCAGTTATATAATTTGGCCTCAGGCCATCAACCAAAATAAATGATAAACCGTCTACCATAAATCAACTTACCCCTTCTGCCATCTGGGCAGGAATAGTCACCAAAATCCAATCAAACCAAAATCCGAATAAGGTCCATACGGACACCAAAAATCCAAGTACAAAATCAATCTCCAAACCTATACATATCCTCTAACCAAAATATCCAAACCATAAAGCAAATATCCAAAATGAAACATTCACGACGAGTGGGGGGTCCGGCAGCTGCACTCTCCTGACAGCTTCATCCTGAAATAGATATAAACCAACGGGGTGAGTTCAAAGAACTATGCGGGTATAGTAGATATGCATAGTAAGGTATAGCAAACAATAAACATATCATGCCAGTACAGTTTCACATAAATAGGGTATGCAAGTAAGAAATACAAAATGACTGTACTTACCTGAATCTCCTACCCTGATATAGGAGCATGTGCCTGACTAGAAGTAATAGAGTCCTGACCATATATAAACATGTATCATGTATGCATGACAATCATATGCACATCCAAGACATCAATACAATAATGCAACAAACACAATACAAAATGTAATCCGTGCAAAATGCATGTCGTGCCAATGACATGGTCACCCCTGACGCCAGTCAGCCGCCTCACACGCAATGGTGAAGCCGAGTGGGTAGGGCTATGACAACTGTGCACTCTGCCATCACTGCTCCTGAGTGACCGAGTGGACAGGATGCTGTCGGAGTACACCTATCCTCCTGCCCCAAACATAGTGGGAGAGCTAAGCTCTCATCTCCCGGTGTCATAGGCCAGAGGAGGGATCCCTACCCGCTACCACGCTGCCTCATCGCTACCCATGAGCGGACCAGCGGAGCCTGACAGAGCAACTGCACACACCCTCCTGATGTACCACTAACCCATGAGTGGCAGTGTGTGCAGGCCATGTAACTAGCTGCGGGCTCAACAATAATGGAACCCCGTCCAGCTAGCATGCAATCATGCAAAAATGGTGCATGATACTAAAGCATGTAAATCCTACTCAAAATACCTATCCGAATAATATGTACTATCAATACGTACATATCCATAATCCAAATAACTATGATCCAAGTCAAACAGGAAAATATAATCATATCCTATCACATACATGTATCTAATAGGCACTAAAATCATACCAGGCATATAAACATGAAAAAGTTATTGTAAGCTATCCTAACTAACATATCAACTTGACTTAATCTAAAAGTTAAGTCAAAATACCCGCCTGAATATATATCCGCAAGAATGAAACCAAATCGTCACGACTAGGGACCTGCCTCGTGACCGAAACCTGCATAAAGCATGACTATTATTAAGCACAAAATACCATATACCGACAAATCGAATACATAATCGATTCCTTCCATAACCAATTAATCTAAAGTAAATCCATCCAATCCAAGTACACCACAAATGATCGAATCGAATCCTACATCGACCTCATATCCGATCCACTAGATTGATTTAATTATCCTCTTCAACCTAATCCATCCTCCATACATAATTACAGAACCGATCATAAATATGAATCCAACCTAACTCTAGGTGACATACACACGACTCAACCAATCCTTACCTCAAAACACGATCCAACACTTGGATCCCACCACTTGGCACCCACAATCCATTTATAGCCAACAACACTCGTTATAACCATACCTCCCTAAACGAAACCTCATAGCTTCAATTCTCCACACTGCCACAACCCCTGTAATTCACAGAATCAAAATGGACCGAAAGAAAACAATGAAGTCAAGACATATACCAACAATAGGAGCTATGTCGGCGTCACCTCCTTTATCCCCTGTTCATCGGCAACCGACGCTCACTATCACTGTCCAAAATCACTGATCAAGCTCAAATAGGAAATCCACGGCTAGGACTTTCAATCCCGTCCAAGGAACAAGGAATCTGACTCCTACCTTGCTCCGGCGACCACCGGCAGGGATCGCAGCCTCCGCCCCCAAATCGGCACGTAACAGCGACTAGGCCAGCAGCAGGCGCGGGCAGGGAGAAAGGAAGAGGAGCGGCGACGGCGCTCTTTGGCAGAGGAGGCCGGCGCGCACCGTCGGTGGCAGAGGAGGCCGGCGCAGACGGCGACGCTGGTGGCCGAGGGGTAGGCGACGGCGGAAGGGCGCTGCGACGACGGTCGCTCGTGCTCGCGAGGAGGAGAAGCCGGCGAGTCCTGATTGTCGGCAGAGAAGCAATCGCCGAGAGAAGAGGGGCTCGGGAACAAGTGTGGGAACGACGCATTCTTAGGTCGGAGAGAAGAGGGGTCACTGAGAGAAACTGAGAAAAGGTCGCTAGAAAAAGGAAATAGAAAATAGAAAATTAGGGTTTTCCATCGCGTATTTATCCCCTTTAAATAGACCCCTCTAAAGCCCGTTTACTTTATCCCCGTAAAAATCTCGTACGACCTCCATTTAAATCCAGAAAAATTCCTAAAATTTCCTAAAAATCCCGAAAAATTTCCAGGATTATTTCCTTAATTATTTGGCCATTTAATTTAATATTTTAAATTTTCCAGTATTTAACAAAACCTGTCCAAGAGCTCCGAGGTAGAGGCCATGAAGAAAACCAACCGGGTAACTGCTTTTTTCGCCCTCTTTAGCGCCTGGTTTCGATTGCTTTTGCTAAGATATAATTATAATTAGGCTGTAAAAGATTCTTTAGTTTTGTTAAATAAATAAAGCGAATAGTGGTACCAACAAAAAATAAAAATGCTAAATGAAATAAGGAAACGGGAAATGCGAAGCACATTTTGGGTCCATTCTTTGTGGCATGAGTAATTTGTTTTATTATTCCGCAGCACATTAACCTAGCTGTGGCGTGTTTACTTGGACGGAAATAGAAAGAAAATAAAAAGGGAAAACTCCCGTGTAATTGCAAGGAAGAAGAAAGGAGGATTTTAATTTAACTCCCTTTTTTAAAATTTTATTTCCGACTAAATTATAATTGAAAAAAAAAAGGAAATAGATGAACAAAATGTTTAGTTTGTAATAAATAAAGCACGAATGATGTTACTTTTGTTTCCATTTAAGTAAATATCTAAAAAGTATACTTAAATTTGACTTGAATCTACAATAGCTATTTTAGTAAAGACCTGTGCAAAAATAATTATCTGAATCAAATTGTGAAGAATACAACATGTCTAAGGGGGTCAATTTTTCCTCTCAATGCTAAATTTTATTTCAGTTTTCAGTATGTTGGGAGATATATCATTTTAATGTTTTTTTTTTCAATTAGGAACAAATTAATATCGAGGACACTACTCCTATACTCATATTAGATGAGAAGTCGTCATCAGATGAAGCAATTGGTTAGTCTTTGAAATTAAATATATATCTTGTTTGGTAGAATATGCTTTTTTTTTTAATCTTTTCTATCCTTTTTTTGTAATTGCAGAAATAATTCCTATAGTTGAAACATCGAGAGAATCAATGTCAAACTGTGATGAAACATCAAAGATTAATGAAATGTTTAGAGAAATTAGAGACTCTTTGAAGTTTCTAAAGGAGCAGGCAACGTGTATTTCATTAGCATTACATGCTCAATGTTATGACGGAGTACTGATAGATCACTCAAGAATTCCTGTTCCAATGAAATTGGATAAAGAAAAAAATGAAAAATAAAGGACCGTTTTCTGAAAAATTGGAAAATGAAAAATAATTATTTTTCTGTTTCCATTTTCACTTTCTAAAAAATAAAAGAATGTTTTTTGAAAAACTGAAAAACAAAAAAAAAATTATTTTCTATTTTCTAGAAAAATAGTATTCCACAGGACGACTTTACAATTCGATGTACAGAATCTAAGGTCGTCCATGAAATAAATTTATATTCATTTATATTTCTATTTTTAATGAGTTGACAGTTGGTTTGTTCTCTTTTTCTTTTTGCTATGCAGAAGTTCCTAGTGCAGCATCGTCTTACTTTACTCAACAATGCTGACAAGTAAGTTGTTTTTTTTCCATGCATAATTTAATGAATTTATTTTTGATAATATTAGAAATGGTTACAAATAGGTATGTTGCCTTTCTATTTTGGTGTGGCTACAAAACTAGTTTTCCACATTCAGTTTCATTTGGTTTTGAAGATTAGATGCGTGAACTTGGACTTTATTAATTTTTATTAGTAGTTGTGGTCCATTTTTTTTTAATTTTTGCATCTTTAAAATCTTGTAAAATGGTATTAGACCCAATGAAAAAACTGATGTAGTAGAAGTGATTCTAGAGTAGCTAATAGACGTGCAGTTGGATATTGAACATTGTAGATTTATATCATTTCCCCTGTATCATATCTTGCTCTATGATCTGTTTAGTTTTAGTCTTTTAGAAAGTTGTGGCTCCATCGGTGAAAATTTAATAAAGGCCATCATGATTCACTGTACAAATTGTTCTTCTGTGGCCTAAATATTTGATGAATTTTCTCCTTCTATTGGCATTGCAGAGAGGAGCTTAAGGTATTAAAGGTATATTTAAAATTTAAAATTTCTTTTCACATTTTAAAGTCGAATTACTTGCTAATTTTTTTATTCATTAAATAGGGCATCGGGAAGAAGAGAGCAGCATATATATTGGAGCTTCGTGAAAAAACTCCAGAGCCCTTCAAAAGTGTAAGTTTCATGAAAGAAATATCCAAATTGAAATGAAGAACAGTATTTTGATTGAGATAGTATTAATATTTTTAAAAGTGATCGATAAATTTTAAAATTAGAAGAGTTGGACTTATTAAAGTAAAATTGCAAAGGGCAAATAGTACTTAAATTTATTAGTCAATATAATAAAAATAAATTTCAATATTATTAGTCTGATATATTGTTTAATAGTACTCATGTAACCGATCTTAAATAAATGAGATAAAGATAATGAAGATAATAATTAAGCAGTTTGTTGGTGGTTGAATAGTCATAAAGTTTTTATTAAAAAAAATTTAGTGCATGAAGTTTTCGTCAATAAGATTTTGGAGAAGAGTCGGATCATATGAAGTTTATCATACACAGTCTTGCATTAGATTTTTTTGTGATTTATTTATCATTGCATCAAGTCCCTTTTAGTCATTAAATTTTTATGATTTGTTACATAATTTTTTTTTACTCATGTTCAATTTATTCAAAGTGACATTAAAATTATTGTGCTCTAATTTTCAGATAGATGACCTTAGAGAATTCGGCTTATCTACAAAGGAGGTAAATAAATTTTATCTTGCTTATTTTTCTTTAACATATTTGAATTAAATATTAACATATCAAATTATGTATTAATTTGTCTAAATTATTTGATTATTCATTTTACGAAATATAGTAAGATTCTTGTTAAATTTCGTTCTGATGGATTGATTTTATGATTTATTTTTGATCCAGATAAATGCAATGATGGCACAAACCCTTGGAGACTTTTGATGCCTCTTTCTCGGCTTGATTTGTTCTTTGATCTTAAAGATTGCGGTGATAATTTTGACACTTTTGTTTTACTGTTTGCTTGATGGTGTTCTGAGAATATGAAAAAAGTAATTTGTCCAAATGGTTGTGCACGCGATGTTGATTCAACCTTATAAATACCCTTAGAATATTGATCTTACCATTGAATTCTGAAACGCATTTGAGAAAGGAACACATTTAACATTGTTCTAATTATTATTATTTACCTCCTTTTATGTTTCCTATTCAGCATAATCATTTTTTAAAATATTAATTACTCTGCTTTTGTGCAACTCAAAGCTAGACGCTATCAACAAAATTTCCGCAATCTAGTCTTTCTATTTATTATAGATTTATCAACATATTTTAAAATATTATAGCCTTGATGCGTGTCTCCTTTTTCAGGAAGGAGAGACTCCCTGGTGATTGCTAGCTTTCTCACGTTGCTTAAGTTATCCATATCTCGGTCGATTATTGATACCTCACTTTGCCAATGGTGGCCTTTGCATGTCTTTTTATCTAAATATTTATGTGGTATAGAAGACCTCATGTAAAATCTTTATAGTTTGTTGCCTTATCTATCTGTAGCAAAAACTCTCGGATACCAAAACATACTGAAAATACACAATAAAATCAAAGTTGAGCATCAACATAGAATGGTAGTATAGTATGAGAGCATAAATCGTGGATCTCCCATAAATTTCCACTTCGATGCTCGTTACTAAAACTTAAATTCATCAAAAAGTGTCAGGGCTAGGAATATAAGCACTTGAAAAAAGAGATTAATGTGATGTGATCGATAAAGCATGACCAAACTCCTTTTCTTTGCTACAGCTAGCTTTTATCTGGAAATTATGAGAAATAAATTAAAAGTAATTAGTCAAGGGAACATTTATCTAGCTGTTTTAAGTATTACTTTTGCACAAATTAGATAGAAGTATATTATCGAAGTATAACATTAGAGTAGTATAATTTATTTGTTTTGTGATTATAAGTTAGATATTTAATTCTCTCTCTCTTGTCTCCAGGGCAAATTTAGATGGCTAACGCAGCCGTGTTAAGGTTTGAAAGGGCAAGGGATCAATTCCTGGAGGTGACGACCAGGCTATCGATTATTCCGCATTTCTGTGCTAGCCACCTAACACCTGATTTACCCCCCTCTATACGTAGGGGCATCGGTAGAGGACCGTTAATGCGGCGGTTCATATTCTCTCTCTCTCTTAAAAATAATCATAACGTACTTAGAAAAAAAATATTTCTATTGGCTTCAAATATATTTGTGAATAATTAAAAATGTAAAGAATACAAAAGTATCTTTTTGAGTTTTAATTTAAATTATTCCATAAGTTATTTCCTACCAAGTTTCCTATAGTTTTATATTCTTCACTGTGTTTTTTTGTCTAACTATTATCCTTTCCATAACAATCACACCTTAAAAATTAGAATTTATGATCCTCATATAATAAGCAACTTTAGAAGACAATACTCAAAGGATCATGAGAATAATAATTTCTTTCATGCATGCTTAGTATTTGTTTTTAAAAATCTTTTGTTACCTTCATCTCATGTCGAATCTAAGACACTCTCATTTAAAGTGGAGGCCAAAGAATAAATTTCATTCGATAATATCATTATACAAATTACATAATAGATTGATACATATAAAGGTTCGTAGATAGTTAAAAAGAGACTTTTGTGGGAATTAATATAATTAAGTTTATTTATTTATTTCCGAGTATTTTCTAAAAATTATTATATATATGAATCTTTTCGTGTTCTTGATCGATCACCGAGGTGAATTGTTTTAATTATTTTATTTCTGATTTTTTGTTTGAACACCAAAAATGCTAAATTTCTTCAAGGAGAATAGAAATTTAACTCACAAATTTACCATCCACATTTATTCATACACAAAATAGTGAATCATACTACAGAAGAAACACAAGGAGGACAAGAAAATAGAGGATATATATATATATATATATATATAGTTTGGATTCACTGATTATTTTAGGTGCAGAGGCTCGGGATCTTGGATATCTAGTTGGGGGGGTCACAAACTTTATTCCCGTTCCATATTTCGCATCCGCTTGGATTCGCAGACGCCGGATGTTCTTCAGAATCTTTAGCAACAATCGTGGAGTCAAGAATTATAATTTATCCGAGTTAAAAATTTAACAAAAAAATAACGGATTAATTATGAAATTTGATTTAAAATTTTTAATTAAGTTAATTGAACAAACACTTAAAAATTAAATTTAGGTTCCAAATTGAACTAAAGCACAGATAGATTAATACCTTTCTTCGCCCTTGCTTCAATTGTGAGAAGGGAAAACAGCATGAGCCACACAATTAAGTGAGCCAGGAGGATGATGAAGAGCACGCCTCTTCCTCTGCCTCTTCTCTGAGCTACCATAGCTGAAAATTCTAGCTAGATCATCGTAGTGCAGAAGCCATGGAGGAATTGAACAAGTATTATATAGAAGATAGGAAGAGAGCGTTAATTGTTTATTTAATTTGTAGTTTTGATAAATATATTAAAAGTAATTTCTAACTCAGAAACTCGGGCTTAATTAAGTTCTATCACTGCCGAATGCTGCATTTAATTAATTTGTTGCAGTGTGCTTCGTTAATTTACTTTTTTTTTTAATATTAATTAGGTTTAAATTATTATTTAAAGTGATATAAGTGATTTTTCTTTAAGCGCGACAAAATCAGTGGTTAGAATTTATTCGTACAAAATTTTATTTGAGGTCTGGCTTTCAGATAGACCATGCATTGACTTGGATTACCATCGACTTTGACATTTGTATTGTTAATTTAAATAGACCTGCGATAGAATGCGAAAGCACAGTAAATAAAGCTGAATCATAGTAAAAAAGTTCAAAAAAAGTCAGCAAAGAATGCATTCAGGAGTGAAATAAATCAGTGCCACTGTTTAAGCATCAAACGTAGCTACTAGACAAATACAGCAAGAATAGATAATGACAAGGTGACACCAATTAATCTCCTTCACGAAATTAAACCGAATCAGTGTCCTCGACTAAAAAGTTCATTAATTATGTGACAGACAAGCACTCTCTGTTCTCAAGGCTCAAACCAAATCAGTGTCCTCGACTAAAAAGTTTGTATATGTGGTTGCATACACTCAAGAAAACTCAATTTTAATCCACAAACATTTATACCAATACCATCGTTGAAAATCCTAGCTGGACCTAATTAATTATCGAGGAAGCCATATATTAGAAGAGGAAGAGAGTAAAGGCAGTGTTAATTTGTTTATAATTTTACTACTGACTGATTAGTTTGCGTCCATCGTTAATTAATTAGATTCCAATTCGTTCAAAAAATCGTTAATTGGGTTAATTGTCAGTGCCTTTTGTATATATATATATATATATATATATATATAATTTAAAGACGCGATGTATTAAAAATAATTTTTAATTTAATTAGAAATCAAATTATGCACTTGGACCTTTAAATTTAACAATAGAATTTAATTTAGAGACCATATTACACTAAAGACAGCACAAATAAAACCACTGCCTTTGTCCCAAATCGACATGAGCAACTTAAATAAACCACAAAGAGAGGAAAGAACACTTCGCCTTTTCTTCCTGCAGCTTGAAATTAACCAGGCCATCAAATATATATCAATTTAAGAAGATGCTTTGTGTGTTTGTTTAATTAGATTGTTATTTAAATTAAACAGGTGAATGGGTACGTAGTGAATTTTTCTTCTGGTCGATCGACCAATATATCATCTGTTAGAATTTATTCCGTGCACTATTTGTAAGCATGCGAAGTTTTCTATATATTTTCCTTTTAAAAAAAAAAAATGTTTGGCTCGATTATTCTTGACTTTGACATGGACTTCGAATTTGAATTTTGACATTTCTAGCTATCGCAAAATATCTTTTAATTTTGCTCATTAATTCATCACCAAATATTAATTCATCAAGATATATCGATCTAATCCAATTAATATTATAATGGTCGTATCTCTTTGCTCATTCAATATCCGCCAATAAATACTATTGTCTTTATATAAATCAACTTGATCGATTTAAGCGAACAAGCTACTAAAAGGAGTATAAGCCAATAAGCCACGAGCATAATTAAGGACGAGAAAGAACACATCACTTCGTCTTCTAAATCAATCCATGAAAGAAATTTAGGGAGATCATGTTCTCTCTCTCTCTGTCTCTGTATACGAATCCAAGGTGCAAAGTTTTTCGGAGCGTCTACTCTCCCATCGTACTAGTTTTTAATTAGATAAAAATATCTCTCATGATTTATCTCCTTTCATCTAACAGTGGGACAGACGATGATATGGACATCTAAGATGAGTACATCATCTTTTGTCCCAATGTATATGAATCCAAGTGGTCAATCCTCCGCGTTCATGGGATGTCTGTCCTTCACGGTTTGATCAAAGGACGATCGTGATTTACCTTCCTTTTATCTAGTTGTGTGGACTGACGATGAGAAACATATGAGATGAGCGCATCACCTTTTGCGCCAAGTATATAAATCAAGGTGTAATTTACTATTTTTTATGTTAAGTTTATGTTATTATTTAAATTAATTTAAGTCGCTAACATTTTATCAAATAGTCTATATATTGCGACTTATACACGATGAGGAAGTGGTGAATATTTGTTGCTTTACATTTGATTTAGATTATTCTTGATTTGGACATTGAATTGATGTTAGCATTGACGTTGACTTGGATTGTCATTGACTTTGAAGTAGATTTTGGGATAAATGATTAGTCAATTAGCTTCAATTAGCTTTACCACGGGAATGACATGATGGCTAAGACATGGTGGAATTTATGGTCTTACGGATAAGATAATTATAAAGCTCGATTCTGAAGGAGGTCTAAAGTCTTTCTATGATTTAGATGATCCGTACGTATTTTAGTCAACACGTTAAGATCTATAGGTTCCTTCGTGATTTATCTCCCTCAATAATTATGGAATAGACCGATGAAAACTGTTAAATTGATGGATTCCAACTTTTTCATGGACAAACGGTGTTTATAAGGCAACCACTATAAGCACTAGGAAAAATGACTTTGCGTTGGTTATAGGAGGCCATGCATTAAGGCCTCTACCTAAGACATAATAAAAAATTGAGCCTATTAATTTTAATAAAATTAGGATTCAATATTAATTTTTTGTTACTAGTTTAAAGCCTATTTAAAACTTGAGTTTTTTTTTTTTTTTTTTTTGCTCAGCATCTATTTAAAATTAAACTTGAAATGACCCTTAATGACCATTGCATTTATCGAAACTAATAAATAGAGGAGGGTTATTGGGACTTCATCCAAGGTTCACAAATTTTTAGTACTAAATATTTAAATTTTAAGGCTCAATATTTTATCTAAAATCTTAAGATTCAATTTTCAAATTAGAATCGGCTCTGAATTTAATCCGATAATAATACAAGCAAATAAGCCACAAAGATGAGAAAGTGTACATCACCTCTTCTTCCTCTAAACCAAGCCACGAAAGAGATGCACCATATATTCATCTCTCTGTATATAGTGTACATGCATGAATCCATATGTATAAATTTACTAATCATTTTAATTGAATTTACATTGTTTTTAAATTAATTTATGTACTAGCTTTCCTTTTTGCCAATAGTCCACAAAATAACGACGTTTAAACTGCAAGATGCCAACTAAATTAAGACTTATATTCCAACGTTGGTCTTTAAGTTGTCTTTACGTGCATTTTTTGTTTTTGAAATTTGATTTGAATTATTCTTAATTATTTTAATTTATCAAGTAAAAGAAAGAAACCAAGTATATATATATATATAAATTATTCTCATCCAATATTTCTCTTTAATTTAGTGTCTGGAAATTAGGAGAAATAAATTAAAAGTAATTAGTCAAGGGAACATTTATCTAGCTGTTTTAAGTTATTACTTTTGAACAAATTAGATAGAAGTATAACATTAGAGTAGTATAATTTATTTGTTTTGTGATTATAAGTTAGATATTTAATTCTCCCAATAGTCCACAAAATAACGACGTTTAAACTGCAAGATGCCAACTAAATTAAGACTTATATTCCAACGTTGGTCTTTAAGTTGTCTTTACGTGCATTTTTTGTTTTTGAAATTTGATTTGAATTATTCTTAATTATTTTAATTTATCAAGTAAAAGAAAGAAACCAAGTATATATTCTTCACTGTGTTTTTTTGTCTAACTATTATCCTTTCCATAACATTCACACCTTAAAACTTAGAATTTATGATCCTCATTTAATAAGGAACTTTAGATCACATCATAAGAATAATAATTTCTTCAGTGCTTAGTATTTGTTTTTTAAAATCTTTAATTTGTTACCTTTGTATCATGCCGAATCGAAGACACTCTCATTCGATAATATCATTATACAAATTATATAATAGCTTGATACATATAAAGGTTCGTAGATATATAGTTAAAAAGTGTGACTTTTGTGGGAATTAATATAATTAAGTTTATTTATTTCCGAGTATTTTCTATAAAATTATTATATATATGAATCTTTTCGTGTTCTTGATCGATCACCGAGGTGAATTGTTTTAATTATTTTATTTCTGATTTTTTAATATTTTTGAACACCAAAAATGTTAAATTTGTTCAAGGAGAATAGAAATTCAACTCCCAAACTTACCATCCACATTTTTTCATACACAAAATAGTGAATCATACTAGAGAAGAAACACAAGGAGGACAAGAAAATAGAGGATACACACACACACATATATATATATATATCGAATGACTCGGGCAACAACTCGAGGTACACATAGATTCGTCCAAGTTTGGATTCACTCATTATTTTAGGTGCGAAGGCTCAGGATCTTGGATATCTGATTAGGGGGACGGGGGGTCACAAACTTTTGTCCCGTTCCATATTTCGCATCCGCTTGGATTCGGAGGCGGTAGATGATGTCCTTCAGAATCTTTAGCAACAATCGTAAGCCAAGAATTATAATTTATCCGAGTTAAAAATTAATTTAACAAAAAAAAATAACGGATTAATTATGAAATTTGATTTAAAAATTTAAAGTTAATTGAATAAACACATAAAAATTAAATTGAGGTTCCAAACTAACTAAAACACAGATAGATTAATACCTTTGTTGGCCCTTGCTTCAGTTGTGAGAAGGTAAAACAGCATGAGCCACACAATTAAGTGAGCCAGGAGGATGATAAAGAGCACGCCTCCTCTTCTCCGAGCTGCCATAGCTGAAAATCCTAGCTAGTTACGTTCTTAGTGCAGAAGCCATGGAGGAACAAGTATTAGTTATATAGAAGAGGAAGAGAGCAGCGTTAGTTGTTTATTTGATTTTTAGTTTTGATAAAAATATATTAAAAGTAATTTCTAACTCAGAAACTCGGGCTTAATTAAGGCGGCCGATTAATTAATAATTAACCGATCGAGTGTTCTCTCACTGCTAGCTGAATGCTGCATTTAATTAATTTGTTGCAGTGTGCTTCGTTAATTTACTTTTTTTTAATATTAATTAAGTTTAAATTATTATTTAAAGTCATTTAAGTGATTTTTCTTTAAGCGCAACCAAACCAAACCAAACCAGTGGTTAGAATTTATTCGTGCAAAATTTTATTTTAGGTTTGGCCTTCACATAGACCTTCAGATCACCATGCATTGACTTGGATTACCATTGACTTTGACAATTTGTTTTGCCAATTGATTTGATTTGATAGAGAGAATAGGATGATAGTATATTTTCTCCTATGCTGTTTTCATTCATCAATTTAGAGTTTTTTTTTTTTTTTTTTTTACTTTATGATCTTGATTGCCTATTTTCTTTTTTTTTTCTTTTTTTTTATTTACAAGTGGTATTCAAGCTTCGCCCGACTAATCCACTTAGTGAACCGGCCCTGTCCCACGGCTTCCGAAGAGTCTCCACCAGCCCACGAGTGTAAATCAGGATGACGCACCGCCAAGTCGCCGTGAGAGATATGTACGTCAATTAGGGTCCGCACCCCACACCAACCCAGCTGGATTGGTTATTCGATCTTGACTTTGACATGGACTCCGAATTTGAATTTTGACATTTCTAACCATCCCAAAATATCTTTTAATTTTGTTCATTTTGTAAAAGGTTGGAACTCTCATCGATCTATTTCACGGACATTGTGAGGCAGATAAATCACAAAAGGTTCTATGGACTTTGACGTGATGGCCAAGATATGTAATGGGGGTCATCTGAATCTAAAAAATAACTTTAAACCTCTTTCAAAATTGACTCATGTCTTAGTCAGTGTGCCATTAAGATATATCGATATAGTCCAATTAATATTATAATGATCGTATCTTTGCTCATTCAATATCCGGCAATAAAGACTATTGTCTTTATATAAATCAACTTAGTCGATTTAAGCGAATAAGCTACTGAAAGGAGTATAAGCCAATAAGGCACGAGCATAATTAAGGACGAGAAAGAACACATCACCTCGTCTTCTAAATCAAGCCATGAAAGAAATTTAGGGAGATCATGCTCTATTCCTCTCTCTCTCTCCCTCTTTTTTTTTTTATATAACAATGTATACGAATCCAAGGTGCAAAGTTTTTCGGAACATCTATTTTTCCATCGTATTAATTTTTAATTAGACAAAAATATTTCTCGTGATTTATCTTCCTTCATCTAACACAGTGAGACAGACGATGATAAATACCTGAGATGATTGCATCATCTCTTGTCCCAATGTATATGAATCCAAGAGGTCAATCCTCCACGTTCGTGGGATGTTTGTCCTCCACTATGTCAGACGTCGGTTCGATCAAAGGTCGAGTATGATTTACTTTGTTTTTATCTAGCTGTGTGGACCAACGAAGAGAAACATATTTGCGCCAAGTATATAAATCCAGATGTAATTTACTATTTTTTATGTTAAGTTTAGATTATTATTTAAATTAATTTAAGTAGCTAACATTTTATCAAATAGTCTATACATTGCGACTTTTAAACGATGAGGAAGTGATGCATATTTGTCGCTTTACATTTGATTTAGATTATTAATTCTTGATTTTGACATTGAATTGATGATAGCATTGACATTGACTTGGATTGTCATTGACTTTGACGGAGATTTTGACTTTGCCATTTAAATTTATATTGTTAGAGATAGAACATTTTTCTCCTAAATTATCCTCTAGAGGTAGATTATTTTAATTATTTTTTTTTCTCTGAGTTTTTTGAGCACCAAATTACTTAGATTTATTGGAGAAAAAAAACTTCCAAATTAAGTTCATAAAGAAATTCCCTACTGAATAGGCAATAGATATGAACTAATTTACTCCCATTTTCAAAGATGATTTAAAGACAATTGAATTGATGATCAAAGAAAATGACAGTTGTGACTTAGATCATTAATCAATCATAGAACTATGAGTCTATGAGTAGTAATTTAAGTGATTTTTCTTTACGAGCAACAAAATCACTGGTTAGAATTTATTCGTACCATTTTCGCATGCAAAATTTTCTTTTCGGTCTAATTTATTTCTGGCTTTGACGTCAATTCCAAAATTTTAATTTTGAAATCAATTCAATTCACTATTCAATTTAAATCGGTAATGAGTAAATTAATTTCGAACCGATTTTAAAATTCGATAGAGATATATATGATATTTAAATAGCATGATACAAAGATAAAAATATATTTAGAATATTATACATCTTCCTTTGAACTTAGCTTCTAAATTCATCTATCATATATCGATGGTTCTATTCTTTTTTTTTCCTGTCACAAACTAATAACATGCTTAAGAAATTTCACTTTTAAATTAACAAACGAAGCTGGTCCAAATTGAAATCGGAATCGAATCCAAACCAAATTCGAAATCGATTGAAATTGGAATCAGAACTAGAACCGACCGATTCCGATTCATTAAAAAAACTGCCCCAACTCATTACCTTTCAGAATCAGTTCATTTCAATTCTGAATTTAACGAGTCGATTTCAATCTAATTCCGGATCAAACTGATCCGTTAACCATGCCTACTTTGATGTAGACTCGATTGCCATTGAAGTTGACTCGGATTATCCGTCATTTTGGCTTGGATTATCAGTGAAGTTGACATTTACATGGTTAATAAAAATAGATCATTTTCTCTAAAAAAGAAGTTTTTTTTTTTTTTGTGAATTTCATTGATCCTAACATAGAACACTAAAAAACAGATAAAAACAGCACAAATACAAAACAATTTAATTATTTTATATATTACTGATGAAAATATGTGTGGCAAAACGTTGTTGGATAATAGAAGTATATTATCCAAGTAAATTAAGACTTATATATTCAATAAGGCACAAGCATAATTAAGGACGAGAAAGAACACATCACTTCGTCTTCTAAATCAAGCCATATATGAAAGAAATTTAGCGATATCATGCTCCATTCCTCTCTCTCTATATATTTCTATAAAATTAAAAGAGCATAAACATAAAGATAAAACAGCAACAATCAAATTTGACGTACGCATCCATTTTACATGTCGTGCCGAAGAGTCTTGTCCAAGAGAGCTCTCCGGAATTTTGTTGAAAGTACAATTAAAATTTTATATAAAAAATATATAGAAAATATTATTGACTTAAGATGAAAAGATCTTCATTGATATAAATAAAATAAAAAAATAAATACATAAGGATTTAGATATAAAATGAATAATATCAAACTATTATAAAAATATGTGAATTTCTTCAAACCTAACAATTGTATTAGAATCATGATCCAAGTCAAGCAATATGGGTGGAATAGTAGCATCGAACAAAGGAAATGAGAGTTTACATGTCCGAATCAAGACAACCAGATATCTGATAAGAAGTCTAACTAGTTGGATTAGAAAGACCAGATGATCACTGATAGAAAGATATGGTTGGGTAAACATTAAGCAAGAAGTTTAGTTAAATTAGAAAGATCAAACAATCGATAAAAAAAAAAATTGATGGATTAGACATCATACATGAAATCAAATTAGGTCAAAAGAATCTAACAACTACCAGAAAGACTTAGTGAGTCGATGATCGAAGATTAAACAAAAGAAATTCTTTGAGGACAAATGAGCTTGAAAAGGAGAGTTCGATGTAGTTCTTCACTTGAAGGAAGAATTTTTGGAATTGTACAATCAACGTCCCACATCGAAAAAGATAAGAAAAAAAATAACGAAGTTATGCGATGAAAAAATATCTTCATTAGTATGAGATCTTTTAAATAATATCCAAAAATAAATTCATAAGGATTTTGGTTCAAAATAAACAATATCATATAATTGTAGAGATCTACGAATTATTTCATCGGACCTAATAAATTTAATCTTGTCACTCGATTTCGATAGAAGAAAATAATGATAAAATTATTGTCGCATGAATTAACTTATTACTTATTCTTTTTTTTTTTAAATTTAAATTATTCTCACGAGCAAAAGGAGAAGTATTTTCCTATAAAAATAAAATTAAAAGACAAGCATAAACATAAAAGAGCAACAAAAATAAATCAAAGTTTACATACGTACGCATCCATTTTATCATGTCGTGTTACATAATCATGCCATGCGATGCTAAAGAGTCTTGTGCGGGGGTGGAGTTTCAGGGATAGGGGTGCCATCATCAGGGTTACAAACTTTCTTCCCATTCATTATACTACAGTCGTCGCTCGGAGTTGCATCCATGCCACCGGTAGTACTGACTATCTGCATCAAAATCAAAGGTGACCATATAAGCAAATAAGCTACGTACAAAGATAGGAAAGGGCGCATCATCATCTCTTCTTCCTTTAATCCAATTGCCATGATCGAAGGAGAATTGGAGGAGGGAGAATTGGAGGAGATGCACTAGTTGTTCATCCTCTCTCCCTCTCTATATATGAATCAATGTGTAATTTATTGTGACTTTTCTTCTTATCAATTGTTAAAACATGCATCAATTAATTATGTTTAAAGTCAATGGAGAAGTAACTGATCAATTTCCTAAATGTTTTATTATTATTATTATTATTATTAAAAATCAATTGAATTATTGTTGATTTTGACCTTTAGTTTGGAAAAAAATTTTAAGTCGTCTTCCTCTTTTTGTTTTCGAATTCACTTACAAAGGAAGAAGGGAACGAGGAAGAAATTAAAAGAAGCATAATAAATAAAGTATTCTCATACACTCTTTTGTTAGAATTCAATAGGAGCATATTATTTAATAACTTGATAAAATAATTAAACCACGAGGATGAGAAGGAGGGGATTAAGGCATTAGTTGTTTTTTTATCGTTCTTAGTACATTTGATTAATTTTAGTATAAGTTAATTTCTAATACATTTTGTTTTATTACTATTAGATTCTTCTATCACTTGAATAATAAAGGAAAAAATAAGGCATATATTGAGTTTTCTATTGTTAATGCATATATTGTAGAGAAAGTTACAATTTTTGTATCATATTATTTTAAATCTTATGTTCAATGCAAAAGACAAAGAGCAAGAAGAAATTATGAGTGTCATGTTGATCCAAATTTAAAGTCATTCTCAATTTGTAACTACCTTGGTTGACCGAGTAGATCTTGTACACGTAGATACTTAACTGATCAAGAGTGACAAGCAGTCCACGCATATATTTTATTGAACTGTCCAGAAGTAACGTTGTATTTCGAGTGAGTATATACATGTTATATTATATATTTCATGTATCGTATAAATTATTGTTCATGTTATATTTATTTTTATAGTAAGATTTTTCAAATCTTATATTATGAGCTTCCAAAGCATGAGTTTAATCATTTATGCGATGAAAAATTTGCACAATAATTCAAAAAATATGTAAGTAGTCTATAATAATAAATTGATTAAATCTTAATTTTAACACATACTTATTTGATTTTAGGTTCTTGATAATCACACTCATATTGAGCAAGATTTGATAAACTATCTGTCATAGGATCCAAAATAAAATTTAGCCTACATATTTCATAAATAAATATAATAAGAGTTTTAAAACTTTGGAGGCATACTTAATAATTTTCAAAACATGTAAATTATAGAGATAAATAAATAATTATTTATTTGGTTTTTTTTATTTTGATCACGAGATATGTATTCTTTTAATGATTTATTATTATATTTAAATTTCAGATGGTAATATATACTTTAAACCTAACTGGCTCATATATATATATATATATATATATATATATATATATATATATATATTGTCGATAATTTTGAAGGATTTATGATGACACAATCACATTAGTTTAGATATATTTATCAAATCTTGAAGTTCTTGAGATGGAGATTTTTTTTTAATTTAGAAATTTATTTATATTTAACTTCCTAAAAAATTTGCTTGTCTAATATTTATATTTTTAGCTTTGATAAAAATATATTAAAAGTAATTTCTAACTCAGAAACTTGGGCTTAATCAAGGCGGCCAATTAATAAATAATTAACCGATCGAGTGTTCTCTCACTGCTGAATGCTGCATTTAATTAATTAATTTGTTGCAGTGTGCTTCGTTAATTTACTATTTTTTAAAATATTAATTAAGTTTAAATTATTATTTAAAGTCATTTAAGTGATTTTTCTTTAAGCGCAACCAAACCAGCGTGGTTAGAATTTATTCGTACAAATTTTTATTTGAGGTCTGGCTTTCACATAGACCTGCAGATCACCATGCATTGACTTGGATTACCATTGACTTTGACAATTTGTATTGTCAATTGATTTGATTTGATAGAGAGAATAGGATGATAGTACATTTCCTCCTATGCCATGATGTTTTCATTCATCAATTTAGAGTTTTTTTTTTACTTTATGATCTTGATTGCCTATTTATTTATTTATTTATTTATTTTTTTTTTTTTTTGATAAGAGTCTCCACCAAGACGCGCCACCAAGTCGCCGTGAGCGGTTTAACGCCAATCAGGGTCCGCACCCCACACCAACCCGCTGGTAAACGGAAACCCGCCTCCGCAACCCGCAAGTGAGTGGAAAACGGCGAAATTCCCTCCGCAAGCTGCAGCCGGCAGGGATCGAACCATGGCTTGCTCCAGGGACCCCCCAAGCTCTTACCGACGCGCCATTGCCCTGGGGGCAAAACTGTGATGGGTAAACTTTTTATAGTACGCCACGCCCAAGACCTTCATCGTAAACCCGAAGGATTTTTGGGCGACAGTTCAACTGTCTATCGGAGCGCATACATGGGTTTACCCTCGGACACGCCGTTGAACTTTCCGCATATTCGTGGGAGTTGCTACTGCGAATTTTTGGGATCGAACCCGTGACCTCCGATTGGATACCTCCATGTGCTTGCCACTAGGGCTAGCACACTTTGGTTAAAACTGTGATGGGTAAACTTTTTATAGTTGCCGCCGGCCGCCCAAGACTCATCGTAAAACCCCGAAGGATTTTTGGCGAACGCTCAATCGTTCTATCGAGCGTGCAGGTTTACCCTCGGACTCGTTGAACTTTCCGCACATATTCGTGGGAGTTGCAATTTCTGCAGCCCTTTGGGATCGAACCCGTGACCTCCGATTGGATACCTCCATGTGCTTGCCACAGTTTTTTGATTGCCTATTTTCGATATTATTATTGAAGGATATTTTTTCAGCTGAGACACGGATGCGAGGGTTTCCACCAGCGAGGATAGCTCGACATCTAGTGAATTGGATGGTCCGCTGACTCAGTTGGATCAATAGCTCATCTCAGGCGAGACCGATTGATGTATCTCAAACGGACGAGAGAGAGGGAAACTTGGAAAAGAAACACCGTTAAGAGCGCCGAGGGAGATCTCGTCTATGTCTCTCCGACGCTCAAGTCAGGGATCAATAGGAAAATGAGCAAGAGATGCAATGCAAGAAGAAGTGGATTAGACCTCTGCTGATCTCTTCAAGTTGCCTTTATATAGACAAATCAATCCTTGCAGAGTTGCACGGAAGGTAGGGGAGACATGAGCTTTTTAAGGTGGTGCTCTGCCGTATTTAGGAATGATAAGTCAACGATTCTTATCGATCTATTCCACAGTCATTATACGAATCCAAAGTGCAAAGTTTTTTTTAGTGTCCACTCTCTCATCGTATTAATTTTTAATTAGATAAAAATATCTCTCCTGATTTATCTTTCTTTATCTAACAATGGGACAGACGATGATGGACACTTGAAATGAGTCCATCATCTTTTGTCCCAATGTATATGAATCTAAGTGGTCAATCCTCTGTGTTCGTGGGATGTCTGTCCTCAGTACTATGTCAGACGTCGGTTCGATCAAAGATCAACCGCGATTTATTTTTTTTTTATCTAGCTGTGTGGACCGATGATGAAAAATATATAGAATGAGCGCATCACCTTTTGCGCGAAGTATATAAATCTAAGATGTAATTTACTATTTTTTATGTTAAGTTTAGATTATTATTTAAATTAATTTAAGTAGCTAACATTTTATCAAATAGTCTATATATTGCAACTTTTAAACGATGAGGAAGTGATGAATATTTGTCGCTTTACATTTTATTTATATTATTAATTATTGATTTTGACATTGAATTGATGATAGCATTGACATTGACTTGGATTGTCATTGACTTTGACGGAGATTTTGACTTTGGCATTTAAATTTATATTGTTAAAGATAGACCATTTTGCTCCTAAATTATTCTCTAGAGGTAGATAGAATATTTTAATTATCTTTTTTTTTTCTGATTTTTTGAGAACCAAATTACTTAGATTTATTGGAGAGAAAAAAAATCCAAATTAAGTTCGTAATTAAAGGAATTCCCTACCGAATAGGCAATAGATATGAACTAATTTACTCTCATTTTCAAAGATGATTTAACGACAATTGAATTGATGATCAAAGAAAATGATAGTTGTGACTTAGATCATTCAATCATAGGACTATGAGTAGAACGGTAAACGAGTCGAATCGAATCAAGTAAAATTTTATAAGAGTCGGTCTTGTTTGATAAGATAACTAAACCGAATTAAGTCAAGTTTAAAATTAACCAAGCTATTGAAAAAATCTATTAAGTTTGGCTTAGTTTCTTTTTTTTAGAGATCGATCTTGGCTTGAGCTTGAATTGACATTAATTTATTTATTGGGTATCAAGTTTTTAAGTTAAAATTTTTTGTTTATTTTAAACTTTTAATATTTTTAATATTTGTTTATAAATGAATATAAATAAGTTCATAAATATTCACAAACATTAACAAGTCGAACACATAAGTATTTAAGCTTATTTATTTAATTTATCAAGTTGTTAAAATTTATTTATTAATTAATTTTAATCCATATTGAACAAATATAAACGAACTCTTATCAAATCGAATACCAAATTTGTTCATGAACGTTTGATTCGTTTACAACCCTAACTATGAGATAGATATCTGGGTTTATGTATGTAAACGTAAAGTCCACTCGACCTCATCTTCTAAACACTTTAAAGTCTTTCATTCTAATCTAACCGACTATATGCTTGTCGGTAGATTTAAATCCAATACTTGTTGGCAAAATCTTCTCTTTTATTTTTTTGTAAGCCAAAACAATTTATGGAAACCAGTCGAGTTCATGTTGATTTCGACATTTACTAATCTCAAATAAGTAGTTTCCGTGTTTGAGTTTCAGTGTCATGAACTTAGATATGTTTAATAATCTCATTGATCGGTATTTGATCTAGTTATATTTTTATAGCCATGTTGTTATAAGGAATTGAATTTAACCTTGTTACGCCATTTTGTTTCTGTAGAAGAA
This sequence comes from Wurfbainia villosa, assembly GCA_025175895.1. Classification (NCBI taxonomy): domain Eukaryota; kingdom Viridiplantae; phylum Streptophyta; class Magnoliopsida; order Zingiberales; family Zingiberaceae; genus Wurfbainia; species Wurfbainia villosa. Next base: position 400,153 of record CM046000.1, on the reverse strand, counting down.
GATAATGGTAAAATTATTGTCTTGTTAATTATTTTTTGAGTTTTAAATTATTTCATAAGTTATTTCTTATGAGCAAAAGGAGATTTAATTATTGAATTTCAATATTAATCATTAATTTTGACTTTGATTCGATTTTTTTTTCGGTTCATCGTCTTCCGATCATCTTTTTGTTTTCACTTACGAAGGAAAGGAATGGGAAGAAGAGATCAAGGAAAAAATTAAAAGAAACCTAATTAAAAAAAAATATTCTCATACACTCTTTTGTTAGAATTCAAGAGTTCAAGAGGAGCATATTATCGAAGAATAACTCTACGATATAGTAATTTAATTTCTTTTGTTTTATGATTATTATTTGCGTGTATTTAAATTTTTATATTTAAAAAAAACAAATTATAATTGTTATGTATTATTTCCTTTAATTTTATGTTGTTTATTATTTTCTTTCTAACTATTATTATATATATTTATTCAACTTAAACTTAGAATTTATTGCCCTCATATAATAAGGAACTTTTAAAAAATAGTACACAAAGGATCATCAGAATGATAGTTTCTTTATACATAATATATATTTTTTATTTTATAAATGTTTTGATGACTTAAGATTAAATTTCTTTTGCTAATTTCGTAATGCACGAACTATATAATAACTTGATACATATAAAATAATTAAACCACGAGGATGAGAAAGAGGGGATTACCTCTTAATTAATTCTTCCCCTAAACCAAGACATTAGTTGTTTTTGAATGAGATTGGATTGTTTGACCTTAATTAGGATTAATTGTATAAAAATTAAGGAAGGTTGAGCTGGCCGTTCAATCGTTCAATAAATAGAAATCCATTTTTTTAAAACGTTTACAAATTTAAAGACTTTAATTTAGAGGTTAAATCGATAATTTAGAGATTCAATATTTAGAAGTGGTCTCCGATTTTAATAATAATAAAATTTCGTCGATATATTAAAAATAATTTCTAACTTAGAAATCAAATTATGTAATAAGTGACATCTTGGTAGTTAATATGTTGCCAAATGTAATTAGTGACAAATCAGAAACCCAACGTTCTGCTACATGTTGAGTTTGTTGCTTTATTAATTTACTATTTTTTAATATTAATTAAGTTTAAATTATTATTTAAAGTAATTTAAGTGATTTTTCTTTACAAGCAACCAAATCACTGGTTAAAATTTTCTTTGCGGTCTAATTTATTCTTGGCTTTCACGTTGGCATGTTTATCAGTTTTTCGGTTTCAATTTCAGTTAGATTCTGATCGATTCTGGATTTATCACGTCAAAATCGATTCTAATTTCAAAATTTTAATTTTGAAATCAATTCAATTTACTATTTTAAATCGGTAATGAGTGAACTAGTTTCATATCAATTCTAAATCGATTTAAAAATTATATTCGAAATCGATCAGAATCAGAACTAAAACCGACCAATTCTGGTTCATTAAAAAAACTGCCCTGATCCATTATTTACTGGGTGGGTATGGGGCGATTTCAGAATCTGTTCATTTCAATTCTGAATTTAACAGGTTGATTCTGACCTGATTCCGATCGAACCAGCCCAATAACCATGCCTACTTTTGACGTAGACACGATTGCCATTGACGTTGACTTGGATTACCAGTGACTTTGACTTGGATTATGAGAGACTTTGACATTAACATGGTTTGCATCAATGTATATGAATCCAGGTGCAATTTACCATTTTTTTTATATTAATTAAGTTTAGATTATTATTTAAATTAATTTAAGTAGCTAACCTTTTACCAATTAGTCTATATAATATAATTGTGACTTTTAAACGAAGAGGAAGTGAATATATATTTGTTGCTTTGCATTTGATTTACATTATTCTTGATTTTGACATTGACTTGGATTGTCATTGGCTTACACGTAGACTTTGACTTTGCCATTTAGTTTATATTGTTAAAGATAGACCATTTTTCTCTTAAATTATCCTGTAGAGGTAGATATTATGTTAATTATCTTTTTTTTTTCTGATTTTTTTCAGCACCAAATAGCTTTGTTTTATTTAAGAAAAAAAATCCAAATTAAATTCATAAAGGAATTCACTATATACCAAATAGTTATGATCTAATTTACTTCATTTTCCGAGATTAATTAATTAATGACTTTTGAATTGATGATTGCATAAAATGATTTATGGAAACTAGTTATTGCCTTCGGAGTTACAAGGCAATGACAGGTCGTTCAACTCGAGTTTCAAGTGTGAGACAGCCATAAAGGGTCATTAATGTGTCGGTTTTATTTTTTTAAGAAAATAGTCTAGTTCACGTTGACTTCAATATTTAATAATATCAAATGACGAGTTTCATTGTTTGGGCATGAATTATTCCATAATTCATGAGCAAAAGAGAATTATTTTTCTATAAAAGAGCATAAACACATATAAAGATAAAATTAAAGAGCAATAAAACTAAATCAAATTTTACACAATCTAGTAATGAAGAGCTTAACGTACGCATATACCCTTTTATCATGTCGAGTTACAAATCATGCGGCCGATGCCTCAAGACACTAACGAGTCTTGTGTGGGGGTAGAGAATTAGGGATATGGGTGCTATGGTTAGGGTCACAATCTTTTTGCCAACTACAACCACCCCAATTCATATCCTTGTTATTCATACTATCGATTGTGTGTATCCAATCCCCACGGCGATGACATATTGGCTGAGACAGTATGGTAGTTGCAGAATGGAGTATTGATCAATTTTGGAAAAAAATTTAAAATTCTTCTTTGAGCTCAGATGACCCTCCACTACCTTTGGCCAATGCATTAAAGTTTAAAGGGTCCTCCGTGATTTACCTCCCTCACAATGGCCGTGGAACAGATCGATGGAAGTCATCATTGTCTCTCCTTCCTTTAATCCAAGCCATGAAGGAGAATTCGAGGGGATGTATTATCCATCTCTTTCAATTTAGCGACTTCCATCTTGCTCACATTATCAGAAGAAGAGATAAATCACAAAGGATCCTATGAGTCTTAATGTGATGGTTAAGATACGTGGAAATCATTTGAATCCAGAAAAAAAAATTTAGATCTCTTTCGGAATCGATGTCTCTTTCGATCTCTCGCTATATATATAGATAAATCCATGAGTAATTTATTGCACAATATATATCTTGGTTTTTTCTTCTTATTAATTGTGGCTTACTGGTCAATTAATTACGCAAATGCTTTCCATCTCCACATGGCTTGACTTAGATGGTTGAATTTATCCCATTTTCAAAGATGAATTATTGACAATTCATTTGATTTGATAGAGAAAATTAAATTAAATGATGATAGTATCTTTTCTCCTATGCCATGTTGTTTCATGCGTAAATTTAGATTTTTTTTTTTCTTTTACTTTATGATATTGATTGCTTATTTTCGATATTATTATCAAAGAATATGAGTTTGCCATTTTTCACATTTACGTGACATTCAAAGAAACACACGCACAGAGGAAAAATAAATATTTTTATTTTTTTTAATTCTTTTCGGCAAAAAAAAAAACCAAAGTTTTCTATAAAAATTTGAATTGTAAATAATAAGAAAGAAAAAAAAAAAGAGGATTAGAAGTACAGTATAAAACTAAATCAAATTTAACATAATCCAACAACAAGAGCACCACGATAACTAGAAATAAGAGCGTCTTCTTTATTCCCCTAAACCAATTAATTATCAATCCAGGCATGTGTAATTTATTAATAATCCTTTTTAATTAATTAAGTATAAATTATTTTTTCATCAAGTTAAGTAGCTTTCCATAAAATAAGGTTTAATTTACACTATCATGATCAGCACGAGTGCATTTTTCTCCGTGTCGACCAATCGATATGATTGTTAGTATTTATTCCACCATTTTAATTATAAAATATGCATTACACTACAAAAAAACTATTTTTTGGCAACGAAATTTAGCAACGAATTATTTTCGTTGCAAATCTGCAACTAATATAGCGACGAATTTTAAGTTTCGTCGCAAATTTGCGACGAAATTTATTTCGTCGCAAAATTTAGCGACGAATTCAGAATTCGATGCAAAATTGCAACGAATCCACGTATTCGTTGCAATTATTTGCAACGAATAAAGGATTCGTTGCTAAATTTAGCAACGAATACATGATTCGTTGCTAAATTGCAACGAATCTCGGATTCGCTGTTAAATTTAGCAACGAATCACGGATTCGTTGCAAACTGCAACGAATCAATGGATTCGGATTAGTTGCAAAGTTAATATTAATATAAAAAATTAACGTTTAAAACGCTAAATTTTCTTTTAAAATTTAGGAACGAATACTATGATTCGTTGCTAATTTGCAACGAATCCTAGGATTGATTCGTTGCTAATTTGCAACGAATCCTAGGATTCGTTGCTAATTTAGCAACGAATCTATATTCGTTGCTAAATTAGCAACTAATTCGTGATTCGCTAAATTTAGCAACGAATCATAGGATTCGTTGCAAAGTTAATATTAATATAAAAAATTAACGCTTTAAAAACTTTAAATTTTCTTTTAAAATTTAGGAACGAATACTATTATTCGTTGCTAATTTAGCAACGAATATAGGATTAGTTGCTAAATTTAGCAACGAATCTAGTATTCGTTGTTAAATTTAGCAGCAATCTAGGATTCGCTGTTAAATTTAGCAACGAATCCGATTCGTTGCTAAATTAGCAACGAATCTAGTATTCGTTGCTAAATTTAGCAACGAATCCTGGATTCGGTGCAAATTTGATATTAATATTAAAAAAAAATTAACGTTCTAAAAACTTAAATTTTTTTTTTTAAAATTTTGCAACGAATCCAGGATTTGTTGCAAAATTAACGACGAATTCCACGATTCATTGCAAAATTTAATAAACTTACCCCGCCCTAATTTTTTCCCATCTTCTCGCGCACGATCGACCCCTAACCTTTCCCCTCCACGCCGCCGGTCTTCCCCTCGCCTCGGGCCGCGCGTTCGACCACGACCGCCCTTCGTTGGCCTGAGCCACTCTTGCACCCGACCCAGCCGCCACCGGCCGGCATGTGACTAGGTCCACCGACGCCGCCCGACGACGCCGCGCACCCACCGGCCGCGAGGTTGCCGGGCCCCTTCCGTAGCGTGGGCCCAATGGCAGCGAGCGACTGGCCGAGCGCAGAACGAATTTATGGATTTGTTGCAAAATATTTGCAACGAATCACAGATTCGTTGCAAACTTTTAAATTTATAAAAAAATATATTAAAAAAATAATTAACGTTTTCAAATGTTTTAATTTTTTTTAAAAAAAATATTTGCAACGAATCTATGATTCGTTGCAAATTTGCAACGAATCCTCAAATTCGTTGCAAAATTGCAACGAATAATAGATTCGTTGCAAAATGTTTGCAACGAATCATCAAATTCGTTGCAAAAATTTTTTTAAAAAAAATTTAAAAAATTAGTTAACGTTTTCGAAATGTTTTAATTTTTTTTTTTTAAAATATTTGCAACGAATCTTTGGATTCGTTGCAAATTTGCAACGAATCCAAAGATTCGTTGCAAAGGTAAGTTTTTTTTTCCGCCCGATGCCCTAATCCCTGCCACAAGTCCTCGATCGCGAGCCTCCGCGAGGTCGCCATGAGCCTCACGAGCCTCATGAGCCTCCGCGAGCCTCCGGCTGGCGCCCTCGATCAAGCGAAGCCTCGAGGTCGCCCGGCTTCTGAGCCGCCTTACTGCCAGCCCTCATGAGCCCGGTGGCCAAGGAGCCGGCGCCCTCATCCGGCCACAGGCTCTGGGCCACGGAGCCCGCTGGTCCGGCCGCGAGGCCGCCAAAGATCGGCAAGCCGGCGGGCGCATGAAGCCCGGGCCCGTCCGGCGGCGATCCCACCTGGCCGTCCGAGACTTTCGGCAGCTCGCCATCATGAGTCCGGTAGCCATGAGGCCGGCGCCTCATCCGCTCACAGGTTCTGGGCCAAGGAGCCCGGGCGTCCGCCAAGGAGGCGCCACGGCAGAAGCCCGCGGCCACCTGGCGAGGCCGGGCCTGTCCGACCGCGATCCCACCCCCGGCTTGCGAGACTTTCACCGCGACCACGCCACACCACCATGACTACTGGCCGCGACCACGCCGCAACATATCTTGAGGTATACTGCAATTCTCTTTTTTCATTTGTATCAAAAAGTAGCTACATGCGGTCGATGCTGCAACCATACGTTTGTTTACATTGGAACTACTTGCACACTTGTGACCAATAACATTTAAGAACAATAAAGTACAAATTGTTACAAACATTCTTTGTTAATACCAAAAGCAATGTCATATATCTTTGGAGGGAATATTATTTCTTGTAGCACCCTTGTAAAATCAACCCATAGGGTTTTAAATCCAAATTAAATAATACTTTGTGTATATTAAATATTGATATTAATATTAGTATAATTAATTGTTATACAATTAATTTTATACACACAGTTTGTTTGATTGCCGTCTCTCAAGTTACTTAACTCCTCTACATGTATGTTTTACATAAGATCTTGAAAATTTCTGTTTTTTTAAATTGAATGCCCTATCCACATGTTTACTCCTGTAACAATTACTGATAGTTTACTAGTTCCAGTAGTACTGGTGTCAAGAAGGTCATGCTACTCGTGAGCTGAAAATAAAGTGATATTGGAGATCAAGGAACACGTTAGGAAAGGGAAAATGAACATTAAAGTAATTCTTTAATGTTTATCCTAAAGTCCTAAAAGTCCTCTGGTTTTTATAGTGAATTTCTTTTCTCTATGCTAGTCTTTCTTCGCTCTGCTTTAAATATTGTTAAACATAGTGAATTCATATGTGAACTAACTGTATATTCGTATTATTGTAATTTCTAGGAGTTGATAATATTATAATTGATTGAAAACAGACAAAATGCGGCGTGAAAGGAGTTGGATGTATAATAGGAATTTACCTGAACGTCAGGGTTTAACTGATGAATTTATGAGTGGGTTGCAAGAGTTTTTAAATTTCGCAGCTAGTAATGTTGAGTTTATGGATGGTAATCAGATAAGGTGTCCGTGCAGAAAGTGTCAGAATGGTAGATTTTTACCGTCTAGCAAAGTTTCAGAGCATCTTTGTAGATTTGGATTTGTTGCAAATTACTATAACTGGACATGTCATGGTGAACCATTTATGTCTGATGAAGTTTATGATAGACACAACACACAAGTCTCTAGGGATCAAAGTGATTATAATCAATTAAATCCATATCAGAGGATGATATATGATGTAGCGGGCCCGAATTTGATTCCCAATCACAAGGTGCAACTTCAAGTTGTCCTCCAATAGTTGAGCAAATGTTTACTAATGCATCACCCTTGGAAGAGATATCGGGTCGAATATGAATAATGAAGCATATCTCAAATTTCAGAGGTGTTGAGGCCGCAGATGCACCTTTACGGATGTGAGACTCACACTAAACTATCGCTCACCACAAGAATGTTAAATGTCAAGGCAGAGCACAATGTGTCCAAGAGTGTTTTAATAATTTTGTTCAAGCTTTTGAAGAGGCATTATGATAATATCGCCCAATGATTTGTACAGTATGAAAAAATAGATGAAAGAATTAGGTCTCCCAGTGGAAAGAATTGATGTGTGCAGAGATTGTTGTATGTTCTATAGGGGAGATGATGCAGATGTGGATTTTTGTAAATTTTTTAATCAAGATAGGTACAAGAGCACTATTAGGAGGCAAAGAACGACGTAAATCATATAGTCATTGTTTTATTTGCCTTTAACACCAAGGTTACAAAGGCTTTATGCATAGAAGACAACTGCTGAACACAGGACTTGGCATGCAAATCATCTAACAGAAGAGGGACTAATGTGTCATCCATCAGATGCAGAGGCGTGGAAAAATTTTGATAGAACATATCCCGATTTTAACGAGACTCGAAATATTAGGTTAGGTCTCTGTGCTGAAGGATTTGCTCCATTTGGTAAATCAGGAAGACACTATTCTTGTTGTCCAGTTATATTATCTCAGTATAATCTTCCGCCTGGGATTTGCATTAAAACACCGTATATTTTTTTAACATTGGTTGTCAGGCTCGCCCAAAAATCCAAGAAGTTAATAGATGTTTATATGCAACCATTGATTGCAGAGCTAAAACAACTATGGGATGAAGGTTTTCCTACATACGACGCTCATACTAATCGAGATGTTTGTAATGAAGCTCTTCTTTGGACCATTAATGACTTTCCTAGGCTTATGGTATGCTATCGTCGAGTATCGCAGGGATCTTAGGATGCCCAATATGTATGGAGAGATCAAAGTCGATTAGATTGAAGCATGGTAAGAAGCCAAGTTATTTTGATTGTCACAGACAATTTTTACCACTAAATCATAATTTCAGAAGGAATAAAGATGAATTCACTAGGAATCGAATTGAAAGAACACCTCCGCCATTGAGATTGAGTGGTCAAGATATTTGGTACAGAGTTCTTCACTTTCCATCTGTTATTGAAGAGCCACATGATACAACTTATGGATATGGAAGCAACCATAAATGGACCAAACGAAGTATATTTTGGGAGTTACCGTATTGGTTTAGTAATTTGATTCATCATAATCTCGATGTTATGCATATTGAGAAGAATGTTTTTGATAATCTGATAAATACAGTGATGGATATCACCGGAAAAACAAAAGATAATCTGAATGCAAGAAAAGATATGCGACTCATTTGTAAACGACCCACCCTTGATGTTGATGAAAATAGTAGAGGACCAAAACCAAAGGCAGTTTATACATTGAATAAGGAACAGGCGTGTTGTTTGTGAATGGTTGAAGTCATTGAGATTTCAGATGGCTATGTTTCTAATCTTGGGAGATGTGTCGATATGAAGGAATGCAAATTGATGGGTTTGAAAAGCCATGATTGCCATATATTCATGGAAAGACTTATTCCTATTGCCTTTAAAGAACTCTTACCGAATTTTGTCTGGGGTGCCATTACAGAGTTAAGTATTTTTCTTCATGATATATGCTCAACAGTTTTGGGATATTCACACATGGAGAAGTTAGAGAGAGACATTCCAATTATTTTGTGCAATTTAGAAAGGATTTTTCTGCCAGCATTTTTTGATTCAATGGAACATCTTTTTGTTCACTTGCCATAGAGGCCAAAGTTGGAGGACCAGTTCATTATCGATGGATGTATCCTTTTGAAAGGTATAATTCATATTCTATATTTCGTTAATATTGCATAAAAATGTTAATTTTTTTTATATATTCATTTCTAATACAATTTGTTATATTACAATCAGATTCTTATATCATTTGAAGAACAAGGTGAAAAATAAGGCACATGTTGAAGCCTCTATTGTGAATGCATATATTGTGGAGGAAGTAACAACTTTTGCATCATATTATTTTGAGCCTCACGCTCGGACAAAAGGCGGAAATCCGGAAGGAATGATGAAGGTCTGTCGATCCCAATTTAAATTCTTCTCAATTTTTAATTATCTTGGTCGACCAAGTGGACCGTAAGCAACGATACTTAATCGATCAAGAATGCGGCATGTGCATATGTTTTACTTAATTGTCCGTAGTATCGCCATATTTCGAGTTAGTATATATTTCTATTTCTTCGCCAAGTGTTAATTTGTTTGTGTTATAATACAATTTTTTATTATAGGATTTTCCAAAACTTATACTCTGAAATCCCGACACGTGACTTTGATCACTGCGATCAGGAATTTGCACCTTGGTTCAAATCATATGTAAGCAGTTTTAATTACCTCATTTTTGTTTAGACATATCTTAACTTTTAAATAAATATCATTTTCATTTGAGTATAGGTTTATGCTAATCAAACTCACGCTCAAAGAAGAATTGCTAATCCATCTATCATGGGGTCCAAAATCAATGATACGCACTTGGCCAAAGATATTTCATAACGGATATAATTTCACACTCAAGAATATGGAAATGGAAAGAGTACAATGAATAGTGGAGTATGTGTTCGATCTTCCAATGATGGAGGTGCAAGCAATGAATTTTATGGTTTCTTTGGATGAAATTATAGAGATTGATTATCCCGTCCGTAGATGCGAGTTATCTTATTTATGTATCATTTGGTTTGACCCGTCAGGAGGGATGAAGGTGCATCCACAGATAATTTGGTTGAAGTAAATCATAAAAGATTTTATAAGAGATATGAACCATTTATTTTGGCACAAGCGATTCAAGTTTTCTATGCTCCATATCCTAGTTCGAGGCGTGACAAAATGAATGGTGGGTCATTTGGAAACAAAAGCACGGAAAAATTGAAGAGCGTCAAGACATTGCATATCAACAAGACAAAGTTACAAATATGTTTCATACCGAGGAATATATAATTCCAACGTTACGAGATCCCAAATGAGTAGTGATAAACGTGGATGCAAATCAAATTGATGATAATGATGAAGAGGAGGAGGGGCGAGGAGGAGGGGACGAGGAGGAAGAGGAGGAGGAGACCGAGGATGAGGATACTGAGGATGAGGAAGATGATAATGAGGACTTTGAAATTTGGCCTAGGGTAAGTTTTTATATATATAATTTTGTTTTAAACTATAATTTTACAAATTTTCTTAGCTCAATTATTTGTTTATATAATGTCCGATTGTTAAATTTATATCTTTTGTCATGTATGTTTTGTATAATTTGTTCTTATAGGTTATCGCATGGTGAAATCATCGTAGCTTAATAGCCTCTCATATCTTCATTATGCATATTGTAAGTTTTTCATGTTCTTCATTAAGCATAAAAGTTTTATTTTCTTTATTCTAATTTTGTTTTTGGTTGATAGTTTCGACGTGGTGGGCCGAGACGATGAGTACTAGCAAAGGGCCGAGTGATCCACCGCCCAAAGACTATCCTCCCGATCTTCCCGACCTTCACATGATCACCGCCAAGATTATCTCATTCGACACGGCCTTCCCATTCCGATTCAATTGCACACTGACACTCCTCCACCGAGAACATCGAAAGTCGACCATATATATTTCCTATGGGAGATTCGAAGTAATATAAGTATTAAAATTTTTAAAATATCTTAATTATTTATTCAAATTTTTTTCACTTGATCGTAGGTTTGAAAATTCTGTACCTGTTATTCGCGAGATCAATAAAATCGTGAATAACTATTGGAGAGGAGATTCTTTGTCATACTCGAGCACGCCAGGACCTACAAAAGAATTATGGTGGTGCGAGTTTCGTATAATTGATTCATTTTATATATTAAATAAGTGATTATATACTCAATTGTTTTATTTCCATCTCAGCGGAGATTTATTTGGGACCCTAGTCAAGACTTGGAAGTTAAAAGAATTTTTTAAAAAAAATGTGGCGATCATATCCGATGTATCGAGTCATGCCAAATCCATCGAAAACCTTTGTGTCACGCCGTAAAATTGGAGTAAAATCTCCAATTATTGGCAATCGGATGAGAGAAAAAAAGAAGTCAATGTAATAAATTAAATCAAGCCTGTAATTCGAGACTTATCTCGCAACATATGCGGCGATCTATAAATATCGAGGAGCATTCACGTAGATTGGTAATTTTTAAATTCTACAATTAGTTTTTAAATTTATTTCAGATTATTATTTTATTTCTAACATTCTTATATTTAGTCTAAGGAATTGGGAAAGGAGAATTTATAGATACTTTCGTCGTGACTTTCCAAAAAAAAGATAAGACTTGGAGTGAGATAGAGCTCGAGCTATTAAGGTTTGAAATAATCTTTAAACTTACTTTATAACTTTAATTCAAGTTAGTTATGTAAATGCTCTGATTAAATTTTTAATTGTGTGTAGGAGAGATATGATCGCTATCCTCATCTCGGAGAATTTCAGAGACGAGTGATCATCGAGGATCCGAGCCATCCGTTAGTAATAATATGGATTTATGGCTTGAGGCAGTGGAGGATCCAAAGGGGGAAGGATACTAGGTATGGGTTCTCCGAGAGATCGCATAATGCTCCTCGTAGATCTATTTCTTCGAAGAGCGCACGCATGTATACACAACTCGACCGAGGAGGTTAGCAATTCAAGGGCATAATACATGAAAGAGATCGAAATTTTAGCAATACAACATCAAAACTCACAAAGGATCAGAAATGATAGAGATGCGGACAACAAGCCTTTCTTACGCCAGCCAATTTACTGGGTCAAGTCATATTCCTCCGAGTCAAGACGATGATGGTGGCGTGATGATGATATTGTATGCATGTTTTTAATTAGTACCTTTAAAATTATTTAGTTTATTTATTTTGTTACTCCTTCATTTTTTACATTTTTATTAGTTCTTTTTATTTTGCTTTAAACAGAATGATCTATGAAGTCAATCCTTATGGCGGTTGAAAATGCACATCATTGTAAGTCTTTGCATATTTATTTTCGCGTAATATATAGTTTTTTAATGTATGTTACTTTTTCGCTTTGTTTCTTTTCTAATGCAGTAGAAGAATGTCTGAGATCGCTTACTAGATTTTCTTTTCCTCATGTGTTTAGATCTTTGTAAACATTGTTATTTGGATATCATAACTATGTTGATGTTTGAATTTTAGTACGATATAACTTTTTATTTGGATATCTTTTGTTGGAATGTTGCTTATTATTTTGTTATATTGAATGTGTGTGTTTTGGTTGTATTGAAAGTATTTATTTGGATATTAGAACTTATTGTTTTGTTATGTGTGTGTGATCATTTGTATATACGATTGAATATCGAAACTAATAAATCATTAATTTTTTTAATTTTATGACAAATTTAGCGACAAATATCCCAATGCGTTGCTAAATCCGATAAATCTGCGATTTAACTTTATGATTTAATTTAAATTTCACGTAAATTTATGCATTTAAATTAGCAACGAATCAAATCATGCGACAAATTTAGCAACTAATTTTCGATTTAATTTTCCAACTAAAATTATTTCACGCAAATATTTGCAACGAAAAACGAATTCGTCGCAAAAATTGCGACGAAATTAGCAACGAATCGAATCTGCGACAAATTTTGCAACGAAATTTGCGACGAACTTTGCAACAAAAATTATTTCGTCGCAAATATTTGCAACGAAAAACGAATTCGTCGCAAAAATTGCATAAATTAGCAACGAATCCAATCTGCGACAAATTTTGCAACGAAATTTATTTAACTTTTCAACAAAAATTATTTCGTCGCAAATATTTGCAACGAAAAAAGAATTCGTCGCAAATATTTTGCAACGAATTTTGCAACGAATTTGGAAGCATCGCAATTTTACCAACGAATTCCTTATTTCCTTGCGAAATTTTTCGACGAAAAAATTTATTCGTCGCAAAATTTTGCAACGAATTACAAATTGTCAAATTTGCAACGAATTTGTAATTCTGTAAAATTTAGCGAATTCGCATTTAATTTTGGAAATCGGGGTAACTTTTGCAACAAAATTAGGGACGAATTTTAAAATTCGTCCCTAATTTTCGTCGCTAAAATTCGTCGCAAAAATTCGTCGCTATTTTTGTCGCTAATATTTGCGACGCTTTTTTCCCAACCAAAAAATGTTTGTCGCTAAATTCGTCGTAAATTTTTTTTGCAACGAATTTTTTTTTAAAATTCGTCGCTAAATTCGTCCCAAATTTCTGTTTTTTTTGTAGTGTTAGTTAATTAATTACGTTTAAAGATCATGTATAATTCAACAGAGTGGTGAAGGATCAATTGGATTATTCTTGACTTTAATTTTGACTTTCAATGCTACTAATTATTCATTTTCTATAAACTAAGAAATAGTCGTTTGAGGTGTGAGCCACGAGATTATCATTACATTAATTCCTTTCCAGAAAGTAATTACAAATATTAGATAGTAGTTAGGACACTTTCAAATAGATTGCGTAATCACATGAATCATTTGTTTACCTTAATTATTAATTATTGAGTAAGATGAACTGTTTTAATTTTTAATTTTTCTTTGTTCGCTTAGATATACTCATGAAAACTCAAATTTAATCCACAAACCCACCATCCACATTTATTTATTATACTCAAAACAGTGAATTATCATACTAGAGAAGAACACGACAAAGAGGAAGAAAATTAAATGGAGGATATGCACTATACGTATGGACTACTAGTTATATACATTGCATGATTCGATCGGGCAACAACTTGGTATACATATATTGATTCATTTATCTATCTATCTATATATATATAGAGAGAAATGATATCCAATATAATTCATCCGTGAGTATCTATGAATACCTCAATTATCTATTGTCCGAATATATATAGAGAGAGGAGGGGATTAGCTCATTCAACTCCAATTAATGAAACAAGTTTGTATGGTTGCATAGGTGGCTTGGGAATTCGGAGAGGTGGTTGGGGGTCACAAATTTTCATCCAGTTCCATATTCTACATCCACTTGCATATCCATAAGCAATAAAACCTTCGGTCGTAGTCGGAAGCGAAAACAACACGAGCCACACAAGCGAATAATGAACTAGGAGGATGAGAAAGAGCACACCTCCTCCTCCGCGCTGCTTCTCTGATGAGCTAACATAGCTCAATATCCTAACTAGATCTTATTGATCAGGAAGCCATGGAGGAACAAGCTAATATTATATAGAAGAGGAAGAGGAAGATTGTTTATTTGTGCGTTTTGATAATGCGAATGCACGGTTTGACTACTGACTGATGAGTTGACGTTGTTAGATTCCAATTGAATTCGATTCGTTGACAAAAAGTGAACGTATCATTGGGTTAGTTAGTGGCATTTGGTTGAGTTTGACTTGTTCCACTTGGAAAAAAAAGAGAAATTTTGAGACAATAGTTGAAGTTTGATTCGATCTAATTAAGAAAATGGAAATAGTAGTTTTTGAGTGAGATTGCATCGTTCGAAGGTAGGATATATTAATTGTATAAAAAGGAAGGTTGAGTTGGGTGTTCGAGTTTAATATAAATATTATTAATCGATTTTCAAGACTTTTGCAAATTTAAAGACCGATTAAAAAAAATTCGCTCAACTTCATTTTCTAAAACACTTTCAATTAAATCCTTCATTCTAAACAACTAAATACTTGTTGGTAGATTTAAATCGAATACTTATAGGTAGGCAAAATATTAGTTTTATTTTATTTTATAAGCCCAAATGATTTATGGAAACTACTCGAGTTCATGATGAATTCAATAATCTCAAATGAGGAGTTTCCATATTTAAGCTTCATTGTCATGAACTTCGATGTTTAATAATCTCATTTATTGGTATTTGATATATCCGGTAATAAAACAAGTTTATATTTTTATAGCCATGTTGTTGTAAGGAATTTTGTTGGAAGTACTTGTACGTACAATCCAAAATTCATATCGAAAATACTTTAAAAAGATCATAAACTTATAAGATGAAAAGATATCTTTATTGGTATATATAAGATCTTTTAAATAAAGTTCAAAAATAAATTCATGAGGATTTGAATCTAAAGTGGACAATATTATATCAATATGGAGATATATGAATTTCATCGTACCTAACACTTAATATCAGAGTCATGGTTTAAGTTGAGCAATGTTAGTGGAATAGTAGTCTTAAATAAAGGAAATGAGGGCTCTCATGTCCGGATTAAAAGAATCAGATACGAGATAAGAAGTTTAGTTGGATCAAAAAGACCAGATAATTGACAGGAAGATCTGCGGGGTCAACCATCAAACAGAAAATCTAGTTAGGTCAAACAATTGACAGAAAATTCTAATAGATCAAACATCATGCAAGAATTTCAATTGGGTTAGGAGAACCAAATAAGGTGGATTAAGGATTATATTAAATATCAAACAGAAAAAATTCTTTGAGAGTGAATGAGCTTGTGAGGGGTTCATAAGGATTTTAGTTACGTTCAAAATAGGCAATATCTTATCGTTGTAGAAATATATAAATTTCTTCCAACCTAGTAAATTTAACTTGATTACTCGATTTCGATAGAAGAGAATAATGATAAAATTATTAATTTCTCATGAACTTAATATTAATTTTAAAATTATTCTCTCGAGCAAAAAGAGAAATATTATTTTTTTTCTATGAAAAGACCATAAACATAAAGAGAAAAGAGCAACAAAACTAAATCAAAGTTTATGCATTACAAAATCATGTCATGTGATGCCTTCTTCGACGCTAAAGAGTCTTGTGTGGGGGTGGAGGTTTAGGGGTAGGGGTGTCATGATTAGGGTCACAAACTCTTTTTTCATTCATTATTATGAAAAAAGTTGGAACCGACAATCTAACAACCCCTCATTCCATTCATTATACTACAATCGCCCGAAGTTACTTCCATGCCACCCGACTATCTTCATCCTAATCAAAGCTAACCATATAAGCAAATAAGCTACAAAGATAGGAAAGGGCACATCATCATCCCTTCTCCCTTTAATCCAAGCCATGATCGAGGGAGAATTCGAGGAGATGCATTAATTTGTTCAATGATATATCATCCTCTCTCTCTCCCTTTGTATATATAATCCATGTGTAATTTATTATACTATTTTGGACTTTTCTTCTTATCAATTGTTAACACATGCTTCAGTCATGGGAAGGGAAAACAGCAAGAGCCACACAATTAAGTGAGTCAGGAGGTTGAGAAAGAGCGCAATTACTCCTCCTGATCTGCCTCTTCTCCGAGCTGCCATAGCTAGCTGAAAATCCTGACTAGAACTTATGGAGGAACAAGTATATTATATAGAAGAGGAAGAGCTAGAGTGTTAATTGTTTATTTGTACTTTAATTTTGATAAATATATTAAAAGTGATTTCTAATTACTCAGAAACTTGGGCTTAATTAAGGCGGCCAATTAATTAATAACCGATCGATCGAGTGTTCTCTCACCGCTGAATGCTGCATTTAATTTGTTGCAGTGTGCTTCGTTAATTTACTATTTTTTTTAAAATATTAATTATGTTTAAATTATTATTTAAAGTGATTTAAGTGATTTTTCTTTACGCGTAACCAAATCAGTGGTTAGAATTTATTCGTACAAAATTTTATTTGAGGTCTGGCTTTCATATATATATATATATATATATATATACCTGATTACCATTGACTTGGATTACCATTGACTTTGACATTTGTATTGTTAATTAAAATAGACCATATTTTCTCTAAAAAAGAGGATTTGGGGGGAATTAATCTAGGATAGTTATTTATTTCCGATAATTTTCTCCTAAATTATCTTAAGAATCTTCAATTTGTTTGCTAATCACCAATATAATTAAGGTGGCGTTTTAATTATTTTTAGCACCGAGTAGCTTAGATTCGTTCAAAAAGAATCCTAATTATATTCATAAACAAATTATATATATATATATATATATATATATATATATATATATATATATATATATATATATATATATATATATATATATATATATATATATGTTGCAGGGGAGATACAAAAATTTCGATACCTCGATCGAGATTAATATCTTTGATTGGCTGAAGGGACAGCAATTAGCCATACAAATAAATTTAGGTTTAGCTCGAGAAGACCAAGTTAACATTTGATAATTCTTAATGATTTATTAAATTAGACTCCTAATTAAATATTCACGGTTTGATTCCTAATCACGACGTATTTATAAGATTTTTCTTCAAATAAAAATAAATCAAGGATGTTGTATCTACTGAGGCTATCAACGAGAGCATTTTTTGATTTATTTTGATGGTTAATAAAACATATCTCACATAGAGATTATTTAACACCTTATTAATAATTTAAAGGACCGGATCGATCATCTTTAAAATTAATTGAATTGAAAATCCAAGCCACGAGGGAGAATTCACATATATATGAATATCCATGCGTAATTTCTTGCACTATTTTGGACTTTCCTTCTTATCAATTGTTAAAACATGCATTAATTAATTATGTCTAAAGTCAATGCATGGAGAATTAACCGATCAATTTCGCAAATGTTTTTTTTTCTTCATTTAAAAAAAAATCAATTGGATTATCGTTGATTTTGACTTTGATTTGGAAAATTTATTTCAAATCTTCGTCTTCTTTAATTTTTGTTTTCGCTTGCAAAGGAAAGAAACGGGAAGAAAGGAAAATCGAAGAAATTAAAAGAAACAGAATAAATAAAACGACGATTTACCAAACAACGCTTTTGAAATTTGAAATTGTCTAAAAAACATCTCATACTTTTATATTTACCAAATAATGCACTTAATTTCCTTTTTACCCTTCAGAAATAGCGCATTTAATTTTGAGCGTGGTCTTTGAAATTCCAAATTCACCACGTGGTAATCTTTGATTGATTACATCATGCGTGGTGTTGAGAATTCAAATCCCAAGATTCGGTCTTTGAAATTTGAATTTTCAAAGACCTGCTTGAAATTAAATGCATTATTTCTGAAGGATAAAAAAAAAAATAAGTGCGCTATTTAGTAAATCTGAAACTATGAAATATTTTTTTGGACAATTCCAAACTTCAGGAATATTGTTTGATAAATTACCGTAAATAAAATATTCTCATACACTCTTTTAATTTGTTAGAATTCAATAGGAGCACATTATCTAAGCATAACTCTACAATAGTAAATTTCTTTGTTTTATGATTATTATTTGTGTGAATCATACTATAGAATAACACAATGAGGTTTGGATTTGCTCCACCAGCTAAACAAGTTTATATGGTTTCATAGGCTTCCGAGAGATATTTGAGGTGATACCGGGCAAAACTAATCCATAACTAAAAAAGTTTTGAAATTTATGATTACTTACGTATCAAGACCAATTAATATTTAAAGGTATTACATCCTCGACAAGATGTCGAATGATAAGACATC
Organism: Wurfbainia villosa; assembly: GCA_025175895.1. Classification (NCBI taxonomy): domain Eukaryota; kingdom Viridiplantae; phylum Streptophyta; class Magnoliopsida; order Zingiberales; family Zingiberaceae; genus Wurfbainia; species Wurfbainia villosa. Next base: position 381,322 of record CM046000.1, on the reverse strand, counting down.
ATATCTCGGCAAGTTATCGAAGGATGAAGACATTACATCTCGACAAATCATCGAATAACGAAGCTATTGCATCTCGACCTTACTGAATGACGCTGACATTATATCTCGGCTTCACCGAATGAGGAAGACCATCTTAATACAAGGGTGTGATATCTCAGTTAATTATATGTTGTCTCGGCTATATGACATTCCAAAGACCTGAGGTCTGGTTATATTATATTCCCCTTCTGTCAGGTGACATTCTCATACAACATATATTATATCTCAGCTCTAATCAAGTGATGTGATGATCGTTCAAGACAAAATAACCAGCAGGGCATCCTCTGCCAGTGATCTCATCTAACAGGATGATATATGACCATATATACTCCAGAGGAATATGTCGGCTATATTAAATGAAAATTTGTCTTCCATCAATCACGCGGGGACATTAATTACCGCTCATGCATCTACAACATTTATGAAGGTAATGATCCCTATTATCTCTAAGAGTCGACATCGTCACGTCATAAAGTCATACTACCCATGTCCCTCCATACCGCTCCGCAAACAGGTTTTTGTTTATATAAGAGCAACTTGGAGAGAAAAAGAAGAGGTTCGACATCTTGTACACTACTTTTGTACTTTCATATTCTCCCCTCTACTCATTGATCCCTGCCTTGAGCATTAGAGGAGCCTTGTCGAGATCTCTTTCGGTGTCCTTTATCGCTTCTTTCCATTGCAGAACTTATCTCGGTCACGAAACGTCATTCGGCAAACATCTGAGACACCCTCACTCTCCAATTCAGTACTACTTCTGCCGCGTCAAGCCTTTTGATCCGAGTCATCGGTCCTTTGCCGCTCTTGCTACTAAACATCTTAGTATTTCAATCTCAGCCGCAACATGGGAGTCACAAATTTTTATCCCGTTCCATATTCTATATCCACTTGCATTGCCATGAGCAACAAAACCTTCGGTCGTCGGAAGCGAAAACGACACGAGCCACACAAGCGAATGAGCCAAGAGGATGAGAAACAGCACACCTCCCCCTCGATCTGCCTCTTCTCCAAGCTACCATAGCTGAAAATTCTAACTAGACCTTATCGAGGAAGCTGCCATGGAGAAACAAGTATTATTAATTATATATAGAAGAGGAAGAGGATCGAAGAGAGTGATTTGTTTATTTGTGCGTTTTGATAATGCGCATGGTTTGACCGTTGAGTTCATGTTGTTAATTAGATTCCAATTCGTTCACAAAAAGTGAAGGTATGGTTTGGTTAGTCAGTGGCATTTGTTTAACTTATTTGAGTTTTGATTTATTTGTAAAAAAAATAATTTTTTAGTTTATGTTCGATTAATTTTTTCAAACCATTCAATCACAAATTTAAAGATGATGCGATCGCTTTTTTATTCTCTCTCTCTCAAGTCGTCGGAGAAGAGTACATTCTTACTATTGTAATTGTAATCTCTGTCAAAAGGCGATCGTTGTTTTGGTTCAGGATCCTTCGATGTCTAAATTAAAATCTAAGGAGAAGAAGAAAAAGAAATGTCAAATGTAGTTTGTCAAAAAGAAATGAGATCTCTCCTTCTCTTCGCCAGCTATGTCTTTTGACGAGTTGTTAAGGGATAATTTTTATAGAGAATCTTTTCCTGGCACACCATGTATATATAGATAAGCTATCACGGGGAAAAACTCTTAAAGGATCAAATGTGATAGTAGTTCGGAGGAATCTCTATTGCATTTCTCAATTGTCCGCCTCTCCAATTATCGACTTTTATGAATACCAACTCTTGTAGCTTTTGAAAGTGATTTTGCTCCCGACTTAATTTACTTTTATCTTATTGACTTCTTGATTTTTTGAGTTCTCTAGTCACTCCTACAGCACTTGAACGATGCCTCGCTGATAGATCTATCCATTTGTTAGATCTATCCATTTGTCATATTCCTCGGAGGATGACAGTCAAAGGACAAACATTGCATAAAATTTATATATGTTTTGATAAATTCTTTCTTTATCATAATTATTGAAATAAAAATACGTCTGATGGATTGTCATGAAAAAAAAAAAATACTCGAGAAATTCCTTTATGCCGGAGACAGGAAATGCTGGAAGTGCAGACCTAGGGCTAGGGCTAGGGCTCGGGGAGCGCTAGAGAATGCGGATCCTCCGTAAGGCTGTAGCTCTCAAGTAGGTGAGTGCTCAAGACTACGGGAGCATTTGATTCTAATTTTTTTTTTCATGTCTACGGGAGCATTTGAAAAATAAAAATGAAAATAAAAAACGATTTTTTTATATTTTCTAATTTTCTAGAAAATACTTTTTTATTTTTTAAAAAGTAAAAATGAAAAATATCAACCAAATATTTTTTTCTTATTTTTTCAAAAAATAAAAATATAAAATATAAAATTCTCGACGAACCAAACCAAACGCCGACATATAACAAAAATACAAAATCACTTGTTATAATTTATTCCTAGCTTTGATGTGGACCCGATTGTCATTGACTTGACATTGGCGTTGACTTGGATTACCAGTGACTTTGACATTTACATTGTTAATAAAAACAGACCATTTTCTCTACAAAGAGGGTTTTTTGTGAATCGATGATAAGTTATTTATTTCCGATAATTTTCTCCTAAATTAACTTGTGAATCTTTATTGTTTCCTAATCACCAAAGTGGTGTTTGGATTCGTTTTGAATGAATCTAAACTAGTTGTCATTGATCAAAAAGAAGCGTTTGATTTTTGTAAATTTCTAATTGTTCCAAATTATCACCAGTTGCATTAATCAAATTTATTTTTTTTCTAGAGCATTCATTCATGTTACTCATTTCTCCTGCGTAAGTGAGTGGTCTCTTTTAAAGGAAAAGTATAATCAAATATGTATTGAAAAACATAGAAAAGATCTTAAATTTATAAGATAAAAGATATATATATTAATATGAAACATTTTAGATAAAATTCAAAAATAAATTCATGAAAATTTAGATATAAAATGGATAATATCATATAATAGTAGCCTCAAACAAAGGGAACGAAGATTTCCATGTTTGGATTAAGATCAAACTAGGCATTAGACAAGAAGTTTAGTTAGATCAGGAAGACTGAACAACTAGTCGGTCAAACACCATATAGAAAGTCTAGTTACATCAGAAAAACCAAACAAGTGGTAAGATGTGAATCAAATATCTGGCAAAAAATTCAATTGAATTATGAGGACCAAACAACTTACAAGAAAACCTGATTAATTAACGATCCAGTATCAAATAGAGAAAATTCTTCGAAAATGAATGAGCTTGAGGAGGGTCTAATATGATCTTTTGATTGAGGGGGGATTTTTATAAGTAGATTAAAATCTCAATTAAAAAGAATAAAAAAAAGATTACGGACTTAATTAGAAGATAAAAAGATATCTTCATTAGTAAATTTTTTTTTTTGAGTAAAGTTTAAAAATATTGTTTTCGAGATATATAAATTTTATGATCCTGCGTGAGGGGTTGAGATTATTGTGTGCAATCCAAATTTTATCATGGTTTCAGTTTCGATAAACATAATTAACCCACGAGAAAATTGCTCATCCATAGCGGTCGAAAAATTGAAAATTGACGTGCTATTCAGTGAAAAAAGGAATAAATAGAGGGTGTTTCCAAAATTGTCCATATTTATTTATTTATAAAACAAAACAAACGATTAATTAGAGATGTTTATTGACAAGAGATACGTCAGCATGCGGGCTATTAATCATGCATTACTCCTCCATCTTCATTTTAATTATTTTACCAAAGCGTGAAAAGCTATCAGTTAATATAAAAACAATTTTATATAACAGTGTTTTAATTTTCTGAAAAAGTGTTTTTTTAAAAAAAAGAAGCATTTTTTGCTTTTTAAATTTAGCTTCTAATGGCTTCAGTTAAAAATGTACGTACGCAATGGATCGACGACGTGTTTCTAAAACGTTTTTGAATTTAGTTTTTAAATTTAATACGGATGAAATTTGATCGGTGCATAGAGAGAGACGAGACAAATTAGCACAAGATATACATTTGAAGGTTTATAAAAAACTATGAAAAATAAAGATTTATTTATTTTTTTAATTTCCAAGAAAGAGCGTTTTGTACGTGTTCAAGGAGACTGGATATTTATATGAGGTTTTAATTATACTTTCTCAATAATTACCTCTTAAATTTGATATTATAAACACATGACATACTCACCAAATTAATCATCGTTGGATCAGCTAATTAACTATAAGCTAACATTATAAATAGTTGAGCAAAAATATCATAAGAGTCTAAAATCACATAATTTTTATATGATTATGCAAGAACTTAATTAACATGCACCACATTAATTAGTTCATCTCACTTTTAGAACATCTCGATCTAATTTTAAATATTTATTCTTAGCAAAATATATAGAACCGTCACATTAGTGATTCATGACCTTTGATTGTCTCTACCGATGGAGAAGATAAATCAAAAGTACGCAGTTACCAAGTACACAGGAAGAGACAATTGAAAACTCAAACAGTGAAATTTTGAAATTGACCTCTGTCTACTACGGATATATCCTAGACACTCTTACCAACCACACCAGTCATGGAGGCTTTGCAACTTTTATCCCTAATGGTGCGTTTGATTCAATTAATCATACATAATCTTGGTTATGTGATTATCAGAGAATAAAACATAATCTTGGAATAAAGTATAACTTTTGATAAAAACCTTATTTAGTTGGAGGTTTTAATATATAACTTAGTTTAATATTTTACTAAATGATCGATCGATGCTGATTTATTTGACGATGGTCGACCGATCCAAGATCGATAATGGAATCGGCCGATCAAATGATTTACAACGATGGACGATCGATCGACGATTGATCGGCAAAGCGATGGCGATAAGCGGCATGGGGCTATAAGCGATGGCGGCAACGGCATTTACGGCGACGGCGGCGGTGATTTACTGACGACCGGCACGACGGCGACGATGGTCGATAAATCGATTGAGTTTTGACAAATTGACATTTAATATATTGCTAGGGGTAATATTGAAAAAAAAAATGTTTTTAACCTCGGGATTCAATAAAAACCTTGGTTCTCCAAGATTTTTCGATTCCCCTTAAAAAGATTTTTATTTATAATCAGATAATAACCAATTATCAAATAATTACTCATAATCTAAATAAAACAAAATTTTTATTGATATCCAAATAAGATTATCAATAAAAATTCTCAATCAAACGCACCCTGAGGAATAGTGCGTGGTGGTGGTGGTTTAGGAGAAATGACATGAGGGTTGGGATTACATTTTTTCTGCCCACATGTTATGTAACATCCACTCCCTCCCTGTCGAAATCCGTTTGCACGACACTGATTATTAGGAGGAATAGGAGAATTGACCATTGGCTTCGTCGAAACTAACAAAACCGATAGTAATACGAGCAAATAAGCCACAAAGATGAGAAATTGCACATCAGTACCTCTTCTTCCTCTAAACCGAGCCATTAAGGAGATGCACCATTCATCTCTCTCTCTCCGCTATATATTTATAGTGGATGAGTAACAGGGCCGTACCTAATGTAAGGCCAAAGAGGCGATCGCCTCGGACCCATTTTTAAAATAGATTAAATGCCTCTTTAAAAGGGCCCCAACAAAAAATATAAAGGGCCCAAAAATAATTCATCAATATATTTTTTAAAATTCGCTTCGGACCCTTTAAATTTTAGGTACGACTCTGATGAGTAATTTACTAATCATTTTAATTTATACAATTTATATTGTTTTTAAATTAATTCATGTAGCTTTAATTTCCTTTCGCCAATATTCCACAAAAATATTAATGACGTTTGACTGCAAGATAGTAGCTTGCCGACTACATTACTTGTCCAGCCTTATCGCGTACCATTGATCTTCAAGACACGCTGAGTTTTTCTTTTTAAATTTGACTCGTATTTTGTTGACTTTGACTATTGAATTTCTTTTAAATTATTCTCATCCGCTCTTTCTCGTTGATTATTTTCTTTTAAATTTTTTATGAATCTTTTCGCTTTCTTAATTGGATCGCCTAGGCGAATTGTTTTAATTAATCTTATTTCTGATTTATTTTTTCAACGCCAAAAATGTTAAATTTATTCGAGGAAAATAGAAATTCAATTCACAAACATACCCTCCTCCACATTTATTTAATTTATACGCAAAATATAGTTAATCATACAGCACAATAAAAAAGAAAAGAAAAGAAAATGTAACAACATGTTTAATTAATTAATTACTTTGCTTTCGATCTCCACATGGTTAATGGTTTGACAACTTATTAATCAGTTCATATTGTTAGTTCTTTTTTGGTCAATTAGTTCACAAATTGACAAACTATTTGGTGGAATTTTTTACGCCATTTTCAAAGATGAATCATTGACAATGGATTCCATAGAGAAAATGATGATAGTATATTTTCTCCTAGGCCATGTTGTTTTCATGCATCAATTTAGAGTTTTTTTAATGTACATTTGTGTGTGTGTTTTTGTACTTTTATGATCTTGATTGCTTAATTATTTCGATATTATTATCAAAGAATATGAGTGTGAGACTAGTAATTAGCGTGGAGGGATGACTCGCGTTTCTGCGAATGATTGACGTTATCTGTAATCTGATAAGCTGCGTCACATTATGTACTGCCTTTCCCGCCATTTCACATTTACATGATATTCAAAAACACATAGAGAAAAAAAATATTTTCAGTAAAAAAAGCTAAAAATTTCTATGAAAATTTGAATTATAAATAGCAAAAAAGAAAAAAGAAAAAAAAGAAAGAAACACGATATAAAACTAAATCAAATTTTACATGATCCAACAAGAACTTAACATATATATCAATTCGTCTGAACCTTAAGGAATCTTGTGTGGAAGTGGAGGATTGAAGATTATACTATCATTGTCTATGTCACGAACTTTATTCCCATTCAAATTAATTTAAGTAGCTTTCGTTTTGCCAACTAGTTCACAAAATGTCGCTTAAACTACAGTTGAGTGGATTTTTCTTCTTCTCAACCAATCCATTGTTACTTGTTAGAACCAATTCCACATATATAATTAATTAGGTTTTACATTTAAAATGTTTGATTCGATGGAGTGGTGAATGATCAACTACTGTTTTCCTTTTTGAGATTCGTTTCGGACTTTACTCATTTTCTATGAATTCAGAAATAGTTGTGCGTCAAAAAGTTTTTTAACAATGTTTTGATCTTTCTTTCCGCTTAGGTAGGAAAGGAAAGAAAGGAGGAAGAAAAAGTTAAAGAACAATGTTTTATTTTTACTTGTTGGAGTTTGATTCGTTTAACTTGAAAAAAGAGAAATTTTGAGGCAATAGTTGATGTTTGATTCGATCGAAGAGAGAGAAAAAAAAGTTGTTTTTGAGTGAGATTGGATTGTTCAACGGTAGAATTGGGTTTGCTAAGAAGGATGGAGATTAATTTCGAAGAAAAGGATGTTTGGTGATTGTTTTTGCACTGTATTAAATGTAAGATTATCATCTGTTCTTGCTGATGGCGATTTGAAGCGCAACTTCTGTTGTTCCGGCGACGCCGCCGGAGATTGCTTTGGTGGCGGTGGCTTTGGAATCGGATTTGATATAATTAAAATGGCGAAGAGATCGATTAGATTACGAGATCCTTGGAGGTCTCGACGAGGGCGAGGTTGCTTGTTAGAGCCATACCGGTTTCCGTCGACGCTTCCGAGGCTATGGAAGCTTCTCTGGTACTGTTGTAGTCGAGAGCTTCTGCTCCGGCGCCGTCGACGAAGCTCAAAAGTGGCTCCTCCGTCTGCGCCATGTCCACGAGCTCATCCACCGCTGCGGAGCAATCGAGCTCACTCCGGCGGCATGACGGTGACGGAAGACGCCACCGCCGGGATTCCGCTGTTTCTAAAAATGACTTCACTGGTTTGGGCCGAGTCAAAGAGGAGTCTCTTTATTTGGGCTATCGGCCCAAATCTACAGCTCTGCAAAGACTCTACCTCAAAAACCCTGAAACCGTCGGCGGCGGAGAGAGAGGACTTGGGGTGGGAGCGCGATGGCGTTGGCGCCGAAGACGATGGAGTTAGCGAAGCGATCAGGCAAGTTCCTAGAGGAGGCTCTCTACAGGCGCCTCTTCCGGGAGGGCAACTCCCCAGCGAGCGTGCGGACGCAGCTCGAGGAGTTCCTCAAGAGCCACAAGCGCGTCCACAAATGGGAGGTTGGCGCCACCATCCGCAGGCTGCGCGATCACAAGCTGTTCCGCCCCGCCCTCAAGGTGCCTATCTAATCCCTCAATTTTTTTTTCTGGTATGAAACAAAGGGAGGATCTTGCTTGATTGTTCGTGGAAATTGTTTTAGAAATACTCTCAGATCTGGCCGTTGACGTGCTCGATATAATCTGTGAACTCGGTTGCTAATCTTTTCGGTATCCAACCCAATTTGTTATTCCTGAGCTGGTTGCCTGGTTGGATATCATGTCGAATTTGGTGAATTACCTGGTCGGTTTGGATAGGCCATTCCAGTGTTATCAATCTTAGAGTTTCTCATGATTACTCAAGGAACCAGCAAGTTTTATGCTTCGCCTGATTTGAGATAGAAGTAGACATGATTTTCTATCTTCAGGTCTGAGACCATAATTTATGAATCGATGGGTAGTCCAATTGAATGTTGCATAAAGCCAATAGCGAGCATGTTCATCAATACCACCAATCTGATATAAGAATATACATGTGAGTCGAACTGTTTTGTTTAGTGTATGTATGTTTGTAATTATATTGCTGACTTGGATACTTCAGTTCCATGATTGAATAACCGTGAATGATGCTTTTGGATGATATTATGAGTCAATATTAACAATTACATCTACTGAAATGATTTTGGTGATTGGTTTAAGTGTTATACGAAATTCTGTCTGAGATTTTCAGTCTGTTTATGATACAAAGTTGAACTTACTCTCTCTTGCTTAAGGTCTACAGTGGTACTAATTGTCGAGAATGAGCTGTAGACATTTCTTAGGTTTAGAGCAAGCTAGCTTGTACAATCATACATGAAGCAGGATCATGTGTTCCAGAAAGAAACTCTGTGAACAAGGACTAAATTGGCTGTAGAAAAAGTCGATTTGCAATCGTTCAAGCATGTGTAAGTTTAATTCGTAGAAAAAACACAAAATCTCTATGATAGATGGATCAGCAAGTCTGGACATGGAACAAAAGGAAACTAACAAAGTAATTAGGGAAAATGATTGCTGAAGGGGAAAGGCAGAAAGATTCACACCTTTGCAATCTGTGATTCACACCAAGGTCAATGGCATCTCACCTCTAGATCTAGGTCCATCAATCTAAAATATTGCTCACCGAAAAAATCAAACCATACCTATGCAAGGAACCAATGAAGACTGATCTAGTATATATAGAAAAATGGAAATGGTTACTAGCAGTTACAAACCATAACTTAGACATGGACTTGATGGGACTCTTTCCTAGAAGTAGGACTTTTATATGGTTGACACCATTGGAGGTCATTACCCTAATTCCCATTACTTTCAGGTTTAAGGTTCCAATTAGGATGAATTTAGTCAACTTATGAAATAATAGTAATTCACTTGGCCTTTCTCGTGCGCGCGCGCACGACTTCCTTCTCCGGTGAGCGCTATAGGCCAACCTCTGAACCCGTCGGATTCGCCGTTCGGCTGACTGGCCTACCAGACCCCCACCTGGATTGCGGATGAAATTCAGTCAAATTGCGGCCGCTGGCGGGGGCAATCGCAGCCGATTCCAGCCGCAATCCGGCTGTGATCCAGTGCCGACCGGATTGCGGCGGGAGTCGGGAAGAAATCGTGCGATGAAAAATCACGGATGGATGTGCAAGAAAGAGATGCTTAAGATATCAAGTTCTACTTTTGCAACAAGAAAAAAAATCTATGGACCTTCTGTTATTTTCTTTGGGTTTAGAAGAAATAGGAGACAATGAAGCTCCATTTTGTAACGGATTTTGTAATTTCAAATGTTCTAAATTAGATGGTGTTTGTTTTGATAGTCTCACAGTTATGAATCCTGCTTGAAGTTAATACTCGTCTATTTGTTTGCTCAATGAACTCTTGTGGTCACTCAGAGATCACTTTGAAGCCAATGAAATTGGTAATAGATGAATGTTGTCAAAGTATGAAACAATTGCAGCTTTTCTTGTTTATTTTATGGATGGATACATCTTTAGGTCATAAGCATTCCTTTCTTGTGTGCTAAATGAATCTGGAAATTTGACAATTCGTGTTTTCAGGTCATCAATATATCTGCTACATTAACTTATAATTGCCGTGGCAGTAATTAAATTAGTAAGGCTAAACAAGCACCACCTTCGCTTTGTGTTTGTGGATTTACTATATTTCAGCTTACTTTCCTTGTTTTTCCCCCTCTCATAACAAGAACTTACTGACCATTATTGATACCATTTTAGCTATCAGAGGTCATGTCTAGAAGAGGAATGAATTTGACTGTGAGTGATCAAGCAATCCATCTCGATCTTGTTGCTAAGGCGAGAGGAATTTCTTCAGCCGAAGAGTACTTCGTCAATCTTCCAGATTCCTCTAAAAATCAACTTACATATGGTGCACTCCTCAACTGCTACTGCAAAGAACTTCTAACTGAGAAGGCAGAAGCTCTCATGGACAAAATGAAGGAATTGGGGTTTGCTTCAAGCCCCATGGCCTACAACAGCTTGATGACCATGTACTCTAAAACTGACCAGCAAGGAAAGATTCCGAGCATCATTCAAGAGATGAAAGCCAACGATGTGACACCGGATTGTTTTACTTACAATATCTGGATGCGGTCTTTTGCTGCCGTGAAAGATATCGCTGAGGTTGAGCGGGTCATAGAAGAGATGAAGAGAGATGGGCGAGTTGAGGCTGATTGGACAACTTACAGTAATCTGGCTTCAATTTATGTAGATGCTGGTATGTTTCAGAAAGCGGAAGATGCTCTGAAGGAGCTAGAAAAGTTGAACACAACTCATGACGCCGTTGCCTATCAATTCCTCATCACTCTGTATGGTCGCACGGGCAACCTAGTGGAAGTGCATCGAGTATGGCGAGCGCTGAAGGTGGTTCGCCCTAAGATGGTAAACATGAGCTATCTGAATATGATCCAGGTTCTGGTCAATCTGAAGGATCTGTCTGGTGCTGAGGCATGTTTCAAAGAATGGGACAAACAACACACATCATATGATATTCGAATTGCTAACGTATTGATGAAAGCTTATATTGATGAAGGAATGCTGGATAAAGCCCTGGCTTTCAAGCAACGCGCAAAGATGCGTGGTGGAAGATTCAATGCTAAAACATGGGAGATCTTTATGAATCACTATCTTAAGAATGGGAACATAAAAATGGCACACTGGTGTGCCGATCTTGCCATTAAGAAGGGTAGAAGCCAAGCCAGAATTTGGGTTCCTCCTAGCGAGGCCATTAGTGCCATAATGGCTCACTTCGAGAAACAGAAGGATGTTTCAGCAGCTGAGGAATTCATTGAGCTTCTACAGAAGGTACAAAAGGACCTAGGACCGGAGGTGTTTGAAAGCCTGATAAGAACATATGCGAATGCTGGGAAGAAGAGCCCAGGTATTCGGCGACGCTTGAAGATGGAGAATGTGATCGTAAGCGCTGATACAGAGAGATTGCTCGACTCAATTAGCGATGAGTAAGCCACTTAATTCGAACTTATTGCTTGTTGTTATTTGCATAAAAAAGCTGCAACAGCTTGTGGCTTCTGTCTGGTGTCCCAAAACTTCTGATAATGCATTTGGATTTTGGATAACCATGAGCATCTCGACTGCTGAAAGAAACATGATTCATGTATTTGCCTTCCAAATTGATTTGTTTTAGATTCGGGCTTCATTTTTATAATTCTGAATTCACTGCGTCACACAAACTGAGAGATCAGATAATTGATGGCTGTCAAATCAGAAATATTTTTATCCTGCAAATTTTGTCTGACTCAACAACAAGAACAATGTGCCACTCTATCTGTTTATATAAGTAGCATTAATTCTGACTCTTTAACAACTCTGCGTGATGTTTGTTTAGTTCGTCAGAAATAATTGAAACATGTGGGTTTGTACTGATGTAATGATATTTTCTGTCATATTTTTTAATTTTAAGTTTTTTTTTTCGATCTCTCTGACGATGATGATGCAGTTCAAGATAAAGTTGATTTGCTTTTGCCGACGTGTTACTTCTACAAAGTTGAAAACGACCATCCAAGGATATATTAACAGAGATAAATTATGAAAAGTCTTATAAATTTTGACATGATAATTAAGACATAAGTGAATCATCTGAATCAAGTTATATTTTATTCATAATATCATCGTATTTTAATCATTACGTTATCTGGAACAGAAAGAGAAGCTCGGGGACAAAAGAGAAGCGGGAAAAAGGAGTGGGCAGCGGGAGTTCAACGTGTTATTTGGTTATGCTTCTTGTTGTTGGATAGGATGCCTATACATGTGCCTATAGATGGCAAGATCTAACTAGATTTGGTGACGTGTCTTTCTTTGTTTGATTGCCTTGAGGTTCCGTTTAGAGGAAACGGAGGAGAGGAGGCAAATGTCAAACTCGGCGGAAGAAGAGGAGAGTGAAAGAAAATCAAGTGTTGTAGTTTAATGCGTATAAATATGAATAAAATATTAAACTTAATGTTTATAAATATTAATATAAATCTATACGAATCAATTTCACACAAGATATATGGAGGTCTTAAATACTTCATGATTATGTTTATGCTACACGATTAGTAGAAAATCTACATTTTCCTATCCTTTTTTTTCTCCACTAACTACTTTTCTTTAGCCTCCAATGAAATCCCCTTTCTACTCTACTCTTGCATTCCATGTTGCATTAAATCAAATTTAAATATTTGAAGAATAAATAATCTCCATTAATTAAATCCATGTTGCATAGTATCAAATTATTTTCTGTTGCTTGATAATTAATAATTTATAAAAAATATATGTCAGCATATTTAAATATAAGATAAACCAAAATTAGAAATATTCATTCATTAATTAAGCAACTTCATAGACTATATGGATAAATTTTTTGAATATATTAGTAAATTTACAAATATTTTTAGTATAAAATATAGTTTTAGATATAAGATGAGATTCGGACTTTATTATTATTATTATTATTTTAAAAATAATATATAAAATCAATTAAATTGCTTGGATTAACGATATATGTTGTTGTGACCATCATGTCATGTTTCGTCTGTTTGACTTATGATTTTAGATGGATCTTTTTCTGTCTTGCTACCGTATCAAAGGACTTTGTCCCTCGACGATATATCTTTCCTCTCGTCAGTGTCCTAAGACGGATGACAGAGAACTACTAATTAGATATATTCCTAACTTTTTGCATACTTGTGACTTCTTTTTTATGATTTTCATTAAAAATTAATTCCTAATATATTGGAAATTTAAAATATTAAAATTTATAATAATTAATATTATATTATTTATGGTATGATTAAATGTCAACTTTCGTTCTATGATAATGACTACCATTAACAATCAATGATCAGCTCAATTTTTAGCCTCTAATATATATATATAATTTTTTATTTTATAAATAAATACTAAAATTTGTCTTTTGTGAATCAACACTCAAATTTTTATAAATTTATATTACAACAATTAAGCATATAATTAACATTCATACTATTAAGCATATTTGATCCACGAGTAAGAGTCAATATTCGAAAATTATAAATTTTTTAGAATACTTATCATTATGTCATTAGTTTTGGGTTGGATAATATCATCCTTATAATTTACCTCTTCCATATTGATTGTGAGACCAATTGATAGAAATACTGAAGACGAATGAATTATCTTTTGTTCTAATATTTTGATCATCAAGCTTTAAATTTAGTATAAAATATACTTGGTCGTTGAAATCAAGATAACAAACAATAAAAAATAAGTCTTTTTTTTGTGTAATATTTCCCTTTTTAAGTTTTCATTTTGCACGACAAAGTGTTCAGTTCCACTCTCGGATATTCACAATTTGATTTTCAATTATGATTAATTTATAAAAAAAATTTCAATGGAGTGATTAATCAAGAAAATTGAAGTTATCCGTATGAGCACATCTCGATTTACTTGTTGGCATGAAATAATTGTAGGGTGTTAATTTGATGATTCTATATTTTTTTATACGGGTAAAAAAAATAAAAATTGAAGCCGTATCTTGATTGAACACCAACCCCAAAGAGAGAATATTATATTTACAGGGGTCAAATTGTTTTTTTTTTAAAGTATGATAAATCATTAACGATCTCCATAAATACACACGTAGATCACACATTACAAATCCCTCGATCCCGTCTCTTCCCACCGCCTTTTGTTGACCAATCCATCTCCTGCTCGCGATCTGCTCTTCTGTCTTCTCCTGCTTGCTCGGTTGCTCATCGGATTCCTTGCTGCTATTTGGTATTTTCCTTCGGTCTCGATCGGGTGTGGCAGTCGCTTAGAAAATGGACAAAGATTCCATCTTTCTTTTTGTCGTTCTGTTTCCTTTTTTTGTTTTTTTTTCCGCTGAGAGTTTTAAAAAAATGTGGTCTTTTGATCTTGCGAAATCGGCGTCTTTGCTTCGCCTTCGATGGGGGACTGTAAACGTGCGAAGAAAATAGTCGCCTTTTTGAACCGTGGATATGTACTCTTGCATTCTGATTCCTCCCTTTTTCTGATGATCGAAAAGGTTTGATTTGATTTGTAATATTAGCAAAACTTGTCTTTTGGGCACGGGAAAAGAAAAGCTGATCTCAAGGTGATATTAAGTTGGAATTCTTTCCTGTTTATTCCGGGCACCTGTAAATTAAGATCATAAAGATATTAAATTCTGATTGAGAGAAACCATTGCAGGCTCAATAACTTCGCTACAGTGATTCTGCTCCTCTCTAGGCATCTTGTTAATCAGTGAGAATTTTTTATTTTCCCTGGGAAACTGGACCCCAACTGGTTGCTTTTGATAGGAACAAATATTATTAAATTACCAAATAAATAAAGGGGCATTCCGTAGCAGAGAATTAAATATTAAGTAAATCCCGTAGGATCCTTTCCACTTCTGTACCCAGCCTTCATTTTTATAATCCGTATTCAGCTGCTTTTGTGTTTTTAACTTCGAGCTCCTGGGACTTCTTTTGTTTCTTGGATTTGTGATTTCAATCCACCAAGTACTCACAAAGGGTACACTTTTTGACATGTCGATGCTCTTGTTTTTCCCAAAAAAGTCTAATTCTTTGAAGAAAGCAACCATTTGGTCTGAAACTTAGTTTGATGTCAAGCTGTAAATGAAGAATTTCTGACCACAATGGGTTTTTTTACAACTAATGTTTTTATAGAAGAATCGTACATTTTCGACTTGGGTCGAGATTCTCGGTTGGTTTCATCCTTTTTTATTTTAACTTGGAGAGATTTTATCTTTTCCTAATTCTCTTTCTTATGCAACAGATTCAATTTGCCAGAATGGTTAACTTTGGGAAGAAATTGATGGCTAATCGAGTTCAAGAATGGGAGAAGTATGCATTCTTTGTCAAACTGCATTTTAGTTTTGGTGCTTCTTTGTGGAGTTAGATACTGTAAATGCTAATTGATTATTTACATTCCATCTTACATCTTTGTCTTCACCTTTGCCATTAAAAGAAGCATTGACTTAACGACCAAAAAGGGTAATGTATAAAAAGACCAAAAACAAAGAAGCATATACATGTTAAATTTATTCCAGTTGGAATAAGCTCTAATAGCCTAGGCAAAATAGTTCATTCTAATGGCTTGACTTGTATCATTCTTGTTGGACAATGTTCCAAGACCTTGCATCTAAATACAAAAATGCCCAATCTTAAAAGTTGTCTGTTTATACCTTGTACATGCTCTGCAAACCAGGACGGACACAACCGTGTAGGCTTTTGGCTATTGTTTTCATTTATTTAGAAAATCCTCTTTGGCTGGTTGGTGTCATTGAGTAGTTACACAGCAATGTCTGTCTTGCTAATCCTGGACCTGATTACTTTAGTTTCAAAAGGGCATTATCAAATAGGTTAACTAAAATTAAGGTGAAGGAAGAATTGATATTGTATATCTTGCATCTGTTTTCTTTCATATGAATTTAGTAGCATTTTGCATACTTCTTGATATTTTAAAGTAATCTCGGATATTCAACATAAAGGGAAAAAATCAACCCTACTAAAAAAATTGATGTTAAAACTTCAGTGTGCTGGGGTTTTGGATTAATTGTGTTTTGATTGGACAACAAATCAATGACTAGAAATTCTTATTCTGAGTTTTTTTTTCTTTCTACTATCGTTGGCCTGGAACTTTTTTTTCTCATTCTTAGACCTTACTATTCAATATTATGTTTTTCTGGTGCTATTCCTTTTTATGCGGTATAAAAATTTCAGATTCCTAGAGGGCACACTATTTGATACATAAGCAGAGAATTGAATCTTTCTTTACTTAGTTCCTTTCTAATTGAAGTTAAAATTGCAGTTTCCTATAGGGTAAGATATTTGATGCATATGCTGAAAAATTAGATTCTTGTATCTCATGTGCAGGGTCCTCATTTTCTAGATAATTACTGATAGTTTGATGGAATCACTATCATCTATAACTCTAGTTAATATTTAACAGTTTTTATGTCTGGTTTTGTCATATCAACTAGATCTTCTAAGATTATATTCTGATGCTAAGCTTATAGGTTAACCTTTTACATTGGCTGTAATTTTTTGATTATATATAGTTTGACTAGCAATTTTTCATTTATGACCTTTCCAGATATTATATCAACTACAAATTGATGAAGAAGCAAGTCAAACAGTATGTACAACAAATGAAAGAGGGAGTAAAAGATCGTCGCCGTGTTCTGAAAGAATTTTCTAGAATGCTAGATGACCAAGTATGGATTTTGTCAGATTTTCTGTCTCTAGCTGATTTTTTGGCAAGATTACTTTGAACTTAAGTTTGGAGCATAATTACTGGAATTTATTACGTTAATGTGGGCTAAAAGTTGTTTTAAATTATTAGTACATAGTAGCACATTAGTATGGTTGTCTAAACCTCATGTTCAATTTGCGATGCCACTTTGGATTAATTTTGTAATCAACAATTTTTCTTAAATTTCTTAAAGTTGATTTTCATTAGGCCCACCATTGAGCAAGGCTTTTTAATACCCTTGCTATCTGCTGAATATTGGTTGGTAGTGGGTCTTGGGTACAAAATGATGTGCTGAGTTCGTTCAAGTTGGTATTTGTCACACTCAAGAAGAAGAGGAGGAGGAGATTAAGAAGAAACAGAAGAGAAGTTCACTTGTTTTGTCAAGAAGGCCTCCTCTTGAGGTGTGTCCTCCAGTCCTGCCAATGATGCTGCAATTGGCTAATTAGCTCCCATGCATTTTCATCAGTTTAAAATGGTCAGTAGTTGAGAGAAGATAGGGATGACGAAAAAGCTAAAAGCTCTAAAACCAGGGAAGAATGGAGGAAACCCTTCATTTACTGATTTTATATTCATCCTGCATTGTGGGCTAGGTCAGTCCAGTATAAGCTGCATGGATCAACACTTGTTTCCTCATCTCTGGGGATATTTACATTTTTTTTTTGTTTTCCAAGACATTGCATATTTTTGACAAAGTCATGTATTGCCACCGAAATTCCACTAATCAACAAATGGTAACATATAAGAATTCTTTTAGTTTGCCTTGTGTTTTATGATGTACGGGTGTACCAACAGAAATTCTCTGGAGTGAAATTGAAAGCCCTGAGTCTGGTCAGGAATGCATAAAAAAGATGGCAAGGTGCTGATATATTATTACAGTTAAATGGCACATATGATTCTCCCAGTATTCAAAAAGATATTGTAGTTCCTGGATCTGTAGGAGAGTCTATGCACTGTTGAGCTATCATTACAGTGTTAAACTTCAACTTGAAAGATGAGAGAAATAAGCAGAATGAAAGAGAAGAGGGGATTGGCACTTGTGTAGGGTTAGTTGCAGTTAAGGTTGTTTAAAAGTACCTGTCATCTAGTGTCCAGTAAACTCTATCAAACTTCAGAATATAAAGATAGATTCAATCAATTACATTAGTCATTTATGAACTAGCTCATTTATTTAATGGCTTATGGTTTCCTGTACTTTTGAAGTTTGGACTTCTGACAATTTCAAACTCGTATATGAAACTTAGAAGCCTATTCTCTATTTTAGTTATCAATTGTTGTTGTTGGTGTTGTTATTCTGTCAAGCTAACTTCATACTATAAGGTAATATCCATCAACTATTTTCCCTCCATGAGCACATTGATTTGGAGGAAGTTGATTTTTTTTTTCTTTCTAATTAACCATGGCTGGGAACCTATTCTCTAGTTCTCTTTTCAAAATTTTTTTCCTCTTTCCATTTATTCTGCAAGAACATTTTGTTTACTATCCAGATTGGCTTATTAGATTCTTTCATTATTTTGTCTAGATTGAGAAGACTGTACTCTTCTTTCTGGAACAACAAGGAATTATTGCATACAGGATCCAAGAGTTGGGAGAGGAGCGTACTATACTTCTTGAGCATCCAGAGATATCTAAGCTATCTAATTTGCGAGAAGCATATATTGAAGTTGGACATGATCTTTTAAAGCTTCTCAGATTTGTAGATATGAATGCTACTGGGATTCGTAAAATTCTGAAGAAATTTGATAAACGATTTGGCTACAAGTTCACTGATTACTATCTAAGTACTAGATCAAATCATCCTTATTCTCAGCTACAGCAAGTATTGAAGCATGTGGTAATATGTCTGCCTTTTTTTCAACACTGTCCTTCCAATCATCCTTTTTAAATTCTTGATATCTTCGTTCGGCTCATGGTAATTACTTTTAAAAGGTTACGTATTTTGAATACATAGGGTATTGCAGCAGTTGTAGGAGCCTTGTCTCGCAATCTTGTTGAGCTTCAAGAACATCAAGGAAGCTATCTCTCTCTTTATGATCAGCCCTCAACAGCTATGGTGGTATGATATATTTTTGTTACTTGAGTATCAATGCAATGCCAATTTTGTTTTAGCCATATATATGCGTGTCTATTATTTTTGTAATAAATTATCTTATCAATATTTTATATTTCTAGACCTTTATTTTTTTTATATTTCTGGCATCAGGTTCAAGACCCTGTCATTTACTTAATACAAGCATCGGTGGAAAAATTGACTCGCTCTACAAATTTCCTGAAATTCTTGGGGCAACATGCACTTATCCAAGAAGCGGAAGAACAAGTTGATGAGAGAAAATATCATTTTATGTCACTTCTGCTGAACTTGGTCAATACTTTTCTTTATATGGTCAACACTTATATCATTGTGCCAACTGCTGATGACTACTCGATGAGCCTTGGAGCTGCCGCAACAGTTTGTGGGATCATTATTGGCTCTATGGCTGTAGCACAAGTGTTCTCTTCAGTTTATTTTAGTGCATGGTCTAACAAGTCGTACTTCAGACCTCTGGTATTTAGCAGCATCGTTCTCTTTTTGGGCAATACTCTCTATGCATTGGCCTATGATCTCAACTCCTTGACGATTCTTCTCATAGGTCGTCTTTTGTGTGGGTAAGTGAAACTGTTTGTTGTATTTCACTTTTATGACTATCCTGTCGATCCAGTAATTACCACTTCACAGTTCTAGTAACTTACTCCCTTTTGTGGTTTACTAGGTGTTATTTGTGATTAATTATCGAATTTCTGTCAGCATTTAAGAAAGTCCTGCCTTAGAGGATGGGCATTGATGATTGATATTTGATTCAATTTCTAAAACCAATACAGAAATTTGCGTCAGACAAAAATATCATGATGAATTTGCTTTATCTTGTATATTTTTTCATTTGCTGCAAAATTTCTTTTGTTTCTAGTTCCCCTTGGTACCAGCTAGGTTCAGTAACTTTAATTATGGAATAGGGATGTGAAATTCATACATTATTTTATGCTTTTAGACTATTTTTTGTAAGCAAACAAGCAAGTAAATTAACAACCAAACTTGTGATATTAAAAGTCCAAACTGCTGTGTCCCAGTCACTCTGTAGGATTAGATTTGAATGAGCATAGGCTATGTCTAAGTTAGACTCCTTGGAGAAAGTGATCCTGTCACTGTTGATCTAACCACGCGTTTTAAGTTTGGCCTGGGTCATAAATATGCAAAATTGAGTATTTTCGGCTTCTTGAACATTTTAATTTCACTGTCTTCTCTGGTCTTCTGCAATCTGCTCTTATAACCTTCTACTCTAATAGATTCTCAAATTTTCAGTATCTAGAATCTCCATATACACATGTGAAGCATTAAGCACTACATAGAATTCAAAGGAATTTGAAAATAGGCATTAGTGAAATTCTAATATCTTTGAGAATGACCATAATTTACCTTGTTTAAAGTTCATACATATAAAGAGACTTAGGGTTTACATTCCGAATTGCATCTCTTGTGTTTCTAGTTTGTTGGAGTGGAGTAGGATTGATGCAATATCCGGGGGTTTAAGCTCAAACGTTTAAGATCAGATACTGCTGGACCTAGTGCACATGGGGCACATCCAAAACTGGTGCATAACCAATTTGACATGATTTTCAGATAACTTGGTCTAGTGAAACTACGAGTTGGTCTCAATTATGGCATGTCGTAATACTGGAGCTGAAATGTCACTTAAATCACGTTGCACTGCAAAAGGAGGGTAAACTATCTCATAATGTGTGGGATGAATCATAGTGATATAGTGTACTATTGAGAGATGGAGTCTATTAATTCTCCCCCTTGGACATTGGTATAAGCATCTTTGCTGAATCACATACAATCTTTCTCGTCTTATTTTGTTTTTTCTTTCTGAATTATATTTATGTTCTGCATTTATTGGACAGAAAGGGGGAATTAAAAAGGAACTCTATTTTGAGTTCAGTGGTCATATATAGAATTCTGGACAAGATTATGTCAAAAACAAAAATAGTATATTAGTTATATATACTCTGGTTAGCTACATTCTCTGTTTCTGATGTCCTCAAACACAGGATGGGTTCTGCGAGGGCTGTTAATCGGCGATACATCAGCGATTGTGTTCCAAATGAAATCCGCATGAAAGCATCTGCAGGTTTTGTCAGTGCCAGTGCTCTTGGAATGGCTTGTGGTCCTGCTCTTGCTGGTTTGCTTCAAATTAATTTCAAGTTAGATCGGCTAACAATTAATCAAGATACTTTACCTGGTTGGGTTATGGCCTTTGCTTGGTTAGCATACTTGATTTGGTTGTGGATTTCATTCAAGGAGCCAGTTCGTGATACTGAAGTGAAAAATTCATCTCCAGACGATGCTGGTATGCTTATATACTAAGATTATCTTAATTTTTTAGAACATGAATGTTTTTTTTGGCTGTAAATTACAGGTTACATTTATCGCTAAAATATCCTGTATTTTTTATCTTTTGAAATTTTGTACGGAAGGCTACATGTATATTTATTAGATAATATACATGGTATATTAATTGCTGTCCACCTTTCAAACTAGGACATGTAGATGCCGAAGCATTAGAAAGTGGTCTTGAGCAACCATTGTTAAAAGGTTCTGAGCAGAAGCAAAATGATGATGGAGATGAAGAGTGCAATGCTAGTGAAGAAGGGCCAGAAGAATCTCACAAACCAGCAACTTCAATGGCTTCAGCTTATAGATTGCTTACTCCATCAGTAAAGGTAAAGATTTCATCATTCTAATCAATGTTAAAGAACAATCCTTGAAATTGTTACCCATTCATATGCAAAGTATTTAGGATGCCCTTTTTAACTATATGGCAAATCATAATTGTTGGATAAGGCAGGGAAAACCATACTCCATAGTGCTATTACTGTGTTTGTAGTTGCGATCTGTTCACTATAGATTAAATGTAGTTTGCCAAATTTATTGAGTAGGCATGAACTACAATACAGCTGTAGCCGGATAAGGAAAAATTGAGTTTGGCCAAGGCAAATGCCCGAGGATGAATTGAATGCTCTGTTCTTTCTGCAATCACAAGATTGTTTCTTTTTGCCATGTACTATTTCTATAGGCAATGTCTGCATCAGGATGAGGCAATTTCCAATTATTTGTTTTTCTTTCGTTTGGTTCTGGAGTTTCCTCTCTTCTTTTGTTAAATACTACGGTTGTCCAAATTATCCAAATTTCGAATTTAGTGAAACAAATTCCAACTGTGTTTTAGGTCCAGCTGCTGATATATTTCATGCTCAAGTATGCAATGGAAATATTACTCTCAGAGTCAAGTGTGGTTACTGGCTATTACTTTAGATGGTCAACGGGTCCGGTAGCGATATTTCTGGCAGTCCTGGGACTTACAGTTCTTCCAGTTAATGCCATTGTTGGAACTTACATTAGCAACATGTTCGAAGACAGGTGTGTTTTGTTATTTAATTTTCTTGTACTTATGCATCAGAAGTTAATATGCCTGATGCTTATGTTTGTATCAATTGTTATGTTGATTAGTCTGCATTTTCTTATTTTACCATTATATATATATATATATATATACACAGACCAGGTTATTTCTTGTTCGATTTGTGTGAAAATTGCTATATTATATTATTATGTTCTCGACCCGAGTAACATTTGATATATTCTGTTTATGTTTGGAAGTTTTGGCTTTTGATATGTCGAAAATAGTTCATTCTTTAACAGCTTACTACCTTAGACTATTTTGTAGTGTCCCTATCGACTTGAGCCTGACACAAGGTCTCCTGACCTCAAAAATACTTCAAAATTACTAGTTTTGCCTCGTTATTGTTTGTTGTTTTTGTGGCAATGTCGAATGAATTTGTCTTACCTTTTACTTCTTTATGCAGGCAAATCTTGTTAGGATCTGAAATATTGGTTCTATTGGGAATACTACTAAGCTTCAAAGTCACCAGTACATATACGGTGCCACAATATGTGAGCTCGGCATTGATCACATTTGTGGCTGCTGAAGTTCTTGAAGGTAAATTACTAACATAAGTATTCTGCAACTAGAATTTGTGAGATTTGATCTGCACTGGTAACATAGTTGTTAGAATTGTTTCGATTTAGATTCATATCACACAATATTACTATTCATATATAAGAGGATACGGCTCCTACATATGAATTGAAATTAATAAAAAAATAGTTTTATTCTATATAATTTGATAAGAATATTAATTTTATATGATCCATAAAATAAAAAGAAACTATACTGAAAGGTAAATTTAACCAATTAAATTTAAGTCTAGTTCAGGAAGAAATTAAATTTAAACCAATATATTGAGATTGAAGTTGACATTATTTAACATGGAAATTTTGAATTACTCAAATATCTTCTATGTTTATTTCAATAGGCTGAAACTAACTGTGGTTTTCTTCAAACTTTGCAAATAATGCAATCTTTTCAGGTGTTAATTTAAACCTCCTTTCACAAGTCATGTCATCCCGCCTCGCCCGGGGGACTTACAATGGCGGTCTTCTATCGACGGAAGCAGGGACATTGGCTCGAGTCGTAGCCGATGGCACAATCACACTAGCAGGCTACCTAGGCGAAAGCCGTCTCCTAAATGTCACCTTGCTCCCTTCTCTACTAATCTGTGTAGGCTCCATTGTTGCAACTTTCCTCACCTACAACACCATGTACTGAAGATGACTGCTTGTTTCGATCATCGGCTTCGATCCTCTCTCGTTCGTTTACCGTTTTGTCGATATTTTCTATTCAATTCATTCGAATTGCCTAAGCAAGTTGTCTCTGGATTGCAAGGCCTCAATGATGTCTTGAGTTGACATCAGTCTTGTGTATGATGGTGTAGATGTTATATTCTTGTAGTTGCAGTGTAGAAATGTCTTTTAGCTTTCATGAGCAGCTGGAATATGGAAATAAATTTTCAATTTTTGTTATTTATTCTTTGGATGAACAAAAGGATCGAAAGGCTGATGATCAGCATGTATTAATGATTTTCCTTTTTAAAGGAAAGTATAAAAGAGACATTTGTTGTATCTTTAAATTTTCTGCAATAATATTTATTTTATACAGGGTGTTCGATCTTTTTAAATTAAGAAATAGGTTGTTACTCTGATGCACATTTTTTCTTAAGGTGCGCACCTCAAATTTAGAATTGTTCAAATACAGTCCTATAATTTTATATTTATTAAAACACTTAATTCATTTTCTTTTTATCCCTCCCACCAAATAAATATACAATTCATACTGAGATTGATATTGCATGTGGTGTTGAAAATTTAAATTCAAGGTCCACTGTGTTTCTGGGAATATAATTTTCAACGTCATTTTTTTCTCGACCAATTGATATTGTACGTGGTATTGAAAATTTAAATCTCAGTATCACTGTGTTCCTGAGAATATAATTTTCAACATCATCTTTTTTCAGGACAATTTGATATTGTATGTGGTGTTGAGAATTAAAATTTCAATGACCACCGTGTTCTTGGAAATTTAAATCTAAGGATCATTGTATTCCTAGAAATATAATTCCCAGTACCATATTTTTTTTAAACAAGCTTGATATTGTACGTGGTGCTGGGAATTCAAATCCCATGACCACTGTGAATTCTCAACACCATTTTTTTTCCGACCATCTTGATATCCACGTTTGGTAGGAGGGGTAAAAAAAAATGAGATATATTCTTTGATAAATATGAAATTATGAGATTGTATTTGGATAATTTTAAATTTAAGGTGCGCCTTTGATAAATTGTCATTTTTTCTTCTTTGAATAAAATATATGGAAATTGAATAATTTTTCAGATTAAAGGCAGCTTAATTTTCCCTTTTATTTTGTTCTATAAATTCTAATGAATATATATAATATAAAAATATCGTTATTTTAAGAGTTTTTCCAGTCATTATGGATCAACTATCATGAAGAGTGTTCATTTTTTAAATTTCCGATAAGAAAGAATTTGGCCATTATTTTAGAAAATGATTTTTTTTTTTAAACTAGAAAAATAGAATTATATTTTTCTTTTAGTGTTTGGCCCTTCCTATTTCAAGCGTTTCAATTTAAGTCCTATGTTTTATTTTTCATTCGGGCAAGCCGTTTGAACCCATCGGGCTGGCCCGGCCCAAGTCGTCATCCAGAAGCTTCGTTGGTCTGCTAAAACAACGCATGCGGCAGTAGCGACGGCAACGAGAGCTCGGAGCTCCTCTTCCGGCGCCGACGAATCGAAGTGGTCGAAGAAAAGCCAAGGCGATCATGGTACGTAGCATAGCAGCTTCTCCCTCTCTTCCCTCTGTCTCCTCTCTCGCTACGGTATTGATGCTGCTACTCTTTGTTTTCTCCACTGCAGTCGGTGACTCTGCATACCAATCTGGGGGACATCAAGTGCGAGATCTTCTGCGACGAAGTCCCTAAAACCGCGGAGGTAACCATCCTTCCTCGTCCTCGTCAACTCCTTTCAATTGCTGGTGCCAACAGTTAGAAGATTGTAGTATAAGCGCCTTGTGAAATTGTTTTTCCTCGAAACCTCAAAAACTGGAGATTTCGTCGATTGAGGATTCTTTTTTTTTTTCTCTTTCAGAAACGTTTTTTTTTTGTTTTGATGATGATGATGATCTCCCAAGCAAAAGTCTCAAATTTATCGTGCCAATAACTGTTCTAGGGTAACCAAATTTTCGTCATTTTGACGAGAAAGTAATTGTTAAGGAATAATGGCAATGTTCTTGCACAGTAAGAATTAGCTTATGGTTGGTTGTTCATCCGGATTCTATTAATGTTGGGATGATAGTTTATCTGTAATACCAATAATTCTGACACCACTTAAGAATCTACCATCTCAAGTACACTTGCAGAACTAAATTCGGTGTCTCTTGTGTGTTGAAAGATCTGAACCACAAACTCACATGTGGGATCTTCATCTCCCTTAATTATATGACACAAAAATACAAAGAATACGTTGAAATTTAACGTGATTCTACTTATGTGTACATTCATGGGGAGAATCTAGGTTTATACAACACTAGAATAAAAATATGATGGAATTAGACAAATTGATATGCACACTTTGCGCAAGGGATCTCTTAATCCTCTAGATTCTTCTTTTAACACCAATGGAGAAAAGGAAAGAAGCTTCACTTCTAGCACTTTTGAGACATTAAAAAAAAAAAAACTCCTGGTGCAAAATCTTATGTTCTAGAAGTCTTTTGGTTCCTCTAGTTCCCAAGTGCACTCATGATGTCTTATAGGCTTTGAAACACTCAATTGGTGAGAATTTTATAGCTCTAGCGGCCACCATGAAAAACCATAGTGAAAATTATTCAAACTTCTTGAAATAAACTTTATTAGGTACTTAGGTCATAACCAGACCTATTGGGCCCAATATGTTGTCGAACCCAACAGTTAAATCGTCTTATGAGTTGCTCTTTGTTGGAGTTTTAGGCTATCAATTTATTGCATTGCCATTGATAAATTCTTGGCTGGAAATCTTGAGTGTCCAATGTTGATTTTGTGGCATTCGTCAGGTCATTGCAATATACTGAGCAAGAACCATTCTAGATTAGCTTGACTTGCTTGTTGGAGATTAGAGGAGGAATGCAAACACGATGATGTTAAAAACAATCTCATCATTTGGTTGCCTTTTGTAGTGAATTCTAATCCTGAGCAACTCTTGCTCAATACTTCCATCAAACAAATATATTTTAACTCCCCTAGTATGCAACAAGCAGTAGGCTTACCAAATAAAAAGAAAATATCTGTTCATATAAATACCAAAATCTATTTGAAGGTACTCCAACTGTGTCTGTCAAGCAATTAGCTACGTATACTTGTCAGACAGATGTGTTTTCATTTAATTTAAAAAAAATCAACAAATCACTTAGTACTATCTAAATTATACAAGCTAGTTTGGACTCATCGCCACTTCAAAGAGTTTCAAGCTCCCATACTAGGACCCTGCATTGATCCCCTTTGTACCCACATACCAATGTTTCGACACTTAAAACCTCTATTTCATGTAGATTTCTTTTTAGAAATGTCCATATCGAGAACTTGGATGTGAGATCCAAGTCCATTTAACATAGGTTACAAGTAAGTTTGTACTATGCCATTGCCTTGCATAAAGGTATATGATTCCTGTAATTGAGACCAACACAAATTGATGATGATCCTTAGCTTTGATGCAACTTCTTTATTACAAGTTTTTGTTGACAAACACTGTTGGTGTTCCATCAACAATGCTGCCAAGCCTAATCTTTTGACTAACTGTTCCCTTTTTATCTCGTCTATCTTGCTAATCTATCTGTGATAAAAGCGGCCATTGGCAGTCAGGACATTCAAAACCTTCAATATTCGAAGAATCTGACTTGCCTTTTACTAAATGCAGAACTTTTTGGCTCTTTGTGCGAGTGGTAAATATGATGGAACCATATTTCATAGAAACATCAAGGGTTTCATGATCCAAGGTGGAGATCCTACCGGCACAGGAAAGGGTGGAACAAGCATATGGGGCAAAAAGTTCAATGACGAAATTCGTGAGTTGCTCAAGGTACTTAATCCTGACTTCCACACCATATATCTGTCTGTTCCTTTCGAAATCTCAAAATAGACTGTCAAATTCATGGTCATCACTTCAGCTGAAGTTCTATTATCTCATGCAAGTCATTTTGTTTCTAGTTGTTGAGTTGGCTTCTTTTGATTGACAGCACAATGCGAGGGGCATTCTCTCGATGGCTAATAGCGGGCCGAACACAAACGGAAGCCAATTCTTCATCACCTATGCCAAGCAACCTCATCTCAATGGACTCTACACTGTTTTCGGAAAAGTTATTCATGGCTTCGAAGTCCTAGACCTTATGGAAAAGGTGAGAGAGCACAGAGACAGTGTTACAGATGAGGTTTCTGAGAATGACTCACCTATTCTTGATTTACAGACTCCGATCGGACCAGGCGATCGACCGCTCGCGGAGATCAGGCTTAATCGCATAACAATTCATGCAAACCCTCTTGCTGGATGAATCTATGCAGCGAGCTTAAGTCTTCTGATTGCCATGAAGTGTATCCATGTTTCTTCCATGGAATTCAATTGGTGATACATCTATTGGTTCTTGTCTCTATTATTTCCAAATTTAATCAAATTACATGTTATCTAGGTACTGAATTCATCGTGAACATTTGATAATCTCATTACGAATTTCTGTTTTTATTCTTTTAATTACATAACAAATTTAGTCCAATCTCACTTAAACACATTGTATGTTTTTTTGTTCTCTTTTTTTCTCCTTCCTGAATCTTACGTCGTGGAAACAGTAATTTAATAATTTCCAGTAATTTGGTTTTTGACAAATATGGAAAGTCTATTTTTTTTTGTTTAAATAATTTTTAATTGAAAAAGAATTGACTTGCGCAAGTAGCATTCTTCCTTACTCTTGCTAGGATTTGTTATGGGCATTAAATACTAAGCTATGGGCTTTGAATCACATTTATGGGTCCTTGGTCCTCATATTTGGGCCAAAGCAGCCCAAATGTTATCGCACTAATTTACTTGGCGTACCCTTGCCATATCCCGTCTCGCAACCAAGCGGCTCGCGAAGCAGCAGCGAGCGAGCTACAACGATGGCAGCAGCGAGCTACTTAGCTTCCTCTAAACCTTCTTCCTCTCCTCCATTTATTCCTCTCCCACGCCGTCCCTCCTCGTCTCCTCCTTCCTCAACTCTTCGACTTCCTGGACGAGGTGATCGCCGCGGAACGGTGGCGGTGCTGCTGGCCGGGGGAGTCGCAGCGCTCGCCGTGGCGGCGTCAGCTCAGGCTTTGCCTGTCGGATCTCCGTCGATCGATGCTTTTACTTCTCTCCAGGAGCCCGAGAACGCGCTGTCTCTGCCCACCTGGGCGATCCACGTCTCCAGCGTCATCGAATGGTATGATTTTCCTCAGATTCCATTTTGTTGATCTTCGTTGCTGATAGTTATTTGCAATATCTTTTCTTGGAAGGGTCACTGCGATGGCATTGGTGTGGGAATACGGGGAGAAATCCGGGCTCCAGACTTGGAAAGGTCTCTGCTGGGGAATGGTGAGCTAACAATCTTGGTTTTTTGCTTACACTTTTCTTGGAAAATTGATAACTTTTTACTTTTCTCATGCTCCTTGACATAAACTGTACAACAAATACCCAAACGGCCACTAAAAAAGAGGAAGTCTTGAGTCTATTCGAAATTGGCCAGCTTCCCTCCTTCCCATTTTGCCAGAATTTTGTATCAAGATTTTGCCAGAATTCAGCTAGATATTTAGCAACACACCAAAGCGTGAGGATAGACAATCAAACATGTGAAATGGACAATTTTCATTTCATCCAGTTATTTCACCAAACAACTTGATGAACGATACTTTTTTATCCTAATCATGCTAACATGTGTGCATGGTACAAAACTTGTAAAAGTCTAGCACGATTTTGATACAAAATGGCATTTATCAAAGTTATGTGGAATAGTTTGATTCTGAAATGGTTATTTTGGTCGAGTGGATAGAGGGGACTTACTCTGGCCCACATGATAAACTTTCCCCGGGATACTTCTATTTATGCCTATGTGATGGTAATTATGTGGCTGATTATTGGGAGTATCAGTTTGATGTGAATTGGTAGCTAGGTAGAAGCATTTTAACTATATAATTTATTTCGTTTTCCAAGTTGAAGAAGCTCTGAGTTGATTTATGTCTGATATCTAGGTTCCACTTCTTGGAGGAGCATTTTGTGCATGTACCTGGCATTTCTTTTATAACTCAGAGTCTCTTGAGGTATGGTTAGACATTATCCTCATTTCACTTTGTTAATACCTGTACAATTAATGCCCACATGATTCTGAGAGAGAATTGATTGCTATCTCATAGACAAATTTGTTTTCTATTACAAACTAGGTTCTAAGAAGTTGACATTCATTCGCAGAGACCATGTATCTAAGAAGTTTCTATTACAAACTAGATCTTATGAAATGCTAAACTGCAAACTATTAGTTTTGTAAAATGATGGTTCCAAATCTGCAATCACAATGCAAAGAATTTACTTTATGGCATTGGTCAGCAAAATTTTACTTCATATCTTTAAACAACTTGCTCAGTTAACGATAATATAAGCTAAATATATTATGAGATTCATGCCAACACAGATGTCATTCAAACCGATTCTTGACAACAAAAGTTGATTAGTAAGCCTGGCCTCAGCTGAGCCCCTGATCAATTTCATCTTGTTGCAGGTATTGGTGGCTCTTCAGTCAGCATTGACAGTTCTCGGCAACATAACGATGTGTTTTGCTGCATATCGAATATATAAAGCATCCCAAGAAGGCTCCACAAGCTCCTAAGTTGAGTCCATGATTCAAGGAAAGGTAACGACTAGTGACCATACTGTACTGCTTGTTATTATTGCTTGTGATTCCCCTTGTTATTCATCACATTTTCAATGTTTAAAATATATTCAAGATGTGTTTGCTTAAAGTTAGGGTCTCAAGATCGAAATGTTTACTCTATGAAATTCATCATTTTATGCTGATTGACACACGGAATAGATTTGGGTCTCAAGATGATGCAAATGCATGGTTTCCAGCCGGCATTGAGTTGCAGCTCGCTCGAGCTACAACGAGAGGCAGTAGGTTAGACTTCCACAAGGCTTCTTCCAGCTTCCTCGGGGAGCAACCTCTTCTTGTTGCTCGCGAGTTTTAAATTCAAACCTATCTAGCAACCAAAAAGGACTAGAGGGCAAGAAAAAAGGCTGGTGCTAAACTTTCATAAGCAGGTTCCATGGCAAAGTGAAATGGTTCATTCAAGTCTATTCGCTTTTGCCCACTTTAACACCAGAAAAACAATTTAAGTCACATGCCGCATCAGAAGTAAACAAATACCAGCTCCACCATTTTGAGTTGTACACCTATGAGTTGCTCAAGTTCAACATTCATCTGCTGTTTAGGCTGCTGCACTTGCAACTGGTGGAGATGATTAGATTGAAGAATTCATCCGCATCTGTAGTGCTCTTTGGGAGTCAATGACTCGGATTTCTCTGCATTTTTCAGTCGATGGACCTCTGCATTTAGTGCTTCATTGATGGCTGCAAATATGACAAGAAGTGTGAGCATAGAGAGAGAAGAAATGTAAGGAAATAGGCCAAACACATTTAAAACTAATGAACAAATCCCCTTTAAAGAGCCTGCAATTAACTCTTCGGAACAAAGGAGAGTGCAACAAATATCATACTGATGAAAAATAAAGAGAGAAAATACCTTCTCTTAATTTTGCCTGCTGTTCCATGTCTTTGAGACGAATCCTAAGCACATTGTTCTGACATTTCAGTGCGGTTTTGCCTCTCTGGTCAAAGAGTCGTTCATAAGGGGGATAAAATAATCGACATAACATCATATGAACTCATACCTGCAACGAGTTCAATTGCTCAGATAGGATAGTCGCTTCAGTCTGCAAAGTTTGAACCTTGTACTCCAATTCTGAGATGTACCTCAGCTTCTTCTCCTTCGATCGTGCTGCTGATTGCCTGTTCGCCAAAATCCTGATGCAAGCAGCGCACAGAGATTCAGCGGCTGTTAGAGATTTTCTCAAAAGTTGGAATTTTGAGGAAGGAAAAGCACCTTTTGACTCTCTTTGGATCTGTTTCTGCCATTTCTGCGAGCTTCTCGTTTGCCAGAATCTTCTTCATGTCGGTGCTGTTGAACTCCGAGTTTGGCGTGTTGGTCATTGGCTCCTGGAGCTTTCCCATCAGAGTCTCCATGGAAAGGCTCCTGAAGCGATGCGCGGTTGCGGCGCCGCTCTTGTTGGCTTCCTTGATACCATCGCCGTCGGCGGCGGTGCCGCAGGAGCTGTTGTCGCTACTGTCGGCTGTGATACTCCTCGGAAAGAATAACCTGCGGCTGTCCAAATCGTCGGGCTTCTCCTCCATTGCCGGCGCGTTGAGCGCGTCGAAGTAGTCCAAGTTCATGTAGGCATTGAAGAGATCATCGGCGTCGTCGCCAATCGCCTCCGTGCTGCTCTTCGTTTCAGCCTCTGGCTTCACTTTCGCCGCCACAGGGACTGTCGAGGAAGAAGAGATAGGGGGCTGAAACGGACCGATCGGCACATCGCCATGCGACGGGCGATGGGTCTTGCCCAGAGTCAAGCCATCCGAGGCGGCGGTAAAGGACGAACCGTGGCACACGTAATCGAGGGGCTGCAACTGCGAGAGCGGTCGAGCGTGAAAGAGGGAGGAGGCGGGAGTCAGAGATCGAACAGAAGCGGCAGATGCTGACGGAGAAGGCGTAATGCCGGGGCGCGCTAAGCTGATGGGCACGAACTGGGGAAAGAACGCCGCGCCGGCAGAGGGAACGGCCGAGGACGACGGAGACGAGGTCGCCGGCAAGGGCTCGAGCCGCTTCATCACCGGGAAGGTAAATGGCGATCACAATACGGAAAACAAATAGACGGAAATGGGATCGCCGTCGAGGCCTTCGACGCCCGAGCAGCACTTGCCGTGGCTTCTTCGGGACGCCGTGAGGCGGCGAATTAACATCTTCGGGACGACGCGTGAATTTAAGAGGGGTGTCATTTCATTCCGCGTCCATTTACCGAAGGGTGTGGTTTACCCTCACTGCATTCTACCCACTTTTTCTACCTAACCTTACACTTGCTCCCAAGTAGGAGCCACTTGGGGCCCATATGTCCTGGGCGACGTAAATGAATCTATAATTTTCCAATCCGGTCCACGATTGAACCGGGGCGGCTCTTGATTCAAAATGGAATAAATTAATTACTGGGAGAAAGCCTTCGAGAGAGAAAGATTGATCATGGAGCTTTTGCTCGATGCTCCAAGATGATCCAACACAAGTCAGAATACTATTCGTAAATGAAATGATCAGGATCAGCAGTTAAAAAAATCAATAAAAATCAAGCGGATGGAGTTCGTTCTCCCAATGGTCGCCCTTCTCTCTCGCTTCCTATATATTATTATTATCGCAGTGCTCAGAGCCCGAGATGGAACGAACACTCCCATGATTTCCTATCAATGGTGAATTGCCGATTGGAGGAGCGCTCGGCAACTACAGCAAGTGGGAGATTAGGAAAAAAAAAGCAGCAATTTTGAAGCAGAGAGTGGTAGAATCGCAGCCGTTGGAGTGTCACCGGAGCCATCGCCGGAGATCGGTAGTGGAGGACGGGGACACTT
Source organism: Wurfbainia villosa (assembly GCA_025175895.1). Classification (NCBI taxonomy): domain Eukaryota; kingdom Viridiplantae; phylum Streptophyta; class Magnoliopsida; order Zingiberales; family Zingiberaceae; genus Wurfbainia; species Wurfbainia villosa. The sequence continues at coordinate 348,145 of CM046000.1, read as the reverse complement.
CGCCGCCGACGCTGTCGTTGCAGGAGGACGACACGTTGGAGCGGTAGTCGCCGGCGAACCGCCCCGCTGCACTCTTGAAGCTCGGGCTCCGCAGGCTCTGTGAGTACGGGTCCGGCGCCGGGAAGGAAAGCCGCTTCTTGGCGGCGGACCCGGCCCCTCCACGGTCGCGCTCCGGCGTCGCGTGCCGCTGCCGCGGCGCGCTCTGCGACCGCACCCGCGCCTTCGCCGACTCCGTCGCCGCCATGTAGTTCGGCACCACTGCCGCGGCCGCCTGGTGTTGCTGCCAAGGCGCGCCACCCTGGTGGTGCTGGTAATAGCTGGGCGTCTCTACAGTACTGTAGAAGCTCCGTTCCTCCCGGCCGTAGCGTGGGCTGGCGGAGCGAACTTGCAAAGGCCGCGTCTTGGTCGGCGAGGGCGTGATAGGCGAGTGGTGGTGCGCGCGGTGGAGAGGCGAGCGGGGATGCTGCGGCACCAGCGGAGATTTGCGGTGGGGGTTGGCCGGGGCGCAGTACGCAAAAGGGCGAGCTGTGTCGATCTCCAGCGTCTTAATAGGATCCCGGTTGTCGGTGGAGGTCCTCGCCGCCCTGCTACTGACTCTGTTATCAAAAGAGGACCTTGACGCGATCCACCGGTCCTTCCACCGCATCGCCACCCGCTCCTCCCCCATCGACGCCGCCTCGCCGTCCTCCTCGTCGCCGGCGTTACGATCCGATCTCCGCAGCTTTTCCATGAGACATTTGATTATTGATATGTATCATAGTGCATGAATCAGAACAGAGACGAAGCAATCAGATCCCAGATCTGCTTACTTGATGAGAGAAGGCATACGAGAGCGCTCGCTCTCGTTTCAGCGCCACCTCCTTCCGGAGTTGCAACATGGCCTGGATCTCCTCGATGGTTCTCGGCCGGTCGTCCCAATCGTCAGCGAAGCTGCTCCCTTCCCTCGACTGCGATGCTAAGAATTAGAGCCAAGCAAGGAATGTGATTCAGAGCAACAACGGTTGGATCTAGGTTTTAACCATGGATCGCCTCTCGGCGAGGTCTTGAAGGTGTTTGGAGTCCCACAGCGAGGTGTCGCAGCTGATGGAGGATTTGTTGCTGCCGCGGGAGACGGAGGACGCCGCTGCAGACTCATGGGCGAGCCGCATTCGCTGGTCTCGGATCCTGGCCTGAACCCTAATCAGGGCTTGCATGCATCGCAAGGTCATATTCGCCTGCTTCCGGACGTTGTGCCCCCTCACCAACGCCTGCAGTTTCACCAGCCCCTTCAACGCCCGGAGCGCCCTCCTCGCCTTCGCCGGGAAATATCAAATCCACACCCATTTCAGATGCTGGCGCACCAGGCGTTCTCTTTAATGCCCAGAAGAAGGCAAACGTGTGCGTACCAGGTAACCTCGAAAAGCTGTTTGGATGACGACGGCGGCGGCGGCGTAGCGCTCCTTGAAGAAGCTGGCTGCCGACGACCTGGTGAGACGCACCACCTCCCCCGCTGCCTGCGCCGTCGCAACGGCCGCCTCCGCCTGAACCGCCGCCCTCGCTGTCTGCTGTTCGTTCACCGTCCTCGTCGACGACGACGGCTTCCGGAACAACCATCTCCGCTTCTCCCGCTTGTGCTACCGGAAATACGAAGTCAAAACCCAGCAAAGGCGGCATTTTTAGGAGAGAAATAAAAGGAAAAAAAAAAGAAGAAGAAGAAAAAGACACAAACCTTTTCTTCCTCCTCTTGCTCCGGCGCCTCATCTCTTTGCCTCGAGGCATTCTTCTCCTCCTTGGACGGTGATCTAAACGCGCGCTTGACCGCCGTCAACCACGAGCCGCTCCCCTTCTTCCCCATTGCAACACATCCACGCCTCCTTCAACAGCAAACAGAAAGCAGATCACAGCCAATCTCGAACAGCAGTCCGCCTTCCAATCTTTTATCAACCCGGAGAGCGAGAGAATGCGAGAGAGAAAAAGAGGAGGAAAAACTGTCCGGCTTTTAGCTCATCAGGTCAGTGGACTCGCTTAACGAAGCGAGACAGAGGTGTGTGTCTGCTACGGGGCCACAAGTTAACCATTGCCACAGTAATCCACGAGGAAGATGAACTAAATTACTATGAGAATTTAATTAAATCTGCAAGGAATAAATTAAGTACCCAATGGGGACTAAAGATAGTACTTATTCAGATTCAATCTTTGGCTAATATCAAAATTCCGCATCCGCAAACATGGTTTGATTGCAGGGGAGAAACGATTGAGGAATCCATGGACCATTGGCGTTGGTATATGATTTTAATGATGGGGGAGGTGTGCGATCAGGTGCAGGAAAGTTAGTGTACGTACGAAAGGTGAAGAGCAGGTGGATGAGCCTTTACGCTTGTGGCAGAGCAAGGCCAAGGAAGAAGAGAGAGGAGGTGAGGTCACAAGCAGGCGGCCATTGCGGTGGTGAATTGAGGAACTTAATGCAAAATGTAAGTAAATAGGAAGGAAGAAAGGGAGAAGAAGACGAAGGTTGGGAAAATTTCACTCTGCCCCTTTATTTTTTTAGTTTTTTCATTTGAACCCAAGTAGCAGCTGCTTATCTCGACGCTTCTCCGAATTGACTTCGACGAGCCAAAATGTTGGCACACATCACTCTTGTTGGGCCATGGATAAGGCCCAACATGTCACACGAAGCGGCTGGTAAATTTTAACCTTTTATTTATGTATAAATTTATATTTTTGATTATTGATAATTGTTTACAATTATAAATAAATAATACATGGTGAGGACTTGAGCACAGGAGCAAATGAGACAGAAATAAAGATGTTAAATTGAATGTGCGGATATATGATGATGAATAGAATAAAAAAAAAGCATTAAAGAGAAAGTCAAAGTTGTATTTATTTAAGAAAAGCTCCGAAAAATACATTTAAACTGGTATGGATATATACATAGCGCTCAATAAATGTTTCAATTAGACGATATAAAATGATAACAAATATACACATCAAACGAAAAAGAGAGACGAAAAAAAACTTGGTTAGCAAAAATAAAATAAAATAAAATTTATTTAAGTGTAGATGATGATAAAGTAGAGGATACAATTCAATGACAGAATAATTCATATAATCGATTCTATTTAGTGAGATAAGATTTGATTATTGTTGTCGTCCTTTGTGTGTTTGGTTCAAATTTTTTTATTTATAACCATTTTTTTTTAGATGTGGCTATATTATTTCATCTTTTTCGGTTCAATGTAATTGGTGATTCTTAATTAACGAAGGATGTTTATCATGTCAGCAAAGAAGACATATAATTCGGAATCTAATTATTTTGGAAACATAAGTTTTTTATTAATTTAGAAGTTAATAAAAGATAATTCAATCAATTATTTAGAATTTTCAAAATCTCTCAATTAATATCATATGCAGTAAAATATTAAATTAAATTATAAATTAAAATCTCTAAAAAAATAGAGTTTTATTTCATTATTTAAGATTGAACTAAACAATATAAATTATATTTTATTCCTCCTAATATTAATTATTTATTACCAAATGCACCTTAAACATCAATTAATCTAGTTAATCATCATTATATGCCACTTGTCATTAAATACCAATTGTTCAAAAACGTTTCGGATAATTAAATCCCCGCAAATTTATGATTTAAGTAATTAAATAGCATTGGATTAGTAAACCACGTCTTTTATAATCATTATTTTCATTAAAAACGTAAATTATTTATATATATATATATTTTTGGCAAACGTCTCGCTTTAATGATAAGCAATAATTAATGAAATAATTACGCAAATTTCGCATTCGTGTAAAAGAGTAGTCGTCGTCGATGATGAAGCGTCTGACGTGGCGCTTTGACTTTAGTTATCTCCAAAATAACACGCGTGCGTTCCTTACGTTTGACGGATCCATCGACTAACGACGGCTTTGACTTTATTAATTTATTATTATTATTATTATTATTATGGGTGCGTGGCAAAAATGTAATTAACATAAATGATAGTGGCTAAATTGAAGTTGCCGGGTGCGATTAACCACTTCATCTGATCGACGGTCACGCTGCTCGAGCAGCCGTGTTACTACCGATCTCGGCCGTCGAGAGGCGTGAGGTAGAAATAAAGCTCACGCGAGATCCGTTTCGATGAGCTGAACCAAAAGGAAAAGCGAAAGCGAAAGCAAAAGTGGCGCTTTTGCTCTTCCTCCGAATCCCGATCCATTGAATCCCTTCCCCTCTCCCTCGATTCAAATTCATCCCCCTTTCTTCCTGAAATCCCCGTTCGGATGCGTCAAATTTCACTTCGGTGATCGGTTTCGAGGCGGAGGGAATGGATCGGATGGAGGCGGCGTGCGTGGCGAAGCCCGTGGTGGTGTTTGGGGCGGCGGAGTACATGTTCAGGTGGGAGCAGAAGGAGGAGTACATGGAGCGGCGGCGGCTCTTCCTGCGGAGCTACCACTTCTCGCGGAAGCGGCCAGCGGGGGAGCGGGCTCGGGGAGCGCTGCTCCGGGTGCGCCGCCTCGTGTGGGCGCGACTCCGGGAGGCGCGGCGCCTGCCGCGGATTCTCTGGGCGAAGCTCCGCCGCGCCCTGGCCGTGCTGAGCTCCGGCCGCCGAAGGAGCCACCACGGCCGCCAGTTCCAGAGGCTTCCGCACCGCCGCGCCTTTACCCAGTGTCCCAGCTGGTAATTACAGTCCGACGACTGAACCTTCGATTAGGTCTTCAGATTAGTGCCTTTTATGGTTCTCTTCCGAACTTGCGCGTCTCATGAACTGAAATTCTCGCTTTGTTCTTGTGTGATTTGATTGAAATATAGTCCGGCGCATCTTCGACATGTTTATGGATTAGGTTTTTTTTTAAAACTTTTAAATGATTTTTCGATCTACTACTCGTCTTGAAACGAAAATTTGTTGCTCTGTTCGTTTGCGATCTCACTGAAATCGAAGAATTTCCATTTCCACACCGAGTTGCCTTTGCATTCTGCTCTTTAATCTTAAAAGACGTGCTTTGAACATTTGTCGTTGAAAAAGAGGACAACGAAAGAAATAGCAGCCGTACGTAGTTTCTTCTTCCAGCTTGCCAAATGACAAGTGGAAGCATCTACTTTCATTTCTTGAACAGGAACAATTCTCCATGCAGGCTATTGATGGAAAAAAACATAGCCAAAATAAAATAATTCAATATACCTGTTTTACGATCATTATAAAAATAAAATTATAAAAAATTTCATGCATAGACCATGACTAAAATACATAAAAATTATCTGAATTAAAAAATAAAATAAAATTCTTTCGAAATCAATTCATATCATTTCTTAAATACTATCATATTTTAACTACCACGTCATTTCCGCAAAGACTACTTTAATATTTCTTCAAATGAAAGTTTCGGAAATTTTCTTGATTTTAATATATATATATATATATAAAACTTTTGAAACTTTATTAAAGCTGGGGATAACTAAATCTGTAAAATACCCAAAAGATTTGTCGTATATATTTTATAGTCAAAGATATTTCTTTGTACAATGAGCCATTAAACACTTTTGATATGTTTGACAAACTTTGTCCATATTATTTTAATTTTTAATTTTTAAATCTTTAAAATTATCAAATTGACCGTCCGATGCCTTCCTCCCTAATTAAACAGGAAGATAAATCGAATGTATGAATGGTTCTTGATTATCTACACATCCCACCACTATGACACCCTGAATTGACTTTCTAGATCATATCTATTAAATTGACTTTCTAGATCATATGAAATGACTATTATATGAAGAAATATTTCAACGAATATATATAAATTTTAAAGTGTTGTCAATCCTTCAAATATTTTTGAAAATTGAGTTGATACACTATCGTGTCGGTTTTACGTACATGTATGAATAATCGATGAGCAATAAATTTTCCCAATTAATTAATTCGCAAGAACCAATTAAATCCGTATAGAATCAATTCAATAGGCTACCAATCGACGACGGATGGTCATCGCTAAGATTGCTGAGGCGGCGAGACTGCATGTCGATGAGGTGTTCGAGGAAAGGGCTCTCCGAGAAGACCACCTCGTAGCCGTCCCTCATGTCGTCCATGGCCTCCTCCCCGAGAAGGAACTGCCAGAAGAGGCCGCCGCGGCAGGCGCCGCCCTTGCTCGCCGAGGCGTACACGGCGTCGTACACGGAGGCGTACACGCTCTGCCGCTCGTCGGCGACAGCGTTCCGCTGGCAGCCCCGCCGCCGCCGGCCCTTAACGGACGAGGAGTGATTCTTTCCGAACTCGGAGATGAGGAGGGGCATCGAGAGGATTGCGTCGGCGTCGGCGATGTGGGACCGGAGCCAACCGTCGAGAAACGCCATCTGGGTTCGGTTCGTCGACCACGGCATCCTGCCATCGCAGAAATTATAATAAAGGGGATTCTCGCATTATTAAATACTTCCAAGGTTTAAATTATAAAAAAAAAAAACACAGTTATCATTACCGACTAACTACAAAAATTTTTTTTATCGATGCCAAAATACCCCTTTAATATTTGTAATTTGTGGTTTTACCATTCATCGGGGTAAACATGGACGGTGGCGAAGTCGATTCCCTGGACTAGATTATTTCTGATGAAGTCGGTGCCCATCTCGTAGACGATGTTGAATTTTTTCCTTTCAGGAGTCGACTCCCCGTAGAAGCCTTCGAGCCCCACTTCGAGCATGTGATTCTCATCCATGGATTTCACATACTCCGCCATCTCCTCTATCCAACCCTTCAATTTCCACGTCACCAATTAAAACTCATAATCCCACAATAATTACAAATTTAAGAACCCAAATTAAGTTAAAATTAATATGGCTGACTAAAATATTAATTAAATTGAATTGACAGATCGAAATTGAAAATTCATTTAATTTGAAAATTCAATTTTTAAAAATAAATATTAATTACTTCGATTTAATTTTGGATTTAAAAATTTAATTTAACCGAGGAAACCCAATTAAAAATAGTCGATTACTATATTTTAGCAATTAATGAGATGTAAAAAGATGATCTCACTAATCCTTCTCTCTACGGAGATGGTGTGGTGACTAAAACACGACAGAGCTTATGAATAAAACAATGATCGATTCTGAAGGAGGTATAAAGTCTTTTCTTGAATTTATATAATCCCTACGTATTTTGGCCACCACGTCAAGACTCATAGGATTCTCCGTGATTTATCTCCCTCACAATAGTCGTAGGACAGATAAGTGAGGGTCACTAGGTTAGCATATTCTTACATTTTATGGATGATCTCATTGATCCTCTCTGTTCGTCCCAAATAATAGAGGGAAATATATTTTACGAAAATATATTTTAGTAATAAAAAAATATAGAACTATCACATTAGCATTCCCCTTCGACTGCCCCTATCGATGGAGGAGATAAATCAGGAATCTAAATGGCAAGTGCAAAAGAGGAGATCAGTTGATAATCCAGAGTCATAATCTCCTCAGAAATTGATCTCTGTCCAGTTAAAAATTACCCTTTTACACTTACCAATTAAGTTAGCCCAGGAACTATAGATTTTAGCAATCAAATGATGACCTAGCCTGATAAAACATAACAATCAATTTATGATCTCAAAATGTAATTTTAAAATCGCAAAATCATAATTCTATTTAATTGACTAATCATCATTGGTCGAATGATTTCGACTGAAATAATTAAATTTTCATTAAAACTTTGATCGATTTGATTAATTAAAGAAATGATTTAATAGATTCAATTATTAATCAATTTCTCTAAAAATTAAAAGTTAATAACCAAGTTAAGCTAAAATTAAAAAAAAAAAAAATTGTACCTGCAGTGTAGTGCCAGAGAGGTCAGTCGGGCAACGCGGCTCGTTAATGAGCTCCCATGCAAAGATGGAAGGGTCATCCTTGTAAGAAAGACCATTAATGGTGTTCGCTCTCGTCAAAATTGCCTGATCAATACAAAATAATTAAAGAAGAAAAAAAAATTGGTTAATATAATAATCTATTCTACGAGCATAAAAATTAATAAACCTTGACATGATTCTTGTAGTAATCTTTAACGACATCGTCGGTGTAGAAATCGTCGTCGGAGCTTAGGACATGGCCGGCCTCTCTTGCCCATTCGATGTACTGCCTTCGCCCCCCGAAGCTGTCGAAATTATTCACCAAACTCAAAATCAAACGGATCTTAAATTTGTTGGCCTCCGATATCACATAATCCAATCCCTAATGAATTGTAATTAAGCATTAAACGTCCGGACGAGATTATATTAACAGGAGATTATGAAATAAAGAAGGAAGAAAAATATATATATTTTTTTAAAAAAGGATTATCTTGGTCGTCCACGTGGCGGATAAGGAGTCGTGCGGTGCTTCTCGAGATTGCGTGCGAAGGCGTTTTAAGACAAAATTATGAATTTTTAATGAATTGACAGATACCTGAAACACGTCCTCGTTGTAGACGCCCGGCGACGCCTGCAGTGGCCGGAAACCGCCGTCCCTGAACGCCCAGGTCCTAACGACGGTCAGCCCGTGCGCGGAAGCCTCCCGGAACGCCGCAGAAACCTTCCACCTCTCCTCCGGGAACGACGCTAAGTACATAAGCCAGTAGGCGTTGAACCCATTGATCCCCTCCAGCGGCAGCTGCCGGCCGCCGCCTCCGGTGTCCACCGCGAACTGCGTCCCGTTCCTCCGCACGAACCCCACAGCGCCGCCGCCATCAAATGCAGCGGCAACAGATCCAGAAGCCAGCAACCGCAGAAGAAAAAAGAGAAGAAACCCGCAAAGCACCGCTCGACGACGGCGACGACGTCCCTCCATGTCAAAAAAGGCAACAACAACAACGACGACAACCGAGAAACGGTCTATTTAAGGGAAAGTAACGAGGCAGAATTCAAGCCAAATTCCTCAAGCAAGGGATTGCGTACGGGGATTGAGTTGCTGAAGAGCGCTGGGTGGAGGCGTGGAATCGATCGCCGGGTGTAGAATTCTTCGTCGGTGGGGCGCGGTCGATTCTGAGAGCACCACCTCGACGGACCCGAGAAATATATGTACCTTTGGAAATCAATGAAGGATGAAGCCTGTTGGTCTACATGTGATTAGCTTGAAACTTTCTTCTCCTGGGCCATTTACAAGAATTGTGGATGCTTTTGTTCGACGACTTGTTAAGGAATCTGGAAATCTGTCGGCACGTCGAGTAGATCTGTCGGCATGTCAAGGAAAGAAACAAAAAAAAGGAAAATAATTAAAGGAGATTTGTAAGTACTCACGGTGATTGGCCCGTGTGCGGCTGCCTGATCGAGGACGGCGTCACTCCATGTCACAGAGACAAGAAGAAGAAGAAGAAGAAGAAACGATCTTATTTAAGAAGAATAAATCAATATGATCGTTTCCTTATCCAACTACTTTGCATTTATAAATTTTATTCAAACAAAGGATATTCGCACCTCGAGTTCTAGTTGTAAATTGGCTCGACATCTTTCGCCACCCTTGGATAGAAGCCTGCAATAAGTCAAACTATGTGATAATTCAGTGAAGAGCTTTTATGCTGACGTAATTCTTCAAAATGAAGCATTATCTCATTGATATAAAAACCTATAAAATCCTGGGAAACGACAATTTCTTCTTTTATTCGCTGACTTGTATCTGAATTAATCAGGAGGTTCCCACTGATCGCACTAAAATTTGTGACCAAATTTACACGAAAGGGATGTCGCACCAAAAATGCTTAATACACTAACCAAGAGAAGTTTTATCCCGTGATAATTCTTCAAAGAAACATATTTCTATATATAAAAACCCGTTTAACTTCTGTAAAACCAAACTTCTGACTTCTATCTGAATTAATATGAAGGTTCACTTCATGGACTCAATTTTCAACTCTGATCGGTTGAAGTCACAGAAATGGAGCCTTTAAGGTACGCATAGGAATTGAGATCCTCAACGTCCTCATCCAGCTGCGTTCCTGAATCTCCTTCGTCTTGTAGCAATTCCATCCATTCCTAGCTTCCATTTGCAATGTTCGCAGTTGCATCAGAATTATCATCAGGTTGCAAGTCAAGTGGTTTGTGAGTGAGAGGGTCAATGCCTCTCTCCCCTTAGCTGCTTCTGGAGACAGGAGTTCCAGTAATTCTTGATCTTGTTGTCTGATCTCCCAGGTAATTCTGCTGCAATCCGTGACCACCTGATCACAAGAAACAATATTTTCAGATTCAATATCTCTCAGTCAAATTGAACTAAACGAAGTTGATGACTTGACTAGTTGCTAAGAAGAATGGAGTCAGATTATAAGCTCTGCTTCCTGCTGCGAGAAGTTGCCAATTTTCAAGTCAGGTCTCAAGTAGTTCATCCACCACAGTTAAAATGACACCAGAACTTGACCGTTTCAGGCTGCATTGCTTCGTTTGAGGCTGGGCATCGTAATGCATCTTGAATGAAACCCGTTTATGAACTTAATGCTGTCATATGGACAACGTTCTCCATAAAAATGTTCCCTACAAAGTATCAGGCAGATATACAATAGAATCCAAAATTATAAAGGCTCCAAAAATTCAATTGATAAAACTATTGATACCTCACATGGACATTCCCCAGCCATCAAAGAAAGTTTACATATGAGACAGGGCCAAAACAACATCAAAGATTATTGCTCTCCAAGAAAATCTCCAAACCCAGGTTATATTTAGCCAGTGATTTGCAAAGCAGAGACAATAAAAAAAAATCCAGAATTGACAAAATTTCTGAAGAGTATGAAAAAGGTCAGCTTTGTATATCATAAATCATCACATAGCATTGTCCTTATCCAAATCGTACAGACCCTCGGCTAATATTTTGCTGACTTTGTCATCATCGGTAGCTTCAAAGACATCACTATTTCCTTCTAAATTGTTATCAGCAACAAGCATAACATGTGTATGAGCATCAGGGATCCATCCTCTTTCGAGCATCCTGTCCAAGAACCTACGGGCCTCATGCTTTTGTCCCTCTTTTACAAGACTGGAAATTACCATATTACATACTCTAGGACTTAGAAAGCCCCCATTGTTGATAAGACTATCAAGGCTGTGCATGACCATGTGCAACCGAGAATTTCTTGATAGACTAAATATGAGCAGCTCAAGTGTTTCAGAATCTGGAACAAAGTAATCATTAACCATTTGATTGAACAAATTTGCAGATTCCCTCACCAAACTCTTGGAACACAATCCACGAATGAAAATGGAATATGTTGTCGCATCAAACCTGCCTCCCTCAACCAACATCTGTGAAAGGATTACCAAAGAATCTTTTTCCTTGTCCAAACCTAGGAGACCAAGCAAGATTGTGGAATAAGTAACCGAATTACAACAAGCACCACTAGAAACAGCAAGAGAACGCACATTGATGGCTTCTTGAACTTTTCCACTGATACAGATTCCTTTCACTAGCTCATTCAAAGCACTACTGCAAAGCAAACAACCTTCAGCAGTAAGATGGTAAAATATTTCAGTAGCCTCTTGGATCTTATTGATTATACACAAACCCTCAATCAACTGTGAGCATGCTGAATCTGAGCAACAGTCATAGACACAGGACAATCTAAACAAGCTTAAAGCATTCTCATACCTACCGATCTTACAGTATCCAGTTATAATAGCTGAATAAACAGCTCCCTCAACCATGTAGGATGAAACAATCATTTTTCCAACAACTTCTAATGCTTTTTCAACAAGCCCTTCCTCACAAAGTCCTTTTGTAAGGATAATCCAAGAGGCAAGATTGATTAAGTCCCTTTCTGCCAACTGTTTCAGATATATAGCTGCCTCTTGATATCTACCAGCATTGCAGAAACCCTTGAGCAAGGCATTGTAAGGTTCAACTTGCAAAATATCCTCCCTCTCTAGGAAGGCCATGGCCTCATTCAACTTCCCAAATTTGCAAAGCCCATTGACAACATCTGTGTACGTAACAGTTAAAGGAGTAAAGCCCGACTTTTTTATTTCTTGAAGAAATTCTACTGCGGCCTCGAGTTGCTGATTGTTACATAAGCATTGGATTAAATGCTTATACAAATATAAATCTTGATCACCCTGTATATTTCCCTTCATCCTTAACAATTTAATGCCTTCCTCAAATCTGTTGATGCTGCAAAGAAGAGGCATAACATTAAAATAAAAGTCAGGGTGTGGAGTGCAACCAGACTTGATCATCTGCTCAAATACATTAATGGCTTCATCTGCTCGGTTGCTGATGCAAAGAGCTTTAATTAGAATCTCAAAAGTCAGACTGTTTGGATCACATCGCTTCTTCCCCATCCTATGGAACTGATTTAAAGCCAAGTCCAATCGCCCAATTTCACATAATCCCTTTATAAGGTAATTTAATGTGCCAACATCTGGAAGAATCCCCAATTTTACCATTTCTTTATATACAAACAACGATGAAAAGAAATTTCCACTCTGTGAGGAAAAAGTAGCTAAAAGTCTGTTGCATGTTGAGATGGATAGCTGCTGTTTTGCTAAAATTGAATATCTGAAAACCAGTAAAGCTTCAACTTCCCTGCAATTTACGCAAAAAGAATCAATCATGGAGCCAAACACTTGATTTGTATTGTCAGGTTGTAACTTAGTCATCTCATTCAGAAGAATCTCCATCTCTTCAATATTTCCAACCAAACCCAACCTCAAGATCATACAGGCATAAGTCTCAGCAGTGTGTTGGAATCTTCTTTGCGTAGAAGCCCATTTGAATGCCTTAAGAGCAGACGTCACATCCAACATAGAATCCAACACATGGACTAACTTCTGAGGATGAAGGCCACCCTTAAGGGCCTGCACAGCAGATATAAACTCCGCAGAATCTAGAGAATTCTTGTAATCTTCAAAATGATTTTGAACATGTGCAACACTTTCATATGAAAAGGGACGGTAATTTAGAGAAATCCAAAGGAAGGCACGCTTGGGAATGGTTAAATTATGAAACTTGGCTGTCATTTCATCAAACAATGGATATGCAAAGAGTCCTTCCCTATTAAACACACTGCAGAACAGAAAAAAGTAACCACATATACACCTTATCGCCTATCAAGAGAGACCAAGTTTGAATGCAGGTAGAAAAAATGGATCTTTTTTTGGGTAACAATATAACAACTTACACAGAAAATTCATCTGATACGCCGCTGTCTCAAATCATGGAAGGCTGGTGCAAAGAAAAATCGCGAAGTCAAACAACGGAATTATGCATCGACATTGGAAATCACAAAATCCACCTGTATAGATTAGGTGCAGATTCAACAGCAAAAGAGCTTGCACAACCAAAAGACCAGTTAAGAATGTGGAAATCACAAAATCTTGTTTCTCGCAAAGTTTAATTTATAGGAGAACGCCGATACGATTTCCAAACAAAACCCACCAAATCAACAAAAAGATAAGCATTTTCCTGGAGTCCTCATCTACACCAATCCAGAACCTCAGGAAACGGTTACAAATCATACTCGCACCCATCAAATTCCCGCAAAAATATCTCAATAAGTAAACTTACTCGGAGGATCCCCAGAATTATCAGGATGGCACTGGAACCACTAACCACCATCATCTCCGCCACCGATTGCGCCGATCCGGCGGGTGAATTCGAGGCCAAAGTGGACCTCGAAAGAGCGGAGGGGTGGAACGGAAGAGGCGATCCGTGGGAGGAAGAAGCGAGGACCTTTTAAGTTCTAGGGTTTCGCAGGATACGGCAGCGTTGATGACCGGAATCCTTGCGCGATGGGCGGGAGTCGCTCACAAGCCGGCTCCGGAGGCATTTGGGCTGTTTTGTGATCAGACGGCGCATATTACTATCAACGTTGAAAAACAAAACACAGACGGAATTTTTTTTTTGTTAAAAAATATTCTTATATTAAACGGAATATATATATATATATATATCTTGAGCGTAGTTCGCTGCACAACTCGTGCGCGACGAGATTTCGTCCGTCCGATCGATCGATCGTGATTGCCAGTAAATGTAAATGAGAAATGTGCTTCCTCCATGTGTGATTTTAGCGTCGATTCACCGTCAATCGACTGGAATTCGATCGCGATTGCGATCGATAGCATCGAGGTCATTAGCGGTCGCAATTACGGTCGCGATTTGATCGGAATTTGACTGTCATTCGGTCGGAATCCGATGTCAACTGGATTCCGATCGAATCGTGGTCGAAATTCGACCTCCCGCTGACGATTTTGAGCGACGAGGGCGCATGTGTACTATGCATTTTTCACCGTCGCACACAAGTCATACAAATAGCGACTCATAGAATATCAAAACTATATATAGAGAGAAAAAAAAATCCGCTGCGTAACGTATGTCGCACGCCCGTGCACTCCATGCGAGACCCACGTGCGGTGTCGGTGTCGCCGTCGTGCCGTCCAGCCACTTCTAGCCATCGGATCGGGCGCGATCGACACGCAACTCGTCGGCGGTCCGATGGGGCTCGGATTCCGATCGGTTAACGCCCGGAATCCGACGCTAAACGGTCAAAAATTACCAAATCACGCGGCCGACAGTGGCGCATCCACTGTCTGCTGCGATCGAGCCGGATTATGAACAAATCACGACCGAAATCTAGCAACGGACGGACCGACAACCGATGCCGGTCCGTCCGCTATACTCGGCCGGTCGAATGACGACCGAATGGCGGGTGAAATCAGTTGCTAGAATCAAGCGCCCGATTTCGGCCGCCACATGGCTGGATTCCGGCCGTATCGCGACCGGAGTCCGACGGTGGATGGGTGACAAGCCGTCGTCCGTCGACGGATTCGATCTGGTCGATCGACCGAATTGATCCGATCGATCAGCGATGGCGCCCGCCCTACGCGTAATTTGGTAATTTTCGATCATTTAGCATCGGATTTCGAGCACTAATTACTCGGAATCCAAGTCCCGTCGGACCGCCGACGAGTTGCGCATCAATCGTGCTTGGTCCGACGGCTAGAGGGGGTCGGACGACACGGCGACGACACACACACATATATCTATGAGAAAGCGCGTACAGTCGCGTAAGAAATCGGCACGCAGAAGATAAAATTTTTATATATATGTATATATATTACATTAGCTTTATAAATTAATCCATATAAAAATGACATGATGACTAAAATATGATAGTGTTTATAGATATGACATTAATTAATTTTGAAGGAGAATTAATTTTTTTTTCTAAATTCAAATGACCCTCTTATGTTTTGGATACCATGTCAAAATTTATAGAGCTCTCTGTGATTTATAACCATAAGATAGATGCATAGCTAGATTAATAGTTATCTTTATAAATTAACACGCTAATATATCTTCTTTATTAATTTATATTAAAATTAATAATTTGAATTTAAATGGACAGTGTCAAATTGATCGGTTTGTTAAATTGACCATGGTCAAACTTCATATTATAAAATTTGATGTTAAACTTAAATCGTAGTCAATATGACAAGGCACTTGCCTTTTCATCAAATAAAACATCATAAGAACTCGATTGATCACCAAAAACTTTATTCAATCTTAATCGTTAAATTTGTAAGAAGTGTATTCTTGATTTTGACACGTATACATTTATGACTGGACATGTAATCTGAAGGAACCGTTTCCTTGGGTCACATGCCCCACGTGACTCACCTTCTTTTCCCATATCCCATCCGCGGCACCTGACAACGAGCCTCGCGCCCGCTCGCTCGCTCGCTCACGCACAGAAACCCTAAGCGGTAAGCAGGAGCTCTCTCTTCCGCTCTCGAATGGAGCAAATGGCTTCGATTCGTTGAGGATCGCAAGGAACTTTCGCTTCTTATGGATCTTTCGGTCGCCTTCTCGAAGCCTCTCGAGGTGCGCTTCCATTCCCCTCCCACCGCTCTGCAAACTCGGGATCCAGATCAGCGCCTCGGGAAACCCTTGATGCTTGGATTTCTAGGATCGGCGTGAAGATTCGGGGGGCTCGAAATCGATCGGAGTCGTCGTTATCAAGTCACGTAAGCTTTCGTAATTTCTTAGGATGTTCTTTATTCCTGCTTTCGCCTTTAGATTTGCCTTTCATATAGATTTAGCAATGTGAATTCTAGCTCTCTTTTTTTTGCTTTAAAAAGAAAAAATTGTAGCAAATTCCAGGATGATGTGATGGTATTAGCCGTGCTTGACGGCGCAAATCTCTGGCAATCTCAATTTCATGAATTAAGCCTACAGTGCACGGGGATAAGATAGGTGGCTTGAGACTGCTAGAATCGGCGGGTGGCTGATCTGACGATCTGTGGCAGTTGGTTTCCTACGGATGCTTGTGTTTTTGAGTGGTAAAAGAAAATTCAGTAAAATATTTGGTTCAAGAGTTAATCAAGTGGACTTGAAGAAATCCAGATGTCCTTGTATTGTGTTTTATTTCTGGTGTTTTTGAAGATCATTAGTTTTCTTTTTTCCTTGAGGTGGATTATATCTGGTATTTCTCTAATGCTCGAGACATAAAGACCGAAAATTGTTCCAAATCATATCGTTTTACTATTAACACTGTTTTGCATTTTGGATATTTCAGGAAGGATGTTTGTAGGCTCAAGGTAGGTGCACTTTTGCTTAGTTTCTCTCAGGATCAAACTTTTTTTTTTTACTTTGTTTCTGTTATCAAGTATCTTATCATTCATCCATGCTATCATACTTCAAGCTTAGATTCCTGCAAGTTTGTTGCTAGAACCACACATTGAGCTTCATGATATTAGTTGGATATCAGAGAATTTGTAACGAATCTATTGGTTCCTGCTTTTGTGCATTTGTTTTTTTTTTCATTTAGCAAGTCAATGGATGACCACTGAATTCTGCTCTTTTCATGATCATTCAGCATGATTATATATCTATTCTACAGAGTGAATTGGTTGCAACTAACTATTATGATAAGTGGATTTTTGCAATTTTGTTCGCTACTTCCCTTTCATAATTCTGCTTTCTTTCTGTATATTCTTTGTGATCATTACTTTTATTTATGGACTTGTATTTTATATGCAGGACGATTAATCAGATCATGGCTACTGATATGCATGAGGATGATTACTTACAAGAGGATGAGAGAGAACTTGAAATCAACATGAATGAGGGAAATGCAACAGAGGCTCTAACTAGAATAGAACTTGATGTTGCATATTCTTCAGAGAAGCTACTTAATTTGGAAATACTTTTGATGCTGGTAACTGATAGAGCCAATGATTTTGAAGCTTGGAAGATGCAGCATGGGGACATCCTAGCTGAGTCTGTTAAGAAGTTTTTTGAATCTGATATGTTGTGTGGAATTTTATGCTCAGAGGTGAAAGAACTGCAAAACTTCATGTCCTTTCTACAAACTGAAATCATGGAGACATGCCAAAATCTTTTTAATGGTGAAAACTTGGAAGCAACTGCTTCTGAAGTAAGAGAAAAATTGTTTGATGCTGAAAAAACTGTCAGGAAGCTACAAGATTCGATTGCCGATATACAAAAACAGTCATTGAAGTTTGAAAGCACTCTAGCTTTGTGTCATGTTGAAGCTAGTAAGTTGTTCATATTTCTTAGGTCACTTTATTGTTTGCACATATTGAGATGATGGCACTAATTTCTTTAATGCGTGCATTTAATTAGGGTTGGATGAAGATCATGAGTTTGATAATGGTCATTTGTCATCCATCAGCTCTGTTGATCAACAACGGTCTGTCTTAAAAATGTTGGACGAATCATTGGCACGAGAACTTGATCTTGAAAACAAGCTTTCAGACACAAGGTCAAATGAGAAGGATCTTAAGCTACAGTTGCTCTATGCAGAAACAGAACTTGACTTCATTAAAGAGTCAATTGAAATATATTTGGAGAAAGCTCTTGAGGCTGAAAATACTGCTGAAGTTCTCTTGGCTATTTCAAAAGAATTTGTTGGTAAACTTCAGGTTGTTCAGTTTTGTTTAAATAGTTCACTTAGACGAGAGAATGAGCTGAAGTCTCATTTGAATGTACATGCTGAAGAATATACGAAGGAGAAAGAACTAAAAGCACATACTATGGAAGCTGATGATGAGAGCATAGGGACCATTCCAGAAATCATCTCCCTGAAGGAAAAGGTGAAAACACTTGAGCAGCAGCTTAGACAGTCTCATGTCCAGATGCAGCTGGCAGAGGCCTCAGTTGAATCAAGCCATAAGCAACAAAGTTTTTTGCAGTCTGAAGTGGGTCAAAAGGAAAATGTAATCAAGGGTCTCAGAGCTGATGTTTTGAGAACTGAAAACAGAGTTGAAAGTGCTGAAGGCAAGTATGTCGAACTGCAAGGCATCAACATCAAATTGAACGAGGAGCCTGTTTTGCTCCAAAAAAGCAATTCCGAGAGAACAAACCTTTTACGGTCTAGTGAATCAGATATGCAATTGGAGCATGCAAGGGCATCTGTTGAAGCACTTAAAGAGAAGCAAAGTGGGTTATATGATACAATTGATGATATGGGAATTGTGATTGAGGAACTAAAAATAAAGGTTTCAAAAGCAGAAAGTAGGGCTGAGAATGCTGAATCTAAGTGCACTTTGTTAACTGAAACAAATTTAGAACTAAATGAAGAGTTGGGTTTCCTAAGAGGCAAATTGGAATACATGGAAACATCCGCGCAACAAGCTGAGGGTGCAAAAATTGCCACTGCTAAAGACATTGGTGTCAGGACGAAACTCATTGGTGATCTGGTCATGAAACTAGCATTGGAAAGAGAACGGCTTCAGTTAGAGGTATGACTTTTTCTTTTCCGTATTCTATTCTAGTAAATCAGATTTGACATATGTATAATTTACATGGATATTGTTATCTCGTTCTGTTAACTTCTGTTATAGTCGATACTTGTTTGTTAATTGACAAGTTGCATTAGATTTACTCAAGCTATTTAAGACCCTGTGAAGCAGAACCCACCTAGTGGGATAAAGATTGATTGTTATCGAATTTAGGATTCTCTCAGTTTTATTTTAGGATGTTATAATCAAACTTGTAAATATAGTGAACTTCCAAAGTTCTCTCTCTTATAAAAAGTCCTTTTCTTCGTTTCCTTGCAGATATCTACCTTGATAAAAAAGAATAGAGCTTTGAGTGAGAAACTGAAAAGAAATTCTTCAAGCTACAAGGGAACCCACAATGAAACTCTACCTGGCGCAAAATCATCAGGAGAAAGACCTGCAAAATCTTTTAGTAGAGATATTCAGGTGGTTCATCCAGATTTCGTTTTAAGTTTTGTATTAGCTCAGTGTCTTCATCTTTCATTTCTGAGATTATCCGTCAATCCCTTCTCCAGCTCAATTCTAGTAATCAACTAAACAAGGGGAAATTTGTGCTTTGTTTCATGATTATTTGTATTCTTTGTTTGTGGAACAGTTATATTTTCTCAATGACATACATTAACATGCAATTTACATGTTAACCATGTATCAGACAGAGAACCTAGCTGCAGCTATTGGCGAGAAGCATCTTGTGACCACTCTTTCAGCTGAGGAGAAGGCCTCAGGTTCAGATTCAAAGATTGAGACGGTGAGGAACATAGAAGCATCTCAACTCGACCCAAAGTATCTTTGCATGGCTATCCTCATCTTGTTTGTGGCTGTCCTTACCTTCTACGCGTATCAACTAGAAAGCAATCCCGTCTACTGACCGAAAGGAGTTCCTAGTCGCCTTGGCTTCCAATTCAAGAGCATCCTCTGGACTGATGAGATTGTTGCTTAGATTTTGGTGTTCTTGTGTCGTTGAGTTGGATCTTGGCATTTGGTTCTGGCCATAGAAGTCCATGTAATGTCTTGAACATGTAGAGTTAGTTGGGTAGAAAAATATGCAGCTAAGAAAATGTGATCAGATATAATTTCTGATTTTGGTTTGTTATGAATTGTTATGTTTGGATGCTGTCGGATTGAAAGCTTAAACCTAGAAAATGTTTTAGGCATTAACTCCTTTTTTTATCTCAAAATTTGATGAACAACATTTTATCAGTTGTACCTGCAAATCCATATCGTTATATTTTACATCCTAATCTTCGAAAACGTCCATTATAAGTTTAAAAAATGTCACAATGATTTTAATAGTTTTTGAATTTTCATCACTTCACGCCCTAGTTATTAGTAATATTAATTTATATAATAAAATATTAAATATTGGCGTTGCAGTATATATATGCATGTATTGATAAAAAAAATATCATCATGGACCTTGAATTTTATAATAAATATATCAGGGAAATTAATTCTGATCAATTTTTTAATTAATTAACAATTATCCACATTATATTAAATATTACTTATTTGAATTTTCCTTTTATTAGACTACATATTGAAAATACTGAACAAGTAGATGGCATGTTGTCAGTTAACATAAAATATGAAAATATTCCTTAAAAAATTTCAAAATAAATTTATTTAACCTCTGAAAATTCACGAAAAGTTCAATGATTAACATTCTCCATATATTGAGACTCTAGCATTACTATATTGAAAAAAAAACAAAGAAATAATGATTAAAATTCCCGAAATACATGCCTAATTCTAGTATTACCACGTGGGGGGAAAAAGGACAAACAACAACGTAGGAAAAATAAAATAAAACGGTGGTTCCACACTTGCCACGGGAAAAAAAAGATAATACTACAGGGTCACAAATTTAAAATATACATTTGATTTATGGTTAAAAAAAAACGATTTGCATTATAATGTAGTATTCGAGAAACAAAGATCCCCAGATAGAATATACTTGAAGCGTGCTTGATCGGACAATCAGGTAGGCCTTTCTATACACTTTCTAAGAATAGCTTAGTTTGAGTCGATATTTGCTAATGATAGGCTCTTCTAATAAGCTTAAATGGATAATTTCCAAGCTCCTACTATCGCCGGTACCGGTATCGTTTGAAATTGAAGTACAAATGCAGTATCCCACGCTCGAAGGTAGACTTGAAGCCCTTCTTGTGAGAATACTCCCATTCCTTGTTTACAATGCGAAAAGCCTGTCAAATTTTACACGAACATATTAGGCAGCCATCTAAATAAGTTAAATTTGAATTTAAAAGAACCTGTGTAAGAGTATATTTATTAATTATGGCATAAATTTGATATTAAAAAAAATACTTTTTATCAAGCCACATGGATAATTTTAGAATGGCGCTAAAATTATGGAATTTTCATCGGCGAGGGCTCCATATCAACATTTTGCTATTTCAATTAACATATTGCTAGAAGCTTAAGACAAATTGATAACTCACAATATCCTCGTAGGGTGGTCCAGCATGAAATCTGATAATACAAGTCTCATCGCTGTTGCCATCCTTCTCAATAGTGTAGACTGGCGCTCTCGATTTATCGACCAGATCAGGGTAAAATATGTTGAACTTATAGCCCTGGACAATCTTGGGAGGAGGATTGTCGTGATCGTAATGAGTTTGGTTGTACTTGTTCCACTCGTATCCGGTATGAACCCGATTGAAATATTTTGGCTTTCGTGGACGGTATTTATCATGCCACCAATAAACCTGGAACAATGAAAGCCCAATAGAAAAAAAAAATAAGTGTACCATTCCTTCTGCAAAACTCGGTAAAATTTCACTTATTAGATCGCTTCTCTCTCTCTCTCTTCTAATCCATAAGCAATGCTCTTCGAAAATGATCTGTCAGTGAGGTTTCTTAAAACAAAATGGATATCATATAAGGTGATGATCGATGAAATAAGAGTAACAGCACAGAACATGTAGTTTGGATATGAAGAAAAGAGAGCAAAATAAAACCTGTGAATCCAGGGTTACTTCAGAACCAGCACCAAAAACTGCATCACCTTCGTCCATAGCTCCCATCGCTCTCATGGCTTTGAGTTCCATATTGTCTTCCGGTTGGCTCACCTTCTTTGCAGTCACTGCTTCCCAAGTCCTCATTTGCTGCTCCATTTCTATAGCTTTGCGTTTCCGCTCCTGCAAGAGATGAGTCACTAAATTAATCATACTCAACCTACCAATGCAGAAGGTAATGCAATAAGGAGGAGGTCAAACAAGTTGGTTGTCAGAATAAAACAAAGCCTCTCCATCACTTATCATACAATCAACTGGTTGATCTAGGCAATTGACCTTCCAAATCAACCAAACCAAACAAGAATCAATCAAAAAGCAAGAGTTGGAGGAAACTTTGGGCAGGATTCAAAATCAACAATGGCTAGAAGTGAAACAGATTGCCATATTAATAACTATTAAAATATTATAAGATCGCAAAAGAATGAAAAACTTCAGTATGTACTTTCTAGATGTACCTTCCACAATTTTTAGCCAAATATGCAATAGTCAAAACTCTCACTTGTATTAACAATCTAATTACTGCAAATGCAGTAACCCAGCACTCTATTAATCTCCCCAGGAGTGCCCAACTCAATATGGAATATCAAGATGAATTCTAGGCTAGTTCCACATGTACAGGTAGAAATTGTACGACACTCTATTCAACATGGAATATCAAGAATAAAAACAAAAAGTTGAGATGAATTCTAGGTTTGTTACATAACTTGTACAGTATAAATTGCCCAACAGCACGAAGGAGCAGTACATTACCAGTTCAGCCCAGTCTTCCTCAGGATCAATTGCTTCATCATCTTCATCGCCTTGCAATAGTTGAGGAGAGAATGAGCCTGCTTCTTCAGGTTCGTCAGCATCCTCAATCACATGCTCAGGAGAATAATGCTTGGAATCTAAAAAAAAATACAGCATAAGCATAGCACTCAAACAAGTTCAGATAACTAAGTGGATAGAATTCCAAAGTTATATACCCTCTACATCCTGCAATTCATCCTCTTCTTCTTTTGCATCTTCAGGTTCTTCTAACTGGTTCTCAACCTCTGAAGGATGTGCCGAATGTTGTAGATGCTTTCGTAGAAGCGAGGCATGAATTTCTCTAAGAGCAGCCTGCATATAGTGTTTAAGCTATAATACCAAGAAATCAAAAGAGCTAAGTTCATTTCACTAAAAACAATAGATCTAAAGAAACATCTAAAATGCAGAGTAGAGGCTTAAGATTATATAGATCCTAAAATTCTAACCACTGCAGATGCATAATGGAAGACTTATGTTTTATTTAAATGTTGTGTTTGTGGCTCATTCTTTACCATTGAAATGAAAAGGGTAAGTAATGAGACAAGGGCGCATCAACTATGGGCCCTCAATTATCCTTTCTATCCTAGGACACCTATCCCTACTTGAGAAAAAATAAGGCCAAATCTGAACAGAATGTTGGAAGATGACACCTATAACAATAAGTTGCTTAGACTGGGGAATGGGTAATTTTTTGCACATAACTAATAGATATGCCAAGCGTCCATTAGAAGTATTGGAGTAAGAGTGACAATGTCCAAATCCAACACAAGCGCAAAGAGGATAACTAAAGATGTCCATTAACCATAACCTACAAGAAGGGAAGAGCGTTATCCATACCTTATATTTACTGGGAGGGCAGCAAATAGAATGTAATGAAATAGTTTGAGTGAAGAGAAAAGAAAAAAAAATAGTACCTTATTTTCACTTTTTTTCTTGTATTTGTTTATTTAGACAAAATTGAAAGGAAATAAATAAATTATTTATAAGATGTGTAAACTCCACTTCCATCAATTCCCACCTAGCTTGGGTGGAAATAAAAGACGAGGAAATTTTGAAATTAAATTATTTTCTCTTATTTATTTATTTCCAAGTAAACAAGAGAATCAATCATTTCATTCTATTTCCTCTCTTCAATATCCATTCAAGTTAACATAACATTAATGTTATAACCGAAGGCACTGGCACACTTATTATGGTTTGCTCCAATAATAGCTAGCAAGCAAAGATTTCGGTTTTAACTTCAATTGTAACTAGCAGAGTACTGATTAAGGATAAGTCCGTTAAAAGACCAATATGGTGGACAATAGCAGAGGCATAAAGATTAACGTTTGTTTATGAAGTTGATTCAACTCTAGCAGAACGAAACAGTAATTGATTGTTCCAATCATTCAGAGCATGCAATTATTGTACTAGAGACTAAATACTAGCACCAGTATAAAGCTATAGAAGAAGTAAATGCCAAAGAATCTAATCTCATCTTGCACATCAAGATTGGTAGTGTACCTTTGCCTTGTATATTTGGAGGCGCTTCAGAATAGCCTCCCAATACTCAACAACCTTAGCAGTGCCTGATCTCATTTGTGACTCAATTTTCTGTTGCATCAGCTCCAACTCCTTGGACTTTTTCCCTTCCAATAGATTCGTCACATCAGCCTCAATGCTCGAGTGCAGACCCCTTTCTTCTGCAAGAACTTCAGGAGGTGGTTGCTCACCCCGTACTCTAGCACGATCAATCGCATCTTTTTTCTGAGCTTCTGCAAGTTCCCAGTTACAAACTACCATCAATGCCTGTTCGAAATCAGGAACACATAAGATATCAACTAATTAGAAAAAAAAAAAGAAGAAAATTATCCATGGAGGTAAGAAAAGGATATCAAAGTTATTATGTGACCATAGTTCACAAATCAGTGTCAAATTGTCGATAACCTAATTAGAATATTATCCTTTTGAGTAAAAGAAAGAGTTCAATCAAATTATGAAATATAGTTAGATCAAAGAAGATAAGAAGTTATTACACAAATTAGTGATGAAATTTCCATAACCTAATTAAAATGTTACCATTTGAGTAACAGAGAGTTCGAGCAATATGAATTATAGTTAAGTAATAACCTATTCATGGAGATAAAATAAAAAGATCAAAATTATTACTTATCATAGTTCACAAATTAGTGTTGAACTATCAATAGCATAATTAGAAGATTATGATTTGAGTATCAGAAAAAATTTGATCAATTTCATCAATTTTGAAATGAAAATGAAATCCCAAGCTTTATTTGGACTTTTTTGATTCATTAATATGATCTAGTGTTCAGAAGCCCAAATTGAATAACCTCAACTAAATAGAAAATTTTAGGAACACATGTATCTTCTAAAGCATAGATTGATTGTAAGCAAGTTTATTCCATGATATTTGCAGCGTATTAGACATCCCTCATCTTTAGTTCATCTGAAATCATTTAAATATTATTTTCCTTCATAAGTAGTGAAATTAAAAATGTTAAGTCATTAGCGCTGATAAAAAATATATGAAATTATGGAAGTGACTAATTTTAAAAGGATAAATATAGAATATACTCTCATCTCCATGTCAAAGAGAGGGAAGGCAGTACAGTTGAAAAAAAAAACAAATTGTAAGCACAAACAAAGGGATAAAAGCAAAGACTCTACCTCCCAATAGCTGATATGGATTGGAGTTGTTGTATCCAGATCCAGATGCATTTTAATGTCATCATGAAGTTCTTCCAAATCCTTAACGGTAAGCCCCTGCAGTTTCAATGTTTAACATCCATGAATAATCAATTCACAAATCAAAAAAGAAACCCACATCAAGGGGCAGATGCTATGGCAATCAACAATTCTCAAAGCTATTCATGCAGTAATATAGACTTTAATGTTAGGGAGCACTCAAGAAACCTATTCTAAATATAAACATTAGCATTAGCTATTTTCAGTTAGGGTGTTATTAAGGAGTTGGAATATAAGAGGAAACTACCTTAAATACAATGTATGGTTCATTTAGATCAAAGTCAAATTCTTCAGAACTGTTAAGAGTCTTGGTAAGTATGTCAATGGGTCTTGCACGCCCTTCTTGCAGTCTAATCTCAGATCTAACTTTGCTTTGATCAAAGTGAAACTGCACAGTAGAACAAGATTAATAGAATACAAAAAGAATATCATGAGAAACTACAAAATCAGGACTACAAAAAAAGTGGCAAGTGGAAAATATAATCACTGACTTCTTCTTCTTTCTTCTCCCAGTCTAAAAACTCAGCCCGAGCTCTCTCTCTTGCCAACATTGCCTGCAGCATTTTACCAAAGAAAGTATGAGAAACCTTAACTGAAGTAACCTAAGGAAAACATCTCCAAAGATTCAGATAAGTGTATTCACAGAAAATTGAGAATTTGAACAAACCATTTCTTCCTCGCGTTGTGCCTTTTCAATTGCCCTTTCTTCCCTTCTTTTCTTGACCTTTTCAATCTCAGCCTGCATCAATACACCTATATTAGTATGCAGCAATAAATACCTAATAGACAAACTTTGGAGCTGTAGCAAATAAAAAGAACTCAGTCAATTAGACAAAATTCTAACTCCTCTAAAATTTCAATACATTCTTTATCAAAAAGAGAATATAGAAGAATAAACTGGATTACTTAAAAGAGACAAATCCAGGAAAATCTACTTAGGTTATGCAATGACTTACACTTTTTTTACCAGATTAGACAAGATAAATCTTTATTCATGAACAATAACCATCATTCAGATGGAATGCAAAATCAAGCTCAAACTATAAATTCAGCAAATATAGAGAGACCAACAGTCTTGTAGTCAGATTATATCCAGATGGAATTAAAGTGTACATTATCTAACAGGAAGCAACTCTGCATTTGATGCAACCATCTTAGTGACACGTGGAGCAAACCTTAAATGCCACTATGGGTTTTAAGTCATACGCTCATGAGTGTCCAAGCAAGGAATGGGCTTAGTGGACTAGAAAGTCATACTTCTTTACTTACTAAGGCCATCTGAATATCATGTTATCTTCCTTGATCAATCCAAGCAAAATGAAATATATGATATAAAAAAGATCTAACTAATACAAATTATATCACTATCTATGATAATTACATACCATTTTTTCTCTTTGCCTCTTCTTTTCAGCCTTCACTGATATATCAAGAGGTACACCTTGCATTATATCACGTTCTATCTTTTTCCTCCATACAAACCTACCAATATGTAAATGAATAGAGTCACAAGCATAAAGTGATATCATGTTTCTACAGAACTAACATGCAACGCAAGGATGGATGTCTAATCAAAATGAAAATATATTTTTTGTAGAAATAAGGAAATTAATGCTTAAGACAAAAAAGAAAAATTTTATATCCAAATATTCAACGTCTGATTCTTCATATGCCTTGATGTGCAAAGCAAATACATACAATGAAGCTTCAGCAGTTCTTTCACAGGGTAGCTTCTACTAAAAGAGTATGTTATGCTGGTCTCAACTATACAATTATGTCCTGATATTTGATAGATTCAGATGATTAGTAGCATGATTCCTTGCAAATTACAAATATTCTTTTATATCTTTGGCGGAATATCATAGTTACAATCATTCAAATCAATGATTAATTTGTTTTATTGGGATTGAGTAAAGCAAAGTGAAAGAAACAATCAAGAATTAAAAAAAGGATATCTAAACATAATTTATTTGGAAAAAAAAATGATCTGAAAAAAGAATATTACTTCTCAGACATATTAGAGTCTCCAAAAAGGATTAGAATCATTGGAATATCCTGCCTCGACGTTTGTTTTGAGTTTCTTCGCGACCTTCGAAGCCTAAAAGAAGCAACAATTTACCCGACTGAGAACGTCCACAAACCCTAATAAACATCCACAAAAGAAGTAAAGACATACCTTCTTCTGCGCCTTCTTCACCATGTATTCCATGATCTCCTCCTCCGTGATATCCCGCTTAGCCCTCTTACCCTTTCCTCGGTCTTCCTCTGAGTCTGAGTACTCACTCTCATCGGAACGGTGGCTGCGTCGGTGGCTTCGCTTACTCCCCATAGTCCTCTCGCGGTCATGGCGCCGGGAAGATCTACGAGTCTCGAATTCATCATCGTCGGCCGATCTATGTCGCCGCTCGCTCATGCTTGAGTTGACACTCTGCGGAGCGGTATGCACCGAAAAAGGAGAAAATGAGGGAGAAAGAGCAATATGGTTTCTCTGACATCGCAGAGAGAGGAGAGATGGGAGAGAATCCGATGGTTTCTCCGGCGTCGCAGACAGAGGAGAGATGGGAGAGAATCCGGTGGTTGCTCCGGCGTCGCAGAGAGAGGATATAAAGAAGGCGGCTTCTCCGCCAGGAGAGAGCAGAAAAATCCTAACCGATCTGAATTTAAACGGGACCCATTTCGTGATCCATTTCGTTAGAGGGGGATCGATCTCCGGCTTAGGAAGCAGCGAATGAAATCCGGTTTGGCAGATGGAAAATATTTCATTTGATTTTTATTTTTTGGAAAAAAGAGAAAACGTATGATTCATGTGTGATAATTTTTCTACCGTCCAATCGATCGCGATTGCAGAGTGAATGAAAAATGCATAGTTTTTTTTCGACCGCGATTTCACCCACACACAGTTCGAATTCGTCAGCGATCGGTCGAATTCCGATCGAAATTCGATCGCAATTCGATCGGACTCGGTGCCAGTCGTTTTCAATTGTAACTGATCAGAATGTTGGTCGGATCACGAGCGAATTCCGGTCGAATCGCCGCCAGATTCCGACCAGATCGCTATCGGATTCCGATTAGATCATCGTCGAAATATGGCCTTCGGCAAGCGAGTTCAAATTGGCGTCGAGAGTGATTATTGTACATTTCTCATTCGTCGCGCACGGACGCACAATAACAGGCACTCAGGATATCAAAACTCTATATATATTATTTTGGCGAGTTTTAATATCTTGAGCGGCTGTTATTGTGCACCTATGCACGACGAATGAAAAATGTATAGTAACTAGGCTTGATGTCCGCTCGAACTCACCGATGGGAGATCGGATTCTGATCGGTATCCGACGGCGGTCCGACCGCGATCCGACCGATATCGGAGTCCTGTCCCATCGCGATCGGATTCCAGTTGAATCGTGGTTGGAAAGAGCTGCAATTGAGGTCACCCGTGGATGAGGCGTTGACGGTCGCAATCGCGGTCGGAATCCGACTATTTTCGACTGGATTCTAGTCGAATTCCGACCGGAATTCAATCGGCCGCCCACGAATTCTAATTGTGGGTGGGTGAAATTGCGGCGAAGGAAATACTGTGCAATCACGATCAATCGAACGATGAAGAAATTATCGTATACAAATCGCACAATGGATGGTTCAAGATATAAACTCGTTGTTTTGGCTCTTTTTATTAAAACACTTTCACTTTTCTTCTGATCATGCCCTCTTGCGTTAAAAAATTTCCGCCCCAAATGTTTATATGCTCTTTAGATCATATCAAACTGAGAGTTTGACATAAATTCCAAGAGCAAAAACACACTCCATAGCCCCTAATTACAATGTAGTGGTAGGATATTTACAATTCAATTTTCAATCACAGTATGGTTATAGAATTTTCTTCGAAATAAGATGATAATTCAAAAAAAAATTCCGGCTATGCAAACACATCCTTATTTATGATGTTGAATATATTTTGTCTAAATATTTTTTAGCACTCCGTAGAAATCTGAACAGGATTGACTATCTCCGGAAGATATGATATATGGTGCTAGTATTAAAAAAAAAATACACTACGTAATCGTAAAGTGAATAATCCGGTAGGCAATATAAAAAGCCACTGGGATCGCATTTTGGTCTGAATCGACTAGAAAATCGACAGGCTTGACTTCAGTCTCTACACTTCAAAACTAACTAAAGCGAATGCATCCCCAATCATAAAGATTTCACAATACAACTCGTGTCCAATGGACATAGTTGTTTCGAAGTCATATATAGCAACTGAGAAGGGTAAACATAGAAAACAAACATTTATATACAACACAATGGATTCGATGGGGGAACAATAAAGAATACAAATCCTATAGAGGAGCCCTTCATATGCCATTTTTTGGCTATCCAATCTGGCCAGAATTTAATCCAGGTCTTCAAGAAGTCAGCCATGACCGGAACCAAACCTCAGCCGGATTAGCTAGCCGAAAAGGGGCCTATGGAGGGTGGCTCTGCAGGATTTGTATTCGGGATTCGACAGGTCATTAGTGCTCGAAGTCTCTGCTGCTTAGGAAGAGGCAGTCCTCTCCCTCTTGGCCAAAGAAAGGTGACCTTATTCGAACAGGTGAGAATCCAGAGTAGCCTCTGTCAATCTTTGCCAAACAAACATCGAGAATATACTTCAGCAGCTCATGTTTCTGGACAAAAGGTTGTTTTGCATACTCCTCAATTGGCATCCACTGCATAATGAAATTGATCATATGATTACATCATGCTCCTGCATTAATTGGATCTGAAACATATGTTTCTTTCTCTAAAGAATGTGAAAATACAATGTGTTATGTTACTTTCTGAATTTATTAGTAGCTGAAGAAATGTAGTTAAGGCGAAGAAAAAATGAAATAAAAAGATCTCTACCTTGGCAGCTTCAATTTCTAGTTCTTGTATGTGAATGTCGAATGAAAGAGGGCGCAACAAGCATAGAAAGAAGAAATCTGACTTCTCGAAGAATGCCTTATGGGTCTGCCTGTTCATGTTATAAGAAACAGATGAAAGCAAACACATACTCTCGAGCACAAAACGAGAAGAGGCGGGGACCGATATCACATTGTAGTGAGAATGTTTACAATGACAAAATAT
Organism: Wurfbainia villosa; assembly: GCA_025175895.1. Taxonomy (NCBI): domain Eukaryota; kingdom Viridiplantae; phylum Streptophyta; class Magnoliopsida; order Zingiberales; family Zingiberaceae; genus Wurfbainia; species Wurfbainia villosa. The sequence continues at coordinate 317,738 of CM046000.1, read as the reverse complement.
AATGCAGTACAATTTCATGATGAAATGATGAAGTAGTATGCCACAACTGTAATGTCCATGTGATTGAGATTTGTTAACCGGGCTGAGGGCCTAGCAATATACCATTGATGCACTTGGTACCTACTGAGCATACTGGGTTATAACCTAGTGTGAGCAGTTATCAACAAACTATCGTAAACAAGGTGGTCCACCTACCAATCTTTGCTCCAACCAGAAATATTGCCCTAAATGTTATGGTATTTCAAGACTGCTATAGCCTTCAAGTGGTTGGTGTTTCTCAAATTCAAAAACAGACCTTCCATATGATAATTGTAGGACTTATGAGGATCACCAGCTTTACTGCGATATATCAGTGCACTTGGGTTATGTCCTTTCGAAGAAGAGGGACAAGATTATCCTCTGCGACATGACCTTAAAATCATTCCAAGTTCAAGTGACAATAATGGGTTGAGCCAATGCTCATGCGTTGGGATCAACTCCAGGCTCAACTCCAGTGAATTTTAATAATATTTTCCTCTTCCAATCATCTTGTTTACCTCCAAATATAAGTTTATAGTAACTAAAAACTCAATTGAACTAAAATTCTAGAGCAAATATAACATATTAAATCATCTTAATTAAAGATTATACCTCACTAAAATAAAAAAATAAATGAGCATCATATGCTGAATAAGAGCATTAGTTCATGTAACATCCTAATGAAGATTGATCCCTTTTTTTTTTTTTTTTAAGACCTCGATTAAATAATGTTTTGAGGACATCTAGTTTTGAACATGGTTTCTCCATATGCCCACGAATATAACTTGTTTAGCCGTTGAGAATTTGATTTGCACTAGATAACTATAATAGGCACACGTATAGGATATGGACACATAAGCAGTTTGACTCTGACACTACTTATTATTGCAGTTATTGATACTCCAATTGATGCTTCATCTCTTTTCTCTTTTTATAGTGTTTCATTTCCTCCTATTGTTGGTAGACGAAATCAGCAGATTAATTATGGAAGATAATCTTCACATCTAGGTGGTTTTAGATGTTACTAATTGAGATAGGTTCATCCCAGTTGGTACAGCGATCAACACAATACAAAGTGACTTTTACTGGCATAGTAATCATATCAGTCTATGGTCGAGGATTGTCTTTGAAAGATGTTTCTAGAATAATCTATCAACCTATGTTCAATTGGCCCTAAGGTTGCATAAATACACTGATATAAATGCTGTGGAATTTCACCAGTACATAAATGTCAGAACTATGATTATACACGATCATTACAAAAGTATGTATATAACAATACCTGAATGCGAGAACTTCAACAAATTCAGTATCAATCTGTAATAAAACAGAAAATTCATTTAGACTGATCGATGTTACAAAACATCTCCTAAGTTTGTTTAAGTTTTTTTCTCTCTCTTTTGTGTATTGAAAATCAAAATAAAGGCTCATATTTATTACATACTCCTGTCTCTTCTTTTACTTCCCTTATTGCTCCCACATGTATATCTTCACCCTACAATGAAAAATGAGGTTCTTTTATTAGACAAAAACTCTTGTCTAGAAGCATTAGTATTTTGACTTATATTTGAGGTAGGAATATTAACTTGTTCAACAACTCCAGTAGGAAATTTCCAAAACCCTGATCCTCTAAGTATGCCATTCTTTTCTTGGACCACCAAAATCTACCAATACATTTAAGAATCCAAAAAAAATGGTAAGCTAGGAAAAATATAAAAGAAACATTGTAAAAATATATACAGAGATACAAAGGAAAAGACAATAGTGGTTCATCAGACAGATAGACAAGGATCATACCAGAGTTTAGCTGTCATATATAAGATTGAAAAGCAACGCATAGAGTTTTTTCATTTGAGATACCTCTCTGTTTTCATTCATCACAAAAGCCCCAATTCCAACTCTATGTGAGGCATTCGCAGGTATCGTATGTTGAGTATTAGGAAGCCAACAAACCAGCATCAAGTAAGTTGGTTCTGCATGGTGGTATAAAAATCCCTCCTGCATCCACATAAATTACAGAGTGATAAAAAGTGATGCTAGTAAGAATTATGCGAAGAGATGTAAGATAAAGCAGCATGTGTTTATCCACAAAGAAGGGATTTTTTTTTTGTGTGTGAAAAACATGATATAATAAATATTTAAGCATTAAAATAGGACATCTACATCTATGAATAGTCTAAATACAATGGTTAAGAAATTTTGTTGACTGGCATACCCCCATGATTATGCTAGAACGTGTAAGATCTGCATAGCATTTGAAATTATTTAGAGAGCCCTTTCTTGTCTGTTATTTGAATGAATATGGCAATACATTTATTAAGAATCAGAAAATAAGTTTGTATTAGTAATTGTCTTGAAAGATTAATTACCTGAACGACAACTTCAATAAGATTTGCAAGTTTTATTGGAAGCTTAATCCAAACACCTTTTATACCCTGAAAAAGGAATTGAAAAAGTAATGCCAACCATCAACCTCCAAGGAAACTGAGCATTTCTACAAGAACTTACTGAAACTGAGATGAAGGAAGCTACAAATGTTGCCCAATAAAGGTGGCGTAGTTAACAAAACCCAAGAAACAAGAGGCCTAGTACTCATTGGATATTCCCTAATCCTTGTTATACTTCAAAAGGGAAGCTTGAATAAATTTGTGTATGCTAGCTTTCTAAATGTAAGAAAAGAAAAGAAAGCAAGGTTTCTTAAGCCTCAATGTACAAAAATAAATAAATAATATGAAAATTATTCCATTTCCTTCGAGGTGGAGATATATTTATTGTCTGTAAAATTCAAGTTTTGGATTTCTTTTTTTACTCAAAAAACCCAATTTGTGTAAAATTTTTCCAAGTGAAGGCACAAAAATTGAGATAAATGCATAGTTGAAGTTGCTGAAACAATCTACAAACATAGAGGTCACAATGGTGATACAGGGAAGATGTCTAGGCCACAAAGGAGGTGCTAAATTAAAGTGACTTTAAACTAAAATTTAAGTTGTCTACTATATACACCACTTTATCTTCCAATTTAGCACTTTTCAGTTTTCTGGAGAAAATAGTGAGGCATTTAAATTTTCAACTGTAGTCTTTGTTCTAGTGCCATACTATGTAGACACAACTATTATCTCCTGATATCGTTTTTCACATTTGCCAGTTCTAAAAATGTAAGACAAAGTCTGAATCCTTGACTAAAATTACTATACATTTTACAATTAGAGGAAATCACACACAAGGTCAGTTGCATAGCAGTTTACATGGAATCATACCAGAATTGTGCCATGGAGCTGTCTAATCCTTATCTATAAACTTATGCACTCAAATATACCATTTTTTCTAAAACAAGGAGAAAGGTTTGAACTCTGTGTTGATAATTATAAGTAACCATGTATCTGTCCACATTTTACAACTGTGTTAAACTATTAGTACACTTGACATATGAAACACTTGTTCTCACAAGGTATGCACTAGCCGGTTTACATACTATAACTGTTTTCCAAGCAGATGAGGAATGAATGATTTAACCCAATAATTTAGTGATAGACACAAATACCTGTTTCTTCCAATTTGTTAAGGAAGCTCTTAAAGAAATACTGAAATCTGTAGAATTCATGGGATCCTTCATTTCAACAATGACACCTCCGTGCTCATCATTAACAGCAGTGAGCAAAGGAACATCCTCATCGTTTTCATAGTGCAATTTTGGAGCCAAAACTGATGATGGGCTGGTCGATATTGACATGGTTCTCTCTTGAGTAGATTATTGCCCTTTCAATATCAAGGAAGAAAATTTGCAACAAAAGATCATAATGCTATTTAAATCTGTAGAACGATTTCAAGTGTTGCATAAAAACTGAAGATATTCAGATTAGCAGAAAACTGCTAAATATTTGAAAAATTATTTCTCTATGATATTGTAGATTTACATGCTTGTCATGTCTGGAGGTATGTTATGCCCCAGTATAGCTCAATCTTTGGGTCAATATTCATTGTGTAAAGAAATAAGGTGGGAAAATTATCCAGTAGCACACCGGATCATTAGGTAAAAGACATGTGTGAACATGAACTGATTCAAGGAATCATAGTAAAATCAATTCCAGAGCGTTGTGTGTTTGTGGAAAAGAATTAATTCAACAATTGAGATCAGCTGGCTGACTTACTGTATTCTGTTGTATAAATACTGTAACAGGAAATAAATTCTTCGCAAAGAAATACAAATTTAAAGAAATTTAAATAAGAAGGGGCATATTGAAAGATGGCGATGTGCAAATTGAAGGAGATGAACTGAACTTACACTTATTTATATAGATCCTCTAGGAAATGGCATGGGAAACAGAATTAAAAACTGTAGATTGAATGCTCAAAAAGGTTTGCCACTTGATTCAGGAGATGATACCAAGAAAAAAAAAATCAAGGTTGACTGAGGAAGTCTTTCAAGGTAGGTTTTGACTTTTTTGTCAGTTAAATACAAAATAACTCCCTATGATAATAAAGCTTCAAAAACAAGGCAAATTGCAACTTTGGCTCAATTTGGCACGCCAGTTATTCATTTAATTAAGTGTCAACTGGTTATTGCTCGGGGATTTTTTTTTAACTATTATACTTTTTGTCCTTTAGCTTGATTGGGTCAGGAAGATCAGTAATAGGGGGCTAAGAGAAAAGACAGACAGTGATAGGTCCAGCCCATTATAAAGAATCTTTTACCATCTTTAATACATACGTGCCGCAGCACTTCTCCATTAAAAAATTGATAAAAAGGACAATGAAACAAAAGCAAAATAATCTCGTAGAGAACTGCTTCCTCGAGGAAGGCAAGTTGTTCGTGTTAACACGTTGCAGAAACGAAGGCCATGAAAAACAGCAGAACGGCTAGGAGTAACGTTTCTCCAATTTGTAGCCACACAAGTGAACTTCATTCAATTTGACGCGGAGAAAATTAAAATGGGCCCTGAGTTAAAGATAAGATTCCTAACAACAGAATTTCGAATAAAGGTAGTAAAGCTTAACTACAAACAAGAGTCATCTTTGATCAAAATCGCTCAAGCAGCACCATATAACCCATTAGACAACATACAACAACAATAGCAGTAAGTCTCATCCCAATCAGGCAACATAAAACAATCTAATTCTACAGTCGAAAACAAAAAACCTGTCGTGCTATTCAAATCGCCCACCTAGAGCAAAGCAGAAAAAGAGATTAAAAAAAAACAACTTCCAGATCTTGCATCCAGAACTAGCAGAACTTCGAGCGCAATATCGACAAACATGAAACCGTAAGACAAATCAGAGACGATCGAACATCTCGAGCTCGAAGTCAACCAGAAATCCCCAATCTAAGTTCCCAAGGAAAGAGAGACTCTAAGCACAACAAATTGCCACGATTCGATACTCACCTTTCTCCCGTACAATAAAAGGAGTCGGAAATCGCAACGTAGAAGGAATGTTCTTAAGCGAAAGCGAAGCAGGAGACCGAAAGGCTAAGCCATCGCACGCTGGATCATCTTCGTTTTCCTGGTTAAGACAGCTTTTCAGGGAGGGTATCGACTATCGACGCCGGCGAGGCCGAGGAAAAGGAGATCGCCGGAGCGGAGAAGAGGAAAGAGAGAGCAATCGATGTACTGGGCGTCGATGGCGGATGCTGCATTTATATATTGTAAAAAATCGAATAAACCTCATTTATCTTGATATTTTAACGACATTTTATCATTTTTTACCAATAATTCATCATTATCATGAAAAGTCTTTTAAACGTGATTTACGTTACGAAGAAAATTAAATATATATATATATTATTGGCGCCCTACGTGTCGCGCGAGTGTTAAATATGTCTGCTAGCAACATCAGCAAATAAATGATGGCCAAATCGATATTTAAATAAAATTAAAATATAATGAAAAAAATTTCACCTGTTGAAAATTGTTCTGTGAGTGTTAAAATACTTTATAATTTTTAAAATTGTGATACATTGACAATTAATCGTGAGCATTTATTAATTGAAATAATAACAAATTAAACATGAGAATATTATTAATTAAAATAATAATATATGGAAGATCCACCCACCTCTCATCTAAATAGTCAATTTATAATCGATTATTTCATAGTCATTCAAGTAATTTTTTTTTCCTACTGTATAACGATAAGACGTCCGTACAATTTCCCAAACAAATTGATATGATAAAAAATTTAATAGATCACGAATGAAATAATAATAATAAAACAGATCTTTTTAATAATGAAAATTTATACTTTTATAAAATTTAAATATTTGTATGAAATATCAAATTTTGAGCCTAGAGCCCGCTCAGGACGAGCTCTGTTTTCGGACATCTAAAGTTTGAGTCTCAACTATAATATATTTATAAAAATTTTCTCTCAACAGAGTGTTGGGTCTAAAAAAACTGAACTACTATGTCGTCCATTGTGAATGCTTCTTAATTTATTTTAGTGGTCAATGAAAAATTTTTATCGGATCGAACTGACCATCCTAAAATTTATCAGACTAAAAGTCTAGATACCTAATACCAACTTAAAAAAAATAAGAAAATATTTTTTTCGTGTGTAACGAATTAATTTTTATTCCATTGATATAAATCTATTATTTAATGACAATTGCAACATCTTAACTCACACTTATGGATCTAGTCAAGCTGATTTAATTGCCTTCAATAAATATTAATAAATAGATGGATAAATAATAAGTAAAATCTTACTCGAGTTATGATTCATGCAGGGCGGAGCCACCCTGTCCTAGAGGGCTTCGTCTCCAACTTTTTCTTTTTTAAATAATTTTGATTTTATTTTTTTAATTCCATATTATTTTCTATAAAATTTAAAATATCAAATTAAAAATAATTAATTTTAAAATAAAAAATGTCTAATTAATTTTATAAATATCATTATATTTATAAAATAATAAACATATTATTTAAAATTTATTTAATTTTTTATCCTAAATTTACTTATAATATCAATATCTTTTTATTTTTCTCTCTTTTTTTTATCCGACAAATAAAAATTTACAGTTCAAAAATAATCTATAATTTTTATTTCTTATTTAATAAAAAAAATTTATCGCCGACAAAGAAATAGTGAGCGTCAACCACAATGAAAGATGACATTTTTGATATCGTTTCGTTAAGCAATGAGCAATCGTTTTGTATACCAACACTCTATGAACAATCCAAACTAATTTTGAATTCTAATTGCGCCCCTGGATTCACATAACTATGTCTTATAAATTCAAAAAAACCACTATTAATGTTTGATTATTGTAAAAAAAAAAATAACCACATAATAGAGCTCGTAGTGATCATTAATTAAATTTACAATAGTCGATCATAAGTCTTCCTGGAAATCAAATCACATGACATTATCAATATATAAAAAAAAAAGTCTACCATAATTCAAACTTTTTTTGAAGATTTAATCTAAAAGTCAATCATTGTGGTCTAATTTTAATATTTTATCAAAATATTAAAAAAATGCAGTAATATTTGAACACTCGAGTCAAAGTTTTAATTAAATGTCATAAACATCTGTATAAATCAGCTTTAACTTTTTCTCAAAGTACATCATAAATCATAACCATTGAAAAAACAACAACATTGTCCATGAAACACATTTTCATGCTTCACAAGGATCTATCCTTGAAAGTAAGGACAACAAGGAAAGCTCACCTGCTTCCTGATCAGTTTCGATCGATTTATTTGACTCATCAACCCACTCATTTGGCTCCATTCACTTATTTAATTGTGTTTACTTTAGTTTTAAAATGAAAATTAGTTAACTAGTATTATATTCAATAAAAAGAAAATGATGTCCTTATAAGGATGATATGATGGTTAAGATATCACGGTGCTTGTAAAAATGACATAGATTGATTTGGGAGAAAATTTAAAGTCTTTTTTTAGATTCAAATGACTCTATATATTTTGGCCACCATATTAAGACTCATAAGATTAATTTATCTTCCTCCTCACACCGATGGTGGAGACTGTTAGATTTATGAAAAATGATACTTGGAATGGAAGAAAGGTGATGGTGTTTACGACCAGGGAGTGAGGGAGGAAGCAAAAGCTTTCGTGTTGTAATTATGAAATACGAAAGGAGTCATGTGCAAAATTTGAGCCTTGTTTTTAAGAGCCTCGGCTCATGGCTTTTCCCTCCATCGCAGGCGGCGGAGCTGCTCCCTAACCGTTTGCCGCTTCTAGGCTTTGATCGAGGCAATTGGCCATGGCTTCGGAGTAGATAGAGCCAAGAGGTAAAGAATTGTATAAACTTCGGTAGACATAAAAAAAAAAAAAAAACATTCTTGAGATTAAGAGTTTTAGACACCTTTGATATAATCAGTCATTCAACAGGGAAGATTGATTAAAATATTGTTAATAGGAAGTTATTTTTATGTCAGAACTGATCTTAAACTACACGATCAAGGTACATGCTTCTTAAACGACTTGTTCATTCAGAAACTTACATGAACTAAATATGGTAATTGAATCTTACATAAATCGACTCAAATTTCACTGCAGTTCTGGCTTGGTACTTCCCTCTATCCTCTCTCCCAGCCTTTACAAGTGCCACTCTCTCCTCCTTGGTAAGCTTTCGTCTAATGTGGACCTATAGGAAAACAGGTAACGAGTTAAAACGAAAAAAGTATCATTCAATTTAACTACAGAAATATCGACCGTAACTATCAATCATTGTTAATTCAAGACAATCATGCAGGTTTTGCAGGGAAGTCTTGTTTGGTACATTTTAAGTATGTCGATTGGCTTTGTACGTATGTATCCAGCAGTATTACAGAAAGGGATAAAACAAAAAAGATATTATTGAGGGACTCACTTCGAGCATAGCTGGATCCACAGGTTTCATACTCAATTGCTCAGAAGAAGGGATTTTAAAAGAAGTGCCTTTGGAGTCTGAACCATGTCGTAAAATTCCATGCCGAGCCATAGTCAGTTTTGCTTCTTTCTTTGCCTACGGGTTTAATTTACAACAAAGAGCAAATCTTATGAGATTCCTGCGTGGTAAATCGGCACTGTACACAAGATCGAGCTTCCTAGCATCCACCTTAGAACGAAGAAAATAAATACAGCGCAGACAGAAGTTTACCAAAATAATGCAGAAAATGCACACAAAACTTAGCAAGAAGTTTTATGCGCTGAAAATCTTCATTAGAAAGAATTCCATCAGTCTCATCGGATGCTTTCTGTGCTGTCTTGGCCATGGCTAGCTTTTAATTAAGGGCCCGAAGACTCGATTCTGAAGCATTAAGTTGTCCAATATATTCCTCAGACTCTCTCTTCTTCGGTCTGGTGTTGGTCCTATCCTTGTGAAATGTGATATGTGATCCTTACTCAAATGCTATTCGGAATTCAATGGCTACACCAAAATTCTAAGAGTATTTATAAAGTTGGATCAACATAGCGTGCACAATCACTTTAAAAATTACTCGAAACACAATCAAGTAAAAAAAAAAATGTCAAAGTTATCACACAGAATTTTCAGGACTAATGAATGAATCAAGCCGATAAAGAGACATCAAAAGTCTCCAAGTGCTTGCGACATCATTGCATTTATCTAGATCAAAAATAAACCATAAAATCATTTTAAGATGACTACTACTCGCACATCTTTTCATAAAAAGAAATAATAATATTCATGATCTGATTAAAAATAAAAAAGTGAAGATTATAATATTTTTTTATATACATATAAAATATCAGAGAATTTAAGTCTTATCAACCGGAACAAAATTTCAACAAGAATCTTGTTATATTTTCTAAAATGGATAATGATGTGGTAGCCTTTTAGATACCTTTCGCTGGACTTTAGGGAGAGGTAAGGTTAACTCATGTCCGTAATAATATCTCTACAAGATCAACACACGCCAAAAAATTACCGTCAGAGTTCTCGACTTACAACACTTCGATACTTCCGACTCATTTTACTTCAGTTTTCTATCCTCCTCGAGTCGCTCCACTCCTAATTTGTTACATAGCCTCACAGCTAGACCCTACCCCTGTCTTTATTTAGTCTCTGAATCTCGTAGGTTGAGTTACATTCATATCAGATAATAAATTAATTTAGAAAAAATAATAGATAATTCTAGAAAAATTTGTAAATCTTTTATATTGTACGGTATTATTTTAATTTTCAAATTTATTGATATATTATAATGATTTGTTATTTATATGTTGATATTTAATTCAAATATGGTGAAGAAAAAGTGAGTAATTAAGATGAACTTTATTTACCTGCTGTTGAAATAAGTTCCTTGAATTGAGATCATATATTTGAAAAATAGAGCGCTGAATAATCTTAGTGTCACTTTGGATAAAGTGAACATGAGTAAAAAAATTATAATAAATCATTAAAATTTCATGATAAAAAAGGACTGCAATGGAAAAATTGATAATATGTGACTTTGAAATCACAATGAAAATAATCTTTTGAATGCAGTATAAAACTATATATGTATAATAGATTTAATATTATCCTAAAAATTTAATGACTATTCAACGTCCAAACAAACTACTAAAAATAAATTTAATTATTATATTCATCTTCATCATCGTAAAGGGTCTTTGTCCTATTTATTTAAAGATCAATTATATGAGCCTCTATTAAACTATATATCAAACTAATAATATTTGAATTGATTTTTTATATTACCTAATATTATTAAGTGTACTTTTATTTTAATAAGTCTTAATTCTTTCCATTTTAAAATTTTACGATCACTTTTAAAAATATTAATACTATTTCAATCGAAATAAAAATTTTCATTTCAATTTGTATTTTTTTTTTATGAACTTACCCTTTTGAAAGGCTTGGCTCTTTTCTTTCCAATGCTCTACTCAATGAATAAAAGAAAATTTACATTTGAAATATACCTTTAATCCATTGAACACTTTCTTGCAATGCCAATGGAAGGGAAAAATACATCAAATATTTGGATTTCAGAAGAACAATTTGTACAGTGAAATATTTAATATATATGAACAATTTAAACATTGTATTATGTTGTTCACATGATTGATCATGATGTCTAGGGTTTAGTGTTTACTATGAATATTTAATAATAGTTGTAAACAGATTATTGAAAGATAACTTTGTGAATCATGATGCCCTTTTCATTCAATTTTCACCAATGGAACCACAACTTGCTAAAAGACAAAAACTAAATGGATCATCGAGCAAGATATAGTAAAGGAAAATGATATAAATTTACAATGTTCAATATCCAACTGCACATCTATTAACTTCTCCAAAAATAACTTTTATTCACTGATATAAAAATTAATTCGAAATTGAAATCTTTAAATGATTATAAATTCATTTGCTTTAACAAACTCCTCAAGCCTCACTACATCAATTTTTCACTAGTTTCTAAGCACAACTACTAATTAGAAATAAATGGATCACAACTACTAATAAAAAAATAATCATATCCAAGTTGATGAAATAAACACAGAGATCTTCAAAACCCATAGATAACTCGAAATTCATAATTGTTTCGTTCCTATTCAATCTTTCCCTAACTTGTTCACTTTGCCTTCGGTATTATATTAGTTGCTGAGCCAATTGTATTAAATTTTGATAGTTGTTATGGTTGTTTGATTGATGTATATAATATATTATTAACATGCAGATCTTGATCAATCCAGGACAAGTGCAACTCTTTTAGTCATATGCATGTTTGTATATATCTTAAACTCATATCATTAATCCAAACAAAACTAAACAAGACATGAAAAACTACATATATTTGTAATGCAAGCATAGAACGAGTCAGCTTTCATAAACTCATTGCAAGGTAAAAGTACAAATTAAATGACTATTAATTCATTCCCTGCATTCGATGCAATCCTTTGAGTTGTAAAGATGTCTTATGGAATGAGTATTTGATCTTTTCATTATCTAATTTTACTGGAAAAGAAACTTCAGATGTTAGGAGATCAGAAGCTTCAAGAAACATATCATATCTCTAAATATTTCGCTAATAGATGAAGATGAAAAACATGTTGATTCTTTAAATGTTTCGTTTATCAGTGTTGTTGATTTATTTTTATCTGCAATTAAAAAAAAACGATAAAGAAGATAAGAAACATATTCTACAATATGCAATTGCAAATAAAAGATACAAAAGATAAAAAAAACATTTTAGTTTTAGAATCTAATCAGACAACTTCTCATCTAATAGCTTCCATAAAATCTAATTAGATCATTTTTTTTTTCTTTTTTTTAGCAACTTAACTCTTGGAGATGAATATGGAAAGTTAATTATATTATAAAATGGTCATCCTTATTGTTTCATTTTTCTTTTTCTTTTCCAATAATAACCTTGATAAAATAAATTTGATTATTTTCTTTTTTTAATTTCCTTAACCATTTTAAAAAATTATAATTTATTTAAAAAAACAACTTACGTTTTGGAGATAATTAAAATCTAAAAAAGTGATTCCTTTAGGAGGATAAATATGAAAGAATGATATACACATTTAAATGTCAACCTCTAAAATATTTATTTCTATATCTATTTGGAGTACGATTCTCCTATTAATAAAGAATGATAGATGATTAAAAAAACAACTATGTATATACATCAACAATAAATTAAATTGAATTAAGGCGATGGCTCTTTAATTTGCAACGCAAACTGAAGTAATGAATTGGCAAATATATTATTTATAGCATTTACAAAATTCACACATAATACAAGTTCACCTTACACAAATATAATCTTAACAACAAATACATAAAACACACAAAAGCAAACCCAATACAATGTATATATATCACATATAAACTAACGAGGAGCATGATATAAAGGCGTACGTTTTCAACTAATTACCTTTTATATGTAATGTTTCATAGGCGTCTCAACTATAGAAGATGTTTGATTCTCTTCCATCGATGGGAGATGTGATCACCTCTAGCAAGCTCTCCCTCTCGACATTGTCTTGTTCGTGTTCCCATGCCCATGGATGTTGCGTGTTAATGTATTCAGTTTCTCAATCACTTCCGTCATCGTAGGTCTTTCTCCCCCCTTCAAATATAAGCACCGGTTGATTAGCTCACTGAGTTCTTGAATCAATTCCATATCAGCTTCCTCTTTCACTTGATCGTCAAAGATATCAAATACATGGTTCTCATTCATGAACAAAGAAAAAGTTGCCACTAAACTTCTTTGTTCTCTAGTTCCTTCAAAATAAATTGCTTTTTTGCAGGTAAATAACTCTAAGAGAACCACACCGAAGCTGTAAACATCGCTCTTATAAGTCAGTTCATATGTTTGAAGGCACTCAGGATCGATATAACCGTGAGTGAATTGCATCAACGTAGCAAATTGTCGCTCTCCTTTGGGTATTAGTTTCGAAGCCCCAAAGTCCGAAACTTTTGCATTGTAATCATTGTCTAAAAGTATATTGGAAGGCTTAACATCTCCATGAATGATACTGGGCGAAGCTTCCAAGTGCAAATATTCCAAAGCCTTAGCGGACTGATACGCGATCCTTAGTCGAGTGTCCAAAGATATTGAAAATCGATTCTTATTTTCATGAATAAGATGGAAGAGAGTTCCATTTGGGATGAACTCATAGACCAACATTGGTATCTCTGTCTCCAAACAACAACCCAAGAGCTTTACTATGTTGCCATGGTTGATACGTGATAAAATGAGTGCTTCGTTTCCAAAACCTCTCTTTAGGCTCTCGTCGATAAGCTTTGGTTTTTTTATAGCCACAATGCATTTGTCCTCTAAAATTCCTTTGTACACGATTCCATTACCTCCTTTGCCGAGAATTTGTTCGTCATCGAAATTATTTGTGGCTTGCTCAAGTTCTTTGATTGCAAATATCTGAAATGCAAGGTTCTGTTCTTCCTTCATCTTTTTCTTTAAGTCGAGACCTCCATGTTCTTCAAAATATCTTCTCTTAATCTCCTCGAGTTTTCTTCTTTGATAAACCAAATAAAAACACAAACCACATAATAGCAGTAAAATTACACTGCCACAAACACCTGTCCATTGTATGAATGAGGAAATTTTAAGTTAGTAGAATATATATATATATATATATATATATATATATATATATATATATATGCGAAATCAAAAAATAAAAATAAAAATAAAAATATCAACTTTCACGTACATATTTTATTAATTATTTTAGAGTTTTTATTATTACTTATTGTCTTTTTACTAAGATGTTCTCAACATTAGATATGAGATAGCTAAGATTTGTTTAGCCCATTATCAACACTCTTATGTACCCTAACTACTCCTAATCCTATGATATACTTAGAGAAACATCGAAGGAGAAAATATTCATTGAAAATGAATAGGAGAGTTGACTAGGATGAAGATCAAAAGTTTAAAGGAGGTTAAAGTTAAAGTTTAAACTTTTATCCTTATTTTTGATGATTTAGATTTTCTATAGACTTAATAACTCTCCAAGGGCATTGTTAGTGCAATGATCCAGGGGAACCCAACTCGAGCTTGATCAACCTTGACTTGAGGTTGATTGCACTAACAATCCCCTCTTTTTTAATGTTTGACAATATCTTCCTATGTCAATGCATAATGAATGTTTCCTAATTTAAACCTTTCATTCTCCCCCTTTGACATACATAAAAAAAATCTCTCTTCCTCCATATTTCATTTTCCATTAAACACTTGATTATCCTTAGTGATAAATCACTTATTACACCTTAAAGGATAACCTCCTCCTAAAGACTTGTTTTCCCTTAACCATTGTACCAATAATATCTTTGGAGAAATCCTAAGCTTATAGGAAATCTAAACTCCAAACATAAGGGCACAAGTTTAATCTTGAACTTTAACATCCCTTTAAAATTTGATTCTTGCCTTAATAAACTCTCATAATAATTTTTTACTAAAAAACTTTCCCTTTTATTGCTTTTCCAAGCATATTAGAGGGTTAGGATGGGAGTAGTTATCCTTCCTCGGGTTATTATTAAATGGCTAAAATGAACATATTTAGCTAAAAATAGTCTTAACAGTCGATTGAGTAGTCCACTAGTCGACTCATATCAGTACCAACCGTATAGGAATTGCTTATATACTATAGAAGAAAAATAGTTTTCTATAAAGATACCCCATCATTTTCAAAGAATGACACAAAGTTGAAGCCATTGAAAACTTCGATATTTCATACTAGCTTTGTATTAATATCAACAATGGCAATTCCTATCAACATATAGACTTTACCAAAATTTTTCAAAATGATATTAAAAATATTTTTAAAATCTATTTTCAATCATGATCAATAGACTAAGTGTACATGACTTGTACATTAGCTTTCCTCATGATTTATTCATATCATTTAAAGAGTTTGAGTTTATTTTGATGTAACATATAAGCACTTTGAACTTAACTCATTATCCGAGTATCTCACTTGTGTCTAAAATGTTTCAATACATACACACAAGTCATCTTATGATTTATGTGAGATATAGATTAGTTCTTCCCTAAGCTAAGAGATCATGCATTTCTATCTAGGAATTTCTAATTTGATCATTAAATGATATCAATTTTCCTTAATTTCAAGTGAATAAATGCATGAATATGATTATGACATATTAATTGCATAATTTTCACAATAAAATCTATCATTCCTAAATGATGCACGATGTTATTACAAGTCAAAAATTAACATAAGTATGAAGGTGACATGTTTTCTACAATCATGTGATATATGATGTCATGACATATAATATTTCGCACAAAGCATGACAAATATATAAAATATAAATGCATAAATATACCTAAGTTTTCAATCTAATCGTCATTTACTAAGATTATGTCAAATACCAAATTTGACATATAAATGGATCGACTCCCTCGAGTGTGCCAAAATCCTAAGCTTGGCACACCATTGACTCTAACCTAATGTGTCAATCATAATCAATTTTTAAATTTTTATTTCCATTGGCACATCCTAAGATCTTTTAGGAGCATATTCTAAGTTCATTTTTAAAGTATCATTATACCTCAAAAAAATTCTAAAGTGTTAACTCTATTATGGTTAAATTAACTATCTTTCCATTCTAAATTGACACACCCTATACTCATTTAGTGTGAAAGGATCACACTTCTAGAAATTCAATATCTATTGGAGCTCCTTAGATTTTCTAAGTATTCACTAGGGATAACTTCCCTTAATACCTTCCTAATGACTCTCCTAGACTTCTTGGAAGCCTTGGTCATTGTAGTCTCATCAAGATCAACTCTAAAGATGACTTCCCTTGTAACCTTGACATTTCTAGACTTGGGATTAGTTTTTTAATTATGTGGAATATTATAGTAAGAGGGCATACTTTTCTTGGACTTAAGTTTGTATCTCAAATCCTTCTTGTTCCTAGATGATTATTGCCTATCAAATCGTATTCTTTGTCCATTTGACCCTTTAAATATATTTTCTATTTTTTTAAGGGTTTGGTTTTCTTCTTTTAATTTCTCAATTTTTAATTCTCCATGTTTTCTTTGATTTTTTTTTCTAACTAGGTATATATCTATTTTTCTTAGGGGTATTGCCCAGATTTTTCTTATACTTTCTATCCTTATGTAAACTAGGTATATCTTTAAAGGTTCTAAGGTTCTCCTTAGGTGGTGTAGTTCTTGAGATAATAAATCTAGAATTATCCTTAAGTCTACTTTCATGATATTGAGCACCTAAATGATAAAACTTAGGCTTAACATGCTTTTTATCATGAAATATTGAAAATTGCATTATAAAATGGTGATATATTAGGTTTTGCCTTATGAGCTCCTTCTACACTTGAGCTCTCTCCTTTGTCCTTGGTTGATTGCCTCTTCCTCAGACATTGATTCTGGTAGTGCCCCTTTTGATTGCATGAGAAATATACTATGTGCTTCTTTCCTTTGCATACTAGGGTTCCAAACTCCTTTTCCTTTTCCTTTACTTTTAGTGCCACTTGAAACTTCTTCTTGATTCTTCTTGGGCGCTTACTCTTGTAATGTCCTTTTTCCCTACACTCAAATCATATAATATAATCTATATTTTTAATAATTACGCTTGATTTGCCTTCCTTGGTGATAGGATAAACTTGAGCTTGTTCTTCATCGGCCTCAGATGTTGAGGTCTTCTTTTGCTCCGGTGTTGATTGTCTATCCTCCCCCCAAATCCTAGAAATGGAGACTTCTACAACTTTTTTCAACTTGAATGTTGAGCACCTCTCAATCTTCGAATCTTCAGGTTCTTGAGATGATTGATCTTCTTCCTCAAACTCATTATTATCTTGGACCAAAGAAAGTTCTTCATAGAGCTTGGCAAGTTTACTTCATGAATCCTTAGCATCTTGATATTTACCTATCTTACACAATAGGTCATTAGGAATCAAATTAACCAAGGTTACCTTTTCATTTGCATAGGATCTCAAGGTTTATTCCTCGATCCACTTGCTCTTTTTGAGAGTTCTTCCCTTTTTGTCCATTCGAATCCCTCCGTTAATGCAAACCATTCTTTGATGTCCATTTGAAAGAACACCTTGATTCTCGCTTTCCATTGAGTGAACCCTAGCCTCCTAATCCGTAGGGAGGTGTAAATCTTGTGTCAAGTTCAAATCCATCGTTAAACTCCATTTGTTGCAATGAATTTGCTAATCCTCTAGCCTCATGCTCCCTCGGCGATTAGTTTGATGAAGAGTGACCTCACTGTGATACCACTTGTTAGGACCGTGACATCGCTAAAGAACACACAATAAATTATATGCAGCGGAAACAAGATATAGAAAAATAAAACACAAAAAAGAACACACAACACCTTAATTTTATGTGGCTCGGAATCTCCGATTCCTACTCCACGACCTAGCTCCTAGCGATAGATCACTACTATTCTTTCTCCTTCTCGGAAACCTTCCAGATGTGGCAAAACCTCTTACACCTGTTTCTTTACAAGAAGATATAACCAAATACAAAATATATAGAGAAATGAGCAAATATGAATCAAAATAACTTTACACGATGTGATCTTGTTTGCTTGTAGTTTGGTTGCATTGGAAAGCCTCTTGAAGGATTGGAATGCAGCAGCAACTCTCCTTCAAAGTTTTCAAAAATTGACACTTTCAAATCACCTCGAAATTCCCTTTTATAGAGTGACCATCGGGCTGATTTCCGTCTACCAGTTGATTGATCTTACCGATCAATCGATTGGTATTTGATCGTTGCTCGAATGGATACTTCAATGGCTTAATCTACATTGGATTTTGACCCGTTACAGTACACCAGTCGACTACCATAAATCATCAGTCGACTGATGAGCTTTAGTCGAATTGTTGGTTGAGTTGGAACCATTCTATTCATCAAATTTGTCCTTTAAGATCTCATCAGTCAACTATTAAATATTCTGTTTGGTTTTGAGTTGAAAAACAGTGTTCACAGGCTGAAAATTCTATAGCAGTCAATTGCACTGCAGTAGTTGACTACTGTAGTAATCGACTAGGAGTACTATAGCAGTTGATTGCTACGGTTCACAGTCGAGTTTTAAACTCAATGATGCTTGAACAGTAACTCCAGTCGACTGGTCACACCCACCAATCGACTGATACGTCAGTCTTAGTCTATTTTCAAGCTAACTCTTGCTTTATTTGGTATCCGATTGACCTCAACCTACCAAGACTTTTCTCGTCCAACACCTTATCACCCTTGACTTGTCAAAACCTCTCATGCTTAGCATCCAGTGACCTGGCTTGTCGAGACTTCACTTCACCAAATATCCGATTCTCCTTGACTTGTTTAGACTTTCCACTTGTTAAGCATTCGGTCATCTTAACCTATCGGGACTTTGTAGGGGATCGTTTGAACGCTAGAGGGGGGTGAATAGCGTCGTGCTAAGCGTGATGGAATTCGTTCGTGTTCGTCTTTACAAAACTCGTTATGCGCAGCAGAATAATAATAATAAAAGCAATAACGAATTAAAACAAACACGAACACAAAGATATAACGTGGTTCGAAACCGAACGGTTCCTACTCCAGGGATCGAGCTCTAGCGACGCCAATGCAATCACTAATCAATAAACTCCTTCTCGACAACAAATTGGAGGTGGAAAAATCTCATACAATGAATTACAACAAGTAATACAAAGTAAACAAGCAAATACAAGTGAAAATGTAAAGAACACTTTACAAACTAGGGTTTTGAGCGCTTGTTTGTCGGTTGCTTGGATGAGCTTGAAGGACCCTGAAATGCACCTGCAAATCGCCTCACCAAAGCTCCCAAAGAACCAATGCCACAATCTCCATGAACAACTCCCTTTTATCTCGCGTCGGGCTGAATTTTCGCCGATACGATACGCCATAAGTCCCAGTCGATCGCCAACATCAGAGTGTGAGACAACGACTCAATCCACGTTGGATAAGTTCCAACGGGACTCTCACATTGGCGATCGCTGCGCCGTAGCCGGCGATCGACTACGGAGCGTTCGTGCTCGCAACTCAATCGGCGTCGGCGATCGCTCACTAATCGCTCGATGAGCGATCGCCAAGGCAATTTCAGCCCTGAATGGCAGTCGAGCTTTAGTCGACTCTTGGCAGTCGAACCGACCATAATGTCAGTCGACTGCCAACCTCAAGAATGAGGTTTTAACCCAAGTATGATGCCCCCATACTTGCTAGACCACCCTTAGCCTAGACCTAAGTCTTCTAGCCACCTCCATCAGCCTCACGCCTCTCGGATCCCTCCAAGTCATCTATGACTTGTTCATCCATCGTGCTAGCCTTCAGGTGCTTCCATTAGCTATGTCATACTAACGGTGTCTACACCGCCAAGACACATTGGACTTACGCCGCCAAGACTCTGCTTGGACTTTACGCCGCCAACCATTGGACTTATACTGCCAAGACTTCACCCTTGGACTTTACGTCGTCAATATCAAACCCCTTGGACTTCTAAAATGTCAAGACTCAAGCTTAGACTTTCCCTTGCCAACCCATGTTGGACTTTCCATGCCAAGACCCATGCTTGGACTTCCCTTGTGCCAAGTACTCAAGACTTGGACTTTCCTAAATGTCAAGTGTCCCACTTGGACTTTCCATGCCAAGTACCCATGACTTGGACTTTACCTTGCCAAGACTCATGCTTGGACTTTCCCATAACCACATGGTCAACCCTAGTCAACCATCAAAGTCTCTCTCGAGTCAAACTCGAGTCTGGTCAATTATAACCTGGTTCGATTGTATAAACAATCTTTCCAAAATATTAACCGACATCAATGTCAACTCACTTTGTCAAACCACTTTGTCAAACATCAAAACATCACTCGAGTCAAACTCGAGTCTGGTCAATTGTGACCTGGGCCGATTGCACCAACAATCTCCCACTTTTTGATGTTTGACAAAACAAACCTTGAGTTAGACCCCTAACTCAAACTCCCTTACCAATTTCCCAAATTGGGAATTTTACTCTCCCCCTTTTTGACATACATCAAAAAAGTTCTCTCCATGGAGGTAAATGTCTCATGTTCCAATGAGATCTTACAATCTCACCCTTGGTCCAAAAATACCTAGGATGTCATCAATCTTCTTAGTGATAAGTCTCATATCACTCAAGAGAGGCAATCCTATAAACTCTCCCAATTTCCAAATTAGGCACTCACATTCCCATTTCTCCCCCTCATGAGGAAGAAACACATCCATCATCCCATGATGGATAATGTAAAATACGAAAAAAAAAAAATTATATGGATTAAACCCTTTAAATTAATTGGGTTTGATTGGTGGGTTAATTGGGCTGGAAATGGGCTGTAATGGACTGGGCTGAAATTGGGTTTGAAATGATCTGGGCTGAGATGAGCTGGGCCGAACTGGGCCTGGGCTGAGCTGGGATTGGGCTGAACCCAATCAGATTGGGTTTGGGTTGAGTTGGGTTAACCGAATCAGTCGAACAGCGTATATAAGCTGCCGAACGAGTTGATTTCGGCAGATCGCGATTTCGGTTTCCATTTCCCTTCTCCGCCGTCTCGCTGTTTCCGCGCCGCGCGATTTCATCGTTCCTCCTCAGCTTGTCGGCGTCTGGCGGGAGCAGTTCGTCGGCGCCACCGCTAGGGCTGACCTCTGGCCAAGGATCAAGGGGGGTGTTCGCCTGGGGAAATCTCAGCAACATTTCCGACGGACGGCTGTCGTCGTGTGATGGTACCACGCAGTGCGGTGGTTTTCGTTTAGTTAGGTTTCTTTGTTGTTCCATAGATCTTGTTGTGTTGATCGGGATTTGGTGAAACTCCGACATTGTCATCGCGGTGATTTGATTTTCCGACGATCTGCGTTCTTGAGGTTATCTTGGTAGGTAGTTTTGAGGGAGAGCTGAGCTAGGGGTGTCAGGATTGGAGCTGGGATTTCCATCGGGAGCAGCTGGATTCTGGCGGAGGTTTAGAACTGGTAAGTCTGATTACAGTGTGTTGTTCAATCTACCGAATTGGGGAGCTGCCATTCCGATCGCTAACGAGTTAGCATGTGAAGCAGGCGGTGTCGCGGAATTGGCCACGAGCAATTCTCTAACCAACCGGATTAGGCGATCCTCGGTGGTGTGAAGATTTGTTGAGGATGGCTCTACGGTGGCTTCACTCTCCGATCGGAGGCATCAATTGATTTTTGGCCATCGTCGGATCTCCTTGTACAAGGTAAGCCGATTTGGATGCTGCGTGGATTGTAGTAGGGTTTGGATCAAGAAATTTCTGTGATTTCAGCTGTGATGGGGTATGGGTATGGAATTTCTCTGCAGGTGGTTGATTGAGCTGTGATCTGCGATTATGGAGGCATTCTTATCGGTGTCATCGAAAACACGACACAGTAGCCCTTGTTGTATTTTTGCTTCCAATTTGATTATGGATCCGAGATGATACCTATTATTGGATCGGAAGGTTGTGGCTAAGCGATGCAAAGAGGTGAGTTCCAATCTAGATTTACAGTTAATTAGCTTTTAATGGCAAGATTTGTGCATTTGATAGAGAAGTTGTTTATTGGTTATTGTGATCAGTTTTGATATTAGGCTGATATAGATTTGTTCTGTGTTGCTGAAGGATTGATTAGGTTAATCGGATGAATAGATCAATCTAGTTGATCGAGATACCAGGTTAATGTAGGATTTGATTCGGTCATTAGATGTATGATGCTACTTAACTGTATCTTATTGTTACAGGACTTTGATGGTGATGGATACATGAACGTGGAGATGGATAACACGGATTATGTATCAGGTGGGTAATATCTACCTGGTCCGGTAGTTTTGATCAATTCCAGTGCATGATCTTGGATATATATGTTTATACCTGTTTACCTTAAATCCACTCATGTTAATCATATGCTTGTACTGCCTTGACCTTTGAGATATAAACTCTGGTACTTCATTGATTATCTAGCTCGGATAGGAACTATAAACCCTATTATGTATTAGCTGATAGATGTTCAGTAAGTACATGTGGTTAGGGTTATCTTTGTGACTTCAGCTTGGTTTACTGTATTACATCACTAGGGTTAGGTGATGGTTTGGATTATGGAGTCGATTGTTATATCATATCCGTATTAGTGTGGTGCATTTATGATGGATCTAGTTATGCGTGCATAGATAATTGTATGGTTGCCGTATGTGATCGACTAGAAGTCCTAGTGTGATGGTATATCCATTAGGGATTGTATGCTCGTATGGTTATATGGATGTCGATTGTATATCGCTAATGACTAGAGATCTTAGCGTGGTTATGCATCGGATGAGTATGACTCTTTATGCGATAGAGTCTTATGGATTGTAGTCCTTGCATAGTTGACTTTTAGTTGACGACTCCCCGTGGGAGGAGTGTCGCAAGGATACATGTATGGAGCTATCGCATCATCACATTGCATGCATCTTTTGCTGAGTCTCCCTTGTGGATTGAGACAAGTCGTCATCATCCTGCCTCCCCGACCACTTGGGGTAGTGGTAGCGAGGTTGAGAGCATTGGATGTGCGCTACCACTATGGATGGTGGTAGCCGAGATCGCGCCACCGGCAGCAGTGGTGTTAGCACTCGCCACTATAGGACGGTGGTTGTGTGAGGTGCACGGTTGTCTGTGTGCGACGCTTGTCTACTCATGGGTAGGAGCGTGGCTTGCAGCAGGGCCCCTAGAGTAGTTAGCTTTTTACGCTTATACACTACTCGGTCATACTACCCAACTCGGCCACTCGAGAGTGGTGGCACCTGAGTCTGCTAGTTGTCATTTCGTACACCGCGCCACTCTGGGTCGTGGTTGGATGGTCCGCATGACAGTGACCATGCATATGCATTGCTGATATATATGTATGCATGTATTTGATATATGTTTTACATATGCCTGTGAGATGCTGCATTTGATTGAGCTATGATTGTTGCACATGCTTGTACATCATGATACATGTCATTTGCATTTTATTTACTGCTATGGGTTGAGCATGATACATTCGTTGATTCAGACTGTTATATGCATTTGATTAGCATCATGTCATTGGGTGGTACGGACCGGGTTATTATACAGGTGATCATATACTGTTCATATGTCTGAGTATTGGTCAGGTATGGGTTTGACCTGGTACATTATATGGGTTATGTTATGGTATATCTGTCAGGATGATATAGCTTATGGTGTCATGCATCACGTACGCTGGTACATTACTTTATGTTCAGTTGAGCAGTTTAGTATATACATTGCGTATGACTTTACTGTAGTTACTTGTTATTAGAGTTGGGTAGGACTGTATGACTATTGGACTCATGTTGTATACCTATAGATCTTCACATGTATACTTGTAGATCTATCCTTTTATGTTGTGTTAGTGCTTATAAGCTCCACATATCTCCACAATGGCATGATATTGTCCACTTTGGGTCTAAGCCCTCATGGTTTTATTTTTGGGCTTTACCCAAAAGGCCTCATGCCAATGGAGATATCTTTTTTCTTATAAGCACATGATCTTTTCCATGTCTTACCAATGTGGGACTTTGATTGTATTCCCCATACTCCCAACAATCCCCCCCTCAAACGAAGGACCACATTGGGCCCCCCCTCAAGCCTATCCCTCCTCGAAGGATTTTCTCTGATGGATGTCCGATCTTAAACCCACCAGACTTCACACTCGCTGTTGTCTTCCCCCGACTCAGACTCCCTTCCAGATGTCGGGTTCTCTTGATCCGGACGTGGGAGCTCAACTTCCTTCGTTCGAGGTTCATGGCTTGACATGGACCATGGCTCTGATACCAATTGTTAGTGCTTATAAGCTCCACATATCTCCACAATGGCATGATATTGTCCACTTTGGGTCTAAGCCCTCATGGTTTTATTTTTGGGCTTTACCCAAAAGGCCTCATGCCAATGGAGATATCTTTTTTCTTATAAGCACATGATCTTTTCCATGTCTTACCAATGTGGGACTTTGATTGTATTCCCCATACTCCCAACATGTTGTTCATGCACTTTCTATATATTACCCCTGAGTTTATACTCACCACCCCTGGACCCTGGGTTTTCTGTCGCCCAGATAATGTAAGATTCCTTGACGCGTTTGAGCACCGCGATCCCATCTCACATCCCGTCATTTGAACATTTGGGGTTTTCCACGTATTTGCTTTCGCTGTTATTTTGTATTATGGCCATGTATAATCAGTGTTGTATTTGGCTGTGGATTTGTACGTTATTGTGTGTAGTATGTTAGAGTCGCACCGGTGCGCACCTCTTGTGTTGTTGTGGATATATTGTTTGGTATTGTCCATTTATATATTGTTGTTGTGGGCCTACGGGCCTTGTATTAACCCGATATGTTGCACGCATGTGAGATCGCTGCTTGCTTTTACGACATACTCTCGGCGTGACAATTTTATCGTATCGAGCCGTCATAAGTCCATTTTGGATTTTTATTTCGTTCTGACATCGAGTTTTGCTTTACTCGGTTTTGTTTTGTGAGTTCTGATCCGCCGTCATCTCCGAGCTACAAGGATTAAGGTATGTTAATCGCGTTATTACATATCCTTCGCTGGCTATGCATTTAGTTGCTTATATACAGCATGACTTGTAGTATATTAATCGATTCGTGAATCGTGGTTTGAGATGACCACGGGAACGATATGTTGAGGTTATTAGACATGTACCTGCTATCGAAAAGGTAATTACCTTTGAGAGCCGACTGATACCGAGTCGGAAAGCAGGGGTTAGGTAGTCACATCGCTTGTGGAGATCAAGGATTACGATCCTAAGATTTTCACTAATTATGTTAGTCAGATCATTACCTATGGGGTAATGAACTGCGCGAGTACACTATTGCTGGTGCAGATAGTAGAAGATTAGGTTGCGATGTATCATAGGGATTTTAATCCCCGAGTTGATCGTTCTAGGTTGTATAACATTGGGAGTACTTTTGGAGTACTTGACTCGGGTTATACGAAGATAGTAGTGTTAGTGGAATACCATTATCCGGATTTAGCTTGTACTTGGTGTAAGAAATGGGAAGTAACCTACGGGAAATAATGTATCACTTGGTCACAGTTCAGTGATGTTGTGAGATAGTATTTCCCCACGTCATTTTCTTTGACTCATTGTCAAGAAATTCTTGGGCTTTAGGTCGAGTGATCGTTTGGTAATGGAAGTACCATGCAGAGTCGTGAGACTTGCGAAAGTTACACCCATTTAATAGCCCAAGAATGTGATTGGGTTGGTTTTGGCCACCCACGGGTTATCGGTTGACATCTTGATCAGGATGTTTGGATCTCCTACCAGATCCTACCGGAAGTCTATAGACCGAGTCATGTGTATGGAAATGACTCCATAGCAAGTGTTTTAAAGAGTTGGAGATTTGATAAGCATATATTGCAAGTCAAATTATTGGAATCCGAAATCTCCAAATGTTGGATAAAAGGAGCAAGATTTAAGTCATGAGTCACGAGCGACTATTGGAGAGTTTTCCGATCATAGAAGACCGTTTGCAGATTGTCAGCAGCTTCTCATGTTTATCAGCGAACTCAGAGGAAAGACTCCGAAGGGAGATTATGTGTGTGCAGTGCGGGTTACGACGAGACACAGTCGATTATCCGATGGACCATTGTATCGCTTTTCTACATCGATGGTATTTACGAGAAGAGTATGTATTTTTAGACTCAGTTGAAGACTATGGATGATGCTTTCGAGCGGACGATCCACAACCTCGAAAGTCGAGATCATTACAGAAGATTGGTTTATCACATCAGCGGCGATCTACTACCTCAGATATAGTTGAAGTTCTTTGATACTTTCATCCGGAAGAAGCAAGTTACTCAGCAGTATCAGCCGAAGACATCTCAGAAGACTCAGACGTTCAGACAACAATGGTTACCTTTCCGCATTTACAACAAGCTACCTTTCCAGAGCAGCGACAATCAACTTTTCCGACATAGTTATGCTTTATACAGAGAGGAGAGATTTTACACGATAGTATCTATCGCGATATTCTCCGAATGGCGCTATACCTTTCACAGAGATGGAGCGTGCTTTGATGTTGATAGATTCTTCAAGATTTTTCAAAGGATGTGTACCCTTTGCTAGTACATGTTTACCATCCATATCCATTGCTTGATTTTACTTTTTTTGATTGATTTCAGTTCCTCCATGATAGTCTTTGCATCTACATGAGCCCGGCTAATGATGACAAGTTTATATGATTACTCGAGAAGAGAAGTATAGAAGACCAAGGATCGGTCCTTCGGTATTACTTTAGATTATTCTATTTGCGGATATAGCGAGAGATACTGATAGTTATAGGTATCTTTGTCTAGAATGTTCTTATATAGGATTAGAAGGGTTCCTATCGACTTGTGGGTTGGTGATTTTTCTCTACCATCTGGTGAGATGTTTATCGACAACCAAGAAGGCAAGGGATACCCTTAGCCTGCTAGACATACCTCCACTATAGACATATCCTTACGGATAGTTGGATTGTTGGAGCGTTGGTATACTAGGACTCTCGGATATGCGTATAATCCGAGAGTATTCGATGTAGTTTTGGATGAACTCTCGAACTTGTCCGCATGGGCAAGTGGAGTAGCGATTGAGGCGATTTCGAATAGTTCCGTTATTGAGACCTCATCCGAGATGATTTTATGGGTATCGGTGTTGCTAAACACTATGGGAGATTTATACGCCTCGGTGTTTCTTCTTGAAGACTTGTAACTCTTTGTTAGAAGAGAGTCGGACCTTGAGTTATGCATCGATTATCGATGATTGGAATGATTAGTTGAGAATGAATATCCTTCGTGGATAGATGATTTGTTTAGATCAGCTAAATGACACTGTGTATATCCTAGGGTTGGATCTACATTTGGAGGTTTGATATTGTAGTGACTTAGTGTCATACAATTATCATTGTCGTGTGATGATTGAGCTATCATTAGCGTAGAGTAAAAGGATTGGTGTATAGAGGTTGATAATGTTGTTAGACTTATCGACGATTTAGTCGTTCATGGATTTGAGGAATCAAGTACTCTTGGAGTATTTGAGATCGATTGTCATCATATCTGTGGAGGATATATTTATGGATATATTCCCAATCTTAAGGGAAGTTGTGGTTTCCCTAGATTGATTTGGTATTTACCATAGATGAGGATAGGATGTTTTAGCGATACTATACCGTCGACTTGTTGGACCAAGAAGGTGATGGAAATCACCTGGTCGGAAGTTTGTGAAGCTAGGTTTCAAGGCCTAGACGGTGGCTGACTTTTGTGTCAGTGTTAGTTAATCCGTCCGATATGGATGGAAGGGTATTGTACGTAGATGCATCATTTCAGGGATTAGGAGGGATCCGCAGCTTGAATGAGACGATATTATGTATATGCTAGTTGAGAAACTAGTGAGATTAGTCATTATAGTCTTCCAGTTACTTTCAGTTCTATGTGACAGAGTGAATTTTGGACATTAGATTGGTTTTTCTTGTGAGAGAGTAATTCTCCGTTTCCGAGGAGAATAGTGGGTTACAGAGTTGCATTCGCTTTAGGAAGAGTTGTTTCAGGAGACTCTTCATTCGAGAGTGATGACTTATTCGGAATGTATCCGGAAATAACGAGTATTGAGACGTTCCAGTGGGTGGAACGATATATGGGACACGGTTGATTTCACCAACAAGAAAAGGTGGAATATTGTGATCGGTAGGGTTATGTACCGTGATGAAGTGGGAGCCTAGTACGTTAGACTGTGTTGGAAGATTATCTAGAATTCGGAAAGGACTTGATAGGATTTGGGTAGTCGATGGTCGATTAGCTAGGTCCGCTCATTTTCTTCCGAGCCGTAAGATGGATTTCGTTGGATCGTTTGACGGAATGATATCCATGGAGTATCCTTGAGTATCATTTCTGATAGTGATTCATGATTTACCTTACGATTCTGGTAAAGTCTCCCATCGGTTACGAGTATAGAGTTCCACTCTGGTACGATTATCTATCTTTTGATAGATGGTCAATAAAGGTGTTATTTAGACTTTAAAAAAAAGGTGATTGAGAGCGTGTATATAAGAGCTAGAATATAATATTCAAGCTCAGTACTCCACTTAGTCACTTGAGGTGTGACTTTGCTCCAGATACTTGAGATGATTATTGTGATATCTCGCATAAAGAGTATGAGTAAATTTGGGGACCAAATTTTTATAAGTGGGGGAGAATGTAAAATACGAAAAAAAAAATATATATGGATTAAACCCTTTAAATTAATTGGGTTTGATTGGTGGGTTAATTGGGCTGGAAATGGGTCAGAATGGATCAAATTGGCTCAAATGATCTGGCCGAGAGAGCCGGGCCGAATCGGGCCTGGCCGAGCTGGATTGGGCAACCTAATCGATTGGGTTTAGGTTGAGTTGGGTTAATCAATCGGCCGAATAACATATAAGCCGCCAAACGAGTTGATTTCGCAGATCGCGATTTTGCTTCATTTCCTTCTCCGCTGCTCATTGCTTCGCCAAGGCGATTTCATCGCTCCTCGCCTGGCTTGCGGCGGGAGCAGCTTCGTCGGCGCCACCGCTTAGGCTGACCTCCGCCAAGGATCAAGGGGGTGTTCGCCGGGAAATCTCAAAGAACATTTCCGACGGACGGCGGGCCGCTGCCGTCGTGACGGTGAGGCCGCCACGCAGTGTGGTTTTCGCTAGTTAGGTTTCTTTGTTGTTCCATAGATCTTGTTGTGTTGATCGATTTGGCCGAGAAACTGACATTGTCGCGCAGCATTCGATTTTTCGACGATCCGCGTTCGAGGTTATCTTCAGGTAGTTTCGAGGAGAGCCGAGCTAGGGGTGTCGATTGAGCCGGGATTTCCACGGGAGCTGGATTCGCGGAGGTTTAGAACCGTAAGTCCGACATGCAGTGTTGTTCAATCTACAATTGGGAGTCGCCATTCCGATCGCTACCGGAGTTAGCATGTGAACAGTGCAGGCGCGAATCGCCACGAGCAATTCTCTAACCGACCGGATTGGGCGATCCTCGGTGGTGTGAAGATTTGTTGAGGATGGCTACGACAGTGGCTTCACTCTGCTGAATCATGAGCTGCTGTCAATTGATTTTTGGCCATCGTCGGATCTCCTTGTACAAGGTAAGCCGATTTGGATGCTGTGTGGATTGTAGTAGGGTTTGGATCAAGAAATTTCGTGATTTCACCGTGATGGGGTATGGGTATGGAATTTCTCCGCAGTGGTTGATTGAAATGTGATCCGCGACATGGAGGGCAAGCATTGCCGTGATCGATCGAAACACGACACAAATTGTAGCCCTTGTTGTGTTACTGAATTGGGAGACTTTGCTTCCAATTTGATTATGGATCCGAGATGATACCCTATTATTGGATCGAAGGTTGTGGCTAAGCAAAGATGCAGTGAGGTGAGTTCCAATCTAGATTTACAGTTAATTAGCTTTTAATGGCAAGATTTGTGCATTTGATAGAGAAGTTGTTTATTGGTTATTGTGATCAGTTTTGATATTAGGCTGATATAGATTTGTTCTGTGTTGCTGAAGGATTGATTAGGTTAATCGGATGAATAGATCAATCTAGTTGATCGAGATACCAGGTTAATGTAGGATTTGATTCGGTCATTAGATGTATGATGCTACTTAACTGTATCTTATTGTTACAGGACTTTGATGGTGATGGATACATGAACGTGGAGATGGATAACACGGATTATGTATCAGGTGGGTAATATCTACCTGGTCCGGTAGTTTTGATCAATTCCAGTGCATGATCTTGGATATATATGTTTATACCTGTTTACCTTAAATCCACTCATGTTAATCATATGCTTGTACTGCCTTGACCTTTGAGATATAAACTCTGGTACTTCATTGATTATCTAGCTCGGATAGGAACTATAAACCCTATTATGTATTAGCTGATAGATGTTCAGTAAGTACATGTGGTTAGGGTTATCTTTGTGACTTCAGCTTGGTTTACTGTATTACATCACTAGGGTTAGGTGATGGTTTGGATTATGGAGTCGATTGTTATATCATATCCGTATTAGTGGTGCATTTATGATGGATCTAGTTGTCTGTGCATAGATAATTGTATGGTTGCCTCAGTATGTGACCAGGACTAGAAGTCCTAGTGTGATGGTATATCCATTAGGGATTGTATGCGTGTATGGTTATATGGATGACGATTGTATATCGATATCGCTACCGACTAGAGGTCTTAGCGTGGTTGTCTGTCGGATGAGTATGACTCTTTATGCGATAGAGAGTCTTATGGATCAGTAGTCCTGCATAGTTGACTTTTAGTTGACCAGACTCCCGTGAGGGGAGTGTCGCAGGATACATGTATGGAGCTACGCATCATCACATTGCATGCATGTCGCTGGACCGGTCTCCCTTGTGGATCGAGACAAGTCCCATCCCGCCTCCCCGCCACTGGGGTAGTGGTAGCAGTGGTTGAGGGCGAGCATTGGATGTCGCCGCGCGCCACTATGGATGGTGGTAGCCGGAGATGCGCCACCGCCACCGCAGTGGTGTTAGCACTCGCCCACTATAGACGGTGGTTGTGTGAGGTGCGCTTGTCCCTGTGCGACGCTTGTCTACTCATGGGTAGGGACAATGGGCTTGGCAGCAGGGCCCCTAGGAGTAGTTAGCTTTTACGCTTATACACTACTCACCATACTACTCCAACCTCGGCCACCGAGAGTGGTGGCACCGGAGTCGGGCTAGTTGTCATTCGTCGCCACCCCGCCACTCTGGGTCGTGGTCGACGGGTCCGCAGACAACGGATGACCATGCATATGCATCCGATATATACGTATGCATGTATTTGATATATGTTTTACATATGCCCGTGAGATGTGATTTGATTGAGCTATGATTCGATTACGCCAGACATCATGATACATGTCATTTGCATTTTATTTATCGCTATGGGTCGAGCATGATACATGCGCTGATTCGCATCGTTATATGCATTTGATTAGCATCATGTCATTGGGTGGTACTGGGGTTATTATACTGTGATCATATACTGTTTATATGTCTGAGTTTTTGTCTGGTATGGGTTTGACCTGGTACATTATATGGGTTATGTTATGGTATATCTGTCAGGATGATATAGCTTATGGTGTTGGAGACCGTCAGGTACGTTGGTACATTACTTTATGTTCAATTGAGCAGTTTAGTATATACATTGCGTATGACTTTACTGTAGTTACTTGTTATTAGAGTTGGGTAGGACTGTATGTCTATTGGACTCATGCTGTATACCTGTAGATCTTCACATGTATACTTGTAGATCTATCCTTTTATGTTGTTCATGCACTTTCTATATATTACCCCTGAGTTTATACTCACCACCCCTGACTTCGGGTTTTACGCCTGATAACAGGTAGAAGATTCCTTGGACGTTTGGAGCACTGCCAGCTGATCCCATCTCACACCGAACATTTGGGGTTTTCCACGTATTTTCTTCCGCTGTTATTTTGTATTATGGTCATGTATAATCAGTGTTGTATTTGGCTGTGGATTTGTACGTTGTTGTGTGTAGTATGTTAGAGTCGCACCGGTGCGCACCTCTTGTGTTGTTGTGGATATATTGTTTGGTATTGTCCATTTATATATTGTTGTTGTGGGCCTACGAGCCTTGTATTAACCCGATATGTTGCCACGTACAGGGGAGATGTCGTCCGTTTGCTTTTCGGCACGGCATACTCTCGGGGCGTGACAGATAACTCCCCCTAAGGCTTGCTCCCCCTTGACCATTGCACCAACAATGTCCTTGGGAAGTCCCTAAGTCTATAGGAACTCTAAACCATCAAAATTAAGGTTCAAAGTTCAACATAGAACTTTTACTCACCTTAAGATTGATACAAACCCTAAAAACTCTCCTAATCCATATCCAATGAATTTTCACTCTTTATAATGCTTCCTAAAGCATATCCTAGGGTTAGAAGTGGTTAAGAAACCTTACCATAGCTAAAATCAGGCTAAACAAACCTTGTTAACCCGAATCGACCGGCAAATGACTCTATCAAGAATCAATCGAATCGCTTTCATCACCGATCGCTTTCATCACCGACGCATTATAAGAATCGATCGATAAATCAAATTCAATTTCAATATCATAGTCGAATTTTGAAAAAGCATAAGTAATTCTACATATTTTAAAAAATCATGAAAATTCATACGTATATTACTTATAGTCAATACAATGGGTGAAAAATGATAGAAAAATATTTTACCCATAAAATATCGAAATTGATACAAAATCTAAAAGTGAATAAAAACTTTAAAGTTTTAGCTCACTTTGTATCAATCTCATCAATGGTGATTGCTATCAAAAGATAGACTTCACCAAGGTTTTTTAAAATATTTTTGAAAACCTATATTGGATTATGTTCTTTGGGCTTAATGTACATGACTTGTACACAAACTTTCTCAATTATCCACCTTTGAATCAAGATGAGTTTTGGTTCAACTAGATGCAAAAACTATACACCTTGAACTCAAACTATATTCTAGCATCTCATATGTATCTAGGGTGTATAAATACACATACATGTCAATGTGATGTGAGATGTGGGTTTTGTTCTCCCTAATCTAGGGTTTCATGCATTTTTCTAAGGCAACCCTACTTGATTCCCTTATAAATGAGACTCCAAGTCATGTCATTGTCCTTAAATCAATTTTAATCAAATGCATGAATGATTATAGCATTAATGATGATATAAACAAGCATATGCTCATAATCATGATGTCATAGCATAATATGAAATCTAAAAATACATGACATTTGAAACTTTAACCCTAAACATGATCATGACATATAAATTATAAAAATTAAGCATGATATCATGACATGTTATATGACAATCAAGGCATGACATATAAAATATATAGGTATAATAATACCTAAAATTTAATATTAGTTGACATTTGAGATAATTAAGTATATTTTTATCATTATTCCTATTAATCTCCCAAGTGTGCTAAAAATTCAAAATGACACACTATGACCTCTAAACCTAAATTGTGTCAATTCAATTGATTTTTTTCATAATCTTCAAGGTATATTGGCACATCTTAAAATCTTTTAGGATTAAAATCAAAATATATTCCCAAGGTAACCATAACCTTGAGAATGACCTAAAGTGTCACCTTTACCATGGTTAGGTTAACTACTCATCCATTTAAGGTTGGCACACCCTAACCCATCTAGCGTGAATCAATCACGCTCTTAGGAATCCAAAATCTATTTGAACTCCTAGGGTTAATTAGTATTCCTTAGGGATAACCTCCCTAGATACCCTCCTAATGACCCTTCTAGGCTTGTTAGCCTTGGTCATTGTGGTCTTACCATGGTTAACCTTAGGGATTGCCTCTCTAGTAACCTTTTTAGTGGTCACCTTAGGTTTCTTCGAAACCCTAGCCACTAGGCATCTACCTTAGTCAACCTTAGTGATGACTTCCCTATTGACCTTGGTCTTCCTAGACCTAGATTGTGTTCCATAATCAAATGGAACATTATTATAAGACACCTTAAGCTTAGGTTTGTGACCCAAACCATTCTTGCCCTTGGTTGACTTTTGTTTCTTGGGTTTTAGATGTTGACTTTGAGATTTTGACCCTTGACTTTGACCATTAGACCATTGAAATTGATTTTGCATCTTATTGAGGGTCTTTTCTAATTTCTCAAGCCTTGACCTCAAGGCTTGGTTTTCCAATTCTAATTGCCCAATTTTAGAATTTTGATTTGGTTTTTGGGCATGGGATTTCTTAGGCATTTGCCTAGTCCATTTAGAGTTGAGACATAGATGCTCTTGTACCTTTCTAATAGTCTCCCTAGGTGGAATTTGTCTAGAATTGTTTGACCTAGGAAGGGCGTTTCTAGGGACATTAGTCCCAAATTTCTCCTTCTTTGAAAGGTAGACATTTTTGACTCCTAAACAAAATTCCCTATGTCTAGCATGCTCTTTGTGATAAATAGCAAGATTGCTAAAATTATTTCTAGCATGCTTTTTACTATAATTTAAGGACCGAGCATTGTTTAAATATACCTTAGGGTTTGCCCTAGAGGCTCTCCCTACTTGTGATGCTCCATCTTGTCCCTTCTTCTTCCCTCTTGGGCATTGACTCCGGTAATGCCCTTTTGAATTGCACTTGAAGCATATGACATGCTCCTTGCTCTTTTGACTTTGAGCACCGACATCTTTAACCTTTGTGTTGACTTTTGGTGTCGGAGGAGTTTTTCTAATCCGTTTCGGACACTTGCTTTTATAGTGTCCGGTTTCTCTACACTCAAAACATATTATATGCATTTTATTATTAACACATATGTTTGAGTTACCTAGGGTGGTTGTGGTGGTCGGAGTGGAATTTTGAGCTTGCTCTTCCTCTCTACCGGATGTAGATGGTTCTTCTTGTTGCTCCGGTATTAAGGATGCCCTAATCTCCTCCCCCTCAATCCTAGAGGTAGGGGTGTGCAATCGGTCGGTTAAATCGAAAAAACCGACCGAACCGACCGAACTTTCAAGTTCGGTTCAGTTTAATCGGAAATTCGGTTTTTTTATTTAAAAATATCGGTTTATTCGGTTTTTTCGGTTCGGTTTTGGGTTTGAACGGGAAAAATTCGGTTTACCATCAATCGACCGATTTTTTCAAGCGCCAACACGCTCAGCGACGCGCTCCAACACAGCGTGTCGCACATTTCTCATGTGCGACACGCCTGTGTAACACAGGCGTGTCGACCAGTCGACTTTATCTAAAATCGCGATTCGTGAAACCACAGATCACGATTTTCTTCCCTAAACCCTAACCTTTCACAGCCTCTCGCCAACTCTCCTAAGCCATCTCTCCGGCCTCCGTCTCCTCTTCATATTTGTCCATCCTAAATCCTAATTCTCTCCATCTCCGTCTCCGTCTCCTCTCCTAGGCTCCACTCGCACATCAACGGCTGCACACCCTTTCAATTTACGGACGACGGTTAGTTTACTATATATTTAGTTGTTTTACTATACTTATTTTTATGATTCCATTTTTGACGACTGACGATGATCATGATTCGTGAATAGTAAAAAATTTAGGTTTAGGGACATACTTTGTTTATAATTTTAAATTGCTAATCTAGTAAAATAGTTATATATAATTTTTTAAATGAATTGTATGTTTTTTTTAGATGTCAATGCAAGGAAATCTTTCAAATATGGATGTTGATAATAGTTGTTCAATGCCACAATCTGGATCTTCAGTAGGTACAAGACCACCTGTGACAGAAAAAGTAAGCAAACGGAAAACAATCAAACCAAGAAGTGAGGTATGGGAGCATTTTACGAAGTTTACCAATATCGCTAATGAGATTAAAGCCAAATGCAATTATTGTGATAAGGAGTTTTTTTGTGATCCATACAAGAATGGAACAACAAGCTTGAAATCTCATATGACCTCATGCAAGAAACATCCTTATGCTATTGAAACAAATCAAACATAGTTGAGTTTTCAAGTGGGTGCAAAACAGGGTGAGGGATCTCTTATTTCTTGGAAATTTGATCAAGATGCATCTAGAAAAACATTAGCTAGAATGATTATCATGGATGAATTGCCTTTTAAATTTGTAGAAGGAGAAGGGTTTAAAGCATTTATGTCTATGGTATGTCCAAAGTTTAGAATTCCTTCGAGATGGACAGTTGCACGTGATTGTCTTGAATTATACAAAATTGGGAAAAATTGAAAAAGTCATTGCATGATTCGACACAAAGAGTTTGTTTGACGATACATGGACATCGATTCAAAAAATTAACTATATGTGTTTACGCTCATTTTATCGATAAAGATTGGAAGCATAAAAGAATTTTGAATTTTTGTCCAATTACAAGTCATAAATCAGTTTAGCTATTGAAAATTGTTTGAGAGGTTGGGAAATTAATAGAATTTTCACTATTACTTGATAATGCAAGTTCAAATGATGTCGCCTAATAGTTTCAAGAAAAAGATGGTTAATCGAATTCTACTATTTTAACAGGTGAATTCATTCATATGAGATGTGTAGCTCATATTATCAATTTGAGTGTTATTGATGGCTTGAAAGATATAAATCCATCTGTGATGAGAGTCAGGAATGCTATTAAATATGTTTTGCAATCCCCCTCTAGATTAAGCAAGTTCAACGAATGTGTCGAAATTGAAAAAATTGAAAGTAAAAAATCATTGTGTTTGGATGTACCAACCAGATGGAATTCAACTTATTTGATGTTGAATGTAGCGGAAAAATTTGAAAGAGCTTTTGATAGGTTTGATGAACAAGACCCATGCTTTAGACTGTATCTTCAACGTACAGATTGGGGTGTTGTTGTGAATGATAATGGAGATATGATATTTGGACTAGACGGGAATGTCCAAACAGAATTACAGACTATTGATGGGAAGCCAACTAGTACTGATTGGAATAATATTAGACTTTTTGCATCTCTATTGCAAGTCTTTTATGAGTTAACATTAAAAGTCTCCGGATCTTTATATGTCACTTCTAACACTTTTGCACATGAAATCAGTTCAATTCATTCCATATTAAAGGAGTGGCAAGAAAGTGATGAACCTGATGTGTATTCAATGGGATTGAGAATGAAAATGAAATTTGATAAATATTGGGGAGATCCAGAGAAAATGAATAAATTGATTTATATTGCAGTGGTACTTGATCCAAGACATAAATTAGATTTTTTGGAATTTATGTTGATTGAGTTATATGGAGATGAAAAAGGTGCAATAGCAGGAAAGAATATAAAGGAGACTTTGTTTGCTTTGTACAAAAATTATAAGGAGAAAATAGAGCCTCAAAGTAACACCTCAAAAAATTCAGTTAATTCAGAATCAGGTGATAGCGACATCGTGCCTAAAAATATGAGTCAAATAGATTTGAAAAGGCAATCAATCTTTGCAAAGTATAAGAAACAAAAGGCACAAATTTTTGATGGCAACGTGTAATTAGATAAGTATATGAATGAAATAGTTGAAGAATATTGTGAGACTTTTGATATTTTGGGATGGTGGAAGCAAAATTGTCATAGATTTCTATACTTGCTCAAATTGCTCGTGATGTGTTAGCCATTCCAATATCAATGTTTAATCCGCTTTCAAGATCTTGGTGGTCGCATTTGATTGATTGTTGAGTTCATTGACTCCAAGAGTGGTAGAAAGTCCGATTTGTACTCAAGATTGGCTTCGATTAAGTTTGTGCCAATTAATGTCGAAGAAATTTTAGAAGATGTAGAAAAACTTGAAAGCGACGTTTATTTATAGTTAGTTGTTTGTTTACAAAAATAGATAGAGTATTAATTTGTTTGACTTGTATCATGTTATACTTTTTTTGTCAGAGTTTTCAAAAGTAATATTGGATTCGTCTTCTTCGACAACACCAATTGAGGTGTAATTAACTACTTCATGGTATGCTTCAATTATTATAATCTAGTTACAAGTGTATTTACTTTTTAATTATCTTGTTCAAATGGTGATAACAAATTTGTACTTCTTGATCATTATTTATTAGGATAAACACAAGGTGAAGCAGACAAGTTTGAACTTTGAACTCTGAAGTCAAGTCACAACTTACAAGGAGAAGGAAGGACCAAGGAGTCAACTCTCAAGTCTCAAGTGTCAACTCTCAAGATCTAAGGATACATTGTATTCATTTTTGATATGAGACAAGATCTAAGTGTAAAAAGTTAAAATTATATGTTTCATTGCTATGTTAGCAACTTGATTGCTTGAATGTTTTAATTTTAACGAGATATTTTTATATATTTTGATGTGTTGATATTTATTAAATTGTATTTTGTATAGTTGTGTTATTGTGTAATATTGAATGTTTTAAATTTTAATGTTGATATTTAAGAATAGTGTTGCTCTCTGTCATCGCACGACACGGATCGCACGACACAGCGGGCTTCTGCACGGCCGACAACCGAGCGTGTTGCTCTCTGTCGTCCGCGACATGGGCTTTGGGCGCGAGCACAGCGCAGGCGTGCCGCTTTTTCCGTTACGACACGCCTCGCGGTTTCTACCGCGAAGCAGCGCAGGCCGCTTTCCATGACGTAAAAAATCGGTTTTTTCGGTTTTTAACCGAAAAAACCGATTTTTTTTTTTTGCAAAATCGGTTCGGTTCAGTGAAAAATTTCGGTCGGTTCGGTTTAGTTAAAAAAAATTCGGTTTATTCGGTTTCGGTCTTAATCGGTTCGGTCGGTTCGATTTTAACCGAATGCACACCCCTACCTAGAGGTGGAGGTCTCCTCTTCTTCCACCGATTCGGAGGTTGATTCCCTATCAACTTCCGAATCCTCAAGCTCTTTAGATGACGATGTACTTGCTTCCTTTTAAGCTTGAGAGGGTGAGCACTCTTCTTCTTCTTCTTCTTGGATCAATGATAAATTTTCATAGAGCTTTGCCACTTGGCTCCATAGCTCATTGACATCTACATAATTACCTAACATACACAAGATATTGTTAGGCATTAAATCAATTAAAATTTTTATCACCTTATCATTTTTCTCGGATGCTTGGACTTGCTCTTCGGTCCATCTCTTCTTCTTGAGGAACCCTCCCATTGGTCCTATTGGATAGCTAAAACCCTCCATCAAGATGGACCATTCTTCGAAGTCCCTCATCATTAGGAAGTCTTCAATTCTCGCCTTCCATTGTCTAAACCCTTCTTGTCCACAGAAGGTATAAGAGATAGGTGTGTTGATATCCCATCCGAATTATTCTTGGACTTCCATCTTCACCCTCTAGCATGCTCCCTCAATTGTTAAACTTTGAAGAACAGCCTCGCTCTGATACCACTTGTAGGGGATCGTTTGAACGATAGAGGAGGGGTGAATAGCGTCGTGCTAAGCGTGATGGAATTCGTTCGTGTTCGTCTCTACAAAACTCGTTATGCTCAGCGGAATAATAATAATAAAAACAATAACGAATTAAAACAAACACGAACACAAAAATATAACGTGGTTCGGAATCGAACGGTTCATACTCCACGGATCGAGCTCTAACGAGCTCTAGCGACGCCAATGCAATCACTAATCAATAAACTCCTTCTCGACAACAAGTCGGAGGTGGAGAAACCTCATACAATGAATTACAACAAGTAATACAAAGTAAACAAGCAAATACAAGTGAAAATGTAAAGAACACTTTATAAACTAGGGTTTTGAGCGCTTGTTTGTCGGTTGCTTGGATGAGCTTGAAGGATCCTGAAATGCACCTGCAAATCGCCTTCAAATTGCCTCACCAAAGCTCCTAAAGAAC
The DNA here is from genome assembly GCA_025175895.1 of Wurfbainia villosa. Taxonomy (NCBI): domain Eukaryota; kingdom Viridiplantae; phylum Streptophyta; class Magnoliopsida; order Zingiberales; family Zingiberaceae; genus Wurfbainia; species Wurfbainia villosa. The sequence continues at coordinate 277,977 of CM046000.1, read as the reverse complement.
CAATGTCGCAATCTCCATGAACATCTCCCTTTTATCTCGCGTCGGACTGGATTTCCGCCTGGCAGTCGACTGTCATAAGTCCCTAGTCGACTGCCAACACTGTAGTTGTAAGACAACGACTCAATCCACGTTGGACAAGTTCCAACGGGACTCTCACCAGTCGACTGCCAACATTGGCAGTCGACTGTCAGCACCCGTAGCCGACTGCCCAGTCGACTACGGAGCGTTCTGTGCTCGCAACTCAACTGGCAGTCGACTACTCCAATGAGCAGTCGACTATCAAGGCAATTTCAGCCATAAATGGCAGTCGAGCTTTAGTCGACTCTTGGCAGTCGAACCGGCCATAATGTCAGTCGACTGCCAACCTCAAGAATGAGGTTTTAACCCAAGTATGGTGCCCCCATACTTGCTAGACCACCCTTAGCCTAGACCTAAGCTTTCTAGCCACCTCCATCAGCCTCACGCCTCTCGGATCCCTCCAAGTCATCCATGACTTGTTCATCCATCGTGCTAGCCTTCAGGTGTTTCCATCGGCTATGTCATGCTAACGGTGTATACACCGCCAAGGCACATTGGACTTACGCCGCCAAGACTCCGCTTGGACTTTACGCCGCCAACCATTGGACTTATACTGCCAAGACTTTACCCTTAGACTTTATGCCGCCAATATTAAACCCTTTGGACTTCTAAAATGCCAAGACTCAAGCTTGGACTTTCTCTTGCCAACCCATGTTGGACTTTCCATGTCAAGACCCATGCTTGGACTTCCCTTGTGCCAAGTACTCAAGATTTGGACTTTCCCAAATGTCAAATGTCCCACTTGGACTTTTCATGCCAAGTACCCAAGACTTGGACTTTACCTTGCCAAGACTCATGTTTGGACTTTCCCATAACCACATGGTCAACCCTAGTCAACCTTCAAAGTCTCCTTCGAGTCAAACTCGAGTCTGGTCAATTATAACCTGGGTCGATTGTATAAATAATCTTCCCAAAACATTAACCGACATCAATGTTAACTCACTTTGTCAAACCACTTTGTCAAATATCAAAATATCACTCGAGTCAAACTCGAGTCTGGTCAATCGTGATCTGGACCGATTGCACCAACAGACTTTACTAACACCAAACATTTGATCTTCCTTGACCTGCTTAGATTTTTCATTTGGTACTAAGGGTTTGGTCAGCCGTGACTCACTTGGTCTTCACATTTGCCAACTCCTTATTGGATTTTCGACCGTCAAGTGTCTAGTTCTTCATGATTCATTTGGATTTCTTACTTGTCAAGTATTCGATCAATCTTAACCTACTTGATTTCTCGCTTGCCAACATTCTGTTAGACTTCCGACCACCAAGTATTTTATCAAACCCTGACACACTTGATCTTTACACTTATCAACTTCCTTGTTGGACTTTCGACCATCAAGTGTCTGGTCCTCCCTGACTGATTTGACTTTCACAATTTATTAAGTATTTGTTCAATCTTGACATACTTGACTACATGCATCATCGATCAACCTGATCCAATGATGACTATACCAACAATTATTTCTTCATCATAACCTCAAAATATCACATATCATTCTTCACTCATCATCAATCTATTGTCATATTATCAAACATCAAAACTCAACTCGAACTCACACGTGTTTGATCAACCTTGATCTGAGATTATTTACACCAACAAGATCAAGTCAACTAACTTAAATTTGATCCGACTCAATTCAACTACTTAGAGAAGATAGACAACAAGACCCAGACAATGAGATTAACCTAGTTTGACATATTGGGCCAATTAAGTCAATTTGATTTGTTAAGTTATTCTAACTAAGTCGTTTAGCTCTAATAGTTAATTTGATAAAGGGTAATACGGAGACAAAAATCAATTGTACATAGTTTTTTTTAACTCCATAAGATATTATTTTTAGAATTCGAATTTGTGATAATTTTAATTTGATAGAAAAGATTAACTTCAAGTAGAAAATATTATTGCGAAAGATTAAAAAAAAACAAAAGTAAGAACTGACTAATTAATTATGCATACCTGCGACAAGCTTTGGCAGTGGGGACTGTCGTGACGTGGGAATGGAAAAGCAGCCAGTGCTGAAAGCGTTGCCCGTTGTACCTTGCGGACAAGAACAATTATAGCCACCGATCGTATTCTGGCAATCGCCTTTGCATGGATACACATCTAATTCATCACACTCATTGATATCTGCAAGCATTTAATCACATATAATTAAGGTATAAGTCGAAGGGATTAATTATAGAGTAGAAATTAATTAGTTATTAGAGATGTCAATCGGTGGAGTAGTAACGTATACCTTGGCATCCATGGAGGAGGTAGGGATTGCCTTTGAATCCGCGGGAACAATTGCAAAGGTATCCAGGAGCAGCAGAGGTATCGACGCACTCGCTGTGCTGACTGACACAGGCGTAAGAGATGGAGTTGCGCCGGGCTTCCTCGCACGTCTCATTTCCGATCCCCCAACTCACCACCACCGGCACACTTCGATTATGAATCTTCTCCAAGAAATTTTTGGTGGTGATGTAAGAGCTCTGGAAGCTGAACTGATTCTCCTGCACCAGCACCGCGTAGCTGCAAGGGCTGAAGCTCCTCGTGCTGGAGCCATTGTGTACTGAACCAAACCAGACTTTGATGTAGTCCAGGTCCCGGGGAACGGAGGTTTGGCAGCAGCCGATACCGTCGCAGGAGCCTGATTCGGCGGCGAAGCTGTCGTTCTGGCAGAAGGTCATGCAGCCGCTCTGGTACGGTTTGCCGTCATGGGTGCCGCTGATGTAGGCCAAGGTGTCGCAGCCCATGACGGTGAACTTGTTGTAGGCGCCAGAGAATCTGTAGGGCCTTCCGCTCATGTCCACAGACCATGTCGCGTTGCTCTGATCATCGTAACACTTCCACGAGATCGGGTTGTACACCCGCCCTTTGCCCTGCGCCAACAGGATCTCGATGATCTCCACGTTACCGATAAAAGGCCGATCGAGGCCGTCGGCGTTCAACTTCTCCAGGCAGTTGACCGTGTAGGCGGCGCTGAAGGAGCAGTTGCGGCCGATGCCGAACGGGTAGGGGATCTCCACATTCCCGCATCTCGTCGGGCAATCCGCAGCCGGTAATTGCGGCCGCTCTACAGATGCTGCCGTTGCACCGACGAGCAGCAGCAGCAGAACTTCAACTACCAAAGGCAGAACCTCCATTTTCTCTTAGTTGATGCAAATTGGCTGTTAAACTCTTTGCAGGCGATGGACGGAGCAGTGCCACCTCAAGCTTTAAATAAATCCCAGGCCAAAAGTGTTTTAAAGATTAAATAGGTATCTTATTCTGGACATCACTCCTGCGCTACGACGCCCACGTGCAGTTAAAGGGGTCTTTTGTTCTGGACATCACTCCTGGCTACGACGCCCACGTGCAGGCGACTATGTCAGATAGTAGCGCTTTATCGATATATTTTACGATAGTAAAAATAAATTATAAAAGATTCTATGAATTAAAAAATCATCTGAATTAAAAAAAAAAATCTCTTTCAAAGCGATTTTTATTTTATCCATAAATTTTATTATATCTTAACCATATACGTAACTCGCTCTCGAGTATACACTGGTTTATTCTCCCGAATCTATAATCCATGAAAAGGATAAGAATCGGTAAACACAGCTAAGAACAAAATCCTAGAAGATTTGGAAGTTACCTTTGTGACCGTGTATTTGTGACAAAAGATGATAATTCTCACTTCTAAAATTTCTGATCGGTGTTTCAACTACAATAAGAAAATGAGAGAAAGTAAATTACGGATTGGACAAAATTTCTGATGGTTAAAAACGAAGAAGATTAGTGTAGGAAGGATTTTAATCTCTTCTGAAATAAAATCTTATATTATTTGTGATAGATCTACACGCTATGCACGCGGAAGGAGACGCTCAGCCTATCAAGATATTAAAGAATCGGATTCAAATATCAAATATATTTTTCAAATTCAAATTCAAATATCACAAGAGCTTATTTACTTAATCTCGATTCCTTTACATATCTAATTTGTCATATCACAAGATCACTAGAATGCCTTTTAAAATTAGAGAATTTAAAAAAAAACACATAAAGATTGAAATTTCCTCAATCTATATATTTATAATTTACAATTATACATCTTACTTATATTTAAACTGAAAAAAAAAATAACGAATGGATAAAATTTCTGATTTGATGATTAAAAATGACGGAGATTCTACTGACTTCAGAGAGGATTTTAATCTCTTTCGAAATCGATTTTTATTTTACTTGCGATAAATTTATACTGTTCTAGCTATCAGACCGAGAGGACTATAGTGTGAACTATGCGACGCGAAAGGGAGGCGCTCAGCCTATCAAGATATTAAAATTAAATACACGTGAAAATTAGATAGCAAAGGAATATTTTTATCCTAATGGCATGAAACACGCGGGAATATTAAAACCTAGTGCGTTTGGCTTGTTGACTTTGCTTTTTTTTTTTTTACTTTGTTATTTTTAGATTGCATTTGGTAGAACGTAATCTAATTCAAATTGTAATGAAATGTAATATAATCTTGATTGTATTATTATGTTTGGATAAAAATTACATGTAATTTTGAATTACAAAGGTCATTATATTCTTTTATTTGATGTCCATTACAAAGACGATAGAAATGGATCGACGACGATGACGTAGATAATGACAACGATGACGACGACGGTCAACCGACGATCGACTGGTCGGTCGGCGACCGATTGACGATTGTCGTTGGCCGTCGGCCGGCCATCGCTGACGCCGGCGATCGACCGGTTGCCGATCGTTTGCGCCGTTGTCGATCGCTGGCCGACCGTTGTCGATCGTCGGCCGATCACCGTCGGTCACCGGTCGACCGCCGTCGATCGTCGGTCGGCTGCCGCTGATCGTCGAACGACCACCTCTGGATTACATAGATTTTGCTTTTTAATCCAGATTACAAAACTTTAGTATCTTTTATAATCCAGATTACATTACTTTACAATTTTAAAACAGTAACAAACAAAGAAATCTACCTTATAATGTAATCCGGATTACATTACAAGACAGATTACGACATATCAAAAGCAGCCTTAGAGTAGACTGACTTTAAGGATGTATTTCGTTAATTTATAATACATAACTTGGTTATGTAATAACTAGATAATCATATTACTAATATTATAAAGAATAAAATATAACTTATATTATTTGGTTCAATTTAAAGTAATACAATCAAAACTTATTTTTTAGAGGTTTTAAAGTATCACCTAATTTAATATTTTACTATATTATCTATTCAATTATAAGATTTTATTTACTCCGAAATATATTTGTTCATGGTTGTGCCGATTGAGATATTTACCTTGTTGTCTAGTGAGATGACAGCGAGGTGGTCGCAATCGATAATCGATGACGGTGATTGGCACTTGACGACGACGACGACAGTTGACATCGACGGCAGTCGTCGATCGACATTAGCACCGCCGGTGGATGATTGACAGCGGCCGACCGGCAATCGACGACAACGATTGGTCGGTCGGCGACCAGCGACAAGCGACGACAGCAGCCGATCGACGATCGACGACAACAATCGATCGACGATCGACCGTCGACCGACAACGACGGTTGGTCGGCGTTCGACGGCGATGGTCGGTCGGCGACCAACGGTAGTGACTGACCGGCGACCAACGGCGATGGCGACGGCCGACCGACGATCGACGGCGGGCAACTAGCGACCGACAATGGTCGGTTGGTTGGCGACCGACGACGGTCGGCCGGTGATCGATGACGATCAGTTGGCCGACGATCAACGATCAACCAACCGACGATCGACGACCGGCGACGATCGACGATCGACGACCGACGACGGGCGATCGGCGACCGACGACGGGCGACCGACGATCGACGACGGGCGATCGGCGACCGATGACCGGTGATCGGCGATCGGCGATCGACGGTGGCCAGCCAAAGACCGACGGCGACCGACCGACGACTAACAGCGACTGGCGACGACGACGGTGGCCGGTCGGCAACGGTGGCGGCTAGTGACAGGCAATGGCCACGACGACAATGGAGGCCACAACCAATCGATTAGGGTTTTAATTTATGTATAGTTGGATTGTTATTTGATAAATTGATAAGGATATTTTTTTCCTAAATGGTAAAAATCGGAGGATATTTTTGAAAAAAAAATTCATAATCCAAGAAATCAATAAAAACTAAGCTTCTTAGAGGTTTTTCAATTTTTCCATGTATAACTCTTTTGCTGATGTGTCGGACATCCACTTGATAATCTTTCAAATCCTGAACCAAATAAAATTTTTTTTGATAATTTTGAATGAATAATCAAGATTATCAATAATAATCCGAATCAAACGCCCCTAAAAGTGATTGTCGACTGACTTTGATTGGTATCCGATACAAAGATTCAAGTATATTTCTTAATTAATTATTTTTTTTTAGTTTTCATTTTTGTGCGACGATTTCTTTCTTTCATTATCTTCTTCCACGTTTCCTTTCAAAATATTATTTGTGAAAAAATTCCTTGGTATATACCTATGTACAATCGCGTCTTCAAATTCCCTATGCGATACCATATGCATCTCAACGGTAGAAAATGTTCAATTCTCTTTCAAGTTGTGATCTCCTCTGGCAAGTTCTCCCTCTCGACATTGTCTTGTTAGTGTTTCCATATCCACGAGTAATGTGTGAACTCCGAGTGTAAGCACTGCTCGATTAGCTCACTAGGTGATTCTCATTCATGAACAAAGCCATAGTTGTCACTAAAACTTCTTTGTTCTTCACGTCCTTCAAAATAAATTGTTTTCTTTTATAGGTAAACAACTCCAAGCTGATAACCATCCTAAAAATGTAAGCATCACTTTTATAAGTCGATTCATATATTTGAAGGCACTCGGGATCAATGTAACCATGAGTAAATTGTACCAACATTTGAAGTCCCGAACTTTGAAACATTTGCATTGTAGTCATTGTCTAGAAGTATATCGGAAGGTTTTACACCTCCATGAATGATACTAGGCGAAGCTATCATGTGCAAGTATTCCAAAGCCTCAGCGGTTTGATACTCAATGCTTAGTCGAATATTGTCCAGAGATCAGATATATAGAGATGTCAATCTCACCACTTAATTTGGTTTATGTCATGCTAAGTGTATAGAGGTGAAGTAAAGTACCTTGGCATCCATAGAGGAGGTAGGGACAGTTGCAAAGGTAAGGAGCGATCGCCCAACTCACCACCTGCACCGGCACACTTCGATTATAAATCTCATACAATGCAACAAAAGATTAGAATCGTCAATCTAACGGCTCCTATCGACTTGTCCTCGAACTATGATAAATGTTGCCTGTCGAGACGATGATGGTGAGATGTCCCGGTGGCGAAGACAGCAAGGGCCGACAACTCGGATGAAGAGGGCTGACGCGGAGGGAAAGCAGGAACAGCAGGGATGTCGTCTCGGTCGTGAGCCGAGCCGAATGAGAGTCCTGCAAGACAACAAGCGGTTAAGGGCGCCGAGAGAGATCTCGGCAAGGCCTCTCCGACGCTCAAGGCAGGGAATCAGTATGAAGATGAAGAAGAGAAATGTAGAGATGAAGTTAAGAATGTGCGAACCTCCCTTTCTTCTCAGGGAAAGCCATATATATAGAGGGGGAGCTACCCCGCCAATGGATACTATCAGTGAATGTGACATGACCTCAGAGAGACGTACACCACGATCATTACCCTCGCAACTATAGCAGGCGCATGGGCTGCAATTAATGCACATCGCGCAATTGATAGGAGGCAAATCCTAATTGATGCCGCAGACATCCATCTGAACCCTGACAGAGGGGTTCGCCTTTTTGTCAGAGAGAGATGATGATGATGAGGATTGCTAGATCAGCTTGTGAGTATGAAATAACCGCCTTCTCTTTTATTTGAATAAGATAATTTATATGGAGAAGTCGTACATCAGAGATGACATGTCTTTGCCGAGATGTAAGGTGGATGAAACGAAAAGTTATTCAGCATAATAGGAGTCCGAGCTGAGACGTATGACGTCTGACATAATAGAAGTCTGAACCGAGACGCGGAGCGTCTGGAATAATGCATGGGTCAAGCTGAAGAGTTCCGACTAAGCTGATCTCCTTATTCGGCTTCAGATGTACCGAGATGAATTACCTAACATGTAGATACAGTAGTTTTACCCGGCATCAATAAAGAAGATAAATCAGAACTTTTGGCCCTTGAAACTAGTAACTAACGCATGGAGGGTGAAACTCGCTTTTGTGAGGAATTGACCCGCCGTCCATTGTAATAACTTTCTGCATGTGCTAGCCACTAGCTCCTTCTCGCGGGGATATAAATCTCATATAAAAAAATATGGAACCGCCACATTAGCGGTCCCTCATCGTTGCCCCTACGTGTGGAGGGGAGTAAATTAGGTGTTAGATGACTAGCACAGAAATGTAAAATAATCGATAGATATAAATCTCATACAAGAACTAATTGGTGGTGGTGTAATTAAGAGCTATGGAAGCTGAACTGATATTTGCAGTGAAATTTGAATACTCGAGTCAAAGTTTTAATTAAATGGTATAAATAAAGTTTATATAAATCAGCTTTAACTTTCTGTCAAAGTAAACCATAACCTTGAAAAAACAACATTGTCCATGAAACACATTTTGATGCTCCACGAGGATCTATCCTTGAAAACTCGCCTACTTATTTGACTCATCTTACCCATTTATTTGTCTCTACCCGATTCGCTTATTTGATTGTGTTTACTTTAGTTTTAAAATGAAAATAAGTTAACTAGTATTATATTCTATAAAATGGAAAATTATACTTTAGAATGGAAGAGAGGAGTGGAAAGGAAGATGGTGTTGTTTACAACCAGTTATTTTTTTGTCAGAACTGATCTTAAACTTGACGATCAAGGTGCATGCTTCTTAAACGACTTGTTCATTCATAAACTTACATTGAACTAAATATGATAACTGAATCTTACATAAATCAACTCAAATTTTACTCAACTCATCTTAAAGAATTATTACATGATAACTTGGAGGGAGATAGAAGAAAGGAACTTTTTTGACGAACAAAATTTTGAGATTATAAATTATATTCCTTTGAATTGCTTACCAAATAAGCAAGAACAAAAGTTTGATAAATAAAAAAAAACATATGAAAGTCTTCACTTCCAGGCTTTTCTTCCCCGGAACTGCTTCCCTGTTCTCCTTTCTCGCTGCTTCTTTTCCTGCTTGGATCGAGCCACCTTTGCTCGTTTCGCAGCAAGAGGCATCTTCTTTTTGTGCTCCTTTTGCCGATTGCTCATGCCACCAGTCTGTTATTAACCAGCAGCGTATCGGTATTAGTCTATAACAGCAAAAATGAATGTACATTTCGGCGCAAGGAGAACAGCAGTCGATGCATAAACAGAGAGAAACGGAGCAACTCATAAGGGGAACAACAGGCGGATTAGCAACATCGGGTAGTGGATGCATGAATTTTAGATGGTTAGCATGCCAACTGATGAAAAAGATTCAACGTATAATAGGATCTCTAATGAATGTGGATCATAAATATAATCCAATCACTTGATGCGATCCGAGGATATAACACAAAGGAGAAGTAGAAAACTGATGATAATGAGATGCAAACAAATGAAAGTTACGACTTTAGAAGGAACTCCGTCATGTCCTGGAATGAATTGAAACCAAAAAAACAAACTTCACCTTTTTCTGTTTCACTGCGGTTCTGGCTTGGTACTTCCCTCTATCCTCTCTCCCAGCCTTTACAAGTGCCACTCTCTCCTCCTTGGTAAGCTTTCGTCTAATGTGGACCTATAGGAAACAGGTAACGAGTTAAAACGAAAAAAGTATCATTCAATTTAACTGCAGAAATATATGTTGATTGGCTTTGCAGGGAAGTCTTGTTTGGTACATTTTAAGTATGTTGATTGGCTTTGTATATATCCAGCAGTATTACAGAGAGGGATAAAACAAAAAGATATTATTGAAGGACTCACTTCGAGCATAGCTGGATCCACAGGTTTCATACTCAGTTGCTCAGAAGAGGGGATTTTAAAAGTGCCTTTGGAGTCTGAACCATGTCGTAAAATTCCATGCTGAGCCATAGCCAGTTTTGCTTCTTTCTTTGCCTACAGGTTTACAACAAAGAGCAAATCTCATGAGATTCTTGCGTGGTAAATCGGCACTGTACACAAGATCAAGCTTCCTAGCATCCACCTTAGAACAAAGAAAATAAATACAGCGCAAGGCTTGTGAGGTTCCTATATGGTAAACTAGACAGAAGTGAAGTTTCCTATTCTCATACCTTCAATTCTTTTATGCGCTGAAAATCTTCATTAGAAAGAATTCCATCAGTCTCATCAGATGCTTTCTGTGCTGTCTTGGCCATAGCTAGTTTTTTAAGGGCACGAAGACTCGATTCTGAAGCATTAAGTTGCCCAATATATTCCTCAAACTTTCTCTTCTTCGGTTTGGTGTTGGCCCCATCCTTGTTCTCATCATTATCATCATCTGAATTAATTTGACCATTAAGATTGTCACTGTCTTCATCAGAGTTATTATTAGTCATCTTCTCCGCTGAAGACCTGGAGGAATCCACAATCATATCAGTTTCTTCCATATCCCTGACATCACTATCATAGTCGTGCTGGGTTGCTTCATCATCGTTATCAGAATCATCACTGTCATTTTCCTCATCGTCAATGCTATCATCGTCTTCTAGCTCGTCAATTTCTTCCTCATCCTCGTCTTCATTTCCTTCATCCGAAGCACCATCATCTTCTTCTCCATCTTCTGAAGAAACATTCTCGCTCTCTGGCTTTTCGTTGCTGCCATCCTCGTCCAAATCTGATGCAGAAGCCTCCTCGTCAGAGCTAGAAGCCATTGAGCTGTTATCATGTTGCAGCAGCTCAATGTCAGGCACATCGGAAGGCACACTAACTTCTCCATAAGCTTTAGGCCTGGCTTTGGGATTCACTGGCCGACCACGGTCCTTTTTGACCAATAGTGAAGGGCATATCTGTAGATGAATAAACGGAGGATTATCAATCACTTTACATGTGTGTGTGTGTATATATATATATCAAAAATCAAAATTAGAAAAAAATTTGCATATTCTAACCTCTCTAAATAAAGTCATCAAGGAACGCGCTGCTGAGGAAACGGCCTTCTCGTGAGATTTTTTGTACAAGACCAAATCTTGAAGGAGATCTTCATTCATTAACTACAAACAAGAAGAATGTCTAGTAAGCGAACTATTTATGTCCAGACTGTAAAAGCTTCTTTTATGTGTGCTATTCTCCTAAAAGTTTGAAACAAAAAAGAAAAATAAGAATACTGATTAATCACAGATGACATGTTGCAGAGATAAACATGGTTACAAAAAATTTGCATCTGTACAGAAAAGTGTGCAGACAAATGGATTTGAGTGAATTGTGAAGATGGTGACAAAGATGACATAGACTTGATTACTAGAAAACTAACTTCGAAACATGTTCAGTTTGCCGGACAGATCATGTATGGTACGGTCTTACTAGGACTGGGCAAGGGATGTGTGCATTGGATAAAATCAAGCAGACCAGTCGTGTCGACCATGGAAACTAGTTCTGAAAAGGTCAAATTCTAGGCCGTGCATTCGATTACCCATTAAAATTGTTAACAGTACTTTTTCTCTCTTTGGTCCGATGGACCACAAAGAGTTCGGGTACAAAAAAAGTGTAAAACAAAAAAGCCTATTGGCGCTCTTCAAAAGATACTTCAATTTTTATATTATTAGAGCATAAATTTGTAACGAGGATTCAACTTCCACAGATGATGAAACACCATTAACTTGACAAATTATCTACCAAACGAAGTAAAGGTAAACTGCTGGTGTAAAAAGAACGATAGTAGAGAACATTCAACAATGAAAAATAATGCATACCATACGTGTTGATGTACAGAAAAATAGCAATAAATTTGAACAGTGGCTAGATGATATGCAATACCAGAGGCATTCTGATACAAATCTCTCTGACAACATTCAGTCCAACAGCGATAGCCTGACAAACAAGAAAGAAAGGGTCAATAATTCAACTTCAACCATGGTTATAATAATAATTGATACCAAAATTAAAAAAATACAAATATTATTCAAAATTTTTGCTGAATAATACCTCCGTGCGAGATCGATCATGGACAAACTGATTAACAATTTGTTTGAATAATGGTTCAACTGCATCAGGAGGTACCTAAAATCCAAGTTGGCTTTATTAGGCAATTTCACTCAAAGAGGAGATATTTTTAAATGATTTCTCTTGTCTACGGTAACATGGAGATGAGCTTGATATTAAAGCAGGAACAAGAAACCATTACCAACTCGTGGCAGGCCTGGACTGCAGCGGCAAGCAACTCAGTGACATCGCGTTGATGAGGCTGAGAATAAAAACTTAGCTCAGCCTCAAGCTAACATATAATAAACAGAAAATTATTAATCCAAATAGTCGAATACCTGAACATATTTTTGGAGAAAAGGATAAAAATTCAACAAGATCAAACGATGCATTCCAACAGTCCTGGCAATAACTTTCAACATCATCATCCTAACCTGCATGCAAAACAAAAGAAGAAATGTCGCACTTCAAATATCAAGCAACATGCAGAAAGCCAAGCTCATTTAACTAGAATCAGATTAATATAAAATAGTAAACTAAAGAGCTGTATGAGATCTAGAGTAAAGGCAACCTGAGATTAGAGTAAAAGTCATCAACAATGACTATATCTCTACTGTTTTAACATATTTCTCAGCTAATATGTTTATTTGGATGCAAAAATGAGAGAAATGAAAAGAAAATAATTAACAATTTCTCATGTTGATAGAAGAAGGGATTGAATTGTATCCAATTCCTCCATTTTATTTCCTCAAAAGATTATGTGGAAATGGAGTTATTTTACTAAATATGACATGCTGATGAGGTTTCGACGCTGCCAAAATTAAGACTTATATTACTATCATAAATTAACAACAAATGCAATTAAGAACATAGTCCATCAGATTAATAATAACAACGTACAGAAACAAGTCATCAATAAATTTTCAACATAAATTGCTTGATGGTAGAAAGTGAATTTTATAGAAATGCCAAAGGAGAAGATGAAAAAAAAAAAAACTACCTCAAAGCGTTCATTGCATTTCTGAAGACGGGAGAACAATTTCTCAGCAAAACCCTAACGCAAGATCAATTGAAAATTATGTTGAGAACTCAAGATCATACAAGGACTTCAATCATTGAACTAAATCTTAGGGACTATTCAACCTGTGCATCCTTTAAATGCGAAAGAGGTGAATAGTAACTGGAACTATTATTCTGTGATGCTACTCGTTGGTGTCTCTTCATGTTGCGGAGTACACGCTGCAGCTTTGCCTTCTTTTTTTTCTTGCTGGAAGTAGTGCCTTTATTTTGTGCCTGGGAAATCAAAGAGAAACAGTTAGTACAACAGTTTTATAAAGAAGACTTTCGGATGGTTACTGCAGGCTCCTAATGAAAAGGATGATTAACCTTTAGTTGCCATACTGTATGTGACGGAAATCAATATTCAAAGTGTAAGAGGAAAATTACAGACCTATTTTATGCATATCTCTTAGTAGAATAGTTAGTATCAACTACATGGACCTTATCATTCTAGTAAACTCCGTCCAATACTATACTGCTATTAATATTCAGCTCTCTTATATCATTTTAATATGCTAAAATTATTTCCATTGGTCTCCCTTTATTCATTGCACCTTTCAACTCTAATTACAAAGCTAGCCTAACTATAAAATCGCTAATCTTTGAACACTTCCATATCATCTTAACCTATTTGCTAAATATCTAAGTAGTGAGATAAGAAATTTTCGCAAAGTCCAAACTTGAAAATACTTTTGTGATGGGAGTCATTTGCTCACTTACCAAACATTTGCACTTCAACAAACATATAAAACTTGATGAGGAAAAATAATATATTTAGCAACTTGCAATAAAAGAGTGATTTCTATAGTTGAATCGTTTTGTAAAATTCTGAAGTGAGACAAGAACCAAAGTATCAAAAGAGCTTATACTATTAAAAATTCAAAATTGATCTATAGGAAATAATTCAAAATTGCATACTTCAAATTCAACATCCAGTATACACTATATAATCATTGATTAAATAATGTAACCATACCGATCATTTATAAAGCTAACCAAAACCTAAAACACTTGATCGATAGGAGGAGTGCACATTCACGATATTACATTGGAGGCATAGGAATAAGTTTCTAAAAAATTTCAGTATTTCAACGTTTCATCAATTACTTGGTAAAACTGCTTCCGAAGCAAGTAAAACTACTATGAAAATATCTTGAGTGAAAAAGGCATTTATTCACAGTGGTTTCAAATGCATATTGCCTAACCATAGATGAAACACTGCAAAAATAATAAACCAACATATGAACAGATAAAAATTTAGTTGAAAAACCTTATAAATAGCTTCTCGGCTAAGATCGATCGGTTTTTGTGTTCTATCATCTTCACTGCTTGAAGCATCACTGTCATCTTCCACTTCAACCCGTTCATAACCAAGAAGAAACGAAAGAGAAGATATCATAACCCTGAACAAAATAGGAACAAGACTTGTCAAACAACACAAAACAAGATGATGAGTAAGTCAAATGCATGAGGCTTCAAGCAGGTAAACAAAGTACACACATTTTCTTTGATGTCACTTGTCATGATGTTATTTTATAAGTTTGGGCTCTAGATACCAATGTTTCTGCAGCTTAACTTAAACTTTTGTTCTTCTCCATTAAAAAACTAACTTGAACTGATTTTCAGATTAAGACAATAGTCAAACCCCAACAATTAATTGACCAGGTGACCAAAAACAATGAAGCACAATTAAAACCATTATTTTACAACATCTAGCAGTTGACAAATAAAAAAACAAGTATTCAAGACTTAAATGATCCTCATTTAAACCTTCCTCAAAAGCTGTTTATATGATTATACTTATCAAAACTAAATAGCATACATGAGTGTTGTGCATCAAAATTGCCAATACTAACAGATGCCATTTCATTGACATTGTGAATAATAAACCACTGAAAACTACCTTAGAAGATTGCATAAATGATAAATATAGACTCTCATAAAAGTTGTCATCCAGCATGACTATCAACTAGTTTTAGTTTGAGACACATATTTCCCTTTGTAAATTACCTTTGAGCAGATGAGCCAATCAGAGCTAAATCCTAGTCAAGCCTAGCTAATTTCATGTTCAGCATAGTTTGAAACCAAATACTCCTATTTTATCATGTCATTCTGGTTAATCCAAACTATCTTGTAACTTTCATAAACTAATTTCACCCAGATAAGTTGTTCAATGACAACCTTTTCACAATTGAGACCAGGTGATTTGAGATTCAAAATCAGCTCAAATTCAGTTGTACATCAAAAACAGATAATCTAAATACATACCTTGAAGATGTGTGAAAACATGCAGTGCAAATGGCATTAGCAGTCCGGTCATCAAACCAAACCCTTCTTCGATGAAGATCGCAAAGAATGACAAGAGACCTTTTAGCCTTCAGTTCCTCCTCCCCCTATGAAAAAGAATATAACAGATGTTGGTAAATAGTAGAGGCTATGAATTATTTGTTGGTAGTATACAAGCAAAATTAAAGGTTATGATGCCCAAAACAAATTAAAGCCAATTCAAGCAAGAAACAATAAGAATCTGAAGAAAATATCAGTACCAGAAGCATCAAAAATATAATGTTCTGCAGCTTCCGGTTCTTGGCTTCATTTTTATGTTTCTGGTTCATACGCCGAATGTAGTGCACAATATGTGAAAAGGTCAATTTTCTTAAAATTCGATCACCAAGGATCTGAAGTTCCATAAATAACTCGAGAATTTCTTCAACGTCAACAATCTGAAAACAAGAGAAACTTATCAGATACAATAAAAAGGTGCTTAATGACAGGCGACAAATGACATCAAGAAACCCAATCTCTCTGTGTGTGTACATCAAATTGAATGAAACTCAAAATCATTGCCACGTGATTTTGGTAGAAATGTTGGGAAAAGCAAATTAGAACAAAACCTCATCTTATTTGCTTATTAAGGTAGCACAATATTTAGTTTTTCAAATTTTGTTAACGCATCAATCTGTACACAGGTCAGTCAGACTTATAGAACATAGGATTGAGGAAAAGAAAGACCTTTCAGAACATTTTGAGATAAATAAAGGAACACTTTGTTAAAGATAATTTCGGCTACAACTTAACATCACAAAATGTAGTCTTGCCGCATCGCTCTTCGAAAGTCCATTTTGAACCAAATAATTTCACAAGAGAAGGCGATAGAATATGCATGCTAAGAAATCATCAAAGGAGCATTTTGAAGCATGTTCGGTGGTATGAGAATCATGTACCTTCCTATTCACAAGGAGGATCAGGGCCTGGGCGAGATGACTCCTGAGTGACGACGGAAGGGACCGTGCGTTGGTTCGGAGGAGGTCGGCGATCTTACGTGGGAAGTCGGAAAGCTTATCCATGTAAAAGGGGGTGACGTGGGCGAGGAACAGAGCCAAGTCGGCAAGGTCCTTAGCGACGGCAGGGTCCGAGGAGGCGATGAGGGCGGACTGGTGGTGGAAAAGATGGAGGGAGGACTCGAAGTGGCGGTAGAGGAGTAGCAGCTCGGCCTCGTACCCCTCAGGATCGCACTTCATCTTCGACTGCAGCGCTGGGAGGCTGAGCTTGTCGGCGTCCCTACCGGCGGCCGTTAAGGACTCAGGCGATAAGAGAGAACCGGAGACGGCGGCCGGAATCGGCATCGCACAAAGAGCGCGAAGCAGTGAGCGGCGTTAGGGTTTAGCAGGGACGATGGCGGAGACCTTTTATATCATTTTTCTTTTTCTTTTCAATAAATAATCCTGCTAAAATCCACAAAATCTAGTATATATAGCCCGGCAAATCTTTTATTTCATTTTTCTTTTTTTTTTTCCAATAATAACCCTGATAAAATCTATAAAATCAATTTGATCATTTTTTTTTTGAATTTCCTTAACAATTTATAAAAAAAAATTGTAATTTATTAAAAATCACCTTAGGTTCTAGAGTTAACAAAGTGATCCTTTTGAGAACAAATATATAATATGATATACATATTTAAATATCAACCTCTAAAATATTTATTTCTATATTTGTTCCGTTAACAAAGAATAATGGATGATAAATTGAATTAAAACGATGGCTCTTGCAATGCAAACTAAAATAATGAATTGGCAAATATATTATTTATAGTATTTGCAAAATTCACACCTAATACAGATTCACCTTACACAAATCTTAACAAGAGAAATACATAAAACACATACATGAATGTTATTTATTCAAGATATCTTTTGTGTATATATCATATATAAGCTATATAACGAGGAGCATGATATAAACGTTTTAAGTCTCTCCACTAATTAATTACCTTTCATATGTATAGGTGTCTCTCAACCAAAGCCGGTCGTTGATGTTTTAGAGGGTGAAATCAAAAAAAAATTGGATCCTCTTGTAAATCAAAAAATTATTTTTGATAAAAATGGAGCCTATTTCTTTATAAAATTTATAAAAAATTCTTTGGGCCCTAGGCGGAGGCCCAGTTGCCCCTGCCTAGGGTCGGCTCTGCTCTCGACTATAGAAAATGTTCAAGTCTCTTCCATCGACACGAGATGTGATCATCTCTATCAAGGTCTCCCTCTTGATATATATTGTCATATTTAATATCATTGACATTCATATTTTCATTAATATCATCTAATTGAGATCCACTGGTGTTATCTTTTGCATTTCTTAAATCAGTAAGCATTTCTTGAAAATCGTCTTCTTCAAAATCACAGTCATATTTATTTTCATTGATAATATTTATATTAATAGATAATGTAACAACTTTTCATGTGATTTTCAGAGTTTGCATAATTTGTCAAATCCTCAATTATAAAAATATTCTAAAATATAAGTTAAATCATATTTAAACAAATTGCGATATGGACAACGAATTTTAGGTAAATTAAAATTTATTATATAATTCTCTAATATATTTAAAAATTGATTTAACTCATTTATATATTCAGGATTAATCCGATTCTGAATTATTATCCAACTTTTATCCAAAATTATAAAATCTAATTAAATATATATAAAAAAAAATAATATTTAGTAAATAGCTCTTATAAATAAGTATGATAGTAATTTTCAATAAAATTAATTAAGCAATTTAAATTAATTAATAGCATCAAAATAACTAAAAAATTATCATCTAAATATCAAAGTAATTATAGAATTATCATATCAAATTAATCCTAAATTTATCATCTAAACATCAAAATATCTGACAAATTATCATCTACGAATCAAAATAATTATCTACCCGTCAAAATAACTCTAAAATTATTATCTAATCATCTTAAATCATCATCTAAATATTAAAATATTTTTAAAATTATCATCTAAGCATCAAAATTATTCTAAAATTAACATTAAAAATATTGAAAACCCTAGATCGATAATAAAGTCTATCATAGTTGGGAGAAAAGATTTGAAGGAGTGCATCGGGTGGAATAGAACGAAGAGAAGGAAAAGAGGATGACGATGGAGACAATGACACAGGCGAATCGCTCGGGGGCAGAGAAAAGAACGTGAAGAAAAATAATTTGTTGGGTGATGAGGAGAGAGTATTTTTTCTTTCATATTTTAGTGATGAAAATAATTTATTTTCGTCACTGACATAAGTAAATATTAATGACAAATATAATTATTTTCATAGCAAAAATAAATAAATATTAGCGACCATCTTTTTCCATTCACTAATAATTAAATAACTATTAAAAATCTTTTAATTAAAATGAATTTGCGACGAAATAAATTAAACATCGTTAATTATAATTTATATTAATGACGCAATATTATATTTCGTTGTTATTAATAATATTATTTTTTATGATATCTTATAGTATTAACGACGAATTAGAAATTTCATTGTTAAGTATCAAAATATTAACGACGACGTGTATTGGTTCGTCGCTAATAGTTTATTTTTTAAAGAAAAATATATTTTATTATTATTATTTGTGATTTTGTCACTGTTAATAGCATTTAGATACAAATTTCGAATTCATCGTTAAAGATTCGTTACTATTTTAATAATTAATTTATCGTAGTATTAGGAAGTGCTCGTATGAATATATTACAATGTCTTTAATTTATCACTCTATTTAAAAAAAATTATAAATATATCATGACTAAAAATTAAATCATAAATATTTAAAAATCAAATTGAACGCTCCACGCAATATTTGAAACCGATGGAGAGAGGATAATAAGTCTTCGATCGAGTCAACAGGGGAAACAAGACAAATGCTTCGACACTATTTGAAGCCGATGGATGGAGGAAAAGTCTTCGAGTCAACGGAGAAAGAAGACAAATGCTTCAACAATTTCCATGTTTTTTTTTGTTTTTTTTTTAATTCTTAATTTATAACCACATCTTTTTGGAATCACAACTCAGTTGAAAATGCCTTATTGGAAATGTGTTGGACACTCAAATCATTAACTTGAAATTATATTAGCATTAAATAGTTTTTAAAGTTTTCATAGTTTATAGCTAGTTTAATTACGTGTTAAATGGTCGATCGGCTCGCGCATCAAAAGGGAATTTAGATTGTCCTTAATTTTGAGTTGTATAGAAGGGAATTAACTGTAAATATTTGTAACAAAATTCCATTTGGTAAAATTTTTTAAGTATAAGCATTAAGATTAAAAATACACATACTTTTCTTAGCAAATGGAATATTTCTATCCTAATGAAATGAAACGTCCGCGTGGAATACTAAATCCTATTATTTGACTTTTACTTTTGCTCGATAAAAATAAGAGTTGACTGACCATCCTTATCGAATGTTTGATTGCTAAATTGACTCACTGAACAACTAGAGTTTGAATACAAAATTTCAAGTATTTTTCTTAATTAAGTTTCTCCTTTTTTTTTTGTCATTTTTAGGTAACTATATCTTTAGTTATATATTTTCTTCCACATTTCCTTTTAAAGTTATCGGGCCATCAAAATATTATCTGCCATGAAATTCCATGGCCGCGTGTTAGTGAATTTGATATGAAGAAGCTATCTGACCAATTCAATTGTAGAGTGTGAAGTATTTGCATAGCATGCATTTTATCGAGTTAAAGATTTATGGAGTATTGTCATTTGAGTCAGTGTACCAAAAAATGTTGAGAACTTTAAGAAGTAGAAACGGCTAAATGTAAAAGTCTAGTTTATTTATTTTGAAGAGGGCAATCGCTCGTAGCTTATTCGATCATATTAATTAAGTAATGTGAATCAACTCACAAAATTTACTAAACTCTTAATGCTCCTAACAATATAATTAGTCAATCAACCAAGAATGATGCTTGACTACGTGCATATTTTAAAGAATAAACTCCAAATATTGCATAAAGTAATCTTGTTATATTGAAGTAATTTTGTAAAGATCAAGAAAATATGTTTAGATCGAAATATCTCTTTTGAATATAAAGATAGTAATTTTTAACAATGACACAAGGAGAAACAGTATTTAGGGATTGAAACCGTAATATATCCCTTTAGTAGCTAAAAATAAAAAATTTAAAGAAAAAAGTCACCAAAACAACTCAATTTAGAAAAGTCTTTAGGAAGTGACAAATAATGAGACATTAAGCAATTTTATTGAACTAAATAGGAGGGTACATGAAGAAATTAAAGTTTGCCCATTTTTTAAAAAATAAATTAAATTTCATATTAAATCAATTTGTAAAAATACCTATTAAACATAATAAAATGTCATATTGTCAATTCATTTCTTATTGCATTATTTAAATGATTTTTACTGATTTATTTTGGAAATTCTTTTTTGGGTGACATAACATTGAAAATTCTCAAAACCCTAGATAATAAAACAAATTAACTTAGTTATTAGTACAAAAGAGGACAGGAGGTCTTTTTAAAAAAAAAAAAACATAGAAGAGGTCTCAGTAAGATGATTTTCTATTATCAATCATTTATAAATAAATAAAAAAACTTGCCATGTGTCGACTACCTCTACCTTTAGTTGATAAACATTAATTGTTGTAAGACACTCATTTACAATATAATGGCATATGTTATGATATATTTAAGAGAAAAGGCTAATAGCGATCTAGCAAAAAAAGATTGCTAGAACTTAATTAGAGAGCTGATTAAGAGTAATGGTCGGGGCTTACCACGAGGGAGAGAAGCGAGGATTTAAAACATTTTTTTAACTCGTGTTTAGACCCATTTTAATACAATTATGTCTAATCCAAAATGAACATAATTTCAAACTAATCCAATCTCACTGAATCCACCAACTTAAATCATTAAAAGACAATTCGATTTTAAATAAAATCACCACTAAACTATCGTCTAGAACAGTAGAGCTACATAATGTTTTTTTGTTTACCCACGAGGTAATAGAGAATGAATAAATCATATAAATATAAATCAACAATAAACTAAATTGAACTAAAATTATGTCTCTTCCCATGCAAACTAGCAGATATATATTAATTATAGCATTTGCAAAATCTACACATAACACAAGCTCAACACCTTGCACAAATCTTAACTATAGATACACAAAACACATACAAGCTTAATTACTCACATAATATGGTTATTCAAAATGTTAATTACTTGTGTATATATCGCATATAAACTGGTGAGGAGCATGATTAAATTGTTTTTAACTGGGTCTTTAACTAATTGTCTTCCGTATACAATAGCATATGCGTCTCAACGATAAAAAACGTTCAATTCTCTTCCAGTTGTGATCTCCTCTAGCAAGCTCTCCCTCTGGACATTGTCTTGTTCATGTTCCCATGCCCATGGGTGCTGCGTGAACTTTCTCAATGTATGCAGTTCCTCAACCAACTCCTTCATCGTAGGCCTTTCTTCCCCCTTCAAGTATAAACACCGCTTGATTAGCTCGCTGAGTTCTCGAATCAATTCCTTATCAACTTCCTCTTTCACTTGATCGTCGAAGATATCGAATACGTGGTTCTCATTCATGAACAAAGAAAAAGTTGTCACCAAACTTCTTTGTTCTCCAGATCCTTCAAAATAAATTGCTTTTTTGCCAGTAAACAACTCCAAGAGAACCACACCAAAGCTGTAAACATCACTTTTATAAGTCAATTCATATGTTTGAAGACACTCGGGATCAATATAACCTTGAGTGAATTGCACCAACGTAGCAAATTGTTGCTCTCCCTTGGGTATTAGTTTTGAAGCTCCAAAGTCTGAAACTTTTGCATTGTAATCATTGTCTAGAAGTATATTGGAAGGTTTAACATCTCCATGAATGATACTGGGCGAAGCTTCCATGTGCAAATATTCCAAAGCCTTAGCGGACTGATACGCGATCCTTAGTCGAGTGTCCAATGATATTGGAATTCCATTCTTATTTTCATGAATAAGATGAAATAGAGTTCCATTTGGGACGAACTCATAGACCAACATTGGCATCTCCGTCTCCAAACAACAGCCTAAGAGCTTTACTATGTTGTCATGGTTGATACGCGATAAAATGAGCGTTTCGTTTCCAAAACCTCTCTTTAGGCTCTCATCGATAACCTTTGGTTTTTTTATAGCCACAATGCAGTTGTCCTCTAAAATTCCTTTATACACGATTCCATTACCTCCTTTGCCGAGAATTTGTTCGTCGTCGAAATTATTTGTGGCTTGCTCAAATTCTTTAATCGCAAATATCCGAAATCCATGGTTCTGTTCTTCCTTCATCTTTTTCTTTAAGTCGAGACCTCCATGTTCTTCAAAATATCTTCTCTTAATCTCTTCGAGTTTTCTTCTTTGATAAACCAAATAAAAACACAAACTACAAAATATCAAGAAAATTACGCTGCCACAAACACCTGTCCATTGTATGAATGAGGAGATTTTAAGTTAGTGAGATAAGCCAAATCAAAAACCATTTTAATTATGATTGGAAATCAAGTTCAAGACTAGACTGAGCAAGACTAGTTCTTTTAACTTTCTTAGACACATTTTATTATATTAATTAATAGTGATATACAAAACTTAATAAATTTTTATTAATTATTTTAAAGTTTTTATTATCACCTATTGTGTTTTTAATAAGGTATTCTTAACTCGATAGGTGGCTTAATCATGTTGGAGCCCATGCTAGATTGGGATTGTATTATTATAGCTTATGTTAGACAATGTTTGACCAAAATTAATTAATTGTTAGCATGGCGGCATGCTTAACGCATAGACACCTCTAGCTTAGTATACCATATTTGAAAAGGGTTGACTAAGCGAAATTGGTTCAATAAGCTAAGCGAGGTCAATCCAATTCTACTAGCTAGACAATTAACTTGATTGAACAAGTCAATTTTGAAAGGGTTTATCTTATAGATTAATCAAAAGTATCATGTCTAGTTAGACAAGATATACAAGCAATAAGACTCGGACAATGAGATTAACCTAGTTTGACACATTGGGTATAAAAGATTAAACTTCATGTAGAAAATATTATTGTCAAAGATAAAAAAAAACAAATGTGAGAAATGTTTAATTAATTATATGCATGCCTGCGACAAGCTTTGGCACTGTGGACTGTCGTGGTATGGGAATGGGAAAGCAGCCAGTGCTGGAAGCGTTGCCCATCGTACCTTGCGGACAAGAACAATTATAGTCACCGAGCGTATTCTGGCAATATCCTTTGCATGGATACACATCTAATTCATCACACTCATTGATATCTGCAACATTTAATCACATATAATTAAGTTATAAGTCGAAGGGATATATTAATAGAGTAGAAATTAATTAATTAGTTATTGGAGATGTCAATCTTGCCACTTAATTTGGGTTATGTCGTCGTGCTAAGAGTATAGAGGTGAAGTAAAGTACCTTGGCATCCATGGAGACCGAGGAGGTAGGGGTTGCCTTTGAATCCACGGGAACAATTGCAAAGGTATCCTGGAGCAGCGGAGGAGTTAACGCACTCGCTGTGCTGACTGACACAGGCGTAAGCGCTGGAGTTGCGCCGGGCTTCCTCGCACGTCTCATTTCCGATCGCCCAACTCACCACCACCGGCACACTTCGATTATGAATCTCATCCCAGAACTTGTTGGTCGTGATGTAAGAGCTCTGGAAGCTGAACTGATTCTCCTGCACCAGCATCGCGTAGCTGCAACGGCTGAAGTTCCTCGCGCTGGAGCCATTGCGTTGGGAATCAAACCGGACGCCGATGTAGTCCAGGCCCCGAGGAACGGAGGTTTGGCAGCAGCCGATGCCGGCGCAGGAGCCGGATCCGGCTCCTGCGCCGACATCGGTTGCGAGGCTGTCGTTCTGGCAGAAGGTCATGCAGCCGCTCTGGTACGGCTTGCCGCTCTGGGTGCCGCCGATGTAGGCGAGGGTGTCGCAGCCGATGACAGTGAACTTGTTGTCGGAGTCGGCGAATCTGTAGGGCGTTCCGCCCATGTTTAAATACCACATCTCGGTTCTCCGATCATCGTAACAATTCCACGAGATCGCGCTGTACACCCGCCCTTCGCCCTGCGCCAACAGGATCTCGATGATCTCCACGTTACCAATTATAAAAGGGCGGTCGAGGCCGTGTGCGTCCTTCTGGCATTTGACCGTGTAGGAGGCGCTGAAGGAGCAGTTGTGGCCGATGCCGAACGGGTAGGGGATCTCCACACCCCCGCAGCTCTTCGGGCAATTAGCAGCCGGTAATTGCCGCCGCTCTCCTGCTCCTGCCAGTTCACCGGCGAGCAGAGTCGTACCTAAAATTTAAAGGGCCCGAAGCGAATTTTAAAAAATATATTAATGAATTATTTTTGGATCTTTTATATTTTTTTTTGGGCCCTTTTAAAAAGGCATTTAACCTATTTTAAAAATGGGCCCGAAGCGATTGCCTCTCTGGCCTTACATCAGGTATGACCCTGCCGGCGAGCAGCAGCAGCAGTAGAACTACCTAAGACACAACCTCCATATTCTCTTAGCTAAAGGAAATTGGCTGTTAAACTCTTTGAAGCAGATGGATGAAGGAAAAGTCTTCGAGTCAACGGAGTAAGAAGACAGATGCTTCCACAATTTCCAAGTTTTTTGTTTTTTTGGAATCACAGTTTAACTTCCTTACGACCACATCTTTTTGGGATCATTACTCAGTTGACAATGTCTTCTTGGAAATGTGTTGAATCTCAAATCATTAAATTGAAAAGTAATTTTTAAAATTTTCATAGTTTATAGTTTACGTTTCAAATGGTCGGCTAGTGCATCAAAAGGGAGTTTAGATAGTCCTTTTGAGTCGTATATAAGGGAATTAACTGTAAATATTTGTAACAAAATTTCATTTGGTAAATTTTTTAAGTATAATAACTATTAAGATTAAATGCACGTACTTTTCTTAGAAAATTAGATAGCAAAGGATTATTCTTATCCAAATGAAATGAAATGAAATGCTAATAACTGCTTGACTTTGATTTTTTACTTTTTATTTTAGAGAAGACTGACTTTAAAATTTATTGTTTGATTTGACTTTGACTCTGACTCTGACTCTGACTCTGTTAATCTGCGATAAAATTTCTTGGTAGAGGATTCCATCAATGCCTTAAATGAACCAATCCAATTGTAGAGTGTCACATATTTGCATAACATCTTATCTTATTAAAGATTTATGGGGTATTATTAATGGAGAAAACATTATTATTTGAGTCGGTGCAAAAAAATACTGAGAATTTTAAGAAGTGGGAGCGGCTAAATGTAAAAGCTTATTTATTTCGAAGAGAACAATCTCTCCTACGTACGTTGTTCATCCTATTACACAGTGCAAATTAACCCAAGAAATTTACTAAACTCTTAACACTCCTAACGAGTTTTCAACAAAAACACACGAAGCTTGACTACAAATTTTAGAGAATAAACTTCAAATATTGCAAAGTAATATTTCTATACCGAAGCCATTTAAGATCAAAAATATATGTTTAAAAATTTCTATTTTGAATCTAAAATGGCAATTTATAAAGTTCCCATAAGGAGAAACAACATTTAGCGATTGAAGCCCTAAATTTTTTGAATTGATAGTCTCCACTGAGATGACGTGTTGGTTGACAACGATTAATGGTATTTATGAATCGATACTGATCGATTTGGAAGGTCTAAAATTTTTCTGAGCTCAAATGATTCTTTCATCATCTTTAGCTAATGCACAAAGTCAAAGACTCCGATTTACCTCTCTCATAATGATCATGAGACAAATCGTTAAATTGACGATTCTAACATTTTACAGATATAAGAGTAAGCTATACAATCATCTTGAAAAGAGTCGAAGAAGTTATTATCATAATCAGAGCGTAAACAAATTACTAATGTTTGATGAGATGGAAATACTCTGCTTGCTAAAAATATTTTTCTTTATTTTTTAAAGAGATACTGAAACAATTCAATTTAGAAAAATCTTTAGAAAGTGACTAATATAATTTTACGCATAAAAATATTTTATTGACCTGTGTTAAGTTTGCCGATATTTTTAAAATAAATTAAATTTCATAAAATGTCATTGTCAATTCATTTCGTATTACATTATTTAAATGATTTTTACTGCATTCATTTTGGAAATTCTTTTTTGGGTGACATAACATTGAAATTTTTTTTAAAAAAACATTCTCTCTACTATCCTGCATCTGTAGAAGGTTAAAATCGTCAATCTAGCGGCCTCTATTGATTTATCTCATGAGAAAGATAAATCACGGAGGATCATATGGACCTTGACGTGATGATTATGATACGTGAGAATCATCTAAATTCAAAAAAGGACTTTAGACCTTCTCCGAATTTGACTCATGTTACTTCTGTAAGTATCGTCGTGTCTTAACTATCACGTAATCTCCATAGGAACTTATTTTTTTCTCTAACATCACATAGAAGAGGTCTCCGTAAGATGAATTTCTATGATCAATCATTTATAAATAAATCTAAAAAAAACTTGCAATGTGTCTAACTCTTACCTTTATTTGATAAACATGGTTATAGGATCGATAAAAATTTAGAAAAAAATATGGAACTGTCATATTAATGATATCTTTCGATTATTTCTATCGATGAAAGAGATAAGTGACAAGTAAAAAACAAAAAAGATAAACAAAAATTTAGAGAACCTAGACCATCACTAATTGATGTTTCCATCAATATCAATAAAATTGCATCTAAAATTTTGAAGATATGAATCGAATTTAAAAAATATATATTGATAAATTAATTTTTAAATTTTTATATTAATTTTTAGGTCATCTTTAAAAATAATTTGAATTACTTTAAAAATATATCTAAAATGATCGTCTTTTGATTCTGAATATCGACATCCCTCGTCTTGTTTACTTTAGTGTCCCTCATTGTTCACCTCCCTCTCCTCTATCATTGTCATCGTGCATGTGCACCGTGGTTGGCCGTTGGTGCTAGTTTATTTTGCAATCACAATCAATTTGTGGCCCACAACATCTGTAAAAAGTTGAAATCATCAACTTAGCAGTCATTATCGATCTGTTCTAAGATCCTTGTGAGGGAGATAAATCATGAAAAATTTTATGGGCCTTCACATAGTGATTAAAACACATGAGAATCATCTGAATCTATAAAAAAAAATTTAGACATCCTCTGAAATATAGAGGCTCATCGCCCATAACTCACCATGTGTTCGCCTATCACATGTTGACCTCCAGCCTCCCTTTCGATCACTAGGGTTTTCGAAGAACTTTATTCATTGATTGGGTACAAAATGCTATGCTTTCATCATGTTTTCAGAGGCTTCAGTTTCCATTTCGAAGAACTTTATTCATTAATTGAGTTCAAAATGATATGGTTTCTTCTCGTATTCTGGTGCATAAACGTTGGTTTTTGGTCTCCAGTTTAGGTTTGTTGACGACTTTCCTCGACTGAAAGTAAGGAGATCGATGCCCTATTAGAGATTTTGATTGCTGAGTGATACAGCAAAGCTGCTTTACAGTAATGTTGGCGCCCGTGGAATTTTCATGTATTTGTGCCGAATTGATTGTTCTTTCATCGTTGCACAACTCTTGATCTTTTTGCAGTATTATTTCTGTTACCTGAAAAAATTAAGAGCTAACTATTGTTCAGGTTAGGATTTCTGAGGTGCATGGCTGTGATATCATATCAAAATCATTGAGTCGCTTGAATGTTGGGAACCTTAGAGAATTCTATAAAATGTCTTGAGAAATGCACCTCATTGAGATCACTTCTGCAAGTTCATGCTCAAACAGTCATCAATGGCTTCGACCGTGATAATTATGCAGCCGTCAAGCTCATAAGCTTTTGCAGTAAAAAGTTGGGCGATCGAGATTATGCTCGCATGATGTTTGAGAACCTCATTGATTCAGCGAATGATTTTCTTTGGACCGCGATCATCACGTCTTACTCGAACTATCAAGGTAAATTCATCACCTCATTGATAGTAGCCGATGTTATTAACTCTCCGTACGGTGGATCGGAAAAGTTAAATTTAAGGTAAATTCATTCTAGAAGATTGACGAAAGTAAAAAATTATTCCGATCTGACAAGGTAAGAACTTAAATCAGATCGTCACTATTTTACAGCTCGATCGTAGTCGATGTTATTATCCACGTACGATGGCGGATCAGAGGAGTTGAGTTTAAGGTAAATCCACTCTGAAAGATTGATGGAAGTAAAAAATTATTCTGATCTGATGGGGCAAGACATTAGATCAGATCGTTACTATTTTTACAGTTCGACTGTACTCGATGCTATTATTCCCGTGCGGTGGTGGATCGACTCTGGAAGATTGACAGAAGTAAAAAATTATTTCGATCTGACAAGGCAAAACCTTAGATCAGATCGTCATTATTTTTACAGTTCTATCGTAGCCAATGCTATTATCCCCGTACGATGGTAGATTGGAGGAGTCATGTTTAATGTAAATTCATTCGGGAAGATTTGCTATAGCAGACGGCGACCGACTGATAGCCGGTGGACGACCGACAAACGACTGGCGATCGATGGCTAACCGACGATGGACAGCCAATCGATTGCGATCAAATCATCGAATGAATAATATAATAAAATGTTAAATTATATGATATTTTAAAACCGTCGAACAAACAAATTTTGATTACATTATTTCGAATTAAATCAAATAATATTTGATAATATTTTATTATCTATAATCTTGATATTGTTACCTATTACTTGAACTAAATACACCCTAACAAATTTTTTAACCGTGTTAAAAATTGTTGAGCTTGGGGCGGTTGCCTCAAAACGTCTGACCAGGGCCAGCTCTGGTGGTTCCTATATCTTGCCCAATTATCCGGTGTGGTCGGTAAATTAGCACAAAATGCAGCGCTATTCCATAAAAAAGAAACTAACAAAATAACATTGGATTAGATATATTGTCTAATATTCAAAGGACAAACTAACTGGTTCCATCGGAAGTTCCGCCGCCGACGGAGCAGTAGAGGTAGAGGATTTCGCAGCAGGCCTTCCTTTAACTGCTGGGCGATGATGGCAGAAAGAACAACGGATTCGTCGTATCTGCTCTAAATAAAAATAGCGAGAAAATCAGGCTTTATAATGAAAATGGATAAAAAAAAAATCCCCAAAAACTCAAGAAAGACGACGGCGGCCTGTGTGCGGCAGGCAGAAGGGGATGGCGAACGGGAGAAAGGGTTTCGTGGAAGCAAAACGAGGGAAGAGAAATTTACAGATATCACTCTGAACTCTTTACTCATTAAGGTCCATGGATTCCGTTCCGCCCGAAGCCGAAACAAGGCAGGTTCTGAAAGAGCTCGACCGATGCAGATGAGAACAAAGGAGGGAGAGCAGCTCTTCCACCAATGAGCACTTGCTTGAGGCCCCTTCACGCTGCAACCAAAGACCGTGCTTCGCAAGAACCGAGACCTTTCGGCAGTCAACCTAGAGTTTCCTTGCGATAGCTCAGGTTGGAAGACATAAAAGATGAAGCGGAGAAGCTGTTCGACACTAAATAAAGCATAGTCATGGCCGGCTAACGAGCCACTAAGGGATTTGTTCTGCTTGGGAAGGCAAAACAAGATGATGAATGTGCAATATCACCTGCCTGATGACTTTGATGAGGCGGTGGCTTACTCTGCGAGTTCACTGAGGACGAAGAAGACGGGAATGTAGAGTTTTGGGAGAGTAAGTGGAGTCTTGGGAGGGGAAGAAGAGTAGTTAATGGGAGAGCAGAGGACTGATACCATCATACCAAGCTATAAAGCGAAGGCGGAAAGGAACAACTGTCTGTCGCCGCAGGCGCTGAGAAAAAAAACACACACCAAAACAGAGGAAAACACTAAAACCTTTAACAGAGAAAAAAGAGGACAACACCTCAGACACCTAGAAAAGAGGCAGAAAAAGGGAGGAACAAGACAAAACACTCAAATATCTTTATCAAAGAATCACAATTGATCAAGAATGTAGACCCCTATTAGATCACAATCTAATAAGGAGGAAAACACTAATTGAAGAATAGAGAAGTAAGGTCAAATGAAATCATTCATGATACCTCCAAAACGTGTCAACCTACTGATAAATGAGTGAAGTGTTCAATTGGGAAGCATTTCATATGCTTAACTCTGAGGACTGAAAACGCTAGTACAGTCCAGTTCTTATGTGTATGGAAATGCACCTTCATAAATTGCCACCCTTATAGAGAAAAAGAAAAAAAAAACACACCAAAACAGACTAACAACACCTTTAACAAAAGGCAGAAAAAAAGAGGAAAAGACTAATACCATTAACAGAGAAAGAAAGAAAAAACACTGTTAAGGGATTACAATACCTCGAAAAGAGGACAAGTAGACCAATAAAGAACAATAAGTATAAACATCTTTCTCGGGGAGGAAACTATCGAAGATATCTCAATGTTATGCCCTTTCATTGAGGTAGACTTTATCAAGGTTCCTGAAGGGAGTGAGAGAGTTAGCTCTCTCACGCATATCTTAGCTTAACAGTTCGCTTAAGGGAGTGAAACGTATCTCTTCATGCATACCTTATGCTCAAGACATTCTTGAAGAGAGTGAAAGTCTCTTTCACGCATACCTCAACGAAAAAGGATTGAAATAAAATGCCACTCTTTAGAGGAAAACAAGTCAATCCAAGAACAAACACCTTTCTCAAGGAGGGAACTATCGAAGATATCTCAATGTACTCTATTCCATTGAGGTAGATTTCAAAAAGGTTTCTCAAGGGAGTGAGCTCTCTCACGCATACCTTAGCTTAACCGTTCGCTGAAGAGAGTGAGAGTGAAAGTCTCTCACGCATACTTTATGCTTAAGCAATTCCTGAAGGGAGTGAGAGTCTCTCTCAGGAATACCTCAAAAGGATTGAAATGACACTCTTTAGAGGAAAATAAGTCCATCCAAGAACAAACACCTTTCTTAAGGAGGGAACTATAGAGGATATCTCAATGTACTCCATTCCGTTGAGATAAACTTTGAAATGTTCATGAAGGGAGTGAGAGAGTGAGCTCTCTCACGCATACCTTATGCTTAAGATTCTTGAAGGGAGTGAGGGAGAGAGAGTGACGCATACCTCAACGAAAAGGATATAGAAATTTCATACACCCTTTTGATCTTCAACCCTTTTTTTCTTCTACCTTTGTTAAAACCATTAAGCTCTTAATAGTGGAAAACAAAAAATGCAAATCGAGATTCGAAAGGAAAACAAAAAATGCAATTCGAGTTTAGGAGGAAAAACAAAAAATACAATTCGAGTTTACGAGGAAAAAGAAAAAAAAAATGCAATTAGAGTTTAGGAGTCAAATGACTAAATTGAGTCGACCTCAATCAAACCATTAAGAAATGAATAGTGGAAACCATTAAGAGGAGAAATGGAGGAAAAACAAAAAATGCAAATCGAGATTTGAGGAAAAAAGAAAAAAATGCAATTCCAGTTTTGAATCAAATCGAGATTTGAGGAAAAAAAAATGCAATTCGAGTTTTGATTATGACTAAATTGAATTGACCCTAAAAGATATGATAAATGGTTCATAAATGCTAAAAATGCAATTCCAATTTAGAGGAAAAATGCAATTCGAGTTTTGATCTTCAACCTTTTTTTTAAATCATTAAAGGATGCAGCAAAATGGCAAGGAGGCGGAAGGATGGCAAGCATGAAACTGTCCAAGACCAATTAGGACGTGCAGTCAACCACTTCTCTGCTCTCTCAGCCCCACCTTCACTGCATAAAGTAATTTTACTATATATATATTCAAGTAATTTTGTAAAAATCAAGAATATATGTTTAGAAATATCTCTTTTGAATATAAATTAAAGATGGTAATTTTTAACAATGGCACAAGGAGAAAAAGTAATAAGGGATTGAAGCCGTAAAATATCCCTTTAGTAGCTAAAAAGAAAAAATTTAAAGAAAAAAGTCACCAAAACAACTCAATTTAGAAAAGTATTTAGGAAGTGACAAACAATGACACATTAAGCAATTTTATTGAGCTGAATAGGAGGGTACATGAAGAAAGTTTGCCGAATTTTTTAAAATAAATTAAATTTCAAAGTAAATCAATTTGTAAAAAATACTTATTTAACATTGTCGTATTACATTATTTAAATGATTTATTTTGGAATTTTTTTTTTGGATGACATGACAATATTGAAAATTCTCAAAACCCTAGATTATAAAACAAATTAACTTAGTCACTATCATATAAGACAGTGTAGCTACGTAGTGTTTTTTTTTTTACCAACGGGGGTATAATAGAGAATGAAGAAATGATTATAAAAAAAAAATTGTATATAAATCAACGACAAACTAAATTGAACTAAAATGATGTCTCTTCCCACGCAAACTAAAGTAATGAGCTAGTAAACATATTAATTATAGCATTTGCAAAATCTACACATAACACAAACTCATCACCATGAAAAAATCTTAACTATAGATACACAAAACACATACAAGCTTAATTACTTGACATAATATTGGTCATTCAAAATGTTTTTAACTGGTGAGGAGCATGATGAAATTGTTTTTAACTGTGTCTTCAACTAATTGTCTTCCGTATACAATACCATATGCATGTGTCTCAACGATAAAAAACGTTCAATTCTCTTCCAGTTGTGATCACCTCTAGCAAGCTCTCCCTTTGGGCATTGTCGTGTTCATGTTCCCATGCCCATGGGTGCTGCGTGAACTTTCTCAATGTATGCAGTACCTC
This sequence comes from Wurfbainia villosa, assembly GCA_025175895.1. Taxonomy (NCBI): domain Eukaryota; kingdom Viridiplantae; phylum Streptophyta; class Magnoliopsida; order Zingiberales; family Zingiberaceae; genus Wurfbainia; species Wurfbainia villosa. The sequence continues at coordinate 244,638 of CM046000.1, read as the reverse complement.
AACCAATTCCTTCATCGTAGGCCTTTCTTCCCCCTTCAAGGATAAACATCGTTTGATTAGCTCGCTGAGTTCTTGAATCAATTCCTTATCAGCTTCCTCTTTCACTTGATCGTCGAAGATATCGAATACGTGGTTCTCATTCATGAACAAAGAAAAAGTTGTCACCAAACTTCTTTGTTCTCCAGATCCTTCAAAATAAATTGCTTTTTTGCCAGTAAACAACTCCAAGATAACCACACCAAAGCTGTAAACATCACTTTTATAAGTCAATTCATATGTTTGAAGGCACTCGGGATCGATATAACCGTGAGTGAATTGTACCAACGTAGCAAATTGTTGCTCTCCCTTGGGTATTAGTTTTGAAGCCCCAAAGTCTGAAACTTTTGCATTGTAATCATTATCTAGAAGTATATTGGAAGGTTTTACATCTCCATGAATGATACTGGGCGAAGCTTCCAAGTGCAAATATTCCAAAGCCTTAGCGGACTGATACGCGATCCTTAGTCGAGTGTCCAATGATATTGGAAGTCCATTCTTATTTTCATGAATAAGATGAAATAGAGTTCCATTTGGGACGAACTCGTAGACCAGCATTGGCATCTCTGTCTCCAAACAACAACCCAAAAGCTTTACTATGTTGTCATGGTTGATACGCGATAAAATGAGTGTTTCGTTTCCAAAGCCTCTCTTGATGCTCTCATCGATAACCTTCGGTTTTTTTATAGCCACAATGCATTTGTCCTCAAAAATTCCTTTATACACGATTCCATTACCTCCTTTGCCAAGAATTTGTTCGTCATTGAAATTATTGGTTACTTTCTCAAGTTCTTTGATTGCAAATATCCGAAATGCAAAGTTCTGTTCTTCCTTCACCTTTTTCTTTAAGTCGAGACCTCCATTTTCTTCAAAATATCTTCTCTTAATCTCTTCGAGTTTTCTTCTTTGATAAATCAAATAAAAACACAAGCCACAAAATAGCAAGAAAATTACACTGCCACAAACACCTGTCCATCGTATGAATGAGGAGATTTTAAGTTAGTGAGATAAGCCAAATCAAAAACCATTTTAATTAATTATGATTGGAAAACAAGTTCAAGACTAGACTGAGACTGAGCAAGACAACTCTTAGAGTTCTTTTAACTTTCTCAGACAAATTTATTATATTACTTAATAGTCATATACAAGATTTAATAAAATTTTATTAATTATTTTAGAGTTTTTATTATCACTTATTGTGTTTTTACTAAGGTGTTCTTAACTAGATAAGTGGCTTAATTAGATATAATCATGTTGGAGCCCATGCTAGATTGGGATTGTATTACTATAACTTATGTTAGACAATGTTTGACCAAAATTAAATAATTGTAAGCATGGCGGCATGCTATACGCGCGCATTGACACCTCTAGCTTACTACACCATATTTGAAAAGGGTTGACTAAGCGAAATTGGTTCAATCATTGAGGCCAATCCAATTCTACTAGACAATTAACTTGATTGAACAAGTCAATTTTGAAAGGGTTTACCTTCGTAGATTAATCAAAAGTATCGTCAAGTCTAGCCAGACAAGATAATAAACAATAAAACTCAGACAATGAGATTAACGTATCCTAGCTAGTTTGATATATTGGGCCAATTAAGTCAATTAGATAATTTGTTAAGCTATTGCCGTTTAGCTCTAATAATAGTTAATTTGGTAGAAATGATTAAACTTTATGTAGGTAAATATTGTTGTTAAAGATCAAAAAAACAAAAACAAAAAACAAAACAAAAGTAAGAAATGACTAATCAATTATGCATACCTGCGACAAGCTTTAGCACTGTGGACTGTCGTGAAATGGGAATGCAGCCAGTGCTGTAAGCGTCGCCCGTTGTACCTTGCGGACAATAACAATGATAGCCACCGAGAGTGTTGGAGCAATTGCCTTTGCATGGAGACTCACCTGATTCATGACACTCATCGATATCTGCAAGCATTTAATTTAATCACGGTGAAGTAAAGTAAAGTACTAAGAGTATAGAGGTGAAGTAAAGTACCTTGGCATCCATGGAGACCGAGGAGGTAGGGGTTGCCTTTGAATCCACGGGAGCAATTGCAAAGGTATCCTGGAGCAGCGGAGGAGTTAACGCACTCGCTGTGCTGACTGACACAGGCGTAAGCGCTGGAGTTGCGCCGGGCTTCCTCGCACGTCTCATTTCCGATCGCCCAACTCACCACCACCGGCACACTTCGATTATGAATCTCCTCCAAGTAATTTTTGGTGGTGATGTAAGAGCTCTGGAAGCTGAATTGATTCTCCTGCGCCAGCACCGCGTAGCTGCAAGGGCTGAAGCTCCTCGTGCTGGAGCCATTGTGTACGGAATCAAACCAGACTTCGATGTAGTCCAGGCCCCGGGGAACGGAGGTTTGGCAGCAGCCGATGCCGTCGCAGGAGCCGGATTCGGCGGCGAAGCTGTCGTTCTGGCAGAAGGTCATGCAGCCGCTCTGGTACGGTCTGCCGCTCTGGTTGCCGCCGATGTAGGCGAGGGTGTCGCAGCCCGTGACGGTGAACTTGTTGTCGGAGTCGGCGAATCTGTAGGGCGTTCCGCTCATGTCGAAAAACCACGTCGCGTTGCTCCGATCATCGTAGCAATTCCACGAGATCGGGTTGTACACCCGCCCTTTGCCCTGCGCCAACAGGATCTCGATGATCTCCACGTTACTGATAAAAGGCCGATCGAGGCCGTCGGCATTCTCCCGGCAGTTAACCGCGTAGTTGGCGTTGAAGGAGCAGTTGCGGCCGATGCCGAACGGGTAGGGGATCTCCACATCCCCGCATCCCGTCGGGCAATCCGTAGCCGGTAATTGCGGCCGCTCTATAGAATCTGCCGGTGCACCGACGAGCAGCAGCAGCAGCGGCGGCAGAACTACCCAAGGCACAACCTCCATATTCTCTTAGCTAAAGGAAATTTAACTGTTAAACTATTTAATTTGATGGGTCCGATGGATGGAGGAAAAGTCTTCGAGCCAACCGAGAAAGACTTTTTTTTTTTTTTTTTTTTTTAATCGCGGTGTAGCTTCCTCGTAATCGCATTTTTTTTGGATTCACGATCAGTCTAAAATGTCTTATTGGAAACGTGATAAACACTCAAATCATTAAATTGAAATTATATTAGCATTAAATAGTTTTTAAATTTTTCATAGTTTATATATAGTTTACGTTTTAAATGTTCGATCGGCTAGTTTAATTTTTCATAGTTTAGATTGTCCTTAATTTTGAGTCGTATATAATTAAGCGAATAAAATTTCCTTAATTTTGAGTCCTATATAATTAAGCGAATAAAATTTTGAAGTCTAAGAATAAAATTTTGATTGTTTGACTTTTACTTTGACTCGATTGACTATTCTAATCGAGTGTTTAATTACTCAAAGACCCTCGACTCACAAGGCAAATCAAGTTTGGATACAAAGTTTCAAGTATTTTTCTTAATTAAATTTCTCCTTTTTTTCTTCATTTTTAGGCAACTATTTTCTTTCTTGAGTAATTATCTTCTTCCACATTTGCTTTTGAAGATGTTGGACCATCAAAATATTATCTGTCATAAAAAAAAATCCTTGGTGGAGGAATATTCAATCGATCCCTTAAAATGGATTCGATATGAAGAAGCCCGATATAATTGGACCATTAAAATGGACTATAAAAGATTATTTATTTTTAACAGAGTTTAGAGATAGTAATTTTATTAAACTCTTGACACTCCTAATAATAAGTTATTCGACAAAAGGATATTGAAGCTGATCGACTATAAATTTTAGAGAATAAACTCCAATTAAATCTTGCGTAAACTAATTAATTTGCCTATATTGAAGCAATTTTCTAAAGATCAAGAGAAATTTTTCTTTTGAATATAAAAATAGTAATTTTTGAAGCTCGCATAAGGAGAAATAATTAATATTTAGCGATTGAAACGGTAATATATTTCCTTCGTGAGCTCTACAAGAGATATTTCTATAAAAAAAAAAGATGAAATTACTCTCGTATAGTTAAAAAGAAAATTTTTAAAGAAAAGAGATCTCAAAACAATTCAAAGAAAAGTCTTTAGGAAGTGACAAATATAAATTACTGGTTTTTTTTTACTGGTTTTTTTTATGTAAATCAATTAAATTTCATAGTAAATCAATTATGTAAGAATACTTATTTAACATAATAAAATGTCATTGTCAATTCATTTCGTATTACATCATTTAAATGATTTTTACTGCATTCATTCATTTGAATAATTTATTCTGGAAATTTCTCAAAGACCCTAAATAATAAAACAAATTGACTTAGTTACTAGATTTTCCATGATCAATCATTTATAAATAAATATAAAAAAAATTGCAATGTGTCTACCTCTACCTCTAGTTAGTTGATAAACATTGCTATAATACACTTATTTACAATTAATGGCATGTTAAAAGGCTAATTAATATATAGTGGTCTAGCAAAAAATTAAAGATCGCTAGAACTTAGAGAGGATAGGATTTTATTAGATAAATAAAACCTATATATGCTTGTTTTAACTCATGCTCAACCCCAATTAGACCCATTTTGATTCAAATCTAATCCAAAGCGAACATAATTTCAAATTAACTAATCCAATCCCAATGAGTCCACCAACTTAAATCGTTAAAAGACAATTATATTCCATTTTAAATAAAGTCACCACTAAACTATATATCATCCAATTTAAAACAGTATAGCTACATAATGTTGTTTTTTTTTTTGACCCACGGGGTAATAGAGAATGAAGAAATCATATAAATATAAATCAACAATAAACTAAATTGAACTAAAATTATGTCTCTTCCCATGCAAAAACTAAAGTAATGAGCTAGCAAATATATTAATTATAGCATTTGCAAAATCTACACAAAACACAAACTCACCTTGCAAAAATCTTAACTATAGATACACAAATTAAACACATACAAGCTTAATTACTTGATATAATTAATATTGCTCATTCAAAATGTTTCTTGTGTAGAAGAAATTGTGTTTAACTGTATCTTCAATAAATTATCTTCCGTATGTAAAAAATACTGTATGCATCTCAACGATAGAAAACATTCAACTCTCTTCCAGCTGTGATCTCCTCTAGCAAGCTCTCCCTCTGGACATTGTTTTGTTCATGTTCCCATGCCCATGGGTGCTGCGTGAACTTTCTCAATGTATGCAGTTCCTCAACCAATTCCTTCATCGTAGGCCTTTCTTCCCCCTTCAAGTATAAACACCGCTTGATTAGCTCGCTGAGTTCTTGAATCAATTCCTTATCAGCTTCCTCTTTCACTTGATCGTCAAAGATATCGAATACGCGGTTCTCATTCATGAAAAAAGAAAAAGTTGTCACCAAGCTTCTTTGTTCTCCAGATCCTTCAAAATAAATTGCTTTTTTGCCAGTAAACAACTCCAAGAGAACCACACCAAAGCTGTAAACATCACTTTTATAGGTCAATTCATATGTTTGAAGGCACTCGGGATCAATATAACCGTGAGTGAATTGCACCAACGTAGCAAATTGTTGCTCTCCCTTGGGTATTAGTTTCGAAGCCCCAAAGTCTGAAACTTTTGCATTGTAATCATTGTCTAGAAGTATATTGGAAGGTTTTATATCTCCATGAATGATACTGGGCGAAGCTTCCAAGTGCAAATATTCCAAAGCCTTAGCCGACTGATACGCAATCCTTAGTCGAGTGTCCAAAGATATTGAAAATTCATTCTTATTTTCATGAATAAGATGAAATAGAGTTCCATTTGGGACGAACTCATAGACCAACATTGGTATCTCCGTCTCCAAACAACAACCCAAGAGTTTTACTATGTTGTCATGGTTGATACGCGATAAAATGAGTGTTTCGTTTCCAAAACCTCTCTTTAGGTTCTCATCGATAAGCTTCGGTTTTTTTATAGCCACGATGCATTTGTCCTCTAAGATTCCTTTATACACGATTCCATTACCTCCTTTGCCGAGAATTTGTTCGTCGTCGAAATTATTTGTGGCTCGCTCAAGTTCTTTTATCGAAAATATCCGAAATCCATGGTTCTGTTCTTCCTTCATCTTTTTCTTTAAGTCGAGACCTCCATGTTCTTCAAAATACCTTCTTTTAATCTCTTCGAGTTTTCTTCTTTGATAAACCAAATAAAAACACAAACCACATAACAACAAGAAAATTACACTGCCACCAACACCTGTCCATTAATGTATGAATAAGGAGATTTTATAACTTGATAAGATACGCGAAATCAAAAACCATACAAAGAAATTTAATATCAACTTTCACATACATATTTTTGTTTCGTACCATTTTATAATTATGATTGGAAAACAAGTTTTAACACAATCTTAGAGTTCTTTTTAACTTTCTTATACAAATTTATTATATTACTTAATACTCATATAAAAAATTTTATTAATTATTTTAGAGTTTTTATTATCACTTATTGAGTTTTTACTAAGGTGTACTTAACTCGGTAGGTGGCTTAATTAGATATAATCATGTTGGAGCCCATGCTAGATTAGGATTGTATATATATATATATATTATTATAGCTTATGTTAGACAATGTTTGACCAAAATTAAATAATTTTAAGCATGGCGACATGCTTAACGCATTGACACCTCTAGCTTAGTATACCATATTTGAAAAGGGTTGACTAAGCGAAAAATTGGTAAAATATATAAGTGAGGCCAATCCAATTCTACTAGACAATTAACTACTTGATTGAATAAGTCAATTTTGAAAGGGTTTACCTTCCTAGATTAATCAAAAGAATCAAGTCTAGTTAGACAAGATATATATATATATATATATATATATATATATATATATAAAAGACTCGGACAATGAGATTAACCTAGTTTAATTGACACATTGGACATCATTTGATTCGTTAAGCTATTGTCGTCGTTTGGCTCTAATAGTTAATTTGATATAAAAGATTAAACTTTATGTAGAAAATATTATTGTCAAAGATAAAAAATAAAAAAAAAGTGAGAAATGTCTAATTAATTAATTATATGCATACCTGCGACAAGCTTTGGCACTGTGGACTGTCCTGGTATGGGAATGGGAAAGCAACCAGTGCTGGAAGCGTTGCCCGTTGTACCTTGCGGACAAGAACAATTATAGCCACCGAGAGTGTTCTGGCAATCGCCTTTGCATGGATACACATCTAATTCATCACACTCATTGATATCTGCAAGCATTTAATCACATATAATTAAGTTATAAGTCAAAGGGATTAATTATAGAGTAGAAATTAATTAGTTATTGGAGATAATTTGAGTACTGAGGTGAAGTAGTAACGTATACCTTGGCATCCATGGAGGAGGTAGGGGTTGCCTTTGAATCCGCGAGAACAATTGCAAAGGTATCCAGGAGCAGCAGAGGTGTCGACGCACTCGCTGTGCTGACTGATACAGGCGTAAGCGCTGGAGTTGCGCCGGGCTTCCTCGCACGTCTCATTTCCGACCGCCCAACTCACCACCACCGGCACACTTCGATTATAAATCTCCTCCAAGAAATTTTTGGTGGTGATGTAAGAGCTCTGGAAGCTGAATTGATTCTCCTGCGCCAGCACCGCGTAGCTGCAAGGGCTGAAGCTCCTCGTGCTGGAGCCATTGTGTACGGAATCAAACCAGACTTCGATGTAGTCCAGACCCCGGGGAACGGAGGTTTGGCAGCAGCCGATGCCGTCGCAGGAGCCGGATTCCGCGCCGGCGAAGCTGTCGTTCTGGCAGAAGGTCATGCAGCCGCTCTGGTACGGTTTGCCGTCGTGGGTGCCGTCGATGTAGGCCAAGGTGTCGCAGCCTATGACGGTGAACTTGTTGTCGGAGTCAGAGAATCTGTAGGGCATTCCACTCATGTCGAAAGACCACATCATGTTGCTCCGATCATCGTAACAATTCCACGAGATCGGGTTGTACACCCGCCCTTTGCCCTGCGCCAACAGAATCTCGATGATCTCCCTGTTTCTGATAGAAGGCCGATCGAGGCCGTCGGCGTTCTTCAGGCAGTTGACCGTGTAGTCGGCGCCGAAGGAGCAGTTGCGGCCGATGCCGAACGGGTAGGGGATCTCAACATCCCCGCATCTTGTCGGGCAATCAGCAGCCGGTAATTGCGGCCGCTCTACAGATGCTGCCGTTGCACCGACGAGCAGCAGCAGCAGAACTACCAAAGACGCAACCTCCATTTTCTCTCGTTCATTCCTTGTGATCTCAAATTAGTTCACCTTGTTTTATCAAAAACTCACAACAACTATATACAACTTAAATAAATGCTGCAAGAAGGAATTGGCATTTAAAGTATTCAAAGTCAATGGAATGCTTCGAGTACTTTTGCATTGAATTAAAAACGTCATGATATAAAAGCACTTGCAGCAAATACAGTGAAGCTGAAGTTTTCAAGTACAACGTGATGTAACCATGAGCACGAACAGCAAGATCATGTTTCTACATGGAGCAAAACTTGATCTTATCCATCTCACAAAAGACGCAACGCAAAGAAACAAAACCTTTTCTGGGAAGAATACTAAATCTGGAAGATCGACGACTTTGAATCAGTCAAGTACTGAACATGTAGCAGGTATATTTTTTCTGCTATTATTTGGGGAAGAAGGTGACATTTTCAACTGTTTCATCCGATGAAAAACAACTAGGCGAAGGTCAATAGTTGCTTCCCTAGCTCATCTTGTTTATTTTAGTGTCCCTCATTGCTACCGCCCTGTCCTCTCTCGTCGTCATCGTGTGTCCGGTGGCTTGTCGTTGGCTGGCGCTAGTCCATTTTGCACCGGCAATAAGTTCGTCGCCCACAGCCCACCGGCTTCCACCTCGCTGCCCATCGCTCCTCTGTTATTTGGTCTTAGGGGGGAGGGGAGGGGACAAAAATGTAATTGTTTGAACTATGGGCGGCTTAACGAAAAAAAAATAAAATTATATATATATATATATATATATATATATATATATATATATAAAAGAGGACGTTTGATTTACAGAGAATTTTTTATTTTCTATTTTCATTTTTTTTTAGAAAATAGAAAATGATTTTTTTTATTTTTTAATTTTTCAGAAAATATTTTTTTTTATTTTCTGAAAAATAGAGAAAAATACGAAACAAACGTCTTTTTTTTTATTTTCATAGAAAATGAAACTAAAAACAGAGAATAAAATAGATACAAAACGCCCTAAGTTTTCTCTTCGGCGAAATACTTGACGGAGAACGACGATAGGTTTGTAGCAGCGGCGACGGCTGCGGAAGAACGGAGGTTTTTCCGGTGTGTGAACTGCCCGCTTTGTGCCCTTAAGGTTTTATGGTTTTGGTTCCTTTTGAGCTGGTTCGAAATCTCTGTCTGCCAGTTCTCCTAAACCCTAGTTTAAATTAATGAGTTATATGCCGATTTCGGCGAAAGATCAAGGAAGAAAGGATATGGAAAATGCCTTGTTTAAGTTATCGCTCCTCTGGTTTCCCTTTGTTTACCTTTCGATCACTAGGGTTTTCGAAGAACTTTATTCATTGATCGGGTACAAAATGTTATGCATTCGTCATGTTTTCGAATTCTCCAGTTTCCATTTCCATGAACTTTATTCATTAATTGAGTTCAAAATTCTATGGTTTCTTCTCGGATTCTGGTGCACAAACGTTCGTTTTTGGTCTCCAGTTTAGGTTTGTCGACGACTTTCCTCGACTGAAAGTATGGAGATCGATGCCCTCTTAGAGATTTTGCAGTAAAATATTGGTTTTTGGTCTCCAGTTATTCTTGATCTTTTTGCAGTATTATTTCTGTTATCTGAAAAAAAATTAGAGCTAATTATTGTTCAGGTCAGGATTTCTGAGGTGCATTGCTGTGATATCATATCAAAATCATTGACTCGCTTGAATGTTGGGAACCTTAGAGAATTCTTTAAAATGTCTTGAGAAATGCACATCATTGAGATCATTTCTGCAAGTTCATGCTCAAACAGTCATCAATGGCTTCGACCGCGATAATTATGCAGCCGTCAAGCTCATAAGCTTTTGCAGTAAAAAGTTGGGTGATCGAGATTATGCTCGCATGATGTTTGAGAACCTCATTGATTCAGCGAATGTTTTTCTTTGGACCGCGATCATCACATCTTACTCAAACTATCAATCTGAGGTGACCAGGGAGGCAATTCTGATCTATAGAATGATGCATCAAAGAGGAGCTCATCCGAACCCCTTTACGATATCCTCCGTGCTCAAAGCATGCTCATTTTTGAAGGCCATACAAGAGGGCAATCAAGTTCATGCTCATTCCACTAAACTGGGACACAGTTCCTCCATGTATGTGCAAGCAACATTAGCAGACATGTACATGAGAGTTGGTCATATCCAAGAAGCTTCACAATTGTTATGGACTTCCTCAGAGCACAATGTGGTGTTATGTAATACAATGATCTCACACTATTCCAAAGAAGGTGACATGAAAGCTGCTCGTGAACTTTTCGATAAGATGTCTCACAAGGATTCAGTCTCATGGAACGTTATGATATCGGGATACGCAGGCATCAGAGACACTTCGAGCGCTAGAAAACTGTTCGATCAGATGACCGAAAGAGAGATCACTTCGTGGAACGCCCTAATGGCTGGATATTGTCGAGATGGAGGATGGTACGAAGTTCTGAGCCTCTTCAAGGGAATGAACTTGAGAAATATAAAACCTAACCATGTGAGCATGGCGATGTTGATGTCAGCTTGTGGGAATTTGGGAGCTTTAGAAATCGCGACACAACTTCATGGGTTCTTAGTGAAAAGTTGCATCCAGATGAATTGTTACGTATTCAATTCGTTGGTCGATATGTACGCTAAATCTGGTGATGTTCATGAGGCTTATAGGGTGTTTTCTGAAATTCCTGACAAGGATGTGGTGTCATACAACACAATCATCTTAGGTTTTGTCACTCATGGACATGAAGAAGATGCTGTGAAATTTTTCACTGAAATGATAGAATCAGGCATCCAACCTGATACAATCACATTTCTGGGCATCTTAACTGCGTGCAGTCATGCTGGGTTTGTCGATACCGGACGCAAGTATTTTGAATGCATGAGCAGAGATTACTCGATCGAACCATCAGCAGACCATTATGCTTGCATAGTCGATCTGTATGGTCGAGCAGGGCTTGTTAAAGAGGCATATGACTTGGTAAAGAGCATGCCTGTTAAACCACATGCTGGTGTTTGGGGAGCCTTGCTCAACGCGTGCCGGATACACTGTGAAATTGATATCGGAATGGTCGCTGCTAGGGAACTGTTTTCCATTGAGCCTCTAAACCCCGGTAACTATGTCCTCCTATCCAACCTCTTTGCTAGAGCTAATTTGTGGGGCAATGTAACCGAGATTAGGTGCGCGATGAGGCAGAGGGTGCCGAAAATAGCAGGGTGCAGTTGGATCGAGGTTAAGGGGGAGGTTAATGAATTCTTAATAGGGGATGAAAAACATCCTCACAACAAGAGCATCAAGGATGTATTGAGGCACCTGCTTATGCAGTTTGAATAGGTAATAGTAGTATTAATCTGACCCGAATACTTGCTCACTGATTTCAGCAAGAACTCTATAATTGGGAATCCTTTTTGACAAAGATGAAGGTATTCATCACACCATACTGAGGAAGTCTCACTTTTTGTAAATTTGAATTCCTTTTTTCCTTTATTTTGTGTTTTTTTATGATAAATTATGAACAGAGGAAAAGTGGGGGAAAAAACTGATACTGGTTAAGTTTATTCCTGTGATTACTGTGCTGATCTAATTTCAATGATAATTCAGCTCAAAGTCATATGTCTGTATGTTTTTATCAAGTTCAAAAAGCAAGAGCAAACCCTATATCCAAACTTTTAACGAGATATACAACAGAAAATCAAGAATCCAGCTTCCACAAAAGCTAATGAGAATTTTCCACGATAAGCAGAATGATACAAGAATAATAACAATTAGATAATTGAATGACGAGGTCGAACAAACTAGCATAGTGTACCATGTGTTTGCGTATACTCAAGTTTCTATAGCAAGATTTTGAAGCCATCCATTTATGGTTCCACCGGTCAACCAGCACGTCAAATGGGCTCGATGCCCTCGATATGAAAAGATCGAGGGTAGAGATTCTACGACAAAGCTTCTGTGAGAGACTGTGATAGAGCTTGTGCAAGGGCTAGGCTTTTGCAAGTGCAATTCCTTCTCTTCTCTCTCTCTCTTTTTTTAATATTTTTAATTAGCATCGAATTTAAATCTTCGATCCAGATCGGATCCGATCTCCACTAACTATGAGAGTAAATCCATAAAAACTCATGATCCGATGCATGACCCTGTAATCGCACTGTCCCTGACATCCATTTCTTCTTTTCCTCCTCTAACTCTTTTGCATAAGAAATAAAATTATAAATTTGAGTTGGACACGTTGGATTAGAGTTCTCCGTCAAATAATTTAAATAAATTGGAATGAAATTTTATCAAATCATTATTTGACGGGTCTAAATGCATGGATCCAATCCATACGGATTGCAGATCAAGATCAATCTATGACGGACTTGGGTTGACCTCGGATCAAGGATTAAGAAAATTGAAAGTCCTTCCCTCTTAAAGCATTTCTAATTTATCTATATATTTATTATATTAAATGAACTTAATTTAATTTATCATACCTAACTAATATAAAAAATAATATATATAATTGAACTCTTATTTCTTTTCCAAATAAAATTACTTTAGTAATGTATAAATAGCACTTCAAGTTAATATTTTTAAAGAAAATGACAAATTTTAAGGATTTTTTTTAATTTTTTTAATTTTTTTATAGCCCACGAGTGACCTATCCAATCTATAATTCGCCTTAGATTGAATTGAATTAGAGATTTCTCAACCCGACAAAATAGTAAGTCAGTCCATCTCACCCTGTTAAATGTTAAATTTTAACGGATTGATCCGTATCATTATGAATCAACCCGTTTGACAACTCTAACTAGAAAACACAAATTTATCTACTTGTAGTAATAAAAAAAACCACAACTAAAAGTATTATGGTAAAAAAAAAACAAATCTAGGACATCTTTTAGAAAAAAAGAAAGATAATGACTCATTTTGAATAAAATACCACTTCTTGGTAAAATGTTCGATTTATTTTCTTTGCACATTCAATCTCTGAACTAAGTTGAACTGGACTGGTATCTAACAACCGGTGGTTCAATTCATATTTTGTAACTAATAACCATGATAAAAAGTTCAGAACTGGTAAAGAAATTACTGGCCTGAATAACTATTCTGAAACCAGCACAAGATTATGGTCGAAACCTGCCACTGCTTGTAGAATATCAAGCCCGGCCAGAGAGTCCACCATGGCTGGTGCCCTCTCATCCAACGAGCTTCCGAGTCCAAGTCGGCCATTTCGGCCAGAGCCCCACACCCACAGCTCCTTCTTGGATGTGAGAGCAAGTGAATGCACACGCCCAGCAGAAACTGATGTTGGAGTTTCTCCATTGAGGGCTTCGACTGTTCCCGGGGCATCTTCTCTCCCTGGACGCCCCAACTGGTGGCTCCGGTTCCATCCCCATGAAAGCACAGAAGTGCAAGCTTCAGATGAAGTCTGGCATATGGCAAGAGAGTGACCAAGGCCTGCTGAAACAGAGAGTGAAAGAGTGTTTGTGTCGACCTGAAGAAGAACTGAGCCTTGTCCTGTGTTCCTGCCCAGCTGACCATATGTATTGTCTCCGCCACTTAGTATACTGCCATCACCTGAAACAAACAATCAAACTATAAGAAAAATCTGTCACCGACAAAGATACAATTCTTTTTGGTAAAATTCTCATATCACACATCTAGTTTCACTTTTCCCAAATCATGCTTCCTGATTTAGAATTTCACACAGCAGGCACTTTCTCATTTTACACGTCAAAAAATACCCATGACTTGTTCTTCCTGAATTTTTTAAGGCAAAATTTTTATTATTTTGGACAAACAAGGATATAAGAGTCATAGTAGATATATTTACTTGGAAAATAAGTTTTGAATTGAAATAACTTGTTTTCGTGATAAGTAGTTCTGGCTGAATTACGTGCTCCTAAGAGTGGGGAGTACAAATCTTAGTTTGGGATTTGACACTGACTGATGGAGCCATTAAACAATTTAGAGCCACAGTAGTTGCTACACCTAAATTGTTCATTGGTTATCCAAGACTCAGTATGTGCTTAGTATTCCTTTCGGAGTTGAGAAAAGTCATCAACAACTTTTATGCCAAAATTAGTTGAAACTTGATATGTGCTCTCGAGATGCAAGAGTCCTAAGGAAGTCTTAGTTTTGTGTTTTGGAGCTATGAAGGGTCATCAAGTAGCTGTAGTAAAAAAATACTTGATCGTGCTACATTATTCGTTTTGGTCATCCAAGAGTAATATCCTGAGTATGTGGGGAGAAGATTTTGGACCAAAACTACTTAATGGCCAAAAATAAGCCACTCAAATTATTTACAAGAGATACTTAACGAGATTAGAAAAGAGAAGGCATATCATGAGTTCGTGATAACAATAAAAGGGTACTTACCGCAGAGCACTAAAGAATGATCAAGCCCACAAGCTATATCAGAAGCAGTGGAATCACCCATATCCAGAATTTCGCATGGCTCCCAAATGATGGGCATGCTCTTCTCTTCCTCAATCTTTTCTGCCACCAATTTCTCGAGCATTGATGGAGTCGAACTCTCCAATGGTTTATCAAGTTTCAAAGGTTCATGTGCTACATAGAGCTTCTGCCCCATTTGACCTAATCTTCCATCCTTTGCATAACCCCAACCAAACACCTTACCAGATTCAGTCAGAGCCAATGCATGCCCCCATCCAAAAGATACCTGCTTATCAAAAACAAAGATGTCACAATGTCCTGATACTGGATGAAAAAAAGAAAAATATTAGTCATGTGTTTTGTTGTAGAAAAGAATAGGAGCTTCCGTATTATCAAAGATGGACATTTATATAGGCTACAAAATAATACGACCAAGGTCTGAACTATCTTTCGAACTGGGATTTTGGAACACCCTGGTCACATCGATATAGTGTTGATGTCGTTTGAGGAATGTTAACTTGCAATGCAAGAGGCATTGAGGAGAGGAAGAGGAAGAAGATCCAGATGAGAAGAAAAGGAGGACAGAAGAGGAAGGAATCATGCCGGCTAAAGAAAACTCCTCATCCTGAGTTACCTCGTCGTGGATGTCCTGTGGAAGCTTTGTAACATAAAGCAGAATCCTAGCCCTCACACTCGCAGAAACCTGGTAGTTGCTCGTAGAAGTCATATCACAATTGCTCATGCAAGCTCTGCTGCAGTTGCTCCAGAAACCTTGCCTTTGTGGTTGCTCGCAGAAGCTGCATTGCTGCCACTTGCAGAAGCTTTATTGAAGCTGCACGCAGAAGTTCCAATGCAGAAGGCTCGGTCCTCTCTTTCTATTGCCCGTCTTGAACTGGTTTCTTATGTCAATCAATGGAACAAAAAATTTTGTGATGCCAACCATACCAGATGTGTTCTAAAACCAGGAATGCAATCGAGTCTATTTATTAAGCACAAATGGTGGATGTTGGTAATAAATTCATCAGGATATATGTGTCATGAGTTTAGCATAAGCAAACTTACCAAAAAAATGGAACCTTTTGTTATTCTAGAAAAATGGTCGTTTTATAGACAACCAAATAGTGACAGTGTCTGCTCATTAAGAACAGATGTCGGTGCTGGTCTAATAAGTTCATACTGTCTGAGTCGACTTACTAGGATGAATAAATGTATACGTGTCATTAGTTCTGCATAAGCAAAGAATAGCATCCTCTATTATTCTAGATAAATGGTAATTACATAGGCTGCCAAATAATTACTGAATCGCCTCATCAAGTACAGATGACTATGCTGGACTAATAAGTTCATAACATAACCATAACAAGCTCTTAATGTCAGGGGTACTATTGTGATAAATCATCAACATAAGGCCAGCAAAAATATCTCATAAGAACATTACAAAAAAGAAAGGAGACGGATGAGAGAAATTAGGCAGAAACCAAGGGGAGGGGAGTTATAGGAGTCAGATTTTTTTTTTTTTTTTTCAAATTCTTTGATGTCTACAAAATCAAAAGAAGAAAACATGTGATAGTTGAGTTTTACAGCATTTGTGGAAATTGATATCAAATGAACAGAAGGGTTTGTAGTAAGTTTGCACCTTCACTATCTGATGACCTGCGAGTGCCTCGACTTTGGAAGGTTTAGTAGCTTCTATAACACCATTTCCCAGGCCAAGTTGGCCACGCTTGGATCGTCCCCATACCCATAAAGACCCTTCATCGTCAATGGCTGCAGATACAACACCAGATGCAAAAGCAGCTTTAACTCCCACATGATCCAGACCTGCAACTTTTTCTGGTTGGCTCCATGTGGCTCTGTCAACAACAATAAGATGAGAGTGAGAAAAAAAACACAACAATTCTTTGTTAGTTATCATTTTCTCAAAATTCCTTAGAGCTAGGGAAAAAGGATGGTACAAAGGAGGGTGTCAGACTCCAATTATCTATATGATTTCCGTACAAATCTATAACGCCTCAAGTAAAGTAGGAATCAAACGAATGTAAGTGACCGAAAAATGATTTGGGAAAGTTTGATGCTGTCCTTGTTATGCTGTCTTTAAGATTGAATATAGAACTCAGAAGTAGCAAAACAAGATACTTAGCGTTGTGAGTTGACAGAGAAATTGTAATCACAGTAAAGATCATGAACAGGGCAAAGGATGAATCTGGGAGGTAAACGCGTAAGAGAGGACAAAATCGCGGTCACTAAGACACGAAAAAGAAAGGCAATGAACCTGTGAGCCGCAGCTTCCCTTCCGAGCTGGCCCTCCTCGTTTCGGCCCCAAGCCCACAAGTCCCCTCTGGCGGTGACGACGAGGGAGTGATAGTGTCCGGCGGCTACAGAGGCGACGTCGGAGGGGAGAGACGGGACCCTGGTCGGCTCGTAGGCGTCGGCGAGTGGCGTCGCGATGCCCAAGGCGCCGTTGCTGTTGTCCCCAAAGCTCCACACGGACGCCGCCCTCCGTGTGCCGCCGCCATCAAGGGATAGGAGGAGATCGGAGCGGGACGAAGCGGTGAAGAGGGACCGACGACAGGCGGAGGCGCATCGCATCGTGTCGATTTCAACGTAGATATTGGGGGAAAATTCGTTAAATTCTGTTAGAGAGGGCTTTTTCACAATAAAAAAAAATATGGATAATTTTAGGAGTTTTTAAAATGATGTTAAATATCGGCGGCATTATAAAAACATTCCCTGAAAGATTTTTAGAAAACACAAAATGAAAAACGCTAATATTATTATATTTCTCATCTATCGCTGATACTCTTATTTCAGAATAAAAAAAATCCACTAAAAATGGCCAACATAGATAGTAACCTCAAGCTCGAAGTGTGGACCATCAGTGCACTGTAGCACACTAGTTGCTAGGTGGACAGATAAATCTTTGTCTCACAGAAGACAGATAGCAACAAGTATTGCATATAAATTTTTTCAATCACGAGATGTCACAATGCCTTGGACAATTACGGTGTAATAGTCAGACATTACGTTCAAGCATTGCTTCATCTATTAGCTAACGGCGTATGAAAGATTGCGCACAACGAATCGCATGACGTATGAGCCAAAGAAGTGTGCACTATGTCATTCTGTGAAGGAATATAACACTCACATCTTCCACTGCCCCTTCATTAGACGACTATGAGATATGAGATGGAGATGACTACACATATAGCTCCAAATATACATGATATCTCGCCTCTTCTGAACTTTACGACGTGAAATGCATAGGAAAAGACAGATGCAGAAGGCGTACAGTAAGCCCGTGATTGGAATCGTTTTGAGGATCATGAGTTTAGTATTGAAAGATCATTCCTCAAAATATAAATTTATATCTATCGCTTTGTAGAAACATAACTTTTGCATTTTCTCACACTTTTCATATATACATATTTATCATTCCCAAAAAAAAAAAACAAAATATAGACCAAGAAGAAACAATGAATGCTTAGCCTTTCATCTAAGACAAATAAGTGTACAATGGTCGGAGAGAGCAAGAAGAGATCGCCATGGCCAGTACAAAAAAAAACCCTCACCATGCCTGGCTACAAATCATACCAATCTAGTGTTCTTAAATCGGTACCCATCCTTTCTCTCGCTCGCTTCAAAGCTTGCATCGAAGAACCCTAATGCTATAGAGTCAGAAGGCTTAATCTTATGGCCTATACATGCTTCTCCAAGCCTACTACTGGTTGCAAGTAGATGATGGGAAGAAGAAAAAAATTGCAAGAAGCAATAGCGTTAGCCATTTGGAAGATGAGGCCTCGGAAAGGAAGCGAGAGGGAAGGTCTTCTGGTCAATTGGAGCTTGAGAACGGGGGTCATGACGATCAAAGATTATGCGTCCTCCGCGACCAATCCTGCCATGGAAGGTCGATAAGCTTGAACCATCATCAGTAGGCGGATGAGATGGTGGCACAATGCCAAAGGCAGCGAGCCTATCTGAATCCAGAGGCTTTGTGAAAAGCATGATTGGCTCGCCGGGATCCTGCAACATGTACAATAAGTTAAACCTCTGATGAAATACCAAATTTGACTACTTCAAGTGTCCAAGATTGATGACAAACAGAAATTAAGATAAAAAACAAAAACAATTCTTGAATGCATACCATCCTGTGTAGCCATCCATCTGACATATATTGCTGTTTCTTTTCTCGCCTCATTGCCTCTTTGCGGACGACCATAAAATTGGAATCTGCATAGTTTGGATGGACACAGTTGGGCCCAGCTCGTGCGTAATCGATATCCATATCATCATCATCACTAGATGTAAACTTGCATGACCCTGGAAAACCTGATAGTGCTGTTCGGTCATCGACGAGCTGTGCCTCATGCTGAAACAAGCTTTAGTCAAGTCAGGAAATTCATGGAAAAGTTGAACCAAGTAACATTGGAAAAAATGGCTAATCCCCTTTTACAAGCACCCAATGATATTGATATACCAGTACAAACAAATATATATGAGAAAACTTATCGTCAAAAAATTATTGACACTGCAAGTAGAATAGCAAAATAATTATGGTCGTGATATCAAAGACAGGAGCTGAAGCACGAGTATTTTCATGACATCAACTACTGATTTGCAGGTTGAGGATAGTTATGGAAATTGTTAAGAGGTTACAATCTCACTATGACTGAGATAATGATTTGCGATAGATTATATGACATACATATATAGCTGTTGAAAGCTACTGGTTATGGTCGATGTGGAAGGCCTGCTATCCATTAAACTTATAAGGCGTAGGGTTCGGAAGGGGAAATATTCTCCTTCCAGAGACAGTACTTACCGAGGGTGGTACCAAGGGATTCTTGGTCATCAAGGCAAGGCAGTAAAATGTGAAAATACAGGGGGAGGAAAACCATAAATATACATTCCGACTTTCTGGGCACGGATAATTGGATAAAAATGAAAAAGAATGCTGTGAAGGTAGCCTTTAAAAACCTAGCCCGCGGAGGATACCATAGAATTTTTCATCTTTTTGATATACCTTGTACTTCAATTGGGCGCGTTGGAGATTGACCATACATTCCACAAACTCTCGCTTCTTCTCTTCTCTCTGAACATATATACTAGTTATGAATCAATATTTTTTCCATTGCATTGACTGCAAAAAAGAGGAAAAAAAGGTTCATAACTATAGATGAATGTGCAACTAGAAACCTTAATTAAGGCTTCCATCACTCTCCTTGCCTGCTCCAAGCTACGTCTGACCTGAAATTGAATAGTCTCATTCACAATAAGTTCCAGAACCAACACTGCTAAAACAAAGTTAAGATAGACTAGAACCAAACGGAACAAGAGCAATTGGAATATGCAAAGACAGCAGCATCCCGAAAGGCCTAGAAAGTTATTATCATTCATATGGCAAATTATTATCAGACCTTAGATTAATATATTATCGTTTGAACTTCCAACACCAGACAAAATTTAGCTCATTAATTTGTAGGAGAAAGAACAGTGTAATATTTAGAAAAGTGATGAGCTTGATAGAAATAGATGATTTGGCTCTAGGGAAGTTTTTAAGTTATTTAAAATCCTTATTCCTAGCTAATACAAGTTATCATTTGCAATGAGTAAAGAAATGGTTCTGTCAGAGTCAACATGACAAACTAATTGGACTCTAAGTTGCATATGTGCACTTTGTTGTAAAGCATTGACTCGTAAATGCATGTTTTTTCCCACTTCTAGAAAATAACAAAGCTGCTTATAGAGACAACTAGTGGGAAGTGATTATTACAAACAAAACATTGATAAGTAGTGGTGCTTAAATAACATTAAGAGTGCAAACAATAAGATTCTTCTATATAATAAAACAAAGAATTAATAATCAATTTTAATCTCAAATGAACAACTACTTTCAAGCAAATTTTTAAAGAGCAAACACGCTTCACAGCCAAACAACACAAAAACCTTATGCATGCTGTGAAAAGATAGACTGGATGATGGACGCACATATTATCTAACATAAATAAAAATTTACTAGAACTCTTAGGATTTCTTTTACTTTGCTTCAGGATAGGAAATACAACTTGATGATGATCATCATGGCAGAGTCCACTGGACAATCCCTTTGGGAAAAAATAACATAAGTATATAGATGCCTGCATATCAAGCATCTTCAAATCTCATACTAATTTAAGATGAACCCAAAAATTAGGATCGGTCTCAGCATAAAGGCCTTAAGTGAAAATAGTGAAGATATTGATGAAATAGTCGTGTATATATTTTAGCCTTCGAGGTCCAAACACCACCAAAGAAGAAAATTACAAGTTTCATTTTAAGTTAGCACAAACTGAGTGAGAAGCCAATCATGAATTCACACATAAATACCTGATAACTTTATTTTCAAGAAATAATATTCCACTGAAAATGAAAAAGAAAGATTTACCTGTCGAAGTTTTTCAAATGACTGAACATTGTTTTCCCTCCTTTGCATCTGAGAAACAGAAACTTCATGAATGTCAAGAATGTACATTTTTTGGAATATTGATCTTCAGAAGAAAAGCAGCATGAAGATAAACAATTCTGACATAATGTGCGATAGGCTTACCCTTCTAGTATGAAGGCGGTGTGCCTTTTCCCTGGGTCTAAACACATTATATGGATTGGTATCATTAACTGGGGGAGGCGGCTGCACAACAGCAGAAATAGCTATGTTCAGGTTGATTATTTTTCAGAGAATTGCATCAAAAAAATAAACACTTATACAGTTGAGCCAGTATAATCAACATAAAGCACTATATCAAGGAAGAAAACAAGCTAATTATTAAACTTCTTCATAGAGAACTTCCTTAAAAGATCACAGATAATACTAGTTCCACAAGTCATTGGGAGCAATAAAGGGACTGCAGTTTCAGGAAGAGGTTAGCGTCTGCTCTTGCAAGGAGTAACCTCATTGTGTCAGCATGCCTGTTAGCAATCACAATTTATGTTTGACAACAAAAGCAGATTTTTGTATCTAAAGCTGTCTTCTAAATCTTTTGGCCAGTACTGTTACAAGGTCAAAGCAATCTGTCTTATCCAGGTCAAGTCAATATACAAACATATAAAGTGGTAAAGAAACTATTGATTAAAATCCATATAGATCGCTACTTAGACATAGAGCTAACCTGCAAGCGACGCAAAATAGGTTTTTGCCACTGTTCCCGCTGCGAGAAAAGATCATGAAAAAAAATAAAGGATCAATATAAAGGAATAGCAAAATCTGCAAATTCCAATCAGAATGAAATATTTCACATTTTGGCAATGCGGAGAAGGAAAGTTAGTGAACAAGATTATAAATAATGCTTTTATCGACAACACAAATCAATCTAAGAAAAATGCAAAATATAATCACTAAATAGTTAGTAGCATTTCAAAAAAGATGGTGCATATTGAATGATACCTTTGATTTCCAGTAATTATACAGATACTGCAAAATGCTGGAAGGCACTGAAAGTGATTGCAAGGCCTGCAAATGTGCAAACCTTAGCAAGTCTGGCTCTTGGAATTCTTTCTTAGAAACTACGCATAAACTCACATTTTGGATTTTGAATATATGCACAAAATCATGTTTTTTTTTCAAAGTCAGTAACTTTGAAATGTAGCTTACAAATGTCTCAAGTAAACAGGAATAATTTACAAAATACTGATACATTTTCACTATTGGGATCTTTTTTTCACCCTTTTTTCTAATCATGTGTGTGGTAAACCAAGTATCTGCAAAATAACTCACTCATTCAACCTGTGCCATCACATTATCATCTATTTCAATATCAGAATCCACACCAAACTGCACCCCTTCTTTGACAAATTCACTAATAGTGTTTCTCTTCCACCAACCTCTGAACACCTTCTTCCATATCCCATCCCCAACTTGTGAAGATGTGAATAACTCTTAAGGTCCTGTCCAACTTAGACTTGATTGGTCCAAGAACAAACAGATACTTTCAAAGTACCGTGCACAAGACAACTAGAAATAATCCTATCTACACTCAAATTAGTTACCAAACCAACTATCAACAATCAATCATAAGCAAGGAACATTAGAATTTTTTAGGTACTTGTAGTATGTACATTCATTAAGGAAAAAAAACTACATCAGCATAAAGGAATATGCTAACCAGCATATCCTTTGGCTGATGGAGAGATGGATAATCATAGAACAAGCTTGCAAACAAAAGAAGAAGAAAAATCGTTATGGTTGCCAAATAAGATTCGCCAATATTGTTTTCACTGATTAACCTCTGCTGCGGAATCAGGCTGCAAAAGAACAGGAATAGGAGCTCCAAATGTGGGTGTTAGGATTCCTGCTCTTTCTCGAGCTTTGTGATCCAAAATCTCTAATTTGAACAGCAGAGACTCAAACCTGGAATGAAGCAGATAACACATGAAAAATAACAACAGAAAGGGAATAAGCAACAAAAATAAGCCTATTTAGGGGATTGGAAACACCTTCACTTTTTGTAAAAGAATATATCTTCTTTTAAAATGTAAAAGGAGGAGGAGGAGGAGGGAGGGGGTGGCATATCCTTTGTTTGATGATTTTGCTACTTATTAAAAGATTAAGGGACTTTTTGATGCTAATCTTAATTGAAAATCAGATTTCAGACACTCAATGCTGTACTGAACTCCACCTAGAAAATCAAAATTCTATCAAAAGGAACCCTTTCCCAATGGAGAATAGTGAAGCTCTAAATAATAATAATAAAAGTATATCTAGGATGTTATAATTGGATTTTTCTTTTACTCGAATTAAGATTCTCGATCCGAAACCAGACAACATATTTCAAACTTAAGCATAATAACATGGTCAGTAAACATATAAGGAAATTTGATATCATTACTTTTCTAGAAGCAGAATCAACATAACAGTAATTGAACTTACTGGAACTAATATTCTCAACTAAAAAGGTAGACATCTAAATAAAGTATAATAACATACTAAACATATAAAAGAAATACTAGGATTTAATTCATTACTTTTCTGGTGACAGGATTTTTCTCTCATTGTCAAACTCTTCAAGCCAATCCTCGTCGTCATTATCCAAATCATACTCAACAAATTCACCAATCTCCGCCCTGGCTGTAAAGAGTAATACACACTTAATGTGCGACATTAGTAACAATATGAAGCAAATTTGTATGCCCTATTTTTAGTTATTACTATCAGCAAACGGTGGTTTACCTCCTCTTCCACGCATGTAACAAGTTGTTTGAGCAAAGGTGCGAGAATAATCTCTTTCATATGTTTCCACAGTGTTGAATTGGGGAGTAGGAATTTCTTGTGAAGTTCTCTTTCCAAGATTTTGATGCTTCTGTAAAAGGCAAACATTAGTCACATCAGCCTATCTATCTAATACACAGACTGAACGAAACTAGGAAACACATGCACACTGAATTTTGAACCAAATGGAAGCATTTTTCAGTGTGAAATCATTCCATTTCATTTCTTCAAGGAAATGCATGAGTTTGCACGGGCAAAACTGTAACTGAATCATAATCAAATGTAAGAAAATTTGTCATTTTCGACTTGAAAGGGGAATGAACCACAAATGTGGTAAAAAAGAATACTAATTAAATCTGTAAGCATGCAACTAAAAGCTAATACTACAATTTGGTGCTTTAACATCCAGAACTTCAGATCAGTGAGAAGCATACTCCAAAATAAAAAATTAAAAAAAAAACTGTGAAACCTTCAAAATAAAACAAAATATCTGCGGATGACCAGATTTTTTTTCTCTCAGCAAAATTCCACTTAATGCGAGTTAAAGCACCTCTAAGGCTTTGAGAAATATGGTTCGGCAGTAGTGTAAATATTAACTAAGAGAACAGATGCTTCAGATGGAGTCTGGATATTGTATGTTTATTTGAATAGTACTAACCATGTTAAGTGAAACAAGAACCAAAAGGTGTTCAATAGAAACTAATGCAAGTGGGTTACTAACATGCAATGATTAGTTGAAAATATAGCATTGTTCAAGAATCTGGATTACCTCGTTGTCAAAAGTCGGTGCAACTCGTTGCAGCAGAGAATTTCGGGTTGAAGTGGTGGCAGTGGGAGCATCATCATCCTCAAACTCTTTCACAGATTTTACAATGGGGAGCTTCTTGTGAATGTCAAGAGGACGAGGCCTAAATGACAGTCTACTCATATCAAAACTTCATCCCCGTACCAATACCAACCTGATTCCTCTACTCGGAGCTCACTCCGCTGCTCTGCTCATCGGAGTGAAACGAACGCCAATAATTCCGAGACCCCGATCAAAAACATCTTAAAAAACCACTTCCAACACTTCAGAAACTAAGTAATACCTTCAAGGCTACTAGGATTCCCCAATTATGACAAGGTTTCGACAAAGCAGAGTTCAGCTGCTCAAAACCCACAACAAGCTCAAACCAAATCAAACCATCGATTCCCAATGTCCCTAAACTTAGAGCCCACCGAAAACCACGTGTGCGCAACCAAAAATGCAATTTTTCTTAAATTCGCCAATGACCTAAATGCGAACCAATGAGGAACACCGCCGAGGCGCCGGGTTTTTTCAACGAGAGCTCGGGAGCCGGAGCCGGAGCCCGTCGAGGAAAAGAGACAGTTAGGGCACGGGGTCGTGGAGGAGGCTGCGCGCGCTAGCGAGGGAACGAAGGGCCGCAGAGGTGGAGGTTCGATTCCGAGAATCTGGAAGGGAAGGATACGCAGGCGTGCGACGGAGGCTGCTGGTATTGGATTTCTAGGGTTTGAACGGAGGAAGAAGAGAAAAATGAAAAGGGAGGGAAGAAAAAAAGAAGAGGTCGCAGAGAGATCTCCTCCTCGCCCGCGTGCATCCAACTCGATGGACTGGTCCGTATAGTAATACATATACGTATACGACTATCATTGTGGAAAAATAATATAAAAATTATGGACTATCTCTACTGATAAAAAAATAAATCTCAATTGACAAATAAAAAATCGATCGATATAAACAAATAATATAATATTATTACACACAATGGCTATTTTTTCATAGAGCTCACGGAAATGTTAAAGAATATCTATAATAATTTCCTTTTTATATAATTTAGAATTAATAATCAATTTAGAGCTCAACCTCCATCTTAAAATTTAACTACTATGTTATATAGTCTCGATTACCATCCAACTCTCTGGTGCAAGATAATCACAATCTAATGGCCTATCACCGCTCTGACAATCAGAAGTGAGATAAATCACAAGAGATCTTCTACTTAAAACTAATAACTAGCGCATGGAGGGTACTATCCAACTCTAGAATTAACATCTAGCTGATTGATAAATTATATTATCATTTGTACTTGTCTATGCTTAGCATGGAAAACAAAAAACTTACAATGATTGTGTGATAATTTGCCTGAATTCGATCATAAATTCAAAACTAAACATCCAACTTTTCGCAATGCTTCAATCCTCGTAGACATGGAAAAATACAAGAGTTTCCTTAGTGAAATCAAATCCCATCTTGTAAGACACCAACCTTAATTATAGCCAACAAGAATAGTTAATCGTATTAAATGGAACTTCTAAATTACTGAGTCAAACACAACCTTCATCTCTAAGGTTTATGGTTTATGGATTATAATTATGACCAATAAATACACAAATTAAGAAAAGTCAAACCTACTCATCTTCTACCATCTCATGATCAAATTTATTCAATGTTGGGTGACCACGACAATGTTTTTCGTGTCATTACTATGTAATGTGAGTTAGTTTGATATTGAGGAAAGATTTTAATATATGCTCTCGTCAAGTCCTACACACATCCACAACAAAAGATTTAGCCTTTGAATAGGTTTTTGTTATTGTGATCTTAATTGTGGCCAACAAGTCACATGACATAGGAATTTTTGCAATAATGACTATGTAAATGAGTTGCTTAATAACAAGCACCACATGCATCCAATGCATTTTAGATAGAAGCTTGAAGCTCGCATGACTGTCCCCACGGGGATGGCGGATTGGTTAAGGCAGAGGTTGCTTGGAAATGAGGGCTGGGGATCGATTCCTGACGGGAGAGAGGATTTATCCTCCTTACTCAGGTGAAAGAACCCCCCTCTGTTGGTACCATACCCGTCAAAGGCCATAGGCCCAGCCCATAGGGTAATATCCCCCAGGACTGCCTCGCGGTTTACCCCTTCGCGATTTCTCCTTGGGACGGGGGGCCGGAGGCCGCTAGGTTGACGGTTCCAACCTTTTGGAAATTGAAGTTCGCATGACTTCCTTATTTAACTCTCACATGGATCACATTTAATGTGAAATTTAGGTTGAGTTCTTCAAACTTCATACATATGCTCTTATTTAGATATATGCATGTTTGCAAGTGAGAGAGATCGTAAAGTCAATATCACATAGATGAGTTTTTGCTATTTTTGCAAGGACGGAGGGAAATGCACAGTAACTACCCGTCCGATACCACTTGCACTCGTCGATGGGAGGTTAGATTCCAATCACGATCCGATTGGAATCTGTCGACGGTTCGACCGCGATCCGACTGACACCGGAGTCCGATCAGATTATGACTAAATCGCAGTTGGATTGCACCGGAATCTAGTCGGGTGTCGGTGAATCGACGCCCACAGCGGGTGAAATCACACACGGAAGAAATACTGTGCATTTTCCATTACTGTGTGATCGCGATTGATCGGACAATGAATAAACCGTCGCGCATGAGTCGCGCAGGCAAAGACGCTCAGGATAACAAACTCATCACAAAGATCAAAACAAAACATTTTTAACAATATTACTTTATGCTCTATCATCATCTCACTCGTCGATATGAAGTATCACCAAAGTAGCCATCAGACGTCCCCACGGAGATGACGTGGTGGCTAAGACACGATGTAGTTTGCGGATAAGACAATGATCGATTTCGGAGGAAGTATAAAGCTCTTTCCTAGATTCAGATGACCCTCACGTGTCTTGGTCACTATGTCAAGGTCCATAGAACCCTCCGTGATTTATCTCCTTCATAATGACCATAGGATAAATCGATGGGAGCCGCTAGATTAACGGATTTCAACCTTTTTGCTGACCAAAGTAGCCATCGTTGCAATGTCACACTTATGTTTTGTAATCCCTTCTTTGCAATAGTTACATGTGATTACTTATCACTTATTTACTTGTCATTATAAATTTGATTTGTTTGATTGATGCACTAGATGACCTTCTATACGAGGTTAATACATTAATGGTCTATAAGAACAATACATTCGTACATGGTGTATTTGGTACATGGTAGGGAATAGTTTGAGAATTCACAAAATAAGGAATGAGAAGAAGGTAGTCATTTATCATCAATTATCCCAATTGATGTATCTTATTACAACTATTCACAGTAAAAAATTCATGAAAGCATGAATATAAGAAGCAGGGTACAAGTAAAAGATTAAAAAAAAATGGTCGACACTGAATTTTCTAATAGGCATTATTGCCTATTCATGAATTATGAATCTTTGACAGCGAAAAGAATAGTGTGACAAACTAGGGTTCCAGGATGAGCCTTCACCAAACTACAGGTATCTGTTGCATGTTGCCCATTCTTGAGATAGAAAGAATCGAGCTCTGATCAAACTGGAGGATAGATCCATCTATTGACTACTTCGCTTGGCTTGAATAAGTTGGGCTCTCAAACTGCATTCCTTGACCTGTAAGGATAACTGATCAAATTTTGTTCTTGATTCCTAGCCAATAAATAAGATGTAAGTTTTACCTGAATCTCGTGTGTTTGCGATAATATATTTCCACATTCTTCAATCAGAATTCTCTCGTTACCGATGCAACTTGCTAGATCTGAAGTTCCAATGTCGATGTCTTCAGCCTGTGGCAAGAGCAGTCCACTTACATGAGACACTACTAGTCCAAGCATAACGTGATAACAAATACAAAGATTACAAAGTCTGAGATGGAAACAACAGCAAAGACACATCAGAGCACCACAAGGAAAGAACTTTGTTTGGTCCCCACTAGAGTTTATATGTTTAAAAAAGAATCTTTAATGGTTCATAAAACACACACAAAAAGAATTTTCCTTTCAAATTCCATAACAACTTGGTCATCTGATCTCATATGACTCATTTTTGTTGAGCCATGGGGAATCAACAAAAACGACTACTGCAAGCAAGTGAAATCATCTAGCCAAGGAAATCTAAGCGACTTTAGTTCAATCAGACAGTGCATAGGAACACAATTATAAGAATGTGGATCAATAGAATGAGGACAGAGCATGTCGTGCTGTTTTCATGTATATGTTTTCATGTAGTATGGGGAAAAAAACAAAAGTAACATATCATGATTTCTTTTCTAAATCTCACCTTTGGTTGAAATTTTTCCATGCAAGAAGATAAAGATTCCACTATAAGCAATGATGAGTTAAGAACTTCTTCAAGTTCTCTGATATTAACCTACAAATTCAATAAACAATGATCTTTAATCCCAAGGAAAAGAACTTGTGAGATAGAAAAATCGACCCAGAGGTACTATACCTTAACATCTTCAGCAATTGGGAGTCGAAGTGATGCATCCTGCAGAGCTTTAGTTATCCCCGAAAGACAACATGAATACTCTTCTTCAACACTGTTCCATTCATCCAAATGTGCAACCTAAAATTCAAAATATCAGGGCAAATTTAAAATTACGAATCGTTCCAAACAAGTGACAGCACACAATCATGCAATAATCCAGTTTTTGTATCTAATTCTCTAGACAAAAAATGTATATGATAGTAATAGAAAGATACAAGTGCTTGAATTATAGCAATATCTTTAAGAAGAACCACTCTTACTTGATGAGTGATAATGGATAGTAAGTTCCTTCTTCTTTTCAGCTCTTCGACCTGGGCTTTTTTCTCCTTAACAGAGTTTTGAAGATCAGAAATCCTAGTTGATGTTCCATACAGTGATCTCTGGAAACCATCCAAAAAAATATCAGCAATTATTTGACGGAATCAACAAGGAAGCATTTTCAATTGCTATGGCTCTAACCTGGGCAATAACTCGCTTAGCTTCCTCTGTGGCTCGAGCTTTTGCATTGATAAATCTCCACTGCATGTAACTATTGTCAAGTAACCGAAGCATGTGGATATCCTCCTGCCGAGCAGATGATTTGGGGACCTTGTTTGCCCCTGTAAAGGGTTTAGTGCAAGGCGGTTGTGGTGGCTTCAACGAAAAGAGCGGCCTACTGACAGATTTGCTCAGATTGAGAGGGGGCTGCTGTTGTCGGCTGGGCAACGCCGAGCCCAGTGAGCGGAGGCTGATGGAGTTGGTCGACGCTCTACATGAAGCATCCTCGCCCGCTTCTTGCCTTCTGGCGGACATGGTCGGCAAGAGGTCGACCTCTGGCATGGAGGACCGGACATCAACGTTCGCCCTCAACCTGGATGACGCTGAAGAGATGAGGGGCGGGCTATCGCAGATTTCTCCTTGACTACTGACGCTGCATATCTCCACATCGGAGAACGAATTCTCCGACGAGGTATCCTCCGATCGGCTCTTTGCTCCTCGAACACTGCCTTCATAAGGAAAGAGACTAACTTGCGCCGGCGTAAGGGGGCGGTTCTTCGCTCTCGGGATGGCAGTAGCGGGATCAAGAACAGGGTGTGCAATCGGGGTTCCAGGCCTCTGCCGCCGCTTTGGATCGGCTGGCCTGGCGGTTGGGGGTTGCTCCGCCGCCTCATGGTTGTTGTTGTCAGCGAAAAGTCGAACTACAGCCTTCTTCTTGAGGGTTCTGGGGGGCTTAAATTGGAAGGAGGTGCCGGGGAGGGGAGTCTCGGAGCTGCGCCTGACGCCAGCAGTAAGTGGTTGGTTCTCGTCAACCTCTGCTGAATGTGCATGGAAGGGGCTGAATCGAGATGGGTGAGACTTCTGGATCGGATGGATCTTAGGCGACGAGTTTCTTGGGGAGGCGGCGACGTTTAGGGTTTCATGAGAAGAGTAGGAGGAAGGGGAGGGTAAGGGTGAGAGGTATCGAGAGCTGACCTGCCTTGAGCGAGGGCGGCGTGGCCGCTTGTCGCCGGCAGGAGGCGGCGGCGGCGGCGGAAGGGGGAGACCATGGAAATTCGCCTCCGATTCTGACCCGTGAAGAGGAACGAACAAAGAATGGGGATCGGAATCCATGACCATCGTCGAATTGGACTCCAGATCTCTCCTCTCTCCGTGTGTGGAGAATTGGAGGAGGAGGAGAAGAAGAAAGGTTCGATTTAGGGGCGAAGAAGAAGAGAAGAAGTAGCCGTTCGGTTGGGGACGAGGGCAACGGCTAGTTCTCACTCCTTTGGAGGTATTTATGCCACGTAAACGGTCACTGTGTATTCTTACCCGGAAAAACCACCGCTTTATTATTGGATATTAGATGGACCAAACATATGAATGTGAGAATAGCCAAACATCGACTTTTGGATCCCGTAAGCGAAGAATCGGTCATCCTTTTTTCTTTGTATTATTACAAAAAGGAAATCAATTATTTAAAATAAAATATGGGGAATTTAATTGCCTTGAATAAGTCTTGTAAATTATAACTTTTTTGATATAATAGAAATAAATTCGAAGATAATTAAGCATTATTCTGATTTTTTTTAGAATAGTTTGTATTCCTGAAATTGGGAGAAAATAGTTTACAATTTTTTAATGCATCCAAAATTAAAACAAAAGTTCTTTTTATTTTTCAACTTTGATAAAATCTCAATTTTGTCACAGCCAATCATATTGTCTCAGAGTTAGTCGCTGTTGGCAATTTAAGTATTTTCCGTCGTGAGTTTAGAGCTTGTTATAATTGTCTCCGCGAAGGTCTAATGGCTAACGAATGTAAATGTTACATCAGAGGATAATGAGTCAATCTCTCGTAAATGTGAAAGTGTCGTCCCTCCATGTGCTAATTATTAGTCTCAAGGGTCAAAAATCTACCGTGATTTACCTCTCTTATGATGATCCAAAAATATATTGATAGAAATCATTAGATTGACGAACTCCAATCCTTTTTTTGCACTACAGAACTTGTGATAATTATATGATTATGGTGCCCCTTAGCAAACCCATTGATAGTTACATTTGTATTTTTTATTTATTTATTAACACTGGATATATAACTATCCACTGATTGTTAGGAGAGCAATCGATCCCGTCAATTATGGAAAGCAAATTTTCATTGTAACTATATTCTGTACTTACAATCATTTCATATATTTTTTTTATCATCGATTTCACAACTAAATAAAAATAGATAAATTATAAAGAGTCTTTTTATCAACCCAAGAATTAATATGATAATAAAGTAGGTACTCTAAAAAATTTTAAAGTCCTCAAAGATTAACTATTGTTCTTTGATATAATTTTATCATCCGTACTAACTACTTGATCCTCTCGTAGAGACATTATCTATAGTATATTACATACATCAAGAGCAAAATGATTAATCCAACCAATTAAATCAAAATTTAATAAATCAAATTTTTTTATTAACTAAATCAATCGATTTTTTAATAAAAATTGAACCGACAATATAACCAATATAAAAATCGATTAATTAAATAAAAAAATAAATTTTCAAAATCAATTAATTAATATATAAAATTATAATTTTACAAACGATATTACAAATCGATTGATAATTAATTTAAAAAATCGATATATTTAAAAATAAAAAAAATCAAAATTTCAAATAAATCGAACCGACAATTTGGACCGATTTAATCGATCTAATTAATCATGTGCACCCCCCTAAACACACGCCATTGCATGCCAATAGATACACTTCCGCTGTGAGCCCACCAATAGGCAATAGCTACATGTACACTACGAGCTCTCTAACAGTTGCACTCTTGCTACGTGCCGACGGGCGACGCAAACTATGACCTCGTCGTGAACTTACCACATCACCAACTAGGCACGACAAATTTCAGATACGCCTAAGTCAACTCTGGCTCAAGTGCACCGGTATTTTGTATTTTATCCGGCACATCCATTTCATGACCCCGCACGATTCGACTCAGATTAAACCATCCATTCGTACCTACGACTCTTCATTCGCAGTAATACACAACATCAATCATCTAATAATACCTAATTAGCACCCGGAATCCAACGCAAAATGACCGGCCGGCAATGGTGCGCCCACTGCTGGGCGTGATCGGGTTGGATTCCAATGGCGAACAGACCGACAGCCAACGTCGGTCTGTCCGCTATACTCGGTCAGCCGTGATTCGGCCGCCAAAATCAGATGCCCGATTTCGACCGCCAGAATCGGATGCTCGATTTCGGCCACCACACCATTGGATTCCAGTCGCAATTCGGCCGGAATCTAGCCCGATCGTGGCCGACAGTGGGTGCGCCACTGTCGACCGCGTGATTTGGTCATTTTCGGTTGTTTTGCGTCGGATTCCAGACGCTAACCGGTCGGAAGTCGAGCCCCGCCGAACCACCAGTGAGTTGCGCATCGATCGCGCCCGGTCCCGCGGCCGACGGTGGTTGGACGACGCAATGACGACATCGGCACTGTGTGTGGGTCAAACGGTAAATCACGTGGAGCACACGGGCGCGCAGGATCTGACACCACATCTGTACATCGCTTGACATCGCTGTCGAGCGATCGGATTATGGCTGCGGTTCGACTGGAGTTGGAGTTCAGGTGCAATCTGATCGGACAGACGATTGCAACAATTCTGATGGGTTTAGGGGATGGGCTATAGTGTCCATCGCTCCAACGACGCATATGCGCTCCGACGATCCACAAGCGAAAGGACTGTGCATTCCTAATTATTATGTAATCTCTTAGATCGGACGACTCGCAATGAGTCACGCATGCAGTGTACACGAAGAGCGTCGCGATATATACGTGTCCCGTGCACGAGCAAGCATAGTAATAAGGAATGCATGGTAACTCCAACTCTTCACGGACCACAATCTCAATCCAACTCGATGGATGACGATTTTGACGGATTCGAGGGTTGGATTATAGTGTCGTTGCTCCGATGATGCACATGCACTCCGACGATCCATTTGTGAGAGCATTATATTCTCAATTATGTAGATCAGACGACTCATAACTAGTCACCCATGCAGCGCACATGAAATTATCACGGATATTTGTGCATCCATGCGCAATCGAACAAGTATATTAAATGGAAATGCATAGTAATCCATCGCTCGAGCATGCCCATTGCAAGCTCGCCATTCGACATCACCGCATAGAGCGATTGGATTTCAGTCGCAATCCGATCAAAGTCAGATTCCGATTGCAATACGGTCCCATCGCACACTATCGTGATTCGATCATGGTTGCGGCCTTGTTGTCGATAGCGATGTTGTGGTGAGGACATCGTAAGTAATCTGACAAATTCAAGGAGGACTATAGTGCACTCGGCGAAAGTACTATGCATTATGCATGATCAAACGACAGATTGGACATTGCGTGTGACAGAATAGACGACAATCTAAGTTGCTCACGGACGTGCACAAAAGCGTTGGGCAAAATATTAAAACTCTATATATGTGCACAGTGCTTCTTGTACGCGTCGTCGGAGTGCATGCGCGTGCTTGGAGGGATGAATACTATAGCTCAACTCATGAATATGTCGGGATCACTGTCGCTGTCCCTCCGATAGGATTACGATCGGATTTCGATTGTAATATGACGATATTATATTACAGTCGGAATCTGACTCAATCACGGGTGCGATATCGATATGCATCATGATCACGATTGGGCACGATTCACATAGATTCTGAGTGGAATTCGATTGTGGTTGGAGGATGCAAGTGTCCGACTGAGTTCGAAGGTTGACTATAGTGCGAATGACGATCGACGATGAAAAATTCCTTCAAAAATCATAGGAGAGAAAATACTGTACTTTCTGTACGATCGAACGGTCGTACATAGGCATATACTAATTAGTCCCCCGAGAGATTATTTTTTTATATATATTATAAATATTAAAATTGAAACAAATAAAAAAATATTAAAAGAATCATTTTAAATGCACGTCTCTGACTTTGCGCCGATACCCACTACTTTGACTTTTAATTGGGGGCATGCCAATGTGTCAAATTAAGAAATCGCCGACGATTTTCTCAACTAATTTAATGTCCATCTTTTTTTTTTCTCAACCACTTTAAGTTCGTGATTTTTTTTATACCTTTTATTTGTTTTTTATGAAATTAACTTATTATTTTTAAAAAATAAAAATAAATATTCATATAAAATTGTTTAGTTCGCACGGGATCAATTACTAATAAAGCTTTAAAACAAGTTTATGACAAGTTTTTTTTTTCTGTGGATGTTCGTCTATGATTAACTGCAATTACAAGGCGTAAATTATAATTAATTAATTGGTTAAACAGTTTATAAATACTAATTTTAAAAATACAATGGAGTTCAAATTTATTTTATTTAATTTTACCCAATTTTATCTTTTATATTGAAATTGGACGTCGTTATTTGCCAGCCTCGTCAGAGAGTAACAAATCTTATCTACGAGTAGAAGAATAAAAATGAAATTGAGTTTGATAATAGATTAAAATGGAAATGAATTTAATCATTCTAATATTGATATTTAGTTTATAAGTTAGGATTAAATATAATTATCGTCAACTATCTGCCATCGATGAGCGACACTCAATGGGCAACAGTTGGCAAGTGGTCGACAGTAGACGATCGACGATCGATGGCAAGTGATCGACGACGATAGATGATCGACGATGGACGACGGTTGACGTCGACGATTGCCAGGTGACACCTACTGTAAGCGGGCAACTTCGACGATCGACGAGCGACACTGATGGTTAATGGACGACATCGATGGGCGATTGGAGGAGGCGACAGACGACGTCGACGATCAATGGGGCAATGACGATGAGCGACGCTAACAATCGATGGTGGATGACACTGACAATTAGCGGACGACAGTCGACGGAGGGCAACAGAAGTGGCGACAACGACGCCCGATATGAATGAATCCTAAATCCACCATCCCCTTAGGTTTTATTAATTCCTAAATAATTAATAATAACTTCATTCTCATAATTCTCAAATCTATTAGTCAAATATTATAATTAAGAATTATTTTATTATATATTTTTCTGTAAAAGATCGAAACTGTTAATTTAACGGTCTTCATCGATTTGTTCCATGACCATTGTGAGAGAGATAAATCATTGAGGGTTCTATGAATCTTGATGTGATGGACAAAACACGTGAGAGTCATCTGAATCTAAAAAAGACTTTAAACTTCCTCTGAAATCAATCCATATCATTTATAAAAAAATCACTATATCTTAATCACCACGTCATTCCCTCCTTCTCAAACAGATTCCGATGAGAAATGAGAAGATCCATTTAAATTCATCAAATATCTTGCAAAGTTTTTTTTTTTCCGAAGTGGCAATATATTATGTCAAATTTGTCTCATATGAATATATTTTTTTAATAACCGATCGTTAAAAATTAATAAATGTAAAGTTTTCAAAGGCCAAGTATAATGCATCGTATTATTTATATAGTTCGGATGTACATAAATAAATTATAAATAATTAAAAAAATACGTCATGTAATTTTTTACCGAATTAAAAAAACTACTAAGGTTACTATTTTAAAATTGTCTCTCATATTCTCATTATTATTAAAATTGACTTCAATTTATTGTTACTCTGAAAATATCCTATTTATTAAGAGTTGTTTAACTTTGAATATATTTTTTTTTCGAGTTTCGCCCTATAATACTCTGGATTATCAAAAATATCATCAATTTTTAAGATTAATCAGACGAATTAAATTATAAAAAGAAGTGCTCCGAGGAAAGTATCACTAATTTCTACCATTTCCACTATATCTTGTCTTTTGAATATAAAAATTAGTTATAGTAATTAAAAATTGCCACTTGAGGGCCTTTTTAAAAAAACATAAAAATCTCGAGGCCCTTTGAAAATTCCCCATTTTCACTAGTAAAAGACAATGAGGCTATTTTGGTCATATCATACTTATATATATATATATTCTAAAGACCTATGAAAGAGAAAGAGAAAGAGAAAGGGAAAAGAAGAAAGAGAAAAGAGGGATTTAGAGAGAGACAGAGAGAGAGAGAAAGGGATACGGAGAGCGGGCGATTTGAGTTTGGGCAGTCGCTCCGTCTCCCTGGAGCCGCCGTCGGACGGCGCTGTGCTTGCCATCGCCATGGTTTCCGACCAGGAGATTGCAAGCTGCATCGAGTCCATCCTCCGGCAGTCCGCTGATCCTGCCGCCACCCTATCCGGAGTCGTCCGCCAGGTGGAAGCCAAGTTAGGCGTCGACCTCTCGCACAAGTCCGCCTTCATACGCGACCAGATCGAGCTCCTTCTCGGGCCCTCACGCGCACCGCCGGTCGCCCCTCTTGCTCCTCAGCAGCAACCTCCCACTGCATCCCCGCATAACCCCTACTTCATCCTGCCCCATCTCCCGCTGCAACATCAGATCGCCACTCACCAACCAGCTTCCTCCGTGTCCCCAAATCCTTTTCCCCCTCAGCAGCACCCTGGAATCGCCTTCCAGTATCCCCCGCCACCGCCTCTACCAGCTGCCGCTGTCATGGCGGCATACCACCTCCAACAGCAGCTTCACCAGACACCGCAGGGCGTCCCTTCTGCCACCCGCACCCCACCTGTGGCTGTCGCTGTGTCTGCTCCCAAGGAAAGGTACTACCTTTTGCTCGTAGCACATTATACACATCAACCAAGTTATTTGGGGCTTATATCGAACCATCCCTTAGTTTTAAACTATCGATGCTCCACTCTTTATGTGATTCTATTTCCATTTTTTTTTATTTTTTATTCTTTTTCCTAATTTGAGCATGGAGATTAATGGTTTGGGCGTCCGTAATAAGAAGCTGGAGAATTTGTTCAACATATTAGTTTATCTTTAGACACGTGTGAGCGAATTAAATGTGTATCCTGTCTTGTTATTTTGTGGGTTCATCTTATAATTTGGAACATCCAAGCTTAGACGAAAAAAGGTTAAAAAGAACACGAAGAAAGAATGTACTACAAAATCATAGTCGCAAGTGTATGCTTGAGAACTGCAGTTTTTGAGTTGGTGATCTAAAGTGCTATCAAACATTTAATTGATTGCTACTTTATTTACCAAGCCACTCGTGATCTTGGCTGTTTATCCATGTAAAAAAGACAGTCCGGTACATGAAACTCCCCTGATGTAAGATCTCAAAGAAGTGTCTATTGTACGCAGTCTTATCTTGTTTTACAAAAGATTGTTTTCAGAACTAGAACCCGTGACTTCTAAGTTATAAGACAACAACTTTACTGATGCGTCAAGGCTCCCCTTCCTATTTACCTATGTAAGAGACTTGAAAAATCAAATCCTGGTTTCTCTACTTCTCTTTACTCCATGCATGGCTTGTACCAATTTGCAAGGCTTGTGGCAGTTTGGAATAAGTAGACACTGAATGCAATGTGCTTAAGCCATAATATGATGTTATTTGATAGTTAGACTGATTTTGCATGTAACAAAGAATTTTGGTCTTATTTTTAGGATTTTTCAAGGGAAGGTTTGTTCTATTTTTTGTGTATAGATTGGTAACTGAACCTACTCACATGCCATCATCTTAATCATCATCATCATTGTAAGGATTAAATCCTGTTAGCCCCATCTATTTGAGGCCAGATCCTTTGGCGAACTATATAGAAAAGCTAGACCATTAGTAACCTAATCTATTAATCTTGCCCTCTGGAAAAAAGATTTACTTATTCCACTTTGCATGTTTCAACCCATTTTATATTGTGTAATTAACTTGAGACAAAAACCAAAAGAAATACTGGCAGGTTGTATGCTAGGCCTTTGTTTTTCTAATTTTATTGGGGAGGTAGTCAATTACTAATGAACTTGAATTGCTATTTTTGTGGCAGCCTCATGTGTTCTGGGACCGACCTTTTTTTGCATTTTAAATTTTCATAACAAGACAGATGTTTTTTTTAGTAACATATTTATAGTTCATCAATACATTCTGTGGATGAATATGTAAAGAAATGCATAAATTTGGTACTTTATGTTTTGTTCTAATCTGTGGGGTTCTGTTGTTGGTATTGGTTACTGTTGTTTCTTGTGTGGTACAGTGCACCACCTAAGGCTAAAAGAAAAGGTGGTCCTGGGGGTCTAAACAAAGTTTGCGGCGTTTCACCTGAACTCCAGCCCATTGTTGGTGAGGCAGCAATGTCAAGAACTGAGGTCCGTCTTACAATCAGCAAATTCATGATGCCAGACCTTGATCCAACAGTTGCTATTGTTCTATATAAATACTCATCACACATCTCACTGCAGATTGTGAAGCAGCTCTGGGCTTACATCCGAAAAAACAATCTCCAAGATCCTAATAATAAGAGAAAGATCATATGTAATGATGAACTGCGGCGGGTGTTTGAGACTGACAGTACCGACATGTTCAAAATGAACAAGCTGTTAGCTAAACATATTCTTCCTCTCGATTGTGCAAGTATGTTGTTTATCTTGCGTATTTATGTGAGCATCTTTGTCAGGAAAAACTAAAGAATAGATTTTTTTTTTTGTTTCTTTCTCAGAAGAGACTGCTCCTGAGATTAAAAGGCTAAAGGCTGAAGAGGTTACTACACCTGAAGTTTCTGAACCTGGTTCTGATGGATTTCCTCTTTCTATTTCTGATGCTCTAGCAAATTTTTTTGGATGTGAAGAAAGAGAAATGCTCCAATCTGATGCTCTGACCCGTGTATGGGACTATATAAAATCCAATCAGCTGGAAGTAAGTTCAAACTATTTGCATGAGATGACATTGTCAGTTTATGTCAAATATGTATAGTTGTCATGCCTAAATATTTTGCTTAGAGGCCAATAATTTCTGTTTGTGCAGTTACTTTTGCTTTTGAGTATGCAAAGATGGATGTGTGACATTACTAAATAAAAAATACTGTGAGAAAATAGGTTCAGGTAGAATGAGTGTGCTCTCGGCGATGATAAATTCTATCAGTTAGGAAAGTTGATCTGATTAGATTTGAAGGTGGAAGGGCTGGAGAGAGAGAGAGTTTAGTTAGCACAATTAGAAGTGATTTAAGAAATATGAAGATTTGATGATGTTTATTTGATCATAATCTTATTATGCTTTTGTGTTTACAGATTTTGAAATTTTACCAACTTCATTTATAATTTACGATCAGCTGTATCTATCAGATATATCTCTTGTTTGCTGACATTTATTATTTGTAACCAGATTTGCTTCTTTAATTTTTGTAGGATCATACAAATATGGTGATTACCTGTGATACCAAGCTTGAAGAATTGTTTGGTTGTAAGAGTCTTTCTGTCACAGGTGTAACTGACAAGGTGGCAAATCATTTACTCAAAAAATCATGATCGTATTAGGTAACCTGGTTACATGATCTATGATTATCATCTGGTCTTTGCACTTTTTTTTTTTTTTTTTTTTTTTGAATCTGTTGTTTGTCTCTAGATACTTTTTCTCTCTTTGTTGATTTGAGCATATGCGGACAATTACTTAGACTTGTTTACTTTGGATGAAGTCTTTTTTTGATTGCATGCATTTTTTACATGGTGAGATGAGTTGATGTCTAGTTTCTATTACCGTATTATACTAGAATAGTGTAACCATTATGAATGAGGAAAATTTTGTAGCAGTCTTTTCTGTAGATTTTTCTAGACTAATGCTTTTGAAATTTCATGTTGGCATGTGTTGCACTCTCATGTTCCATCTTTTGACTTGCAATTCAAATTATCATCACAAAGCACAAAAGCATGGTCACTCTATTATTGTGCCCGTCAGTATTTTTTTTAATCCTGTTTTCCCATTTTTCATGTTATTTGTAGAAGTTAAAAAGCCATGTTGTCCTTAATATGCATAATTTAACATAATCTTTAGTTTGTTACTGTTTGCTTTTCATAATATATTATTTTATGTGGCTACAAAATTCAAACACAAATAATCGAAATCATGTTTTGGCACTGAGTGGAGCGGGCATGCCTGTGCTTAGGAAAAGTGAGGTGTACATTTCTATAGATGCCATATATAGGCCAATTTACCATATCATACCCCTTTTAATTATTTTTACCGAAACACATCTCTCAATGTTTTCTTCCTGTTTGACATCCAATTTCAAAAATCCCTTCACAACTTTCTTGTGCCTATTTTTTGCATGTTGATTTGCAGATTCACCTGTCGTGTGATTTTCACTCAAAATCAGCTTGTTTTAGTTCCTCCATCAAATGTTAATTTTGAAATAGGCTGTGCATAAATATAGATAAATATCGATGCAAGGCTTGCATGGGTAAGATTGGTACAAAATGCTACAAGCCCTATCATGTTAAATAAAATGCAACAAAATTCAAGTCAATTAAAAAAAAATCAAATTCTTGAAAATGCCGAGTCACTGTCGCATCGATTTTTGTTGTATATATTTGGTGATACCACTGGAGTTGAATTGGCTGTCAGATTAAAAGTTATACCCACTTTACCTTTTATTCTCTTCCCTCAAAGTACTGTTAGAAACAAGTGAATTGACAACATCCGCACAACACGTTACATGCGGTATATTTTTCTTCTTCCTCTCCTGGAGAAGTCATCCACTTTGTGATGCACAAGGATGGATTATTATCTTGAACTCATGATCCAATTTTTTTTACCCTTGTACGTCATCAAACCTATCCTTGTATCTGCCATCAAACCCATCTTTGTATCTGCTCGTGCAGAATGTCCCATTAGTGCTGCAAGACTCCTTAATCTTCTTGAAAATTTTGCCTTTTATATCTCCCTCCACATCTCTCTTTATTTAAGCTTGAGTTCTTTCTCTCTGTATTCTATAATATAAAATATTTGTTTCTTTGTGTAAAAGGTTGGAACCACCAACCTAGCGGCCTCTCACTCCGGCCTCATAAGTATGAGAGAGAGTAAATCACAAGTGGTCATTGACTTTGGTGCGTTGACAAGTGCGGTGGAGGATGTGACCCGGCACGGGCATTAAACAATCCGCTGACGCGGGGATCGAATCTATAAAATATTTGTTTCTAATTGTAGCTTTGGTGGACTGCTGGTTTATGTTAAATTTGCCTTCCTAACCTGGAAATATTTGTTTTAAGCATTGAACATCTTCTGCTTCTTAATTTATCATCACTCTCTGCTAAAGATGAATGTGTTCTCCATGATTTATCTTGCGTATTCATCGTTCTTCATTTGTAGATCTTTATTTAAGCTTGAAACCATTCTCTATGCATTCAATAATGTAAAATGTCTGCTTCCGACTTTAGCTTAGCTTGATGTTTAATTTAT
Organism: Wurfbainia villosa; assembly: GCA_025175895.1. Classification (NCBI taxonomy): domain Eukaryota; kingdom Viridiplantae; phylum Streptophyta; class Magnoliopsida; order Zingiberales; family Zingiberaceae; genus Wurfbainia; species Wurfbainia villosa. Next base: position 202,746 of record CM046000.1, on the reverse strand, counting down.
AGAGAAATTTAAATTATTTTATATTGCCTTCCTAACCATGAAATATATGTTTTACACATTGAACTTCTGCTGCCGCCTTCTTTATTGTTACTTTCTACTAAAGTTGAATGAGTTCTTCGTGATTTGTCATCGACGTACATTATAATTATACGTCCACAGAAGTGTTGCATCTCTCATTCTTTGGTAATTATCCAAGTGAATGAACAATGATGTTTTGATAATCATTGTTAGCTTTGGTTTTGTACATTTTTTATCCATGATCTGGTAGACAACCATGATGTTATACTTGTTTTTTTTATATATATCTGTCGATGGCTGATGTGTAATAGCTTCTCATTGTGCAGACAATTTTCGGTCTCATCAGGTTGGTCCTAACACTTACAAAGCTGGAAAAAGGACTCTACTACGAAGTGTTTTTACTGGTTGTATGTTATAATGTTACAAAGTAGTTTCTAGTTAGGGTGTTATGTAACTTATTTACTGATGTTCCTAATCAAGATAGTTGACTTCCATTACTCTGTTTCCATTCCACCGTTATCTACATCGGAGATACTGACACGAATTGACCTTACTACTACCAATGTAAATGAAACGCTTTGTAGATGGATGAATACAGATTGCACCTTCCACCTCTTGTGAGAATCAACTTCAGATGGACAATCTTTCTTGGTAAGTCGAAAGCTTCTCCTTTAACATTGGGTATCGATCATTTCTCAGAGTAGTGGTATGCCGGATAAATTCCCTTATGAAATAAGTTATACTGCTTCTTCTGTTCGCGTCTCTTGGAGTTTCAGCCAATTCCTTATTCAGGTGGTTTTTATTATCTTTCTAAGTTGATGAATACAGATCCCCCATCTCTTTCTTCTTGGTATGTTGAAAGTTTATCATTTCATGTTGCGTTTACATCATCTCCGAGCTTAGCATACATAATCAATGAGTTCCCTGTCCAGTTAGGTTGTAGTGTTATCTTGCATCTATCTTATTTTGCCTGATTTCTTTGTTGATATAGTTTCTATCATCTTTGTAAGTTAGAACTAATTTGTCAGTAATTTATCAATGATTAATATTAATTTCTTTCAGAATTTATGGTCGTTAAGAAAAACTTCACGTAAATTACAATCAATGCTCCCTTTGTATTGAATGTAAAGTAACGGGTAAATTCATGTTATTTTTCTAAAATAATTAGTTAATGATACGATTTTGTTTCTCAGCCGTCAGATCTATGTGGTTACCCTCCCGGTCGAGTTCGGTTATTATCCACCCGCGGTGAGAGATAGACGTGCCGAAATTATAGGAACGTGCGCAGAAATAGACTAATGCGGCAGAAGAGCCACCCCAGTTACTCTGGTCTTCTGCTACGTTAGGACAGAGCGCGAAACGATGGAAGCGGCGGCGGCGATGGCCGCCGACGCCTTCGACGCCCACTCCGAGGTTGCTGATGCTCTCTCCGGCTTCCTCTCCGACCCATCAGACGCCTCCCGCTTTCTCCTCGACGACCTCTTCCTCCACCCCCCGCTGCCCGACTCCGCCGTCGACGCCTCCTCCTCCTCCCAAATCCATACCCCCGCCACCGCCTATGGCTGTGGCAGCATCCACCCGTCCTTCTCTGCCCCCTCCTCCCTCTTCGCTCAGCCGGCGGTTCAGGAGTCCAGCGGCGGGGGCCTGTTCCGGCATTGGCCGAAGCGCCACCAGAGTTGCGGCGACCTGTACGGTCACCGCCGGATGCCGGCGCAGGAGAGGCGGGCGGAATTGTCGGCCCAGAGCACGGCGGCTCGGGCGAGGAGGAAGAGGATTGCAGAGAAGACGCAGGAGCTGGCGCGGCTGATTCCCGGCGGGAACAGGATGACGACGGCGGAGATGCTGCAGGCTGCCGCCGGCTACGTCAAGTTCATGCAGGCCCAAGTCGGGCTTCTTGGGCTCTTCGGCGGCCCAATTAAGGTCCAATCGCTTCACAATATTTTTTTTAAAAATAGTAATTATTTAAAAATAACAAACTCATTTGATTTTCTTGTTCATAGGATTGGATTGCGCCGTTAGAGATTGAGAGGAGGACTCGAGTCCTCGTGTCATCGATGCAAGTGCAAGAAAAGTTGGCTATGGAAGGCCAGTGTGTGGTGCCAAAGGAGGTGGTTATGACTATGGTCAAGGATGATGTTATCAAGTTTAACTTGGCCATTGCTCGTGACCTAACTCGGTTCATCGAGTCGATCGATATTGGACTACATTAGGGCTCAATTATAGATCGAGTTAGGTATTTGTATATACGTCAATATGTAATCTTTTCTCTCAAGGAAAAAGTTGTATATACATAATTTCATCGATCGATTTCACAACACAAATATATCCAACAAAGTGACATATAAATATAAGAATAAATAGTAAATAAACACATTCATTTTATTAAACTTGCAATTCACCACATAAATAAATACATTTCTTGGAGTGTTTGATGAATGGATAACTCATATAACACAATAATATCTATGTGTTGTTTTGCCTTGTGTTTTTCGCTCACATAACTATTTATAGGGGAATCCTATATCATATCCTCCCTCAAAATTTTTGTTATCCTAAAACAATTTATTAATTAGAATTTAGAATTGATTTTAGTTGTCAATCACATCTTTAATTTGGGAGGCTAATTTTGATTTGTTCCTCTCTACTCAAATCTAGATTAGTCATTCAAATCATATTAGCCATCCGTCATCTATGAAGAATAATGAGCTCAGCTTATTAAATGTAAGATAGTGAAAACTAGAAATTAGAAGTTGAGTGAACACCAATAGGGCACATGAGAAGATTTAGGTGGATAAAGGTCATTTTTTATTTGCTATTTTAATTTAATAGTCTATTGAAATTAGCATTGACATATAAGGGAAATTTAGTGTCATTCTCTTTACAAGTAATTAAACTAAGAATGACTAGAAATCATATAAATTTCACAAAGAAAACAAATGTAAAAAATTTGCTATGAATTGACTAATACAAATAAAATTAATAATGAAAAATCCAAATAGATAAATTTTGCATGGTAAAACTCATCTTAATTAGGCAAATCGAGTGACTAAACATGAGCCTATACTCCAACTCTAGTTTTAAATATCTCTTTATTTTCTCCATATCAAATCCTAAAGTGAATTGTAGAGAGAAGGAAATATATTAAAGAAGAAATAGAGCCCTCTTTCTCTCTCTCTCTCGTTTTTTTTTTAATTTTTTTTGTTATTTGATGGAGAGATGTGCCTACATTTCCATTGTAGTTAAAATGGAGAAATCGAACTCCCCTTTTGTTCTTCCATTTCTAACGATCTTCTAGTATTACTTCCTCTTTCTCTCTTTCTCTCTTAATAGAACTCAGAAAAGAAAACTCAACTTATGAATTCAATTTCTCATATGGCCGACCACTACTATTGCACTACGCATATGTCCCAAGACAATATATATAATTACTATCGTTTCTTCATCTTCTTCTTCGTGCTCTTTTTCTCGCTTTCCTATCATCAAACACACAATTTACGCACCTCCTCAGGCGACCCTATGTCTCTGCCTTTGCGAGAAGCCCTTCCGCTCGTCGACCAACTCATGACTCCGACTAATGGCAAAGGAAAGAGAAAAAGAGATATCGAAGACACGGAGGAACTAGAGGAGAAAGAGGAGAGTGTGACACTTCAAATAGGGTTGCCAAGCTTCAACGAGGTCGACTCAACTCCTAATGATCCTTCTACTACATCAACACTAGATGAGGTCATCACAAGGGGCATCAACTATTGGATCCCCACCCCTTCACAAATCCTCATTGGGCCTACTGTTTTCTCCTGCCCCGTTTGCTCCAAAACGTTCAATAGATACAACAACATGCAAGTAAGTGTTTTTTTGTTTTTTACTTTTTGATTCGTTTCGAGATAAGTGGATGGAAGATCCAGTACAGTATTCGCGGTTGAACTCCTTTGATTGGTTGATTATAAATTAGATATGTCTTCGATGTGCCTAGCTAGTCAAATCAATTTTTTTCATAACTTTGTCAGGTCAAGTGTGTGTGTGTGTGATTTCGGAAGGTCGGAAATTGGATGTCCGTAGATGGGTCTTTGCAAGATCGACCTTCCCCAGATCGATCGACAGAATGTGAAGTGCTTCCGACTTGAGAGGATTTGAAGACGGATTAGAAGAGGGTCGAGAAATATACCTTAGCGAAATCTCTCCGATGTCCAAATAAAAAATTAGAAAAAATATATAAAATAGAGAGATAGTAGAAAATTAGATATTATTTGATCATCGTGTTTCCCTCCTCCTAACTTTATATAATAAGAGAAGAATATGTCTTTTTAGAGGGGAGACACGACATGGAGATGTGACTTTGTGAAGAAAATCATGGAGTCATGATTTCATGGAGGAAATAGTCGAGACGTGACTTCATGAAGAAGATTGTAGAGATGTTACTTCCTTGAGAAGAACGTGGAAGCATGACTTTCTAGAGAATATTGTGGAGACGTACTGATCTAATTATTAAACTGAGCTCGGGTGATTACCGAGCTTAGGAAATCAGACTGATTTAATTGTCGAACTGAGCTCGGGAGATCAAATTGCCAAACTAAGCTCAGGTGATCATTGAGCTTAGGAGATCAAATCGATCAAATAATGAAATTGAATTCGGAAAATCTGAGCTCAGAAGGTCAAACTGATCTAACTAATTTACGAATTGTACTCGGATGCGCTTTAAATAGACTTGAGTTGACTCATATTTTATTTGACCGAATTTAAATTTGAATTTTACCTCGGTTTGATTGTTGACCTGACTTTACCCGTACTTTTGAATATAATGATGAAAAAAAAGAGATAAAACAAAATTAAAAAGATAGGATGGATACATATATTATCGTTGTTAATTATATATATATATATATATGTAATTAATTATTGTGTACGTAGATGCATATGTGGGGGCACGGGTCGGAGTACAGAAAAGGGCCGGAATCCCTGAAGGGGACACAGCCGAACATTTCGATGCGCAAACTGTCGTGCTACTGCTGCGTGGTGGGGTGCCAAAACAACGTCGACCACCCGCGGGCGAGGCCGCTCAAGGACTTCCGCACCCTCCAAACGCACTACAAGCGCAAACACGGAGCCAAGCCCTTCGCATGCCACAAGTGCTCCAAGGCCTTCGCCGTCCGAGGCGACTGGCGCACCCACGAGAAGAATTGCGGCAAACTCTGGTACGTACGCGCTTTAGCTAGCTAGCTAGCTACTATATACGGCCAGTCTAATTATAATTAACCAACTAAGCGAGCGATTATATTTAGCGTATTTAATTAAACGTTGTTGGTTAATTAATTAGGTACTGCGTGTGTGGATCCGACTTCAAGCACAAGCGATCGCTGAAGGACCATATCGTGGGATTCGGCAACGGCCATGCGGCCTACGAGATCGACATCTTTCAAGAGGAGGGGAGGTCGTCGACGTCCACGATCAGCTCTCCTCCTCGAACATCCAGCAGCTATCATTCTCCTTGATTATACACAACCCCATAATTAATTAGCGCGAATATGTCTATATATATATATATATATATATATATGCGCGCATAGAAGAAATTTGTCAATTAATTAATTAATTATATCGGACGATCATTTGGCTTAATAAAATTAATCTAGCGAATGTACAGGATATATCATTGATTAAATATATATATATATAGTAATAGTATTTGTTAGATGCGAGAATGATGATACATGTTAGAATATGATAATGTAATATGTTCTTAATATAATAGCAATATATGTGTTTTTCTTTTATAAAGAAATATTATCCTATATAATTTATTCGGAAACATTTTTATTATTTATTGATAATGGATAATAAAAATGATCACGAATATTCACGGATGAATTATGTAGCATAATATTAATTTTTATTCTTTTTTATATCTCTCTTATTTAACAGAAACAAAGGAAAGGGAAATTTATTGTATACTTTTTTCTATTATGATATGATAATGTAATACTATAAATTAAAGTGATACCGATAAAATAATGGTATGGATGATCAAATTTTGATTTGACACATGCGGACATGGTAGCTGACTTTACCGAAGCATGAGTAAGAAGAAACGACCCAATTAAGGAAGAGGAAATGTCTCGGATGTAATTATACGTAGCAATGGTACGGGTGAATGTGACCATATATATATATATACTAATTAAGGAAGGATATATAAGCAGATTGATAACGTATCATGGGAGCGCTCATTAATTTTTTTTTGTCTAATTTAAATATTGAAGGGATGTAAAAGGTTGGAATTCGTCAATTTAATGGTCTCTGTCAGTCCACCTCTGGATCATCGTAAGAGAGATAAATCACGATAGACCTTTGACCCTTGAGACCAGTAATTAGCACATGAAATGATGACATCCTTGTATTTGTGAGGAATATATTGATCCGTTATCTTCTGATATAACATCTGTATGTGTTTGTCATTAGATCCTTCCCGCGGGGGCAGAGCATTATCGATCATATCACCTGTACCCTCTAACCTATATTAATTTGGATAAAATTCAACTGTGGCCAGGCGAATAGATTCTTGCCGGAGTCGTTTGGACTAGAGAATATAAAAACACTGGTTCAAATTGAAGAGTTGGAAGAGTCAAATCAAATAGACATTGAGTTGAGCTAAGATGCTCGAGAGATAGAATTGAGCCCAATCAAAATACCCGAAATATCAGACAAAGTTAAAAGAGTTTTGAGAATATTCTGAGAGACTGAGTGGAATTATTGGAGTATTCAAGTCGTTGTATACCAAATCAAAGATTTCGATATGACAATCCAAGTTAAGAGTGATTATATTCAGAAGACTAAACTTAGTTGGAGTACTCAACAATTGAGTTTAAGTAGTTATCGGAGGCTAATTCAGTTTGACAAACACAAAGAGAAATCAATTCACGAAGAAGAAATCATGACTTTAAACTATCAACGATCGACTTCTCTCTTTTATACTTTCCAACTGAAATATTTATTTCTTCCACATTAGGGACAATGAAAGACCACTAATGTGACACATTTAAGCACTCAGGCAACCAAAATAAGTCAGTGCAGCTGTGATTTCATGATCAATCTAGCGAATTTGTTTGTTTATTTATTTTGCAATCCTTCGTATAAAAGTTGTTGCTATTTGCCTGATGTTAACGTACGTACACAAAGGAACGAGGCCAGGGAACGTAACGGACTGAGAGAACATCCAATATTCCTATAGATCAAGATAAACTTGTTCCTGCTTAATTAATTAATTGCCGCCCCTGTACAAATCATTTTGCCACTTGCCAAATGTACATGCACGAACCATATATAAATCAGTTTTGTTTTCATCCTTCTATTTCGTCTTATTTTATTTGGGAACAAAAATAATCTATTTTGATATTTGTGAAAGAAAATGGATATTTGAAATATTTTACTCTTGACAATTCTGAAATATCAGTTTATATATAATAAAATCATTAATTTCATAATGTTATTGCTCCATATACTATATAAAAAATATGCATGAGGAATTATAAATGGTAATTTAATTATTTGTAATTTTCTTTTTTTAAACAATAATATACAAGTATATATAACTGATTTCTCATTTTCTAGAACTATTCCTTAAATAATCTAATCTTATGTTTACAGTGTCAACAAAGACAAATTAAAATAATTTAGTTATTTAAATACAAAAATAGATATTATCTTCTTGGGTGTTGAATTTGAAATATGTCGATAGCCCCGAGCCATTATCATATTATCTATCAAATTATACTCCTTTTAGGTACATGAATACCACGAATTATTTATAAATATACCATACAATTTGACACAAATTATCTGAAAATACAGTATGATATATATTACTCTAATTCAGCGTCAACTATAAGCATTTTGATATAACTTAAATTCTTAACTATGAAAATAAAAAATTATAAAAATAACTAACTTCACAAAGATATCAACAAGCTTTACTAGCAATTTGATATAATTTAGATCCTCAACTATTGACTTGTTAATAAAAATTCTAAAAATAACTAACTTCACAAAGATCTCTATGAAAGTCAACTGGTATCAAAATTTCACCTTGTATAACATTTATAGATAAGTCCTTCAAGTATTTATTCATACAAATAGAGTCAATATTCTTGATTTAGCCACTAAATTCCTCATCGACATCAATAGACTCCAAGTAGATGAGCTCCTCGCTCGCTCCCTCGGCGGCGCCGGCGAACCCGTTCGCCTCCTCCTCAGCCGCCGTCGTCCTCTTCTTCTTCGCCGAAAGCTTCGACCTTTTGCTTCTCTCCGCCTTCTTGAACCCCTGCCCCGCCGATCTGACACCCAGCGCCCGGGTCTCCGCCTCCGCCGAACTGTCGCTCCGCCCCCTCCTCGCCTTGCTGTGGGAACTCATGTGGCCGCCGAAGGCCTGCGCGTTTGGGAACTCGAGGCCGCATCGCTCGCATTTGTAGACGCGCGTCACGTCGGGGCCCGGCCGGACCTGGCCCACCAGGTAGGACCCGATCGCCTCCCAGTTGGGATCCAGTGGATCGCTGGTGGGGCTCAGGTAGGTCGGATTCTGGTGGGAGGCGAAGAAGGCGTCAGCGAGGGCTTGCCTGTCCACCCTAGGCTGCGCCACCAGGGGAGGCATCGCCCCGACGAAGTCAACCGGGGGCAGGGGATCGAGCAGTGGTGCTGGTGATGTGTTCGATGGATTGTCTGATAGTTGGAGAGGAGGATGTGGGGGCAGGTCGAAGGCCGGGCCGGTGATCGCGCCTTCCATTCGGGGGTCTGCTGTGGCGGGGGGTGGAGGCGCAGCGTCGAATAAGGCGGCCTGGGTGACTGCATCATCGTCGGAGTTGAGGAGCTCGAGGCAGTACGAGAAGTCATCCATGAGAAGGAAGAAAGAAAAGAAGAAGAAGAAGGGGGGGACGAATGACTGTATATAGAGTCCAAAACAGAGTGCTACCTAGCACACGGGTTTCCACTTTGCGCAACTAGTTCGGACCGGCCGGTTCAATCGATTTGAAAGCGCTATCATACATCTTTAGACTACGTTTAGTAGGATGTTAATTGTAATGAATCGGGTAAGTCGTTTGTCCATTATTCTTAATTTTATCGCATTAGGTTATTATAATTTAAAATTTTTATACATCAAAATATGAAGGCGTATATTTAGAGTTCAAGTAAGAATATTGTTATCGCACCGTATTAATCTATAATTAGATTCAAAAATAATTTATATTAGATCGTTTTTTTTAAAGAAAAGAAAATTAAAAGATGAAATTAGTATCTTAAATTTGATTGGCTAATTCATATTCATCCCCTCTGTTTAAATCCCTTTTTAATATATTTTTAAATCTCAAATAAAATCAAGAAGTTGATATCATTTGAACCAGCATTGGATCCACACTAGCACCATTTAAGAACACATGATCATAGCATAGAATAAAACTACTGGGATGAAGACACTCGCGATGCATAGTTTATTTTTTTTTAAATATTAGTTATTAGGATAGGAAATAAAAATACATTTTACATGAGACCAAACTTTTAATAATAGTATCATTTTGCGATAAACTATCATTAAATGAGTAAAAAGCAAAAAATAATGATAAATATTTAATTTACTTTCAATTTTTGTTTTCAAATTCAAAATTTTCAGAAAAATAAAAAATAGCACCGTATTCTATTATCATATTCATATCATGATTTTTTTTCTATGAACATGTAATAAGAGAGAGATAAAATATTCAAATCCTTATGAAACCATAAACTACAATATCTATTGGTCCCATGGTCTAGTGGTGAGGACATTGGACTCTGAATCCAGTAACCCGAGTTCAAATCTCGGTGGGACCTGTTTGCATTTCTTTTTTTCAGATTCTTACCTCAAAACAAATGATAAAAATAACTAAATTTACTATTAAATTAAAAAGCTGCCTGATGAAATACTCTCTATTTTTATTTCAAATAATGTTAAACAATCCTATTTATGGATGAAGACCATTAATCTTTAATTGTATCGACATCTAATATAATGGAAGACAACACTCCCTCATATTGATCTTTATACAAATATATACTGTGTTAGTTATATATTCAATTTTGTCCGTGAAAATAATTTATTGGTAATCCTAAGATATATAATGTGGTTCACATGAAAATAACTGACAGAATAAAAAGATAACCCAATAAAAAAATTATCTAATTAATTTCTAAGAGCTACTTCATACTTACTGATTTCAAAAGAAAAATTTACATTCCTAAAAAAAAAAAATCTTAAACACATTGTTGACCGTAAAAGTATCGAGAAAATTTTACTTACTAAGGTAGTATTTAGGTAGTAGAAATTTTTTTATTTTTTAATTTTATTTTCTGAAAAAAATTTACTTACTAAGGTGTATTGATAACGTTTAGTTGACGTTTTCTATTTTCGTTTTTCTTTTTCTTTTTTTTTAAATTGAAAAAAAAAATCACTTTTTATTTTTTGAAAAAAAAAACAAATAAAAGTAAAAAAAATAAAAATTTTGTATGAACCAAACGCTTTCTAAATAGATTTAGAAAGCTCCTTATACACTATCACCAACTCCCTCGAGGTAGACTCATGTCGCCCTTTCATTCGAGCAAGTAAATAAGCATGCAAGAATTAATCAAGTCAAATCGTATTTCAACTAAGTGTGATCATTCGAAGCAAGCAAAATTCAATCCAGTAGACTAGACAATTAGGATCAAGATAAAGATCAGGATCCATCTAGCTGAGATGAGATCATGAAAAGAGAAAATATTTTCCTTTTAAAAAAGACATATCAATCTTTTAGAAGAATTTTATTAATATAAAAGGAATATTATAAGCCGCTTATAGTTATATATAACAATACTTGCAAATATCAATCACAACAACACCAACAAATGCCATTTTTTCCCTATAATTGCCACACTAAAAAAAAACAAAAACAAACTGAAACTTTTCAAAACAATAACATATTTTTATTTAATAAATATCAAAATAAGATAAAGAAGAAGAAGGGTGACTAAATGAAAGCCACCACTATCTGCATACATCAACTCAACTTTTGAAATTCTGGCATAACATCAACATTTGTCGAGCAAATTAAGCTTGGATTCAGCTAAAAACACACACTTAAACTGTTGGAGCTAGCTACATGAACCTTTTCATCCGCATCGTCACTTGCATGCATCAGGGTTGATTTTGCCGGAAAACTGAGCGTTAGCATTAACACAAATAGACATTGCCTTCTCTGTACCATAACTCGTGAGGTCAATGTTCTCGAGCTTAAGGCCTTGGCAAGGTAGTCCTTGGCTGCATTTCAATGTCACTGCCTCCTTGTACGCTGATGTTCCTCGAATGTCTTTGAACTTGACGTCTTTCAGTTGCACACGCGAAGATGACTGACAAAATGCGCACAAAGAAATTAAGCGTTATTTTTAGTGATATTAAGGAAGCAAGTTAGCATATATGGTCTACACATATATGTAACCCTCTATACAAACCAAGTGGTCGCAACGGGGATAGGGACAATAAGTTTGGTCGACTAGGATGGGATATCCGACATTCTTCATGATGAGATTTTCAAATGTCAAGTTTTGAACTGTAGTTTGGACAGGAGAGTTCTCCCAAGTCTTGATGCGTACTCCAGTTACCGTGCCAATGAAAGTACTATCTCTCACAATAACATTCTTCACGTCCTTCTCGGTGTTGTACCTTCCTAAGCTCCCAATACTATTGCAAAAATTAAAGAAGATTGATATTGATTAATACGAGTAAAACATATATCAAACAGAAAAGCTACTAGTTAATTAGCTAACCTAATGCCATGGCCAGGACCACAAGTTATCCCACTGACTGTGACGAAAGAGTTGCCTTGTCCAACGGAGACGCAGTCATCGCCCGTGCCAATGTTAGAACTGTAAATGGCCACTCCAGAGTTACTCTCTAGGTGAATACCATCAGTGTTTGGGCTATTCTCTGGGGCCTTGATTGTGATTCCGCTGCCTTGAAAATTATTGTTGTTGATCAAAACTACGTGGAAGAACTTGCTATTCACAGTCGTTATATCCTTGACGACGGTGTTGTTTGTGCTAAAGAAACTGAGCGACTGCAAATTATTAACACAAAAGGCATTAGATGTTACGAAAACGCAGAAATTCAGCAAGTTAATTAAAGGGATGAGTACCGATGGCAGTGGATTGCAGTTCTTCTGTCTCGGGCAATTGTTGTATGGCCAAGACACTTGTCCTTGGCCATCGAAGGTCCCTCCGCCAGTCAAGGTCAAGTAGTTTACCCATCCGAACGACACCCAACCACGACCACGCCCGAACTTATTCAAGTCCGTCGACGCTTTCAATGTTCCCTGCATGCATAATGCATTCACGAACGACAATTAGCTCGAATGGTAATCATATATCCTGTATGCTAACTAGTAACTATATATATAAACAGATAATCTCGTGCATGCATGGATCATGAATGTAAATTTAAGTAAATGAGTTTTAAGAAGTGACAGTGAGCTTGCATGAATCTGAAATATCAGGTTATTGACATCTTTGCAAGGGCCATTGAATTCGATAGGGTTGAGGAAGTATGTTCCCATGGGCACCAAAACCTTGGTTCGTCCAGATGACGCACAAGCTTTATTCCAAGCTGCCAGAAATGCCTAGATCGAGCATGAAAGTGTCAGAGGGGCTCCTGATCATAGAGAATTCAAATGCATTCCTAGACCTCGATGCCATAATTTAAATGATAGAAGAAAAGGATATAAGGGAAAACCAGAAAACACATGGTGGGCAAATTAAGATACCAAACCTGGCTGTCATCAGTCACGCCGTTGGCCTTGGCACCAAAATCCAATACACTGTATGTTCCACTCGCCCTCGCCACAGTAATTCTATGGCACACCAAGTAGAGGCAGATGCAGAGGCAAAGAGAGACTAGCTTCGTTTCCATCGCCATCTCTGTTATTTCTGTTTTTCTTTTCCCTTTTATTTATTTATTTTGGAGGAGGCCAGGGACTCTCTCCTATTGCTTTATTAATCAAAACAAGAGTTGAAGTTGTGATGAAATGGATCAAAAGCGAGAGGTTTTTTATACCTGCTTGGCTGCCTCGAATTGAGAGGCGAGTTGTGGTGCTGCTTGATCATCGCAAACTCTTTCCTCGCCACGATGACCACGCGGCATTCCCCTTCGTTCCCGTGGAAAAAGTCTTGCTGATCGACTAGACTAAATTAAATACTATCAATACTTTTAGTATATTTATATATTCTTATATTTTAAATATACAACACTTTAGTTATATAACAACGATTGCAAATAGTAATTTCAACACCATCAATCAAATAGTAATTGTACTATTGAATTAATGACCATCAGTTTGTTATATTCAATCTTCATACATCAACTCTAACTTTTGAGAAATTATTATATGCACGTATATTTTTGTGGTAAATGTTGTCAAGCTTAAGCCTTTACATGCCAATCGTTTATTATTGTCGTTCCTAAATGCCATTAAAATTTTCAGTTATATATATATATATATATCACTACAAAAAAAAAATAGTCATTAGCGACGAATTTAGTGACGAATTTTTAAAAAAAAATCGTTGCAAAATAAATCAGCGATGAATTTAGCGACAAAAATATTTTTGTTGCGGATAAAGCGTCGCAAATATTAGCGACAAAAATAGCGACGAATTTTTGCGACGAAAATTAGGGACGAATTTAAATTTTCGTCGCTAATTTTGTTGCAGAAGTTATGAAGAATTCAAAAATTCGTCGCAATTTTCGTCGCAAAAATTTGCGACCAATTAAAAATTCGTCGCAATTTTTTGCGACGAATTAATTTTTTCGTTGATAATTTTTGCGACGAAATAAGAAATTTGTCGCAAAACTTTACGATAAAAAATAAATTCATCGCAGAAAATTCGCAACGAAATAATGATTTCGTTGGCAAATTTGCGACTGATACAAATTCGTCGCCAATTTCGTCGCTGAATTCGTCGCAAAAAACCATATTTTGCGATGAATTGTTTTTTCGTTGGAAAAATTTGCTGAATTCGTGGCAAATTTCGTTGCAAAAAACCATATTTTGCGATGAATTCTTTTTTCGTTGCAAAAATTTGCGACGAATTAAATTTTCGTCGCAAAATTCGTCGCAGAATTTGTCGCAGGTTGGTTTTGTTGCTAAATTCGTCGCTAATTTGCAACGAAAATTAAATTCGTCGCAGAATTCTCAGAATTTAGCAACGAATTTATATTTTTGTCGCTAAATAAATTTTTTTTTAACAGATTTCATCCGTTTCGATATTCTATCGTATATACAAATTTTCACACACACAAAACAAAACACAATAAGTTCTAATATCCAAATAAATACATTCAATACAAACAAAACACACACACATTCAATACAACAAAATAATATTCAATAATATCCAAAAATATTTCATATCCAAATAAATACAAAGTAACACAATAAGTTAAGAACAATACAACATTCCAAATAAAAAGTTATATCCTACAATATTTCAAACATCAACATAGTTCTGATATCCAAATAACAATGTCCACACAAAAGATCTTAACACATGGGAAAGGAAAAAGAAAAGAGAATCTGGTAAGCAATCGCCGACATTCTTCTACCTGCATTAGAAAAGAAACAAACAAAAAGTATCATACATTAAAAAAAACTATATACTAACACGAAAATAAATATGCAAAGACTTACAATGATGTGCATTTTCAACCGCCATAAGGATTAACTTCATCGATCATTCCTGTTTAAAACAAAATAAAAAGTACTAATCAAAAATTAAAAAAATGAAGGATTAACAAACTCAATAAACTAAAAAATTTTAAAAGTACTAATTACAAACATGCATACAATATCATCATCGCCACCATCATCATTATTACTGGAGGAATACGACGACCGTAACTAAATCACGAATACGCATAAGAAAGGCTTGTTGTCGTCGCATTTCTATCATTTCTTGATCCCTTTGTGAGTTTTGTTGTTGTATTTCTAGAATTTGCTGATCTCTTTCATGTATTATGTCTTTCAAATTGCTAACCTCCTCAGTTAAGTTATGTATGCAAGTTGCCATCACGGTGGAGTAGAAGAAATAGATCTACGAGGAGTATTATGCATTCTGCTGAGAGAACCCATACCTAATATCCTTCCCCCTTTTGATCCTCCACTCGCCTCAAGCCATAAATCCAAATTATTACTAACAGATGGCTCAGATTAATCAGTATCACCGTCATCTCCTGAAATTCTCTGAGATGAGGACAACTGATCATATCTCTCCTACACAAAATTAAAATTTTAATCAGAGCATTTACATAACTAACAAAATTAAAGTTATAAAGTAAGTTTAAAGATTAATTCAAACCTTAATTGCTCTAGCTCTATCTCCACTCCAAGTCTTATCTTTTTTTTTGGAAAGTGCGAACGAAAGTATCTATAAATTCCGGCTCCTTTCCCAATTCCTTAGACTAAATATAAGAATGTTAGAAATAAAAAAATAATCTGAAATAAATTTAAAAACTAATTATAGAATTTAAAAATTATCAATCTACGTGAATGCTCCTCGATATTTATAGATCCTCCCGCATATGTTGCAGATAAGTCTCCAGAATTACATGCTTGATTTAATTTATTCTGTTGACTCCTTTTTTTGCTCTCATCAGATTGCCAATAATTGGAGATTTTACTCCAATTTTCCGACGTGACACAGGCTGGTTTTTTTCCAGTACTTTTGGCATGACTCAATACATGCCGGATATGATCGCCATATTTTTTTTTTTTAATTCTTTTAACTTCCAAGTCTTGAGTAGAGTCCCAAATAAATGTCCGCTGAGATGGAAAAAAAATTGATTATATAATCACTTATTTAATATATAAAATGAATCAATTATACCTTAAACTCGCACCACCATAGTTCTTTTGTAGGTCCTGACGTACTTGAGTATGACAAAGAGTCTCCTCTCCAATAGTTATTTACGATTTTATTGATCTCGCGAATAACAGTTACAGATTTTTCAAACCTACGATAAAGTGAAAAAAAATTGAATAAATAATTAAGATAATTTAAAAATTATAATATTTATATTACTTACGAATCTCCAATCGGAAAAATATACGGTCGACTTTCGATGTTCTCAGTAGAGTGTCTACTGCACAGTGAATCGAATGGGAAGGCGTGCGTCGCAATGAGATGGTACTGCCGACTGATCATGTGAAGGTCTAGCCTGATCAGGGGGGCATGTAGGTATAGTGCTGGCAGGCGGTGAATCAGTCTGGCCAGTACTAGTACTTTGTCGTCTCTAGCCACCACGTCGAAACTATCAACCAAAATCAAAATTAGAATAAAGCAAATAAAACTTTTATGCTTAATGAAGAACATGAAAAACTTACAATATTCATAATGAAGATATGAGAGACTGCGAGAAGATACGATGATGTCACCTCTGATAACCTATAAGAACAAATTATACACAATATACAGAGACAAAAGATATAAATTTAACAATGAGACATTATATAAATAAATAATTGAGCTAAGAAATTTGGTAAAATTATAGTTTAAAACTAAAATTATATATATAAAAACTTACCCTAGACGTCAAAATTCAAAGTCCTCATTATCATCTTCCTCATCCTCATCAGTCTCCTCATCATCGGTCTCCTCCTCCTCTTCCTCCTCGTCCCCCTCCTCCTCTTCCCCCTCATCCTCCACATCATTATTTCAACAGATCCACGCTTTATCACTACTCTGGGATCTCAGAACGCTGGAAATAATATATTCCTCGGTATGAAATATATTTGTAACTTTGTCTTGTTGATATGCAATGTCTTGCCACCGCTTTCAATTTTTTCCGCTTTTGTTTTACAAACAACCCACCATTCATTTTTGTACGCCAAACTAGGATATGGAGCATAGAAAACTTGAATCGCTTGTGCCAAAATAAATGGTTCATATCTCTTATACAATCTTTTATGATTTATTTCAACCAAATTATACTGTGGATGCACCTTCATCCCTCGACGGTCAAACCACACATAAATAAGATAACTCGCATTTACGGACGGGATATTCAATCTCTATTATTTCATCCAAAGAAACCATAAAATTCATTGCTTGCACCTCCATCATTGGAAGACTTAACACATACTCCACTATTCATCAGACTCTTTCCATTTCCATATTCTTGAGTATGGAAATTATAGTCGTTATGAAATATCTGGCCAAGTCGTACCATTGCTTTTGGACCCCATGATAGATGGATTAGCAATTCTTCTTTAACGTGAGTTTGATTAGCATAAACCTATACTCAAATGAAAATGATATTTATTTAAAAGCTAAGATATGTGTAAACAAAAATGAGGTAATTAAAACTACTTACATATGATTTGAACCATGGTGCAAATTCTTGATCGCGTATGATCAAACTCACGTGTCGATTTGAATATAAGTTTTGGAAAATCCTATAATAAAAAATTAAATTATAACATAAAAAAATTAACACTTAACGAAGAAATAGAAAATATATACTAACTCGAAATATGACGATACTTCTGGACAATTAAGTAAAACATATGTATGAGATGCCCGCCATTCTTGATCGAAGTATCAGTTTATACTTACATCCCACTGGTCGACCAAGATAATTAAAAATTGAGAATGAATTAAAATTGGGATCGACAGGACCTTCATCATTCCTTCCGGATTTCCGTCTTTTGGTCTGAACGTGAGGCTCAAAATAATATGATGCAAAAGTTGTTACTTCCTCTACAATATATGCATTCACAATAGAGGCTTCAACATGTGCCTTATTTTTCACTTTTTTCTTCAAATGATATAAGAATCATCAGTAATATAAAAATTGTATTAGAAATGAATATAAAAAAATTATACATTTTATGCAATAATATAGAATATCAATTATACCTTTCAAAAGGATATATCCATCGATAATTTAATCGTCCTCCAACTTTGGCCTCATACGGCAAGTGAACCAAAAGATGTTCCATGAATCAAAAACGTAAAAATCCTTTCTAAATTGCACAAAATGATTGGAATGTCTCTCTCTAACTTCTCCATGTGTGAATATCCCAAAACTGTTGAGCATATATCATGAAGAAAAATACTTAACTCTGTAATGACACCCCAAACAAAATTCGGTAAGAGTTCTTTAAAGGCAATAGGAATTAGTCTTTCCATGAATATATGGCAATCATGACTTTTCAAACCCATCAATTTACATTCCTTCATATCGACACATCTCCCAAGATTAGAAACATACCTATCAGGAAATCTCAATGACTTCAACCATTCACAAATAACACGTCTCTGTTCCTTATTCAAGGTATAAACTGTCTTTGGTTTTGGTCCTCTACTATTTTCATCAACATCAAGGGTGGGTCGTTTACAAATGAGTCGCATATCTTTTCTTGCATTCAGATTATCTTTTATTTTTCCGGTGATATCCATCACTGTATTTATCAAATTATCAAAAATATTCTTCTCAATATGCATAACATCGAGATTATGATGAATCAAATTACTAAACCAATACGGTAACTCCCAAAATATACTTCGTTTGGTCCATTTATGGTTGCTTCCATATTCATAAGTTGTACCATGTGGCTCTTCAATAACAGATGGAAAGTGAAGAACTCGCACTAAATATCTTGACTGTCAATCTCAATGGCGAGGTGTTCTTTCAATTCGATTCCTAGTGAATTCATCTTTATTCCTTTTGAAATTATGATTTAGTGGTAAAATTGTCTACGCATAAATCAAAATAACTCGCTTCTTACCATGCTTCAATCTAATCGACTTTGATCTCCATCCTAAGATCCCCTAAGATCTAACTCCGATAGCATACCATAAGCCGGAAAGTCATTTATGGTCCAAAGAAGAGCAGCCTTCATTACAAACATCTAATTAGTATGAACGTCGTATGTAGGAAAACCTTCATCCCATAGTTGTTTTATCTCTGCAATCAATGGTTGCATATAAACATCTATTAACTTCTTCGAATTTTTTGGGCCAGGCACAACCAATGTTAAAAACAT
The DNA here is from genome assembly GCA_025175895.1 of Wurfbainia villosa. NCBI lineage: Eukaryota > Viridiplantae > Streptophyta > Magnoliopsida > Zingiberales > Zingiberaceae > Wurfbainia > Wurfbainia villosa. The sequence goes on along the minus strand of CM046000.1, from coordinate 183,640 downwards.
ATACGGTGTTTTCATGCATCCCAAAGGAAGATTATACGGAGTTAATATAATCGCCAACAAGAATAGTGTCTTCTGATTTACCAAATGGAGCAAACCACAAAGACGACAGACCTAACCTAATATTTTGAATCTCTTTCGCAAAATCAGGATATGTTCTATTAAAATTTTTCCACACCTCTGCATCTGATGGATGACACATTAGTCCCTCTTCCGTTCGATGATTTGCATGCCAAGTCATGTGTTCAGCGGTTGTCTTTGATGCATAAAGCCTTTGTAACCTAGGAGTTAAAGGCAAATAAAACAACTGACTATATGATTTACGTCGTTCTTTGCCTCCTACTAGTGCTCTTGTACCTATCTTGATTCTGAATTTACAAACATCCACATGCATCATCTCCCAATATAACATACAACCATCTCTACACATCAATTCTTTCCCTTTGGGAGACCTAATTCTTTCATCGCTTTTTTTTACATACTGTACAAATCATTGGGCAGTATATGATCACGCGGCAATGCCTCTTCAAAAGCTTGAACAAAATTATTAAAACAATCTTCAGACACATTATGCTCTGCCTTGACATTCAACATTCTTGCGGTGAACGATAGTTTAGTGTGAGTCTCACAACCAGCCCATAAATGTTCATCTGCAGCACTCAACACCTCCTGAAATTTGAGATATGCTTTATTATTCATATTCTGACCGATATCTGTTACTTGTACCTCTTCCAAGGGTGATGCATTAGTAAACATTTGCTCAACTGTTGGAGGACAACTTGAAGTTGCACCTTGTGATTGGGGAATCAAATTTGGGCCCGCTACATCATATATCATCCTCTGATATGGATTTAATTGATTATAATCACTTTCATCCCTAGAGACTTGTGTGTTGTGTCTATGATAATCTTCATCAGATATAAATGGTTCACCATGACATGTCCAGTTATAGTAATTTGCAACGAATCCAAATCTACAAAGATGCTCTGAAACTTTGCTAGACGGTAAAAATCTATCATTGTGACACTTTTTGCACGGACACCTTATCTGATTACCATCCATAAACTCAACATTACTAGCTGCGAAATTTGAAAACTCTTTCAACCCACTCATAAATTCATCAGTTAAACCCCGACGTTCAGGTAAATTCCTATTATACATCCAACTCCTTTCACGTCAGACATGTCCGCTTTCAATCAATTATATTAATATAAACTCCTAGAAAATACAATAATACGAATATACAGATTAGTTCACATATGAATTCACTATGTTTAACTATCTTTAAGCGAAGCGAAGAAAGACAGCGATTCGAACATAGTGTGGCCTCCTTGGCAAACTAACAACATTGAGGAGAACTAACACGTAATTGATATGGAAAGAGAATTTTTTGTTCATGTGGATGAGAGGACACACACAAAACCATGTTGTTGAATGTCATTGTCAACAGATTTTGCAGATGCATAGGACCATAGACGTCAACAAATCAATAACACAGTTTGAATGTAATTAAGGTATTTTGCATTTCGAGAATGCATAACGTTTGACAAAAATATAAAATAGTTGTAATAGGTTGCAGATTCTGATGGTGTATGTGAATGTTTATGAAATGGTTATGTGTCATATCCTTGAATTTTATCATGCTTGAAAACTTATATTATATATGTTACATGAATTGGATGTTTGCAAAATGTTTCAAAAAACATATAATATGTTTCCATGTATTACTGCATTTAGTATACATTATCCTTTGTTATAAAAAGACATCTCGCTATCTTATGCTAACCACCATGGCATTAAGGTATCAATGAATTGGGTCTAGGCATAAAAATCTGCAAGATTATGGTAATATCATGGAGTCCCAGTATGATTTTGAATAGAATGCATCGGGCGCAATTAACCTATACCATACCACTCTAATACCACTCTAGATCAACACAGAAAATTAACAATAATATAAATTTCAATATAAAAAATAATACTGATTTAAAAAAAAAAAAATATTATACCAATGGTGGCTGCGGGCGTCTCCGAGCCGGCGATTGGTGGTCGTTTACGGCTTCCTGGCGGCGATCGGACCTTCTGGACAGAGATCTAACCGGTGGTTTACCGGCGGTGGCGCACAGAGTCGCGGCGTGGCCGCTGATGCCGGATACCGATTTGTTCGCCGGCTGGTCGCGGCGATCGCCGGAATCGCTTGACACCGGCCGGCGGAGGCCACGGGTACCGGCAGGGAGGCGGGCTACGCCGGAGTGTTTGAGCATGGCGGCGGCGACTCATGGGCGCGGGCAGGAGGCGGCGCCGGCTGGCCGGGCGAGGCGGCGGCGGCCGGCGTAAGCTCGGGCCATTGGGGGCACGCGACCGACGAGGCGGCGGCGAAGCTCGGCGCGCTGGCTCGCACGCAAGGGGCGGCGGCTGGCGGCGGGTGGGGGCGCGAGGAAAAGGAATTAGGGCATCGGGGGTAAAGTTAAAAAAAATTTGCAACGAATCTTTGGATTCGTTGCAAATTTGCAACGAACGAATCACAGATTCGTTGCAAATTTAAAAAAAAAATTTAAACTTTTTAAAACGTTAACTTATTTTTGTAATATTAATTTTGCAACGAATCCTGGATTCGTTGCAATTTTTTTGCAACGAATCCTGTGATTTGTTGCAAATTTGAAAACAAAATTTTTTTAAACTTTTGAAAACGTTAACCGATTTTTTTAATATTAATTTTGCAACGAATCCAGGATTCGTTACAATTTTGCAACGAATCCACGGATTCGTTGCAAATTTAAAAAAAAAATAGAAAAATTTTAAAAGTTTGCAATGAATCTGTGATTCGTTGCAAACTTTTTTTTTTTAAAAATTTAAACATTTGAAAACGTTAACTAATTCTTTTAATATTTTTTTTAAATTTAAAAAATTGCAACGAATCCACGGATTCGTCAAAAATATTTTAATCCGCGAATTTTCGAATATCGGTGTGTCTAAAAAATCTAATTCACGTTAAAAAAATCATATATCGCAATATTTTCGGTAAAATTTATTTTTAAATATATATATAATCAAGGAACTGAAACATAGAACTTGTTTCATCTAATTCCGAACTCTCTAAGTCACTTAATCGGGTTCGACGAATTTTTAATTTTTTTTCTAAAAATAAGAGTTTGCAACGAATTCTCGGATTCGTTGCAAAATAGCAACGAATCCACGAATTCGTTGCAAAATATTTAAAAATAAACTCGTTCACGGGAACTTGTTTTCTATTTTTTTTAATAAAATAAATATCCGCGATGAATTTTGAATTCGTCGCTAAATTATGCGACGAAAATTATTTCCGTCGCAAATTGGCGACGAAAAAAAAATTCGTCCCAAATATTTGCGACGAAAATAATTTTCGTCGCCAAATTCCCACGAAAATAAATTCGTCGCAAATTTTTGCAACGAATTTTTAATTCGTTGCAGATGTTTGCGACGAATTTATTTTTTCCGTCGCAAATTGGCTACGAAAATTGTTTTCCGTCGCCAATTTGCGACGAATTTCGCAACAAAATTTGAATGTTGGAATTTTTTTAACAAATTTTTGTCCGTCGGAAAATTCGTTACAAATTTACGACGAAACATAAAATTCGTCGCTATATTTGTTGCAGATTTCCAACGAAAATAATTCGTTGCCAAAGTTCATCGTCAAAAAGCAGTTTTTTTTAGTGTATATATATATATATAAGACTTCTAAACAAAACGTACATAATGAATCAAGCTCATCAAATAAATTAAAAAATACTCATAGTAGATGATTCAATAGTCTAATAACTTAAATTTTTTATTTCAAAAAAATATAGAATCGAATCATGGAAATTGAATAATATATTTTGAAGTTAAATCTATACAATAGAATGAATCTAAGTCTTAATTTAGAGTTTGTCAATTGAAATAGAATTAAAATGATCACCAAATCAAATAAATCAAAATCGAACTAATTATTATTTTTACAATTCAAATGGAAAATATCAAATAAATCAAACCGATTTAAAATTGATTAATTTGATTAATTTATCGAGTTAATTGGTTTTTAACCGTCAATTATTAGATAATTGAGTTTATCTCAAGATAGACTGGCGAATCGAGGTCAAACCGGACGACCGGAACTTACCGTGTCAGCGGTCGATTAGCAATCCCAAGTGACGGACCCATCGGTATTAAGGTCAGGTCGATTTTAAAAAAGAGCCAAGCCAAAAACGCTTTGTATTTGCCGCTGCAGCGTGTCGCCTGGCACGAGCGTGTCTTTCCCGTGTCATCTGCTGTTACCTTCCGTTTCTGCGTGTCGCCTGATGTCTTAAAGAAAAAAGCAGGACGACCGGACTTGACGACAGCGGTTCCGTGATTATGTAAACAGGCGGTTAAGTCATATTTTATCAACGGAGAAATAATAATCAATTATTTCATAATATAATAGTCGATTGATAAATCTAATTGAACTTTCGAAATTAAGTCAATTATTTTGATTTAAATGATATTTTACTTACCGAAAGTAATATCTTTCACTATTCTTAACACCTCGGGGTTGCAAATTGATATAACCTTACCAATTAAATATATTTGCCAACGATTAAAGATTAACCACATTGTTTGTATATGATAACTAACTCAATGCGATGCCCAAGACCAAGACCAAAGTGATCCCATCGAATGCGACAAAAGAGTTGCCTTGAAAATATGGGAGTGTTTTGAAAAATCATCCTAAATAATTTGATGATATTTAAAGTTTCAAGGATATTTTATAAATTAGACGCACTTTAATTATCAGAATGAAAACTTCGTATGGATGAACATGTATTTTGAAAATGTCATGGGTGTCATTTAGAAAAATCAACCTGCCTCTGTAGATATTAATGAGTTTCCGGGTTCCGTTCCGGGTTCAGTTCCGATTCTCGAGGAGCGAAACAACCTCCACGTGTCCCTGCTTTAAAAGACTTCTTCCACCGAGAAGGTAGAACCCTAATCCCTGCAGCTCTGCCTCCTTCCCTCGCGCCTCCTCCTCGCCGTCGCTGTCTCCTTATCTCGGGCCACCTCCTTGCCGTAGCTGTCTCGACACAGAGATCGAGACCGTTTGCCACCGCCGCGTTCGTCTGTTCCATCGTCGAGCCTTTGTTTCACTAAATTTCTGCAACAGCGCATAAAAACGGTGATTGTTTAATTTCGTGGTGTTCTAATCAACTGAATAGAGGAGCTCGTTGTCTCGAACTTTCGACGATGAGGATGGAGCCACAAGGAAACGGATTTTCTGTAGAGGGCGCAGAGGAGGAGTTCATCAGTGATTCTGAGGCTTTTTCTTCTGTTATAAATGTTCTCGATGGTGTTCGGATGGTAAGATACAACTTTTTCTCCTTTTTTTTTGCAATTTTTTTAATGTGAGAATAATTATTAATAATTAATGTATCACTTTTGATTTTTTTGAAATGGGACAAAGAGCCAGGGTTAAATAATTTCAACATATTAGTAATATTTAAGGTCGGTGCTGCGCCTCTAGCGTCTATTTAAGATTGACTAATTTTAGTGTAAGTGGGTTCAGGTGATGCTTATTTGTTTTTCCCCCTTCACTATTGGGTTTTCACTTATGTATAGGATGGGTGGCGATTAGTTCATTGGATTTTTTATACTGTTTGCTATTTCTTTTGTAGAGACACTGATTCTGCGTTGTCTTAACGCAGACTTAACCGGCACATTTTTACCAGCATTGTGAATTATCTTTGTTAATGGAATAGTATTTTGCTATGCCATGTAGTTATCTAAGTACTTCAAAAGTTGCTTAGCGACAGATGTTAGCCCATCTATTTTATTTTTTACCATGCTCCAGTTTTAGTAGCTCTGGCCTTCAAATTATTTGTTAAGTTACACAATGGCGTTTAACCAATCTATTTTCTTTCTAGGCTCCATCTTTAGTTGCTCAGGTTGATAAGGAGCAGTACTATTACCTGGTTTCTGTTGTGAATCCTGGAAGGAAAATTGGACCAGATGATGAAGCTCTAACAGTGGTTGGTATTTATACGCACACTGATATTTATTCTTGAAGGGGAGCTCTGACACAATGGTAAAGAGGTTTCCATGTGACCTAAAGGTCATGGATTTGAGTTATAGGAATAGCCCCTTGCAAAGCATGATAACATTGCGTATAATAAATCCTTTTTTGGACCCCGCATTGACGGGAGCTTTGTGCACTGGGCTGCCTTTTGATATTTATTCTTAAAGTTTATGAAGTATGATATTCTCTCTCATGTGATTTTTCAGACAGCATTGAAGGCACTAACAAGAGCTGTCTTCAAGATAGACATTATATACCACGGTGCTCTATTAAATAATGTATGTTTACATATTCAAACAGAATCAAAACATTCTCACTCACTCCGTATGCTCCATATTAAATAGTAACTTATGATTTTCTACCACATTTCCCTGAAGATTTTTCTAACATCCATATGGGACTATGGTTTGGAGACGAGGAATGCATTCTTGGAATTGATCACTACAATGGTATGCATCTGTAAATAGAGAGAGAGATTTTCCCAACTTAGTCCATATGCATCACTCATGTAATGTATTTTGTTTGATGATGCCAGGCTACACTACCTGATAAATTTCTTGAAAATTGTTTACATGCGCTTATATGTAACTTTCGCCCACCCAGTTGGCTAAAGGCGCCATTTTGTCACTCAAAAAGATTGCTTATGAGAAAGAGAGAAGTTCACAGTGAACTTCGTTTGGCATTGCATTGTATTACTACTTTAGTACCTCTTGCTCCAGTGAGGCTGAAATTTTTAATTGAAAAACTGATTCCCAGAGTCACTGAAGATAAATATGTAAGTTATCGATCAGAGAAATGAAATTTATATGTCAAACAAACTGATAACTGTACAATTTGCAGATTATGGTAACTTATGTGGAGGGTTTGCTTGGACTAGAAAGAAATGAAATTGGAAAATTCCTTGGAAGCACAGTATTGGCAAAAGTAGTAGATTTGCTCACAGACTTGGATGTGAGTCTTGTTCATCTTAGTTTTTGCTTCATTTTCTAGGATAAAATGAATGGTGCAAAATTCTCATTTTCTTTTGTGGCAGGTAAACATACCTTGGGAAGACATTCTACAGGAAGAACAGAACAAAAGTGTGTTTGTGATTGAACTTGGAGATTCTAGTCCAGATGATGAACATTCTGTAGGATATGATTTTCACATGTTTGTTTAATTTTTCATATTTAAATTGGTGACTTATATGCTTGCCTTTTTTTCTTATTATTTTTTAGCCCATTAAACAAAATGGAGTTTTAAAGTGCAATGCTTTTGCTGACAAATTGGATGGCTTGATGGTGGTAGTTTGTGAGCATCTTAAATCCTGTGCAGACAGTGGTTGTTTATTGGAGGTGAGCTGCTAAACCTCTTTACTTCTAGGAGTACTGGAAATCTTTCAATAAATATATATTAGTTTTTTACATAGAGATTATGTATTATGTCAGGTTCTTTAAAGATGAATGTAAAATATGTAATTAATTGTGCACAGAAAAAGTGTCTTTTTCCTTATATAGATACTAATGTTAGAGTTTTTATGGCTGAACTATGGAAAATCTACCTTTTAAGTTGTTTTAGGCACCAAACGTGCAATATTTAAAGAGATTAGCAAATCTATAACCATTTAAGCAGCAAATTTGAAGGTGTCATTATGTTGTTCTGATTTTAAGCACACTGGAGAATTGTTAATTGTAGGTTTTGTGTATTGTTTCCTGGTGATTGAAAGTTTATTAATAACTTGATTTGAAAGTGAAAAAAAAGGCTCATCAGGTAGACACTTCTGAGATATAGAGTTTTTAGGCAGACTATATTACTTATTGCTTGGAGTTTATGTTTATGTAGCAAGACATCTTGCTTATAATTTATCATCAGAGTTAAATAAGTTAATACATACAAGTCCAATCCTATTGCTTTTCAGCTCCAAAGGTGACTATTTTGATCATTTAAAATAAATCACATGCCAGGATTTGGTCCTTTGTCTTGAAGGAAGGATACATCCTTCCTAAATTCCACCAGTGAATTATTTACTGGGAGAAAAATGGGAGAAATAGGGAGAAGGAATATATAGAAGGTTAGTGGTACAAAGAGATACTTTCATATTCTCCCTATTTTCCTTCCAGTTCGCTAAAGTAAGTGGTCCCTCAGAAGGAATTCATTGTATGTTAATATTTATGTAAAGTGAAAAAAACAAAATGAGTGGCGGTGTAAAGATAATCCCGAGCTGCCCAAATTGTGGGCCGAAGACTCACTCTCTGACAATTAACTCAAAACTTATGTTTCTATCTTTTAGTTATATAGACAAACCAACAGTCTATTAGACATGTAGAATAAGATAACTATTAAGTGGCAAGAATAAGATAACTATAAGCGGCTTGTTTTATGACCCTTGTATGATGAACTAGTGGAAGTTTGTCTCTCAGCACTTTCATCAGACTTGTGGTGCAAGAGAACTATAAGTGCCTTGTTTGATGACCCTTGTATGATGAGTCAGTGATAGTTTGTGTTTGAGCACTTTGGGAGTATCTTTTGCAAACATTCACATTCCTATCTGTGAAATAGGTGTTTGACAGGCTCTCAGAAATCTTTCGAAGGGCAGTGCTAAAACTTCACAAGTCAAAATTTACTCAGGTAGGTTTTTTTCTGTTTCTTTTGTCTTTTTTGATTTTATTAAGATTTTCTAGAATCATTGTTCTAGTATCTAATTGATCCTCACGGCTAAGCTTGATTTGTTTTTTTAATGATCAGTTCCTGATGTTTTATGCCTGTTCATTGGATCCTGACACGTGCGGCTTGAAATTTGCTTTTCTGCTAACAGATATTTTTGTTTCAAAAGATGAAGATCCTGATTCCAGGTAATATAGGGAATGATACTGAAATTACCATTTGACAACCTACTGGGAACTGAGTATTTGCTAGTTTCTTTGTTCTTTGTGGTTAAACTTCATTGTAAATGTTTGTTACTGTCTTTTTGGCTGTGTTTTGTAGCCCGAAGTCCAATCTGTCTGTAGCAGTGGAATATAATTAAACGAGGGCAAAATTTGAGATTTTGAATCATGATTTAATACAATTATTCTGCTAGAATAAATTACGAGATGAAGGGATGCCTATTGACTATCATGTCAGAGAAACATTATTGATTGTAGTACAAAGTTTTGCTGCTATTGTCGTTCCTAAATTTTGATGTTCTTGTGGGTCATAATAAATATAAGCAAGTCGACAATTGTTATTTTCCTGCCAGTAGGTGGTAGCTTTCCACTAGCACAGAAAAGGTCCAAAACATTACATTGACTTTTTGTTTGGCAGAAGGGTTTTGATAATCAATTATTTGTTGGATTGTCAGACATCCATCATCATCTTTGCCATTATTATATGGTAGGTTTTTCTGTATTTGAGCGTGAAGGCTTGTGCTTGGTTGCTTCACATCTATTTTCATAGATGCAATTGGTTTCCCATGTATATATGTTTTTTTAAGTTTGGAGGGCACAATATTATTGCTTTGGTTATTTATACATTTTTACACACTATTCGGAAATGCTTACACACTTTGATCATGGGCCCTGGTTTTCTGTCTAAAGATTAACGCTGCATTTTAATAGATTAAGGATTGCACTGATTCACTTGATTCATTTTAGTGTATTCCCTGATGAATGCTTGTAATGGGTCTTCATATTTTTGGTTTCAAATGCAGAATGAAGGCTGTTGCGTATCTTGCAAGTTATCTAGCCCGGGCTAAGTTTATTTCCTCTTCCTTGGCTACAAGTATACTTCAAAGGTTTTATTAGTTTCCTTGTCTTTTGTTCTGTAGTATTTTGTATTTAGGTTCATCTTGTTGATATTTTGAAATCCCAACTCAGGTTGGTGGATTGGTGTCGTGAGTTTTGTCAATTGCAAGAGAGTCGGGAAAAAATGATCAGCCCTCAAGCCGACAGAATCTTTTATTCTGGATGTCAGGTCAGTTATAAGTTATTTCTCTTTACTCTCTTCGAGGGTGTCTAATATTCCTAGCCAGCTTTTATACTAAGAGTGTTACTTATCAACTTCCATTTTATGGGTGATCTGATTGGTAAGTGATCTTATTAGTTACTAGCTCTTCTATATCTTTCTTTTATAGGCATTTACAATTTACTAAAACCATGGATTAAAATTTCAAGCCGGAGTGTTCAACTTATGTTTAAATATACAATTTTGCCTATCATAACTTGTAATATAGATGACACGTTCATGGTTTTATCTCCAGTTAGCATCAACGAAGTATAACGTTTCACCTGCCCGCAAGATGATCTTTATTTCGATTGTTTGCTGTTGACCAAGAAATAGAGAGGAAGCAGGGAAAGTGATAGGAGGAGAGGTGAAAAAGAGTGGAAAGAGAGGGAAAAAAAAGCAGACGGGTGGAGTACCAAATAGATGATGATCAGTGATGGCGACAAGCAATGAGATTAGGAATGCGATGTGATTTGTCTCCACGGGGATTGCGTGGTGGCTAAGATACGACGGTACTTACAGAAGTGACATAGGTCGATTCCGGAGGAGGTCTAAAATCTTTTCTTGGATTCAGATGACTCCCACGTGTCTTGGCCGTGAGATTGGAGTCGATTCCGTGATTTACCTCTCTCACAATAGCTGTGAGACAGACCGATGAGAGCTGCTAGATTGGTGGTTCTAATTTTTTACAGAAGAATGCAATGCGGCTTAGCCAACATGGGTGGGTCGGTGGCATGGAATAGATGAGAAAAGAAAAAGAGAGAAAATAATTACGGTGTAGGTTTGCCTTGAAAATAAATTCTAACGATTTTTTAACAATATAATAATCTAATTAAATAATAATAAATCAACTTATTCTGTATGTAAATTTGATTTGATTTGATTTTAAATTAATTAAAATAATTCCAAATTGAGTCCAATTCTGGCCTTAAAATATGAAATATTATTTTGATTTAAATTAATTATTTTTTAAAATTTTTTAAAAAGTAACATGATAAAATTTAGTAATGCCAGGAGGATTTATAAATTTGTATCTGTGACATTTTGTACTAAAACAAGCGCAATGTACCCCTATATCAAATTGTCGTATAGTCTCATTTGACAAAGTGCCTGCCTTGTTTTCCATGTTATTATTGTCACCTCCATGATTGGAGAAGCTATACAGATCCACCCTAAATCAAACTGTCATTGTTTTTCATTATTGCACATCTCCATAATTTAAGAAAACACCATCAATCTGATATATGTATTTTTCAGATTACAGTTTACAGCATCTTTTCTCCAATTACAACTGTTTTCCTGTTACAGCATATTCCTATCCCCAATCTTTTGAGAAACAATAGATTGCCCCTGACCTTCCGTGATTCAGCTTGACCGATCTGGACGACCTGGATCTATATTGGTCAAGTTTGAAAAAACTATGGTTTGATAAACCATAGTATATGTTGTCCCTTGGAAGGTGTGCAAATTCATTCTCATTACACAAAAATCAAGCCTGCATTATAACTTGGTTTTTGAGGGAGGGTTGTTTACTATTTTGCCGTGTAAAACATACTATCATCAAAACCAATTGTTGTAGTTTACTATTTTTTTGTAAAATTCTATTTCTTTCTTGTCTGTAGGCTGTGATGTACATTCTGTGTTTCCGATTGCGATCAATCTCAGATGTTCCTCACCTCAAACAGCTGCTCTTTAACCTTCCACTGGATTCTATCCTGTGTCATCCAACCTTGGACCCTCTCAAGGTACGTGGACAGAAATTTTTTGCCCTGAGTGAAATATTAATCTGATTTATGGTTCCTGTGAAAATTGTACATTCTTTTTATCCTTGGGAGCTTAGGTTAACTATTGTCCTCATTATGCCTGCCATCGGCATGGTCTGATGCCAGTTGCTTGTGCATTTATGCAGGTGTGTTTGCCCTTGATCGTTCGAGAGTTTCTGAGACAAGCAAGTGCTGCCCGATTGTTTAAGAAACCTATGCCTTATTTCTACGAAGACTCATTTGAATCTGAATTCTCAAAGGCTTTTGGAGGAATCGAGCGTTTGGACATGTTCTTCCCATTCGATCCTTATCTTCTTAAAGAATCCGACAGGTCCGTTCCTCATTCCAATTAACAAGAAATTCTTTGGATCTGCTTAATACGTTACATTTTCTCCAGAAAGTCAGTTGAAAATAGTGTCATATATCTGTACTAATTCATCCTTGAGATCGACTCCCTTTCATGCTGCAATCCATAGTTCTTGCAGCTTCTAATACCCCGTGTCTGAAGTCATTTTTAACTTGCGAGGCACACTGTATCCTATTCCATTTTGTTCTGTAGATTTATGCGCCCCAATTTTGAGTTCTGGGACAACGTGAGGACAACATACAGCGACTTCGACGCTGACGAAGTGGATGATGAGCTTGAGGACCTTGATGTTCCCAATTACCCTGATGATGCAGGTGGCTATGAAGTGCACAACGATATCGACCTTGACATTGATGATGACATAGAACTACCGATGAGCAGAATGTCAATCACCCCAAAGCCTAGCTTTCTGCACCCAATAGCCACTAACTTCAACCAGCCTTCACGGATGCCCGCAAGAATAAGACCGTCGCAAAGCCCTCCATCGCCTCGACAAGGAATTTTATCTAGAAGGGGTTGAGTCAGCTGCGACACTAAAAGTTGCAGATCTTTTATGCTGCTACTTCATTGTTGTTCTGTTAAATATATTTAGGTGGATCCATTGAGATTGGTTGGGACAAGACGATACATGTATAGATGAATAACTAGTGCAATTTTGTTTTTTTCCCCTTCCAAAAATTATTGGCTGTGTCATTATTGTAATCACTCATCGTCATTGAGTCTTGTATGTCTCAATTATTTAATGCTACGAGGTTTTATACGAACTGCAGACAGTTGACAATATGATTAATAGAGTCAAAATTTAAAATGAATTTTAATAGTTGTTGTCATGTAACTATGTAATAAATAGAGGATTACATGAAGTTAGTAATTTTTTTTGATAATTTATATTAAAATTTGATTCCTTTATAATATGCTACGAATTAAGTTAATCGCTGTAGCAAAAAGTAATAAATATACTCGTTTTAAAAAATTTTATCAATCAAATTTAATTATCGTAAAAAAAAATAAATCATGAGAAATGTTTTCTTATTCAATTGAGCGTTAGTGCGGCGGAACCGCCGAAACGTCACAAAAGATTTTATAGTGCCCAGGTAAAATGAATTTAGTTAATCGTTCTGTTGTATAAAGGAACATATTATAGGTGAGGTTCGCCTTTGATAATAATCAAAATAAAGGTTGTTTTTATTAAAAATTTTCAAATTTTTATGGTTTAATGTGAAAACATAGAATCTTGAGTTAGTGGAGGATAGATCGTGGTACGGTGACCCGCACCCGATGTGGCGCTTTTGATCTACGCTCGTGGCCCAGTTTGGATATAGATCCTACGGCTGAGCAAGGACTACTGCTGAGCCTCGCGCGGTAAGTGCACGCATGGTTCTTGTATCCCAAAATGGGCTCTCGTCCGTTTCATGATTCGAGTTTTGCGTTAGCCTCCCTTCCCCTCCCTTCCGTTCCCTTCCTTTGCGAAGCCTAGGGTTTTGGAGCGAATCGAAGCGCTTCCTCGCCATTGAAGTTCCTCCGAAGCTTCTGTGGCCCGAAGGCGTACGTTTCTCCCTAAATATCGCTTCTCTCTTGTAGAAGAATCGGCGGTGCGGTGTGCGTCTCACGCCGACGTCTCTAGACTACCTTGTTCCTCCATTCTGTTTCCTCCAGGTTTGATCCGCCGCATCAATGAATTGATCATGTTGCAATTTTGAAGGATTTGAGGATGTGTTATTTATCTGTTCATTATGTTACAGAAGAAAGTTGATTTTTGCATAGGCCCTTTCATGGGCATCGAAAAAATCAAATTGATAGGGTTTATATGTTGTGGATTCAGTTTGAACATGATTTCCGTTTTCTAATTTCCTCTCTTTGGAGCATCCGGACTTTATGTTTTCCCAAGAACTAAATTAGTCCTTTTTAGATAATTATAGGCTACATAAAAAACTCGGGGTTTGTTTTGTTTTCTATTTCTTACAGATTTTCATGGTCAATATATTTTTTTGCATTGTAAGTTAACTAGTTATCTGCTGATATGCCTTTATGCCGTCACCAACGACTTAGTTGATGGTTAATGCTGATTGTTGGCAAGCATGCAATAAATGAGCTTGCCGGAAGCACAGAAACTAAATTTCATGACGGAGGCTTATCAACTTTGTTGGAGTGGAAACGTGTGGAAAGCAAAGCTCGTTGCTGCATGAACAAGCTTATTTATTGTTAACTTGAAATCTGTTGATGCAGCTGCAGAGGTTGATTTAGCTATGGAATCAGATATGGATCACGATAAGGGCCCCCAGAAGATGTCAAATGGTGCATCCTTGGAGAAGGAAACTGATGACATACTCATGGAGAAGCAAACAAATACTCAAATGGCTATGACAATGAGTGTTGACTCTGGATCTGTCAATCCATCTTCGGAACACAATTTGGCTGATAAATTAGACAATGCTAATGGTATGCCCTTGGAGGAAAAACCTAATGGCACCCTCGTGGATGACAAGATTGATGCTACAGTTTTAAAGAATGAAACAGACAAGCAATTCCATGTGCTATCCTCTGATCACTCCACTGCTATCCATCCTTCTGCAGAACATATTTTGGCTGAGAATTCTGAGAAGGTTCATGATACACTGTTAGAGAAGAAAAATGATGGCACACCTTCAGAGAAGGCAATTGATGACACATTCTTAGTTGATAAAAAAGATGGCATTGCCTCTGAATCTTTTCAGGCATCTTTTGAGAACAATTTGGTTACGGAATCAGATAAGATTGGTGACATACCATTGGAAGTGCAAACTGGTTGCGTGCCATTTGAGATGAAAACTGATCTAATGCCCATAAGAAGACAAACTGATGATGATGCTACCGTGCCTGCTACACCCATGGAGATTGATTCAAATAAGATAAGTGCTACAGATCTCAAGGCTGGAGAAATGAAAGAGGATTTGGCAGCACAGTCTCAAAATAACACAGGACCAATAGATACTGATATGAAGGGACCTTACCCCAATGATAATGATAGCAAAACACCCTTAAAAGAGGAAATTACAGGAGTAGAGGATTCAATTCCTATAGAAGGTTCCAGTACCTCATTTACCATTGTACCCTACTTTGATGGTGATGAATCTGGTTCTGAGGAAGAACAAGCTGCTTTTGTGAAGGAGCTGGAGGATTTCTACAGGGAAAGGAACATGGAATATAAACCACCGAAGTTTTATGGCGAACTACTAAATTGTCTCAAGTAAATTGAACATCTTTTATTGGTTGTTTTTTGGCGTTTCTGTGACATTCAAACTGCAAGCAGTGTTTTTTGTTTTCTTCTATGGCAGGTTATGGAGAGCAGTTACTAGATTGGGTGGTTATGATCAGGTATGTGTACTATTTTCGTAATTGGGTTTTTCTTCTCGAGCCTGTAGAGCATACTTCTATTTATGATTTAAGACACAATTTTGTACACATGAAGGAGTTAATTTTAGTTTTTTTTCTTAGTTCTTACATAGATCAAACTGTCACCATATGTTATTTCTTAGAACCTTTTTTTTTCCATCATCTTTGGGTAGAATAAGAAATCAGTTTAATAAGCATTCAACAATTAAGTTTATAGAATTTAATTAGTAAATTCTAGAACATTCTCATGAAGCATATGCCTGAGACTGTTAGACACTCTAGTTGGTATAATATTAATGTGAATAAGCAAGCAAGTAAACAAAGAGATCCATTTAAGTTCACTTTTAGGTTCAGTTTCATTCCTAACTGTAAGTTTTTTAACTGTATGATGGCATTCGTGTTAGTCCTTGCCTTTTGGGATGGAATACATGGAGCTTATATAACGATGACAATGGGTACCCTTTTAACTCATTACCTCTCAATACTTGATTTAAATGAATCAGGTTTGGATATTTGTATATTGTGGTAAGTCGGGTTTCGATATTGATACGCTTGTTATTTATGGGTAAATATGCAAATACTTAGATTGGATTGGTTATTTGCAGGTACCACAAATTATATAAATACTTTGATAATTTATAAATTGTAAAATAACTTATCTATATCAATACAATCCTGCTAATTTTGTTATAATATTATAACAACAATAAAAAAAAAACTTTTATCCCACTAAATGGGGTCAACCATATGGATTCTCCTATGCCATTGGGCAATCACCTACTATCTCCTCATCTATATTTATATGAGTTTTATCATTGTTAACCAAGTCTCTTTGATCTCTCTTTTTCTTTGTTTATGTTCGTATTTGTGAAATTCTCGTATCGCCAAATTGGGACATTTATTGATACATAAGTACATGCTCATACTATTTTAAATGCATCTCTTGGATTTTTACCTCAATAGTCACTTTCTCTATTATTCTTGTTTTTTATCCTGTCTGCACATCTATTTTAACATTCCTAGCTCTACAACTTTCATTTTTTTTATTCACGTGCTCACTTTACAAGATTTAGCTTCATATAACATGTAAATTTAACTATTGTTTTGTAAAAGTTCCTCGTAAGTTTTAAAGGTATCTTGCAATCACAAAGAACATAAACCCTTCTCCATTTCAATCGTCTTGCTTGTGCCTATGTAAAACATTTCTATCAACCCCTCTGTCCTTTTGCAAAAAACAACCTTAGATACTGAAAGCTTTCAGTTGTTGGTAATCCACCATTTTATATCTTAACAATTGGCTTGCCACATCTACTATTAAACTTAATTTTCATATTTTCTATCTTACTCTACTAAACCTAAAATATTTTACTTCTCGTGTTTCTCATCAATATTCGAGCTTTACATTTACTCCATGTGTCGTATCGGCCAAAATAGTGTATGGATTTAGAATTGATATTTGATGGAGCCCTATCTTTATAGACAATACTTCAATTAGTTCGCTTGGAGTCTTCACTCGTCATTACATCTTTATGCATATCTTTAGTTGCTTCAGTATATGCTATGTTGATACCTTTCTTTTCTAAGGTTCTCCATATCTTGGAATATCATCCTGTCCAATAGTCACTTAAAAAGTAGATGAAAATATCTCTTTCAATACTTCTTGATTTTCTCATCCTTCGCTAGTACCCTATTGAATTTATCTTTAATGTATTTTATTTCAGTAAATCTCAGTTTTAACATAATTTAAGACAATAAATGACCATTACATCTTAGCCAAATTGTTAAAAATTTATATGGTTAATAACATGTTGATGGTTGATGGTACAATTTCAACTGCATAAATATTACTACTACTACTTTTTTTTTTATTTATTTTTTTATGATAAGGTAAATTGTATTAAAGGTCCATTAATGTGTTACACGTGGACTATCCAAAAACCGGAATACATGGACTTGCACTTTCCTTAACATCTTCGTTACATTTGGGACATCACCATCATATTGGCACCGATTACATGCTTGCCATATGAAATACACCATAGCAGAGACTCCAAGTGCTATTGCTCGGTTATGCGGGCACTCCGCCCAGCTTCTGCTTGTGGGACGATCCAAGATTGTCGTAGCTATAGGAATCGGCGGATTGAAGCAGAGCAAGCCAGGATGTGACCTTGTACAGTGCATTCGTAATCTCGCAGTCAAAGAAAAGATGGCCCAAGGACTCATCTGCCGCTTGACATAGCGGGCATGTTTTGCAGTCCACATACTCCAACCTGTCTTTGGTGTGCAATATTACTACTAATAAAAAAATGTGGAACCGCCACATTAGCGGTCCCCCACCGTTGCCCCTATGTGTAGAGGGGGATAAATCAGGTGTCAGGTGGCTAGCGCAGAAATGCGGAGTCATCGATAGCCTGGTCATCACCTCCAGGAATCGACCCCTTGCCCTTTCAAGGCTTAACACGGTTGCGCTAGCCATCTGGGTTTGTCATGGGGGCTTGCAATATTACTACTAATGATACAACAAGACGTGGTTGTTGTTTTGTGTGTGTGTATGTGCTTATTTATTAATTCTGCACCAACCGCGTGCCTTTTTATTTTATGCTGACACCCGTTGGTTCATAACACAGAACTTGTAGACTATTAGAACCAAAGATTTTTTTTTTGAACTAACTCTGTTAATTGCATTTAAGTTTGTATTTGCTAATTTGGCCTGATATAGTTGATCTACTCCTGTCAGGTGACAGCATGTAAGCTTTGGCGTCAAGTTGGGGAGTCTTTCAAACCTCCCAAGTGAGATTTCCTTTATCTTATACATGTTTCATTTTTGTTATTTTAAGACAGTTAATGGGTGGATAAATTAGAAGACATTAACTGATGATCTGTTTGATTTGAAGGGCTGATGTTATTTCATATGAGTCATTTTCTAATGTTATCATGTGAAGTATCGGCCAGTTGTATGACTAGAAAGTTTTGATAAGAAAAGTCTTTAGGCAATAGTTGAGCGTCATAGTTTTCCAGTTTCGCCAGTAAAAAATGGAAAATTGAATAAACAGACAGAACATCGATTTCAAAGTATCAGTTAGTGTTTTTTATGATCCTGTTAGCTATGACTTCCCACTTGAGTAATATTTTTACCAAAGGAAATGGAACTGAATATTACTTTTAATCTTCATTTTTAATTATTTTAAACTACTAGTTTAATTTAATTCATTTTCATGTAAGGAAATGCTGAAAAATCAATAGCAATGGTGCATTTATCATAATTTAAATATCCTTGTTTGTGTGACCTTCCTTTGAGGAAATATGGGTGGTGTTATACTAACCCACAAGTACAACAAAGCTACATTTTTTTAAAGTTCTTTGTTGCTGCACTACATATAAAATCATTTTTTTATACGAGATGTCTATATTAATGAATGTCTTATGCAGGACTTGTACTACCATTTCATGGTCATTTCGAAATTTTTATGAGAAGGTAATTGTATTTTAACTAATGCTTACATCATGGGTTCGATCATATATTTTTTTTCTATATTGTCAACTATTTGGTATCAGACTTTCCTACCTAGGGGCTGAGCAATGAGCTTGGTGAAATTGTTATGGATATTTATCTGGTCTATATTTCAATATTAGAATCTGTCATTCCAAAATGAAATTGATGTATACTAATGTTTGTGACTTTGGTTTTACAAGTAATTGTTACCATTAAACTATATTATTGTATTTTTTTCTTATATAATAAGACCAGTGAGAGAAATATATAGAGAAAAGTTGAAAGATTTGCTTATGATTTCTCTTGAGTAAGAAACTTATGATCATAGATGTTAGAATCAAATGATTCATGATTTGTTCATAGATATGAGGCATTTCACATATAAAATAATATGGTTTGTACATGTGAATCGGAAGGGAAAAGAACCATGACGAACAGTTTGATTCAATGCATTTAATATGATGCGAGGCCAATCCTGTTTTATGAATCTATAAATTAGAAAAATATTAAAAGCTAAACTTACCAACTAAAAATAAATCTAACCAATTGGAAATTTAATATCCTATAGCGAATATATGATAAAAGAAAGAAAAATTGATGAATTTTATATTATATAATAGAAGTATATTAAAAAAAACTCAAAGTTGGCAGTAACATATAAAAATTCCTTGCAAATGAACACATAGAATGATCTAAGATTTTTAAGTCATGTTACATTAATACATGGAAAGGCAATAAGTGCAAAATCAATTGAGAGAGTGAGTTAGAAGTTATATCATCTCTAGGTTGATTTCCATTTGATGATTTTTTTTTTATGTTAAAAGAATTTGATAAGAAAGTCTCATATTGCTCATTTCATTTGAATTCTCAATGAAATGCAATAATAATATTTGGCTCGAATGAAGATATGAACTTATATATTTTTATTATGAATCAACATCAACTTAGTTTTTTTATTGTTATGCTACTAAATGGAATATTCTTAGCACAACGGTAAAGTTGCTGCCTTGTGATCAAGAGGTCACGGGTTCAAATCCGGGAAACAACCTCTTGTACAATGAATTTCTTCTCCGGTACCCCGCGTGGCAGGAGCTTCGTGCACCGGGTTGTACTTTTTTATTAAATGGAATATTATATTATTTTATATCCATTCCTGGTTAGCTTGGTTATAATTGTCCAATATTAATTGATGTACTAAATTACTTGTTTATTTCTGAATTGTAGGTTGGTAGATGTAACTGGAGCTAAATTGCACATCTTGCCTTGCAATTTGAATCACATTCCTAACATTTTTTTTTATTTTTTCTTGTAATTTGGATCATCTTTTCTCTTTTGTGTTTTGGGATTCATTCTTCTATGACAACTTTCTAATTTGGATACTCTCTTTTCTCTTCTCATTTGATTACCATACAATATGCAGTGCTAGAGGATGATTAGCAGTTTCACTTCACTAAAAAAATTGTCCTTTTTATCAAAAAGATGGAGACCCATGTTCCTTATATGATACTAAGTTTTTTTTTGTCTCCTGATGACTTTTTTCTATAATTTAGTATGTGTTTTCATCATCAATTAAAATATATTTCTTTGTAGAATAAATAAATGAAAATATAAAAATTAATTATTTTTGACAGTTGTGCAAGAGACTTTGTATTTTACACCTCATATGAGGTGGTATGGGGTTTTACTAAAAAATTGCTAGATGCCGAGTGGTTTGTGATGTAATAATCAGTGTGGAGCAGGGTTGTGCTTACACTGAGCGCTAAATTGCATACCTTGACTTCTATTTCCCATGTGGCACTAAGGGTAGAGTGATTGTGTTGGATTATTATGTTTTACGTACATATAATCAATATCAATCATAGAATTCTATCTCGATGTTCAATTGGCAGTAATTTTTATTTACTTCATTTTACCTGTGTTAGAATAGAATCATCTGGGATTTTTTTTCATCATTTTTATTTTGAGTTTTTGCAATATGCAGGCGCTCCTTGAGTATGAGAAGCACAAGATCCAAACTGGTGAACTCAAAACTTCTATGATTAATCTTTCCAGTTTTGTCAGTGATGACAATCAGGTACAACCACTTGCCTTGTCCGGAAGCAATGCACTGTGACTGTGGATAAATTCATCTCTATGTATTCTGTCCAATTTCATATCTGGCCATTCAAAATCATGCTACATTATCATACCCAATGCATAATCTAGGTCTCCCATGAAGAGCATTGGTTTGTGTTGTTCATTAATGTTTGACATTAAAAAAACAACTATCACAAGCCATGACTCTCAACTAGTTGGGCTTGCTTGGCGTTGTATCTTTTTTTGCCACATACATAGTCAAGAAAACAAGGTAGAACTACCTCACTAATGATGACCAATGATTGTCCTTTTTTGTGTTTGTGCCTTCTTGTTAATGAGAATACTATAATAGAATTTTTGACATCTTTGATTTTACTCAAGTGTTTGAGAATATTCATACTGATAAAAGCCTTGCTTAGAGCTCATTGAAAGGATAAGCCGTTTGGACCATGCCACTTGCTTGGTACTAGTTAATTGTTTGGTTCTTTGTTTTAGCCAAATTTATCCATCTAATGGCCATTACACTTTTTGCTATAAATAGGGTTAACAATATTGGACAAGGTACGATAATGTTAACCCTCCCCTTCATGACTAAAATATGATTAACTGACAAGAGGACACAAAGATGACAATTCAAAACTAATATGATAAATAGGTTGACTCGATCCATCTTGTCAAAAGAAACTTCGATAACATTTTTCTTTATATAAATTTATTTTTAGTATTATTTATAATCTTACATCATATATATTTTTTAGTAAAAATATACAACAACAACAATAAAATTTTATCCCACTAGATGGAGTCGGTTATATGGACCCTTCTATGTTATTGGACTCTATCCCCTACTATATCATCTATATTTAAATAAATTTTATCTTGTTTTGTTGTTGCTACCAAGTTTTTTTTTATCTTCCTTTTCCTCGTTTGATGTGTATATTTGTCATCATTTCACATCGTCTAACTGGATTATTTATTGGCCGTATAAGTACATGTCTGTACCACCTTAAACGTGTCTTTCGGAGCTTTCCTTCAATAGATACAACACCGATTTTTTCTCTAATACTTTCATTTCTTATGCTGTCCATCCTCGTATGTTCACACATCCACCTTAACATCTTCATCTCTGCAACTCTCATCTTTTGCTCATGTGCTTGAGTCGTAGCTCAACGTTCAGCGCCATATAACATAACAGGTCTAATCGCTGTTTTGTAGAACTTCCTTTTAAGTTTTAAAGGTACTTTACGATCACATAAAACACTCGACGTTTTCATCCATTTCAACCATCCTGTTTGTATTCTATGTAAGACATCTCTCTCAATTCCTCTATCATCTTGGAAAAATGATCCTAAATATTTAAAGCTCTTAGTTTCAGACAATTATTTTTTAGCAAAAATATGAACATATATTATTTTTATATGATCTTACTTTGACACACATTTTTGACATTAACATGAAACAAGTTATTGGCTCTTCTACGAGGCATCACTTATGCTACTGCCTTGTTTTCTTAGAAGTGCGGACAAGAGAAAGGAGGGAGGTGCTGATGAAAGAATGGGTTGCATAGAAATCAAGATCCTTTCCTTTGTTTACCAATTGTATAATAATGGGTGGATGAATTAAAAGACCCATCCGTGAATCAATTTTTTTTGTTATTTTTTCGCTTGCCTGAAATTGAATGAACTTTCCTTTTTCCTCAAACTTGTGGCCTTGGTCTTGCTTGAATCTCTCACAACAGCACCGTGGGATCAATCTTGGCAGCCATGAGTGACCTCACGGCCATAAGTAGCTTTTCTTATGGCCACGAGGTTCAGCTAGGTGGCTGCGAGTTCGCCAGACATGGGACACATCTCAAATAGTTTTTTAATCTTAACTGTATATTGATATGTTTGCTATTAGTCAAGCATTTTGAATAAGTGGTTAACTAGTCAAATTGAACATGATATCTGAATGAAATTACGTGTTTGAATCTCAAATCCTTTTAAACTAGTATTTCTTTGGTTTAGTCCACTGGAAACTGTTAACACTATGGACATATAATTTGATATCATGCTTAATAGTTTTAGCTATCGAGGGGAAATCTTGCCAAGCCAGTTTAACAGTTTCCAATTGAGGACAGTAATGTTGTGTTAGCATAGTTGTCATATCTCTATCTCATCAGAATGGCTAATAAATCAAAAGGTTAATTGCTGCATGTGGACTATCTTATCAAGTACAGTAAAAATTTAGGATTACAATAATTTTGAACAGCGATTAAAGGTAGCTTGGTGCATGAAGCTCCTAATAGCGTGGGTTCCTCAGAAAGGATCTATTATATGCATTCTTACTTTGCATTGTAAGAAACGGTTTTCATGACTCGAACTCATGACTATTAGGTCACATGGCTAGTTTAAGTGATTGATTGTTCAAAATAGCTAATTTAAGTGACATATCCATGTAATTCTTTTTCTTTACTTAAACTATTTGATTTATTAATAGAAGCCATTTAATTTTGCCTTCACTTTAATTATTTCATTACTGCTAATAATAGTCATTTTTTTCTCCACTTAAACTATTTCTATTTTATTTATTTCCGGATAAACACAGCAGTTGTCTCATGCACAACTCTCTGGTCTCTTTGTTTGGAGCTTTCTTAAGTGATGAAATTCTAGCAGATATATTCTTATATTATTACTGTAAATTTTTCTTGGCCCAGTGCTCTGATCACTTGATGGTATCACTCAGAATTCCTAACATTTAAATGAGCAATTTTTTGAAAATTGCCATGCCTCTCCAGTGATTGTTTAGTCAATTTGATGTTTCTAGTATCTCCTTATAGGTCGGTGTAAACCAAGCATCAGGTTCTGTTAGAGGTAAACGGGATGCTGCAGCGCGAGCAATGCAGGTATGGCATACTGAGCGGCTACTTGATACTGGGGAGGCTGGGGATCCAATGGCTAAGGTAGTCTCTGTCTTTTTTGGGTTTTCCCTCCATGTGCTGACTTGCTCTTTTTCTTTTTAGGACAAGAATTTTACTCCATTTTCTGCAAAGGATAAACAAGGTTTGTTCCTGTTACTTAAGATCCACTCTTCTTGAGAAAAGAAGATTTTTTGATTTGCTCATCTATCTAGACTTTTTTCAGGCAAATTGAAGAAGAGAAAACCTTCTTCTAGTCTAGAACAGATTGGAAGAGTTGCAAAGACGGACCCTGTTAAGGCACAGTTAAGTTTGTTTCGGAATTGGATGTTGTTTGTTACTTTATACTTAACATTACTGAAGCTTATATATTTGCTGCATTTTATTTTATTTTTTTGTTTTAATTTTGCATGTTGATGCTTGATTGGTTAGCTTCAACCATGTTGGAGTGAATTTATGCTGCATTTCTCCAGATTCCTGTTATTAATTCTTCAGATGTTTTGCATGACATACCAATGTTTTTTTTTCCCGAACAACTTGGATTCAAGTTATTTCACTGGTGACCCATCTAAACAGCCTGAAAATCCTTGTAGCGGCCTGCTGCAACTCGATCTCTATTGGAGTTGTGGCTTATTTATAGCAACGCATGGTGTGCATTGTCTCTGTAATACAAGAATTTCTCTTGTAGTCTCCTTCATCTAAGGTTTGTTTTTTCCTTGCATGGTTGGAAGCAATCTCCTTCCTTTCTTTGTGATTAAAGCCCCCCTGTTGTCTCACTCTTTTGGATGCGAAAAACCAGCCCAGCATCATCATTGTACAACTGTCACTTCCAACACCCTAGATGTTGTTCCTTCTGCTACCTGTTCATAATTTAGTTAAAAACAATCCCCTTCTTCCTCTTTCTCTTGACAAAAATCTGTCTCCTTGCTCTTGACAGAGACCTTGCTAAGAGGCTATTCTCATGGTTGACTGTACTCAAGAAAAGTTGAAAGACTTTGAAATGTAAAGAAGGTTTGCATGACTTCAGAAATATTATATATACAAGATGCTTTTTTTAAATAAATAAGGAGGATTAGAACAAGCAGGCTTTTGGGGGAATGATTCTATGTGCTTTGCTGGCATGTCAATGATCAATTCAACCGTGGATGAATTACTTGAATTAGTTTGGACTCCGTGGTGATCACAAAATCAGTGATTTGTCAATTATTATATTTGATTTTGTCTTAACTGTTCGAGTTCGATGAAATCAGTGTTCTAATTTTAATCGATTTGCATTTGAAAGTTCTTATAGGAGTTTATCCATTCTGGCTAACATAATAGGACTTGATTTGCTTGAATCAGAGTCATCCTATTAAGAAATCTTATTTCTCTGCTCAGAAGATGATATGTTTGGTTTTTTTTATGCAGAGGAGACGTGGCGGTTGCAGATGTAGGTGCTCCTGCTGACTGGGTGAAAATAAATGTACGAAGAAATGTAAGTTCATGCTATGTAAATATTTGCTTGTCTTTATCATCAGTTTTATTGGGTGTTTTGTTGCACGGATAGATAGTTGAATCAACTATGGCTTATAAGAAGCCATTTTGATGCATTCTTTGTGGCCAATTTTGGTTTATGCAGAATGAGTTCTTTGAAGTCTACGCACTAGTTCCTGGACTTTTGCGTGAAGAGGTGCAGATGGCGTTTTTCTCATCATTCCTTAGTCTTCTTTTTTAGATTCCTGATTTGAAATCCTTAGTGTTTTGTCTCATAGGTCATTTTTCTTTTTTGTTTTGGTGTGTTTAGGTTCAAGTTCAGTCAGATCCTGCAGGTCGTTTGATTATATCCGGTGAGCCAGAGCATCCTGATAATCCTTGGGGTGTGACCCCTTTTAAAAAGGTTGGTATAAATTAAGTTCTACGATTTTTCTATTTTTGCCTTGACCTTTGATACTGTTAACCTTGCTGCTAGATTTGTGTTTTTAGTTTCAGTCATCCCCTAATTTTGAGAATCATGGGTCGGATGATTATACCTTTTTATGTCTTTGTCAGAATTTTTATGTTATATTTCATTCTCAGTTGCTTTCCCCCCAATATCTTATAGGAAGTATGATTAAATTCAAGTCAGTGTCTAAAGATTAAGTGAGCAATTGACAATTTCTATGGATAATGATCTATGTGTGTGTTTGATTTAACTTGCTTAAGTGTATACCTCATAGGTAATAACACTGCCTACTCGGATCGACCCGTATCAAACATCCGCTGTGGTGACCTTGCATGGCCAGCTATTTGTTCGTGCGCCCATCGACCTTTCTGATGCTTGAAGCTCAAGATCTTGCGACATCACCGTTCTCTCAGATTCCCTAAATGTAACTGTCTTATATGAAAAAAACTGGACTGCTTACTACAGGTTTCACATTTGTTTATATTCTCCAGTCATCTAAATCAGTCTAATGATGAGATTTCTACCGCTATCCGAACTGATGCATCGCTGGAAAAGGGTTGCATTTGCAGTGTCTCAAGCTCCAGTTTGGTTCTTAGGCTGTAGGTGAAGAGTGAAGATTTTGCCTTTGTGTCACTCCTCTAACGTAGATGTAGTAATGTAGTTATAATTATCAGTGCCATCGTCATCCGCGTTGCTGTATTCATTAGATGTCTTATTTGTGATTGCCATTGTAGAAGATTATTGGTTCTCGACTCAGCTCTAATGTTCTCATGTTCTTCGTAGTTTGTGTTAACCCAATGTATTTTCTCGGTTGCATGTTTTTAGTGGTACTATATTAGCGTTTTAGTCGCATCCAGATTCTCCAAGAGGGATTAGTTAACTCTGATTTGTTTAATGTTTTTTAAAAAAAAAAAAACAATTTAGGTCAACCATTTCATACTCTTAATTTTCTCATTTATTCAGCACAAGTTGATGCATAATAATAATAATAAAATTCCGATTTAGGTTAAATTATTTAAATCTGTAAGAAAAACAATAAATGCGAATATGTTTCCCTGTGATTACATGGAGTCAGCGACTCAGCGTAATGCCACCATCAGTTGATGAACGGGGACCGCTGAGTAGTTACCGCCACTCATCAGCTGAGGTTTTTTTTTTCAATAGCCAAAATCGATCAAAATAATTATCGGCGCCTTAGATTTGCTATACTCCGAATTGGTAAAAGGTGATTGTTTGTCTTTATGTTCTTCTCAGTCGATTTCATAATTAATATAAATGAGATAAATTATTAAGAGTATATTATTTAATTAAAGATTAATACGATAGAAAAGTAAATATCTTGAAAGATTTATAATCTTTGGAGATTAAAATTTATTTATTAATACTAATCACTAAACCCTAAATCATCCCGTTGAAACTACTATATTTCGAATGAACATAATCAGAAAATTTATTAAATAGTTATAGACATGAAGCAGTAGAGTCAAGAAAAGGTACGAAATTTTTTTACAATGCTAAGAGAATCCCAAAATGGTTATCCGTATTTGTGATAATAATAACATGCAATGACCACACCTTCAACCTAGAAATGATAGTCTTCGACGGTTATTTACCTACTTCTATAGTTGAGAAAAAGCATCGAATTTGTCCCTACGGAATGATGTGGTGGCTAAGATATGATGATATTTGTGAATAAGGTATGGATCGATTTCGTAGGAATTCTAAAATTCTTTCTTGAATACGTGTCTTGACCACTATGTCAAAGTTCATAGAGTCTTCCGTGATTTATCTCTCTCACAATAACAGTGGAGATCGCTAGATTAACGATTTTATTTATTTATTTATTTTTTAAAAAACGTCGAATTAAAAAAAAACAATTAGAAATCCCCAAAATTGTCACCGGTACGTTTGCTTAACATGCGGTGACCACACGTCCAATAGATACGGTCATGGAGGTATACTTACGTACTTGAAAAATGGAAGAAGAGGATTTTTAAATACTAGGAAAACTCAAAATTGTTATGGTATGTTTGATTATAATTCTTGCGTGACCGCATCTTAAAATCGAAATGAAGTACGGTCACTGGAGGTATACTTACCTACTTTCAAAGTTGAAGAAAATAACGAATTTTCGATTAGAAAACCCCAAAACTATTGCCGGTAAGTTTGCTTATAGTCATTAACAGTGACTACACTAAAATTAAAAAAAAAAAAAGGAAATTTCGTATGGTGCAGGTAGGTGCTTGACGAAGTAAATGGTCAGATTTTTTTCCTTTAAGGGCCAAAAAATAATAAAGAAATTATAATTGTGCCGCCGGTTGCTAGGCTTCCTCCCCAGCTTCCCCAACTGTGACAGCGGTTAGGGAGGCAGTTTAGTCCCTGTAGCTCCGTGCGCATGCATGTCGGTGTCCGTCGAACCCAGTATGATGCTCCCTGCAGAACTCGTTTCCGCCACACTGTTCTCCTCTAAAGAGATAGTAGTCTGTCTCGATTGCTGCACAGCACCATCTGCACCCAAAAGCCACTCGCTAAGCATGCCTACTCCCTGCTACCTGAAATGCCACGCCATCATCCACGTCATCATCACCCGTGTCACCAGACGCAGTCCTGTCAGCATCCAACTCAGCAGCAATGTCTGCACCATCTGCTCTCCATGTGCCACCTCAGCCATCTGCATGGTCACCCTGCTGTTCCTGACCTCCCCACTGCCAGTTCAGCAGTTCAGGAGGTGCTGGAGGTAGCAGATTGGCCCTGCAGCCTGGCAACGGCAGGGCCCTGCGTCTTCTTTGCCATAACCGTGCAAGGGGCCAGAAACACCAGGCAGTGCCCAATCTGCAGTTCCCAGAAGCGGAAACTGCCTTGCCAAGGACTCCTGCCGCTCCTGCCAAAGCTTGCAGCCCTCACCTATCTCACTTCACTTATCTGCTTTTGTGTGGACCTTCTTCCTCCCCAAGCAACAGAAAGAAACCTCAGGTGATCACCGGAAAAACGCAAAACTTGCTTCGGCATCTGCCAGAGGGTGAGGCGCTGTCGCACACTTGCTCCTGCACGCCGGTAGCCCGCACACTGCACAGCCTCAGCCGCAGCCCGCACACTGCACACTGCACGCCGCGCCTTGCTCAGCCACAGCCCGCGCCGCCGCAGCCACACCTTGCACGGCCTGCACAGCAGGCCGCACACTGTCCACAGTCCTCCGGCGACCAAGCACTTTGCCGCCCTTGCCGGAGCCCGACTACAGCCACAAAAGCGCCCTTTCCAGCGCACCACCGCCGGAAAACCCGCTGCACAGCCACAAGAAGAGCTTGCCGCACCCTCCCAGCCAACTTCCAACCGCCTAAACTCTAGAAAATCTAGAGAGAAGGGAGAGCTTCTCTCTCTAAGTTGGAAGGGAGGTGGGTGACTTCCTCAGTATTGCCTTTTGATTTGTCTTGCAGTTGCTACTCTGTCTAATGTGTCATCCCAGTTGGGATGTTCGGAAGCTTGCTTATGAAGCTACCTGCAAAATTGGCTGTTCTTCAGCATTTTTGGTGGAAAATCTCCTTCTTGAATATAGGTCCTGATTGTCTTTAATTACCGAGAAAATTTCACAATTGAAGCTGACGCAAGTGCTGTGTTTCATACTAAATCTCTGTTCTCTTTGTAACTGAGCATATGATCCAATTGTGGTCTACCGGGTTGTTTCCTTAAGTGTACCCAAAATCCAAATGACTTCCTTTGTAAGGGTGAGGCATATGGACACCTATATCTGCTTAACCCCATGCTGCTGCTTGATATCATGATGTGTTTGATACTTAGATTATGCTATCTGATGCTTCTACTCTAGTCAGAGTCGTACAAGGTTTAAGCTTCTTTGATCGAGTATTTGCTCTTTATGTTTCTCTTCTAGTTCTAACTTTTGGTTTGATTTCTTTGCTTAATTGTTATCAGTGTTTATTTTCACTTTTGGTGCTATATCTAGTTGAATGTTTCACTGTAGCTAACTTACAACAATTACTAGTTTCTTATTTGATTAATTTTCCCAATTAACTTCCTAAGATGATGCATGCGTGGTCAGTGACACGGAGAGCTAACATGAGGCACAAATACCATTTCTACCATCTGTTGAACTGTTGGTGAAATGTTTGCTTCATATTCTGATTGCACCTGCAGCTGTTTCCTGTTTACACGGTTCATATTCTCAACTGATTTTTTACTCACATCACCCTTGCATTGCCAACAGCAGTGCAAGTAACCAAGTATGGAAGGTAAGTGCTTTTCTTTTGATTTTGTATATACATTGCTCACCTATTTGTTGCAATTTGACTGTTATCTTTTTCATTTAGAAATTCAGCTAAGTCTCGTGAAGGAGATTTACTTGGATTTGAGTGCCTTTGTGAAAAGCTCAGTATATTGTTTGAAACGTAAGTATTCCAAAATTTTAATTCTCAAATCTAATAAATAGGCTTGTTTGATGTTGTTATTTTATGTATGCATTCCAGGTATGTCATTCAAATGCTGCCATTGGTTTTGGTTTCTTTTTCTGATCAAATAGCAGCAGTACGTGAAGCTGCTGAATGTGCTGCTCGAGCAATGATGTCACGTCTTGCTGGTTATGGAGTGAAGCTTATTCTCCCTTCACTTCTTAAGGTGCCTTTTCTTATGATTTTGTGCAAGCATGAAGCATCCTGTCTTTTTGGTGATCTACATCAGCACATGGTTATTTTCTATTCTTTTATTTTTCAGAATGGAGCCATGGGTTTGATAATATGTGATTGATGTTGTTTTGAATTGCTTTTTTTTTTTCTTTGTGGTTTAACTTCAAGGTCAGCAAGTGACTTTGTTCTGATATCCTCATGAGCTAGAAGATAAAGCTTGGCGAACAAAGCAGAGCAGTATGCAGCTTCTGGGTGCTATGGCATACTGTGCACCTGAGCAACTTTCTCAGTGCCTCCCGAAGATTGTTCCCAAACTAACAGAGGTTTCGTACTTGGAAACACATTGTCTTTAGGTCATGAATCCTCTTTAGTTTGTGAAATTTCTTTTAAAGCATCAACTACTAAAATTGATTGCAGGTACTGACTGATACACACGTACCCCAAAGTACATGATGTTGGCCAAACTGCTCTCTACTTATCTCTGTTGCTTAAAGTTGTGTTTTACATGATTTTTTTAATTAGGCTGGCAGTGTCATTAAAAAGCTTGAAATATCTGCTCTCGTTCCCACCCTGTTGATGGGTTTTACTGATCCTAATGAGTACACCAGGCATTCTCTAGACATTCTTCTTCAGGTAGGCTAAAAGTTTTGCTTGTTTAATTGTCTTAAACATTAAGTGCTCTAATACTTTAGGCTATCTTTGCAAACCACTTTCATCAACTCAGTTGATGCCCCATCCTTGGGCGCTGAGACAGAGGAAAAAACTGCTCAGATTGCTGGAAACATGTGCTCCTTAGTGACTGAACCTAAGAATATGATACCTTATATAGGATTACTGTAAGTTCTTATAAGATCCCGTATATATCTCCACTATGGTATGATATTGTCCACTTTGGATCTAAGCCCTCATGGTTTTGTTTTTTGGGCTTCACCCAAAAGGCCTCATGCCAATTGAGATATCTTTTGATCTTATAAGCACATGATCTTTTCCATGTTTTACCAATGTGGGACTTTGATTGTATTCTCCATACTCCAACAATCCCCCTCTCAAACGAAGGACCATAATGAGCCCCCCCTCAAGCCTATATGTCCTCGAAGGACTTCCTCCGCTTGACATCCGATCCTTAACCCACCATGACTTAATGTGGTTCTCTTGATCCAGACATGGGAGCTCCCCTTTTCGTTCGAGATTCATAGCTTGACATGGAACCTAGCTCTGATACCAATTGTAAGTTCTTATAAGATCCCGTATATATCTCCACTATGGTATGATATTGTCCACTTTGGATCTAAGCCCTCATGGTTTTGTTTTTGGGGCTTCACCCAAAAGGCCTCATGCCAATTGAGATATCTTTTGATCTTATAAGCACATGATCTTTTCCATGTTTTATCAATGTGGAACTTTGATTGTATTCTCCATACTCCAACAATTACTTCTGCCTGAAATTAAAAAGGTGCAAATTCTCGGCAATCTTTTTCTTCCTGTTGAAAATGATGTCTCTGAGCATGTACTACATTTACCTTCCCTTCTTGCAAACAGGTGTTGGTCGATCCTATTCCAGAAGTTCGGTCTGTGGCAGCTAGGGCTTTTGGATCACTCATCAAAGGAATGAGAGAAGAGAATTTTCCAAATCTTGTATAGTTGTTTCATGGTTATTGGATACATTGAAGTCGGATAACAGCAATGTGGAATGTTCTGGAGCAGCACAGGGTCTTAGTGAGGTGGTTTGGATGCTTCATTAATTGAACTTAGAGATTAAAAAAACATTTCTTTCAACTCTTTCATGTGTACAGAGATACGACTCAATGACCTTGTGCTATTCTTCTTTTAATGTACTTATAGATCTGTCCATCACAGAACGGACAGTAGTCAATACCCTCATGATCTAGTTTCTGACTCAATGACCTTGTGCTATTCTTCTTTTAATGTTCTTATAGATTTGTGCATTACAGAATGAACAGTTAAGATATTCGTCTTGTTGAACTTAAAATATTTTTCATCTTCTTTTTTTTCAATTGAAATAGAAGCTTATTTTCAGTTGTGTGAGTGAATTTTTCTGAGTCGTGTAACTCTTGAGCAGGGAATAGGTTGATGCCCTTAAGTCTGATGATAAGTTGCCAACTGAGAGACATCAAGAACAGGAAAATGCACTGCCAACAGAGGAGAGCGAGGATAAGGAGGGCACTGCTAATGAGACAGAAGAAAAGGAAGAGGAGATGGTGAGCTTCTCTTTAGATACATAATATTTTGAATGGTGAATATTGGCAGTTGAAAATGATAATGATAGTACTTCATTGGGAATATAGTTATCCATTAAAACGTTTCATCATATGCTGATAAATGGCATATTTGAAAAATATTCTTTTCAACTAGGACGATACAAATGAACAAACGATTATTGAGGACACTACGACTTGATTTATATTAGATGAGAAGCTGTCTGATGATATACCTGTTTAGATTCTGAAACTAATATGTTTTTTTATCTTTTCTAATTTTTCTTTGCAAATGCAGATTGTAGAATATGTTTCTTATCTTTTTTATCGTTTTTTTAATTGCAGATGAAAATAAATCAACAACACTCATAAGCAAAACATTTAGAGAATCAAAATACTTTTCATTTCCATCTATTAGCAAAATGCTTAGAGATATGACATGCTCCTTGAAACTTCTAAAAAATTAGACCGATCTCCTAATATTTGGAGTTTCTTTTCCAATGAAGTTAGATAATGAAAAGATACATTGGCATTCCCCAAGACATCTATACAACTCAAAAGATTGCACTGAAGGTCGTGCATAGAATGAATTCATAGTCATTTGTACTTTTACCTTGAATGAGTTGATAGCTGACTCGTTCTCTCTTTTTGCTATCCACAAAAGTCCTAGGTCAGGACCGTCTTGCTTTCCTTAACAATGCTAACAAGTAAGTTATTTCTTTTTATGTATAGTTAAATGAATTTATTTTTAATAATGTTAGGAACTGTCACCGTCAGGTGCTCAAATTTTACTTTGCTACAAATAGATATACTTGCATTACAAATATAGTTTTTCATGCGTTGTTTAGTTTTGCTTGGATTAATGATATAAGTTTAAGATACAAACATGCATATGACTAAAAGAGTTACACTTGTCTTGGATTGATCTAGATCTGCCTGTTAATACCATATTATATATATCAACCAAAAATCATAACAATTATCAAAATTTAGTACAATTGCCTCAACAACTAATGTAGTACTGGAGGCAAAATGAATAAGTTAAGGAAGGATTGAATAGGAACGAAACAAGTATGAATTTCGAGTTACTTGAGGGCTTTGAAGATCTATGTGTTTATTTTCATCGACTTGGATTTAATTATTTTTTTTATTAGTAGCTGTGGTCTATTGATATCTAATCAGTAGTTGTGCTTAGAACTAGTGGAAAGATTGATGTAGTGAGGCTTGAGGAGTTTGTTAAACCAAATGAATTTATTATCATTTAAAAAGTTTAATTTTGAATTAATTTTCATATTAGTGAATAAAAGTTTATTATCTAATTGTGATTGTAAATTTATGGCATTTTTTCCTTTACTATATCTTGTTCGATAATCCGTTTAGTTTTTGTCTTTTAAAAAGTTGTAGCTCCATAGGTGAAAATTGAATGTAAAGGGAATCATGATTCACAAAACTATCTTTCATCTGCAATCTTGGACACTAACATCTTTTAATGATCTATTTACAACTATTATTAAATATTCATAGTAGAAATCATGACCAATCATATGAATAACATAATACAATATTTGAATTATTCATATATATTAATATTTCCCCGTATAAATTGTTCTTTTGGGATCCAAATATTTGATGTATTTTTCCCTTCTATTGGCATTGCAGGGAAGAGTTTAAGGGATTAAAGGTGTATTTCAAATGTAAATTTTTCTTTTCTCATTTTAAAAGTTTACAATTTGCTAAGGCTGCGTTCGATAGGACGTAATGTAATCCAAGTTGTAATGTAATCTAAGTTGTAATGGAATGCAATGTAATTTTGATTACATTACTATGTTTGGATGCAAATTGTATGTAATCTTGGATTACAAAGAACATTACATTCTTTTGTTTGGTGTCTATTACAAAGACGATAGGAATGGATCGACGACGATGACGTAGTCAACGATAGCGATAATGACTCAGCGTCGGTAGTCGGTTGGTGACCAATTGGCGATTAGTAGCATATTATCGATCGATTGGTCAGAAGCCGATCGTCATCGCCGATGGTCGGCCGTCAGTCGTCGGTCGAATCACTGATCACCGTCGATCGCCCGGGCCGTCGATCGGTCGATCGTTCGATCGTCCGTGCACGCGCCGTTGGTTGTCGGTCGTTGGCCGACTGGCCGTCGTCGGTCGCCGGTTGCCGGTCGACCGCCGTCGGCCGTCGCCGACCAATCGTCGCCGCCGTCGATCGCCGATCAACCGCCGCCGATCGCCAAACGCAGCCTAAATCCCATTTGCATGCAATAAATCACATTTGCATGCATAATGTAATTTGGATTACATAGGTTTTGCTTTGTAATTCAGATTACAAAACTTTAGTGTCTTTTGTAATCCAGATTACATTACATTACAATTCTAAGACAGTAACAAACAAAAGACATTACAAGGCAGATTACGACATATCAAATGCAGCCTAAATCTTTTATTCATTGAGTAGGGCATCGGGAAGAAAAGAGCAATATATGTACTGGAGCTTCGTAAAGAAACTCCAGAGCTTTTCAAGAGTGCAAGTTTCATAAATGAAAAATTTTATTTCGATTGAGAAAGTAGCATAATACCATACTGGTTGGTTAACGCTGCTGTTTAACATTTTTAAAGTATCTTTAGTACTAAAATTATAAGTTTCAGTAGAACCTTATAATTTAAGTATTACAAAATACAATAAAGCTAAGTGTCAAATGGACTTTCATCCGAAATGTTTAAAACAAACATGGGACTTAAGTATTACTAAAACTTCAATTATAGACAGTAGAGAAAGGTTACCTTCGAATCTTTTTTTATTTCTAACTTTAAACGCTTTGCATGTTTAGGTGACAATAGATCCATGAGAGTGTGTCCTGATACAGTTCTACCATATAAGCCTGAAATAACATCAAATGAAATAGTAAAATATCCAAAATACGAGAGGAATGCTCAAATGAAAGAAGTTTACACCTAAAGTTGCCAAAGCAAACTTGTTAAAAATTTAATTTCTATCTAATTTTATACTGCTTCAGGTACAGACAACAAAAAGCTTAGTTGCCAGGATGGCACCAAGAATTTAACTTCAGATGAGAAATGACCAAGATCTTAAAACTGACATTTTCCAATGTATTAACAGCTCAAATTCAACTTCTAGAACTGAACAAGTTACATAGTTGTTAAAATCTTTAACCAATATATTAATAGCTCAAGTCGAACCAAGTCTACAACTATAAAATTATAACTAAATTTTAACTCACCTTTAGAGCAAAAGAGTATTTGCTTGCTTCATTACTCTAAAAAGTTCAGCAGTAGCTCTTGGAGTAAGATCATAATTACTTTCAGAACCATAAATTGTGTATGTCTTTCCGGAACCAATTTGGCCATATGCAAATATACATACATTGTACCCGTCAACAGCAGATTGCACCAAATACTGCACATAGATTACTTAACAATTAATGCATGAAAGCCAAGAAAATACTACATGGCAGAGAAACGTGGGTGAGCAACAAAGCATATCTACAAGGTTGTCTTCATTAAGAATAAATACATTTTGAAGAATAAATGTATTTAACATTAAGAAATAAGCCACCTTTGTATCTTTCAAAAACTTCATCCTGATATGCATTTTCATTGAAAACACGATCATAGATGTGCTGCTTTGATTCTTCATCCTTCCAAGGATGCACCAGTGTAAACTCGTCAGAAGCAGCAACTATAGCCTTTTTTCCTTTTCAGCTATCTCCTTCTCATTTAGAGGTCTTAAACGACAATACACTCTTATCTTTCCTTTCATAGCTAGCTGTTAACAATTAAGAAACAATTTATCATTGTTAGAGAGAATACAAATAAAATATGGCAAGAATAATGGATTCATAGACATATTTCAGTGCAAATAAAACCTTCAATCATATTACAATATCGCTTCCGTAAAATTTGTTCTTCCTTGTAAAGTGTTTCTAACTCAATGATTTGTGTTTCCTGTTTCTTCAAAATGGCAGCAGTTTGTTTATTCTTCCGATCAATATCCTATCACAACAAAATGTGCAACAGAAACATTTAGACTTGAGAGTGAAAACTGTCTCTATGACATATGCTGGACTAATTTTAAAAAAAAACAAATTATTGAATTATATCACAAGGATAATACCGCTTTGAATTCTCGCAATTCCTCCAACTCTCTTAAAATATTTTGTAATTCATCTAACTCTGTGTTTCTTGTAGCAATAGTAGCATTAGCGCATGCAATACTCAAGTCCTGCATGGCACTTTGTAATTTTTGCTCCAGTTCTTTAATATGTGCCTTGAGTATCCGTCTTTCCTCTTCGAAGTTTTTTTCTAGTTCATTCTTCTGCATTTCAAAAGGCATTTATCCAATGAAAATTAAGTACAGTACCCTCTTGTACAAAGCAGGCCAGTAAAAATTGAAATTCGAAAGCCATGCATATCAGAATATTGCAAACTACTACTGGGCATTGTCTACAAGATCGGCATAGTAAAAGCGAACATAATATGAAGAAAAGAAAGCATATGGATTATGAATCAATACGTCATCATTTTTCTTTTCCTCAAGGTTTTGGATCTTTTGTTCAAACAGATATTGTTAGAATTTTGACGACTTTTCTGATATGCCATAATTGTAATTATAAATATTGAATGCCATCAATTAAATAAGTCAAAAATTATTGTGATCTTAATTTTGAAATTAAGGAATTTGATTTAAAGGGCTTAATTGTTATGAATAAAATAATGTTGATACCATGTGCTAATTCTGATTTGTTGAGAGGTCAAATTAGAAATAAGCAACCTTTGTTATGGTCTCAGTTTGCAGAACGACGTTTTTTTTTTTTTGTTTCCATCGACAAAACTCTCTGGAAACTTAAGGAAGTCTGTAAATTGAAGATCATCTCCCATGATTGATCATAATCTATGGATTCTTGTATGCTTTCGCAACTTTGATTATTATCATGTTTATTATTTCTTAAGAGTTGATTAGAGATTAAGATTTTGTGTTGAAATTTTCACCCCCTTCAGAAATTTCTCCTTTAGCAAATATGTGTAGCTTTCTTTTGATTTGTTCAACTCCATAATGCAAGCCTTTAGATCCTCTTGTGCTTTACTTGGTATCTTTGCACAGAGCATTAGGAATAAAAAATGCAAGTTGTAATATTCAAAAATAAATGTTTGTTTCCAGTGACATACAGTAATCACTGGATAAAGATAATATTAAGAAAGAGAACCAAATAAATCTCATGGTTAGCTTCATATCCCTTGGCATCAACACAGTCTTTGAGATTGTTCTCAACTTGAGAATGCTCTTTAACTCTCCTTCTTGCTAGCTCAGCCTCCAAACTATTTCTATCCACCAATGCAGACTAAGGATACACATAAATGATAGGACCAGCAGTTCCACAACCGACATTAATCAGAAAAAAGTAGCAGTATCTGTCAGCTCACAAGAGATTACCTGTAGTGCCGAATCTTTTTCATCACATAATGCTTTGAGTTTGTCATAATTACAAGTTAGATCTCCTAGAGTTTGTCTCTCTGACTTCAACAATTCTTTGAGCATTTCCAATTCCTCCTGCATCTCTAATTGTTGTTTCTCTCTCAAATGCAATTCTTCTAATAACTACAGTGCAGAGCAAGAGATCATTCCTTGAAAAAAAAATCAATTCACAAAAAAAGTTTTTTTCCTTGAAAATTCTGAAGGAAAATGTTGTAAGAAAAGAATTGTTATGTCCTTCAAGAATTTTGTTGCTTCGTCAGTCTAATGACTTGTTACTCCAAATTGAAACATATGCCAAAACATGAGCATCAGCAATACATGCTGAATCATGATCAGGGATTTTTTTAACAAACCAATTTTGTAATCTTCTTTTCAAAAGAACAAATTCCACTACAATCTTCAACCTGTGATCTCCTACAAAAGGACAATGGAGATCTGTGCCACCAACTTTAAGTTGGTTCTATAGTTATAAGAAATCAACTCATGGATATCAAATTTAATTTTAGAGTTGCCTAGCACATGACTGGCAGTTCATGAGGCTAAAGACACAATTAATTTGAAATTTTTATTTTTATGCAAGGAGGATACACAGAGTGAAGTGTTCCTTGCATGGGGCTTGATTTATTCGATGAGAATGATGCATGGCAGATGCAGAGAATGTATAACATATTATATTGTGCATTGAGCTTGCACCAAGCTACAGAAGGGAATGGGTCCGTGTGGGATATAGAAATCGACACAGTACTATTGATAGAAATCATAATCTAGACAAACTGTTTATGATAAAATAGACCATCAAATGAAAATATACGAATCACGTAGATTACTTACTCGATCTGCATTCTTTTGTGATTCTTCGATAGATCTGGACAATTCTTGAATGCGTTTTTCATGTGCATCTAGGGAAGGAGATTTAACAGAATGAGAAAAATCACCCTGAATAGTTCCCCCAGTGGCTGAGCGTGCTTTTGCATGTCGACGCAGCATCACATCATTTATATGTGTCTGAAGAGCTACACATATTTCCTCACCTTAAACAGCGAATGCTAATATCACTGCAAAAAAAATTGTTTTTTGACGACGAATTTTGACAACGAAAATAATTCATTGCAAATCTACAACAAATTTTGCGACGACTTTAATATTTCGTCGCAGATTTGTAACGAAATTTCCGATGAAAAATAATTTGTTGTAAAAATTATAAAATTTCCAACATTTAAATTTCGTTGCAAAATTCGTCGTAAATCTGGGACGAAATTTTTTTTTCGTTGCCAATTAGCGACGAAAAAAAAATTTCGTCGCAGTTTTTTGCAACCAATTAAAAATTCGTTGCAAAATTTGCGACGAATTTATGTTTCGTCGCTAATTTAGCGACGAATACATAATTCGTCGCAGATTTTTATTTTATTATAAAAAAAAAATTTTTGCAACGAATCCGTGGATTCGTTGCAAAGTCTGTTTTTTAGAAAAAAAATATTAAAAATTCTTCGAAGCCGGTTAAGTGACTTAGAGAGTTCGGAATGAGATGAAACAAGTTCCAATGTATTCGTCTAGTTCCCCTGATTATATATATATTTTTAAAAATCAATTTTACTGAAAATATTGCGATACGTGATTTTTTGAATGTGAATTAGATTTCTCAGACAGACCGATATTTAAAAATGCCCGGATTAAAATTTTTTTGATGATGTTTATATAATCGATATATATAACCGATTGATTTTATCTCATTCGGAGAGCTGTAAGTTAGTTTACGAGTTTAAAGTATTTTATTTATTTTAAAATAAAAAAATATTTGCAACGAATACGTGAATTCGTTGCTAATTTTGCAATTAATCCACAGATTCGTTGCAAACTCTTAATTTTATAAAAAAAAATATTAAAAAATTCAGTTAACGATTTTAAAGTTTTTTAATTTTTTTTTAAAAATATTTGCAACGAATCTGTGATTCGTTGCAAATTTTTAAATTTAAAAAAAAATATTAAAAAAATTAGTTAACATTTTCAAATTTTTTATTTTTTTTTTAAAAATATTTGTGATTCGTTGCAAACTTTTAAATTTATAAAAAAAAATATATTAAAAAAATCAGTTAACGTTTTCAAATTTTTTAATTTTTTTTTAAAAAAATATTTGCAACGAATCCAAAGATTCGTTGCAAAATTTCTCCTTTTTTTGCGTCCGATGCCCTAATCCCACAACTCCTCGCGCACGAGAGCCTCCGCCGTCGCCCGACAGTGTCCGCGCCCGACATCATCGGAGCCAACTGTCCGCGAGCACGTCGTCCGCCCACGAACCACCGTCCGGCCACGAGCCCGCCAGTGCGTCGCCGACCGCTGATCCCTCGTCGCCGCATGCCCCCAAGACGGGCGGCCAGCGCCATCCGGCGAGGTCGCGACTCGAGCCCGCTGCCGCCGCCGCGAGCCGGCAGCGCCGTTGGCCGCCGCCTCGGCCCGCCGCGTGCCCCGGCGTGTGAGCCCGCCATCGTCGGCGAGCCCGCCATGCGCCCGCCCGTCTGGCGATCCCACCCGTTGTCAGAGACTTCCGGCTTGCCTAATGACCACCTTAGCCGCCAGCCACCACCGGTTAGGTCTCTGTCCGAGAAGTTTCGCAGCATGCAGAGTCAGCGCACTGATTAAAGTGGTATTAGAAACTTTTTTTTTTATTAAACCAGTGTTACTTTTTTTTTTTTTAATTTATATTATTATTAATTTTCCATTACTTATATTTAGTAACTTTGTGGTCTGATGGTTCAGTTGAATTATGATGATGCTCGGGTTCTGTGTAGGGCCTAGAGTGGTATTAGAGTGGTATGGTGTAGGTTGCGCCCGATGCATTATATTCAAAACCATGCTGGGACTCCATGACTTTACCATAATCTTGCAGATTTTTATGCCTGAGCCCAATTCATTGACACCTTAATGTCATAGTGGTTAGCATAAGATTGTGAGATGCCTTTTTATAACAAAGGATAATGTATACTAAATGCAGTAATACATGGAAACATATTTTATGTTTATTGAAACATTTTGCAAACATGCAACTCATGTAACATACATAATACAAGTTTTCAAGCATGATAAAAT
This sequence comes from Wurfbainia villosa, assembly GCA_025175895.1. Lineage (NCBI taxonomy): Eukaryota > Viridiplantae > Streptophyta > Magnoliopsida > Zingiberales > Zingiberaceae > Wurfbainia > Wurfbainia villosa. Next base: position 142,285 of record CM046000.1, on the reverse strand, counting down.
TCAAGGATATGACACATAACCATTTCATAAACATTCACATACACCATCAGAATCTACAACCCATTACAACTATTTTACATTTTTGTCAAACGTTATGCATTCTCGAAATGCAAAATACCTTAATTACATTCAAACTGTGTCATTGATTTGTTGACGTTTATGGTCCTATGCATCTGCAAATTCTGTTGACAATGACATTCAACAACATTGTTTTGTGTGTGTCCTCTCATCCCCATGGACAACAAATTCTCTTTCCATCTCAATCACATGTTAGTTCTCCTCAATGTTGTTAGTTTGTCAAGGAGGTCACACTATGTTCTGAAGTTGACAATATCACCATTGACTTTGTTGCTCCTACTTTCTTTGGACTGAAGTTTGATACACCTTGCATCTTCCATTAATCCACCATTGCCTTTCGAACTGTTGCCCTTGCCTCGGTTGCTCCTTCCTCTTGCAATATATTGCATCTACCATGCAAATGCAACCTCATTGGCACCCTACTTTTGTTATTTTGCATAGAATGCGAATGCTGATGTCTTCACTTTATTGTTGTCCTATCAAAGTACTCTTACATAACATCCTCAAATTCACTAATACATAACACATACTCGGATCAACTCAGAATATATACATATATTTCTAAATATTTAATACCCACTTTTAACTGTTCTTCTACCCATAACCATCGTAACATCCTTGTGAAGCAACTGCCGATGGTTAGGATTCAATTAATGTTAAGTTTCAAATAAATGCATCTTTAAGCTTATGTTGAGACCCGTACAAATGTCATTAGTATTCTCTTAAACACTAAGATTGAGACTTATATTCATCAAGGCATCTTTGCTTCCGCAAATTATTATATGTATTTAATTGTGATTGGAAAGAAAATCAATGTTTTCATTTCCAGCTGAATGCATATCATAATTTGGGAAGCTGAATTCCAAATGCAGTATTTTAATATGATAATTATTTTAATTTAGAGTGTTAAGTAGATTTTGTATGTTTTAATCTAAAAAAGAGAATACTTCTGGTACGAGTTTATATTGATTTATTAAAAATTTATTATTTTTGTAGTTTGTTTAGATTGAGGTCTATAACATGGAGTAATTCTTCAATGTTTATCTTAAAGTAATAAAAGTTCTCTGTTTTTTATAGTGAATTCTTTTTCTCTATGCTAGTCTTTCTTCGTCTCTATTTAAAGATAGTTAAACATAGTGAATTCATATGTGAACTAACTGTATATTCGTATTATTATATTTTCTAGGAGTTTTTATTAATATAATTTATTGAAAACAGACATAATGCAACGTGAAAGGAGTTGGATGTATAATAGGAATTTACCTGAACGTCGGGGTTTAACTGATGAATTTATGAGTGGGTTGAAAGAGTTTTTAAATTTCGCATCTAGTAATGTTGAGTTTATGAATGGTAATCAGATAAGGTGTCCGTGCAGAAAGTGTCACAATGGTAGATTTTTACCGTCTAGCAAAGTTCAGAGCATCTTTGTAGATTTGGTTTTACTGCAAATTACTATAACTGGACATGTCATGGTGAACCATTTATATCTGATGAGGATTATCATAGACACAACACACAAGTCTTTAGGGATCAAAGTTATTATTTTGAGCCTCATGTTCAGACCAAAAGACGAAAATCCGGAAGGAATGATGAAGGTCCTGTCGATCCCAATTTGAATTCATTCTCAATTTTTAATTATCTTGGTCGACCAAGTGGACCGTGTAAGCAACGATACTTAACTGATCAAGAATGGCGGGCAGCCCAGACATATGTTTTACTTAATTGTCCAGAAGTATCGTCATATTTCGAGTTAGTATATATTTCCTATTTCTTCGTTAAGTGTTATTTTTTTTATGTTATAATTCAATTTTTTATTATAGGATTTTCCAAAACTTATATTCTGAAATCCCGACACGTGAGTTTGATCACTTCTGCGATCAAGAATTTGCACCATGGTTCAAATCATATGTAGCGATTTTAATTACCTCATTTTTGTTTACACATATCTTAGCTTTTAAATAAATATCATTTTCATTTGAGTATAGGTTTATGCTAATCAAACTCACGTTCAGCAAGAATTGCTAATCCATCTATCATGGGGTCCAAAAGCAATGGTATGCACTTGGCCAACATCTTTCATAAACGGCTATAATTTTCATACTCAAGAATATGGAAATGGAAAGAGTACAATGAATAGTGGAGTATGTGTTCAGTTTTCCAATGATGGAGGTGCAAGCAATGAATTTTATGGTTTGCTGGATGAAATTATAGAGATTGAATATCCTGGTCCAGAAATGCGAGTTATCTTATTTATGTGTCGCTGGTTTGACCCCGTCAGAGGGATGAAAGTGCATCCACAATATAATTTGGTTGAAATAAATCATAAAAGATTGTATAAGAGATATGAACTATTTATTTTGGCACAACAAGCGATTCAAGTTTTCTATGCTCCATATCCTAGTTTGAAACGTGATAAAAATGATTGGTGTTTGTAGAAAAAACAAAAGGAAAAATTGAAGAGCGCTGACAAGACATTGCATATCAACAAGACAAAGTTACAAATATGTTTCATACCGAGGAATATATTATTCCAATGTTACGAGATCCCAGCGGAGTAGTGATAAACGTGGATGCAACTGAAATTAATGATGATGAGGAGGAGGAGGAGGACGAGGAGGACGAGGAGGAGGAGACCGATGAGGATGAGGAAGATGATAATGAGAACTTTGAATTTTGACGTCTAGGGTAAGTTTTTTTATATATCATTTTAGTTTTAAACTATAATTTTACTAAATTTCTTAGCTCAATTATTTGTTTATATACTGTCTCATTATTAAATTTATATCTTTTGTATGTGTATGTTGTGTATATTTTGTTCTTATAGATTATCAGAGGTGACATCATCGTAGCTTCTCGCACTCTCAGATCTTCATTATGAATATTGTAAGTTTTTCATGTTCTTCATTAAGCATCAAAGTTTTATTTGCTTTATTCTAATTTTGATTTTGGTTGATAATTTCGACGTGGTGGCCATAGACGACATAGATTAGCAATCGCGATCGATTCACACCGCCAAAGACTATACCTACATGCCCCCCTGATCAGGCTGGACCTTCACATGACCAGTCGCCAGTACCATCTCATTCACCAGCAGGGCCTTCCCATTCAAATTCACTTGTACCCGCTAGACACTCATCTACTGAGAATATCGAAAGTCGACCGTATATATTTCCGATGGGAGATTCGTAAGTAATATAAATATTATAATTTTTCAACTATCTTAATTATTTATTCAATTTTTTTTCACTTTATCATAGGTTTGAAAATTTTGTAACTGTTATTCGCGAGATCAATAAAATCGTGAATAACTATTGGAGAGGAGACTCATTGTCATACTCAAGTACGCCAGGACCTACAAAAGAACTATGGTGGTGCGAGTTTAAGGTATAATTGATTCATTTTATATATTAAATAAGTGATTATATAATCAATTGTTTTTTTTTCATCTCAGCGGACACTTATTTGGGACCCTTCTCAAGACTTGGAAGTTAAAAGAATTTTAAAAAAAAATGTGGCGATCATATTCAACATGTATTGAGTCATGCCAAGAGTACTGGAAAAAAATCAGCCTGTGTCACGTCGGAAAATTGGAGTAAAATCTCCAATTATTGGCAATCTGATGAGAGCAAAAAAAGGAGTCAACAGAATAAATTAAATCAAGCATGTAATTCTAGAAACTTATCTGCAACATATGCGGAAGGATCTATAAATATCGAGAAACATTCACGTAGATTGATAATTTTTTAATTCTACAATTAGTTTTTTAATTTATTTCAGGTTATTATTTTATTTCTAACATTCTTATTTTTAGTCTAAGGAATTGGGAAAGGAGCCGGAATTTATAGATACTTTCGTTCGCACTTTCCAAAAAAAAGATAAGACTTGGAGTGGAGATAGAGCTAGAGCAATTAAGGTTTGAATTAATCCTTAAACTTACTTTATAACTTTAATTCTGTTAGTTATGTATATACTCTGATTAAAATTTTAATTTTGTATAGGAGAGATATGATCAGTTATCCTTATCACAGAGAATTTCAGGAGATGACGGTGATAATGAGGGATCTGAGCCATCTGTTAGTAATAATTTGGATTTATGGCTTGAGGCGAGTGGAGGAGCAAAAGGGGAAAGGATATTAGGTATGAGTTCTCTAAGCAGAATGCATAATGTTCCTCGTAGATCTATTTATTCTACTCCACCAGCAGTAGCGGCACAGATACATAACTTAACTGAGGAGGTTAGCAATTTGAAGGACATAATACTTGAAAGAGATCAGCAAATTCTAGAAATACAACAACAAAACTCACAAAGGGATCAAGAAATGATAGAAATACGACGACAACAAGCTTTTCTTATGCGACAGTTTCAGCAATTTAGTTCCGGTCCAAGTCATATTCCTCCTAGTAATGAGGATGAAGGTGGCGACGATGATGATATTGTATGCATATTTGTAATTAGTACTTTTACCATTTTTTAGTTTATTGAGTTTGTTAATCCTTTATTTTTTTAATTTTTGATTAGTACTTTTTATTTTGCTTTAAATAGGAATGATGAAGTCAATCCTTATGCCGGTTGAAAATGCACATCTGAGTAAGTCTTTGCATATTTATTTTCGTGTTAGTATATAGTTTTTTTTTAATGTATGATACTTTTTATTTGTTTCTTTTCTAATGCAGGTAGAAGAATGACGGCCCTTGCTCTGCAGATGATCTTTTCTTTTTTCTTTCGCATGTGTTGAGATATTTTGAGTGGACATTGTTATTTGGATATCAGAACTATGTTGATGTTTGGAATGTTGTAGGATATAACTTTGGTGTTTGGAATGTTGTATTGTTCTTAACTTATTTTGTTAGTTTGTATTTATTTGGATATTATTGAATGTTATTTTGTTGTATTGAATGTGTTTTGTTTGTATTAAACAGGTTGTGTGAAATTTGTATATACGATAAAATATCGAAACGGATGAAATCTGCTAAAAAAATTTTTATTTAGCGACAAAAATAAAAATTCGTTGCTAAATTCTGGGAATTCTGCGACGACATCTGCGACGAATTTTGTTTTCGTCGCAAATTAGAATTTAATTTAAAGCTAACGAAACTAACTCGCGATACAATTCGAACGAATTTGCGACGAAAACAAAATTCGTCGCAGATGTTTGGCAACGAAAAATGAATTCGTCGGAAAATTTGGTTTTTATGAATTTAATTCAAATTCAATTTTATGACGAATTTGTATCGATCATAAATTTTGACAATCGTAATTTCATCGCAAATTTTCTGCGAGGAATTTATTTTTCCGTCGCAGAAATTTGCGACGAATTTTTTTTTGGTCGCGAAAATTAGCAACGAAAACACTTAATTCGTCGCAAAAATTTGCGACGAATTTTTAATTCGTCGCAAAAATTTGCGACTAATTTTTAATTCGTCGCAAAAATTTGCGACGAATTTTTATTTCGTCGTAAATATTTGCGACGAAAGTTGCGACGAAATTTTGGATTCGTCGTAACGTCTGCAACGAAATTAGCGACGAAAATTTAAATTCGTCGCAAGAATTCGTCGCTATTTTTGTCGCTAATATTTGCGACGTTTTATCCACAACGAAAATATTTTTGTCGCTAAATTCGTTGCTAATTTATTTTGCGACGAATTTTTTTTTTTAAATTCGTCGCTAATGACTATATTTCTTGTAGTGTATTAGATTTGAAAACTTCAGAACATTATCAAATAAGAAGAATGGGGAGGGTCCACAAGTAATGCAAACAAAATTAATGTGAAAAATGATCTATTGTATTTGTACACACTCAAACCTGTTTAGTTTCAAATTGAAGAATGTGGAGAACACCTGCAACCCTCATCTTGAAAAATACTGCAGTATTGCTGCTACCAAACTGCATAATATCTCTTAGTTCTGCAGAATGCAAGTACTCCTTTGGCACTGGACGAAAAAAATGAACCTAAAACATAAAGTGGAACTGATCCTTTAAATCCACCAAATTAAAGTAGATGAACCCAAATAAGGAAACAAACAAAACACACAACATTTTGTAACGAACCCCTCTCTTATTGATTCCCAAAATGATTCGTCCAGGTAACAGGCCTAGGATCATCTATTTTCCGTACGCTGAAGAAAACAGAATTCCCATAGGGAAGAGTCCTCAAGATTCTAAGAAACTGCTGTTTAGCATCATCTTTCGACAAGTGTTCATGCAAGAAACCATAAATATAAATAAGCAATGGATGATGATGGTGAGTATTAGTTAAATAAATATTTGACAAAGGTCTTTTTTGAAGAATATAGAAGCATGTTATTTGATGCACAATTAAGTCATAAATTAAAAAATGGAAAGCACAAAAAGATTTCTTGGTGTATACTTCACATCATCATATAGAGGGATATGAAAATAAGCATATAACACAAAATAAAGTGTCTTGAACGGATATTGAAACTTCACAGGTTTTACAATCGCTTTGGTAATAGCATCAATTTATACAAAATGATGCCAATTTCTAGCAAGGGGAAGAAGGAAAGAAGGATGAACGATAGCAATGTTTTAGTGAAAAGCACATGTTACCATTGATCGATAGCGAGATATGACATCAAGCTCCCACTCTCGCATCAAACGTGTAACAGCAATTTGTCTAGGAAGAAATCTTTCAAAAAGTGATATCCACTCGCTGCAAAATCATTATCAACTTAGAAGAACATCTACCACCAACATATAAGCTTTATTTATGTGCCTTCAACAATGAGGTAAGAGATACACACACAGATGAATCAGGGCACTCAGTACACCCAATCTCCACCAAAATTTGTAAGGCAGATAGCTGAGCAGCAGCATCTCTTCCAACAGGATAATTTCCAAGCATATAATCATGTTGTAACTGGAACCAAAGATAATACATTAATTTTAATATTGAAGTTTCTAACAGTTTTCAATCAAAATAATGTACCTGTACATATGAGAATTGCACAAACATTGGGTCAGCCACAGCTTCATCTGATTCACGGAATAATCATTTCTTGAATATGAGTTTGCAATGCAGAATGTCTCCTTTACTACAATCCTTAGTTGCCTTGAATTCGGCCAACAAATCACCAATATACTTATTATCATCTAAAGCTAAGTATTCCTCTGCATGCATAACTAGATAGATCAGTGGAGTCATAATCAGAAGTTCAAGACAATGGACATAAAGTGCTTGTATATAATAACTAAAGCCTTTGGCATTATTCAAATCTTTTTGAAAAAAATAGTTGCCATTTCCAGTATCAAAAGATTTTGAACCATTGACAACTTTTCGACACTCAAATAGACTGAAACTGGAATACACTGGCAATTTGATCATTCCAGCGAGTTCCTACAAGAAGAATGTTTTAAATTTTAACAGCACAAATTAACTCACAAATAGCTTAAATTAATAATGTAGATGTTTCAGGTTCATATGAAAATCAAATATCACATGATCAATTAGTCAAAGCCAAGACCACTTCACATAATGAATTTGAGACATGCTTCCCTGGTCATAATTCGTGCAATATGCCACTCCCACAGGTCCAGCAATTGAATGGCTTTTCATTCATTTATTTATTCATTCGCTCAATGTAACTGCTAACATAGTGTGCCTTGTTAGAAATAAAGGATTTAGCCCCCATTCAGACTTAAAAACAATCTGAATTTGAATCAAGTGTTTTATGATAGCGCTAAATTGAATTATTGATTGACGTTTCTAACACACTAGACTGAAGATGCAACATACTTACAGGACAGCAGAAACAACCAAAAACCTACACATGCATCCGTAAGTGCGATTGGTATATAGATAATGAACAATACAAGATTCCCAAATGGAGAAGATAAAAATCCTTTGTTACCTCTACAGCATCAGCGACAGTTGTTGCCATGCCATAAGTAATTTCTTCAAAAGTTTCATCCAGAAAAAATACTATTGTTGTAAGCTTTTTGGTAGTCAACAACACTTCAATTTCCTGGCATGAAGGTATTGTTAATCTAGGTCCTGCCTTTACAGAGCATTTCAATGCGTCCAATGTATTCAGAGCAAAGGGTTGTATGGCAGGCTCATTGATCACCTCATGAGCCACATAATGAACATATTCTGATAAGCATGCTCCAATATCCTTGCTTGGGGGCATAGCAGAGGCACATATATTAATATATACACAAGTTCCCAAGCTTTTACCATAGACTTGCTGCAACCATGGACATTTTAACACTATCAATATTATTGTGTCCTGCTTGGGATTATTTGAAAACTCAATTATATATTTCTGCATGTATTTCTCTTTGGCGAGAACAGATCAGGTACCTATCAGGATTATTACGAGTTGGCATTGAAGTCTGGACAAAGAGCTAATCTCGAAGTTCAGAACGCTTCAAAGTGTGCTTGTATATTTTAGCAATAAGATCTACACTTTCTTCAAGACTCAATGGCATTATTTTATCAAAAGAATCAATTCCCACGCACTTTAAGTTCATCTGAAATAACTTCACGTCAGCCGTTCCGGAAGTTATTTCAGATGATCTTAAAGTACATGGGAATTGATTCTTCCAGCAGAGTAAGAAATGTAGAGTGTAGTTGCAGTAATAAACAGTAGTAGTCAGAAATGTAGCAGTAAAGAAAGAGTGTAAGAAGTTAGAGAAATCAGTGAGATCCCCTGTTAACCTCCCCTCCTTTTATATCTCTCGTGCCCTTAGGGTCAGCTGTAGCATAACTGATCGCCAAGTAGCCATCTTCAAGCTCCATGTGCCATCTGATATAAATTCGAAGCTTTTTAATGTACTCCGTCATCTGTTCATTCTTTCCCTGTAAATTTGACATGGTAAACAATTAAACACCACCAAATAAACGAATTTGGTCAATAAGAAAATAACTTCCAGCGAGCGTAACCTTGAAATCGTTCTTGTTCTTTCCTTTCATCATCTCGCGCAGCAACCTCTCCACATCCTCCCTTGACCCAAACTCATTCCCGCAGTGCTCCCAGCATCCGAGCCCGAGTTATTCTGATCTCCAGTAGTTGAGCCAGCATTGACGGACGAAAGCACCTGCCTCGGCACACGGGGGCTGGAATTAGGACAAGCCATCTTTCCTAGGGCCGCGACCCTCCGTTTATCAATGGGTGTCGCTTCGTCCAGATTCTCCTTCTTCTGCAACAACCAGTAAGAAGCCGAAATTAGATCCTTCGAAATCCCACCAAAGAACGCAAGCCGGCCGGAGCTCACACTTGAAGGGGTTCGAGTTGCGGCCGGGTGGCCAGGCATGGGGGGCCTGATCTGGGACCGCGAGGACATGTTCTCGATCCCCACCGCAAAGGTAGAAGAGGAGTGTGGAGGCGAAGGGAACAAAAATAATAAGATGCTTACTAGGTAGTGTACTACTATCGACCCTACCAGGCAACATCTACCTACACAAGTTCGATCAGGAGATAGGGAGGATCCGACAGAAGCACGAAATTCCTCTTTGTTCTGAGAATGTTCTATTAAAGACAGGTAAAAGTGTTTCTGACCAAGAAAAACAAAAGTATGGAGAAGAAGCCAGCTTCAACGCTCTCCAAGACAACAGAGCATCATTGTGGGGAGGATAAAGAGCCTAGCCCTCGTCGGGCAGGCTACTGATTAGCTTCAGAAAAGCAGACTGCAGAGTAATGTAGACGGATGCCAACAACCTGGAAAGAAATGGCGAAAATGGCAATCAATGTTTGATTTGTAAGGGATATGATTTGAAAAGATTCACCGGGGAACACTACCAATCTCTCTCCCCTCGACGCGATCTCTTGTTCCGTGCTCTAGGCCGGCGTCATTGTTGATCGTCACAGAGATTGAGCTGAGGCACTCATATAATTTTGTTGACTAATGGACTCGTATGGTTCTTCATCAACTAGCAACAATAGACTTCGTGTGCTTGAGATTTGTCTAGAGACATCCTTGTCGAGATAAAACCAATGGAAAGTGATCGAATCAAACGGCTCGATGAGATTAATCGATTGGAAGTTTGTCTTCGAGATTTAATAGCTTTTCAAGATAAAAACACAGCAAGTTTTTTGTTTATCGTGAATATGACGGGTTAATTTGTCTAGTACCTAGACCCAAAAAAAATATATCAAGAGTCAAGGGTGTTGGTCACCTGTGAAGCCGTTTGGATCATTTGTGTCCAACCTTTACACCAAATGGGGTGATGTAGATGTTTCAGTTCAAATTGATGAAAGCAATACAAGTATAGATATGAAAAGACATCGTCTCAGGCAAATAATGCGAGAATTGCAAAGAACTGATCTTGCTAGATCTGTTTAGTACATTCCAAATGCGACTGTTCCTCTGCTTAAATACATTAGCAGGCAGCATAATATTTCTTTTGATGTCTCCATTAACAATCATCATAATATTTCTTTAGTGTAATGAAGTCCAACGTTCTCAAATGGCTATCTGAAATAGATGACCGATTCCACGACATGGTTTTAGTGTTGAAGGAGTGGGCTAAAGCTCAAGATATCAATGATCCAAAGTCTGGGAGTTTAAATTCATATGCCATATGTTTGTCGGTTATCTTCCATTTTCAGACGTGTGAACCACCAATTTTTCCACCATTGCGTGCAATAACTGACAAAAATGGATTTTCTGATCAAGGATGGAGTAGTCTTTCTGAGAGCCAATTTGAGGATGTGTGTTCTACAAATATACAGAGGTTCAGATATAGCAAATTTAGATACCAAATCTCTCTTGCTGTCCTTTTTTTGACAAGTTTTCAGATATTGGAACTTTTGGTTTGGATCATAGCATATCGACGTATGAAGGACGACACAAAAGACCCAACCATAGCTCCCTCTGATTATAGAGGATCCTTTTGAGCGAATGGAAAATGCTGTCAGAACAGTCTGCTGGTTTCAACTACCTAAGACACCAAATGCATTTCGGAATGCACACAATAAGCTTTCGTCTAGTTCGATGTTCTGTGATCGTGACTCCTTTCTCTCCCTTTTGACTCGGCCTCTCCTTCTTCTAAGCTTCGCGAGCAGCAATCATTAGCAAATTACAACTCGAGGAGCCAGCATCTTGACATTGGTGTCATTGAGCAACAGTTTGAGAATGCAGTAAGGCTGGACAGGTTTTGATCTCCGTCTTGGACTTCAGTTGCCGGTGTCCATTCCAAATATTGTGGTCTTTTAGAGTTTTTCGATTAACTGTAACTGTTTGGTTAGCGCTGCTGCATTTGGTGTTAAGTTATTTCATATCGAGGTTTTAGAAATTGTCAGGTTTAGCGAACATATTACTTATTGTGTCGTTAAAGTGATGTCGAACATATTACCGTTTCAGGTTTTTAACTATCTAGAGCAGGAATGAAAATTCTGTTTGTGTTGTACATGTGGCCAGTAGATCCTTTCACTCGTATTACTGTAAAATTATTATAAAACAGTATAAATCTTATTGCCAAAAAAAAAAAAAAAAACCGGTGAGAGAGGGGCGCACAACACCTTTTGCCGCCGAAGGCAAGGCCCACTTTCCATTTATTGGGAAATAGGGTTCTCTTTCACCTGCTGTAGGACTTAACTTGAGCTGAAACAATTGACTCCTGGATAAGCAAGGATACCATTCACCGTGAATGGAGATTAGGTGCCCGCAGGAAGGGGTTAGTGACTAACACATGTAGAAAGTTATATAAATAAATGGAGATTAGGTGTCCCGCGGAAAAGGCCTAGTGGCTAGCGTATGCAAACGTTGTACCATAGAACAACGGATCAATCCCTCGTAAATGCGAGAGTGTCGTCCCTCCATGCGCTAGTTACTAGTCTCAAGGGGCAAAGATCTACCGTGATTTACTTCCCTTACGATGATCCGGAGGCGGGCTGGTAGGGGCCGCTAGGTTGGCAAATTCCAACCTTTTGCACAATGAATGGAGATTAGGTGTTCCTGCGGAGACGACGCGATGGTAGAAGATGCAGTATTGTAGACGGGCAGATTCGATTCCAGGATGGGATCTAAAATCTCGCTTCATATGAATCCATTCTCGTCTCATCGAGGACTTTCATTCCTTCGATTTCCTCTCACAAGATTTTGGAACGAATGACAATGAACTATTAATTTGATAGATTCTCAACTTTTACAGATGAATAGAGATTAGGCCCCTATTGCCTCTTAAAATACAATAAGATTTTTTTGTTTGGTTAATACCAAACCTTTTGTTCCGTGGGGTTGAGTAAGAGTAATATTATCTATCTGGCCGCTTTCCTGCCAACGTAGCAATATCAGAATATGATATCATCCATCTTAGAAGCAAAACAAAGAACGAAAGCCTCACAGGCCTAGGCTTAGGTCAATGAGTTTATATATATATATAATCTACTGTCCGTGATTATAATTTAATCTTTGAATTTAAAAGATTGGATGATATAGATATATAATATTTTTTATTGCTATTTATATAATATGAATTTTCAATTGAGATCAAGGGCAGTCGGCGCCCCTCGCTAGCGGTAGAATTGAAGGAAAATATTTAGGGCTCGATTGATTGTTCCAATTTGTATTGATCCAATGGGCCGCAAAATTGTAGCCCAACAACATTACCACATTGATAGGGGCATTCTAATTTAAAACGTAACTTCTAATTTGGCGTGATACATTTTAGAACATTGACTTAATATATACAGTTTGCGGTTCCAACTTTTGACAGTCCGTCCGGTGGTAAGATATATATAGATAATTAAAATTTTTTGAATCGATTTTAATTGTAATATATTTATGTACTTTTAAAAATAAAAATTAATATTTTGAGATGCTCAAATCTATTAAGATAGTTTATCCGTTTAATTTATTTATCTCTTCGATTAAGAACAACTGAGCACAACGATTTAACATTTTTTTAGAATAAAGACGAGAGCATTACCCTGCCAAATAAATTTGCGATCTGATCGCTGATCGCTGATCGCTGATCCAGTCCAATATAAAATCGGACATATCAGTCAATTTGTAAAGTCTAGGTGCTAAAGATGTAATTTCGAGTTATACCCGGTCTTCAAATGCCCTACCTTCTGCTGCCAACCAGGCAGCCGCCCTTCGCGCTCCGATCATCGGAATCCTTACCACTCGAACACTTCGGGGCTTCTGCAATGGATCAGCTCATGGAACTGCTCCGAGAAGCTTCCAAGGAGGTCTCCACTTCATCCACCAAGCAACGTGTTCAAATTTTCCGCGAGAAATTGCCTCCCCTCCTTCAGATCTCAGGTTAGCTCCTTTGTAGGCGACAGTATTAGTACTTACTGGGCAGTTCGATCTTGATCGTTAAGTATACTATTGGTGGTTTGCTATCGGTCTCGGGCCTCGTGGCTCATGGAAGAAGAAGAAAAAACGCATGGTTCCCGTGCGCACCCGCGAAATTTGAACCACTGGTTCAAGGCGTCTATGTTGGTTGTTCACTCAGGGAAGGATGCCATAAATTTGGCAAATAGGTTCGATGAAGTTTGGCATGCACTGGCAAGTCGAATTATAGTGCCCTGCTAGTTTAACTTTTCTATAGTGCCTAACGTAGAAAAATAACAATAGCATCTGAAGGGAATTTGATTAACATTCTAAGATCTGGTTGTCGAAATTTATTTTAAAGGCTGGAGCTATTCTTCTTCTGATTAGCGAAATTGTTCATCCTTTTATTTCCTATCCTGAGGCTTTATGTAAACACAGTGTTCTTCGAATTCTAAGCAGTCTCTCCTAAGCCCTTCCATTTTTGAATACTCATAAGTGTGTACTATTACTTAAACATTATTTGTTTAAACTGTAGTATGTTATGGATTATCTTTGGGTTTCCATAGATATCATACTTGGAATTAGGATTATATTTCTTCAATATTTTGTCTTAGCCCGTTTTATTCTTTTCCTGGTGAATATAATGGTTGGTTGTTTGCTCCTCTAGTTCTACGCTAAGTAATTATGTACATTCTCTCCTTTTAATTTTTTTCTTGTAATTGCAGTGTATTTTTTTTTATTGTTTTTCAGGGTCTATACTTAGTATTTTTCTTTTTGTTGACCTTGCTAATTTTATATATTTTTTACTCTCCTAATGTCTCTTACATTTTGGAACCAAGATTATGTTATCAAACCAGCCGTTTCAAGAGCAAGGATGTTTTTCCAATATTATATTTTCTTTATTTTCTCATTTTCACAGATTTGACATCTGATATTTCATCCATACTGGTTGATATTGTTTTTCAAACCTTGTTTATATATGATGATCGAGCATCGAGAAAAGCTGTCGACGATTTCATTGTTAAAGCGCTCGGTGAAAGTACATTCATGAGAGGGTTTGCAATGGCACTTTTACAGGCCATGGAAAAACAATCAAAGATTCAATGTCATGTCGGATGCTATAAACTTCTTAAATGGTCATGCCTTCTACTAAAGTGGAGTCAGTTCATATCTCTCTCAAAGAGTGGTTTTGTAAGATTTGCTAATTCCCAAGCTGTCCTGTGCAATATCCTCATGCAGGGATCTTTCCATAAGTGCAGATCCTGCAAGGATCTTTTCTTTAATCTTTTTTCACAGGTACTTATTATTTGATGATTCATGATTTGACAGTCTGGCTTAAAGTTCACTCAACATGTCTGCTCTAAATTTTCAGTCATCTGATACATACAAGGCCTATATAGATGAATTCAAGAATTCAAGAATTTCCACTAAGGATAGTACTCATCTGATAAAATTGTTGCTTGAGCATGCTATTCAAATCCCATCATTGTTTGATGAATTTAAGGTAAAACATTATTATTCTCTATTTTTTTTTGCTTAGCATATTTGTTTTTTTTCTGTCTGTATATCTATTCATTATTTTAATATATTCCCCATGCAGCATGTGTTTCTTGAGATATTTCTTCGATCAGTGTTAAACACGAAAGACATACCTCCTCAAGGTCTTTGTGAAGCTTTTCAACCTCTTTTCATGTATATGGAGCATGAAGAGTTCAAGACCGTGGTCCTCCCATCGTCAATCAGAGCTTTAAAGAGGAATCCAGAGATAGTGTTGGAGTCTATTGGAGTCCTATTAAAATTGATCAATCTTGACTTGAGCAAGTACTTCATGGAGTTTCTCTTGGTTGTCCTTCCACATACCCGTCATGTAGATGAGGAAAGGAGAGCTGTAGCATTGTCTATCATAGGACTTTTAAGTGAAAAGTCTAGTGATCCAGATGCTCTGCCTTCAATGTTTGGTGCTATAAAAGCAGTTACAGGAGGTCAGCTTTGATTATCTTTTCTTGAAATAATTATTCTGTTACCATTCGGCACCTTGCCTCATGCCTTTATCCACTTGAAGAGATAATTCTGCCTATTCTTCAGTCATGACTGATTGTGTCAAACAGGTTCTGAGGGAAAACTCACTAGTCCTTATCAGAGGACTGGAATGATAAATGCTATTGAAGAATTGTCAAAATCTCCTGCAGCAAAATCTCTAAGTAAAGTAGCAGCTACACTATCAAGCTTCCTTATGTCTTGTTACAAGGAAGATGGTAAAAAAACCTTGTGTTGTTTTTTCCATTCCCCTCTTCCAGGTGCCGATTGTAATTATTTATTTTATGACAGTAAGTGAAGAGGTGAAGCTGGCAATCTTGTCAGCTTTAGCGTCATGGACATCTAGAACTTCTGAAGTTGTTGATCAAGAAGTCATCTCTTTTATTGCTTCAGGTTTAAAGGAGAAAGACAGTTTAAGAAAAGGCCACCTTAGATGCTTGCGAGTTATATGCAAAAAGTCAGATACATTGGCAAAAGTAAGTGAACTAATACTTTCTTTTCATGCACTTTGTTTCCTTGTCAATTCCTGGTCAGTAAGTCTGATCTTTTATCAGATATCATGTTTACTTGAGCCTCTCACCCACTTAGTAAAAATTGGTTTCTCAAAAGTTACTCAAAGGTTAGATGGAATCTATGCATTATTTTCACTGGCAAAAGTTGCCTCCGTCGATGTTAAAACAGGTAATCATATATTCTATTTTGCATTTGATTTACATTACCTACTTTTGATTTATATATACATAATATTTCTTGCAGATGATTTTCTTCTTAAAGAAAAAGTTTGGGTATTAATGGCTCAAAATGATTCTCCAATTATACCTACTTCTTTGGTAATTTTTCTAGCATGTTGCCAATGAGTGAATATATTGTACTTGGGAAATTGTTTTATAACAATGCTTCTTTCTCTTTGTTTGTCTTGTCTTCTCCTTTCATTGTCTATTTTTTCATCTTCAGTGACATGAAAATCCATTCACGGTCATGATAGTTTAGCTCAGTTAGTATGTTTTTTCTAGTCCTGATCTTGCTTAGTTAGTTTCAATTGACATTGTCAACTCTCATGGGGTTTTTCTAATTTTGGCAATTCCTGCAACTAGTTAGGGAAGGTTGTTGGTGCAAAATACCCTACCTAAAATTACATAACTTTTTGTCCATCGAGATATTTAGATAAAATAGGATCAATCAATTTCATAACTATGATAGATGTATGGGGATTAAAGGATTTAGAAACATAATATATAGGTTGGAGGGAACCTTGTTTGGCCGATGCATATCAAGTCTAACTATATAAGGGTAGTTCGGTGCACGAAACTCCCGTCAATGTGGGGTCTCAAGAAAGGATTTATTGTATGCAGTCTTACTCTACTTTGCAAGAAGTTTTTTCCATGAAACAAAATGAGTAACACCCAATTGCAAGTTTAAATTAGTTAATTTGCTTTTGGTTTTACCTTCCATTTTTGCCTCTGTTATTTCATATGGATAGAAAAGAAATGACCACTTCTTCTGTCAACATTCTCACTTTGGATTGCTTCATTGTAATCAAAGCATCCTAATGGGTGTGGTAGAGCATAATGACCAAGAGCTAGTTGATTGAACTTAAAGAACTTATATTTCCAATCATTTGAACTTATGCATGTACAATTTTTTTTTATTAAAGTGGATTGTACTTATTGTAATTACCAAAAGTTATGGGATCCTATCCAACACTTGGTGTTTTGATTTTTTTTTTCTTTTGACAACTCAAGTTATCAATAGCCAAGAAAGAAGAAAACTTTAAAAGTATATAGTAGTGGGGAAAGAATCTAAGAAATTAGTGAATGAAGTCAAGAATGAAACTTTTGGGCACATGTATCTATAGTTGGAAATAAAAGAAAGAGAAAGGAACATCTAAAAAATAGTTAAAGTGAGAGGGAGGAAGATAAGAGATCTTATTCAAATAGGATTCATTAAAGATGAATGTAATAGAGTACTAGTGAATGATGAGGAAATTAATTTAACTTAGGTCATTTAAGTAGGTCAAAGTAATATAAAAATTTAAATTTTTATAGTAGAATTCAAACTTCATAAATAGAACAAGTTAAATGGGATGTAAAATATAAGTAGTTAGACTAGTTGATATTTCGATAAAGGTATATAAGTGCCTAGGGAAATAAGGTATTGAATGATTTACAAAGTTATTCAATAAAAGTATTGACATAACGATAAAATTATTGTCATGTGACCTTGTGGTCAACGGTCGTGGAAACCTCTTCTAATAGTCCCAAGCTATGATGTAGTGGTAGGGCGTCTACGCAAATAATCAGGAACCCCTAGGTCAATCTCTAGCTGTAGCATATTTACGGACTTTTCCCCAAATGCGAGTCGATCCCTTGGGATGCTTAAGTCTGCTGTGGCAGTTCACGCTCGCATCCGCTTGATTTACCTTCCTCTTCGATTAGGGGCAGTTGAGGGGTAGCTAATGTGACGGTTCCACATTTTTTGTGAAAACCTCTTCTAATACAATATAAAGGTTGCATACGATAGACTCAATGTGGTTCGATACTTCCTTGGGACCCCGCATTGATAGGAGCTTCTTCTACTAGGCTGCCTTTTATTCAATTTGATATTGAAAATGAAAAAAATATTTAATTAGTGAATAGTAAGTACTCTAGTCCCCCTATATAAAATAAAAGAGACGTATTAAATTGTGCAAATTATAGAGGTATTAAACTAATGAGTCATACTATGAAACTTTAGAAAAAAGTAATAAAAAAAAGAAAGGGGACCATCGTGACCTAAAATTAAATTAGATTAATGCCTAAAAGATTTATAATATAAGCTATGTATTTTCTCAGGCAATGGATTGAAAAGTATCGCGAACAAGAATAAGATTTACACGTGGTATTCCTCGACCTAAGAAAAGCTAATAACAACGTCCCGAAGGAAATTATGTTGAGAATTATAAATAAATAAAGATGTTAGTGTAGTGTATATTGATTAAAGTTATATATGCAAATGTAAAGAGAAGAGTGAAGCGGATTAATCGAAGCGTTTATAAAGGTAGAGTTACATCAAATATTAATTCTAGTCATTTATCTTTTTATACTAATTATGGATTAACTCATTGGACATATCCAAGACGCGTTGCTATGATATATGTTGTTTGCAGATGGTATTGTTTTAATAAATGAGATACGTAAAGAAGGAAATGCCTAACTTAAATCTTGGTCGGAAATAGTCGAAGTGAAAGAGTTTAAGTTTAGTAGTATAAATACAGAATATATGGAAATTAAATTTAACAATATTAAAAATAATAAATCAATTATTAAAATAGGAGATGAAGAGTTATCTGCAACTGAGAACTTTAAATATTTAGAATCATTTTTCATGAGAATGGAGGGGTTAAGAGGGATATTTTACATAGAATATAAGCAAAATGGTTGAAATGTAGATCAAATCTTTGTGATTATAAAGTACTTCTAAAATTTAAAGGAAAGCTTAGTCAGACCTGCTTTGTTTTATAGAGTTGAATGTTGTGCTATGACTTGAGCATACGAGTTGAAGATGTGAGTCGCAGAGATGAGCATATTAAGGTGGATGCATAGGCAAACATGGATGGAATGAATAAAAAAAATTAGATAGAAAATCAGGATCACATATATTGAGAGAAAATTACAGGAGACATGTTTAAGATAGTATGAATATGCACTTAGATTATCAATAAATGTCTGAGTTAGGCGATGCAAATCTATTACAAATATGCATATTAAATGAGAAAAAGGAATATAAAAAAAAACTTTAACATCGATGAAACAATATAAAATTTATTTAAATATAGATCATAGTTGTCAAAAGCGCAAGGCGCAAAAAAGCGCTCAAGGGTCTTGGGGCTTAAAGCGCAAAGCGCAAAGCGAAGCGCACGCTTTATGGAAAAAAATACAATAAATAAAATATTTTATCAAAATATCAAAGTAGATATCAACATCCAACAAAGATATAAAGAAAATGAACAAACTAAGTATCCAAATATCAAAATATTAAGAAACTAACACAACAACAACAACAAAGCCTTATCCCACTAGGTGGGGTCGGCTATATGGATCCTTCTACACCATTGGACTCTATCCCCTACTATATCATCATCTATATTTAAATAAATTTTATCTTGTTTTATTGTTGCTAACCAAGTCTTTTTTGGTCTTCCTCTTCCTCGTTTGATGTGTATATTTGGTATCGTTTCACATCGCCTAACTGGAGCATTTATTGACCGTCTAAGTACATGTCCATACCACCTTAAACGTGTCTCTCGGAGCTTTCCTTCAATAGATGCAACACCAACTTTTTCTCTAATGCTCTCATTTCTTATTCTGTCCATCCTCGTATGTCCGCACATCCACCTTAACATCCTCATCTCTGCAACTCTCATCTTCGCTTCATACGCTCGAGTCGTAATTTCAACATTCACCTCCATATAACATAGTGTCTAATCGCGCTTATAGAACTTCCTTTAAGTTTTGTAGGCACTTTACGATCACATAAAATACCCGATGCTTTCCTCCATTTCAACCATCCCGCCAGATTCATGAAGACATCTCTCTCAATCCTCCATCATCTTGCAAAATGATCCTAAATATTTAAAACTCTCAATTCCGCATAACTCATCATCTCCTATCTTAACACTTGTCTCATTACGCCTAATATCGCTAAATTTAAATTCCATATATTCTGCCTTTACTCTACTAAGCCTAAAACCTTTCACTTTTAGTGTTTCCCGCCAAGATTCTAGTTTAACATTTACTCCTTCACGTGTCTCATCTACTAAAACAATATCATCTGCAAACAACATGCACCACGGTAATGTGTCTTGAATATGTCCAGTGAGTTCATCCATGATTAGTGTAAAAAGATAGGGACTTAAAGTCGATCCTCGATGTAACCCTATCTTTATCGGAAATGCTTGCTTAATCCACCAAGTCTTCACTCTCACATTTCCTTATACATATCCTTAATTAGTTCAATATATGTTACACTAACACCTCTTTTTCTAAAATTCTCCATATTATTTCTCTTGGAACTCTATCATGCTTTTTCTAAATCAACGAATACCATGTAGATCCCGCTTTTTCTCTACGCTTTCAATTAGTTGTCGAGAAGATGTATAGCTTCTATCATTTAATCTTCCGGCATTTGAATCCAAATTGATTTTCGAGAACCATGGTCTCCTTCCTTAATCTTTTTTCTATTATTTTTTCCCAAAGTTTCATGGTATGACTATTAGTTTAATACCCTATAGTTTTCAAAGTTTGTATGCCTCCCTTATTCTTATATAAGGGAATTAGGATACTTACCTCCATTGATCAGCATCCTTTTTGTTTTCAATATCACGTTAAATAATTTTGTAAGCCATTCAATACCTTGTTCCTAGACACTTCCATAACTCTAATATCATCCGTCCAACGGCTTTTCCATTTCAGATTCCATTTAAAGCTTGTTCTACTCAAATTTGAATTCTACGATAAAAATTTAAATTTCTATACTCATTCGACCTACTTAAATTACCTAAATTAAGTCAGTCTCCTAAACCTTCATTAAAAGTCGATAAAAATATCTCTTCCACCGCTCTTTTATTTCTTCATCATTTACTAAGACCTTTATCAGATTCATCTTTAATACATCTTATTTGATTAAGATCTTTGTCTTCTCTCTCTCTCACTTTTAGCTATTCTATAAATGTCTTTCCCTTCTTTCAGATCTAATTTTCGATATAACTGCTCAAAAGTTTCATTTTAGCTTCATTCAACGCTTTCTTAGCTTCTTTCTCGCTATTGTATATTTTTTCAAATTTTCCTCATTTTTACAAATATTTAATTTCTTATACGCTATTCGCTTTTCCTCGACTTTCTCAGACTTTTTCATTCCACCACCAAGATTCTTTACTTGGTGTGCGTATGTCCTTCGACTCACCGAGCACACTCTTAGCTACTATTTTCAATTTTGATACCATTTTATCCCACATTATTAGACAGGTCAGATATGCCATCTAATACTCAGACTCTACCTTCTCTTCAATATATTTAGTTTCTCATCCTTTAACTTCCACCACTTAATTCTAGGGTCGTGTATATTTTCCTTCTATTAAAACTATATTCGAGGCGATATCTAATACTACTAACCTATGAGTAGTTAAACTTTCTCCTGAATAACCTTACAATCTTTACAAATCTTTCTATCTCTTCCTAACCATAAGAAAGTTAATTCATGATTTATTATTTCCACTTTCAACGTGACTAAGTGTTCTTCTTTCTTAAAAATGTATTAAGTATAAGATCATATGCTATCAGAAAATCCAATATAGTTTTACCTTCTTCATTTTGCTCCAAACCCATAACCCCCATGCACTTCCTCATATTCGCCATTTTTCACTCCGACATGCCCATTTTAAATCACCTCCTATTAAAATCATCTCATTTGATGGAATATTTTGTAATACTTCATCCAAGTCCTCCCAAAACCTTAATTTGGTATTTTCATCTAATCCTATTCGAGGTGCATATACACTAATTACGCTTATAGCTTTTTTCTCCACTACTATTTCGAGAGCTATAATTATATCCCCTCTTCTAATTACTCCTACAACTTCATCCTTTAACGAACTATCAACAATACCCACTCCATTTCTTGTTTTACTCTTCCTCAGATACCATAACTTAAAACCCGAGTTCTCTATCATCTTCGCTTTCTCACCAACCCATTTTGTCTCTCAGACGCATACAATATTAATTTTTCTTCTAATCATCGATCTACTATCTCCATTGTTTTACCAAATGAGGGTTCCTATGCTCCATGTACTCAAATCTTAGACTACTAGTTTTTCTATAATATTTGTTCTTACCAACCTACATGTGAGAACTCTGCTTATTTAACACTACACCCAAGTTCTCATGGAGATGTAATGTCTCGCCGATACGGACCGCAACGTGAACTCTAGCATATTTTTCACTACACCCGAGTTCTGAAAATGTAGCGGTCCTTGCCGAGACATTACAGTCGGACCCTGTAACGCGTTCCTTCCGGGGAACAACCTAGCATTAACACAATAGTTTGATTGATCCATTCATTGAAACATTTGCCTTAGTTTAACGCTGGCTGGCAACCTAACGCAACCCTCCTCCTTTATCCGGGCTTGGGACCGGCCACGACAAGGTTAACTTATCATGGGCGGAGTTAATATTAAGAAACTAAGTATCTAAATATTAAAATATCAAGTATCAAATTATCAAATATCAAAATAATCATCATCTTCATCTTCATTGTCCAAATCTACGTCATCAGCTCCGTCACTTGATTTGTATCCATCGGTATCTTCTTCATTAGTTTCATCATCAAGGTTGATCTCTTCTTCATCTGCAAGACTAGTTTGAGCTGAAGATTGCTTTCTTTTTGCTGAAGCAAATGATGATGCTCCTTTTGAAGTAGACGTATTTTGAGATCGAAAGTCATATGCACTTTCACTAACCCCAGACGCTTGTGCTACATCACTCCAACGTAAATCTTCACCTTCATAGACAAAATCATTATCATCATCTTTATCACTGTCATCCAATTTTCCCATCAACCATTCATTACTATCATCTATCTCTGACAAAGTAATAGGATCGATCTTATCTCGCATGTCATATCTTCGCCTTAAAGTTCTATTGTACTTGATATATACCAAATCATTCAATTGTTGTTGAGACAATCTATTTCTTTTATTAGAATGTATCTGCCAAAAATTTAAAAGAAGTTAAGTCCATAATATAAATTTTAATATGTATGAAAAAACTAACTTATATGTTCAAAAACACTCCAATTACGTTCACAGCCTGAAGAAGAGCATGTGAGGTTCAAAATCTTCATTGCAAATGTTTTTAATTCAGGGGTTGATGCACCATAAGAACACCACCAATCATCTTGAAATACAAAAACATATAAGATTAACTTCATTACCATCCAATATTGACATTGCACAATATATTATTTATGAATTTACCTAGTGATTGTAAAGCTCTTTGTCTGATAGCCATTGGAAAACCAAAAAGTCCTGCTTTTTTGTATTTTTCCAATTGATTTGTGATCTTATCTTGTAAATCCTCACCTCTCACCAATCTAGATATGCACTTGTACAAACCCTCCATCACTTCTACATCATTTTCTATGTCAGGGTTTGAGTAAAAAAACTCTGGATTCAAGAAATATCCAGCTGCGTGTAAAGGTCGATAGAGTTGAATGTTCCATCTTTTGTCAATCAATTCAAAAATACTACGATATTTCTCTTCATTATTGTTAAATGATGCAGCAATAACTTCTTTGGCTCTGTCCATTGACTCATAAATATAACCCATAGGAGACCTTTTTTCACTGTCAACTAGCTGCAATACTTTCACCAATGGGCCGCCAACTTTTAATGCAAAAACCATATTTTTCCAAAAAGAAGGCATCAATATCACTTTTGCTACACGTTTTCCGGCTGCCACTTTAGAAAATCGACTATTTGCCATTTTTCAGATGTAAACATCTTTCTCAGATTTGCTTGTTGTACGTGAAACCGCTTTAAAGTCAAAAAAGCAGTTGCAAAACGTGTTTTTGATGTTCTTACCATGTCCCTTTGTCCAGTAAACTCCCTCATCATGCTCAATACTTGTGGTCTATTGTAAATATAACCATTCACCATTAATGCTCGTTGATGCAATTTTTTGAGATGAGGAATTTTGAATATATCCTCGAGCAACAAATCTAAACAATGAGCTGCACAGAGAGTCCAGTACAAGTGTGGAAATCGATTTTCCAAAAGACGACCTGAAAAAACAAAAAAAATTTAGTCAAAAAATTAAAAATCTGATCCAATTCTTAATTGAAAGGAACATAAATTTAAAATATTACCTGCACTGACATTGCAGCTTGCATTATCTGTTGCAACTTGAACCACATTCTTTTCTCCAATGCGATACACAAATTTAGAAAGTAACTCAAACATCTTGTCAGCTGTGTGAGAATAGCCTGAAGCATCAACTGATTCAACAAATACACTTTTTTTAGGACCATTTACCAAAAAATTTATAAGAGTCCTACCCTTTTATCCGGCTCCACCCATCTCGCCATGATCAGGCACCCAAACTTAGCATGATCTTCTTCGTGGGATTTGAGAAGTAAGTTTGTATTTGCCCACTCCTTCTTCAAATACTTAACTCTCACTTCATGATATGATGGAGGTTTCATCCCTGATCCAAATTGCCCAATAGCTTCAATACAAGGCTCAAAAGAATCATATTTAACGACATTGAAAGGAATTCCAACATCATACATCCATGTAGCAAATTTCTCAACCGCAATATCTCTTAATTTTTTTTTATTTTCATCATATTGTCCTTTTTTTTTTTGCACGTCTTTGTTTGATAATTTCATCAACATCTTTCAAAAAATAAAGATTAATAGGTCCAGTTTGTTTACACTTTTTACCTTGGATCGTAGGATTGATGCTTGGACCGGATATTGGTCGTTTCCCTTTCACTTTAGTTTGAATATCATCTTCACATTCTTCTAAATCTTCCAAATCAACAATATCATCAGAATGAGGAATATCATCCATTTGATTTTTCAAATTACTTTTTTTTTTGCATGAACTCTCTGATTTCTTCTTTAACATGCTCGGGACATTTGAGACAAACTTTCACATTTCTATTGCCTCCAATTAAATGTAACTTGTGTCGATAAATCCCCCCATTTGTTATTTTATCGCAAAAATACAACCGACAATATTTGGATTTTTAGGATCTGAACATGTTGCATAATTCCAAGCAATATCCTTTCGAGTTGATAGAATTGTTGTATTTGGCATGGTTAAAATAACTGAAAGAAATCAATACAAATGAATCAATAAAAAAAATACTAAACAGTAACAAAATACTAAATGGTAAAAAAATTAATTTGATAAAATATAATTAAAAACTTAAAATAATTTATAATTTTTTTTTTTAAATTTATAAGATAATTTTATTAAAGTTTAATTAATTTTATATGGGTTTTCATCGACGCCGTTCTGCTACCGCACGACGCCGTTCTGCTGTCGCACGACGTCGCGTGACGGACTCGTGCCCCGCGGAGGTCGTGGCCTCGCGCTCCCGCGGAGGCAGCGCGACGACCTCGCGCCCCCCTGCAGAGGTCAGCGACGCCTCCACACAACGCCGCGTGATGGACTCACGCCACGGAGGTCGCGCCGCGGCCGCGGCGCGATGGCCTCGCGCTCGCGGAGGTCGCGCGATGGCCTCACGCCTCGCGGAGTAGCGACGGCGGCCGCGCCTCATGAGGCGGGCGACGGCCATACGCTCGGCCTCGCGGAGGTAGCACGACGAGCCGACGGGCGCACGGCCTCGCGCCCCGAGGGTGGTTGCGCGAGGCCAGAGAAGCGTGAAAAAAAAACACAAAGTAAAATTCTTACCAATAGAGACGGTGGCGACGAGAGGCGACGGTCGAGGCAGCGATGAGAGACGGAGGTCAGGGCAACTCAAGAGACTGCGAGATTTATATATAGAGCAGTAGAACTTAACAAAAAAGGAAAAAAAAAAATCGTTGAAGCGCAGAAGCGTGCGCCTCGCGAAGCGCGCGCTTCGCGAACTACGTGCGCTTCCGAGGTTTCTAAAGCGTAGTCTGTGCGCTTTGCGTCGCTTCGCGCTTAAGCGAGCGAAGCGATCGCTTTTGACAACAGTGATATAGATGATGATATAGTAAGAGATAGAGCCTAATAACGTAGAAAGATCTATATAGCTACTCACGTAGTGGAATAAGTTTTGGTTGTTGCCGTTGACAACCAAAATTAGATTTGGAAAGAAGTTTTCTCCTAAAGGTAGCTCGATGCATGTAACTCTTACCAATGCAGGGTTACAGGGAAAGGTCTGCTATACTCAACCTTACCTTGCATTGTGAGAGAGACTGTTTTTGCTAGTCAAACTCATAACTATTAGTTCACATGGCGACAATTTTACTATTGTGTCAGGGCTCCCCTCAAGTATTAGTCTTCTGAAATGGTGCTCATAAATACTTATCTATTGTTTTGGCAATGTTTAGGTGCACTATAAACCCAAGTATTTTTGGTCTTAGAATTTACTAAACTGAAGGATTCATTTAAGAATTTTCTCAGTCTCATTTTAGATATGTATATATTATGTAAGCATTTGATATTATGAATGGTGTAATAAGGCAAAAGAAAAAGGCATCACTTTGTCCTCTTGAGAAAAAGTACTCTATTTGTGGTTATGTGACTTCATTGGTCAAGCAACATTTGATTGACAGTTTGAAGATTATCAGTACCTTCATTACAAGTTATAGTATTACTAAGTATCTATGTAATCTTTGCAACTGAAAAATCTGTGTTTGTCAATGCTTAACCCTTTTATTTATTTATTCTGTTAAGGGTCTTACAATTATTTTTTATACCTTTCAGATTGTAAATATGTTAATCAAGCATTTTGTCTGTCCTGGTATACCTTAAAATTGGAAAAAATTGGTACATGACAATTTTGTTATTTTTTGTTACCTTGTCCTTATATTGAGAGTTTGTGCTCCTGTTTGTACTTCTTTCCAGTGTTTGTTATGAATAAATTTTTCAAAGTGCTCTATTCTATAATATGTAGAATAATCTTAAGCTGTATCTCTTTCAAACAATTATGTTCTCTGTAGGAAGATTGCATCAAAAGGTTGTATCACTGATATGTGCCTATACAAGTTAAATTGGAAGAATGACTATATGCTAGGAAATACAAAGTTTATTTGTTGCGGTATCATAATAAAAATGAAGAAGAAATAAGTATGAGAAAGAAAATGAAATAGAAAAACTATTTTCACTGCATTTAGACGCTTGTCGATACTGTATTGTCTACTGCCTTGATGATGATATATCATATAGTGGCTTACTGTTGGTGCCCTCATGGCTTGTTAATTTGTTTTGCAGGTAGCAAAACTAACAGATGAAGATTGTGTTGCTTGTATAGATCTACTTGAGGTTCTGCTCGTGGAACATTTACAAAGGTTTTACATTATGTTTTATGAAAAATAGTTGTTCCTTCTTATTTTTTACATTTTATGGAAACCAGTTAGGGGAATGGTTCAGTGGTTTACTTTTTGCAGGGTCTCAGAGTTCTTGTCTATTAGGTCCTTGTCACAGGTTACTCATAAATACATTTTGGATTTTTTTTATTTTATTTTATTCTCTCTGATCTTTTTACTCAGTATTGCCTTTTGTTTTGTCTTGCAGTTGCTACTCTGTCTAATGTGTCATCCCAGTTGGGATGTTCGGAAGGTTGCTTATGAAGCTACCGGCAAAATTGGTTGTTCTTCAGCTTTTTTGGTGGAAAATCTTCTTCTTGAATATAGGTCCTGGTTGTCTTTAATCGCTGAGAAAACCTCACAATTGAAGCTGATGTAAGTGCTGTGTTTCATACTAAATCTCTGTTCTCTTTGTAACTGAGCATATGATCCAATTGTGGTCTACTGGGTTGTTTCCTTGAGTGTACCCAAAATCCAAATGACTACCTTTGTAAGGGTGAGGCATATGGACACCTAGATCTGCTTAACCCCATGTTGCTGCTTGATATCATGATGTGTTTGATACTTAGATTATGCTATCTGCTGCTTGTACTCTAGTCAGAGTCGTTCAAGGTTTAGGCTTCTTTGATTGAGTATTTTCTCTTTATGTTTCTCTTCTAGTTCTAACTTTTGTTTTGATTTCTTTGCTTAATTGTTATCAGTGTTTGTTTCACTTTTGGTGCTATATCTAGTTGAATGCCCCACTGTAGCTAACTTCTTATGACAATTACTAGTTTCTTATTTGATTAATTTTCCCAATAAACTTCCTAAGATGATGCATGCGTGGTCAGTGACACAGAGAGCTGGCATGAGGCACAAATACCATTTCTACCATCTGTTGAACTGTTGGTGAAATGTTTGCTTCTGATTGCACCTGCAGCTGTTTCCTGTTTCCACGGTTCATATTCTCAGCTGATTTTTTGCTCACATCACCCTTGCATTGCCAACAGCAGTGCAAGTAACCAAGTATGGAAGGTAAGTGCTTTTCTTTTTTGTTTGTTCATATTGGTGTTGTTGATTTGGCCTTTGTAAAATACCATATTGAACATGTTTGAGAGTTCCCTTGTCTGATTACTTATTGCAATAATAGTATTCTGGTGTATTTGTACGTTGACATGAGCTCATTCTATCCCTAGCTGCCTCATTGAAACCATTTTTCTCTATGTTGCACTTTTATCCAACTTTTGGCTTTCACTCTGTATGACAACTTTTTTTTTTTTTTTTTTTCAATTCCTGATTTTCATAATCAGTTTAGAGGTTATACTTGGAATAGATATTAACTAAAATCTAAACATTTTTAGAGGCTTCAAAGGAATTTGCAGAGACATGGTTATAACATAGTGGATATTGTGGCTGGGGATCTTGAGCCAATATGCAAGGTAATGCCATTTGCCAATCTTCTGGTTTTCATTCTATAGTACTTTGTATACGCTTTAGGTGTTGATGAGAATATGAAAACCAACTGATGGTCTGCAATCATGTAGCTATCAATGGCTGGTTTACTTGAAGCCATATCAAAAAGATAGATATTGACATTTGTAATGTTTAGTTTTAGCAAATATTATCTTAAATTTTATTATTATTTTTTGTTGTAGAGATCATAAGTTTCCTTGCATTTTTCTCACATTAAAAACTAAATAGATTATATTTTTGTTGAGCAGTTTATTTTTTCATTTCCTTCTTGGAATTTTCATATACTGTTATCCTTTTAGGATTTGCTTGGGTCTACTGGACTCTTTAGTTCGAACGCAGTGGAACAACTTGCAGCCACACGTTCTCTATCAACATTAATGACCATATCCCCAAATGATTTGTTCATTGAATTTGAAAATGTAAGTTTCTTTGTTATTCTATAGATGCAAAATTATCTTTTCTATACGACTCTTAGCTCGTTGCATTTGTTTTGTGTTTTCAGCACTTTAGCAGTCTCCCAGATCGTTCATTACATGATATGCTCACAGAAAATGAAATTAAGGTGAGATATTTGACAATTTTTTGGGCCATCTAACTGTTTTGTCCTGCAAATACTTCTTCCACTGAGTTAATTAGAATTTACAGCAAATAGCATGATCCATTATGATGCTTTAACTCTGCCTTAAGCATTTTGTTCTTATTATCATGCTCCGATCCCCACATATTGCACTTTTTAGTTGTCTCATTATGCAAGCACTATCTTTTCAGGACGTTTTTAAGCACCATGCTGTTCTTTTACTCTTGGTCCGTAAAAATTGGTTCCTGTTTTGCATGTGAACACATTTGAAGGTCGACTGATTCATGATGTGATCAGATTCTATTCTTGCAGATATATCTTCTGCTTTGTAGCTATGAAGTAGTTGCTCTCATTTGAAATGCATTTGTGGTTTATTGAAGGTTGGAAAATGACCTTTGTGTTTCATTCTCCATAAGTCAATTGCATTTCTCACTTACATTTTGTCTCACCTACTGGTTTAGATGCTAGACGTGTGTGAATTTAACATTGAAATAGAACTTGTAATAGTTAAAAAAAAAACATCTCTTTTGCAAGGTTTAAATTTGAGCCATGTCAAAGTTTTGGTTTATAATAGAAATGATAACAATGTGGTTTCGATATCATATTGTGCCAGGATGATATGGTTTTGTATTTTAATGTAACTATATTAATTTAATTTTTTTATTAATATTTGATTATTATTGATTTATCTTTCAGAAATTGAAGATTGAGTTTAAATTTTGATATTATCTCAGAAAATATTTAATGTAAAAGTTAATTTAAGATTAGTTAAAATCCACCAAGCATACATAGCAAGATCAAGTAGATTTAAATTAAGTTAATTTTTTAAATCAATTTAAAATTTATATTTGTCATTTTTAATTTTTAAAATTTATTTATTATTTTTATTTCTAATAATTAATTTAGATTTTGTTTTTAATTTTTCTTCAAATGTTTTTATCTATTAACTTTTTTACTTCATTGTTAATTTTTGTCTTCTTCATTTGTCCACATGGGTAAACAATGGGAAAAAAAATCTTTATTTCATTGACAATGGTAGAAAATGTTGGTTGTTAAAAAAATTAGGCAGTTGTGACCTTGCGGATGTCTTCACCGCCTCAAGGTGGAAGCCGCAAGGTCACGGTTGTTTGCGGAGGACAATATGAGATTGCAATTGTTTCTTTGGCCTTGTGGAGGACGCCGCGAAGTTGCAGAGAGGTGGACACTGGGTGGTCACGGCTGTCTCTCTGACATCGTGTTGGTGCTCTTCCACGGGCGGAACAAGAAATTTAACCAATGCCTAGCACGGCACCCTATTTGATTCAATGTTCTTTGGTCCTCTCAATTGAGTGCATTTTCAATTTAGTTTACCATTGTATTACAAAATTTTGTTATATTGGCCTATTGTACTTCATAAGTTAATTTTTCTGACTCTTTCTTCCAACTACATTTTGGTCTTAAATATGATCATAACATAAGGACAATTATGTTATACACCAGAAGCATAACTGAGTGCATTTTTCCGACTCTTTCTCCCAACTTCATAAGTTCACACATGTTTTATCTTTGTATGTTTTTGTAGATATTGTATACACCAGAAGGACAATTATCCACTGAAAAAGGAGTTTATGTTGCTGCGACTATTGCTGCTAAAAATACTAGGCAACCAAAAGGCCGTTTTAAGATTTATGATGATCAAGATGAACTGGTATGCTTACACAACTTAACATGTACTTGATCAAGAGTTTAAATTTGTGCAAAATAAAATATATCCTTCCCTTATCAAAGGGGAATGCAACAACTGACCTTTCAGTACAAAGAGAGACGAGTAAAAAGGAATCCATAAACATGATGAAGAAAGACACAGGAAGGGGTAGCAAGAAGAATGGTAAATCTTGTTCAACACATGATTGTTTTGCTACTGATGTTGCATAGTAACATGTATGTTTTTATAGTTCACGCGGAGAAGGCAAAGACCGCTAAGGAGGAAGCGAGGGAATTGTTGCTGAATGAGGAAACAACTATCCGTCACAGGGTTAAGCTTATTCAGAAAAATCTCTCAGTTATGCTTAGGACTCTTGGTCAGATGGCTATTGCTAATCCAATATTTACTCATGGACAGCTACCTACACTGGTAAGTGATTGTATATGTCTTACTTTTTTTCGCCTACCTACTTCAAGATTGCTTATAGGTACTGTAAAAGTGTTTTTTGTTGTAATCTATCAATTGAATTAATGGTTATTAGTGACTTGTGCTTTAGTTACTGGCTAAACATTTGTTGCAACAAAGATTTAGTTTGTCCATTTTATTTCTCATCTTCAAACAATCTGCTGCAGGTGAAGTATGTTGATCCA
The DNA here is from genome assembly GCA_025175895.1 of Wurfbainia villosa. Lineage (NCBI taxonomy): Eukaryota > Viridiplantae > Streptophyta > Magnoliopsida > Zingiberales > Zingiberaceae > Wurfbainia > Wurfbainia villosa. The sequence continues at coordinate 110,506 of CM046000.1, read as the reverse complement.
TTACTGCACTCATCAATTGTTGGAGATGCAGCATTTGAGACTATGCTAAATCTTGCTTGTTGTCTAGCCCCACCTCTTTCTAGCTGGGCACACGAAATAGCTGCTGCTTTGCGATTAATTTCTGCAAAAGATGTACATTTAGTATTGGAGTTTAGTCCACCGGCTAATGGTCAAGTTCCCAAAGGCCCTTCCTTGGGTATTTTTGAGCAAATAGTTAATGGCCTATTAGTGTCATGCAAAGTTGGACCGCTTCCCGCAGATTCTTTTACCTTTATTTTTCCGGTATATTTCAGTCTAAATTTAGTTATCGTCCAACTTTGCTTGTTGCTAGCTATGTTTTTTAATCACTCTATTTTTGCTAGGTAATCGAGCATATTCTGTTTTCTCCTAAGAAGACTGCACTTCATGATGACTTACTTCACATACTATCTATGCACTTGGATCCTATATTGCCACTCCCTAGGCCACAGATGCTCTTGGTTGGATATGAATACCTTGGTTTTGTAATGATGATTAATCATTTTATATTTTAATTTTCTTGTCTCTTGTTGACTTTTCTTGGCCTTTTCTAGGTTCTTTATCATGTCCTTGGTGTTATTCCAGCTTATCAGCCACTAATTGGGCCTATGTTGAATGAGTTATGCCTAGGTATCCAAGCTGATGAATTGGCCAAAGTGAGTAATATGTGCTTTTATTACTTAAATTTACACTTATACTATGTTTTTTAATTCTTTTTGTTATTAATATTTCTGTGTAATTTAGGCCCTTTCTGGAGTTTATGCTAAGGATCTGCATGTCCGACTTGCCTGTTTGACTGCTATAAAATGCATTCCTTCTACCCCTGGCCATGTTCTTCGGGATGATGCTTTGGTCACGACTAGTATTTGGATTGCTTTGCATGATCCAGAGAAGGTTGGTGAATCTTTTTTCCTAACAATTTAATGAATACAAACTATGCTTATGGCTTCTGCATTAGTTATCTGTTGTTCACCTTCTTTATTTATCAAGATATTTATATCATTAGACAGATATGTAAGGTTTATGTTGCTAACCTTTGGTTGCCTAATTCTATCGCCAAGGCAGTACATGTAAAATCCACTGTTCCAGCCTAGCACTTTTATGCTGTTAAGAGTTGATTTAGCTGTATAATGTTTTTTTTGGTTGATATTGCTGGTGCCCTATTCTTGGCATTGTTGGATTAAAGAATCTCCTTGGAATATTACAGCATTTGATGAGTTGTATACAGTCAATAAAGGCTAAACTACCAATCTGAGCCTCATTTTATTAATATTCTTTCAGTTCCGAGGAAGCCTACGGACCTGAATTTCTTTCTATTTTTTTCTTTAAACATGATAGTGAAATCGACCATCCATATCCTAAAATCATTTCCTTGAATCCCTTAATAATGTCTGATTTTTTGTGTTAGTTGAATGATCACATTTAGGGCTTATCTTGAACTGCTTCATTTATGATACCATGTGGTTCTAATCAAACTTTAGATGGGTGTTTCTCTGATGTTTTCCTCCATGAAATTCTCAGTACAAGTGCAACGCTGATGCCAGAATGTTTTATGTTTGAGAAATTTATATGCAGTTGCTTTGTGCCAGCCCGGTTGTGCATTCTTTTTTTGAAATCTTCATTGAGAATTAGTCATTCACATCATCCCCCAATTATCATATCTGTGTTTGTATTTTTCTTCAGTCAGTTACAGTACTTGCAGAGGAAATTTGGGATAAATATGGGTGTGAATTTGGGATTGATTACTCTGGTGTTCTTGATGCACTATCACATATCAATTACAATGTACGGGTAGCTGCAGCAGAGGCATTAGCTGCAGCCTTGGATGAAAATCCAGATACAATACAAGTAATTCACATCGATACTCACAATGTCTGTTCTAATGACATGTTGTATCATTATTTGACTTGTTATTCTGTCTTCAGGATACACTTTCTACTCTGTTTTCCCTATATATTCGAAATTTTGGTGTTGGAATCAATATGTCAGATACCTGCTGGATAGGGAGACAGGGCATTGCATTGGCTCTTCACTCAGCCGCAGATATATTCGGCGCAAAAGATCTTCCAATCGTGATGACATTTCTAATATCACGTGCTTTGGTAGGTTTCTTACAAGGCTTTGTAAATTTTGTTTCAAGTTCTCCATTCAATTCATTTATGTATCTTATAATGTTGGTTTATAACATTGCTATGCATATTACATGTCCGTAATCACAATTTATTAAACAATGAACATTGTGGAGATGTTTAATTGTTTTCATAACATTATTAATCAATAATGTAATTTTTTGTATTGGAGATTTTGATGTGGGATTTTGGATATCATTTGAAGTCTCGTACCATGCTTGGTAAAATAGTTGAAATATATTATTTTGATAAATTATTGAAACTCGATATTACTTAGCATTACGACAATATCTCTTGTGTTGTGTCTTGCCGACGAGTATTATTTCATATCTACATTCAACACCCTTAATATGCTAAAGTTGAGATAATGCAAATGTTGATTATTTCTTTTTCATAATTTGTCTCTATAGATAATGTCAAAATTGCAACATTTTAGTTGAAAGGTAAACTATATAATTGGGTCGTGTTTTTTTTTTCTTTTGCCCTTTTTTCTTTTCACCTTCAATTTATCAGTGCCACCATACATTGAAATGTCAGCACGATACCAAAAGTATCATTCTAGTGAAATGCCAAAATAGACTTAGTACAACTCAAATTTTCAAATCTTAATTTTGGATATGGGTTCGTAGTGAATAATACAATCATCAAGGGGAAAACTATTCCTGTCATATATTTTTCACTCATAAAATTTTCTATAAATGAATTCTATTTTATTAGTTAACTTTTCTTACCGATCCTTATTTTCTCATCCATTCTTGATATAATAATTTTTACACAATTGAGAATTGAAATTTTTTTTCTTATTCCTTCATTGCAGGGAGATCCTAATATGGATGTTCGTGCAAGAATGATAAATGCAGGCATTAGGATCATCGACAAACATGGAAAAGAGAATGTTCCTTTACTTTTTCCTATTTTTGACAGTTACTTGAATAAGAAGGTACTCTCATTTTAACTGATTGATTATTTTTTGGATTCAAAATCTCTGTATTTTAAATCTAATAATGCTAATGTTTGTCAACAAGAGCCACTAACCTTGTGTTGCTTCTGTCTTTAGGCATCTGATGAAGAAAAATATGATCTTGTAAGGGAAGGTGTTGTGATTTTCACCGGAGCTCTTGCGAAACATTTAGCAAAGGTATGAGATTAGTGATAGGAATTTTGGTGGCTTACCTATTGTCATTGTTTTCCTTTCTATTTGTATATCAGTATTTGCTGATTCTTTACTATTATTGGTTTACAATTTTTATTTTGGACAGGATGATCCAAAAGTTCACGTTGTTGTAGAAAAATTATTGGACGTTCTAAACACTCCCTCAGAAGCAGTGCAACAAGCAGTCTCTAATTGCTTATCTCCATTAATGGCATCTAAACAGGTATTTTTTTGTTGAGCTAAAAACAATATTGGTATTTTCATTTTGTGTGCAATATTTTTTTTCCCTTTGAAATGTTTGATCCATTGTTTTCTTATTGATTTTTTTCCTTGTCTTAGATGTATTTTGTCACTTTGTTGGTAATATTCTTATATTGCTGGGTAATTCTTGTTCTTGTTTTTCTTGTTTGCGATGTATTTTCATTTTCAGTGTTTTTCTGCAATTATTATTCATTAGGAGGACGGCCAGACACTTGCGTCTAGACTGATCGATCGAATGATGAAAAGTGATAGATACGGAGAGCGTCGTGGTGCAGCCTTTGGTCTTGCTGGTGTAGCTAAAGGTTTTGGAATATCTTGCTTGAAAAATTATGGCATTATTACAGCCCTCCATGAAGGTTTACAGGATAGGTTTGTCACCCCTTGTTGTTTATTACTTGGAACTATCAGTTGCTTCTTAAAATGTACTTGCTCTTTTACTGGTATATAGCTTCATCATTGATGCACTTTAACTAAAGGACAATTAATATTGCTTTTTCTCAAGCTGAGCAATATTTTGTTTCTACGTCTCCCTTTTCCAGGAGTATTGATATTTATGATTTATCAATGCCCAATTTGTGGAGTTTAATATATGTTACAAAGAACTTCTTGGCCATAACATGCTGGATGAATTAACAATAAGTTTAAGGAGTATGGGGTTAAGGGTTGGTTGATTTTTTGAATGCATATTTATTTAGCCCTTAATCGGCATTGTTTATGTCACAGATTGTGTTACATGATTATATTTGGTGTCAACATTGTATTAGGGTTGCTATACACACACACACACACACACACACACACGCTGTGTTACTAGTATCTTTGTTGTCTTATATTTTTCTCATTTATGTCAAAGCCTTCCTCAGATGATGTCATTGATGAAGGTTGAAACTTTGATGAACATATTTCTATATATCAACGACACCTATACAGAAGGTTGATGATTATAGTGGAGAGATTGAGTGCAATTGATGGAAGCTGTATGGATTGAGGCAAAGATAGTGAAGAATGCGTGAAACAAGGTTTAGTAGCCTTGAAAAATCTTAACCTGGAATGTTGTATCATAATATTACTGTTTTGGGCATTGCAGTATTGAGAAATATGAAGTTTATCATATCTAGGTTTTGTTGGTGCAATCGGTTTAGGTCACGATTGACTGGACTCGAGTAGTGTTTTGATATTTGACAAATGGATTAACAATGTGATTGTCACGGAAAAGTCCAAGTTTGGATACTTGGCAATTGGAAAGTCCAAGTCATGGGTACTTGGCATGAAAAGTCCAAGTTTGGATACTTGACAATTAGAAAGTCCAAGTCATGGGTTCTTGACAAAGGAAAAGCCCAAGCATAGGTCTTAGCATGGAAAAGTTCAAGCATGGGTACTTGGCAAACGAAAAGTCCAAGCATAGAAAAGTCCAAGTATGAGTCTTGGTAAAGGAGAAGTCCAACATGGAGTTGATAATGAAAAGGCCAACATGGTTTGGCAAGGAAAGTCCAAGTATGGATACTTGATAGAGGAAAAGTCCAAAGGTGAGGTCTTGGCAGCGTAAGTCCAAGCGTAGTCTTAGCGGTGTAAAGTCCAAGTGAACTTTGGCAAAGGGAAGTCCAAAGGGAAAGTCTTAGCAGCGTAAGTTCAAGTGTGTAGTTTTGGTGGTGTAAACTTTAAGTGAACTTTGGCAAAGGACCTGGTTAGCATTACATAGCCGATGGAGGCACTTGAAGGCTAGCGCATGGATGAAGGGTCACAAACTCGAGGGATCCTGAAGGTGTGAGGCTGATGGAAGTGACTGGAAGGCTTGGGTCTAGGCTAAGGGTGTTTATCAAGTATGAGGGGATCATACTAAACCTCATTGAATGGTCGAGGAGGGAGTCGACTCGCAGAGGGCTCGCTTTCTAGCCCGCTACTCGGTAAGGGCAACTCGAATCAGCCGATCGATTGGCCGATCGTGTGTACAAGCAATGATCACCATCAGGGACTTCGGTTTTAGCCGAGGCGCCAAGAATGACCGCCTTGTGGAGGCGGGAAAATTGAAGGGCGCTCAACGGCGAGTGGGAAATAGTTTTCGACGACAGCAATGATCATTGGTATAAACAGTCAATTGGTGGTTTTTGGCCAGAGCACAGAAGCTTTCGTAGTCAACTGGACAGTCGACTATTAGCTTGACAGTCGACTGAGGGTTGATGGCAGTCAATTGGTAGGGTATCCGTTGGCTGGAATGCCAACGTGAATTAGTCCGTTGTGAGACAATGGATGAGAGAGCAATCGATTGGGGCCTTTTGGTAGTCGACTGCCAAGGTGAAATCAACCTAATGCGGAAGCTTATAAGGAGCTTGATAGAGGAGATTTCGGCATCGATTCTTGGGGAGTTTGAAGAGGAATCACTGTTGTGTTCCAGATCTTCAGAAATCGTCCCAAAGCAACTAAGTCTACAAGCAATCTCAATCTCTCTTGTAACGCATTCTTACTTGTGTAAGGGGCTTCTCCACCTTTGGCGTGTTGCTGAGAAGGAGAGGAGAGTATAGTGGTGTGGACACTAGCTCGCCGTGGAGTAGAAACTTAAGTTCTAAACCACTTATATTTGGCATTGTGGTTGTGTTATTTGTTTTTATTTGTATTTGTATTCCGCCGTGTTAACGGTTTGTTGAGACTAACACAATCGATCAAGCGAGGAAACAAACCATTTGCAAAGCATACAGTCGGAGATTTATAGGCTCTGCAGTCAAGGAAAGCAGATCATTGACATGAAAAATTAGGTATAGCCATAGCTTATAAGAGATAAAATGCAGGGAGTTTTCGTAAGGAGCGCATGAAGGGGACTTATAGGCTTTAATATTTATACGAAGAACAATTGGAGATTTGATTGATCTTGATTCAATTTGGGATATTCCTTTTACAGAGCTCAACATGAGCAAGATATACATTTAACTAAGACAAAAATGGGAGTAATGATTTAGCTATTGCCTTTTTTGAAATCGGCTTATCCTTTTAATTTAGGCATTGAGTTATTTTTTCTCTTTTGAAGTTTTTGTGGATTGTCTTTGTTTTGATGTTGTATATACATTGCTCAACTATTTTTGTTGCAATTTGACTGTTTTCTTTTTAATTTAGAAATTCAGCTAAGTCTCGTGAAGGAGCTTTACTTGGATTTGAGTGCCTTTGTGAAAAGCTCAGTAGATTGTTTGAACCGTAAGTATTCCAAAATTTTAATTCTCAAATCTAATAAACAGGCTTGTTTGATGTTATTTTATGTATGCATTCCAGGTATGTCATTCAAATGTTGCCATTGCTTTTGGTTTCTTTTTCTGATCAAGTAGCAGCAGTACGTGAAGCTGCTGAATGTGCTGCTCGAGCAATGATGTCACGTCTTACTGGTTATGGAGTGAAGCTTATTCTCCTTCACTTCTTAAGGTGCTTTTTCTTTTGATTTTGTGCTAGCATGAAGCATCCTGTCTTTTTGGTGATCTACATCAGCACATGGTTATTCTCTATTCTTTTATTTTTCAGAATGGAGTCATGGGTTTGATAATATGTGATTGCTGTTGTTTTGAATTGCTTTTTTTTTTCTTTGCGGTTTAACTTCAAGGTCAGCAAGTGACTTTGTTCTGATATCCTCAGGGGCTAGAAGATAAAGCTTGGCGAACAAAGCAGAGCAGTGTGCAGCTTCTAGGTGCTATGGCATACTGTGCACCTGAGCAACTTTCTCAGTGCCTCCCGAAGATTGTTCCCAAACTAACAGAGGTTTCGTACTTGGAAACACATTGTCTCTAGGTCATGAATCTTCTTTAGTTTGTGAAATTTCTTTTAAAGCATCAACTACTAAAATTGATTGCAGGTACTGACTGATACACACCCCAAAGTACAGGATGCTGGCCAAACTGCTCTACAACAAGTAATAATCTTCTCCTCTCGAACTTCTATGTATCTCTGTTGCTTAAAATTGTGTTTTATATGATTTTTTTTATTAGGTTGGCAGTGTCATTAAAAATCCTGAAATATCTGCTCTCGTTCCCACCCTGTTAATGGGTCTAACTGATCCTAATGAGTACACCAAGCATTCTCTAGACATTCTTCTTCAGGTAAGCTAAAAGTTTTGCTTGTTTAATTGTCTTAAACATTAAGTGCTCTAATACTTTAGGCTATCTTTGCAGACCACTTTCATCAACTCAGTTGATGCTCCATCCTTGGCATTATTGGTACCTATTGTTCATAGAGGCTTAAGGGAGAGAAGTGCTGAGACAAAGAAAAAAGCTGCTCAGATTGCTGGAAACATGTGTTCCTTAGTGACTGAACCTAAGGATATGATACCTTATATTGGATTACTTCTGCCTGAAATTAAAAAGGTGCAAATTCTTAGCAATCTTTTTCTTCCTGTTGAAAATGAGGTCTCTGAACATGTACTACATTTATCTTCCGTTCTTGCAAACAGGTGTTGGTTGATCCTATTCCAGAAGTTCGGTCCGTAGCAGCTAGGGCTCTTGGATCACTCATCAAAGGAATGGGAGAAGAGAATTTTCCAAATCTCGTTTCATGGTTATTGGATACATTGAAGTCGGATAGCAGCAATGTGGAACGTTCTGGAGCAGCACAGGGTCTTAGTGAGGTGGTTTGGATGCTTCATTAATTGTTGAACTCAGAGATTAAACATCATTTCTTTCAACTCTTTCATGTGTACAGAGATAAGACTCAATGACCTTGTGCTATTCTTCTTTAATGTACTTATAGATTTGTGCATTACAGAATGGACAGTAGTCAAATACCCTAATGATCTAGTTTCTGACTCTCATTCGTATGATCAGATTGATGACTTGTCAAGGCAATTGGGAAATTATGATTAGTACTTTAGTATGAACTCCCTATAACACATTCAAAACCTGTTATCATGGTGCATTTTGTTTGTGGATAATATTGTTTTTTAAAATGTGAGGCTATGGAGCTGAATATTGGTCTATGAATTGAGCATGAGCCACATGAGCAAAAGATGAGAGTTACAAAAATGAGGATGTTAAAATAGATGAATAGACATGTGAGGATGGAGAAAATAAGAAATAATCTTATTGAAGGAAAATTCTGGGAGGCGACCAATAAATGTCCCAATTAGGCAATATGAGATTATGATAAATATGCACATTAAGTGAGGAAGACAGAGACCAAAATGGACTCGGTTAGCAATGATAAAACATGAGTAAAGGTCTGGTTTTTGTTGTTTAAATATAGATGAGGATCGAACCTAATAGCATAGGAAGATTCTTATAGTCAACTATACTTAGTAGGATAAAGGCTTGGTTTTTGTTGTTTATCAAATTGATTTCTAACATTTTTTAGAAATCAATTGGTTGAATTTTCAATTGAAACTAATTTAATATTTTCTTTTGTTTTCTTTAATATATTTATTTTGGATTTGGACTTTGGTTTTAGTGAGAAACAAGAGTAACTTCATCCTAGTACTTGACTTTCGTTCTTGAGATTGCACTACCTCAGAAATATTTAATAACCATTTCATTTGTGCACCAACACAGGTTTGGTGCTTGGAGCATATTTTGTCCATTTAGTAGTCTAGTTAATGGAAAATAATTGATAGAATAAAGACTTAGATGGTTTCCTTAGCTGTAAAATTTTCGCTTTAGGTCTGCAGAACCAATTAGCTTTATGTGATCGCCTAAGAGCATTGATAAAGGAGAATCTTAGTGACAAATGCTTATTGGGATAACTATTGGTATGATCATTGGTGACTTTATTATCACTATTAATCATCCATGTATGTGAAACGAAGAATAGAGTTTTTGTGATGTGAACAAGCATAGAAAATTAAATGTAGAGAGTATGCATTTCTGGTAATATCCCCATCCGAGCATCTTGAATTTTAGTGGATAAATTAAGTGTTTCATTTTGATTTCCATTTTGGTCTTTGCATAGGAATTTTTGTTTGCTCATTCATGTATGATTTTTTGCTTTTTCTTAATGAGGAAACCTACAGTTTGACCTAAAAGAAACTAGCATAATCAACAGTATTTATTAATTGCAGCATAATTTCAAATAGTCTTTGATTATCATAATAATTCTGTGTTCAGCAATCACAATTTTTTCTTTTATAGGTTTTGGCTGCTCTTGGGAAGGATTACTTTGAGTGCATTCTTCCTGATATCATCAGAAATTGTTCTCACCAAAAGTCTTCTGTTCGTGATGGCCATTTGACACTTTTTAAGGCAAATTTCTTTTTTTTTTGTTTTTTATTCTCATTTATCAAGTCAATCCAGCATTTTTTTTAACTCTAAGTTCAATGATGACACAGTATTTGCCAAGATCCTTGGGTACTATCTTTCAGAACTATTTACAAGTGGTTCTACCTGCAATTTTGGATGGTATGCTGATTATATTAGTCATAAATTTGTACATTTATCTGACGTTTGGCTTCTCCCTCAGGGCTTGCTGATGAAAATGAATCTGTTCGTGATGCTGCACTGAGTGCTGGCCATGTCTTTGTGGAGCATTATGCAACAACGTTTGTTTCTAAGTTTTTTTAATTTCATCTTTAGTTTATTTATTTTTTAAATTTTGATTGGAAATTAAAACTTTACTTTCACTTTTTTTGGGGGGATTATCCAACTAGATCTTTACCCTTGTTGCTGCCTGCTGTGGAGGATGGCATTTTTAGCGATAACTGGCGTATACGACAAAGCTCTATTGAACTTCTTGGCGATCTTCTTTTCAAGGTCTTTATCAGTTTAGATTTTTGTTAATTATCTCAGGGTTTTGCCATAAGAGCTTATGGATTTGCAGGTTGCCGGAACATCTGGAAAAGCAATTCTTGAGGGTGGGAGTGATGATGAAGGTGCAAGTACAGAGGCACATGGCCGTGCAATTATTGAGGTACTTGGGATTAAGAAGCGCAATGAAGTTCTTGCTGCAGTTTATATGGTTCGTAGTGATATTAGCTTGACTGTGCGTCAGGTATGTGATATCGCTTTCAACTGTGTTTTGTTTTTTTAATTGTCACATTACTATTTTGCCACAGAGTGACAGTAAAGTTAATGTTGAACATAAACGTAACTCACTTTTTTTATGTTAGGCTGCACTTCATGTATGGAAGACTATTGTAGCAAATACTCCCAAGACTCTTAAAGAAATAATGCCAGTCTTAATGGATACTCTGATTTCCTCTCTCGCTTCATCTTCATTAGAAAGACGACAGGTTTGTTTTCTGAAGAAATTGAAGTATTTAGTATGTGTGTACTCAACTGAACCAATGATCCATCATGTTAGGTTGCTGGAAGAGCGCTTGGTGAACTTGTTCGAAGCTCGGCGAGAGAGTTTTGCCTTCAATTATTCCAATTTTAGCTCAAGGGCTTAAACACTCTGACAGTGGTAGAAGACAAGTGAGTTTATTTTGTTCTGATACTTGCTCGAATGCTTTTAGAATATATCTCACATCATGTGCCTTGACGATGTAAACTTTAACACATTTTTATTTATATGGACCTTTCCAATTCTTTTAGCGTGTGGCTAATAATTCATGAGAATTTAATTTGTTAATAGTGCTAATAAAATGTCTTTTAGGCTTCTCTTGAATGTACTTCACTTTTTTTTTTGGTTCAGTTTATCAGGTTAATTCATTTCCATGGATACTTAAAAGTATTTGATAGTTGTGTTCATTTAAGTGCTTTATTAAGTGTTCTGTGCTAGTGTTTGACTCTTCATTTTTATCATGTTTATTCATGATAGCTAGACTTTGCTTGTCTTAAATATTGTTAATCATGCTCATTTTGTGCTACAAAGGGTGTATGCATTGGTCTGAGTGAAGTTATGGCGAGTGCTGGTAAACACCAATTACTGAACTTTATGGATGAACTTATCCCTACAATACGTACAGCTCTATGCGATAGGTTTGATTTTCTCTCTTCTCTTTTTGCATTTTTTGTATATTTTTGAAAATTTGTTCAACTTGTATGGTCACTCTTCAACTTGTTCCAGCATGCAAGAGGTTCGTGAATCAGCTGGCTTGGCATTTAGCACTCTTTACAAGGTTTATCTATATGCCCAATTTGATGACCTGGAATTGCCAATTGTATACAAGCTTATAATGAGAATGTCATGTTGCAGAGTGCTGGAATGCATGCAATTGATGAAATTGTTCCCACACTCCTTCGTGCATTAGAGGATGATGAAACTTCTGATACAGCACTTGATGGACTCAAACAAATATTGAGGTTATTTAATTATTTGGTGTCTTCATACTTCTTAAAGTGAAAGTAAGTAAACTTGTTTAATAACCCTTGAATCCTCATTTCTTGCCTATTTCAGCGTCAGGACTGCGGCTGTCTTGCCTCACATCTTGCCTAAATTAGTCCAGCTTCCCCTTTCGTTAGTAAACCTTTACGCAGTCTCTCTCACCTGATACAATTAGAGATTGACATGATAGTTCTTACTAAACCTGTTCATCTTGTCTAGTGCCTTCAATGCTCATGCTCTGGGAGCTTTGGCTGAAGTTGCTGGCACTGGTCTTAATTCACATATTGGAATGATACTCCAACCATTAATTATGGCAATGGGTGATGATGATGTGGTAAAGCAATTTATGACTTATTAAAAGTTTCGTATTGGTTTTTTTAAATATGACCATTTGACTCTCACAATAGGTGATCAACCTTTTTTACTCTTAAAAACTCTCACAAGACTTTTAGGGAACAATTGTTGTTGGACAAGGTCCACATCCAAAAATTGTCTGTTTGGCTTAGGACACTGCCAACATTATTTTTTGAATTCCTATTGGATATTTTCTGCATGGACTTTCTTAAATTGAATTTATCTTTGCTCTTTCAGATATCATAATATCTCAGCTTTTACTTAGTATAGTAACGATAACCATTATTCATAAATTGATGAAACAAGAAGGATATGTTTTTCAGATTAACAAATGAGGAACACCTAATGCTTGTATATCTTTTCGAAAAATAAATTTTCAAACAATGTAGCATTCCTTTTCTTCTGTTGATTTCTTTTCTTGAGCTTTTTCTCAGCAGACATTATCAGTCATGCACCTAATTAATCCATTAAATGTATTTGGAAAAGATATTAGACATCTCTTTTTAAAATCATTTTATTTTTTTATTTAACTTATAAAATGTTTTTTTAAGCAGTATTCTCTGTTGCATGACTTACCCGAGCAGATTTGTTTTTTTTATTATCCAAGTAATTTTAGTCACTTTTTAGTTGATTTATGGATGACTAAGCTTTTTGCATTGTGAAGTGTTACTCATTTATGCGGATCGATTTTAGAGAATTTTTGGCCTTCTTGCTCAAAGTTAATATGATAAATTTTGTCGACTAAATTAATTGTCAAATGCTTAGGATGTTCAAACTTCTGCAAAGAAGGCTGCAGAAACAGTGGTTCTAGTCATCGATGAGGAGGGCATTGACTCTTTGATATCAGAGCTTCTTAAAGGAGTGGCTGATAACCAGGTTTTGTTATGTCAGCTATTTTAACTAATATCGATTGATTACCTCCTTTAGGCAATCAATGATCCTCTGTGCAGGCATTGATGAGAAGAGGTTCTTCATACTTGATAGGCTATTTTTACAAAAATAGCAAGTTGTATTTGGAGGATGAAGCATCCAATATTATATATACACTTGTTACGTTGCTAAGTGATTTCGATTCAACTACTGTCATGGTAAATCTGGGGAAAGAATATTGCATCTGTGCTTACTGTAATTCTTAATGTCAATTTACTTATGCTCTATATGACAGGCGGCTTGGGAAGCTTTAGGAAGGGTTGTCGCATCACTCCAAAAGGATGTCCTTTCTTCATTCATTAAAGTTGTCCGAGATGCTCTCTCTACTGCTCGAGATAAAGAGCGAAGAAAAAGAAAGGTATCTCTTTTTTCCTATGAAGGAGACCAGCAGAGTGGTGGTATTTTGATGAGTCTTGTATGGTAACACTATTATACAACTGTGATCTTGTTGCAGGGAGGGCCAGTTCTTATTCCTGGACTTTGCATTCCTAAAGCACTTCACCCTCTGTTGCCTATATTCCTTCAGGTGCCTTCTTCTGTTGTCAGATTTTCCACATTGGGATATGTTTATAATTGAATTCATGTACTACTAATCCTAAAGTGTATGATTGCCTGTTGTAGTTAAGCTTGGTCTTCTTTGTGAGTTTAAGCTTCTTGTGATTCAAAATCACCCAACTATGATTCTGTATGACTTTCAGGGGCTAATTAATGGATCAGCGGAAATGCGAGAACAAGCTGCTTTGGGGTTAGGCGAGTTAATTGCTCTCACAAGTGAGCAGACGCTGAAGGAGTTCGTTGTTCCTGTAACTGGGTATGCGCTATTAACAAAAAAAATATTGTAAAACAAAATTCATGGCTTTAAATACTCCTGAGTCTAGATTTCAAACCCTGACCATATGATTTATCTAAAAAAACTTCCCTAGGTAGCTAAGGACAAGTTTGCCTAAATGATTCTATATTGTTGATGGTGGACTTGTTAAATTGAATTTTCATCCATACCTATCTCTGTTTTTTGCTATTTTTCTTCTACCTTTACTCGCTTGGAAGGATCCAATTAAATTGTGTAAGGCTTTCTTGTCCCCATGTAGTTTTACTTTTGATTCTCTTGATCAGTGTTTCCTGTTGGGCCTGAAATTTTGTTGGCCTTCCTATATGAAGCACATGCTAGAGTCCTGTTATCTTACTGGAAGAAATTAAATAGTCAATAATTGTACATTGTACGTACGGTCAATCTATGAATTTATATTGATCAGACCTGCAAAATCATTTATAAATAATTGTTAGCTATTGATATTAAAACACATAATAAATGAATCATATAGCTCTAGTAGGTGCACTCAACAACCTTTGAAGTTCTAGTGCAATTAACATGATCATTACACTTGAGGCAAGAGCAAAGAATGAGAGTGAACTTGTTCCCACACACGTCAAAGCTGGTACCACATGCTCATTATAACATGTGCATAACTGATGAACAACTGGGTAGCTTAATTGATGCCACATGTATGTAATCATGAACACCTATTAGCTATTATGCATTGCGATTAACATAATACCTTGAAATGTTTTTAATATTGTCTAATTGATTAACATCACAATAAGCATCACTATACATATATAAAAAATCCTATATGTGAAAACTAAATATGATGATAGCATCTCTGTTTCTTGTGCAATAACAAAAAAGATTCAGAAAGAGAAATGGATTAAGTGTACTGAGGAAATAAGATATCTGCATATTGGTCCACCTAGGCAAACTCATATGTTTCCTCATCAAGCAGATCCATGATCCATCCAACCAATATACAAAATCACCAAACTGATTGATAATCTCTCCCTATGCCCGAGTTGGCGTTTGGACTTGATCCTCACATAAAGAAATAACAATCCGTTTCTGTTATATACCTAAATTGTAAAATTAACTTTTCGGTTATTGCGATAGCCAAACTAGACCATTGAACTTGATTTATCATTAAATAGATGTAAGATTAATAATAACTAGTTTAGGAAGATTCAGAAATTTGCTGGATTTTACACAAATAAATTATGGGTAAGTAACTAGAAAATCCAGGTAACAAAATAAGACTTTGATGCAAATGCTTCTTTAGAATCTAGAAAATAATACACCATTGAAAAGTATATTGCGCTTGACTTGAAAATTCCTCATTTTATTGCTTAGCAGATGCAGAGGTTACAACAACGCACCATATTCACTGATTGTCTCTCACACTAAAACCTACAGATCAATCAACTCAAATTATTTAAATGGAATGTCATCAACACTCCCAATCAACATTTTTAGCAATACAGTTTTGAGAAACAAAGTTATAGCAAAACCCCAAGTAGATCATTACGACACTTGCCAAAGCATGAGATCATTGTTTATAGACGGAAGAGAACAACAGCTGAATCTGAACAACAAATCAGTGAGGAGAGATTGGCCCTACCTCATTGTTTTATTTTCTTTTAGACCTATGATTGCTGAAGTTCAACATTGTCACCTCCTTGAGTTAGTTTTGAATTATTATTATTTTCTTCCGTAATTGACTGTCTATCAATCCTGCATACATTTTCCATCTGCTAATCTTTTGGTTATTTCTCTTGTGAGTGAAGGCCACTTATACGAATTGTTGGAGATCGCTTTACCTGGCAAGTTAAAGCTGCTATATTGTCAACTCTGTCTATCATTATTAGTAAAGGGGGGATTGCTCTTAAACCTTTTCTCCCACAACTTCAAACTACATTCATAAAATGCTTGCAAGACAATGCAAGGTGTTGTATCTTGGTAATTTTTCTTCTAGTCTTTCTTGGATAACTTTTTTGCTAAAAGCTTGGATTGATGTCAAATACAGGACTATACGTTCAAGTTCTGCACTTGCCTTAGGAAAACTTAGTGCCCTGAGCACACGAGTAGATCCTCTAGTTAATGACCTTCTATCCACTCTCCAGGTAGGTAGTTGATATTGCTAACCTTTCAACTTGCTCACCACCTTTTTGATTAAATATGATTTTTCAGTCATTGGATGGTAGCATCAAGGAAGCTGTTCTTACTGCCCTTAAAGGTGTTATTAAGCATGCTGGCAACAATGTGAGTGGTGCAATCAGGCTTCAAGCTTCCTCTTTAGTGATAGACATGTTGCAACTTGATGATGATGAGGTGCGAAGTTCTGCAGCAAAGGTCATGGGAATCATGTCTCAGGTACAACATCTTTTATGTGATTGATTTTTGGGATTTGTGTCTATTGCAAGACATTGGTCTGAAGGTGACTATCGGATTTGGTCTAGCTGTGATAGGATAGATGAATCTTCTACTAGAGAAATACTTGCAACAACTTGCTGCAAAAGCTTCTGCTTCTTTTTGGTTTCTTTAAATTGCTTCGTGAGATTTATTTTATACTTCTGTTTTATTTTGCATTGAGGCACTGACCTGCAATCTTATTTATTCTCAGTACATGGAAGATAATGAGTTCCAGAATCTACTACAAGGACTTGTGGGTTTGACTAAATCTGCAGCCTGGTTTGTTAGACATGGATCTTTTCTCACATTGTCTTCCATCTCTTTGCACAATCCATCCACACTGTACCGAAGTCCTCTCTTTCCATCTTTTCTAGATAATCTCAAAGTTGCATTGAAAGATGATAAGGTACAAAACTGTAAGCATTGGTGTATGTACTGTTTTTGCTATTCAATTCCTACGTCATTCATTTATTTTTGTGTGTCAAAACAGTTCCCAATTCGTGAAACTGCAACAAAGACAATTGGAAGATTACTCTGTTTTCGAGTTGGAAAGGAAGGAAACATATGTTCACAGCTCGTGCAATTGCTTATCTTAGCTTCTCAAGATGAATCGAGTGAGGTCAGAAGAAGAGCACTCTCCAGCATAAAGGCCTATGCAAAGGTATGCATTTTAAGTGGCTTACAGACTTTCCCCTAAATCTATAAAGAAGCCAGATAGAAATTTTCATTTTTCTGATTGGTTCCATGATTGCATCAGGTAAATCCTTCAGCAGTTGCTGCAAATCTTTCAATTTTAGGCCCAGCTATTGCCGACAGTTTAAAGGATGTGAGTAGGCCAGTAAGACTTGCTGCTGAGCGTTGTGCTCTGCATGTTTTTCAGCTAACAAAAGGTCAGTGTTATGTTGATTCTGT
Source organism: Wurfbainia villosa (assembly GCA_025175895.1). Taxonomy (NCBI): domain Eukaryota; kingdom Viridiplantae; phylum Streptophyta; class Magnoliopsida; order Zingiberales; family Zingiberaceae; genus Wurfbainia; species Wurfbainia villosa. The sequence continues at coordinate 93,288 of CM046000.1, read as the reverse complement.
TTATCATAGGTTTTTTTGGCCCCTTGGAATTATCAGAATTCTTCAACTATTCATTCAGTTTCATTTTAGTAGTAATTTACTGGAAGTTTTTTAGGCATTTTACTTCCAAAACTACTGCAATCTATAATGATATGTTGCCATGTTGAATTGTCTTTGACTTTAATTGATGGAACTACATGAAAGTACCATGCTTCAGCGACCTGTTGCCTTAAAGTATATTATTCTTTGGTTCTATCAAGTGTTCACGTAGAGGTTCCAGAAAATTTGTCTCACCAAAAACTTGACATTAGGAATATGGAAAGGAGCTCAATCATCGTTTATAATCATTGCTTGCAGTTTTTCTTTAATTTCATATTGTTTTCAATAATTTTTGTTTTTTTTTTGTTATGTAACCGATCATTTGTTGTAGGTGGAGACAACATCCAATCTGCACAGGGATACATGACTGGATTAGATGCTAAGAGAATTTCAAAGCTTTCTGAAAACAGGTATTTATTATGGATATATTTTTCAGTGGTTTTCATTTCAATTGTAATGTGTATGAACTTGATTTATTTTACCATAACAAAGCAGCAACCCTTCTGGTAAACAGGTTTCCTTTTTGGAGTCTTGCTTTTCTTCCATGTTTCTGTATTCCTGATTTTGTCTTATATCCGGGCAAAAATTTCACTTAGGCTCAGTTTCTTTGAGGGAAGGAAACAACTAGGAAAGAAAGACTGCTGTGAAAAAGTGGACAAGAGGAAATATTTTCCAAATTTTGATCTCCTTGAGGGAAGGAAACAAGACTTTCACTGGAGAGAAAATTGAGGGAGAAAAATTTAAGTTTCAAAAATTTATTTCAAAACATATGAATACAAGTAATTTGAAGGGAGCCTTGGCGCAATATTCAAATTGCTACATCTAGAAGTCACGGATTCGAGTCATAAAAATAACCTCTTGCTATGTATATAATAGATTATTTTTTGAGATCTTGCATTGACGAGAGCTACATGCACCATGCTACCATATGAATACAAGTAATTTAAAAATAGATTTTTAAAAAATATTGAAATTTATGGTGCAGAATTTGAGTTCTGAACTGTGATTTACTCACATGGGACGGAAATAAATTTAAGCCAAGCTGGAGAGATTTTTTTTCCAGCCCTTTCCTTCCCTCCTATCTTCACCAAAGAAATGGAGGAAAAGAATTAAGACAAAAATCAAAAGATCACCCTAAATTATGTAGATTGTTAAAAGGGCATCCCTTTTTCAAAAAAAAAAAAAAAAGTCAAAAGGGCACCCTATTACATTGTTTATTCCAAAAATGTTCTTACTTCCAGTGCTATTGTAGCAGCTACGAGTAGTTGCTATAACTGTTTTAAAATGATTTTGACTAACGTAAAATGATTTTAATGAAGTTTAAATAATTTTGATTAAGTTGGTAAAGAATATTAGTGTTCAAGGATTTAGGATTTAAAGTTCAACTTCAATTATGGAGCAGCTACTAGGTAGCTGTTGCAGCCGTTTTAGGGCTTAGGGCTGTAGTATCTACTGAGCAAGTGCTAGAGCAGCACTGAATAAGAGGTAGTTTTTGGTACAAAATGTCTGGTGAGGTACTTTTTAAATTTTTTTTGAAAAAAAGGACGCCCTTGCGACAATTTGTATATAATTTGAGACGCCTTTTAATTTTTGTCCTAAGAATTATATCAGGTAAATCTTTTTGCTTATTTTGTTACCTTTCACGTTTCCTGCTCTCATAGAAATATTACTTTATACTTTTTGGAAATTTTGTTACGCTCATTAACAAATTCAGTTTCATTGTTATTCGGAGCCCGGACAGGTAGTATTAAATCCTGTTATTATCATATCATGTAATTTTGATTGTTGTTTAAGTCAGCATACAACTGGTAATTTAATTATCTATATTTTATCTAACATTTTGATTCTATAATGCAGTGACCAAAGTGAGAACAGTGAAGATGAGTCTCCAAAGACATGAGACGGCTTCAAATTTTTTGCATTCATTGGAGTTGTGCAGTCTCTGGAGGTCAAAGTATTCTGTAGAGACTCATGCATCTAAAACACAGAAGTTATTGAAATGCCATGTCATTGCACATTTTCTTTGGGATAACTGCATAAAGGGACCACTGGAAGAAAGCCACATGTTGAATCCATCCGAGCTAGTTCTAGATATTGGCAGCCACCTAAGTATTTTCCACATGTAGGCAGGCATGTGGCAATTTTGTTTGCGTTTTTTAGAAGATCAAACTGAGATACTGTCATCGTCTATTATCTGCGTTGGTATTTGACAATTGTATATATTTTAGCTACCGTTTATGTTTGTTAAAATAAATCATGTTAATACTTTAAAAAAATTTGTTCAATATTCAAAAGATATAACTTGAATTGTCTACTTAGGCAAACGAGAAGTGTCGTAAAAGACTCTAAGCGCCACTAATAGTTATCTTAGTGGGTTACTATCAAAAAAATATTTCATAATATTCGTACACCGATGCGCGCAGCCCACTGCAACAGAGTTAAACTTGCGCAACGATACGGAGCCGGAGCCACCCTTGGCTATCGCGACCTTCAGTTCCATTTTTTAAATAATAATTTCGATTTTTTTTTTCAATCGCATAGCAAATTTATTGACCATTTTGATAAAAATTTACATTTTATAAATATTATTATATTGATAAGTTTATAAATATGTTAATTTTAACTTGTTTATCTGCAGCATCTCATTCGTAGTATCGTTGTAAAATTTATTGTTCAAAATAATTTTTTATTTTTATTTTTTGTCCAATAAAAAAATTACCGTAGTCTATAAAAAAAAAATGAATGTTGAGCGAGATGCCGATGAGACAACGGAAAACTGGCCATTGCCTCGTTAGATTTAGATGCTAAATAATCGCTTCGGGGCAGTCTTACAGAATTTTGAATCCTGCCAGTGATTGTAATAAAAAAAAGATATTCATTAATGAGTTAATGCGGCAGGCGAAGCATTCGAACTCTGGATTTTACCGGTCAATCAAAATTTTGGATGATTTGGTCAAAAAGAATTAGGATTAGCTCTAGAAAAAGGGAGGAAAATCAAGGAAAATGAAGTAAACCTTATGAAATTAGGATGACATGCCAATTTGGATAACCTCAAAATGTTGGAATCAGTTCGTGCAAGCCATAAAAGCATGTAAAGAGGTGAGAACAACCTCTATTTGGATCAGACCAACCCAATAAATGAATAAATCTAACTCGAATAAGCTTCACAAGGAATCTATCAAGTTGGAATTCAACCACAGATAAATAAAAGGAAATAAATAATCAAAAGAAGACGAATTTAATATTCAAGAAAACACGAAAGAATTTGACATAATAATTTGGAAAACAAGATTCCTTAAGTTTCAGCAAAACCTAATTATATCATGTTGCCCCATCAATGAGGATGCAATTATTCTCAGTCTTAATATGCTTGATCGCATGTCAAATTTTAAGTACATCCCAACATACTGAGCCCGTAATTATAGAATTAAACAATTACTTCAACAATGTTTATTATAAAACAAAATCCATTACTCTGCTGCAACATCTGCAATTACATCCTCAGCTCAACCAGATTTTCCACTACCACAATCTGAATCAATGTTCGATTACCAAACCTGTATTTGCTGGTGGATAAACACTTCTTTGGTTCATGATACGATTTGTTGAGGTTGGTTTTGTGAATGCTGATAGCTGGAGAGTCCAAAATTGGTGAACATCCCCTGCATATCAACCGCTCATATCAGCTAGAAAATGTGCCAAGATAGTTATTATCTCCAGTAGAGGTGTTATGCAAACAGTATTGAATAACAAGATATGAAACGTTTACTCTCGGTCAACCACAATTCTCATCAGGCTTCAAGGCCAACATGAGATATGCCAATGAAAATTGAGTGCTAGATACAAGCAAAGAACGATTGAGAAAGGATTATAGTTCGAGGTGTCTAATGTGGGTAAAAATACCACTGATTCAATATTGTCGTGTATGTACAAGTAAAGATTAACACAGTGAAACTGGCTAATCTCCGGCAGCAGAGCGGAACCAACCAGGAGGCAAAATGTGGAGAAAGGAAAGTAGTGGCTGCTCACCTCAAAGGCTCATAAAAGAGGAAGGCCAAATTGTTTTTACCAGCAAACTCAACCGGACCCAAATTACTTCGGCTTGATCGCATCCATTTTAGACTCCAATCTATCATGATCTATTGTAACCAGTCTCAAGTCAAGTTGTCCCCATCTTGCCATATTCCCAGTTGAGGTTCGAACCAAATAATTAAGTTGGCAGATTTCCATAATTTGTTGTGAGATTATCATAGCAGTTACGAATTCGACTCAAGGAAATAACTTTTCGTAAAGCAGAATAAGACTACATAATAAACTCTTCCCTAGGTCCCACATTCACAGGAGTTTCATGCACCAGACTGCCCTTTATTACCACAGCAGTCAAGCACTTTCACAAATGAAAATTGAGGGCCAGTTCCAAGTAAAGGGATATAAGTCAGAAAGGATTAAGGTTCAGTGTTCCCTTCTAGTTTTACTCTAGAAGCATAGCATACACAATGAGCATGAGTCCAGCTGTAGTATTTTAGATCCTATGTTATCTTAACATGAATCGATTGACAATCAATCTGCAAAACCAGGTACTAACCTCTGCATCATTGATTGCACAGGCCACACAATAATGTCCCTGGAGATGACAATGAAAGAACTTGATTAGAACAATAATTTTAACTTTACTAGGGGATGGCAACTCGTGAGAGGTTAGGTGGATTATCTTCTTTGGATTTAAGCTATAAGTTGTAAGATCATTACTTGCCTGCATCATGTACCACTCTTCAAATTCATCAAATATTTCAAGACGTTCAATCCTACATTATTTTAGAAGCATTATGAGAACTGATCCAATAGAAATATACAAAATCAAAGCAACTGGACAAATAACATAAGGTAAATAACACAGGAAGAAAATTTTTTTTCTGAAAAAAGAAAGGAGTTCACCAACAAAAAAACAGTTCAGGTTTTAGAATCCTAACAGCGGAAGAAAGTATGGATTCATCCATTTCCTCTACCTGTGTTTTTCTTCAGTATTGATGAAATCATTATATATCCTGAGCATGTCCCATGCAACAGCCCTCTGAAGCATCATTGAACGTTGTGGAAATAAATAACTCATGCAAACATATGCATAATGAACAAAAGAAGGGAAACAAACCTGCCATCCATGATCCAGAAAGAGTTTTTCCTTAGACGGTAAAGTGGGTGTTGCATATATGCCAAGGAGAGGGCAGCCTCGACTCTGCATTGGAGAAGAAGAACAAAAATAATTTTGCTGAAACATAGATAGAACTCACGGCAATGGCACAGTTGCAGTTCCTATGTAATTTTATCAAAAGAAAAAGAAAAAGGAAAAATTATAAAAATAAAAACTTAAAATTAGGGAAAGATATTGTAACACCTCGAGATTTTTTATCATTTGTTCCCCAAAAGCATCATGAGGATGTATCTGAGAAGAAAGCAGCCACATATCTGGACGTTAGTTGATCTAAGATGCATAAGTAACATCTGCAAACATCAAGTTGTTTTGGAAAATAACCTGTTCATATAAAAAGAATACAGCATTTGCAAATTTCATTGACGCCCATTTGACAATAGCACATGTTGGGTCTGGATCCAAGTATATCAAGACACACTCTGCAATTATAAATGTTGGCAGGCTGATGACAACATCAGAAAAGCAGTTTAATTTTTTGTTTCTTAACATTGATATCTAGTAATCTAACTCAGCATTAAATTAGCAAATAGATGATAGATGCCCTGTAAAGAAAAAAAAACTCGACTTTAGTCTACAAATTGATCCACTTTTGTAGTAACAAAGAACTGAGAACGTGAGTTTGATCTATGTCTTAAGTGTAATGGACCTAAAGGAAGAAAGTAACTATACCAAAACAAGCTCTTGCAAGCTCTTGCATTTAGAACACAAAAAGATAGCAAAAACAACACGACAAGAAAACAAGACCAGTTTCTTATAGACAGATAAATTATTGCTCCTAACAAGGGCATGCCAATACAACTTGGTAAACGTCAGAAAGAACAAGTTTGATTTTGCCGTCAGAAAGAACAACATTATTGGGACAAGTAGGTCATCATAGAACAAAAGAACCGATCTCTTGTAAGGTTGCGTAGACATCATAAACAATTTGTAGAAGTGGGCATGCGAATAATAGCTAAAATTAACACAAATAAAGTTTCAAATTTTTTCAGTAGATGAAAATCTAGAGAAATGCACAGAAAAGTACCTAGGATCCAGCTGAGCACAGTTTATGACATCATCTAAAACTTGGATGTTGCGAATGTCAGCCGGAAGTAGCTTGTAATGGTTGCTAAGCACTTCACCTTTCTCTATATATAGAAAAATCTATCAGTAACAGAAAATTAACAGTATGATATATAAATCGGTTCCTAATATGAATGGAATTTTCAAAAATTCAGATGCTTCTGTTAGAAATTATTCAGATGCTTCTCTAAAACATGGATTTATGTAGGTTTTTTGCTATTCAACTCTCTATTCTGTGCTGCTATTTGCGCCAATACTAATGTATGATTTTTTTATCATTGTATTCTCAACTTATAGTCATTTCAACGTACACTACAACTAGTAGCTTATGTGGATAAATAAAATTGCTTCAAATTCACTTTTGCTAATTTGCTACCAATAACATTTAGGGTGTGTTTGGTTTGAGTTATCAAAAGGTTAATATTTTACTGCATTACCCTTGGATGATATTAATTGGGTGTTAACTCATGCAAGAGACTTTTGAAAATTCTAGGTAATTGACTGCATTATCCTTTGTTAACTCCGAAATTAACAAAAACTTTACGCTTCCCAAGTAATCAGATTCGGATTATATGCCCCTTAGCTACGTGGCGCATCCTCCATTACTTGAGAATCGTCAATTACCTTGAACTAAACAGGGTAAAATAATATAACCACATGCAGATAACCAAGATTATGAATAGAAATCCTGAACCAAATGCACCCTTAACGTAGTAGATACTCACCATGCATGTATATAAAGAAAAATGATCTACATGGAATAGGGTTTACTTAAGGGTAGTGTTATTTCGTAATTTTGAGATACCTCAATTACATGAAAGAAGCTCTATTTATATACAAGATTAGGGCCTATTCAAAAGACTAAACCAAATCCTATCCTAGGAATAAATCAAATTTTATCCTAGGAAATAATTATTCCTAATGATATTTAGGGATAATAAATTATCCCTAGTCATATCTATAATATTCTAACACTCCCCCTCAAGCTGAAGAATATAAATTATATGCACCCAGCTTGTTACATATGTAGTCAATTCGAGGACCTCTTAGTGACTTAGTAAATATATCTGCTAGATGATCATGTGAGTTAACAAAACTAGTAGATATTTCTTCAGATATGACTTTCTCTCTGACAAAGTGACAGTCGACTTCAATATGCTTTGTCCTCTCATGAAAAACTGGATTTGAGGCAATATGCATGGCAGCTTGGTTATCACATATAAGTGACATTTGTGTAACGTTTCCAAACCTTAGCTCTTGAAGCAACTGTTTGAGCCATATAAGTTCTTGACTGGCTATGACCATAGCTCGATACTCTGCCTCTGCACTAGATCTTGCCACAACATTTTGCTTTTTGCTTTTCCAAGAAACAAGGTTATCTCCGACAAATATACAAAAACCACAAGTAGATCTCCTATCAATGGGAGATCCTGCCCAGTCTGCATCAGAATATCCTATAACTCGAGTATGTCCTTTGTCTTCATACAAAAGACCCTTTCTTGGAGCGCCTCTGATATATCGAACAATGTGAATCACAGTATCCCAATATTCTTTACACGGAGAGTTGAGAAACTGACTTACTACACTTACTGCAAATGAGATATCTGGACGAGTAACAGTAAAGTAACTTAGTCTTCCTACTAATCGCCTGTATCGTTCAGGATCTAGTATAGGCTCCCCCTGATTTGGTAGGAGTTTGACATTAGGATCCATAGAGTTGTCAACTGTCTTTGAGTTTAACATTCCTGTTTCTTCTAGAATATCCATCGTGATACTTCCTTTGAGATATAATGATCTACTTACATCTACAAGAAGTATTTAAGTCTGCCGAGATCCTTTGTCTGGAAATGTTTGAAAAGATGTTGTTTCACTTGTGAGATCCCGAGATGATCACTATCTGTGATGACAATATCATCAACATAACCACTGACGATCGATGAGTGACGATAAAGGCGAGAATGGTCGCCTCGCTCCGTCACGCCAATGTTGAATTACAATACTAAATCTACCGAACCATGCTGGGTGATCGCTGAGACCATATAAAGATTTTCGCAAGCGACACACAAGACCAGAAGACTCCCCCTAAGCAACAAAACACGGAGGTTGCTTCATGTAGACTTCTTCGAGCAGGTCACCATGTAAGAACGCATTCTCGATGTCCAACTGATAAAGAGACCAGTGTTGAATCGCAGCAATGGACATGAGTAAGCGTATAGAGGACATCTTGACAACAGGAGAAAATGTGTCCCCATAATCCAATCCGAAGATCTGAGTATAACCTTTAGCAACGAGACGAGCCTTAAGCCGATCAACCGTTCCGTCTGGACAAACCTTCACTGTATATACCCATCGACAACCAACAACTGACTTTCTTGATGGTAGAGGAACGAGATCCCAAGTCCCACAACTCTGTAAGACACTCATTTCATCGAGCATAGCATGTTTCCATCCTGGATGGACAAATGCATCTCCTGCAGTCTTTGGAAGAGAAACAGACGACAAAGAGGAAAGACAAGAATAATAGGAAGGAGAAAGACGATGGTAACTCAAAGAAACATAATGTGGAGAAGGATTACGAGTGGAACGTATACCTTTCCGAAGGGCAATGAGAATATCAGACTCAGAAGACTGGACCGGAGGAAGGGGCGGAGGACCTGGTTCCAGAGATGATTCCATGGCAGAGTCAGTGTTGGCCGACAGCAAAGCAGGACGAGGACGACGCTGATAAACCTGCAACGGAGGAGGAATTGGGGCTGGGGGTGATAGAGAATCCTCTGGAGGATCAAAGACTGATACAGGTATAGAAGGATAAAATTCAGACGATGACTCTGAAGACCTAAATAAAGGAACTGAATCAAAGAACGTGACATCGGCAGAGATGAAATACCGACGGAGAGTAGGAGAATAACACTTATACCCTTTCTGAGACAGTGGGTACCCAAGGAAAATACATTTATGCGACCGAGGAGAGAGTTTATCAATGTCAAGATCAAGAGCATGAGCAAAACATGTAGAACCAAAGACCCTAGGATGAAGGGACTGCTTTGGATAAAGTACATGATGAGGTATTTGACCCTGTAAAGTAGAGGAAGACATCCGATTGATGAGATAACATGTAGCAAGTACAGCGTCACCCCAAAAACGAAGAGGAAAGTGAGAGTGGAGGAGAAGAGTCCAGGTGGTTTCGAGAAGATGGTGATTCTTTCGTTCTGCAACTCCATTCTGTTGGGGGGGGGTATGAGGACAAGACTTTCGATGTAATATGTCGTGAGATGCCAAGAAGGTTTGAAACGGAGTAGATAGATATTCACGTGCATTATCACTCTGCAAGGATCGAAGAGGGATACCAAATTGTGTTTTAACTTCATTAAAAAAATATTAGAAAATAGAAAACAATTCCGAAAGATCCTTCATCAGATATAACCAAGTACAACGGGAAAAATCGTCTATAAAGGTAACAAAATATCGTGTCTCCAATGTAGAGGCAACACGACTTGGACCCCAAATATCGAAATGAACCAAAGCAAAGGGAGACATAGCCCGACTTATAATGCGAGGAGAAAACGAACTACGTACATGCCGCTTAATCGATACACGACTACAAGACAAAGACTCTAAGTGAGACAGGACTAGGATGTAATTGTTTTAACTTATCGAGACCGGGATGTCCCAGTGAGCATGGATAACAAGTGGAATCTTTGCCGCCACTGCAATGAGAGTTTTAGTGAAGTTGATATAGACCGTGAGACTCATATCGAGTCAATCATCCTCCCGTACTCGGTCTGTAATGAAATAGAAGATTTAGTAAATGAGATGACCTGATCGAGAGGCCAGTGGTGGCTTATTGATAATAAATTAAAGGGAGCTCCGGGAACAAAAAGAACATTCTGAATGGGAAGAGATGGAGAAGAATGAACAATACCAGCACCTTGGGACTGAGTTTGAGAACCATTTGCCATGGTGACAAAGGGTAAATAACCGGAAGTAGATAGTGAGGAAAAAAGAGATCTATTACTAGTGATATGATCGGTGGCCCCAGAGTCAAATACCCAAGGACCCGAAGAGCGAGATATGCCAGCAAAGGAATTACCAGCTTGTGTAATGGCAGCAAGGGAATTAGACTCCCGTCGATCCTCATACCATTTCAGAAAGTCATCATAGGAAGGCGGTGGAGTTGGAGATGGTGTCAATTGAGGCGGTGGGGTTGGAGTTGGTATCAACCCGAGTCAAGACGTGATGTAACTCGGCGATCGAGCGATCTGAGGAGGTCGACCATGGAGACTCCAACATTTATCAATCGTGTGTCCTGGTTGGTGACAATGATTACACCAAGGACGCCCTTTGCCATTCTTACGTGGTGGAGGTTTGTTGTTGTTTCCAGAGACCAATGCTGAAGAGTCAACCGGAACGGAAGATGGTAATATCAAGACTTTGGTAGAGACACGGAAGAAAGTCGCCCAGGTAGAGTCCATGGTGGCCTCTATGGGGCTGCCTAGGATCTGCCTAGGATCTGGGCGATCTGAACATGCTTGGTAAAATAGTTGAAATATATTATTTTGATAAATTATTGAAACTCGATATTACTTAGCATTACGACAATATCTCTTGTGTTGTGTCTTGCCGACGAGTATTATTTCATATCTACATTCAACACCCTTAATATGCTAAAGTTGAGATAATGCAAATGTTGATTATTTCTTTTTCATAATTTGTCTCTATAGATAATGTCAAAATTGCAACATTTTAGTTGAAAGGTAAACTATATAATTGGGTCGTGTTTTTTTTTTCTTTTGCCCTTTTTTCTTTTCACCTTCAATTTATCAGTGCCACCATACATTGAAATGTCAGCACGATACCAAAAGTATCATTCTAGTGAAATGCCAAAATAGACTTAGTACAACTCAAATTTTCAAATCTTAATTTTGGATATGGGTTCGTAGTGAATAATACAATCATCAAGGGGAAAACTATTCCTGTCATATATTTTTCACTCATAAAATTTTCTATAAATGAATTCTATTTTATTAGTTAACTTTTCTTACCGATCCTTATTTTCTCATCCATTCTTGATATAATAATTTTTACACAATTGAGAATTGAAATTTTTTTTCTTATTCCTTCATTGCAGGAGATCCTAATATGGATGTTCGTGCAAGAATGATAAATGCAGGCATTAGGATCATCGACAAACATGGAAAAGAGAATGTTCCTTTACTTTTTCCTATTTTTGATTACTTGAATAAGAAGGTACTCTCATTTTAACTGATTGATTATTTTTTGGATTCAAAATCTCTGTATTTTAAATCTAATAATGCTAATGTTTGTCAACAAGAGCCACTAACCTTGTGTTGCTTCTGTCTTTAGGCATCTGATGAAGAAAAATATGATCTTGTAAGGGAAGGTGTTGTGATTTTCACCGGAGCTCTTGCGAAACATTTAGCAAAGGTATGAGATTAGTGATAGGAATTTTGGTGGCTTACCTATTGTCATTGTTTTCCTTTCTATTTGTATATCAGTATTTGCGATTCTTTACTATTATTGGTTTACAATTTTTATTTTGGACAGGATGATCCAAAAGTTCACGTTGTTGTAGAAAAATTATTGGGCGTTCTAAACACTCCCTCGAAGCGTGCAACAAGCAGTCTCTAATTGCTTATCTCCATTAATGGCATCTAAACAGGTATTTTTTGTTGAGCTAAAAACAATATTGGTATTTTCATTTGTGTGCAATATTTTTTCCCTTTGAAATGTTTGATCCATTGTTTTCTTATTGATTTTTCCTTGTCTTAGATGTATTTTTGTCACTTTGTTGGTAATATTCTTATATTGCTGGGTAATTCTTGTTCTTGTTTTTCTTGTTTGCGATGTATTTTCATTTTCAGTGTTTTTCTGCAATTATTATTCATTAGGAGGACGGCCAGACACTTGCGTCTAGACTGATCGATCGAATGATGAAAAGTTATAGATACTGAGAGAGTCGTGGGTGCAGCCTTTGGTCTTGCTGGTGTAGCTAAAGGTTTTGGAATATCTTGCTTGAAAAATTATGGCATTATTACAGCCCTCCATGAAGGTTTACAGGATAGGTTTGTCACCCCTTGTTGTTTATTACTTGGAACTATCAGTTGCTTCTTAAAATGTACTTGCTCTTTTACTGGTATATAGCTTCATCATTGATGCACTTTAACTAAAGGACAATTAATATTGCTTTTTCTCAAGCTGAGCAATATTTTGTTTCTACGTCTCCCTTTTCCAGGAGTATTGATATTTATGATTTATCAATGCCCAATTTGTGGAGTTTAATATATGTTACAAAGAACTTCTTGGCCATAACATGCTGGATGAATTAACAATAAGTTTAAGGAGTATGGGGTTAAGGGTTGGTTGATTTTTTGAATGCATATTTATTTAGCCCTTAATCGGCATTGTTTATGTCACAGATTGTGTTACATGATTATATTTGGTGTCAACATTGTATTAGGGTTGCTATACACACACACACACACACACACACGCTGTGTTACTAGTATCTTTGTTGTCTTATATTTTTCTCATTTATGTCAAAGCCTTCCTCAGATGATGTCATTGATGAAGGTTGAAACTTTGATGAACATATTTCTATATATCAACGACACCTATACAGAAGGTTGATGATTATAGTGGAGAGATTGAGTGCAATTGATGGAAGCTGTATGGATTGAGGCAAAGATAGTGAAGAATGCGTGAAACAAGGTTTAGTAGCCTTGAAAAATCTTAACCTGGAATGTTGTATCATAATATTACTGTTTTGGGCATTGCAGTATTGAGAAATATGAAGTTTATCATATCTAGGTTTTGTTGGTGCAATCGGTTTAGGTCACGATTGACTGGACTCGAGTAGTGTTTTGATATTTGACAAATGGATTAACAATGTGATTGTCACGGAAAAGTCCAAGTTTGGATACTTGGCAATTGGAAAGTCCAAGTCATGGGTACTTGGCATGAAAAGTCCAAGTTTGGATACTTGACAATTAGAAAGTCCAAGTCATGGGTTCTTGACAAAGGAAAAGCCCAAGCATAGGTCTTAGCATGGAAAAGTTCAAGCATGGGTACTTGGCAAACGAAAAGTCCAAGCATAGAAAAGTCCAAGTATGAGTCTTGGTAAAGGAGAAGTCCAACATGGAGTTGATAATGAAAAGGCCAACATGGTTTGGCAAGGAAAGTCCAAGTATGGATACTTGATAGAGGAAAAGTCCAAAGGTGAGGTCTTGGCAGCGTAAGTCCAAGCGTAGTCTTAGCGGTGTAAAGTCCAAGTGAACTTTGGCAAAGGGAAGTCCAAAGGGAAAGTCTTAGCAGCGTAAGTTCAAGTGTGTAGTTTTGGTGGTGTAAACTTTAAGTGAACTTTGGCAAAGGACCTGGTTAGCATTACATAGCCGATGGAGGCACTTGAAGGCTAGCGCATGGATGAAGGGTCACAAACTCGAGGGATCCTGAAGGTGTGAGGCTGATGGAAGTGACTGGAAGGCTTGGGTCTAGGCTAAGGGTGTTTATCAAGTATGAGGGGATCATACTTGGGCTAAACCTCATATTTGAGATGTAGCAGTCGAATGGTCAGTAGGAGTCGACTCCTGTTGTAGGGCTCGGTTTCTAGCCTGGCTACTCGGTAAGGGCAACTCGGGAATCAGGCTGACTGATTGGCAGTCGACTGTTGTGTACAAGCAGTCGACTGACCATTGTGGGACTCGGGTTTTAGCTGAGGCAGTCAGCAGTCGACTGGCCTTGTGGAGGCGGGAAAATTGAAGGGCGCTCAACGGCGAGTGGGAAATAGTTTTCTGACACAGCAGTCGACTGTTGGTATAAACAGTCAATTGGTGGTTTTTGGCCAGAGCACAGAAGCTTTCGTAGTCAACTGGACAGTCGACTATTAGCTTGACAGTCGACTGAGGGTTGATGGCAGTCAATTGGTAGGGTATCCGTTGGCTGGAATGCCAACGTGAATTAGTCCGTTGTGAGACAATGGATGAGAGAGCAATCGATTGGGGCCTTTTGGTAGTCGACTGCCAAGGTGAAATCAACCTAATGCGGAAGCTTATAAGGAGCTTGATAGAGGAGATTTCGGCATCGATTCTTGGGGAGTTTGAAGAGGAATCACTGTTGTGTTCCAGATCTTCAGAAATCGTCCCAAAGCAACTAAGTCTACAAGCAATCTCAATCTCTCTTGTAACGCATTCTTACTTGTGTAAGGGGCTTCTCCACCTTTGGCGTGTTGCTGAGAAGGAGAGGAGAGTATAGTGGTGTGGACACTAGCTCGCCGTGGAGTAGAAACTTAAGTTCTAAACCACTTATATTTGGCATTGTGGTTGTGTTATTTGTTTTTATTTGTATTTGTATTCCGCCGTGTTAACGGTTTGTTGAGACTAACACAATCGATCAAGCGAGGAAACAAACCATTTGCAAAGCATACAGTCGGAGATTTATAGGCTCTGCAGTCAAGGAAAGCAGATCATTGACATGAAAAATTAGGTATAGCCATAGCTTATAAGAGATAAAATGCAGGGAGTTTTCGTAAGGAGCGCATGAAGGGGACTTATAGGCTTTAATATTTATACGAAGAACAATTGGAGATTTGATTGATCTTGATTCAATTTGGGATATTCCTTTTACAGAGCTCAACATGAGCAAGATATACATTTAACTAAGACAAAAATGGGAGTAATGATTTAGCTATTGCCTTTTTTGAAATCGGCTTATCCTTTTAATTTAGGCATTGAGTTATTTTTTCTCTTTTGAAGTTTTTGTGGATTGTCTTTGTTTTGATGTTGTATATACATTGCTCAACTATTTTTGTTGCAATTTGACTGTTTTCTTTTTAATTTAGAAATTCAGCTAAGTCTCGTGAAGGAGCTTTACTTGGATTTGAGTGCCTTTGTGAAAAGCTCAGTAGATTGTTTGAACCGTAAGTATTCCAAAATTTTAATTCTCAAATCTAATAAACAGGCTTGTTTGATGTTATTTTATGTATGCATTCCAGGTATGTCATTCAAATGTTGCCATTGCTTTTGGTTTCTTTTTCTGATCAAGTAGCAGCAGTACGTGAAGCTGCTGAATGTGCTGCTCGAGCAATGATGTCACGTCTTACTGGTTATGGAGTGAAGCTTATTCTCCCTTCACTTCTTAAGGTGCTTTTTCTTTTGATTTTGTGCTAGCATGAAGCATCCTGTCTTTTTGGTGATCTACATCAGCACATGGTTATTCTCTATTCTTTTATTTTTCAGAATGGAGTCATGGGTTTGATAATATGTGATTGCTGTTGTTTTGAATTGCTTTTTTTTTTCTTTGCGGTTTAACTTCAAGGTCAGCAAGTGACTTTGTTCTGATATCCTCAGGGGCTAGAAGATAAAGCTTGGCGAACAAAGCAGAGCAGTGTGCAGCTTCTAGGTGCTATGGCATACTGTGCACCTGAGCAACTTTCTCAGTGCCTCCCGAAGATTGTTCCCAAACTAACAGAGGTTTCGTACTTGGAAACACATTGTCTCTAGGTCATGAATCTTCTTTAGTTTGTGAAATTTCTTTTAAAGCATCAACTACTAAAATTGATTGCAGGTACTGACTGATACACACCCCAAAGTACAGGATGCTGGCCAAACTGCTCTACAACAAGTAATAATCTTCTCCTCTTCGTCGAACTTCTATGTATCTCTGTTGCTTAAAATTGTGTTTTATATGATTTTTTTTATTAGGTTGGCAGTGTCATTAAAAATCCTGAAATATCTGCTCTCGTTCCCACCCTGTTAATGGGTCTAACTGATCCTAATGAGTACACCAAGCATTCTCTAGACATTCTTCTTCAGGTAAGCTAAAAGTTTTGCTTGTTTAATTGTCTTAAACATTAAGTGCTCTAATACTTTAGGCTATCTTTGCAGACCACTTTCATCAACTCAGTTGATGCTCCATCCTTGGCATTATTGGTACCTATTGTTCATAGAGGCTTAAGGGAGAGAAGTGCTGAGACAAAGAAAAAAGCTGCTCAGATTGCTGGAAACATGTGTTCCTTAGTGACTGAACCTAAGGATATGATACCTTATATTGGATTACTTCTGCCTGAAATTAAAAAGGTGCAAATTCTTAGCAATCTTTTTCTTCCTGTTGAAAATGAGGTCTCTGAACATGTACTACATTTATCTTCCGTTCTTGCAAACAGGTGTTGGTTGATCCTATTCCAGAAGTTCGGTCCGTAGCAGCTAGGGCTCTTGGATCACTCATCAAAGGAATGGGAGAAGAGAATTTTCCAAATCTCGTTTCATGGTTATTGGATACATTGAAGTCGGATAGCAGCAATGTGGAACGTTCTGGAGCAGCACAGGGTCTTAGTGAGGTGGTTTGGATGCTTCATTAATTGTTGAACTCAGAGATTAAACATCATTTCTTTCAACTCTTTCATGTGTACAGAGATAAGACTCAATGACCTTGTGCTATTCTTCTTTTAATGTACTTATAGATTTGTGCATTACAGAATGGACAGTAGTCAAATACCCTAATGATCTAGTTTCTGACTCTCATTCGTATGATCAGATTGATGACTTGTCAAGGCAATTGGGAAATTATGATTAGTACTTTAGTATGAACTCCCTATAACACATTCAAAACCTGTTATCATGGTGCATTTTGTTTGTGGATAATATTGTTTTCGTTAAATGTGAGGCTATGGAGCTGAATATTGGTCTATGAATTGAGCACGTGAGCCACATGAGCAAAAGATGAGAGTTACAAAAATGAGGATGTTAAAATAGATGAATAGACATGTGAGGATGGAGAAAATAAGAAATAATCTTATTGAAGGAAAATTCTGGGAGGCGACCAATAAATGTCCTAATTAGGCAATATGAGATTATGATAAATATGCACATTAAGTGAGGAAGACAGAGACCAAAATGGACTCGGTTAGCAATGATAAAACATGAGTAAAGGTCTGGTTTTTGTTGTTTAAATATAGATGAGGATCGAACCTAATAGCATAGGAAGATTCTTATAGTCAACTATACTTAGTAGGATAAAGGCTTGGTTTTTGTTGTTTATCAAATTGATTTCTAACATTTTTTAGAAATCAATTGGTTGAATTTTCAATTGAAACTAATTTAATATTTTCTTTTGTTTTCTTTAATATATTTATTTTGGATTTGGACTTTGGTTTTAGTGAGAAACAAGAGTAACTTCATCCTAGTACTTGACTTTCGTTCTTGAGATTGCACTACCTCAGAAATATTTAATAACCATTTCATTTGTGCACCAACACAGGTTTGGTGCTTGGAGCATATTTTGTCCATTTAGTAGTCTAGTTAATGGAAAATAATTGATAGAATAAAGACTTAGATGGTTTCCTTAGCTGTAAAATTTTCGCTTTCGGTCTGCAGAACCAATTAGCTTTATGTGATCGCCTAAGAGCATTGATAAAGGAGAATCTTAGTGACAAATGCTTATTGGGATAACTATTGGTATGATCATTGGTGACTTTATTATCACTATTAATCATCCATGTATGTGAAACGAAGAATAGAGTTTTTGTGATGTGAACAAGCATAGAAAATTAAATGTAGAGAGTATGCATTTCTGGTAATATCCCCATCCGAGCATCTTGAATTTTAGTGGATAAATTAAGTGTTTCATTTTGATTTCCATTTTGGTCTTTGCATAGGAATTTTTGTTTGCTCATTCATGTATGATTTTTTGCTTTTTCTTAATGAGGAAACCTACAGTTTGACCTAAAAGAAACTAGCATAATCAACAGTATTTATTAATTGCAGCATAATTTCAAATAGTCTTTGATTATCATAATAATTCTGTGTTCAGCAATCACAATTTTTTCTTTTATAGGTTTTGGCTGCTCTTGGGAAGGATTACTTTGAGTGCATTCTTCCTGATATCATCAGAAATTGTTCTCACCAAAAGTCTTCTGTTCGTGATGGCCATTTGACACTTTTTAAGGCAAATTTCTTTTTTTTTTGTTTTTTATTCTCATTTATCAAGTCAATCCAGCATTTTTTTTAACTCTAAGTTCAATGATGACACAGTATTTGCCAAGATCCTTGGGTACTATCTTTCAGAACTATTTACAAGTGGTTCTACCTGCAATTTTGGATGGTATGCTGATTATATTAGTCATAAATTTGTACATTTATCTGACGTTTGGCTTCTCCCTCAGGGCTTGCTGATGAAAATGAATCTGTTCGTGATGCTGCACTGAGTGCTGGCCATGTCTTTGTGGAGCATTATGCAACAACGTTTGTTTCTAAGTTTTTTTAATTTCATCTTTAGTTTATTTATTTTTTAAATTTTGATTGGAAATTAAAACTTTACTTTCACTTTTTTTGGGGGGATTATCCAACTAGATCTTTACCCTTGTTGCTGCCTGCTGTGGAGGATGGCATTTTTAGCGATAACTGGCGTATACGACAAAGCTCTATTGAACTTCTTGGCGATCTTCTTTTCAAGGTCTTTATCAGTTTAGATTTTTGTTAATTATCTCAGGGTTTTGCCATAAGAGCTTATGGATTTGCAGGTTGCCGGAACATCTGGAAAAGCAATTCTTGAGGGTGGGAGTGATGATGAAGGTGCAAGTACAGAGGCACATGGCCGTGCAATTATTGAGGTACTTGGGATTAAGAAGCGCAATGAAGTTCTTGCTGCAGTTTATATGGTTCGTAGTGATATTAGCTTGACTGTGCGTCAGGTATGTGATATCGCTTTCAACTGTGTTTTGTTTTTTTAATTGTCACATTACTATTTTGCCACAGAGTGACAGTAAAGTTAATGTTGAACATAAACGTAACTCACTTTTTTTATGTTAGGCTGCACTTCATGTATGGAAGACTATTGTAGCAAATACTCCCAAGACTCTTAAAGAAATAATGCCAGTCTTAATGGATACTCTGATTTCCTCTCTCGCTTCATCTTCATTAGAAAGACGACAGGTTTGTTTTCTGAAGAAATTGAAGTATTTAGTATGTGTGTACTCAACTGAACCAATGATCCATCATGTTAGGTTGCTGGAAGAGCGCTTGGTGAACTTGTTCGGAAGCTCGGCGAGAGAGTTTTGCCTTCAATTATTCCAATTTTAGCTCAAGGGCTTAAACACTCTGACAGTGGTAGAAGACAAGTGAGTTTATTTTGTTCTGATACTTGCTCGAATGCTTTTAGAATATATCTCACATCATGTGCCTTGACGATGTAAACTTTAACACATTTTTATTTATATGGACCTTTCCGCAATTCTTTTAGCGTGTGGCTAATAATTCATGAGAATTTAATTTGTTAATAGTGCTAATAAAATGTCTTTTAGGCTTCTCTTGAATGTACTTCACTTTTTTTTTTGGTTCAGTTTATCAGGTTAATTCATTTCCATGGATACTTAAAAGTATTTGATAGTTGTGTTCATTTAAGTGCTTTATTAAGTGTTCTGTGCTAGTGTTTGACTCTTCATTTTTATCATGTTTATTCATGATAGCTAGACTTTGCTTGTCTTAAATATTGTTAATCATGCTCATTTTGTGCTACAAAAGGGTGTATGCATTGGTCTGAGTGAAGTTATGGCGAGTGCTGGTAAACACCAATTACTGAACTTTATGGATGAACTTATCCCTACAATACGTACAGCTCTATGCGATAGGTTTGATTTTCTCTCTTCTCTTTTTGCATTTTTTGTATATTTTTGAAAATTTGTTCAACTTGTATGGTCACTCTTCAACTTGTTCCAGCATGCAAGAGGTTCGTGAATCAGCTGGCTTGGCATTTAGCACTCTTTACAAGGTTTATCTATATGCCCAATTTGATGACCTGGAATTGCCAATTGTATACAAGCTTATAATGAGAATGTCATGTTGCAGAGTGCTGGAATGCATGCAATTGATGAAATTGTTCCCACACTCCTTCGTGCATTAGAGGATGATGAAACTTCTGATACAGCACTTGATGGACTCAAACAAATATTGAGGTTATTTAATTATTTGGTGTCTTCATACTTCTTAAAGTGAAAGTAAGTAAACTTGTTTAATAACCCTTGAATCCTCATTTCTTGCCTATTTCAGCGTCAGGACTGCGGCTGTCTTGCCTCACATCTTGCCTAAATTAGTCCAGCTTCCCCTTTCGTTAGTAAACCTTTCGCAGTCTCTCTCACCTGATACAATTAGAGATTGACATGATAGTTCTTACTAAACCTGTTCATCTTGTCTAGTGCCTTCAATGCTCATGCTCTGGGAGCTTTGGCTGAAGTTGCTGGCACTGGTCTTAATTCACATATTGGAATGATACTCCAACCATTAATTATGGCAATGGGTGATGATGATGTGGTAAAGCAATTTATGACTTATTAAAAGTTTCGTATTGGTTTTTTTAAATATGACCATTTGACTCTCACAATAGGTGATCAACCTTTTTTACTCTTAAAAACTCTCACAAGACTTTTAGGGAACAATTGTTGTTGGACAAGGTCCACATCCAAAAATTGTCTGTTTGGCTTAGGACACTGCCAACATTATTTTTTGAATTCCTATTGGATATTTTCTGCATGGACTTTCTTAAATTGAATTTATCTTTGCTCTTTCAGATATCATAATATCTCAGCTTTTACTTAGTATAGTAACGATAACCATTATTCATAAATTGATGAAACAAGAAGGATATGTTTTCAGATTAACAAATGAGGAACACCTAATGCTTGTATATCTTTTCGAAAAATAAATTTTCAAACAATGTAGCATTCCTTTTCTTCTGTTGATTTCTTTTCTTGAGCTTTTTCTCAGCAGACATTATCAGTCATGCACCTAATTAATCCATTAAATGTATTTGGAAAAGATATTAGACATCTCTTTTTAAAATCATTTTATTTTTTTATTTAACTTATAAAATGTTTTTTTAAGCAGTATTCTCTGTTGCATGACTTACCCGAGCAGATTTGTTTTTATTATCCAAGTAATTTTAGTCACTTTTTAGTTGATTTATGGATGACTAAGCTTTTTGCATTGTGAAGTGTTACTCATTTATGCGGATCGATTTTAGAGAATTTTTGGCCTTCTTGCTCAAAGTTAATATGATAAATTTTGTCGACTAAATTAATTGTCAAATGCTTAGGATGTTCAAACTTCTGCAAAGAAGGCTGCAGAAACAGTGGTTCTAGTCATCGATGAGGAGGGCATTGACTCTTTGATATCAGAGCTTCTTAAAGGAGTGGCTGATAACCAGGTTTTGTTATGTCAGCTATTTTAACTAATATCGATTGATTACCTCCTTTAGGCAATCAATGATCCTCTGTGCAGGCATTGATGAGAAGAGGTTCTTCATACTTGATAGGCTATTTTTACAAAAATAGCAAGTTGTATTTGGAGGATGAAGCATCCAATATTATATATACACTTGTTACGTTGCTAAGTGATTTCGATTCAACTACTGTCATGGTAAATCTGGGGAAAGAATATTGCATCTGTGCTTACTGTAATTCTTAATGTCAATTTACTTATGCTCTATATGACAGGCGGCTTGGGAAGCTTTAGGAAGGGTTGTCGCATCACTCCAAAAGGATGTCCTTTCTTCATTCATTAAAGTTGTCCGAGATGCTCTCTCTACTGCTCGAGATAAAGAGCGAAGAAAAAGAAAGGTATCTCTTTTTTCCTATGAAGGAGACCAGCAGAGTGGTGGTATTTTGATGAGTCTTGTATGGTAACACTATTATACAACTGTGATCTTGTTGCAGGGAGGGCCAGTTCTTATTCCTGGACTTTGCATTCCTAAAGCACTTCACCCTCTGTTGCCTATATTCCTTCAGGTGCCTTCTTCTGTTGTCAGATTTTCCACATTGGGATATGTTTATAATTGAATTCATGTACTACTAATCCTAAAGTGTATGATTGCCTGTTGTAGTTAAGCTTGGTCTTCTTTGTGAGTTTAAGCTTCTTGTGATTCAAAATCACCCAACTATGATTCTGTATGACTTTCAGGGGCTAATTAATGGATCAGCGGAAATGCGAGAACAAGCTGCTTTGGGGTTAGGCGAGTTAATTGCTCTCACAAGTGAGCAGACGCTGAAGGAGTTCGTTGTTCCTGTAACTGGGTATGCGCTATTAACAAAAAAAATATTGTAAAACAAAATTCATGGCTTTAAATACTCCTGAGTCTAGATTTCAAACCCTGACCATATGATTTATCTAAAAAAACTTCCCTAGGTAGCTAAGGACAAGTTTGCCTAAATGATTCTATATTGTTGATGGTGGACTTGTTAAATTGAATTTTCATCCATACCTATCTCTGTTTTTTGCTATTTTTCTTCTACCTTTACTCGCTTGGAAGGATCCAATTAAATTGTGTAAGGCTTTCTTGTCCCCATGTAGTTTTACTTTTGATTCTCTTGATCAGTGTTTCCTGTTGGGCCTGAAATTTTGTTGGCCTTCCTATATGAAGCACATGCTAGAGTCCTGTTATCTTACTGGAAGAAATTAAATAGTCAATAATTGTACATTGTACGTACGGTCAATCTATGAATTTATATTGATCAGACCTGCAAAATCATTTATAAATAATTGTTAGCTATTGATATTAAAACACATAATAAATGAATCATATAGCTCTAGTAGGTGCACTCAACAACCTTTGAAGTTCTAGTGCAATTAACATGATCATTACACTTGAGGCAAGAGCAAAGAATGAGAGTGAACTTGTTCCCACACACGTCAAAGCTGGTACCACATGCTCATTATAACATGTGCATAACTGATGAACAACTGGGTAGCTTAATTGATGCCACATGTATGTAATCATGAACACCTATTAGCTATTATGCATTGCGATTAACATAATACCTTGAAATGTTTTTAATATTGTCTAATTGATTAACATCGTCAATAAGCATCACTATACATATATAAAAAATCCTATATGTGAAAACTAAATATGATGATAGCATCTCTGTTTCTTGTGCAATAACAAAAAAGATTCAGAAAGAGAAATGGATTAAGTGTACTGAGGAAATAAGATATCTGCATATTGGTCCACCTAGGCAAACTCATATGTTTCCTCATCAAGCAGATCCATGATCCATCCAACCAATATACAAAATCACCAAACTGATTGATAATCTCTCCCTATGCCCGAGTTGGCGTTTGGACTTGATCCTCACATAAAGAAATAACAATCCGTTTCTGTTATATACCTAAATTGTAAAATTAACTTTTCGGTTATTGCGATAGCCAAACTAGACCATTGAACTTGATTTATCATTAAATAGATGTAAGATTAATAATAACTAGTTTAGGAAGATTCAGAAATTTGCTGGATTTTACACAAATAAATTATGGGTAAGTAACTAGAAAATCCAGGTAACAAAATAAGACTTTGATGCAAATGCTTCTTTAGAATCTAGAAAATAATACACCATTGAAAAGTATATTGCGCTTGACTTGAAAATTCCTCATTTTATTGCTTAGCAGATGCAGAGGTTACAACAACGCACCATATTCACTGATTGTCTCTCACACTAAAACCTACAGATCAATCAACTCAAATTATTTAAATGGAATGTCATCAACACTCCCAATCAACATTTTTAGCAATACAGTTTTGAGAAACAAAGTTATAGCAAAACCCCAAGTAGATCATTACGACACTTGCCAAAGCATGAGATCATTGTTTATAGACGGAAGAGAACAACAGCTGAATCTGAACAACAAATCAGTGAGGAGAGATTGGCCCTACCTCATTGTTTTATTTTCTTTTAGACCTATGATTGCTGAAGTTCAACATTGTCACCTCCTTGAGTTAGTTTTGAATTATTATTATTTTCTTCCGTAATTGACTGTCTATCAATCCTGCATACATTTTCCATCTGCTAATCTTTTGGTTATTTCTCTTGTGAGTGAAGGCCACTTATACGAATTGTTGGAGATCGCTTTACCTGGCAAGTTAAAGCTGCTATATTGTCAACTCTGTCTATCATTATTAGTAAAGGGGGGATTGCTCTTAAACCTTTTCTCCCACAACTTCAAACTACATTCATAAAATGCTTGCAAGACAATGCAAGGTGTTGTATCTTGGTAATTTTTCTTCTAGTCTTTCTTGGATAACTTTTTTGCTAAAAGCTTGGATTGATGTCAAATACAGGACTATACGTTCAAGTTCTGCACTTGCCTTAGGAAAACTTAGTGCCCTGAGCACACGAGTAGATCCTCTAGTTAATGACCTTCTATCCACTCTCCAGGTAGGTAGTTGATATTGCTAACCTTTCAACTTGCTCACCACCTTTTTGATTAAATATGATTTTTCAGTCATTGGATGGTAGCATCAAGGAAGCTGTTCTTACTGCCCTTAAAGGTGTTATTAAGCATGCTGGCAACAATGTGAGTGGTGCAATCAGGCTTCAAGCTTCCTCTTTAGTGATAGACATGTTGCAACTTGATGATGATGAGGTGCGAAGTTCTGCAGCAAAGGTCATGGGAATCATGTCTCAGGTACAACATCTTTTGTGTGATTGATTTTTGGGATTTGTGTCTATTGCAAGACATTGGTCTGAAGGTGACTATCGGATTTGGTCTAGCTGTGATAGGATAGATGAATCTTCTACTAGAGAAATACTTGCAACAACTTGCTGCAAAAGCTTCTGCTTCTTTTTGGTTTCTTTAAATTGCTTCGTGAGATTTATTTTATACTTCTGTTTTATTTTGCATTGAGGCACTGACCTGCAATCTTATTTATTCTCAGTACATGGAAGATAATGAGTTCCAGAATCTACTACAAGGACTTGTGGGTTTGACTAAATCTGCAGCCTGGTTTGTTAGACATGGATCTTTTCTCACATTGTCTTCCATCTCTTTGCACAATCCATCCACACTGTACCGAAGTCCTCTCTTTCCATCTTTTCTAGATAATCTCAAAGTTGCATTGAAAGATGATAAGGTACAAAACTGTAAGCATTGGTGTATGTACTGTTTTTGCTATTCAATTCCTACGTCATTCATTTATTTTTGTGTGTCAAAACAGTTCCCAATTCGTGAAACTGCAACAAAGACAATTGGAAGATTACTCTGTTTTCGAGTTGGAAAGGAAGGAAACATATGTTCACAGCTCGTGCAATTGCTTATCTTAGCTTCTCAAGATGAATCGAGTGAGGTCAGAAGAAGAGCACTCTCCAGCATAAAGGCCTATGCAAAGGTATGCATTTTAAGTGGCTTACAGACTTTCCCCTAAATCTATAAAGAAGCCAGATAGAAATTTTCATTTTTCTGATTGGTTCCATGATTGCATCAGGTAAATCCTTCAGCAGTTGCTGCAAATCTTTCAATTTTAGGCCCAGCTATTGCCGACAGTTTAAAGGATGTGAGTAGGCCAGTAAGACTTGCTGCTGAGCGTTGTGCTCTGCATGTTTTTCAGCTAACAAAAGGTCAGTGTTATGTTGATTCTGTTTATCATAGGTTTTTTTGGCCCCTTGGAATTATCAGAATTCTTCAACTATTCATTCAGTTTCATTTTAGTAGTAATTTACTGGAAGTTTTTTAGGCATTTTACTTCCAAAACTACTGCAATCTATAATGATATGTTGCCATGTTGAATTGTCTTTGACTTTAATTGATGGAACTACATGAAAGTACCATGCTTCAGCGACCTGTTGCCTTAAAGTATATTATTCTTTGGTTCTATCAAGTGTTCACGTAGAGGTTCCAGAAAATTTGTCTCACCAAAAACTTGACATTAGGAATATGGAAAGGAGCTCAATCATCGTTTATAATCATTGCTTGCAGTTTTTCTTTAATTTCATATTGTTTTCAATAATTTTTGTTTTTTTTTTTGTTATGTAACCGATCATTTGTTGTAGGTGGAGACAACATCCAATCTGCACAGGGATACATGACTGGATTAGATGCTAAGAGAATTTCAAAGCTTTCTGAAAACAGGTATTTATTATGGATATATTTTTCAGTGGTTTTCATTTCAATTGTAATGTGTATGAACTTGATTTATTTTACCATAACAAAGCAGCAACCCTTCTGGTAAACAGGTTTCCTTTTTGGAGTCTTGCTTTTCTTCCATGTTTCTGTATTCCTGATTTTGTCTTATATCCGGGCAAAAATTTCACTTAGGCTCAGTTTCTTTGAGGGAAGGAAACAACTAGGAAAGAAAGACTGCTGTGAAAAAGTGGACAAGAGGAAATATTTTCCAAATTTTGATCTCCTTGAGGGAAGGAAACAAGACTTTCACTGGAGAGAAAATTGAGGGAGAAAAATTTAAGTTTCAAAAATTTATTTCAAAACATATGAATACAAGTAATTTGAAGGGAGCCTTGGCGCAATATTCAAATTGCTACATCTAGAAGTCACGGATTCGAGTCATAAAAATAACCTCTTGCTATGTATATAATAGATTATTTTTTGAGATCTTGCATTGACGAGAGCTACATGCACCATGCTACCATATGAATACAAGTAATTTAAAAATAGATTTTTAAAAAATATTGAAATTTATGGTGCAGAATTTGAGTTCTGAACTGTGATTTACTCACATGGGACGGAAATAAATTTAAGCCAAGCTGGAGAGATTTTTTTTCCAGCCCTTTCCTTCCCTCCTATCTTCACCAAAGAAATGGAGGAAAAGAATTAAGACAAAAATCAAAAGATCACCCTAAATTATGTAGATTGTTAAAAGGGCATCCCTTTTTCAAAAAAAAAAAAGTCAAAAGGGCACCCTATTACATTGTTTATTCCAAAAATGTTCTTACTTCCAGTGCTATTGTAGCAGCTACGAGTAGTTGCTATAACTGTTTTAAAATGATTTTGACTAACGTAAAATGATTTTAATGAAGTTTAAATAATTTTGATTAAGTTGGTAAAGAATATTAGTGTTCAAGGATTTAGGATTTAAAGTTCAACTTCAATTATGGAGCAGCTACTAGGTAGCTGTTGCAGCCGTTTTAGGGCTTAGGGCTGTAGTATCTACTGAGCAAGTGCTAGAGCAGCACTGAATAAGAGGTAGTTTTTGGTACAAAATGTCTGGTGAGGTACTTTTTAAATTTTTTTTGAAAAAAAGGACGCCCTTGCGACAATTTGTATATAATTTGAGACGCCTTTTAATTTTTGTCCTAAGAATTATATCAGGTAAATCTTTTTGCTTATTTTGTTACCTTTCACGTTTCCTGCTCTCATAGAAATATTACTTTATACTTTTTGGAAATTTTGTTACGCTCATTAACAAATTCAGTTTCATTGTTATTCGGAGCCCGGACAGGTAGTATTAAATCCTGTTATTATCATATCATGTAATTTTGATTGTTGTTTAAGTCAGCATACAACTGGTAATTTAATTATCTATATTTTATCTAACATTTTGATTCTATAATGCAGTGACCAAAGTGAGAACAGTGAAGATGAGTCTCCAAAGACATGAGACGGCTTCAAATTTTTTGCATTCATTGGAGTTGTGCAGTCTCTGGAGGTCAAAGTATTCTGTAGAGACTCATGCATCTAAAACACAGAAGTTATTGAAATGCCATGTCATTGCACATTTTCTTTGGGATAACTGCATAAAGGGACCACTGGAAGAAAGCCACATGTTGAATCCATCCGAGCTAGTTCTAGATATTGGCAGCCACCTAAGTATTTTCCACATGTAGGCAGGCATGTGGCAATTTTGTTTGCGTTTTTTAGAAGATCAAACTGAGATACTGTCATCGTCTATTATCTGCGTTGGTATTTGACAATTGTATATATTTTAGCTACCGTTTATGTTTGTTAAAATAAATCATGTTAATACTTTAAAAAAATTTGTTCAATATTCAAAAGATATAACTTGAATTGTCTACTTAGGCAAACGAGAAGTGTCGTAAAAGACTCTAAGCGCCACTAATAGTTATCTTAGTGGGTTACTATCAAAAAAATATTTCATAATATTCGTACACCGATGCGCGCAGCCCACTGCAACAGAGTTAAACTTGCGCAACGATACGGAGCCGGAGCCACCCTTGGCTATCGCGACCTTCAGTTCCATTTTTTAAATAATAATTTCGATTTTTTTTTTCAATCGCATCGCAAATTTATTGACCATTTTGATAAAAATTTACATTTTATAAATATTATTATATTGATAAGTTTATAAATATGTTAATTTTAACTTGTTTATCTGCAGCATCTTATTCGTAGTATCGTTGTAAAATTTATTGTTCAAAATAATTTTTATTTTTATTTTTGTCCAATAAAAAATTACCGTAGTCTATAAAAAAAAAATGAATGTTGAGCGAGATGCCGATGAGACAACGGAAAACTGGCCATTGCCTCGTTAGATTTAGATGCTAAATAATCGCTTCGGGGCAGTCTTACAGAATTTTGAATCCTGCCAGTGATTGTAATAAAAAAAAGATATTCATTAATGAGTTAATGCGGCAGGCGAAGCATTCGAACTCTGGATTTTACCGGTCAATCAAAATTTTGGATGATTTGGTCAAAAAGAATTAGGATTAGCTCTAGAAAAAGGGAGGAAAATCAAGGAAAATGAAGTAAACCTTATGAAATTAGGATGACATGCCAATTTGGATAACCTCAAAATGTTGGAATCAGTTCGTGCAAGCCATAAAAGCATGTAAAGAGGTGAGAACAACCTCTATTTGGATCAGACCAACCCAATAAATGAATAAATCTAACTCGAATAAGCTTCACAAGGAATCTATCAAGTTGGAATTCAACCACAGATAAATAAAAGGAAATAAATAATCAAAAGAAGACGAATTTAATATTCAAGAAAACACGAAAGAATTTGACATAATAATTTGGAAAACAAGATTCCTTAAGTTTCAGCAAAACCTAATTATATCATGTTGCCCCATCAATGAGGATGCAATTATTCTCAGTCTTAATATGCTTGATCGCATGTCAAATTTTAAGTACATCCCAACATACTGAGCCCGTAATTATAGAATTAAACAATTACTTCAACAATGTTTATTATAAAACAAAATCCATTACTCTGCTGCAACATCTGCAATTACATCCTCAGCTCAACCAGATTTTCCACTACCACAATCTGAATCAATGTTCGATTACCAAACCTGTATTTGCTGGTGGATAAACACTTCTTTGGTTCATGATACGATTTGTTGAGGTTGGTTTTGTGAATGCTGATAGCTGGAGAGTCCAAAATTGGTGAACATCCCCTGCATATCAACCGCTCATATCAGCTAGAAAATGTGCCAAGATAGTTATTATCTCCAGTAGAGGTGTTATGCAAACAGTATTGAATAACAAGATATGAAACGTTTACTCTCGGTCAACCACAATTCTCATCAGGCTTCAAGGCCAACATGAGATATGCCAATGAAAATTGAGTGCTAGATACAAGCAAAGAACGATTGAGAAAGGATTATAGTTCGAGGTGTCTAATGTGGGTAAAAATACCACTGATTCAATATTGTCGTGTATGTACAAGTAAAGATTAACACAGTGAAACTGGCTAATCTCCGGCAGCAGAGCGGAACCAACCAGGAGGCAAAATGTGGAGAAAGGAAAGTAGTGGCTGCTCACCTCAAAGGCTCATAAAAGAGGAAGGCCAAATTGTTTTTACCAGCAAACTCAACGGACCCAAATTACTTCGGCTTGATCGCATCCATTTTAGACTCCAATCTATCATGATCTATTGTAACCAGTCTCAAGTCAAGTTGTCCCCATCTTGCCATATTCCCAGTTGAGGTTCGAACCAAATAATTAAGTTGGCAGATTTCCATAATTTGTTGTGAGATTATCATAGCAGTTCTGGTCGACTCAAGGAAATAACTTTTCGTAAAGCAGAATAAGACTACATAATAAACTCTTCCCTAGGTCCCACATTCACAGGAGTTTCATGCACCAGACTGCCCTTTATTACCACAGCAGTCAAGCACTTTCACAAATGAAAATTGAGGGCCAGTTCCAAGTAAAGGGATATAAGTCAGAAAGGATTAAGGTTCAGTGTTCCCTTCTAGTTTTACTCTAGAAGCATAGCATACACAATGAGCATGAGTCCAGCTGTAGTATTTTAGATCCTATGTTATCTTAACATGAATCGATTGACAATCAATCTGCAAAACCAGGTACTAACCTCTGCATCATTGATTGCACAGGCCACACAATAATGTCCCTGGAGATGACAATGAAAGAACTTGATTAGAACAATAATTTTAACTTTACTAGGGGATGGCAACTCGTGAGAGGTTAGGTGGATTATCTTCTTTGGATTTAAGCTATAAGTTGTAAGATCATTACTTGCCTGCATCATGTACCACTCTTCAAATTCATCAAATATTTCAAGACGTTCAATCCTACATTATTTTAGAAGCATTATGAGAACTGATCCAATAGAAATATACAAAATCAAAGCAACTGGACAAATAACATAAGGTAAATAACACAGGAAGAAAATTTTTTTTCTGAAAAAAGAAAGGAGTTCACCAACAAAAAAACAGTTCAGGTTTTAGAATCCTAACAGCGGAAGAAAGTATGGATTCATCCATTTCCTCTACCTGTGTTTTTCTTCAGTATTGATGAAATCATTATATATCCTGAGCATGTCCCATGCAACAGCCCTCTGAAGCATCATTGAACGTTGTGGAAATAAATAACTCATGCAAACATATGCATAATGAACAAAAGAAGGGAAACAAACCTGCCATCCATGATCCAGAAAGAGTTTTTCCTTAGACGGTAAAGTGGGTGTTGCATATATGCCAAGGAGAGGGCAGCCTCGACTCTGCATTGGAGAAGAAGAACAAAAATAATTTTGCTGAAACATAGATAGAACTCACGGCAATGGCACAGTTGCAGTTCCTATGTAATTTTATCAAAAGAAAAAGAAAAAGGAAAAATTATAAAAATAAAAACTTAAAATTAGGGAAAGATATTGTAACACCTCGAGATTTTTTATCATTTGTTCCCCAAAAGCATCATGAGGATGTATCTGAGAAGAAAGCAGCCACATATCTGGACGTTAGTTGATCTAAGATGCATAAGTAACATCTGCAAACATCAAGTTGTTTTGGAAAATAACCTGTTCATATAAAAAGAATACAGCATTTGCAAATTTCATTGACGCCCATTTGACAATAGCACATGTTGGGTCTGGATCCAAGTATATCAAGACACACTCTGCAATTATAAATGTTGGCAGGCTGATGACAACATCAGAAAAGCAGTTTAATTTTTTGTTTCTTAACATTGATATCTAGTAATCTAACTCAGCATTAAATTAGCAAATAGATGATAGATGCCCTGTAAAGAAAAAAAAACTCGACTTTAGTCTACAAATTGATCCACTTTTGTAGTAACAAAGAACTGAGAACGTGAGTTTGATCTATGTCTTAAGTGTAATGGACCTAAAGGAAGAAAGTAACTATACCAAAACAAGCTCTTGCAAGCTCTTGCATTTAGAACACAAAAAGATAGCAAAAACAACACGACAAGAAAACAAGACCAGTTTCTTATAGACAGATAAATTATTGCTCCTAACAAGGGCATGCCAATACAACTTGGTAAACGTCAGAAAGAACAAGTTTGATTTTGCCGTCAGAAAGAACAACATTATTGGGACAAGTAGGTCATCATAGAACAAAAGAACCGATCTCTTGTAAGGTTGCGTAGACATCATAAACAATTTGTAGAAGTGGGCATGCGAATAATAGCTAAAATTAACACAAATAAAGTTTCAAATTTTTTCAGTAGATGAAAATCTAGAGAAATGCACAGAAAAGTACCTAGGATCCAGCTGAGCACAGTTTATGACATCATCTAAAACTTGGATGTTGCGAATGTCAGCCGGAAGTAGCTTGTAATGGTTGCTAAGCACTTCACCTTTCTCTATATATAGAAAAATCTATCAGTAACAGAAAATTAACAGTATGATATATAAATCGGTTCCTAATATGAATGGAATTTTCAAAAATTCAGATGCTTCTGTTAGAAATTATTCAGATGCTTCTCTAAAACATGGATTTATGTAGGTTTTTTGCTATTCAACTCTCTATTCTGTGCTGCTATTTGCGCCAATACTAATGTATGATTTTTTTATCATTGTATTCTCAACTTATAGTCATTTCAACGTACACTACAACTAGTAGCTTATGTGGATAAATAAAATTGCTTCAAATTCACTTTTGCTAATTTGCTACCAATAACATTTAGGGTGTGTTTGGTTTGAGTTATCAAAAGGTTAATATTTTACTGCATTACCCTTGGATGATATTAATTGGGTGTTAACTCATGCAAGAGACTTTTGAAAATTCTAGGTAATTGACTGCATTATCCTTTGTTAACTCCGAAATTAACAAAAACTTTACGCTTCCCAAGTAATCAGATTCCGGATTATATGCCCCCTTAGCTACGTGGCAGACATCCTCCATTACTTGAGAATCGTCAATTACCTTGAACTAAACAGGGTAAAATAATATAACCACATGCAGATAACCAAGATTATGAATAGAAATCCTGAACCAAATGCACCCTTAACGTAGTAGATACTCACCATGCATGTATATAAAGAAAAATGATCTACATGGAATAGGGTTTACTTAAGGGTAGTGTTATTTCGTAATTTTGAGATACCTCAATTACATGAAAGAAGCTCTATTTATATACAAGATTAGGGCCTATTCAAAAGACTAAACCAAATCCTATCCTAGGAATAAATCAAATTTTATCCTAGGAAATAATTATTCCTAATGATATTTAGGGATAATAAATTATCCCTAGTCATATCTATAATATTCTAACACTCCCCCTCAAGCTGAAGAATATAAATTATATGCACCCAGCTTGTTACATATGTAGTCAATTCGAGGACCTCTTAGTGACTTAGTAAATATATCTGCTAGCTGATCATGTGAGTTAACAAAACTAGTAGATATTTCTTCAGATATGACTTTCTCTCTGACAAAGTGACAGTCGACTTCAATATGCTTTGTCCTCTCATGAAAAACTGGATTTGAGGCAATATGCATGGCAGCTTGGTTATCACATATAAGTGACATTTGTGTAACGTTTCCAAACCTTAGCTCTTGAAGCAACTGTTTGAGCCATATAAGTTCTTGACTGGCTATGACCATAGCTCGATACTCTGCCTCTGCACTAGATCTTGCCACAACATTTTGCTTTTTGCTTTTCCAAGAAACAAGGTTATCTCCGACAAATATACAAAAACCAGAAGTAGATCTCCTATCAATGGGAGATCCTGCCCAGTCTGCATCAGAATATCCTATAACTCGAGTATGTCCTTTGTCTTCATACAAAAGACCCTTTCTTGGAGCGCCTCTGATATATCGAACAATGTGAATCACAGTATCCCAATATTCTTTACACGGAGAGTTGAAGCGACTTACTACACTTCTGCAAATGAGATATCCGACGAGTGATGTGATAAAGTAACTTAGTCTTCCTACTAATCGCCTGTATCGTTCAGGATCTAGTATAGGCTCCCCCTGATTTGGTAGGAGTTTGACATTAGGATCCATAGAGTTGTCAACTGTCTTTGAGTTTAACATTCCTGTTTCTTCTAGAATATCCATTGCATACTTCCTTTGAGATATAATGATCTCATTTTTGATGTATACTTCTATCCCCAAGAAGTATTTAAGTCTGCCGAGATCCTTTGTCTGGAAATGTTTGAAAAGATGTTGTTTCACTTGTGAGATCCCGAGATGATCACTATCTGTGATGACAATATCATCAACATAACCACTAGGTAGATGCAACCAGTCGATGAGTGACGATAAAAGACAGAATGGTCAGCCTCGCTCCGAGTCATGCCGAATTGTTGAATTACAATACTAAATCTACCGAACCATGCTCTGGGTGACTGCTTGAGACCATATAAAGATTTTCGCAAGCGACACACAAGACCAGAAGACTCTACTAAGCAACAAAACGGAGGTTGCTCACGTAGACTTCTTCGAGCGGGTCACCGTAGAACGCATTCTCGATGTCCAACTGATAAAGAGACCAGTGTTGAATCGCAGCAATGGACATGAGTAAGCGTATAGAGGACATCTTGACAACAGGAGAAAATGTGTCCCCATAATCCAATCCGAAGATCTGAGTATAACCTTTAGCAACGAGACGAGCCTTAAGCCGATCAACCGTTCCGTCTGGACAAACCTTCACTGTATATACCCATCGACAACCAACAACTGACTTTCTTGATGGTAGAGGAACGAGATCCCAAGTCCCACAACTCTGTAAGACACTCATTTCATCGAGCATAGCATGTTTCCATCCTGGATGGACAAATGCATCTCCTGCAGTCTTTGGAAGAGAAACAGACGACAAAGAGGAAAGACAAGAATAATAGGAAGGAGAAAGACGATGGTAACTCAAAGAAACATAATGTGGAGAAGGATTACGAGTGGAACGATACCTTCCGGGCGATGAGAATATCGGACTGTAAGATCGACCGGAGGAAGGGGCGGAGGACCTGGTTCCAGAGATGATTCCATGGCAGAGTCAGTGTTGGCCGACAGCAAAGCAGGACGAGGACGACGCTGATAAACCTGCAACGGAGGAGGAATTGGGGCTGGGGGTGATAGAGAATCCTCTGGAGGATCAAAGACTGATACAGGTATAGAAGGATAAAATTCAGACGATGACTCTGAAGACCTAAATAAAGGAACTGAATCAAAGAACGCGTGGCATGGCGGAGATGAAATCCAAGAGTAGAGAGAATAACACTTATACCCTTTACGAGACAAGGTGGGTACCCAAGGAAAATACATTTATGCGGAGGAGAGAGTTTATCAATGTCAAGATCAAGAGCGTAAAGAAACATGTAGAACCAAAGACCCTAGGATGAAGGTGCTTGGATAAAGTACGTGATGAGGTATTTGACCTGTAAAGTAGAGGAAGACATCCGATTGATGAGATAACATGTAAAGTAGCAATCACCCCAGCGAAGAGGAAAGTGAGAGTGGAGGAGAAGAGTCCGTGGTTTCGAGAAGATGGTGATTCTTTTCGCTCGCAACTCCATTCTGGGGGTATGAGGACAAGACTTTCGATGTAATATGTCGAGATGCCGAAGGTTTGAAACGGAGTAGATAGATATTCACGTGCATTATCACTCTGCAAGGATCGAAGAGGGATACCAAATTGTGTTTTAACTTCATTAAAAAAATATTAGAAAATAGAAAACAATTCCGAAAGATCCTTCATCAGATATAACCAAGTACAACGGGAAAAATCGTCTATAAAGGTAACAAAATATCGTGTCTCCAATGTAGAGGCAACACGACTTGGACCCCAAATATCGAAATGAACCAAAGCAAAGGGAGACATAGCCCGACTTATAATGCGAGGAGAAAACGAACTACGTACGTCACTTAATCGACTCGACTCACAAGACAAGACTACAAGTGAGGGGATGACTAGGATGTAATTGTTTTAACTTATCAAGACCAGGATGTCCCAACTGAGCATGGATAACAAGTGGAGATGCTGCCGCCGCACCAACAAGAGAGTTTTAGTGAAGTTGATATAGACCATGAGACTCATATCCGGAGTCAATCATCCTCCCCGTACTCCGGTCCTGTAATGAAATAGAAGATTTAGTAAATGAGATGACACAATCAAGAGACCGAGTGAGCTGACTTATTGATAATAAATTAAAGGGAGCTCCGGGAACAAAAAGAACATTCTGAATGGGAAGAGATGGAGAAGAATGAACAATACCAGCACCTTGGGACTGAGTTTGAGAACCATTTGCCATGGTGACAAAGGGTAAATAACCGGAAGTAGATAGTGAGGAAAAAAGAGATCTATTACTAGTGATATGATCGGTGGCCCCAGAGTCAAATACCCAAGGACCCGAAGAGCGAGATATGCCAGCAAAGGAATTACCAGCTTGTGTAATGGCAGCAAGGGAATTAGACTCCCGTCGATCCTCATACCATTTCAGAAAGTCATCATAGGAAGGCGGTGGAGTTGGAGATGGTGTCAATTGAGGCGGTGGGGTTGGAGTTGGTATCAATCGAATCGAGTCAAGACGCGTGTAACTCTCGGGCGATCCGAGCGATCAGGAGGTCGACCATGGAGACTCCAACATTTATCAATCGTGTCTTGGTCGATGACAATGATTACACCATGGACGCCTTTTGCCATTCTTACGTGGTGGACGTTTGTTGTTGTTTCCGAGACGAGTCTGAAGAGTCGGCCGAGCGGAAGATGGTAATATCAAGACTTTGGTAGAGACACGGAAGAAAGTCGCCCAGGTAGAGTCCATGGTGGCCTCTATGGGGCTGCCTAGGATCTGATCACGAACATGAGAGTAATCTGAGGGCAGACCATATAATGCCAGAGACATAAAATTTTTTTTCCGATTTTCAAGCTCTGCAACAGGAGTGGTCGCGTGGGTGCAGTCATCAACTCACGTAAGGCTAGAGACTGATCCCAAATAAGTTGACATAGACTCCTTGATCTGACGGGCATTAAGGATGGTCATGAAGTCGTCACAAACTTGATAGAGTCGCCGAGAAGTGTTCGTAAAAAGTTGTTGAGCTTGTATCCAAACATCCTTGCAGGTCTTATGAGTCCGTAAGACATCACGGAGAGATGGATGGATGGTGGCTCGGATAATGCAACACAACTGAGCATCAACTTTTCTCCATAAAGGACGATCGACCACTTGAATATCCTCTTCAGTTTGTGTGAGATGTGTTTCATAACCCTATCCAACAAGCGAAAGCTCAATGTAAGAGGCCCAAGAGGAGTAGTTCTTACCATCCAAGAGCTCAGACGAGAGTGGTGCCGTCACGTGGTTGGTAAAAATTGAGAACTCCGGCTTCGAAGTGCTGAAGGTAGTCATGACGAATGATGCAGGTATTGATTCGATCGGAGCTGCCGGAAAATATTGTCTGAGCTGCAAGCTGCGTAGCTGGCCCAATGCGGATTGACGGCGGACGGCAGGACTTAGTAAATCGCGTGCGAGGCCGCCTGAGGTGGCGGAAGGAAG
Source organism: Wurfbainia villosa (assembly GCA_025175895.1). Classification (NCBI taxonomy): domain Eukaryota; kingdom Viridiplantae; phylum Streptophyta; class Magnoliopsida; order Zingiberales; family Zingiberaceae; genus Wurfbainia; species Wurfbainia villosa. Next base: position 55,985 of record CM046000.1, on the reverse strand, counting down.
CTGGATGGTCCGGAAGGAAGCTGCCGGAAGGAATCGTGTCGTTCACGAGGAAAGCAAGCGATTTCCCGAGAAACTGCCAGACAGGCCGACCTTGGCCCCCGGGAAACCGAAGGAGGCTGATTTCCAGGCGGTCGTGCTCGTTTTCCTCTGCTTGACGAATAGCGTGAGGCTCGCGGGCACTGCTGGAGCACTATTGGAAATCCCTCTGTCGGAGGAGAGCTGACAGTGTGGGAGGCGGGAGGCAGCTAGTAGAAGACCAAGACACGAACGAAGACTCCTCGTCGTTGGCGGGACGCAGCACACGAAAAGTAGCACACTTCAACGGAGGATGTTGGCGGCGGGAGCACGGAAGGCAGAGAGGGGCTGCAGGATGGAAGGCGCAGGGGGAGGCTTGCAGTGAGGAAGAAGGCAGAAGGAGCTCTAGGAGGAAGCGGAGGAGATTCTTTGTCTGCAGTGAAGGGAAGAAGACGCCGCTCGCGAGGAAGAAGAAGAGGTCGTCGCCGCTCGCGATTCCCACTTCCGTGCGCGAAAGAAGAAGAGGTTTCCCAGAGGACGCTGCGTGCTCGTGGGGAAAGAGATCGCGGAGAAGCGCGGAGCAGCGAAGCGGGAAAGAGAAACGCGAAACAACAGCAGGCGGAAACCTAAAACCTAAGCTCTGATACCATGTTATTTCGTAATTTTGAGATACCTCAATTACATGAAAGAAGCTCTATTTATATACAAGATTAGGGCCTATTCAAAAGACTAAATCAAACCCTATCCTAGGAATAAATCAAATTTTATCCTAGGAAATAATTATTCCTAATGATATTTAGGGATAATAAATTATCCCTAGTCATATCTATAATATTCTAACAGGTAGTTTCAAGTTCGAAGAACAATTTGTTAGGACTACAATGCAAGAAAAACTACTCTTGGTGCATGTTCCATTTTCTTTTAATGAAAGTTTAGACATTGTAAGAATTGGATAGGTTTTCCGATTGCAAACTAACAATGTCGCTAGCTTCCTATAAATCACATAATTTCTTGGATTTTTCATGAAAGTAATATTTCACTACTAGTAATAGTTAAAGATGAAGGGGAGTTTTAACACAATATAAAGTTATTGTCGTGTGACTTAGAGGTCATAGGTTCAAATTCTAAAAATAGTCTCTTGCAAAATAAAATAAGACTGCATACAATAAACCCTTCTACAGAATCCCACATTGCATTTGGCTACCCTTAGTGATAGTTAAAGCTCTTGTAAACTATGAAAGTGAAGAATAAAATGACATGGACAGAATATCTGTGCATAAAAGTGACCAATTGTAGCGCCTAAATGAAAATTGCCAGTAGAAAGGAAATGTGTAAAAAACAAAAGGAAGTAAGGCCCAATTTACCTATTGATTAAAGGTAACTTACCTATTGAAATAAAAGCTTCAGGCCCAACCTTCTCCTTTAGTTGAGTATAATGATCAATGATGGCTGCTTTCTTACTGGTGACCTGAAACACAGTTGCAAAAGTCAAACAATATCCACGAAATTTTCAAATTACTGGGATTCTTCTAGCATTCTTTTAAGACAACAAGATCAATGGAGACAAGACTATAATGTTTGTTTCAGAACCAAGGCATCTTTCACCCCCATTCATGATGCATACAAAAGTGAACAATCACCAATATCTATAATTGAAAATGTACAGTCTCATACCTCCTTAAAATCAAGCTCCACATACAGATATGGTGCCATCCCTTCGTCCTGTACAAAAATAACCCATTACAATTTTCAGACCAAAAGATGGCATTTAGGAGGAGAAGAATGAATCAAAACTTGAATTAGCATGTAAAGCTAAAAAATTCAATGATGTATCTTATACAAAATATAAAATTCCTCCATGACAAGAACAACGAAAATGCATCTTTGAGGTGGTATGAGTGAATAATGTTGTGGCCAAGACATAAAATGAAACCATTTGAGAAATACTAATGGTAAATGATCACATACTAGTAACTGAAAGTAGGTAGTATCAAAGCCAGCTCCAAGAGAAAGAATCTGTTTCTTTGAGTGATTGATGACACTCGTCTTTCTTTCAGTTTTAAGAAACTTAAGTAGAAGCTTCCTAAGAGTAGCCCAACGAGCATAGTATCCTTCAACAGCATAGCAATGTGAAAGGAAATAGTATCAACAGTTTGGAAAACAAAATCTAAAGGTAAATAATGACTAAAATGACATTAGTGACAGCTAATCTAACCACGATTGATTATGGGTGCTCTCCTTACAGGCTTCCTAACAAATAAGTGAACATATTCATCCTTCATATAGCCCTTCTTAACGCAGGACCTGTTGATGCATTAATATACAATTAGTTCAGGTAATGTCAAATTGCATTAACCATGTTAAAGATAGTTTTGTTTCAAAAATAGCTAGATATGTAACTGCACAAACATGATGTTGAAATCGGAGAAAAACTAGTAATTCATATTCGTGAATATTAATGTCAATGTTGCTACTAGAGATCAAACTTGTTGCTATTATTGATGCTCCAGAAAGAGAAAATAAGGTGTTAAGCTATTATGCCTACCATCCATAGTCCTCAAAATTTCAAAATTTATAAAGGTTTGTTTTGTCCTTACTATCTCTGCCAAACAAGATGCAACTGCTGATTCATTACAAATAGTGTGTGCATACAACATTGGCACCGATGTATGTTGTATTGGTACAAATAAGATTCATATCTCTCCACAATGATATAATATTGTCCATTTTGAGTCTAAGTCTTTATGATTTTTTTTTTGGACTTTATCCAAAAGGTCTCATATCAATGGAGATATCTTTTCATCTTATAAGTCCATGATCTTTTCTATGTCTTTTCAATGTGAAACTTTGATTGCTCTCCCAACAATTCTAATAATCTCTCCCCCCCCCCCCCAACGTAAACAAAGGACTACATTGGACCTCCCCCTTAAGTCCATCCATCCTGGAAGAACTTCCTTTGCTTGATGTACGATCCTCATCCTACCAGATCTTCTTGCCAACTGTCTGGTCCTCTTAAACCAGCTGGACTTTTTGCTAGTTGTCCGTTCCTCCTGACTCAACTAGACTTCCTGTCTGGTATCTAGTTCTCTTGATTAGGATATGAGAGCCCTCACGTCCTTTGTTCGAGGCTCATGGTTCGTATCTTTCCAATGTGGGATTTTGATTGTTCTCCCAACAATCCCAACATGCTGGTAATGTAGGCTACTATAGCTAAACTTATTTTAATTGCATTGACTTAGAAATAATTTGACTCCGTGGAATATCAAATTGCAAGGCCTGAAGTGTCCAACCCCTCCAGTTGTCTAAGCTCAATGCTTCCTACTAGCAATTTGTGAGATACACAAGTTTGAGTATGATATATTTACGATCCACATCCACACAAGATGTGAGAGAGTCAATTACTGAACCAACTTTCATGGATAGGGTTCAAATAGGAAGTGTCATCGTAAAGCTATAACATATTACGGAACTCTACTAGTTATAGCAAACTAGCTTAAACTTTGATCCGGAACAAGGGTAGAGGAATTTCAGTGAGGTGAAGTTTGGTTGAACTGTGGCTAGGTGGAGTTGGGCTCACTAGAATTAAATTTAGTTTGGTTAAGGCTAATGATATGAACATGTGGGGTTCAACTCACCCAACCTGCAAGTGGTTTGGTCAAAGCTAGGCATGTTGGGTTGGAGTCAAGTGTTTGGAGAGATTTGGGGGATTTAGTTAAGGGGATGAATTATAGTGGAGATTTGAGCTTAGAGTTCTTTGGTCTGTACGAATTGAGGTGAGGGAAGGAGGGGAAATGGCTGAAGTGTGGTTAGAGGTAGTCCAAGTTTGAGAAAATGTTGTTGCTTAGAGTGTCATCCAAAATCTCCAAATGGCTGAGGTTCCCCTCCATTTATATGCTTTATGCCACAAGATATCAACAACTAGATACATTAGTTCACTTCAATAATCACTTCAGACTACACTCAAGTGACAAGTCACCTATCGGGTAGGTTAACATCTGATCTGAAGTTGACCATTGCATTAACCATCAATTTATTGGATAAGTGCATACTTGTTTCCACAAAAATAATTTGTAGAATTTAGATACTTACCATGTTGACACCCATTACTGTTTTTTAATTCTGATATTTTTTTCAAAAGGATCTCCATGAATGATTATGATTATACTGCAACATTTGGAAACATATCGTGTTGCTTTTATGCTAGTAAACTCTCTGTCGATAATTCTATTTGTGCAATAAAGACTTTGAAGATAATTTTAGTTTGTCTGCCAAGGACTTTGTAATCAGTGATTATGTATTCGTGCATTATGTGGTTAGTTCTTCTATTGTCTTTCTACACTCTGGGCATGGTATATTTATCTGTTCCATAAATACATACACATTCCAAGTTCATCCATATGATAAAAGAGAATCATTCATTACACTATTTTACAATTTTTTTCAACTATTATCAAAATTATATATCAAAGGATTTAGTTTAGTTTTTCTTGTTGCAAGGATTTGCTCTCGTAGGTGTACAGCATATTTTTCATGCTCTGGACAACCTCAAGGCAACCCTTGTCTACTTCATTGGCTACCAAATATTAACCACCACTATCACCCATTTATATGCTAAATTCCTACCATCAATAGCATAGGCAGGCATCATCCCACCATTTTTTAAGGCCCTTGGCCACCTCACAAACGATAAGAGAAAATTAGGGTTGAATTAAATGAAAACCCGGGAGGGAAACAGGTGGAATGAAGCTGCTCGAAGCAAAGGGATCCTGACGAATCAATTAAAAATTATCCATCGACCAAAAACTGCCAAAATGAACAGAACATAGCAGACGAAATCGAGAAACCCCCCAATCCGAGACATTCGGTGGGCGACGCACAGTGGCTTTGCTCGCTACAGTCCATTTCAGTGAGAACGAATGAGAAGAGGGTGAAGTACGCACAGTTTGCTGGCGGTGGCGTCGTCGTTAGTGGCTTGAACGGCGATGGTGTTGCTGCCGGCGCTGCGGGGATCGACTCCGCGGTCATGACTTTTCTCCATCCTCCGCCGATCCCGTCGCGGCTTGAGGCTTCGCCTTGGTTTCGGGTTTGGCTCTCCCATATGTGCGGGTTTCATGGAGGTCCGCATCTCCTTATCGGGTTTGACCCGCAATTAAAGTCGGATTTAGCGTCGAGTTCATCCGCAATCAAAATCGGACCTCATATATAAAACTTGTATATTTTATCTATCTATCTATTTATTTATTTATAATCCAGCGAAAGGGCAGATCCATTGATTTCAAAATCTATTCATCTATTTTTCAAATTAAACCGACTCTGACTTTTTTTTTTACCATGTAATGTTAAAATACTTAAACTAAGGACAAAAGGATATTCAAATTTCATCAGAGATAAATATTATAAAAGTCAGAGTACGATTGGAATGGTTCCGAAGGTGAAAACCTCACCTCGTATATGCTTACAAGACAATGAATATATTTTAAGAACAGTAAATTAAGTATTAAAAATTAGTTATAGATGGACGACGACGACCGACGATAATCGACTGGCGATCGACGGCGATCGACGGTCGACGGCGACAGGCTACAGTCGACGGCCGAAGACGGCAACGATCGGCTGGCGAGGGCCAATGGTCGTCGATCGTTGGGCGATTGCCGATCGCCAGTCGGTCGTCGATCGATTGGTCGTCGGTTGGTCGTCGATCGATCGCCGGACGGTTGTCGGTCGTCGGTAGACAGTCGGTCACCGACAACTGACGGTAGGTCGGGCAACGACGACGACGACGAACCGATCGATGGTGACAATGGACGGGAATAATCGACTTCGATTATTGAGCATCTAACACTTTTCGAATTACAGTTTATAATGTAATCGGATTACATAGATTTTGTCTTTTAATTCGGATTACAAAATTCAAATGACTTTTGTAATCCAAATTATTACATTACTATTTTAAAATGATAATAAATAAAATAATTAATTTTGTAACGTAATTAGATTATATTAAAAGACAGTATGCAGCCTAAAATTTTTGCTGCATTCAAAAACACCCATAATGATCTAATAATGCGTCAAAGCACATCAAGCTGTTAGGAAAGCTAGCAATCTGTGCTTGTGTTGTTTGACACTCCACCTCATATGTGCCCAGCGGATTGAACCGACCCAAGCCCAAGATTCAGTTAATAATAACATATTTTATTTTGTTTATGATACTTAAAATAATTCAAACACAGTTCCTTCCTTCCCTGAGAGATTGCTAAAGTTAATAGTACGGTTGATCTCTTTTGTGAGAAGGAATCAATATGCATTTAGATTGTTAACTTATAGTCTCTATACTTTTTCAGTTTCATCTTATTTGATCAATCTGCTAGTCCATTGGTACCAGAGAGAGAGAGTTTAGTTTCATGAAATCTTATTCAGACCATGGTGGAAAACAGAGATGACTATAAAAATCATCGTAACAAGCTAGAAATTTGAGTAAAAAACTAACACGGTGTGTGGTGTTTTATGGGTGTCTCCAAAAGACCCAAACCCTAAACCCAAATGTCTAACATGGAGTTCAATTCAATGCTTGCTTAAAACCATTGTCTCTGCAATTCGATTGAATTGCTTCTCTACCGGATTGTTCAGCTCATTCAAGTGGTGTTTCTGCCTGCTTTTGTTTCGTGACAAGGAAGGGGCACAATTAGCAGCGAAATTGTTTGGTGGAGTTGGAAAATAATTGAATAAAGATCATCCTCATATGTACCTTTTTATGATTGATGTCTGTCGAGACCGTGATGGTAGGATGTCCAAGTGGCAGAACAGGTAAGCGTCGGCTCTTGGGCGAGGAGAGTCGCGGTCCGAAATCGCTTGGATGGTACTCGGCGTTATCCGATGGTCGGGTATAAGGAGGCGGTCCGAGCCGAATGGTGAGCCTGCACAGTAACGACCGGTTAAGGGCGTCGAGAGAGATCCCAATAAAACCCCTCCGACGCTCAAGACAGGAATTTAGTTGGAAACGGAGAAGAAATGGGGGAGAGCTAGTGTTTTAGTGGATCCGAAGAAAAAAAAACTCCTCTCCCCTTCCCCCGGAGGATTGTATATATAGAAGGGAATCCCTATTCCCAAGGAACTCTGCCAACAGAAGTGGCATAGCCCTAGTGGACCGTATATTATGATCATTGTTACCTGACTGCGTCCAGCACATGAGCTGTAATTAATACATGTCGTGCGGTTGATAGGAGACAAGTCTCAATTAATGCTGCGGCTAATCTCCTAAGATTTTGGCAGGGAAATCAGCCCTCAGGTGTGAGCAGCAATTAATACACGTCGCGCGGTTGATAGGAGACAATTCTCTATTAATGCTGCAGACATTCCTTCAGACATTGTCAGTGACTTATCCTTGTGATGGGGGTTTGCCTTTTCAACTTGATGAAATGACCATTTCTTTAGCTTATAATAAAATGGATCCTTCCACCTGCGACGATTCCCCCCTTAAATGCGGGGCGCTTGATATAAGAGAAACCCAAGCCGAGATGCGGGGCGTCCGGTATACAAGGGAAATCCGGGTCGAGACGCGGGACGTCCGATATATAAGAGAAATCCAAGCCGAGACGCGGGGCGTCCGGTATATAAGGAAAATCCAGGCCGAGACGCGGGGCGTCCGATATATAAGAGAAATCCGGGGCGAGACGTGGGACACCCGGTATATAAGGGAAATCCAGGCCGAGACGCGGGGCGTCCGGTATATAAGGGAAATCCGGGCCGAGACGCAGGGCGCCCGGTATATAAGAGAAATGTAACCATTTGCCATGAGTCCGAAAGGTACAGTGGGTCTAACCTGTTTGTCTAATCCTGGCTTCAATTTTGACCCAGGCATCATGGGTCTCCCCCTACCTGAGTCTAGTCGAAGGATAGACACAGCCTGACTGACTAGATTGGTTTGATTCGGACCATGACTTTTCCTCCTATTTCTCCTTTAATGAGGTATGGTAAAGGCTCCTTGGGAACGGAGAGGATCTTGCTTTTGGACGCATTCATCAATGTCCATCAATGCGTCGATTCGATTCATGATTGTTCTGTTCCCCCTAGGGTTTTCCCGGTTGTGCCAAGTGGCCTCCAGGGAGAGATCTCGAGAAGAGGAATCGTCGAGTTGCCGCTATAAGTAATTCACCGCCCCTCTTTCCCCCGTTATTTCTTCGTCTGCTGCTTTCCTCCTCCGTTCCTCGACCATCCTTTTCTTCTTCCCCGGCGTTCTTCTGCTAGTAAGTTTCTTACCTCCTACCCTTGTGTTTCTGTTTACATTGCATGGCTCCAAAGATCGACCTTTGGTTTTTGAGGACTCGTAGCACCGTCGACTCGGAGATTCGCTCCGAGGCACGGGTTGCTTTTCACATCCCTAACTCCTACCGACTTCGAGCCCCTCAACCAGACCAGCGTCCTAACGAACCTCCCCCCGAATTTACCACCTTCTTCCTTGACCAACTGCCAGCCGACCTTCGCTTTCCTCTCCATCCTTTCTTTACTGAGTTATCCATCTACTTTGGGATACCTCTCAATCAATTGGCTCCTAATGCCTTTAGTATCATCAACGACTTCATTATTATCTTCTTATTCTATCACCTCCCTCTCTCTGTCGAAGCTTTCCATTCTTGTTTTTTCCCAAAGAAAAAAGAAGCCGGTGTCTTCTTCTTCTTGGCTAGACAAGAAGTGAAATTCTTGTCGAACTTGATCACTTCCCATAAGTATTGGAAATCCAAATTCATATATGTCCGTCCCAAATCCCCCTTCCTATGGCCCACCGGATGACAGCTCGAGCTGCCCCCTTCTTCTATTCGGTCATTCCGAAAATCCAGGACTTACCAAGAGATGGCCTCAGTTCTACTCGGCCTGAGGTTCGATGTGAACGTCCTACTAGAGGAGGGACTTTTATACCATTTCGACATAAGTCCAATAGAAGTCGAGCTGAGTGGCTCATTGGGTAAAGACAACTTTTATCTCGCCTCTCCTTTTTTCTTATCATTAGTACTATGTTTCCTAACTTGTTGCTTTCCTTCTTAACAGCTGAAGTCATGATTCGAGCCTCTATTAGCAAGAAGTTGAAGTGGAAAAGGGCGCAGATCATTCCCCCCGAGGATGCTCCGTCCGAGGCACCTGAAGGGGAAAACTCCGAAGCTCCCCCTCCACCTCGGCCTTCTATGGTGGCCGAGGTGATTAGCTCGGGGGATTCGGAGGAGCAACAAAGGCATCGCAAGAGGAGCCGATTAGTGCTTTCTTCCGCCGAGGGGAGCTCTTCCCAACGATCCTCCCCACGTCCCTCTCCATTCCCAAGTCCTCGTCTTTCGACTGGTCCGAGCAGAGAAGGGCCTAGCGGCACGGGGCTAGACCTTCCAGAGCCCTTACCGGAGGAACAGCCGAGAGACACTTCGGTACCAGAGGGACCTCCTTCCCCTCAGCGCGATCCCAGTCCCCTGCCGGAAGTATCCGGCCGACCGCAGCCAAGTCAGGGACAACCATCTCGGAGCTTTCTTCAAGAAATCCGGGATGCCGTCGGCGATTCGATTAAAGGAAAATCCATCCCGGCGATCAGCGATGAGATGAATATTCATCTTACCAAAGTAAGTTTTCTTATGGCTCTCAGCTTTTTGTGGCCAAGTATCATCAATTCGGCTAACTGTTTTATCCCTCTTGCAGTTCTGGGGGTATCATTTGGAGCTAATGGCCCGGCTACCCTCTATGACTGCTGCTTTCCAGCAGATGCGGGCGCAGACGGTCAGCCTGAAGACCCAACTTCGGGATAAGGAGGCGGAGCTCGGCCTAGCCCAGTCCGAGGTGGCCATCTTCCAGGCTAGGGCTGTCCAGTTTGAGGACGATCTTTGGTTGAGGGCACAGGAGATGAAGCTTCAAGGAGCCCAGCTGGAAGCGAAAGCCGCCGAAGCGGCGAAATATAAGGCCAGAGCCGAGGAAGCGGAGGCTCGATTACTGCAAGCCGAGCAGACTCGAGCCACCCAGGCGGAACAGGAGGCCAAACGGCGGGACGAGCTGTCGGATCGAGCCGAGAAGGCCAAAGAGGAGCTTATCTCCTACCAGGCAGGCGAGGAAGGCCGGTGGGAGAAACGAAAGAAAGCCTTCCTAGCTTCGAAGGAATTCGCGGACATCCTAGGAGGTCGTACCCTAGACCTCCTAGAGATAGGATATGAAGGGGCTATTCGGCACTTCAAGGAAGCCGGATATCCGCCCGAGGGGGCCTCAGCCGACTTTCTGGATCTACAACGTCTTGTCGACGAGACACCAGATTCGGCCCTAGGGGGTCCTCCTCAGTAGTTTCGATCTAGTTTAGTCAGTTACTTTTTGCAGCTATTTGTAACTAAGGAATTTTGTGGCCTTAGCGGCCTTTTCTAAACAGAAAATGTCCATCTCTTCGACTTAAAATCTTGTGATCTCTAATTATTTTTGTAATACAGCATCAAGCGTACCTCGTATAGTAAGAAACTAACCGATACGAGGACCAACCGAAGGGCTCGGGAGCCGAGTAGACCGTCTGTAATGATATGTGGAGCATAGCCGAATGCTCGAAACCTAGGTTACCATCGATAGGCAGCTCAAAAGAGACATGCGTGACACCCATGGAGAATGACCGTATTAAAATACTAAGGACCAACTGTGATAAGCGATACCCAAGGAGAATGGTCGTATTGAGAGTACTTGGGACCAGCTGTGATAAGCGATACCCAAGGAGAATGGTCGTATTGAGAATACTCGGGACCAGCTGTGATAAGCGATACCCAAGGAGAATGACCGTATTGAGAGTACTTGGGACCAGCTGTGATAAGCGATACCCAAGGAGAATGGCCGTATTGAGAATACTCGGGACCAGCTGTGATAAGCGATACCCAAGGAGAATGGTCGTATTGAGAATACTCGGGACCAGCTGTGATAAGCGATACCCAAGGAGAATGGTCGTATTAAAATACTAGGGACTAGCTGTGATAAGCGATACCCAAGGAGAATGGCCGTATTGAGAATACTCGGGACCAGCTGTGATAAGCGATACCTAAGGAGAATGCCCGTATTGAGAGTACTTGAGACCAACTGTGATAAACGATACCCAAAGAGAATGGTCGTATTGAGAATACTCAGGATCAGCTGTGATAAGCGATACCCAAGGAGAATGACCGTATTGAGAATACTCGGGACCAGCTGTGATAAGCGATACCCAAGGAGAATGGCCGTATTAAAATACTAGGGACCAGCTGTGATAAGCGATACCCAAGGAGAATGGCCGTATTGAGAGTACTTGGGACCAGCTGTGATAAGCGATACCCAAGGAGAATGACCGTATTGAGAGTACTTGGGACAAGCTGTGATAAACGATACCCAAGGAGAATGGCCGTATTGAGAATACTCGGACCAACTGTGATAAGCGATACCTAAGGAGAATGACCGTATTGAGAATACTCGAGACCACCTATGATAAGCGATACCCAAGTAGAATGGCCGTATTGAAAATACTTGGTGGGATTTTTATGAACCAAACTTCCTGGGAGACGAGCTCAAGCGGAACTTTCATTATAAAAACGCCTTGTTACATAGGAATTTGTCAAGCATAATAAGGTCGCAAATGGAAAGCATTCCAAGGTCGGATAAGTTCCTTTCCTTCCCTATCTTGGAGGTAATAAGCGCCTGAGCTGAGTTTCTTGATAACCTTATACGGGACTTCCCATCGGGGCGATAGTTTGCGAACTTCCCCGGCTGGTTGAACTTTTTTCCATACAAAATCCCCTGGCTGAAAGGAGCGAGGTACTATCTTCTTGTTGTAAGCTTGGGTCATTTTCCTCCGGAAGGCGTGCATTCGGCTGGCCGCCCTTTCTCTGGTCTCAGACACCAGGTCCAACTCGATTAATCTTCTTTCTTGGTTGGTTTCGTCGGCAGGTGTGTAAGCGGATACCCGGGGAGATCTTGCCCTAATCTCCACCGGAACAAGTGCCTCAGCCCCATAGACTAGATGGAACGGAGTGAGGCCAATACTGTCCTTGGGGGTAGTTCTATGGGCCCACAAGATGTTAGGTAGCTCATCCACCCAGCTTCCTTCCGTATGATCTAGCTTGGTTTTCAGGCCTCGGACCAGCTCTCGATTAGTGACTTCGGCTTGTCCGTTGCTTTGAGGATAAGCTACCGAGGTAAAGACTTGCTGGATTTTTAGCTGTTGGCACCAATCTTTCAGCTTACGACCTTGAAATTGTCGCCCGTTGTCGGAGACCAACTTCCTGGGAATGCCGAATCGGCATACTATATTTTTTCAAAGGAACTTTAATACGACCTCTTCAGTTATCCTAGCCAGCGGCTCTGCTTCTACCCATTTTGAAAAATAGTCCACTGCTACTAATAGGAACTTCTTCTGATTCGGCCCTGTAGACATCGACCCCACAATGTCCATCCCCCATTGGTCGAACAGACAAGAGACCACAGAGGCCTTTAACAACTCGGCCGACTTTCGAGAGAAATTTTGATGTTTCTGATAACTAAGGCATACTTGTACGCAATGGGAGGCATCTTGTTGTAAAGTGGGCCAAAAATACCCGGTCAATAGGATTTTCCTTGCGAGAGAGATTCCCCCCGCATGATTCCCACAGCAGCCCTCATGTATTTCCCGCATAACATACTCCGCTTCTTCTGAGCTGAGGCATTTAAGTAAGGGTCGAGTAAAGGATCGCTTGTATAATGTATCCCCTATCAAGACGAAACGGGTGCTTCTTCTCTTGACAACTCGGGCCTTCGCCTGGTCGTCGGGCAATACCCGGCTCTGGAGGTAATCGATTAAGGGCTTCCTCCAATCTGTCGAGCTGTGAGATACTAGTGGTTCTTGGTTTATGCTGGAGATGAGCTGCACCTCGGCTACTGAGTCCTCTAAGCTCCATGTGGCAAGGGTACTAGCCATATGGGCCAACTCATCGACTTTCTGATTGTCTGCTCTGGGTATCTTGTGTAGGACTACTTCTTGGAACTCCGCAGCTAACCTTTGATAGGTTTGTTTGTACTGTTTCAATCTCGGGTTATTGATGTCGAATGATCCCCTGAGCTGTTCTACGGCTAACTGAGAGTCGGAATGCAGGGAAATCCGAGCAGCCCCAAGATGACGAGCGGCTTGCATCCCCGCCAATAAGGCCTCATATTCGGCTTCATTGTTAGAAGCCCGGAAATTGAGTTGTACCGCTATCCGGATGGCATCCCCTTGGGGGGATATTAGTAGTAGTCCCACCCCACTGCCTTGTTTGGTCGCCGAACCATCCACATATATCTTCCATTCTTCATTCTTCTCCACCCCAGATGTCTCCGCCAAGACATCTACCAATACTTGCGCTTTAAGGGCTGGGCAGGGTTGATACTGGATATCATATTCAGCCAATTCAGTGATCCACTTGACCAGACGGGTGGATGCTTTCAGGGTTGATACTGGATATCATATTCAGCCAATTCAGTGATCCACTTGACCAGACGGGTGGATGCTTTCGGATTGTTTATTATCCTTCCGATGCCACTATTGGTTAAGACTGTGACTGGATGAGATAGAAAGTAGGGCCGGAGCTTCCGAGCCGTTATAAGCAGGGCAAAGGCTAGCTTTTCCAGGGTTGTGTACCTGCTTTCAGCGCCTTTTAATAAATGACTGACAAAGTAAATGGGCAGTTGTTTACCTGCTTCTTGGCGGAGCAATACGGAAGCCACAGCCTCCTCTGAGGAGGCCAAGTATAACTGTAGCTCTTCTCCGGGGACCGGCTTGGCCAGTATGGGCAAGTCAGCTATATATTGCTTTAATTCTGTAAGGGTCTGCTCGCACCTATCATCCCATGAAAACCGAGTCAATTTGCAGAGTGTTTTGAAGAAGGGGAGGGTCCGCTCCGCCGACTTGGGGATGAACCTTGAGAGGGCCGTTATTCGGCCCAACAACCTTTGCACTTCCTTGATGCTGTGAGGGGAAGCTATATTTTGTAAGACCTGAGTTTTCTCGGGGTTGACTTCAATGCCACGCTCGATAACTATGTACCATAAGAATTTGCCTCCGCGAACTCCAAATATGCACTTGCTTGGGTTAAGCCGAATTCCGTAATGTCGCAAGGTGCCAAACGTTTCCTTCATGTCCGAGATTATGTCCTCGGCTTTGACGGCTTTGATGAGGATATCATCGACGTACACCTCTATGTTTCGGCCTATTTGTGGCCGGAAAACTTTGTTCATCATCCTTTGATAGGTGGCTCCTGCATTCTTTAACCCAAACGGCATGACCTTGTAACAAAAGGTCCCATCGGCGGTGATAAAACTGACCTTTTCTTGATCCTCCATGGCGAGCGGAATCTGATGATATCCTTGGTGCGCATCTAACATACAAATCAATTCACAGCCAGCAGTGGAGTCTACTACTTGGTCTATTCGAGGCAGAGGGTAGCAATCTTTAGGGCATGCTTTATTAAGATCCCTAAAATCTATACAGACCCTTCACTTCCCTCCTGGCTTTGGTACTAGTACTACATTAGCCAGTCATTCCGGGAACTGTACTTCTCGGATGTATCCAGCTTGCAGGAGCTTCTGCACCTTGGGCCGGATGATCTGGTCTTTTTCTAATCCGAAGTGCCTTCTTTTCTGCCGAATGGGCCGAGACCTCGGTAAGATATTTAGCTTATGCTCCATGACTGTTCGGGAGATGCTCTGGTGTTGCTCATTCGGCCAAGAGAAGACGTCTAGATTGCTGGTCAGGCAATCCTTCATCTTCTGCTTCAAATCATCCGGAAGGTCTGCGGCTATCCGAAGGATTCGCTCGGGCTGACACGGCCATACTTGTATTTCTTCTTCCCCCTCAGCTTCTGTTGAGGAGACTTCTCTCAGAGTGTATACGTTGGCGCTCTCTGTCTTCTGGCTTTTCCTGGGTCCTATACGAACCTCCTCCACGTAGCACTTTCGAGCGGCCATTTGGTCTCCGACTACTTCTCCTATCTGGTTACCTACGGGAAATTTGATTTTCTGATGATAGGTGGAGACAACAGCCTCGAAAGAATGTAGGGCTGGCCTTCCCAAAATGATGTTGTAAGTTGAAACTGCGTTCACCACTGTAAAAGTGACTATCCACGTTCGGCGAGATGGTTCTTCTCCTAAGGAAAGAGGGAGGTTGATCCGGCCGAGCGGAGTGACTTCGTGCCCCGAGAAGCCATACAGCGCTGTATTCATTGGCTGGAGCCAGGCGGTTTCAAGCTGCATATGGTTAAAGGTATCTTTAAACAATATGTTAGCTGAACTACCTGTGTCAATGAAGATCCGAGCTACGTCGTAATTGGCCACTGTAGCCTTTATCACCAAGGCATCGTCATGAGGAGTAACTACTCCCTGCAGATCTCTGGGGCCGAACTTGATTGCTGGTTTATCTGCAAGTGTCGGGTTGATGCTTACTTGCATGTTTTCTAGTCGTCGGCCGTGAGCTTTTCTGGCCCGGTTTGAGTCCCCATCAGTAGCTCCTCCTGCGATCATGTTGATCGTCCCCCAATGCAGAATGTTGAGTGCTTGAGGCGAGCGGGGGGAAGGGAGATTCTCTTCTGGGGTATCTTGCGACCTCCGAGGAGCTTGAGCCGACCTTTGCTGTTCGGGAGTCGGTCGAGGGGCCCTTCTAGCCGGATTTCGCCGGGCGAGCTCTTGTGGTTCTGGTCTCCCATTGCGAGAGGTCCCGCCTTGCTGTTCCTTTATTACTTGCCTGATCTCATTGGCTAGAACGCGACACTCCCAGGTTGAATGGTCGTACACCTGATGGAAAGCGCAGAAAGGACCTCGTTGTTCCTGTGGTATGGCCGGCAGTTCTCGAACAGTATGAATGGTCCTATCTCTTGTCAGTCGTGGAGGGTAGACAGGAGCCCCAGATGGTCGAAGAGGCAGAGGGACTTTCTGGATGCTCTTCTGGGGTTTGGGACGCTCAAACCGATGTTGTACGTCAACTGCCTTCTCGGCTTCTTCTAAGTTGATATATGCCTCCGCCCTGGCTAGCAAGGCTTCGAAGTGGGGAGGCGGCCTTTTCATTAAGGATTTGGAGAAATCCCCCCGTACGAGACCGTGAGAGAAGGCGTCCACCACTGTTTTTGGAGAGGCATCCGGCACGTCCACGGCTATTCGGTTGAAACGATGCAAATAGTCCCTTAAGGATTCCCCTCGTTCCTGTTTCATGGTCATGAGGTACTGGGCTGTCCGCCGATATCGTTTGCTACTAGAAAATCTCTGTAGGAATAGTAAGGATAACTCCTGGAAAGAATGAATGGACCCAGCTGGTAGCCGGTCGAACCACCTTTGTGCGGGGCCGATTAGATTAAGAGAAAAGACTTTACACTTTGCTCCGTCTGAGTAGTTATGGATCAATGCCGCTCAACCTTCCTGTATTCTTCCGTCACCGAGCCGCTATACTCCCTATGCGCATCGCTGAAGGACCTGGGCATTTTATCAGCTATAATGCTGAGAGCGAGGGGGGATTCGGTATTGACAATTGGAGTCTTGCCCTTTTTAGAATCCCTCTCCGCCAGCATGTATGAAGGTGCCTCCCCGGAGGATCGCGAAGGTGAGGCGGTGGAGGACGATTCGGACGGTGGCCAGACGGTGGGAGTTGATCTGGGGGTAACTGGAGTGGACGGCATAGAGGCCGGAGTAGGACCCCCGGAGTGGGCTAGGCGGAGGATTTTCCCGGGGAAGGAGGTCACGAAGGACCTCTTCCATGGTTGTTTTGACGAGGGCCATGGTGCTCTCCCTCGTCAAACTTTCGCCCGCAAGGTTAGGATTACCTGAATTTGCTCCTTGGTCTCCCATCTTTGCCTCAGGCTTTAATTAAATAGTATGTTTCCCACAGACGGCGCCAATTATGATGCCTGTCGAGATCGTGATGGCAGGATGTCCAAGTGGCAGAACAGGTAAGCGCCGGCTCTTGGGCGAGGAGAGTCGCGGTCCGAAATCGCTTGGATGGTACTCGGCGTTATCCGATGGGCGGGTATAAGGAGGCGGTCCGAGCCGAATGGTGAGCCTGCACAGTAACGACCGGTTAAGGGCGCCGAGCCGAGACGCAGGGCGCCCGGTATATAAGAGAAATGTAACCATTTGCCATGAGTCAGAAAGGTACGGTGGGTCCAACCTGTTTGTCTAATCCTGGCTTCAATTTTAACCCAGGCATCATGGGTCTCCCCCTCCCTGAGTCTAGTCGAAGGATAGGCACAGCCTGACTGACATCCTCTCCGTTCCCAAGGAGCCTTTACCATACCTCATTAAAGGAGAAATAGGAGGAAAAGTCATTGTCCGAATCAAACCAGTCTAGTCAGTTAGGCTGTGCCTATCCTTCGACTAGACTCAGGGAGGGGGAGACCCATGATGCCTGGGTCAAAATTGATACTGAGTTGAAATGCATGAAGCAAGCCATACCGATCGATACTGATCGCGGCGCTGAGGTGGCACTCGACCGTTGTCGTGGTCGCAAAATGCGAGGAGCTGACCGACGCCGACCGTCATCGGCAGCTACGAATAGAAGCAAGGGAGCTTCGACTGGTGCCTCGATTGCAGTAGAAGAAACCTCGACATTTAACATGAGCAGTTGAGCCAGTGCTTTGACTGGCCTTCAGAAACATCGCACAAACGCAAGGCGCGCTCGACTGTCATCTCAACTGATGGGAAGCGGAGTCGCGATTCCGGCGAGAAAACCTCTCCATTTTGATACGTGGATGATTTCTATCGATAGTTTCAAACGACTATCAAAATCCTATGAACGAGAATGCTTCTTGCAGCGGATTCGAGCTTCCAGGCTTAGGTGGGTGATCAAGAATGGGAATCGGACGAACGATCACAACTTTATAGGGTTCGCGCAAAAAAAAAGAAGAAGGAAATCCATCTTCTTCTTCGCAAACTCTGATTTAGTCGCGACAGATCCTTTTCGTGCTTTTTGCTTCCGCCGCAACAACTGATCACTGCAACTTCCCCTCCCGTGTTTTTCATCTTCCTCTACAGCAACTCTTGGTGCTACTACTTCCGTTGCGTCGATTACCTGCTCACAAACTGAACGACGACGACGTCCATTTCACAAGATACGAAACTCTACGCCATCATCTTCCTCTGTTCTTGGTGTTTCTGCTCCTTCTCTTAGAAGCTCTCACCTGCGATAAAGCTGTTTTGATCAAAACAAGGACAAAAGCCAGCAACGACTCGGTGTATATGTAAAGTTCCTTATTTTCCTTTATTGTTCATATTTAGATTCCTGTACATAAATTTATATATCCTTTGAATCTGTGAACTATAAATCATTAAGAGGTTTCTCCACCCTAAGCTTGGCTTCGAAAAGGAGAAAAGATAGTGGTAGGCCTTAGACTAGCAGCTGTAGGAGAGAGCTGTGAACCAAGTAAAAATTGACTGCGTCTTCGTCTTGCCCTTTACTTTTGATTTGCGTTGTGCTTACTTTTTATACACTTGTTCGTATTCATCGCATTTCTATTAAGTATTGGTTGCATCAAATTATCTTTGTTTTCCGTGTTTTTGCTCGTATCTACTCTCTTAAAGTTGAATTACCGCTGCGTTTACTTGATTATTTTTGAAAAAGTAATCCCCCCTCTTGCGTATACTGGTCCTTACAAGTGGTATCAGAGCTAGGGCTCTAATTACCCGGTTTAACCACCCTAGAGTCGTAACCATGCAAGAGGGTTACAGTACAAACCGACCTCCATTTTTTTATGGAACGAATTTCCAATACTGGAAAAGTTGGATGGAGTACTATCTCATGATTGAGATAGAAATGTGATTCTCCGTTACGGAGGGCTTTATTACTCCTGTAGTTGATGATGGTAAAGTCTTAGAGTCTGCTCTTTGGACAATCAAGCAAAAGCGCAAGGCACAAGCAAATGCTAAAGCTACTGTAACATTACAGTGCGGCCTGACAAAGGAACAACTTAATAAAGTTGGTCCTTTCAGCAGTGTGCATGACCTATGGAACAAACTACTTGAGCTTCACAAGGGTACCAGAGACTCTCGTATAGCCAAGAGGGATTTGTTCCTAAGTCAACTCCAGAATTTCACTATGAAGGACACTAAATCTGTCAGTGAGTTTCATGGAAGATTCAAGGAGTTGCTTAACGGTCTCCACTCTATTGGAGAGAGTGTTGAGAACCAAGATTCGATTAGGTATGTGCTTAAATCCTTTCCCCGAAATGTCTTATGGTCATCCATGGTGGATGCCTATAAGGTATCAAGGGACTTATCAACTGTTAAAATAGATGAACTATTTTGTGAGATGGAATTACATGAACAGGCTAATAAAGGTCAAAAAGAGAAAGGTATGACTTTGTTTGCAGGTGATCAGAGCAAAGAGGGAAAGAAGAAGGAGAAGAAGAAGGAGCAGTCGTCATCCTCAAGCACAGAATCAGATGGAGATGATGAATCCTCTTCCAGTGAAATGGCCAACTTCGTGAGGAAGATGATGAGGAGGAGCAGAAGATTTAGCAAAAAAAAAAGGTAAGCCAGTTGATAATGCAATAGATAAAAATAATGTGGTTTGCTATGAATGCAGCAAGAAAGGACATTTCAAAAATGAATGTCCTCGTCTCAAGAAGAAGGAAGAAAAGAGGAGGAGACGAAAAGCGTTGAGAGCCACATGGGATGAGTCATCATCCGGATCGTCAGAAGAAGACAAAAAAGACAAGGCTGGACGACACACAACTCCGATAGTGCTGGAGGACTCCGAAACAGATTTAGACTTAGAGGAAGAATCATCATCGATAGATGATGGTCAGGTAAATTCGGAACTTAGAGATTGCTATAAAACTATTGCATATTTAACTGACATGTTAGAAAAATCCAAATGTAGAATCAAAACTTTAAAATCTAAATTAGGACATTTCAAGAACCTTAAGAAGCATGCGATAAAATCTAGTGCTAACACCTCCAAGTTTGATGAAATTATGGATGAAAATAGAACTCTGAGAGCACAGGTGAATGATCTCAAGTGTACTCTTGAGAAGTTCAGCTCTAGCTCTCGAACGTTGAATATGATTCTAGAATCACAACGAGCTATTTACAACAAAGCTGGAATAGGTTATAGACCTAAACAGTAAGAACATAGTTTTATTTCTTTAGTTTCTAGAATTCTTGGTAGGAAGAAAACAACTAAGGCATAGATTCCTAGGAAATACATTTTGGAAGCTAATGGACCCAATATTTGGGTTCCAAAATCTTTTATCTTTCGTGTCTAGTAGGCATCAGTTAAGGGGGAGTTAAGGTCGAGGCTGATGAAGAAAAGTCTAAGTCACAAGGGTTATTGCTTGAAGATGTATCAAATGACCAAGTACTTGAAACATCTCAAGCACCAAGATCCAGTAGGACAAGTGTCAGTCATCCCCACGATCAAATTATTGGAGAACTTTAACAAGAGGTGAGGACCAGATCATCCTTTAGGAATGAAGGAGTTGAAGTTGCACTAATCTCAGAAATTGAACCAAGGGTAGTAGAAGAAGCTTTGCTTGATTCTGATTGGATCTTAGTGATGCAAGATGAACTAAGTCAATTCGAGAGAAACCAAGTATGAGATTTAGTTTTGAGACCGGAAGAAGTCTCCATAATTGGTACTAAATGGGTGTTTATAAACAAAATGAACCACAAGGAGAAATTATAAGAAATAAAGCAAGATTAGTGACCAAAGGTTACAATCAGATTGAAGGGTTAGATTATGAAGAGACCTACGCTCCAGTAGCCCATCTAGAGTCAATAAGGCTTATGCTAG
Organism: Wurfbainia villosa; assembly: GCA_025175895.1. NCBI lineage: Eukaryota > Viridiplantae > Streptophyta > Magnoliopsida > Zingiberales > Zingiberaceae > Wurfbainia > Wurfbainia villosa. Next base: position 35,224 of record CM046000.1, on the reverse strand, counting down.
CATTTGCTGCATATAAAGGCTTCAAACTATATCAAATGGATGTGAAGTCTACCTTCTTGAACGGGATAATTAAGGAAGAAGTATACGTTGAACAACCACCAGGGTTTGAAAGTATAGACTTTCCGAACCACGTGTACAAACTGAAAAAAAGTCCTTTATGGGTTGAAACAAGCACCTCGTGCATGGTACGAAAGGTTGTCCACATTTCTTGTAGAGAAAGGGTTGAAAAGAGGTCAGATAGATCCTACACTATTTATGAGAAGAGATGGTGAAAATATTTGTGTGGCCCAGGTTTATGTCGATGACATAATCTGTGGCTCAAATAATAATGACTATTTGAACGAGTTCATAGGACACATGGAGAGTGAGTTTGAGATAAGTCTTGTGGGAGAACTAACATTCTTCCTCGGACTTGATATCAAACATACAAAGGAATGTATATATGTCCATCAGTCTAAGTATGCCATGAATCTGCTGAAGAAATTCAATATGTAGAATTCAAATGAGATATCCACTCCTATAGAACAAAGCATAAATCTAGGAAACGATGATGGAGGAAAATCAGTGGATCTAAAATATTATAGAAGCATGATTGGTAGTTTACTGTATCTCACAGTGAGTCGACTGGATATTTTATATGTTGTTGGGGTATGTGCTAGATATCAGTCATGTGCCAAAGAGTCTCACCTAAGTGTTGTAAAAAGGATAATGAGATATCTTAAAGACACTATTAAGGTTGGGTTGTGGTACCCTCGTACTAAATCATTTGATTTAGTTGGCTATTCTGACTCTGACTATGCTAGGTGCAAGTTAGACAGAAAGAGTACGAGTGGAGGATGTCAGTTCTTAGGTTCTTCGCTAGCGAGTTGGTCAAGTCGAAAGCAACATTGTGTTTCTCTCTCCACCACTGAGGCTGAGTATATCGCCATGGGGGAGAGTGCATCACAACTGTTGTGGATGACTCACACGTTAGAGGACTATGGGTTGTCATACAAAAATGTACAAGTGTTGTGTGATAACATGAGCACTATCAATTTGACAAAGAATCCTGTCCACCACTCTAGAACGAAGCACATTGAAGTAAGACATCACTTCATTAGAGATCATGTAGCTAGAGAAGATGTTGTACTCAATTATATTGAGTCCAAGTCAAACCTAGCAGATATCTTCACTAAACCTCTCCTTGAAAAAGAATTTAGCCACTTAAGAAGGGAACTAGGCATGTGTGTCATTGAGTGAGAATTAAAATCTCTCCATGATCATAAGGACGAACTCACCTAACAAGAAAGAATTATGGAAATCCGAGATACCTTGGGAAGCATCTCACACAAACTATAAGGTTAACAAAACTGTTTTTGTATTTGTAGTTAGTGGGGGTGAGATGTTTAGGTATAACCAACTTACCCAAAATGTTCATTGCATCTCTTGGACAAGGAGGTTATCGAGATAGTGATCATTAATTTGACTAATTATGGGAAAGACCATTGCATAATTCATGTGCATTTGGTTCGAAGATCATAATTGGACATTCCAACCAAGTAAAATTGGTTGGATCACTTAAGACAAGTGCAAACCTAAGATAAATGTCTTAAATTGTTTTAAAGGATGTTATCTTCACTGTGGTCAATCACATCTAGGTGTAAGGATCACATTTGGAGTTAGTGATACAAATGGAAATAAACACGAAAAAAGCTTAATTTTTAGATTTTTGGAAACCGTATCAATCCGTTAAAATATTAGGTCGTGTATTTTTTTACATATTTTTCTGTGTAAGAGCATGACTTTCAAATTTTGCACGCAAAATTTCAAGATTTTTTGAAATCTCTGGAATTAAATACGAATTTCTAAAGTTCGTCTGAAAAATTACACAAATCATTTATCAGTAACCAGTCGAGGCGCTGCCTCGACTGCTCATAGCATAAAACACGAGTTTGCTCTCGACCAGGAGCTCGACCATACTTCCAATCGAGGCACTGACTCGACTGGTACCCTCGGTTGCAGTCACCAGCGAACAGAATCGAGACGTGCTTGACCAACACCTCGATTGGATGATTTAACGAAGGCACATAATCGAGGTGAACTCGACCCGCGCCTCGACTGCTTTATCAGTCGAGGCGTTAACTTATCACCTCGACTATTGAATGCAGAATTACCTTTATCCCTATGATCCCTTTTAGGTGTTTGCCAAAGGGGGAGGAGAATATGTTTATAGTTTAGATTATCATTCATCTCCTTATCATTTATATCACTGTTACACTGTTATTGTTACTTGTTTTGTTAATCACATGAGCTCGCATATAAGTTCTGATTGTAACTTAAACCTGAAAAGAGTAACCTAAACTTAAACGGGTTGTCAAACATCAAAAAGGGGAAGACTGTTGGAGTTGATGCTTCAAGTTATATTTTGGTGTTTAACAAACGTTTAAGTAAACAAAGGTTTAGGCAAGTGAGAGATCCAAGGGTGGACCCTTAGTGAAAAGTCCAAGATGGTTAATTCCTTGACGACTGGAAAAATCTAAGGGTGGACCTTGGTGAAAAGTCCAAGATGGATAATTCCTTGGCAGATGAAAAATCCAAGGGTGAACCTTGGTGACAAGTCCAAGAAGGGTAATTCCTTGGCAGATAAAAAATTCCTTGCGGAAGTGGCAAGGTGAAAAGTCCAAGAACGGCTAGAGGCCGGAGTCTTGGCAAGTAAAGTGTCTATGGGTAGAGTCTTTATTAGGCATGTTTCAGTCTTAGAGTTGACTGAAACAATGGGTCATAAGGACAACAATGAGTTGACACGTCAACTGTTGCCCTTACTGCATTCATCAGTCGAAGAATTTGCCGACAGCCAGGAGTAGTGCCTCGTGAACGCGTGTAGCAGCTAATGGGGTTGCTGCAGGACGAGTGGCAGTCGATCCGGCACCTCGACCGGCTCTTCGAATGAGGCAATCGAGGCAGCGCCTCGAATCATACTAAGTTGAAACAGACATAAGCAAGCCACACTCGACCGGCAGCCGATCGCGATACCGAGGCGATGCCTCGCTCGATCGTCGCCGATACTACAAATGGCGAGGGAGCTTCGACTGATGCCTCGACTGGTCATCGACAGCTACGAATAGAAGCAAGGGAGCTTCGACTGGCGCCTCGACTGCAGTAGAAAAAACCTCGACATTTAACATGAGCAGTCGAGCCAGCGCCTCGATTGACCTTCAGAAAAATCACACAGATGCAAGGTGCGTTCGACTGCCATCTTGACTGATGGGAAGCGGAGTCGTGATTCCGACGAGAAAACCTCTCTGTTTTGACGCGTGGACGATTTCTATCGGCAGGTTTCAAACGACTATCAAAATCCTACGAACGAGAATGCTTCTCGTAGTGGATCTGAGCTTTCAAGCTTAGGTGGATGATCGAGAACGAGAATTGGACGAACGATCGCAACTTTATAGGGTTTGCACCGAAAAAAACAAAAGGAAATCCATCTTCTTCGCAAACTCTGATTCAGCCGTGACAGATCCTTTTCATGCTTTCTGCTTCCACCGCAATAATTGATCGCTGCAATTGCCCCTCCCATGTGCGTCATCTTCCTCTGCAGCAACTCTTGGTGCTACTGCTTCCGTTGCGCCGATTACCTACTCGCAAACTGAACAACGACAATGTGCATTCCACAAGCTGCAAAACTCTGCGCCATCGTCTTCCTCTGTTCTTGGTGTTTCTGCTCCTTCTCTTGGAAGCTCTCACTTGTGATAAAGTTGTTCTGATCAAAACAAGGACAAAAGTCAGCAACGACTCAGTGTATTTGTAAAGTTCCCTGTTTTCCTTTATTGTTCATATTTAGATTCCTATACGTAAATTTATATATCCTTTGAATCTATGAACTGTAAATCATTAAGAGGTTTCTCCACCTTCGAAGCTTGGCTTTGAAAAGGAGAAAAGATAGTGGTAGGCCTTGGACTAGTAACTCTAGGAGAGAGCTGTGAACCAAGTAAAAATCGACTACGTCTTCGTCTTGCCCTTTACTTTTGATTTGCGCTATGTTTACTTTTCATACACTTGTTCATATTCATTGCATTTTTGTTAAGTATTGGCTGCATCAAATTATCTTTGTTTTCCGTGTTTTTGCTCGTATCTACTCTCTTAAAGTTGAATTTCCGCTGCATTTACTTGATTATTTTTGAAAAAGTAATATCCCCCCTCTTGCGTATATCAGTCCTTACACTATGCCCAAATTCCTAGTCCTTAGGGGCTCTCTATCTCAAACGAACGTCTCTCCTCAACCGCAAGTAAGTGCCCTCCTTGCATTCTTTGCTATGACTTCTAAAAACTCTAAACGAATCCCTTGGTATGAAGATATCATCACGCGTCTAAACAACCACTACCACTTCTTTAATGATAAAGATCGATACATAGATCCTGCTATAAACTGTCGCTTTGCTTCTACCTCCTTCAGGCCACATCCTCTCCCTCCTAGCTATCACTGCTTCTTCTTCGACCAGTTACTAAATGGCCTCCGCTTTCCTGTACCCTCTATTTATTTTGAACTATTAGATTTCTACAAATTGCTTGTTAACCAATTTACTGGTGCAATCGGCTCAGATCACGATTGACCGGACTCGAGTTTGACTCAAGCAATGTTTTGATGTTCGACAAAAACATATGACAATGTGATTGTCATGGGAAAGTCCAAGTCTTGAGAACTTGGCATGAGAAGTCCAAGCATGGGTCTTGGCAATGGAAAGTCCAACATGGGTTGGCAAGGGAAAGTCCAAGCTTGAGTCTTGGCATTTGAGAAGTCCAAGGGGTTTAATATTGGCGGCGTAAAGTCCAAGGATGGAGTCTTAGCAGAATAAGTTCAATGGTTGGCGGCGTAAAGTCCAAGCGGAGTCTTGGCAGCGTAAGACCAATGTGCCTTGGCAGTGTAGACACCGTTAGCATGACATAGCCGATGGAAGCACCTGAAGGCTAGCGCAATGGATGAACAAGTCATGAATGACTTGGAGGGATCTGAGAGGCGTGAGGCTGACGGAGGTGGATAGAAGGCTTAGGTCTAGGCTATAGCTGTCAAGTTGGGTTAGGCCCGTCGGGTTGGCCCGCCCCGCCAAATAATTTAGGCGGGTTGGGTTGAAATTTTATCAACCCGCCATTTTGGCGGGCTTGAACGGATCGACCCGCGCAGGTTGCGGGTCAAGACGGGTCGGCCCGCCGTGGGCACGGGTTGGCCCGCGGATTGAGAAATGCCAAAAGATGGAACATGTGAAAATAAAATTGTATAAGTTTTTTTTACCAATATTCTAATATTAATTAATAAGAAAAGTTTTTTACCATCACAATCTTCTTCTATCACATATACACCTTAACAAAGCATAGGATAAATTAAGAGAAAATAACAAAATAATATTTGATGTACTTTAATACTTTTTTTCTTATATACTTTAATTGTTTTATATTATCTTATCATTACTATTCCAATCGAGGTAGGAAATGATGATATATCAAAGTCAAATAATTATAAGAGCTAAAAAATCTCAATTAGATCTCTATTTAGAGGAGTAAAAAATTTAAATTTATATATTATCAAGATTTGAATATTTTGAATTATTGGAAGAATAAAAAATATCGGTACTCAACTTTGTCGGTCGATAATTAAATCTCAATTATAAAATTTTAATTACTTCACATGTTTATTTTTTAATCATGATACTTCATTTGTCTTACCGATCATCGCCACAAACTCACAACACCTTAGTAATTTTAGATATAATTTTTTAATTGTTTGGCCCGCGGGTTGGCTCGCCTAACCCGCAACTCGCCTTGGGTTGGGTTGGGTTGGAGATTCTCAACCCGCCAAGATGGCGGGTCGGCCCGCCTCTCTCCGCTAAATGTTGGGTTAATGACAAGTTGGCCCGCCCCGCCATGAGTCGGCCCGTTTGACAGCTCTAATCTAGGCTAAGGGTGGTCTAGCAAGTATGAGGGCACCATACTTGGGTTAAAATCTCATGTTTAAGGTTGGAAGTCGACTGAGTCAACTATTAAGGGCTAAAATTGCTCGCAATGATCGCTCATTGAGCAATGAATCGCCATGTATGACATGATCACTTGGTTTAGTCGCGAGTACATAATGCTCAGAAATGATCGGATTACGACACGATAATGATCACAATGTTGATGATCGTGGTGAGAGTCCTGTTGGAACTTTTCCAACGTGGATTGAGTCGTTGTCTCACAGCTATAGTGTTGGCAGTCGATTGGGGTCTTATGACAATCAATTGCCAGGCGGAAATCCAGCCCGACGCAGGGTATAAAGGCAGCTCGGATGGAGGGTTTTTGCAGCGATTTTTCTTGGGCGAATTGAAGGGGATAGTTGATGCTTTCCAGTCATTCAAGGCTAGTCCAAGGCAATCAAAGATCAAACAACTAAAGTGCTCTTGTAAAGTATTTTTCTTTACTTGCATTGTATTTCATACTTGTATTAGCTTGTATCTTTCGTATTACTTAGTGTAATCATTGTACGAGGTTTCTCCGCCTCCGACGTGTTATCGAGAAGGAGTTTTATTAGTGGTGTTGTCATCACTCGAGCTCGTAGAGCTCAATCCGCGGAGTAGGAACCATTCGATTTCGAACCACGTTATATGCTTGTGTTGTGTTCTTGTGTGTTTGTCTATTTTATTATCTGTATATTCCGCTGCGTACTAACGTATTGTAGACAAGCGCATAATCGTATTCCATCGACGAATGAAACGAGCTATTCACCCCCCCCCCCTCTAGCGGTCAACATTTCCCTTACAAGTGGTATCAGAGCCCGGGGCTCTTCTATGGATTAACAACCCGGAGTCAAGATGCTAGAGGGAAAGATGGAATTCAAGGACAAGCTAGGATGGGACATCCACACACCGCCACCTTACGATCAAGAGGATTTTCCAACGTGGAGGGCTAGAATGGAGAATTTCTTGATGATGGACATAGAGAATTGGTTCATCATCATGGAAGACTTTGAACCTCCTAGGGACAAGAAGGGAGATGTCCTCAAGTTAAAAAGGTGGACCCAAGAGCAACGCCAAAAGTTCAAGACCGAAGTCAAAGTAACAAAACTTTTAGAAGATTTGATACCTAATGATGTATTGTGCAAGTTAGGTGAATTTCAAGATTCCAAGGAGCTATGGGACAAATTGACCAAGTTCCATGAGAAGCCTCACTTGGGACAAGTAGAAGAAGAAGAATCTTCATTGGCTCAAGAAGAGGAAGAAGCCGAGGAAGAATCATCATCATCCTCACAAGTAAGTGAGAATTTGGAAGTTGAGGAGGAATCGACATCCGGATCGGTGGAAGAGGAAGAGGTAGAGGAAGCCTCCACCTCTAGGATTGAGGGGGAGGAGAGTTCATCCTCAATGTCGGAGCGCAACCAAGAAGAGCCTTCAACATCCGGTCAAGATGAAGAAGCTCAAAATCCTGCCACCATCGACCTAGGTAACTCAAGCAATTTGATTTTATATAAAAAAAATATATAATTTGCTCTGAGTGTAGGGAAAGTGGGCATTACAAGAGTAAGTGCTCGAAAAGAGTTAAGAAGACTCCTCCGGTACCAAAAGTCAACACAAATTCAAAGGATGTCGGTGCCTCAATTAGGAAGGGCAAGGAGCTTGTAGTATGTTTCAAATGTCATCAAAAGGGGCACTATATAAGTTATTGCCCTAAGAAAAAGGAAATCAAGGATAAGAAAGAAGCATCACATGTAGGGGGAGCTAAGGCTAACCCTAAGGTATATTTTAATAATGCACATTCAATCTATGTTAAAAAGCATGCTAGGAATAATATTAACAATCTTGCTATTGTTCATAAGGAGCATGCTATTAGAAATAAATACTTTTGCTTAGGTGTTAAGAGCGTCAACCTTAGGAATAAGGAGAAATTTGAGGCTAATGTCCCTAAAAATATTCTACCTAAGGCAAGTATTAGAAAAATTGAAGATCATCTAGGCTTTACTTCAAAGAATTCTAGACATATGCCTAGAATGAACAAATCAAGTCAAAGAAATAATGGGCCCACCAAAATCGAAAAATTAGAGTTGAAAAACCAAGCCTTAAGATCAAGGCTTGAGAAGTTGAAAAAGACCCTTACAAAAATGACAAATTCATTTAAGGGGTCAAATGGTCAAAACCTAGGATGTAAGAGGCAAGAGTCATCTAGGAGGCAAGGTTTGGGTTATAAACCTAAGCCTAAAGTGACTTATCATAGTGTTCCATTTGATTATGCATTTGATTATGGAACTAAATCTAGGTCTAGAAACACCAAGGTTACTAGGGAAGTCATCCCTAAGGGTAACCATGGAATGTGCCTAGTGGCTAGGGTTTCAAGAAAATCTAGGGAAGCCACTAAGAAGGTTACAAGGGGAGTCACCCCTAGAGTTAACCATGGCAAGACTCAAATGACCAAGGCTAATAAGCCTAGAAGGGTCATTAGGAAGGTATCTAGGGAGGTTATCCCTAAGGAATACCTAGCAAACCTTAGGAGCTCAAATATGTTTTGGGTTCCTAAGAGCGTGATTAATTCACGCTAGATAGATTTAGGGTGTGCCAACCTTGATTGGATGGGTAGTTAACTCAACCATGACAAAGGTGACACTTTAGGTCATTTTCAAGGTTATGGGTATCTTGAGAATGCATTTTGATTATAATCCTAAAAGATTTTAGGATGTGTCAATACATTTTTGGGATTGTGAAAAATAATTTAAATTGGCACAATTTAGGTCATTGTGTGTCATTTTTGGTTGTGGTACACATGGGAGTTTAGTAGCAATATGACAAAATATAATTACTTATATCAAATGACAATTAATATTAAAATTTAGGTATTATTATACTTATACATTTTATGTGTCATGCTTGTTTGTCATATAACATGTCATGACATCATATCTATTTTTAATCAATTAATATGTCATGTTCATGTTTAGGATTAAAGATTAATGTCATGTGTTTTTAGATTATATCATATGTCATGATATCATGATCATTAACCATGCTTTATTATGCTATCATTTATGTCATGATCATACTTCATGCATTTAATTTAATTAAAATTGATTCAAGGACAATGACATGACTTGAAGTCCCATTTATAAGGGAATCAAGTAGAGTTGCCTTAGAAAAATACATGAAACCCTAGATTAGGGAGAACAAAATCCACATCTCACATCACATTGACTTGAGTGTGTTTTATACACCCTAGATACATGTGAGATGTTAGGATATGAGTTAAGTTCAAGGTGCATAGTTTTTGCATCTAGTTGAACTAAAACTCATCTTTTACTAAATGTGGATCATTGAGAAAGCTTGTGTACAAGTCATGTACATTAAGCCCAAGGAATATGATCCAATATAGGTTTTCAAAATCATTTTAAAATCCATTTAGAAAATCTTGGTGAAGTCTATCTTTTGATAGCAATCACCATTGATGAAGTTGATACAAAGTGAGCTAAAACATTGAAGTTTTTTTTTCACTTTTGAACTTTGTATCAATTTCGATATTTTATGGGTAAAATATTTTTCAAACATTTTTGACCCATAGTGTTTGTAATAAGTATTATACGTATGAAGTTTCATGATTTTTCAGATTACATATAATTATTTATAAATTTCCAAAGTTCGATTTCTGAAACTGAAAATCGGAATTTTCATTATCACGATCGTCGCTGCTGGCGATCGATGAAAAGGCGCTGCCGCTGTGTCCGATTTCGGGTTAACAAGGGTTGTTTAGCCCATGTTCAGCTATGGTAAAGTTCCCTAACCATTCCTAACCCTAGGATATGCTTTGGGAAGCATTAGAAAGGGTGAACATCCATTGAATATGGATTAGGAAACATGTTAGGGTGATGTATCAAATTTAAGGTGTGGGAAAGTTCTATGTTGAACTTTGAACCCTAATTTTGATGTTTTAGAGTTCCTATTAGCTTAGGGACTTCCCAAGGACATTGTTGGTGTAATAGTCAAGGGGGAGCAAGCCTTTAGGGGGAGTTATCCATCATGGGATGATGGATGTTATTTTTCCTCATGAAAGGAAAAAATGGAATTTTGAGATACCCAATTTGGAAATTGGGAGAGTGTATAGGATTGCTTCTCTTGAGTGATATGTGACTTATCACTAGAAAGATGGTAGGCATCCTAGGTATTTTTGGACCAAGGGGGGATTGTAAGATCTCATTGGGACATGAGACATTGACCTCCTTGGAGAGAACCTTTTTGATGTTAGTCAAAAAGGGAGAGAATATTTGTGGGAGAATGTTAGAATTACCAACTTGGGAATTGGTAAAGAGTTTGAGTTAGATGGTCTAACTCAATGATTTGTTTGGTTTTTGTCAAACATCAAAAAGGGAGAGATTGTTGGTTCAATCGACCCAGGTCACGATTGACCGGACTCAAGTTTGACTCGAGCGATGTTTTGATGTTCAACAAAAACATATGACAATGTGATTGTCATGGGAAAGTCCAAGTCTTGAGAACTTGGCATGAGAAGTCCAAGCATGGGTCTTGGCAATGGAAAGTTCAACATGGGTTGGCAAGGGAAAGTCCAAGCTTGAGTCTTGGCATTTGAGAAGTCCAAGGGGTTTAATATTGGCGGCGTAAAGTCCAAGGGTGGAGTCTTGGCAACATAAGTTCAATGGTTGGCGGCGTAAAGTCCAAGCAGAGTCTTGGCAGTGTAAGACCAATGTGTCTTAGCGGTGTAGACACCGTTAACATGACATAGCTGATGGAAGCACCTGAAGGCTATCACAATGGATGAACAAGTCATGGATGATTTGGAGGGATCCGAGAGGCGTGAGGCTGACGGAGGTGGCTAGAAGGCTTAGGTCTAGACTAAGGGTGGTCTAGCAAGTATGGGGGCACCATACTTGGGTTAAAACCTCATGTTTAAGATTGACAGTCAACTGGCACTATGACCGGTTCGACTGTCGTGAGTCGACTAGAGCTCGATTGCCGATTAAATGTGAAAATGCTCGCGCCGATTGCTCATTGGCAATGCGATGGCCGATGGCGATCACCGTTTAGTCGCGAGTACGTGCTCCTCCGTGAGTCGACTAGGCAATCGGCTATGGATGCAATCGGACGCCAATGTTGGCAGTCGACTGGTGAGAGTCCCGTTGGAACTTTTTCAACGTGGATTGAGCCGTTATCTCACAGCTACAGTGTTGGCAGTCGACTGGGGTCTTATGGTAGTCGACTGTCAGGCGAAAATCCAGCCCGACACAGAATATAAAGGCAGCTCGGATGGAGGGTTTTTGCAGCGATTTTTCTTGGGCGAATTGAAGGGGATAGTTGGTGCTTTGCAGTTCTTCAAGGCTAGTCCAAGGCAATCAAAGATTAAGCAACCAAAGTGCTCTTGTAAAGTGTTTTTCTTTACTTGCATTGTATTTCATACTTGTATTAGCTTGTATCTTTCGTATTACTTAGTGTAATCATTGTACGAGATTTCTCCGCCTCCGACGTGTTGTTGAGAAGGAGTTTTATTAGTGGTGTTGTCATCACTCGAACTCGTAGAGCTCAATCCGTGGAGTAGGAACCATTCGGTTCCAAACCACGTTATATGCTTGTATTGTTTTCTTGTGTGTTTGTCTATTTTATTATCTGTATATTCCGCTGTGTACTAACGTATTGTAGACAAGCGCATGATCGTATTCCATCGACGAACGAAACGAGCTATTCACCCCCCTCTAGCGGTCAACATTTCCCCTACACAATTAGCCCTCAATGTCTTCCGAATATTAATAGGTATTGTAATAGTTTTTAAACACTTAGGGTTCACTTTGTCCCCTTTATTGTTTCACCGCCTCTTCCAGTTAAAGTCTTCCAGGGAAGGCATTTTCTATTTTGCTAGCCACCCGGACTGCCAATTCTTTGTTAATATACCTTCTTCCCACAAAGGTTGGAATGATTTATATTTCTTTGCTCAACTTCCCACTCCCCTTCCCCATTTTGAACCCTGGAAGACGACCCTTCCGGACTTACCATCACTCCAGGATTGTAGACTCCAATGTCCTTTTACGGAGATCTATAAATTGTTGAAAGGGCATCATTATAACTCCGACCATCTATTAGATGTCCACCTCCCGAGTCACTATGAGTTGCCCCCTTCTACTTGGATGATCCGGTCGTCATAGGTAGGATACTGCTCCCAACTTAGTACATAATATCTATTCAAACTTATGACTATTTATCTATTGTTTTAAATGTCTTGTGTTGTAGACGACCTGATGCAGAGGCCTAGAAACAGTGGAGATAAAATCGCAGATGCTAAGAAACCCTCGAAAAAATGGGCTAGGGGAAAATCCCCTACTCTCTCCTCTTATCCCCGTAAAAAGCTCTACCCAAGCAAAGGGAAGACTCCCAGCTCCTCTACTCTTCTTGCATCCTCTTCCTCCCCTTCCTCTACTCCTCCTCCTCCTATAAAACTCAACAGATGCTGCCACCTTACTATTTTTGAACCAACAGGGAAGGATGCCTAGCCTCTGATCCTCCCTCCACTTACTAGCGAAGAGCATTCTCCTTCGCTACCCACTTCTTCCTCTCCTTCTTTCCCGGGCAGAGGAATTGACCTTCCTACATCTTCTTCTCCTCTTCCTGCCCCTATAGAGTCATCTCCTTCTCATTCTCTCATTTCTAATTTTGATCCTCCTACCCCTACCTTACCTACGGAAGAACTTTCTCTTCCAGGGTAAAACAAACATCATTTCTTTACTACGCCTAACCACTCATGATCAGAAACCTTCTTGGTGCTAGTCAACCGCTACTTAATTTCACCCGGGGAGTCACTCGGGCCAGTTTGGGGAATAGAATATTTCAAGTTATCCCGAGTCATTTCATGAGTAGGAGGGACCTACCAATGCCCAATTATTCTGCCCCGCAGTCAGATCAATCTCGAGTAGCTCTTATCCCCTTAACCAAATGAGGATATGACTAGTCACCCTATGGTTAATGTTCTTACTATTCCCAACACTCACCCTTCAATGATTCCATTCAACCTTTCGCCTTCCTCTTCTTTTCCTAAGGAGAGATATTGATGTTCCTTCCCTTATATAAATATCTATCATGAGCCCTTTTGCCATCAACCCACCTTCATGGCTTCTTCTTCATTCCCCATTACCATAAGCTCTGACTCAGACTCGTCTAATGGTTCAACTACCTGTTTCATAGCAACCTTAGCATATCGGCCTCCACCTCTTCCAACTCCTGCCAACACAACAACTCCATGTACCAGGAGGTCCTTCAGACCTCCCTTCCTCTCTTTTGGCAATCAGGTATGGAACCCCCCTCTAGTCTGGGTACAACTCACAAGAGGTCTTTCTCCTCCATCAACCGACACTCCTCTTCCTTCACCAACTGATAATCCTCCTCCCCCTTAGACAGAGGTTCCTCGCCCCCCCCCCCCCCCCACATAGGCGCGGGTTCTTCCTTACCGGGTAGTCTTACTATCCCACTCAGAAGAGAAGTCTTCTTTTGGCTCTTCTAGTAGTGTCCGATCTTTGTAATTAATAAAGTTCTGGTTGATTGTAATGTTTGGTTTTTGCACATATATAAAGAAGAGAATATTAAGTTTAATATAACCACCACAATCGCCTGAACATTCTCTATAGAATAGCTTTCTTTAATATTTGGCCCCTTCTAAAGGATTAACCATGCATAGCGAAATTGGGGAACATCGCAAGAGAATGACTTTAGGGTGATTAGATTGGGCTTGACAAATATTCACTTCTTTTGTAAGATACGAATGGTCGTTTCACTATTAATGCCTCCAACTACCCCCACTATCGCCCCCATGTTTTCCCATCTTATTCGCCTTTACTTTCTCTGTTTCCTAAGAGGGTTAATTAATATCCCCTTTTCCTCTATAAAAAACTTCCAACGTTGCCTCTTGCCTATGTACTCCTCCATTCTTCCACATTCAACATTGAACACTTGTCAGAGCAAGGCAACAACTCCCCTTCCTCCGATCCGAGTACCAAGGATTAACGACACATACAAGAACTAGAAGAACTAGTAAGGAACCTGAGGAGGCATTTGCAGTCAACCTCCACTCGCAACTACTCCCTCCGATAAGAACTATCTATGGCCCAACGGGCCTTATCAAAACTCCAGTTTATGTACCAATCACGCGTCAGACAACTTCTCTCCAGGTCCAGTTGCCACAATGCTCCGGCGTTACCTCCAGAGAGAGTCATCCCCGAAGCTCCTTAGTTCTTCTTATACTAGGATGTAGTTGCATTACTTTCTTTAAGAAACTATGCATGTAATTCCTTCTTGCAATAATAAAAATCCTCATTCTGAAACTTATACATGTTTCTCTTCTTGTTGAACGCTGATTCTCTGAGATGAATGAAATATCCTAGCACCATATGTCAACACAGGAACTTGTCAATCTCACGCCAATGCCCTCTTCGATTTTTTAGCACCAATCCATCATATCAACTCCTCCTTACCCTAGAGGTAACCCCATGCAGGGAGGAAATTTAGCTATAACAGATAGAGATAATCTTATCTCGGGTTTCTTCCGGACAAATAAGACTGGTTACTTCCATCACCTTTTGGCAATGCTTCTCCCTTACTTCCAACTCTTCCGGTCCATCAACACACCAGGATAATAGCTTGACTCGGAGGCAAGCTGGGAAAATAACGACGACTTGATCTAGGACTTTGCCGGGTCAGATCGGAACAATACCTTTTATTTCGCCCATCTTCATCAGTGTCTCGACTTTGAACCCACCTTCTCCATTCCGCCACCACACGAAGATAATAGCTTGACTTGAAGGCAAGCTAAAAAAAATAGTGACAACCTGACCCAGGACTACGCCTAGTTAGATTGGAATAATAATTCTTTACTCTGCCGATCTTGATCAGTACATTCCTCCGTTTTGCCACTGCACGGGGATAATAGCTTGACTCGGAGAGAAGCTAAAAAAATAGTGACGACCTGACCCAGGGCTTCGCCTGGTCAGACTGAAATAAATTATTTACTCCGCTGCTCTTCATTACTGCATCTACCTTGAACCTCACTTTTTCGTTCCGCCACCGCACGAGGATAAGAGCTTGACTTTAAGGCAAATTGAAAGAATAGTGACAATCTGACCTAGGACTTCGCCTGGTCAGATCGAAATAAATTTTTTACTCCGTCGCTCTTCATCAGTGTATCTATCTTGAACCCAACTCCTCCATTCCGCCATCACACGGGGATAAGAGTTTGACTATGAGGCAAGTTGAAAGAATAGTGATGATCTAACCTAGGGCTTCGTCGGGTCAGATCGAAATAAATTTTTTACTCCGCCGCTCTTCATCAGTGCATCTACCTTGAGTCCAACTCCTCCATTCCGCCACTGTACGGGGATAAGAGATTGACTTTGAGGCAAGCTGAAAGAATAGTGACGATTTAACCTAGGGCTTCGCCTGGTCAAATCAGATTTTTTTTTTACTCCGCCACTCTTCATTAGTGCATCTACCTTAAGCCTAACTCCTCTATTTCGCCACCGTACGAGGATAAGAGTTTGACTTTGAGGCAAGCTGAAAGAATAGTGAAGATTTGACTTAGGGCTTCACCTAGTCAGATCGGAATAAATTTTTTACTCCGCCGCTCTTCATCAGTGCATCTACCTTGAGCCCAACTCCTCTATTCCACCACCACACAGGGATAAGAGCTTGGCTTTGAGGCAAGCTGAAAGGATAGTGACGATCTGACCTAGGGCTTCGCCTGGTAAGATCGGAATAAATTTTTTACTCCGTCGCTCTTCATTAGTGCATCTACCTTGAACTCAACTCCTCCGTTCCACCACCGCACGGGGATAAGAGCTTGACTTTGAGGCAAATTGAAAGAATAGTGACGATCTGACCTACGGCTTCGCCTGATCAGATCGGAATAAATTTTTTACTCCGTCGCTCTTCATCAGTGCATCTACCTTGAGCTCAACTCCTCCGTTCCGCCACCGCAAAGGGATAAGAGATTGACTTTGAGACAAGCTGAAAGAATAGTGACGATATGACCTAGGGCTTCGCTTGGTTAGATCAGAATAAATTTTTTACTCCGTCGCTCTTCATCAGTGCATCTACCTTGAGCCTAACTCCTCCTTTCCGCCACCGCATGGGGGTAAGAGCTTGACTTTGAGGCAAGCTAAAAGAATAATGACGATTTGACCTAGGGCTTCGCCTGGTCAGATTGGAATAAATTTTTTACTTCGTCACTTTTCATCAGTGCATCTACCTTGAGCTCAACTCCTCCGTTTTGCCACCGCACGGGGATAAGAGCTTGACTTTGAGGCAAGCTGAAAGAATAATGACAATCTGACACAGGGCTTCACCTGGTCAAATCAGAATGAATTTTTTACTCCACTGCTCTTCATCATTGCATCTACCTTTAACCCAACTCCTCCGTTCCACCATTGCATGGGGATAAGAGCTTGACTTTGAGGCAAGATGAAAGAATGGTGACGATCTGGCCTAGGGCTTCGCCTGGTCAGATCGAAATAAATTTTTTACTCCGTCGTTCTTCATAGGTGTATTTATCTTAAACCCTACTCCTTCGTTCCACAATCACACGGGGATAATGGCTTCAGCTATCACTGAGCCGTAAAAAGTGTGACGATCTAATCTAGGGCTTTGCCCTATTAGATCGGAATGAAATCTTTTGCTTCGTCGTTCTTCACAGGTGTATTTACTTTAAACCCTACTCTATTCCGCAATCGCATGGGGATAATGGCTTCAGCTAACACCGAGCTGTAAAAAGTGTGATGATCTGATTCAGGGTTTTGCCCTATCAGGTCGGAATGAATATTTTACTCCGTCATCCTTCACAGGTGTATTTACCTTAAATCCTACTCCTCTGTTCCGCAACCGCATGGGGATAATGACTTCGGCTAATACCGAGCCGTAAAAAGTGTGACGATCTGATATAGGGTTGTGCCCTATCAGATCGAAATGAATCTTTTACTCTGTCATTCTTCACAGATGTATTTACCTTAAACTCTACTCCTTCGTTCTGCAAATGCACGGGGATAGTGGCTTCAGTTAATACCGAGTCATAAAAAGTGTGACGATCTGATATAGGATTTTGCCCTATCATATCAGAATGAATCTTTTACTCCGTCATTCTTCATAGGTGTATTTACCTTAAACTCTACTTATTCGTTCCGCAACCGCACGAGGATAGTGGCTTCGGCTAATACCGAGCCATAAAAAGTGTGACGATCTGATCTAGGGTTGTGCCCTATCATATCAGAATGAATCTTTTACTCCGCCATTCTTCACAGGTGTATTTACCTTAATCCCCACTCCTCCGTTCTACAACCCTCACGGGGGATAGTGGCTTCGGCTAATATCGAGTCGTAAATAGTGTGACAATTTGATCTAGGGTTGTGCCCTATCAGATCGGGATGAATCTTTTACTTTGTCATTCTTCACAGGTGTATTTATCTTAAACTCTACTCATTCATTCCGCAATCGCATGGGGATAGTGGCTTCGGCTAATACCAAGTCATAAAAAGTGTGACGATCTGATCTAGGGTTGTGCCCTATCAGATTGAAATAAATATTTTACTCTGTCATTGTTTACAGGTGTATTCACTTTAAACCCTACTCCTCCGTTCCCTAACCGCACGAGAATAGTGGCTTCGGCTATTACCAAGTCATAAAAGTGTGACGATCTGATCTAGGGGTATGCCCTATCGGATCGGAATGAATCTTTTACTCCGCTATTCTTCATAAGTGTATTTACCTTAAACCCTACTCCTCTGTTCCGCAACTGCACGAGGATAGTGGCTCCGTCTAATATCGAGCTGTAAAAACTTTGATGATCTGATCTAGGGTTGTGCCCTATCAGATCAGAATGAATCTTTTACTCCTCCATTCTTCACAGGTGTATTTACCTTAAACCCTACTCCGTTCCGCAATAGCACGGGGATAGTGGGTTCGACTGATACCGAACCGTAAAAAGTGTGACGATCTAATCTAGGATTGTGCCCTATCAGATCGGAATGAAATCTAGGTTTAACCCTCCGATGAATCATGCCTCAATCTTCTTTTAAAGCCCACACTCTTGCCCCAAGGCCCAACTACTTCGCCTATCACAAATACATTTCTTCCCTTTATAGACGACTCCTCGCCTCCCCCTTCTTCATACTCTGCTTGTTCTGTCCTCGAGGCTTCTCCCTACTCCTTTGCAGCTCGAAAAATTCTCCCTTCTCCTCCTTGCATTCTCCTCCTTTCTTCCTTCTTTGCAACGAGATGAAGGCTCTCTTTCAAGAAGATCTTTCTCAGCAACGATGTGATGCCACGAGGAGAGGGCCTCAACCACTTACCAAACTTGCATCGTCGCCCCCTGCCCCAGCTCCTGCCAGGCCCTCCTTCACCACTTCCACCTTTACATCTCCTTCTTTTTCATTGACAACTTCATCCCCTATCGTTCCCTCATCATCTACCATGAGCCCTCGGTCGATATCCCCATCTTCTCCTTCCTCTCCCGCATTATCACCAAACCGTAGTCCCCCTTCCTCTTCGCCTTCACTTCTGTGTAGCCCTAGGTTGCCTCCCCCTTTTTTGCATACCCAAACCAAACTGTGGGGAGTTGCATGCCAATGGATGCAGGGAGAAGAAACTTCTGCCTTCGATTCCTCTTCTTCCTTTGCGCTTTCCATGGACATGGAGTTGACCTCGATCATGCTCCCTTTGTCTTCTGCTTCACCAACTCCACCAACACCCCTACCTTCTCTTGTACATACTCTGGCATCTGAAGACCTTTATCAACAACCTGGATCAGAGTTTGGCCCCAGCATCCTTCCTTCAACCAGCGAATAGCCACCGATGATTACACCTCCCTCTGCTGTTCACATGCCTTCAATTTCAGCTCCTACTCCGATATCTAGACCACCCGAATTATCAAGACCTCCTATTCTTTCTTCCCTCTTATCCTCAAAAGGTTCTCCTTCTTTTATTATTCAGTAAGTAATTTCAGATCTCCTCCCTTCGTCGTGTAGCTTCCGCTCTTCGTCTCCCACCCCAATAAGTTCCTTAGTCGTGGCTCTTTTCCCTTCTACTTCCACATCCCCTCTTACCACTGATATTCTTACCTTTTCTTACAAAGCCATTCTTCCTCTTCCTTTCAGGCCAATGGAATAGTCTTCGACACCACCCCCCCTTTATGACCATTATGAGTGAACCCACTCCCTTGGTTGCTTCTACTCCATCTTCTCCATCTACTAGAGATTCGTGAATCCTCAATTTGGAGGAACTCATACCGAGGATGGAAAGTTTGTGTCATGTCCTGGAGCTAGTAAGCTTCGTTAGCTATTCTTACTTGTATCTCCAACGATAATTCTTTTATTGTTTTGCTATTTTCAGGTGATGATGAATTATCAGGAGTTGGACCGCTCCTTCTCCCACTATCGAGCACAACTTCAGTAGCAGACTTTACAACAATCTATGACCAGTGCAGCCTCCCGGGAAAGAGAAGATTCAATGCTTCAAGAATTAGCATTATGTCGCAAACAATTATCAGAAACTCAACACCCAAGGCAAGAGGATGCAGAAACCATAGCAACCCTTCAATGCCAACAATGGAGGGATGCAGAAACCATATCCACCCTCCATCGCCAAAAGCAAAAAGATGAAGAAACCATAGCCACACTTCGACATCAAAAGCAAAAAAGATGAAGAAACCATAACCACCCTCTAAGCCAAAACAAGTAAGGAGATCTGCCATAACTCAGCTTTAATATCAGAGAGAACCTGAGCTCTCGCTTAAATACACCGGAAGGAAGTCCCTTTGCAGTAAATGAGGAATGAAATTACTCACACCAGGGCCTACACTAAGGATGTGAAAGGGATTTCAGCCTCAATCTGCCAGGATATAGTAAACATGCCCAAAATTATACAATAAGGTCAAACTTCCCAATATCAGGACGTGTCTATTTTGACTGACGCTATAATTCAAGTGTTACAACGATACCGCCAAGCTCGTCGAGCCTTCCTGGAGCATAGGGAATGCTGCGCAAAGTTCCATCAGGATGCACACACGATCAACCAAAATTGACAGGAATGCTTAAAGCCTCTGATGCAAGCTACTTATCAAGATGGTTTCAACAATGTAGTCCAACAGTATGCCGATCAAGAGTTCCCTCTGGCTCATCAACCAACTCCTTGTTTGAATTGGGAGATTGGCTTCAGACGATATCCCCCTGAAGATTTTAAGTTGTAGCTTTCCTGTCTGTCTTCTCCTCTTGATAATGATTGACAATTACTAACTCCATTAGCATGCCACGATATTTGAATGACATTAGTTCTCCGGAATAGATAATGATAACTTTGCAACAAATTAATTATTCTCAACACTGCTCTTTGATTTCTTTTTTCTTGGAATGAGAGATTGGTTTCCATTGACATTCGCTTTTCATAATTGTACACAATTATTAGTTGCGATGATATGATCTTGTATTCAAGTTATATTCTTCCTTTTCGAGGATTGATAGCGAATATGCAATAGATAATTCCTCTTGTGGGTGTATCTCGATTACATGGTATGAAAATACTTTAAGTGCACATTATTCCAGGGTCTAGGTAGCTCCTTGCCTTCGCCATCTTTTAAATAGTACGCTAACCCAACAACTCAGCGAGTAACTGTATAAGGTCCTTCCCAATTAGGGGCTAGTTTTTCAGGGTCCCCAGCAAGGTTGACCTTGCGCAAAACTAGGTCACCCTCTTGAAATCTCTTGGGCACTGCCCTTTTATTGAAGGTTTGTTATATTCTTCACTTGTAGGATTCAGCCCGAATTCAAGCCTACTCTCGCTTTTCTTCCAACATATCTAATTTAGTGCTTCTCGCCATTTAATTTTGGTCTAGCTCATAAGTTTTGACTCGGGTACTGCTTAAAATGGCTTCCACCGGGATAACCGCTTCAGTTCCATATACCAGACTAAACAGGGTTTATCCAGTGGCTGTTTTGGGAGTAGTTCGGTAAGCTCATAATATCCCAGGCAACTTGTCCACCCAATTTCCTCGCTTGTACCCAACTTAGTCTTGAGAATTCTATTAGTAACCTCAACTTGACCATTGGCCTGAGGATGAGCCACTAAGGTGAAGGTCTGCCGAATGTTGAAACTTTGACACTACTCTCTAATCTTTCAACCCTAGAATTGACATCTATTATTGCTAATCAACCTTCTGGGAACTCCATGTTGACATATACTATTCTTCCAAAGGAACTGTATCATTGCATTTTCTATAATCTTGGCTAAAGGTTCAGCTTCCACCCATTTGGAAAAATAATCCACCGCTACTAATAAGAATTTCTTTTGTAAAGGGGTGGTAGGTATTGGGCTAACTATATTCATTCCCTATTGATCAAAGGGGCAAGAAGCAACCACGACTTTCATCAACTCCTGCCGCTCGATATATTCTTGTGTTTTGAGCGTCCGCACTGATGAAGAGTTGGCCAAAAGTACCCAACCAACAGTACTTTCCGAGTTAATGCCCTTTCTCCCAAATGATTGCTAAAACATCCTTCATGTATTTCTCGGAGCACCCACTCAGCATCTTCCTTTCTCAGGCACTTCAACAAAGGTCGACCAAAAGATGTTTTGTATAGAGTTTCATCAATAATTGTGAATCGCTTCACCCTCTTTATCAAGACTGATACTGCTCCACCTTCGGCCGGAACCTTTCCGTGCTGCAAATAGGTCATGATATCACTTCTCCAGTCGGGTGCACAATCACTTCCGGGCATCACGTCTTCCACATTACACACCGTCAAGGAACTAGGAATGTCTACACACATAGAGTCCTGAAGTCTCCCTCCTTCTAAAGCACTAGCTAATCGGGCCAACTCATCCGCTTTTTGATTGTCTTCTCTCGGGACTTGCTGTATTCAAAGGCCACAAAGTATTTTCGCAACCTTTCCTCTCGGACTGTGAAAGTACCTTTGGGATGCGACACTACCAACTGAGAATCTGAATGAATGGTGACCGAAGTGGCTCCCACTGC
This sequence comes from Wurfbainia villosa, assembly GCA_025175895.1. Lineage (NCBI taxonomy): Eukaryota > Viridiplantae > Streptophyta > Magnoliopsida > Zingiberales > Zingiberaceae > Wurfbainia > Wurfbainia villosa. Next base: position 13,237 of record CM046000.1, on the reverse strand, counting down.
CTGAGGCACTTGCAACCCTGCCAAGATGGCTTCGTACTTTGGCTCATTATTGGATGTCCTATATCTGAGACGAATGGCTATATGGGTTTCCTCCCCTTCTGGAGATATGAGCACCACTCCAACTCCGCTCCTTGCAGTTCCGAAGAATCCATCTACAAAAGCGCTCCATGCACTCTTTTCTTCTTCTTCTTCTTTGGCCGAGTTGTCCTCCGAGCCTACCGACACCTCAGCTAGGAAGTCGGCCAACGATTGAGCCTTGATAGTAGTTTGGAGATGGTAATGGATGTCATATTCACTTAGTTTCATATCCCATTTAGCTAACCTTCCTGAAAAATTAGGTTTAGTAACCACCCGACCTAACTCACTGTTGGTCAACACATTTATCGAATGGGCTAGGAAATAAGGCCTTAACTCGTGAGCAATTAAGATTAAAATGTATGCCAACTTTTCTAACTCGGTGTACCGCAACTCTGCTCCCTTCAATATATGATTGGTATAATAGATGGGTTGTCGTTGAGAATCTTCTTGCTTCAATAACATTGAATTGACTACTCCTTCTGAGACAGCTAAATACATCCACAACGGTTCCTCGGAAAAAGGTTTGGCCAACAAAGGGAGTTCAGCTAAATACTTCTTCAATTCTTGGAAAGTTTGCTTACACTATTCATCTCCTTGCAAGGAAGACGATGGCATCACGGAGGCTTAGGATCCTCTCCGACCACAACAGTAAAAGTAAATAACGAGGAAGCAAATCACAGAGAACAATGACACAAAATTTAACATGGTTCGGAATTCCAATTCATACTTTATGGGATGAGCTCTAGAGCGAGCTATGGTGCTAAACACATCCACTATAAAATCCCTCCTTCTTGGAAGCAATTCCGGAGGTGAAGGAAATCCCTTACAAATCAAGATGTATACAAGGTAAAGAGATGAATCTTCTCCTCCCCTTCCCGATTTCCTTCTTCTCCCCTCCTGGGTGTTGCCTTGGTTCAGTCTTTGGAAGCCCCCCTTGGATGAAAATTGATTGATTGATCGATTGATCCCCTTTTTTCTTCCTTCTTCCTCCTACTTTATACATGTTCCCCTAAAGTCAGTTGTGATATAACAAACCACCAGGATCATCATCCACGTGGAGGGCTCTTTTTGCCTGAAGAATAATTCTGCTAGGAGGATTATAACTGGAGACTCGTGAGAATCTTATGTGGGGTTCTAGTTTGTTACACTCTGTAACAAACTCTTATAAGCCAGTGTATCGAAGAGCATTCTCCCCTTTTCTTTACCCTTTCTTTCTTCCCTAGAGGTCTTTATTTTTCTTAGTCATCTTCTCTGACTTATACATCAACTCGCCCACATTCCAGGATGACTCCAGGCTGATTTACCCAATGTACTCCCTTGTACCCTTCTGGTTTGTTTAAACCAGGGTGTATATGACTCAACTCGGCCTGTCGAGTTGATAACTGACCCTGTTCCGGCCATAAGACTTTACTCACTTATATTCTCCTTAATTCCTCGAGTCGCTTCCCGACTCACTTCTCGGGTCGCTCCCCGACTAACTTTCCGGGTTGTTTATCTGATTTCTTTCTAGCCATCAAACTTCTTCGTCTTACCCTACGTCGCCACCTTATCAACTTAGTTTATTTCCCCCAATTAAGTCTATTCGGACCAAGTCATATATCACATAAAACATCCCTTTCCTCCTACCTCACCTCAACGGTCATTATTTCTATATCTCACTTCCAAATCGGGTTATAGCGGTATCACTGATCAATCATGATCTAGGGTGATTGTATCAATACATCTGACTTGTATTGTTGTGGTTGGATCGAATCTGTTTTCGACGAAAGATAACTGAAAATCTGACTACATCAGACATGTTAATCAATTAAAAGAGATTATATTAATTATTCTGACATACCCCATCTTTTATTCTTTTGAGTCTAATGGTTAATAAAAAGGAAATGGTGGAAAATTGTGATAGACATTTTGATGTCAAAAAGTAATGGATTTTTAGTGATAGAAAACAAAAAATATCTTTTAAAGTCAATGATACAAGAGACAAAGAAATTGTTTGTTTTTAGAACAACACTATTGATTATCTGAAAATAATTTCGTTATGTTCGTGAATTTTGAGGTATATCTTTAAATTATATTAAATTATTTACCCTACCATTGACTCGATGACATAACCTATTAATTTTTAGAGTAAAATTTCGAGCGACTTAAAAGGCGTGTACATGATTTGAGGCTTACAAATATTATTAAATATATTATTTGTATTTTTTATCCACCACCGTTCACCTTTATCGTCAATTTAATTAATGTTTCTATGGATTAATTATGCTCCCTCTTGAAAAACATTTACACAATTAAATTTAAAATTAATATTTATTAATTTACAAAAGATATTAAATTAAAAAAATGAATTTCAGAGAAGTGATTAATTGGAATATATAATTTTCAGATATACACGACGGAATAAATTAAATAAAAATTTATTTTTATAATTCGTAATTAATTGATTGATTAATTGCAAATGTTGATTGAAAATTTGAAATCAGATCGTATCTTTTTCTTTTTTTAACCCCGTTGAAGATGCTCTGCATCCCCCGCTAGCGCTTCCTTTTTATCCTAGATCTAGGTTTATCCTCCGCCGATTGCCTTCCCTCGGCCGAGCCTTTGGCGGCCATCTCCGTCTCCGGGGAGAGCTGGTTATACCGCAAGCTGACGTCCTCCGAGGCCTTCGATCGATACCGGGATAGCCAACTGCATCGCGTACTTCGAATCGGAGTTCGAAACTAAACTTCTTTTCAGGAGATAGATGGGGCGATTCAGGTGAGATCCAATGCTATTTAATTACTATTCGCTTGCTCTTGATCTGTTCGTCCTCGTATCTGAGTGTGATTTGTGTAGGGGTGGTTTAGGGCGATAAGATGATCGCGTGACTATCTGCCAGGTCTGCGAGGGAAGCGATGTGTTGAAGGAGATGTTTATCTGGGATCAGATTTGGATTAATCAACAGCAGTAGTGGCCTCACAAATGTAGATCATCCCAGGCACATTAGCATGCGTACTCTTGTTCGAATCGGAGTTCGAAATCAAACTTCTCCTCAGAAGATAAATCCGGCGATTCAGGTTAGATTCAATGTCATTTAACTTACTATTCGCTCGTGCTTGATCAGTTCGTCTTCCTCGTATCTGAGTGTGATTTATGTAGGGTTGGTTTAGGGTGGTGATGTGTTGAAGGAGATGTTTGTCTGGGATCAGATTTGGAGTAATCAACAGCAGTTGTCGCCTCTCGCGAGGTCTTTCCTCTTCTTCCTTCCTTGACATCTCTCCATCGAAGCAGACCTAGGGTTTGGAGCAGTCTAACTTGTTGCGCCGAGTTATTGAAGCGACAGTAAGCATCTGTTTCTGACAGCTTCAGATTTTTGGATTCCTCAATCTCCTCGTTGTTGCATGTTTTTGGGAAGTGATGCCTTGAAGGAGATGTTTGTCTGGGATCAGATATGATCTGATTTAATTATACTTTCTTTTTTATTTCTGTTTTTGGTAGTGTTTGATGTGTGGTATTGCCTGATTTAGGGTTTGGAAGTCGAGCGGGACTGTTTGGCAGAGACTAATTAGGATCTGACTTGTAGGGGTGAAGATCAAGACTTTCAAGGCAATTTTGGCTTAGACTTATTTTTGAGGAAGGCTTTTCTACACTTGTTTCTTTGAATCATGGTATTATATGCCTGCACATTTCTGCTTGGGGTGAAATTTGATTGTGTTTCTTCCTTGGTTTTATAACAGGGGTTTCAAGGCAATAAATATTATAATTGCTGAGATTCTATATTTGATAGGAGCGTTTGGTTGCTTGTAGCTCAACATCTGTCAAAGTTAGTAGTTGGTGTTGGTGTATATAAGGTCGAGTGTGAAGTCAATGGCTTAGATAACTCTCAATATAGGACTTAGTGAGTATTTATTAGGAGTTGCAAGGATCTTTCAGGAGCTAAAATTTGAATGACTTGGTCAATGGGAGTCTACGGCACATGGATCCACACTTAATTGTACTTATTTGGATAACCTGCTTAGTACGTGGGTTTCTAAAAAGCTCGCTTGCAAGGATTTTACCTCTCTTTCTGGTACATGCCTGATGTGTATTTGAACTCAAATCTTTATTTCTGTAAATTGCTGTAGTAAAAATTCCATGAAAGTAATTTATTGAACCAATGAAATTCATATCCAGTAGCTTGTTTCAATAGAATAGAGTTGTAGGCAAGATATGGTCATTGTTTCATGTGCTATACATGTGTGAATCAGGATTCCCTATTTGTGCGTCTGTCTAAATGGAACACCTTCATGTGCTATACTTTCATTCTTTTTTTTCCTTTTGAACCAATTTGTGCATGTTTCAAACTATATCGTTAACTCTTGCTAAAAGGCTTACTGTTATTTCAAGTGAACATTGACTTGCCCATTGAAGATGCACATTTAGGCTAGGCAGCTTTCAAGTAAAGGCCAATGTATTAAGCAAAAGAGCAGATGTACTATCAACCTTATTGACCTAATTAGTTGTTCGTGCTTGGAAATAATTTATCACAGAGGCTTTATTTTTTATTTGCAGTATTGCCTCCAGAACAGATAGCTTGTTGTGGGCTAGATTGTGTGCTGCTCTATTAGGTTTTGCTATTTTAGAACATCGTTTTAGTTTCATTAAAGAAGGGTGTGGAGAAATCAATTCCCCAAGCTATCTTTTCATTGAAATCAGGAAGATATATGAGGTTTAACATTATATATGTAATTTTTCCTAGAATGTTTTCTGTGAGTGCCTTTTTTTTGCTTGTGTGTATTTATAGTTGGCTGATTCACCTCAGATTAGTATTACTAGTGTATGATAATTTAGAGCAGTAACTCTGCAAGTGCACTAAAAAGGCTTGGTAGTAAATTGGTATCACTTTATTCTATGCAGAATTGCCCACCATGACTTTGTTTGGGATGTTCTCTTGTGCTTGGAAATCTTAATATAGCTTGCTTAATAATCTTTATTGATCGACGAGGATGCATTCTCATTATATGCAACATGGAGTGTTGCATATTTCCTTTTGCATTTCCATTCCTTAATCTGTATGTAACCTTAATTCCATAACCAATGGAAGCTTTTTGATCGTTTGATTTGCAGTTATATGATTATTCATTTACAAATATATTTTTAAAATGATCTAGGACATTTGGTAGAAACTACATGCTGCAAAACTCTGAATAGCTAGCTTAAAAGTACCATTCTGGATAGCTTGCTAGTTTTCTATCTTGTACTTATAAGTTATGGTTTATCCATTCCTTAATCTGTATCCAACCTGAATTCCATATCCAATGGAAGCTATTTTATCTAATGAGTTGAAGTTATGACATTATTCATTTACCAATCCACCTTTTTTTAAAGTTCTAGGGCATTTGAGCAAAATACTACATGCTGCAAAACTCTGAATAGCTAGTTTAAACTTACCACTCTGGGATAGCTTGCTATTTTTTCTATCTTGAGTTTAAAGTTAGTACATCACGTAGGTGCTATTTCTAGAGATCTGTTATTATCTTTTTATTTATTTATTTGTCTAGATGAAAAGAAGACAGTCTGGTACATGAAGTTCCCACCATGGGTGGTTCCGGGGAAGGATGTATTGTACGCAGTTTTATCTTGCTTGATAAGAAACTGTTTTAGGATTCGAACCCCTGACTTCTAGGTCCCTTCATTTTTGTTTAGATAGTGGAAAGTTAAATGTTGAAATAACTTTTGTGCATATTTTGAGCCTTCTTTATATTCCGAGTAGTTTGTAATGCAATTTTATTACAATTGCTTTTAATGATTTCACCAACCATCATATATAATGAGCATTCATAATCGTGTTTTTTAACAAAATTTTTTTAGCGGTCTGGACTGATCGATTGTATCTACCAAACAGATTGTCGAGATAGTCATAATTTGTTCATAATTTCAAATGATATAATAGTTTTAGAACACTTAGTGTATCCAATCATGAAAATGATATCTATTTATTTCGAAAGAATTACTTATTTTTCCGATCTTTATCTTGACAATGATATCTTGTTCGCTTTGGCTACTAGTTTACACAAGATCATTTCCTTGAAATGTGAAAAATATTAAGATTACTAAATGTTGCCCACAACCATGAAATTGGAATCCCTGTCAGCTTTCAATAATACAAGGTCTTATCTTTTCTCTTGATTTGAACCATTACTGGAGTTTTATGCTCAATTTTTAAACAGTAAACCATTTTGAGTCTCTATTTGAGGTATGAATATTGTTACTGTTAATGATGCTTTAGAATGTGGTATTGAGATATATCCCTTATTATTTGGTCATTTATAATTAATTAGTATTGTTTTGTGCCACACAACTTTGTTTTCCATGGTTACATCTTTATTTTATTTAATTCTAGGTGGTGGTAATAATGCATTGTGCTTGTGTAAAGATTCATCAGCTATTCAAGAATCTTCACTGCTGGAGATCTTGCTTCAAAAGGTTTGGACTTTTGTTCTAGAGAAAGTTTATAAAATAGATTTTGTAATATATCTGACTCAACTATGGCAATTCTGTTATAGATAAAATTATGCAAAGACATCTTATGTTGCATTGCCGCTCATGCAGACAACAGTGGGCACAAAAAGTTAGCTTCCATGATCATCGATCATGAACCACTATCGTCCAAGCACGTAAGAGATGCTTTAAGGTCATTTGATGCTTTTGAATAGTATAATTATATTACTTGAAAGATATTGCACTTAATACGATGGGAATCACATCTCTTTTTTTAAATTAAGAAAAACACACTTTATTGCATCATAACCCTGATACCATTCAAATTTAATTGTGACTGTAAAACATGTAGTTGCTAATAATTTGTCTGGTCGCATGCAAATGTAGCTGATTTGCTGTTAAAGAATTTTCTTTTTTATGAAAGTGCAAGTGACACAAAATAATCGAGGATCTACTTTTAATAGGCTCCTTTGTTATTGAGCATTCAAGAGGAAGACTCGGCCTCGGTGAAAGCAATTGATAGATTTGTACGAAAGCTTCTTGTGTCGGTAAAAGGAGATACAAGAGCTTATTCATTTGTATGCAATCAAAATGCATGGATAGCTTATTGTTACTCAAATGTCAATTTATAAATCGTTCATGGAAGCATGTATTGATGCCGATGAGAAAGCTGAAGCTGTCAAGTACATTCCAAAACTTACAGAACCAAGAGAAAGATCAGAGGTTAAAAAAAAAGGACAAATAATATGGTACTTGTTCACTCCTAATCATCCTATAACTATTTGAACTTTGGACGTTTCATGGTCTCTGTCACTTAATATTATGTCATATTGATCTCTGCAGTTTGGTACATTTTAAAAGACTATATTGCTTTCACACATTATTAAATATTGATAGTTCACTTGGATTGTTTTTCCATTGAATTTTCTATCTCATGAATAATGATAGTTCACATGAATTTTCTCAATTGTTAACTAGTTTCATTGTAACCATCATTGTAGATTAATGAAGAAATTGTTTTGACCGGGGATGCTATGACCTTGTGCTATTAGGATTTTAACTTCCTGCTATTAAATTAATTCTTCTAGAAAAAAAGGTTGAATTAAAGGTAATATTGTAGAGTGCAAAACTTCTTGATATGCTAGGACCATTGGGGGCAAGGAGGCCAACCATGTTATTTATACGACACATTTTTGGAGAGGCATGACATGAATTTTGCTATCCTAGTATTGAAACCTAATACCACTTGATACAAATAATGTCTTACGTGTATAAGTACTATATTATCTCGATACTCAACATGATTTGACACATTCATGTGTTAAAAAAATAAATTCAAATGAATTTGATTAATGATAATGAAGATGCTTGCTATATCTATACTTTTTTTTTTTTTTTTTCAATTTTTTCAATTCATTGGCTATCTAACTGTAGTGAAAAAAAATTTAAAGTAGATGGAGTATTGACACGGAATGATACAAAACATAATTAATTTAATATACTATCCAACTGTTATACCTTTCATTTTAGAAGTAAAAGAGTTGAGTAAAAGAGGATTAAAGGAATAAAAACCATTTAAATTCAATTTGATACTTTGATATGCTTAAATACATTAAATAAGTGTCAATTGTCAACACAACCTTGTACAATCAAGTTTAATTGAATTGATTGTCTAATTTTGCTTTTAGAAGTAAATTAGCTAAGTAGACAATGATCAAAGGGGAAAATTCATTTGAATTCACATGGGCATGCTTCGATGCATGCCAAGATGTGCTATATGTAACACAGGTTTATATCAAAACCAATTCAGCTAGGGGCTGAAATCCCAATAAGGAACAAATATTGTTAGTTTACCCTTGATTCTGCTTTCCATTCAAATTTTTAGTTTATCGATGTTTGAATAGATCCAAAATGCATAATGAAAAATTGAAGGTTAAGCATTGTAATCAAGGTATTAAATTTCGAGCCGTTTCGCCCGAAATACTCGATTTGTTTCGTTCCGACGAGGCATCGGCATCAGCATCGGCATCGGCACGCGGACGAGATACCGATAAGCAGTAGAAGAGAAGAGGCAGCACGATCTTGCACTGTGGGAAAGGGAACGCGATCACGCTCCGAGAACGTGCTCGCGATCGCGTTCCCACTCACGATCACGTTCCCGGAGCGTGATCACGATCGCGTTCCGGGAGTACAATTGCGATCGCACTCTCGGAGCACGATCGTGGGAATGTTCGTGTTCACGATCGCGGGATAATATTTAAAAATTAAAAAAATATCGAAACAGACGATACGATATCGAAACCGTATTGTTCCGGTCGCAGACCGAAACCTCGATATGAGTCGAAATTTTAAACCTTGATTGTAATTGAGGCTCGACATATTGAAGGTTAGTAATCATCTAGAGTTCTTGAATGTCAATGTAAATTGAAGTATTGCCAAATAGGTTATATTCAACCTCCTACTTCATTAAAATGCTCTAGCATAATGGCCATATGATAATTTGGATGCCATTGTAAGCACATTCTATAAATATGTTACCATTTCTCATCTAAAATCTTAATGACCATCTGAGATTGTAGTTGAATAATCATATTTAATTGTAAAATATTAAACTGATTCTGGCTTGTAATTTCCCACGATTACCATACTGGAAACTCATCCAATTCATTTCTTAACATATACTAGCTTTTAGTAATTATGAATTTAATGAGCTCTGATGCATTCACAGGAAGCCTTTTTGAAGGAATTGAGGAATATGAAGGAAGAAGTATCTGAAAAGCAACAGGATAATGATACCATAAAAGATTTGGAGCCTTGCAGAAGACAATCTGTTATGGTGCTTGTTCAGCTTTGCGACACTAATAATCAGGTCAGATTTTTGCAAAATCTCAATCTAATTGGCATGTTGATTTCGAAATTCCTTTAAACAAAATTTTAGCCTCTTTGGGCATTAGGTTGCTTATGCTTTGCTCTCTTTAAGACAGCGTAACATGTACCTTGGCAACTCAATGCCTTCATGAAATAGGGCAATGGAAAATTCTGATCTCTTGGACACCCATAAACTTACAATTCATCTGCTGTTCCCAATCAGGAATTTGGATCTCATGTAGTGGAAATCATTGAATCTTCAAACTAAAAAGCAAGGACGAATTGATGCAGCAGTCAAGGTATTTTGATGTTTTAATGTGTCAGCGTTCCTTCATAACCTCTTCTTCTTGGGAATAGTTTGGCTTACATATTGTATCATCTAGATGATTGTCCAGCTTCAATCAATCTATTTTTTATCTGTGTGGCCTTGAAATAGTTTGGTTTACATATTGCAAAATTACTCATTTTCAACGTGGTCAAAATGCTCAAATATGATCAAAATTATTCCAACTAATCAACATCTCGTACATATTGTAGTAGGTATGTCCATAGTTGGTACAACATGGAGCAAGCTGGTTGCTATGACAACAGTAGAATAAGGTTATTTTTGGGATGGAAAATAAGATGAAGCATCCTATTGATTTTTTTTTTTAAATAGGGTCTCTTTTGATGATAATGAAATAAAGTGCGCCCTTTTTATTTTTGTCTGAGCATCAAGGACAAGGTGGTGTCCTGAAAAATGTACTGTTTTACTTAATATTCACCAAGATTTAATTTCCTTGTTTCAATTTGATGTTACAAGGGTATATGCAAGAAAAAAGACCAATCTCAGATTTCACAGTTGCTAGCACTGCCTTGATTTTTTTTTTTTTTGTTATCTTTTCCCATTTTAATGCTCACGTTGAGTATTTATTTTGCAGATTCAAGTCGACCAACTTAACATGGCTCACATGTCTACCGATCAGCCACTAAACTTGGAGACAACATGTGGATCTTTATTATACGAGGTACAGGTTTCTTTAGTAGCTTAAGCAACCTGTTAACTTCATAGTCATTTAAAATTTTACATATTGAGGTACACGAATCAGGATAGCTTAAGACATTTATATAAGTCAGCATTTTAATGTCTCCGTCCTTTTCACTATTAGCACCCACCGTGAATTATAGTGTTGCTTTCAAGGATATTGGTACCTTAGTTTTGTAATGAAAGATTGTTCATTTCATGCATCATCTTGCTTATTGAGGCAAATAGTTTCTTAGAAAATCATATAGCTATTATTGTTTTAGATCATATGGGACGAGGTTGGTGAGACTGATACTGAAAGGGACAAGATGCTACTTGGACTAGAACAGGAGTGTCTTGAGGTGTATGGAAGAAAGGTTGATCAGGCTAACCGTTGTAGAGCTCAGCTTCGACAAGCAATTGCTGATTCTGAAGCAGAAATTGCAGCCATCTGTTCTGCAATGGGTTAGCTACCAGTTCACACAAAGCAGGTGGGTCTTTGCTCATGTTGTCAAATAGCATCTGTTTTTCATCGAGCTTCCAAAATTTTTTAGGAAATGTCTTGCTCACACCTTGAATTTGTCCGTTATCCGTTGAAAGAGATTAGGTGTTGATATTCAGAAATATTCTTATTAAAATCTGATATTAACTTATCTTTGTAGTCCACTCAAAAAGTAGGGAACCTAAAAGAAGAATTAAATTCCATAACACCACTGCTAGAGGAGATGAGAAAGAGGAGAGGTGAGAGATTGAAGCAATTTTTGGAGGTAACGAACAGATAAAAAAGATCACAGTTGAGGTCATGCCTGCCGAGTACAACCCATCGAGGCACATTGATGAATCTGATTTATCTATTAGAAAGCTTGAAGAATTGTACAGACAGCTTGAGTCACTGCAAAAGGAGAAGGTTGGAACTGAACTACTCTCATGTTACGGTTTCTGCTGAATACTTGTACTACAGATTTGCTCTTTTCAACCATAACATTTGCCTGCTGCAGAATGACCGCTTAAAACAAATTATGGATCACTTGTCAACTCTGAATGAATTTTGTTCCGTTCTTGGTGTGGTTTTCAAAGAAACAGTAAGAGAGATACACCCGACTTTAGATGATGCTGAAGCTTCCAAGAACATTAGCAGTGCCACGATTGAGAGGCTTGCTCCTGCTATAGGCAGATTATGAGAGATTAAGATAGAGAGGATGCAGAAGGTAAAGCAACCCTTGAGTACAGTTATTTCTTGATTTTACCATACCGTGAGCCAATATCTCAATATCTTCCAGCTTCAAGATCTTGCATCTACAATGTTGGAAGTGTGAACGACTAAAAGTAAGCAAGATGAAAAAAATATGAATCGATATACCAACATCTTGCAGCTTCAAGATTTTGCATCTACAATGCTGGAGTCGTGGAAATTAATGATTATGCCTATCGAAGAGCAACAACATTTTTGCCAGCTGCTTCAGAAGAAGGAATTAGAGGCCAATACTCTTTTAAGTGAACTTTCTTAGCTGTGTGAGTTATCCAACTAGTGGATTGTTTTGTCTGCTCCTCTTCGGTCATATGTTTGGTAGGATATTACCAGTAGAAGAATTGTTTTATATGCAGGTGGAAGCTGAGGTTTCTAAAGAAAGCAAGATGAAAGAACTAGTCCTGAAGTTGCAATTAATGCAATCAAATCTGGGTTTCTATAACGTTCCTGCATTTTCTAGGCATCCTCAATTTAAATGTCACTTTTGGTGGTTTGCAGGAGCTATTGATGCTCGCATAGTTTTGAAACAAACAGAGTGCCAAATAACTACAGGTAGCTTAGCAGGAAAGACATTGTTGAAAGAGTAGAAAAATGGCTAATGGCATGGAATCATAGAGCGGTGCAACAGGGTACAATATTACTCAAATACTAGGATGTAGTCTTATACCATGTGACTTTTATGTCATTTGCACAATCTATTATAGGATGAGAATGGATATAATGTTGGAAGGGAAAGTGTTTTCCAGCCTAAAGCTCAAATACTGACTAATGCTTGCTTTGTTGTCTTGTTTAGGTTGTGATCAAAATAATCTTCATGCAGCAATAGCAGACATACATTTCTGTGATCTTGGTCGTTCATGGAGGAATCAGTCGTCTCCATTTTGCAAGAGGAGTGTGAAACAAAAATGACATCCGAGATACCTATCAATGGTTCTACGATAGACAAAAGATTCTTTACAAGATTCCTCGAGGATGATTTGAGGATAAGAAATGATGGAAGACTTTATTTTTGTCCGTGATTGGTGTATTATTTTTCAGAATTGCTATCTATTATTTTGTATTATTTTATACTTGTATATTATTTTGTATTATTCGTACATGTATTAAATATTTACTAAAATAATTACTTGTATTCAAAGATTATTGTCACTAACAAATTTAATTTGTTCTCATGATTTTATTTTGTTGCTTGTTTTATAGGATAAAGAAAAATATGGATCGTATCAGAAAGTTGTACACTTTGGTTTATGTACCGGAGCTGCACAGGGAAAGTATTGTGATTGGTGTAATGTTTTTTATTAAGTATTTAACATATTGATTAGCAGTATATAGTATTATGTCACTAACAAATTTAGCTTATGAATTTATTTGTTTCTTTGTTTTCTAGGAGAGCGAATAATATGGATAAAAGGAGCTTTTTAAAATGTTGTAACATGAGAGCTATGCAGATGTCAGGAAGGTTCCATGGCATATTGGTGGAGTGCGTAGACTATGGGAAGTTCCCATGGTCTACTGGAGCTGTGCAGATATTGAGAAGTTCCCATCGATTATATATTCGGTCTCTAAATTTACAGTGATTA